>OX422221.1:53594956-63043190 GCA_949130495.1 Sambucus nigra
GAGGCGTAAATTTAAGGGTGAGGGATCAAAATTAATATTCAAAGGAAATTTTCAAGTAATCAAACTAATTAAACTAAAATAACATCAAATAAGGGTTCACCCCCCCCCCCCCCCCCTTGAAAGAGGATTTAGCCTAACATGGTATGAAATTTGACAAATTAATAAACAAAGGCACAAAATAAATGAGAAGAGAAAAGAACAATCAAACCCAATCTCTTGATGTTTAATTGAACTTCAATCCATGAGTTGAAATCAACATTCCTCAATCTGAATGATCCAAACAAAATTACATCAACAATTTCACTCAAATTAATTCTCACAACAATTTATTTTCTCACTAATTGTGACAACCCGTGATCCGAGATAAGGGGTGGCCAGCCCAAAACTCAAACATAACAGGAATCATGGATGGATATCATTCTCAGCACCACAAAAATAAACTGAGTATATGGGAAAACCACCCAATAAATCAGAAAACGGGTTGCCAAAAAGTTTAGAAATTTAAAACCAGTTAACGAAATTAAGTTAAACAAACCAACCTGACAAGAAAGTGGAATTCCAAAAGAGTATATATATTACAACTAAAACGAATGTACCCAAAAGGACCGAATAGGCTGTTGGTCCACAGCTACATACAACACAGTACAACAGTTTACTATCTACATAATACATTCATTAATCAAATATAAAAGTTTGGGCCACACGCCCGAGTAAAGACCCGATCATATCTAGAATACGAAAATTGAAAGCGTCTAATACAACGTCCTGTAATAATCCGCAAAATCATACAGCTCGTCGAAAGCATAGGAATGGAAATATCATAACAGGCGTCCTTGCGCGCGGAACACCTGAGCGGATACAATCATATGCACAACAGGGAAAAATGAACCGGTCAGGGTCGGGTTTTATATGATCACTAGAAGAATAAAAGCATGATAGGTATGAACAGTTATGCATGAATGATAAGGATGATAATATGGCATGTTATCTAGCATGTTGAACATACATAACAATTAGAGATAATTTAACTAATTATGAAATGTAAATCATTTGCACAAGAGAATAATAAGTAAACATATTTAATTAAAAACCTTTCCTCAAAATCAAATCACCATTTCATTCTTACGTTCCTTAATAGGAAAACAACATTTCATTAGGTTTAATTAAGAAGATATACTTTCACTTCATTACTTTAAAAACCTCCATCATTAATCATCATTTTCCATTTTATCTTTCCATTCCTTAATAGGAATACAACTTTTATCAAGTGCTCTTTATGGCACATATCTCAATCACATGCTCTTTATGGCACATATCCATGCTCTTTATGGCATTTATATCCATCAAGTCTCACTTGATGCAGAAAATTTATATTCTCATACATATAACGATTCTAAAACCGCCCCTCCGAGTTTCCCCACTGGGCGCGCCCCTAAATAACTATCATCTTCCAGGGCCTATCATATATAAGACAACCTGGGATCATAACGCAACATCGGGAAGCAGCCATATGCCTGCGGGATAGTCAAGACCACACCCGAAATCTCCTATCCATCAAAGAAAATATATATACATAATAGCGCTCATATGGCCTAGGACTATATCCACCCTGCGTTAATTTGTCAGGGGGCATCACCTCGCGCGCGGACTTCCCTTATGATAGTATTTAGAGAGGTGTGTATCAGTAAATTAACATTTACCATTTAAATCTCATTTTCATTTTCAATATTCATTTCCAAATTCCCTTTCCATTATCCATGTATGTGGTTCATTTTATTCGAACCTATTATCATTGTATAGTGTGGTTCATTTTACTCGAACCTATTATCTTTAAACAATTGGGTTCACTTTATTTGGACCTAATCTCATCGAATATCATCATTGATTTTCCCCAAATCTCAAGTCCTGATTTAGTCTCCAAACAATCGTTATGATTCTACAATTCTCAAAGTTCATATAACTCCGATAAGCCCCTAAAGTCTCCAAGCATGGGCATTCAACCTCTAACTTCTAAAAATTCAATAAAAGAAGTAATGCCTTAACATTACCTTAAACCTCCCCAGAATAAACCCCAGATGAACCCTTTCTAATCTAGGGTGGCGACCAAACTCAACTAAAACTCTAGAATCCTATGTTTACTTCATACAAGAAGATTCCTATGTTCTAGTCTTAAAGAAAAGGGTCAAAATTTAAAAAGGAAAAACAAAAAAAAATGCAAGATTTCCGAATCGATTCGGACCGGGGAGAATCGATTCGGCCAGACAGGCAAATCGATTCGGACCATCCGAATCGATTCGATCAGGAAAACCAGCATTCTGCATAACAGCCGAATCGATTCGGTCATAGCCGAATCGATTCGGTCCACCCAGACCTGGACATTGCCTCTATGCGAATCGATTCGGCCTGGGCCGAATCGATTCGATCCTGCGAATTTTTCCAATTTGTCTATGGAGTCTTGAACTCCAAATTTTCTCCCAACACAAAACCAACCTCTTAAATTAGAACCTATACATAAAAAATATGTCTATTTACCATCATTAACAACATTTATCATCCAAATCAACTTCTAAGAGTTATAATACTCAATAAATCTAACAAAACCCTAAAATGACAAACCATAACAATTCATAATTATCAATACTAATTATTCTCCTTAAATCACATAGTAGCAAGTAGATAACTTGCCTTGATCTTGCAAATTCAGATTTGGTGAAGATGAAAGCAAGAACAAACTCCAAATCTCCAATCTCTCTCTTTCTCCAAAGCTCTCATTTTCTCTCTTTCTCTCTAGGTTAAAAATTGTTTCTTAAAGGAATAGTAAGTCTTAGAAAGACTAAATCGGGCCATTAGTCTAAAATGCCCAACTCTAATGACTAATACACGATAAAATGATACGCACTACACATTTTAGCTATAATCAGTCAAAAGTGCATGAAATGCCAAAATGCAATATGGCACTTATTTTGACTGTCCCGCACCTACCAGGACTAACTACACCCTCCAAATTATCATTTAGGAATTTTATAACTCATTTTAAGTTCCAGTTTCATATTAAACCAAAATGTCATTTTAATTCTTATGACCCCATAAATCACAACATGGATACTTTTACCTACTTACAAGGTAACTATACAATATTTCAGTAAATGTTAACCTTTTCCACATTAAATTAATATATACCCCACATTCCGGCATTTTATATAATTACTACACATAGTAAATAAATATAAAATAGACTCTCAAAAGTGAGGGTTGTTACATACTCCCCCCCCCCCCCCCTTATGAGGGAATTTTGTCCACAAAATTCAGGCGTACCTTGCAAAAAGATATGCATATACTTTTTTCGCATGATTTCCTTGCACTCCCATGTCGATTCCTCGACACTATGATGACTACATTGCACCCTAACCAAAGGTACTACCAGTGATCTCAATCGCTACTCGGCCTACTCTAAAATAGCAAATGGCTGCTCCTTATAAGAAACGTCGGTTCGCAACTCAATATCATAGAAAGGAATGTGCCTAAGGGCACCATCACATCCCTTGTACTTCTTCAAAGAGGAGATATGGGACACGTCATGAACTTTCCGCAAGTGTTTCGGTAAGGCAAGTTAATAAGTCACCGGAACCGCCTTAACAATGATAGGAAAAGGTCCAACGTAACGCGGTGTAAGTTTCCCTTCTGCCCAAAACGCTTAATGCCCTTCATAGGCGACACTCGCACCAACTCTTGGTCCCCGACCTCCATCTCCACATGCATTCTCCCCGTATCGACATAGCCCTTTTATCGATCTTAGGCTATCCGAATGCGATTTCGAATGAGCCTGATCTTTGAGGGAGTATCCCGAATCATTTCAGGTCCGAAGACTTATTATTTCCCCCCTCCAACCAACAAGCGGGAGATCCACGAGGCCTACCATACAAGGCTTCATAAGTTTCCATCCTAACAGTGAATTGATACGAATCATTATAAGCACATTCAACTGATGGAAGACATTGTTCCCAACTACCCTTGAGGTCAAACACGCACGTAAGGAGCATATCTTCCGACATATGGATTACTCTTTCGGTCTAGCCATCTATTTGAGGATGATAAGAAGTGCTTAACCTCAATTCGGTTCCCATGACTTCTTAGAAACTTTTCCAAAAGTGGGAAATGAAAATGTTGTCTCGATCGAAAACTATAATCAAAGGCACCCCATGCAGTCCAACAACCTCTTCATGCCCGACCACCACTACTGGCGGCGCATATCTTGACCCATTTTGTCGTTACCCGGATTCACCGCAAACTAAGAATCGTGAGATTTCGTTATTACTGCCCTTCTTAAGTCCTTCCTTTTCGGGACAATAAGTCTCTCATGGAAACGCACCCCACCCTCAGCACTAAAAGAGTAGGATTTTGTCCCCTCGGTCAGCAACTTGTATATGTGGTCTTAACAACCCTTGTCTCTCCTACGACATCTTGCAACGAATTGTTATTCGTATAAAGGACTAATTTCTTCCTAGGAAGTAGTACCTCCCTTTTCTATACGGAGATCACCCCCACGATGAATTTTAATTCAAACATGGGATGATACTTCCCACAAGTCTTAACTTATGAGGCACATAAACAATGGGTTTATGCTCCAATATTATTACTCCCCATCCTGTCAGAGACTAGTCAATTGAATTCACTCTCGAGCTTAGCAACATGGGCTCAGGAGTGTGAGTCAATTCACCCTTTTTACTCCCCAAAAGCTACGTTACCTACGTAACACTCTAACTACGAGAGGCCTTATCTCCTTCGTCCTTACCTACCAAACCTCTCAAAATCCCCTACTTCTTATTTCTAGAGAACCAATCCCCCTTAGAGTTAACACACAACCCATTCGTGGTCAACTCCCGACAGCCTTCCTAAACTAACGTCACATGCCCTAAAGGCCTTAAGTACAAATAATCCTAAAGTTTACCTACCTATATCCTATCTAAGTCGTGAACACATAATACTAAGTATATCCCTAGTGTCCAAGGGCTTCCTCAACTTCTGACATTTGCTCGGTTCCGTGCGTGGGACCTCTCGCCGAAGCAAAATCCAAACAAGGAACCCTCCCGTTACACTACTACCTCGCATTATCGATCATCGAGATATAAAGGTCTAAGATACATGTTCGGGACCGAAGAGATTCTACTTTTATATCTTAACACTTAAATAATTAAAGATTTCAACAATTCAGACATTCACTTCCGTAAAGTCTTACAATTATTTACCCCATAACACATACACATCTTTTTGAATAGCCTCCTTACCAAGGCATGACCCGGTATATCCCAAAAGACATCATAGAAATCTCTAACAACCGGAAAAATCCAAGGGAACAACTACATCCCAAGAAAACTCCTCCGCAATACTATATAAGTATGTGTTAGTACCCCCTTTTTAAGTGAGGCATAACCACTGGCAACATCTCTTTCCCCGAAACGGCAAACACTAGGCTTTTACCAAAGCCATATATAATAGAATTTTATTTTATTAACCAATCCATACCCAATATCACATCATACCCGACCATGTCAAGGACGAGTAAATCGGCCTTAAAGCACAAATTACCAAGAGAAATTTCCTATGTATTTACAAACAAGGAAAAAATGAGCGAACCATCACCCATAAAACTCAATACTAGTAAGAGTACTCTCAACAGGTTTTATCAAACCTGTCATCTGAGCGAAGCTCCTGAAATAAAAATGAGTATGTAGTACAACAAATAACACACAACTCAAGTAGCCTTGATTTAAAAACTTACCCTCAATAGCGGGCAGTGCCGGCAGAGCTGGAGGAAGCATGGCCTCCTGAATATGATAAACATGTCCATACTGTAGTTGTCCCTGCTGCGGAGGAACAGCCGAATTAGGTGCCTAAGGCGGAAACTGAACATATGGCTGCGGCGGAGCCCTAGGAAACTGACCTCCAATCAACTGAGGACACTCCATCTTGTAATGACCCGCCTCCCCACATTGGAAGCACCGTCCCTTCATATTCTCCTGACCTCGACCCCTGTTATTTCTAAACTGGGTAATGCCTTGGCCCGGATGGCCTCTACCTCCATGACCACTCCGACCTACATGTTGCGAAGCACCCTGACCGTGCCTATTATTACTGCCACTTGCAATAAACCCTCTGAAGCGTTGCCTCTTAGACGAATCCTCTTGTTGAGGGTGCCTCCCTTTCTGCTTACCATCCGAAGATTGGGGTGAGGGAAATACTCCTCCTCCAATTTCATGCCCTCCAGGCCTTCCCACCTGCCCCACCACGGATACTTTCTTGCCACTTTGCAAAAATAATCTATGCTCTTGGCAATGTAATAGAGTTTCATTCATTACTTCACCAAAAGTTTGTAAAGCCGAATTACCCAGCAAGTGTTGTCAGACTCTCCAGTTCAAGACTCTCATAAACTTCGAAACTTTTCTTTCCTCGGGAGTCACTTCATCCGGTACAAAACTTGCCAACCGGGTGAACTCCTCTTCATATTCTGCCACAGATCTCTCTCCTTGCACAAGGTCTTGCATCCTCCTTGTCATCTCCCCTTGTATTGGAGGAGGAAAATATTTTTGATCGAACAAAACCCAAAATTCAGAAATCAACATTGTATCCCTCCGTTCTGGCGTAGTCATGGACTCCCACCAGTGTAATGCGGCTCCAACAAGTTTAAAAGTAGCGAGGACTTTCTTCTTGTCCTCATCACATTCCATCATACGTAGGTAGCGTTGAATGTCTTTCTTCCATTGGTTTGCTTTTATGACATCTGAGCTCCCGTCAAATTCCGGGGGCTGACCCTTTAGAAAAGATTCCCTGGCTCTCTCCCACGGAGAAGGTCCCGTAGGAACTTGGGCATCTGGTGCTCTTTGTTGGGCCTGTGGCACTTATTGAGCCACTGCAATCATGGATGCATTAACCACTTGAGCCACTAAGTTTGCTACATCTGCAGCGTTAATGGTCCCTTGTGGCGGCGGTGGAGGACTTACCTCCTCTTCTACAACCCTATTACGTCTCGTTGGGCGACCTCTCTTAGGCGGCATCAGAGATGAAGAAATAATAGAATTAAAATAATATTTAAAACACTCTATCTTGCATAAGATCGCAAACATAAGCAACAAAGAAGTCCTAACATTAGGCTCTACATCAAAGAACGCTACGGTAGAACGTGGCAAGTCTGCATAGATCCTAAAGACTCTAGAACTTGATGCTCTGATACTAACTGAGATAACTCGTGATCCGAGATAAGGGGTGGCCAGCCCGATATTCAAACATAACAGGAATCATGGATGGATATCATTCTCAGCATCACAACATTAAACTGAGTATACGGGAAAACCACCCAATAAATCAGAAAATGGGTTGCTAAAAAGTTTAGAAATTTAAAACCAGTTAAGGAAATTAAGTTAAACAACCCAATCTCACAAGCAAGTGGAATTCCAAAAGAGTATATATATTACAACTAAAACGAATGTACCCAAAACGACCGAATAGGCTGTCGGTCCACAGCTACATACAACACAGTACAAAAGTTTAATATCTACATAATACAATCATTAATCAAATATAAAAGTTTGGGCCACACGCCCAAGTAAAGACCCGATCGTATCTAGAATACGAAAATTGAAAGCGTCTAATACAACCTCCTGTAATAATCCGTAAAATCATACAGCTCATCGAAATCATAGGAATGGAAATATCATAACGGGCGTCCTTGCGGCGGAACACCTGAGCGGATACAATCATATGCACAACAGTGAATAATGAACCGGTCAGGGCCGGGTTTTATATGATCACCAGAAGAATAAAAGCATGATAGGTATGAAAAGTTATGCATGAATGATAAGGATGATAATATGGCATGTTATCTAGCATGTTGAACATACATAACAATTTGAGATAATTTAACTAATTATGAAATGTAAATCATTTGCACAAGAGAATAATAAGTAAACATATTTAATTCAAAACCTTTACTCAAAATCAAATAACCATTTCATTCTTACGTTCCTTAATATGAAAACAACCTTTCATTAGGTTTAATTAAGAAGATATACTTTCACTTCATTACTTTAAAAACCTCCATCATTAATCATCATTTTCCATTTTATCTTTCCATTCCTTAACAGGAATACAACTTATATCAGGTTCTTTTTATGGCACATATCTCAATCACATGCTCTTTATGGCACGTATCCATGCTCTTTATGGAATTTATATCCATCAAGTCCCACTTGATGCAGAAAAGTTATATTCTCATACATATAACGATTCTAAGACCGCCCCTCCGAGTTTCCCCACTGGGGGTGCCCCTAAATAACTATCATCTTCCAGGGCCTATCATATATAAGACAACCTGGGCTCATAACGCAACGTCGGGAAGCGGCCATATGCATGCGGGATAGTAAAGATCACACCCGAAATCTCCTATCCATCGCAGAAAATATATATACATAACATCGCTCATATGGCCTAGGACTATATCCACCCTGCGTTAATTTGTCAGAGGGCATCACCTCGCGCGCGAACTTCCCTTATGATAGTATTTAGAGAGGTGTGTATCAGTAAATTAACATTTACCATTTAAATCTCATTTTCATTTTCAATATTCATTTCCAAATTCCCTTTTCATTATCCATGTATGTGGTTCATTTTATTCGAATATATTATCATTGTATAGTGTGGTTCATTTTACTCGATCATATTATCTTTAAACAGTTGGGTTCACTTTATTTGGACCTAATCTCATCGAATATCATCATTGATTTTCCCCAAATCTCAAGTCCTAATTTAGTCTCCAAACAATCGTTATGATTCTATAATTCTCAAAGTTCATATAACTCCGATAAGCCCCTAAAGTCTCCAAGCATGGGCATTCAACCTCTAACTTCTAAAAATTCAATAAAAGAAGTAATGCCTTAACATTACCTTAAACCTCCCCAGAATAAACCCCAGATGAACCCCTTTCTAATCTAGGGTGGCGACTAAACTCAACTAAAACTCTAGAATCCTATGTTTACTTCATACAAGAAGATTCCTAGGTTCTAATCCTAAAGAAAAGGGTCAAAATTTAAAAAGGAAAAACAAAAGAAAAATGCAGGATTTCCGAATCGATTCGGACTGGGGAGAATCGATTCGGCCAGACAAGCGAATCGATTCAGACCATCCGAATCGATTCGGTCAAGAAAACTAGCATTCTGCATAACAGCCGAATCGATTCGGTCATAGCCGAATCGATTCGGTCCACCCAGACCTGGACATTGCCTCTATGCGAATCGATTCGGCCTGGGCCGAATCGATTCGATCCTGCGAATTTTTCCAATTTGTCTATGGAGTCTTGAACTCCAAATTTTCTCCCAACACAAAACCAACCTCTTAAATTACAACCTATACATCATAAATATGTCTATTTACCATCATTAACAACATTTATCATCCAAATCAACTTCTAAGAGTTATAATACTCAATAAATCTAACAAAACCCTAAAATGACAAACCATAACAATTCATAATTATCAATACTAATTATTCTCCTTAAATCACATAGTAGCAAGTAGATAACTTGCCTTGATCTTACAAATTCAGATTTGGTGAAGATGAAAGCAAGAACAAACTCCAAATCTTCAATCTCTCTCTTTCTCCAAAGCTCTCCTTTTCTTTCTTTCTCTCTAGGTTAACAATTGTTTCTTAAAGGAATAGTAAGTCTTAGCAAGACTAAATCGGGCCATTAGTCTAAAATGCCCAACTCTAATGACTAATACGCGATAAAATGATACGCACTACACATTTAATCTATAACCTATCAAAAGTGCCTGAAATGCCAAAATGCAATATGGCACTTATTTTGACTGTCCCTCACCTACCGGGACTAACTACACCCTCCAAATTATCATTTGGGAATTTTATAACTCATTTTAAGTTTCGATTTCATATTAAACCAAAATGTCATTTTAATTCTTATGACCCCATAAATCACAACATGGATACTTTTACCTACTTACAATGTAACTATACAATATTTCAGTAAATGTTAACCTTTTCCACATTAAATTAATATTTACCCCACATTTCGGCATTTTATATAATTACTACACATAGTAAATAAATATAAAATAGACTCTCAAAAGTGAGGGTTGTTACACTAATCTAAAAAAAGTAAAATAAAAATAAATTCTAAATTAAAAAAAAAAAACTAAACTAAAAAAGAGGTGTTTCATTCTACAATTCTCTCTACTAATTCCAATTCTATAGCTCTCTCAAATTGAGTCTTCATCTTCTTTTTATAGTAGGCATGGAGTGTGGGGGTAAAAATGGAAGGACAAGGGTGTATGGGATATGGGAGGTATTTGGGTGAGGGTATCTAGGGAATTATGCACACATGTGCATGGGTAAGATGTGAGGTCATGTGGGAAGTGTCGTGGTGAGGATAAAATCAGATTTGGTTTGAGGGGTATTTTGGGGTAGAATGGGAAAATGGGATAAAAAGGGTTTTAATGCATGTGGGTTAAATGGGAGGTGGGTTTTATTTTTGTTTTGGCATTTGGCAGGTGAGGACATGATTAAGGGATATGGGTTTGGGGCTTTGAAAAGGGAAAATGGGTATTGGATTGAGAAATGGTTCTGGTAAGGGGACTGATGGTTTCGAAGGTGGTATCCACGGGTTGGTCAGAGGTTCGGAGGTAGGGTCGCGGGTCTAGGTTAGAGGGATCGTGTGTAGGCCTCCGGATTTCCGGTGGCAATTTCGGGCTTTGGGCAGCCCTGGGTTTAGTTTGGTGGTTTGTTGTTCGCCGGAGAGGGGGTCCGCGGCAGTTGGTTGTTAGCGATGGGGTAGGGGGTTGGATGTAGGGGTTAGGAAGGAGGTCTTGGTGGAGTGGCAATGGGGTTTGGGAATGTTGGGTAGCCGGCGATGGGGTGAGCTCACCGGGGCTGGAAGGTCGTTGGAGACTTGATGGGTTGAGTTGGGTTTATAAAATAAGGTGGTGGAGAGAGAGTGAGAGATGGTGGTTGTGGGTTAATGGAGGAGAGAGAAAGTGAGGGTGTGTGATGGGGAGGATGAAGTGGAAGGGGTTTGTGTGTAGGTGGGTGTAGGCTAGAATGGGTGACGGTGAGGGTTAATTATTAGTTTAAGGTGTATGTCAGTGTAGGAAGTTTGTGTGTGTGTTAGTTTGTGACCCTTAAATAATAAAGACTCAACTAAAATTAATAAAAATAAAAATAAAAAATAAAATCTAACTAAAAATAAAACAAACTAAAAATAATAAAAATAAAAATATTAAAAATAAAAAATAAAAAATAAAATCCTAAGCTTATATAAAAAATAAAATAAAACAAAAGAAATAAAAACCTAAAATCTAAATGAAAATTAAAGTCCTAAAAAATATAAAATCTAATAAACTAAAAATAAACTCCTAAAAACTAATCCTAATAAAACTAAAAACTAATCAAAATCAAAATCAAAATCAAAATCAAAATCAAAATCAAAATCAAAATCAAAATCAAAATCAAAATAAAATAAAATTATAAAAATTGAAAATAAACCTAAATCTATCTAAAATAAAACCTAAAAATAAAACGATTCAACTAAAAATCTAGAAAATATTAAAAAGGGACAAACTAAACACACAGAGGGTTTGGGGTTGGTTTAGGCTAGGTTTAGGCTCGGGTAAGGTTACGGGGGAGGGAATTTAGCTCCATTCAACGCGCATTTGCCTTGATATATAGGTTTTGACACTACAAACAGACATTTGACCTACAAGATAAACATTTAAGCTCATAAGACCCATATTGTCGAGAATTGGCAACTAAAGTACGTCTATTCGGGGTATAAAATGTACAGTTTTGGGTGTTTATCACACCACCCCCAAACAGAGCGTTGCTAGTCCTCGAGCAATAAGATAGAGAGAAAGAGAAAGAAAAGTAACCAAAAGTGTACCACTTTCGCGGGCACTTGAAATTGCACTTAGCATGTGCAACAAGCCTTTAAACCTATAGGCTGCCCTACAGGGCGAGTTGTGTCTCGTGAGGGTTTGTAGGGAATATACCCACAAAATTCTTATTTGGAAAAATTTATTGAAGGGCGGTCAATCTCTTATTAGACGTAGAGACAATCCATCACATGAGAAATATTTTGATAAATATAAGCTAGAAGTGCATAAAAAGTTTAGCTGAGTAAATACTCAAGGCACAACCTTCCTAAAACTCAACGTGTGTAGTGTGAATGCGTCAAAACGGGTCGAGCATCATCAGAGTAATTCATAGATTGTCTTTTCGGAATCAACGCTTCAACTTCAAATCTCACTGGAGATAACTCTCTCAAACGAACTTTCGAGATTTGGGTTAGTGTATCTCTCTTGTGTGTGAGGATGTGACTAAGTGTAATCAAGTTTAAACGTCTCACACACACATAAGAAAGAACGGACAATTAGAAAGAAAAATGATCTCATGAAAGAATGTTAATCACTATACTGAGAACGTCAAGTTATTCACTACGTCAACTTTCATTTGCTCGAACACCGAGGGGGAATATGGATGTTTATGGGTGAGGGAAAATAATGATGGGAAATATGGAATGAGATGAGGTAGGTATGATGGATGTTTGGATGATGGATGGATATGTGAGAAGAGTGTTCTATACATGAAGAACCAATGTCTTTACTTAAAAACTAACTACAAACTCTCTTTCTTTTCTTTTCTCTCTTTTTCTCTCTCTTTTTTTTCTCTTTCTCTTTTTGCTATTTTTCTGTTTTTCAATATATTATTTTTTTTCTTTTTCTTTTTCTTTTATTTTTTCTCTCTCTTTTCAAACCAACACTGAAGACATTTAACATTTGGAATCACACTCTTTTTCTCATAAATGATGATGGATGATATATAGTTGGAGTGGGGAATGTATGATGTGGGGAAATATGCGGGAATATGGAAGAGCATGGGATTATAATGGGTGAAGTGAATGGTAAATGGTAGGTGTATGGATGAAAAATTGGTGATCGGGACAAATTTAAAGACACATGTTTCTTACAACACGAAAAAGATGTCATTCTCACTGATCAAGCCAAATTTTAATGAAGGATAATGAGATCATACAACAATTAAAGTGCGAACCCAAAGAAAGTTGAATCAACTTGTGACTCGGAGATTGCGTAAAACTCTCTGAAAGGTGAAGGGCACGAATCTCACAAGCTAAAGTCTCTACTTGTGATCCTTAAGGTTCTCTTTTGAATTGTAGTACTCCTCAACTATAAATCGCAGTGACATGATAAGTGCGCAAATTTTGTTGAGTCTAGAAATTCATGGTGCAACAAGCCTTGCTACGTATTACATAAGCTATTAGAAAAATATAAATCCTCTAGCTTGATTCCTAAACTTAGAAAGATGGATGATTGAAAATTCACATCAATGATTGAGATGAAAGAAACTGCACGAAATTTTAAAAATCAGGTTTAAAATTCATTTTTTTTCAAAAGAGGTACGATTATGATAAAATTCCCCACCCCCAAATAAAAAGTAACATCGTCATCGATGTTAAGTAAAATGATTTTTAAAATTGAGAGAATAAGGGAGGAAAGAGATTACCATAATCAATCGCTAATGAAGTGGACCGATGTAGCCAAGAAGAAACCTGAATGAAATGAGAGAAAAAAAATGTACAAGTCTATAAACATGACAAAACATAGGGTGATGTGAAACACCACACCCAAATAGGATGAGACTAGTACGAGAAACATGGGTTTCCTCTTGGTAGCGCTAAGTTTAATGTCTTCAACTAGACTGAACCATGCTCACCCTAAAGATAAGATCTATGAAAACGCGGGGCGACAGAAAATTTGGGGTGATGAGAATCACCCCCAAACAAAACTGAAGCGTCGGTTTTGTTGGATAAAGGCTAAAGGGGTCAATGCACTTGTACGGAAAAGTGCATCCCACGATGCAAAGCATCGGTGGACCATAGGCGGGTGGGTATTAAGGTAATGGTGAGGGTGGAAAGAGTGAAGAGGTATCGGCCACGGGCCTTGTTGAGCTTAAAGGTGAGGGCGAGTAGGGCCCTGTAAGAATGGTTCTCAAGTTGTATGGGAAGGCAAAAGGGTTTGGTAAGTGGAGTGGGTTGGGTCTCAAAGAAAGGACATGACCATTCTATGAATGGGTGATGATAATGGTCGCGCCGTGACACGCCAGGGTGAGTCGATCGGCATGAATGGGTGGGTGGGTGGTGGGGTAGGGGTGGGGGTGGGGCGTTGCATGTGTGTGTGTGTGTATGTGTGCGTGTGTGTATGTGTGCGTGTATGTGCGTGTTTGTACATAGTGTCCCTTGTAAACGAATAGATTGATTATTAATTTTTTTAGTAAATTAATATATGATTGTCCCTCACTGTAAATTAGTAAATGAATATATGATTAATTATAAAAGTAGGATTGCCCCTCATTGTAAATTAGTAAATTAATAATTGTATACTTTAGTTGTTAGTTTAATTGATGAAATAATTAATTGCGTAGATGAATTAGAAGGAGTACGGGATACACATTTGTTGTTGACATTGTTGTTGGATTATAGTGGATCGATGTTGGGTTGGTTAATTTTAAAAGTGACATGACCACTGAATTATTGTCTATATGGGGGTGGGATTTTTTAACATTTTTTGGAAATTACTTTTTTTATCGAACAATATATATATTATGATAATTAAGTGAAACATACTTGAAATTACATATAGTGAGCTAAACCCAACCAATAAACATTTCTATTTACCATATTTATTTCCATTTATAGGTTGTTTACCATTTTAGTAGAAAAGATATGACATTCAACTTTTTCCAATTTTCGTTCTTTTTCAGAAGAACGACAATCTAGAAAGGGTAGGTATTAACAAAGAGAAAGAGAGGGTAAATCGGACAGTGTTCATGGTTATGCTATGTTGTTTAGTGATGTTCTGTACTAAATATTTTGTTTTTAGTTTTGAATGTATTGATAATCTAGCCTTCTCATTTTTTATTAATTTTAGGATCAGACTCCAAACACCAACTAATGTAAACATTACATTTCATTGTGTCACAGAAAATTAATGATTGTATGTGTGGCTTGTTGTGTTTTTAAGTTTTTCAATGTTGTGCTTAATATTTGAGCATGCTATTTGAGGTGTATATGATAACGTCTCTATCAACTTTATTAAATGTGGTTATAGGATTGTTTCTCCTATGCTACTCATGGAACTGCTTTCTAGGTTGTTGTTCTATAGAATTTTTTCTTCCCAAAGTACTGTGTCCGCATATTTATTCGCAACTAACATTGTATTTGTTGAGGGAGCAACACAAGACGTGGAAGAAAAATATGCGGACACGGTACTTTGGGAAGACACGAGAGTCCATTATCTGAATGCGTGAATCCGTCCCGTCGAAGGAGCCGATCTCATTAGCAAAATGGCAACAGTTCGTTGACAATGAGATCGGGGAGCGACAATTGGCATCTCGCCAATCGGGGAGGGCAAAGCGGGTAAAAAGACAGATGTGCACTACGCCGACCGGACGTCTTACACCGAGGTGGAGCATAGGATGATGGTAATATTTAATTTTTCTATAACTACAGAAATATATTATTCTGCATTATTTTACTTTACGGGGTCGATACTAATTTTACTTTATTTTATTTCAGGGGACAGGGAGTGGCCCTGGGGGTAGGTCACATAGGCTCAATACTTATGTGGCTCTTTGGATGAAGAAGGGGAAGGATAAGGAGGTGTCTCCGAGCGTCGCGTCCACGATTGTAAGTTAACCGACAGTTTACTTTTTGTTAATTACATTTTAAATTTTTAATTTACTTATTTTACTAATCATGTGGTTTTTGTCATTTTAGGCAAAATTTAAGGGAGTGCATGAGTCACAGTCTGATGTCGACAAAGCATCTTTGTCCACAGACGCACTCAGCCAAGTGCTTGGCTCTGATCGCAAGGGGAGGACAAGGGGGGGAGCTCGCGGGTGGCCAAATCTAGGATCATCGGATTGGAGACTAGCGACACTGGGTTGGTTCAAATGGTGGACTCGCATGATGCGAAGCTGTCTTGTTTGGAGGTGACGGTCCAAGATATGTTCTCATTTATGAAGTGTTCGTTGGGCAGAAAATGCAAGGGGAAAGGGAAGGAGAATGTGGTGGAGGAGGAGGTGCGGGAGGATGAAGATTTGGACCTCGCTGCTTCATCGCCGACACGTGAGGACTTTGATGATCCACTTACCTATTTGGCTCCCTTTGACCGATCGATGTCGACACTTGGTTGGTCGAGCGTGTTTATACTGGACGTATTTGATGGCCAGCGGATAGGGCGGGGGTTGAAGGACCCTAATATCGTCCAGGGTGGACTAGTTCATGGACGTGAGCTTCAAGACATCGAATCCAAGGTGCTCGTCACGCATGTGATACCCCGGAAGGAGAACTCCCCATTGTGGTTGTGGGTGTGTCAATTCGTATATCGTGTGTCCTACTCACCTCCTCAGAGTTAACCTTACCCAAGACATGTAGTGACATTATTTGAATTGAATTGTATTGTTTTTAAGTTGGTACATTTGAATTATTTTTAAGTTGGTACATTTGAATTATAGTTGGATTATATCGTGATGCATATTGTCTCTATTTTAAATGTATATTTTCACTATCTCTATTTTATTCGGATATATAATGTTTGAATAAGTACAACGTTGCTATAACAGGTACAAATATACTGTTGGGCAGAGGTAGTGGCCATACTACCCAGCAGATTTTTTTTTTAATTTTGTCCAGAATTGTCACGATCATTGACCGTGACAAGTCCATGACAAAGAAAGTTGTCATGGACTTGTCATGGTCAATGAATGTGATAATTTTTTGTTAAATGTCACGGGTTTGTCATGGTCCTTAACCGTGACAAAACTTATCACGATCAAGGACCGTGAAATGACGGTGATAAGTTCGTGACAAAAAACGTTGTCACCCCCAGAATTGTCACGGTCATTCACCTTGAATAGTCCAACTTGTCAAGGTCAATGACCGTGACAATTCGGTAGATTTGGTGTAGTGTAGCCATTTTCATTATAATTACCTCGTGTGACAATCACAACCTAAATTCGTTGTCTGATTATGCCATTATTTTTCATCTTTTATTGTTCTCACAGGCTTCATATTTTCTACATAAAATTAATTTGACGAACGTATAACAAAATTAAGCATGTTTAAAATAATATAAAATAATGTAAAACTTAAAATAATTTAAACTTTTTCCATTCTTCGACATCTTCATGCATGTCAAATAGATAACGAGCTACTTGTTCATGTTGGAAACTCGTTAATTTCACTCGTTTTCCCATCACATGACCACCCTCATCGACGAACTCATCAACGTTGGTCGAGTCAGGCATATATTCTCAAGTATAGATTGATGACTCCACGGTGATGTATTCCTCTACAATTGATCCTGTAATGTATCATGTATTCTTGACGTAATCTTTGAAAACTTTTATTAATCTTTCAAACGGATACATCCACCGATATCTAACTGGACCGCAAATAAGTGCCTCATCGCATAGGTGTACCAACAAGTGAACACTTATGTCAAGTAATGATGGGGGGAAAGACTTCTCCAACACACATATCTCTTTAGTCATCGCCAATTTTATGGCCACTATGTGTACTCAATTGACTACCTTCTCACACAAAAGTGAGAAGCAAATACTAATTTGCATAATAACCCTCCGTAAATCCTTGTGCTTGGAGAAACAGTTCTTAAACAATAGAGGAACCAATTGCATGGTCACATGCCAATCGTGGGACTTACACTTATGTAAATCATGGGTAGCATAATCCACAATCCTTTGCAAGTTGGACGAAAAATTAAATGGAACCTTCGAATTATATATTTTGTCTAAAAGCATCTTTCTTTCCCCACTCATCAAAGTAAATGCACCAGGGGGAATTATTGTCCTTTCCCTACTATCTTCTTTCAACCATAGTTGTAGCTTAAGTTTCAATAATTTATGGTCTTTTCGTGCATTTTATCCATCCTTCGAATGACTCCCCCCAAGGCATGTGCCCACAATATATTCAGCGATGTTCTACTCTGCATTCATCACATCCAATACATGGCGCATCAAGTTATTCTTCCAATAAGGCAAGTCAAATAAAATTAACCTCCTAGACCATGCATTTCTTGTCTCAGTTTCATTTCCAGTTAGGGTCTTCTTATACGTGACATTCTTACATTTAGGATTCTTACCTGGCATATTAGGTCCATAATTAGAAGATTTACTTTCAATTTTTGAACCTGAAAGTTTTCTCGGTGGTAGCCTATGTTTAACCCCGCCCGATACAAAATTGGAACCTTTCTCAAATCTGCAACTATGAGTAGGAGGTAAAAAACCTCTTATGGTAATGGTATACATTTTTTGAGCTAGCAGGAAGACAAAGAGAATTAGTTCTCTCCAAAAATAGGTCAGGTCACCCAAATAACCATGTACTACACAACTGGATAATGTCCCATAAGTTGAAAAATCATGAATTGCCCACATCAACATAGCTTTCAATGTAAACTCTTCTTTTCAAAGAGTCAAATACTTACACATCCTCTTCCCACAACTCATTTAATTCTTCTACCAAAGTAGCTAGGTAGACATCTATGTCATCACTTGGTGCCTTTGGCCCAGGTATCAACAAAGACAGCATCGAAAATTCAAGTCTCGTATACTGTGAAGGAAGAAGGTTGAATGCATATAGGATTACTTGACATAAACTCTTATTGGTTCTTTCCAAATGGAATGAACCATATGTTGATATATCCAAACGAATGTTGTGATGTTCCCGAGAAAAATCGGGATTCTCATAACTCCTCCTCCAAGTTGTACAATCAATAGAATGATGCATGAGATTATCCCTTACTTCTGCACTAGCATGCCAAGTCATGGCCTCCGCTATCCATGGTAATGTGAAAAACCTCTTTAATCTAGGCCCAACGAGAAAATATTTCAACCCTTTTTGAGGCACTTTTGAGCTTGTGCCTTCCTTGTTAGTAGATTGGACATGTCTAGGTTCATCGCATACTGGACACCGATTGAGATTTTCATACTCTTTCGGTATAATATGCACTCATACGCACAAACATGAATTAATTTATACTTCATTCCAAACCTTTTAAATTGTTCTTCATAACAGGATAGCTATTTGGAAGCGTACTCTCCTTGTGTATCAAGCCCTTCACCTAATTCAGAATTCCTGCCACATTATTGCCAGAATAATCGTATTGGGTCTTCAAACTATTCAAACCAACCATAGAATGTAAAGTTGTTTGATCTTTCTCACAACCAGAATATAACGGTTGGGTCACTTCCAATTTTAAATTTTGGTAGTCATCATTAAGGTTTATCCTGATATCTTCATGAGCACCTAAACCTTTTACATCGTCAGTGACCTTACTCTCTTCCACTTCATGAACTCTGTACGCGTCATCAACTAAACCCTCTAACATATTATGATCTACGTCGTCCCCTTCTACATCTATCCTACTTGTTGAAGGTTGATAAAAGGAACTTTCAATTCCCCATGAAAACTCCAAAATCGATAATTATCTAGCATACCCGATCTTAACAAATGTAGTTCAATAGTTTTCCACTCAAACACCTTACCACTCTTACACCTAGCATACGGACACGGAAACTCTTAATGATTATGACATCTCTTTGCGTATTTCACAAATTCATTAAGACCTCTGCAAAACACATCCCCCGATCTATTTGTCTCACCCATCCACTCTTTATATTTATGATATCCCATCACATCTACTACAAACAATCACCTATTAAAGGTAAGAAGCGTGTATTCGTGGATTAGTATAAACAAAACTTATATTTATCGTATGTTTCATTTAATTATGTCTAATTTATATTTGATTTTTAAATTTCAATTTCAAATCCAAATTCAATTTATAATATTAATTCCTATTTCCTCTATATCCTCTAAAGGGTGAGTGGTCTTATCCCATTCAAGATCGCATATTTTTATAATTATACTTAACAGCTCATGCACATTCTTACGATTTGAGAAAGATTCGGCAGCATATCCCCATAGTTCTCCAAGTACATGCTGTAGATTGAAAGAGCCGCTACAGCGGAATAAATGCCACTTATCAAATAAACCAATTTTAATTGTGCGTCAACCAAATCAGTCTTAATGAAAACTCAAGTTTTAATTTAGTCCTAAAAACATGCATCTAAGTGATATGGAATCATAACGTAATAAGCATGCAAAAAAACCAAATTTTGGGAAAAATACCCCACAGAGGAAAAACCTTTTATTTCTAGAACTTTCAAATAATTTACAAGACCTTTGACATACAGACCACTTGATAATCGCCCATAAGTGTAATGCACGGTGCCTTCAGCAAATCTTCAAAGTACCGGTCTAGAAATCAATAGTGGTTTACGCGCAGCAACACCACAAGGACACGCATTCTAATCAACCCATGAATACCCACAAGCACTCCCAATGACACGCAGTCAAAAATCTTTATAGAGACTCCCTCCACAATAGCACACAGCCCTCCGGTTGTAGAGATCTCCCCATAAAGTACGAACAATATCAAAGTTTTGTTCTTGGGTTCCAAAACAATTCACACAAAAAGATATTGGGATTTTGTGAATTGTAAAACAAGAGATTGAACTCTTTTAATGTTGGAGAATAAAGCAAAACACTCAAAATCGTATTCTGTTTAAAACCCGTGTTTCTCCACACAAAATCTAGTAGTCTGACACCCTTTAAATACTAAAAAACAAGGCGGTGATGTGTTAGAAAATAACTCTTCTCGTTCGAATGACATACGATGTCATTTCAACGAGATACTTATCTCGTTCAAACAAGATCCTATCTCGTTTGAACGACCTATCATTTCAGGCCATGATTGTAGATAATTTCGATACGAACGCGTGGCCTCCAGTTTCTTATTTTTCTGGTATTTTATGAATTAGTTATAATTTTTCTACGGAAAGGTGTCCGAGAACAAAATCTTTAGATAGTATGAATTAAAAAAATTTAATGAAAACTTTCAAAGCTCCACTCCAACACTTAGAAAATATTTTATAAAAAATAATCCCAATACTCTAAATGCATTATTAAGGTACTCTAAAACGTAACCTTAACAAAGTTAACCTTGCGGAGACTGTTTGTTGAAGAACCTTGATTATTCGGATCCGTCTTGATGTGTATGTGATCTTGATCATCTTCGACGGTGTAGCGGTATACGACATATAAATTGATAAGTGACAAAAATGTCTTTACAAGATTCGCAAGTGTGAGTGTTATTTCAATTTATCAATTGAAATAACACTTAACATCGTATCATCTAGTATATATACAAAGAACATTAAGATACGACTGCAGAACTTCCTCCAATAGTAACAAGTTTGAGCCACTAAGAATATTATTATACAAAAAGTATGCAGTCCTAAACTGTCCAAACGGGACAATTCGAGAGATCTCGTTACAAGAGTAATGAGTCTCGATCGGGTCTATACATAAGAACTAGAAGGCTAGTATCTATGCACACTATATGTAATTTCAAGTATGTTTCATTTAATTACCATGACTTGGTCGTGCCACTCTCGAACGGGTCGTGACACAAAGTAATGTTAGAAAAAATTTGAAAACTCCCCCTCTCCCCATTTTGACAATAATCCAGTGGTCGTGCCACTTCCAAAAGTAACCAACCCAACAAATTAAGACAATATAATTGTTTAAGGATTTATTAGTGTGAATTAAATTAAGGATTTAAAAAAAATTATTCAACCAACTTCCATATCCAACCACATCCGTCCAGTATAATCCAACAATAACAACAAACCAACAAATATGTATCCCGTACTCCTTCTAATTCATCTACTCAATTAATTCAACATTAACAATTTCCAACTTAAATAAAAACATAGAAACAATATTTATAATGTCAAATTAATTTTATTCTCTAAACAATAAGATTTAATTAAAAATAAACAATACTTATTAATTTCAATCCCAGCTAACATCACCCAATCAACATTAACAATTAATTTCAAGTCCTAAACGAAATATTAATTTCAAGTCCTAAATCAACATTAACAATTAATTTTAAGTCCTAAACTAAACATTAATTTCAAATCCTAAATTAAGAATTAATTTCAAGTCCCAAACAATCACCAACTAATTTCAACACACCCACCCACCACACACACACCTGCACACACACACACACCTCCGGCCGCACCCCCCCACCCCCACCACACACATCATACCCCCTGCACTACCCCCCCCCCCCCCCACACACACACGCACTCACACATATATACACACACACACGAACACATATACACACATATACACACACATATATACAAATGAAAGAGAAAGAAGAAACATACCTTAAATCGTAGAGAGAGAGTAGTTGTTAGAGAGAGGAAATGGGAGGGAAGTGAAAACAGTGGGAAAAAAGAAGAGGGAAGGTTTTTTTTACTATCAAACTTGTCACGGACCTGTCATGGTCTTTGACTGTGATAGCTTTATAAGGTTGTCACGGTCATTGACCGTGACAAGTGCAGTTGTCACGAACTTGTCACACTGAGCGACCGTGATAAAAAACGCGTGGTTTTTTGTCATGGTCATTGACTGTGACAAGGGTGGCCCGCTGAAAGGGAACAATTTAACCTTTTCGGTGTAGTGATTTTGGGTTAGTACTTTCGATATATTAATTATGGTATGATCATTTCCATAAATTGGTTTTTAAATGTCTAAACCATAATCAAGCACAAAGATTTTGGTAATTTCGAATTTTCGATAATAAAAAATCATAGACCAAAACCCTAATTTTTTTTAAAGATGGTACGGCATGGTTAAAAAAACTACGTGTAACCACCAACCCTAGTTTTGAGTTCTCCCAATCATCTCCCTTGTTAAATTTTTATTTTTCAAAATTTTTGTTACATTTCCCAAAAAATAATGGTGCAAAGAGTACAAAAATGCAATAAATGAGTTTTTTTTTTTATTTTCCCCCTAGGTTTATGTCTCTTGTTTTCTTCTTCTTTTTGTTAGATATATTTACAAAAAATTAGTTTTTTATTGAGATATATTTATGTAAAAACTCTTGTGTATACAGAATTTGAATAGTTGATGAATGCAAATGGTTGTGTGTGGAACTTTGGCCCACATACAGGGTCGGTTCTAAGATTGGCAGTGTCTTGTGTGAAAATCAATTTAGGACTCTTCTAAAAAAATATTGTACAAAGATATTAAATACTTAAAATGGACCCTTAAAAAATTAAACTTATTTTTAGGGGCCCATTTTAGTTGGGTGAGATTTTTGGGTAGTTGAGTCATTCTTTGTACAGATTATTTTTGAGTAGTTAAAAAAATGGGCTCTAAAAAATTAAACTTAATTTAAAAATTGATATTTTTAATATACATAAAATATTTTTGAACCCCTATAATATATATATATATATATAGAGGCAGGTTCTTGTGCACACTAAGTTTGCATATTACCTTTTAAAAGTAGTAAAAAAAATATTTTTGAGTTGATTTTTTTTGTGTGATATTTAAACATTTCAAGGAACCCATATAGAAAAAATCAGCTCAAAAAAACGTTTTTTGCTATTTTTAAAAAATCGGTCAAACTTTCGCAGTTTTTAAGCCCTTTAAAAACTGCGAAAGTTTGACCGATTTTTTAAAAATAGCAAAAAAAGTTTTTTTGAGCTGATTTTTTTTATATGGGTTCCTTGAAATGTTTAAATATCACATAAAAAAATTGGTGTGCGCCAGCACTAAGTTTGCCAACTTTTAAAAGGTAATGTGCAAACTTAGTGTGCAAACTTAGTGTGCAAAGGAGCCTGCCTCTCTCTCTCTCTCTATATATATATATATAGGTGCATACTCTAAAATGGACCCTGTATCATTGCACATTTGACACATGGCCAGCGCCGGCCATGGCCATGTAGGAAAGATACTCAAATTTGATGGAGTATATAAAGGCACGTGTTAGAGAAGTTATTACCCGTCATATGCAAGGTGCATGCTTATACCGTGGATCACCACCATTTGGGTAGTGTGTCCTTGGGTGGTGCAATGCACAACTGCCACTCGCGTGCCCAGGTTCGGTCTCGAGCGTATTCGGTCGGCGTAATATTGTATTTCGACAGCGCACTTGGCACGTGAACCGTGGTCAGTGGGAACGGTTCTTTGCAATACGCAGTTAGGAAACGTTCCATTGTATCTTGATACGAAGCCTTTGGAGCAATTATTTTGATTTTGCGAACTCTTTTTCTTTATTTTCAACAATTTACTTTTACACTTTCACTCCTCTCTTGATTTTTTTGTTTTTCTTGTATTTTTTTTCTTAGACTCTAATTAAAATTTCAATAAAAATCTGAAAAATTGTGATTTTTTTTTACAAACCTTGAAGTTTGTAAAAGTTTATTTAGAAAATTTGGTATATCAATTACATGGGTGATGAAATTTGTGATAAACTTTTCTGGACTTTTTTACCTTTTCAAAATTCATTTCTTTTAGAACAAAAAAATCTCCTATGATTTGGAGAAGCTTGAAACAGGAGAGATAAAAGGGGGTAGCACTGGGTTATTTTTTATTTTTATGAAAAAACATGGACAAACAAACTAAAACTTAGTTGGCTACAGTTTCCATCTAAAATTGGCTCTCAATGATGCAATATTTTTTTTTGGGGGGGGGGGGAATGCTAAGAGTACAAGAAAATTATACAAAAATTTACACAAACTAATGTGACAATACAATAATAAAATATTGTACAGTGTATAAAAGTGAGTGATGAGCATTGCGCAATACTCAATTACAATGCACATCAACTTGTGTAATCTTCTTGTAGCTTAGCATTACCTTTTTTTTTGCGCCCAAAGGAGTATAACTAACTGATGTCAAAAAACAAAATATTCCACCCAACCATTTGCTAAATCTTGAAAATTTATATTTTTCATCTTTTAGATTTAAACCCTTCAAAACCAAAATGTTAAACAAAAAAAAATCATATTAATATTTGTCATGCCAAATATGACCAATCAAACATAACTAAATAAACCTATTATTTTCTATTTTTTTCCCAAAACACAACAAAAAATAAAGGACAAATTATCTATGGACCTCTTCCATCTTTTCTGCCAAACAGGTTACGAGCTACTAAATGATGCCACACAATAAAAATACAAGCTCCAACTTTTATGACATTTCCTATAATAAAAACAGAAACATTATATGTAGCCCAACTCTTATATCTTGGTTATTTGAGGAGACAGCTATCCACAAACTCCTCCACAGCAAGCCAAATCCAAATTCCAACCAAATGCACTTATGTTACAACCAGAGAACTAGCTTCCTGGTTTTCTGCATATCTCAAATCTAGCAATAATTTGCCACACAACATCCCAATTTCAAAACAAACGTGTAACCTTCCCATACTTTTCTCTCTTATAAGATAGGCTTGAAGAATGAACACCAAAGTTTATCCATCATAGAGTGGAATCTTCCCTTTTATCATTCTCCTATTCTCATAAAACCAATATGGCCTTAAAATTACATAATTTGTCATTGAAGAGGCGACGCGGAGTTTGGGTTCAAATACGCAATGTTTTGGAGGAGAAGCGAGCGAGGCTATACATAATCCGGCGTTGCGTGTACATGCTAGTTTGTTGGAGGGAGCACAAAGATCGACATTGATAGTAAAACTCAACATTTTTGCCAAGAAAAGGATCCGGCGTACTAGCCTTGGTCCTCAATGTGACGATATTTTAGTGAAATCATCGTGTTTTTTGTGCTTCCTGATACTGATATTTAACTGCCTGCGGATATATTTTAGTCTGTCATGTTATTTTACAATTCGAGGGGTGAACCTGGAGCAACGGTAAAGTTGCCCCATTGTGAAGCGGAAACAGCCTCTCTGTATATGCAGGGATAAGGCTTTATACATCTAACCTCCCAGTATTCCGAAATGGCGGGAGCCTCGTGCACTAGGTTTGCCCTTTATGTTATTTTACAATTTCATGCTGATATTGTCCAAGACTGCGCGATAAAGTTCTTACAAACGCGGGAGCGCATAATTAAGAGATTGTTGTTACTATGATTACCAATCAAGACTTGAAACTAATAATAGAAATGCGCAATGCAATCAAGAGCTAGGTAGTGGGATTTGTTTGGGGTTATATTCCAAAGAGTCAAAATTATGAAGTAATTTGGACTGACCTTTCTATGTTATCCCTAATATTCAACTTCTTACGATATCCTCACTTCTGCATTTCTTTTAATCTTCTTGATAAAGTGTTTTCCTTTATAACATAGAAAATCATTTTAACATACAAGAACATTTTTACTACATCTTCCTAGTCAACACAAAATAAATAAGTAAACCATTACAGGCTTAAAATTTTCATGGAAGAGTTCATAAATAACCAGAAGGCTGTAACCAACTATAGTGCATCTGATGGTCATTCATTTTTCATAAAATAAATAAAACTTTTTATTTTATTGTAGACATGCCCCATCAAACAAGATTAGTATAACGCCCGATCATAGGACAACGAAAAGCCTAAACTTACAATTTTTGCCAATAACCCCCTAAATGTTCTATGGACCCCGGAACTAGGTACTTTGTTTCAAATATCCCTTCTGAGGAATATTTTAGCTTCACATAGTGGGTGTCTTTGTATGACAATGCATAGTTTAAGGGGTTTTCTTGCATGAAAAATAACTGAAAGTGGCTTCATGCAAAAATTTAATATTTTATGATAATCTCATTTGACCACTAAATGCCCCAAACAGCTTTCATTCAACCAAACAGAGCAAAACAAGATATTTTAACTCATATTTGCCATCACCTCAATTCAGCTCATTTGATCTCAAAATCCCCTAAAACTATATAAAAACAGAACAAAGATGGTGAGTCATCAAATAATTTATCTTTACAAGATTAAGCACAATTAACCTCTAAACTCCACATAATTTTTCCTTACAACATTAAATTACCCAACCAAACACAACTATCAATCTAACATCTCATAATCTCCCCCCAAAACCAGTAATTCTAAGTCACGCAAAATTCAAACACGGACACATATTCTCCCAAAACAACATTAATTCTAAATTACACAAAATTCGTACACAATTTGTGTGACACAGAAAAGTTCATTGCATTTTCTTGTTCTAGTTTTGTGAAATTGAAATGGAAGGGACGGTTTGTTTTGTTTGTATGTGAGATAATAACGTGGTCTCTACGTCACAAGTTGCCATCAAGTGATGGAATCAAGTTACAAACTATGCAAGGCTATTGTGGTGGAATTGGATTCCAAACACAATCTTAGAACTTTTTTTTATTAAAAAAAAAATGGGAACAAAGTTGGCATACAAGTGCAAAAACATTATGGGATACCCTTGGCCCAGCACCTAAATGACATATGGACCAGTTTAAAGTAAAATCAGAAACCACCTAAACTGTTGCTCTACTTGCAAGTAAATCCCTAAACTATTATAAAGATCTTTATGTGTGACACTCTTGTCATATCTCTCAAGTCTAAATATTTTCAAAAAATAACAATTATATAACGCTGTCACTTTTGTTCGCATTCGCCCCGCACATTGCTTGACGAACTATTCACTTAGCTCACCGACCCGATAAAACAACCGGCAAAATGTCTGGATTCATCACAAATCAACTGCTACCAGTCATTGGGTTAGTCTGTTTTATGAAGGATAAGTTCATGTTATCAAGAATAAATTCAAGTATGATCGGATAGTCTCGGAACTAAATAGCTTGTGAGTGAGGCTCGTCCCTTCTTTTTTGGAATCAAATACTTTTTACAGGATTGGAACTCGAGTCGCCATAAATAATGTTGGGTACTCCACCGTGTCGAAAAGAAAATAAAATCTTATCCCGTCCCAATTCTTGTGATCGTATACTATAACATATTAGTTGACGCACTTGCATGGATAAGGGATACACGGTACGATGCGATACAAAAATACATCTATCTATCTCTCTATATATATAGGGAGAGGTTCAGAAACGAATATAAAAGATGAACATTTTAATGAATCTCAATAAAAAACACTCAACACTCAATCAATTTTAATTCCTAGGTTGCAATTGGTCCGCGCCAGCGCCAATGGACACGCGTGTGATACATGTGTTTTTAATACATTCGTGTGACAGGCGTGTCCGTTACCGCAAGAGCGTGTCGTACTCGTATTCATTGTCGTTGGCACGGACCAATTATAACATACGAATTAAAATTAATTACGTTTTAGTTTTTTGTTTTTGTTAATATTCATCTTTTTATGTTCACTTCTTAACCTCTCTCAATATATATAACCTAACTGTGATTCCCAAAAAGAGAGAAAGTGTGCATATAATTTAGCCGATAATTTTTAGAGTCGCCATCAGGTGACACATGTTCGGACCGCACTATTAAAATACGGATTGATGCGCACAAGAACAACACTATATATATATATATACAATACTGTTCTTGTGCGGATCACTCCACTAATTTCGTCGATAATTTCTAGGATCACCGTCAGGTGACACATATCCAATCCGCATAAAAATAATAATAATAATTTCTAGAATTGCTCTGCACAAATAACAAAAAGTAACAACAAAAACATCACATAAATAAATCCCAACATTATATTACTTACGAATCAAACACAAATACCTACAAAACAAAAAAGCTTGAAACTTTATCCAAACAACACCATATATATATAAAATTAAAGAGGGATTTTATTATGATCAAAGGAGGTTATAGGATTTGGTGTTGTGAGCATAAGTGGACGATCTTTGGCTTCTTGAACGTCGTCGTATTCGTCGTCGTGAGAGGTGGCGAGGTTGATGCAGGAGCACCGTTCCAGTGAGGTGAAGAACGCCGAGGCTACGCTGCTCCCTACCCAGTTCGCCATCCGATCGAGCTTCTCGCATGAGATGAATCCGCTCTCATTCTCCACCGTCGGCTTTGGTGACATCGCGGCGTGTTTTGAGAGGGGAGGTGATGATGGGGTACAACTTAGAACAAACGTGAAATGAGGAGAATTTGTAGTTGGGTTTTTCATCTTGAATAATTCTATTGAGGTTTGTTTGTATATGTTTTGTGAGATAATATTGTGGTACCTGCTTCACCAAGTGGGACCTAGAGAGAGGGAATCAAGCAATGAATCACGGTTGATTGGAAGATTGGTGTCGTTTTTAATTCTTTTGTATTATGTTTTAACCGAGTCCTTTTACGTCCCCTCATTATTCATGTATCGGTCACGACATGCGCACATAATGTATTGCGATTAATTAGTGTCATCGGCACGAACTCGCATTCATAAGATAATAATCAATCGCGACACGCCATGTCAGCGTATAGCGATCGAAACATAAAAATCATGAGTTAGCTGAAACTTATTGGTTTTAATTATTTTAAGGTTTTTTTTTACGTAAACTCCGGTTCTTAATATGATATAAGATTTAACTTTCACTTTATTAATCTCTTTGATATAATTTTTTACATGATAGTTTTTTTCAAAATATTGCATAAAATAGGGGTTAAGTCAAATGTTTTATTTGACTTTGGCCTGTTTATAATATCAAATTAGACTTAACCCCGTTTGTTGGGCGCAAAATAAAAGGATTATATAAACAATAAGGTAAGTTCAATTAGGCATCAAAATTGGGGAGTAAAGTCAAAATGGCCCTTGTTGTTAAATTGGGGTTTTTCTTCACTCTTTTCCTCACATAATATCGTAATTAGATATAAACTTTCGTTTTTCAAAAAATTAGACTTAACATCTGCATGTGCATCATCACGTGTACCTTATACAGTGACTCGTTTTTACATTATGCATACATGGGTATATCTAAATACAACATTATCTCAGGGTATGATGTTAAAAACTCTTTAAATTAAGGGTTAATGTCAGCATGTTTTTACTAAAAAAACTCACCTCAGTAAAGATCTTTTCCATACTGATCTTATTTTGTGGATCGATTTGGGTAAAAATTCAAGCAGTTTTTTTTTTTTTTTTTTTTTGGGGGGGGGGGGGGGGGGAGATATTCAAGGTGGGTTTTTTTGGGAAAATTGTAATATGATCGGTGTGTTTGACATGCTCTATTAAATCATAAAGAACAACTAGTATACCAGTTTGCGGTGGGGTGACCATATGATTTAAAAATTTGCAAAATAAAAAACAACTTGAGAAGAAATGGTAGTTGTGAGGCGCGGGAGCTTAGAAAGATGGAGAAGCGAGGGGGGAATGAGACATGCTTGAGGTTGTCATAGGTTTGGGGTGAAGATGAATGGGATACGTCGTAATGTGAAATGTGTGTGGAAGAAAGATAATAGAATGAGGGGGTAGGTTGTGGAGATTGACAAACGGATAATAGCATTTGTCTATCCACGATAAGAGACCTCCCTATGGCCGTTAATTTGCAACACAATGTTAACATTTATACTAACATCATTATAATTAGCTAAAAGAATGCTAACTAAGCAACCTTTGGTGTAGCTTACGTGAATTTTTTTTCTTCAAGTTATCTAATCAATTAATGGCATGTGTTTTAAAAATGCCACGTGTGCATTTTAATTATTTAAAACAAAATATTTATTTCTTCTCTTTAATATATATATATATATATATATATATATATATATATATATATATACTTATGTCGATAAACCCTTGTTAAACATCACAGTCAAACTATCAAGCAAACCGCATCACTCCATTTTAGCACAAAAATATCGTTCGAGAGGACCTCGTTCGAACGAGGGCATTTAGTTTAAACGATAGACATTTTTTGGAAAACGTGTTTTAGACAAGGTCTTCTACTATAAAGTATAAGTAACTTTGTAAACGCATCCTTATAAGTACTAAGTTTCGTTTTACAAAATAAAGAAAATTATTCTTGGTTTGGAGAGAGTCCTTTGAGAGTGTGAGATTCTGTCAATTTTCATGCTTTCAAGGTAGAGCTCAAATTTACAATTTCCTTCGAATCGGACTTTTCAAACTAAAGAACATTGGTGGTTTCGTAAGGATTTTCAGGTTTTGTATTTCCTTTACTTTATCTTTTAAGTTATTGATTGACAAGACAATTATTAATTTTAAAAAGAGTGGAAAATGTATTTTTTTATTTAACAAGAAACCTAAAAAAATTAGTTAATCGTCTGAACGAGTTTCCCTCGATCGAAATAAGTTTTGATTGAGGTCAATATTTTTCAATCAGTGAACCTCGTAAGATAAACTTCTTCAAATGAGAGGATCTCGAAAGAAACATGTTTCATACTAAGACCCTGATTTTCATCTAGGGGACTTTATAGGATCAAAATTTTGTTTGAAAGGACCTCAATTTAAGGTGACCTCATTCGAATGAAGGCTTTTAATTTGAACAAGAGACCTATTTTTAGGAAATGTGTTTTAGCCAAGGTCTTCTACTACAAAGTATAAGTAACTTTCTAAATGCATCTTTAAAAGTACTAAGCCCAGTTATTACAAAAAAAAAACATTTTTAGTTTGCACAGAGTCCTTTGAGAGTGCGAGATATTGTTAATTTCCATTCTTTTATAGTAGAGTTCAAATTTACAATCCCGTTCGGACCGAAATTTTCAGGTCAAAGACCATTGGCGGTGTTGATGTAAAAAACTAATTTCTGGCATTAACAGGCGGCTTGATAAGTTTTTCATGCTTTGTATTTCCCTTAGTTTTCTATTAAGTAAGAAATTGACATGACAAAAGTTGATTTCAAAAGAGTGGTAAAGGTTTTTAAAATGTTTTTTATTTTACATGAAACCTAGAAAATAAGGATCTCCTTTGAACAAGCTATTATATCAGTTTTTCAAAAATTACAGTTTTCTCTTGGCAGTCTTTCTTCAACTTCCCACTACTTTTTCCACTAATTTTATTAGTGTGGGAGTGCATTTTTCTTAAAAGAACTTTTAAAGCCTTTAGAGAAAAAAAAAATTCTCTCTCAAAAGTTCATCCATGTTTATTAATCACTTATAATTAATTTTTATCAAACATCAAACAAAGTTTACACCCAATTGTTTTGATCCAAGTTTCAACATTCATATATGTTTTGAGATCAAATTTTGGCACCAGATTTATAATTCTCTACATTATTAAGAATCGTTTCTTGTGAAAGATTATTGCTCGTTGATGGACTCCGTATGTATGACGGTTGGTGTGCCCCATCAGTGGACTCTGAGACATAGGTGGAATCCTGCGATGTCACTAGGCAGAGGTTGAAGGAGCAAAGAACGTTAAGGCTTGCGAGGATGGCGAGTCGTTATGTAAGTCTTCTATCATGTCCGTGTAGTAATTCCGTACTTAGTGAACATGTGGCTGGGCCGTCTGAAATTTTTGCCATTTGGGCTTTCCTTGTACATCATGACGTTGGTTGTTTATTTTATATTTCAATTCACCTAGATGCATGATTAGGCTACAAAAATGAAATTGTTTTAACTACAAAAATGGTGTAATTGGTGCTTAATTAATTTAGGTAATAGCTTATTTGAATTTAAATTAAGATATCTTAAATTTGGTTTATGTAAATTTGAACTCGAATTAATTCAGTTTAAAAGTGAAATTTAATTTGAAGAAATTAAAAATTCGGGATTTTTAATGAGCCATCGTCCTTCTCAAATTGGTATCAGAGAGGGAGCATTAAATTATATATCGTGTTAGATCTTTTTAGGTTCGAATATGGAAAATTTGTCATTTTCAAGGTATCCTATTTTTTATGGTTCTAACTATGGGTACCGGGAAGCGCGTATGAGGTCATCAGTTAAGTAGTTAGATGAGCGGGTTCAGCAAGTGGTTGTTAAAGGGTGGTCACCACCAACATCTTGAAGTTCGTGTTCCCAAACTCGTAGAAAGAAGGAGTGAGAATGAGCATAAGCCAGAAAACTATAATTAATGTGGTTTAAATACTCTTTTTAGTGCGGTCGCACTAGAGGAGTTTCATCATATTATGACATGTAAAATGTCTAAGGAGGCATGGGACATATTCAAACTCACCCATGAAGGTACAAGTGCTGTTAAGTCCTCCAAACTTCAAAACCTCGCCACTCAGTTTAAAACCATTAAAATATTAGAAAGTGAGTCATTCGATGAGTTCGATGCTAGATTGTCCAATATTGTGAACTTGTCTTTTAACTTAGGAGAGAAGATACCCCACAATCATGTCATAAAGAAAATTTTGAGGTCATTACCTGAAAGGTTCAATCCAAAAGTGACCATTTTGAATTCTTTACGCATTGTTGATACAAAAATTAGTCAGTTAACGTGGACTAGTTAGGTTAAGACACGTGTTATCCATCATGGCATAAATATATGTACCGAGTAACTTAAAGCGTCGAGATACTCAGTATATCGAGCTACCAGTTGGGAAGACTAAATGACCAAGACAGATTCAATGAATATTCTTATTATGTACCGATGCATATGCCTACGTAATAACGACGTATTGTCTATTCGTATGGGTAACTCAAGGGCTATAAATACATTATGATACCCTCATGTAAGGGTAATCTATCATAAGCGAAGATAATCAAGATTAAGGAAAAACACCCAACAATAAAAAATAGTGAACGTAGGACATTTCATTAAGGCGAAACCATTTTAAATATTCTTTATCTTTTTTCTTTACTCATATTTATCTGTGATTAATTAATCAGATCAAATCTAGTTTTTTTACATCAACAGATTGGTACCGTCTATGCGAACGACTATACGTAGCATTTTTCATTAAAAACTTATCAGAAATGGCTGATATCCCAGAGTCAAGTAACATGAACAATGACGGGAATCCTCCAAACCCATATGCTCCTCCAAATACATATGATATCACTGGGATCCTGGTAAATTTAGCCAGGGGACAAACAGCTATGCAGGAAACCATGTGACAGTTCATTCAAATTATCCAAAACGAAAGATCCACCCAGTCAAGACAACGAAGTGTTCGTAGAAGCATGCACCCCCCATCTTCACGATCTGGGCATACTGAATTCCGTCATACCGAGGATTCAAGTGATCCATCCTATCGCCCTGGTTTAACTTCACCTATAAGAACTTTGGATTCTCAAGAAGATGTTACTCTAACTCCAGAACGAACAAGCACTCTAGAAAGGTTAAGCAAAGTTTCTCCTTTTGATTGCTTGGGCCCTAAGAGTAATAGAAATCCTCCTCGAATTGCGTCGAGAAATTCTCAATAACTAAATAATTTAAGGGAAGCCTCAGCCGAGTCACATCCCAATCCCAGGCATGTAGCTCGTATAGAAAGATCCCAAGTTGAGAATTCTGCGCGATCTGTTGCTCGCGCGAACATAAACATATCAGAGGATGGCAATGATGCTTGGAAATGGTCTATTCGTAGACTAAAAGACAGATTAGAGGAACTGGTTAAGGAAAAAAACCCTCTCTAAAGAACATTTATCAGAGGATCTCCATTTATACAAATAATTGTGGACTTCCCAACACCATCAAAGTTCAAGGCTCCTGTGGTTTCGCCCAAGTATGATGGTAAAATCGATCCTGTTCTCCACATAGAGCAGTACCAAGCTGCAACAGATATCTATGCAGTCCCAGACGAAATGAGGTGTAGGGCATTCGCAGGAACTATTACCGGATCTGCTCAGATATGGTACAACAGCCTTCCTCGGAGAAATATTACGACCTTCCATCAACTAGACGAGCTCTTTATAGGAAATTTCTATTTTGGAGCAAAGCCAGTCAAAAGGGTAGCACATCTGTTGAGTGTAAGACAAAAGGCATGAGAAAGTACCGGGGACTATATCACTCATTTTAATAATGAAAAACTGGAAGTCATTGACTATGAGGAGAAAACAGCCATCATAGCTCTCATGAGTGGTCTTTTACCAGACAAGTTGTACTACACTTTGGCCAAGGATCCCTCCCAAATCCATGGATGAATTGATGGCCAAAGCAACCAAAATTAGAAATGCCGAAGAAGCTATGGCTGCGAAGAAGAATGCTAAGGCAAATGAAGAAACTAAAGCTGAAGGTAAATCGGAGAGGAAAGATCACAAGCGTAATGGTAGGAGCAAGAAGTTGAAAGGCAAAGAAATATTAAAACACCTGAGGAAGTATGCAAATTATACTCCCTTAAAGGTGGATATAAACCACATTCTGGAAGAGATCAAGAACAGCGAGGAACTGAATTGACCAGAAAAACTGAGGACAACTCCCGAAAGAAGGGATAAATCCAAGTATTGCGAGTTCCATAAGGATCATAGTCACATGACCAAGTAGTGTGTAGCTCTACCAAATGAGATAGAGGCACTCTTCAGATGAGGAAAGTTGAATAAGTATGTTGATCGACAGAATGGTGGGAGGACCAATAACAGAGCTCGACAGAGGTCCAAATCTCCTTGCCGACTAAGAGACAATAAGAAAAAGGACCATGAAGATGACCCCGATCTCCTAAAAAGGCTAAGACAACCTGAGCGTGAGGTATTTTCAATTCGTTTTGGTTCATTCGATTGTAACATGATTATAAGTGGAAATGTAGGAGGGGGTGATCATACCGTAGAGAGGAAAGCTTACCTCAATGAGGCACAAGCTTGTTCCTATATATAGTGAATAAATATATCAGAAGAGGATCGCCAAGGAAAGTTAACAAAGATAAACTGGTCATTAGGTTTTCCAACAATAATCTGGAAGGCATTTTGTATCCTCACGACGATCCTCTAGTGATCAAAATGAGAATAATGGATGTAACCATCTGAAGAGTATTGGTGGATAATGTAGCTCGGTGGACATCATGTTTTATCCTTGCTTCGATAGTTTGAACTTAAAACTTGGTCAATTAGAGCCATATCACAGGCCTCTTATTAGGTTCTCTGGAGAAAAAGTTTTTCCACTCGGGACGATCAAGTTAGATATATTGATTGGCACCTGTCCTGCTTGCAAATCATAAAAGGTACGCTTCTTTGTGATGGATAAAAATATCTAATTAGCCTATAATATAATAATGGGAAGAGTAGGTTTGAAAATGTTTGAAGCATTTTCATCCATTGTATATTAGTGTTTAAAAATCCCGGCCAACTTTGGGGTTGAAATTATGAAGGGCGATCAAAAAGTAGCTCGGGAATGTTACTACTCATTTGCCGAGGAAGAAGAATTAGAGGACGCCAAGAAGAAAACTACTACTTATCAAGTGAATGAATCTGATGAGTCTGATATTGAAACCTTAGACCCAAGAGATGAAACGGAGCTCGTTAAAGGCCAAGTCATGGAGGCAATGGAAAACATTATTCAAGATGACGAGCAACCAGAAAGAACAACTCAGATTGGTGCTTCACTTGACCCGATGTTGAAGTAAGAACTAATGGAGTTTCTAAAGCACAAAAAATAATGAAGATATGTCTGGGATAGACCCAGCTTTTTTATGCCACGAGCTCAAAGTTAATAAAAAAATAAACCAGTAAAGCAACGAAGAAGAGTCTTCAGTCCGGAGAAGAATCAAGCTATTCAAGAGGAAGTGAAAAAGTTTCCAAAGGCTTCTTTCATCGAAGACGTCAAGTATCCTGATTGGCTAGCTAATGTTGTGATGGTGAAGAAAAAGAACAACAAATGGAGAATGTGTGCGGACTTCACAGACCTGAATAAATCTTGCCCAAAATATCATTTCCCTCTGCACAACAACTAGTAGATGCAACTTCGGGGCATGAATTGCTAAGCTTCATGGATGCCTACTCCGGATATAATCAAATTAAAATGAAGCCATAAGATAAGAAAAGTACCTCTTTCATTACCCCACGAGGAACATATTGTTATAATGTTATGCCTTTTGGTCTTAAGAATGCAGGTACTACATATCAACGATAGATGGACAAGGTGTTTGCAGAGAAGATTGGCAAAAATATAGAGGTGTATGTCGACGACATGTTGACCAGAAGCAAGAAATCAAATGACCATATTACTGATTTAAGCCAAACATTTGACTAGTTGGAGAAGTACCAAATGAAGATGAACCCGACCAAGTGCATTTTTGGCGTACAAGAAGGCATGTTCCTCGGGTATATTGTGAATCAAAAAGGTATTGAAGCAAATCCTGATAAGATAAAAGCCTTGCTAGAATTACAATCCCCAACCACCAAGAAAAAAGTGCAAAGCCTTACGGGGAGTGTTGCAACTCTCAACAGATTCATCTCTCGAGAAACAGATAGATGTCTTTCATTCTTCAAGGTGCTCAGAAAGACCTTTGAGTGGAACGACGAATTTGAGAAGGCATTCTTAGAATTGAAGAGATACTTGGGAACACCTCTTTATTGTCCTGACCAGTGGCGGGAGAAAAATTATATTTGTACTTAGATGTCTCAGAAAGTGTAGTCAGTTCGGCTTTGATACGAATAGAAGTCGAAGTGTAAAAACTAGTTTACTATATGAGTAAGGCATTCAGGGGAGCAGAGATCATGTATCCAAAATAGGAGAAGTTGCATTGGCACTAATTGAGGCGAGAAGGGGGATGAGACCATATTTTCAAGCCCATACGATAGTGGTATACACTAACATGCCACTTAGACAGGCTCTACATAAGTCGGAAAAGTCTGGAAGATTGATGTATTGGGCAGTGGAATTGGGGGAATATAATATTATCTATGAGCTAAGATCCTCTCTCAAAGGGCAGGAAGTGGCGGATTTCATTGCTGAATTTACTTACCCAGATATCTCCGATCAATAGGGGTCTAATGCCGAGCAACTCAAGGATGTTAGAGGATCAACAGAAAGTGTCCCCTATCAATTCCCAATAGTAAAATTGCCAGAAGGGATGGCAGTCAACCAACCAGAATCTTCTGGTAAGAGCCTAGAGCTGAGGGATGAAGAAAGGAAGGACAAGATATTCCATCAAGAGATTTTGTCAGATGAAGGGTTTGATAATAATATACATATATGGAATTTATACGTTGATGGTTCTTCATGTGCAACAAGTTGTGGAGCTGGGATTATTCTTAATAGTCCAGATTGAATAGATATGGAATATGCTCTGCATTTCCAATTCAAGGCTTCTAGCAATGAAGCTGAGTATGAAGCAATCATTGTAAGCCTCAACTTAGCTAAATCATTGAATACAAAGCAAATTATGGTGTTCAGTGATTCACAACTAGTGGTAAATTAGATGCTCAATCTTTACGCAGTAAAAGGGGAATTCATGTCGAGGTATTTAACTAAAGCTATGGAAATTATATCTAATTTGGTAGCTATTCAGGTGATTAGAATACCAAGAGTGGAGAATACAAGGGCGGATCCATTTGCTCAATTAGCTTCAGCTACACGCACCGAGCTACGAAGAATAATTCCCATTGAGATACTTGCAAGCAGAAGTATTGATGAAGATTTAATTATGAATTTTATTGCTTTGGATATGGGACCTTCCTAGATGGATCCCATCAGGGCTTATATCGAAGAAGGCACTTTACCAGCCGACTATCTTGCAACTAAGAGGTTGAAGTTTAAGGCTGCCAGATACGTCTTAAATAATGGAATTTTGCACAGAAGAGGTGTGATATCTAGTCTGAAAAGATGTGTTCACCCAAAAGAAGTCAAAGATCTAATCGAGGAAATTCATGAAGGATCTTGTGGAGCTCACGTAGCAGGTAGAACTCTTTTACAGAGAATAAATATGCAGGGGTACTATTAGCTAATAATGCAAGCTGATTGTGCAGCTTATGCCAAGAAATGCGACATGTATCAATGATTTTCTACTATACGAAGAACTCCTCAGGCACTATTAACACCAATCACTTCACCTTAGCCATTTTCTATGTGGGGAATAGACTTAGTTGGGCCTCTACCCACTACAAGAGGACGATTCAAATATTTGGTGGTAGTTGTTGATTACTTTACCAAATGGGTGGAAGCTGAACCTCTCATTGATATGGCCTATGAAAGGGTTTATCAGTTCATCTGGAAGAATATTATTTACAGATATGGTCTGCCACAAGCTTTTATCACTGATTATGATACCCAATTTAACAATGATGAGTTTGTCGCATATTATCTACTGTCCAACATTCAAAAGATCCATTCCGCACCGAGTCATCCCCAAAGTAACGAGAAAATAGAGGTGAAGAATAGAACTCTACTGACGGGGTTGAAGAAAAGATTAGACGATGGTAAAGAGAATTGGATTAACGAGCTGCACTCAGTGTTATGCGCTTACCTAATAACTCCCTGAACAGTAATTAGAGAGTCCCCTTATATGTTGGCTTTTGGAAGTAAAGCAGTCAAACCCGCTGAATTAGGATTACCTACTCATAGGGTGCTCAATTTTAATTCTTCGGTAAGTGATTTGATGAGACACTTGGACTTGGATATGCTCTAAGAAGTCAGAGAAGAAGCGACAATCCAAAATGCAGCTTATCGGTAAAGGACTGCCATGTTCTATAATAAAAGGGTCAATAAGTGCGATCTCAAGGAAGAAGATTATGTGCTCAAGAAAGTAATTAAAAAAAAATAAGTTGGAAGCCAACTGGCATGGGCCCTATCGTGTCACAGCTGTTGTTCGACCTGGCACCTATAGAATAGAAACTCTAGAAGGGGAAGAATTCAAAAATCTTTAGAATGCAGAGAAGCTGAGAAAGTATTATTGGTAATGTAACTATACATGTACCCCATTGTTTCAGTATGAATGAAAATAAGGATTTCCCAATATTCATTTGTTTTTTTTGGAGTACTAGTGCTACACACTACACTTAACTCACTTTGCAGCAACACAACCCTTTATTCTCTCAACTAAAAGTTAGTTGGCATCAACACAAACACCAACAACGTTGGTCGGCATCAGCAATCACCAACTACTAGTTGGTCGACATCAACATAACAAACAATGTTGGTATAACAATCGAACAAGGCAAGACCTGTTTGATTATAGGTTACCCAAGTGGCATCTAAACTAGGCAAAAAGATGGGTAAAATATCCACAGCCTAGGCATTAGGGAAATTATTTACTTAAATGATTGCTACAACTAAGCAGGAACATGGGATAAAAATAATTCCATTGCTTAGGCACTTATGGGTGATAAGTCACTACAACTAGGAAAACATATGGGGCAAAGTTCCATTGTCTAGGCAACCAAATCAACAAAGGACAAATTGTATATATATATATATACTCAGTGACTGATAAGTACAACATTATTGTAGTTGATCTCATAAAGATTAACAATATAACAAGATATAAATCATACATTTAATTTATTTCCAAGGAAATAAAATTACAAAAGATGATTTTTCTTCATTACACAATCACTAACGAAATACAGATATCCTATTCTACTGATTTCTTTCCTTCAGATACAGGATCCATTCCAACTGGAGGATCATCTAAAGCAAAAGAAGAATTGATAAAGTTTAAATCTCGTAGTATTTTGGTATTGCCCGTACTTGGTCGGTCAAGCAAATGTGGAGGTCGGGATATCTCAAAATCTTCGTACAGATTATAGTCACCAAGGTATTTGGAAATCAAACACTGAGGAATGGATCTAACTGAAATCCAGTGAACGTCCAGTTTGAAAGGATGTACTGGCAGATCAAGTAATCCGGGATCATACCAATCACACAACTCATTTCCACCCTCAACCTTACTCATAGTTAAGGGATTTAACCATCCCTATTTGTATCCCTCATTATTTGATTGTTTCAACCTGACATCAAGATGACATAAAGCTTCTTTGTATCCCCCCATCCAAAATTCTCCGGGTCGCTTGTGGAATTGATAAGTCAATCTTTCAACATGCTGATGAAGCCTCTTCACCAAACTTTCTTTGTTTTCCAATGCAGAGCTCTGATTGGAAAGTTGATCGGTAAGAGTTTGAATTTTTTGGGACATCTCAGCTAAAGCTTGATTTTTTGCCTTCAGTTGAGCAGCCTGGTTTTTCAAAGCCTGTTGAGTCCTAATCTCTTCAATGCTGCTCTAACCAGCTCTTGCTCTACTCGAAGAAGAGGATGTAGGTCTTCAAAGCTTCTAATTCTTCTCTTAATGAAGCATTTTCAGTCTCCAGAAAGGAAAAACCTCCATCACTAACTGGGACCAGAGCTACACAGGAAGAAGCAGATTTTAGCTATCTCAATTCTTCTCTTAAAGAATTATTTTCTTCTTCTAGCAACTTGGCAATATTTCTGTGATCTTCAACCTCAAACTTTAGCACACTCTCTCTCTTATTATGGTCTATGATAAATTTGTCATAGCTGCGATCAATGCTCAACTGTTGGTACTTTTTCTCATAACCTTCATGTAAAAGAGCAGTCGCTTCCTTGTGTTGAAGTTGAAGTTCTTCAATCATTCCTTAAAGATCTTCAATATCTCATAGTGAGCCACATTATTTGCTACAGCCCGATCAAGTAAACATTTTAAATATTGGTAAGCATCAATTTCTTGCTCAGAGGCATTAGATCTAAGAATATCAATTATTTATGATTCAGTAAAGTCTGCACGACCATCTTTGAAGTAATCAATACACTTATTCATCAACTTTGTATCATGAGCTCACAATAATTTAATCCTGGCAATAAACTAGCAAATAAAAGTAAAACAGACAACAACAACATAGCTGTAAAAGGAGAAATTCAGATTAAATAATAAAGTCCATTTTATTGATCATAAGCGAAGAGGGTACAACCAAAGGTACAAAACAAAAGGGAAAGCAAAGAAAAGTAACAAATTTTCGAATAGCTTTACACCTTCTCCTTATTTTTAACGACATCCTCAGCTGGTTTTGAAGAAGGAATTGGTTGCTCTGTGGGTAGCTGGCATCGCTCGGTAGAGATTATTACCTGATGAACTTGCTCCGAGGACTGAGGGATAATGGCAGCATGAGTTTGTTCTACTATAAACAAAGAAGATTCATCAAATCCATCTTCATCTTCTTCTTCTTCAATAGCAGGGGGAGGACCATAAATATGTCTCTAAAATAGTTCGGAGTCATTAGCAACGTTCAACTCCTTCAACGTTGGAACCCATCCATCCCTAAAGAACTTCAAGCTTGCATACTACATTTGGGTAGAGGCAGTAGTTATGGCTTTGTTCCACCCTTTGTCCTAGCCAGAGCTAAAGGACTTCTTTACATCAACTCTTCTCTTCGCCCTCCCCAAAGACGTATTCTCCCTAGGAAGCTCTTCAACAGATTATACTTTATGTTCAAGAACTTTCTTACGCGTTCAGCCTCTTCAAGATTTCCCTTAGCTTCCTCCTTACTGGAAACGGACGTCTTTAATTTCTCCTCTGCCTCCTTGGAAGCATTTACAGCCTCTTGTGCAGCATTCACAGATCTTTGTCGAGTTAGATCAGCCTCTTTGGCATCTTCCACATCTTTTTATTGAGTTGTCTCAATAGACTTGATTTTATTTTCCCAAGTAGCTTTTTCATCCTCATACTTCTGTCGAGGTTCTTCTAAAGATTTTGATAACCTAGCAAGGGATTCTTCTACTCCACAGGAGGAAGTTGTAGCTTTGATAGCTTCGTCCTTGTCCAGGATATTATTAAAATATACTAAAAATTGTAAGATGAGAGAAGCCTAAATTAGAAAATGAACGTTATATGAAGAATAAAAAATGACAAGTATAATAACACTTACTGATGCAAGGTGCTGGGCTGCCAAGTCAGTGACCTTCTCCCGAGGAGTGGAAGTCTCAGCAGCTCGGCAGTCAAGAAGAGTTCGAGACCTGATCAATTTCTTGGCCAAGTCAGAAGAAATGAGTGTTGGGGAACTAGCTCTCAAAGAAGATACCTCAACCCTAGAAGGTTGAGAAGCAACATCCATGGTCTTCTCTACAAGACCCCTTCTCAATATTTTCATAGGAACAACTTCAATCAAAAGTGCTATCTTTTCTCGAACAACAACAATAACACCTTCAATCAATGGTGCTGCCTTTTTTGGAGCAACTGGGGGCTTCTTACTGACTTCCTTGACAGTTGTGACTGCTCCCCCAGATGGAGAAAAATCTTTTTCTTAGTCTCTTCAACTGGGATATCTTCTTTGCTCTTCTTTGCCCCATTAGCACCAGGGGCAACCTTGGCAAAGAGATTAGGGACTATCCTCTTCTTCGTCATCAGGTCAATAATAGAAGTGCCCAATTCAGAGGAAGATCCTTCAACAATTGAAGAAGATGCTGGAGCCTGCTCAAGATCAATCACCAAAGGAGGAGCAAAAGTCCGAGCAATAAAAAAGGAAGTGGTGTTCTTGAATCTCAGCAAATAGGATGCAGACATCATGTGTTCCCCAAATATTTCTTAATGCAAACCCCAGATAAATTTCAAATCTTTTATGTTAATATCACTCTCTTTTGGGTATTTTCTCTTGCTGTCAACTGAAACATAAAGAAAAATGTCAGCGACACATTTTATAAAACAAAAACAGAGTTAATTTAAAAAACAAAACAACCTATCCCATTGCCATAAAGTGGACATCTAGGATCTTGGTTACACGTCTTTCCCCTGTAGTGGGGGATGTTGCCAATTCTTCATCACAACCCCGTGTTCAAAATAATCCCTAAAGCTGGTAACCCATTTATAACAGTACAGGATTTCAGGAATCCCTAGACGAGTTCCATGAATTTGATTCAATCTAAGTACGCCATTAACTACCCTCCATGTATTTGAAACTACTTGTAATACCCCGTATTTTTATGCTATATTAATTTGGGGATTTATTAAATATAATGTGAATTAATTATTTAATAAAAATCCAGAAATTAATTATGTTATAATTATTAACGTGATGAGAGTTAGTAATTATGGGAAAATTTGTTAAATATTACTAATGAGAAAAGTAATATATAATAGTGGCCATATTAAATGTCACGAGTGAATAAAATGACAATTTTAGAAATTTGAGTCGGGACGCGTCCGTGTCGCGTCGGGACTAAATATTGATAAATAAAAGTAAATATTTTATAAGTTGTTCGTATGGTCGTTTTGAGTGCGCCAACGCGTCCGGAAGGGTCGAGATAGTCAGAAAAGTATACCCGAGAGTTTGATTTGGGTCTCAGGGCATTTATAGGCCTAATTAGTACCCCGGGAGGGCATTTTAGTCATTTTATATTTTTGGGTAATTAAACCCACGAAAGTTAAAGGGGTTATATCAGATGTTTAGGTTATCTCCTAGGGTTAGATAACTCAAAACACTAGAACGGCCATTGGAGAGTAGAGGAGAGAGCTCTCAAGGCATTACAAGGCTCAAAACTCACTCGTTTGCACCGCCAACGCGTAGATCGCGAGACGGGGAACGCAACCACACCAAATTCAACACCAAACCAGATTTCTGAAAATCCTAGGCAAGTGTTTATCTTGCTTATTTCATTGATGCATCATCCATATTAGTTTAGGAGTTATTAGGATGAGATTTATGGAAGAAAAACCCAATTTGGGATGGGAAATTTTCATGTAGTGATGATTTATATGATATTCTGGAAACCCTTTGTCATGTAAAGGATTAAGAGTTTGATTAAGAAAAGAGTTTTAATCAGATACAAACACTAAAAAAAATATACCGGACGATCGGACCGTTGGAATTGGATGAAATTTTACAGAGAATTAGCTGAAGACGAGAGGAAGCTACAGAAAAAAATTCAGCTCGATCGGACCGTTCAATATTTTTTAATATTTTTTTTTGCTAGACAGTTTTATGTTTTGAGGACTCTTAGAGATAATAAAAATTCAATTAAAACTCCATTTTAATTCCGATTTCGAAACCGTTTGAAATTCTCATCTTTGAAATTAAAATTCAAAATCCTTTAATGTAAGGAGAAGTCTATATTTTTGAGATATTTTGCATAAGGGATAATGTAAGTATATATTAAAGGGGAGAGACACGTAAGAGAGAGTTACGTTGGAACATAAATGGATATCTAATGAATTGTACATTTGGAAGAATAGAGTCCATGAGGGTTACGTAGTAAGTTGGAAAAACCCTTCGAATTAAAGTTAGAAACGAACCATTATACTTGATAAATAATAATGGGAAAATAAGGATAAATGTTGTGAATGTGGGTTATTGGATAAACCTAAATTGATATAATAAAAGTGGTATATTTATATGATTGTGTATGCATATATTATATACTTGTGAAAATCATGCCCGCGCTACTTGCTATCCCTGAGGTTTCCGCGCTGGGACTATCTTATCTCGTGTGCCTTATGGGGGATATTGACTCGTACCCTAGAAGATAGAAATCCTAGGTACAGGCTATCGAATCGGTAGTCACGGTCCTAAGAGACGTGAGGGTATTTACTGACCTCTTGGACTTGGAAACTATGCTTCGCCTCAATATTGTTTGTGTATGTATTTATACAGTTCGAGAGTGATTCCGAACTTGTATTCCCTTTAGTACGATTGATACGGGGATTGGATAGCAGAGTATGTCTGCACCATAAAATTTTATGTGGGGTGCTGTTAGAATATATATATTATACGAGTATTTAATATATATATGAACTTCTGAAATATGGGAAACTGCCTACTGTGTTATGGTAAGTAAGACATGTATAATGACTCAAATTGGAAATACTTGTTTTGAAAAGTATAATATGATATTGAAAAACTTTATGAATCAATAAAGTTAAAATGAGCGTTTTGTACTAAATGAAATTATCCTTTTTAAACCATGATGTTTTTATATCTTAAATTTTGAGAGTCACCTAAGATAAGTTAAATCATTGGGGAAGGATAGTGTGATATATGATGAGATAAACCATTGGGAAGGTTAGTGGGATAGGAGTGCACATTAGAAGAGAGGCGAGAATTTCTCAAGAGAGTGTTGCACTAATATGTTGTTGCATTGGCCTGTATCAATTTAAATACTTCCTAAACGAATTTTTAAAGCATATACACTATCGGGATCTAACCCGTTTCTATTCCTCTTTCTCTCTTGTATATATATGTATATATTACAGGTGCCCAGCCACAGGGGCATCTTGTTTAGGATCCTTTGGAAGGAATGTGATGCATCTTAGGTGGGAGTTGCAGGCCACTTGCTTAGACGATTTCATTTACTTGATTCCACTTCTATCATTCTCCTTATTGGGCATATGTCGCCCTGTCCACTATTTATCTGTTTATTGGGACATTTGTATTTCAGTTATTTCTAGTATTGTTACTTTGGGATTTATTCAGCATGTATGTTTTACTTTAAGTTTTAAATGCCGAGGTTTAGTTGTTGAATGTTTAAATTAATTGGATTATATGTTCCAGGATTATTGTGGTGTGATTCTTTAAATATTGAATTGTTGTAGATAATTAAATCTTTATTTTCAAAATAAAAATTTGGAAAGTAATGTTAAAAAAATGGTTTTGACACTTAGCTTAATTAAATAGGGTGTTAAATTTGGAAAAGTTATTTTTACGACAGTGATGCTAAGAATGAACCAACTGTTCACCTTGATTTTAATTTAATAAAGGAGTGATCGCCCGGTATTTAATTAGGCGGGGTGTCACAAGTGGTATCAGAGCATCAGGTTCTAGTGTCCATAGGATCTGTACGGCTTATTTTCGCTTTCAGCTTAACGTTTTTGCTATAGAGCCCTATTTTTAGGATTGTTGTATTTCTGCTTTTACGTTTACGTCTTCAGCCATTTGGGATTTGATAATGACTGTAGACTAATAAACTTCTTCACGTTTCAGATACCTCCGAGACGTGCACCAAAGGATAGGCGTGCCCAGGCCGAGCAGCCAGCAGCTCCGGCACAAGGCACTATGCTAATGAAGTAGCCGCCATTGTTGCTCAGGCGGTGAATGCCGCACTAGCGGTGGTTCAGGAGGCTCCACCCCAGATTCAGGCAGTGGCGCCAGTACCAGCACAGCTTCCATCTGCAGGGAAGCAGGAGAGCAGGAGAGTCTAGCCAGCAGGACAGGACCGGGGGTAGTAGTGCTAGTGGGTCACCATCTCATGGACAGACTCGTCAACATGAGCAGAGTTCCCATCAGGGGGACCCTGCTAAGAGATTCCGTCCAGGTGATTCCAGGAAGGGATTTGGGGGTTATAGGCAGGGCCAGCTGAGCCAGCCTAATCAACAGGGCCAACAACGTGCTAATCAGGGCCAACAGGGCTAGTGGCGGGGAGGTAATGGCCAGCAGGGTCAGAGAGGAGGTAACTTCAGAGGCCGGTGTTTTGTATGCGCCAAGCATGGTCATAAGTGCCAGGATTGCCCAGAGGGTAATAGGGCTCCACAACAGCAGGGTGCCCGTAATGAGCCACAGAGACCACTTTTTCCAGCTGCCCTCCCAGCTCCAGCCCATGTGCCAGCCCTACCAGCCATTCCAGCAGCTCTAGTGCAGCAAGGGAAGTTACAGTACGGACGTGTCTATAACCTCCACCAGGCAGCAGCTCCATAGGCACCACCCGCGATTGAGGGTATGTTTCCTATCCATGGTACTATGGGTCGGGTTTTGTTTGATACTGGGGCGACGCATTGTTTTATAGATACGCATTTTGCGAAGGCCTTAGGGTTGTTAGCCATAGCAGAGAGCACAGTGACGTGTGTAGACTCACCACTGGGGAGTGGGTCGCTTATCTTCTTCATATGCCGGGGAGTGGGGGTAGAGATTGATAGTTTGGTATTACCTGCAGTCATGTTAGTCTTAGATATGCATGAGCATGATGTTATTATCGGTATGGATTGGCTTGCAGCTTATAGAGCCATGATCGATTGCTTCGGTGGGAGCATTGTTTTTGCCATTTCGGGGCAAGAGATGTTTGTAGTGGCGATGCCTCGCCCAGAGAGAGGTTCGACCGCTCATTTGTATTATATAGAGGAGGATGCCTCTAAGGAGGTTGTGATTCCTTTAGACTCGATCCCAGTCGTTCGTGAGTATTCCGATGTATTCCAGGAGATACCAGGCCCACCCCCTAGTCGAGAGATAGACTTTGTCATAGATTTATTGCCAAATACGAGACCTATAGCACGCACTCCATACCGTATGGCTCCAGCGGAGATGCGAGAGTTACGAGATCAGATAGAGCAGCTGTTAGGTCAGGGCTTCATTCGCAGGAGTACCTCACCTTGGGGAGCTCCAGTCTTGTTTGTGAAGAAGAGAGATGGTTCACTGAGGTTATATGTGGACTACCGGGAGTTGAACAAGGTCACGATACGGAATAAGTATCCATTGCCTCGAATCGATGATCTGTTCGACCAACTGAGGGGAGAAACTTTCTTTTCGAAGATATATCTGAGCTCGGGGTACCATCAGTTACGTATTAGAGAGCAAGACGTTTCAAAGACTGCCTTCTTGACGAGATATGGGTCTTACGAGTTCAGAGTGATGCCATTTGGTCTCACAAATGCTCCAGCCGTATTCATGGACTTAATGAACCGAGTATTCAGAGAGTTCTTGGATCAGTTTGTCATCGTCTTCATAGATGACATTTTGATATATTCACACTCCGAGGAGGAGCATGCCGAGCACTTGAGGCAGGTTCTTCAGACTTTACGAGAGCATCAGTTGTATGCTAAGTACGAGAAGTGTGGATTCTGGTTGCAAGAGGTACAGTTCTTGGGGCATGTTGTTTCTGAACAGGGGATAGCCGTTGACCCGAGTAAAGTGTCAGCGGTGAGGGAGTGGGGACAGCCCACGACACCGACGAAAGTGCGTAGTTTCTTGGGGTTAGCCGAATACTACATGAGATTCATTCGAGGATTCTCCAAAATAGCGGGTACATTGACGAACCTGACTCGAAAAAGGGGTACCATATGTTTGGGATAAAGCTTGTCAATTGGCTTTCGACGAGTTGAAAGACAAGCTTACTTCAGCACCAGTCCTTGCTTTACCGAAGCCGGGTGTGGAGTACCTAGTTTACACCGATGCCTCTTTACGGGGACTTGGGGGAGTACTTCAGCAGGAAGAGAAGGCCATAGCTTTTGCCTTCCCCAAACTTAAGCCGCATGAGAAGAATTACCCCATCCATGACCTGGAGTTAGCAGCGATCGTCTTTGCATTGAGGATATGGAGACACTATTTATAGGGGGAGAAGTTTCATTTGTTCACAGATCACAAATCACAAATCACTGCAGTACCTGTTCACTCAGCGAGAGCTGAATATGCGTCAGCGCAGATGGTTAGAGTTCGTGAAGGACTATCAGTTCGACATACAGTATCATCCGGGGAAAGCCAACGTAGTTGCTAATGCATTGAGCCGAAGACCGGTAAATGAGGTAGCGGACGTCTGGAAAGCGAAGTGGAAGGAGTTGGGTCACTAGGACACAGTAGCCCATTCCTTCATATCTATTATGACAGTCACACCCGAGATTGTTACGAGGGTAATACAGGCCCAAACCACAGACCCGTTTTGCCAGGAACAGATTGTACGACTTTTAGTCGAGGGTGCTGAGTCCTATTCTGTTAGTTCTAATGGGGGTTTGAGGTTTAATGGGAGGTTAGTGGTTCCAGAAGGGGCAGAATTGCATCATGCAGTGATGACCCAATCTCACGGGTCCCGATTTAAGGTACATCCTGGAGGAGATAAGATGTACCAGGATATGAGGAGGCAATATTGGTGGAGTGGGATGAAGAAGGACATTGCTGAGTTCGTGTCCAAGTGTTCTACCTGCCAGCTGGTGAAGGTGGACCATCAGAAACCGTCAGGATTGCTTCAGCCATTGAAAGTACCCGCGTGGAAGTGGGAGAGTATTTCCATGGATTTTATTATAGGGTTGCCTACATTACAGCGTGGCCACGACTCTATCTGGGTGATTGTAGACCGTTTGACCAAGGTGGCTCATTTTCTGCCGGTGCAGACAGATTATACCACGGGTCAGTATGTTCAAGTGTTCATTTATGAGATTGTCAGATTACATGGGGTGCCACTGAATATTGTGTCAGATAGAGACAAGATTTTCGTGTCACGTTTCTGGGAAATCTTTCAGGAGGCTATGGGTACTGAGTTGAGGCTGAGTTCAGCTTATCACCAACAGACAGATGGACAGACAGAGCGTACTAATCAGATGTTAGAGGATATGCTACGCATGTGTGTTCCTGATTTTGGAGGAGGTTGGGAACCACATCTTCCACTGGTAGAGTTTGCTTATAATAACTCTTACCAGTTTACGATTGGTATGGCTCCATTTGAGGCTTTGTATGTCCGGCCTTGTCGTTCTCCAACTTGTTGGCTCGAGGTGGGGGATAACAAGTTGCTAGGACCAGAGGTAATTCAGGAAACCTCCGCGAGGATTGAAATGATTAGGAGTCGCATTCGAGTAGCCCAGGACAGGCAGAAGAGCTACGCCGATGCGAAACGATTCTTTCGGGAGTTTAATGTGGGGGACCAAGTATTACTGCATGTATCTCCTATGAAAGGAGTGATGAGGTTCGGGAAGAAAGGGAAATTGGCCCCGAGGTACATAGGACCATTTCCCATTATCGAGAGGATTGGGCCGGTAGCATACAAATTGGGACTACCAGAGCATTTACATCGCATTCACGATGTATTCCACATCTCGTCGTTGAGACGGTATCTTCAGGATGATATGGCCCATACTCACATCGCGATAGATGAGATAGACTTACAGCCTGACAACTCTTACGAGGAGAGACCGGTGGCTATTATAGACTATAGTGAGAGGAGATTGAGGTCGAAGATAGTTCCACTTGTACGGGTCCATTGGGAGCATCATAACGTGGAGGAATCCACTTGGGAGCGCTAGGCCGATATGCGTGAGAGATATCCAGATTTGTTCTTACCAGGTATGCCTTATTTTCTGAATTTCGGGACGAAATTCCGTTATTAGGGGGGAAGTATGTAATACCCCGTATTTTTATGCTATATTAATTTGGGGATTTATTAAATTTAATGTGAATTAATTATTTAATAAAAATCCAAAAATTAATTATGTTATAATTATTAACGTGATGAGAGTTAGTAATTATGGGAAAATTTGTTGAATATTACTAATGAGCAAAGTAATATATAATAGTGGCCATATTAAATGTCACGAGTGAATAAAATGACAATTTTAGAAATTTGAGTCGGGACGCGCCCGTGTCGCGTCGGGACTAAATATTGATAAATAAAAGTAAATATATTATAAGTTGTTCGTATGGTCGTTTTTAGTGCGCCAACGCGTCCGGAAGGGTCGAGTAGTCAGAAAAGTATACCCGGGAGTTTGATTTGGGTCTCGGGGCGTTTTTAGGCCTAATAAGTATCCCGAGAGGGCATTTTAGTCATTTTATATTTTTTAGGTAATTAAACCCACGAAAATTAAAGGGGTTATATCAGATGTTTAGGTTATCTCCTAGGGTTAGATAACTCAAAACACTAGAACGGCCATTGGAGAGGAGAGGAGAGGAGAGAGCTCTCAAGGCATTACAAGGCACAAAACTCACCCATTTGCACCGCCGCCACCACCAACGCGTAGATCGCGAGACGGGGAACGCAACCACACCAAATTCAACACCAAACCAGATTTCTGAAAAATCCCAGGCAAGTGTTTATCTTGCTTATTTCGTTGATGCATCATCCATATTAGTTTAGGAGTTATTAATTTGAGATTTATGGAAGAAAAACCCAATTTGAGATGGGAAATTTTCATGTAGTGATGATTTATATGATATTCTGGAAACCCTTTGTCATGTAAAGGATTAAGAGTTTGATTAAGAAAAGAGTTCTAATCAGATACAAACACTAAAAAAAATTATTCCGGACGATCGGACCGTTGGAATTGGATGAAATTTTACAGAGAATTAGCTGAAGACGAGAGGAAGCTACAGAAAAAAAATTCAGCTCGATCGGACCGTTCAATATTTTTTAATATTTTTTTTTGCTAGACAGTTTTATGTTTTGAGGACTCTTAGAGATAATAAAAATTCAATTAAAACTCCATTTTAATTCCGATTTTGAAACCGTTTGAAATTCTCATCTTTGAAATTAAAATTCAAAATCCTTTAATGTAAGGCGAAATCTATATTTTTGGGATATTTTGCATAAGGGATAATGTAAGTATATATTAAAGGGGAGAGACACGTAAGAGAGAGTTACGTTGGAACATAAATGGATATCTACTGAATTGTACATTTGGAAGAATAGAGTCCATGAGGGTTACGTAGTAAGTTGGAAAAACCCTTCGAATTAAAGTTAGAAATGAACCATTATACTTGATAAATAAAAATGGGAAAATAAGGATAAATGTTGTGAATGTGGGTTATTGGATAAACCTAAATTGATATAATAAAAGTGGTATATTTATATGATTGTGTATGCATATATTATATACTTGTGAAAATCATGCCCGCGCTACTTACTATCCCTGAGGTTTCCGCGCTGAGACGATATTATCTCGTGTGCCTTATGTGGGGATATTGACTCGTACCCTAGAAGATAGAAATCCTAGGTACAGGCTATCGAATCGGTAGTCACGGTCCTAAGAGACGTGAGGGTATGTACTGACCTCTTGGACTTGGAAACTATGCTTCGCCTCAATATTATTTGTGTATGTATTTATACAGTTCGAGAGTGATTCCGAACTTGTATTCCCTTTAGTACGATTGATACGGGGATTGGATAGCAGAGTATGCCCGCACCATAAAATTTTATGTAGGGCGCTGTTAGAATATATATATTATACGAGTATTTAATATATATATGAACTTCTGAAATATGGGAAACTGCCTACTGTGTTATGGTAAGTAAGACATGTATAATGACTCAAATTGGAAATACTTGTTTTGAAAAGTATAATATGATATTGAAAAACTTTATGAATCAATAAAGTTAAAATGAGCGTTTTGTACTAAATGAAATTATCCTTTTTAAACCATGATGTTGTTAAATCTTAAATTTTGAGAGTCACCTAAGATAAGTTAAATCCTTGGGGAAGGATAGTGTGATATATGATGAGATAAACCATTGGGAAGGTTAGTGCGATAGGAGTGCACATTAGAAGAGAGGCGAGAATTTCTCAAGAGAGTGTCGCACTAATATGTTGTTGCATTGGCCTGTATCAATTTAAATACTTGCTAAACGAATTTTTAAAGCATATACACTATCGGGATCTAACCCGTTTCTATTACTCTTTCTCTCTTGTATATATATGTATATATTACAGGTGCCCAGCCACAGGGGCATCTTGTTTAGGATCCCTTGGAAGGAATGTGCTGCATCTTAGGCGGGAGTTGCATGCCACTTGCTTAGACGATTTCATTTACTTGATTCCACTTCTATCATTCTCCTTATTGGGCATGTGTCTCCCTTTCCACTATTTATCTGTTTTATTGGGACATTTGTATTTCAGTTATTTCTAGTATTGTTACTTTGGTATTTATTTAGCATGTATGTTTTACTTTAAGTTTTAAATGCTGGGGTTTAGTTGTTGAATGTTTAAATTAATTGGATTATATGTTTCAGGATTATTGTGGTGTGATTATTTAAATATTGAATTGTTGTAGATAATTAAATCTTTATAGTCGAAATAAAAATTTGGAAAGTAATGTTAAAAAAAATGGTTTTGACACTTAGCTTAATTAAATAGGGTGTTAAATTTGGAAAAGTTATTTTTACGACAGTGATGCTAAGAATGAACCAACTGTTCACCTTGATTTTAATTTAATAAAGGAGTGATCGCCCGGCATTTAATTAGGTGGGGTGTCACACTACTCTTGCAGGAACAATATCAAAATATTGACAAAATTACAAACATAAGGGATTAGGTGGGAAAGAAAAACCACATTCGGCCACAAAAATAAAAGGAAACCAATGTCCCTCAGCTAGAGAAAATAAATCAAACGGGCAAGAAGGTTCTTCTGGAATAACCCAAGAAGGAATCCCAAAATCGTCCCTAAACTTATCCAACGATTCGATAAGGTAAACCATGATGGCTAAAATAAAGAAAGAAGAAGGAAGGAAGAAGTTATTACAGAAAAATTAAGAAATCAGCTAAGGGAAATGACAGAGAAGACGATCGTAATAAGAATTGTGAGAAGACAAGAAGTTTGGGAATCTAGATGAAAAAAGGTAGAAGATAATCTTCTTTTACCGCCTTTATATACGTTGCTTTGGAAAACGGGAAAAGTAATGATCACAGGTGATGAAGATTGCGTTTTCGACGACTAATCAAGGAAAAAGACGCAAGTACCTAAGCAGTCGCTAAGATTTTGAAATATTTACAAGTTTGCCACTTCGCGCTCAAAACTATTATGCTAAGAAGAAAATTTCACAAGTGTTGACGGTCTGTAACCAAATATAACATGGGAAATATGCCTGAATAGCTTTTGGGTATAATATTCCACACTCTCGCATCTAACCTCAACTATAAAACATTGGGGGCTTCTGTTGATACAAAAATTAGTCAGTTGACGTGGACCACTTATGTTAAGACACATGTTATCCAGCATGACATAAATATATATACCGAGAAACTTAAAGTATCGAGCTACTCAGCGTATCGAGCTACTCAGTATACCGAGCAACCAACTGGGAACACTAAACGACCAAGACAGATTCAATGAATATTCTTATTATGTACTGATGCATATTCCTATTTAATAACGACGTATTGTCCATTCATATAGACAGCCCAAGGGCTATAAATACATTATAATACCCTCATGGCAGGGTAAGCTATCGTAAGCGAAGATAATCAAGATTAAGGCAAAATACCCAGCAATATCCCTTTCCAGGAGGGCTGCAATGAAGAAGAAGAACGGTCTTCTCCACAAGGGTTGAACAGCAACTGGTTGTGTTCTTGGGTTACCAAAAGTGATTCACAAATGTATGAGAAGTTGTGTGAATCAAACCATGAGTTTTAAAACTCATAAAAGTGAAAACTTTTTGGTTTTTGAACTCTGAAAATCGTGTGTATAAGTCTTAGAAACCAACTCCCCGTAGTGGAATTAAATAAGAAGTCCTGGGCCTTGAAAATCTGAACACGATCTGTTTTGTGTTTATCCCAGGCGAACTGGTCTGGGTCTAAGGCAATTCGGTCCGGGTAGGCGGACCGATTCTTTTTATTTTTGGCTTCTTCGGTTCTCTTGCGGTCCGGGGTGTACTGGCTTTTCAGCAGGCGGACCGGTCCGGTACAGGGGCGGACCGGTCCGGGGTCGGATCGATTCGTTTTCTCTGGGCGGACCGATCCCGCCTGTCAGACTTTGATTCCTCTTCTTCTTCTTTTTTATATTCGGATCCGTTGATGAATGTATGAATCTTGAATTTCTTCAACGGTGTAACGGCGTACGACATAACAAATTGATAATGGACAAAAATGTCCTTTCAAATCTCCCCCTATGTCTATGCCGGTACATACATAAAAACAAACATCCGAATTATCAACCAACTAAAAATTCCTATACAAATCTACCCTTCCATGAACCCGAAACTGGAAAGATACAATTGAATAAGACTTCAACATTTGCTCTTGGAATCTTCAGGAATCTCAACACTTTTCTCATCAGGGAGTGCAATCTAATGATAATCCAAGTAGTACCTACACACATGAGAAAAAGCAAAATACCAAGTGACGTATTGAGTTTGAAATGAGATAAACAGATATGCCAATATGCTAATTGGTGATAAACAACTCAACACTTCAAAAACTCCCCCTTAATGTGATAATTCTTTCTCCCCCTTTTTATGATGTCCCCAAATAGACAAATGAGAGAAATAATGCAAATAAGCAATGACGGGGTGTTACAAGGAAATACACAACTATTTTTTGAATTTTTCAAAAAATTTTCAAACAAAATCACACCATGAATAAACACAGGACAACCAAGTCGATGAAGACGGAAATGAATGGGTGTGATCAAATTCGATAGGAAAATCAATGCATACAAACAAGACATATGTGCACGATGAATATCGGATACTCCTAACGAATGAACTCAAAGTCTTCCTTTGGTGTAAAAAATGGAAATATAAGATATTGACTCGATCAAATCAACAAATCAAAGCGAAAAATGATTTCTACACCAATAACGTCCAAAACGTTTTATGCTTTTTCAGGATTTTTAAGGAAGTGCAAACCCGTTTATATTCTCCAACCAAACTCCCTCAGATATAATTTTGAATAGAGGCATTCTAAATTCTCAAACTTTGGAGAATTGATGGTGAAACCTAAGTGGCCCATATTTGGCATGAAATGCTTTTTATTGCCTTTAATTTTTTTTTTTGGGATCTTTTAACCTCTTTGGACCCCGGATAATAAAATTCCTCCATTTTTTAGGTCCTTTTGAACAGTGGCTTTTGCGCAAAGAAAATATAATTACCTTTCGCAGCCCCTCCCCATTCTTAAACAAACACTCAGTCTCACCAGAACGGTTTTTATATGCATTCCAATCTTGTCAAGTTTTATCGCATATTGAAAGTTGTATAGACAGAATTGAGATGGAAACACTCAAGCCAATATGTGATAGACAAGTGCAATGATCAAATATAGCCGTGCATGTGTGCAATAAAGGAGATAGGAGACAAACATGTAGGAATATATCACTAATTACATCTCAAAGACTCCATACTATGTAAAGCACATGGATGAAATGATGTAGCGTCTCAAAGCTCTATCAAACAATCTCATGGATAAATGGAATGAAGGTGTGACTTGGCTATCTTAAATGTTCATCCATAAGAAGGTGCAAAAAAAAATCTTTTTGGGCTTTTCTGAAATTTTCATATACAAAAACAAAAAAAATCTTTTTGGATTTTTCAACCAAAATAAATAGCTGTACAACTAAAGAAAAATACATATAAAACATATTAGCAATAGGAAGCATATGATATGAACATGAAAAAAAATATCCTATTCTAGACATAGACCAACCCCTCAGTCAACTGTGCAAATCCCCAAAGACTTCCTAAGACTCTCAAATCTAAGGGCATCTAAAGGTTTCGTGAAAATGTCGGCTAACTGATGGTCGGTGGGAACGAAACTCAGGGATACGACTTTCTCCTCAACTAGCTGTCGTATAAAGTGCTCACGTATCCTGATGTACTTGGTGCGCGAATGCTGGACTGGATTGCGGGATATGTGTATCGCGCTCGTGTTATCACAGGAAATGGTCATGGTGTCCTGTGAAATCCCATAATCCTCTAGCATTTGCTTCATCCACAAGAGTTGCATGTAACAACTCCCGGAGGCTATGTACTCAGCCTACGTAATGGACAAAGAGATGGAATTTTGCTTCTTGCTCAGCCAGGAGACAGGAGCGGAACCAAAATAGAAACACCCACCAGAAGTTCTCCTACAACCATCTACATCCCCAGCCCAATCAGAATCTGAATAGGCAAATAAACGGTCATCAGTATCAAAGGAATACCAAATACCGTATGAGGGAGTCCCACTTACGTATTTAATAATACGTTTTAGAGCAAGTAAGTGTGACTCTTTCGGGGACGCGTGATATCGCGCACAGACTCCAACACCAAAGGCTATATCGGGACGACTGGAAGTCAAGTAGATAAGGCTACCTATCATGCTCCGATATAAGGTTTGCTCTACGTCCTTGCCTGAAGTGTCCTTACTAAGCTTGGTAGTGGTACTCATAGGTGTACGTTCATGCTTAGCGAAGTCTAAACCAAATTTCTTCACTAGGTCTCTAGCATACTTGGATTGGGAGATGAACATCCCATCCTCTAGCTGATGAACCTGGAGACCAAGGAAGAATGTAAGCTCACCAACCATGCTCATCTCAAACTCACTTTTCATTTCCTCCTCAAAGTGGTGATCATGCTGGGAGCATGTGGAGACAAAGACTATGTCGTCCACATAGACCTGGGCAACCAAAATAGCACCGTCATCTCTCCTGACGAACAATGTCATATCTACTCCCCCTCTCTTGAAGCCACGAGCTAAGAGATAGGAAGTAAGCTTCTCGTACCAAGCACGGGGTGCTTGCTTCAAACCAGACAAGGCTTTCCTTAGATAAAACACGTGCTCAGGGTGCTTAGGGTCTTCAAACCCTTTTGGTTATTCCACATAAACCTCCTCCTGTAGAATTCCATTCAGAAATGCACTCTTGACATCCATCTGATATAACTTGAAGCGCAGATGACATGCGATGGCGAGTAGTAGACGGACGGACTCAAGCCTAGCAACAGGAGCAAATGTCTCCCCAAAGTCTACACCCTCTATCTATGTGTAGCCTTGAGCGACTAACCTAGCCTTGTTTCGAATTATGATACCATTTTCATCCATTTTATTCTTAAAAATCCACCAGGTACCTATAACATTAGTCTCACTAGGTCGGGGGACAAGTTCCCAAACATTATTCTTTTTAAACTGAAGCAACTCTTCCTACATAGCAGATATCCAGAGTTCATACTTGAGTGCTTCTTTATGATTCTTGGGCTCGACGTTGGACGTGTAGTAAAAATGGCTAACGACATTCTCTAGCTGAGCACGAGTCTTGACCCCAAGAGTGGGATCACCAAGAATGGCAGAGGGGTCATGACTCTTGCAAACCCAAGAAGGTGTGTCCCCTAGCACAGGAGTAGGGTTCACAGAGTGTGAGAGAGGGACAAGTAAATCACTGTCAGAAAAGTCCTCATCCTCACACTGAAGGTTAGGATCAATAACCGTCGGAGGTTCGCCATCTTGCACAATGACGTTTATTGATTCCATAACCTTAGAGCTCTTCAGGTTAAAAACCCAGTATGCTCTACTAGTCGATGAATATCCTAGCAATATTCCCTCGTCGCTCCGGGAGTCAAACTTTCCTAATTGCTCTTTATCCCGTAGGATGTAGCATTTACTCCCAAAGACACAGAAATATGGAAGGTTGGGCTTCTTGCCAGTCCACAATTCATAAGGTGTCTGAAGTGTGTGTGGACGCAGATAAACCCTATTCACCGTGTGGCATGCAGTAGACACTGCCTCTGCCCAAAATCTCCTAGAAACTTTACGACCTAGAAGCATAGATCTAGCCATCTCCTGAATCGTTCTATTCTTTCTCTCAATAATCCCATTTTGCTGAGGAGTATTCAAAGCAGAAAACTCATGTTTGATCCCAAGGCTATCACAATAAAGATATACTTTTGCTTCCTTAAATTCAGTGCCGTTGTCACTACGTATCCTGTTAATAGTGACTCCATGTTGATTTTGCAGAACACGGCACTTGGTCATTAAAAACTATACAACATCAGATTTCTCTCTCAGAAAACCTACAATGGAGTACCTGGAGAAATCATCTACCATCACTAGGATATACCTCTTACCTCCTAGACTCTCGGTACGAGTGGGACCCATAAGGTCCATGTGTATGAGCTCAAGAACACGAGAGGTGGTAATGGAATGGAACTTCCTATGGGGACTACGAATTTGTTTTCCCATCTGACAGGGTCCACAAACCGTCGAAGTTGACCTTCCAAGAGATGGTAAGCCACGTACTATGTCCTTTCTAGCTAAGCGAGTGAGATCTCTAATATTTATGTGACCTATACGTTGGTGCCACAGATCCATAGGAGTGATCGTGGAACTATTGTAGACAAGTGAGGATGTGGGCTCAGTCCCATAGCAATTATCCTTTGTCCTCACCCCTTGCACTAATAGTTTACCGGATTGATTATAGACCTTACAAGTGTCCCGGTCAAACTTTACTGCAAAGTCATTGTCGCTCAACTGGATAATGCTGAGAAGGTTTGCTTTCAAACCTTTGACGTACAAAACATTTTCTAGCTTAGGAAAACCAGGTAACTCGATAGTACCTCGTCCTATAATGCTAGACTTGCTCCCATCTCCAAAGGTGACTCTGCCGTCCTGATAATCCTCAAGAGATATATAAAAATGAGGCATCACCTTTCATTTGTCTGGAGCACCCACTGTCAAAATACCACTGTGAGGTATTATGTGCTTTGAGAGTAACATGAACAACAAAAGCCTTTTTATCTTTCTTAGGTACCCAAGAGGTGGTGACCTTTTGTTTGTCGTAGTTGTTGTTGGTTTTAGCTGGAATGTGAGAAGCATTCACTAGCGACAAAGACATCCGTCGGAATTCTTCCATCAAACTCTGAGATGTGGAAGCTAAGAACTCAACTCGCTCTCTCAGAATAGAAAACTCATCAGTATGACGTGGTGGAGCAGTAGTACGTCGTGTCCGACCCATACTATAGCAAAACTCCCTGAGGTGGCCTTTTCTTTTGCAATAAGTACAGAAGAACACAGTCAAAGGCGGACCTTGGTTTGCTTTTCTTGGTCGAACTCTCCTTCGAGGATTTTTACGATGACCATAAGGAGTAGTAGTAAAATCAAGAACTGGTCCATGTGCAATTTGAGAGGTGGAGCCACCATCATACCCAATTCACTGCCTATCACCAAAACCTAAAGCGGAGCCGAGGAGCATCTTTTCCATTTTCCCTGATCTGTCCTCGATTTGTACCTTGACTTCCCATGCTTTCTAAAGATCATGAGTCAGCTGGGCAACAAAGGCTTCATGTTTCTTTCGAGTCTCCACGGAGGAATGGAACTCACTCGTAAGACTAGCCACTTGTTTAGTCAAGTCCCCTCTCTCTTTCTCAAAAACACACTCTCTCTCTCTAAACAAACTCTCTTTCTTGACACGGGCAGATTCTCTCTCTCTCAGGGCGGTGAAGGTGGAGGACTCTCTCTCTCTCACCTTTCTTAAATCTTCCTGTAAGCCGGTGATCTTAAGAACTAACGCTTTTCTACGTTTTTTAGTTTTAAAAGACTCAGAATATAACTTAGCGTAGGCGCGTTGAATATGACTCTCGCTCTCACTTGAGTCATCCTCCCCCTCACTCACATCGATCTCACTATCGAGGTGTCCCTGTGAAGCATCATCCTCATCGTCGTGAAGATAACTAGGAGTGCTCACTTGACTGGCCATGAATGCGGTGAAGTTACACTCATGCGGTGACTTATCTCCTGAATCCACCGTCTCGACCTCACTGTCGTGGCTAAGAGTAGCATTAAGGAAAGCTTTCCCTTTCTCTCTATTCAGACGAGTGGCACACTCAAAGGCTCTATGACCCCTACCATCGCACTCAAAGCATCTCTCACTTTCTTTCTTAAGAGGATTTTTGGAATCTTTTTCATTTTTCTTTTTAAACTTATTTTTCTCAAATTTCTTTTTATCTTTAAAATTGCCATTTTTCTTAAATTTGAGAATCCTCTTGAAATTTTTTGCAAAAAGAGCCAAATCATCTAAGTCAAAATCACACTCAGAATCTGACGTGTCAGTCTCTCTCTTTCTAGATGACTCTTCCCTCTTTCTAGCCGACCCCTCACTCCTTTTCTCTTTGGCATTAAGTGCAATTCCCTTATCTTTAGACCTAGTAGTTTTAGGGAACATATCAATTTCATAAGTTTGCAAATCTCCTACAAGTTCTTCCAATTTTAGCGTATTTAAATTACCCATAGAATTTAGCACAATGACTTTAGGGATAAAACACTTAGGCAAAGAACGAAGAATCTTTTTAACAACTCTAGCATTAGGAATATGTTCACCAAGATTAAAGCTAGTATTTACAATGTCAGAAACTATAGCATAAAATTCATCAAAGCATTCAGATTCATGCATGGTGATGGTTTCAAATTGAGTTGTTAAATTTTACAATTTAGACTCTTTTACAGCATTGGTTCCTTAATGGGTAAGTTGTAAGACATCCCATGCCTCCTTTGACGTGGTGCACGTCATGATACGTCGGAACTCATCGGTAGTGATGGAACCGAAATTAGCACTCAAATCTTTAGAGTTAAAGGAAGACCATCTAAATTCATCTTCAGTCCAAGAGGTGACAGGTTTTAAATTAGTCACGTTTTCCACAGTGACGGAGGGAGGTGTCCACCTTCTTTCAACTAAAATCTAACCCCCTTCATCTATGGCTTTTAAATCTGACCTCATGCGGGCTTTCCAATAAGCTTAATTTGTCCCGTCAAAAACGGGTAATTTATTATATGATTTCTCCATTTGAACACGCACTTTTTCAAAAATCATTTTTTTTTTGGAAAAATGATATCTTAGAAAATATTTTGCGGAAAATAGGAATACGCGATAGATTAGCGTAACCTTCTCTGATACCAATTTGAGAGATTATTGCGTGTGCGCTCAAATAAGAAATTATATAATTAAATTCAGTTTAACCCAAATAAACCCTAAATAAGCAACTAGGTGTGATTTAATCAAGAAGTAGATCATGAAGATTAATCAAACACACACAAACAATTGAGGAAAAATCCCCCAAAGGGGCAAAACCATTTATTTTCATTATAATATTATAACTGTACAATTTCGGATTACAATGAAAATACAAGTGACTAAGAATTACCCTCAAGTATCGGATTCTGTAGTCGGCGGCTGGAAATATCCCTTTCCAGGAGGGTTGCAATGAAAATGAAGAACGTTCTTCTCCACAAGGGTTAAACAACAACTGGTTGTGTTCTTGGGTTACCAAAAGTGATTCACAAATGTATGAGCAGTTGTGTGAATCAAACCATGAGTTTTGAAACTCATAAAAGTGAAGATTTTTTGGTTTTTGAACTCTGAAAATCATGTGTATAAGTCTTAGAAACCAACTCCCCGCAGTGGAATTAAATAAGAAGTCCTGGGTCTTGAAAATCTGAACACGATCTGTTTTATGTTTATCCCAGGCGGATCGGTCCGGGTCTGAGGCGAATTGGTCCGAGTAGACGGACCGGTTCTTTTTATTTTTGGCTTCTTCGATTCGCTTGCGGTCCGGGGTGTAATGGCTTTTCAGCAGGAGGACCGGTCCGGTAAAGGGGCGGACCGGTCCGGGGTCGAATCGGTTTGTTTTCTCTAGGTGGACCGATCCGGCCTGTCAGACTTTGATTCCTCTTCTTGTTTTGATATTCGGATCCGTTGATGACTGTATGAATCTTGAGTTTCTTCAACGGTGTAATGGCGTACGACATAACAAATTGATAATGGACAAAAATGTCCTTACATGAGACAATGAAGAAAGAGCTTCTTGAGTTTGAAGATACTATGAGTTTACTTGAGTCTAGTATCGGGGAGCTTGAAGATAAATTAAAAGACTCGAGTCGTGTCAAATTTGATTTAGAGTCTAGGTCCAAAAAATTAGATAAGATGTTAGGCACCGTCTAAATCAAAAATAACAAATGTGGTATTGGCTTCGATACTCAAAATGCTTCCGCTAATAAAGCCAAAACTATTATGGTAGGAAAGGTCAACTAGGAATGCTATAAAATGTTAACCTTTAGGTAATGCTTCTCATCGTGCTTTCATTTGCACATATTATGGTAGGAAAGGTCACGTTAGGAAGTTTTGTTTCGATCTTCGACATGGTACTAAGAAGTCCAAGGGTAGAATCACCAAGGTCACCAAAACTCGAGAGTGTAACGTTGCACTTATGTGGGTTAGGAAATTCGATTTGGAGGCTTTACATGATAGACTTTATAATTCTCATTTCCTTTCACATGATACTTCCCATGCTAGATCTAAAGGTTGATTATGTTAGCTTTATTTACATACACTAATGTTTGTGCTTTATGATTTATTCTTGCATGTTGTATGTTCATTAGTCATATTCTAATTTATGCTTCATCATATATATTTTTCTAGGATTATGATAAGTGTATTTTTTGTGTTTTGATTTTTTATTTATTGGGTATTTTTGAAAAATACAAAAAAAAAATTATTTGTCTATTGAGTTGTTCGTGTTTTAAAATGCCTGTTAAAAATTTTAAAAACTCGAAAAGATTTCTTTTTGGTTGTGTATTATAGTTTTACATATTTTATGTGGCATATACTTGTGTTTGAATCCTATATCATTTCCCGTATCCATGTGGCTAGAACTTTTCGTTATGAATTTAAATGCTTAAAGTGCTCTTTATCATGCTTGCATAGAGTAGTTTGACATTGATTTTCTTAATCTATTTTCTTTATATATGCCTTCTCATACACATGCACGAGCTCTTTTGAACTTTAACTTCACATGCTATATTTAAGCTAAGTGATTCTCCCATCAATTTTGTTATCTACATGTTTTGTGACTATGGGAGGTTTGTTCATGTAAGAACCATTGCTCGTGAACTTTATTTAGACAGTATTAAAAATAAATGAGGGTGCATAGGAAAGGGATACAAAATGAGCATATCTCCTTTATGGGAAAGCCACCATTGGCAAGAGCCTAATGAAAAGACTAAATGCAGTAAAAATAGAAAAAATTGCCAAAGGCCAACATTTTTTATTTTTTTTATCTTTTAAAAGAAATAGCTTCAAAATAATTGAGAAAAGAAAAGAAAATATGTAATATGTTTATCTTTAGAGGGTGTATAGTTAAAGATCAACAGGTTTTTCAGAATGAATCCTAGTTATGATTGTTTTATCATGACGCTATTGATTTGTAGAATCATCAAATTCTAAGCTTGTGTACATTGTGCTTGTTTATTCTTTGAGCTCAAATTATCTTGTCACATGAGGCTAAATCTGAATTGATAAAGTTTTGCAATCAAATAAAACTCCTTGAACATGTTTAAGTGATGAGGTCATAATTCTTTTGTATCTAGTTCACACTCCTTCACTCCGTTTATCACATGTTTATTTAGACACATTTATGTCATATGAGTGTGGAAAGCTTATTGTGTTTAGTGTCTTGTATGGTGTTTCTCTCTCTCTCTCTCTCTCTTTCTCTCTCTCTCTCTCTCTCTCTCTCTCTCTCTATATATATATATATATATATATAGTGTCATTTGTTTTGAGTCTTTATTTTTATATCTAGTTCTTGTATGCTATTGGTTCATATCGGTATCTATCTTGTTGCAACTTTTCATTGACATTCCATGCTTATCTTAGTACATTCTAGTTGTATCATTTTTCTATCGCATCATAGTTGGTACCTATTGTACTTTATGCGGATTAGTTGTTTTGTATTGCCATATTGCTTTGATTATTACATGTATCTCTATACACCAATGCATAATATACTTGTTTTTCCTTTATTCTTATCCCTTGTTTCATTTAGGGGAGAATTGGTTTAATCGGGGAGAAGCTAGTTATTTTATGGACCTCAATTTTTGTATATTCTTGAATAAAAAGGGGGAGAAATCGTATTTAACTCTTTTCATTTTGGGAGATCTAACTTTGGGGGAGATGCCCTTTCTTAAGTAGACACTGATAGTCAAAGGGGGAGGATTTAATTAAGCAATTTATATTGTTATATTTGCTATGCGTTTATGGTGTGTTTAATTATGCAGGTTTGTAATCATGCGACAAAGTTTTAATACAAGCAAAGCTACTCAGAGTATGTGTCGATCAATCATGTGTACTTTTTTATTTTGGGATGGGATTGAGTTCTTTAGATTTTCTTAATGGCCCATAGGTGCATTTATTTTTGGTTTTGTTTCAGAATAGCTAAAGGGGAAGATTTGTAAGGATAACTTCTTAATGGAGTCAATTTGTATGCATTACTTTAATTTGGGGAAAAACTCTTTGAGTCATAATATAGAAGTTGAGTTAGTGACCTTTCAAGCCTATGCCATTTTTATTGAAGTCTTAGCGTCCATGTCAAAGATCTCATTCCTATGCCAAGTTTCGTGCCTCGTTTCGTCTTCAACATTCCAAGAATCCCCCCAAGTATAAATTCACATATCATCTTTGAGCCTTAAAAATTTACTATTGGGTGTTTAAATTTTTGTTAAACTATTTTTAAAATCATGTTATATTTTTTGAAAAAAAAAATTATAATTTTTCCAGGTCATTAGAACGACTATTCCAAAGCGTTTGAAGGAGTTTTGGCTGTCGTTCGAATGACTTCTAACGAGGTTCTTTTTGGGTCTGCACTGATATCTCATTGGAAGTCTCGTTTCTTACTGGTTCGAATGAGATGGCTATGTCGTTCGAACGAGCCTGCTTTTCGTTCAAACGATCGAAGCAGTTTTTCAAAAATTGTAGTTTTCTCTTTGCAGTTTTTCTTCAACTTACCACTAATTTTTACATTCATTTTAATAGCGTGGGAGTGCAATTTTTGATAAAAAAAAATTCAAGTCTTCCGAGAAAAAAATTCTCTCTCAAAAGTTCATCCATGTTTATTAATCATTCATGATTAATTTTTATTAAACATCAAACTAAGTTTACACGCAATTATTTTGATCTAAGTTTCAACATTCATATATGTTTTGAGATAAAGTTTTGGCATCGAGTTTAATATTCTCTACATTATTAAGAATCTTTTCTTAGAGAGGATTTCGTGCTCGTTGGTTCTTATACAGTGGACTCTGTATGCGTGTTAGTTATTGTGCCCCATCGGTTGACTCCGAGATGTTGGTGGATTCCTACATTATCACTAGGCAGAGGTTGAAGGAGCGAAGAGCATCAAGTCTTATGAGGGCATCTAATCGTTATATAAGTCTTCTATCATGTCCTTGTAGTAATTTCATACTTAGTAGACTTGTGGCTGGGTCGTCCAAAGTTTTTCCCGTTTATATTTTTCTCGTACATCACGGCGTTGTGGTTGTTTATTTTATCTTGCAATTCACCTAGATACCTTCTTAGGCTAAAAAGATAAAAAAAATTTAGCCACAAAAATGATGTGATTGGTTCTTAATTAATTTTGGTAGTGTTAGTTTATTTAAATTTGAATTAAGATATCTTAAATTTGGTTTGTGTAAATTTAAACTCAAATTAATTCGGTTCAAGACGAAAATTTAATCTGAAGAAATTGAAAATTTGGGATTTTTAGTGAACCATCGTCCTTTTCAAAGAACATTCAGGAGATGAAATTACTTCCTTAAATCTTTGAAGCACATTTTCAAACAAATATTTTAGAAAACCTAGTCTAAAAGACATTGATCTCCTTGACCTTTTTTTACGAATTGGTTCATTCTCATTTATAGAACTATTATTTATAACCTTTTGATTATTACTAGTTCACTACAAGAAAAACACCCTTTTATGACTCTTGAAAAATTAATTTAAAGACATTTATTACAGAAATGTTATTTAAAGGTTGATACTATTATTAATATGACGTCTCTAATATAAAATGTCATTTTATATATCGTAGTATTATTTTTCATGACACTTTAAATATAAAAATCATATTTGATTATATATAATATGACCATTTTTTAAGAATTTATATACTAAATGTATATATTATGACATTTTTTTGTTCTCCGTGAAAATTAAGAGGGACTTTTCCCTCCTAAATATTTAGGAGATCGCCCGCTCCTCATTTTCACTTATTGTGCCCCGCTCTATCTCTGTAGCCATCGTGGATCCTTTCTCTTTCTCACAACCACCCTCTCTCTCCATCTCACACGACTGTCGCTCCTCATCCTCATTCTCACTCACAGGTCTCATCTCTCTATGTATTTTTCACTCAGGTTAATATATATAACCCCCTTCTCAGCTATGAAAAATTCCCCAAATCAAGAACAGAAACAACTATGATAAAGCCCCCAAATTAAGAACGAAAATGGAAGCCTTCGACTCACTCCCCCATAACCTCAGTTACTCTCTCTCTCTCTCTCTCTCTCACACACACACACACACACACACACAGACTTACACACATATATGCACACACACATACTCACACGGATGTACACATATATAGACACACATAAATATGAAACCCTCAATATTTCGTACACACTCTTGTGTGCTAGCAAAAAAATTGATTTCAATTTTGCATGAAACCTCACATGTTCGTCCACACCAGCATTGTTTTTTTTTCAATTTCGCTTCTTCTTTTTTAGATTACTTTATTTTTAACTTAAGCTTGATTGTTATGTTTGTCTTGTTATTAGTACGTAAAAAAGGGTGGCCTTTAGTTTTTGTGGCTAGTTGGATTAATTTTGTTGAGACAGTTGGAGTTAATTTAAGAATGTTATAGTGAAGTTTCATGTGAATGTGTTGGAATATTATAGGTAACTATCAGGTTTTGTCTATTAATTTTATTGTATTATATTATATTCTTCACATAAATATAGGCTATCCTTTAAAATGACTGTTGATACCAAATTTAGTCTGCTGACATGACTCAATAAAGTGAAGACACGTGGCAATCTACGTGGCAACAACAAGCATTTCTGAGGAACTCCCATGCTCCGAGAAACCATACTACAACGAGGAGCACTGATTCCCCGAGGAACCCATACGCTCCGAGGAACAAGAAATCTCCGAGGAACTCTTGAGTACCGAGAAGCTTAGGCGGTCCGAGCAACTCAAGCGGTCCGAACTGCACCTCAAACAAAGCATTAATAGCTGGATAACCAACAGTTTGACTGTTCATTAAATGCTTATCATTCAAACGCATACGCTTAAGGAGCATTGAATGTATCACCCTTTCATATGTACATCATTTAATGTATTACCCTTTCACATTACAGCACCAGGGCTATAAATACATTGTACAATCCTCATTGTAAAGGGATCGGAATTTCTTGAGATAATTTGTAATCGAGAATTCCATACAATCAGCAATACCATAACAGTGGACGTAGGCCATTCTTATAAGGCTGAACCACTTTAAAAATTCTTTATCTCATTTATTTATCTGTGATTGAATAATTAGATATGATCTAATTTTTTACATCAACAGATTGGCACCGTCTGTGGGAAATGACTGGTAATATCGTTTTTCCATAAAAAACAATCCATCATAAATGGCCGACATTCCAGAATCTAGCAATCGAAACGCTGAAAGCCCTCCAAATCCATCTGCTCCGCTAAATATTCCAGATCTGGCTGGAATAATTACAAATCTGGCTCAGGGCCAAACCGTCACGCAAGAAACTATGCGTCAACTCATACAAACCCTCCATGGTGGTGCACCAACCCATTCAAGACCACAAAGTATTCAAAGAAATACCCGTGCATCTTCTCCGTGTACTAGGCGTACCAATTCATATCGCAATGAGGAGTCTGAATATTTTTCTTATCAACCTGGACGAACTTCGTCAGTGCGAGCCACAGATACTGAACAATGTATCACTCTCTCCCCAGAAAGGACGAGTGCGCTAGAAAGATTAAGCAGAGTATCTCCTTTCGATCGATTAGGTCCTAGGAGGAGCAAAATTCCTCCTAGAGCCCCATCGAGGAGTTTTTGACGACCATCAGATTTAAGGGAAGGATCTGCCCAGTCGCGACCAGCTGCTCGTCAAGATAAATCCCAGGAAGCCACCTCAACGCGATCAGCTGCTCGAACCAATAGGCCCGAGGAAGGAAATGATGCATGGAAAGGATCTATTCAAAGGCTAGAGGATAGATTGGGGGAAATGGATAAAGCTAAGAACCCTCTACAACGAACCTTTGTTTAAGGAACACCTTTTGTACAAGCCATTGTAGATTTTCCAACACCATCAAAATTCAAAGCACCTGTTGTGACCCCCAAATATGATGGAAAGACTGACCCCATCCTTCATATAGAACAATACCAAGCTACAGCCGACATCCATGTTATTCTAGATGAGATGAGATGCAGAGCATTCCCGGGAAATCTTACTGGATCTGCTCAAATATGGTATAATAATCTTCCTCGGGGTAAGATCTCAACTTTTCTTCAATTGGTCGAGTTATTCATTGGGAATTTCTATTTTGGGGCAAAGCCAGTTAAACGAGTAGCGCATTTATTAAGTGTTAGACAAAAGGATGGTGAGAGTACCAGAGATTATATAACTCGTTTTAATAACGAGAAACTTGAAGTCATTGATTACGAGGAGAAGACAGCGATTACCGCCTTAATGAGTGGACTACTGCCTAACAAGTTGTTCTATACTTTGGCCAAAGATCCACCTAGAACCATGTCGGATCTAATGGGAAAAGCATCCAAGATTATGAATGCCGAGGAAGCTATGGCTGCGAAGAAGAACATGGATGCCAAAAAAACTAAGGTGAAAGGTGATAAAGCTAAGAAGAAAGAGCATAAGAACAATGGTAATAACAAACATTCAAGAACAAGGTCGGTATGGGATGCAATGAAGAAATTTGATAATTATACTCCTTTGAAGAAGGATATCAACCATGTTATAAAAGAAATCAAGAGCAACGAGGAATTAAACTGGCCAGAGAAAATGAAGCCAGACCCTGACAAGAGGAATAAGGCAAAATATTACGAGTTTCATAAAGATCATGGACATATGACAAAAAATTACATAGCTCTTCAGAATGAGATTGAAACACTCATCAGACGAGGAAAGATGGCAAAGTACGTTGATCGTGGAAGCGAAAGAAGAAACAACGACCGAACAAGAGAGAGGTCTAGATCTCCTCGTCGAGCAGAGGAGAACAAGAAAAAGAAACCATGAAGTTCATCCCGAAGATGACCCCGATCTTCCCAAGAGACCAAGGCAGCCAGAACGAGAGGTATTTTCAATACGCTTTGGGTCATTTGACTGTAATGTTATAACAGGTGGAGATGCAGGAGGAAGAGACCTTACTGCCGAGAGAAAAGCTTACCTCTGTGAAGCTCAAGCTTGCTCGTACATTCAACGAATAAATCTAGCTGAGGAGGATCGCCCGAGAAAGGTGCACAAAGAGAAGTTAGTCATTGCGTTCTCAAAGAATGACCTTACAGGTGTTCTATATCCTCATGACGACCCATTGGTGATCAAGATGAGAATGAAGGAGGTAATGATTTCAAGAGTACTGGTCGACAATGGTAGCTCGGCAGACATCATGTTCTACTCGTGCTTCGATAGTTTAAATCTAAAGTTGTCTCAACTGGAGCCTTATCATAGACCCCTCCTCGGTTTTGCTGGTGAGAAAGTATTTCCACTTGGGACGATCAAGTTGGATATATTCATTGGCATGTGGCCAGCTTGTTGAACGTAAAAAATACGTTTCTTCGCGATGGATAAGAATGTTCAATCATCATACAATATCATCATAGGAAGAGTAGGATTGAAGAAGTTCGAGGCTGTACCATCTACAGTACATCAATGCCTAAAATTTCTAACAAATTTTGGAGTAGGAATTGTGAAGGGTGACCAGAAAGTAGCTCGAGAATGCTATTATTCATCCGCCAAGCAAGAAGAACTGGAGGAATCAAGGAAAAAGACTACTACTTATCAAGTGGAAGAAGGGGCAAAAATTGAAACATTGGATCCTAGAGATGAGTCACAACTCGTGAAGGGTCAAGTGGTGGAAGCTACTGAAATAATCATTCTGGACGACGAGCACCCTGAACGAACTACTCAAGTAAGCCTCATTAAAACAGGAATTGATAACTTTTCTTAGAAGCAGAAAGTAAACTTTTCGTGGAGTCATGAGGATATGCCCGGAATAGATCCAAATTTCTTATGTCACGAACTCAATGTGAATAAGGAAATCAAGCCAGTGAAGCAGAGAAGAAGAGTGTTCAGCCCCGAGAAGAATCAAGCTATACAGGAGGAAGTCGAGAAGCTCCAGAAAGCTTGTTTCATTGAAGATGTTAAATATCCAGACTGGTTAGCCAATGTGGTGATGGTAAAGAAGAAAAGTAATAAGTGGAGGATGTGTGTAGACTTCACCGACCCCAACAAAGCATGCCCAAAGGATCGCTTTCCACTGCCCCGAATTGATCAACTAGTCGATGTTACCTCGGGACACGAGCTGCTGAGCTTCATGGATGCTTATTCTATCTATAATCAGATTAAAATGAAACCTGAAGACAGGGAGAGTACTTCTTTCATTACCCCTAGGGGAACTTATTGTTATAATGTTATGCCTTTTGGTTTGAAAAATGCAGGTGCGACATATCAGAGGCTGATGAACAAAGTCTTTGCTGAACAAATCAGTTGCAATATGGAAGTCTACGTTGACGATATGCTGACAAAGAGCAAGAAAGCTGCCGATCATCTAGTTGACCTAAGTCAGACTTTTGATCAACTAGATCCAAATGAAACTGAACCCGACGAAGTGCATATTTGGAGTACGAGAAGGCATGTTTCTCGGGTACATTGTCAATCAACGAGGCATTGAGGCGAATCATAAAAAGATCAAAGCTCTATTAGGTCTGCGATCTCCAACGACGAAGAAAGAGGTGCAAAGTCTTACAGGATGAGTAGCAGCACTCAACAGATTTGTATCGCGAGCAACTGATAGATGTCTCCCATTCTTCAAGACACTCCGAAAGACTTTTGAGTGGAATGATGAATGTGACAAGGCTTTTCAAGACTTGAAGAAATACTTGAGAGCACCTCCATTATTATCAAGGCCAGTGATGGGAGAAAAATTATACTTGTATCTAGCAGTATCGGAGAATGCAGTTAGCTCGGTGTTGATAAGAGTGGAGAATGGAGTACAAAAACCAAATTATTACACAAGTAAGGCCTTCCAAGGAGCAGAGATCAGATATCCAAGGCTGGAAAAGTTAGCACTGGCACTGATTGAGGCGAATAGGAGAATGAGGCCATACTTCCAAGATCATACTATAGTCGTCTATACTGATATGTCATTGAGACAAGCCCTTCATAAACTAAAAAAATCAAGGAGATTGATGTACTGGGCAATAGAGATCGGTGAATACGATATAGTCTATGAACCGAGATCATCGCTTAAAGGGAAAGATGTAGTGAATTTTATAGCAGAGTTCACCTATCCTGATACCCTTGAGGAGCAAAAGTTGCTCACTGATCAACCTATGGATGTTACAGGATCAACAAACACAAGCTCATACCAACTCCGGTTGGTAAAAGGGCAAGTGGATGTTACAGGATCATAAAATTCGAGCTCAGACCAACTCCGGTTGGTAAAAGGGCAAGAAAAGATGATCGAAGAAGAGCGAGAAATATCAGGGGAAGATGAAAGGAAGCAACAAATATTTCACCGAGGAAATCTGTCAGATCAGAAGTTTGAAGACGAGTTACCCATATGGAGGCTATATGTAGATGGCTCATCTTGCACAACAGGCAGTGGGGCAGGAATAGTTTTGAGCACTCCGGACGAGGTTGACATGGATTACGCCCTACGTTTCCAATTCAAAGCTTCCAATAATGAGGCTGAGTATGAGGCTATGATTGCAGGTCTTAATTTGGCAAAAATTATGGAGGCCCAACAGATTATTGTCTTCAGTGATTCTCAATTAATAGTAAATCAAATGTTGGGAATATAAGCAGCCAAAGGAGAATTAATGATCAAATACTATGCAAAGGTGATGGAGTTGGTGTCAAAATTTGCTGCTATTCAGCTGGTCAGAATACCAAGAAAAGAGAATGCAAGAGCAGATGCCCTAGCTCGATTAGCATCAGCTACTCGTACCGAGCTACGAAGAACAATCCCAATTAAAGTTTTAGCTGGTCGGAGTATAGATGAAGATTTGGCGATGAAATTTATCACCCTTGATTTAGGACCATCTTGGATGGATCCCATCAGGGCATATATTGAAGAGGGAGAATTACCAATTGACAAGCTCGCGGCCAAGAAATTAAAGTTTAAAGCTGCTCGGTATGTATTAACTAACGGTATTTTATATAGACGAGGAATTATGGCAGGTTTGCTAAGATGTGTACATCCCTCCGAGGTGAAAGACTTGATTGAAGAGATCCATGAAGGGTCCTGTGGAGCCCATGTAGCAGGTCAGACACTTTTGCAAAGGATGATGACGCAGGGATATTACTGGCCGACGATGAGGGCTGACTGTGTAGCCTATGCCAAGAAATGTGACAAGTGCCAACGCTTTTCCTCCATCTGAAGAACTCCACAAGCATTGTTGACACCCATCACTTCCCCTTGGCCATTAACCATGTGGGGAATAGATTTGGTTGGATCACTGCCAACGACTAGAGGAAGGTTCAAATACCTCGTCGTCGCAGTGGATTATTTTACTAAATGGGTGGAAGCTGAGCCTCTCATTGATATGACGTACGAGAAAGTGTACCAATTTATTTGGAAGAACATCATTTGTCGATATGGTCTTCCTCATGCTTTCATCACAGACCATGCAACACAATTTGATAACGAGGAGTTCGCTGCCTATTGTCATCAATCAAATGTGTTGAAGATCCACTCAGCACCAGGCCATCCTCAAAGCAATGGACAAACTGAAGTGACAAACAGAACACTGCTGAATGGTTTGAAGAAAAGACTAGACGATGCGAAAGAAAATTAGATTAACGAGTTACAGTCAGTACTGTGGGCTTACCGAACTACTCCCCGAGTAGCAACTGGAGAATCTCCATATATGCTAGCGTTTGGAAGTGAAGCTGTTATACCTGTCGAGTTGGGCCTCCCAACACACAGGGTACTGAATTTCAATTTCCCCGTCAGCGACTTAATGAGAAGATTGGATTTAGACATGCTCGAGGAAGTTAGAGAAGAAGCAGCCATCAGAAATTCTGCATACCAACAACGAACATCTCTATTCTACAATAAGAGGGTGAAGAAGTGCAACTTGAAAGAAGGAGACTATGTGCTGAAGAAAGTAATTCAAAATCACAACAAACTGGAGGTAAACTGGCATGGGCCATACCGAGTTACAGAAGTTGTTCGACCAGGAACTTACCGAATAGCAACTTTAGAAGGGGAGGAGTTTAAGAATGCATGGAACGCAGAGCACCTGCGCAAGTATTATCAGTGATGTGTATTTTCTCCCTTTATTGAAATTTTTTTGGGTAATACTAGTGCTACACACTACTCGGTGAAACTCGGCAAAACTCGGGCTACTCAAAATTTTTCTCGAAAACGCTAGCTAAGGTTGGTCGAGAAACAAATGTATTCCTCCGGGAAGTAAAACTTGTATTCCTCCGGGAAGTAAAGCTACCTATATTCCTCTGGGAAGTAAATCTACCTATATTCCTCCGGGAAGTAAAGCTGCATGTATTCCTCCGGGAAGTAAAGCTACCTATATTCCTCCGGGAAGTAAAGCTACCTGTATTCCTCCGGGAAGTCTTGTATTCCTCCGAGAAGTAAAACTTGTATTCCTACTGGAAATAAAATTATTTGTTTCTCGGGAAATAAAAATATTCCTAAAAATACCAACTTATGCTGGTTAGGAAGTAAATATATTCTTGAAAACGCCAACTAAAAGCTCCTCGTAGAAGAAAAATCCACTAACTATAACTAGTCGGGGATAAAAACCCACTAACTGTAGTTGGTCGAGAAGGAAATTTACTGACCTTGGTTGGTCGAAAACATTTTATGAATACGAGAAAATGATCAAGCAAAATTATTGATACTCGTGGCTTTTTAAAATTATTAGTAAGTTGGTCGAGAAACAAATTAGTGAGTTGGTCGAGAAACAACTTAGTAAGTTGGTCGAGGAATAACTTAGTAATTTTTCAATGACTACCACAAATTCAAGCTAGTCGACAATAAGTTGATCGACAAACAACACAAAATAACAGAATATTGTTATCTTTTTAATAGGCATACATGCACAAATGTAAAGTATATTACAAGACAATAACGATTAAGATTGCGAACCAAAAATAAAAGTCTTCCATTAAATCCAAGAATAGATTACATTGATAATGAAATGTATACTAACTATTACATCAAAATTCCTACTCTATTGGTTTCTTTCCCTCTGCTTTTGAGATAGGTTCCTCGCCAGCAGGCGGATCATTTAAAGCAAGAGGAGATTTTGTGAAGTTCAAATCTTTTAACATCCGGATATTCATCACGAATGGACGATTTAGAAGGTGCTCGGGACGAGATATCTCAACACTTGAATGGAGATTGTAGTCTCCGAGGTACTTTGAAATTAAGCATCGAGGAATGGCCCGAGCAGGGATCCAGCTCATATCAAGTTTGAATGGTGGCACGGGTAGGTCGAGCAGCCCAGGATCATGGTAATCCCACAGGTAATGACCCTGTTCGAGTTACAACACACCTAAGGCATTCAACCAACCTTGCTTGTAGCCCTCATTATTGGCATTCTGGATACGATCGTCCAAGTGGTAAAGAGCCTCGTTGTACCCATCCATCCAAACTCCCTGGGCTGTTTGTGGAATTGATATGTCAGTCTTTTCAGCTGCTCGTGGAGACTTTTGATGAAGAGTTCCTTATTCTCCAAGACTGACTGCTGCACAGAAAGTTGCTCTTCCAATTCCCTGATCTTCTTTGACATTTCATCCAACGCCTGGTTCTATGCCATTAATTGGAAGGCTTGGTTATCTAAGGCAGATTGAGTCCTCTGTTCCTCGACAGGAACTCGAGCTGCTCTTGCTCATCCCCGAGGAGCTCTTGCTCGTCCACGAGAAGATGTAGAGGGACCAGCTCTCTTCAAGGTCTCCAATTTGTCCCTCAAGTTGGCGTTCTCGACCTCCAATAACGAGAATCCCTCATCATTCACTGGGATCAAGGCGTTTGAAGTGGAAGCTGCAGAATTCAACTGAGACAACTCTTTTTGCAAGTTGTTATTTTCTTGCTCTAATAGTTCAGCTATTTGTCTACACTCCTCGACCTCACCCCTCAGAGTTCTCTCCCTCACCTCGTAGCCAGCAAAACGCTTCTCGTACCCCTTGTCAGTATTGAGTTGCTGATACTTCTTCTCATACCCCTCGTGCAAAAGGGCAGTGGATTCTTTGTATTGTTGCATAAGGTCTTCAAGAATGCCTTGGAGATCCTCGATCATATCATAATAAGCCACATTATTGGCCACTGCACGATCAAGTAGGGTATTCAAGTATTGGTAGGCCTCAATCGCCTGTTCTGAAGCATCTTGGCCGAGGATATCGATAATTTGTGCTGCAATCATATCTGTGTGACCAGCCTTAAAATAATCATTGCATTGCCTCAACAGCTTGGTATCATGAGCAGATAGTAATTTCATCCTGGCCAGAAACTAGTAGAGAAAGAAGAAGCAGTAATCAATAAAAGTACCAACTAAGCATGAAGAAGAGACAACATTATGCAAGAATAAAAGTTCAAGTTTTATTATATCAAGGTTTAGAGTTACATGTTCATGGTTACATTTGACAAAAGAAAAATATAAAGAGAAACCTGAACAACTCTACACCATTTCCTTGTCTCCTAAAACCTTCTCGGGAGGTTGGGACGAGGAAGTAGGTTGCTCGGAAGGAACAGATAGTAGCTGGGGAAGTGCTGGAGGTTGCTCGGAGGAAGTAGCGAACTGCTGAAGTTCCTCGGTAGCAGGCTGGATGGCTGGGGGATGATCTCACATCACCATAGAAGACTCTTCGGAGGCATCTTCGTCCTCTTCTTCATCATCAGGATTTGGAGGGGGACCAGGGATGTGTCGCTGGAAGAGTTCAGAATTTTCATCCACTTTCATCTCCTGTAGAGCAGCGACCCATCCATCCCTGAAGTACTTGAGGCTGCCATATTCCACTTGTGATATCATGGCAGCCAAGCCCTTGTTCCACCCCTTGTCCCAACCAGCGCTGAAAGACTTCTTCACAGCCAATTTTCTCTTCAACTTCTCCGAGGAAAGCTTCTCAGACAGAAGGTTTTCAGCAGTCTTCAATTTATTTTCAACCTCCTCCTTCTGCCGATTTACCTCCCGAAGCTGACCCAATTCTTCCTCAGCAACCTTGAGCTTATTCTCAAGCTCTCCAGCATTTTTGAGCTTCTTTTCAAGCTATTTATTTTTCCCTTCCAAGTCCTTTATTCTCTTCTCCAACTCTTGGGAGACTTCAACAACTCGAGCCTTCTCCTCCCCGGTGGAGGCAAGCTTCTTCTCCCAAGTTGCCTTATCATTAGTATATTTTTGGCGAGACTCTTACAAAGACTACCTCACGCCCATGAAAGCTTCCTCTACACCAGACGAGGAGTTTGAAGCTTTAATAGCTTCATCCTTCTTCAAAATTGTATTGATGCAGCTCACCAACTGTGAAAATAAAATGAAAGCAAGTCAGAGACAGATATAATAAGGGAAAGATGAAAAGTTTAAAATATAAGGACTTACAGAAGCAATGTGGCGAGCTTCCAAAGAGGTAACCATATCCCGAGAAAGGTTTTCTTCGATACCTTGGATCTCGAGAATGATCCAAGTCTTCACCGAGCTCATGGTAGAGCTCGGGGGAACGAAAGTGGGAACTCCACTAGTCGGGGGCTGAGAGATGGTGTCAGCCAAATTGACCGAGGAGATCTTCTTTAGCTTCCTCGGGGGAGCAGGAATATATTCAACCAAGGAGGAACTCTTGGTCGGTGATATTACAATCACCTCTCCTGGAGCAGCAGACTTGTTCGGAGCCACTGCGGGCTTCTCGACAACCTTCACAACAGGGGCAGCCGAGGAAGGAGCATCAATTTTCTTTGTCCCCTCCCCTGGGACGTCAATCTTACTTCTTTTTGCCTCTCCAGCACTAGATGATTATATCTAATTATTCAATCACAGATAAATAAATGAGACAAAGAATTTTTAGGATGATTGTATGGTTCAGCCTTATAAGAATGGCCTACGTCCACTGTTATGGTATTGCTGATTATATGGAATTCTCGATTAAAAATTATCTGTGATTGAATAATTAGATATGATCATCTGGTGCTGGAGAGGCAAAAAGAAGTAAGATTGATGTCCCAGGGGAGGGGACAAAGAAAACTGATGGACCTTCCTCGGCTGCCCCTGTTGTGAAGGTTGTCGAGAAGCCCCCAATGGCTCCGAGCAAGTCTGCTGCTCCAGGAGAGGTGATTGTAATATCACCGACCAAGAGTTCCTCCTTGGTTGAATCTATTGCTGCTCCCTCGAGGAAGCTGAAGAAGAGCTCCTCGGTCAATTTAGCTGACACCATCTCTCAGCCCCCGACTAGTGGAGTTCCCACTTTAGTTCCCCCGAGCTCTGCCATGAGCTCGGTGAAGACTTGGATCATTCCCGAGATCCAAGGTATCGAAGAAAACCTTTCTCGGGATATGGTTACCTCTTTGGCAGCTCGCCACATTGCTTCTGTAAGTCCTTTTATTTTAAACTTTTAATTTTTCCCTTATTATATCTGTCTCTGACTTGCTTTCATTTTCTTTTCACAGTTGGTGAGCTGCTTCAATACAATTTTGAAGAAGGATGAAGCTATTAAAGCTTCAAGCTCCTCGTCTGGTGTAGAGGAAGCTTTAATGGGCGTGAGGCAGTCTTTGGAAGAGTCTCGCCAAAAATATGCTGATGATAAGGAAACTTGGGAGAAGAAGCTTGCCTCCACCGAGCAGGAGAAGGCTCGAGTTGTTGAAGTCTCCCAAGAGTTGGAGAAGAGAATAAAGGACTTGGAAGGGAAAAATAAAGAGCTTGACAAGAAGCTCAAAAATGCTGGAGAGCTTGAGAATAAGCTCAAGGTTGCTGAGGAAGAATTGGGTCAGCTTCGGGAGGTAAATCGGCAGAAGGAGGAGGTTGAAAATAAATTGAAGACTGCTGAAAACCTTCTGTTCGAGAAGCTTTCCTCGGAGAAGTTGAAGAGAAAATTGGTTGTGAAGAAGTCTTTCAGCGCTGGTTGGGACAAGGGGTGGAATAAGGGCTTGGCTGCCATGATGTCACAAGTGGAATATGGCAGCCTCAAGTACTTCAGGGATGGATGGGTCGCTGCTCTACAGGAGATGAAAGTGGATGAAAATTCTGAACTCTTCCAGCGACACATCCCTGGTCCCCCTCCAACTCCTGAAGATGAAGAAGAGGACGAAGATGCCTCCGAAGAGTCTTCTATGGTGATGGGAGATCATCCCCCAGCCATCCAGCCTGCTATCGAGGAACTTCAGCAAGTTCGCTACTTCCTCCGAGCAACCTCCATCACTTCCCCATCTACTATCTGTTCCTTCCGAGCAACCTACTTCCTCGTCCCAGCCTCCCGAGAAGGTTTTGGGAGACAAGGAAAAGGTGTAGAGTTGTTCGGGTTTCTCTTTATATTTTTCTTTTGTCAAATGTAACCATGAACATGTAACTCTGAACCTTGATATAATAAAACTTGAACTTTTGTTCTTGCATAATGTTATCTCTTCTTCATGCTTAGTTGGTACTTTTATTGATTACTGCTTCTTCGTTCTCTACTAGTTTCTGGCCAGGATGGAATTACTATCTGCTCATGATACCATGCTGTTGAGGCAATGCAATGATTATTTTAAGGCTGGTCACACAGATCTGAGTGCAGCATAAATTGTCGACATCCTCGGCCAAGATGCTTCGGAATAGGCGGTTGAGGCCTACCAATACTTGAAGACCCTGCTTGATTGTGCAGTGGCAAAAAATGTGTCTTATTATGATATGATCGAGGATCTCCAAGGCATTCTTGAAGACCTTCAGCAACAATACAAAGAATCTACTGCCCTTTTGCACGAGGGGTATGAGAAGAAGTATCAGCAACTCAATGCTGACAAGGGGTACGAGAAGCGTTTTGCGCGCTACGATGTGAGGGAGAGAACTCTGAGGGGTGAGATCAAGGAGTGAAGACAAATAACTGAACTATTAGAGCAAGAAAATAATAACCTGCAAAAAGAGTTGTCTCAGTTGAAGTCTGCAGCTTCCACTTCAAAAGCCTTGATCCCAGTGAATGATGAGGGATTCTCGTTCTTGGAGGTCGAGAACGCCAACTTGAGGGACGAATTGGAGACCTTGAAGAGAGCTGGTCCCTCTACATCTTCTTATGGACGAGCAAGAGCTCCTCGGGGACGAGCAAGAACAGCTCGAATTCCTGTCGAGGAACAGAGGACTCAATCTGCCTTAGAGAACTAAGCCTTCCAATTAATGGCAAAGAACCAGGCGTTGACTGAAATGTCAAAGAAGATCTGGGACCTGGAAGAGCAGATTTATGTGTAACACTCAATCTTGGAGAATAAGGAACTCTTCATCAAAAGTCTCCACGAGCAGTTGGGAAGACTGACATATCAATTCCAAAAACAGCCCAGGGAGTTTTGGATGGCTGGGTACAACGAGGCTCTTTACCACTTGGACGATCGTATCCAGAATGCCAATAATGAGGGCTACAAGCATGGCTGGTTGAATACCTTAGGTGTGCTGCAACTCGAAAAGGGTCATTACCTGTGGGATTACCATAATCCTGGGCTGCTCGACCTGCCCGTGCCACCATTCAAACTTGATATGAGCTGGATCCCTGCTCGGTCCATTCCTCGATGCTTAATTTCAAAGTATCTCGGTGACTACAATCTCCATTCAAGTGTTGAGATATCTCGTCCCGAGCACCTTCTAGATCGACCATCCGTGATGAATATCAGGATGTTAAAAGATTTGAACTTCATAAACTCTCCTCTTGCTTTAAATGATCCGCCTGCTAGCGAGGAACCTGTTTGAAAAGCAGAGGAGAAAAAACCAATAGAATAGGAATATCGATGTAATAAATTTGTATACATTTCATTATCAATGTAATATGTTTTTGGATTTAATGAAAGACTTTTATTTTTGTTCGCAATCTTAATTGCTATTGTCTTGTAAAATACTTTACATTTGTGCATGTATGTCTATTAAAAAGATAACAATATTGTGTTGTTTTGTGTTATTTATCGATCAACTTATTATCGACTAGCTTGAATTTGTGGTAGTCATTAAAAAATTACTAAGTTATTCCTCGACCAACTTACTAAGTTATTTCTCGACCAACTCACTAAGTTGTTTCTCGACCAACTTACTAATAATTTTAAAAAGTCACGAGTATCAATAATTTTGCTTGATCATTTTCTCGTATTCATAAAATGTTTCCGACCAACCAAGGTCGATAAATTTCCTTCTCGACCAACTACAGTTAGTGGGTTTTTATCTCCGACCACCCATAGTTAGTGGATTTTTCCTCTACGAGGAGCTTTTAGTTGGCGTTTTCAAGAATATATTTACTTCCTAACCAGCATAAGTTGGTATTTTTAGGAATATTTTTATTTCCCAAGAAACATATAGTTTTATTTCCTGTAGGAATACAAGTTTTACTTCCCGTAGAAATACAAGTAGCTTTACTTCCCGGAGGAATACAGGTAGCTTTACTTCCCGGAGGAATACAGGTAGCTTTACTTCTCGGAGGAATACAAGTTTTACTTCCCGGAGGAATATAAGTTTTACTTCCCGGAGGAATACATTTGTTTCTCAACCAACCTGAGCTGGCGTTTTCGAGAAAAATTTTGAGTAACCCGAGTTTTGCCGAGTTTCGCCGCGTAGTGTGTAGCACTAGTATTCCCCTAAAAATTTTCAATAAAAGGAGAAAATACACATCACTGATAATACTTGCGCATGTGCTCTGCGTTCCATGAATTCTTAAACTCCTCCCCTTCTAAAGTTTCTATTCAGTAAGTTCCTAGTCGAATAACTTCTGTAACTCGGTATGGCCCATGCCAGCTTGCCTCCAGTTTTTTGTGCTTTTGAATTACTTTCTTCAGCACATGGTCTTCTTCTTTCAGGTCTCACTTCTTCACCCTCTTATTTTATAATAGAGCTATTCATTGTTGGTATGAAGCATTTCTGATGGCCTCTTCTTCTCTAACTTCCTCGAGCATGTCTATATCCAATCTTCTCATTAAGTTACTGACAGGGGAATTGAAATTCAGTACCCTGTGTGTTGGGAGGCCTAACTCGGCAGGTATAACAATTTCACTTCCAAACGCTAGCATATATGGAGATTTTCCAGTTGCTACTCGGGGAGTAGTTCGGTAAGCCCACAGTACTGACTGTAACTCGTTGATCCAATTTGCTTTCGCATCGTCCAGTCTTTTCTTCAAACAATTCAGCAGTGTTCTGTTTGTCACTTCAGTTTGTCCATTGCTTTGAGGATGGCCTGGTGCTGAGTGGATCTTCAACACATTTGATTGATGACAATAGGCAGCGAACTCCTCGTTATCATATTGTGTTCCATGGTCTGTGATGAAAGCATGAGGAAGACCATATCGACAAATAATATTCTTCCAAATAAATTGGTACACCTTCTCGTACGTCATATCAATGAGAGGCTCAACTTCCACCCATTTAGTAAAATAATCCATTGCGACGATGAGGTATTTGAACCTTCCTCTAGTCGTTGCTAGTGGTCCAACCAAATCTATTCCCCACATGGCAAATGGCCAAGGGGAAGTGATGGGTGTCAACAATGCTTGTGGAGTTCTTCGGATGGAGGAAAAGCGCTGACACTTATCACATTTCTTGGCATAGGCTACACAGTCAGCCCTCATCGTCTGCCATTAATATCCCTGCATCATCATCCTTTGCAAAAGCGTCCGACCTGCTACATGGGCTCCGCAGGACCCTTCATGGATCTCTTCAATCAAGTCTTTCACCTCGGAGGGATGTACACATCTTTGCAAACCTGCCATAATTCCTTGTCTATATAAAATACCGTTAGTTAATACATATCGAGCAGCATTAAACTTCAATTTCTTGGCTGCGAGCTTGTCAATTGGTAATTCTTCCTCTTCAATATATGCCCTGATGGGATCCATCCAAGATGGTCCTAAATCAAGGGTGATAAAGTTCATCGCCAAATCTTCATCTATACTCCGACCAGTTAAAACTTCAATTGGGATTGTTCTTCGTAGCTCGGTACGAGTAGCTGATGCGAATCGAGCTAGGGCATCTGCTCTTGCATTCTCTATTCTTGGTATTCTGACCAGCTGAATAGCAGCAAATTCTGACACCAACTCCATCACCTTTGCATGGTATTTGATCCTTAATTCTCCTTTGGCTGCATATATTCCCAACATTTTATTTACAATTAATTGAGAATCACTGAAGACAATAATTTACTGCGCCTCCATAATTTTTGCCAAATTAAGACCAACAATCATGGCCTCATACTCAGCCTCATTATTGGAAGCTTTGAATTGGAAACGTAGGGCGTATTCCATGTTGACCTCGTCCAGAGTGCTCAAAACTATTCCTGCCCCACTGCCTGTTGTGCAAGATGAGCCATCTACATATAGCCTCCATATAGGTAACTCGTCTTCATACTTCTGATCTGACAGAGTTCCTTGGTGAAATATTTGTTGCTTCCTTTCATCTTCCCCTGATATTTCTCGCTCTTCATCGATCATCTTTTCTTGCCCTTTTACCAACCAGAGTTGGTCTGAGCTCGAATTTGATGATCCTGTAACATCCACTTGCCCTTTTACCAACCAGATTTGGTCTGAGCTTGTGTTTATTGATCCTGTAACATCCACAGGTTGATCAACGAGAAACTTTTGCTCCTCGGGGGTATCAGGATAGGTGAACTCTGCTATAAAATCCGCTACAGCTTGCCCTTTAAGCAATGATCTGGGTTCATAGACTATATCGTATTCATCGAGCTCTATTGCCCAGTACATCAATCTCCCTAATTTTTCTGGTTTATAAAGGGCTTGTCTCAACGGCATATCAGTATATACGACTATAGTATGTGCCTGGAAGTATGGCCTCATTCTCCTACTCGCCTCAATCAGTGCCATTGCTAATTCTTCCAGCCTTGGATATTTGATCTCTGCTCCTCGGAAGTCCTTACTTGTGTAATAGATTTGTTTTTGTACTCCATTCTCCACTCTTATCAACGTCGAGTTGACTGCATTCTCCGATACTGCTAGATACAAGTACAATTTTTCTCCCATTACTGGCCTGGATAACAATGGAGGTGCTCCCAAATATTTCTTCAAGTCTTGAAAAGCCTTGTCACATTCATCATTCCACTCGAAAGTCTTTCAGAGTGTCTTGAAGAATGGGAGACATCGATCAGTTGCTCGCGATACAAATCTGTTGAGTGCTGCTACTCATCCTGTAAGACTTTGCGCCTCTTTCTTCGTCGTTGGAGATCGCAGCCCTAATAGAGCTTTGACCTTTTCAGGATTCGCCTCAATGCCTCGTTGATAGATAATGTACCCGAGAAACATGCCTTCTCGTACTCCAAATATGCACTTCGTCGGGTTCAGCTTCATTTGATATTTATCTAGTTGATCAAAAGTTTGACTTAAGTCAACTAGATGATCGGCAGCTTTCTTACTCTTTGTCAGCATATCGTCAACATAGACTTCCATATTGCAACTGATTTGTTCAGCAAAGACTTTGTTCATCAGCCTCTGATATGTCGCACCTGCATTTTTCAAACCAAAAGGCATAACATTATAACAATAAGTTTCCCTTGGGGTAATGAAAGAAGTACTCTCCCTGTCTTCAGGTTTCATTTTAATCTGATTGTAGCCAGAATAAGCATCCATGATGCTTAGCAGCTCGTGTCCCGAGGTAGCATCGACTAGTTGATCAATTCGGGGCAGTGGAAAGTGATCCTTTGGACATGCTTTATTGAGGTCGGTGAAGTCTACACACATCCTCCATTTGTTGTTCTTCTTTTTCACCATCACCACATTTGCTAATCAGTCTGGATATTTAACATCTTCAATGAAGCAAGCTTTCTGGAGCTTCTCGACTTCCTCCTGTATAGCTTGATTCTTCTCGGGGCTGAACAATCTTCTTCTCTGCTTCACTGGCTTGATTTCCTTATTCACATTGAGTTCGTGACATAAGAAATTTGGATCTATTCCGGGCATATCCTCATGACTCCACGAAAAAGTTTGCTTTTTGCTTCTAAGGAAAGTTATCAATTCCTATTTTAGTGAGGCTTCCAACGACGAACCTACTTGTGTAGTCCGTTCAGGGTGCTCGTCGTCCAGAATGATGTTTTCAGCAGCTTCCACCACTTGACCCTTCACGAGTTGTGACTCATCTCTAGGATCCAATGTTTCAATTTCTGCCCCTTCTTCCACTTGATAAGTAGTAGTCTTTTTCCTTGATTCCTCCAGTTCTTCTTGCTCGGCGGATGAATAATAGCATTCCCGAGCTACTTTCTGGTCACCCTTCACAACTCCTACTCCAAAATTTGTTAGAAATTTTAGGCATTGATGTACTGTAGATGGTACAGCCTCGAACTTCTTCAATCCTACTCTTCCCATGATGATATTGTATGATGATTGAACATTCTTATCCGTCACGTAGAAACGTATTCTTTCTGTTCGACAAGCAGGCCACGTGCCAATGAATATATCCAACTTGTTCGTCCCAAGTGGAAATACTTTCTCGACAGCAAAACCGAGGAGGGGTCTATGATAAGGCTCCAGTTGAGATAGCTTTAGATTTAAACTATCGAAGCACGAGTAGAACATGATGTCTGTCGAGCTACCATTGTCTACCAGTACTCTTGAAATCATTACCTCCTTCATTCTCATCTTGATCACCAATGGGTCATCATGAGGATACAGAACACCTGCAAGGCCATTCTTTGAGAACCCAATGACCAACTTCTCTTTGTTCACCTTTATCGGGCGATCCTCTTCAGCTAGATTTATTCGTTGAATGTACGAGCAAGCTTGAGCCTCACAGAGGTAAGCTTTTCTCTCGGCAGTAAGGTCTCCTCCTCCTGCATCTCCACCTGTTATAACATTACAGTCAAATGACCCAAAGCGTATTGAATATACCTCTCATTTTGGATGCCATGGTCTCTTGGGAAGATCGGGGTCGTCTTCGAGATCAACTTCATGGTTTCTTTTCTTGTTCTCCTTTGCTCGATGAGGAGATCTAGACCTCTATCTTGTTCGGTCGTTGTTTCTTCTTTCGCTTCCACGATCAACGTACTTTTCCAGCTTTCCTCGTCTGATGAGTGTTTCAATCTCATTCTGAAGAGCTATGCAATTTTTTGTCATATGGCCATGATCTTTATGAAACTCGCAATATTTTGTCTTATTCCTCTTGTCAGGGTCTGGCTTCATTTTCTCTGGCCAGTTTAATTCCTCGTTGCTCTTGATTTCTTCTAAAACATGGTTGATATCCTTCTTCAAAGGAGTATAATTATTAAATTTCTTCATTGCATCCCATACCGACCTTGTTTTTGAATGTTTGTCATTACCATTGTTCTTATGCTCTTTCTTCTTAGCTTTATCACCTTCCACCTTGGTTTCATTGGCATCCATGTTCTTCTTCGCAGCCATAGCTTCCTCGGCATTCATAATCTTGGATGCTTTTCCCATCAGATCCGACATAGTTCTAGGTCGATCTTTGGCCAAAGTATAGTACAACTTGTTAGGCAGTAGTCCAGTCATAAGGCGGTCCTCGTAATTAATGACTTCAAGTTTCTCGTTATTAAAATAAGTTATATAATCTCTGGTACTCTCACCAGCCTTTTGTCTAACACTTAACAAATGCGCTACTCGTTTAACTGGCTTTGCCCCAAAACAGAAATTCCAAATGAATAACTCGGCCAATTGAAGAATGTAATACCCCGTATTTTCATGGCTTTTAAATTTAAGGATTTATTAAATTTAATTGAGATAAATTAATTTAATTTTAATCCGAAATGTTGTTTTAAATATTTACTAGCGTGACAAGATTTAGTAATTATTGGGAATATATTATTTGTTGCATATTACTGGATGAGTATAGTAATATATGAGATTTATTTTTATAATATTGTCACGTGTGAATAAAATGACAATTGTGGAAATTTAAGTCGGGACACGCCAGTGTCGTGTCGGGACTAAATGTGGATTAATAAAAGTGAATATTTTATAGGTTGTTCGTATGGTCGTTTTGAGTGCGCCAACGCGTCCGAAAGGGTCGAGATAGTCAGAAAAGTGTATCCGGGGGCTTAGTTTGGCTCTCGGAGCGTTTTTAGGCCTAATTAGTACCCCGGGAGGGCATTTTAGTCATTTTGTATTTTTGGGTAATTAAACCCACGAAAATTAAAGAGGTTATATCAGATGTTTAGGTTATCTCCTAGGGTTAGATAACTCAAAACACTAGAACGGCCATTGGAGAGGAGAGGAGAGAGCTCTCAAGGCATTCCAAGGCTCAAAACTCAACCGTTTGCACCGCCGCCACCGCCAACGCATTGATCGCGAGAAGGGGAACGCAACCACACCAAATTCAACACCAAACCAGATTTCTGAAAATCCCAGGCAAGTGTTTATCTTGCTTATTTCGTTGATGCATCTTTCATATTGGTTTAGGAATGATTAGGATTAAGAGTTTGATTAAGAAAAGAGTTCTAATTAGATACAAACACTAAAAATTTTATTTCGGACGATCGGACCGTTGGAATTGGATGAAAGTTTAGAGAGAATTAGATGACGACGAGAGGAAGCTACAAAAAAAAATTCAGCTCGATCGGAACGTTCAATATTTTTTTTGGATATTCTGGAAACCCTTTGTCATGTAAAGGATTAAGAGTTTGATTAAGAAAAGAGTTCTAATCATATACAAACGCTAAAAAAGAAAATGTATTCCGCACAATCGGATCGTTGGAATTGGATGAAATTTTATAGAGAATTAGCTGACGACGAGAGGAAGCTACAGAAAAAAATTCAGCTCGATCGGACCGTTCAATATTTTTTAATATTTTTTTTTGCTAGACAGTTTTATATTTTGAGTACTCTTAGAGAAAAAAAATCAATTAAGTATATATTAAAGGGGAGACACGTAAGAGAGAGTTACGTTGGAACATAAATGGATATCTACTGAATTGTACATTTGAAAGAATAGAGTCTATGAGGGTTACGTAGTAATTTGGAAAAACCCTTCGAATTAAAGTTAGAAATGAACCATTATACTTGATAAATAATAATGGGAAAATAAGGATAAATGTTGTGAATGTGGGTTATTGGATAAACCTAAATTTATATAATAAAAGTGGTATATTTATATGATTGTGTATGCATATATTATATACATGTGAAAAACATACCCACGCTACTTGCTATCCCTGAGGTTGCCGCGCTGGGACGATCTTATCCTGTGTTGCCTTATGGGGGATATTGACTCGTACCCTAGGAGATAGATATCCTTGGTACAGGCTATTGATTGGATAGTTCAGACGGTCCTAAGAGACGCGGGTATGTGCCATCCTCTTAGAGACTTGGAATCTATGCTTCGCCTCAATATTGTTGTGTATGTGCTAATACAATTCGAGAGTGAGTCCGAATTTGTATTCCCCTTAATATGAGTGATATGGGGTTGGATAGTAGAGTATGCCCGCACCATAGTTTTTATGTGGGGTGCTGTTATGATATATATATTTTACGAGTAGTTAATATATATATGAAATTCTAAAATCTGGAATTACCTACTGTGAATTTGTAAGTAGGATATGGTTGATGACTTAAATTATAAATATGTGTTTTGAGAAAGTATAATGTGATACTGGAAAACTTTGTTGATTAATAAAGTTAAAATGAGAACTTTGGTTATAAGTTGAAATCTTCGTTTTAAATACTTGTGTTGCTCAGTTTTAAAATCCTGCGAATAACCTAAGATAAGTTAAAGCATTGGGGAAAGATAGTGTTGTATATGACAAGATAGACCATTGGGAGGGTTAGTGCGATAGGTGTGCACATTAGAAGAGAGGTGAGAATTTCTCAAGAGAGTGTCGCACTAATATGTTGTTGCATTGACCTGTATCAATTTAAATACTTGCTAAACGAATTTTAAATCAAACACACTATCGGGCTCTGACCCGTTTCTTTTTATCTTTTTCTCTCTTGTATATATATGTATGTATTACAGGTGCCCAGCCACAGGGGCGTCTTACTTAGGATCCTTTGGAAGGAACGTGCTGCAGCTTAGGTGGGAGTTGCATGCCTGTTGTTTAGACGACTTCATCCATTTGATTCTACTCCTAGTTCAGTTTTATCCAGCAGGGGCATGTGTCGCCCTCTTTCTATTATTTAGTTGGTATTGTCAGAGATTGCAATTTTTACTTTTAGTACCTTTATTTTGGGATTTATTATTGTTAGGATGTTTTCCTTTAGGGTTGTAAATGTTGGGATTTATTATTGATGATTAAATTCGTGTATGTTCAATTCTATTTTTATTTTTAATGTGTGACTCTTTAGATGTTAATGGTTTAAGGTTTTATAACCGGATTTAATAAAATGAGAATAAGGTTTTAAATGGTTTTGACACTTAGCTTAATTATTTAGGGTGTTTAAATTGGAAAAGTATTCTTACGACAGTGGTGCTAAGAATGAACCAACTGTTCACCTTGATTTTAATTTAATAAAGGAGTGATCGCTCGGTATTTAATTAGGCGGGGTGTCACAGGTGGTATCAGAGCATCAGGTTCTAGTGTCCTTAGGATCTGTACGGCTTATTATGCTTTCAGCGTTGCTTTGTTTGTTATAGAGCCCTATGTTTAGGATTGTCAATTCCTTTGACGAGATTTCGTTCTCCTGCTATAATGTGTATACACTAGTGAATTCTAATTTCGTTCGGATGTGTGCGTGTGCCGAGCGATGACGGATGTCAGAAGAGGACCGTTAAGCGTACATCAGGAGGCAGGGCTCAGTTGAGATTATGAAATATATCCGAGGATGATGACCGTAGTCGAGGTCACCTCCATTATGGCATGAAAAGCCACGACTGGAAAGGCGACTAAGGTGCAGCAATGATTTTCAAATGCTGTTATAGTCAAATGAGGTGCGAGGGTAAACTTACCCAACATATTACAAAAACGTGTAGAGACTGTCAGTGGGAAATTTTAGGAACGCGAAAATTGTATGTGTTTACCAAAGGAGGTAAAGTATCCAAAGGCTTAAATATAGGACGGAGTGTGGCAAACTGAAAGTAAAAATTTAGAGAAAATTTTCTTGGCTTTCGGGAAGAAATTATAATGATTGGAGTCAACCACCAATTTTAGAAATGGAATGCTATGCCTATAGGAGAACCTTAGGTACAGTGTTGACTGTATGTTCCTTCCTCAACTGTTCAGGATGAGAAGCAAACATGGTTTTGAACTCATCGCAGGAGGGCATGACAGAAGTCCAATTGTGGATATCAATCCTAATCGTTAGCAAATTTTGTATCGAAAGAGGTAGATACTAGTGGAGGAAACGACTCCAAGTGGGAGACCAACTTGTAATAATAGTTGATAATACTCGAGGAGGAAATTCTGATGGACGACCGATTCAGAGGTTGACAATGTCATATTTTGTCAATATAGATGATAACGCTTCTTTGTGGGGGAAGTTAAAGGAATCGAAGAATTTAGTCGAGAATAAGACTAAATACAACGGTGGTGGTATAGCACCACAAAAGGATGTGGATACACATCAGGAAAACCATTTAAATGCTTAAGATAGTTAAATTCTTACCAAGTGATGGTAAATTCAGTAAGTACTATTATAGATAGTAACATGATCTTTATGGCCTAAAAAGCTAAGGGAACAACCGGGATGGCTAACAGGAATCGAGTCTACTAAAGTCCGAGAGAAGGAAAATCCTAACCTGGTTAATAGGACAGGTGGTAAGTGGATTATGTGTTGAGGTATTTTGTGCGGAATGAGATCGCTCACGATAATATGTTCCAAAATGAGAAAAAGGACAAGAATACGGTGCCTAGTAAAAGGCAACGATTAAAATAATTTTGTTTTGGTTTGGGCAGATGTGTTACGTCCGAAAACCATTTGTGCAGTCAAGACGATTGCCAGGATGGAAGTATAAGTTGTATCCTTAGAGGATGCGGCGTGTTTATGTGACACGAGCGAGTCACCATATTTTGTTCATTGCTAGATTAGCATGTGAGACGAGTTTAATGCATATCATTATAAATGTTACCATTATGTGAATATTTTTCCTTAGTATAGCGGGATTCTTCTTTGGTGCTATCCGCGGGGGATGAATGAGTATATTAACAGTGTTTTATACTTTATTGAGGCTACTCGTTGTAGTGATGCGATACACGAGTATGATATTACCTTTGTTAAAATGTTATAGAAATGAGTAGTATAATAGTGTGCATTTATTGCAAGGCTATCGGAGTAGTTACATTAGTGCAACACGTTTTGTTTTGGCGAGGCTTTACCTGTAAGAGGTTGGACTCGCACTTATATTATCTATCCTAGAGACTTCGGAGGAGATAGTGGGCTCGAGATATTCGATACCAATGTATGTATAGACTTTGTCAGTATGATTCAGTATGTACCGGGATTTACCGTTGAGCGAAAAGACTTGACTCGATATTATGTTTAGCACTCCGGACTTAGTGATACGAAGAGTGCAGTGTTATATTTATCCTTAAGAGATGTGGGAGTTAAGAGTTATACCCCTAATGTTAGAAAAAGGAAATTTAGATAATTTCGATCGTATGTATCCGAGGTTTATAGAATGTAATTACCATCAACCAATACGGGATGATAGTGAAATTGGTGAAACGTTCTTTGTTAAGCATAATTATGGGAGAAATTGTAACTTTTCTGTCAAGGGACGAAATAAAGGGGTATATACTATGGATGGAGGACCTAACGGATTTCGATAACCGATAATGCTAGGTAGTAGTGTATCGGGGGGGGGTTCCTTGTTTGGATTTCGCTTTGCGAGACATCCCACTCATGAAACTTAGCGTAAGGTTGGAAATAGGGAGACGTTTGGTCACTATTCCATGAGTTCGGTACCCTGGTCGAAATGGGATCAAGTAATTATGTATGTAAGTTGGAAGTTGAATTTTGTTTTAAGGTCATTGGAGCCGGATTTTTGTGGTAGGAAAGCATTGAAAGTTATCCCCACGAGTTGAGGGGTGGAACGATGATAAGGAGAATTTAAGAATTTTGATTTCTAGGGTGATTGAGAGTACCCAAATGTCATAACTGCGTACAGAACACAAGGTGAATAAAGAGTTGGAATGATTTTTAGCATGAATTATCTGGAAATAACTTTATATTATACAAAAGAGATGACCTGTAATTATTTTGATGAATAGAGCGTTAGTGATTTATTTTGGTTGTTGTACCTATTTGGGAAAATTGTTGTACTTATCAGAGGAAGGTTGAGAATTATTATCCCTCTTTTGTTGTCATGGAATTTGAATGCCATATTCCTTCTATTCCGTTGAATTTAGTTAGTCCTACAGATTGAGTAGCACGCCGTTCGCTCTCCCAGGGCGGTCGGAGTGTTGCAAAAACGTGGGCATCTTGGTTAACTACAGTTAAAATAGTCTGAGTCGAAGGGACGTGGTAATAAATGTGTGAAATATATGTTTGTGGGACTAGTATAACGAAGTGGAAGTGATAGAGTGGATTAAACGTCACATGAGGGGCGATAATCCATACATAAGTGTGCAATTAGAATAGCACGCCCTAACTTGATTGGAAGGCTGTGGGAAGCCATTCAAGAATTGGTATTCCTTGAATAGAGTAGAATTTAATTGTTATGAAGCACACCCGGAGCGGAGTTATTATTAGTCAAGTGTGAGAGCGACTTGCGCATACAAAGAGTAATGATGTTAGTATAGTATAAGAGATCCAGAAGTGCGCTTCATGGAGAGAAGAGCACGGGTCAGAACTTTCGGCATACTCCAAGGAAGGAAGGGGAGTATTACGTGTCACTTAATGTGAGACATTTCAAGGGAAGAATCGATGTTTAGCGAGACGTAGCGAGTAGTCTCTACATGCACTGCCCATAGGTAAGGTTTGGTTGAAAGAGGAGAATCAACCAAAGAATTTTGTGTTTATCGAAAATTCCTGAAATTGGAAGAGGTTGGTAAAGTCAGTAAAGTTCTTGGATGGGTTGCCATCCTCAAAACAAGATCAAGGGTTTATCCCGAACATGTGAATTAAGTCGCCGAGAAGGAAGTGATTGATATTCCTTTGGGCTGGCTTACAATATTAACTAGTATGCCCAGACTTCCTTTGAAAGGAAGGATCACGCCAGTGCATGGTCCGACGCAGTATAAATTTCTGAATCAGGATGAGATTGGTGAATCCCACCTTTGATATGGGATTTTAGGAACCAGCGGAGATAAGATTTCGTTTCGAGCAGGATGTATCACCCTTAGCCAGGGAATAAGCGCATGGTGATTAAAGATTAGTGGAGCCACGCGAAGGAGATTTTGGAATCTTGGTACGATGATTTCAAGAATGCTCTGTAGAAGCACTCGTACCTGTTTGTCGCGTACGACGTACTTATTAAGGTTTTGTTATGGAACAACCTCAACTATTCTCCTTACGTATGTTTAGAGGAGAGTAGATAATTAGAATTATTGGATCGGTCGAGAAAATATCCGATAACTATGGTGGAATTCCACGACTATTTTAGGCAGTCAAGAGGGGTAAAATGTTCGTATGATCTTCTCAGAATGGGAATTTTGTGTATGAATAAATCCGAGTAGTTGTCATGTAGTGAGGTGCGGCCTCCTAATGATAGTGAGATAATGGAATTTATAACGTAAAGACGTAACCTTTTCAAATGTTGTCAGTTGGGAGTACAATGTGAAGTGTCTCCAATGAGAATGTAAAACAATGTTGCTGTGAAGAAAGGGCTATAGTGATTGAGCGCCGTAATGTGTAGTTAGTTTGTGTACGGAAAATGATATCCATAATTGTGCTACCTGATAGGCCTTATTTTCCGAATTTCGGGACGAAATTCCGTTATTAGGGGGGAAGTATGTAATACCTCGTATTTTCATGGCTTTTAAATTTAAGGATTTATTAAATTTAATTGAGATAAATTAATTTAATTTTAATCCGAAATGTTGTTTTAAATATTTACTAGCATGACAAGAGTTAGTATTGGGAATATATTATTTGTTGCATATTACTGGATGAGTATAGTAAGATATGAGATTTATTTTTATAATATTGTCACGTGTGAAAAAAATGACAATTGCGGAAATTTAAGTCGGGACATGCCTGTGTCGTGTCGGGACTAAATGTGGATTAATAAAAGTGAATATTTTATAGGTTGTTTGTATGGTCATTTTGAGTGCGCCAACGCGTCCGGAAGGGTCGAGATAGTCAGAAAAGTGTATCCGGGGGCTTAGTTTGGGTCTCGGGGCATTTTTAGGCCTAATTAGTACCCCGGGAGGGCATTTTAGTCATTTTGTATTTTTGGGTAATTAAACCCACGAAAATTAAAGAGGTTATATCAGATGTTTAGGTTATCTCCTAGGGTTAGATAACTCAAAACACTAGAACGGCCATTGGAGAGGAGAGGAGAGAGCTCTCAAGGCATTCCAAGGCTCAAAACTCAACCGTTTGCACCGCCGCCACCGCCAACGCGTAGATCGCGAGAAGGGGAACGCAACCACACCAAATTCAACACCAAACCAGATTTTTGAAAATCCCAGGCAAATGTTTATATTGCTTATTTCGTTGATGCATCTTTCATATTGGTTTAGGAATGATTAGGATTAAGAGTTTGATTAAGAAAAGAGTTCTAATTAGATACAAACACTAAAATTTTTATTTCGGACGATCGGACCGTTGGAATTGGATGAAATTTTAGAGAGAATTAGTTGACGACGAGAGGAAGCTACAAAAAAAAAATTCAGCTCGATCGGACCGTTGAATATTTTTTAAATATTTTTTTTGGATATTCTAGAAACCCTTTGTCATGTAAAGGATTAAGAGTTTGATTAAGAAAAGAGTTCTAATCAGATACAAATGCTAAAAAAGAAAATATATTCCAGACAATCGGACCGTTGGAATTGGATGAAATTTTACAGAGAATTAGCTGACGACGAGATGAAGCTACAGAAAAAAATTCAGCTCGATCGGACCGTTCAATATTTTTTAATATTTTTTTTTGCTAGACAGTTTTATATTTTGAGGACTCTTAGAGAAAAAAAAATCAATTAAGTATATATTAAAGGGGACACACGTAAGAGAGAGTTACGTTGGAACATAAATGGATATCTACTGAATTGTACATTTGAAAGAATAGAGTCTATGAGGGTTACGTAGTAATTTGGAAAATTCCTTCGAATTAAAGTTAGAAACGAACCATTATACTTGATAAATAATAATGGGAAAATAAGGATAAATGTTGTGAATGTGGGATATTGGATAAACCTAAATTTATATAATAAAAGTGGTATATTTATATGATTGTGTATGCATATATTATATACATGTGAAAAACATACCCACGCTACTTGCTATCCCTGAGGTTGCCGCGCTGGGACGATCTTATCCTGTGTTGCCTTATGGGGGATATTGACTCGTACCCTAGGAGATGGATATCCTTGGTACATGCTATTGATTTGATAGTTCAGACGGTCCTAAGAGACGCGGGTATGTGCCATCCTCTTAGAGACTTGGAATCTATGCTTCGCCTCAATATTGTTGTGTATGTGCTAATACAATTCGAGAGTGAGTCCGAATTTGTATTCCCCTTAATATGAGTGATATGGGGTTGGATAGTAGAGTATGCCCGCACCATAGTTTTTATGTGGGGTGCTGTTATGATATATATATTTTACGAGTAGTTAATATATATATGAAATTCTAAAATCTGGAATTACCTACTGTGAATTTGTAAGTAGGATATGGTTGATGACTTAAATTATAAATATGTGTTTTGAGAAAGTATAATGTGATACTGGAAAACTTTGTTGATTAATAAAGTTAAAATGAGAACTTTGGTTATAAGTTGAAATCTTCGTTTTAAATACTTGTGTTGCTCAGTTTTAAAATCCTGCGAATAACCTAAGATAAGTTAAAGCATTGGGGAAAGATAGTGTTGTATATGACGAGATAGACCATTGGGAGGGTTAGTGCGATAGGTGTGCACATTAGAAGAGAGGTGAGAATTTCTCAAGAGAGTGTCGCACTAATATGTTGTTGCATTGGCCTGTATCAATTTAAATACTTGCTAAACGAATTTTAAATCAAACACACTATCGGGCTCTGACCCGTTTCTTTTTCTCTTTTTCTCTCTTGTATATATATGTATGTATTACAGGTGCCCAGCCACAGGGGCGTCTTACTTAGGATCCTTTGGAAGGAACGTGCTGCAGCTTAGGTGGGAGTTGCATGCCTGTTGTTTAGACGACTTCATCCATTTGATTCTACTCCTAGTTCAGTTTTATCCAGCAGGAACATGTGTCGCCCTCTTTCTATTATTTAGTTGGTATTGTCAGAGATTGCAATTTTTACTTTTAGTACCTTTATTTCGGGATTTATTACTGTCAGGATGTTTTCCTTTAGGGTTGTAAATGTTGGGATTTATTATTGATGATTAAATTCGTGTATGTTCAATTCTATTTTTATTTTTAATGTGTGACTCTTTAGATGTTAATGGTTTAAGGTTTTATAACCGGATTTAATAAAATGAGAATAAGGTTTTAAATGGGTTTGACACTTAGCTTAATTATTTAGGGTGTTTAAATTGGAAAAGTATTTTTACGACAGTGATGCTAAGAATGAACCAACTGTTCACCTTGATTTTAATTTAATAAAGGAGTGATCGCCCGATATTTAATTAGGCGGGGCATCACAAAGAAAAGTTGAGATCTTATCCCGAGGAAGATTATTATACCATATTTGAGCAGATCCGGTAAGAGTTCCCGAGAATGCTCTGCATCTCATCTCATCTGAAACAGCATAGATGTAGGCTGCAGCTTGGTATTGTTCTATATGAAGGACGGGGTCAGTCTTTCCATCATATTTGGGGGTCACAACAGGTGCTTTGAATTTTGATGGTGTTGGAAAATCTACAATGGCCTGTACAAAAGGTGTTCCTCGAACAAAGGTTCGTTGTAGAGGGTTCTTAGCTTTAACTATTTCCCCCAATCTATCCTCCAGCCTTTTAATAGAGCCTTTCCATGCATCATTTCCTTCCTCAGGCCTATTGGTTCGAGCAGCTGATCGCGTTGAGGTGGCTTTCTGGGATTTATCTTGACGAGCAGCTAGTCGCGACTGGGCAGATCCTTCCCTTAAATCTCATGGTCATCGAAAACTCCTCGATGGGGCTCTAGGAGGACTTTTGCTCCTCCTAGGACCTAATCGATCGAAAGAAGATACTCTGCTTAATCTTTCTAGCGCACTGGTCCTTTCTGGGGAGAGAGTGATACGTTGTTCAGTATCTGTGACTCGCACTGACGAAGGTCATCCAGGTTGATAAGAAAAATCTTCAGACTCCTCATTGCGATATTAATTGGTACGCCTAGTACGCGAAGAAGATGCACGGGTATTTCTTTGAATACTTCGTGGTCTTGAATGGGTTGGTGCACCACCATGGAGGGTTTGTATGAGTTGACGCATAGTTTCTTGCATGACGGTCTGGCCCTGAGCCAGATTTGTAATTATTCCAGCCAGATCTGGAATATTTGGCAGAGCAGATGGATTTGGAGGGCTTCCAGCGTTTCGATTGCTAGATTCTGGAATGTCAGCCATTTGTGATGGATTATTTTTTATGGAAAAACAACATTACCAGTCATTTCCCATAGACGGCGCCAATCTGTTGATGTAAAAAATTAGATCATATCTAATTATTCAATCACAGATAAATAAATGAGACAAAGAATTTTTAAAGTGGTTCAGCCTTATAAGTATGGCCTACGTCCACTGTTATGGTATTGCTGATTGTATGGAATTCTCGATTACAAATTATCTCAAGAAATTCCGGTCCCTTTACAATGAGGATTTTACAATGTATTTATAGCCCTGGGGCGGTAATGTGAAAGGGTAATACATTAAATGATGTACATATGAAAGGGTAATACATTCAATGCCCCTTAAGCGTATGTGTCTGAATGATAAGCATTTAATGAACAGTCAAACTCTTGGTTATCCCGCTATTAATGCTTTGTTCGAGGTGTAGCTCGGACCGCCTGAGTTGCTCGGACCGCCTGAGTTGCTCGGTACTCAAGAGTTCCTCGGAGAGTTCTTGTTCCTCGGAGCATATCAGTTCCTCGGGGACTCAGTGCTCTTAGTTGTAGTATGGTTCCTCGGAGCATGTGAGTTCCTCGAAAATGCTTGTTGTTGCCATGAAGATTGCCACGTGTCTTCACTTTATTGAGCCATGTCAGCAGACTAAATTTGGTAGCAACAGTAGCATCCAAGCAAGACATTATAAAATCTTCTTCAATTTCTTTCGCAAAGAGTTCAAACGGGTTAATTAGTTATCATTCAGAAATTGACAAAGTGATAGTGATTGTTTAGATATGACATCATATCACAGTAACTTTGCGAGTATTGACATGAGTCTTTTACAGAGGTGTATTATATTCCAAAAAACTTTATCAAATTGGTCAGTAGTTGAACCACGATCGTTATGACTTGAATCGTCCGAAAAAGCTAGTCATTGATGGAAACATACGAAGGACCACGCTCAGTTTGTCATTCGGCAGGTATGGGCTCCCGTCCTAAAAAAGTGACACAGAAGAATGAGTTTACAAAAAATCTTAACAAGTGTTTTCATTGTTAAATCAACGTTATAGGTGGAGTTTACGAAAAATCTTCACAAGTGTTTTCATTGTTAAGTCACCGTTATAGGTGGAGTTTACAAAAAATCTTTACAAGTGTTTTCATTGTTAAGTCACCGTTATAGGTAGAGTTTACGAAAAATCTAAATAAGTGTTTTCATTATTAAGTCACCGTTATAGATGGAGTTTACAAAAAATCTTAACAAGTGTTTTCATTGTTAAGTCACCGTTATAGTTGGAGTTTACGAAAAATCTCAACAAGTGTTTTCATTGTTAAGTCACCATTATAGGTGGAGTTTGCGAAAAAATCTTAACAACAGTTTTCATTATTAAGTCACCGTTATAGGTGGAGTTTACGAAAACTCTTAACAAGTGTGGTTTGAATTGTTAAGTCACCGTTATAGGTGGAGTTTGCGAAAAATCTTAACAAGTGTTTTCATTGTTAAGTCGTCGTTATAGGTGGAGTTTACGAAAAATCTTAACAAGTGTTTTTATTCTTAAGTCACCGTTATAGGTAGAGTTTACGAAAAATCTTCACTAGTGTTTTCAATGTTAAGTCACCGTTATAGGTGGAGTTTACGAAAAATCTTAACAAGTGTTTTCATTGCTAAGTCACCGTTATAGGTGGTGTTTACGAAAAATCTTCACAAGTGTTTTCATTGTTAAGTCACCGTTATAGGTGGAATTTACGAAAAATCTTAACAAGTGTTTTCATTGTTAAGTCACCGTTATAGGTGGAGTTTATGAAAAATCTTAACAAGTATTTTCATTATTAAGTCACCGTTATAGGTGGAGTTTACAAAAAATCTTAACAAGTGTTTGCATTGTTAAGTCACCTTTATAGGTAAAATTTACAAAAAATCTTAACAAGTGTGGTTTTCATTGTTAAGTCACCATTATAGGTGGAGTTTACGAAAAATCTTCAAAAGTGTTTTCATTATAAAGTCACCGTTATAGCTGAAGTTTCCAAAAAATCTTCACAAGTTTTTTCATTGTTAAGTCACCGTTATAGGTGGAGTTTATGAAAAATCTTAACAAGTATTTTCATTGTTAAGTCACTGTTATAGCAGGAGTTTACGAAAAATCTTAACAAGTGTGGTTTTCATTGTTAAGTCACCGTTATAGGTGGTGTTTACGAAAAATCTTAACAAGTGTGGTTTTCATTGTTAAGTCACCGTTATAGGTGGAGTTTGCGAAAAATCTTAACATGTGTTTTCATTGTTAAGTCACCGTTATAGGTGGAGTTTACGAAAAATCTTAACAAGTGTTTTCATTTGTTAAGTCATCGTTATAGGTGGAGTTTACAAAAAATTCTCACTAGTGTTTTCATTGTTAAGTCACCGTTATAGGTGGAGTTTACGAAAAATCTTAACAAGTGTTTTCATTGTTAAGTCACCGTTATAGGTGGAGTTTACGAAAATATTTCACAAGTGTTTTCATTGTTAATCACTGTTATAGGTAGAGTTTATGAAAAATCTTAACAAGTATTTTCGTTATTAAGTCACCGTTATAGGTGGAGTTTACAAAAAATCTTAACAAGTGTTTTCATTGTTAAGTCACCGTTATAGATGGAGTTTACGAAAAATCTTAACAAGTGTGGTTTTCATTGTTAAGTCACCGTTATAGGTGGAGTTTACGAAAAATCATCACATGTGTATGCATTATTAAGTCACTGTTATAGCTGGGGTCACAAGTGTTTTCAATTTTAAGTCACCGTTATAGGTGGAGTTTACGAAAAATCTTAACAAGTGTTTTCATTTTTAAGTCACCGTTATAGGTGGAGTTTAAGAAAAATCTTAACAAGTGTGATTTTCATTGTTAAGTCACCGTTATAGGTGGAGTTTACAAAAGATCTTAACAAGTTTTTTCATTGTTAAGTCACCGTTATAGGTGGAGTTTACGAAAAATCTTAACAAGCATTTTAATTATTAAGTCACCGTTATAGGTGGAGTTTACGAAAAATCTTAACAAGTGGTTTTCATTATGAAGTCACCGTTATAGGTGGAGTTTACAAAAAATCTTAACAAGTATTTTCATTGTTAAGTCACCGTTATAGGTGGAGTTTATGAAAAATCTTAACAAGTGTTTTCATTATTACGTCACCGTTATAGGTGGAGTTTATGAAAAATCTTAAGAAGTGGTTTTCACTGTTAAGTCACCGTTATAGGTGGAGTTTACAAAAATCTTAACAAGTGTTTTCATTGTTAAGTCACCGTTACTGGTAGAGTTTGACGAAAAATCTTAACAAGTGGTTTTCATTATTAAGTCACTGTTATAGGTGGAGTTTACAAAAATCTTAACTAGTGTTTTCATTGTTAAGTCACCGTTACTGGTGGAGTTTGACGAAAAATCTTAACAAGTGTGGTTTTCATTGTTGAGTCACCGTTATAGGTGGAGTTTACGAAAAATCTTAATAAGTGTGGTTTTCATTGTTAAGTCACCATTATAGGTGGAGTTTACAAAAAATCTTAACAAGTATTTTCATTGTTAAGTCACCGTTATAGGTGGAGTTTATGAAAAATCTTAACAAGTGTTTTCATTGTTACGTCACCGTTATAGGTGGAGTTTATGAAAAATCTTAAGAAGTGGTTTTCACTGTTAAGTCACCGTTATAGGTGGAGTTTACAAAATTCTTAACAAGTGTTTTCATTGTTAAGTCACCGTTATTGGTGAGTTTGACGAAAAATCTTAACAAGTGATTTTCATTGTTAAGTCACCGCTGTAGGTGGAGTTTACAAAAGTATTAACAAGTATTTTCATTGTTAAGTCACCGTTACTAGTAAAGTTTGACGAAAAATCTTAACAAGTGATTTTCATTGTTAAGTCACCTATATAGGTGGAGTTTACAAAAATATTAACAAGTATTTTCATTATTAAGTCACCGTTACTGGTGGAGCTAGAGGAAAAATCTTCACAAATGGTTGTCATTGTTAAGTCACTATTATTGGTGGAGTTTTACAAAAATCTTAATAAGTGATTTTCATTGTTAAGTCACTGTTATAGGTGGAGTTTACAAAAAATCTTAACCAGTCTATTTTTATTGTTAAGTCGCCTCTAATGATGGAGTTTACCAAAAAACCTTAACAAGTGTGGTTTTCATTGTTAAGTCACCTCTAACGGTGAAAGAAAAACCTTAACAATTGTGTCTTCATTATTAAAGTCACCTCTAATGGTGGAAGAAAAATATTAAACAAGTGTGTTTTAATTGTTAAGTCACCTCTAACAGTGTAGTTTACAAAAAAAAAAATTAACAAATGTGTTTGCATTGTTAAGTCACCTCTAACGGTGGAGTTGACGAAAATCTTAACAAGTGTGTTTTTATTGTTATGTTATCTCTAATGGTGGAGTTGACGAAAATCTTAACAAGTGTGTTTTCATTATTAAGTCACCTCGTAGGTATGAGTTTGTGAAAAATATTAAAAAGTGGTAATTTAAGCGAGTCAATAATTCGTGCATGCACAAGAAATCTCGTCGTAATTTGGGAAAGTCAATAACACGTACTTGCACAAGAAGCCTCGTCATGATTAAGATGAGACAAAAACACATGCATACACTATATGATAAAAGAGAATGATGAAGTAGTTCTTATGTGTTCATGATAATACTTTTTACCAAAATAGAGTTACGAACAACCATAATAAAATCATGAATTCATGTTCATTTAAATAGGAATGGGGGCAACACTTATAGTATATCATTTGTATGAAAAGAATGATCATGAGGTCTTTCAGAATAACTCATGAGATCAAAAACCTAAAGTATGAGACTTAAGATATAAAATATGAGATAGAAGTATATCATGAAGATGAAATGAGATATGAAATTATTACCCATAGTTTGATCGAAAATATCAAAATCGATGAAAGGTGTTTTGTATATACAGTCGATATATTTCAGACATGCATCAATATCTCAACTATATGTACGAGGGAGAAAATGTAGGAGGGGTCAATGATAAGCCTCTCATTTAATTATTAAATGAGATTAGAGATGATTAAAATTGATAAAAGTCCATGTGTTTATGCAACTGGAGTATTATTATGCGCATCAGACCTATCACGCATATTTGTGTATTATTTACGCATTAACTAGACATTATTCTAGTGTTGAGAGTTTGACATATGTTATGGGACACATGCCACTTAAAATAGGACATGTGTCACCACAGGTTATTTGACACGTGGTGAACCACTTGTGTTGGTTTTATCTATAAATATGCCTCACCCCCATACATTTGAGAAGGATCTTCTTGGGAGAAAATATTTTTTTTGTCTTGTGAGTTTTTAGAGAGTTTTAGAAAAGAGTTTTTGAGATGAGTTTTTCGAGAAGATTCTTACAACCTTTCACCTCTCAAGTTCCACCATGATGAGTTTTTCAGCGAATAGTACGAACCCACGAACTACGCTGACTTTAATTCCGAGCATAACGGATACGTAGGTGCAACCAAAGTTGCTCAAGTAAAAAAACATGCTAAAATCTGATATTTCCCCAAATTAGACTACTCTCTTACACTTGCGAATGCCATTAAGGGAACTTCTACTTGCGCAAATAATGTTGGCGTCTCGGTAAGTACATTTCCCTAGGCATTATGATTTATGCAATGATGACTCAGGAATTTGATAATTGTGCAACGATTTCTCAAGCTGAATTTTAGTGTATACACACACACACACACACACATATATGCCATATTGTCATTACTACTTAATACACTACACCAAAGCGCACATATAGTAAGAAGTTTTAATGTGGTATATAGGTTTGTGATAAGAAGAATGCTATTTTGTTTCCTGATATGGCTCATATTAGTGTGTTGGTTACCGCCAGTGTCATCCCATCACCATTTGAGTATAAAGATGTTAATACACACTCCTTCGCACCGAATCTTCTACGTCTACTTCGTAAGACTCATTACTAATCTTTACGTTTTTTATTGTCTAGTTTAACACCATCAAAAGTCATAGTTCAATGAGGGTTTGGACAATGGTCTAAAAGCATTGTAACAATCGGTCATCTGCAATTTTCCAAAGATATTGACGAATACATTATATTGGCATACATATTAGATAGGTAAGTGTGTTTTGGTACTCACATTGTTTAAAATTATTGCTTCCCACAGTAGCTTTAAGATGTCTCTTAATAATATCGAGTCATGAAATTGGTGCTTGCCACATTAGCCCCTGCACGAAAGAGGAAAAAATATTCATGAACCAGCTACAACTCGTAATCATCTCCTTCCGGCGGGGATTTAAATCATAAATTATTGTATAACTCAAAAACCAGACCTAGATAATCGTGCTTATTTCACTTCTTTTCATTCTATTTTGTACATAAATTAATTTTGACGGTAAGTATTCATAAATTTATCCATACAAGTATTACTATGCTAAAACATAGTTTATATTACCAGCTAGTGAGCATATTAGTTAATCTAGACGAAAGATAAGACCTACACCCTCGAGGGAAAGGGGTAATGAAGAAATATATATGCCATACCAGGAAAAATCAACTTGAGTTTCTCACTATTTGAACCATTGGGATCGGGCGAATGATTGTCTGAAGGTGTCCCATTTGTTTCTCTGTTAGGATCATCCATCTGAAAAAGTAGAAAGAACTAAATAACAACACATTTAATTAATTATAATATAATCTGAATATATAAACAAAAATTAAACATTGATTGTACTCAAATTTACCAGATACGATGAGCCTAAAGATTGAGCCGTGACTACCCTTTGACGAACAGTAAGTTGTATAAACCCAACAATGTAAAAAAAATAGATCTAAATAATCAATAATTTCATTAATCAAACTAGCAGATTCAATGCCACAAATGTGATAGTAACAGAAAAAAGTGCTCAATCAACATAGGACTAAGCCTCATATCATAAATGAAAACACTAAAAAACACTGTTTGGCATTGAAATCATTATAGATTTGAAATTATATTAGGGATCCGAAACACACAACCAATATATAATATGACGGATCCAAAATTATAATGTTAAAATAAAACACAAACACAAAGAGAAATAATTGGATGATTAAAACTGCAACTAATCAAACAGAAATTAGTAGAAAAAAATATGATGAGAACATAACAAAAAAAACCTAGTTATTAAATAGCAGCTGAGGTGATGAACCCGAATAACGGCGGAGGGGGGGATCCGAACTCGAACAACAGCGAAGGTAGGGATGGGTTCACACAGCGGTGAACAACGACAGAGGGATGGGTTATTTTATCAGGAAGTGAAGGATTGGGAAAGAGGATGAAGGGGAGATGGAGGGGGTAGCAGGGACGGGCAAGGTGTGTGTTGTGTTGTATATGTAGTTTAGGTTAGATGTGCGGTTGATTGAATAAGGAAATTGGGTTTGAGTTTGAGGCAGAGGTGTGAAGTTTAGGAACCTAAGTGTACAGTGTAGGTAGGAATACTCTACATTTAAGGTGTATGGTTAGACTATAATTCTCCAATTATGCAAGGACAAGTTGAATTTTTGAATTATATTAATAACAATTGGTTCGATTTTTAATCGGTTTTAGTAGGTGAAAATCAAAACTGATCCAATCAAATCGGTTTTTAAAAATCAAAATCCAACCCAATCCAATATAGGTAATTTTTTTAATTGGATTCGATCGGTTAGTTTAATCGGTTTGGTTTAGATTCTATACAAACCACTTTATCAAAGAATGGACAATTTCGAGGTCTATGAGCTCAATATTTTGGAAAATTTCAGAAGCATCCATCTCACATCGATTAAAAATGAAGTTTTTTTTCTTAGGGTTGGGTGGGGTGGGGGGTGGGGGGGGGGGGGGGAGTGGAATTAGTGGATAGAAGTGGGAGGATGTAACACCCCGTAATTTTGAGGGTTTAATATTTAATTATTTTTTGGAGTTATAAAAATATTTCAATTGGAGAAACTTAAATTCATGAGTTGGAGAATTTAATTGAGTGAGCCGAATTATTTATAATTGGCGACTTTTAAGTTTAATGGTTCAAAATCTCGTGTGTCGCATTTTGAGGTCGAAATTTGGTGATGTCAAAAAGTATTTCGGATGGAAATTGTGACTGCGCGGTTGTGTCTGGATGGATCGAGATAGTCAGAAAAGAGTACCCGGGGGTAGTAATTGGGTCTCGGGGTATTTTTGGGCATATTCGGGCCCACACGGGGTGAGTTGAGCCTTTTTAATTAGGCCCACATGGCTAAAAACGAGATTTAGTGTTTCTAACCTAATTGAGAGATTAGGGAACAGCAGCAACAACAACCCTAAGCCTAGGTCTTGAGAGGGAAATTGGGGGAAAGCAAATCAAGAGCCAAATTTGGGGATTTCGGAGCCAAATTAAAGGACTACACCAACGGATCAGACTCGACGAACAATTCCAGGCAAGTGGTTAACTGTTGTGATTTATAAATTGATGATAATCAATTCATATCATAGAGATGTGTAAATCAAAATTCGTTTTGGGGGTGTAACCAAAGTTTAAATTGGGTTTTTGGAAATTAATATACCTTAATGGGATTAAGGGGGAGATTGATCGTGTTTATGATTCTAGAATGTAGAGAACTGAATCGTATGTTAAAATCAGTAAGAGTAGATGGTTAATTGTTGTTAATATGAATGAAATTAGTATTGGAGATTTGAAACCCGGATAATACCCAAATCGGGAAAACCTTGAAATTAGTGGATATTGATGAATAATTTAGGTTTGTGGGATGTTTAGACCCTTTCCTCATATGGAGGATGTGTTATTTGTATTTGGGTAAGGGCTTAGATTGAGAATTTAAGCTTTACGTTTCGTCCATGGCTGACAGAGATTGGAGAGGACGAATACTGGAACGATCGATCGATCGACCAAGGGGGCTCGATCGATCGATGATGGCGAAATTTGGGCAGTTCGACCAGTTTCTTATATAAAAGGAAATTTAGTAAAAGTTAAGTTTCATACATTAATAAGTGATAAATAATTATGAAACAAATATTCTTAGAAATTATGGGAGAAAGTAATTGGGATTAGGATGAATTTATGTGGGGCACTTAATGGATGAATTTGAGAAATTTTATTCCAAAATAGTGAGATACGGATCAAGTGAGCGAATCCGGGTATATTGGTCAAGCGACCCCAAGGTAGTGAATTAAGTTTGGAGATAAACTAATTAATTTAGATTCTGGATATAGACTCGGGAAATATTTATTTCGGGCCAAGTGATCGAGTCCGGGTATGTTGGTTATGTGACACCAAAGTGTTAAATTAATTATTGAGAGAGAGTAATTAATTTGGAGTCAGAATGTAGAGTCGGGAAATATTAAGGCATGGGACAAGTGAGCGAGTCTGGGGATAATGGTTGGGTGACACCAAGTTATTAAATTAATAAGTGTGATAATTAATTTAATTAGAGTCGGGTTGTAGACTCGGGTAGGATTAAATTAATAGGTGTGATAATTAATTTAATTAGAGTCGGATTGTAGACTCGGGTAGGATTAAATTAATAGGTGTGATAATTAATTTAATTAGATTCGGATTGTAGACTCGGGGAGGTATTTAATTAATAAGTGTGTTAGCTACTTATATTAGAGTCGGACCACAGACTCGGATTGGTGTAAATTAATTAATATGTAAATTAATTAACTGGGAGTCGGACCACAGACTGAGATCGGTATTAAATTAATGGGTGTGTTAATTTATTTAATTAGAGTTGGATGATAGACTTGGGGAGGTATTAAATTAGTATGTGTGTTAATTAATTTAATTAGAGTCGGACGATAGACTCGGGGAGGTATTAAATTAATATGTGTGTTAATTAATTTGATTAGAGTCGGATGATAGACTCAGGGAGGTATTAAATTAATATGTGTGTTAATTAATTTAATTAGAGTCGGACGATAGACTCGGGGAGGTATTAAATTAATATGTGTGTTAGTTAATTTAATTAGAGCTGGGTGATAGACTCGGAAAGGTATTAAATTAATAAGTGTGTTAATTAATTTAATTGGAGTCGGACCATAGACTCGGGGAAAGTATTATATAAATTGAGGTGTGATTTAATTATATTAGAGTCGGACCATAGACTCGGGAAGATGATAAATTATTAAGTGAGAAAATTAATTGTATTGAGTCGGGCCACAGACTCAGGAAATTACAGGCAGTGTACAGGATTTTTAGTACACGGTAAAGTCGGGGTATATATATATATACGGTGTAGTGATAGTATATATATACGTGTATATATCGTGTGTGATATTAAATTGCAGGCAGTGTACGGGATTTTGAGTACACGGTAAAGCCAGTGTTTATATTATATATATACGGTGTAGTGATAGTATATATATACGTGTATGTATTGTGTGTGATATTAAATATCAGTGACTAGATATTTATTCAATATTTATACTCTAATGCTATCAAGGGAGGTTGCGCGATGTGGGTGAATCCCCTAGCTCGAGGAGTAGGGCGAGTATATCCCCAGGTCACAGCGTCCGGTAGATATGGGTAAGGGATTTATCTCACTTTCAGGGAAGGAATATGACACCTCCACTACGTTTATATTTTGGGCTAAGTTGGTGAGCGATTCCAACTTGGGAAAACTAGGTTTTGTGAGTACACCTAGTGAGATAGCATTTTAGAGGGAATCATCCGGCGAGGGTATACTCGAAGGGATGGATATACGTATATTATATGTGTGGATGTTGTGGTAAAGGTACGCATATAATGAACGTAAATATTATATTCGGGGATTAATACAGTGTGTGATGTATTTACTTTATATAACTTGTGACATGGTTATATGCTACTATTTAAGAGGAATTAATTAAGTTAATTATGAGATAACTTATAATTCAAGAAATTATTATACTCGGGTTAGAGTAGTATGTCAAGGGAAGGTTATACCAGGTCTAGTTGGATAGGGTAGTACAACTAGGTGGGGTTAGGGTAATCGGTAGGTGTTCACAATAGTGGAGGTGTGAGAATGTCCACAAGAGAGTGCGACACTAACTTAAATATGAAGCGCATTCATGGATTTTAAATTACTGAAGTTAATTCACTTGCTAAATATTTTCAAAATGTTTTGGGTTCTAACCCTTGCTATAAAACTATTTTCAAAACCTTTTAGGTGTCCAGCCACAGGGACGCCAGGATTGATATTCTATTCCAAGGGCACGGAGCTGCGGCATATGTGGATGATAGCAGGAGTTTGGATTAGACGCATGATTCATTCATTCCTAGAGTAGGAATCTTGTATCAGTTTCAGTTTTATTTAGGGCATGTCGTCCAGACTTTCAGTTCAGTTTTAGATTTGTTTTATTCTTGTGTTGGATATTGTATTGGATTATTTCACTTTGGTGGCCGATGGTTTATTCGGCAAATTGTTTAATTAATTATTCAGTTGAGTTTTATTCAATGGTGTGAATGGTTTATATTTATTTCAGCATGTACTTTTTTAGGTAATTAAAAAGTTAAAATTGGCACCATCTTTTGGAATACTAGGTGGTTAGTAAGTTTAAAAAAAAATTCGACAGTGATGCTAAGGATGATCCAACTGGGATTCCTATTTTAATTTGGTATAGGACTGATCACCTGGTATTTTATTAGGCGGGGTGTCACTGATGGTATCAGAGCATCAGGTTCTATTGTCCTTAGGATCTGTGCGGCTTTTCACATTTCGGCTAAAAAATCTTTGATATAGAGCCCTATCATAGGATTGTTGTATTCTTATACGTATGCGCATTTACGTTCTTCTACCATTCCTATTTGAGGGTGAACTCATACGATTCGATTCTTATTCCAGATGCAGCCCAGGAGAGGAAGCAGCTAGGGCAGTAGAGGGAGATGAGACTAAGGAGGCTCATCATGAGCAAGAGTTACCGCAGCAACGACCAGAGATGATTTTGGCAGCACAGGTAACCGAATTAGTGGCGCATGCGGTGGAAACGACGGTGGTCGCAACGGCAGGGTACTTTCCACGGGATCAGCCACAAGTGTTAGTGGCGCTAGATTTTCAGACTCACGCAGAGTCGTCGGGGTGGAAGCAAGAAAGAGAGGTTATTTTTAGTGGGAACCCACCAGACTTGAGAGGGGGTTCAGATGTAGTGCTAGCGTGTCAAGGAAGAGAGATATCCAGCATCACCTATGCATGGGAGATTGCGATAAGGTTTCGGAAGCAAATGCTAACCACTTTTAGTTTAGTGGGAGCAGCGCTATAGTGGTGGGAGTCAATCACCACAGTTGAGGAAAGGGACGCACTAGCTATTGCAGAGTTTTGGGTGAGGTTCGACCGCAAGTATTTTCCTCCAGCGATTGAGACCAAAATGAGGAGAAAATTTTGTGAGGTGACTCAAGAGGATTCAGTGATCGATTACGAGGAGGAGTTCACTCGTTGTCAAAATTTTGTACCGGATGAGGTAAGAAAGGAAAAGAGAAAGAAAGTAAAGGTTTGTTGATGGGTTAGTCTGGAGAATCAGACAACATTTAGTTGGTAAATACGCATTAGTAGCTCATACTGATGTCGTTATCTTAGCACTCCGGCACTGTCAGGAATATCGCTTCCACGTTAAAGGAAGCGGGAAGGGAGTGGGAACTAGCTAGTCGGATAAGGCAGGAGGGAACAATACCAGTGGGGTATCCCAGCAGCACACTGGGGGAGATTAGGGGCAGAATTTCTGGCAGGGAAATTATGCTAAACGATCTAAAACTGGAGGCTATTGGCAGGATGGCCAGGAATTCCAACAAGGTCGGTATGGAAGGGACCAGTGGCAGGGTGAATGTATTAGAAAGTGTTCCATTTGTGGGGAAGAGAGACACATGAAGAGATATTTCCTTAAGCAAGGCAGGGGTCAACTACAGGATGAGGTCCTGGATGTACAGCCACTAAAGCAAGTCATGGGGGCATTCGGGTAGGGAGAAGCTGCTCCGAAACCCAAGAACCAGCCGTTGCAGCTGGAGTAGAGAGGTAATTATTTTTACCCTATGGGCATGGGGTATAATTTTTGAGTGATAAGGAGTATGTCACAATATAAGACTCATTTTTCACTAGAGTTCGCGGGCGAGTCGAATTTAGTGGGTGCGCTGATGATAGCAGCCATAATATGTGGATAAACATTCCGTGGGGTAGCGGAGTTCCTTGGTGTTCTTCACGAGAGAGTGGAGGTGTACACTGAGTGATTGTTTGAATTATGCAAAGAGTTACTACTTTCGAGAATTATGGGAGTAGGGTTGATAATATTTCCTAAATATCGGCTGGATAGCGATGGAATTTAACTATTGTGGATAGTGGTATAAAATTTTAGTGTTCGCGACACCAGGGTATGGTTGGTACTAGGTATCACCGGAGAGGGCGTATAGCCTGTATATATGTGGATATATATGTTGTACTGCTTGGTGCGATAGCACATAGTGAGGTTTTGTGTTATCACATTTTTCCTGGTAAGTGGGGATGTTTACTGATGTGAATCAGGGTGGTTAAATTGATTTTCGAGCAAAGAGAGATAGCTAGGGGTTTATTTTGCGCAAGGACTAGTGATAGTAAGGGCGTGGTATTTTATGTTGTCTTTGGTAGCATAAGGGTAAAAGTATATACTTTTGTGTTGAGAGACAAGTATTTTGTGGGAAGATGTTTGGATGTTAGCGCATGGGGTTGGGTACCGGGCAGTAAATATATGTGTGTGTATATATATATATATATATATATATATATGTGTGTGATATGACTACGGATTCGAAGTTATATTACGGATTACGACTAGCAAAGTCGGATAACTTTCGTGCGGTAGAGCGCGGGGATAGGGTGTATGGGCACCCGTGTTAATTAAGGCAAATTTTGTGCGGTTAAGCACGGGTATAGGGCGTATGGGCGCCCTGGTTAATTTAAATGCATACTTGTGTAACGTATGGTTGGAAGCAGATGGGATAGATATAGTGGGCTTCGAGACACATGAATAGAGAGTAATATGTGAAGCTTGGAGCATTACGCTCATCTAAATTTCGAGGACGAAATTCCTTTGTAAGGGGGGGAGTATGTAACACCCCGTAATTTTGAGGGTTTAATATTTAATTATTTTTGGGAGATATAAAAATATTTAAATTGGAGAAACTTAAATTCATGAGTTGGAGAATTTAATTGAGTGAGCCGAATTATTTATAATTGACGACTTTTAAGTTTAATGGTTCAAAATCTCGTGTGTCGCATTTTGAGGTCAAAATTTAGTGATGTCAAAAAGTATTTTGGATGGAAATTTTGAGTGCGCAGTTGCGTCCGGATGGGTTGAGATAGTCAGAAAAGAGTACCCGGGGGTAGTAATTGGGTCTCGGGGTATTTTTGGACATAGTCGGGCCCACACAGGGTGAGTTGGGCCTTTTTAATTAGGCCCACATGGCTAAAAATGGGATTTAGTGTTTCTAACCTAATTGAGAGATTAGGGAATGGCAGCAACAACAACCCTAAGCCTAGGGCTTGAGAGGGAAATTGGGGGAAAGCGAATCAAGAGCCAAATTTGGGGATTTCGGAGCCAAATTAAGGGACTACACCAACGGATCAGACTCGACGAACAATTCCAGGCAAGTGGTTAACTGTTGTGATTTATAAATTGATGATAATCAATTCATATCATAGTGATGTGTAAACCAAAATTCGTTTTGGGGGTGTAACCAAAGTTTAAATTGGGTTTTTGGAAATTAATATACCTTAATGGGATTAAGGGGGAGATTGATCGTGTTTATGATTCTAGAATGTAGAGAACTGAATCGTATGTTAAAATCAGTAAGAGTAGATGATTAATTGATGTTAATACGAATGAAATTCATATTGGAGATTTGAAACCCGAATAATACCCAAATCGGAAAAACCTTGGAATTAATGGATATTGATGATTAATTTAGGTATGTGGGATGTTTAGACCCTTTCCTCATATGGAGGATTTGTTATTTGTATTTGGGTAAGGGCTTAGGTTTAGAATTTAAGCTTTAAGTTTCGTCCATGGCTGACAGAGATTGGAGAGGACGAATACTGGAACGATAGGTCGATCGACCAAACGGGCTCGATCGATCGATGATGGCGAAATCTGGGTAGTTCGTCCAGTTTCTTATATAAAAGGAAATTTAGTAAAAGTTAAGTTTCATACGTTAATAAGTGATAAATAATTATGAAACAAATATTCCTTGCAATTATGGGAGAAAGTAATTGGTACTAGGATGAATTTATGTGGGGCACTTAATGGATGAATTTGAGAAATTTTATTCCAAAATAGTGAGATACGGATCAAGTGAGCGAATCCGGGTATATTGGTCAAACGACCCCAAGGTAGTGAATAAAGTTTGGAGATAAACTAATTAATTTAGAGTCGGGATATAGACTCGAGAAATATTTAATTTCGGGCCAAGTGATCGAGTCCGGTTATGTTGGTTATGTGACACCAAAGTGTTAAATTAATTATTGAGAGAGAGTAATTAATTTGGAGTCGGAATGTAGACTCGGGAAATATTAAGGTATGGGACAAGTGAGCGAGTCCGTGGATAATGGTTGGGTGACACCAAGTTATTAAATTAATGAGTGTGATAATTAATTTAATTAGAGTCGGGTTGTAGACTCGGGTATGATTAAATTAATGGGTGTGATAATTAATTTAATTAGAGTCGAAATGTAGACTCGGGTAGGATTAAATTAATAGGTGTGACAATTAATTTAATTAGAGTTGGATTGTAGACTCGGGGAGGTATTGAATTAAAAAGTGTGTTAATTACTTATATTAGAGTCGGACCACAGACTCGGATTGGTGTAAATTAATTAATATGTAAATTAATGAATTGGGAGTCAGACCACAGACTCGGATCAGTATTAAATTAAATGATGTGTTAATTAATTTAATTAGAGTCGGATGATAGACTCGGGGAGGTATTAAATTAATATGTATGTTAATTAATTTAATTAGAATCGGACGATAGACTCGGGGAGGTATTAAATTAATATGTGTGTTAATTAATCTAATTAGAGTCGGATGATAGACTCGGGGACGTATTAAATTAATATGTGTGTTAATTAATTTAATTGGAGTCGGATGATAGACTCGGGGAGGTATTAAATTAATATGTGTGTTAATTAAATTAATTAGAGTTGGACGGTAGACTCGGTGAGGTATTAAATTAATATGTGTGTTAGTTAATTTAATTAGAGCTGGGTGATAGACTCGGGAAGGTATTAAATTAACAAGTGTGTTAATTAATTTAATTAGAGTCGGACCATAGACTCGGGGACAGTATTATATAAATTGAGGTGTGATTTAATTATATTAGAGTCAGACCATAGACTCGGGAAGATGATAAATTATGAAGTGAGAAAATTAATTGTGTTGAGTCGGGCCACAGACTCAAGAAATTACAGGCAGTGTACGAGATTTTTAATACACGGTGAAGCCGGGGTTTATAATATATATATATATATATATATATATATATATACGGTGTAGTGATAGTATATATATACGTGTATATATTGTGTGTGATATTAAATTACAGGTAGTGTACGGGATTTTGAGTACACGGTAAAGCCGGGGTTTATATTATATATATACGGTGTAGTGATAGTATATATATATATACGTGTATATATTGTGTTTGATATTAAATATCAGTGACTAGATATTTATTCAATCTTTATACTCTAATGCTATCAAGGGAGGTTGCGCGATGTGGTTGAATCCCCTAGCTCGAGGAGTAGGGCGAGTATATCCCCAGGTCATAGCGTCCGGTATATATGGGTGAGGGATTTATCTCGCTTTCAGGGAAGGAATATGACCGCCTCCACTATGTTTATATTTTGGGCTAAGTTGGTGAGCGACTCCAACTTAGGAAAACTAGGTTTTGTGAGTACACCTAGTGAGATAGCATTTTAGAGGGAATCATCCGGCGAGGGTATACTCGAAGGGATGGATATACTTATGTTATATGTGTGGATGTTGTGGTAAAGGTATGTATGTAATGAGCGTAAATATTATATACGGGGAATAATACAGTGTGTGATGTATTTACTTTATACAACTTGTGACACGGTTATATGCTACTATTTAAGAGGAATTAATTAAGTTAATAGTGAGATAATTTATAATTCAAGAAATTATTACACTCGGGTTAGACTAGTATGGCAAGGGAAGATTATACCAGGACTAGTTGGATGGGGTAGTACAACTAGGTGGGGTTAGGGTAGCCGGCAGGTGTGAACAATAGTGGAGGGGTGAGAATGTCCACAAGGGAGTGCGACACTAACATAAATATGAAGCGCATTCATGCATTTTAAATTACTGCAGTTAATTAACTTGCTAAATATTTTCAAAATGTTTTGGGTTCTAACCCTTGCTATAAAACTATTTTCAAAACCTTTTAAGTGTCCAGCCACAGGGACGTCAGGATTGATATTCTATTCCAGGGGCACGGAGCTATGACATATGTGGATGCTAGCAGGAGTTTGCATTAGACGCATCATTCATTCATTCCTAGAGTAGGAATCTTGTATCAGTTTCAGTTTTATTTAGGGCATGTCGCCCAGACTTTCAGTTCAGTTTTAGATTTGTTTTATTCTTGTGTTGGATATTGTATTGGATTATTTCACTTTGGCAACCGATGGTTTATTCGGCAAATTGTTTAATCAATTATTCAGTTGAGTTTTATTCAATGGTGTGAATGGTTTATATTTATTTCTGCATGTACTGTTTTGTGTAATTGAAAAGTTAAAATTGGCACCAGATTTTGGAATACTAGGTGGTTAGTAAGTTTTAAAAAGTTTTCGACAGTGATGCTAAGGATGATCCAACTAGGATTCTTGTTTTAATTTGGTATAGGACTGATCACCCGATATTTTAATAGGCGGGGTGTCACAGAGGATAGACATGAAGAGTTAATAAGAGCTTCAATCTACAATCCGGTATAAAATGTAACAAATGGTTTTTTGTAGCCAATAATTCAATCTTAACATATTTCAAGAGAAAAAATACATTTATGAGGATTTGAACTAAGAAGAGGCTAATTTCTTCCAATTATGAACTAGTGACCACAATAGGACTGTGAAAAAAATACTATCAACATAAATATGATAATTTCAAAGAAAATAAGGGGTGAAGGACATTGACTAAGAGTTCCACTATTTAAACATCCATCCTGAAAAAACCCCTCGATAATTTCCAACTTTTAATCACATGCGGAAACATCTTAATTACTTAATGACTATAATACATTGGATTACCAAGTGTAACAACCATTTTGCTCAACTAGGGCTTACGACCATCTTCAACACATCTAGCAAATTGAAAATAGGTTTCAACCACTCTAACCCACTCATTTTGCAGGGGTATAAGAGTTTTTGTGTCTAGTTCTATCATGGTGCTGGTGTGTTGAGCTTGTTAATATTGAACAAACATATTTTTATATCTGCCTAGTGATCGAATAAACTGGCGTGATTCTCCCTTCTATGCCACTAACATATACCTAACTCTTAATAGTGGAAAAACCTTAATTTTACTAATTTGTCAAGGTAAAATGCCCCATAAGGTTGGATATGGTCGAAATAGACCAACAAGTGTAAGAAAATCTTAACTATTTTTTTATCCCACTGACTATTAACTAAAACATTCTAACTAACTATTACATGTCTAGAATTACTCATTCTTTGTTAGTTTTTTTTCCTTTCTATTTTTGTTTGTTTCCCTATTATTCTTTGTTAGTTAAAAATGGGAGATGTAGATATATGAAAAAATAAGTCATTTTGATTTTCTTTATGTGAGTAGATACAGCTACTAGGTAAAGTTATCATTGTCATAAATATATATATAATAATTCAATTTTGATATTTTTCATTTCGGTTAGATGACATGGTGTAATCACAAGCTTTCATTTTCTAATAAAGGATTTAATACTTGGTAGATTGACCATCTTAACCATTCATTCTTAAATGAATGGTTAATATTATGTTCCAATACAAGAATAAAAAAATGTTTGGATATTTTTCAATACTTTTAGTTGTGTGTTGTAATCATTTCATTTTCCAATAAAGGCATGTGATTTGTGGAACTCTACTCTCTAAAGTTATTTCATAACTCTAATTGAGCCCAATCCAAGAATGCTATTATGGTTGGTTAAAGACACTTATTCACAAAAAGAAAATAAAAAATTTCATATCTCTTTTCCTTGAATTCAATCCAGATGTAAGGTTAGTAACAGAAACACTAACAGTTTATGTGAATACAATGGGTGTGTCACACATATAAACTTTTTTTCTCCAGTTATAGTCTTTTGAATAAAACCCTTTTGTTTCTCCAGTTTATATCTTTCTATCTTAAGGGATATACTCAATTTGGCTTCAATACAAAATAATAATGGACTGATATGAAAAGTAAGAAAGATGAACAAAAAATTTAATCAGAGCATACATACCAATATCCCAAAGGTTTTTGAAGATCGAAAGCAAAGTTACCTGATCATACCTATAGACAAAAATCCCTAGATCCTCACATTCCTTAATCTTCTCATCACTTGGCACATCCCCAGCCCTGTTCTTCAAATTTTGGTAATACGTTAGAGGCGATGATGGTATAAACTCAAACCCACCCATCGCACTTCAGTGCCTCATCTCCCTCAAAGTCCTAAATATATGCTCACTAGCCAATGCCAAACCTCGGCCCCTCGTTGTGCTCCAAATGCATAATAGACCTGCTTATATTGATGTTATATACAATTCCTATCAAATATTCATCATCATGGAACCTTGTAGTATGTATAGTTAATACACCACAAAGATACCAAAAAATGTGGATTGAATCACTCAAGAAATAAGATATGGATTTATAAGGATGGAAAATAATAAAATGTACAAAATAAAGAAATCAAGATGTAAATACACAATGATCTTTATATCATTCGGAAAATCAAGCCTACATATATGAACGACCATATTCTTTGACATTAGGATTGTAGTGATGCAAGTGACACATGGAGGATTAGAAGAGTGCACATAACTCTCAACCCCCGATCTCGCTCAAGCGTAACAAAGTTCTAATACAGACTCACTCGATGACCTTTTAACTAATACGGACTCATCAACAATAGAAGTTCTTAATATGTTACCTATAGTTTATCACTTAGTGACCCAATGTTGTCTCCTCTTATTTAACTGTTATTTTCTTCCCTAAATATATATCAAGCTATTACCCCTATATATATGTAATGCCAATAAGGGAAATAGGCTTTCTGATGGCCTCTATTCATGACGGTAGGAAGGAATAGAGTAAGACCTTTCACCAATATATCTACTATAGCTCCTAACTATGACACCCCGCCTAATTAAATACCGGGTGATCAATAATTTATTATAATAAAATCAAGGTTAATGGTTGGTTCATTGTTAGCATCACCATCGTAAAATAAATAATTCCAATTTAAACACCCTAAATGATTAAGCTAAGTGTCAAAAAAATTTAAAGTCATATTCCATTTATTAAATCCCAATGTGAAAAACCTTTTTAAATGTAAATCAGTTTACGAATCACATAAATGCTAAGGATGGCAATCAATCCAAACGAATTAAACCAACTAGATTAACCAAACCAAGTCAAATAACCATAAGTGAAATAAACATGACAAGAATTAACTCCTAATGCGTCCTGAATACTGAAAACAAAAATAAATACAAAATCTCTAATAAGTGTAAACTGAAATAGGAAATTGGGCGACACATGACCTAGCTATGAAGTACTAAATCAAGAGCTGAATCAAGGAAGACGTCGTCTAGAGCAAGGGCCTGCAACTCCCACATAAACTACAACACATCCAATCCAAAGAACCTATGCCTTACGCCCTTGTGGATGGGCACCTGTAATGCACACATATATATATACAAGAGAGAGAAAAATGACAGGAAATGGGTCAGAGCCGGAGTGTAAAACAGTTTTAAAAATAGTTTAGCAAGTATTTAAAATGTTTACCGTCAAATATAACAACCATTTTAGTACGCGACACTCTCTTGAGAATTCTCACCTCTCCTCTAGTATGCATGCCTACTGTACTACTAAATGCCTCGTAAGTCCATCTAACTTATCTCCTATAAATTTTATATCAAGAAGTCACAAGACTATGATTTTAGTTTAAAGATTAGTCTCTTAACGATTACTTACGTCTATTATGTATTTCTCAATACTATATTAATGTTCCCGAGCACTTACTATATTTATGGAGCATTTATACAATACTTATCTACTTACATGCACAGTAGAAAAATTCCACACACACACACACACACACACACACACACACACATATATATATATATATATATATATATATATATATATATATATATATATTAATCACTCATATAATATATATATTATCGCCACCCCACATAAAATCTATGGTGCTGACATATTCTGCTATCAAGTCCCCGTATCTCTCGTACTAAGGGAAATACTAGTTCGGAATCACTCTCGAACTGTATTAACATAATACACACATAATGGATGCGAAGCATAGTTCCAAGTCACTAAGAGGTCAACACATACCCCCTCACGTCTCTTAGGACCATCAGACTATCATTCTCAGATAGTCCGTACCATGGAATCCTAGGTTCTAGAGTACAAGTCAATATCCCCCATAAAGGTCCCAATGAGATAAGACTGTCCCGACGCTGCAATCTCCGTGATAGCAAGTAGCGCGGGTATGATTATACACAAATATAATATAAATATATACACATGCACTCGTTCATATATATAAATATTCTCATTTTCCGATTAGGTTCTCCACGACCCATAATAATATTTTAATTGTACCTAATACAATTTTACCCTATTTTTACGCATAAAGAATTCATTTAATTTCATTCTCAATTATAATCATTTCGTAACTATTTCTCGTCCCTCGAAGTATTCTCTCTTCCTAAAGGTCAATTCAGTAGGTACACCCTTTCTAACATACTGGTCTAAGTCATTTATGAACCTCTCAATTTTGTAGCTAACGTGCGAACGATTTCCAATGTGTGTCAAACCCCCCGTTAATCCAAGGTTACATCCCATATATTATTTCAATTAACGGAATCTACATAGACCCTACTGGTCCTCTTCATCACCCATTATATTTTTTTTTAAATATTATCTACGCATTTTATCTGAGTTAAAACAAAAGAGGAAAAACATTCAGTTTCCAGGAGGGGTCGATCGATCGACATTCTTGAGTCGATCGATCGATCGAGCAGTTCTTGCCTAGAATCTGTTAATACAACCTACGGGTTTCATCCAAGAAAATCCTCCAAAACACCATTAATGATTCCCAAACTCCCCATCAAGTATACCGCTGATTTAATAAACCTACCTACATGATTTCCTACGTAAAGCATATATGAATTCATCAAAGATATAGGATTAAAGAGACAATTCACCATATTTGTCAAGAACCCTAGTTTCATCAAAATTTTCCAACATCCTAAATCTTTTTCCAGATTTCTTTCTTCTAAACCATTAAAATTTCATGGGTAATCCTATACATATGCCAAGGCTTCCAGATTACATGTATTACTCCTAAAATATGTGATCCAGGTCTCCTAATTCATGAAATTCTTCAATAAAACATATATATAACAATCCTATTCTAACATGGGTGAAATATCAACTAAAAAAATAGCAATATAGATACTTGCCTTAAGATCGAAGGTCTGACTCCATGAATTTGACAGGTATAGGCTTGATCCCCTCGCTCCGATCTACGTTTTGGTGGTGGTGGTGGTGCAGTTGGGTTAGTTCTTGGCCTTGGATTCTTGGAAGAATTTTCTCATTTCTTCCTCTCATTTCCGTTCTAGCCTTTTGAGAATGTTAATCCTAGGGGAATCTCCTAATAACTGATATTAATTCCCAATTTTCGTCATTTAACTAAGGCCTAATTTGGAAATGACTAAATCACCCTCCCGGGGTGTCGATTAGGCCTAAAAATGCCCCGAGACCCAAACTAAACCCCCGAGTACACTTTTCTGACTATCTCGACCCTTCTGGACTCATTAGCGCACTCAATTTGACCATACAAGTGACTTATAATTTATTCACTTTTTATAATAATAATATGGTCCCGACTTAATTTCCACAATTGTCATATTATTCACCCGTAACAATTTTAATAAATTCAATTCTACATATTACTTTACTCATTAGGTAATACTCAACAAATTTCCAATAATTATTAACTCTCATCACGCTAGTAAATATTTAAATAAATTTCCCGATTAATATTAAATTAATTTATCTCAATTACATTTAAATAAATTCCCAATTTAAAGCCATAAAAATACGGGGCATTACACTAACATAATTGTAATTTCCCTTACATTCTCGGATTTATGAAGGAATGGGATAAGAGACGACCTTCAGATATTTTTATTACACAAGTTTCATTATTTTATGTAAGCTACATGAATTCCATGCTTATTTGATATAAAATGAAGGCCTTTTCAATTACATCTTAAAAACGGATACAACCTACCCCTTTAATGTGTTTTTAAAGATATGCAAAAGGGACCTCTGCATTACGCTTTCGCCTTGTGGTGTATTAACTATACATACTGCAGGGTGCCATGATGATGAGGATTTGATAGGAATTGTATATAACATCAATAAAACAGGTCTATTATGTATTTGGAATTACCGAATCACATCTGTTTGGATTTTATTGATGTTAATGCTATAGATGTTAACTAAGGTTGTCATAGAAGTCCAAATAAATATGTTTCTGCTCTCTAATGCATACAACACCTATAGACTAATAATTGTTTCGATTTTTATTATATACAACAACTATAGAGTAATAATTGTTGTATACAATAATTTTTATATATTTTTTGCAATATGAGTCCTTCAAATCACTTTATATAGATGTTATTTCAAAATATGTTACTGCAATATCTATAGATGTTGCTACAATATCAGTCCTTCAAATCTGTTGCTGCAATGTCTATAGATATTATTTCTATATATGTTGCTACTATACCTAAGTTATTTATATATATTTTGGTCCAAAATCAGTTCTTCAAATATGTTTATACTCTCCCATATTTATCTATTTGGATTCTATTGATGTTAATGCAATATATATTAACTAAGGTTGTTATATCTATCCAAATATATTTTTTTCTACTCTCTAATGCATACAACACCTATAAAGTAATTATTATTTCAATTTTTATTATATACAACAACTCCAGACAAATAGTTATTTCAACTGTTATTGCATACAACAATTAGAGTTCAATTAATGTCTATGATGTTGGAAATAATTTAGAGTTTAGTTTGCAATTTGAACAAGGAATGATGCATATAATAAATTCTTTGTTTAAGATTATAGTTAGGGAGAGCGAGGGGGAATTAGTTTTAAATTATAATTTCAAGTCGAACCAATTGTAAATCTGTGAGTAATATGTTTTAATGAAACTATTTGTTGTGATAGCGTAAGTATTATACAAGGTAGTATTTCTTTGGATATGATCGAATTTGTGAAGATCCTTTGGGACATATATTGCCCTCTAATAAACTAATGTGTATACATATTTGTTTGGATCTATTTGGACTGATAAACTAAACTGTGAACCTATTACGAATTGATCAATATAGTAGGTAAATATGTTTGATTTTATCTGTCTTCTCATATCGTGTTATTGTTGTAAGTACTTACTGTGTCACTATGATTTTTCACTTATATGTTGAATTTTATATTATTTAGATTTATTTGGGGGGGATAATTTTAAGGACATATCCATTGATTGTGAGGTCCTTTATTCTTTCCCTCATTTATCTTGCTTTTGTCCAACACTACCTGAGTGAGGCTATCGTCGCAAATACATTTTATTTTATTAGTCCAAATAGATACAAATGATCTTCACATATTTGACTACCCTCTATCAAAATAATGAAACATATATATTTCTTCTCTCCAATACATACAACAACTATATGTTGTAATATCAGTCCAAACAGATCTGTTTCAGCTACACTTATAAGTTAATATGTATGCATATTAACTAATTAGTTAACTAAGTAAATTCAAATAAGGAAAGAGCATCTTACACAATTTGATTTATTATCATGGAAACCGAGTCTTCTTGAAATATTAAAACACATTAAAGCAAATACTAGTGTGTACGTAATCATATGTCGTGTATATATTATAAAACTCCATTAAATTAAATTTAAGAGGCATTAAATTTATTACCTTGGCTATCCATGGGATTGCCACAATTGGTTACTTAAGATGAATGTGCAAAATCTTCGGATTGCAAGGCTTGTACAATGGGAGGTTGCACATCTTATATAGTAGCATATTGTAGCCATTGTAAATGATCTAGTTGATCTCATATATCTGGAACACCCTGGTGCTATGGTAAAGGATCCACAATCGAAAGGGGAAGTCAAGATGTGAGTGAATAGTTATTTTTTCGAAGTAAATAAAGTTTTTAAGCCTTTAACAATATCGTACAAGTGCATTAGGAAAAACATTTTACATATAACATACCGTATCCAAATGGCATAAACAAATCACACATCAACGATGGAACATATTAGTAATAAAACATTCCATTTTCATTCTTGAATAATAACTTAAGGATATCATATAAGTGCGTGAATAATATCATGTTATATCACACATGACACATGTAAAAGGCATAAACAAATCACACGTCAATGATGGAAGATAATGGTGATAATAAATTCCATTTTCATTCAAACATAATATCTAAATTGAGCCAAAGGCTACATTCTACTATAAAAACCAATACATTCAATTTACATCACTCTCCAAACAAACGATATCTTCCTCATCACAATATTCAATTAGGTTTCTTATTCTTCATCATCTCCATCACATACGAAATCATTTTCATCAAACCCCGACCCCCTTGTTGTGCTCCGAATACATTTGTATCTGACTTTTCCTCTTTGTCCCATACACTGGAATATTCACAGGTAAAAGAGCCATCTCGTTATTTATCGCCAAAACCATCAAGCTTAATCCTCTCTCATTCGTCCCCATGTGCTCTGCTGTAAACTCAACGAATTTGTGGAATCCGGTGAGCGATTGTACATAATCACTGGTAAAATGTAATCAGAATATATACTCCATATATTATAAAGGCACAATTTCCCCACAAAAAGGTTTTGATAAGAATTTCATTTATAGTTTTTTCATTTTTACCATGCTTAAACAAACGGTGAAACTAAGCCTCTAAGTCAAATTTACCTTTCATCCTTGCTTATTATCTAAATTATAAGATAATTACTAAAACTCCTCGTTACAACTCTAAATCACTCTCGCTATCAAAACCAATATCACAGGGCCCAACATCGATCGGTCTACCACAAGTTTACATCACGTGATTAACATACAACAGAAATCGATGGCACATTCAACGAGTCTATAGATACATGTATATGTAAATATAAGCATATCACAATATTAGGACAACATTAAGATTCCTGATTTACATAGAACAACGTTTATATGTTGACTTTCCATTGAATCTCAACCTCATAATAAGACAAAGTAAATATTTTAAACTCACCAGTCACAACAAAATACCAAATCAATGACAAACAATATATATTTGAATACAAAAATGCCTCTACCACTAGTTTACATCAAATGGTTTATCAAACAACATAAAACGGCTGCACATTCTTACAGGTACCATGTATATGCACATATTAGTATTAAGAAATATCACAACATTCAGATTTCTCATTTACATAGTAAAATGTCGAACGAATAGCATCGGCTCTCAAACTCATCTTAAGCTAATGAAAATACCTTACACTCATCAATTACAACATTGAATCAATGACAAACAAATCAACATTTAAATTAACAAAAAATAACTCAAACCACTACCGCTAGTTTATATCATATGATTTAACAAACAATAGAAATATGATTGCTTATTCCAACATGAATTAGTAAGAAGATAAACTAATATATAAAATGAAGTGAACAAATATATGGGTGATACCTATAAACTAATCTATAAAATGGAGGCGGTGACACTAATGTTTACGCCTTTGGTTTTGAGAAGTATCAATCAAGACTCAATAAGCAAAACCGTCGAGTCCATTAGTAGTCATCTATGCATCTTATAATGTGGTAATCACACTTAGATCCGTGCTCGTGGTTAAAGTAAAAATAATATTGGGTCATGAAAACGTAAGATAAGAGAAAAACATTATGAAAAGAGGTGTAAACACCTCACACAGGATCAAAGAAAGTTGTGGAAACAACCCGAGTAGTCATGTGACTCACGGGTTTGAGATTTGATCAAAATTTGAAAATTTTAAGTGTTAAAACTTGAAAATTAGGCTTTGTGGACGAAAATACCAAACAACAATCAAACATTATGGAAATAGGAAAACACACTTCATACATGATTAGAGTAACTTGTACACACAACCCGTGTAGTTATGAGACTCATAGATTCAGATATAGTTCTAAATTTCAAATTTCTAAGTATAAAACTTTAGAGTTGGGTTTGGAGTGTGGAAACACAAGATAAGAACACAACAATCCGAAAAGAGGGATGCACACCTCACAAGGGACTAATGTAAGATTATTGTTAGGCTTCAGGGGCCGTATGAGATTATTATTATATTTTTTTTAAACTCGGACATGAGTCTGTTAAAACTTTATGTTGATGGACTTAATTTTTTTTATCTTATATATGTTCAATCAGTGGAAGGGATTTATTGTTGGTTTAGTTATGACTTTTGTTGTTGTTGGGTTTATTTTAATGTTAAAACATGTTGGATTTCACAAATAAACAAAGTAAACTCTACCAAAATTTTCTGAAATTAATAAGTGCTCTAATTTGATTAAGTCGAATAAACACGCATTTGAAAATTGGGTATTGGTAGATGAGAAAGTAAAACAACTAATAAACATACCAGAAAGTGAATATACATGCATTTTTTGCATAATTGTTTGAAAATTGTTTACAATTATTTGTATTATATAAAAAATCTTTTCGACTTAAATTATATACTACTTAATACTTTGGAAAAATTAGATTTCATATGTTGTGTTTTACAATGCACTAGAGATTTATATATGATGTTTTAAACTTATGCAATGGAATCTAGTTAGAGGCATGTGAAAGGTGTATTGCCTCAGACAACATAATAGTGAACGTAAGTGAGAAGAGGACTTCGACGCATTTTCGCCTAAAATTATGAAGTGATTATTACCTATGGAGGAACAATTAAGTTTAATAGACAAATTTAATTTGGTTGATGTGTTAGCTCGATTTAATTTCATGTAGTTTTCTTTGATGTGAGACAAAAAAAATATTGGTGGGAGTGTTGTCGTATTTATTGGCTAAATGTTATAATTTATAATGTATCAATCAATACACCAAAAACACTAATGTGGCACACCTCGATATTAAAATCTGGCACAGTTTAAAATTGTGCCAAATTTTGGCACTGTTTAATAACAATCTGACACACTTTTAAGAAGTGCCAAATTTTTGCACTGTTTAAAAGTGTGCCAAAATTGAAAACACTTCACTAAAATATAAATATCCTAAAAAAAATTAATTACCCTCAAGGGTTTTTGTTTTCCCGCTCTCTCTCCTCTACCAATACCATCTCCCGCTCTCTCTCTCTCACGCTCAAGAAAATCCCTAGCTTATCTCTTTCACCTTAAATTCGTCCCAAAAAAGCCATTATTGGATCGAATCTTGGAGATAACGGGTGGCGATGAAGAATCCTCAGAGAGAGGTCTCTTTGAGTTGGGTATTCGGCTGTGGGAAGGCCTGGTGCGTGAGGTTTTGGGGTGTGGGAAACAGTTCTATCGTTCTTGAAGTTGTTAGATTGGGTTGGTCGGTAGCCTCGGTTTTACCACACCCGTGTCACCTTTCACGCCATCTTCAAGATCCTATCCCCAGCCAAGTTATTTGTCTTTGATGTTTGATTTCATGGGGAATCACATGAAGCAGAGGTATGTTCATAATATCAGATTCCATCTCATTATTGATCTCAATTTTTTTTCTACAAAGTTATTTTGCCTAAATGGGTGTTTATTAGTTGTTTCAATCATGTAATATACCTGAAAAATATATTGGGAATCCATATTTTACATATATGTGTTGTTCTAACATTTGAGGCCATTTTTTAATCTGAATTGTTTGTGTGGTTGAGATTGACTTTGTATGCTTACCTGTTTGCTAATTTGTGGTAATTGTGTAATATTCATGTTTTATTCAATTGGTTCAACTTTCAATTTTAACTTTGACTTAAGTTTCTAATTTAACCTTTGATTTTAGGGCTTACATATGGATGAAAGCAGTGACCAAGGGAAGAATGTTGTATCATGAGGTATAAGAATATAAGTTATGCGTCATCCATTATGCGAGCATTGTGTTGTGGGTATTCAATGAGTAGTTATATTAATTTATTTTCTTGGTCTTGTGGTAAAGTTCACATACAAATAGTAATTGTCTTGGTTTTGTAATATTTGGGCCCATTTCAGTCGCTCTGTCTTCAATTACTACATTAGCACAACCACATTTCATCTCTTCCTCATCGCCCTCTCTTTTTAGGTAAACATAGATTAACGTTGACATGAATTGTTGATTTTTTCACCTCTTTGTTTTGGTACACACATAATAAAATGAGTTATAAGCCCATATTTAGACCTAACAACAATATTGAGGTAAGAGTGATCAATGTTTTTCAATATAGCATTCCACAATATTTTATTTGATATAGAACTGTACATATGTGTGTGTGTGTTTGTATTATATCAATGTTTGTCAATATAGGATTCCAAAATTATATAACATTTGTTACAAATAAACACTTAAAACATTTCTAACATTGTCGTTTCTCTCTTTTGTGGTCCTATTTCAGCAATGAATGCAGTGGCTAAGGATATCTCCAAAGCAAGTCGTTAAGATAGTTGACCAGCGGAGCCTTCGAGCCGGCAGTGGCTACTGAATGTAGTACTTCATGCTTCAGCAATGAATGCAGTGACTAATGAATGTAATGGCTAAGGATATCAGAGGTAACTGACGACGCCATCAAGCCGTCGTCCAAGATGATATTCATGTTAGTTTTGTGATGTTTGGTATTCACGTTGGTTTTGTGATATTTGGTATTCACGTTGGTTTTGTGATTTTGATTTATCAAACAGGTCAATGGGGAACTTTCGTACCCTCACAACAATAAATTACGTTGAGACAGAATGAAGTGGGACTTTTACTCGATGATATCAAAGTTCCCGAGTAGTTAGTTTGAGGTGGAAAAAAAGTTCATTGCGAGAACTTGGGAGATGTTGGTAAAAATGGAATTATTTATTAGCTCGACGACCTGTGTCTTCCCATTACTGACACCGACGAATAGTTGTATTGGTGCTAATAAGTGGTGTAATCTTCCTACTCAGGTATTATTTAAATTCTGATTTGTTTTTAATATTATGATTACGCTCTTAGGTTGTCATCTTCCTACTCAAGTATTATTTAAGTTTTTAGCTTGTTACAATTGTTATATACTATTATATATATATATATATATATATATATATATATATAACAACTAATATATATATAACAACCCTGTCAAAGCTCTAAACTTTATCAAACTTTAGCAAACTCTAAACTTTAGTCTCACAATACATAATTCACAATTTAACTATGGACATAATCAGCTCAAACTTAAACACCATTGAAGGGTGAAAACTGTAGGAAGATGACGATAAATTGCACCACCGTTGAAGGGTGGAAACACAAATCAGCCCCGTAAGAGGCACTAACACCTCGTACGGGACCAATGTAACTCGTAGGAACTGACCACGTAGTCACAGGCCTCTCGATTTGAGAATATGATGATAATTTGAAAATATATATAGCTTAGGCTTAAAAATAAGTCGTTGAAGGGTGAAAACCCAAACCAGCCCCCAAACCACCCCGTAAGAGGCACTAACACCTCACACGGGACCAATGTAACTCATAGGAACTGATCGTTTAGTCACGGGCCTCTCGGTTTGAGAATATGATGATAATTTGAAAATATATAGATTACGCTTAAAAACAACCCATTTGAGGGTGAAACCCCAAACCAGTCGCCAAACGGCCCCGTAAGAGGCACGGACACCTAACACGGGACCAATGTAACTTGTAGGAACTGAGCGAATAGTCGCGGGTTTCCCGATTTGAGAATATGATTATAATTTGGAAATATCAAGATTAAGCTTAAAAACAAGCCATTTGAGGGTGAAAACCCAAACCAGCCGCCAAACGGCCCCATAAGAGGCACGAACACCTCACATGGGACCAATGTAACTTCACTACAAAAAAATTGCTTTTTACTACGGTGCTCCAATCGTCTCAAAATGTCCTCTAGCCATCTCAAAAGCCTTTTGTGACGCCATTTGAGATGGCAAAGGAGCGTAGTATTAGACCCCCGTTTCAAAAGCTTTTTGAGACGACAAAAGTCGTCTCAAAAAGTTCTTTTGAGACGGAAAATACGCCATCTTAAAAGGTCATTGCTTAAAAGACCCTTTTGAGATGGCAAAAAATCCGTCTTTTAAAGTGATTTTTAGAGACACCAACATACATCCCCAAAGAGATTTTTGAGACGATAAATTAACCGTCTCAAAAAGTCCTCGTTTATGGAACCCTTTTGAGATGGCAAAGAAGTCGTCTTTAATAATTTTGGCACCAAAATTAAAATTTCATCAATTCCTTAATATACTCTATATAATTATAAAAAAACCTCTTAAAAACAATATGACATATTTTGCATCCCATTTCAACAAATAACATATAATTTTCCATTCAATTATAATTAAAGTTCATAAAAAGAAAAAATACACAATTTAAACATTGTGTCCAACATAGATCTCTCTATAAAATTTCACTCATCTCATTAGACAAAATACATAAAAACCATCTATTCCCTAACATAAAATGATGTTGCGCAAAGTAAACTCGCAATCTTCAAGCATACGACCTCCAGCAAAACGACTCCAATATCTTGCCTTGTCCACAAAAGGTTTTCACCTGCAATAAATTTATTGAGTGTCAGTTACCTTAAACAAAAAAGTATATTTTTTTAATAGTTCCTATAGATGATAATATCTAAAAACCTTATCAAGTTTGAATATCTTCGTATTATTTACTTTTAAAAATACTTAATAATTTTTAAAAAATTCAGCAGAGTCTCCTTTATTTATTCATGAAAACCAACATGTTTAAACATAAAGATTAACTCAAAAACAACGACAGAAATAGCCACAACTTTCTAAACATTTAATATAAATAAAAATACACATTACGATTCTTTTTACCGTTGGACAACATAATGAGCAAAATTTAACTTGAATATGTCTCACCCCTGCTTGTGGTTCAGAGCAAGGCTAAAGAGGACTTAAGCGACAAGGCCTTTGTTCGAGAGAATAGATGCAAAATCTCCAACGATAAAAGGCTCAAGTATACGTATAACAAGTCCTTGTGGGATAGTAAACTTCCTGCAATAAATGGGATACAAAAAGCAATTAGCTATGGTTCTGAAAAAGTCAAAAAACATTAACTTGATTTAGAAACTTGGACAATACTTGTTTAAAACCCAATACAAAAACCAGGTCCAAAGATGTCATGATTATATAAATATAAAATAAGCACAAACGCTAAAAAACTAGTTCATTTAACTATTTAACACTTAACGGACTGATTACAAACTGAACTAATAACTTGATATTGAGAAAGAAAGCATATCTTTACAAAGAAGATAATTAAGTCTCACACGTCAACCCGTAGGCATCAAGTAAGAACCCCACAACATGAAGTTTGATAGTTTGAGTTTGCATACCACGATATTAGACATTCCATGTATGCATCAGCTGTGAAGGCCACAAAATTAATTTTGGATAATTTGAGTTTGTTAACATGATCATTATCATACCATGAAACCATTATATATAGGACAAAACACACAATGCAACCCATGATCCATACGAGATTTATTATAAAGAGAAACATCATGCATAAAAATTAAAAATTGGCATGTCCTAAATGAGCATGCCACTAGTTCAAAGTCATTAAAGTGAAAACTTAAGAACTAAATCGGGAAAAATAAAAATTAGGAAGTCGGAACCAGATGGCTTTTGTTGCCAATTCCGTATCTCTCACTATTAGAGGAACGATTATCTCTCACCACTATGGTTAAACTGGTATGTCAAGGCATGCAACTTCACACTTATCATGGGTTATAACATAAGTTTCCTAGAAACTGCTTTTGGGGTTCCAATTCTTCCCATACATTTTCTATTGCGAAGAATACTATAAGTTTTGGGCCTCCTCTTGTCTTCCCTGATCTTAGGCAGCTTCAGTCTCAGATTTTTTGGCTTTATGAACATCTCAGGTCCCATACTGCAAGGGTACTCCTATAGCCCACTATAGGAGTACTCCACGTCAAAGCAGGCCCTATAGTTTGTAATGTTGAGTTATGTCTTGCCAAATTAATTCCCTTAATGATTGTTAACTTCAAACTATCTCATGTTTTATCTATATATATATATCTATATTTAATATTTATACTATATATAAAAGTAAAAATGACTGGGAATGAGTGACTGTGATTTACAGTGCTAAGTGTTTACAGTTTTAATGAATGGACAAAAATTGAACTCCTCGTCAATTAATTGCTCTCAAGCTATTTAATATTTCTAGACATGTTCTCAAAAGCATGTAAAACATATGACAAACAACATTGTTTGACATTGTTTAAACCATAAATGATCAAATGTTAAAATGTAGAACAAGCATTAGTACACACCCCACAAGCTTTGGAACTAGAAACAATTTTGAGAATGGACTCTAAGGGGCTGTTATGGTTCATGTTACATTGAGCAGTATAATTTTATGCTTTATGGGGTTTGGTTTACCATGTAGGAGGCTTTAGGAGGGGGGGGGGGGTGAGTGTGGGATTTGTAAATTATAGTTTTTAGGGATAAAATAGTGGTTTTTCAGACTTAAGTGAAGAAAATATAAGAACTTAGATAATTAGATGAAGAAGGAATCAGGGATCACATCTAGGTTATTATAGGCATCACTTGTAGGGCTAGAATTGCATCACGCAATCCAAAAGGCTTCAGAGGCTCTGAAAATGTAAAACTCGATCTATATAAAATTGTAAGTTTTTACGTTGTCTTTTAGTATTTCCAAGTCTAACAGGACTCCAACTCCCTTTTTGGAAACATTTTTTTTTTTATTGGTAATCTGAGAAATAATGTATAACAAAAAACACTTGAGGGGTCTGAACCCCGTATACATGATGTATGCAAACAAAAACTATAAACATAGAAAGGGGATTCCCCAAATATTACGAATCCCTGTGGAGCTCACTGCAAGGAGAAAATAACCACAATAATGACTAATCCTCTGCCCTAAGCTCACCCAAAAAATCTACAAAAAGCAACTCTAATGAAGGATAAGCCTCCTTAATACAGAGAAATGGCATACTCGGTATGCTAAGCTTAAAGCATCTCTGACTCCTCTCTTTCTACACTGTCCGTATTCGCAAAGAGGATTCACTTCCCAAGACCTCAGTGCCAAGCCGCCAATGCTCTAAAGCATAACTTGGCATGATACACTGAATAGTAAATACTAAATAGTGAAATGACTTAACTTGTTTCCACTCATAGGAAGGGGGTGATAAAAAGGATGGAATGTTCACGTACCCCTAGAGAACACACAATAGATCATCATCAGTAGTGATTACTTCATCATAGAAAATTTTAAAAAAACACAAGCCATCTAAGCATACAAAGTAAATTCCTTATGATCCTCTCTTTAAAGGGATAACCAGCGCCAGTGGCAAGGTATCTTCTTCAATTCATTTCTTATCTTCCTAATGATCAATTTTATATGCTGGAATGCAAAAGGAGTTGCCAATAAGGCAACTAATAGAAGAATTAAAAGGTTAATCATGTCTTATTCCCTTCCTGCTATTGCCTTATTGGAGCATAAAGCTTGTTTAATTAAACTAGAGAAGTATCAAAATAAATGTAGATTCAATAATAGTGTCCATAACTGTTCCAATAAGATATGGTTCTTATGGTCTAATGAGATTGTGATTATTGTGATCAGAGGTGAATATCAAATCTTGTGTATTCAAATAGTCTCGCAGAGTATCAATAAAACAGTGTTCATATCCATAATTTATGCTAAGTGCACTCCAAAAGAGAGGAGACCTTTGTGGGATAGTATTGAAGATTTTGCTTCTCAAATTCGCCCCCAATCCTTGTTGGTGATTGGAGATTTTAATATGGTGGCTTCTATAGAAAAAAAAAAGTAAGTGGTAATGAACTAGAATTTATTGTTAGTCAAGACTTTAATGACATGACCTCTAATATTGATTTAGTATATCTTGGATTGATATGATCAAGGTATACTTCGTCCAATAATAGGCTGATTGGAACTATCTTCAGGAAACTGGACAGGGAGTTAGTTAATTCTCAATGACTCATTGACTTCCTCAAATCAAGCATCACTCATTTGCATAAAAAATTCTCTGACCACAGTCCTCTCTTTCTCTATATCAAAAACCCTATAGATTATTGCCCCAAACCATTCTAGTTCCTTAATATGCGATGATTAGACACCAATATTCATAATATAGTTAAAGAATCTTGGACAGTCCCATTGGTTGCTTCTCCTGTGAATTTGTTTGCCCTTAAACTCAAAAGGCACCAAGTCAACCTTAAGGAATGGAACACCAATCATAATAAAAACATATTTCAGAATGTAAAGGATTTGGAAGACTAGTTGATTATCAAAGAAAATACCTTCAAGAATGATCTTAATCAATATACCAGAAGTGAATTATATGAGGTTAAGGCGAAGTTGAATATTGCCTTAAAAGAGAGGAGATCTTCTAGAAATAGAAATCTAACATCAACTGGCTCAATGAAGGGATATCAACACTGAAGTGTTCCATTCTCCAGGATATCCATCCCATATTAGTTGAAGAGATTACGTACATCAATATTTTCCCAGGAATATATTCTAATGACTACTCCATGATTAAACCCAAGTCAACTACCAAATGTTATAGAGTTGGGGTTTACGTAACAATCGATTGCGGGTTCAATCTGGAGCATCATCAATATACGTTTGCTCAGAACACTGGAAATCTAGGCCACTAATGATGAGTCAGAGTTCTACGATATGGGCCGGATGGGGAAGCAAAAGAGGGAGGTCATCCGTAATATGGTTTGCTCAATTGTTACGGTCTTTCTTGTTATCATGGACTTCGTGGTTATCAGCATTGCGGTGACTGTGTCACATCCCCACAACCAACTGCATCTTCCCCTTCATCCGATCGATAATTACACCATTTCTCTGCGCAATGCATTGAGTTTTTCAACGTACATAAATGTAAGAGTAAGAGTAGGATTACGATAGATTGTGTTTCTCTAATAGATGACTATATTTGCTATGTTTTTTTTGGAAAGATGATTATACATTCTAAGTTGTAATTACAGTATTTTTGTTCAGGTTATACTCATTTATATTATATGGATAGATTAGATCAGGTATACTCTTTTCTAATTTCCAATTAATCCATTGTTCCCCACTTCCTATTCTATATTTTATTTATCTGTTATATATGGACAGGTTGGGTCAGAGTATCAACCCCTAATGATTATCATGGATGGACGCGTCCTGAAGACATGGAGTATAAGAGGCATGTGACACAATGTGATATTTGCTCCGATATCACATCGAAGATGGATGCAACATATACGGTTTTCAAAGAGGACAAGGGATACTCATGGAAGCTCATCCATGGAGCCACAAAACTTTTAGGTTTGCAAGGGAAGCAGGGAGAGACTCCTATAGTTGTGAGGGTTTGGCAGCATCATTCTTATCTAAGTCCACAATGTTTTGTGACTATTACTTATGGGAGGCTACCTGGTTGTATTATGTCACAGGAAATAGCTCTTATCTTAGTCTGGAAACATACTGCTGCTTCTAAGGATAACATTGACTATGCTTTATTTAGTTGGGATAACAAGCTAGCTTGTGCCGAGATAAATAGATAATCAAAGTTTGATTGATGAAATAAGAAATTGTATCAAAAGTAGAAATGACACGTGACATCAAATATGTGGTTGCTGAAAAATAAAAATAAAACGAAAATTTTATTTTTCGTATTTATTTCATGACTACTTATTATTTAAAGACATTATTCATACATATCAACTAATATTATATAAAGATTAATGTCCAATTTTTTTCTTTAAATGTAACCCCATGTTTGGAGATGGGTTGGGCCACTATATGAAAATGAGTTTAGCAACCCATATCAGACTAAGGCCATATCCATTCGGGTGTTAAAGGTTTAATTACAGCCAGTTATAAACCTTTTTCATCGCCATCCGGGTGCTATGCCAAAACAAAAGAAGTTTTAGAGGGGCTGGAAAGGCTTAAAGGTAGGCTACAAGTAACCCTTCTACCATGGCGTCGTGTCTGCTATCATCGAAGAGATTCCATACCTCAAGATCTTCCTAGAAAAGTATTATGCTGACTACTCCATTATTAAACCCATGGTAGGACCACTATTGCCACACTGAATAGGGGAACAAAACATGCACATGACTTGTAAATGAAAATGCATATGACCTGTAAAGAACACGTATATGACCTGCAAAAATTAAGTCAGTGTTGTACCCTTGAAAGGACCACTATTACTCGAAAAGAGGTCATTCGAAATCCTATGAACCTCAATCGAGTATAGACAACATATAAGCATACACTCAAAAGGTAATGCCTCTATAAAACAATCCTATAAATCTCAATGAATGAAAATCCATAAATTTATTCTCTATGATAACATGAATGAATAATCTAAAAGTAAAATAAGTACTGTGTGTGGCAACGAGGTTAGAGATTATAGACAACAACTAGATGTACATGCTAATATATGGGATCAAAGTCACATTATAGAAAGAAATTGTCTCGCTAGGGCAATTGGTGTCCAAAAAGATAAGTGGCAGGATTTCAGTAGAAAGGACATGCTCACTATGAAGATATAAATCAAGAAAGTCATCTCTCAAAAGATAAATATATGAGGCAAGAACATCCTTAGTAGGAATATTGATGACAATCGGTAGTATGTAAATAAATTATAAAATAATAAGGTGAGAAAAGAGAACTTAGGTGATTGTTTAATTAAATCATAAGAAAGTTATTTTTTTTCCCTCTTCCACAATTATATCCCATTTGAGCAATCATCACTAACTACCGCATAGTGGAAAATCCTCCTAACCCTCTAAGACACTTTCTTTCCAATCTATTTGCTTGACCAACAGTTCATATAAGATAAAACTCTAATACAAATTAGCCACTTTCTTCCACAATTATATGCTCTTGGAACAAATTTTGAACATTTCTAACTCGTTTGATGGTATGAGATCCCGTATTACCTGAATGAATACAGTTTTTGTATTTATTCTTAATAAAAGAAGCCCACAAACCATTTGATTTCTTAAGCCTCCAAGCTAATTTCAAACAGAGCTTTGGATTCAACCTCAATATCAATGTTAGACATGTTATTTTCTGAACAAAAAAGAAGACCAGCTTTAATTACTTGAAAAAGAAAACATATCAAACAGAGCTTTGGATTCAACCTCTAAAGTCTCTTAAAATTGCACCTGCTCCCAAACCAGGTAGATGATCTCTAGGGATGAAACATTGAGCTTAAATATTCCATTTGAAGGCTTGTTCAGAAGATGATTGAAAAAGTAAGAAAGAGATAGAATAGGCTTCTTCATTTTAAAACATATAGCTGCTTGACTTATTGAATCATCCCCCGGTTTAATTGAGTAGCCTTGAGATATATCAGATATTATAGCTAATAACTTGTCAATAATTAAGTTTGATTTCATAGGAATACCCTCAAAAAGAGGCTTATTCCTACTCAACCACAATTCCCACAAAATACTAACTGGAATAATGTTATGCAACCACAAAATACTAATGTATTCCTACGGGAGCACATTTAGACAATGCTTTCCAAAATAAGACTATATTCAGCAACTAACATACCTAACATCATCAAACCAAAAAAAATTAACAGATAAGCAGTAGGAACTGTGTTCAGTAGGAAATGTGTAGCAATAACATATGTTTAAGCAGTAGTTGTTCAAGTTTATCCTATCTGACCGACGCTTGATTCTTTATCAGATGTCGGCTGACCGACATTTAGAATCAACAGATGTTTAGGATCAAATGTCAATTGGCCAACATAAGATTCTTTATCAAATATCGGTTGGCCGCTATTATTAGGGATTTTGGCAGAAAGTGTTGGGTGATTTAGTATGGGGATATTCTTCATCTTAGGATGAAAGAGTGGAGTAACACGAGTCCTACATCTGAAATCATTACAAAATTGGATAGGGTGGCGGATTTGGATCTCTAAAAATCATATCATCTTTGAAGGGGCAATATATCCGTTTGAAGGAATAATCAAGGGGGTACATAATCATGTAAAAGAAGTGATAAACTATTTCAACAAAAATCAAGAGGTAAACTATTTCAACAAAAATCAAGAGGTAAACTATTTCAACAAAAATCAAGAGGTAAGTGCTTCTGAAAAAGAGGGATTAGAACTATAGAAAAACTATAATAGAAGCTTTAATTGTTTAATTGATGAAAAGGAGGGATAAGAACTATATGAGAAATATAATATAATCTTTAGAATCACTGGAAAAACAAAAGAAATGAAAAAGATCATATAGAATGCAATTGTATGAATGCTATTTGTAATAGAGAGATGAAGTCGTATCAAGAGATACAAAAGAGTGAAACTTTTTAATGTCCAAAGGCCATTTATCCATGTGATGGGAGAGATGAGAGATAATGTTTTTTTGTGAAATGAACATGTGTCAACTAAAATTGGGTGTAGCATATTATGTATCAACTTTATTTATCGCGGGTGAAGTTGAAATAATACCTTACGAAACAAGACAAGTCATTCTAAAAAGAACAAAATGTGCTCATGAGACTAGTGTGTTTTGAATGAAACTCTTCTTAGATGTGATAACTTTTGGCTTGCCATAATAACAATAATAATCAACAGAGGAATGTGGTAAAACAAGATTTATCTAGTCAACCCAAGGGGTTTAGACGTGACTTTCTTCAGTTAATTTGAGTAATAACATGCATAATTTAAGCCAATCCATGCATAGAGTAAGCTGATCGAAATAATTTAACAAAGGAAAGTACCAAAGTGATAATCAAGTATTTATAGAAATAATATAAATAAAATTATTATGGTAAAAGAAGGGAGGCCGTGGGCAGGAGGTGCCCGACACAACCGAACCCCATGTATGGAGAGGTTGTTCTTGAACATAAATTTCATGCTATAGAATTATATGATATTATGCATGTTTTCTAAACAAAACATACCTATAACTACCACGTCCTCAGTTAACTCTAAGTAATAATTCCTTTTATTCGGTGTCAGAGATCATTCACTCTTTTCATAATTTTAATCAGTGTCTTTTACCATGACAACCCTGATATTTCAAATAGGAAAACTAATTTTCTATCGAACCCGAATGCTATTAATTTGTAATTGTCTTTAAACTATAATTTATATTCCAATATATGACATGTTGAATGAAACATAAAATGGCTTGGTCCAGTGGTAAGGAGGGTTTCGCTCTAGACCATAGGTCGTGAGTTCGATCCCTCCCCACGGATACCTGTCCTGAGGATAAGGGTGGGCTTTGAACCGTGCGGGTATGCCGTAAAGTGTCTGGGTTCGATTCCCCCTCGAGTGCCAGATTTAAATTGGGGTGTGTGTTAGGGTGTCTCTGTCACTTGCACCCCCTGTTTATCAAACACGAGGGAGTCCAAAGGGCTCATTCGTGTGGAGGTTCAGGGCTTCCAAAAAAAATCAAACCTCAGGCAAGGTCCCTTCAATAAGGCGCGCGCCTTATGCCTCTAGGCTCCAGGATCGAGGTGCTCCTAAAGCGCCCCTTGTTAAATAGTTTTTAGAAAATGCCCCAAATACAAGAATGGACCAATTAATGTGTTGACATTATGTAGATAAGGAATCTTATTATTATGATATATTAATAATATTGTTTACTAATAGTAATTTATGAGATATTTCAAATTTTGGATCATAATATAATCTTATTATTATTGATAAATAATTTTTGCATGTCTTGTATAATGTGCGCTACACTTCGATCAGGCGCGCGCCTCGCCTTGCGTCTTGTGCCTAGGCTCTACAGAGACATTGGCGCCTTAGTGCTCCTTACGCCTTAAATAACTATGATCCCGTCATTGTATTCTTTTGAACACCGGTTACTTAAATTAATCCAACTCTTATCCATGATTCCTAATAATGAAAAAACATATGGTTCTCAACAATTTGATAAATAAATTCAAAAAATTCAATAGCAAACTAATTGAAATAATAGTCATATAACCCAACAATTCAACGCATCAATTTCAATATCTACGTCATTAAAAAGTCACACAATCAATATAAAAGTCAAGAAAGGAAAGCATGTTACATAATTAAAAATTCACACAATCAACATTTTAGTACTAATGCATCAAATCTTAAGAAATGGCAGCATCTAACGCAATTAAAAAGTCACGTTACCAAAATTTTAACATCTACATCATTAAACATTTATACGTAAAAAAACTCAACCAACATACCCATTTTCATCCTCGCTCGAATCACTACGTTCATCTCCTCCTTTGTACGGCACATACACTTCATCATCGTCAGTCAATTTTTTATTACTCTTTAATTTACTTTTCTTACTTTTAGCACGATCCCGCATTGCCGAATACAATTTATTCTCTTCTATTTTCTTTAACCTCTACCTCTCGTACTCCTTCAATGTTATAAACATTTTTTTATTAAAGACATGTAATAAGAGAATAAATTAGGGAGAGAGAGAATGAAAAATCAAGTCGATCTTTTTAGATTCTTTAAAGCACTTGACATTACTTTTTTGTGTAAACTAGAATTTCAACTAATGCTTTATTCCGGGTACCAACTCATATGTTGGAGCTTGTGTCCCAATAATGAGGTTCCGTTTGATTGGCGCTGAATTATTTTCGATGGAAAATACTCATTTTTACGCTTTTGAGGTGCTTGATTTCATATGCATTGTATTAAAACACTACTTATAAATATGAAAAGTGTTTCATTTTTTATCACTTTTCACCGAAAATAATTCTCACCCACTACCCAAAGAATCGATTTCCACGGAAAATAACATTTGTGATTTTTTCAATGGTGATGCAAGTTTGAATTAATTTGGGTCCATCACATATATCACAAAATAAAATCATAATCGAATGGTAAATCAAATTAATGGCATGAAGTACTAGCAAATGCCATGAATTAATGAACATAAACAAACATATCAATCATTATAACTAAAATTCACACAAACAAGTACACAAATATTTTCATAAATTAATCTTAAAAATATCATACAAAAACCAATTGACAATCCGGGTTTTCAAATTGCTCACCCTCAACCTCCTATCACCACTACAAATCAATAAAAATAATAAGAAATTACACTCAACACGGATCTATATGTAACTCAAGTAATTTAAAAACACATATGAAGCCATATACGACTTACCTAGGGAGATGCCGATGGCTGGTTACTAGTGCCAGAACGGTGAGGCTAGGGCTAGAGGTGAGCAGCTAGGCTAGGGCTAGTGTGTGCGGCGGGTGATGAAGAGGAAGAACGGGTGTGGGTTCTTTTTTTGTCTGTATTTTTTACTTTCTTTTTTTTTAGTAGGCTTACAAGAACAACTTTCTTTCTTAGGCTTTCAAGAAGCGGGAAGCTAAAATTTCCCAAGCGGGAAGCGAAATATTTTCTTGCCGTCTCATAAAGTATATCTTTTGAGACAACTACTCATTTTCCATCTTTTTAAATGATATTTTTTGAGACGGAAAACAAATGTTGTCTTAAAAAAAATAGTTTTTTAGACGGTTAATTTTAGCCGTCTCAAAAGGTCAGTTTTAGAGACCCAATTTTTTGTCGTCTCAAAAGCCTTCGTAGTAAAAAGCAATTTTTTTTGTAGTGCTTATAGGAATTGATCGCATAGTCGCGGGTCTCCCGGTTTGAGAATATGACGATAATATAGAAATTTGTATATTAGGCTTAAAAACAGGTCGTTTGAGGGTGAAAACCCAAACCAGCCACCAAACGGCCCCGTAATAGTCACGAACACCTCACACGGGACCAATGTAACTTGTAGGAAATGACAGCATAATCGTGGATCACCTGGGTTGAGAATATGACGATAATTTGAAAATATCTAGATTAGGCTTAAAAACAGGCCGTTTGTGGGTGAAAACCCAAACCAGCAGCCAAATGGCCCCGTAAGCGGCACGAACACCTCACACGAAACCAATGTAACTTATAAGAATTAACCGCGTAGTCTCAGGTCTCCCGATTAGAGAATATGACGATAATTTGAAAACATATAGATTAGTCTTAGAAACAAGTCATTTGAGGGCGAAAATCCAAATCAGCCGCCAAACGGTCCCGTAAGAGGCACAAACACCTCACACGGGACCAATATAACTTGTGGGAACTGATCGCATAATTGTGGGTCCCCTGACTTGAGAATATGATGATAATTTGGAAATATCTAGATTAGGCTTAAAAACAAGTCGTTTGAGGGTGAATACCCCAACCAACCGCTAAACGGCCCTGTAAGAGGCACGGACACCTCGCACGGGACCAATGTAACTCGTGGAAAATGATCACGTAGTCATAGGCCTCTCGATTTGAGAATATGATGATAATTTGAAAATATATAGATTAGGCTTAGAAACAAGCCGTTTGAGGGTGAAAACCAAAACCTGCTGCCAAACAGCCCCGTAAAAGGCACGAACACTTCACACTAGACCAATATAACTTGTAGGAACTGAAAGCGTAATCGCAGGTCTCCCAATTTGAGAATATGATGATAATTTGGAAATATATAGATGAGGCTTAAAATAAAGTCGTTTGAGTGTGAATACCCAAACCAGCGGCCAAAAGATCCCGTAAGAGGTACGAATACCTTGTACGGGACTAATGTAACTCGTAGGAACTGACTGCGTAGTCACGGGCCTCTCGATTTGAGAATATGATAATAATTTAAAAATATATAGATTAGGCTTAGAAATAAGCTGTTTCAGGGTGAAAACCCAAACCAATTACCAAACGGCTCCGTAAGAGGCACAAACACCTCGCAAAGGACCAATGTATCTCGTAGGAACTGACCGCGTAGTCACGGGCCTCTCAGTTTGATAATATGATGATAATTTGAAAATATATGGATTAGGCTTAGAAACAAGCCGTTTGAGGGTGAAAACCCAAACCAGCCACCAAAGGGTCCCATAACAGGCACGGACACCTCACATTAGACCAATGTAACTTGTAGTAACTGACCGCGTAATCGCGGGTCTCCCGATTTGAGAATATGATGATAATTTAAAAATATGTAGATTAGACTTAAAAATAAGTCGTTTAAGGGGGAATACCCAAACCAGCGACCAAACGGCCTCATAAGAGGCACGAACACCTCGCACGGGACCAATGTAACTTGTAGGAACTGATCGCGTAGACACGGGCCTCTCGATTTGAGAATATGATGATAATTTGAAAATATATAGATTAGGTTTAGAAATAAGCCGTTTGAGGGTGAAAACCCAAACCAGCCACCAAATATCCCCATTAAAGGCACGAAAACCTCGCGCGGGACCAATGTATCTCCTAGGAACTGATTGCATAGTGACGGGCCTCCCGATTTGAGAATATGATGATAATTTGAAAATATATAGATTAGGTTTAGAAACAAGCCGTTTGAGGGTGAAAACCAAAACCAACAGCCAAACGGTTCCGTAAGATACACGGACACCTCACACTAGACCAATGTAACTTGTAGGAACTGACCGCGTAATCGTGGGTCTCCCAGTTTGAGAATATGATGATAATTTGGAAATATCTAGATTAGGCTTAAATACAAGCCATTTGAGGATAAAAACCCAAACCAGTCGCCAAACGGTCCCATAAGAGGCACGAACACCTCGCAAGGGACCAATGTAACTTATAGGAACTAACTGCGTAGTCACGAGCCTCTCGATTTGAGAATATGACGATAATTTGAAAATATATATCTTAGTCTTAAAAATAAGTCGTTTGAGGGCGAATACCCAAACCAACTACCAAACGGCCTCGTAAGAGGCACGAACACCTCGCACATGACCAATGTAATTCGTAGAAACTCACTGAGTAGTCATGGGCCTCTCGGTTTGAGAATATGTTGATAATTTGAAAATATATAAATTAGACTTAGAAATAAGCCGTGTGAGGGAGAAAACACAAACCAGCCGCCAAACGGCCCCGTAAGAGGCACAAACACCTAACACGGGACCAATATAATTTATAGGAACTGACCGTATAATCGCGGGTTTCCCAGTTTGAGAATATGATGATAATTTGAAAATATCTAGATTAGGCTTAAAAACAAGCCATTTGAGGGTGAATACCCAAACTAGCCACCAAACGGCCCCGTAAGAGGCATGTACACCTCGCACGGAACCAATGTAACTCATAGGAACTGACTGTATAGTCACGACCCTCTCGTTTTGATATTATGATGATAATTTGAGAATATATATACTAGACTTAGAAACAAGCCGTTTGAGGATGAAAAACCAAACTAGCTGCCAAACGGCCCCGTAAGAGGCACAAACACCTCACACCGGACCAATGTAACTTGTAGGAACTGACCGTATAGTCGTGAGTCTTCCGGTTTGAGAATATGATGATAATTTGGAAATATCTATATTAGGCTTAAAAACAAGCCTTTTGAGGGCGAATACCCAAACCAATCACCAGATGGCCCCGTAAGTGGCACAAACACCTCACACGGGACCAATATAACTGGTAGGAACTGACTGCATAGTCAGTGGTCTCCCGATTTGAGAATATGACGATAATTTGAAAATATCTAAATTAGGCTTAAAAATAAGCATTTAAAGGGTGAAAACCCAAACCATCCCCCAAATGGCCCCTATAGAGGCACGAACACCTCGCACGGGACCAATGTTACTTGTAGGAACTGACCGCGTAGTGGAGGGTCTCTCGGTTTGATAATATGATGATAATTTGAAAATATCTAGATTAGGCTTAAAAACAAGCCGTTTGAGGGTGAAAACTCAAATCACTTGCCAAACGGCCCAGTAAGAGGCACCAACACCTCGCACGGGACCAATGTAACTTGTAGGAACTGACAGCATAGTCGCGGGTCTCTCGGTTTGAGAATATGATGATAATTTGGAAATATCTAATTTAGGCTTAAAAACAGGCCGTTTGAGGGTGAAAACCCAAACCATCCGTCAAACGGCCCCGTAAAAGGCACAAACACCTCGCACATGACCAATGTAACTTGTAGGAACTAACCACATAGTCACGGGCTTCTCGATTTAAGAATATGATGATACTTTGAGAATATATATATTAGGCTTAGAAACAAGACATATAAGGGTGGAAACCCAAATCAACCCCCATATGACCCCGTAAGAGGCTATAATACCTCGCACGGGACCAATATAACTTATAGGAACTGATCATGTAGTCACGGGGCTCTCAATTTGAGAATATGATGATAATTTGATATTATATGGATTAGGCTTAGAAATAAGTCGTTGAAGGGTGAAAACCCAAACCAACCCCCAAACGATCCCGTAAGAAGCACTAACACCTCAGATGAGATCAATGTAACTCGTAGGAACTGATCAGATTGTCATAACTTGTGTAAGATTTTTAATTTTAGAATATAATAAGAATTGCAACTCCTATATCTAATTTTTTATCTTGAGTAAGATTTTTTTTTTTATAAATTACTTGGTTACTAATATCATCTCTTTTTTGTATCCTATTTTTTTGTAGGATAACATTTTATCGTTAGCATTTATTCACGCGGAACACACGGAAAAGTCAATGGTTTACGATAAGGGGTTTATTTATTTAATGTCGTTAATATTCATGATTCTGTTATTTTTCTTTTGTGGTTTTATTGTTAACTTTTATGGCCGTGCGGGCTTTTGTAAGTTTATTGTTATATTTTGTGGTCATGCGGGCTTTATATTACGCATATTTTATATTATGAGGTTTTAGAATGTACGAAAAATAGAGAAAACTCTGCCTAATTTTTTTTGGTCTATGAACTATTAAAGACTTTTAATATTTTGAAGTTTGTATGCACATTAGTTTATCAACAACGTGCAAAATTTGCAATTTGTGAATTTTCTTATTTTCAAATAATTAATTTTTTTCTTTTATCTAAAAATTTGGCACAGTTCAAAACCGTGCCAAAAGTGTATCAAATTTTGGCACGATTTTGAACTGTGCCAAAAGTTTATCATAATATGCTCAATCTGGCACAGTTCAAAACTGTGCCAGAAATATCAAATTCTGACATGGTTTAAAAGTGTGCCAGAAGTGTTTATGTTTGGTCAAATCCGACACACTTTTAAACCGGGCCAGAAAAAAATGGCCATTTTGGAACACTTGATTCTGGCACCATTCAAAATCGTGCCAAATTTGATCTGGAAAAGTTTTAAACCGTGTCAGATTCCTGTTTTTGGTATAGTGAATTGTAACATTGAATTTGGAATAATTGATTCTAAGGGTTTTTGCTTGTGTGTATATTTATTTGTCAACTATGAAATTAATATTGGTTATTAAATTTTTTATTATATGTTTAATTTATGACTGTTTATATTAAACCCTCATGAGATGAAATTTTTTATATGACCTTTTTAAAATTTTGAAAATTGTTTATCATGTCGCTTTTTAAATCAAATATGACATCTTATAGAGTATATTATGACCATTTTTTGTAGCAGATATGATAGTTTTGAAAAAAAGGTCATATAGAACCGTTACCTAATATGATACTTTTTATGGATATCAATTATGACACCCAAACTTATGACACTTTTTATTGAAAAATAAAGTGTCATAAAATGCATTTTATGACGCTTAAAAATGTCATAAAAGGGCTTTTTTCTTGTAGTTGTTGTAGTATTATGAGGTCTTTTGAGTGAACCCGATTCACTTCGCATGTTACAGGGAAAAACATTTTCAATGAATGTATCATCCGTTCATTCAATAAGCATATTAATATGTACAATGGTAATCTCATATTTATGGACAAGAAAACGATGTGTACTACCATTGTTGTCAACACTAATGAATATACAATCAATGGTCTTTGGTCCTATCTTAACCTTTTTAGGTGTAGGAACCGCTACCTTTGCTAAGCACCCGCACACTTTTAATTATTTATATTTAGGTTTACAACCTTTCAATAGCTCATATGGTATGTAGTGGGTTTTCTTACGACGCATTTTGTTGAGAATATAATTGGTGGAAATCAATGCTCACCCCCCACATGTTCTATGGTAGTTCTAAACCTATCAACATAACTTCTATCATTTCTTTCAATGTTCAGCTTTTTCGATCAACAATACCATTAGATTAAGGTGACTAAAGAGCTGTAGTTTGGTGGATGACTTCATGCTTTGAACAAAATTCTTCTAAAGGGGAATTATATTCACCACTTCTCTCACTTCTTGTTGCCTTTATCTTTTTGCTAAGTTAATTCTCAACTTCAGTTTTGTAGTTTTTAAACACTACAATTTTCTCATCTTTGCTTGTAAGTTAATAAATATAGCAATATTGAGTGCAATCATCAATAAAAGTAATGAAATTATTTTTGATACCTCTTGTTTGCACAAATTTTAAATCACATATATCAGGATGAATTAACTCTTGAGGTTCGGTATTCCTTTGGATAGAACGAAAGGGAATTATTTCCATTTTTTATTCCATATATATTTCACATTTATGATTGTGATCCAATTAACATTAAGATGGTAAATTTAATGCAATTAATATACGCAACGTATCACAATTAACATATCCTAATCTGTCACGCCAAGTAGTAAAAGACTCGAGCAACTACAAGAATGTGGACTTATAAATATTTATAAGATTTTGGTATAATAGTCATTACATTCTTCTTAAAGAACCCATCACTAAGGTAGCCCTTGCCTACATACATATCATTCTTAGCAAGGAGTTTTTTTCGATACAAATACCAACTTAAAGACATTTTTGCTAAGAAATGATCCGGATATTAAATTCTTTCGAATATCGAGCACATAAAGCACATCATTAAGCATGATGATAATACATAAATATTGCGTATTTCATCCCTTGAACCTATGCATTTTAGCCCCCTCAGGTATCTTATTCCCTATATTTATTCTCGTTAACCAAACAACCTCGAATTTCTATGTTAACATGCTTTGCAGGGGTTAATTCAAATTTTATAGGTATTTGGATGCTAAGTGTGAAGTTCGGACGCATTCCAGCTAATTTTTGTACGCAATCGCACGTTCAAGGGCAATTTAGTAAATTCACAGCTTGGGCACCTGGTCCAACATCTTCAAGGAAGTTGTATCCCTTTTCGTAAGCTTCACGTTGCCGTAAACGGTGAGTGATTCTGAGTCCGTATGAAGAAGTTACGAGTTTTTTAGCAGAAGAGAAAAATAAAGAAACCAAAACAACAAGCTGCTTGGCTGAGACCATCTTGATCGATCGATCGATCAAAGGGATCGATCGATCAATCCTTCATTTTTCATCCATCGAGCTAAGACAGTGGGCTTAGTTTTTAATCATCGATCGATTGATCCCCTGTTTTCTGCAGATATTTTCCCTTTTCTTTTCTTTTTCCTTTTCTTTTCTAATTTAATTCCACTTACTATATAAACCATTTTTGATTTAAATAACTGATATAATTCATTTTAGGTTAGTTTAGGTTAGGGTTTGGGGATTTGAGAGATCTTTTTCTTCCTCTTTTGGTTTGACACCCATTAGGGTTTGTAATTGGTACTTTCATCTTCCCTTTCCATTAATATAGTTTGTTTCCCTTATGTTCTTGCTTTATATTTTAGTTTACATGCTTTATTTACTTTATTTCATTTAGTTGCTTTCTAGTATAGATTTATTGCGTTTATTTACCACTTTCCTTTATCGCGTTTTTAATATGCTTTCTAGCTAAATTAGTCTAGGTTGTGTCGAATTGAACTCATTCCGGGTTGACATGTTGCTTGGCTTTGGTGATGGTGTTTATAGGTCTATTTTGGGTGCTTTGTCCTAGTTATTAGGCATAGGGGGTTTGATGGGGCATATCATGTATGTTCCGTGCTTACGACCTTGTGTGCGTAATTTTTGGGGTATTTGTTGATGCTAAAATCGGATTAGGCATTTCTGCGGATTTGGGGGTGTGACAACCCTTGATTTAATTAACTGTCGAAATGGGACGCAATCATAATAACTCGTCGACCCATGTAACAATTTTATACTAATTAACTCGGATGTGGGATATTCGACGCAACCTATAGTTTTTACTTGCTTTGTTAGTCTAGATTTATTTTCCCTCGCCTAGATTAATATTTCCCTTTTATTTATCTTTTCCCTTTTTGTGTATACTCATCTTTTACACTTTTATTTTAGGAATATAAAATCCTATAAATTCTACCAACTCGTCTCTGTGGATTTTCGATACCCGACTTATTGCTATACTCACCCGTTGAGTGTAGTCGTAATTTAGATTTTTGTATAGTTCAGGTGAGCTGAATTCAAAACGATCGGAGCGCAGGTGACTCTCACGTCGCGATAAATCCCTGCCTATCAAATGGAGCCATTGTCGGGGATGAGTTTGTTTTAGAATTTATTTGATTTAGTATTTCGTAATATTTTCTTTCTATTTGTATTTTTGGCTAACCTTTTTGTAGGACTTCTACATTTGAGCACCTAGAAACGCTTGAATTTTCCGCGCACATCTACTTTGTGGAATTCGCCACTTCGAGCCATTTTCGAGGTAAGCATGTCTAATTCCAATTCTTTCGGTAATCATTATGATAATTCTCAAAATTCCCGTACTCCTATGACTTTTGGTCAATACTTAGAGTCCCAAAAAATTACAAATTCAAAAATGACTTTGGGCGAGTATTGCAAAAGTCAAGCTTTGGAGTGCGTGTATTTTGAGGATGATGATAATGATTTTGGGCCTCTAATTCCTTATAATAGGAATTTTGAAACGAATTGTAATAGTTTTCAAAATTCCTATAATAATGAGTTTAACTTTAGTGCCGATAACGATTTTCAAACTCCTCATTTTTAAGAATCCGCACCTCGGCCTATGACTTTCGGCGAGGGTTTGCTCATGCTTGAGAACGAGAGGTATGAACAACTTTATCGGGAAGAAAATCATTATTGGGAGCAAGACTTGGATTTATTATTCGAATCCGACGACGATTTCTCTTCTGAGATTTTTGAAGTCAAGGAATGTTTTGAACCAATTGAGGACTTTGTGCCTAAATTGGAACAAACCATTCGTCACTTGGCCCATATTTTAATAGAAAATGAAAGTGAGGATGAAACGGATGTAGTATCCATTTGCAATCAGATGATTTCTGCTTTGGCCTCCAAAGAAGAACATTTCATTGAAAATTATCTTATTTCCTTCGAAACTCAATCTTTAAGCGATGATGACTCATCTCTTGAGTTTGAATTTCTTTCCTCCCCATTTTGATTCTCTATTATCACACTGTCACAAGTACCCGATGAATTGATGCCGAACTTTAAAACGTTCAACCCTTTCACCGACGAGGAGTACTTGGCTCAAGTTGCCTTCCATGAAGGCATCTTTGCCACGTGTGTGCCAGCTCCCATTCCGCTTGCTAAATACTTGGGAGGATATTCGACTTTTCTCGATCCCCACATGTTTTTGTCACCTGTTCAATCCAAATCCCTCATTGCCCCTCCAAAAATTTTAATTGACGATGGTTCCTTTCTTAAACCTTACACATGCCTTCCGTTGTTCAAACGGAATTCAAATTTTTTGAAAGGCATGCTCGAGAGTGAAAGTACACCGGTTATCCTCCAAAGTCAAATAATTTTTGCGGTGGACCCTAAACTATTTAGACTTCTAGTGTACAGTTAGTGTGAATCCTAAATAGTAGGTTGTATATAGTTAGATTTTTATTCTTTCGTTCTTTTTATTTTTCTCCCTCTTTAATTTAGTCTAGTGTAATTAGTTAACTTTTTGTTATTTGTTTTTTCTATGCTCGATACTAACTTGTTTTGTAGATTCTTTGGACTTGTTCTTATGGGGATCGCTCCAATTTTGGATAATATCGGTCTTTTTCTCTCTTTAACTTGGTTCTTAATTTACATTGAGGACAATATCAGTTTTTAAGTTAGGGGGTATGGGATATTCAATCCCTGTCTTTATTTAGTCTATGTTTTTTGGTCACATGTTAGTTACTTAGTATGCTTTCTTAGAAAATTCAAAAATTTCAAAAATATTTTCTTTTTTTTTTCTCCTTTTTTGGGCATCTTGCCTTTATTTTCGATGATAAATTTTAATAATTGCACGATCTAATAGACAACTCAACGATGCATGTTCTCGATTTTAGAAGTTACTATACTTTAGTCTTTAATTATTGATATTGTGAATAACTTCATGAATTAAACTTTAATCCCATGAGCACATGCGCTTTTCTTGTTTTATTGATTTGGTTTAAGATTTTTATAACTCGGTAATCTTTTGTTGCATTGTATATACTTACACCAAGTAAGCTTTGGACCTTTCGTCGTTTCTGAGTGTATACACTATTATTTCCTCTTTGAAAACATTGAATTCGTCGGTAATCTCTCTATTCTTTCATTTGATCGTTCATTAATTGAGTTCATACTTGAAATGTGTTACTTGAGCATATTTCATATATTGTTTTGATATGAGAATTGCGTAAACTTTATGAAATGATCATATGCCATATTTGTATATCACCCATATTACCTTGACCTTACCTTTTATATGTTCCCTAGTCAACCCACTTGAGCCTAAATACTAGCCTTTCGTTTCATTACCCAAAATCCCATAACCAACTCCAAATTTGAGTTTTATACCATACATATTACCTTACATACCCTTGTTGGGATTGTTATTTGGGAGTGAATGATATTGTTGTATTGTGGTTGCAATTTGAGCATGAAAAGAGTGAGAAAAGAAGAAAGTGTAGTGAAAAAGAAAAGAAAAAGAATAAAAAAACAAAAGAAAACAAAAGAAAAAGAAGAAAAGAAAAAGAAAGAGAAATTTGTATATATTGTTTATAGTGATTTAATAAGCTTTGATTACTCTCCAATTGTTATATTTAATGCTCGTTTGGAAATCATTTGTCCAATTTTGAAATTGCCCACTTTTTCCCATTATCTCGAGTTTCATCCTCAAACACCTTTGAATCCGTATATACATCTCTGTCATTTCATACCCTAGCCTAGCCTACACTACAACCCTATTAAAGTCCAATGTGATCTTAAGTAGATGTAATTTAAAGGTTTAAATAGTTTTGATAATCTGTGAAAATGCATTTCGCCTCTTTTATATGTGCAGTATCTTTCACTGGGATTATAGTTTTTATTTTCTATATAACGTTCTTCATTGGCGACATGTGTGCGGCCTAGTTTCCCTTTACATTTACTCCTTATGCCCGCATGTCCCGTGTGTTACCTCCCTGCTTCAAGTGAATTCATTTGATGAGGGTAATGCCCGTGAGGATTGACTTATATGCATGCTTTTATATTTAGTATCCGATTTATTTAAGTTTTTACCAAATCATATTTTGTGTGTGCTCACTCCCCTTCCACATTTTAAATTTTCAATTTAATGAGGTGCATTCGATAATGTTAATAACTACGGACTTTTTACTATGCTAATAACATGTTGAAATCTTGTTCGTATTTTTGAGTTTTTCGCATGCTTTGATTGGGCATATTTTGAGGAAATTTTATGATGTTTGTGGGTGTTATCCCTAAAAACCCTCACGAGATGACACCTGTCCACTACGGTAGCCTAGGGGCTTAATGGCTTATTGCATACGCTAAATGTAATCGAATTGCCCTTGAAAGTGGCCTTATGCTTTTATACCATACTTTTGTATTTATATCCTGCTTTTGGTTCGATTGTTGTTCTTGTTGTATCCTCTTTCATTGCTAGGGACTAGCAATGTGTAAGTTAGGGGGTGTGATAATACGCAAATATTATGTATTTTATTCCTCGAACCTACACATGTTAGCCCCCTCGGGTATCTTATTCCCTATATTTATGCTCGTTAACCAGAGAACCTCGGATTTCTATGTTAACATTCTTTGTAGGGGTTAATTGAGCTTTTATAGGTATTTGGATGCTAAGTGTGACGTTCTGACGCATTTTGGCTAATTTTTGTACGCAATCGCACATTCAAGGGAAATTCGATCAATTCACAGCTTGGGCACCTGGCCCAACATTTAAAGGAAGTTGTATCCCTCCTCGTAAGCTTCGCGTGACCGCGAATGGTGCGCGATTACGAGTCCGTATGATGAAGTTACGGGATTTTTAGCGGAAGAGAAAAACAAAGAAACCAAAACAGCAAGCTGCTTCGCTGAGACATCCTTGATCGATCGATCGATCCTTCATTTTTCATCCATCGAGCTGAGACAGTGGGCGTAGTTTTCAACCATCGATCGATCGATCAAAGGCATCGATCGATCGATCCCCAGGTTTCTGCAGATATTTTCCCTTTTCTTTTCTTTTTCCTTTTCTTTTTTAATTTAATTACACTTAATATATAAACCATTTTTGTTGTAAATAACATATATAATTCATTTTAGGTTAGTTTAGCTTAGGGTTTGGGGATTTGAGAGCTCTTTTTCTTCCTCTCTCGGTTTGACACCCATTAGGGTTTGTAATTGGTACTTTCATCTTCCCTCTCCATTAATATAGTTTGTTTTCCTTATTTTCTTGCTTTCTAATTTAGTTTACATGCTTTATTTACTTGCTTTCATTTAGTTGCTTTCTAGTGCATATTTATTGCGTTTATTTACCGCTTTCCTTTACCGCGTTTTTAATATGCTTTTTAGCTAAGTTAGTCTAGGTTGTGTCGGATTCAACTCATTCTGGGTTGACATGTTGCTTGGCTTTGGTGATGGTGTTTACGGGTCTATTTCGGGTGTGTTGTCCTAGTTATTATGCATAGGAGATTTGATGGGCATATCATGTATGTTCCGTGCTTACGACCTTGCGTGCGTAATTTTCGGGATATTTGTTGACGCCAAAATCGGATTAGGCATTTATGCAGATTTGGGGGCGTGACAACCCTTGATTTAATTAACTGTTGAAATGAGACGCATTCATAATAACTCGTCGACCCATGTAACCATTTTATACTAATTAACTCGGATAAGGGATATTCGACGCAACCTACAGTTTTTACTGGCTTTGTTAGTCTAGCTTTATTTTCCCTCGCCTAGATTAATATTTCCCTTTTATGCATCTTTTCCCTTTTTGTGCATACTCATCTTTTACACTTTTATTTTAGGAATATTAAATCCTATAAATTCTAGCAACTCATCTATGTGGATTTTTGATACCCGACTTACCGCTATACTCACCCGTTGAGTGTAGTCGTAATTTAGGTTTTTGTATAGTTCAGGTGGGCCGAATTAAAACGATCGACGCGCAGGTGACTCTCGCGTCGCGGCAAAACCCTGCCTATCACGTGAGTTCTTTGCCACTTGTCAATTTCAGCACTTCCTTTCCAGGTCCTTAAACTTTGGAAGATGAATCGTTTACCATGTAGAGTTTCTCATCATTATCAAACGTGTTATAAGTAATGACTATCCATTCGGTGGCACATATATGATAAGTAGAACTACTGTTAATCCAACATTCTTTGTTGTTTCCAACTAAGTTGCATTCGAAACTTGTTGCTGAGAGGTTAATGTCATTAACATCCTCTTGAAACTCATCTAATTCCATAACATTTTCTTGATCATTTTTTTTCTTGAAGTTCTTCGGCTTTCGACAATCCTTTGAGTGACGTCCCAGTTTTCCATAGTTGTAGCACTTTCCTTTGAACTTCCGAGTACCCTTAGATCTTTTGCTTGGACCTCCACCATTGTTCTTTCTCTTCTTGTTAGTCTTTGACCCCCCTTCAACTACATTGGATTTTTTTTCCGTGGATTGACTTTCCTTCATTCCCTTTTTCGAACTTCCGGTTATTTTCCTCAATTCTCAAACGGACAATCAATTGTTCAAGTTTCATTTCCGTGTGTTTATACTTTAAATAATTCTTAAATTCCTTCCAAAATGGTGGAAATTTTTCGACCATTGCAGCGAATTGAAAATTCTCTTAGAGAGATACCCTCAATATGAATATCATGGAGAATAACATGAAGTTCTTGAACTTGGGATATCATAATTCAAATTACTATGCACCAATTTATAACCTAATAAATGACCACTAATGAATTTCTTCTTGCCAACATCCTCGATTTTATATTTGGTATCGAAAGACGCCCAAAGTTCCTTTGCCGATTTAACATCACAATGAACATTATATAATGTGTTATCGAGTTCATTGAGAACATTGTTTCTATACAACAAGTCAGCGCGTTTCCACGCATCCACCGCAACCACTTTTTCCTTACTAGTCTTATTTTCATCAAGTGTAGAAGATTCTTTATTGAGGAACTTATCCAAATTTTGAGTGGCCAAATAGAATAGCATTTTTTGTTGCGAACACTTGTGCCATTGAATTTTTAGTCTTTTTTTTCAAAGGATGTGTCAACCGTAAGGACATCAAGGCTACTAGATGAAGCAGTCATTTCTGTTGCAATACAGAAGATATGTGCTTAAATTTACAAATAATTAATAAACATAATAGTCACAAATATTATATATATATATATATATATATGGAGAGGTCTAAAATGAACTAAAAAGATGAACATGTTAATGAATCTTAACAAAAAACACCAAACAACCTAGTAATTTTAATTTCTATATTGTAATTGGTTGGCACTAGCGGTAACGGACACACATGTCGATCGAATATTTTTTTTACCCCCCCCCCCCCCCCCCCGACACCAACTGGGCTTAAGGAAATAAGGGAATGGATTTGTTGAAATGGGCCTCTTGATTTTAATTATCAAACAGCAAAAGAGTTTGTGTATAAATTTTTTTACATAAACATGTAACGATACCGCAACCTTTTATTTGTCTAAAGCATATGCTTAAATCTATACATACAATTGAGATGCTTTTATGCACTAAAAAAGTTTTTTCCTGACTTTCATACCCGAAACTAAAAATTATTGAGCTAGCCACCAAGTTATTTATTACACGTGATTTGGGATTGTTAAGCAATCGACTAAGAAGACTACGCACAACCATACAAAGAAAAGAAACCACACACTACACCAAAAACAACATTTTGGCACACCCTGATATTAAAAATCTGGCACAGTTTAAAACTATGCCAGATTTTGGCATTGTTTTATAGAGATTTGGCACACTTACTAAAATATATAATACCCAAAAAAAAACATTACACTCCTCTCTTTCTCTTGTTCCCGCTCACGATTCCCGCCCCGCTCGTTCTCTCTCTCTAGCCTCTTCGCTCTGTCTCCTCTCTCTCTCGGCGGTCTCTCTCTCTCGGTCTCTCGGTATCTCTCTCGCGGCAGATGCTGGCGATTTATTTTCTCCCTAGGTCGGCATCTCTACTACCGACACTCTCTCTCCGGCCCATTCTCTCTTTCTCTGGTTACAGCCCTGTTCTCTCACTGAACTCATCCCAATCACGTAATTGTTTAAAGCATTGTATTTTTTTAACCTAAGCTAGGTTTCAGATTTGATCCTAGAGTTTATGATATGCCTGATTTGATTCGTATTTGCTTTTTAGGGTTTTATATATACATATTTAAATATTTATTATTTTTTTTAATGTGTGAGTTTTTGGTGCAAATTGAATGTTGATAATGAAAAAAATAAATAAATCATGGATTTTTATGTTCTTACCCCTTTAACAAAAATGTATATTTGATCTTATTTGTACATGTGACGTAGTTTTAAGAAAATTTAAGTGCTAAATATTCAATAATAATGTAAAAATAACAAATTGAAAAGTAGACACCCCACTAATTAAATGGATAAATGAGATTATGTGTTGAAAATTTAAGAAAAAACAAAAAAAAACTATTTAAATAGTAAGTAGACATTAATACTAAACATTCAATAATGATGTTACACATGTAGAAAAACCTTAGACCCGTTCAAGAGGTCTCACTATGACTGTGGTGAGAACTCTTGAATTGTCCCATTTTTGGACAGTTTGGAAATGTAAAAGTTTGTATTGTACATAATGATTATGCATGTCCTATTTTGAAAAATTCGGTGGCATATCTTTATGTTCTTTGGGTGCATACTAGATTGATGCAGTTTTTTGTGTTTTCTTGGTTGAAAAACTTAAGTAACACATGAACACTCCCAATTTAAGTTGTGTACTTGAAGAACTGTAGGGAGATGCTGGCAAAATTTTCTAGATTAGGACATGGCATGAGACATTATGACCAATACAAAATATGCATTTTCGAATGGGATAGGACCCTTACCCTGTAGTGGAGATGGAGGAAATATAGGAGCTCAAATATATACTTATTTACACTTGAATAAACTTCAATATATTTACAGTAAGTGTTTATAGTATAATGTGTGTTCTTTAAACTTATCAAGATGTCGTCGGGAATCAACAAAAAGTGGATAAATGAGAAAAATTCGAGACCGACACATATAGAGATGGGGTGTTACAGTTTCTACATTATGTGCATAGTAATAGTTCTAATGCTAAACATTCATGTCCCTGTAGACGTTGTCGAAATGGGAAAGGACATGTTGTTATAGATGACATATTCGTTCATTTAATGACATATGGTATGGACATGAACTATACCTTATGGCATTTTCATGGTGAGACATTAGTTGTTGATCAAGTCCAACCACTACCGCAATCTGTGACACTAACAAAACACGCTGATGTGCACAATATTCCAATTTTGAATGATCTTGTGAATGATGCTTGTGAGATGTTTATGGGTGAAGCGGAACCTAGTGAACCTAATAGTGTAGGCAGTGATGAAGCCCCCGCAACTTCTAAGGTTGCCAATGATTCGTACACACATAAATACAAAGGCAAGAAGTATGATAGTTTACATCAACTCGCACAGGAGCCATTGCACCCAGCTACCAGTTCTTCGCGTCATACCACAATGTATGCTCTTATAAAGTTGAATGATTTGAAAACACAATTTAATTTATCGGATGGTGCTATAGGTGGAATTCTTAGATTGTTAAATGAACTACTTCCTGAACATAACAACCTGACAACTAGTTATACAGAAATGAAAAACACCGTTAGAGATCTTGGTATGGATTATGTTAAGTATGACGTATGCATTAACAACTGTATGCTCTTTTGGAAAGAGCATGAAAAATATACTAGATGTATAAAATGTGGTTCTTTACGATACAAGTTTACTTGTCTAGACGAGGACGGTGTAGAAATTCAGAATACTAATGGAAAAAAAAAGTACTCTAGGGTTCCTAAGAAGGTAATGCGACATTTCCCTCTAATCCCTAGTCTAAAACGGTTATATACCATAAAATGGATAGCAGAGAAAATGACTTGGCACGCTCGTGCAAGCTCTTATATGGAATTCTTGCGTCATCCCCGAGATTCAACAGAATGGGTAAATTCAAACATTTTGTGGAGAGATTTTGCAAAAGATCCGCGGAATATTCGACTTGCAATAGCAACTGATGGTTTCAGCCCGAATAACATGTTTGGTCGTAAGTATAGTTGTTGGCCAGTGATAATTCAACCTCTTAACCGTCCTCCATCAATGTGTATGAAAAGTGAGTTTTCAATGTTGTCTGTATTGATTCCGGGACCAAAGTCACCATCAAGTAATATTGATGTCTTCCTCCAACTATTGGTTGATGAGTTAAATATCTTATGGTCTGGAGTTGAGGCTTGGGATGCATACAAAAATGAGAAATTTCAGTTAAAAGCCATGTTGATGTGGGGTATACATGATTTTCCAGCTTATGGGATGTTATCAGGTTGTTCAACTCAAGGTTACAATGGGTTTCCTGTTTGTTCTACAAATACACCTTCTCAATATCTTTCTAAGTCAACGAAATGTTGTTACCAACGATCTCGTATGTTCCTTCCTAAAGACCATCCTTACAGGTTTGACACATCAAAGCAAACATTTAATGGTAAAATAGAGGATGCTATGGCTCCAAGAAAGTTAACAAGTGTAGAAGTTGAGCAGATAGTGTCACTTATCGCTCGAGAAGGTGTTCAAAAAGAGGGAAAGGGAGATAAAAAGGGAAAGGCAAAGGGAAGGGGAAGGGGAAGGGGAAGGGGAAGGGGAAGGGGAAGGGGAAGGAGAAGGAGAAGGAGGATGTCATAATGGAAGATGATGATTATCCAAGTGAGGGTGACGATGAGAATCTAACGGGTACCGAGGGTTTTTCAAGGAGGTCAATTTTCTTTGACTTAGAGTACTAGAAGGACCATGATATTAGACATAATTTAGATATTATGCATGTTTAAAAGAATGTCACAGAGACTCTTTTAGGTACAATACTCTTGGTGAAAGTTTCATCAAATAAAGATACGGTTAAAGCCCATGAAGACTTAAAAGTTCATTTGAAACTTAAAAGGAAATTATGGATGAAAGATGTTGAAGGCAGTAACAAAAGGCTTATGCCAAAGGCACCTTTCGCATTAGGAAAGGAAGAGAAAGAAGACTTTTTTCGTACACTAAAAACATTAAAGGTACCGATTCGATTTTCATCAAATTTCAGCAATAATGTTAACCTCGATCCACCTGGATTTACCAATCTCAAGTCCCACGATTATCACGTCATTATGCAACGGTTGCTTCCTGCGTTGCTTATGCATTCATTTCCAGATGATAAGCCTTTGTTTAAAGATATACATCGGATAAGCATATTCTTTAATGTGTTGTGTGCCAAAGTGATATTTAGGGAACATCTTTTGAAGGCCAAAAACGCATTGGTAGAGGCACTTTGTGTCTTTGAAATTTATTTTCCACCTGCCTTTTTTGTGGTGATGATCCACCTCTTGCACCATTTAGCAGATGAAGCTTTGACAGCTGGGCCACCAAGATATCGGGCGATGTGGTTATTTGAGAGAGAAATGGGAAGATATAAAAAGTGGTCACGAAACAAGAGGTACATTGAAAGGAGCATTGCTAATGCATATTTGTTACATGAAGCTTCTTTGTATGCCATGGAGTACATATCGAAAAGAGGTGAAGGAACTCATAAGAGGAATCTTGAGGATTTTCTTGATGATGAGTTTAATGACTCGGAATGCCAACGACCATTGGGTAAAAGTAAAGAATTGATCTTAAATAATGTACAATATGAGCAAGTGCGAAGATAGGTTTTATCTCAATGCGATGGTGTTGATGAATGGAGAAGGTACACACTTAGTTCTATGTTAATTTATATTAATTGATTGTAATGTGATATTTCTTAATTTTGAAACTAATTTCTTGTAGAAAATTTGTGGTAACTGAGACTCAATCGATGCATAGAATTGATGATTTCATCCCTTGGCTAAGGAACGAGGCAAGTGTTTATTTATACATGTACTTTTTTATCAACCGTAATTATTTTTAATGAAACTTTAAAAAATTATCAATTCCTTACAGGCCTCAAGATTTAATGATAACGGGAATTTTGCCATATGCTGATGGTCCGCTCCATAGGGTTACCAGTTATGAGAAATTTCAATGCAATGGGTACACCTTTTGTACTTCTGGACATGAAGAGAATCATAACTTTCAGAGTAGTGGTGTATCCACTAAGGCCTTTAATAAGAAGGGGATTATGACAACCTTTTATGGAGTAATTAGACAAATACTTGACCTCAATTACATTGAGTTCACACATACTGTCTTTTATTGTGATTGGGTGGATGTTGATGATAATAATGCTTGCAAAGTTGAACCCACCTCAAAATTGGTGATGGTGAATCTTAGTAAGCTCGTGAGTAAAAATACGATTCACGATGATCAGTTCATCCTTGCATCTCAAGCCAGTCAAGTATTTTATTGTCAAGATGTAAAGCTGAAGGGGTGGTCAGTTGTTTTACACTCTCCCAAGAGACTGACAAAAGAAATAGATGCGATTGATATTGACCGTACGATGTATGACTCCATTCTCGAGGAAAATGATAAATTGCTGGAGCTTTTGGACACAGATTTCTAGTGCAATGATTTAGTTTGTTGTTGTTGTAAACATTTAATACTTTATTGTTGTTTGAACATTTAATATATGTATGGCTGTTTGAACTTGTAATTCTATGCTTACTGATGTTTTAACATGTAATATATTGGTGTCTATTTGAACATATATTCTTGTAATGTTTATTCGGATTATTTTGGTGTCCAATAGTTATTTTTTTCCAGATAAATGTCTCATATTAGTGATACTTTGCAACCGTCAATAAATGGGGTGACACGTATATCAACCTCCCGTTCTAAGATTGCTTCGGGTGTTTCAAGAGTAAGTGATGACTCTTCCGCCAAGAAATTAAAATTTAATGAGCACGGCCTTCCAGTTGGTGAAGATTTATATACACTCTCAACCAGGTTGGGAGACTTAGCAAGGACACATATTCCCATTTCTTATACGAGTTGGAAACAAGTGGATGTGCGATATAAGAACTCAGTTTGGTCATCATTAATGGTATACTATTCCTTTCTATTCAAAATAATGGAATAGTTAGTAAATTCAATTATGTGATGTTTTAATTTTATTTCTTCATATATTGTAGAAAGAGTTCCCAGATGTGCGCGAAAGTCAGAAACAAATTTTTATGAAAAAAGCGAACGATGCTTGGAAAAAGTTCAAGTCAAAGCTAAGGGTTAATTTAAAGGATGGTGATGTTGGAAAGTGGAAGGAGAAAGTTCCATGAAATGTCAAATCTGAGGACTAGGAGGTGTTTTGCAATAATGAAGCTTTAGAGGTTCAAAAAACATTGCGAAGAAAGAACAAAGAGACTAAACAAAATTGTGTGAGAAAGACAACTCATAACACATGCCGTCATGGTTATGCCCGAGCTTCAGAGAATTGGAGAAAGAAGCATGGGCGTGCACCCACTCGTGCTGAATTGTGGTTGGCAACTCATATAATCAAAGGAGGTGGTTATGCCCCTCATGATAAAGTATTAACGGTAATTTAAATATTTTAATGTTCGTTTTGTCAAAAAAAAGTATCGTATCATCAAACTTAATGTTAATATATTTTTGTACATGACCAAATTCAATTGCTTCTGGATGTATACAAAGCGAGTGGTCAAGAGGAGACCTTGGTTGTCGGCCCTATTTTTGATGTTTTTGGAAAAGATACGCGAGGACGTGTTCGTTGTGTTGGGTCCACAATTTCGAGAACCACTGTATTAGGGTCGGCATTTGCTAGAGAAATGCTTGAAGAGGTGAAAGAGGACAACGGAAATTGGAAGGATCATGTTGATCACCTAAGGAGTGACATAGAGGGGATAAAGTCCTCATTATCAGAATTCATTACTGGATTCAAAACCGAAAAATTTTCATGTGTTGGACACAACGTTCAGGAGTTACCTACTTTAGGCACCGCGGCTCCTTCGTGTTCTCTTTCCTCCCCTGCATTCGAGGTTCCAAATTTCACCTCTATAATTGAATGCAAAATACTATCCCATACACGTGAACTTGTTGGTTATGGGAGGAAAACGCAACCAGGAGCCGTCTCGACCGTTCACTTCCATGCGTTGAGAAATAATGAAGTGCGAGTTTTACTCGATGACATCAAAGTGCCCGAGTATCCAGTTTGTGGTGGAAAATAAGATCATTGCGAGAACTTGGAAGATGTTGGTAAAAATGGAATTATGTATTGTCTCGACGACCTTTGTCATCCCATTGGTGACACCGACGAATGAACACATGAATAAACACACTGATTAGACTCTCTTTCAATTTCCGCTTTACTAATTAATATTCATCCATTAATATTTGTGTGTATGTATATATCTTTATGTACGTTCTTATTTATATGCAACAAATATGTTATTGTGAGCATATAGGCAACATATATGCTGCTGCATGTATATATGCTACTGCATATATGCAACTGTATGCATATATGTTGCATATATGCTTCTGCGTGCAAATATGCTACTCATATATGCATACAGTTACTGCATATATGCATGTATGCATACAGTTATTGCATATATGTTGCATATATGCTGCTGCGTGCTTATATGCATACAGCTACTGCATATATGCAACATATATGCACACAGTTGCATATATGCACGCAGTTTGAGAAATGGAACCAAAAAGATTATCTTAGTTTGAGAAATGGCTGCTTCAGCCTCTTAGTTTGAGAAATGGCTGCTTCAGCCTCTTAGTTTATCCACATTTGCTTCAGCCTCTTATCTATGCCCTGTTTCTGCCTTATCCTTATTCAGAGAAATGGCATGTCCTTATTCATATGCCCTGTTTCTGCTTTATCTCTGCCTTATTCAGACTATAACCTCTTCCTTATTCATATGCCTTATCTCTGCATTTTCCAGCTTATCAACATTGGAATTTTTAGTGGGAACCTCTAGGTATTTCACACTTATGTTAGTGTTAAAGTTTTTCACCTTTTGTTAGGAAGCCTCCAAATCCTTTGGATGTTTTGTTGTATAAGAATAAGGTTGAAGCATCAGCTGCAAAAGCTAGCTATATTAACTGCAAAAGGCTGAAGCAGCAGCTGTATAAGAATAAGGCCGAAGTTAGCTAACTTTAACATGAAAGGATAGTATATATTAACTGCAAAAGATAGACCATGAGAGCATAACATGCCTCAAAATTATACCAAATCAGATTCACAATTTTGCTGGCATCTTCCTCAACACATTAATTGGGTTGAGAATGGCACACTTCGGCTATAGATAGCAAGTCATGCATTCTATTACGTAGTCTTCAAGGGTTAAAACATTGTTAGTTGTAAAAAATATAGACAGATTATAAAGGAAGGCCATAAGCCTTATCTGTAATACTCTATAAGAGAGTCCTAATTACATAGAGATACAAATTTCCAGAAGTAACTTATAAATGATCGATATATTATCTATATATAAACAAGTAAACTAAATAACATGAAATAAAAGAAGTTTATTGTTAGTGTCAATGTGTACTCACTAACTCTGTGAATAGGACGATAATTTGCAAAAATCAATACTTAGAGATAAAAACGACCCCGTAGGAGGCACGAACACCTCGCACGGGACCAATGTAACTTGTAGGAACTGACCGCGTAGTCCCGGGTCTCCCGATTTGTGAATAGGACGATAATTTTTAAAAATCACACTTAAACTTAAAAACATGCCGTTAAAGGGTGAAAACCCAAACCGGCCCCCAAACGACCCCGTAGGAGGCACGAACACCTCGCACGGGACCAATGTAACTTGTAGGAACTCACCGCGTAGTCCCAAGTCTCCCAATTTGTGAATAGGACGATAATTTGCAAAAATCAAAACTGAAACTTAAAAACATGCCGTTAAAGGGTGAAAACCCAAACCGGCCATCAAACGACCCCGTAGGAGGCATGGACACCTCACACGGGACCAATGTAACTTGTAGGAACTGACCGCGTAGTCCCGGGTCTTCCGGTTTGTGAATAGGATGATAATTTGCAAAAATCACACTTAAACTTAAAAACATGCCGTTAAAGGGTGAAAACCCAAACCGGCCCCCAAACGACCTCGTAGGAGGTACGAACACCTGGCACGAGACCCATGTAACTTGTAGGAACTGACCGCGTAGTCCCGGGTCTCCCGGTTTGAGAGTATGACGATAATTTGCAAAAATCACACTTAGACTTAAAAATAAGCCGTCAATGGGTGAAAATCCAAACCGGCCCCCAAACGACCCCGTAGGAGGCACGAACACCTCGCACGGGACCAATGTAACTTGTAAGAACTGACCGCGCAGTCCCGCGTCTCCCGATTTGAGAGTATGACGATAATTTGTAAAAATCACACTTAGCGTTAAAAACATGCCGTTAAAGGGTGAAAACCCAAACTGGCCCCCAAACGAACCCGTAGGAGGCACGAACACCTCGTACGGGACCCATGTAACTTGTAGGAACTGGCAGCGTAGTCCCGGATCTCCCGATTTGTAAGTATGACGATAATTTGGAAAAATAACACTTAAACTTAAAAACACGCCGTTAAAGGGTGAAAACCCAAATCGGCCCCCAAACGACCCCGTAGGAGGCACGAACACCTCACACGGGACCAATGTAACTTGCAGGAACTGACCGCGTAGTCCCGGGTCTCCCGATTTGTGAATAAGATGATAATTTACAAAAATCAAAACTTAAACTTAAAAACATGTCGTTAAAGGGTGAAAACCGAAACCGGCCACCAAATGACCCCGTAGGAGGCACAAACACCTCGCACGGGACCAATGTAACTTGTAGGAACTGACCGCGTAGTCCCGGGTCTTCCGGTTTGTGAATACGACGAAAATTTGTAAAAATCACACTGAAACCTAAAAACATGCTGTTAAAGGGTGAAAGCCCAAACCGACCCCCAAACGACCCCGTAGGAGGGACGAACACCTCGCACGGGACACATGTAACTTGTAGGAACTGACCGTGTAGTACCAGGTCTCCCGGTTTGATAGTATAACGATAATTTGCAAAAATCACACTTAGTTAAAAATATGGCGTTAAAGGGTGAAAACACAAACCGGCCCCGTAGGAAGCACGAACACTTCGCACGGGACCAATGTAACTTGTAGGAACTGATCGCGTAGTCCCGGGTATCCCGATTTGAGAGTATGACGATAATTTGCAAAAATCACACTTAGACTTAAAAACAAGCCGTCAAGGGGTGAAAACCCAAACCGCCCCCCAAACGACCCCGTAGGACGCACGAACACCTCGTATGGGACCAATGTAACTTGTAGGAACTGACCGCGTAGTCTCGGGTTTCCCGGTTTGTGAATAGGACGATAATTTATAAAAATCACACTTAAACTTAAAAACTTGCCGTTAAAGGGTGAAAACCCAAACCGGCCCCCAAACGACCCCGTAAGAGGCACGAACACCTCGCACGGGACCAATGTAACTTGTAGGAACTGACCGCGTAGTCCCGGGTCTCCCGGTTTGTGAATAGGATGATAATTTGCAAAAATCAAAACTTAAACTTAAAAACATGTCGTTAAATGGTGAAAACCCAAACCGGCCACCAAACGACCCCGTAGGAGGCACGGACACCTCGCACGGGACCAACGTAACTTGTAGGAACTGACCGCGTAGTCTCGGGTCTTCTGGTTTGTGAATAGGACGATAATTTGCAAAAATCACACTTAAACTTAAAAACGTTCCGTTAAAGGGTGAAAACCTAAACCGGCCCCTAAACGGCCCCATAGGAGGCACGGACACCTCGCACGGGACACGTGTAACTTGTAGGAACTGACCGCATAGTCCCGGGTCTCCCGGTTTTATAGTATGACGATAATTTGCAAAAATCACACTTAGTTAAAAATATGGCGTTAAAGGGTGAAAACCCAAATCGGCCCCCAAACGACCCCGTAGGAGGCACGAACACCTCGCACGAGACCAATGTAACTTGTAGGAACTGACCGCGTAGTCCCGGGTATCCCGGTTTGAGAGTATGATGATAATTTGCAAAAATCAACCTTTGACTTTAAAACAAGCCGTCAAGGGGTGAAAACCCAAACCGCCCCCCAAACGATCCCGTAGGAGGCACGAACACCTTGCACGGGACCCATGTAACTTATAGGAACTGGCAGCGTAGTCCCGGATCTCCCGGTTTGTAAGTATGACGATAATTTGTAAAAATCACACCTAAGCTTAAAAACATGCCGTTAAAGGGTGAAAACCCAAATCGGCCCCCAAACGACCCCATAGGAGGCTCGAACACCTCGTACGAGACCAATGTAACTTGTAGGAACTGACCGCGTAGTCTTGGGTCTCCCGGTTTGAGAGTATGACGATAATTCGCAAAAATCACACTTAAAATCATGTTGTTAAAGGGTGAAAACCCAAACCGGCCCCCAAACGACCCCGTAGGAGGCACGAACACCAAGCACGGGACCCATGTAACTTGTAGGAGCTGGCAGCGTAGTCCCGGATCTCCCGGTTTGTAAGTATGATGATAATTTAAAAAAATCAACACTTAAACTTAAAAACATGCCATTAAAGGGTGAAAACCCAAACCGGCCCCTAAACGACCCCGTAGGAGGCACGAACACCTCGCACGGGACCCATGTAACTTGTCGGAACTGGCAGCGTAGTCCCGGATCTCCCAGTTTGTAAGTATGACGATAATTTACAAAAATCAACACTTAAACTTAAAAACATGCCGTTAAAGGGTGAAAACCCAAATCGGCCCCCAAACGACCCCGTAGGAGGCACGGACACCTCGCACGAGACCCATGTAACTTGTAGGAACTGACCGCGTAGTCCCGGATCTCTCGGTTTGTGAATAGGACGATAATTTGCAAAAATCACACTTAAACTTAAAAACATGCCATTAAAGGGTGAAAATTCAAGCCGGCCCCGTAGGAGGCACGAACACCTCGCACGGGACCAATGTAACTTGTAGGAACTGACCGCGTAGTCCCGGGTCTCCCGGTTTGAGAGTATGGCGATAATTTGTCAAAATCACACTTAGTTAAAAACATGCCGTTAAAGGGTGAAAACCAAACCGGCGCCCAAACGACCCCTAGGAGGCACGAACACCTCGCACGGGAGCAATGTAACTTGTAAGAACTGATCGTGTAGTCCCGGATCTCCCGGTTTGTAAGTATGACGATAATTTTCACTCATATATGTAATTTTTTTGTTTTGAGTATTTTTTTTTGTAAATTATTGGGTTACTGATATCATAATTTTTTGTATTCTATTTTTTTTGCTGGATAACAGTTTATCGCTGACTTTTATTCACGTGGAACACACAAAGAACTCAATGGTTTACAACAGGGAGTTTATTAATGATTCCATTTTTTGTGTCATGACCGTACAGTCTTTTGTTGTTTTATTATCGACTTTTATGGCCATGAGGGCTTTTGTAAGTTAATTGTTATATTTTGTGGTCGTGCGAGCTTTATGTTAGGCAGGTTTTGTATTAACAGGTTTTGGAATGTCCAGAAAATAGAGGAAACTCTGTTCAATTTTTTTTGGACCTGTGAGCTGTTAAAGACTTGTAATATTTTGAAGTTTGTATGTACATTAGTTTATTAAGAACGCGCAATATTATTAATTTGTGAATTTTATGCTTTCAAATAATTTTTTTTTATTAAAAAAAAATTGGCACAGTTCAAAACCGTGGCAAAAGTGTATCATATTTTGGCACGGTTTTGAACTGTGTAAATTTTTTTAAACTGTGCTGAATCTGGCACAGTTAAAAACTGTGCCAAACGTGTGCCAGAAATATCAAATTCTGGCACGGTTTAAAAGTGTGCCAGAAGTGTTCCTGTTTGGCTGAATCTGGCACAGTTAAAAACTGTGCCAGAAATATCTAATTCTGACACGGTTTAAAAGTGTGCCAGAAGTGTTCCTGTTTGGCTGAATCTGGCACACCTTTGACCCATGCCAGAAAAAAAATCCCATTTTGGAACACCTGATTCTGGCACAGTTCAAAACCGTGCTAAATTTGATCTGGCACAGTTTTAAACCGTGCCAGATTCCTATTTTTGGTGTAGTGACAATAGTTTTGATAGCTATATCTAATCCAATGAAACAACGAGAAAGAGAGTAGACATCATCTTTCCGTTTCTCAGGGTATCAGGTATGGCAGGTGGGATGGTGGAATGATGGCAGATGGGTTGAGGGTTGGGGTTGAGGTGTAAAAAAATATTCGATCGACACGCATGTCAGTTGCCGCTGACGCCGACCAATTACAATATAAGAATTAGAATTAATGGGTTGTTAGTTTTTTTTTATTAAGGTTCATTATAATGTTCATCTTTTGGGTTCACTTTTGTACCTCTCCCTATATATATATATATATATATATATATATATACATAATTCGAATAAATAAAATACAATTTGTTGTGAAAAAAAGGAAAAAAATCTCGGTATGCCAAAAGAAAGAACTTCTAACGAATGCAACTTATGTTTAACTGGAACACTGAAGAAATATTGGAGAGGGGGAGAGAGACGAATTTCTCCCGCAATTGGTGCCTAAGGTTGTATGCAATTGTCTCTCTCGTTATACAACGGATTTCATTCCTGATTGTAATAGCACTGCAAAGGATGAGGGCGTCGGGAAATGCAGCTTGTGTTTCTACTCAAACACAAGAAATGTTGAAAAAAATTATGCAGAAATTCCCTTACAAAATTGGGATGCTCCTTGGAGCCCAAACCAAAGTGCAGGAGTATATTAACTCTTCCACTTTCTTGTAATCTTCTTATGCGGGACAAAAATTATATATCAAGTTTACAATATTTTCTAAAACCTCAAGTGGCTAACTTTTGAGATACTTTTCTCATTTATTACTTAATGAAATTTGACATGTAAATACAGCACGACACTCTCCTAAAAAAGGAGAATATGATTGTGCGTGATCCCGCCAAGATCAGAGTACAGGTCCCACTTAAAATTGGACCCAAAACTGCAAAAAAATATAATAAAAAACGACTACTTTTCAGCAACAATCACATAATGCAAATCTTCCTCCTTAAGGACTAAACCAGACGAAACGGATGACATCTGCCTCTCTTACAAGACATTCACCAACTATACTGTATATATGTTTTTCTTCAATTTGAAACTTAGGCTATAAATGTTTTAAAATTACCCTAAATCATCATCATTATCATAACCATTATGCTTAACTTAATCCCACCAAATGGGGTCAGTAATGTTATCTCTTATCACAAGCAAATGTTATCTGTTAAATTTTGTTGAAATCTCTTCTTTTCTTGCTAGGATAGTTTTAGTCGTCCTATGATATCCCTATTATTTAGGAATAAAAATGCAAATTAACCCAGTCAAACCATGCATATCTCAAAGCCAAAATTATTGATTAAGTCAAAATTTCTACAAAATAACACATTTATTCCGATATAGAGCTGCCAAATCACTTTTCAACATCCCCTCATAACTCTAGAATTGTTATCATTTGCCCAACTATAACACTATATTTAAACTAAAAGCTTAAAACAAATAGACAAAAGTGCAAAAAAACAAAAGTAAACTTTCATTAATTTTTTACATTCAATAATTATTAAGTGTAGAAATTGTTATTTTTTAATGCGCAATTTACAATTAGATCTCTTGATAATAATTTTTAAACATTTAAGAACAGTTTACTATTAGGTCCACTTGTTATCCCACTAACATGAACTTCTACAAGAAGAGAATTAGTGAACCTAAGTATTTAAAATTTGTTACAACTTTAGTGTTTAAAATTTATTTGTAAGGGATCTAACAGTACTTTTCACATTTTTAGTAGACACGAACACGAAAATACTAAAAAAAATCGATTACAAATTTTTATTTTTAATAAAACACGATTAACTAAACAAGACACGACTAACACGAGTCTTAGTTTTACCGATAATACTATATAACAAATATTCACAAACATAACATATCACGTAAATTTTATGCCATTTCGAGTTTTGATAGTCACCCCTAATTTTGTTACAAGTACCAAAATGAAATCTCTAGAATATAATGTGAACGCAACTTGCGATTTTAACTTGCACACAAATTTTTGTGTGATTTTTTAAAAATTGAAAAAATCAAATTTTAACTTGATTTTTTCCTGTGGTAAACATATCCGAGTTTTTAAGAGCTTTAAATACCACAAAAAAATCAAGTCGAAAAAAGTATAAAAAAAATCTAAGTAGAAAAAAGTATTTTGTTATTTTTAAAAAATACGAAAAAATCTGTCCGCATGTTAAATTCGCAAATTACGTCCGCATAGTGTGTGTGTGTGTGTATATATATTAACTAAACAGATGGGATTTTGTTGTGCTCAAAGGAGGTGATGGGAATAGTTGTTGTGAGCATAAGGGGACGATCTTTGGCTTCTTCAACGTCGTCGTATTCGTCGTCATGAGAGGTGGTGAGGTTGATGCAGGAGCAGCGTTCCAGTGAGGCGAAGAACGCCGAGGCTACGGTGCTCCCTACCCAGTTTGCCATCCGATCTAGCTTCTCGCACGTGATGAATCCGCTCTCATTCTCCACCGTCGGATTTGATGACATCTTGTGGGTGTGGACGTTTTTTCTGAAGAGAGGGGAGGTGATGGGGTAGAAGAAATGTGAAATGAGGGGAAATTGTGGTTGGGGTTATCAAGTTTCGTGAGTTGAAATGAAATGAAAAGGAGGGTTTGTTTGTATATGTTATGTTATGTTTGAGATAATAGCGTGGTACCTACTTCATTATGCGGGACCAAGAGAGACCGAATCAACCAATCGATTAGGATTGGATCATTTTCATTCTAATGTCGTAACTATTTTTTACTACATGCTTTTATAGGATTATTGATTCGGGTTAATGAGCCATGTTTAGCTTGAGTCGACGTGATACAATTGCATTTTAATTGACAAGAACACGACATGATATGACATGATATCGTATTTTTTGTATAATATGACATGATACGGCATGAATAATAAGATAAATCAATTTCGTGTTAATTCTCACCATTAAACACGAGTCAATATAATAATATGTTTATTTTTTATATAAATATATTTTTTGTAATTTATTGCCTAAAATATATTATTTATAAAAGGGGTGGTACTTGGGCCAAATCAGATTGCTTAATTATTCTGTAATTATGTCAAAACGAGTCAATTTCCTGTCAAAACAATCGCACGAACACGACACAAGCTGTTATCGGGTCAAAATATTTAGGCCCGAGGAGGACACACCATGTTAATTTCATATCAATTTTGTGTTGGGTCGTGTTTTGTCAGAAATTGCTAGCCTAACCTAAAAATCGATCCTATTATGTGGGTCAATTTGGGAAAACTTTTGTAGGTAGTTTTTTTGGGAGGAAAAAGGGTAATAGAATAAGTGTGTTTTGACATTCTTTATTAAATTAAACCATAAAGAACAACTAGTATACCGGTATGTGGTGGGACGACCATAGGATTTGAAAATTTGCAAAAGAAAAAAGAACTTAAGCAAAAAAGGATGTTGCGAGACGCGGGGATTTAGACAGATGGATAAGAGAGGGCAAGTAATGAGACGTTTTTGAGGTTGTGAGAGATATGTGTAGAAGATGAATGGGAGATGTCGCAACGTGAAATGTCTATAGACAGAAATGAGGGAGTAGGATTGTAGAGACTGGAACAATAACAATATCATTTGTCTACCTCTGAAGAGAGACCTGCCTATGGTCATTGATTAACAAATCAATGTTACCCTTTATACTAACACTGTCAATTAGATAACATAATGCAAAGCAAGCATCATATATTATAGCTTACATGAATTTTTTTCTTCAAGTTATCTATCAGTTAATGGCATATGTTTTAAAAATGTCACGTGTTCTTTTTAAATATTTTTAAAAATATTTATTTATGTTCACTCTAACACAAATGTAGGGGATATAAAATCCACAATAAAAGAAATATTATGATTTAGCCCCAAAAGTATGAATTCAACAACCAAAGAACACAGGATGTAGGGGGTTCCGCAGATTGTCCTGTCTACGTTCATGAGGAGGGAAGGGAGGGACAATAGTATATTTCAGGGAAGAACAAAGGACGATTGGAATGATAGGACTGCTAGGTGAGAGTCCAAGTCATCGTGCCCAAGATAAAAGTCAATACCCACAAATTGGGTGAGGTATCCCTTATTTATAAGTACACGGGTCCTATATTCCTAAGTATCTCTATGTTAATCCTATTCACTAGTTATAGAGTCCCAATAGGACTAGTCGCCTACATCGTCTATTTGATCTCCCTAGATTTATACTTATCTCTCTCTTTATATTTGGTCGATTACGCATGTTGCTTCTTGAATGCCACATATATGCCACATGGAGTATGCTAAGCTATATTTGCTTTAATTGCCCGCAAGACTGGGGTGGTCGACTGTCATGTTGATCGACTTAGTTTTGTTAATTGTGTATCGCCACATGTAGGCATGGGTTTCTTCAATCTTCGCATCCATCTTTACATGTTCCCACTCTCGAAAGTGGGCAATAATCATTATTTAGTATCACACACAATATTCAGTGCTTAAAAGCTGCAACTGATGACAAATTTTTTGACTAATCATAGCGCATGGGAATGTGTGTTGCGCTACTATTGGGGAAGGCTTATGACTCAATAACCGAATGTCAACTAATTTGAATTGGCAGCAAAAGGTATGATGTCTCAAAAACCTTATACCTTTGTTATTTTTCATGTACGCCAGGTATTTGCTCTTGTTTACTCTTTCTTTCTAGAGTTCTTCTATATCAAATTCTCTAATTCTCTCTGTTCTCATCTCCTTCTTATCTATATCTCCCCTGTGTCTAGAATGGGAGGAAATATGAGGTTTTGGTTGCGTATGACTTTGAGGAATTTCGAAGCCAACACTTAATTTTTGATGGTGACTTTATAAGGAGTTACTTGGGAGACGAAGAAGTCTTAGATATTCCTAGTGGTGAAGTCATTTTTATGACAGTATTGATTTTTTTCGGCACAACTTAAATTCTGAGAAAAATACTAAAAATGCCGAGAACACATTTCGCGGCATTTTCACAAGTGCACCAATAGCTAACGTGATAAAAGAACGACATTTTAAAAATTACCGCAAAAAGTTAGTGGCATTTTTAGCAGCATTACTTAAATTGCTACAAAAAAATTGGGCATTTATATTAATGCCGGTAATAACCTTTTCGCGGCATTAAAAAATATTGAGAATAACCTTTTGTAACACCTATTAAATGTTCAATACATTTTTGGCAGCACTAAAAAAATACCAAGAATGATAGTAGCGACATTAAATAAAATGTTGATATTATTTTGTAATATATGACTTGAAACAAGTGTTAAAAAAATCATTTATAACAACTATCGTATTTATGTGCAAATATACTACCATAACATTAAATTAAGAGGACGGTAATCAAATTTAAACGTTATTAAAATAAAACCAATAACAGTCATTATAAGTAAATATAAAAGCTCTTGGAACAATTATCCATCCACAAAATAAAATGTATTGCAGATCCAATAAGAAAAAGCGGGAAAATATGAAGAGAAACGAAATTTTATATAATGTACGATTCTTGTCCATCAAATTCAAACATCCTCTTCGACCTACAAATAAAAATGTCAATTCTTAGTCATTGATACTTATTCTTTAGTTTTTTAATTAAAAAATTAAAATTAAAATTAAAATTAGTACATTAGAAATATGTCATGCTACAGTTCAATGATATGCATCTCCAATTGTGAACTTGTTTTCATAAGGTCTAAGTAACAGTTCATTTGTTACAAATGTTTTCTCAATATATACTTCCAAAAAGTCTTCACCCAATGGCGTAACCCCTACTTTTATTGAAGGGTCCTTGCTCACAATGAATCCACGTGCCACAACCACTTTCGAAAGTCCGGAAGTAATAAGGTATACAATTTTAGTGCATTATTTCAGACCCTTTATCGTTGAGGATGCATGATATCAATTATTTATGCAATTCACAAGTTTCTAATATTAAAACTCATTTAATTAGAGTCAATCTTCAATCGAAATTAATTAAATCCTAATCATGCATCTATGTGGATAAATCAAACATGCAATCACAAATCAAAGAACATTCAAATTCAGGGAAAAAACCTTCCGTGGACACCCCATTTTAGCACCCCTTAATCTCTCCCTAGGACCCTAACACCCTCCCACTCCATCACTACGAACCTAGGTCATACCCCAAGTACTGACCTAGAGGCCATCGGGCACTCCCAGCTCTGTTTGACAAAAATTCAAAATCTTCAGCTCGATTGAGACTGAATAAATATTCAAAGGGAACTAAAACTCCTTTCCAACGGTCTTTCCCGTGTGCGATTCTGACTTACGGTGCGGACGAATGACCCATTTTCCCTCGAAACTTGATCAAGAGGCCATCGGATGCTCCCGGGCTTCGTTTGACCATAGTCAACTCTTCAGCTCGACTGATACTGAATGAATTTTCAAAGGGCGATGAAACCCCTTTCCAACGGTCCGCTCCGGGCCCAATTCTGACTTATGGTACGGATGAAGGATCCGTTTTACTCTGAAAGGTAGGGGTGGCAATTCGGGTTAGTCGTGTCATTTTCGGTCGCGTTGATTTTTATTTGAGTATAAGTTTTGGGTATTTTTAAATCCATACAAGCTAATCGTGTCAAGTTCGGGTCATTTCGAGTAATTACCATAAACGGGTTATCGTGTAAAAAATTTCCAGGTCTACCGAAAGGTCATCGAACGCTTCCAATCCTAGGTTGACCAAAGTCAACTCCCTAAACCGAGTCAAACTCTTTGGAATGTTGAAGTACATCTCATAACCTTTCCAATGGTATACCTCGTGCGCAATTCTAACTTACCATGCGGACGAGCGATCCATTTGCGTCCGACGATCCCCTGTTCAAAAGACCGACGAGCGTTTTCGAGTCACATTTGTCCTAAAGACAACTCCCGAACCTGGGAGAAGTCCAAAGGACTTTTTAAGGTCTCTAAAGTACCTTTCCAGTGATATGCCCCCTACACGATTCGGATCAATAGATTGCGATTTACGACCATTTTTTTGAAGGAACCTGAACGAGACTACCAACCGACAGGTTCAAAATCCTGCCTATCGATAGTGTGCCTAAAGGCACCTGCCGATTGGCAGGACCAGACCTATGACAATTGGCAATACCCTGGGCCTATAAAAAGGAGGGCCTGACCTCATTGTAAAGGAACCCAAGATCTAAGATCCATCACTCTAAGTGAACTTAGAAAACCTCCCTCGAAGTCAGCGTGATTTCTACATCCAAATCCCTTTCCAACCCTCACTTTTCATCATCTTCTTCATCAAACTTGGTGAATTAACTAAATTACCTCATCACCCAAGTGCAAGGGTTGCTCTCCGACATTCAAGATCAAGATCAATATCTTCAAGAAGGTCCAACTTTCTTAAATTCTCTTAAATTCTCATTAACCTCTTTTATCACTTAGCACTTTTATTCTATCCATCTAATATATCCTAATGCACTTTCTTTTTATTTTAGTATTATTGCACATCTCTTATTTTTCATGTAAATAAAACCCAAAAAACAAGAAAAAGAGGGTTTGCTCATAAATTCCAACGAGAATTCTCACACTTTTCTCACACCCTTCTCACAACTAAAACACCTTTTTACATGCACACACACATACACACATAAGAGAAGTCCACGATTGGATTTATGGGATAAACCCCAACCCTCATTTTGGATGCGAACTACGTGGACTTTAATGCCTCTATAGGCTATATAGGTGTCTCGGGTAAAAACCCGAGACTCGAGTCCTAATTTTTCCAATTTTTCTAATTCTTTAACTTGATTATCTAATATTATATATATTTACATATACATATATTTGTTCTTAGTGGCTTATTATTCCATACGCGTTATCGTTCCATTATAACGATCAACGCAAGGATAATCGCGTAAATCATATTTTCTAATATTACTTTTAGGAGCCTTCCTATGGATGACTTTCTTTATCTTTTCCATGATACAAGTTGATGATTCCTATCTCCACTATATATGCACATGCACATATACCACGGGGAAATAAAGGAAAATAACAACAATCCATGAGAGATCGCACGGGCGGAATGGGTGCCTGACACCTTCTCATTCAGTAACTTAGCCTTCGAACCGTACTCGAATCATTTTTGGTTTCGTATGTATCAGTATGTATTTGAGGCTGTCCTCTGGGATGGATCCACCTTCTTTTGTCTGTTTTGAGTAAAATAGATTGGCGACTCCATCTCTCTATATTTTTCACCCCACACATCGCCAATGACGGCCGAAGCGCTCCCGAGAGGGACACGCGAGACTAATATCCTCTCACCATACCCTCTCTCTCTCTCTCTCTCTCTCTCTCTCCGCGAGGATAAGAGGATAAAGGGGATGGCCACTGTTCCATGAGGATCGGGGATGGCCACAGTGGTGACTCTACTGGGGACTATATGAGGGCTAGACTCTTTTTACATGGGTGTTTTATTTTCTTGTATATTCCCCTATTTGCATGTTCCCCTTTATTATTCATGTGTACCTCATGCTTTTACTTATATTCACACTTGTAGAAGATTTTGCATGTACACTTCACACCACGTGCACCTAGGATCACGTGTATCCATATGTTTCACGCATCACTTATCCATGCTTGGTATACTATTGGTACTTGAACTTTGCTCCCTGTTTGGCATGATCAAGAAAGATACTCTCATCATAATATACTAATAAGAGAATCATGCATGATTCACACGACATCACCAAAGAGCATTGTTATTTACTAAATTTGGTCTAGTAACTGGAGGGTCACTTCGTGATGGGCGCTGGTCTGGCAGGACACGGTTAGCCTAACCGATATGACTCTCACCTTCCATTGGATAAGTACCTTCGACGTATATCGAACGGTTCCCCCGCATCGTATTGCTTGATCGAAGTCATAACAGGAGGTATATCAGAGGGAACTCGTTCATGTACGCTGAGTATATCGAATTCTCTCTCACACGTACCGTCCCCATGAGGTATATAGTGAGGCCATTCACGTAAACTCGGGTATATAAAATGGCTTGTCCACACGTACCGATTTCCCTCAAAAGCAAGACGTATATCGTGGAAGTCATGACAAAGGGGGGGAACCTTTCCAATTTACCCAACCAACTACATACCCACATATAGGTGTTAAGCCTATGATACACATGTTAGATTGTCGATTTCGGTCCAAAACTCTGGGTCGGCCTGCCGCCCAAATTTTCATGCATTTTTAAAATGGGACTCTGCCCATGAGCCTAGTTATAAGTCCAACCATCGCTTTTCATATGTTGCAAACCCAATTTTTCCAGGCTCGGGTCCCGTCCGGCATTTTATTTTACATTTAGGAGAATTTAATGCAAGTGAGAACATAATAACTATAATAATCATGATGAGACCCATCTCCCAAAAACATTTCTCCTTTCTTTATCAAAAATCTAAAAATATTTCTCCTCTTTTTATCAAAAATCCAAAAAAATATTTTATCTTTCAATCTCAAAAAGAAAAAATGTCAAAAATATTTTCATTCTTTTTTTTTTCTTTCAAAAATAAATCCCATTTTATGCCTTATCCGGTCGATTGCACGCCCTTGTCCCGGCTCCTTATTGGCTTCGGTCTTCAGTCAAATCGCCCGAAGTGCCGTTCGTTCCACGACTACTTCTTCCGAGTCAGGAATCCACCCTCTTTCCATGGAGAACATAGATCAAGTACTAGTTGTGCAGCCAGATCTGATGGTAGTCTTAGCTCAGCTCGTATCCAAGATTGACAACCTCCAGACTGAAGTTCACGAGATGTAATGAAACCAGGTTCCTGTTCCTCAAGAGCTCGAGGCCCTATTCCCTCGCGCTATGGATCCACCCGAGCCTATCTGGGTTCCCAAAGAATATCAGCAGACTCTAGGTGCCCCTTCTTCTAATGGGTCGTCGCCTGCCTAGCTTCCTATGCCAAACCTTGCCCAGCCTTGGGCTAACTTGCCTATCATCATGGATCCAAAAGAAGAAGAGTTGAACAATGCCAAAGAAGATCTCAAGATTCTAACTAAGAAGTTCGACCGGGTCAGAATCTCTAGGAATTACATGGACTACACCCACATGTCTCCTTATCCTAAAATAAGGTTACCCAAGAAATTCAAGATGCTAAATATCGAGAAATTCGAAGTGAGTGGACCCCGATTGTTCATCTTCGCAGTTATCACCGTTATATGACTCTCTTAGGGGCTTCTGAAGAAGGGATGACCCAATTATTTTAGCAAACTTTAAAGGATAGGGCCCTTCAGTAGTTTTTGTCTCTCAAGGAGTCCAGAATCCGTAGTTGGGAGGATACAACCCTAGAATTCATGTCTTAGTACAAATTCAACGAAGAGCTTGAGGTCACCCGTCGTGATTTAGAGCTACTCAAACAGAACTTTGGGGAATCAGTCAGCAACTTCATAGCCCGATGGAGGGAAAAAGCATCCACCATGATCAATCGGCCATCTGAAGAAGAACAAGTCAGCATAGTGAAGAAGAACTTCTTATCTCATGTTTGAGTAATAATGGGTGGACAATATTATCCCCACTTTCGATCTCTCGGATAAGTAGGAGTAGAAATCAAGGAAGGTCTTGCTAAAACAGAAGTTGAACCAAAGAAAGTGTTTGGACAGTTCACTCCCAGAAAATATGATAAGCTTGTCAGTGCTGAAGTCTCAACCATCAACAATATCTCTCAACTAACCATCTTGTGGGCACTAGAAAGACGCCTTGTCCTAGTTAGAAAGGAATACACTGAGCTCCGTGCTCCCCTCTCCAAAGTTTATCAGGCCCTATTAAGACGAAACCTTATCAAACCCTTGGACCCCCATCCATTCCAATCCCGCTTCCAAAAAAGTTCAAGGCAGATGTCCATTGCGCCTTTCACCAAACTGTTGGCCATACTACTGACCAATGCTTCCACCTTCGAAACATAATCCAAGGTCTGATTGACCGGGGTGCCATTGCCCCACCCACCAATCCTAAACCAAACACTACTCACAACCCACTCCCAAGTCATGCCAATGCCATTTTCCTAAAAGAGAACCCAGAATTTGATCCCTCAAATCAAATCACACCCATATACTCTCCCAAACCTCTCTAAACTTGCCCATATTTTCTCCTACACCCTATTATCCTCGCTGATCAAGCACTGTCACTCCTTACCAGAGCATGCATCGTTGTCCGTACCCGTTCTGAAAATGAAAGTATGGAATTATCAGAAGCATTAAACCAACTCCCAGAGTTCGGGCTGAAACTTCCCTCACAGATGATTATTGATTTCCAGAGGTTCAGTATGCTATTCTTGGAAGCACAAAAATGGGCTTGAGAGTCAGACAGTTGGGTGGTACCAACCGATGAAGTCATTTTTTATGACATTGTCCAGATCATGGCAGAATTATTCAGGCAAACTAATAATATTTTCAGTATGATTGAGTTACTTGATACTCTGAAGTTATAAGGGCGCCTAGTCCCTTCACCCTTACATCTCCCGACAGAATGGGAGGACCTGTATGAAGAAGCCATTGAAGTCATAGAATGCATTGATTTTACACGAAAAGATAAAATTATTGCCATCAGATGGGGGGAAGGATTAGAAGATTCAATTAAAGAACAAGCTTCAAAGAAGACTGGCTCGGTGGCCGATATGTGTGGGATGGTATCATTTAAATAACTCCTCAAAGAAATAAATAAGATAGCAGAATAAACCGAGATCGAGGAGGAAAAGGGGTTCATGTTCTTCCCTTCTTCAGTAAATTACATAATCAGATCAGGGAGGCATTACTAGATCCCAAGCTTACTACCAGCCAATGACAAAGGGAAGGGTGTCGAAAACCTTCCTATGCCAGAGATGACCCTCGAGGAAAGAAAGATCCTCGTATAATTGAAGAAAACTCAAGCGAACATCACTCTATGGGGGCTTTTCATGTCTTCCCAGATACACAGAAATGCTTTGATCAAGTTACTCACTGGACCCACCGTACCTCCTTCTACCACACCAGAAGAAGAAATAAATTTAGTCGGATCCTTGACCTCTACCCAAATTCTATCCTTTTCTGAAGAAGAAATCCCCAAAATTGGGACAAACCACAATCATGCACTCAACATCTCCGTCGAAGTCATGGTGAAGATCATACCACTCTATCTTATAGATAATGGATCCTCTTTGCATGTCTGCCATTAAGAACCTTCAAATGCTTAGGATTTAAGGAAAGTGACCTCACTCCAACCTCCGTTGTTGTACATGCCTATGATAATACTCATCGGGAAGTGATGGGATCCATAAAACTTATAATAGGGGCTTGCCCTATAAACCCTCTTAATGAATTCCAAGTTATTAACATCCCAGATTTTTTCAACCTATTGGTTAGACGACCTTGGCTCCACAATATCTAGGGTGTGTCTTCCTCACTCCATCAGAAATTGAAGTTCTTCAGCGACGGACGAGCCATCACCATTTTGGGCAACGAAGATAATGCCGAGAGTGCAAGTATAAGCAATTAAATCCTTGAGATATAGCATGGATCAAATGATATGCTCCTATCAGGATTTCGAGTTGAGCCACTTCTACTCCCGACAGGGGACGGTTTCAGAGAAAGGGTTTGTCCTAAATACAACCCTCGTGGCAACGTCATTGTGATTAAAATGATTAAAAACATGCACTTCATTCCTGGACTAGGGCTAGGACAAAGACAGCAAGGTATTGAGCCCATTGTACTGAAAAAAGATTTCCCTCTTTGTGGTTTGGGGTATCAACCATCAGAACAAGAACTCGGAATGATCCTCCAGTCTCGACCAAAGAGAAGATTAGGCTGCATCTAGACTATCCCAAGTGACTCCTTGAATGGACAGTTTTTTAAAGAGGGCAATGACTTCCCCTTTTGTGTCTTTTCGGAACCATGGTATGACTATACTGATTGGGCATAAATATTGTATATTTATTCCCCTAATTTCGGTACATTTGTGAACCCGAGTGATGCAACCGATATGGATTTAATGCACTTTTATGCTACTAACCTTCGTTGGCAAGTATTTCGTGTTTCGTGTTTCTCCTATTTGTTTTACAGGTTAATTATGCAAGCGGTGCAAAAGAGAAAGCGAAATGATGAAAGAAAGGCTAGGAAGGCAAGTTCAAGGGCATTTTGGTAATTCTGTAGCCAGATCCCCGAGGAGGAATCAACTGGAAAGTTAAAAATCTTGGAACAACGAGAACACTGAAAGAAACTGCACCCAATTCTGAGCTACGGTTGATTAGTTATGACCAATTGAAGTTGAAGAAAAATCCAAGGAAGAAAGGAAGGAAACAAGAAAAAATTCTAAGTGTTAGAATGAAAGAAAAGGCACCCAAACCAGCGAAATTTCCCAAACCCAATGTGAATCGGTTTGGGGGGCAAACCGGTTTAGGGAACATGCAAACCGATTCGGGGGTCCTGAAGCGCGAATTTTTTCCTTTATTCTGATTGGTCCAAAGAATCCCATGAGGTTAAAACTCATTTTAAAACAGATTTGGACGTACTTAGTGACCTAGGAACAATAGTTTTGATTAGTTTTTTTTTAGTTTTGGTAGAGAGAAAAGGAGAAGAACATCTAGGAACATAAGTTGACTTAATTGCTGCAAGATTGATACAATTTCGGGCTTGTTTTCAAGTTATAATCCAAGTTTCATTCTTATGATTATTGTTCTTGCATGCTAATTTTTCTTGCATGATTTGAATCAATTTCTGTGTTCATAATACTTAGTTACATATTTCAATCTAGTTTCATCATGAGTTCCTCCGCATGCAACGTTACTATTTCATGCATCCTTCAGTTTGATATGTCCGGTTAGGTTTAAAAGGCCGGGATACATGAACCCAGCCTGATGTGTTAGTTGCGTGTGTATAACATTAATCCTCTGAATTTAGTGATTGATTACGATCGTATTACGTAAGAACATAAAAATTGTAGATCTTTATATCTCGTTTGCCTCTGGGTAACCGGGATGATTTAGAATGCAATTCGAGTGTCGCTATCGCGATACCGATTTACTCGTCCCCAGATTAAGTATGACGCGGGCTTGAACCTCGTATGCGTAATGCTCGGGAGTAATAAATTCTGGGTCAAATTAATCAGTTAAATTTATGATTAGTATTATAACTGCAATACACTAGGGTTGGGGGATTGTATTCCCGTCCTGTTTTTCTCATCACTTATTTCAAAAGTTTCGAATCATCTTTCAATCATATTTTAGGTAATTTAGTGTAATTTTATTTTATCATAATTTCATAATTGCATTTAGTTTAATCATTCCCAAAACCAAATCATTTTTTTCTTTCTTTTTAGAGTCAAGGTTAGGATTCCTCCGTCTTTTCCCGTCGTTACAACTTCGTTGTCCTTTTTCCCTGAGGATCGATACCCGACTTATCGGATTATTACTTGAGCGAAAGGCTTGCACTTGAGCCTAGAGAGTACTCACTTCTGAGACACATTCTGAGTCGCGTCAAGTTTTTGACGCCGTTGTCGGGGAATTAGGTAGACTTAGGATTAGATCGAGTCAATCCAAAGCTTTGACCAAAAAATTTCAAAAAACCAAAAACATAAAAAAAACTCAAAAAACACAAAAAGATTCCCCATCATCTCTCACAAGCCATTAATGTAAAATTCTGAACTCACTCCCACACCCCATAATACTCCAACCAGCATTCACGAAAATCCAATCATTGAGTACAACCCCGATAGTCCCCACATTCCTAACTCCCCACAGTTCTGGATCCCACCTCCCACACCGTCACACTCAATCTACAATAACACTCTGTTTTCCTTCTTAGGACACACCTCCGAACACACTTCAAGGACACCAAGTGAGAGCACCGAGTCGTTAAGTGAGAGAGAGATGTCACAACACAGTAATGCACCTGCCGGTGAGGAAGAGGCCTCGTACCACCCGTTGAGAGTATTCTTATATCCCGAGCGTACTGTCACTCCAGGATGCATTATACTCCCGTGTAATGATGGGAAATTTCGTTTAAAAAATGGGATGATCCAGATGTTACCTCATTACCATGGTATGGATTCTGAAAAACCATATCTTCACATTAGGGAATTTGAGGATGTGTGCGATACTCTCAATGATCAAACTTGCACACAAGAGGTGATCCGCCTCAAAATTTTCCCCTTCTCGCTCCAGGATAAAGCTGAGACCTGGCTATGGTCTTTACCTCCAAGCTCGAATCCATCTTGGAACGAGTTGCAATCGAGATTTCTCAAGAAATTCTTCCCACAACATCGAACAATCTCCATAAAGGCTCAAATTTAAGCGTTCAGACAAGCTGAAAATGAGCCATTTCATCGATATTACGAGCGTTTCAATGAGTTAGTTACTTCATGCTCCCATCACAGATTTGATGCAGCGCAAATCATTTCTTTTCTCTATAATGGGCTGAATCTTAACTCCAAGCAACTTGTTGAATCCATGGGAAGTAGTCCCTTTTGTCGACTTAGACGCCCACGATGCTGAGCTTCACTTGAGGTATGTCGCCGAGACTACCCAATCCTGGGATACATCTGACCCTAATGCTCAAAATTGAAATCGTCAAGTGACCACCACTCTGTCAGCGTCCGGCCTATTTCATGTAGAAAAGAGTTATATAGCCAACAGTCGGATCGATATACTTGAGAAAGAAGTGCGAGACCTACGTGGGATATGTGAAAGAGGACCAACTGGATCCATACCAAACTCCGTCGAAAAGGTGTGTGCGATTTATGAGGCGGGACATTCAACTGAGGAATGCCCGACTATAGCCACCTACAAAGTAATGCTTCAGGAGCAAGTTAGTGGTATAGGAGGATTTAGGGGTAATTTCGGTGCACCGCACGGAAATTCATACGACCCTTCATGGAAAAACCATCCCAGTTTTAGTTATGGGAAACAACATACCGCAATGAACCCTACTTCACATGTTGCCACTCCTCCACCACAACACTTTCAACAAGCTCCACACATGCAAGAACATGTGCAACCACCACCACCTCAAGGATCTTATATCCCGCCATCGCGGAGAACTCTAGAGGTACCCATGAATCAATTCATTGCAAGCCAGACTGCAACCAATGCCAACTATGATCGTCTGATTGGCGACATAAATGTAAGTCTGTCAAAGATAAAATCCTCGTTGAGTGTCCAAGAGAAGGGCAAGTTTCCTTCCCAGGGCCAAAGACCTCTCCAAGGTCAAACTAGTGTTAGCTCGACACCCCATGACCATCCTGAGCAATGTAGCGCAATTACCACTCTACGTAGTGGGAGAGTAGTTGACTTGTCACCTCCTCCACAAGACGTACCTAAAGACAAGGAGATTTCGCCCGGCACGAAAGAGGCCAAAGATGTCCCCTTGAATGAGAATGATAAAGATGACACTAGTGAGCCCGAGGTACTAGTGAAACTACCCACCGCGGCACCGTTTTCTCAAAGGTTGATTCCTTCACATAAAGGAAACCCACGTGATGATGTGCTAGACATATTGAAGCAAGTAAGGCTGAATTTATCGTTCGTCGATGCCATTAAGCAAATTCCAGCTTATGCAAAGGTCATCAAAGACTTGTTGACGGTAAAGAGAAAGATGAAGGTAAAGAAGAATGTCTTTCTAGCACAGAACGTGAGCTCCATTTTACTTAAATATCTCCCGCTTAAATTCAAAGATCCTGGTGCACCCACCATTTCCTGCATTATTGGAGAAAATAAAATCGAAAAGGCTTTACTAGATTTGGGAGCAAGTGTAAATATCCTCCCTTACTCCATTTATAGCCAACTTGACTTGGGCGACCTCAAGCCCACAAAGGTCACTCTCCAATTAGTGGATCGAACCATGAAGATTCCACGAGGCATAATTGAGGACGTGATCGTCCAAGTTGACACCTTCTACTTCCCGGTAGATTTTGTCATTTGGGATACGGAGCCGTTCTTTACCTCAAGAAACCATGTTCCTACCATCCTTGGGCGCCCGTTCTTAGCTACGGCTAACACAATCATCAATACTCGGAATGGGCGAATGCAACTCACTTTTGGGAACATGACTTTAGAGACCAACATCTTCCATATCACCCAACAGACAGGGAAAAAAGATGATCTTCACGCGGTAAGCTTCATAGATGAGATCGTAGAGGAATACTTTAAGGAGAGTTATTGTGGAGATGCCTTAGGATCCTCTTTAGTGTCGAATCATGAGAATAAAGGGTCCCACAAGAGAGAGACGTTAGGGGTGTGCCCTATTTCAACAAGTAATAGTGGTAGTTGTGACGATGAGAGAAAAGTGGGGGGAGAGGTGTGTAGTGACCACGATTGAGAGAAAGAGAGAGGGTTTAGAAGAGATAAAAATGGTGGAGTTATAGATCGAGCAAGTAAGAGAGGACGTAGGCACTACTCGAGAGAGAGAGATAGGTGACATGATTATGGAAAATTTTGAAAAAGAGTTTGGGCAGGTGGATGATAGCCTTACTGTTGAAGTCCAATCCCTATTGGACTCTTGTAGTCACTTAAACGAAAGTGAATTGAAAGAAAAAATTGATGAATTCCTTCGTTGTGACAATCCACCCACACGACTTGAGGCCCCAGAACCGATTGACGAGAAAAGTTGTGTTTCATCCGACCTAGAAAATCTAAGGGTTCCCTCCGAGTCAGGGCACGCCGACCACGCTTTGAGTCAATATCAGGAGGATCCCTTTTCGTTTAGTCACGACGAGCCTCCCAGCCTTTCCTTTATTTATGGGCAAGGGCCCAACTTATTCCGATTGTTGGTATATGACAGGAAGACGGGAGTGACAAGGAGAACATCGAACCCCGTGAGTGGGGTCGGGTGAGTTTGTGGAGAGATGAGAGGTCGTCGCACCCCCGACGCGTATGGGGTGATTGTTGTTGTATTTTTTAGTCATGTATGAGTGTCATAGAGTGTCTTGTTGCATTTAATAATTTGTTTGTTTTATTTTCTCCCACTTTTTATTCGCTTTGAGTTAGATTTTAGTCCTTTTTGCTTGAGGACAATGCAAAAGTCTAAGTTAGGGGGGGGGGGGGGGGTCACAAGTGCTTATTTCTAAAACTTCACAAATTTTCAAAAGTGCCCAGAAATTTCCAAAAAAAAAATCATAAAATTTTGAAAAACCCAAAAATATTTTTATTCAAAATAAATAAAAGTTGGAATTAAAATTTTTCAAAAATATCATTAAAAGTCGGTTTAAAGTCCCGAGTTGTAAAATTCAGCGTACACAAAGCTGAAATTGACTAAAGATGGAAATTGAGCGAAAATTGATGACTTAACGAATAAGTGTGGAGATTAACAAACCCGGTGAGATTCCAGCCTATCACTTTTTGCGAGTTTTTAAATTTATCCGAGTTAATTGTTAACTCAAAGTTCTTTTTCAGTGCCTAAAACGTCGTCGAGGATCTCAATCCTTTCATTTTGATCGGTTATGAAAAACGTGTGTAATATTGCTTTGAAAAGCGTGTCAAATAGATTTCTGAACTTAATTCATCTCGAAACGCATATGGTAACGAAATAAGTAATTCAGACAATGAAGTAGGCCCTCGTTTGTCATCCAAAAATATTGGCCAAAAAAAGTAGTGAAAAATTACCCCTTTTGTAACCCAATTTGATCCAAACAAGTTGTCCTTTTCGTTTGATAACCCGAAAAACCCAAATAGCCCGGAATTACAAAAAAAAGAAAAAATTCAGAATTTAAGTACAAAAAGTGCATATAAAGGGGAAAGAAAAATAGATATGCTCAATAAAAATATCAAGAAAAGAAAAGAAGAAAAAAAATGAGCAATAGCCCGAAAAAAGCACAAATGGACATCACTAATAATTTTTCCAATTCCAACCTCCCTACAATTGTCATTTTACCCCATATACCTTAAAACCCGAAAAAGTCATTTTACCCCATATACCTTAAATTGTAAAATTGGTTACCGTGTGGAGAGCTAATACATCAAAAGATAATAAAAGAGATCGAATGCTCAAAAAAGAGGCAATGTTCCCGTTTTTAAAACCGTAATCCATTGATGAGATCCTATTACCATAAAATTTGCATATTTCTACTTGTATGCGTGATTTTGTGTCCATTATATTTACTCTTTATATCACGCATACCGAGAGAATAGCCACAATCCGAGTGATTCGTTTGAGAGAGCATTCCGTGAGAATTTGAAATCAAAACGAATTTTCGAGTAAGTAACGTAATGATCAATCGGTGGAAATTCGCAGTTATATTTTCGGCTTCGCACACACGCACTATGATTTGAGACTTGTAAATATGACTTGATGATGACTATTTTTTGGGAAAGTTTGAATTGTACAATTTTTAAGTATTTTGATATTTTCCTTGAGTCTAATTTTGTGGGTATATTCTCTGTAAACCCTCACGAGACACCACTCGTCCTACTAGGGTAACCTAGGGGTTTAAAGGCTTGTTGCATGTGCTAAATGCAATCGCTTGCCCGCGAAAAAGGTATTCTATCCCCACAATTTGTTTAGAGGAGTCATGACTTTATTCTTTCTCTTTTACATTGCTCGGGACGCGCAAAGTTCTAAGTTAGGGGGGTTTGATTAGGCATAAATATTGTATATTTATTCCCCTAATTTCGGTACATTTGTGAACCCGAGTGATGCAACCGATATGGATTTAATTCACATTTATGCTACTAACCTTCGTTGGCAAGTATTTCGTGTTTCTTTTTTCTCCTATTTGTTTTACAGGTTAATTATGCAAGCGGTGCAAAAGAGAAAGCGAAACGATGAAAGAAAGGCTAGGAAGGCAAGTTCAAGGGCATTTTGGTAATTCTTCAGCCAGATCCCGGAGGAGGCATCAACTAGAAAGTTGAAAATCTTGGAACAACGAGAACACTAAAAGAAACAATACCCAAATCTGAGCTATGGTTGATGAGTTATGACCAATTGAAGTTGAATAAAAATTCAAGGAAGAAAGGAAGGAAACAAGAAAAAATTCTAAGTGTTAGAATGAAAGAAAAGGCACCCAAACCAGCAAAATTTCCCAAGACCAATGAGAACCGGTTTGGGGGGCGAATCAGTTCGAGGAACATGCGAACCAGTTCGGGGGTCCTGAAGCGCGACTTTTTTCCCTTATTCTGAATAGTCCAAAGAATCCCATGAGGTTAAAACTCCTTCTAAAACAAATTTGGACCTACTTAGTGACCTAGGAACAACAGTTCTGATTAGTTTTTTTTGAGTTTTGGTAGAGAGAAAAGTAGAAGAACATCTTGGAACATAAGTTGAATTAATTTCTGCAAGATTGATACAATTCCAGGTTTGTTTTCAAGTTGTAATCCAAGTTTCATTCTTATGATTATTGTTCTTGCATGGTAATTTTTCTTGCATGATTTGAATCAATTTCTGTGTTCATAATACTTAGTTACATATTTCAATCTAGTTTCATCATGAGTTCTTCCACATGCAATGTTACTATTTCATGCATCCTTCAGTTTAATATGTCCGGCAAGGTTTAAAAGGTCGGGATACATGAACCCAGCCTGATGTGTTAGTTGCGTGTGTATAACATTAATCCTCTGAATTTAGTGATTGATTACGATCGTATTGCGTAAGAGCATAACAATTGTAGATCTTTATATCTCGTTTGCCTCTGGGTAACCGGGATGATTTAGAATGCAATTCGAGTGTCACTATCGCGATACCGATTTACTCGTCCTCAGATTAAGTATGATGCGGGCTTGAACCTCGTATGCGTAATGGTTGGGAGTACTAAATTTTGGGTCAAATTAATCAGTTAAATTTATGATTAGTATTATAAGTGCAATACACTAGGGTTGGAGGATTGTATTCCCGTCCTGTTTTTCTCATCACTTATTTCAAAAGTTTCAAATCATCTTTCAATCATATTTTAGGTAATTTAGTGTAATTGGATTTTATCATAATTTCATAATTGCATTTAGTTTAATCATTCCCAAAACCAAATCATTTTTCATTTCTTTTTAGAGTCAAAGTTAGGATTCCTCCGTCTTTTCCCATCGTTACAACTTCGTTGTCCTTTTTCCATGAGGATCGATACCCGACTTATCGGATTATTACTTGAGCGATAGCCTTACACTTGATCTTAGAGAGTACGCACTTCTGAGACACATTTTGAGTCGCATCATATACATACAAGAAGATGAAGCCTAAAATGGAGATCTTTTTCCAAGACATCTACCCATGGGTCGAAAGTTCCCAACACCATGTACAACCGATCATCAAAGATACCGAAGATTCCGAGGGAAGTGACTTCGAGGATTCGTTTAACTTATAGACATTGGGGCTGACACTCATCATGGTTCATTCAAGCACTACATCACTAGATCCATCCCACCTGATTAAAGCTGCTGATACACCTCTCCTCAACTGGCATGCTACGCCAGCTCTACCTGTTGAAATCCTAACTAATCCCAATGTTTACCCCATCTCTTCTTCTGTTATCTATCATTTCTCTAATGTAATCGATACTTCCTTTGATGAGGTTTTCAATGTTGTTTTTACTATTATTGAAATAAATGAAGATTTTAAGTATCTTGATGTGCCTTACATTAATTGTTTAGATTCTAATCAAACTTTTGATGATGATGATTTTAAAAATGAATAATTCTTAACTGGTCTAAATAAGGTTAATAACAAACAACATAACCACATTCAAGTTAATGAAGAAGAAACTGTTATTGTTAACCTCGGTTCTAGTAGCTAACTGCGCGGGATTAGGATAGGGGCTACCTTTGACGAGCATGAGCGCGCACAACTCGAAGAATTACTGAAGGAATTAGTGGATGTCTTCACATGGTCCTATGACGATATGCCCGACATTGATCCTAAATAGATCAACATGAGATCCCTACTATTCTAGATTACAAATCGGTTAAACAAAAGTTGAGAAAGCTCCGCACCAAATGGTCGCTCAAAGTCAAGGAAGAAGTGGTCGAATATCCCATATAGCTAGCTAATATAGTGCTTGTGTTGAAATGAGGAGGGAAAGTTCGGATATGCGTAGATTATCGGGACTTGAACAAAGCCTCTTCGCAGAATGATTACCCTCTATCCAATATTGACATGATCATGGACAACACAGACAGTCACGCTCTCAAGTCATTCATCGACGGGTTTGCTGGATACAACCAAATCAAAATGCACCCAGATCACCAAGAAAAAACCGTGTTCATCACATCGTGGGAACCTTTTTCTACACTATTATGCCATTTGGTCTCAAGAATGTTGGGGCTACCTATCAGAGGGCTGCCACAACCGTCCTGTATGATCTGATTCACAAAGAAGTCGAGGTTTATGTGGATGATATGATTATCAATTCCAAAACTAGAGAAGGTCTTGTTCCCGCTCTCCGAAAGTTCTTCGAACGACTGCGACGGTATCAGATGAGACTCAATCCACAGAAATGAGTCTTCAGCGTTACCAAGGGGAAACTATTGGGATTCATGATCAGTGAGAAGGGGATTGAAGCAGATCCGGCCAAGTTAAAAGCCATACTTGAGATGCCACCTCCCCTAACGGAGAAAGAAGACCGTGGATTCCTTGGGAAATTACACACTACACCAAAACTGGTGATTGGTCATGGCCAAAATTCCTGACCAAAGCTGTGGGTCTCGGACTTGGGCTGTGACCATTTCGGGCATGACCATTTTCATGGGTCGTCGCCCAAGTCCGTGACCAAAAAATGGTCACGGCCGAGAGGGGTTGCGAGAGATGGTCGCGGACTTAGGACGTGACACATGTTGTGACGGGTCGCGACTCTCATCCGTGACCCACAACAGTAACAAATTGGTCGCAGCCAAAAGCCGCGACCCACAATCGTGACAACAAAAAATTTGGTTGCGGTCCTCATCTGTGACAAATTGGTCGCGAGCAAAGTACGCGACTCAAGACCGTGACAAAAAAAATGGTCGCGGTTCTCATCCGCGACCCACAACCGTGACAAAAAAAATGAAAAAAAATGGTCGCGGCCCAAGTCTGTGACCCACAACCATGACGAAAAAAATAATAATGGTCATGGACAAAGGCCATGACCATATTTAACTATAATTAAAAAAAATGTATTTTTTTTGTCCAATCCTAAAATTGGGGGTCCTATGAGTGCACCGTCAGTTGCTACGTGTAACGTTGGACGCGTACGAGGTGTTACAAATATTTATTATTGGCAAAACAATAAAAAAAATCACAAATTACGAATCGAGAACGTTGTTAATAAACAAATATATATACAAACTTAAAAATATTACACGTCTTAATAATTCACATACCCCCCAAAAAATTGGTCAGAGTTTCCTCTATTTTCTTGACATTCCAAAACCTGTAAATGTAAAACCTGTTTATTATAAAGCCCGCACGGTCATAAAATTCAACAATCAAATTATAAAAGCCCACACGACCATAAAACTAAATAATAAAAGCCCGCACGGCTGTAACACACAAAAAAACAAAATCCTGAATGTCCACAACATATAAACAATCTTCATGTTGTAAACGATTGCCTCCTTCATTTGTTCCGCGTGCAAAAATCCTACAAATGATAGGATACATAAAAAAAAATATCAGTAACCAAGTAATTTTACAAAAAAATTAATCAAGCTAAAAAATTCTGTAAGGACACAAATTTCCAATTGAGTCCATATATAGTTTTGGCTCAATTCCGGACAAAAACATTTATTCATAGGATTTTATTTAATTGTAATATTCAAGACCTATGAAGTGTTTGTTGAAGACGTAATGGCAAAGAGTATAAAGCATCATCAACATGCCGTAGTTTATGTGCCTCGTTTGTACGTCATCAACTTAGGTTCCATGCTCCCAAGGTATGAATGTATTTATATTTATATAGGAACTTGGAACAATGTTTATTTGGGTGTTAGGTTTAATAAAAGCCTTGTTTATTTCAGAAATAATTTAAAAAGAACTTTATATTAATATATATAAATGTTTCTGGGCCAAAATAGAATTTATCAAAAATTTCTGAAACTCGTTCGAAATTTCGTTCGAACGAGATTTTTCGTTCGAACCAAACTTCGTTCGAATGAGACTGCTTTCTAACCTAACTGGTCAGTCGTTAGATAAGTCGTTCGAACGACTTTCTCGTTCTAACGAGATATCTAACGAGGTTCTAACGAGCCCAGGCTGGTCGCTCGTTAGAAACCTCGTTCGAACGACAGTCAAAGTCGTTCGAACGAGAATGCCAGGCGGGAACAGTTTTGAGCAGTTTTTTGACAGTTTTCTCCCATGATCCCCACTTGTTTTTTAACCAACTTTTTCCAGCCTTATGAGGGACGGGAATCACATTTTTCCTTCTAACTTTTCCATCCTAATACATCTCCTAGAGAGAGTTTGAGAGATCATTCCAAAAAGGAAAATGTTCATGTTTTAAGTGTTCTTCAACTTAAAGAAAAAATCTTTAAACACTTAGTTTACACCCATTGTTGTTTATTCCAAGTTCCATATATAGATATCAATTGCTTGGAGTTATTTGGCACCGGTTTTCTCTACCGCATTCAAGAGACGTTTCGGGTTTGCTTCTACACCCCATCACAAAGAAGACTTTTGTTGAGATTCTACCCACAAGGAGAAAGGCTCCATGTTTGGGTGACGGTGTGCCTAATTGTCCCATCGGTGTATTCCGAGACCACGGTGGAGCTCCGTTGGTTATCCGCTAATTGGAGGTTGATACAAGAAGGAGCATCACGGCTTGAGAGGGATCGAGTCTAGGAAGTAAGTCTTTTGTCTTGTATTTTGTAATACCGTTGTTAGTGGATTTGAGGCTAGGGCCGTCCCGAGGTTTTTTCCCGTTAGTGGGTTTTTCCTCGTACATCGCGGTGTAGTGTGACATTGTTTATTTTATCTTGCACAATAATTTAGAACGCATGCTTAGGATAATTTCAAGATAAAATTGGGTTTAATTATCACACTCATTTAATTTGGGACTTAAATTAAATATTGGGTAAAATTGGTTTATTCAAGTCACTTGCATTAATTTGGTTTCGCCTAACTTTGGATATATTTTGGTAATCATGACTTAGGCAAATTCTAGGACTTGAATTATGTTGTTGTAATTTGTTTCTCATGATATTAAAACCCGGCCTTGTTGTTTTTGTCAAAACCATCATCCTTACGCTTCCGCATTTATTTGAAAAGGAAATTAAACATTTTAATTTGACATTATTAAAATCCGGGGATCCAACACTGCGTTTTCAAATTCCATATATGATTAAAAATTATCAACATATCAATATTTTTATGCCTAAGTCAAGAAATATGCAAATTACCGTCGTATTCTCAAACCGAGAGTCCTGCGTCTGCGTGGTCAGTTCCTACGAGTTACATTGGTCCCGTGGGAGGTGTTGGTGCCTCCCACGGGGACGTTTGGGGGCTGTTTCGAGTTTTCACCCTCTAACGTCATGTTTTTAAGCCTAAGTCTACAAAAATGTAAATTATCGTCGTATTCTCAAACCGAGAGACCCGCGGCCGCGGGGTCAGTTATTACGAGTTACATTGGTCCCGTGGGAGATGTTGGTGCCACCCACGGGGCCGTTCGAGAGTTGTTTCGAGTTTTCACCCTCTAACATCATGTTTTGCTTAGGTCTAGAAATATGCATATTATCGTCGTATTCTCAAATCGGGAGTCTCGCGGCTGCGCGATCAGTTCCTGTGAGTTACATTGGTCCCGCGGGAGGTGTTGGTGCCACCCACGGGGCCGTTCGGGGGCTGTTTTGAGTTTTCACCCTCTAACGCCATGTTTTAAGCCTAAGTCTAGATATATTTAAATTATCGTCGTATTCTCAAACCGAGAGTCCCGCGGCTGTGCGGTCAGTTCCTACGAGTTACATTGGTCTCGTGGGAGGAGTTGGTGCCACCCACGGGGATGTTCGGGGGTTGTTTTGGGTATCACCCTCTAACACCATGTTTTTAAGCATAAGTCTAGAAATATGCAAATTATCGTCGTATTCTCAAAACGGGAGACCCACGACTGCGGGGTCAGTTCCTATGAGTTACATTGGTCCCGTGGGAGGTGTTGGTGCCACCCACGGGTTGTTTCGAGTTTTCACCCTCTAACGCCATGTTTTGCTTAAGTCTAGAAATATACAAATTACCATCGTATTCTCAAATCGAGAGTGTCACGACTGCACGGTCAGTTCCTACCAGTTACACTGGTCCCGTGGGAGGTGTTAGTACCACCCACGGGGCCATTCGAGATTTATTTTAAGTTTTCACCCTCTAACGCCATGTTTTTATGCCTAAGTCTAGAAATAAGCAAATTATGATCGTATTCTCAAACCAGGAGTGTCCCGGCTGCATGATCAGTTCGTACGAGTTACATTGGTCCCGTGAGAGGTGTTGGTGCCACCCACGGGGCCGTTCGGGGGCTATTTTGGGTTTTCACACTCTAACGCCATGTTTTTATGCCCAAGTCTAGAAATATGAAAATTACCGTCGTATTCTCAAAGTAGGAGTGCTGCGGTTGCGCGATCAGTTCCTACGAGTTACATTGGTCCCGTGGGAGGTATTGGTGCCAAGCACGGGGCCATTCGGGGGCTGTTTCGAGTTTTCACCCACTAACGCCATGTTTTTAAGCCTAGGTCTAGAAATATGCAAATGATCATCGTATTCTCAAATCAGGAGACCCGCGACTGCGGGGTCAGTTCCTACGAGTTACATTGGTCGCGTGGGAGGTGTTGGTGTGGGTCCGTTCAGGGGTTGTTTCGAGTTTTCACTCTCTAACGCCGTGTTTTGCTTGACTCTAGAAATATGTAAATTACCGTCGTATTCTCAAACTGGAAGTTTTGCGGTTGCGCGGTCAGTTTCTACGACTTATATTGGTCCCATGGGAGGTGTTGGTGCCACCCACGGGGCCGTTCGGGAGTTCTTTGGAGTTTTCATCCTCTAACACCATGTTTTTATTCCTAAGTCTAGAAATATAAAAATTACCGTTGTATTCTCAAACCGGGAGTGCCGCGGCTACGCGGTCAGTTCCTACGAGTTACATTGGTCCCGTGGGAGGTGTTGGTGCCACCCACGAGGCCGTTCAGGGGCTGTTTTAGATTTTCACCCTCTAACGCCATGCTTTTATGCCTAAGTCATGAAATATGCAAATTGCCATTATTTTCTCAAATCGAGAGTACCGCGGCTGCGTGGTGAGTTTCTACGAGTTACATTGGTGCCGTGGGAGGTGTTGGTGCCACCCATGGGGCCGTTCGGTGGTTGTTTCGAGTTTTCACCCTCCAACGCCATGTTTTTATTCCTAAGTCTAGAAATATGCAAATTACCGTCATATTCTCAAACTGGGAGTGTCGCGGCTGCGCGGTCAGTTCCTACAAGTTATATTGGTCCCGTGGGAGGTGTTGGTGCCACCCAAGGGGCCGTTCGGTGGCTGTTTTGGGTTTTCACCCTCTAACGCCATGTTTTTATGCCTAAGTCTAGAAATATGCAGATTACCGTCGTATTCTTAAACCGAGAATGCCGTGGCTGCGCGGTCAGTTCCTACGAGTTACATTAGTCCGTGGAGGTGTTGGTGCCACCAACGGGGAAGGTCGGGGGAGGTTTCGAGTTTTCACCCTCTAACGCCATGTTTTTAAGCAAAGTCTAGAAATATTTAAATTATCATCGTATTCTCAAACCCAGAGACCCACAACTGTGGGATCAGTTCCTACGAGTTACACTGGTCCCGTGGGAGATGTTAGTGCCACCCCCAGGGCCGTTCTCTAACATCATGTTTTGCTTAGGTTTAGAAATATACAAATTAAGATCGTATTCTCAAATCGGGAGTCTCGCGGCTACGCGGTCAGTTGCTATGAGTTACATTGGTCCCGTGGATGGTGTTGGTGCCACCCACGGGGCCGTTCGGTGGCTGTTTTGGGTTTTCACCCTCTAACGCCATATTTTTAGGCCTAAGTCTAGATATATGCAAATTATCATCGTACTCTCAAATCGGGAGTCCCGCGGCTGCTAGGTCAGTTCATACGAGTTACATTGGTCTCGTGGGAGGTGTTGGTGCCACCCACGGAGCCGTTCGGGGGTTGTTTTGGGTTTTCACCCTCTAACGTCATGTTGTTAAGCCTAAGTCTAGAAATATGAAATTATCATCGTATTCTCAAACCGGGAGTGTCACGGTTGCACGGTCAGTTCCTACGAGTTACATTGGTCTCGTGGGAGGTGTTGGTACCACCCACGGGGCCATTCGAAGGATATTTTGAGTTTTCACCCTCTAACGCCATATTTTTTTGCCTAAGTCTAAAAATATGCAAATTATCGTTGTATTCTCAAATCGGGAGTGGCGCGGCTACGCGATCAGTTCGTACGAGTTACATTGGTCCCGTGAGAGGTGTTGGTGCCACCCACGGGGCCGTTCTGGGGCTATTTTGGGTTTTCACCCTCTAACGCCAATTTTTTATGCCTAAGTCTAGAAATATGAAAATTACCATCGTATTCTCAAACCGGGAGTGCCGCGACTACGCGGTTAGTTCCTACGACTTACATTGGTCCCGTGGAAGGTATTGGTGCCACCCACGGGGCCGTTCGGGTGCTATTTCGAGTTTTCACTCTCTAACGCCGTGTATTTAAGCCTAAGTCTAGAAATATACAAATGATCGTCGTATTCTCAAATCAGGAGACCCGCGACTGCGGGGTCAGTTCCTACGAGTTACTTTGGTCCTGTGGGAGGTGTTGGCGCGGGGTCGTTCAGGGGTTGTTTCGATTTTTCACCCTCTAACGCCTTGTTTTGCTTAAGTCTAAAAATAATTAAATTACCGTCGTATTCACAAACTAGGAGTTTTGCGGCTGCGCGGTGAGTTCCTATGAGTTACATTGGTCCCTTGGGAGGTGTTGGTGCCACCAAAGGGGCCGTTTGGGGATTGTTTCGAGTTTTCACCCTCTAACGCCATGTTTTGCTTAAGTCTAGAAATATGAAAATTAGCATCGTATTCTCAAACCAGGAGTGTCGCGGATGCACGATCAGTTCGTACGAGTTACATTGGTCTCGTGAGAGGTGTTGGTGCCACCCACAGGGTCGTTCGGAGGCTATTTTGGGTTTTCACACTCTAACGTCATATTTTTATGCGTAAGTCTAGAAATATACAAATTATCATCGTATTCTCAAACCGAGAGTGCCGCGGCTGTGCGGTCACTTCCTACGAGTTACATTGGTCCCGTGGGAGGTATTGGTGCCACCCACGGGGCCGTTCAGGGACAGTTTCGAGTTTTCACCCTCTAACGTCATGTTTTAAGCCTAAATCTAGAAATATGCAAATGATCGTCGTATTCTCAAATTAGGAGACCCACGACTGCGGGGTCATTTCCTACGAGTTACATTGATCCCGTGGGAGGTGTTAGTGCTGGGCCGTTCAGGGGTTTCGAGTTTTCACCCTCTAACGCCATGTTTTGCATGACTCTAGAAATATGTAAATTAGCTTCCTATTCTCAAACTGGAAGTTTTGCAGCTACGCAGAGAGTTCCTGCGAGGTATATTGGTCCCGTGGGAGGTGTTGGTGCCACCCACGGGGCTGTTCGGGGGTTCTTTGGAGTTTTCATCCTCTAACGCCCTTTCTTTATGCCTAAGTCTTGAAATATAAAAATTACCATCGTATTCTCAAACCGGGAGTGCCACGGCTGCGTGGTCAGTTCCTACGAGTTACATTGGTCCTGTGGGAGGTGTTGGTGCCATCCACGGGGCCGTTTGGGGGGTTGTTTTGGGTTTTCACCCTCTAACGCCATGTTTTTATGCCTAAGTCTAGAAATATGCAAATTACCGTCGTATTCTCAAATCGGGAGTACCGCAGGTGCGTGGTGAGTTCCTAAGAGTTATATTGGTGTCGTGGGAGGTGTTAGTGCCACCCACGGGGCCGTTTGGTGGTTGTCTCGAGTTTTCACTCTCTAACGCCATGTTTTTTTGCCTAAGTTTAGAAATATGCAAATTACCATCATATTCTCAAACCGGGAGTGCCCCGGCTACGCGGTCAGTCCTATAAGTTACATTGGTCCCGTGGGAGGTGTTGGTGCGACCCACGGGACCGTTCGGGGGCTGTTTTGGGTTTTCACCCTCTAACACCATATTTTTATGCCTAAGTCTAGAAATATGCAAATTACCATCGTATTCTTAAACCAGGAGTGCCGCGGCTATGCGGTGAGTTCCTACGAGTTACATTGGTCCCGTGGGAGGTGTTGGTGTCACCAACGGGGACGATTGGGGGCTATTTCGTGTTTTCACCCTCTAACGCCATGTTTTTAAGCAAAGTCTAGAAATATATAAATTATCATCGTATTCTCAAACCGAGAGACCCCCAGATCTGGGGTCAGTTCATACGAGTTACATTGGTCCCGCGGGAGATGTTAGTACCACGCCCGGGGTCGTTCTCTAACATCATGTTTTGCTTAGGTTTAGAAATATGCAAAATATCATCGTATTCTAAAATCGGGAGTCTCGCAGCTGTGCGATCAGTTCCTATGAGTTACATTTGTCCCGTGGAAGGTGTTGGTGCCACCCACGGGGCCGTTCAGGGGCTGTTTTGGGTTTTCAACCTCTAATGCCATGTTTTTAAGCCTAAGTTTACGTATATGCAAATTATCATCGTACTCTCAAATCGGGAGTCCCGCGGCTGCTCGGTCAGTTCCTACGAGTTACACTGGTCCCGTGGTTGGTGTTGGTGCCACCCACGGGGCCGTTCGGGGGCTATTTTGGGTTTTTACCCTCTAACGCCATGTTTTTAAGCCTAAGTCTAGAAATATGATATTATCATCGTATTCTCAAAATGGGAGACCCGCGCCTGCGGGGTCAGTTCCTACGAGTTACATTGGTCCCATGGGAGGTGTTGGTGCCACCCATGGGGCCGTTCGGGGGTAGTTTCGAGTTTTCACCCTCAAACACCATGTTTTGCTTAAGTCTAGAAATATGCAAATTACCATCGTATTCTCAAATCGGGAGTGTCACGGTTGCACGGTCAGTTCCTACGAGTTACATTGGTCCCGTGGGAGGTGTTGGTAGCACCCACGGGGCCATTCGAAGGATATTTCGAGTTTTCACCCTCTAACGCCTTGTTTTTTTGCCTAAGTCTAGAAATATGCAAATTATCGTTGTATTCTCAAATCGGGAGTGTCGCGGCTACGCGATCAGTTCGTACAAGTTACATTGGTCCCGTGAGAGGTCTTGGTGCCACCCATGGGGCCGTTCGGGGGCTATTTGGGTTTTCACCCTCTAACGCCAATTTTTTATGCCTAAGTCCAGAAATATGCAAATTACCATCGTATTCTCAAACCGGGAGTGCCGCGGCTGCGCGGTCAGTTCCTACGACTTACATTGGTTCCGTGGAAGGTATTGGTGCCACCCACGGGGCCGTTCGGGTGCTATTTCGAGTTTTCACTCTCTAACGCCGTGTATTTAAGCCTAAGTCTAGAAATATACAAATGATCATCGTATTCCCAAATCGGGAGACCTGCGACTGTGGGGCCAGTTCCTACGAGTTACTTTGGTCCCGTGGGAGGTGTTGGCGCGAGGTCATTAGGGGTTGTTTCGAGTTTTCACCCTTTAACGCCTTGTTTTGCTTAAGTCTAGAAATAAGTAAATTACCGTCGTATTCATAAACTAGGAGTTTTACGACTGCGCGGTTAGTTCCTATGAGTTACATTGGTCCCTTGGGAGGTGTTGGTGCCACCCAAGGGGCTGTTTGGGGGTTGTTTAGAGTTTTCACCCTCTAACGCCATGTTTTTATGCCTAAGTCTAGAAATATACAAATTACTGTCGTATTCTCAAATCGGGAGTGCTGCGACTATGCGGTCAGTTCCTACGAGTTACATTGGTCCCGTGGGAAGTGTTAGTTCCACCCATAGGGCCGTTCAGGGGCTATTTTGGGTTTTCACCCTCTAACGCCATATTTTTATGCTTAAGCCTAGAAATATGCAAATTAACGTCGTATTCTCAAATCGGGAGTACCAAGGCTGCGTGGTGAGTTCCTACGAGTTACATTGGGGCCGCGGGAGGAGTTCGTGCCACCTACGGGGTTGTTCGGTGGTTGTTTCGAGTTTTCACCCTCTAACGCCATATTTTTATGCCTAAGTCTAGAAATTTGTAAATTACCAACATATTCTCAAACCGGGAGTGCCACGGCTGCGCGGTCAGTTCTTACGAGTTACATTAGTCCTGTGGGAGGTCTTGGTTCCACCCACGGGGCCGTTCGGGGGCTATTTTGGGTTTTCATCCTCTAACGCCATGTTTTTATTCCTAAGTCTAGAAAATATGAAAATTACCATCATATTCTTAAACTGGGAGTTCTGCGACTGCGCGGTTAGTTCCTACGAGTTACATTGGTTCCGTGGGAGGTGCTGGTTCCACCCACGGGGACGTTCAGGGCTGTTTCGAGTTTTCACCCTCTAACGCCATGTTTTTAAGCCTAAGTCGTGAAATATGTAAATTATCATCGTATTATCAAACTGAGAGACCCGCGACTGCGGGGTCAGTTCCTACGAGTTACATTGGTCAAATGGGAGATGTTGGTGCCACCCACGGTAGCCGTTCGGGGGTTGTTTTAAGTTTTCACCCTCTAACATCATGTTTTGCTTGGGTCTATAAATATACAAATTATAGTTGTATTCTCAAATCAGGAGTCTCGCGGCTGCACGGTCAGTTCCTATGAGTTACATTGGTCCCGTGGGAGGTGTTGGTGCTACCCACGGGACCGTTCGGGGGCTGTTTTGAGTTTTCATCCTCTAATGCCATGTTTTTAAGCCTAAGTCTAGATATATGAAAATTATCATCGTATTCTCAAATTGAGGGTCCCGCGGCTGCGCGGTCAGTTCCTACGAGTTACATTGGTCCCGTGAGAGGTGTTGGTACCCCCCACGGGGCCGTTCAGGGTCTGTTTTGGATTTTCACCCTCTAACGCCATGTTTTTAAGCCTAAGTCTAGAAATGTGCAAATTATCGTCGTATTCTCAAAATGGGAGCCCGCGACTGCAGGGTCAGTTCCTTAGAGTTACATTGGTCCTGTGGGAGGTGTTGGTGCCACTCACGGGGCCGTTAGGGGATTGTTTCGAGTTTTCAACCTCTAACGCCATATTTTGCTTCAGTTTAGAAATATGCAAATTACCATCGTATTCTCAAACCGGGAGTGTCACGGCAGCACGGTCAGTTCTTATGAGTTACATTGGTCCCGTGGGAGGTGTTGGTACCATCCACGGGGCCGCTCGGGGGTTATTTCGAGTTTTCACCCTCTAACGCCATGTTGTTATGCCTAAGTCTAAAAATATGCAAATTATCGTCGTATTCTCAAACTGATCGTGTCGCGGTCGCGCGATCAAGTTGTGCTAGTTACATTGGTCTCGTGAGAGGTGTTGGTGCTACTCACGGGGCCGTTCGGGGGCTATTTTGGGTTTTCACCCTCTAACGCCGTGTTTTTATCCCTAAGTCTAGAAATATGCAAATTACCGTCGTATTCTAAAAAACGGAGTGCCGCGGCTCCGTGGTGAGTTCCTACGAGTTACATTGGTCCCGTGGGAGGTATTGGTGCCACCCACGGGGCCGTTCCGGGGCTGTTTCGAGTTTTAACCCCCTAACGCCATGTTTTTAAGCCTAAGTCAAGAAATATGCAAATGATCATCGTATTCTCAAATCAGGAGACCCGCGACTGCAGGGTCAGTTCCTACGAGTTACATTGGTCCCGTGGGAGGTGTTGGTGCGGGGCCGTTCAGGGGTTGTTTTGAGTTTTCACCCTCTAACGCCATGTTTTGCTTGAGTCTAGAAATATGTAAATTATCGTCGTATTCTCAAACGGAGAGTTTCACGGCTACGCGATCAGTTCCTACGAGTTACATTGGTCCCGTGGGAGGTATTGGTGCCACCCACGGGGCCGTTCGGGGGCTGTTTCGAGTTTTCACCCCCTAACACCATGTTTTTAAGCCTAAGTCTAAATAAATGCAAATGATCGTCGTATTCTCAAATTAGGAGACCCGCAACTGCGGGGTCAGTTCCTACGAGTTACATTGGTCGCGTGGGAGGTGTTGGTGCGGGGCCGTTCAGGGGTTGTTTCGAGTTTTCACCCTCTAACGCCATGTTTTACTTAAGTCTAGAAATATGTAAATTTTCATCGTATTCTCAAACTGGGAGTTTCGCGGCTGCGTGATCAGTTCCTATGAGTTACATTGGTCCCGTGGGAGGTGTTGGTGCTACCCACGGGGCCGTTCGGGGGCTGTTTTGGGTTTTCATCCTCTAATGCCATGTTTTTAAGCCTAAGTCTAGATATATGCAAATTATCATCGTATTCTAAAACTGAGGGTCCCGCGGCTGCGCGATCAGTTTCTACTAGTTACATTGGTCCCGTGGGAGGTGTTGGTGCCCCCCACGGGGCCGTTCCGGTCTGTTTTGGGTTTTCACCCACTAACGCTATGTTGTTAAGCCTAAGTCTAGAAATGTACAAATTATCGTCGTATTCTCAAAATGGGAGACCCGTGACTGCAGGGTCAGTTCCTTAGAGTTACATTGGTCCCGTGGGAGGTGTTGGTGCCACCCACGGGGCCGTTCGGGGGTTATTTCGAGTTTTCAACCTCTAACTTCATGTTTTGCTTAGGTATAGAAATATGCAAATTACCATCGTATTCTCAAACCGGGAGTATCACGGCTGCACGATCAGTTCCTACGAGTTACATTGGTCACGTGGGAGGTGTAGGTACCATCCACGGGGCCGCTCGGGGGTTATTTCGAATTTTCACCCTCTAACGCCATGTTTTAATGCTTAAGTCTAAAAATATGCAAATTATCATCGTACTCTCAAATCGGGCGTGTCGCGGTTATGCGATCAGTTCGTACTAGTTACATTGGTCTCGTGAGAGGTGTTGGTGCCACCCACGGGGCCGTTCGGGGGCTATTTTTGGTTTTGACCCTCTAACGCCATGTTTTTATGCCTAAGTCTAGAAATATGCACATTACCATCGTATTCTCAAACAGGGAGTGTCGCGGCTGCGTGGTGAGTTCGTACGAGTTACATTGGTCCCGTGGGAGGTATTGGTGCCACCCACGGGGCCGTTCGGGGGCTGTTTCGAGTTTTCACCCCCAAGCGCCATGTTTTTAAGACTAAGTCAAGAAATATGCAAATGATCATCGTATTCTCAAATTAGGAGACCCGCGACTGCGGGGTCAGTTCCTACAAGTTACATTGGTCCCGTGGGAGGTGTTGGTGCGGGGCCGTTCAGGGGTTGTTTCGAGTTTTCACCCTCTAACGCCATGTTTTGCTTAAGTCTAGAAATATGTAAATTATCGTCGTATTCTCAAATCCGGAGACCCGCGACTACGGGGTCAGTTCCTACAAGTTACATTGGTCCCGTGGGAGGTGTTGGTGCGGGGCTGTTCAGGGGTTGTTTCGAGTTTTCACCCTCTAACTCCATGTTTTGATTAAGTCTAGAAATATGTAAATTACCGTCGTATTCTCAAACTGGGAGTTTCGCGACTACGCGATTAGTTCCTATGAGTTACATTGGTCCCGTGGGAGGTGTTGGTGCTACCCACGGGGCCGTTCGGGGGTCTATTTTTGGTTTTCATCCTCTAATACCATGTTTTCAAGCCTAAGTCTAGATATATGCAAATTATCATCGTATTCTCAAACCGAGGGTCCCGCGATTGCGCGGTCAGTTCCTACGAGTTACATTGGTCCCGTGGGAGGTATTGATGCCACCCACGGGGCCGTTCGGGGGTTGTTTTGAGTTTTCACCCCCTAACGCCATGTTTTTAAGCCTAAGTCAAGAAATATGCAAATGATCGTCGTGTTCTCAAATCAGGAGACCCGCGACTGCGGGGTCAGTTCCTACGAGTTACATTGGTCCCGTGGGAGGTGTTGGTGCGAGGCCATTCAGGGGTTGTTTCGAGTTTTCACCCTCTAATGCCATGTTTTTCTTAAGTCTAGAAATATGTAAATTACCTTCAATTTCTCAAACCGGGAGTTTCGCGGCTACGCGGTCAGTTCCTACAAGTTACATTGGTCCCGTGAGAGGTGTTGGTGCCACCCACGGGGCCGTTCGGGGGCTGTTTCGAGTTTTCACCCCCTAACACCATGTTTTTAAGCCTAAGTCTAGATATATGAAAATGATTGTCATATTCTCAAATCAAGAGACCCGCGATTGCGGGCTCAGTTCCTACGAGTTACATTGGTCCTGTGGGAGGTGTTGGTGCCACCCACGGGGCCATTCAGGGGCTGTTTTGGGTTTTCACCCTCTAACGCCTTGTTTTTATGCCTAAGTCTAGAAATATGAAAATTTCCATCGTATTCTCAAACCGAGAGTACCGCGGCTGCGTGGTGAGTTGCTACGAGTTATATTGGTGCCGTGGGAGGTGTTGGTGCCACCCATAGGGTCGTTCGGTGTTTGTTTCGAGTTTTCACCCTCCAACGCCATATTTTTATTCCTAAGTCTAGAAATATGCAAATTACCGCCATATTCTGAAACCGGGAGTGCTGCGGCTGCGCGATGAGTTCCTACAAGTTATATTAGTCCCGTGGGAGGTGTTGGTAACACCCTAGGGGCCGTTCGGTGGCTGTTTTGGGTTTTCACTCTCTAACGCCATGTTTTTATGCCTAAGTCTAGAAATATGCAAATTACCATCGTATTCTTAAACCGGGAGTGCCGCGGCTGTGCGGTCAGTTCCTATGGGTTACATTGGTCCCGTGGGAGGTGTTGGTGCCACCCACGAGGCTGTTCGGGGGCTGTTTTAAGTTTTCACCCTCTAACGCCATGCTTTTAAGCCTAATTCTAGAAATATGCAATTGTCCATCGTATTCTGAAATCGGGAGACCCGCGAGAGCGGGGTCTGTTCCTACGAGTTACATTTGTCCCTTTGGAGGTGTTGGTGCCACCCACGGGGCCGTTCGGGCGTTGTTTCGAGTTTTGACCCTCTAACGCCATGTTTTTATGCCTAAGTCTAGAAATATGGAAATTACCGTCGTATTCTCAAATCGGGAGTGCCGCGGCTGCGCGATCAGGTCCTACAAGTTACATTGGTCCCGTAGGAGGTCTTGGATCCACCCACGGGGCCGTTCGGGTGCTGTTTTGGGTTTTCACCCTCTAACGCCATGTTTTTATGAGTAAGTATAGAAATATGCAAATTACCGTCGTATTCTCAAATCGGGATTCCTTCTGTTGCGCGGTCAGTTCCTACGACTTACATTGATCCCGTGGGAGGTGTTGGTGCCACCCACGGGGCCGTTTGGGGGTTGTTTCGAGTTTTCACCCTCTAACGCCATATTTTTAAGCCTAAGTATAAAAATATGCAATTGATCATCGTATTCTCAAATCAGGGGACCCGCGACTGGAGGGTCAGTTCCTACGAGTTACATTGGTCCCGTGGGAGGTGTTAGTTCCACCCACAGGGCCGTTCATTGGCTTTTTTGGGTTTTCACCCTCTAACGCCATGTTTTGCTTAAGTCTAGAAATATGGATATTACCATCGTCTTCTCAAACCGGGAGTCTCACGGCTACGCGGTCAGTTCCTACTAGTTATATTGGTCCCGTGGGAGGTGTTGGTGCCACCCTCGGGGCCGTTCGGGGGATGTTTTGGGTTTTCACCCTCTAACACCATGTTTTTATGCCTAGGTCTAGAAATATATAAATTACCGTCGTATTCTCAAATCGGGAGTACCGCGTCTGCGTGATGAGTTCCTACGAGTTACATTAGTCCCGTGGGAGGTGTTGGTGCCACCCAAGGGGCCGTTCGGGGGTTGTTTCGAGTTTTCACCCTCTAACGCCATGTTTTTATGCTTAATTCTAGAAATATGTAAATTACCATCGTATTCTCAAATCGGGAGTTCTGCGGCTACGCGGTCAGTTCCTATGAGTTACATTGGTCCCGTGGAAGGTGTTGGTGCCACCCACGAGGTCGTTCAGGGGCTGTTTTAGATTTTCACCCTCTAACGCCATATTTTTATGCCTAAGTCTAGAAATATACAAATTGTCTATGTTTTCTCGGATCGAGAGTACCGCGGCTGCGTGGTGAGTTCTTACGAGTTACATTGGTGCCGTGGGAGGTGTTGGTGCCACCCACGGGGCCGTTCGGTGGTTGTTTCGAATTTTCACCCTCCAACGCCATGTTTTTATTCCTAAGTCTAGAAATATGCAAATTATCGTCATATTCTCAAACAGGGAGTGCCGCGGCTGCGCGGTCAGTTCCTACAAGTTATATTGGTCCCGTGGGAGATGTTGGTGCCGCCCACGGGGCCGTTCGGGTGTTATTTTGTGTTTTCACCCTCTAACGCCATGTTTTTATGAGTAAGTCTAGAAATATGAAAATTATCGTCATATTCTCAATCCGGGAGTCCTTCGGTTGTGTGGCCAGATCCTACGACTTACATTGGTCCCGTAGGAGGTGTTGGTGCCACCCACGGGGCCGTTCGGGGGCACTTTCGATTTTTCACACTCTAACACCATATTTTTAAGCCTAAGTCTAGAAATATGCAATTGATCGTCGTATGCTCAAATCAGGAGACCCGCGACTGCAGGGTCAGTTCCTACGAGTTACATTGGTCCCGTGGGAGGTGTTAGTGTAGGGCCGTTCGGCGGTTGTTTCGAGTTTTCCCCCTCTAACGACATGTTTTGCTTAAGTCTAGATATATGAAAATTATCATCGTATTCTCAAACCGGGAGTGTCGCGGTTGCTCGGTCAATTCCTACTAGTTATATTGGTCCTATGGGAGGTGTTGGTGCCACCCTCGGCGCCGTTCGGGGGCTGTTTTGGGTTTTCAACCTCTAACGCCATGTTTTTACGCCTAGGTCTAGAAATATGAAAATTACCGTTGTATTCTTTAACCGAGAGTGCCGCGGCTACACGGTCAGTTCCTACGAGTTACATTGATCCCGTGGGAGGTGTTGGTGCCACCCACAGGGCCGTTCGGGGTCTGTTTCAAGTTTTCACCCTCTAACGCCATGTTTTTATGCCTAAGTCTTGAAATATGCAACTTACCGTTGTATTCTTAAATCGGGAGTGCCACGGCTGCGCGGTCAGTTCCTACGAGTTACATTGGTCCCGTGGGAGGTGTTGGTGCTACCCAGGGGCTGTTCGAGGGCTGTTTTGGGTTTTCACCCTCTAACGCCATGTTTTTATGCCTATGTCTAGAAATATACAAATTAGCGTCGTATTATCAAATCGGGAGTACCTCGTCTGCATGGTGAGTTCCTACAAGTTACATTGGTCCCGTGGGAGGTGTTGGTGCCACCCACGGGGCCGTTCGGTGTCTGTTTCGAGTATTCACCCTCTGACGCTATGTTTTTAAGCCTAAGTCTAGAAATATGAAAATAATTATCGTATTGTCAAATTGAGAGACCCGCGACTGTGGGGTCAGTTCCTACGAGTTACATTGGTCCCGTGGGAGGTGTAGGTGCAGGGTCGTTTGGGGGGTGTTTTGAGTTTTCACCCTCTAACGCCATGTTTTTATGCCTAAGTCTCGAAATATGTAAATTATCGTCGTATTCTCAAATCGGGAGTGCCGCGACTGCACGGTCAGTTCCTCCGAGTTACATTGGTCCCATGGGTGGTGTTGGTGCTACCCACGGGACCGTTCTGGGCTGTTTTGGGTTTTCACCCTCTAACACCATGTTTTTATGCCTAAGTCTAGAAATATGTAAATTACCATCGTATTCTCAAACAGGAGTGCCGCGGCTGCGCGGTCAATTCCTACGAGTTATATGGGTCCCTTGGGAGGTGTTAGTGCCACCCACGGGGCCATTCGGGGGCTGTTTCGAGTTTTCGCACTCTAACGCCATGTTTTTAGGCCTAAGTCTAGAAATATGCAAATGATCGTCGTATTCTCAAAACGGGAGACCCGCGACTGCGGGGTCAGTTCCTACGAGTTACATTGGTCCCGTGGGAGGTGTTACTGCGGGGATGTTCGGGGGTTGTTTCGAGTTTTCACCCTCTAACGCCATGTTTTGGTTAAAAATAAAAATATGCAAATTACCATCGTATTCTCAAATCAGGAGTGTCGCGGCTGCGCGGTGAGTTCCTACGAGTTACATTGGTCTCGTTGGACGGTGTTGGTGCCACCAACGGGGTCGTTCGGGGGCTGTTTCGAGTTTTGACCCTCTAACTCCATGTTTTTAAGCCTAAGTCTAGAAGTATGCAAATGATCATCGTATTCTGAAACCGAGAGACCCGCAACTGCGGGGTCAATTCCTACGAGTTACATTGGTCCCGTGGGAGGTGTTGGTGTGGGGCCTTTCGGGGGGTGTTTTGAGTTTTCAACCTCTAACTCCATGCTTTTAGGCCTAAGTCTCGAAATATGTAAATTACCGTCGTATTCTCAAACCGAGAGTGTCGCGGATGCGCAGTCAGTTCCTACGAATTACATTGGTCCCATGGGAGGTGTTGGTGCTACCCATGGGGCCGTTCTGGGCTGTTTTGGGTTTTCACCCTCTAACACCATGTTTTTATGCCTAAGTCAAGAAATATGTAAATTACCATCGTATTCTCAAATGGGAGTGCCGCGGATGCGCGATCAGTTCCTACGAGTTATATTGGTCCCGTGGGAGGTGTTGGTGCCACCCATGGTGCCGTTCAGGGGCTGTTTCGAGTTTTTGCCCTCTAACGCCATGTTTTTAGGCCTAAGTCTAGAAATATGCAAATGATCGTAGTATTCTCAAATCGGGAGACCCGCGACTGCGGGGTCAGTTCCTACGAGTTACATTGGTCCCGTGGGAGGTGTTAGTTCAAGGATGTTCGGGGGTTGTTTCGAGTTTTCACCCTCTAACACCATGTTTTGCTTAAAAATAGAAATATGCAAATTACCATCGTATTCTCAAATCGGGAGTGTCACGGCAGCGCAGTCAGTTCCTACGAGTTACATTGTTCCCGTGGGAGGTATTGGTGACACCCATGGGGGTCGTTCAAGGGTTGTTTCGAGTTTTCACCCTCTAACGCCATGTTTTTAATCCTAAGTCTAGAAATATGCGAATGATGGTCGTACTCTCAAACCAGGAGACCCGCGGCTGCGCGGTCAAGTCCTATGAGTTACATTGGTCCCGTGGGAGGTGTTGGTGCCACGCACGGTGTTGTTCGAGGGCTGTTTCGAGTTTTCACCCTCTAACGACATATTTTTAAGTTTAAGTCTGAAAATATGCAAATGATCATCGTATTATCAAATCGGGAGACTCGCGACTGCGGGGGCAGTTCCTACGAGTTACATTAGTCCCGTGGGAGGTGTTGGTGCGGGGCTGTTCAGGGGTTGTTTCGAGTTTTCACCCTCTAATGCCCTATTTTGCTTAAGTCTAGAAATATGTAAATTACCGTTGTATTCTCAAAGTGGGAGTTTCACGACTGCACGGTCAGTTTCTATGAGTTACATTGGTCCCGTGGGAGGTCTTGGTGCCACCCATGGGGCCGTTCGAGGGTTGTTTCGAGTTTTCACCCTCTAACGCCATGTTTTTATGCCTAAGTCTATAAATATATAAATTACCGTCGTATTCTCAAATCGGGAGTGCCGCGACTGTGCGATCAGTTTCTACGAGTTACATTGGTCCTGTGGGAGGTGTGGGAGCCACCCACGGGTCCGTTCGGGGGCTGTTTTGGGTTTTCACCCTCTAACGCCATGTTTTTATGAGTAAGTCTATAAATATGCAAATTACCATCATATTCTTAAACCGGGAGTCCTTCGGCTGCGTGGTCAGTTCCTACGAGTTACATTGGTCCCGTGGGATGTGTTGGTGCCACCCACAGGGCCGTTCGGGGGCTGTTTCGAGTTTTCACCCTCTAACGCCATGTTTTAAGCCTAAGTTTAGAAATATGCAAATGATCATCGTATTCTCAATCTAGAAGACCCGCGACTGCGGGGTCAGTTCCTAATATTTACATTGGTCCTGTGGGAGGTGTTTGTGCGGGGCCGTTCGGCGGTTGTTTCGAGTTTTCACCCTCTAACGCCAAGTTTCTATGCCTATGTCTATAAATGTGCAAATTATCGTCGTATTCTCAAATCGGGAGTACCGCGTCTGCGTGGTGAGTTCCTAAGAGTTACATGAGTCCCGTAGGAGGTGTCGGTGACACCCACGGGGCCGTTCGGTGGTTGTTTCGAGTTTTCGCCCTCTAACGTCATGTTTTTATGCGTAACTCTAGAAATATGCAAATTATCATTGTATTCTCAAACCGGGAGTGCCGCGGCTGCGCGGTCAGTTCCTACGAGTTACATTGGTGCCGTGGGAGGTGTTGGTGCCACCCACGGGGCCGTTCGGTGGTTGTTTCTAGTTTTCACCCTCTAACGCCATGTTTTTATGCCGAAGTCTAGAAATATGCAAATTACCGTCGTATTCTCAAACTGGGAGTGCCGCGGCTGCGCGGTCAGTTCCTACGAGTTACATTGGTCCTGTGGGAGGTGTTGGTGCCACCCACGGGGCCGTTCGGGGGCTGTTTCGAGTTTTCACCCTCTAACGCCATGTTTTTATGACTAAGTCTAGAAATATGCAAATTACCATCGTATTCTCAAATCAGGAGTGCCGCGACTGCGCGGTCAGTTCCTATGAGTTACGTTAGTCCCGTGGTAGGTGTTTGTGCCACCCACGGGGCCGTTCCGGAGTTATTTTGGGTTTGCACCCTCTAACGCCATGTTTTTATGCCTAAGTCTAGAAATATGCAAATTACCGTCGTATTCTCAAACCGAGAGTCCCATGACTGCGCGATCAGTTCCTACGAGTAACATTGGTCCTGTGGGAGGTGTTGGTCCCACCCACGGGGACGTTCGGGGTATGTTTTGAGTTTCCGCCCTCTAACGCCTTATTTTTAAGCTTAAGTCTAGAAATATGCAAATGATCGTCGTATTCTCAAATCGGGAGACCCGTGACTGCGGGGTTAGTTCCTACGAGTTACATTGGTCCCGTGGGAGTTGTTGGTGCGGGGCTGTTCGGGGGTTGTTTCGAGTTTTCACCCTCTAACGCCATGTTTTGCTTAAGTCTAGAAATATGTAAATTTCCATCGTATTCTCAAACCGGGAGTGTCGCGGCTGCGCGGTCAGTTCCTTACATTATTCCAGTGGGAGGTGTTGGTGACACCCACGGGGCCGTTCGGGGGTTGTTTCGAGTTTTCACCCTCTAACATCATGTTTTTATGCCTAAGTCTAGAAATATGCAAATTATCGTCGTATTCTCAAACCAGTAGTGCCGCGACTGCGCGGTCAGTTCCTACAAGTTACATTGGTCCCGTGGGAGGTGTTGTTGCCACCCACGGGGCTGTTCGGGGGTTGTTTTGGGTTTTCACCTTCTAATACCATGTTTTTATGCCTATGTCTATGAATATGCAAATTACTGTCATATTCTCAAACTGAGAGTACCGCGGCTGCATGGTGAGTTCCTACGAGTTACATTGGTGCCGTGGGAGGTGTTGGTGCCACCCACGGGCCGTTCGGGGTTGTTTTGAGTTTTCACTCTCTAACGCCATGTATTTAGGCTTAAGTATAGAAATATGCAAATTACCATCATATTCTCAAACCGGGAGTGCCGCGACTGCGCGATCAGTTCCTACGAGTTACATTGGTCACGTGGGAGGTGTTGGTGCCACCCACGGGGCCGTTCGGGGGATGTTTTGGGTTTTCACCTTCTAACGCCATATTTTTATGACTAAGTCTAGAAATGTGCAAATTACCATCGTATTCTCAAACCGGGAGTACCGCGGCTGCGTGGTGAGTTCCTACGAGTTACATTGGTGCCGTGGGAGGTGTTGGTGCCACCCACGGGCCCGTTCGGGGGCTGTTTCGAGTTTTCACCCTCTAGCGCCATGATTTTATGCCCAAGTCTAGAAATATGCAAATTATCATCGTATTCGCAAACTAGGAGTGCCTCGACTGCGCGGTCAGTTCCTACGAGTTACATTGGTCCCGAAGGAGGTGTTGGTGCCACCCACGGGGCCGTTCGGGGGTTGTTTTGGATTTTCACCCTCTAATGCCATGTTTTTTTGCCTAGTTCTAGAAATATGCAAATTATCGTCGTATTCTCAAATAGAGGGGTCCTGTGATCGCGCGATCAGTTCCTAAGAGTTACATTGGTCCCGTGCGACGTGTTGGTGCCGCTCAAAGGGGCATTCGGGGGCTGTTTAAGCTTTTCACCCACTAACGCCATGTTTATAAGCCTATGTCTAGAAATATACAAATTATCGTCGTATTCTCAAACCGGGAGTCTCGTGGCTGCGTTATATATATATATATATATATATATATATATATATATATATATATATATATATATATATATATATATATATATATATATGTGCATATATATAATACATACAATAGTTATATATATACATATAACAGTTAGATATATAATGTTATATACTAAAGTATATATTTAACTGTTATATATATATAGTATGTCATATATATATATATATATATATGTATGTGTGTGTGTGTGTGTGTGTGTGTGTGTGTGTGTGTGTGTGTTTCCATTGTAATTCCCCGTATTTTTGTGATATTTATTTTATGGGATTAATTTAATTAAATGCGTATTAATTGAAAATTAATCCGGATTAAAATACTAGCGAGATGCGAGTTGGTATTTGAATATAATGTGCATATATGATTATACATGAATATTGAAGTATGAAATTTGTCGTGAGATTGAAATACGGCAATTTGGAAATTTTGTTGAGACGCGTGTGACAGTCGCGTCAGGTTTATATTATGATAATTAAAAAGTGAATTTTATTTCTATTCACCGTATGGTCGTTTTGAGTGTGTCAACGCATCCGAAAGGGTCGAAATAGTCAGAAAACACTAGCCGGGGGTTTGGTTTGGGTCCTGGGGCATTTTTAGGCCATACCGGCAACGTATAGGGGTAGTTTGGTAATTTTGGATTTGTGGGAATTAAAACCTACGAAAATTGGGAATTTATATCTGATTTGGCAATAATCCACTAAGCCCACTAATAATCAAATAGACTACGGAGGTTATTGAAAGTTGTTCCAAAGAGTTCCTAAAGCACAAACCCTAGCCACCATTAACTTTGAAGAAGAAAGGCTTGTTGAGAGAGATAGAGGAATTCTGCAGAGAGAGAGAGAGAATACTCCATCAATCTGTCATCAAAATCAGAGATTCAAATAAGGCAAGTGGTTTAATTCCAATTAATTTCAGAGAATGTTTCTTCCATGTGTAGGAATTCAAAATCTGATTGTTCTTGGGAGTTAATGAAAAACCCATTAAATTGACAATAGAATTTTACATATTGAGGAGGAATTGCATGTAGAATTATATGTAGGCGATTATTCTGATGTTAATAATATCTTGGATGAAACAAAAACGGATTATAGTAGGTTCAATGATGATTTACAAATGTTAGGGTTCATGTTCATATAATTTAGGGATAAATGAAGAGATTTGAAGATTTGATGAGGTTTAAGATGAGTTAGCCCTATATATAAACGTTTGATTATGACTTATGAGTGTTTAGTACGAATTATGAACCTTAAAAATGATGTTGGGTCGATTTTTATGTGAGATTAGGAGTGAAGAAAATTTGGAAAAACTAAATAAGGATTTCTGGGCTCGAAACTGGCCACTCGTTAGAAGACCTGCCCAGGTCGTTCGAACGAGCTCGTTCGAACGAGCTTGTAATGAGTTGACCTTTGACTTCTAACGAGGGTGAAGTTCGTTCGATAATCTCGTTCGAACGAGATCTCGTTAGATAGCCCAGTTCGTTCGAACGAACTCTCGTTCGAACAGCCTCGTTCGAACGAGACTTCGAACGAGTTGACAGTTTAGGCTTTTTAGCCTGGTTTGATCCCGAGTGCCCCGTAACCTTGTGTATAGGTAGAGATAGCTTTCCCTTGATGATTAATTAATATATTTGGGATGTTTGGGATATAATGAGGAGTCAAACCTAGAAGTGTAGTTTGAACCTAAAGGAAAATATGAGTAGGACGTGAGTGTCTATTACGATGCGAGAACTATTGACGGCCTAGCTTATTATATTAACCGGGAATATATAAATTGTGTAGTATTATATGTCGGTACAAGAATGAGAAGTGTACCACCAATATATTTTGGTGATTACTAAGATGCGTGAATACTTAGTATATGTATTGATTTTATGTGTATGACGTACCTACCATACTTGCTATCACGGGAGGTTCGCGTTCGCTTAGGGCCCTCTAATCCTTGTGTTGCCCAGATTTAGACCGGTTACCTCAATGAACATAGGTCAGAGAAGGACTTATTGGGATGTTAATAAGTCTGCTGATCGTGGGAGCGCATGTATGTGCGTGACCCATGTGATGTGATTGTGTTCGCCTCCATTATTTGTGATGTTGTTATCTGAACGATTCCTGAGAGATTCGGAATGCGTAATCCTTATGTACGTGATGTACCGGGATGGATATCAGAGTATGTGTGCACCGCAGCTAGTTCTCGGGGTGCTTGTAGTCTATTGTATATTTATGACGGGAATAATATACATTTAATTAATGGGAACTTTCATGTTAATATTGTGAAAAATTATGGTATTGTTTTGAGAAAACATAACGGGTTAACCGATAGTGAAATGTATTACAAATTGAGAATCTGAGTTTAAGTAAAGCCCTCTATTTTTTGTTAACGCTAGAATGTATTATGGAAATCGAGTAGTAAGGGGTAGAACTTATTACGGTTTGGTTAGATATGGATGTCTTATAGATGGGTACGGTACGTTAGGAGTGCACATGTAGTCGAGAGGTGAGAATTTCATGTGAGTGCACGTCCTAACATGTATTTTGCATTTAATGTTTTAATGTTATTAAAACACTTGCTGTTTTCAAAATGTTTTCCACTTTCGGGCTCTGACCCATTTGCTTTCAAATCTATTTTTTTGTAAAAACCATTTTAGGTGCCTAACCACAAGGACACCATGCATAGGATTCTCATTCAGTCGACGAGCTGTAGCTGTTTGTGGAAGTTACAGGACTTTGCTTGTAGACGCTTCATCTATCTTGACTCGATATTCATCAGTTATCAGTTGTAGGGCATGTCGCCCATTTCTTTTAGAGACATTTCATTTATTTCAGTTATTCAGACCTTTGGCATGTAATTATTCAGGATTCAGACTTGTTGTATTATTTTTCAGTTGTGGGATTATTGTGAGGAGTTTTCCTCCGGATTTATATTTACTTTGTTGGTTATTCATTACTTCATTATGGCGAATGGTTATTATTCTTTAACTATTCTTTTACTGCATGTTAATCAGACTTAACTTAAAATTTGGCAACTTACTTTTTAAATACTAGGTGGTTAGTAATTATTAAAATGTTTTCGACAGTGATGCTATTAACTGAACCAACTTGACATTTTTTATTGATTTAATAAAGGAGTAGCTACCCGGTATTTAATTAGTCGGGGTGTCACAGGTGGTATCAGAGCATCAGGTTCTAGTGTCCTTTTGGATCTGAACGACTTATTATGTTTCCGCTGAGCTTTCTTTGATGTAGAGCCCTATATTTTAGGACTGTTGTATTCTTTTGTGTATGCTACGTTCTTCAGCTATTTTAAGTTTATAACTGCGAACTTATAAACTTCATTTATTTCAGATGCCTCCACGACGTGCACAACGGGTTCCCAGGAATGCAACGCCAGAACCACAGCCCGCACCAGTTCAGGGCACGATGAATGCCGCCGAGGTTGCAGCCATTGTGGCCCAGGCGGTAAATGCCGCACTAGCAGTAGTTCAGCAGGCACCAGCTCAGGGGCCAGTAGCCGCGCCAGTTCAGGCACATGCATTCCCTTCTGCTTGGGAACGTGTACGTGATGCTTTTCAGAAAGCACACCCTCCGGAGTTCGCATGTAGCTCCGATGTGGTAGTTTCGAGTCAGTGGAGGAAGGATATTCAGCGGCACTTGAGGATGTACGAGTGCACTGAGGTTCAGAAGCAGATACTAGCTACCTTTAAGCTAGTGGGGTCTGCACTGCAGTGGTGGGAGTCTATTACCACCGTGGAGGAGGGGGACACTCTCACTATTCAGGAGTTCTGGGTGCGGTTTGACCGCAAGTACTTTCCGTCGGCTGTTCACACAGAGATGAGGAGGAAGTTGATGAGCCTCAAGAAAGAGGGTAAGACTGTGGTCGAGTTGACATGGAGGATTCGTCAGCACTTGTTAGGTAACCTCTCGTTAGCCACTTATTCTGATGTGGTTAATGCTGCATTGCTCCATTGCCAGGATCACCGCTTTCACATGACTGAGGGCAAGCGATCGGGAGAGTCTAGCCATCAGGGCAGGACTGGAGGAAATGGTGCCAGTGGGGCACAATCTGTTCAGGGGCAGAGGCAGGGTGATCAGGGTACCCAGCAGGGGGATCACAAGAGGTTCAGGTCAGGAAATTTCAGGCACGGACAGGGAGGTTTCCGGCAAGGCCATCAGGGTCCGAACGGCCATCAACACCAGCAGGGTAAGAATGGTCAACAACAGTTTCAGCAGGGCCAGTGGAGGAACGGTAACGGCCACCAGGGCCGGGGGCAGCAGGGGCAGAGAGGGGGGAACTTTCCGGGAAAGTGTTTCGTTTGTGGCAAGACTGGCCATAAACGCCAAGACTGTCCTGATAGGGGCAGGGCCCCGCAGTAGCAGCAGGGTGCTCGACATGAGCCACAGAGGCCACTTTTTCCGCCAGCCCTTCCAGCTCCAGCCCCGGTGCCAGCTCTTCTAGCCATTCTAGCAGTTCCTGTGCAGCAGGGACAGTTATAGTATGAACGTGTCTATAACGTCCACCAGGCAGCAGCTCCGCAGGCACCACCCGCAATTGAGGGTACGTTTCATATCCATGGTACTATGGGTCGGGTTTTGTTTGATACGGGGGCAACGCATTGTTTTATAGCTACACATTTTGCGAAAGCCTTAGGGTTGTTAGCTATGGCAGAGAGCACAGTGACGTGTGTAGACTCACCATTGGGGAGTGGGTCACTTATTTTCTTTATATGCCGGGGAGTGGGGGTAGAGATTGGTAGTCTGGTATTACCTGCAGATATGTTGGTATTAGATATGCATGTTCACTATGTGATTATCGGTATGGATTGGCTCGCAGATTATAGAGCCATGATTGATTGCTTCGGTGGGAGCATTATTTTTGCCATTCCGGGGAAAGAGATGTTTGTAGTGGCGATGCCTCGCCCAGAGGGAGGCTCGACCGCTCATTTGTATTACCTAGAGGAGAATACCTCTAAGGAGGTTGTGATTCCTTTAGATTCGATCCCAGTTGTCAGGGAGTATTCTGATGTGTTTCAGGAGATACCAGGCCTACCCCCCCGTCGAGAGATAGACTTTGTTATAGACTTATTGCCAGATACGAGACTTATAGCACGCGCATCGTACCGTATGGCTCCAGCTGAGATGAGGGAGTTACGGGATCAGATTGAGCAGTTGTTGGGTCAGGGGTTTATTCGGAGGAGTACTTCACCGTGGGGTGCCCCTGTGTTGTTCGTAAAGAAGAGAGATGGTTCACTGAGATTGTGTGTGGACTACCGAGAGTTGAATAAGGTCACGATACGGAATAAGTATCCGTTGCCTCGAATCGATGACTTATTCGACCAATTGAGAGGAGCTTCTTTCTTCTCAAAGATTGATCTGAGATCGGGATACCATCAGTTGCGTATCAGGGAGGAGGACGTCTCGAAGACTGCGTTCTTATCGAGATATGGTTCTTACGAGTTTTGGGTTATGCCTTTTGGTTTGACCAATGCTCCAGCCGTGTTTATGGACTTAATGAATAGGGTGTTCAGGGATTTCCTGGATCAGTTTTTCATTGTCTTCATTGATGATATTTTGGTTTACTCCCAGACAGAGGAGGAGCACGCCGAGCATTTGAGGCAAGTTTTGCAGACGCTACGTCAGAACGAGCTGTATGCAAAATATGAGAAGTGCGGGTTTTGGCTGAAGGAGGTCCAGTTTTTGGGACACATTATTTCCGACCGGGGGATATCTGTTGATCCGGGGAAGGTATCAGTGGTGAGGGAGTGGGGACAGCCCACGACACCAACGGAGATCCGTAGTTTCTTGGGTCTAGCAGGATACTACAGGAGGTTCATTCGGGGATTCTCGAAGATAGCAGGTCCTTTGACACATCTGACTCGTAAAGGTGTGCCATTCATCTGGAGTGATGCTTGTCAGTTAGCATTCGATGAGTTGAAGGATAAGTTAACCTCAGCACCTGTGTTAGCATTGCCGAGACCGGGAGTTGAATATCTAGTATACACCGATGCGTCCTTACAAGGACTTGGAGGTGTATTGCAGCAGGAGAGTCAGGCCACAGCTTATGCTTCCCGTAAGCTAAAGCCTCATGAGAAGAATTACACCACTCATGACTTGGAGTTGGCGGCAGTTGTATTTGCCCTTCGTATATGGAGACATTATCTTTTGGGGGAGAAGTTCCGATTGTTCACAGACCATAAGTCCCTGCAGTACCTATTCACGCAGAAGGAGTTGAATATGCGGCAGCGAAGGTGGCTTGAGTTTGTGAAGGACTATCAGTTTGATATCCAGTATCACCCGGGGAAGGCAAACGTGGTGGCAGACGCGTTGAGCCATAGGCCAGCAGATGAAGTGGAAGAGGTGTGGAAGGCCAAGTGGAAGGAATTGGGACACCAGGATGCAGTGGCCCGATCATTCATGTCTGTAATGACCGTTACACCGCAGATCGTTACGAAGGTAGTAAGGGCACATGCAAATGACTCGTTCTGTCAGGAGCAGATAGTTCGATTATTGGCAGAGGGAGCCGAATCCTATACCGTTAGCTCAGACGGGGGATTACGCTTCAATGGGAGATTGGTAGTTCCGGAAGGGGAGGAATTGCGGCACGAGGTGATGGCAGAGTCGCACGGCTCACGGTTCGCGGTACATCCCGATTGGGACAAAATGTACCAAGACATGAGACGACAGTATTGGTGGAGCGGGATGAAGAGAGATATTGCCGAGTTTGTTTCTAAATGCGCCACTTGTCAGCTAGTAAAAGTGGATCATCAGAGACCGGCGGGACTGCTACAGCCATTGGAGGTTCCGATGTGGATGTGGGAGAGCATCTCCATGGACTTTATCACCGGGTTACCTACGTCACAGAGGGGTCACGACTTCATTTGGGTAGTTGTGGACAGGTTGACCAAAGTTGCTCATTTTCTACCCGTAAGGACGGACTACACTATGGGACAGTATGCCCAGCTCTTTATTTCTGAGATAGTGAGACTTCACAGTGTGCCCCTAAATATCGTGTCTGATAGAGAAAAGATATTTGTTTCACGGTTTTGGGAAAGTTTTCAGGAGGCCATGGGTACGGAATTGCGGTTGAGTATGGCATATCACCCGCAGACGGATGGGCAAACTGAGCGTACAAACCAGATGTTGGAGGACATGCTACGTATGAGTATCATTGATTTTGGGGGTCCACTGGTGGAGTTTTCTTACAACAACTCCTACCAGTTCACCATTGTCATGGCTCCATTTGAGGCGTTGTATGGTAGACCTTGTCGTTCCCCAGCATGTTGGTTGGAGGTAGGGGACAACAAACTATTTGGGCCGGAGGTGATTCAGGATACTTCGGCAAGGATATAATTGATTCGGAGTCGCATTCGGGTAGCTCAGGATCGGCAGAAAAGCTATGCTGATGCAAAGAGGTTCTTTAGGGAGTTCCAAGTGGGGGACCAGGTTTTGCTCAGAGTATCTCCTATGAAGGGGATTATGCGTTTCGGGAAGAAAGGGAAGTTGGCACCGAGATATGTGGGACCATTTCCTATTATTGAGCGGATTGGACCGGTTGCGTACAGGCTTAGGTTACCGGAGCATTTACATCGGATTCACGATGTGTTTCATATTTCCTCACTAAGGAAATATCTTACAGACAATTTGGCTCATTCTCACATTGCTTTGGAGGACATCGATCTCCATCCTGATAGCTCCTACGAGGAGGGGCCGATTGCTATTTTGGACCGAAGTGAGCGAAAACTGCGGTCAAAGATAGTTCCGTTAGTACGTGTTCAGTGGCGACATCATAATGTCGAGGAGTCCACAAGGGAGCGCGAGGATGAGATGTGCGAACGTTATCCAGAGTTGTTCTTACCAGCTACTTTCTAGTTCCGAATTTCGGGACGAAATTCAGTTATTAGGGGGGAAGTATGTAATACCCCGTATTTTTGTGATATTTATTTTATGGGATTAATTTAATTAAATGCGTATTAATTGGAAATTAATCTGGATTAAAATACTAGCGAGATGCGAGTTGGTATTTGAATATAATGTGCATATATGATTATACAAGAATATTGAATTATGAAATTTGTCGTGAGATTGAAATACGACAATTTGGAAATTTTGTTGAGACGCGTGTGACAGTCGCGTCAGGTTTATATTATGATAATTAAAAAGTGAATTTTATTTCTATTCACCGTATGGTCGTTTTGAGTGTGTCAACGCGTCCGAAAGGGTCGAAATAGTCAGAAAACACTAGCCGGGGGTTTGGTTTGGGTCCCGGGGCATTTTTAGGCCATACCGGCAACGTATAGGGGTAGTATGGTAATTTTGGATTTGTGGGAATTAAAACCTACGAAAATTGGGAATTTATATCTGATTTGGTAATAACCCACTAAGCCCACTAATAATCAAATAGACTATGGAGGTTATTGAAAGTTGTTCCAAAGAGTTCCTAAAGCACAAACCCTAGCCACCATTAACTTTGAAGAAGAAAAGGCTTGTTGAGAGAGATAGAGGAATTCTGCAGAGAGAGAGAGAGAATACTCCATCAATCCGTCATCAAAATCATAGATTCAAATAAGGCAAGTGGTTTAATTCCAATTAATTTCAGAGAATGTTTCTTCCATGTGTAGGAATTCAAAATCTGATTGTTCTTGGGAGTTAATGAAAAACCCATTAAATTGGAAATAGAATCTTACATATTGAGGAGGAATTGCATGTAGAATTATATGTAGGCGATTATTCTGATGTTAATAATATCTTGGATGAAACAAAAACGGATTATAGTAGGTTCAATGATGATTTACAAATGTTAGGTTTCATGTTCATATAATTTAGGGATAAATGAAGAGATTTGAACATTTGATGAGGTTTAAGATGAGTTAGCCCTATATATAAACGTTTGATTATGACTTATGAGTGTTTAGTACGAATTATGAACCTTAAAATGATGTTGGGTCGATTTTTATGTGAGATTAGGAGTGAAGAAAATTGGGAAAAACGAAATAAGGATTTCTGGGCTCGAAACTGGCCACTCGTTAGAAGACCTGCCCAGGTCGTTCGAACGAGCTCGTTCGAACGAGCTTCTAACGAGTTCACCTTTGACTTCTAACGAGAGTGAAGTTCATTCGATAATCTCGTTTGAACGAGATCTCGTTAGATAGCCCAGTTCGTTCGAACGAACTCTCGTTCGAACAACCTCGTTCGAACGAGACTTCGAACGAGTTGACAGTTTAGGCTTTTTAGCCTGTTTTGATCCCGAGTGCCCCGTAACCTTGTGTATAGGTAGAGATAGCTTTCCCTTGATGATTAATTAATGTATTTGGGATGTTTGGGATATAATGAGGAGTCAAACCTAGAAGTGTAGTTTGAACCTAAAGGAAAATATGAGTAGGACGTGAGTGTCTATTACGATGCGAGAACTATTGACGACCTAGCTTATTATATTAACTGGGAATATATAAATTGTGTAGTATTATATGTCGGTACGAGAATGAGAAGTGTACCACCAATATATTTTGGTGATTACTAAGATGCGTTAATACTTAGTATATGTATTGATTTTATGTGTATGACATACCTACCATACTTGCTATCACGGGAGGTTCGCGTTCGCTTAGGGCCCTCTAATCCTTGTGTTGCCCGGATTTAGACTGGTTACCTCGATGAACATAGGTCAGAGAAGGACTTATTGGGATGTTAATAAGTCTGCTGATCGTGGGAGCGCAGGTATATGTGTGACCCATGTGATGTGATTGTGTTCGCCTCCATTATTTGTGATGTTGTTATCTGAACGATTCCTGAGAGATTCGGAATGCGTAATCCTTATGTACGTGATGTACCGGGATGGATATCAGAGTATGTGTGCACCGCATCTAGTTCTCGAAGTGCTTGTATTCTATTGTATATTTATGACGGGAATAATATACATTTAATTAATGGGAACTTTCATGTTAATATTTTGAAAAATTATGGTATTGTTTTGAGAAAACATAACGGGTTAACCGATATTGAAATGTATTACAAATTGAGAATCTGAGTTTAAGTAAAGCCCTCTATTTTTTGATAACGCTAGAATGTATTATGGAAATCGAGTAGTAAGGGGTAGAACTTATTACGGTTTGGTTAGATATGGATGTCTTATAGATGGGTACGGTACGTTAGGAGTGCACATGTAGTCGAGAGGTGAGAATTTCATGTGAGTGCACGTCCTAACATGTATTTTGCATTTAATGTTTTAATGTTATTAAAACACTTGTTGTTTTCAAAATGTTTTCCACTTTCGGGCTCTAACCCATTTGCTTTCAAATCTATTTTTTTGTAAAAACCATTTTAGGTGCCCAGCCACAAGGGCACCATGCATAGGATTCTCATTCAGGTGACGAGCTGTAGCTGTTTGTGGAAGTTACAGGACTTTGCTTGTAGACGCTTCATCTATCTTGACTCGATATTCATCAGTTATCAGTTATAGGGCATGTCGCCCATTTCTTTTAGAGACATTTCATTTATTTAAGTTATTCAGACCTTTAGCATGTAATTATTCAGGATTCAGACTTGTCGTATTATTTTTCAGTTGTGGGATTATTGTGAGGAGTTTTCCTCCGGATTTATATTTACTTTGTTGGTTATTCATTACTTCATTATGGCGAATGGTTGTTATTCTTTAACTATTCTTTTACTGCATGTTAATCAGACTTAACTTCAAATTTGGCAACTTACTTTTTAAATACTACGTGGTTAGTAATTATTAAAATGTTTTCGACAGTGATGCTATTAACTGAACCAACTTGACATTTTGTATTGATTTAATAAAGGAGTAGCTACCCGATATTTAATTAGTCGGGGTGTCACATCCATCTTTACATTATGTCGAATCACTATATGTCGAACTCTAGAGTAACTTGAAATTCTTGCTATCACTTTATCAAGCATCATATAAGTAAGAGGATCAGGTGTTTAAATCTTAGAAGCAGGTGTTTAGGTAGTAGAAGCAGCATAAGCAAGAGGAGCAGGGGCATTGGGGCAGGGGCAGGGGCAGTAGCACTAGTAGGTGGATTGGGGCAGTAGCAGGTGCTGCTGTCGTGGCAGCGAGGCAGTAGTCGGTGTTGTCCTCCATCTAGTGTATTACATGTATTTAGTAGCGTGGCAGTAGCAGGTGCAGTAGTGTGGCAGCGAGTAGGACCTGTACTAGTATGTATGTCCAATAGAAAAACACTATCTTAATTAATATCATAATTTGGTCTTGACTTAATGATGCACAACCGCGTGTAGGAGCTGTACCAGTATGTATGATTTCTAGAACGTATCATGCTCTATGAAATCAAATATATGTGTCTCTATTTACTATACGCGTGTCTCCATTTTAGTTTGTTTTATTTTTTTAGTTAGATTTTATGTTTTAGTTAGATTTTATTTTAATTTTATTTTAGTTGAGTCTTTATTATTTTAGTTAGGTGTACAAATTAAACAAATCCGCCAAGGGAAATAAAAAGAGGTCTGTCTGAGACCAACCATCCAAACGTACAGGTATTCCCCCAGCTCCAGAATAGGCAGCAGCTATCCCCACCAAGGCACTGACCAACACAGATTTAGAGCCCCATGCTCCACAAACCAGTTCTCCCAGCTCTCGATATCTAGGCCAACACTGATGAAATGGAGAAAAAAGAAGTTAGGCACAGCCGACAAAGAATATTCCGTAGGAGTCACCAAGCGAAATCTTTCGGACAACCACATGAACAGCAACACAGGGCTACCCCTCAGAAAGTCAGAACGACCTTCTCACTAGGCATTCAGGCCATTCAAAATCTCTGTCGATATCACCGCTGCAGGATTGTGAGGGTATGACATCCATGAAGTAATGGATGCAAGTTGTGGGTCCACCAGTAGTTCCCTAATCACCAGCAGCAACATCGAATCAACCCAGAATGACAGCTCCAGCATAGCCAGCATCACCAACCTCCTGCAAACACACAGACCTCAGCACCGCTGGAAGAGAAATTATTCCTCCAACGATGAAAGTTCTACCCGCCGAGGGCGAGACGTGGAGAATCCAACCAATATCTCCCGAGGAGATCGAGAAAACTCAAGCATAGCATTCGCCACACTAGGGTTTACTCCCAACATGGCAAGAACAACCTCATATATCGGACAAACTTCTTCCAAGCCAAAAGCGAAATACATGGTCTTCGGGGTACCAAAATTGTACTGCTGCCATCAGCATGTTCCACTCTATAGGTGGATTACGCCATAAAGAGACTCGATGCTTGTTGAAAGCATCGTAATCGACGGTTTAGGAGCACATCACCTCCAAAGTCTTGAGGTAGATGGAAAACTCAACACTACCAGGGAGAGCCATCTCACAGAATGAGAAGGTAAGAATGTGAAGGTGTGATGAAAACACTCCACTCCACCCCCTTTTATACTTGAAAACCCTCAAAAAAGACACAACCCTTGCAGAAATCGAAGGGAATCCTTCCCCATAAGGTACCAAAAGCTGAAGAGAGTACCAATCAAAGCCTTAATTGATTAGACTGGACTGACCTTCCGATAGGCAGAATAAGGGGCTTACCGATCAGTAACCCCCTATTTTTGGAAACTTCCCCTTTTCCTCTTTTGTCAAAATCAGAAAACTCAATAAAAATAAATTGATATTCTCAACAGAATTTCAAAATACCCTTCCATCTTTATATAATTTCTCATTTTAAATAAATAAAACTTTCCTTCAATTCCAAAAATATTTCTTTTTTACGGTCTCAACAACAAAATGAAAAAGTGCATATGCATTCATCCATTCATTACTATCAAAAGATAATAAAAAAAAAAACTCCATTGCATTGCATAGATATTTTTATGTGTTACATCAATTTTGTTGGAAATAAAGAAAAATAGAAAAACAATGGGACTCAGCCCGAACCCCTATCCTCTCTCTCTAAGAGCTCCCATCCCTGCGCCGTGCTCTCTTTCCCCTGCGACGAGATTACGCACCACCGCTACCTGAACCAGAATCCTCCCCAGATGAGGCATACGTCACCAATCAAGAAGGAACAGGAACCGTATCCCGAATATGGTCAGTCACCGAAGATATCCAGTCCCTAATGTCCCTCAGCCAAGTGGTGGACACCCGCACTTGTTGCAAGAAAAGATAGAATCAGTATCAAACAAATAAGACCAAAATAAACCAAAAGGAGAAGCACAGAAAGGTATACCACAGGATCAAGGACCTCCTCTATTAAGCCCAACTCCTCCGGGTCCATCGTATGAGGACGATGCAACATAGGTACTATGCCTCCATCAGCTCTTCGAATGTTGTATGAAGGGGTATGCAACCGTACAAAGGGAACCTCCGAAGTCACCGTCGTTACAGATGTCGACGAACCACCACCATTATGGGAGGACCCCACTGGCCGACTCGAATTGGCGTGAGGGAAAGGTAGCACATCATATATGCTAGGTGCGATTAGCCAACTCATCACGAAGTCCATATAATCATACTGCACAGCCGTGTCGGTGTATAATAAATAGGACTCGCCAATCATCGCCGTAATCCTCGCGTCCTATGGAAACATTCGCTCTTACCTCATATATATAGGGGGCCTCACAGGTGGCACCACCACTTCCTCTTTTGTAATATGTTGAACCACCCTCTCCCTGAGATACTAGGAGTGGACAAACTCATGCGCCAGTAAATGCCTCATCTGCGCATTCACCCTAGTCGACCCCGTGTTCTGAACAACCATCCCCCAAAGGTAAAAGGTCACCTGAAAAATCCCTAGAAGATAGAAGTCAATATGGAATCAAAGCACACAAAAACCAAGACTGAAGAGGGAGAAGGTCTTACCCTATCACTGATAAGGCCATTCAAGACAAGACGCACCGCCTGCAGAGAAAGATACTTCCTCGACTACCGATTGGCCTTTTGCCACCGATACAACCGACAAAAGTCCCCAACGGTCCTATCCTTCAAAGCAATCAGTTGGGTATTACACCCAATCACCTCATAGAACCACGCTTGCCAAAGACAATAATTTGCGATAAAAAAAGAGACGCACAAGCAAAATGCGAATGCATGAAAGGAAAATGTGCAAACTAAAGAATACCTCAAGAAGATACGTGGATCCAGTAAAAGTCTACCGATAGCACCGGCTAAATGAATCCAGAGAAAAATAAAGGTTTGTCAAAGTCAAGATCCCCCGATCATAGAGAGGGATGTTCGAAAACATCCACAAGTATGGAAAAAACCAGAAGTGAACAACGTCGCCGCTTGACGCCACCAAAAATCCCGCCAACACCAGCAAAATAAAAAATCAGGCCATCTGCCGCACCTACAACCCATCCTCCACATCAATCAACCTACTCAACAAAACATCCCTTAGTAGTGACAAACGGATAGAGTCTCCAGATCCTATCCTCTCCACATCACCTAGCACCGCCTGTACCGCCTCCGACCTCACCCGTAAAGAGAGATCCACCTCTATCTTCTCTCCATCACAATCTAGCCCCAGTAGGTTTTGTACATCTATGGGAGTCACAGTCATATCCCCAAAGAAAAAATGGAAGGTGTGGGTAGTGTCCCACTACCTCTCCCCCAGAGCGCATAAGACTGTCGTCGAACAAGGCATCTCATCCATCACAGACGCAAGCCTGCTGACGATACTAACCAACGCACCACAAGTGGAAGGTGCTCCTGAACATAATTAAGCCCCGTCATCCCGCGGGCATGCATAGTCGACAAAGAAACATCAGACTGCCAAAGAAAAACCTTGTCAAAATCCAAGAAAAAAATGAAATCACAAAAAGAGAATGCCAAAAGTCATTATGTACTTACATAACCACCGGGGTTCACCACCCTTGAAGAGCGATGACGCGATGCCTCCCGTAATAAAGTCCGCTCATCCGTGACCGGCTCAAATGCATCAAAAGAGTTCTCACTCCCCAACGCAAGAGGTGCCCTGGCCCTCCACTCCACATTCACCCAGTCATCAACAGCTAACCACTCCCTATATGTCGCAGTGCTCACAAAAGAGACCATTTTTTAGGTTGCAAAATGTTAGGACAATTCGCAGAAGAAAATTGCAGAGAGAGAGAAGTCAAGAAGCTGTGAAAAATGAAGGGAACCCACCCCCTTTTTATAGGAAGCCAAGGGTCATGCCGATCGGCACTGCACCCCCACCTACCGATCGACACTGACCTTTCACCTTCTCTAGGTAGTCCAAAAGTCCATGCCACTGTCGAATGGCACCCTCCGAGCCATACTGACCGGCACCCCCCCTTAAATTTTTATACAAAAACTCCCAGAAAATACCAAAAAATCCTAAAAAATCCTCAAAAAATTTCTAAAAATCCCAGGGAAGATGTAGAACATTTTCACCAAGAAAATTAATTTTTGTCTAACACTCCCTCAAGCTGAACCCTTACTTTTCCAGCGGAACCCTCAAAAGCCAAGTGGATCTCTCCCCGGCAACGTCCCCAGAGGACCCCTAAAGTATCCCAAACTTCAACTTATCTCCTATTCCCCAGTGGAACCCTAAAAAACCATTACGACAAAGGTTTCAAATTTCCTCGAGAAAAACTTCCAAAAGCCTGGATCACCTAATTGCTTCCCCAGTGGAATTCACAGCTATTCCCCGCAAAGTCTCCAAAAGATATGTAAGTTTCCCCAGCAATCAACTCCCCGGCTCAAATAAAAATCATGAGGTAATTTCCCCGGCAGGGTTCCCCAAGAACATCTCAATTTAAGCCCTCAGAATTGGCTTCGACCCACAAAATTGGTCATCTCAATTTAAGCCCTCAAAATTGGCTTTGACCCGTAGAATTGGTCATCTAAATTTAAGCCCTCAGAAATGGCTTCGATCCACAGAACTAGTCATCTCAACCTAAGCCCTCAGAATTGGCTTTGACTCGCAGAACTGGTCATCCCAACCTAAGCCCTCAGAATTGGCTTCGACCCGCAAAATTGGTCATCTCAATTTAAGCCCTGAAAATTGGCTTTGACCCGTAGAATTGGTCATCTAAATTTAAGCCCTCAGAAATGGCTTCGACCCGCAGAACTTGTCATCTCAACCTAAGCCCTCAGAATTGGCTTTGGCCCGTAAAATTGGTCATCTCAATTTAAGCCCTCAGAATTGGCTTTGACCCGCAGAATTGGCTTCGACCCACAGAATTGGTCATAAAAATTTAAGCCCTCAGAATTGGCTTCGACTCGCAGAATTTGTCATCACAACCTAAGGCCTCAGAATTGGCTTCGACCAGCAGAATTGTCCATCCCCAGCATTAATTTAGGTCCTCGAAATTGACCTCAATCTTTGGTCTACGCTTCCTTTAGACCATCCCCAGTATGCCACTTAGGTCTTAAGAATCGTCCTCAACCCTCTGAATCGGTCATCCTCGATCCTTAGGTCCTCATAATTGACCTCGAACCTCTGAATTGGTCATCCTCATTTCCTTAGGTTCGCAGAATCGACCTCTTTCAAAGGCATCATGCGGTGTCTATTCGATGGCTATCGTTTCTTCTAAACTCACCCCTCGAGGGGATCTATAGACGCTCCATTCTAGCACCCCCTAATATTTCCTTAGGTCCTTAGCACCCCCTGCATCACTACGAACCTAAGAAATACCCCGAGTACTGACCTAGAGGCCATCGGGCACTCCCAGGCTCCATTTGAGCAAAAGTCAAAATCTTCAGCTCGATCGAAACTGAATAAATCTTCAAAGGGAACTAAACCCCTTCCCAACGGTCCACCCCATGCGTGATTTCGACTTACGGTGTGGATGAACGTCCCATTTTCCCCCGAAACTTGATCAAGAGGCCACCGGACACTCCCGGGCTCTGTTTGACCAAGTCAACTCTTCAGCTCGACTGAGACTCAATGAATCTTCAAAGGGTGATGAAACCCATTTCCAACGGTCCGTTCTGGGCCTAATTTTGACCTACAGTATGGACGAATGATCTATTTTACTCCGAAAGGTCATCAAACTCATCCACCCCATAGGTTGACCAAAGTCAACTCCCCAAACTGGGTTAAACTCTTTGGAATGTCGAAATACATCTCATAACCTTCCCAACGGTCTTCCCCATGCATGATTCTAACTTACCATGCGGACGAACGATCCACTTGCTTTCGACGATCACCCGTCCAAAGGATCGATGAGCATTTCCGAGCCATATTTATCCCAAAGATAACTCCCGGACCTAGGACAAGTCCAAAGGACTTTCGAAGGTCTTTAAAGTACATTTCCAGCGGTATGCCCCCAGTAAGATTCAGATCAATAGATTTCATTTTATGATCATTTTTCCGAAGGAACCTGAATGAGATTGCCAACCGGCAAGTTCAAAATCTTGCCTATCGGCAATGTGCCTAAAGTCACCTGCCGATTGGCAAGACTAGACCTATGCCGATTGGTAATACCCTGGGACTATAAAAAGGAGGGCCTGCCCTCATTACAAAGGGACCCAAGATTTGAGATCCATCACTCTCAGTGAACTCAGAAAACCTCCCTCGAAGTCATTGTGATTTCTGCATCCAAATCCCTTTCCAACCCTCACTTTTCATCATCTTCTTCACTAAACTTGGTGAATTAACTACCCTTATTCATCACCCAAGTGCAAGAGATGCTCTCCAACATTCAAGATCAAGCTCAAGATCTTCAATAAGGTCCAATTTTCTCAAATTCTCTTAAATTCGCATTAACCCGTTTTATCACTTAGCACTTTTATTTTCCCCATCTCACATATCCTAATACACTTTTTATTTTATTTTAGTATTATTGCACATCTCTTATTTTTTATGTAAATAAAACCCAAAAAATAAGAAAAATAGGGTTTGCTCATAAATTCCAACGGGAATTCTCACAACTAAAACACCTTTTTACACGCACACACACATAAGAGAAGTCCCCGATTGTATTTATGGGATAAACCCCACCCCTCGTTTTGAATGCGAACTACGTGGACTTTGATGCCTCTATAAGATACGTAGGCATCTTGGGGTAAACCCGAGACTCGAGTCCTACTTTTTCCAATTTTTCTATTTTTCTAATTCTTTAACTTGATTCTATATATTTACATATGCATGTATTTGTTCTTAGTGGCATATTATTCCATACGCGTTATCGTTCCATTATAACGATCAACGCAAGGATAATTGCGTAAATCATATTTTCTAATATTACTTTTAGGAGCATTCCTATGGATGACTCGCTTTATCTTTTCCATGATACAAGTCGTTGATTCCTGTCTCCACTACATATACACATGCACATATATCACGGGGAAATAGGGGAAAATAACAACAATCCATAAGAGACCGCAATGGCGGAATGGGTGCCTAACACCTTCCCATTAAGTAACTTAGCCTCCGAACCCTACTCGAATCATTTTTGTTTCGTATGTATTAGTATGTCTTTGAGGCTGTCCTTCGGGATGACTCCACCTTATTTTGTCTGTTTTGAGTAAAATAGACTTGCGACTCCATCCTTCTACATTTTCACCTCACACATCGCCGACGACGGTCGAAGCTCTCCCGAGAGGGACGCTCGGGACCAAGATCCTCTCACCATACCCTCTCTCTCTCTCTCTCTCTCTCTCTCTCTCTCTCTCTCTCTCTCTCTCTCCGCAAGGATTAGAGGATAAAGGGGATGGCCGCTGTTCCGTGAGGATCGGGGATGGCCACACATTCCGGGTAAAAACTTTTATTTCACTATATATTATAAATCGCAACTTACAAATTACATAGAAAAATCTGCAATAAATTTCCCACAGAAAATTCACATAGACCGCAACCTAAAATCAATAAAGATTCTTTCAAGAACATCAAGAACCACAGCTCCTCCTTTAGCAATGAATACCCTCGACTATCTCTAATGACCGTAGTCATAAGCAAATAGCTCCCATAAGAACTACTAATCCAGCAAAGTGAATCCTTCTCTACAAGAGAAACTTCAACAAAGAAGTGGTTTGGGTTCCAAAACGATTAACAAAATTATATGGGATGTGTGTGAATCAAAAACCTAAATTTTCCCTAAAAAGTGAAGACTAAAATTCTGCAAATTTGCGGCTTTTGCTTAGCAAAAGTCTTGAATGATAAGTCTCATAAAACATGTATGTATATGAAAATAAAATACTTGAGGTGGAAAAGGTCGTTCGAACGATATTTCCCTATCATTTGAACGACATTAGATGTCGTTTAAATGATGTAAGAAATAACCTGTTAAAAACAAAACAGTGTAGGGTCGTTTGATGCAAACAAGGAACGACCTATCTCGCGACCTAAGAAACGACATGTGATGATGTTCGAAGGGTCATTTGAGAGACATGTAAAAGTTGATTGAACGACATAATGACTGAAACAAAAAATAATATTTTTTTAATGCTCGCCTACAGGTCTTCCAAAGATTATTTTGACTTAGAAACTTTTCTCATTTTGATAAAAAATAATTTAGAAAAATATCCCAATACTATCGTAAAATATTTTCGAAACTTAAGCACATTCCTTACCAAAATCAATCTCATAGATGATCATTGTTAAAGAAAGTTGATATTCGGATCCATCGTCTTGAAGAAATAATTGTGAACTTCCTTTGATAGTTGTAGTGGTATACGACATACACAATGTAAACTACGGACGACGAACAATCTATCCTTATAAATCTCCCCATATTTCTCTGCCGATATAAAATAAAAATAATCCGAGTTATCAATAAAATATCCTATACAAATATAGTACCCTCCCATGAACCTAAAGTAAAAAGATACTAAAAATGCAAGTCTTCAAAAAAAATCTTCAACTTTAAATCTCATTCCATTCCTTGCGTTTCTTTTTATGTGCTATTCAAATGATCATCAAAGTCCTGCGCACAATAAACAAAACAAATACCTTCGTGACGTATTGAGTTTGAAATGAAATAAATATCAACCAAATCAAGTAAATAAATTATCCCCCTTTTTATTTGTCCTAAATAGACAAGGAAAAGAATAAATAAATACATAGTGTCACAATAAGCATAGCAAATATATATCAATTACGCTCATGCAAGGATATACTCAAAAGGCTTCCACAAACTATTTTTGATTTTTCAAAATTTTCAAGCAAAAATAATTTACAGAAACAACACACACCATGAATTTAGACTAAGATAATCAAATATTGAAAACATAATGTATGGATGTGACCATATTCGAGAGGAAAATCAACTTAAACATACATAACATATGTGCACGATGAATATGGATACTCCTGACGAATGAACTCAAAATCTTCCTTAGGTGTAAAAAAAATATTGAATTTAAATGACACTGACTCAATCTATTCAACACATCAAAGTCTAAAATAATTTTCATACCAATAACGTCTAAAACTATGTAATGCTTTTTCAAGACTTTGTCAGGACGTTCAAATCCGTTGTTTTATTTCCATCCAAACACCCTCATAAATAATAAGACTTTTTATTTTTCTATTGAGGTGATCAAACTAAACTATTTGTCCCCCTTTTGGCATATTATCTTTTTATTACCTTAATTGTTTCTCAGGTTCTTTTCAAACGGTGGCTTTCACGACAAGATTATTATTCTCTCACATCCCTTTCCCGTGTTTACTCATCATTTTTTATATTTTAAACAAATTCTTACGGGCAACGGTTCTTATATGCACTACTTTCGTTGTCAAGTTTTATCGCATTCGGTTAATTTTAAAGACATAATTGAGATGAAAACACTTCGACCAACATGTGATAGAGAAGTACAATAATCAAATAAATTTGTGCACATGTGCATTAAAGGAAATCATGAGTCAAACATGTTGGAAGTAACAACTAATCACATCTCAATGACTCTAAACATTGTAAAGCACAAAATGAAATGATGTATCATCTCAAAGCAGTATCAAATAGTCACATAGATATGTAATGATGTTGTGACTTGGTCATCCTAAATGTATATCAATAAACGGAGTAAAAACGAAATATAAAAATCTTTTTGCGATTTTAAAAAAAAATTATCAAAATAAAATCTTGTTGGCTTTTTTTAATTTTTCTTAAAAAATATAAAATCTTTTTGTATTTTGTCAAAAACAAAAATCTTTTTGGATTTTTCGAAAAATATATCAAAAGGAAAAAAACTAAATACAAAGGTGGTACATACTAGTAATAGGCATAAAATATAATCATAAAAATCATCCTATGCTAGCAAACAAGTCTAAACACCACACCAAAGTGGGCAAATTGGCACCCTTTAGCCGCTTAGCATTGTCACGGTCATTGACCGTGACAATAAACACACATTTTTTGTCACGGTCATTAACCGTGACAAGACCGTGACAAAACCTTGTCATGGTCTTTGACCGTGATAAGACCGTGGCAAATTTACGTGTCACGGACTTGTCATGGTCAAAGACCGTGACAATATTTTTAGTATTATCACGGTCAATGACCGTGACACGTCCGTGACAAATTATTCAGTAAAAAAACCCTACGCTTTCTTTTTTCCCACTGTTTTTTTGTTTTCCCTCTCTTCCTCTCTCTAAGCGATTTCCAGCTCTCTCTCTCTCTCTGTCTCTCTCTCTCTCCCTAAGGTATGTTTTTTTCCTCTCTTTCTCTTTCATTTCTATATGTGTTTATATATATGCATGTGGTGGTGCGTGGTGGGGGGAGGGGGTAGAAGGTGGTGGGGGTGGTGTGTGTGTGTGTGGTGGGGTGGGGTGGGGGTGGTGGGGTGTGTGTGTGTGTGCAGGTGTGTGGTGGGGGGAGGGGGCAGGGGGTGTGGTGGTGCGTGGTGGGGGTGTGGTGGTGCTGTGGGTGGGGGTGGTGGGGCAATCATAACAATTGTATAGCTTTAATTAATAAATTGTATAGCTTTAATTGTATAGTTTTAGATGAAAGTAAATTAATAATTAGTGCCCATTTCATATGAAAGTAGGATTGCCCCTCATTGTAAATTAGTAAATTGATAATTGTATACTTTAATTGTCAGTTTAATTGATGAAATGAATTAATTGAGTAGATGAATTAGAAGGAGTACGGGATACACATTTGATGTTGACATTGCTGTTGGATTATTTTGTTTAGTAAATGTTGGGTTGGTTAGTTTTAAAAGTGGCATAACCACTAGATTATTGTCCATATGGGGGTAGGATTTTTAAACTTTTTTTGAAAATTACTTTGTATATCGAACAACTTATATATAGTATGATAATTAAATGAAACTTACTTGAAATTAAATATAGTGCGCATAGATACTAGCCTTCTTGTTCTTATGCGTATACATTCAATAGCCCTTAGACCTGTTCGAGAGTCATTACCCCTGTAATGAGATCTCTCAAATTGTCCCATTTGGACAGTTTGAGGCTGTATAATTTATGTATAATATTCTTAGTGGCTTAAAGTTGTTACTTTTGGAGGAAGTTCTGCAGTCGTATCTTAATGTTCTCTGGGTACATACTAGATTGACAAGTGTGACTGTTATTTCAATTGATCAATTGAAATAACACTCACACTTTCCAATCTACGTCGTGTACTTGGAGAAGTACGGGGATATGCAGTCGAATTTTTTTCAAATCGTAAAAATGTGCATAAGCTCTTAAGTATATTACTGAAAAATGCGGTCTTGAATGGCATAGGACCACTCACCCTTTAGAGGAGATGGAAGAAATATAAATTTCTATTATAAATTGAATTTGAATATAAATAAGACATAATTAAATGAAACATACTATAAATCTAAGTTTTGTTTACCTTTAATTGGTGATTAGTTGTGGTAGCTGTGATGGGATATCCAAAATACAAAGAGTGGATGGGTGAGACAAATAGAATGGGGGAAGTGTTTCGCAGAGGTGCTAACGAATTTATGAAATATGCAAAGAGATGTCATAATGATGAAGAGTTTCCGTGTCCGTGTGCTAGGTGTAAGAATGGTAAGGTGTTTGAGTGGAAAAAAGTTGAACTACATTTGTTAAGATCGGGTACGCAAGATAGTTATCGATTTTGGAGTATTCACGGTGAATTGAAAGTTCCTTTTATCCCCGACCAACCTTCACAACAACCTTCAACAAGTAGAATATATGTAGAAGGGGATGACGTAGATCATAACATGTTAGAGGATTTAGTTGATGATGCGTACGGAGTTTATGAAGCAGAGGAGAATGATGTTACTGATGATGTAGAAGATTCAAGTGCTCGTGAAGATATCACGATAAAACTTGACGATGACTACCAAAGTTTAAAATTTAAGGCGACCCAACCGTTATACTCTGGCTGTGAGAAAGATCAAACAACTTTAGATGCCATGGTTGGTTTGTACAGTTTGAAGACGCAGTACGGTTTGTCTGGCAATAGCGTGACAGGAATTCTGAAATGGGTGAAGGGCTTATTACCCAAGGAAAATACACTTCCAAATAGCCATCCTGTTATGAAGAATAGTTTGAAAGGTTTGGGAATGAAGTATAAATTGATTCATGCTTGTTAGTATGACTGCATACTATACCAAAAGGAGTATGAAAATCTCGATCGTTGTTCAGTACGCGATGAACCTAGATATGTCCAATCTACTACTAAGGAAGGCACAAGCTCAAAAGTGCCAAAAAAGTATTGAAATATTTTCCCATTGGGCCTAGATTAAAGAAATTTTTCACAGGGATAGAAGAGGAAATGACTTGGCATGGTAGGGAAGAAGTAGGGGTAATATCATGCGTCGTCCTATTGATTCTACCGCCTGGAGGAGGATGAATTTTGAGTATCACGATTTTTCTCGAGAACAAAGCAACATTCGTTTGGTTATATCAACAGATGGTTTCAATCCATTTGGAGATCTAAGCACCAATCAGAGTGTATGGCCAGTGATCCTAGCCCCACTCAACCTCCCTCCTTCACAGTGTATGAGGCCTGAATTTTTGATGATGGCTTTGTTGATACCTGGGCCAAAGGCACCAAGTGATGACATCGACGTCTACCTGGATCCTTTGGTAGAAGAATTAAATGAGTTATGGGAAGAGGGTGTGCAATCATTTGACTCTTTAGAAAAGAAGAGTTTACACTGAAAGCTATGTTGATGTGGGCAATTCATGATTTTCCAGCTTATGGGATATTATCCGGTTGTGTAGTAAATGGTTATTTGGGGTGTCCTATTTGTGGAGAGGAGACTGAATCTCTTCATCTATCCTTTAGCTCAAAAAATGTATACCATTGCCATATGAGGTTTTTACCCCCGGCTCATAGTTTCAGATCTGAGAAAGGTTCTAATTTTTTATTGGGCAGGGTCGAACATAGGCTACCGCCGAGATAACTTTGGGGTTCAGAAATTAAAAGTAAATCTTCTGAATGTGTCCCTAATATGCCAGGTAAGAATCCCAAATTTAAGAACGTCAAGCATAAGAAGACCCCAAATGGGAATGAAACTGAGATAAGAAAGGCATGGTCTCGGAGGTCAATTTTATTTGACTTTCCTTATTGGAAGAATAACCCGGTGCGCAATGTATTGGATATGATGCATGCAGAGAAGAACTTTGCTGAACATATTGTGGGCACTTGCCTTGGGGTGATTCGTTCGAAGGATGGAGAAAATATACGAAAAAACCTTAAATCGTTGAAACTTAAGACACAACTATGGTTGAAAGAAGATAGTAGGGGAAGGACAATAATTCCCCCGGGTGCGTTTACTTTGACGAGTGGGGAAAGAAAGGTGCTTTTAGACACAATATATAATTTGAAGGGCCCATCTACTTTTTTATCCAACTTGCAAAGGATTGTGAATTATGCTACTCATGATTTACATAAGTGTAAGTACCATGATTGGCATGTGATCATGCAATTGGTTCCTTTATTGTTTAAGCATTGTTTCTCCAAGCGCAAGGATTTGCGGAGGGCTATTATGCAAATTAGTATTACATTATCCCTCTTGTGTGACAATGTAGTCAATCGAGAACACATAGTGGCCGCAAAATTGGCGGTGACCGAAGCGATTTGTGTATTGGAGAAGTACTTTCCCCTAGCATTCTTTTACATAAGTGTTCATTTGTTGGTACACCTACGTGACGAGGCACTTCTTTGTGGTTCAGTTAGATATCGGTGGATGTATCCGTTTGAAAGATTGATGAAAGTTTTTAAAGATTACGTCAAGAATACGCGATACATTACAGGATCAATTGCAGAGGAATACATCACCGTGGAGTCATCAATATATACTCGGGAATATATGCCTGACTCGACTAGCGTTGATGACACTGATGAGTTCGTCGATGATGGTGGTCATGTGATGGGAAAACGAGTGAAATTAACGAGTTTGCAACATGAACAAGTAACTCGTTATCTATTTGACACGCATGAAGATGTCGAAGAATGGAAAAAGTAAGTTTCGATTATTATAATGTTTAACATTATTTTAGATTATTTTATACATGATTAATTTTGTAATATGCAGAAAATATGAAGCCCGTGAGAATAATAAAAGACGAAAAACAATGGTACAATCAGATAATGAATTTAGGCTATGGTTGACACAAGAGGTAATTATAATGAAAATAGTCGTTATATAACGTTACATTACACTCAAATTTTACCACTAATATAATTAATTTATCTATATTCTCAGCGCTTAAAGACGGGTGATGCGACATCAAGGCTTGCTCATCTAGCCACTGGACCCTTATTCGTGGCACAAGAGTACAAAAAGTATCGATTGAACGGTTACATTTTTGGGGCTAAAGTGTACGAGAAAAGTACAAATGTACAGAACTCGGGCATTTCATACAAGGCTCTTACTTTCTTTCGAGCGAGCGCAAAAGATAAAAACCTCGTTGAAGCTGAAATGACTTACTATGGTGTAATCCAAAATATATTTGAATTGGATTATATAACCTTCAAAGAGGTTGTATTTTACTGTGACTGGGTAAGAGTTGAGGATACAAATGCTTGTAAAGTTGATCATATCATCAATTTGATCATGGATGACTTGTCCAAGTTGAAGAGCAACGACAACTTGAGCGATGAGCCGTTTGTTTGTGCATTTCAAAAGGTTAACCAAGTGTTTTACTCGAAGTATATCAAAAACGAGTCGTGATCAATTGTCCAACACGCTCCAAAACGTCTAAATAGTAGTGTGGATGACTTGGCTGCTCCTACCGAATATCAATCCATTTTTTATGATAACCCGAATTTTAAACAATTTTTCAATTTATAATAAATATTCCAATTTGTACGAAAATATTCCAATGCATTTGGACAGTTTAGGACTGCATAATTTCTGTATAGTATTCTTAGTGGCTTAAAGTTGTTACTTTTGGAGGAACTTTCTGTTATAAATTGAATTTGAATTTGAAATTTAAGTTTTGTTTATACTAATCCATGAATATACGCTTATTGCCTTTAATAGGTGATTAGTACATAGTTATTTGGGGGAGACTGAATCTCTTCGTCTATCCTTTATCTAAAAAAATGAAGAGAGAATTCCCTTCTTATCCGAACACTAAGAAATGCCATAATCCTATGGAGTGATGCTCTGCAAATTCCTTCCAGCCGTTGTGTAGCCAAACATCACCAGTTGAAGTTGTCAATTCCACTTTCCATACCCCACCACTTGGAACCTCTAGGAAAACATGGGAAAATATGGAAAGTGGAATTGACAACTTCAATTGGTGATGTTTGGCTACACAACGGTTGGAAGTAATTTGCAGAGCATAACTCCATAGGATTATGGCATTTCTTAGTGTTCAGATATGAAGGGAATTATATTTGACACGATTGCCCGAGGTACATTAGCTGTTTGGGTGTGACTACAAGTAATGTATTTATATTTATATGAATATTTAAATTTCAATTTTGATTTCGATTTCGATTTTTATGAATATTTGCTTGTTGGGTGGCACTACACTCTTGTGCAGTGTCTTGTAATGGCTGATTCTTATAGTGGAACTGGAACTGGAAATTGGTCTTGGATTTTCTCACAAGTTGTCCTCTTCTAGAGGTTCTTATCTTTGATGTACGTCAAGGGTTCATAACATCACTTCTAGCTAAATAGTTTGTAGATTTGAGATAATTGATGGTGATGTTGTTTCTTCTTATATTAGGGTTTTTCATTTTGTTGTGAACAAATCGGGACATCGTGGTTGGAATGGTATGCACCTGATTTTTTGATATCACACCTAAAGACAATCGAAATTACGAGATTGAGGTCGAACAATGGAGTTAAACAGTTGAGGTACTTTGTGGAGAATCCCAAAGTTTTGAACAGGTACGGGATTGCTTCTATTTTGAATGTATATTTGCACTATCTCTATTTTATCTGGTTATATAATGTTTGAACAGGTACAACGTTGCTATAACAGGTACATATATACTGCTGGACAGTGGAAGTGGCCATACTACCCAGCAGATTTTTTTTCAATTCTGCCCAGAATTATCACGGTCATTGATCGTGATAAGACCGTGACAAAGAAAGTTGTCATGGACTTATCACGGTCTTTAACCGTGACAATTTTTTTAACATATTCACGGGTTTGTCATAGTCCTAAACCGTGACAAAACTTATCAAGGTTAAGGACCGTGACAAGTTTAACGAACTTGTCACGATCAATGACCATGACAAGACCGTGACAAAAAAAGTTGTCTTGCCCAGAATTGTCATGTTCATTGACCTTGACAAGTCCAACTTGTCGAGGTCAATGACCGTGACAATTCGGCAAATTTGGTGTAGTGAAACCTCAGCCATTAGGTTCGAAGGAGTTTTCCAAATGTGGTGACATCCTTGGAAAAACATCGAGAAAATCATGTGAAGTCTTGACTAAATACTCAACTTACTCTCTAAAAGGTTCAAAATTGTTCATGTGATGTGCAGGAGCATGTGAAGTATCATGTGTGGGTGTGCATGTTGGAACATATGTAGTAGCATAACGAGGTATAAACCTATGAGACACACTACCCACCTTAAAGAAAAATTCCCTAAGGTGTCCTCTTTTCTTGCAATGGGAACAAACATAAACGGGTCTAGGAACACCTCTCTCAAAATGATTAGGGCGTGCCGTCCTACGTGGAAATGGATGCCTAGGTGGGTTAAGTCGAGAGCTATATGGATCTATCACAAACTCAAGAACCGACTCGGGTGCAACATGGGAAGTAAACGCACTGTCATAGCCTATTCCTAGTCTCTCAACATTACCCAAAGCGGGATCGAGGATCATCTTTCCAATCTTTTTAGATGTGTCCTCTATAGTGACCTTGACCTCCTAGGCATGTTTGATATCCCTCTCAAATTGGGACACACAGGCTTCAAATTCACTCTTTTTTTGACATAAGACGATTAACTGCTCACTTGAAGAAACCTTCACCTTCTCGAGTTGACTCATCGATGACTCGTATTCCGTTAACACTTCTATCTCTCTCTCCAAATCTAACGCCTTAAGACCTCACTCTTTATTAAACTTCTTTGTCTTTAAAGTCTCGGTGTATAAATCTCTAAATGATTTTTGGAGACCGCTTTCACCCTCACTTCCAATCTCACCTTCACTCTTAGTCGAAACACTCAAATCATCACCGGGGCTCTCACTTATATAAGTGTCCTCATTGTCGTGGGACAAACTAGATGTGCTCACATGACTAGCCATAAAGGCAACACACATACCATGTGATGATTCATCCCCGAAATCATTCGCCTCGATGTCACTATCACTAAGAGTGGTGGTATTAGAAATCTTCTTTCCCTTTATCTTTAGCATAATTGGACATTCAAACGCTTTCTTGCCTTTGCCCTCGCACTCAAAATATCTCACCTCTTCCTCTTTCTGACCATTCTCTTTGGCCTCCTATTTTCTTTTTGTTTTTCTCAAAAATATTTTTATTGGAAGAATTTGCTTTGACAAATTTGAGAAATTGTTTAAAAAATTTAGCAAAAAAGGCCACATCATCATAATCAAACTCTCCTTATGACTCGAACTCACAAACTTTCTCTTTCTTCTTCTTCTTCTTCTTCTTCTTCTTAGACACTTCCTCACCTTTTTTAGATTGGGCCCTAAGTGCAATCCCTATATCCTTAGGCTTAACAGTGTTAGGAAACATGTCGATCTCATAAGTTTGAAGATTTCCTATGAGTTATTCTAACCTAAGTGTATCTAATATCCCTACTGAGTTCAAAACAAATACCTTAGGAGTAAAACATTTTGGCAGTGACCTCAAAATATTTTTAACAACTCTCGTATCGTCAATTTTCCCACCCAAATTAAAACTCGTGTTAACTATGTCCGATAACCTAGCATAAAACTCCTCAAAACACCTAGACTCTAACATGGTGATAGTCTCAAACTGGGTGGCCAAATTTTGTAATTTAGACGCCTTACCTGCGTTGGTATCATGTGTTGATTAGAGGATATCCCGTAACTCTTTTAACGTGGTGCACGTTATAATTCGATAGAATTCGTCAGGGGTGACGACTCCAGAGATAGCACTCAGGCCGCGAAAGTTATAAGTACTCCATTTATAATCATCCTCAGTCTAGTTAAACACAGGTTTGGGAGTGATGACATTTTCGATGGTGACAGTGGGAGGAGTCCACCCTCTTTCACAAACGAGCCAGAGACATTCATCAATAGCCTTTAAACAGTACATTATGTAGGCTTTCCAATAGGCATGATTTCGTTCCATCAAAGACAGGCATTTGATTATATAAGTTCTCCATCGGAAAAGTTAAAATTTTGCGAAAAAAGAATCATTCGATAATTTAGAGCAGTTGACACTGATACCAATTTGAGGGTGCAAAATATCAATTTTTTATATAATTCGTAAGTTTTTAATTTTCAAATTTATTTAATTAAAGTCAATCTTCAATCCAAATTAATTAAACTCTAATCATGCATCTATGTGGACAAATCAAACATGCAATCACAAATCAAGGGATAATAAAATTCAGGAAAAAAACACAATTTCAGAAAGGAAAAAAAAATCGTGTAAAAACTTTATTTCACTACATATTGTAAATCACATCTTACAAATTACATAGAGAAATACGCAATGAATTTTTTGCAGAGAATTCACATAGATCGCAGCCTAAAATCAACAAAGATTCTCGTAAGAACCTCAAAAACCATAATTCCTCCTTCAGCAGTGAATACCCTCGAGTATCCCCAATGATCGCAGTCATAAGTATATAGCTCCCGTAAGAACTATCAATTTAGTAGTAGAGAATCCTTCTCTATAAGAGAAACTTCAACAAAGAAGTATTTTGGGTTCCAAAACGATTCACAAAAGTATATGTGATTGTTTATGTGAATCAAAAACCTAAATTTTCCCTAAAAAGTGAATACTAAAATTCTGCAGATTTGCAGTTTTCGTGTAGCAAAAGTCTTGAATGAAAAGTCTCATAAAACAGGTATTTATAGAAAAATAAATCACTTAAGGAGGCGGAGGCCATTCGAACGATATTGCACTATCGTTTTAACGGCATTAAATGTCATTTGAACGACGTAAGAAACAACCTGTTAAAAAATAAAATAGTGCACGGTCATTTGATGCAAACAAGGAACGACCTATCTCACGACCTAAGAAATGACATGTGAGGTCATTCGAAGGGTTCGTTTGAACGACTGAAGCGAAACATAATGATTTTTTAATACTCTCTTACACGTCTTCTAAAAATTATTTTGACTTAGAAAAAAGCCTCATTTTGATAAAAAAAAGTTTAGAAAAATATCCCAAAACTATCGTAAAATATTTTCGAAACTTAAACACATTTCTTACCAAAATCAATGTCGTAGATGATCGTTGTTGAAGAAACATTATATTTGGATCCGTATTCTTGAACAAATGACCGTGAACTTCCTTCGACGGTAATAACGGTATACGACATACACAATGTAACCTATGGACGATAGAAAATATGTCCTTACAGTCGTGGTTGATGGTGCTTCTTCTTCTTCTTCTTTGATGGTTCTTTCTATAGGCAAGATGAATTTGTCATCAACCATATATTTTTGGAAAAAAATCAGCATAGTTTTATTTGTTTTTAAAACATCCCTAAAGTTTTAAGACTATATACAACCAAATAAACCAACAACCCAATGTCAAGTATACATAAACTTCCGAAGGAAGCACATATATATTTCCCTTTAAAATCCTTTAAATTACTAACTTACCTGAATTGAAGTAGAATTCATTTGTTCACTAAAACGAGCATCAGTCTCAAGGGCAACCAATTGTTGAGAATTTGTAATCTACAAAAAATGAATTATTTTAGTCATGAAAATGTTAAGTCTTAAATTATGATTTTAATAATTAGTTATCTACTTACGTGTTGACATGGAGATAAATGGTGATTTGATTGTGGTACCACTACATGCTGAAATTGATTAGTTTCTTCTAATTGTTGCTTGGGTTGCAAAATAGATCTATATGATGGTATGTTTTGCTCGTTGGAAGATTGAGGAACCTCTTAATAGAATGATTTAATATTAGAACATTAGTTTATATAGACACGATAATTAAGCACAAAAGATAAAAGTGTACTTGTTAACCTAATTTGATACAACAAAAGGGCAAGTAATCATGTGTGTACGTATCAACTGAAACTAAGCCTCTAAATGATCAAATTTATCCTGAAATTTAGATAGAATCTTAGCTTGTAGCTGGTCATACTCTTTTTCATTAACCTTGAACCTCTTAGTTCTATGCACATTAGTTGGAGATGGTCCATACTCATAAGCTCGACAATGACCGTATTTATCTGGTCCCATAACTTCATAAACTATCTCATTTTTATGACTGGTTGATTCAGTAAAATCTGGAGAAAGTTGATCTACTTTTTTCCTCATTTTTTACTGAAATGAAATGATTCTTATTATATAAAACAAAAATTATAATCATTCATTCACAAAATAAAAATAGAATAAAGAACCCAATATCTCCCCGCCATTAATTTTAAGTGCTTCACATATTAATTTCATGCATAATTTTAACTTTCATAAACAATAAACTTATTTAATTGTTAATTTAATCCTCATATGTGTATGATATATATTATGCTTCTAACTATATGACATAATCTCATGCATGTTGCCTTTTATAATGGTAAATAAACATAATAAGAATTTTAATTAATAGATAAAATGACATCGTTGAGATTTTCTAAGAAAGAAGGGAAGGAACATGGATGATATTTTTGTACCATTGCATCAGCGGAATCCTTATCGATGGCTGAGCCATTGCTCCTCTCGTGTGTTTTGTTGTAAACATTAACCAACGAAACATTTTTCCCTTGATCAACCTCCATCTGCATAAACCCAATGACTCGTAAGTTGTTATATAAATAAGTTTTATAACATAAAATAATATTCACAATTAAAATAATTTATAAAACACCTTATGAGCAACGTTCGTATGACTCATTCTTCCGAAAGTATGTGGTGTTCTTTACTTCTTATGAGTTCGGAGATTTGTTCGACTCGTTTTCAGTTACAAAAATATATTTAAAATACATGTTTAACTTGAATTTATAAAACTTTACTGATGGTAATACATTCATACCCTTACCTCATGAGTTCCCCAATACTTAAAAAGAAGTGACCACTACTCTAGATTTATTCTAGGTGGACAATATTTCAATTTCTTCATTGGTATTAAATGCACGATAATGTTTTTTTCACCCTTGCTTTCCAATTATTACATACATTTCTAACCTCCTTAATGCATATTTTTTTTAAGTCTTCAGGGGCACCAGTGTTCTCTTATATAATTACAATGTATAAAAAAACAAGTCATCTACTAGAGAGTGACTTGTACCTAAAGAATTCAAAATTTTCAATTAATATGCCACAAATTATGGTATCATTTGATTTTACCTTCACCTCTCACCAAATAATTTACTTGTAGTGGTGTAACTCCTTACATCGCCAATCTTTGAAAGTTAACGGCAACCTGTTTAGCATCGGTATAATACTAAATTAGTAACCTCTTATATTGAGTAAATAATCATATTTAAAGTGTCAAGCGATAACATACAATATTACAAAAGTATTATAATAAGAGTTGTGCTATACAAAAATTTACAAAAGAAACTTTACATGTTCCCATCACGAACTAAAATGCCTAAATTGGTAGATAGTCTATCTGCAGTATCTCCGACCAATTGATAGAAATAGTTGAAGTGAATCTCTAAGCATTTTCCTGTACCCCGTAATTCCCCCAACTTCGCAATGCCTCTACGTTTAGTGGCAAATTGTGCTAAAGCTAAACTATAAAATTGGAAAAATAGGTTAACTTTAAATTAAGCACATATAAATCAAATAACTTTGAGTACCTTCTTCATGTAAATGGGAGTCTTGGTTATGTAAAGGCTCACTCTCCATTGATCTACTATCACTTGAGTTTCATCATTCGCTCGAGCTATAATCCAAAAGGGAATGAGAACTGGGCTAAGATTGCAGGTGAAATGGTGGTTCGAGATTGGATTGTGAATGCAAGAGAGATTGTGAAAGGGAATGTGCCCGTGAGAAGAATCTACTTTGCCGTTACGATGTCATAGCAACCTGCAATAATAAAATTTTCCATTGAGTTTACAAGAGTAATCGACCATAGCACAATTCATTAAGGTGTGCGCATTAAAAAAAAAATCATAGGTAAATTGCTAACCAAAGGGAGACTAAGGTGTTGGCATTTAAATAGAACAATCATAGAAGAGTATTGAAGAAAATGAACTAATGATTATACCATTGATCCACTGACCCTGGTGGATTTAATGACAGCTTCAACATAAAAAAAATTGGACCATAAACATTGCTATTCTCATAAACACCTTCTAATCACGAAAAACATTTCAAACTGATGAACTAAAAATCTTTGAGCAGTGCTGGGAGCTCTCAAGGGGGAGTTTGAGTAGCCAAATGAAATATTTTAGATATATTGGATAGCTTAGATACAAAAACTTGTTCTATGACTTGATAAAAGATTAATTATAAGATATTGTTCTTTCTACTTTTATTATTCCATAGTATATTTTTGTATATGCCTAGTTATTGTATATTTCAATAATTAAATACTAAGTATTATAAGAAATAAAGCAAGTAAATCATTTCTAGTTAAAACATTCTCAAACAATATTTTCATAATTCTTCCAAATTTATCATAGTTAAAATATATATGCGTGGAAGCAATCATAACATTCTTTGTAGTCTCGCTGTCAAAATAACAAATTCGTAAGCTCACATGAATCCACTTAGCAATATCATAGATTGAACTGGTACAGGAGAAACATCCCCAGCTTAATTACATACAACTAAGGATATGTGACTCATATAGACATCAACTATGGGGGGAAGTTCGAGAACAACTTTATGAATATATATAAATGGAACATAATACAATTGTTGGAAAAATTGGACTTAAATGGGTTTTTAAGAAAGCTGTCCAGAATTTTCTGGACAGAATTTTGAGCAACTTTGAGCTCAAATTTAGGTGGGACCCACACTACGAAAATTGTGGGACCATATACGAACGCGTTCACCTCCGCAAGGAGATTAACGTAGTATATTCATATGTCCAATTTCAATAAGTTATGAATGATAAATATGTCCCCAAAGTGACTCACAAAGCAATGAAAGTAAATGAATTGGGTGTGCTTTAACTCTTGTCCCACATTGGAAGAGTAGTGGAATTTTGATGAGTTAATAACACCCCAAGTATGGACTAAGGCTTGGATGCCTTGGGGGTATCCCAACTCTTTGAAGGGGAGATGACCTAAGCTATGCAGGGGTTGACTTTCGGTCAAAAGTCCACACGCGCGCGCGCGCGCGTCCGTCCGTCCGGCCGGCTCGGTTCGGTTCGGGCTTGGGCTTGGGCTTGGGCTTGGGCTTATAAAAATCTCCTACATTTTTGGGCCGAATTTATTTAACTTTCTGGGCTTTAATTATTAATTAATTACGAAATTAATTAATTAGTTGGCAGTTATTGCCAACAGTCAACAGTTAATTTCGTTTAACTGATTAACTGTTTTGACAGTTAATTTCGGTTGACTGTTCCAACAGTCAACACAAAAGCTATAAATTAAACATTCCCCCTACAGAATTTAAATACTGAAAAATTTTCCCTCCTTCCAGAATTGCTGTCAATTTTATCCCAGAAAATTTCTGTCCTTCTCCTGCATAACATATCTATACTGTTTGTTATTGAGTTGAGTAAAAGCCACAGATTTGAGTTCGTTGTAATTAATTATTGTCGTGCTACATAATTAATTGGAAAATCCGTTCTATCTTGGGAGACAATATTCATCAACCTCGGAGCACATTGGAGGGAATAAATTGTCTTAAGGAAACTGTGAGATTCACAGGGCTCGGATTATTTCTTTTATTCTTGTTTAATTTCTGCAAATTCAAGTAAGTGTTTCATTTCTGTAATTCTATTTTAATTCTGTAATTATATTATTTTCATAATTCTGTACAAATTGTTATTTATAAATAGTAGGCATAACAATCTTAAGACAATTTAATTAGTTCTACTGTTTTTTGTGTACAGAATTTTTTTTATTACAGAAATTTATTTGTTTGAAATAAAATCTGTTTTGACAGAAAAATGAATTAATTTACTGCTTTATTGTAGAAATTAGTAAAACAGTTTTAATATAGAAATTAGTTTCTATACTGTTGTTATATTCTGTTTTAGAAAATAAATTTTATTTGTGTACTCTTGTTAAAATCTGTTTATCAATTTTTAAAAAAAAAAAAAAAAAAAAAAATTTAATTCTGTTTTGTACGGAATTCTTTTTATTATTAAAAATTAGTGTGACACAGATTTTATAATTTAATTCTGTTTTGTACGGAATTCTGTTTATATTTCACTTTTATTCTGAATTATTATTTGAATTCTTTTGGAATTCATTTATTGTGAATCATATTTGGAGGAAATTGTTGCACAGAATTTTGTATTCTGTTTTGATTAATTCATTAAATATGAATTTTATCATTGATAAAAATTCTGTTTTTGTAACAGAAATGGAATCACAAAGTACGAACACTACTCCTACGAAACTGATTGTCACCAACACAAGTGTGACTGCACCCGTATCTATGCCACACGGGGAGAAACCTGAAAAGTTCATTGGGGCTGACTTCAAACGTTGGCAAGGACAAATGTACTTCTATCTCACTACCTGCCAACTGGGCAGGTTTGTATATGAAGATTGCCCCTCTATTCAAGAGGGAGATGATGCTGAAAAGGTTGCTGCTGTCGATGCTTGGAAGCACTCGGACTACCTATGCCGAAATTATATTTTGGCCTACTTGGACAAGACTTTGTACCATGTCTATTGCACTATCAAAACTTCCAAGGAATTATGGAATTCTTTGGAAAAGAAGTATAAAACTGAAGATGCTGGGATGAAGAAATTTATCGTTGGGCGTTTTCTGGACTTCAAAATGGTTGATTCTAAATCTGTGATCTCGCAAGTGCAAGAATTCCAAGTGATCCTCCACGACATTCATGCTGAAGGAATGTCAATCAGTGAAACTTTCCAAGTTGCTGCAATTGTTGAAAAGTTGCCACCTTCTTGGACTTTGTTCAAAAACTATCTCAAGCACAAGCGTAAGGAGATGAATGTGGAGGAGTTGGTGGTCCGGCTAAGAATCGAAGAAGACAACCGTGAATCTCAAAAGAAAAGTGGGAAGAATCCGATGGAAACAAAGGTCCATGTCGTTGAAGGTCCTAAAAAGAACAAACGAAAATATGATGGGGAAGGCACTTCTAAACATAACAAGAAAAAGTTCAAAGGCAAATGCTACAATTGTGGTAAACCGGGACACCGCTCAAGTGAGTGTCGTAAGCCTAAGAAGCAAAATAAAAATAACTCTCAAGCAAATGTGACTGAGGGTGACCATATCACCAATGATTTGGCGGATATGAATCTTTCTGCCGTTGTCTCTGAATGTAACTTGGTTGGAAATACCAAGGAATGGTGGGTGGACACTGGAGCCACATGACACATTTGTGCAAACAAATGGATGTTCTCCACCTATAAGCCTTTGGAAAATGAGGAGAACCTTTTTATGGGAAATTCTTCCACTTCTAAGGTGGTGGGACAAGGAAAGATTGCTTTGAAAATGACTTCTGGAAAAGAACTTACTCTTAACAATGTTCTTCACGTGCCTGACATCCGAAAGAATCTGATTTCTGGATCTCTCCTTACTAAGAATGGTTTCAAGCTTGTGTTTGTGTCGGATCGCTTTGTGTTGTCTAAAAATGACATGTATGTAGGAAAGGGCTACCTAAATGAGGGGCTCTTTAAACTGAATGTTCTTACTGTAACCCCTAAAACATCTGTTTCAATAAATGAAGTTGCTAGTTCTTCTTATTTGATTGAGTCATCTAATATTTGGCATGCTAGATTGGGACATGTTAATTTTGATACATTGCGTAGATTAATTAACTTGGAATTTTTGCCAAAATTCAATATTGATAAAAATCATAAATGTGAAATTTGTGTAGAATCTAAATTAGCTAGATTACCTTTCCATTCTATTGAAAGGATAACTGAACCTTTAGATTTAATTCACACCGATATTTGTGATTTAAAATTTGTTCAAACTAGAGGTGGAAAAAAAAGTATTTTATTACTTTTATTGACGATTGCACAAAATATTGCTATGTATATTTGTTACATAGTAAAGATGAGGCTATTAATGCATTTAAACAATATAAGAATGAAGTTGAGAATCAATTAAGCAAAACGATAAAGGCTATTAGAAGTGATAGAGGAGGTGAATATGAATATCCATTTGAGGAATTTTGTTCTGAAAATGGGATTATTCATCAAACAACCGCTCCTTATTCTCCTCAATCGAATGGTGTTGCTGAACGCAAAAACCGTACTTTGAAAGAAATGATGAACTCAATGTTATTAAGTTCAGGAGCTCCACAAAATTTGTGGGGGGAAGCCTTACTTTCTGCTAATTACATTCTCAATAAAGTACCTCAAAAAAAGACTCATAAGACACCTTATGAATTATGAAAAGGTCGAAAATCTTCCTATAAATATTTACGAGTGTGGGGGTGCTTAGCCAAAGTGATGGTTCCTAAACCTAAAAAGGTAAGAATAGGGCCAAAAACCGTGGATTGTGTATTCATCGGTTATGCTACTAATAGCAGTGCATATCGATTTCTAGTTTGTAAATCTGAGATTTCGGACATTCATGTAAATACGGTTATTGAATCGAGGGATGCTTCATTTTTTGAAAATGAATTCCCGTATAGCATGACCCGAGAATCTGGTCCTCCTAAAAGGACAAATCAAGCTACTACAATTGGTACTCATCAACCTATTGAATCAATAGAGGATGAACCCAGACGTAGTAAAAGAGCAAAAACCTCGACTTCTTTTGGTCCGGATTTTCTAACATATTTGTTAGAAAATGAACCTCAATCGTATAAAGAAGCTATATCCTTACCCGATGCTTCCAATTGGAAAGAAGCAATTAATAGTGAAATTGAATCCATATTACAAAATCATACATGGGAACTAGTGGATCTTCCACCCGGTTCAAAACCGTTAGGTTATAAATGGATCTTCAAAAAGAAATTGAAGGCCGATGGATCAATTGACAAATATAAAGCTAGACTTGTAGCTAAAGGCTATAGGCAAAAGGAAGGGTTGGATTACTTCGACACATATTCACCGGTAACAAGAATAACGTCCATTCGGATATTAATAGCAATAGCTGCTATTAATGGACTTGAAATACATCAAATGGATGTAAAAACTGCATTCTTAAACGGTGAACTAGACGAGGAAATTTATATGGAGCAACCTGAAGGGTTCAAAGCTCCCGGGCAAGAAGGAAAAGTATGTAAGCTTGTTAAATCACTATATGGATTAAAACAAGCACCTAAACAATGGCATGAAAAATTTGATAATGCAATGTTATCAAATGGTTTCAAAATCAATGAATGCGATAAATGTGTTTACTTTAAATACATTCAAAATGGATATGTCATTGTATGCCTCTATGTTGATGATATGCTTATCATGGGTAGTAACTTGGAAATTGTCAAAACTACAAAACAAATGTTGAGTAGTAGATTTGACATGAAAGATATGGGAATCGCCGATGTTATATTAGGAATTAAAATTTCTAGAACATCGGATGGACTTATATTATCTCAATCTCATTACATTGAGAAAGTACTTGAAAAATTCAAGAAGTATGATATTAGTCCTACCAAGACACCTGTAGATGTAAATTCACATCTAGCAAGAAATAATGGTGAAAGCATATCTCAACTAGAATATTCTAGAATTATTGGCAGTTTAATGTATGTCGTGAACTGTACGCGACCGGACATAGCATACTCAATAAGTAAGCTAAGTCGATTTACGAGTAATCCAGGAAGAGATCACTGGAAAGCAATATTGAGAGTTTTGGGTTATTTAAAATATACTCAAAACTATGGATTGCATTATTCAAAATATCCACCTGTTCTTGAAGGACATTGCGATGCAAATTGGATATCTGATACAAAAGACTCTAAGTCTACAAGTGGGTATGTGTTTACCCTCGGAGGTGCAGCCGTATCTTGGAAATCCTCAAAACAAACGTGCATTGCTAGATCGACAATGGAATCTGAATTCATTGCACTAGACAAAGCTGGAGAAGAAGCTGAATGGCTTCGAAATTTTTTAGAGGATGTTCCAAATTGGTCTAAACCTGTGCCCGCAATATGTATACATTGCGATAGCCAATCAGCGATTGGAAGGGCACAAAATCACATGTATAACGGAAAGTCACGACATATTCGTCGTAGACACAATACCGTTAGACAACTTCTCTCAAACGGAATTATCACAATTGACTATGTAAAGTCAAAAGATAATATATCGGATCCACTAACGAAAGGTTTAAACCGAGAGCAAGTTGAAAGATCATCGAGAGGAATGGGTCTAAAGCCTATAAATAAATAAGAATCAATATAGTGGCAACCCAACCTAGCTGACTGGAGATCCCAAGATCTAGGTTCAATGGGCAAACCGAACTACATTGTATTCAGTAAGCACTGGAGGATATTTAATCCTATCCATTCCAAAGATGAGACAGTGCATATCTGCCGAGAAATTAGGATAAGTTATGCTTTTAATGACATCTATATCTTAGTACGTCTAAGTGGGGTATTGCAGAATACTCTTTATGGAAGTCACCTACGTGAGTAAGAAGGGGGCCACTTCTATGAGAATAATGAAAGGCATATTCTCTAAAATACTTGCGGAACCAAGTGGTGTTCACGGCCAAAATGAACACAAACGTGAGAACCAACTGTGTTGAAGAATTGTTGTGTGAATACTGTTGTCTAGGTTTACAAAAACGGTTGACGGTTCAAGGACGTGAAGTCTACTGATTAACCAAGTAAATCCGATAGTATATCACTAAGGAAAGTTCAAAGCCACTAGGCTACTTCTCCTGATGCAATAAGTCTTCAGTTTTACTCAACTTGTGTCTGCATCTGCATTAGCATCTGATTTGTTTTATTTATAGCGATATATCATTCATGTGGGGGATTGTTGGAAAAATTGGACTTAAATGGGTTTTTAAGAAAGCTGTCCAGAATTTTCTGGACAGAATTTTGAGCAACTTTGAGCTCAAATTTAGGTGGGACCCACACTACGAAAATTGTGGGACCATATACGAACGCGTTCACCTCCGCAAGGAGATTAACGTAGTATATTCATATGTCCAATTTCAATAAGTTATGAATGATAAATATGTCCCCAAAGTGACTCACAAAGCAATGAAAGTAAATGAATTGGGTGTGCTTTAACTCTTGTCCCACATTGGAAGAGTAGTGGAATTTTGATGAGTTAATAACACCCCAAGTATGGACTAAGGCTTGGATGCCTTGGGGGTATCCCAACTCTTTGAAGGGGAGATGACCTAAGCTATGCACGGGTTGACTTTCGGTCAAAAGTCCACACGCGCGCGCGCGCGCGTCCGTCTGGCCGGCTCGGCTCGGCTCGGCTCGGCTCGGGCTTGGGCTTGGGCTTGGGCTTGGGCTTATAAAAATCTCCTACATTTTTGGGCCGAATTTATTTAACTTTCTGGGCTTTAATTATTAATTAATTACGAAATTAATTAATTAGTTGGCAGTTATTGCCAACAGTCAACAGTTAATTTCGTTTAACTGATTAACTGTTTTGACAGTTAATTTCGGTTGACTGTTCCAACAGTCAACACAAAAGCTATAAATTAAACATTCCCCCTACAGAATTTAAATACTGAAAAATTTTCCCTCCTTCCAGAATTGCTGTCAATTTTATCCCAGAAAATTTCTGTCCTTCTCCTGCATAACATATCTATACTGTTTGTTATTGAGTTGAGTAAAAGCCACAGATTTGAGTTCGTTGTAATTAATTATTGTCGTGCTACATAATTAATTGGAAAATCCGTTCTATCTTGGGAGACAATATTCATCAACCTCGGAGCACATTGGAGGGAATAAATTGTCTTAAGGAAACTGTGAGATTCACAGGGCTCGGATTATTTCTTTTATTCTTGTTTAATTTCTGCAAATTCAAGTAAGTGTTTCATTTCTGTAATTCTGTTTTAATTCTGTAATTATATTATTTTCATAATTCTGTACAAATTGTTATTTATAAATAGTAGACATAACAACAATAAATTCACATATCAATGGAAACATAGATTGAAAGGGTACAAATTTAGTTTGACCAAACAGATCCAAAACATACCTCATCGATCTCTTAAACTATGCGATAGATCTAACCAAACTCCATCGATCTAAAGAAACGAACAAGCTGATTCGGAACAATAAGATCCACATTAATGAAACAATTAGCAAAGGAGTATTAGTTAATTAAATAAGACGCAGCCATGGCCGAATCGTAAATCAAAACCAATTGTAATTGTGAGAAGCCTATACCAAAAATAATATGTTATGAAATGTAATAATCAGATGACATGACGATAAAAATATGGGGATCAAAATCTACGAACTAAGAATCTTTGATCGGTAAAAGTTAGTTTTAATCTAAACTGTGGGATCTAAAAGACAAATGGCCCTTTCTTTCTCCTATATGGACTTTGTCTGTATCTGTGATCTTTCTTACATTTCTCCACTGTATTACACCTATCTTTAACATGATTCAAGTAATTGAGGTTGCATTTTTTTTGTAGAAAATTCTCAAATCAATGTCACAATAGAAGAAGCTCTCCAGTGGCTCATTCCAATAGCCAAGGTACTAATAAGTACGTAAAATCATTTAATATATTTTCTGCCTCAATGTTTCATTTACTCATGGTGTACTTTAATTGAAAATATGTAATGTTTTTCATCTTGAGTTTTTCAGCAATTGTGATATGTACGATTCTCATAACATTTTTGGCCGGAGTTGGCTTGTGAGTTTTTGGGAAAAGGTTTTCCTGAGATATCTCTTTTCAAAACCCAGAGTTTGAGGATGAAAATATGATGTTCACAGGCTAACTCAAAACCTTTAGCAATATTATAAGAAATAAAGCTACAAAATAGGAAATATTAAATAGTTTTTTGGGTTCTGATTTAAGAAACAAGGTCCACTTGACTATTTCAGATATATGGGAATGTTGATAAATAATTTGACAAAACCAAATACTAAACGAAGACTTCATTACTTTAAAAAGAGAAACAACTGACAAATCAGTAGTATATTAGTGTAGAACATAACTCAACTCTTCCCCGACTTTAAACAGCTTTGTGTTGAAATTTAATTAAGTGTACAACATTAAATTATTACTATTTTGTCAATAATTATGTAGTATATATTAGAGGCACAATACACACAGGTTCCCTCAAAGGGATCTGGGAAATATTCTATCAGTTGACAAAGCAGTAGTATTTGAGTTTGTACCATGACAAAGGCGGCTTGTTAAGCATTAGATGAGGCGGCTGAGAGCGAGACACTGTACTAAGGACCACCAAACACAACTTGAGCAGTTGAACGTAAAAATGCATAAATTTATAAAAGGGAGGAAGAGGCATGGTAGTTTTCAGAATAGTAAATGAGAATATCACACAAGATTAGTCATATGGTTACTAGGATGCTCTTATCATGGCTGAGGTAAAAGAAAACACTACACCAAAATGCGTTTTTAGCAACGGATTAATTTTTTTATTACTAATAGTATTTTACCATTACTAATTTCTTACCATAATTTTCTATTACTAATTTACTAGGACCCTTAGTAATTTTAGTTTAGGAATAAAAATATAAAAAAACTATTTACCTTACATAGTTTTTTTCCATCTCTACTCGTCCCCCCCCCCCAAGAAAAAATACCTAAATTGTCATTTTCCTCCAAAACCCAAACCCCACTTCATTGGAACCTCAAATTGTAGACCTCTTCACATGCACAATTCATCTATGTCTCTCTGTGATTACCTCTCTTAAACATCATCAAATGGAAGATCGAATGGATGATTATATTAGGGTCTCTCTACTTCTCAACGTGGAGATTGGAATCCTTAAGGTCACGGTGCTTATGGCCATAAGCAAGTTCTAAATATGAATGACTCAATCGTAAATGGAACCTGCGATGACAAAGAAAATATAATTCTCTCGAATACTGTTACTCTATACCTAAATATTCTTTCTAACGATAATCAATAAATTACCCTTTCCTTCTCTTATGGCCATAAGCACTATGTTATGACTTTTGTCTATGTACTACTGATTATATCATTTGGATAAATCTTTGGCAGACTATTACTCTCATTAATTCAACTCCCTCTTTTTTATGGACCATAACTGAAGACTTTAACTCATTCTTAGGAGCTCTTAAATATTGAGGGACCAAACTTCCTCCCAATAAACCATGCCTAAACTTCAAAACTATGATTGACATAGTGGAAATGTTGAATTGATATTATTGGTATCTTCCATCCTTGGGTTAAGAATAGGGATGGCAACGGGGCGGGTTTGGGGCGGGTTTGTCCAAATCCGACCCCGACCCCGTTTACTGCCCCCCAACCCCGACCCCGCCCCAACCCCGTTTAGACCACCCCCAACCCCGCCCCCGCCCCGTTTAAAAACCCCGCGGGGGCCCCGAACCAGCCCCAAACCCGTCCCATTTTTTTTTTATATAATTTTTTATATCCTATTGAAAATAACAATTTTGTCTTAACATGTCATAAAAATATAACTTTGGAACAACAAAGCAATCTGCATCATTTTGTTTACCTTAATATCAAGTGAAAAAACATCAAATAAACTACCAATATCCAAATCATCCAAATCATCAATTACAAGTACTAAGCATCAAAGTGCCAAATGATCCAAATCATCAACACACCAGCTCATAGAATCCAAATAAAAATATCCAAATGATAATAAACATTGAAGTGCCAAATCATCCAAATAAAAAACATGAAATATATCAACATCCAAATGAAAGTGCCCAATCATCCAAATGATTCAATTGCAAAATTCACCATGAAACCAAGTCTCCCACCTCCTGCATATAAAATATAACAACAAGGTTGTTAGTGTTAAGTACTAAAAATTCTAAAATAAATTTAAAGAGAAGGTAAATAATCAAGTCTAAAAAATTTACCAAAAATCATGATATATAATGACTAGTCAACATCTTCCTCCTCATCATATATGGTGGAAACACAAGATGAACTATCGATTGTAGAACAATTAGCTATACAAAACAAAATATATATTAGATATGAATGATAAAATAATTAATTAAATGAAATTTCTAATGCTATGTCACATATTTTTGGAAAATAACAATTAGCAGTGGGATAAAGGGTGCGAGAAAACATTTCGGTTATATTAAAAAATAATTTCAATTTTCCACCAATTTCGATGGCCAACTCCCACTCTTCATCCGTTGGTAAAGAAGTATATAGTTTCTCTCGTTGTTGCAATCATGGAAACACATCTTTGTAAAAGATTGCGGTTTGAAGCATCAAATATGTTGAGTTCCATCGAGTTTTACAATCGAGTGTCAACTTCTTAGTGCAAGGGATATTTAATTGTTTAGCCGCCTCCTCAAATTTTTCAATCCTACTCCCCGTAGCCATCCAAAACAGAACACTATTTCGAACCTTTTCAACCGCCTCATTAATCACTTCTAAACCGTCCTTCACAATAAGATTCAATATATGGGCACAACAACGCATATGAAGTACATTTTCATCCAACATAAGATTTTTATTAGGGAGCTTGTCTAAAAGACATTAATCACTGCATCATTCGTTGTACAATTGTCAACAGTGATTGTGGCTAATTTTCTATCAATGTTCCAATCAAATAATGTATCAAGAATAACATCAGAAATCACTTCTTTGTTATGTGGTGTGGGAACATAAATGAACTTGGAAAAATTATAACTTAAAATAAATAATAAAAAAAATATAAAATGGTTGTCCAGAATTCATGCATAGATAAACATAAAAAATAATATATTAAATTACCTCATTATGTGACTATGTAGAGTCCACTCATCATCAATGAAATGAGATGTGATAGCCATAAAACCTTTCTTTGTATGTTTGGACGACCACATATCGGTGGTGATTGCTACTCTACATCCAAGTTTCCCCATCAAATGCATTACTTTTGCCTTCTCGCAATCAAAGATCTTGATAATGTCACTTTTCATGGTATTTCTCGAGGGTATTTTGAATTGAGGTTGAAGACTACTCACAAACTTTCGAAACCCAACATGATTTACAATTGATAAAGGGTACTCATGTAGAATAACCATACATGCAAGCTCATAACATGATTTCTCTTGATCAAAATAATGATTATTAATGTCTACATTCCCATCCTTTCTTTTTTCACTAGCTCTCAACATTTGTTGCCGTGTATCCATACTTTTAGTCTTATCATGTCTATTTCTATGATCACGCAAGGATTTGGTCTCATTTTTACTATTTTCTTTCGGTTTACTTAAGCAAGTATTGCAAATAGCAAAGTCCTCACCATCAACATTTATTTTCGTGAAATCTAACCAAACATCCGATGTACATTTTCTTTTTCTACCAAGAACAACACCACTAGTATTCTGATCATTTTGAGTTGAAGAAGGGTTACCTGACTCTAGATTGATAGAAGGTTGACTTTGATTTTCACCTTGCTCAGACATTTATCTGTTCAAAGCACAAATTAAATATCGTAAAATCAGTAAACGTTCTGAAATCAGAATGTAAATAAAAATCTGTGTAAATTTGTGTAAATAAAAATCTGTGTAAATTTGTGTTAAAACTACCAATATCCAAATCATCAATTACAAGTACTAAGAATCAAAGTGCCAAATGATCAAAATGATCCAAATCATCAACATACCAACTCATAGAATCCAAATAGAAATATCCAAATGATAAACAAAAAAAATATGTGTAAACAAAAAAAAAGTGACAGTTGCCTACAAAAAAAAACTCATTCTTGTCTTCTATACACCCTCAAGATCTATAAACAAATGTATATGTTGTTTTTGTTTATCTGTGTAAATAAAAAAAAGTGACAGTTGCCGACAAAAAAAAAACTCATTATTGTCTTTTATAGATCTGTAAACAAATGAGGCAATTTCATGAAGAAAAAATACAGAGATAAACTTTATTCTGGTAGAAGTGGGTCTCATGTTGTTCAGAGAATTGGACAAGCTAAATTTATAACAGGGGATTTTAATTTTAAGTCGGCGGTGGACATGTGCAGAAGAAGTAGACCTTTGTCTTTGAGCTGGAGGTGTATATGGAACAGACAAGGCCCTTTAAAAAAAAACCTCATTTTTGTTTGTTATACCTACTCTAAAATCTCAGAAGCAAAATCTCCAAAGTGTAAATATAAGCCAGCCGTAGCTGGGCATAAAGTGTGAGAAGAACTTACATTTTCCCGTGAGTAGGTGACAGTTGCCGGACTGGAGCAATGGTGAGCCGGTGACAGCTTCCGGTTGCAGAGAGAGAGAGAGAGAGAGATGAGTGAGCGTGAGGTGAAATGAGAGAGAGATGAGATGAGCGGCGCAAGAGTTGAATAGGTATGAAATACCCTAACATCATTTACTACTCTATATATATATATATAAGGGTAAATATGTAATAATACCCCTAAACGGGGCGGGTTCGGGGTTTTCACGTACTAAACCTGACCCCGACCCGACCCCGATCGGTTTTTTTATTCCAAACCCGACCCCGAACCCGCCCCATTTATTTACAAAAAATTCCCCCCATTAAGAGCGGGGTCGGGTCGGGTCCCCGCCAAAATCCGCCCCGTTGCCATCCCTAGTTAAGAATGACAACGGATCAGCCGAGAGTAAACTTGTTATGTCTTCTCTAGCAAAGCATCTCAAGGTGGATGAATATTTCTTAAGGCATAAGGCTAATAAAAAATTAGATAAGGATTGAGATAAAATAATACTAATAATCCTAAGAAACAAATTGTTATTCAACTAAATTTATCGCCTAGAAAATTCCCTGAAGGAGCTGAATAGTTCTTCATTGGCCTAAATAAGTAAAATAACAAATGAAGTAAATGCATTCAGAATAACGATGATAAAGTTTCTTCATTAGTCACTATTTTAGTAGTAGATGTAATTATCAATAAAAGGCAAGAAATATAAAATGCAGTCATTCATTAATCATCAATAAATACAAAAATAAAACTAAAAACAAAAGGAACTTGACTCTCCATTATTATTTATCCATGCATACATATGATGTGAAACAAATAAAATGCATTCTGTCATTAGTCACTTTTAAAATATTAAACTAAGAAAGTAATGTCATATTTCATGAAGATCTAAGCATCTTTAAAAATAAAACCATTCATAACTTAAAAAATTCATGTCAATTGTCATCTTTATCCATGTTTGTATCATAATCATCACTTTCAATAGAATAATCATCATTGGTATCCTCATTTTCATTACTTTTATCTATATCACTCTTATTAGCTTCCTCGTCCACCTCTGAATCATATTCATAAGTCTAAGAAACATCCTTATCCGTAAAATCCTCATCAATATCAACACGGATATCATCGAGGTCATCTATATCAACTATGTTGTCAACAGTTGCTCCCCAATACACTAGCCGTAACCCATGAAATATCCCCATCATGGTTGATTAGAGTGTCATCTAATTATTGTATGGATCAACTTCTGCATCTATTATGTCTTCTCCATAAGTATCTTTACCATACATGTCATACAAATCTCTCGGTGTCATATTCATGATAATTTTCCAATCTTCTTCAATCGGGTCTCGCACATACCAATTTTTTTTTGCCTGTGATGCTAATATAAAGGGTTCATCTAACGGTTGATCATGCTTGTATAGTGAATGTTAGAAGTTCACTAATGTGAACTCAAAATCATCCTTTGTTGTCCTCGAATAGGTATCAACCAAACCACACTTATATAGCACAAACTTAAAATAATTTGAATAGCACAATTCAAATTTATCTGTTAATACTCCATAATATGTTACATCTCCCGAAACAAGTCATTTTTCCTTTGCACGTGCAAAACTTTTGGTGGTGGCATCAAGCATAACTCCATTATTTGAGTATTCAATCTTCTCCCACGCTTCTTTATGTGAATCCTCACCCCATTTACAATATATCCCATGTATCTTCTAGCTCATTAGGAGGGGCCTGAAGCTAAAATTACAACTTCCTTTGATACCTCACCCTCATTATGATTTCGTACCTAATTTTTTTCATATGGCTGATTAATAAAAATTAGTTATGTAAAAATTAAACGTGTTATTAAGATATTAAAATAAGGTAACATATAAATACAATGATGGCTTACATGATATCCAAACCAATTGTGAAACATTTCATTGTGAATGTGGTTAATTTCGTAGTGTCCCACACGAGGTCTCTCCCGTTTTAGCATCATTAATTGTCTTTTATAAAACATGTATCTAGAAATTGAATAACGTAGAGTGATATTTAATTACATAAATTTTAAAATTCATTCAAATTTTATCTTAATCGTGAAAAGTCTTCACTACGGTGGAGTCGAATAACATGTATCGATGTGCTTCTGAAAACGAAGTGTCATCAAGCATAAATTCTACTCATTTACCTAATGTATGACCTATTGGACTTGAGTTTTCATTGGCTTCATCATTTCGTAAAGGTCAATTAAACTTTCTCCCAACATCACCCAAGCACCTCGCACAGAATGTCGTGCATTCCTCTGCTAGGTATCCTTCAACAATTGAACCTTTTGGACGACTTCGGTTACGAATATATTCTTTTATTGTGAATAAAAACCTATTCGTCATTTAAAAAAAAATAGTATTCATATGCATTAATTTAGGTGACACAAACATAATTCATACATAAAATGTACCTCTCGATAGGATACATCCATCGTGAGTGTACTGGTTCAACAATCATTGCCTCTTCAGCTAAATGGATAACCAAATGCTCCATAACATCGAAAAAATTTGGGGGGAAGATTTTCTCAAGATGATAGAGTGTAAGAGCAACAAAATCTTACAAATATTTATAGACTTTGAAGGTCTCTGAACAGTGCTGCCGATAGAAATTACATAATTCGATCAAAGACTTACTGCATTCGTAGGCAATGATTTTCGTACTACTAGCAGGAATAGATGTTGCATTATAATATGATTATTGTGGCTCTTATATCCAGAAGTATTCCTCTCTTAATGTTTACAGTCTGTGAACACTAGATACATAACCATAGTGGACTTTGATATTCTTTAGAACCTTACAAAATATGTCTTTATCACTTTTACTCATTGTGAAGCATGCTGGTGGTAAATATATTGCTATTTGGCAAGCTATTAGGATGTAATTAATTTCTCGTACCCATGTTCTCAAGGTCTCGACGGACCTTTATATTATCTTTTGATTTTCAATTAACTTTTAACAATGTTCAAAGTATCTTATCTCAAACATTTTTCTCTACTTGCATAACATCAAGATTGTGACGAATCAAGCGATCATTCAAGTATAGCAGCTGAAAGAATATGGTTTTTTTCTTTCAATTTAAAAAACTGCCATCATTCCCTTCACCGTCGATACTTATTTTTTTCTTTTTCGTCGTCGATGAGTGATCCTTCTTTACATTACCTCTAATTGATCCAAGATATCATCCCCAGATACTTGAGTGGGCTTGATTTCTCCTTCAACGTTCCCGTAAAAAGCAACAGTATCATTTTTGAATTCATGGTTATGATCCAACAATCGACGACATCCCATTAAGAAAAATTTCATCCCATTCTTTAACCACGGTGAACGAGTGTTCTTCTTGTAATAATGGAAAGCAAATATCCCTTTTGTACATCAACCTGACAAGTTCGCATACGCAGGAAAGTCACTAATTGTCCACATTAACGCTCCATGCATACAAAACATTTTTTTAATCTATGCATCGTAAGTAACTATGCCATCATTCCACAATTCCTTGAACTCATCGATGAGAGGCTACAAGTAAACATCAATATTATTTCATGGGACATGTGGACATCAAACAAAGTAGAAAATATAAGATAAGGTTGTTTCATACACATCCAGGAAGGCAATTTGTATATCATCAAAATAATGGGCCACGTGCCATGAGAAATGTTGTAAGGACACAAGTCTCCGATTGAGTCTTAATTTAGTGTTGGATCAATTTCGAACAAAATTTTTTTGAGTCATAGGATAGTGTTCATGTGTATCCATCCAAGCCGATGACGTGTTAGTTGAAGACGTAGCGGCTAAGATTATAAAGCTTCATCATATGCCGGGTTTAGTGTGCCTTGTTTCTACGTAAAAAACATTGTTCCATGCTCCTAAGGTATGAATGCAATTTATATATATATAAAATAAAGTAGGAAACTTAAGTATGTCATAAGATTCAACTATGACATCACAAGATGAATTTTGTTTGCTCTTCCTATTTTACCCTTAAATTTTTTGGTTTCCCCCTCCTTTCTTTCTCCACACTTAATTCCCACTCCTCCACTTTAATTCAAACATGAGGACGTTTTTGGTAAATTAACTCAAAATACACACCTCCTCACTACACTCTCCCATTTAATCATCCCGCCCAAAGTTTTGCACATTACCCAAAAAAACTCTTACTTTAATTCAAACCCTCCCTTCTTATCTTAAGAACTCTACTCTCACTCACCCACACCCAACTGCCCCTCCGTCAATTTCTATCTGCCTTTCTCTTTTCAATCTCAAATGGACAAAAGAAATTGAAAAACCTAAAATGCTCTCCCTTCTCTCTACCCTCTCTCTCCTCTCTATCCACGGTACCCACCAAAACACCGCCCCCTCACCTACGTTCCTTTCACCCAGTAAATGGATGGCTTCTATGGCCAAGATGGTTGGTGGAAAACCCCTACCACCCCCTTTGTTTTCTACTTTACCAACTGTTATTCGTGTGAAGGTCGTTTCCCAAACTGCTTCCCCTATGCTGGCTGAAGCTCCGTCTCTTCTCATTGATGAGACTACGATCCGTATCAACAACGACGACCAAGATGAACATCTGAGTGTTCAGGAGCTAGAACAGGAAACAAATCTCCTTCGTATGTTCTGTTTCAGCAAAAGCGTCACTCTGGAAGACATCCAAAAATTAAAGCTATCTTCTGACTCACAAATTCACGATTGAACAAAGAAAAAAAGTTTTGCAGTTTTGCAGGTGTGTATCTCACAAATTTCTATTTCACAAATCCACGATTGAACCAAAACTCACATCGTTCACAACCAAAGAACCAAAGCTTCTTGAGGTGTATCTGGTGAAGTTTTTTTAGATCTGGTGCACTTTTTTTTACCTTCTTGAGGTTTCGGTGTCGGATGGGATTTTAGAGCCGATTGTCGCATGTTTTCTCAATGGAGTTAGTGTTGGAGTTAGTTTCGGGGCCGACTGGATTTTCGGCGTCGGATGGGGTTTCGGAGGCATGCCCTTAATCTTCTTGGGCCTTGGTACAGGTAGAGGCTGTGGAGTTGGGCTGGGCCTTAGATGGGGACTTGGCACAGCATTTGGTGGTCAATATCGTGAAGTTTCTGTGTAGGCCAAATGCTGTGATTTGGCACAACATTTGGGGAAGATGGATAACTTCACCTAGTGATTTAAAGGCTTGAAAACTGAAACTCTCAAGTAATTTTTGTCATGTATGGAATTTAATAATTTACATTTCTCCCCCTTTAGTGTTTGGGTTAAATGTCATGATTTTGTTGAATGTATTCGTTTATCCAGAAATCAGTTTACTCAACTGGTGATGGATTTTCTGATATAAGGAGAGAATGGGCATTTTCAAACAAAAGGAGCTGGAGCTCATAAGTGAACAAACCGGCTTAACTGGTAAACCTTCTGTCTACATTTTTCTATGATAATAGCCCATATAACCATTAACCACAGTTTTATTTGGTATTGATTTAGTTTTTTGATTTAGTTTTATTTGGTATTGATTTAGAAAATCCATCACCAGTTGGTATTGACTACATTTTTTGGTTTAGTTTTTTTTCTGTATTGATTTAGTTTTTTTTCCTTTATTGATTATGCAGATCAAATCATCAATTAATGTGGTGTCAGTATAGGGGCCTGATGTGTCCGCATCAATCGTAACAATATTAAAAAGCAGTTTATGGTTTATATAATATTTGACTAGCTTTTTTCATTGACTAATTATATTTTTTATTTTGTATCAGGTCGCAATTTAAAAATTACAGACAATCATTACAGTGGAACACGTGGGACAACCTCAATCAATATATTTGATTTTTTTTAAAGAAGTTTGTTTCGTTAGAATATTTGTTTGATGAATTTGGACTTTTTGAATATTGTACAATTGGTTGTTACCCCTTAAGCAAGGTGGATAGTCCAATAAATAATGGAGATTATGTCCATTTTTTTTTTAATTTACACTTTGTTAATTTGAGACACAATGTAAATTCAATTGATGAATATTGTGTATTTCATATTATATGGGAGTCTATTTGATGAATTTAGATTATTCGAATGTTGTTGGAGTATATGATTTTTGTTAAGCGGGGTGGATAGTTCTAAAAATAAAGGAGATTATGTCAAATTTTTTAAAATTACATTTTGTTTTGTTGGGGAACGAAATTTGTGCTTTTTTGCAATTACGTGTTTTGAAAATTTATCGTTTTGCGATTATCAGCGTGCCTTCAGGCACGGGCATACCCTAGTGTATATATATATATATATATATATATATATATATATAGGAGCTTGGAAATTTATTGGGTGTATTTTATGAATTTTTATAAAGTGTTAACGACTCTGTTTTACTTAGAAGATGTTATTTCAGAACTTTGAATAAAAAGTTTTTGGGCTTAAAAATGAATTTTGAACTTTCTGAGTTTTCGTTCGAAATTGTCGTTCGAACGAGCTTGTCGTTCAAACGAGAATTTCGTTCGAATGAGGTTTTCAAATGACTTGCCACTGGAACTTCGTTAGACAGTTCGTTCGAACGAAAATGTCGTTCGAACGAGATTTCAGCGGGAACAGTTTTTGGCTACTTTCCCACTACTTTGTCCCACTACACTTTCATAGAATTTAATGAGTTCGGGACCAGAATTTTTATAAGAAATTTTTCCATCTCCTAGAGAGTTTTAGTGATCTTTATTATTTCATAAAAAGTTCCCTTGGTTTTTGTTAAAAGTTTTTCATCCTTAGAACAAAACCAAGTTAAACACACAATAGTTTGTTTATCCAAGTATCTTTCATATATATACATTTGCTTGGACTGTTTGGCACCACGGGTTCACTTTTCTACCCAAGAAGAAAAGAGTTTGGGTTTGCTTCTACATCCCACAAAGAAGAAGGTTGTTTGTTGTGATATACCCATTTGGAGAAAGGCTCCTTCTTTGGGTGACGGTGATAAAAAAAAGTCCGATCGTGGATTCCGAGACTCCGGTGGATTTTCATGGTTATTCATTAGGCAGAGGTGTGTACAAGAGGAAGCGTCGGGGCTTGGACGGAGTCAAGTCGAGTGTTGTAAGTCTATTTGTCTTGTACTTGTAAAACCATACTTAGTGGATTTGAGGCTTGGGCCGTCCGAGATTTTTCCCTTTGTGGATTTTTCTCGTACATCGTGGCGTAGTGATTTGTTTATTTTATCTTTTGCATAATCACATCAGATGCATACTTTGGACTAAAAGATAAAATTTGAACATTTAATTTGATGCTAATTTGTTTAGGTAAAAACTTAATTTAATTCAAGTAATTAATTTTATTGGATGAAATTTGATTTAGCCTAATTTGCAAAAATGAATATTTATTGTTTGGAAAATTTCTACGACTTGGGTTAAATTGGTTTAAGTGAATATTTAGTGTTGACTAATTTAATTTCACTTTTAACTTTGTTTAATTTTAATTTGAAAGAAATTAAAATTAGTTGTTTGTGTAATTTTTAAGTTGAGCCATCTTTCTATTCAGCATCTTTAAAAGGAAATTACTTTTTATTAAATTAAAAATTGGGGGTCATCATCTCCAATAAGTGGTATTAGAGCCGGAGCGCTAATTTATCGAGTCAAAGATCTGTTTTTCAGCTTTTATAATTTTTGTGCTCCTTGTCTTTTTAGGTGGTTCATTTTTGTCTCACTCTTAATTTTTATTTTCTATCTCTCGATGGGACGTCTTAATGATAATTTATCCATTTCTAATCATATTGAAGTTTTTGATATTCGAGAGGAATTTAATGCGCTTAATAAAGGTAATGAAAATTGAAGTTAATTAAATGTGAGATTTTAAAAAAGAATTAAGTTTCTTGAAAAGGAAAATTTATGTTTTAAATCTAGAATTGAACTTTTGCAAACCTCGCTATCTCAAAAAGATATTTTTCGTGAAAAGCTCATGGACATAAATCACAATTTTAATATTTTAAATATGTCCAAGAAAGAGAGTGATAATCGAGAAAAGACTCTTAGGGACACGTTTGCTAACATTGAGGGGGAGCGTGATAACCTTCTAGGAGTTATAAAAAATTTAAAGATGGAGTCTCGTCAAATTGAGGAGTCTAATTTATTACTTGAGTCCAAAATTTTAAAAATAAAAAATGACTTACAAGACTCGAGTAGTAGTTGTATTGGTTATATCTCATCTTGTTCAAATATTTATGTTGCTAAAGCTAAGACCATTGTTTATTTTAGAGGGTCAACTTTATCCAAGGACTTTAGAAAAGGTCACACCTTAGGTATCATTCCTCGTGTTTTCACATGCTTGAATTGTGGTAGGAAAGGTCACCTTAGGCCATTTTGTTTTGATCTAAAAGAAGTCCTAGGAAGTCTATGTCTAGCATTTCATTAGTTTCCAAATCCCATCATTTCAATTATACATCTATATCGTTTAGAAAATAATTTTTAGACGCTCCTGATATTAGACTTGTTGATTCTCATTTGCTTTCACATGAAACCTCCCTTGCTAAATTTAAAGGTTAAATGTGTTAGTTTTTTTTTCTTACTCTAGCTTTTTGTGCTTCATATTATATATCATTGCTAGGTGTATGCACGTTTAATCATTATTCTAGTCTATACTTTATCATTTATCACATGCTAAAATTATGATTGTTGTTTATCTTTTGTATTATACTTCTTTCATTTTAGTTTGTGTTAAATAAAATATACAAAATATTTTGTTTATCATTTGTGTTTTACCTTTTTTAGTAATTTAGGCTAAATGAAACATTCAAATGATTTTTGTTTGTATTTTGAGTAAATATTTTTATTTTTGGTTAAAAATTGTCAAAAACTCAAAAAGATTTTTTTGTTTGTATTTTAGTTTGACACACTCTATTTGGCATATACTTGTGCTTGAATCCTTTCTTTTTCGCTTCCATGTGACTAGAACTTTTGGTTAAGATTGCCAATCCTTAAAAATATTATTTACCATGCTTACATGTAGTAGTTGGATTTTTTATTGATTTAATGGATTCTATTTTTATATGCCTCAATTCACACATGCACGAGCTCTCTTGAAATCTTAACTTCACATGTTATATTTGAGCTTTGTGATGTGTTCTCTTACCAATCTTGTCATCTACATGTTATGTGACATAAGAGGACTAGTGGATGTCAAAATTCGTTGCACGTGAGATTTGTGTGAGATATAAAAATGATATATATAAATGTGAACGGGGAAGGGCTCCGAAAGGAAATATCATCCTTTGCGAGTAAGCCACCATTTGCTTGGACCTAAAATAAATACGTGGTCCAAAGGCCTAAAAGAATAATGGCATTAAAAAAAAATATTAGCCAACGCCTATTTGTTTAGTTTGATATAGTCATTCAAAAATTAATATGCTTATTTTGAGGGAGTTTGGATGGTATATCAACGGTGTGCACAATGTCCGTTTATCTTAGTTGTTCTTTCAATGTCATGACTTTATTGGTTTGTAGAATCATCAAAACTCTAGGCTTGTATGCATTGTGTATGTTTCTTCATTGAGTTAAATTTATATTGTCACATGAGGTTATATTCAAATGTGATAAAGTTTACAATCAAATGATAACTTCGTGAACATATTTTAAGTGATTGGGTCTAAATTTAATTGTTACTAGTTCACACCCCAACACTTTCATTTCCATATGACACATTTTTGCCATACGAATGTGAAAATCTTATTCTATTTTGTGTTATGTGTGGTGTTTATACCTAGTATATGTGAATGTGCATTAATGATATTTATTATGTACTCATATACGAGGTATTCTATTTGTCTTTGCCTTGCTTTCTAGTCCATCTATGCTTATACTTCATAATTGGTATCTATCTTGTTGCATTATTTATTGATATCACATGATTAATACTTTATGTATCATATTGGTATCATTTTCTTACATCTTAGTTGGTATCCTTTATTATTTTTATGGATTAGTTATGCTTTTGTTGCCTATATGCTTTCATAGTCTTTGCACTGTATGCAATTTTGTTTTAATTAATTCTATCACCTTTGTCTATTCCTGAACAAAAAGGGGGAGAATGATAGGGGGATAAATAGTATCTAATCCTATTGTACTCTTATCTTAGTTTGGGAGAATTATTTTAGGGGGAGACGTCCTTCTAAGTAGGTCATTGATTTGATAAAGGGGAGAATTAATTTATGGGGAGTATTTTTTTTACGTGCATTTAATATTCTTGATATTCCCTATGTGTTTGATAGTTTGCTTAAGCGTGCAAAAATTCTTCTAGATATAACAATTTTCTTCATCGGCAAAGATATTGATCCTTGGGTTTTTTATTCAAGCTATGTAATTTTTATTTTGGGTGGGATATTTTTTAAATCTAGTAGAGCTTAACGGCCCTTGAGGATTTTTGGTTGATTTTTGTCCCGAAATAGCCAAAGGGGGAGATTTGTAAGGACACAAGTCTTCGATTGAGTCTTAATGTAGTGTTGGTTCAATTCTGAACAAAAATATTTGAGTCATAGGATAGTGTTCATGTGTATCCATCCAAGCATATGACGTGTTAGTTAAAGATGTAGCGGCCAAGATTATAAAGCTTCATCATATGCCGGGTTTAGTGCGCCTTGTTTCTACGTCAACAACATTGTTTTATGCTCCTAAGGTATGAATGCAATATATATATATATATATATATATATAGGAGCTTGGAAATTTATTGGGTGTATTTTCTGAATTTTTATAAAGTGTTAAAGACTCTGTTTTACTCAGAAAATATTATTTTACAACTTTGATAGGGGAGAAATGGTATATAATCCTATTGTACTCATATCTTAGTTTAGGAGATTTATTTGAGGGGGAGACGTCTTTCTAAGTAGGTCATTCATTTGATAAAGGGGAGAATTAATTTAGGGGGAGTAATTTTTTTACATGGATTTAATATTCTTGATATTCCCTATGCGTTTGATAGTTTGCTTAAGTGTGCAGGAATTCTTCTAAATATGGCAACTTTCTTCATTGGCAAAGATATTCATCCATCGATTTTTAAGTCAATGTAATTTTTATTTTGAGTGGGATATTTTTCAAGTCTAGTAGAGCTTGACGGCCCTTTAGGATTTTTGGTTGGTTTTTGTCCCGAAATAGCCAAAGGGGGAGATTTGTAAGGACATCAGTCTCCGATTGAGTCTTAATGTAGTGTTGGCTCAATTCTGAACAAAAACATTTGAGTCATAGGATGGTATTCATGTGTATCCATTGAAGCCTATGACGTGTTAGTTGAAGACGTAGCGGCCAAGATTATAAAGCTTCATCATATGTCGGGTTTAGTGTGCCTTATTTTTACGTCAACAACATTGTTTTCCTAAGGTATGAATGCAATATATATAGGAGCTTGGAAAGTTATTGGTTGTATTTTATGAATTTTTATAAAGTGTTAACGACTCTGTTTTACTCAGAAAATATTATTTTAGAACTTTGAATAAAAAGCTTTTGGGCTTAAAAACGAATTTTGAACTTTTTAGGTTTTCATTCGAAATTGTCGTTCGAACGAGTTTGTCGTTCTAAAGAGAATTTCGTTTGAACGAGGTTTGCCAATGACTTGCCACTGGAACTTCGTTAGACAGTTCGTTCGAACGAAATGTCGTTAGAACGAGATTTTGACGGGAACTGTTTTTGGTAGTTTTTGGCCACTTTCCCACTACTCTTTCACAGAATTTAATGACTTCGGGACTTTATAAGAACTTTTTCCATCTCCTAAAGAGTTTTGGTGAGCTTAATTCTTTCATAAAAAGTTCCCTTGCTTTTTGTTAAAAGTTTTTCATCCTTAGAACAAAACCAAGTTAAACACCCAATAGTTTGTTTATCCAAGTATCTTTCATATATATACATTTGCTTGGAGTGTTTGGCACCAAGGGTTCACTTTTCTACCCAAGAAGAAAAGAGTTTGGGTTTGCTACTACATCCCACAAATAAGAAGCTTGTTTTCTGTGATATACCCACTTGGAGAAAGGCTCCTTATTTGGGTGACGGTGACCAGAAAAAGTCCGATCGGTGGATTTCGAGACCGAAGTGGATCTCCGTGGTTATTCGCTAGGCAGAGGTGTGTGAAAGAGGAAGCGTCGGGGCTTGGACGGAGCCAAGTCGAGTGTTGTAAGTCTTTTTGTCATGTACTTGTAAAATCATACTTAGTGGATTTGAGGCTAGGGCCGTCCGAGGTTTTTCCCGTTGTGGGTTTTCCTCGCACATCGCGACCTAGTGGTTTGTTTATTTTATCTTTTGCATAATCACATTAGATGCATGCTTAGGACTAAAAGATAAAATTGGAACATTTAATTTTATGCTAATTTGTTTAGGTAAAAACTTAATTTAATTCAAGTCATTAATTTTATTGGATAAAATTTGATTTGCCCTAATTTTCAAAAATGAATAATTATTGTTGGGAAAATTTCTAGGACATGGGTTAAATTGGTTTAAGTGAATATTTAGTGTTGAATAATTTAATTTCACTTTGAACTTAGTTTAATTTTAATTTTAAAGAAATTAAAATTAGTTGTTTGTGTAAATGTTAAGTTAAGCCATCTTTCTATTCCGCATCTTTAAAAGGAAATTAATTTTTGTTAAATTAAAAATTGGGGGTCATAATCTCCAACAAATGCTCTATGTCTTAAAAGGATTGAAGCCATCGACTTCTAGTCCGAGCCTAACATTACACGAGTCATTAGAAAATTTTAGATTTTGTTGATCGAAGGTTTTCCATGCTTTAGAATCGGGGTATCTTAATATGCAATCGTCATCACGTTCCTCTACATTCCATATCATAAGGAGGGATGTTTTCAAGGACATAAATAATCTTTAAAGCCTTGGTTTTAGTGGAAAGTACCTAACATTCGTTTCGGGAATTGTTTGATCCTTCTTCATCATCAAACTCACCCAAAAATTGCTTCCATCTTGATGTATGTTATATTATGAAATCCTCACGATATTTGTTCTCTTTTTAATACAACACATCAACATTTGGACATGTATGAATTTTTTGATAATCAAACCCCAAATCATTAACCATTTTTCTTACTTGAGAGTACAAACCTGGCAATTTCTCACCCTCTAAAAGTGCCTCTTTTAATAATTGAAGCAATGCTATAAATGATGTGGGGCTTCACTTATAAAGTGTTTTCATATGAAAGAGCCAAGCAATAAATGAAAGTGATGAGAAATATTTGCAACCAAGGTACAACTCACGTTCCCCATATTTTAACAACTTAAAAAATGTTGATACATTTTCATCCATCCCATCCCGGTCTTCATACGGTTGTTAGATAGCATACCGTCTTCACTTCGATTTTCGAATATAACACGTAGTATTCCACACATATCTTCTTTTATATTCGATTCATGCACTTCATCCGTTCCACTAATTCCCATTTTGTATGGATCACCTTTTATGTGATAAATCCACCAAGTTTAATTATTAACAAACCTATGTGTGATGAGATGCTCATAAATAACCCCGCTTTTATGGCTAATAGTATTTCGACATTTCTTACATAGGCACTTGATCTGCTCAGGGTATTTATTGGCAAATGGATAATTAAGAAACCCATTAACTCCTTTAATATAAGGCTGGGAAATTCTTAACAATTACATCCAACTCTAATCTCTATCCATTTGAAAATATTGTTGATTACTTCACACAATCACATAATTATTGTTAGATTCATCAGAAAAATTCACAAAAAATAGAATAAATAAAAAAAAATGTTAAACCATAAATTATTATAGTGCTCCTTCAAAACTATGTAAATTTACAAATAGTAAGACTTTGATTATAACACCATTTGATTACGGCCTTATATGAAAACCACCTATATTTAGTGATATAAAATGGAGAAAATTAACCATATATATATTTTAACCTTAATTTGTTAACAACAATTAAAAAACTCACTCATAACATAATCAATTACTAAAAGATATTAATGTAGCATTGAGTCATGACACATTTTGAAGAAGACTACACCAAATGCCTAAACATTTTAGCTTAAACGAAAACAATGTATAACTAATGAATACCCCAACACAACAACTCATACCAAGACTTAATTTCCTAAAACATAAAAAGATTAAACACAAAATAATGCATAAGTCCCTTGCTTAAAAAATAACTTTAGTAAAAAATAATCATTAGGGAAAATAAATCTCCTTATCAGTAATGAGATAGAGTAATTAAATCGTAGAATCTAGATGAAAACGCTACTAAATCAAATTGTCCAGATTAAAAAGTAATAATAAAATTTGTTTGTTATCTTAAAATTCAGCATAAGTTGCATGAATAAAGGGGATTACTAAATTCAACTACAATGTAAAAAAATAATTTTGTAAAGATACCATCACAACAACATTGATTACAAAACGGAATCTATACAAACTAAGTTGAGTGACTGAACACATTGTAAAAAAAATTCTTACATTTTTCGGGCAACAAGTATATTGTCGAAATCTGACGATTAGATATAACTTGTAGTTTGCACATTATCATATAAAAGTAAGATAAACTCTAAATTCTAAAATAGTTTAAAACCAAATGAATAAAGACATGTAGACACGTATAATTTTTATTTAGAGCTAGTAAGTTTTATAATATCAAGCTAAAGGGCTAGTGTGATACATATATACTTGCACATGAATACACACATACATAAACATGAAAAATACTATGTATATATCAAGCTAAAAGGCTAATGTGACACATACATACCCGCCCATGAATGCACACATACATAAACATGGATAAAATATGTATATAACTCCTATTGTAAAAGATGGCATCGATTTAGATGATTAAAATAATACTAATAAATTAAAACAAGGGTGTAAGAGTTACACAAAGATGATATTATAGGGAGTGATTTCAATTTACATTGAACTGGACTTTTTTAATCAATTGAAATAAATAATAGATTGAAAGAAATTGGTAGTTACCAAAAATAAATGAGAAAATCCAACTAAATACGTTAGGTCATGGATAAATCTCATCTTGTCTACACTTCATCTAGTTACATAAATAGAACCAAAGAAACAAGAACAACCAAGAAATTAAAAATATCTAGCATGGTTTTTCTCTCGCGTATCAATTAAAATTAAAAAAGTTCAGAACTTTATTCTCTAAAAAAAATACAGATTATAACAAGAAAAAGATTACACAGGAATAATTACCATAATAACACCCCCATCAATTTTGTACTAATTTTCCTTTTTTAGTCTCTTATAACCATACACTATCTAGTTTTTTCTTATTTAAAGTGTCTATCATAACCATTATATATATGCATAAATTTTGTATAAGACAAATATAACAACATTTAAATTATGAAGAAATAAAGATTACACTATTTCATATACATGATTATATAATGTCAAATATGAAATATAAAGAAAAGGTTAAATACCAAAGATATCAAAATATTATTGATTCATGACAATACGAAACCAAAATAATGAGAGAAAAAGAGAGAGATAATAATTAGACTCATATGGGTTTAAAAACTCACGAGTATATATAGTTGCACAGGTTAGAAAATGTTAAGAGGGTCAATTTTCTAGGTTATTTGATTAAGCCAGTACATATAAAAATACAACAATAGTACAGGAACAAAAGAAAATATTACCTTAAAACACTTCAAATGTCTTCTTTCCTATATATCTTTCTTATGAAAACTCATTGCCTCTATTACCTGTATAATAGATAGAAGCCAATCAAAACCCAATATATGCAATATAAAAAAATACATCGAAATAAAAAAAATGTAACTTACCTAATGCTTGAAATATCAAAACTAAGTGATTCTCTTAGCCGGTCTGGATTTCCAATGCCTCTGGAAATTGAACGATGATGGATGAGAGCACCGTTTTCCTTCTTTTAACAAGGGAAACAACAAAAATCGTTCCAAGAAAGTGATGGGTGGGATTGAGGCAAATATGTGATAAGGTTCGTTGAGGATTAGGTTTATGAGATTGAGGCAGACACGAGAGAGAGGAGAATGTGACGGGAGAGAGATTCGCATTGGGAGAGAGATTGAGGCAGATACGCGACTTTACCCGCCAAAAATTGGGACAAAAGTGATTTTTTTTAAAGAGAAAAAGACCCGCCATATTTATTTAAGTGGATGGAGCTTCTCCCCCCTAACTTTAGTTGCATTAATTATAAAATACTTCAAAAATACCATATTTATTTCAACGTTAATTAAAAAATGCTATATTTATGCGGCACATCAATATAAATGCTGTGAAGTTTTAATACTTATAAATAAATGATGGTAAAAATAAAATTCTCATCATTTGTATATAATAATAATAAGAAAAAAGTGTCGAAAATAATTAGTTTTCTTGTAAGGTCCTCTTTCCCATCCACCCATTGCTGGTAAATGTATTTCATTATTATGGAGTACTCCTAATCCATGCGAACGGTAACTTCTATCGAATCATAACGGGTACAGTAGCTATAAACCAGATGAGTGGGATTAACCTTGTCCTAAATGAGATTTGGTATTATTACGACCTAAGGTGTTCTCCAAGAACGAACATTTACCATTTCTAGGTCAGGGATAAGTCCTGCAACCTGATTACATATCTTCCCAGTTAGCAAAAGGATACCGAAAATAATTTACTTTTATTCTTTAGATTTTTATATAGTAAAAATTATGAAGGTCTTGAGGTTCTTTCAATATAAGGGAAATCTCGTAGGTCGTCCATCATTTTTATTGTATTGTATTTTTTATTCCATTATTGATTGGTTATAATTGTTCGTGTAGATCGTTCCTAAACGAAAACCCTAAATACTATCAAGTGAACTTGAGATATCTCGAGACTTTTTGAAGATGGCAAATTCCCGTCAGTGTAAGACCTCATTAGAGTCCGGACCACATTCTGCTTGGATATGAAATGGTTATCACTTCAATTAAAAATCACACCACTGTTCCTGAGTTTATTATTGTTGATTATATCGTGGTTAGTGATGAATCCATCACTACTGCCACTCCCGTGTCAAGCGAATCTACTAGGGGAGTTTACTTAGGGGAAGAATCCCCAAACCTTATTTCGATCGAATTGAGTGATGATTAAGAGGAAGGGGCCTAAAAGGAGTTAAATTCTCTTCTTTTTTTTATAGTTTAAACCCCTTTTTCTCTTATGGTAAAATAAGTATATTAGGTCTTCCTTATGAGAATGTATTGGTAAAAGAGAACATATGTGTTGAAGACGTCACTCCTCCTATCCAGAGGACCATGAAGATATGAAAAACTGACCAAGGAAGTGTTTGACTTGGTGGATGTTAGACCTGGAAAAAATAAATAAGGGGTCCAAGGTCGTTATGTTTCTTATAATTCGGTCTCCCATAAGAAAAGGGTTATGATCCTTAAGGACAGAAGGGCCCAGGAGATTGAGCACTAAAGAGATAAGGAAAACTAGGCCGCCATAACAGGATAAAAAATGAACTCTCCAAGATTCTTTAGCCGAATCTCGTGCCACCATTCCCCAAACATCCAATTGACTTATGGTAATCAAGGAGATGCTTCCACATATTTGTGACCAAACTCCCCCGCTCCAGGGCAGCGAAGCTCGCCCCTAGGAAATTGCCTTTATAAAAGGTAAAGAGTCGATCACTTATACTGACTCAGCCTATAGGGATAGGTAAGTCTCTTACTTTGTTGCTTAGGAGACAATGTTTCACTCAGATATGATAGACCTAATGGGATTCTCCATAAAGTACCTCAATAAATAAGGCCTCCACCATGGCATTTTGGTAAGTTATTCTCCTTATTTGAATTATTTTTTGTAATTTTCTTAAACTAATTTCTGTTTCCTTTACCTAGGTGATGCATTTCACCCAAGAGCTCAAAAATCGAGTCAACCACTTGAGGAAGAACAACAACTGATGCTTTGAGTCTAGTAATACTTTCAAAACATATTGACGGTCAAGAAAACAAAGTTGATTGATCTCACCTAAAATTTAACGGATGAGATGGTCACCAACGATGTGGAAGAGGTCGAGAAGACTTAAAATGAGTGTCGACAGGTGGATACTAAAGTGTCTAAGTTGAATATTGCCTTATGCTGGAAGATCATTCAAAAGTTGATCCTTTAATGACAAAAGAAGAATATGGATAAGGAAAATGAATATGACTTTAACAAAGACTATGATGAAGGCTTTGAGGCGACAGTACAAGAGGTAGCATCTCAATTGGACTACCATGAGTCAGTTACCTTTAATAAAGGCTACGTCATCGGACTCTAATGAAGTAGGGTTATTGAAGGTTATTTATCCTATGTTATACACCCTCCATTAAAGAACTCAATGATAGGGTAAACAACATGAAGCCCCTTATCATGAGTCTTGTAGCCACTGGTCTTATTATGGGGGACAACTTAGATGTGGAGGGAGTGACAGAACTATTGAGACATTACGAACAAACCCCCTAATTTATATGAGGGGGATGTTGCTGCTATAGGTTAGGGGGAACCCTTGAATCCTAGTTACATTATTTTCCTTTTTTGTTTAAAAATAATTATATACCATTTGGTTATCATTTGTAGGCTCTTGGCCATTTTTTTAATTTAATAAAAATAATTAAGTTTCCTTTCGTGTCTTTATTTTAATATTTATGCCAAGATTTCTGGAACTCGGGAGGCTAGGATTAATGTATTATGGGATGAATATAATGTTATAGATGTGGTATACCTTTTTATGATAGTTACGATAGTATGAACCGATAGCATTGGGTTCGGTATGTATATATGATTTACCTTAACCCATTACTGATGGTTATATATGTGTTTACAATAACCCATTAGTGAGGGTTAAAGTTTCTTATGTGATTGATTTTCAAAGCATACCATGACTGAGTTCTTACTGGCAAATGTACTACATGGATTCTGTTACAAGGTCATGCACGATGAGGATAGTTATGGTGCCTTGGTGACAAGATGAGTTTGATATGGTCATTCCTACCCCTGGTTCACACGTCTAAATACCCACGATTGAGATGGTTTATGGGGATATTTCTTTCCTAAGTCTTAGGTATGGTAGGCTTTATGATTGGTGGGTGGGTGTAGTAATTTATCCTTTTTCGTGATGAGGTCTTAGGTTTGGGATGACCTAAGACAATACTAGTACACGCGAGAGATCCATAAAGGCAATAAGAGTAGGCCTTCATCATATGTTGTAGTTTATGTAATTATTTTTCTTCAAATTATCCAATCAGTTGATGCCATGTGTTTTAAAAATGTCATGTGTGCATTTTAATTATTTTAAAAAATATGTATTTCTTTTCTCTATAACACAAATGTACGAGATATCAAATCTATAATACAATCAATATTATGATTTAGCCCTAAAAGTATGAATGCAACAAATAAAAAACATAAGATTTTTATGGTTTAGTAGATTTTCCTATCTACGTTAATGGGAAAGGGATGGAGGGAGACTAGTATATGTCTTAGAAGAACTAAGGACGATTAGAGTGCTAGGGTTTCTAGCTAAGAGTCTAAGACGCCATGAACACCTTACAAGTTAAAATCCTCAAATTGAATGAGGTCGCCTTTATTTATAAGTACGAAGGTCCTACCTTCCTAGGTCTCTCTATGTTGATATTATTCACTAATTAAACAGTCATAATAGGTTTGGTCCCCACATCGTCTATCCTATCTCCCTAGATTTATACTTGTTGACATTTTATATATAGTGGATTACGTATGTTGCTTCTTGAATGCCACTTGTATGCCACATGGAATATGCTGAGCTATATTCCCTTAAATTGGCCTCGGGACTATCGTGGTCGTCCATCATGGTGATTGACCTAGTTGTATTAAATGTCTATCAACATGTGTCGACGTGGATTTCATTAACCGTCACTTCCATCTTTACATGTGACCACTTTCGAAAGTGGGTATTGATGATTATTTAATGTTATGCACGATTTCCACTCCATGAAAGATGAAATTACAAGAAAACTTTTTGACTAATCACGCACATGGGTATGTGTGTTGCGCTGCTATTGGTGCAGGCTTCTGGCCTAATAATTGGACGTCGATTGAATAAAAATTGGAGACAGCAGTTATAATGCCTAAAAAACTTAGACATTTGTAATTTTTCATCTACACAAAGTATTTGCACTTATTAAATCTTTATTTCTAGAGTTCTTTTATACCAGAGTGTCTGATTCACTTTGTTCCCATCTCCTTCTTCTCTATATATCCATCATGTCTAGATGTGGGAGTAAATATGAGCTTTTGCCACTAATGACTTCGAGTAATTTCATAGTCATTATTTAATTCTCGATGAACTCTTTATTAGGACTTCACTGGAATACGAAGATGCCTTCCATCTTCTTAGCTGTGAAGTCGCTTTTATGACAATAGAAATATTGGAGTGAGGAGTCCGCTTTCCCCTCCGCTCATTACTGGTAAATGTAATCCGTTATTATGGAATACTCCCAATCAAAGAAAACGGTATATTCTACTGGATCATAATTGGTACAATAGATATAAACCATATCTGTGGGATTAACTATGGCCTCAATGATATCTGACATTGCTATGACCTGAGGTGTTCTCGAAGAATGAACACTTACCATTTCTAGGCCAGGGATAAGTCCCACAAGATGGTTACATATCTTCTTAGGTCGCAAAAGGATACCAAAAAAAATATCCTTATGTTCTCTAAATGTTTATATTGTGAAAATTAGGAAAGTCTTCAAATTCCTTCAATTCATGGAAAACCTGGTAGGTCATTCGCCATTTTTATTGTGTTGAAATTTTTATTACATTATTGACTGGTTATACTTGTTCGTGAATATCGCTTCCTGAATAAAAAAAACCAAAAGACTATCAAGTGAACTTGAGAGATCTTGAGATTTTTTATAGAAGGCAAACTTCAGTCGACGTGAGAACTTATTGGAGGGCGAATCATATTATGCTTCGATATAAACTGACCGTCACTTTGGTAAAAATAATTCAATACTTCTTGAGGTCGTTATTATTGATTATACCATGGTCGTTGATGAATCCATTCTTACTCCCACTACCATGCCAAGAAAATTTGCGAGGGGAGTTTACTTAGGGGAAGAGTCCCCTCACGTTATTACGACTGAATCCAGTGAAGATCAAGCGAAAAGTGCCAAAGAGGAGGTAGATTCATTTTTTCCGGCTTAAACCCCCTTTTATCTTATGGGAAAGGAAGTATACAAATCGTCCTTGGGAGGAGGGATATAGAAGAGAACTTATGCATTGAATACTTCACTACTCCATATTCAGAGGCCCTGGAAGATATGACAAACTAACTAAGGAAGACAGTTGTAGAATACGTGATATCTATTATTTATTTAATTTGTAAATTTCCAATTTTAAACTTATTTAATTAGAGCCAATCTATTATTAAAATTAATTAAACCCTAATCATGCATCTATGTGATATGAATCAAATATGCAAATCAAACAATCACAAATCGACGTTCAGGAAAAAAAACATTCTGGTAAAAACTTTATTTCATTATATAATGTAAATCGCAACTTACAATTACAGAATGAAATCTTCAATGAATCTTCTATAGAAAACTCACATAGATTACATCCTAGTAACCAATAAACATCCCCTCGAGAACCTCAATGACTGAAGTCGTCAATAAACAGCTCCCACAAGAACTACCAATCAACATTAGAGATGGCACTCCATAAAGACAAAACTTCCAAGAAGTATTTTGGATTCCAAAAATGATTCATAAAAAAATTGGGATATTTTGGTGAATCAAAAACTAGGTTTTTAACCCTAAAAGATGAAGACTAAAAGTCTTCCAAAAAGAAGTTTTCATGTATCAAAAGGCTTAATGAAAAAGTTCTTTAAAACAGGTATTTATAGCTGAACAAAATGTTTGAGACGACATATGTCGTTAGAAGTCATTCGAATGACATTTTCATGTTGTGTGAATGACATTAAATGTCGTTACTAACGACCTAATAAACGACCTTTAAAAACACAAAACAGTACGTGGTCATTTGAAGCAAACAAAAAATTACCATTCGTGTGACCCTTTAAATGACATGTGATGTTGTTAAAAGCAGTCCTTTGAACGACGGAAGGGAAAAAATATTATTTTAAAAAGCTCGCCTGCAAGTCTTAAAAAATTAATTTTGACTTTGAACAAATGCCTCCGTTTGATAAAAACAGTTTCGAAAAATATCTCAATACTAAACTAAAGCATTTACAAAACCTAAATACTTTCTATACGAATTTATACTTCATGTTGCGCATATATTGAATATACTTGAAATTCGGATCCTTCGTCTTGAATAATGAACGTGAAATTCTTCAACGGTTGTAGCGGTATACGACATACTCTATGCAAACTACGGACTATGGAAATCATGTCCTTACAAATCTCCCCATATGTCTATGTTGGTATAGAATAAAAATATTCGAATTATCAAAATGTCCTATAGAAATCTAATACCCTCCCATGATCCTAAAAGTGAAAAGGTACTAAAAATGCAAGTCTTCAAATTCTTCAACTTTAAAATCTCCAAATCTCTTTGATTTCCTTGTGCTTCTTTTATGTGATTTTCAAATGACCATCAAAGTCCTACACATAATAAACAATGGAAATACCTTTGTGACATATCGAGTTTGAAATAACATAGCATAAATCAAATATCAAATCAATTCAAGTAAAATCTCAAATCTCCCCCATAATTCATAATTCATTCTCCCTATTTTTGTTTGATCGAAATCGACAAGGAAAAGAATAAAAATAAATAAATGTGGAGTGTCACATAAAGCATTGCAAATATATGATAATTACGCTCATGCAAGGATATAATCAAAAGGATCCACAAACTCTTTTTGATTTTTCAAATTATTCAACCAAAGATAATTTACAAAAATAACACACACCATGAATTTACACGAAGATAACCAAATCATGGAAACATGATGAAAGGGTGTGAAAATATTTGATAGGAAAATCAAATCAAACATTCATAACAAATGTGCATGATGAATATGGATACTCATAATGAATGAATTCAAAATTGTCCTTAGATGTATAAAGTGTTGAATTCAACTGTCATCGACTCAATCTAATAAACAAATCAAGGTTTAAAATGATTTTCACACCAATAAAGTCTAAAACTATGTAATGCTTTTTAAAGACTTTGTCAGGACGTGCAAACCCGATGTTATATTTCCAACCAAACTCTCTCATATATAATAATGATCATATTTTTCAATTCCATTCTTTTCTTTTGAATGATCATATCAAACTAAACTAGATTGACCTTGGCTACTTTTTTCAATGTCACACTTTTTTTCTCTTTTTAAACTCTTTAGGCCTTGGCTACTTTTTATAATGACACATTTCGTAGGCCCATCTTAATCGATGGCTTTCTCAAAAAGTATAATTGTGCCTTTCGTAGCCCTTTTTCATATATACTCATCAATTTTTTCTATATTAAACGATTTCCTTATGGGCAACGGTTCTTACATGCACTACTTTCATTATAAAGTTTTATTGCAATTGGTTTGTTTTAAACACATGATTGAGATGAAAACACTTTGACCAACATGTGATATACAAGCACTATAATCAAATTAATCCATTCAAGTGTGCATTAAAGGAAATCATGTGTCAAGCATGTAGAAAGTAATCTCAAATCTCATCTTAATGACTCCAAACATCATAAAGCACGTGGATGAAATGGTGTATTGTCTCAAAACACTAACAAATAGTCACATGAATATGGAATGATGTTGTGACTTGTCCATCCTAAATGTCCATCCATAAATGGTGTAAAATGAAGTATAAAAATCTTTTTGTCTTTTTCCAAAAAATTTATGAAAATAAAATCTTTATGGTTTTTCAATTTTTTTGTCAAAACAATAGAAAATCTTTTTGTATTTTTCCAAAATGTTTCAAAAAAATAAAATGTTTTTGGATTTTTTAAAAAATATATCAAAATATTAAAAATAAATACAAAAGTGGTACACACTAGCAATGGGCATAAAATATCATCATCAAAATTATGCTATGCTAGCAAACAAGTCTAAACCTCAACCATTAGGTGCGGAGGAATTTTCCAAAGGTGAGGACATCCTATAAAAAAAATCCTCAAATCATGTGAAGTTTTGACTAAAACTTAACCTTCTCTCGAATGTGAGAAAACTCTCTCATGTGAGGTGTAGTATCGAGCAAATTATCATGTATGGCTACGTGGCAAAAATTTATGGGACACACTACTCAACTTAAAACAAAATTCCATAAAGTGTCCTTTCTTCTTGCAATGGGTGCAGACATACACGGGTCTAGGAACACTTCTCGCAAAATATCTAGGATGCACTCTTCTTTCGGGAATCGAATTTCTAAGTGGGTTAGGTTGAGAGCCATATGGATATATCACAAACTTGGGAACCATTTCGGGTGCAATATGGGAAGTAGATGGACTGTCATAACCTATTCCTAATCTCTCAATATTACCCAAAGTGGGACCGGGGAGCATCTTTCCAACCTTCTTAGATATATTCTCTATAGTAAAGTTGACCTCCTTGACCTCCCGGGCATGTTCGAGATCTCTCTAGTTGTGACACACAACTTCAAGTTCACTCTTTTACCGACCAACAACGATCAACTGCTCACTTAAAGAAACCTTCACCTTATCAAGTTGACTCGTCGATGCCTCAAATCCCCTCAAAATATTTATCTCTCTTTCCAAATCTAACACCTTAAGACTTAACTCTTTATTCAACATCTTCGTCTTTAAGGTCTCGATGTATAAATCTCTAAATTCTTTTTGGAGATCGCTTTCACCGTCACTTTCAATCTCACTCTCACACTCACTCAAAACACTTAAATCATCATCGGGGCTCTCATGTAAAAAAGTGTTCCCATTGTCATGGGTTAAATTAAGGGTGCACATGTGACTTGCCATAAATGCAACACACATACCATGTGATGAATCATCCCCGAAATCATTCACCTCCTCATCACTATCGCAAAGAGTCGCTGGCATAACAATTTTCTTACCCTTTCTATTTAGTATTGTGGGACATTCAAACTCTTTGTTCCCTTTGTCCTCACACTCAAAATATCTCGCCTCTTCCTCTTTCTCTTTATAACCACTCTCATTGGCCTCTTCTTTCTTTTTATTTTTCTCAAACATCTTTTTATTAGAATAATTTTCTTTGGAAAATTTAAGAAACTTTTTTAAATGTTTTAGCAAAGATGGACACATCATTAAAATAAAATTCTTCCTTAGATTTGGACTCACAAATTCTCTCCTTCTTCCTAGACACTTCTTCACCTTTTCTAGATTGTGCCTTAAGTGCAATCCCTCAATCCTTAGGCTTAACTATTTTAGGAAAGATGTCGATCTCATAAGTTTGAAGGTCTCCTCTGAGTTTTTCTGACCTAAGTGTTCCTAATATCCCCAACGAATTTAAAACAGTGACCTTAGTATTAAAACGGGATGGGAGTGACCTTAAAATCTTTTGAACAACCTTCGTGTCCTTAATTTTCTCACCCAAATTAAAACTCATATTGACTATGTCCGAGAACCTATCATAAAACTTGTCAAAACACTCAAACTCTGACATCGTGATAGTCTCAAACTGGGTAGTTAAATTTTATAACATAGATGCCTTAACTGCATTGGTACCCTCGTGTGTCAAATGGAGGATATACCATGCCTCTTTAGACTTGGTGCACATCATAATAAGATGGAATTCGTCAAGTGTGACAGCTCCAAAAATAGCGCTCAGGCCACGGGAGTTAAAGTTACTCCATTTTAAATCATCATCAGTCCAGTCAGACATAGGTTCAGGATAGGTGACATTTTTAACAGTGACTGTATGAGGATTCCACCCTCTTTCACAAACAATCCAGACACGTTCATCAATAACCTTAAACCCGATTTCATGTGGGCTTTTCAATAGGAAAAATTCATTCCATCAAGATAGGTAACGGATTAGATAAGTTCCCTATCAAAAAAATTATGAAAAATTTTCAAAATCAGATCTTTAAAAAAAAATTATATCACAAAAAAATTCGAAAAAATAATCTCTCAATAAATTAGATCAACGTGCTCTGATACCAATTTGTAGAATACGTGATATCGATTATTTATTTAATTCGCAAATTTCCAATTTTCAACTTATTTAATTAGAGTCAATATTTGATCGAAATTAATTAATCATTAATCATACATTTATGTGATACGAATCAAATATGCAAGTCAAACAATCACAAATTGAGGTTCAAGAAAAAAAAAACTTTCAGGTAATACCTTTATTTCACTATATAGTTCAAATCGAAAATTACAGTTACATAATGAAATCTGCAATGAATCTTTCACAAAAAACTCACATAGACCGCAGCCTAGTAATCAGCAAAGATCCTCTCGAGAACCTCAATGACCAAAGTTGTCAGTAAGCAGCTCCCTCAAGAACTACCAATCGGCAGTATAAATGGCCATCCATAAAGATAACACTTCCAAGAAGTATTTGGCTTCCATAAATGATTCACAAAAGAATTGAGATGTTTTGAAGAATCAAAAATTAGGTTTTTAACCCTAAAAGATGAAGACTAAAAGTCTGCGAAAAAGCAGTTTTTGTGTATCAAAATTCTAATGAAAAAGGTCTTCAAAATAGGTATTTATAGGTGATCAAAATTTTTGAGGCGACACGTGTCATTAGAAGTCATTCGAATGACATTTCCATGTCATTTGAATGACATTAGATGTCATTAATAACGACCTAAGAAACGACCCTTAAAAACACAAAGCAGTACGTGGTCGTTTGATGCAAACAAGAAACAACCCTTTACGCGACCCTTTTAACGACATCTGATGTCGTTAGAAGCAGTCGTTTGAACGACATGTCAATGTTGTTTGAATGACATTGCCTTGTCGTTTGAACAACATGAGTGGAAAAATATTATTTTAAAAATCTCGCCTACAGTTCTTAAAAAATTAATTTAAACTTAGAAAAAATGCCTCAGTTTGATAAAAAAAAGTTTCGAAAAATATCCTAATACTAAAGTAAAGAATTTACGAAACTTAAACACATTTTATACAAAATTATACCTCATGTAGAGCATATGTTGAGGATACTTGAAATTCGGATCCGTCGTCTTGAACGATGAACGTAAACTTCTTCGACGGTTGTAGCGGTATATATCATACTTTATGTAAACTACGGACTATGGAAATTATATCCTTAGAACGGTTGGCGTGGTGGTGGTTAGAGCTGGCCAAAGTAAATAAGGGACCCAAGGTCGTCAGACTGCTCAGAATGCAGTTGCTCAAAAGGAAAGGGTTATGATTCTTGATGAAAAAAAGGTCCATGAGCTTGAGCGCCAAAGGTCCAAGGAAAACTAGTCGATCGATTAAGCTAAAAAATAGAGGCTTGAGAATTCTCCCATCGATTCTTATGTCCTCTGTTGATGTCTAAAAATGGACTAAATCCATATTTATAATCACATAGAATATATGATATAGTAAATCAATCACACACACACAAGAGAAAAGATTTTAGAGTATTTCAACTGTAAAATAGCCTACATTCACTGTTGGTTGTATTTACTAGGGTTAGAATTAGCTCATTATGGTGTCCATATGAGTGATTCGACTTGTCCTTGAGCTAAGGAAGTAGTTTGTATTTATATGGGTGTAAAACCCTAGAGATGGAACGCCTTTATATTACTAGGCATTTACATCTTTGTACAATAAATGAAACTCTTGGAATTCAGTGCTCATTAGTATTCCATCTGAGTAACTATTGATATTCCTGGTGGTTGGCCTTCTTGAGTTAGTTGGCCTTCTAGACGACTAAGTATCGCTGATGGCGATCACGGAGGTTGGTCGGCCATGTAGGAGGATAAGTGTACATTCATCATTGGTCCACGTAGGAGAATAATGTTTACATACAACAAAATCCCCCAATGATCCATTCTTGATGGTTGATCAAAAGCATGGAGTAGTAAGTTTGAGAAATTACTCAGCGTATTATTTGAATATTTGGCCGGCAGCCAACTTCCCACACTTGTAAAACATTTGACTGGTATAGTTTGATAATGGCATTTTGTAAATAATTCAAAAAACATTTATATACCAAAGGATACAATAATCCTTTAAAGCTTCCGGAGGCGTGCGGCCGACGATAGTTCAACAGTTTGTTCCGTTAATCATTTTATTCCCTTCTATCGAGGCAACTTATAAATAGGTACAAACGTTTCCTCCTTTCTTTTTACCTCAAACCTTTTGACCTTAGCACTTCATTCGTCTTCAAGCTTTTTTTGTGCGCTCGCTTTCTGCCATTTTTTCTTTAAATTTTGTAATCTTCTTAGATCCCCTGTAAGACTTTGAGATAAAACACCTTTATATTGCCAGGCGTTTACATATATGTACAATAAATTAAACTCTTGGAATTCAGTGCTGGTTGGTATCCCATCCGAGTAAATATTGATAATCCTGGTGGTTGGCCTTCTGGAGTTGGTTGACCTTCTAGCCGACTAATTATCTCTGATGCCAATCAAGGAGGCTAGTCGGCCACATAAGAGCACAGGTGTACATTCATCATTGGTCCACATGGAAGAATAATTTTTACATACAACAAAAGCTCTCAATACTCATTGCTTGATGATTGATCAATAGTATGGAGTAGTAAGCCCAGGAAATTACTCAGCGTATTATTTGAGTATTTGATCAGCAGTCGACTTCCCACACATGTAAAAAAATTCACTGGTACTGTATGATAATGAAATTTTTCTAAATAATTTAAAAAATTTGAACTACCAAAGGATACAATAGTCTTTTTAAGTTTCAAGAGGCGTGAAGTCGGCGATAGTTCAACAGTTCCTTCAGTTAATCATTTCATTCCCTTGTATCGAGGAAACCTATAAATAGGTATGAAGTTTCCCTCCTTTCTTTTAACCTCAAACCTTCTGAACTTATCACTTCCCTCACCTTTAAGATTTTTCTGTGCGATCGTTTACTGCCTTTTTTTCTTCAAGTTTTGTAATCTTCTGTTGAAATCGTCTTAGATCCCCTGTAAGCCTTATTTTCCTCTTTCTCTATTTTATCATATTTTTTTTATCTATTTCCACTCTGTTTACCTCGTAGATGAGAATTCATTAGATAAGTTTGGAGAGAAAAGAAAAATCCCAGCTTGGGTAGAGATAAATATATCCCAAGTTCCCATAGGTGTTAATTCTCTCCTAAAGGGTCACTGGATCCCCACTTTATTCATAGCTGAGTGTGGCATCACCTTTGCACCAAACCTTTTTTTCTTTAATTTTGCCTATATTTTGATGTAGTTCCTGCCAGAGTAGCACCCAATACTTGGAGGGTTGTAAATAATGTAAATTGGTTTAATGAACTTTATAGGACCCATATTGGGGTCTTGGAGTTGATGTTCTTCTTTAAGTGGGTTACTGTCAGAGAACATACATATTATTTGAAGACTAAGAAAGGATATAGGTCTTTAGTAGTGAATCTAATAGATTCCAATCAAAATTATTGGGATTATGGTGTAGGAGTAAAGAACTAGCAACATGCTCCTCTCCCTTTTGGAGTATCTTATATTGGTCCCATATGTCCTCAATCAGGGCATGACATTGGTTATAATTCTGTTGATTGTTATTCTTCTTTTATTACGCCCTTATGACATTTTCTGACTAACTTTGTCATTTCTTTTTATTGCGGAGGAAATTAAGAAGATGTGTCATAAAGAAGGGAAAATTAACCTCGAAGAGCTTAAGTTTATGTGGGGATGGAATCAAACGATTGGTTAAGAGAACCCCGAGATGCCTCTTTTCTATTGGAAGATAAAAGTTATGTCACTTCCTTTTCTGCCCAACCAACACTTATTATGCCCCAGGTTGTTATCAAACTTAAAGAGGATCATGAACCTACCTTTTCAGCTACTGAGTCTACCGGTGTTGATTTTATTTAGGGAGGAATTTCTTCTTTATTTGAGTCTTTTAACATTTCTGAGATACCACTTTATCCTTTCACAAACATGACTAAGAGGAAGATGCCTAACTTGATGGGAGGACCTTTGTCTATTTCCTCCAAGAAAGTTATTGATGCTGGTAAGAAGCCATTCGAAAATAAATCCTAGGCCAGTGACAAAAGGACTTTAAGTGAAGGAACTCACACTTATGAATATCAATTGAAGAGGTTGAAGAGAGGTTTGCATGATCCTAAAAAATATTCCCTAAAAACATTATCCGACCAGTAAGTGTTGGCTTCCAAAAAGTCTACTGGCCAAAAAGAATTGGTAAGAAAAATTCAAGTTGACCTAAACATTGGGCCAACTTCTATTTCTATTAACCATGGACTGGCCATGGGTTTGATCAAGTCTGGGAAGCTTCCTATTGATAGAGCTTCATCAACCCCTATGCCCAGGTCCAGGATGACTAAGAGGGCTTGCCATAACTTGGCATTGGTAATTTTCTTATTTTTTACTAATTTATCCATGTTGACAAACTCCTACTAATCATCTTATGTTGTTCTTTTACTAAATTTGCAGTTTTTAGTTGAATTAAGGCAAATGATGGAGAAGTGAGATCAACTAAGATCCTCTCCTGGTAAAGGGGAAGAAGCCTTTGAATGCATAAAATTGTCCTTAGAAGCTTCCCGATAAGCTTTGGAAACAAAGCATAAATCTTGGGAAGAGGATTTGAAGACGACCAATGACCGGGAGAAGGCCAAATAAATATTGTCGATGAAAAAGCAAAAGCAACCGAGTAGAAGCTGATCAACGCTGAATGTAGGGCAAAGACTGCTGAAAATAAGCTCTCAGAAGTCAGAACCTGAGCCCAAATTGCTGAAGATAAAGTGGTTGGCTTGACTTCTGAGTTGACTTCCTTGAAGGCCAAAAGTAAAGTTATTTTTTATAGAGGTTGGGATAAGTCCCTCTTGTCGCCTCCACTCAAATCGAGGATGCTACAAAATTGTCCTTCAAGGAAGGGTGGTATGAGGCTCTGAAGGTGATCGATACTGAAGAAAACTATGAACTCTTACCAAGGCATGAACCTAAAACTCCTCCTAACTTGGATGAGGAGTTTGATGATGAAGAGGGGTATGGTGAGTCTTTAATTGTTCCAAATGCCAATGCAGACCAACCTGATGTTGCCAGCCAAGACCAGTCTCAGGACAAGGAGAATGTTTTGATCCTTTTTAAAAAGTTTACTTTTTATTTTTATGTCTTAATGATCTTGATTTCTTACTGGTTTATTATTATTTTTTACTGTATATTATCTTGATTTGTACCATAAACTCATACTTGTATCCTTCTAGTTTGATGCCAAGAAGAAAGATATTGTCTCTGCTGAATTTAACCTACTTTGGCGGTGCAGGGATCTCTTTGAGGCATGCCGTGTTTCATTATCCGAAGAAAATTTATCAAGGTTGCTCCACCTAGAAGTTTCTAATAAAGTATAAGAGTCTTTTATTCATCTCCATTGCCTCTTAAACAAATTTTTATCCAATAATGTGGGCTATTATGAAATGATTGAGAAGATACAGGAGTATCGCAAACATTTCAAAGCAAATCTTCATTTTGATTATGAAGCCAAGTATAAATCATTAAGTGAAGGCTAGGGTTTTGACAAGAAGTTAATAGACATCACTTTATCTTTGAACAAGAATGAATTGGCCTTAAAATAAGAACTGGATAATGCCCAACCAATTGCTTCCATGTTGGAGAAAGAAAATAATACTCTGAGGGATGAACTTGACAGTCTGAAGAGATCAACCACTATTGATCCAGATTAGGGTGTTTCCTTTTTAGAGACCCAAAATGCTCGATTTCTGAAGGAATTAGAGGCTTTGCAAAAAAATAAAATCTATAATTATGAAATTTTAGTAACTTCTTATTTGTGACTTGCCAAGGAAAAATCATATGTGAAGCTTGACCTTTCTAAAGTTGTAGAAGTTTCAAAAAATTTGAACCATACTATTTGGCGAGGAACTTTTTGAAGTTGGAAAAGTTTGGAAAAGTTTGAACCATGCTCTTTGTTGAGAAACTTTTTAGTAACTTTTGTGAAGTTGGAAAAGTTTGGAAATTTTTTAACCATTCTCTTCAACGAGGAACTTTTTGAAAACTTTTCTGAAGTTGGAAAAATTTGAATTACAATTGCTTTCATTAATTTTCAGGTTAAAGGTATAGTCGCCATACTCCAAAAAAATAAATAAAAAGGATGTATAATAGAGAAAAACCTGAAATTTCATTAACTTGAATGACTAATTACATTAAGAAATTTTTTTTCTAAAAATTGAATTACTGATAATACTTGCACAGATGGTCAGCCTTCCAAGGATTATTGAATTCTTCTCCTTCCAGAATTCCCAAGCGCTACGTTCCTGATCGGATAACCGGTGAGATACGGTATGGACCATGACAATTAGGCACTAAATTTTTGTTATTTTGGATTACTTTCTTGAGTACCAAATCCCCCTGATTTAGGTTGGTCGACTTGACCCTTCGATTATAAAACCTTGCAGTCCTTTGTTGGCAGATAGCCATCCGAATAGAAACATCTTCTGAAACTTCTTCTATCATATCCAGATCTAGTCACCTCATGATATCACTCTTGGGTAAATCAACTTTTAATAACTTAGGAGTAGACAGACCTATTTCCACTGGCACTATTGCTTCAGTGCCAAAAGCTAGCATGTATAGGTTTTCCCTGTTACTGTTCTGGGAGTAGTCCTGTATGCCCAAAGGACACTGTGAAGTTCATTAATCCAGCTGCCTTTAGCTTCATCTAACCTTTTCTTTAACCCATATAACAAGGTTTTGTTGGTTATTTCTATCTGACCATTGCATTGTGTGTGTCTATGTGCAAAATGAAGTTTATAGATGCCTGATCGAATATAGTATCTTCAAATTCTTAATTATCAAATTGAGTGCCATGTTTAGTGATGAAGGCATAGGGCATGCCATACCTGTAATTGATATGTTTTCATATGAATTGGAAAACCCTCAGATAGGGCATATCAATCAAAGGCTTAGCATCCACCCATTTTGTGAAGTAATCAACTGCTACGACTAGATAATTGAACCTTCCTTTGGTGGTCAATAGTGGTCCGACTAAATCAATTCCCCAGATAGTGAAAGTCCATGGAGAAGTGATAGGTGTTAGATTTCATCCTGGTCTTCTATGGATGGTGGCAAATGTTTGGCACTTATCACACTTCTTAGTGAAATCAACACAGTTTGCTTTCATAGTCGACCAGTAGTAACCTTGCATTATTATCCTTTGCCTTAGAGATCTCTCGGATGTGTGAGCTCCACATGAGCCCTTATGCATATCTTTGATCAAATCATTTACTTTGTTTGGATGAACATAAAAAATTATGGAAAGTGTGTATTTTCACCTATATAGGACACTTTATTCTAACACATAACTAACTTCTTTGTACTTCATCTTCTTGGCATCCTTTTGGTCGGACGACAATGTTCCTCTTTCGATGTACTCTTTAATTGGGTCCATCCATAAGGGACCTACCTCCATAGATATGAAACTAATTTCAATCCCATTAATTCTTCCATGGGAGAGAATTTCCACTGGGATTGTTCCTTGGAGTTCTGTTTGAGTTGCTAAAGCAAGCCAAGCACAAGCGTCTTCTCGGGCATTTTGTAGTCTAGGATTCCTTACCATCTTGACAAAAGTGTACAAAAAAATAACTTCCATTACTTTTTTATGATATCTCATCATAGTTTCCCCTTTGACTCCATAAATTTACTGCATTTGAGTGGCAATCAATTGGGAGTCACTATGCACCAATACTTAGTCTGCAGCCAAATTAGAAGCCAATTCCATTCTTGTAATCAATACTTCATACTCAACATAATTATTAAAAGCCTTAAATTTGAATATCAATGCATATTCCATATCCAAATTATCTGGAGTATTAGTGATGAGGCATGTTCCACTTCCAATAGCACATGGGGATCTATCTACAAATAATTGCTAAATTTTAATTTCATCCGATAAAACTTCTTCTGCCAAGACTCCACGCTTGAACATCTTCTTGCTATGTTGAATTTTTTCTTTCACAACCAACCAGTCGGGTTGATTGGACATAATCTCTGCTTACTTTTGAGCTAATCTCTCTTCTAAAGAAGTTTGCTCGACAGCCAATCTTAGATTAAGTTGCACTTTTGCATATATGATTCGACAATGAAGTCTTACTTGGCCTTTTATTGTAACTCTGGATTCATAAAAAATTTCATACTCACCCTATTCAACTTCCTAAGACATTAACCTTCCAGACTTCTTAGGTTTATGAAATGCTTGTTGCAAAGGCAAATCCCTATAAATGACAATGGTTAGAACCTGAAAATATGGTCTCACCCATCTGGAAGCTTCAATGAGAGATAATATTAACTTATCGAGGCATGGATATCTTATTTTTTTCTCCTTGGAATGCCTTTTTAATATAATAAATTGGCCTTTGAACTCCTCCATCTAGTCGTATAAAAGCCAAACTGGCAGGTGATGCTAAAACAACCAAGTATACATATAATGTTTCTCCCAAAACTGGTCAAGAAAGGAGTGGGGGAGAACCCAAGTAATTTTTTAAGTCTAGGAAGGATTTATCATATTTTTCATTCCACTGAAAGGTCTTTCTAAGCACCTTAAAGAATGGAATACATTTATTAGTGTCTCGGGAGACAAAACGGTTCAATGCAGCTACTCTTCCTGTCAATTTTTGAACCTCTTTCTTAGTGGTCGGGTCCTGCATTTAAAGCAAGGCTTTAATTTTGGCGGGGATTTCTTCTATTTCCTTTTATTAATAATGTACCCTAGGAAAATTCGTTCTTGTACCCCAAAGATACACTTGGATGGGTTGAGTTTCATCTTATGTTCTTCTCGTTGATCAAAGGTTTGAGCCAAGTCAGTAATGTGGTTGGTAAAAAATTCACTCTGGGTGAGCATATCATCTACATACACTTTCATGTTTTTACCAATTTGGTTTTCAAAAACCTTACTGACTAGTCTCTCATAAGTAGCTCTAGCATTCTTAAACCCAAAGGGCATGAGATTTTAACAATAAGTTCCTCGACTGGTAATAAAAGAAGTCATTTTCTTATCTTTAGGTTTCATCTTAATAGCATTATAACCAGAATATGCATCCATGAACTTGAGTAATTGATGACCTACTATAGCATCGACCAGTTGACCAATATTTGGTAAAGGAAATTGATCTTTTGGGCATGCCTAATTGAGGTCTATGAAGTGAACACACATGCACCATTTGTCATTCGTTTTCTCAACTATAACCACATTAGCCAGCCAACTTTGATACTTGATATCTTCAATGAACCGTGCTTGCTGTAATTTCTCCACTTCTTCCTGGATTTCCATATTCTTCTCAGGGCTGAAAAATCTTCGCTTTTGTTTGAGAGGCTTAGAATCTGGACATATATTAATCTTATGGAAAATGAAATTTGGATCAATTCCTGGCATACCTTCGGGTCTCCAAGAAAACACAATTTCCCTTTGTCTAAGGAATGTAATGAGTTCCTGTTTAAGAGAGGGAGATAATCTAAGACCGATCTGGCTAGTTCTTTTTGTCTTCTCGTCAACTAGTGCAATAACTTATGTTTTATCCATAACTTGCCCCTGTACCACCTTCTCTTCTTACCGAGGATCAAGAGTGTCCATGTGGAAAGTGGTTGTACCATTCATTTGGATTTCATGTTGGTCGACTGAAGTATACTAAAATTCCCTATCTTCTTTCTGATTGTCATTTACTATGTCGACTCCATAATTTGTTGAAAATTCCATGCATTGTGGATGGCACAACCTTTAATTTCTTTATTCCCACTCTTCCTAGGATGATATTTTATGTTGATGGGATAATTTTATCTAACACAAAGAAACGAATTATTTCTCTCCTTCTCGCCGTCCAGGTGCCGACTAAGATTTCCAATTTGATTATTTCCTATGGGTATACTTTCTCTCTTAAAAATCCTATAAGAGGTCTATGGTATCGTTCGAACTCACTTGTTTCTTAGTCCCAAGCTTTGAAAATAATTATAAAACATTACATTAGATGAACTCCCATTATTAACTAGTATCCTTGCAACTCTGCCATAATGAACCCTAAATGTGATAACTAAAGGATCCTAATGAGGATAAAGGACCCCACTCAGATCATTTTTAGAGAATTCAAGCACTAGCCCGTCTCTGTTGACTTTCCTTGGCCGACTATTAATGGATCCAGCTATATTAATCTATCTAACAATTAGGCATGCCATGACTTCATTTAAGTAAGATTTCCTTTACTGCAATTGCGTCTCCACATCCAACATCTCCTCTTGTGATGAAGTGACATCCTAAGGATTGAAATAGCGTTGCTAAAGCCGTTTATTGAAAATAAACTATTTAAGCAACTCCGAAAAGTTTGTTGAAGAAACTCTTTACTTAAATCAAACTGATTTTGAACACAAGATGTGTTTAACAAAATTATGTACGAGATTAGGACAAGATTTGATAACAAGTTTTAGTAAACAGTTTAAAATATTTTAAACTCAGCACACATCAGAATGGGATGAGAAGATGTAGAAATATCAATACTCAGGATTTTTAACGTGGTAAAACCTCACCCTTGAGGAAACATCCACGACTCCCTCTACGGAGTAACACAAAAAAATTCACTAAAACAAATATGTGAGTTACAATCTATTTAACTAACATGCACACAATAACAAATCTATACAAGTTCAGGATTGTACCCTCTGGCGTCCTTAAACTTTTCTGCAGATCTTGATTGTTGATGTAGTCTTCTCAGTTTGTCAACTCTTCCTTTGTTTCAGCACGTTACGTCGACTTATGTTCACCAAATCTTATAGCCAACACTTTCAGTGTATGTAGTGTGTTAAGTGTTTGTGTAGTGAATCCTATTCACATGCATGAACTCACACACACTTAGATTTACAAACAGTCATATACAAATTACATATAAAGTCTATATGCAGTGAGTTTGTTATTTTTCTTTCTTACAAAACCAAAAACCTTTTGACCTTTCAATATAACCCAGATTCCAAGGAGATCTTGCTTAAGAAATCGGTCAAGACCTTTCTCAATCTCTTTTGAAAATTTTTAGGAGATTGAAAACCCTCCAAGTGCGAATCCAACTAGGTCAGGTTAAGTTTTGTAAAAACAGAAACTATAAAACATTTATTGTTGATTCTGAAGTAATAAAATGTTTTAACAGAAAACAATCAACAATGTACTTCTCAAGATGAGAAATAAAATGCAACTAAGTGTATTATGACATGAAAAACTTCAGATCTATGATTTCTATTGAATCAGAAACAAGATCTGAGTAGGTGTCTAAGTTGGAAATAAGATTTTATGAACACAAGGTTACAGCAACCCAAGATCACTCAACTCGAACTCTCATAAACTCAAGAAACACTAAAGATGGTGTTTATTTGGTTATGGTGTTTTTTGGAGAGGTAAGTGGTTTAGGTTGGAGAAGTTTTAGACGAAGTTAGGGTTTCTAACTTGACTCTCTGGTTTCTCTCTCTCTCTTCTCTTTCTTCTCTCTCTCTCTCTATTCTTTCTCTGAGAATTTTCAAAATGACAAAAGCTTTCGAAGGCTGAGATGAGAGTCCTTTAAATAGCAAGAGGAGAAGGTTCCAGACGTTCAATCAAAACAGACGACTGTGATTGAGTCAAGCTTCTTTGACTTCAATCCAAGGGCTCACAATAGGCGGTGGATTAAACAGGCTGTGATTGGCTTAGGGGATTACACGGGGATTCACCAAAACAACATGCAGGCCATCGATAACATTTGATCCAAGGGCTGATAACATTCTCAACTAATGTCTCTGTAAAGAAACACAAGCCAGGCCAATCAGGGAGCAGCAAGTGTTGGCCATAGAACGAATACAAACGCGCGTCCAAAACTAATTACAAAGCCAACCCTGGAGTCTCTGGCGCTTTTGGTTTCTACCCAGAGTAACTTAAGGCCAAAAACCACAACAAAACATATTTGGATATTAACCCCAAAACTTTTTAAATCAAGTTTTAGTTTAATAAAACCTTAATTAAAAGATGTTTAAAATTCCCAAAAAATTAATAAAAATCAAATTGAGGGATTTAAACACACTCACCACATTAATACACATAAAGGTGCAATATGATATGCAAAAAATAAGTTCCAAGTGTGTGAGTGATGGCTATAGTCTCAGGATCATTACAAGATGAATAGGAGAAGAAGCAAAACAATCTCTGAGGCTCTTTGGTTTCTAGGATGGACACAATTTTGTCACAATTTCCAAACTAGATGAGCTCTTATACAGTCTAGACTCAAATGAGTCAAAAGTATAAGGGCTTCAATCTCCCCCTTTGGAAATATGAGACAAAATCTCCTTTGAGTCATCTAGAACTCGTAGGGCGACAACAAATAAGAAAAACCTATTCCTATAAAAGTTCTATCTACCCAAATCCTAGAAAGCAAAAATTACATAACTCAACTATATATAGTTTAACATCCTATTATTACAATAGAGAATGACTGTACAAGAAGAATACCTGCAAAGAATTACTAAGATCAAGCTGTTTAGTATATGCAGAGATAGACTCAAATTTCTCCCCCATTTTGTCTCAAATGGACAAAGGGAAGGAACTTGGAAAATATAACAGGTATTTACTCGACACAAACCATACCAATAGATTTACGTAAAGAAATGAATCTATTATAATCAAGAGGTTTGGTAAACAAATCTGCAAGTTGTAGATCAGTAGGACGATAATTGATTTCTAATTCCTTGGTTTCAACTAATTCACGAATAAAGTGATGTCTTATTTTAATGTGCTTAGTTCGCGAGTGTTGAACCGGGTTCTTAGAAATATTAATCGTGCTTTGATTATCACAATAGAGATGAAGTGTGGGTTCTAGAATACCATAATCACTTAGCATTTGTTTAAGCCACAATAATTGGGCACAACAGCTACCAGCGGCTATGTATTCAGATTCAGCAGTCGAGAGAGATGTGCAATTCTGTTTTTTACTACTCCATCCTACCAAGTTATTACCAATATAACAAAATGCGCCTGAAGTGCTTTTACTATCATCAGTACAACCAGCCCAATCAGCATCAGTGTACCCAATAATAGTGCTCGGTGTGTCATTCGTGTACCAAATTCCTAAATTTAGAGTGCCTTTAACATATTTAATTATCCGTTTAACAGAGTTTAAATGGCTCTCTTTGGGGTTGTTTTGATAGCGCGCACAAACACACACAGCATACATGATATCAGGACGCGAGGCAGTCAGATAGAGTAATGTGCCAATCATACTACAATATAAAGTAGGATCTACAGATTTTCCATTTTTATCTTTTGATAATTTTTCTGTAGTACTCATAGGCGTTTTAGCACTTTTAGCACTCTCGAGGCCAAATTTCTTAACTATCTCTAATGCGTACTTAGTCTGCGAAAGAAACAATCCATCTGGTTGTTGTTTGACTTGGAGACCTAGGAAGAACTGTAACTCCCCCATAAGGGACATCTGAAATTCCTTACTCATAATTTCAGCAAAAGATTTTACTTCTGAGGTAGAAGTGGATCCAAATATGATATCATCTACATAGACTTGAGCGATAGTAATGTGTTTGTCAAAATGTTTGACAAATAAGGTTTGGTCATTTCCACCTCTTTTGAAACCTTTATCCATTAAAAAACTGGACAGGCGCTCATACCAAGCTCTAGGAGCTTGCTTAAGACCATATAAAGCCTTTTTCAACCGAAATACATGATTAGGATAATTAGGGTCAATGAACCCTTTAGGTTGTTCAACATAGGTTTCCTCGGCAAGTATTCTATTAAGGAACGCAGATTTAACATCCATTTGATATAATGTAAAATGCATGTGACAAGCTATAGCAAGAAGCAGACGGACAGATTCTAAACGAGTAACAGGAGCAAACGTCTCGTTAAAATCAATTCCTTCTATTTGGGAATAACCTTGAGCAACTAGTCTAGCTTTATTTCTAATTATCATCCCATTTTCATCAGTTTTATTTTTGAAAATCCAACGAGTACCAATAACCTTTTTGTGATCAGGACGTGGAACAAGATACCATACATTATGAATGACAAATTGTAAAAGTTCATCCTGCATTGCAGAAATCCAGTGAGAGTCATTCAATGCCTCATTTACATTCTTTGGTTCTACAAGAGAAACAAAGCATGCATAAAGTGCATAATTTCTAAGTTGGGATCTTGTACGTACTGGCTCACTAGGGTTACCAACTATGTTGTTTATGGGATGATCTTTAGAAACCCAGTTAGGTACTTCAGGTGACTCAATAGGCAATGAATTATCTATTTCAGAAGAGTCATTTTCTAAAATATTTGACGATTCTTCTTCTATAGTTAATTCACTAGTCTTGCTTTCTATAGTAGTGTCACTAACAATTACATTTATGGATTCCATTAAGGTTTTAGTGCGAAGATTATACACCCGATAAGCTCTACTGTTAGGTGAATATCCTAAGAATATGGATTTATCTCCCCTGCTCTCAAATTTAGATAAGTGTTCCCTATCTTTGCACACATAGCAGGTACTACCAAAGGTTCTAAGGTACTTAAGATTAGGCTTTTTATTGTACCAAAGTTCATAAGGAGTTTGTTTGGAATTCTTTCTAAGATAGACCCTATTAATAAGATGGCATGCTGTACGAATAGATTCTACCCAAAAATACTTAGGTAAGTTCTTGGCATGGAGCATGACACGTGCCATCTCTTGAAGGGTTCGATTCTTTCTCTCAGCTATACCATTTTGTTGAGGAGTCTTAGGAGCACTGAACTCATGTTTGTAACCATTATAGTCACAGTATTCTATAATACCAGTGTCTTTGAATTCACCACCCCTATCACTTCGGATTCTATTTACTTGAGTGTCTTTCTCATTTTCAATTCGTAAAAGAATCTTTAAAAAGGTTTGAAAAGTATCGGATTTCTGTTTTAAGAAAGCTACCCAAGTGAATCTGGTGAAGTCATCAACCATAACTAGAATATAACTGTGTCCACAGAGATTAACAGTTTAAGAAGGACCCATTAGGTCCATATGGATGAGTTCTAAGGGATTAGAGGTAAGGATATCTTTAACCCTTTTATGAGGTGCTTTAACAATTTTTCCTTCTTGACAGGGACCACAGACAATGTTATGAATAGGTTTAATTTTTGGTATTCCTCTAACTATTTGTTGAGAGGACAATTTACTCAAATTGTCGTAATTAATGTGACCCATTCTGTTATGCCATATCTCATTGTCATCCATTCTGGCAACATTACAGATTTCAGAACTAGTCATGACAGTATAACAATTGTCAGGAGTCCTGAATCCTGTAATTACGCATTCTCCCTTTTCATTTAAAATCTTGCAATTGTTCTTTGAAAAGGTAACAGTATAGTTTGAGTCACAAAATTGCGATATGCTAAGTAAATTAGCCTTAAGACCTTTAACTAAGAGAACATTTTCAAGAACAGGAAGTCCTTTTTCTTTAAGAGTTCCTTTGCCTATGATCTGGGATGATACTCCATCACCAAAAACAACTTTTCCACCATCAAAGTGGGTTTTATTTAAAAGTTTTGTATCATCACCTGTCATATTCTTGGAACATCCAGAATCCAAATACCAACCAGAAGATGTAAGTTCAGCTTTTAAGGCAGAAATAACAATATTACACTTCATCTGGGGTACTAGATCATCTTTTCTAACCCAAATTGCTCTGGTTTTATGTTTGCGCTTGTTTGCTCTCATTTGATAAAATTTGCGAGCATTAGATTTTTGTTGAAAAACATTTTGCACATGCTTTTGAGTAAATTTAAACACCTGAGCATTTGATTTAGAAAAGTTTCTGGGATTCCTTCTAGTAAATGTCCTTTTAGGTTTAGTCTTTCTATTCCTATAGTTGGAGTTTTTGTCTGGTGGCCTGGGAAGGACATAATTGTTACGACTCCTCCTAGAATAGTTAAAGTTTTGATACATGGAAGTATTGTAGATAGGCTTAATCAGTCTCCTAGCATAACAATCATCGAAAGAATGACCGTATATATCACAATAGGAGAAATAAAGATTGCTCAGAATGGGGTTTACCTTAGGAAAGTCTCTAAACAAAGGTTTTGAGAAATTTTGAGGCTGAATTTTATTCCTAGGTAGCACAGGTTTGAAAGCAGGTTCACTTTTCCTAATTGGGGGGCAGACATGTTTTTCTTTTGGTAAACTTTCATGCTTAGAGCAATTTGCATCTCCAGTATTAGTGTTTTGATGATCAAACTCAGTTTTTAGTGAATGAAAGTCTGGACATGTTTCAATAGGTCTTTTGCCTCCTGACACAAATTTGATAGGTTCAACATGTTTTGTTTGTGTCTTCAAATTGGGGCAAAACCCTATACCAGTTCGATCATCAGAATTGGTTTTAGATTCAGCAACGAATTCCTCAAAACATTTAGAATTGTTTTCAAATTTTGTAAATTTTTTGAACACAGTTGCTGTCTTTTCTTTGGTTTATTCCAATTCTAATAATGTCCCTTTGTATTTTTTCTCCAGAATTTCATTAGCTTCAGTCAAAGTTTTCAGTTTTTCATCAAACACTTTGATTTCACTTTCATGAGACATGCATTGAGTAGTATACTCTTCAGCATTCAGTTTTACCATCAGGCTTAGATCCTCTAGCTTTTTGGTAAGATCTTTCACAATCTTTTCTAGTCTAGTGCTTTTCTTTAAAGTTTTAGAATATAGAGTGTGTATATCTGGGAGATCTTCATTGTCTGAGTCACTAAGTGAGGTGTGTGAAGTGACCCCTAAGGTTTCATTTCTTAAACTCACGCACCCATTGACATCAGCAGTATCGATTCCCCTTTGACTCACACACCCCGAGGAAGAAGTATTAATGTTCTCAGTAAGTAAATCATCTAAACCAGTTAAAGTATGATTCAAGGCAACAGAGCTATAATTACTAGACTCATCCTCACTATCAAGCACAGGCATATCATCATTATATATGATTTTGGCAAAGAAGGATAAACAAGGATCAAAACCATCAGATGTCTCAGGTTCCTCATTTTCAGAGTCACTTGAGTCATCCCATGTTTTGCAGATGTTGGCTCTAGAGTGTTTGTTTTGGGTATTTAAATTAACTCTACAGTCTTGAGCAATGTGTCCTAGTTTACCACATCTATAGCATTCAGTCTTCTTGAGGTCTCTGTGAGGTCTTGTGTTGTCCTTGTTCTGTTTGTCATGAGGTTTCTCATGGGACTTGTGATTTGAAGGAGTTGAATAATTAGACTTGCCCTGTCTATTTGCAGTACTGTTTCTAAATTTAACAATTTTCTTAAATTGTTTTGACATTAGGGCAATCTGATTATCTAGACTTTCTAAGTCACAGTCCTCATCAGAATCATTACTAGGAGTGTTTAACTCAGGCTTAATCATCTTAGAAGTAAAGCTAAGATTGGAATTGGTATGTTTCCTATGAGTGTGGGTCAATTGTTTCTTAAACTCTAATTCCATTTCCACAGTTCTTAATTTACTACTGAGTAATTCAGGAGTGAGATTTATATCACACGTTTCCTCAATAGCATTTCTTTTATTGTCAAATTTCTGTGGTAATGATCTCAGAATTTTAGACACAATTTCTTGTCTATCATAAGTTATACCATTAGCATGCAGTTTAGTGACAATATTAGTCAGGTTCATATAGAAGTCATCAAAAGATTCAGATTCAGACATGATTAAAGAATTATACTGTTGAATTAACATCTGAGTTTTAGCAGCCTTAACCCTAGAGTCTCCTTCATGGGCAGTAATCAAGGTATCCCATGCTTCCTTAGAAGTGGTACAAGATGAGATTCTCTTGAACTCATGTTCATTTATGGACATAAATATGGCATTCTTTCCTTTATTATTGTTGCGAGAAACTTGTTTCTCTTCTTGAGTAAACTCACTTAATATTTTCTTAACCCTCTCATTACTTCATTCAGTGGCTGGTTTAGTAGGATAAGAGTATCCATTTTCAATAATGTCCCAGACATCATCTCCCAAAGTTCCTTGAATGAAAGCAATCATCCTTACTTTCCAGTAAGAAAAATTGGTTCCATCAAAGACTGGAGGTCTGGTCAAGTTACCATATCTTTCATTTTTCTCGTCCATGATTGATTTTGAGAAAACAGTTTAACAAACTCAGGATCTTTTTGAAATAAGTTCACCAATAGCTCTGATACCAATTGAAATAGCGTTGCTAAAGCCGTTTATTGAAAATAAACTATTTAAGCAACTCCGAAAAGTTTGTTGAAGAAACTCTTTACTTAAATCAAACTGATTTTGAACACAAGATGTGTTTAACAAAATTATGTACGAGATTAGGACAAGATTTGATAACAAGTTTTAGTAAACAGTTTAAAATATTTTAAACTCAGCACACATCAGAATGGGATGAGAAGATGTAGAAATATCAATACTCAGGATTTTTAACGTGGTAAAACCTCACCCTTGAGGAAACATCCACGACTCCCTCTACGGAGTAACACAAAAAAATTCACTAAAACAAATATGTGAGTTACAATCTATTTAACTAACATGCACACAATAACAAATCTATACAAGTTCAGGATTGTACCCTCTGGCGTCCTTAAACTTTTCTGCAGATCTTGATTATTGATGTAGTCTTCTCAGTTTGTCAACTCTTCCTTTGTTTCAGCACGTTACGTCGACTTATGTTCACCAAATCTTATAGCCAACACTTTCAGTGTATGTAGTGTGTTAAGTGTTTGTGTAGTGAATCCTATTCACATGCATGAACTCACACACACTTAGATTTACAAACAGTCCTATACAAATTACATATAAAGTCTATATGCAGTGAGTTTGTTATTTTTCTTTCTTACAAAACCAAAAACCTTTTGACCTTTCAATATAACCCAGATTCCACGGAGATCTTGCTTAAGAAATCGGTCAAGACCTTTCTCAATCTCTTTTGAAAATATTTAGGAGATTGAAAACCCTCCAAGTGCGAATCCAACTAGGTCAGGTTAAGTTTTGTAAAAACAGAAACTATAAAACATTTATTGTTGATTCTGAAGTAATAAAATGTTTTAACAGAAAACAATCAACAATGTACTTCTCAAGATGAGAAATAAAATGCAACTAAGTGTATTATGACATGAAAAACTTCAGATCTATGATTTCTATTGAATCAGAAACAAGATCTGAGTAGGTGTCTAAGTTGGAAATAAGATTTTATGAACACAAGGTTACAGCAACCCAAGATCACTCAACTCGAACTCTCATAAACTCAAGAAACACTAAAGATGGTGTTTATTTGGTTATGGTGTTTTTTGGAGAGGTAAGTGGTTTAGGTTGGAGAAGTTTTAGACGAAGTTAGGGTTTCTAACTTGACTCTCTGGTTTCTCTCTCTCTCTTCTCTTTCTTCTCTCTCTCTCTCTATTCTTTCTCTGAGAATTTTCAAAATGACAAAAGCTTTCGAAGGCTGAGATGAGAGTCCTTTAAATAGCAAGAGGAGAAGGTTCCAGACGTTCAATCAAAACAGACGACTGTGATTGAGTCAAGCTTCTTTGACTTCAATCCAAGGGCTCACAACAGGCGGTGAATTAAACAGGCTGTGATTGGCTTAGGGGATTACACGGGGATTCACCAAAACAACATGCAGGCCATCGATAACATTTGATCCAAGGGCTGATAACATTCTCAACTAATGTCTCTGTAAAGAAACACAAGCCAGGACAATCAGGGAGCAGCAAGTGTTGGCCATAGAACGAATACAAACGCGCGTCCAAAACTAATTACAAAGCCAACCCTGGAGTCTCTGGCGCTTTTGGTTTCTACCCAGAGTAACTTAAGGCCAAAAACCACAACAAAACATATTTGGATATTAACCCCAAAACTTTTTAAATCAAGTTTTAGTTTAATAAAACCTTAATTAAAAGATGTTTAAAATTCCCAAAAAATTAATAAAAATCAAATTGAGGGATTTAAACACACTCACCATATTAATACACATAAAGGTGCAATATGATATGCAAAAAATAAGTTCCAAGTGTGTGAGTGATGGCTATAGTCTCAAGATCATTACAAGATGAATAGGAGAAGAAGCAAAACAATCTCTGAGGCTCTTTGGTTTCTAGGATGGACACAATTTTGTCACAATTTCCAAACTAGATGAGCTCTTATACAGTCTAGACTCAAATGAGTCAAAAGTATAAGGGCTTCAAAGATACCATGCTGACATTCACTCTGGTTTACCAGGCTTCTTCGACGGGTTTGGATCTTCCTCAAATAATCATTTCCTTCTCTTTTATTGTCTTCCCTTGATCAGGCTGGAGATTCATACCTACTCCGATCATCTCGGTTGCTATTTTGATCATTAAATGTGCTCAATTTTCCCTGTTGAATAAGATTTTCAATCTCATTCTTGAGTGCAATACAATTATTGCTGTTGTGCCCATAATCCCTGTGAAAATCACAGTACTTGGACTTATATCTCTTATTGGGGGGTCACTTCATCTTTTCAAGCCAATTCAATTCTCGATTTCCCGTGATTTCCTCTAGGATATAGTGAACACCTTTGTTGAGAGGTGTATATTCACCATAATTCTTGATCCTATCAATATTTTTGCCTTTTTTCTCCTTTTTGAATGAGTTAGAATTATTTTTCTAATTTTCACCCTTGGTCTCAGGAGTTTCCTTGGCTGCCATAGCCTCCTCGGCATTTATTATCTTTCTAGCCTTAACCATTAATTCTGTAAAGGTTTGGGGTGGATTCTTTGCTAAACCATAGTAGAGATCTTTAGTGAGCAACCCACCCATAAGTGTTGCAATGGTTGTGTTCTCCTCATAATCCACCACCTCTAGTTTTTCATTATTAAAATGTGTAATATATTCTCTAGTGCTTTCTACGGGCTTTGTCGCACGGTCAATAAATAAGTGACACTGTTCATCGAATTAGCTCCAAAACAAAAGTTATCTATGAATAATTTATCTAACTGATGAAAACTAGATATTTTACCTCTCGGGAGATTATTATACCAGATTTGGGTTGGTCCTGTTATGGAACTGGAGAAAGCTCTACATTATATTTTTCCGGGCACTGAGTAAATATCGGGAGCAACTTGATTTTGTTCTATATGCAGGATCAAATTGGTTTTCCCATCATATATGGGATTGACCACTGGTGGCTTGAACTTGTAAGGTGTGTGGTATTCCACAATAGCCTAAATGAAAGGTGAGCCTTTAACTCTGCTCTTTTCCAATGGATTCTTGGTTTGTCCATTTCACCTAACCGATCTTCCAATCGTTGCATGGGTCCCTTATAGGGTTGTTCTTCTGGCTTAGATTTGACCGAGGTAGATTTAGTGGCTTTATTGTGTCTATGTGTTGAACTCTTCTCCTAAGAGGTTTTCTCGGCACGCATAGAGCCCCTTATACTGGCCCTAGATCTTGTGTACACTTCTATGTATTGAAGATGACGTTCCTTCTGCCTATAATGTCTTCTAGTTTCTCTGGGACCTAGACGATCAAAAGAAGACTCCATACTTAGCATCTCTAAGACACTTGGTCTTTCTTTGGAAAAAGATCTACTATCATAGTAATCCGTTGACTGAAATGAAGAAGTTACTTCACGACGATAAGACCTATCATGAGACGAATGAGAATGATGACTCCTTTCATTTTTGGCTGGTCGAGGTGGCACATCCCTTCTAGAACTGGAATACTTTTCTTGCATACTACGGGCCAATTTCTTAATAAATTCTTGCATGGCTTCTTTCCCTCTAGAAAAGTTTAGAAAAATTCCCTAGAGTTCTGCTAGACTAGGAGGAACAGATGGAATGCTGGAATTGCCTTTATTTTTAGCGCTATTTTTTGGGTAAGTTATTTCTTTAAAGGAAAATAAACAAACCAAATGGTAGAGAATGATAACAAATAAATATTCTCATAGACGACATCCATCTATTGATGTCTAAAAATGGACTAAATCTAGATTTATAATCATAGATAAAATATAGTATAGTAAGCCAATCATGCGCACACAAGAGAAGAGGTTTTATACGGGTCCAACTGTAAAATAGCCTACGGCCACAATTGGTTGTATTTAATAGGGTTGCAATTAGCTCAGTATGATGTGCATATGAGTGATTCGACTTATCCCTTGAGCTAAAGGAGTAATTTGTATTTATATGGGTGTAAAACCCTAGCGATTGAATGCCTTTATATTGACAGATGTCTACATCTGTGTACAATAAATGAAACTCTTGGAATTCAGTGATGGTTGGTATCCCATCCGAGTAACTATTGATATTCTTCGTAGTTGGACTTTTAGAGTTAGTCGGCCTTCTATCCGACTAAGTCTCTCTAATGCCAATCAAGGAGGCTGGCCGGCCACGTAGGAGGACAAATGTGCAATCATCATTGGTCCACATAGGAGAATAACTTTTACATAAAAACATCCCCATTGCCCAAACATCCAACTGACTTATGGTGATCAACGAGAGGCAGTCTTAGACTCGTGATTGAACTCTCCCACCTTAAGGCAGTGGACCGCACCCTTGGGAAATTTACTTTATGAAAGTTAAAGAGCCGAGCACTCCTACTGACTCGAGTCATAAGGATACGAAGGTCGTTTACTCTGTTTCTCAGGCGATGATGTTCCCTATGATAAGATATACCCATGGGGGTCTTCGTTGAGCGCCTAGAAAAGAGACCTCTACCATGGAATTTGGTAAGTCAATCTACTTATTATAAGTTTTTTACAATTTTCTTAAATTGATTGCTCTTTCTTTTACACAGGCGATGTAGGCCACCTAGTAGCTCACAGATCGAGCTGACCACTTGAGGAAGAGAAACAACCAAATCTTTGATTCTAATAATATTTTGAAAAACATATTAACGGTAAAAATTATAAAGGTGACTGATCTCACCTAAAAGTTGAAGGATGAGACAGTCTCCAAAGACAAAGTTATTAAAAAGTCTAAGAATACTCAAAATGAGTTTAGCTGAGTGGACATTAATTGTTCCAAGTTAAAGATCATCTTCTGCTAGAAAGTACTTCAAAAGATTACCCTTCATTAGCAGAAGATGAATATGTAAAAAGGAAAATAAGGATGACCTCAACAAAACCTGTGATAAAGGCTTCAAGGCGACTATCCAAGAAGTGACATCTCAAGTAGACTACCATGAGTCAGTTGCCTCTAACAAAGGTTAGGTTGTAGGCCTTCAATGGAGTAGGATTCCTGAAGATTATTTGGACTATGTTTTAAACCCTTCATTAGAGAAATCAATGGCAGGGGCGAAGAACTTGAATCTCCTATATCCTATCTTATAGGCTCTAGTCCTCCTATTTTGGGGGACAAATTGGCCATGAAGGGGGGGGGGGGGGGAGAAAAAACCATTGAGGCATTAACCTAGGTCACGTCTAAACCCCCTACACTACCGGAGGAGGATGTTGCTGATGTAGGTCAATGGGAGGTCACCTTTGAATCCTAGTTACGTTGTTTCTCTTTTTCGTTAAAAAACTATTACAAACCTTTCAGTCATCTTTTATAGGCCCTTGGCCATTTTTCTATTTTAATGAAAATAATTAAGTTTCCTTTAGTTTTTCGTGTTGCAGTTTTAGTTTACATATTACATGCTCAGATTTTATTTCCCTGATTATGCCCTGGTAAAATACATTCATAGATCACGCTAACTATTATAAGCTAGTTTAATCACTCATCATGTTAACTATTGAAAGTTAACTAGATCATCCAATTTTTGTATAAGTTCCCCCAATGGGAGCAACCAATCCTTTTCAAATCATATAAAAAAAATTATATAGGTTTTCCCATTCGGGCTGACCAGATCTCCTTAGGTTGTACCGTCGTTTATAGGTTGGTTTAGTGTTAGTCTCTCAAGCAAACGAATTGTTATAATCCATACAACTACTTGAGTGGTTTTGATGCCAACTGTAAGCGACTAACTTACATATATATTGCAATACCCAATTTTTAGGTAGTTTTTTTACTCTTCTAGGCCGATCAATCCAACTTGGATTCCTCTACCGTCTTTAGGTGGGTTTAGTACCAGTTTCCCGGGCGGCTCACTAGTTTTAATTCTCACCATTGACTGCATGGGTTTGATACTAAACGTAAGTGACCAACTTGTATAAGTTGTACCAACCAGTCATTATGTGGGTTTTTCCTTTTTCTACGATGACCAATCCAACTCGGGTTGTACCACTGGTTTCAAGTGGGTTCACTGTCAAGTTCTCAAGTAGACAACTTATTTTAAGTCGTACCATTACTTGAGTGTGTTTCAATAAGTGAAGTAGTGAAACACAATTTACAAGATAAAATCTTCCATTAACTATCAATCGTCTTATTCTGCAAAAAACATGAAAAAGATTTATGATCCTCAATTAATTGTAAAACTTCCTAAGTTTCATGGCATTTCGCGACCTTGGGAATTTTGTTCCATCTAAATCTTCTAGGTGATTGGATTCGATACTACCCTTTGAAGTTATTATGTAAAAGCATTGCCATTTTGGTGGCAGCTTGATATCTGAAGGTTTCTTCGCTGCTGATAAGAGCTTTCTCAAAATCTAGTTGCTAACCTAGAATTCTTTGACACTGACCTTCTTCTTATGCTACTTTGCCAACTCCTGTTGGTAGTCTGCTAAGTTTATAAGAGCCTGCTCCCTTCGTTCTTCATCCAGCTCTAACTCATGAGCCAATTAATCGTCATTGCGTTCATCTTTAAAAAATTATGAGCTAGGAGTTGTCAAACCAATCTTAAGACAAATGGCGGCTTCAGTATCACAAGCTATAGAGTATGGGTTTCCTTTGCCAAACTTTGTGGTGTTTTCATGTATGTCCAAAGGAATAAAGTGAGTTAGTCTACCCATCATCCTTTGGTGTACTACAGTCATGACTTAATCCTTGACAACAGATTCTTGTTAGTTATCCCAAATTGGGCTTTCAATGAGGGAACACCACTAATGCATTGTGAATTCTGATCTCATGCTCTACATGAAATCCAAAAATTGTCACTATCAAAATGTGTTCCTTTGTCAGTGACCAGTGTCCTGGGATTCCGAATCTTGTAATAATATTCCTCCAGATAAATCGCTTGACAACTTATCTAATATAGGTGAGAGCTTCTTCATTTATTAACTTTTATGAAGTAATCACTGGAAGTTATCAAGTATTTCTGGTTTCCAAGTGCTACCGATAAAGGCCCTATGATATCCGTGCCCTATTGAAAAAAAATTCCAAGGACTCGTGAGTGGATTCATGTCTTCATCTAGTCATTTTATGATCAGGGAGAATTTTTTTATGTTGACGCACTTTCGGGAAATATTTAAAGGCGTCCTTTTCCATAAATACCACCATATCCTTGTGATGTTACCCTGTAAGAGAGTTATCTTCCTCATGTGTGAGATCCATAGCTGCCTTAATGCATCTTAGTGAGGATATATTCCACTTGGTCGGGATGGACACACTTTAATAGAGGATTAGATAATGATCTTTGATAAAGTTTGCCTTCAGATTTAAGATAGGACCTCTCTAACTAAATCTCCAACTTGTGCGCCTATTTATTGTCTGGTGGTAGATCACTAGTATTCATATGGGTGATTCTTATACCCATCCATAATGGGGCTATTTCGATTTACAAGACATTCATTCTAATTTTGATTCATTAATACTCGATCGGTTTATATACTCAACTTTAATGGTTCTTTTCAGATCGGTGCCAATTCTAATGCTAAGGTAGCTAGTGCATCTGTATGGTTGTTACTTTTCCTTGGTACTACTCCAGAGTGGACATCCTGAACTATTAGAAAAGGCTTTTTACTTTGTCACTATAAGAGAGCATCCTAGAATTTCTGTCTTTCTACATTTTATTGAGTTAATTTCCGATCAGTCAGGAGTTATAATACATAATTATATAGTGAGGTCATAAATTGATCTCTCTTTGGATACCGGGGAGCTTCATATTTGACCTCATTATCAGATCCTTTGAACCCCAGTCTGATTATTTATTCTATAAGGAAACCTTATTCCTTGACAAAGACAATCCCAACTTCTGTAATGCGCTCTTTGGATGCCACATTAATAAATAACTTCAATTTCTAATAGTCTTTACTAACAGCCAATGATTCCATAACTAGTTTCGTCTCTTCCTCCTATCCCAATGGTGATATTAAAAATTCAGCCATGAAGTCAGCCAAAAACTTCCATTTTATGGTATATCGTGGATCATACTTGATATTGAATTGAATTGAATTATTCCATCTCCAAGGAGCACTTCATCATTTTGTTGGAGAGATCTTCTTTCTTGAGAGCATACTTTTACGAGTATGTCATGGGGACGATTATCGTGCAAGGGTCAAAGTAATCTCTCAGGTTTGTGTCCGCCTTACTAATGTCAGGGCCTTCTTCTCAATGGGAATCTATCTGGTTTAGATGACATAGTAAACCAGTCCTTACTCCTCATCCTATAATCGCACTTATGTTATGCTGGTCATATGATGTGAGACGAAAAAATATGGGTAGATATCTTCACCAATCATGGGATTTTATAGCAAGGGGGAGATCCTGAGTACTGTTGAATTCCCTTAAGTTACTGATTTCACTCCCATGTCCTAACTATTGAACTTTCTTTCTTCAGTGCTTGGAAAAATGGCTGACATTTGTTTGATGACCTGCATATAAATCTATTTAAGACAGTCAACATTTCCATAATAATTTGTACATCTCTGATGGTGATCGACCTACTAATGTCCTTAGAGCCTTGATATAGTCAAGGTTAGCATATATCCCCGCTTTTTTTACCAAATACCCTAGGAACTTGCCATATCTTACCCTAAATATACACTTAGAGGCATCCAACTTCATCTTATATTCCATGAGGATCTTAAAGGTCTTCATGGGATCCTTGATGTGGTCAGCTAATTATTTTCTTTTGAAAAGCATATCGTTAATGTAAAACTTCATGGTTGAGTCAATTTTATTCTTAAAAATCTTGGTCATAAGATATTGGTAAATCGCCCCTTTATTTTTTAAACCAGACGATATTACTTGTAATAGAAAAATCTTAGGGTAGTGACGAATGAGGCCTTCTCTTGATCTAGGCCGAATAATTGTATTTGATGATACCCAGAGTATGCCTTTATAAAACTCATGTGCTGATGTACAACAATTGAATCCACGAGTTAATTTATCCGGGGCAATGGAAATTATCCTTTGGGTAGATTTTATTAATATCGGTGAAGTCTATGTATACCTTCCACTTTTTTTTGTTCTTCTTGACTACAATGGTGTTGGAGATTTAATCCCAGAAGTGGACATCTCTAATGGATCCGACCTTAAGGAGGTTTCAACATCACTTTTTATAGCTTGGACTTTTTATGGTGCCTACTTCCTTAGCTTCTATTTGATTGGCCAAAAAGTTGGATTCACATCCAATCAATGACAATAAATGAAAGGATCTATGCACAGAAGATCGTATGGTTACCATGCAAAAACATCGCCATTGGTTTTAAGGAAGTTGATGAGCCGCTTCATTTCATCTTGGGGTAATTCTGATTCGATTAATACAGTTTTATTCGGTTGATATGAATCTAGAGGAATGGTGATAAGTTCCTCCATTAATCATTTGATGAGGGTTATTTGAGTCTCTTCCGCCCCGATCGAACGCCTTTTGGTTACTACTTGGGATGATCGTCCTCTAAATAATCTGTAATATCCCATTATTTTGAGGGCTTATTTAACAATATGATATAAGATTTCGGTAATAATTTTAAATAAAAATACTTTTATTGATATAATTTTTCAGAACAATGTATTTTGGTTTGAAATCGAATCAAACATTTAAATTTAAATATAAATGGCTTTTGAACATTTTATAATAGTTTAACTATGTAAAGTAGACAATTTTGAATTAAAGGGTAATATGGAAATATTCTTTAACCTAGGATTCAAGCTAAAGTTTGAGAGAGGGGTTTTATAAGGAATAATAGGGCTGATTATAAGGAAAGGAAGATGAAAAAGATAGGCCAAAAATGAAATTTAAAGAGGCAAAAATGAGAGGAATAGAAAGAGATAGTTTGGAGTATCTTAGATCTTCTTTTTGAGTGATTTCATATGAGATTTGAGAAAAACTCAAAACACATACCCGACTCAATTTTTCATGTAGAATCCAAATCTAAAGTCGGAATGGCAATTGGGATGTTGTTTGGATCAGATGTTTTTGTATAATTAAAACATGCCTACTATTGTAGATTTTGACACACTTGAGATAGTTTCGTTCTCCCATTGTTAATTTAGTGTGCTACACATACTCAACCTTTATTCTATAGTTATATACATGTTATCTGTTGAATTTATATGTATTATATGCTCATATAATATATTCCTTATTGCACCCATTTTGTATGTGTTATATTCATGCCATGTAGTTCGGGGTAACAAAACTAGTTGATATTACTTGAATGTTGAGCCATAGAAATTGGGTATAAAATATGTGCCTTTAATTTATGAGAAATGAATCTAAAATTTATTTGAAATGAGAGAATGATATAATGATGACTATTTGTGAAGAATGCATAGGCATTCCTTAGCCAAACCACCCACTGGACGGGGTGTGTTGTCGGTTATGATTTTGTTTGTTATTCGACGACTAGGCCATGGACCACAATTGACGAGTATGCCAAGATTTTATAACGGTGATCCTAGGATTTTCTGGCGATTATGTTAGGTTATGATGGGTCGTCTGCCAAATTTATGTTAGTTAGTTTTGGGATCATTAGATTGTTTCGAGGATATTTGATAGGATAGCGGATGGTAGTCCATGCCATATTATGGAAAGTTCGGTAAGAATTTTGAGATGGTGTATTGGATCGTGTATTAACCACAGTGAGATCCTAGGTTATGATTATATTATTGGTATTTTAGTTTGAGTGTTCATATTGCATACACTCTTCTATATGATGCCTGCATAAACGAGCATGTGTAGTTACACTTGGAGCATTTATACGAGGTACTGAGTTTTTCACTCACCCACCATTGTTTATTGTATTTGAGGTTTGATGCGAGATGATATTTATGACATCGTTGGGATTAGGATCGTCGTTAGAAGGTCTGAATATTTATTTTCAAAATTTAAATGTGTCTCTTTGTTTATTGTAAATTATTTTGTAAAAGGACATTTAAGATTTAATAAAATTGAAAAATTCTATTAAGTTGATTTATGTAATTATTCTTTTGCAAATTTGTGTTCAATTTAAATGGTATTTAAAAAAAATATATCTCCAATTTATCAATATTTTTCAGGAGCATCTCCCGGGTGTCACAAAGTGGTATCAGAGCATATGTTATTTGCATTCTCAGGATTGGGATTATTGGTTCGTTACGTTGTCCATTGATAGATATTTTATTTAAGTTTTCTCTTATTTGTACGATGTCGAATTCTCTTCAAGTTTAATAGAAGAAACTTTTTGGTGAATTTCGAGGATGAAATTCTTTTTGTAGGGGGAAGCATGTAATACCCCGTTATTTTGAGGGCTTATTCAAGAATATTATATAAGATTTTGGTAATAATATTAATTAAAAATAATTTTATTTATATTATATTTGAAAATAATGTATGTTGGTTTGAAATCTAATTAAACATTTAAATTGAAATATAAATGGTTTCTGAACATTTTATAATGGTTTAACAATGTAAAGTAGACAATTTTAAATTAAAGGGCAATATGGAAATATGTGTTAGCTTGGGCTCCAAGCTACGGTTTGAGAGAGGGAATTTATAAGGTATAATAGGGTTGATTATAAGAAAAGGAAGATGAAAAAGGGAGGCCAAAATTGAAGTTTAAAAATGAAAAACGAGAGAAATTGAAAGTATTAGTTTGGAGTATTTTAGATCTTCTTTTTTGATCATTTTCGAATAAGATTTAAGAAAAACTCAAAAAATATAGTTGATTCAATTTTTTGTGTAAAATCAAAATCTGAAGTCGTATTGGTAATTGGGATATTGTTTGGATCTTATATTTCTGTGTTTTTAAAACATGCCTATAATTGTAGATTTTGACTCTCTTGAGATAATTTCGTTCTCCCCTTATTAATTTAGTGTGCTACACCTATTCAACCTTGAATGTATAGTTATACCAATGTTATGTGTTGAATTTATATGTATTATCTTCCCATACACTATATTCGTTATTGCACCATTTTGTACGTGTTATTTTCATGCTGTGTAGTTTGAGGTAACAAAACTAGTTAATTTTACGAGCATGTTGGGTTATAGAAATTGGGTTGAAAATATGTCCACTTGATTTTATGAAATTGAATCTAAAATTTATTTAAATTGATAGAATGATATTATGATGGTTATTATTAGAGAATTCATAGGCATTCCTTAGCAAACCACCCACTTGACAGGGTGTGCTGTCGGCAACGATTTTTTTTATTATCGAAAGACTAGGCCATGGAACCCAGTTGGCGAGTATGCCAAGATTTTATAGTGGTGATGCTAAGATTTTATGGCAGTGATGCCAGATTATGATGGTCCGTGTGCCAAATTTATGTTAATTTTTTTGGCAATTGGATTATTTAGAGGATAATTAACAGGGCAGTGGACAATAGTCCATACCGTACTACGGGAAGTGCGACGGGAATTTTGATATGGAGTCTTGGATTGTATAGTACCCATGGTGAGATCCTAGGTTATGATTATATTATTGGTATTTTAGTTTGAGTGTTCATATTGCCTATACTCTTGTATATGATTCATGCATACACGAGTATGTGTAGTTACAATTAGAGCATTTATACGAGCTAGTGAGTCCCCCCCCCCCCAGTTTATTGTATTTCAGGTTTGCTACGAGATGATATTTATGGTATCGTTGGGATTGTGATTGTCATTGGAAGCTCTGAATATATATTATCAAAATTTAAATGCACCACTTTGTTTATTATGAATTATTTTGTAAAAAGATATTTGAGATTTAATAAAAGGAAGACATTCTATTAAGTTGATTTTTATTTATTTCTGCTTCTGCAAATTTACACTCAATTTAAATGTCTTTTTTAAAAATCTAATTTATCAATATTTTTCAATAGCACCTCCTTGGGTGTTACATCATCATAATTCTGACTCTACTTAGGGTGTTCGTACTTCATTTTGATGCTTGCTATGAAACAACTGTGAGATGCGGCTTGATCTCCCTTAATTTCTCTAATTCCCTGATCGCCTTGAAACTTACATTTTTGGTGGAGGGATGAGGGAACGACCTTCATATCATAGAGACAGCCCCTGCCAAGAATGGCATTGTAAGATGACCCTGACTTGATAACATGAAGTTCTATCTTGGAGTTTACTGGACCAATTTTTACTAACAACTTAATATTTCCTTAGGATGATTCTACGTCTCAGTTGAAGCCGATCAGTGGACCAACTTTAAAAAGGGGTAAAAATACTCTGACACCACTTATAAGAGTGGAAGGTTCCGATACCACTTTGTGAGTGCAAAAATAAACGTGCTCAGCAAGGATGGTCACAATCAAAAATTCTATTTTTTTTTATTTTTCAATTTAAGACCCAAAATCCAATTTTATATTTTGTATCCCAAGCATGTGTTTAGGTGATAACAGATAAGATAGACCAATCATCTAATCAAATATGATAAATAAGGTAAATCCTTTTTCAGGGAAAAATATATATTTCATCACTTTAGAGAGTTTTACAAGACTATTGACTTGCATACTACTTGATATCACCCACAAGTATAATGTACGGTGTCTTTAAAACCTCTAAAGAAAGCGGCTTAGTCCAGAGTCGTCCATAGGTGGCGGTCGACACTTGGTATCCATCGATTTAGACTCCAGCCTTCTTTATCCTTTTTCAATCATGATCACTTGGGTTAAAAGGTTCAGCTATATAGAATTCAATCCACAAATATCTATCCAAGTTACGAAACTTTTTAGGGTTTCAAAAAGATTCACAAAACTATTTTGGGATGTAAAGTGTGAATCAAAAAGTATTTTTGTATTATAAGATTTGGACACTTTTGCAACAAATATACAGGAATCGTTTTGGCAAAAGTCTTACAAAATTTGGATTCAAAACAGGAATTTATAGACGTGGCACAAATTTTGAAGCAACAAATTTGTTCAAACAAAAATAGAAGTTGTTCGAACGAGAAATCCATTCGTTTGAACAAAAACACAGTTCGTTCGAACGAGACAGCAATCTCATTAAAATAAGCTTCTAACGATCTTCTAACATATTCAAGTAGAATGCCTTCGTTTGATGTAGATCTAACGAGCCTTCTAACGAGTAGGCCATTTTGTTCGAATGAGATGCTGATCTCGTTTGAATGAGGTTAAAAAAAGTAATTTTTCTTATTTTTATTACTAAAAAATCGATCCTCGTTTTTAAAAAAAATAACATCCCAAATAAATTTATGAATAATTTCAAACTCTTAAAAGTCTTTATAGCTTGTTGAGATGTAGAGGAGTCTTGAACACTTGGAGATATTAGTGTTCTGTTCATCGTGTCGGTTTGTAATGAGATACGTCAAATATATTAAAGTGAAAATAAAATAAATAGAAATCCTAAGGTGAAATATTTCCTTTACAAATCTACCCCTTTGTCTATTTCTATACAAAACTTAACCGAAACTCAAATTATAGAAAAAACCTCCGTGATAAAAATTCTAATACCTTCCTAAATCCTAAAAATGGAACAGCATAGAGAAACTTTGTCTTCAATCTCCACTTATTCTTCCATTTGATACCTACACACATGAAGCAAAGAAAATATCCCGTGATTCATCGAGTTTGAAATAGAAAACAAAATCAAAAACTTATAATGGATCTCCCCCATAAATCAAACTCATCATCATTATTCCCCCTTTTGTTCACCCCTTTTTGTTCCAAAATAGACGAAGGAGTAGAAACTAAACATGAAGTATAAAGCATCACATACAAGAACTAAGATATCATCATAAATATATGTAAACAACGCACGTGTAATGATAATCTCAAAGGCAAACACAACCAACTATTGTTAAAAAAATTCATTTTTATTCAAAAAAATGTAAATATTACAAACACACCACAATGACTCAAGCATAAATAATCCAAACTATGATCAAGTTATAACCATGGACTAAATGTAAACCTCAATGGGTCAAAACATGATACCATATATAATATATGCAAAATATACGAAAGAAAATCCGACACACGTACACACACACACACTAGGGTATGGTCGTGACTGAAGGGACAAATAGAATTTTTCAAAGTGTGTAATTGTAAAATGGCAAACAATATCAATTATGTAACTGCAAAACGGAAAAAAATTTGTTCCTCGACAATGGAAAAATGAAAATGCCGACTTTAAAGTCAATTTTGACCCCTTGAACATCGCCGAAAATAGTCCAAAACAAAGTCAGCTAGGCACGGGCGATACGAATCCAATGACGCTAGAATTGCCTTATTCCGATTTACGGTTAAAAAGTTGGGGCATTTCTTCCAAAACATACTATTTTAACTTGAAAAATAATAGTATTAAGGGAATTCAACTACTGCTCAAGCTAACTAAGAAATAATTATTGGAATTTCAATGAGCGCATAAAGATCTAACTAGTTAAGGCCTCATTGTCATCATTAATTATCACATGCAGAAAAAAAAAATGTAACCAAAACATCAATGGGAAATGTGAGTTATAAATTTGAGCCCTATGAAATAATATGAAAATAGTTAGATTGTATAAAACATGACATTGATGTCATCCCACCTTTTTAAATATAATGATCTTATTCACGGTTTGAAAAGAGACATAGGTTACCAAGCAACATGTACGATGAAATATGTAAATGAGTAGTAATGATGCAACATGTAGGAGCATGTTGTATGAATAATGAGAGTCAACCAAAAATAATTTAAGGAATTCTATATTTTTTATTATATTGAAAGCAAATGATATTGACATTTAAAATGGATTTCTACAAAATTAAAATATAATTGTTTTGCAAATCGAGTAATAATATTTACGTGAACACAGACTTAGAAGAACATGATACGAAGAAAAAACATAAATATCCAAATGAACCCTCGTATACATTCTTCCCCAAGAAAAGAAATAAAGCATCATGGGAACACAAAATATAGTTTGTATTCATAAATTAAATAATATAGTGAAATATATTACCATCACCAACGAATCATGAACAAACAACATATCATTGTTTCAATTTAGGAAAATATCCAACTATATAACTTTCCATAATAAATGGGAAAAAAATTCCAATTCATCCCAAACAACATTACAATATTTAGTTTTATTTAAAAAAAAATTCCACAAACTCAACCCATACTCCTTCCACCTTAAAAACTATGGAATATATCTAATGCTATTAAAATTAATTGAATAAATGAAAAAGGAGACACTTGATACACAAATTAATAAGGGTCAGAAAAGTTCCTCCATGTCCATCGCATGTCCTCAACGTGTACCTTGCACCTCTGTCATGTCCCACGCATCCCCTTTGAGTCTCCAGCCTAGTTTGTCCAACAAGTCATGTGGAAAGTTGGACACATGTCCAAGATGTGGCGTATGCCTCTCTGTGCCACGAAGTATTCGACATTTATGTTGAGTGGAAGAGTCTGTTTTCAGAACCCAGTATTTCTGTGGATGAATTCCTGTTATCTTCCATAAAAAGTAAACCTAAAACAGTCGAAAACAGATATTACAAATTGCAGTAATTAAGAAGCCAGAACCTAGAACAGTCGTAAGCCGACATCTGCTAAGCAATTGATGCCAACATTTACAATCCATATATTTTGGCGCTCATTAGATCTTATGCATACCAACTATAAACAACAATTTTTTACACTTTGCACCCAATATTTTAAACTGAAATACAACCATACAAATGTTTGGTAGTGGTTTTGATAACCAACAAACTATTGGTGATAGTCTTCTGCGGAAAATGTGATAACCAACAAACTAAGTATAAGTGCAAAAAGAAATACCAAACTGTTGTTGGCACTGGAGTTTAGTCAATTTCATCCCCCAAGAAGCTTGGTAAATTTCTGCCCAACAACTACTTAACACCTAATAACACTGGACAAAAAATACAATGCCATTTAGTAAATTGTCATAATAATGAAGGAAAGAAAACTAACCTGTTAATAAACTATTGTGTCAATGCCTGGTTGTTTTGTTTCGTGCGTGCTATTTCTAAAATCGTCAACCCTAATGTTGATTCGTATTATCGCTTTTATCGATTAAATGTGTCATGCAATCACTTCCAAATTATCTGTATAATAATTTGGAGTCTGAAATCACAGCCATAGGATTTTGGTAGCCACAACGCAAGTTATTGTACTCAAACTTACTATTTCAAAAACTGTAGGGAAAAAAAACATTCTATTCCAAGTCTCTTAAAATTTTCATAACATTAAAATATAGTATCCAACTTGTAAACTTCAACTTAGAACATAAAAGAAAAAGAAAATATAAGTGTCCACCGTAAAAATAGAAATTGATCAGATAATAAAACTTATAGATTATCCGGCAACAAAAAGCTCAACAAGGGAAAGATATGACAACTGACTTGCACAAATATAGATATTCCACATTAACCTTTGCTGAAACTTTTTATGGGGAGAAATTAATTCTTCCTGATGTCGTCTTCATGGCATAACTGGTTTTGATCGATCATAGCGTCGTGCCTCATATTCACAAAATTGTTGGCTAGGACTCGCACTTTTATTTCACGCCTTTGAAATTGATACCGCCTCATATTGACAAAATTGTTACCACATACAAAATTGTTGGCTATTTTTCGTAACTCATATTCGCTTTGGAGGCACACGACACTGTTGATCCTGTGGAAAAGGTAGTTGCAAATTTTGCAACCATATTTGAGTCTTTGGAGATCTCAAATGTAAAATTGAAATGGAGGGCACCCTTTTAAGAATTATCGTGAAGAAGGATTAAATAGAAAAGAGACTCCATTTTTCACTTTGTATTTCAAGTTTCTCAACAATAATGGAAGTTGTCTTTGAAGAAACACTTAAGACTATCAAATTGTGTCCATGAAATGTACCTCGAGATAATATATGTACATTAGAAGAAAAAAGATGTAAGTTGTAACATCAAACCAAAACATAAAATAAGGAGATATAATAACAACTTAATAACATCAAACCCAAAAATATAAACACAATTGTGAAAAAATGAAAACAAATATATACCGATATTCTTCACAATCTGCAATATTCAGCAAACGCAAATAAGATATAGAGAAATAGAGGTTTAGACATGGTCATGTTTATTTAGACATGGGTCATGAGTTCTATTAGAGGTTTAGGAACAAACTCAATGAGATAGATAGAGAAATAGAGGGTCTTGTTGGAGTGTAGAAGAACACTCTTATGTTAATGTTCTTCTTTTATATAGAAAGTACAGTGCTATGCCATTCTTTTGAGATAGACATAGAAATTGATATAGAAAATAAAAATGTTAGTAAGCCATTGTACATAAAGTGACATAAATGAGATTATAAATAACAAAAAGACTAATAACTGATCTTTAAATATGAGAAGCTAGCAGAAAAATAATAAATTCACTCATGGTCCACTGTTCACCCATTTTAGGCGACAAATGATGCAGGTGAAAAATCACACAGTCACCCATTTTATGATGCAGGTGATAACTAATGCAGTTGACAACTGACGCAGAAAAACAATAACTTCTTCCTTTTTATCATGCTTCTTCAGGTGACAAATAATGCAGTTACCCATTTTAGGTACAATAAATTCATTCATGTTCCACTGTTCGCATTTGGTGGATCCTTCATTCTCGTATCTATAAGTTATGGACTCATTATGTTCCAGCAGTTAATATAATACAAAAATAGATCATTACTTAGATCTTACATCTTAGAAACCAAAACAATTGACTCAATTCAAAATGACTAATTAGTGCCCATGTTCAATAGGTTAAAGTACATGTTAATCACACAATGCCTAAGTAGAATTCGAAAGTAAAACATAGACCTGAGTTGAAGTTTATAACTTCCTATAAACATTAAAACCTCAAATGTATACAAAATTATAGAGAATGGGGGTTTACCTCGGCAACTTGGACAACAAAATAAGCATAGTTGATGACGGTCCCAACTCGAGCATTTTGTGAAGTACCTGGGCACACCAAATTTAAATTCTCACTTGGACAACAAACTCAACAAATTTATATGATAAACACAACCGTTAAGAACAAATAGGATGAACACAACCTTAATGCAGGTAGCACTTTTACGTTGATGTAAGCATTGGCTCGTGCTTCATTCCCTACGAAGATAACAATTATTAAATCAAACAGAACCAGAATCGAAAATAGATAACAATTATTATATTTACAATGATGCCTTATGGTTTCTAATATACATCAATTTCCCAAAATAAATAAATTCCTCTTTACATGAACTATTCAATTAAAGTATTGAATCTTGTATATGCCAGAATAAACAAACATTTTGAATCTGAAGTGGTCAACTAATAAAACCGACAAAGACCGGCTAAAATCGAATTACATCATACTTTGCACTGGTGATTATGAGCATCGTATTAATTATATCCATTGTCTGGGTAAGTTGAGGCTGATAGAGACTTATAGTGGTGATTATGTGCATCGTATGAATTATTTTATGAACATACACACCTTTAGCCAAGATTAACATGTCCATGACACTGCTACAGTTGGGTTGTTTCCCAGCAATGCATAAGTGGAGGTTGTCAAGTCTGCTTCTTAAATTTCATGCCCCTCCACCAATGAGGTTAACCTGACGATGCTACACCACCACGCCGATCGAGTATCTCTATTTCTTTACTTCCCAAATCAGATAATATATTCTAAGATGCGTTAAGTTTCTTCATTCCACACAATTTCTTTACATCTTAAAAAGATGCAGAAGTAGTTAACTTTTGAACATGAACTCGAATTATACGAATGAAGCTGAAAGTAAAAGTAGTTGATAGCTGATATGTTTTGCTGAAACGAATAACGATCGATCTGATTTTGTATGGCAACATTTGTCCTCAAAGTTTTTGATAAGGTTATTGGAGAAGTTTAGGTACTTATAATATTTCGACTAATACCGTACTTTATCCTTTCAATTTTTTACATGTTTTAGCTTTCAACTGGTCTCCATCTTTTTAGTTCGGGTCAGGTCATCCGTAATGATTGCAAAAAAATTATTGTGCGTACGATCTGAAATAAAAATGTGTGAGTTGTGATGGTTGCTGTGATTATACCTAAATCATAATATTCATTAGTGATACTAAAATCAAGAACAAAAAACATAGATATTTACACACATACATTATGTCCTTTTATCAAACACATGGTATTCATACAATTAAACAAATACAAAAAAAATTGAAAAATCGAAATATTAGAGTCTGCCTACTAAGGAAATAATTTATTCCTATAAATACTTCTTTCGTATAAGTAAACAAATAAGAAAGTAACAAACTTAAAAAGGAAAAGCAAAGTAACATGAATAATTGTGCTCCATTCATATACCTTTGGTTCTCCCTAGCAAAATATCAAAAACTGACCATCCAAATCAAAATAAAAAAATAATAACGGTTACCCAATCTCCCCCTCACTTCACGTAACTTACATTTGATGATGGGGTTTGTGAAGTGTGTCCTTTTACCTCGATCCATGGTAGGATGATTCGCCGAGAGGAAGCTGACACCAAGAAAAGCTGAAAATCCAATGTACGCGTACTATCAAGCCTATGCTATTTGTTTCAAGCACTAAACAATATCTTGGCCTATGAAACTAAAAATATGCACTAAACAATTGTCGTCACATGAAAGTGTACCTGAAATTTAAACATTTTGAGCCCTGTGTAAAAAACGGTCGTCACATGAGGTCTACTATGTTGGGGACTTGGCCTCAATCAATGGTGTCCTGTGTAAACAACCAAATACACTTTCTTTTGTTAATAAAAAAATATAACTTTGAGCTAAAATAAGAGGTAAATTATATGTACAATGAATTTATTTAATCTACATATTTGATATGTTCACTCTCACTCAATATTTTCCATTGTAATCAGGCTGCATTGACAGCTGGAACACAACCTCCATGAGCACCACGTCCATTATATGTACAATGATCTCCCCTGTACTAAGATTTACCTACTTCGTTCGAACTTCATAAAATATCAGCATTCCATATACGTATCTGAATATGTATAAATTAAATCCCAATAAGGAATCATAAGTAATCTCATTTTCAGCATTCCATATACATCTCTGAATACGTCTTTGAGGACATTAAAATGGCCATAATTTCATGAAAACAACAGAAAAATGTAATTACAATGGACTTAAAAATAGTCAGAAGCTAATTTCTCATGTTTAGAAGTTTTTGCTTTATTCATTTTCATTTTCAGAAATGAGAACCTGTAAGCCCAAAATTTTTTATTTGTGTACTCAGCCTAACCTAAATTGAAGCCCAAACTTATACATTCTAAAACATTTCAAACAAAACTGCTTAACTCCACAAAAAATTTTGTAAGAAAATAAGTAACAATAACATTAATCATACAATTAAGCAAGAGAGTGAAAGAATCAACTAAAAAGAAGGGCATCCATATATTCACCGCAACCAAAGAAAATTACCCGTATCGAGAATTTCTCAAACACCTAGGATGCACCTATCGTTGTACTTGGTTGAACCCTTCATCATCATAGATATATAACCAAATGGGTACCTAAAAAATAAAAGAAACATGAAAAAATCTAAAAGTTGAACCGAAAATTGATTTGCACCCAAAAAATAACCCCTTAATTAGTGATAAAAAAGTCAAATCCACATAAAAATCCAAAGAAAAGAAAAGAGAAACAAACGAAAATAACCACATGGAGATTTTCTCAAACACCACTAAGGCTTAATCGTGAATACTTTTTCCTTAAGTTTTTTACCTTTAGTTTTTTTGGACTGCACTATGAAGGATCAGTATAGCTATGAATGGTGTTGACCAATCCTACAGGTAGGGAATCATCACTTTCATTTTGAACTACATTTATCATTATTTTTTGGCTACTTAGAAACTTGATCACCTGGAGCATCTGAACTTATAAGTTCATCTTCTACTTTAGCGTATTTACCAGTACGATCCATAATATTGTCCATCGTCGATGTTGTCCTATTTTTTAGGGATTGATAAATGTCATTCAACCTCGAAAGGTTGAATTTAAAGGATTTGATAGCGAGTTGTTCGTTTCAGTCGTCTATCTCTATGAAAAATTCTCAACATTATTGTGCATACTTCCTGAGGGTTTTTCCTCTCTTACTTTTAAGGGAGATTAGTGAGTTTACCTCCTTGACTTCTTTGCTATTGGTGATGAAGCGGGTTGTGAACTACTCATCTAGATCCCTGAATGAGTATATTATTCTGGGGGATAACTTCTCAAACCAATTTAGGCCGATCTCTCTTAGAGTCTAAGAGAAACCTTAGCACATTAAGGAATTATGATGGATCTAAATAGACATTATTTGGAAATAGCGCCTGATATAATGGGCATGATCTGCCTTACCATCGTAAGTTGTAATCTTTAGAACTAAGAACTTCTTCGGCATCTCTAACAGTTTTATCTAGGGAGTTAAATGTGAGGCAAAACTATGTCTTAGTGCCTTCCTGGTGAGATATTTTGGAGTTCGAAATGAATTTGTTTTCAAACATCCTTCAAATTCCTTGTTAATAAGTTTTTGGAGTTCATCGCTCCCGATTATATTTAGTTGCACTTGTGGATAAGCAAACCTACTATTTTTGGCAGGTTTTATAGGTCTAACTTGTGAACAGTTGCGGATGGTAAATTACGTACCGAAGAACGATCAATAAATCACGCATTAGAATGCACCGCATGGGTAATTCTAGACCTAGAAGCCTTTTTGTTACGGATGAACCTAATATTCCTTAGGGAAAGGATTCCCCTCCTCCATCGATGTTCTAGAGTATGATAACGGGAACTATATTCCTCTGATTTATGAGTCGATTGCTTTTGAAATTTCTTGATCATGGTGATCTAACCTTTCTTCATAAATATTTACTAACCAGGATGTTGATCTTCCGGTAGGTCATTTAGCAAGAGGAGTATGACGTTGGTGATTGGATCAGACCTTCTAAATGAGCACCCCCTTAACCTAGATTGCATGGGGAAAGGGAAGTCTGATAAGAGTTTGCTCTCTCCTAATGACTTATATCTGAACTGTGAAACTGATAAGCGCTCGTATTTCTTATTGAGTAGATGATTCCATGGTGGTGAGAATTTTAATTTCTCACTGACGGCGCCAAACTGTAGGGGATAACAAACCCATAATAATAATAATATTATGATTTAGCCCAAAAGTATGAATGCCATAAATAAAGAACACATGGAGTACATGGTTCAGCATATCATCCTACCTACATCCACAGAGAAGGGAGGGAGGGAGAGTATTATATTTCCTTGAAGAACAAAGGATTATTGGAGTGATAGTTTTGTTAGCTTAGAGCATCGTGAGACATATACAAGTAAATACTTTCAAATTGGGTGAATTCTCCCTTATTAATAAGTACAAAGGTCCTATCTTACTAGGTCTCTCTCTATATTGATCCAAATCATAACTTTTAAAGTCCTAATAGGAATGGTCGCCCACGTCGTCTACCTGATCCCCCTAAATTTATACTTATCTCCCACTTATATTTGGTTTGTTAGGCATATTGCTTCTTGAATGCCATATACATGGCACGTGCCTTATTCTAAGATATATTCCCTTCAATAAATATATAAAAACAAAGAATTTATAAAACTCATATGAAGTGTAAACTTATGTCGATAAACCCCTATTGAGCACCATAGTCAAACCATCAATATAATTGCCATACTCCCCTTCAACCAAAAAAGATATGAAAAGTTCATCAAATCTCCCATAAAGATTGAAGGGTAAACTGAGATTAAAACCCTTGTCATGAACAAAACCCACTTTATGATGAAAATACCTTTTCCCCTATACTAATTTTCTTTGTTAGTGTAAGGATGGGTTTTACACTCCATATGTTTATGTGATACCCCATAAAATTCATAAATAGATTGATCAGGTCTAATACAAATTTCGTGAGAATAAAAACTTTTGTTAACATTATTAGAATGACGTGACTAAATAAAAGAAATAATTAAATGTACAACAAGATACTAACTATTGAATTAAATATAATATCTTCGATACCAATCACTGGCATGAGAACCAAACTCTGGAATATATATCCTCAACTATGCAATATTCATCTCTGAATATAAGTACAAAATTTACCATCTTTGACTCGGGAAAAATTGAAATAAATACAACTTCTTATACTGAAATACAAAAAATAAAAGTAAGTAAATGATCTATATTTTTTTACTTCTACATCCTAGGAATGATGAATAGAATGTCACTAGAAATATTCCGTTAATGACTAACCTAAGTCTAAAACAATAACATCGGTTTAAGATCAATAGAAAAATAGTTCAAGAACGAATGTTACAACTAGTAGACAAAAGTAGTAATAATACATCTTCCTCCCATGTTAAGTGTATTTTAATTTACTTAATGTACCCAACCTAAATAACCTAAAATAAGCATGCAGTTTTACTCCCAAACCCCACGAGTCTCATGTGATATATATATTAATTTAAGGTTCTTTACTTTTATATTATTAAGATAATCTCATATATTAAGAATCATTTATAATATTGGAATCTGTTATATTAAAAGTAAATCATATTAATCTTAATATCAATACCGGTCTCCAATTATGATTCTAAAAAGTGTCTTAAATCTAATAGTCTCAAAGTCACAGGCCACTAGTTTAGGATATATTTCACTAGTATATTCATTACATAAATCGAGAGTCATAAGTTTATAGTTATACATTAATGGTATAAATCATAAACTGGTACAACCATCCCAAGTATCCCAATATAAAATTATCGTGTAAATCATAGTTTAGTACTACCATATCAAAGAACCATAATACAAATCACAAAATCCATAATATCAGTGAGTATACACAATCCACATCAAATCTCATGGGCTACGCTCAAGCCCATAAATAAAAGTACAAAGGCATATCCCAATTTCCTTTGTGTATCACTTGTGTGTGCTAGGTATACTTATATGGTGTCCCAACCCTATAACCTCCAAGCTTCAATAAGGAATAATAACTGCACATTCCCAACATAATGCATGACCTCCATACCCAAATCTATACATTAGAACTCTCTCATTTATTCCCCTATGGAAATAATGGTACAACACCCGTAGGATCAGAGTAAATATGACCTAGGTAGAACCCATCTCATCAGCGGGAATGCCACATGTGGTTAATGTCATATTTGTCGCATCAAAATCCATCATACTACATCTCCTATGAGTACACACACCACCCTAGTATGATTACATATAAATCAAGTAAATAAGTATGACCCTACACAATCGGGACAAACAGACAGACACAAACCCTAATCATTTCGGTTACACATAAAGTCTATTATTATAAGTTAATATGAACATTAATAATAATGGGTTATTTATAACATTATCCCGAACACCCAAGGCTCTCCAAATCAAGGCACAACTCACACCCAACTTTTACAAGAATTATATTTATATATTTAGCACCCTACTCGACAGTTAATTCTATATTATCGAGTGATCTACACACGCCCTAGCTATCTCATGATCTCATAATTTATTCCAACACTTAGCCCTATATATAAGGTCCTCAGATAAATCTATATAAATCCCATCGACTATCGGGTTCCTAAAATGGTTTCATGTTCTAGATTAATATATCCGATTAAATAAGAACTAATCTCCAAACTCCTCATACATCAATCGAAACTAAAACTCTGCATACTCATTCAAAACAGCCTCCTGATATCTCCCCTAGGAATTCCCTAACCCTCAATAATTATCTCTATAAAAACCAATAATGCAATAGTCTTACTACCTTGTCGTGCGCACGGGGCTACTTGTCCATGTGCATGGATATGAAAAACTTGATTTCTAAAAATGATGGGATTATTCAACCTCAAACCCCCAAAATATTAACTTAAAAGCCCTAGTCCACCATTGATGAACTACCCAATGTTCCTAACACATCAAGAACAACCTATTATGATATATAAACCCTTATAGATAAATACTTAACCTCTCAAGTTTATAAATTGACAATTTATCTCAGATTTGATTCAAGTATCAACTTAAGGACTGGATTTTAATGAATTAACAAATAGGATTCAGAATTATACTAAGCTAATCAAATAATACCATATTATGTTCTAAATCAAGGTATTCAACATTAAACTACTCAATTCATAATAGGATCAAGTATTAACATCCAATTTAAGTCAAATTACCAAAAAAATATGAATTGGTTGATTAAAATACAGATATGTACAAGTTTTTAGTCTAGATTCCAATGACTACGACTACCACAACACAAATCCACTTAAGTTTTTAATCGATATAAAATTGCCTTATGCCAAATGTATGAATTCAAATCTCAACTCCCAGTTCTTATTCACCCTTGAGTGCCTCTTCCTTTATTAACCTTCGAACGTTTCTCTAATTCCTCACTTATGTTTTTAGTTAGTCTAATTAACGGAAGAACTAAACTTCTCACTAAATTAACCTTACTCCTAATATTAGCCTTAACCTAATGAGCTAAAATAACAATCCAAATGCCCCAAACTCTAGCCAAATCATATACTAACCCAATGGACTTAAATCCCACTATTCAAAGTCAAAACAGATATTCTAAATGTCCTAAAAGAAAATCGAAAACAAAATATATTGTTAGTAAATTAATATCCTCGATAACTTAATTTATTATTCAGTACGAGACAATTAAGTTAAAACTTAATTAATAAATTGTTATACGCAATTCGGCATTATAAGAAATCACTTCATAATCGGGGATAATCCAAACAAGGAAGCTCCCGACACCCAATACTTGACCATTCCAGAGTTGGCCATAATACTAATTCATTTACAATATTTAATTAATGAATTATTGTGTGTTATAATATCAATTCATGAAACACATATAGTACCACATATGATAATCACATCCAACATGAAACAAATATAATAAGTGACATACCCTCACATGAAAATATAATCAATTTAATAATTAGTTTATTTTTTTTAAAATACGGAATATTACAGTTAATCGGTATTGAATTATATCGAACAAACTATTTGTGTTATAATGACTTTGAATCGGGTTTATTGAGTTGTAATCGCACATCATTGAAGATAAAAGAGACAAAACATGGTGATAAAGATTACCTCACCAGACCGTACTGTTCACACGAAAGACCATTTAAGGTTTGGTAAGCTTTTACATGAATTATATTTTCTTTATGTTATCTTTTAAGTAATAAATTGACAAGACAAAAGTTGAGCTTCAAAATAGTGAAAAATGTTTTTAAATTGTTTTTTATTTTACAAGAAACCTTGACAAATAAGGATCATATTTGAACGATATTCCCTTAATCGAAAGATGTTCTAATTGAGGTCACTACTTGTTAACAAATGGACCTCATAAGATAAACTGCTAAAATTAAGAGGACCTCGAAAGAAGAAAATTTTGTGCAAGGATCCTAATTTTTATCTAGGGGACTTTGTAGGATTAAAACTTCAAAAGGACCTCGTTTGAAAATGACCTCATTCAAATGAGGGCATTTGGTTTGAAAAAAAGACGTATTTTTGGGAAACAAAGCATAAGTAACTTTGTAAAAGCTTATTAAAAGTACGAAGTTAAATTATAACAAAACCCTTTTTCTTCATTTGGAGAGAGTCATTTAAGAGCATGGTGTCAATTTCCATGCTTTCAGGGTAGAGTTTAGATTTACAATCGCTTTCCAATCTTCTACATTACTAGGATAATTTCACAATAAATTGTGTGAGTGATTATCATGATCAAAATGTGTAGGAAAATCGTTATCAATCAAGATGGGTGGATTCTAAGGCCTTGGAGGCTGTGTACCTAGTTCCTCAACTAGAGTAGCGAATGTTATTACGAGAAGATGCATATAAGAAGAACATAAGGGCGTAATCATGTGTGAGTAAGTGTCAGCATATATGTAAGATATATATGTGCCATTTTTAAGTCTTACTCAGTACTAGTGGACTTGTGCGGATTGGGTTCATAGTGTTTTTCACGCAGGGTTTTGACCTCTAAACTACTTATATGATTTTATGATTTCTTTATTTATTTTCTTTAACTAATAGTCACTTGATGCATTATTCTGTAAAATTGAAATGGTTCAAATTAAAAATAAATTATTTTATTTGAGGATGTAATTAATTAATTGAATGTAGACCATTATGCACTTACCTATTTCCAATTAGTATCAGATTACACCTTAATATGAATTCAAAAGATATGTTTGTTGAGGGTCAGTCGATCACACGTCGACCTATTTTTACGGTAGAAACATATTGGAAGGCGCCTATGACTTTTTTACTTAAGTTCCAAGATGAAAGGGCATGGTTAACCATATTTAAGGGTTAAAAATTCTCGACAACTCAGCTATGAGAAATTCTTGTCCCTTAACCTAAGGATTCATAGTTAAAGGATGAGCATAGGTTCGCTAACTACCACTCTAAGGGATAAATGTGATTTTCTATGGAGACACCCAGGAAGAATTTCGTCGGATATCTAAGTATACTACGTCTAAGGAGGAGTGGGACATTTTGCAACTCACCCATGAAGTTACTAGTGTCATTTAGATCTTGAAGATCTAACATCTTTCCACCAATTTTGAGTTTTTGAAACTGACTTAAAAAAGACCTTATGTGAATTTTTTGTAAATTTTCAACATCATAAACTCTCACTTTCATTGGCTGATAAAACCCCAGGCTCTAGGAACGTTAGGGAAATATTCATGAATATACCAACTAGGTTCATTCCCAAGTCTCAGCTCTTAACATCGTAGGCCGAATATATAACATGAAGGTATAAATCTTGTAAGATCAATCCAAACCTTTCAGTTAGAAAACCTTCCTCTGCCTAAGAAATAGATAGGTATATTATTGTAAGCACAAAAGAGTGCTCCCTCGACCTTAGATGACAATTTAGATTAGAATGTGGTTGATTTTGCCTTGTTGGCAAATCAATGCTATCAGTTTATTAAATATAATTCCCAAACGTTTAAGCTTAATAGTAAATGAGGAGAGAACTCCAAGAGTAATGAGTTTAGAAACTATATTAGTAGACACAATTGTAATTCTCGATATGTTAAAGGAAAAAGAAAGTGTTTTATATGAAAAGAGTTTGAACACTAAGCTTTTAAGTTACCCACTTGTCTAAAGAAGAGTAGTTTAGAAGGTTTTAAATTCCTAGATTAGTGAAATAGGTTCGAACTGTGACAGTAGCGAGTCTTCCGTTGAGAGCATTTAGGAAAATTTGATTTTCAAAATGATAAAGGTATATTTTTAGGATATTCAACAAATAAGGATGACTTTCTTATCTAGATTGTTGATAAAGATAACCATATCCACAAAACCAATGCACATTATAATTATTGACACATTACTCCTCCAAGATATCAAAGAGAAGTGGATCCGAATTTGATTAGGGAGGAAGATCCACCTTTTTGGATTAAAACTAATCTTGCTTTGATTTGAGAAACATGGTGCTTGGGAACTTGTCCCATGACCTAGAAACATTAATGTAGTAGGCACCAAGTGGGTTTATAAAAATAAGATAGATGAGAATGGTTTAATTAATAAAAATAAAGTTAGGCTTATTACTGAAGGCTACACACAAGAGGAAGGTGTGAATGTTGATGACACTTTTGTGCCCATTTACCGGTTATAATATGTTTTTATTCTTTTTGTTGTGGCATGTCACTTATGCTTTAAGATTTATCATATGAATGAGAAAAATGCATATTTTAATGGATTATTGAAGGAATCTAAAGGGTTAGAAGACCCTCAATGTCATGAACACATTTATTGGGTGAAAAAAGATGCATGTATGTGTTGAAGCAAGACCCTAAAGATTGGTACGAGAGGCTCAATCCTAACTTATCGAGTGTGGCTTCAAAAGAGGGGGTGCAATAACCCGAATTCTTTTGTTAATATTTTAAGTGATATTTATGAATAATTTATGCGAATTGGTGTTATGTGATATTTTATTACTCAGCTTAATTTTATATTAAAATGGAGTACAGTATCAAGATATAAGTTATTAAGGAAAAATGACTAATTTTACGGTGAAAGTGAAATTAATGTGGACTAATTAATGTAATTAATAAGGATAAATTGAGGATTTTGACAATAGTATTGAAATACAATTATATTTTTTAAAAGCAATGATTTGATGTTTATTATTTAGGACTTTGAATATATAAACTAAATATTTTTTAAATTGAGTATGATGTTTGTAATTTTGTAACAATTAAATTTAAGATAATTGTGTTGAAAGAGTTCGTATATTTCAAAAGATGTTAAATAATTTAATAGATTGGTTTAAGTTGGTTATGTTACGATAAAACATTAATTAAAAAAGTTTTGGTAGTTATCATGCATCGAGGTTAAGAACTAAACCAACTTAGATTGATATTATCAAGTTATGTTAAGTGAGGAACACATGTAGCCTTTGTGGGTTCATAGTAAAATGAGAAAAACAATAAGCATGAAGGCAGGGTCTAGAAAATGGTTTCATAACAATGGAAGCTTCTTGAGAATGGATGGATATTACTGGCATTTTGTAAAAAATGTTTCTTGTGTGCCCTTACCTATAACTCTCCTCACTTGAAAATATGCATTTTTGAGTCGAGCGACGATTGTGAGAAAGTAGTCCAAGAGTTTAAAACACGTCTGACTTCTGCACCACTATTTGTTCTCCCACAATGAGGGAAAGAGTATGTAGTATATTGTGATGCATCTTAGGAAGGTCTGGGAACAGTTTTGACCAAATATGGACAGGTTGTGGCCTATAATTCGCAACAACTGAAGACTCCTGAGCAAAACTACCCCACACTATGCAAAAAACCCAAAATGGTCACCGCATGGTGGTATTGGTTCTTAACTGTGACCCTATCAGTGACCTATCTAGGGTTGATCTATACCACTAGTTGGTAACAATTCAGACCCATGCCCATTATGGTCACGATCCAAAATTATGACCCAATCGTGACCCTTATGGCGAAAAAAATGATGCCAGGTTGGTCATGTAATGGGTCACGACCCACAATTGTGACCATTGAATAGAGACAATGACCAAAGAGTGTCAATTATGGTCATTTCTCATAGCCGTCATAGAGTGGAAATTCAAAATGGTTATAAAAATGGGTTCATAATTTTGGACCATGTCTCGATATCGATAAATTTTAGGGGTCACAGTTTTGAACCTGACAATTTAATTTAATGGGATCTTTAGTATTTATTCCCACATGGGATGATTTAGTTACATCCAATCCCCTGTATTTTTATTTTTAATTGCTAGTCCTATGTAGTTGTGGTTAAAAAGTTCTTGGGACATGTGTCAGTTTTTAAGAAAATACAAAAAGGCGGTTAGAAGCAGTTATGAGAGGTTTTAAGACTAATTACAAGTATAAAAATACATGGAATGAGTGACAATTAAAAATTTTTAAGTGGGACTAATGCCTAAAAAACTATTAATATAATTCAAAACGGTTACGAATCAAGTCACAATCCTAAATTGTTATCCCATTTCACACACACACACACACACACACACACACACACACATATATATATATATATATATATATATATATATATATATATATATATATAATGGGTCATTATAACATTTCCCCTAAGGGCACACATTAAAAACTCCAAAATAGCAGGGATAGAGTTCTGACATACATTTAATAGTATATAGATACTCATAGAGAGATCTTATACTTACTATTTTGAAGATCAAAATATGTGCCCAAGAAACACAAATTATCATTTTTCATATAAAATAAAGGAGGTGGGACTTTTTATATATTCTAAATGATGACTAGATTAAAATAAGGGTTTGTATTCGGATGTTTGAAATTGTGACATTAGGCTAAGACATGATAAACCAAAGAAATCTATATGGATGGCTTCAAAGTTTCACTTCATCTCTCTCCTACTTTAATTTGAAAACACATTTTTCCTTTTCCTTTTTCCTTTTTTTATCATACCTAGTAGTGTTCGATCCAGCATTAAGCACACCCCGATTAATTCACATTCATGATTTGTAGCTTTCGGTGACCAAACATTATTTTGAGAATGTCAAAGATCAAACTGAAAACCACAATTCATTCCAAGACTATTCCAGTGTCGACCTTATATCTTGCGCTAAGAGGCTTGCGTCTTTTTCCTTCTACTCATAATATCTTCTCAGTTAACCACATTTCTACCCAGAAAAAATCATAACAATACTAGAAATCTATTTGTTCATATGTAGCTAATTTTTTCGGGTTTACAAGTGTGAGGGGTTTCAAGTCGCAACACATTCTCATAATATTTGTTTGTTGTGTGTGTTGGATTTTCTAAGAGATTTTTTTATTCTAATCCCACCATCTTTCCAACTTTAGAAATCTCCCACACTGTTACTTATTCAAACTGTTACTATATTTCTCTCTCTCCAAACTTCTTTCACATCCTGGATGTTCTGTGTTGAATTTTGTTTAGTTTGCTCTGTTGCTTTGTATATGTCATATGTTGGTTTGATTTGTATTTCATATTTGTATATGAATATAAGAATGCATTGTAAAAATAATAAGAATTATATATAACATAAAACTAGTTCTTATATGACATTTAATATCATCATGCAATCACAATTTTATTTTTAACTACAAATTATACTAAAAAATACCTTTTTCCATGAAGCTTTGATTTGTTTGTAGTCCTTGATGTGTCTTGAGAACAACTTCCTAAAGCTCCTTTTTGTTCCTTCTTCAAACTCTTATCTCTTCCTCTCTAAGATCTAGAATCTCTCTAGGAAAATAGCCAGAAATCCAAAATATAGAAAATTTGGAAAATCAGGATTTTCCCTTCCTAGCCCAAATATATTTTTGTGTGTTCTTGTCTACCAAATAGTGGAGATTGGTTCACTATATATAGGGTGGAAGAGGACCCGAAATTCCCTTTAAAATCGACCATCTACCATCCACCAAAGTAGTTAAAGGGACTCACAAATATACCAAAAGTCATGTGACCTTTGGAATAATAATTTTCTAAGATTAAAACATTAATTTAATCAAATTCGTCCCCTTAATTGGACCACACTAATTAGGAGAAATAATTAATTTATTTAATTTATAATTATAAAATTTAGCCGAATTTCATAATTATTAAATAATTGAATATTAATTCTAACAGTCTCCCACTTGGTCCTAATATGGTTATACATAACGAATTGATTAACAAAACTTGCGAAAGTATCTTAGAACATAATTAAGCACCTTAACTAAATACTTCATTAGTGTGAGTTATGGTAGTTCCCCACTAATTTAAGAGCATGGTTCCTTCCATGTACGACGCCACCAATGTCATACTTAATATTCACTGCTATAAATCATTGTCCTGTGTTTGCCACGAAAGTCGTAAAAAAATATAAATATGTAATTAACACAAGTCTAATATCCTATTATATGAAATATGTTGGCATGCGTTTGGCACGAATATTCAACTAAAACATGATCATTAAAACAAGGTTTATAAAACAGTTCTAGATGCAACACTTATACAATAGAAAAACATGAAATTTTGCCAAAAATGGAAAAATTGAGTTAGCAACATGGATCTATAGAAAATCACTCCATAATCTCAAAAATTTCGGCGCAATTCAAAAATAAATTTTCTAGAGTGAGACATGGCCCCCGAGATTATTTCCATAAATGGAAAATTTCGTGTTTTGATGGCCTAAATAATCTCGGTTTGTCGAAAAACAGTTTACATCACGATCAAAGGTCGTGAAAATCGCTCTTTGATCCGTTTTCAATCAGATTACCAAATTCCATCGCATTCGGAGCAAGTTCGGGGGTAAAAATACTATTCACCACAAGCTCTTTTCGAAAATTTTTGTTTCTGGATTGCTTAAAATTTGTAGGGTTGATTGAAACAGATTAGATAACCATTAAAATGACATCAAAACGACATATAAATGTATTCAGTGCATCTAATGAAACTATTTTATGTGAATTTTAAATTGTTATACAAAAACAAATTCCAACAAATTAGTTAAACATTTAAATTGTTTTCAATAAATTTGTTAAACAGATTTGCAATAGATATGTTTAACATATAAAATTTTGTCCAACAGATTGAATAACAAAAAAACTATTATAAACAAATCAAAATAAACAATACTGTTTTAAACCAGATTTGTTATAAAATCAAACAGGAATGCTTAACAGCTTGAAAATCAAACAGGAATTTTTTAATAGATTGAAAATTAAACAATAACAATAAAAAACTGTTCTTAATCAGATTTATTAAAATTAAATAAACATAATTGATTTTAATTAGATTTATTAAAATTAATAAACAGATTCTTAATAATTTGACAGAATCAATTATGTTTCATAAAAAAAATTCTTACAGATTTTATCATGTAATACAGATTATCATGATAAATCTCAATAAGTGTTAAAAAAACACGTAACACTACTAATAATGATAGCCAAATCAGTGTTAAAATTGTCACGACATTGCTACTAATCATGATAAACAAAAGAGTAAACAAACAGTGTGAAATTAATCAAGAAAATATGGGTTTATCAATTGAATTCCAAAAAGGGATACCATGACAATATTTAAACTAGACTCGGATACCACATGTAAAAACAATAAGAATTATGTATAACATAAAACTAGTTCTTATATGACACTTAATATCATCATGCAATCACAATTTCATTTTTAACGACAAATTATATGGAAAAATACATTTTTTCATAAAGCTTTGATTTGCTTGTAGTCCTTGATGTGTCTTGAGAACAACTTCCTAAAGCTCCTTGTTGTTCCTTCTTCAAGCTCTTATTTCTTCATCTCTTAGATCCAGAATCTCTCTAGGAAAACAACGATAAATTCAAAATATAGAAAATTTCGAAAATCAGGATTTTCCCTTCCTAGCCCAAATATATTTTTGTGTGTTCTTGTGTATCAAATAGTGGAGATTGGTTCACTATATATAGGGTGAAGGGGGACCCGAAATTTCCTTTAAAACTGATCATCTACCATCCACCAAAGTAGCTAACTGGACTCACAAATAAACCAAAAGTCATGTGACCTTTGGAATAATAATTTTCTAAGATTAATACATTAATTTAATAAAATTTGTTCCATTATTTGGACCATACTAATTAGGAGAAATAATTAATTTATTTAATTTATAATTACAAAATTTATCCAAATTTTATAATTATTAAATAATTAAATATTAATTCTAACATGCATATTTCATGGGTATACATATTTAAGAAATAGGGGAATATACATGATGTTCTTCTCTATTCTTTTTTTATTAACAACACGATTCATGGCATCACATATATGGGTGAATTCGCAGGTTTGGCCTGCAAGTCAGATCTCTCCATTTTGCAAACCTTAATGGCACTCACATCACTTTGAACCTTCCAATTCATAACCCTTGACACTGCTAATGAAGGCAATAAATGTTTCTTGTAATATCATTATTATTATTTTTTATCATACCACGTGGTGTTTGGGGCAATTTTAAATGCACCTCGACTAATCCACACTCGCGGTTCGTGGCATCCGCTGGCCAAGCATTATTTTGATAGTGTTGGAAAAATTGGACATAAAGCTATCCAGATTTTTGAGCAACTTCGAGCTCAATTTTAAGTGGGACCCACAACCCTATAATAGTGGGACCATATACGAACGTGTTCTCCTTAGCAAGGAGATTAACGTAGTATATTCACATGTCCAATTTTAATAAGTTATGAATGATAAATATGTCCCCAAAGTGACTCACAAAGTAATGAAAGTTAATTAATTGGGTATGTTTTAACTCTTGTCCCACATTGGAAGAGTAGTGGGAAAATGATAATTAATAAAACCCAAATGATGGACTAAAACTTGGATGCCTTGGGGTAGCCTAACTCTTTGAATGGGATATGGCCTACACTATGCATGTGTTGGGCTTGGGCCAAAATCCTGCACGTGCGCGCCGTCCCTCCAGTCGGCTCGGCTCGGTTCGGGCTCGAGCTTATAAATATCTCCTACATTTTTTGACCGAATTAATTTAACTTTCTGGGCTTTAATTATTAATTAATTACAAAACTAATTAATTAATTAATTAACTGTTGGCAGTTATTGCTAACAGACAACAGTTAAATTCGTTTAACTGTTTTGTCAGTTATTTTTTAACAGTCACTTAATTTGTAATAAATATAAATGCTTCCCTCTGTTTTTCAATTAATGAAAAATTCCCTCTCCTATTTTCTTCCAACCCAAAATGCTATCAATTCCAGAAACAGTTTTCTGCCCTCTTGCATTCATTTGATAATCAATTATCATATTATTTGGTTAAGTAAAAACACAGAAATTGTGTTCATCGAAATTAATTATTGTCGTGCTACATAATTAATTTGAAAAATCCGTTCTATCTTGGGAGACCATATTCATCAACCTCAGAACACATTGGAGGGAATAGATTGTCTTAAGGACACTGTGTTACACAGGGCTCGGATCCTTTTCTAGTTATATTATTTTCCTACAAATTCAAGTAAGTTATTAAATTTTCTGTAATTCAATTTTTATTTCTATAATTAGAATATTATTCATAATTCTGTACTTTTGCATTTTTATATAGTAGACATAACAATCTTAAGAGAATTTATTATTTGTAGTTCTATTGTTTATATAGTGTACATAATTGTTTTCAATTATAGAATTTTATTTGTATAAAATAAATCTATTTTGACAGAAAAATTGGAATTAAAATATAGTTTTATTACAGAAATTTAATAAAACAGTTAGTGTTACAGAAAATTAATTTCTATATTGTTTATATATTCTGGTTAGAAAATAATAATTTATTTGTAAATTTTATTTTGTTTTTTTAAATCTGGTTATATAAGATTTTACTTTGAAAATTATAATTCTGTTTTGTATGAATTTTTTTTTAAAGAGTGTGACACAATTTTTTTTCTTCTCTTAGACTAGTATAAACTTGTGTTTATATTTTAGTTTAATTCTGAATACTATTTAGAATTGTTTTGGAATTCATTTAGTGGTAATTATAATTGAGGAAATTAGTATAACATAATTGTGTATTCTATTTTGATTAATTCATTTATATATGAATATTATCGTTGATAAAAATTCTGTTTTTGCAACAGAAATGGAATCACATAGTACGAACACTATTCCTGCAAATGTGACTGCACTCGTATCTACGCCATACGGGGAGAAACTGAAAAGGTTCAATGGGGCTGACTTCAAATGTTGGGAAGAACAAATGTATTTCTATCTCACTACCTGCCAACTGGGTAGGTTTGTATATGAAGATTGTCCTTCTATTCAAGTGGGAGATGACTCAAAAAAGGTTGTGGTTGTTGATGCTTGGAAGCACTCTGACTATCTGTGCCGAAATTATATTCTGGCCTACCTGGACAAAACATTGTATTATGTCTACTGCACGATCAAGACATCTAAGGAATTGTGGAATTCTTCGGAAAAGAAGTACAAAATTGAAGATGCTGGGATGAAGAAATTTATCATTGGGCGTTTTCTGGACTTCAAAATGGTTGACTCTAAACCAGTGATCTCGCATGTGCAAGAACTCCAAGCGATCCTCCACGACATTCATGCTGAAGGAATGCCCTTTAATGAAACCTTCCAAGTTGCTGCAATTGTTGAAAAATTGCCACCATCTTGGACTTTATTCCAAAATTATCTGAAGCACAAGCGAAAGGATATGAATGTGGAGGACTTGGTGGTCAGGATGAGAATCGAAGAAGATAATCGTGAGTCTCAAAATAAAAGTGGGAAGATGTAACAACCCAGACTTTTGAGCGACTATTTTATATTATTTTGCCTGATAGGCTAATTTTATAAAATAGAGAAAGTTGGAGTAAATATTATTTCCCATGATATTAAGTGATAATATTTACCGTGTTTTGCCTATTTACTGTTATGAGAAGGTAAATAGCGCTATTTTGTGTTTTATTGCGTCGTTGTGCTTTAAACGACGGTTATAACTTATATTAATATTTGAGCATAATTAATGAATTAAGATGACGTTGGAATCTAAAATATTTCACGTTACTCCGGATGCCAATTTAGGGGGTGCGGTTAGTTTTGAAATAGTCGAGATAGTCAAAATAAGTGCCAAGTTGTATTTTTGAATTTTGGGCACTTTCGATCGATTATGACTCAATTATGTAGTTACGAGTCATTTTAATGGTGTATCAATATTTAAAGGAGGGGAATTTGTGTTTAAGGCCCGTATAAGTCTCCCAACCCTTTTATTTTCCCATTCTTATGTTATAAGCTAAGAGAGAGAGAGAGAGAGAGAGAGAGAGCTTGGGAGAGAAAAGATAGAGAGAAATGGAAGATTGGAGTTGGAAATCGTTGCTACCGAAGGAGATAATCCGAGACTACAAACTTGAGGCAAGTTTCTTACTTACTAGATCATGATTTAATGTGATAAATTGCATGTATAGTTAGTTTTTGGAGATTTAAACCATAAATGGGTTTTGGGGATTTTTGGTGTTTAAACCCTTAATCTTGTAGTTTAATCTTATTTGAGGAAAATAAACTAGTTAGTTGAGGTGTAGAACTGATTTGGTAGACTTAGATGTTGTGGATGTTGGAGAAAATTGAAGATTTGAGTTTTGGGGAAATTTTAGGGTTCACAACCCGTAGCCCGTTTCTTGGCAATTCGCTAGCAGGGGAGGATACAGGTTTGGGAAGCCGAATCGATTCCGGTTAGGGCCGTATCGATTTGGTCTAGGATAGTAGGTTGGTTTTCCTCACCGAATCAATTCGTTTTTGGGCGAAACGATTCGCAGTTAGGGGAGAATCGATTCAGCCCTAGGCGAATCGATCCGGATGCCCTATTTTTGTGAAGATTTTTCTAGTTTTATTTCTAGCCCTTTTCTTTTAGGTTCAAGGTTTAGAAACCTTCTTTTGGGAAGTAATAAAGAGTTATAGAGGGTTGTATTGGGTAGACAAATGTCCTAAGCTAGCATGGGGATATTTGGGCTTATCCCAAGGGTTAGTTTATAGAGGTTAATGTTTCATCGATATAGGAAGTTAACCTAAAATTAATAGAAGGTAAAATGATAATGTTGGGGCTTTTGGGAGATTATTATTGAGGGAGACTCACTTTGATAATTTATGGTATTGTTTTGGACTCTTGGAGACTAGTGTGAGGATATTGGCACTTCGGGTCTTAGGTCTTTAATAAAATATGACTTTGAGAATCAGAAATGCATATTTTAAAATTTGGTACTTAATGGCTAAGTATAAATGGTTTTTGAGTATGTAAAAGTGATTTTTTCAAAATGGAAAAATGATTTTCGTAAATGATAATTTACGTAAACACACCTCTCTAAATCTCTATCATAAGGGAAGTTGCGCGCATGAGGTGAAGTCCCCTGGCTAATGAATTCAGGGTGAATATAGTCCTCGGCCATATGACCGGTTATTATATGTTTATTTAGCGATGTGGTGTAATTTTGGGTATGGTTATGACTCACTCGCTGGTATATGGCCACTTCCCGATGTCTCGCGTTGTAGGATGCCCAGGTTGTCTTATTTGATAGGCCCTGGAAGATGATTGCCATGCGCGCACAGTGGGGAAACCCGGACGGGCGGTCTTAGAAATGTTATATGATATAAAATATAACTATTCTTAATAAATGTGGGACATTATTGATGTTAAAGCATTTTATGATAATAAAGTTGCTTTGAATACATTTCCTGGATGGAAGAAGGGAAATGGGAAGTTATGTTATGAAAAAGCATTAAATGATAATAAACTTGCTTTAAATACATTTCCTGGATGGAAGAAGGGAAATAGAAAGTTATGAAATGAAATTGAATTGGTAAACATTTTGTAAAATGAATTGCCATATATGTATTTCCTAAAGAGAAAAGGAATTTTGTATTTAGATTGTGAATAAGTGAAATGATGTCTCCTAGAGTATATGTAGATGATTTCTCCCATGCTTATATGATCATTGAGCATTAGCATTAATATTGAGCTAGGTTGTGCTTCTAGATTGATAGGTGAGAAACTTTATGATTTAATTGCGAGAGATAGTTACGCTCATAGTTGTCATGCTTTTTAGTCACATGGCAATCATATCAAATCGGGCCCTGACCCGTATATATCTCTTTATTTTGCATGTAAATCTTTATCCGTTCAGGTGCTCCTCCGTAGGGACGCCCGTATTGACCTTTCCATTCCAGTTGTCCTGGAGTTATAGCATTTTGCGAATCTTGTAGGATATTCGTTGTAGGAGCTTCTATCTTTTGTACTCTAGCTATGTTCAGTTTATTTATTCGGGCGTGTTGCCCATGCTTTGTACTCATTTATTATAATGTGATATTTAGTTGTAATACTCGATGTAACCTGTTTGTATTAGTCTGTTAACCAACAGCTTATTCAGTTATTACTTTATGTATAATTGTCATTCTTTTACCCGTTGATTTTTGGTATCCACCGTTTTTGCAAGTTGGATTGTCTAAGTGCTTTTCTTTTACTTATAAAATTTAATTTGACAGTCTGTTTTCTAAAACAATTGGTGGTTATCTCGTACTATTATCTTTAACGACAATGATGCTAAGGATGGACCATCTATGATTCCTGTGATTATTGGAGTATCGGGTTGGCCACCTCTTATTTTAGTAGGCGGGTTGCCACAGATGGTATCAGAGCATCAAGTTCTAGCTTCCTTAGGAATCTGTGCGGATGTACTATGCCTTCAGCGTTACTTTTGATATGATATAGAGCCTTAGGATTAAGGATGTTGATTTCTCTGGTGAGGTTTCGTTCTCCTGCTGTAGAGTAAGAACTCAGAGAACCTTTTGCAAGATCGTTGGAGATTCGTAGGTCGATTAATGAAGGGCGTAAAGGAAGGCCGTTATGAAGGCGTCATGAGATGGGATTACTAAGAACTGTAAGCTGTAGTCGGGGATGAGGTCCGCGTTGGAGGTCGCTCCCTTTGTATCATTTTCTTATATTGCTACCGTGACTACTAAGTACAGTGAATATAGTTTTCCAAGTACCGCTACAAGTAGAGAGTGGTACTAAGCTTGTAATTTTAAGAGATGTTATATTTAAGTTGAAAAGTCCTTGACAAGGACCACATGTTGAAGTTAAGTCAGATGGAGGAAGTGTAATCTCATTCGGTGGAAATATAATGCCTAGAGAGGGGTATAGAAGTTCCCAGATGTGAAGAATGGAAGGAAAATTTTCCCCCGGTGAAGTAATGTTAAAATGGCGGGAACGGTAGTAGCCATATTTGGTGGAGCATGAAGTTCTGCTCATAGAGAAACTCGGTAGATATTTTTAACGACGAGTTCCTCTGGAATGTCAAGAATGATGAGAAGGTAGATTCTCAAGTATTCACATGAGGCTCGGTCAGAGGCCAATCGTGAATAAATAGTGATACGATTAAGGAAACTGTGCATTGAAATAAGGTAGGTATAAGGTAGAAAGATCCCTTCAGTGGAATGATAGGCTCATGAGCAAGTGTTGCTAACACTTATAGAGAAGTAGTGTTCATGAAACCCCATTGGTGGATATCCACCCGGGGAAGACTCATTGAACTAAGGCAGGGGAGGCCGGTAGCATGTTCTCTTTTGTTGAGGAAGTTAAGGGAACTACGCGGGTAATCACCAGGGTAGCTAGAAATGGAGAAACGGTTCTGATGGGAAATAGAGAACCACGCATTTTGATCTTATTGATTGGAGAATAAAGGGAAAGAACAGGATGCCTAGTCGGGGCATTAATGGAAGTAGTTTGGTTCGAATAAGACTAGAGTATGGTGTCTGGGAACCATTAGTAGTGGCCATAGAAATTGTCAAGAATGTTGGTGGGAATTCCACCCTGGTAGAGGGTGGTGCATTCTGTATGATAAGATGTAGTAGTATGGTATTAACCCTAGATTCGGGTGTGTAATTTGAGCTTGTGGTACTATCGATGTTATTATGGTGAGTGTATTTATATGGCTTCCGTGGTAGGGAGGTTCTATATTTTTTCTTCACTCGTTATAAAGCGAGTGTTGGTAATTTAAAAGTATATGTGTGGTACGTGCTACTAGTATTATATGTATTATACGAGTGGAAATATTCTTGTTTGGACGGAGCGATAGCAAGCAAATAAATTGTGAGGCTATCGTATTTGTAGTTCCAGAATGGAACTAGTTGTTCTATAATATCTCACCTAGATAGAGGATTGAGACTTTATAGGGATGGTTTAAGGTATGTAAGAATTTTTCATTTTTCTTATTTTATTTTCCTGCATGTATAGTGTTGCCTTAACTCCACGACCAACAAAGTCAAGTGGTAATGTATCGGAGGGGTTCCTTGATTGGATTTCGCTTTGCGAGATGCTCCACTCATGAACCTTAATGATGTTAGGAGTGGAGAGATGTTGTATTTTTTTTTTCTCTTTTTCTTTTTTCTGTTGGTTGAATGCTGGGCTGGAGGGTTTAGCCGAGAATCACGTGATTGAGTGAGTGCGATATAGAAGCACTGTAAATAGTTCTCTCCTCTGATCGATGTGAGGGAGGCTAAGATAAGAAAGTCGGATTGAGACTTATGGTTATGCCTTGATGAGAAGGCCATTTAAAGAAAAATGTATGTATATATATGAGGATAAAGTATTTGTAAGACTTTACAGAAAGTAAACGTGCGATTAGTTAAAATTTTCAATTATTTGAAATGGTAGGACATAGAAGTAGAAGCGCATTAGTAGGGTTACGAGTTAGAATTTTAGTGGTCTCGATCATGTGTCTTAGACCGTTATATCTTGATGATCGACGATGCGAGGTAGTAGTGTAACGGGAAGGTTCTTTGTTTAGATTTCCTTTGTGAGACGTCCCACGTATGAAACCGAGCGAATGTCGGAAGTTGGGAAAGGTATTGGACACTAGGGATATAATTAGTATAATACTTATACAACTTTATTAGGGTATATATCGACCTTAGGATTATTAGGATGTAAGGCCCTTAGGGCATGTGACGTTATTTTAGGAAGGCTATAGGGAGTTGACCACGAGTAGGTATGGGTTAACTCTAAAGGGGGATTAGGTCCATAGAAATAAGAAGTATGGGATCTCGAGTAATTTGGATTGCTAGGCCAAGGTGAGGCCTCTCTTAGATAAAGCGTTGCGTCGATAACCTAGCTTTCGGGGAGTCAAAGAGGATGAGCTGACTTTTACTCCTTCACTCATGTTGTTAAGATCGAGAGTGGATTTAACGAACAAGTCTCTGCCAGGAACGGGAAGTATTAATGCTGGAGCATGGACCCATTGTTTATGCATCTCACAAACTTAAATCTCGTGAGAAGTATTATCCCACGCTTGATTTAGAGTTCGTAGCAGTAGTATTCGCCTTAAAGAAATAGAGGCACTACTTCCTAGGCAGGAAATTTGGTCTTTTTACGAATGACAGGTTGTTGAAATATGTTGTTGGGGCGGTAGAGTTGGTGTTTAAAGTTCGTAAAGGGCTGTCAATTAGATATTCATTATCACCAAGGGAACACGGATGGGGTAGCTGATGCACCGAGTAGAAACCCCGTGGGGGTGACTAGTGAAGGCATGGAAAGCCAAGTGGAACGAGCTTAACCAAGAGGACTTTATAGCAAGAGAATTCATCTCCATGATTGACCATGTCACCTAATAGTGTGAAGAGAGTAGTGTGGAATGAGGAAGGGTATATTAGTGGACATCTTCATTGAATTCCTGGCATCGCAGTGGTCATGATCCTATTTGGGAAAAATTGTTGATCGTTTGACCAAATCTCTGCTTTTTCGGCCATTGTGGGTGGACTATTTACAGAAGAGTACGCCCAGCTCTTTATGGTGGAGTATGGAACTGTATGAGGTGCCTATTAATGTAGTGTTGGACCAAGACTAGACTCTCGTGTCAAAGTTTTGGTAAAGTTTTTTGGAAGTAATAAGAACCGAATAGAAGTTGGGTACAACTTGCTACCCGTAAGTGGATGAACAAATGGAGAGAGTTAATTAAATGTCGGAAGGCATACCTCGAATTTCCATGTTGGCCTAAAGGAAGGATGGGGGCAGTAGCTTTTATGATTTGAATTTCGTACAATAATTTGGATTGTTTTCTATAAGTATGGCACCGTGGGTGACCTTGTGTATTCGGCTAAGTAATTCGCCTACTCATTGGTTGGAACCAACGGACAATATATTCATTGGACTTGGAGTGGTCCAGGAATATTTCTTTAATGATTGGGACCATTGAACCGCATACTTTCAAGGACTATGCTGACTCGAATAGAGGTCATGTAGTATTGGAGGTAGGTAATTAGTTTTAATGCAGTATTCCCTAAGAAGGGTATAATGTGATTCAGGAGGAAAGGCAACTTGCACCGAGTTATGTAGGCATCTTTCTTTTTGTCGTAGAAATGTAGGATCGATAGTTCATGAGGAGCGACTACGTGCTATTTTAGAGCATGAAGAATATAGACTAAGATCGATAGTGATGACCTTGGTCCAAGTCCAAGGGAGACGCCATAATAACGAGGAGTTTGCTAAGGATGATAGAATGATAGTTTAGAAAACTACACCCTTAATATGGTTATAATGTACGCCTAAATTTTGAGGGCAAAATTCCCTTCTAAGGGGGGAGTATGTAACAACCTAAACTTTTGAGCGACTATTTTATATTATTTTGCCTGATGGGCTAATTTTATAAAATAGAGAAAGTTGGAGTAAATATTATTTCTCGTGATATTAAAGGATAATACTTACTGTGTTTTGCCTATTTACTGTTATGAGAAGGTAAATAGCGCTATGTTGTGTTTTATTGCGTCGTTGTGCTTTAAACGACGGTTATAACTTATATTAATATTTGAGCATTAAGATGATGTTGGACTCTAAAATATTTCGCGTTACTCCGGATGCCAATTTAGGGGGTGCGGTTAATTTTGAAATAGTCGAGATAGTCAAAATAAGTGCCAAGTTGTATTTTTGAGTTTTGGGCACTTTTGACCGGTTATGACTCAATTATGTAGTTACGAGTCATTTTAATGGTGTATCAATATTTAAAAGAGGGGAATTTGTGTTTAAGGCCCGTATAAGTCTCCCAACCCTTTTATTTTCCCACTCTTATATTATAAGCTAAAAGAGAGAGAGAGAGAGAGAGAGAGAGAGAGAGAGAGAGAGAGAGAGAGAGAGAGAGAAGAGAGAGAGCTTGGGAGAAATGGAGAAAAGATAGAGAGAAATGGAAGATTGGAGCTGGAAATTGTTGCTACTGAAGGAGATAATCCGAGACTACAAACTTGAGGCAAGTTTCTTACTTCCTAGATCACGATTTAATGTGATAAATTGCATGTATAGTTAGTTTTTAAAGATTTAAACCATAAATGGGTTTTGGGGATTTTTGGTGTTTAAACCCTTAATCTTGTAGTTTAATCATATTTGAGGAAAATAAACTAGTTAGTTCATGTGTAGAACTGATTTGGTAGACTTAGTTATTTATGATGTTGGAGAAAATTGAAGATTTGAGTTTTGGGGAAATTTTAGGGTTCACAACCCGTAGCCCATTTCTGGGCAATTCGCACCGGGCGAATCGATTCGCTCTCCCCATCGAATCAATTCGCTAGCAGGGGAGGATACAGGTCTGGGAAGCCGAATCGATTCGGGTTAGGGCCGAATAGATTCGGTCTGGGACAGTAAGTTTGTTTTCCTCACCGAATCGATTCGTTTTTGGCCAAATCGATTCGCAGTCAGTGGAGAATCGATTCGGTACTAGGCGAATCGATTCGGATGCCCTGTTTTTGTGAAGATTTTTCTAGTTTTATTTCTAGCCCTTTTCTTTTAGGTTCAAGGTTTATCAACCTTCTTTTGGGAAGTAATAAAGAGTTCTAGAGGGTTGTATTGGGTATAAATGTCCTAGGCTAGCGTGGGGATATTTGGGCTTATCCCAAGGGTTAGTTTATAGAGGTTAATATTTCGTCGATATAGGAAGTTAACCTAAAATCAATAGAAGGTAAAATGATAATGTTGGGACTTTTGGGAGATTATTATTAAGGGAGACTCACTTTGATGATTTATGGTATTATTTTGGACTCTTGGAGACTAGTGTGAGGATATTGGCACTTCGGGTCTTAGGTCTTTAATAAAATATGACTTTAAGAATAAGAAATGTATATTCTAAAATTTGGTACTTAATGGCTATGTATAAATGGTTTTTGAGAATGTAAAAGTGATTGTTTTCAAAATGAAAAAATGATTTTCGTAAATGATAATTTACGTAAACACACCTCTTTAAATAGCTATCATAAGGGAAGTTGCGCGCATGAGGTGAAGTCCCCTGGCTAATGAATGCAGGGTGAATATAGTCCTTGGCCATATAACCGGTTATTATATGTTTATTTAGCTATGTGGGGTAATTCCTGGTGTGGTTATGACTCACTTGCTACTTCTCGACGTCTCGCGTTGTAGGATGCCCAGGTTGTCTTGTTTGATAGGCCCTGGAAGATAACAGCCATTTAGGGGCGCGCACAGTAGGGAAATCCGAACGGGCGGTCTTAGAAATGTTATATGACATGAAATATAATTATTCTTAATAAATGTGGGACATTATTGATGTTAAAGCATTTTATGGTAATAAAGTTGCTTTAAATACATTTCATGGATGGAAGAAGGGAAATGGGAAGTTATGTTATGAAAAAGTATTTTATGATAATAAACTTGCTTTAAATACATTTCCTGGATGGAAGAAGGGAAATAGAAAGTTATGAAATGAAATTGAATTGGTAAACATTTTGTAAAATGAATTGCCATGTATGTATTTCCTAAAGAGAAAAGGAATTGTGTATTTAGATTGTGAATAAGTGAAATGATATCTCCTTGAGTATATGTAGATGAGTTCTCCCATGTTTATATGATCATTGAGCATTAGCATTGATATTGCGCTAGGTTGTGCTTCTATATTGAGAGGTGAGGAACTTTATGATTTAATTGTGAGAGATAGTTACGCTCATAACTATCATGCATTTTAGTCACATGGTAATCATATCAAACCGGGCCCTGACCCGTCTATATCTCTTTGTTTTGCATGCAACTCTTTGTACGTTCAGGTGATCCTCCGCAGGGACGCCCGTATTGATCTTTCCATTCCAGTTGTCCTGGAACTATAGCATTTTGCGGATGTTGTAGAATATTCGTTATAGACGCTTCTATCTTTTGTACTCTAGCTATGTTCAGTTTATTTATTCGGGTGTGTTTCCCATGCTTTGTACTCATTTATTATAATGTGATATTTAATTGTAATACTCGGTGTAACCTATTTGTATTAGTCTGATAATCGATAGCTTATTCGGTTATTACTTTATGTATAATTGTCATTCTTTTACCTGTTGATTTTTGGTATCCACCGGTTTTGCAAGTTGGATTGTCTAAGTTCTTTTCTTTTACTTATATAATTTAATTTGACAGTTCATTTTCTAATACAATTGGTGGTTATCTCGTACTATTATTTTTAACGACAGTGATGCTAAGGATGGACCATCTATGATTCATGTGATTATTAGAGTATCGGGATGGCCACCTCTTATTTTAGTAGGCGGGTTGTCATAGAAGAATCCAATGGAAATGAAGGTCCATGTTGTTGAAGGTCCTAAGAAGAACAAGCGAAATCATAATGGGGAAGGCACTTCCAAATAGAACATGAAGAAGTTCAAAGGCAAATGCTACAACTGTGGTAAACTTAGACACCGTTCAAGCGAGTGTCGTAAGCACCACTCAAGTGAGTGTCGTAAGCCTAAGAAGCAAAATCAGAATAATCCTCAAGTAAATGTAACTGAGGGTGAAAACATCGTCAATCACTAGGCAGATATGAATCTTTCTGTTGTGGTCTCTGAATGTAACTTGGCTGGAAATACCAAGGATTGGTGGGTGGACACTGGAGTCACATGACACATTTGTGCAAACAAATGGATGTTCTCTACCTATAAGCCTTTGAAAAATGAGGAGAACCTATTTATGGTGAATTCTTCCACTTCTAAGGTGGTGGGACAAGGAAAGATTACTCTAAAAATGACTTCTGGAAAGGAACTTACTCTCAATAATGTTTTTCATGTGCCTGATATTCGAAAGAATCTGATTTCTGTATCTCTCCTGACTAAAAATGGGCTCAAGCCTGTGTTTGTGTCTGATCGCTTTGTGTTATCAAAGAATGACATGTATGTAGGAAAGGGCTACCTAAATGAGGGGATCTTTAAAATCAATGTTTTTACTCTAACCACAAAAACATCTGTTTCAATGAATGAATTTGCTAGTTCTTCTTATTTAATTAAGTCATTTAATATTTGGCATGATAGATTAGGACATGTTAATTTTGATACATTGCGTAGATTAATTAACTTGGAGTTTTTGCCAAAATTTAATATTGATAAAAATCATAAATGTGAAATTTGTGTGGAGTCTAAATTAGCTAGATTATCTTTCCATTCTATTGAAAGGATAACTGAACCTTTAGATTTACTTCACACTGATATTTATGATTTAAAATTTATTCAAACAAGAGGTGGACAAAAGTATTTTATTACTTTTATTGACAATTGCACAAAATATTACTGTGTATATTTGTTACACAGTAAAGATGAAGTTATTAGTGCATTTAAGCAATATAAAAATGAAATTGAGAATCAATTAAGTAAAAAGATAAGGCAATAAGAAGTGATATCGGAGGAGAATATGAATCTCCTTTTGAGGAATTTTATTCTGAGTACAGTATAATCCATCAAACAATCGCTCCTTATTCTCCTCAATCAAATGGTGTTATTGAACGCAAAAATTGTACATTGAAGGAAAAGATGAACTCAATGTTATTAAGTTCATGATCTCCCTAGAACTTGTGGGGGGAAGCCTTACTTTCTGATAATTACATTCTCAATAAAGTACCTCATAAGACACCTTATGAATTATGGAAAGGTCAGAGACCTTCGTATAAATATTTACGAGTGTGGAGGTGCTTAGCCAAAGTGATGGTTCCTAAACCTAAAAAGGTAAGAATGGGGGCTAAAAATCGTGGATTGTGTGTTCATCGGTTATGCTACTAATAGCAGTGCATATCGATTTCTAGTTTGTAAATCTGAGATATCGGATATTCATGTTAATACGGTTATTGAATCGAGGGACGCTTTATTTTTTAAAAATGAATTTTCGTATAACATGACCCAAGAATATGGTCCTTCTAAAAGGACGAATCAAGCTACTACAAGTGGTACTCATCAACTTATTGAACCAATAGAGGATTAACCAAGACGTAGTAAAAGAGCAAGAACCTCGACTTCTTTCGGTTCGAATTTTCTAACATATTTGCTAAAAAATGAACCGCAATCGTACAAAGAGGCCATATCCTTACCTGATGCTTCTAATTAGAAAGAAGGAATTAATAGTGAAATTGAATCCATATTACAAAATCACACATAGGAACTAGTGGATCTTCCACCAGGTTCAAAATCGTTAGGTTATAAATGGATCTTCAAAAAGAAGATGAATGCCGATGTATCAATTGATAAATATAAAGCTAGACTTGTAGATAAAGGCTATAGGAAAAAGGAAGGGTTGGATTACTTCGACACATATTCACCGGTAATAAGAATAACGTCCATTCGGATGTTAATAGCAATAACTTCTATTAATGGACTTAAAATACATTAAATGGAAGTAAAAATAGTGTTCTTAAATGGTGAACTAGACGAGGAAATTTATATGGAGCAACCTGAAGGGTTCAAGGCTCCCGAACAAGAAGGAAAAGTATGTAAGATTGTTAAATCACTTTATGGATTAAAACAAGCACCTATGCAATGGCATGAAAAATTTGATAATACAATGTTATCAAATGGTTTCAAAATTAATGAATGTGATAACTATGCTTACTTTAAATACATTCAAAATGGATTTGTCATTGTATGCCTCTATGTTGATGATATGCTTATCATGGGTAGTAACTTGGAAATTGTCAAAACTACAAAATAAATATTGAGTAGTCGATTTGACGTGAAAGATTTGGGAATCGCCGATGTTATATTAGGAATTAAAATTTGTAAAACATCAGATGGACTTATATTATCTCAATCTCATTACATAGAGAAAGTACTTGAAAAATTCAAGAAGTATGGTATTAGTCCTACCAAGACACCTGTAGATGTAAATTTACATCTAGCAAGAAATAATGGTCAAAGCATATCTCAACTAGAGTATTCTCGTATTATCGACAGTTTAATGTATATCATGAACTTTACATGATCGGACATAGCATACTCAATAACTAAGCTAAGTCGGCTTACGAGTAATCTAGGGAGAGATCACTGGAAGGCAATATTGAGAGTTTTGGGTTATTTGAAATATACTCAAAACTATGGACTGCACTACTCAAAATATTCAGCTGTTCTTGAAGGACATTGCGATGCAAATTGGATATCCAATACAAAAGACTCAAAGTCTACGAGTGGGTATGTGTTTACTCTTGGAGGTGCAGTCGTATCTTGGAAATCCTCAAAACAAATGTGTATTGCTAGATCGACAATGGAATCCGAATTCATTGCACAAGACAAAACTGGAGAAGAAGCTGAATGGCTTCGAAATTTCTTAGAGGATGTTCCAAATTGGTCTAAACATGTGCCCACAATATGTATACATTGCGATAGTTAATCGGCGATTGGAAGGGCACAGAATCACATGTATAATGAAAAGTCATGACATATTCATCGTCGACACAATACCATTAGACAACTTCTCTCAAACGAAATTATCTCAATTGACTATGTAAAGTCAAAAGATAATATAGAGGATCCACTAACGAAAGGTTTAAACCGAGATCAAGTTCAAAGATCATCGAGAGGAATGGGTCTAAAGCCTATAAATAAATAAGAATCAATATAGTGGCAACCTAACCTAGCTGATTGGAGATCCCAAGATCTAGGTTCAATGGGAAAACCGAACTACATTGTATTCATAAAGAACAGGAGGATATTTAATCCTATCCATTCCAAAGATGAGAGAGTGCACATCTGTCGTGAAATTAGGATAAGTTATGTTTTTAATGACATCCGTATCTTAGTATGTCTAAGTAGGGCATTGCATGATACTCTTTATTTAAGTCACCTACGTGAGTAAGAAGGGGGACACTTCTATGCGAATAATGAAAGGAAAATTCTTTAAAATACTCAGGGAACCAAGTGGTGTTCATGGCCAAAACGAACACAAACGTGAGAACCAACTGTGTTGAAGAATTTTTATGTGAATATTGTTGTCTAGGTTTACAAAAACGGTTGACGGTTCAAAGACGTGAAGTCTATTGATTAACCAAGTAAATTCGATGGTATATCACTAAGGAAAGTTCAAGGCCACTAGGCTACTTCTCCCGATGCAATAAATCTTCTATTTTATTCAACCTGTGTCGGCATCTGCATCTGTTGTGTTTATTTATAGCGATATATCATTCATATGGAGGATTGTTGGAAAAAATGGACATAAAGTTGTCCATATTTTCTGGATAGATTTTTGAGCAACTTTGAGCTCAATTTTAAGTGGGGCCCACAACCCGGTAATAGTGAGACCATATACGAACGCATTCTCCTTGGTAAGGAGATTAACATAGTACATTCACATGTCCAATTTTAATAAGTTATGAATGATAAATATGTCCCCAAAGTGACTCACAAAACAATGGAAGTTAATGAATTGGGTACATTTTAACTCTTGTCCCACACTGGAAGAGTAGTGGGAAAATAATGATTTAATAAAACTCAAATGATGGAATAAGGCTTGGATGCCTTGGGATATCTCAACTCTTTAAAGGGGAGATGGCCTACACTATGCATGTGTTAGGCTTGGGCCAAAATCCCACGAGTGCGCGCCCTCCGTTCGTCCTGCCGGCTCGGACTCGGGCTTATGAAAATCTCCTACATTTTTTAGCCGAATTAATTTGACTTTATGGGCTTTGATTATTAAGTAATTACAAAATTAATTAACAAACTATTGGCAGTTATTTCCAACAGTTAACACTTAAATTTGTTTAACTGTTTTGTCAGTTATTTTTTAACAGTCACGTAATTTGATATAAATACAAATGCTTCCCTTCGTTTTTCAATTAATGAAAAATTCCCTCTCCTATTTTCTTCCAACTCAAAATGCTATCAATTCCAGAAACAGTTTTTTGCCCTCCTGCATTCATTTGATAATCAATTATCATATTTTTGGTTGAGTAAAAACACAAAAATTGTGTTCGTCGAAATTAATTATTGTCGTGCTACATAATTAATTTGAAAAATCCGTTCTATCTTGGAAAACAATATTCATCAACCTCATAGCACATTGGAGGGAATAAATTGTCTGAAGGACACTGTGTTACACAGGACTCAGAATCTTTTCTAGTTATACTATTTTCCTAGAAATTCAAGTAAGTTATTAAATTTTCTGTAATTCAATTTTTATTTCTGTAATTAGAATATTATTCATAATTCTGTACTTTTGCATTTTTATATAGTAAACATAATAGATAGTGTCAGGAATCGAACTGGGGACCAAACCCAATCCACCCCAAGACTATTCCAGTGATAATATTATACCACTTGACCAGGACGCTTGATTAGAATATCATTATTTGAATCCGAAGATGAATGGAAGTTTTAAATTTTTTTAATATTATTTACATGTTATTTATTAATAATAATTAGTTTGTAATTCGTACCCCCTTTTTTATTATTATAGTTTATCTTGGTGTTATGTGACGCTACGTGGAAAACAATTTATTCATGTAATAATGTTTTAATTTTATAAGGGAACTTAGCTAATAAATTATTTAGAAGTATATTATATATGAAGGTATCTTAAACATGTAGACATTGTATAATATTAACTTTTAATTGATTTAATATTAAGTTAATTTGTCCAAATGATAAATTGTGCAAAAAACAATCTGTGGTAAGACGTAACGTTATTTCAACAAGATGAGAAACTATAAACTATTTGTTTTTTATAAACAAATTCAAGTTACTTTTAGCCTTAGTCTAATTTGTGCAAATAATAAAGGCAGTGGTTGTTCCTATTCTCCTAAATTCTTTTCCCACTCCTTTTAAACATGAAATGACAAAATGCTCTTACTCTTGGCCACTTTTTTGTAAAATCATTCTTAAGAACACCCTAATATTAATCATGAACACATTAATATGATTAAAGTTTAACATACAATTGTTCTTAATAAAAGGATCTTAGATCTTCATGTTTTCACAAAATACGTCTAAAAGATAGAAAATAAGACATACCTTGATCAAGGATCAATCTTGATTAATTGCTCCATCAATCTATCTTCTTGGAAAAAATACACTCTAATGGAATCTCGGAGTTTCTCTCCCACCTCAGAAATAGTGTGTTATGAGATAACCCCGGATGGTGTAGGGCTCCTCTATTTATAAGGGGAAGAGGACCGGAATCCTAGTCAAGGTGGGACTCTTTCAAGTCTCCCACTAATGCCACTAACCATCATGTGACTAACGGATAAGGTTTACCCAAATCTTTTAATATCTTTATTTATCACATTCCTAATTAATTATCTGACATTTATTAAAACCACATAAATGGGAAATTCGGAATTTAATACAATTGAAATTAAATAATTAATTTCGTCACTTAACATTAATTTCCAACAGTCTCCCACTTGGTCTTAATAATTCGCATAATTAGATTAGGTATCATAAGGTGCACAATCACTGATAAATTTATTTTGCTGAATCAAATGATTCACGGATGCGAGTCATGGCGGTTCCATACTATTCAAGAGCATGGTTCCTTCCATGTACCACAACACCAATGTTTCATTAAACTAAGCCTTTAATATTGGGTATCATAATGGCCTCATAATGTCCTTTGGAATAAGGACTATTTCTGTCAACAACACTTCATAATTGCATGCATTCACAATGGACATAAATAATTGAAATCAGAAACACTTTTATTGAATTCAAGTCATAGTGTCAAACAACTAAGCCAAATAGCAATCATAATTTTACTAATCGAGATCCATCTCTTTGACACATTCCATAAGGTCTTTTGGAGATAGTCCTTTCGTAATAGGATCTGCTATGTTATCACTCGTACTAATGTGATTAATTGACACTTTTTGTTTCTGAATTTCTTCTTTAACTGATAGGTATTTCATTCAACGTGCTTAGTTACTTTAGGAATACCTAACATTTCTTCATAAAGAAGATTGCAGCGACATTATCATAATATTTCAGCGACTTGATAATAGTGTCGACAACTCCAAGTCCCGAAATGAAGTCACGCTGCCAAAATACATAAGTTGTAGCATCAAGCATACTACAAACTCAGCTTTGACAATACTCAATGGATGGATTGTGTTGCACTCCTTCATTATATTGGTTGATAAACCAAAACAAATATTCTTAAGCAAGAGTGAACTTCATACCATCCGTACAAATAGTAAATCTGAGTCACAATAATTGTTCATATTTAAATGAACACATATATCATAAATGTGAGCACATAGTCCCTTAAGTATCTCATTACTTCATACACAACTTTTAAACCCATAAAATTATTTTGATTCTCTACTTTCTAAATCCGTGCTTGTATATAGAGAAAATATATAAACTTACTCCCACTGATCTTAAGGTGTATACAAATATACAACGATTAAAAAAATAATGATATTATTTCTTAAAATGCCTCATGTGGGAAACTTATGTTTATAAAATGATCTCCTAAACATATACGCATGGTTTATTATAATTCAAAAAATAATTTTCACATCCACTTCATGTAACTCTCAATCATAATGAGCTACTAATGTCATAGGAATTCCATGTCCTTACATATAATTGAGAAGGTTCATTTATAACCTTTTCTTCATTAATAGTGAAATATTTTACTACAATTTAGCTTTATCTCGTTTAACTACCGTTAGTGTCGCGTTTGGTCTTGATGACCCCCTTATACCCGACTTTAGTGCATCAATTATGTAATTCAACGAGATTTCAACCTTAGTTGTAGTCCATTAGTTTCACTTCTTATGACTTTTGAAAATAAAACCATGTCATTATTTATTCCTACGCCAAATTCATGTTCATGCAGATACACCACATAATCATTTAGGATAGTAGACCTTTTAGGATCTTCTTAATACTATTTCTTATGATTTCATCTACATTTCTCTCACGGTGACAATACTATCATTTAGTGGTTGACCATTTATTTGTTCTTTGTTGTTTAGACAATCTAACAACTAAAAGAACAAGGATTCAAGAAGGTTATCGTTAATGGGATAAGTACCCTACCTTCCTTTATAATCAAATTTCATGATTTTCTACTACCACTAATTTCACCTTTCATAATGAATTTGACTTTAATGCAATAAATACGTGTCAATGACAATTATATGATCTATGTAGGTCCACTTTAAGGGAAGTTTCTCATAATCTCCCACTTGGGCCACATAGGTCATCCTTATATTAGACATCGTAATACCTTAAGAGCACAACTCGACTATCAAAATTTGTAAGAGATATCACTAAAATCTTATCCTCGAAAATTATGAAAAGGAGTCTAGATTTAATTTGGTACAAGATTTAAAGAGTTTCATAAAAAAGTGCTACGATTATGATGCAGGATCAAACAAATCTTTAAAGAACTATGTCCAAACTTTATTTTGTACAAAACATCAAAACTAAATCATAACCCTTGAAAAAATACATCAAAAGATTCTTTAGAACATATCCCTCACGATCAACAAACATTTTTCAAAAGAAATTGAGGGTTTATGAAAACAAATGGCGATTTGATTCCCCAAGAACAAAAGAAAAGAATCTTATTAGCAAATCTAGTTTGTTTTGTAAGAAATCCTTGCATCAAAAGTAAATACTTTCTATAACACAGTAAGTATAACTTGAAAACTCTACTGAGATGAAAAACTCATTTCAAATCATAAAAGATACATATTATCTTTATCATTATTAGTCCGAGTGTGCAATATGTAAACAAACTTAATTTGTTTAACCAAATTAAATATAAAAAATTTAGAGAAATAAAATGGGATACAATAATATGTGATAAGATAATGAGATAAATTGCTCACTTCATTAATGCTTTGATTTAACAACACACACATCGATTACATGATAAATTGAGTGCATAACCGTGAGGTTTTGCCAGTAGTAACCGTGAAATATCGATTATATGATACTTGTAGATTACTTTATTGGGTATAATGTTATTTCATTATATTGTACACGACATTTGTGCACAACTTATTTTCACATACTATAATAATGTATGTGATATATGATGTTCATTCAATCACTCAAAATTGATTCCCTGTAAGGAATAACCTTGCTTGAAGAAATAAACTCAATATACCCCATTAATATCTTTACAATTATAAGCATCATGAGTTACTACTACCATCATCTTTACATTTAATATTCATTGCCATTCTAGTTGGGTCACTGTAGTGACTACCAAACATTTTATAATATGAATATTACATTACGTAAAGACTTACATACACAAGTCAATAAATTTTTCACTTATTTTCATTAAATATCGCATGATCAATAAGCTAAATTATTCATGTTTATGGTTTTCATAAACTTAATTGGTGATATGATAGTGAAAGAAATTATGGCATCTATTTTTTACGACCATTATTACCTTCCCAATATATATCACCACTAACATTTTGTTCAATTATTGTAATCACAATAAATGAATAAACAATAATATGTATGCAACATCATAAAGTATCATCATCCTAGCATTCAATATCATACATGGACCCGTAGGCAACCAAAATATGCATGATATTAATGCATTAGTCCAATATTTATATCTTCTAGAATGGATCACTTTAATGAACACCAAACCATATATTATATAAATATAAGAGATACGCATACATGTGCAAAATACCCGTAATACATGAATAATTATATTATTGTCTATTCCTTAATTTGAAATTCACGAAAAATTAGACATAATGTGAAAATCAAATAGACAAAGAGTTTACATGAGATATTACACAAATAATAGTAAATGGAAGACATAAATCATTTACTTTCGCTTCATCACTTATGTATGAGTAACAAATCAGAAATATTGACCCAAATCATTCATGGTCATACTAATGCACAATACGGTTATAATCACAATTATCATACTAGTGGCATATGTAAATATGACTTTTTAACATTGATGTCAATTATTTAACATTGCAAAAATTCCAATGTTTATTTGATTCAAATATCAGCATGTGTTGCGCTTCAATTTAACCTTATACAAATATTAGGATAATCTGAAATGACTAAAGTATAATATCTTCACATGTAATCTTAGCATGTATTTGGCATTTGATTAAACTGAATGAATACTTGCTTGTGAGTCTCAAAATTTGCAAGTCATGCATTTAAATATGCATACATGCAACGAAATCATAAATCTAGTATCCGCACATATGAATTGTAGCCTGTGTTTGGCATTTAATTCAACTTAATGGGAGTACTAGCCTTAAAATAAACAATAATTCTGATTTTCAACCACATGAATCGTTGGCCTGTGTTTGGCACGAGACTCATTAAAATATGAATATCATAATATTCAACAATATGAATCATTGGCCTGTATTTGGCACGAGATTCATCAAAATATGAATATTAACAATAACACAAGTCTAATATCCTACCATATGAAATATGTTGGCATGTGTTTCGCACGAATATTCAACTAAAAAAGGATCATTAGAGCAAGGTTTTATCACAGTTCTAGATAAAACATACATGAAATATGGGAAAACTTAAATTTTCACACACAACAAAAATTGCAAAGGTCAAATATTGAATTGTTGACTAAAATTTTGGTATATTTCATCTACATTCCGAATATCACGGAATCTGTGTTAATCATCACATAATATTCAGATTGTAAAGATATATTACCCTATAATTCATTTATCATGGTCTCATAATTTTGGCATCTGTGTTTGTTGCCTAATTCATTTAATACCATGATTAATGGACTTAATGTCAACTATTCTGTTTTTACAAAACTGGTTCTAATGTTGTTCAATTCAGATATTAGCATGTGTTACGCCTCAATCCAATTTTATAACTAACATTAGAATAAGTCTTTAATGAATGTAAGTATATTATTCGTACATGCAGTCTCAGCCTGTGTTTGGCCTTTGACTTAACTCAAATGAATAATTGTTTACATGTCTCAACTTAAATATAGTTAATCATGCATTAATATTAACTATAATATGTAATCTATCAGTAATCACAAAGATACCAATAGTAGCTCGAATGCCTCAAAAACATAATTGCCCAGGTATAAAAACACGTAATACATGAATTTTGCCAAAAATGGCAAAAATGAGTTTTCACCATGGAATTGAAGTAAAACATGCCAGAAAATCAAAACTTTTTGCGGAACGTTAATATCAATTTTCTGTAAAGAGTTATAAGCGCCGAGATTATTTCCTAAAATGGAAAAAATGGGGTTTTGAGGGCCTTAACGACGTCAAAACGCAAAAGTAAGGTGGTGCCCATTGTGTACAATGGGTTTTGTTAATTTCGACGTTTCCAGTCGACCATGTCAGTTTCGTAAAATTCTGAGCAAGTTTTGACCTTTCATTCTCACCAGTGAATATTGGCGACAGAAGAAAAACGTCACAGAAAATCTCAGACACACTTTAAGAGCAGATTTAATGACAGAAATATGACGTCGCAGAAGGTCTCAGGCACAAAAGCAATTTAATGACATAAATAAAAATGTCGCAGAAAGTCTCAGGCACATATATCATTATAGACGAACATCAATAAGGAAAATCATGAGATCTTAAACTTTAGCTCTGATACCACATGTAAAATCATTCTTAAGAACACCCTAATATTAATCATGAACACATTAATATGATTAAAGTTTAACATACAATTGTTCTTAATAAAAGGATCTTAGATTTTCATGTTTTCACAAAATACATTTAAAAGATAGAAAATAAAACATACCTTGATCAAGGATCAATCTTGATTAATTGCTCCATCAATCTATCTTCTTGGAAAAAATACACTCTAATGGAATCTCGGAGTTTCTCTCCCACCTCAGAAATAGTGTGTTATGAGATAACCCCGGATGGTGTAGGGCTCCTCTATTTATAAGGGGAAGAGGGCCGGAATCCTAGTCAAGGTGGGACTCTTTCAAGTCTTCCACTAATGCCACTAACCATCATGTGACTAACGGATAAGGTTTACCCAAATCTTTTAATATCTTTATTTATCACATTCCTAATTAATTATCTGACATTTATTAAAACCACATAAATGGAAAATTCGGAATTTAATACAATTGAAATTAAATAATTAATTTCGTCACTTAACATTAATTTCCAACATTTTTTACCTCCAACTAAAACAATTGATAACAATTTGTATTTTGAATAAAAAAAACTTTGTTTTAGTAAAAAAATTGTTTTTAATAAGAAACTGTTGAAAAATAAACTTTTATAACTATTTAAAAAAAATAGATAACTATGTATCGCCCTGGTTAAAAGTTTCTATATAACTAAACCCACCTAAAAGTTTAGTGCACATATCGGCCCTTTATCTGATTCCATAAATTTGTTTGGGTCTGATCCGATCTCACCAAAAAATCCAATTCACTGGGAAGATTGACGAAGTACAAGAATAATATAGAGTATATATTTATGCCATGGGTAACTTGGTATATAAATACAAGAAACTTTCATTGATAATGCATATCACAAGTTTTCATTCATATGGAGGGTTCAATAATCTAGGAGATACCGTGGGTATTTATGGGTAAGTACATTTCAATAATCTTACCTGTAGAAGATACTTTTGGTATCTACAATTCATATTAAGGGGTCGCGTTATTCAGTTGAAAATAACTAGGACTTTAATCTATATTAATTATATACCCGGGGTTGATATCTAAAAGCCCCAAATTCTTTATTAATCATCTGTTCAAAAAAAACTTTTTACCTGTTTTTTTAATTAAAAAACTGCTTATAAAGCGGTAAAAAAATTATTTAAAAAAGCAATCTTTACGATAATAAACTGTTTTAACTATTTAAAAAATAATTTTTACATTTTTTTTACAAAAGCGCAGTTATTAAAACTGTTTTGTTTTATACATTTCTTTTTTAAAAAAAATAAGATATATAAACCGCCAATACTATACCAACCATAAGCATGTGTCTAAAATAAAAAAATAAAAAAAAACTGTTTCGATTATAAAAAAATATTTGTTTTAGAAAATGTTTCTTTAAAAAAACTTGTATAATTTTTTTTAACTCTATATAACCGTTTTAAAAAGTAAAAAAAAAATATTTCCACACTTCAAAAAAATTAACTGTTATTTTTTTAAAAAATTTATAAAAACTAAACAAACTTTCTATATAATATATAGAAAACAATTTATTTTATGTAAACTGTTTTCGCTATTAAAAATGTGTCTTTTATATATAAAACCTGCAAATTTTATTTAATAACTGTTTTGTAAAAAATGATTTTAACATTTTTTTCTAGTGTTTTATTTATATTTATAGAAAAGAGTGTTAATTTTTTTCATAAAACAATTTTAAATAAAATATATATATTTTTATATAGAGTATGGATTTTTAAAAGCTAAAACAATTTGCTTTTGTAAAAAACAGTTTTTATATTATATAAAAAGTTAAGACAGTTTTTATACAAAAAATATTTTTTAATAATAAACCGTATTTTTTTTTATCACAAATACAGTTTTTATTTGCGTATATTTTAAATTGTTTAAATAATTTATACAACAGTTTTTTAAAACAACGGCTAATTTTTAAGCAGTGGAAATAATTTTTTGTTTACTTTTTAAACGGTTATATAAAGTTAACATTATTTTAAGAGCGTTTCTATAGTAACCGAAGAATGGACATAATACCTTTCGAGTGAATGAGGTGGAAAGCAAGTTGGCATAGAATGAAAAAGTTGATTATAAAAGAAATGGGTGAAACCCATTATAGCAATTATCCAACCAAAACAGATACCAACAAAACAAAAGCCATTAACTGTTATCTTTGTTTTGTTGGAAGAAACTCATTAACTATTATCAGATTATCACATCTGAGACAAAATAAAAACCAACAAATCATTAACTGTTATCAAACATCTCAGATAAAATAAAAGCCAACAAAATTTATGAAGTTCCAAAACAATGATACCCATCTTAACCATCGCAAAAAAAAAATTATCAAGTTACCACACAAAAAAATTAAAAACAGTGTCAATATATTTAATAAAAGCACAACAACTAAATTTAAAAATTAAGTGAATCATTGCTTTGTCCATTTTAATTTGAACTTTGATAAATTCTCATTTGCATTCCATCATACCTCTTATTGATGCCAATCCAAAAAGGATAATACAAATCTTGAAATAATATTTAATCTATAATTAGAATTTGACAAATTCCATCGTTCCTCTCATTGATGCCAACTAGCTTCAAATTCAATGACAATGAGAGAGTCAAAAATCACACATTTTAAAGAATTCTTCATGCACTCATATTGGGCATACCCTTTGGAACTATTTCTCTAATTATTCTATTTAATTCTCATATGAGACCTAAACCCATAATTATGGCCAATTCACATTGTATAAAATGTGGTAACATCCCCAAACTCCTTATACGCCTCCCTACTTCTAGCATTCACCCAAAATAAATTCTTCATTCTTCCCTCATTATCGAAATTCATATCATAATAGAAATTAGAATTATTTGCCTACATTTTACGAAAGTAGTTTTGAACGGCTAAAGCATCTCCCTCCCTAATTCTCAATCTCCTCACGTTGTGAATATAATTATAGCAATCCTTGATAAAAAAATAAAAAAAAAGAGGGGGGAGGGGCTACACACGCACTAAAATTTATCATGTCTTATACCGATCCTATCATTCAGTTCAAGTTTCCTTTTCACCACTTTAGTTATTACCCAATTAACCTTGAAATATCGTGATTTCCCCGGGCTCACATGATGGTTGTGGTCATGTGATACACTTTTAATCGTCAATTTCCCATTATAACATAATACGGCTTTAATTTTGACACCACAACTACCTCGACAACTTAGTGGCAATTTAAATGAATTTTTACTTGTACTTTCTTTTTTTCCCTTTCGAGTGCAAGCAAAACTAACCAATCCTACAACACCATCATCCCCTCTCTTTGAAGTCCTCTTCTTCACCGAAAAACCTTTTTCATTACCATATTTTCTATAATACACCAACATATCATCCATAGTGTCAAATTTCATTCTAACTTTATGTTCAATCATGTTTTCTTCTTGAACTTCCTTATTTTTAACTTCATCATTTTTTTCAATACCTTCTACTTCTTCTATTTCATTTTCCTCAACTTCTTCATCATACTTATTCAATTCAATGCTAGGATAGTCTTGATAAAATTCAAAGTCCATTCCTATTAAATTTTAACAAAACAAAATACGACTTTAAAAAAAACAGAAATTGAAACTTGATAAAAAAAAATACTTATTTACCTTTCTTGTTTTTTTTAAAATACTTGTTTTGATCTACATTTTCTATTTAAAAAAACTACTTTTGAAAAAATGAATATAATTTATTAAGTCTTATAAAAGCCCTAAATTTAATAATAAATAAATACGTAAATGAGATTAAACCAATTAAAACTTACCTTGAGTAGTGTTGGTGATGATGAGTGTGCTCCCTTTTTCTTCTTGGTTGACAATGGTTGGTGATATTCAAGTGTAATTTTTTTTGGACTGGTGTTGTAGAAGAAAAGGTAGAAAAAGACACATTTGAGAAAAAGTTCATAAAACTAAAAACTAGATTTTGTTGGTTTTGGTGTTGGTCACAAAACTCCACTTTTGGCGCCACTTTTTTTTATTTTTGGTTTATTGGCAGCTGTTTTGGCAGCTGGTTCAGTCTACTTACTTTCGGTAAAAAAATAAAGATAGAATAGAATTGTTCTTTTTTAAACAAAATTTATTTTATATTTAAAAAAAAATCTAAAATAAATACTTTTTATATTCAAAACAGTTTTTAATATAAATAAAACTTCTTTATTAAATAAATAAAACATTTATTTTAATTGGAATAAGAAAGTGAATATAAATTTTGGGTATAAATTTGAATTTGAGATGAACGAAACGGAGTAAATGAGTTTAAGAACATTATAGTCTTTGACTATTAAAATGGAGTGGGGGAAGAATAGGGGGACTACAGGGGCGTAACTCTGCAGTGGGCTTAGCCGGGCTCAAGCCCAGGTCATTTTAAAAAAAAAAATAGCCTTTATTGTAAGGCCCAATATAGCAAAACCCACCCAACAAATAAAATTATTTTCCCATTGTCCATCCTGGAAAAAATGAAAAACCTAATCAAACCAAAGCAGCAGCAATTGAATACAAAAGCAAGGAAAGAGAAAGAGTTATTTTATTGCTTTTCTTTTCAAAAGAAACGAAAGAGTTATTTTATTGAACAAACAAAGTAGCAGTTGGCAACTTGGCTTGGGTGGATTTGTTTTCTACTCTATCTTCTCTATCATACGCTACAAATAAGGTAATTTTATTTTCATGTTTTAATTTCATTTTTCTTTTTTTTGTCTAATATAAACATCCCTAAATAATAAATTTTAAAATCCCTAATTTTAAAACCTAAAAATTAAAAACCCTAACCTTCTCTCTTTGATTTTTAATTTTTGTAGTGTCATTTTTTCCTATTGATAACTTGAAAAAATCTAAATTATAATTTCAATCCCTAAAATTATAGTGTTAATTTTTTATTATAGTGTTAATTTTTTATTATGTTCACTAAAATATAGTACTCATGCATTTTCTTAGGTTACCATGTCAAGGAAAACTTTATTATCATTTCAAACCAAAAAGTGATGACAAATCAAGTAAAGAGTCGCCTTCTATATTGCTCGATGCTACTCCTTTAGCCTTCATTGAGACACCACATCCTTGTAAAATTCAAAGGACCGAACCTAGTGACAAAGATGACTCGTTTACTCGGGATCCTAGCTTGCGTCTTTAAATATGGCAAGCACCCGTTGAAGACCGTGATAAGCTTCGAAAAAAATATCTAAAATTGGGGCCTTATCAACCCATACTTCAAGAGTACCCACCCACTCACCCAAGATGGAAAACAATATCGTCGCTTTCAAAGTAGTTGGTTTAAAATATATCCTTGGCTTGAGTATTCCGTTGAAAAAAATAGAGCATATTGTTTATATTGCTTCTTGTTTCAAAGTAATCCACCGAATCGGGTTGCATTTATAATTGAAGGGTTTCAAAGTTGGAAACGAGTTAGTGGCCCTAAATGTTCACTTTTGAAACACATGGGAGTTCCCCCTTCAATGCATATGAGTTGTGTTAATGCTGCAGAAGATTTAATGAATCCTTTCCAACACATTCGTAGAGTGTTTGACTCACAATCTAAAGAAGTGGTGGCGAATGTGTGCAATGGCTTGCATTTCAATCATGTGCATTTAGAGATCACGATGAATCCCCTCAATCACTAAATCGTGGAAACTTTATTGAATTAATAAAGCAGACTACAAAAAATAATAACAAAGTTGCCGAAGTTGTCTTACAAAATGCTCCAGGGAATGCAACGTATACCTCTGTAATTATTCAAAAGGAAATTTTGAATATTTTGGGTGATAACGTGACAAGTAAGATTCGTAATGAAATTAGAGATGGGAATTATTTCATATTGGTTGATGAAGCACAATATGCATCTACTAAAGAGCAAATGGCCATTGTCTTAAGATTTGTTGATTGGGGGGGGGGGGGGGGGGGGTACGTGAACGTTTTTTTGGAATTGTGAGTGTTTAACATACTATGGCTTTGACACTTAAAAAGGAAATATCCATCGTACTTGATCTTTATGATATTTATATTGATAAAATACGTGGTCAAGGGTATGATGGTGCTAGCGATATGCTTGGGGATTGGAATGGGTTACAAGCACTCTTTCTTAAAGAGTGTCCGTATGCTTATTATGTGCATTGCTTCGCCCACCAACTTCAACTTTCTTTAGTTTCGGCATCCAGAGATATGAAAGATATATGGTTATTCTTTTCAAAGTTGAATATAGTTGTGAATATTTTCGATGCTTCTCCCAAACGTCATAGTGAATTACAATCGAGACAAGCTGCTGAAATTGCAAATAAGGCTGTTCATGGTGAACTTGTGACGGACAGAGGTGCTAACCAACTTAAGACCTTGCATCGAGCCGGAGCAACTCATTGGAGATCCCATTTGAGTTCTATCAGAAGCTTGATTGATTTATTTGGTCCATCTTGTCAAGTTGTTGAAAATCTTTGGAAGAATGGCCCTAGTCATCCTATACTCTCGGAAGCTAAGGGTTCTTATAGTGCAATAACTTCATTTGAATTTGTATTTATTTTACATTTATTTAATGAGATTATGGGAATCACAGATTTGCTTTGTCAAGCGCTTCAAAGAAAATCTCAAGACATTGTAAATGCTACGAGTCTCGTCTCAAGTACAAAAACACTACTTCAGAAGTTAAGACAAGATGGTTGGAGTTCCTTCTTTGAGAAAGTGAAATCATTTTGTGAAAAATTTTGCATTGAGATCCCTGATATGAGTGCTCATTATTCAGTGGGTACAAGGCGCTCTTGTCAACAATATGACACCATTACAGTTTATCATCATTATCAAGTTGATACATTCAATGCTACAATTGATTTTCAGATAATGGAGTTAAATTGTAGGGTTTTTTAGGGTGCAATGGAACTTCTTATTCTTAGTGCTGATTTGGACCCACGTGATGCTTATAAATCATTTAAAATTGGTCATATATGCAAGCTCGCCGAAAAATTCTATCCTGAAGATTTCACTAAAGATCATATACATAGTTTGAAGAGTCAGTTGAAACATTATGAGCTTGATATCCCACATCACCCAAGTTTCCAAAATTTATTCTCAATTTCTGAGTTATGCACTCAATTAGCTAAAACAAAAAAGAGAGAGATCTATTATTTGGTTGATAGATTGATTCGTCTTATTTTAACCCTTCCTGTTTCCACGGCATCAACCGAACGAGCTTTTTCAGCTATGAAGCTTGTCAAAATAACTCTTCGTAACAAGATGGATGATGACTTTCTTGAAGATTGCATGATACTCACCATTGATAAAGAACTCGCACTTGATATTGATCTAGATTCGATAGTAGATGATTTTGATTCTCGAAAGGATCATAGGGTTCAATTTCATTAGCCTATTATGAACTTCTTCTTTTTTGTATGCGTGCAAATCTATCAAACTTGAGTAGATATAGCAAAATGATACTCTTTTGTCTATTTTCAATATAAAATTAATGCATCTCTATTGTCTTAATGCTATTGATTTTTATGTTTACTTTTATTAATTGTATGATAAATTTATATTAGCCCGGCCAGCTGCAAAATCTTGGCTACGCCCCTGGGGGAGTGGGAATAGCCGGATCCATAATCAATCGTGTCGTATAACAGTAACTTCTTAATAGGATTTCTTGTTGTGAATGTGGATAAGTAGTTGGTTTTCCTAAGAAAATATGTCTAGAAACTTTGGTGGTGTTCACATAACTTATTTGATGTGCCTAGCCACTATGAGTTTTTCTTTTAGTAACATGTGTTTTCTTTTTAAAATTTGGTTTGGTAGTTTGTATTAGTTACAAGTTTCTTTAAAAATCATATTAAGTCATTTTTGCTACTCTTTGTTGGCACCATTAATCGAGGTTGAGGTACCTATATTTTTTTCAAACCCATTTTTTTAGATTAGTATAAAGTTAAAATCTCTGTATTTTTTTCTTATGGATTTTGTAATACTTTACTCGAATATTTATTTTACATCGAGTGGTGATGAGGATAGTAGGTTATAGTTCATAAGTGATAGTTTCTGATTATTGTGTATTGATATTTAACAAGTTATTGAAATGTGGTTTATGTGGCACTATGCACTTTAGTGTTGCACTCTATGTAATGAAATGAAGTTTATGCTTTTCTTAGTCCTACTTTTAATATATAATTAAAATTACTACACCTACTAATAATTCTTTATTTTTTTCTCTAACCACGTCTCTGTGGAAAATAAATGAGCCGTTTGAATGTCCTATTCATCAAACTTATATAGTTAGAAAAATAATCTCGTGTCATCGGCACGGGAAAATCATAGTTTGTGTGTGTGTGTGTGTGTGTGTGTGTGTGTGTGTATATATATATGTGTGTGTGTGCCCAGAAGATGCTAGATATATCACATGCAGACTTGTTGAAGTAGTTCAACACGTTGTCGTAAGTCGAACAAATTGTGGCACCACCCGAGGTATTTCTGTGAGTCCTAAAAATGGGATGATGCCGGAACGGGTTTTTATCCAAACATTAATTAGTTGTGTATTTGCGGATGATATTTATATGGGTCCACGATGCATTGCCACTAGAAATCAAGATATTGGCATTAGACTTGTGAATCGATCCATAACCTTTCGAGCATGACCAATATATATATATATATATATATATATATATATATATATATATATATATATATATATATATAACAGGTTTTATTTTGATTCCCCTCTTTACTCACTCTCTACCTCTTTCTCTCTCTACGATCGACCCTCCCTCTAGGCTTCCTCCACCACCACTTTCCACTACCGACCCTCCTCTCTCTCATTTAAGTCATTTTATCTCTCTCTATGTGTGTGTGTGTATATATAAGCATAAACATATATATGCATATATATACATATACATATAGTTATACATATGAATATACAATTACATATACATAAGTATAAACATCTATATACATATAAATCTACACACACACACACACACACACACACACACACACATATATATATATATATATATATATATATATATATATATATATATATATATTATTTATTTATATGTATATGTATGTATACATATGTTTGTGTATGTATATGTACAGGCTTGTATGTTAGGGTTTTATTCATACCTAAAAATTGGTCGTGTATGTTAGGCGTGTTAGGGAAAAATTAACCCTAATCATCTGAAAGGAACATGTGTGGGTGGAAAGAGTATTGTGTAAGGCAAGTAATTGATATGGTGCACACGGAGAATAATTTTGTGGGGCATATAATGGGAACATGTCTGGGTGGATCTCATTTGAAAAATGAAGATAAGGCGCCCCATAATCTAAAGGAGATAAATACAAATTACGGCTAAAAATTGATACTACAGTAGGAAGAAATTTAATTCCCTCGAGTGCTTTCATGTTGACTAATATTGATAAATAGATCCTCCTAGACACGTTGTTTGACTTGAAGACTCCAGCCAATTATTTAGATAATTTTCACAGGGTCCTAAACTATCAAACAAATGATCTGAAATAGTGAAAGTCTCATGACTTGAACATCATCATTCATTTTATCCTTATGTTGTTTAAGCATTTCTTTTCATATCAAAAACATCTTCATAAGGAAATTATGCATATTAGTTTGTGCTTCACCATACTGTGGGCAAACGTTATAAACAAAATCACATTATGACTTTAAAAGCCACTTTAGCCAAGGAGACCTATGTCTTAGAGAAGTTTTTTCCTGTCATTTTTTTACATCGGTGTCCACCTTCTTGTGCATTTATGCAATGAGGCTTTGTCATGTGGGCCTATTAGGTATAACCATATGTATCCTTTCAAGCGTATGATGAAAATTTTCAAAAATAAATAAAGAATACACGGTATATTTTAGGGTAAATTATGGAAGAATGCATAATAGAAGATTCATCGTTATTCTCGAGCACATATATTGGAACAAAGGCTTAGGAGGTTTGATCCTCATGGCGAATGAGTGGTCGAGGAATTCACTGAATTTAAGGACGAATTGCCTTTCAATAACCCTAAAGATATGAGAATCGCCAATTTGCAATTCGAGCAAGTAGCTCATTATGTCTTTGAATCACAAGATGAAGTTGAAGATTGGAATAAGTACTTACATATATAACATCAAAAAATGCGTCGCGATTCATGACTGTGATCAATTAACCTATATTCAGATCAAGTGGTCACGGTCAAGGTCAAGAACCGTGACTATACAAAATATATTCATGCCAGAGGGTCACGATTCATAACTGCGATCAGTGAAAAACAGTCATGATTAGGATCACGATTTATGATCATGACCATATTCCCAATATTAGGGTTATAGAAAGAGATCGTTACTCTGTATTTGGTCATAATTTTGGACTATTACCCTTAAAATGGTCACCTTTAAAATGGTCATGGTCCAAAACCATGACTAATGCCTTTGGTGATAGTCTATATCATGATGATATTTTGCATTTGGTATAGTGCCATTCACGATTTAGAGCCTGCGGTGGTTGTATTCGCCTTCAAGATTCTAGATATATTATTTGCAAGGATAAAATTTTGAGGCATTTTCCAATCCCAAGAGTCTTCGTTACATATTCATCTATGTGATCTTAACTTAGGACAGAGTCACTTGATTGAGCTATTGAAGGATTTTGATTTTATAATGCAGTATCACCCGAGCAAAGGCAATGTTGGGGTTAGTTACTTTAGTGGGAAGATAAATGTCTCTTTGGAAAAAATAAAGTTCCAATGAAATAAGATATTGAGATAACTCTAATACTATGTGATGAAAATGAAAAGGGGCAGAGAACTTTCCTATGTTTACAACATGGTTTTAAGACAAGTTCTACATCAGAAATTCACTCAGATGTATGATAACAAGCTTATGCATTTTCAGAGATGCATTTATTCAGGAGAACCATTTGAGGACCTCACTCTTAACTAGGACATCAAGGTACAATTCATGGGTAGGTTAATTGTTCCAACAACGAGGAACTACGGGAGGAAATTATGATAGAGGCACACAAATTAAGAATTAGTATTCACTCAAAAATGACAAAGATGTAAGAGATTTATGAAATGATTATTGGTGGTCAGGGATGAGGAAAGATGTCACCTTCTATGTTACCAAGTGCCTATGTGTCAGAAATTTAAGGTGGAGCACCAAAAGTGTGAAGGACTGCTCAAGACATTAGTAGTGGCAGAGTGGAAATAGGAACAAATCGTGATGGATTTCGTTATGGATTTGCCTCGGTCTCAAGAAGGGCATGATGTGGTAGGGTTATCATTGATCGTCTCACAAAATCTACACATTTATTTTCAGGTAAGATCACAAACAACGTAAACCAATTGGCCAAATTATATATCAAAGAGATCATTCAGTAACATGGTTCACCATTGTTAATTATCTTGAACAAGGATGCCCTGTTTGGGTCAAAATTCTGTGGTAAGTTGCATCAGAAATTAGGTATTATCCTGGACCTCATCACCACGTACCACTTGCAGACACATGGACAGTAGAAGATGACCATTAATATTTTGGAGGAAATGATGTGAACTTGTTCATTAAATTTTCAGGGAAGTTTGACTGAGCACTTGCCATTGATAGAGTTTACCTACAATAATAGTTATCAGACGAGAATTAGAATGAAACCTTTCGAGTGATTATATGAGACACCATATTGTTCACCTGGTTGTTGGGTAGATGTTAGTGAAAGTCCCACCACCATGTTTGAGTTATCCAGATTAAAGTCATTTATCACAAACTTAAGACTGTTGCCCAAAGCATAGAGAAACACTATGTTGGTATGCTTATGAGACCTCTGGAATCTATTTGGGATCTCATATCTCTCTCAAGGTCAAGACTAGACCTAGAATTACCCAATTTGGTAAGAGAGGTAACTTAGCACCCTGCTATAATGGACTATTCGAGATCCCGGATAGGGCTATTACGGTGTCGTATCGTTTGGCATTACCCCTGTAGTTGTCGCACATTCACAATGTGTTCCACATTTATATGTTGCGGAAGTATATTCCCAATTTTCACACACTATTCACGAGGTTATTTAAATTTTCAGGAGGATGCTTCCTATGGGACTAAAACCACTGCCGTGATCGATTACAACAAAATATTTTGCATAACAAGACGTTCCCTTTCATCAAAGTGGTTTGGAATACACACGGAGTTGAGGGGGCGACTTAGAAGAATGAGTTCAAAATGCAAGAGAAATATCCATAATTTTTTGTGTGAATATTTTTGGTAGTTAGTTTAAGTTTGGGGTCAAACTTTCGTAAGGATGGAAAATTGTGATAACCCTAATTTTTGGCTAATAATTTAAATGGTATTTATAAATAATTCATGTGAACTGGTGCATTGTGATATTTTATTGTGAAAGTTACGTTTATATTAAAATAAATTATAATATCAAGATATAAATTATTGAGATACTATTTTAAAGGTAAAAGTATAATTAGTGTGGACTAACTATTGTAAGTATTAAGGATAAATTGAGGATTGTGGAAATAGTATTGAAATAAAAGTTATAATTTTTTAAAGTAGTTATTTGATGTTTATTATTTAGGAGTTTTAATATACTAAATAAATATTTTTTAATTAAGTATGTTGTTTATAATTTTCTAATGATCAAACTTAAGATAATTAATGGCTAAGTTAAATTAATTATGCTAAAAAAGTTGGTATTTTTCGAATGATGTAAAATAATTTAATAGACTGGTTTAAACTGGCGGTGTTACGATAAAACATTAATTAAAAAAGTTTTGGTAGTTATCATGTATTAGGGTTAAGAACTAAACCTACTGAGATATATATTAGGAAGTTATTTTAAGTGAGGAACACTTCTAGCCTTCATGGGTTCATAACCATACAAGAAAAAAAGTATGTAGGAGGATTTCGTGGTAATAGAATAGAAAGAAAACGGGGTTAAAATTTTAAGTCATAAGGCTTTAGGTGGGTAAGGAAATGAAGCGGGAGGAATGAGGTTGACAACTTAAATGGTTTTGTTATTTGGGTAATTAATTAGGTGGTTTTCAATTGTTCCTTTGTGTTAACAACATATTCCCTAGGGTACAATACGAATTGTAATTTTGTCAATATATTGTGTTCTCAACCCTTCCATGTTATACTGTGCTTTTACTCTTAAACAAAAATATTTGAACATCACAATATTTTCTTATATGTTTCTTTCCTTATTTTATTATGGGTTGTTAGTGTTATATTGGTTCAATTTGTGTGTTGTGATAAAATGAGTGGTTCACCTTATATAATGTATTTCCACTCATTAATAAAATAATAGAATTACTGCATAAACAAAAACATAAAAATAATATTCTCCCACTCTTGTAGAAACACCACCATTCCTCTCTGTTGTTAAGGCTTCCTTACACCATTTATACACCAAACAATTGTAAAGTTAGCCCTACAAAATATTTTGAGTGCATCTAGACACTTGTATTTTTGGAGAATCATTTTGGAGCATAATCTTGGAGCTTTTGAGGAGTATTTTTAAGGAGTTTCTAGAGAATATCTTCTACACCATTTCAAGAATTATTTCTACACTTTGAGGTAGGGACTTATTATCATGTATTTTCAAAAATAAAATACTCAACATGTTTAGGTACACATATATTGGGAGAGGTTCAAAAGTGAACATAAAAGATGAATATTTTAATGAACCTTAACAAAAAAATACCTAACACCCAATCAATTTTAATTCTTATTTTGTAATTGGTCCGCGACAGCGGTAATGGACACACGTGTGACACGCGCCCGTGCCAACGGACACGCGTGTGACACACATGTGGGTGTATTAAATATGCGTGTTCGTTGCCGTTGGCGCAGATCAATTACAACATGAAAATTAAAATTGATTATGTTAGGTGTTATTAGTTAAGGTTCAGTAAAATGTTTGTCTTTTATGTTCGCTTCTGAACCTCTCTCTCTCTCTCTCTATATATATATATATATATATATATATATATATATATATATATATATATATATATATCTATATATATATATATGTATGTATGTATGTATGTATGCTTTATTAACATGCCACATATCCATTTAAATAAATATTATGTTATTTATAGTGTAGAAAATACGTTAAAAGTTGTTATTTTATGTGGAAAAATATGTTAAGAATGTTATTTATTGTTTTTAGACATCACATATAAAATGTTAAAATGCATTTTTAAAATATTTGTTTTTAGAATATTTTCATAATGGATTTCTTGTTAGGTTCGTTAAACCCTAAATGGTATAAACATGTAGAAATGTTGTTAAATAGATAGTTTGGGTTTGGGATAAAATACCAAATAATGAACATAAAAATGTATAAAATATAAGTTTAATATTATAAACTTGTGTTATTTGCTATATGTCGTTAAAATAGTAAAATAGCCCCCAAAGTTTATGGTATTGCAAAACAACCCCTAAAGTTGAAAAATTATGATTTTGCCCCTAAAAATGTAAAGTTTTACTAAGCATTCCCTATAGTAACACTTTTTGTATAATGAACCTTAGAAAAGTATAAATGTTACAAATGGTCCTTAAAACTTGAATAATAAGATTATGAGTTAATATTTGGAAATAATTACAAAGTTAGTTGAAAACTTTGGAAACTTAATGAGACTTTAAGTTGTCAAGAAAGTTTAAAATATAAGAAACTTAAAGTTAAAAGGATCAAATACCAAAAAGTCCCTTAAATATTTTTTAATACACATTTAGTCCAAGCCTTTTTATTTTGTTCCAAAAATTCCCTCAAACACCCATTTGACCAATATTCTCTTATTTTTGAAGTATGTGCTAGCAGCATGTTGAGGGACCTTTTGGAACGAATAAAAAGGCTTGGACTAAATGTGTATTAAAAAATGTTTGAGGGACTATTTGGCATATGACCCAAGTTAAAATGATGTTTAAAGTGTATAAGTATGGAAATAAGGAAATATAAGGTAAGTTAGTACCTTAGAAGGTTTGGCCTCATCAGTTGGGTTAAAATATTCAAAAATGTAAAAAGGCGTTATTAAAGTGTAAAGAAAAGACATTTGGAGAAACCGAGAAAGTTAAGAAGGGAACGAATCCTTATTGTTCGGCTTCGTCTTAAACCTAAAATAATTGGCCAGTAAAGTAATAACTGCGGCATTTATGGAAGGCGATGAAAGTCCTTTAACATAAATGGGATTAGTGATCTTTGAATAAAAGATAAAAGATAAATTATTGTGCACGACGCTCATAAAGGATAAATGTTAATCGGTAATGTGAAACGTGATAAATCAATCAGACTAGGGTAAGAGTCAGTTCAAAAAGGAAATAAGCGTGTGTTTGGCATATGTGGTTACGAACAAGGGACATGGCCAATAACTATGACCATTTCAAAATGGTCACAACCCAAAAGTCGTGACCAATGTCAATTAAAAACCTTAACTTGGTCATGGACCTGGTCACGGTTTTGGGGCGTGACCAATGTTGGCGAGAATTTTAGCGTAAGTTTGGCACCTTGGTGGTCACAGGGTTGTCATTGGCCACGGTCGTGACCCTTATAATCATGGTCTTAGGCTATGACAGTGTCCATTGGATGTCACCCCTATTGGTGATCATTGACCTGGTCACTCTTCTTTTGACTTTGATCACGATCTATGGTCGTGACCACCTGGTCACGGTCCTGATCCATGACCATTCTCGATTTTTGGTGTAGTGGAACATAGCCAAGTCTTTACATTACCATGTGTCACATATTGCATTTCAAAGATTAAAGTACATAAAATGACTTCATAATTAAAATAGATGGTATATGTATATACATTTCCTTGTATGTAATATACTCTGTTATTATTCCACATTTTCTCATTTCCCTATTTTTGCTAACCTCCTACCCAGGTACTTTGGGTAAGGATACATACAAAGGAAAAGATAAGACATAGGACAATTATAACGCTCTGATTATCAGACCATACCACAATGTTGTCGCCCATTTATAAATGTAGTACGTTATTTTATTGGACATTTGGAAATAACGCAATAGAGTGGCAATAATTATTTTAATGATATGATATGATATTATTTCATTACTCTCTCTTAAATATTTTCCTAAATAAATTAATCAGACATTAATTATCATGCAAGTGACCGTACTTTTCAAAAGAAATAATTGAATGCAAATTTCTATTTAAACATGATGTCGGGTTAGAGTGTTATGTGTAACTCTCACCCATACAAAAAGGTTTAGCATTCCCCAACACCTCGATGATGGTGTGGGTTAGTCTAAATGGATTAATCAAATATAGGTTGGGAATTTACAGAGGGAATGGACAAGATGTTATTTTTTTGAAGATAGAAGAAGGACATATTGGTTGCCCACATCTATATTGATTACATAGTTTTTGTTCCACTCGAAAGATCCATACTCAAGAAGTTTTGGAGATGATGAAGGGTGAGTTTGAGATGAGTATGGTGAGAGAGATCACCTTTTATACTAGGTATTCAGATTTCTCAATTTAAGGATGAGGATTTTATATCGTAATCCAAGTATACTAAAGACTAGGTGAAGAAGTTTGGGCTCGACTAAGCTAGGCATATGAGCACACCCATGTGTGTTACTACTAAGATTAAAAAATACATGGTAGGAAAGTGTGCTGACCAAGAACTCTATTGTTTTATGATTTGGAGTTTGTAGTATCTCATTGCAAGTCATTCTAATATTGCCTTTAGTGTAGATGTTTCTGTAAGGTTTCACTTTAGTACCAAGGAGAGTCGCTTCTTAATGATGAAGCGTGCCATTAAGTATTTGAGTGGGACTCCGAATCACAGGATTAATATTAGTATTCCTTTAATACCAACACCTCGTTGTGTGACTACTACCTATGTTGACTGGGAAAAAGATGCTGATGGTTATAAGAGAACCTCGGGCGGCTGTTTATATTATGGGAATGCATTTGTTGCTTGGCATAACAAAGAGGAAATATCGATTTCTCTATTGAATCGTTGAGGCTGAGTACATAATGGTCAGGAGTTGTTGTACTTAACTCCTTTGGATAAATCAGATGATGGCGTGAGATATTGTTTGTTTCCTATTTATACATGTGTCCCACCCATTCATATTCTATATTATTTAATTCAAATAAGGCTTATTTTTTATAATTTTTTAGGGACAGTTTTAATATGTGTATTTATAAAGGTGTTGCATCATCTCTTGACTATGGTTTATGGTTTTGTAATCACAAACAATCATGCGTGCATTAGAGGGTTCATCATTCTCCACATAGGTAAGTAGAATAATAACGAAAACATAGTTTAAGTGTTAACACAACTATGATTTAATCCTCAATGCAAAATCACGTTGCGAATTAAAAACACGAATTCTGAATGTGGTATTCAATCAATTCAAATATTGTTTCTATAAATCGAATTGAAGATTTGTTTTAGAAAATAATGATATTTTAAACGCATGTTCACATTGCAATGTGTGATTATTTAGGTGATTATTCGTAATAGAAAAAACGTTGACATTGATTGAAATATTTACAATACAAATGTAAATTAATCTACGTTTAGTTTTTCACCGATCAGTATCTTTTATAGGTGTCATGTTTTTTCTCTTGGATCAATATTTCACAGAAGCTACTAAAACTTTCTTGCCTCCTTTTGCCATTTATGAGCATAAAAATTTTGCCATTTTGATTTGTTTGCTACAGAGTGTTCATGAGTCAAAACAATTGTGAAATACGATTTAACCAAAACTATAAATAGATCTAAAATGTTTTTGTGGAAAATGATGAGGGATAATGTAAGGAGGCAGAAGCAATTTTTAAAATTTGAAAATATTAGGAAATGAAAAGGGTTTTGTGATGGCAACCGGTTTAAGCAGTAGTGATTTGTTCATCCATTTACTAATTGCCAAGTGTGACTATTGTTTAGGGGAATATTTTCCCAAAATTAGTTTAATATTGGGATGCTTCAGATGCAGACTTAAAATGTTATGGATTGGATTTCTCGTGATATATGTTTGTAGTAAGGGTGCACAATAAAATCAGAAACCTTGAACTTCAATCCACCTACCTCCTTTCTCAGAGAATTATTCTCTTCCTGAAGAACTTTACCCACCTAACTAACCTTAGTGTTCTCTTAGAGTTTAGCCCTCAAAGAATTTACCTCTTCTTGAACCGAGGATCCTATCCTATCCATTTATTGAAGATTGTCCTTCAACTCGGTAATTATCTTGGATTGATTCTTATATTGCACGTTCCTCGCCCTTAAGGACTTGCATATTTTCACAAATTATTTGCGAGCCTTCAAACTGATCTTTGGCCTAAGGATTTGCCCTAAACGGGAGTTAGGAGGAATGTATTGGTTTAAATCAACATAGTATACATAACACACATCATATCACAACTAGAGTATTGGCACAAAAAGATTAAGTCAACGCACGCGCAAAAAAGAAACATTTCATCTTCATTGATAACAAAAAGGAGGATGCCAAGGGTCAATACACTAAGTTTTCAGAGATAATTACAAAGACAAAATCGTACAAGTAAGAAGGAAAAATTCATAGTTTACGAGACTTGGTCCTTCACCTAATCAACCTTAGTAATGGCTCTGCGTTTATCAATGATGGGTTGCTCCTTTCCAGCATCATCATCAACATCGACCTCAGCAGGAATGATCTCTATATGACCAGCAAGTCTTCCATCACCCTTTTCATCCTCCTTAAAGGGATCAGTACCAAGGGAATGAAGGCTAAAAAGGTCAGATTCAGAGTTCTAACAGCCTTCAAAGCCTGATCCCAACCCTTCTTGAAGGCCACCTTGCATTCATAGGCCAGTTGCTTCTCGACATCATCGTAAGCCTTATTGAAATCCTCAAGATACCTAGCGTCCTTTTCTTACGCAAGGCCCCCCTCCATCTTAGCAACCTTTCCATATAAAGCTTCATTTGCCTCGACCTGCTGGGCCTTCTCGATGACCATCACTTTTTGAGATGCCCCACAAGATCATCACAAGCCTTAGTCAACTTCTTTCTCTCCTGCCCCCACACCTGATAAGCTTCAGTAAAGGCCTTCTCCTCAGAATCCAGAGCTTCTTTCAACTTTTGTTCGATCTTGGACTTATTGGCATGGTCGTCCAAGAGAGTTGTGAAATTAGATAATAATTACACGTAAATAGAGCAACAAGTTAAGTGCAGAGGTAGGGAAAGTGCAATGAGACAAACAGTGGAAAAGACTTACCAGGGACATCCCCTGAGTAGTTTTAAGAGCAAGTTGGGATGACCCCAATCTCGAAGAACGCTTGTAATTCGCAGTGAGCACCACCCTCTTCAGCAGGTTGGGGTCAAGATGGGGACATCACCTACACTATCCCCCTCAGAAATTGCAGCGAGGGTAGGGAATCTAGAGGCTTTTAGGGCAAACTTTATTTTGGCCTCCATCCTCTCTTTCTTTCTCTCTCTCTCTCTCTTTATTCCTCTCTTCTTGCTCACTCTTTTTCTCCTTTTCATTCTATTTCGCCTTGTTTAATGGTCTAGAACTATTAGTCTTGGGGAACTCAGTATCAGATGGCTTTAAAGCTTTAAGCCGATAAGACGGCCTAATCATCATCATCACCAGGGAGCCTCAGTTTTTTTCCCTTTATTAAAGGGACATTTCTTCTCCTCCTCCTCCTCCTCCTCCTCCTCCTCCTCCTTCTTCTTCTTCTCCTCCTTCTTCTTCTTCTTCTTCTTCTTCTTCTTCTTCTTCTTCTTCTCCTTCTTCTTCTTCTCCCCTCATTATTCTTCTTTTTCTTCTCCCCGTTTCTCCTCTTTTAATCCCTATTCTTCCTCTTCTATCATAATGGGGTCAGAAGGACCCACCTTCAGAACTTTTAAGGTTGGAACCTTGTCGATCAGATGAGTAATAAACTAGTGGTTGTATTCTTATATTCCAATAAGTTGAGCACCCGCCTCGGGTGTTCGCCATCTTATAGCCTTTCCTTGATGCTCTAGGATTTCAGAAGCTCATCGACGTCAATCTCACTTATATCAGGCTCCTGATTTTTTATGCGGACTGCAAGAACAAAGGGAGAAGAACATTAGCTAAGATAATAGAGGTCAGAAAACAAAATTGCACCATTCGAAGTAAAAAATGTAAGAACATAATTTTATAAATGTTCAGGTAGAATCTAGGAACTTTCTGTTTTTTCCTAGATCACAGTTTGTATGTCTGATACCGCTACATTCGGCACGTCATCACGATCATCCACGACGTCCTTTATCCGAATCCATGCATCCATCATCTTCACACGTGCACCATGCTACATGCGACGTGTTACTCAATCGTTTCCCACTCTCCACGACGCATTATCAGTAAAATGATTTATCGGAGTTGTTTATATTTGCATAAATATTTGGGAATTTTTTAGAAAATATTTTTTGAAGTTTAAATTATTTTTTTATCAAAATGAAGAAATTTTTCCATGTGTAGAAGCGGAATTTTTTGGAAGGCGTGCTCGTTCAAACGATATCACATGTCGTTCAAGCGACATAAGCATGTCGCGCGAACTCGTTCAAATGACACGTGTCCTCGTTCGAGCAACAGGCCTATGTCATTCGAACGACGCAGCCGCCTAGATTTTTGAACCAATTTCTGTCACTTTTAGATTGGTAGACTTAATGATTTTAAGGCTTTATGCCTTCTTTTTAAGGACAATTATCTCCCATTTATTCCGTGCACGTTTTAAACCTTCAAGAGGTCATTTTCACTCATACGGAGTATTTTGTAGAGAAGCCAGTCCCTTCTCCATTGCTGCCCATCTGGAGTTCTTGCGGGAGATTCCAGCCGACGACATCGGAATCGACACCTATGGGTATTTCGTATGTCACACTTATTTTCATTATAATCCGTGTAACCATTTTTACAAATTATAGTGAAAATAAATGGTTTTCCCCTGCGGGGATTTTTCTAGATATCTTGTGTCACATGCTTTATATATTTATGGTTTGACACAAGCACACACGTAGGTGCATGTTTTAGGATTTAATTAAAAACTGTGTTTAATTAAATAATTTCTTAATTTGAACAAAAGCGCACTCTTCAAACTGGTATCAGAGCCAATTACACAATTATACCGTGTAATTTTTCACAAAATTTTTCTATGATATCAATTTTTTGAAAATTTGATTTTTGAAAAAGGGCGTGTTCAATGGAGAAATTATATAATAAAATGCCAGTTTTTTATGGGACAAACTATGCTTACTGCAAAGCCAGCATGAAATCTGCTTTAAAAGCCATTGATTAACGTGTTTGGATTTTGGTTGAAAGAGGGTGGAAACCTCCCTCCGTCACTGCTGATAACGTGACTAATTTAAAATCTGTGACTGAATGGACTGAAGACGAATTTAAATTGTCATCTTTTAATTCTAAGGGTTTAAGTGTTATTTCTGGATCTGTCACACCTGACGAGTTCCGGCGGATTATGGCATGCATCACGTCAAAAGAGGCATGGAATGTTTTGCAACTTATCCATGAAGGAACTAATGCTGTGAAAGAGTCTAAACTACAAAATTTTACAACTCAATTTGAAACTATCACCATGCTTGAGACTGAATGTTTTTATGAATTTTATGCTAGGTTATCTGATATTGTTAACACTAGTTTTAATCTTGGTGAACACATTCCTAATACTAGAGTTGTTAAAAGGATTCTAAAATCACTTCCTAAGCATTTTATCCCTAAAGTCATTGTGCTAAATTCTATTGGTAATTTAAACACGCTTAAATTGGAGGAACTTATAGGAGACTTACAAACGTTTGAAATTGATATGTTTCCTAAATCCTTCAAACCTAAAGATAAGGGTATTGCACTTAATGCCCGGGATAGAAAAAGTGAGGGGTCGGCAAGAAAGAGTTGAGTCATCTAGAAAAAAGGAGATAGAAACGTCAGATTTCGAGTATGATTTTGATTTAGATGATTTGGCCTTGTTTGCTAAAAAATTCAAGAATATTCTCAAATTCAAGAAAAATGGAAATTTCAAAGATAAAAAGATTTTTGAGAAAAATAAGAAAAATGAAAAAAAATTTAAATACCCTCCTGAAAAAGACGGTGAGAGATGCTATGAGTGCTACGGTAAGGGTCATAGAGCTTTTAGTGTGCTACTAGGTTGAACAAACTTGCAAAATATAAGGACAAATCTGTCCTTAATGCTACCCTGAGTGACGACAGTGAGGTCGAGTTGGTGGACTCTGGAGATGAGTCACCGCATAAATGTAACTTCATCGCATTCATGGCTAGTCATACTTCTAGTGCTCCTCACGACGTTGAGGATGCTGCTTCACAGGGACACCTCGATAGTGAGAATGATGTGAGTGAGGGGGAGGATGATGCAAGTGAGAGCGAGAGTAATTTTCAACGTGCCTACGCTGAGTTATATAATGAGTCATTTAAAACCAAAAAGTGTAACAAAGTGCTAGTTCTTAGGATCACCGCTTTAGAGGAAGATTTAGAAGAAGCGAGAGAGAGAGAGAGAATCCTCCACCTACACTACCTTAAGAGAGAGAGAGAGAGAGAGTCTACCTGTGTTAAGAAAGAAAGTTTGTTTAGAGAGAGAGAGAGAGTGGTTTTGAGAAAGAGAAAGGGGACTTGACTAAACAAGTTTCTAGTCTTACGAGTGAGCTCCATTCCTCCCTAGAGACTCGGAAGAAACTTGAAGCCCTTGTTGCCCATCTTACTCATGATCTTGAGAGAGCACGGGAAGTCAAGATTCATATCGAGGATAGATGTGGAAAGATGGGAAATATGCTCCTCGGCCCCGCTTTAGGTATTGGTGATAGGCAGGGAATAGGTTTTGATGGTGCCTCCATGACCCAAATTTCACCTAGACCAGTTCCTGAGTTTACTATGACCCCATATGGCCATTGTCAAATACCACGAAGACGTGTTCAACCAAGGAAGGCAACCCTAGGTCCGCCTAAGACTGTGTTCTTTTATACGTATTGCAAAAGAAAAGGCCATCTCAGGGAGTTTTGCTATCGTTTGGGTTAGACCCAACGTACTACTGCTCCACCACATCATTCTGATGATTTTACCAGTCTGAGAGAGTGTGTTGAGATTTTAGCCGCCACCTCACAGAGTTTGATGGAGGAATTTCGTCAAATGTCTTTTCCGTCAGTGAATGCTTCCCGCATCCCGGTTAAAACCAACAGCAATAAGAGTAAACAAAAGCTTACCACTTCTTGGGTATCTAAGAAAGACGAAAAGGCCCTTGTTGTTCATGTCGCTCTCAAAGAACTTAATACCTCACAATGGTATTTTGATAGTGGGTGCTCTAGACATATGACTGGTGATGTCTCATTCTTTACCTACCTAGAGGATTATAAGGAATGAAGAGTCACCTTTGGATACGGGAGCAAGTTTAGCATCATAGGACGAGGTATAGTAGTGTTACCAGGATTTTTTAAGCTAGAGAATGTTTTGTACGTCAAAGGTTTGAAGGAAAATCTTCTCAGCATTAGCCAACTGTGCGACGCTGACTTTGCCATAAAGTTTGGCCAGGACGCATGTAATGTCTATAATCAAGGCGGTAAACTTTTAGTGCAAGGGATGAGGAAAGAAGATAATTGTTATGGGACTGTGACCACATCCTCACTTATCTGCAATAGTGCCACGATCACTCCTATGGATCTGTGACATCAATGTCTAGGTCACGTGAACGTTAGAGATTTGACACGTTTAGCTAAAAAGGACCTAGTACGTGGCTTACCATCTCTTGGAAAGCCAACTTCCACGATTTGTGGACCCTGTCAGTTGGGAAAATAAATCTGTAGCCCCCACTGGAAGTTGCATTCCATTACTACTTCCCGTGTGCTTGAGTTGATTCATATGAATCTTATGGGTCCTACTCGTACTGAGAGTCTGGGTGGTAAAAGGTATATCCTCGTGATGGTAGATGATTTCTCCAGATATTCGATTGTTGGTTTTCCGAGAGAGAAATACGATGTTGTAGAGGTTTTAACGACTAAGTGTCGTGTCCTGCAAAATCCACACGGAGTCACTATTAACAGGATACGTAGTGACAACGGCACGAAATTTAAGAAAGAAAAGGTAGATATTTACTGTGACAGCCCAGGCTTTAGACATGAGTGTTTTGCTATGAAGACTCCTCAGCAAAATGGGATTATTGAGAAAAAGAATAGGATAATTCAATAAATGGCTAGATCTATGCTTCTAGGTCGTAAGGTTGCTAGAAGATTTTGGGCAGAGGCAGTGTCTTATGCATGCCATACGGTGAATAGGGTTTACCAGTGTCCACATACTCTTAAGACGCCTTATGAATTGTGGACTGGAAAGAAACCCAACCTTGCATATTTTCGTGTCTTTAAGAGTAAATCCTGCATCCTACGGGATAGAGAGCAACTAGGAAAGTTTGACTCCCGGAGCAACGATGGAATATTGCTAGGATATTCATCAAATAGTACAGCGTACCGAGTTTTTAACCTCAAGATCTCTAAGATTATGGAGTCAATAAACGTCACCGTAAAAGATGACGAACCTTCGACGTTTATTAATCCTATACTTCAGTGTGAGGATGAGGACTTTTCTGGCAGCGACTTACTTATCCCTCACCCACACTCAGTGGACTCTACTCCTGTGTTAGGGGACACACCTACTTAGGTTCGCAAGATTCATGATCCTTCTATCATTATTGGCGATCCCACTTTAGGGGTCAAGACTCATGCTCAGCTAGAGAACGTTGTTAGTCATTTTTGCTACATGTCCACTATCGAGCCTAAGAATCACAAAGAAACACTCAAGGATGAACATTGGATCTCTGCCATGCAGGATGATTTGCTTCAGTTTAAAAAGAATAATGTCTGGGAACTTTTTCCCCGACCTAGTGAGACTAATGTGATAAGTACCATGTGGATTTTCAAGAATAAAATGGATAAAAATGATACCATAATAAGAAATAAGGCTAGGTTGGTCACTTAAGGCTACACACAGATTGAGGGTGTAGACTTTGGGGAGACATTTGCTCTTGTTAAGAGGCTTGAGTCCATTCGCTTACTACTCGCCATTGCATGTCATCTGCATTTCAAGTTATATTAGATGGATGTCAAGAGTGCCTTTCTTAATGGCATTCTATAAGAGGAGGTTTATATGGTACACCCAAAAGGGTTTGAAGATCCTAAGCACCCAGAGCACGTATACTATCTGAGGAAACCCTTGTATGGTTTGAAGCAAGCACCCCATGCTTGGTACGAGAGGCTTACTTCCTATCTCTTAGTCCGTGGGTTCAAGAGAGGGGGAGTTGATATGACGTTGTTCATTAGGAGAGATGACGGTGCTATTTTGATTGCCCAAGTCTGTGTGGAAGACATAGTTTTTGGATCCACATGCTCCCAGCATGCTCACCACTTTGAAGAGGAGATGAAAAGTGAGTTTGAGATGAGCATGGTAGGTGAGCTTACTTTCTTCCTTGGTCTACAGGTTCGTCAGCTAGAGGATGGGATGTTCATCTCCCAATCCAAGTATGCCAAAGACCTAGTGAAGAAATTTGGCTTAGACTCCGCTAAGCATGCTCGTACACCTATGAGTACTTCTATCAAGATTAGTAAGGACACTTCAGGCAAGGACGTAGAGCAAACCTTGTATCGGAGTATGATAAGTAGTCTTCTCTACTTGACTGCCAGTTATCCTGACATAGCCTTTAGTGTTGGAGTCTGTGCGCGATATTAGGCATCCCCAAAAGAGTCACACTTACTCGCTCTAAAACGTATTATCAAATACGTGAGTGGGACTCACTCATACGGTATTTGGTATTCCTTTGATACCGATGGCCATTTGTCCGCCTATTCAGATGTCGATTGGGCCAGGGATGTAGATGGTTGTAAGAGCACTTCTAGTGGATGTTTTTATTTTGGTTCTGCTCTTGTCTCCTGGTTGAGAAAGAAGCAAAACTCCATCTCTTCGTCCACTGTGAAGGCTGAGTACATCGCTGCCGGGAGTTATTGCACGCAACTCTTGTGGATGAAATAGATCTTGGAGGATTATAGGACTTCACAGGACACCATGGCCATTTCATGTGATAACACGAGCGCGATACACATATCCTACAATCTAGTCCATCATTCGCATACAAAGAACATCAGGATATGCGAGCACTTTATACGATAGCTAGTTGAGGAGAAAGTCGTATCCCTGAGTTATGTTCCCACTGACTGTCAGTTAGCCGATATTTTCATGAAACCTTTAGATGCCCTTAGATTCCAGAGTCTTAGAAAGTCTTTAGGGATTTGCACAGTTGACTGAGGGGTTGGTCCGTGTCTAGGATAGGATGCTTTTTCATGTTCATATCATATGATTCCTATTGCTAGTTTGTATTACGTGCATTATTTTTTTTTTAAATCCAAAAATATTTTATTTTTATAAAATTTTTAGAAAAGCTCAAAAAGATTTTTGTATATTGTTTACACCTTTTATGGATGAGCATTTAAGATATCCAAGTCACAAATTTCATTCCACTTATCCATGTGACTGTTTGATAGTGATTTGAGACGCTACATCATTGCATCCATGTGCCTTACATTGTTTGGACTCTTTGAGATGTAATTAGTGATATCTTTCTATATGTTTGTCTCCTTATCTCCTTTATTGCACACATGGACGGTTTTATTTGATTATTGTACTTATCTATCACATATTGGCTTGAGTGTTTCCATCTCAATTATGTCTATACAACGACCCATATGCGATAAAACTTGACAAGATTGGAATGCATGTAAAAATCGTTTGGTGAGATTGTGTGGTATTTTAAAATGGTGAATGGCTACGAAAGGTAATTATCTATCCTTTACGATAAAGCCATCGTTAAATCAGACCTAAAAAATTGAGAAATTTTATTATCCGGGGTCCAAAGAGGTTAAAAGAGCCCGAAAAAGATTTAAAGGCTATAAAAAGCAATACATGCCAAATATAAGCCATTAGGTTTCACCATCAATTCTCCAAAGTTTGAGAATTTAAATCACCTCTATTCAAAATATAAATCTGAGGGAGTTTGGTTGGAGAATTTAAACGGGTTTGCACTTCCTTGAAAATCCTGAAAAAGCATTAAATCGTTTTGGACGTTATTGGTGTGGAAATCACTTTGAGCTTTGATTTGCTAATTTGATTGAGTCAATGTCTCATATTTCCATCTTTTTACACCTAAGGAAGATGTTGAGTTCATTTGTTAGGAGTATCCGATATTCATCATACACATATGTCATGTTTGTATGCATTGATTTTCCTATCGAATTTGTTCACACCCCTACATTTACGCTATCATCGACTTGATTATTTTTTGTGTTCTTTCATGGTGTGATTCTTTGTTGTATATTTTGTGTAAAATTTTTGAAAAATTCAAAAATAGAAGATTTTTTTCTTATGACATTTTTTCATATTCTTTGTTGTATATTTTGTGTGAAATTTTAAAAAAAAAATTATTAAAAAAAATAAAAAATAGATAGAAGAATTTTTTTTGTGACATTTTCCATATTTATGCTTCTCATATCTGTCTATTTGGGGACATCATAAAAAGGGGGAGAATGAATAATGGGGGAGACTTTTTTTTTTCATTTATCTATGATTTGCTTAAGCTTAATTGATCTTTGATTTTTGCATATCATTATATTTCAAACTGTTGCGTGTCACGGGTATCGGTTTTATCTCGTGTGTGTAGGTACAAAGTTGATATCTATTGGATTGCACACCCTGATGAGAAAATCTTCGAGAGTTTCTTAAGTAATGAAGATTTGAAGATGTTGAAGTTTGATTGATGACATGTCATTTAATATTCTCAGTTTGAGGGTTTAATGGGGATATTATCTTATATGTCATTTGTTTTTGGGAGATTGCATAATTATGATTTTTTATGTATGTACCGGCATAGACATAGGGGGAGATTTGTAAGGACATAATTTTATAAATGTCCTGGTAGAATCTAGGAACTTTCTATTTTTCCCTAGATCACAGTTTGTATGTCTGATACCGTTACATTCGGCACGTCATCACAATCATCCACGACGGTCTTTATCCGAATCCATGCATCCATCATCTTCACACGTGCACCATGCTACATGCGACGTGCTTCTCAATTGTTTCCCACTACTCCACGACGCATTATCAGTAAAATGATTTATTGGAGTTGTTTATATTTGCATAAATATTTGGGAATTTTTTAGAAAATATTTTTTGAAGTCTAAATCATTTTTTTATCAAAATGCAGAAATTTTTCTATGTGTAGAAGCGAAATTTTTTGGAAGGCGTGCTCGTTCAAATGAGATCACATGTCGTTCGAGGGACATAATCATGTCGCATGAACTCGTTCGAACGACACGTGTCCTCGTTCGAGCAACAGGCCTATGTCGTTCGAACGATGCAACTGCCTCGATTTTTGAACCAATTTCTGTCACTTTTAGATTGGTTGTTCAAAGAATTTTTCATCATTTTATTCTACACTAAATCGGCCTATGACAACTCCCTTTTTAGACTTAATGATTTTAAGGCTTTATGCCTTCTTTATAAGCACAATTATCTCCCATTTATTCCGTGCACATTTTAAACCTTCAAGAGGTCATTTTCACTCATACGGAGTATTTTGTGGAGAAGTCAGTCCCTTCTTCATTGCTGCCCATCTGGAGTTCTTGCGGGAGATTCCAGCCGACGACATCGTAATCGACACCTACGGGTATTTTATATGTCACACTTATTTTCATTATAATCCGTGTAACTATTTTTACAAATTATAGTGAAAATAAATGGTTTTGCCCTGCGAGGATTTTTCCTGATATCTTGTGTCACATGCTTTATATATTTATGGTTTGACACAAGCACGCACGTAGGTGCATGTTTTAGGATTTAATTAAAAACTGTGTTTAATTAACTAATTTCTTAATTTGAACAAAAGTGCACTCTTCAAAAAAGAAGAAGCAACCTATTTGGGCCTCTCCATAGTTTGAAATTAGAGGACCCCTATGACTTTAGCCTACACCGGTAGGAGGACGTTGCCAATTTCTAGCAACAAAACATGTTCCCAGTAATCTGTGTGGTAATTCAAAAGATTTACCATTAGGGACATCTCAGTCTTCCTGGTTTTCAAATAGATGAGACCCTCACCAGTTCGCGACCACACATTGCAACAACAAATTTGGCAAGACCCAGTTTTGTCCCATAAAGTGTGTTTATTCTATAAACCCCATTAACTATCTTCCAAACATTGGGGGTAAACTAGGCAGGTACAATTTAAAGAACCCAAGGAACAATTAGTTTGAGGGAAGCATTACACCCCCTCTGGGTTATCAAGACAGTGTGAATCTAATGCCCCCTTTCAACATCATGAACGTTCCGATAAAGAGGGGCACAGTCGATGATCATCCATTCAGGAATATTGTATTGGTGCCTAAATTCATCTATCGTTTTGTTAACTAGAATCTCCATAATTGTACGAATAAGGAAGAAAACCGTAGTTACGGCTACACAATAAGTTCCAAGAAAAGCTTAAGAGAGGGATGGGATAAAATTACAAAAATTAATGAAACCCTGGAGGAAAAGAAAACACCGAAGAAGGTGAACTTTGCAAAGCTTAGCATGTGAGTAAGAAACTAAACCGAATTGACGAGAGGGACTATATCTCTGTTATGAAACCTAATGTCAATAACGAACATAATCTCCTAAATGATTTTTAGTTGTTCGAATGCCTGGTCAACCTACAACACCCTCGCCCATTCAAACAAATCACAAGTATGCCATGAAGATCTGTTCAAGACGAGCGTACCCCTGAATGTCTCTCGCATTTATAAAAATGCCATTTTAAACTTAAGGCATGAAAACTTCGAACTATAGGACCTTTAAAAATTATTAGCCCAAACTCCACAAGGCCCAAAATTTTTAGGGTCAATTGTGGGATCCCATTTAATATAACCCATGAAAGTAGTCAACTAACCCAGATTAATCAAAGCGCTACCTAACCCAAATCATGGTTTAATTTAACACATGAGTATTTCAGATACACATGAAGACTTACGGATATAGTCAAATAAATTACCAATATTCTCATAAGAGATATTCAGGTACTCCTTGATATATGTACGTGTTATTTGAGTTCCTTCTACAACTCAAAATTTATGTCTATTTACCTATAAATTGTACACCCTGACCCGAGGTAAAGGGATGTAACCTAAGATCTTGAGAGACACTTTAATATAAATAGTAATCTGTCCGTGGACGTAGGCAAATTGCTGAACCACGTATATTGTTGTTGTGTGTGATCTTTACTTTCTATTTTTTGTGATTATTTTTGTGGATCTCTTTATTGTGATATTTATATACTCACAGGTATACTTCCACCAAGGAACTTACTTGTGCAGAATGGAACTCCCTTAGGTTACAATAGGTTATTCAACTTATTTTAATCAAGGGACATCCTCGCACTGAGAAGGGTTCATATTGATTATAATAAACTGTTAAGTTTATTTGAATTACTGGAATCCTCAGTTTTTTGTCATATCAAACACAAATGGCCTCGTGATTTACCCTGGAAATAATAAAATCCCTATAAGGGATCCTTAGGAGAAAAGCCAACCGAGGTTGGTCGCCAACTATGTTGGCGTCTAAAATCCTAATCGGGTAGATGGCTTATTAACTAGGTGCATTCTTACTATCATCTCTCCTAGGCTTAAGGGAGTGTGACGACACAACCTAAAAGTTAAGGTAGATTGAATGATATCATTAAGGCATTTTGGACTGGAAGAATGATTAATATTCGTTACTAAATCATTTAGTCGACAAAGGCCCAAAATGATTAACATTATTATTAACTTATTTAGTCGGCGAAAGGCCCAAAATTATTAATAGTATTATTTAGTCAGTGAGAGACTAAATGATTAGTAGGTATCAATTCTTCCTGGTCAGAAAATGCCCAGAATGCATAAGTAAGTATTAATTATATTTAGTCGGTAACTGCTCAAAATATTTTACAATTAATAAACAAACTTTGTTCATTTCAACAAAAGACTGATGAGTAAAAGGATACAAAATATTCCAAAAACTATACAAGGACTCGGACTAACTATGGATGGTGAACTAGATATGTTGCTATGCGCGCTCCAATCATCATCTAAATTTGGGGCAAACACCTCCTCGTTGTCTTCAACGTAGTTGTTTATAAGTTGGGTAGGAATGGATTTAATGGGAATCCACTTCTCTTCCTTCCCAAATGGGGGATGACAATAAGTTGGGCAGTCCACCTGGTACTTATACCATAGCTCTGAATTGTATGCCATATCTTTGGCTTCCTTCAGCCTCACCGATACATCGGTCCAGCCCTTATTATAGCCTTTTACCAACAATTCCTGAGGACACATCCTGAAGAGATGCCTCGGACTATTGACATCTCTTTGAAGACCAGTTATAATAGTTTATTTTCGCTAGACCTCCTCATTCAGTTTGATAACCTCCTTTTTCAGGGCATTATTTTCATCCTGAATCATCTCGCTAATATTGACCACATCATTGCTCGTCGTAATCTAGGCCCTCAGATAATTTATTTCCTCTTGTACGGAGGAGACAATCTCCTTCATAACTTGGAGATCATTCTTCAGCTTGGACACCATCTCGGACTGGCCTTTGTAAGTTTTCATTCTTGTCTTTAGTTGTTTACAGACCTTTAAAAATGCCCAACGAGCCTTCCCACTCACACCTGGGCCTAGAACCTTCCTTAGATTCTAAGAAGAAGATGTATATTCTTCCGCAATAATGAGCTACAAATAGAAGAACAAATTTCAAGTACAAAGAACATCAATATAACGTAAGGAGGAACATCAACAAAAATGGAAAGTCTTTTTTCATTAATAGTTTAAAGGGGAGGCAAGAGCTATTACAACTAGAGAAAAGAAAAAAGAAACTACAATGCAAGAATAAAATAAAGGAAAAGGTTATAGAACTACTAGACTTCACTCCTTCACCTTCTTAGAGGTCTCTGGCTCCTTCCCTTTCTCCGCTGACAGCTTCTCCTTCTCAGCCGCTACAAGGTTGTTGTCCACCTTCAGATCAACCAAGGCCTTTTTCGCCTTCTCCTTCTTATGCTCAAAGATAGACCGAGCATTAACCAAGTCCTTTTTGGACTTCTTCAGGGCTTGCCTCATCTCTTAGTTCTTTTTGAACTGATCGACATAACCATCCAAGAGCGTAGTAAAATCTGACAAAAACTCTAGGGGAAGATAAAGAAAAATTAGTACATGGAAGCCAAACAAAGAAAAATGACAAGAAGAAGAGAGAGTACTTACCAAGGCAAGAGCCTATGCATACTTGAGTGCCAGCTAGTCTAACCCAAACCATGATGAGGGCTTACTGACAGCCATAAGCACTGCCCTCTTCTATAAGTTAGGGACAAGGGATGGGGTATTGACCATACTGGATCCCTCAACAGTGATAGAAAGAGAGAGGCTGGACTTAAGTGGAGCCTTTAAAGGTTGTTTCTTCTTCCTCTCCTCCTTTCTCGTTCTCTCTTCTTCCCTCATTTTCTCTCCTTCTCTTCTCTTCTCCTCCTCTTTATTCTTTTTCTCTTCTCCTCCTCTTAAATTATAATATTTGATTTAAACAATAAAACTTAATTATATATGTTGTTTATTATTTTTTTGGGTCAAGTATGGGTGGCACTACAAATACATCTCAACATTAAACCGGTGAGTCCAATCGAACAAATAATTCCCCTACCCCATATCACAAGTACCATCAACTCAGGTAGCTTCTAAGAGGCCTTATAAATATGATATTTGGGATAATTTCAATAAAAAAGAAAGATGTAAGTAAACATAATATGCATAATCTAGCAAAAATGGTACTAGAACTTTACGAAAATATTTGTCAAAATATAAGCATTATCCCCTAAATGATAAAAAAAAAAGATCTTGGATTTTCAACAGAACATAAATGAGGGATAAGATGAAGAAACAACATTGTTTTCTTTGAAATTTAACCAAAACTCGTGTCGTAATGCTCTTATTAAAATGATCATCATAGATGAGGTTTCATTTAAGTTTGTCAAGGGCGAAGGCTTTCAAAGTTTTATGGTTGTTTGTTAACCTCGATTTCAAAATGTGTCACGCACTTTTGCAGTTAGGGATTGTTTGGACTTGTATGTTACATTAAAAAGGATATAAAGAAATATTTTAGTATTGCAACAAATCGTATTTGCCTCACCACTAAATCGAATGTTCACTCATTATCAAATTCTTGAGAGTATCAGTTCAAACCAAGAAAACGTGGTTCAAACTCAAAGTTCAAATGAAATGGAGGTTGATCAATTTGGTGAAGTTGAGGAACATAATCAAATTAAATCTCTTCAATTGGAGTTTTTTCAATAATTAGAAGAAAAAAAAAGTGTGGATTCTAAATCCGAAGTTAATAGATTTTTAAATGAAGGAGTGGTAAAGGATGAGGCAAACTTTGATATATTGAGTTGGTGAAAACTTAATTATACTAGGTATCTAATACTTCCTTTATTTGCAAGAGTTGTTATTCTTAATTCGAAGTCATCTTTTAGCACGAGAAAATGCGTGCTTGATCAATTATGAAGTTCATTAACTCCTAGAATCTTGGCATAACTAATGTGTGCATAAGATTGGCTATGTTCATCACCGATTCCTATTGATGTTTTGATGAGATTGGATGAGATGAATGCCCTTGAGTCCAATAAGTTATTAGTATAACGTGTCACGTAATTTATTATTTTAGATGTTACTATATATTGTCATTTTACAATTTACTTGTTATATTTTGTAGTCATTATTGAAGATCCCAAGAATGCTAATGTGTTCTCAAACACTTCCATATTGAGGTAGAATTATTGTTTTTACTTTTACATATTATTTTAAATATAGATTTATTTATATGTTAATTTTATTTGCAGTTAAATGATGTTGTTTGGGTGCTGTTTGGTGCTATTTTGAGACTACTTTTGGATGTTGTTTTAGTGTTTTCTTATTCTCTTTTGATTGTTGTTTGGGTGATGTTTTGGGTGTTGTTTGGATAACCGTTTAACTGATATTTTTGAAGACTAATTGGTTTTTTTTCTTCATATTGATTTTAATATTTTACCAAGTTTGAGTTTGGAACCAAAAATCGATCCAATCCAACCCAAGAACCGTTGATTCGGTTTGGTTTGGTTCTACTCGATATCGATTCTGTTCTGCTTTCAAATTTTGAAATCGACCAATCCCAGTTCTGGTCCTAAATTAATAGAGAAACTGAACCAAATTGAACCGTATACACCCCTAGTTTGTAGTGAGGATGGCACAGTTTCGGCTTAGACCTTAACTAGGTTTGCCTTTGATTAACATTTAAGAGAATATTCTCGAAGACAACTGAATTTTGCTTCACCAAAGTCTAAAGTGAAAAATAAGTACTACTAGGTGTAAACCCGCGCGATGCGCGAGCTAAGCAATTATGAACGTCATTTCACACGTCAAGTTGTTTACCGTTTCATCTAGATTCCTGTCCTTTGTAGTAATAAATAATGAGAAATAATAATTTGTACTGTTATAAAATATTCTAATATAAAAAAGCCACACTAAAAAATCATTACAGCAATATACGCAAGTTGATCGCATGACTATCTAGCTACTACATTTTCATAATACGCTAGATAAATAAGAAAGTGAAAGAAAAAAACCTCCTTCAAGTTCCACTACCATGCACAAAAGTAAATCCATATTCAACACCATCTCCATATATATATATATATATATATCATCAACTAAGTAACTACCACTATCTAAGATAATAGTACATAAACATAAAAAAATAAGTTAACTACCCAATCATAATCAAATTCATAACCATCTACTATCACATACAATTGACACAATCCACCTATGAATATAACATCCAATTTTTTTCCATAAAAGGGAAATAAAATAAAAAATAAAAAAGAGAATACAAATGTTCAAATAACACAGATAATCACGAATCATCATTCATTGCTTTATATTGTCCCCATTTCTTCACTGAACAAAATGAAAAAATGAACCTGGATAGAGTAACAAATTATATACCACAAATAAAGGCATGTATAAGAAAACTAACAAAATGTTAAATTTACCCATGGGATTATCCCACAAAAATAATATTTAAAGTACCAAGAATTTTTCATCAATAATAGCTCAATCCTCACTTCAACAAACCTCAATACAATAATGATTTAAAATTACAATAATAGTTGTGTAATCCATTTCTGCCTCTCATCGGACAGTCAGAAATTTTTTATAGCGCTATAATAAAAATGTATACCGCTACAATATAATAAAAACAATTCCTGATTCTCACAAAAAAAGTCAATTCTTGAGGAAGAGGATGAAATGGGTATTGTGCTTTCCAGATGATGGTTCTCACCAAAAACATCGACGATATAAATAACTATGTTCAAAAAGAAAAAACGTATTTGATATCATATTATCAATTGGCCCCAATAAAACTGAAAGGGCCCACATGGTTGGGTTATTGCTGGATACGTTAGCAAATACAAAAAAAAGGCAATTCTCACCCAAAACTGACGACAACAGTTGATGGTCTAAAACTTCTGCTTCAACAGCCATTTCACGTTCTTTTGAGGGCGCCTTATCTTGTACCACTTACATATATAAAGGGAAAACAATGCCAATGAAACAAAATAAAATCAAAAGCAAGTTGAAGAGTTTTACCGAGATTAGTCTCTAAGACCCTAACATAGATTGTTGGGTGATCCACCAAATTCAAAGTTCAGTGGGTACCCTCAGCAGCTTATTCTTCCAAATAACAGAACCATCAGAGCCATGCCTGACCCCAACCAAGGCATATACCTCGGCTTCAACAACACCAGCAAAAGGGTTTTGTTCCTTGTAGCCCTAAGCCAGCCTATTCAGAGTCACAAATAAGTCGAAAAGGAGCCTAGATAACTCCATTGCCTCTTAGATCATGAAAAGCAATTCCGTGATCGATTTTGGCTTTACCCGCTATGATTGTGGACCTTCATCGTTTTCATTTTATGAGGACATGGTGGTGATGTGGGATGATTATGCTGATGTTTTTCATCAATGATTCAAAAAGATCTAAAGATGAGAAATGAGGGGGCAAGCTAGAGTCATGTGGGTTTGAGCGGTGTGTTCCAATTATATCATATAAAGAGAGAAGGGTATGACGAAGATGAGTAGTAGCATAGAGGAGTAGAAACCCTACATAAATAGAACGGATGGAAGAGCATCGTTTCATGTAGCTAAGGGAAATGAATAGATTTTAGGGTAATTAAAGATAGAGAGAGATGCGTGAGAAAAATGAATATGATATAAACAATCACGTGACTGTCTCAATGAGAAAGAGAATTAAAAACTTATAATGCATTTTAGAGTATATAATAGATTAATATAATTGAACATCTATTAATATATTCTCTGATGCGTTCAAACACAAAGATTGTTTATTATACACCTTTTTCCTCATAATAATTGATAAAAGTTGAAATTTTGTTAATAGCCATACGTTAACTATCTATATTAAAGTCAAAATGGAAATATATATTATTCATTAACAAGCTTTCATAGCTCAGTTGGTTAGAGCACCCGTTTAGTAAGCGGGAGGTCTTGAGTTCAACTCTCAATGAAAGCAATATGTATATAAACGTTCCTTTTTGCTATTTTTTGTGCATGCCTTATGGAACATGCTGACGAACCCTATTTCGTTATTTTCCAGTTCTTTCATATTCTCGTAAAAATGTTAAGATATATTTGAGTACAGCACACTTTCGTCGAGTATGAGGGTCTAAATGTTGAGATATATTTGAGTAAAACCCTTTTTCTTTTTTTTTTTTTGCATCTTAGTGATCCCCATTAGAAAGTCACATTTTTGGGGAAAAATTTGTTTTCCCAAGTTCCCCGATAGTGTTAATTTATAATCCACGAACATATAAAGCGAAGATAGTTCGTCCTAAATTAATACTCCCCATTAGAAAGTCACAATTCTTTTGCGGGAAAAATTGTCTTCCATGTTCATCTTATCATTGCGCTCCAATGAATAATATTGGGATGGTAACTTTGCAGATATAGATATTTTACAGGGACCAGACACTAAATTTTCAAAAACACGTGATTAAGAAAAGGAAGTAGAATATTTTCAAACAAAATAAGCAAGTATGGAACTTCATATCAATGGATTATACCAATCAATAGCCAAAATCCAAGTCTGACATGCAAGGGAAAGGGTCCCTTAACACCAATAATTGGTAGAATTTTTCAAACAAAATATGCAAATTTAGAACTTTATCTCAATGGATTATACCAATTAATAGCCAAAAACCAAGTATGACATGCAAGGGAAATGGTCACCAATAATTTTTTTTACCAATTCTGCACCGAAGTATTTTATGAGAAGTTTGCAACTATATACCAACTTTCACAGTAAAATCTATGTATCTCACCCCCTTGTAAAAAAATTGAGTCTCCAACCTAACAGGTCCAGGAGGCAGAGCGAGTGAGTCTGGGTTTTGATATCTTCTTGTCCTCTTCAAGAGAGATCATGAGTAGGTTTGATGGGTTTTCTATCATAATTTTGGCAACTAGATATCCTGATATGGTCCATGTTTGATATTTCCTTGCTTGTTTTCCTATATAGCGCCCCATTTTACCATCGTAATATTCAGGCCACCCGTCTTTAGCGAGACGCTGCTCCGCTAGCTCGATTGCTCTCTTTGCAATTTGTGGCCTTCCGGTTTTGATGCATGCTGCTGTTAGCAGCCATAGTAGAACTGTAATAACATCAAACACAACACAAAAACATACATTAATTAGAGACTGAACAATGCTTCATTGTTAATACATGAACTAGTTTTCTTTACCATTATATGTTATTCCAGAATTTTGAATGTAAACACACATACATTAGATACAGAACAATGCTTCATTACCATAATAGGTAATTGCAGAATTTTGAAAGAAGACATATATCAATTTGAATTATAATGAGTTTAGCAATTATATGGCGCGAACCAATCCAATCTGGGGAAAATACACTTTCCTTTACCATTTTCAATTAGGCACCATTGTCACCTTCACAATAAACTCTACGTACATCTTGATAATTATGGGATTTGTAAGGTATTGTGAGTTGTTGACATTGCAAGTCGAAAGAGTGAGTTTCTTAAGGTATTTGTCAATTTAGTGAGCTTGCAAATTTCATAAGTAGCTGGAAGGCCTTCATTTGTTTCTCCTTAATAAGAGAATAATATGTTTTTCAGAAAATACAAAACTAAGTGGGATTCACTTAATAAAAATGTTGAATTCTCAACAATGTTTAATGACCTAACTTGCATAAGTGGATAATGTCGTGTACATATGGTTTGAAAACTTAGGGAGAGACTTCTTGTTAACATTCTTAATTTCGTGAAATCCACTTCAGACTTTGCTTCACATATAGGTACCCCTTAGAAGAGGGGGCTTTGAATACAGCTCCTCCTTTAAGCTTCATTAGGGTTATATGTTATTGATTCGTGGACAAATAACTTACTAAAATTCATAGGTAACTTACTAATTCACAGATACCTCTGAATCACATTCTTCATAAAAGTATATGGATTCTGGACTGTATTCTACGAGTTTAATATTCCAGGAACCTAACTATAAACCTGTTACTTTTTATCCCCTGAGAAGGAGCCGATGTTCTATTTCTGCCAAAAATGAAGATGATGTTCTATTAATGCGATATTGGTGTTGCACTTGTTAAATTTTAATGTCTGACTTATGCTTGTCAACGTGACAGAAAGCGTCTGCTTTATTACTAGAATGAACATAGTCAGGTTGAGGCGTGACAACTTTTGGTCATCCTTGAAGTATTAATTTGTTAAATTAAGGTGGGAGTTCAATTTACTTTGTTCTTCACTATGTGGAGAAAAAACTGAATATGAGACCTGAATCCACATAGTGATAGTTACAGTCACGCCTCATTTTCTAATAAATCGAGAATAGATCTGGCAACCGGTGATGTCGTGTCGTCTGTTTTGTGTCCTATTGGGTTCATATAACTCATACCTCACTCTTTAGGAGTCATGTATAGTTTGTGTCTTATTAGTATCGTGTTCTAATTATGTATTTACTATATATAGTAGGTTCCTATCATGTATGACCAGATTCGTATCACCCATTTGTGTGAATACGTTAACATGTATTTGATATATATATGATTTGTGTCTGTGGTGTCTTGTTGTGTCTCATTTACCAGATCCCATATCAGCAACAATCCAAGACATAACTACAATAGAGAAAAGATGGCACAGCAACATGAAAGTAAAGTGTTTACATGAGACTCACCTGGCCAAGAGCCACCATTGTGATAACTCCAACGCGTATTCTTCGGATCACACCCGGTGACATTCCTCCACTGATGTCCCTCCAAAGCTGGATACGCAATTTTCAAAGGCATCTCCCCAATCAAATCTGCCCATCGCTCCTCAACTAAATCCATAACAGCTGTAGCTTGCGCAGGTGTTGCTAAAGAGCTCAAGATAGCAATGCAGTTCCCAATTAAAAACCACCGGAAATCCATGCGAGCCGGGCTTACATTTCCAATAAAATAACCTCCCCTTAAGGGCATAAAATCAAACACCCAGTCTGGAATAGATTCTGGAATGACATTAAACTTGTTGACAGCCGTGTGGGAGTACTCTTCTGTTCTGTAACGATAAATGTTGTTAAGTTGTGTAAAATCAAGCCAGTAGTAGTTCCGTATGTGGAAGCTTAGAGCTGTGACTCTTTTATCAATCCGTTCAATAAGTTCTTTGCCACCATGTTCAGGTTTAAGCATTTGTCTTGCACATCTCAGTGCGAAAAAGAAGAGGGCCTGGATCTCAATTGGATAACCATATATTCCCTGTTCAAAATGCAAGTCATAACAAAATATCACCTCTACATAGCATTTGACCTCCAAGTATCTCACACAACATAATAAAAGGAGGTGTCGCAATTTGCAACCAATTAACCAAAGGAATAATAAGATGTCAAGAATCACAGTCGTGTGTTTATAAAATGGTATGAAATTCTAATATTAATCTTGAGCTTATGTGATTTTGTGCACAATTTGGTATTAACCAAGTATCGCCTTCAAACTAAATTTTAAAGGACGAATTTGGAATAATATATGTTTTCCTAGAATTTGTGAATTTTAAATAGGGATTTTAAAATTTGAGTCGGAGGGGTATGAGTTATAGTAACATTTCACTATAGAAAATTAAGCAAGTACCACCCTGCATCAGACCATTGAGTATTGGGTTGTCTCAAAAAGTGGGGAATGAACTCTTAGCCTTCTAATATAAAATCGTCATCATAGATTCATAATAATCCAAGAAAACTACTATAGGAGAAGGCAAGCCAAGCACACTCAAATTTATAATGACTTCGAGCTATGTAAATATATCAAGGAGGGTGGTCATCTAACTCCAAACATACATGTAATGCAACTACATTCTACACTAAAGAAAACCTCGGAGCATCTACGATAAATATCTAAAGCTTTAGTACATATCTTATGCGTAAAATGGCTTTGATACAAAATTCACGCAATTATACGAACATGTGTAAAAAATCAAAATTTAATTATACTACTCCATAAAGGAAGATAAGAGAATGAGTTTGATTCTACTGGCGTAGTCTAAAAATAGAAGAGAGCGAATGAGCGAGAGACGAAAACAATAATTCGTTATCTATTAAGTGTGTAATATACATTTGCTTTATAACATTGCTAATCTGTTATGTTCACAGTCCATGACTTTAAGCACACTTTTTATTAAAAATGTATATACTTTACTTAAAAGGGTTGTGCACACAACCATTAGATATAGCCATAGTCTAGTAATGAAATGTTGCAAACAATCTAATAATAGAAAAATACTCACCATCCTCCTGTCAATCATGCTACATCCATCTGCGCATAGGAGAGTAGGAAAAGTGTCAAAGCCATCAGATAGGCAAAGATTGAGTATCAACTTCATCCCTCTCTGCACCTCAGGTAATTCCGAGAGGGTAAGATCCCGCGTGCATTTTGTATAAGACCTTAGCAGTATAATCCACCAGAACCCTGAATCAACAGGTGCAACTCTTCCAATTGCACTGCCACCAAAATCTGCAATTAATGTGTCCTTTTGCCGATGCGAGTCATAAAGAACCTTGAAACTAGCGGGCATTACACCTTCTCCAAGAGTAAAGTTATCGATCCTCTTCTCCCAGCCTTGGAGGTGGAGGGTCTTTAAGAGGAAGTTTTTGACAATCTCTGGTTCTGCTGGAGTTTTCATCAGGCAAGCTAAACCACTAGGAAAAAAGTCCCTTACAAAAACCTGGCCATGAAAAAAATTCAATACAATGAGCAATTAAATTAGCAACATTGAGGCTTTGTAGGACTAACCATCCCAAGTTCCCAATTGAACTTAGGCACCAACAATGAAGGCTAGTTGAGAAAATACTTACTATCCCCCTAACAACAGAAGCCATTAGGACTAAAATAACAGATCATGAATTCTGTTTTATGAAAAAGAAAAACATGTTTGAGAATGAAGGAAATGCAGATTTAGCAGACCTGCAACATTTTAAATCATGGTGAAAAAAGGACTCAGCCGTAATATTTAAGAAAACTTACTTCATACAAAACTAAACATGATGAATTGCCATCAAAGGAGTCTTTCTTATATGGGGGTTTTGGGAAAAGGTCCTCATAATTCTCAAAGTGTATAAAAATAGGACACTCCACATAATTTTATAAATTTAGTCCCTGTACTAAAAACATTATGAAAAATGGTAAAAAATGGTGCCGCTGGCGCGGACCAAAAAAATGAACTCCTAACTCTAAAGGGACCACACAAATAATTGTTATTGTACCACAGGACTAGATTTATAAACTTGAAAAGCATTGTAAATGTCGTTTTGCCTTGTCAAAGTGGAAAAACTCCAATAGCATCTCCAGTCCTACACATATTTTTATGTGCAAATCTGAAGTGTCATTTTAATTTTCAATTATTTAATACTTATTTTATGATGTTCACAAATACACAACAATTTTACAAATTACAAAGTTTTAATATACTGCTGGAGTGCATTTTTTTCAACATAATGTGGCTAAATTTGCAAGCAAATGAAGTGAAGTGGCATTGTTTCTAAGGCCATCTCCAAAGGGAGTATGTAAGAAAACGTAAATGTAGATTTTTTTACTAACATTTTAATGTGCTTGTTCACAGTGGGAAGATGCATTGTGTATGTTGGACGGATTGCATTCACCGGCCCAGACATGGAATATAAATTTTTTCTTTTTTTAAATCAGTTTAAACCTTGGACGGACAAGTATTTACCGTCCAAGTCTGGACGGGTAAGTCTTTACTATCCAGCTGTGCGGCCCCCCCTTGGTCCCACCACTACACAATGTGTAGCGAGTGTCTAAATCTACATCTTCGATACATTTTCTCTCAGCTAAATGTACATCTTTTCCTATCCATTGTGGGAGGAAAAGATGTAAATGTACACATTTGGCCTCTCCATTGGAGATGGCCTATAACAAAGGTGACCTAAATTTTGAAAACAGGTTAAATTACTTCATGCAAATACCCAAACCCGCTACAATCTAGAGTTGCAGGAACAACGAATGTACTGATCATATGCAATCTGTCTGGTTCAAATGCTCAACCAATTAATATGTATTATTCAATATAATATATACGATTTCTTGTACTTGTAATTTTTTTTCTTTGGGCACGATTAGTTGTACTTTGACTATTATATTGGAACATTCTTCTCATATGATCTCTTACAGTACAGTTCATATATCAGTGAGGAAGGTATCAGATCGACCTAACGGTTAAAAATCTTCATGAGAAACCTAATAACTTTCAATAACATTGGTTTGTCGAATTGACACAGGCAAGTAGAATGCCTGAAGAGAGAGAGCACACACCCTGATGCAATCAATTCTAATATCAAAACAAAAAGGAAGACTGTCACACTCAAGGTCAATGTCAGATGCAAAGGGTTGCCACCCTGCGATGGACCACGCAAAATTATTAAAACGATCTTTTTATATTCTCCCCCCATCCTGAATTGATAGTCTTGTCTTCCTTTTAGGGACGCCCCATATTGATAGTCCACTTTCCTTTTTTGAACGTAATAAACGAACCAAATTTCACAATAGTGAACAAGTGTCAATCTTGGCCGTTGGTTAAGTCCATCCTTAAAATCCGTCGTTTTTTAGTAGTCACCATTAATTTGGGATGGATGTAGTATATAATATCAGCAGTATGAGAAAAAAGCCCCGTATTTATTTATCCTTGTCACTCTCTAAGTTCTATTTTACAACAAAATATTTCATATAAATTATGCATATTAGACGCATGTAACCCTGTCCCTCTTAACCCAATCTCCTTGATCAGCAGCAACAAAATAAAAAAGTATGCTAAAATAAACTATATGGCAGATTCAAGTGCCTTGAAGAAAGAGATCCATACAGTTACTGGTTGCTCAAGCTTAGTTCGGAAAAATTAACGATCTTATGAAAATGTTCAACATTGGATCGTTGAAAAAGCTTTTAAGCAAACAAATACAAGTTGCACCCCAGTAACTTGGTTTTCTATACTATTTTAACATAATTAGTAGTAATCGAGCCGAATTCAATCCGAGCTCAAGAAAATAACGAGTTTCAAAAAATAAGATTGACTTGTTTATTTTATGAGCTTGTCTCGAATAGTCAAACGAGCTTTCCAGTAGCTTGTTTCATTTTACAGCCTAAGTTATGAACAAAATGTAATTAAAAAACTATATATTTACACAATTACGACATGTTAAACTTTTACCACTAAAATGAATGAAAACGTTCAAATCAATCAATTCACACACGCACGAACACAAATAAATCCATAGAACAACAAACACTATTCACTAATACACCATCTATAACACAAGCTTAATGAAGATATACAAGAATCAACTGCGATGATTAAAAAAAATAGTCTTTGGCTTCGTTTGTTTTTTCGTTCGAATTAAAAAGTTTGCATGCTACTTTCCAAAAACTAAACATTATTTAATACATCACAGGTGTTTGTACTTAGTAAACTTCTTTTTTGATCCAACTTTAGTCCAGCATTATTATAATCCTACACACACAAGGAAACACATGTCAAATAAGTTTCATTAAATCCTATATAAATATCTCACAGTTGATTGTAATTCTTCCATATATTAACTAATACACAAAACAAAAACAAAAACACAAAACAATCAATATCATCTATACATAATCACCCACACACACACATATAGCTGATTTTACTTCAAATCCTCAGCAGCATCAGTATCAACAGAAGTCTTCTATATTTCTATAATACTGAATCTCCATATTTTCGTTAAGCTCGTGATAAATTCTTCTATATTTTACACACACGTTCTGTTCAGTTGATTGTAATTCTTCAATATTTCCAAAACACAAACTCACCAGAAACACGAAAATCAACTTTAACTATACATAATCACACACACATACATACACCTGATTCTGTTGAACTTGACTCTTTTATATTTTACATATTCATTTAAATCAGTTGCTTGTAATTCATCAACATTTTAACTAATACACCATCGATTACACAAACTCAACAAAAACACAAAAATTCAACTTCTTCAACACACACACACACAACATATATGATTGTGTTAAAATTGATTCTTTTATATTTTACACATTCAGTTGAATCAGTTGCTAGAAATTATCGGCTAAATTACAGGCACCCTTTCTCTCTTTTCTAGGCTATCCGTCAGGTGACACATGTTCCGTCTGCACTCTTAAAATGCTGACCGGTCTACACAGCAGTACTAATATATAATATTGCTCTTGTGCGGATCAGTCCGCATTTTATGAGTGTGGACCGGACATGTTTCATCTGACGGTGAACCTAAAAATTATTTGTTAAATTATAACCGCATTCTCTCTCTTTTCTGCGCTCACCGCCAGGTGACACATGTCCGGTCCACACTCTTAAAATGCGGACTGGTCCGCACAAGAGCAGTACTACACACACACACACACACACACACACACACACACACACATATATATATATATATATATATATATATATATATATATATATATATATATATATATATATATGATTTTGTTGGAAATTGATTCTTTTATATTTTACACATTGATTCAAATCAGTTGATTGTAACGCATCACACACATGTGTACATATATATAAATCCCTGATTTTGTTGGAAATTGATTCTTTTATATTTTACATATTCATTCAAATCAGTTACTTTTAATTCATCAACATTTTAACTATTACATCATCCATAATACAGCCTCAACAAAAACTCAACTTCATCTATACACACACACGCACACATGTATATACACTCACCTGATTGTGTTGAAGTTGATCCTTCTATATTTTACATATGTTACATATATAAATATATACATACATATATTATATACCTGATTGTAATTCAAATCCTCAGCATTAGGATCAACAGCAGCCAGCGTACCAACTGGCTTCCCCTTAAAATACACATACGACCTCCTCAACCTCTCCCATGCCTCATCCATCATCGCCGATCCATTTTCCGAACTCGCATTGTTTCCGTTCCCCCTCCCGTTCCCCGGCGACACACTCGCCGTATCAACACTGTCCAAATTCATCCCCACGCTCGGCGACGGCTTCAAAATCGATAAATTCACTTTATCACTTGAAATCTCATCGTTATTAATTTGTAATCTGACCGTCTTTTTCCACATCGTCTCCATAGAATCACAGTCTTCTTCACATTCTGTTTCTGAAATCTGTTTATCAGTTGGTGAGAGATTTTCGTCTAATTGATCGGCCATTTTAGACAGAGAATTTGTGTGTGTTTGAGTTTGTGTGAGTGATGGAGTTGAATTTGGCGGGTTTTATATGGAATGAGGCGTTTAGTTTTGTGTGTTGTAGTTTACGTATTTGCCCTCTGTGGGGTTGAGAATAGGACGAGGATTTGGGATATGAGAGGGGTGATTTAGGGATATTGTGTGAAGGGGGTGATTCATCATTCATGCATATGGGCTTTTGAGTTTTCGAGGCGTTAAGTGGGATGTAAAGCACAATTTGAATGAACCAATTAATGACCAATACGTTTAGGGTGCAGCTAAAAACACTCCAAATAATCTGCATGCACTCCAAAATTTTGTCAAAAGATAATATTACCCTTTATTCTTTATCCTTTATCTTTTACACTTACATCAAACCCCATTTAATAATTAAATACAATTTCAACAAATAATTTTTTTAAACTTTAAATAACAATTATTAACAACTTAATCATTAATTGATTTATACTTTAGTGCTTACTTATTTTTTTTACCAAATATGAACACGATCCAGTTAAAATGCGACACAACTCGAAATCTTATTTTTCATCTAACAAAAACACAACTCAAATAAAAGTGACACGACACGAAATCTATATTTTTTTATCTTAAAAGAACACGAAATATTTTTTTACCTTAACACGAACACAATCCAAGTAAAAGGGATATGGAATGACACGAGTTATTATTTTAATTTATTTACAAAAACAGAAACACGATACAACATGATTTTTTTTTCAAAACACAAATAATAATTTTTTGGTAATTTTTTTACCAAATACAAACAGAATTAAAATACGACACAATACGAAATCTTTTTTTTTTTTATCAATATGTTCAAGTAAAAGCAACATAACATGATTTTGTTTTTTTTTACCAAATAAAAACACGATCCAATGTGGAATGGTGTTTATGTTTTACCAAACAAAATCATGTTGTATCGCTTTTACTTGGCCATATTTGTGTTTCGTAAAAAAAAAAGATTTCGTATTGTGTCGCATTTTAATTTGGTCGTGTTTTTATTTTTGTAAAAAAATTAAAATAATATTTTGTGTCATCTCGTGTCTCTTTTACTTGAATTGTGTTTTTGTTAAATAAAAAATAAGATTTCGTATAATGTTGTGTCGTGCCGCATTTTAACTGGGTTGTGCATTGTAATTAAACCGTGTTCGTTTTAGATAAAAAGATTTAAAAAAAAGACTTCACTAAAGCATTTTTTTATTTTAAAAAATAAATATATGGTTCTTGAATTTTAAAAGAAAAAAATGCAAATTGTGGTAAAAAATGAGATTTCGTGTTGTGTCATATCACTTTTATAGGACTCGTGTTTCGTTTTAGGTAAAAATAAGATTTTGAGGAGTATCGTGTCCTTTTTATTTCGGTCGGGTTCGTGTTTGTTTAAAAAAAATAACATAAATACTTTTACTAGGACCGTGTTCGTGTTTATTAAAAAATAATATTTCATATTGTGTCGTATCACTTTTATTCGGATCGTGTTCATGTTTGGTTAAAAATAAAATCATGTCGTGTCGTGTTGAACTGTATTGTTTCTATGTGTTGTGTCTCGTTTTAATTGACCATGTTTATGAATGGTTGAAAAATAAGATTTCGCGTGTCGTGTCGTTTATATTATTCCAAATAAAAATCGACGCGATGTAATACGAGATACACAAAATATATATTTTTAATAATGCACGAACACGATCCAATTAAATATGATACTGCACGAAATTTTATTTTTCACCAAACGTGAACACAACTCCTATAAAATATGATAAAACACTATCCAATTAAATCGCGATGCGACACATCAATAAATCATAGGGAAAAAATGCAAAACACCTATATAAGATAGCACAATTTAATTTAAAATCATAAAAATAATTTGCAAAAATAAATATTTAGTCCCTATAAGGTAAGTAAATTTAGTCGGTCTTTTTTTAATGTTTCAAAAAAAAAATTATCTATTTTTCGACAAAAAAGTTCTTAGGATGTAGGACTAACATCACTATTGAGCTTTTTGTTAATCTTAAAAATAAGGTGAATTAATTATTAAATATTATAATTTTAATTTATTTTAAAATAAATAAATAATTTTTCTAAGAATAAAATAAAAGTTATCTAAAAGATTTTTTTATTAAAACTATTGTTTAAAAATAAAAATGGGTAGGCTTGTTTTAGGTATAAAAGAGAAGCACCAATTTAGAGAGAGGAGGAATTATAAGATAAGGATTTATTGGTCATTTTTTAAAATTTGGAACCAAATTGGAGTGCCTCCAGAATTGCTTGGAGCGCGAATAGCTGCTCCCTACGTTTATTCTTCCTTAATAAGGAGTAACTTATCATATTCTCTTTCATGCTATTTCATTAAGAAAAGCGTTAAACTTAAGGGGAGCTAAGATAGATAAATCTATATTCTATATAATTATATAAAAATTATAGATTAAAATCATGTGAGACTCACACGTGACAATTTAATAAATAATATCATAAATGAGAATCTCTTTTTAGAAAAGAATACGTGAATATAATAACTTATATTTTTCTACACTCTAATACAATGAATTTAGTCCATCTAACTCTTCCTATTCAATGTACTTCATTTTTAATTTTTCAAGAAAGTGTAAACAAAAATCATGTGAGACTAACACGTGGCAATTTAATAAATGATATCATAAATGAGAGTCTCTTTAGAGAAGGATACGTGAAAATAATAACTCATCTTTCTCTACACTCCAATACAATGAATTTGGTCCATCTAACCGACTTCCTATTCAATGTACTCAATTTTTAATTTTTCAAGAACCTATCCCCTCTTCATTTTAGATTTGGTAAACATAACATATTTTCACAAAATCTCACTGGCCACGTAACACAAAAAGCTAAGCTATGGTGATACACGAAGGATTTGAAAAAATTGGTATTGTTTTGGTAGAAAATAAGCATCATAGGGAGATGTACCTTAAATGCATAGCACTTGAAAATTTACCTAATATCACCATGCACTTTACATGGATTCACTCGAAGTTTGATGATCCTGAGAAAATAGCTTTTTTCACCAACAAGGTGACCTCTCCTCTCTCTCATTGCATATACACTCATAGACACGCATATATATGGTAAATCATTTGTTACGTTAGTTGGAATTCAATACGTAGCTAATATATATATATATATATATATATATATATATATATATATATATATATATATATATATATATGTGTGTGTGTGTGTGTGTGTGTGTGTGTGTGTGTGTGGGTTTGAGGAAATTGAGTTTTAAGAGATATAGTGGTTGTTTTTCTTTTTCTTTTTTTGAATTTTAAATTATAACAATTATGGAAGTAGGCGGATTCCATTTTTTAATTGATTTCCTAAGCTTTCATGGAGGTGTATGTGTGTGATCGCAAAACACCCCTGGTGAGTCTCTTATTATTTGTTTTATTTTTCTCTCAAATTATGTTAACATTGATTTTAGTGAGATGAACTACTTTTTTATCAATGATAAGAGTGGTGACAAAATTTATGACAGGTATAAAACATTACCCAGGCACCGGATAAAATTCATAGTATTGATTGGTTTGCTAACAATTAATTTGTACAATTTTCATAGTTATATATATATATATTCGGCCTCGCATCGTGCGGCCTTCATGCTAGTCTATATCTATATAACTATATAAAAATTGTAAATCCAAATCATGTGAGGGTGACACATGGTAAATATATTAAATGTCTTCAAACCATTTAAAAGCTTCCTAAAACTACTCAAACGTTTCAACACTTTCCCAAAAAATAATCAAAAATTAAAGAGATGCATCCCCTTTCAACTCTGTCTTGAGATTATATATACATGTAAAGGTTTGACACAGATATTCCTCCTTAGATAGTACCAATAAACAACAAAATATTTGAACAGCCCTTCTAATTTTTTCACTCTACCGAATGTTATAAGACTTTCGTCTTCGCCATTCCGTTGCCAACAATGACGTCACTTATGGAACAAACAAGTTTGGGTTGATACGTCACTCTATCTCTCCGATTCAACCAAGTCTAATTTATAGGGGCAGTTGGATTCATATTTGTACGTGATATATTTTACCAGCTGCACCATGACAGAACTTTTAAGCCATTTTGCTTGGTAACAATTGTTGACATTAGTCCTTGACTTCAATCACTTGGTAGGTAAGCATAGCTATAACCTATACCATTCTTTTCAAGGGCAGAGGAAAAATGACGTGTAAGAAAATTTTACTTTTATGTAATTAATAAATAGTATCAAAATCATTTTGACTTCCTTGGTTTTGTAATACCCCGTATATTTATTGATTTTAATTATGGGATTAATTAAATTAAATGTGAATTAATTGAGAATTAATCCGGATATAAATACTAACGAGATGTGAGTTGGTATTTGATTATGAAGTGTATATATGGCAATATGTGAATATTGAAAATATTAAAATTTGTCGCGAGACTGAAATACGACAATTTGAAAAATTTAGTTGGGACGCGCGTGTCAGTAGCGTCAAGAATGTAATTATTTGAATTAAAAAGTGATTTTTTTTTTACCAACCGAATGGTCATTTTGAGTGAGCCAACAAGTCCGGAAGGGTCGAAATAGTCAGAAAACACTAGCCGGGAGTTTTGTTTGGGTCCCGGGGCATTTTTGGGTCATACCGGCAACTTAAACGGGTATTTTGGTAATTTTGAAATTTTGGGGATTAAAGCCTACGAATTTTAGGAGTTAATTATACATTATTTAGGAACCCACTAAGCCCATTATCAGCATTTGGCAAGTTAGAGGGCTACGGGAGTTATAGGAAGAGTTGGAAGAGGTTCCCAAAAGAAAACCCATAACCACCATCTTCAACATTGGGAGAAAATCTTTAGAGAAAGGGGAGACATCAACCTTCAACCTTCAACATCAAATTCTAAAGAACAATCTAAGGCAAGTGGTTAATATTTTTAGCGCATTGAATATGTCTTCCATGCTTAGTGTAGGAAGTACCTTATATTGAACTTTTTTAAGAAAACCCATGAAATTTGTTGGAGAAACTTCGAATTTGGGTTAGGATTTTCATGTAGTATGATAATGGACCGATTTAATACTTGAAGAGTTATATATGATGATTTAAAAACGGATTTATGATGAATAATTGGTCAAAGAAAATTTAGGAGTTCATGTTCATAGGGTTTGGGAAATATATGGAGATTTATATAAATTTTCTTGATGATTTGTAAAATTTGACCCCTTAAATATGTTAAGGAATTATCTAGGGTGATTAGAAATGGTTTACATACGTTAAAACATAATTTGGATGGTCTTAGAGTGGATTGAGAGAAGAGAAGAATTGAGAAAAACGGACTTGGGGATTTCTGGGTTGAAACTGCCATCTCGTTAGAAGACCTGCCCAGGTCGTTTGAACGAACTTCTAACGAGATGACAGTATGACTTCTAACGAGTTGGTATTTCATTCGAAGCCCTTCGTTCGAACGAGACTTCTAACGAGTTAACAAAATGGCCTTTTTGGCCTGATTTGATTTCTAGTATCCCGTAGACTTATTTAAATGGTGAGATAACCTCCCCTTATTAACTATTGGGTATAGTTGGGAGATTGGGGTACATTGAGGAGTAAAACTTAGAATAGTGTCTTAAACAGGATGACATTTGTGGATTGGTAAGTGAGTAACTAATCACGAAGTGAGAATAATTGATAATTTAAATACATATAAACCGAGGACTTGTGATTTGTATAACACTAAGTGTTAGTATAAGAACGAGAAGTATACCACTAATGAAATATTGTAATATCTAAGATGTGTGAATGCTTAGTATATGTAGTTATCCGTGTATAACATACCTACCGTACTTGCTATCATGGGAGGTTGGCGTTCGTTTAGGGCCATCTAATCTTTGTGTGCCTACGGGGGAGATTTAGATTGGTACCTCGAGGACATAGGTTAGAGAAGGGCTTATTGAGAAGTTAATAAGTCTGCTGATCATGGGAGCGTAGGTATGTGCGTGACCCATGTGATGTGAACTATGTTCGCCTCCATTGTTTGCGATTGTTGTTAATGAAACGTTTCCTGAGAGATTCGGAATACGTGGTCCTCATGTACGTGATGTATCGAGATTTGATAGCAGAGTATATGTGCACCGCAGCTTAGTCTCGGGGTGCTAGTATTGTATATTTATGGTGAGAATAATATACTGTTAATTGAAATGAAATGTCGTGAATAATTGTGACTATAAATAATAGCAACGATTTGTAAAGTGAAAATGGAAGATTTCTAATAAGTTGTAGAGCTAAAGTGGGAAACTGTGTAATAAGGTATAATACTCTGTTAAATAGAAGATGTTGGGAATTGAATTGGATGTCGTATAGAAATGTTAGATTTACTATTGGACTAAATAGATAGGGGAATAACTAGAATGGGTACGGGTGCGATAGAAGTGCACAATTAGTTGAGAGGTGAGGAACTCATGTGAGTGCACACACTATCATGTACTTTATATTCACTGTTTAATGATATTAAACAAATGCAAATTTTTAAACTATTTTCACATTCGGGCTCTGACCCGTTTGCTTTCAAATATATTTTTGTAAAAACCTTTTAGGTGCCCAGCCACAAGGACACCATGCGTAGGAGTTCTATTCAGGTGACGTGCTGTAGCTGTTGTGGAAGTTACAGGACCTTGACAGTAGACGCCTCCATCTTCGATCTTGACTCCATTATCAGTTTTTATCATTTGCTGGGCATGTCGCCCATTCCTTTTAGAGACATCTTAATTATTCAGTTATTTCAGAGTTTGGGTTGTAATTAATTTTAGTGATGCAGACTTTGTATTTTTTTATTTCGGAACTCGGTTTATGGTGAGGAGTTTTCCTCCAGACTCTTTATTATTGGATGGTTATTCTATTGTGACTATATTGTGTTGGTTATATTAACTTTTCATAATTCATTTATTGCATGTTAATCGGATTTAATTAAAATGGACAACTCACTTTTTAAATACTAGGTGGTTAGTAAATATAAAAATGTTTTCGACAGTGATGCTATGAACTGAACCAACTTGGCATTTTGTATTAATTTAATAAAGGAGTAGCTACCCGGTATTTAATTAGTCGGGGTGTCACAGGTTTGTGGGAGTTTATGCTATCAGCTTCTTAAGGGGGCATGCTTTGGTACTATCTCTCTCTCTAAAAAAAATATTAAATAGATAAATTTGTTATTGAATTGAACAAATATTCTTTTGTTTAAATACTCTCTAAGTTGTTTGTCTACAAATTGAATATAATATTATTTCACAAGTTTTAAAAAAAATCGTTTTCATAATTTCTTTGGCCTTAAAGTTTGATTTATGTTGTGTGTATATCTATAGGAGGTGAATACTTTAGTATAGTTCTCATCTCCTCAAGTGTTATGTTGTAGGCACTGTTCTAAAAAATCCACCTAGGGTCAGCCTAGGCACGCCTAGGCTTAATGCTTGGGAGAAACGTCCCGCCTTAAGTTTTTTACGCCTTATTCTTAGTAAAACCCTTAAGGCGAACTTTTTTCTAAAAACATCAATGCTTTAGTGAAACTATATAGCCTTTTAAAGAATTTTTTTACTAACCGAACCATTATCTCATCCAAAATAATCAAATAGTATTTTAATTTGCATATATTCAGACATATTTGTATGATATGTTAGTATTTTAATACCCTTGTAACTATATAAAAACTTTAGACCCAATTCGTGTGAAGCTGACACGTGACAGTAATAAAGGCCCAAATCTTATGAGGCTGACACGTGGCAATAAGTAATAAAGGCTTACTAGCATTTATCATTAATGTTTGTTTCTCCCTCTTTCACAGATTACGCTGCTCCATAATTTCCAACTCATCTAACTGTTCACATTTATGTACTTACAAATATGCCTACAATCATGTACTTACAAATATTATATACTTACAAATATGCCTACATTCATGTACTTACAAATATACATCTAATTCATCTCCCCCCACATCTATTAGATTCCCTTCCTGATGGTTAAAACACAAATTTGGGAGTTGATGTCAAACCTCTACGGTGGAACACGGCTCAATAAAACAAAGGGCAATTGGCCTAATAAAATAAAAGACAGTACTTTATTCTCTTTATTTGCTTTCTCCAACTCATATCTTTATTTTCCATTTCTTCTATTTTGAATTGGTTGTATTGGAGCAGGTGGTATCTTGGAAGACTGTCATCATTTTAGAGGTAATATAATCCAACACTTTCTCTTCTCTTTTATTTATGTTCTCTTTTTGTCACCACATTTCAGATGATTTTAACCACCAACGAAAACTGCTAATGTAAAATCGCTATATATTATTAAATTGTACATTTTTATTATTAATAACTTCAAACAACAAGCAAAGAAAAATGACATCACACGAAGTTCGTGTGGTCCTAGCCCGTCAAAACATAGAACCTGTCAAAACATATTCATCTAATTTTGTGTTTGATGATTTTAAATTATGTCATGTTTTTTGGAAGGAAGTGGAATGGAAGTAATTCATCGAGTTTCAAAACCTATAATTCTATATTTAGGTGAGGGTATTAAAATTTATGAATTTGAAAGCTTTAATATATACAGTTGCTATACATTTACCCATTTTTTGGGTGTCAAAATGAGAGATTTTGTTGTTAGAAGCTATTACATCAAATAGTGTGAAATAACATCTAATAATAATAATATATTTTTTACTTTCATACTTTAGAAATGTTGTTGCTTTTTTTTAATATTGTTCTCTAGAGTTTGGATGTGCATTTCATTTTATTTTATTTTTTTGGAACTAGGTTGTTAGCGTTGATTTTTTTTCCTAATGATTTTGACTGTTGAATGTTGTTTGCACTTTTGTGTCAACAAATCTGAAATTTGGTTTCATTTTTTTCCCATACGTTAGATCCCAATGACTCATACCTTTTCATATGATTTTAGGATTTTTTTATTGTAAATCATGGTTTAAGAATTGAGTTTTTCATAATTTATTATGTATACAGTTTATGTTGGTAGTTCTAGTTTATGTTGCCTCGATCCACTCTTTTTTTAGAAATGAAAAGACTCCATGTATTAATTGGGTGCATACATCTGTATAATCATTTTCGTTGGTTTTAATAAAAGGGCGGTCTCCAAGCAACATTAAATTGTATTTTAACTAGCTACAATCGTTAAAGTACAAATGACCTTTTGTTTTTAAATGATCGACAAGTGAACTGTTTTACGTGCACAAAAGTGCATGCAATTGAGTTCGTTTCCTTTCCACGACACCACTGCTTAAATAATGGGTGTAATTTCAGGCTTGATTGATTGTTTTCTTTTTTTGTTTTACACCAATTATGCTTTGTATATGTATTGGTGTGCAAACAGGTCTGCAGATGATGGTCAAGGTGCATGGGGCTGCTGAGGCAGCCAAGGATACTCTTGGCATCCCTCGATTTTTGGAGCTCTCACTTTGAAGGTAACAAATAATTTTTTTCAGTCATTAGATAAATAAATTTACTTCTTTTAAATGATTATAATCGTTTATAAATTATTCTCCACGCATCGCGTGGCCTACATGCTATATTAATTTAAAATTCTATCTCCTTTCATTCATGAAATATATTATTTGAAAAAAGACACAATAACAAAAGAATAAAGCTTTCGTAAATTCGGCCACGCATCGCGTGGCCTTCATGTTAGTTTTCTCTTATATTTTTAATGGATTTGCTATATTTCACTTTTCAGTCAAATGCACAAATATTTAATGCGTTCAGTAAAAAAACTCGATAATAAATGTAAATAAGAACAACATTTTTGTTAAGAAAGAGGTTCACTTGAGACGGACAATTAAATAAATGAGTCAAGTTTATATGTATTAGAGATATTTCTCACAATATTAAGATTTTTGGAGAAAGATTCAATTCAATTCAAAAATGTAAAAAAATAGGACACACCATATAATTTTATAAATTTAGTCACTTTACTAAGAAGTCCATGAAAAATTACCAATATACCATTTCACATCTCGTAAAAAAAAATCATCAATTTTTTCAAAGTTCACAATTTCAAATCTACAAATTCAAAATTTACAAAATTTATAAATTTAAAATCTACTCGTTGAGATCTATCCAACAACACCCATATTCGATATTTTTTGATAAAAAATCGAAACCGACAAATTTTCTATTTCACTAAAACCTCTATTTTTTCGGCGGACACTCTATTTTTTAGGGCGTCAAACCTACTTTTTCAGCGCTGACAATAGTGCCGCTAGCGCGGACCAAAAAAATGAAAGAATAGACGAACATAGAGAGAAATGAGGAGCGATAAACAATCTCGCGAGGATTCTAGCGTTCCGACGAGGATTTCAGTGGATGGAGTAGGGTGGAGGTGGGGTTATGTTTTTATTTTTAGAATAAGTTTTAAATGAGTATGAGTAAGGGTATAAATATAAATACGTTTGTTGATGTAAAAAATTAGATCACTCTAATAATTCAATCACAGATAAATAAATGAGACCAAAGATTTTAAAGTGGTTCAGCCTTATAAGAATGGCCTACGTCCACTGTTGTTTTATTGCTGAATGTTTGGGAATTCTCGATTACAAGAAATTCCGTTCTCGATCCGGTCCTTGGATCCGGGGCCCTTTACAATGAGGATTGTATAATGTATTTATAGCCCTGAGGCTGTAATGTGAAAGGGTAATACATTAAATGATATACATATGAAAGGGTAATACATTTAATGCCCTTTTTGCGTGTGCGTCTGAATGATAAGCATTTAATGAATCGGTTGAACTGTTGGTTATCCAACTATTAATGCTTTGTTCGAGATGCAGCTCGGACCGCCTAAGCTTCTCGGTACTCAAGAGTTCCTCGGAGAGGCATTGTTCCTCGGAGCGTGTGAGTTCCTCGGGTAAGCAGTGTTCCTCGGGGAACTAGTCTTCCTCGTTGTAGTCTTGTTCCTCAGAGCGTGTGGGTTCCTCAGAAGTGTTTGGTGTTGCCATGTAGATAGCCACGTGTCTTCATATGATTGGTCCAAGTCAGCAGATTAAATTTGGTATCAACAGAAGCCCCCAATGATTCATAGTTCGAAATTTGAGGAGTATGGAACATTCTTTCTCGGAATATGGTAGCTTTAAATAGTCTTCCTGATTTTTAGGAGCATTTCCCTTGTATTTATTTCTCCTTCCCAATTCGTAGAATCATGCTTTTTTGGACTTTTCTGCGTGCTTCGATTCCCGCGTCACTTTTCGTCTTTTTAGCCGCTGTTGTCCGCTTTGATTTCCGTGCCACTTTTCATCTTTTTAGCCGCCAGTAACATAATCATCCCTTTTTTTTGTAATCATTACTTCACCATTTCCCAAGGCAAGGTATTTAAACTTCACAGACACTCCCATCGTCTTCTACCTTTTCAAATTTTCATCTTTTGAGTTTTACGTCGTCTCTTCCTACTCTCTTATGAATTCATCTTTTTTTCGTTCGTTGTCAGCAGATCCATTCTTTTCCTGTAAGTTCTTCTTCCTTCTTCTTTATTTCTTTATTCACCATGGTTTACCCTGTTGAGTCTCTTGAGAAGTTTCGTTCTAATTTCTCCATTCCCTCTTGGGTTGTCTTGGAAGAGCTTTCCGAGCCTTCTAATTACTTCCATTTGGCTGAGGGGCATTGGTTTCCCAGTCTCTTTTTTACTGAGTGTGGATTTTCTTTTCCACCAAATTCCTTGTGTCTGGAATTCTGTCAGTACTTTGACGTTGTTCCTGCACGAATAGCCCCTAACACATGGAGAATAGTTAATGGGGTGCATAGGTTAAATCAAGTGCATGAAACTCGTATAGGAATTCAAGAAATCATGTACTGCTATAGATGGGAAGTCAATGAAAATATTTATTATTTAAAAACTAGATTTTTAAATAGAGCCTTAGTAGTCAATCTCCCTGATGCCAATAGGGATTATTTTGAGCATGGGGTTGTCATAAAAAATTGGCAATACCCTCCATTAACTGGAGATGAGGTTTACCAGGGTCCCAGATGCCCTCCTTATGGCAATGGGATAGGTTTTTTTTATTTCATTTTATTTTGAAATTATGCTTCTTTTGTGTTTGATAAAATTTTCCACTAATAACAATGTTTGTTTATTTGCAGTTGATAACAAAAGAAAGTATCCAAAAGAAGCAGATGTCAATATAAGGCATTTGAAACTTATTTGGAGTATGCATCAAAGTGTTGCCGACGAACACATTAGATCAGCTTCGTATCTGCTCTAGTACAAGAGCTACACTACTTCTTTCACTGCTCGTCCAGTGATAAGTGAATCAGAGCCAATACCAGCTTCCACCAGATCGTCACCTGAATCTCATATTCCTTTAAGTGAAAGGATGAAGAAGAGAAGACCTCCTACCCTGTTTGAGAAGACTGCCTCCGATTCTGGAGAGGCAAAAAGGAGTAGGATAGATGTCCCAAAGGAGGGGACGAAGAAGAATGATGCAGCTCCTCCAGTTCCTTATGCTAAAGTTGCCGAGAAGGTTGCTGATAAGCCCGCAGTGGCTCCGAGCAGGTCTGCTGCTCCTGGAGAGGTGATTGTGATATCACCGACCAAGGGTTCTTCCTTGGTTGAATATGTACCTGTTCCCCCTAGGAGGCTGAAAAAGAGCTCCTCGGTCAATTTGGATGATACCATTACTCAACCCCCAGCTGCTGGGACTGGAGTTCCCACTTTTGTTCCCCCGAGCTCTGACATGAGCTCGGTAAAGTCCTTGATCATTCCCGAGGTTCAAGGTACTGAAGAAAACCTTACTCGAGATATGGTTACCTCACTAGCTGCTCGTCACCTTGCTTCTGTAAATCTCTTTACTTAGAATTTTTCATATTTCCTTTGTCATTTCTGTTTCTAACTTGCTTTCTTTTTCTGTTCACAGTTGACGAGCTGCTTTAATATAATCCTGAAGAAGGATGAAGCGATTAAGGCTTCTTGCTCCTCGTCCAGTGTGGAGGGAGCTCTGGAAGAAGCTACTAAGTCTCTGGAAGATTCTCGCCAGAAATATGCTGATGACAAAGTTGTCTGGGAGAAGAAGCTTGCCTCCTCTGAGCAAGAAAAAGCTCGGGCTATTGATGCCTCCAAGGAGTTAGAGGAGAAAAAGAATGCCCTGGAGAAGGCAAATAAAGAGCTTGAGGAGAAGCTCAAAGCTATTGGAGAGCTTGAAGATAAGCTCAGGGTTGCTGAGGAAAGGTTGGGCCAGCTTCAAGAAGTAGGTCGACAGAGGGAGGAAACAGAAAATAAATTGAAGGCTGCTGAGAACCTGCTGTCCGAGAAACTTTCCTCGGAGAAGCTGAAGAGAAAAGCTGCTGTGAAGAAGTCCTTCAGCTCTGGATGGGACAAAGGGTGGAACAAGGGGTTGGCTGCCATGGTATCTCAAGTGGACTATGGCAGTCTAAAGTACTTTAGGGACGGATGGGTTGCTTCCCTTCAGGAAATGAAGGTCGACGAGTCCTCCGAGCTCTTCCAGAGATATATCCCTGGTCCCCCTCCAACTCCAGAAGAATTAGAAGAGGACGAAGCTACCTCTGAAGAGTCTTCGATGGTGATGGGAGATCGTGCCCTAACCATCCTGCCTGCTGCCGAGGAAGATCAGCACATCATTTCTTCCTCCGAGCAACTGCCTACTCTACCCGAGCAACTATCACTTCCCTCTGAGCAACCTACCTCTTCATCCCAGCCTCCCGAGAAGGTTTCGGGAGATAAGGAAAAGGTTTAGTGTTATTCGGGTTTCTCTTTATTTTCTTTCTTTTTATCAAATGTAACCCTAAATATGTAACTCTGAAATATGATCTAATAAAACTTAAACTTTTTGCATACTGTTGTCTATCTTCTATTCATACTCTGCTTATTCTTCTTATTGATGATTGCTCTTCTTTCTCTGCTAGTTTCTGGCCATGATGGAATTGCTATCTGCTCATGACACGAAGTTGCTGCAACAATGCAATGAGTACTTTAAGGCTGGTCACACAGACTTGAGTGCTGCACAAGTTGCCGACATCCTTGGTCATGATGCTTCAGAACAGGCAGTTGATGCATATCAGTACCTGAAGTGTCTACTTGACCGAGCAGTGGCCAATAATGTGGCTTACTATGAAATGATCGAGGATCTCCAGTGTACCCTCGAAGACCTTCAGAATCAATACAAGTAATCAACTGCCCTGTTGCATGAGGGATACGAAAAGAAGTACAAGCTGATCATGGCTGACAAGGGCTACGAGAAGCTTTTTGCTGGGTATGATCTGAGAGAGAGAACCTTGAAGGGTGAGGTCGAGGAATGCAGACAGATTGCCAAGTTGTTGGAGCAAGAGAACAACAACTTGTAAAAAGAGCTATCACAGTTGAAGTCTACAGCCTCCACTTCCAGTGCCTTGATCCCAGTGACCGACGAGGGATTCTCATTCTTAGAGGTTGAGAATGCCAAGTTGAGGGATGAGTTGGAGACTTTGAAGAGTTCAGGCACCTCTACATCTTCTCGTGGTCGAGCAAGAGCTCCTCGGGGACGAGGAAGAGCAGCTCGGGTTCTTGTCGAGGAACAGAGAACTCAGTCTGCGTTAGAGAACCAAGCTTTCCAATTAATGGCAAAGAACCAGGCTTTGTCTGATATGTCAAAGAAGATTAGAGACCTGGAAAAATAGCCCTCTGCAAAGAAGTCAGTGTTGGAGAATAATGAGCTTTTCATTAAGAATCTCCACGAGAAGCTAGAAAGGCTAACATATCAATTCCACAAACAGCCCAGGGAGTTCTGGATGGCTGGATACAACAAAGCACTATTCCACTTGGACGATCGTATCCAGAATGCCAACAATGAGGGCTACAAGCAAGGCTGGCTGAATGCCTTAGGTGTGCTGAAGCTCGAACAAGGTCATTATCTGTGGGACTACCATGATCCCGGGTTGCTCGACTTGCCTGTGCCACCATACAATTTGGAGATGGATTGGATCCCTGCTCGGGCTATTCCTCGGAGCTTAATTTCGAAGTATCTCGGTGACTGCAATTTACATTCTCAAATTGAGGTATCTCGTCCCGAGCATCTCTTAGATCGACCATCCGTGATGAATACAAGGATGTTGAAGGATCTCAACTTCATCAATTCTCCTCTGTCTTTAAATGATCCGCTTGCTGGCGAGGAACCTGTGTCAAAAGCAGAGGGGAAGAGACCAGTAGAATAGGAATTTTTGATGTAATAGTTAGTATACATGTCAATGTAACTGTAATTTTATTATCAATGTAATTTATTTTGAATTCAATGAAAGACTTTCATTTTTTTTTTGCTATTATCTTGTAGTTATCAAACACTTTATATTTATGCATATCTTGTTAAAAAGATAACAATATTGTGTTGTTTGTCGACCAACTCAATTAAAAAGTTACAAGTATCAATAATGTTGCTCGATCATTTAATAATAAAGTCAAGAGTATAAAAATGTTTAAAATTTTTCCAACCAACCAAGGTCATTAAATTATGCTTGTCGACCAACTACAGTTAGTGGGTTTTTATCCCCGACCAGCCATAGTTAGTAAATTTTCATTTTCGACCAACTACGATTAGTGAGTTTTTATCCCCGACTAGCCATACTTGGTAGATTTTTACCTTTTTCATAAAATGCGTCCGACCAACCAAGGTCGATAAATTCTACTTGTCGACCAACTATAGTTAGTGGGTTTTTATCCCCGACCAGCCATAGTTGGCAACTTTTGCACTTTATGGAATAATCTTACCTCCCGACCAACATAAGTTGGCATTTTCGAGAATGTACGTACCTTCCGACCAACATAAGTTGGCATTTGCGAGCATATTTTGTTTCCTAGCCAAACAGGTTGGCATTTTTAGGAATATTTCGTTTCCTAGCCAAACAGGTTGGCATTTTTAGAAATATTTCGCTTCCTAGCCCAACAGTTTGGCATTTTTAGGAATATTTTGTTTCTTAACTAACCGAAGTTGGTATTTTTAGGAATATTTCGTTTCCTAACGAACCGAGGTTGGCATTTTTAGGAATATTTTGTTTCCTAACCAACCGAGGTTGGCACTTTTAGGAATATTTTACCGAGCAGTCTGAGCTTTGCCGAGTTTTGTCGAGTAGTGTGTAGCACTAGTATTCCCCGAAAAATTCTCAATAAAAAAGAGAGGCTTTGGCAGAATATCTTCGTTTTATTCATACTGATGGAACTGCGTTACATATACATCACTGATAATACTTGCGCAGATGCTCTGCGTTCCATGAATTCTTAAACTCCTCGCCTTTTAAAGTTGCTATTCGGTAAGTTCCTGGTCGAACAACTTCTGGAACTCGGTATGGTCCATGCCAATTTGCCTCCAGTTTGTTATGCTTTTGAATTACTTTCTTCAGCACATAGTATCCTTCTTTCACGTCGCGCTTCTTCATCCTTTTGTTGTAGAACAAGGCTGTTCGCTGCTTGTAAGCAGCATTTATAATGGCTGCTTCTTCTCTAACCTCCTCGAGCATGTTTAAATCAAGTCTTCTCATTAAGTCACTGACAGGGGAATTGAAATTCAGTACCCTGTGTGTTGGGAGGCCCAACTCGGTAGGTATGACAGCTTCACTTCCAAATGTCAGCATGTATGGTGATTCTCCAGTTGCTACTTGGGGAGTAGTTCGGTAAGCCCAAAGTACTGATTGTAGCTCGTTGATCCAATTCAATTTTGCATCATCCAGTCTTTTCTTCAAGCCATTTAGCAGCGTTCTGTTTGTCACTTCAGTTTGTCCATTGCTTTGAGGATGGCCTGGTGCTGAATGAACCTTCAAAATGTTTGACTGATGACAATAGGCGGCAAACTCCTCGTTATCAAATTGTGTTCCATGGTCTGTGATGAAGGCATGAGGTAGACCATATCGGCAAATGATGTTCTTCCAAATAAATTGGTACACCTTCTCGTACATCATGTCAATGAGTGGCTCAGCTTTTACCCACTTAGTAAAATAATCCACTGCGATGACGAGATACTTGAACCTTCCTCGGGTCATTGGCAGTGGCCCAACCAAATCAATTACCCACATGGCAAATGGCCAAGGGGAAGTTATGGGTGTCAACAATGCTTGTGGAGTTCTTCGGATGGAGGAGAAGCGCTGGCACTTGTCACACTTCTTGGCATAGGCTATACAATCAGCCCTCATCGTCGGCCAGTAGTATCCCTGCGTCATCACCCTTTGCAAAAGCGTCCGACCTGCTACATGTGCTCCACAAGACCCTTCATGGATTTCTTCAATCAATTCTTTCACCTCGGAGGGATGTACGCATCTCTGCAAACCTGCCATAATTCCTCATTTATATAAAACACCATTAGTTAATACATACCGAGCAGCTTTAAACTTCAATTTTTTGGCTGCGAGCTTGTCAACTGGAAATTCTCCCTCCTCGATATACGCCCTGATGGGATCCATCCAAGATGGTCCTAAATCAAGGGTGATAAAGTTCATCGTCAGATATTCATCTATACTCCGACCAACTAACACTTCAATTGGGATTGTTCGTCGTAGCTCGGTGTGAGTAGCTGATGCTAGTCGAGCTAGGGCGTCTGCTCTCGCATTCTCCATTCTTGGTATTCTGACAAGTTGAATAGCGGCAAATTTTGACACCAGCTCCTTTGCCTTTGCATGATATCTGATCATTAATTCTCCTCTAACTGCATACACTCCCATCATTTGGTTCACGATCAATTGAGAGTCACTGAAAATCACAACCTGTTGCGCCTCCATAATTTTTGCCAAATTAAGCCCTGCAATCATGTCCTCATATTCAGCCTCATTGTTGGAAGCTTTAAATTGGAAACGCAAGGCGTATTCCATATCGACCTCATCCGGAGTGCTCAAAACTATCCCCTCGCCACATCCTGCAGTGCAAGATGAGCCATCTACATATAGCCTCCATATAGGTAACTCGTCTTCAAATTTCTGATCAGTCAGAGTTCCTCAGTGAAATATTTGCTGCTTCCTTTCATCCTCCCCGGATTTTTCTCGCTCCTCGTCGATCATCTTTTCTTGCCCTTTTACCAACCGGAGTTGGTCTGAGCTCGAATTTAATGATCTTGTAACATCCACTTGCCCTTTTACCAACCGGAGTTGGTCTGAGCTAGTGTTTGTCGATCCTGTAACATCCACTGGTTGATCAGTGAGCAACTCTTGTTCCTCGCCCGGGGTCCTCACAACTATCTCTGCATCACATCCTGTAACATCCACACGCCCTTTTACCAATCGGAATTGGTCTGAGCTTGTGTTTGTTGATCCTGTAACATCCACAGGTTGATCAGCGAGCAACTTTTGCTCCTCGTCCGGGGTCCTCACAACTATCTCTGCATCACATCCTGTAACATCCACACGCCCTTCTACCAATCGTAATTGGTCTGAGCTTGTGTTTGTTGATCCTATAACATCCACAGGTTGATCAGCGAGCAACTTTTGCTTCTCGGGGATATCAGGATAGGTGAACTCCGCTATAAAATCTGCTACAGCCTGCCCTTTTAATGATGATTTGGGTTCGCAAATTATATCATATTCACCGAGCTCTATTGCCCAGTACATCAATCTCCCTGATTTTTCTGGCTTATGAAGGGCTTGTCTCAATGGCTCATCGGTATATACTACTATAGTGTGAGCCTGGAAGTATGGCCTCATTCTCCTACTCGCCTCAATCAGCGCCAGTGCCAATTTCTCCAGCCTTGGATATCTGATCTCTGCTCCTCGGAAGGCCTTACTTGTGTAGTAAATTAGTTTTTGGACTCCATTCTCCACTCTGATCAACGCCGAGCTAACTGCATTCTCGGACACTGCAAGGTACAAAAACAATTTTTCTCCCATCACCGGCCTGGACAACAGTGGAGGTGCTCCCAAGTATTTCTTCAAGTCTTGAAAAGCCTTCTCACATTCATCATTCCACTCAAAAGTCTTTCTGAGTGTCTTGGAGAATGGGAGACATCTATCAGTTGCTCGCAACACAAATCTGTTGAGTGCCGCTACTCGTCCTGTGAGACTCTGTACTTCCTTCTTCGTCGTTGGAGATCGCAGCCCTAATAGAGCTTTGATCTTTTCAGGATTTACTTCAATGCCTCGTTGATTGACAATGTACCCGAGAAACATGCCTTCTCATACTCCAAAGATGCACTTCGTCGGGTTCAGCTTCATTTGATATTTATCTAGTTGATCAAAAGTCTGACTTAAGTCAACTAGATGATCGGCAGCTTTCTTGCTTTTAGTCAGCATATCGTCAACATAGACTTCCATATTGTCACTGATTTGTTCAGCAAAGACATTGTTCATCAGCCTCTGATATGTCGCACCTGCATTTTTCAAACCAAAAGTCATAACATTATAACAATAAGTTCCCCTAGGGGTAATGAAAGAAGTACTCTCCCTGTCTTCAGGTTTCATTTTGATCTGATTGTAACCAGAATAATCATCCATGAAGCTCAGCAACTCGTGTCCCGAGGTAGCATCCACCAGTTGATCAATTCGGGGCAATGGAAAGTGGTCCTTTGGGCATGCTTTGTTGAGGTCGGTGAAGTCTACACACATCCTCCACTTGTTATTCTTCTTCTTTACCATCACGACATTAGCTAACCAATCTGGATATTTGACATCTTCAATGAAACAATCTTTCTGAAGCTTCTCGACTTCCTCACGTATAGCTTGATTCTTCTCAGGACTGAATACTCTTCTTCTCTGCTTCACAGGCTTGATCTCCTTATTCACATTGAGCTCGTGACATAAGAAGTTTGGGTCAATCCCAGGCATATCTTCATGACTCCACGCAAAAGTTTGTCTTCTGCTTCTAAGGAAAGTTATCAATTCTTGTTTTAATGAGGCTTCCAACGATGAACCTATTTGAGTAGTTCTCTCGGGGTGCTCGTCGTACAAAATGATATTTTCAGTAGCTTCCATCACTTGGCCCTTCACAAGTTGCGACTCATCTCGAGGATCCAATATTTCAATTTCTTCACCTTCATCCACTTGATAGGTAGTAGTCTTTTTCTTTGATTCTTCCAGCGCTTCTTGCTCGGCGGATGAATAATAGCATTCCCGAGCTACTTTCTGATCACCTTTCACAACTCCTACTCCAAAGTTTATTGGAAACTTGAGGCACTGATGCACTGTAGATGGTACAGCCTCGAACTTCTTCAATCCTACTCTTCCCATGATGATATTGTATGATGATTGGATATTCTTATCCATCACGAAGAAGCGTATTCTTTCTGTCCGACAAGCAGGACACGTACCAATGAATATATCTAACTTGATCGTCCCAAGTGGAAATACTTTCTCGCCAGCAAAACCGATGAGGGGTCTATGGTAAGGCTCCAGTTGAGATAGCTTTAGATTAAAACTATCAAAACACGAGTAGGACATAATGTCTGCCGAGATACGATTGTCGACCAGCACTCTTGAAATCATTACCTCCTTCATTCTCATCTTGATCACCAGTGGATCATCGTGAGGATATAAAACACCTGCAAGGTCATTTTTTGAAAAACCGATGACCAATTTCTCCTTGTTCACCTTTCTCGGGCGATCTTCCTCAGCTAGATTTATTCGCTGAATGTGCGAGCAAGCTTGAGCCTCACCGAGGTAAGCTTTTCTTTCTGCAGTAAGGTCTCCTCCTCCTGCATCTCCTCCTGTAATAACATTACAATCAAATGACCCAAAGCGTATTGAAAATACCTCTCGTTCTGGCTGCCTTGGTTTCTTGGGAAGATCGGGGTCATCCTCCGGATCAACTTCATGGTTTCTCTTCTTGTTCTCCTCTGCTCGACGAGGAGATCTAGACCTCTCTCTGATTCGGTCGTTGTTTCTTCTTTCGCCTCCTCGATCAACATACTTTGCTAGTTTTCCTCGTCGGATGAGTGTTTCAATCTCATTCTGAAGAGCTATGCAATTTTTAGTCATATGGCCATGATCCTTGTGGAACTCGCAATATTTTTCCCTATTCCTCGTATCAGGGTCTGCCTTCATTTTCTTTAGCCAGTTTAACTCCTCGCTGTTCTTAATTTCTTCCAAGACGTGGTTGATATTTGCCTTCAAAGGTGTGTAATTATCAAATTTCCTCAAGACCTCCCATGACGACCTATTTTTGGATTGTTTGTCACCACCATTGTTCTTATGTTCTTTTTTCTTAGCTTTATCACCTTCCACCTTGGTTTCTTTGGCGTCCATATTCTTCTTCGTAGACATACCCTCCTCGGCATTCATAATCTTGGATGCTTTTCCCATCAGGTCGACATGGTTCGAGGTGGATCTTTGGCCAAAGTGTAGTACAACTTGTTTGGCAGCAGTCCACTCATCAAAGAAGTAATCGCTGTCTTCTCCTCGTAATTTATGACTTCGAGTTTCTCGTTATTTAAACGAGTTGTATAATCTCTGATACTCTCACCAGTTTTTTGTCTAACACTTAACAAATGTGCTACTCGTTTAACTGGCTTTGCTCCAAAGCAGAAATTCCCAATGAATAACTCGTCCAGTTGAAGAAAAGTTGAAATCTTACCCCGAGGAGATTATTATACCATATCTGAGCAGATCCAGTAAGAGTTCCTGAGAATGCCCTGCATCTCATCTCGTCTGGAACAGCATAGATGTCGGCATCAGCTTGATATTGTTCTATATGAAGGACAGGGTCAGTCTTCCCATCATACTTGGGGGTCACAACAGGTGCTTTAAACTTTGATGGTGTTGGAAAATCAATAATATCCTGGGCAAAAGGTGTTCCTCGAACAAAGGGTCGTTGTAGAGGGTTCTTGGCCCTAGCCATTTCCACTAATCTATCCTCCAGCCTTTGAATAGATCCTTTCCATGCATCATTTCCTTCCTCGGGCCTATTGGTTCGAGCAACTGATCTTGTTGAAGTAGCTTCCTGGGATTTATCTCGACGAGCAGCTGGTCGGTCATAGGATCCATCTTGATGAGCAGCTGGTCGCGACTGGGCAGATCCTTCCCTTAAATCTGATGGTCGTTGACAGCTCCTCGACGCCGCATTAGGAGGACTTTTGTTCCTCCTAGGGCCTAATCGGTCGAAAGGAGAAACCCTACTTAATCTTTCCAATGCGCTAGTCCTTTCTGGGGAGAGGGTGACACGTTGTTCAGTATCTGTGGCTCGCACTGACGAAGTTCGTCCAGGTTGATAAGAAAAATCTTCAGATTCCTCATTGCGATTAGTACGCCTAGTACGCAAAGAAGGCGCACGGGTATTTCTTTGAACGCTTCGTGGTCCGGAATGGGCTGATGCACCGCCGTGGAGGGTTTAGATGATTTATCGCATCGTTTCTTACATGACGGTCTGGCCCTGAGCCAGATTTGCCATTATTCCAGCCAGATCTGGAATAATTGGTGGATCAGACGGATTTGGAGGGGTTCCAGCATTTCGATTGCTGGATTCAGGAATATCAGCCATTGGTAATGGATTTTATTTGATTGAGAAAACGATATTACTAGTCGTTTCCCACAGACGACGCCAATCTGTTGATGTAAAAAATTAGATCACTCTAATAATTCAATCAGAGATAAATAAATGAGACCAAAGATTTTAAAGTGGTTCAGCCTTATAAGAATGGCCTACGTCCACTGTTGTTTTATTGCTGAATGTTTGGGAATTCTCGATTACAAGAAATTCCGTTCTCGATCCGTTCCTTGGATCCGGGGCCCTTTACAATGAGGATTGTACAATGTATTTATAGCCCTGAGGCTGTAATGTGAAAGGGTAATACATTAAATGATATACATATGAAAGGGTAATACATTTAATGCCCTTTTTGCGTGTGCGTCTGAATGATAAGCATTTAATGAATCAGTTGAACTGTTGGTTATCCAACTATTAATGCTTTGTTCGAGATGCAGCTCGGACCGCCTAAGCTTCTCGGTACTCAAGAGTTCCTCGGAGAGGCATTGTTCCTCAGAGCGTGTGAGTTCCTTGGGTAAGCAGTGTTCCTCAGGGAACTAGTCTTCCTCGTTGTAGTCTTGTTCCTCGGAGCGCGTGGGTTCCTCAGAAGTGTTTGTTGTTGCCATGTAGATAGCCACGTGTCTTCATATGATTGGTCCAAGTCAGCAGATTAAATTTGGTATCATTTAACTAAAACAAATAAAATTATCTGTTTTATGTACTCCTAACTCTAAAGACCACTCAAATAAATGTTATTGTACCACATGGACTAGATTTATAAACCTGAAAACCATTGTCATATAAATCCAAATATATTATGGAACATGACCTTGAGCGTAATTCTCGATTATGGGAAATATTAGAGATTCCCTAAAGAATAATATGAATGGAGATATAAAGAAAAAGAGAACTATTTACGTGGTTTGACCGTAAGATCAGCCTACGTCCACAGGGACAAAGGGAAGCATTTTTATTAAAGAAGGGAAATGACAATAACTGGAGTGCTAGAATTGTTATCTGAGAGTTCAAAATATTACGTGATGATTGCAATCAGTCTCTAATATTGGCCGGAATGATCCTATTTATTAACCTAATATCATACACTCGTTGGTAACTTCGTCTTTATCTCTATCTTTACTGATCTTGTTAGATTTTCTCATATTTAAACTGTTATGGGCCGATCATTCCGTATCCTTCCTCCTTGTTATTCACCACATGTTCTATCTTGTGACTAATTAACCTTGTTACTTCATTTGTCCCTAAGGTGGGGGTGATCGGTTAAACACACTGATAGACCTTAACTTGACTTGTTAGGTGAGTGCTCGGTTGTCTAGGCCTATCAACCTGACATCTTGACTTTATTGTCTGCCACGTGTATATTAATTTAGCGCTTTTTTTATTTGCATTCGTTTTGGAGGCGCACAAAGCAATCATTGCTTTCGTGGCTTGCGCACATGCCTGTCGCATTGTGTAATATGCTTAGTGTCATCAGTAGAAGTAATGATGGCATGTAAGCTCATGACACATTTTTTTAAGCATTGTGACGGCTACTGAGAGAACGTTTCTTCAGAGTAAGTATAAGGGTTTTCATCCCTTATACCTTTGGTATTTCCATGAATTGACAAGGTAATTTTTTCTCTCACTTCTCTCCTCATTTCCAGTGTTCCTCTCATATTTATCTTCCGTCATATCCATACGCTTAAAAAAATATGAGGTTTCTTCTGCTAATAATTTTCATGAGTTTTGTAGTCAATACGGGATTCCTAATAATGTTGTTTTGAGGGTTTCTCCTGAGGAAGAAGATATTTTTTTATCTTCCTCGTGGGGAAGTGACCTTCTTAACTGTGGCAATAATTGAAGTAGGGGTACGATTTTTCCTCGTGGAGAGAGTACTCCATTATTCTGGAATACTCCCACACCAAGAAAATGATAGCTTTTACCATATTGTAATGGGAACAGTGTCCATTAATCAAATTTATGGGATCAACCTTGGTCTTGAGGAAATTAGATACTGTTACGACCTGAGGTCCTCCCTAGGCATCGGACTTTACCATTTTCTGGCCAGGGATAAGGTCCAAAATTTGGTCATTTATGTGCCTAGATCCCAAGATGACACGGATAAAAATGTTATTGAGGTGGCTGGGGAATTTATAATGAAAGATATAATGGTCTTGGGGTTCCTTCCACAATGGGGCTCCCGGTAGGTTGCCCACCAGCAGTTTACTTATATTCTCCTTACTTTTTCTTATTATAAACCGATCTTACTTTTTGTTTGTATATTTCTTTTTTAACACCAAGTCCTCAGACTATCAGGTGAACCTAAGAGACTTGGAGATAGTTTAGAAGTGACCAACCCGAGCAGGAGTTCGCCTACATTGGATAATGGCCCACGTCCTCCTTAATTACCCACTTACTTACCAATACCTTTCCAACTTCACTGTCATCCCTATTGTCTTCCCAATTATCCAGGTTGCCAAACTAGTCACCTGCGAAAACCCAACCCCTACCACTCCTCACATGATCTCCAGTGATTTTAGTGAGAGTGAAGAGGATGGAGAAACAGGGGATGGAGAGGAATAATAATAATAATAATAATAATAATAATAATAATAATAATAATAATAATAATAATAATAATAATAATAATAATAATAATAATAATAATAATAATAATAATAATAATAATAATAATAATAATAAGAAGAAGAAGAAGAAGAAGAAGAAGAAGAAGAAGAAGAAGAAGAAGAAGAAGAAGAAAAGGAAAAGGAAAAAGAAAATAAGAACATGAGAGGGAAGAAGAGTTAGATGAGGATTTGGGTTCATTCTTGGACGGTCTTAATCCTCTTTTTTTCCTACGAGAGGAGCATGTTTAGTCGGCCTTAGGAGGAGGTTGAGGCCGAAGAGGACTTTTCCTTTAAAGACTCTACTTTTCCCCTAATCACCTCCTCAATAGACGACATGAGCAACCGAACTAAAAAATTGATTAACCTGGTAGTTGTTAGGGACAATTTGAAAAAATCAACCTCCAACCAGAAAGGCGACTGAACTTCCTCTGGCGACTACTAGAGGAAAAGGAAGTTGGTCATCCCCAGGGAGAAGGAATCTCAGCAGCTCGAATGAAAAATGGTGGAGGATGAATAGGCTAAGAAGATTAAAGACGACAAAACTCCTATCGGTGGTGGCTCAAAGACACCCATTCCATCTAGTTGACTGGTGGTTATCAACGAGGCCAATCAGATGCCACGTTTAAGGACTCCTCCTCTTCCCGTGAATCGGAACCATCTATGGGAGCCTTCCTTCTTTAAGGGGAATGAGCATGTGATAGCACCTGATTCGTCCCACAGGAACTTGAAGGTGGCCTTCTCTGTTTCTCAGGCCACGATGCTACCATCTGACACGACAAAGCCAAGGAGCTTCACTCTATATAGGCTCCACAACGAGGTTCTTCTCCATAATGTGCTTGTAAGTTCACCTTTTTTTTCTTTCATATATTTCTTGTTTAAGCAAGTTTTGAATACATCGTCCTTTATTTGTGCAGAGCATGTAGGTTCAACAGGAGCTCGCTAGCCGAGCTTCTTCTAATTGGAAGTCTATTGAGGGAACTGGGAAGGAGAACACCTGAAAAAAATACCACTTAAATTTTTTAATAAAAGATTAAAATAGTTTAAATGGCTCCGAACAGTTTGTTTAAGAAATTCTTTTTTACAAAACAAATTACCAACACAAGATGTGTATGAAAATTGTTATGAACGAGATATTTCAGTTATAGGTGACTAAGTTTTCAAAACCAAAACTAAAGTAGTCTAAATCGGCACAAGATCTGAAGGGGATAAGAGGAGGATTAAACATGCAAGTACAAAGGTATTTTGACGTGGTAAAACCCCACCTAATTGGGAAAACATCCATGGAGGTGTCTACACTTCAAAAATACAAAACCACTAAAAACGAGTCATAAGGTTACAAACTATTAACAAATTACGCACACAACCAGACCTATACTAAGTCAAGTATTTATACCAGATCCATTACCTAAATTTGACTTCTCTGAAGGCTCTGAAGTTGTCCTAGTTGTTCTGCAGCTTTGTACCTCCTCCTCCTTTTAGCTTTACATCGACTCTAAGGTCAAAAATCTCTCAACCAACACTGTTTTAGTGTTGTAGTGTGAAATGTGTATTGCGGTGTTGTGCCTAACACATGCATGAACACATACACACACACACACACACACACACACACACACACACATACTTATATAGACCAATAGTCCTACAAATTATAGATTTATACTAAAAATGATATGCAAGATTTACTATACAAATTATAGATTTCTGAATCACAATTTCTAGAGAACTTGACTTCATTTTTGTGATAGATCGAGTGACAATCTTTCTATTCAAAAAGAGACAAGATCCTATACACTTTCTCTTTATTTTTTTTACAAATATATTTCATAAAACGTGAAACATAAACTAGAAAGTGTAAACGTCTCAAGATCTGAAAATTCTTTGAAGTCGCTTTTTCTCAAAACTTGAAACAAAAAAAGGTATTTGTTGGTAGGACGTTAAATGAAAACATTTGAGTATAAAAACACCAACAAATAATGATTTCTAAATAAAGAAATCAAACTAAGCAGATATAAGTGATTTATATCACAATAGAATCAGATCTACACTTTCTATAAAAAAGAAATGAGATCTAACTCAGTGACTGGTTTGAAAAGAGATTTAAAACAAGAGAGGAAATGATCTTCGAACAAGAATCACTCTCAAACTCACAAGAAAATTTTTTGAGAATTTTTTTCAAGGGTTTGGCTACGTTTTGCAATTTCTCTCCCTCTCTCTCTCTCTCTCTCTCTCTCTCTCTCTCTCTCTCTCTCAAACTCAGACTCACCAAAAGATTGTAAATGTTTAACCAGGGCCTCTATTTATACAAGTTGCTGGAAGGATCTGGAACGATTAACCAAATCAACGGCCTGTATTTAGTCTATCAAATTGAGTGTAAATCTAATGGTTGTAAACGCACCGCATTTAGACACATTCTTATTGGTCAATAGGTTAAGAAGATGCCCCGAACAAAAAGATGAAGGAATAATCTGACTCCTAAAATAAGGTGGTAGAGGAGGTTGAACGAGTCCATAATGAGTTCAGTCGGGTCAACAGTCAGCTCACCAAGCTCATGGTCTTCTACCAGCAGACGTTCTTAGATAAACTCATTCCTCTAAGCCGAGAGCTCAAACGAAAATGACTAGAGAGGCTGACTTGGATAAGGTCTTTAACGATGGGTACGATGCGGACATCCAGGATATTTATGTTAAGTTAGACTATCATGAGTTTGTTACTATTAACAATGGTTGGGTATCAGGATTCAAGAGGGGTAATGTCCATGAGAGCGATATTGCTTTCGCAAAGCATCCTCCTTTGATTAACTCCTTGATTGTCCTCCCTAGAGAGTCGTTGCCCCCCTCCTTCACCAATCTTCCACCTTCAGTCATTCCCTCAGCTCTAATCGATCCTTCTACCGAGGGGGTTGCTGACCAGTCTAGCAAGGCTTAAGGTTTCTTTTGTTCTTTAATTCTTTGTACTTTTTATTGACCGTTAGTGGTCTTTTTTTATCATTAATGAAAAGTACTTTCTCATTTCTCGTTCATGTATGTTGATTTCTTATTTCTTTGTTTTTTTCTTAAAAACAAAGTGTTCTTAGTCAATTTTCTCCAATCACACCAAATAAAGTGATTAACGCAACATTTATTAATTCAGGCAACTGGTCAGTGCCAGTCTGGGCGATCAACTAAATCACCTTTAGTATTATTAATCGGCCAAATCCATATTAGGTGACTAATTAGATTAAACTTCTTGGGAATTTTTAATTAATAACACAGTTGGATGATGTTAATTCCAATGATCGTCTTTAATTTACTTAAGTAATTCTCATTTAGCAAGGTAATTAGTTATTTTTCCAAGTGTTCAGCCTTGTTTCAACCACTTCAAACTTTTAACCTGAGCCATTTCAAATGATTGGTTAAGCTAAGCTTTTCACAGTTTCTCATCCATTAATAAATGATAAGTAAGCTTTTCTTTAGGTCGATTCATTTTAAGTTATATCATTAACTCGTTTTAACTGTCCATTCATAGATTGTTCCATATATTCAAGTGTCTACAATTCACAAGGATGGGTCTTGATTGACCTTTTCCAGATCATACCACTTATACAAAAAGTTTTGCCTCTTCTAGGCCGATGTAATTTATATCATAGTATTCATAAGAATGGATTGTAGCTGACCTTTCCCAGATCATACCACTTGCGCAAGTGGGTTATTTGCCTCTTCCAGGACAATCTAATTTAGATCATACCGTTCATAAGCATAGGTTTTAACCGACCTTTTTCAGATCGTATCACTTGTACAATAGGGTTTTTTGCCTCATCTAGGACAATCTAATTTAGATCATACTATTCATAAGAATGGATTTTAACCGACCTTTCCCAGATCACACCACTTGTACAAGTGGGGTTTTTGCCTTTTCTAGGTAGGATTAATTTAGATCTCATTCATAAGAATGGATTTTAACTAACCTTTCCCATACCGTACCACTTGTACAAGTGGTTTTTTTTGCTTAGACACATTATATGAGATATTTTAAGCAATGCAAGATGATTGAATGTTAATTGTTTTATTGTGCATAAATAAAAGAGTTCAACTAACTGTTTATCTTAATGGTAAAATTTTCTAAGGTTCGTGGAATTTCATGTCCTTGGGACTACCTTTTCCCATCTAATTCTTCTAAATGATATGAACCCCCACCCCTTTTTGAAGCTATGAGGTAAGTTCCCTACCAGTTTGGCGACAACTTTCCATCTGATGGTTTATTTGTGGAAAGTAGCATCTTTTGAATAATTAAATCACCAACCTGGAATTCTATGACTTTAACTTTCTTGTAAGCGGCCAAATATATTAGAGATTGCTCTTTATTTCTTCAGCCAGATCCAATACGTGGGTTATTCGCTCTTCATTCCGACTGTCTTCAAATATGTTTTATCTGAGCGTTGGCCAATCTCCAGAGGAACTACTGCTTCCATACCATTGGTAAGGTAATAAGGGGTTTCCTTCATCAGGTTCCTTGGATTCTTCCTGTACCGCCCATAGGACGCATGGAAATTCGCCTACCCATCGTCCTTTTGCATTTTCCAATCCCGTTTAACTCCTAATTGAAGGGTTTTATTGGTGATATTGATCTGTCCGTTGTATTGGGTGGAAACTATTGACGTATATTAAATCTTTATTCCGTATTCAGCATAAAAATCCCTAATTTAATCATTGTCAAACTCGGTCCCATTATCACTTATTAGTGCTCTTGGAATGCTAAATCTTGTGATGATGTTTCTCCAGACGAATCTCATGTAATCCAGATCTCTAATATGGGTGAGAGGTTTGGCCTTAACCCACTTAGTGAAATAGTCAGATACTGTTATCAAGTATCTCCGATTTTCAGGTGCAACCGACAGTGGCCTTACGATGTCCATGCCCCAATAGGTGAAAGGCCATGGGCTTATGATAGGATTAAGGTCTAACACATGTTGTTTGATCATCGGTGAGAACATTTGTCACTTCGATTATTTTCTAGCAAACTGTGTTGAATCCTTGTGTGAGAATGCTACAACGGTATAATGCGACAAATCAAATAAATCCAATTTTAATTAAACCCAAATTTTAGTTAAATCCTAACACATGCATCTAGGTGATTTGATAACATAAAATCAATAAGCATGCAAAGGAAACCAATATCAGGAAATATCCCCAAAGGTTAAAACCTTTTATTTCATTATAATTGTAAATCACAACTTACATGGTTATAACGAAATAAATTTTTGATACACGAATACCCGCAGGTGTCAGTTAGTGTCGTCAGCAATAGATCCACGCGCAGCAAACCTATAATAACCGCAGTCCTTTCTTCAACCTAGGAATACCGCAGCTTTCCCTAATGACATGCAGTCAATCAGCCCAGTACCTCCCTCAAGTGGTACCTATTTTCAGCAATAGGTTACCCTCCCTACAAGAGCAAACTTAAACAAGATGTATGTTCTCGGGTTCCGAAATAATTCACCACAGCATATGGAATTTTTGTGAATTGAAAACAAAGAAGAAGCCAAAAGTGTTCTGCTGATTGCGCAATGTTTGCAGAATGAAAAACGGAGTTAAAAAGTCCTTTTTATTAAAAAAACTTAAGCGAAAGGTCGCTCAAACGAGATAGCAGGTCGTTTGAACGAGATGCAGTGTCGTTTGAATGACAACTTGCACTTCGAGCGACATGCGATGTCGTTTGAACGACATACGGTGTCGTTCGAATGACATAGGGTATTGTTCGAACGATATGGATAAGAGTCAATATTTTTCTTTTTCTTTTTCTCGTTAAATGCACTACCTCAAAAACTCCAAAAAAAATATTGTTTTGACGAAAAACATTTAAAGCTCTGCTTCAACACTTGGAAAATATTTTGTGAAAAACATCCCAATATCCTATGTGAATAATTATGGAATAAAAACATAGTAATTCGTCTAGCATAAGCTTCTTTGATGAAGAACTTTGATATTCGGATCCGTCTTGAAGCTTGAATGATCTTGAAGGATTCTTTAACAGTTGTAGCGGTATACGACATTATTAATTGATAGCGGACATTTATAAATTATGTCCTTACAAATCTCCCCCTATGTCTATGTCGGTACGAAATAAAAACAATCCGAATTATAAAAAAAATGTCTATACAAATATAATACCCTCCCATGAACCCAAAAGAGACAAGGTACTCGAAATGCAAGTCTTCAATCTTTTCTTCAAAAATCTTCATCAATCTTCAATGATATAAGAATATTCAATTGATTTTGTACCTACACACATGAGACAAAGTAAATACCTTCTTGATGCATCGAGTTTGAAATAATATAAGAATAAATGAATCAATATAATCAAATCTACCCACATAAAGCAAAACTCCCCCATAATTCATTCTCCCCCTTTTTATTTGACTGATATAGACATGAAAATGATTAAACAAGATAAACATAGAGTTGTCACAATTAAACAACACAAATATGGATCAAACTACGTACATGTAGAGGAAATACTCAAAAGATCCACAAGCTATTTTTTAATTTTTCAATTTTCTTCACACAATTTTTTTTTTACAAAAATCACACTATGAATAACATTATGACAACCAAATCATGGATATGGGATGAATGGGTGTGAACAGATTTAATAGGTAATAAAACTCAATCAAGCATATGTGCATGATGCATAAGTATACTCTTATCAATTGAACATAAAAAATATCCTTAGGTGTAAAATTATTGAATTTAGATAATATCGACTAAATCAAATCAAAAAATCAAAGCCTAAGTGATTTTCACACCAATAATGTCCAAAACTATTTTAGTTCCGTTTCGAGAATTTTTCAAAAGGCATGTAAAACCATTGATTACTTTCTAACCAAAACTCCCTCATATACAATAAAGCAATTTTTTTATATCGAATGGGGTACTAAATTCTCAACTTAGATAAAACCTATTGGCCCAAATTTTGGCATATTTCATCTTTTTATTGCCTTAATTTTTTGTGCGGGCTCTTTGTCAAATGGTGGCTTTCACGCAGAGTCAATTTTACACTCTCGTAGCCCTTTCCCGTGCACTCATCATTTTTAACTATAAATGAATTCCTCACAGGCTATGGTTTTTACATGCACTACTTTTATTACTCTCGTATTATTGCACTTGGCTCGTTTTGAGTACAAGATTGAGTGAAAACACTCGACCAACACGTGATAAACAAGTATAATATTCAACCAAATCCATGCATGCATGCATTAAAAGAAATAATGAGTCAAACATGTAGGAAATATCAACTAATAACATCTCAATGACTCCAAACATTGTAAAGCACGTGGATGACATGGCATATCGTCTCAAAACACTATCAAATAGTCATATGGATAAATGAAATGAAATTGTGACTTGGTCACCCTAAGTGTTCATTCATATATTGTGTAAACAAAATACAAAAATATTTTTGACTTTTTGACTTTTTCAATGAAATGAAAATATTTTTGTATTTTTCCAAAAATTTTCAAAAATAAAAAACTATAAATACAAAAATGGTACACAATGGCAATAGGCATAATATTGGCATGAGCAACATCCTATGCTAGCAAACAGTAAATCACACAAGGAATCATCAATCTAAGCAGGTGTGATTAAAAAAGCAATGCAGTATAAAAAATTAACCAAACGACCAAACGATCTAATATGGGATGAATCACGTGCTAGCAAATGAGAGTAGTGAACAATTAGACCATAAGCCTCTAAATCCGATTTCCTAACCCAAACAGATTTTTTACGACAATCGGGGGTTTGAGAAATCGAATTTACTTTTCTATTAGACTTCCTTGGTCCATTTAAAAGTTTGTAGCAGAAATGCCTAAGATGACCTTGCTTACTGCAATGTGTGCAAGTGTAAATGTGGCGGTGAATGTTACCTAAAGGTGGATCTCTCCTCAAATTCCTAGGTGGCATTCTTCTAATGACCATAGGCGGATCCCTCCTAATGATCCTAGGTAGCTCTCGCTTAATAACCCTCGGTGCCTCTCTCTTAACATCCCTAGGAGGCTTTCTCACACGTGTGGGGATGGCTTTGGGTATGGGAGAAACCTTTTTCAAAAAAATCCCACCCCTATCCTTTTTGATTTTCGCAGTGCTTAAAATCTTATCAAGCTTTTCAGACCTAGACTACAAATCAAATTTCACTTTAGTCGAATCTCTCAAACTTTTCTCAAGTTCACCTATCCTAGATTCAAGTACGCGCCTAGAATCCTCAAACTCAAGAAGCTCCTTTTTTTATAGGCTCCATCACCCCTCGAAGACTATCTCTTTCTCCCTCGACATACTCAAGCTTCTCTCTCAAAATTTTCCCATGTGCCCTAAGATCTTCAACTAAAACATCATTATTTTTTAATGCACTCTCTTTCAATTGAGCTTTTAGTTCTAAATTTTCTTTCTTTGTTTTCAAAGCTTTAGCATAAAGTTCATTGAAATCTGATTGCAAGTTACTCTCATCTTCACTTCCATCCTCACTCCCATTACCCTCACTTTCATGGGATACATCAGTGGCTGTGGAAGAAGTATCATCCTCATTCTCACAAGTAGATACACAGTTGGGAAGAACACGCTTACTTGCACAAAAAAATTCTTCATTTAAGTCACTCTTATTAAGGGTGGCAACATAAGCAATTGGTTTATTAAAAGTCTCCCTAACTTTGGTGGGGCACTCATCTATGCTATGACCAATCCCCTCACAACAAAGATATATCTCATATTCTTTCTTTTTAACGAGAGTTTTAAAAGAAGATTTCAACCGAGATTTTCAAATAGCTCCGTCAGACACTTGGCATCTAAAATTGTCCAATCCCCCTAAAGGCATATTTAGGAAATTCGGGATTTCAAAAACAGATTGAAACAAAATCAGGATCAAAACACAATAACTTAGTGCAACAGGCTCTGATACCAATTTGAGAGCGCTTCAGCGTAATAATGCGACATCTCAAATAAATTCAATTTTAATTAAACCCAAATTTTAATTAAACCCTAACACATGTATCTAGGTGATTTGATAACACAAAATCAATAAGCATACAAAGGAAACTAATATCAGAAAAAATCCTCGAAGGGAAAAACCTTTTATTTCATTATAATTGTAAATCATAACTTACAAGATTATAACGAAATATATTTTTAACACATGAATACCTACATGTGTCTGTCGGTGTCGTTTGCAATAGATCCACGCGTAGCGAACCTACAAGAATCACAGTCCTATTTTCAGCCCAGGAATACCGCAACACTCCCTAATGACACGCAGTCAATCAGCCCAGTACCTCCCTCAAGTGGTACCTATTTTCAGCAGTAATTTTCCCTCCCTACAAGAGCAAACTTGAACAAGATGTATGTTCTCGGGTTCCAAAACAATTCACCACAGCATATGGGATTTTTATGAATTGAAAACAAAGAAGAAGCCAAAAGTGTTCTGTTGATTTCGCCGTGTTTGCATAATGAAAAACGAGAAAGATTTCTTATGAAAAATGGAGTTGAAGAGTCCTCTTTATAAAAAAAACTTAAGGTGGCAGGTCGCTCAAACGATATAGCATGTTGCTTGAACGAGATGTAGTGTCGTCTGAACGACAATTTGCACTTCGCGCGACATGGATGTTGTTTAAACGACATACGGTGTCGTTCGAATAAGATGGATAAGAATCAATATTTTTCTTTTTCTTTGTCTCGTTAAATGCATCGCCTCAAAAACTCCAAAAAAATAATTTTTTGACGAAAAACATTTAAAGCTCCACTTCAAAACTTAGAAAATATTTTGTGAAAAATATCCCAATATCCCATGTGAATAATTATGGAATAAAAACATAGCCTTTACTAAATTCTTCTAGCAGAATCTTCTTTGATGAAGAACTTTGATATTCGTATCCATCTTGAAGCTTGAATGATCTTGAAGGATTCTTCGACGGTTGTAACGGTATATGACATACTCAATTGACAACGAACATTTATAAATTATGTCCTTACATTGTGAAATATGGCTACTAGTAACCTTAAGAGATAACTCCATAAGAAATCAATCTCCCACCTATGGGTGCTCCACAACTTTCTTCATGAATTTCTTATAAAATCTCCCAACTTGACATGGGTGGATGCATTTTAATATTAGTCTTATGAACGTCCTCCAGTAAAGCTTTTCGTTTGAGCTAAGGCAAAATCCGGCTGATCTAACTTTCAGCTTGTGTGCTTCTTTCTCATCTGGGGGTAGTTCACCAATTTTATAAAAGAAATAATAGGGTCTATCCATGATGGGCTCACAACTTCTTCAATGCCCAGTCAAACCATATATTCAACTTCAACCGTCCTCTTTAGTTCAGGTTCAATAGCATAAGCCAAAGTTGCTAATGCATCTGCATGGCTATTTTCGTCCCTTGGGAGCTATTCCATTAAGGCCAATTTAAACTACTAAAGCAGTCCTCTAGGCCTTTTTTGTAAGCTAACATCCTAAGATCCCTTGCCTCATATTCTCCATGAGAGTAGCCGACTAGTCCTGATAGATTAGCACTTGGCCTGACCCAAATCATGACTCAATTTCCACATGACTATTTTAGTGGTATAACGACACTTACGAATATGGTCAAATCAGGTACCAAAAATCTCGAATGAGATATTCAAGTACCTTATGGAAAATCCGCACGATAGTTAGAGTTCCTTGAAGAACTCAAACTCTGTAATGACATACTTAGAAGTTGTATACCCCAGCTCGGGGCAAATGGATTAAAACTCGATATTTTGAGAGACACTTAATAAGAACAAGTAACCTCTCCATAGACGTAGGCAAATCACCAAACCACGTAAATCGTTGTTGTTCGTGTGATTTCCTTTACTTTTTACTATTTGTGATTATTTTCGTAGAATCTTTTATTGTGATATTTTTGCACTCGCAATTAGCGTCATCTGTGGGAAATGACTTGTATTCCTACGAAAGCATTGATCACCATAAAGCCCATAATCTATCACCACAACAATATTATCCCCCAAGCCGGTGACATCTAAGAATACCCATTACCTCCTATGGTCAGGTTTGAGATTCGCCAGCATATAAATCCCAAGTTTCACAAGGATAAGAAACCCTCTGAACAAAGCCATGGGCCACCTAGGTCTACCCAGATTTCTAGGTTGGTCGATGCCTATAAACCTAGGTTTCATGAATAGGAGGAGGTTGAACGCCTCCAAGTGGATTAAACGCTCACCTGCAGAGGTGACTCAAAAAAATAGAGAGAGACCTCCAGAAGGCCACTGGAAAATGTCATACAAGGACTCCTAGCCCTCAGGCGAGCAACACTCGCAGTCGAGGAAGGACCTCTAGACGTGACCAAGAAAAAATTAAACGTGACAAATCAGAGTGAGGGAGATCAGAGTGTATCCAGAAGGAGAAGCGCCATAGGGGCAATGATCGATAAAATAAAGACGTAAGGATTCTAGTTTGTAGGGAGATGAACCAACATCTAGCTCACCAAAGTGCTAGATCAACCAGAGAGACTGCTAAAAGAGCTCTCAATACTCAGATGACGTCCCTCTTTTTAAGGGAAATCGAACAGGAGGAGCCCTCGAAGTAATTCATTATCCTCAAGTTCAAGGTCTATGACGGGAAAACAAACCCTATAGACCACGTCAGGCAATATCGACAGACAATGACCTTATGGAGCTATAACAACAAAATTATATGCATGATCTCCCCTTCTATCGTACACGATGTAGCACATAAGTGGTTTGAGAGGCTTCCTCACAGGTCGATCAAGAATTTTATAACACTGGAAGAGGCCTTCACGACGTGATTCATAACTAGCAGCTTCCATCCCAAGCGGATGGATGCACTGCTCACAATGAAGAAAAAGACATAGGAGAATCTCCGAGATTACGCTAAAATATATTGGGAAGCTTTCAATGAAAATGAAGATTGCTCGAATAAGGTTACCTTAGCATCCTTCAAAATTGGCTTGTCGATCACTTCTTTACTGCACCAATCCCTCACTAAGAAAGAAACCATCCCCATCGATGATCTTATGGCTTGTATTGAGAAGTATGCCAAGGTGGAGGACATGGTTCATCCTAGTGGGGGAGATAACGATTGAGCAAAGGCAAAAAGGGGAAGGGAGAAGAACAATACCCAAAAGTTAGGAAACAAAAATGGGATCAAGAATAGATCCAAGAATGGAAATAAGGCTGACCCCTCTAAAGCATTCCAGGCTATTAACACAATCTCTAAGGAACTTATTTATAAGATTTTCAGTAAGATCAAGGATAATCCTTTCATCAAATGGACCAAGAAGATGGGAAGCAACCCAACCAAATGGAACAAATCACTGAGATACGTGTTCCATAAGGAGGGCAGTTACCGAACCAAGAATTGCAAAGCTCTAAACTCACACTTGGAAGAGCTAGTTCAGGCAGGACACCTCATTGAATATGTAAAAAAGAAAACAAAGAAGGTCGCAACCAATGGCGATCAAAATCTAGATAATGTCCTTAACGATGATACAGGACATGAGTTTGTAGTAATTTATAGGGCGTCAGACCTTAATAAGATCCAGGGCAATGCCGTTCGAATGGAACTCAAGAAGGTGACTATCGTGATGGAAACTTTTTAGGTTGACCCTGCCAAGACCCAAGTCGGAAAGCATCGGTGACCTGAAGACGTCGACTACACGAAGCACATCGTGTTCATCGAAGAAGATCTAGTTGGGGTCAAAACCCCACATCATAACGCACTGGCGATTACACTCAGGATAGCCAATTGGGACGTCAAAAAGCTACTTGTGGACCAGGGGAGTTAATCCAAAGTGATGTACCTAGAGTTGTTCCATAAACTAAAGCTGAATATCACCGACCTCAAAGAGGCCACTATTCCACTGGTCAACTTTGCAAGGAGGATCACGATGTCGTTAGGAAAGGTAATCATGCCGGTTAGGTCTGGAAACATCTCAAAGTTGATTGAGTTTTTAGTGGTGGATATTGAGTCCCTATACCATGTTATTCTGGGTAGAGACTAACTTCATGCCATGAAGGTAATACTATCCACCTATCATCAAAATTTGAAGTGCTTTACAAATCGAGGAGTGGCCGAGATCTGTGGTGACCAGGCTATGGCCAGAAAGTACTTTATTGCAACTATCTGCCTAAAGAAAGAAATTTCTGATCGGAGTTACTCTCATAGATCAAGAGATTACACTTCTCAGCAACATAGATGTTTTCACTTGGGAGCATTATGAGTTAACAGGAATCGACCCTAGCGTGGCTTGCCATCATCTACACGTCAATCCAATATTCAAGTATATCACTCAAAAGGATCATCGAAAATCCCTCGAGAAGCCAAAGGAAGTGGAGAAAGAAGTAGGGAAGCTACTGGATGTAGGATCCATCAGGGAGGTTCAGTTCCCTGCATGGTTATCCAACCTAGTGGTGGTACCCAAAAGTAATGGTGGCTAGAGGGTTTGTATCGATTTCATCGACCTCAATAGGGCATACCCTAAGGATAACTTACCTCTCCTAAATATATATCAATTGGTTGACGCCACATCGACATATGAGAGAATGAGCTTCTTAGACGCCTACTCAGACTATCACCAGATCCTCATATACGGACCCGGCCAAAATAAGACCTCTTATATAAATTCAATCGAGTTGTACTATTACAAGGTCATATCGTTTGGCCTTAAGAACACATAAGGAACTTACTAAATATTGGTCACCGGGATATTCAGTAAAAATATGGGAGAAGCGATGGAAGTATACATCGACGATAAGCTTATTAAAAGCAAGAACAAGGACGATCGCCTCTTAGATTTAACAACAACCTTTGGGATCCTCAGTAAGTATCGAATGAAGCTTAATGCAAGTAAGTGTTCATTCGATGTCCAGTCAAAAAATTCTTAGGTTATCTAGTAACTAAGCGGGTAATCGAGGACAACCCAAACCAAATCGATGATATCACTACAGCCCAGCCTCCTCATATGTTGACAGAAGTTAAGAAGCTTACTAGAATGCTTGAAACACTTAATCTCATCATATTCAAGTCTTAAAATAAACCCTTAATCTCTTCATTTTCAAGTCTTCAAAATGCTATCCACCATTCTTCTAGCTTCTAAAAAAAGGGAAAAGCCTTATATGGGATGATGTCTGTTCGCAAGCTCTAGAAGAAATCAAGTCCTACCGTTACATGCCACCATTATTTGTAATTTTAAATGATGGAGACCAACTGTATATTTACCTGGAAGTATCACACTATGTTATGAGCTCTACTTTAGTATGTCAAAAGGAGGGGGGACAACACCCGATTTACTACACCAGTAAGACAATCCTAAATGCTGAATAATGGTACTTGCCTCTGGAAAAGCTTACCTATGCACTAGTGGACACTTTAAGGAAGTTGAAGCATTACTTTAAAGCCCACTCCATAACCATAATCGCCTCTTACCCACTCAAGTCCATTCTATAAAAAGTCAACCTCTCTAGACGACTTTTAAAATGGTCGATCAAATTCGAAAGATTTGGTATCCATGTCCAGCCCAGAATGACAATCAGGGGACAGATCCTAATAGATTTCATTGCTGAGTTTATAGGACATCATCCAATAGACCGACTAAATAATGAGTAGTCGATGACATGTGAAGCATAGTCCAAAGATTAGACCTTGTACGTTGATGGAGCCTCCAATTCTAAGGGGGAAGAGTAGAGAGTATCCTCATCACCCCCCAAAAACACTGTAATTGATCAAGGAATTAGATTTGGTTTGATGCCTCCAATAATGAAGATGAGTACAAAGCACTGATCTCCAATTAGTAAAAAGACAAACTACTAGGGCAGAGCACTTCCACATATTCAGTGATTTCAATCTGGTCTCCAAGCAGGTAAGTGGGGACTTCAACACTAATTATGAACAAATCTTAGAGTACCTAGAGATAGTAAGAGGACTCATGGAATACTTTAAAAATGTGGAAAGTCAATCATTCCCTCGAGGACAGAATAGTCATGCTGACGCTTTTACAACACTAAGCTCAGCAATTGACTCTAACCTAAGGAGAACAATTCAGATAGAGTTCCTCGCGCTGCCCAGTATAAAAAAGGTATTCATAGCCGAGTAAGTCCTACTCACATATAAGGCCCCAAGTTGGATGGATACCATCATTAATTATCTACGGCGTGATATACTGCCAAATAACAAGAGGTCATCCCATCAAGTTAGGGTCAAGGGTGATCGTTTCTACCTCAAACCTGAAGGGAAGCTTTATAAGAAATCATTTATAGGCCCTTACCTCCAGTGCATCCACACATAAGATATCGAAAAAGTACTTAGGGTATCTATGGGAGTCACGTAGGTGGAAGATCATTAGCCTTTAACGCGATCAAAGGAAGATATTGGTGGCCTCGCATGAAAAAGGATATTGGTGCCTATGTTCGCAAATGCGAAAAGTGTCAGAAGCACTCAACTATGGTTCACTAGCCCGCCAATGACCTAAAATCACTCACTAGCCCATGACCTTTCTCTCAATGGGTATTAAACATTACGGGACCACTACCTATCGCACCTGGAAATCTTAAGTGACATACTCGTCACCACAAATTACTTCACCATTCGAGACTCTAACATGATAAGGTTTATATAGAGGAACATCATAACTCACTTTAGGGTAATGAGGACTATCATCATTGATAATGGTACCAAATTTAAAAGTGATTTTTTCAAACTTTTTATGATGAGCACGACATTAAGCACCACTTCATCTTTGTGGCGTATCCCCAAAGAAATGGGCAAGTATAGGCTTGTAATAAAACCTTGATTAATAGAGTGAAAAATTGATTAGAAAGAGCCAAAGGTGCCTGGGTGGATGAACTTCCTCATGTTCTATAGGATTATCGTACCACACCCAGAAAGCCAATTAGGGAAACACCCTTTGCACTCACTTACGGAATGAAGGTTGTCATCCATTTGGAAGCAGGTCTCCCAACTATGAGAACCACCCTGGTCGACCAAGGCCTCAATGATGGAGCACTACACACTGAGATTGACCTATCAGATGAGCAACGATAGCTATCTTTGATCAAGTTGGTTTCCTACCAAAAATAATTAGCCAAGTAGTAAAATAAGAGGGTGAATCCGTGGAAGTTTCTAATAGGGGACTATGTCTTGAGAAAAGTCCTTGGCAGTAATAAAAAACCATCAGACGAAAAACTGAAACTAAATTGGGAAGGTCCCTTTAGGGTAATCAGAGACAATCTTCAAGGAGCATATCACCTGGAAATGCTGGAGGGCAGGGAGATGCCAAGAGCATGGAACGCAACCAATCTCAAGAAGTTTTACTTTTAAATCTTCTATATTTTTCCTAGCACATTTAGTTTATGAATTTTTTTATTTCAAACATTATGTTACTCAGATAGTACTCAATGAATAAAGGCCGGATTGCCCCCTCTACTTTCATATCTCTACATTGGTTACTTAACTCTTATTGGTAACATCTTATTAATACACACACTTTCCAAGCGATATCTCCATCATGCATAGCTAAAATTTTAAGGCTATGACAAGTTGTACAACTTGTTTTTAAATCAGAAAACTTAACAAGTCAAGTAGGGTTCGTAGCAATTATAGCGAGTCAGTAGATTCGTTTCAATTATTACATCCATTAGGTTCTTGTTATAAACATAAGAGACCTCATGGGTTACCTTGGCAACCACAAAAGTCCTACAGGGAATCCTTAGGCAACAAAATCCAACTTATGTTGGTTGCCAATATTATTAGTTGTAAAAAACCCTACTTGGGTGGATGGACCATTAACTAGATGCATTCTCTCCAACATCTTGCTTAGGCCTAAGGGAGTGTGACGACACGACCTAAAAGGTAAAGTAGATGGAACAACATACTTAAGGCATGTCGGACTGAGGGAATGGCTAAACACAAACAACATATAACTAACACTATCTCTCAATATCATTTAGTCACTTGTAAAGCTCAAAATGATAAAATTATAAGCAAATAGATGCTTGGTTGAGTGGTTAAACAGTAAACCAAATGTTTAGTCAGCACGAGCTCAAAATATTGAGAAATAGTAAATAAAAAATTTTCATTAGCTCAAATGGAAAGTTACATTTACATCAAAATTAGAATGAATGGAGAATTTATAATGACGAGCAAGGTAATCTGCTACGCGCACTCTCCGACCGTTGTCTGAGTGAGGTGCAAGCTCTTCTACTGCATCTTTTAAGTAATGTTCTAAAAGCTGAGAAGGAATATCATCTACTGGGATTCACCGATATTCCTTAGAAAATGGATTGTGGCGATAGGTAGGGAAATTGATCTGATATTTATACCACAAGGGAGACTATTTAGTCATTTTTAGTTCTCTAAGGGCACAAAGCCACCCCCGAGCGAAGGTAAGATCCCCTGCTTCTTTCAGGCTTGCTGGGGATCAGTCCAGCCCTGGTCATAACCATATGCCTAAACCTATCTAGGATCCGTTCGGAACAAATGCCTCAACCTCGTCACATCCCTCTGAAGCCCGACAATAATTATATATTCCTGTCGATCTTCCCCTTTTAGCTCAGCGACCTCCTTTTACAAATCTTGGGTCTCAGGTCGAGTAACCCCCTGGATGATGATGAAGATCCTTGCAGCATCAAGTAGGACCCTGATGGGGTATTCTCCTTTAGACGAGGAATATCCCTTTTTAAATCGTCGTTCTCCCTCTAGATCAGCTCTCTCACTTGATTTACCTCACTAGCATCCAGAAGTTTGACCTTCAACTCATTTACTTCCTCTTGGACTGAAGTTGTAACTTCTTCCATCTCTTGGAGATTGACTTTTAGATTAGTGACCAATTCAAATTGGTCCTTGTACTACTGGTTTCTTACCCTCAGAGATTTGTAGATCTTCACAAAGGCCTTGCGAAACTTCAGGTTAACATTCGACCCCAGGATTTATCCCAGTGGAGAGTTTACAAGTATATACTCATCTATATCAATAGTCTATGATTATTAAAACAAGCAATAGAATTAATAAACATTAGTATCAACAAAAAACCAGCAATGGAAGATTTTTTTCAATTTAAACATAAATAGGGGCATACGTCGGGTAAAAGTCTAAAAATTAAAAAATATGATAATAAAAAAAGGACAAAAAAAGAAATCCTAGACTAGTGATAGAGGCCTACACCTGCTCAGAAGATACTGGCCCTTTCCCCTTGTCAGCAGCTAGGGAAACTTGATCACTATTAACCACAATCGTGTCAACATCACATGCAACTTGTCCAGTATGAAGGTTTCTAGCAATAGGATCAATAACTTATATCCCTGATTGAATAGAAGGCTGGTCGGTCAGAGGCTCATCAGCATCCATCGGGTTCGGGCTTGGCTTGGGCTGGGAAAATAAGGGATAGTTCACAAGAACCCCAACTCCGACTAAAGCTTTGTCCTAGACCTTCTTAAATCCCAACTGCTAAACGTAGGCAATCTGATGCTCAATATCATTGTATGCCACCTCCCATCTCTCACTGCACCCATTATCCTGGGCCGAAGAAAACTCTCCCTCTAACTTATCTACCTTGGAGTAAAGCTCCTTGTTGGCCTCTCCTAACTTTAATTTATCAGTAATTACTTGGGAATAAGACTCTTGGGGGTCGAAGAGATCCTTTGACAACTGCTCCTTAAGAGCATACAAAGCCCTCTGCTTCTTTTGATCAAAAGAGGCCTTAGCATTGGTCAAGGCCTCTTTGGATCTCATAAAAAACTCTTCCAGCCTGACATTCTTCTTTGACTGGTTAACTCGACCAAGAAGCAACTTGGTTAAATCAGAAACAAACTATAGAAAAAAGAAAAATGCAAATTAGTTTGCTAAAAAGAGAGAATTAGAAAATCTTAGGAAAATGTGACGTACCAAAGCAAGACCTTGAGATGATTTAGGGCTAACTGGTTTCCACTCATCTTCATCCATCTCTCATGGTCGACAACAAGTGCAGTCCCCTCTAGTAGTGCAGGGGCAAGATGGGGGGAGTCAGCAATGCTCTTCCCTCTATCCATAAGAATAGGGTAAGCATAATAGGGACCTTTAGGTCCTGTGACCTCTTTTTCTCCTCTTCTATATTCCTCTCTCTCTCTCATTCTTTCTCTGTTCTTCTTCTTCTCTACCTAGCTCTCCATGGATCCTAACTTGGAACCACCAGCCTGGGGGGAGTCCCCATCTTTTCTTTTCAAAGACTTCACCCGATTAGATAATAAATCATCATCGTCATCTGGGAGAATTGAAGACCTTCTTTTTGGTGGCACCATTTCCTCCTCCTCCTCCTCTTCTTCTTCTTCTTCTTCTTCTTCTTCTTCTTCTTCTTCTTCTTCTTCTTCTTCTTCTTCTTCTTCTTCTTCTTCTTCTTCTTCTTCTTCTTCTTCTTCTTCTTCTTCTTCTTCTTCTTCTTCTTCTTCTTCTTCTTCTTCTTCTTCTTCTTCTTCTGTCTTCTGAGCCCTCCTCTTCACTTTCTTCCTCCCCTATTTCCTCTTCCTTGCTTTCTTCTTCGAGTTGACTTGCCTCAGAAGGGACACCAACTTCTTCCTCTAGAACCTCTAAATTAAGGATGGTGTCAATTGGCCTAGCAGTGAAACTGGAGGTAGTGTTCTTATACTCTAGCAGATAAGTAGCCGACTGTGGATGCTCATCGTTAGGAAGAGTATCCCTAACCCTCCAAGATTTTAGAAGATCAACGACTCTAAGCTCACTGGGATCAGGTTCTTGGTTCTTTTCCTTAGCTGCAAATAAAACCAAAAAAGAAAAATATGACATATAAAAAAAACACGGAGAGAAACGAGCAAGCAAGGAATATAATAGAAAGACAGTGTTAACAACATATGTAATCCTCCCCCAATGTAGGGATCCGAGGTCCCCTGTACCTTACGCCCTCTGATTGGGGAGGAAATTTCCAGTTCCTAGCAATAAAGCCTTCACTCCAATAATCTTTATGAGAATTGGGTAAATTTACAATTAGAACTCTACCAGCACTCCTAGCCTTCAAATATAAGAATCCACCTTTCGTGCGCGAAAATACTTAGAAATAATAAATTTCTGTAAGCCCTAAGTTAGTCCTATACAACTCATTTATCCTATGAACTCCATTCACAATTTTCCAAATGTTTGGAGTACACTGGGCGGGAACAATGTCGAAATATTTGAATAAATGCAAAAATAGGGGCCTGGGGGGAAATGTCAAACCCCCTTGAGAAACCAACAAGGTATGGATCCAATGACCGTTGTCTATAATACGAACGTTCTAAGGAATGGGGATACATTCAATATCCACCCAGTTAGGAATATTATAACACTTTCTAAACTCATAAAAGGATTTATTATCAAGCATCACCATTATCAATAAAATCCTAACTACAACTACGAGAAATTTTACAAAAGGGAAGAACCAGAGAAGAGTTAGAGATAAAACTTACAAGTATTCATGAAGCCTTGAAAAATCACTGAAGCAAGAAAGATCTGATTTCAAAGCAGAAGATGAAAAGAGGAAGCTTAAAGACGAAGTTCGAGAAAAAAAAGACTGAAGTCACATAACTAGTGGTTAAGTTACACGAACAGTTTTCAAAAACATCTCGAATCATGAGTCATGCTTACCTATGAAGATCCTAACACTTCAAATTTCTCCTCAAGACAAGCATGCCATCATCAGCTCTCACAAATAGCAAAAAAGCCACGATAATTTTTTTGCTGTCTCAAGCGTTGGGCCTTTAGCTCAATTAAAAATTATTAGCCCAAAACTATTAGTCCAAAGATTTTAGGGGAAATTATGGGAGCTCATTTTCTATAGTCCATAAGAATAGCCGACCAGTCCTGATGGATTAACACGGCCAGACCCAAATCATGACTCAATTTCTACAAGAGTATTTTAGTGGTATAACGACACTTACGAGTATGGTCAAATCATGTACCAAAATCTTGGATGAGATATTTAAGTACCTTATGGAAAATTCGCACGATAGTTAGAGTTACTTGAACAATTCGAAGTCTGTAAAAACATACCTATAAATTGTATACCCCCACTCGAGGCAAAGGGATTGAAACTCGCTATTTTGAGAGACACTTAATAAGAGCAAGTAGGCAAATTACCGAACCACGTAAATTGTTGTTGTGCATGTGATTTCTTTTACTTTCTGCTCTTTATGATTATTTTTGTAGAATCTTTTATTATGATATTTTCTGCACTCACAGCTTAGAATCACAAAACACAGTGATTTGTTGAGATCTCGCGTTGATCGCCTTCGCAGACTGTGCATTATGGCTTTGTATTCAACTTTATTATTTGATCCTTTGAACCCTAATTTGATGGGCTGCTCGATCAGGTTACCTTTTGGGGTTAGGAAGACTATCCTAACTCCGGTGCCTCTTTCGCTTGATGAGCCATCAATAAAGAGTTCCCACCACTGATCATTCTCGACGACTTGTAATGCTTCCAAGATGGGTGGCGCCTACTCCACCCTTAGAGGTGTTGAGAATTCTTCCACGAAGTTCGCCAAAATATGGCCTTTGATTATTGTTTTGGGTAGGGGTGGACAAAAAAAAGACCGACCCGAATGGACTGATTGGACCGAACCGAACCGAACTGAAAATTAAGGCTATTTTGAAACCGGTCCGAAAATCGATGCACAAAAACTAAAAACCTATTAAACCGGTTCGGTCCACGATCCACTATATTAAAAGACTGATTTGGACCGGACCGGACCGATTCCCATATATATATATATAATAAAAATAATGTTATTGTGTTTCTTATGTATAGTTTTTGAATTAATGTATATAACTTATGAATTTAATTTGGAACATTTTATATATGTATAGACATTTTTTTATTTGGGTTAAAAAAACCCATGTAAATATCACTTGGTGTTTCGAGTATTATATTTTGTATATATATTTGTGAGAAAAATAGATAAAAACATTCATAAAATGTACATATATATAAAATAGGGTCAGGACCGAATTTTACCCCGGATAGTACCGAAAAAGCCTGGACCGAATTAGTAGGTTAACCGAATTAATCGGTCTGGTCTCGGTCCAAAAAAAATGAGGACCGAATATTCGGTCCAGTCGAAAAAATAGGCAAAACTCGGACCGGACCGTGCCCACCCTTAGTTTTGGGCTCATACCTGATGTCAAATTGGTTCAATTCAAGAGAATTTGGTCATTCCATTTTAGAGGTCAAATTTTTTAGGGAATCTTTTAAAGGATAGGTCATTAGAAAGACTATAGCGTGGGCGTTAAAGTAATGCCTTAACTTTTTTGCGGTGGTCACCAGTGTCAGAACCATCTTCTCTATGGGTATGTATCTATTTTCTACTTCAAGAAGAGTGTGACTCACACAGTAGATTGACATTTGTTATCCATCGTGTATATAAATTAACATTACACTGGTTGGATGATTTAAAATGGCCAAGTAGAAGTACAGGTCTTCCCCCATTGTTAGGAGTTAACAGAAATAGAGAAGATCCCAAGTACTGTCGAATTCCTTCTAGAGTTTGATCACATTCTTTTATCTTTTTAAGGCTTAAAAAAGGGGCAACATTTATCGAAGGATTTTTAAATGAATCGATTAAAGGCCACCATCATTCAAGTAATAACTTGAATGTCTCTAATTGTGGCCGACCTTATGATGTTTTGGAGAGATTTAATTTAATCTGGATTTTCTTTAATGCCTTTTTGAGTAACCATGTATCCTAGAAACTTATTGGACCTTAAACTGAACACACATTTGGAGGCATTGAGCTTCATCTTGTAGTCCTTGAGTACGTTGAAGATCTTTACGAGGTCTTTTATGTGATTAACAGAATACCTTCTTTTGACGAGCATATTATCTATATAAACCTCCATAGTATAGTCGATTAATTTCTTGAACATCTTGGTTACCAATCTCTGATATGTTTCCCCCACATTTTTTCCAATTAAAGGGCATTACCCTGTAACTGTAAACCCTAAGGTCATGATGAACAATTTATTTTCCTAATCTAGGCCAAATATGGGTATCTGGTGGTAGCCAGAGCATGCATCCATGAAGCTTATTTGTTGGTGCCATGTTGTGGAATCCACCAGTTAATCATTTCGGGGCACTAGAAATCTATCCTTTGGATAATGCTTATTGTGATTGGAAAAATCCTTGCATACCCTATATTTGCCACTTTTCTTCATGACAATAGTGGTGTTAGAGATCCATTTGGGAAATTGGACTTCCCTGATGGATCAAAATTGGAGAAGGTTATCAATTTTAACCTCTACTGCTTTTACCTTTTCTGGTGTCGACTTCCTAGGTTTTTATTTGACCGGTTTGGTACTTGGTTACATATGTAGTTGGTGGCAGGCGACTTCTAGATCTATCCCCAAAGGATCATAATGTTTCCAAGTAAAAACATCTGTATTTGCTACGAAGAAGTGGATAAGTTGTTCAGCTTCAACTTTGGGAAACTCTGATCCAATGAGGAAGATCTTCTTTAGTTGTGAGGAACTGAAATTAATTTTCTTAGAGCCCGCTCAATAGGGGCCATTCTAGTTTCTTTAATCCCTGGTGGAATTCCCTTTCATTTCTACTTGGGCTAGTCATCCTCAGAGTTTTCTTTGCTCTGATTATTTTTAAGCTAAGTTTGCCTTATCTTGATTGTTGAAATGAAATAGCTTCTCGTCGTTGCTTGATCTCCCTAATTTTTATCAGCCATTCTTCTGTCATAAATTTGAGTTTTGATGAAGTGATGAGGGAATGACTATCATATCATACAGTTTACCCTTTGCCTAGAATGGCATTGTATAGTGACTCAGACTGGATTATATAACACTCCATCTCTTTATTGGTTGGACTGAGCTTGACTGGTAGCTTAACTTTTTATAGGGGTGATTTGACATCTCCATTGAAGCTAATTAACGGGCTGATAGTGTTATCTAGATCCTTGATGTGGTAGCCAAGCTTATTCTCTGAGGAGCTTCCTTGATCAATTAATGCTCTTCTCACGTCAATGTTTATCATTCAGAGAGTAAGCACCAGAGCCTATTTGTAGGGAAGGTTGAGGCTGACCAGATCGTCATTGATGAATGTGATTTCTCGATCATCATCGAGCTCCTTTATTTCCCTCTTAACTAGGACTGACTTGTTCGGGGCCACCTGGAGTGCTTGTTTAATGCTAGCTACCACACTTACCTTCTCCTTTATCTTCTTACTAGTGTGCTGGGATAGGTCGATATAGGCATGGATGATGATAAATAATCATGCTAGTGGGTGATCTTCATTCGCTATTTGAACTGCGTTGATCTTGGGAACTTCCTTTGGTTTTGATACATTGATGTATTCCTTAAGATGCCTTTCTTGGATGAGTTCCTCTAGGTGCTTTTTTTTATATCTTACTATCTTCTGTGAGGTGGCTATGGTCCTAGTAATAACTACATCTGAGACTCGCATCCCTAATATTTACATTACTGACCATCTTAGGAGGCTTTTTGAAGAAAGTCTTGTATTTAATCTCGTGCAGGAGCCTAAAAATAAGTGTTTGAAGACTGCCTCAACTGCCTTAGTGTTACTCTCGCAGGCCTGAGGCTTGGGGCGATTTTTAGAGGCATTTCTCCCAATTGCTCTCACTGTCGATGACGGTTAGTTTCCCCTTTAGGGGACTTTTTGGGCTCACTCTTGGCTGTATTGGAGAGCTCATCCTCTACCTTAGCATATTTTTCAATACGGGACATGAGATCGTCCATTGAAGATGCTGACTTCTTTGTCAAAGATTGGTAAAGATCGTTTGATCATTTCAGACCGAACTTGAAGGAGGGAATTGCCAACTACTTATTGCAATTGTCTATTTCATTGTATAGTTCCTTGTACCTCTGAGTATACTTGTTGAGAGTCTCTCCCTTCTTCTTTTTAATGGAGATTAGTTAACCTACCTCCTTAACCACATTACTGCTTGTGATAAATCGGGTCGTGAACTGCTCTGTGAGTTCCCTAAAGGTAGAGATTAAACTAGAGAAATTTTTTTAAAACCATTTTAGGTTGATCTCACCAAGGGTTGACGAAAAACCCTTCACATTAGAGCGTCGTGATGGATCCAAAGGGACATAGTCTATCGGTAGTTCCCGATATGGTGAAATGCGTCTATCTTTCCTTCATACGTTGTGAGTTTTGGCATGGAGAACTTCTTTGAAGGTTTAAAATATTCTATTTTCCTAGTGAACAGTGAGTTAACGCCATGGCCCAGTGATTTCCTGCCAGATCCTTGGGGGTACTGGCATGGTTTAGGTTCGTCCTTCCCTCCAGCTCCCTGTGAATGAGTTCCCTCAATTCATCTGTCTTTGTCTAATTTTGTTTTGTTTAGAGAGAGCTGGCATACTACTTCTCTGACAGGCATAGTTGGTGATGCCTATAGTTGATAAAGTTCCTCCCAAGTAAATGATTTAGTTGATAGCTATGGATCATATAGGGACTCTTCGAATAAAAAGCCAAGATGAGATAATTTATGAGGAAGTGAGGTGCCCTTATGCAGTGCTGCCCTGTACGCAAATTTGAGGTATTACCCTTGGATTCTAGGGATGGCTGATGAGGTTCTCTCCTATGAGGAGGCAGAATATATAAGTCTGAGGAGTCACCCTCTGACTGATGGGAGAGCTATTTCCTCAAACGGGAGGTCCCGTGACAACAACTACTTAGTTTCTCATAAAAAATACTAGCCAAATGGGAGATAATTTTCCCTTCAACTCGGCTGATCGACGGCATTCGATGCCGATGACTAGGTCCAGATCTTCAAGGCGAGCATCCTATAGATATTGACAATTTTTGTAAATGAGGCATTCGCACGGGAGTTTGTTCCCTCCCGACGATACATATTTCCAACTACACGTAACTCTTTTCTTGGGTGGGGTGAGACTATTCTGCACCTATGGTGAAGTTTTGAGCTTTTTTTACCTTCGAAAGTGATGAGAGCTTAGTTTCTCATAGACGGTGCCAAATTGTAAGAGATATTTCCCATAATATTAAGAGAAATATCAGGAATGCTCCAAAGAATAATATGAATGCATAAAGAAAGAAAAAAATAACTTTTTATGTGGTTAGGACATGAGATCGACCTATATTCATAGGGGTAAAGGGGAGTGTTTTATTAAAGAAGGGAAATGTCAATAACCAGAGTGCTAGAATTGCTAGTTGAGAGTCCGGGCTATTCGTACTGATTACAATTAGTCTCTAACGTTGGTTGGACTAATCCTATATATTAACCTAGTATCATACGCCCTTAGATTACTTTATGTTTAGCCCTATCTTTATTAGTCTTATTAATTTGTTCAAATCCAAAATATTATGGGCCAGTTACTCTATATCCTTCCTCCTGGCCAGTCTCCATGTGTTCGGCCACGTGACTAATTAATCTTGTTCCTTATATATATATATGTATGTATGTATTCTTAATTTCATCATCTTACTAAGTTAAACTAGAATTCAACTCTAAATGTTTTCATATATCTAAATAAAGTTTCTTTTTTAATTAGTATGAGTATGGTTTTCTCTTTTTGATATTCATGTCCTAAAGTAGATTTCTCCGATTTGATTGTTTGATAGTCGATTTTAGATATGTTTTTCCACTTTATTTACTTTTGTTCGTGTTTTTTTTGGATTAAGTATAATGAATGTGATGAGAAATAGAGGTTCCAAAAACCGCCTGCCTTAATTTGTATGATTCCAATTATGGAATTTAGAAAGTGAAGTTGAGAGAGAATTTGAGATCAAAACATGGGCATGTGTGGATGAGTGCAGAATATGGGTGGACTTGACCCATGGTGGGTGTGGAAGGTGTTTAGTTTAGGAAACCTATAGTGAATTGGATCGAGACTGATATTTTAACTTGTAATTACAACTCGATTGCATTGAATGCCTAATTTATGTTCATTAGTTTTAGGAGTACAATAGGATTTCGAATTGTGTAACCTTTAAGGAAACATGGGATATACTTAGTGTAACTCATGAGGGTATTTCAATGATTAAGTGTATGGTCTAGTTACCCTGATGTCTTGGATAAATATCACCGTTGACTGGATCATCTTACTGCCCATGAATTCCTTATTGACGAAGGGATCGATCTTATGCTGGTCATTGCTTTCTTCCTGTATGATATCTAATTAGGCATAAATTCTTCATATTTATCCCCTTAATTTCAGTTCTTTTATAGTCCTGTGCAGTGTAAATAGACTAGATTTATCTCATATTCATGCTACTAACCTTTTTTGGCAAATATTTCGTGTTTTTATGTATTTCTCATGTATTTTACAAGTATTTCATGCAAGATAGTGCGAGAGAGAACTCAAAATAGTGAAAGAAACGAAGAAACGATAAGTTTAAGGGCATTTTTGTAACTTTTAACCTTAGTTCGGAGGTGGTTCCAACTAGAAAGTTGAAGGTCTTGAAGTCATAAGAATACTGGGAAAAATGGCACCTCAATCTGAGCTACAGTGAAGAAGTTATGCACGTTTAAAGTTGAGAAGAAAATCTTGTGGTAGAATCACTTGGGCAACACTAGAAAATAGAACCGGTTCGGGCCCTAGGCAAACGAGTTTGTCTTTAGTCACGCTCCATAACCGTGACAAATATTAATCACGCTTTAAAACCATTATAAATTGTCAGAAGCGGGATTTTTATTTTGGCCCTATTTTTTTTTACCCTAGAGATTTTTATGTTTTGAAGACTCTTCTAAACTACCCAAGACTTATATATACTCATATTAGGAGTCTTTTAGGATAGATTTCATTTATAAAAAAGATCCTAATCAAGGAGAACAATTTACATATTTTGCACCTTTAATTCAAGAGTTTTATTTATTTTTTTTCTTCAAGGTTTGATTTCTTCTTGCATGTGTGTGTTCTTCAACCTTGGTAACCATAAATTCCAGGATTTTTATTATTCTTCCCTTATTTTCAGATGCTTGTTAATGGATTCTTGCGTTGTTAACACCATTATGTTTAGTATCTAGTTCAAGGGTTGGGATTATGTTTCCACCATTGATGGGCGTTGAGCTTTCAAAGTTAGGTTTTTAGTAGAAATACAATTAATTAAAACCTCATGTATTAAAGTTGGAATATTAGGCATTTAACTTTCTTTGTCATGCAACGTTCATATTTATAGTGATATTATGAAATTAATCCATTTATGGACATTTTTTTATTGAAAGTTTTATCTCGCATTTTTGGGTTAAGTCTCTTCATGCGTGATGTTTATGATTAATTGTTTATACTCGATTAATTATTTTTTAACCAAAATACTTTATACGCGTTGTTTAGCCCATGGCGAGGATGTGGTCCCGTTTCTTATATTTTGTTTAGTTTTAATTATGTAGTTAACTTCTTTATTTTTTTCCCCTTTTCTCCTTTTCAACCATCATCATTTTTACACTTTTATTTCAGAAGTAATAAATCTATTAAAATTTATCAAACATTCCCTGTGGATTCGATACCCAGACTAGCCGCTATACTCCATAAGAGTGCACTTAATGTTTAGATTTTTTTGTATTACGATCGAAAGCCGATAACAACGATTAGCGTATTACATGGACGCTCGGTTTTCGTCTCGATCAAAAGGGCGTCGTTGCTGGGAACTAGGTAGACTTGTAGGTTAGGCCGATTTAATCCAAAATTTGACTCTAATTCTTTTTAAACAAAATAAGAAAAATAAAAAGTAAAAAAAATACAACACCTCTCAAATCATTTCATGAAAAATCCGTAACAAACACCTCAATATACTCCCACCCGTATTCACGAAAATCCTGTAGGAGAATACGACCCCGATAGTCCACACACTCCTAATGCTCCTCAATTTTGGGTTCCATCTCCTACACCGCCAAATTCCATTACGACTCACACTTCTAGGGCACCGAGTGAGGATACCGATTCATTCGGATAGAGAGCAATGTCGGACCATGCTAGTTATGGTACGGGATAGGGTAAGATACCGTATTGTACTATGAGAGGGCTTTTATATCTTGAACGAACTGTCACTCTGGGATGCATTCTACTTCCTTACAATGTGGAACAGTTCACCTTTAAAATGGGATGATTCAAATTCTTCCTACCTTTCCGGGTTTGAATTAGGAGAAACCTTACCTCCACATCCGTGAGTTCAAATAAGCGTGCGATACGTTTAGCGATCAAACTTTCACTCAAGACGTAGTTCACCTCAAACTTTTTCCTTTCTCTTTGACAGATAAAGATAAGACCTAGCTATGGTCTTCTTCACCAAACTGAATTGGATCATGGAGGGATATGCAAGCCAAGTTTCTTTTGAAATTCTTCCCCCAACATCGAAAGAACTCCATCAAAACTAAAATTTAAACGTTTCAACAACTAGAAAACTAGCCATTTGATAGGTATTGGAAACATTTCAACGAGTTAGTCAAAACATGCCCACATCATGGTTTTGAGAAACATCATCTTATCTCTTTCTTCTACCAAGGGATAAGTATAGCTTCCAAAAAAATTCTTGAGACTATGTGTGATGGAGAATTTTTTGGGTTAAATGATAACGATACGGAGGCCCATCTTAGGTATGTCGCAGAGACTACTTAAGCGTGGGACACATCCGATCTTAATGCCCAAACTCGGACTCGATCAACATCCACGACTCCTTCTTCAGTTGGACTCCATCAATTGGACAAGGAATCCGAGTGGAAATTCGAATAATACAACTTGAAAAATGATTAGAACACGTAGTCGAATCACGAGCAAGAGAAATACCCGGATCCAAATGAGCACTGAGAGAGATGGTGTATGTAATTTGTGAGGCGGTACATTTAACAAAGGAATGCCCGACGATACTCTCCTACAAAGTTATGCTTCAAGATCAAGTTGGAGCGGTAGGAGATTTTAAGGATAATTTTAATGCTCCGCATGAGAATTCTTACAACACTTCTTGGAGGAACCATCCTGGGTTTAATTATGGGCAACAACATGTTGCATTGAATCCTCATTCACATATTGACCTTCCTCCACCACCGCCCTCACATTTCCCATAAGCACCACACATGTAAGCACCACCTCCTGCGTCGTATATCACCCCACCGAGGAAAAATCTCAAGAGTACTTTTAATAAATTTACACAATCTTAAAATACAACCAATGCTCAAAATGCATGAATGTTTGTCGACATAAACGTGAACATTTCAAAGTTGCAATCTTCCCTAAGTATCCAAGAGAATGGAAAATTTTCGGCCTAAGGTCAACCTAGTGCGATCTCCACTTCCAATACTAATCAAGATTAGTGTAGCACCGTAACCACTCTACGTAGTGGAAGAGTTATTAACTTGTCACCTCCTTCACACGATGAGCAAAATGACAAGGAGATTTTGCCCGGCACGAAAGAGGCTGAAGATGTCCCCTTGAGAAAGAGTGGTAATGACCACATAGTCAGGACTGAGGTGGTTATCAAACCACCCATTACTGCTCCATACCCTCAACGGTTAGTAACCCACCCTAAAGAGACCTCTCATGACGATGTGTTAGACGTTCTTAAGCAAGTAAATATTAATTTACCTTTTATTGAGACCATAAACCAAATTCCCACGTACGCTAAGTTTCTTAAGACTTACTCACGGTGAAATGTAGCCTATAGGTAAAGAAAAATGTGTTTTTAATACAGACTGTCAGTTTCGTACTATTAAGTGAACTTCCACCAAAATTTAAAGATCCGGTTGCTCCTACCATTTCAATCATCATGGGGAAGAATCAAATTGAGAGAGCGCTAATAGATTTAGCGGCAAGTGTTAACATTCTCCCCTATTCCATCTATAAGAAATTAGACTTTGGGGGCCTTATGCTCAAAATGATGACTCTCTAACTCGCAAATCATTTCGTAAAGATACCTCAGGGGGTAGTTGAGGACGTGGATGTCCAAGTTAACAATTTTTATTTCCCGATGGATTTTGTAATTTGGGAAGATGAGTTGTCAGCTTTACCGAGTAGTCATGTTCTTGTCATCATTGGCTACACATTCTTATCTACGACTAATGCATTTATTAATATACGCAATGGGAAAATGCAACCCATGCTTGGGAACATGACTCTCAAAATAAATACCTTCAACGTCACCAAGACTGGGGGTGATGAGGGCAGATCACGAGAGACAGATCTTATGGAAGAAATAGTACATGAGCACGGGAGGAATCACATGAGAGAGTTGTTAGGGGTATGCCATGTTACATCAAGTGAGTGAGATAATCCTTAAGTTGAGCTAGAGGTCGAGAAGAAGTGTTTAGTGATTGATGTGGAAAGCGAGAGAGATCACGTAATTGAGTGCAAGAGAGAGGATTTGGAGATTAAGCAAGTGAGAGAGGACTTAGAACGTAAGCATGAGATCAAGGTAGGATATATGAGCTTAGAAGATTATGAAAAAGAATTTGGGCCGGTGGATGAGGGCCTCCCTATCAAAGTCCAATCACTATTAGACTCATGTAGTCATGTCGAAGAGAGCGAAGGGAAAGATAGTGAAAGTGCAAAGGCCCCCAAAATTTAAAATTCTAAAAATTAATCTTGTTAAATGTAGAATATGATGGTTCAAATTTTAACTAAAACAAACTACAAATTTTAATTTCTTTAAAATTAAAATTAAACTCAACTAAAAGTGAAAGAAAATTATACACATAATAATTTTCACTAAAACCAAATTAACTCAACCCAAGTCCTAAATATTTGCCTAAAAATAAGTATTCAATTTTCTATTTAGGCCAAACCAAATTTTATCAAATTAAAACTGATGACTTGAATTAAATTAATTAAACATCACCCAAATTTAATTAGCACCAAATTAAACTAAAATGTGATTAAACCCAATTTTATCTTACTTAAACCTAAGCATGCATTCCAAGGTGATTTGCATGATAAAAATAAATCACATCAAACTATACGCTGATGTACGAGGAAAACCCAAATGGTAAAAACCTCGGACGACCCTGGCCTAACAAATCCACTAATTATGGAATTACAATTATAAGACAGTAGACTTACACCAATAACTTGATTCCGTCCAAGCCTTGATGCTTCTTCTTGTAAACACCTCCGCCTAGTAGATAACCACGGACTCCTTCACAGTCTCATAATCCACCAATGGGGCTCTGGTGTAAGGACATAAATTACCAATAGAGTCCCTGTATTATTTTGACTTAATTCTATGAACAAAACTGTGTTTGTAATATGTCATAGGGAGAATTATATTTTGTCACGATCCCACTTGGTCTATGACGTATTGAAGAAATTGAAGACGTTGCGGCAAAGCTTCAAAGAATTAAATCATGCCGATGTTTAATTGGTGCAAGTTTAACCGTCTTCAAAGTTAATTTCATTCCAGGATCACTCAGGTATGAATGCGTATAATTAATGGTGCTCGGAATTATTTTAATAAAAGATAAGGATGCAATTTTTATAAAGAAAAATGTTTTAAAATGGTTTGAAGTGTTTTAAAAGGTTTAAACTTCGTTTTATGATGATAAGATCAAAATAGAGTTTGACTAATTTGAATCTCTATGTTAAGAGACGTTTTAATCAGAAACTCAAAGAAAGTCAAACTTTTGCGCTGTCGCTCGAACGACGTTGTATCTCGTTTGAATGAGATACAATATCGCGCGAACGACATGCTTAAGTCATTCGAACGACACATTTTTCAAGGCGGCATTTAAATCCTATTTAAATAGTGTTTTCATCATAATTTCGTAAGTGTGCTTTCTGGAAAAGCGTTTTATGAACCAGAACATTGTTTGCACGTGTTTTCTAAGGTTTACAAAGCATAAATACATCCTTAGAGTTTGCAAAGATCCGAGTTATCATTCTTATATGTTTAAGTGATCTTGCTGCACCAAAGTTGTTTGTTCTACACATTGAAAATCAAAGAGTTTTGCGGTGAAGAAAAGAGAAGGACTTCTTGTTCGACATCGTAGATGAATCAAAGCCATTCGGTGGACACCAAGACATACGTGGACACGCGTGTTGTGGACAAGTATCGTGGAAGACGTAATTTTTGCGTGGGCACTATTGAAGAACGGTTGAAGATCAGAAGGAGCGTCAAGACCCATGGGGATCGAGTCTTAGTGTAAGGCTAATCTGTCTTTGTAAAACCATTATTCGTAGTGATTGTCTGGCTTGGGCCGTCCGAGGTTGTTTTCCCGTTTTGGGTTTTTTCCTCGTACATCCGGCATTGTGAGTATTCTTTACTTTACTTTACTTGCTTTAATCACTAGATGCATCTTTAGGATTAATCAAGATAAAACTGGTTTAAAGTAAGAATTGGGTTTTCACAACTTGGTTCGGTGCATAATTAAAAGTTGGATCTTTTTTGGAAAAAAATTGATTTTGTTTAAAACACACATATTGGGCACTCTTCAAATTAGTATCAGAGCTACAAAACATATTTTATTTATTTTGTGATCCCGTGTTTGTTTATCTCTCCTGTGGTTGTTTTCTCTCGATGGATTCTCTAAGCTTTGACGATTTACATCGTTTGAATTTAATTATTGAATTTTTGGAAAAAGAAAATTTCGATTTTAAAAATAAGAAACGTTTCAAATTCAAAGAGATATTTTTCGTGATCACTTTAGTTCCTTGTTTAAAGATTTTAATATACTAAAATTGGGCAAAAAGGAGAGTGATGATAGAGTCCTCATTTTATAAAAAGAGTTAGAGGATTTGAGAAATTCTAGTGTTTGTGCCGTTGAGAAAAATATTTCGATTAATGAGTATGTGGCACGAGAAAAGGCTCTTAGGGATAAGTTTGCTCACATTGAGGGGGAGCGAGATAACCTTCTAGGGGTAATTGATAATTTAAAGAAGGAGTCCCGAAAGTTTGAGGAGTCTAATCGTTTACTTGAGTCGAAAGTTTTTTGAGGTTAAAAAATGATTTAAATGACTCGAGTAGTGATGGTAGCGGCTTATCGTGTTCTAATGGTTCGATTGTAAAAGCCAAAACCATAGTTTGTTTTAGAGCGTCAACCACATCCGAGGGTATTAGAAAAGGTCAACCTAAAGGTCCCGTTCCTCGTCGTGTTTTCACATGTTCGCATTGTGGTAGGAAAGGTCACCTTAGGATTTTTTGTTTTGATCTTAGAAAAGACCCTAGGAAGATTAAACGTAGTGTCCCATTGATTCTCAAAACCCAATTTGTTAGGTATACATCTGTTTGGGTTAGGAAATCCGTTTTGGAGATGCTAAATACTTCCTTGGTTGATTATCACATGCATGCACATGATTCATCTCTTGCTATTTCTTATGGTTAGTAGCTTGCATGTTTGTCATATGCTAGTTTGCTTCATGATATATTCATTGCTAGTATTATGACATGCGTATCATTTTTGTATTATAGTTTTCATTTATTTGAGTCATATTTTAAAAATACAAAAATATTTTGTTTTTGAGGAAACTTTTTAAAATCCAAAAAGATTTTGCTTTTCTTTGAGTCAAAATATGTTTGAAAAGCCAAAAACATTTTCGTGTTTTTTGTTTTTGAGTTTACATGTTTGATGTGGCATATTGGTGTGCTTGGACCCCTCCCATCGTTTCATTATCCATGTGGCTAGGACATTTGGTCATTATTATCGATGCTTAGAATGATCTTAACCATTGTTTATATGGGGTTGTTTAGAAGTTGATATGCATTTTGATTCGACTTTGTATATATGCCAACATCGCACACATGCACGAGTTTATATGAATGTTTGACTTCTCTTGCATATTTGAATTTGGTGAGGCGTTCTTATCTTAATCTTGCCATCTATGCGTAAGTAGACTTAAGGAGAAGTGTGCATGTAATAACCGTTTACCGTGAGGATTTAAAAATTGGTAAAAAATGATGAGTGATTCGCGGGAAAGGGCTACAAGAGTTCAAAATTAACTCGTTGTGAAAGCCACCGTTTAAAAGAGCCCAAAAGAAAATTCAACATGCTAAGAAAAGGGCCAATAAGATTTTCTCTAAATTGAGAATGCTAGAAACCTCAAAAGGACTTGAAAAAGTATATATATATGAGGGAGTTTGGTTGGAGAAAATTAAACGGGTTTGCACAACTAATCCTAATGTTGAAACATTGCAATTTGACACTATTGTTTGTAGAATCGTCAAAATTCTGGATTTGTGTGCATGTAGTATGTTTAGTTCATTAAGCTCACTCTTTATTTGTCATATGGCTATGATAAAGTTTGATGATTTATGGCTATCAATTAGAGCTTCTTGATCATTTCGATGTGTTGGAATTATGACTCATTTGTTGTAGTTTCACGCCCATTCATTCCATGTCCATGTTTGAGCACATCGGTACTATGTTTGCATGTAACTCGTATTTTTTTTGTTTTTATGGGTTTTTGCATTTTGTGCAAAAAGCCTACCGTTTTTGCACTGTTTTGCATCTGTCATGCCCTTCTTGGAATATTTTTGAGGAAATTTTTTCATTGGGCAATACTTTATAATATTTCTGGGAAACTAGGAAATTTTGGCAGGTCGCGCGAAGTCGTTCAAACGACATCTCATCTCGCGCGAATAACTTCTGTACTTCATTCGAGAGACTTAATCATCTCGTTTGAGCGAAGTCCCTGGTTCGTTCGAACGACAGAATCAAAAATGGCTTCTGATTGGTTTGCAGTTCTCTGGTTTAATTTGATATATTTTTGGTACTGCGGGAGGCAGTTTTGGACTATTTGGTTTATATGCAGGTTCTTTTATGTTCCAAATCGGTATTTTGCATATGAGTGTGTTTATCACACTTGATTTGATTGGTATACTCTATGTGTGATTCCTTGGTTTACTAGCTACTGATTTATCATTACTTGGTCATATTTAGCTGGTTATTTCATGATTATCTAGCGGTTTTCAATTCTCAAATTGTTATTAACTTGATTCAAATTGGTTTCATATACTCTTGCTAAATATTTCATATTGGTTTATCTTTTCACCGGATTGTCTATTCGAGACAAAAAGGGGGAGAGATGTATGTGATGTAGGGGGAGATTTGTTGAGGGCTACTTCTATTGATATCTGGATTTACATATTGTTTAATTATATTTGTTTCAAATTAATTGGTATCAAATAATTGCTCACATGTTTCAAACGATTTGTTCTTATTAGAAATATAATTTGGTATCATTTGTTCCTCCATACTTCACTGGGTATCTGTTTGTCTATTTCATGTGTGTAGGTATGCTTCAGCAATTAGAGATTTCAAGACTACATCACATTCAGACAGTTCATGCTTGCCGGTGCTACATATTTTAGTCCGTGTCCTGTATTTTTGATTTTGGGTTTATGGGATGGGATTTAAGCGTCATACGGCTTGACGGCCCAGTTAGGCATTTCACTGGTTTAGTTTTGTCCCGGAATAGTCAAAGGGGGAGATTTGTAAGGACATAAATTTTCAATTGAGTCCCTATATTGTTTTGACTTAATTTCGTGAACAAAACTGTGTTTGTAATATGTCATAGGGAGAATTATATTTTGTCACGATCCCACTTGGTCTATGACGTATTGAAGAAATTGAAGACGTTGTGGCAAAGCTTCAAAGAATTAAATCATGCCGATGTTTAATTGGTGCAAGTTTAATCGTCTTCAAAGTTAATTTCATTCCAAGATCACTCAGGTATGAATGCGTATAATTAATGCTACTCGAAATTATTTTAAGAAAAGATAAGGATGTAATTTTTATAAAGAAAAATGTTTTAAAATGGTTTTAAGTGTTTTAAGAGGTTTAAACTTCGTTTTATGATGATAAGCTCGAAATAGAGTTTGACTAATTTGAATCTCTATGTTAAGAGACGTTTTAATCAGAAACTCAAAGAAAGTCAAACTTTTGCGCTGTCGCTCGAACGACATGCTTAAGTCGTTAGAACGACACATTTTTTGAGGCGGCATTTAAATTGTATTTAAATAGTGTTTTCATCATAATTTCATAAGGGTATTTTCTGGAAAAGAGTTTTACGAACCAAAACATTGTTTGCACATGTTTTCTAAGGTTTACAAAGCATAAACACATCCTTAGAGTTTGCAAAGATCCGAGTTATCATTCTTATATGTTTAAGTGATCTTTCTGCACCAAAGTTGTTTGTTCTACACATTGAACATCAAAGGGTTTTGCGGTGAAGAAAAGAGAAGGACTTCTTGTTCGACATCTTAGACTAATCAAAGCCATTCAGTGGACACCGAGACATACGTGGACGCGTGTGTTGTGGACAGGTATCGTGGAAGACGGAATTTCTGTGTGGGCACTATTGAAGAACGGTTGAAGATCAGAAGGAGCGTCAAGACCCGTGGGGATCGAGTCTTAGTGTATGGCTAACCTGTCTTTGTAAAATCATTATTCATAGTGATTGTCTGGCTTGGTCCGTCCGAGGTTGTTTTTCGGTTTTGGGTTTTTTCCCGTTTTGGGTTTTTTCCTCGTACATCCGGCGTTGTGAGTATTCTTTACTTTACTTTGCTTGCTTTAATCACTAGATGCATGTTTAGGATTAATCAAGATAAAACTGGTTTAAAGTAAGAATTGGTTTTTCACAACTTGGTTTGGTGTATAATTAAAAGTTGGATCTTTTTCGGAGAAAAAATAGTTTTGTTTAAAACACACATATTGGGCACTCTTTATCTCGTCACCTTCACCTTCATGCGAATCCTTTCTTCTAGTGGGAACACCGCAACATGCAAACGAGACTCTTTTTGGGAGTGGAGAAGAACCCAAACTCTCTTCTTGATTGTGTAGAGAAAACTGGTGCCAAAACTCTTCAAGCAAAGATATATATATATATATATATATATATATGAAGACTTGGATTTAAACTAAAACATATGGGTGTTTGTGTTTTTACGAGAATAAAGCATTTAGAAATAAAACACAAAAAGGAACCTTTTTGTTCTTGGAAAATTTTCTCTCTGAAAAATGTTCCCCCGAAAATGGTTAAAAGCATGTACAAAAAAAGTGGGTTAGTGGCTGGTTTTTTAAAAAAACTGCCAAATAAATGTGTGAAAATTTTCCCACGCTAGGTCGTTCAAACGACATTCCCAGGTCATTCGAACGACATCATTCGAACGAGAAAGCAGTAAGAAACAAGCCAAAAGTTCGTTGGAAAAACTCATTCGAACGAGCTAGTTTGAAGGACACATCTAATGAAAATTCAAAACATTTTGGCACAATATTGTTAGTAAACTCATTCGAATGATACTTTGAACGAAAATTCAGAAAATCCTATTTTTCATTTAAAACCCAAAAACTTTTATACAAAGTTCAAAAAAATATTTTTGAAAATAAAAAAGGTATTTTGGACTAAAATAACACCCATAAAAATATTCCAAGTCTCCTTATAGGTATTAAATGAATTCATACCGTTTGGAAACTTAAGAATCCAATTGTTGTTGACGTAGAAACATGGCACTAAATACAACAATAATGAGGCTTTGAATTCTGGGCCACTACATCTTCAACACAAACTCGATATAAGCTTGGATGGATATAACTTAACACTCTATACTATAATTCAAATCGTTTTGTCTGGAATTAAGCCAATACTACAAATTAACTCGATTGGAAATTTGTCCTTACAAATCTCCCCATTTGGCTATTCCGGGACAAAACCAAACCAAAAATCCTAAAGGGCCGTCAAGCACGTCTAGACACGATAACCCACCCCTAAAAAATAAAAGGTACAAACGCTGACTCAACCCAAGGATGCTTTGTCGCTTTAAGAATGCCGTCTAAAAGGATAATTCCTGCACACTTAGTCAAACTATTAAACGTATAGGGAATATCAAAGGATTAAATGAAATTTAACTAAATACTCCCTCTAAATTAATTCTCCCCCTTTATCTAACAATGACCTACTTAAAAGGTGACGTCTCCCCCTAAGTTAGATTTCCTAAACTAAAGGTTTAGATACAATTTCTCCCCCTTTTTGTTCAGGAATACACAATGGTTAATGAATTAAAAGATTACTTATTTCTCCCCCAATTAAAGCATACACAATTTCTCCCCCTAAAGTCTAAACAAGGGATATAAAATATGGGAAAATAAGTAAAACATGACGGTGCATAAAGTGATAAGAACATTAAAGCATATGGGCAATAATAAAAAGTAACTAATCCACAACAAGGGTGAATAGATACCAAATTATGATGCAATAAAAAATGATACCAACTAAAATTTATTCAACATAAGCATGGGATATCAACCAAAATTCACAACAAGATAGATACCAATTATGAATTAAAAGTATAAATGGACTAGCTAGCATGGCAAAGACTAAAAACAAACAAAATATCATACATATGTATATACAATATATACAAAATATGCACAAGCACACATATATAAATATAAACATACAAATGATACAAAATTAAAATAACATAAGTTTTCCACACTCTTATAGCATAAATGTGTCATATGGAAATGGAAGTGAAGGGGCATGAACTAGAGACCAATGAATTAAGACCCAATCACTTAAACATGATCACGGAGTTCTCATTTGATTGCAAAACTTTATCAACTAAGATTTAGCCCTCTGTGACAAGATAAAGTGAACTTTATGAACACACTAGCACAATACATACATTCCTAGCATATTGATGATTCTACAAACCAATAGAGTCGTGATAATGATAGCGCAACTAGGATACAAGGACATTGTGCAAAACCGTTGATATACCATCCAAACTCCCTCAAAACATGCATATTATTTTATTGAATGAATATATCAAACTAAAAAAAATAGGCCTTAGCTAAATATTTTTCTTTTAATGCCATATTCTTTTAGGCCTTTGGACCACGTAATTATTTTAGGTCCATTGCAAATGTTGGCTTACTCACAAAGGATAAGTTTTCCTTTCGGAGCCCTTCCCCGTGCACATTCATATATCAATTTTTTTAATCACGCAAATCTCACATGCAACGGATTTAACATGCAAGTCCTTTTAGGTTACAAGAAATGTCGATGACTAGATTGGTAGGAGAACACCTCACAAAGCTCAAATATACATGTAAAGTTAAAATTTCAAAAGATCTCGTGCATGTGTGTGAAGGCATATAAAAAGTGAATCCATTAAGCAAGTCAAACATAAACTACTCCACGTAACCATGACAAATAACACTTTTGAGGATTAAAATTTTTAACCAAAAGTTCTAGCCACATGGAAGCAAATTGACATGATTGAACACAAACATATGCCACAAAAGGTGTGTCAAACTAAAATGCACACAAAAAAATCTTTTTGAGTTTTTGAAAATTTTAACCAACAAAAAAAATTACTAGAAAGACAAACAAAAATCATTTTGTATTTTTCACTAAGCCTAAATAACTCATAAAACTAGAATACAAATGGCAAACAAAATCTTTTTGTATTTTTCATTTAACGCAAACTAAAATGAAAAGAATATAATATAAAAGATAAACAAGTCATAAATCTAGCAACGCATATATAATGAGGCAAACACTAGAAAATGACAAACAAGCATACATCTAGCATGAAGACCAAAAGCTAGAGTATCAAAAGCTAAGCTAACACGTTTGACCTTTAGATTTTGCAAGGGAGGATTCATGTGAAAGAAAATGAGAATAAAAAATCCTGTTTTGTAAAGCTACCAAGTCGGATATCCTAATCCAAACTAGTGAAGAGTGACAATCTTGGGATTGGGTGATCTTGGTTACCTCGGTGACCTTACTCTTGAATTTTCTAGAAATTCTTTTAAGATCAAAATAAAATTTTCTAAGATGAACTTTTCGACCACAATGTGAGCAAGTAGAGACAGGCGAAAAGTAGTACGTAAGGATTGACCTTTAGAAGTGTTCCTAGGTTATTCTCTCAAAATAGTGATTTTGGCATTGTTAGCGATAACATTATAAGAATCAAAGCCTAAACCACAAGTGTCATTTTTGACTTGGACGGTTCCTAATATTTTGTCTAATTTAGCGAAACTACATTCCAAATCAAATTTGACCTCATTAGAGTCTCTCAATTCTTCCTCTAGTTCTAAAATCTTAGACTCTAACAAAAACTTTCAAACACGAGACGTTCCTTCTTCATAGTTTACATCAAATCTCTAAGGCCATCTCTCTCGCCTTCTACATATTCAAGATTCTCTCTAAGAGTTCTCTCACGTGTCCTAAGGTCTTCCACTAACAGACTCTCATCAATTACCTTAGCACGCTCTCTCAAACTAGTTTCTAACTTCAAATTTGCCCTTTTTAATTTAATTGATTCGGCATACAATTCTTGTATAGAAATTTGAAGTTTACTCTCATCAACCCCATGTTCACTTTCTCTCTCTCTCTCTCTCTCTCTCTCTCTCTCTCTCTCTCTCTCTTTCTCTCTTCTCCTTTCTCTAAATCATCAAAAATATGGGAGTCATAAACTTTGGTCTCAGAAGTGTCATGTATTTTAATGTCATAATTGGACGAGCTCTCACTATCACTCACTTGACTTGTCATGAATGTGATAAAATTTCACTCAATGGGGGAATCGGGTCCCTCTTCCTTATCACTATCACTAAGGGTAGCATTGTATGAGATTGGTTATTTGCCTTCCCTCCTTAATTTAGTGGGACACTCTTTCTCCCTATGTTCATAACCCTCGCAACCATAACACCTATTTGACTCGTCCCTATTAAGATTGTCATTATAAGTTTTAGGGATATTTTCAACCTTGTAATGCTTAAATTTTTCAAATTTCTTAAAATCATTTTAAATCTTATCTTTTTTTAATTTAAATTTTTTTCGAAACTTCCCAGCAAACATAGCCATATCCTCCGAGTCACTATCACTCTTATCAATCGAAACTTGTTTTTCCTCCTTTTGGGATTTCAAATCAATGCCCTTATCTTTCTTTTCATTTTTGGAGGGAAACATATCTAGTTCGTAGGTTTGTAAATCACCTACTAACTCCCCAAGTTTCGTAGAGTGCAAGGTGGGTAAAGAATTTAAAACGATCATTTTGGGGATAAATCTATCGGGTAAGGACCTTAAAATTTTCTTTACAACTCGGTCATCGGGTATCTTTTCTCCCAAATTAAAAGATGAGTTTACAATATCAGAAAGCCTAGCATAAAATTCATCAAAGGTTTCACTTTCCATCATCCTAATGGTTTAAAATTGACTGGTGAGGTTTTGGAGTTTCGAAGCCTTAACGACACTAGTTCCCTCGTGAGTTAGTTATAATATATCCCAAGCTTCTTTAGCATTTTCACGCGTTATGATACGTCAAAATTCATCCGATGTGACCGTACTAAACAAAGCATTCAAGCCTCGGGAATTAAAGTTGGATTGTTTAAATTCATTCTCACTCCATCTCTCTACGGATTTTGGGACACGTTCATTTTCAACTAAACATGTAGGCGGAGACCACGCATTTACGACAGACAACCAAACCCTCTCATATATAGACTTTAGTGCCGACTTCATATGCGCTTTCCAGTGAGCGTAATTAGAACCATAAAAAACTGGAAATTTAGAAAACGGAGAAAATTCCATTTAAGTTAAACACAAAAAAGAGGACCTAAATGCAATAACTTAGCGCTTCTAGCTCTGATACCACTTGAAAGTATAGAGACCCCCAAAATTTTAAATTCTAAAAATTAATTTCCTTAAATGCAGAATATGATGGTTCAAATTCTAACTAAAACAAACTACGAATTTTAATTTCTTTCAAATTAAAATTAAACTCAACTAAAAGTGAAAGAAAAGTACACACACAATAATTTTCACTAAAACCAAATTAACTCAACCCAAGTCCTAAATATTTGCCTAACAATAAGTATTCAATTTTCTATTTAGGCCAAAATAACTTCTATCAAATTAAAACTAATGACTTGAATTATATTAATTAAACATGACCCAAATTTAATTAGGACCAAATTAAACTAAAATGTGATTAAACCCAAGTTTATATTACTTAAAACTAAGCACGCATTTTAAAGTGATTTGCAAGATAAAAATAAATCACATCACACTACACACCGATGTACGAGGAAAATCCAGATGGAAAAAATCTCGGACGGCCCTGGCCTAATAAATCCATTAAGAATGGAATTACAATTACAAGACAGTAGACTTACACCAACAACTTGACTCCGTCCAAGTCTTGACGCTCCTTCTTATAAACACCTCCGCCTAGTAGATAACCATAGACTCCTCCACAGTCTCTGAATCCACCGATGGGGATTTGGTCACCGTCACCCTCACGTGAAGCCTTTCTTCGAGTGGGAACATCGCAACATGCAAACGAGACTCCTTTTGGGGGTGGAGAAGAACCCAAGCTATCTTCTTGATGGTGTAGAGAAAACCGGTGCCAAAACTCTACAAGCAAAGATATATATATATATATATATGAAGACTTGGATTTAAACTAAAACATACGGGTGTTTGTGTTTTTACAAGAATAAAGCATTGAGAAATAAAACACAAAAAGGAACCTTTTTTTGTTGGAATTTTTTCTCTCTTAGTATCTTAGAAACTCTCAAAAGTTCATCTGAAGATGTTCCCACGAAAATGGTTAAAAGCAGGAACAAAACAAGTGGGTTAGTGGGTGGTTTCTACAAAAATCGCCAAACAAAAACTGTGAAAATTTTCCCGCGCTAGGTCATTCGAACGACATTCCCAAGTTGTTCGAACAACATCATTCGAACGAGAAAGCATCTAGAAACAAGCCAAAAGTTTGTTGGAAAAACTCGTTTGAACGAGTTCATTTGAGCGAAACTTCTAACGAAAACTCATAACATTTTGGCACAATATTGTTGGTAAATTCGTTCGAATTCTCGTTCGAACGTTAATCTTGTTCGAACGATACTTCTAACAAAAATTAAGAAAATCCAAATTTTCATTTTAAGTCCAAAAACTTTTATACAAAGTTCAAAAAAATATTTTCTGAAAATAAAAAGTTATTTTAGATTAAAATAATGTGACACCCCGCCTAATTAAATACCGGGTGATCAGTCTTTTATTAAATTAAAATCAAGGTGAATGATTGGTTCATTCTCGGCATCACTGTCATAAAATAACAATTTCCAATTTAAACACCCTAAATAATTAAGCTAAGTGTCAAAAGAATTTACAGTATTATTTTTACTTTATTCAATTTCATTATGAAAACCTTTATAATAACCAACAGTTTAAGAATCACATAACAACTAAGGATGGAAATTAACACACAAGAATTTAAACTATCTAGATAAGCCAAACCAAGTTAAGAACCATAAATGAAAACATCCTGACAATAGTTACCTCTCAACGAGTACTGAATACTGGAAACATAAATAAACATAAAGATCTAACATATCCAAATGGAATAGAAAAACGGGCGACACATGCCCTAACTAAACAGAACTAAAACAAGAACATAATCAATGATGAGGTCATCTAAGGCAAGGGCCTGCAACTCCCACGTAAGCTGCAACACGTCAAATCCAAAGAACCTACGCATGACGCCCCTGTGGCTAGGCACCTATAATACACACACACACACACACACACACACACACACACACACACACACACACACACACACAGATATATATATATATATATATATATATATATATATACAAGAGAGAGAGAAAGAAATGACAGAAAATGGGTCAGATCCCGAGTATAAAATAGTTAAAAAATAGTTTAGTAAGTATTTAAATTGCTTACCGGCTAATGTGACAACTATGTTAGTGTGGGACACTCTCTTGAGAATTCTCACCTCTCATCTAGTGTGCACGCCTCTCGTACTAATAAACTTGTAAGTCTATCTAACTTATTTTCCATAAAGTTTTAACTCGAGAATTACTAAGGCCATAATATTTAGTTTTAGAAAATTAATATCTTTCATTTTCTTACGTTACTTAGAACCACTCAGTACCGTTACAGAATTCACGAACACTTGTTATAAAGTTGGAGCATTTATTCATTACTTAACTACTTATACTCACAGTATAAAGTTTCCATATATAAGTATATATATATATATATATATATATATACCAATCACTCATATAATATATATATTATCGGCACCCCACATAAATCTATGGTGCTGGCATACTCTGCTATCAAGTCCCCGTATCACTCGTACTAAGGGAAATACTAGTTCGGAATATCTCTCGAACTGTATTAACACAATACACATACAAATGGAGGCGAAGCATAGTTCCAAGTCCTAAGAGGTCAGCACATACCCTCACGTCTCTTAGAAACATCTGAATATCATTTTCAGATAGCCTGTATCTAGGATACTATCTTCTAGGATACGAGTTAATATCCCCTATAAAGGTCCAATCGAGATAAGACTGGCCCGATGCGGAAATCTCCGTGATAGCAAGTAGCTCAGGTATGATTTTACACAGATCCATAATATGCACAGTCACACAGTCACATCTATATATAGATATTCACATTTTCCAAATTAGGTTCGTCCATGACCCATAATTATTATTATCCGTGCTTAGCATAAATTTTTTCTCAATTATCTCGCGTAACGGATTTGTCTCTTTTATTCTTATTTATAATTAATTTCATACTTCTCATATCTCGAAGTATTCTCTCTCACTAAGTATAATTTCAGTAGGTATACCTTGACTTACCTTCTGGTCTAAATCTTTCACGAGTCTCAATTCTTTAGTGAACGTACACACAATTTCCAATGTATGAATAACTCCCCGTTAACTCACAATTTCATCCCATATTAAATTTCACTCGACGGAGTGTACTTAGACCCTACTGGTCCTCTTCATAGCCCATTATACTCTATAGATAATAATCAAGGGTTCCTACGTTTTTTAATCAGATTAAACAAAATGGGGAAAAATATGCAGTTTTTTAAGAGGGATCGATCGATCGAGGAAAGGGGTCGATCGATCGAAGCTCTTGGTAGATCGATCGATCAAGCAGTTCTTGCCCAGAATCTACAAACTCGACCTACTGGGTCCATTTTCTCCAAAACGCCATCAATGATCCTCAAACTCCCAAACAAGATTACTAACAGTCATATATACCTATATACATGATTTCCTATGTGAAACATGTCCAAATTCATCAAAGGTATGAAATTAATGGGGTAAATTAACGTAATTATCAAGAACCCTAATTTTTCATGAAACTTCCATTCGTCTAATTCTTTTCCAGATTTCTTGCTTCTAAATCCATACAATTTAATGGGTAATTCTCTATATATAATTTTGATGTCCAGAATAAATCTATTTCCTCTAAAACATGTGATTTAAAGTCTCTAAGTTATCAAATTCTTCCATGAAACATGCTTTTAACACTCCTAATCTAACATGGGTGAAACATTAACTAAAAACAAAGCAAGATAGATACTTGCCTGAAATTTAAGGGTCTGATTTATTGATGAAAAAGATATGGTTGTGTTCCTCGTCGTGCGATCTACGTTTTGGTGGTGGTGGTGGTGCAATCGAGTGTGTTCTTGGCCTTGGATTGCTTGGAAAGATTCCTACCTTCCTCTCCAATGGACGTTCTTAGGTTCTGTGTTTGTTAACCCTAAAAGACAACTCCTAATGGCCGATATATCCTAAGGAAATTCGTGGGTTTAATTACCCCAAAATATAAAATGTCTATAATACCCTCCTGGGATGTCAATTAGGCATAAAAATGCCCCGAGACCCAAACTAAACGGCCGGATAAACTTTTCTGACTATCTCGACCCTTACGGACACTTTGGCATACTTGAAATGACCATACGAGCGATTTATAATATATTCACTTTTATAATAATAATTTAATCCCGACACGACACACACGTGTCCCGACTTAAATTTCCATAATTGCCATTTTATTCACTCGTCACAATATTAATAAAGTCAATCTCATATATTACTTTACTCATCTAGTAATATTCAACAAATTCCCAATAATTACCAACTCTCATCACGCTAGTAAATAATTAAAATGAAATTCCGGATTAATATTAAATTAATATCCCAATTAAATTTAATAAATCCCCAATTTTAAAAGCCATTAAATTTAATAAATCCCAAATTTTAAAAGCCATGAAAATACGGGGTATTACAAATAACACCCATAAAAATATTTCAAGTCTCCCTATATGTATTAAATGCATTCATACCTTTTGGAGACTTTGGAATCCAATTGTTGTTGACATAGAAACATGGAACTAAACACGGCAATGATGAAGCTTTAAATTCTGGGCCACTACGTCTTCAACATAAACTCGACATTTTCTTGGATGGATATAACTTGACACTCTATCCTATGACTCAAATCATTTTGTCCGGAATTAACCCAATGCTACAAATTGACTCGATTGGAAATTTGTCCTTACAAATAGCATAGATGAGGCCTTTCTACGAGACTATACACCCATGCCACTTGAGTCCTAGGATGCAATCAAGGAGAGGACTCAAGTCTCGGTCGATTTAGAGCCTAAACCATGCATTACATAAGTCAAAGGAGATCTAGGTTTAGCATGTGCTTCAAATTTTCACCGAGATGTTCTATCCAAGTCGGGACAAGTATACTGCGGTTCGATTGGGCACCACGAGGATCTCATTTGCCCCAGTCATCACGAGTCTATTGGTTTATGATGTGAGGACGGGGGAGACGAGGAGAGAATCAGACCCCGTACAGGGGGGTCAGACGAATGTTTAGTGCAGAGAGAGAGGTCGTCTCACCCCCGACGCGTATGGGGCATTTTTTTTTGAGTCGTGTGTTGGAGTCATATAGTGTCTTTTTGCATTTTAAATATTTGCTTATTTTATTTGTCGCACTTATTATTTTTTTCTTCTTTAGCTTTTAGTCGTTTTGATTAAGGAAAATGCAAAAGTCTAAGTTGGAGTGGTGACAAGTGCATCTTTTAAAAACTTCACAGTTTTTTAAAATGCCAAAAAAATTAGAAAATTTCAAATAAAACAATTTTCCAAAAAAATTAAAAAATTTGAAAAAGTCAAAAATATTTTTCTTCAAAATAAATAAGAATTTAAATTTAAAATTTTCCAAAATATCACTAAAATTTTGTTTAAAGTCTCAAATTGTAAAAGTTCCAAATGCACAAAGTCGAAATTGACCAAAGATAGAAATTGTACAAAAATGGACGGCTTTGCGAATAAGTGTGGAGATTAATTAACCGGGTGAGATTTTGACCCTTTCATTTTTTGTGACTAATTAAATCAATCAGAGTTAATGGTTAACTCAACGTTCAATTCAACGTTTAAATAAGTCATTGAAGATCTCTATTCCTTTGTTTTGATCGGTTATGAGAAACGAGCGAGATGTTGTCTTGAAAACTCGCAAAAATATCTCTAAATTAAATTAATCTTGAGACGCATATGGTAAAAGAATTAGTAATTTGGATAAATGAAGTTAGGGCATCATTTGTTTACCCAAAAATATGAGCCATAAAAATTTGTGAAAAAATAATACTCTTTTGCAAGCCCAATTGAGCCGAATAAAATTTCTAATTTCGTTTTATTAACCCGAAAAAACATAATTAGCCCGAAATTGAGAAAATTGAACACTCATCAATTATGTCCGAAAAGTGCATAAAAAGGGGTCAAGAAAAAAAAAGAGAAAAATGCTCAACAAAATATCATGAAAAGAAAAATGTTAAAATTAGAAAAAAAATGGAAAAATAAGAGAAAAATGAGCAAAGCCCCCCCAAAGCACTAACGGACATCATAAGAACATTTTCCAATTCCGAAGTTCCCAACCATTCTCAATTTTAACCAAATACACCTCAAAACCTGAAAAAGTCCTAATCGAGTTCGAATTACGAAATTTATTATCTCGTGGAGAGATAAAAATACAAAAAGATAATAAGAGAGATTAATTGGTGTGAATAAGAGGCGATGTCTCCCATTTTCCATTGACCGTATTCCAATGAAGAGATCTTTTCACCATAAAAATTTCATCTTTCAAATTGTGTGCATGACCTTGTGTCAATTATATTAACTCTTATGAATCACGCATACCGAGAGAATTAGCCACATCCGAGTGATTCATTTGTGGGTGTATCCATGATAATCGAATCAAAACAAATTTTTGAAATGTAACGTAATGATTAATCGATGAAATTTAGAGGTTCAATTTTCGACTTCGCACACACATATAAAAAATTGAGACTCTTGAATATAAATTTATAGTGACTATTTTGGGGAGTTTAAATTATTCAATTTTTAGGTATTTTGATCTTTCTTTGAGTCGAAAAATGAATTTTATGGGTATATTCACTGCAAACCCTCACGAGACACAACTCGTCCTACTAGGCTAACCTAGGGGTTTAATGGCTTGTTGTATACGCTAAATGCAATCGCTTGCCCGCGAATTAGGTAATTTATTCGAATAACATGTTTGGTAAGTGTTATGACCTTGCTTTGATTCTTTTACATTGCTCAGGACGATCAAAGTTCTAAGTTAGGGGGTTTGATTAGGCATAAATTCTTCGTATATATCCCTGTAATTTAGAGGCTTTGATTACCCCGTGTGGTGTAATTTGAGTTGATTTATCTCATATCCTTTCTAATGACATATTCTATATAGTGCATTGAGTTTCGTGTATTTATCTTATATTTTACAGGTAATTTATGCAAGTGAAGAAAGGAGAAAACTCAAAATTAAGAAAGAAAGAAAAAAAGAAAAGTTAAGGGCAAAAGAGTAATTGTACATCCGGAATTTAGATGTGGAACCTAAAGAGAAGTCAAAGATCTTGAGTACATAAGCACCTAGGAAGAAATAACATCTAAATCTGAGTCTCGGTTGCAAAGTTATGAAGCTTCATAGTTGAGAAGAAATCAAAGAGGAATGAAGAAAAAAATCTAGAGAACCGAACCAATGGAAGTGTACAGAACCGGTTCCCCTCACTGGAAAAGGCAATCCAAACCGATGGAAAAATAAGAGGACCAGTTTGACAAACTATCAAATCCATACCAAACCGATGAGAAAGAATCAGAACTGGTTCGACACACTGGAATCCACAAACCGTTTTACCCAGTAAAGAAGGAAATTTTCAAACCAGTTTGACGTGACGAAATCTGAATTTTTATGTCTTAAAATTAGAGTTATGCATGGTGCAAACACTTCACAAAATGTGAGAGATATATTCTATTGTAACACTAGACATTAGGAAGGGAGTTTTTACATAGTTTTGAGAGCTTCTTGAAGGCAAGAACACTAGGATTAATCTTATTCACCAATTGCTCATCTTTTACATTGATTCATTACGAGTATAGTTTCATTATTGCTTTCAATTTCTCTCAACCTTTTGTTTTATGATTCATTAATTATTAGCTAGAATTCTCTTTTACATGTTTGATTTAAGTTTTCACAAAAAAAATGATTTCATGTAACATAGTTATTGTGTTTAATTACAGTTACACCATGTCAGACTAGATTTCTAAAGGGTTGGGGTACATGAACCCAACCTAGGTAATGAGTTGGGTATAAAAGTGAATAAAATTATGGAGATAATTTGAAGGTTTGGTATTTTGTCGAAACACGTATTGTAGATATCTTAACCTCGTTTACCCTAGGTAATCGTGGTATTTGAGAGTATAATATGGTTGTTAGCAATATAATCAGTCACGTTAAATTTATCATTGATTAATTATCATGTGGAGTTAAATACTCATATAACTAACTATTTGAGAAGATTTAATGTTTTCTTTGAATTATTAATATAATTTTTGAACCTTTTATATCCAACGGCTTTACCAACGGTTCAGGGGAGTGTACCCTAACTCTATTTTCTCAGATATTTTTAAAGTTTAATTTAGTTCTTCTTGCATACGTAGTTTAGTTATTAATTTACTTCAAATTGAATTAGTTGATAGATAAAGTCATAATTCATCATCTTTTTCTTCTTTCTCTGAGTCATTAGTAGGAATAATTGGTTATCCTATTTGTCATCACGAGCATTTGTCCTATTCTATGAGTTCAACACTCGATTTACCGGGTTTATACTTGAGCGGCTGTCTTACACTTGAGTCAATAGAATCACGCACTAGAAACAGTTTTAAAGTCACATCCATCCCAAGGAGAAAGCACAGTGGAGGACGAAGAGACTCTTTAGCTTTGGCTCTGGTATCTCAACATTTTCTTATCACGTGTACCACATGCATCTAAAGGACATAGTATTGAAGATGAAGGAAGATAAAATACCAATACCCTTACTTTTAGCTGAGAATATTAATGTCCCTTTCACTTATCATTCTTGTGTATGTCCTTATCTTCGAGCAAGTCCCTTTCTTTTATAATTATGGCTTTTAGAGAGGTTAAGCTTGATTGGGGACCTACCGTCTTCTCCTTATGAACTTGTTGATTTTATTTTCTATGAGCCACTTATTCACTTTAAGGATATTAAAGAGAGTGGGTTTACTGGATGTTTGAATCTGGGCATTCTTACCGTCGCTAGTATTTCCCTTGAAAACCGACTATAGTGCCTCACCTGTCTATGGCACCACTCCCATACATTGGTTTGTGTTCTTTTTATTTAAATTATTTTTATTTCCCATTTCATGTGATGCCTCGGTATAAAATAAGGCAAGAGATTCCTCATTCTCTTGATCAACTGCATCCGATTGAACCTCTTTACCCACCTGGTTTGTTTGGAGGTATGTCGATGTATTTATCTGAAGAGTACCTTTTATGGCCATGGGAAAAAGTTAGAGATGCGGTACTCTTGAGAGAGACGGGACTTCCATCGCTCTTTGGGTTGACCCTTTCTGGATCTGAGGAAGTTCGAGGAATTTCTCACATATAAGATAAGGGTGAAAGTTTCTTTTACCTTATGGGAGATGATGAGATGGAGACAAGTGATAATAGTGGTTCACGAGAAATGAGTATCTCATAGGAAGGTGGTTGACAGTGTGGGTAGTAATTCCTTTTAAGCATCTTTATGAAACTTGTTATTTTTATGATGATGTTGAATGTACATTTTGTAATGAAAGTATTTACTTCAATGAAAAATGAGTCCCCCCATGGGCCTAAGAATTTTATTTATCATCCTAATGACTCAACCACCATTTTTTAGGAATCTAAAAGATGAAATAAAATGAAAATAAAAAGTCTTCACCCCTTGGAGGGACCGAACCCCTAAAGGTTGAGTACGTAACTCCATATTTGGTAAAATCGACTTAGTGATGATTTTTGAGAAATTTTATTTGATTTATCGAGGATCAAGTCATACGTAGTTCTTGTTGGTTGTGTAATGCCTTTCATTTTAGACACATGATATTTCTTTAGACGACCTAAATGAGTCAATTTGGCTAACTCTGTTCCGTCGAGATTAACTTGGAGAGTTGAGCCTCCTTATAAGATCTTCAACACATATGGCCTTGACTAGTTAGAAACAATTTTGCCTCGGGGATCCCATATGGGTTCTATAACCTCCTTCAACACTAGGTTTCCTTATTTGACTCCCATATCCTTGACTTTCTTGTTAAATGCCAACGCGATCCATATGTGGTAGCCATGCATGTGAATGGCTTTGGTAGGTATTCTGATAGTAGTTTGATATCCCCATAATGCATAAGAAATTCAGTCAGGTCAATCATCTTGATTAGTTTGACTTTAACATTTTCATTTATTGACTCTATGGAAATTTGGGTTTTTAGACAGTATGTAAATGGCATATGTCTTTGAGTTTTGAATTCTTCAATGAGCTATGTGACATCTAACTCAAAGTGCATTCCATTATTAAAGATAAACTCAAAAGGTATACCATATCTGTAAATGATATTCTTCCGTATAAATTAGGACACTTTCTTGGTATTCAACACATCGAATGATTCTGCTTCGATCCACTTAGTGAAATAATCTATATGGTTACTAGGATGAACTCTTGCCCATTATATACTTTCGGAGTTACCTTCCCGGTGATGTCTTACCCAAGTTAAAAAACTCCGAAGTGATAACATGTTGTACAATTCCCTCAGAGGTATATGTTGTAAATTTTCAAATCCTTGGAATTTTGGACACCCTTGGACGTACTTGTTACAGTCATACTGGAGGGTGCTCCAGTAATACCCTTAGAGAATGATCTTTTTTTCTTGCATTTGGACATTAACGTGAGGGCCACACTCACCTTTATTGATTTCTTCCACCCCTTTTTCTAGTTCATTTTCATCAAGACATTGTAAATGAGTGCCATCAAAATGTCTTTTGTATAGATGTCTAATGCATATAATGAATTATGCAACCCATCCTCAGAGTGCCATCTTATCTTTCTTATTTGATCCAAAAGCATAATTGCCCATTTGAATAAGCTCCTTTATATATTGGTACTAGGGTACTTTATTTATGTCCTCCATCACGAAAATTTCATATATGAACCTAGGTTGCTCCTATTTATGTAAGTACACTTGCACTTTATCCATATCTTTAAGGATTTCCACCATAGAGGACATAATAGCCAAAGCGTCAGCGAAGTTGTTCCAAACTCTCAGGAGATGAAATAATTGGACATGATTGAATAGGGAAGTTATATCCTCTAGGTATTCATGATAGGGTAATAACTTTTCCTCCCCGATTTTCCAATATCCTATGATCTAGAAGATAATGAGGGGGAGTCTCCATATATGTCGATTCTCTGTATTCCTTTGCTACGGGATATCTTCATCCCTACAATGAAAGATTCATATTTGGAAAAATTATTGGTACAATCATAGTTTAGCTTGATGTTTGTAGGTTATTGCCTCTAGTTTGGAAAAAATAATAACATTCCAATGTCAAATCCTTTCTTGGTTATTCCCTTATCAAAATATAATTGCCATCGGTATTCATCCTGACTTTCAATTACTAAAATGTCTTCTTTCGATAAGTGTGCAACAATTTTGTCTTATTCTTCCATGGGAGATTCAACCAAGTAATCTGTAATGACTTGTCCTTCAAGCATCTTCTGATGTACATACTCGATGCCAAATTCGGTAAGCATGAATAGCCATTTGTCCATTCTTCTTGTTAATGTAGGTTTTTGAGTAAGTATTTCTAGGGATCCATTCAGGAGATCAACTGGATTTCAAAATAAACCATGTAATGTCTTAGATTATGTGTTTCCCACACTAAATACAAGAAATATTTCTCTAAGGCCATGTACCATCCTTTACATGCATTCAACTTTCAACTAGCATAGTGTATGTCTTGCTTAGAGACTTTTTGACATAATGAGCCAACATGACACCTGCTATGGTGTCGATGATTGTGAGATATAAGAGAAGAGGCTGTTCAAGTCAAGGTGGAGGGTGATTTAGTAACTACTTGATTCTATAAAAAGCCTCTTGGCATGAAGAGTTCCATATGTTGGTGGGATATTTATGGAGTAGTTTTAATATTGGCTCGCATATGGAGCTTATTTGAGAGATGAACCAACTAATATATTTGATTCTTGGAGGAACCCTAGAGTGAACTGCTTTGCGGTGATTTAATGGCCTTTTTTATCCACCTTCATCAACCCTATAATTATCATTTAATCACATGTTAATCTCTCTTGTTTTGAATCTTATTAGTATGGAACCATTTTACACACTTCATTTTAACACTATATTTTGTGGAAATGAATTTATTCCGACACTGGCGACAAACCATATTCCAAACCCAAATATTCTCTTGAATGATAACCAGATCCATAAACCCAAATTCAAACTCAAACCCCATTAAACTTTGTTAATGTAATTAAGAAGACTATTCAACCCACTTGTTCAAAATCGTTACCAGATCTGTACCTTAAAGCTGATATGTTTGCGATAAAAATATCTAAATATATTTATGAAGAAGGTGTTAAACAATGTGAGTCCATCCTTATTAGAAGATTCATCCTCCCCAATGTTAAAAAACCATGTAACTATTAAGATATAAAATTGAAGTTGAATACCGTTTGGAAGATTAGCGTGACTTGGAGATTCACCCCATTGGGGAATGCGTATTTTGACATGAACTTTGGATCGATTAAAATGAATAACTTTATTTGGTTGATGGGGACTTTATCTTTAAAACCAGGTATGTGTAAGATTATGCCTTGGGTTCAACATTTCAAACTAGAAAACCAAATGGGAATAAATACAAAAGTGTGGGTTCATTTTCACGGAATTACTCAAGAATATTGGAATCCATAAAATTTGCTTAAAATTGTTAAATGGGTGGGTATACATGTTAAATTGAACTTAGCAACTACTAATAAAACTTTTGGTAACTTTTTCCAGAATTTTGATTTGATATTGATTTCAGCCAAGAACTTATTCATAAGTTATTGGTGAAAAGAAATAACTTCATCTTTGTTAATCAAATGTCTTATGAAAGACTTCCAAATATATGTTCTCACTACTGTGTAATTGGACATGTTGATACCAAATTTAGTCTACTGACTTGGCTCAATAGAATGATAACACGTGGCAATCTACATGGCAACAATAAATACTTCCGAGGAACTCACACGCTCCGAGGAACCACACTACAATGAGGAACACTGCTTTCCGAGGAACTCATACGCTCTGAGGAACTCATGCGCTCCGAGGAACTCATGCGCTCCGAGGAACAAGAACTCTCCGAGGAACTCTTGAATACCGAGCAACTCAGGCGGTCCGAGTTGCACCTCGAACAAATCATTAATAGCTGGATAACCAACAGTTTGACTGTTCATTAAATGCTTATCATTCAGATGCACACGCTTAAGGGGCATTGAATGTATTACCCTTTCATATGTATATCATTTAATGTATTACCCCTTCACATTACAGCTTCAGGGCTATAAATACATTGTACAATCCTGATTGTAAGGGGACCGAAATTTCTTGAGAGAACTTGTAATCAAGAATTCCCAAACACTCAGCAATAACACAACAGTGGACGTAGGCCATTCTTATAAGGCTGAACCACTTTAAAATTCTTTGTCTCATTTATTTATCTATGATTGAATAATTAGAGTGATCTAATTTTTTTACATCAACAGATTGGCGCCGTCTGTGGGAAAACGACTGGTAATATCGTTTTTCACCAAAAACAATCCATTACGAATGGTTGACATTCCGGAATCCAGCAATCGAAATGCTGGAACCCCTCCAAATCCATTTGCTCCGACAAATATTCCAGATCTGGCTGGAATAATGACAAATCTGGCTCAAGGCCAGACCGTCATGCAAGAAACAATGCGACAACTCATACAAACCCTCCATGGCGGTGCACCAACCCATTCAGGACTACGGAGTATTCAAAGAAACACCCGTGCGCTATCCTCACGTACTAGGCGTACCAATTCATATCGCAATGAGGAATCTGATGATTTCTCTTATCAACCTGGGCGAACTTCGTCAGTGCGAGCCACAGATACTGAACAACGTGTCACTCTCTCCTCAGAAAGGACCAGCACATTGGAAAGATTAAGTAGGGTTTCTCCTTTAGACCGATTAGGCCCTAGGAGGAACAAAAGTCCTCTTAATGCAGCGTCGAGGAGATTTCGACGATCAACAGCCTTAAGGGAAGGATCTACCCAGTCGCGACCAGCTGCTCGTCAAGATAAATCCCATGATCGACTAGCTGCTCATCAAGATAGATCTCAGGAAGCCACATCAACGCGATCAGTTGCTCGAACCAACAGGCCCGAGGAAGGGAATGATGCATGGAAAGACTCTATTCAGAGGCTGGAGGATAGATTAGGGGAAATGGTGAAGGCCAAGAATCCTCTACAATGAACCTTTGTTCGAGGAACACCTTTTGTCCAGGATATTGTAGATTTTCCAACACCATCAAAGTTCAAAGCACCTGTTGTGACACCCAAATATGATGGAAAGACTGACCCTGTTCTTCATATAGAACAATACCAAGCTGCTGTCGACATCTATGCTGTTCCAGACGAGATGAGATGCAGGGCATTCTCGGGAACTCTTACCAGATCTGCTCAAATATGGTATAATAATCTTCCTCGGGGTAAGATCTCAACTTTCTTTCAACTGGCCGAGTTATTCATTGGAAATTTTTGCTTTGGGGCAAAGCCAGCTAAACGAGTAGCACATTTGTTAAGTGTTAGACAAAAAGCTGGTGAAAGTACCAGAGATTATATAACTCGTTTTAATAACAAGAAACTCAAAGTCATTGATTATGAGGATAAGACATTGATCACTGCCTTGATGAGTGGGTTGTTTCCTAACAAGTTGTATTACACTTTGGCCAAAGATCCACCCACAACTATGTCAGAATTGATGGCAAAAGCGGCCAAAATCATGAATGCCGAGGAGGCTATGGCTGCGAAGAAGAATATGGATAAAGAAACCAATGTGGAAGTCGACAAAGCCAAGAAGAAAGAGCATAAGAACAATGGTGGTGACAAACAATCAAAAAATAGGTCGTCAAGGGAGGTCTTGAAGAAATTTGATAATTATACTCCTTTGAAGGTAGATATCAACCACGTCCTGGAAGAAATCAAGAACAGCGAGGAGTTAAACTAGCCAAAGAAAATGAAGGCAGACCCTGACACGAGGAACAGGGAAAAATATTGCGAGTTTCACAAAGATCATGGCCATATGACCAAAAATTGCATAGCTCTTCAGAATGAGATCGAAACACTCATTAGACGAGGAAAACTGGCAAAGTACGTTGATCGTAGAAATGAAAGAAAAAACAACGACCGAACAAGAGATAGGTCTAAATCTCCTCGTCGAGCAGAGGAGAGCAAGAAAAGAAACAATGAAGTTGATCCATAAGACGACCCCAATATTCCTAAGAGACCAAGGCAGATAGAACGAGAAATATTTTCAATACGCTTTGGGTCATTTGACTGTAATGTTATAATAAGTGGAGATGCAGGAGGAGGAGACCTTACTGCAGAGATAAAATCTTACCTCTGTGAGGCTCAAGCTTGCTCGTACATTCAACGAATAAATTTAGCTGAGGAGGATTGCCCGAGAAAGGTGAACAAAGAGAAATTAGTAATTGGTTTTTCGAAGAATGACATGGCAGGTGTTCTATATCCTCATGATGACCCACTGGTGATCAAGATAAGAATGAAAGAGGTAATGATTTTAAGAGTGCTGGTAGACAATGGTAGATCGGCAGACATCATGTTCTACTCGTGCTTCGACAGTTTGAATCTAAAGCTATCTCAACTGGAACCTTATCATAGACCCCTCCTCGGTTTTGCTGGCGAGAAAGTTTTTCCACTTGGGACGATCAAGTTGGATATATTCATCGGTACGTGGCCTGCTTGTCGAACAGAAAGAATACGCTTCTTTGTGATGTATAAGAATGTTCAATCATCATACAATATCATCATGGGAAGAGTAGGATTGAAGAAGTTCGAGGCTGTACCATCTACAGTGCATCAGTGCCTAAAATTTCCAATAAATTTTTGAGTAGGAGTTGTGAAAGCTGATCAGAAAGTAGCTCAGGAATGCTATTATTCATTCACCGAGCAAGAAGAACTGGAAGAATCAAAGAGAAAGACTACTACCTATCAAGTGGATGAAGGTGCAGAAATTGAAACCTTGGATCCTAGAGATGAGTCTCAACTAGTAAAGGGTCAAGTGGTGGAAGCTACTGAAAACATCATTCTGGATGACGAGCACCCTGAGCGAACTACTCAAATAGGTTCATCGTTGGAAGCCTCATTAAAACAGGAATTAATAATTTTCCTTAGAATCAGAAAACAAACTTTTGCATGGAGTCATGAAGATATGCCTGGGATAGATCCAAATTTCTTATGTCACGAGCTCAATGTGAATAAGGAGATCAAGCCTGTGAAGCAGAGAAGAAGAGTGTTCAGCCCCGAGAAGAATCAAGCTATACAGGAGGAAGTCGAGAAGCTCCAGAAAGCTTGCTTCATTGATGATGTTAAATATCCAGACTGGTTAGCTAATGTGGTGATGGTAAAAAAGAAGAATAACAAATGGAGGATGTGTGTAGACTTCACCGACCTCAAGAAAGCATGCCCAAAGGATCACTTTCCATTGCCCCGAATTGATCAACTAGTGGATGCTACCTCGGGACACGAGTTGCTGAGCTTCATAGATTTCTTATTCTGGTTACAATCAGATCAAAATAAAACCTGAAGACAGGGAAAGTACTTCTTTCATTACCCCTAGGGGAACTTATTGTTATAATGTTATGCCTTTTGGTTTGAAAAATGCAGGTGCGACATATCAACGGCTGATGAACAAGGTCTTTGCTGAACAAATCAGTTGCAATATGGAAGTATATGTTGACGATATGCTGACGAAGAGCAAAAAAGCTGCTGATCACCTAGTTGACTTAAATCAGACTTTTGATCAACTAGATAAATACCAAATGAAGCTGAACCCAATGAAGTGCATATTTGGAGTACGAGAAGGCATGTTTCTTGGATACATTGTCAATCAATGAGGAATTGAGGCAAATCATGAAAAGATCAAAGCTCTATTAGGGCTGCGATCTCCAACGACGAAGAAAGAGGTGCAAAGTCTTACAGGACGAGTAGCAGCACTCAACAGATTTGTATCCCGAGCAACTGATAGATGCCTCCCATTCTTCAAGACACTCATAAAGACTTTTGAATGGAATGATGAATGTGAGAAGGCTTTTCAAGACTTGAAGAAATACTTGGGAGCACCTCTACTGTTGTCCAGGCCGGTGATGGGAGAAATATTATACTTATATCTTGTAGTGTCAGAGAATGCAGTTAGCTCGGCGTTGATCAGAGTGGAGAATGGAGTGCAAAAGATAATTTATTACACAAGTAAGGCCTTCCGAGGAGCAGAGATCAGATATCCAAGGCTGGAAAAATTGGCACTGGCGCTGATTGAGGCGAGTAGGAGAATGAGGCCATACTTTCAGGCTCATACTATAGTCGTATATACTGATATGCCATTGAGGCAAGCCCTTCATAAACCAGAAAAATCAGGGAGATTGATGTACTGGGCAATAGAGCTCGGTGAATATGATATAGTCTATGAACCCAGATCATCGCTAAAAGGGCAAGTGGATGTTACAGGATCAACAAATTCGAGCTCAGATAAATTCCGATTGGTAAAAGGGCAAGAAAAGGTGATCGACGAAGAGCAAGAAATATACGGGGAGGATGAAAGGAAGCAACAAATATTTCACCGAGGAACTCTGAAAGAGCAGAAATTTGAAGACGAGTTACCTATATGGAGGCTATATGTAGATGGCTCGTCTTGCACTACAGGATGTGGCGCGGGGATAGTTTTGAGCACTCCAGACGAAGTCGACATGGAATACGCCTTGCGTTTCCAATTCAAAGATTCCAATAATGAGGCTGAGTATGAGGCCATGATTGCAGGACTTAATTTAACAAAAATTATGGAGGAGCAGCAGGTTATTGTTTTCAGTGATTCTCAATTAATTGTAAATCAAATGTTGGGAGTGTATGCGGTTAGAGGAGAATTAATGATCAGATACCATGCAAAGGCAAAGGAGCTGGTGTCAGAATTTGCCGCTATTCAGCTGGTCAGAATACCAAGAATGGAGAATGAGAGAGCAGACGCCCTAGCTCGACTAGCATCAGCTACTCGTACCGAGCTATGACGAACAATCCCAATTGAAGTGTTGGCTGGTCGGAGTATAGATGAAGATCTGACGATGAACTTTATTACCCTTGATTTAGGACCATCTTGGATGGATCCCATCAGGGCATATATTGAGGAGGGAGAATAACCAATTGACAAGCTCACATCCAAGAAATTGAAGTTTAAAGCTGCTCAGTATGTATTAACTAATGGTGTTTTATATAGACGAGGAATTATGGCAGGTTTGTAGAGATGTGTACATCCCTCCGAGGTGAAAGATTTGATTGAAGAGATCCATGAAGGGTCCTGTGGAGCACATGTAGCAGGTCGGACGCTTTTACAAAGGGTGATAACGCAGGGATACTACTGGCCGACGATGAGGGCTGATTGTATAGCCTATGTAAAGAAATGTGACAAGTGCCAACGTTTTTCCTCCAACCGAAGAACTCCACAAGCATTGTTAACACCCATAACTTCCCCTTGGCCATTCGCCATGTGGGGAATTGATTTGGTTGGGCCACTGCCAATGACCCGAGGAAGGTTCAAATACCTCGTCGTCGTAGTCGATTATTTTACTAAGTGGGTAGAAGCCGAGCCACTTATTGATATGACGTACGAGAAGGTGTACCAATTTGTTTGGAAGAACATCATTTGTCGATATGGTCTTCCTCATGCCTTCATCACAGACCATGGAACACAATTTGATAACGAGGAGTTCGCTGCCTATTGTCATCAGTCAAATATTTTAAAGGTCCACTCAGCACCAGGCCATCCTCAAAGAAATGGACAAACTGAAGTGACAAACAGAACGCTGCTAAATGGCTTGAAGAAAAGACTGGATGATGCAAAATCGAATTGGATCAACGAGCTACAATCAGTACTCTGGGCTTACCGAACTACTCCCCGAGTAGCAACTGGAGAATCACCATATATGCTGGCGTTTGGAAGTGAAGCCGTTATACCTGCCGAGTTGGGCCTCCCAACACACAGGGTACTGAATTTCAATTCCCCTGTTAGTGACTTAATGAGAAGATTGGATTTAGACATGCTCGAGGAAGTTAGAGAAGAAGCAGCCATCAGAAATGTTGCATATCAACAACGAACAACTCTATTCTACAATAAGAGGGTGAAGAAATACGACCTGAAAGAAGGAGACTATGTGCTGAAGAAGGTAATTCAAAAGAACAATAAACTGGAGGCAAACTGGCATGGACCATACCGAGTTACAGAAGTTGTTCGACTAGGAACTTACCGAATAGTAACTCTAGAGGGGGAGGAGTTTAAGAATGCATGAAACGCAGAGCATCTGCGCAAGTATTATCAGTGATGTATATTCCCATGTAACGCAGTTCCATCGGTATGAATAAAATGAAGATATTCTGCAAGTCTCTCTTTTTATTGAAAATTTTTAGGGGAATACTAGTGCTACACACTACTCGGCAAAGCTCAGACTACTCAGCAAAAATATTCCTAAAAATGCCAACCTCGGTTGGTTAGGAAGCAAAATATTCCTAAAAATGCCAACCTGTTTGGTGAGGAAACAAAATATTCCTAAAAATGCCAACCTCGGTTGGTTAGGAAATAAAATATTCCTAAAAATGCCAACCTGTTTGGCTAGGAAACAAAATATTCCTAACAATGCCAACCTCGGTTGGTTAGGAAACAAAATATTCCTAAAAATGCCAACCTGTTTGGCTAGGAAACAAAATATTCCTAAAAATGCCAACCTGTTTGGTTAGGAAACAAAATATTCCTAAAAATGCCAACTTATGTTGGTTAGGAAGTACATATATTCTCGAAAATGCCAACTTATGTTGGTCGGGAGATAAGATTACTCCAGAAAGCTACTAACTATGGCTGGTCGGGGATAAAAACCCATCAACTGTAGTTGGTCGACAAGAAAAATTTGCCGACCTTGGTTGGTCGAAAACATTTTATGGGCAAAATTATTTAAAAATACTAACTATGGCTGGCCAGGGATGAAAACCCACCAACTGTAGCTGGTTGACAAGGAAAATTTACCGACCTTGGTTGGTCGGAAACATTTAAGAGAAAAATTTACTAACTATAGCTGGTTGAGGATAAAAACCCACCAACTGTAGTTGGTCGACATGGAGAATCTGACGACCTTGGTTGGTTGGAAACATTTTAAACATTTTTTATACTCGTGACTTTATTATTAAGTGATCGAGCAACATTTTTTATACTCGTTACTTTATTGCTAAGTTGGTCGAGAAACAAAACTTTATTATCAAGTGATCGAGCTACATTATTGATACTTGTAACTTTTTAATTATTACTGAGTTGGTCAACAAACTACACGATATGGTTATCTTTTCAACAGATATGGATGCACAAATATAAAGTGTTTGATAATTACAAGACAATAGCAATTAAGATTTGTAAACAAAAATGAAAGTCTTTCATTGAATTCAAAATAAATTACATTGATAATAAAATGAAAGTTACACTGACATTGATATGTATACTAACTATTACATCAAAAATTCCTATTCTACAGGTCTTTTCCCCTCTGCTTTTGACACACGTTCCTCGCTAGCAGGCGGATCATTTAAAGCCAGAGGAGAATTTATGAAGTTGAGATCCTTCAACATCCTGACATTCATCACGGATGGTCGATCTAAGAGATGCTCGGGATGAGATATCTCGATTTGTGAATGGAGATTGTAGTCACCGAGATACTTTGAAATCAAGCTCCGAGGAATGGCCTGTGCAGGGATCCAACTCATATCCAATTTGTATGGTGGCACAGGTAAGTCAAGCAACCCGAGATTATGGTAGTCCCACAGGTAATGACCATGTTCGAGCTGCAGCACACCTAAGGCATTCAACCAGCCTTGCTTGTAGCCCTCATTGTTGGCATTCATGATACGATCGTCCAAGTGGTAGAGCGCTTCGTTGTATCCAGCCATCCATAACTCCCTGGGCAGTTTGTGGAACTGATATTTTAGCCTGTCTAGCTGCTCGTGGAGATTTTTAATGAAGATCTCATTGTTCTCCAAGGTAGACTTCTGCGTGGAGAGATCCTCTTCCAAGTCCCTGATCTTCTTCGACATTTCAGCCAAAGCTTGATTCTTCGCCATTAACTAGAAGGCTTGGTTCTCTAAGGCAGATTGAGTCCTCTGTTCCTCGACAGGAATCCGAGCTGCTCTTGCTCATCCCCGAGGAGCTCTTGCTCATCCACGAGTTGATGTAGAGGGGCCAACTCTCTTTAAGGTTTCCAACTCGTCCCTCAAGTTGGCGTTCTCGACTTTTAAGAACGAGAATCCCTCATCGGTCACTGGGATTAAGGCTTTTGAAGAAGAGGCTGCAGACTTTAACTGTGATAGCTCTTTCTGCAAGTTGTTGTTTTCTTGCTCCAGCAACTCGGCAATCTGTCTGCATTCCTCAACTTCACCTCTCAAGGTTCTCTCCCTCACATCATACCCAGCAAAAAGCTTCTCGTAGCCCTTGTCGGCAATGATCAACTTGTACTTTTTCTCATAACTCTCATGCAACAGGGCAGTGGATTCTTTGTATTGTTGCTGAAGATCCTCGAGGGTGCTTTGGAGATCCTCGATCATTTCATAATAGGCCACATTATTGGCCACTGCTCGATCAAGAAGACACTTCAGATATTGATATGCTTCAACTGCCTGTTATGAAGCGTCTTGGCCGAGAATGTCTACAACTTGTGCTGCACTCAGGTCTGTGTGACCAGCCTTAAAGTATTCATTACATTGTCGCAGCAACTTTGTATCATGGGCAGATAACAATTCCATCCTGGCCAGAAACTAGCAGAGAAAGAAAAAGCAGTAATCAATAAGAATCAAGACAGAGTATGAATAGAATATAGACGACAGTATGCAAAAAGTCCAAGTTTTATTAGATCATAAATACAGAGTTACAAGTTCTGGGTTACATTTGATAAAAGAAAAAGATAAAGAGAAACCCGAACAACTCTACACCTTTTCCTTATCTCCCAAAACCTTCTCGGGAGGCTGGGACGAGGAAGTAGGTTGCTCAGAGGGAATAGACAGTTGCTCGGGGAGCGCCAGCAGTTGCTCGGAAGAAGTAACGACTTACTGAAGTTCCTCGGCAGCAGGTTGAATGGATGGGGGATGATATCCCATCACCATAGAAGACTCTTCAGAGGCATCTTCGTCCTCTTCTAAGTCTTCAGGAGTTGGAGGGGTACCTGGGATGTGTCGTTGGAAGAGCTCAGAAGATTCGTCAACCTTCATCTCCTGAAGAGCTGCGACCCATACATCTCGGAAGTATTTGAGGCTGCCATAGTCCATTTGCGACACCATGACAACCAACCCCTTGTTCCACCCCTTGTCCCAGCCAGCGCTGAAGGACTTCTTCACAGCCATCTTCCACTTCAACTTCTCCGAGGAAAGCTTCTCGGATAGCAGGGTATCAACAACTTTCAATTTATTTTCAATCTCCTCCTTCTGCCGACCTACTTCCCGAAGTTGAGCCAGCTCCTCCTCGGCAGACCTGAGCTTATCTTCAAGCTCCCCAGTAGTTTTGAGATTCTCTTCGAGCTCCTTATTTTCCTTCTCCAGGGCATTTATTCTCTTCTTCAACTCCTTGGAGGCATCAACAGCTCGAGCTTTCTCTTGCTCGATGGAGGCAAGCTTTTTCTCCCAGACAGCCTTGTCAGTAGCATATGTCTGGCGAGAATCGTCCAAAGACTTGACAGCTTCTTCCAGAGCTCCCTCCACACTGGACGAGGAGCACGAAGCTTTAATTGCTTCATCCTTCTTCAGAATTATATTAAAGCAGCTCGTCAACTGTGAAAGTAAAAAGAAAGCAAGTCAGAAATAAAAATGATAAAGGAAATATGAAAAGTTCAAAGTAAGAAGGCTTACAGAAGCAAGATGTCGAGCAGCTAATGAAGTGACCATGTCCCGAGTAAGGTTTTCTTCAGTACCTTGGACCTCGGGAATGATCCAGGACTTTACCGAGCTCATGGCAGAGCTCGGGGGAACAAAAGTTGGAACCCTAGTTCTAGTAGCTGGGGGCTGAGTGATGGTGTCATCCAAATTGACCGAGGAGCTTTTTTTCAGCCTCCTCGGGGGAACAGGAACAAATTCAACCAAGGAAGAACCCTTGGTTGGTGATATTACAATCACCTCTCCAGGAGCAGCAGACCTACTCGGAGCCACTGCGGGCTTCTCGGCAACCTTCACAATAGCAGTAGAGGAAGGTGCATCATTCTTCTTTGTCCCCTCCCCCGGGACATCAACTTTACTTCTTTTTGCCTCTCCAGAACCAGAGGCAGGCTTCTCAAAGAGAGTGGGAGGTATTCTTCTCTTCATCCTTTCGCTTAAAGGGACGTGAGATTCAAGAGAGGAACTGGTGGAAACTGGTACTGGCTCTGCGTTATTTATTACTGGACGAGCAGTAAAAGAGGTTGTGTAACTCTTGTACTGCAACAGATATGAGGCTGATCTAATGTGCTCATCGGCTACACTCTAATGCAGACTCCAGATAAGTTTCAAATGCCTTATATTGACATCTACTTCTTTTGGGCACTTTCTTTTGCTATCAACTGCAAATAAATAAACATTACCATCAGTGACACATTTTATCAAATATAAAGGAAGCATAATTTCAAAATAAATAAAACGAAATAAAAATAACCTATCCCATTGCCATAAGGAGGGCATCTGGGACCCTGGTAAACCTCATCTCCAGTTAATGGAGGGTGTTGCCAATTTTTTATGACAACCCCGTGTTCAAAATAATCCCTATTGGCATCAGGGAGATTGACTACTAAGGCTCTATTTAAAAATCTAGTTTTTAAATAAAAAATGTTATCATTAACTGCCCATCTATAGAAGTACATGATTTCTGGAATTCCTATGCGAGTTCCATGGACTTGATTTAATTTATGAACCCCATTAACTATTCTCCATGTGTTGGGGGCTATTCTTGTAGGAACAACGTCAAACTAATGACAGAATTCCAGACATAAGGGATTGGGTGGAAAAGAAAATCCACACTCAGCAATAAAGAGGCTGGGGAACCAATATCCCTCAGCCAAACGGAAAAAATCAGAAGGCTCAGAAAGCTCTTCCAAAACAACCCAGGAGGTAATGGAAAAATCAGAGCGAAATTTATCAAGAGATTCAACAGGGAAAACCATGGTGAATAAAGGAAATGAAGAAGAAGGAAGAAGATCTTATAGAAAAAGAGTGGAGCTGTTGACAACGAACGATGGAAGAAGATGAATACATAGGAGAGAAAGAGACTATGGAAAACTCGAAAATACAAATTTGGAAAAGTAGAAGACGATGGGATTTTCTGCAGCGTTAAATACTCTACCTTGGGAAAAGGAAAAGTAATGATTACACAAAGAAAGAATTACGCTACCGGCGGCTCGAGAAACAAAAAGGGCGCGGCAATCGAAGCGAGAAGAAACGATTACGCTACCGGCGGCTAAAAGGACAAAAAATACGCAGAAATTGAGGCAGTTATGAAAATTCAAAAAAGACTGATTCTATGAATTTGGAAGGAGAAATAAATGCAAGGGAAACACTCCTAAAAATCAGGAAGACCATTTAAAGCTACCATATTCCGAGAAAGAATGTTCCATACTCCTCAAATTTCGAACTATGAAACATTGGGGGCTTCTATTGGTACCAAATTTAGTCTTCTGACTTGGCTCAATAGAATGATGACACGTGGAAATCTACATGGCAATAATAAATACTTCCGAGGAACTCACACGCTCCGAGGAACAACACTACAACGAGGAACACTGCTTCCCGAGGAACTCATACGCTCCGAGGAACTCATGCGCTCCGAGGAACAAGAACTCTCCGAGGAACTCTTGAATACCGAGAAACTCAGGCGGTCCGAGCTGTACCTCGAACAAAGCATTAATAGCTGGATAACCAACAGTTTGACTGTTCATTAAATGCTTATCATTCAGACGCACACGCATAAGGGGCATTGAATGTATTACCCTTTCATATGTATTTCATTTAATGTATTACCCCTTCACATTACAGCTTCAGGGCTATAAATACATTGTACAATCCTCATTGTAAGGGGACCGGAATTTCTTGAGAGAACTTGCAATCAAGAATTCCCAAACACTCAGCAATAACACAACAGTGGACGTAGGCCATTCTTATAAGGCTGAACCACTTTAAAATTCTTTGTCTCATTTATTTATCTATGATTGAATAATTAGAGTGATCTAATTTTTTACATCAACGGGACATATTTTATTAGAATGCAAAATTATTCATAGTACACATAAATCTAAAGCAAAATCAAACAAAATATATATGGGAATGAAGGTCTAAATAAAATAATGTTTGCCAAGATGTAAACTCTGAAAATTTGGAAATAAATAAGTCCAATATTGATCACGGAGATCGAAGTCTATAGAATATAGTGGATAGTGAACAAGTACAAATCATTGATCATGCATCATTACAATAAGAACATTACCACTATGGATCGGATATCCAATCTACGTCTTAAAGGTAACAATATTGAGAAGACAATGTATATAGAAGACGAACACTTCGTGGTTCCTAATGTTATGGAGAAGGATAATGATATGGAAGAAGAAGAGTATGCACATTCTCATGATAAGAATTGATCATGGGATAACATGACAGAGAATGATTGAATGGATAATAGGCAGCCTGATGCTATTGTTTTGAGAAATGGCACTAAAGATGAATTCACCCTTGTTCTTACTAACCTCAAAAGAAAAAAAATAAACAAAAAGAGGAATTTAAGCATGGAAAAGAAGCAGATAGATAAATAGTGAAAGCTTTAGCCGATATGAATTGTTCAAGTAGTAAAGGTAATTCTTCTTTGAAGGTTAGTAATTACAATCTTAGGAGCCAAGAAATTGGTTCCAAATAAAACTCCTATATTGGAATGTTAGAGGGATAAACCTCATGCTAGAAGAGCCTTAAATAAGCTTTGTCTTAAAAATATGCCAAACTTTCCCACCTTATGGAACCTATGATTAATATTTATGACATACCCAACTCATTCTGGAATTCTATTAGCATGAAAGTGATTTTTCTTGTCCTAATCATAATAGTATCTCAAAAGTATGGCTGCTTTATTCTTTTGTCACCCCCCATCCACCATTCTTATAAATAGTTCCCAAAAAATTTGTATGTCTTCTACCTATAATGGAAAGATATATGGTTTTTATGTTATATATGATAAGAATAAGAAATATGTGGTCTGATTTGCTCATGGTTCAAAATATAATAAATTCTCCTTGGATATTGTTATACTCCAAATGAAATACACGATGTGGAACCTTCATGATATGACACGTAATAACTCTAAAGGAGAGGTCGACCTCAGTATAATTTTTGCTCGGCCTAGGTATGCTTGCATTCGGCCTCCCATTCCACCTCATGTCTTCACAGTTATCTCATGGTGTTAATTAACCCATCTTTCTGACTCAGTCAATACATTTCCCGTGTCTGCTTATACACGCAAGGGAAGCACTTGGGTCGTGGTTATGAAACTTCTGCACGTGATTAATTTAAACACCTATCCACTCCATTTTTGTTGTAACAAACTCTTCCTTATTTATCCCATCATGTGTAAAAGGTGTAACTGCCTGACCTTTAAAGGCACTCCACCTATCCCTTAATATTATTTAATAACTCACTATATATAGAACATTATTCGAGGTATAAGGGATACGAAGATCATCATCTCTGCATAAACCCTTAGAAGAAAAAGAGTAATCCAAAACTTATATCGATTCTTAGAAATTAATAACTCAACCATCACTGCACCTATGGATGTAGGTACCATTTTTGGGTCGAACCATATAAATATTGTCTTCTCTGTTTGTCCCTCGCCTCCATTATCTCTTTCCTTTTATTACCCTGATAATTATTTGTTATTGTTTATTATTGACAAATCCTAAGCTAAGACACAAATTCCCTAAATTGATTTTAGATGATAACAAGTTGGTGCCGTCTATGGGAAATCAACAAGTCATTGTTATCTCCCATCGTTCATAAATTCTTTTTATCCTCTTTTACAATATGTGAATTTCTGAGAATGGAAGAAAACCCAGAAAGAAGTCATATAGTGGAGGCCTTGACACTCTCCACTTCAGTGGGTGTGGGAAATATAAAAGTAATATTGATGATTCTAGCAAATGGCCAGGAAGCTATGCAAGAGAGCATCAAGCAGCTGACGCAGACATTCCAGGCTAGGAATAATGGGCCTGCTATGGACCTCGCCACTCTAACCGAGAGGGGGCATCGAAAGGAAGATGAGGGATGATACCTACAGCCCCTATAGATATAGGAGGCATACGCATAGGACACAAGCCTTTTAAAACCCTAGGAGACTAAACCTGGGATCACGTCACAATGAAAGAATATCCTGATATTCTGGATCATGTAATGACCAGTCGTATTGCCCCAACATCACCTCCTCCTCCAATCGATGGGGTACGATGACGAACAATTCTTTTTTAAAAAAAGACCTAGTACTCTAGAAAGGCTACGTAAATGATCGGCCTTTGATTGTCTTGGCCAACATAGAATAAGAGGAAGGCATGTGTAGCTCCCAGAAATCTTAACACACGGTATGAAGAATTAACTTGATAAGTTATAAGAGGATTACATCGCTCGACCAAATCTATGACATGAATGAGAATGTCAACTCAGGACGAGGAAACTTCCCAAGAAAAGAGCTCGTCAGAAATTCGAGGTTGAACAACCAAATCTATCACAAGGAAGGATGGACCAGAGGATCAACCCTGGATGGGGTCCATATAGCACTTTAGAGATTGATTTGGGGAAATAGATAGATCTAAAAAATCCTCTCCATGGGAACTTTGTGAAGGGATCTTCCTTCATCCCCTCCATCGTGGGTTATTTGACTCACGCTAAGTTTAAACCCCCAGTGATTACACCGAGGTATGATTAAAAAATTGATCTCATTCTCCACGTAAAGAACAACCAGGAAACTACTGACATCTGCTCTATTCCGGATGAAATGTATTGACAAGGATTCTCTAGTACGATCACTAGCTAAACTCAATAATTAATTGACCTCTTTGTCAGTAACTTTTCTTTAGAGACAATCCCAGTAAGAGGGTGGTCCATTTTCTCAACATGCGATAGAAGGTCGATGAGACCACTCGTAATTTCATTACTCGCTTCAACACTGAGCTAGAGGTAGTGGACTATAATGATTAAACCATCATAACCGCACTGATGAGAGGGTCACAGTAGAGAAAATTATTTTTCGCACTCTCTAAAAAGTCACCCAAAACTATGACAGAGCTCTTGGCCAAAGTAGGCAAGATCATGAATGCTGAGGAGGCCATGGCGATCAAGTAATCAGATCATCCAAAAGCTATGTCCAGTAAAGGTGGTAAGAAGAAGGACAACAAATATAAGAAAGATGAGAAGCCAAAAAGTATGATAAGTACACTCCCCGACCTTTGGTATCAATTATATCTTTGAGGACATCAGAGGAAACAAAGACCTTAAGTGGCCTCGGAAGCTCAAGGCACCCGCGAATCGATGTGATAAGAACAAATATTACAAATTTAACAAGGACCATGGACACAACACTGATAACTAGATTTCCCTAAAAATTGAGATAGAAAGTATCATTAGGAAGGGTGAACTTTCTAGGTATGTGAAAAGAGACGTTCGAGCAGATCCAGACGAGCGAAAATCCAGGAGATGATCATAATCCCCTTGCAGAAAGGTTGATGGTAATAAATAGGGATGATATAAAGATACAAAAGATGAACCAAATCTCCTAAAGAAACCAAATGAGCCGATCCATGTGGTCAAGATGATTTCCTTAGGTTGCCATTTCATCGCTGGTGGAGATGTCGAAGGAGGAGACGAGTTAGCTGAAAGGAAGGCTTATCTGAACAAGGGAAAATCTTTTTCTCACATTCGACAGATCAACCTGACAGGCATCGTGGATTCTCATCCCCAAAAGGTAAATAAAGATCGCCTTATTATTGGATCTTCTAAAGATGATTGATCTAGAGTTTTGTACCCATATGATGACCATCTGGTTATCACCATGATGGTCCGTGAAAGCAAGGTGGCCAGGATCCTCATCGATAATGGCAATTATGTAGATGTCATTTTTTTCAAACTAACGCTTTACCATCTCCCCTTGATAGTTTTTTTAGGCAAAAAGATGTATACCATGGGAATTATTGAGTTAGAGGTCATAGTAGGCGCCTCGCTGACATGCTAAATAGAAATTGTCCATTTTTTTGTCCTAAATAAAAATGTTTTCTCGAATTATAACGTCAGGTTGGGGAGAGTGAGCTGAAGAAATTCAAGGCATGGCCCTCCAAAGTTCACTAGTTCTTGAAATTCCCAACCCACTATGAGGTAGGTGTGGTTAAGGGAAACTAGGCATAGTCTCGCGAATGTTACTACACTTCAATCGACATCACTTATTAGATTAAGACGATCAATACACGAGATAAAGAAAAGTTAGTCAAGGGACAGGCGATCGAAGAAGTTGAAACTATTATCCTCGACGAAGAACACCCTGAGAAGATTATCTAGGTCGATTCGTCCCTAGACCCAAACGTGAAGAAAAAATTTCTTAACTTCATTTGACAGCATAAAAGCGTGTTTGCCTAAAGCCATGAATACATGCCCAGAATTAACTCTAAATTCATATACCACGAATTAAGCATAATGAATGGTGCTAAGTCAGTCAAGAAAAATAGGTGAATATTTGATGTTGAAAAGAACATGGCAATCCAGGCGGAAGTTCAGAAGCTGCAAAAGGCCAACTTCATAGAGGATGTCAGATACCCTGAGTGTCTCTCTAGTGTGGTCATGGTGCATAAAAAGAATAATAAGTGTAGGATGTGTATCGATTTAACTGACTTAAACAAGGCATATCCCAAGGATCACTATCCCTTATCCAGAATCGACCAGGTAGTGGATACCACTTCAGGTCACGAGCCGCTTAGTTTCATGAATGCTTATTTTAGATACAATCAGATTTGAATGAAGCCATTAGACATAGATAAAACGTATTTCATCACTAGCAGAGGTACCTATTGCTATAATGTCATGTCCTTCATCCTAAAGAATGCCAAAGAAACTTACCAGTGACTGGTGAACAAGGTTTTTAAAGATTAGATTGGGAGGAATATGGAAGTATATGTGGATGACATGCTCAATAAAAGTAAAATGATGGCCGACCATGTGAAGGACTTACAATAGACTTTCGACCAGTTAGAGAAGCATTTGATGAAGCTTAATTTGATAAAATGTGTGTTCGGGATGAAATAGGGGATGTTCCTAGGCTTCATTGCCAACTAAAAAGGGATTGAGGCTAATCTTGAAAAGATTTAGGACTTAATTAACATGTTATCCCCGACTATGAAGAAATAGGTGCAGAGATTGACATGACGTGTTGTCGTGCTTAAAAAGTTCATCTCTAGAGACACTAACAAATGTCTCCTTTTCTTTAAAGTCTTAAGGAAAACTTTTAAATGGAACAACAAACGTGAAACTGCATTTTTTTCGCCCCTCTCTTATCAAGACTAATATTTAGGAAAAAACTGTACCTATACTTGGTCGTATCTGAATTTGTTGTTAGTTTAGCTCTAGTGAAATAGGAGGAAGGGATACAGAGGCTAGTCTATTATACTAATAAAGAGTACTGGGGAGTATAAATATAGTACCCCTGGATGGAGAAATTTTCCTTTGCGCCAATCGAAGCTTCGAGAAGGACGAAGCCGTACTTTTAGGACCATACTATTGTCGTCTATACAGATCTTCATTTTTGACAAATTCTTTATAAACCTGGAAAATTAAGACGATTGATGACCTGGGTAGTAGAACTAGGAGAATATGATATTCAATACGAGCCCAAAATAGCTATCAAAGGCTAAATCACGACAAACTTCATCGCTGAATTCATATACGAAGAAAGATCTATCGAGAAGGGATAGAGCTCTACACTCGTGGCAAAGCAGAATTCTCTGGAAGAGAGCATGGCCATGAAAGAAATAGAGAAGACCTCTACGGAATAGATCTCACCCATTACACCTATTAAAGGTAACAATCGAACCACCCCAAGAAGTAACCCAAATGTGCTAACGCTAAATCCCAGTAAGGATGTTCCAAAATCTTCTCCTAGCCGAGAAGAGCTCGCATATGAACATGAGAAGTTGGTAAAGTTATTAAAATTTAGAGAACTGATAGAAGGGAAATTTGAGCAAGAAATCCCAGTTTGGAATTTGTTGATGGATGGATTATCTTGCATAACAGGAAGCGGAGCAGATCTTATCATCACCACGTCAAGTGAGATAAACCTGGAAAACATGATGCAATCTTAGTTTGAGGCTTCCAATAATGATTCTGAATAAGAATCACTAATAGTTGGCTTTAGATTAGCCTTGTCATTGGGAGCTGAGCTGATTTTAGCCCAAACTAACTCTCAATTGGTGGTAAACCAATTACTCGGACTTTACGAATCCAGAAAAGAATCCATGATCACATATTTAGCCAAGAGAAAATATGGTTGACCAAATTTCCAAGGGTTAAGATACTGATAATCCCTAGAATAAAATATTCTCAAGAATACGCACTGTCATGATTAGCATCAGCTACCCGCACAAAATTATGCAAAACAGTCCCAATCGAAATATTTAGACATCATAAGAAAAATGAAGAGATGACCAACATGATGGAAGTAGACCTCATCCCATCATAGATGTACCCTATTAGGGATTATATTGAGACTGGCATTTTGACATTTGACCCAAAGTAAACAAACAAACTATGCTATAATGTAGCTAGTTATGTGTTTGAACAAGAGTTTTATATAGGAGAAGGGATGTTATTTCACTGTTGCGGCGCATTCACCTAACTGAAGTGAAAAATCTGATCAAGGAGGTACATGAAGTGTTCTATGGGTCACATTCAGATCATTAGTAAAGCATGTTACTACATAAGACTATTACTAACCTACTATAAAACTAGACTGCTTCGACTATGTCAAAAAGTGCAAGAAATGTTATAAGTATGCCAAGATCCATCACACTCACGGAGCTCCTCTCACGCTGATCACATCCCCATAGACTTTTATAATATGAGGAATTGATATAGTTGTCCCTTTTCCTAAGACAAGAGGGTGGTTCAGGTACTTTATGGTTGTTATGGATTATTTCACCAAGTGGGTGGAGGAAGAGCCCATAATAGTGATGCCATATGAGAGAGTCTTCCAATTTATATGGAAGAACATTATTTGTAATTATAGTATGCCCTATACTTTCATTACTAACTATGGCACACAGTTCAATAACTAAGAGTTTGAGGACGAATACATCAGCTCAAAAATTCAGAAGCTACATTCTACCTTAGGATATCCCCAGTGTAATTACCAAACGGAGATCACTAATAAAACCTTGTTGGACAGAGTCAATAAAAGTTTGGATGATGCAAAGGGAAACTGGATCAACGAACTGCAGGGTATCATACCACACCCAGAACTTCCACAAGAGAAACTCCTTACATGCTAGCCTTCGGCATAGAGGCAATAGTCCCAATAAAGATTGGCCTTCCCAGCCATCGTGTACCCAATTTCAACTCTCCATGGAGTGTCCTAATGATAAGGACAGACCTTGATATCATAGAATAATTAAGGGTAAATTCAACATAAAGCGTAGCTGCTAACTAGCAGAGGACATCCCGGTTCTACAATCATAGGGTGAGGCTGAGCAACTTGAAGGAATGTCATTATTTCTTGAAAAAGGACATCCAGAAGGGGAACAAACTGGAACCCAACTGGCATGGTCCTTACCGTATTTCTAGTGTTGTTAGACCAACAACCTACCACATCGAGACTCTAGAAGGCGAGCAATTCAAAAATTCGTTGAATGCCGAACATTTGAGAAAATATTATTAGTAATGTAATGACAAGGGTCGTCCTTTTTCATCATCATGTATTTCCTATTTTGTATGAATAAAATTTTTAGTTCTCCCATCATTCTTGTCATTTTTATTTTTGCGAGCATGGGATTTGTACATATTAACACTTGACACTAAAACTCCCGTACAATCTCGATACAAGAGATTACAAGAAAGAGATAACAATATCAAGCTCATTTATGACTTTGTTGAATAAATAAGTCAAGAGAAAGAGGTCAAACTTGTTGTATGACTTCGTTGAGAAAACAATTCACAAACATGAAGCCAAACTTCATGTACGATCTCATCCTATGACAGATCACGAATAAGAAGTACCCTTACCAAAGTAAGAGGATTCTTTGCTTTGTGGGTAATTGAGATCCAACCATAAAGCTTTGGAATAGACCAAGTTAACTAGTGTTGACACGTAATTTTCTAAGAAAGTTAATCCAAACACCGATAGAACTCAGGTCCGAAAAACTCAGGTTAGTCTCATTAAGAGATGGTAGGTAGATAATAACAGTGCGCTAACGAGCCATTTTTATCACAATATATGATGAAATAAATCCACGATTAATGTGTAAGAAGGAAAACATAAATATGCCATTAATAATCAAGAAATTATAGAAAGGAGTAGATACAAAGTAAACAAAAAGTTATGTGTTACATCCAAAGTCAAAATAACAAAAGAGTATAAGTTTCACTGATGGATTAGTCTGTAAAATCTTTTCATTGTTGCTATTAGAAGGAGGGTTCAAATCATAAGACATGGGCCTATCCTCACCAGCAGGATCATCTATGGCCATCATCTGTTCAGCTTCTAGGTTTATAGCTTCATCGTCATCCCCTTTCCATGCTCTCACCACCTCAGCAATATCAGGGTAATGGGTTATTACTCTCTTCTTTAGATACTCACACCCATCCATGAAGAAGCCCACACAGTACACATTATAGTCAGTCGAGGATTTGTACTTGACCACACCCATTTCTTTAGTAACAACCAATGCGCTAGATCTTATGAAAGCTGAGCATTTATTTAAGTAGCCGCCTTTAAAGCCTGATTAGACATAGATAAGTCTTACTTATGTTTATTTAAAGCTTCCTCCATGATTTTCAACTTGGCATCATCAGTGGTCTCCTTATCATGAAGTTTGTCATTCTCCTTTTGGCCATCAGTTGGTGGTCACACTCATGTAGTTCCTCACCTACCTTCTTAAGGTCCTTAGAAGTCTACTTTAGTTTTTATTTCAACTTATTATTATCGTGTGATAACTCCTCATAATCATAATTATTACATATGGCCTTCTCTCTTAGTATGGTGGATGTAACAACAGTCTTCCAGGAAAAAACAAATATATCAAGTATTGAATAACTAAACAATATAAAATAAAAGGGCAGTAAGAAAAAAAGTTATCATAAAAAGTCTATACTGAATTACCTTCCATAGTGAGTGGGGGTCACACCCTCTTAAGAACTCAAAGTCTTTAATCTATCCATGATATCCCAAAAGATTGGTGTCATTATTAGCATGATGGAAAATTGATTTAGGATCAACCCTTAACTCGTCAAAAGATATCATATGTATAGGTTCGAACTTTAGTTCCCCGACCTTCCCATTCTGACCTCGCACCGTCCTATGAAGAGGTCTAAATTATGTTGTCCCTGGAGCCATTAGGATATTTTGGCTAACTAGGGGATCAAGAGGACATTTATCACCCATAAGAAGAACCTGGGAATATATGGGGGGGGGGGGGGGGGGTTCTCTTTGGACTTTGCCAAGGAAGAGGCTGCCTCATCAATTTTATTTCGAGCATTCTGCTAAACTTAGTTCTTCACTTCTTCGGCCTTCTTTTTCTCGGCCTGAACATTTTTCTTCTCAGCATCTGACCTATTTTTCTCTGCCTCCATCTTTCTCTAGCGAGCAAGCTCCATGTCTTTACTGTCAATGTGTTTGGAACTTATTCCAAAAGTAGACTCATAGGGATGCTCGGAGGTAATTAGTGATGGAGATGGACGAGTAAAAAAATTAGTGATACGAGAAAAAGTAAATAAGGAAAGGCAAAAAATAGAAGGCATTGGTACTTGTATTAATGTCAACCTCAGCCTCTAAGTCAGCTGCAGTTCAAAGGTTGGTCTAAAATAATATATACTCTTCTAGGGGAAGAACTACTTCCATTGGGGGAACTCCACATAGAGGAGTGTGGTATCTAGTCGAAATAAACTTCGCCATAGATACCACACTCCTCTATGTGGAGTTCCCCAGTTTATTCACACATTATGGTTCTATCAAAGCCTTCACAGCAGTAGGTAGACTTGGGGCCTTCTTTAGTGAAACAAATAAAGGGCTAGCATCAGAATATAATATAAATAGATAAAATAAGATTGTGTAACAACTTGAAGTTATCTATTCTATTTTTCCCATTCCATTCTCGAGGAATCCTATACAACTATCCTTCTTATGACTTCTAAACTCCTATTCACCTTTGGCGATCACATACTGACTCTTCCAGTTATGATTGCTAGTTTGAACAATCTTCACTATCCTCAGGTGGAACTTCCTGGGAGAAAAATAATAATAATAACTAGGGGCTTTGGAATTGTACTTTAGCCCATGAAAAAACCTAAAAATGTTGACCATAAGATCAAACCCTGTCATCATTTTCCAGAACATCATCGCTCCTAGAGTAATCGTATAGGTGTTTGAAGGAAGCTAGTTCAATGTGATACCATATCAATTAAGGATAGGCCTAATGATGGGGTGGAGAGGGAGCCTGAGTCCCACTCTGAGGGCCCAAAGAAGAAGACATATTTTGTTAGAGTTTGAATTGTCATATACTCTTTCTTCGCTAGTTGGGAGCCTAGTCTTGATACTAATGGGGATACTGTATTTCTCTCTAAGGTGATCTAGCTCGTCCTCAAGAATGTCTCTATCATACCATCTCGCGTCAGTAATGGAAGGATCATAGGAATTCGAGGAATCAGCAGTAACATGATCCTCATTATATGTCCCCTCATTAAGAGGCTCATCTACAGGGGAGACATAGGAGAATGACACCTCATGAGAACACACTATATGGTTAACGTACTTGAGTCTGTGCCATATTTGAGTTCCATCTAGTTTAGCTATGTAAACAAAATATAATTAGATTTTGAGTTATTCTTCATGGTACATTGAAGACAAGAATTTGCATCAAGCTTCATCACGAATCACCTAATCAGGGTAAAAGGGAAGTTAAAATAACACAATTTTGGACACAAATTCATGTATTGCATTGTATGTGTGTTCAAATATTTTTGGGACTTTTAAAAACATTTTAAATGACTTTTAAACATTTGTATATTAGGTTTCAAAATGTTTTGGAGTTAAAAATTGAATTAAATAATTCCCTTAATAACTTATTGGGTAGAAAATAAAATCGACAAAAACATTTGTGGTATAGAATTGGATTTCTAAGAAACCTAATACACGCGTTCTATATTGACTGTTCGTGTGACATCTGTGTGCCTGTTATTAGCTGTATTTGAGTTTCTTTATACTCACATTTAGAGATCGTTTCCTAACCCTTAGATCATATCGATCAACGGTCTGCATGCGTCCCTAGTCAATCCTAGTGCAAACCATTTGAACCAATAATCAAGAGTGGTGCAGCAATGGCTTAACAGTCCTTAGATTTCATCGATTCAACTTCTCTTAATCTTAGCCCTTGATTTCAAAGATCTATTTTTTTCAAAGATCTAAATTTAGATCTGAAAATATTCTTTCGTATAAAAGTCTGATTTTCTTGAAATTGAAACTTTTCATCTCATATAGAAAGTTTGTAATTCATAGGGTTGTTTGTATTAATTAAGAGCGAAATGAGTTGAATGATGCATTTTTAGGCAGTTCACAGTCACCATCACTCTCACATAAGAACACATAGAAAATGTGTTATGTCTTTAAGAGATCTTATTTGACTGAGTCATTGGAACCAGAAATAAGGCACGACCAGGAGGATCAAAAGCTTCAAGATCAGATACTGTGGAGGAGTTTAGCTCAGTAGTTATATATTATGTCTTTTAGCTTTAGGATCTTGTGTCTTTTTGGTAATGTGCTTGTAATTCTTGTAAACTGTTTTTAGTGGATTTTTTGTTATAATGTAGAGGTCACCATGGATGTTTCCTCGGATTTGAGGTTTTACCATATTAAAATATCACCCATGTCAACTTTACTGCTTACTATTCTTAATGCTTGCATAGTTGGTTTCTGACAAACATTAGATTAGGTTTTTCATTTAAAACCTAGGTAATCAAGCTACCATATCTCGAATCTTATTTAAATACTTTTTAGACATCTTGTGTTCTTTTTTAAAAGGATTTTCCTAAACAAATTTCTTTTGGAGTTTACTTAATCTTTAGATTTGAGTTAAAAACTTAGTAAAAGATTTTCAAGTGGTATCAGAGCTGGTTTGTTAAATTATTTTTTATCCTAAAACTCCATAAACTGCTTTTGAAATCTCATTTTCTTAAAATAGATGAAAGATTTGAGAATGTTGATAACCTGTCCCGTCCACCCCTTTTTTATGGACATAATTTTCCCTTATTGGAAAGTAAGGATGATTTCATTCATACAATGGACTTTGGGTGATGATGTCTAGGATATGATTGAAAATGGCTATGTTCACCCTATTAAGCCTTTGGCCGAAACCAACACTATAAGAGTTAAGAAAATTCTTAATGAGTTTACCAAAGAAGAAAAACAAATGTTCGTTAGTAATAATAAGGTCAAGAACTAAATATTTATGTCTATAAATGAGCATGAATTCAAATGCAAATATATTTGATTCACTTCCAAAGAAGCCTAAGACACCCTTGTCACTGCCCATAAAGGTGATGAGCATGTTAAGGCTGGGCAGACTCAAATGCTAGTCCAACAATATAACACTCTTATTATGGATTAGTCTAAGTCTTTTGATTATTTTTACATTAAATTAACTCATATTGTCACTAAATTGTATGCTAATGGGACAACATATGAGAGAAAGAAAATTGTGCTTAAAATCTTAAGACCCTTGCATGTTAAATTTGACAATAAATGTTATGCTATAGAAGACATGAATGATGCTAACCTGAATCTCGAATTACTAAGAAATAAACTTATAATCATATAAATAGAGTTAGATTATAGAAAATAAATGACCTCCCAGAACAAAAGTTCCTTTAGATTCAATGTAGTATTCCAATCTCAAGTGATTGTTCCTAAAATGGATCCACTTGACTTTTACCTAGACCTTAATGAGGACTATGATTTAGATAGTTTAGATAAACAGATAATTTAATAAAATCATAATGTTTAGAAATTATGTTGCTTCTAAACATGGGAGGCCTAGTTATCGAAATTTTCAAAGTCACAGACCTCATGATAGAAACTATGACAAATAGACCACTGATAATAATAGGCCTAAGACTGACCAACACAATATCAAATGTCATCGTTATGGGAAAATGGGGCACATTGCTTCTAGGTGCAGAGTTAAAATGAATAATAATAATAATATCAGGGCTAATATGTGCAAAACTTGGGATGACTCTAGTGACTCTGATGAAGATGAACTTCAGTCATCCAATGCTAATGAATCATGCATGTCCTTCTTTGCCAAGATTATATATTTTGGTGACAAAGCATGTTTTCCTATTGTTAGTGTTGTTGAAAACTCTATTATGCCTATTGATGTTTATATTATTCTTGCTAGTTAAATTGTTGTATCTACTACCGTTGAAAATGATGTAGATAGTTCTAGTTTACGAGTGAGTCAAAGTGAAAATTTTATTAATGAATTGAATGTGTGTGTGAGTTCCACTACATGAAATGAAGCGATAGGTACACTGCACACACCTCACTTACTGAGTCCAATGATGAGCTACCTGATATTCTAGAATTATACACCAGGATCTTCAAAAGAGTGGCAAACTGGATAAAATAGTTAAGAAATTGACTGAACGTGTTGAACAACTTAGTAAAACTATTAGGAAAAATGCCGAAGACTACACATCGCAATGTATAACACATGAGATATAAATAAAAGAATTTTCTTCAAAACTAAAAGATCTTACTGAGAAAAATGTTGTCTTAGAACAAAGGTACACGGCTACTTTAATTGAATTAGAGGAAGCCAACTAAAAGGTATCAAATGTTTTTAAGAAATGTTTACATTTTGAAACAAAATCTAAAAATTATGAAAATATTATTTTTGGTAGAAAAATAAATCCCGAAGATAAAACTAGCCTAGGTTTTGAGCAAACTATTTCATCTGAAAATGTAATTTTTATAAAAGAAGGCCAAGGTTTGGAAAAAACTCAGAAAAGAATTTTTAATGTTAATGTCTCTAAAGAAATTCAAAACGTGTGTAATTAAAAACCGAATCCTAGTGGTAAAGCTAAGTACATCGGTCTGCTTGCAAAATACCTCTGACAAAACACCAAGACTTGTGAAATTAGAACGAATGTGTCAAAATTGACCAAGCCCATATTTATGGACTTGGGTGATAAAGTCAAGCCTACCTCTCATTACTACTGTACCTATTGTGATGTCTACGGGCACTCCCTTACTGGGTGTTTTCAAAAAAGGTTGTATACACCTACTTATCAAAACTTTAACTATTCGATAAAGAGTTGGAATACCTATGTTCTCCCTAGCAGACCACATAAAACTCTAACTATAGGTAGAAAAAGGGGGAACCTAAAACTAAGAAAAAATAATTTAGAAACATTACTAAAACCTTTTCTAAATCTAAGGCCAAGAAAATTTTGAAAACTAGGGCCATTTGGGTTAGAAAAGATGACCTTTTACCCCAGCTCAAGTGTAATGTGGTCATTACTGCTTTTAAGGCCCAATGCACCTCAATTGTTTGGTATTCGAATTTTGGGTGTTCTAAACACATGACCGAGGACGAGACTAAATTAACAAATAAGATAGACATCCTTGGAGGTAGTGTTCGATTTGGCAATGGAGTCAAATCATTGGTAAGGGAACGCTGTGTGAATTGGGGATTCCTGCTCTAAATGATGTCTCGTTAGTTTAAGGTCTTAAGGCTAACCTTATTAGTATATCAAAATTTTATGACATTGATCACATAGTTACCTTCTCTAAAACCAATTGCAAAATATTGAATCAAGAGGGTAACTGTATTCTTTTAGGAAATAGAACTGTGGATAACTGTTACACAATGATTCCAAGTAATGAATCCCGTAAGATAGCGCGATTAGATGGTTCTGATTTATGGCACAACAAATTGGGTCACATGAATTTTGATAGCCTACGCAGATTAAGCTCCTAAGAAAAAATTACAGGTTTGCCCAAAATAAAAAACACCTCTATTTATGATCCTTGCCAAGTGGGGAACATGAGTAAATCTTCTTATAATGGAAATTTTAACTTCGAAGCCTCTTGAACTAATCCAAATGGACCTTATGGCTTCCTTAAGAACTGTGAGCCTTTGTGGTTATAGTTATATTCTTATTATGGTGGATGACTTTAAGTGATTTACTTGGGTTTCTTTTATGAAAAACAATTTGAACACCTTCCATGAATTTCTGAAAATTCTTTTAAAGATTTGAATTGAAAGGATACCCAAGTATCTCACATAAGTAGTGACAGAGGTGGAGATTCAAATACTTCGGTGTGACAAAATACTATCTAGGTAATGGATATAAACGAATTTAGTGAACCTGAGACACCTCAACAAAACGACATTTCTGAGCGTAAGAATAGGACCATTTAAGAGATTTCTAGGGTTATGTTACATGCCAAAGGGTTGCTAAAATACTTTTGGTTTAAGGCAGTCCATATAGAGCTTCATATTATCAACCGTGTATACCTAAAAAAAAACACCAAAGAGACTTCTGATGAACCCTGGTACAATAAAAAACCCAATTTGAAGTATTTTAGAACCTTTGGGAGTGTTTATTACATCTATAAAAATAGAGAAAATCTTTCAAAATTTGATACCGGAGGTGATAAAGGGATTTTTTGTGTTATTTCTAATTATGTAGGGCTTACCGTATTTACAATCAGTGTACCAAAGTCATTATGGAGTCAATTAATGTAATCGTAAATGACACGAGCGCGGAGAGTCATGATAGTCAACCAGCGGTCCTAGATGAGTTTACAACTGATTTTACCCCTAACTTTCTTGAGATAGCTGATTCACTGCGGCCTGAGGTCCCTGTTGTACCGACCTGGGTTTCTAAAGACCAACCCCTCGAAAAGATTATTGGTAACCCGTGTAAGCTAGAGGGAACAAGATCCCAACTTAAAAATATGGCTAACTTTGCATGTTTTGTTTCTTTAATAAAACCAAAAAATGTAACTGATGCCCTCTGCGACTCGCTCTAGATTAATGCTATGCAAGAAGAGCTTGTCCAGTTTCAGAGTCATGAAGTTTGGTATTTATTCCCCCGGCTGGAAGGTAAAAACTTTATTGGCACTTGTTGGATTTTTAAAAATAAAACAGGTGAGTCTGGGGTGTTAATTAGAAACAAGGCTAGGTTAATAGCATAAGGATATTCTCAGATAAGGGGAATAGACTTTGACAGGACTTTTGCTCATGTCACGAGACTCAAGTCTTTTCGTCTCCTCTTAGCCATTGCGTGTCATTTACAATTCAAACTTTTTTAAATGGATGCTAATTCTGCTTTTTTGAATGGTATTTTGTCAGAGGAAGTATACGTAGAGAATCATAAGGGATTTATAGATCCCTCGTAGCCTAACCATGTCTTTAGACTAAAAAAGTCTTTGTATGGATTAAAGCAAGATCCTAGGGCCTGATATGAGTGCCTCTGGACTTTTTATCAATAAAGGGTTTGAGCGTGGTGGCAATGACCAGACATTATTTGTTAGGAAAATTGAACACGTTTTGATTGCACAAGTATACGTAGATGATATTATATTTGGTTCCACCTCCATTGATCAAGTAAAGGACTTTTCTAATATAACGCATACTGAATTTTCGATGTCCTTAATGCAGGAATTGCAATACTTTTTGGGTTTACAAGTTAAACAATTTAGTGATGAATTATTCATAACACAATCTAAACATTCTAGTGATCTTGTTAAGAAGTTTGGTTTTGATAATTTTAAAACATCATGTACACCCATGAGCACATCCATGAAAATATCTAAAGATGAACATGGGAAAAATGTAGATCATACTTTATATAGGATCATGAGAGGGAGTTTATTATACCTCATTACATCTAAACTAGATATTTCTTTTACTGTATGTGTCTGTGCCCAATATCAATGCGCACCTAAATAATGTCATGTCTTGTGTGTGAAACGGATAATAAAATACGTTAAGGGCATAATAATTTTTGGCATTTAGTACACAAAAGACACTACTAGCTCTATAGTTGGCTACACAGATGCTGACTGGACAGGATGCTCAAACGATAGTAAAAGCATGTCTAGGACCTGTTATTATGTAGGAAATAATGTAGTTGGATGGTGTAGTTGAATACCGAATTATATATCCCTTTCAACATTCGAATCTGACTATATAGTTGCGGGTACTTATTGTGCTCAACTATTATGGATTATACAAATATTGTGCGGTTATGGTATTATAAAAGACAAACTTACTATGTTTTGTGATAACCAGAGTGATATTAACATATCTAATAATCATGTTTAGCTCTCACGAACTAATCACATCAAGATTAGACATCACTTTAATAGGGAACTTGCTGAATCTAAGGAACTTGGTATTGAATATCTTAACACTGAAAAATAATTGGTTGATCTATTTACTAAACCTTTGGAAAATATGAGGTTTGAATCACTTAGGAAAGCCACATGGATGATTGTACTTACATAATATATTCTGTATATTTGTCAGATCCTCATTTGCTTTCATGCTTATAATTAGTTTCTGAGGATTTAAGTGTGACACCCCGCCTAATTAAATACTGTGTGATCAGGCCTTTATTAAATTAAAGTAGGATTTACATATGATTAATTCTTATCATCACTACCAATTTTTTTTTTTAAACTTTAATAACCACACAATATTCAAAACCGGTGAAATTTTTTAATTTTCACTAGACAAATAAATAACCAATCAGAAAACTAAATATATCATTCACCACATGTAATATCTAAACCAACGCACAATATAATAAATGAATTAAAATCTTGCCGAATAAACCATCGGCTATAAATATCCCAAACCAAATAGTAATCCAACAATACCCATAAACTGAATAACTGTCTGTATAAAATAAAATGTAAAATATTGGGGCAACACGCCTAAAATGAATAACTGAATCTGAAATCCTAATCTAGAAATGAAGAAATGAGGCGTTTAGTCCGAACCTACATGCATTCACATGTGCTGTAGCAACGCATCCATGGAATAGAATAATCAAGTCTGGCATCCTTGTGGATGGACACCTAAATGGTTTTAAAAATATTTGACATCAAGAGTTAGTACTCAAAACGTTTTGAAAATATTTAGCAAGCATTTATCATAATTTAAATCAGTTATTTATTACACATGTTATGTTCACGTACACTTTCTTGAGTTTCCTCACATCTCATCTTTAGTGCATGCCTAACGTTCTATATTTAGCCCACCTAGATATACTACCCAAACTAACAGACTCAACTATCTAACTAGACTATTCTCTATCTATGAGTCCACATACCGCCCATATAGTATGCTAATCGATTCGACATCTCTCATACGTTATCATCATTATAAGTAACATTTATCACATGCCCCCTTTTTTATAATTTAATTAAGTCTCTCACAACTTAATTCGCTACTCAGATACATATCTTATAATGGTCTACTATAATACCCAAGTAGATTATTTGTACGGTATATATTTCACACACAATATATACTATACGTACATACTTTGCTATAACGTCCCCATATCACACATTAAAGACTATTACTTCAGATTCTCCCCTCTAACTTGGTTCGAAATATCTCATCGAACATGGTTCCGAATGTATCATCGAACATGGTTTCGAATGTCTCATCGAACTTATCAAATAAGTATATAATAGGTATTCACTCCACCTATAATTAAATCAGGAAGTATACACACAACCTAATTATTCATACTCGTACGTGGTATATCTCTCTCGACTACTCACCATACATGCTACTTTACGATTTACCTCACTATCGTATTTATTTTAGTATTGACACAACTCTAAGGGTCCTAGTTACCCCTTCGTTAATTTTTAGTAGTTAAATCAATATTTACCCTACTGTTCTACTTATTAATTCATCTGAGATACTCGTAATTCTTTATCCATCTCTTAGATTAATTAAGATATCGTTGAACCCGATTCATTCTCATCTTAATCCTTTCAATAAGACTAAATCATGCCCCTATCATAGGCCTACTGTAATATAGTAAGTCCCCCATTACTATATTGGCAACGTCCCAAAGCTTTTAACGACAATGATTTAGGAATTCTAGGATAAAAAGGGAAAAATCAAGTTTTGTAGTAGATCAAATCGATTCGCCCCTGGCCAAATCGATTCGAAAATGTATAGTCTGGACACTTCATCATCTTCATGAGTTTTTCCACCATTTTCATTTACCAAACTTAAATTATACTATACCAAAATCACAACCAATTATTCCTGACCATTTCTACATGCATTAGTGTGATTTCTAACATTTTAAACATGTCAAATATTCCTAGAATTCAATCAAGAACGAATCAAAACGCATTACTTCTTTCAAAACCCTAGTTTTGTGTTCTTCCCATACATTCATTCATAAAATCGGATTTAAATTGAAATGATAGGTCCTTATCATATGATTTCTACATGCAAACCTACCCAATCGTGCATCAAAATCCGTTCTTTTTCTTCCAAGAATCATAATTAAATCAAGTTTATTTTGAAAACTATACACATGGGTATTATAACTTCAAAAACATTGTATATAAACACTTGAATTAGCAACTATGATCTGATTTTATGGTGGTGTTAATGGATTGATGTTATTATCTTCTAGTCCTCACTCCTTAGATGATTAGGATGCAAGAACAAGGTTCAATTCTTCAAGAATACCTCCTTAAGCTTTGAGAATAGTCTCTTCTCCTTCTCTAATGGCCTCCCACAGATTTTTACGTTTCTAAACCAAGATTATGCCTCTTTACATCTGATATAGAGTTGTAAATTTCGTAAGTTCCTAAACTTTCTTTTGTCAAATGACCAAAATGCCCTCAATAGGTGCCGGTTTGGTCTAAAACTGACCCGGGACCCAAACTATACCCCTAGGTATAATATTCCGACTAGTTCGACCCTTTCGGAACCATCAGTGACCTCAAAATCATCATTTAAGTCACTATACTTATATTTCCTATCTCAACCCCAATTTAGTCTACACGCGACTCCCAGTTGAGATAAAATCAAATACGCCCATCTCACTCGCTATGACGTGTTTCAATAAGCATCAATTATTTACTATTACCATTTAGTAAATTTCATTTCATAATATTAATCAGTGTCTATCTCTCGATTAATATATAATCTCCCATTTTTTAATTTAATCACATTAAATTACGACACATGTGTAATTTAACTAAAACGTATTTTTTTCCAATTAATTTTTGAATTAATTATATTTCTAATCTATAGAAATAAGAGGTATTACATTAGGGTACGATTGTTTATCAAATGACAAAATACGCCTCCTTTATCATGATAATATAGGAGACCCTTGATATTACCCTTCTTATGACAATATTTGTGTAGAATAATTAATATTATCTCCCTGTTTATATTTTTCACCATGTTGTCGATTTGAGAAAAAACAGTGGAGAAGGACTTAAGTAACGGCTTTGAACTTATCTTTTTATATCTCTATATGATTTAACTAATATGCCATCAAGTGTTTTATTTCAGGCATTCTTATTACAGATCCATTGTATAATCTTACCATATTAGGGTATTGTTCTGTAAATAGTTGAGTAATGTAATTTTTGGTTCTAGGATAGGAATAGGTATAATATCTCTTTTGTATAGGATTCTAGGATTTCACTTTTTTTACCAACGATTACCAGGTTACTCAAGGGAATTTTGTCTCCAATATCCAAAGGGGGAGATTGAGAACACACTATATGGTTGACTTACTTGAGTCTATACCATATAGGAGTTCCAACTAGTTTGGATATGTTGACAAAATGTTATTAGATTTTGAGTTATCCTCCACAGTACAATAAGGATAAGAATATGTATCAAGCTTCATAAAAAATCACCCAATCATGGTAAAAGGTAAGTTAAAATAACACACTTTAGGACACAACTTCATGCATTTCATTGTGTGCATGTTAAAATATTTTTTAAAATATTTTTGAGAATTTTTCAAACATTTTAAATGATTTTTATACATTTATAAATTTGGTTTTAAAATGTTTTGGGGTTAAAAATTGAATTAAATAATTCCCTTAATAACTTCCTGGGTAGAAAACAAAATTGGTAGAAACACTTATGGAATAACATTGAATTTCTAAGAAACATAAAACACGCGTTCTATATTTTCCATCTTGTCCCTAATTTCTAGTTTACATCCCATATGGCATATCCCATTCCAACCGTCAAGTCAATTCAAGTTTACAAGTTCAGGAAGACGGATTAAAATATCACGCATCTTCAACATCTACATGACATGAGGTATACTTTGGTATGGATTTTGTTTTATGTTACTTAGATTTTTTTACTAAGTATTGCGATATTTTCTAACTATTTTTTTATCAAAATGAGGCGTTTTAGAAACAGGTTTTCAAACATTATTTTTTAGCTTAACAAATATTTTTTTCGTTTTTATGTCATTCAAACCACATTGACATGCTGCTCTAACCACATTGGCATGTCGTTTTAACCACATTGACATGTCATTTGAAAGGTCATTTGAAGCCCAGGTTCTCATATAGATCAAACGTTCCCGTATTGTTTCATATTTTAAAGGTCGTTTGATAGGTCGTTAGAAGCCACTTCAACGAGATGTCAATCTCGTTCTAATTACATCAAGATCTCGTTCGAACGACTTTTCGCCGCCGTAACTTTTTTGTTTGCCTATAAGAACCTGTTTCGTAAAGCTTTTTGATTAAGACTTTTATTTTACACAAATTGCAAAACAACTGCAAAATAGTTTTCACTTTTTAGTGCAATACTTATTTTTTATTCACACAAATCAATCCCAATTACTTTTGTAAATCATCTCTAGAACCCAAACACTTATGTAATGAAGTTTATTCTTCTGGGGTGCCGTCTATATTGCTGATCTTGGGGATACCCGAGGGTATTCACTGTTGAAGGAGGAACTGCGATTCTTATGATTCTCAAGCATTGTTGGTTCAAGGCTGCGGTATTTGTGGGTTCTTACGAGAATTCATTTTAGTATTTCACTTGTAAGTTTGTAAGTTTTGATTTACATTTTATTAGTCAAATAAAGATTTTTCCCCGTGGAAAGTTTTCATAAAATTTGCCTCCTTGTTTGTTTGGTTGCATGCTTTATGATTTACTGCTTTCAATAATATAGATGCAAGTTTAGGGTTAAATTAAAATTTGGAATTTGTGGGATTGACATCTAGTTAAATAAGTTTAATCCATTAAAATATTGCACATTCACAAATTGGTATCACATCCACTTTTACAAATTGGTATCAGATCTTTTAACTCGGGTTTTTACCATTCTCAAATTGGTATTAGAGCAGATTTCACCAAATTATCATGAGCTCCTTTTTTCGTAAAATTTTTGTGATATCAATCCTTTTGAAAATTTGATTTTTTAAAAATCGCAATATTTTCGATTAATAACTTGTATAATCGGATGCCCGTCTTTGACGGCATAAATTATGCCTATTGAAAATCCAGTATGAGATCTTGTTTAAAATCTATTGATGAAAGAGTCTGGCCCTTATGTGAAAGAGGGTGGACTCCTCATACTGTCACCATTTAAAATGTCATAAATTCCAAGCCCGTATTTGATTGGACTGATGATGAGTTTAAGTGGAGTACCTACAACTCCCGAGGCCTTTGTGCTATTTTTATAGCCTTCACCCCCAACGATTTTTGGCATATTATGACATGCACCACGTCAAAAGAGGTATGTGATATCCTTCAATTGACACATGAGGGTACCAACGCGGTTAAGGCATCAAAATTGCAAAATTTGACCACCCAATTTGATACTATCACTATGTTAGAGTTTGAGTGTTTTGATAATATTTATGCGAGGTTGTCAAACATAGTTCACATCATTTTTAATTTGGATGAGAAAATTGATGATTCGAGAGTTGTGGAAAATATTTTGAGGTCATTCCCTTCTCGATTTATTCCTAAGGTTACTATTTTAAATTCTTTAGGTGTATTAGATTCACTTAGGTTAGAAGAACTCGTAGGAGTCCTTCAAACTTATGAGATTAACATGTTTTCCAAAACCATTAAGCCTAAGGATAGATCGATATATTTGAATACTCACGTTAAGAAAAAGAAAAAAGGGAGAGTTTTTTAGTCTGATACTGAGGGTGAGGTTGATTTAAATGACTTGGCCTTGATTGCGATTTTTTTAAAAAAGTTTCTAAAATTTTTCAAAGAAAGTTCTTCCAAAAAAAGATTTTTGATAAAAACAAAAATATAGACGAGGTCGAGGATTGTGGTGAGAAAGAGGAAGATGTGAGATATTATGAATGCGACGACAAATGGAACAAGGCGTTTGAGTGTTCCACGATGCTAAAGAGAAAGGATAAGAAAGTTGCTAATATGGTCACTCTTAGCGATAGTGACATCGAGTTGGATGATTATGGGAATGAACACCACATGAAAAGTGTTTTTTTTTCATGGCTAGTTACGTGTGCACATCTAGTTTGTCCCATGAGACCTAGGACATTTGTATACGTGAGAGCCTTGATGATATTTCGAGCCATTCGGGAGATATAGAGTGTGAGGGTGAGATTGGAAGTGAGGGTGAAGGTGATCTCCAAAAGGCATTTAAATATTTTTACACCGAGACATTGAAAACCAAAAAGTTGAGTAAAGAGTAAGGTCTTGTGGTGTTATATTTGGAGAAAGAGATAGAATTTTTGAGGGTGTGTGAGGCGTCGCGGGTCAACTCGATAAGGTGAGAGTTTCTTTATATGAGCAGTTGATCGACTTAGGGTGGAAAAGGAGTGAATTAACCAACACTGTGGCTAGTCTTACAGGAGATCTTCAATCCTCTTTAGAGACTTAAGAGAAACTTGAATCCCATGTATCCAATCTCGAGGGAGATCTTAAACGTGTCCGAGAGGTTAGGTTCATTATAGAGGACACATCTAAAACGGTTGGAAAGATGCTCCTCGATCCCTATTTGGGTAATGTTGGGAGACTAGGAATAGGTTATGACTCTGCACCTATTTCCCATGTTTCACCCGATCTGGTTTGTGATAGATCTATATGGCTCTCAACCTAACCCACCTAGGTGTTCATTTCTCCATAAAAGAGTGCATCCTATACGTTTTGAGAAAGGTGTTCCTAGACTCGTTTATATTTTCCCATTGCAAGAAAAGAGGACACATCGTTATGTATTTACCTCGTTATACTACAACATGTGTTCGCACACGTACTCCCACACATGTTACTCTGCATGCTCCCGCACATCATATGATAGATTTTGAGCACTTTCGAGAGCAATTTGAGTATTTAGTCAAGACTTCACATGATTTTATGGATGTTTTTAGTAGGATGTCACCACCTTTGGAAAACTCCTCCGAACGTAATGATTGAGGTTTAAACTCGTTTGCTCGCAATGGATGATTTTCAAGTTCATATCGTTATGCATATTGCTAGTGTATACTACCATTGTATTGAGCTTTTTCCATTTTGATATATTTTTTGAAAAATCAAAAAAGAGTTTTGTTTTTCGTGAAAATTTTTGGAAAAATACAAAAAGATTTTCTATTTTTTTAGAAAAAGTGAAAAAGCCAAAAAGATTTTATTTTTGATAATTTTTTTTTGAAAAACACAAAAGATTTTCGTATTTCTTTTTATACCGTATATGAATGGACATTTAGGATGATCAAGTCACAATATCATTCCATTATCCATGTGAACTTTTGATAGTGTTTAGAGACACTATGTCAGTTCATTTATGTGCTTTATAATGTTTGGATTGATTTAGATGTGATTAGTGATTACTTTCTACTTGTTTGACTCTTAGTATCCTTTAATGTACATGTGCATGAATTATTTAATTTTTGTACTTGTCTATCACATGTTGGTAAAAGTATTTTCATCTCAATTATGTCTTTAAAATGAACCAAATGCGATAAAACGAGACAATGAAAGTAGTGTATGTAAGACTCATTGTTTGTGAGATTTCAATTAATTTTGAAAAAATAATGAGTGTACAAGAGAAAGGGACGCGAGTGGCAAGTAAACTCGTTCTGAAAGCCACTGTTTGAAAAGAGCCCAATAAAAAATTAAGGTAATGAATAATATGCCAAAAAGGGGCCAAATATTTTAGTTTTGATTGATCTTTCAAAAGAAAAAAAATAGAGAATAAGATCATGTTTATGTTTTGAGGGAGTTTGGTTGGAAATCAACGGGTTTGCACGTCCTGACAAAGTCTTGAAAAAGCATTATATAGTTTTAGACGTTATTGGTGTGGAAATCATTTTAAACATTGATTTGTTTATTAGATTGAGTCGATATCATTTGAATTCAACATTTTTATACCTAAGGACAATTTTGAGTTCATTCGTTACGAGTATCCAAAATTCATCGTGCACATATGTTATGATTATTTGAGTTAATTTTTCAATCGAATTTGTTCACACCCATTCATTATGTTTCAACAATTTCGCTATCTTAGTGTTAGTTCATGGTGTATTGTTTTTGTAAAATTATTTTTGCTTGAAAAATTTTAAAAATCAAAATGAGTTTGTGGAGCCTTTTGAGTTTATCCTTGAATGAGATTAATTTATATATGTCTGTTATAATTTTCAATTCTATTTGTGACCTACTTCGATTTATTATTTTTTATTCTTTTCCTTGTCTATTTTGAACAAATAAAAACGAGAGAACAAATTATGAATTATAGGGGAGTGAGAGTTTGAATTATGGATTATGAGGGAGATTTTATTTTATTTGATTTATGATGTTTATCTCATTTCAAACTCGACAAGTCACGAAGGTATTTTCTTTTTCTATTGTGTGTAAGTACACTTTGATGAGGATTTGAAAAGCACACAAAAAAAGTGCAAGAGAAAGTAAGGAGTTTTGAAGATTTGAAAATTGAAGATTTTTGAAGACTTTCATATTTAGTATCTTTCCACTTTTGGATTTCTTGGAGGGCATTAGATTTGTATAGGAAATTTGTTGATAATTTGGATATTTTTAGTTTTTACCAGAATAGCCACAGGGGGAGATTTGCAAGGACATATTTTGCATCTTATCCCTAGTTCCCATTTTACATTGTGTATGGCATATCCCGTTCCAACCGTCAAGTCAATTCAACTTTACAAGTTCAAGACGAAGGATCCGAATATCACGCATATTATTAAACATCTACAAGACATGAGGTATACTTTGGTATGGATTTTTAGTGTTACTTAGATTTTTTTTACTAAGTATTAGGATAATTTCTAAACTATTTTTTTATCAAAACGAGGCATTTTACAAACAGTGTTTTTAAACTTAATTTTTTTTCACTTTTATATCATTCAAACCACATTGACATTTCGTTCTTAACGAATTGGAATGTCGTTCTAACCACATTGACATGTCGTTTGAAAGGTCATTGAAGCCCGGGTTCTCATATGGATCAAATGAACTTGTACTATTTAATGTTTTTTGAGGTCGCTTGATAGGTCGTTCGAAGCCACTTCTAACGAGATGTCAATTTCGTTCTAACGACATCAAGATCTCGTTAGAACAACTTTTCTCCGCCTTAACTTTTTTTTCTAGCCTATAAAACTTGTTTCGTGAAGCTTTTTGATTAAGACATTTATTTCACGCAAACTATAGAACAACTGCAAAATAGTCTTCACTTTTTAATTCACATAAATCAATCCCAATTACTTTTGTGAATCATTTTTGGAACCCAAAAACTTCTGTAACAAAGTTTATTCTTGTGAGGTGCTGTCTCAACTACTGATCTTGGAGATACTCAAGGGTATTCACTACTGAAGGTGGAACTGCGATTCTTGTGATTCTCGAGGGAGTGATTGCTGGTTCAAGGATGTGGTTTTTGTGGGTTCTTACAGGAATTCTTTGTAGTATTTCACTTGTAAGTTGTGATTTACATTTTATTAGTGAAATAAAGGTTTTGCCCTGCGAGAATTTTTCCTGAATTTTTCCTCCTTATTTTTTGGTTGCATGTTTATATGATTTATTATTTTCAATCACATGGATGCATGTTTAGGGTTTAATTAAAATTTTGAATTTTTGGGATTGACGTCTAGTTAAATAATTTTAGTCCATTGAAATATTGCGCATTTATAAATTGGTATCACACCCACTTTTACAAATTGGTATCAGAGCTTTTATTTCAGGTTTTTACCATTCTCATCTTTACAAGTTTGGAACTGGTCCTTCTCCTCATTTCATAGGCGTTTCCTATTATCCACTTGTTTCATCTTTGGCGAGTGGCTCATAGACTCAAAATGAGTAAGCACCTCTGGAATCTCTAAATTTCTACTATTTTAAAGACAATTGATCTCATGTGGTGGATTGTTAATATATCTTTACATGAAGGAAAAAACTATCCCTTCCTTATTTCATCATCAATTTAATATCTTGTATAAAAAATATTTCTTTTATAGCTGGTGGAAGCGTGCATAATACCATTAATGATCTATTGGTCCTTTGAAATCTTAGTGTAAGATGTATTCCCAGATCTCCCACATCTTGTATTCTAGAGCATTAGTCTCCTCATAACTTTGAATGTACCAAGCTTTATAGATATGACTTTGTAAATGTGGTGATCCTTTAAATAATCTCTGATACCAATTTGAGAAAGTGATGTGATATCGATTTGAATAAATTCGCAAATTCTAATTAAACCCTTATTGAATCAATTGTCAATTCTAAGTCAACTTAATTAAACTCAATTTTATTTCAACCCTAAACAAACATCTAGGTGTAGTGGATAATGCCAACACAAATAATAATTGTTGACTCACAGATTTCAGGAAAATTTCTCGAAGGGCAAGACCTTTTATTTCACTAATAATACTCACAATGATTACTAGCGAAATATGCAAAGAATTTATCACAGAAAATTCTCATAGGTTGCAACCTAAATTAGTTATGAATCAACCTCAGAAGTTCCACAAATACAAGCAGTCGAGTTGGCCCAGTAACACCCACGAGTACTCTCTTTGACATGCAGTCAACATAAGCCCAGTACTTCCTTCAAGCGTCACGTGGATCAGCAGTAGGTTATCCTCCCTACAAGAGAAACTCCAGCAAAACCAATCTTGGGTTCAAAATAAATTCATTAAAAGTAATTGGGATTTGTGAATTGAAAACAAAACGATTTGAACCCTAAATGAACAAGACAAAAGTAATTTGCTGTTAGCAGTTTTTTCACAAAGAAATCGTCAGGTCTTCTTCATGAAAATGGAGTGCTTTAACAGGCTTTATATAAAAAAACTTAAGTCGGCGCGTCTCTAGAATGAAATAGCGTAATCGCTCGAACAAGGACAGGTGCCGCTCGAACGAGGCTTTGCGCGAAATGTTTACATCGTTTGAATGACATTGAGCAGTCGCTCGAACGACCCTCAATGAAAAAAAAAATATTTCAGTATAAAACTCCGCCTCAACACTTAATAAATTTTTTTTTGATGAAAAGTAACGCCTCAACACTTAGAAAATATTTTAGAAAAAAATCCTAACACTTTTAAATGAACCGTTAAGTAACCAAAACACAACCTTACCAAATTCATCTCGTGGAGGTTTAAATGTTGAAGAACTTTAATATTTGGGCCCATCTATCTTTAAACTTGAACATTTTGTTCGATGGTTTGTAGGGGTATATGACATACACTAATGTAAACATGACTATGAAAATATGTCCTTACAGGCTTAGCTAAATTTTTTACAGGAATAGCTAAGCCTGCTGGTGTTTTTCGAAATTTTAGAATTTTTGTCAAAGGAGCTTTTGGGTCTAAAATTGGTATTCACACTTCTTTATATGTTTTGCTTTTTGTTGTCATCATCGGTGTTGATTTAGTTTGGTATAAAGGATGACACAAGATTTGGATTGAAGTGGATTCCATTATAGTGATCTACTATTTTCTTCATAACGACTACGACCCTCCTTGGGAATTGTCTTCCAGATGGCTAAATTATAAGCATGAGTTGGATAATATGAACTTTTATTGGTCACACATATTCTGATAAGGATATAGTTAGTGAAGCCGTCAATGAAGGACTACAGGACGTGGCCAGTGGTTTTGTTGATGATCATATACAGGTTAGGCAATGAATAATCATCCTTTGTATTGGATCTATTTAAGACTCTGTAGTCCACGTACATCCTTACCTTCCTCCTATTTTTGGGATAGGTACAAAGTTATCCAGCCATGTGGGGTATTCGACTACCCTTAAAAATCCTATGATGAACTATTTCATCACCTCTTCTTTGACTATAAGGGACCACTCTAGTCTGAGCCTTTTAAGTTTTTTCTTTACCGATTTAGAGTTTAGATATGTGGGTTTGCGATGGACAATAATTGCAGGGTTAATTTTTGGCATATCGGCGTAGGACCACGTGAAGACGTCAATGTATTCTTTAAGAAATTGTAGGATTTTGAACTTTTCTAAATTGTCTAAAGAATAACCTATTTTAATTTCTTTTATCTCATATGGATATGCTTAATTAATAATTGTCATTTTGTCAACATATTGTGTGATATTGGTATGTTTATTATTGAGCTCTTTTAGGTGGCCTTTTAACTCTTCATTGCGTAAATTAAATTCATTACTTTGATTATCATGTTCATCATCATAAATTTTTTTCACATTAAGATACTCAAAGTTAAAATTTGTTTCATCGATGAAAGGGTTGACATAGTAGAGTACATTGAATTATTTTGCCTCAAAGGAATCCTTCTAAAACAAGTGGTTATAAATAGTAGATGGAGCTTCCTCTTGAGGCATGTAGGGGATCTTTTCTTCAAAAGGATTCTCTGGCATTGATAGCTGATAGGAAGTCCAATTCTTCCCATCCTTTATTATTATCTCTCGGAATATTTGAGTGTTATTTACATCTTCAAGGAGATCCCAGTCTGCAGAGGACTTTTCTAGCTTCCCATTCAGGTATTCTATTTCATGCACTTTTTTTTATTCATGTGGGTCGGTCTATGAAGAAAATATCCTATCCTGACATTTGTTTTATTGAGTTGGCATCAACCTATGGTTCAGGAAACCCTTATAAGGGAAGATCTCCCCCCTTTTGATAAAGTGTATGCTGAGGTTGGATCAATAGGGTGCACCGCAGCCCCTGCTTTCTTGAATTCTAGCCCCTTAACCTTTAGCTCTTTGGAGACAAGGTCATCACTATTCCTCTTGTACCCTATTCCTTTAGTGTCAGACTGTTGAGGTATCTTAATGGGATTTTTTATCCCTTATTAATTTTTCCCAACTCCTATTCTTGGTAAGAATCCCATTTTCTTCTTCATGTAGGTGACATTACAATAGTAATATTTAGAGTATGAAGGTGGGATCTGTTTATTAGTATTAACTAAGATGAGTTGCATAGGCGGGTCTAGTTGAAAACCACTTATGTAAATATCTCCACTTTCGTGTTGGATTTTTAGGATTGGGATATTAGGTTCCTCCCCTTTGAGTAAGTTAGCATCTACGAATATAGTGATTCAATTTTCATAAGATCATTTCAGTTTCTGATGTAGTGAAAAAGTAACAACTCTAATATCATAAAGCCATGGTCGTCCCAAAAAAATCTTTAAAAAAGCGGATATGTTATTTTCCTCAAACGCAGTTAGGCTGTCTAGTGTGTCGATCCATAAACTGAGTTCAATAAATCCCATTACTTATCTTCGAGTGTTGTGATAAGCCTTCCCATTTTGAATGGTGGCTGTGACGTCCTCATATTTAATCCCCGGGCATTTAGCAGTTATCAGATAGACCTTCAGGGGAAATCCATTATTAATGAGAACTATGGGTATCCTCGATCCTTGTACATTTAGTGTAGTATTTAGGTTCATATTATGACATGTTCCCATATTGTGTAAATAAATATTAGAATATGACATGTTCTTTATAAAATTCTAGCTTCCTATCTGCACGAGATATTTGGGACTCAAGGAGATGTGCACAACTTTTGAGATAACTGTTTTAATATGAAATCTCTATGTGGTTGGGATGACATTTTGAGCAACCATATAAAGATGTTGTCTTGCGACTTCTTTATCTGGTCTAAAACTTGGTTCTCTTGTACTTTTCTAGATGGATGTTCTTCAAGAACTTCCTTTCTTCTTTCTTATCCTTATCACTATAAGAATTGGGGTTAAGGACATGGTCTTTATACAATATTCCAGACTGAATGTGATGTTCTATTTCTATAGACTCCTAATCAGTCGTGAGGAACTTGATCAATATTTCATTGAAGTTCAAAGTGAAAACATAATTATCATCTTACTAGGTGGGGAACCATTAGATCATCGAAGTGGAATATCAGGTGATCTTCACTGGACTGCTAGGTTGTTGAATCATTTGGTGATTACCATTCCCTTGAGCCTTGACTGTCTTCTATTTTAAATTCTTCTCCACATACAATAGGGATGATCCCTATACTCTCCGGTCAACTTCTATATCCTGTAGCTTTTCGCGCCTCATCGTACATCATAACCCAATGCTTATTGAGGTTCTCCTGTTTATGAACGATGTCTGATATAATGAGATCTCAGATTTTATGGAACACTGGTACATCAATTGGTATAAGATTACCTATAATGGGCTTGGAATAGTAGATTCCAAAGCTCAAGGAATCTAAACATTTAGATCCATGTAGGTTTTCGTGGGAACCACATGATCTAGATGTCTATTAACAACACTTCTAAGGCTTGGTTATTCTACTTAATTTGTTGAGTTGACAAGCATAATCAAGATAAATAGATCTTCAGACTTACCTTCTATTATAACGATATTCACCCTTGAGCTATAGTTAGGTAGAGGTTACTTCTAATATTAGGATTTAGATTGGTAGGCGCAATAATCTTCCTCTGATTAATTAACTCATGTATGATACATCTTAAAACTCGGCACCCTTCCAAGTTATGTGCCGTCATCTGATGAAACTCGTAGTAATGGTCATTCCCAAAGCCTTTTGGTCGGGGATTAGGTAGTGTCTTGGTATCACGGGGTTTTAAAACCCCTTCTTCATAAGATCTTGGTACACAGTACATATAGGAGCGTATAAAGGATGAAATATTCATTGGTCTTTTTCATTATTACAGGGTGCGAGTGTCAGTGCTAGAATAACATTGACAGTAGCGATGTTTGGCTTGCCATTTCTCCTATTCAGGTAAGGAAGAATAATCCCTATATTGTCAGTCTCAATCTTAGGAGATCAGCTTATGTTGTCATCCTCCAATCAGGCTCCCACAATCGTTATATCTTTGAAATGGGGGTAGATACTATGTCTTCAGTTAATCTCGATATGACTAGATTAAATTCTTCTTTACAATGGCCATATGTTCCTCTTCTTAAGGTCGGTTGATCATATGAGTGGCTTTATTTCTCTAATGAGGAGAGAAGGTGCCCAAGTTCTAATTTATTTCCTGCTTCGTCATCTCTAAGTCTTGGAGAGTAATTTCAAGTTCATCGTTGTACTTATACTATTTTATAATATCTCTATAAATGTCACTCCATCTTATAGTCCTTACATCATCTATAGACAAGAACCATTTGAGTTCTCCTCCATGTAAGGTGTGTTTGAACATTTGTGCTATGACTTCCTATGAATCCCCTAGATCTTTTTGTGAACTAGATATGGGCATATTCTTATGAACTTATCAATATCCAACATCTTGAATTTGTCTGGAAACCTAACATTGGGATAAAGGGATAGGCGCTGGATGTCTGCAAGGTCATCGATAGGTCGAAGTTGTAAAAATTTATTTTGGAGTCTTTGGAACTCCATTTAGAGGCATCCAAGATCCGTTGGATCCCCAACCGTGCTAGATATAACTATGCTTTGGGTAGTTATGGTTGGAGGGTTATTGGTAGCATGGATCATTACTGGTTAGGGTACGATATTGGTAGGGTGTGGGTTTGCCCCCAGCCAATCGGTATTCTCCACTCAGTTTCAGAGAGAGATTTGTTCCTGACTCAGAGTTAAAAATTTTCTCCACAAGGAAGTTTGGCTAGCTATAATGTCTTCCAATGATACTCCTTATTCATTTTGAATGTTGTCCACACTAAGAGATGTGGAAGTTTGAGAGATGTGGATTTTGTTCGTTATTCAATATGGTAAGTGTAATTATTGATACCAAAAATTATCCATCTATGTGGATCATTTAGATACTAACACGTTTTGTATAGTGGGAGATTAATCCTAGTCATTAAGGATGAAATACCAACCAACACTAGGAATACCGACCAACATCAGGGATATCGACCAACGATGATAGGAAGATACCAACAATTGTATACATTAATGATTGTACATATATAAATGTCTATGATATAAAGACATTCCATCTATCGATATTCCAGCTCTTGTACACCCCCTGGGGACTATAAATACATTGTAAACCCTACATCTAAAGGATAACAAAAGGAGAGGTAATTGAACAAGACCAAGGAAATACACAACAGGGCACGTAGGCTCTTCCCTTAAACCAAACCACTTTAAAAATATCTTATCTCTTATTTTTATTTATCTGTGATAAATTAATTAGCCTACTCTATTTTTTTGCATCAACATATTAGCACCATCTGTGGAAATGATATTTCTATTCGATCTCACGTAATCAAATATCTAAATGGCTGAAATTCCTGAATCAAGTATCAGGAACGAAGGTATTCCGCCTACCCCTTCTACTCCTCCATCTATAAATGATTTAATTGGGATTCTGGACAGTCTTATAAGAGTCCAAGAGGTCATGCAATATAGTATCAAGCAACTTCCACAAACTCTTCAAGTTGGGGAACCTACTATATTAGCTCAAGGAAATATGCCACCATCCCCACTAAGAGGTGGTCGGTGCAGCCACTCGATATCAATAAGAGATGTCTCCTACTATCTAAGGATAACTTCATTACTAAGGACATCTGAATCTTTCCATACGCAGTCTTATTCTCTAGAGAGGCCAAGTGACTTAGAGAGATTAAGTTGTGCTTCTCCCTTCGATCATTTGGGACCCAAGGGGAACAAAAATGTTCTTAGGGTAAGATCTGGTAATACCAGATGACCATGTGATCAAAGGGAAAGCACGTCTGAATCTAAATCAAGCGCCGAAAGAACTGTTACTCGGACTGAGCAACGACTTTAGGAAGAAAACTCAGTAACTAATAATGTTGTAATGCATAAATCCAATGCTGCCAATGATGCATGGAAAGGATTCATATAGAGATTGGAAGACATATTAGGAGAAATGGAAAAGACAAGAAACCCACTACAAAGAAGTTTTGTAAAAGGGTCTCCATTTGTGCAAGAAATTATGGATTTTTCTTCTCCAGCAAAGTTCAAGGCTCTAGTGGTAAAGCCCAAATATTATGGAAAAAGTGATCCAGTCCTACATATAGAACAATACCAAGTAGCTGCTGATATTTATGATGTCCCCGATGAAATGAGGTGTAGAGAATTTTCTGGAACCATTACTGGATCTGCCCAAATTTGGTACAATGGTCTTCCTCGGGGATAAATTTCTAGCTTTAACCAACTGGCTAAAATATTCATTAACAACTTTTGCTTTAGAGTAAAGCCTGTGAAAAGGGTGTCACACTTACTTAGCGTGAGATAGAAAGAATGAGAGAACACCAGATATTACATCACTCATTTTAATAACGATAAACTAGAAGTCGTAGATTATGAGGAGAAAACTAAAATAACTGCCCTCATGAGTGGATTGCTTCCTAAAAAATTGTATTATACTATTGCCAAGGATCCTCTGAAGGCAATGGAAGAATTGATGGCCAAAGCAGCAAAGATCATGAATGCCAATGAAGCAATGGCAGCCAAGCATAGCTCGGTCAAAAAAGTTAATGGCAAAAATGATAAGCAAGATCATAAAGACCCCAGAGAACAGAGGGAATCAAGACAGAAAGGAGCGACTCAAGAAGTACAACGACTATACTCCGCTAACCATGGGAATTCACCATATTTTGGAGGAAATCAGGCATAATAAAGATGTACGTTGGCTTGATAAGTTGAGAAGTTCCCTGACCAAGAGAGATAAAACTAAGTACTAAGAATTCCACAGGGATCACGGTCACACGACGGAACGTTGCATAGCTCTTTAAAATGATATTATAACTCTCATTCGAAGAGGAAAGTTGAATCAGTATGTTGATTGGAAGAACAACAAAGGAGTTTGGTGTAGATCAAAATATCCTTGTAAGCCCAGAAAGGAGAAGAAAAAAACTCATGAAGATGATTAGGACGATGATCTTGATCTCCCCCCAAAAAACCAATAAACAGAATGTGAGGTATTCTGTATCAATTTTGGTTCCTTTGATTTCCAAATGATTACAGGTGGAGATACAGGAGGAGGAGATCATACAACATAGCGAAAAGCTTACCTCAATGAGGCACAAGCTTGCTCGTATATACAGAGGCTCAATCTTACAGAGGAAGAACGACCAAGGAAGGTTAAAAAACATAAATTAGTAATTAGTTTCTCTAAAAATGACCTTTTAGTTGTACTGTATCCTCATGACGACCCATTAGTAATCAAAGTTAGAACGGAAGAAATCATTGTCTCTAGAGTATCAGTAGATAATGGTAGCTCAACGAATATCATGTTCTATCATTATTTCAGCAACTTTGATTTTAAACTTAGTCAATTAGAGCCTTATCATCGACCACTAATAGGATTTGTAGGTGAGAAAGTATTTCCTTTGGGAACCATTAAAATGGAGGTGATGATAGGAACCTGGCTAGCTATCCAAACAGAGAAGATCCGTTTGTTTGTAACGGTTAAAAACGTCCATTCAACTTATAATATAATCATGGGAAGAGTAGGGCTAAATAAGTTTGAAGCAGTACCATCCACTGTTCATCAATACTTAAAATTCCCAACTAACTTTGGTGTGGGAATTGTGAAGGGTGATAAGAAAGTAGATCGGGAATGTTAATACTCTTCTGTTGAGCAACAAGACTTGGAAGAAATAAAGAAAAAACCACTACCTACCAAATGGATACTCCTGAGCTTGATGAAGATTCTGAGGTTGAAACCTTATATCCAAGCGAGGAAACAGAGCTGGTAAAGGGATAGATTATGGAATCAAATGAAATCATTGTGTTAGACGATGGCAGACCGAAGCGCATCACTTAAATAGCGATAAAATTATATCATGTTCTTAAACAGGAACTAGTGAGCTTCCTTAAATAGATAAAGCATGTATTTTCTTGGAGTCATGAAGATATGTCTGGGATAGATCCCATTTCCTTTGTCATGAGCTCAACATAAATAAAGAAGTTAAATAAGTAAAACAAAAATGAAGAGTGTTTAGTCCCAAAAAGAACCAAGCTATCCAGGAAGAAGTCAAAAAGCTTTAGAAAGTAGCTTTTATTAATGAAGTGAAATACCCAAACTGGTTGGCCAATGTAGTTACGGTCAAAAAGAAAAAAACAAGTGGAGAATGTGTGTAGACTTCACAAATTAAATAAAGCATGCCCAAAAGATCATTTTCCTTTGTCCCGAATAGATCAATTCGTGGATGCAACATTAGGACATGAGTTACTCAGCTTTATGGATGCTTATTCTGGTTATAAACAGATAAAAATAAAAACTAAGGATAGGGAAAGCACTCCTTTCATCACTCCCCGAGGAGCATACTGCTATAATGCCTTTTGGTTTGAAAAATGCAGGTGCTACATATCAAAGGCTAGTCAATAAAGTGTTTGAGGAAGAGATAGGCAAGAATATGGAAGTTTACGTAACTAATATGCTAATAAAAAGCAAAAAGGTGTTCGATCACATTGTAGACCTCAGCCAGAGTTTTGATCAACTTGAGAATCACCAGATAATGTTAAATCCAACCAAATGTGTTTTTGGAGTGCAAGAGGGAATGTTCCTCGGGTACATAGTAAATAAAAAGGGAATTGAAGAAAATACAAACAAGATCAAAGCATTAATTGAAATGCAATCTCCAACTTGCAAGAAGGATGTGCAAAGATTGACTGGACGAGTAACAACCTTGAACAGACTCATGTTCCAAGGTATGGATAGATGCCTTCCGTTCTTCAAGGTGTTCAGAAAAATCTTTGAATGGAACAAAGAATGCGAAAAAGCTTTTGTGGAGTTGAAAAAGTATTTGGGTTCACCTCCATTACTCTCACGACCAATCACAGGTGAAAAATTATACCTGTACTTAGTTGTTTATGCATTGATCCAAGAAGAGAATAGAGCTTAAAAATTCATCAACTATACTAGTAAGACTTTCCGAGGAGCAGAAATCAGGTACCCTTGTTTGGAGAAATTGGCCTTATCACTAATTGAAGCATCCAAATGTACGAAACCTTATTTCCAGGCCCATACAATCGTATTTTACACTGATATTCATCTAAGGTAGGCTTTGCATAAATCGGAGAAATCTGGTAGATTAATGTATTAGGCTGTGGAATTAGGGGAGTAGGATATCATATATGAACCGAGGTCTTCTTTGAAAGACCAACCAGTGCAAGATTTTATAATGGAGTTCACTTACTCTGAGGTCCCCTAGCAACAAAGTAAGTAGGTAGAACTAGAATCAGGAGAAAGTGATGTCGACAAGAATGCTCCCAAATAACTTTCTTCAAACGGAGCTATTGTAGACCTACCAGATTTCTCTTCCCGAACACAGGAGATGACCAGGAAGTATGAAGAAGCAAAGGAAAAAATATTCCACTATGGGAGTTTGACAGATGGAGCATTTGATAATAATGTTGCAATATGGAACTTATATGTTAACGGATCATCTTGTTCAAGCGGCATTGGAGCATGTATAATACTTAACACTCCTGATGGTATTCATATTGAGTATGCATTACGTTTTTAATTCCAGGCGTCAAATAATGAAGAAGAGTACGAAGCTCTAATCGCGGGCCTAAGTTTAGCCCAATCATTGAATGTCGAGAAAGTTGTGGCACACAATGACTCTCAGCTGGTAGTAAACCAAACATTGGGTTTATATGGAGCTAAAGGAGAATTGACAACTAGGTATTTATCCAAGGCAATGGAAGTCATTGTAAAATTACCAGCTATTGAAATTAACATAATCCCAAGTTTAGAAAATGCACGAGCTGATGCCCTTGCTTGGCTAGTCTCTGCTACCAGAATTGAACTCTAGTGAACTATCCCTATTGAGATTTTGGCCAATAGGATCATAGACGAAGATTTGATGATCAATTTTTCTACCGTAGATATGGGGCCATCATGGATGGACCCCATCATAGCATACATTGAAGAAGGAACTCTACCAACAGATATGGTGGAAGCAATGAAGTTGAAATACAAAACAGCTCGGTATGTGTTAGATAAAGGTGTTTTGTATAGGAGAGGACTAACAGACAATTTTTAGCGCTGTGTGCGTCCATTATAGGTCCAAGATCTAATTCAAGAGGTGCATGAAGGATCACGTGGAGCTTACATAGAAGGGAGAACACTTATGCTAAGAATCAGTACTTAAGGGTATCAACAATGCGAGTAGACTGTGCATTTTTTTGTAAAACTCCACAGGTTGTTCTTACTCCAATCACTTTCCGTAGTCATTTGTCATGTGGGGTATAGACTTGGTCGGACCACTGCCAACCACCTGAGGAAGATTTAAATACTTGGTTATAGCTGTGGATTATTGTAAAAAATGGGTTGAGGCAGAGCCTTGTAACACCCCGTATTTTTATGGGCTTTTAAAATTTGGGGATTTATTAAATTTAAATTGAGATATTAATTTAATATTAATCCGAAAATTTATTTTTTTATTTACTAACGTGATGTGAGTTAGTAATTATTGAAATTGTTTAATACTACTAGACGAGTAAAGTAATATATGAGATTTATTTTATTAAAATTATCACGAGTGAATAAAATGGTAATTATGGAAATTTAAGTCGGGACGCGCCTGTGTCGTGTCAAGACTAAATTATTATTATATAAAGTAAATAAATTATAAGTTACTCGTATGGTCATTTTGAGTGCGCCAAAGTGTCGGGAAGGGTCGAGATAGTCAGAAAAGTGTACCCGGGGGTTTAGTTTGGGTCTCGGGGCATTTTTAGGCCTAATTGACATCCCGAGAGGGTATTTTAGACATTTTATATTTTTGGGGAATTAAACCCACGAATTTCCTAAGGATATATCAGCATTTAGGAGTTGTCTTCTAGGGTTAACAAATACAAAATCAAAGTACGACCATTAGATAAGAAGTTGGCAAGCTTTTCAAGAAATTCAAGGCCAAAGACTCAACCGTTTCCATCGCCACTACCACCAAAACGTAGATCGCGGAACGAGGAGCACAATCATACCTTTTTCCTTCAAAAACCAGAAACTAAATTCCTAGGCAAGTATCTATCGTGCTTTATTTTTAGTTAATGTCTCAATCATGTTAGTCTAGGGTTGTTTAGGACTTGTCCTAGGAAAGAAATTGTCAATTTAGAGACTTTAAATCGCATGTTTAGAGAGATTCCATATATTCTGGATATACCCATCACATGTAGAGGATTACCAGGAAATTATTATGAGTTTAGAAATAAGAAATCTGGGAAATAATTAGAGGAATGTATATTTCTTTCAAAATTAGGGTTCTTAAAGATTATGTCAATTTTATCCCATTAATCCGATATCGTTGATGAATTTATACATGTTTCACGTAGGAAAACTTGTATATATGTATATAGTTATTGTAGTACCGTTATTTGAGAATTCTAGAGTTGTAAATGACATTTTTGGAGAAATTGGAAGATGAAACCCGTAAGTTTAATTTGCAGTTTCTCGGCAAGAACTGCTTGATCGATCGATCAAACCCAGATCATCGATCGATCGACTGATCGATCGAACCCTTTTTTTCGATCGATCGACCCCTCCTGGAAAAATGCATATTTCTCTTTCGTTAGTTTAATCCGATTAAGATGTATGGGAACCCTTGATTGTGTTGTTGGAATATAATGGGATATATAGATGACCAGTAGGGCCTAGGTAGACACCGTTGAGTAACATTTTAGTGTAGGATGAGATTTTGGGTTAACGAGGAATGATTCATGTGTATAAGAAATCATGCGTATATTTAATAAAAAGATCGGGACTCGTAAAGGAGTTAGACCGGAACGCAAGTGAGTGAATGCCTACTTAAATTACACTTAGAATACTTCGAGAGAGGACAAGTGAGTATGAAATGAATAATAGGTGAGAATACAAATAACGAGTCCGTTATACGAAATAATCAAGAAAAATGTGTAATAACGAATAATTATAATTATGGGTCATGAGCGCACCTAATTTAGAAATGTGGATGTGTGTGTGTGTGTATCTATATATATATATATATATATATATATATATATATATATGACTGTGTGATTGTGCATATATTATAGCTGTATAAAAATCATACTCGGGCTACTTGCTATCACGGGGGTTTCCGCGTCGGGACGATCTTATCTCTATGGGACCTTTATGGGGGATATTGACTCGTACCCTAGAACATAGGATTCCTTGGTACAGGCTATCTGATTGATAGTCAGACGGTCCTAAGAGACGTGAGGGTATGTGCTGACCTCTTAGTGACTTGGAACTATGCTTCGCCTCCATTTGTATGTGTTTTATGTTAATGCAGTTCGAGAGTGATTCCGAACTAGCATTTCCCTAAATATGTGTGATACAGGGACTTGATAGCAGAGAATGCCAGCACCAGAGATTGTATGTGGGGTGCAGATAGTATATATATATTATATGAGTGATTGGTACATATATACTTATATATGGAAACATTGCACCATAGATTTTATGTGGGGTGCCGTTAGTTTATATATTATACGTGTAAATAATATATATACGTATATCTATATGAGAACTTTCTACTGTGCGTAATATAAGTTAGGTAATGTTTAAATTTTCAACTTCACTATAAGTATTCGGAAACTTTATGACGGTACGGGGTTATTCAAAATAACATAATAAATCCTGAAGAGATTGATTTCCTAAAGTGAATATCATAACCTTATTTTCAAGTGATAAAATCTTATGGAGAATAAGTTAGAGAGACTTATGAGATTCATTAGTATGGTAGGCGTGCACACTAGGCGAGACGTGAGAATTCTCAAGAGAGTGTCGCATACTAAAATGGTTGTTGCATTAGTAGGAAAGCATTTTAATTACTTGCTAAACTATTTTTAAACTGTTTTACAATCGGGATCTGACCCGTTTACTGTTATCTCTTCTCTCTTTTATTTATATATGTATATATTACAGGTACCCAACCACAGGGGCGTCATGCATAAATTCTTTGGATTGGACGCGCTGTAGCTTATGTGGGAGTTGCATGCCTTTGTCTTAGACGTCCTCTTCATTTATTCGGTTCTTGTTATAGTTCTTCCTAGATAGGGCATGTGTCTCCCATTTCCCATTCAGTGTAGATTTGTCAGAGATGTATGTTTATTTATTTTCAGTATTCAGTACTCTTTGGGTATTAACTCTTGTCAAGATGATTTCATTTGTAGCTTAAATTTGGTTTGGTTAATTTAGATGGATTAATTCTTTTGTGTTAATTACTATCCGTAGCACTTATGTTATTCTTAAACTATTGGTTATTTAAAAGGTTTTCAAATTGGAATTTAATAAAAATGGAAATAAAGTTTTAAATTGTTTTGACACTTAGCTTAATTATTTAGGGTGTTTAAATTGGGAAATTTTATTTTGCGACAGTGATGCTAAGAATGAACCAACTGTTCACCTTGATTTTAATTTAATAAAGGATTGATCGCCCGGTATTTAGTTAGGCGGAGTGTCACAAGCCTCTGATAGACATGCCTTATGAAAAGGTCTAATAGTTCAAATGGAAAAGCGTCGCTTGTAGGTATGGGTTTCCCTTATGCTATCATTACCGACCACCGAACACAGTTTAACAATAACGAATTCGCAAATTACTGTGCTCAGTCCAATATCCAAAAATTGCATTCAGCTCCAGGACATCCTCAGAGTAATGGACAAACTAAAGTTACGAATAGAACCTTGCTTAACGGGTTGAAGAAAAGACTTGATGATGCAAAGAAAATTGGATAAACAATCTACACTCTGTCTTGTGGTCATAACGAACAATACCACGAGTTTTAAATTTGGTGCACTCTGTCTTGTTAGCATTTAGGACTGAAGCTGTCATTCTTGCCCAGCTAGGCTTGCCATCCCATAGAGTTTTAAATTTTATCTCTCATGTAATTGATTTAATGAGAAGGTTGGACCTAGATATGCCGTAAGAAGTAAGAGAAGATGACGCCCTAAGAAATGCAGTCTACCAACAAAGAACAACTTGATTTTACGATAAAAGGATGAAATCGACCAACTTGAAGGAAAGAGATTATATGCTGAAGAAAGTGTTGTAGAAAAATAACAAGCTTGAGCCCAACTGGCATGGGCCATACCGTATTTCAACAATAATCTGACCTGGAACCTATCAAATTGAAACCTTGGAAGGTGAAAAATTCAAAAAGCCATGGCATGCAGAGCATCTCAGAAAATATTATCAATAATATTGTAATTAGTTCGAAATCAACTTGCAGTATTAATAAAATCTTGAGTTTTTTTTTCCATTTTTGTTGTTGATTTTTTTGGGAGTACTAGTGTTATGCACTACTCTAACTAATTAATAAAATGTTATAAATCGTTGCTTGGCTCAATAAATATTGCCCTGAATATTGATTGACAGAAGCAACAAGTTGCTCAGAGCAGCCACAAACTTGATCGTTGATGCACCAAGTCCAAGTCAACAGGATGTTAAATCCTCAAAAAACTTGGTCCACAAATATAAGGATAAAACAAGATCTTAATCCTACTGGGCAAAGTACAGGAATAACGTTGCAAAGATTCCTCAAGAGGAATGTAAGCACATATTCCACAAACTCCTGGTCACACCACTAGTATTTAATGCAAAAATCCAATCCTTGGGTGCATTAGTAAAACCTTTAGAGACACATGGGTAACTAGCACTAAATTTAGATTTTAATCTAAGTACTGTAGTAGAACCTATGTATTCATCTAACTAGCTCTAAATTTATATTTTAATCTAAGTATGCTAGTATAACATTTGCACTCATTGGTCATTGATACTCAAATTAATCAAAGTCTATCAATATAACTAATGATAAAGAAAGGATTAACATTCAACAAAAGATAAGTTGATCAAATTTTCATTTCATTCAATCAAATTAATTACATGAATGTGTTAATAAAATAAAATACAAAGATTCATTCTGCAGGACGTTTCCCTTCAGCTTCGGAAACAGAATCCATTCCAGTAGGAGGATCATATAAAGTATAAGGAGAATTAATGAAGTTCAAATCCTGAAGCATTCTGGTATTACTGCTACTAGGATGATCAAGCAGATGAGGAGGTCGAATGATTTCTAATTCATCATGAAGCCCGTAATCTCCTAAGTATTTTGAACTCAAGCATTGAGGAATATGATGGATTGGAATCAAATTGACATCTAATTTAAAAGGAGGATTATCAGCTCAAGCAAGACTAGATCATACATATCCCACAATGAGTTGTTTTGATCCACTTTCATTACTGTCAAAGCATTTATCCAACCCCATTTATAGCTCTCATTCTTACCTTGTTGAATCTTATCATCAATATGCCCCAGAGCTTCATCATACCCATCCATCCCGACTTTCCTTAGTTATTTATTGAATTGAAAGGTTAAATTGTCAACATGGTAATGCAGTTTCTTCAACACTCCATCCTTAGCTTGCAACTGAGATGATTGAGTGGATAGTTGTTTGGCAAGGCATATAGCTTCCGGGACATCTCAGCAATGGTTTTATCTTTAGCTTTTAATTGTGCAGCTTGATTGGTAAGGGACTGTTGGGTCCTGGCTTCCTTTGTAGAACCTTGACCAGGTTTGACTCTAGCTCGAGAAGATGAAGAAGAAGATTTTAATTTCTTCTAAGCCTCCAACTCCTCACTTAACCTTGAGTTTTCGGCCTTCAAGAAGGAATGATCCTCATCTATAGAAGCAACAACATCAGTGGATGACTTTAGGGCATCAAGTTCATTTCTCAACTTATTATTCTCCTCCTCTAGAATCTTGGCAATGTCTCTTGCTTCATACACTTTGTGTTTCAGCAGGAATTCTCATCTTAAAAAATGAGAAGCAAATTTATCCAACTTTTTCTCAAAGCCCCAACCTTCACTAAGGGCCTGGAATTTCTTATCATAATCCTCATGCAAAAATGTTGTAGTTTCATTATGTTCCTCCTGCATCTCTTCAATTATTTCATAGTAGGAAACATTATTGGCCACTGCCCGATCAAGAAGACACTTTAAGTAAATATAGTTTTCTTTGGCTTCTTCGGACACCCCTTCCCCGAGAAACTTCAATAGGTTGGCATCAGTCAGAGATAAGAAACCAGCTTTGAAAAGCTCATTAAAACTCTGTAGTATCTTGGAGTTAATAGATGAGAAATATTCTAATTTATCCATGAACTATCAAGAAGAAGAAAGTTATCAATCAATAAGGTGCATAGTATTGAAAACACAAGAAGATGGGTAAAGATATTTCTCTTTTCATTAATAAAAAAGGGAAGTACATATACATATTAAAAAAAGAAAAAAAGTACAACTATTGAAGAAGGAAAACAAAAATCTTCTTGGTTTTACACCTGTTTCATATCTTCCTTAAGATTAGCCTACGAAGAATTGGGAGCAGAAGGAGGAGGAGGATTAACTTTGGAGGGCGCAGTAGAATTAACATCCCGATGTTGATCGGCTGACTCCACCACTATCAAAGACTCACTGTAACCCTAGTCATCAACTTTCTTGTCCAGATTTGGAGGAGCCCTAAGATCATATCACAAGAATAACTCATAATCTTTTGGAGTATCGACCTCCACCAGAGCAGCAAACCAACCATCCTTGAAGCATTTTTTATTTGCAAACTCAATTTGTGAAGAAGCTTCTCCAAAGGCCTTATCCCAACCTCTGTTGAAGACATCATCTCTGGCTTTAGCCCTCTTCACCTTCTTAGCACCCAAGTCATTCTATAGCTAGGCAGACTTGAGTTTCTCAGCGTCTAATTCTTTTTGCAACTTGTTAGACAAACCCTGAGCAGTTTTAGTAACTTCTTCAGCAGATTTCTTCTTCTCCTCCCATTTCTTTTGTTAATTAGTCAATACTTGTTGGGAATCAAGCAATGACTTTTTAGCTCATTAAAACCTTATTCAACTTCACAAGAGGAAGAAGCTCTCGAAGACTCATATTTCTCCAACATATTATTGAAGTCAACGAGGAACTGAACAAGAACAACAAGGAAAGTCAGTATTATAAAGAATAAATTAAGAGATACAAAATTAAAAAAGGTAAAATTGTATACCAGATCAAGGCTTTGAGAAGCCCTGTCAGAATTCTTAGAATGAGGTAATCCAGTAGCAGCACCCCTGTGGTGTGATAAAGTCCCAGACTTTATTAGTTGTCTTGCCAATCTAGGGCCAAGGACCACATGATAGGCACAAGAATATATATTGACTAACTCATGCTGGTTGGGAAGAGCATAAGAACCTTTTGCTAACTTAGAAGGAATCCCTTTCTTTTTTCTTTTCAGGGGGCTCTCTTCAATTTTCATGGCTGCGGACTTCTTCCCAGTCTCTCCTTTACTTTTCACACATGCATCAGCTTATTTAGATGAGGGATTGGCAACTATGTCTCCCAAAATGTTGGGAATCTTCCTCTTCCTCATGGATACGGCAAGGGGCAAGTTTGAATCTAAGGAAGAGGGGGGAAAGGAGACAAGATCACCACTGCCAGATTCAGTAGTTGAGGAAGTATAAGGAGGTTCTTGATCAAGGTATATTTCAGGGGAAGGAGTAGGACGAGAAATGAAGGAAGAAATTGTGTTCTTGTATTGCAGCAAATAAGATGTAGACCTGACGTGCTCTTCGCCACTATGAAGTCCCCAGATGAATTTCAACTCCCTAAGACTCACTTCACTTTCCTTGGTACACCTTCTCTTCTAATCAACTGCAATAAAAATTTACATAGCAATAATTAGTGTTACATTTAAAATAGATATATACAGGGAAAAACAGTTAAATGAGGAATAACCTATCCCATTTCTAAAAGTATGGCATCTAGGCCCCTGATACTCAGCATTTCCGTTTAAAGGGGCGTGTTGCCAAAATTTTACAATAACTCCATGCTCAAAATAATCCCTATTGGAGTCTGGAAGATTAACTACTAACACTTTATTTAAATCCCTATTCTTTAAATAAAAAGTGGTGTCACTAGTCACCCACTTATAACAAAACATTATTTCTGGAATCCCCATATGGGTTCCATGAATTCGATTCAACCTATACACTCCATTTACGACCCTCCAAGTATTGGGGGCTAATCTAGCTAGGACAAAGTCAAAGTATTGACAAAAATTCAAGGAAAAGTGGTTTAATAGAAAAGGTAAACCCACACTCAACTATAAAAATAGAGGGAAACCAGTGACCTTTAACAAGTGAGAAAAAATCAGCATGTAAAATAGTGTGTTCCAAAACAGGGAATCTTAAATTCATTTCTGATTTCATCAAGAGAATAAATAGATTAAATCACGATGAAGAATACGAGAGAGGAGAAAGAGTTCTTACACAAATTAAGCATTCAGCAAGAACTGAAGAACTTAAAATGATCGCACAGAAGAGAGAAAGAAAGATTGAAGACACTGTAGCCAAAAACACTCAGAAAATTAGAGGTAGTAAAAGTTCGTGGATTTCCCTCTCTTTATAGGTTGCCTCAAAAATTGGAAAAATAATGATTAAAAGGCAGCGTCGATTGAACTGAAGGCGGCTAAAAGACAGAAAAGATGGATTTGCCCAAAAATGATTCGTTAAAGTTATGGATAATTTCAAAAATGCCACGCGCATTATATTTCCATAATTAAACCATAAATTTTTACAAGTATGGGAAGTCAGTAACCGAACAGGCCTAAAATTGTTTTCCCGAGCAACTTTAAGAGCCAAATGATCCATACTCTTGTAAGAACTTCAAGCATGAAACATTGTGGGCTTCTATTGATACCAAAAATTGTCCATCTATGTGGACCATTCAGATACTAACACGTGTTGTACAGTGGGAGATTAATCCTAGTCATCAAGGATGAAATGCCGACCAATACTAGGAATACCGACCAATATCAGGGATGCCGACCAACGATGATAGGCATACACCAACATTTGTATACATTAATGATTGCACAGATATAAATGTCTATGATATAAAGACATTCCATCTTTCCATATTCCATATCTTGTACACCCCGTGGGGACTATAAATACATTGTAAACCCTACATCCAAAGGATAACAAAAGGAGAGGCAATTGAATAATCCCAAGGCAATACTCAACAATGGATGTAGGCTCTTTTCTTAAGCTGAACCACTTTAAAAATCTCTTGTCTCTTATTTTTATTTATCTGAGGTCAATTAATTAGCCTAGTCTAGTTTCTTGCATCAACAATAATGTTTATAGGAATTATTGAATAAAGATTTTTTCCTAAGTGTTATCCTAAGAATAAACAAACATGAGTTTAAAACAGTATGGTTATTTTATTTGGACAATCTTGGCTGATCATCCATTTTCTACTATACTTGAGAATGTGCACGAATTAATGGCTCAATTTATTTAATTAAGTTCCCCAACACATATCTAAATTTTAATCAAATTTTAGTTATTATGTTCATCCGAATAATGTCCAAATACCAAATTTCAATTTCGGTCCAAACATGCAAAAACAAACAAGATGAGAAAAAAATCCCTTCGCATGGAAAAACCTTTATTCAACAATATTAGAAGTTTATGAATACAAACGACTTACGAGACACTTAGCTACACTAAGTTATACATAGATCTTCAGAAACTTCAACAGTTATGGCCCAACTCCAGAGTCGTCCATAAGTAGAGGTTTGCCCTCGGTATCCACCGATTTAGCGTTCTCCTTCAGCACTGAAACCTTGTTTCGCAAAATCAGCCGTAGAGAAAAGTCTCTATAAGAGTGTATCATGAGAAACCTTCTTAATGTAGGTAAAAGTGATTTTGAATATATCTTGGATGTGAGTAGTATGATATGAGGTGTTTGATAAAAAAAAAAGAGAACTCAAAATATATTATTGGCTTTTAAAAAGACTTCTTAAGGTGTCTGTTTACCCTTATTATAAGAAGGGAAGATAACAAGGATTTACACAAAAGATAATGGAAAGAAAATCTCTTAAAAAATTTCTCCCATCGTTCGAACGAAGGGGCAGGTTGTTTGAATGACACTGAACGACGCTTCGAACGAAATCTTCAAATGAGATTTCATCAAAACCATAAAGGGTTCTCGTTTGATAAGTCGTTAATCTCATTTAAACACAAACTTCTAATGAGAAGTCAGTATGACCCAAAAGAAAATTTATTCGAACGAGGGAGAACTTCATTCAAATGAAGTTTAGAATAATTGGAAAAACTTTTGAGTTCCTTTTAACAAAATATTGCCTCATTGAAAATTTATTCCTAAAACAAAATTTGAGTTCCTTTTAACAAAAATTTTCCTCATAAAAAATAATCAATCCCCAAAAAATACTTAGAACCTTTTTACCACATCAAACACATAATTCTTCCATGATTATTGAGATGACTAAGTCTTGTGTTATTTGACGGTATTCAACATAGTCTTTAAGTACCAAAAAGTAGTGACAGAGACGTGTTTAGGTGTTGTGTTTGTGTAACGGGATACACAAAATCAAAATAGATAAAAAATGAGCAATCATAAATTTTTCTCTTACGCATCTCTCCATTTTTCTATTCCAATTCAAAACACCATCCTAAGCCAAATTGAATCCTATGACTTAAAACGATAATCTACCCTCCCAAAATATAAATGAAAATGGAACGTAGAATATGTTCAAGTCTCCAATCATGAAACTAGATCTTTACTTTGGCAAACATTGTCTTCATGCTTTAAGGATCGAAATGATCATCATCAAGGCAGAATTTCATACACACATGAGGCAAACAAAGATATCGTGATGCATAGAGTTTTAAAAGAAATAAAAACTCTCCATCAATTTGTTCTCCCCCTTTTTGTTCGCAGTATACAAAGGAGTCGAAATTAAGCATGAAATATTGACATCACATGAAGAAGTAAGATATCAACACAAATATAATCTAGCAATCATAGATAATGATATCTCAAAGGCATGTATCAACCAACTATTTTTGAAATGTTTTAATTTTTTTTAAATAAAAAGTATAAAAGGAACAAATACAGCACATTATGGAATAACACTAAAATATCTTAACCGTGAAAACTGAATGTAGAGGTGTGAAAAGTCTCCATTGGTAAATCAACGTATATAGTCATAACATGTGTAAACGAAGTTTTAAGATACCTCTAACGAAAATATCTCAAAGTCTACCTTAAGTGTAAAAATTATTAACTCAAGTGAAATTGACTCAACAAGTTATGAACATAAATGATTCTCACACCAATGACACCAAACTATGTAATATTTTTTTGAGACATTTTAGTTGTGCAAACCCATTGATCTTCGACTTTAACTCTATTAAATCTCATATATATGATGATAATCTCTCAATGATTTTTAAAAACATTAATGCTCATATGTAGCGAAGCATCAATGTATCAAAAATTGGCCTCGCACTTCTGTTTTTATGTGCCTATAATCTTTTTTAGCTCTTTTATGCAAATGGTGGCTTTTCACGCATATAATATTTTTATCTTTTGTATCCCTTTTCCACTTCTTAACTTATAACAATATATTCCGAAAAAGTAATTTAAATTCGGGCAATGGTTCTTAATGCACAACTTTATCTTTTTTTACATTTGGTTCCTTATAATGCAAATTTGAGATGAGAACATCATTTTTGACAAGTGGTAAGTAAGTGCAACGTTCAAACAAGTTCGTGCATGTGTGCATTAAAGGTGACTAAGAGTTAAACATGTAGAAAGTAATCATCAAATATCAACGTAACGAATCCATACATTATTAACACACTATAAAAATGACATCATGTGTCAAAACACTACGAAACAGTCACGTGGACGTATGGAATGAATGGGTGATCCAGACATCTTAAATGTTCATCCATATATGGTGAATAAAAAAAATTAAAACTCCTTTTATCTTTTTCAAAAATTTTATCAAAAATTAAATCTTTTTGCATTTTTCACATTTTTTAAAAAATTGAAAATATTTTTGTATTTTTCCAGAAAAATAAAACACTTTTTGGATTTTTCTAAAAATGTCAAAATATAAATATAAATACAATGATATATCAATGACAAGGCAATCTAGCAATATAAATATAAGATGTAAATATGTTAGTCATCCTATTTTAGAAACAAGTCCCAACTTCAAACATTACTCTTAGAGGAGTTCTCAAAAGGAGATGACATCCTAAGAAATTCCTCCACCAAATTTTCTGAAGTCTTAACTAAATACTCCACTTGCTCTAAAAAACTCTCAAAATATCTATGGTAATGTGCCAGAGCATGTAGAGTAATAATTGTGAGAGTGCGTGCAAAAACATGTGTAGGAACTCGGATGGAAGCATACCGAGGAACACACATATGTGAAACTCTCCCTAGCTTATAACAAAACTCTCTAAGATGACCTCTTTGTTTACAATGGTAACAAACATAAATGGGCTTGGGTCCACCTTGCTCAAAATGTCTAGGACGATCTCTCCTAGGTGGGTTAGGTCGAGCTCCATATGGATCCATCACAAACTCGAGAACTGGCTTGGGTACATCTTTAGAAGTTGATGCATTGTCATAACTTATTCCTTTCCTCTCAACATTACCTAACATGGGACCGAGGAACATCTTTCCAACCTTCTTATATGTGTCCTCTAAAGTGACCTTGACCTCCCGAGCACGTTCGAGATCAATCTCGAGTTAGAATTCATGGGCTTCATTTTTTCACGAGTGTCCAATGAATACTAAAGATCTTTTGTAAAACTAGCCACAGTGTTTGTAAAATCAGTCTTCTCTCTTACTAGATACTCTTAGGCTAGGTAAAGTTTTTTTAACCTTAGAATATCTATTATTCCTATCGAATTTAGATCGGTAACCTTAGGAATAAAATGGGCTAGGATTGATCGCAAAATTTTCTTAACAACACGCGTCTCAGGTATTCTCTCACACAGATTAAAACAAGAATTAATTATGTCGGATAAACCTGCATAAAACTCATCTAAAGACTCAAAATCTAGCATTTTAATAGTCTCAAACTCTGTGGTGAGGTTTTTTATCTTAGAAACTTTAACAACATTGGTTCCCTCATAAGTGAGCTGGAAGGGGTCCCAATCTTCTTTAGACATAGTGCACGTCATAATGCGGCGGAACACGTCATGTGTGACGGCTCCCGAGATGGCACTCAAATCGTACGAGATAAAATTGTTCCATTTAATGTCATCATATATCCATTGAGAGACAGTTTTAGGGCCACCGACATTATCAATAGTTACAGTGGGTGGTGTCCACCATCATTCACAAAGTAACTAGATACATTCATCAATTGATTTTGAAGGAGAGCTCATTCCCTCTTTTCAGTAGGTATAATTGGAACCATAAAAAATGGGCATTCAATTATACAAATTGGCCATTGAATTCCTGCATTTTGAAGATCAGCAATTTTTGAAAATTTTGATATCAATTTTTTTTTGCGAAAAAGGATTACACGATATTTTGGTGTACCCTGCTTTGATACTAATTTGAGAGTGCGCAGGAACTAATGGATTAATTTATTTAACTAAATGCCCCAACACATAAATCTAAATTTTAATCTTTAATTAATTATTGTGTGTATGCAAATTATATCAAAATACCAATTTGTAATTTCATTCCAAACATGCAAAAACACACGAGATGAGGAAAAATCCCTTTGTAGGGAAAAACCTTTATTCAGCACTATTGGAAGTTTATGAATACCAACGACTTACAAGACACTTATCTACACTAAATTAGACGTGTAGATCTTCAGAAACTCCAACAGATACGGCCCATCTCCAGAGTCATCCACAGGCAACGATCTACCCTCAGTATCCACCGATTCATCCCTCTTCTTCAGCACTAAAACCTTGTTTCACAAATTATTCATAGAGAAAAGTTTCTACAAAAGTGTATCATAAGAAACCTTCTTGATGTAGGTAAAAGTGATCGCGAATATATCCTTGGGGTGAGGAGTATGATGTGAAGTGTTTGATTACAAAAAGAGAACTCAAAATATGTTCTTAGCTTTTAAAAAAGAGTTCTTAAGATATCTAATGTCGTTTAGCCTTTTCATAAGAAGGGGAGATGAAAAGGATAGATACAAAAGATAGTGGGAAGGTAATATTTAAAAAATAAAAACTGCTTCGGTTGATTGAACGTAGAGGCAGGTCATTTGAATGACACTGCATCTTGTTCAAAGGACGCTTCGAACGAAAGCTTCAAACGAGATTTTAGCAAAACCATAAGGGGATATCGTTTGATACGTCATTAATCACGTTCAAACTTGAACTTATAATGAGAAGTTAGAATGACCCAAAATAAATATTGTTCGAACAAGGGAGAACTTCGTTCAAATGAAGTTTTGAAAAATTGAAATTTTTTTCTTAAAAAAAATTTCAAGTTCCTTTTAACAAAAAATTTCCTCATAAAAAATACTCAATCCCCAAAAAATACTTAGAACCTTTTTACCACACGAAATGCATACTTCTTCCATGATTGTTGAGATGACCAAGTTTTTCATTCTTTGACGATCTTCAACATAGTCTTCAAGTACTGATAACTAGTGACGGAGCCATGTTTAGGTGTCGTTTCTATTTAATGGGATGCGCCAAATCAAAATAAATAAAAAATGATCAATCATTAATTTTCTCTTGCAATACTCCTCACTTAGTTCGCATCTCCAAGTCAAGAGTTATGAAGAGTGAGTATATTTTTCCCAGTTCTTGGAGTCCTACCCAATTTATGAAACTTTCTTTAGGTATACAAGATCCTTTTGGGACATGTCACCATTTAGAGAATCTCTAGGCTTATTTTATTCTTCGTTGTGTCCTAAAGTTATATTGCATGAGGTTATGTAAGGCTTTCCTCTAGGCTGAAATTTCCCTTCTTTTCATATAACCCCTCACAATATATCTTAGGGGTGCCTACGAGATGGTCATTTTGATATACCCAAATGTACGTGAATTGAGCCTTCTGGTATATCTCGTAAGGACAGTAATGAGATAAAAACTGGATATATTTGAGGTACATGCGCGATGTTCACTGAGAATATACCACTCTATCTATGCCAAGGGTAAGTATCCAAGAAGAGTGGAAGTTGTTTCTAGGGACCCACGTTAGTTAGACCCAAGTCTCCATGCTAAGCTTCCCAGGGTAATGGGGTATGTAGCTATATGCTAATGTTATGAGATGATGTAGTGTGCATATTTTGGAAAGTCTTTTATTTTTCGGTAAGATCCATTTCTTCTTGTGAATATTACTTGTCTCGAATAAGGTTTAAGGGATTCCTAGGGTGTAATTTTTTCCATACGGGATCATGCAATACCAATATTTTTCTACTAAGTCAGGTACTAAAAAATAATAAATAGCAAAAGATACAATATATATATATATATTGAGTTTAGTCCTCATAATAAGAAAAATGTCCCCGACGGAGTCGCCATTGTGAGAACCCGGAACTAAAGAGAGGCTACCTCTTATCCTCCTGTCCACCCCCTTTGTGCGTCCTTTCAGACAGATTGTTAAGAAGAGCAGTTTCTTTAATGGTGGCGTGTGGTCGTCACTTTTGTTCTCTTTAAAAATAATTGAGTCGCCAGTATGTTTTACCCAAAATCGAAAAAATAAGGGGCAGGCCTCCATAAAGACCTATTAGTGACAAGTGATCTGCGTTCTTAACCAGAGAGTCACAGGTTCAGGGATTGGGTTATATATTGATATGGTGTGAGGCATATGTTTCAACCTTTCAGTCTCAAATTTAGATATAAAATATTTGTATTAACATGCTATGGTGTAAAAATGAAATAATAAAATCAAAATACTACTACGTACATAAACGGTGAAGTGCATTGCAGAATTTGTGCATAAATAATATAGATAAAGAATAAATATATATAAATCCGAACTTTTTCCACTCAGATAGCTGTCCGAGTGAGCCTACGTACTCGCGTGTGAGAAATTAAAAGTCCATGTAGTTCTTGTAGTGATCTAGACGTATTTTACCTCTTATAGAGGCTCGATATAAGAGACCTTTTATCTTTCAAGGTGTTTTAGAGTGAAACAAAGTCGTATTTGAAAATGAAAGTGATTTATGTTCATGAAAGAACTTGAATTATATGGATTCACTTATAAAGAGACTTTGATGGTGAAAGAATAACTAAACATTCGATATTAAAAACAAAATAATAGTTAGAATCCCCCGATCTCATGATCCTCTAACCTGTATGATAATAATCCATGATTTTACACTTTTTGTTTAGTTTTTTAAAAATGTGAAAATGCATGTATATGTACAAAATATGGCTTGAATTTTATATATGGGCTTCTCTAATACACCTATGTATCTACCATAGGAGGAATCAAAGTCAACATAGTGGTGACATGACTTTTAGAGAAAATCCATGCCTATAAGAAGAAACAAATGAAGAAAAGGAGAACCTAGGTTAGTGTTATAGCACAACACCACACTCTTATGTCAAAACTTCAAAATAAAAGAGAGAATAAGTGTACTTGTAACATTACCCGTGCACCTTTTTCCCTTTGGCAACATTCTATCTTGAGATCAACCTATTTTGGAGAAAATCAAAGGTTACTTTAAAAGAAAACTAAAATAAAAGAGAGACAAAAAATAATTTTATCCACTTTTGAGTTTGAGTGAGAAGAAATAAGTTAGGACTTTCGATTATAACTCTAAATCTAAACTTCAAAGGAGTTTTGAAGGTAAAAGGAGAGTGTTTGGGGGATTGTTTTTACAAAGGAAACACTTCTGGTCGGAAAGATGGCATCTAAGAATAGATTTAATGATTTTTGAAATGGAATGTGAGGCCCCTTTTATAGGCAAACTACTTGGGGCGCAGAACCGATTGGTCCTTTGACAGAACCGATTGACCATGTAAACTACGCACAAGTACCAATCGACCAAGCGTGTATTCTCTTTTATTTTTGGTTTATTCTTGAACGGTTTAGGGTTGTATGGATGATTTATTTTTGGGCTTTTTAGTGAGGTATTTTTGCTCTAATTAAAGTTTTAGGCTTCATTAGGCCTTTGGAAAATCATGACCAATAGTGCCATATTTATGGAGCAGAATGGAGTATCTACAACTCCTAATCTCCAATAACAATTATGCAACCTAATGTGATGTTTGACATGCCAATGGAAACTGTGAACCCTATGCAAAAGAAAAATCAAAGCATGTGCCTTAATCAAGGAACTATAAACTTCCACCCTCATCAATTTATGTCAAGCCTCCTAAATTAATGGCATCCTTTCACCTATTTTCCAAGAGCATTTTTATCTTATTATAAATTCCCTCTCATCATATGAAGTTGTATTTCACTTCCCATGTTAACCCTCTCCCTTAACTTTATGCGTTATATCATTAGTTTCATATGTTTTACGACTATTACTCATATGAACACACTATGAAATATATCTTCTTGAAACTCCATTATTACTCATCTTTATTTTATACTTGGAGTTGTTAAATTAATGGAAATCAAGTTTTACACACAATTCATGCTGCGAGATTGCCGATATAATTGTCTTGTAACTCTTATAAAAATCTTACCATTGGCAAAAAGAATGAGATTTCATACAATAATGAAACTAAAAATGATGGCATCCCCATTATCTATTGGAATTATATTAATAAATGTTAACAATTGAAATCTGAACATAATAAGAGAGTTGAATTTACATGATCATCGATTTATGACAAGCTTGATATGTGACCCATTTTATTTTAAAAAAGCATATATGCTATCGTGATATATAGATAATAATAAAACTTCTTGAAGTATAAATACACTTATAAAATCAAAGATCATAATCTGATGTCAAATAATGAGATCAAGACATCATGAGATCAAACACATTATGAGATCCATTACTGAGAAAGTAATGCAGTGATTACCAAAGCTATCTATGGAATAAATTCTTTAATAACATCCAACTACATTATCTAACTCAATCAATAATGAGATCATGTTCATCTATCTATTTCATATCTAAGCAAGAAAATTTGTGCATACCCGATAAAGCAAATGAGTTCATATTAACAAAATAAGGAAAGTTAGTACCAGATAAAAAAAATTCAATAATAAGTTCATAACTTAATCATAAGTTAATAATCAAATAAATAAGGACATAACTAAAGCATGTACAATCATTGAGGATTTCACAATGAATGCGAAATTAACTAAATTAGGAGTTCATTACCCAATATCAAAACTCAATAAAAACTAGTCAACTTAACCAGTATATAACTAAGAAAGTAGCTCACTTACCAAAGATTCAATGAAATTCAAACCGTATTCACCAATCAGTTTAATCCTATTAAAGTTTATGATATTTAATCAAATTCATGGGATAATTCAATCATTATGAATTGATAAACCAAGCGATCAAAGCGCTCTAGTGCTTATTGTTAGAATTTATGGATTTTACTTAAATGAAAAATGATAACATGTCCCCTTAGGGCACATGTTTTGAGATTAAAAATAATAAGTATTAGAGCTCCACATGAGTATTTGTTCCATATTAAATGTAAGTCGGAACACTGTCCCTACTATTTTTGGGTTCTTAATGGTTGCCGTTAGGGCACATATTATCAGTATCCTATTTAAATTGACAAAATCAAATTTTGGTCAAGTTTTAGGACCAACTTATTATGAGACCCACATATCCTTTGAGACGATTCAAAGTGGTAATGTGTTCTCCTCCGCAAGGAGTATAACTTGATATACTCACATGCCTTTAACCATAAATTAATGAATGATAAATTTACCTCAAAGTTCCCACTTTGAACATGGAACTTGGTTGAAGTGTTAAGACTAAGGTCTTTGTCCCCACGTAGGAATAATGTGAAAAATGGATGTAGTATAATATAACCCGTTTTGACTTACAGGCTTGATGCCCTTAGGGTATCACAACTCTTTGAAGGAGGGAGAAATTACATGGGCTTCGGTTGACTTCCGAGCCCATGTGCGCGCACGTCGCTGCTGCTCGGTCCAACTCATGCTCGTGGGTCGTGGGCTTCGGGCATTCGTTTTATTTTCAGCCCAGTTTTTTATTATCATTTGATCTCATTTGTTTGTCAGTTAAATTCGGTTTTATCCCAATAATTGACTATTGGAATTTTTTCCAACCGTTTTTACCTGCCACTTATTTATTATAAATAAGTGGCTTGGGTCTGTTTCATAAAACAATTTTGAAGAGAAAGATAGAAATAAACCATGTCCTCTTGCCAGTCCATTGAGTAATATTTTTTAGAGGGTTCTACACTATTGATTCAAAGGGACATACAATTCAGAGTGCTACTAATACAAGTGAGACTATTGTGAAAGACGATTGCCATTGAGTCCGTTGAGCACCACTGAGGGAAAAATTTCTTCTTGAGGACAAAATGTCAAACACTTGCCTCATCATTTAATATGTGTTTAATATCACTATGAGTTTACTTATTGTTGTTTTCATGTAACTATTTCTGCATTTTTCACATTTTCTGTATTCTGTAAATTAATTTCAAAGAATTTTGGATAGCAATCTTATGACGAAATTTATTTATCTTCTATTATAAAACTCCAAAATGTTTTTCTATGTTAATTAATTACGGACCTATTTGATAATTTTTGTGTTAAGTATTTATCTTCAATGTTATAAAAATATTATTTTCACATTCTGAAAAGATTTTTGTGAAAGAAACTTTTATGAATTATAAAAAAAAATATAATAGTTGTATGTTTATATAATTTATTTATTGCATGTATTTTCGTCACTCCGAATATTAGTATAGTATTATTTTCTAGTGAATTGTCAAAAAGTTTTTTTCCATAAAATTCCTGACATTATATTAATATAATTATTCACTCAAATATCATGTTATAAACACATATTTATTTTTGTTTAAAATAGAAATGGCATCTACTTCTGCTTTGACCGTTGTGGTTGTACCAACTAATGTTGGACATGGTGAAAAACTCGAAAAGTTCAAAGGGAATGATTTCAAGCGTTTGCAACAACATATTTTATTTATCAACATTGAACTTAGAAAAATTCCTTAATGAAGAGGCACCAACTTTACAAGAAGGTGAAACTAATGGGAAAATAATTTTCGCTGTGGATGTATAGAAATATGCTGATTTTTTAATGTAAAAAAAATGTCCTCAACAATTTGGGAAAAACATTGTATAATGTGCATAACCCTCTTAGAAATGCTAAAGATGTGTGGTAGTGTTTGAAAAAAAAAAACTACAAAATAGAAGATTCTGAAATGAAGAAATTCGTTGTCGGTAGATTCTTGGATTTTAAAATGGTTGATTCAAAGACTATCATTAGTTAAGTCCAAGAGATCCAATTGATTTATCATGAAATATTTTCTGAAAAAATGGGATTGAGTGAGTCATTTCAAGTGGCTTCTATGATTGAAAATTTTCCACCATCATGAAAATACTTAAAAAATTATTTAAAACACAAACATATAGAAATGGGGCATGAGGACTTGATGGTGAGATTAAGGATTGAAAAGGATAATTAGGTGTGTGAGATGAAAGTTGAAAATCTTATGGAATCGAAAGCGCATGTAGTGAAAAAAGGGAAATGTGGCAAGAACAAGAAAATGAAGCGTGTGAAACCAAGGTGGGCCAAAAAAATGGACTGAAAGTAGAAACTTTAAAAAGTTTTATGAAAAATTCTTTGTATATGACAAGATGGGACATTATGCTAAATATTACCGTAATCGAAAAAAATCAAGGGAATAAGAAATATAACCAAGCAAAAGCCAATGTCACTGAAGTTGAGAACATTTATGATGATATTAATGATTTGAGCCTCTTGGCCGTGGTTTCTGAAGTCAACATGGTGGGAAACACTAGAGAATGATGGGTGAACAGTGGGGCCACTCATCACATATGTTTTGATAGGAATATGTGTACTACCTATCAATACACTGATCACGAGGAGAAACGTTTTATGGGAAAATCTTATACTTCAAAGGTTGAAGGATTAGGGAAAAGTATACTCAAGATGACTTCGATAAAGGAACTTACTCTATATGACGTGATTCAGTCTCAGATATTTGAAAAAACTTGTTTTTAAGATCACTGTTTAGCAAGAAGGGATTTAAACTTATATTTGAATCTGATAAATTTGTACTCATTAAGAGTAATATGTATGTGGGTAAAAGATATATGAGCGATGGGATCTTCACACTCAATGTAATGACTGTAATGCCTATTAATAATTTTAAGAGCGTATCTTTTTCTTATTTTCTTGAGTCTTGTAATGTATAGCATAGTAGATTAGGCCATGTTAATTATGATACTATTCGTAGATTAATTAATTTATACTTAATACCTAAATTTAGTATTGACTCAAATCACAAGTATGAAACGTGTGTGGAATTAATGTTAAATAAAATTTCTTTTAAAATTGTGAAAAGAACTAAAAACCCAATTGAGTTAATTCATAATGATATTTGTGATTTAAAATTTGTACAAACAAGAGGTGGAGAAAAGTATTTTATTACTTTTATTGATGATTGCACAAGATATTGTTATGTGTATTTGCTTAGAAGCAAGGCTGAGGCAATAAATGTTTTCGAATGTTATAAAAATGAAGTTAAGAACTAACTTAACAAAAAGATTAAAGTAGTTAGGTGTGATAGAGGAGGTTAGTATGATTCCCTTTTTGAACAATTTTGTTCAAAATAAGGAATTATTCATCAAACTACCGCTCCTTAATCAGCTCAATCTAACGGGATTGCGGAACGCAAAAATCAAAGTTTAAAAGAGATTATGAATGCTATGTTGATAACTTCGGGTTTACCTCATAACATGTGGGGGAGGGGAGCTTTTCTTTTGTAAACTACCTTCTTAACAACATTCCTCATAAGAAATAACAAAAGACACCATATGAATTATGGAAACGTCGAACACTTTCCTACAAATAGCTTAAAGTGTGGGGATGTCTTGCAAAGGTAGTGGTTCATAATTCTAAAAGGATCAGGGTATGACAAAAAATTATTGATTGTATATTCATTGGTTATGCAATTAATAGTAGTGCATATGGATTTCTTGTACATAAATTTGAGATTTCTGATAGACACATCAATACTATAATTGAATCTAGGAATGCATATATCTTTGAAGATATATTTTCTAATAAAAATAAAAAGTGGTTTATTCAAGTTTTTGTAAAAAAACTTATGATACCACATCTAGTAATCATAAAAATAATGTAGAAAATGAATATATTGAGAAAGATGATGACCTCAAACCTAGACACAGCAAAAGGACAAAGACTTCAATGTCTTTTGGTCTAGATTTTCAAATGTATATGTTAAAAAGTGAGCCTAGAAACTTTACAAAAGAGATGTCAACTCCAGAAGCCCCTTTTTGGAAAGAGGTGTCAATGGTGAAATTGAATCCATCATGCAAAACCATACGTGGAAGTTGTTTGACCTTCCACCAAGAAGTAAGCATGTTGAATGTAAGTGGATATTCAAGAGAAAATTAAAAGTTGATGGATCAATTGATAAATACAAAGCAAGACTTGTAGCTAAAGACTATAGACAAAAGGAAGGATTTGATTACTTTTCCACTTACTCATCTGTTACGAGAATAACATCCATTCAAATGTTAATAGCTATTGCAACATTATATAATCTTGAGATACATCAAATAGATGTAAAAACTTCCTTATTAAATAGATAATTAAATGAAGAGATATACATGGAACAACTAGAAGGGTTTAAAGTTTCAGGAAAGGAAGAGAAAGTGTGTAAACTTGTTAAATCCCTTTATGGATGAGAATAAGCACCTAAAAAATAGCATGATAAAGTTGACAATCTAATGATGTCAAGTGGATTTAAAATAAATGAGTGTGATAAATGTGTATACATTAAAAACACTTTAAGTGGCTATGTCATTGTTTGTCTCTATATAGATGATATTATTATTATTGAAAATAATAAAGATATCATCAAATCTACTAAGAAAATCTTATCTCGTAAATTTTATATGAAAGATATGGGTATTGTCGATGTTATATTAGGAATTAAAATTTTTAAAACATCGGAAGGACTTATCTTGTGTCAATCTCATTATATTGAGAAGATACTCAATAAGTTTAATAAAAGTAGTGATAACATCGCTAAAACACCTATTGACCCAAATCTTTATTTACATAAAAATACTGGAAATGATATATCTCAATTGGATTACTCTCGTGTGAGAGGCAATTTAATGTATGTCATGAACTTCACTCGTCCAGATATTACTTACTGAGTTAGTAAATTGAGTCGATATACAAGTGATCCAGGTGAAGACTATTAGAAAGCCATAATAAGGGTTCTTAGATAGCAAAGATATACTCTTAATAATGGATTGCACTACACTAGATATCTGGCTGTACTTCAAGGATACAGTGATGCTAATTGGATAACTTATTCAAAGGATTCTTAATCTACAAGTGGTTATGTATTTACACTTTGTAGTGCAACGATGTCTTGAAAATACTTAAAACGGACTTACATTGCTAGGTTAACTATGAAATCTGAATTTATAGCTTTATATAAATCTAGAGAAGAAGAAGAATGGCTTCGAAACTTTTAGATGATATACCAAGTTGGACAAAACCTATGCCTACAATTTGCATACACTGTCATAGTCAATCCACAATTGGAAGAGCACAGAGCCATATGAATAATGGTAAGTCTCGACATATACGTCGAAGTCATAATACCGTTAAATAACTTCTCTTTAATGGAATAATTTCAATTTATTATATTAAGTCTAAGGACAATATAGAGGATCCATTATCCCAAGGGTTAAATAAAGAGGAAGTGTATAATTTATCGAGCGGAATGAGGTTGAAGACTACAAAATAAAGAGTTATCTTTATGGCAATCCTACCTAGCTGAAGGGCGACCTCAAGATCTAGGTTCAAAGGGACAATCAAATCTTGACTGACTCTTTAAAAAGAGCACTACTAAGTTTCAAACTCATAACTATTCATAATAAAACAATGTTGCCTACAAAGTAAGTAAGGAAAAGATTTTCCTCTTCCAGGAGTATAACATCATATACTCACATGCTTAAAACTATAAATTAATGAATGAGAAATTGTGTCTCAATGTAGCCACTTTGAAAATGGAACTTGGTTGAGGTGTTAAGGCTAAAGTCCTTATCCCACATTGGAAGAATGTGAAAAATGAGTGTATTATAATATAACCTATTTTGTCTTAAAGGTTTGGTGCCATTGGGGTATCCCGACTCTTTGAAGGAGGGAATACTCACATGGGCTTGGGTTGACTTCTAAGGACACACGCACATGCACCGCCGCCGCCTGCCCGACCAGAACTAATTCGGTCTATATCGGCTTGGCTCGTGCTCAAGGGCCTTGGACCTTGGGCTTTAACTTAGCCAAAAGTATAAACTTTTAGGGGCAATTTTAATGGGATTTTTATTTGTTTTTGTTAGGTTTCTTCATTATTTTTTGCCTAGTTTTTTATTTTCATTTTATCTCATTTGTTTGTCAGTTAAATTGGATTTTATCCCAACAGTTAAATGTTGGGATTTTTTCCAACAGTTTTTAACTACCACTTATTTTTTATAAATAAGTGGCTTGGGTCTATTTAAGAAGTTTTTTAAGAGAAAGACATAAATAAATCATGTCCTCTTATAAGTCCTTTTAGTCATATTTTTGAGAGGGTTATGCACTATTGGTTCAAAGGGACTTGCAATTTGGAGTGCTATTATTGTAAGTTAGAATGTTGTATCCTGGGAGATGATTGCCACTGAGTCCGTTGTGCACCACTGCGGGGAATTTTTTTGTCTTAAGGACAAAGTGTCAAATACTTGCCTCGGTCATTTATTATGCATTTAATATCATTGTGAGGTTTTTTTTATTGTTTTCATATTACTATTTCTGCATTGTTTTTCAGAGTTTATATATTCTATAAATTAATTTTAAAGTATTTTGGATAACAGTTCTTAGTAGAGAGTTTAGTGATTAAGAATTTTATTTTATAGTGTAACACATATTGTATGATTAAATTTTTGGCTTTAATAACTCCTAAACCAACCTCTCTCTACCTCAAACTTCTTTACCTTGGAAAAGGAAGTTTAAATAGACTATTATTCAATTTTAGTCGACTAGAAGTGTGTACCTCAAACTTAATTATTTTTAACCTTCTTGAAATATATACGTTGTAGTTTTAGTCTACTAAAACTAAATTTTAGTCCACTAAAATTATTCATCCCACTTTCCAATGTCTAGTTTTTCAAATTTCAAAATACCAAAGTTTTCACAAACTAAAATGCTCTCCAATAGTTAGTTTCACTTCAAAGCTTACAAATAGAACCTTAATTTGTATTCCAAAGACACACAATCTCAAAATAATAAATCTTTACAGTGTCAAATTCTCATATTCGAGATTGTGTCCATTAGATCCTTGAGTAATCAAGAAGAAGATTTTTCGGAATCAAAACCCATTTAAGTAAATTTCTACACCTAAACTTATCTTTAACCAAGTTTCAAACCCAAATTATTCTTGAGAAAAAATCCAAAACCCACATAACATGTGTGATAATTATTAAGACTCAACACCCACTAGAGCTAAGTGATTGTGATTACAAGAGATGTAAAATTTCTAGAGAAAGAAAGTGCACCCATTTCACAAAAGTTAATTATTGAGAATCATTCCTTTTGTTTTGGTTTTGTACCTAATCTTTCTAAAATAATTTAAAATTCATTCTATGTTTATGTGCGGTAGTGTCATTAGTCAGCTGACGTGGACTAATTATATGAAGACATATGTTATCTTATGTGGCAAATGCTTATACTCACCAAAAAACTCGCAGCACCGAGCTCTACTCATCACCTCGAACTATTTAGCCTGCCGAGTAACTTAACGTGCCGAGCTAATCAACGTGAAGAGCATCTGGCCAGGAAGATCAAGAAATAATTGCACATTCAATGAACATCGGATTTAATGAACATTCTTATTGTACAGATGTATATGTCTATTAAATAACAGCATATCGTCTATTCATACTGACAGTCCCAAGACTATAAATACATTGTAACGCCCCCATAATAGGGTAATTGATCATTAGCAATGGTGATCAAGATTAGGGAAAAAAACATCCAGCAATACAAAACAATGGACGTAGTCCATTTTCATAAGGCTGAACCACTTTAAAAACCCTCACATTTATCTGTGATTAATTAATTAGATCAAATCTAGTTTTTTTCATCAACAGATTGGCGTCGTATGTGGGAAATGACTATACGTAGCGTTTTCACTAACATATTCATCGCAAATGGATGAAATCCCAGAATCCAGTAACTGGAACAATGACCGAGTTCCCCCAATCCATCTGCTCCCCCAACTCTTTATGATCTCACTGGCATGGTAGACAATTTAGCCCAGGGGCAAACAGATATGCAAGAGACCATGAATCAACTAATTCAGACCTTTTGTAACGAAGCACCTGCCCACGGTGCACCTGCCCAATCAGGTCGATGAAGAGTCTAGAGACCCACCCATTTGCCGTCTTCAAGAACTAGACGTATGCTATTTCTAGATGCTTTTCAGTCCCGACGTATCGGGTCTCATCATACTGAGGGGACTAATGATCCCTCTTATCATCCTGGACGGACCTCTTCTATAAGAGCTACAGATTCTCAAAGAAATGTTACTCTAGCCCCAGAACAAACAAGCGCTCTGGAGAGGTTAAGCAGAGCCTCTCCTTTTGACCGTCTGGGCCCTAGGAGGAATATAAACCCACTTAGGATTGCGTCGAGAAATTCTCAGCGACTAGATGATCTATGGGAAGGTTCTGCCCAATCACGACCAATAACTCGTAATGAAAGGTCCCAATAGGAGAATTCAGTGCGATCTGTTGTTAGGATAAATAGGTTCGAAGATGGAAACAACGCATGGAAGGGCTCCATTCAAAGGTTGGAGGACAGGTTAGGGGAAATTATTAAGGCCAAGAACCCTCTCCAAAGAACTTTCGTCAAGGGATCACCCTTTGTCCAGGAAATTGTGGATTTTCCCACACCATCAAAATTTAAATCCCCTGTAGTAATGCCTAAGTACGATGGAAAAACTGATCCCGTCCTTCACATAGAGCTGTACTAAGTTGCTGATGATATCTATGCCATTCCTGATGAGATGCGGTGCAGAGCATTTTTGGGAACAATCACTGGGTTAGCCTATATATGGTATAACAACCTTCCTCTGGTAAGATCGCTACATTCCATCAGCTGGCAGAGCTCTTCATAGGGAATTTCTATTTTGGAGCAAAGCCGGTAAAGAGAGTAGCACATCTACTGAGTGTAAGGCAAAAAACAGGAGAGAGCACCAGGGATTATATCACTCATTTTAATAACAAAAAACTTGAGGTAATTGACTACGAGGAGAAGACATCCATTACAGCTCTGATGAATGGTATGTTACCCAATAAGTTGTACTATACACTGGACAAAGATCCCCCCAAGACTATGGTAGAATTGATGGCAAAGGCACCTAATATCATGAATGCCGAAGAGGCCATGGATGCGAAGAAGAATAATAACACGAAACCAGAGACGAAAGCTATAGTTAAAACTGAGAGGAAAGACCAAAAGCATAATGGGGGCAGTAAGCAGCCGAAAGTCAAGGAAACTCTAGAACAGTTGAAGAAGTATGGTAATTATACTCCCTTAAAGGTGGATATCAACCACATTCTGGAGGAGATAAAAAGTAGTGAGGAATTAAATTGGCCGAAGAAAATGAGGACGACCCCGGATAAGAGGGATAAGTCCAAATATTACGAGTTCTATAGAGATCATGGCCATATGACCAAGCGTTGTATATCTCTCCAGAATGAGATCGAAGCACTTATTCGACGGGAAAAATTAAGCAGGTTCGTTGATCGTCAAAATGATGAAAGGGCCAACGAAAAAAAGGGCAAAGGCCCAAATCTCCTCGCCAAGCAAAATACGAAAAGAAAAGGGACCATGAAAATGATCTAGAAGATGACCCCGACCTTCCCAAAAGGACAAGGTAAGCCGAACACGAGGTATTTGCAATCCATTTTGGATCATTTGAATGTAATGTGATTACAGGTGGAGATGCAGGAGGAGGGGATCACACGGCTGAAAGGAAAGCTTACGTCAATGAGGCCCAAGCTTGTTCTTATATGCAGTGCATAAAGCTGACTGAAGATGATCGCCCGAGGAAGGTGAACAAGGATAAACTGGTCATTGGTTTTTCCAAAAATGACCTGGAAGGTGTCTTATATCCTCTCGATGATCCCTTGGTTGTCAAGATGAGGATAAAGGATGTGGTGATCTCACGAGTATTGGTAGATAATGGTAGCTCCGCAAACATCATGTTCTACCCATGCTTTGACAACTTGAATTTGAAGTTAACCCAATTGGAGCCATATCACAGGCCCCTCCTTGGCTTCACTGGTGAGAAAGTCTTTCCACTTGGGACGATCAAGTTAGATATGCTAATTAGTACCTGGTCTACTTGCAGAATAGAAAAAGTACACTTTTTCGTAATGGATAAAAATGTCCAATCCGCTTACAACATAATCATAGGGAGGGTAGGCTTAAAAAAGTTCAAGGCAGTGCTATCCACGGTACATCAATGCCTGAAGTTTCCGACCAATTTCGGAGTAGGAGTTGTGAAGGGTGACCAGAAAGTATCTCGAGAATGTTACTATTCATCTACTGAACAGGAAAAATTGGAGGAAGCTAAGAAAAAGATCACCACGTACCAAGTGGAGGAGTCTGAAGACGCAGAAATCAAGACTCTGGACCCTAGAGATGAGTCCGAGATTGTGAAGGGTCGAGTTATGGAGACAATATATAACATCATTCTGGACGACGAACGTCCAGAATGAACAACTCAAATTGGCGCCTCGCTGGACCCATCAATAATGCGTGAATTAGTGGCATTTTTTAGGCAAAGAAAGAAAGATTTTGCATGGAGCCGTGAAGATATATATGCCAGGGATAAATCCATCCTTCATGTGCCACGAGCTAAATGTTAATAAAGAGATCAAGCCAGTGAAATAACGAAGAAGGGTATTTAGCCCCAAAAAGAACCAATCTATCCAGGAGGAGGTCGAGAAGCTACAAAAGGCTTCCTTTATTCATGATGTTAAATATCCTGATTGGCTAACTAATGTGGTGATGGTAAGAAATAAGAACAACAAATGGAGAATGTGTCTAGATTTCACAGATCTCAACAAAGCTTGCCCACAAGACCATTTTCCCTTGCCGCGAATTGATCAGCTCGTGGATGCTACTTCAGGGCATGAATTGCTGAGATTTATGAATGCTTATTCTGGCTACAACCAGATTAAGATGAAACCAGAAGACATGGAAAGTACTTATTTTATCACCCCAAGGGGTACATATTGTTATAATGTTATGTCATTTGGTCTCAAAAATGCAGGTGCAACGTAGCAACGATTGATGAATAAGGTGTTCGCAGAACAAATTGGCAATAACATGGAGGTTTATGTCGATGATATGCTGACGAAGAGAAAGAAAACCGCAGACCACATAGCTGATATGAGAAAAACTTTTGATCAACTGGAGAAATATCAGATGAGGCTAAACTCGACAAAATGTGTTTTTCGTGTACGAGAAGGTATATTCCTCAGATACATTGTGAATCAGCGCAGAATTGAGGCAAATCCCGATAAAATCAAGGCTTTGTTAGAACTGAAATCTCCAACCACTAAGAAAGAAGTGTAAAGCCTTACGGGGCATGTTGCAGCTCTAAACAAGTTCGTTTCCAGAGCGACGGATAAATGCCTCCCATTTTTCAAGGTGCTTAGAAAGACTTTTGAGTGGAATGATGAGTGCGAGACGACATTTCTATCTTTGAAGAAATACTTGAGGACGCCACCCCTGCTTTCCAGAACGGTGATGGGAGAAAGATTATACTTATATCTGGCTGTCTCTGAGAGCGCAGTCAGTTCAGCGTTGATAAGAGTTGAAGATTGAGTACAAAAACCTGTGTATTATACGAGCAAAGCTTTTCGACGAGCAGAGGTAAGATATCCCAGATTGGAGAAGCTAGCCTTAGCATTAATAGAGGCAAGTAGGAGGATGAAACCTTATTTCCAGGCCCATTCCATAGTGGTGTACACTGATATGCCACTCAGACAGGCTTTGCACAAGCTAGAAAAATCTGTAAGACTGATGTATTGGGCAGTCGAGCTAAGAGAGTATGATATTATTTATGAGCCAAGGACCTCACTCAAAGGGCATGTGATAGAAGATTTCATTGTGAAATTCACTTGCTCAGATACTGCCAACCAACAAGGGTCTAATGTAGAGCAGCTTGTGAACGTTAGGGAATCATCGGATACCACCCCCGATCAACTCCTATCACTAGTGGTAATGAAAGGAACAAACGTTGAGCAGTAAGGACCATTAGACAATAACCCAGTATCAGGAGATGATAAAAGACAGTGTCGAATATTCCATCAGGGAATTTTGTCAGATCAAGAATTCGACAATAGCATCCCTATATGGAATTTATTTGTCGATGGCTCTTCGTGTGCCACAGGCAACGGAGTCGGTATAATCTTTCACACCCCAGATGGATTGAATTTTGAATATGCGTTGCATTTCCAATTCAAAGCTTCTAATAATGACGTTGAATATAAAGCTATGATCATGGGCCTCAGTTTAGCCAAAACACTGAATACAAAGCAAGTTGTTTTGTTTAGTGACTCACAGTTAATCGTAAATCAGATTCTTAGATTATATGCAATGAAGGGAGACTTGATGTCAATGTATCACTCCAAGGCTATAGATATTGTGTCGACTCTTGTTGGAGTTCAGCTAATCAAAATACAGAGATTAAAAAATGCGAGAGCTGTTGCAGTAGCAGTAGCTCGATTAGCCTCAGTTACTCTTACCGAGCTATGTAGAACGATTCCTCTTAAGATCCTGACAGACCAGAGCATAGATGAAGATTTAATGGTGATATTTATCACCCTAGATATGGGATCATCTTGGATAGACACCATTAAGGCATATATCGAAGAAGGAGTTGTACCATCTGATCACCTTGCAGTTAAGAGACTAAAGTTTAAAGTTGTTCGGTATGTACTGAACCATGGTGTTTTATATAGAAGGGGTATCATAGTAGGTCTACATAGATGTGTGCATCCCTTCAAAGTTAACGATTTGATTGAAGAAATTGATGAAGGCTCTTGTGGAGCTCACGTAGTAGGTCGGACTCTCCTGCAGAGGATAACGATGCAGGGATACTATTGGCCAACGATGAGAGCTAATTGTACATCTTATTCTAAGAAGTGTGATAAGTGCCAACATTTTTCTTCCATTCGAAGAACTCCCCAGACATTATTAATTCCCATTACTTCCCCTTGGCCATTTGCCATGTGGGGCATAGATTTGGTCGGGCCTCTACCGACTACCAAAGGGAGGTTCAAGTATTTAGTAGTCGCTCTTGATTATTTCACTAAGTGGATTGAAGCAGAGCTTCTCATTGACATGTCCTATTAAAGAGTTTACCAGTTTATTTGGAAGAATATTATCTTCATATACGGTCTGCCACATGGTTTCATTACTAATCATGGTACCCAATTTGATAATGAGGAGTTTGCAGCATATTGTTATCAATCCAATGTCCAGAAAATCCATTCTGAACCAGGTCATCCCCAGAGCAATAGACAAGCTGAAGTAACAAATAGAACTCTATTAAACGGGTTGAATAAATTTCTGGATGATAAAAAAGGCAATTGGATTAACGAGCTACATTATGTGTTATGGGCTTATCGTACAACACCTCGAACGGTAACTTGGGAATATCCCTACATGCTAGCCTTTGGAAGTGAAGCAATCATACCTGTGACCATCCCCACCGATCCCCGCTGCGGAGGGAGGAGGAATCCTTCGGGTCCCGCGCGTCCCCTCTCGGGAGAGCTCTTCGGCCGGCGTCGATTTTGTGAGGTGTGAAAAATGTAGAGAGATTCAGAGTTGCCAGTCTATTTTACTCAAAACAGACAAAAGAAAAAGAGGAAGCCACCCCGAAGGATGGCATCCAAAGACATACTGGTGCGTGCGAAACCAAAATGATTCGAAAAGGGTTCGGAGGCTTAGTTACGAAATGGGAAGGTGTTAGGCACCCATTCCGCCCTTTCGGTCTCTCTTGGATATTTGCTATTTTCCTTTATGTTTCCCCCCGTGAGATGTGTGCATGTGTATATATATAGAATGGAGGTAGGAATCCTCGGCTTGTATCAGGGAAAAGATAAAACGAGTCATCCATAGGAAGATTATAAAAGTAATGTTAGAAAAATAAGATTTACGCGGTTACCCCTACGCTGATCGCTATAAAGGAACGATAACGCACATGGAGTAATGTGTCACTAAGACTAAGGATATATATAATATAAGAAAAATGGATTTAGAGAAAATAGGAAATGAGAGAAAAAGTGAGACAAAGGACTCGAGTCTCGGGTTTTACGCCGAGACGCCTACGTAGCCTATAAAGGCATCAAAGTCCACGTAGTTCTCATATAAAGCAAAGGGGTGAGGTTTATCCCATAAATCCAAATGTGGGATATCTTATTTGTAAGTGTGTGTGTGTGTGTAGAAAAGGTGTTTTAGTTGTGAGAAAAATGTGGAAAAAGTGTGAGAATCCCTACTTGGATTTTATGAGCAAACCCTCTTTTTCTTGTTTTGGGGTTTTTATTTGTATGAAAATAAGAGATGTGCAATAATACTAAATAAAAAGTATATTAGGATGTGTGATATGAGATTATAAAAGTGCTAAGTAAGAAAACAAGTTATTGAGAATTTAAGAGAATTCAAGAGAAAGTTGAGAAAGTTGGACCTTATTAAAGATCTTGAGCTTGATCTTGAATATTGGAGAGAAGCCCTTGAGGTTGGATTATGATGGAGAGTGGTTAATTCACCAAGTTTGATGAAAAGGATGATGAAAAGTGAAGGTAAAAGAGGGATTTGGAAGTTGAAATCACGCTGCCTTCGAGAGAGGTTTCTGGGATTCGTTTAGAGAGATTTCTATCAAATCTGTGCCCTTCCTACAAATGAGGCCAAGGCCTCCTTTTATAACCCTGGGGGACTGCCGATCGTCCCTATCATGGCACTACTTATCGGCAGGTGCCGATAGGCAGGATCTGGGACCTGCCATTTAGCAGTGCGCCTCAGGCTTTTTCAGAAAATTGTCCACCGAGGGCAAACCGTTGGTCAGAATCGCGTACGGGGCATACCATTAGAAAGGTATTTCAGAGACCTTCAAAATTCCTTTGGACCTCTCCCAAGTTCGGGAGTTGACTTTGGGTCAAATGTGGCTCGGAAGCGTTTGTCGGTCCATTGGACGGGGAATCGTACGGACGCAAACGGCGCGTTCGTCCGCATGGTAAGTCCGAATCGTGCACGGGACATACCGTTGGAAAGGTTAGGAGATGTACTTCAACATGCCAAAGAGTTTGACCCAGTTTGGAGAGTTGACTTTGGTCAAACGGGCCCGAGAAATGCTCGGTGGCTTCCCGGAGTCAAACGGATCATTCGTCGGCATGGAAAGTCAGAATTGTGCATGGGATGGACCGTTGGAAAGGGTATTCAGTGCCCTTCAAAGATTCATTCAGCCTCAATCGAGTTGAAGAGTTAACATAGGTCAAATAGAGCCCGGAAGCGCCCGGTGGCCTCTAGGTCAGGTTTCGGACGCAAATGGCGCGTTCGTCCGCATGGTAAGTCAGAATCGTGCACGGGGTGGACCGTTGGAAAGGGTATTCAGTGCCCTTCAAAGATTCATTGAGTCTCAGTCGAGACGAGGAGTTTGACTTTTGGGTCAAACTGAGCCGGGGGGTGCCCGATGGCTTCCAAGTCAGTACTCGGGACGTGACCTGGGTTTATAGTGATGAAAGGAGGTACTAGGGACCTAAGGAGAGTTAAGGGGTAACAGAATGGGGTGTCCACAGAGACCCTCGATGGGTGATTTTGGAACAAATGATAGCCGTCGATTAGACACCGCCTGATGCTTTTGAGGGAGTATGACCGATTGAGAGGGTCGAGGTCGATTCTGAGGACCTAAGAAGTATGCTGAGGATGATCAATTCGGAGGATCGAAGTCAGTTCTGAGGACCTAAGGAGATGAGGATGACCAATTCAGAGGGTCGAGGTCAGTTCTGACCTAAGAGTGGTGACGACCGAGGACCGAGGTTAATTCTGACCTAATTCAAGTGACGATCTAAGACGGGGGTCAATTCTGACCCAAGAGTGGTGATGACCGAGGACCGAGGTCAATTTTGACCTAACTAAGGTGACGATCCAAGACCGGGGCCAATTCTGACCCAAGAGTGGTGATGACCGAGGACCGAGGTCAATTCTGACCTAACTAAGGTGACGATCCAAGACCGGGGCCAATTCTGACCCAAGAGTGGTGATGACCGAGGACCGAGGTCAATTCTGACCTAACTAAGGTGACGATCCAAGATCGGGGCCAATTCTGACCCAAGAGTGGTGATGATCGAGGACCGAGGTCAATTCTAACCTAACTAAGGTGACGATCCAAGAGCGGGGCCAATTCTGACCCAAGAGTGGTGACGACTGAGGACCGAGGTCAATTCTGACCTAACTAAGGTGACGATCCGAGATCGGGGCCAATTTTGACCTAAGAGTGGTGACGACCGAGGACCGAGGTCAATTCTAACCTAACTAAGGTGACGATCCGAGACCTGACCTAAGAGTGGTGACGATCGAGGATCAAAGTCAATTCTGACCTAACTAAGGTGACGATCCAAGACCGGTGCCAATTCTGATCCAAGAGTGGTGACGACCGAGGACCGAGGTCAATTCTGACCTAACTAAGGTGACGATCCAAGACCGGGGCCAATTCTGACCCAAGAGTGGATAAAGATTGTATTTTGATTCTGCTAGAGAAAGAGCTTTGTGATTCCGATTTGAGCTAGGGAGCTGCTAGCTGGGGGAAGATTTTTAGGAGACCTCGCAGGGGAGAACAACTTATTTTGGGTGCTGTAAGAGAATTTCGCTGGGAAAGTGATCAGGTGATCCTTAGGGATTTTCCGGAGCTTTGCCGGGAGGAGATTTCACTTAGTTTTTGAGGATTCCGCAGGGGAAGAGGGGTTCCGCTGGGAATAAGAATTTGGATCTGAGATTCCGCTGGGGAATGATGAATGGGCCGGGGAAAATTTGGATTTTTCTTTGGGAGAGATTGCTCGGGGCGAGTGGTTCTTCTGATTTCTGCTGGGAAAAATACCATGTGATATTGTACCACACCGGATAGCCGGTGGTTGTAAAGTCTGATGAGGAGGTGATTCGGTGGTTCGGGCGCCTTGCTCGAGAGGTCAATCGCTTGGATTTTGAGGGCTCCTTTGGGGAAAACGGTGTGTCGCCCGAAGGAGTGCGGAATTTCCTTGATGAAAAAGTTCTAAATCCTTCCTGGGATTTTTAGGAATTTTTCGGGGATTTTTTTAGGCTTTCTGGTATTTTTTGGGAATTTTTTTACGAAATTATAAGGGGGAGTACCGGTCGGCATAGACTGAGAGATGCCATTCGGCAGTGGCACGGACTTTTGAGCTGCCTCGAGAAGGTGAGGAGACAGTGCCATACTTAAGGATGTTTTCGAACATCCCTTTCTATGATTGGGGGAGTCTGACCTTGGCGACCCTTTACTCTTCTCTGGATGCCTTCAGCCGGTGCTGCCGACAGACTTTTACTGGAGCCACGTATCTCCTTAAGGTATTCTTTACTTTGCGCATTTCCATTTCATGCATTCGTATTTTCCTTTCATGCATTCGCATTTTCCTTATGCGTCTCTTTTTGCTCGTGAATTCAGACGTGGTTTTATGAGGTTATTGGGTGCAACACCCCACTGATTGCTCTGAAGGATGACACCATCGGGACTTCTGTCACTTGTATCGATGGCGTAAGGCCAACCGGCAGTAGAAGGGATCTCTCTCCCTGGAGGCGGTGCGTCAGGTCTGGAATGACCTGACTAGTGGTAGGGTAAGACTCTTTCCATTTCAGCCTTAGTTTTTTTTACCTCTTCTAATTTTGTATTAACTTATGCCTTCTTCGGGATTTTCAGGTGACCTTTTATCCTTGGGGGCCCACCATTCAGGATACGGGGGTGACTAGGGTGAACGCGCAGATGAGGCGTTTATTGGCTCATGAGTTCGGCCATTCCTGGTACCTCGGGGAGAGGGTGATCCGTCAGATTGCTGAGGAGGAGGTGGTGGTACCTCCCGCGCAGCCTCCTACTTCTATGAGGCGGGAGCGATAATTGTTGGAGGATGAAAGGATTGCGGCGATGATTGGCGAGTCCAATGCGTTGTATACTGATACGGCCGCGCCGTATGATTATATGGGCTTTGTGACGAGATGGTTGATGGCGCCCAGTATACATGATGCCTTGCCTTTCCCTCCTGCTGGTTCGAGTCGGGCGGTGGGGTCTTCCCACAGTGGTGGTGGTCCGTCGGTACCTGCGGCGACCTCAGAGGTCCCTTTTGTTCGGCTGCACACTCCTTCGTACAACATCCGGCGGGTTAATGGAGGGATGGTGCCGATTCTACACCGTCCTCTTGCGATGGATCCAGAGGAGCTGGGCTTGACAGAGGACGTCCTTCGTCCTGCGGTAAACCTTTCGGTTCTCTTCCTATTTTTTTTTATTTCTTTTGCTTGATACTGATTCTACATTTCCTTTGCAGCAAATCCGGGTGTCGACCACTTGGCCCAGGGACATCAGGGATTGGATATCATCGGCGACTGCCCACATTCGGGAGGCTGTCCCTGTTCCTTCTTGTTTGGTGCCGTCAGCCTCGTCCGAGGGAGACTCTGGCTCGGGTAGTGGGGGCGTGTCGTCTCGACGTAGGGGAAAGAGAGCACGTCACTGGGATGGAAATTCTTGAGAGAGAGAGAGAGAGTGAAATGTGGGTTCGGCTGAGTCCCGTTGTTTTTGGCTTTTTTTTATTTCCTGCAAAAACGATGTAACACAGAAAACATATATATGCAATGCAATGCGGTTTTTTTTACTATCTTTTATCTTAATGATGAATGAATGAATGCATGCACATGCGCTTTTTAATTTGCTACTGAGACCGTAAAATAGGATTATTCTTGGAATTTTTCAAAGGAAAGTTTTTTTATTCAAGACGGGGAATCCCATAAGGAGGGAACAGTATTCTTGAAATTCTTTTGAGAATATCAATTTATTTTTATGGAGTTTTCTGATTTGACAAAGAAGGAATGGAGGAATTTAAAAAAAGGGAATTATATAAGGGGGAAAAGGGATTTTGAAATTCTGTTGAGAATATCAATTTTTATTTTTCTAATTTTGACAAAAGAGGAAAAAGGGAGATTTCCAAAAATGGGGGGTTGCCGATTGGCAAGCACCCTGGCCTGCCTATCGGCAGTTCAGTCCAGTCCCACCAATTGAAAGCTTTGATTCGTACCCTCTTCAGCCTTTAGTACCTTGCGGGGTAGGGTTCCTTTCGATTTCTGCAGGGATTATGTCCCTTGTGAGTATTTTTAAGTATAAAAAGGGAGAAGGGTGGAGTGTTTTCCTCACACCTTTTGCATTCTTCATACCCACCCATTATCTTTTAGTCTTGCAAGATGGCTCTCCCTGGTAGCATCGAGTTTTCCAATTACCTCGAAGCCTTGAAAGCTATGTGCTCTTATAACGTCGACTATCATGCCTTCAATATGCGCCGAGTCTCCTTGTGGGGTAATCGACCTTTTGAGTGGAATATGCTGATGGCAGTAGTATAATTTTGGTACCCCGAAGACCATGTATTCCGCTTTGGGTTGGAAGAAGTTTGTCCTACCTACGAGGAGTTTTCTGCCATACTGGGCGTGAATTCTAGTGTTGTCGCGGCTTTACCCTAATTTTCCCATTGTCCTAGGGATTTGTTGGCCGGGCTTCTTCATATCTCGCCTTCGGCGGCCAGGTCATTGGTGGCCGGAGGAATGATCTCCCTCCCGGTGGTGTTGCAGTCTGTGCGTTCGCAGGAAGTAAGTGATGCTGGCTATGCTGGAGCCGTTATTCTGGGTCTGGTTTCAAAATTGTTGTTGGTGACTGGGGAATTGCAGGTGGATCCACAACTTACAGCCATTACCTCATGGATGTCATACCATCGTAATCCTGCAGCGATGATATTGGTAGAGACTCTGAATGGCCTGGATGCTTGGAGAGAAGGCCGTTCAGACTTTTTGAGGGGTAGCCCTGTTATGCTGTTCATATGGTTGTCTGAAAGATTCTGCTTGTCGACTCCTCCAGAATATCCTTTATCGGCTATGCCCAACTTCTTTTCGCGCTACTTCATCCGCATGGGCTTGTATGTTGAGAACTTGTAGAATTGGCTTGTGGAGTACGGGGCTCGTGGACTGTATTGGTTCGTGCCTTGGTGGGGACAGTTGCAGCCTGTTCTGGAGCTAGGAGAATATTCATATGTGTGGCTGGTTGGTCTCAGGCAGACCTCTTTTTATTTCCCTTGGCATCTTTTGTGCCAATTTGGCTAGGCGCAGGTTGTGCCCTCTCGGACCTCAAATTTCATTCCAGTGGAAGATTTGACTGAGCGCTTGCGTCTGTTACTAGGATCTCTTAGGGAAAATAGACGTCCGTCGACCCGTCCCACTCAGTCTGTTGGGAAGGTTTGTCATGTCCCCAAAGATTATATGAAGTGGTTGTGGAGGAAAGTAGTCAGCAAGATGTTGGCAGTAGAGACCGGTCGGAGGTGGTTTGTTTTATCTGACTCCATGGAAGGGGGTGTTGTGGTCTTTTCGAAGATGGTTAAGGCTCATCGGTCCATGGAGTGTTTGTGGCACTCCATTTAGGCAGGAGAAAATTGGGGTCCTCAGGACGTGGATGATGAGGGTGCAGGCTCTTCGGGTAGCTGTGGGTAGGACTCCTGGGGAGTTTATTTATGTAACAGACGTGGGGGATTTTGTCTGGTTTTTATGGTAGTAGGGGGGAAGGGAGTTATCCGTTCCTTTTTCTTACGCAGTATGTACTGTAATTTCTTATTTTAATGAAATAAACAAGTTTCTGATCATCCAGCTGTGCCTTTTGATGAGTTTTACATTTTGAATTATCTATACCAATCGTTAGGCATAAATAATTCTTTTGTTCAAGTAGATGTTTAGAATGAACTATCGTTCTCGAGGGTAAGAAAATAATATATTTTTGTGAAAAAGAAGGGGTCGTGCTCACGTGAGGAGTATGAGCTACCTACGTACCTCTGGGGGTTTTGAAAAAAGTTCTTATCTGTTTGAAAATAGTTTTTACAGAGGATCAGGCCCACGTAGTTCTGGGTAGAGGGAAATGGAGAGAGTTTTTTTTTTTTTTTTTTTTAAGAATAGAAGGGGGATGAGAAGAGTCGTAGCGTGCCGAGATTTTGGACTAGGGGTAGAACTTCTTGAGACGGTCCAGATTGACTGGACGAGCCATCTCTTCCCCATCTAGGTCAGTGAGAATGGCGGCACCGCCGGATAAGATTTTCTTCACAATGTACGGGCCACTCCAATTAGGTTTGAACTTTCCTCTGGGGTCCCAGATGGGTTCAATTATCTCTTTGAGGGCTAAATCCCCCTCTCGGACACCGCGGTCCTTGACTCTTTTGTTGAATGATCGCGCTATTCGGCGATGGTATCCTTGTATGTGGTAAAGAGCTTTTAATCTCCGTTCATCTAGGAGGGTCAGCTCATCAAGACGGCCTTGGCACCAGTCTTCTTCACTAACCTTGCTTTCGAGCATGACACATAACGAGGGTGTTTCCAGCTCCACAGGTAGGACTGCCTCCATGCCATAAACCAGGGAGTAAGGGTAGCCCCAGTAGAGGTTCGAATTGAGGTTCGATAGCCCCAGAGGGCGTAGGGGATCCGGTCGGCCCAATCCCTATAATTTTCGATCATCTTGCTGATGATGGATTTGAGGTTTTTATTTGCGGCCTCAACTGCACCATTGGTCTGAGGTCGGTAGGGAGAAGATTTGTGTCTCTGAATCCCGTATTCGCTGACTATTTCTGTGAATTCTTCCTCAAAGTGCAAACCATTATCCGACACTAGCTCGTGCGGGACCCCATATCGGCAGATGATATTCTTCTTGATGAATTGGGCCACCGTCTTGGCATTTAATACTGCATATGACTCAACTTTGACCCATTTGGTGAAGTAATCGATGGCAACCAGGATGAACTCATGCCCGTTTGACGCTTTTGGTGTAACCTTCCCTATGATGTCGATACCCCAAGTGGAGAACGGCCAGGGAGAAGTAATGTTGTATAATTCCCGCGGAGGTAGATGTTGGAGATTGGAGAACTGTTGGCATTTAGGGCACCTCCGAACATAGGCGGTGCAACCCTAGGCCATGGTGGTCCAGTAGTAGCCTTGTCGGATGATCTTTTTGGGAAGCATGTGACCGTTCATGTGGGGTCCGCATTCCCCGCTGTGGATTTTCTGCATTATCTTTTCAATGTCAGCCCCTGCAACACAGTGCAAATGAGTTCCATCGAAATTCCTCTTGAGTAGTGCTTTATGACAGATGATGTACTGAGCGGCCGGCCTTTGGAGGGTAGCTCGGTCATTCTTGTTGGAACCCTCGGGATACCTACCGTGTTTGAGGAGGCACCAAATATCATAGTACCAGCAATCGGCTAGTTCGGGATCTTCAGTGGAGACATGCATAATATGGTAGCAATGGGTCGGTCTGTCTTGTTTTTGAGCTAGGAAGGGGGTCATTGTTATTCCCTCAGGCATGTCGACCATGGAAGCCAAAGTAGCGAGAGCATCGGCTAGGTTGTTCTTTACTCGGGGTAGGTAATGGAAGGTGATATCTCAGAATTGGGAGGCCAACTCTTCTAATTGGGCATGAAAGGGTTGAATCTTTTCGTCCTTGACCTTCCACTTTCAAAGCACTTGACCGATGATAAGGGTAGAATCCCCGTATACATTAAGGTATTGAATACTTTTCTTGAGAGCGACCTGGAGGCCCACTGTGCATGCCTCGTATTCTGTCATGTCGTTGGTGCAAGGGAAATCCAAATTAATGGCGATGGGAGTGTGGGAGTCATCTGGGGCGACCAGAAGTATCCCAATGCCATATCCCTTTTTGTTGGCAGCGCCGTCGAAGAACATTTTCCATCGGGGGCAGTCTTGAGTGGTGCAGAGGATTTTTCATCTGGGAATTCGGAGATCCAGACATCTGCTTCTTCTATATGGTAGTTGGTGAGGTAGTCAGAGATGGCTCTTCCTTTAACGGCTTTCTGTGTGACGTACACGATATCAAACTCGGTTAGGAGCATTAACCATTGGGCCATTCGTCTGGACAAGGCGGGTTTTTCGAGCAGTTATTTGATGGGATCCATTTGGGATACTAGTTTAATGGGGAAGGCGAGCATGTAATGTCACAACTTTTGGGTGACCCAGACAAGTGCGACACATGCTTTTTCCAAAGTAGTGTAGTTGACCTCGTATCTGTCCAACTTGCGACTGGCGTACTAGATGGCTATTTCTTTGCGGGAGTCCTCGAGGTACTGGGCTAGCAAAGCCCCGGCTGCAGTGTCTATTATGGTTAGGTATAAGAGAAAAGGGAGACCATGCTGTGGTGGCATGAGAACTGGAGGTTGCGTTAGGTATTATTTTATTCGATCAAAAGCTTCTTGGCAGGCCTCGTTCCAAACCTTGGTTGAATCCTTTCGGAGGAGCTTAAAGATTGGTTCACAGATGGAGGTTAGCTGGTTGATGAACCGATTGATATATTGTAATTTCCCCAGGAAGCCTTGGACTTCCTTCTCTATTCGGGGAGGTGGCATCTCGAGTATGGCCTTCATCTTGGCGGGATCTGCTTCTATACCCTTCTCACTGATCATGAATCCTAAGAGTTTTCCCTTCGTAACGCCGAAGATGCACTTCTGTGGATTAAGTCTCATTTGATACTGCCACAGTCGTTCGAAGAACTTCCAGAGAGCAGGAACATGACCTTCTCTAGTTTTGGACTTGATAATCATATCATCCACGTAAACCTTGACCTCTTTATGGATCAGATCATGCAGGATGGTTGTGGCAGCCCTTTAGTAGGTAACCTCAGCATTCTTGAGACCGAATGGCATAACGGTGTAGCAAAAAGTTCCCCATGGGGTGATGAATGCGGTTTTCTCTTGGTGGTCGGGATGCATCTTAATTTGGTTGTATCCGGTAAATTCGTCGACAAATGACTTAAGAGCATGATTGGCTGTGTTGTCCACGATCATGTCGATGTTGGGTAGCGGATAATCATCCGTCGGAGAGGCTTTGTTCAAATCTCGGTAATCTACACACATTCGAACCTTTCCTCCTGATTTTGGTACATGTACAATATTGGCCAGCCACGTGGGATATTCGATTACTCGAATGAAACCCACGTCCAACTGTTTGATCACCTCTTCTTTGACCTTAAGCGACCATTCGGTGCGGAGCTTTCTCAACTTTTGTTTAACTGGCTTGGCATCTGGGAGAATGGGGATCTCGTGCTGAGCTATTTCGAGATCAATACCGGGCATGTCGTCGTAGGACCATGCGAAGACATCCACGAACTCCTTTAGTAATTCTTCGAGTTGTGCGCGCTCATGCTCGTCAAGGGTGGACCCTATCCTAATCTCGCGCAGTTGGCTACTAGAACGGAGATTAATAACAACAGCCTCTTCTTCATTAACTTGAATGCGGTTATGTTGTTTATTATTAACCTTATTTAGATCAGTTAAGAATTGTTCATTTGAAAAATCATCATCATCAAAAGTTTGATTAAAATCCATACAATTAATGTAAGGCACAACAAGATACTCAAAATCTTCATTTATTTCATTAATAGGAAAAACAGCATTGAGAACCTCATCAAAAGAGGTCTCGATTACATTTGATCAAGGATGGACAACAGTAGATAAAACAGGGTAAACATTGGTGTTAGGGGAGATTTCAACAGGTAGAGTTGGTGTAGCATGCCAGTTGAGGAGAGGTGTATCAGCAGCTTTAATCAGACGGAATGGGCCCCTTGATGTAGTGCCTGAATGAACCATGCAGAGTGTCAGCCCCAGTGTCTGCAGGTTGAAGGAATCTTCAGAGTCACTTTCCTCAGTTTCTTCAGTATCTTTGATAAGCGGTGGCACCTGGTATTGGTAACTTTCGTCCCATGGGTAGCTATCTTCGAAGAAGATCTCCATTCCAGGCTTCATCTTCTTATCCGTATGGTCATACCACGGTTCTGGAAAATCGCAAAAGAGGAAATCCTCGCCTTCCTTGATGAATCGTCCATTTAAAGAATCTCCCGAGATAGTTCAGACGAAGTCTAATCCTCTCTTTGATCGAGTCTAGCGGATCATTCTGAGTTTTGGTTCTGATGGTTGATATCCCAAGCGGCAAGGAGGGAAATCTTTCTTCAGTTCGATGGGCTCAAGTATCCCCTACTACCTTTGTCCCAGCCCCAGTCCGGGCATGAAGTGCATGTTTCTGAACATCTGAATCACATTGACATTGCCATGAGGGTCGTATTCTGGACAAACCCTTTCTTTGAAACCGTCCCCTGTCGGGAGTAGGGATGGTTCAACTTGGAAACCTGATAGGAGCATATCATTTGACCCATGTTGTATCTAAAGGATTGGACTGTCGGTGCTTGCACCCTCGGTGTTACCGTCGTCACCCAAGATGGTGACGACTCGCCCATCGACGAAGAACTTCAGTTTCTGATGGAATGAGGAAGAGACACCCTTTATACTGTGGAGCCAGGGTCATCCGAGCAACAGGTTAAAATAGGCCGGGATATCGATGACTTGGAATTCGACGACAGGGTTTATAGGTCCAACCCATATTATAAGTTTTATGGATCCCACCACATCACGGTGGGTATTATCGTAGGCACGCACGGCAGCGGATGTTGGAGCGAGGTCACTTTCTTTCAGACCTAAACATTTGAAGGTTCTCAGCTGGCATACATTCAAAGCGGATCCGTTATCAATAAGAGAGAGTGGTACAACCTTCCCCATAACTTCGACGGAGATGTTGAGTGCATGATTGTGATTTGGGCCAATTTTGGGGATTTCTTCTTCAGAAAAGGACAACATTTGGGTAGAGGTCAAGTATCCGACCAGGTTCATCGCTTCTTCTGGTGTGGTAGAGGGAGGAACTATGGGTCCAGTGAGCAATTTGATCAAAGCATTTCTGTGCAGCTGGGAAGACATGAAAAGCCCCCATAGAGTGATGTTAGCTTGAGTTTTCTTCAATTGATCGAGGATCTTACTCTCCTCGAGGGTCATTTCTGGCATAGGAAGGTTTTCAACGCCCTTCCCCTTATCATTGGTTGGTATTGAGTTTGGAATTTGGTAATGTCTCCCAGATATGGTCATGTGATTTACTGAAGAAGGGAAAAACTTAAATCCAGTTTCCTCATCAATCTCAGGTTGTTCTGCCACCTTATCTATTTCTCCGAGGAGTTCCTCAAATGATATCATCCCACATAAGTCAGCTATTGGGCCATTTCCTCCTGAAGCTTGTTCTTCATTTGAAACTTTGAATTTTCCCCCCCATCCGGTGGCTACAATTCTATTTTCCCTTGTGAAGTCAATGCATTCCATAACTCCAACGGCTTCTTCATATAGGTCTTCCCATTCTGTGGGGATGTGTAAGGGTGAAGGGACCAGGTGCCCTTGCAGCTTCAAAGCGTCAAGTAACTCGGTGATACTGCAAATGTTGTTGGTTTTCCTGAATGCTTCCGTCATGATCCGGACAACATCATCTAAGAAGATTTTGTCGGTTGGTACCATCCACCTATCTGATTCTCAGGCCCATTTTCGTTCTTTCAAAAACAACGTACTGAACCTCTGGCAGTCGATAATCATCTGTGAGGCCAATTTCATCCCGAACTTTAGGAGTTGGTTTAACACCTCTGGCAATTCCATACCTCCACTTTCAGAATAGGTCCGGACAGTCATGCATGCTCTGGTAAGGAGTGACAAAGCCTGATCAGCGGGGCTAGTAGGGTGAAGGAGGAAATATAGGCAAAGTTGAAGGGGTTTAGAAGGGTATAAGGGTGTGATTTGAGTTGATGGATCGAAATCTGGGTTTTCTTCCAAGAAGATGGCATTTGTGTGATTTGGGAGTGGGATATGAGTAGTGTTTGGTTTAGGATTGGCTGGTGGGGCGATGGTACTCCGGTCGATGAGATCTTGGATTATGTTTCGAAGGTTGAAGCATTGGTCGGTGGTATGGCCTGCTGTTTGGTGAAAGGCGCAATGAGCATCGGTCTTGAAATTTCTGGGAAGTGGATTGGGTAATGGACGTGGATCCAGGGGCTTTATAAGGTTTCGGCTTAATAGGGCTTGGTAAACTTTGGAGAGTGGAGCATGGAGCTCAGTGTATTCCATTCGGACGGGAGCAGGGAGGATTTTCGGTTCCCATGATGTGGTTGGTTGAGAGATGTTGTTGATGGTTGAGACTGCGGCACTGACAGGCTTGTCATATTTTCTGGGGGTGAACTGTCCGGACACCTTCTTTGGTTCAACTTCTGTTTTGGCAAGACCCTCTTCGATTTCTACTCCTGCTTCTCTGAGAGCTCGAAAATGGGGGTAGTACTGTCCTCCCATGGTTTCTCGGACATGGGGCAAGAAATTCTTCTTCACTATGCTGACTTGTTCTTCTTTAGACGACTGATTGGTCATGGTAGCCGCTTTTTCCCTCCATCGGGCTATAAAGTTACTGACTGATTATCCGGAGTTCTGTTTGAGCAACTCTAAATCACGACGGGTGACCTCAAGCTCTTCGTTGTATTTGTACCGCGACATGAATTCTCGGGCTACATCCTCCCAGCTACGGATTTTGGATTCCTCAAGAGATAAAAACCATCGGAGATCACTGTCTTTCAAAGTTTGCTGAAACAATTGGGCCATCACTTCTTCCGAAGCCCCTAGTAGAGTCATGGACCGATGATAACTGCGAAGATGAACAATCGGGGGACCACTCCCGCCAAATTTCTCAATATTTGGCATTTTGAACTTCTCGGGTAACCTTGCTTTAGGATAAGGAGACATATGGGTGTAGGCCATGTAATTTATAGAGATCCTGACTTGGTCAAACTTCTTGGTGAGCATCTTAAGATCCTTTTTGACTTTGTTCAACTCCTCCTCCTTTGGATCAGCAACCACAAGCAAATTAGCCATAGGCTGGGCAATGTTTGACATTGGAAGTTGGGCAGGCGGCGGCCCATTAGCAGGAGGGGCACGCGGAGCGTGCTGATATTCTTCCATAACCCAGATGGGCTCGGGTGGACCCATAGCATGAGGGAACAGGGCCTCGGGCTCTTGAGGAGGCCAAGTGCGTGCAGTCAACCTGAGAAGGCGTAGGATGAGATTTATTTTTGAGAAAAGGGAAGGAACTATTTTTGGATTTTTGATAAAAAGGGAGAAATGTTTTTGGATTTTTGATAAGTAAGGGAGAAATATTTTTTGGATTTTTGATAAGAAAGGGAGAAATATTTTTGGAGACGGAACTCATCATGATTATTATGTTCTCACTTGTGTTTAATTCTCCTAAATGCAATGTCAGACGAGACCTGAGCCTGGAAAAGTGGGGTTTTAATATATGCAAAGCTACGGTTTGGGACTTGTAACTAGGCTCGCGGATTGAGTCCCGTTTTAAAAATGCGTGAAAATTGGGCGAAAATTGGGCAAAAAATTGACCCGGAATTTCGGCAGAGTTTCGGGTCGAAACTGACAATCTAAAGTGCGTGTCCTAGGTTTGACACCTATATGCGGGTATGCAGTTGGTTGGGTGAATCGGCATGGGTTCCCTCCTTTGGCGTGACTTCCACGATATACGTCTTTCTCTTGCGGGCAATCGGTACGCGTGGACAAGCCATTTGATATACCTGAGTGTACGTGAATTGCCTCACCATATTCCTCGTGAGGACGGTACATGTGAGAGAGAATTCGATATACTCGGCGTACGCGAACGAATTCCTTGCGATATACCTCCCGTCATGACTTTGGTCAAGTGGTACGATGCGGGGGAACCGTTCGATATACGTCGAAGGTACTTGGCCAAGGGAAGGTGAGAGTCATATCGCTTAGGCTAACTGCGACCTGCCAGACCAGCGCCCATCACGAAGTGACCCTCCAGTTACTGGGTAAAATTTGGTCAATATCAATGCTCTTTGGTGATGTCGTGTGAACCATGCATGATTATCTTATTAGTAGCTTATGATGAGAATGCTTTTCTTTGATTATGCCAAACCAGGAACAAAGTACAAGTACCCCAAAAGGTACGCCAAGTATGGATAGGTGATGCGTGCAACATGGGGATATACGTGATCCTAGGTGTACGTGGTGTGAGGTGTACATGGAGGATTTTCTACAAGTGTGTGAACATAAGCATAAGCATGGGATATACATGTGAGAAAGGGGAACATGCAGATATGGGGGGGGGGGGGGGGGAAGCATAAACAAATATAGCATCCATGTAAATAGAGTCAAGCCCTCAAAATAAATAAAATTTCCCCAGCAGAGTCGCCACTGTGGCCATCCCCGCCAATCCCCGCCGCGGAGGGAGGAGGAATCCTTCGGGTCCCGCGCGTCCCCTCTCGGGAGAGCGCTTCGTCCGGCGTCGATTTCGTGAGGTGTGAAAAATGTAGAGAGATTCAGAGTCGCCAGTCTATTTTACTCAAAACAGACAAAAGAAAAAGAGGAAGCCACCCCGAAGGATGGCATCCAAAGACATACTGGTGCGTGCGAAACCAAAATGATTCGAAAAGGGTTCGGAGGCTTAGTTACGAAATGGGAAGGTGTTAGGCACCCATTCCGCCCTTTTGGTCTCTCATGGATATTTGCTATTTTCCTTTATATTTCCCCCCGTGAGATGTGTGCATGTGTATATATATAGAATGGAGGTAGGAATCCTCAGCTTGTATCATGGAAAAGATAAAGTGAGTCATCCATAGGAAGATTATAAAAGTAATGTTAGAAAAATAAGATTTACGCGGTTACCCCTACGTTGATCGCTATAAAGGAACGATAACGCACATGGAGTAATGTGTCACTAAGACTAGCGATATATATAATATAAGAAAAATGGATTTAGAGAAAATATAAAATAAGAGAAAAAGTGAGAGAAAGGACTCGAGTCTCGGGTTTTACCCCGAGATGCCTACGTAGACTATAAAGGCATCAAAGTCCACGTAGTTGGCATACAAAGCAAAGGGGTGGGGTTTATCACATAAATCCAAATGTGGGATCTCTTATTTGTATGTGTGTGTGTGTGTGTAGAAAAGGTGTTTTAGTTGTGAGAAAAATGTGGAAAAAGTGTGAGAATCCCTACTTGGAATATATGAGCAAACCCTCTTTTTCTTGTTTTGGGGGTTTTTATTTATATGAAAATAAAAGATGTGCAATAATACTAAATAAAAAGTATATTAGGATGTGTGAGATGAGATTATAAAAGTGCTAAGTAAGAAAATAAGTTATTGAGAATTTAAGAGAATTCAAGAGAAAGTTGAGAAAGTTGAGAAAGTTGGACCTTCTTGAAGATCTTGAGCTTGATCTTGAATGTTGGAGAGCAGCCCTTGAGCTTGGATGATGATGGAGAGAGGTTAATTCACCAAGTTTGATGAAAAGGATGATGAAAAGGATGATGAAAAGTGATGGTAAAAGAGGGATTTGGAAGTTGAAATCACGCTGCCTTCGAGAGAGGTTTCTGGGATTCGTTCAGAGAGATTTCTATCAGATCGGGGCCCTTCCTGTAAATGAGGCCAAGGCCTCCTTTTATAACCCCAGGGGACTCCTGATCAGCCTTATCATGGCACTGACTATCGGCAGGTGCCGATAGGCAGGATCTGGGACCTGCCATTTGGCAGTGCGCCTCAGGCTTTTTCAGAAAATTGGCCGCCGAGGGCAAACCGTTGGTCAAAATCGCGTACGGGGCATACCGTTAGAAAGGTATTTCAGAGACCTTCGAAATTCCTTTGTACCGCTCCCAAGTTAGGTAGTTAACTTTGGGTCAAATGTGGCTCGGAAGCATTTGTCGGTCCATTGGACGGGGAATCACGCGGACGCAAACGGTGCGTTCGTCCGCATGGTAAGTCCGAATTGCGCACGGGGCATACCATTGGAAAGGTTAGGAGATGTACTTCGACATTCCAAAGAGTTTGACTCAGTTTGGAGAGTTGACTTTGGTCAATCGGTCTCGAGAAACGCTCGGTGGCTTCCCGGAGTCAAACGGATCGTTCGTCCGCATGGAAAGTCAGAATTGCGCACGGGATGGACCGTTGGAAAGGGTATTCAGTGCCCTTCGAAAATTCATTCAGCCTCGGTCGATCTGAAGAGTTGACATAGGTCAAATAGAGCCCAGGAGCGCCCGGTGGCCTTTAGGTCAGGTTTCGAACGCAAATGGCGCGTTCGTCCGCATGGTAAATCGGAATCGTGTACGGGGCAGACCGTTGGAAAGGGTATTCAGTGCCCTTCGAAGATTCATTAAGTCTCGGTCGAGACAAGGAGTTTGAATTTTTGGTCAAACTGAGCCGGGGGGTGCCCGATGACTTCCCGGTCAGTACTCGGGACGTGACCTGGGTTTATAGTGATGAAGGGAGGTACTAGGGACCTAAGGAGAGTTAAGGGGTAACAGAATGGGGTGTCTATAATACCTGTTGAATTGGGCTTACCCACACACATAGAGCTTAATTTTAACTCTCTTGTAAGCGATTTGATGAGAGGTTTAGACTTGGATATGCTCGAAGAAGTAAGATAAGATGCGGCACTCATGAACGCAGCTTACCATCAACGAACTATCATGTTCTATAATAAAAGAGTAAAAAAATATGATCTCAAAAAGGGAGATTATGTTCTCAAGAAGGTGATTCAGAAGCATAGAAAGTTAGAGGCCAACTGGCATGGGCCTTACCGAGTAACTACAGTTGTTCGACCTGGGACCTACAGAATAGAGACCTTGGAGGGAGAAGAATTCAAAAATGCATGGAATGCGGAGCATCTGTGCAAATATTATCAATAACACAGATTCACGTGTACTTCAATTTTTTTAGTATGAATAAAGATGAGATTTTCTCTATATTCCTTCTGTTCATTTTTTTTGGAGTAATCGTGCTACGCACTAAACCACCAACTATGGTTGGTCAGCATATAAAAAACCACCAACTACGATTGGTCGGCATCAATAAATTTAATCAACAATGTTGGTATAACAATCATACAAGGCAAAGCCTATTTGATCATGGGTGACCTCAAGGGGCATCCCAAACTAGGCAAGAAGATGGGTGACCTCACGAGGCATCCACTGTCTAGGCACCAAGGTAATCCTAAAAAGGTTACTACAACTAAGAAGGATCATGGGATGAAAATAATTCCATTTCTTAGGAATTTATGGGTGATAAGTCACTACAACTAGGCAGCCAGTGGGCCAAGCTCCATTGTCTAGGAAAATAAAACAAAATAGGATAAATCGTCCCTCTGTAGATATATATGCATAAAAAAGACATCTTAAACACTATTTCCAAGGAAATAATAGTATATAAAAATAATATTTTTCTTCATTAAACACAGGAAAAAAAATTACAAAAGATGAAGTTTTCTTCATTCAATACAAATTTCCTATTCTATTGGCCTTTTTCCTTCTGATTTTGGCACAAGTTCCACTCCAGCAGGAGGGTCATCTAAAGCATAAGGAGAATTGTTCAAATTCATATCTCGTAGCATCCTAGTGTTACTCGAACCTGGTCGATCAAGCAGATGGGGAGGTTGGGATATCTCATAATCTTCATGAAGATTGTAATCACCAAGGTACTTGGAGATCAAACATTAAGGTATGGCATGAGATGGAATCCAACTAACGTCTAAGTTGAAAGGAGGTACTAGTAAGTCGAGAAACCCAAGTTCATACCAATCCCACAGGGAATTTCTTTCCTCAAGACGCATAACACCAAGAAAATTCCACCATCCTTGCTTCTACCCTTCATTGTTTGATTATTTCAATCGAGCATCGAGATGGCACAGAGCTTCATTGTATCCCGTATTCCAAAACTCCCTACGCTATTTATGGAATTTATATGTCAATCTCTCAATGTTTTGATGAAGCTTCTTCACAAAATTCTCTTTACTCTCCAAGGCAGAGTTTTGCTTGGAAAGTTGATTGGAAAGACTTTGAATTTTTCTAGACATTTCTGCCAGGGCTTGATTTTCTAAAGCCAGTTGGGTCCTCATCTCTTCAATATTAATTCGAACAACCCTTGCTCGACTATGGGTAGAAGGCCTTTCTCTTCCACGAGCAGGCGAAGTAGGTACAGTTCGTTTGAAAGTCTCCAACTCTTCTCTCAAGGCATCATTTTCAGTTTCCAAAAAGGAAAAACCTTCATCATTAACTGGGACTAAAGCTCCCGAAGAGGTCGTGACAGCAGATTTGAGTTATTTAATTTCTTCTTGTAAGGAAATATTCTCTTCCTCAATAGCTTGGCAATATTCCTATGTTCCTCGATCTCAAGTTTCAGCACACTTTCCCTCTTTTCATGGACCGAGATATATTTTTCATACCCTCGATCAACACTCAAGTGTTGGTACTTTTTCTCATAACCTTCGTGTAGGAGTGTAGTGGTTTCTTTATGTTGAATTTGGATCTCCTCAATCACTCCTTGAAGGACTTCAATTATTTCATAATAAGCCACATTATTGGCTACAGCACGATCAAGTAAACATTTTAAATATTGGTATGCATCCACTGCTCGCTCAAAAGCGTCAAGTCCGAGGATATTAATTATTTGAACGTCAGTAAAGTTTGTGTGACCAGATTTGAAATAATCATTACATTTTTTCATCAACTCTGTATCATGAGCTGACAAGATTTCCATCCTGGCAATAAACTAGCAAGGAAAAAAAGTGTATCAACAACGATACAGACAATGCAAATAAAGGAGAAACTCAGAATAAATAACAAAGTCCTTTTTATTAATCAACGAGAGAAGAAAGTACAACTAAAGGTACAACAAAGGGAAAAGAAAAATAACAACATAATTAAAGATCTAAATAACTCTACACCTTCTCGTTATTCCCTACAACGTCATCAACCATTTTGGACGAAGAAGTTGGTTGCTCGGAGGGCAGTTTGTGTTGCTCGGTAGAATTTATCGCCTGCTGAACTTGGTCGGAGGGATGAGGAATGGTAACTGTAGGTACTTGTTCTACTATCACCATAGAAGATTCATTAGATGCAGCTTCATCCTCTTCTTCTTCGTCAATAGTAGGAGGAGGGCCATGAGTGTGTTTCTGAAATAATTCAGAATCATTTGCAACACTCAACTCTTTCAGCGCTGATACCCATCCGTCTCTGAAGTACTTCAAACTTGCATACTCCATCTGACGAGTAATAGCAGTTAGGGATTTGTTCCATCCTTTGTCCCAACCATAACTGAAGGACTTCTTCACAGCAACTTTTCTCTTCGCTTTCTCAGAAGAAGCATATCCCTCAGTAAGCTTCACTTTCTCTTCCAGGTATTTCTTACGCCATCTAGCCTCTTCAATCTTGCCATCAGCTTCTTCGTTGCTGGAAATGGCGACCTTTAATTTTTCCTCCAACTCCTTGGAGTCATTTACAGCTTTGTCCCGAGCTGTATCAGCTTGTTGGCGAGTTATCTCTATAGATAGAAGTTTCTTCTCCCAAGCAGCTTTATCTTCCTTGTACTTCCTCTGAGAGCTCTTCAAAGATTACGATAACCCAACAAAAGCTTCTTCCACCCCACTGGAGGATGTTGAAGCCTTAATAGCCTCATCTTTCTCCAGGATACTATTAAAACACGTCATAAACTGAAAAAGAAAAGAAACTCATATCAGAATTTTAATACGGTATATGGTGATACTTACAGACGCGATATATTGGGCTGCTAAGTCAGTGATCTTCTCTTGAGAAAGGGAACCCTTAGCAACTCGATACTCGGGAATGGTCCAAGACTTTATCAAGCCTTTGGCCAAGCTCAGAGAAATGAGGGCTAGAGTCTTTGCTCTCAAAGAAGGATCCTCAACATCAGAAAGCTGAGCAGCAGTTTCTATAGGTCTTTCTGTAACACCTCTCCTCAATCTCCTTAAAGGAGAACCTTCAATCAAAGGTGATGCCTCTTCTTGTGTAATAACAGAACCTTCAATCAAAGGTGCTGCCTCTTTTGGGATAGCGAGTGGTTTCCTGCCGACCTCCTTGATAGGTGGAATTATTCCTTTGGATGGAGTACTATCCATTTTCTTCGTCCCTTCAGCTGGGACATCCCCTTTGCTATTCTTTGCCCCCATCAATGCTAGGATCATCCTTGGTAAATAATTCAAGCATTCTCCTCTGCTTCGTCATCAAATCAGCAATAGAGGTACTCAAATCCGAAGAAGATTCTTCTATGCCGTCTTGAGATGAAGGAACTTGATAAAGATCAATTATCACAGGGGGCCAATAGGATGAGAAATAAAATAGGAAGTAGTATTTTTGTATCTCAACAAATAAGAAGCAACTCTAACGTGCTCCCCAACAACTGATTGATGCAAACCCCAGATGAGTTTCAAAGATTTTATATTAATGTCACTCTTTTTTGGGGGCTTTCTTTTGTTGTCAACTGCAAAAAAAAATATCAGTGACGCATTTCATCAAATATAAACAAAGCTAAATAAAAAAATTAAGAACAACCTATCCCATTGCCATATAGTGGACATCTGGGACCTTGGTAAACATCATTTCCTTTTAATGGGGGGTGTTGCCAATTTTTCATCACAACTCCATAATCAAAATAGTACCTATTAGCATCGGGAAGATTGACAACTAAAGCTCTATTAGAAAACCTAGTTTTTAAATAAAATGTGGTACCACTAGTAACCATTTATAACAAAACATGATCACAGGGACCCCTAAATGAGTCCCATGAATTTTGTTTAACCTATGTACACCATTAACTACCCTCCATGTATTTGGAGCTACTATTGCAGGAACAATATCGAAATATTGGCAAAAACTCTAAACACAAGGGATTAGGCAAAAAAGAAAAGACATATTCCGCTATAAAATGGGAAGGAAACCAGTGTCCCTCATCTAAAGAAAACAAATCAGAAGGGAAAGTAGGTTTTTCTAGAATAACCCAAGAAGGAATCGCAAAATCATCTCGAAACTTATCCAACGATTCTATAAGATAAACCATGGTGGCTAAAGCAAAGAAAGAAGAAAGAATAAGTTCTTACAGAGGGATTGAGAAATCTGCTAAGGCGGATGACAGAAATAATGACAATACAAAGATAGAACGAGAAGACAAAGAGTTTAGAAATCTGGAGGTAAAAAGTAGTTGACGATCCGTATCTATCGCTTTTAAATACCTTGCATCGTAAAGTAGGAAAAAAATGATTACTAGATAAGATGATTGCATTTTTGGCGATTAAATGATGAAAAAGACGCAAATATCCATGCGTCTGTCGCAGATTCAAAATATTTACAAGTTTTCCATTTCGCGCTCAAATGACAAGACTAAAGGGAAAAGTCCTAAATGGTGGAGACCTGTAATTAATCAAGACGTAAAAAGGTGCCCGATCAACTTTTGGGTAAAATGTTCCACACTCTCATATCAAAACTCAACTGTGAAACATTGGAGACTTCTGTTGATACAAAAATTAGTCAGCTGACGTGGACTAATTATATGAAGACATGTGCATCTTACGTAGATAATGCTTATACTCACCGAACAACTCACAGCACCGAGCTACTCATCACCTCGAGCTATTTAGCATGCCGAGAAACTTAACGTGCCGAGCTACTCAACGTGCAGAGCATCTGGCCAGGAAGCGACAATTGCACATTCAATGAACATCGGATTTAATGAACATTCTTATTGTATAGATGTATATGCCTATTAAATAACAGCATATCGTCTATTCATACTGACATCCCCAAGGCTATAAATACATTATAACGCCCCCCATAATAGGATAATTGATCATTAGCAATTGTGATCAAGATTAAGGCAAAAACATCCAGCAATATAAAGCAGTGGATGTAAGCCATTTTCATAAGACTGAACGACTTTAAAAACCCTTTGTCTTATTTTTTATTTCACATTTATCTTTAATTAATTAATTAGATCAAATGTACATGTAAAAGGCAATAAAGATGAATATATGACTTCTTAACTTGGTCAGGGACCCTATTATGTCTTCATCAGACAAGGGTACATGGCCAGCTTTCAGAAGATTTCTACACCACCTGAGCAGGTCGAATTCAGCAGAGACTATAACCTTCTTCCTAGCATCAAATTGGAAGGTACAAATATGAGTTTATGGGGAAAATACAAAAAAAATACCAAAAGGAAATTAAAATCATTCAAGGGTAGAAATAATTAAGGAAAAAAAGTTCTTTTATTGATTCATCTTGAAGTACAGAGGTGGATACATCAGCAAGAAAGAAAAGAGAAGAAATAGAAAATAAATATGAGAAAGGACAAAAAAGGAAACTAGCTAAGAAGGAGCTAAACTTTCTCCTTATACTTAGCTTGGTCTTGGCTGACAACAGGTAGGTCGACACTTGCTTCTGGAACCACTGAAGGTTCGATGGGCATCATTGAAGACTCTCCTAACCTTTTTCATCGGCAGACGCCTCTTCAAAGTTAGGAGGAGTGCCTAGGTCATGCCTTTGGAAAAGCTCACAGTTTGCCTTTGTGATGGCCACTTGCAGACAGTTTCTTAGCATACTTAATCTGGGCAGAAGCTGTAAAAAGTGCTTTCTCTCAGCCCTTATCGAAATTAGCCTCTTTAACCTTCTTTCCCCTATCCTTCAAAGCGGTAACCTTGGCAGTAAGGCCAACAACTTTATCTTCAAAAATTTTGGCCTGGTCCTTCAACTTTGTAATTTTTCCTCGGTAGTCTTAGCCCTAACATCAATATCCATTGCCTTGTTCTTGGCAGTCAGGATTTTTCATTAGCAGCCTTTATCTTATCTTCTGCTGTCGTTGCCCTATCCTTAGATTTTTTCTATCTCCTCTTCACATAACATTTTCTTTGATTCCAAAGCTTATCGAGAAGCATCCAAAAATTATCTCAGACCCTTAAAGTCCTCATTCACTTCACCAGGGGAAGACCTCATTTGATCATCCTTCTCCATAATTTGGTTAAAGTCAACCAAAAACTGCAAATGAGCAAACACAAGATGATTAGGGGAAATTCAGCAACAAGGAGAAAGAGTATAAGATAAGATAATTTCCAGAGCTAAATTATGGCATGTCATCTCAATTAGCCTTGACTTGGGCATGGGGGTTGATGCAGCCCGATCAGCAGGGAGAGTTATAGACATGATTAAAACCCTGTCCAATCCAGGGTTAATAGCAACATAAGTTGACCCAATGTCACCAAGGTCAACTTTAATTTTTCTCACCAACTCTTATTGTTCGTCCAGAGTTTTCTTTGCTACCAATGCTTGTTGGCTGGCTTGAGTTTTCTGAGCCTATTTTTAAGCAGGCAAACCACTCTTCCATCTCTTCAATTGAAACTCATTAGTTTGAGTCTCTTCAGCACCAAGGACTTGAGGCCTATTATCACTAGCCTGGGATTTCTTCTCAATTGGCTTCTTACTAGTATCAACATATTTCTTGGGGGGGGGGGGGGGGGGGAGGAGACAATGGCCCACTCATTAAATTGGGCATCTTTATTTTAAACGTGTCTATTGAAGGAGAAACTGGTATTTTAGAAATATCAAAAGACTAAAATGAGGAAGAAGTTCCTGCTTATGTGAATTCAGCACCAGCAGATTCTACAGTCGAGCAAGTAGTCACCGGATCTTCCTCTAAATTTATGGCAACCTAGGGCAGCACAAGTGTTGGTTGGTAAGTAAAAGAGGTAATAGAACTCTTGTATTCTAATAGAAAGAAAGATTATCGGGGATGTTACTCTCCAATTCTTTAGTTAAGTTCCCACAGAAATTTGATTTATTTAAGATTAATCTCACCTTCTTTGGGACACCTCTCCTTTCTCTCCTCTACATCAAAAGAAAATAGCAAAGTTAGTCGGGAGAACTTAGAAACACATAACAAAAGAAGAAAAAATAAAGAATAGAATTACAACCTATGCCATGTCCTACTTGGGGACATCTAGGCCCAGTATAAGACACTCCCTGTGGAAGAGGAGCGTGTTGTCAATTCTTAACAACTACACCATAATAGTAATAGTCCTTATTGGAATCCAATAAATTCACTACTAAAGCCCTATTATCTTGCCTAGTCTTCAAATAATGTGTGTTCTCTCCAGAAGTACCCCATTTATAATAAAACATGGGTCCCGTAAATCTCATTATACCTATGGACACCATTTACAACACTCCAAATATTGGGCGCTACCCTAGAAGAAACTACGTCAAAGTAGTGACAAAATTAAAGGAAAAGAGTGTTTGGTGGAAAAGTGATGACACACTCAACAATAAACAAGGTGGGGATCCAGTGACCCTCAGGAAGAGAATATACGTCTATGGTACCTTGTGCTATTTCTAAATCTGCCCAAGCCAAACAAATTCTTTTTTCTCTAAACTCCTCTAATGAACCCTCGTCCATAATTTGAACCATGGTGGAAATAGAGAAAAGGAAGACAAAATAGAGAAAGATGGAAAGAAGGCTTACAGGGATCTAAACGTGACTGCAAAAATCGAAGAAAAACGGTGGTAAACAAGCAATCTGCGAATGATCATGCAAAGAGAGCTTGAAGATGAAGGAAATGCTAAGTGTAGAAGGTTTGAGACGAAAATAAAGGAGGGAAAACTCCTACCCATTTAGAAGTTGCCTCAATAAATGGGAAGGAAATGATTAACTGAACAAACAATTGAGTTACCGCCGGCTGCAACCCTCCCGAAGCTTCAAAAGACCATCGTGCCCTTTGGTGGTTCAAAAAAGTTTGAATTATTTACGAAAATACCATTAACAAACAGTACGAGTTAAAATTTTTACAAGTATGGGAGTTTGGTTGCTGATCACAAGTTCAAAATGGTATGCCGACTAACATCCTGAGGGTAATACTCCATACTTTCAATGAATCATTAATAATGGAGCACTCGGGACTTTGTTGTATGTAAAATTACTCTCCTACTTGGACCAATGATAAATGTTCGCGTTTCCTCTTACATGGACGAACAAACACCTTGATCAGCATCAGAGATACTTAGACGGCTGGAAGGCCGACCAACTCCAGAATGTCAACCATCAGGATATCAAAAGTTACTCGGATGGGATGCCAACCAACACTGAATTCTAACAGTTTCATTTATTTTACACAGACTAAAATGTCTGGCATTCCATCTCTAGGATTTTACACCATTATAAATACAAAATACTCTCTTAGCTCAAGGGACAGTTTGAATCACTCATATGCACACCATATTAAGCTATAGTAACCCTACGAAATAATACCAACAGTGGACGTAGGCTATTTTACATCTGAACCACTCTAAAAATCTCCTTTCTTCTATGTGTGTGTGATTTGATTAACCTACCATATTTTTATCTGTGATTATAAATATAGATTAAGTTCATTTTTAGATAACAACTTGATTTAAAATAGCCCATTTTTTTACTCTCGTTAATAAGTTAGCTTAAATGGTGAGATATAGAAGAAAGCCCCATTAATCTTCATTTTTGAACACTCATTAAAAGTTATAATGTTAGTTGTTAAATCATCATTAGAATGGGTAGAAATATTATAGTAACATTGTAGTACAAAGAAGAAGTGTTATCATACTAAAACCCCGTTTTAAAAAGTGAATATTTGATGAAAATGCCTAGTGGCAGATTCGGTAAATAAGTGAAAACCCATAAAAAAATGTTCTTTTCTTAGAAAATGGCTAGAAAATGTTATGAAGATACTATTAATGAAATGTAATTGTAAGGAAGAATTTTTAATGAAATAAAGTAAAGAACAAAAATCGGTATGTTAGTGACACAGTGTTGGAATTAGATGGCCTCCTCGGCTTAATACGAACTAATGATCGTTAATGAAATGGATAAAAATAACACCGAATGAGTTAATTGTGAACTTCGAGAATAATGTAAAACATGGAAAGATAAATGGTACTCGGATGATGCTTGGAGAAAATAATTAAAAAGGGCATGACGTATCTAGTGCTGAAAGACCCTAAATAAACTGCAGTAGCATGTGGCAATGGGGATTGGTGGTATGTGGCCATAAAGTGTGTGAGTGTATATTGGCAGAATGCCAAAGATAATGTTAAGTAATGAATGAGAAAAATTTACGAAACTTAAAATGATGAGTGAAAATCACTAAAAATTATGCGGATAACATAATTGGAATTAATCACAACCCTTGCACATCACACCGAAAATGTTAAGTGTGAGTTCGTGCATGTAGCCCGGGTGCATTATCTGTACGTTCATTAACATGTAAATAGGAGGTTAATGTTTTCTAAAATACTGAAATACATCATATATGTATTTTAATTTTTTATAGAAATTATTGCTTAGTATTTCCCACCTTACTGGACATTTCCCTCATACCCTTTTTGTAACCCCCCCCCCCCCCTTCCGGAGGTGTGTCAGGTGGAGTTTTGAAAAAGGAGAACGGTAAGGTCGCTGAGGGTAATAGCTGACGTTAGAGATCTATGCCGCACTTTATCATTTGAGACTTTATTATGTTATTGTACTCTTATTTAAATGTTGTACTGTAACTTGAACTTAAACTATATGATGTAATAATACAAGGCATTTATTTCTTTATTTGATGGTTTAAATTGCGTTGAAGGCTTTCTTGAGTAAATTATTAAATGAACATAATTCACATGATAAGTGGTCACCCTTTCATAATAAAATTGTTGAATACTTTTGTTGAGCATAGCGAGGCAATTGTTTTCCTGATAAAATGAATTGAAGTTAACCCTCCACCTAAACACCTTGACTTAGATGCGACTTATTTCAACGGTAACCCAAAATTGGTTCAGGGCGTTATAGGTCAAGAAAGGTGACTTATAACTCATATGGGTTCTTCTTGCTATGTTTATTTTCACGAAAAAATGGCATATTAGAATCAACCCTTCATAAGAATTTAAAAATCATGCACTAGACAACATAATACTAGGGAGGCCAGTAACTATAGGCACTTTACGACCCTTATAATTCAAGCACTCATCATATATATTCCAGTAAAGACCATAACATCTTTATATGTGTCTATATGGGACTTAGATAGTTATTCAACCAAATTGCGAGACTTAACCGAACCTTTGAAATGTCATGTGTGGACCTAATACTACACAAATTCATCCTGAAAATTTAGTTACAAATCATCATCCCCATGACAATATGGAAAATGATTTCGCTCACTCAGATGGGCATAACTTCATAATAATGGAGTTCCTCAATAATGAAACTATGAAAGAAAAATCGAACTCCCCTATCTATCACCACCAAAGTATACAGGGTAATTTGGTGCATGTGAGGTCATCCTTCTTCTAAAACGAAACTTTAATAGAAACATCATAAGGGATGATTTATTTTTTACAGAATGCCCTAAAGTCATCCTCTTAGGATATTTATAACTTTTTTACCCTCTTATAGATTATAATAAAAGAAAATTTCTTTAAAAAGATGAAGCTTTCTTTGACAGTTTTAGAGAATTTTAATGCGGAAAAAGACAAAATTGACGAAAAGAGATAACTGTACATGAGAAAATGAAGGAGAAAGAGGGGACAAACGAATTTGTCCCCCTTTTTAATCGCTTACTCACTAATAGAGATGCGAAGTGAAAAATCTCTTTGAAAAGGAGTTACAACCCGCTTCCCCTAGGCCATGCATAACACACATTATGAATGCCTGAGGAAACACCAATTACGACCCACTTAACCCTATACCTAGGTATTAAGTCCAAAGATAATAATGATTAATCTCCCACTTACTTTGTAAGGACCATATTTCCAATTGAGTCTTAATGTAGTTTTGACTTATTCTCGAAACAAAACACGTTTGAGTCATAGGTAGATTTTTATTGTCCGATCTCTACGAGACTATGACTTATCGAAGATTTAATTGACGACGTTGCGGCAAATCTACAAGGAATAAATCATGCCAAAGATTAATTGGTGCAATTTATCGTCTTCAAGGTTTAATTACATTTCTGAGATCACACAGGTATGAATGCATAATGTTATTGTAACTCGAAATTTTATTTTGCAAAACTAAGGATGTTATTTTTAAAAAGAAAATGTTTTTAAAATGTTTTAAAGTTTTTTAAATGTTTGCACTTCATTTAGAGCTGATGAGGACAGATTAGAGTTAGATAAGAGTTGGGTTTAAGTAAAACTCTATTTTTAAAGTTGGATGCATCAAAACTCTAAATCCGGGCGACGTCGTTCAAACGACAAGCACAGTCGTTCGAACGAGTGATGTTGTGGTTCGAACGACGCAGTATCTCGCTCAAACGAGATTTCTCCACCGCCTTAAAATAATTATAAATAGGCGTGGTTAGTTTCCTCGAAGCACGTGTAGTGCGAAAAATAGTTTACCATACAGAAAGGTTTCTACACAAAGTTTTCTAAAGTGTTTTCACATTAAAACATCCTTAGAGTTTCAAGATCCGAGCATTTCATTATCATATGTTCTTGTGATCTTGTTGACACCAAGTTTGAGGTTCTATTGAAGATCCATTTCTTATTTTGCGGTGAAGATTTGGTGGATACTGGTTTCGACATCGTAGACGACACAAGGCCATATCGATGGATACCGAGGCATTCGTGGAGGCGACTGTTGTGGATGAGGATCGTAGAAAAAGGTTAATTTCTAGGTGGGCAGTGTGAAGATTAGTAGAAGATCGGAGGAGTGCCAAGTCTCGTGGGGATTGAGTCATTGTATAAGACTATCGTCTTACTTTGTAAAACCTTTGTCATAGTGATTGTCTGGCCTGGGTCGTCTGATATTTTTTTTCCGACTGGGTTTCTCCTCGTACATCGGTGTTGTGAGTATTGCTTTAATTTATTTTACTTTCTTTAATCACTTGTTGCATGCTTAGGATTAAAAAAGATAAAATTTGATTAAGTTAATTTGCGTCACAACTTGTTTTGATAAAATTGAAGAAGAGTTTTCATAAAAAGAGAAAGTTAGTTTGCATTCATTCTTAACTTAATTCCGCTTAAGCAAAAGTTATATTTTAGGGACCTACAAATTGGTATCAGAGATAGAAATACATGTTTATTGTGTTTGATCCCTTTGTGCTTGTAAGGATAAATTTTGGAAATTATGATAGTTTTCGCACTCCTATTTTTTATGGCACTAATTATGCTTATTGGAAAATGCGAATGAGAATTGATTTAAAATCCATTGATGAGCGTGTCTAGTTAGATGTTGAAAAAGGTTGGACACCACCTGTCACACGAGAGGGTGAGGTCACTAGTTTGAAACCTATTGAGTCATGGACTAAGACTGAACATAGGCTTGCACAGTATAACTTTAAAGGTCTGCACGTTATTTCATCACATGTCACACCCGAAGAGTATAATCATATCATGACTTGTGAAACTTTGAAAGAAGCTTGGGATACACTAGCACTCACTCAGAAGAGCACGAGTACGGTTAGGGCGTCTAAGTTGTAAAATCTCACTACACAGTTTGAGACGGTTAAGATGTTAAAGAATGAGATGTTTGATGAGTTTTACACTAGGTTGTCCGCTATTGTTAATGCGGCGTTTAACCTAGGTGAGAAGATTCCCGATAACCGAGTGATTAAGAAATTTTTGCAATCGTTGCCAAGTAGGTTTGATGCTAAAGTGACTAGGTTTGATGCTAAAGTGACTGTTATGAATTCCCTTGGTATGCTTAACTTGTTGAAACTAAAAGAGGTCGTAGGTGACTTAAAAACCTATGAACTCGATATGTTTACCTCCAAGCAAGTGACAAAGAAAGAAAAGGGCATTGCTTTGAAAGATCTGAAGGAGGAGACTAAAGTTTCGAATAAAGACTCCGATTTCAATTTTGAGGATGTCGTCTTGTTGGCAAGAAAGTTCAAGAAGTTTCTTCAAATTCATAAGAAATCAAAATATTCCATAAAGTTTGAGAAATTCAAGAACAAGGGAAACTCGACACCTAAGGATAGTAGTGAGAATCCTAAGAGAGGTGAGTTTGATAAGTGTTTCGGGTGTGAGGGGTATGGTCATAAAGTTAAGGAGTGTCCAACTAGACTTAAGAAACATGGAAATCAACCAATTGCATATAATACCACCTTAAGTGATAGTGAACCAGAAGAGGGAGTGGATTCCCCCATTGAGAGTAACTTTGTTGCGTTTATGGCATATCATGAGAGCGATGACGATATATCTTCCCATGAGGATACTCATGTGAATGAAACTTTCGAGGGTGTTAAGAGTGCTTCCAGAGAGGGCGAGGGTGATGAGAGAGAGGATGAGGAGATCGACATAGGAGATTTGCAAGTTGCATTTCGAGAGTTGTTTGAGGAGACCGTGAAGGTGAAAAAGGCTAACTCGAAATTACAAGCTAAGTTGAAAGAGCGTGCCGTAGAAAATAATGATGCATTAATTGAGGATCTTAGGGCAAGGGAGAAGAATATTAGGGAGAAGATAGAGTACGCCAAGAAAGAGAGAGACACCCTTACAGGTTTGATGGAGGCTTTGAAAAAGGAGGTGCTAGAGTTTAAGGAGTCAAGGCATATACTTGAGTCTAGGATTAAGGAGTTAGAGGAGAGTTTGATGGATTCGTCTAGAGTTAAGTTTGTCTTGGAGGCTAGAAGTGAGAAGTTGGATTGAATGCTAGGCACCGTCCAAATTAAGAGAGATAAGGTATGTATTGATTTTGATGATCGCGTTGTTACCATTCCCCCCGCACGTCTGAGAGAGCCACATAAGACCATTAGAAAATGTCAACATGTAGGTCACTTTCCATACCATCACTACACTTGCACGTTTTGTGGTAGGAAATGTCACCTTAGAAAGTTTTTCTATGACCATAAGAATGCTCCTAGAAAGTTTAGGAAGTTTAGTAATAAAGTTGTCCCGATTCCTCCCACCCCCATGCGTCATTACACACCTACTTGGGTCAAGAAGTCAGATTTGGTAGCTTTTGGAATAAAACTTCATGGTTTTCATTTGGTTTCACTTGATTCTTCCCATTCAAAATCTAAAGGTTGAGTCTATTACCATGTTTATCATTTTGTATTATATTTTTCATTTTTTTTGCCCTTATATGAAAAATACAAAAAGATTTTGTTTTTGATAAAATTTTTGAAAAATACAAAAAGATTTTTGGTTTTGAAAAATTTTGAGAAAAACACAAAAATATTTTGCTTTTATTTGAGTTAAAATAATTTGAAAAGGCCAAAAACATTTTCGTTTTTTTTTTTTGGTCCTGAGTTAACATGTTTGATATGGCATATTGGTGTGCTTGGAACCCCTTCCTTCCATTATCCATGTGGCTAGGACATTTGGTCATTATTATCGATGCTTAGAATGATCTTAACCATTGTGTTTATGGGGTTGTTTCGAAGTTGATATGCGTTTTGATTCGATTTTGTATATATGCCATCTTTGCACACATGCACGATTTTATTTGTATGTTTGACTACTCCTGCATATTTGAGTTTGTTGAGACATTTTTATCTCAATTTTGTCATCTATGCGTAAGTAAACACAAGGAGGAGGTGTGCATGTAATAACCGTTTACCTGTGAGCATTTTAATCTACATTGAAAATATGATGAGCGCACGGGAAAGGGCTACGAGAGTGTAAAATTGACTCGTCGTGAAAGCCACCGTTTAAAAGAGCTTGAAAAAATTAATAAGGCAATAAAAATAATCATATGCCAAAAATGGGCCAAATTAGATTAGTTCATTCAAAATAAAATATGATATATATTTGAGGGAGTTTGGATGGATTAAAAATTTAAACGGGTTTGCACAAAGAATCCTAAGGTTGAAAAATCGTGTCATGACGCCATTGTTTATAGAATCGTCAAAATTCCGAATTCGTGTGCATGATGTTTATTTTGTTCATTCAGCTCGCACTTTAATTGTCACATATGGCTATAATAAAGTTTGATGATAAATTGCTATCGATTAGGGCTTCTTGATCATTTCGATGTGTTGGAATTGTGATTCATTTGTTGTAGTTCACACACATTCATTCCATGTTCTTGTTTGAGCACATCGGTACTAGGTTAGCATGTTACTCATATTTGTTTGTTTTTGAGTTTTCTTAGTTTAACTAATGTTTTGCTATTGTTTCGCAGTTTTGAGCCAATTCCAATTAGTTCTTTTTTAAATCTGTTGACTAGGCAACACTATTTAATTTTCTGGGGAGACTGTGAAAGTTTGATAATTTCATTCTAACGACATCTGTCTTCATTCGATTGATGTCACTTCTCGTTCAAACGACATTCCTGGCTCATTCGAACGACAACCTGTTTGACCAGTTTTGACTTTTTCTGGGTGTTTTCAATTTCAGTACCCTGTTGCATATTAATTCATATTTTGGTATTGGGTTTCTGTTTATGCAGCATACTTTGGTAGATTACAAATTTTGCTGCATTGGTTTGTTTAATTATACCTGCTTAGATTGATATATTTTTGTGTGATTCATTGTTTGCTAGCTCCTGATTTGACATTTCTTGATAACATTTAGCAGGTTGTTTCTCTTTTTTGAGTCTTTCTTCATGCTAATTTAATCATATTGGTATATCTCATGCTAGATTTGTTTATCGTTTCACCGGATTGTCTATTCGAGACAAAAAGGGGGAGAGATGTTTGTGATTTAGGGGAAGTTTTTGTGTGAGTCGAGTTTGTTTACATATTGGTATCATGATTACTCACATAATAAATGATTTTGAGTTTTAATTTAATTTTTCATATTGATTTATATCATTCGTTCCTCCATATTTCATGGGGTATTTATTTGTTTCATGTGCATAGGTATGCTTAAAGAGATTCGAAATTTCAAGTCTACATCACATTCAGACATTCGAGACAGTTTCATGCTTGTTGGTCCACTGTTGAAGAATCTTATCATGTACTGATGATGTATTTTTTATTTTGGGTTTTATGGGATGGGTTTTAGGCATCATACTGCTCGGCTTAGGCATTTCACTATTGGTTTTGTCCCAAAATAGTTAAAGGGGGAGATTTGTAAGGACCAAATTTCAAATTGAGTCTTAATGTAGTTTTTACTTACTCTTGGAACAAAACACGTTTGAGTCATAGGTAGATTTTTATTGTCCGATCACTACGAGACTATGACTTATCGAAGATTTAATTAAAGACGTTGCGGCAATGCTACAAGGAATGAATCATGCCGAAGATTAATTGGTGAAACTTCTCGTCTTCAAGGTTTAATTGCATTTTCGAGATCACATAGGTATGAATGCATAATGTTAATGTAACTCGGAATTTAATTTTGCAAAAATAAGGATGTTATTTTTAAAAAGAAAATGTTTTGAAAATGTTTTAAAGTATTTTAAATGTTTACACTTCGTTTAGAGCTGATGAGGACGGATTAGAGTTGGGTTTAAGTAAAACTTTATTTTCAAAGTTGGATGCAACAAAACTCCAAATCCGGGCGACGTTGTTCAAACGACAAGCATTGTCGTTCGAAAAAATTCTACTGTTATTCGAACGACGCAGTATCTCGCTCGAACGAGATTTCTCCATCGTCTTAAAAATAATTATAAATAAGCGTGCTTAGTTACCTCAAAGCGCGTGCAGTTTGAAAAATAGTTTACCATACAGAAAGGTTTCTGCACAAAGTTTTCTAAAGTGTTTTCACAGTAAAACATCCTTAGAGTTTCAAGATTCGAGCGTTTCATTATCATATGTTCTTGTGATCTTATTGGCACCATGTTTGAGATTCTATTGAAGATCCGTTGTTGGTTTTGCGATGAAGATTTGATGGATATCGATTTCGACATCGTAGACGACATAAGGCCGTATTGGTGGATACCGAGGCATTCGTGGAGGCGACTGCTGACAAGCACCTAAAAGTGTTGATTTTATACCCCCGAATAGATGCATTTTAGTCACTCGTTTTAATTAAAATTGGCCTTATGTACGTATTTTATCATTTTACAGGTCAATAAGCAGTTGCGATATTAAATAATGCTAAATTAAGTCAATTGCGATAGAGTAGCAGTTAAAAGCATGCATCGAAGAAATCAAAGGAGACCGCGAAGTCTAAAGTCCATTTATGAGCTTGTCCAATGAGTTCCGATGCCCCGAACCAGTCTCGTAACCCTAACCTGGCCTAAACTAAGCCCAGTCCATCACACAAGCCTGTGTATGTTGAGTTTGTTCCTTTATTATTTTTTTTCGATTTTTAGTTTGAGTCATTTTTATTTTTAGGATTTATTTTAGATTCATTTAGAATTTTTTAGAATTTATATTCTATTTATTTTTATTTTTCATTTGTATTAGTTTTTAATTTTTTATCTTTATTTTATGTTTATTAAGATTAGTTTTTAGGAATTTATTTTCTAGTTTTATTAGATTTTATCTGTCTTTAGTTTTATTATATTAGGATTATATTTTTAGTTTTAATAGATTTTTATTTTTATTTTTATTTATTTTTTGTTTTTATATTTTTTATTTAGGATTTTCTTTTTTTATTTTATTAAATTTTTAATGTTTGTTTTTATTTCTTTTTATTTTTAGGATTAGTCTTTAGTAGTTTACTAGATTTTTATTTTTAGTTTAGTTTAGTTTTTTTTTTTATTTTACTTGCTTTTATTAGTTTTATCTTTATTATTTTTCTTATTTTTAATTTTTTTTAGTTGGGTACAAACTAATACACACACTCACCCTAACTCACTCACACCCGAACAACTCACTCACACACACCATCCTACCTACGCCTATTATACCCAAACAGAACTCTCACTCTCACACAACTCCCATACCCCCTACCACACATACACATCCCTCCATCATTTTCATCTTCAAACCTCTTTCTCTCTCCTCTCACCAAAATTCCATAACCACACAACTCCATTAACAAACTTCAAAGACCCATTGCCCATAAAATTCCAACCACACATCCACATACCCATCACTGAAAATCAATTGACAAAACCCATTTCCATCCCTAAACCCGAGATCCATCCCGGACCTAGACCATGCCTAGCCTCCCCCTTACCCCTTAACCCGCGAACCTATCTCTGCAAACCCAGTGCCCAGCAGCCCTCGACCACCGCCGGCGCCGACCAAACCCAACGACCAACTCCGCCGACCATACCCGCTACCAAAATTCCACCCATCTCGAACCCGGTTACCTCTTCCAACCATACCATAACTCGGCGCACCTACCTGCTCCGAAGCCAAAAAAAAGGGACCCTAACCCAACTCCTTAAACCCGTAAGCTCACATACCCATTTCGTTCAATCCAACGACCATCTCCATAAAAATAGGAAACCCACCTGCTAAGTCATGAATGGAGGAACAAAAGAAAATCCACATTATTTTTACTGAGCCAAATCAAATCCCAAAAGAATCTCCCAAAAGAAAAACCAAATTCGTGGGTTATAAAAAAGGCGCCAGCTCATTAATCAAGAGGACTCTCAATAGAGGACGATAGAGAGATAGAAAAGAGATATATTGTATGTATATTATGTACATAGTAGGTACATAAAAAATTCCAAAAAAAAAATAGTTTAGCATTAGAATAATTTTTAGGTTTAGTTTTTTTTTATGTAATCAAGTGTTGGATTTGTGAAAACATTGGGAAACACATGCATGAACGCGATTCAAGGAATTAATTCAAAGGGAGACTTTTGTGCATTGTATTGCTTGATCTACTCTTTAATTTGTGGTTCCATGTTTGTGACTATGATTAATTATTTTATTATGCTTGTCTAGTCATCCTCTTCAAATGGTGGGATGCACTGCGTAGGATATTAATTAAATTAATTGATTTCATTAATGTTATAATTCTAGAAAAAATAATTTTTAATTGTCACCAATTAATTTACTAATTAATTTATGTAACGAGAGTTAGTAAATTAATTGTACAAATTAATGTTTGAATTTAGGAATCGAACTAGAGATAGTTTTTTTCAAAATTTGAATATTAATTCTGTGTTGAAATTAGAGAATTCATATTGTTTTTATTAAATTGATCCTAGCTGGTAATTTTCTTGAAAATAGTATAATTCTTAATTTTTCATCGTGTGACATTTTTGAATTAATTTTCTCAAAAAGATTTTATTAAATTTATAATTGTAACGAGAGTTAAATTATCGATTTAATATTATCTCAAAATATTTCAAATTAATAAATTGAGAAATTAATATAATTGATAATACGGTGTAATCCCATCTCTTGATATTCTCACATTTTCACTCTCGATTGCACATTATTTAGTTATTTCATAGTTTTAGCATTTAGTAGTTAATTTTTCCCTTCAAATTGTTTTTAAAAAAATGGATTTTAATAATAAAATTTGAATTGTAAGTTTTCACATTAACTGTTTCACCTTAGAAGTTGGATTGATCCCGTACTTATCGCAATACGGGTTGTTTTAGACAAGTTTTATAGGTATTCAAGGGTTTTTGAAATTGTCTTTTGAAGAAAACGACCTTACTCAAAAAGTCAAGTATAAACTGCTGTGGACGAGTATCGTAGAAGAAGGTTACTTTCTACGTGGGCACTGTGAAGATTGGTAGAAGATCAGAGAGTGTCAAGTCTCGTGGGGATCGAGTCGTTGTATAAGACTACCGTCTGACTTTGTAAAACCTTTGTCATAGTGATTGTCTGGCCTGGGTCGTCCGAGTTTTTTTTTTTTCGATTGGGTTTTTCCTCATACATCGGCGTTGGGAGTATTGGTTTACTTTATTTTACTTGCTTTAATCACTAGTTGCATGCTTAGGGTTAAACAAGATAAAATTTGATTAAGTTAATTTGTGTCACAACTTGGTTTGGATAAATTAAAGAAGAGTTTTCATAAAAAGAGAAAGTTAGTTTGCATTCATCCTTAACGTAATTCTACTCAAGAAAAAGTTATATTTTGGGGACCTACATACTTAAAGTTGGGCATGCGTCAACTTAGGGGCATTGAATCTCAAAATTACATATAGGATTTAAGATACAATTAACACAATTAAGTTGACTTGGCCTAAAGATCAGACACCCTTATTAAATGAAGGGAAATGAAGTCAATTTATCCCATAAATAGGGATAATTTTCACTCATTACCTAAAAAACTTGAGTAAATTGGTCAAACTCAGGTATGACTTATTATGCGAAAACATTTAACATGAGCGGATAAACATAAATCGAAATCCTAAGTGATAAAGTCCTACTCTAGATTAACTATTATCATAGCTAATCAACTATAAAGCATGTCGACTATAACTAAACTAAACTTTTTAGGCATTGTACGTAGATAGGAATCATCATTTGTATAAATAAGACCTCCACATTAAGGAGGGAACATGCTGACAATTAGTCGCAATACCATTGTAATTTTATCTTAAACACTCAACTAGAAACATTAACAGTCCAAGTATATCATGTATCATTTTCATTTCCAATAAAGAAACTCCTAAAGAATCTCCTCCCCTTTTCATATGGACTTTCGCAATGCCGAATTTTGGAACCATGAATATCTTGTATCATTTTCATTTCTCCATAACACTACAAGAGTACTTTAATAATTTGTAATATTTTATATCTAATTTCCCTAAACACCCAATCTAGTTCTTTTTTTTTTTTTTTTTTTTCAAAAAAGGATGTTTTTATTGATAATTAGAGAGAAAAGCCCTCTCTAGATGGCTTACATAAAAGAAAAAACAAAAACAACTACATTAATGAGCATCTTGACAAATAGCAATTTTGATATTCCTTGGGAGATCATCTTGATTTGAATAGCATATGATTCTTTGGAGAGAGGAACCACGCTTGGATAGAAGAGAAGCCACTATATTTCCATCTTTTGAGCAAACAGATGTAGAACATTGTAACCTTTTAAAAAAAACTTGAACCAGCTTGAAGTTGGATCGAGCACACCAATGGATTTGAGCAGCATCAGAAGAGGAGATAGATTCAACCAACTCTCTCGATTCAGCTTCTATATCTATGTTGAACAAGTTATGGTCTGAGCAAAAAAGTAAACCCTCTTTCAAAGCTTGGAGTTGAATCTCTTGATAAGAACCAGAAGCTTGAAAATTTGAAATAGCCCAAATGAAATTTCCATTACAATCTCTAAGGATGGCACCACCTCCAAGATGGAGATGATGATCTCTATAACAAGAGATATTAAGTTTAAATCTCCCTATTTCAGGCTTTGACCATAACTGATTAAATAAAAAAGAAGGGGTTGAATGAATTTGTTTGAGGTCAAAGCATTTGATGGCATCCTGATGAATAGAGCAGTCACCCCTCTTTAATCGAAAATCTTTAGAAAGCTCAGAGATTTTGGATATCACTCTGTGAATAATTATGTTAGATTTCATGGGAATACCTTCAAAAAGGGACTTATTCCTACTTAACCACAATTCCCACAAAATACACACTGGAATGATACTATGAAACCATCTAGATAGCTTAGATTTACCAGAGTTAATCTGCCATTGAGTTATAGAGCCATGTATTGAGGAAGACCTGCTTCTAATATTCATCAACGAATTGAAAAAATTCCACACCTTAGAAGCAATTGGACCATTAATGAAAAGATGACTAGGAGATTCAATAGCTGAGCAACAGCATTGGCATCTGGAAACCAACCTAATCCCCACCTTTTGCAGTAAAGAATCAACAGGAACACAGTTCGAGAGGGTTCTCCAACAGAATATAGAAAGATTGGGAGGGATCTTTGGGTGCCAAATCGAAGTGAAATCCAAAGAGGAGATTTTATGAAGGCATTGGAGATGAAATGCTGTAGAGAAACTAAAATTTCCAGTTAAAGTAGGTTTCCACACTAAAGAGCCATCAATCACCTCTGAATTTCTTTCCATTATATCCCAGCAAAACTGAATTCTCTTAAAAGTCATGGAACCAGACCTCAAACTCAAGTTTCTATACTTACAATTCATAAAATTAGCCCATAAGCTTTTATTTTCCTTAAACTTCCAGGCTAGTTTAACATTTACTGCTTTCAGAACTGTATCTAAGCTTCTGATATCTAAACCCCCCTCCTTCTTATTATAACAAAGAGACTTCCAACTAACCCAATGATATTTTCTCCCATATTCTTTGTGGACTCCCCAGAAAAAAGAACTAAGAAGCTTTTCAATAGATTTTATAATCAACTTAGGAGGGTTGAGAGCCAAAAGAGTATACAGAGGAAGAGAAGACAAAACAGCTTGAATAAGAGTTAATCTACCTCCCAAAGATAAGAATTTCGATTTCCAACTATGAATTTTAGATGTTATAGATTGGATCAAAGGATCAAAATAAATAGCTTTTCTTCTACCTTTAAAAAGAGGACAACCAAGGTAGGTTAAAGGACCTCTTTCATATTTGAAATCAGTAACTTCTGCAATTTTGTACCTCATTAGAGCCTGGCTATGAACACTCACAGAAAAGCAACTCTTGTCTTTACTGATCAATTGACCTGATTCAGCTTCGAATCTTTGCAAAAACTTCATCAAGTTTGATAAGCTCCTCTTAGAACCTCTAGTGAAAATAATGATGTCATCTGCATAACTCAAGTGACTGATGAGAGGACAGTTTCTGGGATGGGAAAAGGCACTTATAACCTCTCTAGACATAAGGTCATTTAATCCCCTGCTAAAAGATTCAGCCATGATAATGAAAAGGCTTGGAGAAATAGGGTCTCCTTGCCTTAATCCCCTAGAAGGTTTGAAAAAACCTTTAGGTTGGCCATTAATAATCACAGAAAACCAAGGAGAGGATATACATCTCCAAATTAAGTCTATGAAAGTTTCTGAAAATCCAAATGCTCTCAAAGTTTTGATCAAGAAGAACCAAGAAGTCCTATCATAAGCCTTAGCCATATCAAGCTTGATAATAGTATTTCCTCCAGCAATCTTTCTATCCATCTGGTGCATCATCTCTTGAGCTAACAAAATGTTTTCTTGAATGTTCCTTCCTGCCACAAAACCTGATTGATTCTTAGAGATTATAAAAGGAAGAACATGGCTAAGTCTGGAGTTAATTATTTTGGATATGATTTTGTAGCTAAAATTACAAAGACTTATAGGCCTGAAGTCTTTGCAAAATGAAGGCCTGACAACTTTTGGAATAAGGCATATATGGGTAGAACTCCAAGATTTAGGAATATCAGCTCCTAGAAAGAAGTCTTGGATGGCAAGAGTGAAGTCCTTTTTGATGATCTCCCAGCAAGTAATATAAAAATGACCATTAAAACCATCAGGACCAGCAGCACTGTTTTGATTCATGACTTTAATTGCCTTCAGTATCTCTGCTTCTTCTGGAATTCCAACCAAATTTCTGTTCATCTCATTTGTAATGGATTTAGGAATGATTTTCAGCAACTCTCTATCTTCTTGGGAACCTGCATTGAATAAATTAGAAAAATAAGAAATAAACATTTTAGCAATACCATCTGTAGACTCAGTCCAAGATCCATCTTCATTTTTCACTTTATGGATCCTAAGCTTCCTTCTATCTTGCTGAACTTTAGCATGGTAGAACTTTGTATTCCTATCTCCATCTTTCAACCAATCCATTCTAGATTTCTGAAACCAGAATAATTCTTCCTTAGCTAAAGCAGAATTCAGATCTGCCTTTGCTTTAGAATATTTTTGTCTTTGAGATTCACTATTATCTAGTTCCATCGCTAATTCCTCTTGTAACAGATTATCCTCTAAGAGATTAACCCATGCAAACAAATCTTTGAATTCCTTTCTACTCCAAATCTTCAAACAGCTCTTCAACCTCTTTAATTTGAAAGCAAAAACTTCCATCTTTCTTCCTGTAGCAGGCTGCTCCCAAGACATTTTAATCACTTGTTTAAATTCTTCATGAGTGCTCCACATATTAAGGAATTTAAAAAGCTTACTGGCTATATCCTCATTTAGAGGAAAAGAGATTAACAGAGGATTATGATCAGAACAATTTCTGTTTAGATGGTGAATACTAGAATTTGGGAAACAAACATTCCAATTTGAGTTTATGAGCCCTCTATCTAGCCTCTCATAAATCTTTTCACCATTGGCCTCTCTAGCCCATGTAAATTTAGATCCAGTGAAGCCCATGTCTTGAAGAGAACAACTAGATATACATTCATTAAAATCAGCTGCTCCTCTAACATCAATGACTCTTCCCCCAGCTCTTTCATCACTAGAGGAAACAATGTTGAAATCTCCAATCACCATCAAAGGTTTATTATGGAAATAGGAAGAACTCAAAGCAACAGCATCCCATAGCACCTTTCTTTCTTGCCTACTGCATTTAGCATACACAATGTTAATACCTATCTCTTCTTGAAATTGAGGATTAACAACTTTAAGAAGAAGATTTTGAATACCATCATCAATCACTTCACCAGATACTCCATGTCTCCAGAAACACCAGATTTTATTTGAAGAATTATTGCAGCATTCCTCAAAGTTTAGAATAATTCTCATTTGCTCCATATAAGAAACTTTTTTCATTGGCTCCAGAATGGCCAAGAAAGTTAGATTATGATACTTACAAAGCTTTTTCAATCTCCTTTTTGTTGACTTATTTCCCACTCCTCTTGCATTCCATATAATAGCTTTAATCATTTAACTGGTATGCAGGATCCTTTTTGAGACCTTTAAAGGCTGATCTGGTTACTCTTCTCTTGATAATAGCATTTTTTTTAAAAGAAAATTGGCCTTTCTTCTTATCTCTAATTGTAAGAGGAGTTGGACTTTTAATACAGTGTTTGTTTAATAACTCCTTTTTCTTCTTATAATGCTCCATCTTTTCAGTTAATAGCTCAGAAAATTGAATCAGCTCTGCCACCTCTGCCTCCTTCTGCCCATCAGTGTCATTATCTGAATATGATCCCATCTTCTTTCTCTTAGACAACTTTTCATCTTGAGACAGGACTTTTAACTCTGAACTGAAGTTTTTTTCTGTATTATCTGGGAATAGACTTTTGGAATTGAGCAAACCTTCTATGTCTAGATCTTCTTCTGAATTTTCAGTCCATTCTCCTTCTTCAATATCTTCTGTAACCAATTTTGATTGTAGAGAATTACTCTCAATACCACCCTTATAAGCACCCCCACATCTAGTATCCAAATCTTCCAATTGTAACTCTAAAGACTGACTTTTTGAGTCTTTAATAATCTTTTGTTGTTGCTCTTCAGACCTCTGATTAGGAATAACTGTAGTACATTCATTAGCAGCTATGTGAACTTTGGCTGGAGTTGTCTTATCCTTAATTCTGAAAACCATTCTTTGTTCCATGAGACTCTTTCCTTGCTTGCTTGTACCTGCTTCTTCTATGACTTTTTCTTTTCCTTTCCTCACCTCTTGAGTTTTTGAATCATTTTTAAATAAACAATTGCTTTCTTGATGGCCTAATTTGCTGCAATGAGAACAGTATTCCTGATGAGATTCATATTCAATGTTTTGCCAGAAGCCAACATAACCATTAGCAATCCACACTCTCTTAGTCTTTGGCTTGAGAAGATCTAATTCAACACACACACGGGCCACACTTGGTCTGTTCAAATTGGTTGTGGAATTATCAATTTTAAGAGGAATTCCTACAGCTTGGGCAATCGCAAATAGGGCATTCTTTGCAAATAGATGGACTGGAAGGCTAGGGAATGAAATCCATACAGGAACAATGGAACTTTCTTGATCTGTACGAAATCTTGGAGACCATTTAAACGTGCGCATAGGACTTCTTCCAATAAACCAGGTATCTTTCAACCATAATCTCATAAAATCCTCCTCACAGTTAAGCCTAATTAGAATATGCTTATAATCTAACAGGCCAATATTATACGCAGCCTTCAAGCCAAGGGCTTCAAAGTTTTTTCTAATAAATTCCAGCGAGGGTTTACCATGAGAAAACTTACCAATGAGGGCATGCTTAAACGGAGATGAAAGTTGATCCACTTCTTCATTAGAAAACATGATGGCTGGTTCCCCTTTATATTTGGAGAGGGGCTTATACATATATACCCAGAAAGTCTCCTATAATGACTCCTTATGGTGCAGACCTCGGTACATACCATTTTTTAAAAATAGTAAATAAATAAATTTTTTGTTGAAACTTCATTGATATGATCTCCACAGTGAGAAGACCATCTCTAATTTATTTCATCAAAAATTTCAATAAAAAAAACCCGTTGAGATGAGGTGATATATAAAAAAAGGTATAAATATGCATTTTCAACCATTGAAATTTTGGGCCGGCGCTAGCCACTTGATTGATTGAATTTTTTGATGAAACTACATGAATATGATCTTCTCAATGTCGAGATCAAATCCATAAAGTTTCATCAAAAAATTCAATCAAAAATTGGGTGAGATGATCGTCGAAATTTCAACGGTCGAAAATGCATATTTATATCATATTTTTTTACATATCACCTCATCTCAATAGTATTTTATTGAATTTTTTATGAAAAAAATTGGAGTTGATCTTCTCATCTTGGAGATCATATCCATGAAGTTTTATCAAAAAAATTATTTGTTCACTCTTTTAAAAAAATGGTGTGTACTGGGGTTTGTACCATTAGGAGTCCTTATAGGAGAGGGTCTCTCTCTCTCTCTCTCTCTCTCTTTATATATATATATATATATATATATATATATATATATATATATATATATATATATATATATATATATATATATATACGCTTAATGTTTTACAAATCTATCATGTTTAGAACTCTCTCTATGTAGCATCTCATAATTTATTAAAATTCCCACCAGAATTAAACTCTATTATTAAATCAGTTAATAACTAAAAATATTTGTTGATCTAATACCTTTAATAGTGTTAAGATATATGGTTTTAATAAATATTAAACTAAAATCATTTTTAAAATATTATATCCATTATTTTGTAAGGTTCCATGTAATATTTCATTAGAAAATACATATTGGAATAAACTGATGTAAATGTTTTATAAACAGATTTTTGTAAACAGTCACGCACTAAGGGATGAGACTAGGCCAATGTTTTTTAGTCGGGTTGGATTCTAACATGCCTCTTTGAAAAAAATTCAGATTTTTACTGAAATAAAATAATTATTCCGATTTTCGATCCCATTTTTTCGAAAAATTAAAAAAATTCAAGCTCAAAAAATTTGAAAAATGGAATGAAATCTAACAATAAAAAAATATGCTAAAAAATTATAAATTTCAAAAAATCTAAAAATTCAAAAAAAAAAATTTAATATTTTTGATTACTCGAAATTCTCATTTTAAAGAAACAAATAAAAAGTTTTGACCCAATATGTAAATACATGAGGATTTGATCCATTTTTTCATTTGTGTAGAGGTTAGGATGAGAATATAATTTTATAGAGCACTACTTTGTAACCCTCATTCTCTCCCAACTAATGTGGGACATGAAAAAGTTTCAAAAAAGGGAGGGTGGGAATTAAAAAAATGGAAATCATTCAAAAAAATTGGATCGATATAGTTTCAAAAAAATCAAATTGGAAAAACAGGAAAATCAAAAATTCATAAATATTTTCGATTTCCGATCAAATTTTTTTTAACAAATCAAAAATCGGCAAACTAAAATTTCATTCCAAATTCGAAATAAATCGGATCGAAAATCGAAAAAATCAAAAGTTAAAAAAAACAGCCATACATAAGACACGCACTTATTCTATAGAGATTAGGATTTCTCAATTTAAATATTCCGATTCTTTACTTTTCAGTATGTGTACTTGTAATCCCTTATTTTTGTAGCATAATTTTTATTTTTATTTTTAAAGTCTAGGTAACCTGAACTGGTTTTACCTCCAAGGAGGATTCCTCAATAAAAATCTATGATTTTTAATATTCATTCTTGATATAAAAAAAAGTATCTAGGCTTATTTATGTTAAATCCTCGCATTAGCTAGCAATAGTTAAAGTGGACCTAAACTTTTAATAAAATATTGGATTGTTTTTTAAGTCTAAAACCTACCTAGGGTGTTGTAATAAAAACCCTATACATAGCTTTTGTAATATGTTGAAAAGTTTAATCATTATCATTAACTCCATCTTAAGTATGAGGGGGGTTTTCAGCCTGTAAATTGAAATAAATCAAGTCACTAGATCTCAATGACTTTGAAATAGAAATATTTTTGTAAAATTGAGACATTGAGTTGATTAACATACATTTTTCAAGTGGTTTTGAGGCTCGATTAAATCTTTAAAACATTTCTTCCTAAACGTTCTTAGACATGGAGCAGAGGAATGATGTAACACCCCGCATTTTTCATGCATTAAATATGTAATTAATTCGGGAATTGAAAATTACTTGTGAGACATAATTTTAATTGAATTAATTAAGGAAATTTTAATTAAATATTAATCGGGGAGAGAATGGTTAATATTTACGGGAATTTATTTACTAAGTGAATAGTAATCATTTATTTAAGTCATTTAGAGTATTAATGACATGGTATGCACTTATCTCAACCGGGAGTCGGTATAGACGAAAGGGGTGGGGGGATAAGTATTTTTATAAATTAATTCGGATGCCAATTCTGAGTGTACGGTTGAGTCCAAATGGGCCGAGATAGTCGGAAAAGTGTACCCGGGGGTAGTAAACGGGTCACGAGGCATTTTTAGACATAGTCGGGCCCACACGGGGGCAATTGGGTCATTTGGGCTTGGCCCATTAGGCAAAAAACGGGATTTAGGTAAATTAATGAATTAGAAGAAATAAGAAAACGGCTGATGTGAGTTTAGGAAAAGGGTTAGTGTGTTAAGAAATCCTAACAGCAGTTAAAGGCAAATTTGGGGATCACAAGAGAGCCAACAAGGGTCATCTTCAACCTTGGAACTCATCTCCATATTCAGACTCAACAAACCTTAAGGCAAGTGGATAACTTGCAATAGTACTAAATCTATTTTTCAATTCATATTCATGTGATGTGCCTGATTAAAGTTCGTTTTGGGTGTTCATGGCATAAACATGGGATTTTGAAAGACAATAATCTGATTTACGAATTTGGGTGAGGATTCATGTAAAACCTGATATTTATGAGTTGATACATATCTGTTAGGGTGATATCTGGACAATTAGAAACGAATTTGATGAAGGAATTTGGGATGTAAATGGGTTAAGGGTTAAAGATGAATTTTTATTCCAATTTCAGAAATCGTAGTTGATGGTCAAATTAATAGCGTTTATGGACACTTTGGAGATCCCTAATAAGGTTTCTAACATGTGTTAATGTTAAGAGGGCTTGAGGTTACTGGTAGAAGAAATTAGGGTTTAAGAAATTTCGTCCATGGCTGATTCTGTCTTCGCGAAGAAGACGAAGACCTGCTCGATCGATCGATCGAAGGTCGGCAGAATCTGGCAGTTCGTCCAGTTTTGTATATAAGAGGAAATTTTATAAAAATAAAAATAAATTCTTATGTAATTAATTATTGAGAAATCAATACATGAGTTTAAATCTAATTAATCGTGAGTAAAGTTAATTAGGATTTGAGGGAGTTTTTGGGTGACACGTCATGATTATAAATTCGGGAGTCGGGAATTTAGACTCGGGTGAGGTTATTTCGGGCTACGAGAGTAAGTCCAATTTTATGGTGGGGGCGACACCGAAGGTGACTTAATTAATTAAAAATTAGGGTTGGGCCATAAACTCTAAATAATTTAAATAGGCTTGTGTTACGGATTTAGTACATGGTATAGCCGGGACATTTTATATTTATATATCTATACGGTGTGTGATAGTATATATATATATAGTGTGTACATTAATATCAATGATTAGATATTATTATTCTATACTCTAGTGCTATAAGGGGAGGTTGCGCGTAGTGGATGAATCCCCTAGCTTGAGGAGTAGGGCGAGTATAATCCCAGGTCATAGCGTCCGTTATATGGGTGATGGGCATCTCACTTTCAGGGAAGGAATATGACCGCCTCCAATTCGTATGTTAAACTAAGTTAGTGAGCGAATCTAACTTGAATAACTAGGTTATGTGAATACACCTAGTGGGATAGAACTTGAGAAAATTTATATTTTGTGAGTATTTTTACTCGGTCGAAAGTTTGTATTAAATGTTATTTCTGTATGTTTGTGAATACTGTAATATGATTAAATATATAATTAAGTAAATAATTATACATGGGATAATTAATACATAGTGAAAAATGTATTATGTGCATAACAGGTGTGAATGTTATATGAAATTAAAAAGGGTAATGATTTAATTAAGTTTGACGTTTATAATAACTTAAAAATCATGAATTAAGGCATACTCGGTTAGAGTAGGTAAATTTCAAGGGTTTCAATAAGTATTGGGTCAGGAGCGTAGAACCTAGTAAGTTTAATGGAAGCATTAGTAGGGCACATTAGAGGAGGGGTGAGGAAGTCCTCAAGAGAGTGCGACACTAACTAAAATATGAGGAGCATGCATATTTATTTATTACTGCAAGTTAATCATTTGTTAAATGTTTTCAAATGTTTTTGGGTACTAACCCTTGCTATAAAAAATTTTAAAAACCTTTTAGGTGTCCAGCCATAGGGACGCCAGGCTTGACTCTATTTCAGGTATCCTTTGCTGCAGCACATGTGGATGTTGCGGGATTTTGATAGACGCCTGCTTCTTTCATTCGTGTAGAGACTCTCTAGTAGTTATCTGAGCTTGTCGCTCATAGTTCATTTATCAGAATTAGATTTGTTGAGATTTTCTTCTTATCTTCACTTGTATTGGATATTTGGACCGATGGTTTATTCGGTTAGGTATTTTATTTGTGGATGGTTATTTTAGTTAACTGTGATTGTGTACTATTTTATGTTCCGCATGAGTTTTATTTAATTAATTGAAAGATAAAAATTGGCACCAGTCTACTTTTCTCACTTAGGTGGTTAGTAATTTAAAAGACGACAGTGATGCTAAGAATGGACCAACTGAGAAACCTTTTCTAACTTGATTTAGGACTGATCACCCGGGATTAATTAGGCGGGGTGTCACAGATGGTATCAGAGCATCAGGTTCTAGTGTCCTTAGGATTTGTGCGGCTTTCTACGTTTCAGCGTAGCATTCGTTTGTTGTAGAGCCCTATTATTAGGACTGTTGATTCATTTTTCGCTTGTGAGATATCGTATTTCTGCTGTGAATATTTTTGCGTAAGCTGTGTACTTATGCGATTTAATCTATTTCAGATGCCACCGAGGAGACAGAGAGCGGAGAGGGCTGACGCTAGGGATGAAATCAGGGAGGCTCACCAGGAGCCACATGTACCGCCACCACCACCCCCGCCCGAGTTGATTTCCACTACTCAGGTGGCAGTGATAGTAGCCCAGGCGGTCGAAACAGTAATGAGAGCTATGACAGCTCACTTTCCACATCCCCAGGCACCGCCTCCAGTGGCACCAGCAGTTCAGGCTCCAGTGGGGCCACCATCTTGGCAGAGAGTTACGGAGACCTTTCAGAAGGGTCACCCACCTGAGTTCCGGGGTAGCACAGATGTGATAGAGGCTTGTGACTGGAAGAAGAACATTCAGCTCCATCTGCGCATGCTAGAGTGTACCGAGGTATAGAAACAGATGCTTGCTACCTTTCGTCTGTCGGGGGCAGCCTTACAGTGGTGGGAGTCAGTTACCACCGCCGAGGAGCGAGACTTGATGCCGATAGCAGAGTTTTGGGTGCGATTCGACCGCAAATACTTTCCACCAGCAGTAGAGACTGAGTTGAGAAATAAATTCAGTGATTTAGTTCAGGGTGGCCGATCAGTGGCAGACTACGAGGAGGAGTTCACCCATTTGGCCAACTTTGTGCCAAATGAGGTGAGCGATGAGGAGCGAAAGAAATCGAGGTTTATGGACGGTTTAGCCTGGAGAATCAGGCAACACTTGATTGGGAATCCGGCATTAGTGACGTATATAGACGTCGTTAATGCCGCACTTGTACACTGCCAGAATCATCGCTTCCATGCGAAAGGGAGCAAGAGAACAGGGGAGCCGAGTCAACAGGGTAAGGTCGTTACTAGTAGTGACACAAGTGGTGCTCAGCAGCAGGCGAGCAGTCAGCAAGGGAATCAGGCTAAGAAGTTTAAGCCTGGTGGGTTCCGACCGGGAGGACAGGGGTTCAGGCAGGGGCAGCTGGGCCCAAATCAGCAGCAGCAGGTTCCTCAGGGCCATGGGAACAATGGGGGAGACCAGCAGGGACAGGGTCAGCCGCGTCAGGGCCAACGACAGGGGGATGGTCAGAAACGTTGTTTTGTCTATGGCCAGCAAGGGCATTTTAAGAGGGAGTGCCCACAGAGGGGCAGAGGTCAACAACAGGAGGCCCAACAGGGGCAATGGGGGCTATTACCGCCAGCAGCACCAGCCCCACCTCAGCAGGGGCAGATGCACTACGGACGTGTGTATAACGTTCGGGATGTTCCCAATCTCCCGACGCAGCAAGCACCGCCAGCAGTTGAGGGTATGTTTCTCATTCATGGTTATGAGGGTAGTATTCTTTTTGATACGGGAGCATCACATTCATTCATTAAATTAAATTTTGCTAAACGGGTCGGACTACTAGAGACCGCGGGTAGTCTTCGGATGTGTGTAGAGTCGCCAGTAGGCAGCGGGGCTACGATCCACTCGATTTGTCGGGGTGTGGACATTTTGATTAGGAGACTTAGTTTAGCAGCGAACCCCTTAGTGTTGGATATGGAGGGGTACAATGTCATTTTAGGTATGGATTCGTTGGCAGGTTATCGGGCGACGGTGGATTGCTACGAGAGGACCATCGTGTTCTCCATTCCAGGGCAGGAAATGTTTTTGATAGCAATGCCGCTACCCGAGGGAGGGTCACGCACACACTTGTATTACATTGAGGAGGAAACCTCACAGGAGGTGGCTATTCCATTGGACTCAATCCCAGTGGTGAGAGACTTTGAGGATGTGTTTCAGGAGATACCAGGATTGCCACCTAGCAGGAAAATCGAATTTGCGATCGATTTAGCACCGGGGACGAGGCCAATTGCTCGGGACCCATACCGTATGGCCCCTTCAGAGATGCGTGAGTTGAGGGAAAAAATTCAGCATCTTCTGGGTCAGGGTTTCATTCGACGAAGTACATCGCCGTGGGGTGCACCGGTGTTGTTTGTGAAAAAGTGAGATGGATCACTACGGTTATGCGTGGACTATAAAGAGCTGAATAAGGCCACGATACGGAATAAGTATCCATTGCCTAGGATTGACAACCTATTTGACCAGTTGAGAGGGGCGTCTTATTTCTCTAAGGTCGACTTGAGGTCAGGGTATCATCAACTACGTATCCGAGAGGAGGATGATCCAAAGACCGCTTTCTTATCGCGGTATGGATCTTACGAGTTCAGGGTAATGCCATTCGGGCTCACCAATGCACCAGCAGTGTTCATGGACCTCATGAACAGAGTCTTCAGGGAGTTTCTCGATCAGTTTGTTATCGTGTTCATTGATGACATCCTGATCTACTCGCATACCGAGGAGGAGCACGCAGAGCACCTACGTATAGTGTTACAGACATTGCGGGATCACCAACTTTATGCAAAATTAGGTAAGTGTGGATTTTGGTTACGGGAGGTTCAGTTTCTTGGCCACGTGGTGTCAGACCAAGGTATTACGGTGTATCCAAGTAAAGTATTGGCGGTGAGGGAGTGGGGACAGCCCACGACAACGACAGAAGTGCGCAGTTTTCTGGGGTTGGCCGGTTATTACAGACGGTTCATCAAAGGATTCTCAAAGATTGCGGGCCCTTTGACGAATCTTACCCGGAAAGGGGTACCTTTCACTTGGGATGATCATTGTCAATTAGCTTTCGACGAGTTAAAGGACAAGTTGACATCTGCACCCGTGCTTGCATTGCCGAAAGGAGGATTAGAGTATCGGGTTTACACTGACGCATCCTTACAGGGACTTGGGGGTGTGCTTCAGCAGGAGGAAAGGGCTATAGATTATGCGTCCAGGAAGCTAAAACCCCATGAAAGGAACTACCCCACTCATGACCTGGAATTAGCAGTAGTCGTTTTTGCTTTGAGGATATGGAGAAATTATCTCCTGGGGGAGCAGTTCACGCTATTCACGGATCACAAATCACTTCAGTATCTCTTCACTCAGAAGGATCTGAATATGAGATAGAGGCGATGGCTAGAATTCGTGAAAGACTATCAGTTTGATATTCAGTATCATCCTGGTAAGGCTAATGTGGTGGCAGATGCATTGAGTCGGAGACCGACTGGGGAAATATCAGAAGTCTGGAAAGTGAAGTGGAGAGAACTTCGATACGAGGATGATGTAGCCAGGGCTTGCATGTCAGCATTATCCATCACACCCGAGATCATTATGCGGGTTGTGAGGGCTCAGACAGAGGATCAGACCTGCCGGGATAGGGTGAGCCAGTTGCTAGCTGAGGGAGCAGAGGGTTACTCGATCAGCTCGGAGGGAGGCTTACGCCATAATGGGAGATTAATTGTGCCATAGGATGCAGAGTTGAGGAACGCTGTTATGACGGAGTCTCATGGGTCGAGGTTCGCGGTACATCCCAGTGGGGATAAGATGTATCAGGATATGAGGAGGCAGTATTGGTGGGCAGGGATGAAACGGGACATAACAGAGTTTGTTTCGAAATGTGCCACGAGTCAGCTTGTGAAAGTTGACCATCAGAGACCATCAGGGATGCTACAACCACTTGAAATTCCTGTGTGGAAGTGGGAGATCATCTCTATGGACTTCATTACAGGGTTACCGACATCTCATAAGGGTCACGATTCCATATGGGTCATTGTGGATCGATTGACCAAAGTAGCCCACTTCCTGCCGGTTTGCATAGATTTTGAGACGATGCGTTATGCGCAGTTATTCATAGCAAAAATTGTTAAGCTGAATGGGGTACCGATAAATATTGTGTCGGATAGGGACAAGATCTTTGTGGCCCACTTTTGGCAGAGTTTTCAGGAGGCCATGGGCACGGAGTTACGTTTGAGTACAACCTATCACCCACAGACTGACGGACAGACTGAGAGAGTCAACCAGATGCCGGAAGATATGCTCAGAATGTGCATATTAGACTTTGGGGGAGGTTGGGAGAAGTATCTTCCTCTGGTACAGTTTGCGTATAACAACTCTTACCAATTCACGATCGGCATGGCACCATTTGAGGCACTATATGGGAGACCTCGTCGTTCACCCGCTTGTTGGTTAGAGGTAGGGGATAACAAACTATTGGGGCCAGAGATTGTGCAGGAGACATTTGCCAAGACAGAACTGATCCGAGGGAGGATTCGGATAGCTCTGGATAGGCAGAAAAGTTACGTTGACGCTTCACGGAGACATGTGGAGTTAGAGGTTGGGGATCAGGTATTGGTCCGGGTGTCCCCTATGAAAGGGGTGGTGAGGTTCGGCAAGAAAGGTAAGCTAGCACCGAGGTATGTGGGACCTTTACCTATTATCGAGAGGGTGGGGCCTGTAGCCTACAGGCTGGGATGCCCGGAGCACCTTCAGCGGATACACGACGTGTTCCATGTGGCATTGCTGAAAAAATATCGCAGGAGCGAGAGGGCCTTCTGGCACATTCCACTCGAAGAAATTGATTTACAGCCAGACATCTCATATGAGGAGAGGCCGGTGGCTATTCTAGACCGTAGCGAGCGGAAATTACGATCCAAGGTTGTTCCACTAGTTAGAGTACAGTGGGGTCATCACAACATTGACGAGTCTACCTGGGAGCGGGAGGAGGAAATGAGGGAGCAATATCCAGAGCTTTTCATCACATGTATGACCTAATTTCGGGGACGCAATTCCTTTGTAAGGGGGGGGGGGGGGAGTATGTAACACCCCGCATTTTTCATGCATTAAATATGTAATTAATTCGGGAATTGAAAATTACTTGTGAGACATAATTTTAATTGAATTAATTAAGGAAATTTTAATTAAATATTAATCGGGGAGAGAATGGTTAATATTTACAGGAATTTATTTACTAAGTGAATAGTAATCATTTATATAATTCATTTCGAGTATTAATGACAGGGTATGCACTTATCTCAACCGGGAGTCGGTATAGACTAAAGGGGTGGGGGATAAGTATTTTTATAAATTAATTCGGATGTCAATTCTGAGTGTACAGTTGAGTCCGGATGGACCGAGATAGTCAGAAAAGTGTACCCGGGGGTAGTAAACGGGTCACGAGGCATTTTTAGACATAGTCGGGCCCACACGGGGGCAATTGGGTCATTTGGGCTTGGCCCATTAGGCAAAAAACGGGATTTAGTTAAATTAATGAATTAGAAGAACTAAGAAAACGGATGATGTGAGTTTAGGAAAAGGGTTAGTGTGTTAAGAAATCCTAACAGCACATAAAGGCAAATTTGGGGATCACAAGAGAGTCAACAAGGGTCATCTTCAACCTTGGAACTCATCTCCAAATTCAGACTCTACGAACCTTAAGGCAAGTGGATAACTTGCAATAGTATTAAATCTATTTTTCAATTCATATTCATGTGATGTGACTGATTAAAATTCGTTTTGGGTGTTCATGGCATAAACATGGGATTTTGAAAGACAATAATCTGATTTACGAATTTGGGTGAGGATTCATGTAAAACCTGATATTTATGAGTTGATACATATCTGTTAGGGTGATATCTGGAAAATTTGAAATGAAATTGATGAAGGAATTTGGGATGTAAATGGGTTAAGGGTTAAAGATGAATTTTTATTCCAATTTCAGAAATCGTAGTTAATGGTCAAATTAATAGCGTTTATGGACACTTTGGAGATCCCTAATAAGGTTTCTAACATGTGTTAATGTTAAGAGGGCTTGAGGTTACTGGTAGAAGAAATTAGGGTTTAAGAAATTCCGTCCATGGCTGATTATGTCTTCGCGAAGAAGACGAAGACCTTCTCGATCGATCGATCGAAGGTTTAGGGTAGATCGATCGAAGGTCGGCAGAATCTGGCAGTTCGTCCAGTTTTGTATATAAGAGGAAATTTTATAAAAATAAAAATAAATTCTTATGTAATTAATTATTGAGTAATTAATACATGAGTTTAAATCTAATTAATCGTGAGTAAAGTTAATTAGGATTTGAGGGAGTTTTTGGGTGACACGTTATGATTATAAATTCGGGAGTCGGGAATTTAGACTCGGGTGAGGTTATTTCGGGCTACGAGAGTAAGTCCAATTTTATGGTGGGGGCGACACCGAAGGTGACTTAATTAATTAAAAATTAGGGTTGGGCCATAAACTCTAAATAATTTAAATAGGCTTGTGTTACGGATTTAGTACATGGTATAGCCGGGACATTTTATATTTATATATCTATACGGTGTGTGATAGTATATATATATATATATAGTGTGTACATTAATATCAGTGATTAGATATTATTATTCTATACTCTAGCGCTATAGGGGGAGGTTGCGCGTAGTGGATGAATCCCCTAGCTTGAGGAGTAGGGCGAGTATAATCCGAGGTCATAGCGTCCGTTATATGGGTGAGGGGCATCTCACTTTCAGGGAAGGAATATGACCGCCTCCAACTTTGAACATTTGTTCATAAACTACAACCTCTCCCTCTTCACAATAAAAAACCCTCTCAGACTCAGAGGGAACCCTCATAGTTATGCTGGGGGGCACTCCATAAGCATGCCTCCATATCAAGAGGTCGCGATCCCTAACAGAGGAGATATAGGACGAGGCATGGGAGGTATCAATTTGGTCATCTGTATCATTGCCCTCGTCCTCATTCCCCTCTCCCTCGGCCTCATCATCTTCCAGAGGCCCCTGGGGGAAGGCCATTTGAAAGGCATGGGGAGATAGGGTTGTCACAGGGACAGCCTCGGAGGGAACCATACCCTCGGCCTCTCGACCTGGGCCTAGGTCAGATGTCTCTTTTCTCCCAGAAGGTCCAACGCCAATTGGTGACGACGCTCTCTCGTCCATCTCACTTGAATGACTCTAGGCTGGACGATGGGACGACCCACAAGACTCAGACGGTTCAAATGGTTTTATTGTGGCAAGAGGAATGGGAAAGATGGGTCGTACCCAATTAGGGTCGGCCCCTCGTCTCCTCTCTTCCTCTTCCTCCACTCGTCTGATCTCCGCAAAGAGCTTCTCTCTCAAGGATGGGAATTCAGACGCTAAACTATAAAGTTTCCTAAGCATTAAAAGGGAAGACCCTACACTTGGAGAAATTTGGAGAAATTAACTACAAACAAGTTTGCAGTTGACCAAGTTAGACTTTTGAATTAAAAAAGGGAATTGATGGTTTTCACTCAAGAACACTCAAGAACACTCAAGAACACTAGAACATTCAAGAAACAGTTGCCGGAGAAGACACCGGAAAAAGCTATGAGACAACCCAAGGAAAATGCAGCCCTACGAGCCTAAAAAGCAAACAGAAATGAAGGTAAAAGAGAGCGCTAAAGGATTACCTGATAGAGAGAGAGCAAGAACTGCCCAAGTCGCTAAGATTGAAGGGTTGAAGGCTGCAGAAATGGCGATGAAAAATGATAAAAGCCTAGAGAGAGAGAGCTTGGGCGCGAAGAAGAAGAAGAAGAGTGAGAGAATTCAAAAATCCATTAAATACCTTAGTAATGAGTGGGCCCATTGACCAAGGCAGGACACAGCCCACGAGGAAGGCATCATTAGGGCACAAAGCCCCAAGATAAGTGTGCAGCCACCATGCCTTGGAAACTGGAATAGCAATGAGTATCTGCCCAGGTGTCACTCACCTAACTGATCATACACGCATCTCATTTAAAACACTATCCCTCAGCCATCTCAACAGCACCTATGGCTAAGGGCTGGGGGGTGATTGATATACCCGTTTATATCCTCGGCCTGGCTGAGGATTACCTCCAAATGGACGACCCCTCAGGGGCCGACCCTTCATCAGGCTCAAGACGACCCCTCAGAGGAGCCGACCCTTCATCAGGCTCCAGACGACCCTACGAGGGGTCGACCCCTACAACGGGCTCCATACGACCACTCAGAGGGGCCGACCCTTCGTCAGACTCCAGCCGACCCTACGAGGGGCCGACCCTTCACCACTCTCCAGACGACCCTACGAGGGGCCAACAGTACGAGGCCAGAATTGGGACAGACTCACTACTGGAAGAAACTTTTCCCTCGGCCTCGGCTCATAGGTCGAGGGTGACATCATCACAGCGCGTGGTTTGGGAGACGCGTGGAACAGTGCGCGTGAGGCTGACATAGCACAGGGGAGACCGTTATAACCAAATCACACCCTCACATGAGGGAATATTATGTCATCATTTGGCATCTACAGGTGTCAACAGGGGATTGGCTAGATCATGATTCACATGCACCATGCATACTTGGGGGTACACTACACCCCCCAAGACCTATATATACTTGTCACCTACAACCCTACAGGAGATCGATCAATTAACTGTAGCCCTAGCTAAAACTCTGCTGGTACACACAGTAGAGAGAGAGAGAGGGTTATGTGCATTGTATCCAAGGCCATTAGTGCCCATACTTAGTGGATCACACACTCACAGTGGATGTAGGCCAATTTGGCTGAACCACTATACATCAGTCTTATTTCCTCTTACACTCATCCCCTTCTACACACTTATACACTCATACATCTCTATGGCTGCCATGGCTGCTACTGTTTGATCTCACTATCACTTATCCGGTGGTGCTAAATATTAGCATCATCAGATGTTAATAGTTAGACAGATTCTAGACCGTTGAAAATAATCCATATTGTTTTACAAATATAAACCTACCAAGGATTTTATAATAAAAGCCTATACTCATCTTGTGTAATATTTAACAAGGTTAATTGTTATCAATCACTTCATCTTAGGGGTGAAAACTGATATTCAAAAATTCGGATACATTCAATATTCGTATTCGAATTTAGCAGATATTTATCGAAAAGAGTATTCGAAATAGAGGATGTTGAGTATTAAACTAGAAAAACACAATATCAAAGTTAATAAACTGATTGAAAAATCATCAGATTATAACAAGCACACACACAGAAATTAAGAACACATAAATTTAATGTGGTTCGGCTTAACAAGCCTACATCCACCAGGAAGCCTCTTAAGAGCAGTTTCTTATTTAGTTACAAAGAGTGAGAATTATACAAGAGACATACATCATACCAACTGATTTGTACAGGGGTGCTATTTATAGCCCAAGCCTTCTAACTGCCTAGTAACAAACTAACAAACTTAGTTATTTTCTGTTACTAATAGAGCATCAATCCGGATCTACTACTAGCACCAAATCAGCTTATGCCATATCAGATGGTGATTAACCTCTGATTCACAACCACTATCAACAATTCTTCACCTTGGTTGTGAATGCCTGTAACTAACAAATTTTCTCTTGCTTCCTCTAACCCCAATCTTGGGGCTACATGCCTTTAACTTGGATCAAGTCCAGACAATGTATGGACTTAGTAGTTGGAAGTAATTGTGTAATCATATCTGCAGGATTTTCTTCAGTGCACACTTCAACATATAACGTTCCCCTCTTGCAATAATTTCTCTGATGAAGTGAAGTCTTACATCAATATTCTTTGTTCTCTCGTCGTACATCTGGTCTTTAAATAAGTGAATAGCAGATTGACTGTTACAAAACACCTTAACTGAATGTTGTGTGATCCCAAGTTCATTTATCAGTCCCTTTAACCAAACAGCTTCCTTTATAGCCTCTGTTGATGCTATATACTCAGCTTCAGTTGTAGACAGGCCCACCACAGGTTATAAATTTTCTTTCCAACTAACTATGTTACCAAATAATTAAAACACATAACCTGTAAGAGACTTCCTGCTATCTTTATCACCAGCATAATCTCAATCAACAAACCCCACAACTCCTTCTGCTTGTTCATATTTACCATACGTCAAACCAGTTCCAGTAGACCCTCTAAGATATCTCAACACCCACTTCACAGCCTTCCAATGTTCTTTGCCAGGGTTAGACATGTATCTGCTTATTACACTGACAACATGACATAGATCTGGTCCTGTACATACCATAGTGTACATGATACTCCCTACAACATTTTGATAAGGCACTTTAGACATATATGCCATGTCTTCTTCTATTTTAGGATCCGGTTCCTTAGACATTTTGAAATGTTGAGCTATAGGTGTACTTACATATTTAGACATCAACATATCAATCCTGTCTAAAACCTTTTCTATATAGCCTTGTTGAGATAGAAATAGAAAACCAGTTTCCTTCTTCCTCGCAATTTCCATTCCTAAGATCCTCTTAGCAGGACCCAAGTCCTTCATTTCAAATTCACTATTCAAGTGTGCCTTGACTTTGTTTATTTCATTCATTTTCTTATATGCTATCAACATGTCATCGACATAGAGCAACAAATAGATGAACAAGCCAGAATTTAACTGATTATAATAAACACAACTGTCCTGATCACTTCTCCTAAAGCCAGTGCTTATCATAAACACATCAAATCTCTTATACCATTGTCTAAGGGATTGTTTTAGACCATAAAAAGATTTCTTTAGTAAACATACCTCGCTTTTTGCTCCCTGTAAAACCCTCTGGTTAATTCATATAAATTTGTTCTTCTAACTGACCATAGAGAAAGGCTGTTCTTACATCCAATTGTTCTAAATCAAGGCCTTGATGAGCTACCAAAGCAAGAACTACTCGTATAGAACTGTATTTAACCATTGGAGAGAATACTTCAGTATAATCTATCCCTTCCCTTTGGGTGAACCCCCTTCAACTAGTCTAGCCTTATACCGAGCCTCTTCAACACCAGGAATTCCTTCCTTTCTCTTGAATATCCACTTACAACTAACCAACTTCTGTTTTTCAGGTTTATCCACTAATTCCGAGGTTTTATTCTTATGTAATGAGTTGATTTCTTCATTCATATCTAGTATCCACTTATCACTGTCCTTGTTGTCCATAGCTTCTCTGTAATTTCTTGGCTTATCACAACCAATGTATTCAGCTATTGATAGAGCAAAAGAAATCATGTCTGCATATCCGTGTCTCATAGGAGGTCTGATATTCCTTCTTTTCCCATCTTTTGCAAGACCGTAAATGTCTTCCATGTATTGGTGTTGCACATCCTCATCAACTGGTTATAGATTTAGAATTTCATCCTCATTATTTCTCTTATGATCATCATGGTCTTCATGATCTTGATTAGAACGCTCTACCTACTCCACCTCAAACTGGAATCTCTGTTCAGTTTCTGACTTATCTTTTCTAGAGTTTCCATCATCAGTCATTTTGTAGAATTTTGACTAATTAAACACAACATCCCTACTGATTATTGTCTTTGGATGACTGCCATCTATACACCATAATCTGTATCCTTTAACACCTTTTGGGTATCCTAAAAAAATACTCTTCTTTGCTCTTGGATCAAGCTTTCCTTGGTTTACATGAGCATATTCTATACAACCAAAAACTTTCAGATTATTATAATCAGCTGGATGTCCAGACCCAATTTCCACTGGGGTTTTTAACCCAATTGCTGTAGATGGGGTTCTGTTTATCAAGTAAGTAGTTGTTGATAAATCTTCTGTCCAAAATAACTTAGGTAGTCCTATATTTGAAAGCATGCATCTCACTCGTTCGATGATAGTCCTATTCATCCTTTCAGTAAGACCATTTTTTAGGAGTTTTTCTAACTGATTTGTGTCTAGTAATTCGATGTTTGCTGCAAAAATTCATTGAACACATTTGAACAAAATTCCCCTCCATTGTCAGTTCTTAGTTTCTTAATTTTTCTTCCAGATTGATTTTCCACTAAGACCTTCCAATCTTTAAATTTTTCAAAGCCTTATTCCTTTGTTTTCAACATTATCACCCATAATCTTCTAGAGTAGTCATCAATAATTGATAGAAAATATCTACTCTCACCATGAGACTGTACTCTAGCAGGCCCCCATAAATCTAAGTGAATATAATCCAAGATCCCTTTTATGTTATGTATCCCAGTCTCAAACTTCACCCTATGAGCTTTCCCATATACACAGTGTTCACAAAAATCAAGTTTGGTTACCTGATCTCCTAGACGTAGAACTTATTTGCTCAATTCATTCAGACCCTTCTCACTAATATGTCCTAGCGTCATGTGCCATAACTTTTCTCAATAAGAAAACTTCATTGTTGCATCAGCTTCTCCAGTAATTGTTTGTCATTGCAGTAGATATATACCACATTCCAGTGTTTCTTTCATGAGTACCAATGATCCCTTTGAAATCTTTAGCACTCCACCTTCAGCTCTAATGCTGTAGCCTTCTCGATCAAGCATCCCAAGAGATATTAGGTTCCATTTCAAGTCAGGAACATGTCTCACGTTTTGTAAAGTTATTTACATGCCATCATATGTCTTGATTATCACAGAGCTAATTCCAGTGATTGGATAAGCTTTATTGTTTCCCAAAAGAACTTGGACACCATCATACTATCTATAGGATCTAAACCAAGACTTATGTGGGCACATATGGAATGAGCACTAGGAGTCCAAGACCTACTCCTTTCCTGCATTCTTGGAGGTAATTGACAGAACATCAGCACTTTTATACCCCTCTGAGGCTATATCAGCATCACCATCGTCCTTTATCTTCTGATTCTTGCCTTTGAAATGTCCTTTTATTCTATCAGGGCAGTTCTTCCTTATGTGGCCTTCTTTGTGGCAATGATAACACTTTCTTTTCACTGTTCTTGACTTCGATCTTTCTTTATTTTTCTTGTTCTTGAAATCCCTTTTCTCAGGTCTCCCTCGTGCCATCAGTCCTTCACCTGAGCCATCTTCTTTCATCTATGATTTCTTCTTGAGTTCCTTTGAGTTAAGTGTTGATTGAACTTCTTCCAAGAACAGAGAGTCATGACCAAACAACATTGTGTCACAGAAGTGCTCATACTGATCATGTGGAAGTGAATTCAGAAGGATAATTGCCTGATCCTCATCTTCGATGTTTACTTCAATATTTTCAAGATCAACAATGATTTTGTTGAAATCATCTAGATGATCTTCCATTATTTTTCCTGGTAACATCTTGAATGAATACAACTTCTGTTTGATATACAAACGATTTTCTAGTAACTTTGTCATGTACAAATGCTCAAGTTTGAGCCAAAAACCTGCATCAGTCTTTTCTTTGGATACTTATCTGATAACTCTGTCCCCAAGGCACAAGATGATCGCACAATGGGCCTTGTCAAGAATATCTGCCTTCTCTTTTTCAGAGAGTGGGCTCGGTAAATTCTTATCCCCATTCAAAGCATCTTGCAAACCCTGTTGAACTAAGAGTGCCTTCATCTTCACCCGTTAAAGTCCAAAATTATTTCTTCCCGTGAATGTTTCAAGATCAAACTTTGCGGAGCCCATCTCTAACACAACTCTGATACCAATTGTTGAGTATTAAACAAGAAAAACACAATATCAAAGTTAGTAAACTGATTGAAAAATTATCAGATTATAACAAGAACACACACAGAAATCAAGAACACAGAAATTTAACGTGGTTCGTCTTAACAAGCCTACATCCACCAGGAAGCCTCTCAAGAGCAGTTTCTTATTCAGTTACAAAGAGTGAGAATTATATAGGAGACATACATCATACCAACTGATTTGTACAGGGGTGCTATTTATAGCACAAGCCTTCTAACTTCCTAGTAACAAACTAACAAACTTAGTTATTTTATGTTACTAATAGAGCATCAATCCAGATCTACTACTAGCACCAAATCATCTTATGCCACATCAGATGGTGATTAACCTCTGATTCACAACCACTATTAACAATTCTCCACCTTGGTTGTGAATGCCTGTAACTAACAAATTTTCTCTTGCTTCCTCTAAACCCAATCTTGGGGCTACATGCCTTTAACTTGGATCAAGTCCAGACAATGTCTGAACTTAGTAGTTGGAAGTGATTTGGTAATCATATTTGCAGGATTTTCTTCAGTGCACACCTTCAGCATATCAACTTCCCCTCTTGCAATAATTTCTCTGATGAAGTGAAGTTTTACATCAATATGATTTGTTCTCTCGTGGTACTTCTGGTTTTTAGATAAATGAATAGCAGATTGACTGTCACAAAACACCTTAACTGAATGTTGTGTGATCCCAAGTTCATTTATCACTCCCTTTGACCAAACAGCTTCCATTATCGCCTATGTTGATGCTATATACTCTGCTTCAGTTGTAGATAGGGCCACCAAAGGTTGTAAATTTTCTTTCCAACTAACTGTGTTACCAAATAATTAAAACACATAACCTGTAAGAGACTTCCTGCTATCTTTATCACCAGCATAATCTCAATCAACAAACCCCACAACTCCTTCTGCTTGTTCATATTTACCATACGTCAAACCAGTTCCAGTAGACCCTCTTAGATATCTCAACACTCACTTCACAGCCTTCCAATATTTTTTGCTAGGGTTAGACATGTATCTGCTAATTACACTGACAACATGACATAGATCTGGTCTTGTACAGACCATTGTGTAGATCATACTCCCTACAACATTTTGATAAGGCACTTTAGACAGATATGCCCTTTCTTCTTTTATTTTAGGAGCCTGTTCCTTTGAAAATTTGAAATGTTGAGCTATAGGTGTACTTACAGATTTAGACAACAACATATCAAACCTGTCTAAAACCTTTTCTACATAGCCTTGTTGAGATAGAAATAGAAAACCAGTTTCCTTCTTCCTCACAATTTCTATTCCTAAGATCCTCTTAGCAGGCCCCAAGTCCTTCATTTCAAATTCACTATTCAAGTGTGCCTTGACTTTATTTATTTCATCCATTTTCTTACATGCTATCAACATGTCATCGACATAGAGCAAAAAATAGATGTACAAGCCAGAATTTAACTTCTTATAATAGAAACAACTGTCATGCTCACTTCTCCTAAAGACAATGCTTATCATAAACACATCAAATCTCTTATACCATTGTCTAGAGGATTATTTTAGACCATAAAGAGATTTCTTTAGTGAACATACCTTGCTTTCTGCTCCCTTGATTGTAAAACCCTCTGGTTAATTCATATAGATTTGTTCTTCCAATTCACCATAGAGAAAGGTTGTTCTTACATCTAATTGTTCTAACTCAAGGCCTTGATGAGCTACCATAGCAAGAAGTACTCGTATAGAACTGTATTTAACCACTAGAGAGAATACTTCAGTATAATCTATCCCTTCCCTTTGGGGGAACCCCCTTGCAACTAGTGTAGCCTTATACCGAGCCTTTTCAACACCAGGAATTCCTTCCTTTCTCTTGAATATCCACTTGCAACTAACCAAATTCTGTTTTTCATGTTTATTCACCAATTCCCATGTCTTATTTTTATGTAATGAGTTGATTTCTTCATTCATAGCTAGTATCCACTTATCACTGTCCTTGTTGTCCATAGCTTCTCTGTAATTTCTAATCTCATCACAACCAATGTCTTCAGCTTTTGATAGAGCAAAAGAAATCATATCTGCATATTCGTGTCTCATAGGAGGTCTGACTCCTTTTTTTCCTATCTTTTGCAAGACTATAAATGTCTTCCCCATATTGGTGTTGCAAATCCTCATCAACTGGCTGCAAATTTATAATTTTATCCTCATTATTTCTCTCATGATCTTTATGGCCTTTATGATCTTGATTAGAACGCTCTACGCACTCCACCTCAACTGGAATCTCTATTCAGTTTCTGGCTTATCGTTTCCAAAGTTTCCATCATCAGTCATTTTGTAGAATTCCAACTAATTAAACACAACATCCCTACTGATTATTGTCTTTGGATAACTGCCATCTATACGTCATAATCTGTATCCTTTAACACCTTATGGGTATCCTAAAAAAATACACTTCTTTGCTCTTGGATCAAGCTTTCCTTGGTTTACATGAGCATATGCTATACAACCAAAACCTTTCAGATTATTATAATCAGCTGGATGTTCAGACCATATTTCCATTGGGATTTTTAACCCAATTGATGTACATGGGGTTTTGTTTATCAAGTAACTAGCTGTTGATACAGCTTCTGCCCAAAATGACTTAGGTAGTCCTATATTTGAAAGCATGCTTCTCACTCATTCGATGATAGTCCTATTCATCCTTTCAGCAAGACCATTTTGTTGAGGAGTCTTTCTAATCGATTCGTGCCTAGAAATTTCGTATTTTCTGCAAAATTCATTGAACACATCTGAACAAAATTCCCATCCATTGTGAGTTCTTAGTTTCTTAATTTTTCTTTCAGATTTATTTTCCACTAAGACCTTCCAATCCTTAAATTTTTCAAAGGCCTAGTCCTTTGTTTTCATCATTATCACCCAAAATCTTCTAGAGTAGTCATCCACAATTGAAAGAAAATATCTACTCCCACATGAGACTGTACTCTAGCAGGCCCGCATAAATCTGAGTGAAAATAATCCAAGATCCTTTTTATGTTATGTATCCGAGTCCCAAACTTCACCCTATGAGCTTTCCCATATACACAGTGTTCACAAAAATTAAGTTTGGTTACCTAATCTCCAAGAATTAGACCTTGGTCGATTAATTCATTCAGACCCTTCTCACTGATTTGGCCTAGCCTCATGTGCCAGAACTTTGCTCGATTAGAAAATTGCATTGTTATATAAGCTTCTCCTGTAATTATTTGTCTTTGCAGCAGATACATACCACATTCTAGTGTTCCTTTCATGAGTACCAATGATCCCTTTGAAATCTTTAGCAATCCACCTTCAGCTCTAAAGCTGTAGCCTTCTCGATCAAGCATCCCAAGAGATATTAGGTTCCTTTTCAAGTCAGGAACATGTCTCACATTTTGAAAAGTTCTTTCCATACCATCATATGTCTTGATTATCACAGAGTCAATTCCAGTGATTGGACAAGCTTTATTGTTTCCCAAAAAAACTTGTCCACTATTATACTATCTATAGGATCTAAACCAAGACTTATTTGGGCACATATGGAATGAGCACCCGGAATCCAAGATCCACTCCTTTCCTGCATTCTTGGAGGTAATTGATAGAATTTCAGCACTTCCATACCCCTCTGTGGCTATATCAGTATCACCATCGTCCTTTATCTTTTCATTCTTGCCTTTGAAATGTCCTTTTATTCTATCAGGGAAGTTCTTCCTTATGTGGCCTTCTTTATGGCAATGACAACACTTTCTTTTCACTGTTCTTGACTTAGATCTTTCTTTATTTTTCTTATTCCTGAAATGACTTTTCGCAGGTCTCCCTTGTGCTATCAGTGCTTCACCTGATCCATCTTCTTTTATCTCTGATTTCTTCTTGAGTTCCTTCGAGTTAAGTGTTGATTGAACTTCTTCTAAGGATAGAGAGTCATGACCAAATAGCATTGTGTCACAGATGTGCTCATACTGATCATATGGAAGTGAATTTAGAAGAATAATTGTCTGATCCTCATCTTCGATGTTTACATCGATATTTTCAAGATCAAGAAGGATTTTGTTAAAATCATCTAGATGATCTTCCATTATTTTTCCCGGTAACATCTTGAATGAATACAACTTCTGTTTGAGATACAAACGATTTTCTAGTGTCTTTGTCATGTACAAATGCTCAAGTTTGAGCTAAAGACCTGCAACAGTCTTTTCTTTGGATACTTCTCTGAGAACTCTGTCCCCAAGGCTCAAGATGATCGCACTATGGGCCTTGTAAGGAATATCTGCCTTCTCTTTTTCATAGAGTGATCTCGAAAAATTCTTCTCCTCATTTAAAGCATCTTGCAAACCCTGTTGAACTAAGAGTGCCTCCCTCCAAAGTTCAAAATCATTTCTTACCATGAACTTTTCAAGATCAAACTTCGCGGAGCCCATCTCTAACACAGCTCATATACCAATTGTTGAGTATTAAACAAGAAAAACACAATATCAAAGTTAATAAACTGATTGGAAAATGATAAGATTATGACAAGCACACACACATAAATTTAACGTGGTTCAGCTTAACAAGCCTACATCCACCAGGAAGCCTCTCAAGAGCAGTTTCTTATTCAGTTACAAAGAATGAGAATTATACAAGAGACATACATCATACCAACTGATTTGTACAAGGGTGATATTTATAGCCCAAGCCTTTTAACTGCCTAGTAACAAACTAACAAACTTAGTTATTTTCTGTTATTAAGAGAGCATCAATTCGGATCCACTACTAGCACCAAATCAGCTTATGCCACATCAGATGATGATTAACCTTTAATTCATAACCACTATCAACAATTATCCACCTTGGTTATGAATTCCTGTAACTAACAAAATTGCTCTTGCTTCCTCTAACCCCAATCTTGGGGCTACATGCCTTTAACACGGATCAAGTCCAGACAATGTCTCAACTTAGTTGTTGGAAGTAATTTCGTAATCATGTCTATAGGATTTTCTTCAGTGCACACTGTTGATACCAAAATTAATATGCTGATATAGAGGAATAATAAGAAGACACATGTCGACCTACGTGGCACAATAGCAACGAGGAAGTTTATTTCCCCGACTAAGTCATACTCACTCCGAGTAGCAACTGCACTCCGAGGAACTCCAACACTCCGAGGAACTCCTGAACGACGAGCTACCAAGGCGGTCTGAGCTGCATCTCGTCCACAGCATTGATTACCAGATAATCAACAGTTCAACTATTCATTGAATGCTTATCATACATACGTATATTCTTAAAGGGCATTAATTGTTTACCCTTTCACATGTACAGCCTAATGGCTATAAATACATTGTATCACCCTCATTCTAGGGGAGCGGATTTTCTTGATAGAATTACATATCGAGAACTCCAAAACACTTGGCAATCACAGAAACAGTGGACGTAGGCCATTCTTATAAGGCTGAACCACTTTAAAATTCTTTGTCTCATTTATATTTATCTGTGATTAAATAATTAGAAGCAATCTAATTTTTTACATCAACAGATTGGCGCCGTCTGTGGGAACGACTGTTGTTATCGTTTTTCACCAAAAATCATTCATCATCAATGGCAGATAATCCAGAATCCAGCAATCGAAATGCTGGAAATCCTCCAAATCCCTCTGCACCTTTAGATCTGGCTGGAATTATGACGAATCTGGCTCAAGGACAAACCGCCATGCAAGAGACAATGCGATAACTCATACAGACCCTTCATGGCGGTGCACCCACACATTCGGGACCGCAAAGTGGTCAGAGGCAAACCTATTTACTTTCTTCACGATCCAGGCATACAGATGCGTATCGTAATGAGGAATCCGATGATTTCTCTTATCAACCTGGGCGAACTTCATCAATTCGGGCTACAGATACTGAGCAACGTATCACTCTCTCCCCAGAGAGACCCAGTGCTTTGGAAAGACTGAGTAGGGTGTCTCCTTTCAGTCGACTAGGCCCTAGGAGGAATAGGAGTCCACCTAAAACCATGTCGAGGAGTTTTCGACAACCATCAGATCTAAGAGAAGGATCAGCACAATCATGACCGGTTGCTCGTCAAGATAGATCTCAGGAGGCCACGTCAGAACAATCAATTGCTCGAACTAATAAGCCCGAGGAAGGAAATGATGCGTGGAAAGGTTCCATTCAGCGGTTGGAGGATAGATTGGGAGAAATGGCTAAGGCGAAGAATCCCCTACAACGAACTTTTGTTCAAGGGACACCTTTTGTCCAGGCCATTGTGGATTTTCCTACCCTGTCAAAGTTTAAAGCACCTGTGGTGACCCCCAAATATGATGGAAAGACAGATCATGTTCTGCACATAGAGCAATATCAAGCTGCTACCGACATCTATGCCGTCCCCGACGAGATGAGATGCAGAGCATTCTCAGGAACTCTTACCGGACCTGCCCAGATATGGTACAACAATCTTCCTCGGGGTAAGATTTCAACTTTCTTTCAGTTAGCCGAGTTGTTCATTGGCAATTTTTGTTTTGGAGCAAAGCCAGTAAAACGAGTAGCACACTTGTTAAGTGTTAGACAAAAATCTGGTGAGAGTACTAGAGATTACATAACTCGTTTCACTAATGAGAAGCTGGAAGTCATAGATTATGAAGAAAAGACAGCAATCACTGCCTTGATGAGTGGGTTATTGCCTAACAAGTTGTATTACACTTTGGTCAAAGATCCACCTACAACCATGTCAGAGTTGATGGAAAAAGCGGCCAAAATCATGAATGCCGAGGAGGCTATGGCTGCGAAGAAGAATATGGATAAAGAAACCAAGGTGGAAGTCGACAAATCTAAGAAGAATGAGCATAAGGGTAATGGCGGTGATAAGCATTCCAAGAATAATAAGTCGTCATGGGAAGTCCTGAAGAAATTCGATAATTATACTCCTTTGAAAATGGGTATTAATCATGTCTTGGAAGAAATCAAGAATAACGAAGAAGTAAGGTGGCCAAAGAAACTGAGATCGGACCCTGACAAAAGAAATAAAGATAAATATTGCGAGTTTCATAAGGATCATGGTCATATGACTAAAAATTGCATAGCCCTCCAGAATGAGATTGAAACACTCATTAGACGAGGAAAGTTATCAAAGTATGTTGATCGTAGAAATGAAAGAGGAAATGAAAACCGACCAAGAGAGAGGTCTAGATCTCCTCGTCGGGCAGAAGAAAACGGGAAAAGGGATCATGAAGATGATACAGAGGATGACCCCGATCTTCCCAAAAGGCCAAGGCAACCAGAACGCGAGGTATTTTCAATACGTTTTGGAACATTTGATTGTAATGTTATTACAGGCGGAGATGCAGGAGGAGGAGATCTTACTGCAGAAAGAAAAGCTTACCTCGGTGAGGCTCAGGCTTGCTCATACAATCAACGGATAAATTTGGCTGAGGAAGATCGCCCGAGGAAGATAAACAAAGAGAAGATGGTCATTGGTTTTTCAAAAAATGACCTTGCAGGTGTTCTTTACCCTCATGACGACCCTCTGGTGATCAAAATGAGGATGAAAGAAGTAGTGATTTCAAGGGTACTGGTAGATAATGGTAGTTCGGCAGACATCATGTTCTACTCATGCTTTGACAGTTTAAATTTAAAATTATCTCAATTGGAGCCTTATCATAGACCTCTCCTGGGTTTTGCTGGCGAGAAAGTTTTTCCACTTGGGACGATCAAGTTAGATATATTCATTGGAACTTGGCCTGCTTGTCGAACAGAAAGAATACGCTTCTTTGTGATGGATAAGAATGTGCAATCATCTTACAACATCATCATGGGAAGAGTTGGTTTGAAGAAGTTCGAAGCAGTTCCATCTACAGTACATCAGTGTTTAAAATTTCTAACAAATTTCGGAGTAGGAGTTGTGAAAGGTGATCAAAAAGTAGCTCGGGAATGCTATTATTCATCTGCCGAGCAAGAGGAGATTGAAGAGTCAAGGAAAAAGACTACTACCTACCAGGTGGATGAAGGTACATAAATTGAAACACTGGATCCCAAAGATGAATCCCAACTTGTAAAAGGACAGGTGGTGGAATCTACAGAAAATGTTATTCTGGACGACGAGCACCCTGAAAGAATAACCCAGATAGGTTCAACGTTGGATGCTTCAATAAAACAGGAGTTGATAAATTTCTTGAGAAACAGAAAGAAAACTTTTGCATGGAGTCATGAAGACATGCCAGGAATAGATCCAAACTTCTTATGTCATGAGCTCAATGCGAATAAGGAGATCAAGCCTGTAAAGCAGAGAAGAAGAGTATTTAGTCCCGAGAAGAATCAAGCTATACAAGAGGAGGTCGAGAAGCTCCAGAAAGCCCAATTCATTGAAGATGTGAAATATCCAGACTGGTTAGCAAATGTGGTGATGGTAAAGAAGAAAAACAATAAATGGAGAATGTATGTTGATTTCACTGATCTCAACAAGGCATGCCCAAAGGATCACTTTTCATTGCCCAGAATTGATCAACTAGTGGATGCTACCTCGGGACACGAGCTGCTCAGCTTCATGGATGCTTACTCTGGCTACAACCAGATCAAAATGAAACCTGAAGACAGCGAAAGTACTTCTTTTATAACCCCTAGGGGAACTTATTGTTATAATGTTATGCATTTTGGTTTGAAAAATGCAGGAGCGACATACTAGCGGATGATGAACAAGGTTTTTGCCGAACAAATTAGTTGCAATATGGAAGTCTATGTCAATGATATGCTGACAAAGAGCAAGAAAGCTGCTGATCATCTAGTTGACTTAGGTCAGACCTTTGATCAACTGGATAAATACCAAATGAAGCTCAACCCGACGAAGTGCACATTTGGAGTACGAGAAGGAATGTTCCTCGGATACATCGTCAACCAGCGAGGCATTGAGGAGAATCCAGAAAAGATCAAAGCTCTTTTAGGGTTGCGATCTCCAATGACGAAGAAAGAGGTGCAGAGTCTTACAGGGCGAGTTGCAGCGCTCAACAGATTTGTATCCCGAGCAACACTTCAAAACACTTCGAAAAAGCCTTTCAAGACTTGAAGAAATATTTGGGAGCACCTCCACTGTTGTCCAGGCCAGTAATGGGAGAAAAGTTATACTTGTACCTGGCAGTATTAGAGAATGCAGTCAGCTTGGCATTGATCAGAATAGAGAATGGAGTCCAAAAGCCAATTTATTACACAAGTAAGGCTTTCCGAGGTGCAGAGATCAGGTACCCAAAGCTGGAAAAATTGGCATTGGCATTAATTGAGGCAAGTAGGAGAATGCAGCCATATTTCCAGGCCCATACCATCGTCGTGTATACCGACATGCCATTGAGACAAGCCCTTCATAAGCCAGAAAAATCAGGGAGACTGATGTACTGGGCAATAGAACTCGGTGAATATGATATTGTGTATGAACCCAGATCATCATTAAAAGGGCAAGTTGTAGCAGATTTTATAGCAGAGTTTACTTATCCTGATACCCCCGAGAAACAAAAGATGCTCGATGATCAACCTGTGGATGTTAAAGAATCAACAGATATAAGCTCAGACCAACTCCGATTGGTAAAAGGGCTTGTGGATATTGAAGGATCATCAAATTCGAGCTCAGACTAACTCCGGTTGGTAAAAGGGCGAGAAGAGATGATCGACGAGGAGCGAAAAATATCAGGGGAGGATGAAAGGAAACAACAAATATTTCATCGAGGAACTTTGTTAGCTAAGAAATTCGAAGACGAGTTACCTATATGGAGGCTATATGTAGATGGCTCATCTTGCACTGCAGGATGTGGCGCGGGAATAGTTTTAAACACTCCAGACGAGGTCGACATGGAATACGCCCTGCGATTCCAATTCAAAGCTTCCAATAATGAGTCTGAGTATGAGGCCATGATAGCAGGTCTTAATTTAGCAAAGACTATGGAAGCGCAACAAGTAATGGTATTCAGTGATTCTCAATTAATTGTGAATCAGATGATGGGAACATATGCAGCTAAAGGAGAATTAATGGTCAAGTATCATGCAAAGGTGATGGAGTTGTTGGCAGAATTCGATGCCATTCAGTTGATCAGAATACCAAGAATGGAGAATGCACAAGCATACGCACTGGCCCGACTAGCATCAGCTACTCGTACCGAGCTGCGAAGAACGATACCAATTGAAGTATTAGAAAGTTGGAGCATAGATGAAGACCTGACGATGAACATTATTACCCTTGATTTAGGACCATCTTGGATGGATCCTATCAGGGCATATATTGAGGAGGGAGAATAACCAGAGGATAAGCTCGCTGCCAAGAAATTGAAGTTTAAAGCATTTCGGTATGTACTAATTAATGGTGTTTTATATAGACGAGGAATTATGGCAAGTGTGCAAAGATGTGTACATCCCTCCGAGGTGAAAGAATTGATTGAAGAGATCCATGAAGGGTCCTGTGGAGCCCATGTAGCAGGTCGGACACTTTTGCAAAGGGTGATGACGCAGGGATACTACTGGCCAACGATGAGGGCTGATTGTATAGCCTATGCTAAGAGATGTGATAAATGTCAACATTTTTCCTCCACCCGACGAACTCCACAAGCATTGTTGACACCCATAACTTCCCCTTGGCCATTTGCCATGTGGGGAATTTATTTGGTTGGACCACTGCCAACGACCCGAGGAAGATTCAAATACCTCGTCGTCGCAGTGGATTATTTTACTAAGTGGGTAGAAGCGGAGCCACTTATTGATATGACATACGAGAAGGTGTACCAGTTCATTTGGAAGAACATCATCTGCCGATATAGTCTCCCTCATGCCTTCATCACAGACCATGGAACACAATTTGATAATGCGGATTTTGCCGCCTATTGTCATCAGTCAAACATTTTGAAGGTTCATTCAGCACCAGGCCATCCTCAAAGCAATGGACAGACTGAAGTGACGAACAGAACATTACTAAATGGTTTGAAGAAGAGGCTAAGTGAGGCTAAAGCTAATTGGATTAATGAGCTACAGTCAGTATTGTGGGCTTACCGAACAACCCCCCGAGCAGCAACTGGAGAATCACCATATATGCTGGCATTTGGAAGTGAGGCCGTAATACCTGCCGAGTTGGGTCTTCCAACACACAGAGTGCTGAATTTCAATTCCCCAGTCAGCGAATTGATGAGGAGATTAGATTTGGACATGCTCGAGGAAGTTAGAGAAGAGGCAGCCATTAGGAATGCTGCTTACCAACAACGAACAGCCCAGTTCTACAACAAGAGGGTGAAAAAATGCGACTTAAAAGAAGGAGATTACGTGCTAAAGAAGGTCATTCAGAAGCACAATAAGTTGGAAGCAAACTGGCATGGACCTTACCGAGTTACAGAAGTTGTTCGACCAGGAACCTACCGAATAGCAACTCTAGAAGGAGAGGAATTTAAGAATGCATGGAATGCTGAACACCTACGCAAGTATTATCAGTGATGTAAAATGTAAAGCAGTTCCATCAATATGAATAAAACGATGATATTTCGCCATCTTCTCTCCTTTTATTGAACGTTTTTCGGGGAATATTAGTGTGTAACACTACGCTGCTCGGCAGTAAAAAGAACACGATAGTTCAAGCTAAGACTAACTCCGGTTGGTAAAAGGGCGAGGACAAACCATACTCCTTTGGTTAGGAGGCGTACACTAGCTCAGACTAACTCCGGTTGGTAAAAGGGTGAGTGGACATCATAGTTCGAACTCAGACCAATTCCGATTGGTAAAAGAGCGAGAACACGACATTCCTAAAAATACCACCTCCGGTTGGTTAGGAAACTATACTCCTTTGGTTAGGAGGCTGACACTGGCTCAGACCAATTTTGGTAAAAGGGCAAGTGGACATGATAGTTTGAACTCAGACCAACTCCGGTTGGTAAAAGGGCGAGAACAACATTCCTAAAAATGCCAACGTGTTTGGCTAGGAAGCAAAATACTCCTAAAAATGCCAATCTCGGTTGGTTAGGAAACAAGATATTCTCTCAAATGCCAACTTATGTTGGTCGGGAGGTAAGATTCTAGAAAATACAAAATATTCCAAACTGTACCAAGTATGGTTGGTCGGGGATTAAAACCCACTAACTGTAGTTGGTCGACGAGGAGAAAATATTCCAAATTGTACCAAGTATAGCTGGTCGGGGATAAAAACCCACTAACTATAATTGGTCGACAAGCACAATTTAACAACCTTGGTTGGTTGGAAAAATTTTAAACATTTTTATACTCATTACTTTGTTAATAAGTGATCGAGCAATATTACTAATACTTGTAATTTTTTATTACTAAGTTGGTCGATGAACCACACAATATTGTTATGCAAGCATAAATATAAAGTGTTTGACAAATACAAGACAATAGCAATACAAATTTGCAAACAAAAATGAAACTCTTTCATTAAATTCAAAATAAATTACACAAATTTATTACATTGATATTAAATTATGTACTAATTATTACATCAGAATTTCCTATTCTACTGGTCTTTTCCCTTCTGCTTTTGAAATAGGCTCCTCGCCCGCGGGAGGATCTTCCAGGCAAAGGGGAGAATTAATGAAGTTAATATCTCGAAGCATTCTGACGTTCATTATTGAAGGTGTGTCCAGTAGATGCTCGGGACGAGATACCTCGATCTGAGAATGAAGATTGTAGTCACCGAGGTATTTTGCAATTAAGCTCCGAGGAATGGCACAAGCTGGGATCCATTCCATGTCCAAATTATACGGTGGCACAGGCAAGTCAAGTACCCCAGGATCATAATAGTCCCACAGGTAGTGTCCTTGTTCGAGCTTCAGCATGCCCAAGGAATTCAGCCAACCTTGCTTGTAGCCCTCATTATTGGCATTCTGGATACGATCATCCACATGGAATAATGCTTCGTTGTATCCAACCATCCAGAACTCCCTAGGCTGTTTGTGAAATTGAAATGTTAACCTTTCAAGCTTCTCGTGAAGACTCTGGATGAAAAGTTCATTAGTCTCCAACACTGATTTCTTTGAAGAGAGTTGTTGTTCCAGTTCTCTAATTTTGTTTGACATGTCAGACAAAGCTTGATTTTTTGCCATCAATTGGAATGCTTGGTTTTCCAACGCTGATTGAGTACGAGCTTCTTCAACAGTACGACGAAGAACTCTTGATCCTCCCCGAGCAGGTCGAGAACTTTCTTCCTCGACAACATTCTGAGCAACTCTTCCTCGTCCACGAGAACCTCTTCCTCGTCCCCGAGTAGCAGTAGAAGGCCCATCTCTTCTCAAAGCCTCTAACTCTTCTCGTAACTTAGCATTTTCCACTTATAAAAATGGGAATCCTTCATCGGTGACCGGTACCAAGGCAGTGGAAGATGAAGCAGCAGACCTCATCTGAGCTAGTTCTTTTTGCAGATTGTTGTTTTCTTGTTCCAATAGCTCAGCGATTTGCATGTGCCCTTTGACATCTGCTTTCAATGTTCTCTCTCTCACTTCATAGCCATTTAGCATCTTGTCGTAGCCTTTTTCACCAAGTTGTTTGAGTTTCTTCTCATACCCTTCGTGCAAAAGAGCTGAAGACTCTTTATACTGCTGCTGAAGTTCATCGAGAGTACCTTGCAAGTCTTCAATCATTTCGTAATAAGCCACATTATTGGCCACAGCTCGGTCAAGTAAGCATTTCAAGTACTGATAAGCTTCGACTGCCTGCTCTGAAGCATCATGACCAAGGATGTCGACAACTTCTGATGCACTCAGTTCTGTGTGACCAGCCTTATAATATTCATGACATTGCTGCATCAGCTTTGTATCATTAGCAGATAGCAGATCCATCCTGGCCAAAAACTAGCAGAGAAAGAAAAAGTAATCATCAAAAAGAAGATGAAGACAGAGTACAGATAGAAAAGATACAATCGTATAGAAGGGAAAACTCAAATTTTATTAGATCATAGTGCAGAGTTACAAAGATCTTGGTTACACTTGACAAAAAAGAAAATAAAATAAATACCGAACAACTTCACTCCTTTTCCTTATCTCCCAAGACTTTCTCGGGAGGCTGGGATGAGGAGCTCGGTTGCACGGTGGGAACAATGAGTTGGTCGGCTGGAGCTGGAACTTGTTCAGGAGGAGCAGGCAGAGATGAAAGCTCCTCGTCAGCAGGCTGGCAACCCAACCATCTCGGAAGTATTTCAAACTCCCATACTGCACCTGAGTCATCATTGCTGCTACCCCCCTGTCCCATCCTTTGTCCAAATCGGTGCGGAAAGATTTTTTCACCGCCATTTTTCTTTTAATTTTCTCCGAGGAGAGCTTATCGGATAGAAGATCCTCGGTGGCCTTCAACTTAGCTTCCACCTCTTCATTCTGGTGGTTCACTTCTCGCAGAAGGGACAATTCTTCTTCTGCCATTCTCATCTTGTCTTCAAGCTCCCCAAAGTTCTTGAGCTTCTCATCATATTTCTTTTTCTCTCCCTCCAAATCTTTCACTTTATTTTCCAGCTGCACCTTTTCTGCCTCAATTGCAGCCAACTTCTTCTCCCATTCAGCCCTATCCTCGTCATACTTTTGACGGGAATCCTTCAAAGATTTGGTTAACCCCAACAAAGTATCCTCCACTCCAGACGAGGAACTAGAAGCCTTGATTGCTTCATCCTTCTTCACAATGGTGTTAAAACAACTCACCAGCTGAAAAAAGAAGATAATGATAAGTCATCACAGAGATACATGTATTGATGGAAAGAAAGAAAATTCAGAATATGAGAAACTTACTGAAGCAATGTGACGAGTAGCCAGGGATGTAAGCACATTCCTAGACATATTCTTCTCAATTCCTTGGACTTCAGGAATAGTCCAAGTTTTCACCGAGCTCATAGCAGAGCTCGGAGGAATAATAGTTGGCACACTAGCTCCACTAACTTGCAGCTGGGGAATGGTTTCAGCCAAATTGACCGAGGAGGATTTCTTCAGTCTCCTCGGTGGCATTTCAACAGTTTCAACCAAAGAAGAGCTCTTGGTTGGGGAGATGGTTATCATTTCCACAGGTGCATCCTTCTTAGGAGCCAATGGGGGCTTCTCGGCAGCCTTCTGAGGAGCAACAGAAGGAGCAACATCTATTTTCTTTATCCCCTTTTGGACATCAGTTTTGTTTCTTTTCCCATCTCCAGCAGAGGTAGTCTCCTCAAAGAGAGCAGGAACTCTTCTTTTGCCCATTTTCTGACTCAGAGGAATATGAGATTCTGGAGAAGAGTCCTCGGTAATTAACACTGGATCACTAGTGTTGACCACAGGACGAGCAGTGAAAGAGGTTGTATAACTCCTATACTGCAACAAATATGAAGCAGACCTGATGTGCTCGTCTGCAACTTTTTGATGCAAACTCCAGATAAGTTTCAAATGCTTGATATTTACTTCTGATTCTTTTGGAGTTTTTCTTTTGCTTTCAACTGCAAACAAATATATAGTGAAATATCAGCCACACATTTATTCAAACATAATGAAATCACAATTTCAGAAATAAAATAAGATGAAAATAACCTATCCCATTGCCATATGGAGGGCATCTGGGACCTTGATATACTTCATCTCCAATCAAAGGGGCATGTTGCCAATTTTTGATAACCACCCCATGTTCAAAATAATCCCTATTAGCATCAGGGAGGTTGAATACTAAGGCCCTATTCAAAAATCTAGTTTTTAAATAAAAAACATTGTCTAGAACAGCCCATCTGTAACAATACATAATCTCAGGAATTCTTATACGGGTTCCGTGCGTTTGATTTAACCTATACACCCCATTAACTATTCTCCATGTGTTGGGGGCTATTTTTGTAGGGACAACATCGAAATAATGATAGAACTCTAAGCACAAAGGGTTTGGTGGAAAAGAAAATCCACATTCAGCAATAAAGAGGCTGGGGAACCAGTGTCCCTCAGCCAAACGAAAATAATCTAAAGGCTCAGAAAGATCCTCCAGAGTTACCCAAGATGGAATAGAAAAGTCAGAACGGAATTTCTCAAGAGATTCAATAACATAAACCATGGAGAATAAAAGAAATGAAGAAGAAGGAAGAAGATCTTACAGAAAAAAGGAGATCTGTTGACAACAAACGAAGAAAGGGATGAACGCACAAGAGAGAGAAAGACTATGGAAAACTCGAAAGCAGAAATTGGAAAAGGTAGAGGATGATGGGATTGACAATGAAGCTTAAATACTTTGCCTTGGGAAACAGTGAAAGAAATGATTACAAAAAGAAACTATTACGCTACCGGCGGCTAAAAGGACAAAAAGTTCACGAAGATCGAAGCGCTTATAAAAATTCAAAAAGGCGGATTCTGTGAATTTGGAAGACATTCGAACACGGAGAAAATGCTCCTAAAAACCAGGAAGGTCATTTAATATTTCCATATACCAAGAAAGAATGTTCCATATTCCTCAAAGTTCGAAATATGAAACATTGGGGGCTTCTGTTGATACCAAAATTAATATGCTGATATAGACGAATAATAAGAAGACACGTGTCGACCTACGTGGCACAATAGCAACGAGGAAGTTTATTTCCCCGACTAAGTCATACTCACTCCGAGCAGAAAGTGCACTCCGAGGAACTCCAACACTCCGATGAACTCCTGAACGACGAGCAACTAAGGAGGTCCGAGCAGCATCTCGGCTACAGCATTGATTACCAGATAATCAACAGTTCAACTATTCATTGAATGCTTATCATACAGATGTATATTCTTAAAGGGAATTAATTGTTTACCCTTTCACATGTACAGCCCAAGGGCTATAAATACATTTTATCACCCTCATTCAAAGGGACCGGATTTTCTTGATAAAATTACATATCGAGAACTCCAAAACACTTGGAAATAACATAAACAGTGGACGTAGGCCATTCTTATAAGGCTGAACCACTTTAAAATTCTTTGTCTCATTTATATTTATCTGTGATTAAATAATTAGAAGCAATCTAATTTTTTACATCAACACACACCTTCAGTATATCAACTTCCCCTCTTGCAATAATTTCTCTCATGAAGTGAAGTTTTACATCAATATGCTTTGTTCTCTCGTGGTACATTTGGTTTTTAGACAAATGAATAGCAGATTGACTGTCACAAAACACTTGAACTGAATGTTGTGTGATCCCAAGTTCATTTATCAGTCCCTTTAACTAAACAGCTTCCTTTATAGCCTCTGTTGATGCTAGATACTCAGCTTCAGTTGTAGATAGGGCCACCAGAAGTTGTAAATTTTCTTTCCAACTAAATGTCTTACCAAATAATTAAAACACATAACGTGTAAGAGACTTCTTGTTATCTTTATCACCAGCATAATCTGAATCAACAAACCCCTCAACTCTTTCTTCTTGTTCATCTTTACCATACATCAAACCAGTTTCAGTAGACCCTCTTAGATATCTCAACACCCACTTCACAGCCTTCCAATGTTCTTTTCCAGGGTTAGACATGTATCTGCTAATTATACTGACAACATGACATAGATCTGGTCTTATACAGACCATAGTGTACATGATACTCCCTACAACATTTTGATAAGGCACTTTAGACATATATGCCCTGCTTTTTCTGTTTTAGGAGTTTGTTCCTTTGATAATTTGAAATGTTGAGCTATAGGTGTACTTATAAATTTAGGCACCAACATATCAAACCTGTCTAAAACCTTTTCTACATAGCCTTGTTGAGATAGAAACAGCAAACCAGTTTCCTTCTTCCTCACAATTTCCATTCCTAAGATCTTCTTAGCAGGCCCCAAGTCCTTCATTTCAAATTCACTGTTCAAGTGTGCCTTGACTTTGTTTATTTCATCTATTTTCTTACATGCTATCAACATGTCATCGGCATAGAGAAACAAATAGATGAACAAGCCAGAATTTAACTGCTTATAATAGACACAACTGTCCTGCTCACTTCTCCTAAAGCCAGTGCTTATCATAAACACATCAAATCTCTTATACCATTATCTAGGGGATTATTTTAGACCATAAAGAGATTTCTTTAGTAAACATACCTTGCTTTTGCTCCCTTGACTGTAAAACCCTCTGCTTGATTCATGTAAATTTGTTCTTCCAACTCACCCAGAGAAAGGATGTTCTTACATCCAATTGTTCTAACTCAAGGCCTTGATGAGATATCATATCAAAGAGTACTCGTATAGAACTGTATTTAACCACTAGAGAGAATACTTCAGTATAATCTATCCCTTCCCTTTGGGTGAACCCCCTTACAACTAGTCTAGCCTTATACCAAGCCTTTTCAACACCAGGAATTCCTTAATTTCTCTTGAATATCCACTTACAACTAACCAACTTCTGTTTTTCAGGTTTATCCACCAATTCCCAGGGCTTATTCTTATGTAATGAGTTGATTTCTTCATTCGTAGCTAGTATCCACTTATCATTGTCCTTTCTTTCCATATCTTCTCTGTAATTTCTAGGCTCATCACAACCAATGTCTTCAGCTATTGATAGAGCAAAAAAAATTATGTTTGCATATTCGTGTCTCATAGGAGGTCTGATATTCCTTCTTTACCTATATTTTGTAAGACTGTATGTGTCTTCCCTGTATTGGTGTTGCACATCCAACCCCTCATCAACTGGCTGCAGATTTACAATTTCATCCTCATTATTTCTCTCATGATCTTCATGGCCTTCATGATCTTGATTAGAACTCTCTACCTGCTCCACCTCAAACTCGAATCTCTGTTCAGTTTCTGACTTATCTTTTCTACAGTTTCCATCATCAATCATTTTGTAGAATTTTGTCTAATTAAACATAACATCCCTGCTGATTATTTTTTTGGATGACTGCCATCTATACACCATAATCTGTATCCTTTAACACCTTCTGGGTATCCTAAAAAAATACACTTCTTTGCTCTTGGATTAAGCTTTCCTTGGTTTATATGAGCATATGCTATACAACCAAAAACTTTCAGATTATTATAATCAGCTGGATGTCCAGACCACATTTCCATTGGGGGTTTTAACCCAATTATTAGAGACGGGGTTCTGTTTATCAAGTAACTAGCTGTTGATACAGCTTCTGCCCAAAATGACTTAGTTAGTCCTGCATTTGAAAGCATGCATCTCACTCGTTCGATGATAGTCCTATTCATCCTTTCAGCAAGACCATTTTGTTGAGGAGTCTTTCTAACCAATTTGTGCCTAGCAATTCCATGTTTGCTACAAAATTCATTGAACACATCTGAACAAAATTCCCATCCATTGTCAGTTCTTGGTGTCTTAATTTTTCTTCTAGATTGATTTTCCACTAAGACCTTTCAATCTTTAAATTTTTCAAAGGCTTGGTCCTTTGTTTTCAACATTATCCACCATAATCTTCTAGAGTAGTCAGTAATACCCCGTATTTTTATGGCTTTTAATTACGAGGTTAATTAAATGGAATTACTTTTAATTCTGGGATTTATTAAATTAATTTGGGATAATTAATTGAAAGTTTATTCGGATATAAATGCTAGCGAGACAAGAGTTAGTATTTGGTTATTATTATGTTGTTGAATATTACTGAGTGATTATGGTAATATGTGATCATTGAATTTATTAAAATTGTAGTGAATTGAAAATACGACAGTTTCGGTAATTTAGTCGGGATGCGCGTGTTAGTCGTGTCAAGACCCAATTTAATGAATTTAAAAGAATTTTATTTTTATGTCATCTGTATGATCTTTTTGAGTGCGCCAACGTGTCCAGAGGGTTAGAGATAGTAAAAAAATACTAGCCAGGGGTTTAGTTTGGGTCCCGGGGCAATTTTAGGCCAAACCGGCAACCCGGAAGGGTATTTTGGTACTTTTAAAAATTAAGGAATTAAGACCCACGATTTTTAGAGTTGATTTATTTATTTTTGGTTAGGCTATTAGGGCCATTATCAGCCAAAAACAAAGAGGGGAGTTACGTGAGTTAGAGAAGAGGTTACAAAAAGTCCCCAAACCAAAACCACCACCCACCACCACCAATTTGGACGAAATTGTGACCGGAAAGAAGAGAGGACCAGCCCTTGAACAACAACAACGGATCAGAATATCATATTTACAGGCAAGTGATTTATCTTGCAAAGATTCAAAGCATATAGTTTACATGTTTTTATAGATTTGAAGATTTATCATGAAAAATGAAAATTGAATGAATTTGAATGGTTTAAATCATAATCTGGGTAGGACATGCATGCAGGTTTATGTTAGAGATGATAACAACTACGAATTTATGATTTATGGGTAGATAATTTTGAAATTTGATCGGATTATAGGATGTTCTTGAAGAAATAGGAAAACTAGTTTTTATATAATTTTTGGGTATTTTGATCCAAGAAAGTGATGTTATATGTTGATTTTATGAATCTAAAACGTGGGGAATGAAGTAAACATATTAGTAGGATGATTAGTATATTCATTTGTGAGTTTTGAACGTTAGAATGAAGATTTAGAGATGTAAAAAGTTGATAAACCGTAACTGTTAAACAATTTCTGGGATGATACCTGTTTGATCGATCGATCGACTCAAAAATGTCGATCGATCGAAGCATCGATCGATCGACCCCTTTTCTTCGATCGATCGACCCATGCTGATTTTTGGCAATTTTTTCTCTTTAAGTTTTAAGGATTATTCCAAAGACAATGTTGATTATTAGGGTGAGTAATATAATCTTGTGGGACTTAGATAAAGTCAGTAGGGCCTTAGCCATTATCGGAGAATGCTATAACTTAGGGAATTGAACGTTATTGTTTACGAGGGTCTACCGAGTGAGGTACGATTAGAAATCGTTCGAATTGGAACTATAATGGGAATTAATGACGATGTAAGGTAAAGGGAAGTAATAGAGGGACCTTAAGTACTGAGAGAACCTTAGAAACTAATGAGAGATCGAGTAACCTTTTTAGATAGGTTAAGTACCCAAATTGATTACGACGAGAGAGTTATCAAAAGAAATATATATATTATGTGTAATGTTCGGGGTAAACATGCTACGTACGAGATTAACTAGATGAAATGTGAACATCTATATTGATATATGATTGCTTAGGTTGTGTGAATGTATAGTGTATGGATTTCTTATGTGTGTGACATACCTAACATACTTGCTATCACGGGAGGTTAGTTTTTATTTTGGAAAAGGACCCTGTTATCCGTGTGTACCTTCGGGGGAGATTTAGACTGGTACCTTAAGGACATAGTACTGTGAATGACTTATTTATGAGTTGATAAGTCCGCTGACCATGGGAGCGTAGGTATGTGCGTGACCCATGGGTATGTGAACTATGTTCCCCTCCAATATGTGTGATTTGTATTTAGACGGTTCCTGAGAGATTCGGAACACGTGATCCTTGCGTACGTGATGTACATGGATTTGATAGCAGAGTATGTGTGCACCGCAGCTGAGCCTAGGGGTCTCATATATGTATTTATGTATTGAGAGTGATGTACTTATGTATTTGTGATGGGTTCATTGTTACTTAGTGGATGTGAATGACTAAGATATTCGAATGGGTTAAGAATGAGAATTTAACTAATACTTGAGATAAGTAATTTAATGAATGTGAACATGAGTTATAAATATGGCTTATTTTGGGGTTACGTGTCGATACTCTATGTTAGAATGAGAAGGCAGGAGTGGTATAAACTAGCTAGTTAGTGGCATAACTAGGATGGGTTAAAGGCATACGTTAGGCGTGCACAGTAGTTGAGAGGTAAGAAACTCATGTGAGAGTACGCAACTAACGTGTTTATAATATGTGATGTTTAATTGTAATTTAAGTCACTTGCTAAACTTTTAAACTGTTTTCACATCGGGCTCTGACCCGTTTTCCTCCAAATCTATTTTTGTTTTGTAAAAACCTTTTAGGTGCCCAGTCACAGGGACGCCAAGCATAGGAGTTCCATTCTGATGACATGATGTAGCTGCTGTGGAAGTTAGATGATCTTGGTAGTAGACGCTCTCATTTTTATTCTTGATTCCTTCAGAGTCAATTGTGTCAGTTAGGGCATGTTGTCCATTCTTACTTAGAGGTTGTAGTTGCAGACTTTCATTATTTCAGTTTTTGGGTTTATTATTTATTCAGACTCTTGTATTTGGACATTATTTACTCTGGCATCTTTATTAGTGGAGTGTTTACTCCAGACTTATTTGATTTGATCTCGTTGAGCATTTATATGAGATTGGTTATGCGATTGTTGGTTTATTAAATAAATTCTTGTTTAATTATTGGTTTAATTAATAAAATTTGACATCTCTCTTTTTAAATATTAGGTGGCTAGTAATTAATTAAAAGTTTTTTGACAGTGATGCTAAGACTGAACCAACTGGATATTCTGTATTAATTTGATAAAGGAGTAGCTACCCGATATTTGGTTAGTCGGGGTGTCACAGGTGGTATCAGAGCATCAGGTTCTAGTGTCCTTTAGGATCTGTGCGGCTTATTATGCTTCCAGCGTAGCTTTCTTTGATATAGAGCCCTATGTTTAGGATTATTGATTTCTTTGGTAAGATTTCGTTCTCCTGCTATGATGTATATGATAGTGAATCTTAATTGCATTCGGGTGTGTTCGGGTGCCGAATAATGCAGTACGTCAGGCGAAAACTGTTGGGCGGACAACAGGAGGCAAAGGTTAGTTGAGATTATTTAAACTTATTAAAGAAGGATTACCGTAGTTGAAGTCACCCATATTATGGCACAGAAGTCCAAGACGGTATAGACGGTTAAGGCGCGATTTGCGACTTCCAAGTACAACTATAGCAGGAGTGGGGGCAAATGAGACTCACCCAACAAGTTAGGAATGGAAAAGAAAGAGTTAGGTGAAACATTTAAGAGAATCAGTAGTGGAAATACTCGAAATGCAGAGATGGCAGGTGCTAGCCAAACTAATAATATATTCAAAGGCTTGGACATATGTCGGGGTAGGGCAATCGGGAGTGAAAATTTGGGATAAATTTTTACTTGGCTCGTAAGAGCGGAGTGTCAATGGTGAGAGGTAATCACCACACTTAGAAGGGAATGGGACGTCGAGAGAACGCGTACACGTATGTTTTGACCATAAGTTCATGCACCATATGTTCAGGGTGAAAGGAAAATGTTATTCTAAACTCACACAAGAGGGCCGGACAGAGGTCACTTTGTGAGGAGAAATTTAATTATTTAGCGAACCTTACACCGGGTGAAGTAGGTAAAATGGAGAAGAGGATATAAACGGGAGAATTTACATACAAGAAGAATTGTTAGCTCTTCTGGGGAATTCTGCTTGGACGGTCAATGCAGATGGTATTAATGTCACGTAGTGTTAATTTGGAGGTAAACGTTTCCTTGGGTGGGGAGATGCAAGAATCGAGGATCTTTATAGAGTAAGACTGGGAAAATGGTGTTGGAGAAGCATCACAAGGGGAAGACTCAATGGGGAACCCGTTAAAGTGATTAGGATAGATGAATCATTACCGAGCGATGGTGATTTCAGTAAGAGATGTGGGAACTAGTAGCATGTTCCTTAGGTCCATTAACCTAAGGAAACAATGGAGGTAATCGTCAGAACCGAGACTACCAACGTCCGAGAGAAGGACCACCTTGACATGGTCAGTGTGACCGAAGATAAGTGGAGTATGTGTAGAGGTATTTTGTGGGAAGTGAAACCCGTGCATTATATATGTTTTTCGATGCAAGTGTAAGGATAAAGGTATTGTGCCTGGAAAGGGCATCAGTTATTGAAATATTCGGTTTGGTACGGACGGGTGTGTTAAGTCCAGAAACCATTTGAGTAGTCAGGATGATTGTCAGGATATAAGTATGTGTTATATCCTCAGATGATGTTGCATGTTGGTTGGGGCATGAACGAGTTGCTACATTTGTTATTATGGCTATTTTTTCTTGAGAGTCGAGTTTAGTGAGTATCGACAATTGTTTTTTTATTATTATTAATGTGAATTTTTTCCGTGAGAGTGTGGGGTTACCTTTATTGTCATCCCCGGAGGATGAATGAGTATATTGATAGCGGTATATACTTTATTGAAATTACTCATTTTAGTGATGTTTTATACGAGTATGTTATTATCCTAATTATGATTTTATATATGATTATACCAATAGTGTGCTGGTATTACAAGTTTATCGGAGTTACTACCTTGGGGTAGTATGTTTTGATTCTGGCGAGGTCCCATCTGTGAGAGGGACGGGCTCACAATTTTACTTTTGTATATATGTATATATTTATATATATTGTTGTGATTGCAAAAAGGCAGAATAGTCTCGGATATTTAATCCCAGCATGTGTAGGGATTTAAATTGATATGATTCGTAAGAAATTGGTTTACTAGTCAGCGAAAAGGCTTAACTGGTTATTATATTAACGCTCAGGATGTCGTAATAAGTAGAGTGCATTGTTTTATCTCCCTTTAGAGAATTGGGAGTTTATACTCCTAGTTGAGTGTCTGGGGACAGAATTTTGAGAGCCTCGATATTATTCTCATGGTGTATATGGAATGTGACTACCATTAATGTCAAGAGAAAGTGTCTTTCGGAAAGAGTTCCTTATTTAAGTATAATTAAGGAAGGAGATGTAACTTTGTTGTTAAGAGACGGGAATATAGGGGTACATGATATGGACTGAGGGCTTAACGGATCCCGATGACCGAAAATGTTAAGTAGTAGTGTATCGGGGGACTTCCTTGTTTGGATTTCGCTTTGCGAGACATCCCACGCATGAAACTTAGCGTAAGGTTGGTAGTAGGGAGATGTTTGACCATTTTTCCATAAATTGGATACCCCGATCGTTATGGAACTAAGTAGTAATAATGGGAAGTTAACAAGGTAAATTTGCGATGTAAGGCCAGTAGAGCCAATTGTTAGTATGATAATGTTGGTTTTGTTACGATGGGTTGAAGGATGCATTGAGGTTAAAGAGGACTTAGGATTTCTAGTCCGTGGTGATTAAGAACGCCTAAGTGGTATAGCCACTTTGCAAATGCAGGAGCAATAAAGAGTTTGGAATATGTATGAAGCGTATATGATGTGTAACACCGTATGCATGGGCTATAAGGGGTGTAGATATCTTGGTTGACTAAAGTAGTATCGTCAGAAGAAGGGATATAAATGGGTGAAATTATTACTTATGGGATTTAGCGTCGTAAGAGAAGGTGTTAATGAGTATACTCGTGTGTAATCAGTGTAGCACGTCCGAAATTGATGAAAAGGCAGTGGAAAACCATTTAATAAGGGGATATCTCTTGAGAAGGAAAATATTTAATTATTACGGGGAATTTGGAGTAGAGTTACGACCAATCGAATGTTGTGGGTGACTCAAGAGTAAATAGATTGAGAATGTCAATAAGGTATGAAGAGTCCGAATGTGCACAAAGTGGTGAAAAAGTGTAAGGGTAAAAACTTTTGGTATACGCCAAGAGAAGAAGAGGATCGTTAAGTACTTAACGGGAAGAAATATTTACGTGAAAGTCAGCATTGAAAGGGGTGTAGTAAGTAGTAGAACGGTTAGGTGTTAGATGATCAACCAATTAATTTTGTATCCAATCGACGATTCCAAGGATGGAAGAGTCAAGTTAGTAAATTCCTTGAGGGTTAACGAGTTCCTTCGAATATGTGGGACATGTTGTCCAGAAGGAGAGAAATTGTTATATACTTGGGTGGTTTACACTATTAGATAGTGAACACGTCGGCACGTGGTTCGACGGAGTATTATTCAGAACTAAGAGGAGATCCCCGAAATCCACTTTCAACGTGGGGTACCAAGAAGTAGTGGAAATATGTTCCGTTTGGAGAAGGTTGTATCACCTATAGCCCGAGGTGTAGGCGCAAGGTGATTGATGAGGGGTGGATTGTATAAAAGAAATTTTGGATTCATTGAGATGTTTTCATTTCCAAATCGGGTAAAACTAGTAAGTCTGGTACATTATGGTAATGGGGAGAAGACATTACCTAATGGTAGAGTTGGATGAAAGCACCCGTATCTATTTTATAGTGGGCAAGGTGCTTACAATTGTTTTGTGTAACACCACTCTGCTGAAGTAGTTTTTCCTTGTGTAAAGGTCACAACGCCGGGAATAGAGATTCAAAGAATGGGCAAGAGTAGTCAGATGTGTTATTGATTTCTTCCAGGATCGGAGTTTAGTGTGTTGCTAAACGCGGGAGTTAATGCGTAGTGAGGTGCAGACTCACAATAAAATTGAAATAATGTGGCTAATGATGTATAGTTTTTTTTTATTCGAATGTTATTTAATAAGAGCACAACGTGAGGTACATTTATTGAAGTGTATTATGATAAAGTATCAAGTCTGTTAAACAAGCTTGTTGTGAAGCGAGGGCTTTAGTGATTGGGCCTTTCCTTATATTTGTTTGAGTACCGAAGGATACCTAAAAAAATTCCAGGTATGCCTTACTTTTCCGAATTTCGGGAAGAAATTTCGTTATTAGGGGGAAGTATGTAATACCCCGTATTTTTATGGCTTTTAATTATGAGGTTAATTAAATGGAATTACTTTTAATTCTGGGATTTATTAAATTAATTTGGGATAATTAATTGGAAAATTTATTCAGATATAAATGCTAGCGAGACGAGAGTTAGTATTTGTCTATTATTATGTTGTTTAATATTACTGAGTGATTATGGTAATATGTGATCATTGAATTTATTAAAATTATCGTGAATTGAAAATACGGCAGTTTCGATAATTTAGTTGGGACGCGCATGTCAGTCGTGTCAAGATTCAATTTAATGAATTTAAAAGCATTTTATTTTTATGTCATCCGTATGAGATTTTTGAGTGCGCCAACGTGTCCGAAAGGTTCGAGATCATCAGAAAATACTAGCCGGGGGTTTAGTTTGGGTCCCGGGGCAATTTTAGGCCAAACCGGCAACCCGGAAGGGTATTTTGGTACTTTTAAAAATTAAGGAATTAAGACCCACGATTTTTAGTGTTGATTTATTTATTTTTGGTTAGGCTATTAGGGCCATTGTCAGCCAAAAACAAAGAGGGGAGTTACGTGAGTTAGAGAAGAGGTTACAAAAAGTCCCCAAACCAAAACCACCACCCACCACCACCAATTTGGACGGAATTGTGACCGAAAAGAAGAGAGGACCAGCCCTTGAACAACAACAATGGATCAGAATATCATATTTACAGGCAAGTGATTTATCTTGCAAAGATTCAAAACATATAGTTTACATGTTTTTATAGATTTGAAGATTTATCATGAAAATTGAAAATTGAATGAATTTGAATGGTTTAAATCATAATCTGGGTAGGACATGTATGTAGGTTTATGTTAGAGATTATAACAACTACGAATTTATGATTTATGGGTAGATAATTTCGAAATTTGATCGGATTATGGGATGTTCTTGAAGAAATAGGAAAACTAGGTTTTATATAATTTTTGGGTATTTTGATCCAAGAAAGTGATGTTATATGTTCATTTGATGAATCTAAAACATGGGGAATGAAGTAAACATGTTAGTAGGATGATTAGTATATTCATTTGTGAGTTTTGAACGTTAGAATGAAGATTTAGAGGTGTAAAAAGTTGATAAACCGTAACTGTTAAACAATTTCTGGGATGATACCTGTTTCATCGATCGATCGACTCAAGAATGTCGATCGATCGAAGCATCGATCGATCGACCCCTTTTCTTCGATCGATCGAACCATGCTGATTTTTTGCAATTGTTTCTCTTTAAGTTTTGAGGATTATTCCAAAGCCAATGTTGATTATTAGGGTGAGTAATATAATCTTGTGGGACTTAGATAAAGTCAGTAGGGCCTTAGCCATTATCAGAGAATGCTATAACTTATGGAATTGAACGTTATTGTTTACAAGGGTCTATCGAGTGAGGTACGATTAGAAATCGTTCGAATTGGAACTATAATGGGAATTAATGACGATGTAAGGTAAAGGGAAGTAATGGAGGGACCTTAAGTACTGAGAGAACCTTAGAAACAAATGAGAGATCGAGTAACCTTTTTAGATAGGTTAAATACCCAAATTGATTACGACGAGAGAGTTATCAAACGGAATATATATATTATGTGTAATGTTTGGGGTAAACATGCTACATACGAGATTAACTAGATGAAATGTGAACATCTATATTGATATATGATTGCTTAGGTTGTTTGAATTCCTAGTGTGTGGATTTCTTATGTGTATGACATACCTAACATACTTTCTATCACGGGAGGTTAGTTTTTATTCTGGAAAAGGACCCTCTTATCCTTGTGTGCCTTCGGGGGGGATTTAGACTGGTACCTTAAGGACGTAGTACTGTGAATGAATTATTTGTGAGTTGATAAGTCAGCTGACCATGGGAGCGTAGGTATGTGCGTGACCCATGGGTATGTGAACTATGTTCGCCTCTAATATGTGTGATTTGTATTTAGACGGTTCCTGAGAGATTCAGAACACGTGATCCTTGCGTACGTGATGTACATGGATTTGATAGCAGAGTATGTGTGCACCGTAGCTGAGCCTAGGGGTGCCATATATGTATTTATGTACTGAGAGTGATGTACTTATGTATTTGTGATGGATTCATTGTTACTTAGTGGATGTGAATGACTAAGATATTCGAATGGGTTAAGAATGAGAATTTAACTAATACATGAGATAAGTAATTTAATGAATGTGAACATGAGTTATAAATATGGCTTATTTGGGGGTTACGTGTCGATACTCTATGTTAGAATGCGAAGGCAGGAGTGGTATAAATTAGCTAGTTAGTGGCATAACTAGGATGGGTTAAAGGCATACGTTAGGCGTGAAAGTAGTTGAGAGGTAAGAAACTCATGTGAGAGTACGCAACTAACATGTTTATAATATGTGATGTTTAATTGTAATTTAAGTCACTTGCTAAACTTTTAAACTGTTTTCACATCGGGATCTGACCCGTTTTCCTCCAAATCTATTTTTGTTTTGTAAAAACCTTTTAGGTGCCCAGTCACAGGAATGCCAAGCATTGGAGTTCCATTCTGATGACGTACTGTATCTGCTGTGGAAGTTACAGGATCTTGGTAGTAGACGCTCTCATTTTTATTCTTGATTCCTTCAGAGTCAATTTTGTTAGTTAGGGCATGTTGCCCATTCTTACTTAGAGGTTGTAGTTGCAGACTTTCATTATTTCAGTTTTTGGGTTTATTATTTATTCAGACTCTTGTATTTGGACATTATTTACTCTGGCATCTTTATTAGTGGAGTGTTTACTCCAGACTTATTTGATTTGATCTCGTTGAGCATTTATATGAGATTGGTTATGCGATTGTTGGTTTATTAAATAAATTCTTGTTTAATTGTTGGTTCAATTAATAAAATTTGACATCTCTCTTTTTAAATATTAGGTGGCTAGTAATTAATTAAAAGTTTTTCGACAGTGATGCTAAGACTGAACCAACTGGATATTCTGTATTAATTTGATAACGGAGTAGCTACCCGGTATTTAATTATTCGGGGTGTCACATAGTCATCAACAATTGATAGAAAATATCTACTCCCACAATGAGACTGTACTCTAGCAGGCCCCCATAAATCTGAGTGAATATAATCCAAGATCCCTTTTATGTTATATATCCGAGTCCCAAACTTCACTCTATGAGCTTTCCCATATACACAGTGTTCCCAAAAATCAAGTTTGGTTACCTGATCTCTAAGAAGTAGACCTTGTTTGCTCAATTCATTCAAACCCTTCTCACTGATATGTCCTAGCCTCATGGGCCATAACTTTTCTCGATCAGAAAACTGCATTGTTGCATCAGCTTCTCTTGTAATTATTTGTCCTTGCAGCAGATATATACCACATTCCAGTGTTCCTTTCATGAGTACCAATGATCCCTTTGAAATCTTTAGCACTCCACATTAAGCTCAAAGTTGTAGCCTTCTTGATCAAGAATCCCAAGAGATATTAGGTTCCTTTTCAAGTCAGGAACATGTCTCACATTTTGTAAAGTTCTTTCCATACCATCATATGTCTTGATTATCACAGAGCCAATTCCAGTGATTGGACAAGCTTTATTGTTTCCCAAAAGAACTTGGCCACCATCATATTGTCTATAGGATCTAAACCAAGACTTATTTGGGCACATATGGAATGAGCACCTGGAGTCCAAGACCCACTCCTTTTCTGCATTCTTGGAGGTAATTGACATAACTTCAGCACTTGGATACCCCTCAAAGGCTATATCAGTATCACCATCGTCCTTTATCTTTTCATTCTTACCTTTGAAATGTCCTTTTATTCTATCAGGGCAGTTCTTCCTTATGTGGCCTTCTTTGTGGCAATGATAACACTTTCTTTTCACTTTTCTTGATTTCGATCTTTCTTTACTTTTCTTGTTCTTGAAATCCATTTTCTCAGGTCTCCCTCGTCCCATTAGTCCTTCACCTGATCCATCTTCTTTCATCTCTGATTTCTTTTTGAGTTCCTTCGAGTTAAGTGTTGATTAAACTTCTTCCAAGGACATAAAGTCATGACCAAACAACATTGTGTCGCAGAAGTGCTCATACTGATCATGTGGAAGTGAATTTAGAAGGATAATTGCCTGATCCTCATCTTCGATGTTTACTTCGATATTTTCAAGATCAAGAATGATTTTGTTGAAATCATCTAGATGATCTTCCATTGTTTTTCCTGTTAACATCTTGAATGAATACAACTTCTGTTTGAGATACAAACAATTTTCCAGTGACTTTGTCATGTACAGATGCTCAAGTTTAAGCCAAAGACCTGCAGCAGTCTTTTCTTTGGATACTTCTCTGAGAACTATGTCCCTAAGGCTCAAGATGATCGCACTATGGGCCTTGTCAAGAATATCTGCCTTCTCTTTTTTAGAGAGTGAGCTCGGAAAATTCTTCTCCCCATTCAAAGCATCTTGTAAACCCTGTTGAACTAAGAGTGCCTTCATCTTCACCCGCCAAAGTCCAAAATCATTTCTTCCCGTGAACTTTTCAAGATCAAACTTCGCGGAGCCCATCTCTAACACAGCGCTGATACCAATTGTTGAGTATTAAACCAGAAAAACACAATATCAAAGTTAATAAACTGGTTGAAAAATGATCAGATTATAACAAGCACACACACAGAAATTTAACGTGGTTCAGCTTAACAAGCCTACATCCACCAGGAAGCCTCTCAAGAGCAATTTCTTATTCAGTTACAAAGAGTGAGAATTATACAAGAGACATACATCATACCAACTGATTTGTACAAGGGTGCTATTTATAGCCTAAGCCTTCTAACTGCCTAGTAACAAACTAACAAACTTAGTTATTTTCTGTTACTAACTGAGCATCAATCCGGATCTAATACTAGCACCAAATCAGCTTATGCCACATCAGATTGTGATTAACCTTTAATTCATAACCACTATCAACAATTCATTTAGATAGGTATTTTAAATATTCTAAAAAATGGATATGGATACGGATAATGCTGGTATACATGGTGGATAATCCGTATCCGATGCGAACTATCCATATTGACGAATATCTATTTTCTCAAACATCTATATTCGTCATGTAATTATATTTCTTTAATTATGTTAAGTATTTTTTAATTATATAATATAAATACTTTTTGTAGTCTAGAATATTATTAATATTAATATAACATAAGTACATAACATTTATCATTAGTTTGTATAACATATTTTGTTTTACAAATTGGCTAAGTGGGTTAGTAATTTGCTATTTAAAAAATAAATAAAAATTAAAGGGTAGAAAGAATGATGAATAATTTTAATGATTTTGTTGAGCCCTAATTTTATTCACTTCATTTCACACTCATGCTTAGGGGTGTAAAACGGAAGGATACGGAGCGGATACCATAGTATCCACATCCGTATCCGCCAAGTCTCCACACTATCCGTATTCGTATCCGTATCTGCCCGGATAATAATTTCAGCTATCCTTATCCGTATCCTCCCGAATTTCCCGGATTCGGATAATATCCTTATCCGTTTTTATTATTTAATATAAATTAAGATACACAAAGCTTATTTAACACTAACTTAATCAATGAATTAAATTTATAATTTGTCATTCCATGTAAGATATAGAGAATGTGTAAAGCATTATATTAAATTATAAAAGAAGGTTCGAGCAAAAGTACTAACCTTTAATGTGCATTTTCTTATTCAATTGTGAGCAATTGAAATTTGTATCCTCTTCAGTTTCTCTAATGTTTGAACAAAAATGAAAGTGATGCATCATCTTACCTGAAAAGTATAACTCAATTAAAATATTAACGGAGAAAATAAATAATATATTATAATAAAGAAGGGATGTTTTTTTTAACCCTTAAATTCCTGAAGTGTGTCATTCTCATCTCCTTTCCTTTGTATCCTTGTCGAATTAAGCATTAAGGTAATCACAACTCGCAAGCTAGTAGTAATGCATAAAGATAAATTAAGACATTAATTGTTTGAACATACTAATTCACCCAAATACAACTTCACCAATATATAAGTAGAATAACAACAAATAAAACTGTATTGAGATAAAAAAAAAAATTTAAAACAACCCTGAATAAAAAAAAATAGCAAACTCACAATAATTTCATACAACATAACAAAAGAATTACATTCAGGTCTCCAAACAACACAGAAACTCCAAAATCAGAAAGAATCAATAATTTCATACAACATAACAAAAAATTACCAACACAGAAACAATAATTTCATACAACAATATAAAAATCTGTAGGTATGTATGCTATGTAAAATATAAAAATCTGTAGGTATGATTTCATACAACAATATAATTTCATACAACAATATAAAACTCTGTAGATATGCTCTGTACAATATAAAAATCTGTAGGTATAATTTCATACAACAATATAAAACAATAATTTCATACAACAATATAATTTCATACAACAATAATTTTACACAGAAGTTGTACAACTCTCTCTACAAAAGTTCTGGTGTAAACAGCAAATCTGTATGTAAATCCGTAAGGTGAGAGAGAGCAGAGAAAGAGAGAACAAAAATATGTAGGTATGCTTGTGTAAATCTGTAAGTATATAGCAGATAATGGGTTTGTGTTTACACATACCTACGGATTTCATACCAACCCCAGTAGAGAAAGAGAGAAGACGAGAGCAGATATGGGTCGATTTCATACCGTCGCTAAGTTGCGACAGAGAAGACGAGAGCTGAGAGATGCTACACCACCTACACGAGAGAGAGAAGACGAGAGCTGCTACTAAGATGAGAGAGAGAAGTCGACGGTTGGAAATGAAAAAAAGGAACCCTAGACTAGGATTTCGGACGAGAGCTGCTACTAGTTTCGCTATTTGCTAAATGAAAAAACTTTTATATTATATTATTACATAGTTATATTTACAATTTGTATATAATTAATATTAATAATAAATTATTATTTAATATAATACGGATACGGATATCCGTGTCGGATATCCGCAAATATGGATACTCCGCTTCGGATACGGATTATCCGTGTTGGATACACATACTATCCGCATCCATTTTCCCGGATATTTTAACACACTATCCATATTCGTATCCATATCCATTTTTTCGGATAAATATCCACAAAATTCGGACTCGGATATCGGACGGATTCGGATTTTCGAATATCCATTTACACCCCTACTCATGCTCACCTCTCACTCTCTCCATCTACTCACGCTCTCCAACTTGCCGTAGCTAAGTCCAGCTATGATCAGTCGCCGACCCACTCCATCAGATTATCCACGCCACATGTTCATCCATAGCACTGTTAGTATGTTCAAACCAATGATATAAATTTTTATTTATTTATGTCTTATCAGGGGATTTTATTACGGGAAATATACCAAATAGTTTCTCGAATTTTTTTTAATACATGTTTAGTCCAAATTTTTTTATTTGGCACCAAAAAATCATTCATCATACCAAAAAGGCTTTATCATGCCGCTGGCGCAGACATTTAAAGATAAGAGAATAAGGGACTTTTTGGTACAAAATAAAAAGCTTGGACTAAGAGTATATTAAAAAATGTTTGAGAGATTTTTTAGTATTTGATCCTTTTATTATTGGATATTAATAAATTTATCTTGTGAAAATCGCAAGAAGGAAAAAGTAAATACTGGTTGATGTTGACTATGATTGTGAAGAAATATGTAACCCCCGATGTGTTCTAATATGTTTACTAAAAAAAGTTGACAAGTTAATATTCTGCAACATAGGGCTACTGTAATGTTTTTCATCCATTGTTGGAGTTCATTAATGCATGTAGGTTCATTAGAGGTTGACATTTTGTTGAATTTGCTGTCATCTAAGTATTTCAAAACCATATAAATTTTAGGTAACAAAGACTTATTGCATATTCTTCTGTATATTTATTTAGATATTATACATATTGAATATATGTTTCCCTATTTTGTTTTGACCAAATAACTGATTTTAATGATTTTTTTATCAACACTGACTAAAATATACTGATTATATTGATTGCATTATACATTGATTGTATTTTTTTTATCAACACTGATTAAAATACTCAGTTTTTTCACTAATCAACACTACTTTTTTATAAACACTATTTTTTTAAATGATTTTTGGGGAAATTCTGTTTTTTTTATTAATTATACTATTTTTCTACTTTTGTATGTTGAATATGAAAGTTTAGATAGTAAATCTTTGTGTTCTCATGTCACACTTGGGGATAGATATGAGCAGTCACAATAGAGTATTGAATAAGATAATGCACAATAAAGATTAGTACTTATGTTCACACCTTCTTTTATAATTAATTTGATATTTTACACATTTCACACATTCTCTATATCTTACTTGGAGAATTATATATTTGATTTAGTGATTAAATTATTGTTGAATACGCTATATGTGTCTTAATGTATCTTGAATAATAAAAATGGATAAGGGTATTATTTAAATATAGGAAATTCGTGAGGATACGGATATAGATAGTTGTAACTATTATTCTGACGGATACAGATGTGAATTCGGATAGTGCAGGGAGTTGGTGGATACGGATGTGGATACTATGGTATCCACTCCGTATCCGTCCATTTTACACCCCTTTTTCATCTTATGTCTGATAAGTTGCTCAGTCGAGAAATCAAAATAAATCAAGTTACTAGAGCTCTGTGAATTTGAAATAAAAGAAAACGATTTAAAATTTCAGAGTGAGTTGAGTACCATACATTTTTTCATTACTATGCTATCAGACATAATTAGAAGTGAAGTTTTGCAACACTTTTTGGTGTTAGGAAAAAAGGTAGGGAGCTAAGCTAGCAGGTTATTTATTCAAATGAATTGTCTCATTCCTAAGTCCATACCATGGTTCTTTCCTCTATAAGAACTTGAAATAATAGTCTCTAGTAATCGTTTCAAAGTCGCAAGCATTCTAATCAATTTCTGGACCTTATTAATGGTGGTTGGCCTCTTTGAGAGTGTGTGCACTTTATAGTAGCTAACCAAATAAAATTAATTACCATATTAAAATATTATTTTTCATATGTTTAAATGGAAAACAAAATAGAAATAAAAAGTCTATGTGAAAAAGTTTTATCAAAATTAGAATCAACTAAATTTTTACCTCTTTGTTAAGATAAATGATTTTAAAAAAGAAGAGAAGTAGAACAATCACACAACAATGGATAATTCTACATAAAAATGATACATGTTGATCCATAACTGATGTCTTCAAATCACCTCAAAACCAAACCTTCTTTATAGTTGAAGAAAACCTTTCTCAAAGAAAAATGAAACAAAGAGTATCCATTAAGAACTACTCCTAGGATGTGTGACAATATCATAAAGGTTGAAAAAGTGTGTGGCACTCAAAATTTAACGAAATCTGTTTCAAACTGAAAAGCAAGAAAACTAACTCGAAAACAAAGTTTAGAAAATCCTTGTTAAGTCTTTGAGTTAAAGAATCTAGAAAGCCTTGATCATAAATGAAATAAAGAATTTGAATAACACAAGGAAAATTTTTTGCTCTCAAAAAATTAGATTTGCTAAAGCTTATAGGAAAAAAAACACCTAGTGGTGTAGTGGTGAGAATCAACAAGTTAAATTGCCCCAAAGAGTTTTATACAATATCGAAGAAGTGATCATTGGCACTTCTAGACAATAAAGATTTCATCAATATACAGTCGTTCACCACTAAGTTCATTCGGCAAACTAGGTCGTGAAATCATCTAGACAATTTGAGATAAAAAATTTAAAGGATTCGCAAGGAGAGAAGAAAGGTAGCAAAAGGATAAGGAGAGGTCGCATGGTGTTCTTTTGAGTTTGTAGACAATGAATTAAATATTCGCTGCAAAGAGGATAACAACCCAAAAAAGAATTGTGTTTTACTATGCAAAAGTATTATAAAAAATAATTATGTATTTTTAAATATAAGTCTTATTTGAAGAGTATAATGCATATAGTATTTTAAAATTCACAAACCATAATGTAAAATTAAAAGAAATTTTCAATTTAAGAAAATGTTTAACTACAGGGGTGAATTTATATTTTCTAGTCCAATATACATTTATCCTAAAGTGGTGTGCTGAAGAAAATGGCATGAATGATCTGACATTTCAATCCTTATCTTTAAATCTTTTCGAAGTACTTTGGACAAGATAGAAAGAGTGTTATGGTCAAGGAATTCTATACAACCCAAAAAATGGAGGCACGGCAAGGATACTATACTTTTGAAATTTCACACTTTGTCAAATGCTGAGACTAAACACACAAAATATTAATTTATAAGAAAATGAATCAAATCTATCAGTTATAACATGACACTTTATCTTAAAAGAATAAAAGATAAGAAATTACATTTACATATAATAAATGACAAGATTCTCAAAGATCCTTCAATGAGATCTTATTCATGTTTTCCTGTCACAAACTAACAAATACATCGTATAACATAACAATGCATATGTGAAAACAAAAATATTTTCAAATAAAAGAATAGTTTTTTTATGATAACAATTCAATTGGTAAACTTACAAACTTCATTATCTTCTCTCTAACGTCCTTGAGATAAAAGCAACCACTCAAGAACTGATGAGATTCATAACTAGAAAAAGTGAATTAGTGGAAGCTAAACCTTTTATGGGAACAACTACATCTCAACTGAAGATCTAATATCATTCAATACCATGGAAGATGTCAAAAACATTTGACTTAATCACGACCTAGCAATCCCGATACAAAGACATCTATAAAAATCAATCAACTTGTTCATACCAATATGGGAAACTTACTTAGACAACCAAGTCATAAGTACATAACCAAAGTAAGTCAACTCAATACCAAATAATCAGGACTGCGCAGTCAGGAGTTCATAAATCGAACATGTCAAATAAGTCATAAGTTTATAACATAATCAAGGCAACTATATCAAACTACATATAAGAATAAGTAAGCATCTCACCTAGAAATATCCATAAACTTCAAAGATCATCACTTAAGAACTCTTTCCATTTCAAAATTAGCAAACAATCCAGCTCATCTACTCGAGCCTTGTGAAAAAAAATGTACTAGTTATTATAGTTTTTAAGTGACTCTTAAAGAGATTTTAATGATTTGAGATTTTATGTAACAATTTAGAATAAGAATATCAAGTATAATCTCTATTAAGAAACAAACTCACCCAAAAATAACCCCTCCCTATTTGAAACTCTTTCCCTTCAAGAAAAGAAATTTTAATCTGCTAAAAGTTGTTATTTTAGATTGCATCATTTAGACAAAATGTGAACCAAATACCATGGGAGTATTAGTTGACTAAAACTAGTTTAGTCGACTAAAAGTGTTTATCTCACCCCATAAGGACTAGTTTATTTCAAAATTCCAAATGACCCGTTTCCAAACATTACCAGAATACCCTGTAATGGCAAGTTCTTATTTCAAGCCTATAAATAGACAGTTAAGATTCATTCCAAAACACATTATCTCATACAAAAAAGATCAAAAGTTCAAATTTCTAACTCAAATCTTGTGTCAAATAAATTTTTAAGATTTTTTGTGTGATAAGTCATCACCATTTCAAAAATTAGAGCTTTAAACCTTAAACCTCTCTTAAAACTAGTTCTAAACCTAAACCTCAAATGTGAAAATCACTTGTGATTACTAAAAGTGCTACATTTATATTGGAAGAAAGTTTAGCACGTTAAAGTTTACAGTCTTACTATTCTTAATACTATAGTTTAAACTTCAATGTATTGTTATTATGGGGAGTCAAGGCATAATGCGACATTGGACTTCATCAAGTCCTCTTGAACAAGGAAGGAAGTAATGATCTTTATCAGTTGTGGTTTGAAAGGTGTAATAATTGCTTATAAGGTACCGGTTCGATAATAAAGAACCAGGATCGTGAAGTTCATTGTGTACCATCTCGATCATGGACATATGTAAGGAAGAACCATGTTAAAAGGTTTGCAAAGTTTCCTTAAACCCATTATTCACTTTTGAAAGTGTATGTTCTCAAAACTGAGATGGACAAAGAATACTCAATTAAAACTTTTTGTCTAAAAGGAGATAAGTTTTTACTTTAATTTCTTGTTTGGGTAAAAATAACACCTTGACGAATTATTTACCAAATATATTACACTAAATTTTATCTTTAATACTGGTTGATTTAATATAAATGCAAAAACCAAAACAAATTTTATAACACCAAGGCGTACGAGGAACAAACCCACAATGAGAAAGAATCTCGAGCCAATGGAACAAAACATTTACTATGGAAGATTTATAACTAGAAGATAGAGACTTAAATCCTTGAAACTATGACCGACTAGACACTCTTTCCCACTATAGCCTCCGTAGAAAGTGCCAACAGTTGGAGAATGCTATACGACCGTGACCGGTTTTGGTCCGCAATCAATGTCGTCAACTTTTCGTGCCATAAGTTATTCGTTTAATGTTTGAAGTAAACTTTTTTCTTTTAGATTTTGAAAAAAAACTATGTTTTAAGATGTAACAATGTGAGAAGCCACTAATAAAGATCTACTTCTTAGGATGTGAGGAGCCTAAAGGTTGAGAGAAGGGTATAAAATGTTTGGCTAATAAAAAATTAAACTCACCAGTATTCTTAAGATATCAACAATATTTAAAGTCTTTATCTTAAAAATACAAAGAAGATTTTTGCTCTTAAGAAAACTTGATTTCTTTAGCTTACAATGAAAACCTCAAAATGTTTCTTAACCTTGTTTTGTGTGTAAGGGGGCAGTGAGTTAAATAGGAGTTTTTGTATTTTAAAACATGTGGACACAAACTTTCAAACCCTTTAACTCATTTTCAACCAGACCAAATAGGTTGCTTCCCTATGGCAACAAAAGATATGGAAGAAAAATAGAATATCATGTTTTACAACGTAAGCTTTTTGTCAGGTTCACTTTCCACACAGTGTCGTTGTAACGAGACAATGCGTTGTTGTGGAAAACCTAAGGTGATTTTGGTGGTGCCAAGAATCCAAAAACATTTAGACATAGAAAAAGATACCAGCTATAGAATTTTATTGCAGCGAGACATTGCATTATTGTGGCCAAACTGAGGGAAGAAAGGTCGCACTTTTGTTCAGAGGATTTTGGTATTCGGACAAAAGCCACCAGCGATACATAGCGTCATTGCAGCGAAACTACTACGAGGAAGGTCGCGCCCTTCTCTAGAAAATCTGAACCGGTATTTTGTCTTCAGGGGTTTTGAAAATATTTTGGCAAAACACTATAAGTATGTTTGATCTCAACCAAGAACACTCATACTTAAAATAAACACATAAGAATTCAATTTTTATAACTACAGTTTTTCTATAAGAAAAGTATATTGTATAGTGCCTTTGTTTAAACCACTCACACACGAGTTTTAACACATTTTGAGAAAATCTAATTTTAGGTATATAAACCATGAGTGTACTATGTTATCTAAGTCCATTAACTTCCCTAAAATGGCATCCACATGTATATGGAAGTGAAATAATGTTGTGAAGCTTTATAAAACGCCTCTTAGACAAGAGACATAATGTGGGTTTTGATCAACGGAGAAAACAAACTAATAATATGGGGCGCATGAGTATAATGAATACACTTACAATCTCCTCATTTGTCTATTTCATGACAACACACACAAAAATAAATATTATAAACAAATGAATCAACTCTACCACCTATGACGCGACTTGCTCGACCAAAGGAACAAAAAATATAGAAAGACACACTTGAATGAATCGCAAGAGACTCCACAACCATTTGGAACTATTTTACCTGTTTCTTGTCAAACACTTAGCAAACATATCAAAATACCAATATGAAATAAAATGATAGAGAAATGTGAATAATAAGATCAAACAATTGATAGAACAGTATACATGGAATTCATCTAATTACTAAAAGGAACATATATCAAGTTTATCAAATATATCTATAAAATACGATATATAAACTTTATTCCATAAGATTAAACTTTTGATATTTCAAATCTCTCTAAAAGGAAAGCTTCCTCTCTCTGTCCCCCCCCCCCCCCCCCCCCCCCCCCCCCCTTTTGTCTTAGAATTAATAAAAGAAAAGAAACGAGAATTAAGAGGTGAACTATAAAAAGATAATCCAAATGATTGAAGCCAATGTAGAAAAAAATATAATTGTGATATAAGTAACGGCCAGGTATATATCACCAAAAATACTAAAAATATATTATCCCTAACTAAAATCTCCCTAACATGGTATAGCATAAAGTATAGCCCATGTAAACAAATTTCCTCTCCTTTTATCGTATAGCTAGATTTATATTATCATAAATTGATTATCCCCCTTAATTGAGTTTTCATTCGTTTTAGGAAACTTCTCCCTACTTAGGAATGCCTCAAAACAAAAATCCAATATTATCTTATTATCCTAAAACATGAAGCTAAGTGATAAGACAAATAAACAAAATATGCAATCACACGGAAACTGAGGAAAAATCCCTTTTCAGGGCAAAAACTTTTATATCAGCACTTTAGAAACTTTACAAGATAGTTGACTTATAATGCTACTCGATACAACCACAAGTATAACGCGTAGTCTTCGCAGAATCTCTAACAAATACCGCTCGTTCCTGAGCAGTCCATAAGTGGCCATCCGCCCTCGGTATCTATCGATCAACCTTTAGCCTTTAGTCTTCCGTCGTGATCCTTCTGAGTTCACAAGATAGCCATAGAGATAATCTCTCCACAATGAATATAAGTCAACTAAGGTTCAAAATTGGTTCACAAAATATATTTAGGGATGCATTTATGAATCAAAAATGTTTTGTAAAATAAACATATTGAAAACTTTTACAACAGATATGCATAAATCGTTTTGGTAGAAGTCTCGCGAAATTTTGAGTCAAACAGGTATTTATAAGTCGTGTACAAAATTCGAGGTGGTGACTCATTCGAACGAAATTGAAGCTCGTTCGAAAGAGAAAGGCATTTCATTTGAATGAAAACATAGTTTGTTCCAACGAGACTCCAATCTCGTTTGGACCAGCTACTAACGAGCTTCAAACAAATTCGAACAGAAGGCCCCCATTGGATGTTCTTTCGATGGAAGATCAAACCACCCTTCTAACGACAAGCCAAATTCGTTCGAACGAGATGGTGATCTCGTTTAAACAAGGTTACAAAAATTTATCGTCAAATTAAAAATCTAGCCTCGGTCTAAATAAAAAATAAAGATCCCAAATAAAGTTTATGAATAATTTTAAACACCAACTAATTTATATATTTGCGGGATGTAGGGAAGTCTTGAATGTTAGAGTCGGTTTGTTATGACAGTATATTACGGTGTAATATCAGAAAACTTGCTCTTACAAATCTCCCCTTTTGTTTATTTCGGTACAAAACTATACAATCCTAACCAAAATCCAAATTACATAAAATACCCTCTAAATGAAAAAAATAACCTATTACCCTTCCCAACCCTAGAAAAGGAATGGCATAAGATTCTTTGTCCCCATTCTTTTCTAGTGCTTCCTTTGGGCTACTTGGTATTCATCTGGTGTGTCTTGATTTTTGCATAGACAAGGGAGTAAAAACATAATTATGATATTAAAGCATCACGAATATAATGGAAATATCATCACAAAATATATAAAAATGATGAACATGCAATGATAATCTCAAAGGCCCTACAAACTATTATGGAATTTTTTCAAAATTTTCCAAGTGTAAAGATTTTACAAATACAACACAACATGGGGAAACATAAAAATATCTTAATCATGGAAACGAAATATAGGGGTGTGAACCTATTCTATAGGTTAATTAACGTATACAAATATAACACGTGTGCATGAAGGATACCACTAATGAATGATCTCAAATTCTACCTTAGGTGTAAAAAATAATAAATTCATGTGAAATTGGCTTATCCTAATCAACAAATCAAGACCGTAAGTGATTTTTACACCAATGACGCCCAAAACTGTGAAAAGTTTTTTCGAGATTTATATAGTTTGTGCAAACCCATTGATATTCGACTAAACTCCCTTAAAATCTCACATATAGAAATAATACTCTCAATTATTTGGAAGAAATTGGTGCTCATTTGCAGTGAAGCATCAATGTTCAAACAAAATGACCTAGAGAATCTACTTTTATGTACCTTTAATATTTTTAGGCTCTTTTTATTGCAAATGGAGACTTTTAATGTAAAGAGTTTGTCTCACGTAGCCCCTTTTCATTGTTTGATATTTAATAATTTTTTCAAAAATATTATTTAAATCTGGGTAATGGTTCTTACATGCATAACATTTTATCTTGTTTTTACATTTGGTTTGTTTTAAAGAAAAATTGAGATGAAAACACTCTGATCAACATGTGACACATAAGTGCAATACTCATATATGCTCGTGATTATGTGCAATAAAGGAGACAAGGAGTCAATCATATAGCAATTTATCATCAAATCACATCTTAATGACTCCACACATTATTAAGCACATATATGGAATGACGTCATGTCTCAAACAGAACAAAATAATCACATGGATATGGAATGAATGGGTGACTCGAGCATCTTTAATGCTCATCCACATAAAATGTAAAAAAAATTACAAGACTCTTTTTGTCTTTTTCAAAAAATTTATCAAAATAAAGTTTTTTTTTCCTTTTTCACTTCATCTTAAAAGAAATCAATAATATTTTTCATATTTTTCAAAAAAAGAAAACTATTTTTGGACTTTTCTAAAAATATCAAAATAAAAAATATAGACATACAATGATAGTACGCACTAGCAATAGGGGTATAAGATATGACCATGATGAACACCCTATTCTAGTAACAAGTCGCAAACTCAATCATTAGTCCAGGAGGAGTTCTCAATAGGAGTTGAAATCTTATGAAATACCTCCATCAAATTTTGTGAAGTCTTAACTAAATACTGTACTCTCTCTCAAAAACTCTCAAAATCTCTCATGTGAGGTATGGGAGCATGCAGAGTAACATGTGCAGGAGTGCATGCGGGAACTCATGTGCGAGAATACTGGGGAACATAACTATAATACACTCTTCCTAACTTAAAATAATACTCCCTAAGGTTACCTCTTTGTTTGATATGGGAACAAACATAAAAAGGCTTGGGTCCACATTTCTCAAAACGTCTTGGACGAGTTCTCCTAGGTGGGTTAAGTCGAAGGCCATAAGTATCCAACACAAACTCGGGAACCAGCTTGGGTACGACATGGGAATTGGTTGCACCGTCTTAACCTATTCCTTGCCTCTTGACGTTACCTAAAAGTGGACCAACGAGCATCTTACCTACCTTCTTACATATGTCCTCTAAAGTGACCTTAACCTCCCAGACACTTTCAAGATCTCTCTTGAGTTGGGATACACGGGATTTAAGTTTTTCACGATTCTCTAATGAAGATTGAAGATCTCGTGTAAGAATTTCCACGATGTTGGTCAAATTGATCTTTTCCTAGCCTAAAACGATCAACTGATCACATAAAGAAATCTTCACCTTCTCGAGTGGACTCACTAACGCCTCACACACTTTTAAAACTTTCACCTCTTTCTCCAAATCTAACAACCTAAGAAACAAATCTTTATTAACCTTTTTGATTTTCAAAGTCTCAATGTAAAGGTCACTAAATGCCTTTTGGATACCACTTTCTCCCTCACTAAAAACCTCATCCTCACTATCTTCAGAATGTCTGGAAACATCATCGAGTCTTTCATGTTTATATATGTCCTTACTAGTGTGGGACATACTATAAGTGCTAGAATGACTATCCATGAATGCAAAGCACGGTTCATGTGGTGATACTGCCCCCGAATCAACCTACCAGATGTCACTACGGCTAAGAGTGGCTTTATTCGCAACTTTCTTGCCCTTTTTCTTAAGCCTAGTGGGATACTCATGTGCCTTGTTCCCTTTACCCTCACATTCAAAACATCTAATCTCTTCCTCTTTCTCTCCCCCGCTCGTGCCCTCATCTTTATTTTTATTTTGCTCAAAAATATTTTCCTCGAAAGAATTTTGTTTTAAAAATTTGAGAAACGCTTTGATTTTTTTTGCAAAAAGGGCCAAGTCGTGAAAATCAAAATCAACCTCAGATTTAGACTCATAAAATTTTTCTTTCTCCTTTTTCTTAGTTTGATTCTTTAAAGCAATCCCTACTTGCTTAGGTTTAATAGTTAGGAGCATATCAATCTCATATGTTTGAAGATCTCCAACAAGTTCTTTTAACCTAAGAGTGTATAGGATCCCTAATGAATTAAGAACGATAACCTTAGGAATAAAGAGAGCATGGAGAAGCCTCAAAATTTTCTTAACCACCCTTGTCTCAGGAATCTTTCCACCCAAATTAAAACTAGAAGACAAAAGTGCATAATACTCATAAAAATACTACGACTCTAGTGTAGACACAACATTTTAGGACCCCCTAAGTATTTTCTTAAGTCCCTATCACCTCTCCCTTTTACTACAGACCCTAGGTCATACTCTAAGTACAAATCTAGAGACCATCGGACTTGCCCCAGCCCCATTTGACTCTGGTCAACTCTGTTATCAAAGTGAAAGCTAAATGAACCTTCTAAGGGCTCTAAATACCCTTTCCAATTGCCAACCTCGTGCACGAATTAGCAAAATGGTTAGGACGAACGGACCATTTTACTATCAAAAACCAATTTGGAGGCCATCGGGTGCTCCCGGACCCCAATTTGATCCCAATAAACTCCATCAATAGAGAAAAATCTCAATGAATCCTCTACGAGCACTGAATACCCTTTCCAATGGTTCTCCCCATGTAAGAAACGACACAATCATTTGAACGAACGATCCGTTTTCCCCCAAAAACTAATTCGAAGGCTAACTAGTGATCCCAGGATCCGTTTGACCGAGGTAAACTCTTTATCTCGAATGAGACTAAATGAATCTTCAAAGGGCACTGAATACCCTTTCCAACAGTCTGCCCCGTGCACGAATTAGCCTTATGGTACGGACGAACAAGCCATTTTACTTCGAAGGGCCATCGGGTGTTTTCGGGGCCCCATTTGACAAAAGTTAACTCTCTAAACCAAGAAAATATCTTTGGAACATCGAATTAACTTGCATAACCTTTCCAATGATTCATCATGTGCATGATTTTGACTTATGATTTGGAAGAACGACCCATGACCATTCGATAATCTCTCGTCTAAAGGACCGACAAGCACTTTCGAGCCCCGTTTGACCCAAATTCGACTCCCAGTCCCGAGAGAGTACCAAAGGACTCTTGAAGGTATCTGAATTAGATTTTTAACACTATTCCCCATGCTCTATTTGTATTAACGAATTTCATTTTATGGTCATTTTTTTGAAAAAATTTGCACGAGACTACATATTGGAAGGTCCATTTTCCTACCTATCGATAGTGTGTCTAGGATCATGTGCTGATTTGTAGGGCTAGGGGTATACTTATCATCAGTTCCCCTACCCTTTAAAAGGAGTGCATGAGCTCACTCTCAAGACACACCTCAGATCCATTAATATCAGTGATATTAGCAATATTCTCTTGCAATCAACGAAGTTTCCTTGTGTGAAATCCATTTCCATCTTTCATTCCCATCATTTTCATACCCAATTTAGAAAAATCTCCTTCTGTCTCATCCAACATTCATGACAACATCTAATGAAGCTCATCAAGGATCAAGATCAAGCCTTAATTCTCCAAAAAAAATGTCCCAAAATCCTTCTCTCTTTTTCAATTCTTTATTTTCGCATTAGTTACATAAATTCTTAATATAGTTTTTACTTTAGATCATACACACTAACATCTCTTCCTTTATTAGTTATATTTCACATAATTTTTTTTCTCTAAAAAAACCAAAACAAGGAAAAAGAGGGTTACACCTATAAATTCAAACTAGATTCTTCATCACATTTTCTCAAAACTAAAAATATATTTTCTATACATACACATATAATAAACTCCCATTTGAATTTATGGGATATACTCCACCCTTATTCCGCATAGAACTACGTGGAATTTGATGCATTTATAGGCCACGTAGGTGTTTCGGGCAAAAACCCGAGAGTCGAGTTCAATTTTCTAATTTTCACATTTTTCATCCTTCTTATTTTATTTATATATTACTCATATATATCATACTTGTGATTTATATTTTCATTTTATATAATAAATATTGTCATTTCATTATAATAATCAATATCTTGATATGTGCGCACATCATATCTTCTAATTATTCTGGGAACATTCCTTTGGATGACCTCACTCTATCTTTTTCGTGATATGAGTCCATTGATTCTGATCTCCATGTATATATACACGCGCACACACTTCAAGGAGAGATTAAGAAAAATAGTAACACAAGTTCATGAGAGACCGAAAGGGTGGGATGGGTGCTAACACCTTTCCATTTCGTAACTTAGCCCTCGAACCTCTGAACTATTGGTTTTGTAAGCATCAGTTTGTCTTCGATACTACTCTCTCGAGGCGGGTGACATATTTTTTTTGCCTGTGTTGTGAATATTACGCTGGAGACTCTATCTCTTTGCATCACCCCACATCGACGACGACCAAATTGCTCCTAGAAAAAGGCATGAAACCTTCTCGCCCGCTCTAATTGCACGCGTACGATCGTCAAAATGCCGAGACGGGAGGAAAGAGCCAAAAAGGAGGGATGGCCACATCTAGCATGGTAATGGTCTCAAATTGGGTGGTCAACTTTTGAAACTTAAATTCCTTTGCAACGTTAGTTCCCTCATGAGTGAGCTGGAGGGTATACCAAGCTTCCGTAGACGTGGTGCACATAATAAAGTGGCAAAATTCGTCAGGGGTGACGGCTCTAGAAATAGCACTTAAGCTGCAAGAGTTAAAATTACTCCACTTAAAATCGCCCTTTGTCCATTAAGAGATAGGTTTAGGGGCAACGACATTATCAATAGTAACTATGGGAGGAGCTCACCCTCTTTCACAAAATCACAAAACACATTTAGTTATTGCTTTTAAGGTTGACCCCATCCTAGATTTCCAATAAGCCTAATTGAACCATAAAAAATGGGAATTCGATTATACAAATTATCCATTAAAATCCCGCTTTTTTCAAGATCAACAATTTTTCAAAAAATATTGATATCAAAGAAAAAAATTTATAAAAAAGATCACACAATAATTTTGTGTAACCGGCTCTGATACCACTTTGTAAGAGTTCTTGCGCGATCTTAATGGAATAACTTATTTAATTAAATGCCTCCAAACACAAATTCAATTTTATCTAATTATCCTAAGACATGCATCTAAGTGATAAGACATGTAAAATAAATATGCAATCACACGGGAGCTGAGAAAAAAATATCTTTTCACTGAAAAACCTTTTATAACAACACTTTAGAAACTTTACAAGACAATCGACTTATAATACTACTTGATACAGCCACAAGTATAACGCACAGTCTTTGTAGAATCTCCTAATAATACCACTTGTTCATGAGCAGTCCACAGGTGGAGATCCACCTTTGGTATCCCTTGATCAACCTTTAGCCTTCAGTCTTCCGTCATGATCCTTTCGGGTTCATAAGTTACCCTAGATATGATATCTCTACAATGAGTATAACTCAAATAAGGTTCAAAACCGATTCACACAATATATTTGGAGATGTGTTTGTGAATCAAAATTATTTTGTAAAATAAAAATGTTGAAAACTTTTGCAACAGATATGCGTAATTTGTTTGGGAAAAAGCCCCACCAAAATTTGGAGTCAAAACAAGTATTTATAGGTCATACACGAAATTCGAGGCGTCGGCTCGTTCGATCAAAATTGAAGCTCATTCAAACGATAAAGGTATTTTGTTTGAATGAAAATAGAGTTTGTTCGAACGAGAGTCCAATCTAATTTGAACCATCTTCTAACATGCTTCAAACGAATTCAAACATAATTCCCTCGATGGATGTTCGTTCGATGTAAGATCAACAACCCATTTAAGGACAAGCCAAATTTGTTTCGAACGAGATGTTGATCTCGTTTGAAAGAAAATATGTTTAAATTAAAAAATTCAACTTCGATTTAAATTAAAAAAATCCCAAATAAATTTTGTGAATAATTTTAAACATCAATTGATTTATACCTTTGTAGGATGTAGGGAAGTCTTGAATGTTGGAGTCGGTTTGTCGTGACACTGCATGACAATTTGTAGCGGGATATGACAAACTAGCCTAAAATATAAAAAATGCCTAAACTATGAGCAATATCAGAAAACTTGCCCTTACAAGGAAAGATGAAAAGATTAAGAAATCGAATAAAAAAGTACATAAGGAATGTAGCTACATGACATAATTAAAGAAAATAAGCTTAGAGTGTGGACAACATGTTGTGAATCAAAATAAGTGTAAGGAGATTATAGGAATATAGGATATGAATCACATGGTATAACATAAATAGGCCTAATATTATCACACTTACCAAAATTCGAGTCTTGTTTTCAATGTTTATAATTAAGAAAAGACTTTCCACAAAAGTCTAATAACATGATGAGGACTTTAACTAAGAAAATAAGATCATGTCTTGATTGTGAAAAATAAAAATAAAGAACACCATTGAAAGAATAAAACCAATGTTCAGTTTAATTAAGAAAAACAATTCAAGAACAAATGGTTCAAAGCTTCAATAGTAGTAAAAATTTCTAACATTTTTTATTTTAGATATTTCCAACTAACACTTTTCTCTTCCTCAATGAGAGATTTGGTAAAAACCTTTAATTTCACATCCTTGATGTTACTTAATTTTTGGATGGATACGTCTCTTCGAAACATCACCTTTGTTCAAAAATATTTTTGCATGTGGCGGCTTTCCCTCATTTATTACTAAGATGGGATACTATTTCTAATTTTCAAAGGTAGCATCATCCAATTAAAATTGTAGACCTAACCACATCATCTGTCATGATTTTTTGATGTATCATCTAGCTTTGTTAAGAAAATAGTTAGTTCCTTTGGTGGTTTTTGTTTATAAGGTGTATAATTCCTTGTAAGGTGTTGGTTTTGTCATATGTAACCATAGATATCAAATTTTCTTAATTACCATCTCGATCATGGATGTAGGCAAGGCCAAACAACATTAAAAATATTTATTATCAAAGTTTCAAAAAATATTTTACTTGCTAAAATGTATTGATTGATTAATTGCTTACACATATATTGATTCCTCATATTGCAATTGCTTTCAAGAAAAGTTTCAAATCGCCATTAATTTCGCATATACCTAATCCATCCCCTCTTGACGTATGTTTGTGGGCTAATAACGTAATATATTATGGTAATGAGAAAACATTCATCAAAATGATTAGTCACGCTCGCTCTTATTATCAAATCCCTCTCAATAAGATGATATAATATCGATACACCCTCTTTTTCAATGCATAATAGATAGAAAGTATCCATTGTCTCCAAACATGTCCAAACTCAACACTCACCAACAAATTTTTACCCATTTTGTCACGAATGAGATAAAGGAAACAAATATAATGTACACACCCATAATTTATACTCACTCTCTCAGCGTCCCAACATTATGCTAATGATTTCTCACCATTCCAGCTCAATCGTTGATGAACTCTCTTTGGTACCTCTTCTGAACCTTGTTAAATCCTTAAGGTGCCCATATAAGAAAAATTTATGAATTCGGTCAAATTTATGTATTGGCATAAGTAGTTTTGGAAAAAAATAGTTTGGGCTATAGGTTAGGTCTTGGATTGGATTATACTTTAAAACCTATGACCGATGTGATTGAAGACCATAGCGGCCAGGTTAAAGGGTCTACATCATTGTGTCGTGTTTCGTTCCATGCTTAGTCTTCAATGATCAAGGATATCATGAGGTACGAATGCATAATATTTATATCTTTGGAATTTCATGGGGTGATGCTTTTATAAATATCCTCCCTGAGGCTATTTTTCAAAAAAATAGTTTATAAAGAAAAAATATTTTTTTTGTGAAAATCGTTCGAACGAGTTTTACATAGTCGTTCAAATGAGGGGTTTTTGCTTGTCAGAAAAATTTCATTAAAAGGTTGTTCGAAGTCAATTCAAATAAGTTCCATAGGTACGTTCAAACGAGATGAAATTTCATTCAAACGAGAATGTAGACTTCGTTCAAACGACCCTAATATTTTCATACGAACGAGTTTCCTCGAAATTTATGTTTTCTCAAAAACGTATTTTCTATATAAAGGAGTATTAGCATCAATTTTTTTAGTGAGAAAGCTTTCTAAATTATTTTCCAAATACACATCCAAAAGTCTCCAAACTGTAGTTTCACCCAACTAGTTTTGAGATACAAGATTAAACTATACATACTTGTTTGATATCTCAAGTTTTGCATCATAGTTTGTTTATTCATCAACATATTTGGTGAGTACGTTTTATATGGTGGACATCGTGTTTATTGCGGTTTAACGCGGTGAACTTTTTGGTGGTGTGACGGTTGCTAAGCCTGAATCAGTGGATACCGAGGCATGTGTAGACTTACTTGTTACGGCACTGCTCAGGTGGACTCATACGTGTTTATGTGCAGAAGTTTTGTTGTCAAATTATAAAATTACCACAAGTGTACGGGACATTGTAATATATCGAACGTAAGTACGGGTCAATACGACAAAGATTTGATCAATTCGTATAAGTTATCGGTTGTCCAACTAAAAAATATTAGTGTACAGATATGATTAAGATCTAAATTAATTAAACATAAATAAATAGTACAACCACATAATATGTAATTAAGTATAAGAGAAAACTAGAACGTTAAATCCAATTATCACTTTCAATTAACATTACACAATAGTTTAATTTTGTATTCTCGAATTTATAACTAAAAATGCATCGACTCTGGCCTTGTACATTCTAAAAAATATAATAATAAATGTTCATAAATATTTTAATAACTGTAATTATAAATGCCTTAAGTCCCTATTCCCTTACTAATATAAAATTTAAGTTTTAGCATTGTATTTAAGCATGAGATATCAAAACAAATTAATGTAAGTATAACCCATAAAAAATAACACAATTAAATTATTAAAATATGAATTATCAAACAATTTTGAAGGTTTAAAACACATTATCATGTAATTTAAATGAATATCTAATTTTTATTCCAGTTAAAACATATTGGGAATTATAACAAAATTAAACCAAATGCACGATGTTAATTAATCATGGTAAACTTCACCTAGTCTTAATAATAAAACTAGGATAGCATCATAATTAAAACACAAATATATTGCAAGATGAAATAATAATTCTCATTAATAAAATCAACTTACAAAAATTCGCGTCTAAAACTTGAGTGCCTATACCCAAAGTCTCTCCCAAACTTGCACACAAATTGTCTTACAAACACTCAACAATAAAACAAAAGGTATAATAATTTTTGTGGTCCTAAAAATTATATCCAAGCTCATCTCTTTTATGTGAATAATTGTGTCCAAACTTCTCCTCCCAAATGTAACAACCCGTCCTTTTGGAGACAATTAAATTCCATAAATGGATATAAGTTGGCAATTTGGAGAATTTTTTTAAATAGTAATTTTTGGGATTTTCAAGGATTAGATGATTTTCGATGGGTGTTGTAATTATTTTTGGGATTAAATAGGTGGAAGTATTTAATTATATGTCGCCGTGGAGTAAAGCGACAAAAGAGGTAAGATTTTTAATTGGAAAACTCGCATTTATTTATTTTGGGTTGAAATAGTGATTTGCGGTTAAGTACCTCGGATGGGAATTTCGAATGCGCTGTGAGTCTCGAAATGTTCGAGATAGTCGAAAAAGAGTGTCCGATTGTTGGAATTTAGTTTCGGGGAATTTTGGAGTAAAAAGGGCTCGTAATTGAGTAAACGAGTCGTTTTGGGGTTTTAAGGGGTTAAACCCTTATTTTCTCCCTTATAAGTCAAGAGGGAGAGGAAGACAAAGAGAAAAGGAAAGAAAAGAGAGAGAAGAGAGAGAGAAGGAGGAGAAAAGGAGGAACTCCGGCCAAACTCCGCGGGATTTAGCTCGAGGTCGTTGAATTTCATCCTCCAGGCAAGTGTTTACTTGCTTTATTTCAATTATGCATTTATTTCATATCATAGTAGGTAGAACCCCAAATTAAAAATGGGGAAAACTTTGATACGAGTTTACATATTGACGTAATGTAAACTCTTGATGATTTTTAGTATTAAAACCGTGTTAATGGAGTAATAAATCAAATTGAATTGGGAGAATTGTCAAAAACTAGGGTTTTTGGGTTTTAGGATCCAAAACCCTAGAAAGTAGTTTAATACCCAAAATTTATGGAAGAATTTGTTGTAAATCAGTTTTAGGATGATATTTGGGTTGTTGGGTGAGATTGAAAACCATAAAAAATGGAGTTTGGGTTGTTATTGGGTATTTTGGAGATTGAAAAATCGGCCAAACTGTAGCCCTCGAACTGGCCGAATCGATTCGGGTACAAGCCGAATCGATTCGCCTAAAGGGAATTGGGTTTCTGTAGTGGGCCGAATCGATTCGGGAACTGACCGAATCGATTCGCCATTTAAAACCTGTTTGCAGAATACTTTCCGAATCGATTGAGGTTGGGAACCGAATCGATTCACCCACCCGAATCGATTCACACTACACCAAAATGGGAAAATTGTCACCTTTCAGCCGGCCAGCCTTGTCAAGGTCATTGACCGTGACAAAAAAATACGCGTTTTATGTCACGGTCATTGACCTTGACACGATCGTGACAACGAATTGTCACGGTCATTGACTGTGGCACGACCGTGACAATTCGTTATCACGGTCATGTCACGGTCAATGACCGTGACAATTCGTGTCACGGTCAAAGACCTTGACACGACCGTGACAACTTTTTCAGTAAAAACCCTACCCCCCTTCTTTTTTCCCTCCCGCGCCCTTCCCTCCCTCTCTCTCTCTCTCTCTCTCTCTCTCTCTCTCTCGACGCTGCTCTCTCTCTCTCTCTCTCAGGTCCAATTTCTCTCTCTCTCTCTCTTCCATTTATATATATATATATATATATATATATATATATATATATATATATATATATATATATATATATATATATATATATATTTGTCTGTATATTTATGTGTGTATGTGTATATATATATGTATGTGCGTGTGTGGGGGGTGGGGCGGGATGGGGGTAGGGGGTGGTGGAGGGGGGCAGGGGGTGGGGCGGGGTGGGGCAGGGTGGGGGAGGGGGTGGGGGGTATGTGTATATATATATGTGTGTATGTGTGTGCGTGTGTGGGGGGTGGGGCAGGGTGGGGGCAGGGGGTGGGGCAGGGTGGGGGTGGGGGAGGGGGTGGAGCGGGGTGGGGCAGGGTGGGGCACGGGATGGGGGGTGGGGCAGGGTGGGGGTGGGGGTGGGGGTGGGGGTGGGGCGGGGTGGGGCAGGGTGGGGGAGGGGGTGGGGCGGGGGTGGGGGAGGGGGGCAGGGGGTGGGGCAGGGGGTGGTGGAGGGGGGCAGGATGGGGTGGAAATTTGGCTAATACACGAGAAACTGATAATCGTAAATATTATGAATAAAAATGGTACTTTCTTGGAGACTATAAATTATTATGTACAAACTTTGGTTCTAGACCTATATTGTTGGATTTGGATGTTGGGTGTTGATTAGTTGGTATTATTGGGAAGATTGGGTTAAGTTGAAGCATATGTTGTTGGAGTTGAAAATTATATGTTAATTCATTATTACTATTGGGGGATACAGTGTTGAAAAATATTGAGGTGGGGCAGGGTGGGGGAGGGGGTTTATTATCGATGGGACTTAATTTGTTGAATGATAATATTTGTATTAGATACTTGCGTGGTTTTACCTAACTTGAATGAATTAATAAATGTTTCAGTAAAGGTTGAAGTGGATAAAAAACGTGTGAATTGATTAATATCCATAATGTAAATAAAAGGTAAAGTAAGTGTGTAAATGGGTGGTTGAGCAAGCTAAGAGGTCTAACCCATATTTAATACATAGGTGTGTTATGAAAGGTTTTCATAGGGTAATTAAGTATTTTCAAATAATGACCCCGAAACATAGAAATTCAATCTCAAGCAATTTAATTTCAATCTCTACAAATTTATGCATGTATTCAAGGGATTTATGAAGGATTAATATTAAAATTCAATTCCTATACATAATCTAAAAATTATAACTCAGATTCAACTAGAAATAAACCAAACCAAAGTTAGTTAAATAAACCAAAGGATTAATATTAAAATTCAACTCTATTAGTTAAATTATAAATGTGTGCGTAGGTGTGCGTGTGTGTGTGGCGGGGGGAGGGGGCAGGGGTGGGGCACCCATTTAATAACTCTTTAAATATTTGGAAAAAACATAATATTACAAAATTGAAACGAAATGGTATTGATGGAACTTACACATACGTTATAATATAGACAGAACATTTTTTTATCTGTACTAATAACATTTTTTTTATCTGTACTAATAACATTTTTTTTACAGCAAAAATGTCTCCTTCAGATTTTAGGGCGAAGATGATGATGTTGTTTATGATGATGTCGTCGTCTGGGTTCAGTGGTAGCGGAGGCGACGAGGGCTCCTCCGCCCCTAGGCTCCCCAAATATGGAAAATTTGGGATTACCATCGAAAACAAGTCGGAGCTTTTAGCGAGATCCCTCGAGCTGCTAAAGACGGTCATCGGCCCGGGGTTTATGAGTTGGAAGGAGGTGCCGTATGAGCTCAAGTTAGCTGTTTGGGCGGCACTACAGGTAATATTTATATGAATATTTCAATTTCAATTTCAATTTATATTTATATTTATATTTATATTTATATTTATATTTATATTTATATTTATATTTATATTTATATTTATATTTATATTTATATTTATATTTATATTTATATTTATATTTATATTTATATTTATATTTATATTTATTCGCAACTAACATTGTATTTGTTGGACAGGAACAATTCAACTTGGATCCAAAGCTACGCGATTTTGTCTTGGAGCAGTTGAGGGAGCAACACAAGACGTGGAAAAAAAATATGCGGACACGGTACTTTGGAAAAACACGAGAGACCATTTTACAATGGCGCGGATCCGTCTCGCCCAAGGAGCCGATCTCATTGGCACAATGGCAAAAGTTCATTGACAATGAGATCGAGGATCGACAATTGGCATCTCGCCAATCGAGGAGGGAAAATCGGGCTAAAAAGACGGACGTGCACTACTCCGGCCGGACCTCTTACGCTGAGGTGGAGCATAAGATGAAGGTAATATTTAATTTATCTATAACTACAGAAATATATTATTGGATATTATTTTACTTTGCGGGGCCGATACTAATTTTACTTTACTTTATTTTATTTCAGGGGGTAGGGAGTGGGCCAGGGGGTAAGCCACATAGGCTCGATACTTATGTGGCTCTTCGGACGAAGAAGGGGAAGGACAAGGAGGTGTCCCCGAGCGTCGCGGCCACGATTGTAAGTAATCCGACAGTTTAATTATTGTTAATTACGTTATAATTTTTTAGTTTGCTTATTTTACTAATCATGTGCTTTTTGTCGTTTCAGGCAAAGTTTAAGGAAGTGCATGAGTCGCAGTCTGATGCCGACAAGGCATCTTTGTCCACAGACGCACTCAGCCAAGTGCTTGGCTCTGATCGCAAGGGGAGGACAAGGGGAGTGAGCTCGCGGGTGGCCAAATCTAGGATCATCGGATTGGAGACGAGCGACACCGGGTTGGCTCGAACGGTGGATTCACATGACGCGAAGCTGTCCCGTTTGGAGGCGACGGTCCAAGATATGTACGCATTCATGAAGCATACGTTGGGTGGAGACCGTAAAGAGAAAGGGAAAGGGAAAGGGAAGGAGAAGGCGGTGGAGGAGGAGGTGCGGGAGGACGAGGCGCAGGATGACGAGGATGTGGACCTCGCTGCTTCATCACCGACACGTTCGTACTTCGACGATCCACTTCCCTATTTGACGCCCTCCAACAGACCATTATCGACAATTGGTTGGCTGAGCGTGTTCATATTGGACATATTTGATGGCCAGCGGATAGGGCGGGGGTTGAGGGACCCGAATATCGTCGAGGGTGGAATAGTCCATGGACGTGTGCTTCAACAGATGGAGTCCAGGGTGCTCGTCACGCATGTCATAACCGGGAAGGAGAACTCCCTATTGTGGTTGCGCGAACAATGCGGCACGACGTATATTAGTGGGTGTGTCAATTCGTATGTCGTGTGGCCTACTCACCTCCTCAGTTTTATCCAAGACATGTAGTAACATTATTTTCTAATTTGTCCATTTTAATTATATTTGGATTATATCGTCATGTATATTATTTTTACTTTGAAGATTTGGATTATACTGTCATGAATATATATTTGCATTATCTTTAGTTTGTGTTGGATATATGATGTTTGGAACAGGTACAACGTTGCTATAACAGGTACAAATATACTGCTGGGCAGTGGCAGTGGCCATACTGCCCAGCAGATTTTTTTTAAATTCTGCCCAGAATTTTCACGGTCAATGCCCGTGACAATTTTTTTTAAAAAGGGTCACGGCTTTGTCACGGTTATAAACCGTGACAAACGTGTCACGGTCATTGGCCTTGACACGACCGTGACACAAAACGCGAGTTTTTTGTCAAGGTCAATGACCGTGACACGACCGTGACAAAAAAAGTTGTCTCGCCTCAAAATGTCACGGTCATTGACCTTGACAAGGTGAATTTTTCAAGGTCAATGACCTTGACAAATGGGCAGATTTGGTGTAGTGTCACTATAGGGGCGAATCGATTCGCTTAGGCCAGAATTTCCAGTTTTCTCCCTTGTAGAGTATGGGGAGTTGAATTACCATTTGGGGTTTTTATGGGGGTTCCTAGTGATAATAATGGGACTTCTAAATAACAGTTTTGAGGGTAAATAAACCTCTAGTTGAATGAGAAGGCCTTGAATTGGTGTAGGGCATGATCCGGAGGATAAATTCCTAGGTTAGTGTTTATGGGCATTTAGGCCTACACGATTATGCGTATAGGAAGCATAATTATAATCGATTGTGGATTGAGTGTATCATATAAGATAATTAGGATAAATTGAGAATATAGATATATATTCGCTTAATGAGAAATAGTATAATTGGAGATATCCAAATGAATCCGTAGATGGGATTTTGGTGTATATTACTTATTAAAGTAAGAAAATACTTCGGGTTTAGTATCATGCGAATACGAATGCATGGTTATGATTCTTTGAGAGAATCTTTGGGATTATCGACCATCGCTAGATGAAATTGGCAATATGACCATTTATGTATATTCGAGGAGGAATATATGGTATAGATATATGTACTGTGTGATTAAAGTATAATATGATTTGAGATAAAAGATTTTGAAAATAAAAGATGAATGTTTTCAAAATGGTAAAAGAAATGATTTTCATAATTACTGATTTATAGTCAACACCCTCTCTAAATGACATCATAAGGAAAGTTCGCGAGCTGAGGTGAAGCCCCCTGACTAGCAAATGCAGGGTGGATATAGTCCTCTAGGCCATATGAGAGTTTATGTTATGTTATGTTTTCTGCGATGGTTAGGTAACTTGGGGTATGGTTATGACTAGCCCGCGGGCATATGGCTACTTCCCGACGTATTGCGTATAGGTGCCCAGGTGTCGTAATTGATAGGCACTGGAAGATGATGGTCATTTAGGGGCGCGCCATACGGGCGGTCTTAGAACACGTTATTTGTTAAAGCAATTTATGATAATAAATTGGCTTTAATTTACATTTCCAGGATGGAAGAAGGGAAATGGGTTAAAGGTTTTGCTTCGGTAACACTCCCAGATGGAAGAAGGGATGTGGAAGCATATGATATGGTAAAAGCATTTTCATGATAATGAAAATGGCTTTTAAATACATTTCCTGAATATAAAAAGGGAAATGGGATATTTTGAAACGGATTAGCATTTTTATGATAATAAAACTGGCTTTCAAAAGTATATGTTATGTTAAAACAATTCATGCTAATGAATTGGTTTTTATAAATACATTTCTTGGGTATAGGAAGGGAAATGGAATGTTTTGAGATAGTAATGAAAATGAATTCTCATTCCGGGAGATAAATCCGGATGCATATTGTAATATGAATATATATATATATGGATGAATCGAGTACCGAGGGTCTAATGGATCCCGACGATCAACCTTGCCGCATAGTAGTGTATCGGGGGGTTCCTTGTTTGGATTTCGCTTTGCGAGACACCCCACACACGAATATGGCATTATGTTGAGACTGGGGAGAAGTTTAATCCTGAGTGCTCTTATATTGAGATGTATTATATGATGTATGTATATACTTATATATATTCTGTACTGGGGGACTGGCGGATCTCGACGATCGACCTTACCGCGTAGTAGTGTATCGGGGGGGTTCCTTGTTTGGATTTCGCTTTGCGAGACACCCCACGCCCGAACATGGCTTAGTGTTGAGACTGGAGAGAAGTTTAGCCCTTAGTACATTACTTAGACTATCTAGGATTGATAATGGTTGGGTGATAGACTAGTTTAGCAGGGTAGCTTGACTTGGATGTTTAGAGGGATGCGCTAGGAGTGCACTGTTAGAAGAGAGGTGAGGGGTATCTCATAGGAGTGCGATACCAATTTAAATATGAGAAAACCTTTTTCTAAACAAATAAAGCATTTATGCACTTGCAAAATATTTTCAAACTCAGGCTCTGACCCGTTTATCTACTTTTCCTTTCTTGTTATATTATATTATATATAGGTGTCCAGACACAGGGACGCCTAGATGACATTTCTTTCGAGTCAGACGTCAGCTACAGCAACTGTCGATGCGTGCAGGTTCTCGATAGAAGCTTCCATTCTTGTACTCTAGATAGGAGGTACTGTATAAATGTGCGGGCCAATGGTTCAATTGCATTTATTTATTCTTTTAGCACAGCATTCGATATGGTTATATATTTTTGACCGAGTGTTCGGTTATTTTATTTTCATTTCAGTTTCATTTTCGCAAAAACTGTGTGGATGTTTTTATTCGTTGTTGTTAAAAAGAGTAGTTAAGTAAAATTTTGACACCGGCCTAATAGGTTATTAGTAATTAAATGGATTTTCGACAGTGATGGTAAGAATGATCCATATGAGACTCCTGTTTTAATTTAATATTGGAGTGATCGCTCGGTATCTTATTAGGCGGGGTGTCACACCAAATTGTCTTCCAAAGGTCCTTCTTATAGGGTGTGTGAGGAATATTTGTGAAGATGGGACATAATATATATATAAAAGAGAATGGAAGATAAAATAAAAGAATGGGAGATAAAATAAAAAAAATAAAAAATAAACATGTTGGTGATGGGTATGAAAAAGAGAAAAGAGGGAGGACTGGTGTAAAGTGAAAAGAGAGAGAAAATAAATCACATGGTGTTTGAAAAATATGAGGTGAGGGGATTTATTAGGTTTATATTGGAGTTTGTTAAAGGGGTATAGGTGAGGGAGGTATTAGGTGTATGAGATCTAGATTGTGTATATTATGTATATATAAATAATAAATAATGTATATATATACAGAAAGTCTCATATAAGGACTCCTTATGATGCAGACGGTACATCCCATTTTTTTTAAATAGTAAAAAATGATTATTATTTTTTTATGAAATTTCATGAATATGATCTTTACGGTGAGAAGATCATCTCCAATTTTTTCCCTCAAAAAATTGAATAAAAAAACGTTGAGATGAGGTGATATGTAAAAAAAATGATATAAATATGCATTTTCAACCGTTGAAATGTTGGGTCGGCACCAGCCGCTTTATTGATTGAATTTTTTGATGAAACTTCATTTATATGATCTTCTCACTATCGAGATCATATCCATGAAGTTTCATAAAAGAAATTCAATCAATAAGTGGGTGAGGTGATCGCCAACATTTCAACGGTCGAAAATGCATATTTATACCATTTTTTTATATAACACCTCATCCCAACGGGTTTTTTATTGAATTTTTTTTTTGAAAAAAATTAGAGATGATCTTCTTATCGTGGAGATAATATTCATGAAGTTTCATCATAAAATACGTTTTTTTACTATTTTAAAAAAACAGTATGTATCGGGGTCTGCAACATAAGGAGTCCTTACAGGAGAGGGCATATATATATATACACACACACACAACACACACAAAAATATAAAATAATACACTAAAATTAAAATCCACATATAAAAACACAAATATTACAACATACACACAAATATTAAAATATATACTAAAATAATTAAACGAGATACGTATCAAAAATCAGACACACAAAAAGATACATACTTATATAAGACTCATATATGCTATTATATATAAAACGACGTGCACATATAATATTATAAACACATAAAATACACCAAAATAAATAAATCACATGAACAAATATAAAAATAAAATGAAAATACCACATCTTAAAAATAATAAATGCTAATACTATACAAAACTACTAGGTGGAAAAAATGGGAAGATGGCTTGCGATGGGGTTTGATTAGGGTACTTGGGATATTTCGGGTCAAGATAAAATTTTGAATTGACGCTTTGGATCTATTTTTTACCTCAACCACAATGAAATAGAGCGTTTTAAAACCATGACTGCATATTGATCTACAGGAGAAAATTAAACAAATTTGACCAATATTAACAAGAAATAATAATCAGAATTAGTTTATTTATTTAGGGTATAAACATACCCCACGGTTGCTAAAATTCCATTATTAACTCGAATTATTTTGAGCTTGTATTTTTATTTTAAATAACAAAAATGACTTTCAAAACTATGTATTTTTGGTACAATAGGACTAATAGGGTCTAGATGTGGGTAGAAATTATAAAAATTAATGCACTCATCAAGGTCGAAGTAGCAAAAATGCATCAAGGCTTGAAGGAGTCGAGTCTATTTTGTAAGTATTTTTTCGTGTCCTTGTGCAATTCCTAACATAGTGAATTTGCATAGTTGGCTAGTTCGAGAATTTTTGCAATTGAATTTTTCTCATATATCGGGTGTTGTGGTTGATTGATTTATTTTATCTTTCTATCAACTAGATTCATGTTTTAAGGTAAGATAAATTGGTTAATTGTTTATCACAACAATCGAATTAACTAGTGTATGTTTTAATTGGGTTAACTGTTTAAGTTTAATATAATTTAAAAAATTACAATTAAAAATTTGGAGTTTGTATTTTGGACCATCCATATTAGACCCTTTAATTTTTCTATTTGGTATGAGAGTTGGTGTCCATAAGTTTTTTAGGTATGAATCTGGGAGGTTTTTATATGGAGGGTCAGTCGTTTTCTAAGCCATCTTTGTTTGATGGTTCTAACTACACGTAATAGAAAGAAGGTATGAAATCTTCATTTAAGCCAATAGAAGAGGAAGAATGGTTAGTTGCAGTTAAGGGGTGGACCCCACTCATGACTTTAGTAGGTGAAATTTGTGTTCCTAAAATTGTAAAAAGTTGGAGTGAGGTTGAGCACAAATTGAGTAGTTACAATTTTTGTGGTTTGAATGCTTTGTTTTGTTCAGTCACACTGGAGGTGTTTCACCGTATTATGACATGTGAAATGTCTAAAGAGGCTTGAGACATACTCCAACTTTTCCCATAAAGGGACTACTATTATTAAAGCTTCTAAACTCAAAAACCTCACCATCAATTTGAAACCATTATGATGGATGTGAGCAAAATCATTGATGATTTCTACTTTAGATTGGCTGATATTGTTGACTCATATTTTAACTTAGGAGAGTGAATACTTGAAACCAGATTTGTCAAGAAAATATTAAGGTCCTTACCTAAAAGATTTAATTCTAAAGTCATTGTCTTAAATTCTTTGGAAACTATGGACTCTACGAAACTCGAAGACCTTGATGGTGATCTTTAAAATTATGAACTCGACATGGTTTCTTCCATAAGGACAAAGAAAGATAACGGCATTTCTTTGAAATAACGAAAGGAGAAAAAACTTGTTTCAGTTAATGAGTCTGATATCGATTTCGATGATACGGCCGAGTTTGCTAAGAAGTTTAAGAACTTTATCAAGTTTAACAAACAAAACACTAAGATTAATGAGAAGAAATTCGAGAATAAAAGGTTTAAATCGCAATGATAAATTATAGAGGGATGAGTAGGATAGATATTTTAGGTGTGAGGGTTATGGACATTGATAAGCTCAGTGTCCCATTAAGCTAAGGAAAGAAGATAAGAAGCCGAAGGCATACAATCCTACCCTTAGCAATAGTGAATCAAACGAGGAACCCCATACCTCCATTGATCGAAATTACACAATATTCATGTCTAGTCGTGTGAGCCTAAATAAAAGGTCTTCCGATGAATATAATTATATGCATGAAAATTCCAAGGACCAGTTGTGTGAATCCTAACTGAGTGGTGATGAGGAAGAAAAAGAGGAGTAAAGTAGGCTTCAAGTTTCCTTTACGGAGTTATATTCCGAGTCATTGAAGTTGAAAATGAAAAACTTGAAGTTGGAAGCTAAGATTAAAGAATATTTTATAAGTAATGATGATTCGAAATTGATTGATGAGTTGACGGCATGTAAGAATACTCTTAGGGAGGAGGTTGCTTTCGTTGAGGGGGAGAGGGATAACCTTCGGGGATTAATGAATCTTTTGAAGAAGGACTCCCTATTTTTTTATGAGTCTCGTCATTTTCTTGAGTTTAAGATTGTGGAGTTTGAAGATTAAGAGACTTGAGTTGTGTGAAATTCAATTTGGCATCTAAGTCTAAAAATTTGAGTAAAATGTTAGGCATCGTCCAAATCAAAAATGATAATTTTGGAATTGGTTTTGATGATCCCGTTGCTTCTGCTGATAAAGCCAGGATCAACATTTTGATAGGTCCAACCACTGCGAAGGACGTTACAAAAGGTCAACCCCTAGGTAATACTACTTATCATGTATATGCGTGCATATATTGTGGTAGTAAAGGCCACCTTATGTGTTTTTGCTTTTATCTTAAAAAATGTCCTAGGAAGTCTAAGACTACAGTAATCAAGATTATCAAACCCCAAGAGCATCATAACACACCTATATGGGTTAGAAAATTATATTTGGAGGTTTTGAACATTAAACTTATTGATTCTCATATGATTGCACATGATTCTTCTCATGCTAAATCTAATGGTTACTTGTGTTTGCATTTTTTTCATACACTAGCTTTTTCTATTTATGATATATTTTATTGCATTTTTTATGATGTTGAGTATTTTGTATTTTTATTTTTCATTTATTAGATCTTATTGAAAAATACAATACGATTTTATTTGTCTTTTGAGTTATTTTTTAAATTGGTGTCATTTTTGAAAAAATGTTTTTAAAAGTCAAAAAGATTTTTGTTTGTGTTTTGTATATTTTGGTTTTACACATTTGTGTGGCATATCAGTGTGTTTGAATCCATTTCATTCCACGCTTCCATGTGGCTAGGATATTTGATTCTGGTTTTAAATTCTTGGATTGTTCTTAATCGTTCTTGCACAGTGTTATTCAACTTTGATTTGCCCAATGGATTAACTTTGCATATGCCTCCGCATATATTTTCTTGAGATCTTTTGGATTTCAACTACATATGTTGCATGCGCTAAATGAGGTGTTCTCCTATCAATCTTGTCATATACATATCAATTTAACTATAGGAATTTGTGCATGTAAGACCATTTCCCGTGATCTTGTTTAGTTTGATAAAAATATGAGTGAGAAATGGAAAATAGATACGAAAGGAGAAATTTTTCTTTCTTTAAATTCCACCAGTAAAAAGAGCCTAAAAACGTACAATGGAAAAAGAAAAGAAAAATTGCCAAGGCCAAGTTTTCATTGATGCTTCAATTTTGATATCTTCAAAAGAATGAGAGAAAAAACAACGATATATTTAAATTTTGAGGGTGTTAAGTTAAAGATCAATGGGTTTACACAATGAGTCCTAGTTAAGCTTAACTTCTTTGACACTGTCGTTTCGAGAATTATCAAGATTTCTAGGCTAGTGTGCATTATGTATGTTTTTCCATTATGAGTTCATTTAATTTGTCACTTAAGTCTAAATCAAGGTTTGATAAATTAATTTGGTCAAATAGAATTCCTTGGACCTTTTTGAGTGATTGGTTTATATTTTTTTTGTTTTTAATTCACACCCCTTCACTTCGTACCACAATTAGTTTAGACACATTGATATTACACGAGTGTGGAAAACTAATCGATTTTGTGTCTTTAGTGGTGTTTACACACACACACACACACACACACACACACACACACACACACACACACACACACACACACACACACACATATATATATATATATATATATATATATATATATATATATATATATATATATACACTCTTGTTCGGCATTGGTATGTTTTATAGTTATATATATGGCATGTTATCTTTGAGCCTTTGTATTTTCATTTACTCCATGTGATTCCATATGCTTAATCTTCGATTCAAATTTTCATGTTTTATGATAATACGGGTATCATTTGTTGCATGTTTACTCAGTATCTTATGCTTCAATTTTTTCATCAAAATCAGTAGCTTATGTTTCATTGTTTGGATTATGTGTGGTTATGTTGCTGAGTTGTTTGTATATTATTTGCTTTCTTTTATGATTACATGTGTTACATTTAGGGAGAGATTTATTATTTTATACTTTATTCTTTGCCTATTCCTAAACAAAAATGGTATCTAACTCTTTAACTTAGGGGGAGAATTTTTTTCCCGTAGGGGGAGACATCCTATCTTAGGCAAGATTGTTAAATAAAGAGGGAGGGTTTTTCATATGCAAATTTTTATTGTATATTCAATTTACATTTGAAAGGTGTATTTAATTGTGCAGGTTTGCTACGATGCGACAAATTTTAAGTGAGCAAAGCTACTCAACGTCTAAGTCTGTCAGGTATATGTACTTTTTCCTCTCAGAGTTTGGATTGATTATTAGATGAGATTGATGGCCCATAGGTTTTTTTTTGGTGAGGGTGTCCTAGAATAGACAAAGGAGGATATTTGTAAGGACAACTTTCTAAATCAAATAAATTTGTATGTATTGTCTTAATTTCATTTGGAAAAACCTATTTCAGTTATAGGTTAGCTCTTGGGTTGGGTTATCCTTCAAACCTATGATGTGTGTGATTGAAGACAATAGCGGCCAATTTATAACGTTTACATCATCATATCGTGTTTCGTGCCATGCTTAGTCTTTAACGATCATGGATATCATAAGATATGAAAGCACAATATTTTTTATCCTGGAATTTCATTGAGTGTATTTTTATAAATATACTCTGAGGCTATCTTTCGTAAAAATGGTTTTTAAAGAAAAAAAATTGGCGAAGTCGTTTGAACGAGTTTCCCATAGTCGTTAAAACGAGTTTCTTTTATTTGTTTGAATGAGGTTGAAATGAGGGGTTTCTTATTGTCAGGAAAATTTCGTAAGGTCATTTGAAGTTAGTTCGAAAGAGTTATATAAGTTCATTCGAACGAGATGAAATTTCATTCAAACAAGAATGTAGACTTCATTCAAACGACCCTAGTATTTTTGTTAGAACGAGTTACCTCAAAATTTATGTTGCCTCAAAAAATTTGTTTTCTATATAAAGAGTGTTGTCATTAATTTTTTAGTGAGAAACCTTTCAAAATTATTTTCCAAATATATATCCCAGATCCTTCAAAACCAAGTTTAACCCTACTAATTTTGAGATCCATGTTTCAATTATATATACTTGTTTGAGATTTAGAGTATGGCACCATAGTTTTTTTACTCATCAACATCTTTGATGAATAAGTTTCGTACGGTGGACTTCGTGCTTATTGCGTTGTACCATGGTGGACTATGTGTTGGTGTGACAGTTGTTGAGCCTAGATCGGTGGATATGGAGGCATGTGTGTATTCATATGTTGTGGAAGTGTGTAGGTGGACTCCTATATTTTTTTGTGAAGAAGCTTAAAAGAGAAAATATTCTTCAAGGCTTGAAGGAAAGTATGTTATGTCAATCTTTTGTTGCGTCCTTAAATAATTCCTGACATAGAGAATTTGCGTGACTGGACCGTCCTAGATTTTTCCCAATTAGATTTTCATCATACATCAGGCGTTGTGGTTGATTGATTGATTTTATCCTTGATATCACCTAGATGCATATTTTAGAATAAGATAAAATTTATTAATTATTTTTCACAACAATCGATTTAACTATTGCAAGTTTTAATTAGGTTAACAGTTCAAGTTTAATTTAGTTTTAAAATTTGAAATTAAAAATTTTATGTTTGAATTTTGAATCATCCATATTAGACCCTTGTGTTTTTTAGACCCCTTAAATCATTCATAAACATTACATAAGTCTAGAACCCCCTATGATACTACCATAATCCGCCAAGAAATTCACCACCATTCGCCACCCAAAATTTGCCGTGACAATCACTCTTAAATTTTTATGTATGATCATTAAATCACAACCTCGTATATTTAAACCTAAGTCATGCGACATGAAATTTAAGGACTTGGTGGTATTTTTTTGCGCGACTCCATTTATTATAATATAGGCCTTTTGTTGTAACAAGAAGGATAATAATCAACCCAACCCTTTTTTTGTCGGATCCAACTCCCGAACATCACCGAACCTCTATCAATCTACAAACCCAACCTATATTTTCTTATACGTAGGAACATGCTTGCATGTTTAAAGAATACTATTTTAAGCATGTACATCTGCCTCCTTCACAAATCGAAGCCCTACCCAAGTTTTGACAAAATTCATACAAATAACGAAGTAGAACATGTGATTTCTTTCAACTTGAAATGCTAACTAGAACTTAATATACATCCACATGCACGCTTCTTATGTGCATATAACTCCCGCTGGGACAAACTCCAACATTTATATAGTGATTTCTATGTACTGCATCGCTTTATGTACACTATTACACCACATATTATTCACTTTTCTACACACTGGAATATACCCCATTATATCCATTTACAACGCTCTCAAGGAACACTCCACCCTCCTACCAAAACATTATTCTAAGGATCCATTTGATAGAACCTCAATTCCAAGGCAAATTGTAAAACGTTGGAAAATGTTGAAAATTTTCAAATTTTAGGCAGTTTTATAACCTTAATTTGCCTTGAAATTTGTTTTTCATATACAACGCTTCTTAGGCACAATTTTTCACCTTTGGGAGGGAGGGGGCAGGTTTTTTATTGCCACATTTGGATGGCGAATCACTCAAAATCAATTCTTTTTAACACTCTCTCTCTCTCTCTCTCTCTCTCTCTCTCTATATATATATATATATATATATATATATATATATATATATATATATATATATATATTCTATATAATAAAGCAGGAGGGAGTTTTGGCCACATCATACAACTTTTGCCACATCATATAACTTTGTACACAAAACCTATAAAGAGTGATTTTTGCCACGTCATATAATTTGGATACAAAATCTATCTATCTATCTAAAGGAGGAGGGCCTTTTGCCACATCATATAAGTTTATACACAAAACCTATATAAATAGATTTTGTATCTATTTTTGCCACGTCATACAACTTTAAAGAAGAGGGTTTTCATCTTTCTTATCAAACGATTGACGTTGATGGTGAGAAATTTACATCTTCACGGTTGAGTACAAGAAGATTGATGAAAAGATATCCAAAAAATAAATGCATGACACAGTTCACGGGTCTCGAGATTACACAAATCTCAAAAACCTCAATCACCGCAAAAAAAACTGAAAAGGACTTTACGGGTCTCTAGATTATCACAAATCTTAATAACCTTGGCAAAAACTGAAAAGGGCTTCACGCTGCTCCCCTTTCTTGGCCAGAACAGCCTGGCAATGTTTAGCTGGGTAGGCAAATGGGGTTTTCCTCATTCTGTTCAGAGCTTAAATAAGGTTCTTCCATTCTCTCTCAACGGTCAATAAAAGAATCGCGACTTGATTTGTTTGATCTCTATAATTTCTCATCGCCCCGTGAAACGCTTAGCCAACAGTCACAAAGCAGATGGTAAAGCTCATGGCCAATCAAAGCACCACAACGGCAAATATTCCATTCTCTCTCAATGGTAAATCCTCCCCGTTTTTTTTTTGCCTTGCGATTTGCCATTTTACCTGCCAACAGTCACAAAGCAGATGGTAAAGCTCATGGCCAATCGAAGCACCACAACGGCAAATATTCCATTCTCTCTCAATGGTAAATCCTCCCCGTTTTTTTTTTGCCTTGCGATTTGCCATTTTACCTTCCTCTCTCATAAATCCTTAACTGACGGTTTTCTATTTTCCTATTTGGGTTTTTGTTATGTTTTTATGACAGTGGTTGTGGAGTTGACGGTTGTTTTCTATTTTTCTATGTGGGTTTTTGTTGTGTTTTTATGACAGTGGGTTGTGGAGTTGACGGTTTCCTATTTTCCTATTTGGGTTTTTGTGAACTTTTTATAACAGTTAGTTATGGAGATCTCCACTATCAAACGTGGAAAAATAGGAAAAAGAAAAACACTTCTAACAATCATCAAACGTGGAAAAAAACTTCTGTACGCAACATGTCCTTCCTGAGTATACATCTGTTGGTTCTTCTCACATGTATGGTTCATCTTCACGCAAGAATATATTGGAGCCTCGCTGAGTAAACATATGTATGGTTTTTCTCCCTGTTAAACATTTTTTGTTCGTTTGTTATTTTTTCTCAGTTGTTCTTATCACTTTTCTGTTCCATTTGTTTTTGAGTTGTAACACGTTTAATTTTTACTTTTTTTTTTCTACGGCCTTATCTGTTTAGCTCATTGGTTTCTCTGGTTTTGTTTTTTCATTCTATAAGATTTTGGCTCCTCAATAACTCGACCTTGAGCTTTAAAAAAAATACAGCTGTTACGATTTTTACTCTACAGATTTTTAGAACCCACGAATGCAAAATAGTTTTTTCCCCATGAATCATTACGTGTGTTATATGCTTGCGTGTTTGATATTTTTTTATCTTGGTTTACCTCCTTCAACTCTCCTATATAGTTTTAAGTGTTCATATGAGATTTGTTAGTTGTTTTGCATGTTTTGTGCGGAGAGAACATATGTGTGGAACTTTTTTTTTTTCCAAAAGAAAGAAGAGCACACTGATTCCCAAACTATATTGGCTGGTGTATGATAACACTCGAAGCTTCAACCAATGCATTATTGACACATAACTTGGTCTATGAGGTGCATTGCTCATAGTATTATAGTAACACGGCCTTCACTCTAATTCCAATGTGTGAATGATACGATTAAAAGGCCTTGAAGGAATCAAGTACAACAATAATACCACTTCGCTAATTGATTTGTTTGTAACAGCTTACAAATTATAAACATCTTCTCGAGGCTTTCTTTCTTGATATAAAGATTAACCTTATGACTATAACTTGATCAATGTGTGCAGTCGGTAATTCAGGTCCCTTCATCTCACACTACCCAAATAAAATCTCTTTCAAGAAAAAGTGGCACTTGCGAGACCTAAATCGTGCATCGGTCTCGAAGCTCAATTCTTCCAAAGAATGGCAGTTGAAATAAACAGATAAATGTTCCGAACAAGATTCAATGTGCAGCTTCCTGCGCTTGAGGCGTTTGCATGAATAGGTACTCGAAGGATTTGCCAGATCTCTCAAATTCCAGCATGTTAAGAGCAACTTCAACCTAACCCATAAACTTCAACCTATCTTTGTGCGGAAATTTAATCTATTTTTTAATTGGTACGTAGTAATTGATTCGAAATTGACATTTCTAATAATGTATCATGTGGTCATTTCAAAATTTGGTTTAAATAACCTATAAATCAACATATTCGAAGTTAATTTTTTTCAAAAATAAAAATTCTAAATTTAAATTTACACACAACATGAAAAACGAAAACACTTTTAATCCTCATTGAATATTGACTTGAAAATACTTTTGTTTGGGTATTCTACTAAAGCGGTGTTTGCATTATGGTACGTATTTGGATTTATGCATACACTTGGTGTTTGAATTGTTTTGTAAAATCATTACTGTCATTGACTTTTACTAATTCAGGTTTTTTTTAGGGTTTTTAGATTTAGATTGCGGTGGTTGTTCATCTTCACTTAATCATTTTGTCACTGGCTTTTAAATAGGTTATGTTGAACACGTATGGATATAGATAAGGAGATAAATAATACCATTCACTTGGTCGTTATGTATCATTCATTTTGTCATGTTTAGTTTTCTTGAAATACATGTTTGAGAAAAATGTGATGGGGTGTTTTCTTGAAATACACGTCGTGCGATGCATGTTGCATACTACTTTCTAATTTCAAGGTGGATTATTTAAGTTTGATGGGATTTATTTAATGAAACGTGACTTCAATCGTACAAGTGATATAGAATTTTTTTGTTGGATTTTGATTTACGCATATACCTAAGTGTTGTTTGCGTTACTCTCATTCTCCATTTTTTTTTTGGTTTTACATATATTTGCTTTTTTGGTTTTACATATATTTATATTTTGATAAAATTTAGTTAGTATTTTTAGTTCTTTCTTAATGTGACATATACATGGGAGTGTGAGTCTTCTATAATCATAAATACTCGAGAGTAAATTTATCACCATGCTATCAGCTCGGGTATGAGTGTGCGATAACGACAAATATTCGTTAGCAAATTTATCATCGTGCCATCGGCACGGGTACACCCTAGTATATATATATATATATATATATATATATAATGCATATATTTCATAAATGTATCTATTTCGTATATTTCATATCTTTCCTACATTTAAATATTTTATATATTTTAGTATATGTTTATATTATGCATATTGTGTATTTAATATATTTTGTATATTTAATATATTAAATATTTTTTAATATTTTATGAATTACTTATATTTTCTTCTTATATTTCATATCTTTTGTATATTTTTGTAAAATTTTCTTATATTTCATATATATATATATATATATATATATATATATATATATATATATATATATATATATTCAGTACAATATTTAATATACATTTCGTAAATAATATATTCTAAGAAGGTAAGATCGCTTAAAAAGCTTTGATACCAATTTGAGAATGTTATGTGATATCGATTGTATGTGGATTCACAAACTTTCAATTCAAAACTTATTTAATTAATTGTCAATTTTTTATCCAAATTAATAAACCCAAACACATGAATTTGGGTGGGTAAAATCAAGTCATCACCAAATAAATATTGTTGACACGCAGAATTCGGGAAAAAAACCTTTCAGGTAAAACCTTTTATTTCGTTATGAAGAAGTAAATCGCAACTTACATACACAATGAAATATGCAATGAATATCCATAGACACTCACAAAGACGTCAGCCTAGAGTCATCAATGGATCAACCGCAGCAAACCCACTAGAACACGCAGTTCTATCTTCAATGACGAACACCCTCAAGCACTCCCATCGTAGTCCGCTAGCACCTCCATCAAGTGGTACTAAATCAATAGTAGAGACATCTTTCCTATAAGAGAAACTCTAACAAAATTGTATCCTGGGCCCAAATTGATTCACTAAAGCTATTGGGATGATTTGTGAATCAAAACAAAGTCAAAAACCCTCAAAAAGTGAGAAGACAAAAATTCTGCAAAAGCAGTTTTCGTAGAATGAAAATCTCTGGTCTTCTGAAGCAAAAAGGACTCAAAATAGTGTTATATATAACAAAAGTGAGTAGGCGGGGTCGCTCAAACGACAAGGTCATGTCGCGCAAATAACATCAAACGTCGTTTGATCCAGGGGATCGTGCGACCTTCTAATGACAATGCTAATTGAGAAACAATAGCATGTCGTTAGATAAAATGCTTCAGGTGAGGTTTAAACGAGCCTTCGACGATATATCCTATCGCTTGAAGTTGTCGTTTGAACGACTTTTTCATGTGGTTTGAACGACATTAACTTGTCATTTAAACGACATGAGCAAAAAAATAATTTTTGTAAGACTCTCTTTCAATACTTATTAAAAATTATTTTGACGAAAAATGACGCCTCAAATCTATCCCACGGAGGCTTTTCGATTAAAGAATGTTGATATTCAGATCCGTCTTGATGCATGAATAAGCTTTGAACTTTCTTCAACTATTGTACTGGTATACGACATACTCTAATGTGAACAGACTATGTAAAATATGTCCTTATGTCTATGCCAGTACAAACTAAAAACATTTGAATTTTCAAATCAAATGTCCTATACAACTTTAATACCCTCCCCTGAATCCAAAATTGAAAAGGTACTAAAAATTTAATTCTTTAGACTTTCTTCAAAAGTCTTCAACATCTTCAAGTTTCCAACGTTTCTATATCATCATCAGGGAATGCAAAATAAGGATCCTCAAATTTTGTACCTACACAAATGAGACAAGAAACAAATACCTTCGTGACGTATAGAGTTTGAAATGAGATAAATATAGATAAAAACAAATCTCAAATCTCCGTCATAATTCAAACTCCCCCATTAAATCATAATTCGTTCTCCTCCTTTTCATTTGTTCGGAATAGACATGGAGTTTCACAACAAGCAAAGAAAATCAACTACGGTCATCAAAGATAAACTTGAAGGCATTCACCAACTATATTTGATTTTTCAAAAAAAAATTAACAAAATCAAATTTTACAAAAAAAAAAAACAAGCACCATGAATTTTACACTAAGATAACAAAATCGTGGAAATGGATGAATGGGTGTGAACATATTCAATAGGTAAATCAACTCAAATATACATAACAAATGTTCACGATGAATATGGTGCTCCTAACGAATGAACTTCACAATCATCCTTGGGTGTAAAAATTGTTTGACTTAATCAAATTAACAAATCAAAGTCTAAAATGATTTTCACACCAATAACATCTAAAACTATTTAACACTTTTTCAAGATTTTGTCATGACGTGCAAACGCATTAATTAATTTCCATCCAACTCCCTCAAATATATATTTCTTTTTCAAGCTCTTTTGAGGTTTGTATTTCTTCTCAATGTAGAGAAATCCTATTGGCCCCTTTTATGCATATGATTAATTTTATTGCCTTAATTTTTTTAGGATCTTTTAAATGGTGGATTTTATGACATGATTATTCTTCACTCCCTTCCCTTCCCGCATTCACTAATCATTTTTTTATTTAAATTCCTCACGGGAAACGGTGCTTACATGCACATTTCCACTATCATGTTTTATCACATATGGTTCATTTTAAAGACCGAATTGAGATGGAAACACTTCGACTAACTTATGATAGACAATTACAATAATAATAAAAAAATCGTGATAGTGTGCATTAAAGGAAATCATGAGTCAAAACGTAGAAATTAATCTCAAATCTCATCTTAATGACTCCAAACATTGTAAAGCGCGTCGATGAAATGATGCATCATCTCAAAACACTATCGAATAGCCACATGGATATGGAATGACGTTGTGACTTGGTCATCCTAAATGTCCATCCATATATAGTGACAAAATACAAAACTCTTTTTGAATTTTTCCAAAACTTTTATCAAAATAAAATCTTTTTGGCTTTTTCAATTTTTTCTCAAAAAAAATAGAATATCTTTTTGTATTTTCCAAAAAATTTCAAAAATAAAAATCTTTTTGGTTTTTTGAAAAATATATCAAAAATGGAAAAAGATAAATTTAAATGTGGTAATAGGCATAAAATATCATCATGAAAATATGCTAGAAAATAAGTTTAAACCTCAACCGTTAGGTGCGGTGGAGTTTTTCAAAGGTGGTGACATCCTATGAAAAACTTTCATCAAATCATGTGAAGTCTTGACCAAAAACTTTTCTTTCTCCCTAATATGTGAAAAATCTCTCATGTAATCATATAGAGCATCATGTATAGGTGCGTGTGTGGGAATATGTGGTAAAACTCTATGCGACACACTAACCAACTTAAAACAAAATTCCCTAAGGTGTCCTCTCCTTTTGCAATGGGTGGAAGCATACACGGGCCTAGGCACACCTCTTATAAAATGTCTAGGATACGCTCTCCTATCAGGTAACGGACGCCCAGGTTGATTGGGTTGAGATCCAAAAGGATCTATCACAAACTCGAGAATCGGCCCGGGATCAACATGGAAGTGGACGCACCATCATAAACTATTCCTAATTTCTCAAAATTACCCAAAGCAGGATCGGGGATCATCTTTCCAACCTTCGTATATGCGTCTTCTATAGTGACCTTTACCTCCAGGGCTCGTTCGATATCTCTCTATAATTGGACCACATGGGCTTCAATTTCACTCTTTTCTCGACCTACGACGATTAACTGCTCACTCAAAGTAACCTTCACCTTCTCGAGTTGACTCGTCGATGCCTCAAATCACCTCAAACCATCTCTCTCTCTCCAAATCTAACACCCTAAGACGTAACTCCTTATTCAATTTATTCATCTTTAAGGTCTCGTCATACAAATCTCTAAACGTAATTTGAAGCTCACTTTCACCTTCACTAGCGCACTCAATCTCACACTCGCTAAAAACACTCAAATAATCATCGAAGCTCTCACGTGCACAAGTATCCTTATCCTTATTGGACATATTAGGTGCGTTCACATGAATAGCTAAAAATGCAACACACATCCCATGTGAAGATTCATCCCCGAAATCCTTCACGTCTATCTCACTGTCGCTAAGGGTGGCTGGCATGGCAATCTTCTTGCCCTTTCTCTTTAGCCTAATGGGACACTCAATGCCCTATGCCCCTTGCCTTCACATTTAAAACATATATCTTCTTCCTCTTTCTCTTTTTCTTTCTCATTCTCACCGTTCTCTTTGGCCTCATCTTTCTTTTCATTTTTCTTAAAAAATCTTTTATTGGAAGAATTTTCTTTGGAAAATTTTAGAAACTTTTTGAAATTTTTAGTAAGAATGACCACATCATCAAAATCAAATTCTCCCTCAAACTCGGAATCATAAACTCTCACTTTATTTTTCTTCTCTCTCTTGGAAACTTCCTCTCCTTTTTTTAGACGGGGCTCTAAGTGTTATCCCTCTATCCTTAGGCTTGATAGTGTTAGGAAACATGTCAATTTCATATGTCTAGAGGTCTCCTACTAGTTCTTCTAACTTAAGATTGCTCAAATTTCCTAAGGAATTCAAAGCAGTCACTTTCGGGATAAAACGTTTAGGCAACGATCTAAAAATATTTTTAACCACTCGTGCATCAGGAATGTGCTCACCAAGATTGAAACTAGTGTTGACAATATTTGAATAACGTGCATAAAAGTCATCAAAATACTCAGATTCAAGCAGAGTTATCGTTTCAAGTTGAGTAGTTAAATTTTGCAATTTATACTCTTTTACTCCAGTCGTGCCTTTATGGGTAAGTTGTAAAACATCCCATGCTTCTTTTGACATGGTTCACATTATGATACGCCAGAACTCGTCAAGGGTGACGGTTTCATAAATCGCACTTAGTCCACGAGAATTAAAAGTGCTTCATTTAAATTCGTCATTAGTCCCGTCAATCACAGACTTAAGATTTATGACATTATTAGTGGTGACAGTGGGAGGATTTCACCCTCTGTCACAAACAATCCAAACTTGCTCAGCGATAGCTTTTAAATGAGATTTCATGCGAGCTTTCCAATAGGCATAATTAGACACGTCAAAAACTGGCAACAAATTATATAAGTTTTCATTCGAAAACATTATGAAATCTAAAAATCAGACATTTCAAAAAAATCAATATCACCAAAAAAATTCAAAAAATAAGGATCAAACACAAGAAGATAGTGCAACAGTCCGTGATACCAATTTGAGGAGGTAAGTTCGCGAAAAAAGATATGATACCAATTTTAGAATGCTATGTGATATCGATTGTATGTGGATTCGCAAATTTTCAATTTTAAACTTATTTGATTAATTGTCAATTTTTTATCCAAACCCTAACACATGCATATAGGTGGGTAGAATCAAGTCGTCACAAAATAAATATTGCTGACCTAAAGAATTCAAGAAAAAATCCCTTTCAGGTAAAACCTTTTATTTCACTATGAAAAGATAAATCGCAACTCACATACATAATGAAATCTATAACGAATATCCGTAGACACTCAGAAAGACCTCAGCCTAGAGTCAGTAATGGATCAACTGCAGCGAACCCATAAGAACACGAAATTATATCTTCAACAAGGAACACCCTCAAGCATTCCTAATGATTTCAGTCGTAGTCAGCCAACACATCCCTCAAGTGGTTTCAAATCAGCAGTAGAGAAATCTTCCCTACAAGATAAACTATAGAAAAATTGTATTTTGGGTTCAAAATTGGTTCACTAAAGCTATTGGGATTATTTTTTAATCAAAAAAAAGTTAAAACCCCTTAAAAAGTGAGAAGATAAAAATTCGGCAAAAGTAGTTTCGTAGAATGAAAATATCAGGTCTTCTGAAGCAAATAATACTCAAAACAGTGTTATATAGAACAAAATTGAGTCGGCAGGGTCGCTTGAATGAAAAAGGCATGTCGCTCGAACGACATCAAATGCCGTTTGATCGAGGGGATCGCGGGACCTTCTAATGACAGTGATAAATCAGAAACGGTATCATGTCGTTAGATAAAATGCTTCAAGCGAGGTTCAAATGAGCCTTCGCGCGACATAGCCTGTCCCTTGAAGCTGTCATTTGAACGACTTTTTCATATCGTTTTAATGACATTGACATGTTGTTTGAACGACATTAGAGAAAAAAATATTTTTAAAACTCTTCCTCAACACTTTAAAAAAAAATATTTTCACAAAAAATGATGCCTCTAATGTTTAAAAACATTTTAGAAAAATTATCCTAGTACTTTAAATGAACCATTAAGGGACTTAAACACAATCTTACCAAAATCTATCTCACAAAGGCTTTTTTTTTAAGAATGTTGATATTCGGATCCGTCTTGATGCATGAATGAGCTTTGAACTTTTTTCGATGGTTGTAGCAGTATACGACATGCTTTAATGTAACAGACTATGTAAAATATGTCCTTACATATTCAGTATATATATACTATATATTTTGTAAATAATATATATATATATATATATATATATATATATATATATATATATATATATATATATTCCGTAAAAAATTATAATCCGTAAACAAATTTCCACAATATTTCTATTTTTCAGCTTTTGTATTTGATAGAAAATGTGGAAAATTGATGAATTTCCAAGTTGTATCAAATAGACACATGTTGGAAAATACTCATTTTCCTTGGAATTATTTACCCTAGCATCAATTGCCCTGGAATTATTTTCATTTTCCCACTTTTGTATCAAATAGACCCTAAATAAACTTAGTAGTGAATCCTAAAAGATAACACGCATCAGGATAAAGTATTGTTTCCTTCGAGAAGTTTACAAAAATACCCTCATCTTCTATATAATCCTATTATTTCTTCAAAAGAATAAAAGACTAGTTGTTTTACAATGAAAGACTAAGTTTTTCCTAAAGGACATTGCTTAAAGGTTTGATATTATGATGTACGAATTGGCTTGAAGCCAATTGATAGTAAGCATTATGTGAAAAGAAAAAAAGGAATATGTCACTAACATAGTAAAATAGTGCCCAAAACATATTTACATCCTTTACCATTATTTAATACAACTAAAAAACCTTTAATACAATTTGAGAACAATATCTTCCAAAATTGGAACATTGTAAATGACAGTGGACCCTTGTGGCATTAGGGCTCTCTTCCCTACAATTTTTTCAAGTCTATACTAGATACAACAATTTTTTGTCCATTTGAAATACTATCTCTTTCTCAAACTATATTCTAATTAATACATGTTCCGCTAAAATCTTGATGCCCAAACTATGTTGACTTTGATTCCATCCCCATCGATACGTAGACACTATAAGGACTTCCCCTATAAACCACAAGCCACACACACGCATTTCTTTTCAAATATATTGCAAATGTTTATATACTCTGCACATATATTCAATTTATTTTTACCATATCAACATTTCTAGGAGTTCATGTACCATGTTTAATAATCAATAACATAGTATTCAATTACATCAATCCCGTAAAGGAAGAACAAATGGCTGACATGTTTCCTCTCCGTAATTTAATCCTCATACATAAAACTCTTCTTTCACATAAATACTAGGCGCTTAACACCTAGACATATGAGTATAATACTTATTTTTTATATTTAAAAAAAATATTGGCATCAATAAATCAATTACATACACTAACAAGCCCACTGAAAGTCAAAATCTTCGACGTGCCTAAGAAATAAACATGTTCACACACGTGGGAAGACCTCGCCACTCGAATGATGGGGTTCTCACATTGGAAGTATATATATAATTGGATCATGAATACACAAATGAAAAGCCTAATCTTAACTCACAAACACAAAGCCCCCAAGCCTAAAAAATTACTCATCATTCTCATCTCTTTTCTTAACCTTCCTCTTATTTTGGTGCTTCAAAATAAGTGATTCAACATTTTGAATGGTGTAGACACCCCATCCTAGGATCCCCCTAAGAACCTTCTTAGTTCCTTAGTACTCATTCGTTCACCATAATCCCAAGGTCATTCTTCGAGTACCGATCCACAAGCCACCGGGCACTCCTGGGTACCGTTTAACTCTAGCAAACTCTCCAGCTTCAAAAAAGCTCAATGAATCTTCAAATGGCTATAAATACCCTTTATAACGATTTGTCTCATGCATAAATCAGCCTTAATATCTGTAAGAACAATTCATTTTACTCCGAACACCAATCTAGAGACCATTGAGCGCTCTCGGGCCCCGTTTCACTCCGCCCAACTCTCCACCTTGACAAAAACTTAATGAATCTTCAAATGGCTCTAAATCCCCTTTCCAACGATTCATCCCGTGCATAAATTAGCCCGAATGATGAACGATATGTTACTCCGAAGGGTCATCGTGCTCTTTCTAACCCCATTTGACCTTGGTCAACTCTTCAAACTGAGCGAGTCTCAATAAAATATCGAGGGCCATTGAACTCCTTTTCCAACGGTCCTCTGTATGCGAATGGACCTTATGACTCGGACGAGCCATCAATTTTCCTCTAAAAACCTTTCGTCCAGACACCTCAGGTGCTTTCGAGCCCCATTTGACTTAGATCAACTCCCAAACTCGAGAGTGGCTCAATGGATTCTTAAAGGGGTCTGAATTTCCTTTCGAAGGGTCTGCCTCGTGCGTGATTTGGACTTAAAGGTTTGCATTTTATGTAATTTTTTGAAAGAAATATTTTGGACTGCCTATAGGCTCCCCAGACACCCAGCCTATCGGTAGGGTGTACTTTTCCTTACCCGGCAAGGTAGGATCCATGATGATAGGTAGGCTAAGGGCTATGCCAATCGACACCCCCTTGGCTCAATAAATAGAAAACATGACCTCACCCTAAAAAAGGAGTTGACCATCCCTCTTAGCAATTATAGAACATTCTCCTCATAATCAAAGTCTTTCCCTTTTCCCAAAAAGTCCATTTCTCAACTTTCTCTTAACTCACTTCCTTACCTCACTTGATAATTTCTCCCACCTCTTTATGTCATTCCCATACCACTTAAAAATCAAAGTCAGTAATAAGCATTCATAAGGAGGTCTATTTATCCATCCCTTTCTCTAATGTATATGTTTGAGTATTATTCACCTTATTTTTATTTTTGTACTTTGCTTTATTATATAATATCCACGAGTCTATACTCTTTTTAAGTAATATTGCACCCAAACTATTTTCATAAAAACCCTAAACATAAGAAAAAAAGGGTTTATCCGTAAATTCTAAAAGCGGGATTTCCATTTTACATTTCACTCTTAAAATACATTTTCACTACACACACAAATGAAAAGTTCCACATTTGGATTTATGGCTTAAACGCCACCACTGTGTTATTTTTGAACTACGTGGACTTTGATGCCCTTTGGGCAACATAGGCGTCTTGGACCAATCCTAAGATTTGAGTCCTTCCTCTCTATTTCATGTTTATATATTTCTTTTATATCTTATTATATACATTTTGTGAGATTTTTACTTCTACATATTTTTGTTTCTCGTTATGTGCACATTTACTCCTTCATAGTGATTTGTAATTCGGCAAGACTTACATTATATTTTTTATCATTATTTTTGGGTACACTCCTACGGATGAGTCCCCTCTGTCACTTCCACAAAACGAGTTTAATGATTCCATTCTCCCATTATTTACATTATACACATGTACACACTTATCACAGAGTCTAAAAAGAAGAAGATTAACATTAGCCCATGAGAGAACGAAGGGGAGAAATAGGTGCCTAAAACCTTCCCACTTCGTAACTTAGTCCCTGAACCTTCAATTACCTAGTTTCACAAGCATCATTTTGACCTTGATGTCGTTCTCTCAAGGCGATGACATTCTTTTGCTTGCTTTGAGTAAAATAGGCTGGAGACTCTATCTCTTCACATTATCCGCCACTTGACGATGGCCAACACCCCAATATTTTGAATGAACGTCGGACTGAATCCGAGCATTGGGATGGCCCCAATAGCGATTCCACTATGAAATTTATTTTTAGAGGACTAGACTATATTTTTACATGGGTGTTATTCTTTGATCCCCTACTTTTCTACATGCATACATATTCTTCCACTTGTATGTTCCCTTTACTCCTCTGCATACCATTTATATATGTATCTCTTGCTTATCTCTACCATGTTCTCTTTTCCTATATATATCACTTTTCACTCACTTGTACATTCTCACTTCACACACTTATATATATCTCCATTCTCATTTACACATCTTACACACCACTGGTAATCGATTGATGCTTAGCATCACTAACAAACACATTCACTTGTGTATATTCACATAATCACTTAGACTATTCCCATGTAACTCTAGTTACACATAAATCTCACTCACTTGTACATATTCACATGCTTTCTATCACCGCGCTTAGTATAGTCTTCATAATCCATGTTAGATTTACTTTTCATGATACTTGTATATTCTCCCTCATTAGTGTAATACTCCCCGTACTTAGCATGAAAATAAAATATCTCTCCATAAGATCCTAATTAAGACTCATGCATTATGCGCACTTCATCACCAGAGCATGACAATATTAATAAAAAATTTGTCCCATACTGGTGAGTCACTTTGTGATTAGTGCTGACTTCGTTGGGACATGATTAACCTAAGCAAAATATCTCTCATCTTCTATTAGCCTCGTACCTTCGACGTATATCGTATCGCTTAACTGAACTCACGATGGGAGGTATATAGCAGGGAAATATTTCACGTACATTGAGTATATCAAATTCACGCTTGCACATACGGTCCTTAAGAGGTATGTCATGAGGAAATTAATGTTCACTTAGGTATATCATATGGCTTGTCCACATGTACCGATGAATGATTGTCATTATAGGAAAGAGGTATATCGTGGAAGTCATGCCAAAGGTGGAACCATTCCACTAACCCAATAAGTGTACAAACCTCATATAGGCATCAACCTTAGGTCACTCATAATTAGTTTGTCGATTACCATGCAAGACTCTGCCGAAATTTCGGGTCAACATACTGTCCGATTTTTTACTCTATTTCACCCATTTTTAAAATAGAACCCTTTCTATGAGCCTGAAAATAAGCCAAATTGTGTGTAACATTTTAAACCCATTTTTCCCAGGCTCAGGTCTTGTCCGACATTTTTCTTTCATTTAGGCGAACATAATACAAATAAAATCCTAATAATGATAATAATCATGTTGAGACTCCTCTCCTGCTTCCCTCTTTTTTAAAAACTAAAAATACCAAAAACATCTTTCCCTTTTCTTCAAAATACTAAAAACATCTTTATCCTTTAAAAGAAATCCAAAATATACTTTCTTCCTCTTCCAAAGATAAACCCAAATCTTTTTACCTCTCCGGTCAATCGCATACCTTACTTTGGCTTGGCTCCTTATTGAGTTTGATCTTCCATCAAACTGCTCTGAAGCTCCGTTGCTACTTCTACAACTTCAACTGAATTTGGGATATAATTCCATAATATCTTCATGGATTTTATTGGTTAAGCACCGAATGTTTAGTCAGATTAGATGGCCATCATAGCATAACTCAGCACCAAGATTGATAACCTTCAAACCGATGTCCAAAAGATGCACGACATCAAGCCCAAACTCTAAGTGATCATAAACCTGAGGTCATGTCCCCGAGCCTGTTTGGGTCCTAAAATAATACCCACATGTCCCATGTTCCCCACCTACAAATGGGTTGCCACCAGCTCAGCTCCTAATTTTGATCCTTTCCCATCCAGGGCCTAATATTCCAATACGTATGGATCCTAAAAAAGAGGAACAAACTAAGGTCAAGTAAGACCTCAAACTACTACTAAAGAAGCTCGACCAAGTCAAAATCTCTGGGAACTACATGGATTATACCCACATGTCTTCCTATCCCAAAGCCAGACTGCCAGAGAAGTTCAAGATTCCGAACATCGAGAAGTTTGGGGCAGTGAGCCCTAAATTGTGCACCTATGAAGCTATCATCAAACAATGACCCTTCTTGTATCCTCATAAGAGATAATGGACCAAATTTTTTAGCAGACCTTAAAATAAAGTACTCTTTGATGGTTCTTGTCTCTCGAAGAATCCAAAATTCGTAGTTGGGAAGATGTAGCTAGGAAATTTATGTCTGAGTAAAAATATAATGAAAAGTAAAAGGTCACGTGCAAAGACCTAGAGATTATCAAGAAAAAACACAAGGAATCAATCAGTAGATTCATTAGGATGTGGAGAGAGAAAGTATCCACTATAACCATCAGGACCTCAGAAGAGGAACAAGTGAGTATCGTGAAGAAGAATTTCTTACCTCATATCCGAGCATCTATGGGAGGATAGTAATACCCTCACTTTTTAGACCTCTCGAGAGATAGGTGTGGAAATCGAATAAAGTATCACCAAATTAGAATCTGAACCAAAGAAGCTTACTAGACAACTTACACCGAAGAAGTATGAGAAGACCGCTAGTGCCTCGATCTCAACCATCAATAACATATCATAACCCGCAACTTCTTGTGCCCTCGAAAGTAATACTAACCCTGTCAAAAAAGAGTACATTGAGCTCCATGCCCCCCCCCCATCGAAGTTATACCAGGCTCTATTAACTCAAAATATCATCAAGCAATTAAAACCTAAGTCATTATCCAATCCACTCCTTAAAAACTTCAAGCTCGGTGCCCACTATGACTTCCACCAAGCCGTAGGTCACACCACATCCCAATGCTTTCATCTCAGTAATGTGATCATCTAAGTCTTAATAGACTAGGGTACCATTGCCTCGCCAGCTAATCTATTAAGACTTGAAAAGGTGATCTGAACTCATAATCCCCTTTAATCACATGGAACCGAAACGAATTCCATTGAAAAGCAAACATGAGCTTGACCCTTTTTACCCATTTTGTGCATATCAAAGCCCCCATCATTCCCTTACTCTTACCCAAACCTCTCAAGATTTGCATGTACTTTCGGGATGACCAGGATCTGTCACTCTTTACGAGGGCTTGTATTTTCGTTCGCACCCGATCTGCGAAGGGGGGAGTGGATCCACCTATTGTATTAAACCAAATCTAAGAGTTTGTGCTAAAATTTACAACCGAGATGTCCATAGACTACCAAAATTTTAGTGTCCCGTTCATAGAAGCCCATAAATAGGCTCGAGAATCAGATGAGTGGGTGGTGCCCGTTAAAGAAGTCAGTCTAAATGACGTTCTACATATCATGGTTAATATGTTTTTCCAGATAAAGGAAATATACAACATATCTGAGTTACTAACTTCTTTAAAACTTCAGGGATGGTTGGTACATTTATTTTTGAATTTCCTCGATGAATGGGAAGAGTTATATGATTAAGTCGTTGAGGTTGATGAATGCATTGATTACTCTTGGAAAGAAGACATCATCGTCACCGAATAGGGGGCGACTTTGACACCTTATATGAGGAATCGAATCATGAAGAAGCCAATTCAGTCACCAATTTGTGTGGAATGATCTCTTTCAAAGTTTTGTTAGGAGAAATCAACAAATTAAACATTCAGACCAAGGTGGATAAATTTATGGGGTTCTTATTCTTCCCCACATCTGTAAACCACATGACCAAATTAGCGAGGTACTACAAAGATTGATTCCCCACTCAATCGGAGCAGACAAAGGAAGGGGATTTTTTGAAGAGCTCCCAATGTCAGAAATGACCATTGAAGAAAGCAAAGTCCTCGATAAGTTCAAAAAATCCAAGCCAACATAACCTTATGGGGACTCTTCATGTCCTCCCAACTGCACCGAAATGCCTTAATAAAGCTCCTCATCAGACCAACAGCTTTTTTCCTCTATTACTCCGAAAAAAGTGATAAATATGGTCGGATTCCTAACCTCTCTAGACTCCTCTATTTTTTCAAGGAAGAAATCCCAAAATTTGGCCCTGATCATAGTTATGATCTCAACATCTCCGTCAAAATATTGGGGAAAAAAGTTCTAATATCACTTGACGATAATGGGTCATCTCTCAAATGTATGTCCTCTCAGAAGATTAAATAATTGGGATTGAAAGTCAATGATCTCACCCCTATAACTTTCGTCATGCGTGCCTATGATAAAATTCGTCAAGAAGTAATTGGTTTCATAAAACTCACACTAGAGGTTGGCCTTATCAACCCTTTGATCGAGTTCCAAGTCATCGATATACCTACATGCTCAACCTACTCCTTCGCTTTCCACGGCTCCACATATTTAGAGAAGTACCCTCTTCTCTTCATAAGAAACTAAAGTTCTTTGCCAAAGTTCAAGTTATCATCATTCTAGGGGATGAAGAAAGTTCAGACAATGCCAACACTAGTGACCTAATACTAAAAATTCAACAAGGGATGCAAAGACCGAGTTTGTCCAAAGCACAACCCTCGTGAAAATTTTAATGCAATTCAGATATTCAAGAACATGGACTTCATGCCCAAATGGGGCTAAAATAACATCATTAAGGAATCTTTGAGACAATAGTCCTGCAAAAATCCCTTCCCCATGTAACCTAGGATACGAACCTTCACCAGCTGAACTCATAACACTCCATCGACTACGATTGAAAAGAATCATGGAGAATGAAAGAATATTTTGGGGGACTCTCTGAATGGAAGATTTATCAAGGAGGGTAAATACTTCCCCTTTTGTGGACTCATGAAATTGTGGTATAATCTTGTTAATAAGAAGATAAAATTGGGGATGGAGATTTTCTTTCAAGACAACCCCACTTCGGTTGAAGACTGAAAGTATGAAGTGGAGCCTCTCACTGACCAAACCATGGAAATTACTAAAAACTCCGAGGAATACTTTGACCTACAGATACTAGGGTTGAGTCTTTGCATGATCCATTCAGATAGTGCGCCATCAGACCCATTCGTTAAGATAACAACTACTGATATCACTCTCCTAAATTGGAATGCCATCCCAATCCAACCTGCTCAAGCTTAGCCCAATCCTGCTATTTATCATACCCAAGAAATCTATGCACCTGTTTCTGTTTATCCTTTTCCTAATGTAAATGTAACTAAGAGATCTTTTGATGAGGTTCTCAATAATGTTTTCCCTGAAATGAAATAAATAAAGATTTTGAGTATCTTGTTTCCCCTTATCTTAATTGCATTGATTCTAATCAAACTTTTGATGATGATGATGATTTTATAAATGAACAATTCTTAACTAATATCAATAAGGAAAATAATAAATAACATAGCCGTGTTCAAATTAATGATGATGAGACTGTTGTTGTTAATCTCGATTCTAGTAGTCATCAGCATGAGAATAGGATAGGGTCTACCCTTAACAAGCACGAGCATGTACAATTTGACGATCTACTGAAAGAATTTATTGACATCTTTGAATGGTTTCATGATGACATACCTGGCATTAACCCAGAAATTGCTCCGCATAAAATCCTGACATTCTCGAAATGCAAACTAGTTAAGAAGAAGTTGAGAAAACTCGTACTTAAATGGTCACTCAAAGTCAAAGAAGAGGTAGTCAAACAGTTAAACGTGAGTTTCATTCATGTGGTTGAGTACCCTACATGGCTTGTCAATATCGTCTTCGTTTTGAAATTAGGAGGAAAAGTCTGCATGTGCATCGACTATTGGGATTTGAACAAAGCAATCTTGAATAATGATTACCCATTTCCAAACATCGAAATGATTGTAGACAACACGGCTAACAACGCCCTCAAATCCCCCTCAAGAAAGGTATCAAGCACCTAGGCATTTATAGGGACTTTGCCCTCATTGTCGGATAAATTCTCAAAAAATGGAAAGTTAAGGACGAGAAGCTCCTATCCTTTCATGCCCACCTAGAAGAGTTTACCTCCCAGTTTAAAGATGTCACCTTTTATTAAATTACTCTCTCAAAGAATAGCCTAGTTGATGCCCTAGTAACCTTAGCCTCCACGCTCAACATGCCCAAGGGAATAATAATTTCCCCATTTCTTATTTAGAAACAATCTATGCCCATCCACTGCTACCACATTGAGCTTGTTACCAAAAAATACTATGACATGGCCGAATCATAGTACTCTGACATTTGGCAGCTCCTCAAACATGGTATATATCCCCGAGATATAGATAAGAAAGACCGTGCGACCTTTGGAAAAATGTTTGCCCAGTATATCATCTGAGACAAAGTGTTTTTAAGAGAAATTTCGATGGAACCCATTTGTATTGCATAGTAAGGTACGATATTAAAGGAATGATGCAACAGATAAATAGTGGGGAATGCGGGACCTATATGAACGGTCATATTCTTGCCAAGAAAATCATCCTCCAAGGGTACTAATGGACCACCATGGTTCAAGACTGCACTGCCTATGTTCGAAGATGCCTCAAATGTCAATAATATGCCAACCTCCAACACTCTTCCCCCCAGGAATTGTACAACATGATCTCTCCCAGGACTTTCTCCATCTGGAGCATAGACATCACAGGGAGGGCCACTCCTAAAGCTTCCAAAAGGCATGAGTTCATTTTGGTTGCCATTGTCTACTTCACTAAATGGGTCGAAGTCGAGTCATACGCAGTGCTGAATGCGAAGAAAGTGGCCAAGTTTATTAAAAATAATATCACTTACCGATACGGAGTTCCTCATGAGTTGGTATGAGACAATGGACTCCACTTCGAAGCCGAGTGTAACACCCCGTATATTTTATGATTTAAATAATTATGGGAGTAATTATTATTGTTGGATTTATTGAATTAAAATGTGAGATTTAATTGTTAATTAATCCGAATTTAATTATATTAACTGGCATGCCAAGGGCTAATACTTATTAATTTAATATTACTGTGTGATACGTAATATCTTTTTGATTGAATATTACTGTTTGAATACGTAATATGGGATTATGCACTTTGATAAATTGTCAAGAGTGAGAAATACGACAGTTTGATAATTTAAGTTAGATACGCGTGTGAGTCGTGTCGGACTAATTGATGGGAAAAAAAGAGAATTCATTTTTATTAACTCTTATGATCATTTTGAGTGCGTTGTTGTGTCCTAAAGGGCTGAGATAGTCATAATAGTGTACTCGGAGGTTTAGTTTGGGTCCCAGGGAAATCTTAGGCCTAATCGGTGTCCCAAGAGGGGCTTTTGGTAAATTGCATTTTGGGGGTTAATTAATGGACGAAAATTAGAGTGCTTTAATATCCCTTACGTAGTTACAGTTAGGGTTTTATTTGTAAAAGAAAAGAGAGAGTCCCAGAGAAAGGAGAAGAAGAGGTTCATAGGAGTTCCAAGGCCAAACCCAGTCATCTTTCATCAAAAACTTCATCAACGCGTAGATAGAAAATAGGAGAACACATATATACCAATTTCAAGCAACGAATCAACCCTTCATAATCAGTCAAGTGTTTATTACTTGCTTTTCTTTAGCAATAATCATGCTCATGTTAGTGTAGGTAAATTTGATCATGAATTACATATTAAATTGGGTAAAAATTAGAGGTTTAATCTATGATTATGAACTGATTTGATTAGTAGTTTAATTCCTTCATGTATGTAGAGGATTAATCACGAAATTGGAAAATTATATCGATGAACAAATCTGGGTTGGTTAGGTTCTTTAATTAAAAATTGGGAAACTAGGGTTCTTATGATCTAAATTTGGGGATTTTGAATTATAATGATGATGGTTGATGATCTACAGATGTTATTAAAGTGGAAATCATACGTTAGGAAGATGATTTAGAATGGTTGATTGGTGATTGGGAATGATCCGTAGAGGTTAGAGGTGTTGAAATGGTGAAGATAACGTATCTGGGGTGGGGTGGCTTATTACAGGTAGAGGTTCGAACCGCCTTTTAATAGGTCGAGATTGCCTTCCTTATTTGTAGGAGGATAGTGAGACCGGGGTCTATGAATATTTGAAAAGGGTGAGGCATGACCCACTCCAATGGACGTTGTCTGCAAGGTTCTCAAGAGCTTCTGGAGTAGCTTCTGGTAAAACCTTCTCCTTTTGGTAAAAATGGAGCTCAAGTTGGAACTCTCTCCCTGCAAGAAGATGAACTTTGACAATAATAATAGTATTTTTCTCAAGCGAAACTCCTGAGAATGATGGTTGTTAGTGAGGAGTGAAAGACAAGGCACTTAGCACTTAGAGAGAGAGAGCAGGGAGAGAATACTAGAGAGGTTCTGGTGTGATTTTACCAGAGTAACAGTGATATTGAGTTTTTCTATCTGTTCCTTAAACTTACCCAGGGATCCTATTTATACTTGGGCACTAGGCTTGGGTTGGCACTTTTAGCGCCTAAATTGAGAGGGTTGGGGGGGACAATGTCTGAAATATACCATTTATCCCTACCTGTGGACAAATCTGTTTGTCCCCTCCTGCAGGCGCCACCTTGCACCATCCAAAGTCAAAAAGCAAATATGTCTCCCAATGGAGAGAAAAAATCTGATTTGATAAATATACTTTGAAACGGGAACTTGTGGTGCAATCTTTGCAAATCTTGAGAGAGGAGGCCTTAAGGACCCCTCTCTTCGAAAATCATTGTTCTTCTTGAGAGGGACATCGAGGACCCCCTCTTCTGAAAAAGTTATTTATTGTAAAGAGTTTATTCCTTGTGAGCAGCCAGCACTTTGGCTGCCCACTTAACTTGTGACTAAGTGTGCGGTGTGTGTAGTCTTGAGTGACTTCAAGGTCTTCCTACTAGTATTCTCTCAATCCTATAGTGCTAAGTGGTTAAGCTTGCTCAATATACCTTATCCCTCAGCCGCCAAACCAAAACTCCCAAGAGATCCCAATTGGCCTACTTGAGCCCAGCATGCTCAACTAGACAACCTGTACAAGAAAGTAAGTTTTAGTACTTCTATTCTTTATTCATGATGAGGGGTTGCTTATGGTAGACACCCCATCATCCTAACTTGGTTTTCTGGGAGTTGAGGGGGGAAGACCTTGAGGGTCCATCCTCCCATGTAAGTTTCTGCTGTTGAGATACCCTAGGGGGGTTCCTTCTCAAACATTATTTTTGCAATTAAGGAAGCCTTGGGGGGTTCCTTCTCAGATGTCATTTATGTAGGGACCCTGGGGGGATTCCTTCTCAACCTGGGCTTCTGCCGCCACCTAAGTGAGGTTTCTTCTCAACGTGAGTTTCTACAGAGACCTTAGGGAAGTCCCTCTCAACAGAGGTTCCTTCTAAACTTGAGTTTCTGCAGGGACCCCTGCGGGGGTCCCTCTTAACATAGGCTTTTGCTGCCACCTTAGTGGGGTTCATTTTCAAAGTGAGTTTTTACAGAGGCCTTAGTGGAAGTCCCTCTTAACAGAGGTTCCTTCTCAACTTGAGTTTCTATAGGGACCCTTGCGGGGGTCCCTCTCAACATAGGCTTCTGCTGCCACTTTGGTGGGGTTTCTTCTCAACGTGAGTTTCCACGGAGACCTTGGGGGAAGTCCCTCTCAATAGAGGTTCTTTCTCAACTTGGGTTTTTGCAGGGACCCTTGCGGGGCCCCTCTCAACATAGGCTTTTTTCGCCACCTAGCTGGGGTTCCTTCTCGACTTGAGTTTCTGCAGGGACCCTGGGGAGGTCCCTCTCAATATGTATTTATGTGGTCGAGGGACCCCGGGGGTTCCTTCTTCAATATGGCATTTCTGCGGTTGAGGTACCCTGGGGTTCCTTCTCTAATATTTCTTTTCTGCGGTCGAGGGACCCTAGGGGCCCCTTCTCCAATATGGCATTTATACGGTCGAGGGACCCTAGGGGTCCCTTCTCTAATATGACTTTTCTACTGTGGAGGGACCCTGGAGATTCCTTCTCCGATATGCCATTTCTACGGTCGAGGGACCTTGGGGGTTCCGCATCCAAATATTTTCCTACAGTTGAGGGGGAGGACTTTGACTACTCCTTGCCCTAATATTTTCTGAAAGCTGAGGGGAAGTAACTTGACTACACCTCTCCCCCACATTTTTTGGAATTTTGGGGGGTCATGAGGGACCCTCACCCCAAAATATAATGGGAAGGCCTGAAACACCCTTCTAAATTAGCCCTTCGTGCAAAGTCTTTTGTGTTGGATAGACCCAAAAGGCTTTAAACGCTATAAATTCAATTTTTAATTTTTAGGGACCCTAGGGTTCCTTCATCATTCCCCTTAGGGTCATTAAATGCTCTGTCACCTCATACTAGGTTTTCTAGATGAGGTTACTTATGGTGAATCTCCTTATCTGGGTATCAACTTGGGCAAAAGGGGTTCTCGCGGTGAGCCCCTCGTCCTTGGCCTTTTTTGTGGCCTTATATCTTATTTAGGGGGGTTACTCGTAGTGAGCCCCTTATCCTTAGCCTTCTTCTATAGCCTTCTATCCGATTTAGAGGGGTTTCTCATGGTGAGCCCCGCTTCCTTCGCCTTCTTATGTGGCCTTCTATCTTGGGTAGAGGGGTTGCTCGTGGTGATCCCCTTGCCCTTGGCCTTCTTTTGTGGCCTTCTATCTTGGGTAGAGGGCTTGCTCGCGGTGAGCCCTTCGCCCTTGGACTTCTTCTGTGGCCTTCTATCTTGGGTAGAGGGCTTTCTAGTGGTGATCCCCTTTCCCTTAGCCTTCTTCTTTGGCCTTCTATCTTAGGCATAGGGGTTACGAGCTGTGATCCCCTCGCCCTTGGCCTTCTTCTACCGCCTTCTATCGTGGGCAAAGGGGTTGGTCACAGTGAGCCCCTTACCCTTGACCTTCTTCTGTGGCCTTCTATCTTGGGTAGAGGGGTTGGTCGCGATGAGACCCTCGCCCTTGGCCTTCTTTTGTGACCTTCTATCTTGGGTAGATGGGTTGCTCGCGGTGAGCCCCTCGCCCTTGGCCTTCTTCTGTGGCTTTATATTTTGGGTAGAGGGGTTTCTCGCGATAATCCCCTCGCCCTTGGCCTTTTTCGATGGCCTTCTATCTTAGACAGAGGGGTTCCTTGCGGTGAGCCCCTCTCCCTTGGCCTTCTTCTGTGGCCTTCTATCTTGGGCAAAGGGGTTGCTAGCGGTGAGCCCCTCACCCTTGGCCTTCTTCTGTAGCCTTCTATCTTGGGCAGAGAGGTTACTCATTGTGATCCCCTCGCCCTTGGCCTTCTTCTGTGGCCTACTATTTTGGGTAGAGGGGTTGCTCGCAGTGATCCCATCACCCTTGGCCTTCTTCGATGGCCTTCTGCTCACGGTGAGCCCCTCACCCTTGGCCTTCTTTTTTGGCCTTCTATCTTGGGTAGAGGTGTTTCTCGCGGTGAGCCCCTTGCCCTTGGCCTTCTTCTATGGCCTTCTATCTTGGCTATAGGGCTTGCTAGAGGTGAGCCCCTTGCCCTCGGCCTTCTTCTATGGCCTTCTATCTTGGATAGAGGGGTGTCTCACTATGAGCCCCTCGCCCTTGGCCTTCTTTTGTGGTCTTCTATCTTAGGCAGAGGGGTTTTCTCGTGGTTAGCCCCTCGCCCTTGGCCTTATTCTGTGGCCTTCTTCTATCTTGGGAAAAAGGGGTTGCTCGCAGTGAGCCCATCGCCCTTGACCTTTTTCTGTGGCCGTCTATCTTGGGTAGAGGGGTTACTGGCAGTGAGCCCCTCGCCCTTAGCCTTCTTTTGTTTCCTTCTATCTTGGGTAGACAGGTTGCTTACGGTAAGCCCCTCGCCCTTGGCCTTCTTCTTTGGACTTCTATCTTGGGTAGAGGTGTTGCTCGCTGTGAGCACCTCGCCCTTGGCCTTTTTCTGTGGCCTTCTATTTTGGGTATAGAGGTTGCTCGCGGTGATCCCCTCGCCCTTGGCCTTCTTCGGCGGCCTTCTATCTTGGGCAGAGAGGTTGCTTGTGGTGAGCCCCTCATCCTTGGCCTTCTTCTGTGGCCTTCTATCTTGGGCAGAGGGGTTGGTCGGGGTGAGAGCCTCGCCCTTGGCCTTCTTCTGTGGCCTTCTATTTTGGGTAGAGGGGTTGCTCGCAGTGATCCCCTCTCCCTTGGCATTCTTCGGTGGCCTTCTGCTCGCGGTGATCCCCTCGCCCTTAGCCTTCTTCTACGGCCTTCTATCTTGGGAAGAGGGGTTTCTCGCGATGAGCCCCTCGCCCTTGGCCTTCTTCTGTGGCCTTCTATCTTGGTCAGAGAGGTTTCTCGCGGTGAGCCCCTCGCCCTAGGCTATTTTTTATCAAACTTGCAATCTTGGGCAAGTGGAGCCACTCTAAGTGGATCCCCATGCTCTAGGTTATTTCACTCTTTGTTCACTAACTTGAGTACTTCTCAATATTAGCCCCACTCGTGAAGAAGTGTCTTGTAGTGTCGAGATACTTGTGCAGGAGATATCACAATCAAAATTTTACTCTTTGTTTACTGGCTTGAGGACTTCTCAGCATTAGCCCCTTCTCACGCAGAATACAGGTTAATAGTATGGGCGCCCCAATGCCCTTGGAGCCCCAGGTACTAAACTGTCATACCTTTTATTTATACTTGACAGTTTTTTAATACCGTGAGCGCTTCGGTGCCCTTGGATCCTGAGGTACTAAATCGTCGTACCTTTTATTTACACTTGGAAGATGCTCAAGACTATGAGCGCTCCGGTGCCCTTGGAGCCTTAGGTGCTAAACTATCGCACCTTATATTTATAATTGGCATTTTCTCAAAACTGTGAGCGCTCCGGTGCTCTTGGAGCCTTAAGTGCTAAACTATCACACCTTATATTTATACTTGACATTTGCTCAATACTGTGAGCATTTCGGTGCCCTTGGAGCCTTAGGTACTAAAATGTCGTACCTTATATTTATGCTTGGCACTTGCTCAAGACTATGAGTGCTCTGATGCCCTTGGAGCCTGAGGTAATAGACTGTCGTACCTTATATTTATGCTTGGCACTTGCTCAAGACTCTGAGCGCTCCGATGCCCTTGGATCTTTTAGGTACTAAACAGTCGTACCTTAAATTTATACTTGGCACTTGCTTAAGACTGTGAGCGCTCCTATGCCCTTGGGGCCTTAGGTATTAAACTGCCGTACCTTTTATGTATACTTGCACTTGCTCAATACTCTGAGTTGCTCTATTTTATGTGAGAACTTCAAGATTGAACTTCCCCCTTCTAACAATAGGGTACTTGTATATAAGATGAGCAAGTTAAAATTTAGATGTTGCCCCTCTAGCTGTGGGGTACTTGCATATAACTGAGCAAGTTAAAAATTTGAAGTTGCCCCTCTAACTGCGGGGTACTTGCATATATCTGAGCAAGTTAAAATTTGGAAGTTGTCCCTCTAGCTATGGGGTACTTGCGTATAACTGAGCAAGTTCAAAATTTTAAAGTTGCCCCTCTAACTGCGGAGTACTTGCATATGAGCTGAGAAAGTTAAAAATTTTAGTGCAACCCCATATGACTGTGGGGTACTTTTTAACGTAACTTCGTGTGACTGTGGGGTATTTCGTTATGCACATTCATCTCTTAGGGAATAACTGGGAGGAAGGGATTAACCTTTCTCCTTCCCACAAATTTTGAATAAAATTTCACATATATCATAAATAAAGAAATAATTATTTCTTTATACTGAAAATTTCCCTTGGTCTGCAGGGTCCTTGTTCCAAACTTTTCTTAGGAACCTTTTTGTCGTAGAAAAATAGCACGTTTAGAGAGGGGGGATAGACCCACTTCTCCCTATTTTCTGAAAACTGATCAAGTGATTTTTTTCTTCAGAACATAGGTTAAGACTTGTTCTCTAGGCTATAAATCTGTACAGAATTATAAAAAAAATGTAGTGAATTTTATTATTATTATTATTACTAGGAGGATAACCTCCTGCTAGTCATGTCGTGTCTGCAGGGTCTTTACTCACTATACTTTTACTTTTGGGTTGGATATACCCCCAAGTATAATGAGGAAAGTTCCTTATATCATGGGTCCTCTTCTAATCTAGTAGAGGTTCTACCCTTCTTTTAAGAAAAAACATATAAATATGGTGTACCCACCGCACAATGTAGGTAGATAAATTATGTATACAAGTGTTAGTAAAAAATCACTAGTGTATATTTTCTACTCATAAAATTGCTTTATGTAGAAAAGACTTTATGCATTAGAGCATGATATTCAATTTTTTTAAGAAAATGAAACTTAGCAGGAGTTAGGCCTAGTACCTCTTCAGTCGTAGTGGTGAGGATGTCCACTGACGAGGGGTTGAATTTTGGGGCGAGGACCTATATAGGTCCCTCACCACTTCCTGTAAAGGTGGGGGGTTTCTCTCTCAGAGGTCCCACTCTTGGAACTGAATTTATCAAGGATCCCTCACGCCCACATGTCATTGAGGAGGGTTCCCCGCTTCTGGGTTAAGCGTTTGGAGTTCATACCTCTGAGGGTTCCTCGCAAGGGTTGTTACCAATGGGAGGTTCCTCGTTCGAGCGCTTCGCGGCTACGTGTTCCTCATCTGAGGTTTTTTATATGTTGGTCCCTCGTCTTCCCCTTTGCATGTGAGGGGTTCCTCATTGGGAGCCTTCACGATCTTTAGTTCCTCGTGCGAGGCCCTCACCATGGAGGGTTCCTCAACCTTTCACGATCTTGCGGTATTGACAGAAGTTCCTGGCACCTATGGGTTCCTTGTCGGTCTTTGTGACAACAGTTTCATCACTGGGTTCCTCGTTGGAACATAGGTCTGATCAGCACTCGATTAGAGCCACTAGTTCCTCCTTGTCACTTCCCATGAGTATGAAGGGTTACTCGTTAGTGGTCTATATGGGTGGAAGTTCCTCACCATCTGCTCTAACTAGCGAGGGTTCCTCGTGACCCATAAATTCTTCATGCACGGCCGAAGCGCTTCATTTTGAGTTGGGTTCCTCGTGCGCCATTCAAGTAATGGATAGGGCTTCCATCGACGATTTTGGGTATGTGGGTTCCTCATCAGAATTTATATCAAACCCTTGTTTTTTTTAACGAATCCCTCGTCGCCAGCGTTTGTGTCCAGTAATTTGGGACTTATTGTAAACTAGGGTTCCTCGCCTGCTATCGAGGTCATGAGGGGTTTCTCGCATGCCGCGAGTTCCTCACGACCCCTGGACTGGTCTCGTGCTGCCATTAGCGAGACGTCCCATTTCGAGGAAAGGTATGTCAGTTCCTCGTCGAAAACTCTGTCGAGCCCTTATTGTTTAACGAGTCCCTCGTCGGTGGCATTTTCTTATTCGAATGGATCATTTTTTTTATCTCTTAATATGTATGTTGGTAATGGGTCGATTGTTGGCACGACTATAGGTATTTCATCGTCGTCAGTTATGATGGGTGCTTCTTGCCACTTTTTACCACCACAAGATATTAAGGAATCATCGCGAGGGACACTGATTATGAGGGTTCCTCGCGTTCGTGTATTGCTTATATGGGTTCCTCGCCAACACACGATGCTGAAAGGAGTTTCTTTATGATTGTGACTTCATCCATTCTCGCAGCCATGAGGGGTTCCTTGGGCTTTGAGGGTTTCATGTTGTCATCATTAATTCGGATGGATTCTTTTTCTGAAATGTGTTTGGACCCTTATCATCTACTGGGTTCCTCGACACTTGATTTAGAACCAAAAAAATACATCGTTGGGGTTTTTTACCCGACATGGGTTCCTCGTCAATTTTTCTATGTCCAGTTGCATGGGATTTTTGAGCGAGAGGTCCTCGCTAGTTAGATTTCATTCTGAGGGATCCTCGTCGGCGGTATCGCATCTTGCTGACATGGGTTTCCCCTCTAGCGAGGGTTCCTCGCCTACAGGTTGTAATTTCAAGAGTTCCTGGACTATTCAAACTAATCTTTGGGTTTTGTTGGTCCCCCCTCAACCTATAGAGGTTCCTCGCCTACATCTCCACTGGTGACGACCTTGGGTTCCTCACAGCTCAAATTTTCAAACCAGGGTTCCTCGTCAAAAATTGGGTTGATCAAGGGTTCCTCACCTTCTAGTTCTGTGGCTTTGGGTTCAGAGCTTTATCCCACTATGTTCGTGGGTTCCTTGTATGTATCTCCTCTGGAGACGGCCTTTGTTTCCTCCCATATTGATTTCTTGCATGAGGGTTTGCATTCTATAGGTTATTCGCCCGCCACTTTTGATGGAGATAATATTTTTTGCAATATGGGCGTTTTACCAGTTGCGGGTTCCTTGCGTCATCAAGAAGTTGGTTTTGTGGTGTACGAATTTCCAGAAAGGGTGAGGCGTGACCCACTCCAATGGACGCTGTCTGTAAGGTTTTCAAGAACTTCAGGAGCAGCTTCTGGTTAAACCTTCTCCTTTTGGTAAAAATGGAGCTTAAGCTGGAACTCCCTCCCTGCAAGAAGATGAACTTCCACAACAATAATAGTAATTTTCTCAAGAGGATCTCTTGATAATGATGGCTATCAGTGGGGAGTGAAAGAACAAGACACTTAGCACTTAGAGAGAGAGAGAGCAGGGAGAGAATACTAGAGAGGTTCTGGTGTGATTTTAACAGAGTAACAGTGCTAATGAGTTTTTCTATCTGTTCCTTGACCTTGCCCAGGGGTCCTATTTATACTTGGGCACTAAGGCTGGTTTGACACTTTTGGCGCCAAAATTGAGAGGGTTGGTGGGGGGACAATGTCTGAAATGTACCATTTGTCCCTACCTGCAGGCAACTCTGCCTGTCCCCGCCTGCAGGCGCCACCTGACACCAACCAAAGTCAAAAACCAAATATGTCTCCCAATGAAGACAAAATATCTAATTTGATCAATATCCTTTGAAACGGTAACTTGAGGTGCAATCTTTGCAAATCTTGAGAAAGGAGGCCTTAAGGACCCCTCTCTTCTAAACTAATTGTTTTTCTTGAGAGGGACATCAAGGACCCCCTCTTCTGAAAAGGTCAATTTTTGTAAAGAGTTTATTCCTTGTGAGCAGCCAGCTCTTTGGCTGTCCACTTCACTTGTGACCAAGTGTGCGGTATGTGTAGTCTTGAGTGACTTCTAGGTCTTTATACTATTATTCTCTCAATCCTATAGTGCTAAGTGGTTGATCTTGCTCAACATACCTTTTCCATCAGTCGCCAAGCCAAAACTCCCAAGAGATTCCAACTAGCTTACTTGAGCCCAGATTGCTCAACTAGGCAACCTATACAAGAAAGTGAGTTTTAGTACTTTTGTTCTTTTTACATGATGAGTAGTTTCTTATGGTAGACACCCCATCATCCTAACTTAGTTTTTTAGGAGTTGAGGGGGGAGGACCTTGCGGGTCCTTCCTCCCATGTAAGTTTCTGCTATTAAGGAACCCTAGGGGGGTTCCTTCTCAAACATCATTTTTGCTGTTGAGGAAGCCTTAGGGGGTTCCTTCTCAGATGTCATTTCTGCAGGGACCCTGGGGGGAGTCCTTCTCAACCTGGGCTTTTGCCTCCACCTAAGTGAGGTTTCTTCTCAACGTGATTTTCTGCGGAGACCTTAGGGGAAGTCCCTCTCAACAGAGGTTCCTTCTCAACTTGAGTTTCTCCAGGGACCCTTACGGGGGTCCCTCTTAACATAGGCTTCTGCTACCACCTTAGTGGGGTTCCTTCTCAACGTGAGTTTCTGCGGAGACCTTAGGGGAAGTCCCTCTCAACATAGGTTCCTTCTCAACTTGAGTTTCTGCAGGGACCCTTGCGGGGGGTTACTTCTCAACGTGAGTTTCTGCGGAGACCATGGGGGAAGTCCCTCTCAACAGAGGTTCCTTATCAACTTGAGTTTCTGCAGGGACCCTTGTGGGGCTCCCTCTCAACATAGGTTTTTGCCTCCACCTAGATGAGGTTCCTTCTCGACTTGAGTTTTTGCAAGGACACTGGGGGGTCCCTCTCAATATGGATTTCTGTGGTCGATGGACCCCGGGAGTTCCTTCTTCAATATGGTGTTTCTGCGGTCGAGGGACCCTGGGGGTTCCTTCTCCAATATGGCATTTCTGTGGTCGAGAGACCCTGGGGGTCCCTTCACCAATATGGCATTTCTGCGGTCGAGGGACACTGGGGGTCCCTTCTCCAATATGACTTTTCTACTTTGGAGGGACCCTGGGGGTTCCTTCTCCAATATGGCATTTCTGCGGTCGAGGGACCCTGGGGGTTTCGTGTCCAAATATTTTCTTGCAGTTGAGGGGGGACTTTGGTTGCTCCTCGCCCCAACATTTTCAGGAAGCTGAGGGGTAGGAACATGAACTTGATGTGACACCCCGCCTAATAAAATACTAGGCGATCACTCCTATATCAAATTAAAACAGGAGTCTCATATGGTTCATTCTCAGCATCACTGTCGCAAACAAATTTAATTACTAATAACCTATTAGGTCGGCGTCAAAATTTTAATTAACTAATATTTCTAACCAAACCAGTCAAATAAATACATCACAACAGTTTATATGCAACAATTGAAATGAAAAAAATATTACCGAACACTCGGTACAATATAATACAACCAAATTGAATGTCGCACAAAAAGGCAATAAAGAATAAATGAATACAATTAGTCCATCGGCCCGAATATTTCTACAATACCTCTTATCTAGGTCTCAAGGATATTAGTGTCTATAATGAACCTGCATGCATCCACATCTGCTGCAGCGAACGTCTGACTCGAAAGAATCATCATCCAGGCGTCCCTGTGTCTGGACACCTAAAATATATATATATAGATATAGCAAGAGAAGAAAATAGAGAAACGGGTCAGAGCCCGAGTTTTGAAAATGTTATAGCAAGTGCATAAATGCCATATTTTAAAATATGAAACTTCTCATATTTAAATTGGTATCGCACTCTCATGAGATACCCCTCACCCCTCTGCTAATAGTGCACAACTATCGCATACCTTTTAAAATAACTTAGTTAAGGTACCCTGCCTAACTAATTCACTTCACCCATCTTCTAAAGATCCTCATTTTATACCATCCCGTATATGTGAATAGTTCTCACTAGAACCTATGATCCATATACATATAAATCCGGATATAAATCTACCGGAAGGAGAATATCACTTTATTCATCCTTTATAATATATTTTAAGCTATCGTCTGAGCTTATACATCACAATCTATCACTTATGATTCATCCTTTCATCATGAATAACTTTCACTAGTTATTTACAATATTCACGTTTTAGTGTTATTAACCTCGTATATAATATTCTCATCTTTATATATGTATATCCCTATTTTTCTTCCAGATTTTATACTCCCGAAAGATTCAGAATTTATCTAACATTTCATTCTTTATTATGTCCGTATATATATGTTTCACATCTCATATATATATATATATATATATACACACACAATATACTATACACATCAAGTATATCTATACTTATATATTACACACTATATAAGTATAATAACCATCCCTCAAAGTTATAACTCAATGGATGCAGTCTCTCAATGCTATCATCTTTCCTTAAAAGCCATATAACATTCACTAGTTATATAAATAATATAATTTTCTCCATGTATTTAATTACCTGTATATAATTATCTACTCCAGTAGATACGTAAAACCATATAACAACATTCACACATATGTTGAATATAAATATAACCCATCCTCCTAAGTAACAACTCACTGGATGTATTCTCTAAAGTTCTATCACACTAGGTATACTCACATAGCCTAGTTACCCCAAGTCAGAATTGCTCACTAACTTGGCCAAAAATATAAACATTGGAGGTGGTCATATTCCTCCCCTAAAAGTGAGATAAGCCCCTCACCCATATAATAGATGCTATGACTTGGGGATATACTCGCCCTACTCCTCAATCTAGGGGATTCACCCACATCGCGCAACCTCCCCCGATAGCACTAGAGCATATAAATTAAATAAATACCTAGTCACCGGTATTAATGAGCACACAATATATATATATATATATATACACTATCACACTACCGTATATATATGATAATTAGTTCCCGACATTACCGTGCACAAAATCCGTAGCACTAGCCTTTAATTTTAAATAAATACCTAGACACCGGTATTCATGAACACACAATATATATATATACTATCACACTACCGTATATATATAATAATTAGTTCCCGGTATTACCGTGCACAAAATTCGTAGCACTAGCCTTTAATTTTTCCCGAGTCTATGGTCCGACTCTAATTTAATTAATATACACATTAATTAATATAATACTTTCCCGAGTCTATAGTTCCGACTGTAATTATTAATAATATATACTCACTGATATTTATATGCACGCACCATATATATACACTATCGCGCACCGTATATATATATATATATATGAATATAAGATATCCCGGCCTTACCGTGTACTGAGTCCGTAACACTAGCCAACATATTCCCGAGTCTATGGTCCGACTCTAATTATTAATTAATTTATTCATTAATTAATTTATTATCTCCCCGAGTCTAAGGTCCGACTCTAATTTAATTAATATACTCATTAATTGATTTAATATCTCCCTGGTATCACACAACTAATGTACCCGGACTTGCTCATCTGGCCCGAATTTCCCTCTCTTAGGACGTACTCCTCAAAATTTCCATTATAAAGAGAACGCTCCTAATTGTATAATATTTAACAATTTATTATATCATCCTATAATAAATTATTCCAGCTATAAACTTTAATTAATCAATCCCCCATTAATTAATCTATTATCATGGCATCACTTAACCAAATATCCGGACACCTCTTTGGTCCATAGTACAATATCATCAAATTTGGCTATCCATGCCTATCTCTCGTAGCATTAGCCTGTAATCTCGAATATACATATTCGATTTAATTCCATAAGTATTCACTTACTTATAATATGAATATAATATTTCTTTTAAATTCAGGATATTAAGCTTATCGCTCGTATCCCAATTACATCCGAAATTCTCATTCGAATCCCAAGAGTCTTTCTCCCATTAGACTCTTAAAAATCACAAAGTCTCACAACTTTAATTTTTTTGGCAGATTTCATACCTTGCACTAAAACAGCCACAACTCACTCCACAAAAGTCCAAATGACCTCAATCAAAGCTCATTAGAAATATAACTTTCATACCTTTCTTTTCATCCATAAATGAGCATCTAATTCAAATCATACAGAAAATGGCATGCATTTGAAGTTTCTAAAAAATTTCCGATTGGATTCCCGAGGTAACGATTTCAATCTCAGAACTGCTTCCTTAGAAAAATCATATCAAATCGAAAAAAAATCATAAAAATACACGGTCGGCTCCCACACGACCGTATCGAAACGATCTACAATTTCATGTTTTGACCAAGAGCTGAATCAGTTCCTTTCTTGGCCGAATTGACTCTGTAAGCTACTGCATTACTATTCATCGTCTTCTCCAAAATCCCAAACCTCCATTAATACACCTCCGAGGTTTTTATCTTCTCACCCATCATCATACAACCTCAATAATCCATAAATACACACATACAAAGGGTTCTAATCATCCTAGAATCCAGATCCAACAATTAATTTCAATTAATTCCCAAATTTCTCAAATTTGATATTATTCGGGATTTATTCGTTAATCTTCCAAAAAAAACCGTTTTTGATTCACAAAACCCATCCCAAAAATCTTTATAGTTTTACACACCAACTATAATATGAGAAATAATCACACTAAATTAATAAAGCAAGTAAACACTTGCCTCGTGGATAAAATTCGACGACCTCGAGTCGAATCCCGCGGAGTTTGGCCGGAAATCTCCTTTCTTCTTCCTTTTTTCCTTCTTCTTCTTTCTTCTCTTCTTTCTCCCTTCTCTTTCTCTCTCTTAGGGATTATAATTAGGGAAATAAGGATTCTCCCCTTATAAATCCCGAAATTGGGTGTATACCCAATTATAAAATGACTCGTGTACTTAAATGTGAGTCCCGACTAGTCCAAAAATCCCTCGAAACCCAAGCATTACCCCCGGGTACTTCATTTTAACTATCTCGGCCCATCCGAACTCAACTGTACACTCAAAATTGACATCCGAATTAATTTATAAAAATCCTTATCTCACACCCACATTAGTCTATATCGACTCCCGACTGAGATAAATAAATATCACGTCACTAATACATGTTATGACGTAAATAAATTATTACTATTCACTTAGTACTTAAGTTTCCCCAAATATTAACCATTCACTCTCTGATTAATATTTAAATAAATATTTACATAATTAATTCAATTAAATTACGACACCTAAGTAATTTAATATTTCCCGAATTAATAAAGTATTGGGTCCGAATTAATTTATAAAAATTCTTATCTCACACCCACATTAGTCTATACCGACTCCCGACTTAGATAAATATATACCACGTCACTAATACACGTTATGACGTAAATAAATTATTACTATTCACTTAGTACTTAAATTTTCCCAAATATTAACCATTCACTCTCTGATTAATATTTAAATAAATATTTCCATAATTAGTTCAATTAAATTACGACACCCAAGTAATTTAATATTTTTTGAATTAATTAAGTATTACATGCACAAAAATACAGGGTGTTACACTTGACTTCTCCTCTTCCCCGCATTTTCTGGAAGTTGGGGGGTCATGAGGGACCCTCACCCCAAAATATAGTAGGCAGGCCTGAAACACCCTTCTACATTATTAATGGGTCTGGACCGTTTTTCATAAAAAGGTCCGGATTGCTTTTTTATTAAAAGGTCCGGACCGCTTTTCATAAAAAAGGGTCCCTCGACCGCAGGGGGTAAGTCATATAGTTAATACACCAACTTTGAGCAGACTCTCTAAGAGCTTTATAAAGGAATATATGGGAGCCATGCAGGGGGTAAGTCACTAGAGTTTAGGGTTATGAAATAGGGATACTTGTGCTTATATATGCAAAAGGACACAGTTGCCTACGTTTAAAAATGTAAGAACTATCAACTCTTTTTATATTTAATACACCAACTGGCCAATGACCTTAAGTACCTCATAAGTCCTTGGCCATTTACCTAGAAGGGGATTGACAATATGAGCTCATTGCCCCCATGTCTAGAAGTATGAAGTATCGCTTGGTCAGCACAAACTATATTTATAAATGGGTTGAAGGGGAACCCTTCGCAAGTATGCGAGATGTCGATATGACCAGGTTCGTATGAAAGAACATCATAACATATCTTGGTGTCAATCTTTTCGGTTAGGGTTTTGATGGTTGATACTTTATTAAGAAAAGTCTTCTTGGTCTTCCTATCTCTTTTGCTAGACGACCTTACTTTTGTAGAGATTAACCCTTAGCATTCATAACCTTGTCATTCAAATCCTTTTGGATTTTTTTAAGTTCCTCGCTCATCCGGGCGTTATCTTCTAAAAAGGAAGCGTCCTCTTTAGCTTTTTCACTTGATTTGGACTTATTGTGTCCTTTAAGATCGATCCTAAGATCATTGTTCTCCTTCTCAAGAATTGTGGAGACCTCTCTGTTACCAGGGTGTGTAGAATGAAATAATTTCTCAAATGAGAAAATTCAATTGCGGTAAGTTTCTCATTAATTCTACTATCCCTGCTCAAATCAGAAAGCTTTCGTTCGATGTCGACCTTCAGATTAGCCAGAGTCTCCTTATGACTGCCTTGGGTAGTGAAAATTATGTTATGAAAAGTGGCGTTATCTGTATTCGCCCGATAAAAGAGGTGGCGAAGATCCAAGTATGCCTCCTTTACTTGAGCAGACACGTTAAAACCTAAGTATTAGTTAATATCATCGTCCTCTTCATCTTCATCATGACCAGCAACGAACAGTCTTCCACATCTTTCCTGAAAATCGTTATGAGCAGCAACCAGCATTACAAGTTTTACGTTAAACTTCATAAATAAATGGTCGGATGTATATGCTCAGAAAGTAGAGGACATGTGAAAATAAAGGATAAGAGGCAATGGTTGAATCAAAATGAAGTATTTTATTAAAATAAGTATGAATGGGGCGAACACTAATAATATTTAAAGAAAAAGATAATATAAAGCTCGTTAAATAACTCTAAAAGGAATTCTTGTCGACCTTTTTTTTCTCGAAAGTTTGGGAAATAACCATTGTCTTCAGTTGATTGATTAAAATAATTTTATGACCTATAACTGAATAAAGTTCTTATCATCCAGTTTCTTTTTTACCTCCCCTTCAATGTCCTCCTCCTCCTCAACATGAGGAGGGGGACCTGTGTGCTGTTCCTTGAATAGGTTAGACTCTTCAGCAACACTGAACTTTATGAGATACTGTTCCTAACCGTTCTTAAAGAATACCTTCCTCAGGTATTCAATCTGATCTTTGTCTTTGACAAAATCTTCGGGCTAGACACACCTGAAAACATTCTCTTCGGCCTTGGCCACATCATCCTTTTTCCTTACCTCCTCGACATCAATTTTTTCCTTCTCATCACCTCTTTTGGACAAATCAACTGCAGCAACCAAGGCATTCGAATCATCAATACTTTTTTGGATAATCATGTTCTTAGCCTCAAAATATTTAATCTTCTACTCTAACTTCTTTTTCTCAGTCATTTCTACCGCATTGACTAATTGAGCATCCGATATGGATTTGCTCAAACTTTTGATGCTTGCCTCCATGTCGACATAAGGTTTTTTCAAAGCGTCATTCCTCTCTAACAAATGATCATAGTCGATCAGAAACTATAAAAACAAATAATTAATAAGAATTAGGCAAAGTTTTTGACAAAAATGAGAATAAAAGATGAATTATGTAACAAACTTACAAGGGATAGGTTATGGTCAGCACATTTAAGAAGCCAACCATGGATCGGGATGAAAGCAATAGTCCTATTAGTGGGAAAGACTGCTGACCATATATGATCTTGAGCAAGCTCGGGTTGAGTGATCACAGATTGGGCAACACACTTGCCACTATCAACATCTGATTTCCCCATAACAATCAGTGGGGAAAATGGATAATGGTCTTTTTTCAATATCTTTGAAAGAGGTTCATGATCCTTTGAGGGTGAATTGCTCATATCCAAAGGAATGGTAAGACCCCCAACCTCGTTTTTCTTGCTTATATCTCGAACAGGTTCCTTATCATTGCTTAATGGACGAGCAAGAGGATTATTGATATTTAAACTTGTATTTATCAAATTAACTACTTTCCTCTTTATGGACATAAAGTCAGTAGAGTCTTCAAGAGAAAAAATAACTAAAACATCTAATGGTTCAAAGGATGAAAAGGTTCCTTCCTCACTTAAGCCCCTAAAATTGAAGCCCTCATTGGTTGAAGCCTCTATATCACAACACAATTGGGATAGTCTGACCTTGTTCTAATGGCCTCGCAACAAAAGAGGTAGTAAAACTCTTATAACCAGATAAGAAAGATGGCGACCTAGTTTGATCAGTAATTCTAAGTTCTTACCTACTTTCCCAAACCTTCTCAAGATCAACGAAGCTAACTTCACTATCACGATGATGTTTCTTTTTTCTATTATCTACAATGAAAATAAAAGAAGAAATTACAATCAATCAAATGAAATAAAAGGTGCAAGAGACAAAACAGCTATTATAACATAACATATTCCTTATCCCTCATGAGGACACCTCGGCCCTTGATACACCTGACCCTCAGGAAGAGGGGCATGTTTTCAGTTCTTCACAATAACCCCATGGTCCCAATAATACTTGGAGTAAGGACACTAGGGCTCGAATGGCCACCCACGTCTTTAGATAGTAGATACCCTCAAGGGTCACGGCCCATATGTAACAATAGATTATTTTCTCAAAACCAAGATTAGTCCCCTGTAATTCGTTAGTGCGATTAACACCATTAACGACCCTCTCAGTGTTCAGAGCAACATTGGTAGGGACCACATCAAAATATCGACAAAATTCAAGGAATAGTCGATTTGGGGGGAAAATCACCCCACACTCATCTATGAAAATGGAAGGCAACAAATAGCCCTCAAGAAGCACTAAAAGCTCATATGGGCCCTCAGCAAGATCAATAACAATACAAGAAGAAACATGATGATCAAGTTTAAATTTTTAATAGTAACCTTATTGATGATGTACACCATGTTTAAAAATGGTAACTTAGAAAAAGAATCAAGAATGTAAATTGAGAAAATAAAACGACAGAAAAGAAAGCGTGTATGCTTATAGTGAGAGACGAAGTTAAGGAAACTCATCTTCAAAGCTTCGTAGGTTTTTGAAATGAGCTATAAGGCGAGGAAAATAGTGGGAACTGGTTTCTTATGGTGAAGAATGTGCTCACGATTCCCGAAAAAGCTTAACGATTACACGCGCATATGAGGGTTATCAAAGTAATGGTTCACTGCCAAGAAAAAAAAAGGCTATATTTACCACCGTTCCCCTAGGGCACTCAACGAGCAAACAATCCTCCAATTTTAAAGATATTTAGAAAACTAGCTTTCGACCAACCAAAAAATACTCCTGAGGAAGAAATATCGCTAATCACCTAAGTGCAAAGACTTGTCAGAATTAACGAGTGACCTAGACACAATAAATCCCAGTGACCTTAAAGAGACCCTGAGCTTTGGAGGCAATTATGGGGACCAGAATTATGATGCGCGTGCAAGACAACCGCTCGGCATGAGCCTCCAAGCTTCTTGTGCTCCAAGTTGTTGAAGAGTCCAAGTCACATAAGACTCTCACGTATATATCACTTATAACCGCTCGGCTGATAAAGGATAGGTCCGAACTTCTTGGAGTAGCTGTTAACAGAGCTTAGGACTCTCCTAAGCTTCTCCAAAAATGTAAGCCCACCCCTCATTAAGAGGGGCATGTGATATTATATTGTCGAGTAGTGTTACAACTCTCTCGACCAGTTCTCTGAATTAATAAATGAACATACCCAAACCCCATGGATGTAGGCACATTGTCGAACCAAGTATATCTTGTATTGTGTTGTGTGTTTTTTATCTTCTTCCTTCACTGCTTTTTTTTATTTAGCTTATGTGCATTGAATACGAACATTGTGAAAAATTATCACCTACATGATCATAAACTGTTAAAAAAAATGTGTACAAAAAATAAAACATATGAATAAAGATAATCACATATAGAGAGAGGGGAAGGGGGGGAGGCAAGCTCCTATACATTATGGAGGGTTGATAATTTTTGTGGTATTTAAACATTTCAGGGAACCCCTCCAAAAAAAATCAACTCAAAATGAATTTGTTTACTGTTTAAAAAAATCGGTCAAAATATGTCAACTTTTGAGCAACTAAAAATCGACATATTATTTTTTTTAAATAGCAAAATAATTTATGTTGAATTGATTTTTTTGAAGGGTTAACTTAAATGTTTAAATACCAAAAAAAAAATCAACAAAGACATATTTTTTTTACTATTTTAAAAAAATGATCCGCACGTAAAGTCCTCATCTTGGGGGTGGGGGGGGGGGTGTTCAAGTTCCCCGCCCAGGTATTTTGAAAAAAAATACTCCTGATAATTTAAGGTTTATAAAAAATTCAAAAATAATTTATGGGTAAGAAAATATAATTTGTAAAAGTGCCCCACTCAATTTTTCCAATCTTATTTTGTCCCTTAATTTGTATTTTTAATATAAAAGTTTTTTATTGTTTAGGATTTTGTTAATGACTATTTTGTTGCGCGTATCAAGAACATGTGCTACTATGAGAGATGATTTTATTTGAGTTATAATTGTCTAAAATTGCGAATCTTTAACTAGATGTCTCTAGAAAACTAATAGTAACCCTTCAAAAAGTTTGAATCGAAGGCTCTCATCCTCAAACTCATAGCGGTGATTGGTGTTTTATATACAAAGGTGCACCAAGAAGAATTTTTTTTTTTTTGCTCCGCCACTACATATGTTTTATTAATTGCCCCAAGATGGGGAGATAAGTAATTAAAAACTTTTATGTGCTTGAGTAATGATATGATTAAAGTATATCAAATAATGTAATAAAGTATTATATATTTTTATCAAATGATTTATTGTACCACACTTTATTTTGTAATATTATTTGGTCATTTTTTTGGAGGTTCCATAGTGTTAATCTATGCTATACTTATTACCCGTTGTTTTAGTTGCCGACTAGAGAAAAATAATAATATGTTTCTTTTATTTACCCATTCTAAAGCAGCATTATGAGTTCAATTTGCACTTATTTTGTTTCAATATTAAATTAACTTCTAAAGTAAAAGAATGATATGACATGTGGCTAAGCTTCTATTCTAAGAGTCAAAATAAGTGGGGTTGAAGTAATGAACACTTTGTTCACCCTAAAGTCCAATCTTATTAAAGGGGCTGTTAGTAGAATTAACCACTGCCAAACTTTAATAACTTAACATCTCATAATTCACAATTGTCTTTTGAATTATAGAATAGAATGTTACAGTGGGCACACGTTGTTTACTAGATTCCCTGTTTTTTTTCAATAAATATTTCCATGGGCTATATAACACTGTGTGCTTCTATAAGATTCAGGGATAGTTGGGCGGATCTATGGGTAGAGTATGGTGAACATTTTGCCCACCTAATGTTTGCAAAGTTCTTGCTATTAATAATATAAGATGGGAAACATAACAAAAAGATAGATTAAAATTTTAAAAATACAACACTTTACCCACATATATATTTCGATAAATGCTAATATTACAATTTGTCCACCTTAATCACTCCTCCCATCCCCATTTAGTGTAAGTTCTCAAAAGTAAAAATGTAACATTAACATTATCAATTCTATATTTTTACATTTTTTACTTAACTGATAAAACATTTTTTGCTTATTACTTGGGGTGACTTGCGTGGATTTTATCTCTCAATTCCACTATAATGGCATATACTTGGTTAAATAACATGCTTAGTCTATCGTTTTCCCTAAAGTTACTATCAAAATCACTGGCGAAGCTATGTAGAGGCTCGGGTCGGCAAGTGCCCCACCCAAAAATTCTAAAATTAAACTTTTACTCCTAATTTATCTTTATTTTTTTTGTAAATTAGGGATAGTGCCCATGTATAATTTCAATAATCAACTATATATTTTATATATTTTGGTGATAATTTAGTGCCCACTCTAAACATACATGTAATAATTTTTTTGGGTGATACATTACATGGTATATCTATATAAAAAAAATTAATTATTTCAACAAATAAGATAGTTTAAATCTTTGAACTTAACTCCACTAAATCCAATTAAGTTTTGAATTTAGCTATTAGTTATGTTAAAAGTTGTATTTATGATATTTCTTTTCCAAACCTAGACCCTTAATTTGAATGGAAATTATATGCACATGGACTCTCCCATGTGTCTATTGTATTTGGTAGTACCCCTTCAAAAAAAAATTACCTCCGCCAATGCTATCAATATTATTCGAATGGTCATTGTTTAACGAGCTGCTTATTGATTTACATTTTTTGTGTTAAAATTATTTACCGATTTTACTTAAGTTATCATGTATATTAGTTATTTTTACTATTTCAAAATTATAATTGTTTATTATTTTATTCTATTTTCGTCTAATTTCAATTTCTTGTGACATGTTGTCTTTTGGATACCCATTATTTTGTCTAGGTAATGTGAGTAGCCTAAGAGTCTTTCAACATCACATATATAAGCATTTTACATATTTTATATAATATGTAAGTAACACTTCTCCACTTAACTTAAAAAACTCTAATTATATAAGTAGCACTATCTTTAATATAAATCAAATTGGTAGCTCAATCAAGGTATAAGATGTAACCTAAATATAAATTGTTAAGCAAAAAAAAGATCATTCAATTTTGAAAATAAAGTATAAAAGTATAATTTTGGGATACTTCGAATTTCGGAGACTTTTTGATTTACAATTACGTAGACTATAAAAGTTAATCAAGCACAATAAGTAACAATGGGTAACAATTTTTGTATGTATAAAAAAGGAAAGAAATCCAAACATTTCGATCATTGAATATATTAAATATCTTGGTCTTTGTAGTGATTATTTATCTAGCATACCATCTAGCTCTATTACCTAATTAATCCTTCTTTTTTCTTCAAAATTGACTTTACCCCTTCATAGACTATTTTGGGGGGATTTAGGACAATCATTTTTTTTTAGAAATAAGGTCGGTCAGTTCATGAATTTTCTTAAAGCATGCGTAAATTTTTGTAATGTAGAAATGTTTGGTTTTTGTATACGATGCATATAACGTATGAACTAAGTGTGAGCACGGAAAATTAAGTTAATTGGATGGAGTGAAAAACTTTTATTGACTAGAGATTGGTTTGGAAAATTTCATTTTAAAAAAGAGTAATGTCATGGGTACAAAAAGCTTAAACAATTTGATATGACATTACAATTGAGTATTATACACCACTTGCTCCAAAAAATGTAGAGCCATAACATTTTCCTTTAAAAGAATATATATGTACAAAAGCCTTCTCCATTTTTTTTAAAGGACATTGACCAATTTAATTACCCCTTAAATAATCTTGTTTGAATAAAGTTTTATGGATACTTTAATATAATAGTGAAATGCATATGAAATAATGAAGTAACTTCAATTTTAAAAGACATGGATACAAGCTTTCTCCCTTTGAAACCTTGGTCATATTTATTGGTAAAATACTATAATATATAGAAGTCAAAATAAGTGCGGTTTAAGATGAGGAGTCAAAAAATTCAAAATGTCCAATTTTGTTTGTATACGAGTTGCCTTTCTTGTAGTATCTTCAAGAGATGCAGAAAGTGATAGGGTGATGCTTGGTAAAGACTAAGGGACGTTTATATTTATTTTATATTTAATTTGAAGAATAAAACTTGCATCTGTAGAAATTTGAATCTAACTTTTTTTCATCTAAATAAATTTCCTAAATAATTTTTTTTAATAGTTTCAATCGAAACCATTCAAATTTTAAAGTTATAAACAATGTTATTTGTTTATTTATTTTGATTCTTTTTTATAGATTGAGAATTTAATACATTGTAAAATGAGTTTCACTGTGAGTGAAATCTAAATTAGACTAGATTCATTGTTAGAGGTTTTGTTTAAAAAATATATTACTTTTGAGGTTCAATTTTCTTACTTTAATTCAGATTTAGACATCATAACTAAATTAAAGTAAAATAAAGAATTAATTACACATTTACCCTCTTTAAGTTTGTATTTATTTTCATTTCACCATTTATAATTTTATTTCCTAAACTCAACCCCGTAAGTTTTTCAAAACATATTATTTTAACCCATGCAAGTAACGGTGTTATGTTTTCAGACTAAAAATTAATAAACAAACATGTTGAATAAACATGGCAAATAAGGTTTAGATTTTTGAAGATACAAATATAATATTGCCTCTTTAACCATGTAGAAGAACAATTAACAATTGTAAACTCTAAATTGATTCAGATTCAAATTTGAAAGCAAAATTGATTCTCTAACTATAATTTTATTTTTTATTTTTATTAAAAAATAGTTTGAAAGAAGACTTCCATTTGTAATCAGCTGACTCATCTTATGTACATCCAATCCAGCTTTGTATCATCACTCCACTCACACTGGACCACCTCAACCATTACCCCATCTTTAAAAATCTGGTTTTTGTACATTTGCTATAAAAGGTCTCTTTCATATTATGGATAAAATATCAAAATTCCAGGTCTTCAAAGTCTTCAAAGCAAAGTATAAAAATTGGAGTTTATCTTAGGTGGTTTACTAAAAAAAGAAATCTGATTAAATAGAGTAGTAAAAATTAAGTGATCCAACGATAAATCATCAATAAATTTAACAATGGTTTGATTCTTGGTCAAAATGTAAACAGAAGGTATATTTTTTTTTTTTTTAATTTTTGATAAGATTTGATACTAATCAAATTTATGTGTTAAATATGTTGTATTCAAATTAATATAAAAAATAAGTTTTTACTGTCTAGTCCTTTGACTAATAATTTTGGACCAAAAAATCGGGTCAAACAAATTTTAAACTATTAGGTCCAGATATAAATACCCCAAATTTAAAAAATTCATAAACCTAATCGGCTATTAGAGGGTTGCTCTGCAACAAACTAGTATGTCAATGGATCGAATTTTATCCAAATTCGATTCATTTAAACAGATATGGATCATGCCTAAAATTCGATTACCCGGTTATTAAATGGAGAGAATTTGGATTCATGTACTTCGATCTGTTAATGATCCGATCCGATTATTATTTTTAATATATATATATAATATACTTTTAATTAATATATATTGTATTTAATAATAATTCAAATATATATTATAATAGTTATAATAATATATAAAAAAAATCCGTAATATAAAAGGAAAAAGACACATACACACGGCTCCTAAGAGTTGAAAATTAAACTATTGCAAATCAAGTGGTCTAAAGTATATGTTTCGACATATCGTTATTTATTTTTTTAATGAAAATTATTATAAAAAAAATAAATAAATAATATGTCGGATAATCAGATCGGATCCGAATTCGTTTAACATAAACGGATATGGATTTGGAACCCTAACAGATAAACCGACGGATAATCGAATCGGATTCGATTCCGTTTAACATAAACGGATATGAATTTGGATTTGCCTGATTCGGTCCGAATCTGATCCGTTAACAGGTCTACAACTAACTACTATTCTCCAAGAATCGAAAATAGCATCAATCTTTCTGGGTTTTTTTGTATGTCCAATAATCGAGTACGTTATTCTTAATCCATTCTACCTCAATCACTTGGCTATATCATTTGTAAGTTTTTCTTTATCAACAGTTAATTTTTTTTATCGATACAATAGGTCAATGTACTTGGTTTGGATTCAATGAAATCATTGTAATTGTGTAATTCATGTGATTGAATAACTTTCTATATATTTTATATGAATATGTTTTGATTTTGTATTTTTTTTATGTATTTATGTTTTGATTCTATCATATATAGGTTTATATTTATCAACAATTATTTTGTATCTCGATCAATTACAATAGTTTAATGTATATATTTCATTTCAAGTGAATGACATCATTGTAATTGTTAGTTGTATGCGTTGGATGAACTTCAATATTCTCTTAATGATTTGATTTTGGTTGTTTTATGTATTTATGTAAAATATTGTGTGTTTTGATGTATAAACACATAAAATCAAAATATTGTGATAATATACTGAACATGTTTTAAGACGAGTTTTATGTGTGACACATTTTGATACGACATTGAAACCGCGTGCCTACGTGGTTGTTGAAATTATTTAGTTCCCTTATGGACGTTTGTCCGCGCCAGCTGAATTACACAATCTCGACACACCACGTAAGCATGATATTTCAATGTTGTTTCAAAATACATCACGTGTAGAATTATTGATGTTTAAGACTAATTCTAGGTGTACTTCATTATGAGTTAGCATTAAAACAACATTCATATGTTGTGTGTGAAGATTAGTTAAATCACTTATGGATATGGGTCCGCACCAGTGGAATTAACCAATCTTAACATGCCATGTAAACATGCATTTTCAATCAGCTCTCAAAATGAGGTGTGAAGAATTACTGATGTTTTAATTGTGAATGTGTTCGTGCATTCGCGCCAACGGCATTTACAATTCTTGTTTAGTGTTTATTCCTATTTTCTTTTTGTGATTGACAATTTGAAAAGTACACGCACTATTTATAAAGTACACGTGAACTTTATTTTTAATAAAATATATTTGTACTTTATAGCTTCACGTGTACTTTATATTTACTCTTCAGTATATGTAAACATTTTGATAGTTCATGCATTAAATTACTACTATTGTTCAACTATTACACATTTTTTTACAATTCTTGACCTTGAATTAAATTATTTTCGATTTTCTTTTAATGCAGGCCATTATAGTAAGTAGTAGAATAATAAGTTGTTGTTATTTGATAATATGGTTTGTATTAAAATATTCGAAGACAACTCATTATATTTCATATGCAATGAGTTGTGTACTAGGTTTACTGATTTGAGATTTGGAAGTTTTTCGTTGAGGTTTTCATTTGGTGATGAATGTCGGTTCATGTTGGTTTGTGACCACGATCACTATACCCAAAAGGCTAAATTGTCACCTTTGGACCGGCCAGGCTTGTCATAGTCATTGACCGTGATAAAAAATACACATTTTTTTCACGGTCATTGACCATGAGAAGTCCGTGACAACTGGTTATCATGGTCAATGATCGTGATAAATTCGTTACAAGTACAGTTGTCACGCTCAATTCTCGATGTTTGTTGTATATTGCGTTCCCAATTAATCGCCAAAGTTGATTTCATTTGGGTATATGTCATTGATTCATTAGCATTCCCTAGTAATACATGTAATGAATGGGTTGAATGCGCTAATCGAATTTGTGAAGGGATTGACTGCAGTAATACAAGTTTCGAGAGGGTTGACAGTGGTGATACAAATAGAGAGAGGTTAGAGTCTTTATCATTAGCCACTGCATATGATTTTAATAGTGGCATTGAAAAGGACTTTTATCTTGGAGGTGTGGAGCCAAGTAAGTCAAAAGTCTATCTTTCCAATGATTAGAAGACATATATAAGTCATGAGCAACAGTGTTTTGAAGGAGGTATAGTGGAATTTCGAGATAAATTGCGAAAGTATGCCGTTAAGGTTGGGTTCAAATATGTGTATTTGAAGAATGATAAAACTCGAGTGATGGATGAATACTCTAAAAGGATTATTGAGAATTGCATGTGGAGAATTCATGCTTCATTATCTACAATAAATGGATACTTGTACATATGAAGTTTGAATAATGAGCATACGTGCAGAGGTGTCTTTCGTAGTCTGTCGAAAAAAATGATAGCCTCCAAGTTGGTTTCAACATTGGTAGCTGATGATTTTAGAGATAAACCACTACTGAGGCCAATTGATGTAGTTAGAGATATGAAGAAGAACTACGGTATCGATATAGCCTATCAACATGCATGGAATACGAAATAGATGGTTGCTGTTGATTTTCATGGTGATGAAACGGTTTCTTATATTAATAATTATCGGAAACTTCTATCGCAGTATAATCCCAAGTCTCATTGCATCCTTAACGTGGAACCTGAGAGTAAAAAATTCAAGAGAATATATGTAATGTTTAGAGGATGCATTTATGGATTTCAATATTGTAGAGCTATTTTATTTCTTGATGGTGCCTTTTTAAAAAGACGTTATCGCGGAACAATATTGTCAGCAATCGCAAGGAATGGGAACAACGGTAAATTAATTCTAAATTTTTTATTTTGTGTATTGCATTCACGTTTTGTTTGTTCCATTGTAGATCATTAAAATACACGCATAAAAATGTAAAGTACCTTTTATTTTTATGCTTTTTATTTACAACAATGCAAAGTACAAGCATACAAATGTAAAGTAAATGTAAAGTAGACGTGAATATTTTTGTTTAGTTCACGTGTACTTTACATTTTTATGCATGTATTTTGATGATCTATGTTTTTATTTGCAACCAATGCAAAGAACATGCAAAAAAATTGTAAAGTACACGTGCATGTTTTTGTATCTTGATCACATGTACTTTACATTTTTATACGTGTATTTCAATGTTTTGTCTTGTTATTTGCAACCAATGCAAAGTACACACATAATATATTAATATATTTCCTACATATTGTATAGTCTGCGCTAGCAACATCAAACTATGATATGTTGTATATGGATATTCAATTTATTTAATTTTGATATATTTTAATATTTTAGGCCTTTTTCGTTTTGCATATGTTGTTGTTGATTTTGAAACGGACGATAACTGGATGTGGTTTCTTGTCAATTTACATGATGCACTAGCTGATTAAGATCTAAACATAACATTTATATCTGATCGAAACATTGAATTAATTGTAGTTGCTTCAAGGGTCTTCCCGATGTTTGCACATTCTTATTGTATACATCATTTATAAGGGAATGTAAAGAAGAGAATTCGTGGGAATTGTGGTGGCTTTTGAAAGAAAATTGTAAAAGATTTTTGTCTTGTGCATATATCGTCTAGGTAGATAAATTTCACAAGAACATTGAAGCATTGAAGAGGAAGGAGGAGCTGGTATTGCTGATTTCATTGATAATTTCCCTCTCGAGAATTGGTCATGTGCATATTTCCCTAGTAAACAGTATGGTGGCATGGCATCTAGTGTTGCAGAGTCATTCAATTCATAGATCTTAGAGGAAAAGCATTTCCCAATAATGAATATGCTCAAGAAATTGAGGGTGAAATTATGGATTGCAACGCAAATAAACTTGTTGAGTCTAACATTTGGATAAATGAGCTATATCCTTTTTTTCAAAAGCTACTAAATGAAAATTGGAATAAAAGTCAGCATTGGACTATTAGCCGCTCGAGTCAACATATATTTGAAGTGCATTTAGAGGTACGAGCAACGGTTGACTTAGAACAAAGAACTTGTTCTTATAAGAGTTTACAGATAAGATTATTTCCATGTTCTCATACTGTTTTTGTTGTACGGAGGAAAGGGACTAGTATTTATATCTATATTGAGGAGTACTATAAGGTATATTTCTATAGAAAATCATACTCGATACCTATAGTTCCTCTTCCTGATTTGATATCCTTAAATATTCCTATACCTGAAAATCCTTCCATCCTTCCTTCAATAACAAAGAGATCGACATGCAAGTCAAGAAATAAGAGAATAAAGTTTGTTGGTGAGATCACAATTAAGGAAGTTACTTGCTCTACGTGTAGTAAAATTGGTTATTATGGGTCTACATATTAAGAAACCATTTGATTATATTCAAAATTGTTGAATTCATTCATTGTAAAAATTTTAGTAATAAAATTTTTTAAGGACTCATTTGACTGAAAAACGAATGTAATTTTATTGTTTAATGTTTACTTTTATTTTTTATATGACAGTTCAGCAAAGTACACGTATTTTTTAAAAAAGTGCACATGATCATTTTTTTTAAAGTTCACTTATACTTTAAAAAATTTGCATGTATTTTACATTTTTTCACTCTATGTATGATTCATGGTTCGCACCGACGGTATATTATACGGGTACTAGTGTATGATATAAGTCACAAGACACGCATTAAAGAAAATTCTTTATTATTAAAACAAAAAAAAGTGCAGGGGAAGTGCATAATGAAAGCTTAAAAAAGAATCAATTAGACTGTTAGATGGGAAATCTATTAAAGGCATCTGTGATGTCAGGAAGAGAGTCGATTAAATTCGAGTGGACTCGAATTTGTCCTTCCATCGCAGATACGAGGCCTTCCTGGTAAGCATTTTTCTCCCTCGGCTCCACAAGCTTCTTCGTAACCTCATGTATATAGAAAAACATGAGGCCTTCATGTGTTTGAGGAGGATCCTCATCCACATTAAATAAATAAATGGGACTGGGAGGAAGTCCGGAGCAGCCTTCCCTCACATAGTCTAAAAAGTGATCATAAGCAGTTTGGTATAAGAAAATAATTCCTCAATCTCCTTCAGTTATTTTTTGTTTCTTTCTTCCTTTTCTAAACTAGCTTCGAACTGTTCTGCTGGGATATTCATTATCTACTTTTTACTTGAGATTGTGATTGTATATAAAGGAACAATCATACTGTTTTATAGGCCAAATAAAATCTATTTATTTCTTTGACCAGAAGTAGTTGGGATACATGAGTAGTTTAGCTAAATAAATGGTTTTTTGTTATTGGGGATTAGTGGATGTAAACGAGGTAAATAATTTTTTTTATTGTGTATTAGTGAATATAAACGAGGTAAAGGACATGTGCACACTTTTTATTTCTTGCATTTTCATACTTGTACACGTGTAAAAAAATTACTTGCTAAATCTAAATAGTAATTTTCAATTGCAAAATCAAAATTCAATTAATTTATCCATGCGTGTAATTTGTTTATATTGCGTATACTTTTCTCATAAATCATATACTTTTAAATAAACTTCATGTACTTTGTTTCCTAACATTTACTTTGAAGAAATTGTGTGTGTAGTGATAATACGCAAATATTGTGTATTTCATCCGTCGAACCTACGCATTTTAGCCTCCTCAGGTGCCTTAATCTCTATATTTAAGCCCGTTAACCAGACAACCTCGGTTTATATTGTTAACATGCTATATGAGGTATAATTGGACTTTTGTAGGTATTTAGGTACTAAGTATGGAGTTCGGATGCATTTCGATGAATTTTCGTACACAATCGCACGTTCAAGGGCAATCCGATCATTTCACAGCTTGGGCACCTGGCCCGACATCTACATAGAAGTTGCATCCCTCCTCACTAGTTTCGCTGGCCGCAAACGGTGCACGATTTCGAGTCCGTATGACGAAGTTACGGCGATTTTAGCGGAGAAGAATTGCATGCCAAAACAGGGGAAACTGCAGTCTGCCCTGCTTGATCGATCGATCGAGCCAGGGGGTCGATCGATCGACCCTTCATATTTTTTCCACGATTTTAACGGTTGATCGATCGACCACAGGGGTCGATTGATCGATCCCCTATATTCTTTCTGCAGATATTTTCTTTTCATTTTCTTTCTTCTTTTTTGTTATACCAACTTACCACTTAAGCCAATTTTTGTTGTAATAAGAGAGGGACTCTGATATTCTGATATAGATAGTTTTTACATTACATTTTAGGTTAGGGTTTGGTTTTGATAGCTCATCTTCTTCTCTTCTTGGATTGACAACCATTTGGTTTTGTAAGATTGAACTATTCACTTCCATCTCCTTTAATATAGTTTGTTCTTCATCTTTCCTTGCTTTGTAATTTAGTTTCCATGCTTTGTAACTAGTTTACTTGCTTTAATTCTTGCTTTCCTAGTTTAATTAACATAATTTAGTTTAATTCATCATGCACCCTTAAATAAATAGGGTCGAGATTTCATTTTCGCCATTTTCGGGCCCCGAGCTCCGAAAATTAGGTTTTGTGCAAAATTGCATTTAATTGAAACCGCGTGTATTAAAGTTGGATTGTTATGTGTTTAACTTTATTTGTCACGCAACTTTAGTGTTTATAGTGACAATCCAAATTTAATCCGCGTGTGACCATATTTCAGTTAAATGTTTAATCTCGCAACTTTGGATTGAATTTCTTATTGTGTGATTTTTATGCTTAATTGATTATGCTCGATTAAATTGCTTTCGATCCTTAACTCTATTTAGTAGTTGTTTCGATCCGTGTGGTCGAATGCGATCCCGATCCTCACTTTACTTTTGTGTAGCGTAACTTATTCTTTTCTTTTGTCACCATTCCAACCATCACCTTTTCATTCATTTATTTTACATTTTTATTCCTGAAGTAATTAAACAATTAAAATCTCAAATTCAATCACTCCCTGTGGATTTCTTACGATGCCCGACTTACCGTTGTACTTGCCTCGCAAGTTCAGTCGTAGTTTAGGTTTTTGTATTGAGTAGGCGAAACGAAACAACGATTAGCGTTATGACGCGACGCTACTTTTCGCTCTCGATTAAAATGGCGTCGTGGCCGGGGAGTGTGTTGCAGATTGTAATTATTTTATTATTTCATAGTATTTCTTTCATTCATATTTTTATTCTTTATTTTCCCCTTTCTTTGTTACTTATGCTAGATTGTTTCGAGAAATTAAAATTTTGGCGCTTGTTGCTTTTGTTGAATAGCTTATTTTGAAATGTCTCGCTATTATGCTTTAGATAACCTTAATTGTTATGAGAATTGTTTTCCAAGTTATAGTCCCAAAACAATGAGATAATGCCTACAAATTCTTGAAGATGAGCGCATTGAGCGTGAAATTCAAGAGTATGTAAGTATTCCCTCATCGCCTTGTGAGGATAATTTGGAATGTGGGGAATCCATTAGCTATGAGCATCCCACGCAAGAAGATGTTATGTCTTCTTGTGAGTTTGATTATGAGTTAATGATTAAGGAAATGAATGACCAATCCGAAAGTTCTCAAGCTTGGTTTCTAAAAAATGATGCCATGCTCGATGAGATTATTTCTTCACAAAATCGGGTTGAGGTTGAAACTTGTGTTTCATCTCCACCCCTTTTTGTTGAAGAAATAATTCAGACTGAGCCAAGCTTTAGCACTTTCGATTTTCAACCTCTTATTAATGCTTCAGATTGTATTGAGGTTGATGGTCCTTCTTTTCCTTTATTCCCTACTATTCCCGAATAATTAAATTTATCACAAGAATCGGCTGAAAGTCTTGAGGACTTTAACCCGATTCTTGTACGAGTATGTTATTTTGAGATGCTTCATCTCATGGGATTTTCACTTGCACTTGCCCCACATCCCCTTCCAATTGAAGAATCTTGGGGATGTGATTTTAATTTTTCTGAGACTAATGTAGTCTTGTCCCCCTTAGTATCCAAATCTCCCATCCTCCCTCCCAAAGTTTCAATTGGGGATGGTTCACTTTTACCACCTTACACATGCCTTCCGTCGTTCGAACGGAATTCCTATTTTCCGGGAGGCATGCATGTTCGGGAGGGTCCACCGTTGATCCGCCAAATTCAAATTGTGTTTTGGATGGACCCTCAAAAGTTTCAACTTTTAGTATATAGTTAATTACACGTCCTATGTGTAGGTTGTATATACTAACTTCTTCTTCTTTTTTTTATTTTTTCTTAATATTAGCCTAGTGTAATTAGTTAATCTCTTTTTATGTTTTTTTTTGCATGCTTGGTTCTAACTCTTTTGTAGGTGCAACGGACTTGAGTTTGCGGAGACTATGCGCCCCAACACACATTGTTAAGAAAACAATCAAAAAAGTCCCAAAAATATTTTTTCTTTATTTTTCACACACTCATTCTCACACATTTGCATTTTTTTTCTTTTTTTTTATTATACTTTTTGTCGTGAACATGCGTGTGTTGCTCGTTGTACATATTTTTTTTTTGTTAGCATAGGCCTATATATGTGTATATTTTAGCCTATGTCTATATAATTTTATTTTTATTTTTATTTTTATTTTTATATTTTTATTTCATATTTTTATATATTTATACTTATATATATATATATATATATATATATATATATATATATATATATATATATATATATATATATATATATATATATATATATATATATATTTAAACCCCCTTTATTCTCCTATAATTGCATTCCCCCCCTCCATTTTAAAACAGGAAGCAGTGTGCAGTTTGCTGCTTACTCGATCGATCGATGCCCCTGGCTCGATCGATCGATCGAGCAGTTATAGGCCGAAATCTGCTATGTTTTGTCCCCTTTTCCTTATTCTCTTTTCTCTTCTCTTAAACTGTTTCGTGCCCTAATATTTCCCCCAACGCATTTCCTTGGTTTCAACCCTTTTTCTACACTTACAAGGTATAATTCTTCCTACTTTATTATTGTTTTGTACATTTGGGTTGATTTTTGTCATAAATTCCATGTTTTATCCACATTTTGACATATTTTGAATGTGTTGGTGTTTACCCTGATTTGTGTTGTTCCAACCATTTTTTCTTGTGATTATTGTTGAAAATCCACTCATGAACACATGTATATTGCTGCATTGTTGTTGTGTTCATGAGTGGGGCTCTTTGGTTGGTTCAAAATGGTATTTTTCACCCTTGACGCACATTGCGCACGCCAAGTGTTTGCTAAAATTCCCCAAACAGTTTTCAATCCCATTTTGGCGCACACTTGGGTTATTTTCACTCCTTGTCGCATTTCGACATATTTTATCGCAATGTTACACTTTGTTACCACGGTTTTGAGCACTTGCACCCCCATTTCAACTTGTACACTAACTAACCATTAAGTGTGCTTACAATTTTTTTGGTATTTGTAGGTTGAAATGGCACAACTAAAAAAATACAAGTAAACTAGGTGTTTGCCCACCGGGGGCGTTGATGGGTTTCACTGCGACCAGGAGCGAGATTGGTACCGCGCCCATTTTTACACATCCGAGCGTCCACTTGGTTACCATTTTGCGTGGACCATTGATCATATACCGAGGGAGGCGCGTGTTCTGTTGCGCCGTCAGGGATGGGAGCCTTTCTCTCTACCAACGGGCGCATTAATGAAGAGCTGGTCCGTTTATTTTATGCGACGTTGGTAGAGGTGAGGGGGGACGGGCCGACTACTTATGAGGCTATGGTCCGTGGGGTGCGGATACCTTTCAGCATTTCAGACTTGGCTGCTTACATGGATGTGCCAAACCCCACGGATTCGATTAGTTTTATGGATGGGAATATCTTCGGCCGTGGGACATTGATAGAGGCTCTTGCACCAGGGGAGGCATGGAAAAAGAGTGCTTTTCGTTCGGCGACAATGGAGGACTTACCGAGATTTCTTCACTATATCAATGTCCACTCTTTTATGGTGACGAACAACCGGTCAGAGGTGCGTCACAAGAACGCCGCATTGATCTACGCACTGATTAATAATTTGGGCAATATCATCTTGCCTAATATCTTTCTGGATATGATGTGCGCAACGGCTAAGGAGATAGCCTGGAGGTATTCTCTTCCCTTTCCTGCCCTCATTACAAAGATCTGTATATCGCACGGTTGCCCAGAGTTTGACGCTGACCGCAAGCACAAGCCACTCAGGCTTCTCTCCAAGGACAATATCTCAAAGATACTAAAACACGAGTGGGAGAAACCGGGTAACAAAAGACAGAGGGCAGAGGTAGCTAATGAGCCGACGACAAAGAGGCAGAGAATAGGGAGATAGAGCAAGGTGAGGGTTCTCACACGCCACACACTGATTACGATGCCCTCTTTGTGGCATTTCAGGCCGTGCAGGACCAGCGCTGGGAGGAGACCCAGCTCAGGTGGGCTACATGGGAGTCCCGCCTGGACCAGTATCATGCCGAGCAGCGATAGGAGTGGGCCCAGCAGAGGCAGGCTAGAGCGCAACACAGGCATGAGTACAGGATGATGCAGTAGATGATGAGAGATCTTTATTTACAGCGGCATGATTCCGATATAGCTCTACCTCCTCATTTTCAGGACCCTTCTGATCCTAGTGGTTCCGCCCACTAGTCTACTGTTGTACTGGGTCTTTTTTGGCATTTATGGGTCGGATATTATGTTGTACTTTTTATTTTTATTTGTATTTCTTTCATTTCAGTAGTTGTAATGTATTAAGTGATTTTGTATTGAATTTATGAAATGGGAAATGAAAATGAAGTTTATGGTTGTTTATTGGATTTTGATGTGTGTGACCTTCCATTTTATAAAATCAAAAAGTTCACCATTAATTTATCTAGTATTTTCACTTCAGCCCCTCTATATTATTGTGACTTGTGACATAGATTCTTTTAACATAATACATCGGTACATATTCTTCCTATGCTTTGTACTAACTTGTTTTGCATCTTCATTTGAACTTGTACTTATGGAGATCGCTCCACATTTGGGTAATATGATTCCTTTCCTATCTTTGTGTTGTGTTCTTTAATGGACACATTGGGGACAATGCAACATTTGAGTTAAGGGGTGTAGGATATTCTATCCATTTCACTGTCTAGTCCTTGGATTTTATTACAATTTATTTACAAAGCTTGTTTTTGTTAAAAATTTGACAATTTTCAAAAATATTTTCTTTCCTTTTTCTCCTTTTTTGGGCATTTTTCCCTTGTTTTCGATGATAAATTTTAATAATTGCCCAGTCAAATAGACAATTCAACGATGCATGTTCTCGATTTTAGAAGTTATTAGACTTTAGTCCTAAATCATTAATATTATGAATAATTTCGTGAATTAAACTTTATCCCGTGAGCACATGCACTATTCTTGTTATATTGATTTGGTTTAAGATTTTTATAACTCGGTATGCTTTTGTTGCATTGTATATACTTAAACCGAGTGAGATTAGAGACTTATCTTCATTTGTGAGTGTATACACTTTTCTTTCCTCTTTGAAAACGTTACAGTCGTTGGTAATCTCTTTATTCTTTCATTGACCGTTCATTAATTGAGTTCATACTTGAAATGTGTTACTGGAGCATGATTTTCATATGTTGTTTGACTTGAGAATTGCGTATACTTTTTGAAATGATCATAGGCCATCTTTGTATATCACCCATATGACCTTGACCTCACCCTTTATATGTTCCCTAGTCAACCCACTTGAGCCTAAATACTAGCCTTTCGCTTCATTACCCAAAATCCCATAACCAACTCCAAATTGGAGTTTTATACCATACATATTACCTTACATACCCTTGTTTGGATTGTTACTTGGGATTAAATGTTATTATTGTTTTGTGGTTGCAATTTGAGTAAGAAAAAGAGTAAGAAATGAAAAGAAAAAGAGTGAAAAAGAGAAAGTTGAAAACAAAAGAAAAAAGTGAGAAAAAGAAGAAAAGAAAAGAAAGAAAGTTGTTTGTAGTGTTTTTAGTGATTCAATAATCCTTGTTACTCTCTCGATTGTTAAATCTAATGCTCGTTTGGAAATTATTTGTCCAATTTTGAAATTGCCCACTTTTTTCCATTTTCTTGAGTTTTCATTTCGAACACTTTGAATCCATATATACATCCCTTTCATTTTGTACCCTAACCTAGCCTACATTACAACCATATTAAAGTCCTATGTGATCTTAAGTTGATGTAATTCAAAGGTTTAAATAGTTTTGATAATCTGTGAAAATGCATTTCGTCTCTTTTTTATGTGTGGTATCTTTCACTGAGATTGCAATTTTTACTTCCTATATAGCATTCTTCAATTGTGACATGTGCGCGGCCTAGTTTCCATTTACATTTACTCCTTATGCCCGCATGTCCCGTGTGTGAGCTCCCTGTTTCAAGTGATTTCATTTGATGAGTGTAATGCCCATGAGGATTGACTTTTATGCATGCTTTGATATTTAGTATCCGAGTTATTTAAGTTTTTGTCGAATCATACTTTGCATATGCTCACTCCCCTCCCACATGTTAAAGTTTAAATTCATTGAGGTGCATTCCATAATGTTAATAACTACGGACTTTTCACGCGAATTCGTTTTCTATTCTAATAACATGTTGAAATCTTTTTCGCCATTGTTGAGTTTGTCGCATGCTTGATTGGGCATATTTTGAGGAAACTTTATGATGTTTGTGGGTATCATCACTGAAAACCCTCGCGAGACGACACTCGTCCGCTAGGGTAACCTAGGGGTTTAACGGCTTATTGCATACGCTAAAGGCAATCGAATCGCCCGCGAAAGTGGCTTAATATTTTTATACCGTATTTTTGTACTTATCCTACTTTTGGTGCTTGTTGTTCTTGTTGCATCCTATTTCATTGCTAGGGACTAGCAATGTGTAAGTTAGGGGGTGTGATAATACGCAAATATTACGTATTTCATCCGCCGAACCTACGCATTGTAGCCTCCTCGAGTTCCTTAATCTCTATATTTAAGCCCGTTAACCAGACAACCTTGGTTTATATTGTTAACATGCTATATGAGGTATAATTGGGCTTTTGTAGGTATTTAGGTACTAAGTATGGAGCTCGGATGCATTCCGGTGAGTTTCCGTACACAATCGCACGTTTAAGGGCAATTCGGTCATTTCACAGCTTGGGCACTTGGCCCGACATCTACACGAAAGTTGTATCCCTCCTAGCTAGCTTCGTATGACCATGAACGGTGCGCAATTCTGAGTCCGTATGATGAAGTTATGGCAATTTTAGCGGAGAATAATTGTATGCCAAAACAGGGGAAACTGCAGTCTGCCCTGCTTGATCGATCGATCGAGCCTGGGGTTCGATCGATCGACCCTTCATATTTTTACCATGATTTTAACGGTCGATCAACCGACCACAGGGGTTGATCGATCGATCCCCTATAGTTTTGAGAGCTCATCTTCTTCTCTTCTTGGATTGACAACCATTTGGTTTTGTAAGATTGAACTATTCACTTCCATCTCCATTAATATAGTTTGTTCTTCATATTTCCTTGTTTTGTAATTTAGTTTCCATGCTTTGTAATTAGTTTACTTCCTTCAATTCTTGCTTTCCTAGTTTAATTAACATAATTTAGTTTACTTCATCATGCACCCTTAGATAAATAGGGTCGGGATTTCATTTCCGCCATTTTTGGGCCCCGAGCTCCGAAAATTAGGTTTTGTGTAAAATTGCATTTAATTGAAAGCGCGTGTATTAAAGTTGGATTGTTATGCGTTTAACTTTATTTGTCACGCAACTTTAGTGTTTATAGAGACAATCCAAATTTAATCCGCGTGTGACCATATTTCAGTTAAATGTTTAATCTCGCAACTTTGGATTGAATTCCTTATTGTGTGATTTTTATGCTTAATTGATTATGCTCCATTAAATTGCTTTCGAGCATTAACTCTAATTAGTAGTTGTTTCGATCCGTGTGGTCGGATGCGATCCCGATCCTCACTTTACTTTTGTGTAGCGTAACTTATTCTTTTCTTTTGTCACCTTTTCATTTATTTATTTTACACTTTTATTCCAGAAGTAATTAAACAATTAAAATCTAAAATTCAATCACTCCCTGTGGATTTCTTATGATACCCGACTTACCGCTGTACTTGCCTCGCAAGTTCAGTCGTAGTTTAGGTTTTTGTATTGAGTAGGCGAAACGAAAACAACGATTAGCATTCTGACGCGACGCTACTTTTCGCACTCGATCATGTAGTTATCATTGTGTATACCTTACGTGTAGTATGGTCCGCGCCAGAGGCAATATAAACTTACTTAGGATATTATGTGTTATCGTTTTGTATATAACTTTCATATTATCTTGGCGCCATATATAGTTTTGAACGTTTTCCTGATAAGCTTTTTATGCTATAATTTTTTTTTATGTTTTTCTTTCAAAATCTCATTTACTTTTTATTTGTTTTCATAATAAAAAAATTATTTTCTTTCATGCATGTCTTATAATTTATATCACATATTAGGAACTAAATAAAATAGCTATTTATCTTTAGTTGAGCTTAATAAATGGTTTTTAATTATTATGTATTAGTGGATATAAACGACGTAAAGAACATGTGTAAACTTTTTATTTCTTGCATGTTCATTCTTGTACACATGTAAAAAAAATTACTTTTTATATATAAATACTAATTTTCAACTGCAAAATCAATTTTTTTATCAAACGCGTGTACTTTATAATGTACGCGCGTGTATTTTATGAAAAAGATCATTTCCTATATAAAAGTTACACTATAGAATAATGATGTATTCAATTTCAAAATTTACCACAAGTACCTGTTCAGCTTATGATTCATCAAGAGTTTGATTTATTAAGAACAATTCTAGAACATTGGCTCTCTTAATAACTTAGTATAACCTGTATTTTCCGAGGTCATATCCTATATGGTTATGGTTCGCTCCGGCGACCCCATTTTGGAGTAATACATATAAGGAACAATAACCAATACAAAACAAAAAAATTACAAATAAGGTATATTTTTGACTGAATTTACAAAATGTCCTTTTTAGGGAAGAAATATTCTAAAAATATAATTTCGCTTAGTATATGTGCTCTATGTTTTAGCATTTCAGGGTCTTGAAATGATTTTTCTGTTCCTTACCTCTGCTAATTTGTTCAATGTAGTAGATGCAGAAGACCCTGTAGTCAACCTTGAAATTAAAATAAAATAAATATATAAATTAGTATGATGTGAATGAAATTTGTTGCAAATATACAAATTTGTACTTTATGGAAATGAAGTTTTTGCTTACCCATTATATTGCTTAGGACATTTATAATCTCTTATTTGGTTAAATTTGACATCATTTTTAAGCAAGAATTATATTGTTCTTTTTTTCTTCTACTGTCAATGGACCATCAACAATTGTAAATTCATCTGGTGTACCTTCATCTACCATTCTCTGAGTTACAAAACTCTTTTCTTTTCATTATTTCTGCTTCAGTCTTTAATACGTATAGTATTTTTTGGAAGGTAAAAAACTGTTAAGAGGAAAAATAGTAAATGTATAAAAAATTATATATAGATTAAATATTGTAAAGTACACGCATAATATTAAAGTACACGTGCATGTATTTGCGTATTTCATGCATATTTTACAATATTATGGTTGTACTTTGATACACTGGGTGATTATTTGATACTAATACAAAGTACACATCATGAACATTATAAAGTAAACGTGAATCATAAAAGTACAGGTAATCTAACTAAGTTTAGGCTATAACCATTTTTTTAGTATCATCAAAGTATGATGTGTTTTTTTCCTTGTCGTACGGTCGATAAGAATTTATATGGACGCTTTATTTTGTTCTCTGTATATCGTAAGTAATATGAAATTTCCTATGTCATGTCTTAGTACAATGAACAACTTATTACAACTACCCAAGTATTGAAATAAATATTTGTATAACTCGCCCTTCTTATTGACTTCATTTTTTCTACAAGCTTTTTTCTTAAAAAAAATTATAGACATAGTGTTAGTAAAAAAAAATTATAGTATTTAAGTGATAGTGATGCACAAAGATTTCGTTTTAATATTCCTTACCCGATAATAATCAGAAAAGTGTGTGAAGTGGAGAGCCTTTCCTTTGACAATTTTGTCCTCAATACTTCATTGAAGGCGATTATTATCTATTTCACACATTTAAAATAGTGAGGATATAATAATGTTGAAATTTAATGAATGTCTAATTTGCGATTTACATACTTGGCTTGATATTTCTTGATTATTGAGGACTTCAACAAAATCTTTCCATGTGACATACGAAACCAACCCTTCGTAAATAAATTTCCTGCATTTTAATATAGCCAATAACGATTGTATAATAAGAATAACATTATTCTTCTGCACCAAAAAAATAAAAATAAGTGAAGTGCAATATCATCAAACAATACACTTTACCCTGGTTCAGCCTTTTGAATAAACTCTTAAACTTTATTCTTCACAACTTCATTGAGGTATTTGTATGCACTGATTGCTTAAAGCTTAAAGTGAGTTTATTTATATTGTTGGGCTATTGTTAGCTTGTCGGTTCTTGGCTTTGTCCGCTTTTATTTTTTAATTGGGCGATTCTTCTTGGTTTCATCAGAATATTCTTTTGTCCTCTAACAGGCCCTTTTTTCAGGTATATCTTTATATACAAGCCCTATGGGGGTGACCTGTAGTGTCTTTATTTAATCTATATAAACAAAATCATCAACCTTTTTTGCTTTTCTATCTTGCCTCTCATGTATTCTCTTATACATTAATGCCTATACAGTCTTCAACTCCGAAATTCAGTCCATGAGTTCTTTATTAGTATTTTCTTGATATATAAAAAAAGAATGTTAGATTGAAGGTCCTTTTTAATCAACATAATATCAAAGAACATGAATAACTGCCTTTACTTTATAAAATCTACTTGTATTTTCTTAAAACATCTTTATTTTACGATATAAAGCGCGTGTACTTTCATTAAAATACCGCATGTATTTTGATAAAATGCGTATAGTTTATAAAATAATTGTTTGTACTTTATAAAAAAGATCATGTCCTTTAAAAATGCTTGTACTTTATAGAATAATTATGCTTTCCATTTGGAAATTAATCAAAAGTACTTGTTCAGTTTTTTTCACTTGTGATTCTTTAAGATTTTTCCTTAACGCCGAAATTTCATGAGCTTTATTTGTGTTTTCATGATATATATGAAAAGAAGAATTTTAGATTGTAAGTATTATTTGATAAACATAATATCAAAAGAACATAGACTACAAATCCAAATAAATGGAACAAATGATCAAGAACAGCATGAATAACAGTCTGTACTTTATAAAAACTACTATAATACCCCATATTTCTACGTATTTAGAATTTAATTAAAATACGGGCCTTAAATTTAAATTACGTGAGTAAGGTAATTTAATGTGACCATATATTTAAATTACGTGAGTAGAGTAATTTAATGAGACCTTATATTTAAATTACGTGAGTAGAGTAATTTAATATGACCATATATTTAAATTACATGAGTAGAGTAATTTAATGAGACCTTATACTTAAATTACGTGAGTAGAGTAATTTAAGATGACCTAAATGTTAAATGAGATGATTTAATATTTTAAGTTGAGTTACTGAAAAGACTTGTGAATAACTCATGAATTTACCTTACGTCATAACGAGTGATATGGGCGTATATGATTTAAATCTTAACCGAGAGCCAAACATGGGCTAACGAGAGGTTGAGATAAGAAATATTATATGAGTGACTCAAATGACAATTTAGAGGTCACGGTTAGCTCCGGAAGGGTCAAAATAGTATACCCAGGGTACTAGTTGGGTCCCGGGATATCTTTGGGCTAAGTCGGGACCATTCAGGGGCATTTTGGTCTTTTAAAAGATAGGAGTGGGAAGACCTACGAATTTTAAAGTCTTTTATCATCTGATTAAATAAGTAATTAGGGTTAGAAACCTCATAACGCACGGAGAGTCTATTAGAGAGAAAAGAGAAGTTATTCTCAAAGCATAAAATGAAGAAGTGTGAGCGATTCAAAGAAATCCTTGAAACTCAAGCAATTGAAGAGTGGAGATTGAAGGAGATAAACAATCAAACTCTGCAACAACCACGAAATCAGATTATCTCTGAATCAAGGCAAGTGGTTATTTACAAAATCTAAATCTGAGTTACAATATCTATATATAAGGTGTGTAGAATAGATGGGTTTGAATAATTCTTGAAGGAAGATTTGATGCATGTTTGGGATAGGATTTGCATGTAGTTAGATTTACATATGTAGAGGATTAAATTATAGAAGAAATATGATTCCTATTACGACATATAAATCTGGGTATATGATGATTTAAGATAAAGAAACCATATATCTAGGGTTTTGAGAAGTTAAGAATAATTGTGGTTCTTGGATGATTTTCGTGAAGATTTGATGAAATCTTAATGTTAGGAATAGTCTTTATCCATATAAAAACTAATTGGTGATGTTGGTAGAGAGTTCCAGAAGATTTAATGGAGTTTTGAGTGGTTAAAACTTATGAAAGACGAAACAGGTATAAGCTGCCCAGAACAGTCGATTGATCGACTATGAAGATCGATCGATCGATGTTCATCAGTCGATCGATCGATGATGAAGGTCGATCAATCGACCTCTGTTGTTTCCTAAAAAATCTTCTTGAGTGAATTATCTTCGATGGTCGTCACTTATTGGGAAGTTTAAAGTGATTCTATACCTATCTTAGGACTTGATAAAGACCAGTAGGTAGAGGCTTGAGACCCATCATAGTCATTGAGAGAAAGACTTAGAAAATAACTAGATAAGCAAAGAACGAACGTGTCGAGTATCGAAAATGGTGAATTTAAGTTACGAAGGGAGTTAACATGAATTCAAAATAATTATCAGTAGGGTAAAGATGAATTAACTACTGAATTAATTGGAGGGATAACTAGGGCCCTTAGAGTAGTGAATATACCCAATTAAATGCGATAGTGATAATAAATCGTAAAATAACAAGTACGGTGAATATAAGAGAATAAAATATTATGTACGAACATGATTGATAGGTCGGGTGTGTACCTACTGAATTGTATGAACTTTTAGGTTAAGAGAATTATACCTAAATTGATTATGTAGGGTCGATGAGATATTTCGAACTAACATAGAGTTATTATATGTTTGGTGTCGATGAAGAATGCCGAACCAAAACTTAAAACTGGTGTCGTGATGAAAGAGTTTGATCCAGAATATGTGTATATATATAAATAGTTGGGGTCGATGTATTATTCCGAAGTAACTCTTACTTGGGGTCAATGAGTTATTCCGAACCAAGAGTCCTTTATGTGCGTGTTATAAGGACATATTAGTGATAACTAATATTCAGTATACGTCGTGTGATAAATGTATACTGTAGGTATAATCTACTGACATGAATAGTAGATAATAAGATGGACTGGTAATATTTTAGTAATACTTAAGTGATGAGACTTAATTATAAAATAAGAACAAAGATAACCAGAAATGAATAAGTTATCTACGTGTAAAACATATGAGATATGAACTATTAATATACTGCGTGTATGATATGGTGACTTAGAGAGTAGATAAGCCCAGTGGAGTATTCAAGTCTAGTAGGCTTGGGTAGTATAACTAGATGGACTAAGTACCAACGTTAGGCGTGCACTATAGGAGAGGGGTGAGGTAACTCAAGAAAATGTACTAAATCTTAACTTGTATAATCAATAACTCATATTTATGATAGCTGCTTGCAAAATATTTTTAAATGTTTTGAGTACTAACTCTTGCTATGTAAAAATCCTTTTTTAAAACTTTTTAGGTGCCCAGCCACAGGGACACCTAACATGACTTCATTCCAGGGATTTTAGAGCTGCAACACATGTGGATGTTGCAGGGCTTACTTAGACGATTCTTTTATTTCAGATCTAGTGTAGGATCTCAGTTTTAGTACTCTCAATTTGGGGACATGTTGTCCAACCTTTATATTTGTAGTTATTCTGATATCTTGGATTTGGAGTTAGTTTCATTTCAGCCTTGATTTTCGGTGAGGATTTATCTCATTAAGTTATTTATGATGATTGGTTTAGTACTTCTTAAAGTATATTATTCCGCATGAGTTATTTTATCTGTTCAATGAAGATAAAATTTTGCACTGGCTTAATTTCACTTAGGTGGTTAGTAATTAAAAATTTTCGACAGTGATGCTAAGAATGAACCATTTAAGAAACCTGTTTTAAATTAAATTAAGGCTTGATCACTCAAGGCTTAATTAGGCGGGGTGTCACAACTACGTGTATTTATTATTATCCTACAATAAAAAACATGTGTGCCTTCATTTAAATACTGTGTGTATTTTGATAAAACTCGTGTACTTTATAAAATAACTACTTGTACTTTATAGAATAATGATGTTCTCCATTTAAAAATTAATCAAAAGTACCTGTTCAGTTTTTTTCACTTGTGATTCTTCAAGATTTTTCCTCAACGTCGAAATTTCATCCATGAGAGTTTTATTAGTGTCTTCCTAGTGTATAAAAAATAATGTTAGATTGTAAGCATTATTTGATAAATATAATGTCAAAGAACATGGAATACAAATCCAAATAAATGAAACACATTATCAAGAACAACATGAATAACTGTCTGTACTTTATAAAAACTACGTGTATTTTCTTAAAATATCATTATTCTACAATATAAAATGCATGTAATTTCATTTAATACTGCTTGTATTTTGATAAAAACACGTGTACTTTATAATATAACTACGTGTACTTTATAGAATAATGATGTTTTTCATTTGAAAATTAATCAAAAATACTTGTTCAGTTTTTTTTCACTTGTGATTCTTCAAGATTTTCCCTCAACGTCAACATTTCTAGCTCACCGTCTCTCAATTTTTGCAGTATATTTTCATACATTTTTTTGAGATTTTTATTACTCTCAGATAGATAGGCATTCGTTTGGTTCAACATTTTTTATGATTCAGCCTGTTGTTTCAATGATTCATTTAATTGTTTCATTCTTTATGAGTTACTCATTGTTGCTCGAATAATTTTTTCTTTCAAAGAATAGTTTATATCCATAATTTGGGTATTTTTCACCTCTAACTTATTCAATAACTGTTTTTCTTTCAAAAGTTGGGAATTTTCCACCTCAAACTTATTCATTTCCTATTGTGCTTCCACAAGTTTGGCATTTTTCACCTCCAAAATCTTCACATTTTCTAGTGCACAATCATGTTCTTCAGTTGATTTAGATACTTGGGAATTTTTTTTCTAACAACTCCATTTTCAATGCAACATTTTCTTCATCCAACTTCACCTGCTCAGTATTATCAGAATCGCTTGATTCAAAATTTTGAGTATTTGTTGGTTCATAATTCCCAACATTCTTAAACTTTTCATAATATTTTGATTCAAAATTTCCATTATCTTTTGGTTACATTTTCTTTTTTTTAAGGCATCACGGAGTTTTTAAGCAGAATATTCTTAGCTGATGAAAAAGTATTGTCATCACATTCTCTATCAGCTTCTTCGGACGATGAATCAGTATGTATATGACATGATTCAGAAATGTTCAAAGAGAAACCGGGCCCTTCACATAGAGTTGTACTCTTTTTTATGCCCTTTTTGAGATCAGCTCCATTACACTGTCCTTACTGGTTGCTTTATTTCTAGTCTCCTTCTTCAAATTTGCTGAAGCAATATCATTCTCAAATAACCAATCTTTCAAAGATGAAAAGTTCCATCTAAGAAATTTTGGTTTCTTCTCTTCCTTCCATTCAACGGGTGGAATGATATCAAACTTCTCCCATACCCAATACTATGATCATGCCAAAGCACACGTGATATTTATAAGTATATTATCTAGTTTTTATAATAAAAATAACGCGTTTAATCTATAAATATCACCTGTACTTTCAAAATACACGTGATATTTACAAAATACACGTGTTATTCCAATGATTATGATCAAAGAAATAATGCGTGCATTTTTATAAATATCACTTGTATTTTGAAGGTACACGTGATATTCCAATGACCATGGTCACTGAAATTACGCATGTAATTTATAAATATCACGTGAATTTTTAAAATACATGTTTGATATTTATAGATTTCACGTGTTTTTAATTGAACAAAGTCGTTCAAAAAGAAAAAAGATGTATCACACCAAATTTTCCAATTGATTTGTTGGGCTAATTGCATTAGTAAGTTTTGGTCACCAATAGTAAAATGACACATCCACTTGTTGTGCTAGAATTTGAACTTGTTGTTTTGTAGAGTGAATTGATGAGAAACCCATGCACAGCAGGAGTCCAATCATATGTAATCATGTCATCAATATTGTTGATGTATGATGTGAAAAATTCTCCTAATGTGAAGTTTGAGTTGGAGAAAAGCAACATCGTCATGAAATGGAGAGAAACAACTTTTACAAAATCAATTATGCCCTCATCTATGTCAAAATCTACCGATTTCTTCAAACCATTACTTATGTCTGATTTTTTGATTTTTTTATTAGCTTTGAAGTATCGGTCAAGGAATTTAGTTTTTGGAGCAGACGGATCCAATCTCTTTTTCAGAACCATTGGGATCCCAAATATTTCACTTATATCTTTTGGGCTTATTTGGGCCTTGCTCTTCATGTCAAAACTCATCATTTCCTTTTTGTAGAGCTTGACAATGGATATAATGTTTTTATAGGTTCTTTTGTGCTGAATTTCCACTACTTCCTCCCTGTAGTAGCCATTGAAAAGTTCCCAAAATGGAGTCTTCCTAAGAAGTTCAATATGCCTAGCATTTATTTTTCTTCGAATGTAAGAGAAATCATGATAAAAGCTAACAACATTCGACCTATACTAGTCGAATTTATTCACATCACATGCAGATTTCTTCCCGTTGTTAGTTCTTTGTTTTCTAGGACTTTTAAAAGAACTTTCTTCAGCACTGCTTGAAGAACTTTCTTCAGCACTGCTCTTCTTGTAATTCTTTTCTTTTCTTTCCCTCATCTTTATTCACATTCTCATAATCTAAACACATAAAATTTAAAGGATCCTGGTATTTATACCCAAAATATTACTCCAAAATACCACATAAAAATTAAACCCAAACTTTACTCCAAAACACCCAAAAGTGTTGTACTTTTTTTTCTTGTATAATATCTAATATACCTCAAACTAAACATAAAATTAAACAAAAACTAACACCACATCAAACACCACAATCAACCAAAAGACACATTTTCAAAATGGTTCATCTTCCCACCGAAAACCTCAAACCCACAGTTAAACCTAGCCAAAATCATCTTCACCATTTCTTCCCAAATCTCCATTTTCGTGTGTTTGTTATGCTATTGTGGTCTTTGTTGAGTTGTTTATATACAGAAACCAAGGATCAAGGGGCTACATTGCAATGGGTGATGAAAAGAAAGTTAATAATCAAGCTTCCCAAACTCGGAATATCCAATGCTCGTTTGATGATTTTGAGGTATTAAAACACCTGTACACACTATATAATCTATAAAACAACATTAAAAATGATGAAAAGATGAAAAACAACTGAACTGACTGCAATTACGATTGCCTGTCACTGTAAATGACAATGAGTTTCGGTCCCAAGATGTCGTGTAATGACACATCGCAGTTACATTTGACCGTAGATTAATATCACACGATTACACTTGACCATGTAATGAGACTTGGCCGGAATTTTATTTTCACGGTTTTAGTTGGTCGTAGTTGTATATTCACGATTTTAGTTGGCCGTGATAAGTTCACCACGTTTTTATGTGGCCGTGGTATTATAACCATGGTTGTAATGTGGTCGTGACAAGTACCCCACGGTCTCTATTGGTCGTTCTTTTATATACACGGTTATTATTGACAGTGGTATTGTTTTTATATATAAAATTTCAATATAGATGTAATTCATGTAACATATTGCCATTCATTCATGTGCTCATTATTGTATTGTCGTTTCAGTTAGATGACTCGGTTCTAGATGATATATTTTGGCAAGTTATAGACAATCTCATTATAGCGAGTGTATCTACAGAATGTGCTTCCATCGAGAAAGAGAATATGCGTGAACTGAGTATGATCGAACAAGCAACGACATCAAGCTCGCCCAAATGTTTGCGTGATATGTTTCCAGATTTCACAGTCTCTATGGTAAAAAACCATATCACGTAGTTAATTTCCAACAATTTGAGATATTTAATGTATGATATTATTGTATGACATAAATTGATTGTGTGCATTGTTAGGATGCGAAAATAGAAGAAGGATTGGATATTAATGCGATTAATCAAGACCATACAATCTAATTCACAACTGAGGAGGTATGTTTTGTCTATTGATATTGTACGTTCATAACTAAGGAGGCATGATTTAACAATTATACTCAAAATCTCCTTTCATTTAACAATGTTCGTCTTGTGCATATTTTTTATGATCGGAACAAGATGATTGATCGGTGTCAATAAGTTGGTCGCAAGCTTCATGCGGTCGTGATAATTCTGAAATTCGATAAGGCCGGTATAATATGCAAGGGTAGGGTCATACTTGGTTATGAGCGAAGCGAGCTTCATAGACCCAAAAATGACAAGGTGTTGGAAAAAAAGAGGAAGCGTTCTTCCGGAACGTGAAAATATGATTGCCCATTTAAATTGAAATGGGTTCCACACGATAATGGCCATTGGGGGTTGAAGTTCTCTATGGGGTACACAACCACATGGTGTCAAAGTCACTTATTGGGCACCTATATGTTGGCCGACTCTCCCAAAAAGAGTGTAACATTGCAAATGAGATGATAAACAATGGGGGTGGCCCTAAGGAAGTACTCTATACATTAAAAAAGAGTTCAGAGTACAATTATTCATCAATACGAACAATATATAATGCTAAAAGCAAAATGAAGAACTTTGAGATGCAAGGTCTCATCGCTATGCAACAATTGATGCATTTGTTCGAGGAGAAGAATTATGTCCAGTGGCATCGAAGGAATGATCAAACCTAAGTGGTGGAGGATTTATTTTTCGCACACCCCACCTCTTGCTTGTTGGTGAAATGCTTTCTGAGTGTGCTTATGATCGATTGCACTTATAAGATCAATCGTTACAATATGCCATTATTTGAGATGATTGGGGTCACTTCTACCGAGCAATCTTTTTGCATTGCATTTGCATTTTTGAAGAGTGAGAAGGAGGAGAATTTTAGATGGGCTCTGCAACACTTGTGGTCATTATACGATCCAGAAGCTTCGCCACAAGTTGTTGTCTCTGACAAATAACAATCTTGTCTAAACGCTTTGCCAAGCGTGTTTCCACTTGCCACCGTTCTTAAATGCTTATTCCATGTACGAAAGAACATTGAAGGTGAATGTGTGAAACACAATATTAAAGACCAGGACAAGAAGGTATTCATGCAAGGTTGGATTGGGGTATTGGAGCCGGAGTGGCTTATTTTTTTACAGGCATTCTTCTCTTTCCCTTTCGAGGGGGACGGTTGGATTTCATCTTCCGAGGAAGAAGACTCGTCCTTTCTTGCCCTCTCTCCTTCTTCCTCCCTCGCCTCCTCTCTATTTTCCTCTTTTCCTCTCTCCCCTCCTCTATTTCCTCTCTATCTTCCTCTCCTCATCTCTCTCCTTCTTCCTCTCTATCCTCCTCTATTTCCCCCTCTCTCCTTGCCTCTCTCTTCATCTCTTTCTACCTCTATTTCTTCGTCTCTCGCTGCCTCTCTTTCCTCCTCTCTCTCTTCCTCACTTTCCTCCTCTCTCTCTTCATCACTTTAATTCTCTCTCTGTCTTTCTCTCGTGATTTATCTTTTTTTCCTCTTATTTATATCCCACTCCAACCTCACCCCCTTCACAAACCCCAATTAAATCACCTACAACCGCCTCAACTACTTGCTTGACTTCGAAGTAGCACCGCGTCAACATTAAGCAAATCTCCTACCACTTTATCTGATGAAGTCGTCAGAGAATATCCTTTGCTTGAATTAGAGGCTTCACTGGCACCACTACTGCTAGAGGAAACTACGGGTGGTAATACTTCCTTAGCCGCATCCAACCTCCTCTTCCGCTCGGATGCAGTAGGAGGATTTTTGCTTCTCACCATTTATATGACCTACATAAGAAATTAACAAATTATATTAGCAAATGAACATTGGTACCAACATGAATATATGAAATAGAAAACAAATTTGTACTTTAAGAGATTATAATTAAAATTAGAAACAATAATTAGTAAAACCTATTTATTAGAAACAATAATTACTAAAACTATACCCATATATATGAATTAGGAAATAAATTCATATTTTAAGAGATTACAAATAAAATTAGAAACAATAATTACTAAAAATATACCCATATATGTATGAAAAGGACACCACGGTTGTATATGGCCGTGAAATATTTACACACGATTGGGTTTGGCCGTGAAAATATACACACGGTTCGGTTTGGCCGTGAAACCTATAACCATGGTGAGAAATGGCCATATATGGTGAATCACGATTGGATATGACCAAAAATTGTTGGCACCTTCGGTGACAGAAAATCGTAGGTGCAGACGAGTTTTTTTTCCTTTTTCAAATCGTTAAACCCTAGTTTTTTCAAACCGTGTTAAACCCTAGGTTTGTTCACGCAAATGGAATATATTTGCAGTTAGATTAATTAGGCTTACATTTCAATGAGTTTATAATTTATTTCTTATATGTAGTTTGCATGCTAGGGTTTAATCTATGAAGCACGGATGTGGGTATGGGGGTGCGGGTGTGACACAGTGCAGGTGCGGCGATTCGAAAATTCTCAAAAAATTAGGATACGGGTGCGACGAGATATAATATAATAATATAAATTATATTATGTTATTTTTAAGTAATAGAAATAAGTTCCATCATATTATGATTCTAAAAAAATTATGATAAGGGTGTTTGTTATTTTTAACACATTGACAATATTAAAACAGGGAACTCTAACATCAATGTCACATATATTATAATAATCTACTAAAACCCATTAACCATTCAAGTATAAAAGTAGAATTTAATATAATATAATAAAAAACAGTTAACTTCACAAAAGCCATTTAACATTAAACTAAAAACAAACATTCGAAGTCATTAAGAAAACTACTTATCTATTAACTTTCACATATATTATAATAATCCACTAAAACCCACTAACCATTTTTTTATAAAAGTAGAATCCAATATAATGTAATAACAAGAAGTTAATTTGGGCCACAAAACCCTTTTAACATCAAACCAAAAACAAATATAGAAAGTTGTTAAGAAACTGAATTATCAGTCTTCGCATATATTATAATAATCACCCACAAATCATTAAACTATATAAGTAGAATCCAATATAATATAATGATAAGCACTTAACTTGGGTCACAAAACCCATTTAACATTAAAACATTAAACTAAAAACAAATACAGGAAGTTGTTAAGAAACCCAGTTAACTTCATATATGTTGAAGGAGAGTAAGAAGAAAATGAGAGAGAGAGAGAGAGAGAGAGAGAGAGAGAGAGAGAGAGATGAAAATGAAAAGAAAAAAAATCAGAATTGTGTTTTTTTTGGATTCTTTACGAATCCCATCAAAACCATCCGAGTTCTTGCCGAGTTCTTGCCGAATCCTTCCCGAATCCAGAATTAATTTATTTAATTAATATCTGATTCTTCTTTGGGTGCGAATCGGGGCCGAATCGCACCCGCACCCGACTCGCGTGCGATTCAAATTCTTCAGGCCTTTTGAAGAATCCGTGCTTCATAGGGTTTAATACAGAAAACGAGAGCATGACAGTAATACGAGTAATGTTTAATGGTGTAACATACCAGAAATGAAGCTTGATGGTAATGTGGTGTTGTGTGTTTTTTGGTGTCGGGAGTAAAGTTTAATGAGGGATGATGGTTTGAGAGAGAAGTTAGAGAGAGAGAGGGAAAAGGAAAAAATGAGGTTTGAAATTTTTTGGGTTTTTATATGGCTGAAGGTACATGTGGTGTTGTGTTTTTTTGGTGTTTTGTATAAATATTAGGTACTTAAGTGGTGTTTTGTATAAAAGGGTGTTTTGGAGTAAATTTTTGGGTGTAAATATAAGGATCCAAATTTAAATCACAAACCTATAATGATAAATTACATGTACAAAAGATAAAATGCACGGGAATTGGAATAAAATACAGGCTCAAACAATAAAGTACATGTGAATTTACAAAGTATACGTGGTCCAAAATAATAAGAACATGCAGCCTAAAATATAAAGTACATGTGAATTTGAATAATACAAGCTTTGAAACATTAATTACACGTAGTATAATAAAAATACATGCATGGAAACATAATGTACACTTGACATTGTATTGACAAAGTAACATATTCCAATAGATTATGCGCGTATTTAACAAATTGAATTGAATTTTCATTTACTACATACACATTTTTATTAAAGTACAACATTTAAAAAATAGTCTGTTTCATGGCGATATCTAATAGACGTCGTAACAAAAGACCAAAACCACAAACTAGGATCATTAATATATTGAGTAAAATAATAGTATAAAAGGTTCATGCTAAATGCGCCGACGTTTTCAAAACCTCTTTGTTAATGACCCTTGATTTGTGTAGCTAAATTTTTTGCTTTAGCCTCAGTTACTTGAAATTTTGTCACATCAAATGTGCATTTGATTTCTTCATAGTAGTGATAGAAGCCATTTAACTTTTTGGCTCTGTCATTGAGGCGAAGAACAAAAAAAATTGTGTCAGCATATGTCTTATCGGCTATCAAAGTGAATGGTTTCATATTGTTGAGATCTTCATAGAAGAATCGTGCAGTTCTGTACTCATTTTTTATATTACTTTTATAATTGGAGAACAAAAAATAAGCAAAATGCAGGTTTGAATAAAAAGAATTTCCAACCAAAACACCCGTTGTTATATATAGAATAATGCTTTGTACATCGGTTGCTAGTACCGGGTTAGTACCAGACGCGCTTTATATTAGTTGTATGACGGTGTCAATCCTATCATAGTACAAATCATATAAAACATGTTTGGTACTATGGCACAAGTCATATTTATATGACCGGTACTAATTCATTACTAACTACCGATAAGTGTGTATGTGTGTGTATGTGTGTGTGAGAGAGAGAGACTCAAGCTCTCCAACATACCTCATTAAACATACCTATTTTTTTAAAATAGTAAAAAAATAATTTTGAGTTGATATTTTTTATATGTCCCTGTAAAAATATTCAGCTCAAAATAATGGGTTTCGTTATTTTTAAAAAATAGGTAAAAAAAATTAATAGTTTTAACTGGTAAAAACTGTCAGTTTTTTGACCTATTTTTTAAAAATAACAAAAAATATTATTTTTAGTTGATTTTTTATAGGGGCACACTGAAATATCATGAACAGATATAAAAATATTATCTCAAAATTTATTTTTTTTACTAATTTAAAAAATGGGTATGTTCATATGTATGTTGGAGAGTCTGACTGTATATATATATACTCTAGCGTATGCCCGTGCCTGAAGGCACGATAAAAATTATCCAAAGTACTAAATCAAGAAATGATAAAAAAAATTGAAATGCGCAATTACAAAATGACAAATTTTTTGAGAAATATACCCTTACCTGAAGGAACGTAAATAATTTTAAAAAGTATAAAGGTGTATAATGTAAATAATTGTAAGGACACAAATTTCCAATTGAGTCCATATATAGTTTTGGCTCAATTTCGGACAAAAATATTTATTCATAGGATAGTATGTAAATGTAATATTCTCAAGCCTATGAAGTGACGTAGCGGCAAAGAATATAAAGCTTCATCAAATATGCTGGTTTGCGTGCCTTGTTTCTACGTCATCAACTATAGTTCCATGCTCCCAAGGTATGAATGCAATTATATATATATAGGAGCTTGGAACAAAGTTTATTGGGTGTTAGGTTTAATAAAAACTGGGTTTTACTTTCAAAAAAATTTAATTAGAACTTTAAATTAAAGTATATAAAGTTTCTGGGCCAAAATCGAATTTTATAAAAATTCTGGAAGTCGTTCGAAATGTCGTTCGAACGAGTTTTTCGTTCGAACCAGGTTTCGTTCGAACGAGTTTGCCAACGAGTCTAAACTGGTCTGTCGTTCGAAATGTCGTTCGAACGAGATTGTTCGTTCTAACGAGGTTTCTAACGAGATTCTAACGAAGTCCATACTGGTGCGTCGTTAGAAGTCTCGTTCGAACGAGAGTTCGTTCGAACGAAATGTCGTTCGAACGAGCTGTCAGGCGGGAACAGTTTTTTGGCAGTTTTTGGCAGTTTTTCACCCACTTCCCTACTTGGTTTTTAACCAACTTTTACTGACTTTAATATGTGCGGGAATGACATTTTCCAACTTAACATTTCCATAACTTTTCCAACTTAGTTTATCTCTTAGAGAGAGTTTGAGAGCAAAAATGGTTTAGGAAAATGTTCATGTTTTGAGTGTTAATTTTTCAAAGAGAAAATCCTTCACACTTTAGTTTACACCCAATTGTGTTTATTCCAAGTTCTTATTTACATATTAAATTGCTTGGAGTTTGGCACCGGTTTATCTCTACCGAAATCAAGAAGAGAAGTTTTGGTTTGCTTCTACATCCATCAAAGAAGAAGACATTTTTGTTGCGATTCTACCCACTTGGAGAAAGGCTCCATGTACGGGTGACGGTGACCATAGAAAGCCCCATCGGTGGATTCCGAGATCGCGGTGGTGTTCCGAGGTTATCCGCTAGGAAGAGGTGTCTACAAGAAGAAGCGTCGATGCTTGAGAGGGATCGAGTCAGTCGTTGTAAGTCAATCTGTCTTGTAATTGTAATTCCGTATCTAGTGGATTTGTGGCTAGGGCCGTCCGAGGTTGTTTCCCGTCTTGGGTTTTTCCTCGTACATCGCGGCGTAGTGTGATTGGTTTATTTTATCTTGCTTCAATAACGTAGAATGCATGCTTAGAATAATTCAAGATAAAATTCGGTTTAAATCATCACACTCACATTAATTTGGACTTAAATTAAATATTCGGTAATGTTGTTTAATTCAAGTCATTTGCTAAAATTTGATTTCGCCTAACTTGCTAATATTGATAAATATGACTTAGGCAAATTCTAGGACTTGGATTAACTTATTTTAATTTGTTTTGAAGAAATTAAAATTTGGCTTTGTTTATTTGTGAACCATCATTCAACGCTTCCGCATCATTTATTGAATTTATATAAAAGGAAATTACTTTACGTTTTCAAATTGATTTCAGAGCCAAAAACGATAAATTATTTCGTTAAGATCCTTTCAATTTTTGGCTAAAATGGAATTTTCCCCATTTTCAAAATTTCCTATTTTTGATGGTTCAAACTACGCGTATTGGAAAGCGCGAATGAAATCGGCACTAAAATCTATCGATGAGAGAGTTTGTATGTCTGTTGTTAACGGGTACTCCCCACCAACTTATTTAGTTGAAAATGAACGTGTTATCAAACCCGCCGATAAATGGACTGAAAATGAGTTTAAACTTGCTAATTTTAATTCCCGTGGTTTAAATGCCTTGTTTAGCGCTGTCACACCGGATGAATTCCGACGTATTATGACGTGTGAAACTGCTAAAGAAGCTTGGGATATTTTACAAATAACTCATGAAGGAACCAGTGTCGTTAAAGCTTCAAAACTCCAAAACCTCACCACTCAATTTGAAACTATCAAAATGAATGAAAAAGATACTTTTGATGAATTTTATGCTAGACTTTCTGATATTGTTAATTCATCTTTTAACTTGGGAGAGAAAATACCTGACGCCCGTGTTGTAAAAAAATTTTTAAGGTCCCTACCCGATAGATTTATTCCAAAGGTGACCGTTTTAAATTCTTTACCCACTTTAGCCTCTACGAAATTAGAAGAGCTTGTAGGTGATTTACAAACCTATGAACTAGATATGTTTCCCTCTAAAACTGAAAAGAAAATCGAAAAGGGCGTTGCTTTAAAAGCCCGAAAAGAGGTCAAACAAGTAGTAGAGAGCGATAGTGATAGTGACTCGGAAGATATGGCTTTGTTTGCTCGTACATTTAGAAAATTTCTTAAATTTAACAAAGATAAATTTAAAAATGATTTTAAGAAATTTGATACTTCTAAACATGATAAAAGCGAGAAGATTTCTAAAGCCGAGAAGTTCCCTAAAACTAGTAATGACAATTTAGATAGGGACGAGTCTGATAAGTGTTTTGGTTGTGAAGGTTATTGCCATAGGGCGTTTGAGTGCCCCACTAAACTAAGGAAAGAGGGTAAGCGACCCGTCTCATATAATGTGACCCTTAGTGATAGTGATAAAGAAGAGAAGCCCAATTCCCCCACTAAGAAAAATTTTGTGGCTTTTATGGCTAGTCATGTGAGCGATAGTGAGAACTCATCGATTGATGAAACGATAGCACATGCCACTTCCAAGGTCATTGTACATGATTCTCTTATTTTTTATGATAGTGAGAGTGAAGAAGAAAGAGAGAGTGAAAATGAAGAAGAGGTTAATGTGAGTGAGCTTCAAAATGCTTTTCAAGAACTTTATAAAGAATCTATTAAATTGAAAAGAGCTAATTTGAAGTTAGAAGCTAGTTTAAGAAAGAGTGTCAAGGTCGTTGATGAAAATGATTTAATAGAAGACCTTAGGACACGTGAGAGTACTCTTCGAGAGAAGCTAGAATACGTAGAAGGCGAAAGAGATAGCCTTAGGGGTTTAATGGAATCCTTGAAAAAGGAGCTTCTTGCTTTTGAAGAGCGAACTGTTTTATTAGAGTCTAATATTTTGGAATTGCAAGATAAATTAAAAGACTCTAGTAATGTCAAATTTGATTTGGAGTGTCGTTCGGAAAAACTAGATAAAATGTTAGGAACGGTCCAAATTAAAAATGACACTTGTGGTTTAGGCTTCAATACTTGTAATGAATTTACTCATAATGCCAAAACCACTGTTTTAGGAGAATCTACTAAGAATGCATTTAATGATCACTCCTTAGGTCAATCTTTTCGACATGATCTTGCTTGTACACATTGTGGTCGAAAAGGTCATCTTAGGAAATTTTGTTTTGATCTTAAACGAATTTCTAAAAAATCCCATAGTAAAGTAACCACGGTAGTTAACGTTACAACACCCCAAGATAGTCATTCTTCATTAATTTGGGTTAGGAAATCCGACTTGGTTGTCTTGCAAAATAGGATTTGTGATTCTCATTTACTTTCACATGCTTCCTCCCTTGCTAAATCTAAAGGATGAATGTGTTAGTATTTGCATACTTTAGCTTTTGTACTTCATGCTATATTCACATGCTAAAATGTATGCTTGTTTAGTCATTTTCTAGTCATTGCATTATTTCATATCACATACTAGATATTATGACTTGTTTATCTTTTTGTATTATATTTTTGCTTAAATTGACTGCATAATATAAAAAGATTTTTGTTTATCATTTGTGTTTTATTTATTTCATTTAAGCTTAATAAAAAATACAAATGATTTTTGTTTGTCCTTTTGAGTAAATATCTATTTTTGATTAAAAATGTTAAAAACTCAAAAAGATTTTTTTGTGTGTATTTTAGTTTGACACACTTTAAGTGGCATATATTTGTGTTTGAATCCCATCTTTTACGCTCCCACGTGACTCGAACTTTTGGTTTAGATTTTCAATCTTTAAAATGTTCTTTACCATGCTTTATATGGAGTAGTTGGATTTTGTATTGTTTAAATGGATTCTATTTTTATATGCCTCTTTTCACACATGCACGAGCTCTTTTGAAATCTTAATGTCACATGTTATATTTGAGCTTTTTGAGGTGTTATCCTACCAATCTAGTCATCTACATATCTATGACCTAGGAGGACTACTGCATGTCAAAATCCGTTGCATGTGAGATTTGTGTGAAAATGAAAACATGATAAATAAATATGCACGGGGAAGGGCTCCGAAAGGATGAATTAAATCCTTTGCGATAGTAAGCCACCGTTTATTGGATCTAAAAGAAATACGTGATCCAAAGGCCTAAAAACAGAATATATGGCATTAAAAAGAAAACATTTGCCAAGGCCTATGTTTGTTTGCTATATTCTTTCAAAAGCAAAAGAATATATATGCTTATTGAGGGAGAATTGGATGGTATATCAACGGTTTGCACAATGTCCGTTTATCCTAGTTGTCTTTAATGTCATGACTCTATTTGGTTTGTAAAATCATCATCATGCTAGGCTTGTATGCATTGTGTATGTTTGTTCATTGAGTTCAATCTTTATATTGTCACATGAGGTTATATTTAAATGTGATAAAGTTTGCAATCAAATGAGAACTCCGTGAATGTTTATTAAGTGTTTGGGTCTAAATTTAATTGTTGCTAGTTCACACCCCTACACTTCCGTTTCCATATGACACATTTTTGCTATACGAGTGTGCAAAATTATTGTATTTTTGTGTCATGTGTGTGTTTATATCTATATATATATATATATATGCAAGTGCTTCATTGATATATTTCTAGTTTATATATATATATGATATTTGTTTTGTCTTTGCCTATTCTTTTCTTGCCCATGTGCTTTCATGTCTTAACACTTTAAGCTTCAACATGCTTTTATGTTTATTAGTTCTTTATCCTTTGCCTATTCCAGAACAAAAAGGGGGAGAATGATGATAGGGGGAGAAATGGTATCTAATCCTATTATTATCGTATCTTAGTTTGGGGGAGATTTATCTTAGGGGGAGACGTTTTTCTAAGTAGGTCATATGTTTGATAAAGGGGAGAATTAATTTAGGGGGAGTAATTAATTAATTGCATTTAATACTTTGATATTCCCTATGCATTTGATGAGTTTGCTTAAGTGTGCAGGAATTCTTCTAAAGCGGCATCTTTCAATGGCAAAGCGTTTGATCCTTGGGTTGAGTCAAGTTTGGGTGGGTTATATTTTGAGTCTAGTGAGGTTGACGGCCTTTTAGGATTTTGTTTTAGTTTTTGTCCCGGAATAGCCAAAGGGGGAGATTTGTAAGGACACAAATTTCCAATTGAGTGCATATATAGTTTTGGCTCAATTACAGACAAAAACATTTATTCATAGGATAGTATGTAAATGTCATATTCTCAAGCCTATGAAGTGTTTGTTGAAGACGTAGCGGCAAAGAATATAAAGCTTCATCAAATATGCCGATTTGCGTGCCTTGTTTCTACCTCATCAACTATAGTTCCATGCTCCCAAGGTATGAATGCAATTATATATATATATATAGGAGCTTGGAACAAAGTTTATTGGGTGTTAGGTTTAATAAAAACTGGGTTTTACTTTCAGAAAAATTTAATTAGAACTTTAAATTAAAGTATATAAAGTTTCTGGGCCAAAATCGAATTTTATAAAAATTCTGGAAGTCGTTCGAAATGTCGTTCGAACGAGTTTTTCGTTCGAACCAGGTTTCGTTCGAACGAGTTTGCCAACGAGTCTAAACTGGTCTGTCGTTCGAATTGTCGTTCGAACGAGATTGTTCGTTCTAATGAGGTTTTTAACGAGATTCTAACGAAGTCCATACTGGTGCGTCGTTAGAAGTCTCGTTCGAACGAGAGTTCGTTCGAACGAAATGTCGTTCGAACGAGCTGTCAGGCGGGAACAGTTTTTTGGCAGTTTTTGGCCCACTTCCCCACTTGGTTTTTAACTAAATTTTACTGACTTTAATATGTGCGGGAATGACATTTTCCAACTTAACATTTCCATAACTTTTCCAACTTAGTTTATCTCTTAGAGAGAGTTTGAGAGCAAAAATGGTTTAGGAAAATGTTCATGTTTTGAGTGTTAATTTTTCAAAGAGAAAATCCTTCACACTCTAGTTTACACCCAATTGTGTTTAGTCCAAGTTCTTATTTACATATTAAATTGCTTGGAGTTTGGCACCGGTTTATCTCTACCGAAATCAAGAAGAGAAGTTTTGGTTTGCTTCTACATCCATCAAAGAAGAAGACATTTTTGTTGCGATTCTACCCACTTGGAGAAAGGCTCCATGTACGGGTGACGGTGACCATAGAAAGCCCCATCGGTGGATTCCGAGATCGCGGTGGTGTTCCGAGGTTATTCGCTAGGAATAGGTGTCTACAAGAAGAAGCGTCGAGGCTTGAGAGGGATCGAGTCAGTCATTGTAAGTCTATCTGTCTTGTAATTGTAATTCCGTATCTAGTGGATTTGTGTCTAGGGCCGTCCGAGGTTGTTTCCCGTCTTGGGTTTTTCCTCGTACATCGCGGCGTAGTGTGATTGGTTTATTTTATCTTGCTTCAATAACGTAGAATGCATGCTTAGAATAATTCAAGATAAAATTCGATTTAAATCATCACACTCACTTTAATTTGGACTTAAATTAAATATTCGGTAATGTTGTTTAATTCAAGTCATTTGCTAAAATTTGATTTCGCCTAACTTGCTAATATTGATAAATATGACTTAGGCAAATTCTAGGACTTGGATTAACTTATTTTAATTTGTTTTGAAGAAATTAAAATTTGGCTTTGTTTATTTGTGAACCATCATTCAACGCTTCCGCATCATTTATTGAATTTATATAAAAGGAAATTACTTTACGTTTTCAATAATAAATATTTTATATATTGTACAAAGACCCGTAAAATTTAACCATGGTTAAGAGAAGTACTCAAGCATAGTTTAGGGAAGTACAAAACTCACGAAAATAATTTTAGAAAGTACAAAAAGAAATGTCAGCCGATTCAACAACTTTTGAGATGTCTGTTTCTTATTAGTTCAGCAAATATTTTCTTACTAAAAACTGATAATTATTTTTTATTAAATTCATATCTTTTCTATCATCTCGAAAGGCACATACTGATTAGTCAGCTAGTTTTACTCCATGCCTTGACATTACTGATAATTCTTTCAATCCAAGACTTCTGCAGTCAAATCATACCTGCTACGAATTTGACATACTTCTCGCAAGCCCCGCGCATCATCTTTGCACAAATTATTTTTCACATCTTCTTTTCATTAGTTTAATAAATATTTTTTTTTAAAAGTTAGATTTATACCTGCTGCGAATTAATGGAGCCAGGGGCCCCGCGTTTGAGAAGACTCCTCATACTATTTCTTTTTGGCTATATTTTTCCTTATTTTAAGTTCTTTTTCAGAACAAATCATTGTATAATTATTTGAAAGTGTGCATTCATCAATGTTAGAAAGTCATCGGCTGCCTATAGACATTACAAATTGTTTGAATATAGTTTTATAACTATTGCTTTATCAGTTTATACTCTCTTATCTAGAATAATATTTTATCTTGACAAACACAATCTATTACACGATGGTTCTTTCTATATATCAAGATTATCTCATATCTCAACAAATCATAATTAATCCACCACCATTTCTGACCGTCAAAAATATCTTACAAAAATATAAAAAGCAAATCAAAATTCACACGAATCGATCGTTTTGAAATCCAAAATCGGTATTTGGGTTTGAAATCCAAATTATACAAACCAAATCTAATTGTTCCTATTTTTTTTGAAGATGAAAATCTTTGCATCTTGGTGATTTGGAAAAAAATAAAATGATTTATTTTACCTAAACTCTCTCTGATTGCTTAATTGATAACTTTAATTCAAAGAATTAAAATGAAGTGTGTGAAAAAGATATTTTGGCACAAATAGGTAGTAATGTTTATATAAAATAATTATTAAAGAAGTCGTATTGAAAACATCTAGTTAAAATATTTCAAGTCCAAAGAAAAATGTATGTGGACAAAATTGTTTTAGAGGGTGTTAATCGTAAGTGCATTAATACATTGTACCCGAAGTGAAAGTATAAGTAAATAATGAAATTAATCAAAAACTTTATTATAAATACAAATAATTAATATACTTCAAACACAATACATGTAACACGAACTCAAGTCAAAATTCTTTGTTATATTCCTATAAGAATTAGTTTTTTATGCTGAGCAAATCTTACCTGCATAACAAAAATCTCCTTGTAAGTATGCATATATGATATATGTCTAGAATTTGGCATTGAGTCTTGTGTTTTATATTTAAGTCATATAAAAATAATTTATTTTTAGAAAGATTGTTTGAGTGGACTGGTACACTACTTTGCGTACATAATTTCTATTAAAGAACATTGAGCCTAGTGCTCTATTGCTTTGGGGCTTTCCATTACAGTACATCGAGCCTAGGGTTGTCCTTTGACTAACATTTTTTCTCAACTCTCACTAAAAAATGGATCCAACTCAAATACTCAAGTCTTCCATGTCTAGTTATAACTGATTACAAAAACCTATTTACTTACAAAAAACAATATCCAACACCAAATAGTTAATCTGTAATAATAATAATAATAATAATAATAATAATAATAATAATAATAATAATAATAATAATAATAATAATAATAATTAAGATTTTATTTTCTTCTCCAACACATTTTATCTAAAAAATATTACAGAAATGATTTTGACAAAGGGCCCAATTATTAAAAAAAATGGACAATGGCTTCACATCTAAAAACAATATCCAACTATTATACTTTTGCGGTTGTATAAACATGTAAAAAGAAAAAAAACATAAAAAGCATAAAACAAACCCACTTTGACCTGCAAGACTAAATCACATCACAAAGAGACGGGTTAGACCAAAAGATTAAACTACATTTTCTAACGAATATGTTGAACGGAATTTATTCAACGGATTTTACGAAAGTTGCCGGGAGTTTAACGTCGTTGTCTTGAGCTCCGAAACCGACTTTGCCGCCTTTGAGATCTGTGATGTTGACGAAACCGGAGTATCCGGCGGCGTCGGTGGCTTGGAACATAGTGGCGGCTAAGGCAAGCCCTAAATCTAAACTCATAAAATGAAGAAAATAAACTCACAAATCAAGACCGGTTTTGAAGTTCTAAATAATAATGTTTGATCAAATTCAAAATGAACACAGTTAAGAGACATATACTCACAGCAAACACCTCTGTTTCCACGCCCATTCTACCCTCACAAATAAACCCACCTAAACCAATAAACCCACAACAAACTTACCCATTTGTCTCACCTGCTGTACACTCGCACAGTTCCGAGTTCATCGGCAGGTGTGAGCTTGATTCAGAGAAATAAAAAGGGGTTGAGCTACTTGAATGCCCCCACAAACATAGCTGATCTGTCCGATGAAAAGACGCCGAAATCCAACTCCATCTGCACCTGTCCAACATCTGTGCTAAGGCTCCTTGTTAACTCTCAATGTAAGGAGATAAAAAGGAGCTGATAGCTCCTCTCTCACACTCATCTCTGCCTATAACAAAAGGCATAAGTTTTGACTTCCCTTCCTTATAAACTGAGCCATCGACATGACTCCTGTTAGATCAAACAACTCAGCGGAAAGCCTTTATTCCATCCCCTTGATTTTCGTGTTGCCCAACGACTAAATCCCCTGCCCTATCTGACTGGAAACCAGATTAATACCGGCAGAACACAACCCAAAGCCAGAAAACGATGAGAGACACGAACCTTCAACAGAAGAAATAAAGGAAAGAAAACCATAAGAGAGAGAGAGAGAGAGAGAGAGAGAGAGAGAGAGGGAGCACACCGTGAGGGTCGTCATATAAAAAAAGGCGTATATGAAATAGTCCCTCAAATATTTTTTAATACGCGTTTAGTCCAAGCATTTTTTTTTTGTTCCAAAAAGTCATTCGACACATAAAAACATTAAAAAAAAGAGCTCTGGTGAGGGTCGTCGGAGCGCCGACAGTGGGGGGTAGGTGGGGCGAGAATGCTGCTTGCGCATACATTTAAAAATAAGAGAAAATTTATTAAATGAACATTTGAAGGACTTTTTAAAACAAAAGAAAAAGACTTGAACTAAATGTATATTAAAAAATATTTGAAAAACTCCTTAATAATTGATTCATAAAAAAATTAAACCGAAATATAACTTTTTTTATTATTTAATATATAATATGGAGATATATGGGGATGGCCAAAATTCATGAATGATATTTTTGACATTTCATGCCCATGCATGAAATGTCATGCTTGTTGATACCAAAATTAGTCTGCTGACGTGGATTAATTATGTGGAGACACGTGTCAATCTACATGAAACCTACAAACATTTTTGAACAACACCTTGACTCCGAGGAGCTCAACTTTCCCGACCAACTCAGACGCACCGAGCAACAAGTGTTCTCCTATGAACTTTATTGTGCCGAGCAACTCATGAATACCGAGCTAATTAGGCGGTCCGAACAGCTTAGGCGGTCCGAGCAGCATCTCGCACATCGCATTTATATCCAGATAGCCAACAGATTGACTGCGCATTAAATGCTTATTATTATCATACAGATGTACACGCCTATTGGACATCTATGTATTACCTTTTCACATGTACAGCCTAAGGGATATAAATACATTGTATCATCCTCATTGTAAGGGGACTCGGAATTTCTTGGTAAAACCTGTTATCGAGAATTCCCCAAACAGTTAGCAATAACAAAAACAGTGGACGTAGGCCATTCTTATAAGGCTGAACCACTTTAAAATTCTTTTGTCTTATTTATTTTTATCTGTGATTGAATAATTAGAGATAGTCTAATTTTTTACATCAACAGATTGGCGCCGTCTATGGGAAACGACTGTAATTATCATTTTTTCACCAAAACAATTCATCACCAATAGCTGATAATCCTGAATCCAGTAGTCGAAATGCTGGAAACCCCTCGAATCCATCTGCTCCTCTAAATGTCCAAGATTTGGCCCGAATAATGGCTAATCTGGCCCAGGGCCAGACAGCCATGCAAGAAACTATGCGACAACTCATGCAAACTATCCAGGGTGGAGCACCGACCCATTCAGGACAACGAAGTGTTCGAAGAAATTCCCATTTACCTTCTTCGCGTACTAGGCATACCGATTCATATCGCACTGAGAGATCTGATGATTTTTCTTATTAGCCGGGTCCAACTTCGTCAGTACGAGCCACAGATACTGAACAACACATCACACTCTCTCCAGAAAGGACTAGTGCATTGGAGAGATTAAGTAGGGTCTCTCCTTTTGATCGATTGGGACCTAGGAGGAATAGAAGTCCTCCTAAGACTGTGTCAAGGAACTTTCAACGACCATCCGATCTGAGGGAGGGTTCTGCCCAATCACAACCAGCTGCTCGTCATGACAAATCCCAGGAAGCAACTTCAACACGGTCAATTGCTCGAACCAACAGGCCTGAGGAAGGAAATGATGCATGGAAAGGCTCTATTCAAAGGTTAGAGTATAGACCAGGGGAAATGGCTAAGGCCAAGAATCCTCTACAAAGAACTTTTGTCCAGGCAATTGTGGATTTTTCCACACCGTCAAAGTTCAAAGTACCCGTTGTGACTCCTAAATATGATGGAAAAACTGACCCTGTCCTTCATATAGAACAATACCAAGATGCTGCTGACATCTATGATGTGCCATATGAGATGAGATGCAGGACATTCTGGGAACTCTTACCGGATCTGCTCAATTATGGTACAATAATCTTCCTCGGGGTAAGATTTCAACTTTCTTTCAATTGGCCGAACTCTTCATTGGAAATTTCTGCTTTGGAGAAAAGCCAGTGAAACGAGTAGCACACTTGTTACGTGTTAGACAAAAAGCGGGTGAGAGCACCAGGGATTATATAACTCGTTTCAATAACGAGAAACTCGAAGTTATTGATTATGAGGAAAAGACAGCGATTACTGCTTTGATGAGTGGGTTGTACTACACTTTGGCCAAAGATCCACCCAGAACCATGTCAGAACTGATGGCAAAAGAGACCAAAATCATGAATGTCGAGGAGGCCATGGCGGCGAAGAAGAATATGGACACCAAAGAGACCAAGGTGGAGGCTGATAAGACTAAAAAGAAAGAGTACAAGAACAATAGTGGTGACAAGCAGTCAAAAGCAAAGCCATCATGGGAAGTATTGAAGAAATTTGAAAATTATACTCCTTTGAAAGTAGACATAAACCACGTTCTAGAAGAAATCAAGAACAGCGAGGAGCTAAACTGGCCAGAGAAAATGAAGACAGACCCTGACAAGAGGAATAAGGACAAATATTGCGAGTTCCACAAAGACTATGGCCACACGACCAAAAATTGCATAGCTCTTCAGAATGAAATTGAAGCACTCATCAGACGAGGAAAGCTGGCCAAGTATGTTGATCGTAGAAATGAAAAAAAGAACAACGACCGAGAAAGGCAGAGGTCTAGATCTCCTCGACGAACAAAAGAAGACAAGAAAAGAGATCATGAAGATGATCCAGAAGACGACCCCGACCTCCCCAAAAGACCGAGACAGCCAGAATGTGAGGTATTCTCAATTCATTTTGGGTCATTTGATTGTAATGTTATTACAGGTGGAGATGTAGGAGGTGGAGACCTTACTGCAGAAAAGAAAGCTTATCTCAATGAGGCTCAAGCTTGTTCATATATTCAACGAATAAATTTAGCTGAAGATGATCGCCCGAGGAAGGTAAACAAGGAAAAACTGGTCATCGGTTTCTCCAAGAACGACCTCGCATGTGTCCTATATCCTCATGATGACCCACTGGTGATCAAAATGAGGATGAAGGAAGTGATAATTTCGAGAGTACTGGTTGATATTGGTATCTCGGCGGATATTATGTTCTACTCATACTTCGACAACTTAAATCTAAAGTTGTCTCAGTTGGAGCCTTATCACAGGCCCCTCCTCAATTTTGCTGGTGAGAAAGTTTTTCCACTTGGGACGATTAAGTTGGATATGTTCATCGGTACATGGCCTGCTTGTCGAACAGAAAGAGTGCATTTTTTCGTGATGGATAAGAATGTCCAATCAGCTTACAATATCATAATGGGAAGGGTAGGTTTAAAGAAGTTCGAAGCAGTACCATCTACTGTACATCAATGCCTAAAATTTCCAACCAATTTTGGAGTAGGAGTTGTGAAGGGTGATCAAAAAGTAGCTCGAGAATGCTACTATTCATCTGCCGAGTAGGAAGAACTGGAAGAATCTAGGAAAAAGACTACTACCTATCAAGTGGATGAAGGCGCAGAGATTAAAATATTAGATCCTAGAGACGAGTCGCAGCTCGTGAAAGGCCAGGTGGTAGAAGCTATTGAAAATGTCATTCTGTACGACGAGCACCCGGAACGAACAACTCAAATAGTTCGTCGTTGGATGCCTCACTAAAACAGGAATTGATAGTTTTCCTAAAAAGCAGAAAACAAACTTTTGCTTGGAGTCATGAGGATATTCCAGGAATAGACCCAAACTTCTTATGTCACAAGCTCAATGTGAATAAGGAAATCAAGCCAGTAAAGCATAGAAGAATGGTGTTCAGCCCCGAAAAGAACCAAGTTATACAAGAGGAGGTCGAGAAGCTCCAGAAAGCTTGCTTTATTGAAGATGTCAAATATCCAGACTGGTTGGCAAATGTGGTGATGGTGAAGAAGAAGAACAACAAGTGGAGGATGTGTGTAGACTTCACCGACCTCAACAAGGCATGCCCAAAGGATCATTTTCCTTTGCCCCGAATTGATCAATTCGTGGATGCTACCTCGGGACACGAGCTGTTGAGCTTCATGGATGCTTATTCTGGTTACAACCAGATTAAAATAAAACCTGAAGACAGGGAGAGTACCTCTTTCATTACCCCTAGGGGAACTTATTGCTATAACGTTATGCCTTTTGGTTTGAAAAACGCAGGTGCAACATATCAGCGGCTGATGAACAAGGTGTTTGGAGAACAAATCAGTTCCAATATAGAAGTTTATGTTGATGATATGCTGACAAAGAGTAAGAGAACTGCTGACCATCTAATCGACTTAGGCCAGACCTTTGATCAATTAGATAAATATCAAATGAAGTTGAATCCCACCAAGTGCATATTCGGAGTGCGAGAAGGCATGTTCCTCGGGTATATTGTCAAACAACGAGGAATCGAAGCAAACCCAGAGAAGATTAAGGCTCTATTGGGACTACGATCTCCAACGACGAAGAAGGAAGTGCAAAGTCTCACTGGGAGAGTGTATCACGAGAAACAGATAGATGCCTCCCATTCTTCAAAACACTCCGAAAAACGTTTGAATGGAATAACGAATGCGAGAAAGACTTTCAAGAATTGAAGAAATATCGTGGAGCACCTCCACTGTTGTCCAGACCAGTGATGGGAGAAAGATTATACTTGTATTTGGCAGTGTCGGAGAATGGAGTTAGCTCGACATTGATAAGAATGGAGGATAGAGTGAAAAAATAGATCTATTACACTAGCAAGGCCTTTCGAGGAGCAGAGATCAGATATCCAAGACTGGAAAAGTTGGCACTAGCATTGATCGAGGCGAGTAGGAGAATGAGGCCGTACTTCCAAGTTCATACCATAGTTGTGTATACTGATATGCCATTGAGGCAAGCTCTTCATAAACTAAAAAAATCGAGGAGATTGAAGTACTGGGCCGTAGAACTTGGAGAATATGACATAGTTTATAAACCCAGATCGTCGCTTAAAGGGCAAGCAGTAACAGATTTTATAGCAGAGTTCACCTATCCCGATATCCCCGAGGAGCAAAAGCTGAACACCGACCAACCCGTGGATGTTAGAGGATCATCAAATTTAAACCCCGATCAACTTAAGTTGGTCGGCGAGCAAGAGAAGATGGTCGACGAACAGTAAGAAGTGCTAGAAGAGGATAAAAGGAAGCAACACATATTCCACCGAGGAACTCTGCCCGATCAAAAATTTGAAAATGAGGTACCTATATAGAATCTATATATGGATGGATCATCTTGCACTACAGGCTGTGGGGCAGGGATTATTTTGAACAACCCGGATGAGGTCGATGTGGAGTATGCTCTACGCTTCCAATTCAAAGCTTCCTATAATGAGGCTGAATATGAAGCTATAATTGCAGGTCTTAGTTTGGCAAAAACCATGGGGGCAGAGCAGGTTATTGTATTCAGTGACTCGCAATTGATCGTAAATCAAATGCTGGGAGTATATGCAGCCAAAGGAGATTTAATGATCAGGTATCATGAAAAAGCGATGGAGGTTTTATCAGGCCTGATTGCAGTATAGATAATTAGAATACCAAGATTGGAGAATGCAAGAGCAGATGCCCTGGCTCGGTTAGCTTCAGCCACACGCACCGAGCTACGAAGAACCATCCCAATAGAAATCTTGGCTAGTCGGAGCATAGATGAAGATCTGATGATGAACTTTATTACCCTTGATTTAGAGCCATCTTGGATGGATCCCATCAGGGCATATATTGAGGAAGGGAAATTACCAACTTAGAAACTTGCAGCCAAGAAACTGAAGTTTAAAGTTGCTCGTTATGTACTGACTAATGGTATTCTATACAGACGAGGAATTATAGCAGGATTGCAAAGATGTGTGCATCCCTCCGAGGTGAAAGATTTGATTGAAGAGGTCCATGAAGGGTCCTGTGGAGCCCATGTAGCAGGTCGAACGCTTTTGTAAAGAATGATGATGCAAGGATACTACTGGCCAACGATGAGGGCTGATTGTATATCCTATGCCAAGAAATATGACAAGTGTCAACACTTCTCCTCTATCAGAAGAACTCCCCAAGCATTGTTAACACCTATTACTTCCCCTTAGCTATTTTTCATGTGGGGAATAGACTTGGTCGGGCCACTTCCAACGACTAGGGGAAGATTTTAATATCATGTGGTCACGGTGGACTACTTTACTAAATGGGTTGAAGCTGAGCCTCTCATTGATATGACGTACGACAAGGTGTATCAATTTATATGGAAGAATATCATTTTTAGATATGGTCTCCCTCATGCATTCATCACAGACCATGGAACTCAGTTTGATAACGAGGAATTCACTGCATATTGTCATCAGTCGAACATATTGAAAACTCACTCTGCACCAGGCCATCCCCAGAGCAATGGGCAAATTGAGGTGACAAACAGAACACTGCTGAATGGTTTAAAGAAAAGAGTGGATGATGTGAAGGCTAATTGGATCAATGAGCTACATTCTGTACTGTGGGCTTATCGTATTACTCCCCGAGCAGCAACAGGAGTATCTTCATACAAGCTAGCATTTGTAAGTGAAGCTGTTATACCTGCCGAGTTGGGCCTACCAACACACAGAATACTGAATTTCAATTCTCCTGTCAGCGACTTAATGAGAAGGTTAGACTTGGACATGCTCGAGGAAGTTAGAGAAGAGGCAGCAATCAGGAATACTGCATACCAACAACGAACAACTCTGTTCTACAACAAGAGAGTAAAGAAGTCCGATCTGAAGGAAGGAGAATATGTGCTAAAGAAAGTGATTCAAAAGCACAATAAACTGGAAGCTAACTAGCATGGGCCTTACAGGGTAACAGAGGTTGTTCGACAAGGGACATATAGGATTGAAACTTTAGAAGGGAAGGAGTTTAAGAATGCATGGAACGCAGAGCATCTTCGCAAATATTATCAGTAGTATGTAATGCAGTTTTCTTCAATATGAATAAAAGTTGTGGGTGTTTTGCCCAATTCTCAACCCATAATCACCAACTACGGTTGGTTGGGAAAAAAATCCACAAGCTAAGGCTGGTCGGGAATAAAAAAATCCACCAACTATAGTTGGTCGGGAATGAAAAAAATCCCAGAATCACCAACCGAAGAAAATCCACCGACTAAGGTTGGTCGGGAATAAAAATCCCAGAATCACCAACTACGGTTGGTTGGGAAGAAAATCCACCAACTAAGGTTGGTCGGGAATTAAAAATCTCAGAATCACCAACTACGGTTGGTTGGGAAGAAAATCCACCGACTAAGGTTGGTCGGGAAAAAAAATCCCAGAATCACCAACTACGGTTGGTTGGAAAGAAAATCCACCGACTAAGGTTAGTCGGGAATAAAAATCCCAGAATCACCAACTACGGTTGGTTGGGAAGAAAATCCACCAACTACGGTTGATCGGGAATAAAAATCCACCGACTAAGGTTGGTCGGGAATAAAAATCCCAGAATCACCAACTGCGGTTGGTTGGGAAGAAAATCCACCAGCTAAGGTTGGTCGGGAATAAAAATCCACCAACTATGGTTGGTCAGGAATAAAAATCCACCAACTACGGCTGGTCGGGAAAATAAATCCACCAATTACGGTTGGTCGGGAATAAAAATCCACCAACTACAGTTGGTCGGGAACATTTAGTTAAACAAAGTAGAATCATGGATGAAAGTCGTTTCATGGCTTAAAAAAAAAGTGATAAATCACTATAACAAATTTTCACAGAATTTCTTTACTTATGATATATGAAAAGTTGGTCGTCAAATACTTATTACCAATTATTGCCAACTCAGGGTGGTTAATAGTTGGTCAACATTTTAGAGTAACACAAAACATTGTTATCTTATAAGAGATGTACATACACATTCATCAATAAAAGAAATATTTTACAAAATAATGACAATCAAGATTGTAAAGGAAACTAAAAGTTCTTCATTAAATCCAGAACAAAATACAATTGAGAACAAATTACATATTACATGAGAAAATTATTACATCAAGAATCCTATTCTATTGGTTTCTTCCCCTTTGCCTTTGAAACAGGTTCTTCACCAGCAGGAGGATCGTCTAAAGCATAGGGGGAATTTATGAAATTCAAATCTTTAAGCATCCTGATGTTCGTCACTGAGGGTCGATCAAGTAAGTGCTCAGGGCGAGATATCTCAAAATTGGAATGAAGACTGTAGTCGCTGAGATACTTAGAAATCAAGCACTGTGGAATTGCCCGAGCAGGAATCCAGCTCATATCGAGTTTGAAAGGTAGCACTGGCAGTTCGAGCAACCCAGGGTCATAGTAATCCCGCAGATAGTGACCCTGTTCCAATTGTAGCACACCCAAGGCATTCAGCCATCCTTGCTTGTATACTTCGTTGTTCGATTGTTGGATCCGATCATCAAGGTGGTAGAGGGCTTTATTGTAGCCAGCCATCCAAAATCCTCTGGGCTGCTTGTGGAATTGGTAGGTCAACCTCTCTAATTGCTCATGAAGATTCTTGACCAGATTTTTTTTATTCTCCAAGGCAGAATTTTGGGCAACCAGTCGTTCGTCGAAGGTCTGAATCTTCTTGGACATCTCTGCTAATGCCTGATTCTTTGCCATCAACTGGAAGGCTTGGTTCTCCAGGACCGATTGAGTTCTTTGTTCCTCAACAGTAATTCGAGAAGCTCTTTCTCGTCCCTGAGAAGTTCTTACTCGTCCCCGAGCAGAAGTAGAAGGCCCAATCCACTTCAAGGTTTCTAATTCGTCTCCCAGATTGGCATTTCGACCTCCAAGAAAGAGAACCCCTCGTCGTTGACACGGACCAAAGCGCTCGAGGTAGATGCTGTAGATTTCAACTGAGATGTCTCTCCTCGCAGGTTATTATTTTCCTGCTCCAGCAACTTCACGATCTGCCTGTGCTCTTCGACTTCGGTCTTCAAAGTTCTCTCCTTCGTGTCATAAGCAGCGACCAATTTATCATATCCTTTATCAACACTTAGTTTCTGTTACTTCTTCTCATATCCCTGGTGCAAAGGGCTGTAGACTCCCTGTATTGTTGTTGAAGCTCCTCGAGAGTGCCCTGGAGGTCTTCAATCATCTCATAATATGCTACATTATTAGCGACTGCACGGTCGAGCAAGCATTTTAAATACTGGTAGGCTTCCACTGCTTGTTCAGAAGCATTTGGACCAAGAATGTCGACAACTTGAGCTTCAGTCATATCTGCATGGCCGGCTTTGAAGTATTCATTGCATTGTTTCAGCAATTTTGTATCATGAGCTGATAACAATTCCATCCTGTCCATAAACTAGTAAAGAGAAGAGATAGCAAGAATCAATAAGAGTGCAAACAGAGCAAGAAGAAGAGAAGTAATATGAGCAATAACTCCAAATTTTATTACATCATAAAAGAAGTACATAGCCCAGAGTTACATTTAACAAAAAAGAAAAGAGTAAAAGTTCGAACAACTCTATACCTTCTCCTTGTCTCCTAAAACTTTCTCGGGAGGCTGGGACGAAGAGGTAGGGTGCTCGGATGGCATAGGAGGTTGCTCGGAGGGTGTTGAAAGCTGCTCGGTTGAAATGCTAGTTGGTTGAAGTTCCTCGCCGGAGGTCTGGACAACTGGGGGATGAGAAATCTGATCTCCAATCACCATAGAGGATTCCTCGGAGGCAGTTTCGTCCTCTTCTTCTTCCCCGGGAGATGGAGGGGGGCAGGAATGTGTCGCTGAAATAGGTCTGAATTCTCATCGACATTCATCTCTCTCAGAGCAGCCACCCAACCATCCCTGAAATATTTAAGGCTGATATACTCCATTTGTGAGATCATGGCAGCCAAACCCTTATTCCACCCCTTATCCCAGCCAGCGCTGAAGGATTTCTTAACAGCTTTTCTCATTTTTTCTCTCTCCGAGGAGGTCCTTTCCCTAAGGAGCTCCTCGACACCCTTCAGCTTATTCTCAACTTCTTCCTTCTGACGACCAACGTCACGAAGCCTGTTTAACTCTTCCTCAGCAGACTTGAGCTTACTTTCAAGCTCTCTAGCATTTTGGAGCTTCCCCTCGAGCTCTTTATTCTTCCTTTCCAAGTCTTTTATTTTCTTCTCCAATCCCTTGGAGACTTCAACAGTCTGATCCCTCTCTTGCTCGGTGGACTTTAGTTGCTTCCCCCAAGCAACTTTGTCTTCGTCATACTTCTGACGAGAATCCTTTAAGGACTGTAACAGACCTACAAGAACCTCCTCCACACCTGACGAGGAGCTCGAAGCTTTAATAGCTTCATCCTTTTTCAGAATGGTGTTGAAACAAGTTACCAACTGGAAAAAGAAAATAATTGTAAGTCAGTGCAAGGACATAACATTGAAAAATGAAAATTTAGATTAATAATACCTACTGAGGCAATATGTTGAGCTGCCAAGGTGGTAACCCTCTCCCGAGAAAGATTTTCTTCAACACCTTGGATCTCGGGGATAATCCAAGACTTTGCCGAGCTCATGGCAGAGCTCGGAGAAAAAAAAAATGGGGACACCACTTCCAGTAGTTAGAGGCTAAGAGATGGATTCAGCCAACCTATCCGAGGATCTTTTCTTTAACTTCCTCGTGGGAGCAGAAACATTCTCGACCAAGGATGTTGTCTTGGTCGGAGATATAACTATAACCTCACTTGGAGGGAAAACAACTACAATCTTGCTCGGAGCCACAGGGGGCTTCTCGGCAACCTTTTTAACAATAGCAGAAAGGGGTGCATCAATTTTTCTTGTCCCTTCTTCTGGGACATCCTATTTGCTTTTCTTTGCCTCTCCAGCAGTAGAGGTAGACTTATCGAAGAGCGCAGGAGCTCTTCTTTTCTTCATTCTGTCACTGAGAGGAATGTGCGATTCATGAGAAGAATCCTCAGGAACTGGTACTGGTTCTATGCCACTTATCACTGGACGAGCAGTAAAAGACGAAGTATAACTCTTGTACTGCAACAAGTATGAGGCTGATCTGATATGTTCGTCAGCAACAGTTTGGTGCAAACCCCAGATAAGTTTCAGATGCTTTAAATTAACTTCTGTCTCTTTTGGAGACCTTATTTTGCTGTCAACTGTAAATAAATAAAAATTAAAATATCAGTGACACATTTTATCAAACACAAAGAAAGCATAATTTCAAAAATAAAATAAAATAAAAACAACCTATCCCATTGCCATAGGGAGGGCATCTAGGACCCTGATACACATCATTTCCAATTAGTGGAGCATGTTGCCAATTTTTCATAACAACACCATGCTCGAAGTAATCCCTGTTGGCATCTGGGAGATTGACCACTAAAGCCCTATTTAAAAACCTAGTTTTCAAATAAAAAGTACTGTCACTGACAGCCCATCTATAGCAAAACATAATTTCTGGAATTCCTATACGGGTTCCATGAATTTGATTTAACCTATGAACTCCATTAACTATTCTCCATGTATTGGGGGCTATTTTTGTAGGTACCATGTCAAAATATTGACAGAATTCCAGACACAAGGGGTTTGGGAGAAAAGAAAAGCCATATTCGGCCACAAAGAGACTGGGGAACCAATGTCCCTCAGCCAAACGAAAATAACCAGAAGGACCAGAAAGTTCTTCCAAAATGACCCAGGAAGGAATGGAAAAATCATAACGAAATTTATCAAGCGACTCAACAAGGTAAACCATGACGAATAAAGGAAATAAAAGAGAAGGAAGAAGATCTTACAGAAAAAGAATGGATCAGTTGACAACGAACAATGGAAGGAATGAACGCACAAGATAGAAAAGAAATGGAGAACTCAAAGATACAGATTTACAAAAGTAAGAGACGATAGGATTTTCAGCAACGCTTAAATACCTTACCTTGGGAAGGGGTAAAAATAATGATTACAAAAAAAGACGTTTGCGCTACCAGCGGCTAAAAGGACAAAAAAGGCACGGAGATCGAAGCAGTTAGAAAAATTCAAAAAGTCTGATTCTATGAATTCGAAAGGAAAAATAAATACAAGGAAAACATTCCTAAAATTCAGGATGACTATTTAATCCCGCCATATTTCGAGAAGAATGTTCCACACTCCTCAAACTCGAAATGTGAAACATTGGGGGCTTCTGTTGATACCAAAATTAATCTGCTGACGTGGATTAATTATGTGGAGACACGTGTCAATCTACATGGAACCTACAAACATTTTTTGAACAACACCTTGACTCCGAGGAGCTCAACTTCCCCGACCAACTCAGACGCACCGAGCAACAAGTGTTCTCCGAGGAACTTTATTGTGCCGAGCAACTCATGAATACCGAGCTAATTAGGCGGTCCGAGCTGCATCTCGCACAGCGCATTTATATCCGGATAGCCAACAGATTGAATGCGCATTAAATGCTTATTATTATCATACAGATGTACACGCCTATTGGACAACTATGTATTACCCTTTCACATGTACAGCCTAAGGGCTATAAATACATTGTATCATCCTCATTGTAAGGGGACTCGGAATTTCTTGGTAAAACCTGTTATCGAGAATTCCCCAAACAGTCAGCAATAACAAAAACAGTGGACGTAGGCCATTCTTATAAGGCTGAACCACTTTAAATTTTTTTTGTCTTATTTATTTTTATCCGTGATTGAATAATTAGAGATAGTCTAATTTTTTACATCAACAATGCTAAAAGCTATTTTTTTTTTAATAAATAGATATGGATTTTTTTTAACTATTTTTTTTTCTTTTTTCTTTTTATTTTTTTATGGGCTCATATTTTTTTTATCACGGGGCAAATTTATCACCGTGCCCTCGGCACGGGTATCCGCTAGTATATATATATATATCCTATTTTTGTGTGGACTAATCCGCATTTTAAGAATGCGGACCGGATATGTGTCACCTAACGGTGTGCGTAGAAAGTATCGCCTAAATTATAGGCACACTCTCTTTCTTTTCTGCGCTCACGACCAGGTGACACATGTCCAATTCGCATTCTTAAAATGCGGCCTACTCCGCACAAAAACATGACGGTATATATATATATATAGCGTCATGTTTTTGTGCGGACTAGTTCGCATTTTAAGAATGCGGACCAGACATGTGTCATCTAAAGGTGCCCCTAGAAATTATAGGCGGTAGAAAAGACACCGCCTATAATTTCTAGGCGCACCTTTAGACGACACATGTCCGGTCCGTATTTTTAAAATGCGGAGGCACAAGAGAAGAACTGTATATATATATAGTCCTGCTCTTGTGCGGACCGGTCCGCATTTTAAGAGTGCGGACCAGACATGTGTCACCTGACGGTGAACCCAAAAAATAGAGAGAGTGTGCCTATAATTTATGCGATAATTTCTAGGCGCACCGTTAGGTGACACATGTTCGGTCCGCATTTTGAAAATGCGGACTTGCCCGCACAAAAACATTATTATTATATATATATATATAGGGAAAGGATCAAGTGAGGTCCCAGTTTGAGGACTCTGAATGAGGACCATTTTTTTAAAATAGTAAAAAAAATATTTTTGGGTTGATTTTTTTTTTTATGATTTTTAAACATTTCAATAAGACCATAAAAAAATAATCAACTCAAAATGAATTTTTTTGCTATTTTAAAAAAATCGGTCAAACTTTGTTAGTTTTTAAATTGTTAAAAACTGACAAAGTTTGACCGATTTTTTTAAAATAGTAAAAAAATTTATTTTGAGCTGATTTTTTTTATATGGTCCTACTGAAATGTTTAAAAACTATATATAAAAAATTAACTCAAAATTATTTGTTTTACTATTTTATCAAAATTGATCCGCGCCAGCGGTATGCAAACAGAGCTCTTCATGAGATCCTCTCTCTCTCTCTCTCTCTCTCTCTCTCTCTCTCTCTCTCTCTCTCTATATATATATATATATATATATATATATATATATGCTTTGGTATGTAAGGTAGAAGGCGACAGAATAGAATAGAAAAGAAAAGAAAAGAAAAGAAATGATAACTGAAACGCAAAAAAGCAGGGAGTGAGAGGGGATGAGGAGTACTCCCGTCTTTGGAACTGCCTCCTTTAAGATTTAGATTTAGATTCAGATTCACTTCAACAAAATCCTCATTCAATTCAACTATATTCTCTCTGCCAAAAAATCCTCTCTTTCAGGTCTCTCGCTCTCTACATGCTCCATATGCTCCCATCTATATATATATATACACTCACACATATATATATGATTTTATATTATTCTGTTTTGTGTTTATCTTCATTTGGGTTCATGGAGTACTAGTTCTTTTTATGTATACCCCCCCCCCCCCCCCCCCCCCCACCCACATACACACACACATATATAGATATGTATGATTTCATATTAATTTTTTGTTTTTTATTTTCATTTGGGTTTATGGAGTTGTAGTTTGTTCTATGTAAAGATTGTGGTTTTCTGATGTTTTGGGGAGGTCCCTTAAATATGGGTTATTTATTTTTTCAACCCTTTTAATTTTGGGTGATGAGCTTGTTAGGTCCTTAATTATTGATTATGGAAAGGTTTTAAAGATTAAGTTAAATTATGGTCATCATCTTGTAGAATATATAGTTATAAAGATCTGATTTTTTTATGTAATGTTGTTGCTATGGGGTATGGACCTGATTTGGAGATTAATTGTGGCTGGTTTTGAGTTATACTCCGGATTCAAAAACGATCCTCATAGAGTGTTGTTATGTACCCCAAAGTATTTGATATTGGGGGATGTAACTCAAAATTGGTCATAAAAGTGGGGGTCAAACTCAAAATAAACCTAAATTATAGTTGAGATCTGTATAATGATTTTGGGTTTGCTTAATTTGGTAACAATAGGAGGGCAGTATATTTAATAGTGATTTTTATTTTATTTTTTATTTTTGTAATTTTTGTGATGAACCTCCACATTAGATTTAATGATTCGAATTCTTGCAATTGCACTTATGGTGTGTTTGGGAACCCCAATTTCATGTCATGGAGAAACCACAATTCCATGCCTTGGAATTGGAATCGGAAAATTTTCAGTTCAAATTTTAAAAATTCTGGAGTAAAAATTTTCGAATTCGAATTCTAAGTCTAAGGCATAGAATTGGGGTTCCCAAACATACCCTTAGAAGTTAATTTTGGTTAATTTTCACCATTGATTTGTCTATAGTGAAGGGGAATTTTGGTTAATTGCATAACTTACCTGATTATAAATATTGTGAAATTTTGTTTTTTAACTGCAGACAATAACAAACCCAGATTTCAATCTTAGAAGTTGGAATTGGGGACTTGAATTGCAGTTCCATTGTTTGGTAACAAAATAAATGACTTATGAGTTATAAGAATTCCAGTTCCATAAATCAAATTACGAACTAAAGGTAGGATACAAAACCCCATTATTATGATTTTGATTACACACAGATCCACACATATATGCACACGCTGAGCACACTAGAACACAGTTTCGTACACTACACTACACTACACTACACGCACGCGCTGTATACCAGCGCACACTACAACACCAACTTAAGGAATTTAGATTTCTCAAGAAATTCATAATAAATTCTATAGCGGGACCAAACGATCGAATTCTATTCCTGATTGAAAGCCAATTCTTCGAGTCCAAACACACCCTTAGTCATTTTGGGTCCTTCAATGCATGACATCGTCCGATAAGAAAAAATGTGAAACTAAGAAGGGTTAATTGTTGCATTTAAACATAAATGGTAGAAAATTGGCTTTAGCAGCCTATAAAGAGATAATAGACTTTCATGTTTAAACTTATGGTAAAAACAAACAATGCCTAAATCTCTCTTTTATAGACTTTCATGTTTTTTTGTACTTCTATTGTATATTTTCTTGATGGGAGGAGGTTGAAGGAGATAATAGTAGTTCCCTCTTGTATTATGCAACTTTATGAATCCAACTTCATCTAATTAATGCGTGTTTTAGTTTGACATGCGAATTTAGATGAGACTGTCGAATATTAAACACTTCTCGAATACCGATATCTATGATTTTCTGAGTGACTTTTTCTATGCATTCACAGTAGAATGTGTTGAAGAATGGGTGAGTAATGGCGGCAGCAGAAGCAAGAGCTGCTTGGCAAAGAACAGCTAACCGTTGCTTTGTTCAAGAAGATGCAAAAAGAGCTCCAAAACTAGCTTGTTACCCACCAACATCATCATCAAAACAATTAGATACAGAACCTGTAAGTTCAACCGATGCGCGTGATAATACAACCCATGGTTTCATGCCTCTCAACCGCAACCCTTCACATTCCAATCTCTCGCCCGACTCACGATGGTGGCTCCAACTCCAACCTAACCATAGTTACCCGACGGGTGTACCAAACGAAAACCTTAAAGATGCTCAAGAATCTTTTGCGACTGAGGACGAGAAAGTGGAATCTTTTGAGCTAATCGAGATGGACCCAATTTCCAAAGATGTCAACGAGTATTGTTTGGATTCGGAATCTTCTTGGGTTGGGGGTGAGAAAAGTGAAGTGTGGTGGCGAACGGCGGATAGAGATGAGTTGGCATCGTTTGTTGCAATGAGATCGGTGGGCCATATTGAGAATTGTGATCTTCCCGAGCCTCAGAGTACAAATGTTAAGTGGGACCCGTATGCTCGTATTGGGTGCTTTGATCGCGATGATGTTTTTACTTCATCGTTAGATAGGTTCCCCCGAAATGTTGGTCGTCTAGATCCAAGTGTTCATACATGGAACAGTGTCACTTCCAGAAGTGCATGTGGAAAGAAGTGGGCGTCAGTTGAACGACAATCACAGTCCGGTACAGAGAAACCAATCAGGTATTGTTTATGTTTTTTAAAACAAGATATATAAGTATGTTATATTTTAACATTTCAGTCCTTTTAGCTGGTTTGTCGAAAACAACTTGATGAAATACAATGAACAATTTGTAAAATTTAATGTCTTGGCCGGATTTTTGCTTCTGCTGCATCACACAAGGGTTTAAACTCCACAACTAAATAGTGAATTGGATTTGTTGATCTTAAAATATTATATTTTGCCTCTGAGAAAAAGAAAAAACAAGCTCTTCCCAAAATTGGTTACGTGAGTCTTATTTGACCGAAATTTATTGAGTTACATTGGTTACGTGAGTTTTTCAATGTCTTGTGAAAACAAAGTTTTTCCAACAGAGATTATAGAGGGCTATGCGTAATCTGGTTGATTACTGTTGAATATGTTCGCTAACTAGATTTAGACTATACGTATCATCCTTTTTCTAAGTACTTCTATACCCCTCTTCTCTCTAAACTATTTTGAGTTACGTCCCCATTTTTAGGCTCACTTAAAAAAAGAAATTTTTTATTGAGTTACCCCTCTATTCATCATGTTTGCTACACATTGGAAGCTTTTGTGATGCTTTTTTATAAACTCAGGAGTCCAAACTTTTAACCTTTTTTTTTAAAATTTCTGGGGCGACATAATAGTGGTGGTGTAACTCAAAATAATCGATGAACATATGATCACATTATCCTGATCCTGATTGGGACTCTGAATTGAGAAACAGTGATTGCACAAGTCGCAGTGGGACCCATGAAACGCAAACGTCGGAGACCGATCCAACCAAAGCTCAGCTATTAGAAGCACTTCGTCACTCTCAAACACGCGCAAGAGAAGCCGATGAGGCAGCAAAGCAAGCGTATGCGGAGAAGGAACATATTGTCAAACTCTTTTTTAGACAAGCCTCAATCCTATTTGCCTACAAGCAGTGGTTTCAACTTTTGCAGCTAGAAAACTTGTTCTTCAAGCTAAAAAACAACGGCAACCAGCCAGTTTCCTCTCTCTTCCCGCCAGTGTTCCCGTGGGTTCCTCACAAAATCAAGAAAGTACGAAAGAAGGCAAAACGGGCCAAGCGGACCCGCCCTAGATATGATATTAGCAAATACGCCGTCGTTTTTGCGTTAGGGTTGGGCCTTGTTGGTGCCGGTATGCTCCTCGGGTGGACCGTGGGGTGGATGTTACCCGCATTGCAAGCTGTGTAGGTGTTCTATTTGAATTTCCACTCATAAATATACACACGGGTCCTCAAAACATGTGTCCTAAGAGCACGTGTTAAGAAGCTTGTTATTACTATTTTCGGGCGCACAACATGGTAAATTTCCTATATATGTATATACTTAGGTTAGGTTTTTGTAACTATTTTTTCCTTCACCCTAGGAAAATTTGGTAGTTAGTGATACTCCATACACATTCGTTAGTAAGAGTTACCCCCGCATGTGCATCAACTCACTTGTAGCTTATGCATTATATGTTGCACGTGAGGGGCAACTTCAGTTAATGAACATGTCGGGGGTTATTTCTACATACCGAATTATATGTCGGGTATAATAGGGAAAAAAAACTACTTTTTTGTTGTTGTTTTCTTTTAGCTGTTGAACTTTAATGAGTTTGTAGACCATCTAAAGATCATTAGTGGTGAGATGTTTGTGTGTATATTTGAACATGCATATTACTCTGTTTCACAAGGGTTTGTGACAAATTATGAGGGGGGATCTGTTCCTTAATATTGTTATGTAGTAATTTTACATTGGTAATTATTTTCTTGGAAAAAAAACTGTAAATCTGAATAAAAGATTCAAGGATTATTTACACTTTGATCCCTTGAACTTTACTCTCATTTTCACTTCACCACTTCTACTTTTATTAACTACACTACACCCCCTGAACTTTTTAAAACGGGTCAAATTACCCCCAAGCTCAAATGGTGTTATGTTCTAAATGGAAAATTGGTCAGCTGTGTGCTACACGAGGATATGTTTGTACGAAAATACCCTCACGTGGCACATAATTAATTTTTCATCCCAAAGGGTTTGGGGTAATTTGATCATTTTTAAAAAGTTCAAGGGGTTTAATGTAGAAAATAAAGTATGAGTGGTAATGTGGAAATAGGGGAAAAATTCAACTGGTCAAAGTGTAATCAACCTAAGATTTAGATATATACCCAACCTCTTTAAGTGACTGTTTTGGCTGTATATGTTTGGCCAGCAGGCTGAAACAGTCCGTCCAAATCTAGGCCTGTCAATGGGGCTCTATGAGTCGAGCCTATGGTTGATCAGGCTCGACCCGATTTTGATGTACTTAGCTCAAGCTCGGCCCGAACGAGCTTGAGAGTGCTTGACTCAAGCTCGGTTTACAAAGTAAATTGGGCTTCGGGCCCGATTTGAGCAGGCGCGAATTGAATATTCCAATACATATTCATTTATTTTAATAATAAATATTCATATTTCAACAATAAAAAAATACATTTTAGCAATAAAAAAATAGATTTTAACACTGAAAAAAATAGAATTCAGCACTAATATTGATATTTCAGCATTAGTAAAACACATTTCAGCACTAGAAAAACAGATTTCAACACTAAAAAAATACATTTCAGCACTAAAACAAATTAGATTTTAGCACTAATATTGACATTTTAGCATTAGAAAATCACATTTAAGTACTAATATTGACAAGTCCGGTAAGATTAAGTAAAGTAAATTAATAAATGACCCACCTTTTTTTTGTTTCTTTAATATTAAGTCCAATAGTTTATTTGCATAAGGATAAAATTATAAAAATTATTTTATTTTAAAATATTTTTTTCATATCATAGAAAATAAAATAATTTTGTATATATATATATATATAAACTCGGCTCGATTCAAATTCAATGAAAATTCGGTCCAAATTTAGCGGGGCGAGCAAGCGGGCTTCAGGCCTGCTCGGCTCAATTGACAGTGCAATCCAAATCTATACATAAACTTATTCTCTTTTTGTATGTTTTTCAATGGGTATTATTTTTGGTTCTATAATACTAGACATATGAAAGATACACAAAATTAATGTGTCACTAATTTGATCGAGTAGGTCATTAGGTAGGATTTGTGTAATCAATTAAATAGTTGATGTTATTTTGTGCACTAAGCTTTATGTATGTCTTTGACTGTGTGGCAATATCTGTCATATGTATTATTTCATTTTGAAAACAAAGTGAAATGAATTTGATCAATTTGATACTCTGACTTTTGCTAGCTTATCACTCTTAGAGCATCCACAACGGTGGATGCTCTAGAAAGGCAAATCTACCAAATGAAAAAGTGGGTTTAACTTTCGTCAGGGATAGAGTACAGGGATAGAGTACACAGTGGAGGAGGAAGACAAAATTGCAATTTATGTTCCTATGAACTAAAATTGTTCGTAAGAAAAAAAAATTCTTACGAACAACATTAATTCTTAGGAATGTTATACGGACAACATTTGTTCGTCAGAACACAAATACCTGATAAAAATAATTATTTACACTTCTTACGAACAAAAGAAGTTCGTAGGAACTTTCTACGGACAATAGAAGTTCGTAGGAAGTTTTACTCATTCAGTAGCCATCACGTAACTTTGCCAATCCCTTACCTTTCCTATTACCATATATGGTAACTTTCACCTACCGATGTGGCCCTCTCAATTTATAAACTTGCAAATTCCTTTGATTTTACATCCCACCATTGTGGATGCTCTTAGCCTTAGGGTGGTTTTGATATGGGTTATTTTTTGTGGAAAAATACGCGATGTTTTTCATTAGTGAAAATATAGAGTATTATAGTTGTTTGTTTTGATGACACAGTACTGTACTCGCATAAAATAATGACCTCTTTTTTTCAACTCATACTTTTTTATGCTTTATTAAAAGGTTTCTAAAAATTGTAATACAATGCATTAAATTATAGTTACACAAATTTTTTTCTTTCAGAAATTGATATAGGTCTAGTGACCATTCATATAGTTTCCAAGTTTTTGAGTTTGAATATTGATCTTAACAAATATGAAATGATGAGATGTTGAGATTATTGACTTTATTATGATCAATAAAGGGAGGTTGAAACAACTTAAAAATTAATATATTGTGATTGAGTTTTTGAAATAACAAAAAATTTCATTTTGCGCTAAATATTTTCTTGAAATATTTAAATATCATAAAAAAAATCAATGCAATTTTTTTTTACTATTTAAAAAAATTGATCTGCACAAGAAGTCATTATTTGAGGACCTCATGGGAAACTCTCTCTCTCTCTCTCTCTCTCTCTCTATATATATATATATATATATATATATATATATAAACGTGATGTACAGTTCTTTTAATGCCTTGTGTAGTGTTAGGAGAAATTTTGGGGGTGTCTTTAGCGGAACCCTTAGTAAACGGAAGCAATTAGTAAAAAAATCCACGAATAAATGGTGTTTGTATATTTTTTTTAAGCTCTATTTGGCTGAGGATGAAAAGTAAATGATACCTATTGGACCCTAAAATACTTTAGACAACTTACATAGCTTAACGAGGATATTTCTGACATTATATAAGAAATTTGACGGTTCAATTGGGTCAACTACTGAAATTTGTCAAAATAGACCTCAAATTCTAAATATAAAAATTAGTGGATCTCAACCTGTTATTATCAAGAGCTATTGGACCCCACTGTACAAAGGACTCAATTTACGAAGACCTTCGAGGTTATAAGTCTTATTTATAGATAATGGTAATAACTGTACACAATATAGTCCAAAAGTGAAATATTTAATTCCATATAAGTGAATTACTTTTCACTATTTTATCTTGATTTAGGTGGAAAATATGTTATCTCAAACTAAATGGGGTCATAAAGTAAATATTTTATAAGTTTCTACCTTAAATGTTGAAGGAAATAAAATACAATATAGGTTAGCACTTCCATGTTAGGTTGATCATTTGTAGGTGAAGTGGCTGTTCTCCAAACCTGGTGTCCTGGTGTTGCTAATACTGAAGTTTTGTGATTATGAGAATTGTATATAGTTATATCTCAGACTCCAAATTTGTTTAAAAATGCTTTTGCAAATCGATGGTATTTTATACTATGTCTCACATTAAGGCTAAATGTTGTTTAAATAAATTATATTAATTTTAGAATTTACCTCTATGTAAATTAAATAAAGACAATACTATAGCTTGAGTTAGTGTTGCAACAACTTTTTTAGGAGTAAGATTTTGGGTTGGCTGAACATGCGTGTGCTCTAGTGGGCAAATGCGGAAAAAACAAACATAAATAGGCATTAATTATGTTGTTTTGTAAGAAAAATTGGTCATTATGAGTTTGACCCACATTTAGTTTTTACTTGTTAACTTTTTTGAAGTTTGACCCCCATTTTGTAACACTTCTGTTAGTCAGCGTAATTTGACCGTTAGTCCACTCATTTTATCAAATGATTTTTCACATTTACCCTAGTTTGATCGTTAGTCCACTTCCGTTAATGAGCATTAAAATTGTTCCTTAATCATTCTGGAAGACAAGACTAAGGTCAAATTTAACTTTTCTATCGACATGTATGATGTACCTACATTCTGCACCTAATAGGGTATGACTCACATAGTAAATGTCCAAGTATAAGTGGAGTTTCTCACCACTTATTGACGTTGAGAGAATAAATGAGGAACCAAAGTAGTGTCTGATTGTCTCCAAGGAATTGTTGTATTCCTATGTCAACACCTTTATACTTACCTTCTTTAGAAACTGGAAGAATGTCTTGCACTTTTTTAAGGACTGAGACATGAACCAATTAGGAGTTGCCAAAATTCTAGTCAATTGTTGAACTTTTTTGAATGTAGTCGGTCATCTAACTTCTTATAGTGCCTTAATCTGATATGGGATTTCTTCTATCCCCCTTTGAGTCACCAAGTAACCCAAGAACTTGTGCATTTTCACTTGAATAAAACACTTTGAAACGTTCAGCTTCATCTTATGGCCCTTTAATTTATGAATATCTTTGTTTGGTCAGTTATATGATTGACGCCTAGCTTGCTATTTACACGCATGTCATTGATTTAAACCTCCATAGTTGAGACAATTCTTGAACATCTTCATAATGAATTGTTTTATGTTTCCTTAGCATCCTTGAAGATGAATGGCATGAAGTTGTTTCATGGTCGTGGTCGAATAACATGATTTGATGGTATCCTGAATTGGTATATATGAAGCTAATTCTTTACTTTCCTGTAATTAAATCCACTAGTTAATTAATTTGGTGAAGAGGGAAGTTGTCTTTGGGGAAAGCCTTGTTGAGGTCATTCAAATCGACACATGTTTGCCATAGTTCGAGAATTGGACTTCCTAATAGAGCTGACTTAAATTAGCTTTTTAACTTCATTATCCGTTGCTCTCACATTTTTCGAGGCCAATTTTCCAAGACTTATGCTTAATAGATGGGTTAGTAAGATCCATATGTAATTGATGACAAGTGGTCTTTGGATATATGCCTAGCAGATTATATGATGGACAAGCTAATACATCGACATTTTCTTTGATTATATTTACAAATTGCTTATCTTTTTCTTCGGGTAACTGATAGTTGACCAACATGAATTCGTCTGGTTGATGCGGATCATGGGGAGTTATTCGTAACTCCTCCATCAAAAGCCACTCGAGTTTTCTCTACCCTAAAACGAGTTGTGTTTTATTTTGATTTGGGAAGATTGGTCTTAACATGGTTTTAATTTTTGTCCTTCTTTGAGGAGGTTGGCTTTTGTTTGATGGAAGCGATGATGCATGTTCGAGTTGCATCCTATTCTCCACAAATATCTGCCAGACCGTGGTTAGTTATGAACTTCGGCTTTCATTAAAGAGAGGAGGTCACAACCTTTATGGTATGGATCCACCTCTTCCTAACCCCACAATATGTACACTAATTCTTATTAATAAACCCAAATTTGATAAGCAACCCGATCTTCCACAAGGGAGTATATGTTTTCGTGAAGGCCAATCAACCCTCTGACCTTTGGGTTAAGATCCTTGGGTCTATAACCCAACTTGAAGAGAAGGCCAATATACATTATTTCTGAGGAACTTCCAAGATTGACCATGATCCTTTTTAAATCAAAATTAACTACCCCGAGTGTTAAAGGGTTATATCATCCTTTGTGGAGAACATCAATCTGATTAAATCTTTATCTAAGAACATGATCTCTTGATTAAGGTTTTTAAGGATATCCTACTGATTGAAATAATTCTGCTTTTGGACAAAATGAGGTCAAGATTTTTTTAGTCCGTGTTGGAAACAATTGAAGATCAAAAGACTCATCTGGATCATCGACAACACGAGTTTTTGTACACTTGCCGACACGATTTCCGCGCGAAAATGTATAGTTGGTAAGTATGTGAAATAGTATTTTGGTTTAATTTGAATTAAAATGGAGAAGATTTTATAAAAAAAAATATAATTTTATATAAAATACAATTATTTTCTTTATGTTTTTTATCCTATATATTTTTTTTTATGTTTTTTCAATTTTTTTCTTTATTTCTTTTCAAAAATAAAGTTTTTAATGAAAAAATATAGTCTTTTAAAATGCGATTTTAAAAAATACATTTTTTCATCTATGTATTTTTTTTGTTTTTTTCTATATATTTTTTATTTTTTCTTTATTTCTTTTGAAGAGTTCATGTTTTTTCAATTTTTAATAAATGGTGAAACATGCCAAGTTATAATTGGTTGTATAATAGTGTTTAAAGGATTTCTGTTAAAAAATTTAAACGATGATTCACGGGTGTCCAAATTTATTTAAATTGAAACGTCACGGTCAACATTGCAGAAATTAAAAGAAGTGGTTTGAAGTTCAAAATCATCCCAAATATCAGGGTTAAATTTGCAATTAACCCATTTGAAAATTAGTGTATCCTGATCCATTAACTACTAGATCGCAAAATACTAATTACGATCACATACTCTAGATTAAAATTATTGGTTTTACAAAATGGTAATAACCCACACAATGTAATCACAAAGTGAAATATTTAACTCCATATAAGTGAAGTACTTTTCATATTTTTTTAATTTAGGTGGAAAATATGTTATCTCAAACTAAATGGGTCCATAAAAGTAAATATTTTATAAGATTCTACCTTAAGTGTTGATGGAAAAGGCAGGGTTGAAACCAAGAATTATATATATATATATATATATATATATATATATATATATATATATATATATATATATATATATATATATATACACACACACACACACATATATGGTTGGGGTGCGTAAATTAAGCATAAAATCTTTTTCCCAACAATATCATATATATTCACCATCAAAATATAATACTTGCACCATATAAAACATACATTTTTACCAAAAGAAAGATACAATATTATGAAGTAGTTTTTGGAATATAATACAAAAATACTAGCAAAAATATGTTTAGATATGTTAAAATTGCACACGACGTTTTTTCGAATCCGAAAATCCATCTATGATTGATTCCACATTAAGTTGTGTCGCAATATCTTTTTCAATGTTGATAATAAGAGAATTTTTAAGATAATAATCCTCTATCTTGTTTTGAAGCTTGGATTTGACATGACTAATTGATGAAAATGCACTTTCGATAGTTGGAGTTGATACTGAAAGAGTTGACACAAGCTTGACCAGTCTATCAATTAGTGGATAAAAAAACAACTTTTTAGTTTTCACCAACCAGTGACATAGATCGAAAAGAGTGGATGACATTTGAAATTCTGAATGTTGGAGAACATCAACATCATAATGTTGCAATTATATTTTTAAGTCATCTCCCTCATGCTCCGTGAAGTCTTGGGATAAAACTCATCAACTAACTTGCAATTATTATCGATATTAAAAATCGTATGCCCATTTTGAGGATCCAATGTAGAGCTAAGAAAAAATAGCCTCACCATATGATCACTAAACGTGTAGTTTGGCTCATGCTATTGAGAATCAATTATAGCATTATCTTCGTGAAGTCTTGGTGATTTTAAAGTTCGTTGTTCAAGTGTTTCATATACTGAAATTTGAACACTGGACTCTGGAAAAAGTGGAAACTCGTTTACTTCACTTTCTACATGTTTTCTCTAGAAAAATAAATCAATAGTCTTTGATCTATAATATATAACAAAGTTACAATTACAATACTCAATCAACAATTAATATATAAAAATGTATAAAAATTAAATAACTAATTCTTGATGTACATGGTTAATTTCAACTCCAAATGTAACTTCCACTTAAACTCTAAAAGCTATAATTGGGTCACAAACAAAAGTTTTGGGTAATTAGGAATAAATTAAATTAAATAATGTAATAATCTCTAACTAGATAAATTGAATAAAATGAGGTTATAATCTGTAACTGAAATGGATTTTAAATCCAAAACGCTTGGGGTAAAAAGTAAAAATTGAAATCACGTGTCAGTCATATCAATATTTGCTATAATACTACACTACCCATTAATAAAATTGATTTAAGAGTATATAAATTAAATATGGAGTTCACAAATAAAAGTTAATAACAATGATTAAATATTGGGTAAGAGCATCCGTAATAGTGGGATGCCACGAAAGGTAGTTTGCAAACTCATTTTACCCATTTACTTTTCGCCCGGATGGAAGCCATGCAGTGGGAGAGCCTTCCAACGAACTTCTGAAGTTCGTAGGACTTCCAACGAACGAATGAAGTTCGCAAGAATTCCTACGAACTTCAGAAGTTTGTAGGAAGGCTCAACGGCTATAAATGGTAACTTTGGACCGGGATATATAAACGAAAACCCACTCATCCTCATTTACTCCTTCATCTTCTTCCTCTTTCATTTTTTATCAGCCTCCCAACTTCTATAAAAACCACTTCCTTTAATACCAAAAATCAGTCCCCTTAATCGTCCAAATACATCCCATAATTCTCCAAAAAACCCACATAATTTACCAAAATCAATCCTTTAATCCATCAAAACAGTCCTTTATTTCTCAATATTATATTATTTACATCATGGATGAAAAAAGATGGAAAAAAATACTTGAATATCGAAAAAAGTAAAAAACACGGCTCCACATCAACGACAATTCCGACACAAGCCGCGCCAAGTGAATCTTTCGTTCCCGTATACAAGCATTACACCAGTATTTTTGATCGAGAAACAGACGAGTCTGACGGGGAGACACCGATTATTAATGAAAATAAATTTGAATTTTGGGGTAATTGGGCTGACCCAATGAAATTATACAAAATAATCGTGGAAAATAAACTGTTGATAAAAGAAATTATCGACGGTGTCAGTTTTATGTCCAACTTATTTTCGAAGGTGATGCTGAATTTCTATCAATGCATTATGACGGTGATGATCGAACATTGGGGGGACAGGACGCATACCTTCCAACCACCGTATGTTGAAATCGCGTTCACTCCTTTCGATTTCACGATGCTTTCCGGTATTTATTATTTCTTATTAAATCCCTTATTTAATATTATTTATATTATATTGAAATTAATTGAACATGTTACAATAATTATCATATTATTTGTATATATGAGAAGTAGTTATAATTTATGTACCGGTATCCCGATTGGGCAAGGGTTACCCATCCAAAACTTGCTGAACAAAAATACACAAATTTTGTAAATACCGTTAACGATTTTTTCACAGATTTCATATACAACGATTTACAGGTGCGGGAATTTTGATTTTCGACATTAAGAAATACATTGAAAAATTTGTGAAGCAACCAAATTTACCTGATTACATATGACCAATCATCGCTCGGGCATTTTGGTTTTACGTAATTGGCAGTTTATTCTTTCCAAATGCGAATTCCACATTCGACCTCAGGTATTTATATTATTTGGACGATGTTACGATGATTGGGGCCTAGAATTGGGGTTCAACTATTTATTCCTGTATTATTTGGTCAATGGACAAAGCTATTCGACGATCATTAACTAGTGTTGAGTGCATGTGGCAACTAATAGAGGTACAATTTTTTAGAATTCTTATTTAAAAATTTACAAATTTTATGTTTCCTCAAAATAATAGTTAATGTATTCTAATCAATTTAATGTATTTACATACTTTCCAGTACTTACATCATGAGTACATACCGACGACATGTTCGATTCTTATTGATCCGTCCTTAGATTTATGGCCTCAGATATTTCGTTGGTTGAAGTCGAACATGAGTCAGGTAAAGGGTGCTCAACGGTTTAATATCTCAGGTAGCCAATATCAGCTTGAGATGTGGTCACCCGAATTCATCATTTGCCAACCGTACGAGACGTCGATGTACCGACATAATGCTGCCATTACATATGCTCATTATTTATTCGGGTTGCGTATGATTTTTTTGGATTGGTACTTGGGTGACATTGGCATCCGCCAAGTGACGGTTCAGATATGTATACCAGGCCCACCTCCCCCTGTAATTTGGGCTCAATCACAGAACAGGAATTCCAAACCGCCTTTACCCAGAATTGGCCGATCACAAATGACCATATATCATCTATGGCCCAAGAAGAGTATATTCCCTATTCGAAAGCAGTTGCATAGGGGCTGTTACTACCGACGATGGAACGATACGTGAATGTAGATTTTATTGGAGTTGGGTCAGTGGAACCATCTACATTGAGCATCCCACGGTCCCTAACACCGATTAAGTAGCCATATGAGTATCATACATAGTTTGTGTCGGCTGGTCCTACACAGATACAGGTGCCGAAGAAGAATTAGATGGTAGACGTCAGCCTACTATAGGGTACTTCATACAAACGAAGTGTACCGCGATCGGAGTTCCCAACCAATGCTCCTCCAGCTCAGTCATTGGCACAGTTAGAATGGTGTGAGACATACATCAACGCAATAGATAATATACGCGGTCTCTGTCATTTACTATTTACTGAGACTCGAGAGCATGAGGATATCATCAGAGCACGCGATGATGGAATTGAGAAGCTCGAGAAAAAACTTTATGCCTAAAATGTGCGTGGTGTTGGACCTGAGGCTAGTGGGCCGAGTTACACCCATGATGATGTTTATGTACCACAAATAGTCCCACCATCTCACCCATACGCGGCATATCAATCGCAACAGAGTTGGGGCACCTCGTATGGTGACAATCCGATGATGGGGCCACACGTGGATTTGAGTCACGATTTTGAATTTGGGCAGGGGCAATATTGACCTTAATTGTAACCTTAATATATGTTATCAATGGATGTATTCATTGTATATTGAAATTAATACATGATTTTTTTTCAATTCAATGTCATTGTCACAATTTATTAACTTATTATTATGTTTAAATACCCAGTAATTGAGATGTTTAATTGTCATAATTTATTAATGTACAAATCCTGATACACATTTCTAAAATACTACCTCTTACATGGGCCAAATTTAATAGTTTCACTTCTCCTTCAATCACATTGATGAGATTAGAAATTGTAATGCCTAAAATATATTGATTTTTATTACGAGTGTACAATATGGTATCACTTAGCACAACGACACATCCTATCTTTATTTTTTGCACAAGTGTACCCTTCGTGAATGCTCTGTAGTTAAGGCCCGCCTTTATTGTGCCCGTCGGATCCTCCAACAACAAAGACACATAACCGAGAGGAATCATTGCAAATTCCTTCATTACTACCACCACCTCGTAACACCCCGTATTTATGAGGATTTAGAATTTAATTAATTTGGTGATATATGAATTAATTTATCTGGAGGATTTAATTAAATTACTGAATTAAGATTTAATTAATTCGGGATATTTTTATTTATTTTTCATGTGTCGTAATTTTAGGACGAGGTTGGAAATTGTAGTGCAATGAATCGGATGGAGATTCTGAGTGCACGGTTGACTCCGAATAAGCCTTGATAGTCGAAAAAGAGTACCTAGGAATAGTAATTGGGTTTCGAGGCATTTTTAGCCATAACCGAACCCACATGGGAGTGTTTGGGCCATTTTAATTTGGTCCATAAGATTAATTTCGGGATTAATGATATAAAACCTACATTAGGGAGTTTGTGGCAGACATAACTCTATAAGAGAATCCTATCTTTCTAGAGGAGTAAAGATGGAGAATTTGGACATAACTCTATAAGACATAACTCTAGAACCTGATGCTCTGATACTACTTGTGACACGCCGCCCAATTAAATATCGGGTGATTAGTCATTTATAAAATTTAAAACAGAATGTTCAGTTGGTTTTTTCTTAGCATCACTGTCGAAAACATAGTAACCTTATTAACCACCTAATAATTAATTATGATAGTGTCAAAATAATTTTTTAATTAAATAAAATCATTCAGTTATTAGTCCAAGAATTTAAATATAATCCATTCATGCATAACTAATTAATATGAATACTGAATCAAAATCACACGCTGAAATAATTAAGACTGGATAAAACATTCCAGTTCAAAACTCTAAACCAAGAACCATAGTAATAATAAATCCAAATGAAAATGAACGAAAAGGTAAACTGAACATAATCTCTGGAAAAATGTCTAAGGGATGGGTGACACATTCCCTAAATAGAAAGTCTAAGCAGAACGAAAAATAAAATGATGAAGGCATCTAATGCGAAGACCTACAGCTTCATCAACAGCTGCAGTACGCCAAGCAATCCAAATCTCTAAGGTTGGTGTCCCTGTGGCTGAGCACTTGATATCATAAATATATATAGCAAGAGAGAGAGAGAGAAGATGCAGGAAACGGGTCAGATCTCGATGTGTAAAAATATTTATTTTAGCAAGTATTCAAAATTTGCAATAAAGCAAGTATCAAATGCATGTTAGTTCGAACTCTCACATGATAATCTCACCTCTCGTCTATTGTGTACGCCTAGCGTACATCTATTCCCACTAGCCATCCGTAGCACTTGTAACTAGATAAGGACTTATATTTCTTGTTATACCTCGTGGTCGCAACCCGTGATTCCCAGTTTTCAACATTATTAATATCATCATTTATTAATTCGGTTAAGTGTTATCACACTAAGTTAAGTATTCACAGCTTACGTCACTTAAGATTTTACTAACCTAATAACCAACAATTATCTCACAGTAGGAATAATACAAGAATATATATATATTCACCACTATAATATACATATACTAATACATCACCCCAAGCTTAAACTTGTAGTGCATTGCATACTCTGCTATCATGTCCTGGTACATCTCATACTCCAATAAGGACCGACGATTCGGAAGTCTCCACGAACCATATACACAAAACACACATAATGGCGGCGAACATAGTTCACATACCTATGGGTCACGCACATACCTGCGCTTCCATAGTCAGCTGACTTATCAACTCACAAATAAGTCTTCACAGTACTATGTTCTGAGATACAAGTAAAATATCCCACCGAAGGTCACCCAGGATAAGACTGTCTCTACACAACCCCCCGCGATAGCAAGCAGCTAGGTATGTCATACACATAATATTAAACAAGTAATAAGTATCCACACATCCTATTAATATTTATGGGTATTCTCCCAACCTTCTTGTAAATTTACCATACATGTTTCATTCTCATTATTACGTATTTCATAGTATAACCAAATTACCACAACTCTTTAGTAATTTCCAAAGTAACTCTTATTTTCGGATTAATTTAAGTATAAAACTCACATACTTTCTCGTAGACCTGCCTCGTTTGAATTCTGTTAATTGGTAATTTCTCTTACTCATAAAGACTGGAAAATTCCAAAATCGCCCCTAAGAAATTTACCGAAAATTCACCCTGTCGCTCGAACCAGATGGCATGTCGTTCGAACGACTGCCATGTGTCGCTCGAGTGACTTTGCGTGAGATGCAATCTCGCTTGAACGACTTCGCGCGAGACCTACTGTTTCTTCTTCAACCCAGAATTTCAGTGTTTTCCCACCATTTTTAACCCTAAAACCTCTAAATTAACATCCCCAACTCCAACCAATCAATCCCAAATCGAATTCGAACAATTATATATGGACTCTAACATCCTAGAATCATTAAATCATTATGAATCATCAAAGAAATAAGAAATCCCCAAATTAATTATTAAAACCCTAGTTCTTCAAATTCTTTTTCAAGAACACATGATTTTCAGATTCGTTCTACATATAATTCCATCAAAAGGAAATTTCTATCTTACATATATGAAGGGTTCAATCTAATTAACCTCATATTCGAATTATACATCCTAATTCTCCAATTTTTCATCACTTTTTATGGACAATTTATAATTAGAACAACCCTATACTAACATGAATATGGTTATTGATAAAGAAACACAAGTAATAAACACTTGCCTCAAGTTAGTCGTCTGATTTCTTGATGTTGTTGGTATGGGCGTGTTCCCCTTGTCCCGATCTACATGATGGTGGTGGTGGTTGTGCAAGGTGATGCTAATTGAGCCTTCCCTCTTGGAAATTGATTCTCCCTCACACCTTCTATGACCGTTCTTTACTTTCTGTAACTCTCAACCCTAATGGACTTTTCTTGGCTGATAAAATAACTCCTAATTTTCGTCCATTAATTAAACCCAAAAATATAATTTACCATAATGCCCTCTCGGGGTGCCGGTTAGTCCTAAAATTATTTTGGAACCCAAACTAAACACCCGAGTATACTATTATGAATATCTCGAACCTTCCGGACTCAACGACGCACTCGAAATAACCATACGAGTTATCCAAAATAATTTATCTTTTATTCCATTAAATTAGTCCCGACACGACTCACACGCGCGTTTGACTTAATTTACTAAACTGTCGTATTTCTTATTCTTGACAATTTACCGAAGTGTATAGTTCCATATTACATATTACACAGTAATATTCAATCAATAAGTATTAACCCTTGGCACACTAGTTAATATTTATTTTAAATCCGAATTAATGTAAAATTAAATTCTCACATTTTAATTCAATTAATCCCACAATAATAATTAATCTCATAATTATTTAAATCATAAAAATATGGGGTATTACAGTAGGAGCTGACCACATAGTCACAAGAATTTCGATTTGAGAATACAATAATAATTTTAACTCGTACATGCAAATTTTCAGCTTGAATAAGATTTTATTTAAAATTACTCAGTTACCAATATCATCTCCTTTTTGTATCTTATTTTATTGCAGGATAACATTTTTTCATTAGTTTTTATCCAGGTGGAACACACGAAGTCAATGGTTTACAATTGTGAATTATTTACTTAATGTCGTTAATATTTGGGATTCTATTTTTTTTTGTGTTATGGCAGTGCAGGTTTTTATTATTTTATTATTAGATTTTATGGACGTGCGGTCTTTTATAATTTTATTGTTATATTTTTATGGTCGTGCGGGCTTTACATTACGCAGATATTATATTAGCGGGTTGTAGAATGTCCAAAAAATAGAGAAAACTCAGCGCAATTTTTTTAGTCTATGAACTATTAGTACATATAATATTTTAAAGTTTGTATGTACATTAGTTTATTAACAACTTTCGAGATTGACAATTTGTGAATTTTTTTGTTTTATAATTATTAATTTTTTTTTGTTTGATCCAAAAAATTTGGCAAAGTTCAAAACCATGCCAAAAGTTTATCAAATTTTGGCGTGGTTTTGAACTGTGCCAAAAGAGTACCAAAATGTACTCAATCTGGTACAGTTATAAAGTGTGCCAGAAATATCAAATTCTGGCACAGTTTTAAAGTGTGCTAGAATTATTCCTGTTTGGTAAAATCTGGCACACTTTTAAACTGTGTCAGGAAAAAATGGTCATTTTGGAGCACCTGATTCTGGTACAGTCCAAAACCGTGTCAGATTTGATATGGCACATTTTTAAACTGTGCCAAATTGCTGTTTTTGGTGTAGTGTTTATTTAATATATGTATACGGTTATGTGTGATAATATATATATATATATATATATATATATATATATATATATATATTTGTGTTCTCTATAGACATCGGTGTGAATGATATTTATAGGAATACATGCCCATCTAGTGCTATCATCAGAGATTGTGCGATGTGGGTGAATTTCCTGGCTTGAGGAGTGGGGAAAGTATAGTCCCCAAGTCATATCGTCCATGATTTTTATTAGGTGATTTATTTTTGAGGTGAGATGTCTTGGGCATGATTCGGTCTCACTCTCGGGGAAATATGACCGCCTCCACTAAGTTCGGGGAATTATTTTCCCAGGTTCGGTGTGAGCTAGTTCGACTTGAGGTGGCCGGGGTAGAGTCAGCAAGCCTGGAACATGATAACATTTTAGAGAAAGCATCCAATGAGTTAGTACTCAGAAATGAACGATCATTATACGTGAAATGTGTGTGAATGTTGCAATATACCAGTACGTATATAAAATGAGTGGATAATTATATACGAGATTAATACATATGTGTAAATATATTTCTTATATAACTAGTGTGAAAGTTATATGACTTAAAAAGGTAATTTCCTATATAAGTAGAAAGTTATATGATTTATAAAGGTAATTTCCTATATAACTAGTGTGAAAGTTATCTGATTTAAAAAGGGGGTTCCTATATAACTAGTGTGAACATTATATGACATAAAATAGTTGAACCGATTAATAAGTTAATGAGTAGATAACTTAATAATCAAAGTAATAATACTCGGGGTGAGAGTAGTGCAGTGGAAAGAGGTGTGATACAGCTAGTTAGGTGGGTTAGCTTAAATAGGAAGGTTAGCAAGCAAGCATTACATGTGCACATTAGATGAGGGGTGAGTCATGCCTCAACAGAGTGCGACACTAACTTAAATATGAAGAGCGTGTATGCATATTTAATTATTATAATTTAACTTCTTGCTAAATATTTTCAAAATGTTTTACTTGGGCTCTGACTCGTGTTGAAATCTTTTTCCAAACCTTTTAGGTGTCCAGCCACATGGATGCCCAATTTGAGGATTTTGTTTTGGGATGAATTATTGTAGCTCATGTGGAAGTTGCATAAATTTGTTATAGATGCTTCGTTCATTTAGTCCTAGTGTAGGTTCTTTACTCCAGTACTCATTTGGGCTTGTCGCCATCAGATTTAATATTCAGTTATTTATTTGACCTTATGTAACTAGGTTATGGTTTCAGTTTATTGTTGTATTTTATTGTTGAACCGATAGTCAATTCGGTCACCTTTATTTATATAATTCATTTGTGCTGGATTTATTTATCAGATTGTGTTGATGGTTTAATTGTTATTTAGTTTCGCACGTTTTAATTAATAGAAGAATAAATTTGGCACTGGTCTAATTAAATTACTAGGTGGTTAGTAACTTTAAAAAGTTTCGGCAGTGATGCTAAGAATGATCCATATGAGACCATTGTATTATTTTAATCACGGGTTGGCCACCGAGTATTTTAGTAGGCGGGGTGTCACAGATGGTATCGGAGCATCAGATTCTCCTGTCCTTAGGATCTGTGCGGCTTATTACGTTTCAGCGTAGCATTATTTGATATAAAGCCTTATTATTGGATTGTTGTATTCCTCTATGTATTTGACTTATGTTCTCCTGCTATTAAGTATAGTTGATGCGATTCATATACGAGTTCGGTTAGGCTTCGTTCGTCGAACGATTTTAGACGACCAGCATAGGCCGTTAGAATGACTGTAAGGGGATAGGCTCCGCAAAAGATATGGAATATTCTGGTAACGGTGTACGCGATAGAAGTCACCATGACAATAAAAAGAGAAAACCCAAAGGAAATCCTATAGGGTGGAGTGCTGTAGCACACAGGACAAAATGTGGGGCAAAATATTGGCTCAGAGGAGCAGTGTTATAATGACGGGAGTAAGTCACCATAACTATGCATTGATACCATGAATAACATAGAAGTTGGGGTGCAGTTCGATCGCAAATCCTCTCATCATCTATTTAAATAGAGAGGCAAAGGAGATTTTATGACTTATTTCAAAAGGGTCGTAGTCGGCCATGAAGGAAAGTTGACGTGTTCAGCGAACTTCGTACCCGACAAGATGGATACAAAAAAAATCACAAAGGTCCGTAAGTTAGTTATGGACTCATGGGTATAATATACAATTATGTATTTGGAAATCCGGCTAGAATGACTGGTACCATTGTTGGCAAGGTCGTATGTTTAGAATTTGATATCCGCGCTTCAGTGAGAAGGAAGCCAAGAGAGTTGGAGAACCTAACCGAAGGGCAAGACTGGATTTTAAAGTTCTAGTGAGGCATCAAAGTATGGTATATCTAGTAGAGTACTCATTTTAATGATTGGGATCTATAGAATTCCTACCAGGTGACGGTGGATTCAGTCTGGGCTATTAAGGCCAACAACGAGTCCCATAGGGCCAGAGGAGCCAAAGGGATAACGAGAGTATCAATCAGGGTTAAGTCTACTAGGTCTGTGGGAAGGACAACGCCAACATGGCCAGTGAGGCCAAAGAAAGGGGAGAAACACAAAGAGGTTCCTTATATGTAAAGAGTAGGAATGCATGTGTGAATATTGTCCACAGTGAATTGGAGGACATGAACGAGATGCCTAGTGTGGGCAAAAATTATAAGAGATTTTTGCTTTGGTTGGGACGGGGGTGTTACATCCAGGAAATATTTGAACCGCGAGTGTTATTGCCAATTGAAAGTATGAGTTTTATCCCGGAGTGATTTGGGTCTGCTTTATGTGAAACGATCGAGTCACAGTAGTTTATTAGTATTATATTCAAATGAGAAATGGGTTTAGTAGAGTTATAGTTAATATCACTATATTGTGTGTACAACTACCATTGAGTAGCGGGGCTCTATTTAGTTCCATCTGTAGAGGAGAAAGTGTGGACATTGAGAGGATATATTTTATGAGGTTAACTTGTTTTGAGAGGTGATATTCGAGGTATGGTTTTATCCTGGGTACGGACTGTTGAGTGATGGTGGGTGATTACAACAAGACTATCATGTTCGCTGTTTTAGGATAGGATATATATTTTTGCAATGTCTCACTAGAGAGAGGGTCAAGCTCGTGATGATATTTTTATAAAGTAGGATTCGGAGAATACAGTTGTCTAGTTATATTGGAACCCAGTGCGTAGGGACTTTTATTGATGTGATTCAGGGTATATTGGGTTTACTGTTGAGCGGAGAGAATTAGGTCATTGTTGTTTACGCGGTGAAAACTTAATGATAGTGAGAGTATCGTATCGTGTGACTCCTTGAGAGACATGGGTATAGACGATTTGATTTATGTGTCGGGAAATAGGATTTGTGATATCTTAGTTATATGCTTTGGACCCACGGATTTTGATGATCGATAATGATAAGGAATAGTGTATTAAGGAAAGTTCTTTTGGGCGTCGTTGCGGGATGTTACACGTATGGACCTTAATAAAAGTTAGGAGTTATATGCTAGTGCATCGGTTTTAAATGTCAAATTATTGAACGTGTAGAGGAAACACTTTAAGTTGAGAGATATTACGATATATAGCCAGGAGAGCCGAGTAGTTCTGCGAAGGAAGCACCGAGAAAACATATGTACCACAATTTAATGGGTGGCGCAATATCGAGAAGAATTAAATTGCAATTTGTGGAATAATCGAGAATACTTGTATGATATAGCCACGCCAAGAGTGCGAAGTGGAGCTTGAGATAAGTATGTTACGTATGAGACGTTATTGATATTTATGCTGGGATATTTGGACTATATAGTATATAATATGGTGAGACTTTGTGTATGCTATTCCGAGATATGATTTACTTGTGCTAATTGTACCCTGAAAGAGGGTCTAGTCTATATATCTTAGTGTATGTATTTTATTGCATAATAGACTTATAAAGAAATGTTTGCATTGATGTTTATTGATGGAATTCAGGGTGAAAATGCTTATTATCAAGCGAAGAGATATAGCTCGTGATTGGTTCGCACCAAGAATCTAGTAATAGTTAGGGGCACCGTATTGTACGATGTCTGTTGTAACATGAGAGTGGACGAGTATACTTTTATGCCAAGAGATGGGAATTTGGGGGTACGTGTTATAGACTGAGAGCCTAGCATATCTCAGCGATCGATAATGTTAGGTAGTAGTGTAACCAGGGGGGTTCCTTATTTGGATTTTTCTTTGCGAGATGTTCCATACATGAAACTTAACGCAACGTTGGAAGTGGGGAGATGTTTGGTCATTAGTACATAGGTATGGTACCTTGGTTAATATATATATATATATATATATATATATATATATATATATATATATGTAGTTATAATTACGAGTTGAAAGTTATTTATTATAATTTAATGCTAATGTGGTTGGTTAACACTTGTGCGGGTAAGCAAGGGTACAGGTTGTATGGGTGCCCTAGGTAATTAATTTAATTTTAATATAATTCATGATATGAAGGGGTAGATATTTGTGCGGCGATCTTAGGGGCATGTGAGTAAGGAAGTATTTGAGGGTTGGAGTATTAGACTCATCTTAATTTCGAGGACGAAATTATTTTGTAAGGGGGAAGTATGTAACACCCCATAGTTGTAAGGATTTAGAATTTAATTAATTTGGCGATATAGGAATTAATTTATCTGGAGGATTTAATTAAATTAGTGAATTTAGATTTAATTAATTCGGGATATTTTTATTTATTTTCCATGTGTCGTAATTTGAGGACGAGGTTGAAGATTTTAGTTAAGTGACTCTGATGGTGATATTGAGTGCTCGGTTGATTCTGAATAGGTGGAGATAGTCGGAAAAGGGTACTCGGGGGTAGTAATTAGGTCTCAGGGCATTGTTAGGCATAACCAGACCCATACAGGGGTGTTTAGGTGTAAGGACACAAATTTCCAATTGAGTCCATATATAGTTTTGGCTCAATTCCGGACAAAAACATTTATTCATAGGATAGTATTTAATTGTAATATGCTCAAGCCTATGAAGTGTTTGTTGAAGACATAGCGGCAAAGAGTATAAAGCTTCATCAAATATGCCGGTTTGCGAGCCTCGTTTCTACGTCATCAACCATAGTTCCATGCTCCCAAGGTATGAATGCAATTCTATTTATATATATAGGAGCTTGGAACAAAGTTTATTGGGTGTTAGGTTTTGTAAAAACTGTGTTTTAATTTTCAGAAAGAATTAAATAAAACTTTAAAATAAGTTTATAAAGTTTTATGGGCTAAATTCGAGTTTTCCAAACTTTCTGGTTTGTCGTTCGATAGAGTCGTTCGAACGATATTGTCGTTCGAACGAAAATGTCATTTGAACGAACCTGCCAACGAGTTCCTACTGGTCCGTCGTTCGAACGAGATTGTTCGTTCTAACGAGATTTCCAACGAGATTCTATCGAAGTCCATACTAGTGCGTCGTTAGAAGTCTCGTTCGAACGAAATGACGTTCGAACGAACTACTAGGCGGGAACAGTTTTTGGCAGTTTTTTGGCAGTTTTGCACCCACTTTCCCACTATGTTTGTAACCAACATTTTCAGATTTTAATAGGGACGGGAATCACTTTTGTTAATTAATCTTTTTCATATCATACAAACTCTTAGAGAGTGTTTTGAGAGCAAAAACAAAAAGAGAAAAAGATCATGTTTTGAGTGCAAATTTTCAAAGAGAAATTCATATACCACTCTAGTGTTTACACCCAAATATTGTTTATCCAAGTTCTTATATACACATCAAATTGCTTGGAGTTTGGCACCGGTTTTTCTCTACCGAATTCAAGAAGAGAAGTTTTGGTTTGCTTCTACATCCATCAAAGAAGAAGACGTTTGTTGTGATTCTACCCACTTGGAGAAAGGCTCCTTGCTCGGGTGACGGTGACCATAGAAAGCCCTATCGGTGGATTCCGAGACCGCGGTGGTGTTCTGAGGTTATCCTCTAGGAAGAGGTGTCTACAAGAAGAAGCGTCGAGGCTTGAGAGGGATCGAGTCAGTCGTTGTAAGTCTATCTGTCTTGTAATTGTAATTCCGTATCTAGTGGATTTGTGGCTAGGGCCGTCCGAGGTTTTTTCCCGTCTTGGGTTTTTCCTCGTACATCGCGGCGTAGTGTGATTGGTTTATTTTATCTTGCTTAAATAATTTAGAACGCATGCTTAGGATAATTCAAGATAAAATTTGGTTTAATCATCACACTCAATTTAATTTGGACTTAAATTAAATATTGGGTAATGTTGTTTAATTCAAGTCATTTGCTAAAACTTGGTTTCGCCTAATTTGCTAATATTGATAAATATGGCTTAGGCAAATTCTAGGACTTGGAAAATTAATCGGTTTGAGTATATACATTAATTTATTTATTTTATTGAACCATCTCCCTAACGCTTCCGCATCATCTTCGAGTTTATATAAAAGGAAATTATTAACTGGGATTTTAATTAAGAAAATCAGCAATCCGGGGTTCCGGCTTTTACAAATTGGTATCAGAGCCAAAAACGATAAATTATTTTGTTAAGATTCTTTAAATTTTTGGCTAAAATGGATTTTTCCCCATTTTCAAAATTTCCTATTTTCGATGGTTCAAACTACGCGTATTGGAAAGCGCGTATGAGATCGGCACTAAAATCTATCGATGAAAGAGTTTGGATGTATGTTGTTAACGGGTGGTCCCCACCAACTTATTTAGTTGAAAATGAACGTGTTATCAAACCCACCGATAAATGGACTGAAAATGAGTTTAAACTTGCTAATTTCAATTCCCGTGGTTTAAATGCCTTATTTAGCGCTGTCACACCGGATGAATTCCGTCGTATTATGACGTGTGAAACCGCTAAAGAAGCTTGGGATATTTTACAATTAACTCATGAAGGAACTAGTGTCGTTAAAGCTTCAAAACTCCAAAACCTCACCACTCAATTTGAAACTATCAAAATGAATGAAAAAGAAACGTTTGATGAATTTTATGCTAGACTTTCTGATATTGTTAATTCATCGTTTAACTTGGGAGAGAAAATACCCGACGACCGTGTTGTAAAGAAAATTTTAAGGTCCCTACCCGATAGATTTATTCCAAAGGTGACCGTTTTAAATTCTTTACCCACTTTAGCCTCTACGAAATTAGAAGAGCTTGTAGGTGATTTACAAACCTATGAACTGGATATGTTTCCCTCTAAAACTGAAAAGAAAATCGAAAAGGGCGTTGCTTTAAAAGCCCGAAAAGAGGTTAAACAAGTAGTAGAGAGCGATAGTGATAGTGACTCGGAAGATATGGCTTTATTTGCTCGCAAATTTAGAAAATTTCTTAAAATTAACAAAGATAAATTTAAAAATGATTTTAAGAAATTTGAATCTTCTAAGCATGACAAAGGTGAAAAGATTTCTAAAGCCGAGAAGATTCCTAAAGCCGAGAAGATCCCTAAACCTAGTAATGAAAATTTAGATAGGGACGAGTCTAATAAGTGTTTTGGTTGTGAAGGTTATGGCCATAGGTCTTTTGAATGCCCCAATAAACTAAGGAAAGAGGGTAAGCGACCCATTTCATATAATGCGACCCTTAGTGATAGTGATAAGGAAGAGAAGCCCGATTCCCCCACTAAGAAAAATTTTGTGGCTTTTATGGCTAGTCATGTGAGTGATAGTGAGAACTCATCGATTGATGAAACTTTAACTCATGACACTTCCAAGGTCATTGTTTATGATTCTCTTGTTTATGATGATAGTGAGAGTGGAGAAGAAAGAGAGAGTGAAAATGAAGAAGTGGTTAATGTGAGTGAACTTCAAAATGCTTTTCAAGAACTTTATAAAGAATCTATTAAATTGAAAAGGGCTAATTTGAAGTTAGAAGCTAGTTTAAGAGAGAGTGTCAAGGTCGTTGATGAAAATGCCTTAATAGAAGACCTTAGGACACGTGAGAGGACTCTTCAAGAGAAGCTAAAATATGTAGAAGGTGAAAGAGATAGCCTTAGGGGTTTAATGGAATCCTTGAAAAAGGAGATTCTTGCTTTTGAAGAGAGAAATGTTTTACTAGAATCTAACATTTTTGAATTGGAAAATAAATTAAAAGATTCTAGTCATGTCAAATTTGATTTGGAGTGTCGTTCAGAAAAACTAGATAAAATCTTAGGAACAGTCCAAATTAAAAATGACACTTGTGGTTTAGGCTTCAATACTTGTAATGAATCTACTCATAAAGCCAAGACCAATGTTTTAGGAGAATCTACTAGGAATGCATTTAAAGATCACTCCTTAAGTAAATCTTTTCGACATGTTTTTGCTTATACACATTGTGGTCGAAAAGGTCATCTTAGGAAATTTTGTTTTGATCTTAAACGAATTCCTAGAAAACCCTATAGTAAAGTAACCACGGTAGTTAAAGTTCCAACACCCCAAGATAGTTATTCTTCATTAATTTGGGTTAGGAAATCCGACTTGGTTGCCTTACAAAATAGGGTTTTTGATTCTCATTTACTTTCACATGCTTCCTCCCTTGCTAAATCTAACGGATGAATGTGTTAGACTTTTGCATACTTTAGCGTTTGTACTTCATGCTATATTCACATGCTAAATGTATGCTTGTTTAGTCATTTTCTACTCATTGCCTTATTTCATATCACATGCTAGAAATTATGACTTGTTTATCTTTTTGTATTATATTTTGTGTTTTAATTAATTGAAAAATATAAAAAGATTTTTGTTTATCATTTGTGTTTTATTTCTTTCATTTAAGCTTAATGAAAAATACAAATGATTTTTGTTTATTCTTTTGAGTATATATATTTATTTTTGGTGAAAAATGTTAAAAACTCAAAAAGATTTTTTTTTTGTGTATTTTGGTTTGACACACTTTATGTGGCATATATTTGTGTTTGAATCCCATCTTTTACGCTCCCACATGGCTAGAACTTTTGGTTTAGATTTTCAATCCTTAAGATGTTCTTTACCATGTTTTATATGGAGTAGTTGGATTTTGTGTTGTTTAAATGGATTCTATTTTTATATGCCTCGTTTCACACATGCACGAGCTCTTTTGAAATCTTAATGTCACATGTTATATTTGAGCTTTTTGAGGTGTTCTCCTACCAATCTAGTCATCTACATATCTATGACCTAGGAGGACTAGTGCATGTCAAAATCCGTTGCATGTGAGATTTGTGTGACAAATGAAAACATGATAAATATAAATGTGCACGGGGAAGGGCTCCGAAAGGACTAAGTGATCTTTTGCGATAGTAAGCCACCGTTTATTGGATCTAAAAGAAATACGTGATCCAAAGGCCTAAAAATAGAATATTTGGCATTAAAAAGAAAAAAACAATTGCCAAGGCCTATGTTTGTTTGATATATTCATTCAAAAGCAAAAGAATATATATGCTTCTTGAGGGAGAATTAGATGGTATATCAACGGTTTGCACAATGTTCGTTTATCATAGTTGTCTTTAATGTCATGACTCTATTTGGTTTGTAGAATCATCATCATGCTAGGCTTGTATGCATTGTGTATGTTTGTTCATTGAGTTCAATCTTTATATTATCACATGAGGTTATATTTAAATGTGATGAAGTTTGCAATCAAATGAGAACTCCGTGAATGTTTATTAAGTGTTTGGGTCTCAATTTAATTGTTGCTAGTTCACACCCCTACACTTCCGTTTCCATATGACACATTTTTGCCATACGAGTGTGCAAACTCATTGTATTTTGTGTTATATGTGTGTTTATATCTCTCTCTATATATATGCAAGTTCTCTATTGGTATATGTCTAGTATATATATATATATGATATTTGTTTTGTCTTTGCCTATTCTTTTCTTGCCCATGTGCTTTCATGTCTTAACACTTTAAGCTTCAACATGCTTTTATGTTTATTAGTTCTTTATCCTTTGCCTATTCCAGAACAAAAAGGGGGAGAATGATGATAGGGGGAGAAATGGTATCTAATCCTATTATTATCGTATCTTAGTTTGGGGGAGATTTATCTTAGGGGGAGACGTTTTTCTAAGTAGGTCATATGTTTGATAAAGGGGAGAATTAATTTAGGGGGAGTAATTAATTAATTGCATTTAATACTTTGATATTCCCTATGCATTTGATGAGTTTGCTTAAGTGTGCAGGAATTCTTCTAAAGCGGCATCTTTCAATGGCAAAGCGTTTGATCCTTGGGTTGAGTCAAGTTTGGGTGGGTTATGTTTTGAGTCTAGTGAGGTTGACGGCCTTTTAGGATTTTGTTTTAGTTTTTGTCCCGGAATAGCCAAAGGGGGAGATTTGTAAGGACACAAATTTCCAATTGAGTCCATATATAGTTTTGGCTCAATTCCGGACAAATACATTTATTCATAGGATAGTATTTAATTGTAATATGCTCAAGCCTATGAAGTGTTTGTTGAAGACGTAGCGGCAAAGAGTATAAAGCTTCATCAAATATGCCGGTTTGCGTGCCTCGTTTCTATGTCATCAACCATAGTTCCATGCTCCCAAGGTATGAATGCAATTCTATATATATAGGAGCTTGGAACAAAGTTTATTGGGTGTTAGGTTTTGTAAAAACTGTGTTTTAATTTTCAGAAAGAATTAAATAAAACTTTAAAATAAGTTTATAAAGTTTTCTGGGCTAAATTCGAGTTTTCCAAACTTTCTGGTTTGTCGTTCGATAGAGTCGTTCGAACGAGATTGTCGTTCGAACGAAAATGTCGTTCGAACGAACCTGCCCACGAGTTCCTACTGGTCCGTCGTTCGAAATGTCGTTCGAACGAGATTGTTCGTTCTAACGAGATTTCCAACGAGATTCTATCAAAGTCCATACTGGTGCGTCGTTAGAAGTCTCGTTCGAACGAGAGTTCGTTCGAACGAAATGACGTTCGAACGAACTGCTAGGCGGGAACAGTTTTTGGCAGTTTTGCACCCACTTTCCCACTATGTTTGTAACCAACATTTTCAGATTTTAATAGGGACGGGAATCACTTTTGTTAATTAATCTTTTTCATATCATACAAACTCTTAGAGAGTGTTTTGAGAGCAAAAGCAAAAAGAGAAAAAGATCATGTTTTGAGTGCAAATTTTCAAAGAGAAATTCATATACCACTCTAGTGTTTACACCCAAATATTGTTTATCCAAGTTCTTATATACACATCAAATTGCTTGGAGTTTGGCACCGGTTTTTCTCTACCGAATTCAAGAAGAGAAGTTTTGGTTTGCTTCTACATCCATCAAAGAAGAAGACGTTTGTTGTGATTCTACCCACTTGGAGAAAAGCTCCTTGCTCGGGTGACAGTGACCATAGAAAGCCCTATCGGTGGATTCCGAGACCGCGAGGTGTTCCGAGGTTATCCGGTAGGAAGAGGTGTCTACAAAAAGAAGCATCGAGGCTTGAGAGGGATCGAGTCAGTCGTTGTAAGTCTATCTGTCTTGTAATTGTAATTCCGTATCTAGTGGATTTGTGGCTAGGGCCGTCCGAGGTTTTTTCCCGTCTTGGGTTTTTCCTCGTACATCGCGGCGTAGTGTGATTGGTTTATTTTATCTTGCTTAAATAATTTAGAACGCATGCTTAGGATAATTCAAGATAAAATTTGGTTTAATCATCACACTCAATTTAATTTGGACTTAAATTAAATATTGGGTAATGTTGTTTAATTCAAGTCATTTGCTAAAACTTGGTTTCGCATAATTTGCTAATATTGATAAATATGACTTAGGCAAATTCTAGGACTTGGATTAATTAATCGGTTTGAGTATATACATTAATTGATTTATTTTATTGAATCATCTCCCTAACGCTTTCGCATCATCTTCGAGTTTATACAAAAGGAAATTATTAACTGGAATTTTAATTAAGAAAATCAGCAATCCGGGGTTCCAGCTTTTACATTAGGCCATTTTAATTTGGCCCATACGATCAATTTCAGGATTAATGATATAAAACCTATATTAGGGAGTTTGTGGCAGAAACAATCCAATAAGAAAACCCTAGCTTTGTATAGGAGTAAAGATGGATAATTTGGGAGAATTTTTGGGAGGCAAACCATGAAGAAGTGGGTGTTCTTCATCAAATATTCGTCTACATCCAAGGAAATCAAACCCTATAAATTTATTCAGACAAGTAGTTAAACTTGCTTTAAATTAAATTGCAGTATTTCAATTCATATCATGGTAGGTATAATTGGAATCCGTTTTTGTCAGTAGGTTAACGTGTAAACATGGGTTTTGAGGATTCAGACATGTTGTGTTAATTTAAGGTGCAAATGATTATATAACCTGACTTAGTGTTGATGGAAATCGAATAATATTATGGTCAAAGTAGTTTTTGATGATTCATTTATATTAGAGAATTGAATGTTTATGTAACATCGGGGGAAAAACAGTTAATAACCCATTTTGGGATTTGATAACTATTATTGTAAATTTATGTTGTTTAAAGGATCAACACATGATTTGAACCTAATTAAGAGAGGAGTTGTATGTTGCGTATGGTCGGATTAAATCTTGATTTGGAGAAATAGAACTTGGAGGTTTAACAATGACCGAAAAGAAAGCCGCGGAGAAGAAGAACTGATCGATCGATCGATCGACCAGGGGCACCGATCGATCGATGTTCCTGGATTTCTGCCAGATCCGCTTATTGTTGTTATATTATCTTAACTTCTTTTGGGATCTTTATGGAAGATTAAAGTTGTGGAAATTAATGTAGAACTTAGTATATAGGATCTTGGGAAGATGATATTAAGGATGTTAAAACTATATGGGTGTGTGAATCTCATTAGGGAAATTTTATGTAATAAATTCATAGTATTTAATTACGGGTCGAATGAATGTGTTAGGGTATTGTAGTTGAGTGACACTATGTGAATTATATTAATTAATATGAAATTATTTGAATTAAGAGTCGGGATATAGACTCAATTATTTTTTTAGGCTAGTTCCACAAGAGTTATGCATATGGTGATGGTGATAGTATATATATTTATGTGAGCCATAAATATTAGTTTGAATCGTGAATTAAAATAATTAATGTGAGATTAGTTAAATTACAAGTCGGGATATAGACTTGGGTATATATTTGGGCTAGTGCTATGGGTGTTAGGCATGGGTTAGCCGGACTTTATTTAATATATGTATAAGGTTATGTGTAATAATATGTATATATATATTTATGTGCTCTATAGTTATCGGTGTGAATGATATTTATAAGAATACATAACCCTTTAGTTCTATCATCGGAGGCTGCGCGATGTGGGTGAATCCCCTGACTTTTGGAGGAGGGAGAGTATAGTCCCCAGGTCATATCCTCCAGGATTTTTATTTTGTGATTTATTTTTGAGGTGAGGTGTCCGTGATATGATTCGGTCTCACTCTCGGGGAAATATGACCACCTCCACTATGTTTGTGATGTTTTTGCCTAAGTTTGTGTGAGCTAGTTTGACTTGAGGTGGCCGGGGTAGAGTCAGCAAGCCTGGAACATGATAACATTTTAGAGAAAGCATTAGATGAGTTAGTACTCAGAAATGAACTATCATTATACGTGAAATGTGTGTGAATGTTGCAATATACTAGTACGTATATAAAATGAGTGGATAATTATATACGAGATTAATACATATGTGTAAATGTATTTCTTATATAACTAGTGTGAAAGTTATATGACTTAAAAAGGTAATTTCCTATATAAGTAGTGTGAAAGTTATATGATTTAAAAAGGTAATTTCCTATATAACTAGTGTGAAAGCTATATGATTTAAAAATGTAATTTCCTCTATATCTAGTGTGAAAGTTATCTGATTTAAAAAAGGGTTTCCTATATAACTAGTGTGAACGTTATATGATTTAAAATAGTTGAACCGATTAATAAGTTAAAGAGTATATAATTTAATAATCAATGTAATAATACTGGGTTTAGAGTAGTGCGGTGGAAAGAGGTGTGATACTTCTAGTTAGGTGGGGTGGCTTAATTAGGAAGGTAAGCAGGAAAGCGTTAGGTGTGAACATTAGATGAGGGGTGAGTCATGCCTCAAGAGAGTGCGACATTAGCTTAAATATGAAGAGCGTGCATGAATATTTAATTATTGCAATTTAATTGTTTGCTAAATATTTTCAAAATGCTTTACATGGGCTCTGACCCATACAAAATCTTTTTCAAAACCTTTTAGGTATTCAGCCACAGGGACACCCAGTTTGAGGATTCTATCTAGGGATGAGTAGCTGCAGCTCAAGTGGAAGTTGCAGTACTTTTCTATAGACGCTTTGTTCATTTATTCCTAGTGTAGGTCTTTACTTCAGTTTTCATTTGGGCATGTCTCCCTCAGATTTAGTATTCATTTATTTATTTGACCTTGTGTATCCAGGTTATGATTTCAGTTTACTGTTGTATTTTATTGTTGAACCGATATTTGATTCCGTCATCTTTAGTTATAGTATTCATTTGTGTTGGATTTATGTATCAGTTTGGGTTGATGGTTTTATTGCTATTTAATTATGCACGTTGTTAATTAATTGGAGTTAAAATTGGGCACCGGTATAAATTAAATTACTAGATGGTTAGTAACTTTACAAAGTTTTCGACAGTGACGCTAAGAATGAGCCATATGAGACCAACGTGTTATTTTGATCACGGGCTGGCCACCCGGTATTTTAGTAGGCGGGGTGTCACAGAACTGTACATAATAAAATGAAAGTTATTGAATAAAATGCGTGTACATATTAATTTTAAAAATGGGTATTAAAAATAAATACGTAAACTTAACCAATGTTATGGCTGTGGTTGGCCCACCAGTGTTGATCCATTGAATTGTTGAATGCAATCACATATCTAAATACCTATTTTGCATGATGGTATACCATAATCGCAATGAGTAATCCATGATTAATGTATGTTAAATTGAATATAGCATAGATGAAATGAGAACGTAAATGAGTATTAAATAGTGAACTCTTTGTAATAAAATAGAGGGTTGATGCACATAATACAAGGTTGCTCACGAGTAGTAATATAGTGTGCATGCCATAATGTATTATAATAACATTAACTTTAAAAGAATGTGGGCAAAATACAAAATGGAACGCATACCATAGTAAATTAGACTATAGGCTCTAATAGTAACAAACTCTGCAATTTCCTATAGTAAATTAGAAAGTGACACACTATTTTAAGGCTACTGCAGGGCTCCATAACTTTATTAAAATTTAATGGCAATTCTGGCATGCACAATTTTGTGCCACTTTGGCACTTCTGGCACACACAGACCTGTGGCACACAATTTGTGGCACTTTAGTGTGCCAAACACGAGGTAACGGCACACTATTTCAAGTGCAATAATGACAACTTATATTACTTATTATTTTCAATTCATTACCATTTTATTACACATGGAATAAGAACATAATATATATTGCACTAGGAATGAGAACAACCCATTTATTACACGTGGTAATCATAACTCATACATTTTAAATAGTCTGGTAAAGAGCATCCCTAAGTTCATTAAATAAATACGATGGCTCTCCACGGATATCTATACACCGTGGGAGTTGCTCACATAACCTTTCCCATGCCTCGTCATTATGAATAATTAGTGTGAAGGCTGACGCATCCCAATCACACCCGCCAATAGTAATCTCTAACTAGTATAGGTCTAATTTATCTTTTAACATGATCCATCTCCACTCAAATTCGTGAACATGACGAAAGCGGGGAGAAGAGCCTATGCTATTCGTCCAACTCCCAACAATCCAATGTATTCCGCTACGGGTAACCAATCCCGTGACCTTGCTATAGCATGTCTCTATTATTTTTGTGAGCTATTAACCACATTGGGTAATTCATTGTGTCAACACTAAAATAAGGAGACTAGTTACACTAAAATATGTTGATCACTTCTCCAATTTATAGGTACTCTAACAAATAAATTACACACTATCAACATTGAACAATCTCATTGACACAATCTTTAAGAAAAGAAAAATATCATAGTTGAGAGTCTGCAATCTCATTCACTGTACAATGACACATTTCTTAAGAAATGTTAAGAGAAGTAAAAATAAATGTGAAGATTCACTCTATCAGAGAAAACAAAATCACCCATCTCTCTTTCACTATTTCTTGATCAGATTCAATATTTCATGGCACATTTCTTATGAAATCTGCAACAGTTCGTATTTTATGGCAAATTTCATAAGAAATGTGCAGAATATCAATGGGACATTAACCTTAATGGAACATTTATAAATAGTCACCAATTTGTCATATATTAAACACGATGATATAACTTGAATTATAATATTTTATGACAAATTAAATCATGGACTCATCCAGTTCTAGTGATGAGGGGATAAATCTTATGCTCCAATATGCTCAATTTAGTAATGGCGCATCATCAAATGATTCCGATGAGGAGATGATAATTTACATATAGATTACACGTTGGTTTGCTGAAAAAAATATAATTCGAGATGCGAAAGAACTCGAAACCAGATGTCGAGTGAATCGAAGGAGAGAAATGGGTTATGCAACATTATGGGAAGATTACTTTGGTGAAGTGTGACACCTCTCCTAATTAAATACCGGGTGATCAGTACTTTATCAAATTAAATCAAAGTGTCCGGTTGGTTCATTCTTAGCATCACTGTTGAAAATAATTTTCTTTATTAATCACCTAATAAATAATTAAGCTAAGTGTCAAAACAATTAACTTTAAAGATTAAGTTCCCCGATTATAATTTAATATACGAAACCATTTTTTTGAACACGGATAATAATATTAAAACCAAATTATCCAAGTGAAGTTAACATGCTAGATAGATCAACCAAATAAAACATCCCACATCGCAGGACAAAGAAATATTCAAAAGAAATCCCAACTAAAATGGAATATTGAAATAAATAAGGAGTACAAATCTCTTTGAGCTAAATATAACTGGAAATGGGTGACACATTCCCTACCTAATAATGACCAAATAGAAGACTGAGAAGACAAGGGTGAAGTCGTCTACTGCAAGGACCTGCAACTCTCACACTAGCTGCAGCACGTCAATAGTCCAAAGGTCAAATCCTGACACCCCTGTGGCTAGGGACCTGTAATACACACACACACACACACACACACACACACACACACACACACACACATATATATATATATATATATATATATATACAAGAGAAAGAAGATATGACAGGAAACGAGTCAGAGACCGAGTGTAAAACAACTTTAAAAATAATTTAGCAAGTATATAAAATCCTTACTAGTTGATATTAAATACATGTTAGTACGTCTACCTTCACTTGGGAATTCTCACCCCTCAACTAGTGTGCAAGCCTAACGTACTACTGAACTAATCTAGATAAATTTAACCCAATTCATTAGTCTAACCCACCTCACTAGTCTAACCAAATTTCCCTTCACCAAATTCTGTTTCGAGTAATCCCATAACTATAGTTTATATCTGATAACCTTTTCTTATGAATATTAAGCCAGTTATGATCATCTCAATAAAGACTTAAGTTCTCAACCACTTCATTCATTTAATATTAATTATTCAATTTTCATCTACTTACAAGCACAATAGATTAATCATAAGTGTGTGTATATATATATATATATATATATATATATATATATATATATATTTAGGCATAGGGCACCCCTCACAAATCAATGGTGCTAGCATACTCTGCTATTAAGTCCCCGTATCACTCGTACAAGTGGAGAATACTAGTTCGGAATCACTCTTGAACTGTATTAACACAAAACACACAAATTAGAGGCGAAGCACAGTTCCAAGTCACTAAGAGATCAACACATACCCTCACGTCTCTTTGAACCGTCTAAATATCATTCTCGGATAGAATGTACCAAGGATACTACGTTCTAGGGTACAAGTCAATATCCCCCATAAAGGTCCAACGGAGATAAGACTGTCCCAGTGCGGAACCTCCGTGATAGAAAGTAGCGCGGGTATAATTACACAAACATATACAATATTATATATATACATGCACCCATATATATATATTCTAATTATTCAGCTAGGCTTGCCCACGACCCATAATATATTCGAACTATGCGTGGCATATAACGCTCGAGTTTTACGTATACTTAAATTACTCTTTTTATTTTCTCAATTACTGCAAATCCTTAAGTACTTCTCGACTCTCCAAGTGTATCCTCTTGATAAATATAAAATCGTAGGAGTACACTCACTACCCAACTAGTCTAAGTCCTTATTGATTCTCGAAAGACCTAATTTAAGGTACGCATGATTTTCCATTCAATTTATACCCCCGAAATCCCACGGTTGAATCCCATATAAAATCGTCTTCCTCGGACCCTACCGGTCCTCCTCAAGTCCCATTATAATATTTAAATTATCTAGAAAAGTTCCTTACACATTGGTATTGGATTAACATTAAAAAGGATAAAAAGCTTCCATTTCAAGGAGGATTCGATTGATCGATAAGAAGGGGTCAATCGATCGATCTACTCGATCGATCGATCGAGCAGTTCTTGGCCCAGTTTTTACAATTGTTTACCTACAGGTTTCCTTAACATAAATCCTCAAAACCTTTATTAATTCGTCCCGAACTCCTAAACAATCAAACCAACAGTTGTATTACCCTACGTACATGATTTCTAACATAAAACATATATGAATTCATCAAGGGCACTCAATTAAAGGGTTAATTCAAATTAATACAACAAGAACCCCATTTTTCTCATCATGATAAATATTTTCCTAATTCTTCCAGAATTTAACCTCTATTGAACATCAATTTTGTAGTTAATCATCTACATATAATAATAATGTTCTCCTAACATGATTTCTATTCAAAATTTCAATATGAATCTCCCAATTATCATTTACCTTGCATCAAAACATAAATTTATTATCTCCTAAACTAGCATGGATGTGTTATCAACTAAAGAATAACAAGTTAGATACTTGCCTGAAAATCAAAGGTATGATCTGACGAATTTGAATGGTATATGAACGATCATCTTTTTTCGATCTACGCGTTGGTGGTGGAATTGGTGAGAGTGGTGTAGGGTTGGTGGCTCTCCTCCTTAGAAACCTTCTCTCTTATCTCTTCCTTAGCCTCTCTACAACTCTAATGTTTCTAACCCTCGAGGATTCTAACTCCCATAAGATATAACCCATCAATTTTTGTCAATAAATATGGCCTAAAATTGGAAATTACCAAAATGCCCTCCCGGGTTACCGGTGAGGCATAAAAACGTCCCGCTACCCAAACTAAACCCCCAAGTACACTTTTCTGACTATATCAACCCTTCCGAACACACTGGCGCGCTCTAAATAACCATACGAGTAACTTATAATTAAATTACTTTTTATTCCATTAATTTAGTCCTGACAGGACACACGCGCGTCCCGACTTAATTTCTATGATTGTCGTATTATTCACTCGCGGCAATGTTAATAAATTCAATCTCATATATTACTTTACTCATCTAGTAATATTAAACATATTTCTTACCAATAATTACTAACTCTCGTCACGCTAGTAAATATTCAATTTAACAAAATCTGAATTAATATTAAATTAATTTATCCCAATTAAATTTAATTAATCCCATAATTAAAGGCCATAAAGATATAGGGTATTACATACTTCCCCCCTAATAATGGCATTTTGTGCTGAAATTTGGAAAGTAAGGTCTACCTGGTAAAACAATTCTGAATACTTTATCATTACACAAAACCAACTTCAGAGTAAGGCGTTCGATCACTATAGCCCCCGCCTCACAGCAAGCTAGTTTAACACTCTCCACACTTTATCAGTTATAGGGTCACACCTCAATAACGACACTTCACCTTGCTCCTACCTGACGAAATTCGAATAAGACGAGCCTGTACATCATTGGCCCCCATTATCTCAATATTATTGGGAGGCCGCACCTCACTACGTATCAACTACTCATATTTATCTAAACACAAAACTCCCATCCTGAGAGAAACCATATGATCATTTGACCACTCTTGTCAGTTTTTCGAATCTCGATTTTTGGAGATGTAACTCAAAAGCCACCTAAAATAGTATGTGGTAATTCCACCATAGTCATCGAATTCTAACTCGACTAATAAAAAATTCTGATTATCCACTCACCTCTAATCATCCAGAGGGAGAATAGTTAAGGTTCTTCACATAAAACCTCAATAAGTACTTTATCCAAAATAAACAGGTATGAGTGCTTGCACACAACTCTACCATTTGGTAAAGTCTTCTCCCAAGCACCGTATTATACCTCACTTACCAGCTATAATTATTGCAGAATTGAAATGACCACAATGAGTCCAAACTTACATTCATACAACTCCACTAGTCGTTTATCACCTTTTGCCTACTCCTCGGGCTATAGGTGATACAACCTGCTCAAAGTGAAACATCATCCCCACCGCTTCCTAAAATCTTGTATTGGAGTGTTGGGTTCAAGGATCTCATCCTAGTTCAGAATAATACTGGGCAGGACCACTTACCGACACGATCCTTCTTTTCAAAGAAAGACTGCGAAAAATTGTCTAATAGTGTAAATCATCCAAAAGAATAACAATTACTTTCTTTTAGGTCAACTTGTTCCACACATTCGAAGGAACTCGTGATCTTAACTTTAGCTTGGCAACCCATCAAAGAAATTTACCAAATTGACCGCCCTCTTATATTACAGGAATCGTCGGTTTGCTACAAAATTCTCTGGTTGATCCTCTTGCTCCAATCGATTTCTATTTATGAGTCGTGAACGGGGAGACTACTCACTATGTCCCGCTCAACATCGACTTCTACTTGTTATGTCTCACATTAAGTGACACTTAATACTCCCCTTCTTTCCTCGGCGTATACCGAAAGTTTTAACTCGTGCACTTTTTTCCATGATGTGCACTTCTAGACCTTTTATACCTTACTAACATCATCAATGTTTCTACGAGCAAGTCATTATCAACATTTGACTAGGTAAAACTCCGCTCCAAGTGTTTTCCCATAATAGTTAAATTTTATCTTCTCAAGGAATACCCCTTTTTAAATGGCTTCCCATAGCCTTTCAACCAAATTTTGGTGTGCTATTCTGATTGCACATGTATATATGGATTATTGTCCTTCTCACACGATGCTTAATTCACTTTACCATTTCTACTTTGTTATATAAGTCCCTCCGGCATATCTTTCACACATCTACTCCCACGTCCCTTTAACTCAGACGATTCTAACTTTAGCTAACCAGGATGCCCACACGCCCTATAAACCGTGCACACTGGCATAAACATCACATACGCTTCACACATAACGCTTAATTCTTTATTGCATCTTTGTTAGTACGTCTACCCTCACTTGGGAATTCTCACCCCTCAACTAGTGTGCACGCATAACGTACTACTGAACTAATCTAGATAAAGTTAACCCAATTCATTAGTCTAACCCACCTCACTAGTGTAACCAAATTTCCCTTCACCAAATTCTGTTTCGAGTAGTCGCATAACTATAGTTTATATCTGATAACTTTTTCTTATGAATATTAAGCGAGTTATGTTCATCTCAATAAAGACTTAAGTTCTCAACCACTTCATTCATTTAATATTAATTATTCAATTTTCATCTACTTACAAGCACAATAGATTAATCATAAGTATATATATATATATATATATACACACTAATAGGTATGTGTCACCCCTCATAAATCTATGGTGCTGGCATACTCTGCTATCAAGTCCTCGCATCACTCGTATAAGAGGGGAATACTAGTTCGGAATCACTCTCAAACTGTATTAACACAAAACACACATATTAGAGGTGAAGCATAGTTCCAAGTCACTAAGAGATCAGCACATACCCTCACGTCTCTTAGGACCGTCTGAATATCATTCTCGAATAGCCTATACCAAGGATACTATATTCTAGGGTACAAGTCAATATCCCCCAAGAAGCTCCAATCGAGATAAGACTATCCCGACGTGGAACCTCCGTGATAGCATGTAACGCGGGTATGATTACACATAAATATACAATATTATATACATACATGCACCCATATATATATTTTAATTATTCAGCTAGGTACGCCCACGGCCTATAATATATTCAAACTATGCGTGGCATATAATGCCCGAGTTCTATGTATACTAAAATTACACTTTTTATTTTCTCAATTACCACAAATCCTTAAGTACTCCTCGACTCTCGAATTGTATCCTCTTGATAAATATAAAATCATTAAGAGTACACTGAATACCCTAGTAGTCTAAGTCCTTCTTGATTCTCGAAAGACCTAATTTAACGTACGCACAATTTTCCATTCAATTTATACCACGAAATCCCACGGTTGAATCCCATATAAAATCGTCTTCCCCGGACCCTACCGATCGTCTTCAAGTCCCATTATACTATTTAAATTATGTCCAAAGGTCCTTACACATTGGGATTGGATTAACATTAAAAAGGAGAAAAAGTTTCCATTTCCAGGAGGAGTCGATCGATCGATGAGAAGGGGTCAATCGATCGATCCAGTAGATCGATAGACATTCTTAAGTCGATCGAGTAGTTCTTGGCCCAATTTATGCAATTGTTTACCTACGGGTTTCCTTAACATAAATCCTCAAAACCTCTATTAATTCGTCCCAAACTCCCAAACAATCAAACCAACAGTTGTATTACCCTACATACATGATTTCTATTGTAAAACATATACGAATTCTTCAAGGGCCATCAATTAAAGGGTTAATTCAAATTAATACAAAAAGAACCCCATTTTTCTCATAATGACCAATATTTTCCTAATTCTTACAGAATTTAATCTCTATTGAACATCAATTTCGTAGTTAATCATCTACATATAACAATAGGATTGTCCTAACATGATTTCTATTCATAATTTCAATATGAATCTCCCAATTATCATTTACCTTGCATCAAAACATAATTTTATCATCTCCTAAACTAGCATGGATGTGTTATCAACTAAAGAACAATAAGTTAGATACTTTCCTAGAAATCAAAGGTCTGATCCGACGAATTTAATTGGTATAGGAACGATCCTCTTCTTCTGATCTATGCGTTGGTGGTGGAATTGGTGAGAGTGGTGTAGGGTTGGTGGCTCTCCTCCTTGGGAGCCCTCTCTCTTCTCTCTTCCCTCTTCCTTAGCCTCTCTACAACTCTAATATTTCTAACCCTCAAGGACTCTAATTCGTATCAGATATAACCCTTCAATTTTCGTCCATAATTAAGGCCTTAAATTGGAACTTACCAAAATGCCCTCCCGGGTTACCGGTTAGGCCTAAAAATGTCCCAAGACCCAAACTAAACCCCCGGGTACACTTTTCTGACTATCTCAACCCTTCCGGATACAGTTGCGCACTCGAAATAACCATACACACGACTTATAATTAAATTACTTTTTATTCCATTAATTTAGTCTCGAAACGACACTCGCGTGTCCCGACTTAATTTCTATGATTGTCGTATTATTCACTCGCGAAAATTTTAATAAATTCAATATCATATATTACTTTACTAATCTAGTAATATTCAATATAATTCTTACCAATAATTACTAACTCTCATCACGCTAGTAAATATTCAATTTAACAAAATTCGGATTAATATTAATTTAAATTTAATTAATCCCATAATTAAAGGCCATAAAAATACGGCGTATTACATGAAGATAAGGTGTATAACGAGTATTATGTTTGACGAAGATTTAGGATGAAGTATTGCGTTTTCAATTACATGCTCGATTCTGCTTGTCTTCATAATAAGTACTTTGTTCAGAAATGGATGTGTGCGGTCTTCAAGGTTTAAGCTCTCATCAGAAAGTGTTGGGGGAAATTCCATTGCTAGTTAACAGAGGTTCCCATGACGTGTGGTCTTAGCAGTACGCAATGAGTGAAACCAATTTATTAGAAACTGTTATTAGATTCACAAAGGCAATTTTGAGGATTTTCGGTCCCTAGTATGGCAGAAATCCGATAGCAGGTGACGTCACCAGGACACTTAGACATAATGCGAATATGGGTTTTCCAGGAATGCTAGGAAGCATAGACTGCATGCATTGGCGTTGGAAAAACTGCCCCACGGCATGGCATAGTTAATATAGTGGACATAAATAATCACCAACTATAATCCTCGAAGCGGTTGCCTCACACAACCTCTAGATTTAGAAATCTTTGTTTGGGGTTTAAATGTCTTGCACTGGTCTAATGTCTTCAAGGAATTGCATAATGGCAATGCGGCTCCCGTTAATTACACTATTAATGAAAATTCATATGATATAGTATACTACCTTGGTGATGGAATTCACCATCCCCACTTTCCAATCTTTAAAACATTTAGGAACCAAAATGGGATTACATAAAAACAAAATTTATTTTTCAAGTACCAAGAAGCATGCATAAAAGATGTTAAACTTGCTTTTGGTGTATTACAATCACGATTCACTTTCGTTCGTGAACCTTGTAAATTGTGGAATAGGGCGTCCCTAACTACCATAATGAAATCTTGTAGTATAATGCACAATATTATTATTGTCAATGAACTTAGAGACTGTCCATGGAAAAATGAATATGAACAGAACGATGACCTACCTGAAATAATGAGGGGCTAGACTAATTTCTACGACTATCTCTCACGGGATGCTAAGATAAGAGACCTAACTAAACATAAACAATTACATGATTATTTGGTGGAGCACATTTGGAACACCCACGGTGATGAAATGGTGAGTTCACGAATTCAGATTTATTATGCTTGTAACCGTGTGTAATCGCTTTCTTAGTTCCTTTTTCATTTTATTCTTATACGATCGTCATTGTGATAATTTTTTTATTATATTTAATATAAAGTTCGAACCGACTAATTGATTTTAATAGATATTAGTAAACACCAGTGACATTATATTTATTTAAATGGTGACATAAATTTATTGAAACGAACTTACGGTGACATTACATATATTGAAGCACAATAACAGAAATATTAAACAATAGAACAATACAAGTCTAAAACATCCTACTCATTATTGATTGAACAGGATGGACCGGACTTGGGGTTTAACAACTAGGTAGAGTTCGACTGCAACGCAAAAATTGCATCTTCAGTCGCAGCAACCATCGCTGAGAGGTCATTGAACCTTTTGAGATGGAACTGTTATTGTACGACATTCATATTGGTCATGCCCAACTCCATGAGATATGACTGCTCTCAGCCTAGATGCACGAGCTAATCTTGTTTTTTGTGAGTTGATAAACTCGCTTCATCTCAATGAACGCATCCATTTGAGACTCAAATTTCATGGCACGATTATGCTTCCACTCCTGCTTACTTTTAAACATTGCATTGAAGTCTTCGTAATGTTTAAGTACCGTAATGTTACGATCCAAGTTGTCAAAACATGCACATTATTTCTCAGCCTTCCTACCTGGGGGTCTGAACGGTATGTCCGTACAACCGGACTATCCTCTTCATTTATGGGCATAGGGCTATTGTCGTTCCCTATTGTGTTTTGCAAGCCAAATTTTGGAAAATATTTCAAAATTTGATAGCAATTATCGAACATGAATTGTTTAGTGGTTTCAACGCAGTATGCCTTGTAAGAATTTGTAACCATTTGGAACTCGTTTTAGTCGCGTCTCATATTATTGGGTTGGTGAGAAAGGTTTGCAACATAAATCATTACACGATGCGATATATAATTATAACATGTAGAGAGCATGGATCTCATACGATTAACCGTAATTCTAAGCGTGATGTTATACTCTTTCATCACGGTATCCCAAAATATACTGAATGTTATCGAGTTCCTTTCAATACCCCGTGTAGTATATTTTGCATAAATGGTACATAAAGTAGAATCCTCTAAGGGAGTAATATTAGGTTGTCGAGGAGTATTAGTATTAGTCGGTTGGGAGGAAGACATCCTTTAGAGAATTAAAAAAATATGTGAGGGAACAAATGAAATACGAGGGAACAATTAAAATGGGGCCTGATTGAAAAATGAAAAGGAATTGGGGTGGTATTTATAACGAGGTGACCGTTTATTTATTGTGCAGTATAAACCTTCCTACAAACTTCTTTTGTTCGTAGGAGTTCTTACGAACAAAAAAAGTCCGTAGGAAGGTTTTATTGAATTTGCATCGCTTCAGTAAATCTAGCAACCCTTAACCTTTTTCTCTGGAAATTTTGTGCGCTTTCATCCACCATTGTGAGCTAACCAGTTTGTAACTTTTCCTCTTTTCTTGTCCATTTGCTCCACCATTCTGGATGCTCTAAGTGAAGTTAGGAAATTAAAAATTAGGGCACAAATTAAAGTTAATAAATATTCAAGGATAAATAAATAGGATAGAGAACTTTGTAGAGTGCACACACACACACACACACACACACACACACACACACACATATATATATATATATATATATATATATATATATATATATATATATATATATATATATATAGGCCCTCTCCTGTAAGGACCCCTTATAAAACTATTTTTTCCTGTTTATAAACAATTTTTTAATAAAAAAGTTAAAATGTTTTTTTAAAAACAATTACAAAAAGTTTAAAACAATTTTTTTTTCATTTTTAAAATAGCTTCTTATTAAAAAGTCATTTTATAATATTTGTTTTTATTGAAAATACATATTTTTTTTATCAAATGCATATGTGTTGGATGCAAAAAAAAAATGGACAAGTTTAATAACACAATGGTCATTTCATACTCAAATGGTGTGAGGGAGGATGAGAGAGATGGGTTACATGCTAGTACAATTTTACTCTAAAAGTTGGGTTACTTGTGCTTCTTTAATAAGGCTTGTAAGTTCTAGATTAAACTCAGAGTTGTCCTGATCTCATATTATGATTTAATGAGGAAGTTTATCATTAAACCCTTATTACATTTTTCTCCTTCTAGAGAGTTATTGTGTCCATAAGCAGTTTTTGTGTGAAACACCACTTATGGACGAAGCAACAATCAACACATGTTGGTTTGATGCATAACTTTACCCTCCTTTGTTTGGAACTTTCCGAGATGTCTATCATTTGAGAGATATTGATGCTTTTCTTAGAGAGTGAAAAATACAGTTTCTTATATTTATAGCAAGCGTTTATCCAGTTTCTTTTGTGATTTCTTGAGAAATGTTTAAAAGCCACTACTGTTTTAGAAAGACTCCTTTTTTTTGGTTACATAAGGAAAAGAAAAAAACAACAAACAGGGGGCTAGGACATATTATTGACATCGTCGGTACGATTGATCATCACCAGGAGCCGCTCTGGGGAATGATCATACTGTAAGTAGAGGTCTTAGAATCTTTAGCAATTCTCGCCATGCAGTCCGCTTGGATGCTCTCCTCCCTCGGGATGTGAATGATCTTGGAATCAAGGCAATTAGCAAGCTCACAGTAGTCTTCAATGATATTCACCAGGGGGTGGTTCTCCTTATCTTCTGATTTCAGCAGTTGGACTGCTTGAAGGCAATCGGTCATAAGGCAAACATTCTTCCAATTCTCCCTGTTAGCGATGTTAAGCCCATGGAACACGCCTTCCAGCTCAGCTCTAAGTGGGCTAGATGTTCCTAGAATACGTCCAGTGAAGCCGATAAGCCATCTTCCATCCTCGTCCCGCACGATACCTCCAAAAGCTCCCATCCCTCCATTACTAACATAGCTCCCATCCGTCTGGATGACGTAGGTACCTACAAAACAGGGTCTAGCATTAGTGGACGTAGTAGAACTTTCCCCTTTATGGTTAGTAGTCTTACTTTGGGTGTCAAAGATATCGCAACTAAGTTCAAAAGTAAGCTTATTAACCGTAAAGGGGGGATGTTAACATTATAAAAAATAAGTTTGTTACGGGCTTTCCAAATACACCAAATGGAAGAGATGAAAGTCACGTACCAGTTCTTATCCACATTATTCCACACATTACTGGACACCCAAGAGTTGAAATCAGAGTACATACCTTGGTTGTAATGGAGGGGAGAGTTGAGATTTTACCAAACCTGGGAGGTGAAGTGACAATCTTTGAAGAGGTGGTTGAGGTCTTCTTTACAGGAGCATCTAGGGAAATTATTATCAGCGGTGAGGCCACGACTTTCTCTATGATCATTCGCGAGAAGATTACCATGGAGAAGGGTCCAGACAAAGTGCCTTAGATTGGGGGGGGGGGGTCTTAATCTTCCAACTATTCTTCCACCCGTTCCAAGGGGGTGGCATCCACCCCCACGATAAGTTTATCATAGTGAGAGTGAATGGAGAACTTCCCACTACTATTAGATTGCCAATAAGTCTTGTCCTCCATGGGCCCCTTTTAGGGAGCGACATATTGATGATTTCATCTATGAGTATGTTATTAAACCCCATCTGAATCTTATTAAGGTCGCAATCCCCATTATCTGTTAATAGAGTGTTAACATTACCCTCACTAAAGCACATGGGGTTTTGGTCACCTCTAACTCTGAGGGGGGAATCACCACACCACTAGTCTTTCATGATGTTAATATTATTTCCGTTACCCACATTACACTTGGTGTTCTTGATGAGGACCTCCTTACTTTTAAAGATACTACGTCAAATATGGGAGGTGTTGCTTTTCTTGCACCACAATCTGGGGTTAGGATCAACCTTGTATTTTCGAGTGATGACCTCGGTCCATAAGGACCCCCTATTGTTCATAATATTCCAACCTAATTTAGAAATCACTATTTGTTTTTCACAGACGTTCCCCTTCTTTGTCCAGGTTGATTGTTTTGCTAATGAGTATGAAAAATTTGAAGGTATGGTGGAATCCTTAAAAATCCCATGCTACCGCTATCAGAACCCTCGAATTATACCTTTTTTGTGCTTATGTTGTTTTCTCTACTATTATGAGGTTTAAAATAGATAGGGGTGAGTTCCCTTACTCATGTGTCATATTCTAAGGACCAAGTGGTTCCATTGATGGATTCGGAGATTGGTCATCATATATTAAAGGTAAATATACTAATCAACTCCTTAAAGTTGGTTTTTTACGAGAAACCACCTGGTTTGGGGACTTCACCCTTTATAAAAATAACCCCACCCTTCAAGTTTTATTTTTTGGATGGAGCTTAAAGACACTTTTGTTGAGAGGAATTTACAGTTACTCCTCACTATGTTTGCGAGATCTTGGGTCTAAATGTTGGAATAATTTATATATTCCAAATAATTTAATATGCGCTCACATATTAAAATAGTAATTATATTTGAGCTTCAATTTAAATTGGGCAAATGAAGTGATCTAATTAGGTAAGCTCAAACGACATCAATAGTAATTATGGAATTCGAAATGTGTGGTTACCCAAAAGTAACCTAATGGTTACTCCATAGTCGTGTCACTCAAAAGTCACCTATTGGTTACTCAGGAGTCACCTAATTAGAATTTATGGGGTTCTAATTAGATGTCTATATAATGAAGGGTTCTAGTCCCCATGGCTAATACACTCAAATACTCTCCTCCTCATTCCCATCAATAAGAGAGAACTCATAGAGAGAGGGATTAGTCCGTGGAATACCTCCAACCCCTTAGTCTGAATCATTACTATGGATTCAGATACGCATTTCCTATAATTCTTTTATAAGATAATTTCTATAATCTAATATATTGGTGAATTTTATTTTATATTCCAACAAGTGGTATTAGGGCCTTTTCATATTAGATTATTGGGATATTGGTACTGTGATTGTAATTTAGAAGTGATTTTATTTGATTTATCATACATATGATCTAGTTAGAACGAATGTGACTTTTAGGATTCTATGTAGAATTTATGTATGATTTGTGATAATTTTCATAATCACAGTCCCAAATTGATTAAGGATTGTTAATCCAAGGTGATTTTTGATTTTCCTCAAAAGGGTTTAATTCATAATGAATTTGGATGGATTAATTCAGTTTTTTTCAAGATTAATATGAGAATTATTAAAATCTTGATTTAGAATTTGAGGGACGTTTTCAACGACATATTTCATTTTCTTATTCAGAATTTTACGAAATTTTGGTGGTCACTTGGAAACGTCGAAGTAAACAAAACCCATTGTAAACAATGGGAACCACCTTATCTCGGCGATTTGACATTGTTTAGACCCCTAAAAACGAGTTTTTGCCATTTTTGGTAATAATGTCAATGCTAATAACTCTCGCTCAAAAATTGATTTCGAGATTCCACGAATTCGAGAGTGATCCTGAAGAGATTATTTATGTCACTGTAGTGATAACTCAAACTTTTCTATTTTTGGAAAAATAAATGAGCACTCAATTCAGTTTTTTTTTTGGAATTAATTCTCACTCAATGTTTGTGGAAATTCTTTCCACATCAGTTTCTTTTTGTGAGAATTATTTCCAAATGCATATTTGTTATAGGGAACTAAGGCAAGTATAAAATTAGGTGGAACAAATACTTGCATATTTAATTAAAATTCATTTGGTTTCAGATTTTTAATAAAGTTTGATTCCCATTCGGGGTATTTTCTTAAAAAAAAAAAAAATTGTATTACATCTTGAAATGAATTAACTAAAGTAATATGTTGCCAAAGTAACCAAAATTGCATAGATTGATTTATTTTGAGATACAAAAATGATGTTAACATATTTATTATTCCCGCGAGTATTAATCAGCCCAAAGGAAGATTATTATTTGGATGAATAATAAATATACATATAGAATTAAATATGTGATAATTATACAATTTTCATGTGGATAATTAATCGGTCCAAAGGAAGGTTAGTTGTTTGACCGAATTCTATAATGTACAATTAATCAACCCAAAGGAGGGTTAGTTGACCAGATTTATTATCATTATTTTTCTTGGACTGAGAGTACCACTTACAAGTTAATATTTATGTCTAAAGACTAAATGTTAATGTTGTGACAGGTCTCTCATTGATGGCCCACCATTCCACCATTACAGTTATATAAAATTTATGTCCTGCATTTATCAGTTTATTTTATTATAATATGCCATGACATAAATTTTAAATTGGAGCTTTTGTAATTTATTTGTTCCTTCGGATTAAGTTACTGCTTATTCTGTTAATATTACTGCCAACATAACTTTAATTCACGCGCTTAACAGTACAAACTTCAAGAAGAGGAAAGGTTGAAGCGAAAAAAGGCAACTAAAATTGCTCATATTGCATCTACCTCAAGGAATATAAAGAGGACAATGACTAATGATAAGGGTACTGCAGTTGTAACAACACAACCCAAACCTAAAGGTTAACAAAAGAAACATGTTTAGGATTCCCAATTTGCTTGTTTATTTTCCGGAAACCTAGGCATGTGAATAAGGATTGTTCTAATTACGGCACATGACGTGTAAAGAAAGGTACACTTCTCATTTTGGTTTGTTCGGAAGTTAATTTGGCTTTTGTACCTAGCCATGGTGGGTAGATTCAGGTGCTACTACTCGTGTAAGTATGTCTATGCATGGTTGCCTATGGAGCCGACCGCCAAATGATGCTGAAAGATTCTTCTATCAAGACGATGGCAAAATTGTTGGAATTAAAGCAACTGGGACCTTTTTATTATATTTTGAAACTGGTCATTTTATTGAATTAATAAAAACTTATGTAGTACCATTTTTTAGACGGAACTTGGTTTTTATTTTTTATTTTGGACAAATACAATTATTCGTGTTCACTAGGAAATAATAAAGTTACTCTCTATTTAAATTCTACTTTGGTTGCGACTGGTTCTTTAATTGATAAATTATATTTATTACACACCAATGCTTTTTTTAATGAAACCTTGCAAAATTAAAATTAACTGATGAGAATTTCGTTGCTTTGTGGCACAAGTGTTTAGGTCATATCTCAAAAAGGAGAATAGAGAGACTTGTGTCAGATGGAATACTTCAACCCCTTAATTTCACAGACTTTGATGTTTGTATTGAGCGTATAAAGGGGAAACATACAAACATAAGGAAATTAAGTTCTAAAAGGAGTTAAGATGTCTTAGAATTTATATATTCTGACATTTGCGGTCCATTCCCTACGGCTTCATGGAATGGCCAATAGTATTTTATCACTTTTATAGAACTATTCTTGTTATGGGTACTTATATTTAATACATGAGAAGTCTCAAGCTCTGGACGTGTTAAGGCCTTCAAAGCTTAAGTTAAAAATCAACTAGGCAAGAAGATTAACTATGTCAAATCTAACTGTAGCGGTGCATACTATGGAAGATATGATAGATCAGGTGAACAGAGTCTATAACCTTTTGCCAAATTCCTAGAGACGAAACAGAACATTTAAGGACATGGTAAGAAGTATGATTGATCATTATTCTTTTTATGATTTACTCTAGGGAGAGGCACTTAAGACCTCAATATGTATTCTAAATAGAGTACTTTGTATAACGGTAGTTAAAACCCCTTATGAACTATGGATAGGCTGAAAACCTATCATTGAAGATTTACACATTTGGGGATGTCCAGCTGAGGCAAGGCCTTTTAGTCCAATTGAAAAGAAAATGGACTCACGAACTATTAGCTTCTATTTTGTTAGGTATACTGAACGGTTGAAGGGTTTTAAGTTCTTTGATCCCTCAACTAAGCCCTTTTTCGAGACGAAAAATGTGATATTTCTTGAGGATGTTGCGTTTGAGGAGGAATATACGGTTAAGAATAAGAATGTTGTCTTTGAAGATGAATCAGTTCCTCTCCCAAACATTGTTCAGCTTGCTAAAAGTGTTGAAGGAGAGAACAATGAGGACTTCCCTACTGAAAATATAAGAATTATTCCAGAGGAGCAAACTCAACAACCTCATGAGCAGTTATAGATCATTTTGATCTAGAGCTGCATCATCAGATGGATGTTAAGATGGGTTTTCTCAATGGTAATATTGAGGAAACTATGTATATGGTGCAACCCGAAAACATTGACCCAGTTGATCAAAAGTTTATGGTTTGAAAACACAAGAAATCCATATATGGTAAAATTAACTTCTTTGTGCTTTATGTCAATGACATACTATTGTCTAGCAGCGATATAGGCTCATTGCACGAAACCAAGAGATTTCTAACTAAGAATTTTAAAATGAAAGATCTTGGGGATGCCACTTTTGTATTGGGAATTAAGATACACCGAGATCGTTCTCGGGGTGTCCTTGGGTTATCATAAAAGAGTTATATCGAGAAGGTACTCACTAGATTTAGCATGAAAGATTGTGCACAAGGAGATACTCCTGTTGTTATAGGAGACAAGTTTAGTGTTTGTCAATGCCCCACGAATGAGACTGAAAGTAAAGAAATGAAAAACGTTCCTTATGCTTCAGCTTTTTGGAGTTTTTTGTATGCTCAAGTATGTACGCGTCTGGATTTAGTGTACATAGTGGGTATGTTAGGCAGATATATGAGTAACCCTGGAATGGATCGCTAGAAAGCAGCCAAATGGGTTATGATGTATTTATAAGGAACAAAAAATTACATGCTCATCTATCGAAAGTCAGATAATTTGGAGATCATATCATATTCTTATGCCTATCTTGCGGGTTGCCAAGACACTAAGAGATACACTTCTGGCTATATATACATGTTATTTGGAGGTGCTATTTTCGGTGGAGTGCTAAGCAGTCACTCATTGCACCTTCCACTATGGAAGCAGAGTCCATGGCCTGTTATGAGGCAACAAATCATGCGATATAGATGCGAAATTTTATCATTGGGCAACATATTTTGGATAGCATTGAAAGACCACTACAAATAAATTGTGACAATAATTCAGCAGTTCTATATTCAAATAACAACAGAAGCTTATTGAAGTCTAAGCACACATACATTAAGTTTCTTGTTGTTAAGGAAAGAGTTTAGAGTAAGATAGTGTCTATTGAACATGTAAGAACAAACTCCGTGCTAGAGGATCCGCTTACTAAGGCTTACCACTCGGGGTCTTTCATGAGCACGCTACCCATATGGACGTTGTTCAGTTTGATGGTATTCATCTTTAGTGGGAGTTTGTATTCAGTTTAATGTTCCTTAATTTAACACTACTCGGATACTTTATGTATGTTTCAGTTTTCTGCAGAATAAAGTTGATGGTATTTTCATTTTGTTGTTTACTCTGAATGTATTGTCTTTTAATTATGGTATAACATAAGGTTTAAAAGACTAAGGTTTGATCTCACTACAAAATAAAGTTAGGACCAATTGTAAATAGGAATATTTGAGACCACATTGCATGTAATTTCCAGCGACACGTCCATACTTGATCTATGTCGTTGAATATATTAGGTGTGGTGATCATTGATGGATCGAGTTACCACCTATATGTAACAAAGGTCTCTTTGGTATCATACTGGTATAGGAGATGGACGAGATTGATTTGGGAGATGTCTTAAGAATATAAATAAATTTGGTGCGTGCATAAGGTTATTGAATATAATCACATTTGGAATTATTATGTGGCCCAAGTGGGAGATTATTGGAATATTATATATATTCCAAATAATTTAATGCGGGCTCACATATTAAAATGGTAATCATATTTGAGCTTCAATTTAAATTGGGCAAATGAAGTGATCTAATTAGGTAAGCTCAAAAGACATCAATAGTAAGTATGGAATTCGAAATGTGTGGTTACCCAAAAGTTACCTACTGGTTACTCAATACTCGTGTGTCACTCAAAAGTCACCTACTGGTTACTCAGGAGTCACCTAATTAGAATTTATGGGGTTCTAATTAGATGTCTATATAATGAAGGGTTCTGGTCTCCAAGGCTAATCCACTCAAAGACTCTCCTCCTCATTCCCATAAATAAGAGAGAACTCATAGAGAGAGGGATTAGTCTTGGAAGACCTCCAACCCCCTAGTCTCAATCATTATTATGGATTCAGGTACACAGTTCCTATAATTCTTTTATAAGGTAATTTCGATAATCTAATATGTTGATGAATTTTATTTAATATTCCAACAAGTGGTATCAGAGCCTTTTCATATTAGATTATTGGGATTGGTACCGTGATTGTAATTTAGAAGTGATTTTATTTGATTTATCATACATATGATCTAGTTAGAACGAATGTGACTTTTAGGACTCTATGTAGAATTTATGTATGATTTGTGATAATTTTCATAATCATCCCAAATTGATTAAGGATGGTTAATTCAAGGTGATTTTTGATTTTCCACAAAAGGGTTTAATTCATAATGAATTTGGATGGATTAATTTAGTTTTTTTCAAGATTAATATGAGAATTGTTAAAATCTTGATTTAGAATTTTGAGGGACGTTTTCAACGACATATTTTATTTTTTATTCTGAATTTTACGAAATTTTGGTGGTCACCTGAAAACGTTGAAGTAAACAAAACCCATTGAGTACAATGGGCACCACCCTATCTCGACGATTTGACATTGTTTAGACCCCCAAAAATGAGTTTTTGCCATTTTTGATAATAATGTCAATCCTAATAACTCTCGCTAAAAAAATAATTTTGCGATTCCGTGAATTGGAGAGTGATCTTGAAGAGATTGTTTATGTCACTGTAGTGATAACTAAAAAAAAAATTATTTTTGGAAAAATAAATGAGCACTCAATTCAGTTTTTTTGGGGGAATTAGTTCTAACTCAATGTTTGTGGGACTTCTTTCCAAATTATTTTTTTTTGTGAGAATTACTTCCAAATGCATATTTTTTGTTGGGAACTAAGGCAAGTATAAAATTAGGCGGACCAAATACTTGCATATATAATTAAAAATCATTCGGTTTCAGAATTTTAATAAAGTTTGATTCCCATTCGAGGTATTTTCTTAAAAAAAAAATTGTATTACATATTGAAATGAATTAATTAAAGTAATATGTTTCCAAAGTAACCTCTATTGCATAGATTAATTTATTTTGAGATATAAAAATGATGTTAACACATTTATTATTCCCGCGAGTATTAATCAACCCAAAGAAAGATTATTAATTGGCTGAATAATAAATATACATATAGAATTAAATATGTGATAATTATACAGTTTTCATGTGGATAATTAATCGGTCCAAAGGAAGGTTAGTTGTTTGACCGAATTCTATAATGTACAATTAATCAGCCTAAATGAGGGTTAGTTGATCGGATTTATTATCATTATTTTTTTTTGGATTGAGAGTACCACTTACAAGTTAATATTTATGTCCAAAGACTAAATGTTAATGTTGTGCTAGGTCTCTCATTGATGGCCCATCATTCCACCATTACAGTTATATAAAATTTATGTCCTGTATTTATCAGTTTATTTTATTATAATATGCCATGACATAAATTTTAAATTGGAGCTTTTGTAATTTTTTTGTTCCTTCGGATTAAGTTACTGCTTATTCTGTTAATATTACTGCCAACATAACTTTAATTCACGCGCTTAACAGTACAAACTTCAAGAAGAGGAAAGGTTGAAGCGAAAAAAGGCAACTAAAATTGCTCATATTGCATCTACCTCAAGGAATATAAAGAGGACAATGACTAATGATAAGGGTACTGCAGTTGTAACAACACAACCCAAACCTAAAGGTCAACAAAAGAAACATGTTTAGGATTCCCAATTTGCTTGTTTATTTTCCGGAAACCTAGGCATGTGAATAAGGATTGTTCTAATTATGCCACATAACGTGTAAAGAAAGGTACACTTCTCATTTTGGTTTGTTAGAAAGTTAATTTGGCTTTTGTACCTAGCCATGGTGGGTGGATTCTGGTGCTACTACTCATGTAAGTATGTCTATGCATGGTTGCCTATGGAGCCGACCACCAAATGATGCTGAAAGATTCATCTATCAAGGCGATGGCAAAATAGTTGGAATTGAAGCAATTGGGACCTTTTTATTATCTTTTGAAAGTGGTTATTTTATTTAATTAATAAAGACTTATGTAGTACCGTTTTTCAGACGGAAATGGGTTTCTATTTTCTGTTTTGGACAGATACAGTTATTCTTATTCACTTGGAAATAATAAAGTTACTCTCTTTCTAAATTCTACTTTGGTTGCGACTGGTTCTTTAATTGATAAATTATATTTATTAAACACCAATGTTTTATTTAATGAAACCTTGCAAAGTTAAAATTAACTGATGAGAATTTCGTTGCTTTGTGGTACAAGTGTTTACGTCATATCTCCACAAGGAGAATAGAGAGACTTGTGTCAGATGGAATACTTCAACCCCTTAATTTCACAGACTTTGATGTTTGTATTGAGCGTATAAAGGGGAAACGGACAAACATAAGGAAATTAAGTTCCAAAAGGAGTTAAGATGTCTTAGAAATTGATACATTCTGGCATTTGCGGTCCATTCCCTACGGCTTCATGGAATGGTCAATAGTATTTTATCACTTTTATAGAGCTATTCTCGTTATGGGTACTTATATTTAATACATGAGAAGTCTCAAGCTCTGGACGTGTCAAGGCGTTCAAAGGTGAAGTTGAAAGTCAACTAGGCGAGAAGATTAAAGTTGTCAAATCTAACTGTGGCGGTGCATACGATGGCAGATATGCTAGATCAGGTGAACAACGCCTAGAACCTTTTGCCAAATTTCTAGAGACGAAAAAAAACATTTAAGGACATGATAAGAAGTATGATTGATCATCTTCTTTTCCAGATTTACTCTAGGGAGAGGCACTTAAGACCTCAGTATATATTCTAAATAGAGTACTTTGTACAACGGTAGCTAAAACTCCTCATGAACTATGGATAGGGAGAAAACCTGTCATTAAAGATTTACACATTTTGGGGTGTCCAGTTGAGGCAAGGCCTTATAGGCCAATTGAAATGAAAATGGACTCAAGAACTATTAGCTTCTATTTTATTGGGTATACTGAACGGTTAAGGGGTTTTATGTTCTTTGATCCCTCAACTAAGTCCTTTTTCGAGACGAAAATGTGATATTTCTTGAGGATGTTGCGTTTGAGGGGGAAGATACGGTTAAGAATAAGATTGTTGTCTCAACCTTGCATAATCTAATATGTTGATGAATTTTATTTAATATTCCAACACTAAATCCATATTGTATAATTCCCTTTAGCGAAACAGTTTGAATCTAATAAGGCGACTTTTAGTCAATTTATAAAGTTCTTTTTTATGGCCCCGATTAGGCTCACTAATTAGCAAAAGGAGATGAACGTTGAGGTTTCTAGTTCCTTTGGTCTAACTTATGGAAACCCCTTGAAGTTGGCTGTCTACATTCTTGGTTTCCTATCGCACTTATTTCTTCTTGGGAAGTCTAATGGTTAACCAAGTCGACTTGTTTTTCATTTTTGTGAGACTATCTCGTGGGATTGATCTTCCACTTATCGCTATCACCCTTGGTTATTTATACACTTGGCTTAACATGACCCACTTTGATATGTACATGTGTGTCGATATGTATGATGTGATTAATTTTTTTACTTCATTTTACTAATGGGATTTTTATATGCTCGATTACCCAAGTTTTCTCCCCAAACACAAGACATCAGTGTTTTCCCTCTTAAATTCCCTCGGATCATGCAGTAGAAAAAAATAAAGAAGACTTCTCTGCATTTGATTGACGATTATTCTTGTTTTGATAATCTTCCATATCAGCCTTCGAACTGCTATACTTAGTCATTCTTTAAATTTGTGATCACAACTGTTAAGGAAAGTGCCATTTGAAGAAGTTGTAGTAGCTCACTTATCTACCTGTAATTTTAGTAGTTAAACTGAATCGCATGCATTCCTTTATCGAATAGGATTTTGAAAGTGAAGCCTACAATCCCCAATGTTACGTAAGTCAATTTGGGTATGGCCAAGGTATAATTGATATTTCTTGTGGTTTCAAAAGACCAGATAGATTATTTTTATTTGCCTCTATACTTGTGAAGTTATTGTGATTATGATGACTAAAAATAACTGTATGTTGGTCATACCTAATGATAATAGGGAAGGTCAAGCCTCTTTAGAGTGGTTCTTCCATCACTGGCCTACCTATGTTAAGATTTTTTAAGATGGGTCTGAAAAACTGTTTCGCAGTTGGTATGAAGTTTCCTTCTTATCCAATTGAGAAGCCTTTGCCTCCTAAGCTTCCTCCTAAAATATATGATGTTGATATGACTCCTGAGCTAATGAAGGAGAAAAATAAGACCACTAACACTAGTGTTATAAAGTGGAACTATGGAAAAAATAGTTAGTTATTCACAAGGAGTTAGTGAACTTAGGTCATCAAAGAAATATAAGTTTAAAAAAAGCATGACCAACCTGTGACACCCCGACTAATTAAATACCGGGTAGCTACTCCTTTATTAAATTAATTCAAAATGCCAAGTTGGTCCAGTTAATAGCATCACTGTCGAAAACATTTTAATGATTACTAACCACCTAGTATTTAAAAAGTAAGTGCTAAATTTTAATTTAAGTCTGATTAACATGCAACAAGTGTAATAAAGAATAATAACACCATTCACCATAATGAAGTAAATAGAATAACCATCACGCAATGTAAATAAAGTCTGGACGAAAAACTCCTCACTACAATCCCACAACTGAAATAAGTAAACTGAATACTAAATCAATATATGCCAAAGTCTGAAAAACTGTAATGGAAATGTAACTCTAATAGAAATGGGCAACATGCCCTACAACTGATAGATAATGAATCTGGAATCCAAGTGATAGAGGCGTCTACAAGCAAATCCCTATAGCTTCCACAAACAGCTACAGCTCGTCACCAGAATGAGTATCCTATGCATGGTGTCCTTGTGGCTGGGCACCTAAAATGGTTTTACAAGAAAAGTAGATTTGAAAGCAAACGGGTCAGAGCCCGAATGTGGAGTTATATTTTAAAAACCTGCAAGTTCTTCAAAAACATTTAAAACATTAAATGCAAAGTACATGTTAGGACGTGCACTCACATGATATTCTCACCTCTCGTCTAACTGTGCACTCCTAACGTAAGTACCCATCTACAACGACACAAACCACTAGCTAAGTGACATTATATCTAGCTAGACTGCCATAGGTCCTACCCTTATTACTCGTTTCTATTAACATTATAACGCTCGTAATTAAATAGGGGTTTAACGTAAACTCAGATGCTCAATATGCAATATATTTCACTATCAGCTAACTCGTTATGTTTCTCGAAACAATACCGTAATTATATTCACAACATTAACATGAAGGTTCCCATTAATTAAGTGTATATTATTCACATCATAAATATACAATACAAGCACCCCGAGAACTAAGCTGCGGTGCACACATACTCTGCTATCCATCCCGGCACATCACGTACATAAGGATTAAATATTTCGAATCTCTCAGGAATAGTTCACAGATAACAACATCACAAATAATGGAGGCGAACACAGTCAAATCACATGGGTCACGCACATACCTACGCTCCCACGATCAGCGGACTTATTAATATCCCAATAAGTCTTTCTATGACCTATGTTCATCAAGGTAACTAGTCTAAATCCGGGCAACACAAGGATTAGAGGGCCCTAAGCGAACGCAAACCTCCCGTGATAGCAAGTATGGTAGGTATGTCATACACACAATTCATATACCAATACTAAGTAAATACACGTCTTAGTAATCCCGTAGTTTAATTGTAGCACTATTCTCATTCTAGTACCAATATATAATTTACACACTTTATACGATTCCGGTTTATAATCATACGCGCCCTAAATTTATTCTCACGTCGTAGTAGACACTCACGTCTCAACCCAAACGGTTCATTGATTTAAATCACTCGTATATAATTTACTCCTCATAATAACCCAAAAGTCCCAAATCTAGCCATATATCATCAAAGGAATGTTAACTCTACCCTCGAACAAGTTTACGGGACTCCCAAAATCAAAACAGGCCAAAAAGGCCCAAACTGCCAGCTCGTTAGAAGTCTCGTTCGAACGAGGCTGTTCGAACGAGATCAAACTGTCAGCTCGTTAGAAGTCTCGTTCGAACGAGGCTGTTCGAACGAGATCCAGTTCGTTCGAACGAACTGTACATCCTAACGAGATCTCGTTCGAACGAAGTTATCGAATGAAGTTCCCTTTCGTTAGAAGCGACTGGTCAATTCGTTAGAAGCTCGTTCGAACGACCTACCAGTTTCGTCCCAGATTTGTCTTAATCTCATTTTTCACCATTTTTACTCCTCAAATCTCCTCCAAACTTAGTCCCAACCATTGTTTTAAGTTCTCTAATCATTCTAAAACATGCTAAGGTCATACACTAACATCTTTTAAGGGATTAATACATCCTAAACATCATTAAATCACAAGTTTCTACCTTTTTCCCCAATTTTCTTCAAGAACATAAACCCTAGATTATTATCATCATAAATTCCCAGAATTTAATTCGTTGTTACATCACATAAATATGAAATCTCTAAATTCAATCTTCAAACCACGTTTCTACATGCAAACCTATACCCAAATTTAAACTAATAACTTCCAATTTCATGGGTTTTCCTTTAACTCTTAAATAAGATTGATTATCAAGATTTCTAACATGGAAGAAGCATTCACTGCATAAAGAATGTAATTTAAATCACTTGCCTTTATTGTCTCTGAATTTGGTGTTGGTTTGGTGAAGATTTCTGCAGAATTCCTTCTCTTTCTCTCCCTCTCCAAGCTTTCTTCTCCAAAAGGCTATGGTGGCTAGGGTTTGATTTGGGAAATTTAGGAAACTTAATCTAACAACCCCCGTAGCTTGTTGGGTTAATATGGGTTGGTTAGTGGATTAGTGGGTCAATTCCCAATCAGATTAAAACTCCTAATTTTCGTCACTTTTAATTCCTCAAAAATACAAAATTACTAAAATGCCCTTTATGTTGCCGGTATGGCCTAAAAATACCCCGGGACCCAAACTACACCCCCGGATAGTGTTTTCTGACTATCTCGACCCTTCCGGACGCGTTGGCGCACTCAAAACGACCATACGGTTTATAGAATTTAAATTCACTTTTATAATTAAAATAATACACCATGACGCGGCGGTCACACGCGTCTCAACAAAATTTCCAAAATGCCGTATATCAATCTCACGACAAATTTTTCATAATTCAATATTCATATAAAAACATGTATGCACATAATCAAATACCAACTCGCATCTCGTTAGTATTTTTAACCCGGATTAATTTCTAATTAATACGCATTTAATTAATTAATCCCAAAAATAAATATAGCCAAAAATACGGGGTATTACACAACCTTGGGGCTACTCCTTCTAAATAAGCTAAGTATTTGCTTTTACCTTAGCGGACAAAGTAAAGAAATTTGTGTCCGTTCCTTATTGGAATCTAGACCCATGTTTGTTAAAGATATCTCTACTGTAGGCCTGTCGACGGGTCGAATTCGGATTGGATTTAGGGAGATCCAAATCCGTTTAATATGCACTTAATCGGGTTTGGGTCCAGATCCGAATCTTCATCGGGTCTAGAATATTGGATCCAGATCCGGATTCGAAACAGGTCTTCAGGTTCGGTGCCGAATCTGGCCAGATATATACATTTATTTTATATTTATTTTTATTTTATCCCCCTTTATTTTTTAATCTTAGATTAAAATGTTTTGCAATGTGTTATAGTGTATGATTAGCATACATAAAACATATATTTATTATATATATAAATATATATTTTTATATATAATGCTTACATGTTATATTGATAAGATATATTTATAAATATATATGCCCTTGTGCGGACCAGTCTGCATTTTAAGAGTGCGGACCGGACATGTATCACCTAACGCTAACCCTAGAAATTATCGCATAAATTATAGGCACACTCTCTGTCTTTTCTGGGCTCACCGCCAGGTGACACATGTCATGTCCACACTCTTAAAATACGGACTGGTCCGTACTAGAGAAGGACTGTATATATATAAAAAATAATAATGTACAAGGCGGGTCGGGTCTGGGTTTTATATATGATCCAGACCTTACCCGTGTAATAAACGGGTCTTCGGATCTTCGGATGTTTGGGTCTTGGGTCCAAAAAAATATGCTCAAACTCTACTATACAGATCGAGTCCAAGTTCAGACCCAACCCAACCCATTGACAAGCCTACTCTACAAGTCTAGAGAGGGAGCCCTCAATTGATCATCTGATTTATTTTCCTCAGTTGTTCAAAAACTAGCTTTTCATAAAGGAAAAAGTTGTTGAGGTTTCTCATAGTTTTATCAGTATTCCCCCAATTTTTTTCTTCAAAGCCACCTCGAAAGACTTCAGTGTAGAATCACATTGGGGTGCATGTGAATCCCACTCGTAATCCCTCAGCTTCATCTTATCATAATCTAGAAATCAATGCAAATGTTTATTTCATGTACGTGTCAACTCCTACTTGTCCTATGTTAGTTTTAACCTAAAAACCAATGTAGACATTTATATATATATATTTTTAAAGTTTTATTCTAAGAGTTGAGTTGTATTGTAATTATCTCTGCCTTTGTTTCCTTATGACTTCACACCTCAGTCCACTATGCGTGAAGTGGCTTCTCCAAGTGATGAGGTTATTCAAGTTCCAGATGATACTCCTCTAAGGGGTATTCCTGCAAGTTCTGTTATTGGAGATGTTGATATTACAACTTGTTCATTGCCTCCATCTGTAGCGATAAAACTTGTTTTTGGTGAAGTTCTAGGGGATGTAGAGTTGGTTTTCCCTCAACCTGTCGCAAGGAAGATTTTGATGATTTAATATCATGAACATGTGTCTAGTAAAACAATTTGAGCCACCTTCTGCCCAACCTTCTTTTGTTGGTCCTTCCTTGCTTTGAACATGTAACTTCTATGTGGGGTTGTTTTCCTATAAAGTTACTTCTCACTATCGTTGCCTTTCATTTTCACATTATTGTAAGGAGTTGTTGACGTTGTGAGTGGAGTTTGGTCTTCTGAGTTGTCTTCCTTGGTGAGAACTTGTATTTCTAATTTTTCAATTTTATGTGATCAAGATTACTTGCTTGGTAGCTTACCCTGCTTGGGTGCGATTTTTAATAATATCACTTACTTGGTGACTTGATTTTCTTCTTGGTGACGCGCCCTGCTTTGATAGAATTTTTTTAATAATGCCACCTTCTTGGTGATGCAGCCTACTTGCGTGGAATTTTTGAATACGCATCTACTTGTTAGCCGGATTTCCTTTATCTAGACTATAAATAAAACCACTTGTTTGGTCATGTGAATGAGCATTTATTCTTAATTTGTTTTATTCGTTTGTGAAAGCTCATGTTGAGTCCGAAATAGATGAGCCCACAGATCCCAACGAAAGAGGTTCTTGTGTAGAATAACGACTCTTTTCGACTCAGCTTTGTAGCATGCTTGATCGGCTGTTCTTGTCTCACCCTAAAACCATTACTTCTGACAGACTTGGGATAACCCCAAATCCAATATTGAAAGGTAGTTTTAAAGGAGTATTAGAGTGCGTCAGTTTAGGGATTGAGAGAATATGATGATGGATTAATTTCTATTTTGTGAAGACTATCACAAACAGGAGCATTCATATTGAATTATCAAGAAATATAAATATAGATTTTGCGAAAGCGTACCTGAATCCATGACAGAAAGTTAAAATACTGATGTCTTATTCTCTTCCAGATCAACATTTTTATTTCCTCTCTAAATTTCTCTCTGACAATGAGAATCAGCAGATTGGTGTTGTGTGATCTGGGGACCATGACCCCTATTTATAACACAATCGTGTCTTTTCATATTTCGTATATTTCTATTTTAACCCATCATAAAAATAGAAATTACGCTTGTCTCTACACAATAAAACCCACACTTTAATAATACATTAGTAAGGCTCCAAAACTTAAATTAATCACTTTAATTGACCTACTTTTATTTGATAGCCTATAATTCATATTTATTTTATACATAAGCCCATATATTAAATTTTACTCTAACAATCTCCCACTTGGGCTATATATATATGTAACTTTATAAATTTGAATTATACTTTATGAGCTCATGAGTTTTAGCTATCAAAACTTTATGTATCTTAACAATCTTGTCCATTAATTGCACAAATATAGAATCAAAGCGATCGTCATTACATATTTCGTAAGTAGACCCATCAATGATCACATATATCAACGCAACTAATGACAAAGATCAAGTGTGGATGTGTAGCATGAAAATTTCATGCAATGTGATCTTAACATGCTTATTTCCAACTGGTCCTCCTTAAACCTTAGTGAGATCAAACCATATAAAGTCAGAGTGAATATAAACTTAATACTTTACTGCAGTAAATAACCATGCAATATCCATTAAATCAAATATGTCTATGAAAGCATGTAAAATACAAACTCCCACTAAACTGACATATCCTGAAAAGAAATTACACCCATATGAGCAGTGTGCTCATTAAAGACCTTGGGTGGTAATCCCGTAGTCAGCGGATCCGCAATCATGGAGTTTGTTCCAATATGCTCTATAGATATAAGTCCACTCTGAACTCTTTCTTTTACAACTAGGAACTTAATGTCAATAAACTTTGACTTCGTAGAACTCCTGTTGTTGTTGGAATACAGTACTGCTGATTTATTGTCACAAAATAACTTAAGTGGTCTTTCAATGCCATCCACAATACGCAGCCCCGTGACAAAATTTCGCAACCATATTCCTTGATTGGACGCCTCATAACAAGCTACAAACTCAACTGCCATGGTGGAAGAAGCTATAATAGACTGCTTAACACTCTTTCACGATACAGCACCTCCACCTAGTAAGTAGATATAACCTGAAGTAGATTTCATTCTATCTTGGCATCCAGCAAAATCGGAGTCCGAAATATCCGATGATCTCTAACTGTTCTGACTCCCGATAGGTGAGCATGTAGTCTTTTGTTCTCTGTAAGTACCTCATGACTCGCTTGGCTGCTATCCAATGATCATTTTCAGGATTACTTAAGTATCTTCCCAACATGACAATAATGTACGCAATATCCGGACGCGTACATACTTGAGCATACATAAGACTTCCTACTGCTGACGCATAAGGAATCTTTTGCATCTCCCGAATCTCAAAATCATTCTTGGGACATTGACTGAGACTAAATTTATCTCTTTTAGCTACAGGGGTGTCACCTGGTTTACAATCATGCATGCCAAATCTTTTAACAACTTTCTCGATATAGCTCTTTTGTGATAAACTAAGTGTACTCCGAGAGCGATCTCGGTGTATTTGTATACCCAACACAAAAGAAGCATTACCAAGATCTTTCATCTCAAATTTCTTTGAAAAAAATCTCTTGGTTTCGTGCAACATACATATATCGTTGGTGGCAAGCAAAATGTCATCAACATATAAAACCAAGTAAATATGCTTACTCCCACTGAACTTTTGGTATATCCAATCATCAACCAGATTCATCTCAAAACCAAACGAGATGACAACTTGATGAAACTTGTAATACCATTGACGAGAAGCTCGCTTAAGCCCATAAATGGATTTCTTTAATTTGCAAACTGTTTTCTTTGCATCTCCCGACACAAAGTTTTCTGGTTGCACCATATATATTGTTTCATCAATGTCACCATTGAGAAACGCGGTCTTAACTTCCATCTGATGAAGCTCAAGGTCAAAGTGCGCCACAAGTGCCATTATTATCCAAAAAGAGTCTTTCGATGAAACCGGAGAGAAAGTCTCTTTATAATCGATGCCTTTTTTCTGTGTAAAGACTTTAGCGACAAGACGGGCTTTGTATCTCTCCATATCAACTTTCAAATCCCTCTTTGTTATAAATATCGATTTGTAACTAATGGGTTTTTTACCTTCAGGTAATGGGACAAGATCCCAAACGTCATTGTCCTTCATGTACTTTATCTCCTCATTCATGGCATCAATCCACTCTTGAGATTTAGAACTTTCCATGGCTTGACGGAAGGTGATCGGATCACCTTCCACCGCACCAATGTCAAACTCATATTCTTAGAGAAATACAATGTAGTCATTTGGCACAACACTTATTCTTTCTCTAGTGGATCTCCTTAATGGCATATGTTCTGGAGGTGGTAGAGTTTATTCTTCTAGAATGGGAGATTCTTGGATATTATTTTGATTGGGATCTGCTTCTTGAACAATGTCAGGAATTGGATCCTGATCAATGTTAATAACAGCTGTGGGAATATCAACATATTCCTCTTCAAAACCAAAATCCTTAACCTTATCCCCCTCGGCAAACTCAACATCCTCAAAGAACCGAGCATTTTCAGTCTCAAAAATTATTTTGGTAGTAGGATCATAAAATTTGTAACCCCTAGATCTTTCAGAGTATCCAACAAAATAGCTACTAACTGTTCTGGAATCCAGTTTCTTTTCATATGGCCTATAAGGCCTCTCTTCAGTTGGACATCCCAAAATTTTAATTATGAAGAAGACTAAATTTATTATTTCCAAAGGAACAAGTATAACCAAATTTGTTCAATACAGAAATAGAAACCAAATTCCGTCTAAATGACGGTACGATAAATGTCTCATTCAAATCCAAATAAGTACTAGACTTCAATAATAACCTAAATATCCCAATTGCTTCAACTTCAACTTTCTTGCCATCACCCACAAAAATGTATCTTTCACCATCATTTGGCTTTCGGCAACTCATGCAACCCTTTCTTGACACGCCAAGCATGATAGTTGGTATATTGCTTCTTCATATGTCCCGTAGCTCCACATAAGAAACAACCATTAACAGTTTTTTCTTTATGTTGTTTCTTTGGATATGGAACCACTGCAGCTTCTTTATCATTTTTTCTTTTCTTTCCCTTGTCCTTGGAAGTACTAGCCAAATGAGCACTTTATGTCTTATCTTGCTTCAGTCTTTCCTCTTCTTGCACACAATGTGAGATGAGCTCATTAAGAGACCAAGTCTCCTTTTGGCAGTTGTAGCTCACCGTAAATTGATTGAATTGTGTGGGAAGAGATATCAGAACCAAATGCACAAGAAAATCCTCAGAGAGATCAAGCTTAAGTGCTCTTAACTTTGAAGCGAGATGAGACATTTCAATAATGTACTCCCTAATGTTCCCATTACCTTTATATTTCATTGAGATTAGACTTGCCAAAAGTGTACTTGTTTCAGTCTTTTCATTTTTGGCAAATCTGTTCTTAATTTCTTCTAGAAACTCTTTAGCTGTCTTTATCGTTTCCGATATTGTGCCCCTGAATGCTTCTGGAATGACCTTCTTTATGATCATCAAACACATGCAATTTGACTTCTCTCACCTTTCAATGTCCTTTTTGTCATCAGTGGAACTTTTATCCGTAAGAGGTGCAGGAGAAGGAACCCTTAATACAAGGTCCAGATACATGACACCGAGAACTATATGAAGGTTCTCTTGTCATGACTTAAAGTTTGTGCCATTAAGCATGGGAATAGAATTAATACTGGCAGTAATGTTGGAAGCAGAACTAATAACTGAATTAGAGAACAATAAACAAATAAAACTAGCTCATATAAGTCTTAAATCAAAAATAAATTAAAATAAAGGACAAATCCCATTTTAAGATATCGGACACTCTATTAATATTTGATCTTTGGAAAAAATATTAACTTGTAAGTGATATCTTTCCGTAATAATCAAACAATGATAATAAGAACATATTGAATAATAATTCTTCCTTTGGGCCGATTTATTATTCATATGTAAAACTAAATAATTATCACGTGCTTATTATTAAAGTGGCACATGTAATTTTGTTAAAAAATAATATTCCTTTGGGCCGATTAATATTCACATAAATTACATGCACGTAATTCTTTTTATATTTCGAAATAAAATTAATTTTTTTTTGAACAAAAGACGTCACTTAGGTGACATATTGTTTAAATTAATTTATCTCGAAATATATATGTGTATATATATATATATATATAAATACACCAAAATTTGAATTTAAATTTTTATGGTATTGCAAGCATGAAAGTAATATTCAACTTGAAAGGTCATGGGTTCAAAACCCCTTTGGCTCCAGACTTGAAAGGTCATGGGTTCAAAACCTCTTGAGATCCTTCATAATTTTCATCATTTAAGAGGCTTAAATATGAAACACCAAGAGTCGAACCTTTAACCTTCCACTACCATCAAATCAACCTTTATACTTAATTTTTTTGAAAAAATCATATAAAATCAACCGCTAGTCCAAATTTCATGAATTTTATATCGTTGGAATCGTAATGAAACGAGAATATTTCTGAATCCAAATTTTTTTTGAAATATTAAACCTTTTTGAAAAAATATTTGCTGCCGAAAATTAATATCAATACCTTCCTAATATATTCTCAACAATTCAACATGAAATAGCTCTGATACCACATGATGGATTAATTTCTATTTTGTGAAAACTATCACAAACAGGAACATTTATATTGAATTATCAAGAAATATAAATATTGATTCTGCGAAAGCGTACCTGAATCCATGACAGAAAGTTAAAATATCTGAGTCTGAGGTCTTATGCTCTTTCGGATCAACACTTTTATTTCCTCTCTAAATTTCTCTCTAACAATGGGAATCAGAAGATTGGTGTTATGTGATCTGGGGACCATGACCCCTATTTATAATACAATCGTGTCTTTTCATATTTCGTATATTTCTATTTTAACCCATCATAAAAATAGAAATTACGCTTGTTTCTACACAATAAAACCCATACTTTAATAATACATTAGTAAGGCCCCAAAACTTAAATTAATCACTTTAATTGGCCTACTTTTATTTAATAGCCTATAATTCATATTTATTTTATATATAAGCCCATATATTAAATTTTACTCTAACATATGAGTGATATATGTTTCGATTTATGAGGGAATGTAAAAACAAAGGCCAAAATTCGTGCATAAGTTAATAAAAATTAAACCATCCAGACCACCCCGCGACCTAGTCTCGATTGGGCTGTGAACCTTTTTAGTTGTGATCGCATTGACTCACACCCATAGTTGTGGGCTACAGATCGTGGTCGTAGCAAATCCTACCCTTGTTCATGGGCCTCCACCTGCCAACTGCCATTCTCTTCTCTCTTCGTCTTATTCATATCGTAAATCCACACTTTATAATAAACAAAATTCAAACTCTCTCAACCCCTAACTTAGTCTCCATGACAAGTCAAAACACTTCCCCATCCCTAAGGTTTCCATGTAATACCCATAATTTTCACTAATTAAACAAATGACCATTTTAATCATATAATTAGTATAAAAATCACAAAACTAATGCCAATCAAACATTTTTTGCTTAATTAAATTTCTGCACCCCTGACTCCTAATAATTATTTTCACAATTTCAATTTAGTTATTAATAATTGAAATCACGGGGTATTACAATTTGGTTTATTACGAGAATTCTTAACCTTAAGGTACGGTCGTATGGGGAATGAGGTGTTGAAGGTATGGGCTCATGTGTCCCTACCCTATTAAATCCTATGGAATACGTTTGAGGTGGGTTCCTGACTGGGAAAGAAATTTTAAGCCTAAACCGAAGTATTCCCAAGAACTAAGCCATTGATGAAGTCACTGGTAATGGATTAATAGCTTCCTTTAACCTTTCAACAACTTGGTTATATCCTTCATGAAGGTGCTGATGTCTTAGATTTTTGGTTTAGCGTCTAGTTTCCAGACCTTTGCAGGAGTTCTATGAATTAGATTAGTCTTGTTGGGGATCCTTAGAGACCAATGGACTATGTAAGAGGATTTTGGATAATTATTGAGGTAGTTCACATAGCGCCCATTTTTTCAAACCTCAACCTGATGTGTTATGGCATTTTTAAGGAGATTAGGGTTTAAGATCTCACTTGGTATCATCACAATCTATGAAACCAATAGACCAACCAAATTCGATATTTTTACTCTCAAGAGTGGATGGAAAATACATCATCACAATGTAATTAAACCAAGCTATAAGAGATTAGGGTTTAAGATGACACTTGGGGTCATTTGGCTTTTGCCTCCCACTAATTAGTCTAGTTTAAAGTTTGACACCTGATATGTTTCATTTTATACAATTGGGCCCCATTTTGGATAGAATACATTAAGTCAATTGGTTGACTATTAAATGAAACTGGTTTTGTTTAAAACCAAAACTACCCCTATAAATAACAAAAGGACCAACTAACCTCGCATACTCATTAATAAATTTTAATTCATATATCAATTATTATGTATAAAAAATAAACCTATTTTAATACATAACCCAATTAAATACATACTTTAGGGGATATCAATCCTAAAATATATTAAATACGAATTTTATAAAAATTATGAGTGGAATTTAACAAAAGAACACAAAGATGTACATGATTCAGTAGGTGGACCTTTTATGTCCGTGAGGAAGTAAGATAAATATTTTATTACTCTTAGGGAGTGAAGAAGAAGACGGCTTAGAGTTTTAAGGGATGTTAGTGGATAGTCCAAGTTGTGGGTAAAATGTTGAGCTATATCCCTTTTTGATATTAGGGATGCCTTATTTATAAATACCACGGTCCTAACCACATAAAGTATGTCATAAGACCTTTCTAACGATAAACGTCCTTTATCCTTGATCTTATCTCTGAAGCAGTTTAGTTCTGGTAGGACTTCATCCATTCATATATGCTTTTAACTTTAACAATTTTCCTTTAGCTATTCTATGATCTACGGGTGACCAGATCGTTACAATTTTCTATACTCATTGTGTAATTCCACATGGAGTACCCGACTCATAATCCCTTTAATTCCCAATCTTTAGACCTGATCGACCTAATTCTTTTATTGTATTGTCTATATGTGACGTCTATTTTCTCATCAGACGTTCATTAATTACCGTGTGTCCCAATTTAACATTACGGAGAATGAAGCGATAAGATTATGCACACGTAACACCAATATTTGGGAATTTGTGCATTATAGGTTTGCCTCCTTTAAGTAATCGTTGTGCGTGAAGAGACTAACCTGGGGAGTGTGGGGGTAAGTCTCTCTTTCAAAAGAGTCATCAATTCAGTTACTCTTTAATAGTAAGACTATGAGAGGTTTCAAAAAACCCATTTGTTTCTTTACTTGAATCCAAATGTATGTAACCCTTCATTCTCTCTCTTTCTCTCTCTCTCCCCCACTCTCATTTGAGTTGCTGAGAAATTAAATTCAATAAACCCTTATCTTTTTCATATTTTCTTCTCTATATCTTTATCTAACCATGTCCATACCAATAGGAAAGTTGAAGTGACCTTAAAGAATTACTTTAAGGCATTATTTTTAAATAAAATCCAATAGACACTATTAAGATACAATCCTCTCTTGATGATGAGGATGCATATGCCATCTCTGATGAGATTTCGTTTATGATAGTGGCTACAATAGAAAGGGGGGGGGGGTCCATTTTCACCTCCACCCATTACTGAGATGCTACAAGGTATATTAGAGCTTTCCCTTTTCTCTCTTTGGCCAGATCAAGTTCCTGAGCCAATCGATCGTTGTTTTAGCCATCTTCAAAAATTTTAGACCTTAGAGTGAGTAGACCAATCTATAGAGAGGTGACTACTTCCAATCCATATGACAAGGCATAGGGGAGTTCTTCCCGTTGGTCTGCAAGGGGTTTTTCTCCAGGTTCAAAGAATGAAGGGGAGTTCATCTACCCATTTTCCTTTGGTATCCTGTAGTCGTTGTTTAATACCAATAAGTAGAGTATTATTAGTAATCTCTTTATGTCCCTTGCATTACGGGAAAACTACTGATGCATAATGATTTTGGATCCCATATTTTTAGAAAAACTCATTGAATGCATCATCGTTGAATTAGGTACCATTGTCTAATATCAAGGCCCTGAGGATTTCGAATCTAGTGATGATGTTCCTCCACATGAACCATCTGTTATCAGCCTCTTGGATCTGAATTAATGGCTTAGCCACCACCCATTTGTAGAAGAAATCGGTGGCAGTGATTAGGAACTTCTGATTCCCTTGTGTGATAGGTAAAGGCCCTATAACATCCATGGGCCATTGTACGAAAAGCCTTAAACTTGTAAGAGGGTTGAGATTTTCGATCAACTGATTGATGATGTGTAAGAATAAATTTTTAATTGAGTCAATTTGTATGTGTTGGCTTAATTTTGAACAAAAGTCATAGGTTAGGGTTTGTGTTATTGACCTTTTAAGCATATGATAAGTTTAATTGAAGACGTAGTGACAAAGCTTCGGAGATTACATATCATGCCCTGTTTCGTGCCACAATTTGTCCTTATATTTTCGAGAATCTCTCTGGTTTAAATGCATACGAATTTTAATTATTGGAAGTTTATTTTTAGATGTTTGTTTTTATAATTGTTTGGAGCTATTATTAAAAGTTTTTTAAAAAGAAAGACAATTTTGTTTTAAAGTCGTTCAAAAAACTTTATGGATTTCGTTCGAATGAGTTTAGCAGCGCGTTCAAATGAACTTCAAATGACCTTTTTCTGTTTATAGAACTAATAACGTTCGAAATTAATTCAAATGAGTTTGGTTGTTTGTTCAAACGGGTTTTTTGTTGATTTTAATGAGATTACTTTTTTGTTCGGATCAACTTTTATTTTCGTTCAAACGAGTTTTCTTGAAAAATGTGTTTTCTACATAAAGGCATTTAGGCATTTGTTTTAGAGATGCTTTTGGCAAAAAATGTGTTCCCATACCTATACAAAACCTCCCAAACCCTAGTTTCACCCAATGTGTTTAAGATCTAAGTTTCACTGTTCTATGCTTTGAGATCTTATTTTGTGGGAACCAAGAAGTTTTTTCTCTTTATCTTGATTGAGAATAGTTTTATGGGGAATATTATGTATTCGGTTTGCTGTTTACTTGTGGTGGAATCTGTGGTGTGTCGTTGTGGTGAAGAAGAGGTGCGTTCGTGTTCCATATCCATAGATAATTATTGAGGCATGTGTGGACACACACATTGTGGCACTACATAAGTGGACTCTTGCGTGCCTAGTGGAGAGGTTGAAAATTGAAGAGCATCAAGGATTTTGAGGGCGTCAAGTATGTGTAGTAAGTCCACTGTCTGTTTTGTGTAATTCCCCATCATAGTGATTTGCGTGGCTGAGTCATCCGAGATATTTTTCTTTGTGAATTTTCCTCATAAATTGGCATGTTGGGGTTTGATTTATTTATTTTATTTGTTATGATCTAGATGCATGTTTTAGGTTAAGATAAAATTATGTAAATCATTTTATCACAACAACTTGGTTTTAAATTATTGCAAAGTTTTATTTGGGTTAATTCAATTTAACATTTACCATATAATTTAAAGAATTAAAAACCAACTATTGTTGTTAAGACCACCCCTTCTGTAGTGCCTAGTGACTTCAAATTGGTATCAGAGCAGAAACACTAAGTTTTTATGTTAAATCCGTGATTTAGGCCTGATTTTTAGTGGTTTTTATTCAGAGGGACATTCGATTTCTAAGGCATCGATGTTTGAGGGGTCTAATCACATAAAGAATAAAATGCATATGAAATCAGCATTTAAGGCGATAAATAAGAGGGTATGGCAAGTGGTAGTTAATGGTTTGTCCCCACCCACAACCTTAGTTGGTTATTATAGCATTCCCAAACCCATAGAATCATAGAGTGAGAAAGAACATAAGTTAGATGATTATAATTCATGTGGTTTACATGCTCCGTTTTGTTCGATCACATCAGAGGAGTTCCATCGTATTACGACATGTGAAACGTTTAAATAGGCTTGGGACATACTCCAACTCACCCATAAAAGTACTAGTGCTGTTAACGATTCCAAACTTTAAAAGCTCACCACTCAGTTTGAAACCATTAGAATGGAGGAGAGTGAAACCTTTGATGAGTTCTATGATTTACTATCTGATATCATGAACTCATCTTTTAACTTGGGAGAGAGAATATCTGAAACCCGCATAGTCAAGAAAATCTTAAGGTCCTTGCTTGAAAGATTTAATTGAAAAGTAACAGTTTTGAGTTCCTTAGCCACTTCTGAGATGGCAGTTTCAATGACTTTTGTTAATGTTCTTTAAGGTCATTCTCAGTACCATGTTTCTCCTTTAATCCTTGAATCTATTGAGAATATTTCTCCCCACTATTCTAATCTCCCAAAACGATCATTCCATGATAATGCTCCATATATAAAAATATCCTCGTGTGTTTATAAACAATCTCTTCAATCATGAAAGTCTTAAATGTTAGGTAGATTAATTCTTGCCAAAGGAAAACAACCCATCACTTTTGAGGTGTTAAAGACGACCCTTGCGGTTTCATGGAAAACAAACCAGCAATGGAGGATTACACTAAAAGGTAAGGGTTATTATTATTTTTTTCTTTAAATCAATGGAAGACATAAAGAATGCTTGGTTCTTTGAACTTTGAGGTAGGTTATTTCAAACCTATGCAATGATGTCCAAATTTCTCACATTCTAATTTTGTTTCATCTCCATCTCATGTATATGTGAGATTTTTAGACTTTACCAGATGGATTTTGGCATCCAAGATTGTTGTTAGAAATTTCTAGAGGTGTTGGATTACCTATTAGAAGTGACTCATCGACATTTAATAAAAAATATTGGTTGTATGCTAGAGTCTTGATTGAAATTGATTTTTCTTACAAAGCTCCAAATATAGTAGTCATTGAGGGTGAAGATATTATAATTCATTTTAAAATTAAGACAACCATCCTTTTGTGACTACTGTGGATATGTGGGATATCCTTTTTTAAATTGTAAATTAATCCAAAAGAATGTGAGACCTACTCGATTGCATCGATGACAAAGTGTGCATGAGGATATTAGAAATGGAAAAGAATCCCATACCCATGAGAATGCTTAAAAAATTTCATTAAATCCAAAGTCTTCTTTTCGTAGAGTTGTTTCCCTCTCGGACCCTGCTCGCCAAAAAATTTGGGATATTGTAATTTAAAGAATTTAAGACTCTTCTCAAAATGAGTGTGTAGTTGGATAGATCAAAGGTGAACCATCGGATCAATATTTTTGTAACAGGACTCTTAATAATAAGATTACTCCTACTACCCTGTCCATAGTTAAGGAGACCCATGTGGATGATACCCAACTGCTTTGTAGTTCTCGAAGTCTTGGAGTGGATACCGAGAATCAAGGGTTTATAGTTAGTATTGTGGGTGGACTAAATAATTATGTGGATAATGATATGCCTCATCTTGAGAAGATTCAACAAGATTCGGACCTCATTTCGGACCATGAACATTATATTCTATCAATTCATTCTGAGTTGGACTCTAACAAAGTCAATAATGCAGTAAATAAGGACACTTTGGTTATGGTCCAAACAGAGTTGAATGGAGTTACTATCGAACCTGTTTGCAATTCAAATTCTAACACATCTCAGGTACAAAATCAACATTATTTTATGGTGGGTAGTGAGGTTATAAATGAGATACATGTCGATATTCCTAATCTAAATATAACCCCATTTCTCGAAAACAAAGTTGGTTAAAAAATAAAAATAAAAATCTCAAACATACAATACACATATCAGTAATTCCTTTGATCTTGTAGGATATTTCAAAGATGGAGCAATTGTTAGTCAAGATACAGTAGGTGGAGAATCTCAAACTCCTAAGGGTGTAACTAATACTATTAATAAATCATTTTACTCTTTTTCGACCTTAAGTCATAAAGAAAAATTAATGCTTAAACATAATTTACGGTCTCATGCCTCTCGACCATGATCTTGTAAATTTTTGTGGTCACGAGTTAGCTTTCTCTCATTATAATTGGCATTTCCCTATATTCCTATATTTTTTTAGCTTTTGGAAGTTTTCTCTTACCGTCTTCATTTTTTTAGCGCTTGTAAGATCCCCCCTAGGAAATATTTTTTTCTTATATTTGTTTATAAGAAAATTTCTGGTTAAAAATTTGTAATTTTAATTTTTTTTAAAGAAAAATATTTTTGAATTCCTTGGGCACTTTAGACTCTACAAAACTTAAAGAGATTGTAGGTGATCTTCAAACTTATGAGCTTGACACGCCTTCCTTTAAAAAGTCGAAGAAATATAAGGGCACTACTTTGAAAGCCTGGAAGGAGGAAACAAGTGTTTCAGATGATGAGTTATTGATTCCGATGATATGGCCATGTTTACAAAGAATTTTTGAAAGTTTCTCAAGTTTAAAAAAAATCAAAAGGTGTTAAGAAGTTTAAAAATAAATAGAGCAAGGCCAATCAATTCCCTAAAAATCATAAAGATAATATCAAGAGGGATGACTCAGATAGATGCTTTGGGTGTGAGGGTTATGTCCATGGATCAACTGAGTGTCCGACCAAAATAAGAAAGGAGGTCAAGAAATAGAAGGTGTACAATTCCACCTTTAGTAATAGTGATTTGGAAGAGGGACCTAATTCCCCAATTGAGCGCAGCAACGTGAAAAATCATGAGAGCCCAATTGAATAATATTCTCACGAAGATAATTCTAAGCATGACACGTTCGAGGTCATTATTTATGATTCCCAAGTGAGTGACGATGGAGAGAGTTGAGAAGAATAAGGGGATGGAGAAGAGGAGGAGGAGAGTGAACTCCAAGTTACCTTCCATGAGTTGTATACATAAATGTTGAAATTGAAAAAGGAAAAAATAAAGTTAGAAGCTAGGTTGAAAAAGCATGCCATATGTAATGATAATGCTAAATTAATTGAGGATTTTAGGGCACGTAAGAGGACTGTTTAGGAGAAGATCAAGTATGTTCACGGTGAGAAAAATGGCCTTTAAGGTTTGATGGAGGTTTTAAAGAAGTATCTTCCTGAGTTTGAAGAGTCTAGATGTTTACTCGAGTTTAGGATAGAGGAGCTAGAAGAGATATTGAGATCCTCGAGTCATGTCAAATTTAATTTGGAATTTAGGCAGGAGATGTTGAATAAAAGGATAGGGACCATCTGAATCAAATATTAAAATAATGGTATTGACTTCAATATTCCAAAATCTTTCGCTACTAAAGTTAAGACCAAGCTTTTGAGAGAGTTAACAAGTTCTAGTAACATTAAAAAAGTTCAACCCTTAGGTAACACCCTTCTTCGTGTCTACACATGCACCCATTGCGGAAGGAAGGGTAACCTTAGGCATTTTTGTTTTCATCTTAAAAAGGTCCTAAAAAGTCTAAGTATAGAGTCACTAAGGTTCCCAAAATTCTAGAGTGTCATGATGCCTATGTGGGTTAGGAGATTTGATTTGGAGGCTTTACATGTTAGACTTGTTGAATCTTGAATGCTTTCACATGATACATCTCACGCTATATCTAATGGTTGATCATGTTTCTCATACACTACTTTTGTGGTTCTTGTTATATGTTTTTCTAGTGTTAGGATGTGTTTACCTTTTGTATTATGATTTTTCATTTTTTGGGTCTTAATGAGAAAAATACAAAAAAGATTTTATTTGACTATTGAATTATTTTTTTAAATTGGTATTATTTATAAAAATGTTTAAAACTCAAAAGGATTTTTAGTTTATGTGTAGTTTAGTTCTACATATTTTGTGTGGCATATTGGTGTGTTTAAATCCACTTTATTCCATATTTTCACATGGCTAGGACATTTTATTATGATTTTAAATGCTTAGATTGTTCTTAATCATGCTTGCATGGAGTTATTAGATTTTTAATTTCTTAATAGATTCACAATATATATTCCTCCACACATACATGCACGAGCTCTTTTGAATTGTAACTTCTCATGCTATATATGAGTTATGTGAGATGTTCTCTCATCAATCTTATCATATACATATCTGTTGACTATGGGGGATTTATGCATGTAATAACCGTTGTCCGTGAGTATGTTGATTTTTATTGAATATATGAGGGTGCACGAGAAAGAGACACGAAAGGATAAAATCTCCTTTGTGGAAAATCCATCGTTGTCAGAAGCCTAAAAATTGAGAGAAAAAACAAAATATTAAAGGTCAACATGTTTGTTAGATTGATTTCCAAAAATGATATCTTTAAAATAATTGAATGAAAAAATATATGATATATATTTATCTTTTGATCGTGTTATAGTTGAAGATCAACGAGTTTGAACAATGAATCCTAGTTATACTTATCATGTCATGGCGCTGTTAATTTTTAAAATCATCAAAACTATAGGCTTGTGTGAATTATGCATGTTTGTTCATTGAGTTCACTTTTTTGTCACTTGAGGCTAATTCTTAGTTTCATAAGTTTTACCGTCAATTAGAATTTTTTGGACATTTTTTACTGATTGGGTCATAATTCATTTGTATCTAGTTAACGCCCCTTCACTCTATTCCACATGTTTAGAAACATCGATACTATATTAGTGCATAAAGCTTATGTGTTTAGTGTCATGTTTGTGGTATTTATACCTATATATATGAGCATATGTGTCATTGGTATATTTTGCATATTTATATATATGGGATCATTTTTTTAGTCTTTGAATTTTCATGTAATCCATGTTTGCTATGTGCTTTATCTTTGGATCAAATTAGAATGTTGTACGATCATATTAGTATTTTTCTTTGCTTGTTTGCATTGGTATCTCATGCTTCATTATGTATTCTAGTTGATATCATTTATTTGCATAAATATTGGTAGTAATTGATCATTGTTTGGAGTATTTGTGCTTGTGTTGCCATGTTAAGTTTTATTGCACTCTACACCATTGCATGACATTATTCTTTCTTCCTTAAATTTCAATTAGTATCGTATGTTCTCTCATTTAAGGGGAGGAATGGCTTATGGGGGAGAAGTAGTTTTATGCATTCTTTATTTTTATATTCCTAAACAAAACGATGGAGAAATGGTATCTTTCACTTTAGCTTTAGGAGGAGATCTTTATTTTGGGAGAGACGTCTTACCTAGGTTGGGACTGTTAGATATATTGGAGTTTATTTGTATACAGTTTGCATTGTTATATATTCTCTATGAATTTGAAGGTGTGTTTAAGTGCGAAAATTTACAACATGAGGTAAAGTTTACATATAAGCAAAGCTACTCAAAGTTTGTATTTATCGAACATCTGCACTTTTTCCTTTTGGTACTGGGGATCTTTAAGAGAGATCGACGACACATAGGTGTTTTATTTTTCGTTTCATCCCGAAATAGCCAAAAGGGGAGATTTGAAAGGATAAAATTTTCAATTGAGTCAATTTGTATGTATTGGCTTAATTTTGGACAAAATATTTTGAGTCATAGATTAGGCATTGTTTTGTTTACCTTTCAAGCCCATGAGGAGTTGAATTTAAGACGTAGCAGAAAAGATTCAGATATTATATATCTTGTCATACTTTGTGCCACGTTTCGTGTTCATGTTTCTAAGAACCTCTTAGGGATGAATGCATATGAATTTTGATTCTTGGAAGTTTATTTTTGGGTGTTTGTTTTTGTAATTGTTTGGAGATGGTTTTAAAAAAAATTTAAAACAAAAAAAGATTTTGTTTTATAATTGTTCGAATGACTTTATGGGTTTTGTTAGAATGATTTTAGCAGTTCGTTCAAGCGAACTTCAAATGAACATCAAATGACATTATTCTGTTTACATAACTAATATAGTTAAAAGATCGTTGAAGTTGGCTCGAACGACATTGGATGTTTGTTCGAATGAGTTTGTATAACTTAGAATGAGATTTCCACTTCGTTCAAATAAGTTTTCTAAAAAAATGTGTCACTCGAAAAACATGTTTACTATATAAAGGGGTTCATGAATTTATTTTTAGCAAGACTTTTGACAAAAAACATTTTCTTATACATATCCAAAATTTCACAAACCCTAGTTTCACCTAAAGTGTTTAAGATCCAAGTGTCATTATTTTATTTGCTTTGAGATCTTATTTTTTGGGCACCAAGAAGTTTATTCTCTTAATATTTATTGAGAATAGTTTGTGCAGAGCATTTCATTTCCAATTTGCTATCTACACAAGGTGAATTTTGCGGTGTGGTGTTGCAGTGAAGAAGCGGTGCATATATATAGAAGATTGTTGAGCGTATTTGGTGGATACCGCGGTGTGTGTGGACTCACACATTGTGGCACTGTGTAAATGAATTATTACGTGAATAGTGGATGAGAGGTTGAATACTCACGAGCATTAAGGTTTGTGAGGGCATCGAGTCTGTGTTGTAAGTTTACTGTCTGTCTTATGTAATTCCTCATGATAGTGATTTGTGTGGCTGGGTTGTTCGAGGTTTCTTCGATTGTAGGTTTTGCTTGTGCATTAGCATGTTGTGGATTGATTTATTTATTTAATCTACTATCTCCTAGATGCATATTTTAAGTTGAGATAAAATTTGGTAAATCATTTTACCACAAAAACTTGGTTTAAAATTAGTTAAGAGTCTTATTTGGGTTACTTCTGATTAACATTTCACATTTAATTTGAAAAATTAAAATTTGACTTTTCTTGTTAAGACCACCCCTCCGTACTGGTTAGATACTTTATGATGGGAGAAAATTCTTAAAATTTAAGACACTTTTGGACAAAGTGCTCGCATACTTTTTCATAGAAGTCCACCAGTACCCCTGTGAGATCGCCTATAAGAGAGAGAGATTTTGCATGCATGAGCTTCTTAACTTCCTTTGTGAATTTCATTGATGATTCTTTCTACTTAATCTAAATAAACGAACTTGAGTATGGGACCTATAAATGATCACCAATAGAGTTTTCCTTTGTGTTGAGGAAAAACCTAGCTGAATGGATTTTTAATTTGTAGAACTCCTTGTTATTTGACGAGAAATCTCCATTATTTATATAAGCAATAATGGGGTTCATCCATGGATGAGACGACTTGATATTCAAGATATTTAACACTATTACGATTCATTGATGCTGAGTTGATATATTCAACTTCAACTATTTTCTTTAAATCAGTATGAGTTATTGATGATAATATGGATAGGGCATGAACATGGTTGTTCAATTAATGTTGATCTAAAGGACTTAATGATTTGTATCCTTTTGTCTCGATAAATGAGCATTATTGATTCTCTGGCTTCATATTCTCTGATCAAATTATGAGGGATCATATGGGAGTCGCAGTGTACGATGATATCTCATGATCCCATGCAGTTTGTAGGAGGGGTTTATTTATAAAACCCCTTATTTAGAGATAAATTATCTCACTAAGAGAGTGATAATAACACCAAGGAAAAGGGGAGTTCATTCGATGATTGAGAAAACTTGCTGAATCCAGTTATATTCACTAATTATGAAAATACGAGTTATGTCATATGGAGGAAGTTACTCAGAACACACGAAAGACCAAGTTTGGTAGAACCGAGGAAGATCTATGATATATCGAGCAACCTGGTTGGGAAGGTCCACGAGGAAATAGCTTTTAAAAATATAGGGAGCGAAAGATCTTTATGTGATTGAGCCTATTGCAAAACAACTTTAACAAATTGGACATGTTACGAAACAACTGCCTCCTAAAGTAGTATGTTGAGAGCAACCACCCACTTGCTCGATTAAACTATTGATGACCTGTAAACGGTGTTAAAATTGAGAGCACTATCTAATATAAATGAATAGTCCTTTTGTACACGATCCCATGTGTGAAGAATTTTTATTATATATTGGGCAATGAACTTAATCCACATTCTAAAACTGAAATACTTTTAGTTAAAGTAATATTTCCTCCATGTTATAAATATGACTTTAACCCATGCTCAATAGGTCTGTCCCCCATGGCATGATTAATGGTGGTTTACTAATAAAAGATTCCAAAAGAGGAAAAAGCACTCAAAGGTCCCACGAGTTAAAGTTGAAAATATATATGATGCATTAATTCATCAAGAAATGGAGATTTTTTCAAAAATTTTGAACATATTGAACATAATTGATAGAAATAATAGATTACAGATTTATTGAGAGATTTTAAACAATTATACACTTGAGAGGAGAAGTTTTATTATTAAGAGTGAGTTTTCTGTAAATATTGATTTTCATTCTCAATGTGATATACAAATCTAGGTCTTGTATACGTAGCCTAAGTTGGGTGAACCACATTAATTATTGTGTTATTACAATTTACCTCCCATATTTTCAATATATTTACTTTCCTTTGATCTTGTTTATCAACATTCTTGCAAAGTATATTTTCCCATCACCATTAATATGAATTACACCTTAGTTTTAGCATAATCACCCAAACGATAAGATAAATTAATAATTCTTCTCCCTACTAATAGAGAAGTACTCTCTTACAACGTTCAACCCTTGAATTCTAATTATAGTGGCATCATATTTTTCCTTATTGTTGCATCTTTTGAAGCCAAGATAAACTTCTTGATCAATAACTTAACCTTGCAGGATGATAAAGATAATTCCAACATCGCTGCATCGTCTGTTAATTGATCCATCCATGAATAATCTTCACCTGAGTGTTTGATTTGTTTGTCCTAGATAAAAAAAAATTAATAGGGATTTAGGCTGAAGAGCTTCTTGCTCCGAACTTGTTGATAACTCAACAATGAAAATGTCCAATACTTTCCCCTTTATAGAATTCCAGGGCTTATTAATGACATTAAAGTGGGCTAACTCCAATGACCACTTAGTTATCCTGTTATATTGATCTTCCTTCTAAATACTTCTTTGAGAGGAAAAGAAGTATGCGCATCAAAATAATGACGTAGCTTCTTTAATGACATCACCAACGTCAATTCCATCTTCTTAATAGGTATGTATATTTTTAAAGGTGTAAGGAGAGTGTGTCTGACGTAATAACTAGAAGTTTCTATCCGTCTTGGTATCGAACTAATGCGATATTAGTCGGATGTTTAGAAATGACTAGGTACACGTGGAGCTTCCCATCACTGACCAACATTGATAAAATTGGGGTTATCCCAAACACTACTTGAATCTTTATTATTCTTAATTGCATTCCTATGCCCAAATCGTGGTATTTTCTTTCTTCAATGCTCGAAAGAAAGGATCACGTGTGTCAAACTACTAGAAAATGAATAAATTATGGGTATCCAACATCTCAGTTAAGACCTGAACATCTCTAACACTAGTTAATTTTTTTTATGTCTTGTAAAGCCTTAATCTGATCAGGATTAACCTCGATCCCTCTCTGTGTCACAAGGTACCCCAGAAACTTGGCTGAATTGACCCTAGAAGCAAACTAGGAAGTATTTAATTTCATCTTATAATTTCTTAGGATCCTCAAGGCTTTGGAGATATATTTGATGTGGTGGCTTCCATGTCTACACTTGATGAGCATACCATCAATATAAACTTCCATTATTGAGTTTATCGTCCTCTTGAACATTTTCTTTACAAGATATTGATATGTTTCCCAAGCATTCTTAAGACTGAAGATATGAATTTATAGTAGTAAAGTTCATACGTCATAATGAAACAAGTCTTTTCTTGATCTGGTCCAAATAAGGGTATTTGATGATATCATGAGTAATCCTCCATGAAACTCATGCATTGGTGGTCTTTATTGAATCAACGAGTTGATCGATCATGAGGAGAGGGAAGCTATCCTTTGGCCGGGTCTTGTTAAGGTTTGTAAATGAAAGGATAAATTTCCAATTAAGTTAATTTATTTTTGTTGGGTTAATTCTAGATAAAACTAATTGAGTCATAGGATAATAGTTTATTATACCCTTTCAATCCTATGACAATTGAGTTAAAGATGTAGCGGCCAAGCCTAAAGTGAAGATATCATAAGTACCGATTTTCGTGCCAAGTTTATATATCATCAACATTTGATTTCTAAGGTCTCTAAAGGTATGAATGCAATTAATATATATAGAGACTTGGTTATTTTTTATGGGTGTCTTTTAATAATTTTTTTCAGAACGACTTTCATTTTTTCTCAAAAAATCTTTTTAAAACTTAACATAAAAAAGTTTTGGGCTTTACAAGAAATTTTGAATTTTTTGAAAATCGTTTGAATGAATCTGGGATCTCGTTCGAACGAGATTCCCAGGTCATTCGAACGAACTTTTTAACGAGATTTTTTTCTTTTTCTCTATTTTCTCGTTAGATAAGTCGTTAGAACGACATCGTTCGAACAAACCTATTTGAACGAGTTTTCTCGATTTTCTCATCGGTAAACTCGTTCAAACCAAATCGTTCGAAGGATCTGGGTGGTTTTTTTCAGTTTCGCCAGTTTTTATTTTTAGCTTCCCTCTACCCCACTAACTTTATTCCAGACATTTATAGTGCGGGAGAATCAGTTTTTCATAAGACTTTTCATAATTTTCCAAGTGCCTTTGAGAGAACAATCTTTAAGAAAAAGTCTTCTTTGTTTTTGTGAAATTATATGAGTTAATCTTTACACAAAAACAAGTTTAGACCCATAGTTTACTTTCATCCAAGTTCCTAAAAATATATTTACTTAGAGATCATCTTGTTGGCAGCGGGTTTCATCTCTTCTCCAAAAGGACACAGTTTCCTATGGAGGAGTCCGTGTTTTGTTGAATCATGGTGTGCATACAAAGAAAGGTTTCATGTGTAGTTGATGGTAGCTGAGCCCCAACGGTGGATTTATAGACTACGATGGATTTCAGAGTTATCAATTAGGCGTAGGTGGAAGCAAGAAGAAGCGTCAAGGCTTGAGAGGGAGTTGAGTCGAGGAAGTAAGTCTTTTTTCTTATTTTTGTAAAACCGTACCTAGTGCATTTGTTGGCTGGGCCATCCAAGGTTTTTCCCGTTATGTGTTTTCTTCGTTCATCGCGGAATTGTGTGTTGTGTTTTATTTTTAACTTGCAAAAATCACTTATATGCATGTGTAGGTGTAAAAAGATAAAAATCGGTGTAATCACAACAATGGTGTATTTTGGTGATAATTATGTTTTGGTAATTTTTGTTTAATTCAAGTCAAGGAATTTAATTTGAAAATATTCATGCTTGGGTTGTTTCGCATATTTAGAACCTGAATTGAGTTTATTTAATTTTTGTTTAAAAGAAAATTAAATATTTGTTTAGTTTAATTTAATTTTAATTTAGAGGAAATTATAATTTGGGAACCTTAAGTGTCAAATTTGAAAGAAGTTTAAAGTTCAGTATATTGTGTGAACCATCTCATATTTAGACTTTTAAAATTGGGGTATTAAAAGAATATCTTATAATTTATAGCTCCTTTCGCTTGGTATCAGAGAGAGAATGCTAAATTATTGTGTTAAGATCATTTGTTTAATTGTGATTTAAAAATGGAAAATTTACCTTTTGCAAAATTTCCTATTTTTTATGGTTCCAACTACGCGTATTGGAAAGCGTGTATTAGGTCGGCACTTAAATCCTTAGATGAGCGAGTTTAACTATGTGTAGTTAAAGGTTGGACCCCACCAACATGCCTAGGAGGAGAGGTTCGTGTACCTAAAATCTTAAAAAGATGGAGTGAGACTGAGCTTAAGTTAGATAATTTAAATTCTCGTTGTTCAAATGCCCTTTTTAGTGCGGTCACACCGGATCAGTTTCGTCGGATTATGACATGTGAAACGTCTAAGGAGGAATGGGATATACTCTAACTCACCCATTAGGGAACAAGTGTCGTTAAATCTTCAAAACTCCAAAACCTTACCACTCAATTTGAAACCATTAAAATGCTAGAAAGTGAGACATTTGATAAGTTCTATGCGAGATTGTCAGATATTGTGAGTTCATGTTTTAATTTTGTAGAAAAAATACTCGACAATCGTGTCGTAAAGAAACTTTTGTGGTCATTACCCGATAGATTTATTCCAAAGGTGACCATTTTAAATTCTTTAGGCACTTTAGACTTCACAAAACTTAAAGAGCTTGTAGGTGACCTTCAAACCTATGAACTTGACATGTTTCCCTCCAAGGATGAAAATAAGAAAGGCATAGTTTTGAAAGCTTTAAAGGAGGAATCACCTATTTCGGATGATGAGTTTGAGATTAACTCGGATGATATGGCTTTATTTGCTAAGAAGTTTAAAAAATTTCTTAAGACTAATAAAGAGAAACTTAAAAATGGTTATAAGAAGTTTGAGAAGTCTAAGCATAGTAAAGCCAAGAAACTCCCTAAAAATCATAATGAGGATCTTAATAGGGATGAGTCAAATAGATGTTATGGTTGTGAGGGTTATGGCCATAGGGAATTCGAGTGTCCTACTAAACTAAGGAAGGAGGGAAATAGACCTATTTCATTTAAGGTCACCCTTAGTGATAGCGAATCGGAGGAGGGAGCAACTTCCCCCATTGAGAGCAACTTCACCGCGTTCTTGGAAAGTCATGTGAACATTTACAATGAATCTTTCCATGAAGATATTCCTTTACATTATTTGTGAATCGCAAGATTTTGATGGTAGAGAGAGTGGAGAAGAGAGTGATAATGAGAATGAACAAGAGGTAGAGGAGAGTGAACTTTAAGTAGCCTTTCGTGATTTGTATGCGAAATTATTATAATTAAAAAGGGAAAACTTGAAGTTAGAAGCTAAAACGAGAGAACTTGTTGTGGCTAATGATGAGAGTGTTTTAGTTAAAGATCTTAAGGCGCGTGAGAGAACACTTCGTGAGAATCTATAGTATGTTGAAGGTGAAAGAGATAGCCTTAGAGGTTTAATGAAGTCTATGAAGAAAAAGATTCTCGAGTTTGAAGAGAGTATGTGTTTACTTGAGTCTCGAATAGTGGAACTTGAAGAAAAATAAAAAACTTCAGTTAAGTCAAATTTGATTTGGAGTGTAGATTGAAGAAATTAGATAAAATCTTAGTGACCGTAAAAATCAAAGACCATAAGTGTGGCATTGTCTTTGATACTCAAGATACTTCCGCTAATAAAGACAAAACCATGATTTTGAGAGAATCGTCTAGGAACACTAAAAAAGATCAATCCCTAGGTAATACCTCACGTTGTGTTTTCACTTACACACATTGTGGTCGGAAGGGGAACCTTAGGAAGTTTGTTTTGATCTTAGAAGTGGTCCTAGAAAGTTAAAGGGTAGAGTCTCCAAGGTCACCAAATCCTAAGAGCGTCATGTTTCAATTATGTGAGTTAGGAGATCCAATTTGGAGACTTTATGTGATAGAGTTTATGATTCTCATTTACTTGCACATGATTCCTCCCTTGCTAAATATAAAGGTTGATTGTGTTAGTTTTGTTTACATACACTAGCTTTTGTGCTTCATGATAGATTTTTGCTAGTTGTATGTTTGTTTGTCATATTCTAATTTATGCTTCGTTATATAATTTATGCTAGAATCATGATATGTGTATCTTTTGTATTTCATTTTTTGTTTTGTCTTATCTAAAAATACAAAAAAAAAAAAAATTGTCTTTTGGGTTATCTTTGTATTTGTTTAACAAATTTTAAAAAACAAAAAAATATTTTTTTTGTATTTTAGATTTACACATTTTATGTGGTATATACTTGTGTTTGAATCCAATATCAATCCCACTTTCATGTGGCTAGAAGTTTTGGTTAAGATTTTCAATCCTTAAAGTGTTCTTTATCATTCTTGCATGGAGTAGTTTGACTTTGACTTGCTTAATGGATTCTCTTTTTATATGTCTCGATTCACACATGCACGAGCTCAGTTGATCTTTTAAATGCCATGTTGCTTTATTGTTCTTATCACTATATACACCATTGCATGATAAACTTGATTTTCCATTATACTTTTCCCTTGTTTCATTTCAGGGGAGAATTTGATTTAATTTAGGAAAAATAGGCTATTTAATGCACGTTAATCTTTGTCTATTCCAAAACAAAAAAGGGGGAGAAATGGTATATAAACCTTTTAATTTGGGATATCTAACTTAGGGGGAGTCGTTGCTTTCGTAAGTAGGCAATGTTAAAAGGGGGAGATCTTTTTATGCACTTTATATTGCTATATTCCCTATGCATTTGATGTTGTGTTTAAGTGCGCAGGCTTTCATCCTTAGTGGCAACCTTTTAAAGCGACAAAGCATTTCATCCCATGTGTCTAGTCAAGCGTCTGCAATTTTTTATTTTGGGAGGGTTGTGTCTTTTTAGAAGAGCTTGACGGCCCATAGGATTTTTATTTTTGGGTTTTGTCTCGGAATAGCCAAAAGGGGATATTTGTAAGGACAAATTTCCAAATGAGTTAGTTTGTTGTGTTGGCTTAATTTCGAACAAAACTAATTGAATCATAGGATAATAGTTTGTTATATCCTTTCAAGCCTATGACAATTAAATTGAAGACGTCGTGCCAAGCCTAAAGTGAAGATATTATCAGTGCCGATTTTCGTGTTAAGTTTATACGTCATCAACATTTGATTTCCAAGGTTTCTAAAGGTATGAATGCATTTAATATATAAAGAGGCTTGGTTATTTTTTATGGGTATATTTTATTAATCTTTTGTCAAAATGACTTTATTGTTTCTCTAAAAATCTATTTAAAACTTAAAATAAAAAAATTTGGGCTTTAAAAATAATTTTGAATTTTTTGAAAAGTCGTTCGAACGAATCTAGGATCTCGTTCGAACGAGATTCCCAGGCCGTTCAAACAAACTTTCTAAGAAGATTTTTTTTCTTTTTCTATGCTTTATCGTTAGATAAGTCGTTAGAACAACATTGTTCGAATGAACCTATTTTCTCAAGTTTCTCATCAATAAACTCGTTCGAACGACATTTAAAAGTCGTTCGAACGACCAATGACGATTTTTACCAGTTTTTATTTTTAACTTCCCTCTACCCCCACTCACTTTATTCTAGACATTTATGGTGAGGGAGAATCAATTTTTCATAAGACTTTTTCATAATTTTCCAAGTGCCTTTGAGAGAAAAATCTTTAAGCAAAAGTCTTCTTTGTTTTTGTGAAATTATATGAGTTAATCTTTACACAAAAAGAAGTTTACACCCATAGTTGACATTGATCCAAGTTCATTCATATATATGTTCTTAGAGATCATTTTGTTGGCACCGGGTTTCATCTCTACCTTAAAAGGAGACAGTTTTCTATGGAGGAGTCCGTGTTTTTGTTGAATCGTGGTCTGCATACGAAGTAAGGCTTTATGTGTAGTTGATGGTAGTTGAGACCCATCAGTGTATTTCGAGACTACGATGGATTCCAGAGTTATCAACTGGGCCGAGGTGGAATCAAGAAGAAGAGTCAAGCCTTGAGAGGGAGTCGAGTCAAGGAAGTAAGTCTTTTGTCTTATTTTTGTAAAACCATACTTACTGTATTTGTTGGCTGGGCCGTCCGAGGCTTTTCCCATTGTGGGTTTTCCTCGTACTTCGCGGTATTGTATATTGTGTTTTATTTTTGTCTTGTAAGAATTACTTAGATGCATGTGTAGGTATAAAAAGATTAAAATTGGTTTAATCACAATAATGGTATAATTTTGGTGCTAATTATGTTCGGGTAATTTTTTTTAATTCAAGTCAAGGAATTTAATTTGAAAATATTCATGCTTGGTTTGTTTAGCATATGTAGAACTTGAATTGAGTTTATTTAATTTTTTGTTGAAAGAAAATTAAATATTTGTTTAGTTGAATTTAATTTTAATATAGTGGAAATTATAATTTGGGAACCTTAAGTGTCAAATTTGAAAGAAATTTAAAGTTTGGTATATTGTGTGAACCATCTTATATTTAGACTTTTAAAATTGGGCTATTAAAAGCATATTGTATAATTTATAGCCCCTTTCAGTAAAGTCAACACAGACTCTCCCTTTTTCACTCTTATTTTTTACCATGACCATATTGGAGGTCCATTCTAGAATTTGACTTCTTTAGTGGAGTTTACCTGAAGTACATTGTCAACTACATTATCCACTACCCTAATTTCCCCTAGCGCCGAGTTCCTTGGCTTTTTCTTGACCGATCGACATACGGGATCCACATGCACTCGGTGGCAAGAAACATTTGTGAGGATTCTTGGGAGATCATAATGTTGACAAATAAACATATCAACATGCATTTTGAGGAAACAAATGAGTTTCTATACCTCATCTTGTGGTAGCTCGGAACCAATTACGAAGGCTTTCTCCCATTTTGATGAGTCTATAGGAATTATTATGAGTTCCTCCATTACGTGACTTAGGAGGGAGAGTTTGGTCTTCTCTAGCCCCGATCGAGCTCCCTTTTATTACTATTTGGGTTGATCTCCCTCTGAATCGCATAATCTTGACCCTTTTTAGGTTTATTTTTTTTTAATTTTATGGTGATGATAAAGGAACTTTGTGTTGTCATTTGATCACCATGTATTTCAATGATTCCTTATTCTTTCATGAATTTCAGCTTCTGATCCAGGGAAAAATGCACAACCCTCATAATATGTAGCCATCTTATGCCTAGAATGGTGTTATAAGGTGCGTGTGACTCAACCGCATGGAACTCGATTTCAAGATTAACAAGGTTGACCTTAATAAGCAATTTGATCATTCCTAATAGGGTATCTAAATTTGTGCTAAACCAAATCAATGAATTGTCCCATGTATATATGACTTGGATGTTATATCTAAGTTTATAAAGCATATTAACATACATGATCTCTGAGGAATTCCCCTGATCAACTAGTATTCTCTCAACGTCGAAGTTGGCTGCCCTAAGGTTAAGAACGAAGGTGTCCTTATGAGGTAAATTGATGCCAATCGGGTATTCATTGGTGAATATATTTACTCGATAGAAATAAACATCCTTGTTCATTTTCTTGGTGAATACATGTTTGGATTACTTTAGAATATGATCTCAGGCATATCCACACAATGATTTCCCACCTTATAGAGATTTATGATTAATAAATTGAATCGAACCCATAGCAATCAAAGTAATAATTGTGTATATATTCCAATCCTCATGATTAATAATCTATTCACCATTTACAAACATGGTGAGATTTTTCAAGTCTAATGTAGTCAATAAATTCATTTTAATCTCACCTATAGTCCTTTCTAAAATATTCCTGATGAACTGGTATGATCCTCTTTGAATTATCAAATAACTTCCTGAACCATCAGACAGGCTCCTATAGTTAAGATAAACTACTAAGATCGTACACTCTCGACTAATATGATATAAACACTATATTTAGGATGTGAAATGTTCAATTAGACTAGAACTACGATTCTAATCATTTATGATCAGGTCAAATCCAACTCATAAGAATTCCTACTAAGTTCAATTTAATGACACACACACACACACATATATATATATGTGTGTGTGTGTGTGTGTGTGTGTGTGTGTGTGTGTGTGTGTGTGTATTATGTTTAATATGAATATAAGGCATTCTCACAAACATGATTCTTATTTAAAAAATGAATCTGACACAACTTTATTAAAAAAATAAACATCGTACATGGTTTTAAGAATGAAAGCCCAGTAATCTCCCACTTAGTCTTAAACCCATGTACCTATGCATCTAACACCTAACCCATTGTGATTTTTTACAATATTATTCACAAATATATCATTTAAGTCATTTGATCCCTCAAACTTGGTGAAACCTATTCTTATTTTTCTTATCTCCTTTTATGGAATTAGTTTCTCATAAACTTTCCATCGTTCTTCAATTAACACAATGGATTTTAATAAACAATTCACTAAAGGAAACTCATTCAACTCACTTAGGAAATTCTTGAGCCATATGGACTTTTTATTTGCCTCTCTTGTGGAACAACTTCGACCTCAATGGTGTAGTCATAAATGCATGATTTCTTCACACTTCTCCGACTTATAGCTCCCCCTACTAGAGTAAACACATATCCCGAGGTAGACATCATGGAATCCTCATCTAACTAAAAATAGAGTCTTTGTACCTAAAAGGTTCAAGACTTTTCACTAAGTACATCGACACATAGTCTCTAGACTTTTTCTGGTACTTGAGAATGTTCCTTACTTCATTTTAGTGCTCCTCACCTAGGTTAGACAAGCATCTGTTGACCATGCCAATGCCAAAGAAGATATCTAGTCTAACACATTATATAACATACAAGAGTCTACCCATCGCTGAAGCATAAGGTATATTCCTTATATTTGTGTCTAATTGAGTGTCTCACGATACCGATCTTTGAATAAAATTATTCTATGCCTAAATGGAACAAATCATGTCTTGGAATTCCACATGATAAAAACATGAGCACATCATTGATATAAGTGGCTTATGATAAGACCAACATATTATTTATCCAATCTGGAGAAATCTTTATCCCAAGGATGTGACTATCTTGTGCTAAGTTTTTCATATCGAGCTACCTAGACAACTACACTCTTATGCAAGATAATATACCCACCTCTTTCTCGATTAGGATAATACCATCTACCTATTGTAATAGAATTACCACCATGTTTCCATCATATTTTTTATATAAACAAGTATTATTCGGATCTTGATTAAAATTAAACATTAATTGACTGATCAAACCAAATGTTACAAGACCATGGTGTTAACTTATCTTAAACACTTATCTTTCCTCGTGTCTTATTATAAATACCTTGGGTTGCACCATATAGATGCACTCGTCAAGACCATTGTTCATGAACTCAATTTTAACATTAAAAAAATACCAATGACTTTAATATGGCTACTGATGATAAGATTTTCTCATAGTCAAACCCATTCTTTTTAAGTAAACGCTTTCCCAACAAGTCTTTCCTTGAAGATTTTCACCTTCCCATATATCGATCTTTTTACTTCTTTTATATTCTCTTGCACCCGATGGGTTTTATCTCATCAACAAGTCTACAAGCTCCAAACATGATTTGAATACATCTAATCCATCTTGGTATCCATAAACTTAAGTCAAGGCCGAAACTCCTCGTCTTGGAATGCCTTGTTGTAGTTCTTGGGACCGGATTCATGCTCCCTTGGGATCTCACCAAAATGTTCACCCAAAACACAAACGTATTAAGATTTCTCCTGACGATCCCCCTATGATCTGGTGCCACTTATGATATAGTACAAGTTACGCATGTAACATGATCATTGGTAATACTCCCACCATCATTAGGTAATGTATTATCAATATGAGGTTGCATTTCTTCATGTACTAGTGATCTAGAAACACTAGTTATATGATATTATTTATTTACTTATAAGGCTAGATTACTCTTAGGCATATGGTTTATTACATAATCCTCTTTCAAGAACCGAACATTGATATTATCAATAACCTTGTGCTTAGGAATATGACATAAACTATCTTCAGAACCTTTGGGATAAAAACAAAGAAACATACTTTGTCCTTAATTCCAACTACCCTATCTCCTTTCGCAATGCAAGTGTCGGGCACCCCCAATCAGAACATGTCTTAGAATAATCTTGCAATATTTTATTGTTGTGTTGGAGTTAAAGAGACAAATTTAGATAGAAGTAAATTTAGAATCTTTATACCCAAATTTAATGAAAAATTCAAACAAGAATGTTTCAGTCCTGAATAATAAACCATAAAATTTATCATATCTAAAAGAGTCTTATTCCTTATTTCCTTTTCCCCAATACAAAATGGAATACGTAATGAAGATAAATAGGATATAGTCCCCACCTTCGACAAATGATTCTTAAACTCTCCTATGAAAAAGGTATAGGTCTAAAGGGTTCTAATATGGATAGGGTAAAAAAGGTAATTTTTATTTTTTTTTTAAATTAATTATTAAACTTAAAAAGGTTAACCCGAAGTAAAATGTTGCACCGATTTTAAGCAAGTCGTGATTAAATAGATTAACTGATTTTATCTTAACCTAAGCATGCATCTAGGAGAGTGTATGATAAAATAAGTAAATTAATCATAATGCTTGATGTACGAGGAAAATCCACAACAAGAAAAACATCGGACGACCCAAGCACACAAATTCACTATGATACGAAATTACACAAGATTTACAGAAGACTTAAGCAACGATTCGATACCCTTACAAGGATTTCAACCGCTCCTTGAAAATACAACGTAGAAATCCACCCATGCAATTGTTATAACATGTGAGTCCACACAGGCCTTGGTATCCACGGAACAGCTCAGCAACCATTACACACGAAGTCCATCGAGTGTAAACACATCAGCAAATACGGAGTCCACCGCAACGAAATAATTATCTAAAAGATGTGGAGACTAAACCTTGGTGCCCAAAACAGGATCTTCAAAGCATATATGAATTGAAACTTGGATCCTAAACAACTTGGGTGTAAACTAGGATTTTGTATAGCTTTTTGATAGAGTTTAGGAACTCAAAATATATGTTTTTCTCTATTATAAAATTGTTACTTCTCACTCCTATTTATCGGAGGTTTTCCAAAATCAAGATAAGGATGTAAAGAAATTTGGAAAATCTCGAATTTAACAAAAATTCACTGACTCATTGGAACGAGGTACATATCGTTTGAACGAAGACATGCATCCTGATAGCGCACGAGAGTTGTGGTCGCGTAAGGCCACAGTCGTTGGTTTCTGTCTCGCCGTGACTATACAAAAACCTAAATTACTACTACACTTGCGGGGCAAGTCTAGCGGTAAGTCGGTTATCGAGAATCCACTGGGACTAGTTGCTAGAATTTAAATGATTTAATACTCCGAAATAAAAGTGAAAAAGGTGATTACAAACTAAAAGAAAAGTTGCATAAAAGGGAAAGATTAATCTAGTCAAGTGTAAATAAATCTAGATTAAGAAAGTGAGTAAAACTATAGGTTGCGTCGAATATCCCTGACCCGAGTTAATTTGTATAAAATGGTTACATGGGTTGACGAGTTATTTAGAATGCGTCTCGTTTCGACAGTTAATTGAACCAAGGGTTGTCACGCCCCTAAATCTGCATAAAAGCCTAATATGATTTTGGCGTCAACAAATATCCCGGAAATTGCGCACGAAAGGTCGTAAGCACGGGACATACATGATATGCCCCTTCAAATCTCCTAGGCATAATAACTAGAACAACGCACCCGAAATAAATCCGTAAACACTATCACCAAGCCAAGCAACGCGTTAACCCGAGTGAGTTCCATTTAAACACAATCTAATTTAAATTACCTAGAAAGCATCGTAAAAACGCGATAAATGGAAAGCGATAAATGAACGCGGTAAATTTACACTGGAAAGCGATTAATCAAAGCATATAAACCTATTTAACAAAGCATGTAAATTATCTAGAAAGCAAGAAATGAAGAGATACAACTATATTAAATGGTAGGGGAGATGCATAGTTAACTTACAATCCAAATGGGGGTGTCAAACCAAAGAGAAATGAAGAAGAACTAAGAAAAAACCCTAAAACCCTAAGATAAACTAACCTAAAATCGCGTATATCTGTTTATTACAACAAAATTGGTATATATACTAAGTTGGAATTAATTTAGAAAAGAAATGCCAAAATATCTGCAGAAAACAGGGGATCGATCGATCGACCAAAAGGGTCGATCGATCGATCAAGGCAAAATTTTGGATGTACAGAACGATCAATCGACCGACCAAAAGGGTCGATCGATCGATCAAGCAGGGGTGAGCCAAGCAGCACACTGCATTCCTTTTCTTCCCTTGTCTCCTCCTCTTTTGATTTCCTTGTTTTTCCCTTCGCTGAAATCACCATAACTTCTTCATACGGACTCAGAATCGCGCACCATTTGCGGCCAAGAAAAGAGGGCTACGACTTCCGTGCCTAAGCTGTGAAATGACTAAAATGCCCTTGAACATGCTATTGCGTACGTAACTTCATCGGAATGCGTCTGAACTCCATACTTAGTACCTAAATACCTACATAAGCCCAATTATACCTCATATAGCATGTTAATAATATAAATCAAGGTTGTCTGGTTAACGGGCTTAAATATAGAGATTAAGGCACCCGAGGAGGCTAACATACGTAGGTTGGAGACATGAAATATGCAATATTTTCGTATTATCACATCTCGTTCGAACACCTTTCAAACAAAATTTCGAAACAAAAGTCCAAGGAAGGAGAGAAATTGCCTCTTTCGAAGTTTCCTTGGAAGTGAACGTGATCTAATGAGATACATAAACTCGTTTGAACGATATACCTAATGTTGGTCTAATGACCTCACAAAAAAAATAATTTTCTGCAAAAAAATATTAAAAGATTTAGTCTCATAATGATAGATAAAGTGAACTCATAATGGACAAACAAACACAATGCACACTAGCCTAGAAAATATTGATGATTCTCAAATCAATAATGTCAAATATGAAATAACTAGGACTCAATTTGCATGACCAATGAACTTCAACTTTTAACACCCTCAATATTATAGATATATCATTTTTTTTTCTCATTTTGAAGTTACCGATTTAATTAAAGAATGAATACAATAAAATTTTGGCCTTAGCAATATATTCTTTATTTTTGCCTCTTAATTTTTTTAATCTCTTGTTAATGTTGATCTTTCATGCGAGGACGATTTCTCCCTTCGTAACCTTTTCTCATTCACACTCATATTTTTAATAAAAGCACAGACTCACGGGCAATGATTCTTACATGCAAAAATCCCCCAATAGAATCTATGTGTGTGTGTGTGTGTGTGTGTGTGTGATTGTTAGGTGAATATCTCACTTATATATATATATGTGTGTGTGTGTGTGTGTGTGTGTGTGTGTGTGTGTGTGTGTGCGATTGTTAGGAGAATATCTCACTTACGTCATGTAATGTATGAAGTTAAAATTCAAAAGAGCTCGTGCATGTGCGTGAGGAGGCATATGCAAAATAAATCTATTAAGCAAGTCATTTTAAAACTACTTCATTTAAGCATGTTTAAGAACAATCTAAGAACTTAAAATCATAATCAAATGTCCTAGCCACATGAAACATGGAATGAAGTGGATTCAATTCAAGTACACCAATATGCCACACAAAATATGTAAAATTAAACTACAGAAAAATCAAAAATTATTTTGAGTTTTTAATTTTTTTAAATGATACCAATTTAACATAAAACAACTCAAAAGAGAAACATTTTTTTTTATATTTTTCTCATTAAGACACAATAAAGGAAAAATCAAAATACAAAATAATCAAACCAAATACAACTAGCAAACACGTATATCATGAACTACAAAAGATAGTGTCTGTAAACATGTGAACACAATCAACTTTTAGATATAGCATGGGAAGTATAATGTGCAAGCAATCGAGAATCAATAAGTCTAACATGTAAAGCCTCCAAATTAACTTTCCTAACCCACGTAGGTGTGACATGATGCTCCTATATTTTGGAAAGCTCGGTTACCTTTCCAACCGCAATGTGTGCATGTGTAGACACGGGAAATGTTACCCTTGGGTTGAAATTTTTTAACATTCCTAGATATGATTGACTCTCTCAAAAGAATGGGTTTGGCCTTAGTAGAGGGAGCATTTGGAAATTAAAGCTAAAACCATAATTGTCATGTTTAATTCCGATGGTGCCTAACATCTTATCCAACTTTTCCAAATCTCATCATTACCTATGAGATGTTGTTTCAACCTAGGTTCTAATTTCAAGTTAGACTTTTTCAATTTCATCATATCTAAGTACAACTCATGGAAGGGAACTAATAGTTTATTCTCCTCCTCCCATCCTCCTTCTCCTCCTCTTCTTCTTCTTCTTCTTCTTCTTCTTCTTCTTCTTCTTCTTCTTCTTCTTCTTCTTCTTCTTCTTCTTCTTCTTCTTCTTCTCCATCATTACTCACTTGGAAATCACCAACAATGGCCTCATAAGTGTCATATTTATAATTATCTTCAACGAAATATTTTAGATAAGGTCTCACATGAGACATGAACGCAATTTAATTATGCTCAATAGGGGAATCAGGCTCCTCGTCCATACCACTATCACTGAGGGTGGCATTATACACATTCGTATTCTTTCCCTCCTCCCTTAGTTTAGTGGGACACTTAGCTTCCTTATGTCAATAACCCTCATACCCAAAGAAAATATCCAACTCATACTTCTCAAAGTTATCATTGCGATTTTTAGGGAATTTTATAGCCTTATTAAAGTTTCTTTTCTGACATGTCTTTTCTTTTTTCAATTATTTTTCAAACTTGAGAAATTTTCTAAACATCTTTGTAAACAAGGCCATATCATTATAATCGATGTCAAATTCATTGTTCGAAACATGTGTTTTCTCCTTCTAGTCTCTCAAAGCAATGCCCATATCTTTATTCATTATTTTATAGGGAAACATTTCAAGATTATAAATATGAAGATCACCTACGAGCTCATCAAGTTTTGTAGAGTCCAAAGTACCTAAGGAATTCAAAAGTATCACGTTTGAATTAAATCTTTCAGGAAAGGACCTTAATATTTTCTTAAATACACGGGTTTTAGGTATTTTCTGTCCCTATTTAAAGGATGAGTTCATAATATCACATAATCTAGCATAGAACTGATCAAAGGATTAACTCTCCTCTATCTTAATGGTTTCAAACTGAGTGGTGAGATTTAGGAGTTTGGAATCCTTAACAACACTGGTACTCTCTATGACACCCCGTCTAATTAAATACCGGGCGATCACTCCTTTATTAAATTAAAATCAAGGTGAACAGTTGGTTCATTCTTAGCATCATTGTCGTTAAAATACTTTTCCAATTTAAACACCCTAAATAATTAAGCTAAGTGTCAAAACCATTTAAAACCTTATTCTCATTTTATTAAATCCGGTTATAAAACCTTAAACCATTAACATCTAAAGAGTCACACAATAAGTAGAAGAATAAAATGAAAATTTAGGAGTTTACCCAATAATAATAAATCCCAACATTAAAATTCTAAGGAAAACATCCTGACAGTAACAATTCCGAAATAAAGATACTGAAATTAAAAGAATTACAATCTCTGACAATATCAACTAAATGATGGAAAAAGGGCGACACATGCCCCCAGTGGATAAAGCTGAACTAGAAGTAGAGTCAACAATGAGGTCGTCTAAACAATGGCCTGCAACTCCCACAAAAGCTGCAGCGCGTTCCATCCAAAGGATCCTATGCAAGACGCCCATGTGGCTGGGCACCTCTAATACATACATATATATACAAGAGAAAAGAAAAAGAAACAGGTCAGAGCCTGATAGTGTATATGATTTAAAAATTCGTTTAGCAAGTATTTAAATTGATTACAGGCCAATGCAACACCATATTAGTGCGACACTCTCTTGAGAAATTCTCACATCTCTTCTAATGTGTACACCTATCGCACTAACCTTTTTAAGGGTTTATCTCGTCATATATGGAACTAATCTTCCCAATGATTTGACTTGTCTTAGGTGACTCGTAAGAGTTTAGAACTGAACAACATAATGGTTTTTAAAGGATAAATTTCATTTAGTGACAAGTCTCTTCTTTTTAACTTTATTAATTAATAAAGTTTTCCAGTGTCATGTTATACTTTATCAAAACAAGTATTTACAATTTGAGTCATCAACCATGTCCTACTTACCATATCACAGTAGGAAATTCCAAATTTCAGAACTTCATATATATATTAATTACTCGTATAATATATATATTCTAACAGCACCCCACATAAAAATTATGGTGCGGGCATACTCTGTTATCCAATCCCCGTATCAATCGCACCAAAGGGAATACATGTTCGGAATCACTCTCGAACTGTATAAATACATACACAAATAATATTGAGGCGAAGCATAGTTTCCAAGTCCAAGAGGTCAGTACATACCCTCACGTCTCTTAGGACCGTGACTACAGATTCGATAGCCTGTATCTAGGATTTCTATCTTCTAGGGTACGAGTCAATATCCCCCATAAGGCACACGAGATAAGATCGTCCCAGCGCGGTAACCTCGGGGATAGCAAGTAGCGCGGGCATGATTTTCACAAGTATATAATATATGCATACACAATCATATAAATATACCACTTTTATTATATCAATTTAGGTTTATCCCATAACCCACATTCACAACATTTATCCTTATTTTCCCCATTATTATTTATCAAGTATAATGGTTCGTCTCTAAATTTAATTCGAAGGTTTTTTTTTTTCCAACTTACTACGTAACACTCATGGAATCTATGTTCCCAAGTATAAATTCAGTAGGACTTCATCTATTTTCCGTCGTAATCATGTTCACGTAATATTTCACTTTAATACAAGGTTTCATCGTTCCTTATGTAATTATCCCAAAAATACAATTCTCGTCTCACACTAAAGACCCCAACATTATTCATATGTCCTACTGGTCTTCCACATCTCCCAAAACATTTTATTAAGGATGTCTAAGGAGTTTTCTTCATTTTGAATCATTTCAACAATTTTAAAAGGGGAAACTTAAGTCTGCCATGAGGGGTCGATAGATCGAGGTTAGGGGCTCGATCGATCGATCAAACAGGTATTGCGATTTCTGCAGTTTTGCAGTTACGGGTTCTAACACATCTCTTCATCCAACTTCAAGTTTTGCATTCCCAAACGTCAAAAGATTTATCCTACTGACATCCTAACATAATATTATGCATTTCCTACGTAAAACATGTCGATTTTCGTCACTAAACATGGATTAACAGCCCACAATTCATATAAATATCAAGAACCCTAGATTTCTCTTAAACATGGTTCTAACAAATCTTTTCCAGAATTTCCTTCTCCTAAAACATCATAATTTTGTGGTTTAATCCTCTACATGACAAAGGGTTTCCAGAATATCATATAAATCATCACTACATGAAAATTTCCCATCTCAAATTGGGTTTTTCTTCCATAAATCTCACCCTAATCATCCCTAGACTAACATGAGTGATGCAGCAACGAAAATAAGCAAGATAAACACTTGCCTGAGATTTTCGGTGTTCTGGTTTGGTGCCGAGTTTGGTGTGGTTATGTTCCCCGTCTCGCGATCTACGCGTTGGTGGTGGAGGCGGTGCAAACGGATGGATTTCGGGCCTTGGATTGCTTTGGAAGCTCTCTCCTTCCCTCTCCTATGGCCGTCACTTGTCTTTGGTTGTTCTAACCCTAGAAGACAACCTTAGACATCTGATATAACCCTTGAAATTTCGTGGGTTTAATTACCCAAAAATGTAAAATGACCAAAATGCCGTCCCGGGGTACTAATTAAGCCTAAAATTGCCCCGAGACTCAAACTAAACCCCCGGGTACAATTTTCTGACTATCTCGACCCTTTCGGGTGCGTTGGCGCACTCAAAACGACCATACGAACAACCTATAAAATATTCATTTTTATTAATCAACATTTATTCCCGACGCGACACAGGCGCGTCCCGACTTAAATTTCCATAATTGTCATTTTATTCACACGTGACAATACTATAAAAATAAATATCATATATTTCTATACTAATCGAGTAACATTCAACAAATAACAAATTTCCAATAATTACTAACTCTCGTCACGCTAGTAAATATTTAAAACAACATTCCGGATTAAAATTAACTTAATTATCTCAATTAAATTTAATTAATCCCTAAATTTAAAAGCCATGAAAATACGGGGTATTACATACTTCCCCCCTAATAACGGAATTTCATCCCGAAATTCGAAAAATAAGGCCTATTAGGTAGCACAATTCTGGATATCATTTTCCGTACACAAACTAACTACACATTACGGCGCTCAATCACTATAGCCCTTTCTTCACAGCAACATTGTTTTACATTCTCATTGGAGACACTTCACATTGTGCTCCCAACCGACAACATTCGCATAGGTCACGCCTATACGTTATAATTTTCTTATCTCACTATCATTAGGAGGCCGTACCTCACTATCATTAGGAGGTCGTACCTCACTACATGACAAATACTCGGATTTATTCATATACAAAACTCCCATTCTGAGAAAATTATACGAACATTTGATCACTCTTGCTCGCCTAAAACAGTCATGGAATTTTACCACAGTTATTGGATGTTCTCTCGACCGATCCAAAAACTCTGATTATCTACTCTCATCTGAACATACGGGAGGAGAATAGTCGAGGTTCTTCCATATCAAAACCTTAATAAGCACTTTGCGCGCGATAAACGGGTACGAGTGCTTCTACCGAGCATTCCTGAAATCATCGTACCAATATTCCAAAATCTCCTTCACGTGGCTCCACAAATATTTAATCACCGTGCGCCCATTCCCTGGCTACGGGTGATACATCCTACTTGAAACGAAACCTTATCTCCGATGGTTTCTGAAATCCCATATCAAAGGTGGGATTCACCAATCTCATCCTGATTTAGAAATTTATACTGCGCCGGATCATGCACTGGCGCGATCCTTCCTTTCAAAGGAAGTCTGGGTCATACTAGTTAATATTGTAAGTCAGCTTAAAGGAGTATCAATCACCTCCTTCTCGGCGACTTTATTCACATGTTCGGGATGAACCTTTGATCTTGTTTTGAGGATGGCAACCCATCCAAGAACTGTACCGACTTTACCGACCTCTTCCAAATTTAGGAATTGTAGCTAAACACAAAATTCATTGGTTGATTCTTCTCTTTCAACCCAACCTTACCAATGGCGGTGCATGTAGAGACTATCACTACGTCCCGCTAAACATCGATTCTTCCTTGAAATGTCTCACATTAAGTGACACGTAATACTCCCCTTCCTTCCTTGTAGTATGCCGAAAGTTCCACCCGTGCTCTTCTCTCCACGAAGCGCACTTTTGGATCTCTTATACCATACCAACATCATCACCCTTTGTATGTGCAAGTCGCTCTCATACTTGCCTGCTAACAACTCCGCTCCGAGTGTTCTTCATAATCATTTAATTCTGCTCCATTCAAGGAATACTCTATCACTTCCACTTCGTTTAACTAGTCCCACAAACTTATACGACACACGTCCATGACCACGTCCCTTCAACTCGGACGATTTTAACTGCAATTAACCGAGATATCCACATTCTTGTAACACCCCGACCGCCCTAGAATAGAGAACGGCGTGCTACTCATCCGTAGAACGAACTAAATTCAACGAAATAGAAGGAATAGGGCATTTAAATTCCATGACGATAAAAGAGGAATAATAAATCTCAACTTTCTTCAGATAAGTATAACAATTTTCCCAAATAGGTACAACAACCAAAATAAATCAGTAACGCTCTATTCATCAAAATAACTTCAAGTCATCTCTTTTGTATAATAAAGTTCTTTCCAGATAATCCATGCTAAAAATCATTCTAACTCTTTATTCGCCTCGTGATTTGAACGCAGTTACTACATTTGGGTACTCTCAGTCACCCTAGAAATCAAAATTCTTAAATTCTCCTTATCATCGTTCCACCCTTCAACTCGTGGGGTAGCTTTCAATGCTTTCTTACCACAAGATCCGGCTTCCAATACCTTTAAGACAAAATTCAACTTCCAACTTACATACATAATTACTTGATCCCATTTCGACCAGGGTACCGAACTCATGGAATAGTGACCAAACGTCTCCCTATTTCCAACCTTACGCTAAGTTTCATGCGTGGGATGTCTCGCAAAGCGAAATCCAAACAAGGAACCCCCCCCCCCCCCGATACACTACTACCTAGCATTATCGATTATCGAAATCCGTTATGTCCTCCGTCCATAGTATATACCCCTTTATTCCGTCCCTTGATAGAAAAGTTATAATTTCTCCCGTAATTATGCTTAACAAAGAACGTTTCACTAATTGCACTATTGTTCAGTATAGGTTGGTGGTAATAGCATTCCATAAACCTCGAATACATACAATCGGAATTCTCGAAATTCCTTTCCCTAATAATAGGGGTATAAATATTAACTCCCACATCTCTAAAGGATAAATATAACAATGCACTCTTCCTATCACTAAGTCCGGAGTGCTAAACATAATACTGAGTCAAATCTTTTCGCCCAACGATAAATGCCAATACATACTGAATCATATTGGCAAAGTCTATACATACATTGGCATCGAATATCTCAAGCCCACTATCTCCTCCGAAGTCTCTAGGATAGATAATATAAGTAAACGTAAAACATGTTGCGCTAATGCAACCACTCCGATAGCCTTGCAATAAATGCCCACTATCGTACTAACCATTTCTATAACGTTTTAACAAAGATAATATCATACTCGTATATCGCATCACTACAACGAGTAGCCTCAATAAAGTACAAAACACTGTTAATATACTCATTCATCTTCCGTGGATAGCACTAAAGAAAAATCCCGCTACACTAGGGAAAAAAAATATTCACATTTTAATAACGTTTATAATTATATGCATTAAGCTCGTCTCACATGCTAATCTAGCAAGGAACAAAATATAGTGACTCGCTCGTGTCATATAAACACGCCTCATCCTCTGAGGATACAACTTATACTTCCACCTTGCCAATCGTCTTGACTGCGCAAGTGGTTTCTAGACGTAACACGTCCACTCAAACCAAACAAAATTACTTTAATCGTTGTCTTTTACTAGGCACCGTATTCTTGTCCTTTTACTCACTTTGGAACATATTATCGCGAGCGATCTCACTCCGCACAAAATACCTCAACACATAATCCACTTACCACCTATCCTACTAACCAGGTTAGGATTGTCCTTCTCTCGAACTTTAGTAGACTCGATTCCCGTTAGCCATCCCGATTTTTCCTTTAACTTTTTAGGCCATAAAGATCATGTTACTATCTATAATAGTACTTACTGAATTTACCATCACTTGGTAAGAATTTCATTATCCGAATCATTTAAATGGGTCCCCTGTTGTATATCCACATCCCTTTGTGGTGCTATATCACCACCGTTGTATTCAGTCTTATTCTCTACTAAATTCTTCAATTTCTTTAACTTCCCCCACAAAGAAGCGTTATCATCTATATTGACAAAATATGACATTGTCAACCTCCGAATCGGTCGTCCATCAGAATTTCCTCCTCGAGTATTATCAACTATTATTACAAGTTGGTCTCCCACTTGGATTTGTTTCCTCCACTAGTATCTACCTCTTTCGATACAAAATTTGTTAACGATTAGGATTCATATCCACAATTGGACTTCTGTCATGCCCTCCTGCAATGAGTTCAGAACCACGTTTGCTTCTCATCATGAACAGTTGATGAAGGAACATACGGTCAACACTGTACCTAAGGTTCTCCTATAGGCATAGCATTCTACTTCTAAAATTGGTGGTTGACTCCAACCATTATAACTTCGTCCCGAAAGCCAAGAATTTTTTTTCTAAATTTTCACTTTCAGTTTGCCACACTCCGTCATATATCTAAGCCTTTGGATACTTTAACTCCTTTGGTAAAGACACATAATTTCCGCATTTCTAGAATTTCCCACTGACAGTCTCTACACGTTTTTGTAATACGTTGGGTAAGTTTACCCTCGCACCTCATTTGACTATAACAGCATTTGAAAATCACTGTTGCGCCTTAGTCGCCTTTCTAATCTTGGCTTCTCGTGCCATAATGGAGGTGACCTCAACTACGGTCATCATCCTCGGATATATTTTATAACCTCAACTGAGCCCTGCCTCCTGATGTACGCTTAACGGTCCTCTTCTGAAATCCGTCATCGCTCGGCACACGCACACATCCGAACGAAATTAGAATTCACTAATGTATACACATTACAGCAGGAGAACGAAATCTCGTCAAAGGAATCGACAATCCTAAACATAGGGCTCTATAACAAACAAAGCAACGCTGAAAGCATAATAAGCCGTACAGATCCTAAGGACACTAGAACCGGATGCTCTGATACCACCTGTGACACCCCGCCTAATTAAATACCGGGCGATCACTCCTTTATTAAATTAAAATCAAGGTGAACAGTTGGTTCATTCTTAGCATCACTGTCGTTAAAATACTTTTCCAATTTAAACACCCTAAATAATTAAGATAAGTGTCAAAACCATTTAAAACCTTATTCTCATTTTATTAAATCCGATTATAAAACCTTAAACCATTAACATCTAAAGAGTCACACAATAAGTAGAAGAATAAAATGAACATTTAGGAGTTTACCCAACAATAATAAATCCCAACATTAAAATTCTAAGGAAAACATCCTGACAGTAACAATTCCGAAATAAAGATACTGAAATTAAAAGAATTACAATCTCTGACAATATCAACTAAATGATGGAAAAAGGGTGACACATGCCCCCACTGGATAAAGCTGAACTAGAAGTAGAGTCAACAATGAGGTCGTCTAAATAATGACCTGCAACTCCCACAAAAGCTACAGCGCGTTCCATCCAAAGGATCCTATGCAAGAGGCCCATGTGGCTGGGCCCCACTAATACATACATATATATACAAGAGAAAAGAAAAAGAAACGGGTCAGAGCCCGATAGTGTATATGATTTAAAAATACGTTTAGCAAGTATTTAAATTGATTACAGGCCAATGCAACACCATATTAGTGCGACACTCTCTTGAGAAATTCTCACCTCTCTTCTAATGTGTACACCTATCGCACTAACCTTTTTAAGGGTTTAACTTGTCATATATCGCACTAATCTTCCTAATGATTTGACTTGTCTTAGGTGACTCGTAAGACTTTAAAACTGAACAACATAATGGTTTTTAAAGGATAAATTTCATTTAGTGACAAGTCTCTTCTTTTTAACTTTATTAATTAATAAAGTTTTCCAGTTTCATGTTATACTTTATCAAAATAAGTATTTAGAATTTGAGTCATCAACCATGTCCTACTTACCATATCACAGTAGGCAATTCCAAATTTCAGAACTTCATATATATATTAATTACTCGTATAATATATATATTCTAACAGCACCCACATAAAAATTCTGGTGCGGGCATACTCTGCTATCCAATCCCCGTATCAATCGCACTAAAGGGAATACAAGTTCGGAATCACTCTCGAACTGTATAAATACATACACAAACAATATTGAGGCGAAGCATAGTTTCCAAGTCCAAGAGGTCAGTACATACCCTCATGTCTCTTAGGACCGTGACTACCGATTCGATAGCTTGTACCTAGGATTTCTATCTTCTAGGGTACGAGTAAATATCCCCCATAAGGCACACGAGATAAGATCGTCCCAGCACGGTAACCTCGGGGATAGCAAGTAGCGCGGGCATGATTTTCACAAGTATATAATATATGCATACACAATTATATAAATATACCACTTTTATTATATCAATTTAGGTTTATCCCATAACCCACATTCACAACATTTATCCTTATTTTCCCCATTATTATTTATCAAGTATAATGGTTCGTCTCTAACTTTAATTCGAAGGTTTTTTTTTTCCAACTTACTATGTAACACTCATGGAATCTATTTTCCCAAGTATAAATTCAGTAGGACTTCATCTATTTTCCGTCGTAATCATGTTCACGTAATCTTTCCCTTTAATACAAGGTTTCATTGTTCCTTATGTAATTATCCCAAAAATACAATTCTCGTCTCACACTAAAGACCCCAACATTATTCATATGTCCTACTGGTCTTCCACATCTCCCAAAACATTTTATTAAGGATGTCTAAGGAGTTTTCTTCATTTCGAATCAATTCAACAATTTTAAAAGGGGAAACTTAAGTCTGCCAGGAGGGGTCGATCGATCGAGGTTAGGGGCTCGATCGATCGAACCTTCGATCGATCGAAGCTCTAGGCTCGATCGATCGATCAAATAGGTATTGCGATTTCTGCAGTTTTGCAGTTACGGGTTCTAACACATCTCTTCATCCAAATTCAAGTTTTACATTCCCAAATGTCCAAATATTTATCCTACTGACATCCTAACATAATATTATGCATTTCCTACGTAAAACATGTCGATTTCCGTCACTAAACATGGATTAACAGCCCACAATTCATATAAATATCAAGAACCCTAGATTTCTCTTAAACATGGTTCTAACAAATCTTTTCCAGAATTTCCTTCTCCTAAAACATCATAATTTCGTGGTTTAATCCTCTACATGACAAAGGGTTTCCAGAATATCATATAAATCATCACTACATGAAAATTTCCCATCTCAAATTGGGTTTTTCTTCCATAAATCTCACCCTAATCATCCCTAGACTAACATGAGTGATGCATCAACGAAAATAAGCAAGATAAACACTTGCCTGAGATTTTCGATGTTCTGGTTTGGTGCCGAGTTTGGTGTGGTTATGTTCCCCGTCTCGCGATCTACGCGTTGGTGGTGGAGGCGGTTCAAACGGATGGATTTCGGGCCTTGGATTGCTTTGGAAGCTCTCTCCTGCCCTCTCCTATGACCGTCACTTGTCTTTGGTTGTTCTAACCCTAGAATACAACCTTAGACATCTGATATAACCCTTGAAATTTCGTGGGTTTAATTACCCAAAAATGAAAAATGACCAAAATGCCTTCCCGGGGTACTAATTAAGCCTAAAATTGCCCCGAGACTCAAACTAAACCCCCGGGTACACTTTTCTGACTATCTCAACCCTTCCGGGCACGTTGGCGCACTCAAAACGACCATAAGAACAATCTATAAAATATTCATTTTTATTAATCAACATTTATTCCCGACGCGACACAAGCGCGTCCCGACTTAAATTTCCATAATTGTCATTTTATTCACACGTGACAATACTATAAAAATAAATCTCATATATTTCTATACTCATCCAGTAACATTCAATAAATAACACTTTTTCCAATAATTACTAACTCTCGTCACGCTAGTAAATATTTAAAACAACATTCCGGATTAAAATTAACACTACACCAAAATGGCCAAAATGTCACCTTTCAGCCGGCCACCCTTGTCAAGGTCATTGACCGTGAAAAAAAATCCGCGTTTTATGTCACGGTCATTGACCTTGACACGACCGTGACAAGAAATTGTCACGGTCAATGACCGTGACATGGCCGTGACAAATTTACTTGTCACGGACTTGTCACGGTCATTGACCGTGACAATTCTTTAAATAATTGTCAAGGTGAATGACCGTGACACGACCGTGACAATGTTTGCAGCAAAAACCCTTTTCCCTCTTATTTTTTCCCTCCCGCCGTTCCCTCCCTCTCTCTCTCTCTCTCTCTCTCTCTCTCTCTCTCTCTCTCTCTCTCTCTTCCATTTATATATATGTTTGTGTGTATATATATGTGTGTATGTGTGTATATATGTGCGTGTGTGGGGGTGGGGCAGGGTGGGGGTAGGGTGGGGGTAGGGGGTGGGGCAGGGTAGGGGTAGGGTGGGGGTAGGTGATAGGGGGTTAAAAATGTAAATAAATAAGTAATTTTCTATAAATTTCCAAAAATAATATCCAAAAATGTAAATGTAAATAATATCCAAAAATAATATCCAAAAATGTAAATGTAAATAATATCCAAAAATGTAAATGTAAATAAAAATAATAAATAAGTAATTTTATGACGGGTGATGAAAGCCCGTAAACATGTTGGGGTGGAGGTGGGGTATGATTTATAAAAAGCACAAAATAATAGTAGAAATTCAATACCTGAAATTAACATTGAGATTATTTTAAATAGACAGTCACTACTGTGTGTGTGTGTGTGTGGTGGGTGGGGGGCTATTGTGTGTGTGTGTGTGTGTGTGTGTGTGTGTATGTGGTGCGTGGGGGTGGTGGTGTGTGTGTATGTGGTGAGTGGGGGTGTGGAGGGAGGTGGGGGTGTGTGTGTATGTGGTGAGTGGGGGGTGTGGAGGGAGGTGTGTGTGTGTGTGTATATTTGAATTAACCCATGAATTTGTATTTTTGTATTTGAATTAACCCATGAATTTATTTTTGTATTTGAATTAACCCATGAATTTATTTTTGTATTTGAATTAACCCATTATATGAAACATACTTGAAATTAAATATAGTGTGCATAGATACTAGCCTTCTAGTTCTTATGTGTACGCATTCAATAGCCCTTAGACCCATTCGAGAGTCATTACCCCTGTAATGAGATCTCTCGAATTGTCCCGTTTGGACAGTTTGAGACTGTATAATTTCTGTATAATATTCTTATTGTCTTAAAGTTGTTACTTTTGGAGGAAGTTCTGCAGTCGTATCTTAATGTTCTCTGGGTACATACTAGATTGACAAGTGTGACTGTTATTTCAATTGACTAATTGAAATAACACGCACACCTGCCAATCTACGTCGTGTACTTGGAGAACTAAGGGGATATGCTGTCGAATTTTTTTCAAATCGTACCAATGTGCATGAGCTGTCAAGTATATTACAGAAAAATGCACTCTTGAATGGGATAGGACCACTTACCCTTTAATAGGATAATTAAATGATGTGATAATTAAATAAAACATACTATAAATCTAAGTTTTGTTTACCTTTAATAGGTGTTTAATTGTGGTAGCTGTGATGGGATATCCGAAATACAAAGAGTGGATGGGTGAGACTAATAGAATGGTGGATGTGTTTCGCAGAGGTGCTAACGAATTTGTGAAATATGCAAAGAGATGTCGTAATGATGAAGAGTTTCCGTGTCCGTATGCTAGGTGTAAGAATGGTAAGGTGTTTGAGTGGAAAACAGTTGAACTACATTTTTTAAGATCGTTATATAACGTTACATTACACTCAAATTTTACCGCTAATATAATTAATTTATCTATATTCTCAGCTCCTAAAGATGGGTGATGCGACATCAAGGCTTGTTCGTCTAGCCACTGGACCCTTGTTCGTGGCACAAGAGTACAAAAAGTATCGATTGAACGGTTACATTTTCGGCGATAAAGTGTACGAGGAAAGTACAAATGTACAGAACTCAGGAATTTCATACAAGGCTCTTACTTTCTTTCGAGCGAGCGCAAAAGATAAAAACCTCGTTGAAGCTGAAATGACTTACTATGGTGTAATCAAAAATATATTTGAATTGGATTATATAAGCTTCAAAGAGGTTGTATTTTACTGTGAATGGGTAAGAGTTGAGGATAAAAATGCTTGTAAAGTTGATCCTGTCACCAATTTGATCATGGTTGACTTGTCCAAGTTGAAGAGCAACGACCACGTGAGCGATGAGCCATTTGTTTGTGCATTTCAAAAGGTTAAGCAAGTGTTTTACTCGGAGTATATCAACAACGAGCTGTGGTCAATTGTCCAACACGCGCCAAGGCATCTAAATAGTAGTGTGGATGACTTGGCTGCTCCTACCGAATATCAATCCATTTTTTATGATAACCCAAATTTGAAACAATTTTTCAATTTGTAATAAATATTTCAATTTGTACCGAAACATCCATTTTTAATGCTTTTAATTGATCTGTACTTTATCATTTTCACTCTTGTGTAGTGTGCATGTGTGGAGAGGAGATTAATACATAAATATTCCAACTACATCTAAGTTTTGTTTATACTAATCCATGAATATACGCTTCTTACCTTTAATAGGTGCTTAGTACATAGTTATTTGGAGCGATGCTCTGCAAATTCCTCCCAACCATTATGTAGCCAAACCTCACCAGTTGAAGTTGTCAATTCCAATTTCCATACCCCACCACTTGGAACTTCTAGCAAAACATGGGAGACCATTGAAAGGTGGAATTGACAACTTCAACTGCTGATTTTTGGCTACACAACGGTTGGAAGGAATTTGCAATGCATAACTCCATAGGATTATGGTATTTCTTAGTGTTTAGATATGAAGAGAATTATATTTGACACGATTGCCTGGGGTACATTAGTTGGAAGGAGGTGCCATATGAGCTCAAGTTAGCTGTTTGACTGACACTACAGGTAATGTACTTATATTTATATGTCAATTTCGATTTCGATTTCAATTACGATTTATATTTATCTATATTTGAGGGGCGGATACTAATTTTACTTTATTTCAATTCAGGGGACAGGGAGTGGCCCTAAGGGTACGCCACATATGCTCTATACTTATGTGGCTATTCGGACGAGAAGGGAAGGATAAGGAGGTGTCCCCGAGCGTCGCGGTACAAAATCTCTTTTCCATGCAAATAGTTTGCAGATTTGAGATAATTGATGATGATGTTGTTTCTTCTTAAATAGTTTATATTTTGAATATATATTTGCATTATATTTAGTTTGTTTGGATATATGATGTTTGGAACAGGTACAACGTTGCTATAACAGGTACAAATATACTGCTGGGCAGTGGTAGTGGCCATACTGCCCAGCAGATTTTTTTTAAATTCTGCCCAGAATTGTCACGGTCAGTGACCGTGACACGTCCGTGACAACTTTTTGTCACAGACGTGTCACAGTCAGTGACCGCGACAATTTTTTTTAAAAGGGTCACGGCTTTGTCACGGTTATAAACCGTGACAAACGTGTCACGGTCATTGACCGCGACACGATCGTGACACAAAACGCGAGTTTTGTGTCAAGGTCAATGACCGTGACACGACCGTGACACGACCGTGACAAAAACAGTTGTCTCGCCTCGAAATGTCACGGTCATTGACCTTGACAAGTTGGATTTGTCAGGGACAATGACCTTGACAATAGTGCAGATTTGGTGTAGTGTAACTTAATTATCTCAATTAAATTTAATTAATCCCTAAATTTAAAAGCCATGAAAATACGGGGTATTACATACTTCCCTCCTAATAACGGAATTTCGTCCCGAAATTAGGAAAATAAGGCCTATCAGGTAGCACAATTCTGGATATCCTTTTCCGTACACAAACTAACTACACATTACGGCGCTCAATCACTATATTCCTTTCTTCACAGCAACATTGTTTTACATTCTCATTGGAGACACTTCACATTGTGCTCCCAACCGACAACATTCGCATAGGTCACGCCTATACGTTATAATTTCCTTATCTCACTATCATTAGGAGGCCGTACCTCACTACATGAAAAATACTCGGATTTATTCATATACAAAACTCACATTCTGAGAAAATTATACGAACATTTGATCATTCTTGCTCGCCTAAAACAGTCGTGGAATTTTACCACAGTTATTGGATGTTCTCTCGACCGATCCAAAAACTCTGATTATCTACTCTCCTCTGAACATACGGGAGGAGAATAGTTGAGGTTCTTCCATATCAAAACCTTAATAAGCACCTTGCGCGCGACAAACGGGTACGAGTGCTTCTACCGAGCATTCCTGAAATCATCGTACCAATATTCCAAAATCTCCTTCACGTGGCTCCACAAATCTTTAATCATCGTGCGCCCATTCCCTGGCTACGGGTGATACATCCTACTTGAAACGAAACCTTATCTCCGATGGTTTCTGAAATCCCATATCAAAGGTGGGATTCACCAATCTCATCTTGATTTAGAAATTTATACTGCGCCGGATCATGCACTGGCGCGATCCTTCCTTTCAAAGGAAGTCTGGGGCATACTAGTTAATATTGTAAGTCAGCTTAAAGGAGTATCAATCACCTCCTTCTCGGCGAATTTATTCACATGTTCGGGATGACCCTTTGATCTTGTTTTGAGGATGGCAACCCATCCAAGAACTGTACCGACTTTACCGACCTCTTCCAAATTCAAGAATTGTAGCTAAACACAAAATTCTTTGGTTGATTCTTCTCTTTCAGCCCAACCTTACCAATGGGCGGTGCATGTAGAGACTATCACTACGTCCCGCTAAACATCGATTCTTCCTTGAAATGTCTCACATTAAGTGACACGTAATACTCCCCTTCCTTCCTTGTAGTATGCCGAAAGTTCCACCCGTGCTCTTCTCTCCACGAAGCGCACTTTTGGATCTCTTCTCTCCACGAAGCGCATTATAACGTAATTAACAAAAATTAAACTGTCGGATTACTTACAATCGTGGCCGCGACGCTCGGGGACATCTCCTTGTCCTTCCCCTTCTTCGTCCGAAGAGCCACATAAGTATCGAGCCTATGTGGCTTACCCCCTGGCCCACTCCCTACCCCCTGAAATAAAATAAAGTAAAGTAAAATTAGTATCGGCCCCGCAAAGTAAAAAAATGAAGAATAATATATTTCTGTAGTTATAGAAAAATTAAATCTTACCTGCATCCTATGTTCCACCTCGGCGTAAGAGGTCCAGCCGGAGTAGTGCACGTCCGTCTTTTTTGCCCGATTTTCCCTCCTCGATTGGCGAGATGTCAATTGTCGATCATCGATCTCATTGTCAATGAACTTCTTCCATTGTGCCAATGAGATCGGCTCCTTGGGGGGGGGGGGGGGGCGGATTCACGCCATCGGATAATCGACTCTCGTGTTTTTCCAAAGTACCGTGCCCGCATATTTTTATCCACGACTTGAGTTGCTCCCTAATCTGCTCCAACACGGGATCGCGTAACTTTGGATCCAAGTTGAATTGTTCATGTCCAACAAATACAATGTTAGTTGTGAATAAATATAAATATAAATATAAATATAAATATAAATATAAATATAAATATAAATATAAATATAAATATAAATATAAATATAAATATAAATATGAAATCGAAATCGAAATCAAAATTGAAATTGAAATTGAAATTGAAATTGAAATATTCATATAAATATAAATATAAATATATTACCTGTAGTGCCGCCCAAACAGCTAACTTGAGCTCATACGGCACCTCCTTCCAACTCATAAACCCCGGGCCGATGACCGTCTTTAGCAGCTCGAGGGATCTCGCTAATAGCTCCGACTTGTTCTCGATGGTAATCCCAAATTTGCCATATTTGGGGAGCCTAGGGGCCGAGGAGCCCTCGTCGCCTCCACTACCACCGAGCCCAGATGACATCATCATAACCAACATCATCATCCTCGCCTTAATACCTGAAGTAGACATTTTCTGTAAAAAAAATGTTATTAGTACAGATAAAAAAATTAGAAAAAGACATGAAAATATGTACAATTACTACAAATAAAAATGAGCATTAATTATTAATTTACTTTCATACACCCCCTACCCCACCACACACACGCACACACACCACACACCACACACAGTAGTGACTGTCTATTTAAAATAATCTCAATGTTAATTTCAGGTATTGAATTTCTACTATTGTTTTGTGCTTTTTATAAATCATACCCCACCCCCACCCCAACATGTTTACGGGCTTTCATCACCCGTCATAAATTTTTCGGTCCGTGACTTACTGGCCAGTTGTCTTGGGTCTTTTAGTCCCTTAACATTACTTTAAGAATTTTACCCAATCTAAATACCACATTTTCTTTCTTGTTATACACTTGAACACGTTTTGTTATTTAGTCCTTATTAATTTATCTTTGATGTATTACCAGCATCTTTACTTTTATAAACTTTATTTAATTTTCAATTTTAAGGACTATTTTCATCACTTAGTGTTCATCTTAGTTCTAGTATAACAAGTTCCCATAAAAATCTTTAATAAAATTCTCATATCTTCTTTCAATTTAAACACACACACAGTAGTGATTGTCTATTTAAAATAATCTCAATGTTAATTTCAGGTATTGAATTCCTACTATTGTTTTGTGCTTTTTATAAATCATACCCCACCCCCACCCCACCCCAACATGTTTACGGGATTTCATCACCCGTCATAAATTTTTCGGTCCGTGACTTACTGGCCAGTTGTCTTGGGTCTTTTAGTCCCTTAACATTACTTTAAGAATTTTACCCAATCTAAATACCACATTTTCTTTCTTGTTATACACTTGAACACATTTTGTTATTTAGTCCTTATTAATTTATCTTTGATGTATTACCAGCATCTTTACTTTTATAAACTTTATTTAATTTTCAATTTTAAGGACTATTTTCATCACTTAGTGTTCATCTAAGTTCTAGTATAACAAGTTTCCATAAAAATCTTTAATAAAGTATTATCACAAATATAAACTAAGAGTGATAAAATAACTTTGAGGCATATAAATTAATTGTGACAAAGTAAGATTATGGAAACCCCACTTTTCTTTCTATAACTCCTATTTTATTAAACTTTAAATATAATTAGGGGTGTATAGAAATAAAAGTTAAATAGGAATAAAAACAACATTTTTAAAATATGAACGGCTCACCAATTTGATCAAATTTTTCAACAACATAGACTAATTGATCTTTATTATAAGACAATTACTACAAATTTATGCGCATCGCCCGAATTCAAAAAGTAATTTAATGACTAAAGTAATACTTTTTTTAACTTTAGTTATTCACCACAAATCTTAAAAAATATTTTATTTTTCATGCTTTTAGCAACTTCGGATGCCATTTTAACCCTTATTGTAGTTTTTTAGTTTTCATGCTTTTATTTGATGGATATAAAGTCATGTGATTATTTCACCATATAAAGTCAACAAAAAACGTCATATATGGTTTTTTTCTCCATTAGTATAAGTATATAGCGATTATTTCACACTTAAATCACATATTAAGCCGACCTTCATTTTTTTATGAAATTTGTAGAAAATTACTTATTTATTTTGAATGAAAATAAATTGTTATCCAATATTTTTGGATATTATTTACATTTACATTTTTGGATATTATTTTTGGATATTATTTACATTTACATTTTTGGATATTATTTTTGGAAATTTATAGAAAATTACTTATTTATTTACATTTTTAACCCCCTACCCCCACCCTGCCCCACCCCCTACCCCCCACCCTACCCCACCCCCCACACACGCACATATATATACACATACACACATATATATACACACAAACATATATATATAAATGGAAGAGAGAGAGAGAGAGAGAGAGAATTAAACCTGAAAGTAGAGAGAGAGAGAGAGAGAGAGCAGCGTCGAGAGAGAGAGAGAGAGGCAGGGAACGGCGGGAGGGAAAAAAGAAGGGGGAAAGGGTTTTTGCTAGAAATATTGTCACGGTCGTGTCAAGGTCATTGACTGTGACAAGTATTTAAAGAATTGTCACGGTCGTGTCAAGGTCAATGACCGTGACATAAAACGCGTGCTTTTTGTCATGGCCAATGACCTTGACAAGGGTGGCCGACTGAAAGGTGACATTTTGGCCATTTTGGTGTAGTGTCTACCTTTGATACCAATTTGAGAAACGTATAGGCCCAAAGGGTTCTAAAATGGATAGGGTAAGCAAAAAATAATTTATTTATTTTTTCAAATTAATTATTAAACTTAAACAAGTTAACCCAAAGTAAAATGTTGCACCGATTTTAAGAAAGTTGTGATTAAATAGATTAACCAATTTTATCTTAACTAAAATATTCATCTAGGTGAGTGAATGATAAAATAAGTAATCAATCACAATGCTCATTGTACGAGGAACACTCATAATGGAAAAATCCTTGGACGGACTAACCACGCAAATTCACTATGATATGGATTTACACAATACGGACAGAAGACTTACACAATGACTCGAGTCACTCATAAGCCTTACAGCGTATTCAATCTTCAATCTCTCCTCCAAAGGACCACTTATTAATACACCCATGCAACTTCCATAATGGTGTGAGTCCACACACACCTCGTTATCCACCGAACAACTCAACAATCATCACGTACAAAGTCAATCAAGTGTAAACACATTAACAAATACGGGATCCACTGCAATGAAATAATTCTCACAAAGATGGGGAGAATAAACCTTGGTGCCCAAAATCGGATCTTCAAAACATATATGAATTGAAACTTGGATCCTAAACAACTTGGGTGTAAACTAGGGTTTTGGCGAGCTATTAAATACAGTTTGGGAACTCAAAACATAATTTCTTCTCTCTTATACATTGCTACTCTACACTCCTATTTATAGGAGGTATTCCAAAATTGAGATAAGGATGATTTTTTTTTTTTGTAAAATCACGGATTTAACAAAAATTTACAAACTCGTTCGAATAATTTACATCTCATTTGAACACCTTTCAAATGACACTTCCAATAAGATTCCAGCGGAGGAACTAAATTGCCTCGTGTGAAATTTAGCTGGAACATGAACTTGATATAATGACGTACATAGACTCATTCAAAGGACATGCTTAATATCACTCTAATGATCTCACGGGAAAAAAGTATTTATCTGTTAAAAATATTAAAAGAATAAAATTATTTTAAAATAAATTTTATAAAATTCTAACACCCCAAAATAAAATCTCCAAGGATAAAAACATATACGCGTCTATACCATGAGAGATCCTTAGAATATGAAGATGAAAACGAGCACAAAACACAACACGGTGATGTATATCTTTCAACTTGGCGACAACGTCTTCAACAAACCACATTGTAGGCTTGAAAGGTCAACACACTCAAGTCATAACCTACGACTCAATGATTTTTGTCCAAATACTGAATAAAAGCAAAATATATACAAATTGACTGTATTGAAATTTTTTCCTTAATTATAAGAGGTACACTCTCCCATGATCAAATCATAGAGTTTGGATTACTTCATCTCACCCATGCTCCACCTTACCCTTCTACATTTTGAACTAATCAGAGGATTCAAACTTGTGGTGCATAAGATAAACATATCCATACCTTGAGCAATCATTAATCAAATTGATGAAGTACCCATAATCATAACACCATATAAATCGAAATGAACCACTGTCTAAGAAATTTTTATTCTCTATTTTTTTTTCGTGCATAGCCTCTTGGCCATTTTACCTTCTAAATAGGATTTAATATTGGAAGTTCCTCCACTTCTAATGAACTCAATTTTCCATTTCATTCCAGTTGTTGAAATCTTTTTTATATTAAAGTGATCGAAGATTAAGTGCCACAATTGTGTTTGGTTCAACTAAGAAGGAATCATTCTCCTTAATGATTCATTATCATCATCATCATCATCATCATCATCATCATCATCATCATCATCATCATCATCATCATCATCATCATTATTATTATTATTATTATTATTATTATTATTATTATTATTATTATTATTATTATTATTATTATTATTATTATTAACCCATATTTTTTAGATAGACCATATAATGTATAAATTGTTTTCCAATATACCAAATTGATAAAATATTTCCTAATTTTGATAAAAATAATTTTATTAAGATAATTGAATATTTGTTTAAAACCAATTTTGGAAACCGAAAGTAACTTTTTTTTGGCATTATAGAAACTCACGCAACTTTATTGTGCTGTAATGAGAGGGCGATAAATATAACTAAGAATAATATTAAGAACTCTCAGACTAAACACATAAAAGTACGCCGTCATTTTATTAGAGATTTAGTAGAGTCTGAAGAAATCTTAATCGAATATGTTAATGCTAGAAAGCAACTCGTTGATTTTCTAACTAAGCCTCTAGATAATATTCGTTTTGAAAGTTTACGAAGAGCAATAGAGATGGTTATACATGATTGATAATTTTTTTTACATTTATAATTTTCTATCTGTGGTTATGGGTAATGGATGCTTGTTGATGATAAAAGGTACCTCCCATATCTTGTTAATGTAGGATCAACACTTGTCAAGACTTGTTTGTTTGTTCATTACTTTTCACTCTTGTCTATTTGAGCCAAAATGTGGGAGAAGGGTACATCCTTATATTCCATATCTTCTTCTTTATGTTTTTCTTGATTTTACTCACTTGATTAGAAGGTATATATTTTGTGAGATTCTATCAGAGATTTTTTATTCTTTGACTCTATTATAAAAAATTATCAGTTGAGTGTATCTTACACCCTTCTTATAGTCAATTCTATGTGGGGTAGTTAGCTCTTTGATGGGGTTAGGATTTTTTTGGCCCTAAAAGTTCAAAAGTATTCCATAGAATCTGTAAGTACTCGATGGATTTTTGCCACAAATATCCAAAGGGGGAGATTAAAACACCCATTGATAGAGACTCTCTTAGTTTTTCGTGACTCTGGATTATGAAGGTGTTCAACTAGTTTTTATAGTATGTGCAAAACATTCTAGTTGATATCCCTCTCGAGAATCATTTAAGATTGAAGACCCGAGGGAATCCTATCTTCACAATATGATTCTTGTTGGTAAAAAGAAGACACAACTGAATATGGTGGAACACACACTACACCACACACTCTTCACGCACAAGCATTCATATAATTTTTTCAAAATCATTTAACAAAATTTCAAGCATTTAATTCAATTAATTGGATATATCTTGGGAATTAATCAGATAATTTAATCCTTTATTTAATAATGCTAAAATTATGGGGAAAAATGATATTTTGATATAATAATGTGTGCAAATATTTTCCATGTTTTTTTCTGAATTAAAAATAATTTTGTGTTATTTTTAAATGGATTTGTAAGCATTCTTGTGATTTAAAAAATTAATTACAAAATACATTTTAAACATTTTAATTCTTAAGGCCATATTTGGGGTGTTTGTTATTTTAGATTTTTGTTTGTTATGTGTCTGCCAAGTTATTCTCTCATTACAACTATTGGATCATTTTAATCTAAGGCTGAGATTTTAGGCTAGGATTTTCACATGGATTACAATTTTTACCATTTGCTTGTTACCTGGTGAATCGGGTTGGCTTACCTAGTATTTTTGTAAAGATTTGAGTTTTAAATTCTTTTGTATAGGCTGTGAATACTTATTTAAGAAAACCATTTTTTTTCGAAAAAGATTTTAAAAGATGATTTCGTTTTTATTAGATCCAGTTTGTTAAAACTTAAATCTGAAATTTGATATTGAAAATCTTGTAGCAGTGTAGTTGCATATAGAAAATTTCATGTAATTTGTTCTCAGGACAATTTCTAACATTTAAGTGTGTGTGTTTGTGTGTCTCAGAAGTGCATTTAATATAATACACTTCATTACACATCACATAAATTCCACTATAATATGTTGATATTTGGACGTGTAGATTTTTCATTCAACTCGAGCTATTTGCATCAATATTTAAAGGCTTGTACTTGCGTTGGAGAGGGAATTCTCAGTAAAGTATCCTCTTTATGTATTTTTTATATTTATTTTATTTATAGACGCATTTCTTGATTTTAGTGAATTTTTTTCCTTGGGACATAGAGGCCCTTGTGGATGTTTCCTATGGAGAGGTTTTACCATGTTAAATCCTTATGTTATGGTTGATTCTTGTTTTACTTACTTGCATAGTTGTTTCTCTGGCCGGTTGGTTTAAAAGATTTTATTAAATCATGTATAAAGAAATTTTCAAATAAAATATGTTTAATCTTTAGGATACACATCTTGTGTTATCTTTAAATTTTTTTTCATGAATAATGTTTTTTCAGCAAACTTACGGTTTACAGAAAAACACAGTTGATTAATGTTGTTAATCATTTTTTACCTAAGTGTTTTTTTCAACTAGCCCTCTATTGTGATAGATGCTTCATTTAATTTTTCGATACTGTTCTTGGGATAGAGAATTTTTTGCCTAGTTAATAGGAATAGTCTGGACTTCTTGGATGAGATTCATCCTTAGCCTTTTCCTCATCTTTTGGCGCACATTCGTCCGGAACTTCATCTCCACTTTCTAACTTGAGCTGACGAGAGCCTTTTACATTTATATGTCTTATCCTTGACAGAACATCTTTCCTTAGTGCATATATGACATCCTGTGGGGGGTTTTGGCTACCCCTCACTGACAGAGTATGAGAGTTTGCAACTCCTTTCGACGATCTCCCCACCAACGTCTGATTAAGAGCCATTATCTGTGATTGCATTTTTTCTTTGTTAACTATCATTATTTTTAGTGCTCCTGTGTGCTCTACCATCATTTATGGTGTTGCACTACTTGAAGAATACATCTCACTAGAAGGTGGGGGTGGTAAGTGTGATGGTATTTTTCGATCAACAAATTGATGTTTCTGATGAGGGATTCAACTTAGAAAATTCTGGACAAGAAAGTGAACAGTAAGCAAAATATTTACAGATCTGGGCTAAGGTTTCTACCCATAATTCCAAATCAATCAGACAAACTAAATTTAGGATGAACTAAGTCATTCTTCACTAGTTTAATAGTATTCTAAAAGTTACAGATTTGATAGATTCTCCATATAATAGTATTTTTCCATAGTAACAGTTTACATTTACAATGAGATTACTTATTCTATAAGTTAGAAGGTACAATCCTATTTATAGGTTTCTTGGGGTGTATTATGCACCCTAAGTCATATGGAGAATGTTAATTGATCGTATCCACTTGATTGGTGAAACTTGTCCTTCTAGAAGTTGTATGGAATAAGTGATTATTCCCTTCACGTGCATTCCTAACACGTACATCCACTTGTTAAGGCTTGAAATTACTGAAATGCCTATTCTGATGAATTTTGTGCTTTCGTAGTTATCTACTATAAAATGGTCGACCCTGTGAGGCCGACTGTAGATGGATATGAGGATAACCCCGAGTGAGCACGAAGACTAACCTATAAGTTTGACCCTCCACTAGTTGGATCATTAAAGATGAAGCGGGACCCTACGCCAGTTGAGACGGGTTTGTTGTGAAGCTTTATGGGAAGATAGTTGGTGTTGGTATTTAGTAAGTTGGTTTTTTGGTGTTTCTATAAGAAGGCTTTATGTATTTGATTGTATTTAACATGGTTATGGGTATGGTAAGTCTGTAGGTGTAAGTGTTGTTGTCTTAGTAGGTATGCTCCTTTTTAAGTGTTTGGAATTCTAATTATTGATGCTTTATGTAAAACCAATGTTTGAAATCAAAGTGTTTAAATAAATGATGATTTTAATGTATCATTTTGTGCCTTTTTTTAAAGATTTTCTTATGATTGAACTATATATATTGATCGTTAAGTCATACATAATATTTTTGTTCGATTAAGAATTATGCGAAAGACCAATATCTATAGATGGGAGAAAAGAATAACATTTTCTTAAAGAGGAGGGACATAACCCAAACTCACTTTATAGGCTACCTACGTTCTCTGGAAAGATAAAAATATTTGTAATTTTTGAAAGATTATTTTTAGAGGATCAGGTCCTATGTAATTTTTGCGAAGTGAAGAGAATAAGTTTTTTTTTCCGAATAGAATAGAGGTTAAAATTGTGTAAAGTGATGAGAGTTGGATTAAGGATTGGATTTAGTGAGGCAGTCTAAATTGATTGGGTGTGCCACCTCTTCTCCATCAAGGTCTGTGAGTATAGCAGCGCCACCTGACAATATTTTCTTCACAAGATATTTTTCGCTCTAATTGAGCTTAAATGTCCCTTTTGGGCCTCAAATAGGTTCTATAATTTCTTTGAGAGCAAGATTTCTTTCTCGCACACCACGATCTTTGACTCTCTTATTAAACGACCATGAAATGCGACGATGATGCCCCTTTATGTGGTATAGGGCCTTCATTCGCTTTTCATCCAAGAGTCGGAGATCTTCATAACGACTTTGCTGCCAATCAAATTCTCTAACTTAAATTTTGAGCATGATCCCTACATTCTATTTCAGGGATACGCAACTGTGGCACAGGTGGATGCTTGCAGAGTTTTGCAATAGACGCATCTATTCTTCATTCCTAGTGTAGGAATCTATTTTAGTTACAATTTCAATTAGGCGTGTTGCCCCTTTCATATTTATTATCTCAGTTCAGGCTTGTATTGGATTCGATTGTTATTATTAGATTTTATTTGGTTTGGTTGTAGCCGATGTTTTATTCCACATGTTATTTATTTAATTCATTTTTTTGTGCGTTGGTTTAGATATTGCATATGGTGAATGATTTATTTAGTTTTCCACTTGGTTAATTTTTTTCTAATGAAAGATAAAATTTGGCACCCGCTTTTGAATACTAGGTGGTTAATAAAGTTTTCGACAGTGATGCTAAGAATGAACCATATGTAAATCTTGTTTTAGTTTATTAAAGGCCTGGTCACCCACTATTTATTAAGCGGGGTGTCACAGATGGTATCAGAGCATCAGGTTCTAGGGTCCTTAGGATCTGTGCATTTTTCCATGTTTCAGCTAAACATTCTTTGATGTAGAGCCTTATGATGGGATTGTTTTGTTCCTCTACGTATGCGACTTACGTTCTCCTGCTATTAAGTATAGTTGATGTGATTCATATTTAAGTTCGATTGAGCTCCATAAACCAAGAAATATGGAACGACCAACGAGGGCTGTTAGAAGGACAGCAGGAGGAGAGGAGAGGCAAAAGACATAGAGTATTTTGAGAACGGTGATTGCGATAGAAGGCACCACGATTATTCTTCAGATAAGTGACGATAAGATAATCATGCGGAGAAAGTAATTCCCCAAACACCATCGTAAAAAATGGTGACACAACTTCTGACTCACCCAACGTTGTAGGCAAAGGGAGAGTCAGGGGGACTCTTTCGAAGAGTCACCTGCAATATTTTGAGAAAGAAAAAAAGTGTGATGAACCGATGGATGGAAGTAATCCAATGAAAAGAGTGCAGGGTGGAGTACAGTGACACCCAGGACTAAATTTAGGGCCAAATTCTTGCTCATGGGAACAACATGGTAGTGATAAGAATGAGTCACCCCATATAAGGAAGTGGTTATAGGATGAATTGAACAACTTGGGAGAAGGGATCGTAAGGTCTTACATATGCTATTTCGATAGAGATACGATTGGAGTTTCAAAACTCATCGCAAGGGAGGAAAAAAAAGACCTATCTTGAGAGAGATAATAACTTGCTTAGCGAACTTCGTAACCAACGAAGGGGATACGGAGAGTGATGAAAAGGATCCATGTGATGATAATGGACTCCTGTGTAGAATACACAAATGTGGATGTGAAGTCCGGATCTGATGACTAGTGTCGATGCCACCAAGGTCATACGTTTATATATTTACATCAGAGCTTCCCAAAAGAGGGAGCTAAGTGAGTAGACTGGAGTTAACGATGTTAGTGAAGCACCACAGGAGGTTATACCCAGTAGGGGACCCATTTAAATAATTCATATCAATTGAATTTCTACCAAATGACGGTGGATTCAGTCAGAGTCATTAAGGCCAGCAATGAGTTCCAAAAGACCAGCGAATCCAAAGGGACAACGGGGGTAGTAATCGAGACCAAGGCTACCCAATTTGAGAGAAGGACACACAAAATGGCCAGTGGGTCCAAAGACAAGGGGGTGGCATAAAGAGGTTTCCTATGTGTGGAGAGTAAGGTCACTGGTATCAAACTTTGCCACAGCGAGAAAGTGAGACCAGTCAGACAAGGAAATAGATGGGAATGATGCTAGTAGGCACGACAGCAGTAGGAGCAAGACCCCAGCAGAGGAAGTGGGATAAGAGATTTAGGCCCAGGAGTTAACAACCTCAGAGTGGTGGGTTCAAGTAGGACCAGCAATGTCCTCAACAACAATAGAAGTATATCTGCCCCTTAGGGCCATTGGAGTTAAGGAAATGACGGGGGAAACCAATAGGGAAAAAGCCAAAAATAAAAGAGTTCCTCTGGAAGTCATTATACTTTTGGGAGAGGGACCACAGGAAGAAGGATTTTCCAAATCAAGTCAGGAGAAAACTACAGGATGATATCCTGGATATACAATAGATGATGGGTCAGTCATAGTGCGAGAGTTAGGCTCAGGGATCAGTTGACCAGTCAATTTAGATGGAAAATAGAGATATAGTTTTTGCTTTATCCTTATGAGAATAGGATACATTTTGGGTGAGATGGGTGAGCCACATTATTTGATTTTTAACACTAAAATTTGAGTGTGAGTCGGGTTTAGTGGGTGTGCCAACGGTATCATCCTTATATTGAATGTTTTACCGTGGGGTAATGGGCTCTTTAGTGGCGCCTACAAGAGAGAAGATGGGTTCACTAAGAGGATGTTTATATTACATGATAGTTTACTACTTTTAAGAACTATGAGAATAGAGTAGACTATTGCTCAAGACTTGTTTGGTTAGTGATGGGTTGAGCGATCATAGATTGTGATAGTGAGATCTCGTGTTCGCTGTCTCAGGTTATGCTTCTTATTGGGTATCACCTGAAAGAGGGTTGAACCTATATATATGTGTAGATACATTATATTGTGTAGGAGATTTGAGAGTATATGTTAGAATTATATGTTTGATCCCGGTGTGTAGGGACATCTACTGATGTGATTCGGGGTATATTGGGTTATTATCGAGCGAAGAGATAGAGCTCATTATTGATTTAACGCTAAGCACCTAGTGACATGCAGGGCCTCGTGATGTATGTTATCTTTTTATAACATGATAATTGACGAGTATACTTTTATGCTAAAAGACGAGGATTTGGGGGTATAGTACATCAGAATGAAAGGGCTATAGCTTCTGCGTCCCTAAAGCTTAAACCCCGTGAGAAGAATTACCCCACCCACGACCTTGAGTTGGCAGCGGTCGTCTTTCCTTTGAGGATATGGAGACACTATCTTCTAGGGGAGAAGTTTACATTGTTCACGGACCATAAGTCACTTAAGTATCTCTTCACCCATAAGGATCTGAATATCAAGTAGAGGCGGTGACTAGAGTTCATAAAGAATTACCAGCTTGAGATACAATATCATCCTAGTAAGGCTAACGTAGTGGTAGTTGCGTTGAGCCAACGACCTACTGGGAGTTAGCGGAGGTCTGGAAAGCGAAGTGGAGTGAGTTTCGACATGATGATGAGATTTCCAGAGCGTGCATGGTAGAGTTAGATATAACTCTCGAGATTATGATGCGGGTAGTGAAAGCACAAGCAGAGGATTAGTATTGTCGGGACAGGAAATGATAGTTAGTAACGAAGGGTGCAGAATCTTACTCGATCAGCTCAAGGGGAAGCATACATTTTAATGGGAGATTGTAGTTATAGAGGATGAGGATTTGAAACATGCAGTTATGACACAGTCTCACGGTTCGAGGTTAGAGATACATCCCGACGGGGAAAAGATGTACCAGGAAATGTGGAGATAGTACTGGTGGTCGGGTATAAAGCGAGATATAGCAGAGTTTGTTTTGAAATGTTTTAGCTGTTAGCTTGTGAAAGTTGACCATCAGCGACCTCTATGCTACATCTATTCAAGATTCCCGTGTGGAAGTGGAAAAGCATTTCGATTGACTTTATTACTTGGTTGCTGACATCGCAAAGGGATCATGATTCCATTTGGGTGATATTGGATTAGCTGACCAAGGTGGCCCATCTCTTGCCAGTTCGCATCGATTACGAGACGAGTCAATATGCACAGTTATTCATCGCAGAGATAGTGAAGGTGCATGGGGTACCGATTAACATTGTGTCTAATAGAGACAAGATCTTTGTGTCTCACTTCTGGCAGAGTTTTCAGGAGGACATGGGTATAAATTTGCGATTGAGTACCACTTATCATCTACAGATGGACGGGCAGACTGAGAGAGTTAATTATATGGTGAGGTTATGTTGAGGTTGTGCATTCTGGATTTCGGAGGAGGTTGGGAGTGATAGCTTCCATTACTAGAGTTTTCATATAACAACTCTTACCAATTTACCATTGGTATGGAACCATTTGAGGCGCTTTATGGGAGGCCTTGTCGTTCACCCGCTTGCTGGTTAGAGGTGGGGGACAACAAGTTATTGGGGCCAGAGATGATACAGAAGATGACTGCCAAGATTGAGCTTATCTGGGGACGCATTCGAATATCTCAAGATAGGCAAAAGAGTTATGTTGATGCCGATCGGAGATAATTTGATTTAGAGGTTGGCGACCAGGTGTTGGTACGGGTGTATCCCATGAAGGGAGTTATGACGTTCGATAAGAAAGGAAAGTTAGCACCGAGGTACGTGGGAACTTTCCCTATTATCGAGAGAGTGAGATCAGTAACATATAGGTTGAGTTTATCGAAGCATCTCTAGCGTATACACGACGTATTCCACGTGGCATCGTTGAAGAAGTACATGAGTAGCAAGAGAACCTTCTGGCAAGTTCCCCTCGAGGAGATTGATTTGCAGCTAGATGTCTCGTACGTGGGGAGATCTGTGGTGATTCTAGATCGCAGTGAGCGAAAGCTACGATTTAAGGTGGTACATCTAGGCAGAGTGCAGTGGGGACACCACAGTGTTGATGAGTTTACTTGGGAGCGGGAGGATGACATGCGAGATCAGTATCCAGAGTTGTTTACCGCATATATGACCTAATTTCGAGGATGAAATTCCTTTGTAAGGGAGAAAGTATGTAATACCCTGTATTTCTGCATATTTGAGATTTAATTAATTCGGTAATTAATTTTTTTTACTTTAAATTACGAGAGAGAAGTAATTTAATTAAATTGTATAATAATGTGACTACTAAATATTAATTGAGAGTGATATAATTATTAATATTGTGAATTATATTTACTAAGTGACTAGTAAATAATTGATGATTATCGATTTATGTCATAGCGGGTGATATGTGCATACTTGATTTTATCTCAATCGGGAGTTGCGTGTAGACTAAATTGGGGTCGAGATAGAAAATATATTTAGAGTGACTTGGATGATGATTTCGAGGTCACGAATGGTTCCAAAAGGGTCGAAATCGTCGGACTAGTATACCCGGGGGCATAGTTTGGGTCCCGAGTCAATTTTAAACCAAACTAGTACCTATTGATGGAGTTTTGGTCATTTGGCAGAAGGAGGTTTAAAGACCTACGAAATTTGTAGCCTTATATCAGGTGTTAGATAGAAGGGGCTAGGGTTAGAAACACCAAGAACAAAGAGGAGTCCTTAGAGAAGAAGGAGAGACCATCCTTGACGCTGAGGAGATTTTTGGAGCTTTTCATCTCAAACTTGCACCACAAACAACCTAGGAGTGAGGAGTGATAGAGAAGATAATCACATCCATCACCAAGCCATGAAATCAGACCCTAGTGATAAAGATACAAGTGTTGATTGCAATCAATATAAAGTTATAATACCCATGTAACTAGGGTTTCAATTATATTAATTATTTTGATGATTCTTGGAAGAAAATATTGATTAAAATGAATGTTTGGGTAGGAATTTCATTGCATATAGAAAGATTTGATATCTGTAGAGGATAACAAAGTAGATATTTTGTATGACTATCCACAAATTAAATCTGGGTTTTTGATGTATTAAGGTGAAAAAATATAAAACCTAGAGTTTTGAGGATTCGATGATTAAATCCAATCTTGAATGTTATTCGTAATGTTTTGATGCAAAAATTACGTTAGAAACTGTCCCAATACATATGGGAAGGGTTTGGGACAATTGGTTTAGAGATTGGTGGAGGAACATGGAAATTATAGAGGTGTTAATGGTGAAAAATGCATATGTTAAACGAAGAAGACGAAATTCAGAAGGGAGAACCGGTTCAGTTCAGGAAAAAATGTTAAAATCTACCTTTTTTCCTAGACCTCCTAAATTTTTATCGAGAAAATTTTTGGAAGATGGTTAAAATATAATGAGGGATCTCTTATATTGCAGTAGGCCATGATAGGGTTATGGGAGTTTAGTCGTATCGAGAGAATTAATACAATGATTAAACGGGATTAAACAAAAAGTAATTAACTCGCGAGAAGGAGAATGTAATTACGTGAAAGTGTGAATCAGCTTATGGCATGAACCAGTAGGGTAAGAAAGACTTAGATACTGAAATCATAAGGGGGTAACTAGGGTATTTACTCTTAGAGTAAAGATTAATGGTCAATTAAATGCGATAGTGAGAATAATCGTAAAGTGAAAGTATGGTGAGTATTCGAGTGATATATACTACATATAAATGTTTATGATTAGGTTGTGTGTATACCTACTCAATATATATATATATATACAGTCAGGCTTCGCAACATACCTATGAACATACCCATTTTTTAAAATAGTAAAAAAAATAATTTTGAGATGATAATTTTTATATGTGTTCATGATATTTCAATGTACCCCTATAAAAAAAATCAACTAAAAATAATATTTTTTGTTATTTTTAAAAAATAGGTAAAAAAACTAACAATTTTTACCCTTTAAAACTGTTAGTTTTTTTTACCTATTTTTTTTAAAATAACAAAACTCATTATTTTGAATTGAATATTTTTACAGGGGGACATTGAAATATCATTAACCCGTATAAAAAATATCAACTCAAAATTATTTTTTTACTATTTAAAAAAAAATAGGTATGTTCATAGGTATGTTTAATAAAATATGTTGGAGAGCCTGACTCTCTCTCTCTCTCTCTCTCTCTATATATATATATATATATATATATATATAGGTTATGTGTGTACCTATATGATTGATGATTATGAGTTAGCATACTTACGCTGCTTGCTATCACGGAGGTTTATGAGCAGTGGGCGATCCCACCTTGCCTATTCTAGGGAGTCCAGGATTTGTGCCCCAGGACATAGAACTTAGGGCGTCTCACTATGTGTTGTGTATTAGTGAGACTGGCAGGTCATTTGGGTACATTAGGTATGTGCGTAGCCCAAAAGCTTATAACTATGTTCGCCTCCATTGTTTATGATTTGATTTTGGATTCGAGGTAATATTCCAAACCAATGGTCTTAACGTTGTGAGTGAAACATGACTTTGATAGCAGAGTATGCCTTTTACTAACGGTGGTCATTATAAGAGACGACGAAATGGTATATATATTATTGTGTAAAATATATACAAATGAGAATATACTACTTGTGCGTGAAAGTAGACGTAGTATCCTAAAAGTAAATTAAGTAGAGAAACTTAATTAATTGAGAAAGTGAAAACATGTAGGAATCTTAATACCCTTATGTTCATAGTGGTCATTGGAGTGACACTATATATATATATATATATATATATTCTACTTACGTGTGATATTAGACAGTTTATCGAGTGTATATCTAAAAGAATGAATTAAGTAGTGAAACTTAATCAGTGAATTGAGAAGATATATGAAATGCTAATTTCAACTCTTAACGTACGAGAAATGTTAATTCGATTAGCATACTGTATGGGCGGTACGGTGACTTATAGATGTTGATAGTCCAAGTTGATACTTATGTCTAGTTAGCTTGGGTATTACAGCTAGGTGGGCTCAGTAGAGAACGTCAGGCGTGCATAATAGTTGAGGGGTGAGGATACTCAAGAGAGTGTACGTAACATGTGTAGTCAATAACCAATTTTGAACTGTGATAAACTCTTGCTAAATATTTTCAAAATGTTTTGAGTACTAACTCTTACAATAAAAATATTTTCAAAACATTTTTAAGTGTTCAGCCACAGGGACGCCAGACTTGATATTCTGCTTCAGGGATACGTAGCTGTGACACGGGTGGATGCTTGCAGAGTTTTAGATTAGACGCATCTATTCTTCATTCATAGTGTAGGAATCTATTTCACTTAGAGTTTCAGTTGGGTGCGTTGCCTCTTTCAGATTTATTATCTCAGTTAAGGCTTGTATTGGATTAGATTGTTGTTATTAGATTTTATTTGGTTTGGTTGTAGCCGATGTTTTATTCGGCAAGATATTTATTTAATTCATTTTTTGTGCGTTGGTTTAGATATTGCACGGGTGAATGATTTATTTAGTTTTTCGCTTGGTTAAGTTTTGTCTAATGAAAGATAAAATTTGGCACCGGCTTTTGAATATTAGGTGGTTAGTAAAGTTTTAAAAAGTTTTCGACAGTGATGGTAAGAATGAACCATATGTAAATCTTGTTTTAGTTTATTAAAGCCTGATCACCAGGTATTTAATTAGGCGGGGGGTGTCTCAGTTAAAAGTGTGAACTAATACAAACATAAAAAAACTCATTTTTGTGTTGATATACTTTTTCGACTGAAAATTGTAAAGACTTTTTAAGATCCATTAATTTAAGTAAAAGGAAACTATTATTGGGTCTTGTAAAGAGGTTATATATTTTAATAGTAATTCAATTGTAGTATATTTTACTAAGTAAGAGGTTTATCAATGTTAATGAATTAATGAGTTCAATTTAGTTCGCTGATGGTTGAATATGTTAATCATATACAATTCAAAATGAATTATTATCTTAATGGATAACAACCAGTGAACACAATACTACATGTTAAGATAACAAGTTGAGTTTGAATATTTTTTTCACAAAGACAAAAAAAATTTGCCAATATAAACACATCCAATATAACTAAAGCAATAAAAAAAAAGGCATGACACACAGTAATCCATTTTCATGTCGCAAAATGGCTCATAAACAATTTTGTAAAACAAACCTTAATTTTTTACAATTCAAGCCATTAATCATTTTAGTCAAAGAACCAACTGGCATGCGGCACTCCATCTTAATTGTGCAATAAACACATGATTGGGGGATTAGACCATAGATAAACTACACAATAGGAGGTAATGTTGTTTAATTACAATTTGTTTCGTAATTTGCAAATCAAAGTGCATAGTAATACCATTCAAGTGTTTTCCATTACTTCCCTATTTAGCATCTAACCGAGAAGCAATTGACAATGCAATAAGGGGTACCTAGATCTTAAATATTAATGTGTAATGTTTTAATATTCTCATGTGTTGACTTTATATTCACAGCACCCTCTGGGTTGTACTAGCTGGACTGCACAACTTCAAATGTTTGGATATTTTACCAACCAACCTGCATATTTTTTAGTCATTTGCTATTTTGCGCAGGTTTCCAACTCCAGGCCTCTGACAAATAAGTTTCCCAAGTAACAACCCTTGTGTAGCTCGCCCTTTTGAGACGGTATAGATAAGCCTTATGTCATATGTACATAATTAAGCCAGATAATCTCTGGACTCGTGTTCTTAAGCATAAATATTACCCACACTCCCTGTTGGAAGAGGTCCATCGTTCTCCCAAAGCGTCTTGGTTTTGGAATCGAGCAGTGTTGCTCATTCCCATGCTCCAACAGGGAATTAAATGGAGTTTTGGACCTGGAAATATTAGTCTTGGTAACCACATCTGGGTCCTTCAAGAACCCCTTAAGAAGCGATTTCCCGACTTATCCCCCGATGCTTGTACTATCCCGTTATCCTGTTTCATCTCCAACCATCAATGGAATATGCCGGAGCTAGCTCACTATTTTCCAAGTGACTTCTTGCTTGATATTCAGTCAATTCCTATATCGGCCATGGCTGATCATGATCTCCCTTACTGGTGGCCTGACAACACCGGTAAATTCTCGATGAAAGATATATGTCACTGGCTGAACCATGACGTTATCATCAACACACCCCATCCCTGCCATGGATGTGGTTATGGCGAAGTGGACTCCCACCCAAGCTGAAAACCTTCGTATGGTTTTTAGTTCATCAGGGATTACCCTCTACGGATAGACTTCATTATTAACACAAACTACCTTCGGCCTGACGGACTCCAACATCCACATTTGCCCTGCTTTTTTTCAGTTGCTTTTGTCCACCGAAGTGATGGATGTTTTTTCCATCCTTCGAAGCTTAGCAGAATGTTGCGGGGAATTTCCACCAACCAAAAACGAGGTCAAACCGTTTTTTCTTCTCAGGGCGTTTTGGCTAGCACAATGATGATCTCTTTCATCGTAAGCCAATAGTCAAATCTATTGTTCATCGTAACTCTTATGTCTACTATTTATAAATAACAATAGTAGAGAATTAAGAATTATAATATAATTCGAAATTAAAATAAAATTATAGAAATAAAACACTTACAACAATGCAAGATATACTATCGGATTTACTTGCATTGCTGTAAGTATAATTAGCAGAAAGTAAGGCTTCCCCCCACAATCATTTACTTGGTTAATCAGTAGAGTTCACGTTCACAACGGTTGACGGTTTACAAGATATGTTAATCCGTTTTTGGTTAATCCGTTTGGTTAATCCGTTTTTGTAAACCGTCAACCGTCAAGATATGTTAATCAGTAGACTTCACGTGCATAGCTTAGGTCATCACGTCAACTATCGGATTTACTTGGTTAATCAGTAGACTTCACGTCCTTGAACCGTTAACCGTTTTTGTAAACCTAGACAACAGTATTCACACAACAATTCTTCAACACAGTTGGTTCTCACGTTTGTGTTCATTTTGGCCGTGAACACCACTTGGTTCCGCAAGTATTTTAGAGAATACGCCTTTCATTATTCTCATAGAAGTGGCCTCCTTCTTACTCACGTAGGTGACTTCCATAAAGAGTATTCTGCAATACCCCACTTAGACGTACTAAGATATAGATGTCATTAAAAGCATAACTTATCCTAATTTCGCGGCAGATATGCACTGTCTCATCTTTGGAATGGATAGGATTAAATATCCTCCAGTGCTTACTGAATACAACGTAGTTCGGTTTGCCCATTGAACCTAGATCTTGGGATCTCCAGTCAGCTAGGTTGGGTTGCCACTATATTGATTCTTATTTATTTATAGGCTTTAGACCCATTCCTCTCGATGATCTTTCAACTTGCTCTCGGTTTAAACCTTTCGTTAGTGGATCCGATATATTATCTTTTGACTTTACATAGTCAATTGAGATAATTCCGTTTGAGAGAAGTTGTCTAACGGTATTGTGTCTACGACGAATATGTCGTGACTTTCCGTTATACATGTGATTTTGTGCCCTTCCAATCGCTGATTGGCTATCGCAATGTATACATATTGCGGGACAGGTTTAGACCAATTTGGAACATCCTATAAGAAATTTCGAAGCCATTCAACTTCTTCTCCAGCTTTGTCTAGTGCAATGAATTCAGATTCCATTGTCGATCTAGCAATGCACGTTTGTTTTGAGGATTTCCAAGATACGGCTGCACCTCCGAGGGTAAACACATACCCACTCGTAGACTTAGAGTCTTTTGTATCAGATATCCAATTTGCATCGCAATGTCCTTCAAGAACAGCTGGATATTTTGAGTAATGCAATCCATAGTTTTGAGTATATTTTAAATAACCAAAAACTCTTAATATTGCTTTCCAGTGATCTCTTCCTGGATTACTCGTAAATCGACTTAGCTTACTTATTGAGTATGCTATGTCCGATCGCGTACAGTTCATGATATACATTAAACTTCCGATAATACGAGAATATTCTAGTTGAGATATGCTTTCACCATTATTTCTTGCTAGATGTAAATTTACATCTACAGGTGTCTTGGTAGGACTAATATCATACTTCTTGAATTTTTCAAGTACTTTCTCTATGTAATGAGATTGAGATAATATAAGTCCATCCGATGTTCTAGAAATTTTAATTCCTAATATAACATCGGCGATTCTCATATCTTTTATGTCAAATATACTACTCAACATTTGTTTTGTAGTTTTGACAATTTTCAAGTTACTACCCATGATAAGCATATCATCAACATAGAGGCATACAATGACATATCCATTATGAATGTATTTAAAGTAAACACATTTATCGCATTCATTAATTTTGAAACCATTTGATAACATTGCATTATCAAATTTTTCATGCCATTGTTTAGGTGCTTGTTTTAATCCATATAGTGATTTAACAAGATTACATACTTTTCCTTCTTGTCCGGGAGCTTTGAACCCTTCAGGTTGCTCCATATAAGTTTCCTCGTCTAGTTCACCGTTTAAGAATGCAATTTTTACATCCATTTGATGTATTTCAAGTCCATTAATAGCAGCTATTGCTATTAACATTCGAATGGACGTTATTCTTGTTACCGGTGAATATGTGTCGAAGTAATCCAACCCTTCTTTTTGCCTATAGCCTTTAGCTACAAGTCTAGCTTTATATTTATCAATTGATCCATCGGCCTTCAATTTCTTTTTGAATATCCATTTATAACCTAACGGTTTTGAACCTGGTGGAAGATCCACTAGTTCCCATGTACGATTTTGTAATATAGATTCAATTTCACTATTAATTGCTTCTTTCCAATTGGAAGCATCGGGTAAGGATATAGCTTCTTTATACGATTGAGGTTCATTTTCTAACAAATATGTTAGAAAATCCGGACCGAAAGAAGTCGAGGTTTTTGCTCTTTTACTACGTCTTGGTTCATCCTCTATTGAATCAATAGGTTGATGAGTACCACTTGTAGTAGCTTGACTTGTCCTTTTAGAATGACCAGATTCTCGGGTCATGTTATATGGGAATTCATTTTCAAAAAATGAAGCATCCCTCGATTCAATAATCGTATTTACATGAATGTACGAAATCTCAGATTTACAAACTAGAAATCGATATGCACTGCTATTAGTAGCATAACCGATGAATACACAATCCACGGTTTTTGGCCCTATTCTTACCTTTTTAGGTTTAGGAACCATCACTTTGGCTAAGCACCCCCACACTCGTAAATATTTATAGGAAGGTCGTCGACCTTTCCATAATTCATCAGGTGTCTTTTGAGTCTTTTTGTGAGGTACTTTATTGAGAATGTAATTAGTAGAAAGTAAGGCTTCCCCCCACAAATTTTGTGGAGCTCCTGAACTTAATAACATTGAGTTCATCATTTCTTTCAAAGTACTGTTTTTGCGTTCAGCAACACCATTCGATTGAGGAGAATAAGGAGCGGTTATTTGATGAATAATCCCATTTTCAGAACAAAATTCCTCAAATGGATATTCATATTCACCTCCTCTATCACTTCTAATAGCCTTTATCGTTTTGCTTAATTGATTCTCAACTTCATTCTTATATTGTTTAAATGCATTAATAGCCTCATCTTTACTATGTAACAAATATACATAGCAATATTTTGTGCAATCGTCAATAAAAGTAATAAAATACTTTTTTCCACCTCTAGTTTGAACAAATTTTAAATCACAAATATCGGTGTGAATTAAATCTAAAGGTTCAGTTATCCTTTCAATAGAATGGAAAGGTAATCTAGCTAATTTAGATTCCACACAAATTTCACATTTATGATTTTTATCAATATTAAATTTTGGCAAAAATTCCAAGTTAATTAATCTACGCAATGTATCAAAATTAACATGTTCCAATCTAGCATGCCAAATATTAGATGACTCAATCAAGTAAGAAGAACTAGAAATTTCATTCATTGAAACAGATGTTTTAGGGGTTAGAGTAAGAACATTCAGTTTAAAGAGCCCCTTATTTAGGTAGCCCTTTCCTACATACATGTCATTTTTAGACAACACAAAGTGATCAGACACAAACACAAGCTTGAAACCATTTTTAGTAAGGAGAGATCCATAAATCAGATTCTTTCGGATATCAGGCAAGTGAAGAACATTGTTGAGAGTAAGTTGCTTTCCAGAAGTCATTTTCAAAGCAATCGTTCATTGTCCCACCACCTTAGAAGTGAAAGAATTTCCCATAAAAAGGTTATCCTCATTTTCCAAAGGCTTATAGGTGGAGAACATCCATTTGTTTGCACAAATGTGTCGTGTGGCTCCAATGTCCACCCACCATTCCTTGGTATTTCCAACCAAGTTACATTCAGAGACAACGACAGAAAGATTCATATCCGCCAAATCATTGGTGATATTCTCACCCTCAGTCACATTTGCTTGAGAGTTATTTTTATTTTGCTTATTAGGCTTACGACACTCACTTGAGCGGTGTCCCGGTTTACCACAATTGTAGCATTTGCCTTTGAACTTTTTCTTGTTATGTTTGGAAGTGCCTTCCCCATCATACTTTCGTTTGTTCTTTTTAGGACCTTCAATGACATGGACCTTTGTTTCCATCGAATTCTTCCCACTTTTCTTTTGAGACTCACGGTTGTCTTCTTCAATTCTTAGCCTGACCACCAACTCCTCCACATTCATCTCCTTACGCTTGTGCTTGAGATAGTTTTTGAACAAAGTCCAAGATGGTGGCAACTTTTCAACAATTGCAGCAACTTGGAAAGTTTCACTAATTGACATTCCTTCAGCATGAATGTCGTGGAGGATCACTTGGAATTCTTTCACTTGCGAGATTACAGATTTAGAATCGACCATTTTGAAGTCCAGAAAACCCCCGACGATAAATTTCTTCATCCCAGCATCTTCAGTTTTATACTTCTTTTTCAAAGAATTCCATAATTCTTTGGATGTCTTGATAGTGCAGTAGACATGATACAGAGTCTTGTCCAAGTAGGCCAAAATATAATTTCGGCATAGGTAGTCCGAATGCTTTCAAGCATCGACAGCAGCAACCTTTTCAGCGTCATCTCCCTCTTGAATAGAGGGGCAATCTTCATATACAAATCTGCCCAATTGGCAGGTAGTGAGATAGAAGTATATTTGTCCTTGCCAATGTTTGAAGTCAGCCCCAATGAACTTTTTCGATTTCTCCCCGTGTGGCATAGATACGGGTGCAGTCACATTTGTGTTGGTGACAATCAGTTTCATAGGAGTAGTGTTCGTACTTTGTGATTCCATTTCTGTTACAAAAATAGAATTTTTATCAATGATAAAATTCATATATAATGAATTAATCAAAACAAAATACAAAATTATGTGCACCAATTTCCTCCAAATATAATTCACAATAAATGAATTCAAAAAGAATTCCAAATAAAATTCAGAATTAAACTATAATATAAACAAAATTCCGTACGAAACAGAATTAAATATAAAATCTGTGTCACACTAATTTTTAATAATAAAAAGAATTCTGTACAAAACAGAATTATAATTTAAAGATTAAAATTTTTACATAAACAGAATTTAACAAGAATACACAAATAAAATTTTATTTTGTAAAACATAATATAAAAACAGTATAGAAATTAATTTCTGTACCAAAACTGTTTTACTAATTTCTACAGGAAAGCAGTAAATTAATTCATTTTATTCTGTTAATACAAATTTATTTCCAACAAATAAATTTCTGTAATAAAAAAAATTCTGTACACTAAAACAGTAGACTTTTATAAATTGTCTTAAGATTGTTATGTCTACTATTTATAAATAACAACTGTACAGAATTAATAATTATAATATAATTCGGAATTAAAACAGAATTACAGAAATGAAACACTTACTTGAATTTGCAGAAACAATAATAAAAATAGAAAGATAATCCGAGCCCTGTGAATCTCACAGTGTCCTTAAGACAATTTATTCCCTCCAATGTTCTTCGAGGTTGATGAATATTGTCTCCCAAGATAGAACGAATTTTCTAATTAATTATGTAGCACGACAATAATTAATTACAACGAACTCAAATCTGTGGCTTTTACTCAACTCAACAATAATGCAAGATATGTTATGCAGGAAAATGACAGGAATTTTCTGGGACAAAAATGACAGCAATTCTGGAGGAGGGAAATTTTTTAGTTTTTTTTAATTCTGCAGGGAAAATGTTTAATTTATAGCTTTTGTGTTGACTGTTGGAACAGTCAACCGAAATTAACTGTCAAAAAACAGTTAAACGAATTAACTGTTGGCAATAACTGCCAACAGTTTATTAATTAATTAATTAACTTCGTAATTAATTAATAATTAAAGCCCAGAAAGTTAAATAAATTCGGCCCAAAAAAGTAGGAGATTTTTATAACCCCGAACCGAGCCGAGCCGGACGAACGGACGCGCGCGCGTGTGGACTTTTGACCGAAAGTCAACCCGTGCATAGCTTAGGTCATCTCCCCTTCAAAGAGTTGGGATACCCCCAAGGCATCCAAGCCTTAGTCCATACTTGGGGTGTTATTAACTCATCAAAATTCCACTACTCTTTCAATGTGGGACAAGAGTTAAAACATACCCAATTCATTAACTTTCATTGCTTTGTGAGTCACTTAGGGGACATATTTATCATTCATAACTTATTGAAATTGGACATATGAATATACTACGTTAATCTCCTTGCAGAGGTGAATGCGTTCGTATATGGTCCCACAATTTCCGTAGTGTGGGTCCCACCTAAATTTGAGCTCAAAGTTGCTCAAAAATCTGTCCAGAAAAATCTGGACAGTTTATAATACCCATTCAAGTCCAATTTTTCCAACAAGATCAGCTTGTTCAGTTCCGCATTTGCCACAGTCAAAGACTCAGTCAGGGTCTACCAGTCAACAGTTCCTTACTGCCTAGACTCCGCCCATACTGCCTTTCTTTAAATGTAATACTGACCGAGTCAAATCCCATATCACGGGTCTTACGTTCATAAGCGGACTAATGAAAAATTCACAGGGACAGTTCCTATTCGGCTTACTCGTAATATCGAATATGTGCCATCACTGACAGACGACCTTTGCGCAATAAAAACGAGAATAGACCTAGCTTATCTTTTTTTTTTTGTGACAACAGGAAAAATAAAACAACAACAAGACCTAAGGAAACTTAAACAAAGAAGAAGTCCTCTTCTTCCAGCTCTTTGTCCACCATTCTAAGCAGCTCTTCGGGGGCTTCATCGTGTTCCTTGTACAAGTCTTCCGCTTCTTTCGCAATTTTTACCATACAGTCAGCCATGAAGTTACTTACCCTTGGGATATGCACAATATTTGCCTTGAGGTCATTAATGAGAAACTTGCAGTAAAATGTATTGAAATAGATACCGATTGCCAATCTGCATTCTATATGATTACCATGACCTCAGCGTTAGTGCAAGCTCACATGGATTTGACCCGAGCCATACATGAAGCCCTTCCTAGGTTTCACCATGTTACTTTCAACCTCTATTTTCGAGAAGAGCCTACTTTTGTGTTGATGCTCTAACTGCAATGTTTGTACACAGTCCGTTTTGTTTTAGTGTTTTCTCGTCTATACCTCAGTTGTTAATTGTTCTTTAAAATTTTGATCAGAGTCATGTTATGTCTGTTAGGTCCGTAGCTTGAAACATCACTTGTACAATACCTTGATTTTAAATAAATTTCAATTTTGGCAAAAAAAAAATAACTCAGGGACAAAATTCAAGGTAAAATGGTTCAAATTTTATATTGTAGGGATGATCTTGGTTCCATTCACGGTTTTCAAGTACATCCATTCAAATGAATTATTAAGGTTAATTCACAAAAACGAGACACCTATTTGCAGGCATTCACATCGCACGAGTGAATGGAATTAAAAAAATCCATGGATGAGTCCAAAAATACCCTTTAATTATTCTACCTATAAGTTGGTCTTTGTGACGCCTTAGCTAATAAAAGAACATACGTTTGATTCATATATACACCTCTTACACTTAATATTGCAATACATATGGAAAAAAAAGGGAAGATAAAGCTAGGGTTATGTTCATATGTCAACATTCTCATAGCATTCAATTGGAGTAAAGCTTTTGCCTATGATAAAAGCACCCCATGGCAAGCTGATTCTTGATTTCACCACACAATGTCTAGTGGAAATTACTAAACAATTATTCCTCTTTCCTTTGATTTTCTGCTCTTCCAAGGAATTGCTTGCTTAAATCCCTTATATATGGCTGTCTGTAACATTAAGAAAAACAACATAAATACTATTGTTATAAATTAATAAGTTATACATCATCATATATAATAAAAATGAATACCCACTCTTACTGATTTAAATGGGGATAATATAATACATCATACGATATACCTCATTTTCTATCACTAATATATTAATATAACTCTAGTCACATGCAATCTCATTTAAATATAATAGAAATTAAGTTTTAAACGTGCTATAATGTTCGAAAATAATTTTGTGACGACTTTAGCAACCAACTTATGTTAAAATGAAGAGAATAATCTCTAGAGAGAACTGTTAAACCTAAAAAAAATTGGACACAATACAATACAATAACAGACATAAATCGACACAAGATTATCAATTAATAAATTAATAACAGGTTGACCCGTTTGACACAGTAAGATAAATTGGTAAGATCTTTAAGTGTTTAGTTACATTTTTTTAGATTTATTTGTTTTTACTTTCATGTCTTTATTTTTATAGTTGTTGATCCTTTTGTATTGCAAAAAGAAAGATGAACGGTTACAGAGTAGTTATGGACAGTTTACTGTGATTATGGGACTTGCTACAATTTTAAAAGTATATGAGATGAGAGTGTAACATAAAAAAACTATAAATTAGTGATATGACACAATCATATGCGACGCGAACCAGATACTTGTAATGATAAAAACACAACATATACTTCATATGACACAAACTATAAATAGTAGTGGCAAAATTATGAGTTGAGCCTAATTTGGACGGGTTTAATATGAGTTAGATTAAATATGGAGTGAGCCAAATATGGACGGATCAAATATGGGTTGAGCCAACCCATTTTTTCCCTACCAAAGTAGGCATTACAATTCCATGATTGTGGAAAAAATACTCATATTTTACTCGAAACTTTTAAAAATGAAATTTATATTTAACTCGTATCTTTAAAAATTGGGCTTCAGATTTGATTCATAACTTTCAAATATGAACCCCATAGTTGAAACATAATTTTTAAATATTGACCTCATATTTGACTCGTAACTTTTAAATATAGGCATCATATTTAAATAACTAGATTAATATGAATTATTTTATTATTTGAGTCACATTTTATCGCTACTAATTATAAACGACTCTTAACAAACCGGATACGAGCTGAGAATATTTTATACAAACCAAATATGACACAAACACAATTACCCACTTTTGAATGAGATGCCCTAGGTTTGTATTGTCTGAAGGCAATAGTAAAAGTTAAAGGGACCTCACTTCTTTTGGGGACCAAAAGGGGCAATTCTTGTTATCATACTATCCCAAGGAATATCCGTAATTTTTCTGAAGTCCTTTATTCTTTTTCTTTATCAAGTTTAAAAAAAATAGGCGGGTATAGGAGCTGGGATTCAAATTTCCTTCTTTCATTTCCTTTTATGGGGATGAGATGATAAAGAAGAAAAGGACATTACATGGTCTTGGAGGTGGAGCTTTAGGTTCTGAAAAACATCATATTTAATTATCCATGTTAAAACTGGGTTAATATAAACCCTCATTGTTAATTAAAAAATTAACACTTTTTTTTAACTTTGTCCATGATATAATCTTGTAGCTTTTCAAATAATTAGACTTACCTCACTCAACCCCCAACCCATACGCGTAAAGGTACAAGAGGGTTTAGATAACAAAGTTACAAACAGATATTTGTTTTTAATTATATTAACATTGTGTTCTTGTCGTTTGTGATTCTTAAAGTGCTATGAAACATGGCATAATAACTGTTACATATATGAGGATTAATTATACTTCGATCCCTTGAACTTTACCCATATCTTGACTTCATCACCCCTACTTCGATTTTGTGTTATGTTCCGGATAAAAAAAATGAGTACTGATAAGGAGATTCAGTCTTCGGACCCAATTTTGAAATCCAGTCATGTGTCATCATTACATTGGCTAATTTTTTAGTGGAACCCATGTGACGTACACACATTATCCAATGTAACGATGACACAACTCTGAGTTTTAAAATTGGATTTAAAAACTGAGTCTCCCTATCCTTATTCTAAAAAATGAGGTCATGCGCATACCACAAGACGATATTTTGGTATAACTATCCTCATATGTCAAATAGATGACTGATTTTTCGTCTAGAACATACGAGCGTCGAGATTAAGGGGTATTTGATCCGTTTTAAAAAGTTCAAGGGATTTATGTACAAAATGAAATTAGGGGTGGTGAAGTAAAAATGAGGACAAAGTTAGAGGGATCAAAGTTTAATAACCCTATATTTTAATGCAGTTCCTTAAAAAATCAATGGAAATGTTTGATTCCAAAGGAGATCTTCTCTAATTGTTTGATTCAGTTCCTCAAAAATAGTGTACCTGTTTATTATATGTTGAGACTGTTCTTATTATATTTAGTTATTATTTGTAGGGTCTAACATACACTTTAATGACACAACTTATCAAAACCTAGATTGGTCAACTATTAAATCATTCCAAGGTACATTCTCACCATTTTCCACCACATTACATTCTTGTGTCTAGTGCCTCTCCACTTCTCCATGTTAGGCTAACAGCGATCCTAAAATATAGTTTAATTGCCTCTCCATAAATATAAAAGTTTCTAAGAATATCATAATTTGTTACATTGTCAGGCCGGTAAAATGAACCCAAATAGTATCGTCCATCCAATTTTATTCCCAATGGTTAAGAATGTACACTATCATGTGTGTTTCAATGGGGTAGCATATGGATCACTAAAAACTCACCAATTATTTGCGAGTTGAAAAAAAAAACGTTATACTTCCTACTCATATAAATTATGACGCTATAATTAAAATATTTGAATGAGAAAACGGGTCGGCGGTAAATCCGATCCAAATCCGACCAACAACCACCACTAACCGGCTATTAACCCGCACATATCTAACCCTAGCCTATTAACGATCAGACCAAATTCGCTCACAACCATCCATTTGTCGGCCCTAATTGTCATATTAGTTTGTGCAACTTTTTTACATATTTTGTGCACATGACATTTTTATTACTATTACTTTTAATTCATATAAAAACTTGAACAAAAAATAACTAGCTCAAATTGAGCCCAAATAAAGTTCAATTATTAAATGTTGTTCGAAATAGTTTTGATTAAACTTCTATAAAAACTATTCCATCCCCACCAGTGGCGGATTCAGGATTTTAGTCCAATCGGGGCCAAATCGGTTGAAAATTACATATGCGAAAGTTTCGAGTGTTGTCGGGGGTTCGGGGGCGGGAGCTCCCGAGGCGATTTTTTTGCGGGTTATTTCTAATTTTAAACAAATTATAGTTTTACAATGCCCAAACAATTATTCTCAATCATTATTAACAATTTGAGACCACACAAACATACATACAAATTACACAAACTTGAGACTACATATTTAAAATTTTCTCCATATGCGGAATTACACAAATTTCACAAATTTCTGAGATATAAAAAACCACATAAAAAAACCACAAATTTCTATATAAGGGTTTTCGTTGTGGGGTATGTGTCGTGGGAGGGAGGCGGGACTTGTCATAAGAAGGAAATAGGTTAAACATTAGCTGTTTTTATAAAAAAAAAAAATTTTTTTTTTTTAGTTATCCAACCGGGGCGATGGCCCCTCTTGGGCTCAAGCTCCATCCGCCCCTGATCCCCACCACAATTCAACTTATTTAATTTATAATATATATAATAGAGAATTAAGGTAAAAGTCATGTTCCTTCCTATATTTGAATTTTTAGGACAATACTTTTCAAGTTTATAAATCTAGTCACTGTGATACAATAACATTTATAAATCTAGTCCTGTAAGACAATAGCATTTATTTTTTTGGTCCGCGCAAGCGGCACTATTTTTCACCATTTTTCATGAAATTTTTAGTGCAGTGACTAAATTTATAAAATTATATGAAGTGTCCTATTTTTATACACTTTGAGCATTATAAGGACCTTTTCCCAAAACCCCCTATTTATAAACTATGTGATATTAGAAATAGGTATACAATTAAATTGTGGAATATATTATCCTCCGATAAAATCAACATTGATAATAAAGAAATACAAACTATAAAATAAGACAAGAAGTTTGGGTTGGCTCAAATAACTAAGAATAGGGAATTCAACTTTGAAATTAATAAATGATTTAAATCCGAAATTAAGAACCCAAAATTTATAAAATCATAATGTGTTTGGGACGATGGACACTTTTTGATTCAAATTTGTCATCAAAGTTTGACTCAAATTACTAGTACCATTTCATGGGAATTCGACCCACACAAACAAATTCCAGCTAAAAATATTAAGACTAATATACATATGTAGCCTAAAATGAAATTCATCTTTAAAAAAGAACATAAAATATTGTAAACATTCAGGTTTTGTTTTTGCTTGCAATAAAATATGGATTGCCAACCAATTTCTGTCATTATCAATGGGGGCAAATATCATCACAACATCATACAGTGTCAGCACGAGTTATGGTGTCGTGTATTAGTCCTACAACTCTACCTAACAATGCCAGCCATACCATAGTGGCATCAATGAATTGTTGGGTTGTATTTTGGATTGATTTGACATATTTAACCAATTGTCAAAAGTTTACATGAAATGAACTTCTTCATTAAACATGCCTTCGAAGTAATATGCATTTATAGTGTGCGTTTGATTATAAAGTCTAGAAAACGATTGAAAAATACTTAATTTTTATGAAAAATTGAAAAATATGTTAAAAAAAAGATGGGAGTGATCTGATCTTACTTTTGAAGTTTTTCATGAAAATCAATTCTTTGAAAAATGGATAAGAAATATTTTTTTACAGAACATAAAAGTATGGAAAATGCATTTGAAATCAGGCACCTTAAAACTAAAATGTAAGCTAAAATAACTATTTTTCATGGAAAACGAGACCACACCAATCAAACGCACCCTTAGTTTTTGTTCGTTAAAGATGTTCACATTGTTGTGGAGATCAATAGGGATTTTTGAGTTAAAAACTCACAACTGACTAACAACTTCGTCGGGTGAATCAAGTTAATAAGAATATTATTCAGTCTGTATTTTATGAATTGAAAATATAAAGGCTCGATTAGAAACGCTAAAGGGTGGAACTTAGGGTCTAAGCTGGGCTCGCCTAATAATCGATGTAAGGCTGTGTAGATTAGCTTACTCCATAAACACAGTGCACCATGGTAAAGCTCATAATTAGATATAGGTTTGGTCGGGTACCACCTAGGCCCGAATCCACACTCTTGCCTAGGGTTGTCAATGGACCGGATCTGAACCCGAATTCGATCCGAATCAGATCTATTTATCAGTTTTGGATTATATTTTAAAATCTAATTACCTGGTTAACTCGTTTACCCGATTATTAAATGGATCGGATATGGATCTAGTTTAATCCGATCCATTAAGGACTCGATCGATTAAATATAATATATACTACAAATTTATATATATTTATAAATATATCTTTATCGCTATAATATGTAAGTATTATGTATATATATATATATATAAAATATGTTTCATTAATATTAATCATGTACTATAATACATTACAAAATATTAGTCTAAAATTAAAGAATAAATATAAAATATTTGTAAATATCTGGTCAGAACCGGAACCAGACCAAATCTGATACGGATCAAGTTCTGAATTCAATATTGTAAATCGGATTAAGACTCGATCTGAATCCAAATCCGATTAAATGCTTACTAAATAGATTTGGATCACCCAAGATCGGGTTCGAACCCGACTCATTAACAAGCCTATTTTTGCCAAACTCGACCCACTAGAGATGAAATTGAGCGAAAATCTAACACGTTGGGAAAAATTGTTGCTTTGTACGCAAGTGTAATAGAAATTTGATTATAATGACTATTTTTCTCAATCAAACACAAAATAAGTCATTTTCAAATGGTGCCAAATTATAACTCTACAACTACAACCTATCTAATACGCAAACTTGGAACTAGCCTTAAGAGTCACTACTAGTGCACCACGATTTTAATCACCCTATATGGCACGCTACTAGCCATGGACTTTTTATAATTAAAGTGTTCTTCTACCTTTTTGACATTTAGTTACAAACCCAAAGGCCCACCATTTGCTATTACAAGAGAAAAACAAAACAAAAAGTACATGTCCACATCACTATGACTGCCATTTTCAACCCCCACTATGGGGTCTATGACTAATATTTTGTCTAAACCATTCACACAAAATTAGTGGTTTTATTATAAGTTAGTGACGTGGGACAAAATAACTCTTCACTCATTTTTTAAAATTATATTAATTAATATTTTAATTGATAATTAGTTACCATGTACACGAATCAAATCAGTTTTAACATGCCAACACGTCATAGAAAGATACTAAATCTCGAGGCCCGAGCCTAGTAAATCCAGCGCATATCAAAGTTACATTAGTATGTGTTTACCATTGAAAATAGGAAAATGTTATATACACCGGGTGTTAGTACCGGGTTAGTACCGGTACTGCTTTATTTGTTTGTATTATGGTGTGGGTTCCGCCAGGAAATGCTGTAGTTCCTACCAATGTACAATCAAATAAAACGCATTTGGTACTAAACCGGTACTAAGTACCGGTAAGAGTATCATTACTCTTGAAAATAATATGTTAAGACCTTCACAAAAATAATCTAAATCATTAAAATAATATAATAAAGTACTCTCAGGTCCCTCGCAAATAAATTTTAAATATTAAAAGAATTTTAATAAATTTTAAACACTTAGATCCATTAATTATTTTCTTGTAGAAGTCCACGCTGATGACATAACAAGTGAACTTAATAATAAATTATCCTTAAATGTTTAAAAATTATTAACAAGGGATTTAATAATAAATTGCCCAAAATAAACACTAATTATATAGGTCTTATATGTTTGTAATTGTGAGGAAATACACATATAACATGACAATGGCACAAAATGAATCACAAGTCACCTAAAACTACTCAAACTTTAAAAATGTTTGCCAATCAAAAAAGTAATAATTTTAAACAAGCTAAAAACTTATTTTGCACTAGGATGCCAAATTTGCTTTAGCTTGTGTGATGGTCTCAATCACAAAAATAGTATCACGTTCAAAAGTCAACACACCTCTTATTCAATGAGTGGTGCTATGGGTACCAAATAACTCCTCCAAATCTTCTCCAAATAGCATGGATGAGTTGTGCCCTGACGGGACCCATACCATAAGGTATAACACTTAAAGCTATTTGGGGGATGATTTGGGGGAGTTGTTTGGGACACATAGAATTTTCCCTTATTCAATATATGTAAGTAATAATTAAAAGAGTGGTGCTATGAGTATCAAACAACTCCCTCAAATCTCCCCCAAATAGTATTAATGAGTTGTGCCCTGACGGGACCCATACCACAAGGTATAACACTTAAAGCTTTTTGGGGGACGATTTGGGGAAGTTGTTTGGGACACATCGCATTTTCCTAATTAAAAGGGTGCTGAAGGCCACACATAAAATCCCATAAATAATATTTCGACATTTATTTAATAGAGAACACATACTCATAAAATTTTTTGATACTTACTATTTTAACGTTCGAAACATGCGCCTTAAAAACACAAGTTATTCTTTTCCTAATTAAAATGCTATTATTTGCAAAATTGCAATAATTATTTGACGTTTCAAAATTTGTGCAACTCTCGTTTTAAAAATACCCCGTCACATCATCATTAAAAAATTACTTAAAAGAAGAGAAGGCCTGGTCTATTCGTCAAGCCTCCTAAAGAAATGTTAGAATTGCACGAATATATAAACATCATGTTTTTGCCTTCCAACCTTTAAAATAGGCGAAGATGACTCCAAAGTTTAAGGTTATTTTTGCAATTTACCCTTATTAAATATGGAGAATGCTTGGCCGACGTAAAAATCGAACAAATAAGTGCGATACAATTAACGTATCATCCCAACTCCGATAAAAGTATAATCTTGTGGCACCTGCACCCAAACGTATTCGGGTGCGATACGTTAATTGTGTCGCACTATTATATTTTTTTATTTCTTTTAGCACCTGTCATTAAATATTTGATTAGTAGTAAACATAAACATGCGGTGTTTTTAAATCGTTATACTATTTGACATATTTGAGTTGTCCAACAAAAAAGTACATACTTCCCAGTCAAAAAATTGTACTACTAAAAATCTTTAAAACAATATTGCATGTAATATGAGAGTTAAAAAAATATAGAAAAGTTAGAAAAACTTACCCAAAAATGAGACCTTGTTTGAGAGAGACGGTAAAAACTCCCATTCCTTCTCATTCTTCTTGTACCATCACTCTCAAACCCTTCATCTTCCACAGATTGTGAAAAGACAAAACTACCCCTACTCCCAAAACTTCCCTCCTTGCCATCGTTGAGTTTCCACCCTCTTTTCCTGAAAGACCCCCAAAACCCTCTCCCCTTCTGCCCCAAATTACCAAACTGCCCTCCATCCGGACTGCCACCCCAACTATCAAAAGAACCTTGCCTCCTCCTACTAAACCTAAATGAAGAAGAAAATATAGCCTTATATGGGCCATCAAGAACAGTTGTAGGTGAGGGTGTTTTGGTAATTTTGTGGTCAATAATTAGTAGTCTCGGGGGTAGGTCTAGACATTTTGGAGGTTTGGAGTTGGGTTCGGAGACAACTAGGGTGGTGCATGGTATGGGTTTTCCAGGCTTTTCTTCCCAGCGGAAGGGAACCGAAGCTGAGGTATGGAGTGGGGTGAGAGGCTCGGATGAGTGGAGAGGAGGGAGGGAGAAGAGTGGGAGTTTAGGTGTTGGATTTGGTTCGGATTCCATGTTTTTCTTGTTCTCTCCCAGTGTTGAACTTGAGAGAGAATGGGAGTGTGTGTGTGTGTACAAAATGTTCAGATTGACAGTGGGGGATATTTATGTAGATATATAGCATTATATTATATTATATTAGATTGTTTGGTCTTTGTACGTGCGTTTACCATGACCTATGCACGACTTGAAATGGTCTTATTATTGTAGTGATAATTTGCTCTTCTCATTATCCGGTTCTTTTTCTTCTTTCATTATTAATTTTCGTCACGGGCGCTGATTTATATATTTAACAAACAGTCTCACAAAATATTATTCAAAAACTAAGTGTTATTTGTGCAAATTAACACACATTATGAAAATTGATTAGTAAATAGAGAAGAGAATTAGATAATGGAGACAACATATTATCACCCGATTTTATGAAATTCACTTTTTATATAATTTTGTGTCCGAATTTCAGTGAACCCACTTACCCACACTTCAAATCTAAGGACCCCGTGTAAATACGAGAGGAATTATGGTATATTTATGTAAAAGGGATCTTAATTATTTACGTCAACTCCATAAAGTTTCTTTAATTATTTAAGATTGGTAACATGAATTCTTTTTTTTTCATTATATTTTATTCAGTACAATATTTTCGATTAAATTACATGATATCATGTTGTTTTATAATATCCTACAAATTAATTGAAAGAGTTGGCGCTTGCGTTCAATTAAGAAATAATATAATAAATACCATTTTTAACCCAAATTAACCCTAAGCATGCAACTAGGTGTGATTGAAACAATATGAAATCATGCAAGAATTATTCAACACACAAAATTTAAGGAAAAATCCCCCACAGGGGCAAAACCATTTGTATATCACTATAATTTGTAAAAGACGGTTTACAATCGGATTACAATGAAATACAGGTTGACTAAGAATTACCCTCGGGTATCGGATTCTGTAGTCGCGGTTGGAATATCCCTTTCCAGTAGGGTTGGCGGCTGGAACTATCCCTGTCCAGTAGGGCTGCAATAAAGAGGAAGAAGCGGTCCACTTCACAAAGGGTTGAACAACAGCAATGATGTTCTTGGGTTACCAAACTTTGATTCACATAGATATGGAAGATGTGTGAATCTAAAAACCTAGAATCATAGGACTCAATAGGTGAAGACTTTAGGGTTGATATGCTCTGATAATCGTGGGAAAGTCTTAAGAAAACCAACTACTGATCGTGGTTTAAATAAGGAGTCAAAACCCTAAAAAATCTGCTACACGATCTGGCAGAGTCTATCCTCGTCGGATCGGTCCAGTTCTTTAGGCGGATCGGTCCGGTTAACTCGGATCGGTTCTTTTTCTGAAACCGGATCCATCTGGTTGGCATCGGATCGGTTCGGCATTTTGGCTTTATCGGTTCGCTATGGATCGGGGGCACACTGGCTTCACCTCAGCAAGCGGATCGGTCCGGTCCCTTTAGGCGGATCGGTCCGGATGAACCGGATCGGTTCTTTTATCTGGGCCGGATCGGTCCGGTCTGTTCCCTTGATTTCTTTTCTCCTTTTGATATTCGGATCCGTTGATGAGCATATGATTCTTGAATTTCCTCAACGGTGTAACGGCGTACGACATATAAAATGCTAACGGACAAAAATGTCCTTACAAATCTCCCCCTATGTCTATGCCGGTACATACATAAAAACGAACATCCGAATTATCAATCATAAATAATTGCCTATACAAATCTACCCTTCCATGAACCCAAAACTGAAAGAGTACAAGTGAATAAGACTGCATCGTTTGATCTTCAAATCTTCAGGGATCTTAACGCTTTTCTCATCAGGGTGTGCAATTCAGTTATCAAAGTAGTACCTACACACATGAGACAAAGCAAAATACCAAGTGACATATCGAGTTTGAAATGAGACAAACATATATACCAATTTATGAACAAATGATGTCCCCCATAATAAGATAATTCTTTCTCCCCCTTTTTATGATGTCCCCAGATAGACAAATGAGAGAAATAAATCAGATAAGCAAGTGCGGGATGTCACAAGGCATAAAATCACACCATGAATGAACATAAAACAACCAAGTCGGTGATAGCGGAAATGAATGGGTGTGATCAAAATTCGATAGGAAAATCAATGCATACAAACATGACATATGTGCACGATGAATATTGGATATTCCTAACGAATGAACTCAAATGCTTCCTTTGGTGTAAAAGATTGGAAATATAAGACATTGACTATATCAAATCTACAAATCAAAGCTCAAAGTGATTTCTACACCAATAACGTCCAAAATGTTTTTCATGCTTTTTCAGGACTTTCAAGGAAGTGCAAACCCGTTTTTCAATCTCCAACCAAACTCCCTCAGATTTATATTTTTAATAGAGGTATACTAAATTCTCAAACTTTGGAGAATTGATGGTGAAAACCTAAATGGCCCATATTTGGCATGAAATGCTTTTTATTGCCTTATCAATTTTTTCGGGCTCTTTTAACCTCTTAGGACCTCGGATATTAAAATTCCTTCATTTTTTAGGTCCTTTGAAACGGTGGCTTTTGCGCAAAGGATAAGAATCAACTTTCGCAGTCCCTCCCCGTTATGAAAATGTACACACAGTCTCACCAAAACGGTTTTAACATGCAATCCAATCTTGTCAAGTTTTATCGCATTTTATACATTGTATAGACAGGATTGAGATGGAAACACTTAAGCCAACATGAGTTTGACAAGTGCAACAATCAAATATATCCGTGCATGTGTGCAATAAAGGATGTAGGAGTCAAGCATGTAGTAAATATCACTAATTACATCTCAAGGACTCCAATCAATATAAAGCACATGGATGAAATGATGTAGCCTCTCAAATCTCTATCAAACAGTCACATGGATATATGGAATGAAGTTGTGACTTGGCTATCTTAAATGCTCATCCATAAAAGGCAAATCTCTTTTTGAATTTTTCAAAAATTTTATCAAAATAAAATCTTTTTGAGTTTTTGTAAAAATTTTCTAAAAAGAGAATCTTTTTGTATTTTTCAAAGGATAATAAAAATACATAAAAGCTGTACAACAAATCTATGGTACATATAAAACAGACTAGCAATAGGAAGCATATGATATGATCATGAAGAAGTATCCTATTCTAGACATAGACCAACCCCTCAGTCAACTGTGCAAATCCCCAAAGACTTCCTAAGACTCTCAAATCTAAGGGCATCTAAAGGTTTCGTGAAAATATCGGCTAACTGACGGTCGGTAGGAACAAAACTCAGGGTTACGACCTTCTCCTCAACTAACTGACGTATAAAGTGCCCGCGTAACCTGATGTGCTTTGTTCGCGAATGTTGGACAGGATTGCGGGATATGTGTATCGCGCTCGTGTTATCACAAGAAATGAACATGGTGTCCTGTGAAATCCCATAATCTGCCAACATTTGCTTCATCCACATGAGTTGCGTCCAACAACTCCCGGCGGCGATGTACTTAGCCTCCGTAGTGGACAAAGAGATGGAGTTTTGCTTCTTGCTCAACCAAGAGACAAGAGCAGAACCAAAGTAGAAACACCCACCCGAAGTGCTCTTACATCCATCTACGTCCCCAGCCCAATCGGCATCTGAATAGGCAGATAAACGGTCATCGGTATCAAAGGAATACCAAATACCGTATGAGAGAGTCCCACTTACGTATTTGATAATACGTTTTAGAGCGAGTAAGTGTGACTCTTTAGGAGACGCCTGATAACGCGCACAGACTCCAACACTAAAGGCAATGTCAGGACGACTAGCAGTCAAGTAGAGAAGACTGCCTATCATACTCCGATACAAGGTTTGCTCTACGTCCTTGCCTGAGGTGTTCTTACTAAGCTTGGTAGTGGTACTCATAGGTGTACGAGCATGCTTAGCGGAGTCTAAACCAAATTTCTTCACTAGGTCTCTAGCATACTTGGATTGGGAGATGAACATCCCATCCTCTAGCTGACGAACCTGGAGACCAAGGAAGAATGTAAGCTCACCCACCATGCTCATCTCAAACTCACTTTTCATCTCCTCCTCAAAGTGGTGAGCATGCTGGGAGCATGTGGATCCAAAGACTATGTCGTCCACATAGACTTGGGCAACCAAGATAGCACCGTCATCTCTCTTGACGAACAATGTCATATCAACTCCCCCTCTCTTGAAGCCACGGGCTAAGAGATAGGAAGTAAGCCTCTCGTACCAAGCACGGGGTGCTTGCTTCAAACCATACAAGGCTTTTCTCAGAGAGTAGACGTGATCATGGTGCTTAGGGTCTTCAAACCCTTTTGGTTGTTCCACATAAACTTCTTCCTGTAGAATGCCATTCAGAAAGGCACTCTTGACATCCATCTGATATACCTTGAAGTGCAGATGACATGCGATGGCGAGCAGGAGACGGACGGACTCAAGCCTCGCAACAGGAGCAAATGTCTCCCCAAAGTCTACACCCTCTATCTGTGTGTAGCCTTGAGCGACCAACCTAGCCTTATTTCTGATTATGGTACCATTTTCATCCATTTTATTCTTGAAAATCCACCGGGTACCAATAACATTAGTATTACTAGGTCGGGGAACAAGATCCCAGACATTGTTCTTCTTAAACTGAAGCAACTCATCCTGCATAGCAGATATCCAGTGTTCATCTTTGAGTGCTTCTTTGTGGTTCTTGGGCTCGACTTTGGACGTGTAGCAATGATGACTAACAACGTTCTCTAGTTGAGCACGAGTCTTGACCCCTAGAGTGGGATCACCAACAATGGCTGAAGGATCATGACTCTTGCGAACCCAAGCAGGTGTGTCCCCTAACACAGGAATAGGGTCCACAGAGTGTGGGAGAGGAACAGGAAAATCACTGTCAGAACAGTCCTCATCCTCACACTGAAGGTTGGGATCAATAACCGTCGGAGGTTCGTCATCTTGCACGATGACGTTTATTGATTCCATGATCTTAGAGCTCTTCAGGTTAAACACCCGGTACGCTCTACTATTCGATGAATATCCTAGAAATATTCCCTCGTCGCTCCGGGAGTCGAACTTTCCTAATTGCTCTCTATCCCGTAGGATGTAGCATTTACTCCCAAAAACACGGAAATATGCCAGGTTGGGTTTCTTGCCTGTCCACAACTCATAAGGAGTGTGAAGTGTGTGTGGACTCAGATACACCCTATTCACCGTGTGGCATGCAGTAGACACTGCCTCTGCCCAAAATCTCCTAGAGACTTTACGACCTAGAAGCATAGATCTAGCCATCTCTTGGATCGTTCTATTCTTTCTCTCAACAATCCCATTTTGCTGAGGAGTTCTCATAGCAGAAAACTCATGTTTGATCCCAAGGCTATCACAGTACAAATCCACCTTTGCTTCCTTAAATTCAGTGCCGTTATCACTACGTATTCTGTTAATAGTGACTCCGTGTTGATTTTGCAGGACACGGCACTTGGTTGTTAAAAATTCTACAGCATCAGATTTCTCTCTCAGAAAACCTACAATGGAGTACCTGGAGAAATCATCTACCATCACGAGGATGTACCTCTTACCACCTAGACTCTCCGTGCGAGTAGGACCCATAAGATCCATGTGAATCAACTCAAGAGCACGGGAGGTGGTAATGGAATTCAACTTCCTATGAGGGCTACGGATTTGTTTTCCCAACTGACAGGGTCCACAAATCATGGAAGTTGGCTTTCCAAGAGATGGTAAGCCACGTACTAGGTCCTTTTTGACTAAACGAGATAAGTCTCTAACGTTCATATGACCTAGACGTTGGTGCCACAGATCCATAGGAGTAATCGTGGCGCTGTTGCAGACAAGTGAGGATTTGGGCTCAGTCCCATAGCAGTTATCCTCTGTCCTCACCCCTTTCACTAAAAGTTTACCGGCTTGATTATAGACCTTACAAGCTTTCCGGTCAAACTTCACTGCAAAGTCATCGTCGCACAGCTGGTTGATGCTAAGAAGGTTTGCTTTCAAACCTTTGACGTACAGCACGTTCTCTAGCTTTGGAAATCCTGGTAACTCTACTGTACCTCGTCCAACTATGCTAGGTTTGCTACCATCTCCAAAGGTGACTCTCCCATCATTATAATCCTCAAGATGGGTAAAATATGAGGCATCACCTGTCATGTGTCTGGAGCATCCACTGTCAAAATACCACTGAGAGGTATTATGTGCTTTGAGAGCAACATGGACAACAAGGGCCTTTTTCTCTTTCTTAGGAACCCAAGAGTAGGTACCTTTTTGTATTCCCTTATTGTTGTTGGTTTTAGCCGGAATGCGGGGCGCCTTCATTGATGGTAAGGTCATCCGTCGGAATTCCTCCATCAAACTCTGTGATGGCCGGCTAGAAACTCAACTCGCGCTCTCAGACTGGCAAACTCATCAGTATGATGTGGAGAAGTAAAAGTACGTCGTGTCCGACCAAATCTATAGCAAAACTCCCTAAGGTGTCCATTTCTTTTGCAATGGGAGCAAAAGAGCACAGTATTAGGAGGACCTTGGATTGCTTTTCTTGGTCAAATTCTCCTTCTTGGTTTTTACTGACGGCCATAAGGAGTCGTAGTAAACTCAGGAATTGGTCCGGGTGCAATTTGGGACGTGGAGGCACCATCAAAACCTATTCCTTGTCGGTCACCAAAACCTAAAGCGGGACCGAGGAGCATCTTTCCCATCTTCTCAGATCTGTCCTCGATTTGTACCTTGACTTTCCTAGCTCTCTCAAGGTCATGAGTAAGCTGAGCAACAAGGACTTCAAGTTTCTTCCTATTCTCCATGGAGGAATGGAGCTCACTAGTAAGACTAGCCACTTGTTTAGTCAAGTCCGCTTTCTCTTTCTCAAAACTGCTCTCTCTCTCTCTAAGCAAATTCTCTTTACTAACCCAGGCAGACTCTCTCTCTCTCATGGCGGTGCAGGTGGAGGACTCTCTCTCTCTCGTCTCTTCTAACTCTTCTTCTAACGCGGTGATCCTAAGAACTAACGCCTTGTTACGTTTTTTAGTTTTAAAAGACTCATTATATAACTCGGCGTAGGCGCGTTGAAGGTTACTCTCGTCCTCACTACCTTCCTCCTCTCCCTCACTCTCTTCGCTCTCGCTGTCGAGGTGTCCCTGTGAAGTAGCATCCTTATCGTCGTGAGATGCACTAGGAGTACTCACATGACTAGCCATGAAAGCGGTGAAGTTACGCTCATGTGGTGACTCATCTCCCGAGTCCACCGACTCGACCTCACTATCGTCACTAAGGGTAGCATTTAGGACATCTTTACCCTTTTCCCTATTCAGACGAGTGGCACACTCAAACGCTCTGTGTCCCTTACCGTCGCACTCGAAACACCTCTCACTGTCTTTAGGGGGTTCTTTGAAATCTTTCTTTTCAAACTTATTTTTCTGAAAATTCTTTTTATGTTTGAAATTCCCATTTTTCTTAAATTTCAGAATTTTCTTGAAGTTTTTAGCAAATAAGGCCAAATCATCTATGTCAAACTCACAATCATAATCAGAAGTTTCTATCTTTCTAGATGACTCGACTCTCTTTCTTGCCGACCCCTCACTTTTTCTCTCTTGGGCTTTAAGGGCAATTCCCTTATCTTTTGACTTGGCAGATTTAGGAAACATGTCTATTTCATAAGTTTGTAAATCTCCTACCAGTTCTTCCAATTTTAGTGTATTTAAATTACCCAAGGAATTTAGCACAGTGACTTTAGGTATAAAACGCTTAGGAAGGGAACGAAGAATCTTTTTAACAACTCTGGCATTTGGAATATGTTCACCAAGATTATAGCTAGTATTAACAATGTCAAACAGCCTAGCATAAAATTCATCAAAACATTCATGTTCATGCATGGTGATGGTTTCAAATTGAGTTGTTAAATTTTGCAATTTTGACTCTTTAACAGCATTTGTTCCTTCATGGGTAAGTTGTAAAACATCCCATGCTTCTTTTGACGTGGTACACGTCATTATGCGTTTGAACTCATCAGGTGTGACAGACCCAGAGATAGCACTTAGACCCTTAGAATTAAAAGATGACCATTTAAATTCATCATCAGTCCAAGAAATGTCAGGTTTCAAGTTGGTCACATTATCAACAGTCACAGTGGGAGGAGTCCACCCTCGTTCAACTAAAATCCAGACACGTTCATCAATGGCTTTTAAAGCCGACCTCATACGGGCTTTCCAATAAGCATAATTTGTCCCGTCAAAAATAGGCATTTTATAATATGATTTCTCCATTTGAACACGCTCTTTTCAAAAATCAATTTATTTCAAAAAATTGATATCTTTAGAAAAATTTTGCGGAAAATAGGAATACGCGATAGATTAGCGTAACCTGCTTTGATACCAATTTGAAAGAGTTGGCGCTTGCGTTCAATTAAGAAATAATATAATAAATACCATTTTTAACCCAAATTAACCCTAAGCATGCAACTAGGTGTGATTGAAACAATATGAAATCATGCAAGAATTATTCAACACACAAAGTTTAAGGAAAAATCCCCCACAGGGGCAAAACCATTTGTATATCACTATAATTTGTAAAAGACGATTTACAATCGGATTACAATGAAATACAGGTTGACTAAGAATTACCCTCGGGTATCGGATTCTGTAGTCGCGGCTGGAATATCCCTTTCCAGTAGGGTTGGCGGCTGGAACTATCCCTGTCCAGTAGGGCTGCAATGAAGAGGAAGAAGCGGTCCACTTCACAAAGGGTTGAACAACAGCAATGATGTTCTTGGGTTACCAAACTTTGATTCACATAGATATGGAAGATGTGTGAATCTAAAAACCTAGAATCATAGGACTCAATAGGTGAAGACTTTAGGGTTGATATGCTCTGATAATCGTGGGAAAGTCTTAAGAAAACCAACTACTGATCGTGGTTTAAATAAGGAGTCAAAACCCTAAAAAATCTGCTACACGATCTGGCAGAGTCTATCCTCGTCGGATCGGTCCGGTTCTTTAGGCGGATCGGTCCGGTTAACTCGGATCGGTTCTTTTTCTGAAACCGGATCCATCCGGTTGGCATCGGATCAGTTCGGCATTTTGGCTTTATCGGTTCGCTATGGATCCGGGGCACACTGGCTTCACCTCAGCAAGCGGATCGGTCCGGTCCCTTTAGGCGGATCGGTCCGGATGAACCGGATCGGTTCTTTTATCTGGGCCGGATCGGTCCGGTCTGTTCCCTTGATTTCTTTTCTCCTTTTGATATTCGGATCCGTTGATGAGCATATGATTCTTGAATTTCCTCAACGGTGTAACGACGTACGACATATAAAATGCTAACGGACAAAAAAGTCCTTACATTAATTAAGACCTGCCTGTACTCTTGTGTTATCCCCTAATATTATCTAAATCACTCTTCTTTACAGAGGCATCCATTGGTCTACGCTTGACATGCTCAAGACAACTAAGTCGATTTTTTCTCAATTTATCATTTATAAGAGCTACTTTTATCATTTCACGAATTTGTTCATTTCTAATTTTAACCTTTCGAGTTTTATCACAAATCCATCCTAACATTCGCATCTTCATCACACTCATTTTCTACACATTTTATTCTTTGGTTGTCCAACACTCTGTCCCATATAACATGGCAGGTCTAATGCTCATCTTATAAAAAATTTCTTTTAACTTTAAAAGTATACGTCTATCACACAATAAGTCAGTAGCACTTTTTCACTTAACACAGTCTGCTTTAATCCTATTAATAACATCATTACTAATATCTTCATCTTTTTGGATAATCGAGCCTAAGTGACAAAAATGATAATTTCTTAATATCTGTTGATCATCTAATTTCACCACATCCCACTTTGTCCTCTTATTACTACTAAAATTGCACTCCATATATTCTGTTTTAGTAGTGCTTATTTTAAATCCTCTTGTTTCTAAAGTTTCGTTTGTAAGGGCAAATTTCCAATCGAGTCAATTTGTAGTATTAGCTTAATTCCAGATAAAATAATTTTGAGTCATAGGATAGATATTTGTACCTATCAAACCTATGACGTTTGAAAAGTTGAAGACATAGCGGCGAATAATTTAAAGTTTCACCCTTGTTTATTTTCGTGCCAAGTATGTACGTCATCAACATTTGATTTTCTAAAGTCTCCAAAGGTATGAATGTTCTATTATACATATAGGAGTTTGGAAAATATTTTTGGGTGTTAATATTTTCGCCAAAAATAATTTTGATTTCATGTTATCTAAATATTTTGTTCCTGGATACCTTTCCGTAGAGAAATCATAACTAATTAAAAAAAAATCAGAAAAATACGAAATTGTCAGCCACACGGTCGTATCAAAATTATCTAGAATCATGGCCTGAAACCCCGTTAGATAGGTCGTTCAAAAGAACTAAAAATGAGATTTTAGAAAACTTCGTTGTTTTCTCGTTAAAAGATTCGTTCAAACGAACTCGTTGGAATGAACTTCAAATGAAATGACGCAGTTTTTGACAGTTTTATGAAAGACTTCTCATTTCCCCACTACTTTTTCCCACTACTTTTTCTGATAAAATAAGTGCGGGAACAACTTTTTCAAAAGATACCTTTTCATTTTCCTTGAGAGTTTGAGAGAAAAATACTTCCAATAAAAGGTCCATTTATGTGTTAACCTTTCAAGAATAAATTTCTACCAAAAACACATATGTTTACACCCAACATGTCTTAGTTTAAAATCCAAGTTCCTCAATATATATATCTTTCTTGGAGATCGTTTGGCACCGGATTCATTCTTATCCTCATAAAAGAGACAGTTTGGGTTCTTCTCTACCCCCAAAAGGAGAAAAAATTTCTACGGCGTTCCCAACGGAGAAAGGCTTCGTGTGCGGGTTGACGGTGACCGATCCCCATTGGTGGATTCCAAGACTACGGTGGAGTCTGTGGTTGTCGACTAGGCGGTGATTGTTACAAGAAGAAGTGTCGAGGCTTGAACAAAGTCAAGTCGTGTGTTGTAAGTCTTTTGTCCTGTATTTGTAAACATACAATACTTAGTGGACTTGTAGGCAGGGCCATCCGAGATTTTTTCCATTTGAGTTTTCCTCGTACATCACGACGTAGTGTGATTGTTTATTTTATCTTATTAACTCACCTAGATGCATGCTTAGGTTGAAAAGATAAAATTTGGTTTAATTCACACTTTGGATTAAATGATGCTAAATTTAATTTGGGTAATTTTAGTTTAAGTTAATTTAAGTCAAGAAAATTAATTTGGCAAAATTAGTGTTTAATTTGTTTGGCCTATATTTAATCATGAATTAATTTGTGTTGGGCTATTTTGGACTTGAATTGAATTTCTTGTTTGAGTTTAATTTTAATTTTGGTGAAATTAAAATTTAGAATTTTTTGTTAAAAATTTAAAAAGAAATTTTAATTTGAAATATCTTTGAACCACCTCGTAATTTAAAGATTTGAAATTTGGGGGCATTCGACCCATCAGATTGGTATCAGAGCGAGGAGCGCTAAGTTATTGCGTTTAGGTCATTTTTGCACTTGCTTTAAAAATGAAAATTTCACCATTTTCAAAATTTTCAATTTTTTATGGTTCAAATTACGCGTATTGGATGTCGAGAATGAAATCGACACTTAAATCCTTAGATGAGTGGGTTTGGCAATCGGTAGTTGTCAGGTGTTCCCCACCTACGTGTTTAGTAGAAAATGAGTGTGTTCCAAAAACTGTAGAGAGATGGAGTGAGAATGAAGTCAAATTAGCGAATTTTAATTCCATTGATTTAAATGCTCTTTTTAGTGAGGTCACACTGGATGAATTTCGATGTATCATGATGTGTGAAACACTTAAAGAGGCTTGGGATATTTTACAACTCACCCATAAGGGAACTAGTGTCTTGAAAGCTTCAAAACTCCAAAACCTCACCACTCAATTCGAAACCATTAAAATGCTTGAAAATGAAACTTTTGATGAATTTTATGCTAGACTTTCTGATATTGTTAATTCATCTTTTAATTTGGGAGAAAAGATACCCAACAACCGTGTAGTAAAGAAAACTTTGAGGTCCTTACCCGATAGGTTTATTCCAAAAGTGACTGTGTTAAATTATTTACCCATTTTAGCCTTTACGAAACTTGAAGAGCTCGTAGGTGACTTACAAACCTATGAACTTGACATTTTTCCCCCTTTAAGGATGAGAAAAATAAAGATAAGGACATCGCCTTAAAATCCCGAAAGGAGGAAAAATAAGTTTTGAATAATGAGAGTGACATCGATTTCGATGAGATGGTTATATTTGCTAGGAAGTTTAGAAAATTCCTTAAGTTTAATAAAGACAATCTCAAAAAGGATTTTAAGAAATTTGACAAGTCTAAGTATGACAAAGCCGAAAAATTCCCTATAAAGCATAATGTAGAAATTAATAGGGACGAGTCGAATAGATGTTATGGTTGTGAGGTATATGTCCATATGGAAAGAGAGTGTCCCACTAAACTAAGGAGGGAGGGAAAATAACCAATTTCATATAATTCCACCCTTAGTGATAGTGATAAGGAAGAGGGACCCGAATCCCCCATTGAGCGCAAATTTATCGCGTTCATGGCAAGTCATGTAAGTGAAAGTGAGAAATCGTCAAATGATGACATTATAATACATGACACTTTCGAGGCCAAGATTTGTGAATCCCAAGGTTTTGATGGCAGTGAGAGTGGAGAAAAAAGATAGAGTTAAAATGAAGAAGAGGTTGATGTGACTGAACTTTAAGTAGATTTTCAAGAGTTGTATGCCGAATCGATTAAATTAAAAAGGGTTAATTTGAAGTTAGAATCTTGTTTGAGAAAATGTGCCAAGGTTAATAATGAGAGTTCTTTAGTGGAAGACATTAGGACACGTGAAAAGGCTCTTCGTGAGAAGCTTGAGTATGTAGAACGTGAGAGAGATAGCCTTAGAGGTTTAATGAAGACTATGAAGAAAGAGCTTCTCGAGTTTGAAGAGAGTAGGTGTTTTCTTGTGTCACGTATTTTAGAGTTGGAAGAAAAGTTAAGATACTCAAGTCGAGTCAAATTTGATTTGGAGTGTAGGTCCGAAAAATTAGATAAAATTCTTGGAACCTTCCAAATAAAAAATGACACGTGTGGTATTAGCTTCAATACACAAAATACTTTCACTAATAAAGCCAAAACCACTAGTTTGAGAGAATGTTCTAGGAACACTTTGAAAGGTCAATCCTTAGGTACTACTTTTCGCTAGATTTTTGCTTATTCACATTGTGGTAAAAAAGGTCATCTTAGGATTTTTTGTTTTGACCTCAAAAAGGCTCCTAGGGAGTCCAATAGTATAGTCACCAAAACTCTCAAATCCCGAGAGCATCACGCTTCACTTGTATGGATTAGGAGATGCGATTTAGTGACTTTACAAGATAGGATTTATGATTCTCATTTTCTATCACGTGATACCTCCCATACTAAATTTAAAGGTTAAATTTGTTAGATTTGTTTGTATATACTAGATTTTGTGCTGCGTGTTATAAATTCATGCTAGTTGTATGTTTGTTTGTCATATTCTAGTCCATGCTTCATCATATATGTTATGCTAGATTTATGACTTGTTTATCTTTTGTATTTTATTCTTTTCATTTTTATTGGTATCAAATGAAAATTACAAAATGATTTTGTTTATCATTTGTATTTTACTTTTGTGAGATGTTTGAATTTAATGAAAAATACAAAAAGATTTTTATTTATCTTTTGAGTTAATTTTTTTTGTGTTGACTAAAACTTGTTGAAAAAATAAAAAAGTTTTTTTGTGTGTGTATATATTTGAGTTTTACAAACCTTTTATGGCATATAGTTGTGTTTGAATCCTATCATTCCACACCATGTAGCTAGAACGTTTGGTCAGGAATTTCAATCCTTAAAGTGTTCTTTGCCATGGTTACATGGAGTAGTTTGAATTTGACTTGCTTAATGGATTCGCTTTTTATATGCCTTCTCGCACACATGCATGAGCTCTTTTTAACCTCTCCTACCAATCTAGTAATCTACATATTTTGTGACTTAGGAGGATTTGTGCATCTTAGAGTCGTTGCACGTGAGATTATTGTGTGTTTAAAAAATTGATATATGAAAGTGCACGATGAAGGGATACAAAAGTAACAATCATCATTTGCGATTAAGGCACCGTTTGCAATGGAACTAAAAGAAATATGTGGTCCAAATGCCAAAAAGAAAAATATGGCAGTAAAAGAAAAATATAACCAAGGCCTAGTTTGTTTAGATTAATATTTTCATTCAAAAGAAAAGAAAAGAATAATATTATATTTGAGGGAGTTTGGATGGGATATCAACGGCTTTGCATAATGACTTTGTATCCTAGTGCACTATATTGTCATGACTCAATTGATTTGTAGAATCGTCAATATGCTAGGCTTATATGCATTGTGCTCGTTTTGTTCATCGAGTTCACTTTATTCTGTCACACAAGGCTAAATCTTAGTTGATAAAGTTTTGCAATCAAATAAGAACTCGATGAACATGTTTAAGTGATTAGGTTAGCATTCTTTGGTTACTAGTTCACACCCCTTCACTACCATTTCCATATAACACACTTATGCCATAAGAGTGTGGAAAGTTTTTTTTACTTTCTCTTGTGTCATTTGTGGTGTTTATATATATATATATTTGCGTGTTCATAATCGGTATCTCTTATGTATATATATATATATGATATTTTTTTAATCTTTGCCATGCTAGCTATCCATGTTTTGCTTTGAATTCAAATTCTGTATCTATCTCATTGCAACTTTTGTTTGATAGCCATTGCTTAGTATAGATCATTATTAGTGGTATCTTTTGTTGTATAATAGTTGATATCTTTTAATATTTGTAAGGATTAGTTGAATTTCATTGTTGCTTATATGCTTCATTTTTTTTGTCACTCAATATATCATCGCATGTTTAACATTTTTTCCCATATTTGATATCCCTTGCTTAGTTTAGGGGGGTTTGTGCTTTAATTGGGGGAGATATTAGTTGTTTATGATTCTTAACCTTTGTCTATTCCTGAACAAAAAATGAGAGAAATGGTTCTAATCCTTTGAAATTTAGGGATATTTAACTGTTGGGGAGACATCTTTCTAGGTAGATCGTTGTTAGATAAAGAGGGAGAATTAATTAAGGGAGGAAATTTATTTTTTGCATTTTAATCTTTTGATATTCCCTACGCTTTTAATTGTTTGTTTAAGCGTGCAGGATATTTCTTTTAGTGGCATTACTTAAAGAGACAGCATTTCCTATGACTTGAGTTAAGCGTCAGTAATTTTCTTTTTTTTGGGGACGTTGTGTCTAGACATGCTTGACGGCCCTTAGGATTTTATGTTTGGTTTTGCCCCGGAATAGACAAAGGGGGAGATTTATAAGGGCAAATTTTCAATCGAGTCAATTTGTAGTATTGACTTAATTCCGGACAAAACAATTTTGAGTCATAGGATAAATGTTTGTACCTATCGAGCCTATGACGTTTGAAGAGTTGAAGACGTAGTGGCTAATTATTTCAAGTTTCATCCTTGTCGATTTTCGTGCCAAGTGTATACATCATCAACATTTGATTTTTCAAAGTCTCCAAAGGTATGAATGCTCTATTATATATATAGGAGCTTGAAAAAAAAATTAGGTGTTAGTATTTTTGCTAAAAAAATTTTCTGAATTCATGTTGTCTAAAGATTTTGTTCTCGGACACCTTTCTGTCGAAAAATCATAACTAAATAAAAAACAATCAAAAAAATATGAAACTGGCAACCATGCGTTCGTATCGAAATTATCTAGGATCATGGCCTGAAATCTCGTTGGATAGTTCGTTCGAATGAACTTCAAACGAGATTTCAAAAAACTTCGTTATTTTCTCGGTAGAAGATTCGTTGAGATGAACTCGTTCAAACGAACTCGTTCGAATGAACTTCGAATGAAATGACGCAGTTTTTGACAGTTTTTTGAAAAACTTCCCATTTCCCCACTACTTTTTCCTGATAAAATAAGTGCGTAAACAACTTTTTCAAGAGAGACCTTTTCATTTTCCTTGAGAGTTTGAGAGAAAAATACTTCCAATAAAAGGTCCATTTATGTGTTAACATTTCAAGAATAAATTTCTACCAAAAACACGTATGTTTACACCCAACATGTTTTAGTTTATAATCCAAATTCCTTAATATATATATCTTGCCTGGAGATCGTTTGGCACCGGGTTCATTCTCATCCTCATAAAAGAGACAGTTTGGGTTCTTATCTACCCCAAAAAGGAGAAAAAATTCTACGGAGTTCCCATATGGAGAAAGGCTTCATGTGCGGGTTGACGGTGACCGAGCCCCATTGGTGGATTCCAAGACTGCGGTGGAGTCTGCGGTTGTCGACTAGGTGGTAGTTGATACAAGAAGATGTGCCGAGGCTTGAACATAGTCAAGTCGTGTGTTGTAAGTCTTTTGCCCTGTATTTGTAAACATACAATACTTAGTGGACTTGTAGGCAGGGCCGTCCGAGATTTTTTCCATTTTGGTTTTTCTCGTACATCACAGTGTAGTGTGATTGTTTATTTTATCTTAGTAACTAACCTAAATTCATGCTTAGGTTGACAAGATAAAATTTGGTTTTATTCGCACTTTGGATTAATTGGTGCTAAATTTAATTTGGGTAATTTTAGTTTAAGTTAATTCAAGTCAAGAAAATTAATTTGGCAAAATTAGTGTTTAATTTGTTTGGCCTATTTAAAAAGAAATTTTAATTTGAAATATCTTTGGACCATCTCGTAATTTAAAGAAGTTTAAAATTTTGGGGCATTCGACCCAGTGTCTTTCCATAATTCCAATCTAGCATTAATCCCTATCTTAGTATCATTTACTAAAATAATATCGTCTGCAAATAGCGTACACCACGGAACCTTATCTTGTATTTGTCCCATTAACTCATTCATAACCTAAGCAAAGAGATTAGAACTTAGTTTTGAACCTTGGGGGATACCTATAATAATTGAGAATTCACCACTTTATCCAGTTACTATTCTTACTATAGTCATGACCTCATCCTACACATCCTTGATCACATAAATATATCTACGAGTTACTCCTTTTTTATATAGAACTATGTTGGTATACTATCATATGCCTTCTCCAAATCGGTAAAAATCATATGAAGGTCCTTCTTTTTCTCCCTATACATTTTCATTAAACTTCTCAGTAAATAAATTACTTCCATCGTTGACATCTCAGTCATAAAACCAAATTGATTCTCAGATACTGTTGTTTTCAATCTCAATCTATATTCAATTACTCTCTCCCAACGTTTCATTGTATGACTCATTAACTTAATAGCACAATACTTTGAACAACTTTTTATGTCTCATTTACTTTTATAAATAGGTACTAAAATACTATTTCTCTATTCATCGATCATCCTATTAGTTATTATAATTATATTAAATAATTTTGTAAGCGAAGATACTCCTTTCTTCCTTAGGCACTTTCAAACCTCAATAGGGATTCCATCTGGTTCTAAAGTCTTCCATGTTTTTATCTTTTTTAGAGTAATCATAATTTTTATTGTTCCAATTCTACAAAAAATATTTCTCGAGTCTCCCTAAGTTCCTCTATATCTAAATTACTCCCATTTTTCCATTCCATAACCTCTCGAAATAATTTTTTCATTATTTCATAATCGCATCATTATTGACTAAGACTCTGAAATAATAACTTTTATTACTCTTAATGTTATTAAAGTATTTTATTGTTATGTCCGTCAGTTTAGTGAGGGTGCACTTGCGATTTTAATGGAATATTTATATAATTGAGTGTTAAGCACACATGCTACTACATTTTATCTTTTTTTTTAATCCCAAGACAAGAATCTAGGTGATAAAGAAGATAAATTAAAGTATTCACATAAACAAGGAAAATATGGGGAAAAAACTCCTTACGGGTAAAACCCTTTTTTCAATCAGCACTTTCGAGTTTTACAAGACATAACTTACAACACCTCTAAAGAATATGGATCTCTCCTGAGTTGTCCACAGGTGGCGGTCCACCCTCGATATCCACCGATCATCCTTTGTCTTCCTTTAGCAGTGATCCTTACAAGAACCATAATGGTCAACTGTGAAGAAGATCTCACCACAAGAGTAACTTAGATATGAAACTCTTTCGGGGGCTTCAAATGGATTTACATATATATATATTTGGGAGTGATGATTTTTAAATCAAAAGGTACTTTTGACCCAACTAAAGTAAGGACTTTTGCACTAGGTATGTATAAATCATTTTTTGCAAAAGTCACTTTTAAAATCCCTTCGAAACAGTTATTTATATGAAAGGCTCAAAATTCAAGGCGACGACTGTCGTTGGAACGAAAGCAAGTTCATTCGAACGAAACAACTATATCATTTGAACAATATTCAAACGAGCTTCAAATGATAGAAAACAGTACGCCCTTGGTCAATGTTCAATCGAAGTAAACTTCAAACAAGACTTTGAACAAAAATGAACTCTCGTTAGAACGAGAATCCCATCTCATTTGAACAAGATGCACGAACTTTGAGAAATTTTAAATAAAAAAATGCCTCGATGTTTTAAATAAAAAAATCTCCCAATTATAAATGTAAATAAATTCAAAATCCTAAATTATTTTCTACCTTCGTAATGTGGAGATCATCTTGAATTTGGAGACGATGGAAATTCGATTCTTTGTGATGGCTCGAGTAAAACGGTAGATATATATGCTAAAAACTATTTTAGCCAAAGCTATAAGCAAATGATAGAAATTATGCTCTTACAAATCTCGTCCTTTTTGCCTATTCTAGTACAAACATAAAATCGAAATCCAAATTACAATGAATAACCCCTAAGACATGAAACAATGTCCTAATACCCTCCCAAACCTTAAAATGGATAGGTAAAAGAATAATGATGTCTTCAAATCTCCACTTCTCCTTGGTCTTCTCTTTGGCACTTTGTCTGCATTGAGTGTAATGAGAATATGATTTTCCAAAAGTACCTATGCACATGAAACAAAGGAAACACCCCGTGATGCATCAAGTTTGGCGCATCAAATAAAATTCATAAAAAATAAATTATCCCCCATAAACCAAGCTCCCCCATAATTTGTTATCCCCCTTTTATTCTGTCCGAAATAGACAAGGAGTAGACACTAGTCATAAGTGTAAATCATCACAAATAGCAATAAGATATAATAACAAAAAGATATGCAAATGACAAACATGCAATGATAATATCAAAGGCTCCACAAACTGTTTTTGGAAATTTTCAAATTTTTTTAACCATAAAAATTATACAAATAACACACACCATGGAGAAATAAAAAAATAACCGAATTATGGAAATATAATGCATGGGTGTGAACATATTCTATAGGCTAATCAACGTACACAAACATACCACATGCACATGAAGGAATGAGACACCACTAACGAAAGATCTCAAAGTCTATCTTAGGTGGTAAAATTGTGAACTCAAGTGAAATTGACTTGACCAAATCAACTAATTAAGACCTTAAGTGATTTTCTCACCAATAACGCCCCAAACTTGTAACACTTAACGATACTTTTATAGGAAGTACAAACCCATTGATTTTCGACTTAACTCCCTCAAATCTCACATATTGAATTTTTTTCTCTCAAATCTTTTTGAAGAAATTATTGCTCATATGTCGAAAAGTATCAATTTTCTTTTAAATTGTCCCGACACTTCAATTTTTATGTGCCTGTAATCTTTTAGGCTTTTTTCTTTTGCAAATGGTGGCTTTTCACACAAAATCAAGATATTTTTTGCAACCCGATCCCATTGCTTAATATATACCAAATGTTTTAGATAAAAGTTTTTTTTTTCAATCCGAGCAATAGATCTTACATGCACTACTTTTATTATCTCGCTTTTCATATTTGGTTCATTTTAGAAGAAGGATTAAGATGAAAACACTACAATCGACATGTCAAAGGTAACTGCAATACTCAAATAAGTCCACGCTCCTATGCATTAAAGGTGCCAAGGAGTCAAACATGTAACAAGTAGTCATCATATCAAATCTTAATGAATCCATACATTATAAAGCACATAAATTAAATGATTTTAGGTCTCAAAACACTACAAAATAGTCACATGGATATGAAATGAATGAGTCATTCTGACATATTAAATGTTCATACACATACGGAGTAAAAAAAATATAAATTCTTTATTTCAAAATTTTATCAAAATAAAATCTTTTTGCCTTTTTCAATTTTTTCTAAAAGGAAACCGGAAATATTTTTGTATTTTTTATGAAAAACAAACTCTTTTTGGATTTTTTTTAAATGAAAAAAGAAAATACATTTTAAAATGAAAAATTCAAATACAGTGATAATACAATGTAACAATAAGCATGTAGAATATGAACATGAAAAGCATACTATGCTAGAAATAACATCTCAACCTCAATCATTAGGCCCGAAGGAGTTTTACAAAGGAGATGGCATCCTTTGAAAAACCTCCATCAAATTTTCTAAAGTCTTGACTTAATGCTAGAACTTGCTCTGTGAACTCTCAAAATCTCTCGGGTGATGTGGGGAGAATGCAGAGTAACATGTCTGGGAGTGCGTGTGGGAACTCGTGTGGTAGCATATCGTGAAAGATACCTATAAGACACTCTCTCTAACTTAAAATAAAATTCCTTAATTTGACCCTTTTTCTTATAATGGGAATAAATATACGCGGGCTAAGATCCACCTCTCTCAAAACGTTTAGGACGAGTTCTCTTACGTGGATTCAAATGCCTACGTTGGTTAGGTCAAGGGTCATATGGATCTAACACAAACTCGAGAACTGGCTCAGGTGCTACATGGGAAGAACACACCGTCATAACCTATTCCTAATCTCTTAACATTACCCAAAGCGGGACCGAGGAGCATCTTTTATACCTTCTTAAATGTGTTCTTTAAAGTAACATTGACCTTTCGGTCACATTTGAGATCTCTCTTGAGTTGGGATACACGGGCTTTAAGTTTCTCACAAGTTTCTAATGAATATTGAATATCTCCTGTAAGACTAGCCACGGTGTTGGTAAATTCACTATTTTTCCAGCCTAAGACGATTAACTGCTCACATAAAGAAATCTTCACCTTCTCGAGTTGACTCGCCAACGCCTCACACACTCTTAAAACTTTCACCGCTCTCTACAAATCTAACACCCTAAGAGACAAATATTTATTTAACCTTTTGGTTTTCAACGTCTTGATGTATAAATCACTAAAAGCTTTTTGGAGATTCCCTTCTCCCTCACTTGCATTATCTCCCTAATGACTTAAAACATCATCGAGGCTATCATATTTACATGTGTCCTCATAGTCGCGGGATAAACTAAAAGTACTCACATGACTAGCCATGAACGTAATGAAATTCTCATGTTGTGATTCTCCCCTTGAATCAATCGACTCGATGTCACTATCGTTACGAGTGGCTTTATTTGCAATCTCCTTTCCCTTGCTCTTTCGCATAGTGGGACACTAATATGACTCGTGCCCTTTACCTTTGCACACAAAACACGTTATGTCTTCCTCTTTCTCACCGTTATCCTTGAAATCATTCTTATTTTTATTTTTCTCAAAAGTATTTTTATTGGAAGAATTATTTTTGGAAAATTTGAGAAACTTTTTAAAAAAATTCGCAAACAAGGCCAAGTCATTAACATCAAAATCACCCTCAGCTTTAGATTTAGACTTACAAACTCTCTCTTTCTTCTTTTTATCTTGAGTATCTAAAGCTACCCATATGTCCATAGGTTTAATGGTTTTAGGGAACATATCTGTCTCATAAGTCTGAAGGTTTCCTACGAGTTCTTCTAACCTAAGAGTGTTTGAAATCCCTAAAGAGGTAAGAACCCTAACCTTAGGAATAAATGTGGAAATGAGTGACCTTAGAATCTTTGTAACAACCTTAGTCTCAGGAAATTTCTCACATAAATTAAAACTATTTTTTACGATATCCGATAACCTAGCATAAAGTTCATCAAAACTCTCGAACTCTAATATGGTGATGGTCTCAAATTAGGTGATCAAATTTTAAAGCTTGGATTCCTTGACAGTATTGGTACCCTCATCAATCAACTGGAGGATATACCATGCTTACTTAGACATAATGTACGTCATAATGCGTCGAAACTCGTCAGGGGTGACGGCTCTTTAAATAACACTAAAGCCTCGGGAGTTGTAAGTGGTCCATTTTAACTCATCATTAGTCCAGGAAGAGATGGGTTTAGGATTTGTGAGATTATCAACAGTGATCATGGGAGGAGTCCACCCTATTTCACAAATAAGCCATACCTTTTCATCTATTGCCTTTAAAGTGGATCTCATTCAAGCTTTTCAATAGGCATAATTCGATCCATCGAAAATTGGCACCCTATTATATAAGTTCTCCATCAGAAAATTTGCGATTTTTCAAACAATTGATATCACAAAATTTTTTTGCAAAAAATAAGGATCTCACGATAATTTGGTAAAACCCGCTTTGATACCACTTGTATGGGTGAAAATAGTTGAATGATTTGATAGCAATTTAAGAGTGTGCAGTTACCTAATGGTGTAACTTATTAAATTCAGATGAAAACACATACCAAATTTTAATTCAATTAGCCCTAGAACATGTAACTATGTGATTCAAAATGTAAATCAAGAAAGTATGCAATCACAACAGAGTTTTAGGAAAAAACCTCTTTCAGGTAAAACCTTTAATTCACATTATAAAATTTACAAATTGCAACTTACAAATTTTATAAATGAATCTATTATGATCCTCTAAAACTCACAAAAATGCAGCCTTCCTTTAGCAATGATCATCGCAAGAGTCACAAGAACCACAGTCCTCCTTCAGCCTCAGCCTTTGTCTTTAGCAGTGATCCCCCCAGGTTTCACAAGTCATCTATGGAGATGCCTTCTCCACAAAGCTTATGTATTCAAGGATACAAACCAAAAGGTTTAAACTTGATTCACTCAAAAATATTATGGGAATGTGATTTGTGAATCAAAAAGATTTTCAAACTCAAAAAGTTAATTTTTTTTGCTAAAGGTATGGAGAAACAATTATGGAAAAAGTCTTAATGAAAACAAACACGAAATAGGTATTTATAAGACATTTATAAATTTCGAGGCAGCGGCTCGTTCGAACAAATCTTCAAGCTCGTTAGAACGTGAATGGAAATTCATTTGAACGAAATAAATCTCGTTCGAACCAGTCATCCATATCATTTGAATGATCTTCAAATGACATAAAAGAGTACGCCCTAATTTAATATTCGATCAAAGTATACTTCAAACCGGACTTCTAATGAAAAGTGGATCTCGTTAGAATGATATTACCATCTCATGTGAACAAGATATGCTCATTTTGAAATTTTTTAAATAAATAAAACTTCCACGATATTTTAAAGATAAAAAAATCATGTTTCCAGTTTTAATAAAACTAAACATCCCAAAATAAATTCAAGGAATAAATTTTAAATTAATAGCATTATAACTTTGTAAAATAGAGATGATTCAAATTTGGATATGTTGGATCTTCGGATCTTTGTGACGCCTCAAATAAAACGGTAGTGGGATATGCCAAAAAATTATGTAAGCCTAAGATATTTAAGCAATCAGAGAAAATATGCTCTTACAAATTTATTATCTTTTGAATGAGGGACAAGAGGTTCCTTACACTACACCAAAATGGTCAAATTGGTACTCTTTAAGCGCTTAGCCTTATCACGGTCATTGATCGTGATAAAATAATATGCAATTTTTGCCATGGTCATTGACCATGACAAGGCCATGACAAAGGCTTGTCATGATCAATGACCATGACAAGTCCGTGACAACTGTACTTGTCACAAACTTATCACGGTCATTGATCGTGACAAGCCTATAAAGTTGTTACAGTCAATGACCGTGACATGTCCGTAATAATTTTTTCAGTAAAAAACCCTCCCTCTTCTTTTTTTCCCACCGATTTTGTTCCCTCCATTTCTCTCTCTCTCTAGCGGCTGCTCTCTTTCTCTCTCCCTACAACTTTGGTATGTTTTCTCTCTCTTTTTCTCCTCCATTTATGTATATGTGTATGTATATGTGCATGTGTGTATATATGTGTGTGTAAATGTGCATGTGTGTGTGTGTGTGTAGTGTATATATGCGTGTGTGTGGGGAGGCAGCAGGGCTGGGGGGAGGGGAGGGGGTGTATGTGCGCGCGCGTGTGTGTGTGTGTTTATGTGTGTGTATATGCGTGTGTGTGTGTGTGTGTATATGTACGTGTGTGTGTATATGTGCATGTTTATATATGTCTGTGTGCGCGTGTGGTGGGCAGTGTATGAGACCTGAATTTTTGATGATGTCTTTGTTGATACCTGGGCCAAAGGCACCAAGTGATGACATCGACGTCTACCTGGCTCCTTTGGTAGAAGAATTAAATGAGTTGTGGGAAGAGAGTGTGCAATCATTTGACCCTTTTTAGAAAATAAGAGTTCACCCTGAAAGCTATGTTGATGTGGGAAATTCATGATTTTCTAGCTTATGGGACATTATCCAGTTGTGTAGTACATGGTTATTTGAGGTGTTTTATTTGTGGAGAGGAGACGAAATCTATTCATCTATCCTTTAGCTCAAAAAATGTATACCATTTCCAGAGGAGGTTTTTACCCCCGTCTCATAGTTTCAGATTTGAGAAAGGTTCCAATTTTTTATTGGGCGGGTTTGAACATAGGCTACCGCAGAGACAACTTTCAAGTTCAGAAATTAAAAGTAAATCTTCTGAATGTGGCCCTAATATGCCAGGTAAGAATCCCAAATTTAAGAATGTCAAGCATAAGAAGACCCCAATCGAGATTGAAACTGAGACAAGAAAGGCATGGTCTAGGAGGTCAATTTTATTTGACTTGCCTTATTGGAAGAATAACCCGGTGCACCATGCATTGGATGTGATTCATGCAGAGAAGAACTTCGCTGAACATATTGTGGGCACTTGCCTTGGGGGGAGTCATTCGAAGGATGGAGAAAATTCACAAAAAGACCTTAAATCGTTGAAACTTAAGCCACAACTATGGTTGAAAGAAGATAGCAGGAGAAGGACAATAATTCCCCCTGGTGCGTTTACTTTGTCGAGTGGGGAAAGGAAGGTGCTTTTAGACACAATATATAATTTGAAGGGCCCATCTAATTTTTCTTCCAACTTGCAAAGGATTGTGAATTCTGCTACTCAAGATTTACATAAGTGTAAGTCCCACGATTGGCATGTGATCATGCAATTGGTTCCTCTATTGTTTAAGCACTGTTTCTCCAAGCACAAGGATTTGAGGAGGGCTATTATGCAAATTAGTAATACCTTCTCACTCTTGTGTGAGAAGGTAGTGAATCAAGAACACATAGTGGCAGCAAAATTGGCGGTGATCGAAGCGATTTGTGTGTTGGAGAAGTACTTTACCCCAGCATTCTTTGACATAAGTGTTCACTTGTTGGTACACCTATGCGACGAGGAACTTCTTTGTGGTCTAGTTAGATATCGGTGGATGTATCCATTTGAAAGATTGATGAAAGTTTTTAAAGATTACGTTTAGAATTCGCGATACATTGCAGAAGAATACATCACCGTGGATTCATCAATATATACTCGGGAATATATACATGACTCGACCAGCGTTGATGACACTGATGAGTTCGTCTATGATGGGAAAACGAGTGAAATTAACGAGTTTGCAACATGAACAAGTAGCTTGTTATCTATTTGACACACATGAAGATGTCGAAGAATGGAAAAAGTAAGTTAATTATTTTAATGTTTAACATTTTTTTAGAATATTTTAGATTATTTGAATGTTTAAATTAATTATGTAATATACAGAAAATATGAAGCCTGTGAGAACAATAAAAGACGAAAAATAATGGTACAATCAGACAGTGAAATTAGGATGTGGTTGTCACAAGAGGTAATTATAATGAAAATGGTCGTTATATAAAGTTACACTACACTCAAACTTTACAACTAGTCTAATTAATTTATCTATATTCTCATCTCTTAAAGACGGGTGATGCGACATCAAGGCTTGCTCGTCTAGCCACTGGACCCTTGTTCGTGGCATAAGAGTACAAAAAGTATCAATTGAACGATCACGTATTCGGTGCAAAAGTGTACAAGGAAAGTAAAAATGTACAGAACTCGGGCATTTCATACAAGGCTCTTACTTTCTTTCGAGCGAGGGTAAAAGATAAAAACCTCGTTGAAGCTGAAATGACTTACTATGGTGTAATTCGAAATATATTTGAATTGGATTATATAAGCTTCAAAGGGGTTGTATTTTACTGTGACTGGGTAAGAGTTGAGGATGAAAATGCTTGTAAAGTTGACCCTGCCACCAATTTGATCATGGTTGACTTGTCCAAGTTGAAGAGCAACGACCACTTGAGCGATGGGCCGTTATTTGTGCATTTCAAAAGGTTAACCAACTGTTTTACTCGGAGTATATCAACAACGAGCCGTGGTCAATTGTTTTACATGCGTCAAAGCGTCTAAATAGTAATGTGGATGACTTGGATACTCCTACCGAATATCAATCCATTTTTTATGATAACCCGAATTTGAAACAATTTTTTAATTTGTAATAAATATTCCAATTTGTTCTTTATCAATCCATTTTTAATGCTTTTAATTGATTTTCACTTTATCATTTTTACTCTTGTGTAGTGTGCGTGTGTGTGGGCAGTAGGGGTGGAGATGGGGACGTTTCAGATTTTTAGTAATTGTACATATTATGAGCTGGATGCTGTTGTTTTGGAATTAAGAATTGAGGTGTTAAACAGTAACAATTCATTTGGATTTGTAGTAATTGTACATATTTGCATGTCTTCTTCTAATTCATTTTGATTTGTACTAATAACAACATTTTTTTACAGAAAATGTCTCCTTTAGGTATTAAGGCGAGGATGATGATGCTAATTATGATGATGTCATCTGGGCTCGGTGGTAGCGGAGGCGAGGAGGTCTCCTCGGCCCCTAGGCTCCCCAAATATGGTAAATTGGGGATGGCCATCGAGAACAAGACGGGGCTATTAGCGAGATCCCTCGAGCTGGTAAAGACGATCATCGGCCCGGGGTACACTAGTTGGAGGGAGGTGTCAAATGAGCTCAAGTTAGCTATTTGGGTGGCACTATAGGTAATGAATTTGTATTTATATTTATATGAATATTTCAATTTCGATTTCGATTTCGATTTCAATTTTATTTTATATTTATATTTATATTTATTCACAACTAACTTTGTATTTGTTAGACAGGAACAACTAACTTTGTATTTATATTTATATGAATATTCCTTTTCTTGATTTGTTTTTATAGAAAATATAGTATGTTCAATATAAATAATAAAGGATGAGATGTTAAGGTGTATAAATTAAAGTAAAAGCAAGATTAAGAATTTATACCCTATATACGATTCTGACTTATGTTTTGGACGAATGATCCATTACCATCTGACGATCTCCCATCCAAAGGACCAATGCGAACGTTCGAGACCCGTTTGACCTAAAGTCAACTCCCCAACCTGGGAACGGAGCCAAGGACTCTTGAAGGTTTCTAAATTACCTTTCTAACGGTATGACCCGTGATTAAGTTCGATCTACGGATTGCATTTTAAGACTATTTTTTCAAAAACATCTGCTCTAGACTGCCGAATGTGAGGCCATTTCCCTACCTATTGGCAGTGTGTCTAGGATTACCTGCCGATTGGCAGGGCTAGGGGTATGCTGATTGGAAGCCCCTACGCTATAAATAGAGGGAATGAGATCACCCTCAATACACCTCAAATCCATCAATATTAGTGATCTCAACAATATTCTTCTGCAATTAATGAAGTCTCCCTATGTGAAATTCCTTCTCACCTTTCATTCCCATCATTTTAGACCCAATTTAGCAAATTATTCTTCTCTTTCATCCAAAATTCATCCCAACATTAAAAGGATCTGATTAAGGATCAAGATAAAGCTTTAACTCTCCAAAGAAAGTCTAAATATCCTTCTCTCTCTCCAAATCTCTTTATTTTTGCATTATTTATATAAATTCTTAATCTTGTTTTTACTTTAATTTATACACCTTAACATCTCATCCTTTATTATTTATATTGAACATACTCTATTTTCTATAAAAACAAATCAAGAAAAGGAGGGTTACACCAATAAACTCCAACGGGATTATTCACCACATTTTTTCAAAACTAAAAATACATTTTCTACAAACACACTTATAATAAATTCATGTCTGAACCTATAGGATAAAACCCCACCCTTATGTCGCATATGAACTACGTGGACTTTGATGCCTTTATAGACTACGTAGGAGTCTCGGGCTAAAACCCGAGACTCGAATGCAATTTCCCAATTTTCTAATTTTTCCCATTTTTGCATTTTCATCCTTTTCATCTATACATTATTTAATATATATTATATTTGTGATCCATATTGGCATTTTATCTAACATATATTATCGTTTCATCATAAAGATCAAAATCTTGATAAACGTGTACATTGTATTTTCTAGATATTATTTTGGGAACATTCCTAGGGATGACCTCATTCTATCTTTTCCATGATATGAGTTGGGCGATTCCGATCTCCATTTATATATACATGCACACACACTTCACGAAGAAGTTAAGAAAAATAATAACACAAGCCCATAAGAGACCAAAAGGGCGGGATGGGTGCCTAACCACTTCCCATTTCGTAACTTAGCCCCCGAACCTCTGAACTATTGGTTTCATAAGCATCACTTTGCCTTTGATGCCGCTCTCTCAAGGTGACGACATGTCCTTTTGCCTATTTTGTGCAAAATAGGCTGGCGACTCCATCTCTTTACATTTTTCCACATCGACGACGACCGAAGCACTCCTAGAGGAAGGGGGTGCGAGACGTTCACCCCTCTCCCCCCTAAGAAGATATGGGATGGCCACAGTGGCGACTCCGCTGGGGAAATTATTTATCATAAGAAGGATAGACTCTGTTTGCATGTGTGTTATCATTTTCTACTTGTGTGTGTATGCACCTGCCTGTATGTTCCCTTTTTTTCTCCTCTATTATTTCTTGCATATATCTACCTCATGCTTATATCACTCCTCACTCACACACTTGTAGATACTCTCCATGTACTCTTCACACTACTTACACTTAGGATCACTTTTGCCCATATGTTTCACACACCACTTAGAATATCCATTCTTAGGTGTCATTAACACACATCTCCGCTTATCACACTTGTATATATCCATGTTCACTCACACTTGTCACACACCCCTTGTAGCTGATCCTTGCTTAGGTTCACTACCACACACTGACTTATAGATATTCACACATCACTCATTCTCACGTATTCATGCTTAGTATAGTCTTCATGCTCCATGATATATTCACTTTTCGTGATACTTGTACATTCTTCCCTATTAGTATAGTGCTCATCATGCTAAATAAAATACTCTCTCCATAATATATTAATCAAGAATCATACAATTTGCACACTACATCCCCCCAAAGCATGGTTATTGACTAAATTTTGTCTTGTAACTGGGCGGTCACTTTGTGATGAGCGTTGGTTCGGCAGGTCACAAATCTCATCTTTCGTTGGCTAAGTTCTTTCGATGTATATCGAATGGTTCCCCCCACATCGTACCGCTTGACCAAAGTCATGACGGGAGGTGTATCGTAGGGAACTCATTCACATACGTCGAGTATATTGAATTTTCTCTCACACGTACTATCCCCATGAGGTATATAGTGAGGAAATTAACGTACACTTAGGTATATCAAATGGATTGTCCACACGTACAAATTTCCCTCAAAAGCAAGATATATAATGTGGAAGTCATAACAAAGAAGGAAACCCTTCCAACTAACCCGATAACTTCATACCTCATATAGGTATTAAACCTAAAGCACTCATATTTAGTTTGCCACCCGAAACTCTGCCGAAATGATGGGTCGGCATGCTGCCCAAATTTTCACATGATTTCATCTTTTTTTTTTAAATTGGACCTTGTCCGTGAGCCTGGTACCAAGTCAAACCGTGTTTCACATATTTTTCAAACCCAATCTTCTCAAGCTCGAGTCCTGTCCCGTCTGACATTTCTTTTTGGATTTAGGTAAACCTAATACAAAGTGAGAACATAATGATAATAATAATCATGCTGAGACCTTTTTCTTGTTTTTCCTCTTTCTTTACCAAAAGTGTCAAAAACATTAATTCCCTCTTTTGTACAAATACAAGCATTTTCCTTCCTTTTATCATAAATGTAAAAAATATTCCCTCATTTTTACCCAAAAATATTTTGTCCTCCTATTTTCCAAAAATGTCAAAAACATTTTCCTTCTATAATAAAAGACTTTCCTTCTTCCCTTTCAAAAATAATTTTGAATCATTTCTTCTTCTCAGTTCAATCACATACCCGACCCTTGCCCTAGCTCCCTATTAGATTCGGGCTTTCATCGAACTGCCCCGAAGCTTTATCAGTTCTCCTGTTACTTCCTTCGAGTCTAGAATTCACTTTCACCCACTTTCCATGAAGAACATAGACCAAGTACCGAATGTGCAACCTGATTTGATAACGGTTCTAGCCCAACTTACTATTAAGATTGATAACCATCAAATCGAGGTTCATAAGATACACGAAACTGGGTCCCTATTCTAGAAAAGCCAGAGGTCCTTTTCCCTCGTGCTATGGGTTCACATTCACTTGAGCCTATTTGGGTCCTAGAAGAATATCAACATGCCCCAAGTGCTCTTTTTTCCTATGGTCCACCTCCAGCTCAGCTCCTTATGCCAAATCTTGCCCAGCTAGGGGCTAACCTACCCGTAACCATTAATCTGAAGGAAGAAGAGTTTGATACGGTCAAGGAAGACCTTAAGATGTTGACTAAGAAATTTGACCAAGTCCGAATCTTCGGGAACTACATGAATTACACCCACATGTCTCCCTATCCTAAAGTAAGGTTGTCGAAAAAGTTTAAGATGCCGAGCATTGAGAAGTTCGAGGGTATTGGTCCCCCAATTGGTCATCTCCGAAGTTACCACCGAGCCATGACTCTCCTAGGTGCCTACGAGTAAATAATGGCCCAGATGTTTCAACAGACTCTGAAGGACAATGCTCTTCGCTGGTTCTTGCCCTTCAAAGAATTTAGATACCCCAGTTGGGAGGATGTTGCCCGTGAATTCATGTCACAGTAGAAATATAATGAGAAGTTAGAGGTTACCCGTCATGATTTAGAACTTTTCAAATAAAATTTCGGGGAAAATGTCTGTAATTTCATAGTAAGATGAAGAGATAAAGAGGCCACCGTGACCAATCGACCTTCTAAAGAGGAACAAGTCAGTGTTGTGAAGAAGAACTTCTTACCCCATGTTTGAGCGACATTAGGGGGACAATAACACTCCTATTTCTAAGACCTCCAAAAAGCGGGAATGGAGATCTAAGAAAGTCTTGCTAAGATAGAATTTGAGCTAAAGAAACTATCCGGACAATTCACTCCCAGAAAGTATGAGAATCCTGCCAATACCGTAATTTCAACCATCAATAACATTTCTCAGCCTCCCACTTCATGGGCACCAGAAAGCCACCCTGACCCCATTAAAAAAGAAATACATCAAGATTCACGCTCCCCTCTCCAAAGTTTACCAAGCCCTTTTGAGATGAAATTTCATTAATCTACTAGACCCTCATCCATTACCAAACCCACTTCCTAAATATTTCAAACCTATGTCCATTGCAATTTTTACCAAACTTCCAGTCATACCACTAATCAGTGCTTCCATATCCAAAATATAATCCAAGGTCTCATTCATCGGGGGCATCATCACCCCACCAGCCAATCCTAAACCAAACACTGCCCATAATCTACTCACAATCATACACATGATATCTTTCTAGAAGATTCCAAATTTGATCCATATACGCTAATTGTACCCAACAAATCACCCATTATGCCTGTATATTCTCCTAAACCCCTTAAAGTTTACCTGTACTTTCTCTTACACCCTACTTGTTTTGCAAATCAGGACCTATCACTTCTTGCAAGAGCATACATTATTGTTCGTACTTGTTTCGGAGGGAAAGATATGGAATTTTCAGCAGTATTGAGCCAGCTTCTAGAATTCGGGCTGAAATTGCCCTTAAAGATGACCATTGACTATTAGAGATTCAATACACTATTCTTAGAAGATCAAATTTGGTCTCGAGAGTCGATAATTGGGTGGAACCTACCGATGAAGTCAACTTCGATGAAGTCGTCCAGATCATGGCAGACTTATTCTGACAAACAGGTGAAATTTATAGTATGTTCGAGCTACTTGATGCTTTGAAACTACAAGATTTCCTAGTTCCTTTGCTTCTACATCTCCTCGCCAAGTGGGAGGATCTGTATGAAGAGGTCGTTGATGTTATAAAATTCATTGACTTCTTATAGAAGGATGATGTCTTTGCCACCGGATGGGGGGGGGGGGACGAATTCAATAGTTCAGATGAATAGGAAAACCCAGAAAAGACTAGCCCAGTAATCAGTATATGTGGAATGATATCGTTTGATGATCTTCTAGGAAAAATCAATAAAGTGAATGAACAAATCGAGATAGATGAGGAAATGGGGTTTCTATTTTGCCCCTCTTCTGTGAACCATATGACTAGATCGAGGAGGCATTACCGAGTTTCGAACCCGTAATCAGCAATAATTGATAAAGTAAAAGGTGTAGCGAAAATTCCTATGCCGAAAATGACCCTCTATGAGAGCAAGATCCTTGATCAATTGAAGAAAACTCAGGCCAACATCACTCTATGGGACCTCTTTATGTCTTCTCAGCTTCCCCGAATGCCTTAATTAAACTACTTATCGTTCCCATAGTCCTTCATTCCACCACGCCAGAAGAAGCAGTGAACTTGGCTGGATCTCTAACCCCTTCTAAAATGATCTACTTTTTCAAAGATGAAATCCCTAAGTTTGGTCCAAGTAACAAATATACTCTCAATATATCTGTTGAAGTCATGGGCAATACTATTCTTCTTTCACTTCTCGAGAATGGATCAACTTTTAATGTTTGCAGATTGAGAACCCTCAACTTCTTGGGATTGAAAGTTATAAAACTTGATCTAACCTCTGTCATGGTGCCTGCTTATGATAATACTCATCGGGAAGTGATGGGATAGATAAATCTTATAATAGGGGATAAACCTATAAATCCCGTTACTGAATTCCAGGTCATCGATATCCTGAGTTATTTAAACTTGTTGCTCGAATGACCATGAATCCATAGTATCAAGGGTGTGTCTTCCTCCCTCCATCAAAAATTGAAATTCTTCACCAATGAACATGATATCACCATCTTGGGCGATGATGATAACACTAAGAATGAAAGAACCAGTAACCCGATACTAAAGATACAATATGGGATGAATGATATGCTTTTGTCAGGATTTTGGGTTGAACCTCTTCTGCTCCCAATAGGGGATGATTTCAAAGATAGAGTCCATCTAGAACACAGCCCTCACGGCAATGTCAATGTGATATAGATTTTTAAGAAGATGCACTTTATGGTTCGACGACGACAACAGGGAATACTATAACCTATTGTATTGAAGAAGGCCTTTCCTCCTTGTGGTAAAAGTTACCAAGCATCGTCAATGCTTCACCAACCTCAGTTGAAGAGAAGGCTAGAAAGTACCAAGACTGTCTCAAGGGATTCCTTGAACGAAAGATTCATAAAAAAGGTGAAGATTTATACGTTTACAACTTTTTCAAACCATATTATGATTTTGTGGACAAGAAGATGAAGCCACGGATGGAGATATTTTTCTAAGATAGCTACTCATGGGTCAAAAGCTCCTATCATCACGTGTAACCACTCATTAAGAAGACTATAGTTGCTACCAGAGCTTTTGAGGAAAGTGATTTCAAGGATTTATTCAACTTACTGACACTGGGGCTGACACTCTGCTTGATCCACTCAAGTGCTACATCATTGGATCCATGTTGCATGATCAAAGCTGCTGATACACCTCTCCTCATTTGGAATGCTATACTAGTTCCACCCGCTAAAATGAAACCCAACCCAAATGTTCATTCCATGTCCTCTTATTTTATTGTTCCTCCCTATTCGGATCGTAATGTAATCGAGACATCCTTTGATGAGTTTCTTAACTCTATTTTTCCCAATAATGAAATATATAAAGATTTTGAGTATCTCACTACGCCTTACATTAATTGTCTTGATTTTAATCAAGCTCTTGATGATGATGATTTTATAAATGAATAATTCTTAACTAATCTTAATAAGGTTAATAATAAACATTACTGAATTCAAATTAATGAAGACTAAACTATCATTATTAATATCAGTTCTAGTACCCAACTGCACGAGATTAGGATAGAGTCCACCCTTGATGAGCAAGAGCGCCCGCAACTTAAAGGATTAATAAAGTAATTTGTGGATATTTTCACCCTGTTCTATGATAACATGCCCGACATTGATCCCGAGATAGCTCATCATGAGGTTTTAATGCTCCGAGAATGCAAATCGATCAAACAGAAACTGCAAAAGCTCCACACTAAATGGTCATTCAAGGTTAAGGAAGAAGTGGTCAGATAGTTGAAGGTAGGCTTCATCCAGGTGATCAAATATCCCACATGGCTAGCTAATATTGTACCCATGCCAAAATCTAGAAGAAAGGTTTGCATGTGTGTTGATTATCGAGATTTAAATAAAGCCTCTCCAAAGGATGATTATTCGCTACCCAATATCGATATGATTATAGACAATATGCCAGTTATGCTTTCAAGTCATTTGTTGATGGTTTTACCGAATATAATCAGATTAAGATGCACTTAGATTGTTAAGAGAAAATTGCATTCGTACTCCTTGGGAACCTTTTGTTACACCGTTATACCATTTGTTCTTAAGAATGCAGAGGCTACCTACCAGACGGCTGTCACAACCATCTTGCATGATATGATACACAAAGAAGTCGAGGTCTATGTTAACGACATGATCGTCAAGTCTAAGACTCAGGAAGGTTATGTTCTCGCTCTCTAAAAGTTCTTAGAGCGACTAAGGTGATAGAAAATGTGACTTGACCCACATAAATGTGTTTTTGGCGTTACTAAAGGTAAGCTCTTGGGATTCATGGTTAGAGAGAAATGGAGTAAAGCAGATCATGCCAAATTAAAAGACATACTTGAAATGCCACCACCCCAAATGGACAAGGAATTATGGGGATTCCTTAAAAAATACAGTATAGCAACCAGTTCATCAGCCAGTTGTCTTCCATTTATGAACCCATACTAAAACTCCTTCGAAATGGTTCTACCAATGTCTGGAATGAAGCTTGTCAAGAATCCTTTAACCGAATTAGGAAATATCTAACCCGACCTCTAGTTATCATGCCATTGCAACTTGGTCTCCCCTACTCCTATACATGATCATAATAGACATCATAGCTGGGACTTTATTAATCTCATACCTTGAAGAAACCCACAAAGAGAGGTCCATATACTATGCCAGTAAAAAATTAACCAGGTACGAAGTTAACTACACTGCCTTGGAGAAAGCATGTGTCATCCGTATCTAGGTCACCCAAACATTACTACACTATATGCTCACTTTTTCTATCAGGCTTGTATCCCGAATGGATCCTGTAAAATACTTGCACGAGAAACCTACCTTGTCTAGCTGAATGACCTGATGGTTGATGCAGTTAGTTAAATTTGATATCGTGTATATCACACAGAAAGCCATGAGTTATTTATGACTACCTCGCTGATTACCATATGGAAGAAGTCGATGTTTGGATCTCTAAATTCTCGGATAAAAATATCCTTTAGACCCCCTAACAAGATCTCTAATGGAAAATGTTCTTTGGCGGTGCCACCAATAAGAAAGGATACGACATTGGGATACTTCTGATTGCCCCTGATGACTTCGATACTCCCATTTCCATCAAACTAGATTTTCCATGCACCAACAACATGACCAAGTATGAGGTATGAACGGTAGGCCTCAAATTTGCTCTCGAAAAAGGGATTTGATGCCTAGATATCTACGGGGATTCATCCCTCATCATCGGCCAAGTCCTCAGAAGATGGAAAGTCATGGATAGGAAATTCTTACCATTCCATGCCCACCTTGAAAAACTGGCCTCCCAATTCTAAGATATTACCCTCCGTAAACTAGTCACCCAGTACATTGTTTATGATAAATCACTGTTCAAAAGAAACTTTAATGGAATGCACTTACAGTGCATCGTAGGGGCTGACATTGAAGAGATGATGCAGAAAATCCACTGTGAGGAATACAGACCCCACATGAATGTCTATATGCTTGCTAAGAAGATTATTTGATAGGGGTTACTATTAGATTACTATGGCTCAATATTGCACCGCCTATGTTCGAAAATGCCAACAGTTTTCTAACCTCCATGACTTGCCTCCACGAAAATTATATAACATGACCTCTCCCGGGCCATTTTCATCATGGGGCATAGATATTATAGGGAAAGATACACCCAAGACCTTTAAAGAACATGAATTCATCCTGGTTGCCATCGATCACTTCACCAAATGGGTCAAAGCTGAGTCATACGCAGTGCTGAGTGCCAAAAAGGTGGCCAAGTTCATTCGAAAAAATATCATCTACCGATATGGGGTCCCGTATGAGATAATATCAGATAATTGGTTGCATTTCAAATCAGAAGTCACGAAATTGGTCGATGAGTATTAGATTTAAAGGCACAAATCTTCTCCTTACCGACCTCAAACCAACAGTGAAGTCGAAGACGCTAATAAGAACCTCAAAGCAATCATTAGTAACATGAACGAGAGTTGTCGAGATTGGACCGATCGGATCTCTTACGCCCTCTGGGGATACCACACTTCAGTTGGAAAATATACTGGGGCTACCCTTACTCTTCGGTATAAGGCATGAAAGCAGTCCTACACATCAAGCTAGAAATACCTTCACTACGCGTCATGCTTGAAAGCAAGGTCATCAAGGACTGGCATTAGAGCCGTCTTGACGAATTACCACTCTTGGACGAAAGAAGGCTAAAAGATCTATATCATATACATGGGTACCATTTCCGAATATCACGATCATTCGACAAGAGAGAGTCAAAGATCGTAGTGTTCGAGAAGGGGACTTAGCCCTCAAAGAAATTATAGATCCCGTCTAAGACCCCATGGGGAATTTCGAGTCGAACTGGAGTGGCCCCTATATTGTGAAGAAGATCGTGTCTTGTGGCGTCGCTATGCTCACTGACCTTGATGTAGAAGAGATGCTCATCCAATCAAACTGGACCGTCTTAAAAAATTCTACCCTTAATCCAAAATCTCGGCGCGCTATGATTCTTCTCACCTCCCTTCTATACTAAAAAAATAAAAATAAAATAATCTCCCTTTCCCCTTACTCAGAACTACATGGGGCCTGATCCTCTAAATCCGTTTTTGCTTTAAAAAATGAAACTAATTTTTTTTAAAACCCTTAGAGGTACGTAGGCAGCTCACACACTTTACATGAGCACAACCTCCTTATTTTTTACAAAATTCTATTCTTTTCTTACCTCCGAGAACGACAGTTCATTTTTCATTTACATGAATAAAATGATTATGTATGCCTTAGCGATTGGTATAGATAACTAAATTGCAAAATTCATCAAAAATCACAACGATATAATTAAAATCTTCTTTATTCAATTGATGAGAAATTCCAGTACGGTTACAAATATCAATGTAGGGAGTCAAAAATCTTTCCCTGCCAACCTAACCTTATTTTCCTAAAAAAAAATAGAAACAAGCCAAACTACTCCTAAACAGCCCTCCCAAATTATTCCCACATAACCAAAAAAACAACCAAATATATAACCAAACACAACACCATACAAAATCTTCCCAAATAATCTCCAGCTTTACATAAGGCCCTACCCACAGCTGTCAGAAGAACAATGGCCCATTATCATCTACATCTTGGGGTCCCCAAACTTTCCCTACTTGGATGGAATACCGAAGGCACTTTATGGGATGGTAAGCTCGAACCAGCCTAGGGAAAACCACTACATCTCCCTCCATAGTCAAACATAGCGAGCCATATCTACTCGATCTTTTCGGCCAAAATCTTAGCCACTATCCCCCTCCACATCCATTTCATGAAATCCCCCAAAACAGGCTAAACTCTACCAAGAGATTAGGAAGGACATGTCAACGACTCTCCTATAAGGAGTCCTGTTTTATGAAAAGGCCTTTCGTCAAATCTTCCACAGGAAAGAAGTCCAGAGCAAGGTAAAGAAGGATTTTTTCCCATTCAGCTTGATGCGGGAGTCGCCAAGGAAAGTAGAAAGTGGTTTGCTAGAGGCTAACCAACCGAACGTACTGGTATTCCCCTAGTTCTAGAATGGGCTGCAACTCCCCCTTCCAGGGTACTGACCAGTGCAAACATCGAGTCCCGTGCTCCACAAACCATTTATCCCAATTCTCAACAGTCAGGACAAAGTTGATGAAATAGCGGGTGAAGAAATTCAGCACAACTTTCAAGGGGTATTCAGGATGAAATGCCAAATGGAATCTATCAGACGACCACATAAACAGCATAACGGGGATGCTTCTAAGAAAGTCTGAATGACTTTCTAGCGAAGCATCAAGACCATTCAGGGTCTCTTTCAGTATCACACCACATGATTGCGATATTATGACATCCGCGCGATGATGGCCGCAAGTTAATGGTCCACCAACAAATCCCCGATCACCAACAGTAAATTTGAAAGTAAGCCAAAGGCAATGGCTCTGGCTTAGCCCGCATCATTGACATCTTGCAAATGCACATAATATAGTACAATCTAGAGGGGAATCAGTCCCCCATTAACCAATGACCGAGCCTCCGAGGGTGAAATGTGGAGAAATTCCTCTAATAATGCCCGAGGAGATCGAGAGAATTCGGGCATGGCCGCCGCCACACTAGGATTTTCCCCTAGCATAGCAAAAAACTCGTCGTAACACTACACCAAAATTAACAATTTGACACACCCTAATATTAAAAATCTGGCACAGTTTAAAACTGTGCCAAATTCTAGCACAATTGACACAGTTTAAAATAGTGCCAAAATTTGTCATTATTTTAAAGTGTGCCAAAATTCAGTACACTTGACTAAAATATAAAATACCCTAAAAAAGTCATTATACTAACTTTGTTGATTCTCGCTTTCTCATTCCTGCTCACCCACTTAATCCGGTATGGAACAAGAAGATCTGCTGTTGGTGAGTTCAAAATTAGATTTACTCAATTTTTAATATTTTGTTCATTTCTTATATAGATTTTCTATTTTTCTTGTTATATTTATAAATTTGGTGGTGTGATTTCATTTGTTTTAATTTAGGGCATTTGGATTTGGGTTGTTGGTGTTTTACAGATTTGAAATGTGTTCTTTGAGATATTGGAACACATAGATCGAATGGTATGGAACATACCACTTCGGCATGGAACGAGCAAATGTGGTGTTGGCGAGTTCAAAATTAGATTTACTCAGTTTTAATATATATCTGCTATTTTTGTTGTTAAATTTGTATATTTGGTATATTTGGTATTAGATCTGTCCATTTGGTACTTAGCGCATTATTTTTATGTAGAAATAATATGTGGTTGTTTAGTTTTTGTTTGTGTAGTAAATTTAGATAGGTTGAAACTAAACTATGTTGGGTTTCAATATAAATGTTTGGGTGTGTGATTTTAGTATTTTTGGTTTGATAATGAAATCATATTTATTTATTTTTCAAGGGAAAGCGATCTTACCTGAAAAAAATGAGGTCAGGCATGTCTTTTGTTTTTACATTTATTGACATAATTGTTACATTATTGATTCAGAATAGGCTCTTTTCCGGTTTATGCTTGCTGCATACTGTGATAATATTTATCACCCTAGTATTGATGTATGGAAGCAATATTTAATAGAAGATACTTGCTTATAAGTGAATATCATGCAAAATTACTTCAATTTAATATGTTTTCAAAATTTTATGTTCATTTATCTTTTAGACACCAACTTTTAGGTTCAAGAACCCATGCAAGTTGTTTATAGTTTGAAAGCATATTATAGAATTAGATTGAATTACTTCAATATATTTTGCATCCTATTTTATGAAATTCCTCAAGAAAAGAAACCCATATATAGTTCGTTGTTTGTTTCACGTGTTGAGTCTCTTGAATAAATGCACTTCCCCACTCTTTTATGGTAAAATTTTATTTTGTTGTATTCAAGGTGTTAGGCAAAATGACCAAGTGATTGTTTTTTGGCATCCCTTATTTGATTTGATTTATATATGTATGAACATACATGAGTGTATGTGTAGTTGAATAAGGCATGTAAATAGTTATTAGTAGGCTTGTACAAGTTCAACATATTTTACATTCACATAATTTGGAATATTTATAAATCATTTATTAACAAAATGTAGCATCTTTACATAAATGTTAAAACCCATGTTGTATAGTTCATGGGGAGTTGGAATGATATCTAATAAAGGGAGTGATGGTGGTCCCATTGGTGGGTTGTAGTGATGGTGGTCCCATTTGTGTTTGTATTATTTCTTTAATATGTTTTGGTTACCCCCACCCCCACCCCCACCCCCATCCTTGCTTCTCTTTTTCTTTATAGTGTTAAATTATTTATATCCCTCACTAGGTAGTTGTTCAAATTGGTTACAGTTTAAGTATTTCTTACTATTTAGATAGATCGGTTGTAACATAACAACTCTTTAATTTTGCCAACTCTTTATGGTAATGCTATTATTATGTGCAGGGTACAATAATGGGAGGGAAACGAGTGTTTATCAAAGTGTCGGTGGTCACTAATGCATCAAAGGAGAGTGTGAATTTGTTTTTAAACTCTCATCTTTGTGGTCAATGATCCATTACTCTGGGTTTGTAAATTATTTATAATGTTTTACATGTTGTAGCTTTGTTTCTCTATTTTGTATTTAAAAATAGTTTCTTAGGGTATGCAATATTTAGTTACTATCTAGGTACTGAAATAAATAATTAAAGTTATAGATCAGATGGAGTTTTAGGGTGGTGGATATTTATTGGTGAGTCATCATTTCATTTAGTTGGATCATGCTTACTTCCACATTGGATATGGATGGGTCATAAAGGACAATTGGAAGTTTGGAACCCATATGGGTGTTCTGAATAAAAAAAATTAATGTTCCTTTCATTATTTGATTCTTAATTCTTTCATTATGTCTTACTATATAATAAGTTGATGTGTGGAAAAAAAGGAATTGTCTAACATGAAAGATAAAAAATAGCCACATAACAAACTATACGTCCTTCATTTTCTATTATTATTTCCATTAGGAATTAAACTTAAACAATTATAATATGTTACGATATATCTTATCCTCTCTTCGTATTACTTATTTATGTTTTTAGTTTTCTCACTGAAGTTTGCAGAAAAGAAAGAACGAGTAAATGCCAAGGGGAATTGATTAAGTTGTCAATTAAGTATCTTGGAAAGATGTCATAGGTCGGTGGATCTCCGCTTCTATACCCCATGCCTCTGCCACACGCATGCTTTACAGGTTTTTGGTAAGAAGATATTTCCACTCTTTGCAAACTGAATATTCCCCAAACTATCCTTACATACGGTTAGCTAAAGATCTTTTACTTATGGTTCTGCAACGGATCATAAATTAATGGCCCTAACATTTTGGTAGAACCGATAGTTATAATTGTACACATTTGTTTGTCTTTTCAAGTTAATTCATATTAACCTAAGCAATTTGAATTCAGTGAGTGTAGAAAAATAGTCATCACAACAATGCTCTCAAACATTTGTGGTGTTGCATATGTTGTGAAAGTCATTCATGTCTTCTATTAGAGTACAAAATATTCAATGTGGAGAGACTTGCAAACCATTTTGAGATGGTCATGACATTCTTTTGTAATTCTTCACGAAAAAAATTCAAAACTTTGTATTCGTGTTTGTAAAGAGCTTCTGTTAAGGCCCAAAAGAAATAACAACTCAACTATTGCTTTTTCATTTTCACTCAAGCCAATGTCGATGCTAGAATAAAATGGAACATGCATGTTCTCATAGTTTTCTTATATGGGTAAATATCTTTGTTTTGAACTTGAAAAAAAAAAATTCGATAATCATGAGTTAGTGTTGTTGGTTTGACATGGTTTAGAAAGCATATTTCAGTAATTGTGTGTGTTATTTGACAATGTTTACAAAGCATTTGTTGTGCAACTTTGATCCTATATTTTTATTTTATTCATCTCTGTGTGAATTCTTGAGTATTGATTGATGAAATGTAGAGTTTAGGAAGAATTTTTTTTGCAAGATGTTGTTAGTGCATTTTGCTTTAAATTTAAGTTTGATGTTCTATTGATGTGCATATCCTAGGAAAATTTTGATGTTCATAGACTAGGAAGAGTTATTAAGATATGTATAAAAAATAATTTTATTAGAATCCACTTTTCTACAACCATGTTTGGGGCCTTACTATCTGCTGTGGGAATTCTGATGATGTTACTGCAAGTCGACCAATTTAAAGAATAATAGTATTGAATCTAAACCACCTGATTCTAGCAAGGAGCTAGGAGGTCGACAACAAGCTATAACAGATGAATTTCTTCTTCAGTGATTCCGCAAATGAGAGCGCCATTGTGGGCGAAGATTAATGTCCACACAGTAGCAGCTCCATACCTCCTAAAAGTTGCGGTCGCGACCGTAGGAGATGGGGTAAGTCAAGAATTTTTTTTCAAATCAATATTCAATATTTCAATTTTTTTCAATTCAATAATACACTTTATAATGTATGTTCTAAAAGTTATCTTGTAAACATCACTTTCTACCACCCTTATCAGATGGAATCCATCTCCCAAGTCTAATTTGGAAAATAGTGTTTCCCTATGAAATTCATCCAATAACTCATAAATTACAGGAATGGGAAATTTATCTTTGACAATAAGATCATGGATTGGCTGTATAATTCTTGAATCAAGCATATCCTAAACTAGTATTTCAATTTCATCCATTAACTCATAAATTTTACCACCCGATGTTCATTAAAATCAAATGTTATTGGACTGAATTTTAATAAACATTTATGACCACTCCACATCCTATAAAATGTTTATCTATGCCTTGTATTTATGGTTTGGTTGATTGGGTTGAATTAATTAGGGTTTGGTTACTTGTGTTGTTGAACAAAAAATTGGATTGCCTTCAAATCAAATGAGTTGCCATTGTAATTTTTTGACTTACCCCAAGTGTTTGGGAAAATGTCACAACTATATTTTAAGGCCATTTTGTTAACCTCTCACTTTCACTCATTTTACAATAGCCACGATCCTACCTTTGGGTCCTCTAATTGGTTAGATTTGATTTGTATTGTCAATTTTCAGGCAAGCACGGGGGCAGAGGTTGTGCTATTGCTTCTGTCGGTCGGCCTTCTGCACCCCAAACCAGCGCAATCGCAGTAGTGCTGCTCTCTCCAAACTAGTGCCCCTCCTCCTCCGCCCCTACTAACAACGTCCCTCATCTCTCTCGGGTATCTCCCTCGAGTCAGTGATTCGCAGCAGCAAGCCAAGCCAAGCCAAGCAGGTAACTTTTGATTTTTTTTTATTCAATATTCAAGAAGGTAACTTTGTACTTTGAGTTGTTACTAATGTTAAACACAAGCAGGATTCAAATGTAATTTGTCAAATTTTATAAGTTACGGTAGTTATAGTTCTCACTTCCATTGTTACCTCTTTGAATTGTGACTAAAACATGCTTTTGAGTTCACTAAATTTCAAGCCACATTTCAAACTGGTGTATTATTAAAATTGTTTAATTGTTTCTAATGTCAACATATTTTCATTTGGTGTTGATTTTTTGGATTACACTATAAAGTAAGAATACGGTAGTGTTATTGACACATAAATTCTGGAAAATAAGTTAGCAACTCAATTTCACCAAACAAGTTGGTGACTCCAAAATTCAAATTGTGCCTTTAGGCACAAGCATTATATTTTGATGGGTGCATTGGATTGGATTAATATTTGTATCATGAGAGTTATATTTCATTATGTGTATTTTTTATGCGATAAAAAGGGTGATTGAAAGAATATATGTTAGTCTCTATTAAATTGTTGGCCTTCAATCTTGTCAAATGATAAGAATTAATTACTCTTTTTTATTTGTTTGTTTTATAGGTTGGAACTCAGTGGAAGTTTTATCGTTGTGCATGTAGAGGTGAACCAGTGCTGCTTGATAAATGAGGAGTTAAACACGTTAGTTATGCTTGAAGAGAAGACCACGAATTTGAGACGATTTCATATCCATTGACGTGAATTTCATATCTATTGACAAAAATCGAGATAAAATTTAAATTATTCATGCATTAAGATGAATTTCATATGTATTGACATGAATTTTCTATTAATGGAATTTGAGCCATTAATTTTGAGTGGGGTTATTATCTGGATGTGTATTAGTGTTTTTGTGGACTATTTTTTTTGTCGCTGTATTATTTTTTACCTGCTGGTTTTATATTGTTATTGAATTTTTGTTATTCTAAAACATGTACAAAAAATAGTGGAAATGTTTATGATGTTTTTGGATAATATTATTTATAATTAATTTTTTCCTTTGATCCAAAAATTTGGCATAGTTTAAAATCTTTCCAAAAGTGTATCAAATTTTGGCACGGTTTTGAATTGTGTCCAAAGTGTACCAAAATGCACTCAATCTGGCACAATTATAAAGTGTTCCGAAAGTGTGCTAGAAATATTAAATTATGGCAAGGTTTTAAAGTGTTCCAAAAGTTTTCCTATTTGGCCAAATCTGGCACACTTTTAAACCATGCTAGAAAAAAATGGCCCTTTTGGAACACTTTATTTTGGCACAGGTCAAAATCGTACCATATTTATTCTGTAACCATTTTAAATCATGTCAGATTTTTATTTTTGGTGTAGTGTAAGTAGGGCAGACTTTATCCAATCCAAAATGAAAGACATGATCCTCAGGGTACCAGAATTGTACCGCCACCGTCAACATGTTCCAGTTAAGGGGTCGGTTGCGCCATAAAGAAACTAAACCCAGGTTGAAGGAATCATAGTCTATATTATATGAGCACATAGCCTCTAAATTCTCAAGGTAGGAGGTTAATTCAACACTCACATGAAAAGCCATGATGGAAATGATAAGACAAGAAGCAAGAAATAATTAAAAGAAAGGAAATTTGGATGGATGAAGAAAACATTCCACCTTACCCCTTTTTATACTTGAAAAACTTGGGTAGAATCCGGATAAAACCCTACCCCATCAAGGACAAAGTAATTGAAGAAAGTGAAATCAATCCTTGGGGTGATTAGACTGGACTGACCTACTAGTAGGCAGGACATGGGGTACGCCAATCGGCGTTCCCCCATTTTTAGAAAATTCCCTTTTTCCTATTTTGTTAAAATACAAAAAAACTCAATAAAAATATTATTTATTTCAAAAGAATGTGGAATTTTCCTCCCCTTATATTTCTTTTTAATAAGAATTCTAAATACTTTTTACGGCCTCAGCAAGTAAAGCGAAAAGTTCATGTAGATCAAGTCATTAAGAGCAAAGATAAATAAAACATCATTCATTGCATATATTCTGTTGTCATTTCATTTCTGTTGTAGAAGCGAAAAAAAAAAGAAAAAACAATGGGACTTAGACTGCTTCCCCAAACTTTCTCTCTCTCACCTTCTTTTTTTTCTCTTACCCTCTCTATCTATCTCTGTGAGATCCCCCATCCCGGGGAAGCAACACTTTCCTTGATGACGAGCGGAGGAACCTCGGCTAGCCGATCCAGATCCCCCTTGGACGAAGCAGATGGCACCAAGCAAGAAGGAATCGAGATTGAATTCTGAATATGAGTCATCGCGAAATGCACCCAATCCCGAATATCTCTCAGCCAGGGACTCGACACCCGAACGTGTTGCAGGAAAAAAGGAGTAAATTAGTCAGTCTGAGGGAAAATAAGAAATTAAAAGGACAAAGGTCAAAGAAATAAAAGGTATACCTCTGGCTGAAGGACGTCCTCTGTCAGCCCCAACACCTTCGGATCCATCGCATTGGGGTGATGCAGCATATGCACCGATCCTCCCTCTGGTCGTATGATGTTATAGAGGGAGGATATAGCCACAAAAATGGGACCTCTGACATCGTCACTGGTGCTGACGTCTATGCACCACCCGCACTGTGAGCAGACCCCATTGGATGACTCGTTCTCCTACAAAAATTGTATGAGGAAGAGGCATGAATTCATCTATGTTGCACAACATCAACCAGATCAACAAAAAATCAAGATAATCGTAGGTCATGACTGTGTCGGTATACGAGTAAGGATTTCCAATCATCGTCGCCACCCTATCCTCCTCCGGCATCTCCCATACCCGCCTCATGTATCTCGAGGAAATCGCAGGTGGCACCATCACCTTATCCTCCACCACATGTCGGACTACTCTTTCCTCGAGATACCAGTAGTAGCCGAACTTGTGCACCAACATCCGACGCAGTTGTGCATTCCTCCCAGTCACCCCAGTGTGTTGGATGGCCATCCCCCAGGGAAGGAAGGTATCCTTCAAGATATCTAGTGGAAAATAAATATCTAAAAAAGGACATCGAAGAAAAATGGTCTCAAGAGGAAATAAGAATTTACCCGATTGCTCATCAGGCATTCAAGACTTGACGCACCACCGCCAAGGAAAGATATTGCCTCAAATGTCGGTTGGACTTACCCACTAGTACATATGGAAAATCTCCCACCGACTCATACTTCAAACCTATCAAATGGGCATTAAGCCCAATCACCTCATAGAACCACGTCTGCGAAAGGACAAGGGTCATTAATGAGAAGAAAGAAATTAAGGAATCAAGAAAGAAATAAAATGCATAAAGGACAATGCAAAAAGGAAAAAATACCTCCAAACGATACGTGTCACCAGTAAAGGTCTACTGGTAGCACCGGTTGAATAAATAAAAAAAAAGGGTCTCCAAATTAAGCCTCCCCCAGTCGAAGAGAGGGATATTCGAAAATACCCTAAAAAATGGCAAAAACCACAAGTGGATGATGTCGCCACTAGTCTCCACCAAAAACCCTTCTAGCAATAAAAGAATAAATAAACGGGCCATCTTCCACACTTTGAAGACCGTTGGTCTCATCGATCTGTCGACTCAACAAAATCTCCTTCAGAAGAGAGAGACGGATGGAGTACCCTAAGACTAACCGCCCAATATCAACTAGCGTTGCCAACATCACCCGTAAAATCTGATCCACCTCTATCTCGCCCCCCTAATAGTCTAGCCCCGGCAGCTGTTGTACATCAATGGAAGTCACCATCATCTCCCCATAATTGAAATGCATGGTGTGGGTAGTATCCCATAACCTCTCTCCTAAGGGACAAATGACAACCATAGAACTAGGCGCTTCATTCAATGTAGATGCCAAATTGCCAAAACCACCTAATGAAACCACCTAACGTACCACCGGAGGAAGGTTTTCCCAGACATCCTTAAACCCCGTCATCCCCTAAGAACGCAACCTCGAGATAGCTATATTAGTTTGTCAAAGAAAAAAACCTTGTCAAAATTCAAAAAAAGAAGGAAATACACGAAGAAAAAGGGGAATACCAAAGGTCATTAAAACATATGTTACCACTGGGGTTCACCACCCTAGACGATCGATGGTGCTTAAGCTCATGTAGAAGAGTCCACTAGTCCGTAATTGGATCAAACAAGTCAAAGGAATTTTTATTACCCATCACTAGGGGTACCTGGCCCGCCATTCAAAATGTGCCTAGTCATCAATACTCAATCACGCCATGTGGACCGCACTGCTTGAAAAACCCACCATTTCCTAGTCTTGTAAAAGATAATGACACTAGAACAGTTCAGAGAAAGGAAATGGAGAAGATAGAAGATTTGAAAGTTGTAAAAAATGAGGAGAACTTGCCCCCTTTTTATACGGGGCTAAGGGGCATGCCAATCGGAAGTCCTCGCCCACATACTGATCGACACTATCCCTTCACCTGCTCGAGGTAATCCAAAAGACTATTCCACTATTGTTTGGCACCCCCTACACCTTGTCGATCAACACCTCCTTGAAATTTTGTACAAAAAAATCCTTGAAAATACCAAAAAATCCCCCCCCCCCCCAAGAATTCCTAAAATTGCCAAATGAATTTTAGAACATTTTTTCACCAAGAAAATCCTTTTTCAAGCTCTCAAATCCCCAATCGAAGTAAATACCATATTTTCTCCCTTAGCTTAAACCCCATAATTCCTTAACGGAATCCCATAATTATTTCCTCAATAGAATTCTCAAATCTAACTCCCCCATTGGAACTTTAAGCCAATCAAATACTTCTCGAGTAACGTCTCTAAGGGACACAGTAAAAATTAAAAATCTCCCCTTGCAGGGCTACGTCCAATCCTCAAATTAGTATCTTTTCTCCCAGATGACTCTCTAAATTTTCCAAGGAGACCCGACACCCCTACCTAAGGTTCTCAGAATTGACCTTGTCCCTCAGTATTGGTCGCTCCCACTTAAGTCCTCAGAATTGACATCGACCCTCAGAATTGGTCGCTCCCACTTAAGGTCTTCAAAATTTATCTAGGCCTTCAGAATTAGTCGCTCCTAATTAAGGTCCTCAGAATAAATATCGACCCTCAGGAATTGGTCACTTCTACTTAAGGTCCTAAGAATTGACCTCGACCCTCAGAATGGGTCCCTCATACTTAAGGTCCTCAAAATTGACCTCGCCCTCAGAATTGGTGGCATCCCTAGGTCCTTAGAATTGACCCCAGCCCACATAATTGGGCATCCCCAGCATTACATTTAGGTCCTCAGAATTAACCTCGAACCTCAGAATTGGTCGCTCCCTCTTAAGCTATCAGAATTGACTTCAACCTTCAAAATTAGTCACCTCTACTTAAGCTTCAGAATTGGCTTTAACCCTAAAAAATGGTCACTTGTACTTAAGTCCTCAAAATCAGGTTTGACCCTTAGAATTGGTCACTCCTACTTAAGGTCCTCATAATTGAACTCGTCCCTCAAAATTGGTCACTTCCACTTAAGGTCCTCAAAACTGACCTCGACCCTCAGAATTGATCGCTCCATCTTAGTTCGGCATAATTCACCTTGAACCTTAAAATTGGTCATTCCTATATTTAGGTCCTTAGAATTGACCTCGATCATCAGAAATGGCCTCGACCCTCTAAATCGGCCATCCTCGTCCCTTTAGGTCTGCATAATCTACCCCCTTCTCAAAACATCATGTGGTGTCTATTCGACGACTTTCACTTGATCCAAGCTCACCCATCAAGGGGCTCTCTAGACACCATAAACTAGGCCCCCCTAAGACTTTCCTCAGGTTCCTAGCACCTCCCCATTTCACTACAAAACCTAGGTCGTACTTCGAGTACCGATCTAGAGGCCATCAGGCGTTCCTGAGCCCCGTTTGACTTTAGCTAACTATATCATCAGAGTTAAATCTCAATGAATCTTATAAGGGCTTTGATTCCCCTTTCCAACATTCTTTCCAGTGCACAAATTGGCATAACGTTTGGGACGAACAACCATTTTACTACCAAAAATCAAGCTGGAGGCCACCGAGTGCTCCTGGCCCCTATTTGACCCCAATCAACTTCATCGTCAAAGAGAAAACTCTTTGGATCCTTAAAGGGGACTAAAACCCCTTTCCAACGGTCTACCCCGTGCATAAAACGGCGTAACTGTTCGGACGAACGATCCATTTTTCCTCAAAAATTAATTCGAAGGCCACCGGGCACTCCCAGGCTTCGTTTGACTAAGGTAAAATCTTCATATCGAATGAAACTGAATAAATATTTGAAGGGAACTGAATAACCTTTCCAACGGTTTGCCATGTGCTCGAATTAGCTTTACGATACGGACGAACGACCCATTTTACCCTGAAAGGTCACTGGGTGCTTTCACTCCCTGGTTGAACAATGTCAGCTCTATGAACCTAGAAAAACTCTTTGGAATTCAAATTAACTCGTGTAACCTTTCCAACGGTCATCCCCATACATGATTTTGACTTACGATTTGGATGAATGATCCCTCACCGTCTTGCAATCTCCTGTCCAAAGTAATGACGAGCGCTTTTGAGCCCCGTTTCACCCAAAGTCAAGTCCTGGACCTGCAAGAAGCCCAATAAATATTAAAAGTCTCTAAATTACCTTTCTAATGGTATGACCAATAAGTGATTTGGATCTACGAATTAATTTCTATGATTGTTTTTTCAAAAAAAATTGTATGAGGTCGAATGGCAGGTCCATTTCCCCGGGCTTAGAGCATGCCAATCAGCAAGTCCCTGCCCTATAAATAGATGGCATGAACTCACTCTTAAGAAACCCCATATCCATCAATATCAGTGATCTCAACAACATTCTTCTAATATCAGTGAAGTCTCCTTGTGTGAAATTCCTTTTCACCTTTCATTGCCATCATTTTCATGCCAAATTTAGAAAACTCTTCTTCTCTTTCATCAAACATTCAACCCAACATTAAAAGGAGCTCATAAAGGATCAAGATAAAGCTTCTATTCTCCACAGAAGATCCAAATATCCATCTTTCTCTCCGAACATCTTTATTTTCACATTAGCTATATAAATTCTTAATCTATCTTTTACTTTGGTTCATACACATTAACATCTCATCCTTTATTAGTCATATTTCACATACTCTATTTTCTACAAAAAAAAAAGAGGGTTACACCTATAAACTCTAACGGGATTGTGCACCATTTTTTTTCAAAACTAAAAATATATTTTCTACACACACACACACATAAACACACACACACACACACACACACACACACATACACACATAATAAATTCTCATTTGAATCTATGTGATAAAACCCCACCCTTATGTCTCATACGAACTACTTGAACTTTGATGCCTTTATAGGCTATGTAGGCATCTCGGGCTAAAACCCGAGACTCGAGTCCAATTTTCCAATTTTTCAAATTTTGCATTTGCATCCTTTTCATCTATACATTATTTAATATATATTATATTTGTGATCCATATTGGCGTTTTATCTAACATATATTATCGTTTGATCATAATGATCAATATCTCGATAAACGCATACATTGTATTTTCCATATATTATTTTGGGAATATTCTTTGGGATGACTTCACTCTATCTTTTCCATGATATGAGTTGGTCTATTCTGATCTCCATTTATATATACAAGTGTATACACTTCACAGAGAAATTAAGGAAAATAATAACACAAGCCCATGAGAGACCGAAAGGGTGTGATAGGTGCCTAACACCTTTTCATTCCATAACTTTGCCCCCGAACATTTGAACTATGGGTTTCGTAAGCATCAGTTTGTCTTTGATGCTTCTCTCTCGAGGCGGTGACATATTCTTTTGCCTATTTTGTGCAAAATAGGATGGTGAATCCATCTCTTTACATTACCACACATCTACAACAACCGAAGTGCTCTTAGACGAAGAGGGTACGAGACCTTCACCCCCCACCCCCCGAGAAAGGAGATATGGAACAGCCACAGATGTTTCCAGTTTCATAAAACTAAACATCCCAAAATAGATTCAAGGAATAAATTTAAACTTAATAGAATTATTCCTTCATATAATGGAGACACTACACCAAATCTGCCCATTTGTCAAGGTCATTGACCTTGAAAAATTCACCTTGTCAAGGTCAATGACCGTGACATTTCGAGGCGAGACAACTTTTTTTGTCACGGTCGTGTCACGGTCATTGACCTTGACAAAAAACTCGCGTTTTGTGTCACGGTCGTGTCAAGGTCAATGACCGTGACACGTTTGTCACGGTTATAAACCGTGACAGAACCGTGACCCCAATTGTCACGGTCATTGACCGTGACACGTGCGTGACAACTTTTGTCGCGGACTTGTCACGGTCAATGACCGTGACAATTCCGGGCAGAATTTAAAAAAAATCTGCTGGGCAGTATGGCCACCGCCACTGCCCAGCAGTATATTTGTACTTGTTATAGCAACGTTGTACCTGTTCCAAACATCATATATCCAACACAAACTAAAGATAATGCAAATATATATTCATGATGATATAATCCAAATATTCAAAGTAAAAACAATATACATGACGATATAGTCCAAATTTAATTAAAATGGACAAACTTAAAAATAATGTTACTACATGTCTTGGATAAAACTGAGGAGGTGAGTAGGCCACACGACATACGAATTGACGCACCCACTAATATACGTCGTGCCGCATTGTTCGCGCAACCACAATAGGGAGTTCTCCTTCCAGGGTATGACATGCGTGACGAGCACCCTGGACTCCATCTCTTGAAGCACACGTCCATGGACTATTCCACCCTCGACGATATTCGGGTCCCTCAACCCCCGCCCTATCCGCTGGCCATCAAATACGTCCAATATGAACACGTCGGCCAACCAATTGTAGACAATGGTCTGTTGGAGGGCGTCAAATAGAGAAGTGGATCGTCGAAGTACGAACGTGTCGGTGATGAAGCATCGAGGTCCACATCCTCGTCATCCTGCGCCTCGTCCTCCCGCACCTCCTCCTCCACCGCCTTCTCATTACCTTTCCCTTTCCCTTTACGGTCTCCACCCAACGTACGCTTCATGAATGCGTACATATCTTGGACCGTCGCCTCCAAATGGGACAGCTTCGCGTCGTGTGAATCCACCGTTCGAGACAACCCGGTGTCGCTCGTCTCCAATCCGATGATCCTAGATTTGGCCACCCGCGAGCTCACTCCCCTTGTCCTCCCTTTGAGATCAGAGCCAAGCACTTGGCTGAGTGCGTCTGTGGACAAAGATGCCTTGTCGGCATCAGACTGTGACTCATGCACTTCCTTAAGCTTTGACTGAAACGACAAAAAGCACATGATTAGTAAAATAAGTAAACTAAAAAATTATAACGTAATTAACAATAATTAAACTGTCGGATTACTTACAATCGTGGCCGCGACGCTCGGGGACACCTCCTTGTCCTTCCCCTTCTTTGTCCGAAGAGCCACATAAGTATCGAGCCTATGTGGCTTACCCCCTGGCCCACTCCCTACCCCCTGAAATAAAATAGAGTAAAGTAAAATTAGTATCGGCCCCGTAAAGTAAAATAATATCCAATAATATATTTCTGTAGTTATAGATAAATTAAATCTTACCTGCATCCTATGCTCCACCTCAGCGTAAGAGGTCCGGCCGGAGTAGTGCACGTTCGTCTTTTTAGCCCGATTTTCCCTCCCCGATTGGCGAGATGCCAATTGTCGATCCTCGATCTCATTGTCAATGAACTTTTGCCATTGTGCCAATGAGATCGGCTCCTTGGGCGGGACGGATCCGCGCCATTGTAAAATGGACTCTCGTGTTTTTCCAAAGTACCGTGTCCGCATATTTTTCTTCCACGTCTTGTGTTGCTCCCTCAACTGCTCCAAGACGGAATCGCGTAGCTTTGGATCCAAGTTGAATTGTTCCTGTCCAACAAATACAATGTTAGTTGCGAATAAATATAAATATAAATATAAATTGAAATATTCATATAAATATTACCTGTAGTGCCGCCCAAACAGCTAACTTGAGCTCATACGGCACCTCCTTCCAACTCATAAACCCCGGGCCGATGACCGTCTTTAGCAGCTCTAGGGATCTCGCTAAAAGCTCCGACTTGTTTTCGACGGTAATCCCAAATTTTCCATATTTGGGGAGCCTAGCGGCGGAGGAGCCCTCGTCGCCTCCGCTACCACCGAACCCAGACGACATCATCATAAACAACATCATCATCTTCGCCTTAACATCTGAAGGAGACATTTTTGCTGTAAAAAAATGTTATTAGTACAGATAAAAAAAAATGTTAATAGTACACATTTCATTTTACCTAATTGAATTAATTGAATTAATAGTACAGATAAAAAAATGTTCCATCTATATTATAACATATGTGTAAGTTCCGTCAATACCATTTCGTTTCAATTTTGTAATATTATGTTTTTTCCAAATATTTAAAGAGTTATTAAATGGGTGCCCCACCCCACCCCCACCCACCGCCACACACACACGCACACCTACGCACCTACGCGCACACACACACACCCCATCTCCACCCCTACCCACCCCACCCCTACATATATGTTAGTTGATGCCATTATATTTTTACCCTAATTAGATTCTAAGGTTATCTCAATTTATATTTTAAGTTTGTATCCATTTGTGATGTTCAAGTAGTTTGAAATGTTGGAATTATATACTATTACTTTGACCGTTAGTTTGTGCACCAATTAAATTGAACATCACACACGCACACACACCCCACCCCACCCCCTTCCCCCCTCCACCACACCCTCCCCCACCACACACCACCACACACACACACACCCCACCCCACCCCACCCCCTACAAGTCTAAGGATGTTCTTGATTAAAAATGGGAAATCTCATATCGTTTGCAAAAAGTTCATAGATTCTTAATCCCTAGGGTTATGGATATCAAATTTCTTTCACAATTATTTCTTCGATTGCGATGGGTGAAGTTCAATTATATGTTAGAACAATAGATCCTCGCAAGTTGGTCAATCATTGTGTGAATAGGTATGAGATCATAATTTGGAGGAATTCACGTCCAAGAAATAATTTGGATTGTGATACCCCTTGATAGACTTATATGTTTTGTTTACCCGACCGATGAACTATTTTATAATCCTATAGAATTAAGTTTTAGAATCAAGGAATTGATCAGATATTCATTAAAATCGGTTAGTAGAAAATTTATTTAACCAAGAGGGTATCGAAAACATAACGTGGGGAATCATAATATACCGTAATCAACTTTAATAATAAGAACACATTCTTTCGAGTGATTTATAAATAATTAAATTTGAGTGCAATCATGATTATTTAGTGGAATGAATCGTGATTAAATAAATAAAGGATATAAATTAGACGGTTATAAATTGGGATTTCCTAGTATTTACTTTGAATCCAGTTTATTTATTTATCTTTGGTCCCTAGTATAGTCATTGCCCAAGTAGTAGGAGCGAAACTCTATAAAACCCTCCCCCACCACACACCACACACACACACACACACCCCCCACCCCACCCCACCCCCTGCCCCCCTCCACCACCCCCTCCCCCACCACACACCACCACACACACACACACACCCCACCCCACCCCACCCCCTGCCCCCTCCACCACCCCCTCCCCCAAAACACACCACCACCACACACACACACACACCGCACCCCACCCCACCCCACCCCCTGCCCCCTCCACCACCCCCTCCCCCACCACACACCACCACACACACACACACACCCCACCCCACCCCACCCCCTGCCCCCCTCCACCACCCCCTCCCCCCCTCCACCACCCTCTCCCCCAAAACACACCACCACACACACACACACCACCGCACCCCACCCCCTGCCCCCTCCACCACCCCCTCCACCACCCTGCCCCACCCCGCCCCATCCCCCACACACGCACACACATACACACATATATATATACACATACACACATAAATATACACACAAATATATATATAAATGGAAGAGAGAGAGAGAGATAATTAAACCTGAAATGGAGAGAGAGAGAGAGAGCAGCGTCGCAGCGTCGAGAGAGAGAGAGAGAGGGAGGGAACGGTGGGAGGGAAAAAAGAAGGGGGAAAGGGTTTTTGCTGGAAAAGTTGTTACGGTCGTGTCAAGGTCATTGACCGTGACAAGACCGTGACAATTAAATTTATCACGGACTTGTCACGGTCATTGACCGTGACAATTAGTTGTCACGGTCGTGTCAAGGTCAATGACCGTGACATAAAACGCGTGTTTTTTTGTCACGGTCAATGACCTTGACAAGGCTGGCCGGCTGAAAGGTGATAATTTGCCCATTTTGGTGTAGTGAGATGATTGAAATTTGGAGATGTTGGGTCTTCGAATCTTCGTGATGGCTCAAATCAAACGGTAGCGGGATATGCCAAAACCTTATGTAAGCTTAAGCTATTTGAGCAATCAGAGAAAATTTCCTCTTACAAATTTATTATCTATTGAATGAGGAATAAGAGGTTCCTTAATTAGGCCCAAGGGGACTCAATTTTTATATACAGGGGAAGATAAAGGTGCATTTGGTTTGAGTCTTTAACTCACTTGATCTAGATCGACCGAACTTGGTATTGGTCTTGGACCACCTAGAATATTTAATATTTTAACATGCCTGGGACATTTTAGAAATGAGTCCATTCGTGTTTATTAAATTGGTTTGGTTATACATTTCAATGGAATACTTTGCCATATCACAATCTTTCCCCTTGTGTTTATTTATAAAGAAGCCACACTGTTCTGGCATTATGACTATTCGAAAGGTTATGAGCATGTGAGTGTTTATATATATATATATATATATATATATATATATATATATATATATATATATATATATATATATATATATATATAGGAATTTGTTAAGTCATAATTCCTTACATTGTTTTCACATATTTGATCTCTCTCCATCATTGCGTTCATTAGATTATGTACGATTGCCATGTTACTTATTTAGGAACGAAATTTGTCAATTCATTGGAGACCATTCTCACAACATTAGACACTATAAAGGGAGGAAAATTGTCGAAATAAAAAAAATGTGAATTCACTCATATTATTTATGTCTTTATTAAATCTTACATTATGCAATTTCTTGCTTTCATGTGTGCTTGTATGGTTAACCCACCTATCGGACTGGATCATTTGAGTCTAAACTTGGGATTTGGGCCTCTTGGGGTTTTTAATTGCTAATAGGTCTAGCCCATTTTGTATACGGGTCCAATTTTATTTATTAAATCCTTTTGTATTTACATGTTCGCTAAAATAGTTAGCTAGAAAAGTCATGTCCATTTACAGGCTCTTTCATGAGCAGTTGTGCTCACTGAGTCTTATAGAGCTGTAATATTGATTCTATTGAAGTGAAATTTGTTTTATCCTGTAAGACTATTACTTACAACTGTTTGCCATAAAATATACCAAAAAGAGTGGATGAATTGGGATTTTATAAAATCAATGGAAATTTTATATTTTTCTTAGAAGGATCAATTCGTATATTCACTTTGGTCATTGATTTTCTTTTATTTTATAGATATAACACTAAAATTTTATTTTGTTATCAAATCTTAACACTATTAATTATTCCTTAATGGAATGCTAATGTGGCATAAACGTTTAATAACATGGTACCCTACTGTATCACTTATTAAAAAAATAAAAATTAGAAAAAAATTATGATGTAGCACTTATTCTAATTTAAATCAATCGAACATTTATTACCAAAATTACTAGTCTTGTGTCCAAACACACCTCTAAATCACCCACCACCATTTTTGTCTCCTTTACCACCATTACAATTATCGCATCCTCCTCCGCCATCGCCACCACACACAAATATAAACATTATTTGAAAGAATCTCATCACCGACCGTGAACACTAATACCAAAATAAAAATTAAAAAAAAATAATCAAATCCAAAGTCATAATGTTTTGTTTGTTGGATTTATTAAACTTTATACTTGAAGGAGATGAAAGGTGGATTTGTAAACCTAGATCCACAAAAAGAAGAAGATGGTGTTTTTACATAAATTTTTTATTCATTATATTTGTGTAAGGGAGTGATCTTAAATGAAGATGCTGGGGTGTTTATAGATTAACCGAGGCATAACCCGTATTAATGTTTATAAGATAGTGATAAGTGTACTCTTAATGACAAATAATAAACTCAAGTATCACAATTAATGGTAAAAAATACAACTATTTGGACAATAATGAACCTCAATTTTAAGTTAGTTAGATGAAGAGAAAATAAATCACTCTAAATACACCCATGTTAGGTAGATAAACACCAAAGTATGGAAAAAATAGTTTTAAGGACCAATAAATATTTGAGTTTTTGGTAAGAACTTAGAAAAGCCTATTAGTAAAGGAGAGTAAAATCTCTGGTTTGCAATAAATATCTCAAAGTGGTCTTTTGGCTTGAAGATCTCATGGTTTATCAATAATAACTAGGGTATATATAGGGTCAGACTTCACGTGGGGAACCTCGTGTGCATTAAAGGTTGGGTAAGACTACCATACCTAACATGTCATTAGCATTAAATATTGATAAAATTTTTTGAGTGACCAGTCGTTATGCCAGATGGCTCCAAAGGTGTTCCATCACCTTTATGGCTAATTTTTCACTAACACAATAATGTACCGAGGTAAGTTTGATTTGACATGTGTTAGGTATAGAATGAGGTCACACATATCTTATATGGAAATATACTATTTTTCTCGCTAAAATTCATTGGTATTGAATTAAACTCATGGGTGCTCAAGCAGTGCTCAATAGGGAAAGTTGGTTATTTTACCCCGTGTATGTAAAGTTGTTAAATCATTCCTTAATAATTCCTTGCTCTATATCCTCCAAATCAATTCATCAGAGTTTTTCGATAGAGTTTTCTCTATAGAGCATGAAATCTCTCCCAAGTCTTGCTAGACTTGGTCCATTGGTAGTACCGAGTAACCTCATCAATATTATAACACACCTTATAATTACATAAAAATAGAAAAAATACATTGAAGGTTAACTAGATTCTTATAGAAGGCTTCATCAGTCTTTGATTAAGCTCCATTTTGTCTTGATTCGTCATTAGTATCTTTGTAGGGAGGTTTATATCTAAGTAAGAATGTTTATCCATAAGCCCATCCAACAGTTTATTAATTAATATTTTAATTTTTGACGAGTCAAGTCATTTATGTGTAGTGTATAGACATTTGAGGTTTTAGATGCAAAAAAAAACATTATTTAAGGAATTTTTGTGTAAGTAATAACATAGTTGGCTAATTTTAATTAAGATTTTTTTAAATCCATTAATAAGTATGATTATCAATCCAATGGGAGTTTGGCATATCAATTTTACTTTAAACAATGATTTTCATTTTAAATTATCTTCGAGCCTGATTTTGCCTCATTTGATATTTGTTAGACCATTAAATTTAATTTTAGCTACTGCCATGTGTTATCAACATCTGTTATCCAAATATCACTTTTTTTTTTACAGAATCCATCATAGAAAACTACACATTTTATGAAAATAACTTTTCTTTTGGCACCCAAGGGGTTTTGGGTTAATACGGATTAACATATGATAGTGAACCACAAGGATTGCAAGAGTATTCTCTATCATTGAGTCTAAATGTGCATTTATTGAAAGAATGATGACTTGTGAGACAACATGAAAAATAGGGCTTGAGGCTTGTTTAGAATTTTTATAAATACTCATGTATTTCTTCTCTATTAAAACGACTGCCACTTTAGTCACATGATAATTTGTAAATTTTCTAGGAGTAGATTCAATCCTCTAATGCTTAAACAAAATTTATGAAAAGTTTATTTAAAAGATTTATTCCTTAATGTCATGTCATGTGTAATCAAATATCAAACTGTTTCTTCCACAGATACATCTCTCGATCATATCTCGGCTTAAAGTACTATCTTATATATATTCCACTTGTTTGGAATTGACCTGATAAGTTTCATCGCTTTATTTATTTGAAAATGTTCTTCCAAGATTATGAATTTTGTTTATAATGTATTTAAATTTTTTCGTACATTTAAAAAATATGTTCCTCTTATTTCATTTGAAATAATTCATAATTCTATAATGCTAATTAATCTTCTCTTACTTGAAATTTTCCTTTTGGTGTGACTTCAAGTGTGTTTAGGATAAGAACAACATGAAACTAAATTATATTCATTTGCTAAGAGTGAACAAACAAAGTGTTAATAGTTTTAGCATTTCCTTATAGTTTTCTAACATCATCTTCATTCAACACCGTTTCTTTTTTAGGTATATAGAGGAAATAACTATGAGTTTTCTTGGTCACAAAGGAACATTCACAATGGCTTTCCATGATGTATGATTAAGATCCTGAGTAAACCATTTCATTATATGTTTCCAAAACCTATAATTATATCCATAAAAAAATGGTGATTGATTTGTGGATTGACCTTCTATAATAGTAACATTAGGGACATACGTCATTGAGATATTTATACTCAAAATATAAATTTGTAAAATACATATCCATGATCTAGGATCCAATGTAAATTGTTGACTCAAGAAGGGATGAACTGAGTTTTTAGAAAATCAATAACAATTTTATATTTATCTTAAAACTAATTGCAATATGATATATCAACGTGTAAGAAAAACATAATTATAAAGAAATAGTAGTATTTAAAAGAGGGTTTAGATAAACTTTTCAAACTTAGGTTTTAACGTGGTTTGACTTTTTTTTATCTGTGCATGATAAAGTACTTGAGTAGCTTCAATAAATCTGGTTCTCTAAGGCATAATCAATGCCTTACAAGGAATGATAACACTTATGAATCGTAGCCAAGAAGGTAATTAACTCATTTCTTGCGTAAGAGAACAAGAACAATACCAAGGTCTTATTGCGATACAATAAAATTTAGACTATTGTAGTAAGAACATTAAGAATGAAAAAGTAAATGGGTAAAAGTTTCTCTCTTTAAAATTTATCATTTCTAGTAATATTTAGGTTTGGCTTTGGTTCATTAACTCAAGTATTTTTTTGGGTTTAGAACTTGGATAAAGATGGATTTAAATTTGAATCTTAGCTCAATGGTTTTGGTTTTAGAACTTGCATAATGATATTTTGGATTTGAATAATACACCTTTTAAATTTGGTATTTATTTCTCTCACTACAAATCTCAAGGATTCAAATGATGCAAGTTGTAATATGGGACTTTGATATTTTGGTATTGTTTTTATGGAGCTTGACTATCTTTACAATGAAGATTTAGTGTCTGTTATTAGGATTTTAATGAAACTAGCCATTGTAGGGCATTCTGATAATATTAGGAACTTTGGTAGTTTGAATTTTAAAAAACTAGCCATTAGAAAGTGGGATGGACACTTTTAATTGACTAAAACTAGTTTTATTCAACTAAAATTTCGAGGTTCTTGGTTTAAATTTTTTCAAAGTGATGCAACTCGAGATAGACGGTTTTAAATTGACTCAAACTCACTTTCAATCAACTAAAACTTCCTTTTATAATATAAAATATTTTAGTTAGGGATAGGTTATTTTAAAGAACTTTGAGAGTCATTGGAGCCAATAGCTTAATCATTTTTAATTTTTATAGTTTTTTTCAATAGCTGAGAGAAATTTTGATAGTGATTGGAGCCAATAGCTTGAGACATATCTTTCTTAAGATCAAAATAGGAAACATTAGCCTCGATTGATATTTTTTATTTTGGAAAATTTAATTGATCGTATCTTCAACATCATTGTGACTTTATTTGTTATATGCAATGAAATTGTAGGTTTTTTTGTTTAATTTATTCTTTATTATACATAAAGAGAAAATATACACATATGAACAAAAATATTGTGTTTTTAATTATCCCTAATGGTAAATTAGTTACTTCATAATTAAATAAAGATCAGGATAAACTACTTACAAAATTTATGTAAACATTAGGGTGGATGGTACAGTGGTTTTATTTTGGTACCAATCAAAAGTCGTAATTCTCGAGTGCCAGAACCCAAATAACTACCAAAAATTTAACCTAAGGTTGGTTAGTTTGAAATTCAGGATCAATACTTTCAAAACATGTGAAACTAACCCCAACGTATATTTAGTGATTCGATTTTATCCCTCTTTTACATCTCCAGTAGGGGACTTGACAAAATGGGTGACAGGGCATCCTATATAGAAAACTCTGTGACAAACTATATTATTGTAATACCTCATACTTTCCATGCATTTGTTTAATTATTTAATTTCCTATTGTGGCATGTTCACAGAGAATATTTGTATATGTTTCCATGTGATTCTTACACGTCTTATGTGAATTCACATCCTTTAGAAATCAATAAAATACTCAATAATTCAGAAAGTAAATATTTTAAGTGACTTAGTGTAATAGGCCACAATGGAATGGTCTGGGACTAGGTGTTGTAGGTTTTCTTATTTGAACTATTCCCTCGGTATCGGGTCCCACCAATCGTGAATTAGTTTTTTAAAATTTTGAGCCCCACTTAACTAATTTTTAATTAATTTTTAACTTAGTCTACTCATATTGGTTAATAAATTTGTGTAACGAGTTAATTAATATACAAAATATGTTCTCATGTAGGATTGACTCTATGGACGTTTAGAAAGTTCTTTTTAGCATAAAATGGTAGAATTTAAGTCAGTTTGGTTAGTATATGGTTTGAGCCAAGTTTCATTCCATTTGGACCATGTTGTGGGCTCATTGGGTTAATGTTATTTCTTGGCCTAGGCTTAATTTTAGATATAGTGCCTATTTAACTTAATTAAGAAAATCTAAAAATCTTATAACACATTAGAGAACAACTCTAGAAGCTAAGGAGTTTGCGAAAGTAATATGAGATGGAAGAGATTGAGGATTTGGGATTCGATTTGCACAATCGATCCAACGTATGGCTATTTTCATTAAAAAATTAACTAAGTTTATGTTAGAATAATAAAAGTTCATTGGAATCTGAAATTAATTCATATATTTAATTTTCAATCATATTGTAACTTAGTTTCATAATTAGATTAGTTACATGTTTTACATATTTATGAACTATTGTAGTTTGATTATTAAATACCTAAATTAAATCACGAAATAAAATGGGTAAACCCAGTGCATGAGGCTCCCGCCACTACGGGTTACTGGGGGGGGGGGGGGTAGATGTACACAACCTTGCCCCTACATATGCAGAGAGGCTATATTCATTACTCGAACTAGATATAAAATCATTATATATGAATCATAGTAATGTTAATATATAAAATACCCCTCTCTAGATGAATTCTTGCACTAAAATCGTAATCTAATTTTTGGAATCATGTTTAAATGAAGAACTTAGGGCTAAAACCTTATAATTTGAAATTAGATCACTAATCACAGTTTTAATCATTTAAAACATGTTAATATATGTTAGTAATGATGATATACATAGTAAATTACAAGGAATTTGGGTAATCTGATGTTTAGAGGCTTTACACTTGATTTGGATTTAATTATATCCATTTTCGTGCCAGGAGGAAAAAGGCCCATGCGTCGATCTTGAAAAACGTTACTAATGCTGTTTAATACAAAGATTAAACTGTATAAGCAACTCCGAGTTGTTTGTTGAAGAAACCCTTTTCTTTTGAAAATAAAAATGATAAACAACAAGATGTGTTTACAAAAACTTATGTTCGAGAATAACCAAGACTTTGTAATCAATTTTAAAACCAAGAAAGTTTCAAAATATCAGCACACTATAGAATGAGATGAGGAGATGAAGATAATCAGAACACATTATTTTTAACGTGGTAAAACCTCTCCCAATAGAGAAAACATCCACGGTGACTTCTAAGTCACGAAAGTAAAAATCCACTAAAAACAAATAACAGTTACAAACAATACAACATACATGCACACAACTCATCCTATTCTAAGTTTAGGAATATACCCCACTTGGTGTCCTTCTAACTTCTTTGTAGATCTGATTGTTGATGATGTTCTTCCAGTTTGATAACTTCCACTTTGCTTTAGCTTTCTTTTCGTCGACTCAATAATCTTTGATCTTATACCCAACACTTTCAGTGTGGTAGTGTGTCAAGTGTTTGTGATGTGATTTCTATCCACATGCATGAACTCACACACACTTAGTTTGTACAGACAATCCTAGAAAATTACATATAAAGGCTATATGCTGTGATTTTCTTTTCTTTCTTTCTTACAAAACTTGGAACCTTTTTGACCTTTTAATCTATCCCAGATTCCACGGATATCTTACTTCAAAATCAGCCAAGATCTTAATCAATCTCAGTTTAGAAAAGATTTTCGAGATTGAAAACCTCCAAGTGAGAATCCAACTAGGTCAAGGTTTAGTTTCACAAGAACAAGAAATATAAAACATTACAGATCTAAATCAACAAATATTTTCTTAAAACGAGAAACAAATATGCAGATCTAGTGATATATAACATGCAATAGTGTAGATCTAAGATTTCTATGAAAAAGAAATACAGATCTCACCAAAATGTCTAAGTTGGTAACAAGATCACAGATCAAGAGGTTACAGCTACAAACGATCAAACCAGTAACACCAATCTCTCTCAAACACTCAAGGTTGTGTTTGGATTTCTTAAAGTATGAAGGTTTGAATATGGTTTGAAGTTGTTTAGGGTTAGGGTTAGGGTTAGGGTTTCTAACTCAGTTTCCCTTTCTCTCTCTTCTCTCTTTTCTTTTCTCTCTTCTCTCTCACTTCTCTCTTCTCTTTTTTTTTCTCTCAATTTAGACGACTGTCAAAAGTCTTAAAATGCTGAGAATGAGAGGGTTTATATAAGAGCCAAGGAAGGTTCTGGATCGCTGAAAGTAATCAACGGTTGAGATTCAGTCTTCCTATATTGACTTTGATCCAAGGGTGCTAAGATAGCGGTTGGTTAAAACGAAGGTGATTGGTCCACAGTGATAACACATGGATAGTCTTAAAACACATGCAGGCCATAGATAACGTTTGATCTAACGATCCAAAATACACCAGGCAGTTCTCTCACAAAATAAACAAAAATGAGATAACAAGAGCATGACAAGTGTTGGCATTTCATTGGCTGGCAAACGCGCGTCCAAACTAATTACATGCAACACCCTAAAGTCTCTGGCGCATTGATATTCTACCCAATCAAACATTCTAATGAAAAACTAATTTTTCATAATAGCATTTTAACCACACAAAGTTTATAAACACTCTTTTATTAAAGAAAACATTATTTTAAAAATATTTAAAAATTCCCAAAAAATTATTAAAACAACATTTTAAGGGGAATTTAACACACAATCAATATGAGCTATATATACACATGTATGCACTTCTAATGTGTGTAGTGTGATTCAATTTATACCTTGTTTGGATCATTGAAGAGGATTAGAGAGTGAACAAGTCTGAGGTTCTTTGGATTCTAGGTTAGACAACAGATTTTGTCACTATTTCCAAATTAGATGAACACTTATACAATATAGACTTAACTAAGTCAAAGGTATATGGTGCTTCAATCTCCCCCTTTGGAAATATGAGACAAAATCTCCTTTGAGTTAGCTTAAACTCTTAGGGAACCAAAAAAAATAAAACCTAGTCCTATGCAAAGATACTATCTACCCATTTCCTATAAAGTCAAAAATTACATAACTCAACTATTTACAAATTTGTACACTAGAGAGAAATGGTAGAAAACCAGTAGAAGAGGTTCCTGCAAATATGCACTAAGATCAAGCAGTTTAGATGAAATGTGAACAAAACATTGAACCCGTAAGACTCAAATTTCTTCCCCATTTTGTCTCAAATGTAGAAGGGTAAAAAATTACGGTCTTAAGAGATTAATCAGCACATACCATACCTATAGAATGACGCAAATACAGAAATATGTTACAGTCTAGAGGTTTAGTGAACATGTCAGCAAGTTGCAAATCAGTAGGTAGGTAATGAATTTCTAACTCCTTAGTCTCAACAAGTTTGCGTATAAAGTGATGTCTTATTTTAATATTCTTAGTTCGCGAGTGTTGAACCGGATTTTTAGATATGTTAATGGCGCTTTGATTGTCACAATACAATTGTAACTGATCTTCTTTAATGCCATAGTCTCTTAACATTTGTTTTATCCATAACAATTGAGCACAGCAACTTCCAGCTGCTATATATTCGGACTCAGCCATAGATAAAGATGTGCAATTTTGTTTTTTGCTACTCCAACCTACTAAATTATTGCCGATATAATAACAGGCACCTGATGTACTTTTACTGTCATCAGTACAACCGTCCCAATCAGCATCAGTATACCCTATGATGGTGCTGCAGGTATCAGTAGTGTACCTAAGTCCAAGATTAAGAGTGCCTTTTATGTACTTTATTATACGTTTTACACAAGATAAATGGCTCTCTTTAGGGTTATTCTGGTAACGAGCACACAGACATACAACATACATTATATCTGGCCGTGAGGCAGTTAGATAGAGTAGACTACCAATCATACTACGATAAAGTGTGGAATCAACTGACTTCCCATTTTCATCTTTACATAATTTAACAGTAGTACTCATTGGCGTTTTGGCAATTTTAGCATTATCTAAACCAAATTTCTTAACAAGGTCTAAGGCATACTTTGTTTGAGAGACAAATAATCCATCAGAATTCTGTTTCACTTGAAATCCTAAGAAAAGCTGTAGCTCCCCCATAAGGGACATGTGAAACTCCTTATGCATAATAGCAGAAAAGGATTTAACTTCAGATGTTGAAGTAGACCCAAAGATGATGTCGTCTACATAGACTTGGGCTATAATAATGTTGTTGTCAAAATGTTTGACAAAGAGGGTCTGGTCATTTCCTCCTCTCTTAAAACCCTTATCCAACAAAAAGTTGGATAGGCGTTCATACCAAGCTCTAGGAGCTTGTTTTAAGCCATACAAAGCCTTTTTTAGACGAAAGACATGGTCTGAGTATTTTGGGTCAATGAACCCTTTGGGTTGTTCTACATACGTCTCTTCGGACAGAATTCCATTGAGGAAGGCAGACTTGACATCCATTTGATAAAGTGTAAATTTTAAGTGACAAGCTATGGAGAAAAGAAGTCGAACAGATTCAAGACGAGTGACTGGGGAAAATGTCTCGCTAAAATCTATCCCTTCTATTTGTGAGTATCCTTGAGCAACTAGTCTAGCTTTGTTTCTAAGGATTACCCCATTTTCGTCAGATTTGTTCTTAAAGATCCAACGTGTGCCAATAATATTTTTGTTTTGAGGCCGCGGTACAAGATACCAGACATCGTGAATGACAAATTGTAAAAGTTCTTCCTGCATAGCAGAAATCCAGTGTGCGTCATTCAATACTTCATTAACATTTTTCGGTTCCACAAGGGAGACGAAACATGCGTAATTAGCATAATTTCTTAACTGGGATCTAGTACGGACTGGCTCATTAGGATTACTGACCACGTTGTCAATGGGATGATCTTTAGAAACCTAGCCAGGTACTTCTGGACTCTCAATAGGTAATGAGTCATCTATTTCTGGTGAATCATTTTTGAAATCATTTTCAGATTCAACCACAATAGGTGATTCAGATATCTTATTTTCAACAATAGTGTCGCTTACAATTACATTTATCGACTCCATAAGGGTCTTAGTACGTAGATTGTATATACGATATGCACGACTGTTTGGAGAGTAACCTAAAAGATGGCTTTATCACCATGCGTCTCGAATTTAGACAAATGTTCTCTGTCTTTACAGAGATAACACATACTTCCGAAAGTTCTTAGGTATTTCAGATTAGGCTTCTTTCCGTACCACAACTCATAAGAGGTTTGTTTAGTGTTTTTCCTAAGGGAAACCCGATTAATGATATGACATGCAGTTCTAATAGATTCTACCCAGAAGTACTTAGGTAGAGATTTAGCATGCAACATGACACGTGCCATCTCTTGAAGAGTTCGGTTTTTCCTTTCGACAACACCGTTATGCTGAGGAGTCTTGGGGGCACTGAATTCGTGTTTGTAACCGTTGTATTTACAATATTCAACTATTCCCGTGTCTATGAACTCTCCCTCTCTATCGCTATGAATGCGATTGACTTGTGTGTCCTTCTTATTTTCAATTCTTAGTAAAATTTTCAAAAATTTCTGAAACGTGTCAGATTTATGTTTCAAGAAGGCAACCCAAGTGAATCGTGTAAAATCATCAACCATGACAAGGATATAACTGTGTCCACAAAGACTAACAGTTCTAGAGGGACCAATAAGGTCCATGTGGATGAGATCTAGAGGTCTAGAGGTGAGAATGTCTTTAACTTTTTTATGCGAAGTCTTAACTATTTTTCCTTCCTGGCAATGACCACAAACAACACTGGAAATAGGTTTAATTTTAGGAATTCCTCTAACTATCTCTTGAGTAGACAATCTACCAAGGATATCATAACTTAGGTGACCCATACGATTATGCCAGATTTCATTGTCATCCATTCTGACAATGTTACAGGTTTCAGAACTAGTCTTGACAGTATAACAGTTGTCAGGTGTTCTAAATCCGGTAATGATGCATTCACCTTTATCATTTAGAATTTTACAATTGTTCTTTGAAAAGGTAACAGTATTGTCTGAGTCACAAAATTTTGATATACTTAGGAGGTTGGCTTTAAGGCCTTTAACTAAAAGTACATTTTCCAAAACAGGCATTCCCTCTTCTTTTAGGATTCCTTTACCTATGATCTGGGATGAAACTCCGTCGCCAAAAACTACTTTACCTACAGCAAATCTGGTTTTGTTTAAGAGTTTGGTTTCATCTCCTGTCATATGTTTGGAGTATCCTGAATCTAAATACCAACCAGATGTAGTGTGTTCAGCCTGTAAGGCAGTGATAACAATTTTACACTTCATTTGGGGTAAAAGATCATCTTTTCTAACCCAAATAGCTCTAGTTTTAATTTTGCTCTCATTTGATAAAATTTTCGAGAAGCGGCTTTTTGTCGAAAAACATTTGGCACAACAAACTGATTTTTGTGGAAAAGTTGAGCTTTTGGTTTAGGAAAGTTACTGGGAGCCTTTCTCTTAAATGAACTTTTAGTTTTGGTCTTTCTATTCTTGTAGTTAGAGTTCTTGTCAGGTTGTCTTGGAAGGACATAATGGTTACGATTTTGCCTAGAATAGTTAAAGTTCTTGTAAACAGGAGTGTTGTACACAGGGGTGTTTAGACGCATAGCATAACAACCTTCAAATGAATGACCATAAACGTCACAGTAGGAGCAATATTGATTGCTTGAGGGATGTACTTACTTAGGGAAACTTCTAAAGATGGGTTTGACAGGATTCTGTTGAGAAGTCTTATTCCTAGGAGGTATGGTTTTAAAGGTAGATTCATCCTTTCTGATCAAAGGACAGACGTATTTAGTCTCAAGTGTACTGTCAGCCTTAGAGTTACTAGACTCTCCAATGTCTTTCTGTTGTTGCTTTTGATCATATTCCTTTTTAATAAAATGAAAATCTGGACATGTTTCGATTGATCTTTTTCCCCCAGACACAAACTTGATAGGTTCAAAATTTTTAGTTTGTGGTTTATTCTTAGGGCAGAAACCAATACCGGTTCTATCATCAGAATTGGTCTTAGAGTCAACAACAAAGTCAGTGAAACAATTTGAATTGTTTTCAAACCTAGAATTTTTTTTGAAAACAGTTGCTGTCTTTGTTTTTGCTTCTTCCAGTTCTAATAATGTTCCCTTGTATTTCATTTCCAGGGTTTCATTAGTTTTAGTCAACTCTTTTATTTTTTGATCAAAATTTTCAATTTCTGATTGATGTGTCAGGCACTGGTTAGTGTACTCTTCAGCATTCAGCTTCACAATAAGACTTAGATCATCTAATTTCTTAGTCAGGTCTCTAACAGTTTTCTCCAGTCTAGTGCCTTTTTTAAGAGTTTTAGCATACAAAGTATGAATATCTGGGAGGTCATCTGTGTCTGAGTCGCTAAGTGAAGTGTGTTCAGTGACCCCTAACGATTCAGTTTTAGTACTCACGCACCCATTTACATCATCGTTATCGAGATCTCTTTGACGCACACACACGGAACTAGAGCTAGCAACATTTTCAGATAACAAGACATCTAGGCCAGTCAAAGCAGTATTCACAAAAGCAGGAGTAGAGGTATCATTATCACACACAGGCATATCATCATTGTAAATGATCTTAGCAAAAAAAGACATGCAAGGGTCAAATACATTTGATGACTCAAGTTCCTCTTCATCAGAGTCACTTGAATCATCCCAAGTTTTATAGATATTGGCTCTCTTGTGTGTGTTGGTTTTATTCAGATTAACTCTGCAATCGTGAGCAATGTGACCTAGTTTCCCACATCTAAAACATTCAATCTTTTTAAGGTCTCTGTTAGATCTGAAGTTGTTGTCCTTAGGATGTTTGTCAAGACCTCTCTCATGAGGTTTGGGATTAGACACAGTTGGATAATTAGGCTTGCCTTGTTTAGATGCCTCTTTATTTCTAAATTTAACAATTTTCTTAAATTGTTTGGACATTAAGGCAATCTAATTATCTAGTTTATCTATATCACACTCCTCATCAGAGTCACAGTTGGTCAAATTAGTCTCATGTTTAGATATCTTAGAAGAAAAACTCAAGTTAGAGTTGGGCTGTTTTCTTTGAGACTGATTTAATTGTTTCTTAAAGTCTAATTCCATTTCCACAGTCCTAAGTTTGCTACTGAGTAACTCAGGGGTGAGGTTTTGATCACTCATCTCCTCAATAGCATACCTCTTGTTGTCAAACTTTTGTGGTAATGATCTTAGGATTTTAGAAACAATCTCATTCCTATCATATGTTATACCATTAGCATGCAACTTAGTAACTATATCAGTTAGGTTCATATAAAAGTCATCAAAAGTCTCAGAGTCAGACATAATTAAAGAGTTGTACTGTTGGGTAAGCATTTGAGTTTTAGCAGCTTTAACTCTTGAGTCTCCTTCATGGGTAGTGATTAATGTGTCCCAAGCTTCCTTGGAAGTGGCACAAGATGAGATTCTCTTGAACTCATACTCATTAATAGACATAAAAATGGCATTCTTGCCTTTATTGTTATTATGAGAAATTGTTTTCTCTTCTTGGGTAAACTCACTTAAGATTTTCTTTACCCTCTCATCACTTCCTTCAGTGGCTGGTTTAGTAGGATAAGTTTATCCATTTTCAATAATGTCCCAGACATCATCTCCTAGAGTCCCTTGGATGAAGGCAACCATTCTTACTTTCCAGTAAGCAAAGTTGTTTCCATCAAAGAGTGGAGGTCTGGACAGATTACCAAACCTTTCATTCTTCTCGTCCATAGTTAAGATTTTCAGAAAACGATTTCAGAAACACAAGATCCTTTTTGAAATAAAAGTTTACAGTGCTCTGATACCAATTGAAAAACGTTACTAATGCCGTTTAATACAAAGATTAAACTGTATAAGCAACTCCGAGTTGTTTGTTGAAGAAACCCTTTTCTTTTGAAAATAAAAATGATAAACAACAAGATGTGTTTACAAAAACTTATGTTCGAGAATAACCAAGACTTTGTAATCAGTTTTAAAACTAAGAAAGTTTCAAAATATCAGCACACTATAGAATGAGATGAGTAGATGAAGATAATCAGAACACACTATTTTTAACGTGGTAAAACCTCTCCCAATAGAGGAAACATCCACGGTGACTTCTAAGTCACGAAAGTAAAAATCCACTAAAAACAAATAACAGTTACAAACAATACAACATACATGCACACAACTCAGCCTATTCTAAGTTTAGGAATATACCCCACTTGGTGTCCTTCTAACTTCTTTGTAGATCTGATTGTTGATGATGTTCTTCCAGTTTGATAACTTCCACTTTGCTTTAGCTTTCTTTTCGTCGACTCAATAATCTTTGATCTTATACCCAACACTTTCAGTGTGGTAGTGTGTCAAGTGTTTGTGATGTGATTTCTATCCACATGCATGAACTCACACACACTTAGTTTGTACAGACAATCCTAGAAAATTACATACAAAGACTATATGCTGTGATTTTCTTTTCTTTCTTTCTTACAAAACTTGGAACCTTTTTGACCTTTTAATCTATCCCAGATTCCACGGATATCTTACTTCAAAATCAGTCAAGATCTTAATCAATCTCAGTTTAGAAAAGATTTTCGAGATTGAAAACCTCCAAGTGAGAATCCAACTAGGTCAAGGTTTAGTTTCACAAGAACAAGAAATATAAAACATTACAGATCTAAATCAACAAATATTTTCTTAAAACGAGAAACAAATATGCAGATCTAGTGATATATAACATTTAATAGTGTAGATCTAAGATTTCTATGAAAAAGAAATACAGATCTCACCAAAATGTCTAAGTTGGTAACAAGATCACATATCAAGAGGTTACAGCTACAAACGATCAAACCAGTAACACCAATCTCTCTCAAACACTAAAGGTTGTGTTTGGATTTCTTAAAGTATGAAGGTTTGAATATGGTTTGAAGTTGTTTAGGGTTAGGGTTAGGGTTTCTAACTCAGTTTCCCTTTCTCTCTCTTCTCTCTTTTCTTTTCTCTCTTCTCTCTCACTTCTCTCTTCTCTTTTTTTTTTCTCTCAATTTAGACGACTGCCAAAAGTCTTAAAATGCTGAGAATGAGAGGGTTTATATAAGATCCAAGGAAGGTTCTGGATCGCTGAAAGCAATCAACGGTTGAGATTCAGTCTTCCTATATTGACTTTGATCCAAGGGTGCTAAGATAGCGGTTGGTTAAAACGAAGGTGATTGGTCCACAGTGATAACACATGGATAGTCTTAAAACACATGCAGGCCATAGATAACGTTTGATCTAACGATCCACAATACACCAGGCAGTTCTCTCACAAAACAAACACAAATAAGATAACAAGAGCATGACAAGTGTTGGCATTTCATTGGCTGGCAAACGCGCATCCAAACTAATTACATGCAACACCCTAAAGTCTCTGGCGCATTGATATTCTACCCAATCAAACATTCTAATGAAAAACTAATTTTTCATAATAGCATTTTAACCACACAAAGTTTATAAACACTCTTTTATTAAAGAAAACATTATTTTAAAAATATTTAAAAATTCCCAAAAAATTATTAAAGCAACATTTTAAGGGGAATTTAACACACAATCACTATGAGCTATATATACACATGTATGCACTTCTAATGTGTGTAGTGTGATTCAATTTATACCTTGTTTGGATCATTGAAGAGGATTAGAGAGTGAACAAGTCTGAGGTTCTTTGGATTCTAGGTTAGACAACAAATTTTGTCACTATTTCCAAATTAGATGAACACTTATACAATATAGACTTAAGTAAGTCAAAGGTATAAGGTGCTTCAGATCTCGTTTGAAAAAAATTACATTCCCATTCGGACGATAAAGGTCACCTCGTTTGAACTAATTAATAAGTTTTTTTTTCAAACTACACTGGTATTTGGTTAGAACGACTTGAAGATATGGTTTAAACGACTTTAGGATTTGGTTTTAACGATTATGGGTTAGATTTAGATTGAGGTTTTAAATACTTAGAGATTTTAAATCTGAAATTTATGATACTATTTTAGAATCCCTTATAATAGTATTGACTACTGCTTACTCAATTATATGCAATCATACCGAGGGGTGTGTGTGCTGGTGGCTGACGTAGCAGGAGGGATTTGATGGGGTGCATACGACATTGATCGTTCAGGTACCTTGGTGAATGAGATAGTCTTTTCCCTAATCCTATTTACCCCGATCCTATTGGCCGACGTATCCATCTCTCGACTGGGGCAAATGGGGGAATCCTTTTATATAGCCTCAGGTATGGGGTCATACATCTAGGAGGAACGTGTAGTGATTTACCTTGGTTAATACTTTGAGGTTATAGGTTTAGTATGACCTATAAACATACCTAGTAGGTAAGATTGATTCCCGAAGATAGTAGGGATAAACCTTTGGATTTTTATTTACATGCTTGGGCATAATTCATTTGTTTTTCATGTTAATGGGGCATACTAATTTTGTTATTGGATTACAATATTATATTCCTTGATATTGTGATTATACTAGATATTTATAGACGAGATACTAACTTCTGAAGCCATGCCAATAATGAACACTTGAGAAGAGATAATTATTTAACTTGGGTTTTATTTGGGACTGGGATTAGACGTAAATGTATTATTTAGGTTGTTTGTTTTGGGTTAACTTAGAAATAACTAAATTATGGTAGGAGGATGAATTATTGTTATTATAGTCCAAATTTATTACATTTTTGCTCACTGTAGTCTCACTAGGTTTAATCTTGTTTAAGTAAACTATTTTTTAGGTCCTAGGCAACAACAATCTCCTCATCATTAATTCTTTCACAGTTGGAGTTACTTCCATCTTTCCATTCTTAGGATATAGGTGTCGAGCTCACATGCTCACCTTTATTTATTTTATTTCCATTTCAGTATTAGCTGATTCACATTATTTTATTTAAGATTACTTATATTTGAGTTATTATACTTATTCAGACTTGGATATTTATTATGTTCTGACGTTTATTCTATTTTATCCCGGAGTTTATTTTATTATTCATTGGGATTGGTATCAGAAACTTATTATATACTATTTTATTTTATCATTGTCAGCATGTTTATCATTTTATTTTATATCAGTTATGTCACGACCCTGACCCAAAATAGTATTAGGGAACGAGTGTCTTGACATGCCACCAAGGCAAAAAATATTCCGATTTTAATTGTTTCCTTAAATAAATGCAATGGATGTATTATCACATGGTTATGAATCGTAAAATACTGAAAGCAAAGGAATTACGTCATCAGAGCTTTCTAAATGAAACTTCATATATATTAAAAGTAACAACGAGTTACAACTTAAGAGAAAATTTAAACCTTATTAGAAGAGAGCCAAACATGATCTAAATAAACATTTTACAAAAAGAGCTATAAAATCTAAATCTTCAATATAGTCCATTTTCGTTCCGTCCGTGAGCCTAAACGTTTCCTGAAAAATGGTTATTTATGCAACATCAGCTAAAAGCCAAATGAGGTTCAATCTCCAAACATTCCAGGGTTTTCAGAAAATAGATACCTATTCAAGTCAAAAGAGAAGGAATATACCTATATAGAGAGGAACTTGCAGTAAATAGATATATATTTTGAAATGATAGTATATATATCACAATTGGATATCTCAGAATAAGAAGAATGCAACAAATCAAATGTGATATCTTTTTCTTTCAATCATATCATTTTAATGGCCAAGTACACTCTAATACCGTGTTCTTCTATCGTATTATACCCCGGTAGTTGAGGGTCAATCGAACATGTTCGTCACAATGCCTTATTTAGGGCACACCAGCGATAACCCAGCTGGGAAGGTAAGTCAGTAAAGAGGTCCCTTAGGCCGAATCATATTTTCAATATTTAATATCCTTTTCAATAATCATTTTAATCGGTATGTTTATATGGACAAATATAAACATATCATAAATGAACCAATCATCGGTATCACATGAATTTTGAGAATAAAAGCAGTTCACAAAATATATATAGTTTGCATAATATCATATAACTAAAATGCACAAGGAATGTCAGAGTACTCACCCAAAATGGAGGTCAAATTTACTGGTATTGAGTCTTCTATCACACGTTAATCTGATAAAGATTTAAGTACACGTTCTAAGGTCCAGTTTATACTATACTTTAATAATAACTTCCTCTAATAAAGGATTACTGAATCCCCATTTGTCAACTTTTAAAACTCATTGATCTTAATTGAAGAATTCAATTCATAGTCTTTCTTCATCAGTCGGTTCCCAGTAGAGATGGAGGGTCACAGGGGCACCACTTAAATACCATCTCATCTAGACAGAATATTTCTGGATTCATTCCCAGTAGAGATGGAGGGTCACAGGGGCACCACTTAAATACCATCTCATATAGACATAACTTCACCGGGCCTGAATTTGGAATTACTTAAATGAGATTCTATAATAACGAGCAATTTCTTTAAAAAGAATCATTTTTAAAAGCGTATAATTTCAAACAAGTTTATAAAATCGACTTGGATTTGTTCTAAATTTTATGTTTTGATTAGTGAATTCTTTATTATATTTTACCAGCATAACTACTAAGTAAAGCTATAAAACAATAAATTATAACTATAAAGATGCATTATAACATTAAGATTACCTTAAGATGAATATCCCTAAGAACTTCTTCTTAAACTTTCTCACACTTTCTCTCACTATTTCTTTCTATAATTCTCAAGGAATTGGTGTGAGTTTCAAATGATCCCCAAAGGCCCTATTTATAGTTTTCCAAAGACATCACAACATTGACACGTGTCCATGCTGACCACGCTTTTACAATGGGAGTCAGCGTTGACGTGTCGCGTAACGAAGGCATCTTGCAGTCTTATTTCACTGGACTGCAACACGTGTTTTAGCTTCTCCTCTAATGACAACATGTGTTTTGGCTTCTCCTTTAACGAAGACATGTGTACGGTGGAGATGTCAAAACCAAGCACGAGGTGTCGAGCACGAGGTGGAAAGGTATTAAGGGTATAAGGGTCATTTCGAACCTGAAAGGCATTTTGATAATTTCACACCATATATTTTCAATATTTCTTATAGGTCCCTGAAAATATTTTATTTAAAAAAAGGCCCCTTTGTATTTTTCATTTTGGTCCCTGAAACTTTCTTTATTAAAACCAAGTCCCTAAAGTTTCATAAAATTACATTTTCTACCCCAAAACTTAGCACTTAGCTTAGAATGTGCCATAAAATCTCAATCTGATCCATTTTACCGTTGATTCTTCAAATTTAAAAACGGGATCTATCATATTAAGAACTCGAAATATCATATATGTAATAATATATCATTATTAGATAGTAAGTGTGACGAAATTGAAAGAAGACAATTATATATTGGCATAAGAAAATGGGGTCATTACAAGTTATGTTTATAATGATACAAATTGTTTTGACTTTCGTATTACTTATATTTAGAATTGATTAACCTAGTTATGGATTTTACGGGGTGTCACAATTGGTATCATAGTATTCCAAGTTCTAATGTGATAAGGTTTTGACTCTGTCTTTTATTTTTTTGCATTGTGTTCTTTGATACTTTTAAGCTCAAACGTTTAGGATTTTGTACTCATATCTTTTACATTAATGATAATATTTTGTTTATTGACTTTGAAATGGTGAATATGAGGAAAGGAGTCGCACGCTGCAAACAGGCTATCACTACTGAGTCAAAGGCATCACAACCCCAACCATTGTCATAGGGGCAAGTGCTAATTTTGTGCCTATTTATTTGACTAACATTATATTCCATTCTATTGCAGTTACTATACAAGACATGCTTCAAGATCATCTACCACAACCACCACTCGTTGTTGTACCTTCCCCACATTCCACTTTGACATGGGAGAGTACGTCGAGCGCCTTTAATAAAGGCATGAATTCACCTGCTCCACAAACCCCATTATCTCCCAATAGTGGAGTTGAGACACCGATATGCACCTATGTTTGGTAGAGTTATTAGACTTTTAGAGGTATATGTTACTATTTTAAAGCTAATAGGTGATGCACTTTAGTGGTGGGAGTCATTCTCCACCAATGCGGAGAGGTCGAGGACGACCGTCAGGTAGTTTTAGGAGAATTTTAAGAGAATGTATTTTCCCCAACTCTTCGAGTCAGTATGAGGAAAAAAAATTAAGACTGCTTCCGGGTGACCGTACAGTAGCTAAGTATGAGCTAAGTGTACCTGTATTTCTTTATTTTCACCTCGCATATTTTTTCATTGAAGATCAGGCCACAATGTCAAATTATAAAGGGTGTTATAGTTGGTATTAGAGCATGGTCTTATGTCTCTAGAAATTTGAGTCTGTTATATCTTTCATGTTGCCTATGTTTGATTACGTTTGTTGATTGGTACTCCCAGATATTGGGTCTAGCATACGTGTTAGTATCATCTTTATGGACATAAGGAGTTCGTGTTAATGTTGTTTTGGATATTGGGGTTAGTGACAGTGACCTTGATTTGGGGAGTCATTAATATTGAAATTAGAGACGATATTGATGTTGGCTATTTGAGATTTGAAATTTGAACTAGGGCTTTTGACAAAGCAGTTAAGCGTGGTTAGTGGGGTACTTGGTTATGCTCCTTCAATTTTTTATTTCTTTCTTATATATATATATATATATATATATATATATATATATATATATTAATTTCTGGGTATTGGTACGTGGGATCGGGAGTATACGACCTTAGCATGGAATACCATGGGTAGGCGGATACGACCTTATGTTATTTTGTGCGGGTTTACGTTATGACATTTGCTTTATTGAATTTTGAGGACGAAATTCTTAAGTTAGTTAGGAAGATTATAATCCTAATAATTTCGTTAATCAAATTAATTAATTAATATGGGTTACCTAATTAAAAATATTATTTTTGCTGAGATTTGAATTTAATTAAAAATATTTATTTTAATTTATTTTGGTGATTTTGGGGGAATTAAATCAATTTTAGGTCATTTAATTAATAATTTATTAAGCTAGTAATTTGGTTTTAGCCTATGGTATTAATTTGGTGTAACAACCCTATTTTCTCACGTAAAGCCTAACCAGGCACGATACGCCAAAGATAAGGCTTGCTTGTCAATCAACACCATTCTTAGCACAAAAGTAATTATAAGTAAGCTATTTTCCAAAACTTCTGCATTTGTAAAATGGAGCACATACACAATAGTCCAATAAAATCCAAACCAGCACCACCACCACCACCACCATAATAATAATAATAATAATAATAATAATAATAATAATAATAATAATAATAATAATAATAATAATAATAATAATAATAATAATAATAATAATAATAATAATAATAATAATAATAGTAACATCCAACTAGAGTAATAAAATCCCAACCGACATAAAATAAAAGAGCATCGGGCTTATGCCTTTACAAATATTCCAAATGATGAAAGACTGGAGTTGAAAAGCACCTATGCTAGATGCAACTGAATCTGAATCTGGAGAGCAAGCGAGATCACAGGAGTGTTACAGCACAATCCAACTATCCCTGTCTAGGGAACTTGGGGGGAGAAATAATTTATATTTGGGTTAGAGCCCGAGGTGTGCAAGAATTATCTTGAATAATATATGAATGTAATAATACAATCGATGCACCATAATTATTCCCCCTTTCATCACTCATATGCGGATAACATCTCACCTCTCACCTCTCATCTAAGTTTGATATCATTCGCACCCCAATAAATTCCAAATAATGAATGCTGACATCAACCCTATTTGTAAACAGGAATGTCAATAATTAATTATTTGAATGTAATTCCTACATTTTATTTGCCAACATTCATTTATCCCAGTCTCATTATTCTTTCAATAAGGCATAAAATCTGTTATGAATTATAGGGTCTCATGTATAAATATCGTCCATTTTCTTGGACAATTAAATTTATTTAATTCCAATCCCGCCAAATATATATATATATATATATATATATATATATATATATATATGTCTTTTCACATATTTTGACACACAAGGGTATCTACCGTTGGTGTCTATTCGTACTCTATTGGTAAGTCCGGAGGAATTCTCTTATTACTAAGCGTACATCACAAATACACATACACATTGGGGGCGGTCCCAATGCAGGACACCTGTATGCGGCCCATACCCAGCGGTGATACATGAGAGGTCATCGCCAACACCTACCTCTAGTGGGTGGATCCTCCACGTAGTACCTATATATCCTGCACATCATCAAGCCCACCTATGCCGACGTGTGGTACACGGCCTGAACGCGTGAACCCCCTAGCCGATAGGACAGTCCACGAATATGGTATGTCCACATAATTACATAGTAGTACATATTATTTATCTCTATAATATGGGTAGGCAATTTCTCTATAATTAACTTAGAGAGTTCAATGAAAAAGTTCCACGACATTTATCATTTAATAATGATTAATTATTTAATAAATTATTACCTATATCCAATAAATAACTACTTAACCATCTAGTTATAGGTAAGGATTATTAATTTGGATATGTATATAATATTGTTCCATAAATTTAATTTACCCCAAACCCAATTTCTTCCTTCTTTAACAATTCTATAGCTATTGTACACAAGGAAACACGTTACAGTAACCAAATTTTAAAAATCACAGTTAGAGCAGAAAAGGGGACGAGGAGAGAGAAAACCACCATGTCTCTCGAATGACTATGGCTCTCGTTCCTGCGACATGGTGCGTTGCTCGAACGACCGAAGACGTCATTTGAGCGACCCCCTGCTTCTTCCTTCTTTTTCCAGCGGTGAAACACAGTTAGCCAAATCAGTTATAAGCCCAGAAACCAATTCTTTTAGCAGTCAAGAATTCATACATATACAACTCCATTTTTGAGTACCAAATTATTCCAGAACGTACATATGATTAGGGCTTGATGAATTGGGTGTCTTTTTCGAATTTACATCCATTCGTTAATCCCCAAAATCGGGTATATTTATCAAGGAATTCTTAAAATTTCAGTCCACTATTTATCATCAACAACCTCTACAATGGTTATACATTCATCCCCAAATATCTACCAAAACTTAAAGGAATCTAACCCTAATCTTCAAATTTTTCGATTCCTAATTTCTCGAAATAAATTCTACATGTCAATCATTCCTCTACATATGGGTTTTCATCATCAAATCAAACACAATAAATCTTAATTTCCAGAAATCTAAAGGGGATAAAATTATGCATTGAGAAATAATTTAGAAATATAGATTTTTCATGAAAATGCTTGCCTTGAATTTTTTGTAGAGGAGAATCCCCTTTGTTCTTGCTCTTTTTCCTTCTCTTGGTATTTTTTTCCCTTTCTCTCCCGCGGTTGCTACTTTAGGTTTTGATTAGTGATAATGCGGGAGTGGTTTACCCCCACTTAACCACTCAATTAATGCTAATCCCGTGTTAGGTCAAAAATCCAACTTTTGAACCCCCAAACGGACCCGAATCCATAACCCAATAAGCCCAAATGTTATCCAATCTATATACTATTGACTCGGGGGCATTTTTAAAGGCTTAATTCATCTAAACGAGTCCATATGAGTCCCGAAATGTGTTTTGAATTATTTGTGTCAATAATACATATTTTTAATCCGTGTCGCACAATAATTATGAATTAATCTATATTGCATATAAATGTCATACACATGCACATCAAATTATTCACAACTAAATATAGTAACATAAATGTTTTTGATTTTGCAAATATCAAATAGAATCATTTAATTATTTATTTTAGAAGAAAATGTGGGGTATTACATTATCCCCCCAATAATGGGATTCCGTCCTCGGTGGCAAGGAAGTACGTACCTAGATGGAAGATTTTGGGATGATTTGTGCACATGTCGTCCTCCCTCTCCCAAGTCGACTCATTCTCCCGGTGGTGTCCCCACTGTTCGTGAACAAAGGGAACAAATTTGGATCAAAGTCGACGCTCTCGTCGATCCAGAATGGCTACTGATCTCTCCTAATAAGTAGCATCTTACTGGAGCTCAATCTCATCGATGTCGATGTGGTGGTACGCCACCTCGTCTCTAAGGAATATCCACAGTGAAGATATGTGAAAAATGTCATGCATCCGTTGCAAGTGTTCTGGTAATCCCAATCGATATGCTACGGTCCTAATCCATTTCAAAGTAGTGAAAAGTACCACGTATCGAGGAGACAACTTCCCTTTCTTTACAAATCTCATCACCCCCTTCATGGGAGACACTTTAATTAACACCTGGTCTCCAACGTCGAAGTCTAAGTGTCTCCAGCCTACATCCACACATCTCTTCTGCCTGTCCTGGGGAATATGAATCCTGGCTCGAATAGTCTCCACCTTTTTCGAGGTATCCTGAATGAAATTTAGCCCAAGTAATTTGTTCTCCCCCACCTCTAACCAGCATGAGGGAGAACGACAAGGTCTATCGTAGAGTGCCTTAATGGCGCCATCCCAACTGTGAATTGGTAGCTGTTATTGTAGGAAAACTCCAAAAATGGCAAATACTGTTCCTAGCTCCCCTTAAAATCCAAAATACACACGAGAAATATGTCCTCCAACATCAGGTTGACCCTCTCTGTGTGCTCATCGATCTGAGGATGATACGAAGTGCTCAGTGTCAACTCTAACCCCAAAGCTTACTAGAAGATCCTCCAAAATTGGGACACAAACGTCATGTCCCTATTTGACACTATATTGAGTGGTACACCATGCAGTTTAACAATCTCTGCAAGGAAGAGTCGAGCGTACAACCCTGAGCGATAGTCTGTCCTGACGGGTAAGAAATGAGCCACCTTTGCCAACCTGTCTAAAATCACCTATATCGAATCATGTCCCCTCTATGAAGTAGGCAACCCACTAATAAAGTCTATAGATATGCTTTCCCATTTCCACATTAGGATCTCCAAAGGTTGAATAGTACCAATGGAACGCTGAGGATCCACCTTCACTAGCTGACAAGTAGCACATCTTGACACAAACTCATCTATATCCCTTTTCATATTGGCCCACCAATACTGACAGTGCATATCGTGGTACATCTTATCCCCACCGGGATGCACCGTATATAGTGAGTCATGAGCTGCCAACATGACGGCTCGCCTTAACTCCTCACCATTCGGAACAACCAGTCTCCTGATAGAAAAATGCTCCACCACCTCGGCTAGTAGCTGTCTCATCCGCTTCTAACAAAGCTGATCCTTCGCCTATGCCTTCACCACTCGAATAATGATCTCGTGGGTGATGGTGAGAACTGACATAAACACTTGGGTTAACTCATCATATCCACGAAGTGACTTCCACTTCACCTTCCACACAACTGCCAACTCTAAAAATGGCTTACGACTCAGTGCATCTGATACGACATTCGCTTTCCCTTAGTGGTAATAAATGTAGAACTGATAGTCCTATACAAACTTGAGCCACCTCCTCTATCGTATGTTCAACTCCCGTTGTGTGAACAAATACTGCAAGATCTTATGGTCCATGAAAAGCTGAAACTTCTCCCCTAGAAGGTTATGTCTCCACACTCCTAAGGAAAAAAACATGGTCGCCAACTCTAATTCATGGGTGGAGTAATGTCCCTCATGAGGCTTAAGCTTCCAGAAAGCATAAGCTATTGGCCTCTCTTCTGGCATCAGAACCTCGCTAAGTCCCCCTAGGGACACATCTATATAAACCCTGTAGTCTACCCCTGCCCGAGGAAATGCTAAAACTGGTGCCATAGTCAATTTAGTCTTTAAATCCTCAAATGCCTGCTGGAACATCTCATCCTAAATAAATGGTACTACTTTTCTCATCAAGTTTGTTAAGGTCTAGGAAATCTTGGAGAACCCTTAAATTAATCGACAGTCGTACCCTACCAATCCAAAAAAGATGCACACTTTGGTGGGTGTAGTGGGATATCCCCACTTCCTCTTGAAAAAAACCTTCCCTAGGTCCATGAATATCCCCTAATCAAACACAAAGTGGCCTAAGAACTGTACCTCTCTCAGTCGGAACCCATATTTCTCAAACTTCGCTTACACTTGATGATCCCGAAGCGTCTGTAGGACCATCAATAGCTGCTCTAGTGGTCCTTTGCAGTTCGAGAATAAATCAAAATATCATCGATAAACACAATAATGAAACGATCCAGAAACTCCCTGAACACTTGATTCATCAAGTCCATAAACACTGCCGGTGCATTGGTTAGCCCAAATGGCATCATTAAAAATGCATATGACTGATATCTAGTCAAAAAGGTTGTCTTTAAGATGTCCCACTCCCAGACTTTCAACTGGTGGTACCTCGACCTCAAATTAATATTCAAAAAGAAAGAAGCACCCCTTACCTGGTCAAATAAACCATTTATGCGCGACAATGGGTTTTTGTTACAGAGAGTGACTTTATTCAACTCCATGTAGTCGACACAAAGACATAAGGATCCATCCCTTTTCTTGATAAATAAAAATGGAGCACCCTTGGGAGAAGTACTCCTCCGGATAAACCCTTGCCTTAATAACTGCTCAATCTTCTCGCGTAGCTCCCTCATCTCCAACAGAACCATATGATACGGGGTACGGGCAATAGGTCTCGTGCCAAAAAATAAGTCGATTACGAAGTCGATGTCCATACTAGGTGGTAAACTCAAAATCTCCCCAAAAAATCAGAAAAGTCACTCACTACTCGAATGGAGTCTAGCGTCACTACAACCTCTGAAGAAGTATCCACCTCGATGTAATATAAGTGCGTGCTCGACCCACCTCCGAGGTGCGTCATCTCAACTAGGTATATCTCCTGCCCCGAAATGGAGAAGACGAAGGACCTCCCATAAACATCCACACATGCTCTATAAGTGACTAGCCAATCCATCCCCAAAAGGACGTCTTACTCGTACATGTCAAGTACTAGTAAATCAACTACAAAGGTGAGTTAACTAATCTCAATACTGATGCCCCGAGATACTGACTGTATGGGTTCCCCTCTAACCACTGGTGAGTCTACGTGTAAAATAATATTGAACTTATAATCTACCACAACCCTCTCCTGTGCAAACTTCTCGCTAACAAAAGAGTGTGATGCACCCGTATAAAAAAAATACGACCAACATGACTGAATATAGGAAACATAACCTTAACAGCCTATGACGGTGCTGGCCCATCTGCTGCGCAACATGGTAAACCCGCCCATACTGTAAAGGCTTTTAACCTTGAGGTGGGGCGATGGGTGCTGGAGAGGTCGATGCAGTGGTTCCCCGAGCCGAAAATGGTGGGCGCTACCCCTGCAGCGCTTGCTGGCCTCTATGGCCTCCCTATCCATGGGCTTCCTGGTCCCCTCTCGTGCAATTCCTCGAAGTGTGACCCTTCTCTCCACAAATATAATAATTTCCCTGTGAAGGGACCTAATTAACCTGTCGTCCCATTGTCCTTTGCCCTGATGGACTTTGTACTGTTGGCCCTGATGGCCCTGTCCTGGATGACCCTGGCTCTATCTCTGACGATCATCGGTACCTATAAACCTCTTACTCTGATCTGCAGGTGGGGTGCCCCTATGCTAGTAGGCCCCATACCTACTACTCCAACTCGCCTTCTCCTGCTGGCTAAATGACTCTCCTCCATGGCATTTTTCCCCTCTGCTCTTCAGAAATTACATGATCTCGACAATGAAAAAGTGTGGCATTTACCATCTGGTTATATGTAGTGAAGGTTGCATTCCCCATAAGGGACTTCCTAATGTGCCATGCCGATTCGACAACAAATGTGTCCATCCTCATCTGCTCTGTGCAGACATCCTCCTTCGTGAAGTACGAGAGGGCGGTGAATACATCTTCGTACTCTGGGACTGTATGCCTTCTCTCTTTAACTTTGTAAACCTAGTCCTCATCTCGGACTGCATAGGTAGGGGGAAGTATTTCCCCTCAAATATCTCCCAGAACTGACTAATGGTGAGGCTTTCCCTCTCCTCAAAAGTCGTGATCGCCCCCCACCACTGAAGAGTGGCCCTCACCAACCTAAATGAAGATAACATCGGATTTTGAACTGAAAATCACTCCACCATCCGTAAGTGCCTTTTGATGTCCTTCTTCCATCGAATTTCATTCAATATATCAGACCCCCCGGCAAAATCTGGAGGATGGCCCTTAACAAAGGCCTCTGTCGCTCGGTCCCAAGTATAGCCTGGAGCCTGTGCTGGAATAGCCACCTACTGTGGTGGTACTGGCTGCTACTGTGCCTGTGGCAGTGGATTGTGCTGGAGCATGGCTCCTATAGCTGTAGAGACCGCCTAAGACACAATAGTGGCCATTTCAGTGTGGGTGATCAACTGTGGGGACTTAGGGGCTTGTGGGGCCTACGGTGAAAGTGGTGGCTCCTGGCAAGCCTCCTCCTCCCCTACTGGTAAGGATACTCGCCTCGGTCTACCCCTACATCCGTTTGCCATTCGAAAACAAAAAAGGTCCGAATTAGTATAAATCGCAAGAGCACAATGATTACTAAGTATAGGCTCTACATATCAAAGGGCGCAACGCATAACGTAATGAACGCAAATAAAAATCCTAGGGACACTAGAACCGTGCTCTGATACAAACTGTAACTTCCCCTATTTTCTCACGTAAAGGCTGGAGAAGCATGATACGCCGAAGATAGGGCCTGCTTGTTAGTCAATACCATTCTTAGCACAAAAATAATTATAAGTAAGATATTTTCCAAAACTTCTGCATTTTTAAAATGGAGCACATACACAATAGTCCAATAAAATCCAAACCACCATAATAATAATAATAATAATAATAATAATAATAATAATAATAATAATAATAATAATAATAATAATAATAATAATAATAATAATAATAATAATAATAATAACAACAACAACAACATCCAACTAGAGTAACAAAATCCCAACCGAAATAAAGTAAATGAGTATCGGGCTTATGCCCTTACAAATTTTCCAAATAATAAAAGACTGGAGATGAAAAGCACTTATGCTAGAAGCAACTGAATCTGAATCTGGAGAGCAAGCGAGATCGCGGGACTGCTATAGCACAATCCAACTATCACCGTCTAGGAGCACCTGGGGGTAGAAAACATTTACATATGGGTTAAAGACCTAGGTGTGCAAGAATTAACTTGAGTAATATATGAATGTAATAATACAGTCGATGCACAATAATTATTTCCCCTTTCGTCACTCACATGCGGATAACATCTCACCTCTCATCTAAGTGTGATATCGTTCGCACCCTAATAAATCGAAAATAATGAATGGTGACATCAACTCTATTTGTAAACAGGAATATAAATAATTAATTATTTAAATGTAATTCCTACATTTTATTTGCTAACTTTAATTTATCTCAATCTCATTATTCTTTCAATAAGGCATAACATATATTATGAATTATAGGGTCTCATGTATAAATATTGTCCATTTCCTTGGACAACTAAATTTATTATGAATTATAGGGTCTCATGTATAAATATTTCATGTATAATGGTGACAATTATAGGGTCTCATATATAAATATTTATATGCCCTTTCATATATTTTGACACACAAGGGCATCTACCGTTGGTCTCTATTCGTACTCTATCGAAAAATTTAGAGGAATTATCTTATTCCTAATTGGACATCACAAACACACATACACATTGGGGGCGGTCCCTACAGAGGACACTTGTAATGGTGCATACTTAGCGGTGATACATGAGCGGTGTAATGACCCCACTTTTATATATAGTTTGTTTTTACACTCTTGTGTTACTTATTATCTTATAAATGTTGTATTATTAGATATGTGGTATTATTGGCTATCAATATAACAAACCCCATTTTAATTACGAAGAATCAACTATAAATTGGATCAAATCGAAGTCTTATGACATATCTTAAGGCAAATAATAAGTTTTGGGGTAGAAAATATAATTTTATAAAACATTAAGGACTAAAATAAAAATATAAAATGGGTCATTTTGTAAATAAAATATTTTCAAGGACCTCTAAGAAATATTAAAAAATATAGTGTGAAATTACCAAAATACCCTTCATGTGTGAAATGACCCTTATACCCTTATCACTTTTCCACCACGTGCTGGTCACTTCCACCTTCCACATGTCATCTGTAGAGAGAGAGCTAAAACACTTGTCATCATTTGGTGATATTAACACTGCAAGATCACCCCGGATCGCGACACCTCGGTGTTGAATCACCAATCCAAAAAGCCTAGTCATTAGACACATGTCAACACCGTAATACATCTGGAAACCTATAAATAGGGCCTTAGGGTTCATTTGAAACTCACACCAATTCCTTGAGAATTATAGTAAGAAAGAGTGATAGAAAGCTTGGGAAATATCTTAAGAAGGAGTTCTATAATTTTGAAGAAAGAATTCATTTCGTAGGTATGATTTTATTTAAATGTTATAATGTATTTTTATAGTTTTAATTTTGTGTTTTATAGCTTTACTTAGTAGTTATGCTGGTAAAATACACTAAGAACTTCACTAATCAAAACTTAAAGTTTAGAAGAAATCCAAGTTGATTCTATTTTCATCTAAACTTGTTTGAAATTGTATATACGCTTTTAAAAATAAATTTTTTAAAAGTAATTAATCGTTATTATGGGATCCCATTTATGTAATTCCAAAGTCAGGCCAGGTGAAATTCTGTCTAGGCGAGATGGTATTTAAGTGGTGCCCCTGTGACCCTCCATCTCTACTAGGAATGAATTCAGAAATGTTCTGTCTAGAGGAGATGGTATTTAAGCGGTGCCCCTGTGACCCTCCATCTCTATTGGGAACCGACTTATTAGGAAGAACTATGAATTGAATCCTTTAGGCGATCAATGAGTTTTAAAAGTTAAGAAAATGGGTATTAGAAATCCTTTAAAACAAGTTATTATTAAAATACAATATGTAGACTGGATCTTGTTTAGAACGTATACTTAAACCTTTATCGTATTTGTTAGATTAACGTGCGATCGAAGACTCATTATCAATAATTTCGACCTCTATTTTAGGTGAGTACTCTATGCAATTTCTTGCGCATTTTGATTATATTATATTATGCAAACTAGGTATATTTTGTGAAATGATTTTATACTCAAAATGCATCTGATACCGATGATTTCGTCGTTTGTTATATGCTTATATCTCTCCATATAAACATCTGATTTGAATTATAAAATTATTGATTCGGCCTATGGAAACTCTCTTACTATATTGGCCTTGACTACCAGGTGGAAATATTTGGGTGGTACCTTCCCAGCTGGTTTATCGCTGGTGTGACCTAAACAAGGAGTTGTTCCAGAAATCATGATTATTTGTCTGTGATGTTATCGGGTGGAAACATTTGGTAACACTATCTGTCTGGGTATTAGAGCGTACATGTCCACTAAAACTGAATAATTGACATATGCTCAATTGTTTTATCTGCTCTGTTCTGAACTGTTTATTCTGAATATATATATATATATATATATATATATATATATATATATATATATATATATATATATATATATATATATATATATATATATATATATATATTGCCATCTACTTTATATATATTACTTGAAGTTCCTATCTCTATGTATATACATTCTGTTCTAAATTGAATAGGTATCTATTTTCTAAAAACCTTGGAATATTTGGAGATTGAATCTCATTCGGCTTTCAGCTGATGTTTTATAATTAACCATTTTTTAGGAAATAATTAGGCAAGCGGATGGAACATAAGGGGACTATGTTGAAGATTTAGCTTTTAGAGCTCTTTTTGTTACATTAAGTAGAATTTTATTTTATTAGATAAAGGATGTTTGGCTCTTTAATTAAAAGGCTTTAAAATTTTTGTCAAGTTGTAACTCGTTGATATTTTAATACAAATGAAGTTCCCTTTAGAAAGCTCTGATGATGTAATTCCTTCACCTTCAGTATTTTACGATTCATAACCATGTGATTATACTTCCGCTACATATATTTATAAACAAAAATTTTAAGGCCATAATATTGGATGCCTTGGTGGCATGTCAAGACACCCGTTCCCTACTATTTTCGTGTCGGGGTCGTGACAAACGGTCTTTGCCAACACCTACCTCTTGTGCATGGAGCCTCAACGTAGTACCTATATGGCCTACACATCGTTGAGCCCACATGTGCCGACGTGTGGTACGCGGCTCGAACGCGCGAACCCCCTGGCCGATAGGACAGTCCATGAATATGGTATGTTTACATAATTACATAGTAGTACATATTATTTATCTCTCTAATATACATAGGCAATTTCTCTATATTGACTTTAAAGAGTTCAATGAAAAAGATCCACTAAATTTCTGATTTATTAATAATTTATTATCTAATAGATTATTAGTTATATCCAATAAATAATTACTTAACCATCTAGTTATAGGTAATTATTACTAATTTGAATATGGATATAATATTGTTCCATAAATTTAATTCACCCAAAACCCAAATTCTCCTTTCTTTAAAATTTTTGTAGCTATTGTAAACAAGCAAGCATGCAACAATAACCAAATTTCAGAAATCGAAGTTAGAGCAGAAAAGGGGACGAGGAGAGAGAAAACCACCACGTCACTCGTATGACTGTGGATCTCGGTCACGCGACATGGTGCATCACTCGAATGACTCACGACTTCGTTTGAGCGACCCCCTGCTTCTTCCTCCTTTTTCCAACGCTAAAACACAATTGCCCAGATCAGTTATAAACCCAGAAACCAATTCTTTTAGCAGTTTAGAATTCATACCATAAAACTCCATTTTTGAGTCCCAAATTATTCCAAAACATACATAAGATTAGGGCTTAATGATTTGGGTGTCTTTTCCAGTTTACATCCATTAGTTAATCCCTAGAACCGGGTTTATTTATGAAGTAATTCTTAAAATTTCAGTTCACTATATATCATCAACAACTCTATAATGGTTATAAATCCATTCCCAAATAGCTTTCAAAACATAAAGGAATCTAACCCTAATCTTCAGATTTTTGATTCTAAATTTCTGAAAATAAATTCTACATGTGAATCATTCCTCTACATGTGGGTTTTCATCATCAAATCAAAGATAATAAATCTTAAGCATCATAAATCTTAATTTCCAGAAATCTAAAGGGGATAAAATTATGCATTGAGAAATAAATTAGAAACATAGATTATGCAAGAAAATTCTTGCCTTGAATTTTTTGTAGAGGAGAAACCCTTGAAAGATTTAGATTCCCATTTGTTCATGACCCTTTTCCATCTCTTGGTATTTTTTTTCCTTTTCTCTCCCGCAGTTGCTACTTTAGGTTTTGATTAGTGATATTGTGGGAGTGGTTTATCCCCACTTAACCACTTGATTAATGCTAATCCCGTGATGGGTCAAAAATTCAAGTTTTGGACCCCCAAACGAACCCGAATCTATAACCTAATAAGCCCAAAAGTTACCCAACCTCTATATTATTGACCCGGGACCATTTTTAAAGTCTTAATTCATCTAAACAAGTCCATATGAGTCCCAAAATGTGTTCCGAATTATTTATGTCAATAATATATATTTTTAATATGTGTCGCAGAATAATTATGAATTAATCTATATTACATATAAATGTCATACACATGCACATCAAATTAGTCACAACTAAATATAGTTACATAAAAATTTCGATTTTGCAAATATCAAATAGAATCATTTAATTATTTATTATAGAAGAAATGCGGGATATTACAATTGGTAACCTAATTATAAATTTATTTTTTATTAACTTATGAAATTGAATTTAATATTCGTAGTATCGAATGCTTAGATAATTGTACTTTGTTATTTTTTATTGTTGGGATGAATTATGTAATTAAATATGTAATTCAATGATACGTGTTGATTTATAAATGATTAATATGATGTAGAATGTATTAATTTATTGCTAAAATTTGGTATTAAGGATGTTTGACACCGGATGAATTCCGTCGCATTATGACGTGTGAAATCGCTAAAAAAGCTTGGAATATTTTACAACTCACTCATGAAGGAACTAGTGTTGTAAAAGCTTCGAAACTCCAAAACCTCACCACTCAATTTGAAACCATCAAAATGAATGAAAAAGAAAAATTTGATGAATTTTATGCTAGACTTTCCGATATAGTTAATTCATCTTTTAATTTGGGAGAGAAAATACCCGACAACCGAGTAGTAAAATAAATTTTAAGGTCTCTACCCGATAGATTTATTCCTAAGGTGGCCGTGTTAAATTCTTTACCCAGTTTAGCCTCTATAAAATTATAAGAGCTCGTAGGTGATTTACAAACCTATGAACTATACATGTTTCCCTCTAAAACTGAAAAGAAAATAGATAAGGGCGTAGCTTTGAAAGCCCGAAAGGAGGAAAAACAAGTAATAGAGAGTGAAAGTGAGAGTGACTCGGAAGATATGACTATGTTTGCTAGGAAGTTTCAAAAATTTCTTAAATTTAACAAAGATAAATTTAAAAATGATTTTAAGAAATTTGAAAAATCTAAGCATGACAAAGCCGAGAAGATCCCTAAAACGTTTAATAAAAATTTAAATAGGGACGAGTCAAATAGGTGTTATGGTTGTGAAGGGTATGTCCATACGGCAAAAGAGTACCCCACTAAACTAAGGAGAGAGGGTAAGCAACCAATTTATTTTAATGCAACCCTTAGTGATAGTGATAATGAAGATGGACCCGATTCCCCCACTGAGCCCAACTTTGTGGCTTTTATGGCTAGTCATGTGAGTGATAGTGAGCACTCTTCTATTGATGAAATTTTAACACATGACACTTTCAAGGTCAAAGTTTATGATTCCCTGGTTTTTTATTGTAGTGAGAGTGGAGAAGAAAGAGAGAGTGAAAGTGAAAATGAGGTTGATGTGAGTGAACTTCAAATTTGCCTTTCAATAATTATTTGAAGAATCTATTAAATTAAAAAGAACAAATTTGAAGTTAGAAGCTAGTTTAAGAGAGCATGCTAAGTTCATTGATGAGAGTGCGTTAGTGTAAGACCTTAGAACACGTGAGAGAACTCTTCATGAGAAGATTGAATATGTAGAAGGCGAGAGAGATAGCCTTAAAGGTTTAATGGAATCCTTGAAAAATGAGCTTCTCACGTTTGAAGAGCGCAATATTTTATTCGAGTCTCACATTTTAGATTTAGAAAATAAACTAAAAGACTCTAGTAAAGTCACATTTGATTAGGAGTGTCGTTCGGAGAAATTAGATAAAATATTAGGAACGGTTGAAATAAAAAATGACACTTGTGGTTTAGGCTTCGATACTTGTAATGAATAAACTCATAAAGTCATAACCAATATTTTAGGACAATCCTCTAGGAACAATTTTATAGATCATTCCTTTGGTAAGTCTTTTCGCCAAGTCTTTAGGTGCTCACATTGTGGTAAAAAAGGACATCGTAAATTTTTTTATTTTGATCTTAAACGAGGTCCTAGAAAATCCCATCGTAAGGCAACCAAGGTAGCCAAGATTCTTACGCCTCGAGATCGTCATTCATCTTTAGTTTGGGTTAGGATATCCGGCTTGGTAGTTTTACAAGATAGGGTTTTTGATTCTCATTTACTTTCACATGCTTCCTCCCTTGCAAAATCTAAAGGTTGAATGTGTTAGTTTTTTGCATACGCTAGCTTTTGTACTTCATGCTAAATTATCATGCTAATTATATGCTTCTTAATCATTTTCTAGTCTATGCTCCATGCTTAATCACATGTTAGAATAATGATTTTTGTGTATCTTTTGTATTATAGTTCTTTCATTTTAGTTTGCATTAAATGAAAATTACAAAAAGATTTTTGTTTGCCATTTTTGTTTTATTTTTTTAGTAATTTAATATTAATGAAAAATAAAAATGATTTTTGTGTGTCTTTTGACTAAATATTTTTATTTTTGGTTAAAAATTTTAAAAAAAAAAACGCTATTTTTTTTTTGAATTTATATTGACACACTCTTTGTAGCATATACTTGTGTTAGAATCGCTTCTTTTTCGCATCCACGTGGCTAAAACTTTTTGTTTAGATTGTCAATCCTTGAAATGTTCTTTACCATGCTTACATGGAGTAGTTGGATTTTGTGTTGATATAATGGATTCTATTTTTATATGCCTCAATTCACACATGCACGAGCTCACTTGAAATTTTAACTTCATATGTATATTTGAGATTTGTGAGGTGTTCTCCTTCCAATCTTGTCATCTACATGTTATGTGACCTAGGAGGACTAGTGCATGTTAAAATTCGTTGCACGTGAGATTTGTGTGAGATATAAAAATGTTATATATAAATGTGCACGGGGAAGGGCTCCGAAAGGAAATATCATCCTTTGTGAGTAAGCCACCGTTTGGAATGGACCTAAAAGAAATACGTGGTCCAAAGGCCTAAAAGAATAAAATATGGCATTAAAAGGAAAAATAATTACCAAGGCCTAGTTTTTATTGATATATTCATTCAAAAATAATATATGCTTATTGAGGGAGTTTGGATGGTATATCAACGGTTTGCACAATGTCCGTTTATCCTAGTTGTACTTTTAATGTAATGACTCTATTGGTTTGTAGAATCATCAAAACTCTAGACTTGTATGCATTGTGTATGTTTGTTCATTGAGTTCAATCTATATTATCACATGAGGTTATATTCAAATGTGATGAAGTTTGCAATCAAATGAGAACTCCGTGAACATATATTAAGTGATTGGGTCTAAATTTAATTGTTGCTAGTTCACACCCCAACATTTCCGTTTCCATATGACACATTTTTGCCATATGAGTGTGAAAAGCTTATTGTATTATGTGTCATGTGTGGTGTCGATACTAATATATATGTGCGTGTGCATTAGTCATATTCATTATGTGTACATATATATGGTATTTTTTTTTTGCCTTGCTTTCTAGTCCATCTATGTGTCCTATTCATAATTGGTATCTATCGTGGTGCATATTTTGTTGATATCACATGCTTAGTATCTTGTGTATCACATTGGTATAATTTTGTTTGCATCTTCGTTGGTATCCAAAATTATTTGTTGGATTAGTCATGATTTTGTTACCCATATGCTTTCATGATCTTTTCACTCTAAGCTTCATGTTTGAATTAGTTTTTATCCTTTGTCTATTCCTGAACAAAAAGGGGGAGAATGATAGGGGGAGAAATGGTATCTAATCCTATGCGTTTGATAGTTTGCTTGAGTGTGTAGGAATTCTTCTAAGTGGAAACTTTTATCATCGGCAAAGATATTGATCCTTGGGTTTTTGAGTCAAGATATGCATTTTTTATTTTGGGTGGGCTATTTTTTAAGTCTAGTAGAGCTTGACGGCCCTTTAGGATTTTTTGTTGGTTTTTGTCCCGGAATAGCCAAAGGGGGAGATTTGTAAGGACACAAGTATCCGATTGAGTCTTAATGTAGTATTGGCTCAATTCTGGACAAAAATTTTTTGTGTCATAGGATAGTGTTCAAGTGTATACCAAGCCTATGACGTGTTAGTTGAAAACATAGCGGCCCAGGTTACAAAGCTTCATCATATGCCGAGTTTAGTGTGCCTCGTTTCCACGTCAACAATATTGTTCCAATGCTCCTAAGGTATGAATGCAATTTATATATATAGGAGCTTGGAAATTTATTGGGTGTATTTATAAAGTTTTTATAAAATAGTTTTAATGACTTTGTTTTACTAAGAAAATATTTTTTAGAACTTTTCATAAAAAGTTTTGGGCTTAATAGTAATATTTTATTTTTCTGACACGTCATTCGAACCACCTGGAATATCGTTCAAACGAGATTGCCATGTCGTTCGAAGGAAATGGCATCTCGTTCAAATAAGATTGCCAGGTCATTCGAACGAGAGTTCTGATGATATTCCTTTTTCCCTTCTGGAACCTCGTTAGTAAAGTCGTTCGAACTAAAAGTTGTCGAACGAAAAGTCGCTCGAATGAGATTTGGCGAGAACACGTATTTTAGCAGTTTTTGACGGGTTTCCCACTTCTTTTCCCCACTATCTTTTGACATAATTACTTAGTGCGGGAACCAACTCTTTTGAAAAAACTTTTTCACATTCCTTCATCTCCTAGAGAGAGTTTCAGAGAGTTTAAATTCCAAAATGAAAAGGTTCAAGTTTTGAGTGTTTTGTTCTTCAAGAAAAATCCTTAAACATTTTTGTTTCACCCAATAGTTGGTTTATTCCAAGTTCCTTAATATATATACTTTGCTTGGTGTTTTGGCACCGGTTTTATCTCTACCATTTGAAGAGTGTTTGGGTTTACTTCTATATCCCACATAGAAGAAGGCTTATTTTTTACTGCGGCATTCTCGTACGGTGAAAGGCACCATGTGTGATTGATGGGTTCCTAAAATTCCGATCGATGGATTCCGAGACTGCGGTGGACCTCCGTGGTTATTTACAAGGAAGAGTTGTGTACAAGAAGCAGCGTCAGGGCTTGGATGGAGTCCAGTCCAGTGTTTGTAAGTCTTACTGTCTTGTACTTATAAAACCGCACTTAGTGGATTTGAGTCTAGGGCCGTCCGAGGTTTTTTCCATTGTGGGTTTTTTCTCGTACATCGCGGCATAGTGTGACTGATTTACTTTTATCTTGCAAAATAACTTAGAACGCATGCTTAGGATAATTCAAGATAAAATTTGATTTAATTGTTACACTTAATTAAATTGGTGCAAACTCAATTTGGGTAAATGTTAATTTAATTCAAGTCTTTAATTTTATTGGACAAAATTTGGTGTGGCCTAATTTGCAAAATTAAAAATTTATTGTTAGGCAAATTTCTAGGACTTGGGCTAAGTTAATATGATAAAGTGAAAAATGTATTTGTTGATTTACTTAATTTCACTTTGAGTTTAGTTTTATTTTAATTTGAAAGAAATTAAAATTTGGTTTATGTAAAATTTGTTGAGCCATCTTTGTTCCGCATCTTTAAAGGAATTTGAACTTTTACTTTTGGTAAACTTTTAAAATTGGGGGTCATCATTCCCAACATTATGATTATATCTTAGGTATTGTTCCTAGGTGAGGTACAAGGTTATACTTATGGTTTGCCGATCTCTAGTTATGAGCCTAGGGATGGGTTGTACTTGTGATGCCCAATTTATATTGTGATATTAAAAATATAATAAATAAAAGATTATTAATACAAAAGATAATAAATAGGTATTAGAGACAAATTGATGTGCATAATTATATGTGCGGGTGTGGCTAAGTCGGCCATTACGATGATTGTGGGATCCATACTATCTTAGGTACTTTGATGATTTGTGTTAGTAGCACGAGCATGGGCAGTGTCTAGAATGGATTGGACATTACAATGATTATTGACCTAGACTAATTGTTTATAATGATGTGTCTCGTGTTGAGAATGCCATGGTATGTGCAGTATAACAAAAATTGGGCCAACGGGATATAATGATGTGGCTTTCATATGTACGTGTCTTGTTTGGGGAACATCATGGTATGTGCAGGATAACTAAAATTAGGTTGATGAGCTATAGTGTATGTGAATTTTTTTATGAGATGGGATGTTAGGCATTTCATGTGTATGTGCAGAGCCAATAGCAAGGAAAACTCACTATAATAGTCTTACGTCAATAATATGATTAATATTGAGAAAGATAATTGAGTTGAATTGAGTAAGATAATGGAATGACATTTAATTAATATTGAAATAAACATAATTAAAATTGATTGGTGAGTTGGTTTGTTATATGTGGGTATTTCTCATAGTTTTACATTACTCGCACCATTATTATTATTTTTTCAATAATTCAAATATTCTATTATGATATTTATCTCTTTTAATGCTTATGTTTCTATTCACCGATCCTATTTCGAAAGAGTATGTAATACCCTGTCAAAAAAATGTATTATAAGTGAACTATAATTAAGGAAGAATTGTGGATAAGAATTGGAGAAAAATATTATGATGAAAAAGGGGTTGTTCAAATGAAAGTGGGAGATCGTTTGAACGACAGTAGATTCTCGTTAGTAACGAGATGTAGGTCATGAGATACAGTCTTCCAATGAAGTTCTACTGACTTACAATAGCAGGTCACGTGATCCATGGAAGGAAAGATAAGTAGAATTCATTAGAACGGAATAGGGAAGCCGTTCAAATGACATAAGACAAATTCTTGATCTTAGTTGCCTTTATATGCTGTCATAATTTAGAGATTTGTATCTTTGAGTTGTCGAGCTAAGATCACCCCAAAAGGGGAAAAACGGGATTTTTAGACTTAGGGAAGGTTTTATAAGGATTTTTTTGGTGTTGTCGGGTCATTTACTATTGGAAGAAAATAGAAGAAGGAAAGAGAGAGGGAGAGAGGTGGGTGGTTTTTCACCTACACCCATCACCACCCCACCACCATTTTATATGATATTCCACCATGACCAAGCTTAAAATATCCATTTCCACCATTGAAAAAGAGCTACGAATTTTGGAGGAGTATTTGGGGGATATATCGGAGAAGATGAAGTTGGGTGTGTTTAAAAGGGGGTATTGCTTAGAAGCTTGGAAGAAGAAAATTATGGAACTTTTTGGAGGATGGATTTTATAACCCCTTGAGCCAACTTTAGAGGTGGGGGTTGCTCCTCCTACACCAACACTTCCACCACCATTTGAGCCATTATAGGTGGAAAAAACCTTAGTCTTAGTGTAAGATGTTATTTTGCATGTGTAGTCTTATAGTTAGACTATTAAGTAGGTGGCATTTAGTTAAATGGGATAATTAATGTGTAGAAGATAATAAATATTTTTATGGAATAAAAATATTGGAAAATATTATTTTGTTGAAATAAAAAGGTGAATAAATATTTCAAGGTTTTGAAATAGTAAAAACTGACGTTTTATGAAAATGGTATATTTTCTAGAAATATTGATGAAAAATATTTTATGAAATAAGATGTTTAAAAAGGATGTGATTTTGTTAAAAATTGGAGAAATCAGAATATTTCAAGTTCTTGCAATAAAATGAAGGTTCTATGAAAAATAGACATTTGTTGACGTTGAAGAAATAAAAAATGTCTTTTTGCCTAAAAATGAATTTTCTTGCAAGAATAATGATTTTCCATGATGAAAAGTATGTTTAAATCATATTGTATAATTTTTAGGTTTAAAATCTAGCTCCTCACGCATTAACTAATGGTATTTTGGCATCAAATGTATAAAGAGGTGTAGAGAAGGTTTTTTTGGGTTAAACATGAAATAAGAAAAGTTAAAAATTTAGTCTTAAAAGTGTCTATGATTGGAATTAAAAAGGTATGATAAACATGAGATTACAAGACTACACGAGTCTAATAAAAGAAGTGGTATTTTCTTATAAAAGTAGTCTTCGCCGTGTAAATAAATTTGTTGGATAAAGAAAGTAATAAAATCTATGGTTTGGAAAATTATTAATGAAGTTATGGAATAATTATTAATGGGTAAACATGGAAAAGTTAGTGTGTAACTTAGTAAAGTTGTGAAATATTAACACTTATGAAGTTGAAAAGAATTAAAGGGGTAAAGGTATTTTCAAATAAAATAATATTATTCCAAGGTTAAAAAGGGTGTTAATTGTTAAAACATAAGTTAATAGTGTTCTTAGGAAATTAACACTTGTGAAATTGAGTAAAGGGCGATTTTGGAAACAAATGGGTAAAATGGTGATTTTACTTAAAGTGGAACATTTTTATGAAATAAAAATATCGAAAAAGGTGTTACACAAATGATCCTAAATGAATATGATTTTTGGAATAAAAGTCAAGGTTAATTTTAAAAGACATGAAATATCAATTTTTAAAGTGTAACATAAATGTGGCACTAAAGTCCCGAGTTTTGGCTTCGACCGGGTAAAAAGTAGCGTGGACATTTGTATAATACTAAAACACATGTAAAGGAACTCGAATGACAACGAAAAAAGCAAAAGTCTTAAAACATTGGCTAGAGCATATGGTGCGTATAGTTTGCGGTGTGGAGACCATGGAAGTATACAGCATTAGAACACTCCAAGAAAAGATAAAGGAATTTTGGAACATGTCAAGAAATGGGTTGTGTGGTAAAATATTTTAATACAACCTAAGTCGAATGAATAAATAAATATTCTGGTAAAGGTTAAATGGACAAGTAAATGTGTAATTGATAAATGTACGTAAAGTGGGAAAAAAGGTAAAGTAAGTGGGTGAATGGGGGATTAAGCAACCTATGCGATTAAACCTAAGATTAATACACGAATGTGTTGTAAAAAGGTTCTTTTTCAAAGTTTTAATAAGTATTTTTTCACACAGTGTTTGCTTTTGTTAAAAGGGCGAGTTTCAACGAAAATACTAAAGCATATTGAAATAAATAAAAAGGGTGATTCCGGTAAAGGCATGGGTTTGGATAAATCAAAGGTATTGGTTTCACGTTTTGAACCGGGTGTGTTAAATGAAGTGAGAATGTTAAGAATGAGTAAAGGAAGTCTTTTACAAGATTAAGGTAAATTAATCTCGACAAGTAAAGTTTTTGGAAGTAATACTGTTAACGCATTAGAACATGTATTTTTCAAAGGTATACATATGTACATATATACATATTTTCACATGCATGTGGTTGTAGAGTGTGACTATTTTTTCTTCCGTTCGTTTCTATATTGTACTTATAAAATCCCACTGGCCATTAGCTCACACCCTCACTTTGTTATGGAAGGTTGGGTGCAATTTCATATTTTGTGAGCGTTATACAGATAAGTACTTCATTTATTTTTACGTTAGTAACTCTGTTTACATGGACTTTGGGGTGCTCCCATAGGTCCCTCACCTAGTTTATTTTAAAACTGGAATTGCAAGATAAATGAGTGAAATGTTAATTAAAACAAAACATGGACTTACAATATTATATAGGCTGTTTCATTTCACTTCACACCTAATGCCCGGGTCGGACCGAGTTGACCACGAGTAACCCGTAGATTCGAGTCGGGGCGTTACGAATCATATCATAGCTCTAGGTTTAAGGTTCCTTTTGGGAGTGACATGGTGATGTCGGTATCAGATCTTTTGGCGTCAATGTTGGGTACGGCCGATCATGCTAGTTTGGTAATGGTTTAGTTCGTGTCCTCGATGGTAAAGTCAAAGAGGTTAGCACGATAAACAAGTTAGTGCCAAGTGGCACGCGATCAAGTTGATGGCTATTAATCGCTTTCATGATTTTGATTAGAATTGTAGAAATTTATGGGTGTCCATGCAGGCCTATAGTGGTGACACCGTGGTTGTTGGTGTGAGGCGCTTGTGTTGAAATTTGGTGACATGGAATCATTAGAAGTGTTGATAGAATGAAATGTCGCCCATTGGACAAGTGGCACAAGTCACATATGGTCAACGGTAGAGATTGATAGTTAGGGTGTTTTGACTATGAACTAATGATTGGTTATTAAATGGTATATATAAACCTTAGGTACGGTGCTTATGATTAGTTAACATCGGTGATGTAATTGGGAAAAATCGATCCTTAGGGTGATATCGTAATTGATAGTATTTCAGTGAAAACACGAAGTTTTGTAGGATAATTGTGGCAATGTCGTAACCCTTAATGTGAGATGTATTGTGAAATGACTTTGGTGATGATAGTATCCTTGTTTGTGGCAACAGTGAGTAGTGTGACCTAGCTGTAAAGGTTGTGTATCACATGTATGGAGACTAGATAACTGAATAACATTCAAAAATATTAATTTTGTGGTGAGAACATATTAGTTCTTTGGTTGAGGACTTAGGTTAGGTGTACCTTGATTATAAAGCGATATTGAGGAATATGATCTTGTGCATCTTCCGTGGTGTGGACCTTGGTAATTATAAGCAATACCCAATGTCCGTATCCTACTAAGATCTATATAGTCGTGTTAATCGTATATTGGCACATGGTGTGATATTTACATTATAATTCAATTTAGTTGATATTGTTGAACAACCATTGGGGATTTGGGTGAGGAAAACTTTGAGGTTTATAGGTTACATGCGACGTCCTGCATCTTTCCATAATTCGTAGCATCGTTGGTTAAGGTTTGTACGAGGCGTGCAGTCACGGCTGTTTGGAAAAAAGATGAGACAATTATCTATGTGTAAAGACTCGTTTTGGAAGCCAAAGTAATGGCTAGGTGGGAGGTAATCCTAGTGTAAGAGTAGTTCATAGGAGTTTTGAGGCGCTCATAGGATAAAATTACGTGTGGCATTTTTTAGGATAAATATTGAATGTTATTATGACTTGGGGTGTTTGGGGATTAAGGTTAACTATAGCTAGAAGCTCGTAGACTAGTTTCCTTGCGAGCATCAAGTCATATAAATATGAGTATCGTAAGGTTTGTAGAGGTATAGACGATGAAATATTGTCGGGTTTTGGTACTTCTACATGAAATGTGTTTGGTGTTCTTAGGAGATCAATTAAGTCAGGTAAAAAGAGGTAGCAACATTATAGTAATGATCGAGTTGAGGGTCAGAGGATGATCCCAGATTGCTGGTTGTGTAGTATGCATACTGGGTATGGACTTATAATCGACACAAATAGGTGGTATAATCCCTAAGGTAGGGTGATAGTTATGTCTTCATAGGAGTGACACTCGAATGTCATGGAATGACTCGTATGGGTTTTGATGATGCTGGAAATAGCACCACCCTTCAAGGTGTGTAAACTCAAGTTAGTGATAAAAATGCAACTCAAGTATATACTGAATATAAAAGATGGAGATGAGGAGAAGAGGATGAACACCAATATATAAGTGGTTCATCCAATTAGGCCTACGTCCACTATGAGTGTGTGTGTGAGTAATATCACTGAATGAAGGCACTAATGGCCATGGATATAATCTCTCAAGCTTTCTCTCTCCACTGTATAATTTGACAGAGTCTCAGCTAGGGTTGTAAATTATCCATCCTTCTCAAGGTAGGAGAAGACAATTATATATAGTGTGTGTGTGTGGGGGGGGGGGGGGTGTAATGTACCCCCATGCATGTAATGAGCATGTGTGTGTTGATCTAGCCAATACAATGAAGACATCGGTCACTGTCCCATGTAGAGAATGATGATGAAATATTCTCCCACGTGAGGGGATTGATTCGGTTACAACTGATTTTGTCCACGTGTTCCTCTCCTTGCATATGCTTGTCAATGCTCGACTTTCCTGATAGTTGCAAACTCAGCCTGGATGGGTATGAGGTTGGTGAAGTCTGACTACTACATTATCTAAGGTTATTCATGATGATCTCAGCCCAGTAGATAAGCTGAGGTAAGACAGTTGGAGTTGTAACATCGGCCTGGGCTGGGGTTATGTAGGAGTAGTTGGAACGTCGGCTTATTCCCATCTTATGTTGATTACGATGATAGTGATAGCCCTTGCTTAATCGGCTTATAACCAACCGAGGTTGATGTATGAAGTAGGTGTGATGTTGGCTCCAGACGACCTGATGGATCACTGACCCTATGGATCACGAAGACCTCAGCTGTTGCCTGACTATGAGGTACCTAGTAACGTCGGCCATAGCCGACCTTATGTTCGACGAGACCGCTGGTTGCTAATCTGGAGCCCTTATTACCTCGGCCGTCATCATGGACGAGGTTGGTGTCTCCGAGTTATCAGGTACATTTAGGGCATATCAATCACCCCTAGCCCTTAGTCACCTATATGAATAGCTGATTGAGGGGTATTTGCAAGGACGAGGCTAAATTTTTCTTGTGCGCCAGTATTATCTTGACACATGTCACTTTTTTTAAGTGATTGGCGTATGGCTCAATGTGGTGTGATTAGGGTTTGTACCTTTGGGTTCCCAAGGCAATGATGAGCCTTGGGACACCCGCCAAAACAATTGTGGGTTTAAAACCCTCTTTTCTTCTTTCTTCCTCACTTCTTCTTCACTTTTCCCGCCAGAGGTTTCCCTGCAATTTTCTCTCCATTCAAAAGTTCTGTTGCTATGATTGTGAGGATTTCTTTGGTTATCATCGTCCACCCCCTTATTTATGATCATCCAGATATCCTCTCCACCTTGCTTTAACTATTTTTGCCTTTAATTTTCATTTCTGTAACTTTCGGTGAGAGCTTGTGTTTTTCGGTGAGAGTTTATGAGTTTTTCAGTGATTGTTCATGCTTGTTCTTGCTCTAAAATATTAGTTAGATCCTTCATTAGGTTGAGCCAAGTTATTTGTTCATGATTCAGAATCTCAAGTGTAAGTTCGTCTTTCTATGCTCAGACCCCTTTATCAGCTCTTAGAGGAATTCCCTTCTCTTAGGGAGAAAACTTTAGATAAGATTAGGCAAATAGAACGAGCCCAAGAGAAAGCTCGTAGGGATGAGGACTTCCCCCTCAGACCTATATTTCCACCCCCTTTGAAGGTGATATACCCTGATCCAGCTGAGCCAGCAGAGGTCCCAGTAAAACCTACTACGATGTGTGAGTCTTAATCATCCACCTTAGACCCTATGTTTGTGGATTCTTTTCAAGAAGCCATGGATTATTCCATTAGGCAGGATCAAGTTCCTGATCAGGACAAGGTCCAAAGTCGTGTCTCATCCCACAATGGTGCTAGCACTTCACGAACGTCTTCTGATGTTGAAGTTGTGGGGCCGAGTGTGTCTATTCCCCCAATCCTTGATGTTATTCCCCTGTTGGCTACCATAGGGGATGAATTCGCTCAGAGGTTCCCTGATGGTGCTCCTACGCCTGCCCAGGACGATTTTTCCAGGGATGAGGATGATGATCACGAGAGTGACGTTGATGTCTTGGAGGCAGCCGAGATAGAGAGTACTGTCAATGAATTCGACCTCTTAGCCTTTAGGCACCTTTATTCTAGGTACTTCTATTAAACTTAGGAGACCTCTGAGGGAGGAGAGGGCCTTTGGCGACCGAGATGGTGAGATCTGCTTATCTGAGTAGATGTTTAAGTTGGGATTTTGTCTTCCCATTCATCCAATAATTAGGGCCATATTATCCCATATTAACTTGGATCCCTACCAGTTCTCCCCCAATACCTGAAGGGTGATGATTGGGGCTATCGTCTTATGGAGGGCAGTCCATCATTCAGACCTTCCCATCTAGGTATTCACAGGGTGCTACGTGCCCTCCTCTGCTAGGAACCATCCGAATTACTACCACTTCTTAGCTCGGAAGCCCAATAATAAGATGTTGCTAGTTACCCAGACTTCGAACCATAACTAGAAACCACGATATTTCTTCGCCTCAGGGGCGTGGGAATTTGGTCCCTGTGCGACTTCTTCATCTTTAGAGCCGAGACTTCCCCTGAGGTGGGGAAAGGTGTCGATGGCAGCCATGGCCGACTCTGGATTAAGCTAGAATAACTTTTAGAAGGTCAAAGACCTTCAAGATTAGGGGGAGCATGTTCTGCTGGTCAAGTACGAACATTTGATGACCCTCTACTACCTCTCTGAAACTGGCATTGGGGGGGAGTCTTCTGACTGAGCTTCGTAAGTTACGTTATTTTTTTAGCAAGTTGAACCTCTGATTTTGATATGTCTCTGATCTTATACCTCAGACCTTTCTTTTTGTAGAGCGCCCGGAAGGAATATCAAAGGAGATCTGGGAAATGGCAGCCCCCAACCTCACCAAGCTTGTTAAGAAAGCAGGTCTGAATGCGCCTCCTCCTCCTACCTCTTCAAGGGACGATGCCTCCAAAAAAGGAAATACAATGAAAGAGAAGGATTCAGGGAGCTTGGCAGCCTCGAACTTCATTGGTCTGGGCTATGATGATCCTCGGTTTGCTCAGGCGTTACAAGAGGTCGAGGAGGAAGGAGGTGCTACGCCTGCCGAGACTGCTCAACCAGAAGATACAAGGACTAAAGACGTTAATCCTCGAGATGATGGGGTATAAGTGACCAACATCGGCCAAGAAAGTGGGGGCATGGCCACTAACCCCGAGAGTGCAGACACTTAGGCCGTATTTTGTGAAGCTCTTATTTGTAATTTTTTGTTTCTGATTAATATATGTCTGTAACCTTTGATAACATTTTCTATTAGCTTTTGACTTGTAATTCTAACTTCTTTGTGCTATACCATTCTCTGAGGAGAATTTAGCTTCTCTTGGCCTTGAATGTTTTTACATGTCGTGCTCCGGTGTCTTCATCATTAAAATATGATTTTACACTTGTAATATATCACCAAATTAATGATATTTAAGGTTTGAGGTCATCCAAATATGATGTTCACCTCAGACCTTGTCACCAAGTTATGATGTTTTAAGGTCTGAGGTCATCAACTAAGATGTTACCCCCATAAATTTCACTAAATCAATGATGTTTAAGGTCCGGGGTCATCTAAATATGATGTTCACCTCAGACCTTGTCACCAAGTTAATGATGTTTTGAGATCTGAGGTCATCAACTAAGATGTTACCCCCATAAATTTCACCAAATTAATGATGTTTAAGGTCCGAGGTCATCCAAATATGATGTTCACCTCAAACCTTGTCACCAAGTTATGATGTTTTAAGGTCTGAGGTCATCAACTAAGATGTTACCCCCATAAATTTCACCAAATTAATGATGTTTAATGTCTGAGGTCATCCAAATATGATGTTTACCTCAGACCTTGTCACAAAGTTATGATGTTTTAAGGTCTGAGGTCATTAACTAAGATGTTACCCCGATAAATTTCACTTAATTAATGATGTTTAAGGTTCGAGGTCATCCAAACATGATGTTCACCTTAGACCTTGTCACCAAGTTATGATGTTTTAAGGTCTGAGGTCATCAACTAAGATGTTACTCCCCTAAATTTCACCAAATTAATGATTTTTAAGGCATAATGAACCAAGAATTGACACAGGAATTGATCTTTTCATTAATAATCTCTTCTTAGGACGATACATTTACATAAAAACCATTGTAACATCATATGCAATATTTTTTCAGATGATCAGCATTCCATGGACTGGAAAAAGGTTCCCCTTCAAGGTTTTCTAGCCTGTAGGTCCCGGGTAAAACCTCCTCGATCACTTTATAAGGGCCATGCCAATTTGGGTGAAGCTTGTTTACCTTCTCAGACGTCTTCTTCAGCACTAGATCTCCTACAGTTATGGGTCTTGATTTCACCCTTTGATTGTAGAACTTTGATGTTCTCTGCTGGTACCTGTCTGAACTTGGCGTCTTCCCTTTTCTCCTCAATTATATCTAGGTCCAGTATTCTCTCTTCCCTATTCTTCTCGGGGTCATAGGTCTGAACCTTATGAGTGGGGAGTCCTACCTCTATTGGTATGACGGCTTACGAGCCATGTGCTAACATAAATGGGGTTTCCCCCTTTGGTGTCCTAGCCGTTGTTCTGTAGGCCCATAACACATCATAAACCTCTTTATTCCATCTCCCCTTAGCTTCTTATAACCTCTTCTTAATACCATCAAGGATTGTTCTGTTCGTGACCTCGGTCTGACCGTTTGCCTAAGGTCAGCTAGGAAAAGAAAAAAATTACTTGATCCCAACTCTCTCGTAATACTTCTCTAAGGAAGAATTCTTGAACTGGGTTCCGTTGTCCGAGACGAGGGTGTTTGGAAGGCCATGTATGCATATGATGCTCTTCCAGATAAATTGGAAGGTCTTCTGATCCGTGATCGTGATCATCAGCTCAACTTCCACCCACTTAGAGAAGTACTTAATCGCTATTATCAGGAATCGATAATTATTCCCAGCCCTTGGCAAGGGACCCACCAAGTCAATCCCCCATACTGCAAATGGGCAAGGGGAACTGATTGACGTCATAGGTTGATGAGGTTAATGGGGAATAGTGGAGAATTTTTTACATTTGTCGCACCTCTTCACGTAGGCTACAATATCCTTGGCCAAGGTCGACCACCAGTATCGTTGTGTTATAATCCTCTTGGCCAAAGGTCTTCCTCCTATGTGACTGGAGCAAGCACCCTCGTGCACCTCCTGCAGGATGTGGGGGACCTCTGTGGGATGAACACATCTAAGGAGGGGTACCCGAAATCCTTTCTTATACATGATATCTCCTATTATTGAGAACTTTGCAGCTCAGTACCTCAGTTTCCTCATTTCTAGCTTTGATTCTGGAAACTCTCCCTCTCTGATATATCTGATGAGGGGGTTCATCCATGAGTCTCCTACGTTCAAGTTAAGGCAAGTGCTGGCAACCTCATCCTCCTCAATGCTCAGTTTTAGTAATATCTCGACTGGTACTGTCCTCTTGATGTCTGTCCTTGTTGCTGAAGCCAACCTTCCTAGTGCATCTACGTGGCTGTTGTTTTTTCGAAGTACCCTCTTCATCTTTACCTCTTCGAAACCTTCTAGCATCATTCTTACCCTCTTTAGGTATCTGGCCATCCTTTCATCCTTGGCCTCATAAACTCCAAACACTTGGTTGACAACTAACCTCGAGTCGTTATGAAGTAGGAGTCGACCAACCCTAAGGATCTTTTCCAATGAGAGGCCTACTATCATGGCCTCATATTTTGATTCGTTGTTTGATGCCTTGAAGTTGAACCTTAGTGCATATTCAATATTGATACCATCTGGAGCTGAGAGTATCAACCCTGCACCACTTCGACTTTCGCAAGAAGACCCATCAACGAAGAGGCTCCATACGTATTCATTTGAAGAGAAGCTCCCCTCCGATAGGATTCCTTGCTTGAAGAGGTACATGTACTCCTTATTCTCTTCTATTCTGTTTCTGGCTTTATAAGACACAACCTCTTCCGATTTTCGAAAGATCTTACTATTTGATCCCTCTGCGATCATTGGATTGTTCTCAACATCGGTCTGTTCCCACGTGAACTCAGTAAGTCAATCTGCAAGTGCCTTCCCTTTAATGGCCACTTTGGGTTGATAAGTAAGGTCATACTCTCCTAACTCAATGGCCCAGGTCATCAATATGCCTGACTTCTCAGGCTTGTGGAGGACTTGCCTAAGTGGGGAGTCAGTGAGGATGACCATAGAGTGTGCTTGAAAATAGGGTTTCATCTTCCTCGAAGCGTGTATCAAAGCGTATGATAATTTCAACATTCTAGGATAGTTTTGTTCAGACCCCTGAAGGTCCTTACTATTGAAGTACATAGGTCTTTGCACCCCAACATCTTCCCGTCCTATGGCTGCACTTATAGCTAACTTAGAAACTGCTAGATAAACATACAACTTCTCTTCTACTATGGGCCAAGATAAGAGCTGGGGAGATTCGAGGTTGGACTTGAGCTGATTAAAAGCCTCATCACACTCTTTATCCCATTCTAAGGCCTTTCTAAGCACCTTAAAAAATGGAAGACACTTGTCCGTTGCCCTAGAAACAAATCTGTTTAGTTCAACGACTCTTCTAGTGAGCCTCTGAACATCTTTGATACTTTTTTGTATCTTCATGTCAATCAAGGCCTTGATCTTCTCAAGGTTCGCCTCCATTCCCCTCTGATTGATAATGAATCCAAGAAATTTTCTAGCTCCTACCCCGAAGACGCATTTCGCGGAATTGAGTTTTATTATGTACAAGTCTATGGTATCGAAGGTCTTTTCTAGGTCAACCACATGAGTGCAGGCCTTCAAGCTCTTTGTCAACATATCATCTACATACACCTCCATAGTCTTGCCAATTTTATTTTCAGACATCTTATTCACAAGATGTTGATATGTGGCCCCTGCATTCTTCAAGCCGAAGGGCATAACCTCATAGTAATATGTCCCATTATCGGTGATGAAGGCGGTCTTCTCTGAGTCTTCAGCATCTATGAAGATCTGGTTATTGCCTGAATACGCATCCATGAAACTCATGAGCTCATGCCCTGCCATGGCATCTACCATCTGAGGTAAGGGGTAACTATTTTTAGGGCAAGATTAATTCTGGCCCTATTTTTTTATTCATATCTGTCTTTTGAAACAGGGCCAGAACATCACATTTGCTGAACTTCCCCCAACTACGAGAATCCTTTGTACCTCGCATCCATGAACTCTTATTGTAATTACCAAAGGGTCATCATACGGATCTAGGATACCTTTGAAGTCGAGTCGGGAGGACCCGACTATAAGAGTGTCCATATCCACCTTCCTTCTCTTCTGCTTGGCCTCTAAAGATGCCAAATTTACCACCTCTACTTTGGCCACTGACTTGGCCACTGCCACATGAGCGTTTCGGTTAGCTACTTCAAATCCACCCCCTGCGAGTCCTCCACATATGGTGCTAACATCGAAGGAGATGATACCAACCTTCTTCACAGGGGCATTATCCTCTTTTAGTGGGAGGTCTGGATCGTCTTCATCATCACCATCTGAGTTATCGTCTCTTCTTGCTGGAGTGTCATCTCGATATCTGTCACCCCTCTTCTTTTTAGGGTCATCCTTCCCCTTTTGGGAGCCTTACCATCGACATACTTCCTCAGCTTTCCGAACTTCAGCATCGTCTCGATTTCATCCCTCAAAGAGAAACATTTATTTATTACATGATCGTGGTCTTAGTGAAACTCGCACCACAGATTATTGTTCCTCTTATGCAGAGGAGCCTTCAGCTTCTCTGTCCATCTCACAGACTGTTCATTCTTGATCTCATTGAGGATGTGTTCATTGCTCACAGTTAGAGGAGTATAGCGTGCAAACTTTTCTTCGGTTGACCTCTTCTTTCCATCTCTCTTTCTTTAGAATTTACCTATGCCACATAGGTTCTCATCCTCATACTTTGCGGCCATGACCTATTCAGCGTTCATGACCTTCCTTGAAATTGCCAATAGCTTTGCTATGGACTTGGAAGGGTCTTCTGCAAGCTTCCATAATAACTTTCCCTTCTCGAGCCCTCCAATGAGGGCTGTCATGGCTATATTCTCTTCATAATCCTCAACCTCCAATTTCTCTTTGTTGAATCTAGCAACGTAGTTTCTTAGGTTATCATTCTTGCCCTGCTTGACATACAACATATGGGTGGTCTTATTTTGAGGTCTTACCCCAAAAGAGAAGTTTTTAATGAACCGTTCAAGCCAAGCCCTTAAAGCTCTTAATTGAGTTCTTAGGAAGAGAGGTAAACCAGATGTGTGTAGCTCCCATCAGAGTTCCAGAGAAGACCTGTCACTTCATCTCATCTGGGATTGAATAAATGTCCGCCGCAGACTGGTATATCTCAATGTTATGTACAAGGTTCGTGCTACCATCATACTTGGGAGATACCGTAGGCGGCTTGAACTTGGCAGGGGTTGGTAAGCTCACTATCTTAGCCACAAATGTAGAACCCTCTGAGAACCCTCTTTGCAATGGGTCTCGACTTTTGATGAGGTCTCCTATCTTCTCCTCAAGACATTGGATGGAGTCATTCCATGGTCTTGCAATGTCGTCCTGGCCGAGGTTATCCCCAGCCACCTCCACGGGGTGAACTGAGGGTTCCCCAGCTGCAGCACAACGTCGGCTGTTGACCTCTTCTTATTCCCTGCCTCGGCTTTGATGGGGTCTGCCATGCTGAGGTCGGCCATAATGAGGCCGATGTTCCCCATCTCCCCTTTGAGAGCTAGCAGCACTTCGTGACCTGGATAACCTCTGCCTTAGGTTATTTATTGGGACGAGCCTTTCAAAGGACGACCCTCTACTCAATCGGTCAAAAGTTGATCCTCTTTGTTGGTCAACTTCACCTCTTCTGCCTCCACAACCTCGGCTCCGCTGGATAGGATGAACTGTGTTATTTAAAACCTCATACGGCTCCTAAAAATCTTCTGGAGTGTCTTCTGCCCCCATATCATCATACCTATCCTCAGGTCGAGGATGTCCTTGCCTCCCCATATGCAAACGCCTAGGGTCAGCAATGTCCCTCCTCCGTTGAGGTGTAGGTTGATCTTTTTGCGGTGCTTGGGGTGGTCCCCTGGCCTCAGGATGGGGTTGAGCATCCGCTAGAGTAATTATCTTCGGTGAGACCCCAGGTGGCCTCGTCATATTTTGAATGAGCTGTGCAAATTTCTCCTTTATCGTTTGCTGTGTTGCAGCTAAGGACCTCAAGGATGATGCCACCTTAGCCATTTCAGATTGGGGTGGTGCGTGTCTAGAACTAGGTCCTCCAGCACCAGGTGGTGGAGGAGGTGGTGGCAATTCCGGTGCCATATGTTAAAACTAAAGAGCCTGTGAAGTAGATGCGCTTAATACTTTAAAGGACCTCTTTCAATGGTGAAACAACTCCACGCAAGGGGTGAGGCCCGGTTCACCACCAGAGTCTCCGGTGAGGTTAAGCAGAAAATGAGGAAGGGATAGCTTCTCGTTCCCACAGACGGTGCCAAAATGATGATGATGATGCTGGAAATGGCACCACCCTTCAAGGTGTATATAAGCTCAAGTTAGTGATAACAATGGCAGCTCAAGTATATACTGAATATAAAAGATGGAGATGAGGAGAAGAGGATGAACACCAATATATAAGTGGTTCAGCCAATTAGGCTTACGTCCACTGTGAGTGTGTGTGTTAGTAATATCACTGAATAAAGGCACTAATGGCCATGGATACAATCTCTCAAGCTTTCTCTCTCCACTGTATAATTTGACAGAGTCTCAGCTAGGAACAACATAGTATAAGTCGTTCGAACGACGTAAGAAGGATTCCAAATCTCAGTAGACTTTGTACACTGTCACAATTTGGAGCATTGGGTCTTTGAGCTATCGAGCTCAGATCAACCCAGAAGGGGCAAAATGGGATTTTTTAGCCTTAGGGAAGGTTTTATAAGGGTTTGTTTGTTGTAGTTGGGAATTTTTTGTTGAAAGAAAAGGAAAGAAGGAGAGAGAAAGGGAGAGGGTGGTGGGTGGTCTTCCACCCCCTCCCACTACCAGACGACTACACTAATACCATTTTACATGATATTCCACCATTACGAAGCCTAAAATACCCATTTTCACCATTGACAAAGAAGAGCCACGAATTTTGGAGGAGTATTTGGGGGGTTTCTTTTGGAGAAGATGGGGGTGGGTTTTATTGGAGTTGAAGTGAGTTTTGAAGGGGTCTTTGCTTGTAAGCTTAGAAAAAGAACATTTTGGAGATTTTTTGCGGATGCATTTGGTAACCCCTTGAGGCCACATTTGGAGGTGGGGCTTGCTTCTCTTACACCAACACTTCCACCACCATTTGAGCCATTTAAGGTGGGAAAAATCTTCCTCTTCGTATAAGAATTTTGCATTTTTAGTCTTGTAGTTAGAGTATTGAGTAGGGTGCATTTAGTTAAATGAGGTAATTATTGTGCAGAAGATAATAATCATTTTTATGGAATATGTTATTTTGTCGAAAATAAAAAGATGAATAAATATTTCAAGGTTTTGTAAGAGTAAAAAATTGATGTTTTATGAAAATGGTGTATTTTTTTTGAAATATTGATGATAAACATTTTATGAAATAAGATGTTTGAAAAGGATGTGATTTAGTTGGAAATTGGTGAAATAAGAATGTTTCAGGTTCTTACAATAAAATGGAGATTTTATGAAAAATAAAAATTTGTTGAGGTTGAAGAAATAAAAAATGTCTTTTGTGCCTAAAAATGTATTTTCTTGCAAGTATAATGATTTTCCATGATGAAATGTATTTTTAAACTATGTAGTAGGATTTTTAGGTTTAAAATCTATCTCTTCATGCATATAAACTCGTAGTATTTTGGCATTAAATGTATAAACATATGTAGAGAAGGTTTTGTTGGGTTTAAACATGAAATAAGAAAAGTTAAAAATTTAGTCTTCAAAGTGTGTGAGATTGGAATTAAAAAGGTATAATAAATATAAGATTATAAGACTAAATGTGTCTAATAAAAGAAGTGGTATTACTTTTAAAAGTACTCTTTGCAGTGTAAATGAATTTCTTAGATAAAGAAAGTAAAGAAATGTGTAGTTTGAAAAATGATGAATGAAGTTATGGAATAGGTGTTAACGGGTAAATATGGAAAAGTTAGTTTGTAACTTAATGAATTTGTAAAGTATAAACACTTTTCAAGTTAAAAAGAATTAAAGAGGTAAAGGTATTTCAAAATAGAAGAATATTAATCCTAGATTAAAAAGTGTGTTAATGTGTCATGACACTTAAAAAATTGGTATGAATAACTTAATAGTGTTGTCGGGAAATTAACAGTTATGAAAATGCAGTAAAGGGTGGTTTTGGAAACAAATGGGTAAAATGGTAGAAATAAAAATTCGGAAAAGGTGTTATAAAAGTGGTCCTAAATGAATATGATTTTTGAAATTGAAATCAAGGTTAAAGTGTAAAGGACATGAAATATCGATTTTCAAAGTTTAACATAAATGAGGTGATGAAGTCTTGGGGTTTAGCTTCGGCCAGGTTAAAAAGAAAAAGTGGGTAATGGGGACATTTCTATAATAATAAAACATATATAAAGGAACTCAAATGACACCGAAAAAAGAAAGAAAGGCCCGAAGCCCTTGGGTGAAAATCCCTAAAATACCGGTCATAGCATATGGTTCACCTAGCCGGCGGTGTGGAGCTTGTGGAAGTATGCGATTTTGGAAGAATCCGAGAAAAGATAAAGGAAATTTGGAACATGCCAAGAAATGGGTTGTGTGGTAAAATGTGTTAATACAACCTAACTTGAATGAAGAAATAAATGTTTCAGTAAAGGTTAAAGGGACAAGTAAATATGTAATCAATAAATGTTCATAATGTAGGAAAAAGGTAAAGTAAGTGGGTGAATGGGTGATTAAGTAACCTAAGTTGTTAAACCCATAATAAATGCACGAATATATTATAAAAAGGTTATTTTTCAAAGTTTAAATAAGAATTTTCTTACACGGTGTTCGCGTGTGTCGAAAATATGACTTTCAACGGAAATACTAAAGTGTATGGAAATAAATAAAAAGGGTGACTCCAGTAAAGGAATATGTTTGGATATATCAAAGGTAATGGTTTTAAGTTTTGAACCGGGTGTGTTAAATGAAGTAAGAAGTTTAAGAATGAGTAAATGAAGCCTTTTACAAGATGAAGGTAAATTAATATGGACAAGTAAGATTTTTCGAAGTAAAACTGTTAATGCATTGGAACATGATTTTTTAAAGGTATACATATGTAGATACATACATATTTTCGCATGCATGTGGTTGTAGCGTGTGAGTATTCTTTCTCACATTCGTTTCTACATTGTAATTGTAAAATCCCATTGGCCATTGGCTCACACCCTCGCTTTGTTACGGCAACTTGGATGTAGTTTCTTATTTTGAGAGCGTTATACATGTAAGTACTGAAAGAGTGGTCCTTATGTGTGTGTTTCAAAACAAACCAATTTTCACAAAAAATTATCCAACTTTTAATTAGCACCAACCCAAGTTGTGAAAAACTAACTTTTTACTTTAAACCAATTTTATCTTGATTAATCCTAAACATGCATCTAGTGATTAAAGCAAGTAAAGTAAAGTAAAGTAAAATAAAGAATACTCACAACACCGGATGTACGGGGAAAAATCCAAGATGGGAAAAAACCTTGGACGACCCAAGCCAGACAATCACTATGCACAAAGGTTTTACAAAGATAGATTACCCTTACTCAATGACTCGATTTTCATGGGTCTTGACGCTCCTTCTGATCTTCTACCGTTCTTCAATAGTGCCCAAGCAGAAATTTCGTCTTCCACTATACCTGTCCACAACACACGCGTCCACGTATTTCTCGGTGTCCACCGGATGACTTCGATTCGTCTATAATGTTGAACAAGAAGTCCTTCTCTTTTCTTCACCGCAAAACCATGTTGTTCAAGTGTAGAACAAAAGTTCTTGGTGCAGCAAGATCACGTAAACCTATAATAATGATAACTCGGATCTTTGCAAACTCTAAGGATGTGTTTAAGCTTTGAAACCTTAGAAAAACATGTGCAAACAACGTACTGGATGGTAAACTATTTTTCCATATGCACACTTACGAAACTCTGATGAAAACAGGTTTTAAATAATAATTAAACGCTGCCTCAAAAACTGTGTCGCTCGAATGAGATCAACCTGTCATTCGCGCGACATGGCTATCTCGCTCGAACGAGCTTATATGTCGTTTGAACGACGTGACGTCAGTTTGACTTTTTGAATTTTTCTTTAAAACGTCTCTTCCAAAAGAGATCCAAATAAGTCATACTCTTTTTCGTGTTTATCAGAATAAAATGAAGTGTAAAACATTTAAAACACTTTTAAAACATTTTAAAATATTTTTCTCTATAAAACTTACATCCTTAGCTTTTATAAAAATTATTCCGTGCACCATTAATTATACACATTCATACCCGTGTGATCTCAGAATGCATTTAACTTGAAGACAAATAAACATTCACCAATTTAAACTTCGGCATGATTAATTCTTTGAAGCTTTGCTGCAACGTCTTTAATTTCTTCAATACATCATAGACCAAGTGGGATTGTGATAAAATAAAATCCCCCTATGACATATTACAAACACAGTTTTGTTCACGAAATTAAGTCAAAACAATACAGGGACTCAATTGGAAATTTATGTCCTTACAAGTACTTTATTTATTTTTATGTTAGTAGCTTTGTTTACTTAGACTTCGAGGTGATCCCCATGGGTCTCTCACCTAGTTTGTTTTGAAACTGAAAACTCATGCTAAACAAGTGAACCATTTATTAAAATAAAAACTGGACTTGCAACATTATATAGGTTATTTCATTGCACTTCAAAGCTTACGCTTGGGTCGGACTAGGTTGACCACGAATAATCCATAAATTCGGGTCGGGGTGTTACAGAGTTGCTAATATTCTTACGGCGGGCCTTATACCGTTGTTGTTGACTAATAATGCATGTTAGGTTTCTAGGTAGTTGCATAGTTTATAAATAACGGACTTTCAACTAGAGGTGTTTACTTAATTATTCGTTTGGTTCCTTTCCATTCGTTTTATTTATTAGATAGTTGTTTTGGATTTAGTGGTCCATTTGAGTCCACAATATTTTTATGATTTTTAGTTGAAGAGATTTTGTAGTTGACTTTTTTTCATTGGAGTTTTATCATATATGGTACTGAGATTTATTATTGGAGTTTAACATGGTGGTAGATTTTATTGTGGAGAATGATTTGTATTAGTTCGATTATCTTGATTGATATCTTTACAAAACATTTTGAATGCCTCATTTTTTTTATCACATTCTAAGAATGATACTTAATTTTAACTCTTGACATAATTTGGCATTATGGCTTTATCACCCTCAATGGTAAAATATGCGTGGTGCTGCATTGCCCCAGAGGACGTTAATATAGAGGCAAAGAAATTGGATTCTTTTATCAGGGGACTCACTTGGAGGATAAAGAAAGTGTTGATGGGCAATCAACCTTCACTACTTTCATTCAGGTAGCCTATGCCACCCCACTTCATTTCTAGGACCACCGTGATTTTTAAAGTGACAAGGCTCCTAACAAGAAAAATATAGGACCGACAAAGTGCCAGAAAATAAGCAGAGTAGCGTGACACCCCGCCTAATTAAATACCGGGTGATCAGTCCTTTATTAAACTAACTCAAAGTGTCAGGTTGATTCATTATTAGCATCACCGCCGAAAAACAATTTCTTATTTAATCACCTTATAAATAATTAAGTTAAGTGTCAAAACATTTAATCTTATAAATTAAGTCTGAATGTTATTATTAATTACGAAACCATTTTCACAAATACAATTGACAGTATTAAAAGAAAACCATCTAATGAAAGAACATGCTAGATAAATCAATCCAAATAAAATATCCCAAATCGCAGGACAGAGTGATAATTACAAGTAATCCCAACTACAACAGAATACTGAAATAAATCAAAGTACAAATCTCTCTGAACTAGATAAAGCTAGAAAGGGGCGACACAAGCCCTATCTAAGGAGAACTAAATGAAATATTGAGAAAACAAGGTTGAAGTCCTCTACTGCAAAGACCTACAACTCCCACACTAGCTGCAACACTTAAGCAATCCAAAGATCCAAGCCTGACGCCATTGTGGCTGGGCACCTGTAATACATACATATATATATATATACACAAGAGAGAGAAAAGATGACATGAATCGGGTCAGAGCCCGAGTGTAAAAAAGTTTTAAAAAGAGTTTATCAAGTATTTAAAATGCTTACCGACTAATGCAACAACCATGTTAGTATGCGACACTCTCTTGAGAATTCTCACCTCTCATCGAGTGTGCACGCCAACCGTACTAATAAATCTCATAAGTTTCTCTAACTTATTCTCCATAAGGTTTTATCATGTGAAAATCAAGGTTATGATATTTACTTTAGGAAATCATTCTCTTCAAGATTTCTTACGTTATTTAAAACAACTCATTACCGTTATAAAGTTCCCGAACACTTATAATAAAGTTAAAGCATTTATTCATTACTTATCTACTTATACGCACAGTATAAAGTTCCCATATAGATATACGTATATATATTAGTCACACATATAATATATATACTAATGGCACCCCACATAAAATCTATGGTGCTGGCATACTCTGCTATCAAGTCCCTGTATCACTCAAACTAAGGTAAATACTAGTTCGGAATCACTCTCGAACTCTATTAACAGAATACACATAAAATGGAGGCGAAGCACAGTTCCAAGTCACTAAGAAGTTCAACACATACCCCTCACATCTCTTAGGACCGTCCGACTATCTTACTCAGATAGCCTGTACCAAGGAATCCTATGTTCTAGGGTACAAGTCAATATCCCCCATAAAGGTCACATCAGAATAAGACTGTCCCGACGCGAAAACCACCATGATAGAAAATAGCGCGGGTATGATTAAACACAGATATTCAAATAATATATATACATGCACTTATATATATATATATATATATATACATAAATCAACTAGGTACGCCCACGACCCATAACATTATTCTAGTCATGCATAACATATAACGCTCGAGTTCTACGTATAAGTAAATCACTCTTTTTATTCTATTAAGTATATCAAATCCTTAAGTACTTCTTGACTCTCGATGTGTATCCTCTCAAAATAATATAAAATCAGTAGGTGCACCCTCACTACACTACTGGTCTAAGTCTTCCTTAATTCTCACAAGATATACTATAATGAACGTACGATTTCCCACTAAATTTATATTCCCGAAACCCCACTGTGAAATCACATATGAATCGTATCACCCGAACCTTTTCTACAACCCTACTGGTCTTTCCCAAGTTCGATTATGGTATATAAAATATGTATAAGGGTTCCCACAAAGTGGCACAGGTTTAATCATTAAGAATAATGAAGATTCAAAATCCAGAAGAGGTCGATTGATTGAAGGGAGGGGGTAGATCTATCGATCTAGTCGATCGATCGACATTCAAGGTTGATCAATCGTTCGCCCAGATATTTCTCAGATTCTGTATAAACTATCCTACGGGTTTCATCACCAAAAGTCTTCAAAACCTCTATCAATTTTGCCCAAACTCCCAACCAAGTATCACAAATGTTATAGTAACAGGTATAAACGATTTCTAACGAAAAATCTCAATTAAATCTACAAGGAATCATTATTACGTGGGATTAATTCAAGAAGCTATTAAAACCCTAGTTGATCATATAAATTCCATAACTTCTTAAACATTTCCGAATTTTTTCTCTAAACATCATGCAAATTCGTAATTTTGGTTCTACACATAATAAGGATATCAGTCGTATAGTTCCTACTCAAACCTATCAATTTACTTCTTCCAATATCATGAAATCTCCAAAAAGCATACAATTTTCCTTCCTATTCTAACATGGATGCTGCATTAACATGGAAACAGCAAGTTAAATACTTACCTCGAGAATATGAGTCTGAATTTCTGAGATTTGATGATGTGGGTGTGTTCTCCTTCCTCCGATCTACTCTCCGACATTATTTGTGGTGAAAATGGTGTAACTATGGTGGCTCTAGCCTTGGGAAGTTCCTCTCATTCCTCCTTTAATGGCCTCTGTGAAATATCTAGGTTCTAACCCTAGAAGACAACTTCTAACACCTGATATACTTCTCTAATTTTCGTACGTAATTAAATCGCAAGAATAGAAATTACCAAAATGCCCTCCCGGGTTACCGGTTAGGCCTAAAAAAGTCCCGAGACCCAAACTAAACCCCCGGGTACACTTTTCTGACTATCTCGATCTGTTCGGACAGATTGGTGAATTTGAAATGACCATACGGGTGGCTTATAATTTATTCACTTATAATAATAATAATTTAGTCTCGACACGACACAGATGCGTCCTGACTTAATTTCTATAATTGTCATATTATTCCCTCGTGACAATTTTAATAAATTCAATTCTATATATTACTCTACTCAATAAATAATATTTAACAAATCAACAATTTTCCAATAATTACTAACTCTTATCACGCTAGTAAGTATTTAAAACAAATTTCTTTAATAATATTAAATTAATCTATCTCAATTAAATTTAATAAATCCCTAAATTTAAAAGCCATAAAAATACGGAGTATTACATACTTCCCCCTAATAATGGAATTTTGTCCCGAAATTCGAAAAATAAGGCCTACTTGGTAAAACAATTCTGGATACCTTATCAGTGTGCAAAGTATTTACATAGTAAAGCGCTCAATCACTATAGCCCCTTCCTCACAATAAGCTTGTTTAACACTCTCATTAAAGACACTTCACATTGTGCTCCTATCCGACAACATACGCATACGACACACCTATACATTATTAATTCCCATTATTTCAATATCATTAGGAGGCCGCACCTCACTACCTGACAACTACATGGATTTATCTAAACACAAAACTCCCATTCTGAGAGAAACCATACGAACGTCTGACCACTCTTGTTTGCCTAAAACAGTCATGGAATTCCACCATAGTCATCATACTCTAACTCAACCAATCCAAAAATCTGATTATCCGCCCATCTCTTAACATTCAGAGTGAGAAAAGTTAAGGTTTTTCCACACCAAAACCTCAATAAGCATCTTGTTCACAACAAATAGGTACGAGTGCTCCCACAAAACCCTACCGTTAGGTAATATTCTCCCCCAATTACCGTACTATACTCCACTTGCTAGCTATAACCGTTGTGGAAAAGAAACGATCACAATGAATCCACAATGTGCACTTCTGGACCTTTTATACCATACTAACATCTTCACTCTTTGTACGCGTCAGTCGCTCTCAACATTTGAATAATTATAACTCCTCTTCGAGTGTTCTCCATATAGTTAAATTCTACCCTTGCCAAGGAATACCCCTTTGTAAATGTCTTCCCACAGCCTTCCAACCAAATTCGGTGTGCTACTCTCATCGCACACAAATATATGGATTTATCGTTTTTCACACGGTGCTCAATCCACTCTACCACTTCCACTTTGTTATGTTAATCCCACAAACATTTATTCCACATGTTTATTCCTACGTCCCTTCAACTCGGATGATTTCAACATCAGCTAATCAGGATGCCCACACATACTATAAACCGTGCATACTAGCGTTAGCATCACATACGCTTCACACATAACACCCAATTCTTTATTTTCCTTGTGCTCACAACGTGATTACAACACTTGGGTACTCTCAATCACCCTAGAAATCGAGATTTTAATCCCTCCTTATCATCGTTCCACCCCTCAACTCCTGGTGATAAAATAAACCTTTCAATGCTTTCTTACCGTACAACCGACTCCACTGGCCTTAAATCATAATTCAATTTCCGACTGATAGATACAATTACCTGCTTCTATTACGATCGAGGTACCAAAATCATGGATTAATGACCAAACATCTTCCTACTTCCAGCCTTACACTAAGTTTCATGCGTAGGATATCTCGCAAAGAGAAATCCAAATAAGGAACCCCCCCGATACACTACTACCTAGCATTGTCGGTTATCGAAATTCGTTAAGCCCTCCGTCCATAACATGTACCCCTTTATTCCATCTTTTGACAGAAAATTTACATCTCCTCCCGTAATAACACTTAACAAAGAACATTTTGTCAATTGTACAATCCTTCAGTATTGGTGGTAATCCCATTCCATAAACCTTGAATACATACAATCGGGGTTCTCGAAATCCTGTCCCCAAGCATATGGGTACAACCCTTAACTCCCACATCTCCAAAAGGATAGATATATCAATGCGCTCTTCCTATTACCAAGTCATGAGCGCTAAACATAATAATGAGTTAAATCTTTTCATTCAACAGTAAACCCACTACATATTGAATCATAACAATAAAGTTTCTACACACATCGGGATCGAATATCTCGAGCCCACTATCCCCTCTGAAATCTCTAAAATAGATAATATAAGTGCGAGTCCGGCCCTCTCGAAGGTGAGGCCTCGCCAGAATAAAACATGTTGCACTAAGTCAACCACTTCGATAACCTTGCAATAACCGCCTACTATCGTACTAACCATTACTATAAATTTGTAACCAAGACAATATCATAATCGTATATCACATCACTAAAATTAGTAATCTCAATAAAGTATATAACACTAGTAATACACCCAGTCATCCTCCGTGGATAACACTAAAGAAAATCCCGCCACACTAGGGAAAATATTCACATAATATTAACGTTATAGATATACTTACTAAACTCGTCTCACATGCGAATCTAACAATAAACAACATGTAGTGACTCTCTCGTGTCACATAAAACATGCCTCATCCTCCGAGGATAAAACTCATACTTCTTCCTTGCCAATCGCCTTGACTACTCAAATGGTCTCCGGACATAATACGCCTGTACAAACCAAAGCAAAACTACTTTAATCGTTGCCCTTTACTAGGAACCATATTCTTCTCCCCTATACTCTCTTTGGGAAGAATTAGCGCATGTGATTTCACTCCCCACAAAATCCTTTACACATAATCCACTTATCACCGGTCATACTAACCATATTAGATTGCCCTGCTCTCAAACTTTGGTAGGCTCGATTCCTGATGGCTACCCCCGTTGTTCCCTTAGCCTTATTGGCCCTAAAGAACATGCTACTGGCTACAGTAGTCCTTACTGAATTCACCATCTCTCGATAAGAATTCAGCTGTCTGATTCATTTAAATGGGTCCCCTGATGTGTATCCACACTCCCTTGTGGTGCTACACTAACACCATTGCATCCAGTCTTATTCTTGAATAAATTCTTCGATTCTTTTAGCTTCCCACACAAAGAAGCATTATCATCTCCATTGACAAAGCACGACATTATAAACCTATGAATCGACCGTCTGGAAGAATTCCCTTTTAAGTGTTATTAACTATATTTACGAGTCGATATCCCACTTGGAGTCCTCTCCTCTATTTGTATCTACATCCTCCGATACAAGATTCGCTAACGGTTTAGATTCATATTCACAAATGGAACTCTGTCAGATTCTCTTATAATGAGTTCAGAACAACATCCACATTTTATCCTGCCCATCTAGCATTCCAGTTTGAGAATATGATGATAATTTCAAAATACGTAGATTAGGCTTGAAAATAAGCCTTTCGAGGGTGAAAACCCAAAACGGCCCCGTAAGAGGCACGAACACCTCGTACGGGAGCAATGTAACTCATACGAACTGACTGCATATTCTCTGGTCTCCTAATTTGAGAATATGACGATAATTTCAAAATACATAGATTAGGCTTGAAAACAAGCCATTCGAGGGTGAAAACCCAAACTAGCCCCCAAGTGGCCCTGTAAGAGGCATGAACACCTCGCACGATACCAATGTAACTCGTACGAACTGACCGCGTAGTCCCGAGTCTCCCGGTTTGAGAATATGACGATAATTTCAAAATACGTAGATTAGACTTAAAAATAAGCCATTCAAGGGTGAAAACCTATACTATCCCCAAAACGGCCCAGTATGTGGCAGGAACACCTCGCACGGGACCAATTTAACTTGTACGAACTGATCACGTAGTCCCGGGTCTTCCAGTTTGAGAATATGATGATAATTTCACAATACGAAGATTAGGCTTGAAAATTAGTCGTTCGAGGGTGAAAACCCAAACCAGGTCCCAAACGACCCCGTAAGAAGCACGGACACCTCTCACGGGACCAATGTAAGTCGTACGAATTGACCGCGTAGTCCCGAGTCTCCCAATTTGAGAATATGACCATAATTTCAAATTACGTAGATTAGGCTTGAAAATAAGTGGTTCGAGGGTGAAAACCCAAACCAACCCCCAAATGGCCCCATAAGAGGCACGAACACCTCGCACAGGACCAATGTAACTCGTACGAATTGATCGCGTAGTCCTGGGTCTCCCGATTTGAGAATATGGCAATAATTTCAAAATACATAAATTAGGCTTGAAAATAAGTCGTTTGAGGTTGAAAACCCAAACCAACCCCCAAACGCCCCTGTAAGAGGCACGAACACCTCGCACGGGACCAATGTAACTCGTATGAACTGACTGCGTAGTCCCAGGTCTTCCTATTTGAGAATATGATGATAATTTCAAAATACATAGAGTAGGCTTGAAAACAAACCGTTTGAGGGTGAAAACCCAAACCAGCCCCCAAACGACCCCGTAAAAGAGACGAACACCTCGCACGGGACCAATGTATCTCATTTGAACTGCTCAGGGAGTCATAAGTTGTGTAAGATTTTCAATTTTAAAATATAATAATAATTGCAACTCCTATATGTAATTTTTTTTGCTTGAGTAAGCTTTTTTTGTAAATTACTGGGTTACTAATATCTTCTCTTTTTTGTATCCTATTTTTTTTACAAGATAACATTTTATCGTTGGCATTTATTCATGTGGAACACACAGAGAGCTCAATGGTTTACAACAAGGGGTTTATTCATGATTCTATTTTTTTGTGTTATGGCCATGCGGGCTTTTGTAAGTTAATTGTTATATTTTGTGGTCGTGCGGGCTTTATGTTACGCAGGTTTTATATTAACAGGTTTTGGAATGTCCAGAACATAGCGGAAACTCTGCCCAATGTTTTTTTGGTCTGTGAACTATTAAAGACTTGTAATATTTTGAAGTTTGTATGAACATTAGTTTATCAACAACGTGCAAGATTTTCAATTTGTAAATTTTCATGTTTTCAAATATTTTTTTTTTCTTTTCATCAAAAATTTGGCACAGTTCAAAACCGTGCCAAAAATGTATCAAATTTTGGCACAGTTTTGAAATTGTGGCAAAAGTTTTTCAAACTGTGCTCAATCTGGCACAGTTCAAAAGTGTGGCAAAAGTGTGCCAGAAGTGTTTTTGTTTGGCCAAATCTGGCACGCTTTTAAACTGTGCCAGAAAAAAATGTCCATTTTGAAACCCCTGATTCTGGCACAGTTCAAAACCGTACCAGATTTGATTTGGCACAGTTTTAAACAGTGGCAGATTCTTATTTTTGGTGTAGTGAGAGTGATAATTACAAGTAATCCCAACTGCAGCAAAATACTGAAATAATTCAAAAGTACAAATCTCTCTAAACTAGATAAAGCTGGAAATGGGAGACACATGCCCTATCTAAGGATAACTAAATGAATGATTGAGAAAACAAGGATGAAATCGTCTACTGCAAAGACCTGCAACTCCCCCTCTAGCTGCAGCACGTCAACAGTCCAAAGATCCAAGCTTGACGCCCCTGTGGTTGGGCACGTATAATATATATATATATTTATATATATATATATATATTTATATATATATATTTATATATATATATATAGACACACACACACACACACACACACACACACACAAAAGAGAGAGAAAAGACGACAGGAAACGGGTCAGAGCCCGAGTGTAAAACAGTTTTATAAATAGTTTGTCAAGTATTTAAATGCTCACCGGCTAATGCAACAACCATGTTAGTATGCGACACTCTCTTGAGAATTCTCATCTCTCATCTAGTTTGCACGCCAACCGTACTAATAAATCTCATAAGTTTCTCTAGCTTATTCTCCATAAGGTTTTATCACGTGAAAAGCAAGGTTATGATATTTACTTTAGGAAATCATTCTCTTCAAGATTTCTTACGTTATTTAGAATAACTCATTACCGTTATAAAGTTCCCAAACACTTATAATAAAGCTGAAGGATTTATTCATTACTTATCTACTTATACTCACAGTAGAAAGTTCCCATATAGATATACGTATATATGTTAGTCACACATATAATATATATACTAACGAAACCCCACATAAAATCTATGGTGCTGGCATACTCTGCTATCAAGTCCTCGTATCACTCAAACTAAGGGAAATACTAGTTCGGAATCACTCTCGAACTGTTTTAACACAATACACGCAAAATGGAGGCTAAGCATAGTTCCAAGTCACTAAGAGGTCAGCACATACCCCTCACGTCTCTTAGGACCGTTTGACTATCTTTCTCAGATAGCCTGTACCAAGGAATCCTATGTTCTAGGGTATAAGTCAATATCTCCCATAAAGGTCACATCAGAATAAAACCGTCCCGACACGAAAGCCTCCATGATAGCAAGTAGCGCGGGTATGATTAAACACATATATTCAAATATATATATATATATATATATATATATATATATATATATATATATATATATATATATATACACACACACATAAATTAGCTAGGTACGCCCACGACCCATAACATTATTCTAGCCATGCGTAACATATAACGCTCGAGCTCTACATATAAGTAAATCACTCTTTTTATTCTATTAAGTATAAAAAAGCCTTAAGTACTTCTTGACTCTCTAAGTGTATCCTCTCAAAATAATATAAAATTAGTAGGTGCCCCCTCATTACACTACTGGTATAAGTCTTCCTTAATTCTCACAAGATATACTATAACGTACGCACAATTTCCCACTAAATTTATATTCTCGAAACCCCGTGGTTAAATCACATATGAATCGTATTATCCGAACCATTCCTACAACCCCACTGGTCTTTCCCAAGTCCCATTATGGTATATAAAATATGTATAAGGGTTCCCACAAAGTGACACAAGGTTAATCATTAAGAATAAAGAACAAGCTTCAAAATCCATAAGAGGTCGATCGATCGAAGGGTGGGGGTCGATCGATCGATCCAGTCGATCGATCGACATTCAAGGTCGATCGATCGATCGCCCAGATATTTCCCAGATTCTACATATACTATATTACGGGTTTCATCACCAAAAGTCTTCAAAACCTCTATCAATTTCACCCAAACTCCCAACCAAGTATCACAAATGTTATGGTAACATGTATAAACGATTTCTAACAAAAAATCTTGATTAAATCTACAAGGAATCATTATTACATGGGATTAATTCAAGAAGTTATTACAAACCCTAATTGATCATATAAATTCCAGAACTTCTTAGTCATTACCAGATTTCTTTCTCTAAACATCATGAAAATTTGTAATTTTGGTTCTACACATAATAAGGATATCAACCTCGTATAGTTCCTACTCAAACCTATCAATTTACTTCTTCCAATATCATGAAATCTCCAAGAAGCATACAATTTCCCTTCCTATTCTAACATAGACGTTGTATCAACATGGAAACAACAATATAGATACTTGCCTCGAGAATATGAATCTGAATTTCTGAGATTTGATGATGTGGTTTTGTTCTCCTTCCTCCGATCTACTCTCTGACGGTATTTGTGGTGAAAATGGTGCAACTGTGGTGGCTCTAGCCTTGGGAAGTTCCTCACCTTCCTCCTCTAATGGCCTCTGTTAAATTTGCAGGTTCTAACACCTGATATACTTCTTTAATTTTCGTACGTAATTAAATCCCAAAAATAAAAATTACCAAAATGCCCTCCCGGGTTACCGGTTAGGCCTAAAAATGTCCCGAGACCCAAACTAAACTCCCGGGAACACTTTTCTGACTATCTTGAACCTTCCGGACACATTGACGCATTCAAAATGACCATACGGGTGACTTATAATTTATTCACTTGTAATAATAATAATTTAGTTCCGACACGACACAGATGCGTCCTGACATAATTTCCATAATTGTCATATTATTTTCTCGTGACAATTTAATAAATTCAATTCTTCGTATTACTCTACTCAATAATTAATATTTAACAAATCAACAAATTTCCAATAATTACTAAATCTCATCACGCTAGTAAATATTTAAAACAAATTTCTGGATTAATATTAAATTAATCTATCTCAATTAAATTTAATAAATCCCTAAATTTAAATGCCATAAAAATATGGGGTATTAAAAGTAGTGAGCTATCCCGATCTCGTGGAGGTTCACAACTGTAAAAGGGACCACCACAGAGGGAGTATCCACCTAAGAGGTTTCGAGGTTTGAACGATCGGCATCATTGGGGCAATCAGGGATAGAGTTCTCAAGGTCAGCAAGGCCATAATGATAGGGTTAAGGCCAGTACGATCGGACCCAAGGTCAGGCCAATAAGCCCACCCCTTTAGAGGTTTAAGATATATATGTGGTTAATAGGGATACTATTTTAGGAGGTTCCTTGGGATAACATCAAGCCTGACCAATCCCACCTTAATTCCATCCATTGTCTCCACTACTGGAGTATTCTATATTGATACCAATGCCTAAGAACCCAGAAGACGGTCACTCATAGTTACACATTAACATCTCTTTAACGTCTATCAATAGGATCAATATGCACTATGGAAAAAACTAGAAATAGTCATAACAAGGTGGTCACGGTCGAAATTCGTGACCAAGATTTTAAAATCGTGACCCAATCTATGACACCATCTAAGGGTGACCTAGACCATCAATTGGTTACCATCCAAAACCATGACCCTAATAGTCACGGTCCAAAATCGTGACCCAATTGTGGCCCTAATGGTGAAAAATGGAACCAAAATGATTACCTAAGGGTCATAATTTTAGTCTATGACCAATAACAAATGACCATGACCATTTAGTGTGAAACATGGTCACGGTCCACAACCATGAACAAGTACCGTGACAAATTTTGAGTTAAAAATGATCAGAGAAAGAGGGTCATAATTGGGAATCATGGACCATTACTTTTGATTTTTAGGTTGAAATTTTTGGATCATGACCCAGTTGACTAAACCATGACCATTTAAATTATTTCACATTAGTTACAGAACTTGTCACTCACAAAAATCATGACCCGATTTCATGTATAAATAAATCCCGTGAAAGTTTTATTTTCATTTCACTCAACCTTTACTCTCTTTCTATCTGTTGTGAACTTGCTCTCTCTCTCTCTCTCTCTCTCTCTCTCTCTCTCTCTCTCTCTCTCTCGGTACAGAATGGAACCAATGAAACTCTATCTCTCGACGCCACCACCACCTTCACTGACTCTCTCACTCTTACTCAGGTACATATCTCTCACTCAGGTACATCTCTGTATGTGTGTGTGCGTGTGTATATATATATATATATATATATATATATATATATATATATATATATATATACGTGTGTGTGTGTGTATGCAGGTGTATGTATGTCCATATGTGTATGTGTATATGTATGTGTGTATGTGTGTGTGTGTGTATGTATGTGTGTGTGTGTGTGTGTGTGTGTGTGTGTGTGTGTGTTATGGTTGGGAAAAATAAATATTTATTTGATTTGTATGTATTTGTGTGATTTTAGATTTGATACATATTTGATTTTGTATGTATTTTACTATTTGTATGTATTTGGTATGCATTTGATTTCAGATTTGGAATATATTGTCTCTATTGCTTAGTTTATATGTTAAGGAAATATACTTAAATTTCATATTTATAGTTTCCTATGCCTATTGAAAATTGATTTTTTTATATACCCTAGTATGTTACTGATTTATCATAATGATAATCTAGCATGAAAAAGGTTTGAGATATTGGAATTTAATTATATAAGCATGTTTTTAATAGTATTTATTCTATTAAAACGAATTGAGATTTTAATGCACATATGTTTTTATGTGCAAGCTATTTATATTATTTTCATATGGTGTTCAGCCCTTTACGTGAACTATTAAGTACCCGAAATATTAAATTTAACTGACGATTTCTAGTATTTAGTTTTTTTAACATAACATTATGTATTTGACCCCCCTAGAAATAATGAAATGACATAAGATAAAAATTACAAATTAAAATATATGTAATTATATTGGAATGAAATAGAGTAATTTCATGAAAGTCTTAATTATCCCATTAGGCCAATACGTTAGTTATTCCATTAGGCTAATAAATAAGGTAAGTATATTGGTTGTTGATTAGTAATGTAAACTGGATGTAATTAGGGTTAAACAAGTTAAAAACTCCCACATTTGATCGGATTATTAGTAATTGGATTGGATATGAATTAATGGAATTACGATTAATAATGGATTGGTTGTTCATTAGTAGATTGAAAAAAGTCATTTATCCATAATTTTACATCATGTGATTGAATAATATGCTAACATTTTAGATTGAATAATACATTAACATGCCTTCTTATCTTCCACGTGGGCATGCAATTGGATAAAAATTATTGAAGCTCAACCCATTCTAATTGCTTTCTTTATTCAGGTAATTTTACTTATCTTTTTTTATTTGTTTAATATAGTCTTATATATAGTTATAACTTATTGGTTAAATTTTGTGACCGTGTTCACCTCTTACTTAAGTCGTTGCTATTTGGGTGAACAGAAATTAGTGGAAGGACTTGCACATTGGTGGACACATAATAATATTAGAATTAATTTAATTAAAATGAACTAAAATTTGACCTTTTGTTTATGATTAATTAATTGAAAAATATTACTTAGTTGATGTTGATATTACGGGATGAATATTAATGTATATATCTTTTTTGGTTAATTGTCGTGGCCATGTCCACCCCTTCCTTAAGTGGTAATTATTTGGTTAAACACAAATTGATGAAAGCACTTGTACATTGGTGGACACATAATAATTTTAGGAGTAATTTAATTAAAATAAACTAAAATTGGACTTGTTGTGTATGATTGATTAATTAGAAAATATTAATTAGTCGATATTGATATTGTGTGTTAGAATATTAGTTCATATATCTTTTTAGTTTACTATTGTGGGCGTGTTCACCTTCCTCATGTAGTTATTTTTTGGATGAACATAATTTAACTGAAGGTATTTCCCATTGATGGACACATAGTAATTTTAGAATTAATTTATTTAGAATGACCTAAAATTGAACTTGTTGTGTTTGATTAATTAATTGAAAAATATTAATTAGTTTAGGAACTCATAGTAATTTTAGGATAAATCAAAGCATTTACTCCTTGTATTTGTATGTTGTCCCACATGCAAAAAACATTTATACATTTTTTGTCTTCTCGTTCATGTTTGAAAATACTGGTCATATTGACACCTTTCTTTTATATATCCATTTTTAGGAAAAAATGAGTCACGATGATAATTACTTTCAACGGATAATCGCGAGGTTATAATTGAACCACACTAAGATATCTTTCATTAGTGAAAGTCATATAATAGAAACTCCTATTTACCAGTATGTAAATAAATAAATTAAACAATTTAACTACCTTACAAATTCTGGAGTTGATCTTTCATAATCATATTTGTTCAATCATATTCTATTTTTCTTGTGAGGATGTTGGGATGAGACAACATAGATCATAGTTCACATTCATAACCCCTATATGCACAAGCACAAATGACACTATTATATATAAAAAGAAGAAAACATATTCATCCATTATGGATACAATTTCGTAAAGAGAGCATTCAACCAGATTTTGAGGTCTCACAACATATGCGCATTAAATGTGAGCTTGTAAAAATTAGAAGAATAAAGGATTTTGAATTCCTGTCATGGGCATTTATATAAAAACTATGGATATGCTTCTATCTAGTTGGCCACATGAAACTTTTCATAAATTTATAAAAATTAATACCAGTTGGATGAAAATCAGAAACATCGACCATGTTTTAAAAGCTCTTGAAAATGTATATACATATATGTGTATATATGTATATCTATAGTCTTAAACATGATCATAATACATTTTTCGCTATTTTTTTATTATTATAAATGTCAAACGGGAATAGAGATGATCAAACGAATAACAAAAATCCTCCTCTAACTCAATCCTCTCCTGATTCACTGACTGAATTTCTAACACCTGTGGGTTTACAATACGCTACTCTTATACAGGTTCATTCTACCACTCTATATATACTATCTTCGAGTCATCACTTCATAAACCCCTGTTAACCCAACTCGCGTTATCGAGGAATCCTAAAAACAAGATAAGAAGCATAATGGATTCTCCTTATATTGTTTCAGCATTACTTTTTTGAGCACAGAGGTCTCTGCAGGGAAATTATGAAGATTATCTTATGCTTCACCTTATTGTGTACGAAAGTGGTAAACATTAAGCATATTAATGTCACGAAATCAACTATAGCCAATGTTACTTATGTCTTTGAGAAATAATTTCCTCTGTCATTAATTGACATTAGAGTCCACCTACTTATGCACTTATGTGATTAGGCTTTGTTTTGTGGACCCATAAGGTATCGGTGGATATATCCTTTCGAGCGCTTAATGAAAACATTCAAAGATTATGTTAATATACACACTATATTGGAGGGTAAATTGCAAAAGAATATATAACAAAAGAATTATAGTTATATGCTCTGAAATATATACCTGAATAAAGGCTTAGGAGGTTCAATTCGTGTGACAAATGAGTGGTCGAGGAAATTGATTTGTTTAAGGATAATTTTTCATTCGGGAACCTTGAAGACGTGAGACTCACTAATATGCAATACAACTAAGCAGCTCATTACGTCTTTGAATCACAAGATAAGTCGGAGATTGGCGAGAGTAAGTACCTACATATATAATGTAGTTTTGTTTGATTATTCGTATTCTCTATATTACCATATAAATTCTACAATTTCGTGAAGTCATATAGGAAGTATGAGAGATAAATTTCGTGAAAGATAAAGCCAAAAGGTTTAATAGAAGCGATGAATGATTTTAGGGCATGGGTATCAAAAGAGGTGATTGCCACATCTTTTGTTTAGGTTACTTTTGTATGTATTGTAAAACATTCCCTAAAACAAATCCACTAATACATTCATATACTAAAAAGAGGTGACATCTCTTCAAGTCTTGCACGCCTAGCTAAAGGTCTTAATTTTCATTTGAACGATTTTCAAAAATTTCATGCCAATGATTTTAATTTCATTTAATACCTATGAGAGAAAAATATTGACACAAAATAGAAAAAATTCAATTTCTGTCTTGACTTATTGTGTCCCTAGAAAAAGTGATAAAAATCCAAAGGATATGATCTTGGCCTATATGGGACTATCAAATAAATAGTGGAACTAGATTACTTAGATTTCAAAGAAAACATCTTCGATTGTGACAGGGTGAAGGTGGAGGACACTACCAACGGTTGTGAAGTTGATTCTACCTAACAACTTATCATAATCGATTTACCTAAGAAAAAGAGTAAAGATAGCATAGTCAACCAACCTTTTATGTGTGCCATTATAAAAGTGAATAAGGTATTACGTTCAAACTACATAAGTGACGATAATAACATAATAACACGACACAAAATAGAAGTTAGCTTCTGACTAGTATTTTTTATTAATGTCTTCTCTGATCTAAATAGTGAAACCAAAATCTTACTGATATTAACAAAGTGTTATTTAGAGATATTATCCTTGTTTGGGCATTGAGAGTGGTTTTAATCAATGTTATGTGGAATCCATAAGATTAAATGGAGACTATTAGCCGATCTTCTAGGCTTGTCAAATTATAGATATGCACATCCTTCTCTTGACTAAGTCTATTTCATATATAATGGCATGTGATTTGCTGGATGAGTTACATAAATTGGGAATCTGATTGTTTTGTTCAGAATATTGATATTGATTCAGGATGCTCACAAATTTAATTATATTTTTGTATGTATACCCTCGAACTTTATTTTCCCAACGTAGCTAGTCGAACTCATCAGGTGCTTCAAGTTGTGACAAGATTATGTCATACTTGTTTTGAAGTTAGGGAGAACCTAGTAAGTTTGAATAGTTATACCTAAATGACAAAGTTCAAGTGTACTCACACAACACTAAAATTACATTTGTGGGTAGCCTTGATCAATACTAATATTCACAGTAAAATAATCTCATTCGTAATTTGTTAAACTTGTCGAGGAAACGAATGCTTTCAGTCGGGCTTATAGCCTTGGGAAAATAAGTTTGTGCATAGCTACAATTTTTCAAAGCCTATAAGATCGACTAATAGCCTGCATTTCAACCAATGAGTTACACATAAGATCAACTAGAACCACTCTCGATGCTCTAATAAGGTTAATCACCTCAAAATAGCAGTTTTTTTATGCTAGCAAGATTTGCAATTCACTTTTTGGATCATTGAACACATTAATCAATTATCAATTAGACATTAACATTCTAATCTCCTATCATGATAAAAATACATGGACTTTAATTCCAATTTATTTGGCTACATAGGTGTACCGAAGTAAAATTGGGATTTGAGGCCTTTCTTAAGTAGAGTTATTTCTTTACTCTCTATTGTTATGCATACTCACTCTTTGTAATTTTCATCAATGTACTATTCTCAATAAACTTGTTAAGATAATGGCTTCGGTTTGGTAGGTCGTTAATTACATTTAATAATATTTATTATTTTTTTCATGTGAGTACCCTTGAATAGTTTATTGGTGGTTTAGTTGGTCAAATATATCCGTATTTTCAAGCCTAATAAGTTTATATCATTGTCGTGTTGTAAATATAGGAACTCCAGATGCTTTGGACTGAGTAGGCTTCCATGAAACTATTCAAGGATCACACAAAACTACTCACAATATCAGTCTCGTCGTTAGCATTTTTACTCACATATTCAGTTTTCCTACACTTACTTCTTTATTGCTCATATTTTGTAACATCATTTACGTTTTACTAGTCCCATAATATTAATTTTTTTTTACATATTTTAGTGTTCTTATTCCATTTATATATTTTTTATTATATTTACCATTGATCTCACTATTTTTATTATTATATTTACATTCATATCTGTTTTCATAAATAAAAAACCCTAAGAAGTGGGCTTGTGACATAATTTTCAATTTAGATTGTTCTCATAATATTCTACAGTTCCGACACATTTTACATCTATTTTCATAAATCAAAAGGTATTCCATAGATTTAGTTATTTATTAGACTCCAACCATGTTCACCTTAAGAACTACGTGGACTTTGATGCCATTTTTGGTTACATAGGCATCCCGAAGTCAATTTGGTATTCATTCCTTTCTTACCATTTGGAATATTTTAAAATATTTTAAGATCTAGTTTAGGAAGGAACACTTTGAACATTTTGCATTCGCTCCGTGGAAGAACTCTATAAAGTTAGGGAAGCAACATTTTAAAATTTTTGGCATATGCTTCGGGGAAGGAACACTTTGAACATTTTAATAGTTATTTGTGTTGGATTAATGCAATTAATTTGATAGCTTAATATTATATATATATATATATATATATATATATATATTGATTGATGTAATAGTTAATTGTGTAAAGGAATAGTATATAGGTTTGAAAACATGTAAAATAATTTTTTTTGAAAAAACAAATAAAAATTATTATTTTTAAATAATTTCATTATTAGTCATGGTCCGAAACTATAAACATATCTGTACCAAATTTCCATCAGTTAAAAGGTGGTCACTGTTGACAACCATGACCACATTACTGGTAGGCTCGATTAGGGGTCACAATTAAAGGTTGTGATCAACTAATCAAAGTTCATAACCATGACCAATAAAAGTTCACAATAGGTTGTCACGGCAAATCGTCACGGTTTGAGATCTTGACCAGTGAAAAACTTTAATCGTTGGGATCACGGTCCATAACCCTAACCACGTCCTGGACATTAGGGTTACGAAAGAGGCCTTGACACCACACTGTTGTCATGATTTTAGACCGTGACCCTAAAATGGCCCCCCTTAAAATTTCCACCCTATAAAAACGTGACTCGAGTTGTTGATCAAGGTCTAAAACCATGACAATTTTAGGTATTTCATGTAGTGAGGCCCCACCATAGGCCATAGATAGTATGTTCTACGTTTATCGTAGTTATGCACATGTAATGTTTCGCACGAGGGCATCAATTTGTTTTGGTAGTACATTTGTCGCGACTATGGGGTTATTAAATATCGATACCAAGGTCTCTATACATGTAGATACCCCAATAGGTAGGGGTTTGACCTTATGTTAGGTTTGTAAGGATGGGGACATCGAGGTTTCATGGTTTTGATTTCTGACCTACCTTTTTATTACAGATACACGGACTGAGAAACTCGGGTGATATGCTTTAGGTATAACTTCGTTACATTCAAAATTTGCAAACAATTGAAACAAGTAAGTAACAGTATAGGCACGAAGTCTCGCTTCTTTCCAATTTTATTCTTGTTAACCTATTTACTAAGTGAACATGAAAGATTCAATAGTAAATATAAACAGACAAACCACGAGACGTCGTTTTACAAGGAAAACCAAAGTGGGAAAAACCTCACACGGACAGGCCTAAACAAATTCACTATAGATATGGTTTTACAAGAAGACTCAATTGACTTAAAAAACTTGACTCCTCAGGCCCAAACATATGCAGTCTTCAATAGCTCTGTCCCTAGATCCATTAAATCTAATACGACTTCACAACAACTCCTTGCCTCAGTATCCACATATTGCCCTTACCGTCTTCAATAGTGTAGAATCCACTACACAACCACGCACATGTGATGAAGAAAAGTTTATATGGGTTTGTATTTTGAAAAGTTGATTAAACACATTGAAGGATATCTAATGAGGCTTTCCAAAATGTTTTTTCCTAAAAAGTCAGGAAAAAGGCATGTTCAAAAACACTTCTTTAATAGCTATTTTTTCTGAAAATGTGGGAAGGTGAGAAAAACTGAATAAAAATTAAATTTCTTAAAAATCACATTGCGTTGTTCAAATGACATGGTACCTCGTTTGAACTATGTACATGATCTAATTCGAACAAAAATCTAACGAGATATCAAACGATTTTTCTATTTGATATAGTTCGAACTATGTTTGATTTTCTATTATACAATGTGTGGTATAGGAGTATTAGGGCTTAATCAATCAATTTTTGTATTTAAGACTGTCTTTAGTAAAGTATCATGACTTTTCTATAATTATCTTAGGACTTTAAAATAAGGACCTTCAGCTCATAGTTTTATCTTAAAATAGTTTGGTGTATGTATGGGTAAAGTTTGGGGTAGAAATTCCTAAGTTGAAAAATTGCTAGGAGTTGATTTGTAATTTTAACTCGACTTCTTTAAACAAAAACCTAATTTTTACATAACTTAGGCTAGGAATAACCAAACATTATCTATTTTTTTACAATTTTGATCATAAAAATTAAATAAAAATTTGGGGAAAAAAATTAAATTTTCAGATTGGCCACGCGTCCTCACGCGCGTAGTCAAGGTTTTTGACCAAAGTAATCAACTTCAACCTCTCGATTTTGAATTTCTAGGTTTTAAATCTTTGGCTATGGTTTTCTCCTTCGTTGTTATACCATTTGAGATGATTTCTTAACCAACTTAACCTAATTTTCCATGAGGATTTCAAATATATAAGTTTCATGGATCGAATCTCAGTATAACTCGAGTTTCAAAACTGTGTGTTTTCATGAAAATTTGATCTAACATTTGTGGATTTATAGAGTATGGAAGGGTCTCTTATGAATTGGGTTTGGTTTATACTATATGTGAGAGTAATTTGGTTTTGGTTCCCAAGATTTTGATGGATTGTACGTTGGGAATTTTGGATTTATGGGTTTGGAGTTAAAAAAATACTTTCGATCGATTAGCTCTCTACATTAACATTCATGGATTTTCACAATTACACTTGATATCCTAAGGTTATAAGGAGTCTACTCATGGCTTTAAATCAAAGTTTAAGTTACTGTAATGAATTTCACCATTAAAGCTCAAGCTTAAATGGTGTTCCTACTATTTTTCACTATCCTAGGCCATTCTACACGTAAGAGCTTCGATATTATGAGTTTTCTAACTATATAAACTATGTAAAAAAATCTACTAGAATTGAAAGAATTGAAAATGAAGCATAAATTGATGAGTTGCATGAATTTAGAGAAAATTCGAGATTTGAAACTGAACTGTGGGATGAGTTTTTACTGCTTAGGCCGTGGGGTATTTATACTACTTTAGGTGGAGATTTAATTGGAGCAAAGAGGAGGTGGATTTGAAGTAGTTTAGGGAGAGTTTTAATTATGGGTAAATGGGGTGCACATGAGTTCCTAGGGGTTACCATGTGTTACAACGTGTTTTTGACCTCTTATGCTGATGTGGGGTAGTGTGTACATATTGGTAAAAACAAAATTCACTAAGGTTTTGATCTTCGTCCTTGATCATTCATATAATTGCATTTATATCCATAAAGTACACCTTTTGTAAAGTTTACGGGCATTTTGGTAATTTCAAAAAGTTTCCAGGGTTAAAACTATAATTTTGTCTTAACTGAGGTCCACAGGGTTAGTTTGATATAAGTTTGAAGTTTAGGAGTTCAATATATCTCGATTTATCTTATTTGGAAAGTTTCACGGACTCTTTTATATTTAACTAAAAGTTTAAGGGGTTGAAGTTAATATAGCAAAGTTATAGGATTTTAAACTAGTTCCTTTCTTCTTAGAATACTTTTGATTTTACTTATATTACAAGGGTTTGAAATGAGGTCGTATGTAATTTTAGGGCTTGAAAATTTACCGGTTCTTACAATCATATAGGCTGCTTCTTCTTCTTTTTTTTAGTTCACTATACTATTCTATTTTTTATTCCTATCCTGTGTCTAATGTTCTTCCTCATTTATTTTGCAGTTTGCGTTAAAAATCAGGTGCCTGACATAAGTGAGATCAATGTTGAAGAGCTTCCGAAGGATTCGAATATCAAGGAAAGGCTATTTGATGGTGAACACCCCAGGTTGGAAGCCTACTTGCTTGAGTACAAAAATACAACCACCATTTTTATCGCACGCCCGGTTGAGAAGGTTCCAAACTTGAAAGCTCCCAAAGTTAGTGCTTATGACCCAATTTTACAAGAGGGGGAGGAAGAAGAATAAAAAAATAAGGGAGATTAAGTAAAAGAAGAAGAATAAGAATAAGAGGAGGAAGAAGAAGTGTTAAATATGGATCCCTTAATTAATAGGAAAAAATTACGGCTTGACGACGATGATGATAAAACAACCCTGTCTGATCATCTCAATTCTTTAAAGACATCTAACATTAGATCTCCCATGCTGGAAGCTCTAGACCAGCATGTAAGGGGAATAAAATTGAGAAAGAGTATAAGAGAGAAGAAGAAGAATAGAGGAGAAAAGAGAGAGAGAAAGAAAGAAGAAGAGAAAAGAGAGAAAAGGAGAGAGAGAATGCCAAGAGGATGTTGGTGTTAAGGGCTTATATAGTCCCCTCTTATGCTGCTGAGTCTGGATGGCTAGCGTAGGTGATATACCCTCCCTTAAACTCTAATCTACTAAAGGGTACAGTGCTCACTGTTGATCGTGAGAGCTCTGTGAGGTTGGGGTCATCCCAACTCACCCTCAAGTCTACCTAGGGAATCTCCCTAGTAAGTTTCTTCTTGGTTTTCTATAATTATTTATCTTTTGCATTTTCCCTTCTTCATGCTAACTTATTTTTTTCCTTTTCTATAAATGTTTTTTCTGATTTCACAACCTTTTTGGACAACAATTCGTGTAAGTCCAAAAGTGCCCAAGAGCAGAAAGATACTCTGAATAATGAGGAGAACTTATCATAATAGATTTACCTAAGAAAAAGAGTAAAGATCGCATAGTCAACAAACATTTTATGTGTGCCATTATAAAAGTGAATAAGGTATTAAGTTCAAACTACATAAGTGACGATAATAACATAATAACACGACACAAAATAGAGGTTAGCTTCTGACTAGTATTTTGATTAATGTCTTCTCTGATCTAAATAGTGAAACCAAAATCTTACTGATATTAAATAAGTGTTATTTAGAGATATTATCCTTGTTTGGGCATTGAGGGTGGTTTTAATAAATGTTATGGGGAATCCATAAGTTTAAATGCAGACTATTAGTCGATCTTCTAGGCTTGTCAAATTATAGATATGCACATCCTTCTCTTGACTAAGTCAATTTCATATATAATGGCATGTGATTTGCCGGATGAGTTACATAAATTAGGAATCTGATTGTTTTGTTCAGAATATTGATATTGATTCAGGATGCTCACAAATTTAATTCTATTTTTGTATGTATACCCTTGAACTTTATTTTCCCAATGTAGCTAGTCGAACTCATCAGGTGCTTCAAGTTATGACAAGATTATGTCATACTTGTTTTGAAGTTAGGGAGAACCTAGTGAGTTTGAATAGTTATACCTAAATGACAAAGTTCAAGTGTACTCACACAACACTAAAATTACATTTGTGGTTAGCCTTGATCAATACTAATATTTACAGTAAAATAATCTCATTCCTAATTTGTTAAACTTGTAGAGGAAACGCATGCTTTCAGTCGGGCTTATAGCCTTGGGGAAATAAGTTTGTGCATAGCTACAATCTTTCAAAGCCTATAATATCGACTAATAGCCTGCATTTCAACCAATGAGTTACACATAAGATCAACTAGAACCACTCTCGATGCTCTAATAAGGTTAATAGCCTCAAAATAGCAGGTTTTTATACTAGCAAGATTTGCAATTCACTATTTGGATCATTGAACACATTAATCAATTATCAATTAGACATTAACATTCTAATCTCCTATCATGATAAAAATACATGGACTTTAATTCCAGTTTATTTGGCTACATAGGTGTACCGAAGTGAAATTGGGATTCGAGTCCTTTCTTAAGTAGAGTTATTTCTCTACTCTCTATTATTATACATACTCACTCTTTGTCATTTTCCTCAATGTACTATTCTCAATAAACTTGTTAAGATAATGGCTTCGGTTTGGTAGGTAGTTAATTACATTTAGTAATATTTATATTTTTTTTCCATGTGAGTACCCTTGAATAGTTTATTGGTTGTTTAGTTGGTCTAATATATTCGTATTTTCAATCCTAATAAGTTTATATCATTGTCTTGTTGTAAATATAGGAACTCCAGATGCTTTGGACTGATTAGACTTCCATGAAACTATTCAAGGATACTCACACAAAACTACTCACAATATCAGTCTCATGGTTAGCAATTTTACTCACATATTCAGTTTTCTTACACTTACTTCTTTATTTCTCATATTTTGTAACATCATTTACGTTTTACTAGTCCCATAAAATTCGTTTTTTTCCATATTTTAGTGTTCTTATTCCATTTATATATTGTTTATTGTATTTACCATTGATCCCACTATTTTTATTATTATATGTACATTCATATCTGTTTTCATAAATCAAAAACCCTAAAAAGGGGGCTTGTGTTATAATTTTCAATTTAGATTGTTCTCATAATTTTCTATAGTATCAACACATTTTTCATCTATTTTCATAAATCAAAAGGTGTGCCATAGATTTAGTTGATTATTAGACTCCAACCATGTTCGTCTTTAGAACTACGTGGACTTTGATGCCATTTTTGGTTACATAGGCATCCCGAAGTCAATTTGGTATTCATTCCTTTCTTACCATTTGGAATATTTTAAAATATTTTAAGATCTAGTTTAGGAAGGAACACTTTGAACATTTTGCATTCACTCCGTGCAAGAACACTTTAAAGACAGGGAAGCAACATTTTAAAATTTTTGCATATGCTTCGGGGAAGGAACACTTTGAACATTTTAATAGTTATTTGTGTTGGATTAATGCAATTAATTTGAGAGCTTAATATTATATATATATATATATTGATTGATTTAATAGTTAATTATATAAAGGAATAGTATATAGGTTTGAAAACATGTAAAATATTTTTTTTTTTGAAAAAATAAATACAAATTATTATTTTTAAATAATTTCATTATTAGTCATGGTCCTAAACTATAAACATATCTGTACCAAATTTCCATCGGTTAAAAGGTGGTCACTGTTGACAACCGTGACCACAGTACCGGTAGGCTCGATTGGGGGTCACAATTCAAGGCTGTGATCAACCAATCAAAGTTTAAAACCATGACCAATAAAATTTCACAATAGGTTGTCATGGAAAATCGTCATGATTTGAGATCGTGACCAGTGAAAAACTTTCATGGCTGGGATCACGGTCCATAACCCTAACCACGTCCTGGACATTAGGGTTACGAAAGAGGCCTTGACCCCAAACTGTTGTCACGATTTTAGACCGTGACCCTAAAATGGTCACCCTTAAAATTTTCACCCAATAAAAACGTGACTCGAGTAGTTGATCAAGGTCTAAAACCGTGACAATTTTAGGTATTTGTTGTAGTGAGGCCCCACCATAGGCCATAGATAGTATGTTCTACGTTTATGGTAGTTATGCACATGTAATGTTTCACACGAGGGAATCAATTTGTTTTAGTAGTACATTTGTCGCGACTTTGGGGTTATTAAATATTGATACCAAGGTCTCTATACATGTAGATACCCCAATAGGTAGGGGTTTGACCTTATGTTAGGTTTGTAAGGATGTGGACATCGAGATTTCATGGTTTTGATTTTCGGCCTACCTTTTTATTACAGATACACGGATTGAGAAACTCGGGTGATATGCTTTTGGTTACCAAAATTTGCAAATAATTGAAATAAGTAAGTAACAGTATAGGCACGAAGTCTCGCTTCTTTCCAATTTTATTCTTGTTAACCTATTTACTAAGTGAACATGAAAGATTCAATTGTAAATATAAACAAACAAACCACGAGACGTCGTTTTACAAGGAAAACCAAAATGGGAAAAACGTCACAAGGACAGACCTAAACAAATTCACTATAGATATGGTTTTACAAGAAGACTCAATTGACTTAAAAAACTTGACTCCTTAAGCCCACACACATGTAGTATTCAATAGCTCTGTCCCTAGATCCATTAAATCCAATACGACTTCAGAACAACTCCTTGCCTCAGTATCCACATATTGCCCTTACCGTCTTCAATATTGTAGAATCCACTACACAACCACACACATGTGATGGAGAAAAGTTTATATGGGTTTGGATTTTGAAAAGTTGATTAAACACATTGAAGGATATCTAATGAGGCTTTCCAAAATGTTTGTTTCTTAAAAAGTCAGGAAAAAGTCATGTTCAAAAACACTTCTTTAACAGCTATTTTTTCTGAAAATGTGGGAAGGTGAGAAAAACTGAATAAAAATTGAATTTCTTAAAAATCACATTGCATTGTTCAAAGGACATGGTACCTCGTTTGAACTATGTACATGATCTAATTCGAACAAAAATCCAACGAGATATCAAATAATTTTTCTATTTAATATAGTTCGAACTATGTTTGATTTTCTATTATACAATGTGTGGTATAGGAGTATTTGGGCTTAATCAATCAATTTTTGTATTTAAGACAGTCTTTAGAAAAGTATCATGACTTATCAATAATTATATTAGGAATTTAAAATAAGTACCTTCAGCTCATTTCTGGACCTGGGTGGAAGAGAGTTTTATCTTAAAATAGTTTGGTGTATGTATGGGCAAAGTTTGGGGCAGAAATTCCTAAGTTGAAAAAATTGCTAGGAGTTGATTTGTAATTTTAACTCAACTTATTTAAATAAAAACCTTATTTTTACATAACTTAGGCTAGGAATAACCAAATATTATCTATTTTTTTACAATTTTGATTAGATAAATTAAATAAAAATTTGGGGAAAGAAATTAAATTTTCTGATTGGCCACGCGCCCTCACGCGCGTAGTCAAGGTTTTTGACCAAAGTAATCAACTTCAACCTCTCGATTTTGAATTTCTAGGTTTTAAATCTTTGGCTATGGTTTTCTCCTTCGTTGTTATACCATTTGAGATGATTTCTTAACCAACTTAACCTAATTTTCCATCAGGATTTCAAATATATAAGTTTCATGGATCGAATCTCATTATAACTCGAGTTTCAAAACTGTGTGTTTTCATAAAACTTTGACCTAACATTTTTGGATTAATAGAGTATGGAAGGGTCTCTTATGAATTGGTTTTGGTTTATACTATATGTGAGAGTAATTTGGTTTTGGTTTCAAAGATTTTGATGGATTGTACGTTGAGAATTTTGGATTTACAGGTTTGTAGTTAAAAAAATACTTTCTATCGATCAGCTCTCTTCATTAACATTCATGGATTTTCACAATTATAGTTGATATCATAAGGTTATAAGGAGTCTACCCATGGCTTTAAATCAATGTTTAAGTTACTGTAATGAATTCCACCATTAAAGCTCAAGCTTAAATGGTGTTCCTACTCTTTTTCACTATCCTAGGCCATTCTACACATAAGAGCTTCGATATTATGAGTTTTCTAACTATATAAACTATGTAAAAAAATCTACTAGAATTGAAATAATTGAAAATGAAGCATAAAATGATGAGTTGCCTTAATTGAGAGAAAATTCGGGATTTGAAACTGAACTGTGGGATAAGTTTTTACTGCTTAGGTCGTGGGGTATTTATACTACTTCAGGTGGGGATTTGATTGGAGCAAAGAGGAGTTGGATTTGAAGTAGTTTGGGGAGAGTTTTAATTGTGGGTAAATGGGGTGCACATGAGTTTCTAGGGGTTACCATGTGTTACCACTTGTTTTTTACCTCTTATGCTGATGTGGGGTAGTGTGTAGATAGTGGTAAAAATAAAATTCACTAAGGTTTTGATCTTTGTCCTTGATCATTCATATAATTGCATTTATAACCATAAAGTACACCTTTTGTATAGTTTACGGGCATTTTGGTAATTTCAAAACGTTTCTAGGGTTAAAACTATAATTTTGTCTTAATTGAGGTCCAAAGGGTTAATTTGATATAAGGTTGAAGTTTAGGAGTTCAATATATCTCGATTTATCTTATTTGGAAAGTTTCGCGGACTCTTTTATATTTAACTAAAATTTTAAGGGGTTGAAGTTAATATAGCAAAGTTATAGGACTTTAAACATAGTTCCTTTCTTCTTAGAATACTTTTGATTTTACTTATATTACAAGGGTTTGAAATGAGGTCGTAGGTAATTTTAGGGCTTGAAAATTTATCGGTTCTTACACCATATAGGCTATTTTTTCTTTTTTTCTTTTAGTTCACTATACTATTCTATTTTTTATTCCTATCCTGTGTCTAATGTTCTTCCTCGTTTATTTTGCAGTTTACGTTAAAAATCAGGTGCCTGACATAAGTGAGATCAATGTTGAAGAGCTTTTGAAGGATTGGAATATCAAGGAAAGGCTATTTGAAGGTGAAAATCCCAGGTTGAAAGCCTACTTGCTTGAGTACAAAAATACAACCACCAGTTTTATCGCACGCCCGGTTGAGAAGGATCCAAACTTGAAAGCTCCCAAAGTTAGTCCTTATGACCCAATTTTACAAGAGGAGGAGGAAGAAGAATAAAAAAATAAGGGAGATTAAGTAAAAGAATAAGAAGAAGAAGAATAAGAGGAGGAAGAAGACGTGTTAAATATGGATCCATTAATTGATAGGAAAAAATTGCGGTTTGACGACGATGATGATCAAACAACCCTGTCTGATCGGCTCAAGTCTTTAAAGACATCGAACATTGGATCTCTCATGCTGGAAGCTCTAGACCAGCAGGTAAGGGGAATTAAAATGAGAATGAGTAGAAGAGAGAAGAAGAAGAATAGAGGAGAAAAGAGAAAGAGAAAGAAAGAAGAAGAGAAAAAAGGGAAAAGGAGAGAGAGAATGCCAAAAGGATGTTAGTGTTAAGGGCTTATATAGTCCCCTCTTATGCTGCTGAGTGTGGATGGCTAGCGTAGGTGATATACCCTCCCTTAAACTCTAATCTACTAAAGGGTACAGTGCTCGCTGTTGATCGTGAGCTCTCTGCGAGGTTGGGGTCATCCCAACTCACCCTCAAGTCTACCTAGGGAATCTCCCTAGTAAGTTTCTTCTTGGTTTTCTATAATTATTTCTCTTTTGCATTTTCCCTTCTTCATGCTAACTTATTTTTTTCCCTTTCTGTAAATGTTTTTTCTGATTTCACAACCTTTTTGGACAACAATTCGTGTAAGTCCAAAAGTGCCCAAGAGCAGAAAGATACTCTGAATAATGAGAAGAAGGACGTTGATGATGATCACCTTACATGGGTGAAGGATATGGAGAAGTTAACTACGGCCTGTTCTGATCTTAAGGTATCCCAGATGGTGGTAATGGCCGAGAAGGAAAAGCGGGCCAAGGAGAATCCAAGTCTGTATAGCAATGTTGTGGAGTTAGAGAAGGAGCTTCCTGAGGAGAAGTATAATATCTACCTTGAGGGATTCAACAAATCCTATGATGATGCCAGGCTTTATCTCTCTTATGGATGAAAGGTTGCCTTCAGTAAAGATTGGCACCAGGCCTTGGAACTTGTGGGAACTTCTGCTAACTCTAAACTTTTTAGCCTTCATTCTCGTAGGCCCAATCCCTTTATGGATGATGTCCTTTGCCGAGGGTGATGTGAACATCGATCAGGAGCAGATGGACACTCATAAGGGAAAAACAATGATTAAAGTTGAGGAGGTATAAAAATAGAGCTTAGGAGTTTTCATTTTTGTACAACCTTTTGAAGCCTTATAATTATCCTCATTGCTCTGCCTGTACTGGCCTCCCCTTTACAAATGAATGAAAGAAAAACTTCTTTGATCATGATTATTTACTCCTTTCATTTATATTGATATCCTGCTAGTGATTTTACTTGTGTTGTTTGCAGTGTGACAAGAACCACATTCTTCCTAACTTATGTTTAGAGATAACACTTTGTCCCAATATTAGTGCAGAAACTCGCAAGGCATTTGCGAAGATCTGCAAGCCTTTGATGGATATGATAGAGCAATATAAGAATCAGTCTGAGCTAGTCACCAAGCTAAAATATGATCATTAAGCCACTGAGGAGATGGGAGCTTTGGTCTAGGACGAAGTGAATTCTTTAAGGACCAAGTTCATGGTGACTATTGAATTAATCCAAGTGGGTGAACTACTCTAGGCCAATAATGATTCTCTAACGAAGGATGTCTCGGAGTTAAAAATAATTATATTTGGGCTTCAGGTGGATGTGAATAGGTTGATACATTAATTCAAAATGGTACCTCGAGAAGACTGGGCGGAGGGTTACAATGCTGGCTAGGCAGATGCCCCAATAAGAATCAAGGAGGCAGGGGAAGTCGCCTTTACTCACAGGTGTCTAAGTACCCTTAGGAATTTAAGACCGCCAGGGAGTCCAAACTTTGGTAGAAATACTAGGTGGAGTGTGATACCTACTTCCATAATCCTTTCTACAAGAATGACAAGTGGGTACCTACTGATGCCATCCTTGCCTAATTTTTGGAGTAAGACCGTGATGACGACATAGAAGAGTTATCCCCTAAACCAGATGATGGCTAAAGGTCGCTCGTTGTAGAATATCTTGCTAGCCATCCTGGCCATCTTAGGTCCTTGTGTATTTTTGGTCTTAATGTATTTGCAATTTCACACTTTTGTTAATAAAAATCTTTTGTTATTAACCTTTTCCATATTTTGAGCATGTGCTGACTAAACATATGTTAATAATTATTACTTAAGATTGAATTGGAAATTCATTTTGCTCATTAGTTACTCAACCTCTTTATAGACCAAATAATACTAATTGACTGTCTTATGCCCTTTATTATTTAAATAAACTAGTACTTACGTTTAATCATATATGTTTGAACTAGTACTTACGTTTAATCATATATGATTGAATTGGTTTAATGATATTAAGAACCAGTGTTAGCCATTTGTTCCTATATGTTTGAACATTCTCCCAGTCCAATATGCCTTAGAAGTATCATTCCGTCTACTTTACCTTTTTGGTGGTGTCGTCACACTCCCTTAGGCCTAAGTAAGATGATACTAATAATATACCTAGTTTATGGGCCATGTTCTCGAGCAAGATTTTTGCTCCAAGAAAGTTAGAGACCAACATAAGATGGTTTGTTGCCTAGGGATCCCTATATGGATTTTGTTGTTGCTGGTGCAACTCACGAGGTCTATCGTGTTCATGACAAATACCTAAGGGTTGTAGTAATTGAATCACTTTTACTGATTTGTCATAAATACTGCTAACCCTTCTCGGCATGTGATATTCCTTGATTGAAACAAGTTGAACAACTTGTTGTAATCCCTAGGAGTTCTGCTATGCACAAAAGAGTTTTCATTTGGAAAAGGTGCGTAATATTGAGATGCGGTCAAGAAATACTCAGCGGCCAATATATAATATCAAAGTGCGGGGGACAACTAGCCTTTATTCATTGAGTAATAACCAGGAAGTGACATAAGTTTGAAATGAAAATTTGCTTAAACTAAATGTTCTAACAGAAGATAAAAAAGACTAAAAGTAGAACTTCATAAGATAGGATCTTGGTATCTCCCATCCCTCCAGCATTCCCAAGTGATATTCTCGTTGAAGGTCATCCCTTATTACCCTAAAAGGTCCTTCCTAATTTGGTCCCAGTTTGGCATCTGATGATTTTATGACACTGCCGAGGACTTTATTTAGGACATACTCCCCTACCAGAAACTTCCTTGGATTAACTTTTTTATTATACTGTCTGACCAGTTGATATTAGTAGGAATAGAAATTGATCATGGCCAACTATATTCGCTCATCTGCTAAGTTAAGTTTAGTGTGTAATGCATCATCATTAAGGTTTTGGTCGACCAAGGTGGTTCTCATAGTAGGAAAACCTTCTTCCAGCGAAATGATAGCTTTCATTCCATAAGTGAGTGCAAAAGTTATTTTCCTAGTTGTTCTCTTGGGGGTGGTAGGGTAAGCCCACAAAATATGAGGGAGCTCATCCACCTAGGTGCCCTTAGCTCTTTCCAACCTCTTCTTTGTTCCATCGAGCATAATTTTAATGGAAGCCTTTGCCTGACTATTACTTTGAGGATACGCAATAAAACTGAAGTGGAGCTTGATACCATTCTCATCAAAGAAACCTTGAAAGAAGCTACTTATAAATTGCATGCCATTGTCGATGACGATAGTCCTTGGTATTCCAAAACGTGTTATAATCCTCCTCTTGATGAACTTGGTCATGTCTGAGTCGTAAATGTTTGCCAGTGGTTATGCTTTTACCCATTTGGTGAAGTAGTATGCGACAACTAATAGATAATTATAATTTTTAGATGTGGTAGGTAGTGTCCCCACGATATCTAACCCCCATTGTGCGAATGTCCATGGGATTTTTAGGGATTTTAGATTTCTAGCCGGCTGGTGGAATAGGATAATGCCTTTGGCATTTTTCAAACTTGCGAACGTAAGTGTCTGCGTCTTTTTTCATATAAGGCCACCAGTAACCCTCCCTAATTACTCAAAAGGCCAATGATCTCCCTCCTATATGACTTCCACAAATTCCCTCATGAAGTTTGCTAAGTACTTGCTCGGTGTAGTATGGGTCAACGCACTAGAGATAAGGACCCGTTAATGACTTCTTGAAAATTTTTCCCCATGGGGCTAGGTACCAATATGAAACCTTAACTCCTTACCTGATGGTTCAATCTCTTATCATCGATAAGTATGTCACTCCGTATATAGGTGAAAATGGGATCTATCTAACTAGGGGTCATTTCAGTGAGGATGACTTACTTGGCTATGACTATATCGTCAATGATTTACCGCCTGGGGAACTCTACCTGAATGGTTATCCTTAGGTCAGAGTTAAATATTGAGCTTAGGGATGCTAAGGCATTCGCGTGACTATTTTGCCCTTGGGGGAAATATTGAATGTCCATCTTCTCAAACCCCACTATAAGTATTCTTACCACGGAGAGGTAGGCTGTCATTTTATTATTTTTTGCAGTGAAGTCCCTGCTTCCTTGCTTGGAGATCAGTTTGGAGTTACCGAACACCTGAAGGTGTTTTGCCCCCAATAATTAGGCCTTGCGCAATCCAGTGACCATTGCTTTGTACTCTGCTTAGTTATTAGAGGCCTTAAATCCTAGTCTGATTCCTTGCTTGATGACAACATCTTCTAAAGTGATAAGGATTATTCTTACTCATTCTCCTTAGAATTGGAGGCTTTATCAATGTATGGGGTCCAGTCCCTAGACTATGCTTCCTCATCTGTTGATTGCTCCAGTCCTAATTGGTCAATTAGCTGGTCCCCCCTGAATTCAGAGATGAAATCTTTTAGGACTTATCCCTTAATTATTATTCTTGGGTGAAAGTGGATATCAAATCTCCCAAGCTCCACCGACCTCTTTGAGAGTCACCTAGAGAGGGAGGCTTTTCGAAGAAAACCTTTGAGGGCACAATAAGTGATTACTGTTAATAAGTGGTCTTCAAAGTAATGTTTTAATCTCATTGAGGCGACCACAAGTGCATAGGCGAGATTTTTCAGGGGCAGGTAGCATTATTCTGTGTCAAGAAGTGTCTTACTAGCATAATAAATCGGGTACTGACCTCCTTCTTTATCAGACGCCAGAGCGAAGCGTATAATGAGGTCTGATACTACAAGGTAAATATACAATGGGTTTCCATACTTTGGAATACTAGAAGGGGTGGTTTTCTAAGGTAGGATTTAATCTACTCCAAATATTTCGAACAATCATCATTTCATATGAGGCCTTGATCCTTTTTCAGGAGTTGAAAGAATGGTCGACAACATTCTGAAGACTTGGAGATGAAGCGATTGAGCACCGGGAACATGCCAATGAGCTTTTAAAAATCTCGTAATGTTTAATGAGACATGACCTTAGTGATAGCGTCGATCTGATTTTGATTGGCCTTAATTCCTCTTTTACTAACTAGATAGCCTAAGAACTTTCTTGACTGGACATTGAATGAAGACTTACTTGCATTAAGTTTCATTTGGTATTTACTGAGGATCTCAAAGGTTCTGGCTAAGTCGGTGAGGTGGTCTCCCTAATTCTTGCTCTTGACTAGAATATTGTCGATGTTGACCTCCATCGTGTATCCCATCTGTCTCTTGAACATTTTTATGGCCATCCTCAAATAAGCCTCCCCTGCATTCTTTAAGCCAGATGACATAACCTTGTAGTAGTCTAAATTAATGGGGATTATGAAAGACATTTTGTCTTGGTCAGGGTTGAACAACAGAATTTGATGGTAGCCTGAGTAGGCATCTTCAAAATCTCACCCTTTCATGTGTTGTCGCAACGTTAATTAACTGTTCAATTATGGTAGTGGGAAGTTTTGTTTGGGATATGCTCTGTTGAGATCTATGAAATCAATACAGACCCTCCAACTACTGTGTACCACTACTGGGTTGGATAACCATTTGGGAAACTGAACTTGCCTAATGGATCTTGCATTCAATAGCTCCCCTACTTTGTTCTCCAATGCTTTAGCCTTTTGGGGGGCTGTTTGGCGGGCCTTTTGAGTGATCGGCATGGGGATTGAATTGGCATGTAGGCGATGGTAGGCTACGCTGGGATCAGTTCCTGGAAAATCATACAGTTACTAAGAAAAATCATCTAGATTGATTTTTAAAAACATAATTAATTCTTTCTTCTCTTTATTGGCAAGTGTGGTTTCGATAAAAAAATTCCTCTATGGAAAGTTGTCATCCGCTACAACCTCTTCCAGGATGTCAACAACCTTGTGAGTGGGGTGTAGCCTAGTCTCCTCCAACCCTGGTCGGTCGTACTGTAATTGCTATTTAGAGGGTGTAGCTCCCTATTGGGCTTACTCCTGAGAAACCTTTAGTTTCTTCTTCTTCTCCTTTATGTTGAAAATGACCACGATGAAGCACTTCCTTGTAGTGTCCTGGTCGCAATAAATTTTGAGCACGCCCCGATCGGTGATGCACTTAAACTTTTGGTGGTAGGCGAAAGGTACGCCTCTCATGACATGTAACGAACCTCTGCCTAAGATGGCTTGATATGGGGACTCTATGTCAACCACTAAGGACTCAATCAACTTTTAGATGTTGCCTACTCTAGCAGGCATGATTATATTTCCCAACGACATTGTGATTTTCCCTATGAAGCTCACCAATGGAACTATGACCTCCTTTAGGTCTACGAGGTTCAACTTCAGCTTGTAGAACAACTCAAGGTACATTACCTCTAACAAACTCCCCTGATCTACACGCAACTTGTTATTATCCTAATTGAAAATTCGAAGGCTAATCACTAGGGCGTCATGACGCGGGGTTCTCACTCCAACCAAATGTTCTTTGGTGAAAATAATATGCTTGGTATAGTTAATGTCCTTTAGTTGTCAGCGCTTACCAACTTGGGTTTTAGCTGGGTCAATCTGAAATGTCTTCATGACAGTAGTGACCTTTTTTAACTCCATCTGAATGATATTTCCTTAGATTTTCTTAAGGTTCGATGCCCCATGGATTACTGCGTACTCATGTCCTGTGTCATTATTAAGGACATTATTTGGCTTCTGGTCGCCATTAGCTGTGACCTTATCTACTTTTTTCTCTATGTACTTATTGAGGTACCCATCTTGGGCTAACTCTGGACAACTCCTCTAAGCGTGACTTCAGAGCCTTGCAATTTTTACTCCTAGGACCGTCCTCCTTGTGGAATTCCCATCTCATCGCGTTATTTCTTTTAATTGGGTCACCACCCATCTTCTTGGTCTACTTGATGAACGATTGGTATTTAATCTTAGTCACGATCTTGTATATAGGTTCCTTAAAGACTATGTTAATAACCTAAAACACCTTGGAAAGATCATCCTTGTTCCCATTCTTAGAGACGTTCTTTCACCTGTTCTTATTCCCTTTCATTGGAGTATCACTCTTTTTTTATCCTTTAGTTGCCGTTGCATGACTATTGTCCCATACATTAGAGTGAACCACATATTCCACCTTGGCGTATTTATCAATACGAGCAATGAGATCGTGAATAGTGATTACTTCCTTCTTAGTCAGAGACTGGTGCAATAAAGACGTGGCCGACAGACCAATTCTGAAGGATGCAATGGAAAACTGGTTCGAGAAATCCTCGAGCTCGTTATAGACTTCCCAATACCTTTTGGCATAATTGCAAAGGCTATTTTATGACTTTTCTTCCTCGTGAGCAGTGCATCCATCCGTTTGGCATGGGGGATGCTGATTATGAAGCGAGAAGTAAAATTCTTTGCTAGGGCCTTGAAGTTTCTAATCGACCTATGAGGCAGCTTCTCAAACCACTAATGTGTTACTTCATGTAGGCTAGAAAGGAAAATCCGACACATCAACGCATGGTTATGGCTCCATAAGGTCATCTCTTATTTATATTACCGAACGTGGTCTATGGGATTTATTTTTTGGTCATAAATTTTGAACCTTGGAATGAAAAACTTCTTTCAGGATTCCTCCTCTTTGATCGCCTTTACAAAAGGGGATTTCATTTGGGTATTGAGAGATCTCATAGCTAGCTCCTTGTTAGGCTTGGCGCTACGATGGACTAGATGTTGGTCCATCTCTTTACGGACCTGAATCCTAATGTCCTTATTCTGTCAATCATTTCTCCTGTGGCAGCTCTCTGATTAGACATGCTCTGATCAACCATGCTCTGATCTTCCACGTTCAGTTCTATTCGGGCCACGCTTGAAGATCTTTCCTCGGCTGCGAGTTTTACTCTCCTAAGGACTAACAATCCTATCACGGCATTTTCCTATAACTCTATAGTGATCTCTTTCCAATATTTTAGTTCACCTTTAGAGGCAAGAATTATTTTCCACGTCGAGGTGTGGCCTCCTCTTGTTCTCAAAGCTTGGCTTCGTAAAAGTTACGTAACCTGGAGATTTGCATAGACCTAGGTGGACGTTGTCTCTCTTCAGAATGCTGCCTTTCTTGGAGAAATCAAGTATTTGTACGCTGGAGAATCTCTGAACTGGCCTTAGGTGGGACTGGGTTTTCTTGAAAACCTCCAACCTGAGTAATGTTGCTATTATGGTGAGACATCATAGGATTTTTGTTTGTGAAGGTTTTCGAAGGATATAAATCGATTCTCATAGACGGAGCCAATTGTGAGTGAAAGAATTATCACAATAAAAATCTACGAAAAAATCACAAAGAATAGACTTCAAAATCACACACACAACAACAATGTACGTAGTTCGACAACTTAGCTATGTCCACGTAGATGTTACTATTTTATTAGAGTGTCTTTCAATGCTTGAGATTACATCCCTTTGTCCTGGGCCAGGGTTCATAATTTATAAGTACATAAAAGTAAGAGATTGAATTGTGCAAGGAACTTAATTAATACATGGATAATTCTTGGTTTCCTCGAATATCCCCCTCGAGATTGTTGGTAATCAGTTTGAATATACCCGTGAGTGATCTAGTGCATTTTAAATACAGCGTAGATTAAATTTTGATTTGGTTCGGGATGCGCTTTAGACAATCCAGGCTGGTCGGCTACTTTTATGGTCCATATTGAATAGGTCCCCCATATATATATATATATATATATATATATATATATATTAGATAGTCTCGTGTGCACACTAAATTGGCATATCATTTTTTCAAAATAGTAAAAAAAATAAATTAATCTAATTTTTTGTTTGTGATATTTAAACATTTCAAGGGACCCATATATAAAAAATTAACTCAAAAAAATGTTTTTTCCTATTTTAAAAAAATCAGTCAAACATTCACTGCAAAAGTTTAACCGATTTTTTAAAAATATTAAAACAAATTTTAATGTGTTGATTTTTTTTTATATAGGTCCATTGAAATGTTTCCATGTCATATAAAAAAATAAACTAAAAAATATTTTTTTAATATTTTAGAAAAATCAATGTGCGCTAGCACGTGTGCAAAATTAGTGTGCACAAGAGCCTACCTCATATATATATATATATATATATATATATATATATATATATATATATGCTTGCTTACGTGCATCTTGTTTGTTATACACAATCGTTCCTCCATAACGACTTGTGAATCGATAAACCCCTACATCATATTTTTAATTAATATTTCTGGAACACTCGTAAAGATGACCTCGCTCTACCTTTATCCATGATGTGTGTCGAGCGATTCCGTTTTCGAGTTATATTATGCGCATAAGCACACACATCACGGAGTTCAACAGGAGAAGATTAATACATGCCCACGAGAAATCGAAAGGGAGGTAGGGGTGCTTAACACCTTTCCATTCTATAACTTAGTCCACGGATCCTTGAACTACTTGGTTTCGCAAGCATCCGTATTATACTTGAGGTCGTTCTCTCGTGTGACAAGATTTCGTTTGCCCGTTATTTTAAAAATAGGCTGACAACTCTATTTCCATATATCAACCTACATCAACGACAAACAAGATCCCTGATAAAGGAAGAAATCCCGCACGTACGCCGAAAAAATGGGAAGTGAGGAAGGATCCACCTCGGGAGATGCATTTCCCCCGGACCCCCAGAGAAACCCTCGGGATGGCCACATTGGCGAATCTGCTGGGGATTATTTTAAGAGGACTAGACTTTATTCCTGTATTGGTGTTATTCTTTTCTGCATGTGTGCGTATGCACCTACATGTATGTTCCCTTTTCGCATCTATTTTCCTTTTTGTATGTCTCTTTCATGTATATATCATTTCCACTCACTTTTACACTTCACACACTTGTATATACTCTCCATGTACACTTCGCACACTTACACTTAGCTTCACTTTATACTCACATGTTTCACACACTACTTATAATATCCATGCTTAGGCTTCACTAGCACACAACCACACTACCAACACTTGTATATATGCTCACTTAATATATCACACATCATTTGTAGTTAATCTACTACCACCCACAATCAATTGTATATTCCCAAGTGACCTTATCACTCACATGTATCCATGCATAGTATAGTCTCCATGCTAGATTTACTTGTATATGTATTCCTTTTACTCATCATGCTAATAAAAAATGACTCCATAATCTGTTAATTAAGGCACATGCATTTTCGCACACTACATCACTAAGGGCATATCTATATTGACCAAAATTTTCCAATATAGGGGGGCAACTTTGTGATGGGCACTTTTTCCCATGTCGTAGTTAGCCTAAGCAATATGACTCCCACGTCACATTATTCTCGTACCTTCGACGTATATCGAACAGTTACTACCGCATCGTACTACTTGACCAAACTCACAACGGGAGGTATATAACTAGGAACTCGTTCATGTACGTCGAGTATATTGAATTCTTTCTCACACGTACTGTCCCCACGAGGTATATAGTGAGGCAATTCACATACACTTAGGTATATCAATTGGCTTATCCACATGTACCGATGAATGATTTCCCTTATAGGCAAGAGGTATATCGTGGAAGTCATGCCCAAGGGGGGAACCCTTTCACTAATCCAATAATTACATAAACATGATATAGGCGTTAAACCTAGGGCAATCATATTTAGTTTGCTTATTATCGTGCGAAACTCTGTCGAAATTTTGGGTCAGCATACCACCCGAATTTTTGCACGATTTCACCCATTTCTTAAAAAATAAGACCCCGTCCCTGTCGCTGTAAAAAAGTTCAACCATGTTTAGGCAAACCTAATATAAGTGATAACTTAATAATAACATTAATAATAATCATGTTGAGATTCCACTCCTTTTTCCTCCTTTTTCAACAATCTAAAAATAGCAATTTCAATTTTTATCCTTCTTCTAAAATACCAAATTTTTTCTCCCTTGTTTTCCTTCTCAGGTCAATTGCATATTTGATTTTGATCTGGCTCCCTATTGGTTTTGGTTTTCCATCGAACTTCCCCTAAGCTCTGTCGGTGCTTTTACTAACTCATCCGAATTTGGTGTTTACCTTCACGATCTCTTCATGGAGAACACTGACCAAGCACCGAATATACAGCCCGATCTAATAAACGTCTTAGCCCATTTCAATGCCAAGATTGACAACCTTCAAATCAAGACCCATGAGATAAAGCATCACCGGGACCATATTCTCGAAGAACCCGAGGTTATCTTTCCTCGTGCCATGGGTCCACCCACTCCTATGCCTGTTTGGGTCCCAGAATAATATCAACATGTTCCTCATGCCTCACCTACTAATGGGCTTTTGCCAGCTCAACTACGTGTTCTGGTCCTTACTTAGCTAGGGATTAACCTACCAGTACCCACGAATCCTAAGGAGGAGGAATTAAAAAAGGTCAAGTAAGACCTCAAGATATTATCGAAGATGTTTGACAAAGTAAATATATCTGGGAACTACATGGACTACATCCATATGTCTCCTGTGAGTGCATAAAAATTAACAATAAAGGATCTATGAAAACAATCACAAAGGGCAGAAAGTAAATGGACTCACACACAATAATGATGTACTTGGTTTGTAAGGACAAAGTCCGTCATAATTAAGTATGTCATATACCGCTACAACCGTCGAAGAGTTTCAAGTTCAAATACACAATGAGACGGGTCCGAATATCAAGTTTCGTCAACAATCAAGCCTCCGCGAAATGAATATGGTAAAGTTGTGTTTTTAATTTCTTAATAATTCACTTAGGATTTTGGGATATTTTTAACAAAATATTTTCTAAGTGTTGGAGCGGAGCTTTATATGTTTTTCGTCAAAAATATATTTTTCGGAGTTTTTGAGGAGGTGCATTTAACGAGAAAAAGATAAACTAAAAAATATTTAATATTAGTCTCGTTCGAACAACATTGTATATCGTTCAAACGACATCATGTGTCGCGTGGTACTTCAAACGACAGCGTGTCTTGCTTAAATGATATGCCACAATAAGTTTTTCTATTTAAATGACTCTTCAACTCCGTTTTCCATAAGAATTATGTATATTTTTCATTCTGCAAAATAGTGCAAAATTGGCAAAAATGTTTTTGGCCTCTTCGTTTAGAGTTTAATATCTTGTTTTCAATTCACAAAACATCCCAATTTGTTAGTGAATTGTGTCCAAGTTTGAGAACACATATTGCTGGTGTCCGTACATTTATGGAGAAGATTTATGCATCACATGGTTGCGTGTCATTGAGGTTCTCTGTGTGTGGATCTTTGCTAAGATAGGACTACGATTCTTGTATATTGTTGCACGTAATTTACTGACGCCGAGGCCGACCGACGCCTGTAGGTATTCGGGTGTCAAATAACTATATTTCATTATAAATTGTGTAAGTTGCGATTTACAAATTATAGTGAAATAAAACCTTTTGCCTTGAGGAGATTTTTCTTGAACATGGTGTCACATATTTTTTTTTATGTTAGTTTGTCACATGCACGCACGTAGCTAGTTGATTTTGAAGGATGCATTAATTTGATTCATAAATTGATAAATAAGTTTGTGATTGGAAGTTGCGCATTGGTTTAAATCCTTATCATAGAAAATTTTTACAAATTTGTATCAGACCAGGTTGCACTAATTTATCGCGTATTCCTATTTTTCCCAAAACAAATTGTGTAATATTGATTTTTTTTGAAAATGATATTTTTTGAAAATTTGTCATAATTTTCAATGGAGAACTTATGTAATCGGATGCCCCCTCCTGTTGGCACGATTCAAAGCTTTGATGATTTAAGTAGTTTGAATTTGACGTTTGCTAAAAGAATTGAAGTTTTGGATAAAAAAAATTCTCATTTTAAATCCACAATGGATCCTTTTGCAAATAGTTTTTATTGTGAAAAATTTATTTTGTAGGACCATGATTTTAATGCTTTAAAAATTTTCAAAAGGAGAGTGATGATAGAATCCTAGTTTAAGAAAAAGAGTTGGAGGACTTTTAAAATTCTAGGGTTCCTCTTTGTGCCGTTGAGGATAATTGTTTAATTAATGATTTTACGGCACGTGAAAAGGCTCTTAGGGATAAATTTCTTTTAGGAGGGGCGAGATAACCATCTAGGTTTGATTGATAATTTTAAGAAGGAGTCCTTCAAATTGGAAGAGTATAATTCTTTTCTTGAGTTAAAAATTCAGAAATTAAAAAATAATTTAACAGACTCGAGAAGTGTTGGTAGTGATGGTAATGGCTCGTCTTGTTAACATGCTCCGAGTATTAAATCCAAAACCATAGTTTGTTTTAGAGTGTCAATTAATCCCAAGGACATTAGGAAATGTCAAACCATAGGTGTCGTTCCACCCATTTACTCACGTTCATATTTGGTAGGAAAGGTTATCTCAGGCCTTTTTATTTTGATCTTCAAAAAGGTCGTAGGAAGTGGAAGTCTAGTGTTCCCTCAGTTGCTAAAACCCCCACGCGTCGATGCATACCTATTTGGGTTAGAAAATCACTTTTAGAGACACCAGATGTGAGACTAGTCGATTCTCCGTTGCTTGCACATTATTCTTCTCTTACTATATCTTATACATGATTGTGTTTCCATGTTTGTCATATGCTAGTTGTGTTTCATGATATATTCTTGCTCGTGTTATGACTTGCGTATTTTTTTGAAAAATACAAAAAGATTCTATTTTGATAAAGTTTTTGGAAAGGGAAAAAATATGTTTGTATTTTGTTTTACACTATTTATGAATAGACATTAGAATGACCGAGCACGACATTATTCCATATCCATGTGACTATTTGATATTATTTTGAGACAATATGTTGTGTCATCCATGTGATTTATAAAGTTTGGAGTCTTTAAGCTGATATATAGTGTTGCTACCTACATGTTTGACTCATAATGTCCTTTATCACACACACTTTATTTCACACATGCACGAATTTGTTTGACTTTTGTGTTTGTTTATCACATGTTGGTTGAGTGTTTTCATCTCAATTCTCTATATAGAGCGAACCAAATGCAATAAAACTTGACAAGACAGTAGTGCGTATTATAAACCGTTTGTGAGTTTATGTGATTTATTTTGACAAACGGAAAAGGGTTGCGAAAGGTATCTTATTTTGTTTTCTTTGCGATAAAGCTATCGTTTAAAAAGGACCTAAAAAGTGTGGAATTGAAAATTATCCGGGGTCCAATGAGGTTTAAAAGCGCCTGGAAAAAATTAAAAGGTAATAAAAGAAAATTACGCCAAAAATGGGCCAATAGGTTTTAGTTTCATCACCTCATAAGAAAAATAAAAAGCATTATCATTTAATAAGGGAGTTTGGATGGAATTTAAAACGGTTTGCACATCCTTGAAAGTTATGAAAAAGCATTACATAGTTTTGGACGTTATTGGTGTGGAAATTATTTATATTTTGATTTGTTCTTATAATTAAGACGATGTCATCTAAGTTCAACAATTTTACACCTAAAGACTATTTTGATGTTCATTAATTAGGAGCACACTTGTGCATCGTGCACACATGTCATGATTGAGTCGATTTTTCTATCGAATTTGTTCACACCCATTCATTCCATTTCCATGATTTGGTTATCTTCGTAAATATTCATGGTGTGTAATTTTTGTAACATCATTTTTGTATTTTTGTTTGAAAAATTTGAAAAATCAAAAATTGTTTGTTAGCCTTGTTTACCATGATACTCTGATTTGATTTATTACATCTATTATTTTACTTGTCTACTTCGGACAAATAAAAAGGGGGAGAACGAATTATAACTTTATGGGGGAGTTTAAGTATGGGGGATAATTGATTATGCTTTCATGTTTATGCGTATATCATTTCAAACTCGATACGTCACGAGGTATTTTCTTTTTCTCATGTGTGTAGGTAAAATTAAAGATTATTGAGTTGCACACGCTGATGAGAAAAGTTTGAAGTTTTGAAGACTTGGTTGTTCAAGCAATGTTCAAAGAATTGACAGTTTATCTTTCCACTCTTAAGTTTATGGGAGGGTAGATTTGTATAGGTCATTTTTTAGATTAATAATTCGGATGTGTTTATTTTGTACCGGCGTAGACTTAGGGGGAGATTTGTAAGGACACAGTCCGTCACAATTAACTATATCATATACCGCTATAACTATCGAAGAGGTTCAAGATAAAATACGCAATGAGACGGGTCCGAATATCAAGTTTTTTCAACAATCAAGCCTGTGCGAAATGTATATGGTAAAGTTATGGTTTTAATTTCTTAATAATTCACTTAGGAATTTGGGATATTTTTAACGAAATATTTTCCAAGTGTTGGAGCAGAGCTTTTAATGTTTTTCTTCAAAAACATATTTTTCGGAGTTTTTGAGGCGGTGCATTTAACGAGGAAAAGATAGATGAAAAAATATTTAATATTAATCTCGTTCGAACGACACCATATATCATTCAAACGACATCGTGTGTCGTGTGATACTTCAAAGGACAGCGTGTCTCACTCAAACGACATGCCGCTTTAACTTTTCTATTTAAAGGACTCTTCAACTCCGTTTTCCACAAGAATTTTGTGCATTTTTCATTCTGAAAAAATAGTACAAAATTGGCAGAAACATTTCTGGCTTCCTTTTTAGAGTTTAATCTCTTGTTTTCAACTCACAAAACATCTCAATTTGTTAGTGAATTATTTTGAAATTTGAGAACACATATTAATGGTGTTCATACTTTTATGGAGAAGATTTATGCATCATATTGTTATGTGTCATTAAAGTTGACTGGGCGTGGATCTTTGCTAAGATAGGATTGCGATTCTTGTTGATTGTTGCACGTAATTAATTGCTGACGACACCGACCAACACTTGTGGATATTCGTGTGTCAAACAACTCTATTTCATTGTAATCCGTGTAAGTTACGATTTACAAACTATAGTGAAATAAAAGGTTTCACCCTAAGGGGAGTTTTCCTGAACAACCAACATGTATATGCTATTTATGTTAGTTTGACACATGAACATTACTAATTGATTTTGAGGGATGAATTTATTTGATTCATAAATCGACACTAATTAAATAAGTTTGTTATTGGAAGTTACATGTTGGCTTAAATCTTTATCACACACACTTTTTACATGGTTCGACAACTTACGTAGGTCCACCGAGAGTTTACTTGTTCTTATTAAGTTTCTCTTAACGATTAATTTTTTTTCATCTCCTTGCCTGGGGTTAGGGTGTACAATTACTGATATGTCTTTTGCAAAGTTTATTATTTAAGGAACTCCATCATAGTGGGTGGATTGTCCATGAGGTGCTTGAATATCTCGATTGACATTCTTGGCACCTAGTTTGACCACAAGTGTGAGTATCATCCTTTAACTAAATTGATGATGTATAAATTAAGTAATGATTGGGGCCGGGACAAATAACTCAAGCTATCTTAGTCGGCTACTCTCTTTAAATTGTAAAAAATGCCCCCCCCCCCCCCCCCCCCCCACAGTTACCCCTAAAATCTTTGGGCTAATAACCATGGGCTAATAGTTTCCAATTGGGTCGGAGGTCCAAGAATTAAAAATGTAAATGAAAGTCCGTGGTGGCATCTTTGTAATAACAAGTATTGCAACAAGGGCACGCTTGTCTTAAAAGAGAAATCGAAGCGCCAAAATCTTCTTAGGAAGTTCAAAATCATTATTTGAGTGCTATGGTGATTATTTATTACTTACTCAATATTTTATTCACTATTTCCGGTCGTTCATGTGCGTACTCTATCCTAAGCTCTTTTGCTTCAAAAGTTAAAGTTCCATTCTTCTATGCTTTCTCAAAGATTCATTATCGCTTGTAAGTTATAGTCTTTGTCTCTTCTTAGTTCTTTTTCCCTATATTAGCTAGTTACTGCAGTTGGGATTTCTTTTTTGTTCAGTAATATCGATGTTAGATGGTAAACATGTATAGGAGTTTAGGAGAAAGTACAACATCCCTAACATGGTGATTATCGACTGTGCCCCCTTCCTCGTAATGTTCATAGAGTTGATGGAGGGCACTGGATTCACACCCTGCTGATAACTCAAGGGGGTTTGACATTTCCCCCAAATAAGTTATTACGTAGATTTGTTAGGTTCTTTGCCATTGTTTCTGCTCAATGTGCCCCCAGTGTATGGAAGATTATAAACGGTATCCATAGGATGAATATTCTTTATGAAACAAAGATGGGTCTTGCTAAAATATAGTACTGTTATATTTTCTCAATGACCAAATAATGTTTGTTGTATCTGAAAACCAAAAAAGCCGAGCGAGTTCTGGTGGTAAATCTTCCAGATTCCCATAAAGACTACTGGGAAAGTGGGTTCATTACAAGGAATTGGAAGCACCCTCCACTGTTAGAGGGAAAGATACCACGTGACCTTCCTATTTTTTTACTATGGAGAGGCCGAAATAAGTCTCTTCCTCTTTTTTCCTTTATGTTAATTTTTTGTGAATTCTTCTCATTCTTGTGGCTAATATTCCTCTTCTTTATTATTGGAGATCATGCCAAGAACAAGGAGTTTGACATCAGTGAAATCAATACTGAAGAGCTCGTGAAGGCCTAAAGCATAAGGGAGAGATTGGCATAAGATGAGCATCCCAGGTCAGCAGCTTTTCTTTTGGAATACAAGAACACAAGCACTAACTTCATTGCTCGACTAATTAACCGATTCTAATTTAAAGGGCTCCAGAGGTAGGTCCTTCTGATCCAGTTCTTTCCGAGGAGGAAAGTATTGAACAAGAAGATGAAAAAGGAAAAAAGAGAGAAGGGGAGGAGTATAAGTAGGAGGATAAGATCAAATAGAGGAAGAAGAGGAAGACGAACAAGAAGAAAAGGAAGATGAGGAAGAGGAAGAGGAAGAGGAAGAGGAAGAGGAAGAGGAAGAGGAGGACATGGCTCCTCTTGTTAAGAAGAGGAGGTTAAGGCTTCCTAATGATAATGACGATCATGCTGTCCTTATTATAGGATTCCTGCTTCAAAGGTTTCTATAATGGACTCGTACAAGGGAATTGGCTTTGGCTTATCTAATAAAAGAAGAAAAGAAGAGAAGGAGAGAGATAAAAATAGAGGAGAAGAAGAAAAGAAGAAAGAAAGAGAGAGAGAGAGAGATAGAGAGAAGAGAAGAGGAAAGAGGGAGAAAAGGTTGAGGCTAAGAATAAATTAGCCTTGCAATCTAATAGAGTCCCCACTATCCATAATCATTAGGGGGTTAGCGTCGGCGATTCCCCCTTTTTTGGCCCTTGACTTGTTGAAGAGTCTGGTGCTCGCTGCTGATCGTGAGCATTTTTTAAGGCCGATACCAGCTCAAATCATCCTCAAAATTGCACAGGGAATGTATCTGTTAAGTATTTCCTATCTATTTATTTTCCTTTACTCTTTCTAATTTCTGTTCGGATTCTCTGTTATTCTTTTTCTTTCTATAGATGCTGTCTGATTTCACTACCCTTCTGGATAATAAATCTGATGGCTTCAGAAGGGTGAAATAGCTGAAAAACCCTGGAGCGTGAGAAGGTGGCCCTTATCAATGCTCTCCAGGCATGGGAGCGTGAGCAGAGTGAGATGTTTAGGGCCTATGATTCTCTGGGGTCTTATTAGAAGGTAATGATTACCGAGAAGTCCGAATTCGTGGAGGCCAACAAAGAGTTGATTAGAAGGTGGTCAAGTTAGAGGGAAACCTTTCTTAAGAGAAATATGACAGTTACCATAAATTTTTTATAAAGCTTATGAGGATGTTGAATGATAGATAACTTACGCTTGCAAGGTCTCCTTTATGAAGGGACGGGACCCGGGTTTGAAGCTTATTGGAACACTTAAAGATTCTAAACTTTCCAGCCTTCACTCTTTTAGTCCTGACCCTTATATTGAGGAAAAATAGGGAGAAGGTGGCAATCAGGATACTGCTAACACTTCGATTGTTCCTATCGTGATAGATGGGAGTGCTAGTGCTATCCAGGAAAAATAAGTGGTCGGTAAGAGAAAAACCATAGTTGGGGGAGACCAGGAGAAAGACCAGGACTCCTGTTGATTATATTTTTCATTTTCCTTGTACAATTTTAGTCTTGTTGGTCTATACCCTTGTTTTGAGAACTTCATGTATTGTTCATTGGACTTCTCTTTATTTTGTGTGACAATGTAATTCCCCCTTTTGCTCATGTGTTTTGTTTTCGTTTATAATGATATACTTACTTATGGTTTGATGTGTATTATTTGTAGTTTACTGATTCAGATCGCTAAATATCTCCTAATTCTCATCTGGGGAGAATTCTTGGACCTGATATCAGCCTACAAGCTCGTAAATCCTTCGTGAAAATTTGTAAGTCTCTAAGAGCTAGGAATGAATAATATAATTACCAGACTGAAGTGATTGCAAAGTTGAAGGATGATTTATAGGAGATAGAGGATATAAGTCCTTTTTTAGGAAGAAGTTAATTCCCCGAGGGCCCAATTACTGGAGAGAACTGAGGTCGACTAAGTTGGCGGGGTCCTATAGTTCGAAAATGATGCTCTGCGAAAAGAGGTGGCGAGCTTGAAATCTTTTATGTGGGTGTTAAAAGTTAATGTCAAGAAGCTGAGATACTCCTTTAAAATGGGACCCAAAGAAGTCCGGGGAGAAGGTTATAATTCCGATTAGGCAGATGCCCCAGCAAAACTCAAAGAGGCTAAAAGTATTATTTTTTCTCGAGGATGGTTGAGTTCTTTTAAAGAGGCTAGAAATCCCAAAGAATCCAAGATCTCGTATAAGTACTAGGTTGAATGTCCTGCACATTGCCATAATCCTTTCTTGAGAGGTGATGAATGGATTTCGGCCGATGCTATTTTTCCCCAACTCTTAGATCAAGATCTCAATAAAGATGTTGAAGAATTTTCTCCAAGGCCAGATGATGGTTGGAGGGCAGCGGTAGGAAAATATCTTGCTCGATGCCCTAGCTCCTCTTAGGCTTTTATGTATCTATTTTTGGTCTTGTGATTATAACCTTGTGATCTAAATACAGAACTTTCTTATATTTTGAGCGTATACTGATTAAACATATTTTGATTTTACATGCTCCCAGGTTATTTAGCACTTTTATTGACCAAGATGATATTGATTGACTAATTGTATGCTTTAGGTAGACTCATACTTAAGTTTAAATCATTTCGAGCTTTTTATAACCGATTAAAAAATGTTTAAGTGTGGGAATTATGGCTTTGATATGTTTGAACATTCTCCCAGTCCAATATGCCTGAGCAGTATCATTCCATTCACTTTACCTTTTAGGTCACGTCATCACACTTCCTTAGTCCTAATTGATATTTTGGCGAGAATGTACCTGGTTAACCGAACATGTTTTTTTTACGACAGAAAGATGTTGGCGACCAACCAAAGTTGAATTTATAGCCTAAGGATCCCCAGTAGGGATTTCGTTTTTACAGGGGCAACTCATAAGGCCTCTTGTGCTAACAATAAGGGCCTGAGGGTAATTTGAAGTGTTTGAATTTAACTTGCTAACCCTGCTCATTAAACATTCTAGACATACAAAAAGGAGTTATCATTGGAAAAATTGCAAATTAATGAGATACAATCAAGATGATTTAAGCAGACAATGTAAACTTTGAGGATAAATGGACCAATTCGGCCTTTATTTATGCGAATTTCTTATTGAGCAATTAAAATTTAAAAATTCTGCTAAAAACGAAGATCTAAAAATAAAACTTCTTAAGGTTGGTTGCGTTCCATGCTCTTGGTATCTCCCTTCCCTCCAGCATTTCAAGATTATATGCTCCCTGAAGATCATCTCTGATCACTCTCAATGGTCCTTCCCGGTTTGGTCCCAATTTTCCATCTGATGGTTTTACAGTACTATCGAGGACTTTTTGTAGGACATAGTCTCTTATTGAAAACTTCCTTGGATTGATCCTTTTATTTTACTACTTGGTTAGTTGCTATTGGTAGGAGGCCAACTTGATCAAGGCTATTTCTCATCGCTCATTTGCTAGGTTAAGTTCAGTACTTAAGGATTCATCATTGAGGCTTTCGTCGACCAGTGCGGTTCTCACAGTAGGGAGGCCTGCTTTCAGATGGATGAAAACCTACATGGCGTAAGTGAGGGAAAATGGTATTTCCTCAGTTGTTCTCTAAGTCATTGTGCAATAGGCCCATGGAACATGAGGGAGTTCATCCACCCAAACACCCTCAGCCTTTTGTAATCATTTTTTCATCCTATCGATCATGGTTTTGTTGGAAGCCTCCGCTTTCCCATTTCTTTTGGGATGCACTATAGAATGAAGTGGTGCTTGATGCCATTCTCATCGTAGAAAGCTTAGAAGAAACCGCTTTCGAATTGTGTACCATTGTCGGTGATGATGGCTCTTGGTATCCCAAAGAAAGTTATGATCTTCCTCCATACTAACCTGGTCATGTTAGAGTCTCGAATGTTCACCAATGGTTTTGTCTCAACCTAGTGAGGTAATCAGTGGTGACTAATAGGTACTTGCAATTTTTAGAGGCATTAAGTAGCGATCCCACGATGTCTAATCCCCAGTGGGCGAATGGACATGGACTGGTAGGTGACCTTAGGTCACCGGAGGGCTGGTGAACTATAGGAGAGTGATTTTGGCACTTTTCACATTTGCAAACATATGTACCAACATCTTTCTGCATGTGAGGCCGCCAATATCCTTCCTTGATCGCTTGAAAGGCTAGTGATATACCACCTACTTGACTTCCGCGTATGCCTTCATGAAGTTTGCTAAGTACTTACTCGACATCTTGTGGGTGAACACACGGAGGTAGGGGATGTGAATGACTTCTTATAGAGCTTACCTTCAGGGCTAAGGTAGAAATTAGCAGACTTAACTTTGATTTGATAGGCTGACTTCTTGTCATTTGGAAGAACGTCACTCCATAGATAATTAATTATGGGATCCATCCGACTTGGGGATTTATCTATGATGAGGACTTACTCGGCTATGACTGTATAATCGATATTAGGTTGTGTGAGGAACTCAATCTATTTTGTCCTTTTTAGGTGAGAGTCAATTATTGAACTTAGTGCTGCTAAGGCATCAAAGTGACTGTTCTGTCCTCGCAGGAATTGTTGAATCTACACCTGCTCAAAATCTCCCATGAGTCCTCTTACTACTCCAAGGTATGCTTCTAGTCCATCATATTTGGCATTGAAGTCTCTATTTACCTGCTTAGAGACCAGTTTGGAATCATTGAATACATTGAGGCGTCTTGCCCCTAGTAATTTTTCTTTTCGTAAATTGACATTCAATGCTTCATGCTTAACTTCATTGTTGTAGGCTTCAAATCCCAACCTAATTTCCTTCTCAAATATTGTGTCTTCGAGGGTAACAAGAACAATCCCTACTCCTGCCCCCTTGGAATTTGAGGCTCCATCAACATACATTGTCCAGTCTTTGGACGTTGCATCACATGTGAGCAATTTCTATTCTTTCAGCTAATTTATTGGCCGATCTCCTGTGAAATAAGCAATAAAATATACATGGACATATCCCTTGATCGTTGTTCTGGGCTGGAAGTGGATGTCGAATCTCCTGAGCTCAACCTACCACTTCGAAAGACGCCTAGAAAGGTCAGCTTTTTGTAGAATGAGCTTGAGTGGGTAAGAGTTGATTACTGTTATGGAATGATCTTTAAATTAGTGTTGTAACTTCTTCAAAGCGATCACTAGTGCATAGGCAAGCTTTTCTAGACACAAGTACCATTGTTCAGCATCTAGTAGCATCTTATTGGCTTATAAACCGAATGTTGTTCTCCCTCCTTTTCACAAACTAAGGTGGAGATTATGACATGGTATGATGCTGCCAGGTAAAGGTATAATTATTCTCCAACATCTAGAATTACTAAGAGTGGTGGCTTACTAAGGTAAGGCTTAACCTCTTCCAAAGATTGTGAGTAGTCTTCACCCCATACTAGGCCTTTGACTTTTTTAAGAGCTGAAAGAATGGTCGAAAGCTCTCTGAAGACTTGAATATGAAGATATTGAGTTCAGTGATCATTCTAGTAAGCTTCTGAACATCTCTCAGTGTCTGAGGAGGCTGGACCTTAGTGATAGCATCAATTTGATCTGGGTTGGCCTCAATTACCATTTTACTCACTAGGTAGCCTAGGAATTTTCTTGACTGGACCCCGAATAAAAATTATTGGCACTAATCATCATTCGGTACTTTCGAAGGATTTCGAAGGTTATTGCTAAATCTGAGAGGTGATCGGCCCTGTTCTTACTTTCGACGAGCATGTTGTCAATGTACACTTCCATTGTCTCTCCTATCTATTTTCTAAATAGCTTGGTTACTAATCTTTGGTAAGTTGCCAATGCATTGATGAGGCTGAAAGGCATGACCTTATAGTAGTATAAACCAACTGAGGTTATAAAGGAGGCCTTATCTTGGCCAGGCCCATATAGTGGGATCTGATTGTATTATGAGTAAGTGTTAAGGAATCTCATTCTTTCGTGAGTTGTTGTGGCATTGACCAACCGATCTATCTTCGGGGGAGGTAATCTATCCTTAGGACATTCTCGATTATGGTTGGTAAAATTTTTGCACACCCTCCAACTGCCATTATTTTTGGGTACAACCAGTGGGTTGTCTAACCATATAGGGAACTAAACTTCCTTGATGGATACTTCATCCAGTAGCTTCCCTACCTCTTACTCTACTACCTTGTCCTTTTGGGGGGACGTTTGATGATCCTTTTGAGTGATGGACTTAAAAGTAAGATCAAAGTGTAGGTGATCAGACGCCAAGATGGGGTCAATCCCAGGAAACTCGTAAGTCTCCCATGCAAAAACATCCATGTTGCTTTTAAGGAGTGAAACCAATTCTCTTTTCTCCTGATCAGTAAGACCATATCTAATCAAAACCTTCATTTCTATTACGTTGTCACTGGATACAACTTTTTCTTAACTTTCAACAAACCTTTCTACGAGGTGGACCATGGTCTCTTCCACCCCCTGTTGACCATACCGTAGTTGCTATTTAGAGAGAACAACCCATTCTTGGGATTTCTCCTAGGGGTTCTTTGGTTCTTTCTTTTCTCTTCCTTCGGGTGGATGGTTGCGATGAAACATTTTTGGGTTGTATCCTAGTCACCACGAATACTCCATAATCTATAATGAATTTCATCTTTTGATGATAAGTGGATGGAACGGACCTCATGGTGTGAAGATAGCCTCTTCCAAAAATAACATGTTCTGGGGACTCGATGTCCATAACTAAGAACTCGATTAACTTTGATATGTTCCCTTCCATGACTAGCAATGTGATCTTTGACTACGGTATGTAATCCTTCCTATGAAGTCGACTAATGGAACAATGGCTTCTTTGAGGTTAGCGACATTCAATTCTAGCTTATGGAATAGGTCCAGATACATCACTTCAAATGAACTCCCCTGGTCTACTAGTAGCTTGTTGATATCCCAGTTAACAATCCTGAGCGTGATTACTAATGCGTTATGATGGGGGTCCTTAACCCGACTAAGTCCTCTTCGGTGAACATGATGTGCTTCATGTAATCAACATCTCTTGATCACCGACGCTTTCCACCCTGAGTTTCGGCTGGATGGAACTAAAAATATTCCATCACAGTAGTCACCTTCTTGAGTTCCATTCTCACAACGTTGTCCTGACTCTATTTTAGGTATGATTCCCCATGAATGGCTGCAAACTCGTGTCTTGTATCATCACCAAGGACATATCTGGCTTCTAGTTACCATTAGATGCGACCTTATTTGTCTTCTTATTAATGTACTCGCTAAGGTGCACTGCCTGAACTAGCTCTTCCAGATGTGACTTCAGAGCTTTGTAATTCTCGATTTAGTGACCACCCTTCTTATGGAATGTGCACCTCAATGCATTGTTTCTCTTTATTAGATCGCCGCTCATCTTTTTGGGCCATTTTATGAAGGTCTCATCCTTGATTTTGCTGAGAATTTTATAAATGGGTTCCTTGAAGACTGTGTTAATATCTGGAATGCCTTCGAGGGGTCATTCTTACTTCCACCTTTGGAGTCATTCTTTCCCCCATTCACGCTTCCATTTTTTTGGGTTTTGTTCTTCTCTTTCACCTTGTTCACTTTTACTCGACCATTTTCTCCCCTATTTAGATGGATCACATCTTCGAACTTGGCGTATTTCTCGATACGGGCTATAAGATCATCGATGTTTATGACTTCTTTCTTGGTGAGAGATTGTTGTAGTGAAGAGGTGGTCGGTAGGCCAATTTTGAAGGATGTTATGAAAACTTTCTCCAAGCATTCCTCGATCACATTAAAGTTCTCCCAGTATCTTTTAGCGTAATCTATGATGTTTTCCTGAGGATTTTTCTTCATTATGAGCAGTGCATCCATTCACTTAGGTTGGGAGTTTCTCGTTATGAACCGCGTCATGAAAGCCTCTTCCAGGGCTACAAAATTCTTGGTCGTCTTGTAGGGAAGCCTCTCAAACTACTTTTGTGCTACATCGTGTAGGCTAGAAGAGAATATCTTGCACATTAGTGCATCACTATGGCTCCATAAGGTCATTGGCTGCCGATAATGCCTGATATGGTCCATGAGATCTATTTTCCTATTATAGACCTCGAGCATGGGGATAAAAAATTTCTTGGGGGCGCATCACGTTCAATTTCCCTTAAAAAGGGGCTTTTTATTTGAGAGTTTATATCTCTTCTAGTAAGATCTCTAGTCAATCTAGATCCTTGGTGTGCCGGATGTTGGTTCATCTCCCTATAGACCAATATTCTTAAATCCTCACTTGGTCAATCATTATTCCCGTGACACATTTTATGGTGGCCACACTGTGATCATGCTTGCTCTAAGCTGTCACATTAAGTTCTATCCAAGTCATGCCTTGTACTACTTTATCGCCTAAGGGAGACCTCCGAGGGATTGGAGTTCTGTCTCTACACCTCCTTGTGTTTCTGGGGAAATACCTATCCATTCTTTCAAGTCGCCTCTGAAGGAGATCATTTTCTTCTTATTGGCGGTGAGTTGCCACTTCCTGTTCTCGAAGTGGGGCTTCATAGGCATCAACCAACCTAGAAATCTGAGTGGACCTAGGATGTCCATGGCTCTTTTTTAAAGGTTTCCTTTCTTAGCAAAACCTTGGGTTTGTATGTTGGTGAATTTCAGACTTAACCCAAGGAGGGGAAGGCTCCTCCTGAACATCACCGGCTTGTGGAATGTTCTTGTTGTGGTGAGACATTGCTCTCTTTATAGTAATGAATGCTTTCGTAGGAACACAAGTCGATTCCCACTGGCTGCGCCAATTCTGAGTGCAAAAAAATTCCCAATAAAGGATATATGAAAACAATCATAAAGGGAAGAAAGTAAATGGAATCACACACAACAATGATGTATGTTGTTTAGTAACTTGCTAACGTTCACTATAGACACCCCATTATAATACCCCCTAACCTCTCCTAAGGTCTCTAGCACCTCCATTCATTATTACAAACTCCAAGTCATACCCCAGGTACTGACCTAAAGGCCATCGGGCACTCCCAGGATCCGTTTGACCAAAAGTTAAACTCTTCAACTCGACTGAGACTGAATGAATATTCGAAGGCACTAAAACCTCTTTCCAATGGTCCATCTTGTGCGCGATTCAGACTTACCATGCGGACGAACGACCCGTTTTCCCCCAAAACTCGACCAGGAGGTCACCAGATGCTCCCAGGCTCCGTTTGACCAAATTCAACTCTTCAGCTCGACTGAGAATGAATTAACCTTGGAAGGGCACTAAAAACCCTTTCCAATGGTCCCCCCCATGCGCGATTCTAACTTACGGTACGGACGAACGATCTGTTTTACTCCGAAAGGTCACCAAACGGTTCTAGGCCTCGGTTGACAAAAGTCAACTCCCTAAACCTGGTCAAACTCTTTGGAATGTTAAAGTACATCTACTAACCTTTCTAATGGTCCTCCCCGTGCTCGATTCTGACTTACCATACGGATGAATGATCCGTTTGCGTCCGACGATTCCCCGTCCAAAGGATCGACGAACGCTTCTGAGCCACATTTGACCCAAAGTCAACTCCCGGACCCGGGAGCAGTCCAAAGGACTTTCAAAGGTCTCTTAAATACCTTTAAAACGGTTCACCCAATGCATGATTCGGATCAACGGTTCGCGCTCTATGACCGATTTCCCGTAGGAATCTGAAAGACACTACCAAACGGTAGGTTCCAAGCCATGCCTATCGGTAGTGTGCCTAAACATACCTGCTGATTGGCAGGACTAGGGGTATGCCGATCAAAAATTCCCTGGGACTATAAAAACGAGGTCCTAACCTCACTCCAAAGAAAAACAAATCAGAGATCCATTACTCTTAGCAAGTTCAGAAAACCCCTCTCGAAGTCAGCGTGATTTCCACATCCAAATCCCTTTCCAACCTCCACCTTTCATCACCTTTTTCATCAAACTTGGTGAATTAAGTGCCCTCTACATCATCTAAGTGCAAGGGCTTCTCTCCAAGATCCAAGATTAAGCTCAAGATCTTCAAGAAGGTCCAACTTTCTCCACTCTCTCTTTAAATTTCCCTAAATTCGCATTAACTTGTTTTATTACTTAGCACTTTTATTCTCTCATCTCACATATCTTAACATAATTTTTATCTAGTATTATTGCACATCTCTTATTTTCATATAAATAAAACCCAAAAAAATAAGAAAAAGAGGATTTACTCATAAATTCCAAACGAGAATTCTCAAACTTTTCTCACACCTTTCCCACAACTAAAACACTTTTTTACACACACACACACACACACACACACATACAAGAGAACCCCCCGATTGGATTTATGGTATAAATACCACCCCTCATTTTTCATACGAACTATATGGACTTTGATGCCTCTATAGGCTACGTCAGCGTCTCGGGGTAAAACCCGAGATTCGTGCCCTTTTTTTACTTTTTTCCTATTTTTCTATATTCTTTAAACTTAACTCTCTTAAATTCTATGTGTGTGTGTGTCTATATATATATATATATATATATATATATATATATATATTTGTTCTTAATGGCATAGTATTCCACATGCTTTATCATTCCCTTATAATGATCGACGCTAGGATAATCGCATAAATCATATTTTCTAATATTACTTTTAGGAACATTCCTATGGATGACTCGCTTTATCTCTTCTATGATACAAGTCGATGATTCCTATTCCCACTACGTATACACATGCACACATATCATGGGGCAATAAAGGAAAATATTAAAAACCCATGAGAGACCGTAAGGGAAGAATGGGTGCCTAACACCTTCCCATTTCGTAACTTAGCCTCCGGACCCTTTTTGAATCATTTTGGTTTCGTATGTATCAGTATGTCTTTGGATGCTGTCCTTCGGGATGGATCCCTTTCTTTTGTCTGTTTTGAGTAAAATAGACTGGCGACTCTATCTCTCTACATTTTTCACCTCATTCATCGACGCTGGCGGAAGCGCTCCCTAGGGGGACACGCGGGACCAAGAGGGATCCTCTCCCGCCGCGAGGGGATATATTCGGGGATGGACACATTGCCGACTCTGCTAGGGATATTATTTTTTGACGGCTAGACTCTATTTACATGGGTATTTTATTTTCTTATATATTCCCCTATTTGTATGTTCCCCTTTTACTACTCATGTGTACCTCATGCTTATGCTTCCATTCACCCACTTGTAGAAAAAAAATTCATGTACACTTCAAACCACGTGCACCTCAGATCACATATATCCCCATATTGCATGCATCACCCATACTTGGTATACCGTTGGTACTCATACTTTGCTCCCTGTTGGGCATGATCAAGAAAGATACTCTCATAAGATACTAATAAGAGAATCATGCATGATTGACCAAATTTTGTCCAGTAACTGGAGGTTCACTTCGTGATGGGCGCTGGTTCGGCAGGGAGCAGTTAGCCTAAGCGATATGACTCTCACATTCCATTGGCTAAGTACCTTCGACGTATATCGAACAGTTCCCCCGCATCGTACCTCTTGACCGACGTCATGACGGGAGGTATATCGTAGGGAACTCATTCACGTATGCCGATTATATCGAATTCCCCTCACACGTACCGTCCCCACGAGGTATATTATAAGGCAATTCACGTTCACTCAGGTATATCAAATGGCTTGTCCACACGTACTCTGCAGAATTTTTGGGTCGGCCTGCTGCCCAAATTTTTGCGCATTTAAAAAAAATGGGACCCTTCCCGTGAGCTTGTTACAAGTCCAGCCATAGCTTTGCACATCTTTCAAACCTAACTTTTCCAAGATCGGGTCCCGTCCGGCATTTCATTTTCCATTTAGGAGAATTTAATACAAGTAAGAACATAATAATAATAATTATGTTGAGACCCGTCTTCCAAAAACATTTTTTCCTTCTTTATAAAAAATCTAAAAAAAAAATTCTATCTTCTTTATCAAAAATCAAAAAATATTTTGCCCTTCGATCTCAAAAGAGAAACAAAAAAATGTCAAAAATATTTTTCTTTTTTTTCTCAAAAATAAATTCAATTTTATGCCCTCTCACGTCGATCGCACGCCCTTGGCCTGGCTCCTTATTGGCTTCAGTCTTCAGTCAAGTCACCCCGGAGTTCCGTCCGTTCCCCTGCTACCTCTTCCGAGTCCGGTATTCATCCACTCTCCATGGAGATCACATATCAAGCACCAGTTGCGCAACCAGATCTGACGGTAGTTTTAGCTCATCTCCTGTCCATGATTGACAACCTTTAGACTTAGGTCCAGGAGATGCAATGAAATGAGGTTCATGTTCCTCAAGAACCTGATGCCATATTCCCTCTCACTATGGGTCCACCTGACCCTATCTCATTTCCTGAAGAATATCAACATGCTCCACATGTTCCTCCTGTTAATGGGCCGCCTCCTTCCAGCTTCCTATGCCGAACCTTGCCCAACCAGGGCCTCACTTGCCTATGATCTTTGATCCGAAGGAGGAAGAATTGGAAAAGGTCAAAGAAGATCTAAATATGCTAACTAAGAAGTTCAACCAAGTCATAATCTCCAGAAATTACATGGACTACACTCATATGTCTCCTTATCTTAAGGCAAGGTTACCCGAGAAGTTCAAATTGCCGAATATCGAGAAATTCGGAGGAAGTGGACTCCCAATTGCTCATCTTCGCAGTTATCACCATTCCATGACTCTCCTAGGGGCTTCCGAAGAAGTGATGGACCAATTATTTCAGCAAACTTTGAAGGATATCCCCCTACGATGGTTTTTGACTCTCGAGGAGTCTAGAATCTATAGTTGGGATGATGTAGCCCGTGAATTCATGTCGCAGTATAAATATAATGAAGAGCTTGAGGTCACACTCCATGATTTATAGATGCGCAAATAGAAGTCTGGGGAATCAGTCAGTAACTTCATATCCCGATGGAGGGAAAAAGTAGCCACTATGACCAATCGGCCTTCCTAGGAAGAACATATCAACATAATGAAGAAAAACTTCTTGCCCCATGTCCGAGCTACCATGGGAGGGAAATACTATCCCCACTTTCGAGATCTCAGAGAGGCAGGAGTAGAAATCCAGGAAGGTCTTGCTAAAAAAGAGGTTGAACCAAAGAAAGTGTCCGGACAGTTCACCCCCAGAAAGTATGACAAACTTGCCAGTGCTGCAGTCTCAACCAACAACAACATCTCTCAACCAACCACTTCATGGGCACCAAAAAGCTACCCAGTCCCAGTCCAAAAAGAATACACCGAGCTCCATGCTCCCCTCTCCAAAGTCTATCAGTCCATGTTAAGCCGAAACCTCATCAAACCCTTGGATCCCCGTCCATTGCCAAATCCACTTATGAGAAACTTCAAGTCATATGCCCATTGCGCCTTTCACCAAACCGTTGGTCATACCATCGATCAATGCTTTCACCTTTGAAATGTAATCCAAGGTCTAATTGACCAAGGTACCATTGCCCACCAGCCAATCCTAAGCCAAACACTACTCATTACCCACTCCTAAATCATACCAATGCTATCTTCCTAGAAATGAACCCAGAATTTGATCCCTCAACTCAAATCACATCCATACTCTCCCAAACCTCTCCAAACCTTCCCATATTTCCTCCTACACCCTACTAGCCTCGCTGATCAGGAACTGTCACTCCTTACCAGAGCATGCATCGCTGTCCGTACCCGTTCTGAAAATGGAGGTATGGAATTATCAGAAGTGTTAAACCAACTCCTAGAGTTCGGGATGAAATTTTCCTCCAAGATGATCATTGATTGCCAGAGGTTCACTACGCTGTTCTTGATAGCACATAAATGGGCCTGAGAGTCAGACAATTGGGTGGTACCATCCGATGAAGCCAACTTGGTTGATGTCATCCATATCATGGTAGAATCATTCAGGCAAACCAAAGATATTTGTAATATGACCGAGTTACTTGATACTTTGAAGTCACAAGGACGCCTGGTCCCTTCACCCTTACATATCCCCACAAAATGGGAAGACCTGTATGAAGAAGCCATTGAAGTTGTGGAATGCATTGACTTTACATGGAAGGACAAAGTTATTGCCACCGGATGGGGAGAAGAATTCGAAGATTTTAATGAAGAATAAGTTTTTGAGAAAACTAGCCCGATAGCCGACATGTGTGGGATGATATCACTTAAAGAACTCCTCAAAGAAATAAACAAAATGGCAGGACAACCCGAGATTGACGAAAAAATAGGGTTCGTGTTCTTCCCTTCTTCAATAAATCACATGAACAGATCAGGGAGGCATTACTAGATCCCAAGCCCACTACCATCCAATGACAAAGGGAAGGGCATTAAAAACCTTCCTATGCCAGAAATGACCCTCGAGGAAAGCAAGATCCTCAATCAACTGAAGAAAACTCAAGCTAACATCACACTATCGGGGATTTTCATGTCTTCCCAGCTGCACAAAAATGATTTGATCAAGTTGCTCACTTGACCCATAGTTCCTCCCTCTACTACACCGAAAGAAGCGGTAAAATTAGATGGATCATTGACCTCTACCCGAATGCTATCCTTTTCTGAAGAATAAATCCCCAGCATTGGGCCAAACCATAATCATGCACTCAACATCTCCGTCGAAGTTATGGGGAAAATCGTAACACTCTCTCTTGTCGATAATGGATCTGCCTTGAATGTCTGCCCATTAAGAAACTTCAAATGCTTAGGACATAAGGAAAGTGATCTCTTTCCAACTTCCGCTACTGTACGTGCCTATGATAATACCGATATAGAGGTGATGGGATCCATAAAACTTGTAATAGGGGATGGCCCTATAAACCCCGTCGTTGAATTCCAAGTTATTGACATCTCATCTTGTTTCAACTTGTTACTCAGACGACCTTGGCTCCACAGTATCAAGGGTATGTCTTCCTCACTCCATCAGAAATTGAAATTCTTTGCCGACGGACGAGTCATTACCCTTTTGGGGGACGACGACAATGTCGAGGGGGCAAGTACCAACAATCCAATCCTTAAGATACAACACGGGTCAAATGATATGCTACTATCAGGATTTCGAGTTAAACCACTCCTATTCCCGGAAGGGGATGATTTCAAAGAAAGGGTTTGTCCAAAATACGATCCTCGTGGCAATGCCAATATGATTCAGATGTTCAAAAAGATGCACTTCATGACCAGACTGGGGCTAGGACAAAGACAAAAAGGGATACTTGATCCCATTGAACTGAAGAAAACTTTCTCTCCTTGTGGTTTGGGGTATCAACCGTCAGAACAAGAGATCAGAATGATCCGTTAGTCTCGACCAAAGAGAAGACTAGACTACATCCAGACCATCTCAGGTGACTCCTTGAATGGGCGATTCATCAAAGAGGGTGAGGACTTCTCCTTTTGTGGCTTTCCGAAACCATGGTATGACCATACAAACAAGAATATGAAACTCGGAATGGAGATCTTTTTCCAAGACAACTACCCATGGGCCGAAAGTTTCCAACACCATGTACAATCGCTCATTAAAGATACCGAAGAGAGTGACTCTGAGGACTCGTTTAACTTACAAACACTGGGGATGACACTCTGCATGGTTCATTTAAGCACTACATCCCTGGATCCATCCCACTTGATTAAAGCTGCTGATACACCTCTCCTCAACTGGCATCCTGTTCCGGTTCTACTTGTTGAAATCCAACCTAACCATAATGTTTACCCCATTTATTCTTTTGTTATCTCTCCTTGATCAAATGTAATGGAGACCTCCTTTGATGAGGTTCTCAATGCTATTTTTCCTATCAATGAAATAAACAAAGATTTTGAGTATCTTGTTGTGTCTTACATTAATTGTGTAGACTCTAATCAAACTTTTGATGATGATGATTTTGCAAATGAACAATTCTTAACTGATCTAAATAAGGTTAATAACAAAAAACATAACCAAGTTCAAGTTAATCAAGAAGAGACTGTTATTTTTAACCTTGGTTCTAGTAGACAACTGTATGAGAATAGGATAGGGGCTACCATTGACGAGTATGAGCACTCACAACTCGAACAAATATTCAAGGAATTCGTAGATGTATTCGCATGGTCTTATGATGAGATGCTCGGCATTGATCCTGAAATTGCTCCGCATGAGATCTCCACTCTTCCAGATTACAAGCCGATTAAACAGAACTTGAGAAAGCTACGCACCGAATGGTCGCTCAAGGTCAAAGAAGAGGTGGTCAAACATCTAAACGTGGGCTTCATTAGTGTGATCGGATATCCCACATGCCTAACCAACATAGTGCTTGTGCCGAAATCAAGAGGGAAAGTTCGGATGTGTGTTGACTATCAGGATTTGAACAAAGCCTCTCCAAAGGATGATTATCCGCTAGCCAATATCGACATGATCATGGACAACACGACCAGTCCTCTCAAGTTATTCGTTGATGGGTTTTTCGTATACAACCAACTCAAAATGCACCCAAATCATCAAGAAAAAACTGCATTCATCACCCCATGGGGAACCTTTTGCTACACTGTTATGCCATTTGGTCTCAAGAATGCTGGGGCTACCTACCAGAGGGCTACCACGACCATCCTGCACGATCTAATTCATAAAGAAGTCGAGGTGTATATGGATGATATGATCATCAAATCCAAAACTAAAGAAGGTCATATCCCCGCTCTCCGAAAGTTCTTCGAACGATTACAACATTATAAGATGAGACTCAATTCACAGAAATGTGTCTTCGGTGTTACAAAGGGGAAACTCTTAGGATTCATGGTCCATGAAAAAGGGATAGAAGAAGATCCTGCCAAGATAAAATCCATACTTGAGATTCCACCTCCCCGAATGGAGAAATAAGTCCGAGGCTTCCTTGGGAAACTACAATACATCAACCGGTTCATCAGCCAACTCACCTCCATTTATGAACCAATTTTTAAACTCTTTCGAAAGGATTCAACCAAAGTTTGGAATGAGGTCTGGAAAGAAGCCTTCGACCGAATTAAACAATACCTGACTCAACCTCTAATACTCATGCCACCGCAGCCTGGTCTCCCCTTGCTCCTATACCTAACCATAATAGAAACTGTAGCTGGGGATTTGCTAGCTCAATACCTTGAAGATTCTCGCAAAGGAAGAGCCATCTATTACGCCAATAGCAAATTGGCTTGGTACGAAGTTAACTACATCGCTTTGGAAAAAGCATGCGCTGCGCTTGTTTGGGTCACCCAAAAGTTGCGACACTACATAATCACATTCCCCATTAAGCTTGTATCCCGAATGGAACCAGTCAAGTACCTTCTTGAGAAACCCACCTTATCCAGCCGAATGGACCGATGGTTGATGCTCTTAGCCGAGTTTGATATCGTGTATGTCATATAGAAATCCATGAAAGGAAGAGCCATCTCTGACTACTTCGCTGACTACCCCATGGAAGAGGCTGATGATTGGATCTCCGAATTTCCAGATGAAAATATCCTCTATGCCCCTCAAGATGACCTCCAATGGAAAATGTTCTTCGACTGCGCGACCAACAAAATAGGATATGGCATTGGGATACTTCTGATCTCCCCAGATGACCCCACACTCCCATCGCCATCAAAAATTGATTTCCCCTTCACCAACAATATGAATGAATACGAGGCATGTACGGTAGGCCTCAAAGTTTCCCTCAAGAAATAAATTCAATGCCTAGATGTCTATGGGGATTCTTCCCTCATCATTGGTCAAGTGCTCAAAAAATAGAGAGTCAAAGACGAGAAACTCCAACCCTTCCATGCTTACTTAGAAGAACTAGACTCCCAATTTTGAGACATCACCTTACAATACCTACCTTGAGCAAAGAATAACCTGGCCGATTCCCTTGCTACCTTGGCCTCCATAGCCGACATGCTCGTAGGAATAATAATGGACCCCTTCCTGATCTAAAAGAAAGACAAACCAACCAGCTGCTACGACATTGAGCTCATCACCAAAGAAGATCTCGAGCTAGTCAATTTTTGGTATTATGATATTTGGCACCTTCTCAAGCATGGTAAGTATCCCAAGGGTTCCAACAAGAAAGATCGGACAACGCTCTGAAGGCTGGCAGCCTAATACATCATCTGTCAGCCATCATCTGGCACGCCTTCCCTATGATTTCGATGCCCCAAGTGGAGAATGGCTAGGGAGAAGTCATGGGTATACACAACATGACTTCTCCCTAGCCATTCTCCACTTGGGGCATCGAAATCATAGGGAAGGTTACACCCAAGGCCTCTAACGAACATGATTTCATCATGGTTGCCATTGATTACTTCACCAAATGGATCAAAGCTGATTCATACATAGTTTTGAATGCCAAGAAAGTGGCCAAATTCATCAAGAAAAACATTATCCGCCGATATGGGGTCCCGCACGAGCTAGTGTCAGATAACGAGTTGCATTTCGAGGAAGAAGTCACAAAACTGGTCAACGAGTATGGGATTTAGAGACACAAATCTTCTCCCTACCGACCTCAAACCAATGGTGCAGTCGAAGCCACCAATAAGAATCTCAAAGCCATCATCAGCAAGATGACCGAAAGTTGTCGAGATTGGGCCGATCGAATCCCATATGCCCTCTGGGGCTACCGAACCTCAATGCGAACATCTATTGGGGCTACCCATTACTCTCTAGTACACGGCATTAAAGCAGTCCTACCCGTGGAGCTAGAAATACCCTCGTTACGCGTCATGCTTGAAAGTAATTTCAGTGAGGAGGATTGGCATCAAAGCCGCCTTGACGAGTTGTCACTCTTGGACGAAAGGAGACTGAAGGCGTTATATCACATACAAAGGTAGCATCACCGAATAACGCATTAATTTAATAAGAGAGTCAAGGACCGCGGTGTCCAAGAAGGGGATTTAGCTCTTAAATAAGTAGTAGAGCCCATCTGGGACCCCAAAGGGAAATTCAAGCCCAATAAGAGCGGCCCATACATTGTGAAGAATATCCTATCCGGCGGTGCCGCCATGCTCATAGACTTAGATGGAGAAGAGATGGATTGTCCAGTCAACCTGGACCGTCTCGAGAAATTTTACCCCTAGTCTGATATCTCTGCGAACTATGACTCTTCTCATCTCCTTTCTATTCTAAAAAAAATCTCTTCATTTCCCTCTACCCAGAACTACGTGGGGATCGTCTACAAAAATCATTCTCATAAAAATTAAAAATTTCCAAAAACCCCCAGAGGTACGTAGGAAGCTCATACGTCTTACATGAGCACGACCCCTTCTTTTTCACAAAAAAACTATTCTTTTCTTATCTTCGAGAATGACATTTCACTTTAACATATACTTGAATAAAAGGATTATGCACGCCTTCTAGCGATCGGTATATATAATTTAAAATACAGAATTCATCAAAAGGCACAACTAGATGATCAAAAACTTATTTATTTCGATAATAAGAAATTATAATGCAATTACATAAGAAAAGGATAAGATAACTCCCTTCCCCCTACCTTCCTATAAAGACAAATAAATCCCCAAATTTGTTCCCTAGTACAAAAAACAAACTCTCCTAGAGCCCTACCCACAGTTACCAGAGGAGCCCGCTCCATCATCATCTACATCCTAGGGTCCCCAAGCTTCCCCTGCCTTAATGGAGTGCCGCAGATGCTCCATGGACCGATAGGCTCGAACTAGCCTCAAAAACCCCCACAACCCCTCCCTCTATGGTATCAGATAAGGCAAGCTATCTTTGTCTAATCTCCACTTCCAATATCTTGATAACTACTCTCCTCCACAACCACTTTATATAATCCCTAGGGATGTGACAAACTCTCCCAACAGACTGAGAGGGATAGCTCTCTCACAAAGAGCCAAGCCTCATGCGAAGACGCTCTGTCAAATCTTCTACCGAAAAGAAGTCTAGTGTCCTAGGTGGCACGATCTGCTCCCAGCCAAATTGGTGTAGAAGCCTAAAAGGGAAATAAAAAGAGGTCTGTCTGGACCAACCAGATGGAGATACGGGTATTCTCCTAGTTCTAGAATAGGTAGGAGCTGTCCCCAATAAGGTACTGACCAGTACAGATTTAGAGCCCCATGCTCTACGAACCAGTTCTCCCAGCTCTCAATATACATGCCAACATGGATGAAATGGCGTGGAAAGAAATTAGGTGCATCTGACAAAGGGTATCCTGGAGGAGTCACCAGACGAAATCTTTCAGACAACCACATGAACAGCATCACAGGGCTACCCCTCAGAAATTCAGATCAACCTTCTCGCAAGGCATCCAGGCCATTTAGAGTCCCCGCCAGTAACACCACCACACGATTATGACAGTAGGAAATCCATGAGGTAATAGATGTAAGTTGTGGGTACACCAGTAGAAATTTTAAAACCAAGCCTAAAACGATAGCTGTGGCATATCCAGCATCACCAACCCCCTACTTTTGGAAATTTTTCTTTTTCCTCTTTTGTCAAAATCCAGAAAACACAAAAATAAATTGATATTCTCAACAAAATTTTAAAAATTCCCCTTTCCAGCTTTATATAAATTCTCATAAAAATTTCCTTCAGAATCTCAAAAATATTTCTTTTTACGGTCTCAACAACAAAGTAAAAAGCGCATGTGCATGCATTTATTCATCATTAACAGAATATAATCAAACAACTTCATTGCATTGCATAGATATATTTTTGTGTTACATCATTTTACAGGAAAATAAAGAAAATAAAAAAATAAATGGGACTCAGCCTGAACCCACATTCTCTCTCTCTCTCTCCCACTTTCCCTTTCCCCTTTCTCTCCTAAGAGCTTCCACCCCTGTAACGCGCTCTCTTTCCCCGATGACGAGATGAAGCACCACTACTACCTGAACCAGACTCCTCCTCGGATGAGACAGATGGCACAAAGTAAAAAGGAATAGGAACTTCGTCCCGAATATGGGCAGTCGCCAAGTGGTGGACACCCGTACGTGCTGCAAGAAAAGGAAGAATCAGTATCAAACAGAAAAGATAAAAAAGAAACCAAGAAAAAAGAACAGAAAGGTATAATAAAGGACAAAGAACCTCCTATGTCAAACCCAACTCCTCTGGGTCCATCGTATGAGGACGATGAAGCATAGGAACCATTCCTCCATCAGCCCACTGAATGTTGTAAGAAGAAGTATGTAGCCGCACAAAGGGAACCTCCGAAGTCACCGCCGCCGTAGATGTCGAAGGACCTCCACCGCTGTGGGAGGACCCCACTGGCCGACTCGAACCCGCAGGAGGGAAGGGTAGTGCATCATATATGATGGGCGCCATCAGTGAACTCGTCACGAAGTCCATATAATTATATGACACAGCTATATCGGTGTACAATAGGTAGGACTCGCCAATCATTACCACAATCCTCGTATCCTCCGGCAACAGATGCTCCCACCTTATAGACAGAGGGGGCCTAGCAGGTGGCACCACCACCTCTCCCTCAGTAATCTGTCGGAGCACCCTCCCCGAGATACCAAAAGTGGCCAAACTCATGAACCATCAAATGCCTCATCTGTACATTTACTCCAGTCAACCCTGTGTCCTCAACGGTCGTCCCCCAAGGTTAAAAGGTCACCTAAAAAATCTCCAGCAGATATGAGTCAAATACAAAATCAGGGCATACAAAGGTCTTAGACTAAAGAAGAAAAAAGTCTTACCCTATCACTGGTCAGGCCATTCAAGACCTGATGCACTGCCTCTAGAGAGAGAGACCTCCTCGACTATCGATTAGCCTTACGCCATCGATGCAGCCGACAAAAATCCCCAAGAGTCTCATCCTTCAAAGAAATCAGCTGGGTATTACACTTGATCACCTCATAGAACCACATCTGCCAAAGACAAAAATACTCAATTAAAAAGAGATGCATAAGGAAAATGCGAATGCATGAAAGTCCGTGCCACTGTCGAATGGCACTCTCCACACTATGCCGACCCGCACCTCCCTTCAATTTTCATACAGAAATTCCTAGAAAATACCAAAAACCCTGAAAAATCCTCAGCAATTTCCTAAAAATACCATAAAGGATTTAGAGTATTTTCGCCATGAAAAATTAGCACTTCCATAAGCAGAAACCCCGTTTCCCCAGCGAAACTCTCAAAAGACAAGCTAACCTCTCCCCGGAAACGTCCCCAGAGGAACTCCAAAATTTCAAAAACTTCAGGATCATATCCTATTCCCCAAAGGTCTCAAATATCCCCGAGAAATATGTCCAAACCCTGGACCACCTAACGCATTAAATTGGTTGTTCCCCTGGTAAAGTATCCCGAATACACATAAGGATTTCTCCATCCATCGGCTCCCCAGCTCAAATAAAAATCACGAGGTAATTTTCCCAACAGAGTTCCCCACGAACTTCTCACCGAAAGTCCACAGAATTGGCTTCGACCCGCAGAATTGGTCATCTCACCTTAAGCCCACAGAATTGGCTTCAACCCACAGAATTGGTCATTCCATCTTTAAGCCCGCAGAATTGGCTTCAACCCACAGAATTGGTCATCTCACCTTAAGCCCGCATAATTGGCTTCGACCCGCATAATTGTTCATTTCACCTTAAGCCCGCAGAATTGGCCTCGACCCGCAGAATTGGTCATCTCACCTTAAGCTCGCAGAATTAGCTTCGACCCAAAGAATTGGTCATCTTACCTTAAGCCCGCAGAATTGGCTTAAACCTGCAGAATTGGTCATCTCATCCTTAAGCCCGTAGAATTGGCTTCGACCCGCAGAATTGGTCCTTTCACCTTAATCCCACAGAATTGGGTTCGACCCGTCATTTCACTTTAAGCCCGCAGAATTGGCTTCGACCCACAGAATTGGTCATCCCATCCTTAAGCCCGTAGAATTATCTTCGACCCACAAAATTGGTCATCTCACCTTAAGCCTGCAGAATTGGCTTCGACCCGTAAAATTGGTCATTTGAACTAAATCCCGCAGAATTGGCTTCGACTCGCAGAATTGGTCATCTCACCTAAAGCTCGCAGAATTGACTTCGACCCGCAGAATTGGTTATATCAACTTAAGCCCCCAGAATTGGCTTCCACCCATAGAATTGGTCATCTCACCTAAATCCCGCAGAATTGGTCATCTCATCCTTAAGCCCTCACAATTATCTTTGACCCGCAAAATTGGTCATTTCACCTTAAGCCCGCAGAATTTTCTTCGACCCGCAGGATTGGTCATCTCATCCTTAAGCCCAAAGAGTTGGCTTCGACCCGCAGAATTGGTCATCACAACCTAAGCCCTCAGAATTGGCTTCGACCTGCAGAATTGATCACCCCCATCATTGCTTTGGTCATCACTCCCTTTAAGACCCCCACCAGCATGTTCCTTTAAGCCCGAAGAATTGGATTTGACCCGCTGAATCGGTCACCGTCATCTTCAAGCCTTTAAAATTATCTTCGACCCGTAAAATCGATCACCCTCATCTTTAAGCCCACTGAATAGGCTTCGACCCGCATAATCGATCACCCTCATCTTCAAGCCCTCAGAATTATCTTCGACCTACAGAATTAGTCACCCTCATCTTCAAGCCCTCAGAATTGGCTTCGACCCGTAGAATCGGTCACCCTCATCTTCAAGCCCTCAGAATTGGCTTCAGCTCGTAGAATCGATCATCGTCATCCTTAGGTGTTGAGAATCGACTTCGCCCCTCTGGTCATCCTGTTTTAAAGTCATCATGTGGTGTATATTCGACGTCTATCGTTTGTTCCAAACTCACCCATCGAGGGGCTCTGTAGACACCCCATTTTAATACACCCTAACCTCTCCTAAGGTCCCTAACACCTCCCTTCATCATTGCAAACCCCAGGTCATATCCCAGGTACTGACCTAAAGGCCATCGGTCACTCCCAGGATCCATTTGACCAAAAGCTAAACTCTTCATCACGAATGAGACTCAATGAGTATTCGAAGGTCACTAAAACCCCTTTCCAACGGTCCATCCCGTGCACGATTCTGACTTACCATGCGAATGAACGACCCATTTTCCTTCGAAACTCGATCAGGAGGTCAATAGACGCTCCCAGGCTCCATCTAACCAAATTCAACTCTTCATCTAGACCGAGGATGAATGAATCTTCTAAGGGCACTAAATACCCTTTATAATTGTCCACCCCGTTCGTGATTCTGAGTTACGGTACGGACAAACGATCCGTTTTACTCCGAAAGGTCACAAAACACTTCCAAGCCCCGGTTGACGAAAGTCAACTCCCTAAACTAGGTCAAACTCTTTAGAATGTCGAATTACATCTCCTAACCTTTCTAATAATCCTCCCCGTGCGCGATTCTGACTTACCATGCGGACGAATGATCCGTTTGCGTCCAATAATTCCCCATCCAAAGGCCCGATAAATGCTTCCGAGCCACATTTGACCCAAAGTCAACTCTCGGACTCGGGAGCATTCCAAAGGAATTTCTAAGGTCTCTAAAATACCTTTCGAATGGTTCACCCCGTACACTATTTGGAGCAACGGTTTGCTCTCTATGACTGATTTCCCGAAGGAACTTGAAAGACACTGCGACACCGCAGGTTCCAAGCCCTGCCGATTGGAAAGACCAGGACTATGCCTATTGGCAATTCCATGGGACTATAAAAAGTACGTCCTCACCTCATTCCAAAGAAACAAAATCAGAGATCCATTACTCTCAGCAATTTTAGAAAACCCCTCTCGAAGTGAGCGTGGTTTCCACATCAAAATCCCTTTCCAACCTCCACCTTTCATCACCTTTTTCATCAAACTTGGTGAATTAAGTACCCTCCATCATCATCTAAGTGCAAGGGATGCTCTCTAACATCCAAGATCGAGCTCAAGATCTTCAAGAAGGTCCAACTTTCTCCACTCTCTCTTTAAATTTCCCTAAATTCTCATTAACTTGTTTTATTAATTAACACTTTTATTCTCTCATCTCACATATCTTAACATACTTTTTATCAAGTATTATTGCACATCTCTTATTTTCATATAAATAAAACCCAAAAAAACAAGAAAAATAGGATTCACTCACAAATTCAAAACAGGAATTCTCACACTTTTCTCACACCTTTCCCACAACTAAAATACTTTTTTACACACACACACATACAAGAGAACCCCCCGATTGGATTTATGGGATAAATCCAACCCCTAGTTTTACATACGAACTACATGGACTTTGATGCCTCTATAGGCTACATTTTTCTACATATTTCCTATTTTTTTATATTCTTTAAACTTAACTCTCTTGAATGATATATATATATATATATATATATATATATATATATATATATATTTGTTCTTAATGGCATATTATTCCACATGCGTTATCATTCCCTTATAATGATCGACGCTAGGATAATCGTATATATCCTATTTTCTAATATGACTTTAGGAACATTCATATGGATGACTGGCTTTATCTCTTCCATTATACAAGTCAATGATTCCTATCTCCACTACGTATACACATGAACACATATCACGGGGAAATAAAGGAAAATAGCAATAACCCATGAGAGACCGTAAGGGTCGAATGGGTGCCTAACACCTTCCCATTTCGTAACTTAGCCTCCGGACCCTTGTCGAATCATTTTATTTTCGTATGTATTAGTATGTCTTTGGATGCTGTCTTTCAGGATGGCTCCCTTTTTTTTTGTCTATTTTGAGTAAAATAGACTGGCGACTCTATGTCTCTAAATTTTTCACCTCATTCACCGACGCCAACATAAGCGCTCACGAGGGGGATGCACGGGACCTATAGGGATCCTCTCCCGCTGCGAGGGGATATATCCGGGGATGGACACATTCACAGAGAGGTTACTTGTTTTTATTAAGTTTCTCTCAATGATTACTATTTTTTCATCCCCTAGCCCCAGGCCAGGGTGTAAAATTTATAGATATATCTTTTTTACAGAGTTTGAGTTCTTTAAGGAATTCCATCATAGGTCATGGATTGGACATGAGATTCTTGAATATCTCAACCGAGGTTTGTGGCACATGATTTGACCACATCTGTGAGTATCCTCCTCTAACTAAACTTTTTATGTATAAATGAAGTTATGATTTGGGGAGTTATCTTGGTTAGCTACTCTGATGAACTTGTAAAAAATGGGCTCCTATATATCCCTATCCCAAAGCAAGACTTCTAGTAAAGTTCAAGATTCCAGACATTAATAAGTTATGGGGAAACGAACCCCAATTATTAACCTTCAAAGATATCACTGAGCCATGACCCTCCTTGGTGCCTCTAAAGAGATAACGACCCAAATGTTTCAACAAACCTTAAAAGAAATAGAATTTAGTTGGTTTTTATCCCTCAAAGAATCCAAAATCCGTAGTTGGGAGGATGTCACACGAGAATTCATGTCTCGGTAGAACTACAATGAGGAGCTAGAGGTTATACACGATATCCAGAGATTTTTAAGAAGAAACCTGGGTAAACAATCAGTAGCTGCATAGGAAGGTCGAGAGAGAAAGTTGCCAACATAACTAACAGACCCTCCGAGGAGGAATAAGTTAGTATCTTGAAGAAGAACTTCTTACATCATATCCAAGAATCCATTGGAGGAAAATATTACCCACACTTCTAAGCCCTCCGAGAAGCTAGTGTTGAAATTGAGTAAGGAATTACCAAGGTTGAATCTGAGCCAAAGAAAGTAACCCAACAGTTCACTCCCAGATGTAAAAGAAGCCCGCCAGTGATACAGTCTTAACCATCAACAACATTTCCCAAACTTCTACCTTTTGGGGACCGAAAAGTATCCCCAACCCTACTAAAAAAGAGTACATTAAGTTCTATGATCCCCTGTCAAAAGTTTACGAAGCCCTATTGAGGCGAAACCTTATCAAACCCTTGGAACCTCGCCAATTACTAAATGCACTCCCTAAAAAATTCAAAGTCGACGCCTTTTGTGAATTGCACTAATCCGCTGGCCATACTACTGACTAGTGTTTCCACCTTCTAAATATGATCCAAGGCCCAATTTATCGGGGTATCATTGCCCCACCAGCCATTCCTAAGCCCAATACCACTCATAGGCCACTTCAAACCCATACACATTTCATCTTTCTAGAGAGTGACTTATATTTTGATCCATCTGCTCTAATTATGCCTAGTAAGGCACCCATCATACCCATAATCTTACCCAAACTTCTCAAGGTTTGCCTTTATTTTCTCCTACATCCTATTTGCTTCATCGATCAAGATTTGTCACTCCTTACAAGGCCTACTTTACCGTTTTTACTCGTTAAAAGGGATTGTATATTAAACAAACTTTTGGGATTTGGGTTGAAATTACCTGTTGAGCTGACTGTTGATTATAATATTGAATGGATTGTTCATGGAAGCTCAAAATGGGCTTGAGAATCCGATGGATGGGTGCTACCTATTGAAGAAGTCATTCTAGATGATGTGGTACAGACCATGGTCAACATGTTTTGATAGACAAGTGATATCTATAGAATTTATGAGTTACTCACTTTTAAAAGTTTTGAGGATGGTTGGTCCATTCACTCATGCACCTCCTCGATGAGTGGGAAGATTTGTACAATGAATCCATTGAGGTTGTTGAATGTATTAATTACTATTGGTAAAAGGACATAGTCTCCACCAGATGGGGGGTGATTTTTGTAGGTTAAATGACGAACCACATTAGTAAGAAGTCGATTTAGTAGCCAACCTATGTGGAATAATATCATTCAATGATCTGTTTAGAGAAATCAATTAAGTAACCATTCAGCCCCAGGTCGATGAAGCCATAGGATTCCCATTCATCCCTACCTCAGTAAATCATATGTCCATATCTGGGAGACATTATAAATACCCGATTCCCCATGAAATCAAAACAAATAAAGGAAAGGGAGTTAGGTAATAACTTCCCATGCCAGAAAGGACCAATGCAGAAAGTAAAGTCCTTATTCATCTCAAAAGGACCCAAGATAATATCACCCTATGGGTGCTTTAGTGTCATCCTAGATTCACTAAAATGATCTATTAAAGCTCCTGATCGGTCCTACAGTCACTCCTTCTACTACTCCGAAGATGCCGTAAATAACGATAGGTACTTGACCTCTTCCAGACTCCTCTCCTTTTTCCAAATAGAGATACCAAAGATCGGACCTGACCGTAATATTTCCCTCAACATCTTTGTTGACGTGTTGAGAATGATAGTACCATTTAAACTTGTTGATAACAAATCTTCCCCCAACATTTGCCTCTCAGAACCTTTAATTTCTTAGTATTAAAAATCAATGATCTCACTCCCCCTTCCGCGATCATGCATGCTTACGATAATATCCTCTGAGAGCTAATGGGTCCATAAAACTCATATTATGGGTTGGACCTATCAATATTGTAATGAAGCTCCTAGTCATTGACATATCTGCATGTTTTAACCTTCTCCTTGGCCGTCTATATCTCCACAGTATCAAAGGGGTATCTTCTTCTCTTCATTAGAAACAAAAATTCCTTATTAAAGTCTAGGTTATCACCATCTTGGGGGAAGAAGGAAATACAGATAATATCGGCACTAGAAACCCAATATTAGAAATCCAAGATGGGGCGAATGACATGCTCATCTCTAACTTCGGAGCTGATCCATTTCCAGTTCCAGCAGGAGAAAATTTCAATGACCGATTATATATAGAACACAACCCTTATGACAATGTCAATGTGATTCAGATGTTCATGAGCATGCATTTTAAGCCCAGAATAGGGCTAGGGAATTTCCAACAAGGGATCCTTGGGCCAATATTTTTGACGGAGGTCTTTTGACCATATGTCCTGGGTTACCAACCCTTACGAGAAGAACTCAAAGAACTCTGACGACCATGATCGAAAATAATCTTAGAAGATGAAATGACTATTTTGAGAGACTCTTTAAATGGAAGGTTTATAAAAAAATGTGGTAGACTTCCCCTTCCATGGATGCCCTAAACAAATGTATGACCATGTCCATAAAAAGATGAAATCGATATTGGAAATCTTCTTTCAAGACAACAACTCTTGGGCAGACGATTGCCCACATAAAGTGCAACCTCTCACCGAGAAAGTCATGAAAGTTATCGAGGATTATGAGGAAAGTGATTTTGAAGGCTCATTTTACATGTAATTGTTTTGTTGAGTCTCTGCATGATCTGATCAAATGTTGTGCCATCGGACTCGTCCACATAGATCAAAGCTGCTGACATGCCCCTTCTTAATAGGAATGCCATGCTTGTCCAACCTCAGATTCAACCTGACCCTGCTTCCCACCCTATCCTGGTCTCTTCACCTAATGTTCTTATTCATTTTTCGGATATTAAGCTAACTGAGACTTCTTTTGACGAGGTTCTCGATGCTATTTTTCCCAAAAATAAAATAAATTAAGATTTTGAGTATCTTCCTGTGCCTTGCATTAATTTTTTTGATTCTAATCATAATTTTGATGATGATGATTTTTAAAAAAAATAATTTTTAGATGATCTTAATAAGGAGAGTAGAAATAGCATAACTGCATTCAAATTAATAATGGTGAGACTATTGTTTTTATTTTCGATTCTAGTAGCCATAAGTGCGAGATTAGAATACGGTCCACCCTTAACGAGCATGAGCAATCACACTTTGAAGAACTACTGAGTGAATCCGTGGATGTCTTTGCATGGTCCTATGATGACATGATCGATATTTACCTAGAAATATATCACCATGAGATCTCAACATTCCACGAATTCAAGCCAATTAAATAGACGCTAAGGAAGCTCTGCACCAAATGGTCACTCAAAGTGAAAGAAAAGTGGTCAAGAAAATGAATGTGGGTTTTATTCTCATAGTCGAATATCCTACATGGATCGTTAATATTGTCCCTATGCCGAAGATAGGAGGGAAAGTTTGCATGTGCATCAAGTATCGGGATTTTAATAAAGCATCCCCAAAGGATGATTACCAATTAGCCCGTGGAGAACACAGATAGCCACGCCCTCAAGTCATTTACCGAATACATCCAAATCAATATGTACCATGACTATCACAAGCAAGCTGCCTTCATCACCCTATGGGGAACTTTCTACTACACTGTCATTCCATTCAAACTCAATAATGTTGGGACTACCTACGAGAGGGCTGCCACAACTATCATACATGACCTTATTCACAAGGAGGTTGACATTTATGTATATTACATGATCATCAAATCTAAGACTCTAGAAGGTCTTATTCTCTCTCTTCGAATGTTTTTCTAGCGACTACAATAATGACACATGCTGTTAAACCTAGAAAAATGCATTTTCAGCATCACGAAAGGAAAACCCTTGGGATTTATGGTGGGTGAGAAGGGTATTAAAGTAAACCCTGCCAAACTGAAAGCCATATGTAAGATGCCCACCACTATGGAAGGGTAAGGAAGTCCTAGGATTTTAGGGTAAACTTGAGTACATTCATCAGTTCAACAGCCAACTGACTTCAATCTACGAACCCATTTTTAAACTTCTTCTGAAAGGATTCAACTAAAGTCTCGAATAAGTCTTGTAAAATAGCCTTTGATCGAATCATGCGATACCTTACCCGACCTTCGGTGTTTATGCCTCCGCAACCAGGTCACCCTCTACTCCTGTACTTGACTGTCATAAATACCGCGGCTGGGGATTTGCTAGCCAAATACATTAAAGAATCCGTTAAAGAAAAAGCCATTTATCATGATAGATGGAAATTGGTAAAAAATGAAGTCAATTACACTACTTTAGAGAAAGCATTTATCACCCTAGTCTGGATCACGTAGACGTTACGACACCACATTCTCACATTCCCCATCAGACTAATATCCCGAATGGATCATATCAATTACTTTCTAAAAAATATCGTTATGTCTATTCGAATGTCCCATTGGTCTATGTTGGTAGCCGTGTTCAATATTACATAACATAAAAAACTAGGAAAGGGAGAGTCATCTCTGACTACCTTGCTGATTACCCCCATTGAAGATTCCAATGTTTGGTCCTCTAAATTCTCGGACGAAGATATTCTCCACACCTCTCTTAAGAGGACCTCATATGGCAAATGTTCTTTGATAGAGCAACCAATAAGAAAGGATATCACATTAGGATAATCATAATCGCCCCTAATGACTTTCATGCCCCCATTGGCATCAAACTAGACTTTTTCTGCACCAATAACATGACCGAGTATGAGGCATGCATTATAGGACTCAAGATCGCTCTATAGAAAGGAATCTGACACCTAGTCGTATATAGAGACTGTTCCCTTATCGTCGGCCAAATCCTCAAAAAATGGAAAGTCAAAGATGAGATGCTCCTACATTTCCATGCCCACTGAGAAGAACTGGACTCCCAGTTTAGATATGTCACCTTCCACAAGTTGACCTGTGCGGAAAAAAACCTAGATAATGCCCTTTCTACCCTGGACTCCATGGTAGACATACCCGAGGGAATAAGAATAGCCCCTTTCATGGTTTAGGAACAAGATAAACCTACCCACTGCTACCACATTGAACTCATTACCGAGGACGATTCTGATATGGCTGGGTTATGGTACTATGACATTTGGCATCTGCTCAAACATGGTAGGTATTCCTAAGACATCGATAAGAAAGATCGTGCAGCCCTTCATAAATTGGTTGCCAAGTACATCATCTGTGACAAAGCACTATTCTAGAGAGACTTTGATGGAACCTATTTGCACCTTATATGCGGGGCTAAAGTTGAAGAAATTATACAACAGATCCATAATGGGGAATGCGAACCCCACATAAACAATCAAATGCTTTCCAAAAGGATCATCCGTCAAGGATACTATGGGACCATGATGGTTCAATATTACATAGCCTAAGTATAAAGATGCCTAAAATACCAAGCCTAAGTATAAAGATGCCTAAAATACCAATAGTTTGCCAATTTCTAACACTTACGTCCTCCGAGAACTATATAATATGACTTCTCCTTGGACTTTCTCTAATTGGGTAATTGAAGGAAGCTTACTCCCAAATCTTTAAACGAACACAAATTCATCCTAGTCGTGATTGATTACTTCACTAAATGGATTAAATTCAAGTCATACGTGGTTCTAAATGCCAAGAAAGTGGATAAGTTTATCAGAAAGAACATCATCTGACAAAACGGAGTTCCCCACCAGTTAGTGTCAGATAATGGGCTCCATTTCGAAGCTGAACTCCTAGAAATAGTCGACGAGTATAGGATTCATTAATGCATATCTTCTCCTTATTGATCCCAAAGTAATTATGGTGTCGAAGGTGCTAATAAAAATACTCAAAACCATAATCGGTAAGATGAGTATGAGTTATATATATTAGCTCGATCAGATCCCTTACGCCCTCTGGGGTTGCCACACTTCAATCAGAACACCTATTGGGGCTACCGCTTATTCATTAGTGTATAATATGGAAGTATTCCTACCCGTTGAGATGGAAATACCTTCCATCTGCATCCTACTCGAAAGAAAAGTTAATGAAGAAGAATGAAATTAGAGACATCTTGATGAATTATTACTCTTGGATGAAAATAGATTGAAGGCTCTATATTATATACAGGGGTACCATTGTCAGGACGCGCAATCATTCAACCAAAAGGTTAAAGACTCTGGTGTTAAAGGAGGAGAACTTTCCCTCAAAGAGATCATAGAACTCGTCTGGGACCCCAGAGGGAAATTCAAAACAAATCGTAGCGACCCCTACATTGTAAATAAAATTCTCTCAGGAAGCCCCGCTATGCTCGTAGGCCCTGATGGAGAAGATATGGCACCTCCAATCAACCCGGACCATCTCAAGGAAATTTACCCTTAGTCCGAAATCTCAGCGCGCTATAATTCTCCCCATCCTCCTTCTATTTAAAAAAAATCTTCATTTTGCCTACTTAGAACTATGTGGGACCTGATCCTTTTAAAAACCTTTTCTTTTCAAATAAACTCATAAAAATTTTTAAAACCCCCAGAGCTACGTTGGCAACTTATACGCCATGCATGGGTTCAGTTCCCTTCTTTTTCATAAAATTCTATTCTTTTCTAACCTCTAAGAAATGTGGTTTATTTGATCATTTGTATGAAAAAAAGGATTATATATGCCTTAGTGATTGGTATAGATAATTCAAATGCAAAAACTCTTGAAAAGGCACAACGAAATATGATCAAAATCATTTGATATTTTCGATTAAGGTATACAACGATATTACATGAAGTATTAGCAAAGGGAGTTAAACTAACCACCCCTTTCTGTTGATAAAACTGTTCCTAAAAAAAACTTAACCCTAAACCATGGTGCAAAAAAATTATTCGAAATCCAAAAATTTAAAAATAAGGAAATCACCATAGCTTCACAAAAAATCACCCAAACTCCACTAAACATTGCCTTCACCTTCCCGATGACTCTGCTTCACCATCATTACCATCCGCTGGAGGTCCCCAGGTTTCCCACTCCCGGTTGACATTCTATATGCACTCTATGGAGCGATATGCCCTGATAAGCCTGGATAAAACCACAACACCATCCTCCATGGTATCGAAGGTAATGAACCACTTTTGACCGGTCCCTTCTGCCTTAATTTTCTATACTATCCACTTTACTAACCATTTCAGGTAGTCCCAGGGAACATGTCAGGCCCCTCCCATAGATATTGACGAACGCATAGACGATCGATGGCGCTGCCACAACGAGCCCATCATCATCCTTAGTGATTCAATCAAATCCTCCACTAGGAAGAAGTTTGTTATATGAGGGGCACAATTCGTTCCCACCTGACTTGGCATAGGAGACACCAGGGGAAATAGAAAGAAGTCTACCAAAGGCCCACCAACCGCACATATCGATACTCTTCAAACTTCAAGATAAGGAGTAGGTCCCCCCACCATGACACTGACCAACAATGACACCAGGATCCATGCTCTTTAAACTAGTTACTTATCTCTCTAAAGATGGTAAAAATTTGAAGAAAGGACGGTCAAAGAAATTGGGCTCAATCGGCAAGTGATATTCATGAGGGGCCGTCAGACTAAACCTATACTCAAACCACATAAACAACATTCCTAGGTTGCCCCTCAGAAAATCAAAATGACACGTCTTCCAAGCATCCAGGCCGTTCAGGGTCTCACCTAGCACCACCACCACATGATTACGGTGGTAAGACATCCATGGAGATATTGCATTCACCTGGGGATTCACTCGAAAGTCTCCCATCACTAACAAAAGCCTCATAATAAGGCCTAAGGTGGCAGGTCCCACAAAGCTATCATCGGTACAGTCTTTTTGGAACACCGGTTTTGGCACAACCCAATAAGGGCGACTAGATCCACTTTACATCAAGATTTCTATCTCCTCATCTATATACCAACCAATCCTCCAAGGCCTTCCTCTATCAAAAAAATTCCAAGAATCCATTTCTCAAAATAAATTCCCTCAAGCGCCCAAGGCCTTTTTCTACTTAAATGTTCCAAAAACATATTTAAAAATTCAAAAAAAACTTTAAGCTTATTTTTCTTAAAATATAATTTTAACAAATACTAAAGTGTGCATAGAGTAAGAAACTAAATCAAGATAATAAAAAAAAAGAGGCATCATTTTTGCCTTCTCGAGTCCCTCTTTTCAAGTACAAAGCAATTACATAAAGCATGTAACATGGGAAACACCAAGCTCGTTTAGTCATAATAATCGATCGGCATTCGTAACCCATGTTAATCGAGACACCACCTCATGCTCCAAAAACCTCCTTATCTACACCTGTAGCCCCCGAAGGAAAACTCCTAGGGTAGAAGCTCATCTGTAACCGAAATAAATATTTAGCTATCCACCTAGAAGAAAACACTACACCCAAATTTCTAACTTGTAACGGTATTTGACCGTGACAAGTTTGGGGGTGAAAACTTCTTCTATCATGGACTTGTTACGGTCAAAGACCATGAAAAGTTCATTAGACTTGACACGGTCTTTGACCTTGATAAGTTTTGTCACAGTAAAAGATCGTGACAAAAACAAAAAAATTGTCACGGTCAAAGATCGTGACAAGTCCGTGATGAGTTTCTTTGTAAAGGAGTTGTCACAGTCATTGATCGTGACAATTTTGTGCAGAATTTAAAAAAACTACTGGGCAGTATGGCCATTGCCACTGCCCAGTAGTATATTTGTACCTGTTATAGCAAAATTTGACCTGTCAAAACAACATGTATCCAAATAAAATAGAAAATAATACACCAAATCATGGCATATATAATCCATATCCAGATAAAATAGAAATGCAAATATCCATCATATCCAAACCAACATGTACCAAAATAAAAAAAATGCAAAATACAATCCAATATCCAAATAAAAATATAGAAATAATGTCATGAAGAAACAGCAGGTCGAAGGAGGAAGGAAGGACACGTGACATATTAATTGAGACACCCCTAAATATTCTAAACGCCGCATTGTTCGTGCAACCATAAAGGTGAATTATCCTTTACCTCCACCACATGCATCACGAGCACTCTTGCCTCAATGTTTTGTAGGGGACGTCCATGAACCATAATACCCGGGAGGAATCTCGAATCCCTCAACCCCCTCGCAATCGGATCCCCATAATATATGTCGAGTAGAAACACTCTCGTCTAAATGATTGTTGACGTCGGCCGCTCGACGGGGATCCAATGGGAAATGGATTATCATGTGGCGCTGATTTTGTGCGTATCAGCAGTGAAGTAGTGATGTCCATGTCCTCGTCCTTGTCCTCATCTACCTATACATCCTTCTCCTTGATCTTTCCCTTTCCCAACTGATGCTTCATGAAGGCGTACATATCTAGGACTGTCGCCTCCAGCCTTGATAACTTATCATCAAGGTCGTTCACCTTATGTGCCAACCCGTTGTTGCTCGTCTCCATTTTGATGATCCTAGACTTCCCCAACTGCGAGCTCACCCCTTAGTCCTCTCCTTGTGAACTAGCCCGAGCCCTTGGCTGAGTGCGTTCGAAACCAAAGATGCTTTGTCGGCATCGGACTACGACTCATGCACTTCCTTAAGCTTTTCCTGAAAAGACAAAATTACACGATTAGTAAATTAAGTAAATAAAAAAATTATAACGTAATTAAAAAATTAAATTTTTATAACTTACAATGGTGGCTGCGATGCTCGGGGTCACCTCCTTGTCCTTGCACTTTTTCCTTAGAATTTCCACATAGACATCGAGCCTATCTGGCCTACCCCCAGGGCCACTCCCCGTGTCCTTATAATAAAATAATACTGAATTAGTAAGTAACGCAAATTAATTCTAAATTAAAATAACTAAAATTGAAGAAAAATAAAAACTTACCATCATATGCTCCACCTCGACATAAGACGTCCGCCCGGAGTAGTGCACATCCAACTTTTTTGCCCGGTTTTACCTCCCGATTAGCGAGATGCCAATTGTCGCTCATCGATCTCATTGTCGATAAACTTTTATCACTGTGCAATGAGATCTTCTCCTTCGAGGGGACCATGTCACATAGTCTCAGAATCGACTCCCGGGACTTTTTAAAATACTGTTCTCGCAAATTCTTCTTCCACGTCTTATATTGATCCCTCAATTGTTCCAGTGTGGAGTCGCAGAGTTGTGGGGTGAGCCGAATTGTTCCTATCAAAAAAATACAAACCAAAAATAAAGTAAGTGTTAGTTGTTTATAAATATAAATATAAATATAAATACACTACCTGTAGTGCCCCCCAAATGTTAATCTTAAGGTCAATAGGTAGGTCTCTACAATAAGTGTACCCCGAGCCAATGATCGTCTTCGAAAACTCTAGCGCTCTAGCCAATAATGTTGTCTTATTCTCGTCGACGGACCCCAATTTTGCCCCATTTTGAGGGCCTACCGGTCAAGGATCCCTTATCGCCTCCGCTACTGTGATCAGATGAAGTCATTTTCTACAAAAATTGTTATTATCAGTTAAAACATGTATATGGACTTTAAATTAATGCTCAAATCGGATAATAACAATACATACCAATTTATACCAATACCAAATTCAATTTATAACAATTTATACCAATACCAAATTCGATTTATAACAATATATACCAATACCAAATTCAATTTACACACACGCACACTACCCCCCCCCCCGGCGCTGTGCACACACTCCTAGGTCATGGACTTTAAATTAATGCTTAAGTTGATTAAAATCCTAATTAAAATGATCAAGTACAAATTAATAAAAAGCATTAAATTATCGTTCGATAATAATAAATCCACTAGTAATTACAAATAATTTGAATACTTATTACAAATCTAATTTTTTTTTTCAAATTTGAGTTATCATAAAAACAATGGATTGATAGTAGGTAGCTGCAGCCAAGTCCTACATACTAAATTGTTTCAAATTCGCTATTATCGAGAAAATTTAGGATAATGAAAACTCATCCTCTTCCAAGATGTAAAACAAATAAGATGGCGCATGAGATTTCCCCCTGCTTCTTCCCTAGCATGCCAAGTCATTGCCTCCAGTATCCATGGTACTATGAAAAACCTTTTTAATCTAGGCCCAACAAGAAAATAATTCAACACTTTTTGAGGTACTTTTGAGCTTGTTCCTTTTTTCCCAGTAGATTGGATATATCTAAGTTCATCGAATACAAGACACCGATCGAGATTTTCATACTCCTTTGGGTATATCATGCAGTCATACACACAAGCATGAATTGATTTCTACTTCATTCCCAAACCTTTCAAATTGTTTTTCATAGTACGATATCTGTTTGGAAGCGTATTCTGCTTAGGTAGCAAGCCCTTCACCCAATTCAAAATTCCTTTCACACTATTACCAGACAAACCATGTTGGGTCTTCAAACTATGCAAACCAACCATGGAATGTAAAGTTGTTTGATCTTTCTCACAGCCAAAGTATAACGGCTGGCTCGCTTAAATTTTAAACTTTGGTAGTCATCATCAGGGTTTATCTCGATATCTTCATGAGCACCTTAACCTTGTACATCATCAGTGACCTCATTCTCCTCCACTTCATGAACTCCATACGCATCATCAACTAAATCATCTAGCATATTATGATATATATTGTCATCATCCCCTTGTACGTCTATCTTATTTGTTTAAGGTTGTTGTGAAGGTTGCTCGGGGACAAAAGGAACTTTCGGTTCCTGTGAAAAACCCAAATTCGATAACTATATTTCATACCTCATCTTAACAAATGTAGTTCAACTGTATTCTACTCAAACACCTTACTTCTCTTACACCTAGAATACAGACACGAAACTCTTTATCATTATGACATCCCTTTGCGTATTTCACAAATTCATTAGGACCTCTGCGAAACACATCCCCTAATATATTTATCTCACCCATCCACTCTTTGTATTTTTGATATCCCATAATAGCTACTACAAATAATCACTAATTATGGGTAAAAAGCATATAATCGTGGATTAGCATAAACAAAAGCGTGAATATTTAGTTCCTATTAGTATAAACAATCACGTATTGAATGCATACATAAAACAACTAGAAGGCTAGTTTCTATGCGTAAATTTATTCATGATTTCAAATTGAAATTGAAATTTAATTTTAATTTAAAATTTAAAATTCAATTTATAATATTAATTCCTATTTCCTCCATCTACTGTAAAGTGTGAGTGGTCCTATCTCATTCAAAACCGCATATTTCTGTAATATACTTAAAAACTCATGCACATTGTTCTAATTTGAGGAAAATTCGGCAGTATATCCCCATAGTTCTCTAAGTACGTCGCATAAATTCTCAAGTGTTAGTGTTATTTCTATTTTTCAATTGAAATAACACTTAACATCACATCATCTAATATGTCCCCAGAGAATAATAAGATACGACTGTAGAACTTCCCCAAAAGTAACAAGTTTAAGCCAATAAGAATATTATTATACAGAAACTATGCAGTCCCAAACTATCCAAATGGGACAATTCGAGATATCTCATTGCAGGGGTAATGACTCTCGAACGAATCTTCGGTCTATTGAATGCGTACGCATAAAAATTAGAAGGACAATATCTATGCACACTGTAAGTAATTTAAAGTATGTTTTATTTAATTATGTCATATCACAATTCGAGAGATTTCATTTAATTACGTAATTTAAAGTATGTTTCGTTTAATTTAAAGTACGCATAAGAGCTATAGAATGTTTTAGTCCATTTCATAAGGAAATAAGGGGATGATAACACCATTTGACTTCTCGTGAAATACAATACTACATTAAAAGCATGTTAATTATATTAACAGCACCCAATCAACATTAACAATTTCTGACCAATTTCAAACCTGAATAACAATACCCAAACAATATTTATAATGTCAAATTAATTCATTCTCTAAACAATAAGATTCACGAAATATGAACAATACCTATTAATTTCAATCCCAGCTAGCACCACCCACTCAACATTAACAAATAATAATACTGATTAATTGCAAGCCCTAAACTAAAAATACCTAATCAATATTTATAATTTTCAATTAATTTAAGTTCTAAAATACCCAATTAAAACAACCACCACACACCCTATCCCCCTCCCCTAGCCCCCCCCCCCCCACCGTACACCTATACAAATACACCCCCTACCCCCACTGTGCCCCCCCATCACTCCACCCACTCCCCCTGCCCCACCTCTGCCAAACCCCCCCGCCACCTTCCCCAGCACTACACACACACACACACCCCTCCCCACCACTACACACACACATAAACGTACACATACACATGCACACACACACACACACACATAAAGGAAAGAGAGAGAAAGGTAAAAAATGACCTAAAAATACAAAGAGGGAGAGAGAGAGACAGAGAGAAAGAGAGAGATAGAGAGAGAAAATGGAGGGAAAGGAAACGGTGGGAAAAAATAGGCACCTAGGGTCTAGATTTTAAGACTTGCTCTGATACCAATTACTCAAGTGCAGAAAGTGGATCGAAAACAAAGGTTGGAAATATTTATTGATACAAACTTAATATTACAGGTAAAGAATTTTTACAAGAGAGAGAGAATTCTAATTTCTACATCGAACTGAGTCTCGGGGCTTTCTTATATAGCCAAGGAACCTCAAAATCTTTCAATTATAATTCATAAAGTAAAGAAAGAAAACAAAGGAAGCAAATAATGTAACCGACAACAATTTAAAAAATAAAGATTGTTTTTTTTTTTGTTTTTCAAAAAGAGAATAATAATCCTTCGTCTTGTTTTGACGAGAAGTCAAAAGGTTACTGTTGACGCAAAAATTCTCCAACTACGAGGACAAATCAGAAAAGGACACATGTCATCCTACGTGGCAATATTTACACTTATTCGGCACCCGAGGAGAGTTGGTCGACACCCGAGGAGAGTTAGTCGGTACCCGAGGAGAGTTGGTCGGCATACAAACCAACACATAGCATACCAAGAAACTCAAGGAGGATCAACCATCCTAGAAGACCAACAGCTAGATTCATTGTATATAGACATAAATGTCTGAATGTATAAATACATTGTATCTCTTTAACTCCCATCACTATAAATACATGTATTCCCTTAGCCAAAAGGGAGGAACAACTACGAAACATCATACACAAGATACACACTCTTTCTCTCTCTACACCATATTGTGCTATTGTAAACCCCTGGGAATAAAATAACAGTGGATGTAGGCTTTATTCATAGCCGAACCACTTTAAAAACCTTTTGACTCTTATATGTTTGATGTGAATGTTTATCTTCATCTTCAATCTCATCCTCATCAATAGATTGGCGTCGTCTGTGGGAACGTGTTACAAGCATTGTTCTCCATCAAAAGCTAAGTTTTTATTTTCTCTACGTATAACTAATTATATGCACTCATATTTTTGTTCAAATCATGGTTCTCATATGTTTATATCCTTAAACTTAGAGATCAAATCAATTATATATTGTGCATACATCTTTAATTCAATCATGATTTTATATTCACAAATTGTTGAATAAATTTTTACAAATCTGCATAAATGTATATTTCATAATTACAAAGTTTGAGAAATTTGTGTACATATTATATTATTTATCTTTTAAGGAGATAAAATAAGTTCTCTGTATTCATAAATCTCTTTTATATGAGTATATACATATTTGATTCATTTGGAAATCTTTTAATTTAGTCATAATTTTTATATGTACTAGCCATGTGATCGATTTCAATTTGGGGATCTGGTGAATTTTAGACTCATAAATATTATACAAATCCTTACATATATGGATCCACTTGAAAATTTTCGGAACAAATACGTTAGGATAGGGATAAGCATTAGGAACGATTATGTATTTTCCAGATCCGATCTTAACATGAATTGAATCAGACCCATTTTCTCTCTCTTCAAGAAAACTATGCACAAATAATCATATTATGTAATAGTGTTGATACGATCAATTCTATCCATATATGAATCTGCATAACCTTATCAAATTCTTAATTATTTATTTTAAGATGTCTCTCATGACTCCTGAATACCTAATATTACGTGATAGTATTTATATATGATATTTTCTGCAATCGAAGAAAAGTAGATAATTGTGTATCCTGATCACCAGAAAGAACTTCCTAGATATGAAGCTTAGTGCATAAATTATGGATGAAATTTCTGTCATTCAACAATCAGTGTTGAGTGCAATCAGATAATATAAATTCGAGGTTCTAATCTGAAGCACCAACACAGTCAAATAGATGGGATTTTTCGAATCGTCAATGGATTCACAACATGTCGCATCAGATCCGTTGGGTAAGTAAACCGACCATCTAATTTTGTTCCAACAAATCACATAATCCGGTGGGTTTGTGAACAACACATGGGACCTTATATAAAATTTTCCCCAATGCTTTGAGTCATTTTTGGTCATGGTGTTCTCAAGAAAACATCATCATAGTAGATCAGATCAGACTTTGTGCCGAGTTTTAATCTCATCACCGTCTACATAAACTTCTTCTGGTTGGAAACATACTTCCCCCAATGTTATTTCCGACCAATATGGTCATATTACTACAGATCGGCTGTCAAACAAGAACAGGACATCGACATCCAGAGGTAATTGTTGATCGGCGGCATTACACTGGTCAAAAAAATCTATTTGATGTTCGACGATAACTGCTTATTGCTCGGAAGCATGTGTTACAAAAGAAGGAAACCATCACCTATAACAGGTCAGCGTCACTCATTTCTTAGTTGGCAGCAAGTTTTATACAGAACGAAGGTTACCCCGGTCATCTAAATGCAGGTTGGCTCTACTTCGTGCTGATTGGTGACATCTGATACTAATCGGCAGTACTTATTAGTCGGCGAAGTTCTGGTCGGCAATATCTAACACAGGTCGGCGGAATCTATTCTTAGCACCTATCACAGGTCGGCGAACCTATTGATATTCATTGGTCGGCAGGTTGGTCGAAAATATATATTCTTGGTCGGCAACAGGTCGACAACTCCATTGGACCATATTAACTTGATCGGAGAATTATTGTTGGTCGGCAGGACCTGCTGCTGGTCGGCGACGTCGAGTTCACAGCTTCTGTATGTTCCAACAGGGAGGAGGTCCCTATCATCTAATTACAGGTTGAAAAATCTACTCTTGGTCGATGGGATCACTTGTTGGTCGGAGGAATCAAATGTTAGTCGGTAGTTGCTTTGCAACAGGTCGGCGATATGTTTGCCTGGATCGAAGAAGATCATCGTCAACGTCTCACTGGTCGACGTCAACTCATCATTGGTCGGCGACAGCTATTGCTGGTCGGCGATAATTCGCTCACAATAAATGGAAGAATGAAGGAGTGGAAATTGTGTTCCCCCTGATTTCTCATTTTTCTAAATCATCACCATGGTGTTAAAAAGACAAATTCACCCCCTACCATTTCTTAATTCATACCTTTCTAACACAATAAAATTTTTAAAGCTACATAAGTTATACTTCAAAACAATTTTTCAAAATCAACTTATATTTGGTCCTTTACTTACAATTAAAATGTCTAGCATTTTTATAAAAATTTGCTCATACCGACACCAAAGCCATATATTTCACAACTGTGAGAATAAATTTAAAATCAACTTATACCTTATTATTTGGTGGAACTTAAATTATTCTACAACAGCTCTAGATCAAATAATTATGCCTTACTTATGGCATCTATTTGATAAAAAAATTTGCCCACATGACACACATTTGGCACAAAACATATTATGTCAGATCCATCTCTGCACCGGTTAAAAAAATCAATGTAGAAGTGAATTAACAAAATGAACTGACCCAAATTTAGAAGTGGTGACAACCTCCATTCAAAGCCATCTCCCGCCTATGAGAGGACAAAGTAAACACTGAACAAAAAAAACTATTAGATGAAATTCTATGAACAAAAGTTGGTGAAAGAGTCAACACTATTTGAATGAACACTCGGATACACAGAAATAAACACTCAAGACTAAATCATGAATGATCGCGCACACAGTAGGTCAAACACATAACACCACTCAGATACACAGCACTACAACATAACACAGTTGGTTCCACCTATGAATATAGTTACAATCACACCTTTTCTATGTGAGTAATTTCTTTTTAGTTGGAAGATACCTTTAACTGTAAAAAAATGTGAGTTCAATAGTTAAATAAATCCATCAGTTTGTTGTTAATGGATATCTAAAATGTGAGTTCAATAGTTCAAAGACCTGGTAAGAACACAAGTCTATATAAAAAATAAATAAAATGATTAAAAATTAAATGGAAATGGAAATAAATAATAATAATAATAATAATAATAATAATAATAATAATAATAATAATAATAATAATAATAATAATAATAATAATAATAATAATAATAATAATAATAATAATAATAATAATAATAATAATAATAATGCTTTGAACCCAAATAACAAAAAAAAGTTTCATACCAAATAACAGAGCTTGATTGGCATATCTAACCCCCCTCTTTAAATGACAATTAAGGCATTTAAAGAGCTTGAGGCTCTTTTTCAAAAATGCATATCTAACCCCCCCTCTTTTATAGTCAAGGATTGATCTTCTCTTTGGTTATTTTCATACCAAATAACAAAAAAAGTAATAAGAAAACGGGCTGGGGCAAGAGCTCACCTCTGAAGATCACCACATCAGCGGACAGATCTTGAAAAACGCGACAGATCTTCAAAACGCAATAGATCTTCAATAGATCTTCCCCCTTGCCCTTTTTCTAGCTACCGGATGACCTTAATCATGGTTCAGTTGAAATGTGGTGTGAAAGAGAGTGATGAGGACGCGAGTGGCAGCGGACTGAACCAGAATGAGGGGGAGAGGATGGGGGAAGCGGCGAAATAAATTGGAGTGAGAGGGAGAGGATAGGGGAGAGCCGTGTTGAGAGAGGAGGAAATAATATGAGATGGAAGTTTTAACCGCAAGCCATCTCTCTACCGTTGGACACTTAAACACATTAAATCTTAACCGCAAAACTGATTCGTCGTTGAGATACCGTTGGTCGAACGGCAAACTCAAACCCAGAACCTCCTTCTCCCTCTCATCATACCTAAACCCATTTCAGATCCATCTCTGTGTCCAAGAAACTCAATCCAAAATCAAAATCAAAGATTGAAGAGTGAGAAACTTGGAAAACATGAAGCTAAACATAAAGTTTAAAAAGAAAAATGTATTCAGCAACACAGACCTTAGGTTGGAGGTTGAACAAATGTTTAGGAGATAGACCGACATGGGTGGAGGTTGATCAGATTTTGAGGAGTTATGGAATAGAGATATCAGATTTTGAGGTGGAGTGAAAGGGTTTGAGGAGTTATGGATGAGAGAGTTATAGTACCAAGGATTGTGAGATTCGATGTTTTGATTGTAAAAGTGGGGGTTGCGTCTCAAAGAGCGTGTACGGGTATAATAAATTAAAGTGTTTTTGATAGATTTCTACTACTACATCAGTTTTGAGACTCATGTTGACATGTGACAGAGGGCATGGGGTGTGTATATCAGAAATTTGCAAGAGTTAAAACGAGACATTAATCACTCACGTGGAAGTATATTTTACCATTAGATTCAAGCCCATGAGAATTAACCTAAGGCAACCTCTAAGAGTTAATCTCAACCATCAGTTGATAAAGACCAAACCCCTCAAAATGTAATCTAAATCGTTGGTTGGGAGGGTCAAAAAAAGCCCTCCTCTTTTATTATTATTATTATTATTATTATTATTATTATTATTATTATTATTATTATTATTATTATTATTATTATTATTATTATTATTATTATTATTATTATTATTATTATTATTATTTAGTTACATGTGCATGTAGGTATACCGTGTTAGAGTCTTCTTTATGTCGTTCGATTATATATTGTACTGTTGTATATTTTTTACTAAGCATTTGGCTCACAACCTCATCTTTGTTATGGAAGGATGGGTGCGGGTTCGTATTTTGAGAGCTTTACATAGGTAAGTTCTCTCTTTTACTTTACATTCGTAGCTCTATATGATTAGGTTCTAGGGACGCTTCCCATTAGTCACTCACGTAGTTTAATGTGAAATTGGAATCTAATGTTAAATAAGAATGTTAATTAGAATAAACTTGTATTAGCAACATTATATAGGTGGTTTCATTGCACTTCACACCTAATGCTCGGGTAGGACCGAGTTGACCGCGGGTAACCCAAAAATCCAGGCGGGGGTGTTACAAATCGTTTCAGAGATTTAGGTTCAAGGTTCCTTTCGGGAGTGACATGGTGAAATCGGCAGTAAATATTTTGACGTCGGTGTTGGTTTGTGCCGCCATGATAGTTTTGGTGATGGTTTTGTTTGTGTCCTCGATTGTGATGACAAAGAGGTTAGCACGACAAGTGAATTATTGCCAAGTGTCAAACCACTAAGTTAGTTATTATTAATCTCTTTCGGGAATCTGATTTGATATGATATTAATTTATGGATGTCCTTACAAGTCGATAGTAGTGACACCGTGGTTTTTAGTGTGAGGTGCTTATGTCCCACCATTGTTTACGTAGAGTCTTTTGAGATATTGATAGAGTGAGATTACTCCCATTGGGAAGGTGGCACAAGTTGCGCATAGTCAATAGTAGAGGTTGATAGTTAGGATGTTGTTGAGTAATGAATATTGGTGATTAAAATGCATATAGCCCCTAGGTGTGACATTTGGGTGATTATTGTCAATAACGTGACTAGGTACATTCGATCCTTGGTGTAATATCGTGATTGATGGATCATCCAATGAGCATCTGAAATTGTGTTGGTCAATATTTAAGTACATATGCATTCAATTTTAGTTGATAGGAAGTTATCATTGTGGGCGAGTGTCTTAGGGATTGTGGGTCGATTAAGGCACCTCATAAGTCGTTATTAGACTTACGGACCATTTATGGAAATGGTGTTATGTGTGTAATAATGAGTAATTAAAGTTAAAAGGGAGTGAACCTTAGGTACCCATTGTGGGGTAGTTTTGGAAAGATTGATGCAACATTTGATGAATAGGATTTTTAGCGACATCGATGGTGTAGACCTAGATATGTACTAGTCACACACAATGCTTCTATCCCGCCAAAATCCTTAGTAGTGTCAGCTTGTGGTTCAATGTGTGGTGCATAACATTAGTGTATCAAGGAGGCCCTTGGAATATCCGTGGGATGAAAGGTCATCTTGTTATGATGCTTGAGGTGTCCGGCGACTATGACCAGCCATGTTAGAAAATTTCAGAATGATATTTGGGGCTAGTGGCTAGCAATAGTTGAAGGGAATATTCAGAAATCATAGGTCATAATCACTTTTTGAAAATCATGGTTGATGAAGTCTTATATAGTATTTGATAATAAATGCTTGGGTATACTTATTGACCTCAGGGAACCGGTCACGCCAGATTTTGTGGAATGTGCTGTATCCACTGATGCCAGATTTTGTGGAATGTGTTGTATCCAGTGATGAGATGTGGAAAATTTGGTGATGACCTTGGGTTGTCAACTAAGTTTAAAGTAATATCTTCATATAGCATTGGGTGAGGCTTCCAAGTTTAATGTTTATAGGTAATGAAATGTTCTGAGGTGAAATTAGAGATATATATCATGATTAGGTATAATACTCATTTTCTTGAGAGGACCAATGTAGGGAGAGTAATGTTAGATTTTGATGAGTACCAAGAACACATTAGAGATTTGGTTAAACGATGTTAAGATTGCGGCGTATGGAAAATTTTATGGGGTGTTACAAGATGATTAGTGTGTGTTAGGAAGACACTAATGGGTAAACGGGTAGAACTTGGGTCGTATTGTTTAACTCATATGGATTTTAGGGTTTACGTTTGAGTTTTACTTGTTACCTTTATGGTGTTAATGACGACCGATTGGTCATCACGTGGAGTCAATTGAATTGAACTTTGGGATAGACTATATAAACCTTTTGACGATCATAGATGTGATAGGCTAAGTGTTTTTTCGATTTGGGTAGTGCCTAAGGAGATGTTGGGTACGACTATTGAATGGAAAAGTAAGAGAGTAATCTAGGTGTATTAGATTGGAAATATCGTCACTGATAAAATGGACAAGGTTGGTGTCGATAAGGACTTTAGCATTTATCGACCAACTGGCTCATGTTTGCGAAGGATGTAAGGCAGAGGCCTTATCCTTAATGAGGGAAGTCCAGCGTTTAACTTCCCAAGGAATGTTAAGTTTGTGTGTTACTTTTTTATCAAGGAAATGAACGGGTCATGGTTAGATTCCTCATGATTGGTGACTCAAGCCACGACGTATGGCTAAGATATGATTTATTGAGTTAGCTCGGGATGGGGCATGGATTCTGAATGTGTAGTGTAGTTTCACCTTTGTGGACCATCACAGTTGTATGTTAGTGGTTTCCTATCAGATCTATTATTTATCCCTATTGATTCTTGTCTATCCCTTCAATTTCAATGATAGAGAATTGTATTCCTCATTCATGGTGATAACAACTATTTATACCATGATGTGGTACGTCTTGGTTTAGCTCAATAAAGTGCGGGTAGACCTGTCATGGTCAGTGCATCTTGATAACTGGGTTTGCCCTTATCTAAGGTATCATTGTTATTGCATCAAGCTCCGTGTGCGGGTGGCTATGCTTTCGATCGTACTATTTCTCATAGTGTTCTTTTTCCTTAGGTGTAGCGACCTAGTGTTTGACCGACATGGAAGTTAAGGGCTATTATTGCAAAGCGAATGGTGATAACTTCAGGACATCGTAGAATGTTAAAGATCGAAAAAACCAAGCACTAAATGTTATTTGTCACGGTGTGTGGATTGTGTAACTCTCAGGTGTGTGTTCCTTAGTTAGATGCCTAGGGTGATCATAAATTCATGTAAGGATCTTGTGCAAGGGTATTAGTCAGACGTTTTATTTGAGGCTTAATAGTGTGTTAACCCTCAATGTGAGAGACTAACGATACGATATTAGTGTCTAGTTTAAAGGAAGTCGTGTAATCAGGACGACTCAAAAATTCGAGAAGATTAGGTGGTGTGATTCTAGTGTTTGAGAAAATTCTTGATGAATCAGGTATTAATTGTGCTACAGTTTACCCTTAGGTGAGAATTGATCCAAATATGGTGTTATCAGTTGGGGCACCGATCTTCTCAGTGTATTAGTGTCAATAATCATAGGACTCAACTAAGCATGATCAAGGAGAGTGGAGAAACGAGGAATGTAAGTGATTTTAATGACTAGCTTGAGGGGAAGCATTAGGTCATGTGGCACGATATACCTTTTGGTGAAAAACTCATGAATGAGCATAGGATGTTATCTGGCATTTGAGGACTTTGATGATTTAGTTTTGGATGATTCCTATGACTTAGAGTAGAAATCAGTAAACCCCATAAGCTTGAGGATTGGTGACTGAATAATTTCGGGGATGAAATTTCATTAGGAGGGAAGAATGTAATACCTTCCCTAATATTATATTATTTTCTCACATAAATTGAAATAATATGAGAACCTTGGTATTTAGATCATGTTGATTGGGTTTGCATTCTTATCTGACTGTTTTAGGACCCTAATAATAATTGTTGGAAGTTTTGGGTAAAATTGATAAATTTGGAAAAATTTAAGAATGGTCGTTCGAACGAGTTCAGCATCATTCACATGAGTTCAGCATCATTCGAACGATCACAAGTCGTTCGAAGTGGGTATCGAATAAGGTTCGAATGGGGGCTATCTGCATAACAGTTCTTAGTCATTGGAAGGGAGTTCGAACAAGGAGCCATTCTCATTTGAATGAGAGGCAATTCTCATTCGAATGAGGTTGCCCAGATTTTATTATTTTGGATTTCCCTTGTGTTTTATAACATTTTAGGCCATTGATTTAGTGAGGTGTCGAATTCTGGCATGCCCGGATTGGGTAAGATATGGATTTTGGTATTTTGGGGAGTTTATAAGGCTTCTTTGGAGTTTATTCTGAGTATTTAGAGTTAGAAAAAGAGAGAGAATGTGGGGGAGGGTGGATTTACAGTTAGAGTTACAGAGGAGGTGGAAGGTTGCCATATTCTTAGACATTTCAACCAACCCTTTTGGAGAAATATTTGAGGTTAAAGATATTCTACTCTTAGATTATGACTCTATTTTTAGTAGTGGTCTTGTTTGTAAAAATTAAGAATATGATGCAAATGTGATATAAGATTGATAGACTTATAAGATTTAAGAAAATGGGTTTTAAGAGTTTTGAACAAAAATGAGATATTTCAAGAAAACTTGGTGTCTAAACATTTTTAGGAAATAAAACTGTTAGAAAATGTTATTTTGGTAAGAAAATATTTTAGGGTTTTCTTGAAATAAAGATTTGGGTTTTCTGAAAAAATGGTGTATTTCTAGAAATTTGACATAAAACAATTTATGAAATAAAATGTTTGAAAATGGTATTTATCTTGCTAAAATATTTGGTCAAGTAATGTTCCAAAGTTTATTGCAAAATTGTAGATTTTATAAAAGTTGGTCATTTGTTAGGTTTTAAAGATATAAAAATGTCCTTTAATTTTTAAAATGGTATAGTTTTGCAAGTAATATGAATTTCTAGACTAAATTATATGTTTGACATGTTTCATAGAATGTTTAGAGTAAAATCCATCTTCTCATGAATATAAAGTTGTAATATATTAATGATGAACATATAAACAAGTGTGAAGAAGGTTTCATTAGTTTTAAACATGAAATAATGAAGAAAGAAATTCCAACCCTTAATATGTGTGAAAAAGGTGTTGAAAATATGATAAGTATAAGGAATTAAGACTACAAATGTTACAAAAAGGAAATGATACTTTCTTATAAAAGTAGTCTTTTAAGTGTAATTGGATTTCTTGGATAAAGAAAGTAATGAATTGTCTAACTTGGGAAAGTGATTACTAAAGACGTTGAATAAGTGTTAGTGGGTTACAACATTAAGAAGTTTGTGCGAGTAACTTAAAATATTTTTTGGAAGACTAACATGTATGAAATTGGAAGAAAAAGACAAGTATAAAGTGTAAAGGACATGAAATGATGATTTTTCAAAGTGTAACACAAGTTGGGTTGAAACCTCGAGTTTTGGCTTCGGACAAGTAAAAAGAAAAAATATAATAATGTGAACATTTGCAAAATATTAAACACATTATAAAGGAACTTGAATGACACCGGGATAATTAACGAGGTCTCGGAGCCCTAGGCTGCAAGACCCAAAATCACTAGCGAGAGCATATAGTGGTGTCGTCAGCTATGTGGAGCCTGTTAAAGTACGCAATTTATTGGTAGATTCCGAGAAAAAGATAAAGCAATAAGGAACATATCAAGAAATGGGTTGTGTAGTGTAAATGTGTAAAGACAACCTAACATGAACGAAATAATAAATGTTCCAGTAAAGGTTAAAATGGACAAGAAGTGTGTAAATTGATTAATGTCACTAAAGTAAAGGAAAGGTCATTAGAAAACCTAAGAGGGTTTAATTCATGATTAAGAGAAGTGTGTGTTTCGAAAGTTAAATAAGTATTTTCTAACATGACATTCGCATGTGTTGAAAGGGTGATTTTTAATGAAAATACTAATGTGAATTGTTATCATTGAAAAGTATAATTACGGTAAAGAGATGGCTTTCGGTTAATAAAAGTGTAGTTGTTTCAAGTATTTAACCGCATGTGTTACATAAATAAATAAATGTAAAAAAAAAGGAAAAAGACAGTATTTATTAGATTAAGGTAAATTAATCGAAATAAATAACGTTTTCGAACGTTAAATGATTTCATGAATTAAGTATACATATATATAGGGAGAGGATCAAAAGTGAACCTAAAAGAAGACTTTTTAATGGAACTTCACAAAAAAATCTAACAACCCATTAATTTTAATTCCTATAGTGTAATTGGTCTGCTCTAGCGTCAACCGACATGCATGTCACCCAACACCCCCTTAACCCCCACCCCCACCCCCACCCCCACCCCCACCATGGCAGACTACTAGTTAAAAAAATTAAGTTGCGGGAATATTTACTTAGAGGTAAGGGCTTCCAGGGTGGGGTGTTAGGGAGGGTGGTAGGGGTGTAAAAAAAATATTCGATCCACACGCGTGACCGTTGTCGCTGGCTTGGACCAATTACAACATAGGAATTAAAATTAATGGGTTGTTAGGTGTTTTTTGTTAAGGTCCATTATAAAGTTCGCTTTTTAGGTCCACTTGTGATCCTCCCCTCTCTCTCTCTCTCTCTATCTCTCTCTCTCTGTATATATATATATATGTGTGTGTGTGTGTGTGTGTGTGTGTGTGTGTGTGTGTGTGGTTGCATGTAAACTTAGGTATAAGGTCTTAGAGTCTTCTTTCTATCGTTTGATTCTATGTTGTACTGTTGTATATTTTCCACTGAGCATTCGGCTACTTTTATGAAGAAGAAGTATGTAAATTTGAATTGCAGATCAGGATCAATGACTTTTAAGAGGATTATGTCTGCTAGATAGACTATGGAAGTAAACTCCACTTATGTTGATAACAAATTAATCTGGATTACTTCTATGAATGGTAAGTTTACTTACCAGCCAGCCTATAATCTGGTGAGATCCCATAAACTTTCTTCATTAGCTTTTAAAAATATTTGGAACTCAAATATCCCTCCTAAAATGTCAATCCTTGTGTGGAAAGTACTTTCGAAGAGTATCCGAATGGATGATCTAATATAATCAGTTGGAATCAGAATTGCTTCGAGATGTCAATGTTGTTCATCTTCCATAGAATCCACAAATCATTTATTTATGACAGGTCCAATTGTAAAAAAAAAATCTGGGAATTCTTCTATCATCTTATGGGAATCAGTATTGTTTCTACATCAGTGCATAATTCTTTGATTGAATGGTGGATTCATTCTAGCTCTTCTCTTCTGTCTAAATGGTTGTACGAGATTATTCCAGTTGGTATTATTTGGGAAATTTGGAATAGTAGAAATAAATCTCTTTTTGAATCTAGTCCAATGAAATCACATTTCATAATTTAAAGAGTCATTTCTACTATAACTTATATCTCTAAATGTATCAACTGGAAAGGAAAGTTAGATGTGATTAATCAAGAGGCTCAGAGAGTTTTCTATTTGAATCACAATCCTTCATTTGATAGTCCCAAAGTTCAATGGCAGACGCCTTTAAGAGTTTGTGTCAAACTCAATGCTGCTCACTACTGTGCGAACAAGATTATCCAAGGTGCAGGTGCGACTATTAGAGATGATCAAGGTAGAAATTTATGGGCCTACTCCAACTTCATCATTAGCATAATTCCTTTTTATGCCCAGGTTCAGGCTATCAAAACTAGTATTAGTTATTGCATTGAGAAAAAATCACAATGTTGTTCTGGAAATGGACTCTAAAGCTCTAGTTGAATCTTTATCTTTAGATTCCTATAATACTCCATGGAAGCTTAAGTCAGATATTAAAGAAATTCAAGATATCACATGAAGAATCCAATTCACAATCAACTGCTGCTCTAGAATTTCAAACAAAGTGCCTTAACTTCTTGCAATTCATGGAGCTTCTTAGAAAAAATTATCTATTTATTTTAGAGTAGCTGATCTGCCTCGAGATATTAAAATAGCCTCTTTGTTAGATTCTTCGAAAAATGCTTTTTTTAAGGACTATTTGAAGCTGCTTGTTTGTTTTACATACTTGTCTTTGTTATGGAAGGTTGGGCGAGGGTTCGTATTTTGAGAATGTCACACACGTGAGTTCTCCCTTTTACTTTACGTTAGTAGCTTTATATGCTTGGATTTCGAGGACATCATGTGGTTTAATTTGAAATTAAAATCGCATTCTAAATAAGTGAAATGCTAATTAAAATAAAACTAGAATAACAATATTATATAGATTGTTTCCCTGCACTTCATACCTAACGCTCGAGTCGGACCGGGTTGCCCACAGTAACCCATAAATCCATATCGGGGTGTTATATTTATTCTATTCCAACGTGAAGTTTACTTTTTTTCTATTTTCAGATGGTTATCAGAGAATTATTTTGCACTTTTTTATTGTATCACTCTCAGAGTATTTATCATTTTATTTTATATTTGTCATGCTTAAAATGATATAATTTGTTTTAACACATGTATTCTTTACATTTAGAACTAATCAATCTAGTTATGGATTTTACGAGATGTCATAATTATTTTCATGAATGAAAAATTGAAAAGTGTCATCAATAATTAATAAACTAAATAAAATAAGAAGACTAATTTAAAAAGCGAACAAAAAACAAAAATTCATTTAAAACTAAATTAAATTGAAACAAATGAGAAAAACATTAAGCTTGAAGGAGTTGGAGGTGTTTGTGTTGGAGGTTGTCAACGGATGTGGGTGTGAGTGTGTGTGTATATATATATATATATATATATATATATAGAGAGAGAGAGAGAGAGAGAGAGAGAGAGAGAGGGTGGTGGTGTATCGGTGATTGTCATTAGTCGGCGATGGTGCTATGCTGGTATGATTTTACGTTTCTAATTATTTAATTTTTTTAGTAAATATTCATTTTTATTTTGTTTTTCATATTTTTTGTTAATTAAATTACTTTTGATTTTCTTTTAGTTGATTAGTTCTTATAGACGCATGTCAATTTTTCACTAGTCAAAATAATATTGTTTCTTATAGAGTTTGCCATGTAGGATTTCCACTCACCTATTCGGTCAAGTTCCCTAGAAAATATGTAACAAAGGTTATGGTGGATGACTAAATGTACCTTTAGGGTTAAGTTTGCATCTTTTAAACGTGTTAGCACGAGTTTCAATTAATCCCGAACCTTGGGGGTTGAATTTGCATTTTCCTTTTCTTGACAGTATTTGACGTTCGCAATGGTACTGACCTCATTTGAAGAATGTCAATCTTTCTTTCTTCCCAATCTTTCTCTCTCATCTTATACATACAATAGAACCATTCAGATTGGGTATTTAGGCCTTAACAGAGTGAATATTTATGTCAAATAGAACCCATAAATTCAAGAATAGGCTTATTTAATGGTTTAATAGTCAACAAGACTTATATAATGAAAATTTGTTCAAATAGAACTCACACATAATAAACCCGATATTTAATTGTTTAGTGTGTAAAATAATATATATATATATATATATATGTGTGTGTGTGTGTGTGTGTGTGTGTGTGTGTGTGTGTGTGTGTGTGTGTGTGCATTTTATATTGTTCAAAGTTTTATCATTATATCATGAAATAAATGATATAAATAATTTTAAATGGTATTGGGTTGATATTATCCCTAAAGACCAGCTCCTATATAATTAAAATAACATAAAAATAATTGGGTTGATTTCTTAAATCTTTATGTTTTATATTTAACATAAATTAAAATTTGGAAAAAATATAGATATAGTGTTTATGTCCTATATTTTTAACTTTAATTATTTCAAAATTTATTTTCCTTAAAACTATTTATATATTTTTGATGGAATATAAGATAAAACATTTCACAAACAAACTGCATGTTATTTCTAGTAAATAAAATTCAAAGGCAAAATGGTGAATTTTAAAATATAGTGTAAGTAATTGTAATCATTAAAAAATGAAAAAAAATGTTTGTTCATCTATTAAAAGTATAAAAACGTACTTATAACAATATCAAAAGTTAATTTTGTTCTTGCTAGTCAACAAATTTATAGATAATTTATTTTAATATATTACGTATTTTATTTAAATAGCTGATACGGAACTCTCTTGAATTAAATGAGAGCGGATAAAAATGATAAATTGTCGCTAAAGTTCCAATAGTTTCGTTAAACACCATAGGGTCTTGACAAAATATCTCCGATAACAAATGACTTTGGCTTTATTTGTCTTTAAGCCATAGTCATCATTTTTGCCAATTATATATTTACTACATAACTAATTTTCCATCACAAATCAATATTTTATTAATCCTCACAATGTTCATACATTAGAATAACCAAAGAAGGCCAATAATGTTTCCAACATAATCGCGTGTTATTATTTAACCCCTTAGTCTTATCGTCCCAAATTAAGAGTCCATATCTTTGTTTTGTAAAGATTAAGGATACACTCAATCAACGATGAAAATTAATTATAAAGAGAATTTAGAGTGTTGAAGAGTGATGAAATGACTTTGTTTTTATTCTATCTTTCATAAACAATGACGTGAGACCCACTGCGGACTCATATTAGTTAATAAACTTAGACTTACTTAATAGTAAGAACTATCTAACAACATAGGAGGAACTAACATCTAATGATAACTATAAGATGTGGGTCCTTGGAATACGATTGGTACCAAGTGAGGCGTAACCCCTTATGAAGATAGTGATTAATGCTCAATACCATGTTTAATAATGACGATGCAAGAAAGTAAGAGAAAATAGTATTAAACAACCAACATATTATTAAATGAGGTCTTTTACACCATAAATGCACTATGAACTTAATAAGAAAGTGGAACCAACAAGTAACTTGGTCTGAGGGAGAAAGAGCAAGCACTCTTGTCATAATAAAGGCAAGGCAGGAACTTCAACTCAGTTAATGCTCAATGATGGTGCTATCAATGGAAGCAAAAGGGAATGATTTTTCAATAAATGTTCTCAAAGAATCTCTTATGTATGAGGAAAGTCCAGCAGCAATTCTAGGTTCGAACTGTTGTCGTTGTAAATCCTTTAGTTGGTCTATTTATAAGAATACAAGGTTACTCGAGTAACCTTGTTAGCATTAAATATGATTGACTAACATTAAATTCAAAAGTAATGTGTCATTAATGTCAAATATATTGGATTAAATGCATGAGATGGTGTGTTTTTTGGGGAAAAAAGATCAACCAATTATAAGCGTGGTGGCATTAATGGAGATATGACGTGGAAGCTCAAAGGTTTATCTTAGAATGTCTATGAAATTAGACTTGGTTAACTGGGTCTTCCATTCTAAGAATAAAACTCACGTGAGTGATGTTATCTCGAGTCCTTAAATGCCAAGTATTATGATATCATCAAGTAAGTGGGCAGTGACCCCCACCAAACGTGTGGTTATGTCAATCAAAGGGGATAAAGTATGAAGTTGTTCGGCTGGACGTATCTCGAACATTAAGTGTGTTGTTTGTTTGCGGGAAAATGTCTCTAGGCAATATATCTGAGGTTAGGGTCCCTCTAGGAGGTTCCCCTTGAGAACCTATTTGTTCTAGATGAAGTTTTTCCTAAGTGTGTCAAGAGGATTGGCTATTTTTTTTCCAATGTTGCCTTGATCCTAATCTTCCAAATCAAATCCCTGGGAGGTTCCAAAGAGGCGTTCGTTCGATAGAGCATGTAAGCTCTCCTATGCCCCGCCAGTCTTGGTCGCTCGAGGGTACCAACATCCTTTCCCATATTACAAAGTAAATTATTCGACGAGTAAAATGCAATATCATATACATCATGTTTCTTATTACAAGATTTGTCATTCGAGTAATATTGGTCTTCGCAAGAAGTCCTTTGAAAAGCTTCTGTGGAGGGTCTTCGCGGGAGGTCATTGAAGAGATCTTTGTTTACATCCTTTAGTTAGCCTTTTTCTAAATGTAGAATCATCTAGGCTAATAAACCTTTGGTGAGGACTCCCCCTACATTTGCCCCTTCGTAGAGATATTTTTTTATTCCATGAAGAAATATCTGTACGAAATACTTAGATGATATTCAAATAACTCTGATAAGAAAAGAGTTATTTTCCATAGGCAGACATCATAACATAATAGGTATTTACATTATTCTGTAAGGAGAAGTGTGGGCGAGGGACTTGTTTAGTCCTCCTTTTGAACTACTTCGTCTTTAACTGCTTTGTAGTTTATATGATATCACTATTCCTTGATGGGATGAATACATGGGACCACTTTCTTGGGGGTGAAGGGATTTTTTCAAATTTCCCCTAAAATGCTTCATTTCCCCAAGTTGATAAGTTTTAGTATGAACCATCATTACTTTGGTCGTATTACATTTAATGAGATTGACATTTTCTTCTTCACACTTTACACGTGGTGGCTTAGGGTTAACGTGTTCTTCTAATATAGGGACATATGAGCGTCGCCTTTTTGAGCGTCATTATTATAACGTTTGAATTTGTGCCCCCACGCTCACATATAGGCTACACGAGGCAATTCAACCATCACCATGTTTCCCAAGACACTATTAATCTACCATCTATTGCGTCTTGTGTTAGCCCTATAAAAATTATACTTATCATTTTTCAAACCCTTACCTTTGGGTTCATTATCATTTTCCTTCGTCTGTTTTGAAAGATAGAGATTTCAGTGCTTTATTTTACCTTTGTTCTTCATTCCAACTCTTTGTTCTTATTCTATTTTCTTTGTTCTTTATTCATTCATGGCTCCTATAGTTTAAAGAAATATCTTTGGAAGAGGTGTTTCTCCATGGACTCGGGCACAACATAATCAATGGGCTCGATGTTGCTGTGCGCCCTACTTTGGGGAACCTGATCATTTTTGGGATTTGGCTGAGAATTTTTTGGGGGAACTTATTTCGATGGAGCTGGAAAACTTATTAATGGATGAAAGCGATAATGCAAAAGACTTTTCTCACATTCCTACTGCCACTGTAACTCATTTTTGGATCGAACGGGGAGATTATCGTTTATCAAAGGTAGAATTTGAGTCTACCTCTTGTGCGTGTGAGGGTCTGGGCCCATGCACTGAATATATTCATGCTAAATTCTCCGTGCAGCTGGCCTTATTCGATTTATCTTCCACTAGTTGGCTGGGTGATCTCATGTTTTCCAAGAATAATAACACTCTCGAACTGGTTATTTCACGGTGGAGCCATCGGACTCATACGTTTGTGGTTTCCTGGGGTGAGTTAACTATCACCCTAGAAGATGCTTGCGAACTTCTGGGCTTCAAAGCAACCGACTTTGACACCTACTTCAAGGAGACCACCTCTAGTGCTGAGAAGGATTCCTCAGCTGAATTGGAGGCAGTAGTGAAGGATTGTATGGTAACTTACAACAAGTGCACCTATTTAGAGGTAATCTGTTACTTTTATTTCACTGAGGATAAGACAGTGATTAAAGCCCATGAGGCGGCTAAGAAAAATTAAAAAGGAAAGGAGGTGCTTGAGACTCCCCCGACTAGGAAAGGTTTTAATTTAAAGATTGAGCTGGCGGGCTATATTCGGGTTATTCTCTTAAAGATATTTCTTCCTGGTAGGCCCCACGATTGACCAAGAAAATACTTAATCAACATGGCCTATAGTATTAAGCTCCTTTTTAGCTGCGATTACCTTTGGTTCATTGTACACATGGATGGATCGCGTGAAGGTTGATTCTATTATATGCATTAGTAGGTTTGATTTTTTGAATTACGCCAACCATGTTCTACTGATGACTTCCCTATATGCCCACATTCCAGAGTATGCTCCAGTTGGTAGTTTTTCCGTTCTCATCTCATTAAAGTCCCCTAGATCTGTTGCTAGAACCACAAGAGTTCTAAGAAACCCTTTGCCTACTTGATTGATAAAGTTGATAAATTTGTCCCTCGCCCCTACATAGGTGTTAATCAGTTTTTTACTAACCATTTGTTTACAAATGAAGTTAGAATATGACCAAGAAAACTCGATTCTGAGTCACTTCACTCGCGAGAAGCCTAAAAATGTTTCTTTTGCTCGTAGCAAATTTTTGACCTCAACTGTTGTTAATCTTTGCTCCGAAAATGTTTCCAGCACCATCATCCCAGGCAAGAATACCCGAGGAGGTAGGCCGCCATGTATTTGATCGTATTTTGGTCGAATCAATTAGGCAGATTTAAGAGCAACCTCCTCAAAGAATATTGCTACCCTGATGTTGAGAGATTTCCTCCTACGGATATAGAGCTGAGGTGATGTTCTACTTCTAATTATTTATTTCCTCTTAGTAATATTAATGATTCTCCCCCTTTCAATTTGACTCCCTTAGCCCCTTTGAAGCCGGCTATAGTGAAAAAAAGGGTCCTCAAACGTCAGTTCTGACCAAGTAGCTGCTATTACTTCAGGACCTCAAGATTGATTGAAGAGGGCGATACTCCTCGCGCTGCTTTAATTGGGGAAGCTATTAGAGCAATCCAAAAATCTCCTTCAACAAGCGTAACAGTAGTCAAGTATTATCTCTAGTAACAACCCATGATATTTCTCCAGATTTGGCAATGCAGGTTGACCAGATGTACGCTAGTCTGCAACAAACTTGGGATGATTGTTCGCCGACATAGAGGGCTATTATGTCTACCCACTTGGATGCTCATGGATTTAGTTACACTCCTATGACTATGAAGGGAAGAAAAAATCACAACAGATCTATCATTGAGCTAGCCATCCAATAAGGGTGTCTTTTAAAGAAGTAATTAAGGAGGAAAAACAATCTGAGGAAGAAGTAGTTGAGGATAAAAAGGAAGATAGTGATGGTAAGGAAGAGGAATAGGAAGGTGGAGAGAATTATGTTAAGGACGAGTCAGAAGAGGAGTTTGAGGATGAGGATTCCAAGCTCATTAGAAGACATAGGTTGTGAAATATGGTTTCTTCTTTAAAGGCTTATTCACCACGGCAGGACTATGCTCTCTTGGAGGATACCCTTATTGATGAAGAGGTATGGCTACTCCCCTTTTTACATATAACTTCTCGCATTTCTTCTTACAAAATAGACTTATACTTTTTAACTTCATTTTGATATATAAGGTGATCCCCATGAGGATGTTAGAGTGGATGATGAATTTAAGGACCCCCTAGCATATTTGGAGACAATGAAATTTTTCCTTCCTCTGAGGATATTATGGCAAAGGGAATAGCTGCCCTTATAACTTCGAAGGTAACTACAAATTTCCCCCTAGGGGAAGATAAAGATCTTTATTCTATTCAGTCCAGTAGTAGCTATTTGCCTGAGTCTGCCTTCTTACGCAACCAGGTTGGCCTTGAGGAGGGTGTCCCCAATGAAGGTTTTGTGGAGTCTGATGGTAGGAAGTCCCCCGTGGTTGTACCCTCTGTTATGGTAACACTTGAACTCATTCTAGGTTTTTAGTTTTTTTTTTCTGAACTCTTTGACTTATATTCTAAATGTTCTCATCCTATTCTTTATTGGTTTTCACAAACTTCGTTCCCCGAGAATACTACCCCGCTGGCGCCTCCTCCCACGAATAAATAGGTCTTAATTACTCTTTTTGGGTCATCTATCCTCCATCTAGAGGAGGCAAGGTTGTTACTGCAAGCTATTTAGGAGCAGGGTAAGAAGGAGTTAATGTCCTTGAGAGTGCTACTATTTTTCCACTAGAGCAGCGTCCTTTAGTGGTTCAAGGAGGTTCTCGTGAGGAAGAAGATGTGGAGCAGATGGCCACTAGGCAATTTGCCTATGTTCCTTATGTTCCTTAACCAGAGGTATGATATCGCCCCCTTTTGGGCAATAACTCCGGCACTGTATATTATTATAATTTTATATCAAATAGGACTTTAAATCTCCCATGAGCGAGGGTCAGGCGCGCCAAGTAATATTGGACTTTAATCTCCCATAATCGAGGGTTAGGTGGCCTAAGTAATATTAGACTTTAAATCTCCCATAAGCGAGGGTCGGGCACACCAGGTAATATTGGACTTTAATCTCCCATAACTGAGGGTCAAGCGGGTAAAGTAATATTGGACTTTAAATCTGTCATAAAGGAGGGTCAGGTTTGCCAAGTAATTTTGGACTTTAAATCTCTCAGACCGAGGAACACACGGGCCTAGTAGTATAGGACTTAATTCTCCCATAATCAAGGGTCAGGTGGACCAAGTAATTTTGGACTTTAATCTCCCACAACTGAGGGTCAGGCGGTCCAAGTAATATAGGACTCTAAATCTCCCACAACCGAGGGTCAGGGGGCATGTAATTTTGGATTTCAATTTTCCATAATCGAGGGTCAGGCGAGCCAAGTAATTTTGGACTTTAATTTATCGTAAAGAGTTTATATATTCTTTTGACTTGGTAACTTATTATGTTTTAGGTTGAGGTATTCAGTCAGTTTCTCGTGAGCCACAGCCTGGGGATGTTATGCATGAGGTTGCCCAAGTGAGAACTATGGTTGAGTTGGCTGAGATGGGCGAGGCTTCTGGTACGTAAACTCAACCATTGGCCCCAACTTAAGGTGAGGTGCCTCTAACAGGTGTTTTCGAGCTTACAGAAGCTGATAGTGCTTCCAACAATCGACGACCCTCTTCCAGTGATAGTTCTTTCAGCGTAGATTCTCTAGAGCCATCTCCCGAGGCGATTGTGAGGCAAACCCTGCATGATTTCCCCCATATACTAACCTTTGTTCCTCGCGAATTGATAGAGAATATCTTGGATCAATTTCCATCTACTTTTGCTCCTCACAGCATCCAACCATTACCTATGCTGATGGCTTATAGATTGCTTAACCTTGCAACTATTTTAGGCGAGGTCCTCAACACCCCTTCGAAATCCTTAAATTCTGATGCCATTAAGGTTTTGTTGGGGAAATCAAACTCGTTATTAGAGATGGGTTTTCATTCTCTTGGTTGGTCAAACTCGTGCGTGACTTCAAAAAAGCTGATTTACCTACTCTTTATTCCTGGTTACAAGCCTCTCATCATTCGCAGGTAAATATCTCGGAGGAATTGGTGAGTTTAAAAGCCAAATTAATTAAGTCTGAGAAAGAGGTTGAGGCTGCTCGTGAGTCCACCATCAAAGCAAAAGCCAAGTTGGATAACTTTTAGTAAAGAATAGAGCACCATTATAATGAATTGGCTAATTTGGCTGCTGACAAGAGCAATACTAAACAATTCCTGCCCCATCATCATCACCGTCTTCTTGTCTCATCCAAATTTTGGTTCCTAATGGATGCCTCTAACAACTAGTTGTTCTTCCCAATTTCCCCTTCTTTTTGTAGTCTTGTTGTCTTGGAACTTTTATTGAATGTAACTGGATAATTCTATCATGTTCGAATATATTAGTTTTCATTTGATTCTCCTCTTTTTTAGTTTTGACTTGATGTTGCATGAGATGACACATCAATACAATATACATTACATTATCCATAATAAAGAAAAAATGGGCCATAGCATTCAAAATAAAGATAACTTTATACTTCTATGTAAAATAGATAACCCAACACTATGGGGAACATTCTCCCGATCAAGTACCAACAAAACATAATGAAATAAATTGGTGTGTTGGAAGAAAATCAAATACATTTAAACATAGTAAATTTTGATCCACTTATTGTTCAATTAGAAAGTGACATCATCCTCCATCTTAGATATTTTGTAGTAACCCGAATCATGAGTTGCTCGAACAATATAGCGGCCTTCCCAATTGTCTTTAAAATTGGGTAATGAAAGTCCCCTGATATGCCTCATGAAAGCTTTTAAGACCAAATATCCTTATTTGAACTTCCTTGTCCTCACCATCCGATCATAGGATTTGGATTACTCTTTTATATACATTTCAAAGTGCCTTGCAGCATTATCTATATTCTCTTCTAGTGCCTAGAGCTATACATGGAGATTGTGGGGGAGCATGGAACTTCGTAAATTATATCGAGCGGAGGATACCTCGAGCTCTTTTGGTAAAACATCTTCTGCACCAAAAACCAAAGACAAAAGGGTATACCCCATGGGCTTTCTCTTAGTTGTTCGATAGTCCAATAGGACCTCGCGTATCTTATCGTCCCATGTTCCTGGAAATTCCTCTAGCATTTTTGACAGAATGTTCACCACAGTCTTGTTGATAGCTTCTGCTTGCCCAATGCACATTTGGTACGCTACGTTTGACTTGTGATGAATTATGGAATACTTTTCCATGAGCAAATAAGAGGTTGATTAGCCGAGATGATTCTAGAATAACAGCTATTGAAAAAAGAGGTTGATCGATTTTTAAGCCAAGCCAGGCAGCTGGGTCAAGTCAATTTTATGAATTTCTCAATACTCCCCAATAAGGGAAGGTGGCGTGCATGGCACACACAAAGATGGGACCACAAAATTTGAAAATGAGGAGTGCAAAATGTATATTTAAAAATATCAGCAAGTTGATGCGAGAATGGAACAAACTGAGTGATAATACGTCTATGGGCAACTTTTTCCTAAACAAAGTGATAGTTATTTTGACATGTTTGGTTTAACCATGAAGAACGAATTAAGTATCATATAGAGAGCACTTATATTGTTTTAATAAATAATAGGAGGTGACGAGATAGAGAGAGAGAGAGACAAATATCATAAAGTACATAAGTAAGCCACATGAGTTCAATAGTGGAAGATGCAAGAGCCCGGTATTCCTCTTCACAACATGAGCAAGCAATAGTATGTAATACCCTGCACTTTTATGGATAATAAAATTTCATAAGTGTGCGTAATTTGGAGATTTGAGGAATTTACCTGAATGATAATTTTTGGAACTTACGAGGGTTAGATGATTTCTGATTTGGGTTACATTTACTTTTCGGAGTAAGTAAATGAGTTGGACTATTTAATTTATTGTCGCAGTTGGGTAAAGCGACGAAGGAAAATATTTTATTTGGAAAACCCATACTGAGATGTGTTGGGTTTAAATAGTGAATTTTAGTTAAGTGAATTAGATGAAGATTTCGAGTGTGCGGTTAGTTTTGAAATGGCCGAGTTAGTCAGAATAGAGTGTCCGGGAGTAATGTTTGGGTTCCAGGAATTTTTGGACCAAAAGGGACTCGTAATTGAGTAAACGAGTCATTTTTGGGTTTATAAGGGATAAACCCTTATTTCTCTCTTTATAAGGCAAAAGAGAGAAAGAGAGAGAAATAGTAAGAAAAGAAAGAGGAGAAAAGAAAGAGGATAGAGGAAGAAAAAAGAGGAAGAAAGGAGATTCCGGCCAAACTCCGCGGGATTCGACTCGAGGTAGTCGGATTTTATCCTGTAGGCAAGTGTTTACTTGCTTTATTTTACATAGTGCATGTATCTCATATTATAGTTGGTAAACTATTTAATTTGGGTTAGAACCCTTAAAATAAACTTGGCAAAATTTGAGTATGAATTTACATATTGATGTAGTGTAAACTCTTAATGATTTCTAGTGTTAAATCCAAAATAATGGAGTGTGGAAATGGAAAAACAAGGGCTTTAAGGATTTTTGGGTTCAAATCTAAGAAAATTGGTTTAATCCCCCAAATAATTGATGTGTTAGTTAGAAATCAATGTTTAGATGATTTTAGTGTTGTTGGTTGAGATTAGAAACCATAAAAATGGAGGTTAGATTCATATATTAGGTATGTGGAGATTAAGATTTTGTCCGAAATGGACAATGGCCGACCTATCTGGTATGATTGGTCGACCAGGTCAAGGGAAAAAGGCCTACTAATTACTTATCCAGGCAAAACCCCAACTCGCGGTCGATTGGGGGTCAAGGGCCGGTCGATCGGCACTCTGTTTTCTACCCAAGAATTTGATTTTTCTATTGCTTTTCTCTTTGGGTTTAAAAAAAAGGGCCTTCTTAATTAGTGTATTATAAATGGTTGTGACCTAAAGGACTTGAGGAGTTGTGCGTTAACCTTGGCTTAATTGAGCAAAATCCAGGACTAATTTATTTAGGGGTGTTCAAGACGAGTAACACCCGAGGGAGTATTTCGACGGGCAATTTTAGATAGAAAATGGTGCGCTTAGAAATGTGATTATATGCCGACTATAATTGAGTAAATCCTAAGAGGAGATTAGGATGAAATTTGGGATATAGGCTAAAGAGGATTTAACGGTTACCCAATACGTCTATTACCGACGGTTATTATAGGTGGTGCGATACCTATGGAATTAAGATAAGTCGATAGTGTACTTATCTGATTAGTACGAATTATTATATTTGGGTTTATGTATAAGTCCTTAAAAGTGATTAAGGTGCGAGTTATATTTAAGAGAGAGAATACTTATGGTATTAGTATTTTAAGCATGTGAATACTTAAATATTATTACGAATGGGAACATTCGGGGTTATTGGCTATCGCTATATGAGATTGGCAATCATGGCCATTTATATATCTGAGAAGTGACGTAGATTGTATATACGATGGGATTACAGTATATATAATATGATACAAATACATATATATGTGTGTGTGATTGGTATATTTTTATCTTAGAGGTTGATTCCATGGGCTTTCCATCGGCGTAAGGTTGGAACAGCGAGATTATATATTTTTATGTAGTGCGATCCGTGGAGGTTGCGCGATATGGGTGAATCCGCAGGGAGAGTATATCCCCAGGTCATCTCGTCTCGTGTTCGAGTGCGATGTGTGTACTCCACTTGCAGAGGGAATATGACTGCCGCCACCATTGTGTTTTTTTACCATGACCATGAGTGAGTCTGGCTTGGTGCCGTGGTTGAGTAAGTAAACCCGAATTTGGATAGGCACTATGAGACTGCATCCTCGAGTTATAGCTCGGTGGGATGGTTATTATACTTGTTGTGTATAGTATATTACCTATATTTGAGGACCAAGTATCATATATCTTTAACTAGTGTAAAGTATAAATTAATAAGGAATCATTCTCATTTCAGGATATTTTATGCCAACTTAAATTGTGATTTGTATATTAAAGTGAAAATTATAGGTATATATATATTTGTGAGTTTATATATATGTTATGTGTTGAGGGAATAATGGATCTCGATGATCAATATTTTAAGGTAGTAGTGTATCAGGGGGGTTCCTTAATTAGATTTCGCTTCGCGAGACATCCCACGCACGAACGTAGTGCAGTGTTGAGAATAGGGAGAAGTTTAGCCCTTAGTACTCGGGTTTATAGGGTGTTTCGGAGATTGGGAGAATCAGATTAATTAGGTAGGGTATCTTAACTAGGTTGTTTAACGATATGCGATAGGTGTTCACTATTAGAAGAGGGGTGAGGGGTATCTCATGGGAGTGCGATACCAATTTAAATATCAGATAAATCATATTTTAAAAATATAGCATTTATGCACTTCCAAAAATATTTTCAAAACTCGGGCTCTGGCCCGTTTCTCTATTTTCTCCTCTTTTGTTATATACATATATATATAGGTGTCCATACACAAGGACACCTGGATGATGATTCCTTATAGTCAAACATATGTTGCAGTAACTGTGGATGCATGCAGACTTTTTATAGACGCTTCTATCCTTGAGATCTAGATAGGAGGTACTGTAGAGACATTCGGGATAAAAGACAAACTGTATTTATTTATTCTTTTACCGCCTTTTTGTGTGGCATTTGATTTTATTGTATTATGTTAAACCGATTGTTCGGTTATTTTATTTCATTTCAGTTTCATATACATAAACTGGGTGGTAGTTTTATTTGTATGGTTTGTTTAAAAAGATTAGTTAAAAAAAAATTTGATGCCATCCTAATAGGTTATTAGTAATTAAATTGATTTTCGACAGTGATGCTGAGAATGAACCATATGGTACTCCTGTTTTAATTTGGTATAGGATTGATCACCCGGTATTTTATTAGGCGGGGTGGTATCAGATCATCAGGTTCTAGTGTCCTTAAGAATCTTTGCGGACGTACTATGCTTTTAGCGTTGCTCTTGATTTTATATAGAGCCTTAGGATTAGGATTGTTGATTCCTCTTGTGAGATTTCGTTCTCCTTCCATTATATAAGATTATAGTAAATCTTTTGCGTGCTTGTTCGAGATTCATGTGCTGATCGAGGAAGGGCGACCAAGGGAGGTCGTGATGAGGCCAGCAGCAGGTGGGGTCTTAGTTTGAGCAGTTAGTTGAAGTCGGAGACTAGGACCCCAGTAGAGGTGAATCTCCTTATGAAATTTTCTAAGGATTATTGCAACGACTACTAAGGTTTAGTAGTTTAAATAATCTATGTACCGCTGTAGTAGAGAGTGGTGTTAAACTTTAATTACCCCGTGAAGCTAAGTTGATGAAAAAGTTTGAAAGGGTCTTTGACACGGACCATATGTTAAAGTTAAGTCATGCAAAGTAAGTGTAGCATTACTCAGTGGAATCGAAAGGCTTGGGATCGTTGGCTTAAGGCAAGGTATGGAAATACCCAATATGAGAAAATTTGAGGAAAATTTTTCACTCGTGGGAGCAATATTGAAATGGTGAGAACGGTGGTCACCATGTTTAAGGGAGCAGGATGTTTTTCTCATAGAGGGATCTTACGGACGGATATAACCATTTGTTCCTTTGGTTTATCTGGAATGAAGAGAAAGCAGTTCCTGAATTATTCACATAGGGATTGGTCAGAGACCGGCAGTGAATAAGAAGTTATAGGGATAAGTGAACCTTGTGCCGAATTAAGGTAGGTACAATGAAGACATAGTCCTTCAGTGGAATGATGGTCTCACTAGTAAGTGTTGCTAACACTTGTGGAGAAGTTGTGTTCGTGGAACCTCATTGGTGGACATCCACCCGAGGAATTCATTGAAACAGGGCTGTTGAGGCCGGTAGGGAAATTTCCTTTGGATAAAAAAGTTAAGGGAATTATGAAGGAGATTTTCAGGATTGAGGTGATAGAGTCCGAGATACTAATAACCTTAACATGGTCAGGGTAGACATAAATGGGGAATATTTCAATGTGGAGTGTAAAACTGCACGGTTAGTCCTTGCCCGATAGGAGCTAAGGGAAAATAATTGAGTGTCGAGATAGGACATTGATTAAGGTAGTTTTGGGGTTCTATTAGGGCAAGTGTACCATATCCGGGAACCATTTGGAGTAGCTAGGGAGATTGGCGAAGCTATTGTTATGACTTTTACCTCAGATGGAGGAGGTATATTTGGTGTGACTAGATAGAGTCGCGGTATTTTGCTAGCCCTAGATTCGTGTGTGTAATTTAGCTTACTGGTGCTATCAGTAACATTATCTAGTGTATGTCTATGTGTTTTTCCGCTGTAGCGGGGTTCTATTTTCTTTTATTCACTATAAAATCGGGTGTTCATATTTTGAGTATATATCAAGTTTGTACTACTCATTTTTTGTGTGATATACGAGTATGGTATTATTCTGAGTATAAGATGTTCTTAGTTGATCAGAGCGATAACAGGCTAATGATTGCAAGACTATCGTATCCGCGGTTCCAAGGTGAAACTGGTTGTTATTGCGATATCTCACCTGGATACAGGTTGAGCTAGCCTTTATTATGCATCTAGATGGAACTTCGGTGAGTATATGTTTCACTAGCATGACTTTAAATGCATGGGGATATGTAGAATTCATAAAAAAAAATCATGTTTTACGTTAACATACCTCCACGACCGACAAAGTTAAGTAGTAGTGTATAGGATGGGTTCCTAGTTTGGATTTCGCTTGCGAGACGCTCTACGCACGAACCTTAACGACATTGGGAGTGGAGAAATGTTATTGTACACTAGGATGTTGGTTTTGGTAAAATTAGCCGAGATCCATGTGATGACTAGGGGCTAATAAAAAGTAGATGTTCTGTGGAAAAGCACTGAAAATGTTTCTCTCACCGCCAGTGTATGGATGAGGCAAGGTAAAGGAAATTAACTTAAGTCTTGTAGACAGGCCTTGATGAAAAAGGAAAATTTTGGAGGTAGTATGTTTTGAGTATGATGTTCGTAACGCTTTTGTAGAGAGTAGGCGCCCCGATTAGTTAAACTTTCCACTTCGCGAAGATGGAAGGACATAGAGGTAAAAGTACATTAGTAGTTAGCGAGATGGGATTTAAAACGTCCCGATGGTGTGACTTAGACCGTTATATATCGATGACCGACGATGTGAGGAAGTAGTGTAACGGGAGGGTTCCTTGTCTAGATTTCGCTTTGCGAGATGTCCCACGCATGAAACTGAGAAAAAGTTAAAAATTGAGAGACGTCTTGGGCACTAGGGATATAGTTAGTATAGTGTAGGAAACACATCGATCTTAGGATTATTAGGAAGTAAGGCTAATAGGACTGGTGGCGCTATTTTAGGAAGATTGTATCAAGTTAACCACGAGGAGATTGGTGGGTTAAGAAGGATGGAATTTTCAGGTATAGGAAGGATTGAATTTTGAAATTTTTCTCGGGTTAGGAAAACCTATGTGTTAGTATGAGGCTTAGTAAGCGAGGTCCACTTTTAGAGAGAGTGTTATGTGTCGAACGTTTACAATGGTTATCTAATGAAGCATGGGTTAAAAGGTGTATTGGCACCTTGGTAAGTTGATTATGTATACAGCCTGAAATATAAAGGACGCAGCATATAAAACGGAAGATTATGTCATGAGCCAGTCATATATGAATCCGGAGTGTACTAGATGAAATGTCGTAGGAGGTACACGATAATCCAATTGTATGAATGAAATAAGAGGTAGCACACCGAAAGTAAGCAATGAGGGTGACGGGAGTAGTCAAGCGTTAGTGTAATTTCCTTTTCGAGGGAAATTTAATGTCTTGATGAAGATGAGTGGACGCCTGGAGTAGTGAATCTACGATAGAATCAATAGGTTAGAGCGGCGGTTATAGGCTCGTTATATGCGATTATAGAAGCACTAGGTGCGATGTAATGTAAGAGTCCACTTTACGACCGCAGTAGTGTCGTAGCTTATAGAGATATAGATAAGCTTGTTGTTAAGCTAGTACGTTATAGTATAAACCTTAAGATAGGTGGTTATTGTGAACGAGTATATGGGTGAGTACCATTAGATTATCACCGTTCAACTTTTGTGCGCTAGGATATAATATGATTAGCGACCCCAGGTTGGTAGTATCGGTCGTATCTGAATTTTGGGAACAAAATTCCATTGTAAGGGGGAAGAATGTAATACCCCACACTTTTATGGATAATTAAATTTCATAAGTGGGAATAATTTGGAGATTTGAGGAATTTCTCTGAATAATAATTTTTGGAACTTACGAGGGTTAGATGATTTTCGATGTGTGCTACAATTAATTTTGGGAGTATGTAAATGAGTTGGACTATTTTAATTTAATTTCACAGTTGGGTAAAGCGACGAAGGAAAATATTTTATTTGGACAACCTGTATTAAGATGTGTTGGGCTTAAATAGTGAATTTTAGTTAAGTGACTCGAATGGAGATTTCGAGTGTGAGATTGGTTTCGGAATAGATGAGTTAGTTAGAATAGAGTGTTCGGGAGTACTGTTTGGGTTCCGGTAATTTTTGGACAAGTAGGGACTCGTAATTGAGTAAACGAGTCATTTTTCGGTTTATAAGGGATAAACCCTTATTTCTCTCTTTATAAGGCAAAAGATAGATAGATAGATAGATAGAGAGAGAGAGAGAGAGAGAGAGAGAGAGAAAAGAAAGAGGATAAAGGAAGGAAAAAGAGGAAGAAAGGAGATTCCTGCCAAACTCTGTGAGATTCGACTCGAGGTCGTCGGATTTTATCCTCCATGCAAGTGTTTACTTGCTTTATTTTACATTGTTCGCATATCTCATATTATAGTTGGTAAACTATATAATTTGGGTTAGAACCCCTAAAATAAACTTGGGGAAATTTGAGTATGAGTTTACATAATGATGTAGTGTAAACTCTTAATGATTTCTAGTGTTAAATCCCTAATAATGGAGTGTGGAAATGGAAAAACAAGGGCTTTAAGGATTTTTGGGTTTAAATCTAAGAAAATTGGTTTAATCCCCCAAATAATTTATGTGTTAGTTAGAAATAAATGTTTAGATGATTGTAGTGTTGTTGGTTGATATTAGAAACCATAAAAATGGACGTTAGATTGATATATTGGGTATGTGGAGATTTAGATTTTGTCTGAAATGGACAATGACCGGGCGATATGGTATGACCGGTCGACCGCGCCCCCATGGTCGGTCAATCGGGTCAAGGGAAAAAGGCCTACTGATTACTTAGCTAGGCAAAATCCCAACTCGCGGTCGATCGGTGGTCAGGGGCCGGTCGACCGGCACTCTGTTTTCTACCCAAGAATTTGATTTTTCTATTCCTTTTCTCTTTGGGTTTAAAACAAAAGGGCCTTCTTAATTTGTGTATTATAGATGGTTGTGACCTAAAGGACATGAGGAGTAGCGCGTTAACCTCGGCTTAATTGAGAAAAATCCAGGACTAATTTATTTAGGGGTGTTCGGGACGAGTAACCCGAGGGAGTATTTCGACGGGCAATTTTAGATAGAAAATGGTGCTCGTAGAAATGTAATTATTTGCCGACTATAATTGAGTAAATCCTATGAGGCGATTAGGATGAAATTTGGGTTATAGGCTAAAGAGGATTTACCAGTTACGCGATACATCTATTGACAACGGTTATTATAGGTGGTGTGATACCTATGGAATTAAGATAAGTCGATAGTGTACTTATCTGTTTAGTACGAATTTGTATATTAGGGTTTATGTATAAGTCATTAAAAGTGATTAAGGTGCGGGTTATATTTAAGAGAGAGAATACTTATGGGATTAGTATTTTAAGTGTGTGAACACTTAAATATTATTACGAATGGGAACATTCAGGGTTATTGGCTATCGCTATATGAGATTGGCAATTATGGTCATATATATCTGAGAAGTGACGTAGATTGTATATACGATGCGATTACAGTATATATATTATGATACGAATACATACATATATATATGTGTGATTGGTATATTTGTATCTCAGAGGCTGATTCCACGGGATTTCCTTTAGTGTAGGGTTGGAACAACCAGATTGTATATTTTTCTCTAGTGCGATCCGGGGAGGTTGCCCGATGTGGGTGAATCCCCTGGCTTGAGGAGCAGGGAGAGTATATCCCCAAGTCATCTCGTCCCTCATTCGAGCGCGATGTGTGTACTCCACTTGCAGAGGGAATATGACCGCCTCCACCATTGTGTGTTTTTTCCATGACCATGAGTGAGTCTGGCTTGGTACCGTGGTTGAGTGAGTAAACCCGGATTCAGATAGGCACTATGAGAGTGCATCCTCATGTTATATCTCAGTGGGATGGTCATTATACTTGTTGTGTGTAGTATATTGCCTGTATTTGAGGACCAGATATCATATATCTTTAACTAATGTAAAGAGGAAGTGAATAAGGATCTATTCTAAATCCGGGAGATTTTATCCGGGCATAAATTGTGATTTATATATTAAAGTGAAAATTATATATATATATATATATTTATATATGAGTTTATATATACGTTATGTGCTGATGGCATAATGGATCTCAATGATCAATATCGCCAGGTAGTAATGTATCGGGGGTGGGGTTTCTTATTTGGATTTTGCTTCGCGAGACACCCCACGCACGAACGTAGCGCAGTGTTGAGAATGGAGAGAAGTTTAGACCTTAGTACTCGTGTTTATAGGGTGTTTCAGAGATTGGGAGAACCATATTAATTAGGCAAGGTAGCTTAACTAGGTTTTTTAATAGTATGCAATGGGTGTGAACTATGAGAAGAGGGGTGAGGGGTATCTCATGGGAGTGCAATACCAATTTAAATACGAGATAAATCATATTTTAAAAATATAGCATTTATGCACTTCCAAAAATATTTTCAAAACTCGGGCTCTAACCCGTTTCTCTATTTTCTCCTCTTTTGTTATATTTGTATATATATAGGTGTCCAGACACAGGGACGCCTGGATGATGACTCCTTCTAGTCAGACGTATGCTGCAGCAACTGTGGATGCATGCAGGTTTCTTGTAGATGCTTCTATCCTTGAGATCTAGATAGGAGGTACTGTAGAAACATTCGGGATAATAGCCCAACTGTATGTATTTATTATTTTACTGCCTTTTTGTGCAGCATTTGATTTTATTGTATTATGTTAAACCGAGTGTTCGATTATTTTATTTCATTTCAGTTTCATATATGTAAACTGTGTGGAAGTTTTATTTATATGGTTTGTTTAAAAAGATTAGTTACATAAAATTTTGATGCCAGCCTAATAGGTTATTAGTAATTAAATTGGTTTTTGAGAGTGATGATGAGAATGAACTATATGAGACTCCTGTTTTAATTTGGTATAGGATTGATCACCCGGTATTTTATTAGGCGGGGTGTCACACAGTAGTTTTTTTTAGAGGACCAAGAAATACAATTAACACCAGGGAACATACAAAACTCGGAGGGACTAAATCATGTGCATATCAAACTAAGGAGGGACAAAATCTCAAGTATTATTGTCATGTAAGCCATGAAATAATTCTTTCATTGCATGAAACTAATGTGGCTGAGTTAAGGCAGATTTAAAGGATTGTGTTTCAGTAAGGATGGTAGTGGCTAAGAAGGCAGAGGGTTGGGTGGCAGAGGTGGATTTTGAGAGAGTGATCATAGGGTGTTTATTGAGAGGAGAATAAATAGAGCGCCAAGGAGTGATGTGGTTGGTGGCGGGGAGTTAAAAAAGACATGGACTGCTGGTAAATTTTAATAGAGAGATATCATGTTGGGAAAAAACAGCATCGCTAGGTAGGGTTGCTAAGGGAGAGTTGCCATGTTGGAGAGCATGAGTATTTCTAGGTAGAGTTGCTGAGAGGGACGTATCAACTATAGTAGTTGTAGGTGAAGAGGTACTGGTGATGGTTTTATTTTGATGGAGGACATCATATTCGATACGGAAGGCTATGTAAAGGCAATATATAAGATAACTATTTAAGGGTAGCTGAAAAATCGTATGAATGTGGTGTGTGATAATTGATGAAATAAAATTCGTAAGTTCCCAATTAAACTTTATTTAATTAGAGTCCATTTTTAAACAAAATTAAATCAGCCCCAAACCATACAACTGCGTATGTGCGTGTGTCAAACCATAAATAAATAAAGCATGCGACACAAGTTTAAGGAAAAATCCCCGAAGGGAAAAACCTTTTTATTTTCACTATAATTTGTAAAAATGGTTACAAGGATTACAATGAAAATAAGAGTGACCTAAGAAATACCCTAAGGCGTCGTTTTTGATGTCTCGGCTAGAATCTCCCGCAAGAACTCCAGATGGTCAGCAATGAAGAAGAAAACGACTTCTCCATAAGTGTGAACTTTATAAGGACTCCCTCCACAATAGCAGGCAACTCTCCGGTTGTAGAGTTCTCCCCACAAAGATTAAATCACAGCAAAGTGTGCTCTTCAACAGCAAAAATAGTTCACCAAAGTATATTGGGATTTTTGTTAATTGTAAATAAAAAGGGATTAAACCCTAAAAGAAGAAGTCAAAAAGTATTCTGCTTTCGCAGTTTTTCTGTTCTGTAAAATGTTGGGACTTCTTAATGAAAATGAAACCATTTAATGAGTATTTATAATAAAAATGAGTCGCTTCGAAATATGAGCTCGTTCGAACGAGATAAGGGTCTCGCGGGAACGAAGGAAAGATGTCGTTTGAACGACATCGCGCGACATGCACAGGTTGCTCGAACGACAGTGCTAAGTCGTTTGAACGACTACTACGTCAAAAAATATTATTTTAATGTCCGCTCCAAAACATAGAAAAAATACTCATTCTGAAATTTTGACAAAAAAGTCCGCTCCAACACTTAAAAAATATTTTGTAAAAATATCCCAAAAGTTCTAAGTGGATATTTAAGGTATTTAAAACATAACCTTACCAAACTAAACTTCGCGGAGTCTTTTTTATGAAGAACTTGATATTCGGATCCGTCTTTGATGCTTGAATGTTCTTGAAAGCTCTTCAACGGTGCAGCGGTATATGACATAACAAATTGATAACAGACTTATAAAAATATATCCTTACAAATCTCCCCCTATGTATATGCCAGTACATACATAAAAATATCTGAATTATCAAATACAAGAATGCCTATGCAAATATACCCTCCCATGAATAAATTTGCAAGATCTCAAACAGTTCTTAAAAAATCTTCATCAAATTTCAAAGCTTTTCTCATCAGGGTGTGCAACATAATGATCTTCAATATTTGTACCTACACACATGAGATAAAGCAAAAACCTTCGTGACACATCGAGTTTGAAATGATATAAGAATAAATCAGTAATAAATCAAATCTCCCCCATAATGCAAAAACTCCCCCATAACATGATAATTCTTGCTCCCCCTTTTTATGAAGCCCCCAAATAGACAGATAAAAAGAAAAAAATCAAAACCTGGAGTGTCACGATAAAATGCATAGCAAACATGGATCAAGCTACGCGCATGCAAAGGAGTATCTAAAAAATTTCACAAACTATTTTTCAATTTTTCATACAAAACTAAGATATTAAAAATCACACCATGGATTTAGACTAAAACAACCAAGTCATGGAAATGAAATGAATGGGTGTGAAAACATTCGATAGGTAAATCAACTCAATCAATCATATGTGCACGATGCATACGTGTATCCCTAACGAATGAACATCAAAAGTAGTCCTTAGGTGTAGCAGTTGTTGAATTTAGATGATCGTCTTAATCAAATCAACAAATCAAAGTCAAAGCGATTTCCACACCAATAACGTCCAAAACTATTTAATGCTTTTTCAAGACTTTGATGGATGTGCAAACCCGTTTTAAATCTCCATCCAAAAACCCTCATGCATATTTTCTTTTTGAGGTGATCTAAATTCTCAAACTTTGGAGAATTGGTGAGAAACCTAAATGGTACATAAATGGCAGGAATTTCTTTTTATCGCCTTTCAATATTTTTTTACTCTTTCAAACCTCTTTTGACCTCGGATAATAAACTTCCTCAATTTTTAGGTCCAATTTAAACGGCAGCTTAATCGCAAAGGATAAATGATAACCTTTCGTAGCCCTTCACCGTTTTCAAACAAAACACACAGATAAAATATCCTCACAAATAGGGTTCAAAGACGCACACTTTTTATTGTCTTGTTTTATTGCATTTGGTTCATTGTATAGACATAATTGAGAGGGAAACACTCAACCAACATGTGATAGATAAGCGCAATAATCAAACAAATTCGTGCATGTGAGCAATAAAGGAAATCATGAGTCAAACATGTAGCAAGTAACAGTGAATTACATCTTAATGACTCGAAACATTATAAAGCACATGGATGAATTAACCTATTATCTCAAAAATACTATCAAATAGTCACATGAAAAAAATATGGGATGATGTTGTCACTTGGTCATCCTAAGTGTTCATACATAAAAGGTGTAAAACAAAAATAAAAATCATTTTAAATTTTCTCAAAATTTTATCAAAATAAAATCTTTTTGTATTTTTCAAAATTTTCAAAACATTTATAAAAAAAGTACACATGTCATAACACTAGTAAACATATATATATAATCAAATCACAACTAGTGTATCACAAACATGCAAACACAATCATCTATATGATATGGCAAGAGAAGAATCATGTGAAAGAAAACGAGAATCAACTTGTCTAAAATCTAGTGCCTCTAAAAGTGATTTCCTAACCCCAAATAGATGTGAAACGTCGTGTGGAGGATTTAGGAACCAAGGGAACACTGAACATAAACTTCCTAGGACTTTTTACAAGATCAAAACAAAAACGCCTAAGGTGAACTTTCCTACCACAATATGAACAAGTGTAAACGGGTGGAACAACACCTATGGGTTGACCTTGTCTGATGTCCTTAGGAATGGTTGACCATCTAAAACAAACTATGGTTTAGGCTTTTACACTCGAAGCATGAGAACAAAATGAGCCATTACCATCACTATCAAACCTACTCGAGTTTGTCAAATCATTTTTTAACTTCAAAATTTTTTACTCAAGCAAAGAATTAGACTCTTCTAAAGATAGGGATTTCCTTTTCAAATTATCAATTAAACTTAACAGTTTATTGCGCTCCCCCTCAATTAAAGCAAACTTTTCCCTAAGAGTCTCTTCACGTGCCACAAACTCATTGACTAAAATATTTTTATCCTCTTTGGCACAAACACAAAACATCAAATTTTTTAAGTCCTCCAATTCCTTTTCTAAAGATAGGAATCTCTCAACAGTCTCCTTTTTGGACAATTTTAAAGCATTAAATTCATGGTTCAAAGAAACAAAATTTTCATGATAAAAATCTCTTTGATTTTGAACCATTTGCAAAAGATCCGTCGCAGATTTAAAACTATAATTTTCTTTTTCCAAAAAATCAATTCTTTTAGTAAACGTCAAATTCAAATGATTTATATCATCAAAACTCTGACTCGTGTCATCAAAGGGGGTCATCTGATTACATAAGTGCTCCATCGAAAAGTTGCGACAAAATTTCAAATATCAGATTTTAAAAAAAAATCAATATCACACAAATGTTGCGGAAAATAGGAATACGCGATAAATTAGCGTAACCTGCTTTGATACCAATTTGAAAAATCGTATGAATGCGGTGTCTGATAATTGATTAAATAAAATTTGTAAGTTTCCAATTAAACCTTATTTAATTAGAGTTCATTTTTAAACAAAATTAAATCAGCCCCAAACCCTGCCACTGCGTATGTGCGTGTGTCAAACCATAAATAAATAAAGCATGCGACACAAATTTAAGGAAAAATCCCCGAAGGGCAAAACCTTTTTATTTTCACTATAATTTGTAAAAACGGTTACATGGATTACAATGAAAATAAGAACGACATAAGAAATACCCTCAGGCGTCGATTTCGATGTCTCGGTTGGAATCTCCCGCAAGAACTCCAGGTGGTAAGCAATGAAGAAGAAAACGGCTTCTCCATAAGTGTGAACTTTATAAGGATTCCCTGCACAATAGCACACAGTTCTCCGATTGTAGAGTTCTTACCATAAAGATTAAACCACACCAAAGTGTGTTCTTCAACACCAAAAATAATTCACCAAAGCATATTAGGATTTTTGTGAATTGTAAACAAAGAGGGATTAAACCCTAAAAGAAGAAGTCAAAAAGTATTCTGCTTTCACAGTTTTTCGGTTCTGTAAAATGTTGGGACTTCTTAATGAAAACGAAACCATTTATTGAGTATTTATAATAAAAATGATCTGCCTCGAAATACGAGCTCGTTCGAACCAGATAAGAGTCTCGCGCGAACAAAGGACAGATGTCGTTTGAATGACATTGCGCTACATGCACATGTTTCTCGAACGACAGTGCTAAGTCGTTTGGACGACTGCTACGTCAAAAAATATTATTTTAATGTCCGCTCCAATACTTAGAAAATATACTCATTCCGAAATTTTGACGAAAAAGTCAGCTCCAACACTTAGAAAATATTTTGTAAAAATATCCCAAAAGCTCTAAGTGGAAAGTTAAGGTATTTAAAACATAACCTTACCAATGTAAACTTCGCGGAGTCTTTTTGATGAATACCTTGATATTCAGATCCGTCTTTGATGCTTGAATGTTCTTGAAAGCTCTTCGACGGTGTAGCGGTATATGATAATTGATAACGGACTTATTAAAATATGTCCTTATAGTAGCAGATGGTTGACAAGAAGGAGAGTAGGCTGGGACATACTTGGTGAGTGTGTTGGGGTCTGAGCTAAATTTGGATTTTGTGTATCAAGTGTGATTCGTTTAAGGAATTCTTGGTAAGTGACAAAGTCAGTTGAATATTTAGGATTAGATGGAGTGGCGTTATAATTAAAGGGTAAGGTTTGTTCATAAAAAATAACATCGATTTCCTTTGCGAACAGAGATATAACTAATAAAAAGACACGGGTACGACTTAGGGTGGAATTTATGTTGAGATTTATTTTTTAAATATGGGAAATATCAACATCCAAAAACTTGTAGAATAGAGTATTGGGGAGGAGCATTGTATAGACTGAAAAATGGGGTAGCATTTTTTAAAGTAGAGGATGGTAGGCGATTTATGAGATAAATCGAAGTTAAAAATGCCATAACCTATAAAAATATTAGAATATTTGCATGGAATAATAATGTCAACCCAGTCTTAACAATGAGTCGGTATTTTCTTTCTGTAACACCATTTTTTTCGGGAGTTTTTAGAGATGAAATATGTTTCACAACACCATGTTTTGACAAATAATCAACAAGACATTACTTGTAAATTAACCACCAACATCACATTGAAATTTTTTCAATTTTTTCTCAAATTGAGTTTCGATCATTTTATGGAAATTGAAAAAACTTGGTAAAAATCGGATTTATATTTCAGTGGATATAACTAAGTATAACGAGTGTAATCATCAACAAATATTACATAAAATCGAAACCCTTGTGATGAAGAAATTGGAGTTCGTCCCCATAAATCACAATGGACTTTTTCAAATGGTTCTTGAGATATTTTGTCATTCCGACTAAAAGGAAGTTTAAAATTTTTCCCATTTGGCAACCTGCACAAACTGTGCAAGATTTGTTCTAATTACACTATACCAAATCTTTCGGATTGTCAAGGTCATCAACCTTGACAAGTTGGACTTGTTAATATCAATGATCGTGACAATTCTCGGGGTCACAACTTTTGTTGTCACAGACTTGTCACGGTCATTGAACATGACAAGTTCATTAGACTTGTTATGGTCAAAGACCATGACAAAACCATGATAACCTTTAAAAAATTACCACGGTCAATAACCGTGACAAGTCTGGGCAGAATTTAAAAAACATCTACTGGGCAGTTTGGCCACTGCCACTGCCCAACATAATATTTGTACCTGTTATTGCATATATAATTCCATATCCAAACCAAAATGTAACAAATAAAAACAATAAAAATATAATCCAAGTGTCCAGATAAAATAGATACAAATAATGTCATGTGGTAGGTTTGAGGAGGAAGTAAGGCAACATGACAAACTCATTGATACACCCCTGAATATGCATCATGCCGCATTGTTCGCGCAACCAGAATGGGGTTTTCTCCCTCCCAGTTATCACATGTGTGACGAGCACCTTGGTCTTGATGTCTTGAAGCGCATGTCCATGAACCAACATACCCTGGACGGTATTCGGGTTCCTCAACCCCCTCCCTATCCGCATGCCATCAAATACGTCGAGTATAAACACGCTCGGCGAACCAATTGTTGGCATAGGCCGCTTAACAAGCGCTAAGTAGGGGATTGGATCATCAATCGATGAGTCTGCACGTGTCAATGATAAAGCAGCGATGTCCACATCCTTGTCCTCGTCCTCCACCACCTACTCCTTCCCCTTCTCCTTGCCCTTTTCGCCCAACGAACGCTTCACGAATGAGAACAGATCTTGGATAGTAGCCTCCAACCTTGATAGCTTCGCGTCATGCGAGTCCAACTAACGATCCAACCCGGTATTGCTCGTCTCTAATTCGATGATCCTAGATTTGGCCACTCGTAAGCTCACCCCCTTTTCCTCCCCTTGCAATCAGCACCAAGCACTTGGCTGAGTGCGTCCATGGACAAAGATGCCTTGTTGGTAGTGAACTGCGACTCATGCACTTCCTTAAGCTTTTCCTGAAACAACAAAAAGCACAAGATTTGTTAAATAAGTAAATAAAAAAATTATAACGTAATTAACAAAAAGTAAAATGTCAGATTACTTACAATCGTGGCCGGAGTAGTGCACGTTCGTCTTTTTCTCCCAATTTTCCCTCCTCGATTGGTGAGATGCCAATTGTCGCTCATCGATCTCATTGTCAATGAACTTTTTCCATTGTGCCAATGAGATCGGGTCCTTCAGTGGGACGGACTCATTCATTCTGATAATGGAGTCTCAAGTCTTCCCAAAGTACGATCCCCCCAACTTTTTCTTCCATGTCTTATGTTGCTCCCTCAACTGCTCCAAGTCAGAATCGTGAAGTTCTCAGGCCATGTTGAATTGTTCCTGTCAAACAAATACAATGTTAGTTGCAAGTAAATAAAAATATAAATATAAATTAAAATTGAAATTGAAATTGAGATTAAAATATAAATATAAATACAATACTTGTAGTGCCTCCCAAATAGCTAACTTGAGCTCATTTGGCGCCTCCCTCCAACTAGTGAACCCTGAGTCGATAATCATCTTTATCAGCTCGAGGGATCTAGCTAATATCCCCGTCTTGTTCTCGATGAACATTCCCAATTTGTCCCATTTGGGAAGCATAGGGGACGAGGAGCCCTCATCACCTCCGCTATCGCTGGGCCCAGAAGACATCATCATTATCATCATCATCATCCTCGCCTTAATCCCTGAATGAGATATTTTCTATAAATAAAATGTTGTTATTAGTAGAATTTCAAAATGAATTAGATTAGTACATGCAAACATTAAGTCTAAATAGTACATGAACTAATGTAATCAAGTACAAATGAATAAAAAGTATTAAACCGATGTTTGGAATACTTTTTACTGTTTAACTCACACACATATACAAAGGAAAAATAAAAAGATAAAAAGAGTGAAAATGATCAAGTACAAATGAATTAAATGCATTAAATCGATGTTCGATAATAATAAAACACTAGTACATGCGCTAAATTGGAATACTTATTAAAAATTAAAAAATTCTTTCAAATTCAGGTTATCATAAAAAATGGATTAATATTCGATAGGAGCAGACCAGTCATCCATACAACTGTTTAGACACTTTGGCACATTTAGGATGATTGGCAACGACTCGTTGCTGATGTACTCTGAGTAAAATACTTGGTTGACCTTTTGAAATGCTTAAACAAACGTCTATTCGCTCACTATTTGTTGCTCTTCAACTTGGACAAGTCAACCATGATCAAATTGGTGCTAGGATCAACTTTACATGAATTTTTATCCTCAACTCTTATCCAATCACAGTAAAATACGACCTCTTTAAATCTTACATAGTCCAATTCAAATATATTTCGAATTACACCATAGTAAGTCATTTCAGCTTCAACGATATTTTTAACTTTTGTGCTCACTCGAAAGAAAGTAAGAGCCTTGTATGAAATTCTCGAGTTCTGTACATTTGTATTTTCCTCCTACACCCTTGCACCGAATACGTAATCATTCAATCAATACTTTTTATACTCTTGTGCCATGAACAAGGGTCATGGGGCTAGACGAGCAAGCCTTTGGTGCCTTTGGCCCAGGTATCAACAAAGACAGCTTTGAAACTTTAGATCTCACACACTGTGAATGAGGGGGGTTGAGTGGGGATAGTATCACTGGCCATATACTCTGATTGGTGTTTAGTTTTCCAAACGGATTGAAACCATCTGTTGATATAGCCAAATGAATGTTATATTATTCTCGAGCAAAATCGGGATACTCATAACTCATCCTCCTCCAAGCTATAGAATCAATAGGATGATGCATGAGATTATCCCCTACTTCTGCCCTAGCATGCCAAGTCATTGCCTCCGTTATCCATGGTATTGTAAAAAATTGCTTTAATCTAGGCCCAACGGGAAAATATTTCAACACTTTTTGAGGCACTTTTGAGCTTGTGCCTTCCTTGCCAGTAGATTGGACATATCTAGGTTCATCGCATACCGGACAAAGATCAAGATTTTCATACTCCTTTCAGTATAGTATCCAGTCATACACACAAGCATGAATCGATTTATACTTCATTCCCAAACCTTTCAAATTGTTCTTCATAATAGGATAGCTATTTGGAAGCGTATTCTCCTTGGGTAGTAAGCCCTTTACCCAATTCAGAATTCTTGTTACACTATTGCCAGATAAACCGTATTACGTCTTTAAACTCTGCAAACCAACCATGGCATGTAAATTTGTTTGATCTTTCTCAGAGCCAGAGTATAACAGTTGGGTCGTCTTAAATTTTAAACTTTGGTAGTCAGCATCAAGGTTTATCGTGATATCTTCATGAGTACCTGAACCTTGTACATCGTCAGTGACCTCGTTATCCTTCACTTCATGAACTCCATACGCATCATTAACTAAATCCTCTAACATATTATGATCTACGTTGTCCCCTTCTACATCTATCCTACTTATTGAAGGTTGTTGTGAAGTTTGTTCAGTGATAAAAGGAAGTTTTAATTCACCGTGAAAACTCCAAAATCGATAATTATCTTGCATACCCGATCTTAACAAATGTAGTTCAACTATTTTCCACTCAAACACCTTACCATTATTACACCTAGCACACGGACACTTAAACTCTTCATCATTATAACATCTCTTTGGGTATTTCACAAATTCATTAGCACTTCTGCGAAACACATCCCCCAATCTATTTTTCTCCCCGATCCACTTTTTTTATTTAGGATATCCCATCATAGCTACTACAAACAATCATCTATTAAAGGTAATAATTGTATATTCGTGGATTAGTATAAACAAAACATAGATTTATAGTATGTTTCAATTAATTAAGTCTTATTTATATTCGATTTTTAAATTTTAATTTATAATAGTAATTCCTATTTCCTCCATGTCCTCTAAAGGGTGAGTGGTCCTATCCAATTTAAAACCGCATATTTCTGTAATATACTTAAGAACTCATGCACATTGTTACGATTTGAGAAAAATTCGGCATCATATCCCCATAGATCTCCAAGTACACGACGTAGATTGGTAAGTGTGAGTGTTATTTCAATTGATCAATTGAAATAACACTCACACTTACCAATCTACGTCATACTCATAGAACATTATGATACGACTGCATAACTTTCTCCAAAAGTAACAACTTTAAGACACTAAGAATATTATTATATAGAAATTATGCGTTCCCAAACTGTCCAAACGAGACAATTCGAAAGATCTCATTACAGGGGTAATGACTCTCGAACGGGTCTAAGGGATATTGAATGCGTACGCATAAGAACTAGAAGGCTAGTATCTATGCGCACTATTTGTAATTGTAGGTATGTTTCATTTAATTATGATAAGTCCGTGGTCGTGCCACTCTCGTACGGGTCGTGATAGAAAGTAATTTTAGAAAAAGTCAAAAACTCCCCCTCCCCCCATTTTGACAATAATCTAGTGGTCATGCCATTTCCAAAATTAACCAACTCAACAAGTTAAGACAATATAATTATTTCTGGAATTATTTGTGTGAATTAAATTAAGTATTTTTAAAAAAATTAACAACCAACTTCCATATCCAATCACCTGCGTCCAATATAATCCAACAACAACAAAAAACCCACAAATGTGTATCCCGTACTCCATCTAATTCATCTACTCAATTAATTAAACAATAAAAAATTCAAACCTAAATAAAAATAAAGAAACAATATTTATAATGTCCAATCAACATTAACAATTAATTTCAAGTCTTAAACTAAACATTAATATTAAATCCTAAATCAACATTAACAATTAATTTTAAGTATTAAACTAAACACCAATTAATTTCATCACACACATATACACACGCATACACACCCCACACCCCCTGCCCTCCCTCCCCCCCCCCCCCCCCCCCCCACACACACACAACCCCCCCTCCACACACAAATGCCCCCTGCCCCACCACAATCATGCCTGTCCCACCACCCCATGCCCCCTCCCGCACACCACACACACCCCCATGTACATGCACACATACACATATACACACATACACGAACACATATACACACACATACACACATATATACAAATAAAAGAGAAAGAGAGAAGAAAAAAATACCTGGTAGAGAGAGAGAGAGCGCGCAATCGCTTAGAGAGAAATGGAGGGAATAGAAAACGGTGGGAAAAAAGAAGAGAGATGATTTTTTTACTGATAAAGTTGTCACAGACCTGTCACAGTCATTGACTATGACAAGTTTATAAGATTTTCACAGTCAATGATCGTGACAAGTAAAGTTATCACAATCTTATCACGGTCATTGACCGTGACAAGCGTGGTCGGCTCAAAAGTGACATTTTTGTCTTTTTGGTGTAGTGTTATTAAAGTGTAAAACAATACATTTATTTTAAAAAATGTAAAAATTTGGATTGAGGATGTCCCAATCATTTATGCCACAATTCATCATTTGTTTTCCCTCACGGATTGTAGTTAGAACTTGTTGATGTTCTTCTTCAAAGGTGTAAATAGATCTTTTTCTAGTTCCCATGGCGAGCACTAGTTGAGTCATCTTGTCCTTGACAACAAAACCACCATTATGAAATTCAAAGATACATTCATCATCTATTAATAATTATCTCATGGAAATTAAATTCTTTTTAATTTTTATAACCACAAGTACATCTTTTACTGACAATTTAGAGGTAAGTGTTTTTTCACAATATGTGTCATATCAAGTTTGGTTCCATCTCCAACAATGACTTTATGACTTCCAATATAGCGTGAGAGTTTAAAAAATTACCTGTAAAGTGGGCCATATGAGATGTTGCACCAGAATCAATGTAAAGAGAGTTATCCTCACGAGATTGAAAAATTGCATTCATAATTGTTGGAGTTTGTCCTTGTGTCCCATATAGATAATCCCATCGATAAAATTAGTTGATTGCAATGTGGTTAGTGTGACCACAAATTTGGCACACCACATTGTTATTTTCTCCTGAATTTGGACTAGATTTCTCTTTGAAGTTTCTAGTGTTAGTAGTAGGTACTGGATTGTTTGATTTTGACAGATTATGAGGAGTCATAAAGGACTCTTTTAATATGACTGTTGAGTACATATAGTGACCACTAGCATAAAAACTAAGGCTTAAATTTTCAGTATAGTTATTGACACTAGGGGTGTTCGCGGTCCGGTCCTGTCCGGTCCGATTTTCAGGTATTTTTGGACCGGACCGATTTAATCAGTCTTAAAAAATTATGAACTAAGACAAGATCGAAATAATCGGTATCGGTCCTATTAGGTTTTCAATTGGTCCGTGTTCGGTCTCGGTTCTTTTTTGTCCATTATTGATTCTCAGTTTTTTAAGTTTGGGACATTAAGTTTCAAAACATTATTTTTCATTTACTATAAAATTACAAAAATATAAACAAAGATGTAAATGACTTCAACTAAGCCATTTAAAAGTGTTTGCCCAAGCAACTACAATAGAGGTAGTGTTACATAGACATTTAATTTTCTCAAACCTTCTTTGAATTAGTGTGTTTGGGCATAGTTTCTAACCGGGATCATAGAGTCACTCACATAACTCTACTGCTTGCCACTATCAAAGTGATGGACAAATAGAAAGAGTAAAGTAGTGTGTAGACTCATATTAATCAACGTAAAATTGATAGAAGACTCATATCAATCACCTCTAAATGATTTTTTAGAGATCAAATTTAAACACTATTCATTTTTATGTCTGCCTTTTATCACCTTCCCTTTTATATAAACCCAGAAGAAACATTCTTCATTAGTTTTTCTATTAAACAAAAAGAGCATTAATGTGTGTATGAGTTGCACATATACAAAAGTAAAACTTTCTTGAATTGTTCATACAGCTACAAGAGGTTTGCACAAACAACTACAATAATCAACTGCAAAAATAAACTTTGGTTAACTTACAACTAGGTTAACTTACACATGCTGCCTCAGTCGAAACATAAAGAGATGAGCTCCATTAGGGTTTGATTGATGATGGACGTAGAGAAGAGAGATATTCTTGTAGAGTGAGAGAGAGAAAAGAAGAGATTTAACTTGGGTTGGTAACTCTTGGTCTTGGGAGTTTAACGATCGTAGAGAGAGAGAGGGAGAAGGAAAAAAGAACAAATTTAGGCTTGGTAAGATTTATGGTTGTATTGTAACTTATAAGGCAGTATGTACGTTACTAAACTATATATATATATATATATATATATAAGAAGTTCAGTCCGATCCAAACCCGCTTTTTAAAACCCAAGACCGAGATCAGATCGATTTATTCGGTCATTTGTAATTTTGGACCGAATTGAGACCGCATTCATAAAACCCCCCAAATTTAGGTTCGGTTCGGTCCATTCGATCCATTCAGGTTTATGCACACCCCTAATTGACACCATGTGGTCGAAAACCACGACCTCTAAAATTATAGGCGCCAAAGTTTTGTTGGCAAACAAAACTCAACCTCTATAAATGTTTAAAATGCCATTGATTGTAACCATTTGTAGGTGCTCTTGATGCAACAAAATTCATATTATGATAAATATTAGGTTAGACCATAAGGAGTTCAAAAGAGGTTTGTTCTCTGATGTCAAAACCTTTTAGAGAAGATATAAGATGTGATATGTTTGGATAAGGTGGTTTACCCAACATTACAGTACGAAAAGTGGAGTATTTTTGCCCTAGGCCTCTAGCAAAATTAATGAATTTTGTGTCCTGATTAAGAGGTTTTTGAATAGTAGCAAGTTGGTCACATGTACCTTTGAACTCCTTAACATATTCATTTAAAGTCTTACCTTTTAACTTGATGTTATGTATTTGTTATTTTAATTGGAACTGTTTTTCATCTATACATTTCAAAAACATATTCTTACAAGCACTCCCATGTTTCTTTTGTAGATACACAACTTATAATAAGAAACTGAAATTCTCTTGAAATTGTACCTGATATCCATATTTTGGTCAACATGACTTTTTCTTTCCATTCTTGAAACTCTTTGATGGTTTCTCCATTGTCATTGAAATTTTTAGGTGGTTCATTTGTGATCAAATTTGTAGCCTTCAAATCTTTCATATATTGGAGCATTTGAGTTCTCCACATCAGGTATTAGTTTCTAGCTTAACATTACAAATTATAATAAGTTGGTGCAATGAGTTTATATTAAGATAAGTAACATTTGATGATGAAGAGGATGCCCCAGAATCTGAAAGCTCTAATACCATTTAGAGAATTTAGAGTGTTGAAGAAATATGAAATGACTTTATTTTTATTCTGTCATTAATAAACAACAACATGAGACCCATTGGGGACTTATAGAAGGTAACAAACTTAGACTTCCTTAATAGTAAGAACTACCTAACAGCATAGGAGGAACTAACAGTTAATGATAATAGGTATTCAAAAAAAGAGGTTGATCGAGTATTAAGCCAAGCCATGCAGGTGAGTGAAGCTCAATTTATGCATTTCTCAATAAATTATAGTTCACCATCGTGGAACATGGTTCGTCGATTATCTCTAAAAAAGAAAAAAGAACCCCTGATTTGAGATCACCCAAAAATAAATAGTGGACACTTAATTTGATACAGATTGAGTATTAAATGATTTGTAGGTTAGTAAAGGTTGACAATTGAAAATTTGACATATTATCTTTTAATATGGACAATTAATATATAAGGGTGCTCTCGAGTAATTATGTGACTTACTATAATTAAAAAAATTCATGGGATGCGAGTCCAATAAAACTTTAAAAATAGAACTAAATCCAAAAAATCTTTATATTATATATGGTTAGGCTGTAAACGAATATTCAAAAATCCGCATCCATCCGATATCCGAATCCGAATTTGCGGATATTTATCCAAAAAAATGGAAACGGATACGAATATGGATACTCTATAAAAATATCCGAGAAAATGGATACGGATATGGATAGTACTAGTATCCGACACGTATAATCCGTATCCGATGCGAAGTATCCATTTTATTAGATATCCGTTTTACCGGATATCCGTATCCCTCAAACATATATTTAAAATATTACTAATAATATTAGTATTAGTATTACTATAATAAAATAGTATTAAATAGAAAACTTAATCGTTTATTCCCGAAAATAAAACAAACACATACTACACTCTAAACAAAAACACTCTAAAGTTATTATTTTATTGGGTATATTATAAAATGTCATGTATTATTATTTTATTGGGTATATTATCATAGAGTTACAATACACTATATCACACATAACATACACCCACTAAAGAACATATACTCTGCTCAAAATAAAATAAAATAAACTAATTTCATTTCATTTTTCTTTCGTACAAAACAAGAGAAAAGAAACCATCAATCCCTTCACAAAAAAACTCTCATTCCGTCACCTCCCCCTCCGCCGCATCATCCCGCCACTGCCCATCAACCCCGCCACCACTTCAACCCCTCCGATGCGCATCAACTCCACTACTACGTATCCCCTCCTCCTGCAATAATAAGTTAGCAAGAACAGGTACATACAAAATAAAAATATATAACTGTATTTATATATTGTTCATGTGATTGTTCATTAGTTTCTTTAATTATAAATAAATGTAGGAGAGAAACAAAAAAGTAAAGAGATGGTTTTGATTGTGACGAGAACTGAAGTTAACAATAAGTATATTATATACAAATTAAAAATGTATACTTATTAAAAAAAATATTAGTATGTTTTGAAGACTAAAAGTTCCATGAAGTTATCATTCTCAATAAATTTGATTTAATCTAAAAGGTGCATATTTATTTCTATTGCTATGGAATGCTACTATTATTTTTTTTGGGATGAGTTTAAGTTTATATTTTTGTAAAGTATGAATGATTTTAAGCCATATTATCATTATGAAATGCTACCATTATTATGGAACCATAATTGTTGATGTTAGGAGGTAGTAATTTTGTTATGTATTTATTTGGATTGGATTGGATTGGATATTTTAATAATTATTTTTTGCAATGGCTAAACAATGTAAACGGATACGGATACGGATATTATCTGAATCCGAGGTATCCGAGCGGATACGGATATGGATAGTTGTTTTAACTATATGGGAGGATACGGATACGGATACGGATACGAATACAGATACAGATACGGATACAGATAGTACATCCAGATAGCGGATACGGATATGAAAAATATAGTATCCGATCCATATCCGTTTGTTTACCACCCATATATATGGTATAGTGTTTAACTCTTATTTTTTTCTTTTTCTTTTTTTAAATGTTTGGTTTAGTTTTTTTTAGGCTTTAGTGTTTTAATATATTTAGGGTTTAAGGTTATTTGGATTTAGAGTTTATGTCTTATTCGTTCCATTTTTATTTAGGGTTTAACGTTTTAATATTTTAGGGTTCAAAATTTAAGATTTAGGGATTAAGATAAGAGAAAAAAGAGCCTTTGGAAGCATTTCACAATGTGAGTGCCTTTTTTTAAAGGCCAATATGTATAAATGAACTATTTATAACTCGAATGTTTTCATTTTAGTCCTTGGTCAATATTTTTTTTAGTCCACTTATATATTTTTCGACACTAAGTTCCCTCATTCTTTAATATAAGTTATGGTATACACGAACTTAACACGTATATATGATAAAGACTTATGTGTACATCATAAAATTCAACGTACGAATCACAATTTTTTCTAAAAAAGTATTAAAAAGTCATGTATACTTTACAAAATTTATTGTATACCTTACATAAAATCATGTAAGCAGCAAGGGCGAGGAACTTTAGTACTAAATAAATATGTTAGTGAACTGGAGAAAAAATAATTACGGACCAAGAAGTTAAAACAAATAACATTTAAAATTTATGCACATAATCTTTATAAATATGAAAACGGGCCTAATTATATCAAGTATGTTTTTGTTTTCTAATCGGCACAAGCCTGTTTTTAGGGATGATCTCCTAAAAATATATCAATGATAGAATAATCATTATATTTTATATATAAGAAAAATGATCAACAAACTTCACGTGCTTTAGTAAAATAAAAATGTGCTATTATGCAAAATATTAAGGATAGTAAATGCGTTTTGATTTATATGTCATGAAGACATAGTCAACATTTATGCCAACTTAAATTTTTATGACATATCGCATCCACTCACCCAAGTCAATACCCAATTCATCCTCACAACCACATCCTCAATGCTTTCCAATAATGACCGAACGTGTTCAATAATTTTTAGAACTTTCTTTTTTGTTTGTTCTAACTTTATACATGGTATTGGTAACCTATTAATTATAGGGACAATCAATGCTCAATTTTCAAGAGTCAAAGTACATTTTATATTTAATTTATATTATTTTTTTATGTTTTAGAATGTTCATTGCATTTTTTTTTTGATAATTTTTTCTTAGAGTTTCAAATGAGAAAATAAGAATATTTGTGAGTGTTGTTTGTGGCGAAGAATTTTTTGAAATAAAAAAAAAAATATCTAAACTAAATATTAATTAAAAGATATTGAGGAACTTTTCATCAAATTATGCTTAAATACAAATTATGTGTTTAGATTTATTTTTAGTTCAATGTGTATAATTTTACCAAATACGAAAAATGATAATATCCACTTTTAGAGTACATGGTCAGAACTTGAATTATAGGGATCTCAAACTAAGTAAACAAATATTAATCGAAAAAGTAGTATCAAAGTGATCCTCATATTATGCACTTTAGAAAATTTAAGTTGATATTTTTTAACATTGAACCGGGGACTAGGGTTTAGAAACCATAGTAAGCTAACTATTTCATTTTAAATGTAGTGCCTGTCTGCTTTGGGGTGAAATATTTTATCAGTTAGGTAGAAAGTAAAAGAGAGAATTATTTGCAATTATTCTACTTTATATATATATATATATATATATATATATATATATATATATATATATATATATATATATATATATATATATTTTGCAATTATATTTTATTATCTGGCTAAACGATTTAGGATTTGTATTGTTTGTAAGGTTCAAGTTTTACGAGTTTAGAGTTTAGGGTTTATTTTATTTATTTTTAGGGTTTAGAGTTTGTGTCTTTGTAGGTCATAGGGAGTTTTTTTTAAGGGGTTTGTGGTTTAAAGTAAGAGAAGCGAGAGTGTGGTGTTTTATACGCAACGATTTTTTTAAAAATAAATAAGAGTTCAACTAAATGTTAAATAAAAGGATATTGAGAGACTGTCGAGTTATACAAAGTAAGATGGAAAACATCATTTTTACCTATTTGAGGTTTAATATTTTGTTCCGAAGTATAAATAAGTTATTTATCTATCTGATGAAATAGTATATAAACTTGAATTCCCGGTAATTGAAAATAATTTTATAATTTTCTTTTGTTATGAAATACATTTTACCCAGTCCTAACACAATTTAATGGGCTTAAAGCTCCTAAAAGCCCAACTGAAGCTCACCATTTATCTCAAGCACAACCACAGTGATCTATCTTTGTACAGTTAAAATTCAGAAAACTACAAAATTATTGTCTGTCCATCATTTTGGCTGGATTAAAAATTAGAGCATGAGACACCTCATAACTTCACTGAGTGAGCAGGTGGGCCCTGTCCCATATGCTTGGCCCATAAAGTAATTAATCACGTTATAATGAATACCTAATCCCATATAAGCAAAGTTAAAGTTTGGTAGTATTGATTAGCATTATGTTAAATGGGTTAACAAAGTCTAGTTGACAATCATTTGTGCCAGCTTTCATCAAGAAGAATGAGTGAATAATGATAAAAAAAAATACTAAAGTTAGAGTTAATTGTGAGTTGTGTTTGTGTAAACTATTATCGTGTTAAAAAATTAATGTCTACCCATGCGATTCTTACGGGTGATTAAATCATATTCTATTATAATTTGTTATTTTGATGTGCAGTGTTATGCTCATATGGCATTATTTAGGGAACTTGAGAAATAGTCTTATTTTCAGAAGATAATTTTTAGCAAGTCATATCAAAATATTTTTTTCTCAATAAATTACATGTTTATAAATAAGATATATTGAAGTAAAAATATTTTTTCATGCGACTTGTTGAAGCAAAAAAAAGATCGTAAAATTTATTTAACGACATACTTAGTAAATATGACTAAGTGGTAAAAAATGATTCAACTTGGATTGTATATGAATTGACACATTAATTCTTTAACAAAATTATTTAGATCTACGAATTCATTAATATTACAAAAAAATTTATTTTCTATTTACTCATTTGTCTAGCAATAGTTCTCATTTCTGATTCACTAACAATTTATTTTATATTTTTTTAACTTAATATATCAGAATGAGTCTTAATGGCTTTTAACGGTTGGAGTGAGCAAGCATCAAATTCATTCGTTAGTTATCATGTTTTATCAGATTCACATTAATATGTTCCGAAATTATTAATTGTTCACCTATTAACTAATAATTTCATGACAATTCGTGTTGTGCTACATCTTTCTAGGTCTAACTAAAGTGACTCGATACGAAGATACGAATTTTTAATATAAACACATATTTTTTATATACTTTAGGTAAATTTTAATTATTGTACTTGATAATAACACTACACCAAAATTAGGTTTTTGTCACTCTATATCCGGCTAGATTTGTCACAGTCAAGAACTGTGACAACAAAACACGTGTTTGTTGTCACGGTCAATGACATGACACGGCTGCGACAATAATATAATATTCTTTTGGATCTTGATATTCTGCATCCAACCCGAAATATAAGAATTAGCGCTCATTCTTGAGATTTTACATTTGTTGGGGATGAAAATATGTCTCCAATAATAATGTGACACGTGGCAAGGGGCCTCGAGGATCATTCTTAAGGAAGGTCGATGGATTTCCCGCTTGGTCTCCAACACATCACCGCCCAAGTCAATCTTGTCCAATTACAGTCCTTATGACACTACATGACTAGTTTGACAAGATAAAGATCACAAGAGTCCAAGCGAAGATAGAAGACCGGTCATATCAGAATGATAGTATTTTTATCATCATGTAAACTCTAATATAAGAGTCATTATCCAATTATAATCCCTAACTCTATATAAAGGGGAGGCCCCTAATTGTGTAAGGGGGCTTAGAGGCTAGAGATCATTATTATGTAACTCTCTCTGATATTACCATGAAAATACCTCACCGTCGTCGCCGACGTAGGCCGATTTTAGCCGAACCACATATATCTCGTGTTTCTCTTATTTGTTATTTATTATTTGTTGATTCTTCACTGTTGTGGGGGACCCCATTCTCGATGATTTTATATAACCCTACAATTTGGCGTGGTATGTGGAAAAGGTGATGAAAAGTCATTTCTACCAAAAGGAGGACAAGAGCTTATAATTTAGAAATTTCATGGCATATTTTTTATTATTTTTTTAGATCTGTTATGGAGAAGTTAGCTGTATTCTTTTAGTATTCAAGGGGTTATGGATCTCCTGGAATCTTTGTACTATTTTCCCTTCTAATCACTTACAAAGATAAGTCATTTTTTCTTTATGTCTATGATTGCAGTATATGCATATAAATATATGTTCAATGACATAGGGGCTATACAATTAATGGGATAACCCACCTTTGGAAATAGTTTTCTCAATATTTTTTTACTAGTTTTGAAATGAGCCTCATAATCTCTTAAAACTTCTATTCATAATTGTTAGGAGATTAAATTTTCTGGTTTGTTAAGTGTCCACCATGAGCATATTATCTTCAAATTAAATAAATTAAGGAAGATGTTTCCTCTCTCATCCATGGTTTATATCTGACAAATCTATAATTTTGAATTTTTTTTAGCCATAGGTTAGGCTTTGAGTTGTTGAACTTTCAAGCCTCTGACGTGTTTAATTGAAGACATCACGGAAACACTGCAGAGATTACATATCGTGGTGTGTTTCATGCCACATTTTTGTCTTGATATTTTCAAGGATCTCTCAAGTATGAATGCATATGATTTTGATTCTTGGAAATTTAGTTGTGGGTGCTTTTACAAAATTATTTGGAGCTATTTTTAAATATTTTTAAAAGAAACTCATTTGAAGCTTGTTCGAAGCTGTTCAAATTAGATCAGTTGTTTGTTCGAACGAGGTTTGATTTGGTTCAAAAGAGATTGCAATTTCATTTGAACAAAGCCTAGCTTTTGTTCAAACGAACTTTATCGAAAATTATACCACCTCAAATTTTGGGTTTTCAATATAAAGGGGACCAAACATAGTTTTTTACAAAAACTTTTGGCTAGATTTATTTTCCAATACAAATCCAAAAGCTCCCAAACCCTAGTTTAACCCAAATGATTTAAAGATACAAGTTTCAATCTTTATATGGGTTGAGATCTTGTTTTGTGGGCATCAAGAAGGTTTTACTTGTCTTTGTTGATTACGTTTTATACGATGGATTTTTTGTTTGTTGTTTACACACGGTGGACTCCGTGTTGTGATGTTACGGTAAAGAAGTTATGAATTTTATGTTCCGTATCTATTGATGGTTGTTGAGTATATTCGATGGATACCGAGACGTGTATGGACTCACACATTATGGCAACTTATATGGGTGGACTTCTGTGTTGAACTATGTAGGATAGGATGAAGATTAAAGATGCATCAAGGCTTGTGAGTGCGTTGAGTCTATATAGTAAGTCATCTGTCAGCTTCTGTAATTCCTTATTATAGTGATTTGTGTGGCTGAACCGTTTGAGTTTTTTCTCATTGTGGGTTTTCCTCGCACATCGACGTGTTGTGTGATTTATTTATTTATTTTATTTGCTATCACATAGATGTATGTTTTAGGTTAAGAAGACAAAATTTGGTAAATTGGTTATCACAACAAATCCATTTAAAACTGTTGCAAAGTATTTGTTTAAGTTTTATATTTAATTTGAATAAAATTAAAAATTTGAACTTTTTGAAGTTTAGACTACCCATCTCTCCGTATAAAGATTTTAGGGATTTCAAATTGGTATCAGAGAAGGTTACACAAAATTATTGTGTGATCTTTATTTTGAGTGAGGGTTCACCTAGGATATCAAAATTTTAAATTGGTATAAAATCTAGAACACTAAGTTATCGTGTTTAGATACATATTTAGGCATGAATTTTGATGGTTTTTAATCTGAGGGTCATTCGATTTATAGGGAACCGATGCTTGCTGGGTCTAATTATACATCCTGAGAAATACATATGAAATCATCACTTAAAGCGATAAATCAAAGGATTTATTTTGCAGTAGTTGAAGGGTGGAATCCACCAACCACTAAAGACAGAGAATAAATTCTTTTATAACTAATATAATCATTGATTGAGGAAGATCATGTGTTAGCAAATTATAATTCTTGAGGTTTTAATGCTCTATTTTGTTTGATCACATCGGTGGAGTTTTGCGGTATTATGACTTGTGAAATCTCTAAAGAGACTTAAAACACACTCCAACTCACCCATAAAGATACTAGTACGATTGAGGCATTCAAACTCCAAAACCTTACCACTCAGTTTGAAACCATTAAATGCAGGTTCTACACTAGATTGTCAGATACTATTAACTCGTATTTTTAACTTGGGAGAGAGAATATCCAAAAATTGAGTGATAAAGAAAATCTTAAAGTCCTTGTCTGAAAGATTTATTTCAAAAGTGACAATTTTAAATTTCTTAGGTATTTTTGACTCTAAAAAGCTTGAAGAGATTGTAGGTTATTTTCAAATTTCTGAGCTTTACATGTTTCCCTCCAAAATGAATAAAAAAGATAAGGGAATTTCTTTAAAATCCCGAAAGGAGGAATCTATTTTGGATGATGAGTCTGACATCGATTCTAATTACATGGCCATGCTTGCTAAGAAGTTTATAAAGTTTCTCGAGTTTCAAAAGCAATTGAAATATGTGAAGAAGTTTGAGAAAAATAAGTTTAATAAGGCCGATCAATTCCCTAAAAATCGTAACGATAATTTTATGAGGGATGAGTTTGATAGACGCTTTGCTTGTAAGGGTTATGGCCATAGGGAAGTTGAATGTCCCACTACACCAAACTAAGGAAGGGGGAAAGAAACTTAAGGTGTAAAATTCCACCTTTAATGATAGTGATTCGGAAGAGGGAACTAATTCCCCCATTGAGTGCAACTACACCTCATTCATAGCTTGTCATAAGAGCCTTAATAAAAATATTTCTATGAAGATAATTCTAAGCATGACACTTGTTAGGAAATTATTTTTTATTCCTAAGTTTATGATGGTAGAGATCGTGGAGAAAAAGATGAGGATGAGGATGAGGAAGACGAGGAGGAGAGTGAACTCCAAATTTCCTTCCATGAATTATATGTGGAAACGTTGAGAGTGAAAAAAAATTTGAATTTGGAAGCTAGGTGGAAATAACTTTCCATATGCGATAATAATGGAAAATTGATTGAGGACCTTAGATCACACGAGAGGACTATTAGGGAGTAGCTCGAGTATGCTGTGGGCGAGATAGATAGCCTTCCAAGTTTGATAGAATTATTTAAGAATGAGCTTGTTCAATTTGAATAGTCTAGGAATTTAATGGAGTATTGGATCGTAGAGCGTGAATAGAGATTGAGAGACTCAAGTCATGTCATATTGAATTGGGAATCTAGGTAAAAAAAGTATGATAAACTGTTAGGTACCGTCCAAGTCAAAGATGACAAGGGTGGGATTGGCTACGATGACTTAGATTCGTCCGTTACAAAAGCAACTACCATGATTTTGAGAGAGTCAACTGTTTCTGGGAAACTTAGATAAGATTAACCCTTAAGTAACACCTCTCACCGTGTTTATACATACACACATTGTGGTAGGAAAGTCCATCTTAGGAATTTTTTCTTTGATCTTAAAAATGGTCCTAGAAAGTCTAAGTCTAGAGTCACCAAGGTTCCCAAAACCCTAGAGCATCACGTCACACTTATGTGGGTTAGAAAATCCAATTTGTAGGCTTTATATAATAGACGTATTAATTCTCATTTACTTGCACATGATACTTATCATGATAAATCTTATAGTTGATTGTGTTGGCATTTTTTCATACACTAGATTTTGTATTTCATGATATATGTGTTTAGTAGTTGTATATGGTTTGAGTCTTTTGTATTTTTTTCCTTTATTGCATGTTAGTGCAAAATACAAAAAGATTTTGTTCGTCTTTTGTTCTTTTTAATTGGTATTTTTTTTAAATGTTTAAAAACTCAAGAAGATTTTTTGGTTTATGTGTAGTTTAGTTTTACACATTTTGTGTGGCATGCTAGTGTGTCTGAATCCATTCCATTTCGTGTTTTCATGTGTCTAAGACATTTGATTATGACTTTCAATGCCTAAATTTGTCTTAATTATGCTTTCATAGAGTGGTTCAATTTTGATTTTCTTAATGGATTCACTTTGTATATGCCTCCATATACAAATTTGCATGCGATCTTTTGAATTTAACTTCACATGTTATATTAGTGCTAAGTGAGAAATTATCCCATCAATCTTGTCATCTACAGATTTATTGACTATGAGGGATTTGTGCATGTAAGAACTGAGGCCTGTGAGTTTGTTTAAATTATATTAAAAATAAGAGGGTGAATAGGAAAGGGCTACGAAAGGAGCAAATATCATGCGAGAAAGCCACCGTCGGCAAGAGCTTAAAAAATGAGAGGTAAAAAGAAAATATTATAGGCCACCAAGTTTGTCTGTTTTGATTTTCAAAAATGGTATCTTCAAAAGAATTGAGTGAAAAACATATTATATATGTTTAACTTTTGAGGGTGTTATACTTGAAGCTCAACGGGTTTGCACAATGAATCCTAGCTATGCTTATCATGTCATGACGCTATTGATTTGTAGAATCAAAAAAATTAAAGGCTTGTGTGCATTTTTCTTGTTTGTTCATTGAGTTTACTTTATCTATAAATTGAGGCTAAATCTTAGTTTGATAAAGTTTTGGGTAAAGTAGAACTCCTAAGACACATTTGAATGATTGGGTCATAATTCATTTGTTTCTAGTTTATGCCCATTCATTCCATCCCATATGTTTAGACACATCGATACTATGCTAGTGTATAAGGCATATGTTTGTGTCAGTTTTATGGCCATTTATACCTATATATATGTGCTTGTGTGTCATTGCTATATTTGTATATTTATATATATGGTATCTCTTTGTTTTCAGTCTTTGCGTTTGCATATAATCCTTGTTCTCCACGTGCTTTATCTTTTTATTAGATTGTCATGCTATATAATCATATTGTTATCTCTTATTGGTTATTTGCATTGATATATCATACTTCATCGTGTATTCTAGTTGATATCATTTTTTGAGAAAGCCGTGTGATATCGATTTAAACTATTTCACAAATTTCCAAATTTAGACTTATTCAATCGGTGTCAAATTTTAAACCAAATTAATTTAGCCCTAAAACATGCATCTACGTGGGTAATATCAAACTAACACAAATATAATAGTCAAGTTTTATCGCATTTGGTTCATTTTAAAGACATAATTGAGATGAAACACATCGACCGATATATGATGTACAAGAACAATAGTTAAAAAAATCCGTGCAAGTGTGCAATAAAGGAAATCATGAGTCAAACATATAGGTAGTAACAACTAATCACATCTCAATGACTCCAAACATTGTAAAGAACATTAATGAAATGATGACGCATATCAAAACACTATCAAGTAGTAACATGGATAGGGAATGAAATTATGACTCGGTCCCCCTAAATTTCCATTCATATACGGTGCAAAATAAAATACATAAATCTTTTTGTTTTTTTATAAAAAAATTATCAAAATAAAATTTATTTGTATTTTTCAAAAGTTTTAGCAAAAATAAAAATCCAATTCAAAAAATACACGTGTCATAACACCAGTAAACATATATCATGAAGCACAACTAGTACATGACAAACAAACCATGCAGACACAATCATTTATAAGATATAACAAGAGAATAATCATGTGCAAGCAATCGAGAATCAATAAGTCTAACATCTAATGCCTGTAAAAGTGATTTCCTAACCCCAAATAGATGCGCAATGACATATGGGGATTTTGGGAACCAAGGGAACACTCGACTTCAACTTCCTAGGACTTCTTCCAAGATCAAAATAAAAATGCCTAAGGTGCCCTTTCCTACCACAATGTGAATATGTGTAAACGGGTGGAACGACACCTATGGGATGACCTTTTCTAACGTCCTTGGGATTGATTGACCCTATAAAACAAATAATATTCTTGGTTTTAACACTCGAAACATGAGAACACGACGAGCCACTACCATCACTACACCAAAAACAATAATCTAGCACGGTTTAAAACTGTGCCAGATCAAATCTGGCACGGTTTTGAACTGTGCCAGAATCAGGTGTTCCAAAATGGCCATTTTTTTCTGGCACGGTTTAAAATTGTGCGAGATTTGACCAAACAGGAACACTTCTAGCACACTTTAAAACCGTGCCAGAATTTAATATTTATGGCACACTTTTGGTACACTTTATAACTGTGCCAGATTGAGTAAATTTTGGTACACTTTAGACACAGTTCAAAACCGTGCCAAAATTTGATTCGCTTTTGGCACGGTTTTGAACTGTACCAAATTTTTTTATCAAAGAAAAAAATATAAAAAATATTAAAAAAAAAATTTAATTAATCCTACATATCGAGTAACAAAGAATTATTGAGTAACTTTAGCTAATTAAACCTTCTAGACAAATTCATAGATAAAGACTATCTTTATAGAAAACTCAAAGAGCCAAATTTATTAAAACAAAAAGAACAAGCAGACAAAAAATTCCCAAAATAAAAATAATGAAAGAACCTAAGCCTCATAGAGATGGCTATAAGAAACTAAAGTCTTCGGTTGAGTATTAAACCAATGATACCCAAGCTAAGGATAATCACAAAAGGAAAAGTGGGGATTTTTTGAGATGCAAATGAAATAGATACATATAAGGAGCACAAGTAATAAAAAGGAAATCCAAATGTGGATCATTGAGATCCGTTGGTAAAAAGTCTGCAACTTTCCATCTTCCAAAACACCTTGAGCTCTATGCAAATAAAATGCTCTTGCATTAACTTCACGAGGCTTTGTCGACATGATTAACACACTGCAAAATAGTAGCAAATGTCAATACCACTGAAACTATGAGCGCAAGAAAAACATAACTCGCATAAAGGTTTTACTAAGTGTCCATTTAGAAAAAAAATGGACATAGTCTCCTTTGTTTATTGGACTATCCACCCTCTTAAGGGATAACAACCAATCCAACAATATTCAATGATCTCAAATTCATCTAACAAATACTTTAACGAAACAAACTTCATAAAAAAATCGCAAATATATCAACTTAAGTTCGAGGGCTTTACACGGTTCTTTAAATTTTGTAGTCTACCCTCCGCATACCAACTTAGAAAAAAGGGTACCTTTAAATTTTGTAGTCTACCTTCCTCATACCAACTTAAAATTGCAATGGTTTAAGATTGAATCTGCAAAAAGGAGACAAAAAAAATAAACTCTGGCTGAAATGAAATCAATTAGTGAAACAACATGAAATGAACAACACAAAAGGAGAGAGGGTTGTTCTAGAAATGAATTTCTTAGAAACTCCCTCTTTTGGCGCCTTTAAAGCAATATAAAGCCTTTGATCGCCTTTAAAGCAATATATATATATATATATATATATATATATATATATATATATATATATATATATATATATATATATATATATATATATATATATATATAACGCAGTGGTTATAGATAAAAAAGTTGAAGAAAAAACCTTACACGAACCAAATTGGACAATGAAAAATGGAACTGCCGATTTTAAAGTCGATTTTGACCCTTTGAACATCATCGAAAACAGCCCAAAACATAGTTAGCTAGGCACGGGCGATAAAAATCCAATGGTTCTAGAATCGCCTAATTTCAATTTACGGTTAAAAAGTTATGGCATTTCTCCCAAAACATTTCATTTTAACTTCAAACAGAATAGAATCAAGGCAATTCAACTATTGCTTGAGCCAACTAAGAAATAATTATTGGAATTTCAATGAGCACATAAAGATCTAACTATTAAAGTCATCATTGTAAACATTCACACAACATATTACTATATTCATAAATGGAATGACACAACACAGAAAACACGCATAAGTTGAGAACTATATAGCACATTATCAACTATATACAACATTTAGTTAAAAAAATGCTTAATATAATGAAAACTCAATAAATAGGAACACGACACGATACCATCGCCAACTACCACAATCTCACACTTATAGAAACATTAGTGAAAATCAAATATAAATCTATTTAAGCCCTTGGCACGTTTATTAATAGGTACATTTCATCTTGTATTATGCACGCAACCTTTGATAGGTACATTTTATCTTGCTCTAAAGCTCGACTCCAAATGTACATGCACCTTAAAGTAACTTTAGTGAGATATATTGAAATCAATTTATTAAAGAGAGGACTGTGAGTATGATATTTGGTCTATACATTATGAGTGTAAGATGATAAAGGCAATTTCAGAATCAAAATCAAGCACTCTAAGTATTCAAAATTGAATAGAATAGAACTGTGAGTACATGATGAGTGGCGATGTTGTGAATACCTTGATAATACTCGAGAGAGAAGAGATGCGTAGCCGGCTTGCTGTTGCGAATCACTGTTGCTGCTGAGATGAGGGCGCTGCTGGTGCTGCTTCAACTTGCTGCTGTGAATCGCTGTTGCTGCTGAGATCAGGGATTGGAACGGCACAAACTTGCGTTGCTAGTTTCATGTTATACAATTTAAACACTCAATTCTAAAGCTGGACTTCCTTCCAAGATCACATTATTAAGAACATTATTAAGCAGGCTATACAATTTTAACTCATGCTAATATATATAGGAACCGTGAAAAAGTACCTGACTCAGACTTAAAGGTTGTTATTCCCAGTTGTTGTTAGGCCTTGCCTTGTTCAAACCAGCTCTGAATATTTTCTAATTCATGAATTGTCAAGCATAAAAAATATGAGTATTTGTGTGGGCAGCATTTGGCTCGTAAGGTATCTGTTACTTCTATACAACGCAGATATAGCTAGGATTGCGCCCCAGATTCTTCACGTAAAGGAAGCAAATTCGAGCCATGTCCCCCACTTCACGTAAAGGAAGCAAATTTTGTGGTATATATGTCTCCGTAACTACGCAATATGTCGAACACATGTGAAGATGAAGCATATTGTAGTTTGATTAATATCAGAATTTATATGGTATAGTATTTGCACTAATGCTAACATATATACCACAAAAATCATAAAATCAATCTTAGTTTAGGCTAACAACCGTTTATGAATCACTGATTTTTTTAGAAACCAATATGCAAATATAATGTTATATCAATTACCTCTCAATCTGTTCTGTTCTGAGAAAGTTAATAATTATCGCTTTCTGATTCTAATTCAACAATACAAAATTGAAGTTACTACCAAGGAATAAACGTAAGAAGAATTTGAAGAGGTCTAATGCTGGTGCTCACTCATCATCCTCTTCATCATCGTCATCATCAACTTCAGTAGCCGAGTTAAGAGAATTTAACATCTTTATTAAATTTTCCTTCCTTTCCTCATAAGTTAACTTCTTCAGGTTAAACCTCTTGTGCTCATAGTTAGATTCCTCATAAGTTAGCTTCCATAAGAGTCCTCATGTATGAATCAACATGGCCTCCAGATAAATACCCGTGATGCACCTCAGCATCAAGTTTCTTACTCTCCTTGTCACCAAAAACACGATTCCCATCAGTGGTTCTTATAAGGCCAACATCCTGGGGAGCACAGAAAGGCCTCCTGCTCTTTGCTGGTTCAACGGACAAATCCTCTCTAGTTGCCTTAACATGTCCTTGATACTCAGCATCCATCTCAAGAATTTTTAAAACACGACAATCCAAGAAAAGTCCAATACAGTAAGCTGCAGCAAAATTTGTAAAGTCCACTTCAAGCCCAAAATGAGGAAGTTCGTGGGCATAAGCAGCAGCGAAAACCATGTCACGGGCAATGCTAGCAGATACAATTTGTGCAATCATTTCCTTGTTGATAAATCGCACAACAAAATGGTATTTTGAAGTGTTGTACTTGTTTTTGTCCTGGTTAATAAGACGAACCCTGGCTCGGTAGTCTATCTTACCCTCTCTCATTCGTTTGAATTTAACTTGGAACCGCTTAAAGTAAGCTTTTGACTTCTGAGATTTTACGAATATAATTGCATTGATACTGAATGAGTTGCACTGCACAGGGAGCCAGAGACACAAAAGAGATAACTTAGTGAGTTTAATAGATAATCCTAGGGCAAGAATTTGAAATGAAAATAAGATGAAAATAGATAATCTTAGGACAAGAATTTGAGAATTGATCTCACGCCTTAAAGATGTCAAAATTAAAGGTGGAATTATCGTCGACACTATTGGAACCCTCTACATTTGAAGTGTTGGATTCGTACGCAACGCCGATATTAAGATCCAACATGACTTTCTACCACTCCTTCCCCAAGATCACTTGCATTTTTTTAAAATAAAACTTTAACAACAAAGGATTGAACTTATATTTGTCTATCCAAATTATCAAACTCAAATAAATTCAAATCACCCAAGAAAAAAAAAACTTCAAACTTATTAACATTACAGACCATTGGCGAAACATCAAAACCAAATCAAACGACGTTCAAATTGTTGAAGAAATGTTTGCTCCACTAACTTCTATTAAATTTTTGTTTGTTTATAACCTTAGCACAACTCTCATTTAGAGTTTTCACTGGTTACTATGTTAATAGAATTATCTACTGAACAAAATCAATGTGAATACCTGAAATTGTGATCGACCTTGGTCCCAACACCGACCACTCTTTCGGCAGCGGAATGTAAAAGTTGGTTGGACGAATCGTGAATAATTTCAACTACAAAAATGTGTCGGCGACGATTGTGTCCAGATTCGGAAGGATATTGAATGAAAATCGTTAAACTAGGACCCAATAACCGTCGTCGGAGACATATTTGGCGTGTTCTACCCATATTGAATCCTCCATAGAAGAAGAACGCCACGAGTGTGATAAAAAAGGCATAATACCTTTTCCTGAGATAATGTGGCAACTATGAAAGACAAGTCCATGAAAGAAACATAACAACTTTTATTAGATAATACAGGTATGAAGAATTTGAAATATTCATTTAGACTTAAAAGAAACTTACCCACGAAAACTTGTTCTCGGGAGTTCTATGAGCTAGAATGTCAAAAGGCATACTTGGATTTGAGTAGGACTCCTAAAATTAAAACAATCACTTTGTTAAAGAGTTCTATGAAAATCAAATGCACATTTTCCTTTGATGCATTAGTGACCATTGACACTTTGATAAACACTCTTTTCCCTCCCATTATTATACCCTGCACATAATAATATCATTACTATAAAGAGTTGGCAAAATAAAAAAGTTGTTATGTTAATAAACCTATAACCGATTTATTTAAATAGTAGGAAATATTTAAACCGTACCCAATTTGAACAACTACCTAAAGAGGGGGATATAAACAATATAACAACTACAAAGAAAAAGAGAAGCGAGGATAGTGGGTGGGGTAACCAAAACATATTAAAGAAACAATACAAACACAAAATGGGACCACCATCACTACAACCCCCAAATGGGACCACCATCACTCCCTTTCTTAGATCTCATTCCAACTCACCATGAACTATACAACACGGGTTTTAACATTTATGTAGAGATGCTACATTTTATTAACAAATAAGTTATAAATATTTCAAATTCTGCGAATGTAAAATATGTTGAAATTGTGAAAGCCTACAAATAACTGTTTAGATGCCTTATTCAACTACACATACACTCATGTATGTACATACATATATTAATGAATTCAAAGAAAGGTTGCTAAAAAAGAATCACTTGGTCATTTTGCCGAACACCTAGAATACAACACAATAAAAATTATACCCTAAAAGAGTGGGGAAGTACATTTATTCAAGAAACTCAACACGTGAAACAAAAAAAAATGTATATGAGTTTCTTTGCTTGAATTGCATAAAACAGGATGCAAGATATATTGATGTAATTCAATCCAGTTCTATAATATGCTTTCAAACTATAGATCACTTGCATGGGTTCTTGAACCTAAAAGTTGATGTCTAAAAGATAAATGAACATAAAATTTTAAAAACATACTAAATTGAAGTAGTTTTGCATGATATTCCCTTATAAGCAAGTATCTTCTATGAAATATTACTGCCATACATCAATACTGATGTGATAAATATTATCACGGTATGCCGCAAGCATAAGCTGGAAAATAGCCTATTCTTAATCACTAATGTAATAATTATGTCGATAATGTAAAAAACAAAAGACATGCCTAACCTCGTTTTTTCCAAGTAAAATCGATTTCCCTTACAAAATAAACAAATACAATATCACTATCAAACCAAAAATACTAAAATCACACACCCACACATCTATATTAAAACCCAAGATAGTTTAGTTTCAACCTTTCTAACTTTACTAAACAAACTAAAACTATAGATCACTTCCACACATTATTTCTACACAAAAATAGTGTGTTAAGTACCAAATGTACATATCTAATACCAAATATACAAAATGTATAGATATAACAACAAAAATAGCAGATCTATGTAAGAAATGAACAAAGTAGTTAAAACTGAGTAAATCCAATTTTGAACTCACCAACAACAGATCTACTTGTTCCATACCGAAGTGGTGTGTTCCATACCATCTGATCTATGTGTTCCAATATCTCAAAGAAAATATTTCAAATCTGCAAAACACCAACAACCCAAATTAAAAAAACGAAATCACATTACCAAATGTACAGATATATCAAAAATAGTAGATCTATATAAGAAATAAACAATATAATTAAAACCGAGTAAATAAAATTTTGAAGTCACCAACATCAAATTTGCATGTTCTATACTAAAGTGATCAGGTGAGCGGGAATCAACAAAGTTAGGATAATGATTTTTTAGGGTATTTTATATTTTAGTAAGTGTACTCAATTTTGGCACACTTTAAAGAAGTGCCAAATTTTGGCACTGTTTTAAAGTGTGCCATATTGTCATTAAACCGTGCCAGAATCTGGCACAGTTTTAAACTGTGCCAGATTTTCAATATATGAGTGTGCCAAATTGTTGTTTTTGGTGTATTGCATTGCTACCTACACAACTCGAGTCTGTCAAATCATTTTTCAATTCCAAAATTTTTTACTCAAGCAAAGAATTAGACTCTTCAAATTTTAGGGAATACTTTTCTAAATTTTCAATTATTCCTAAAAGGTGATCACTTTCTCCCTTAAAATACGCACACTTATCCCTAAGAGTCTCCTCATGTGTAACAAACTCATCGATTAAAATATTTTTATCCTCTTTGGCACAAACACTAGAATTTTTAAGATCCTCCCATTCTTTTTCTAACAATAGGACTCTATCATAACTCTCCTTTTTGAACAATTCTAGTTTTCAAAAGTCGTGGTCCAAGGCAAAAAATTTATCATGATAAAAATCTCTTTGATTTTGAACCGTTTGCAAAAGATCCATAGCGGATTTCAAACTATAATTTTCTTTTTCCAAAAAATTAATTATTTTCGCAGTCAAATTCAAACTATTTTAAATCATCATAATTATGACTCCGAGAACACAGTGTATATTGACTTACTTAAGTCTACATATATAGGTGTTCGAACTAGTTTGGATATCTAGACCAAATAGGTTAGATCTTTATGAGAACTCCATCTCCTCAAAGGTTCAAAATCTTTGAAGAAATTCAGTCCAAGAGAACCTTTAAGATCAATATAAAGGGAAGTTAATTATATCCTTAAAACCACAAATAGGAAACTTGCACTGCATCGTTCATATAACCTATTTGCTTTAATGGTTTTTCAACACTTCAAATCTTTTTAAAATCGGTTTAATTCAATTCAAATTATTTTATATAATTTTAAATAATTTTCAAATGATTTTTTGAATTAATTAAAACATGGTTTTAAAAGTGTTGTGGGTATAAGTTGAATTTCAAAAACTTATTTTCTTTGCTGATTGTTTATCTGGGTAGAATTCGAAAGTGCTAGAGATTTCAAGGTAGACTTTGTAATTATTTTCTACAGGCATTTTTTCCTTCATCCTGTGCGTACACGTGTTGGGAGTCTATCCATTGGATTTGTGTTTTCTCATAAACACAAAAAGCATACACATTTTTAGCCCTTAGATCATCCTAATCAACGTACTGCATGTGTTATGACTCAATCCTTGTGAACCCAGTTTAAATCAATCAGTTTACATTTAACCCACCGCTTGTGTTGGACCATTGGATTAAAGTCAATTGATCAAGACTCAATCCCAACCATTGGATTGAGTTCGATGTTCTGGATCCTTCTACATTTAGTATAAAAGGGGACCAAGACTTAGCATTTTAAGACTTTTGTCATTTCGTTATTTCTGAGAGAGAAGAGAGAGTAGAGAGAAAAGAGAGAAGGGAAAAGAGAGGGAAAGAAAAGATAGAGATTAGAAGAAGAAACCCTAGTTTTCTTCATAGTTCAAAACTGCGAGTGTTTTTCTCTCAAACCAAACACCAAAACCTAAACATTTCTAAACACCAGAAAACCCAGTCTTGAGAGTTAGACATTTTTAGGGTTTTTGCGTTCTTGGTGTTGTGTTTTCATTTTAAGACCTCTTCAAAACTTTGATTCACTCATAACAAATCTCTAAGAGAGACTTAAGTTTCATTATTGAAACTGAGTTTTTCTAAAAGAGAACATCACACGATTTATTTTTTGTTCTCTTTTTAGATCTAGTATTGTAGATCTATTATGTTTCAACGAGTTTTTGAAATAAAAACCTCTAATTTCAAAATGCATTTCAGATCTAGAGAGTTCTATTTCATATTTTATGAAATACTGGTGTACAAAAATAAGACGGAACACATAGAACTCTTATTACAGTTTTAAGGCGTAACGATAGATCTGAAAAGAAGTTTTATGTCAAAAAATTTTGAATCGGTCTTTGCATGTTAAGTCTGAATCTGTTTTAATAAAATAGACTTCTAGTCTAGTTTGGATCTCAATTGGAGGTTTACAATTTCAAAAATATTTTCAAAACCCTGAAATTGTTTAAGACCTTGAATCGTCTTCTGATCAAGGTATCCTTGAGATCTGTGGATAAATAAAAGATCAAGAAGCCTTGGCTTGAAAAATCAAGATTCAGAAATAACCTATCATCTTAGAATTGTTGTAATTTGTTAGAAAATTTTGTATAAATCTTGAGAGGGTGAGTAGCATGTTTACGTGTAGTACCACATCACAAACACTATCTCACACGAGCACTTAGACACTGTGGTTCTGTCTGAGAATCTTGGAATTTGAAAGAGTTGCTGGAATCAGAACTCAAAGAGAAGGAAATTAAGGAAAAAACAAAGAAGCAACAAGAAAAGATCAGTCCAATTCAGAATACCTTTGGAGTGTAGAATCTCATGTAGGTACATTCTGAACTTAGGTTAAGATCTTTGTGGTTTTCTTAAGTGTTGTAACTTGATATTTAATCTAGTGGATTTTTGTTTTGTGCCGTAGAGGGCACCGTGGATGTTTCACTTACCACGTTAAAAATTTTCGTGTCTATTTCTTTGAATGTTCTTAATTGTTGTTGTGTTTGGGACTGCATGGTAACCTTAGTAGAAGTTTATTAAAACTTAAAAAGAAAGGTAATCAACTATCAAATTTAAACCATACATGTAGAAACCTTTTACAACACATCTTGTGTTTTTCGAAAAGAGTTTTGCCCAAAAAATTTATCTATAATTTACACAATTTATAACATTTTGTTATTAACCTTGTAAACAAACTTTTAGTATTAAAGAGTTTCTTTAACTGGTATCAGAGCAGGAACACATTTTATGATCCTGAAACTTGAGAAATTATTATCGAAACTTCTTGCTGAAATTTTTTTGAGTACGGAAGAAAAATTTGAGAAGTTAGGTAACCTATCCCGACCCCCACTCTTTAAGGGAAATAATTTTTCGTACTGGAACGTGCGAATGACTTCTTTCATTCAAAGAAGCCTGGGTGATGAAGTCTGGGAAATGATTGAAACAGGGTTTGAACATCCTACTAAACCTACCTCTGCCACTGATCCAACAAGGATTAAGAAACTTCTCAGTGAATTTACTAAGGAAGAGAAAAAAGCTTCTTTAGATAATAAGAAAGGGGAAAATGCCATATTTATGTCTATAAACGAATATGAATTCGAAAGAATATCCATATGTTCTACCTCTAAAGAGGCATGGGACACTTTAGTCATTGCTCATGAGGGCGATGAACGTGTCAAAGCTGGAAAAACCCAAATGCACATCCAACAATATAACACCCTGATTATGAATGACAATGAATTCTTTGACGATTTCCACATAAGGTTAACTGATATTTTTACAAAACCTTATGCAAATGGTTTAACCTACAGTAGAAAGGAAATTGTGTCAAAGATTCTTAGGTCATTGCCATCCAAATTTGACAACAAGGGATATGCTATTGAGGAAATGAATGACCCTAGTATGACTCCTGAATTACTTAGCAGTAAACTTAGGACTGTTGAATTAGAACTAGACTTTAAAAAGCAATTGACCAGACAGACTAATAAAACCTCTAGTTCAAATGTTGTGTTTTCATCTAAATTACCAGTGCTAAAATTGAACACTCTAGATTTTGACACTGACTATCTTGAAAGCTGTGATTTGGAAAACCTTGATAATGAAATAGCTCTAATGAGTAAGCATTTCAAAAATATTTTGACATTTAGAAATGCTGTATCAAATTATCAAGGTAATCAATCTCAGAGACCTCGTGACAGAGACAATACCAAACACGCTTATGACAATAGGAGGAACTATGACCCTAACAAACCTAAACCTGACATAAAAGATGTTAAGTGTCATCCTTGTGGTAAACTTGGTTGCTATGCTAGTAAATGTCCAACTAGTTTTAACAACAATAACAAGGCCAATATGTGTAAGACATGGGACGACTCTAGTGATTCTGATGAGGTTGAAAATGAGTCAACCAGATAAATGAGTAATGCATGCCTTTCTTTGATAAGATAATATATAATGATGATGCATGCTTGCCTCCTCATGAACTTGATATGCTTGTAGATGTTGTTAATGATCCTGCGGATAATTTTGTTCCTATTACTGCTTAAAGACTGTGTGCGAGTCAAAATGAGAACGTTGATGACAAATTAAACGTGTGCATGAGTAAAGAACCTATAAAAAACATAGGGTACACTTCACACGATACACATAGTGAGTCTGATGATGACCTGCCTGATTTACGTGAATTATACACTAAAACGGTTAAGAAGAGTGCTCGCCTAGAAAAAATGATAAAAACCTTAAGTGAGCGTATCGATTTACTTAACCAAACCATTAGGAAGAACACTGAAGATTATACTGCCCATTGTGTTTTTCATGAGACTGAGATTGAGAATTATAACTTGAGAATAAATTCGTTGATTCAAAAGAACCATGAATTTGAACAAAAATACAAGGCAACCCTTATTGAACTAGAAGATTCAAAGCAAAAGGTATCAAATGTGTTTAAAAAATGCCAACACTTTGAAACACAAACCAAGACTTGTGAAAAAATTATTACTGGAAGCAAATTTGACTCTGGAGATAAGTCTGGCCTAGGTTTTGGAGAAATAGTGCACACAAGTAAGAACAAAGTTTCTCCTAAAAATGTTGCTTTTATAAAACAAGGCCAAACTTATCCAAATGTTCAAAAAGGTGAACCTAGTCTCAATGTCTCTTAAACAACACATAATCTGTACAATCAACAGTTGAACCCAAACAGTTAGACCAAATATGTTTGTCCTTCTGTCAGAGACCAAAGACAGACACCTAAATCTAATGATGACTGGACTACTGTATCCATTAGATCCAAGCCAATTTTTAAATACTTTAGCAAGAAAGTCAAGTCCTATACCCATCAGTACTATTCCTACTGCGATCTTTTTGGCCATACTCTTGATGAATGTTTCTAGAAAAGGACATATACCCCAACCTACTAAAACTTTAACTACTCTAAGAAATCCAGAAATGCTTATGCACTTCCTAGACATGACACAAACAACTCTAACTCTAAAAAGAAAAAGGGAGGATCAAAGACTAAGAAAAAATCATTTACAAAAAACTCCTCAAGGCTTTTCTAAATAAAAAGCTCACAATTTTTTTAAAACTAGGCCTATTTGGATTAGAAAAGATGATTTACTACCCCAGTTCAAGTGCAACATTTTCATTTATGCTTTAAAGGCACAAAGCACTTCAATCGGATGGTATTTGGACTTCGGATGTTCTAAACATATGACCGTGGATGAAACCAAATTGAAGAACAAGACAGAATTCCTTGGAGGTAGTGTCATATTTGGAGATGGCTTTTCTTCTCAGATCATAAGTAAGGGAACATTGAGTGTGAATGGGCTTCCTGAACTGAATGAGGTTCTCTTAGTTAAAGGCCTTAAAGCCAATCTTTTAAGTATATCAAAATTTTGTGACTCCAATCACTCAGTTAACTTTTCAAAAAATGACTGCAAAATTGTTGATGAAAAAGGTAATTGTATCTTAATAGGAAATAGAACCCCGAAAAATGATTACATAGTAATTCTAAATTCTGAATCTTGTAATGTCGCCAGATTAGAGGATTCTGATCTATGGCACAATAGATTAGTACACACAAATTATGATAACCTTAGAAGATTGAGTTCCCAAGAGATAGTTAGAGGTTTACCTAAAATTAGAAATTCTTTTAAACCTGTATGTGGACCTTGTCAGGAAGGCAAAATAAGTAAATCCCCAAACAAGAAAGTTAAAGATGTCCTTACAACTAAATCTCTAGAACTTATCCACATGGACCTCATGGGTCCCTCAAGAACTGTTAGTTTCTGTGAAAACTCTTACATCGTAGTTATAGTGGATGAGTATACGAGATATATGTGGGTAGCTCTTATGAAACAAAAATCAGATACCTTCAATGAATTCTTAAGAATTCCCTTAAAAATTGAGAATGAGAAGGATACCCAAGTGTGTCAAATTAGGAGTGATAGAGGTGGAGAGTTCAAGGACTCCAGAATTTCTGAGTATTGTGTAGCTAATGGCTAGAAACATGAGTTTAGCGCTCCCAAGACCCCACATCAGAATGGTATAGATGAACATAAGAATAGGACTTTACAAGAAATAGTTAGGGTTATGATACATTCTAAGAATCTCCCTTATAATTTTGGGTAGAATCTGTCCAAATCGCGTGTCACATTATTCATCGTATCTACCTTAGAGAAAATTCCAAAGAAACATCTTACGAGTTATGGTTCCACAAAAATCCAAACTTAAAATATTTTAAAACCTTCGGTGGTATCTGTTATATCTGCAAAGATAGAGAGCATCTTTCAAAATTTGATACCCGAGGAGAAAAGGGATTTTTTCTTGGCTATTCCCAAAATAGTAGGGCTTTGCATGTGTTTAAGAACATAACCAAAACTATTATGGAATCTATTAATGTAATTGTAAATGACACAAGTGTTAGGAGTAGTGATCGTCAACTTGTAACATTTGATGATAATTATCCTATTTTATCCCCTGATCCTCAAGATGATACTGATTCACTGCCACCTGAGAGTCCTTCTATACCCACTTGGGTTTCTAAAGATCATCCCACTGAAACCATTTTCGGTAATCCTTCAGAACCAGTTAGAACTAGATCCCAACTTCGACAAGTGGCAGAATTTTCTTATTTTGTTTCTCTTGAGGAACCTAAAAATGTTAATGATGCCCTTACTGACTCATTTTGGATTAATGCTATGCAAGAAGATTTAATTCAATTTAAGAGTCACGATGTTTGGAATCTAGTTCCTAGACCAAAAGATTCGAAGGTTATTGGAATAATATGGATTTTTAAAAACAAACCTGATGAAAATGGGGAGGTCATTAGAAATAAAGCTAGGTTGGTTGTACAAGGACACTCCCAGATTGGGGGAAATAATTTTGACAAATATTTTGCACCTGTTACTCGCCTGGAATCAGTTCGTGTCCTCCCTAAAATTTCTTATCATGTGAAATTCAAATTATTCCAAATGGATGTTAAATTGTCTTTCTTAAATGGAATTTTATCTGAAGAAGTTTATGTATAACAACCCAAAGGATTTGTTGATCCTGTACACTCGGACCACGTCTTTAAGCTTAAGAAAGCCTTATACGTCCTGAAACAAGCTCCTAGAGTTTGGTATGAACGATTGTCTACCTTTTTAGTGTCTCACAATTTTGTCCGTGGAGGAAACGATCAAACATTGTTTGTTAGAAAGGAAAATCAACATGTCTTAATCGGGCAAGTATATGGGGATGATATTATTTTCGGTTCCACCTGTCCTAAACAAATAGAGAACTTTTCTGATATCATCCATACCGAATTTGAGATGTCTCTAATGGGTGAACTACAATATTTTTTGGGTTTACAAGTAAAATAATGCAGTGACGGTCTTTTTATTTCTCAATCTAAGTATGCTACAGATTTATTTAAAAAATTCGGCTTAGAAAATGCTAAAACTTCTAGAACCCCCATGAGTACTTCAACTAAACAAACTAAGGATGATCATGGAAAAAGTGTAGATCCCACTCGTTATAGAAGTATGATAGGGAGTTTGTTGTATCTTACCGCGTCTCGGCCTGATATATCCCTTGCCGTGTGTATATGTGCTAGATATCAATGTAACCATAAAGAATCTCACTTATTAAGTGTAAAAAGGATTATTAAATATATTAAGGGTACTTTAAAATTTGGTATTTGGTACACAAATGATACAACTAGTTCTATTGTAGGATACACCGATGCTGATTGGGCTGGGAGTTCTGACGATAGTAAGAGCACTTTTGGTTCTTGCTACTATGTAGGCAATAATCTTGTTGCTTGGCCGTGTAAGAAATAGAATTCTATTTCATTATCTAGTGCCGAATCTGAATACATAGCGGCTGGTAGTTTTTGTGCTCAATTACTATGGATTAGACAAATGCTTAGTGATTATGGTCTCACGAAAAAACAATTAACCATGTTTTGTGATAATCAAAGTGCCATTAATATTTCAAAAAATCCTATATTGAACTCACTAACTAAGCATATTAAGATTAGACCTCATTTTATCCGTGACCTTATCGAATCCAAAGATCTCATTATTGAATATCTGAACACGCAAAAACAGCTCGCAAATTTCTTTACCAAACCTTTAGATAACATTCGATTTGCGTATTTGCGAACAACTATAGGCATGATCACTCTCACTTAATCTCTATTTTTTTTATTTATACCCCTTGTATAATTGAGAAAAATCCGGGGAGAAGATCTTGGGTATTGCTTAGAGATTTTTCTATCTATTCCTGATTCTAACTCAACTAATATGCCAATTTAGTGTTTATCTTGTTACAGGAATTTCAGAACCGTTGTATATCTTTTTATTATTTGTATGGTATTGGTCTGTATATAGTTGAGTGATGTGTTTTTTTACCTTATTTTCGATTCTAGGATGGGAATGGGTAGCTAGCATTTTTGTATAGGACAAATAGGATTTCTTTTTATTTACACCCACGAGTTCTGAATACTCAAGGGAGTTTTGTCTCTAATATCCAAAGGAAGAGATTGAGAACACACTATATATTGACTAACTTGTGTCTACAAATATAGGAGTTCCAACTAGTTTGGATATCTAGACAAAATAGGTTAGATCTTTATGAGAACTCCACCTCCTCAAAGGTTGAAAATCATTGAAGAAATCCAGTCCAAGAGAATCTTCAAGATCAACATAAAGGGAAGTTAATTCAATCCTTAAAACCAAAAATAGGACACTTGCACTGCATCATTCATATAACCTATTTTCTTTAATGGTTTTTTAAAACTTCAAATCTTTTTAAAATCGATTTAATTCAATTAAAATCATTTCATATATTTTTAAATGATTTTTTGAATTAATTAAAACATGGTTTTCAAAGTGTTGTGGGTATAAGTTGAATTTCAGAAAATTATTTTCTTTGCTGATTGTTTATCTGGGTAGAATTCAAAAGCGCTAGAGATTTCAAGGTAGCCTTTGTAATTATTTTCTACACGTGTTTTTGCCTTCATCCTGTTCGTACACATGTCGGTAGTCTATTGATTGGATTTGTGTTTTCTCTTAAACACAAAACGCATACACTTTTTCATCCCTTGGATCATCCTAATCAATGTACTACATGTATTATGACTCAATCCTTGTGAACCTAGTTTGAACCAATCAGTGTACATTTGACCCACCGCTTATGTTGTACCGTTGGATTAAAGTCAATTGATCAAGACTTAATCCCAGTCATTGGATTGAGGTCGATGTTCTGGATCCTTCTACGTTTAGTATAAAATGGGACCAAGCCTCAACGTTTTGAGACTTTTTCCATTTCATGATTTCTAAGAGAAAAGAGAGAGTAGAGAAAAGAGTCAGAGAGAGAAGAGAGAAGGGAGAAGAGAGGTAAAGAAAAGATAGATATTATAAGAATAAACCCTAGTTTTCTTCATAGTTCAAACCTTTGAGTGTTTTTCTCTCAAACTAAACACCAAAACCTAAACAGTTCCAAACACCAGAAAACCCACTCTTGAGAGTTAGACATTTTTAGGGTTTCTATGTTCTTGGTATTGTGTTTTCATTTTAATACCTCTTCAAAACTTTGATTCTCTGAGAAAACATCTCTAAAAGAGACTTAAGTTTCATTATTAAAACTGAGTTTTTCTAAAAGAGAACATCACATGATTTATTTTTTGTTCTCTTTTTAGATCTAGTATTGTAGATCTATTCTGTTTCAACGAGTTTTTGAAATAAAAACTTCTAATTTCAAAATGCTTTTCAGATCTACAGAGTTTTGTGTTTCTAGTTTTCTATTTCATATTTTATGAAATACTGGTGTACAAAAATAAGACGGAAGACATAGAACTCTTATTACAGTTTTAAGGCATAACCATAGATTTGAAAAGAAGTTTTATGTCAAAAAAATTTGAATCGGTCTTTGCATGTTAAGTCTGAATCTATTTTAATAAAATAGACTTCTAGTCTAGTTTGGATGTCAATTGAAGGTTTACAATTTCAAAAATATTTTCAAAACCCTAAAATTGTTTAAGACCTTGAATCGTCTTCTAAGCAAGGTATCCTTGAGATCTGTGGATAGATAAAAGATCTAGAAGCATTGGCTTGAAAAATCAAGATTTAGAAATAACCTATCATCTTAGAATTATTGTAATTTGTTAGAAAATTTTGTATAAATCTTGAGAGGGTGAGTAACATGTTTGCATGTAGTACCACATCACAAACACTATTTCACATGAACAGTTAGACACTGTGGTTCTGTCTGAGAATGTTGGAATTTGAAAGAGTTGCTGGAATTAGAATTCAAAGGTAAGGAGATCAAGGAAAAAACAAAGAAGCAGTAAGAAAAGATCAGTCCAATTTAGAATACCTTTGGAGTGGATAATCTCATGTAAGTACATTCTGAACTTAGGTTAGGATCTTTGTGGTTTGCTTAAGTGTTGTAACTTGATTTTTATTCAAGTGGATTTTTTTTTGTTCCGTAGAGGGCGTCGTGGATGTTTCCCTTGATTAAGGGTTTTACCACGTTAAAAATTCCTGTGTCTATTTCTTTGAATGTTCTTAACTGTTGTTGTGATTGGGACTGCATGGTAACCTTAGTAAATGTTTATTAAAACTTAAAAAGAAAGGTAATAAACTATCAAATTTAATCCATACATTTAGAAACCTTTTACAACACATCTTGTGTTTTTCGAAAAGAGTTTTGCCCAAAAAGTTTATCTGGAGTTTACACAATTTATAACATTATGTTAGTAACCTTGTAAACAAGATTTTAGTATTAAAGAGTTTCTTCAGAATCGTGTCATCAAAGGAGGGGCATCCGATTACAAAATTGATCCATTGAAAAAATTGCATTTTTCCTAAAATAGATTTTTCAAAACAATCAATATCACACAATTTTGTGAAAAATAAGGATCGCTCGATAACTTAAATAAACCCGCTCTAATACCAATTTAAGAAAGCTGTGTGAAACTATTTCACAAATTTCCATATTTCGACTTATATAATCGGTGTTAAATTTTAAACCAAATTACTTCAGTCCTAAAACATGCATCTACATGGGTAAAATCAAATCAACACAAATATAATTGATGACACACAAATTTTAGGAAAAAATCCGTTCCGAGTAAAATATTTTATTTCACTATGAATAATAAATCGTATCTTACATACACAATGAAATTTGCAATGAATATCGCACCGATGCTCACATAGACACGCAACCTAGAGTCAGCAATGGAACAACCACAGCAGCCCATAAGAACACGTAGTCCAATTCAGTCAGAAACACCCACAAGCACTCTCAATTGACATGTAGTCGTAGTCAATCCAGTACCTCCCTCAAGTGACACCTAGATCAGCAGTAGGTTATCCTCCATACAAGAGAAACTCCAACACAAATGTATCTCGAATTCCAAAACAATTCACTAAACTATTGGAATTCTTGTGAATTTAAAAACAAAAGATTGAACCCTAAAAGAATAAGAGAAAAGTATTCTGCTGATTTGCAGTTTGTGCAGAATAAAAAAGGTCAGGTCTTCTTAATGAAAACGGAATTATTTAATACGCTTTATATAGAAAACTTAATTCGATGCGTCATGCGTCACTCGAACAAGCTTTACCCGACTTCAACATGTCACTTGAACGACTGAGCAAAAATAAAAAAATTATTTCATCAAAAACTCCACCTCAACACTTAGAAAAAAATCTTTGACGAAAAACAACACCTCTAGTGTTTGAAAATATTTTAGAAATATTATCCCAACACTTATAATTAACCATTAAGGTACTTAAACACATCCTTACCAAAATTAATCTCACGGACGCATCTTTGTTGAAGAACGTTGATATTAGGATCCGTCTTGACGCATTATTGAACTTGAATAAGTCTTCGACGGTTGTAGTGGTATATGACATACAATAATGTAAAAAAGACTATAAAATAACGTCCCTACATTTATTGCATCAATTTTGGTATTAATTGATCATTGTTTGAATTATTTGTTCTTGTATTGCCATGTTGTGTTTTGTTGCACTTTACACCATCGGATAATGTTATTCCTTCTTCCTTAATTTCCCTTCGCATAATATGTTCTCATATTTAGAGGGGAAAATGGTTAATAGGTGAGATATAGTTTTTTGCATTTTAGAGGGGAAAATGGTTAATGGGGTAGAAATATTCTTTGTCTATTCCTACAAAAAAAAGGGGTGAAATGGTATCTTTCACTTTAGTTTTAGGAGATCTGTATCTTAGGGAGAGACACCTTACCTACGTCGGGATCGATATACATAAGGGGAGTTTTATTCATATATAAATTCATATTATTTGTAAGGGGGGCTTGAAGATAATATCGAGATTAGAGATAATCCCCCAAATTAATATAATAGGCTCAAGGAGTTAAGGCAGTGATGCAGCTTAGTAAGGCAGCTCAAGTGATGCAACTTAAGAGAGGTAGTTCAGCGTGGTAGCCCAGAGAGATCTTCCAGCAAAGAAACTCGCCTAGAAAGCTCATCCTTTAGTTATATTATTTTACTTAGTCTTGTTGTATCATTTACTTATATTGACTATGAGATGTAACGATTATAATGATCATTCAGTGTAAGGTCAAACGGTACTCGTGAGAGACCAGGCATGACAGGGCCTGAGAGAGCTTTCATGCTCTATCAAATGACCTCGACGTGGGAACTTCAAATGGACTTGGTTTGGAGGATTGAGAATTGAGGCACCGTTGGTTCTTGTCCTGACCATCTTAGATACACCTAGTAAAATATTGAGGGGCCTATGATCGTGGAACCTTGGGCGGAGCAACCTTGAGTTCCATCGGGCGTTGAGTTGTGAACCAAACAAACCTATACTTAATGTCACATCTACTTTATGTGATGTCACTAGCTATCTAGGCAATGTCAAATCTATACTTGAGTAAACAATCATGGTACTTGGGGTTGTTAGACAGTTGGTGAGTCACCTCTGTGACAACAGCCCCCTTACGCACAGTGGTTAAGAAAAAGGCATGTCTTGGTATTTAATGCTCATAATGTGGAGCTGACTAGTCCATCAGGCATTTAATATTTGTGACATAAAGTATGAGGGATGTCTTTCATAGTGGTAGAGGACTGAGGCATGTGGGGAATGGTGTGAGGGTTATTTATTGGCCCCAACCACTTCTAAGAAGGGCATTTGTTCTTTTAGAGATTATTGTCTAGAGAGAGATTATCATCCAAAAGAAGTTACTGCAAAACCAGAGCTCCTACTCACCCATCATGTCCATTTATTACGAAGTTTTAATACCTGACTAGAGACCTTTTGAGTATTGGTGTGTTTGGTTGCCTACCAAGGTGTATACGGGGTGCTTACCTCTATATCCCTCTAAATGAGTTACTTATGAGTTCATTATTATCTTATGAGTTATACACGAGAGATTTGTGAGTGCAAATTGAGTACATCTTCACTGGGTTGTGATTGTGCATCTTATTATTAATCAAGAGTGTTCTCGGTTAACTTATCATTACGATACTTAATGAGGGTTACGACTCCATCTAATCTAAATGAACCTCTTTGATTTGGTGACTCTGCTGGGGAGGTATTCTTCTAGCAAAAGAGTATGGCACAGGATAATGTTAATCGTAGACTCAACTTTGATGATGTCTAATGACATGATCAACAAGCGGCAAGGGAGATGGAGGCTCCAAGAAGTGGGGTTCCCCCCAGGTAGAGGTTCCCCAAGATCCAACGATGAATGGAGTCCCAACACTCACCCAAGCCTCTACTAGTTCTATTTTAGGACCAGGGCAAATGACCCTCCTTATGGGTATGTTTTTTTAATTTCTGCAGACACCTGAGGTTGTCATGGTCCTAGGAGGGGAACACATCCCAGCGCTGTTGTGACCTGGGGTGGTCCTAATAGCTCCGATGAACCCTACTTCGGTTGTTCCCATGGGGACTGGATCTATAGGCATAACACCCACTCCTCCCTCAATGACGGGAATGATGGTAGTTCCACCTGCGGTGGCTACTCCAAGCATAACCAGCGTCCCATCAGTGGTCCCTCTGGCAACTCCTTCCACTGTTTAGAAGATGCCATCGTCCGCATTAGAAAAAATGAGTAAAGAAATGCAAAAAGAGGTGTTGAAAATGATAGCAACTTCGTCGCAGTAGGCCAACAAGGTAGCTTCAGTATATGATGATTTTTGCACGCCATATCCCGAAGAATACAACGATGAGCCTTACCCGAAGGAGTACATCCCTCCCATCTTTAAGAGATACACTGGAAAAGGGGGGGGGGGGGGGGCGAAGGATCACATCAAACGTTTTATCGAACATCTAGGGGCTCCGTGCAACAACAAGAAGTTTAGGTTGAGGGAGTTCTGAAAATCATTAACTAATAAATCTTATACGTGGTACTCTCATTTGGCTCCAAAGAGTGTTTCAACGTGGGAATTTATGCATGTTTTATTTGTCCAAAATTTCTTTCTGGCAGAAGATGAGTTCATGCTAACATAATTGGGCAGGGAGAAACAACGACTGGGAGAAGATGTGGTGGCTTATGTTCGACGATTCAGGGAGAGGTCCCTCGACGTGAGGGAAGAAGCCAAAGAGTCCAAACTGTTACAACTATGTATTGAGGGTTTCCTCCCAGAGTACATCTGTCACCTGATTAACGAAACTCACGAAGGTACTTTCACATCATTTCTAAAAGTAGCAAGGAATATATCATTGGTAGTTCGATCGAACCCCGTTGTGGTACCACTAGTGTTTAGATAGCTCAGGCCACCCGTTGCAGCACGCAACTAGCTCCCAGGAGTGGGATACATCGATGGAGTTAAAGAAAGCAAAAAATCGAAGAAGGATAATAAGAGAAAGTTTGGGAGAGATAAGGAATACCCACCACGTTACCTTGTACATTGGAGTAGGCTGTTAGCTGTATAATTCCATGGTTAAAGGAGGAACGATGTATGAAGCTAAGGGCATCCCCACCGTGGAACCATATATGGCAACCAGAGCGGATACCAAGTATTTCCAGATCCATCGGAAGATTCAACATCTGATGGGAAGTTATTTTACGCTAAGGAAAATCATCGATAAACATGTAAAGGCAGGGATGCTGCAAATCCCTGCAAAAAATGTTAACAATAACCCGCTCCCAACATATGGGGACAATCTGGTGGTGACCTATGATGATGAGGTAGAAAGAGAAGCGAGGGAGCTGACGGTGGAGAAAGGGGAGTTTAAAGAGGCTTTGGAGGACTGTACCAGAGGAATGGCTAATGTGGTGTTAGCCTATGACGAGCAAGTGCCAGAGATATGGATGACATATACAACATTGAAGGTGAGGAAATGGATCAAAGCCTGGAGTACTGCGCAGTTTCACGGTCCCAATTACAAAAGAAAGTAGTTTGGAGATAACCCATGCAATCCTTGATATTACAAGGAAGAATGAAGTCCCTTCGCTGAGATGGAAGGGAGCTATGGATAGGCCGATGAAGAAATTTATGTCAGAAATAACGTTCAGCGATGAACATAGCGACGTGACATTTCCTCACAATCGACCATTATATGTGACTACCAGCATCAACGGAGTTAGATTCACGAGGTCTCTTATGGATAGGGGAGCATCCATCAACATCATACCAATCAATTCTTTCCACACAACTAACATCCCATAGGAAAAGTTGGTCCCCATGACTTTGGCGATTTCAGGTTATGACAACCAGTCTTCTAAATCATTTGGTTATGTGAATGTTGGGATTATAATGGGAAATCTGTGTTCCCACATGAAATTTCATGTGATAGAGAGTGCAACTTCCTACCATCTGCTGATAGGAAGAGTGTGGATGCACAACTACGAACTAGTTCCCTTGACGTATCACCAATATGCCAAGGCAAATATTCAAGGAACTGAGATCACTATACAAGCTACAAAGAGGCCCCATTCGTTGTCAAAGAAGTTCACCTAGTGGATGCATCATTTTATACATAGTTAAAGGAAGACATCAGAGTCCTAACGAGAAGAATGGAGGGATCCTGGGTTCCCTCGATCAGAGAAAGGATGGGGCATATTAATGTGCAGAATGATGAAACTACAAGTGGTATAAGAGTAACAAAAGAATCCTAAAAAGTGGTCCCTCGACTTGAGAAGATTTTGAAGAAGCTAAAGGCTAGGATGAAGACCAGAATGAACCTGATGGAACACGAGGTCACACAAAAAAGTGTATTGAGTCGATTCTCTGAAGGAAGAATGACAGAGGCTTCGAGGGAGAGGAAAAGAAAGGAAGTTGCAATGACCAGCAGGAAATGTAAGAAGATTATTACTAAGGAATGAAAGGTGGTTTATCGCTTATGATGGTGTGAACGGGCAGTCGAAGGAGCTATGACAGAGGCTGACGAGGAGGCTGACCTGATATATGAGTGTTTTCGGGTGGATCAACGAGGACAATGTATCGTGATAGATAATTCTAACATATAAGATTTCATGGAGGATGTCACCGAAGAACCAAAGTACATGATGGGCCAATCGAAGCCACAAGCACAAGAATTGGAGTAGCTAAACATGGGGAAAGAAGAGGAGGAGCCAAGGTCCATTTTACTCTCGAAGGATCTCTGCATGGAGAAACATGAGGCTTTGATTGAGCTAATCCGGGAGTTTATAGACATTTTTGCATGGAATTGCATGGAGATGGAGGGGTTAGATGAAGAAGTAAGCTGCCACAAATTAAACGTGATGCATTCGGCCATTCAGATCAAGCAAGCAACGAGGACTTACAAGCATGAGATAGACTTAAAGATCAAAGAAGAGGTCCAGTGCCTGTTGGCAGTAGGGTTCATCAAATCTATACAGACCCCACTTTGGCTGTCAAGTATTGTCCTAGTGGGTAAGAAGGACAAGAATCAGATAAGGATCTGCATGAATTTTAAAGACTTGAATAGGGCTTGTCCCAAAGATGAGTTCCCTCTACCCTCCATCGATAGCTTGAAAGATGCAATGGCTGGACACAAGATGTATAGTTTCATGGATGGGTATGTAGGGTACAACCAAATCAACATGGATCTTGCAGATGAAGAAAATACATCATTTAAAACCACGCTGGCAACTTCATGTATAAGGTAATGCCATTTGGACTCAAAAACGCTGGGGCTAGTTATCAAAGAAAAATAATGGCCATTTTCCATTACTTATTTCATAAATTTGTGGAGTTTTATGTGGATGATTTAGTCATCAAATCGAAGAAGGAGGGGTCTCACCTGAGCGATTTGAGGAAGGTATTTTCTAGATATAGGAAGTATAAACTGAAGATGAACTCGCTGAAATGCATTTTCAGAATAACCAAGACAAACATCGAGCGATCTTGGAGATCCCAAGTCCGAGAACGACAAAGGAGCTTAAGATTTTCCTCAAAAAAGTTTACTACCTTAGGAGATTTGTACCTGGATTGGACAAAATAACACAACAGTTGATGCAACTTTTGTGAAAGAACACAAAGTTCAAGTGGGAGGAAGTTCACCGGGAGTCTCTCACCAAGCTGAAGAAACCGCTCGTTTCGCCTCAAACTATGATTCCTCCAAGGACATGAATACCTTTGCAGCTATACCTCACATCCACCACGAGGTCCATCGGAGATATGTTAGCGCAGGGGATTGATGGGAAAGAATTACCATTCTACTACCTTAGTAGAATCATACACGGTCCAGAGGCCAAGTATAGTAGCTTAGAAAAGCTCTGTTTAGCCTTAGTCCTTATAGCACAAAAACTTAGACATTATGTACTGTCTTTTACAATTCATATTGTAACGAGATGTGATCCATTAAGTTTTTTTTGGCAAGAACTATATTGATTGGTAGGGCATCTAGGTGGTTCCTCATTCTCTCACAGTATGACTTGAAGTGTGTGGTCCCTGGCGCAATCAAGAGCTTGGCATACGCAAACCTCTTGGAAATCTTCCCGTTTGGGATATTTGAGCCACCACAAGGGAGGATCCCAGGAGATGATTTGTAGGCCAATCACCTTGATGCAAGCGATGAGGAATGGACGGTACAGTTTGATGGATCTTCAATAGAGAAAAAAGGAGGAGCAGGGGTTATTATTTTAAGAGGAACGAAAGAAATTTGTCTTCCCTATAAGCTAAACTTTCCTTGTTCCCACAATGAAGCAGAGTATGAGGTGTTAGTATTGGGGTTACTGGAGGCCCTTCGAAGGGGAGTTCGTTCACTCTGCATCAAGGGTGATTTGAACTTGGTGATTAAATAATTAAATGGGGAATATGCGTTGAAACACCTCAGTCTAGCACCTTACAGAACAATCATTCAGAGGCTTCTCAACTAGTTCCGTCGGACTAAGATCAAGAGGCATCCCCGAATGATGAACCGCCATCCAGCCTCCTATGCCACCATTGCTCAGAATATTATCATGAGAGACGATACAACTATAGTCATGATTCAACAAATAATAGATCCCTTGGCGCTACATCCAATTTTATTGATGGAGGATGACTCTGAATGGAGGGGAGAGATTAGAAAATAATTGGAGTCTGGGGACAGAGAGATGGAGCTGAGAGAACTAGCCCAATACTTTATAAATCAGGGAAACCTCTACTATAAAAATACAGGAGGATGGATGTCAAGATGCATCGACCGAGAAGAAGCAGAGTGGAGATTAAAAAATCACACGAAGAGCACTGCAAAATAATCAAGATCCCTCCTTATAGGAGAATTCAAAGGTAGGGATACTTTTGGCCTAGAATAAAGCAAGATGCAGCAAAGCTATAACGAAAGTTTGATAAGTGCCAGCTTTTCTTTGAAGCAGCTGAATGCCATTTCGTTGAAGCTCAACCAGATTGGAGGCACCCCTATATTAATTTATTAAAGACAGAGTTATCCCTATGGCGAAGACTGATGTGATGGGACTCAAAAAAGGGCCCCAACTTTCTATGTTTAGGAAGGGAAAATTTATCAAAGAGGGTATTTCAACAGGCCATTGCGTTGTATCATAAATGAGGAAGTAACCAAAGTCCTCAAGCAATCTCACGACCCAGCTCACATAGGAGGAGCAAAATTGTATGACCAGATGATGACATTGGGGTATTATTGGTCAACGATGGAGAAAGACTCTACTGAGTTCGTTCCAAAATGTAAAGCTTGCCAACTGCATGTAAATATGATTCATGCTCCATCGATGGATCTACACTCTCTGGTAACCCCTTACCCTTTACATACTTGGGCATTTGACCTGGTAGGGGCCATATATCCTTATTCTAGAGGAAAAATATGGATACTAGTGGCGATGGAGTGCTTTACAAAATGGGATGAAGTGATACCACTAAGAAGGGCAACAACGGGGGTGGTGAGCAACTTCATCAGAGAATACATCATTTGCTATTTTGGGATTCCAAAGGTTATCCTCTTCGATAACGAAACTCCTTTCGTCAATTCAGAGGTAACAATGCTGATAGACATATACTCCATCGTTCATCATACTTCAATGGTAGCATAACCAAAGGGAAACGAACAAGTCGAAGCAACTAACAAAATATTGATCAACATTTTGGCTAAGACGCTGGAAGACTATCCAGGATCATGGGATAACAAGATCCCAGCCGTCTTGTGGGTCTATCGAATAACTAAAAGGAAGCCCACAGGATATAATTCGGTATCCCTTGTATATGGTACTGAAGTAATCCTCTCGGTGGAGTTGTAAGTTCCCTCTGCCCGAAATGCCTTGCGAAGTAGCATGCTCCCTCAGAACAGACATGTGCAGTTGAAGGCGTTAGATGAGCACAGAGATAATGTGGGGGAACACTTTCGAATGTACATAAAGCAACTTTTAAGGGCATATGACAACTTGGTGAGACCAAGGAAGTTTTTCGAAGGATACCTTATTTTGAAGGCAGTAGTAAAGCATATCATGTCGCTTTCTCTACCTAAGTTTACAGCGAATTGAGAGGGACCTTTCATTGTAAAGGAGGCTCATGATTCAGGTTATTGCTTGATTTATAAGATGGAAGAAGATAAACCATTTAAGATTAATAATAAATGGTTGAAAGTCTATCATGTATAAGCAAGTAACTATAGATCATCGATGTATCTAGATTTTTGTTATGAACATACAATCCATTATTTTTAAACATGTCTTTTATTGTAACTAGAGTAGGATATAAGATTGTAAAGTTTATATTTTATGCAAGAAGTTATAACATAAAGAAGTGGCGTAGAAGATATATAAATTCTATTTCATTCATAAATTAGGAGGCATTACAAAAATGGGAACTACTGCCCAACGATGACATAAGTGAGAAACGAGAAATTTATACAAGTATGGGGGAGAGATCATTGGCCAAGGGGTAACCACAAGTCTGAATTAGAGAAAAAATTTCTAGGCACACCCGAGGACGCTGCTAAACATGCTTGCTAAGCGCTGATAGAGCCCTCCAACCTGGTTTGAACTTGAGCATGCTCGATGATCAGTTTATCCCATTTTAACTTCGCCTGATAAAGAGATTTTTTGATATACTCCACCTCTTTATTGGTAGCTTTAAGTAGAGGTACTATTTCGGCCAACCTAGCTTCCTCAGCTCGTTGAGTCTTCTGATGCTTCTGCAGTAATTCCCTCTGACTTTCCAATTGCTGACTCTTCAAAGTCTTCAAGTGTCCTATCATCCAACTAAATTGGAAGCCATCCCTTCCCAACTTCTTTAGATATCCCAAATATTAATTGAGGAGGGGCCTAGTAACATTTTTAGTAAGGGTGCTGACGAGATCAGTAATAACGAGCGCCGTACCTTGAAGCCTGTGGCTAATCACAGGAATGTTTGAACGAAGATAGTCAATAGTAAAAGTCTCAGGCCGATGAGTTGCGATATTTTCAATCACCAATTGATATCTGGAAGGTAGTTGGGGAGAGCAATGAAGGACCATGAGGCAGAACTCGGGAGGATCTAGAGCTGGCAGAGGAAGCTCACAACCAGTTTCACTATCGGCTTGAGCACCTGTCATGGAACCTTGGTCATTAGGAATCATTTCCTCAGATACAACTGGTTCTCAATTTGGTGAGGTGACAGGCGAAGGTACTGATTGAGGTTGCTCTTCAATACGAGGGGACTCCCTAGTAACCTGAGGACAGATAAAGAAAATAATGACTTAAGTACAAAAAAAAATCTTAACAAGTGGTTTTCATTGTTAAGTCACCCTTACTGGTGGAGTTTGACAAAAAAATCTTAACAAGCGATTTTCATTGTTAAGTCACCGTTACTGGTGGAGTTTGACGAAAAAATCTTAACAAGTGGTTTTCATTGTTAAGTCACTGTTACTGGTGGATTTTGACGAAAAAATCTTAACAAGTGGTTTTCATTGTTAAGTCACCGTTACTAGTGGAGTTTGACGAAAAATCTTAACAAGTGGTTTCATTATTAAGTCACCGTTATTGGTGGAGTTTTACAAAAATCTTAACAAGTGGTTGTCATTGTTAAGTCACCATTATAGGTGTCACTGTTATTGGTGGAGTTTTACAAAAAATCTTAATAAGTGGTTGTCATTATTAAGTCATCGTTATGGGTGTCACTGTTAGTGGTGGAGTTTTACAAAAATCTTAACAAGTGTTTTTTTCATTGTTAAGTCACCGTTATCGGTGGAGTTTAAATGTTTGAAAATGAGATTCTTCTAACAAGGAGATTGCACATTGTCAAGATAAAGGATAAACATCACGAAACAAAGAGAAAATGGCGAAATACCCCAACAACTATTGGAGCGACAATGGGAGATGGGAAAGAAGCTACAACGATAGTCACCGTAGTGGGCAAGTTAATCTCCTCAAGAGTCTTCGCAGAACCCTCAGTTAAAGGAACTTCAGACAGGTGAACCTCAACACTTGATGAAGCTCCTACTCTAATAAAAGGAACTAGGGCCAAGGTTAGGGGTGGTCTGGAAGGGGCTGTTCGATCTTTCACATACACATCATCCTTTATAAAGGCAGAAGAAAGACCACAGTGAGTAGATAAGCAAAAGGTATCCCTAGTAACGGGGGGAGTCCCGAGGAATGATGGTAAAGTTAAGCATAGAGTAAGATGGGAATATAAAACTAAGTGTTAGAAGTAAGTCACATCATAGAAAGAAAGGGCAAAGTGCACATTCGACCTACCTCAGTGATGTTATCAAAAGGGGAAAACTCAGAGATGGGACTTAATAGTGGAGGCTGAAGAGGGAAATCATCCAGCGCAGAACCTAGTAGCGAGGTAGCTTCAACCTAAAATACACCAAAATATCTAGAAGATTCAGCAAAGTGACAATGATAGAAAAGAAAGATCTAAAAATGTTTAGAACTTGTTACCTTGGGAGAACTTTGCAAAATGGGAACGATATGTAGAGGAGCCTCCAGCTGATGGGATAACTCAGAAGAAACTAGAGGAGCTCCCTCTGGCTGAGAGGAAACTTCCACGGTGTTAATAAGAGCAACAACCTCCTTAGAATCCTTCACCATGTGTCTCGAGACCAAATGACTGGAATAAGTGAGTCGGTCATGGGAGAACCAGGGGTAGTTGAATCAATAGAACCACTCCCGAAGCACCCCTACGAAAGGACTCACAGGAGGGCTGGGTCTTTCTTCTTCAGCTTCTTGCACCAAGTTACTAAGAGATAGACAAATATAGTTCGTTATAAAAGGAGAAAAACAGATATATATATATATATATATATATATATATATATATATATGTCCAGGGGGAGAGTGGGATGATATCACCATTGGCTAGGAAGGAGGGGAAGTAGATGGTGAAGACCTCTTCATGGGATGGTGCTCAAAAGTAGGACAGTCATCCAACACTATAGCCCTAACAGAAGAAGGAGTTGGGGCGAGATGTACAACAGAAGCTCATTTCTTCTAGGACTTAGTACCCAGAGTCTTTTTCCTCGCACAAGAAGCACCAAGACCTGGAGGAACCCTTTAGCCTTTCCTTAACTTTGACTCTCCTTCAGATGGATCTACTAAGATAGTGGGGAAGGCAGCAGCAAGAGTAACGGCGGGAGTGTGCCATTGAAACTCATAATTTCTTCATTCCACCTCAACTTGAATTTTCTTTCTTAACTCCTTATTCATTTCGGCAGGCATAGGAGGAGGAACAGAGGCAATGGGGAATGCCTCCAAGGCTTAGACTTTGAAGAAGTCCCAGTTTTGGACCTCCTAGTTTTTTTGGATGGTGGCTCGAAGGGTCCTTCGCCAGAAGCTGTATCGATTGGAACACCCTCACTAGAAACACCTTCAGTAGGGACAGGCTATTTTGGGTTTGCAACGTTCTTGGGTTTGGACGTGGAAGTAGGGATCATGGGGCAATAAGGAGGCATCTCACTGGGAGGATCTTTAGGAGTCTTGCTTAGAGGTAACTCAACTCCAAGAATAAAGTTTCCCTTGAGGCCTAATTCTGAAGCAGAGAAAGAAAAAACTGGTGGATACTGGGGGGACTTTGTATGAATTCACGAATCCTATCCAGTTGCATCAGCCAGAATTTGGTGGCAAAAGAAGTGCACACATAACCCTTTCTAGTGGGATTGGGGATGGTAACTCGACCATCCACGGTAGAAGTTACGCCAAATACCATTGCAGAAAGGTAGAAAGTGCAGGCCTCGATAAAAGTACGTCTCTTATTCGTTAACTAAAACACGGGTCGAGGAGCCCCTTGATCAAAACCGAACTTCCTGTCGCACCGATCGGGGTTGTAAGGTTCATAAGTATATCCCTATTTGGTGAATGAAGGAAGGAACCCAGGGGTGAACAGAAGAAACACGACTTGTGAAGGATCTTCTACAAATGTAATGAAAGTGACCGTTCTAGTGGCAGAAGAGAAAAAAATCCAAGTATAGGCGAAGGTGGATTCTCTGTATGGCCTCATGACGAACGAATCCAAATGGTCAAAAATGCCCATTATCTCCTTTCGACTTTGTTTTTTATGGAAGGACAGGAGGTGAGGGGGCTTGATGCCTTGGCTCATGGGATAAGGAATAGATTTAGTCACAACAACAGGAAAGCGATTGTAGAGGAAACCCGTTAAGATAATGGTATTGGAGAAATTGGCTAGGTTGTATCGGCCAAGGGATCATTCCATGTCAAGGTGGGTTCGATCCAACCAAGTGTAGAGGGACCCCAAAGTAATGGCGACTAGAGGAAGATTAAAACCTCTTAATAAATTAATGGAGTTGTTTATGAGGTCCCTCCTAGGCTAGTCATTGGGTTTCCAAATCAAGAAGAAACGGGAAATAAATACAAGGATGTAGGCTAGTAATTCTAAAGATGTACCTTTACCCTTTCCTGTGATAGAAGTGACATCATTCGCAGCAGGATCTTTAAAGAAATAGATGATTAGGGGAGTAAACCTAGCTTTTTTAGAAGACCGAGTGCTATGGCAGCAAATCCGATCCATCTCAGCTCGATCAGCAGTTTCTTCAACATCCAAGGCCTTATTAAGACAAGCAAACTCATCTATAGGTTCAAACCCAGGTAGCCCACAGACATCCTCCAAGGAAATGGTGAACTCCCCCAGGCAACAAATAAAGTGTGAGTTTTGATGTTCCATTTGGAGACCAACACTTTGAGTGAAGCATTGTGCTTAGATAGAGTGAAGTCCCCAAACCAGTTAGCTCGGTGAAGACCAGCTTTGGCAAGAGCTGTAGTGTGGGAGCTTTGCATATGTGCATGTTAGGCAGAAAAATGAGTTAGAGATCCCCCAGGTGCTTCGAAATCGATCTCGTAGAAAGGAAAGTCACCTCGATCCAATATGAAATGAAGATGTGGCCATCCCGGTTGACGCGACACTCGTTCCGAGGGGAAATGAGAAAGATGATCCCTCGAGGAAGAAAATTGCATCATGGTCTTGTACCCTTCTCTTTGAAAAGGGGGCTTCGGTCGTCATCGGTGTGGGTGAATGTAAAGAGATAGAGTCGCAAGACTATTTTACTCAAAATAGGCAAAATAATATGTTACCACCTTAAGAGAGCAGCATCAAGGACAAAACTGATGCGTGCGAAACCAATAGATCGGAGGTTCGTGGTCTAAGTTACGGAATGAGAAGGTGTTAGTCACCCATCCCGCCCTTTCGATCTCTCATGGGCAATTGCTTATATTTTCCTTTTTATCCCCGTGAAGTGTATGCATGTGTTTATATAATGGAGATTGGAATCGTTCGACCTATACCATGGAAACGATAGGGTGAGGTCATCCATAGGAATATTCCCAAAATAGTAATAAATGCAGAAGATTGAATATGAGCGGTCATCGCGATATTGATCATTATTGGGAAATGATAATATGTGTGGGATGAGACGCGAACAAATATGTTATATATATGTATGATGATAATGAGTAATTGTAAGGATTTTGAAAAAAATAAGAGGAATTAGAAAATTAGCAAAATTGGACTCGAGTCTTGAATTTTAGTCCGAGACGCCTACGTAGCCTATAGAGGCATCAAAGTACACGTAGTTGGAATGTATAAATAGGGGTGTGGTTTATCCCATAGATTTAAACGGAATTTTATTATGTGTATGCGTGTGGAAAATGTGTTTCTAGTTTTGGAAAATGTGTGGTGGATAATTCCGTTCGGAATTTACGGATGTAACCCTCTTTTATTTATTTTTCAATTTTTTAGGAAAAATAAAGTATGTCCGATATACTAATAAAAGTGTAGAAGTTAACTAGAATGAAACTAGATTATGAATGTAAGGTAACTTATACAAAAAGAGAGGGAGAAAGAATTGGACCTTCCTCGGAGCTTGGACTTGGATCTTGGATGAAATCCTTTGAATTTTGATGAGAGAGGAGAATATTTTCCAAATTGTGTGTGAAAATGATTGGTGTTTAGGCTTCAATGAGATTCCTTTTATGGAGCTTTGCTGATTTCGAGAGAATGTTGTTGAGATCACTGATGCTGATGTGTTTGTGCTTTTATTCAGTAATGAGGTCATGCACCTTATTTATAGGGTAAGGGGGTGATGATCGGCGTACCTAAGAGGGTGCCTATCGATAAGTCCCTCTTGACATTGTGCCAATAGGCAGGGTCTATGACCTTCAAATTGGCAGTCTCGTGCGGACTTTTATAAAAAAATGACCGCAGAGTACAAACCTTTGATCCGAATCACGTACAAGGCATACCTTTAGAAAAGTATTTTAAATACTTATGAGAGTCCTTTGGACCGCTCCCAGGTCTGGGATTTGACTTTGGGTAAAATATGTCTCAGAAGCGCATGTCGGTCCTTTAGACGGGATATCTTCGGACGCAAACTGATCGTTCATCCGCATGGTAAGCCAGTATCGTGCATGGGGAGGACCGTTGGAATGGTTAGGAGATGTACTTATACATTCCAAATATTTTTTCTTGGTTCGAAAAGTTGACCTCAGTCAACTGGGGCTTGAAATCGCCCGGTGACCTCTCGGAGTAAAACAGATCGTTCATCCGTACTGTAGGTCAAAATCGTGCATGAGGTGGATTATTAGAAAGGGTATTCAGTTCCTTTTAGATATTCGTTCAGTCTTATTCGAGCTGAAGAGTTGAATTTGGTCAAACGGAGTTCAGGAGTGCCCGGTGGCCTCCGGATCAATTTTTTAGGAAAACCGATCATTCGTTCGGATGGTTAAACTATTTCATGCACGGGGAAGACCGTTGGAAAGGAGTTTAAGTGACTTTCAATGATTTAAAGAGATTTTACTCTAATAATGGAGTTGATCGGGGTCAATTTGGGGCCCAGGAGTGCCCGATGGTCTCTAGATCGGTACTCGGAGTGCGACCTAGGTTTATCGTGGAAGGGGGAAGCATTAAGAACCTAAGGAGATACTTAGGGGGGCCTAGAATGTGGTGTCTATAGAGACCCTCAATGGGTGAGCTTGGTATAAGTGATGGTCGTTGAATAGATACCACATGATGGAAGGAGGTCAGTTTTGCAGACCTAAGGGATGTGGATGACCGATTTAGAGGGTTAGGGTCAATTCTGACCTGAAAGAGGTGACGACCAAGGGCCGAGGTCAATTCTAACCTAGAAGATGTGATAACCAAATACCGAGGTGAATTATGATCTAACTAAGGTGACAATCCAAGCCCGAAGTCAACTCTGATCTAAGAGAGGTGACGACCAAGGACTGAGATCAATTCTGACCTGACTAAGGTGAAGATCCAAGACTGAGGTCAATTATAACCTAAAAGAGGTGATGACTGAGGACTGAGGTCAATTATAACCTAACTCAAGTGAAGATCTAAGACCAAGGTCAATTATGACCTAAAAGAGGTGACGACCAAGGATCGAGGTCAATTCTGACCCAACTAAGGTGACGATCCAAGATCGAGGACAATTATGACCTAAGAGAGGTGATGACCGATGATCAAAGTTAATTCTGACCTAACTCAGGTGACGATCCAAGACCGAGGTCAATTCTGACCTAAAAAAGTGACGATCGAGGACCAAGGTCAATTCTGACCCAACTAAGGTGGCGATCCAAGACCGAGGTCAATTCTGACCTAAAAGAGGTGATGATTGAAGACCCAGGTCAATTATGACCCAACTAAGGTGACTATCCAAGACCGGGGCCAATTCTGACCTAAGAGAGCTGACGACCGAGGATCGAGGTCAATTTTAACCTAACTCAGGTGAAGATCCAAGACCGAGGTCAATTCTGACCTAAAAAAGTGACGATCGAGGACCAAGGTCAATTCTGACCCAACTAAGGTGGCGATCCAAGACCGAGGTCAATTCTGACCTAAAAGAGGTGACGATTGAAGACCCAGGTCAATTATGACCCAACTAAGGTGACTATCCAAGACCGGGGCCAATTCTGACCTAAGAGAGGTGACGACCGAGGATCGAGGTCAATTTTAACCTAACTCAGGTGACGATTCAAGACTGAGGTCAATTCTGACCTAAAAAAGGTGATGGCCGAGGATCGAGGTAAATTCTAACCTAACTAAGGTGACGATCCAAGACCGATGTCAATTCTAACCTAAAAGAGGTGAAGACCGAGGATCGAGGTCAATTCTGACCTAACTTAGGTGATGATCCAAAACCGAGGTCAATTCTGACCTAACTTAGGTGATGATCTTAGATCAAGGTCAATTTTGACCTAAGAGAGGTGAAGACCGAGGATCGAGGTCAATTTTGACCTAACTAAGGTGACGATCCAAGACCGAGGTCAATTCAGACCTATGAGAGGTGACGACTGAGGATCAAGGTCAATTTTGACCTAACTAAGGTGACGATCTAAGACCGAGGTCAATTCAGACCTAGAATAGGTGACGACTAAGGACCGAGGCCTATTATGACCTAACTGAGGTAACGATCTAAGACCTAGGTCAATTCTGACCTAAAAGAGGTGACGACCGAGGACCGAGGTCAATTTTGACCTAACTAAGGTGACGATCCAAGAATGAAGTCAATTCTGACCTAAAATATGTGACAATAAGGGATCGAGGTTAATTCTGACCCAACTCAGGTGACGATCCAAGACCGAGGTCAATTGTGACCTAAGAGAGGTGACGACCGAGGACTGAGGTCAATTCTGACCTAACTAATGTGACGATCTAAGATCGAGGTCAAATCTAACCTAAAAGAGGTGACGATCGAGGACCGAGGTTAATTCTAACCTAACTAAGGTGATGATCAAAGATCGAGGTCAATTCTGACCTAGAAGAGCTAACGATCGAGGACTGAGATCGATTGTGACCTAACTAAAGTGACGATCCATTATCGAGGTCAATTCTGACCTAGAAGAGGTGACGACCGAGGACCGATATCAATTCTGACCTAACTAAGGTGACAATCCAAGACCAAGGTCAATTCTGACCTGAAAGAGGTGGCAATCAAGGACCGAGGTCAATTCTGACCTAACTAAGGTGACGATCCAAGACCGAGGTCAATTCTGACCTAAAAGAGGTGTACATTTCCTTTGTGAAAATCGATTGTAGTGACGGGGATAAAGATTGGATTTTGGATTCCGCTGGGGAATAGTGAATGAGCTGGGGGAAAATTGGGTCGTCCTTTGGAGATGTTAATGGGGAGAATGATTCTCTGGAATTACTACTGGGGGTGTAAAAAAAATATTTTCCTTGGTGAGCAAGGTGCTAGAATGCTTTTGGCAATTCTAGGAATTTTTCGGGATTAATTCAAATTTTTTTGTTTTTTTGGACTTTTTGTAAGAAATTTTAAGGGATGTGCCGAACGTCATGGATGGAGGTGTGCCAATCGGCATTGGCATGGACTTTTGGGGTGACTTGAGTAGGTGAAAGGCTCAGTGTCGATCGGTGGGTGGAGGGGACTGTCGATCGGCATGACCCTTAGCCTCCTATAAAAATGGGACGAATTATCCTAATTTTGCACAGCTTTCTGACTTCTTCCCTTCTGCTATAAACCTCTGCAAATCTTCCTAACGTCTGAAATAGATAACTTCTCAAGCAGTGCAACCCATATGGCGTTGCTCAATACCGATGACTGGGCAGGGTTGGAGTGGAGGGCTAGGGTGCTTCTTGCATTGGGTAGCGAGAACTCCTTCGACTCGTTTGAGCCTATGGAGGATGATCAAACTCTTTCGCGTGAGCCTTCACATCATCGCTCTTCAAGGGTGGTGAATCCTGGTGGTTATGTAGGTGTTGCATGACTCTTGGTATTCTTTTCTTCCTTTCCTGACAAGATTGCTTTATTTCCTGAATCTGACAAGAATTTTCTTCATTTCTTGACAGTCTGACGTCTCCATGTGGACTATTCATGCTCGTGGTATGAAAGGGATTAAGTATGTTTGGGAGCATCTCCCTATTGTGGTGCACTAGATGGTTTCCTCTGTGGGTTTTGGGAGGCCAGCGTCGGCCTTGGATGAGATGCCCCGCTCTACTGCAGTTCTGTGTGCTTTGGAGAGAGGTGGTGGGACACTACTCACACCTTTCATTTTGGCTTTGAGGAGATGATGGTGACTCCCATTAATGTTTAGCAGCTGCTGGGGCTGGATTATGGGGGTGCCCAGATTGAGGTGGACAGGATGTTGCGGGTGACGTCGGAGCCAGTAATGGCGGCTTTAGGTGACGTGGCTAGGGTGGTTTTTGGGGATTCACTCCATTTGTCTTCTTTGAGGGATCTTTTGCTAAGTAGGAGGGTTGATGAGAACGACGGGCAGCAGGTATGTTAGATGGCCCGTCTATTTATCTTGTTGGTGCTGGGGGGTTTCTTGGTGACGACGAGTAGTGACGTCATTCACTAATGGTTTCTGCCATTTCTGAGGATGTTTTCGAACATCCTCCTCTATGATTGGGGGAGCCTGTCTTTGGCGACCTTGTACTATTCTTTGGATGCATTCAGCGAGTTCTGCGCGCCGACTTTTACTAGGGCCACATATCTTCTAGAGGTATTCTTTATTTTGTGCATTTTTCTTTATGCATTCACATTTTCCATTCATGCATTTCCTTTTGATTTGAATGATGATCCTTATCCTTTGCAGATGTGGTTCTATGTGGTGATTGGGTTAAACACCCAACTGATTTTTCTGAAGGATGACTCCGTTGGGGAATTTTGTCGGATGTTTTGATGGCGGAGGTTCAACCAACAATTGAAGAAAAATCTCTCTCTAGAGGCGGTTCGACAGGTCTTGAATGGCCTAACGAGCAAGAGGGTAAACATTCTTTTGTCCTTGAGACTGTTCTTTTCATTTGATGTCATTTTATCGACATTGATCCTTCGCTTTCACTGGGGATTTTCAGGTGACCTTTTATCCCTGGGGCATAGCTATTTATCATACCGGAGTGACTGGGGGACATGCGTAGATGCGGCGCCAGCTTGCGCATGAGTTAGGCCACTCCTGGTATCTTGGGGAGAGGGTGGTCTGTTAGATTGTGGAGGACAAGGTTGCGGTGCCGCCGGTGAGGACCCTTATGTTCATGAGGCGCATGCGAGAGATATCCGATGATGCTCAGGTGGCTGCGATGATGGGAGAGCCATACTCCCTGTATACTGACATAGTGGTGATGTATGATTACATGGACTTCGTCACGAGTTGGCTGGTGCCTCTCCCTAGAGAGGGCTCGAGTCGGAAGGTGTGGTATTCTCATAACGGAGGTGGTGAGACTACGTCAATGGCGATGACAACAACTTTAGGGACTTCTTTTGTGTGATTGTATTCCCCTAGTTACAACCTTCGATGGGATGATGGGGGATCCGTGCGTCTGCAACATCGCCCCCATGCGATGGACTCGGAGGAGTTAGGTTCAACGGAGGAGGTTCTTCGGCCGGCGATATGTCTTTTCCTTTGATTTCTTTATTTCTCCTCATGCTGTCCTGATTTAATCTTTTATATTCTGCCTTGGAGCATATCAGTGTTTCGACCACCTGGATGAAGGACATTAGGGACTGGATATCCTCGGCAACTTCTCACATTCTTGAGGTAGTTTCGATTCCTTCTTGCTTGGTGCCGTCTGCCTCGTCTGGGGAAGGATCGAGCTCTGGTAGTGGGGGCACGTCATCTCGCCACAGGGGGGAGAGGGCGTGCCGCAGGGATGGGGGATCCTAGAGAGAGAGAGAGAGAGAGAGAGAGAGAGGAGAGAGACAGACAGAGAGAGAGAGAGAGAGAGAGTGGATTCGGGCTGAGTCCCGTTGTTTTTTCTTCTTTTTCTCTAAAATGTTAATGTAACACAGCCAAATATATGCAAATGAAAGAATGAAAAAAAATTGGCTAATTTTCTTGTTTAGTGATTAATGCACGTGCTCTTTTTACTTTGTTGCTGAGACCATAAAAAGAACTTTGAAAATTGATTTAAGAAGGATTTTATTTGAAATGAGATTAGTAAAGCATAAGTTTAAAGGAAATTCGGACCTAAGAAAATGATTTTTGTTGGTTTTTTTATTTTTACAGAAGAGGAAAAAGGGAAATTTCCCAAAATGGGGGGTTGCCGATCGACATGAACCTGTCCTGCCAATCGTCATGTCAGTTCAGTCCAATCAATCCAAGGCTTTAATTGCACTTTCTTCAATTGCTTGGTACTTGGTGGGTCAAGTTTTACTCCGATTTCTGTAGGGTTCCTTGTCTTGTCTTGAGAGTCCCCAAGAATAAAAGGGGGTGTGGATGGGTCTTTCCTCCTCACACTTTCACTTCCTTCCATTTTTCTTACTTGCTTACTCTATCTTATTCTTGTAAGATGGATCTCCCTGGTAGCATTGAGTTTTCTAACTACCTCGAAGCCTTGGAAGTAACGTGTTCTTATAATGTTGGTTATGACGCTTATCACATGTGGTGAGTCTCTTTGTGGCGCAATCGGCCCATTGAGTGGAACATGCTGATGGCGGCTGTCGAGTTTTGGTATCCCGAGGATCATTTCTTTCGCTTCTGATTGGATGAGATTTGTCCTACCTACAAGGAATTTTCTGCCATGCTGGGGATAAATCCCAGCATTCCTGCAGCTCGCCTAAGTTTTCCTGTTCTCCCAGGGATTTGGTGGCAGGGCTTCTTTATATTTTGCCTTCGGTGGACAAACCACTGGTTGCAGAAGGAATGATCTCCCTTTTGGCGGTGTTGTAGTCTGTGCATTTGCAGGACGTGGATGATGTTGGATATGCTGGGGCCTTTATCCTAGGCCTTGTTTCCAAAGTTCTTTTGGTGACTGGAGAGACGCTGTTGGACCCTCAACTGGTTGCTATTATTTCTTGGATGTCATACCATTGGAATATTACAGTGGTGATACTGGAGGAGACCATAAACGGCCTGGATGCCTGTCGGGAGGGTCGTTCTGACTTTCTGAGAGGGAGCCCTACGATGTTATTTATGTGGTTGCCAGAGAGGTTTCGTATAGTGGTCCCACCTGAGTATCCCTTGTTGGCGGTTCCAAACTTCTTTTTGCATTATTTACTTATCGTATGCCCGAACATTGAGAGTTGGGGGAATTGGTTTGTAGAGCACGGGGAACAAGGCTTACGATGGTCCGTGCCTTGGTGGGGAGAGCTGATGCCCATTCTGGATCTTGAAGAGTACCAGTACGTCAGACTGGTTGGCCTCAGGTAGACCTCCTTCTACTTTCCCTGGCGGCTGCTGCACTAATATGGTTGGGGTCAAATCGCGCCATATCGAACACTAAAATTCTTTCCTGTGGAGGATCTGACAGAGCCTATGCGCATGCGACTTGGTTCCCTGTAGGAGAATCGTCGTCCATCGACCCGCCCTTCTCAGTCTACTGGGAAAGTCTGGCATCTCTCTGGTGACTACATGAAGTGGTTGTGGAAGAAGTTAGTGGCCAGGATGCTGGCTGTGGAGACTGGTCAAAGGTGGTTTTCCATATCTGACACCATGGAGGGGGCGTTATGGTCTACCCCAAGTTGGTTTGGGCTTATCGCTCCATGGAGCGTTTGTGATACTCCATTCAGGCAGGGGAGGCTTAGGGAGTCTAGGATATAGGTGATGGTTCCTCTGGCAGCCGTGGGTAGGGTTTTCTGAAGACTTTTGTAGAAGGTGTTGTTTTGTGTTTTTTGGAATAATTGGAGTGATTTTCGTTAGTAGTAGGGCTTGTTATTTTCTGGTTTTTTTTACTAGGGAAATCGTTTGACTCTTTATGTCGATGTAATCATACGAAAATTTCAGATATTGAAATTAATAATTTTTTTATCATCTAGTTGTGCCTTTTGATGACTTTTTTCATTTTGAATTATCTATACCAATCGCTAAGGCATACATAATCATTTTGTTAATGTTTATGTTAAAATGAACAGTCGTTCTCGGGGATAAGAGAAAAAAATAGCATTTTGTGAAAAATAAGGGGGACGGGCTCATGTGAAGTGAATGAGCTGCCTACGTACCTCTGAGGGTTTTTAAAAAAATTGAAAATCATTTTTTGAAATTTTTTTAGAGGATCAGGCCCACGTAGTTCTGGGTAAGGGGAAATGAAGAGTTTTTTTAGAATAGAAGGGAAATGAGAAGAGTCGTAGCGCGCTGAGATTTAGAAGTAGGGGAAGAATTTCATTAGACGGGCAAGGTTGACTGGGTGCGCCATTTCCTCCCCGTCGAGGTCGGTAAGCACAGAGGCGCCATCATACAAGATATTTTCCACGATGTAGGGGCCGCTCCAATTGGGCTTAAATTTCCCTCTGGGGTGCCATATGGGCTCTACTATTTCTTTGAGGGCTAAGTCCCCCTCTCAGACACTGCGGTCCTTGACTCTCTTATTGAATGATCGTGTATACGACGATGGTACCCTTATATGTGATAGAGATCTTTCAATATCCTTTCGTCTAGGAGGGACAGCTCATCAAGACGGCTCTAATACCAATCTTCTTTACTGACCTTGCTTTTAAGCATGAAGCACAACGAGGGTATTTCTAGCTCCACGGGTAGGTCTTCTTCCATGCCATAGACTAGAGAGTAAGGGGTATCCCGATTAGAGGTTTGGACTGACGTACGGTATCCCCAGATGGCGTAAGGTATCCTATCGTCCCAATCATGATAACTCTCAGTCATCTTGTTGATGATGTCTTTGAGATTCTTATTAGCTGCTTCAACTGCTCCTTTGGTTTGAGGTCATTATGGAGAGGATTTATGTCTCTAAATTCCATACTCGTCGACCACTTCTGTAACTGCTGCCTCAAAATGTAACCCATTGTCTGATATTAGTTCGTGTGGGGATCCATATTGGCAGATGATGTTTTTCTTAATGAATTTGACCACTTTCTTAGCATTCAGAACTATGTATGACTCGTCTTCGACCCATTTGGTGAAGTAGTCAATAGAGACTAGGATGAATTCATGCTCATTAGATGCCATAGGTGTAACTTTCCCTATGATGTCGATGCCCCATGTGGAAAACGGTCAGGGAGAAGTCATGATGTATAGTTCTCGCGGAGGCAAATGATGTAAGTTAGAGAATTATTGGCATTTGAGATATCTTCGCACGTATGCTGTGCAATCCTATACCATGGTAGTCCAGTAGTATCCCTACGAATGATCTTCTTAACGAGCATATGGCCATTGATGTGGGGACCATATTCCCCGCTGTCAATTTTCTGCATCATCTCTTCAATGTCTGCCCCTGTGATGTAGTGCAAATGGGTTCCATCGAAGTTTCTCTTAAACAGTGCTTTATCACAAATAATGTACTGGGCAGCCAGTCTCCAAAGAGTTGCTCGGTCTCTCTTGTCGGATCCTTGGGGATACTCACCATGTTCTTATTTTTGGACAAGGAAGGGAGATATAGTTATTCCTTCGGGCATATCAATCATGGAGGCTAAGGTGGAAAGGGCATCAGCCAGGCTGTTCTTTGCTTGGGGCAGGTAGTGGAAGGTGATTTTTTGGAATTAGGAAGCTAGTTCTTCAAGGTGGGCATGGAAGGGTAAGAGTTTATCATCTCAAACTTTCTATTTCCTGATTACTTGACCGGTGATGAGGGTTGAATCCCCGTAGACATCGAGGCATTAAATTCCTTTCTCGAGGGCAACTTTGAGGCCTACTGTGCATGCCTTGTATTCAGTCATGTTGTTAGTGAAAGGGAAATTCAATTTGATGGAAATAGGAGTGTGGGAGTCATCAGAGGCAATTGGGAGAATCCCAATTCCATACCACATTTGTTGGTAGCGTCGTCAAAGAACATTTGCCATCAAAGATCTTCATGAGAGGCACAAAGGATATTCTCGTCTCGAAATTTTGAAATCCATATGTCGACCTCTTTCATAGGATAGTCAGCAAGGTACTCAAAGCTGGCTCTTCTTTTTATGGCCTTTTGTGTGACATAGGTGATATCAAACTTGACTAGAAGCATCAACCAATGGGCCATTCAGCTGGATAAGGCATTCTTCTCGAGCAGGTACTTAATGGGATCAATTCGGGATGCGAGTCTGATGGACAAGGCAATCATGTAGGGCCGTAACTTTTGGGTAACCCAGACAAGGGAGACACATGCTTTTTCCAAGGCGGTGTAGTTAACCTCGTAACTGGCTAATTTTTGACTGGCATAGTAGATGGCTTTCTCCTTGTGGGTTTCTTTAAAGTATTGGGCTAACAGATCTCTGACTGCGGTATCGGTCATGATTAGGTATAGGAGTAAGGGACGATCAGCCTGCGGTGGCATGGGCATTAGAGGTCGGGTTAGGTATTGCTTAATTCGGTTAAATGATTCTTGGCAAGGTTCGTTCCAGACCTTGGTTTAATCTTTACGGAGGAGTTTGAAGATGGGTTCACATATGGAAGTCAATTAGCTGATGAATCGACTGATGCATTGTAATTTCCCATGGAATCCTTAGACTTCTTTCTCCGTTCGGGGAGGTAGCATCTCAAGTATGGCTTTCATCTTGGCAGGATATGCTTCTATCCCCTTTTCACTGACCATGAATCCCAAGAGTTTCCTTTTGGTAATGCCAAAGACACATTTTTGTAAGTTAAGCCACATTTAATACTTTCACAGTCGTTCAAAGAATTTTCGAAGAGCAGGAATATGACCTACTCTAGTCTTAAACTTGATGATCATGTCATCTACATAAACCTTGACTTCCTTGTGTATCAGATCATTTCGAATGGTTGTGGCAGCCCTTTGGTAGGTAGCCCTAGCATTTTTTAGACCAAATGGCATGACAGTATAACAAAAGGTTCCCCAAGGGGTGATGAATGCGATTTTCTCTTGATGATCAGGGTGCATCTTGATCTGGTTATATCTAAAAAATCCATCAATGAATGATTTGAGAGCATGACTGGATGTATTGTCCATGATCATATCAATGTTGGGTAGCGGATAATCATCTTTCGAAGAGGACTTGTTCAAGTCTCGGTAGTCGACACACATGCGGACCTTTCCTCCTGATTTTGGTACGGGTACGATATTAGCTAGCCATGTAGGATATTCAGTTACTCGAATGAAGCCTACATTCAATTACTTTACTACTTCTTCTTTAACCTTGAGTGACCATTCGGTGCGGAGCTTTTACTGCTTCTGTTTGATTGGTTTACATTCTGAGAGAGTTGGAATCTCATGATGTGCTATCTCAGGGTCAATGCCGGGCATATCATCATAGGACCATGCGATGACATCCATGAATTCCTTTAGTATCTCTTTGAGTTGCGTGCACTTATGCTTATTAAGGGTAGCCCATATCTTAATCTCGCGCATTCAGCTATAAGAATCGAGATTAATAATGATAGTTTCATCTTCATTAACTTCAATGCGGTTATGTTTCTTATTATTAACCTTATTTAGATCAGTTAAGAATTTCTCATTTACAAAGTCATCATCATCAAAAGTTTGACTAGAATCAAGACAATTAATGCAAGGCACAGCAAGATAATCAAAATACTCATTTATTTCATTGATAGGAAAAACAACATTGATAACCTCACTAAAGGAGGTCTTGATTACATCAGGGTGAGAGGAAAAAACTAAAGGGGAAAGGGGATAGACATCTGGGTTAGGTTGAATATAAATAAGTGGCACAGGCACAACGTGCCAATTGAGAAGAGGTGTATTAGTATCTTTAATGAGTTAGGTTGGATCAGATGAGGTAGTTCTTGAGTGGATCATGCAGAGTTCCAGCCCCAGTATCTGCAAGTTAAAAGAGTGTTCGGAATCTCTATCCTCAGAATCCCCAGTATCAACTAAGGTCTCCTAGTGAGTGGTTGCACACAGTGCTGGGAACATTCGTCCCATGGGTAGCTGTCTTAAAAAAAGATATTCATTCCTGGTTTCATCCTTTTATCTACGGGGTCATAACAATGTTTATGGAAGACGTAGAAGGGGAAATCTGCACCCTCTTTGATGAATCTTCCATTTAGGGAATCTCCCGAGATAGTTCTGGCCCATTATATTTTTTCTTCAGTCGAGGCTGGCAAATCAATCTGAGTTATTCTTATGATTTTTGGTAGTCTAAGCCAAAAGGAGGAAAGGCCTTCTTTAACGTAATGGGCTCAGTTAGCCCTTGTTGTCTTTTCCCTAGCCCCAGTCCGGGCCTTAACTGCATATTCTTGAACATTTGGATTACATTGATATTTTTGTGGGGATCATATTCTAGACAACCCATGTGTTTGAATTCATCCCCTGCTGGGAGTAGGAGTGGTTCTATCTGGAAGCCTGATAACATAATATCGTTCACTCCGTGTTGTATCTCGAGTACCTAATTACTGGTGCTTGCATTCTCGGTGCTGTCACTGTTTACTAAGATGGTGATAAATTGTCCATTAGCAAAGAACTTCAATTTTTGATGAAGGGAAGGTGACACCCCTTTGATGTTGTGCAGCCAGGGTCGTCCAAGCAGTAGATTGACTTAGAATTCAACAATAGGATTTATAGGGCCAGCCCTAATTGAAAGCTTGATAGATCCCATTACTTCTCGATGGGTTTTGTCATAGGCACGCTCAGTAGAGGAGGTTGGAGTAAGGTCGCTCACTTTTAGTCCCAAACGGTTGAGGGTTCTTAACGGGCAAACCTTCAGAGCTGATCCGTTATCGATGAGTGAGAGGGGAACAGTCTTCCCCATGACTTCGACAGAGATATTGAGATCATGATTGTGGTTGGGACCATTCTTATGGATTTCCTCTTCAGTAAAGGAGAGCATTCGAGTAGAGGTCAAGGATCCAACTAGCTCCACTACTTCTTCTAGTGTGGTTAAGGGAGGAACTGTGGGTCCTATGAGTAGCTTGATTAGGGCATTTTTATGCGATTGGGAAGACATGAAATGTCCCCATAGAGTGATGTTGCCTTGAGTTTTTTTTAGCTGATGAAGGACCTGTCTTTCTTCAAGGGTCATCTCTGGCATATGGAGATTCTCAACACTTTTCCCTTTATCGCTTGCTGATGGTTGTAAGCTCAGATTTTGGTAATATCTCCCTGACCTGGTCATGTGGTTCACGAAAGAGGGGAAAATAGAAAACCTATTTCTTCATCGATATCAAGTTGCTCAACTACCTGGTTGACCTCTCATAGCAGCTCCTCGAATGATATCATTCCCCATAGGTTGGCTATTTGACTAGTCTTTCTTCAACCTTACTCTTCATCTAAATCTTCTGAATCATATCCCCATCCGGTGGCAATGATATTGTCTTTCATCCAAAGTTAATAAAATCTACAAATTTTATGTATTTTTCGTATAATTCCTCCCATTCGGCAGGGAAATGCAAGACTGAGGGAACCAGTGCCCTTGTAATTTCAAAGTGCCGAGCATCTCGAATATGATACAAATATCACCAGTCTATTGAAATGAACCTGCCATGATCTGGACCAGGTCATCAAGACTGACTCATCGACTGCCACTACCCAGTTGTCTGACTCTTGGGCCCATTTTCGAGCTTCTAAGAATAACCCATTAAATCTCTGATAGTCGATGGTCATCTGGGAGGGAAATTTCAGCTCAAACTCTATAAGTTGGTTCAGCACTTCTAATAATCCCATGCCTTTTCCTCCAGAACGAGTTCGGATAGCGATGCAGGTTTTGGTAAGGAGTGATAAGGTTTTATCGGTAAGGTTGGTAGGGTGTAAGAGGAAATATGGGCATGTTTGGAGAGGTTTATGAGAGTATATGGTAATGATTGGTGATTTACTTGGCATGATTTGGGTAAATGGGTCGAGTTCTAAGTTTTCTTCTAGGAAGATGGCGTTTGTATGACTTGGGAGTGGATTATGGGTAGTGTTTGGTTTAGGATTAGAAGGTGCGGCGATGATACCCCGATCAATCAGGTTTTGGATTGTGTTTCAGATATGGAAACATTCGTCGGTGGTATGGCCAGCAGTTTGGTGATAGTCACAATGGGCATCAGGTTTGAAATTATTTGGAAGCAGGTTTGGTAATGGACGAGGGTCCAAGGGTTTTATCAGGTTTCTATTCGAGAGAGCCTGGTAGACTTTGGAGAAAGGAGAGTGAAGCTCAATATATTCTTTCTAGATTGGGTTTGGGTGACTTTCTGGTGCCCATGAAATGGCAGGCTGAGAGATATTATTAATGGTAGAGACTGAGGTACTAGTAGGCTTTTCAAGTTTTCTAGGAGAAAATTGTCCAGAGACTTTCTTCGGTTCGAATTCTATTTTGGAAAAACCTTCTTCAATTTCTACTCCTACTTCTCGAAGGGCTCAGAAGTGAGGATAATATTGTCCTCCCATTGTTGCTCGGACATGAGGTAGAAAGTTCTTCTTCATAATGCTGACTTGTTCTTCTTCACGGGGATGATTAGTCATGGTAACTGCTTTTTCTCTCCACCTTGCTATGAAGTTGATGACTGATTCCCCAGGATTCTGTTTGAGTATCTCTAAGTCGCAGCGAGTAACATTTATCTCCTCGTTGTACTTGTATTGAGACATAAATTCACGGGAAATGTCTTCCCTACATCGGATTCTGGATTTTTCAAGGGATAGGAACCAATGGAGGGCAGTATCCTTCAAATTCTGCTGGAACATCTGAGCCATTATTTATTTGAAATCACCTAGGAGAGTCATGGCTCGATGATAAATACGAAGATGAACGATCGGGGGTCCACTGCCTCCACACTTCTCGATATTGGGCATCTTGAATTTTTCTGGTAACTTGGCTTTAGGATAAGGAGACATGTGGGTGTAGTCCATGTAGTTCCCATAGATTCTGACCTGGTTGAATTTCTTGGCATGAGGTAAAATGACCTCGGGATCTTCGGGGATAGGGACCCGATTTCTTTGCATCTCATGAACCTCGGTTTGAAGGTTATCAATTTTGGCAATGAGTTGAGCCAGAACCGTCAACAAATTCGGTTGTACATTCGGCACTTGATCTGTGTTCTCCATGGAAGGCAAACGAGTCTCGGACTCAGAGGAAGTAAAGGGACTGATAGACCGGATTTGTTTGATCACATACCGAAGCCAGTTGGATCACATATCGAAGCCAATAGGGAGCCAGGCCAAGGGTATGTGATCGACCTGAGAAGAAAATGGAATTTATTTTTTGAAAAGAGAAAGGGGGACTTTTATATTTAGAAAATGAGGAAAATATTTTTTACCTTTTTGGAAAAGATGATAATGAAAATGTTTTTGGTATTTTTGATAAAAGAGGAAAAGTTTTTTTGGGAAAAAGAAAGGGGAAGAGACTAGAGACGGGTCACAACATAATTATTAAATTTATTAGGTTCCCACTTGTATTAAATTCTCCTAAATGAAAAATGAAATGATGGACGGGACTCGAGACTGGAAAAGTTGGGTTAGTAACATACGTAAAACTAGGGTTGGACTTGTAACCATGCTCACGGGCAGGGTCCCATTTTAAAAAATGCGCAAAAATTTGGGCGGTAGGCCATCCCAGAATTTCGGCAGAGTTTTGGGTCGAAATCGGCAATCTAACATGCGTGTCCTAGGCTTGACACCTATATGCGGGTATGCAGTTTGGTTGGGTGAATTGGAAAGGGTTCCCTCCTTTGGCGTGACTTCCACGATATACGTCTTACTTTTGAGGGCAATCGGTACGTGTGGATAAGCCATTTTATATACCTGAGTGTACATGAATTGCCTCACTATATACCTCGTGGGGACAGTACGTGTGAGAGAGAATTTGATATAGTCAAGGTATGTGAACGAGTTTCCTGTGATATACCTCCCATCATGACTTCAGTCAGGAGGTACGATGCGGGGGAACCATTCGATATACGCCGAAGTTACTTGGAAAATGGAAGGTGAGAGTCATATCAGTTTGGCTAATTGCGCCCTACCGGACCAGCGCCCTACCGGACCAGCGCCCATCACAAAGTGACCCTCCAGTTACTGGACAAAATTTGGTAAATAATAATGCTCTTTGGTGATGTCGTATGAATCATGCATGATTCTCTTATTAGTATCTTATGGTGAGGCTATCTTTCTTGATCATTCCAAACAGGGAGCAAAGTACAAGTACCAATAGTATACTAAACATGGATAAGTGATGTGTGCAATATGTGGATATACATGATCCTAGGTGCACGTGGTGTTAAGTATAGATGGACAATCTTCTACAAGTGTGTGAATAGAAGCATAAGCATGAGGAACACATGAATAATAAAGGGTAACATGAAAATAGTGGAATATACAAGAAAATATAACACCCATGTAAATAGATTCTAGCCCTCTTAAACATTGTCCCCAGCAGAGTCGCCACTGTGGCCATACCGGTCGGCGCGGGGCTCGTTTCGAGGGGAAAGGAGAAAGAGGATCCCCCACGGAAGAAACTGCATCGCGGTCTCGCATCCTTCTCTTCGAAAAGGGGGCTTCGGCCGTCTTCGGTGTGGGGTGAATGTAAAGAGATAGAGTCTCCAGCCTATTTTGCTCAAAACAGGCAAAAGAATATGTTTCCACCTCAAGAGAGTGGCATCAAGGAAAAAATTCATGCATGCGAAACCAATAGATCGGAGGTCTGGGGGCTAAGGTACGGAATGGGAAGGTGATAGGCACCCATCCCGCCCTTTCGATCTCTCATGGGCAAATGTTTCTTTTTTCCTTTTTATCCCTGTGAAGTGTATTCATATGTTTATATAATGGAGATTGGAATCGTTCGACCCATACCATGGAAAAGATAGGGTGAGGTCGTCCATAGGAATATTCGCAAAATAGTAATAAATGTATAAGATAGAATATGAGCGTTTATCGCGATATTGATCGTTATTGGGAAACGATAATATGCGTGGGATGAGATGCGAACAAATATGTTATATATATGCATGATGATAATGAGTAATTTTGAGGATTGTGAAAAAATAAGAGGAATTAGAAAATTAGCAAAATTGGAATCGAGTCTCGGATTTTAGTTCGAGACGCCTATGTAGCCTATAGAGGCATCAAAGTCCACACAGTTCGAATGTAGAAATAAGGGTGGGGTTTATCCCATAGATTTGAACGGAATTTTATTATGTGTATGCATGTAAAAAATGTGTTTCTAGTTTTGGAAAAAGTGTGATGGATAATTTTGTTCAGAATTTACGGGTGTAACCCTCTTTTATTTATTTTTGGGTTTCTATGAAAAATAAAGTATGTGCGATCTACTAATAAAAGTGTAGAAGTTAACTAGAACGAAACTAGATTATGAATCTAAGGTAATTTATACAAAATAAGAAAGTAAAAGAGAGGGAGAAAGAATTGGACCTTACTTGGAGCTTAAAATTGGATCTTGGATGAACTCCTTTGAATTTTGATGAGAGAATATAATATTTGCCAAATTGGGTGTGAAAAGGATGAGTGTTTAGGTTTGAATGAGATTCCTCATATGGAGCTTCGCTGACTTCGAGAGAATTTTGCTGAGATCACGGATGCTGATGTGTTTGTGCTCTTCATCAGTAATGAGGTCATGTCCCCTATTTATAGGGTCAAGGGGTGCCGATCAATGTACCCCAGAGGGTGTCTATCGGAAGGTCCCCCTCGACACTGTGCCGATAGGCAGGGTCCAGGACCTACCAATTGGTACTCTCGTGCGGAATTTTATAAAATTAACCGTAGAGTACAAAATGTTAATCCGAATCATGCACGGGGCATATAGTTAAAAAGGTATTTTAGATGCCTATGAGATTCCTTTAGACCGCTCTCGGGTCCAGGAGTTAACATTGGGTCAAATGTAGCTCGAAAGTGCATGTCGGTCCTTTGGACAGGAGATCGTTGGACACAAACGGATCATTCGTCGGCATGGTAAGTTAGAATCTTGCGTGGGGTAGATCTCGGTTCACGAAGTTGACCTTGGTCAATCGAGGCCCGAAAGCGCCCGATGACCTCTCGAAGTAAAACGGATCATTCTTTCGTACCGTAGGTCAGAATTTTGCATGGGGGAGATCATTAGAAAGGTTATTCAGTTCTCTTTGGAGATTCATACAGTTTCGTTCGAGATGAAGATTTGACTTTGGTCAAATGGAGTTCGGGAGCGCCCAGTGGCCTCCGAATCGATTTTCAGGGGAAAATTAATCATTCATTCGAACGGTTATGTTGTTTCGTGCATGGGGCTGATATTTGGAAAGGATTTTCAGTGCCCTTAAAGATTTAAAGAGCTTTTTCTCTGACAGTGGAGTTGATCGGGGTCAATTCGGGGCCTGGGAGCGCCAGATGGTCTCTAGATCGGTACTCGGAGTGAGACTTAGGTTTGCGGTGGAGGGGGGAAGAATTAGGAACCTTAGGAGAGACTTAGGGGGTCCTAGAATGTGGTGTCTACAGCAGAGTCCCCTCTGGAGGAAGAAAACCCCATTTAGATGATTTTTCATCTTCGTCTTCGTCACCCAACAACAAAGGGTCATACTTGTCTAAAAACTGCAAGTCTTACATGTATCATAGAACTCATCGTATTTTTTGAAGATGTGAGATCGATGGTAAAAATGTAGTTACTCTTGATGAGAAACATACAAGGCGGTGGCGCAACAGTGGCAGCGGCAGCAGAGGTGGTAGTAGTGGAGGTTGGCTAAACACCGGTGGTGGTAGCCTTGGGGATGCTTAAAGAAGCCATAACAGGTAGTGATGAAAGAAAAATCTTAGTGAGGAAGGGATATGTAAAAAAAATGAGGATTATTGCCACAGGTGGCGGTGAAAGAGACGATGAGAGGAAGGAAACCAAGGAAAAGCTTGGTAACAATGGCGCTCTAAGGATTTTCTCTCTCTAAGTATGGTGGGAGTCAAAAAAGACGATGGTAAAGTAAGGAAAAAATGACGAAGTGTTTGAATAATAGACGTTTGAAATTCCTTGGTTCGCCTTTTGAGTTTCCCACCACCTCACGTGCAAATCCGTCGGTAATCATTTCAAGTGGACACGTGGTGCTCCGGGAAGTATCATGACAGTTGAAAAGACGAAACTGCATCATTAATTAAGTGAAGTATGGGGATAGAAAGGGTTTCTTCCAAGACAAGTTTTTGGTTTAGCGCCAATTTTTTTCTTTTTGTCACACATATCCAATATTTCATAGCATAGAAGCTGTTATGGCGGTTTAAAAAGCTACGATGTCTCCCCATCACAAGTCCAAATGGTGTTTAACTGTGACTCACGTACATCGGGGAGAATTTTACTTTTTCTTGGAAATGACAACTGAAAAAGTTGTACGAAGACAGAAAGGCTAGAATTTCTTCACAAATAGAAGGTCCATCGAATTGAGAAGTTTTTTCATAGACATTTCTTGTTCCCACAACAAACCTCTACACGAAGGGGAAAATATAGAGGGTCTTTAAGATAATCTCAAGATTAGATATAGTCTCCCCAGTTAATACAACAAACTCAATGGATTAAGGTAGTGATGCATCTCAACAATGAAACTCAGCGACGCAGATTAGCAAGGTAGCCTAAGCGACACAGCTCAACAAGGCAGCTTAAGTAATGCAGCTTAAGCGAGGTAATTCAGCGAGACAACCCAGAGAGGTCTTCAAGCAAAGAAACTGGCCGAGAGAGCTCATCCTTTAGTTCTATTATTTTACTTAGTCTTCTTGTATCTTTTACTTATATTGACTATGAGCTGTAATGATTATAATGATTATTCAGTGTAAGGTCAAACAGTACTCGCGAGAGACCAGGCCTGTCAGGGCCTAGGAGAGATTTCATGCTCTATCAACAGACCTCACCGTGGGAACTTCAGAGAGACTTAGTTTAGAGGATTGAGATGTGAGGCCCCGTTGGGGCTTGTCCGGACCATTTTAGATACACCGGGTAAAACACCGAGGGGCCTGTGATCGTGGAACCTTTGGCGGAGAAGCATTGAGTTCCATCGGACTTCGAGTTGTGAACCAAAAAACTATCTACTTAATGTCACATCTACTTTATGTGATGTCAATAGCTAGCTAGGCAATGTCAAATTTGCACTTGAGTAAACCACAGCGGTATTTGGGGATGTCATATAGTTGGTGAGTCACCTCTGTGACAACTGCCCCTGACACACAGTGGTTAAGAAAAAGGCATGTCTTAGCATTTAATGCTCATGACGAGGAGCTGACTGGTCCAACAGGCATTCAATATTTGTGACATAAAGTATGAGATATGTCTTTCACAGTGGTAGAGGATCGAGGCATCTCGGTAATGGTGTGGGGGTTATTTATTGGCTCCAACTACTTTTGAGAGGGGCGTCTATTCTTTTAGAGATTGATGGCTAGAGAGAGATTATCATCCAGAAGAAGTTATTGCAAAACCAGAGCTCCTACTCACCCACCATGGACATTTATTACGAAGCTTTTAATACCTGACTGGAGGCTTTTTGAGTATTGGTGTGTTTGGCTGCCTGCCAAGGTGTATCTAGGGTGCTTACCTCTATCTCCCTCTAAATGATTTACTTCTGAATTCATAGTTCAAATTGAGTTTATCTTCACTGGGTTGTGATTCTGTGTCTTATGATTAATCAAGAGTGTTCCCGATTAACTTATCATTACTGTTCTCAAAAGGGGTTACGCCTCCATCTAATCTAAACTACCCTATTTCATTTGGAGACTTTGCTGGCGAGGTATTATTCTAGCAAAAGAGTATGGCGCAGGATAACGTTAATCGTAGACTCAACTTTGATGATGTCCAACGCAATGAGGAACAAGCGGTAAGGGAGCTGGAGGATCGTAGAAGTGGGTTCCCCCCCTCCCCCCCCCCCCCCCCCCCAGGTAGAGGTTCCCCAAGATCCAACGATGACTGGAGTCCCAATGCTCACCCAAGCCTCTACTAGTTTTGTTCTAGGACCAGTGCAAATGACCCTTCTTATGGGTAAGTTTTTTGAGTTTCTGCAGACACCTGAGGCTGCCACGGTCCTAGGAGGGGGAACACATCCCAACGCTTTTGTGACATCTCGGGTGGCCCCAATAGCTCCGATGAGCCCTACTTTGGCTGTTCCCACGGGGACTGGACCTATATTCACATCACCCACGGGAGTGACGGGCGTTCCACCTATAGTGGCTACTACAAGCCTAACCAGCATCCCCTCAGTGGTCCCTCTGGTAACTCCTTCCACTATTGAGAAGACGCCATCAATCCCGCATCAATCTCTCTCTCTCTCTCTCTCTCTCTCTCTCTCTCTCTTTCTCTGTGAAATTTTGGAGATTTGCATTCTGTCTCTCTCAAATTCTAATTTCGGCCCAAATATATCTCTCAATCTCAAGGTAAACCCTATTTTTTGTATTTCTGATTTAAACTCTAATGTATATGTGTGCAAAAGTGTGTGAATATGTGTGTATTTCTGTGTATGTGTGTATATATGTTTGTATGTTATGTGAATGCGTGTCTATTTTTGTGTACATGTGTATATGTGTGTACGTGTTTATATGTGTGTGTATGTGTGTGTATATGTGTGTATATGTGTGTATGTGTGTGTATGTGTGTGTATGCGTGTATACGTTTTCTTTCAAGAAAAGGGGATGTTTTATAATTTCATATTTTGATTGGGTATGTTATATATAGGGATTTAAATTTATTGGGTATTGTTAACATTGATTGGGAATTGCTATTTAGAGTTTGAAATTAATTGCATTATTTAAGGGTGTTGTCATTATTAGTATTGACTGATTGTGGTTACTTAGGGATTAAAATAAATTGCATTATTTAAGGGTATTGTCATTTAGGTCTTGAAATTTATTTAGAGTTAGAAATTAATTGAGTATTATTAGTATTGACTGAATGCGGTTACTTAGGGATTAAAATAAATTGCACTATTTAAGGGTATTGTCATTTAGAGCTTGGTATTTATTTAGAGTTTGAAGTTAGTTGTGTATTTTAGGTTCCGCACTTACTGACTCAAAATCCTTTCCATTCTTAAAACCTTAATCAAACTAATATACCCTTATATATATTAACCTTTGGACTCATATTCACGCCCTCGTATATTTTTCTCTAGAAAAATGAGGCACGATGATAATCACTGGCAACAAAAGTTGGAGATATTGCAATTGGACTACACGCGTAACTCTTTTATTGGTGAGCGTCATATAGAGGGTACTCCTATTTAGAGGTATGAAAATAAAAAGATCGAACAAAGTTAACTACTTGTAAATCGTGGAGTTAATCTCCTGCAAGATTACCTGTTCGATCATATTCTATTTTCCTCACCAGAAAATTGGGATGATGCTATACAAAATATATTTCACACACATAATCCCGACATAGCCCTGACCATAGTTAAGTTGTTGGAGAAGGCGAAACAAAATCCACCTGTTATGGATACAACTGCATACAGAGAGCATTGACATAGACTGTGATGTGTCGCGCCATATGAACACTAAATTGAATCTTGCCAACAAGTTGAAAAGGATGGGATTCCAAGTTCATGTCACGATTATCTACATATCTATCATAGATACCCTTCCTCCTAGTTGGCCACGTGCAAAAAATCATAGGTTCTTAAAAACTAATACCGAATGGATGGAGATCAGACACATTGAACATATTCAAAAGTCTTGCTTTAAAAAGGCGTGTGTGTGTGTGTGTGTGTGTGTATATATAAGCTTGATTAATTAATTATTATAATTATTTAGTCACATATGGTTTTTTACTTTTGTAGATAATGTCAGGAGGAAGCAACCCAAGGGTACCAAGTGCGTAGGGGACACCGCAACGAGTGAGAAATACACAATTCCACCGATGGTTCCCTCCTCACCAAGTCCAACTGCAGCTACTCCCGTTGTTACCCCGCCCCCATCCCACGTTTTCGACGCCTCCCGCTCAATCCAAAAGAAGCCCATTGGGTTCTCCCTTCTCGGTAATAACTCAACGGGTTATAGGAATGACGTGCTAAACTTTAAAGCCCAGTGTTTGGCGTTGGAAAAAATGAACATGGGAGTTGGTGGACAAGACAACTGGAACCCAGTTGATCAAGCCGTAAAATTTAACATATATGATCAACTTTGCAAGTATTTATTATTTCCCGATCATTCCGAGAATAAGTTTCTATCTTGGGTTTCTGAATCATTAAGAACATACAGTATAAACCTTCAGAAGAAACATTAACAAAAGGAGGCAGCGAGCTCCCTTTATTTTGTCTTTGAAAGAGATAGTGCCTCCCAATGTTGAAATTCTGTTGGAGTAGTGGAATAACTTTTCGGAGAATGCGACGATGGAGAAAACGCTGGTCCAAAGAGAGCAAAAAAAAATAAGGCACAAAAAACTGATATCCACAGGCTAGGATCCAAATCATATGAGGATTTGAAAAATGAATGGGCGAGTAGGACAAAGGATGGTTCAGATGCGGGTAAAAACCCAAATTGGTCCAACTTATTCATTCAATATCAACGAGACAAAGATAATAAATTCCCTCCGCACTTGGATGAGACGCTAGAATCAATAGAGGCTATCAGCACTCAGTCAGGTTCGAACCCTAATGATGACTTTGACCTTGAAAATGATGCCCTGACTCAAAACTTTGGAAAGGACAAAAGGGGTAAGACGAGATGTGTTGGTTGACATATGCCAAAAACAAAATTTCAACAGACTGCACGTCTTGTGGATGAGTTTTCTTCAATCAAGGATCGTTTCTCGTCCAATGAAGAACGATAGTTTAAGACCGATGGGGATGTATAAGATATCAAAAATATTCTTGGAATGTTGAAGAATCAAATTAGGCAACTTGTGTCCCTTTTCCAAAATTGTGGGGTCCTAATGCCGCCTCCTTAAGGTTACCCTTACCCTCCTCCTCAAGGTTTTTCCTATCCTCTCCCTTTAAGTTTCCCTTCCCAAATGCCGCATCATCCAACATTCCCCTCCCAAATGTCGTCTCATCCAACATTCCCCTCCCAAATGCTGACTACTCCAATATTTCCATTTCTCATGTTTCTGCCTGTCACGGAACTTGGATCATCATAAACAACTCACAATGACTATGGAAAAAAAACTATTTCAAAGACCTGATCAATAAGAGGGTTATTGAGGTGTTCACACTCATCTCTAGGGTTGCCAAAACTCTAGGACACAACCGACCTCTAGAGACGGGTGAGGCTCAAATATCGGTCGATGAAATATACAACGACTGAGGAAATGTACATGTGCACGTTGACAACGGGGAAGGAACGGAATTGAGGAATTATGCAGACTCTTTTATTGCTTGGCCAGTTTATTTGTTGGAAAATATCTAATAATATTTTCTTTTGTTTCAGTTGTAATAACATTTTTTGGTTCAGTTGTAAGAATATTGGTTTTGTTTCAATTTAAGAATATTAGTTTTATTTTAGTTTTAATAATATTTTTTGTTGGTTCAATTGTAAGAATATTTTTTTTGTTTAATTTATAATAATATTTTTTACCAATTACCACAGGACTGAAATTTGAAGATTTTTATATGGATTTCCCACTATACAAAGAGTGGATGAGAGAGACTAACCGAATTTCAAATAATCATCTAAATCGCGTTCAATAATTTGTTAAATATGCTTTTAAAAATCTTAAATGTGACAAGATTCCGTGTCCGTTCACCCGTTATATGAGCAAAAAACATAAGTCATTGGAATACGTTGAGTTACATTTAATACAGTGGGGAATCTGCCAATACTAGAAAATATGGACATACCATGGTGAAAAAAATATACCTTATGTTCTGAAAGAATCATCGATACCTGAGCGCATAATGAAACCCCAATGAGTGGAAGTGGTACATGATTCACCAACACATATTCCATTAACCGACTTAATTTATGGTGTTTACGGACTCCAAAACCATTAAAAACACCATAAACGGATAATGCGCATTATGGTCAACTAAATGAAAATTTTAATGTTCAACTTCCAGGAGATCGGGAATACATACGGTTGAAATGCGATGCGGCTAGACCGTTGCATAAAGATTGCGATGAAGATCACTTTGTATTACATGAAATGATTGGTTTGCATAATCTGAAGAGTAAATTTTTTTTGTCTGGGATAGCGTAACCGGAATTCTTAAGAGGGTTAAAGATATTCTCCCCAAAGAGAACACGTTGCCAGAAAATTATCCTACGATGAAGAAGAGCTTGAAGGGTTTGGGTTTGAAATAAAAATTTATTCATGCATGCATGTATGATTGCATATTGTACCGCAATGTGTACAAATAGAAGGATGAATGTCATGTATCCAATACACTAAGATATGTGGTTTGTAAGAATGGCAATTTAACTTTCCATTTTTTGTCAAAAAATGAAAATGTGGAAATACCCGATTCATAACCTCAACAGTCCTGAGAAATCTAGGAATGAAAATATAGATCTTAAGCTTCTGCAAGAGAAAAGGTGTGTGAGTAACTAAGTTGTACGCATGACGAAGGTGTATTCGTGGCTGAAAGACCAAAGCATCCTAAGAGTAAGTTATAATTTGTATGAGAAGCTTGTTGGTGAGAAAATCATGACGAAGGAACACTCAAAGAAAGGGAAATGGAGTGTTATAAATGACAAACATCAACAATGGGGGTAAATACTATTGGAGTGTCCTGGATTGGTGGATCTTGATGATGTGCACACTCCACCTAATGACATGAGTTGCAATTGGAATGCTTTATCAAACTCCAAATAGGAAAATGCATCATATTATCTGGGACTCCTTTCAAGAACAATTTCAATCAGTTCTACAACACACTGCATTTGGTAAGGCCAAATAAGCAGATTTTCTTGTCAAACCTGCCTTTAGAAAAGGACCTGTGAGAGGCACAAACACCTCGCACGGGACCAATGTTACTCGCAAGAACCGACCGCGTGGTCACGGTTACCCTGATTTGAGAAAATAATGATAATTTTCAAAATATCTACACTTAGGTTTGAAAACATGCCATTAGAGGGAAAAGCTCCGAAACACCCACCAAACGGCCTCGTGAGTGGGGCCAATACCTCGCACGGGACCAACATAACTCGTAGGAACCGATCGCGTGGTTAAGGGACCCCCGGTTCGATAGCACGACCCAATTTTCAAAATATCTACACTTAGTATTGAAAACATGCCATTAGAGGGCGAAACCCCGATACACTCCCCAATCGGCCACATGGGCAGTGCCAACACCACGCACAGGACCAATGAAACTCGTAGAAACTGACCATGTGATCACGGGACCCCCGATTCGAGAGTACATACCATTTTTAAAATATCTACACTTAGGCTTGAAAACATGTCATTAGAGGACAAAACCCCAAAACACCCTCAAAACGACCCCGTGAGGGGTGGCAACAACTTGCAAGGGACCAATGTAACTGGTAGGAACCCACCACATGGTCACGGGACCCCCGGTTAAAGTGAATGACCCAATTTTCAAAATATCTACACTTAGGCTTAAAAATAGGCCATTAGAGGGCAAACCTCGGAACATCCCCATACGGCCCCGTGAGTTGTGTCAACACCTCGCACGGAACCAATGAACTCGTAGGAACCGACCGCGAGGTCACAAGACCCCCGGTTCGAGAGAACAACCCAATATTTAGAGTATCTACCCATATGCTTGAAAACATTCCATTAGAGGGATAAACACCGAACCCCCGTATTTTTTAGGATTGAAATAATTATATGATTAATTATTATTATTATTGGATTAATTAAATTAATATGTGAGAATTAATTGAAAGATTAATCCGGATAAAAACTGAATATTTACTAGCGTGACGAGAGTTAGTAATTATTAATACTACTGTGAGAATACATAAAATGGAATGATTGTTTTATATAGCTGGTTGTGAGAGAGAAATACGACAGTTTGGTATATTAAGTCGGGACGCGCGTGTGAGTCATGTCGGGACAAATTTAAAGGAGTATAAATGTAAATTATTTTTAAGTAACTTTTATGATCATTTCGAGTGCGCTGTTGAGTCCAGGAGGGTCGAAATAGTCAGAAAACTCTACCCGAGTATTTTATTTGGACTCCGGGATATTTTTAGGCCATACCGGCACCCCGTAGGGGTAATTTTGTAATTTAGATTTTTGGAGAAATTAAATGGACAAAAATTAGAGAAGTATTATATCATCTAATTGGGGACAATTAGGGTGAGAATACACCAAAATCAAGAGAGAGCCACGGTGGGTGAGGGAGAGCAAATCCCAAGGGAGGAGGCCAATCTAGCACCACCTTGTACAACCACCATCACCATCCTATAGATCGGAACGCGAGGAACGTACCTATACCAATAACACCAACGGATAAGACCTTTGAAATCAAGGCAAGTGTTTATGACTTGCTTTCCATTAGAGATAATTCTGCTCATGTTAGTATTGGAATTAATTACATGATTTGAATTGGAAATGGGTGATTCTAGAGAATTAATATCATAAATTAAGAGTTATCTTGATGAAGAATTTAACATCTATACATGTAGAATAGGAAACTCAAAAATATATGATGTGATTGAGAAACTAATTTGGGCTTTGATGGTTCTTGAATTGAAATTGGAAGAACTAGGGTTTTAATGATTTAATTTGGGCTTTTCATGTTTGTGGTTTAAGGATCTGGGTGGAATCACAGGTTTTATAGCCTTAATGGCTATTCTGCCCGCAATGCCCTATAGAAAATCGCGTTTTCTACATTTTTTTTCTCTCATTCACTTTTTCCAAAACGGCTCCAAAATGCCTAAAAACGTCAATTTATTAATCTGGGAAGAATGTGGGGCAAATTTTGAAGAAAGTTTTTTTTTAAAATTGTTATTCGAGAATAAATCCAAATAGTTAATTAAGGTTTATGTTGAGTGATTTATAACCTTGTTAATTTAGTGGGTGAAGCTTAATTGAATTCATGGATGATTAATGAGGATATAACGATTTTGGAGTATTAGAAATTATCCTTACATGTTAGAATATTGTTTGGTATTGGTTGTTGGGAGTTTGGGCTTAATACATAGAGGTTTTAAGAAAACAAATGGTGGAAAATGTATTGGGCTAGAGGTTGAAGACTAACTGCCTAGATCGCGTGAAGTCTCTCAAACGACACGCGAAAGTTGTTCAAGCGACAGAGCCCTCTGGTTCGAGCGACAGGTCCAGAAAAATTTAAAAATTTATATTTTTACCCCAAATCGATTATATAGTTTATTGGAGTGAGAGAAACTAGCATTTGGTGAATTTAACGTAGGATAGAATTACGGGAGAGTATGTGAGGGAAATGCTTTTATTATTGTGGAATAAGATTTAGCTTGGAGATTACGAGAGAGAGAGTTGGTAATCTAATAATTATACTATACATAATAATGAAGATAAAATACGTATTGGAAGTATATGAGTAGGTTGGGAGAATACCTATGGATTTTAATAAGATGTTTGTATTCCTATGATTATTATATTGCACTAATGAGTGTTAACTCGGGGGTGTAAGATTATTATTGTTAGGTGCATTAATGGGTGTTAACCCGGGGATGCAGGATTATGATTGATAGGTGCATTAATGGTGTTAACCCGGGGATGTAGGATTATTATTGTTAGGAGCACTAATGGGTGATAACCCGGGGGTGCTGGATTTTTATTGTTGGGCGCACAAATGGGTGTTAGCTCGGGGGTGCTAGATTATTATATTTCAGGTGGGCTAAGGGGGGTTAACCCGGGGGTGCAGGATTATTATTGTTATGGCACTAATGGGTCTTAACTCGGGGGTGCATGATTAGTATATACATATGTATAGATATAATGTGACTATATGTAGTTATATACATTATTATGATTTGCGCTAAAGGGTCTTAACTCGGGGGTGTAGGATATATATATGTATAGAGATGAGGTGACAATATATATATATATATATATATATATATATATATATGTATATGTATTTGAGGAATTTCTAGTAAGTGAAACTAGTAGTCATGGTAATAAGGATAAATAAAATAATCTTAGTAAGAAAGACTAAATTACTCAAACGATAAATATGAAAGGTAGTGATCTGGGATAGACTACTTGTGAGTGTATTGTATGGACGATACGGGTATACTACTGGTGAATGTAGATAGTTCTATGATGACTTCGAACTAGTTAGCCTAGGTATCATAGCTAGTATGGTTTATAAGATGCGTCAAGCGTGCACAATAGAAGAGAGGTGAGAATCTCATGCGAGAGTTCGATAACTAACATGCACATAATACTTGCTTTAATGAAATTTAAATACTTGCTAATAAATCTTTTTAAAACGTCGGGCTCTGACCCGTCTCTTGCATCTCTATTCTCTTTTGATATATATATGTATTAGTACAGGTGCCCAGCCATAGGGACACTGGTTCTAGATACTTGGATGATTTGCCGAGCTGCAGATGTTGTGGAAGTTTTGGGTCATTAAGATTAAACGCTTCTCTCATTTCATTCAGTTCCTAGTTCAGATATTTCAGTTCGGGTATGTGTCGCCCATTCTAATTAGCGAGGTTGTACTCAGTTTCCTTTGTAGTTCTTTTTAGTTGGATTGAGTATTTGTTATGGTTTGGTTTGTGACTTTGAACTGGAAGGTTTTATCTAGTCTTAATTATTTAGTATTTGTTTAGTCAGTATTCATTTCTTGTATATGGTTTATAATTAAACGAATTAATTGGTTTCAAGTTTAATTGGAAAAATGTTTTGACACTAGCTTAATTAAATGTTAGGTAATTAATTGGATTTAAGTTTTCGACAGTGATGCTAAGAATGAACCAACCAAACATTCTGTTATAAATTTTATAAATGACTGATCATTCGATATTTAATTGGGCGGGGTGTCAGAGGTGGTATTAGAGCCAGGTTCTAGAGTCTTTTAGGATCTGTACGAATTTTTACGTTTCAGCTTAGCGTTCTATGATATAGAGCCTTATTCTAGGATTGTTGTATTCCACTGCGTATGCGATTTACGCTCTCATGTGATTAAGTTTAGTGAATCCAATTCATATGCGAGTTTGATTGGACTTCGTACATCGAACAATGTGGGACGACCAGCGAAGGCCATTAGCGGGACTGCAGGAGGAGGGAAAAAATTGAAACTATGGAGCATTCAGGGAATGGTGATCGCGATAGAAGTCACCAATAGTAATATCTAATTGCGATGAGACAATGGAAGGAGTAATCCAAGGGCAATAGAGTAAGGTAGAGTGTAGTGACACTCAGAATTTAAATTACATACGGAAATAACAATTGGGAACTAAGACTTCCAAGTCCGAGAGAAGGACATCCCGAAAAGGACCAGTAGTACCAATGAAGGGTAAATTGCCCTATATGTAGAGAGAGGGATTTCCAGTATTGAATATGTTCACGTGAGAAGAGAAATTTATAGGATCGGGAATATCAAACCATGCCTGTAAGGTGTAACAGCTTGAGAAGTGTAATATCCAGTGTAAAAAATTGGGCCAAAGGGATTGGGCCCAGGAATTAACAACCCGAGAGTAGTAGGTGTAGGCTGGACCAGTGTAGTCCTCAACAACTGTAGCATACCGTATTTTAGGGTCGACAGGGCCCAGGAAATAAAGGGAAGGCCAGTAAGGCCTAATTGAGGCCTAGAGATATGGTGCCAACCTATCAATATCGGGTGTGTAAGATGCCGAACAGAATAATTTACCCACAACGAGGAGGGGGAAAACGAATGAATGAAATCTGAAATGTATAATGGTTGTAGTTAATTATGGGTCACAAAAAGTGCATGCGGGGACCCTACGATCAGTCTAGACTGATGAAGTTTTGTTTCATCCGTGTGAGTAAATGATGAATTCAAGTGACATGGGTGTGTCACAACAAATGTGGATAGTTAACACTAAATATTCGAGTGTGCATCGGGTTTACTGAGTACGCTGTCGATGACAACCTTATTATTCATATGACTACCATTTGGTAGCGAGATTTTTGTACCACCGGCGAGGAGCAGCAGGCGTAGACACTTAGAGAAATTTGTACGTAGTATTACGTAACGATTTGTGCTCCTTTGAGTGATATGGTAGTGGAGTCTATTATTATTGTATTCTATGGTTAATAAAAAATGAGAGTTTGAACGGTAGTAAATTGTGTGATAAGACTATCGTACGTGAAATTTTAAGTTTAAATATATGGTTTTGGCGAGGCATCACCTGAAAGACGGTTGAGCCTGTATATGTGTTGTAATGTATCATAGACTTCAGTGAGTATGTTGTCTTACTATTATGATCCCAGTGATCAGGGATGTCTTACTGATATAATTCAGGGTATATTGGCTTGTAGTAGGGTGGAGAGAGATATCTCGTTAATTATATAGCGCTAATGACTTGTGATAGTGAGAGCGCCGCGTTGTATGCCGTCCTTAGTGACATGAGAGTGGACGAGTAAGATTTTTATGTTCGCAGATGAGAATTCGGGGGTATATGTTATGGATTAAGGACTTAACAGATCTCGACGACCAGTAATGTTAAGTAGTAGTGTATTAGGGGGTTCCTTGTTTGGATTTTGCTTTGCGAGACATCCCACGCATGGAACTTAGCAAACGTTGGAAGTTGGGGGAAGTTTGACTTTAGTACATGGATTTAGTACCGTAGTGATTACACGTATAATTAGTTATAACTGTGAGATAACGCTTATATTACAGAGTAAGGACGATAAAGCCGTATAAGGTTAATGTATGAAAATGTTACAACCATTGACACCACGAGCAGACAGCGGGACAACCTATGATATAATTGGGTGAAAAAGGTAGGGTGGCTAAGTAGGACCTTACCATATATTCATGCCAAGTGTGTGAGGCATAATTTTAGACTAATATAACATGTCTAGTATAGTGGTGTTAAAATGCACGAAACATAGGGTGTATGGGCGCCGTAGATAGTTGCATTATAGTATTTTCCATAATTGAGAATTTGGGCACAATGCGTATTTTCGAGGAAAATGAAGGTAGAAGTTGTGACTTCAGAACTTAGTTGTTTGATGGTTTAGGTCATTTAGGACTAATACTTCCCAAATTTTCCATAAGGATGGTATAGGAATAATTCGATAAAGTTTAACCGGGGAAAGTTGAAACTTACTTAGTAAGATAGGTAGAGACCATGTTTCACGAGAATCTAAAATTTAAAGAGAGGGGTAAGAACTTGCGACACGCAATGATGACATTATTGAACGAGTCATGTATGTGGATGAATTTGTGAGAAAGTTAAAATGCATCATGATATAAAACCATAGTAGTGATGGCATAAACGAAGCAAGACCAAGGTAGGACAAATCATAACGTGTGACAGTAAGCCCCAACCATTATTCCTGGGATAATAAGGTTATATGGGGTACAATTAGACACTTTGGTTGATAGAGTCAAGAGACTTATGACTCGATTATTGGGAAGGGTTTTGGGGAGGCCATCAGTATCGAGATGCGTATGTTTACAGCCTAACACACCCGTAGGCGGACAGGCAGACTAGGAGTTCTAGTTACATGTTGCAAGATATGTTGTATTTCCAATTATGGAAAGGTTTAGAGTAATATTTTCCACTGGTGGAGTTAGTGTACGATGACTCCCCTCAGCTCATTATTGATATGACTCCATTTGAGGCATTTTATATAATGCCTTGTCATCCTTGTGCTTGTTGGATTGAGTTGGGGAACAACGAGCTACTAGGGCCGGAGGAAATTAGGGCCCGTTAACCAAGATTGACATGATTTGGAGTTGCATTATTTCATGTTGGAATGAGAAAATTGGTACCAAGTGATGCGGGATCTTTCCTATTATTGTTAAGTTTGAACCGGTAGCTTACAAGCTTGGGTTCCATAGAATTTTACTGAGGCAGTATGGCGAAAATTTGTTGGCACTTATAGTATATATTATGTGTAAATTATATACCTGAAGTACCTTATACATTTGACTTACTTAAGTCTATATTGTATAAGTGCTCAACTAATTTGGAAATAGTGACAAAATTGGTTGTCTAACCTAGAATCCAAAGAGCCTCATAATTAATCTCTCTAATCCTCTTCAATAATCCAAGAAGGTATAAATTGAATCACACTACACACATTAGAAGTGCATATATGTGTATATATTGCTTAAAATTGATTGTGTGTTAAATTCCCCTTAAAATGTTGTTTTAATAATTTTTTGGGGAATTTTTAAACATTTTTAAACGTTTTTAAAATAATGTTTTCATTAATAAAAGTGTGATTATAAAATTTGTGGGGTTAATTTGCTATTTTGAAATATTCATTTTTCATTAGAATGTTTGATTGGGTAGAATGTAAATGCGCTAGAGACTTCCGGGTCCTGCCTGTAATTAACTTTGACGCGCGTTTGCAAGCCACTTATAGGCCAACACTTGTCACGTTCCTGTTGTATCAATTTGTGTTTGTTATGTGAGAGGGTTGCCTGGTGGTTTGATGATCGTTAGATCAATCCTTATCGATGGCCTGCATGTGTTTTAAACCTATCCTTGTGCTATCCTGTGAACCAATCACATTCGACTTAACCACCGCCTACTTATAACCCTTGGATCAAGTCAAATATTAGGAAGACTTAATCCCAGCCCTTGATTGCCTTCGACTATCCAGAACCTTCCTCCACTCCTATAAAAGCCCTCTAATTCTCAACCTTTCAAGACTTTTGGCAGTCGTCATTTCTGAGAGAAAAAAATAGAGAGAAGAGAGAAGTGAGAGAGAAGAGAGAAAAGAAAAGAGAGAAGAGAGAGAAAGGGAAACTGTGTTAGCCAAACCCTAACCCTAACCCTAAACACTTCAAATCTGATTCAAACCTTCGTATACTCAGAACCCCAAACACAACCTTGAGTGTTTGAGAGAGAGTGATGTTACTTGGTTGTTCATATTGAAGCTGTAACCTCTTAATCAGTGATCTTATTACCAACTTAAACATTCGTGTGAAGATCTGTATTTCTTCTTCATAGAAATTGTAGATCTACACTCTGCATGTTATATTTCACTAGATCTGCATGTTTCTTTCTCGATTTAAGAAAATCCTTACTGATTTAGTTTTGAAAATGTTTTATGGTTTCTATTCTTACGAAACTTAACCTTGACCTAGTTGGATTCACACTTGGAGATTTTCGATCTCAAAAATATTTTTAAAACAGAGATTGATTAAGATCTTGACCGATTTAGAAGCAAGATATCCGTGGAATCTGGGATATATTTAAAGGTAAAAAAGGTTTCTAGTTCTGTAAGAAAGAAAGAAAAGAAAATCACAGCATATAGTCTTTATATGTAATTTTCTAGGACTGTCTGTAAAACTAAGTGTGTGTGAGTTCATGCATGTTGATAGGAATCACATCACAAACACTTAACACACTACTACACTGGAAGTGTTGTGAATAAGATCAAAGATTATTGAGTCGACACAAGGAAGCTAAAGCAAAAGGAAGTTATCAAACTGGAAGAACATCATCAACAATCAGATCTATGAGAAGTTAGAAGGACACCAAGTGGGGTATATTCCTAAACTTAGAATAGGTTGATTTGTGTGCATGTATGTTGTATTGTTTGTAACTGTTATTTGTTGTTAGTGGATTTTTACTTTCGTGACTTAGAAGTCACCGTGGATGTTTCCTCTATTGGGAGAGGTTTTACCACGTTAAAAACTGTGTGTTCTGATTATCTTCATCTCCTCTTCTCATTCTATAGTGCGCTGAATTTTTGAAACTGTCTTAGTTTTAAAACTGATTACAAAGTCTTGATTACTCTCGTACATAAGTTTTTGTAAACACATCTTGTTGTTTATAAGTTTTATTTTCAAAAGAAAAGGGTTTCTTCAACAAACTTCTCGGAGTTGCTTATACAGTTTAATCTTATATTAAACGGCATTAGCGACGTTTTTCAATTGGTATCAGAGCCCTGTAAACTTTTATTTCAAAAAGATCTTGTGTTTCTGAAATCGTTTTCTGAAAAACCTAACTATGGACGAGAAGAATGAAAGGTTTGGTAATCTGTCCAGACCTCCACTCTTTGATGGAAACAACTTTGCTTACTGGAAAGTAAGAATGGTTGCCTTCATCCAAGGGACTTTAGGAGATGGTGTCTGGGACATTATTGAAAATGGATACACTTATCCACTAAACCAGCCACTGAAGGAAGTGATGAGAGGGTAAAGAAAATCTTAAGTGAGTTTACCCATGAAGAGAAAACTATTTCTCGAAATAACAATAAAGGCAATAATGCCATTTTTATGTCTATTAATGAGTATGAGTTCAAGAGAATCTCATCTTGTGCCACTTCTAAGGAAGCTTGGGACACATTAATCACTGCCCATGAAGGAGACTCGGGAGTTAAAGCTGCTAAAACTCAAATGCTTACCCAGCAGTACAACTCTTCCATTATGTCTGACTCTGAGTCTTTTGATGATTTTTACATGAACTTAACTGATATAGTTACTAAGTTGCATGCTAATGGTATAACATATGATAGGAATGAGATTGTTTCTAAAATTCTAAGATCATTACCACAAAAGTTTGACAGCAAGAGGTATGCTATTGTGGAAATGAGTGATCAAAACCTTACCCCTGAGTTACTCAGTAGCAAACTTAGGACTGTGGAAATGGAATTAGATTTTAAGAAACAATTAAATCAGTCTCAAAGAAAACAGCCCAACTCTAACTTGATTTTTTCCTCTAAAATATCTAAGCATGAGACTAATCTGACCAACTGTGACTCTGATGAGGAATGTGATATAGACAAACTAGATAATCAGATTGCCTTAATGTCTAAACAATTTAAGAAAATTGTTAAATTTAGAAACAAATAGGCATCTAAACAAGGCAAGCCTAATTATCCTACTGTGTCTAATCCCAAACCTCATGAGAGAGGCCTTGACAAACATCCTAAGGACAACAACTTCAAATCTAACAGAGACCTTAAAAAGATTGAATGTTTTAGATGTCGGAAACTAGGTCACATTGCTCACGATTGCAGAGTTAATCTGAATAAAACCAACACACACAATAGAGCCAATGTCTGTAAAACTTGGGATGATTCAAGTGAATCTGATGAAGAGGAACTTGAGTCATCAAATGTACTTGACCCTTGCATGTCCTTTTATGCTAAGATCATTTACAATGATGATATGCCTGTGTGTGATAATGATGTTCCTACTCCTGCTTGTGTGAATACTGCTTTGACTGGCCTAGATGCTTTATTATCTGAAAATGTTGCTAGCTCTAGTTCCGTGTGTGTGAGTCAAAGTGATCTCGATAACGACGATGTAAATGGGTGCGTGAGTACTAAAACTGAATCGTTAGGGGTCACTACACACACTTCACTTAGCGACTCAGACACAGATGACCTCCCAGATATTCATACTTTATATGCTAAAACTCTCAAAAAAGGCACTAGACTGGAGAAGACTGTTAGAGACCTGACTAAGAAATTAGATGATCTAAGTCTTATTGTGAAGCTGAATGCCGAAGAGTACACTAACCAGTGTCTGTCTCATCAATCCGAAATTGAAACTTTTGATCAAAAATTAAAAGAGTTGACTAAAACTAATGAAACCCTGGAAATGAAATACAAGGGAACATTATTAGAACTGGAGGAAGCAAAAACAAAGACAGTGTAACAACCCGGATTTTTTAAATGAGAATTTTTAAATTAATTTTGGAAATCGAAGAAAAATGAAATTTTGGATTTTATAAATTTTATAATTTAAAGTGTTGGTTTTTATATTTGAAAAATTAATTTTCAAACGGAATTGGAATCGGAATCGGAATTAAAATGGAGTTTTAATTGAACTTTTATTATTTAGAAGAGTCCTCAAAATATAAAACTCTCTAAGAGTCCTCAAAACATAAAACTTTCTTATAAAAATAATATTTTTAGAAATCTGACCGTCCGATTAAGCTGAATTTTTGTCAGCAGTCCTGTCTCGCCGTTCGCTACAACATTCTAAAATTTCAAGTGATTCTAACGGTCCGATAGTCCGTAATGATTTTTTCAAGTATTTGTATTTGATTAGGACTCTAATTCTTTTTGGTATATAAACATAAAGTGACGAGTTTAGATCTTTTAAAACACATTTTAGCCTTCTCAAAAATCAGAATCCTCTCATCTTCTTCATCTTCTTCAACCTCAAAACCCTAGCCCCATTCTACATAACTTTCAACTCAAGTTTTGTCAAGATTAATCGGATTTTCTCAAGACGCGTCAAGAACGAATCTTTGTCAAATTTTTGAGAGGAATACACATTCAAGATCAGATTTCTAAACCAACTTTTATTCAGGCATGAATACTCTATTCTTTTCCTTTAGTATTATGTGTTTTAAGTGTCGCCTAAACACTTAATTACATATTTTCTTAAAAATAATTAGTAACTTAATTAGAAAAAGTGAATACTAATTATGGGGCTATTTTTATAAAATATTTTAATCTGAATAATATTCATAACCCTTTGGGTACGTAGGATTGATGAGTGATTTTGGGTTTTATTGGTGTAGGTTGCATATAGAAAAACCCTAGTTTTAAAATAAATAATTTTTGGGTGCGTATAACTCATGTAATATATGTAGAGATAATGAAATTTGGTTTTTGATGTATATATGATGAAAAATTGGTATATTTAATTTAAAATTAAATGAGATTATTTGGGTATTGTTGACGTTGTGATAATTAAATTAAAGATTTAATTGAATTGGACTATCATGCGTAGTTTTATACGTTGATTAATCATGCGTGGTTGTGTGACTTTTTGGTATTATTATATTTCCTTGGGACGATGGGTTGTTGGGTATTTTTTGCTCCCCCTATATTTTAGAATGCCTTCTAGGAATGGGACTAGTGAGGGAAAATTATTGTGTTTTTATCACCTTGAGGGTGAGCTGATTTTTATTACTTTATCGTCGTTACACTTGTCTAAGTATGAGACTAGGTTATGATTTATGTTAGAAAATCCTCCTATACATAAGTTAGGACGTATTGATGACTTGGGAACCCTTAGGTATGGGACTAAGGGGTATTTTGAGGATCTCACATCGATAAAAGGGTGGGGTAAATTATAAATTGTGAATTGAGAAATTGAGAACTAATACCTAAGATAATAAGACAGGTATTAAAATATATTGGCGACATAATCAGCGAGGGCCGACAGTTTAAACGGGCCAGCCGGCGTTTTATGTCGTGTCGTGTGTGGAACCTCGTCAATCAGCGAGGGCCGACAGTTTAAACGGGCCAACCGGCGTTTTGACGAGGGGATGTGTATTTTTGGTGGAGAAATCACCCGAGGCGGGAGGACCGCCATAATAAAATGAGGATATAATAAAAGCTGGTTAATTTAATGAAATTAACATCGTGGGACTTGAGAAATTAAAATCATATTGGTGTGCCTTTATAAATGGGGATTTATGCGGGTAGTTAGTGATTTATATCTATCGCGTTTAATTATGCCGTTTAATTTAAAATATTCTATTGTGATATTTATTGCGTATAATGCTACTGTCTGGATTCAAGGATCCTATTTGAGGGGAGTAGTGTGTATTCTTGCTCGGGGCTTTGGCTCTGACCCATGCGTTGACTAATCTTTTTCAGGATTAGAATTTGGAGAAGCTGTATAAGTTTATCGGAGTTATCATTGGAGGTGCAGCTGGAGTTATTTACTTTATGGCATAGTTTAGTTAGACTTTCTTTTCCAGTCGTATTATGAGACTTCATTTGAGTTTTATTGGGCCATTCGGTTCCAAAGTTGTTTAGAAGATTTATTTTGGGATTATTTCAGATTCTATTTAATCATTATTGGAGTTAGCATGTGATGGATCTTTTATCGCTTAGTTATTTGTGATCATTTGAGATTGACCAATTATTTATCTTATGGACTGATTTATTTATGTCTCATATCTGTCTCATGCTAAGAATGGTATTTATTTAGTTCACGCCCGGCTTAGTTTTGGTGGCGGCCGACGCCAGAATTAGGCGGGGTGTGACAGACAGCTACTGTTTTCAAAAAAATTTCTAAGTTTGAAAACAATTCAAATTGTTTCACTGACTTTGTTGTTGACTCCAAGACCAATTCTGATGATAGAACCGGTATTGGATTTTGCCCTATGAACAAACCACAAACTACAAATCTTGAACCTATTAAGTTTGTGTCTGGGGGCAAAAGACCAATTGAAACATGTCCAGACTTTCATTTTATTAAAAAGGAATTTGATCAAAAGCAACAACAGAAAGACATTGGAGAGTCTAGTAATTCTAAGGCTGACACTGCACTTAAGACTAAATACGTCTGTCCTTTGATTAGAAAGGATGATTCTACCTTTAAGACCATACCTCCTAGGAATAAGAATTCTGAACTGAATGCTGTTAAACCCATATTTAGAAGTTTTCCTAAGGAAGTTCATCCCTCAAGCAATCAATATTGCTCCTACTGTGACATTTATGGTCATTCTTTTGATGATTGTTATGCTAGGCGTCTAAACACCTCTGTGTACAACACTTCTGTCTACAAGAACTTTAACTATTCTAGGAAAAATCGTAACCATTATGTCCTTCCAAGACAACCTGACAAGAACTCTAACTACAGGAATAGAAAGACGAAAACTAAGAGTTTATTTAAGAGAAAGGCTCCCAGAAACTTTCCTAAACCAAAAGCTCAAATTTTCCACTATAATCAGTTTGTTGCTCCAAATGTTTTTCGACAAAAAGCTGTTTCTCGAAAATTTTATCAAATGAGGGCAAACTTGCGCAAAATTAAAACTAGAGCTATTTGGGTTAGAAAAGATGATCTTTTACCCCAAATGAAGTGTAACATTGTTATCACTGCCTTAAAAGCCGAACACACTTCATCTGGTTGGTACTTAGATTCAGGATGCTCCAAACATGTGACAGGAGATGAAACCAATCTCTTAAACAAAACCAGATTTGCTGGAGGCAAAGTAGTCTTTGGTGACGGAGTTTCATCCCAGATCATAGGTAAAGGAACCCGAAAAGAAGAGGGAATGCCTACTCTAAAAAATGTACTATTAGTTAAAGGCCTTAAAGCCAACCTCCTAAGTATATCACAATTTTGTGACTCTGACCATACAGTTACCTTTTCAAAGAACAATTGTAAAATTCTAAATGATAAAGGTAAATGCATTATTACTGGATTTAGAACACCTGACAATTGTTATACTGTCAAGACTGGTTCTGAAACCTGTAACATTGTAAGAATGGATGACAATGAAATCTGGCATAATCGTATGGGTCACCTAAGTTATGATATCCTTGGTAGATTGTCTAGTCAAGAGATTGTTAGAGTAATTCCTAAAATTAAACCTATTTCCAGTGTTGTTTGTGGTCATTGCCAGGAAGGAAAAATAGTTAAGACTTCGCATAAAAAAGTTAAAGAAATTCTCACCTCTAGACCTCTATATCTCATCCATATGGACCTTATTGGTCCCTCTAGAACTGTTAGTCATTGTGGACACAGTTATATCCTTGTCATGGTTGATGATTTCACACGATTCACTTGGGTTGCCTTCTTGAAACAAAAATCTGACACGTTTCAGAATTTTTTGAAAATTTTACTGAGAATTGAAAATGAGAAGGACACACAAGTCAATCGCATTCGTAGAGATAGAGGGGGAGAGTTCATAGACACAGGAATAGTTGAATATTGTGACTACAACGGTTACAAACACGAATTCAGTGCCCCTAAGACTCCTCAGCAGAATAGTATTGCTGAACGGAAAAACCGAACTCTTCAAGACATGGCACGTGTCATGTTGCATGCCAAATCTCTACCTAAATACTTCTGGGTAGAATCTATTAGAACTGCGTGTTATATCATTAATAGGGTTTACCTTAGGAAAAACACTAAACAAACCCCTTATGAGTTGTGGTACAGTAAGAAGCCTAATCTGAAATATCTAAGAACTTTCGGAAGTCAGTGTTATGTCTGTAAAGACAGAGAACATTTGTCTAAATTCGAGACACGTGGTGATAAAGCCATCTTCTTAGGATACTCTCCAAACAGTCGTGCTTATCGTATATACAATCTGCGTACTAAGGCCCTTATGGAATCGATAAATGTAATTGTAAGCGATACTATTGTCGAAAATAAGATGTCTGAATCACCTATTGTGGTTGAATCTGAAAATGATTTCAAAACTAATTCACCAGAAATAGATGACTCATTACCTATTGAGAGTCCAGAAGTACCTGGCTGGGTCTCTAAAGATCATCCCATTGACAACGTGGTCGGTAATCCTAATGAGCCTGTTCGTACTAGATCCCAGTTAAGAAATTATGCTAATTATGCATGTTTCGTCTCCCTTGTGGAACCGAAAAATGTTAATGAAGCATTGAATGACACACACTGGATTTCTGCGATGCAGGAAGAACTTTTACAATTTGTCATTCACGATGTCTGGTATCTTGTACCGCGGCCTCAAAACAAAAATATTATTGGCACACGTTGGATCTTTAAGAACAAATCTGATGAAAATGGGGTAATCCTTAGAAACAAAGCTAGACTAGTTGCTCAAGGTTACTCACAAATAGAAGGGATAGATTTTAGCGAGACATTTGCCCCTGTCACTCGTCTTGAATCTGTTCGACTTCTTCTCGCCATAGCGTGTCACTTAAAATTTACACTTTATCAAATGGATGTCAAGTCTTCCTTCCTCAATGGAATTCTGTCCGAAGAAACGTATGTAGAACAACCCAAAAGGTTCATTGACACTAAATACCCTAACCATGTCTTTCGTCTAAAAAAGGCTTTGTATGGCTTAAAACAAGCTCCTAGAGCTTGGTATGAACGCCTTTCCAGCTTTTTGTTGGATAAGGGTTTTAAGAGAGGAGGAAATGACCAGACCTTATTTGTCAAACATTTTGACAAAAACATTATTATAGCCCAAGTCTATGTAGACGACATTATCTTTGGGTCTACTTCAACATCTGAAATTAAATCCTTTTCTGCTATTATGCATAAGGAGTTTCACATGTCCCTTATGGGGGAGCTACAGCTTTTCTTAGGATTTCAAGTGAAATAGAATTTTGATGGACTATTTGTCTCTCAAACTAAGTATGCCTTAGATCTTGTTAAGAAATTTGGTTTAGATAATGTTAAAGTTGCCAAAACGCCTATGAGTACTACTGTTAAATTATGTAAAGATGAAAATGGAAAGTCAGTTGATTCCACACTTTATCGTAGTATGATTGGTAGCCTACTCTATCTAACTGCCTCGCGACCAGATATAATGTATGTTGTATGTCTGTGTGCTCGTTACCAGAATAACCCTAAAGAGAGCCATTTATCGTGTGTAAAACGAATAATCAAGTACATAAAGGGCACTCTTAATCTTGGACTTAGGTACACTAATGAGACCTGCAGCACCATCATAGGGTATACTGATGCTGATTGGGCCGGATGTACTGATGACAGTAAAAGTACATCAGGTGCCTGCTATTATGTCGGCAATAACTTAGTTGGTTGGAGTAGCAAAAAACAGAATTGCACATCTTTATCTACAGCTGAGTCCGAATATATAGCAGCAGGAAGTTGTTGTGCTCAATTATTATGGATAAAACAAATGTTAAGCGACTATGGGATTAAAGAAGATCAGTTACAATTGTATTGTGACAATCAAAGCGCTATTAACATATCTAAAAATCCGGTTCAACACTCGTGAACTAAGCATATTAAGATAAGACATCATTTTATACGCGAACTTGTTGAAACTAAGGAGTTAGAAATCCATTACCTGCCTACTGATCTGCAACTTGCAGACATGTTCACTAAACCTTTAGACTATAACAGATTTCTGTATTTGCGTAACTCTATAGGTATGGTATGTGCTGATTAAACTCTGAAGACCTTAATTTTTACCCTTTGTCCATTTGAGACAAAATGGGGGAGAAATTTGAGTCTTACGGGTTCAATGTTTTGTTCACATTTCATCTAAACTGCTTGATCATAGTGTGTATATTTGCAGGAATCTCTTCTACTGATTGTCTACCATTTCTAGTGTACAAATTTTGTAAATAGTTGAGTTATGTAATTTTTGACTTTCTAGGAAATGGGTAGATAGTATCTTTTGTATAGGACTAGGTTTTATTTTTTTTGGTTCCCTAAGAGTTTAAGCTAACTCAAAGGAGATTTTGTCTCATATTTCCAAAGGGGGAGATCGAAGTACCTTATACATTTGACTTACTTAAGTCTATATTGTATAAGTGCTCAACTAATTTGGAAATAGTGACAAAATTGGTTGTCTAACCTAGAATCCAAAGAGCCTCAGAATTAATCTCTCTAATCCTCTTCAATAATCCACGAAGGTATAAATTGAATCACACTACACACATTAGAAGTGCATACATGTGTATATATTGCTTAAAATTGATTGTGTGTTAAATTCCCCTTAAAATGTTGTTTTAATAATTTTTTGGGGAATTTTTAAACATTTTTAAAATAATGTTTTCATTAATAAAAGTGTGATTATAAAATTTGTGGGGTTAATTTGCTATTTTGAAATATTCATTTTTCATTAGAATGTTTGATTGGGTAGAATGTAAATGCGCTAGAGACTTCAGGGTCCTGCCTGTAATTAACTTTGACGCGCATTTGCAAGCCACTTATAGGCCAACACTTGTCACGTTCCTGTTGTATCAATTTGTGTTTGTTATGTGAGAGGGTTGCCTGGTGGTTTGATGATCGTTAGATCAATCCTTATCGATGGCATGTATGTGTTTTAAACCTATCCTTGTGCTATCCTGTGAACCAATCACATTCGACTTAACCACAGCCTTCTTATAACCCTTGGATCAAGTCAAATATTAGGAAGACTTAATCCCAGCCCTTGATTGCCTTCGACTATCCAGAACCTTCCTCCACTCCTATAAAAGCCCTCTAATTCTCAACCTCTCAAGACTTTTGGCAGTCGTCATTTCTGAGAGAAAAAAATAGAGAGAAGAGAGAAGTGAGAGAGAAGAGAGAAAAGAAAAGAGAGAAGAGAGAGAAAGGGCAACTGTGTTAGCCAAACCCTAACCCTAACCCTAAACACTTCAAATCTGATTCAAACCTTCGTATACTCAGAACCCCAAACACAACCTTGAGTGTTTGAGAGAGAGTGGTGTTACTTGGTTGTTCATATTGAAGCTGTAACCTCTTAATCAGTGATCTTATTACCAACTTAAACATTCGTGTGAAGATCTGTATTTCTTCTTCATAGAAATTGTAGATCTACACTCTGCATGTTATATTTCACTAGATCTGCATGTTTCTTTCTCGATTTAAGAAAATCCTTACTGATTTAGTTTTGAAAATTTTTTATGGTTTCTATTCTTACGAAACTTAACCTTGACCTAGTTGGATTCACACTTGGAGATTTTCGATCTCAAAAATATTTTTAAAACAGAGATTGATTAAGATCTTGACCGATTTAGAAGCAAGATATCCGTGGAATCTAGGATATATTTAAAGGTCAAAAAGGTTTCTAGTTCTATAAGAAAGAAAGAAAAGAAAATCACAGCATATAGTCTTTATATGTAATTTTCTAGGACTGTCTGTAAAACTAAGTGTGTGTGAGTTCATGCATGTTGATAGGAATCACATCACAAACACTTAACACACTACTACACTGGAAGTTTTGTAAATAAGATCAAAGATTATTGAGTCGACGCAAGGAAGCTAAAGAAAAAGGAAGTTATCAAACTGGAAGAACATCATCAACAATCAAATCTATGAGAAGTTAGAAGGACACCAAGTGGGGTATATTCCTAAACTTAGAATAGGTTGATTTGTGTGCATGTATGTTGTATTGTTTGTAACTGTTATATGTTGTTAGTGGATTTTTACTTTCGTGACTTAGAAGTCACCGTGGATGTTTCTTCTATTGGGAGAGGTTTTACCACGTAAAAACTGTGTGTTCTGATTATCTTCTCCTCATCTCATTCTATAGTACGCTGAATTTTTGAAACTGTCTTAGTTTTAAAACTGATTACAAAGTCTTGATTACTCTCATACATAAGTTTTTGTAAACACATCTTGTTGTTTATAAGTTTTATTTTCAAAAGAAAGGGGTTTCTTCAACAAACTTCTCGGAGTTGCGTATACAGTTTAATCTTGTATTAAATGGCATTAGCGACGTTTTTCAATAACAAACAAGAATAAACTACTGATGATACATGGTAGTGAGACAAATTTGTATGTATCAAAAAATTGATTTATCTGCTAGTGCGAATAGTAGGAGGCTAGATCGTAATTATCTAAAATTTGAGTAGTGAAACTTAAATGGTAAGGATTGAAGTTTTAATTATAACATCAGTGATGTGTTATTATTAAGGGTATTCAGTGATGTACTGTATGGGCAGTACTGCGCAGAATACATGAGATGTGAGGTAAATACCCGGAGTTGTCCTTACCAGAAATGTCTTATCTTCCGAATTTTGGGACGAAATTTCGTTATTAGAGGGGAAGTATTTAACAACCCGTATTTTGGAGGATTTCAATAATTATGTGATTAATTATTATTATTGGATTAATTAAGTTAATATGTAAGAATTAATTGAAAGATTAATCTGGATTAAAACTGAATATTTACTAGCATGACGAGAGTTAGTAATTATTAATATTACTGTGAGAATAAGTAAAATGGAATGATGATTTTATATAGCTGGTCGTGAGAGATAAATACGATAGTTTGGTATATTAAGTCGGAACGCGCGTGTGAGTCGTGTCAGGACCAATAAAATGGAGTATAAAGGTAAATTATTTTAAGTAACTCGTATGATCATTCCAAGTGCGCCATTAAGTCCGGGAGGGTCGAGATAGTCAGAAAACTCTACCCAAGTATTTTATTTGGACTCCAGGATATTTTTAGGCCATACCGGCACCCCGTAGGGGTAATTTTGTAATTTGGAATTTTGGAGAAATTAAATGGACGAAAATTAGAGAAGTATTATATCATCTAATTGGGGACAATTAGGGTGAGAATACACCAAAATCAAGAGAGGGCCACGATGGGTGAGGGAGAGCAAATTCCAAGGGAGGAGGCCAATCTAGCATCACCTTGCACAACCATCATCACAATCGCATAGAACGGAACGCGAGGAACGCACCTATACCAACACCACCAACGGATCAGACCTTCGAAAACAAGGAAGGTGTTTATGACTTTCTTTCCATTAGCGATAATTGTGCTCATGTTAGTATAGGAATTAATTACATGATTTGAATTGGAAATGGGTGATTGTAGAGAATTAATATCATAAATTGAGAGTTATCTTGATGAAGAATTTAACCCCTATACATGTAGAATTGGAAACCTGGAAATATATGATGTGATTGAGAAACGAATTTGGGTTTTAATGGTTCTTGAATTGAAATTGGAAGAACTAGGATTTTAATGATTTAATTTGGGGTTTTCATGTTGGTGGTTTAAGAATCTGAGCGGAATCATAGGTTTTGGAGCCTTAATAGCGATTATGTCCACGCTGCTCGATAGAAAATCTCATTTTCTACATTTTATTCTCTGACTCACTTTCTCCAAAACGGCTCCAAAATGCCTAAAAACGTCAATTTATTAATCTGGGCAGAATGTGGGGCAAATTTTAAAGAATGTTTTCTTTTGAATATTGTTATTCCAGAATAAATCCAAATAGTTAATTAAGGTTTATGTTGAGTGATTTGTAACCTTGTTAATTAAGTGGGGGAAACTTAATTGGATTCATGGATGATTAATGAGGATTTAACGATTCTGGAGTATTAGAAATTATCCTTACATGTTAGAATATTATTTGGTATTGGTTGCTGGGAGTTTGGGCTTAATACATAGAGGTTTTAAGAAGAAAAAAATGGTTGAAAAACATATTGGGCTAGACGTTGAAGACGAACTGCCCAGGTCGCGCGAAGTCGCTCAAATGACATGTGAAAGTTGTGCAAGCGACAGAGTCCTCTGGTTCGAGCGACAGGTCCAGAAAATTTTAAAAATTTATATTTTTACCCCAAATTGATTATATAGTTTATTGGAGTGAGAGAAACTGTTATATGGTGAATTTAACGTAGGACAGAATTAGGAGAAAGTATGTGAGGGAAATGCTTTTATTGTTGTGAAATAAGACTTACCTTGGAGATTACGAGAGAGAGAGAGGTGGTAGTCTAATAATTATACTATACGTAATAATGAAGATAAAATATGTATGGGAAGTATATGAGTTGGTTGGGAGAATACATATGGATTTTAATAGGATGTGTTTATGCCTATGATTATTATATTACACTAATGAGTGTTAATTCGAGGGTGCAAGATTATTATTGTTAGGTGCATTAATGGGTGTTAACCCGGGGATGCAGGATTATGATTGATAGGTGCATTAATGTGCGTTAACCCGGGGATGTGGGATTATTATTGTTAGGAGCACTAATGGGTGATAACCCGGGGGTGTTGGATTATTATTGTTAGGCGCACAAATGGGTGTTAACCCGGGGGTGCTGGATTATTTTATTTTAGGTACACTAATGGGTGTTAACCCGGGGGTGTAGGATTATTATTGTTATGGCACTAATGGGTCTTAACCCGAGGGTGCAGGATTAGTATATACATATATATAGATATGATGTGACTATATGTAGTTATATAAATTATTATGATTTACGCTAATGGGTCTTAACCCGAGGGTGTAGGATATATATATATATATATATATATATATATATATATATATATATATATATATATATATATATATATATATATATATATATATATATATATATATATATATATATATGTATTTGAGGAATTTCTAGTAAGTGAAACTAGTAGTCATGGTAATAAGGATAAATAAAATAATCTTAGTAAGAAAGATTTAATTACTCGAACGATAAATATAAAAGGTAGTGATCTGGGATAGACTACTTGTGAACGTATTGTATGGGTGATACGGGTATACTACTGGTGAATGTAGATAGTGCTATGATGACTTCAAACTAGTTAGCCTGGGTAGCATAGCTAGTATGGTTTAGAAGATGCGTCAAGCGTGCACAATAGAAGATAGGTGAGAATCTCATGCGAGAGTTCGATAACTAACATGCACATAATACTTTCTTTAATGCAATTTTAAATACTTGCTAATAAATCTTTTTAAAACATCGGGCTCTGACCCGTCTCTTGCATCTCTTCTCTCTTTTGCTATATATATATATATATATATATATATATATATATATATATGTATGTATGTATTAGTACAAGTGCCCATCCATAGGGACACCGGTTCTAGATACTTGGATGGTTTGCCGAGCTGTAGCTGTTGTGGAAGTTGTAGGTCATTGAGATTAGACGCCTCTCTCATTTCATTCAATTCCTAGTTCAGATATTTCAGTTCGGCATGTGTCGCCCATTCTCATTATCGAGGTTGTACTCAGTTTCCTTTGTTGTTCTTTTCAGTTGGATTGAGTATTTATTATGGTTTGGTTTGTGACTTTGAACTGGAAGGTTTTATCCAGTTTTAATTACTCAGTATTTGATTCAGTCAGTATTCATTTCTTGTGTATGGTTTATAATTAAATGTTCAGAAATTAAATGAATTAATTGGTTTCAAGTTTAAATGGAAATTTTTTTGACACCAGCTTAATTAAATGTTAGGAAATTAATTGGATTTAAGTTTTCGACAATGATGCTAAGAATGAACCAACTGAACATTCTGTTATAAATTTTATAAAGGACTGATCACCCGATATTTAATTGGGCGGGTTGCACCCCCCCCAAATGTCCCCGTGAGTGGCGCCAACACCTCACACGTCACCTACGTAACTCGTAGGAACTTATCGCGTGGTAACGAGACTCCCAGTTCGAGAGCATGGACCAAGCTTCTAAATATATACACTTAGGCCTCAAAAAAATACCATTAGAGGATGAAACCCCAAAACACCCACCAAAGGGTCCCGTGAGTGCTGCCAACACCTTGAAAGGGACCAATGAACTCGTAGGAACTGAATACATGGTCACAGGACCCCCACCTCTAGATCATGGCCCAATTTTTAGAATATTTACACTTACGCTTGAAAACATGTCGTTAGAGGGTGAAACTCTGAAAAACCCCACAAACGACCCCGAGAGCGGTGCCAACACCTCGCACGAGACTAATGTAACTCTTAGGAAGCGACCACATGGTCATGGGACCCCTGGTTCGAGAGAATGGCCCAATTTTTAAAATATCTACACTTAGGCTTGATAATATGTTGTTAAAGGGCCAAACCACAAAACACCCCCCAAACGGCCCCGTGAGCAGTGCCAACACCTCACACAGCACTAACGCAACTCATAGGAACAGATTGCGGGGTCATGGAACCCTTAGTTTGAGAAAATGGCCCAATTTTCATAATATTTACACTTAAGCTTGAAAACTTGCTGTTAGAGGGCGAAACCTCGAAACACCCCCCCAACAGCCCCGTGAGCAATGCCAATACCTTGAACGGGTCTAATGAACTCGTAGGAACTGACCGTGCGGTGACCAGACCCTTGGTTCGAGAGCACGTCCCAATTTTCAAAATATCTACACTTACATTAGAAAATAGGTTATTAGAAGGAAAAACATGGATACATCCACCAAACGTCCCTGTGAGCGGTGCCAACACCTCGCACCGGACCAATCTAATTTGTAGGAACCGATAGCGTGGTCATGGGACCCTCGACTCGACGACACGACCCAATTTTTAAAATATCTACTCTTAGGCTTAAAAACATGCAGTTAGAGGGAGAAATCTCGAAACACCCCTATAATGGCTCCGTGAGCGGTGCCAACACCTCTTACGAGACTAATATTACTCATAAGAACCGACCCCGTTGTCAACGGCCCCAGTTCGAGAGCACCGAACAGTTTTTAGAATATCTACACATAGGCTTGAAAACATGTCGTTAGAGGGCGAAACCCTGAAACACATCCCAAACGTCCTCTCGAGCAGCGCCAACACCTCGCATAGGACCAATACAACTTGTAGGAACCGACCGCATGGCCATGGGACCCAGGGTACAAGAGCATGATCCAATTTTCAAAAGATCTACACTTAGGCTTGAAAATATGTCGTTAGAGGGCGAAACCCCGGTACACCGCCCAAATGGCTCCGTGTGTGAAGCCAACACCGCGCACAGGACCAATATAATTCATAGGAGACGACCGCGTGGTCACGTGATCCCCGATTCGCGAGCACGGTAAAATTTTTAGAATTACTACACATAGGCTTGAAAACATGCTGTTACAAGGAAAAACCCCGATACACCTCCCAAACGGCCTCGTGAGTAGTGCCAACACCCCGCACGGGACCAATGTTACCCGTAGGAACCAATCACGTGGTCATGGGACCTACGGTTCGAGGGCACAAATTAGTTTAATAATATCTACACTTAGGTTTGGAAACATGATGTTAAAGTTCGAAACCCCAAAACACCCCCCAAACGGCCCCGTGAGCGGTGCCAACTTCTCACACGAGACAAATGTAACTCGTAGGAACCGACCGGGTGGTCACGAGACCCTCGGTTCGAGAGCACAACCCAATTATCATAATATCTACACTTACCTCGAAATGCCCCCTAAACGGCCCCGTGAGTAGTGCAACACTTTGCAGGGGAACAATGAACTCGTAGGAACCGACTGCGTGATCACCAGACCCCCAGTTCGAGAGCATGACCTAATTTTTAGAATATCTAAACTAAGGCTTGCAAATAGGCGGTTAGAGGACGAAACACCAAAACACCCCCCCCCCAAATGGCCCCCTGAGTTGCACCAACACCTCGCATAGCACAAATGTAACTCGTAAGAACCGACCATGTGGACATGGGACCCCCTATTTGAGAGCACGAACAATGTTTATGGATATCTACACTTAGGCATGAAAACTGGCCATTAGAGGGTGAAACCACGAAACACCCACCAAATGGTTCCGTGAGCGACGCTAACACCTCGCGCGAAACTAATGTAACTCATAAGAATAGACCGTGTGGTCACGGGACCCTCGATTTGCGAGCACGGATCAATTTTCAGAATAACTGGACTTAGGCTTGAAAACATGATGTAAGAGGGAAAAAAACCCGATACACCGACCAAACGGCCCCGTGCGGGGTGCTAACACCCCTCACGGGACCAGTGTTACCCATAGGAATCAACCGCATGGTCACGGGACCCCCGGTTCAAGAACATAGATTAATTTTAGAATATCTACACTTAGGTTTGAAAACATGACGTAAGGGGGCAAAATCCCGAAATACCACCCCAAACGGCCCCGTGAGTGGTGCCAACTTCTCGCACGAGACAAATGTAACTCGTAGGAACCGACCGCGTGGTCACGGGACCCTCGGTTCGAGAGTACTTCCCAATTATCATAATATCTACACTTATGTTTGAAAACATGCCATCAGAGGGAGAAACCCCGAAATGCCCCCTAATTGGCCCCATGAGAAGTGAAACACTTTGTTGGGGAAAACTAAACTCATAGGAACCGACTGTGTGATCACCAGACCCCCTGTACGAGAGCACGACCTAATTTTCAGAATATCTAAACTTAGGCTTGAAAACAGGCGGTTAGACGGCAAAACAGTAAAACACCCCCCAAACGGCCCCCTAAGTTGTGCCAACACCTCGCACAACACCAATGTAACTCGTAGGAACCGACACCGGGGTCATCTGACCCCCTATTCAAGAGCACGAACAATGTTTCTGAATATCTACACTAAAGCATGGAAACTGGCCGTAAGAAGGCGAAACCACGAAACACCCACCAAACAGCCCCGTGAGTGTTGCCAACACCTCGCACGGCACTAATGTAACTTGTAAGAACAGATCGCGTGGTCAAGGAACCCTCGATTCGAAAGCACAGATCAATTTTCATAATAATAGAACTTAGGCTTGAAAACATGCTGTAAGAGGGCGAAACCATGAAACACCCACCAAACATTCTCGTGAGCGGTGCCAACCCCTCGCAAGGGACTAATGTAACTTTTAGGAACCGATCGCATGGTCAAGGGACCCCCGATTCGAGAGCACAACCCAATATTTAGAATATCTACACTCGGGCTTACAAACATGCCGTTAGAGATAGAATGCCGAAACGACCCCTAAACGGCCCTGTGAGCAGCTCCAACACCACGTACGTGACCAATGGAACTCGTAGGAACCAACTGCATCATCATGGGACCCCCGATTCTAGAGCACAGACCAATTTTTAAAATATTTACACTTAGTCTTGAAAACATGCTGTTAAAGGGAAAAATCTCGATACACCCCCAAAACGGCCCTATGAGGTGCGCCAACACCTCGCACGGGACTAATATAACTTGTACGAATCGACCACATGGTCATGGGACCCCTGATTTGAGAGCATGGACCAATATTTATAATATCTACACTTAGGCTTGAAAATATGCGGTTAGAGGGCGAAACCCCAAAACACCGCCCAAATAGCCCCGTGAAGGGCGCTAACACCTTGCAGGGGACCAATATAACTCGTCGGAACCGATTGCTTTGTCACGGGATCCCCAATTCGAGAGGCCATTAGAGGGCGATACCCCGATGCACCCCCTAAAAATCCCCATGAGTGGCACAAACTCCTCGCATGGGGCCAATGTAACTCGTAGGAACTGATTGCATGGTCACGGGACCCCCGATTCAAGAGCATGCCCTAATTTTTAGAATATCTACACTTAGACTTGAAAACATGCCCTTAGAGGGTGAAAACTCTATACACCCCCCAAACGGCCCCATGAGCAGCGCGCCAACACCTCACACGGGACCAATTTAACTCCTAGAAACCGATCGCGTGGTCACGGGACCCCCAATTCGATAGCACAACCCAATTTAAGAATATTTAAACATAGGCTTGAAAACATTCTGTTAGAAGGAGAAACTCCGAAACACCCTCCTAGAAGCCCCTTGAGCAGTATAACAACTTGCACGAGACCAATGTAACTCATAGGATCGGACCGCATGGTCATGGGACTCCTGGTTCGAGAGCACGGACCAATTTTTAGAATATCTACACTTAGGCTTGAAAATATGTGGTTAGAGGGCGAAACCCCATAACCCCCCCCCCCCCCCCCCCCAAACATCCCCGTGAGGATCGTCAACACCTCACACGGGACCAATGAAATGCATAAGAACCGATTGCATGGTCCTCGTGAGCGATGGCAACACCTTGCACAGAACCAATGTAACTCGTAGGAGCCAATCACGTGGTCACGGGAGCCCCGGTTCAAGAGAACAACTCAATTTTTAGAATATCAACATTTAGGCTTGAAAACATGCCGTTAAAAGGCGAAACCTAGAAACAACCCCCAAACGGATCCGTGAGCAGTGCCAACACCTCGCATGGGACCAATGTAACTCATTGGAACCGACCGCGTGGTCACGGGACCCCCGGTTCGAGACCATGATCCAATTTAAAAAAAATTACACTTAGGATTAAAAATATACTATTAGAGGGAGAAACAACAAAACACACCCCAAATGTCCCCGTGAGCTATGCCAACACCATGCACGGGACAATTGTAACACGTAGGAAGCAATCGCATGGTCAAGGGACCCCCAATTTGATAGCATGACCAAATTTCTAGAATATCTACCCTTAGTCCTGAAAACGTGCTGTTAGAGGACGAAACCCCAAAATAAACCCCAAACGGCCCTGTGAGTGGAGCCAAGACCTCGTACGGGACCAATGTAACTCTTAGGAACGGATCACATCGTCACGGGACCCACGGTTCGAGAGCACGGACCCTATTTTCAGAATATCTAAACTTAGGCTTGATAATAAGACGTCAGAGGGTGAAACCTCGAAACACACCTTAAACGGTCCCGTGAGCTGAGCCAAAACCTCGCATGGGACCAATATCACTCGTAGGATCTAGTTACATGGTCAAGGGAACCTCGGTTCGATAGCATGACCCAATTTTCAGAATATCTACACTTAGGCTTGAAAACATGCCTTTAGAGGGCGAAACCCTAAAACACCCACCAAACGGCCCTGTGAGCGGAGCCAACACCTCGTATGGGACCACTGTTACTCATTGGAACCGACTTCATTGTCACGGGACCCCCGATTTGAGAGCACAACCCGATTTTTAGAACATGGACACTTAGGCTTGAAAACAGGTAGTTAGAGGGCGAAACCCCAAAACACCACCCAAAACGACCTTATGAGTGGCGCCAACACCTTGCATTGTACCTAGGCCTGTAAATTGAGCGCTCGAGGCCCAAAGCCTGCTCGTTCGGCCCGCAATTTTTGGGCCGAGCTTTATTTGAGTTTGAGCCAAGCCAAGCCTGAGCCAAAATTTCAAGCCCGAATTAATTTTGAGTCGAGCTTGAGCCGAACTTTGCCAAGCCCGATTTGGGCCCGAAGCCCGAACTTCATTTTTATAAATAAATTATTTATATAATATAACATTTTTATGTTAACATTGTTTAATTAGGTTTCATTATTTTATTTCATTTACTACCTTTTTAAAAAAAATCATTTGTTACAATCCATTAGATTACATGTGATTTTGTTGTTACTCTCATTATGGGTATTTGATTTAATAATTTCTCAAGTCACAATACGCCTTTGGTAGTGATCAAGTTTTGCTAAATGTATGAAATTTAATAGGCATTTGTAGGTTTTCACTTTTATTTCCCTTGTTTTAATTTAATACATTTCATAATTATATATTTTATTTCATGAAATATCAATTATATTTTAATGTGTAATTTTGTCCATGATGGAAATACAAGGAAAAAAAATTAATTCAAACTTTTTAACAAAAAAAATTGAAATTGGGCCCGAAGCCCATAATATTTGTGAGCCGAGTTCGGGCCTAGGTGGGAAAACATAATTCAGGCCCAGCTCGGGCTTGAGCATGGGTAAGTGACTTCGGCCGAAGCCAGGCTCACCCAACCCGATTTATAGCCCTAACTGTACCAGTGTAACTCATAGGAACCGATCGCATGGTCACTGGACCCCGGGTTCGAGAGCACATACCAATTTTCAGAATATTTACACTTAGGCTTGAAAACATGCCATTACAGGGTGAAACCCCAAAACACTAGACAAACGGGCCTTTGAGCAGCGCCAACACCTCATACTAGACCAATGTTACTAGTAGGAACTGGTTGCGTGGTCATTGTAACCCCGGTTCATGAGCACAGGCCATTTTTAAGAGTATGTACACTTATGCTTGAAAACATGCCGTTAGAGGGAGAAACACCAAAACACTAACCAAACAGCCCCATGAGCGATGCCAACACCTTGCGCGGGACTAATGTTACTCGTAGGAACCGACCGCGTGGTCACCGGACCCCCGATTTGAGAGCACGACCCAGTTTTTAGAAAATCTAAACAAAGGCTTGAAAACATACCATTAGGGCAAAACATCGAAACACCAACCAAACGGACCCGTAAGAAGCATGAACACATCGCACAGGACCAATGTAACTCGTAGAAACCGTTTATGTGATCACGGGACCCCCGATTCAAGAGGACGACCCAATTTTCAAAATATCTCCACTTAGGCTTGAAAAACTTGTCGTTAGAGGGCGAAACCCCGAAACACCCCCCAAACGGACTTGTGAGCAGTGCTAACACATTGCATGGGACCAACATAAGTCGTAGGATTCGACTGCTTGCTCACGGGACTCCCGGGTCGAGACCCAATTTTCATAATAACTACATTTAGACATGAAAATATGTTGTAAAAGGGCGAAACCCCGGAACACCTCCCCCCCCCCCCCCCCCAAACGTCCCCATGAGCAACGCCCACACCTCGCATGGGACCAATATAACTCATAGGATCCGATTGCGTGTTCATGGGACCCCTATTTCGAGAGAACGGAACAATTTTTAGAATATCTACACTTAGGCTTGAAAACATGCTGTTAGGGGGAGAAACCCCAAAACACTCCCCAAATGGCCCCGTAAGCGGCGCCAACATATCATCCTGGACCAATGTTACTTGTTGGAACCAATCGGATGGTGACACAACCCCCAGTACGAAACACACCCCAAATGGCCTTGTGAGATACACCAACACCTTGGACAAAACCAATGTAACCCGTAGGAACTGACCGCGTGGTCACGGGACCCCTAGCTCGAAAGCACGACTGAATTTTTAGAATATCTAAACTTAGGCTTGAAAACATGCCGTTAGAGGGGGAACCCCGCGAAAGAACCCCCAAACGGCTCTATGAGCGGCGCTAACTAATTAAGTGTGAAAAGTAGCGCATGTCAAATGTCGATCGTTGTTTTCTGTTCACCGCCTTAAAACAAAAACCTAAACTTATTACTACACTCAAAAATGGAGTATAGCGGCCAAGTCCGGGTATCGAAAATCCACAGAGACGAGTTGCTAGAATTTACTTGATTTAATACTTCTAAAATAAAAGTGTAAAAGATAATTTTTCTAACTAAAAATAAAAGATAATAAAGATAAAGATTATACTAGGCAAATGTAAATTAAACTAGATTAACAAAGAAATAAAAACTATAGGTTGCGTCGAATATCCCTTACCCGAGTTAATTAGTATAAAATGGTTACATGGGTCGAAGAGTTATTAAGATTGCGTCTCTTTTCGACAGTTAATTAAATCCAGAGTTGTCACACCCCTAAATTCGCATAAAAGACTAATAAGATTTTGGCGTCAACAAATACCCCAAAAATTACGCACGCAAGGTCGTAAATATGAGCATATATGATATACCCTGTTAAATCTCCTAGGCATAATAACTAGGACAACACACTCGAAATAAATACGTAAACTCCATCACCAAAGCAAAGCAAGACGTCAACCCTGGGTGAGTTCAATCCGACACAACCTAATTTAAATTATCCCCTAAGCATAATTAAAAACATGAATAAAATTAACTAATTACCCAACTAATTAATTAAAGCACACTAATTAATATAAGACAAAAATTATCTAGGCAAGGAAATAAATAACTAAGCATGGAAATAAAAGGAACAAAGAAAGAAATAATATCCACTTACAGTAATGGGTGTCACACCACAACAAAAATGGAGGAGAGGGGTGGTCTCCACAAAATCCCCAATATTTTCAAACCCTAGAACTCTAAAAAAAATAATATTACAAGACATCTACAAAAATGAGATAAGTCTTCCTTTTATACTAAGTTGCAAAAAATAAAGAAAAGAAAAGATAAAAGAAAAGAAAAGAAAAAGGTTAAAAGAAAAATAAATAGAAAAAAGGAAAGGAGAAGTAACAGGTATCGCACAAAACAGGGTACCGGTAGACCGAGAGTGGTGACCGGTCGACCGCGAAAATGGGGGAGGCAGACTGCCTAAACCCCACGACAAAAATCCAATTCCCGGCGACCACTAGTTGGCCACCGATCGACCAATAGATGTCAAAAATACTCAAAGCCAAAAACCCACATATGGGTATAGCCAAGACCTGCAACAGAAATTGCCCAACTCCCATGGTAACCAAAGTCGCCAAATCCCAATTGCGAATGTGTGCCCAAACCTAAACTAAAATGCAAACTCCATGTAAAAATGGCAAAATCGTCTTCCAAGCTCCAAAACCTCCAGAGCCATTAATGGCCAAAGCTCAAGCTCCAATTTTTACATGTCCAAGACCCATTTGTGTACGTGGTCAAAGATTGGGCTCCAATTTTGGACCAAAGTCCTGAATTTCGAACGAACCCAAAATCCGAGCAAAACCTGAGCCAAAACCCAAATCTCCATCTTCATTCTACAAAAAAAACATTTTAGGACATAAAGGGAATTATAGGATTTGTTAAATGAAAGAGAAAAGGGACATGGATGTAATTAATAAAATTGTTAATGAATCTCTTATAATTATTTCCGATTAAAGGTCCATGTTTGCTTCGTTCGGACTTCGATTCTAGCACCATTCGCGGCCACGCGAAGATTGGCCCGAGAGATACAACTTCCATGAAGACTTCGGGAAAAAATACCGAAGTGTGAAATTACCGAAAAGGCCCCGAACGTACGAATCGCGACGGAACTTAACGAGAACGCGCTCAAACTTCATACTTAGCACCGTAACACCTATAAAAGCTCAATAATACCTCAAATAACATGTTAGAATATAAAACGGAGGTTGTTTGGTTATCGAGAATAATTATAGCAATTACGGTACCCGAGGGGGCTAAAATGCCTAAGTTCGTGGGTAATTAAATGCATAATTCGATACGAATCACTAACACCGTATGGGACCAATGTAACTCGTACAAACCGACAACATGGTCACGTTACCCCTATTCAAGAGCACAACCCAATTTCCCAAATATCTACACTTAGCCTTGAAAACGTGCTGTTAGAGGGCGAAACCCCAAAACACCCCCTAAATGGCTCCGTGTGAGGCACCCACAACATGTATATACATCAAAATATAAATGCCAATTTTGTTGGGAACACGATTGCATTTAGCATATGCAATAAGCAGTTAAATCCCTAGGTTACCCTAGTGGATGAGTGTCGTCTCGTGAGGGTTTTCAGGGATGAAACCCACAAACATCATATGGTTTCCTCAAAATATGCCCAATCACAACATGCGACAAGCCCAAAAATACAAAAAATATTTCATACCCATTATTAGCATAGTGAATGAATTCAAACCAAAGTCCATATTATTAACACTATAAAATGAACTTCGTTAAATTGAAACCTTAAAAAGTGGGAGGGGCGCGAGCACATGCAAAGTGTGATTTGGAAAAAACTTATATAAACCGAATAAAAGTTAAAGCAAGCATATATTCAATCCTCACGGGCATTACACTCATCAAGTGACTTCACTCAAAACAGGGAGTTAACACATGGAACATGCGGGCATAAGGAGTAAATGTAAGTGGAAACTAGGCCGCACACATGTCACAAATGAAGAACGCTATATATAAAATGAAAAATTATAATCTCAATTAAAGATACCGCACATTAAAGGATGCGAAATGCATTTTCACAGATTATCAAAACTATTTCAACTTTTAAATTAAATTCACCCTAAGATCACATAGTACTTGTATAGGGTTGTAATGTAGGTTAGGCTAGGGTACGAAATGAAGGATATATGTACGGATTCAAAGTGTTCGGAATGAAATACTCGGGATAATGGAAAATGCGGGAAATTTCGAAAATGGAAAAAAAGTTCCATAATCTAGCATTGAATATAACAATGGGGAGAGCAACAAGGATTATTGAATCACTATATACAACATATACAAATTTATCTTTCTTTTCTTTTCTTCTTTTTCTCATGTTTTCTTTTGTTTTCTACTTTCTTTTTTTCATCTCTTTTTCACTTCTTTCTTTTCTTTACTTTTCACACTCTCACATGCCTAAATTGCAACCATGCGACAATATCATTCAATCCCAAGCAACATTCCAAACAAAGTCATGGAGGGTGTATGTATGTATATAACTCCAATTTGGAGTTGGTTAAGGGATTGGGGTTATGAAACGAAAGGCTAATATTTAGGCTCAAAGGGGTTGACGAGGGTAAACATATAAGGTGACGTCAAGGATAATATGGGTGATATAACAAGGATGGCCTATGATCATTTCATAAATTTTACGCAATTCTCGAGTCAAAACACACTTTGAAAATCATTCTCAAGTAACATATGTCATAAATGAACTCAATTAATAAACGATCAAATGAAAGAATAGAGAGATTACCAACGACTGTAACGTTTTCAAAGTGGAGAGAATAGTGTATACACTCACAAATGATGAAAGGTACAAAGCTTACTCAGTGTAAGTATATACAGTGCAACAAAAGATTACCGAGTTATAAAAATCTTAAACCAAATCAATAAAACAAGAAAAATGCATGTGCTCATGGGATTAAAGTTTAATTCATGAAGTTATTCATAATATCAATGATTAGAGGACTAAAGTCTTATAACTTCTAAAATTGAGAACATGCATCATTGGGTTGTCTATTGGATCGGGAAATTATTGAAATTTATCATCGAAAACAAAGGCAAAATGCCCAAAAAAAGAGAAAAAAGAAAGAAAATATTTTTGAAGTTTTTCAATTTTTCTAAGAAAAACATACTAAGTAACTAACATGTGAGAAAAAACATGGACTAAATAAAGCAATGGATAGAATATCCCACGCCCCCTAACTTAAAACCTGACATTGTCCTCAATGTGAATTAAGAACCAAGTTAAAGAGAGAAAAAGAGCGATATTACCCAAAATTGGAGCGATCCCCATAAGAACAAGTCCAAAGAATCTACAAAACAAGTTAGTACCGAGCATAGCAAAAACAAATTAAAAAAAGTTAACTAATTACAATACACTAAATTAAAAGAAATAAAAAATAAAAAGAAAGAAATGATAAAAAATCTAACTATATACAACCTACTATTTAGGCTTCACACTAACTATACACTAGAAGTCTCAATAGTTGAGGGTCCACCACGAAAATGATTTGACTTTAAAGGATCCATGGAGGATCCTCCCACTCATGCATGCCTCTCGAAAAATAATAATTCCGTTTGAACAACGGAAGGCATGTGTAAGGCGTAAGAAATGAACCATCCCCAATTAAAAGTTTTGGAGGGACGATGGGGGATTTAGATTGAACAGGTGACAAAAACATGTGGGGACCGAGAAAAGGAGAATATCCTCCCAAGGATTTTGAAATTGGAATGGGAGGGGGCGCATATGAAGGAAAAGATGCGTTCATGGAAGGCGACTCGAGCAAGGACTCCTCATCAGCGAAAAGGTTTAACACATTAAAGTTTGAAACCAATTCATCGGGTACTTGTGACGATGTGATAATAGAGAATGAAAATGGGGAGGAAAGAAATTCAAACTCAAGATATGCATCATCATCGCTTGAAGATTGAGTTTCGAACGAAATAAGATCATTTCATTGCAAATAGATATTACGTCATTTTCATCCTCACTTTCAATATCTATTACGCAATGGGAAAAGTAGACAATGATTTGTTCCAAAGTAGGCACAAAGTCCTCATTTGGTTCAAAACATTCCTCAACTTCAAAAGTCTCAGAAGAAAAATCATGGTCGGATTCAAATAATAAATCTAATTCATGTTCCCACAAACGATTTTCTTCCCGATAATGATTTTCAATTTTCTTATTTTCAAGAATACGCAAGCCCTCGCCAAAAGTCATAGGCCGAGGTGCAGATTCTTGAACATGCAAACTTTGGAAATTACCATTGGACTTAAACTTAAACTCATTATTATAAGAATTTTGAAAACTATTGCAATTCGTTTCAAAATTCCTATTATAAGGAATTAGGGGCCCAAAATCATTATCATCATCACCAAAATTCCAATAACCCAAGTTTTGACTTTCGTTATACTCGTCCAAAGTCATTTTTGAATTTGTAAATTTTTGGGACTCTAAGTATTGACTGAAAGTCATAGGGTTACGAGAATTTTGAGAATTATAAAAACGATTACCGAAAGAATTGGAATAAGACATGCTTATCCCAAAAATGGCTCGAAGTAGCGAATTCCAAAAAGTAGATGCGCGCGGAAAATTCAAGTGTTTCTTGGTGCTCGAATGTAGAAGTATTAGGCAAATAATACAAATAAAAAGAAAATACTACGAAATACAAAATCAAATAAATTCTAAAAAAAATTAGTCCCTGGCAACGGCGCCATTTTGATTAAGCGTGAAAAGTTGCGTGTGTCAAACGCCGATCGTTGTTTTCTGTTCACTGCCTTAATACAAAAACCTAAACTTATGACTACACTCAAAAAGGGAGTATAGCGACCAAGTTCGGGTATTGAAAACCTACAGAGACGAGTTGCTAGAAGTTAATGGATTTAATACTTCTAAAATAAAAGTGTAAAAGATAATTTTGCTAACAAAAAAATAAAAGATAATAAAGATAAAAGATTATACTAGGCAAATGTAAATTAAACTAGATTAACAAAGCAATAAAAACTATAGGCTGCGTCGAATATCCCTCACCCAAGTTAATTAGTATAAAATGGTTACATGGGTCGACGAGTTATTAAGATTGCATCTCGTTTCGACAGTTAATTAAATCCAGAGTTGTCACACCCCTAAATTCGAATAAAAGACTAATAAGATTTTGGCGTCAACGAATACCCCGAAAATTACGCACGCAAGGTCGTAAATACGATCATACATGATATACCCCGTTAAATCTTCTAGGCGTAATAACTTGGACAAACTCCAGCACCAAAGGAAAGCAAGACGTCAACCCTAGGTGAGTTCAATCCGACACAACCTAATTTAAATTAGCCCCTAAGCATAATTAAGAACATGAATTAAACTAACAAAGTACCAAACTAATTAATTCAAGCACACTAATTAAATTAACACTAAAATTATCTAGGCAAGGAAATAAATAACTAAGCATGGAAATAAAAAGAACAAAGAAAGAAATAATATCCACTTACATTAATGGGTGTCAAACCACAACAAAAATGGAGGAGAGTTGTGGCCTCCACAAAAATCCCCAATATTTTCAAACCCTAGAACTCTCCAAAAAAAAACTAATATTACAAGACATCTACAAAAATGAGACAAGTCTTCCTTTTATACTATGTTGCAACAAATAAAGAAAAGAAAAGATAAAAGAAAAGAAAAAGGTTTAAGTTACAATTAACATAAAAGAAAAATAAATAGAAAAAAGGATCGGAGAAGTAACATGTATCGCACAAAACAGGGTACTGGTAGACCATGGGTGGAGGCCGATCGATCGAGAAAATGGGGGAGGCACACTGCCTAAACCCCATGACAAAAATCCAATTCCCGTTTGACCGCGAGTTGGCCGCCGGTCGACCGGTAGATGTCAAATATACGCAAATCCAAAAACCCACATATGGGTATAGCCAAGACCTGCAACAGAAATTGCCCAACTCCCATGGCAGCCCAAGTCGCCAAATCCCAACTACATATATGTGCCCAAACCAAGACCAAAATGCAAACTCCATGTAAAAATGACAAAACCCACTTCCAAGCTCCAAAACCTCCAGAGCCATTAATGGCTAAAGCTCAAGCTCCAATTTTTACATGTCCAAGGCCCATTTGCGTATGTGGTCAAAGATTGAGCTCCAATTTTAGACCAAAGTCCTGAATTTCGAACGAACCCAAAACCCGAGCAAAAACCTAAATCCCCATCCTCATTCTGCAAAAAAAAAACGTTTTAGGACATAAAGGGAATTATAGGATTTATTAAATGAAAGAGAAAAGGGACATGGATGTAATTAATAAAATTGTTAATGAATCTCTTATAATTCTTTCCGATTAAAGGTCCGTGTTTCCTTCGTTCAGACTCCGATTTGATCAACGCTCACGGCCACGTGAACCTTGTCCCGAGAGCTACAAATTCCATGAAGACTTCGGGCAAAAATCCCGAAGTGTGAAATTACCGAAATGCCTTCAAACGTACGAATCGCGACGGAACTTAACTAGGACGCGCTCAAACTTCATACTTAGCACCGTAACACCTATAAAAGCTTAATAATACATCAAATAACATGTTAGCATATAAAATGGAGGTTTCCTGGTTATCGAGCATAATTATAGCAGTTACGGTACCCGAGGGGGCTAAAACGCCTATGTTTGAGGGTAATTAAATGCATAATTCGATACGAATCACTAACACCGTATGGGACCAATGTAACTCGTACAAACCGACAACAGGTCACGTGACCCCTATTCAAGAGCACGACCCAATTTCCAAAATATCTACACTTAGTCTTGAAAACATGTTGTTAGAGGGCGAAACCCCAAAACACCCCCCAAATGTCTCCGTGAGAGGCATCCACACCTTTCAGAAGAATAATGTAACTCGTAGGAATTGATCGCGTTGTCAGGGGACCTCCGGTTCATGAGAACAAACCAATTTTAAGAATATATACACTTAGGCTCGAAAACATGCCGTTAGAGGGCGAAACCCCAAAACACCCCCCAAATAGCTCCATAGTGGCACCAAAACCACTAAGAGGAGCAATGTAACTCCTAGGAATTGATCGCGTGGTCACGGGACCTACGATTCATGAACACAAATAAATTTTACGAATATCTACACTTAGGCCCAAAAACATGCCGTCAGAGGGAAAACCCCCAAAACACCCTCCAAACGGCCCCATGAGCGATGCTAGCACCACGCACGGGACAAATGTGACTCGTAGGAACCGACCATGTGGTCATGGGACACCTGATTCTAGAGCATGGCCCAATTTCCATAATATCTAGACATAGGTTTGAAAACATGCCGTGAGAGTTTAAACCCCGAAACAACCCCCAAACGGCCTTGTAAGAAGCGCCAACACCTCGCAGGGACCAATGTAACTCGTAAAAACTGACCGCATGGTAGCGGGACCCTTAGTTCGAGAGCACATCCCAATTTCAAAAATATCAAAACTTAGGATTGAAAACATGCAGTTAGAGGAGAAACCAAAAAACACCCCCCAAACGGCCCCGTGTTCCGCGCCAACACCACGCATTGGACCAATGTAACTCGTGGGAATCGATCGCGTGGTCATGGGATCCCAGTTTTAGAGCATGGACCACTTTTCAGAATAACTACACTTAGGTTTGAAAACATGCTGTTTGAGGGCAAAACCCCAAACGCCCCCGTGAGTAAAGCCAACACCTCGCACGACACCAATGTTTGGTCACGGGACCCCGATTCGAGAGCACCACCCAATTTTTAGAATATCGACACTTAGCCTAGAAGACATGCCGTTAGAGGACGAAACCCCGAAACACCCCCCAAACGTCTCTATGAGCGGCGCCAACACCTCGCATGGGACTAATGTAACTCGTTGAATTGCATGGTCACGAGACCCCCGACTTGAGAGCACAAACCAATTTTTAGAATATGTACACTAAGGCGTAAAAATATGCCGTTAGAGGGAGAAACCCTGAAACACTGCCATGCAGCCCCATGAGCGGTGCAAACACCTCGCACGGGAATAATGTAACTCGTAGGAGCCGATCGTGTGGTCAAGGGACCCCCAGTTCGAGAGCATGACACAATTTTCATAATATCTACACTTAGGATTAAAAACATGCTGTTAGAAAGAGAAACCCCCTCCAAACGTCCCCATGAGCGGTGTCAACACCTCGTAAAGGACCTATGTAACTCGTAGGAACCGGCTGCGTGGTCACAGGACCACCATTTTGAGATCATGAACTAATATTCAGAATATCTACATTTAGGCTTGAAAAAAGGCCGTTAAAAGGAAAAACATCGAAACACCCCCTAAATGGCCCTGTGAGGGGCGCCAACTGATCGCACGGCACCAATGTAACTCGTAGGAAATGATCCCGTGGTTATAGGACACCCGGTTTGAGAGCACGAACCAATTTTTAGAATATCTACACTTCGTTTTGAAAGAATGCCGTTAGAGGGAAATACCCTAAAACACCCCCAAATGTCCCCGTGAGCGATGCCAACACCTCGCACGGGACCACAATAACTCGTAGGAACCGACCATGTGATCATGGGACCCTCGGTTCGTGAGCACGGCCCAATTTTTATAATATCTACACTTAGGATTGAAAACATGTCGCTAGTGGGAGAAACCTCGATACACCCCCCAAACGGCCACGTGAGTGGTGTCAACACCTTACACGGGACCAATGTAACTCGTAAGAACCGACTGCAGGGTCATGGCACCCCTATTCGAGAGCACGGTTCAATTTTTAAAATATCTACACTTAGACTTGAAAACATGCCATTAGAGGGAAAAACCTCAATACACCCCCCAAACGGCCCCGTGAGCAGAGCCAACACCTCACGCGGGACCAATACAACTCATAGGAACCGACTGCATTGTCTCGAGACCCCCAGTTCCTGACCACGAACAAATTTTTAGAATATCTACACTTAGGCTTGAAAATCTACCGTTAGAGAGTGAAACCTCGAAATTCCATCCAAACGGCTATGCGAGCGGCGTCAACACCTTGTATTGGACCAATGTAACTCGCAGGAATCGACCGCGTGGTCATGGGACCCCCTGTTTAAGACCACGACCAAATTTTCATAATATCTACACTTCGCCTTGAAAATATGTCGTTAGAGGATGAAAACCCAAAATACCCCCACAACGGCCCGGTGAAGGGCGCCAACACCTCACACAGGACGAATGTATTTCGTAGGAACCAATCGCGTGGTCGCCGGACCCCCAATTCTTGCGCATGTCCCAATTTTTAGAATATATACACTTGAGCTTGAAAACTTGTTGTTAGAGTGAGAAACAACCCCCCCCCCCCCCCCCAAACGACCCCGTGAGAGGTGCTGATTCCTCGCACAGGAGCAATGTAACTCATTCGAACCGATACCAAGGTCCTGGAACTCTCGGTTCGAGAGAACGAACCTAATTTTCAAAATATCTACACTTAGGCTTGATAACAAGTCGTAAGAGGGTGAAACCCCGAAACACACCCTAAATAGCCACATGATCGAAGCCAACACCTCGTACGGGACCAATATCACTCGTAGGATCTGGTTGCACGGTCAAGTAACCCCTATTTGAGAGCCCGACCCAATTTTCAGAATATCTACACTTACGCTTGAAGACATGCCGTTAGAGGGCCAAACCTCGATACACCCCCTATACGGCCCCGTGAGTGGACCTAACACCTTGCTCCGGAGGAACGTAACTTGTAGGAACCGATGCGTGGTCATAGGATTCCGCATTCAAGAGCATGGCGCAATTTTCAGAATATCTATACTTAGGCTTGGAAATATTTCGTTAGAGGGAGAAACCCCAAAACACCCCCAAACGGCCCTGTGAGCAGCGCCATCACCTCGCATGGGACCAATGTAACTCGTAGGAACCGAACGTGTGGTCACAGGACCCCCGATTTGAGAGAACGACCCAATTTTCATAATATCTACACTTAGGTTTGAAAACATGCCATTAGAGGGAAAAATCCCGAAACACCTCCATAACAGCCCCGTGAACGGTGCCAACACCTCATATGGGACGAATGTAATTTGTAGGAACCAACCGCGTGGTCAACGGACCACCGATTCATGATTATGTCCCAATTTCCAGAATAGCAATACTTGGGCTTGAAAACTTGTCGTTATAGTGTGAAACACCCCCCAAATGACCCCGTGAGCAGTGCCAACACCTCGCATGGGAACAATGTAACTTGTTGGAACCCATCACGTGGTCGCGAAACACCCGATTCGAGGGCATGGACCTATTTTTAGAATATATACACTTAGGTTTGAAAACATGCCATTAGAAGGAAAAATGCCGAGACACCACCCATACGTCCCAGTGAGTGGCGCCAACACTTCGCACCAGACTAATGTAACTCGTAGGAACTGATCGCGTGGTTACGGGACCCCTGATTTGATAACACGACCCAATATTCAGAATAACTACACTTAGGCTTGAAAACAAGCCATTAAAGGGTGAAACCCTGAAACACCCCCCAAACAACCCGTGAGCAGCGTCAATACCTTGCGAGGACCAATGTAACTCGTAAGAAACGACTGGAAAGTCAGTGACCCCCCGGTTTAAGAGCACAACCCAATTTTTAAAATATCTACACTTAGGCTTGAAAACATGTCGTTAGAGGGAAATACCCTGAAACACCCCAAATAGCCCCGGGAGTTATGCCAACACCTCGCATGGGACCACAGTAACTCGTAGGAACCGACCGTGTGGTCATAGTACCCTCGGTTCGTGAGCATGACCCAGTTTTAGAATATCTGCACTTCGTCTTGAAAACATGTCGTTAGTGGGCGAAACCCCGATACACCCCCCAAACGGCCATGTGAGTGGTGTTAACACCTTGCATGGGACCAATGTAACTCATAAGAATTGATTGCATGGTCATGGTACCCCCTATTAGAGAGCACGGTCCAATTTTTAGAATATCTACACTTAGGCTTGAAAACATGCCATTAGAGGGAAAAACCTCGATACACACCCCAAATGGCCTCGTGAGCGGAGCCAACACTTCACACGGGACCAATGTAACTCGTAGGAACTGACCGCGTGGTCACAGGATTTTGAATTCGAGAGCATGGTGCAATTTTCAGAATATCTATACTTACGCTTGGAAACATGCCGTTAGCGGGAAAAATCTTGAAACACCCCCCAAACGGCCCTGTGTGTGGCGCCATCACCTCGCATGGGACCAATGTAACTCGTAGGAACCGATCGTGTGGTCACGGGACCCCTGGTTCGAGAGAACGACCCAATTTTCATAATATCTACACTTACGCTTGAAAACATGCCGTTAGAGGGAAAAATCTCGAAACACCCCCATAACGGCCCCATGAGCAGTGCCACCACCTCACATGGGACGAATGTAATTCGTAGGAACCAACCCCGTGGTCACCGGAACACCGGTTCATGAGTGTGTCCCAATTTTTAGAATATCAATACTTGGGCTTGAAAACTTGTCGTTATAGTGTGCAACACCTCCCAAATGACCCCGTGAGCGGTGCTAACACAGGAACAATGTAACTTGTTAAAACCGATCACGTGGTGCCGAAACGCCCGGTTTGAGGGAATGGAACTATTTTTAGAATATCTACACTTAGCTTTGTAAACATGCCATTATAAGGCAAAACATCGAGACACCACCCATACGTCCCCGTGAGTGGCGCCAACACCTCGCACCTGGATAATGTAACTTGTAGGAACTGATCGCATGGTCACGGGACCCCCAATTTGAGGGCACGTCCCAATATTCAGAATAACTACACTTAGGCTTGAAAACATGCCATTAAAGGATGAAACCCTGAAACACCCCTCAAACGGCCCATGAGCAGGGTCAATACCTTGTGGGGACCAATGAAACACGTAGGAACCGACCGCATGGTCAGTGACCCCCGATTTAAAAGCACGACCCAATTTTTAGAATATCTACTCTTAGGCTTGAAAACATGTCGTTAGCGGACGAAGCCCCGATACACCCCCCAAATGGCCTCGTGAGCGGTGCCCACACCACACATGGTAACAATGTAACTCGTTGGAATTGATCGCGTGATTCGGAAGCCCCCAGTTCAAGATCACAGACCAATTTTTAGAATATCTACACTTAGGCTTAAAAATATGCCGTTAGAGGAAGAAACCCCAAAACATCCCCCATACAGCCCCGTGAGGGGCGCTAACACCTTGCACCGAACCAATGTAACTCGCAGGAACCGACTGTGTGGTCCCCGAACCCCCGATTTGAGAGAATGACCCAATATTCAGAATATCTATACATAGGCTTAAAAACATATCGTTAGAGGACTCGAAACACTCCCCAAATGGCCCCATGAGCGACGGTAATACCTTGCGGGGACCAATGTAACTCATAGGAACCGATCGCGTGTTTTGGGCACCCAGTTTAGGAGCACGACCCAATTTTAAGAATATCTACACTTAGGCTTGAAAACATGCCGTTAGAGTGCGAAACCGCGATACACCCCCGAAACGGTCCCATGAGCGGCGCCAACACCTTGCAAGGGACTAATGTAACTCGTAGGAACCGACCGCGTGGTCGTAGGACCCCCGATTGGAGAGCATGGAGTAATTTTTAGATTATCTAGACTTACGATTGAAAACATGCAGTTAGAGGGCGAAACCCCGAAACACCCCCAAACGACCATGTGAGCGACGCCAGCCCCTCGAACGGGACCAATGTAACTCGAAGGGACTAATCGTGTGGTTATGGGACCTCTGCTTTGGGAGCACAGTCCAATTTTTAGGTTATTTGTACTTAGGCTTAAAAAACATGCCTTTAGAGGGAAAAACCCCGAAATACCCCCAAACGGACCCGTGAGCAGTGCCAACACCTCGTACTATACCAATGTAACTCATAGGAATCGTTCGCGTGGTCACGGGACACTCAATTTTCAAGCATGACCCAAATTTTTAGAATATCTACGCTCAGGGTTGAAAATAAGTCGTTAGAAGGAGAAACCGCAAAATACCCTCCAAACGGCCTCATTAGCGGCGCTAACTCCATGCAAGGGACCAGTGTAACTTGTAGGAACTGACCGTGTGGTCATGGGACCACCAGTTCGAGAGCATGACCCAATTTTTAGAACATATATACTTAGGATTGAAAACATTCCATTAGAGGGCTAACCCTCGAAACACCCCCCAAATGACCACGTGAGCGACGCCAACACCTCGTACGGTATGAATGTAACTCGTAGGAACCGACTGCGTGGTCACCAGACCGCCAGTTCATGAGCATGCCCCAATTTTTAGAAAATCAACAGTTAGGCATAAAAAAATTTGTTAGATGGAAAAACCCCGAACAACCCCCCAAACGGCCCAGTGAGCGGTGCCAACACCTCGCAAGAATAATGTAACTCATTGGAACATAGAAACACAACCCAAATAGCCGCATAAGTGATGCCAACACGTCTCATGGGACCAATGTAACTCGTATGAAATGACCATGTGGTCACGGGACCCACGGTTTGAGAGCACGAACCACTTTTCATAATATCTACACTTAGGTTTGAAAACATGCCGTTACAGAACAAAACCCCAAAACACCCCCCAAATGGCCCAATGAGTGACGGTAACACCTCACACGAGACCAATGTTACTCGTAGGAACCGATCGCGTGGTCACAGAACCCCCGGTTTGTGAGCATGTCCCAAATTTAAGAATATTTACACTTAGGCTTCAAAACATGAGATTAGAGGTCAAAACCCCGATACACCCCCCAGACAGCCCCGTGAGGGGTGACAAATGTCGCATGAGACCAATGTAACTCATAGGAACCGAAAGTTTGGTCAAGGGAATCCCAGTTCAGAACACAACCCAATTTTTAAAATATCTACATTTACGCCGGAAAACATGCCTTTAGAGGGCGAAACCCCAAAGCACCCGGTTCGAGAGCACGGACCAATTTCCAGTTTATCTACACTTAGGCTTCAAAATATACCGTTAGAGAACAAAACCCCGATACACCCTCCAAATGGTCCCGTGAGCAGAGCTAACACCTCACACGGGACCGATGTAACTCGTAGGAAATAATCGTGTGGTCACGGGACTCTCGGTTCAAGAGCACGGCCCAATTTTTAGAATATCAACACTTAGGATTGAAACCATGTCGTTAGAGGGAGAAACCTCAATACACATCACAAATGAACCCCGTGAGTGGCGCCAACATCTTGCACGAGACTAATGTAACTCGTAAGAACCAAATGCACGGTCATGGGACCCCCGATTCGAGAGCACGGTCCAATTTTCATAATGTTAACATTTAGGCTTTAAAACATGTCCTTAGAGTGCAAATCACAGATACACCCTCCAAATGGCCCCGTGAGCGGAGCCAACACCTCACACGGGACCAATGTACCTTATACGAACCAATCTTGTGGTCACGGGACCCCCGGTTCTATCGCACAACCCAAGTTTCAAAATATCTACACCTAAGCGCTCTAACAGGCCGTTGGAGGACAAAGCACTGAAACACCTCCCAAATGACCCCGTGAGCAACGCCACCCTTCGTACGGCACCAATGTAACTCATCAGATATGATCGCATGGTCATGGGACCCCCATTTTGAGAGCATGGACCAATTTTTTTAATATCTACACTTAGGCCTGTAAACATGCTCCTAGAAGGAGAAACCTCGAAACACCTCCCAAATGGCCCCGTGAGCGGTGTCAACACTGATAAGCACCTCAAAGTGTACATTTTATACCCCGAATAGATGCATTTTAGTTGCTAATTCTCGATAATTTGGGTCATATGTGCGTAAATGTTATTGTGCAGGTTGATTGCTGTTTGCGAAGTTCAAATGCTTAATTTAAGGTAAATATGCATCAAATGGAGCTAATTACCTTGCCCCGTAACCTCACCCGAGATTAAAACTGTCCCTAAACCTACCCCGAAGCCCGTTTGTGTTTAGTTTATACCTTTTTAATTTTTTTAGATTTTTAGTTTGAGTCGTTTTTATTTTTAGGATTTATTTAGAATTTTCTAGGATTTACTTTCTATTTTTCTGTTTCTTTTTAATTAGTGTGATTTTATTTTGATTTTGATTTTTATTATTTTTTAGTTTTTATTTATTTTATTTTATTTGTATTAGTTTTTTTAGGCATTCATTTATTTTTAGTTTTATTATATTTTACTTTTTAGGATTTTAGTTTTAGTTTAATTGATTTTTATTTTTATTTCTTTTTACTCTTATTTTTTATTTGAGTCTTTATTTTATTTTTAGAGTAGGATTTTATTTATTTTTATTTCTAGTTTTATTAGTTTTATTTTTATTAGTTAGTTTTTATTTTAATGGTCCAAATTAAACACACACTCACACCTAAATACTATACACACTCATACACACAAACATCCCCCTCATCCCCCACCATACACCACACCACACACAACTCCACCCCACTTCATCTTCGTCAAACCTCCAACCCACACTCTCTCTCATTATCCACCATAAACAATTAAACTGACACCCACCAATTTAACCACCTACTACTATCTCCATAGCCAAACATCACCATCTCACTCACTCCCTCAACACCTGCTATGCAAAACCCGGTCGGCGATTCTACTGCCCACCTCACTGGAACCCAAGCCTTGCGCCGGTGATGAACCCATCATCGGCCAGCCATCACGCGACACTCTAACCACCTCTGGCCATAAGTACAACCCCGACGGAGCCTTCGGACCTGCTAAACCCGAGTTCAGGTCCACCGCTGCTTCACCCTCACCCCGAGACGAGACTAACCATCTTCATTCGACCCCATCCTCGCTGGATGCGACCAAACCCGAAACCCGAGACTCCTTATTCGCCTACCAACAGATCCAAGACCCGATTTCCACCATCGAACATGTCAAAGCTTTCCAAACCCAAACCATAAATCCCCATGCCCATGTCCGACCACTAACTAAACCCACCCGACTTATCCCAAAGCCGAGCCCCACGATTTTTCTTCACCTACTTAAAACAAGAGCAAAACAAAAATCAAACTAAATACCCACGTGTTTTTAACCCTTTTATCCCCAATTCCTATTTTACCCCCAACTAACTTCTTATTCCAATTCCAAAAATACCCCCAATCACCATGAAACAAATCTGATTTTCTCTCCCACATGCTCCTCTCACCATTTTCATGCACACCCCTAGCCTATTTTCACATTTACCCCTTAGCTCCATGTGCACCATATATATTGAAGACTTGGGCAATTTTCAAAGAGATCTCCAATTTAGTTTTTAAAACCTTGTGTGATAAATTTCTCTACACTCCTATATAGAGGGTATTTGCATTTTTAGCGAATATCTCAATATAGAGGTGTGTAGTGAAATTTATCTCTAGGATGAATTCCCCCCCCCCCCCCCCACCCCACCCCCCACCCCACATCTATAATGAATTTTTGCATTTTTAGCAATTATTTCAAAATAGAATGATGTAGTTAAGTTCATTCCTTATGGGAGGTAAATTCTAATCCATTCCTTTATGTTGAGATTTTTCATTTTTAGCAATTATCTCAATATAAAGTAATGATCTAGAATTTATTTCGGTGGATGAGTTCTAATGTACAATTTTATAATGTTAGGATTTGCATTTTTAGCAAATCTCTTTTATTATTTAATTATCCATTATGAATTCATCCATTATTTTATTTTATTTTTTATTTTGTAGTTTTTATTTTAGATTCAATAAATACATTAGTGAGGGATTGTAATTGAGAGAATTTTGATGTATAATTGAGAGAGTGTTGATGTAATTGGATATTCCATTCCAATTCAAGACTTAAATGGGTTTGATCTCGTCCTCTTGATTAATTTTAGTTTAATCCTCAAATGCTTTTTTTTGTATACTTTTATTTTTATTTTTTGGACGACGATTATTGAGGGCTAATCTCCTATTTATGGGATGAAATTTTGAAGCCCTCATGAGTCCAATTTTGTTAGTTTATTGATTAGGACAATTTTGTTTATCTCACTTTTCTTAAATTCGCTTTTACTTCTTAATTATTATTTATAAAAATTAGTATAGTTAGTTAGTTTGTTAAAAAATTCCTTGAAAAATCCATAAAAAATATAAAAAGTAAAAATCATAAAAATATAATAATATGCAAATGATTTTACACTTTTGTCTTCTCATATTTTGTGTTTCACCCTTAGATTTGGATTGACTCCCTTACTTACCCTCTACACTAGTTTTGTTATATTTTTGTAGGTTCAAGGGAATTTTGATGGAAAATAAGTTGCAACAACGACAAAAAATACACAATAGAGACGATAATTTTCTTAAATATCAAATGGCGTCGTTTCCATTCTTGGGAGCGTGAAGCACTTGGAGCGGATTTCATCTTGTAGTTCATTTATTTTTCGCACTTTATTATCTTTTTAGTACCATTTTTCTTTATTTTAGAAGTCTTGTATTATGATTTTTATTCTTGGCTTGTATTGCGGTGCATAGAGACACCATTTTTTTTATTTTTTTTTTGAATTTGTAAAAATTAATTGCAAAGAAAAGCGTGATAGGAAAACCGGACAAAGTAGAGAGAGGGCGTATAAAGGAGAGGTTTAGAAGCCTCTCTACCTTAGGTCGGTAGGACTCCCGGGACCGACAGAGATAGGAGTAATCTCCCCCTAGTCGACTCAAATTTTTCGGCAGCCCACAGTGTAAAAACCGTGGGAGGTCCATCTCTTGAACCCTCGCGCCTCTCCTGTTAGGGAATCAATTATTATGTGTGCTTGTGTGCCCTTATTTGATTTTATTCTCGCATTTATTTTCAAATGGTGTGATGAAATAATTGACTAAGACCTACACCCGGTCACTCACGGGAAGGGATTTCATCACCTGACTCACTCGCTTACCATTGTGTGCTACCCTAGCCATCACTAAATTTAAAATCAATCAACTAGGTAGCCCAATAGGAGAACATTTTTGTAGAGGCGATCACACAAATAAATTTCGTGATTTTAATTGCCCGCGAACTTAATTAAAATTTGACCCTTTCACTAAATTTAGAGATAAAAATTGGCTATGTGCTAGTTAGGAATTCTCCTTTACTTGTGTGTATGTCCAATTTATTTTTTGTTAGTTAGTTTTAGTTAGCTCGTCCATTCAGCAAATCCATATTTTCCCCACCTTTTCTTCCAAAAAATCCAAAAATATTTTATTCCTTTATTTTTACGAAAAAAAAGCCCAAAAATATTTTCCTTCTTTCATTTTTAGAAAAATCAAAAAATATTTTTCGTTCCTTTTAAAAAAATATAAACAAATCAAAAAAATAATTTTCCATTATGGCCGAAGAACCTCCTTTACGGGACTACTTTGGTCATTTTCTATTGACATGAGACACGTGCGAGAGTGATCCCGAACCGTCTCTTTATGATATATTTAGTGGTTTCAGCTCTCTCACGAGTACCATTGATACTCTTGACCCATCCATGCACGCACCTCATATTCCATCACCCTCGGTGTTAAGTGTCGGCATGTCACGTATTTTGTCGTGTACCCATTGTTCTTATGCCAATCACATGTCCCTTGAGTGCCCTTACTTTTCATATCCTTAAGAACCCACCATGGAACACGTGTATCCATATGACACTGTTTTGGAATCCATCTCGGCCCATTATCATGATATACCCAATCTCGAGTGGTGTGAGTACCCGAGTTATTCGTGGGGGCCTGATCACCCTCCCACGCAATACGAATCCCAACCCGATGTTACGGATCCTCACACGTTCTAACAGTTGTCATGGAAACCTTGTGCACCTATTCACGATCAGTTTCCTCACTACGTACCCAATGAGTATCAACCATTTGTCCATCATGAAGACGATCCTTTCGTGTATGATGAACCTGGCCCCACTCCACACACTTCATTTGATTATTCTCCGTGTAGTCTTGTCTATAGCGAGTTGTGTCCACCACCACTCGTCACTCCACCACCACCATCCACCTCCGCTCTCAAAAGCCTCTTGTAAAAGTTCATCCTCGAGCAAGATCATGCCACTCAAATTCAAAATGCCCCCCTTCAATGGCTTGAACAAAGATTAAATGAAATTGAGTGTGAGTGAGAGTCGGATTTCATCCCAAGTCAACCCATTGTTGCCCCCACGTGGAGTGATGATGCGTTGTCTTGTGCTAGCAATTTTGAGTGTGATCAACCCTTCCACCCTGAGAATCTCGAAGTTGAGACCATTACATGGTTCAGGTCCCAAGTCGACAATTGTGTTGATTTATCCAAAGATAGTGAGCCTGATTAAATCCTGCAAAAATCCATATGAACCCCCACTTGAGGTTCACATTCCCTCTCCCACCGAATCCAAAGACATGCCCAATTTTACACCTATCGAGCCCATCATGTGTGTTCCCGAGTAACCACTTCATTTTAGGTTAGCTCTAGCTACGAGTGCTCACAATTTTCTCGAGATTGAATCCGAGATGGTTTCTACATCTCCGGACATGGATCATGTTCCACCATGCTTGGCTCACCTTGATCCCATTATTTCTAGTGATTCCTCTATCTCTAATCTTGGTGCATCGTTTGAACCAACCACCCCCATTCATCGGTGACATAATGGTGGATAAGTTGATCACTGACTCGTTTATTTCCACACTTCCTCAAGTGGGTGCCCTTGAGGATCACTTCGCGCCTCATGAGGAGTGTGTGTCTCCCACTCTTGAGTTAGATCATCTTCCCCCACCATTTATCCCTCCTAACCCACCCATTGTCCCTTCCACCCCACCACCTTGTTTGGACCTAGTCATTATTCCACAACATTTCACCTATGTTTATCTGGGTCCTTCCTTGAACCCACCCTCCACCATTAATGAGGGTATATGTGGTGACACTCTCCACTTCTATGACATCGAGCTTGTTCATTCGCTACCGCCACTCTCTTGTGGTGTTGATTTTACCCATCGACAGCTCCCTGGCATATCACGGCACGACCATTATCATCGACCATTCATAGAACGGTCGTGTGATTTTTATGACGCCCAACCCATCCCACTTATCAAACCATTTTGCCTCCCTCACCAATTAGATCATCATGCCTATAGGGACCTAACTGACCTGGCCCGTAGCCGATACCTCTTTATCCTTTCCACCCTCACCCTTACCCTAATACCCACCCACCCATGGGCCACCGATGCTTTGCATCGCGTGATGAACTTTGCTATACAATTAATTGACCCTCTTTAACCTTTATCGAACAAGACTGATGCTCCAGTCTTGTTTAGGGGTGATTATCATCACCCAATTTTTCTGTCCTCCCGCACTTTTCTTGATCTTATCTTTAGGGTGAGTATCCTTCGGTCTGGCTGAAGACATTAAACTTAGCACTACCAGCAGGCAACCCTTGATTTCTTGTACTAGTCTCATCCTGTTTGGGGGTGGTGTTTCACATCACCCAATGCTTTTTCATGTTTATAGACTTGTACACATTTTTTTCTCGTATCACTTATTCAGGTTTCATTTTGGCTTCATCTGTCCACTTCATTAGTGGTTGATTATGGTAATATTTTTCCTCACCGTTGCTCTTAATTTTAAAAATTATTTTACTTAACATCGAGGACGATGTTCCTTTTTGTTTAGGGGTGGGGAATTTTATTAAAATTGTACCACTTTTCAGAAAATTTGATTTTTAAACCTGATTTTTTTAAAAATTTCGTGCAGTCTCTTTCATCTCACTCATTGATGTGAATTTTCTATCATCCATCTTTTTCAAACTAGGAATCAAGATAGAGGATTTATCTTTTTACAAATAGCTCATGTAATACATCCCAAGGCACGTATAATGTCGTTATGGTTTAGAGTTTAAGAGTACTACAATTCCCAAGAAAACCTTAAGGATCACTAGTAGAGACTTTAACTAGTGAGATTTGTGCCTTTCACCTTTTTAGAGTGCTTTACGCAATCTCCGAGTCACAAGTTGATTAAACTTGTTTTGGGTCCTCACTTTAAATCATTGTATGATCTCATTATTCTTCATTAAAATATTTGCTTGATCACTGAGAACGACATCTTTTTCAAGTTTTAAGAAACGCGTGTCTTGAAATTTGTCCCGATCACTAGATTTTTACCCATACACTTCACTCATTACACTCCCATACTCTTTCATATTTTCACATATTTCCCCACACCATCACCTATCATCTCATATCATCTTTTATTTTCAAATAAAAGGGTGTTGATTCCAAATGTTAAATGTCTTCAGCATTGAGAGTATAAAAAAAAAAAAAAACAACAAAAAAAATTAGAAACCTAGCAAAAGAAAAAAAAAGAGAGAGAGAAAAGGGAGAAAGAGAGTTGTAGTTAATTCTTATATAATAAAGACATTAGTGCCTAAAGTTATATACACACATCCATCACTCATCATTCATATCATCCATACATTCCATCCTTACCACACCTCATATCCCATCCTTCTCATTTCATTTCCCCCTCACCCATTATCATCCATGTTTTCCCCTAGGTGTTCGGCCAAATGAAGTTCAACGTGGTGAATAACTCAACGTTCTCACTATAGTGATTATCATTCTTTAATGAGATCATTTTCTTTCTTAATATTCGTTCTTTCTTATATGTGTGTGAGACGTTTGAACTTGCTTACATTTACTCACCTCCTCACACACAAGAGCGATACACTAACCGTAATCTCGTGAGTTTGATTGAGAGAGATATATCTGTGAGATTTGAAGTTGAAGCGTTGATTCCGACAAGGCAATCTAGGAATTACTCTTGTGATACTCGACCCGTTTTGACGGATTCACACACACACGTTGAGTTCTAGAAAGGATGTGCCTTGTGTATTCACATAGCTAAATTTTTTTGCACTTCTAGCTTGTATTTCCCAAAATACTTTTTATGTGATGGATTGTGTAATTATTCTATGTCTAATAAGAGATTTACTTCCTTTTAATAAATCTTTTTAAATAAAGAATTTTGTGGGTATATTCCCTCCAAACCCTCACGAGACATAACTCGTCCTGTAGGGCAACCTATAGGTTTAAAGGCTTATTGTACATGCTAAGTGCAATCGCAAGTGCCCGAAAAAGTGGTACACTTTTGGCTTCTTATATTTCTTTCTCTCTATCTTATTGCTCGAAGACTAGCAACGCTCTATTTGGGGGGGGAGTGTGATAAGCACCCAAAAGTGTATATTTTATAACCCGAATAGACATATTTTAGTTGCTAATTCTCAACAATAATGGTCTTATGCGTGTAAATGTTTATTGTGCAGGTTGATTGTCGTTTGCAGAGTTTAAATGCTTAATTTAAAGCAAATGCGCATCAAATAAAGCTAATTACCTTGTCCCATAACCTCACCCAATCCTAAACCTATCCCTAAACCTACCCAGGAGCCCGTGTGTGTTTAGTTTGTGCCTTTTTAATTTTTTAGATCTTTAGTTTGAGTCGTTTTTGTTTTTAGTTATTATTTTAGATTTTTTTAGAATTTTCTAGATTTTATTTTCTTATTTTCTACTTTATTTTTATTTTTATTCGTTTTTAGTTAGTTTAATTTTATCTTATTTGTTTTATTTTATTTTATTAGTTTTATTTTTACTTTTCATTTTTAGTCGTGTTTATTTGTCAGTAGTTATATTAGGGTCGGTGTGTGTCGAGTTTTTGTTATTTTTTAGTTTTTAGTATTTTATTATTATTTTTTTTATTTGTTTTTTTTAGTTTGATTTTATTTTATTCGAGTCTTTATTTTATTTTTAGAGTAGGATTTTTTTTTTTAGTTTTAGTTTTTGTAGTTAGTTACTTTTTATTTTAAGGGTCCAAATTAAACACACACTCACGCATGACTAACCTACATACTATCCTACACCTAACTAACACCTCTCCCACATACTAAATCCCTACACCTCACCACACCAAATCAACTCCTCACCATTTTACTATTCATCATCATCTCCACACCTCCACTCTCTCTCTCCTCACCTCGATAACCCCAAAACCCATTAACCCTTCTACATCATCCACCACACCAAACAACCTCCCAACCCACTGATTGAAACTGGAACCACCAGGAACTTACTAAACCCGGCGACCCCCCTGCCCCGTTGGACCCGTTTTCCCATACCAGATCCATAACCCCCTCTAAACCGAACCCGAATCTTCTCCTCTCGACTTTACCACCAGCTCATTAACTCAACCCGCCTAAACCCGTTTGCAACCCGATTCCACCATACCCATTTGACCCGAAAGAAAAAATGACCAAAACTTACACCTCCATACCCGGATCAACAATCCGTTTTACCCAGCACCAATCCACCTTAATTGGGCGGGACACATCTCACCGACCATGGCCACTTGCTCCACCTTAAACCCATAACCCAAATTTCAATATCACAACCCATTTCAGCCAAACTCTTTCACGATATCACACGTGCCAAATACAAACCAAGACCAAAACCAATAAAAGCCACATGCCTAATAAACCTCATTTACTCCTTACCCATTTTACCCCCAACATACATCTTTTAACCTTTATACCCAAAATACCCGATAACCAAATCAGATTTTTATTCCCACATGACACACCCAAACCACATGCTCACCCAAGTATATTTCCCAATTTAACCCCTTAGCTCCATGTGCATATAAAAGAAGACCTCAAGGCCATTTGAAGATCAATCTAGGATTTTTTAGAGAAAATTTTAGAGAGAGAAACACTTTATATTTTTAATTTTTTTAGGTAGGTTTTTATTTTAATTTTATTTTTTAGAGAATTGTGAGAAATTAATTGTTGGGTGATTCAATTGAGTGTTTATATGTAATTGAATATTGTCGAAAGCTCATATTGAATGGATGTTACTCAATTTCAATGGAGGATTAGAGTCCAATTTTGTAAATCAAGAAGACTTGTTTGAAGATTTGTCCTCTTACCCTTCTATTTTATTTATTTATAGCATTAATTATTTGTTCATCATATTTAAAATCTTGTTAGGCTAGATACCCTTTCACGGGGTGGGGTGACCATTATTTGATGTTAATCTTACTTTAATTAGCTTATTTAAATTAAATATCTCTTTGATGATTAATTTTACACTCTTACTTTTGTATTTACGCCTCGAGAGAGGGTAAATAATTTTCGAGAGAAAATCGGAATTCTAGTTATAATACCCATTTTAGATTCGAACTAGAGATAGGGGTCTCTCAAGTGCGGTATTATGATTTGAATTTAAACTTTAAAATTTATTTTCTATGATTTAAACTAGCCTACTAGATCGATCCTAGCGGGTGATCTATTAAATGATGTTTAGGTATACTTTTGAAGAGTTATAGGAGTGTTAAATTTAATTAACTAAAATTTATTATTAAAATTACATTTGCAATGAGAGTTGATTTGTGATTTTAATACTAACTTGGGATAATTAATTTTAATGAACTAATTAATTTTGATTAACTAAAATATTTTGAGTCATCCTATCCCTTGATTGTTCTCACTTTTATTTTCTCACTAATCTCATATTTTAGATTTTTATTTAGTTAGATTTACTTAGTTTCATTTTTATCTCATTTTTTAGTTAGTTGTTTTCATCTCTCATTTAGTTTAGTATAGTTTCATTCACCTTTGCTAATTGTTTTAATATTGAAAAGGCTAAAAAAAGAAAAAGTAAAAAGCCCAAATAGAAAATAAAAAGTGAATTACAATTATTTTCCCCTTGCTTTACCCCCTTGATATGGATTGAAATACTTACTTACCTCTATTCTTGTTGTTATATTTTTGTGTAGGTGATAAAGAAATTGGTTGAAGATCTTTCACAACAATGACAAAACAAAAACTTTTCATCAAACACCTCGCACGGGACCAATATAACTCGTAAGAACCGACCGCGTGGTAATTGGATCCTCGGTTCGAGAGCACGACCCAATTTTTAGAATATCTACACTTAGGCTTGAAAATATGTCGTTAGAGGGAAAAATCCCGATACACCTCCCAAACGGCCCCATGAGTTGTGCCCACACCTTGTACGGGACCAATGTAACTCATAACAACCGACTATGTGGTCATGGGACCCCCGATTCGAGAGCATGGTCTAATTTTCAGAATATCTACACTTAGGCTTGAAAATATGCCGTTAGTGGGCAAAACCCCATTACACCCCCTACATTACCCCATGAGTGGAGCCAACACCTCACATGGGACCAATGTAACTCATAGGAACCAACCGCGTGGTCACGGCATCCCCGGTTCCAGAGCACATACCAATTTTAAGAAAATATATGCTTAGTCTTGAAAACAAGCCGTTAGAGGGAAAAATCATGAAACTTACCCAAACGAACCCGTGAGCTGTGCCAACACCTCGCATGGGACAATTGTAACTCGTAGGAGCCGACCGCGTGGTCACGGTATCCCCAATTCCAGAGCATGGATCAATTATTATAATATATACACTTAGGCTTAAAAATATACCGTTAGAGGGCGAAACCCCAAGGTACCGGCATAATGACCCTGTGAGAAGTACCAACTCATAGGAATTAACCGTGTCATCACGGGACCCCCGATTCAAGAGCACAACCCAATTTTTAGAATATTTACACATAGACTTTGAAACATACCGGTAGAGCGTAAAACCCCAAAAATATCCCCCAAACAGCCCTGTGAGTAGCGCTAAAACCTTGCACGCCACCAATGTAACTCATGGGAAACAACTGGGTGGTCATGGTACCCACGGTTTGAGAGCACGGACCAATTATCAGAATATCAACACTTAGGCTTGAAAACTTGCCGTTAGAGGGGGAAACCGCGTAATACACCCCAAACGGCCCCATGAGTAGTGCCAACACCTCGTACGGGACCAATATAACTTGTAGGATCCGATCGCTTGGTTATAGGACCCCCGGTTTGAGACCACGAGACAATTATTAGAATATCTACACTTAGGCTTAAAAACATGTCGTTAGAGGCAAAAACCCTGATAGACCCCCTAAATGGCCCCGTGAGCGGTGCTAACACGTTGCAAGGGACCAATGTAACTCGTAAGAATCGATCGCGTGGTAATGGTCGGTTCAAGATAACAACCCAATTTTTGAAATATCTACACCTAGGCTTGAAAACTTGCCGTCAGAGGGAGAAATCTCGATACATCCCCCAAACGGACCCATGAGTTGTGCCAACACCTTGTACGGGACCAATGTAACTCGTAAAAACCCACGACATGGTCATGGGACCCCCGATTTGAGAGCACGGTCCAATTTTTAGAATATGTACACTTAGGCTTTAAACATGCCGTTTGTGGGAAAAAACCCGATACACCCCCTACATTGCCCCGTGAGCGGAGCCAACACCTCATGCGAGACCAATGTAACTCATAGGTACTGCCCGCGTGATCATTCCACCCCCGATTTAAGAGCACGTACCAATTTTTAGAAAATTTACACTTAGTCTTGAAAACAAGCCGTTAGAGGGCGAAATCGTGAAACATCCCCCAAACGAACCCGTGAGCGGTGCCAACACCTCACACATGACCAATTTAACTCATAGGAACCGATCGCGTGGTCATGGGACCCCTGGTTCTAGAGCACAAAATATTTTTCAGAATATCTACACTTAGGCTGGAAACATGTCGTTAGAGGGTGAAACCCCGAAAAACCCTCCAAACATCCCCGTGAGCGGTGCCAACACCTTGCACATGACCAATGTAACTCCTAGGAACCAACCACGTGGTCATAGGACCCCTGGTTTGAGAGCACGACCCAATTTTTAGAAAATCTACACTTAGGCTTAAAAACATGATGTTAGAGGGTGAAACCCCAAAAGACCCCATGAACGGTCCCAACTCCTCGTACGGGATGAATGTAACTCATAAAAACTAACCGCATGGTCAACGAACCACCGGTTCCAGTGTATGGACCAATTTTAGAATGTCTGAACTTAGGCTTGAAAACATGTCACAAGAGGGTGAAATCCCGAAACACCCCCCAAAAGGCCCTGTGAGTGGCGCAAACACCTTGAACGACACTAATGTAACTCGTAGGAAATGACCGCATGATCATGGGACCCTCAGTTCGAGAGCATGGATAAATTTCAAAATATCTACACTTTGGCTTGAAACCATGCCGTTAGAGGGCGAAACCACGAAACACCCACCAAACGGCCCCGTAAGCGATGCCAATACCTTGTAGGGATCAATGTAACTCATAGGAACCAACTGCGGGGTCAGGGACCCCCGATTTAAGAACATGGATCAATATTTAGAATATCTACCCTTATGCTTGAAAACGTGTCGTTAGAGGGCGATAACCCCAACGACCCTTTGAGTAGTGCCAACTCCTCGCATGGGACAAATGTAACTCGTAGGAGCCAATCGCGTTGTCACGGGAAAATTGTAACTCATAGGAACTGACCGTGGTGGTCACGGGACCTCCGATTAGAGAGCACGACCCAATTTTTAGAATATTTACACATAGGCTTGAAAACATACCGCTAGAGGGATAAACCCCAAAATGTCCCCCAAACGGCCCTGTAAGTAGCACCAAAACCTCGCTCGACATCAAAGTAACTCATATGAAATGACCGGGTGGTTATGGGACCACCGGTTCGAGAGCACGGACCAATTATCAGAATATCGACACTTAGTGCTAAAAACTGACCGTTAGAGGAGGAAATCCCATAATACACCCCAAACGGCCCAGTGAGCACTGCCAACACCTCACACCGGATCAATATAACTCGTAGGATCCGACCGCCTGGTTACAGGACCCCCAATTCGATAGCACGACCCAATTATTAGAATATCTACACTTAGGCTTGAAAACATGTCGTTAGAGGGAAAAACTCGATACACCACCTAAACGGCCCCATGAGGGGTTCTAACACCTTGCAAGGGACCAATGTAACTCGTAAGAATCGACCGCGTGGTAATGGGACCCTCGGTTCGAGAGCACAACCAAATTTTTAGAATATCTACACCTAGGCTTGAAAACATGCCGTCAGAGGGCAAAATCCCGATACATCCCCAAATGGCCCCATGAGTTGTGCCAACACCTTATACGGGACCAATGTAACTCGTAAAAACCGACTGCATGGTCATGGGACCCCAGATTTGAGAGAACAGTCCAATTTTTAAAATATCTACACTTAGGCTTTAAAACATGCCATTTGTGGGGAAAACCCCGATACACCTCCTACATTGCCCCGTGAGCAGAGCTAACACCTCACACGAGACCAATGTAACTCATAGGTACCGACCGAGTGGTCACGGCACCCCCGGTTCGAGAGAACGACCCAATTATTAGAATATCTACACTTAGGCTTGAAAATATGTTGTTAGAGGGAAAAACCCGATACACCACCTAAACGGCCCTGTCAGCGGTGCTAACACCTTGCACTGGACCACTGTAACTTGTAAGAACCGACCGCATGGCAATGGGACACTCGGTTCGAGAGCACGACCTAATTTTTAGAATATCTACACTTAGGCTTGAAAACATGTCGTTAGAGGGAGAAATATCGATACACCCCCCAAATGTCCCCGTGAGTTATGCCGACACCTTGTACGGGATCACTATAACTCGTAGAAACCGACCGCCTAATCATAGGACCCTGGATTTGAGAGCACAGATCAATGTCTAGAATATCTACACTAAGGCTTGAAAACATGCCGTTAGAGGGCAAAATAACGAAACACCTACCAAACGGCCCCGTGAACGGTGCCAACCCATTGCACGGCACCAATGTATCTCCAAAGAAATGATCGCATTGTCCTAGGATGCCCATTTGGAGAGCACGGACCAATGTTTAGAATATCTACACTTAGGCTTTAAAATATGCCGTAAGAAGGCGAAACCGTGATACACCCCCCCAACCGGCCCCGTGAGTTGTGCCAACAACTTGTACGGAACCAATGTAACTCGTAAGAACCGGTCGCATCGTCTTAAGACTGCCGATTCGAGAGCATGGTGTAATTTTCAGGATATATACACTTAGTCTTGAAAACATGTCGTTAGAGGGTGAAACCCCGATACACCCCCCATACGGCCGTGTGAGCGGAGCCAACACCTCACACGGGAGCAATGTAACTCGTAGGAACTGACCGGGTGGTTATGGGAACCCCGATTCGAGAGCACGGACCAATCTTCAGAATATCTAGACTTAAGCCTGAAAACATGTCGTTAAAGGGTGAAACCCCGATATACCTCCCAAACGGACCCATGAGTGGCAGTAACACCTCGCACTGGACCGATGTAACTCATAGGAACCTACCGCGTGGTCACCGAACCCCCGATGCCAGAGCACAAATTGACTTTCAGAATATCTACACTTATGCTTGAAAATATACACCGTTAGAGGGTGAAATCCCGAAACACTCCCCAACGGTCCCGTGAGCGGTGCCAACGCCTAGCACAAGACCAATGTAACTCGTAGGAACAGACCGAGTGGTCACGAATTCCTCGGTTAGAGAGCACGGCCCAATTTTTAGTTTAACTACACTTAGGCTTGAAACATTGTCGTTAGAGGGAGAGACCCCATTACACCCCCCCCCCCCCCCAAACGGCCCTGTGAGTGGAGCCAACATCTTGCACGAGACCAATGTAACTACTAGGAATCGATCGCGTGGTGATGGGACCCTTTATTTAATATCACGATCCAATTTTTAGTATATGTACATTAGGCTTAAAAACATGTCATTCGAGGGCAAAATCCCAATACACCCTCCAAATGACCCCATGAGAAGAGCCAACACCTCACACAGGACTAATGTTACTCGTAGGAACCAACCGCGTGGTCACAGGACCCCCAGTTCAAGAGCACGACCCAAATTTTAGAATATGTACACTTTGGCAGGAAGATAGGTCGTTAGAGGGTGAAACACCAAAACACCCCCAAATGGCCCCGTGAGCGGCGCCAACCCATCGCCCGACACCAATGTAGCTCGTAGGAAATGTTCGCGTGGTCATCAAACCCCCGGTTCGAGAGCACAAAATAATTTTTAGTATATCTGCACTTAGAGTTGAAAACATGTCGTTGGAAGGCGAAACCTCGAAACACTTCCCCAAATCGCCACGTTAGTGGCTCCAAAACCTTGCATGACACAATGTACTCGTAGGATACGATCGAGTGGTCGTGGGAAACCCAGTTCGAGAGAACGAAAAAAATTTCAAAATATGAACACTTAGGCTTCAAAACATGTCGCTAGTGGCCGAAACCCTAAAATACACCCCCAAATAACCCCGAAAGCAACGCCAATAGCTCGCGGGGACCAATGTAACTCGTAAGAATCGACCGCATGGTCAGGGACCCCTAATTTAAGAGCATGGCCCAATATTCAGAATTTTTACACTTAGACTTTAAAACATGTCGTGAGAGGGAGACAACCCCAAACAACCCCCCAACTGCCCCGTGAGCGGTTCTAACACCTCGCATGGGACTAATGTAACTCTTAGGAAGTGACAGCTTAGTTACAGGACCCTCGATTCAAGAGCATGAACCAATTTTTAGAATATCTACACTTAGGCTTGAAAACATGCCGTTAGAGGGTGAAACCCCGAAAAAATACCCACATGGCCCCGTGATCGGTGCTAACACCTCACAAAGGACCAATGTAACTCATAGGAATCGACCACGTGGTTATGGAACCCACGGTTTGAGAGAACCACCCAATTCTCAGAAAATCTACACTTGGCTTATACACAACATAAATGGCCTCGGCCCCGCGAGTGGCGCCAACACCTTGCACGGGACCTATGTAACTCGTAAGAACTGACCGTGTGACCATGGGCCCCCCGATCAGAGAGCACGATTTAATTTTTCGAATGCCTACACTTAAGCTTGAAAACCTGAAGTTAGAGGGAGAAACCCCGATACACAGTCCAAACGGCCCCGTGAGCAAAGCCAACACCTCACACGGGATTAATGTAACTAATAAGAACTAATCGCGTGGTCATAGGACCCCCGGTTTGAGGGCACGACACAATTTTTAGAATATCTACACTTAGGCTTGAAAACATCCTGTTAGAGGATGAAACATCGAAACACCTCCCAAACGGCCCCATGAGCGATGCTAAACCATCACAAGGCACTGCTGTAACTCGTAGGAAATTATCGCATGCTCATGGTACCCTCTATTCAAGAGCATGGACCAATTTTCAGAATATATACACCATGGCTTGAAAACATACCGCTAAGGGTAAAAACTCGAAACACCCCCCAAATGGCACCGTGAGCTATGCCAACGCCTCACATGGAACCAATGTAACTCGTAGGAACCAACCACGTGGTCATGGGACCCCCAGTTCAAGCGCACGACCCAATTTTCAGAATATCTATAGTTAGGCATGAAACATGTCGTTAGAGGGAAAAAGCCCAATATACACCCTAAACGGCCCCGTGAGTTATGCCAACACATTGCACTGGACCAATATGACTCGAAGAATCGACTGCCTGGTGATGGGACCACCGATTCAAGAGCAGGGTCCAATTTTAAGAATATATAAACTTAGGCTCAAAAACATTTTATTAGAGGGCGAAAACCCGATACACCCCATAAACGACCCCGTGGTGGAGCCAACACCTTACACGGGACCAATGTAACTTATAGGAATTGATCGCCTGGTCGCGGGACCCCCGATTCGAGAGCAAGGACCAAATTTTAGAATATCTATACTTAGGCTTGAAAACACGTCGTTAGAGGGAGAAACCCTGAAACACCATCCAAACGGCCCCGTGAGAGGTGGAAAACCTCGCACGGGACCAATATAACTTGTAGGAACTGACAGCGTGGTCACGAGACCCGTGGTTCAGAACATAACCCAATTTTTAGAATATCTACACTTAAGCTTGAAAATATGTCGTTAGAGTGCGAAACCCCGAAACACCCTCCAAACAACCCTGTGAGCGGTGCCAACACCTCGCACGAGACCAACGTAACTCGTAGGAACTAACCGCATGGTCACGGGACCCTTGGTTCAAGAGCACGCCCCAATTTTTAGAATATCTGCACTTAGACTTGAAAACATGATGTTAGAGGGAGAAAACTCGAAACACCGCCCAAAAGGCCCCGTGAGCAGTGCCAACACCTCGCACGGGATGAGTGTAAGTCATAGAAACTGACCACATGGTCACCAAATCCCCAGTTTGAGAGCACGGACCAATTTTTTGAATATTTACACTTAGTCTTCAAAATATACCATTAGAGGGGGACACCCCGAAACATCCGCCAAACGGTCCCGTGAGCAATGCCGACACCTCGCATCGACCAATGTAACTCGTAGGAATAGACTACATGGTCAGGGGTCACTGGTTTAAGAGCACGACCCAATATTCTGAATATCTTCACTTAGGCTTTAAAACATGTTGTTAGTGGGCGATACCGACAAACACTCACCAATGGCTCCGTGAGCAGTGCCAACACCCCAAATGGGACCAATGTAACTTATAGGAACTGATTTCATGGTCATGGGACCCCCAGTTAAAGAGCACGGACCAATTTTTAGAATATCCACACTTAGGCTTGAAAACATGCCGTTGAGGAAGAAACCCCAAAACACCCCCCAAAAGGCCCCATGAGCAGCTCCAACACCTTGCACGACACCAATGTAACTCGTAAGAAACAACCGCATTGTCATGGTTCCCTCCGTTCGATAGCATGTATAAATTTTCAAAATATCTACAATTTGGCTTGAAAACATGCCGTTAGAGGGGAAAACCCCGTAACATACCCCAAACGGCCCCGTGGGAAGTGCCAATGCCTTCCACGGGACCAATATAACTCGTAGGATCTGGTCACGTGGTCACAAAACCCTCGATTTTTTGGCACGACCAAAATTTTAGAATATATACACTTAGGCTCGAAAACATGTCATTAGAGGGCGAAACCCCGATACACCCACCACACGGCTACGTGAGCTGAGCCAACACCTCACATGGGAGAAATGTAACTTGTAGGAACTGATCGTGTGGTCATTGGACCCCCGATTCGAGATCACGGACCAATTTTCATAATATCTAGACTTTGTCTTGAAAATATGTCGTTAGACAGCGAAACCCTGAAACACTTCCGAAACAAACCCGTGAGCGAAACCAACACCTCGTACGGTACCAAACGGACTGCGTAGTCAGGGACCGCCAGTTTAGGAGCACGAGCTAGTTTTAAGAATATCTACACTTAGGCTTGAAAATGTGTCATTAAAGGTCAAAACCATGAAACACCATCCAAATGTCCCCGAGAGTGGTGCCAACACCTTGCATGTGATAATGTAATTCGTAGGAACCGACTGCCAACACCTTGCCTGTGACAATGTAACTCGTACATGGCAACACCTATAGTTCGAGAGAATGACCTAATTTTTAAAACATCTACATTTAGGCTTGAAAACATGTCGTTAGAGGGCGAAACCCCAAAACACCACCCAAATGGCCTCGTGAGTGACGCCAACACCTCGCATAGGACGAATGTAACTCGTAGGAACTGACTGCATGGTCACCGGACCCCTATTTTCAGAACATGGACCAATTTTTAGAATATATATACTTAGGCTTGAAAATATACCTTTAGAGGGAAAAACCTCGAAAGAACTGCCAAATGGTCCGATGAGTAGTGCCAGCACCTCGCATGGGACTAATTTAAATTGTAAGGACCGATCGCATGGTCAGGGACCCCTGATTTAAGAGCACGGTCAAATATTAAGAATATATACACTTAGTCACCAAAATATCTCGTTAGAGGGCGAAACCCCGAAACACCCACCGAATGGCCCCGTGAGTGGTGCCAACACCTCGAACGGGACCAATGTAACTCGTAAGAAGCGATCGCGTGGTCACAGGACCCACAATTCGAGGGCACGACCTAATTTTCATAGTATCTACACTTAGGGTTGAAAACATGCTGCTAGAGGGCGAAACCCCAAAACACCCCCAAAAGGCCCCTTGAGCGGCACCAACTCCTCGCACTGCACCAATGTAACTCGTAGGAAATGATCATGTGGTCATGGGAACCTCGGTTCGAGAGAATGGATAAATTTTCAGAATATCTACACTTAGGCTTGAAAATATGCCGTTAGAGAGGGAAACCCCATTACCTACCCTAAACGGCCCGTGAGTGGTTCCAACACCTCATGCGGGACCAATATAACTCATAAGATATGGTCGCATGATCACAGGACCCCCGGTTCTAGAGCACGACCCATTTTTCGAAATATCTACACTAAATCTTGAAAACATGCCGTTAGAGGGTGAAACTGCGAAACACCCCCCAAACGGCCTCGTGAGCGATGCCAGCACCTTGCACGGGATCAATGTAACTCGTAGGAACCGACGGGGTCGTCATGGGACCCTCAATTTGAGACCATGACCCAATTTTTAGAATATCTACACTTAGGCTTGAAAACAGGCTATTAGAGGGAGAAAGACCAAAACACCTCCGAAACGGCCCCATGAGCGGCGCCAACCCATCACACGGCACCAATGTAACTCGTAGGAAATGATCACGTGGTCGCGAGACCCATAGTTTGAAATCACGACTTAATTTTTAGAATATCTACACTTAGGCTTCAAAACATGCCGTTAGAGGGAAAAACCCCAAAACACTCCCCAAACGGCCTCGTGAGTGGTGCTAATACCTCACGGGGACCAATGTAACTCGTAGGAACCGACTGTGTGGTCCGGAACTTTGGATTTAAGAGCACGAAACAATTTTTAAAATACCTACAATTAGGCTTGAAAACATGTTGTTAAAGGGTGAAACCTCGAAACATCCCCCAACGGTCCCGTGAGCAGGGCCAATGTAACTTGTAGGAACTGACTGCGTGGTCACGGGACCCCCGATTAGCGAAAATGACCCAATTTTTTAGAATATCTACACTTAGGCTTGAAAACATGCCGTTAGAGGGGGAAACCTAAAAACACTTCCCAAATGCCCCTGTGTGCGCCGCCAACACCTCGCATGACACCAATGTAACTCGTAGGAAATGATCGAGTGGTCATGGGACCCCCAGTTTGATAGCACGAACCAATTTTTAGAATATCTACACTTAGTCTTGAAAACATGTCGTTACAGGGGAAACCCCAAAACACACCCTAAACAGCCTCGTGAGTGGTGCCAACACCTCTCACGGGACAAATTTAACTCATAGGATCCGATCACGTGGTCACAGGACCCCTCGATTAAGCAAATGGCCCAATTTTTAGAATATCAACGCTTAGGCTTAAAAATATGCCATTAGAGGGCAAAACCCTGATACACCCCCCAAACGGCCCCGTGAGAGGTGCCAACACCATGCACAGGACTAATGTAACTTGTAAGAACCGACTGCTTGGTAACGGGAACCTCGATTCGAGAGCATGGCCCAATTTTTTGAATATCTACACATTGGATTGAAAACATGTCATTAGAGGGGGAAACCCCAAAACACCCCCCAAACGGTCACGTGAGCAGTTCCAACACCTTGTACGGGACCATTGTAACTCCTAGGAACCGACTGCATGGACATGGGACCCCCGGTTCGAGAGCATGGAAAAATTTTAGAATATATACACACGTTTGAAAATATGTCGTTAGAGGTCGAAACCTCAAAACACCCCCCAAACAGACCCGTGAGTGGCGCCAAAACCTTGTACGGGAATAATGTAACTCGTTGGATCTGACCGCATGGTTTGGGGACCCCAAGTTTGTGAGCACGACTAAAATTTCTAAATATCTACACTTAGGCTTGAAAACATGCTATTAGAGGGAGAAACACCGAAATATCCTCCAAACTGCCTCGTGAGCTGTGCCAACACCTCGTACGTGACCAATGTAACTCGTACGAACCGACTGCGTGGTCACGGGACCCCTGGTTCGAGTGCATGACCCAATTTTATGAATATCTACAGTTATACTTGAAAACATGTCGTTGGAGTGTGAAACCCCGAAACACCCCCCAAACGGTCCGGTGAGTGGTGCTAACACCTCGCACGATAACAATGTAACTCGTTGGAACCAACCATGTGGTTATGGGAACCCCAGTTCGATAGCACGAACCAATTTATAGAATATTTACACTTAGGCTCGAAAACATGTCGTTAGAGAGCGAAACCCCAAAACACCCCCCATACAGCCTCGTGAGCGGTGCCAACACCTCGCACCAGACCAATGTAACTCGTAGGAATCGACCAAGTGGTCACGGGACCCCGGGTTTGAGATCATGGACCAATTTTCAGAGTATCTGATAAGCACCCAAAACTGTACATTTTATACCCCGAATAGACGTACTTTGGTTGCTAATTCTCGATAATTTGGGTCTTATGCGCTTAATTATTCATTGTGCAGGCGTAATTGCAATTGCGGTGTCAAAAGCTATATTTTCAGGCAATTTACAGATAAAATGGTGTTAAATACACGTGTCCCGTATCCTAAACCTAGCGTAAACCTACCCCGAAGCTCGTGTGTGTTTGCTTGCGACTTTTTATTATTTCTTAGATTTTTAGTTTGAGTCATTTTTATTTTTAAGATTTACTTTAGATTTATTTAGACTTTCTAGGATTTATTTTCTATTTTTTTATATTTAGTATAATTTTATTTTGATTTTGATTTTATTAGTTTTTATCTTTAGTTTATATTTAATTTTATCTTATTTTCTTAAGATTAATTTTTTGGAGTTTATTTTTAGTTTTATTATATATTACTTTTTTTTATATCTTTAGTTTTTATATTTTTATTAGGTTTTTAATTTTATTTCTTTAATTTTCTTTTATTTTAGTCTTACTTTATAGATTAGAAATTTTATTTTCAATTTTTACTAATTTTATTTTTTTAGAATTTTAGTTATTTTTATTTTCATTATTTTAATTGAGTCCAAACACACACACACACACACATTATCCCATATACCCCCATACACACAAACATCTCACCTATCCACACCATTCTTCCCCTACACCCTACCACACCACATACCCCCTACTTCATCTTCTACCTCCCACCTCTTTCTCTCTCCACAAACCCATCCCTCACCTCCATTATCAACACAAATCCAAACCCACCGTATCCACATACCCACGAACCCATCTCTCACCTCTTGACAATCTCTACCCAACTGCCCCCGGAATCGCGACCTTACCCCCTCCGGCGCAGGAGATTCCAGCCCCAACCACATACTTTAACCCACCGGCGGTACCCACAATCCATACCCGTCGCTGCCCTACTCCAGAACCCTCCACCTCAACCAGCCACTTGCGACCCCTTCACCGGCGGCACCTAGAATCCATACATGCCGCCTAAACCCGACACCCCTTACACCTTCCTCTCCCAACCATCCAAAACCCCAGCCTTCTGCCCTCAACCAAACCCGTCGGGCTCAAACCCGTCTAAACCTGACGCAAACCCGGAGCCTCCGAAACCCGTGACCCCTTCAGAACCAATTCATACCCGATTTCCTTACCTCCATCCAAATACCCTTCCGCCCATACCCATTTGCAACACCTTTATTCCAAAACCAATTTCATTTTGTAAAGCCAAGCCACGACTTCTACCTGCCAAACAACAAGACCAAACCAATTTTTTTCCTTTTCCCTTATTATCCCCCAACTAACCAACTTAATCCCAATTCCAAAATTACTCTCATTCTCCCCACTATCATGACCTCACACCCAAACCACATGCACTCTCCATTAATTTCTAAATTAATCCTCACCCACACCTTATATAACCTCTTGCACCTTTATCCACACATTTTTACTCCTATCTCCATGCATACTATATATTGAAAATATAAGACTCCATTTGGGAGGATAAAAAAATAGCAAATTAGGGTTTTAGAGAGCTAGAAGAGAGAGAAATTTTTTTTTTAATTTTTTTTCTTTACCAAAAAAAATATTGAAAGATTGTAATTGAAGATTCTATTTGAAGTTGAAGGCAAAATTGGGTTTGATTAATTCTTCTCTTACTAGTCATTCTATTTTATTACTTGATTTCAATTATTCTTGGATTATTACTATGGTTGGCTAATCACTTTATTCAAGGAGTGAAATGAATCCCCATATATTCAATTGAATGTATTAATTAATCTACATTACTTTGTTTCATGTAGTTAATTTTCTTTTCATTCGTACATGCGTTTATGCATTGAGAAATTGTAAACTATCCTTGAGAAAGGATTAAAATCTAATATACTCTTAATTTTTGGATTCAATATCTACACTTAGGCTTGAAAACATGTCGTTAGAGGGTGCACCCCAAAATACCCCCCGGACAGCCCCATGAGCAGTACCAACACCCCGTACGGGACCAATGTAACTTGTAAGAACTAACCGCATGGTCATAGGACCCCCGGTTCGAGAGTATGGACCAATTTTTAGAATATTTACACTTAGGCTTGAAAGTTAGCAATTAGATGGCGGAACACCCCCTAAACGGCCTCGTGAGCAGTGCCAACACCTCGCACGACACCAATATAACTCATAGGAAATGAACATGTTGTAATGGGACACCTGGTTCGAGAGCATGGACTAATTTTCTATATATCTACACTTAGGATTGAAAACATGCCGTTAGAGGGAGAAACCCCAAAAGACCCTCCAAACGGCCCCGTGAACGGTGCCAACACCTCGTACGGGACCAATGTAACTCGTAGGAACTGATCGCGTGGTCATGGGACCCCCGATTCGAGAGCACGAACAAAGTTTCATAATATCTATACTTAGGCTTGAAATCAAGTCGTTAGAGGGTGAAACCTCAAAACACCTGCCAAATAAGCCCGTGAGTGGCGCCAACACCTCGTAGGGGACCAATGTTACTCATAGGAACCGACTGCGTGGTAAGGGACCTTCGGTTTGAGAGCATGACCAAATTTTTTGAATATTTACACTTAAGCTTGAAAACATGCCGTTATTGGGAGAAACCCCGAAACACCCCCCCAAATGGCCCCGTGAGCGGTACCAACACCTCGCACAAAAAGTAGGAACTGACCGCATGGTCACGGGACCCACGGTTCGAGAACATGGCCCAATTTTTATAATATCTACTCTTAGGCTTGAAAATATGTCGTTAGAGGGAGAAACCCCAAAACACCCCCAAACCCTTGCATGGTGCTAATGTAACTCAAAGGTACCGATTGTAACACCCCGTATTTTTGTGCGTGCAATATTTAATTAATTCGTCTAATTTTAAATTACTTGTGTGTCGTAATTTAATTGAATATTTATGGAATTTATATTACTATGTGAATAGCAATAATTTATTTACGTCACAACGAGTGATAGTTATGTGACATTAATTTATCTCAACTAGGAGTTGGGTATAGACTATATTGGGGTTGAGATAACGAGTTTTAGTAAAATAATTCGGATGAGAATTTTGAGTGCACGATTGATTCCGAATAGGTCGAGATATTCAGAAAAGAGTACGAGGGGTGGCAAATGGGTCTCAGAATATGTTTTTAGCATAACCAGGCCCTCACAGGAGTGTTTAGACCATTTTAATAAAGCCCACAAGCCTAAAAACATGATTGGCTTAATAAAACCTAAAAGTGAGAGAGGGTGGCAGCCACAACTCGTTTTAGAAAACCTAAGTATGTAGAGGAGAAAAGAGGGAGAAATTGGAGAACCATGGGATCCAAATCAAGAACAAGTGTGTGCTTCTTCATCAAATCACCATTGGCATTAAAGGATTCAGACCCTACGAAATTCATCAGGGAAGTGGTTAACTTGCTTTAATGTAAAATTGTGATACTCAATTCATATCATAGTGGGTGTGATGTAATTCATTATTTTCTGTTGGGTTAATACATAAATTGGGTTTTGATTTATGAAACACCTCGTATGAATTTTGTATTAAGGATTGTGATAACAAGAAAACTATTGAAGGTTTAGTTTTCTGGGTATAAGATACGAATATTAGACTATTAAATTTATGTAGAAATATTAATTGAGGTATAGTTTTTGGTAAACCTCGTGTGATATTACGTGATGATCATTTGGGGGAAATATATATGCTGTGAGAGGATAAAAATTAACAAAAGGCTTTAGGCTTAGATTGTGAGTTGAAATTGACAATTCATGGCAATCGATTTCGATTATAAGTTATAACAGTAGAAGCATTCTACGATTCAGAAGTTGCAGAATTCTCTAGACGACAAAAGGAAGAAGATGAAGAGGAGAGATAAAATCAGGGGTCATTCAAGCGACCTGGCTTCTGTTCGAGCGACGACACCTGTCGTATGAACGATAGTGTGGGTCGTTCGAGCAACGTAGGGTCTAGGCCCAGTTGTACTGTTTGTTGTTTTGGGACGGAAGGTATAATCTTGTTGGGTTAGCCTGATTTCAGTAAAGAATATTATTTGTGATAATTATGGGGGAAAAGTGGTTTAATTTAGGGAAGGAATTTTTGGAGATTTATAGACCAAGTTTATGGAATGGATATTAAGGAAAATAAATTGAAGAAGTGTGTCAAGTTATTTACGAGAATTTAGTGATAAATTCAAAGGGATGAACTACGGGCCGAAGGAATGTGTCTAGACATTTTGGTTGAGTGACGCCATGATAACCAATTAATTAATGGTAACGTTAATTAAAGTTTAGAGTCGGGGAATTGACTCGGATATTTTAGGATGTTTCTACGAGTGCTAAGGCACGAATTTGGTTGGGTTAATTTATTATGGGTTTATATAATAAATTATGGAATATTAAAAATAAAAGGTGTTAACCGGAATAATGGTATTTTGAGGAATAAAATCCGAGAGATGGAATTTCGAACCGAAGGAGTGAGTCTGGGTATTTTAGTTAGGTGACACAACTTGAGTGATAAATAAATAAATGTGGGATTTATTTAATTTGCAAGTCGATATATAGACTTAGGTATGTTGGGCTAGTATTACGATAATTGTGCGCGGAGTAGCCGAGATGAATTAAATATGTATATGCGGTGATTATGTGTGTATATATATATTTGTGTGCTTTACAAATGTTGGTGTTAATAATATTTATAGAAATACATACCCCTCTAGTGCTTTAGTTGCGCGATGTGGGTGAATCCCCTAGCTTGAGGAGTAGGAAGAGTATAATCCCCAAGTCATAGAATCCAATAAAGGTGAGGCATGTGAGATGATTAGCTTCACACTCGGGGAAATATGACCGCCTCCACTATGCTTATATTTTATGTTCTGACTCGGAGGTATTTAGCTGTCTCGGTAATCCAGCTAGGAGTGGGTACCTGAGATGATAGGACTTTAGAGAAGCATCCGGCGAGGTATTACTCGGAAGGATGGATTTACATGCATATATATATATATATATGACATATGTGTGAATGTTGTATTATAGATCTACGTATATAATGGAGTGAATAATTATATGTTGGTAAAATACATGAAGTGAACTGTATTAATTATATATAACTCATGAGAATGTTATATGGTCTTAAATGAAAAATGATTGGTTACATTAATCTGATGAATAACTTATAAATCATATATTAAACATACTCAGGCTAGAGTAGTGTATCAGGAAGCAGTTATTACAAGAACCAGTTACGGGGTAGATGACTAGGTGCTTTATAAAGCAAAGTGTTAGGTGTGCACAGAGTCGACGGTGATGCTAAGGATGAACCAAATGAGATTCCTATTTAATTTGATATAGGACATACAAACCAGTGTTTTATTAGGCGGAGTGTCACACTGACCATGTGGTCACGGGACCCCCGTTTTGAGAGCAAGGCCCAATTTTCAAAATATCTATACTTAGGCCAAAAAACATATCGTTTGAAGGTAAAACCCCAAAACGCCCCCCAAATAGACCCGTGAGGGCGCCAAAACCTCACATGTCACCAATGTAACTAGTAGGAAGTCATGGGACCCCCGGTTCCATAGCACAAACCGATTTTTAGAATATCTACACTTAGGCTTGAAAACATGTCGTTAGAGGGAGAAGCCCATAAACACCCCCCAAATGGCCCTGTGAGCGGTGCCAACATCTCGAACGGGACCAATGAAACTAGTAGGAACCGACCACGTGGTCACGGGACAATTGGTTCGAGACTAGGACCTAATTTTTGAAATATCTACACCTACGCTTGAAAACATGTCGTTAGAGAGCAAAATCCTGATACACCACCCAAACGGCTTTGTGAGTGGCGTCAACACCTTTCATGGGACCTATGTAACTCGTAGGAACCGATCGTGTGGTCATGAGACCCCCGGTTCATGAGCATGGCCAAAATTTCAAAATATCTACATTTAGGCTTGAAAACATGTCGTTAGAGGGAGAAACCCCGAAACACCCTCCAAACGCCCCCATGGGCAGCTCCAGCACCTCGAACAAGACCAATGTAACTCGTAGGAACCAACCGCGTGGTCACGGAACCCTCAGTTCTAGACATAACCGAATTTTCAGAATAACTGCAATTAGGCTTGAAAATAAGCCATTAGAGGGCGAAACCTCAAAACACCCCCAAAATGGCCCCGTGAGCAGTGCCAACACCTCTCACGGGATGAATGTAACTCGTAAGAACTAATCGCGTGGTCACGGGACCCCCGATTCTAGAGCAAAACCAAATTTTCAAAATATCTACAGTTAGGCTTGAAAACATGTCGTTAGACGGCAAAACCCCGAAACACCCCCCAAACGGCCCCATTAGTGGTGTTAACACCTCGCGTGGGAATAATGTAACTCTTTGGAATCGACTGCGTGATCATGGGACCCCCAGTTTCAGAGCATAGACCAATTTTCTGAATATCAACACTTAGTCTTGAAAAGATGTCGTTAGAGGGATAAACCCCGAAAAACACCCCATATGGCCTCGTGAGTGGCACCAACACCTTGCAACAAACCAATGTAACTTGTAGGAACCGACCGCGTGGTCTCGGAACCCCCATTTTGAGAGAATAGACAAAATTTCCAAATATCTACACTTAGTCTTGAAAACATGTCGTTAAAGGGTGAAATCTCAAAACACCCCACGGATAGCCCCGTGAGAGGTGCCAACACCTCGCAAGGACCAATGTAACTCGTAGGAACTGACCGCATGGTCACGGGACCCCTGTTTCGAGAGCACGACCTAATTTTCAAAGTATCTACACTAATGCTTAAAAATAGGCCATCGGAGGGAAAAATGTCGAAACACCCCCCAAACAGCAACGTGAGCAGTGCCAACACCTTGCACGACACCAATGTAACTCGTAGGAAATGTTCGCGTGGTCATGGCCCCCAGGTTTGAAAGCACGGAATAATTTTTTTTATCTCTACAATTGGGCTTTAAAACATGTCGTTAGAGGGCAAAACTCCAAAACAACCTCCAAACGGTCCCGTGAGCGGTGCCAACACCTCGCAAGGAACTAAAGTAACTCGTAGGAATCGATCGTGTGGTCACGGTACCCCTGGTACGAGAGCACGACCTGATTTTCAAAATATCTTCACTTAGTCTTGAAAACATGCCTATAGAGGGTGAAACCCCGATACACCATACAAACGGCCCCGTGAGCGGAGAAAACACCTCACATAGGACCAATGTAACTCGTAGGAACCAATTGCTTGGAGACAAGACCCCCGATTCTAGAGCATGAAACAATTTTTATAATATCTACACTTAGGCTTGAAAATATACATCTAGAGGGAGAAACCTCAAAACACCCGTCAAACGGCCCCGTGAGTGGCACGAACACCTCGCACATGACCAATGTAACACGTAGGAACCGACCGAGTGGTCACGAAACCCACGGATAGAGAGCATGGCCCAATTTTTAGAATATTTATAGTTAGACTTGAAAACATGTTGTTAGAGGGAGAAACCCCGAAACACCCCCCAAATGGTCTAGTGAGCGGCACCAACACCTCGCACAAAACCAACGTAACTCGTAGGAAATGACCACATGGTCATGGGACCCCGGTTTGAGAGCACAAACCAATTTTCAAAATATCTACACTTAGGCTTAAAAAATATCGTTAGAGGGCCAAACTGAGGAATACCCCCAAATGGCCTAGTGACTAGTGCCAACACCTCGCACAGGACAATGTAACTCGTAAGAACTGATCGCACAGCCATGGGACCCCCGATTTGAGAGCACGGACCAATTTTCAGAATATCTACACTTAGGCTTGAAAATATGTCGTTGGAGGGTGAAACCCCGATACACCATTCAAACGGCCTCGTGAGCGGAGCAAACACCTCACACAGGACCAACGTAACTCATGGGAACCGATCGAGTGGTCACGGGACCCCCGGTTCAAGATCCCGATCCAATTTTTAGAATATCTATACTTAGGCTTAAAAATATACCATTAGATGGCAAAACCCTGAAACACACAAAATATGGCCTCGTGAGTGGAGCCAACACCTCGCACAGGACCAATGTAACTCGTAGCAACTGACTGCATGGTCATGGGACCCCCAGTTCGAGATCATGACCCAATTTTTATAATATTGACACTTAGACTTAAAAACATTTCGTTAGAGGTTGAAACCCCGAAACATCCCCCAAATGGCCTCATGAGAGGTGTCAATACGTCGCGTGGACCAATGTAACTCGTAGGAACAGGCCACGTGGTCAGGGACCACCGATTTAAGAGCACAACCCAATTTTCAGAATATCTACACTTAGACTTTAAAACATGTCGTTAGCAGGTGAAACACCGAAACACCCCCCAAACGGACCCATGAGTGGCAACACCTCGCACAACATCAATGTAATTCATAGGAACCGACTTTGTGATCATGAGACCCCAGATTCAATAGCACGGACCAATTTTCAGAATATCTACACTTACGCTTGAAAATATACCATTAGAGGGTGAAACCCCAAAACTGCCCGCAAACGGCCCTGTGAGTGGCTCTAGCACCTCGCACGGGACCAATGTAACTTGTAAGAACTGACTGCGTGGTCATGTGACCCCCAGTTCGAGAGCACAACCCAATTTTAAAAATATGTACACTTAGGCTTAAAAACATGCCGTTAGAGAAAGACCCCGAAACACCCCCCCCAAAGGGCCCCGTGAGTGGTGCCAACACGTCGCACGTCACCAATGTAACTCGTAGGAAATGATCGTGTGGCATGGAACCCCCGGTTCGAGAACATGGACCAATTTTTAGAATATCTACACTTAGGCTTAAAAACATGTTGTTAGAGGTGAAAACCCCGAAACACACCCCAAATGGCCCTGCGAGCGGTGCCAACGCCTCACACGAGATCAATATAACTTGTAGGATCCGACCACGTGAGGACGAACCAATTTTCAGAATATCTACTCTTAGGCTTAAAAACATTCCGTTAGAGAGGAAAAACCCGATACACCCCCCCCCCCAAACGGCCCTGTGAATGGATCCAACACCTTGCAAGGAACCAATATAACTCGTAGGAACCGACTGCATGGTCACCGTACCCCCGGTACAAGAGCATGGCCCGATTTTCAGGATATATACACTTAGACTTGAAAACAACTCATTAGAGGAGGGAACCCAGAAACACCCCCCCCCCCCCAAACGTCCTCGTGAGCGGAGTGAACACCTCACATGGTAACAATGTAACTCGTTGGAACTGATCACGTGGTCACGGGACCCCCGGTTCGAGAGCATGGACCAATTTTCAAAATACACTTTGGTTTGAAAATGTGTCGTTAGAGGGCGAAACCCCAAAACACCCCCCATAAGACCCTGTGAGGAGCGACAATAACTCACATCAGACCAATGTACATCATATGAACTGGTCGTGTGATCACGGGACCCCCAGTTGAAGAGCACGACCCAATTTTCAAAATATCTACACTTAGGCTTGAAAACAGGTCGTTAGAGGGTGAAACATCGAAACGCCCCCGAAATAGCCCCGTCAGTGGTACAAACACCTCACACGACACCAGTGTAACTCTTAGGAAATGAATGTGTGGTCATGGGACCCCCAATTCGAGAGCACGGTCCAATTTCCAGAATATAACTACACTTAGGCTTTAAAACATCGCGTTAGAGGAAGAAACTCCATAACATACTCCAAACGGCCCCGTGAGCGATGCCAACACCTTGTACAAGACCAATGTAATTCTTCGAAACCGACCGCGTTGTCATAGGACCCCATGGTTCAAGAGCACGACCCAATTTTTAGAATATCTACACGTAGGTTTGTAAACATGTCCTTAGAGGACGAAACACCGAATCACCCCTCCCCCCCCCCCAAAAAAAAATGGTCCAGTGAGCGGTGCCAACACCTCGTAGGCGACAAATGTAACTCGTAGGAATTGATCATATGGTAAGGCACCCCTGAATTGAGAGCACGACCCAATTTATAGAAAATCTACACTTAGGCTTTAAAACATGCTATTAGAGGGTGAAACCCCGAAATACCCTTAAAACATCCCCCTCATCGACACCAACACCTTACACGGGACCAATGTAACTCGTAGGAACCGACCGCATGGTCACAGGACCCCCAGTTTGAGAGCACATCCCAATTTTCAGAATATCTACACTTAGGTTTGAAAACATGTCGTTAGAAGGTGAAACCCCGAAACAGCAGCCAAACTGACCCGTGATCGCTACCAAAATCTCGCACAGGACTAATGTAACTCGTAAGAACTGACCTCGGGGTCATAGGACCCCTGATTCGAGAGCACGACCGAATTTTTAGAATATCTACAGTTAGGCTTGAAAATATGCAATTAAATGGCGAAACCCCTAAGTACACACCAAACAACCCCAAGAGAGGCATCAACACCACACACGGGACCAATGTAACTCGTAGGAATCAACCACATGGTCACGGGACCACCATTTTGAGAGCACGACCCAATTTTCCAAATATCTACACTTAGGCTAGAAAATATGTCATTAGATGGCCAAACCCCGAAACATAACTCAAACGGTCCCGTAAGTGGTGTCAAAACCTCGTACGACACCAATGTAACTTGTAGGAAATAGTTGTGGGGTCACGAGACCCTCGGTTTGAGAGCACGAACAAGTTTTTAGAATTTCTACACTTAGGCATGAAAACATGTCGTTAGAGGGATAAATGTAGAAACACCCCCAAAACAACCCCGTGACAGGTGCCAACACCTCGCATGAGACAAATGTAACTCATAGAAAAACCACGTGATCTCGGGACCCCCAGTTCGAGAGCACGACCCAATTTTTAGAATATTTACACTTTGTCTTGAAAACATGTCATTACTGGGCAAAACACCGATACCCCCCAATGGCCCCATGAGTGGAGCCAACACCTTTCGTGGGTTCAATGTAACTCGTAAGAATCGATCGCGTCGTCATGGGACCCCTGATTCGAGAGCACAATCAAATTTCTAAAATAACTACACTTAGGCTTCAAAATATTCCGTTGGAAGGTGAAACCCCGATAAACCATCAAAATAGTCCCGTGAGTGGAGAAACACCTCACACGGGACCAATGTCACTCGTAGGAAATGACTGCGTGGTCATAGGACACGCGGTTCAAGAGGATGAATTAATTTTCAGAATATCTACACATAGGCTTGAAAACATGCCGTTAGAGGGTGAAACGTCCCCCCCCCCCCAAAAACGACCTGTGAGTGGCTCCAACACCTCGCACGGAACCAATGTAACTCGTAGGAACCGGTCGTGTGATCATGGGACCCCTAGTTCGAGAGAAGTAAGCAATTTTTAGAATATCTACACATAGGCATCATAACATGCCATTAGAGGTCGAAACCCCGATACCCCCCCCCCCCCAAATGACCCCATGAGCAGTGCCAACATCTTGTAAGGGACCAATATAACTCGTAAGAACCGACCGCGTGGTCACGGGATCCCCAGAAAGTTAGCACGGACCAATTTTCAGAATATTTACACTTAGGATACAAAATATACCATTAGAGGGTGAAACCTCAAAACACCCCCCCCCCCCCCCCAAACGGCTCTGTGAGTGGTGCCACCACCTCGTACTAGACAAATGTACCTCATAACAACTAACAACGTGGGTGCGGGACCCCCTGTTTGAGAGCGCAAACCAATTTTCTGAATATCTATACTTAGGTTTGAAAACATGTTGTTTAGAGGGAGAAACCCTGAAACACCCCCCAAACGGCCCCGTAAGCGGTGCTAACACCTCGCAGGGGACTATTGTAACTCGTAAGAACTGACAGCATAGTGATGGGACCCTCGATTCATGAGTACAACCCAATTTTCACAATATTTACACTTAGGGTTGAAAACAAGCCGTTAGAGGATGAAACCCCAAAACACCACCAAAAACAGCCTCATGAGCGACACCAACACCTCGCACAGGACTAATGTAACTCATAACAACCGACCGCATGGTCACTGAACCCCTCGTTCGATAGAATGACCCAATTTTTATAATTTCTATGCTTAGGCTTGAAAACATGTCGTTAGAGGGTGAAACCCCGAAGAAACCTCAAATGGCTACGTGAGTGGTGCCAACACCTCGCTGGGGACCAATGTAACTCTTAGGAACCGACTGCATTATCACGGGACCCCCGATTTGAGAGCACAACCCAATTTTCAGAATATCTACACTTAGACTTGAAAACATGCCGTTAGAGGGAGAAACCTAAAACACCCCCCAAATGGCCACGTTAGCGGTGCCAACATCTCGCACGGAACTGATGTAACTCGCAGGAACTAATCGCCTAGTCACAGGACCCTCGGTTCGAGAGCATGGCCCAATTTTTAGAATATCTAAACTTAGGCATGAAAACATATCGCTAGAGGGCGAAATACTAAAACACCCCCAAATGGCCCCGTGAGTGGATCTGATACCTCGTGCAAGACCAATGTCACTCGTAGGAACTGGTCGCATGTTCACGGGACCCTCGGTTAGAGAGCACGGGCCAATTTTCAGAATATATACAATTAGGCTTGAAAACATGCCATTAGAGGGAGAAATTTCGATACACCCCCAAACGGCCCCATGAATGGCACCAACACCTCGCACACGACCAATGTTACTCTTAAGAACCGGTCGTGTGGTCACGAGGACTCTGGTTCGAGAGAACAGACCAATTTTCATAATATCTCCACTTAGGCTTGAAAATATGTCGTTAGAGAGGGAAACCTCAAAACACCCCCTCCAAACGGCCCCGTCAGTAGTGCCAACACCTCGAATGGGACCAATGTAACTCATACGAACCGACCTCATGGTCATAGAACCTCGGTTCGAGATAACGACCCAAATTTCAAAATATCTAAACTTAATCATAATAACATGTCATTCAAGGGTGAAACACTGAAACACCCCCCAAACGGCCTCCTTAGTGGAACCAACACCTCGCACGAGATCGATGCAACTTGTAGGACTCGACCACGTGATCACGGGATCCCAGGTTTGAGGGGGCATAAACCAATTTTCATAATATCTACACTTAGGCTTGAAAACATTACATTAGACGGCGAAACCCCAAACGACCCTGTGAAAAATGCCAACACCTCGTACGAGACCAATGTAACTCGTAGGAACCGACCACGTGGTCACGAGATCCCCTAGTCGAGAGCACGAACTAATTTTTAGAATATCTACACTTAGTCTTGAAAACATGTCATTAGAGGACAAAACCTCAAAACACCCTCCAAACGGCTATGTGAGCAGCGCCAACACCTTGCGCGGGACCAAATTAACTTGTAGGAACCGACCGTATAGTGACAAGACCCCACATTCCAGAGCATGGACCAATTTTTATAATATCTACACTTAGGCTTAAAAACATGCCATTAGACGGTGAAACCCCAAAACACCCCCCAAACGGCCTCGTGAGCGATGCCAACACCTCTCACGGGACCAATGTAACTCGTAGGAACCGACCGCGTGGTCACAAGACCCTCGGTTCGAGAGCAAGGCCCAATTTTATAAATATCTACCCTAAAGCTTAAAAACATTTCATTAGAGGGCGACACCCAGAAACACCGCCCAAACGGCCCAATGAATGGCGGTAACACCTCGCATGGGACCAATGTAACTCGTAGGAACCGACCGCATGATCACGGGACCCCCAATTTGAGATCATGGACAAATTTTTAGAATACTACACTTTGTCATGAAAACAGGCCGTTAGAATGAGAAACCTCGAATCACCCCCCAGACGGCTATGTGAGCAGTGCCAACACCTAACACAGGACCAGTGTAACTCTTAGGAACCGATCGCGTGGTCACGGGAACCTCGATTCGAGAGCACGGGACAATTTCCAGGATATCTACACTTAGGATTGAAAACTTGTCGTTGGAGGGAGAAACCTCGAAACTCCCCCCAAACGGACCCGTAAGTAACGCTAACACCTCGCTCGGGACCAATGTAACTCGTAGGAACTGACCGCGTGGTCATGGGATCCTTGGTTTGAGAGCACGGAAATTTTTTCATAATATCTACACTTTCGCTTGAAAACTTGTCGTTAATGGTGAAGCCTCGAAACACCCCCCAAACGACCCCGTAAATTGCGCTAACACCTCACATGGGACCAATGTATCTCATAAGAACCAATCACGTGGTCACGATACCCTTGGTTTGAGAGCATAGACCATTTTTTAGAATATCTACTCTTAGGCTTGAAAACATACCGTTAGAGGCAGAAACCTTGAATAACCCCCCAAACGGCTATGTTAGAGGTTCAACACCTCTCACGGGACCAATGTAACTCGTATGAACTGACCACATGATCAGAGCCCCCCCGATTCGAGAGTCGAACTCAATCTTCAGAATATCTACACCTAGTCTTGAAAACATGATGTTAGAGGGTGAAACCTCGAAACACCCCCCCAAAAGGCCCCGTGAGCACTACCAATACCTCGCACGATACAAATGTAACTCATAGAAATTGATCGCATGGTCACAGAACCCCCAGTTCCAGAGCACAGACCAATTTTAAGAATATCTACACACAGGCTTGAAAATATACCGTTAGAGGGGGAAACCCTAAAACACCTACTAAACGGTCCCGTGAGTGGCACTAACACCTATCGTGGGACCAATGTAGCTCATAAGAACCAACTGTCGGGTCACGATACCCTCAATTTAAGAGCACAGACCAATTTTTAGAATATCTACACTTAGGCTTGAAACATTCCATTAGAGGCAGAAACCTCAAATAACCCCCTCCCCCCCCCCCCCCAAACGGCTATGTGAACGGTGCCAACACCTCACACGGAACCAATGTAACTCGTAGGAATTGATCACGTAGTCACGGGACCCCCGGTTCGAGGGCACAACCCAATTTTCAAAATATCTACATTTAGGCTTGAAAACATGCCGTTAGAAGGAAAAACCCCAAAACACCACCCAAACGGTTGTGTGAGCGGTGCCAAAACCTCGCACAAGACCAATGTAACTCATAGAAATCGACAGCATGGTCACGAGACCCTCGGTTTGAGATCACGATCCAAATTTCAGAATATCTACACATAGGCTTGAAAGCATGCTATTAGAGGGTGAAACCCCAAAACACCCCCAAGTGGACCCGTGATCGCTGCCAACACCTCGCATGGGACCCATGTAACTCATAGGAGTCGAACAAGTGCTCACGGGACCCCGAGTTTGGGAGCACAGATAAAATTTTAGAATATCTACACTTAGCCTTAAAAACATGTTGTTAGTGGGTGAAACCTCGAAATTCCCCACAAACGGCCCCATGAATGGCGCCAACACCTATCACGGGACCAATGTAAATCGTAGGAACTGATCGCGTGGTCACTAGACCCTCGGTTCGAGAGCACAGATAAATTTTCAGAATATCTACGCTTAGGCTAGAAAACATGATGTCAGTGGGTGAAACCCCAAACGGCCCTATGAGTGAGGCCAATACCTAGTATGGGACCAATGCAACTTGTAGGAACCCACTGCGCCATCACGGGATCCCCGGTTCGAGAGCACGACCTAATTTTAAAAATATCTACACTTTGGCTTGAAAACATGCTATTTGAGGCGAAATACCAAAACACTCCGTGAAAAGTGCCAACACCTCGCGCGGGGATAATGTAAATTATAATAGCCGACTGCATGCTCACTAAACCCCCAATTCGAGAGCACAACCCAATTTTTAGAACTTCTACACTTAGGCATGAAAACATGCCGTTAGAAGGTGAAACCCCAAAACACCCCCAAAAACAACCCCATGAGTGGCGCAAACATGCCGCACGGGACCAATGTAAATCATAGGAACTAACCGCGTGGTCCCGGGACCCCCGATTTGAGTCAAGGACCAAATTTTATAATATCTACACTTAGGCTTAAAAACATGCCGGTAGAGGGTGATACCCTGACACCCCCCCCAACCGGCTACGTGAGCGGCGTTAACACCTCGCACGGGACCAATATAACTCGTAGCAACTAATCGCATAGTCACGGGACCCCCAGTGTAAGAGCACGACCCAATTTTCAGAATATCTAAACTTAGGTTTAAAAATATGCCGCTAGAGGGTGAAACCCCGACACACCCCAAAACGACCCCATGAGCGGCACCGACACCTCGTACGGGACCAATGTAACCTGTAGTAATCAGTCGCGTGGTCAAACGACCCTTGGTTTCTAGAGCACGAACCAAGTTTCAGAATATCTACAATCAGGCTTAAAAACATGCCATTATAAAAAAGAAACCCCGAAACACCCCCAAATGGCCCTGTTAGTGGCGCCAACACCTCGCACGGGACAAATTTAACTCGTAGGAACCGATCGCGTTGTCACAGGAACCCCAGTTAGATAGAACATACCAATTTTTAGAATATCTACACTTAGTCTTGAAAACATGCTGTTAGAGGGTGAAACGTCGAACCCCTCCATAAATGGCCCCGTGAGCAGTGCCAGCACCTCTCACGGGATCAATGCGACTTGTAGGAACCGACCACGTGGTCACAGGATCCCGATTTGAGAGAACGACCCAATTTTCAGAACATCATCACTCAAACTTAAAAACATTCCGTTAGAGGGTGAAACCCTAAAACAATCGCCAAACGGTCCCTTAAACGGCGCCAACACCTCGTATGGGACCAATGTAACTCGTAAAAATCGATCGCGTGGTCATGAGACCCCCGGTTCGAGAGCATGGACAAATTTTTCGAATATCTACAATTAGGCTTGAAAACATGCTGTTAGAGGGTGAAACCTCGAATCACCCCCTAAACGGCTATGTGATTAGTGCCAACACCTCGCATGGAATCAATGTAACTCATAGTAACCGACAACGTGGTCACTGGACTATCAGTTGGAGAGCATGGACCAATTTTTAGAATATATACACTTAGGCTTGAAAATATGTCGTTAGAGGGTGAAACCCCGAAACACCCCCCAAAAGGCCCCATGAGTTGCGCCAACACCTTGCATAGGACCCATGCGACCTGTATGAACTGACCACGTGGTCATGGGACTCCCGACTTGAGAGTACAACCCAATATTCAAAATATCTTCACTTAGGCTTGAAAACATGGTTTTAAAGGGCAAAACCCCGAAACACCCCTATTACGCGTGAACGGAACCAACACCTCGTACAGGACCAATTTAACTCGTAAGAACTGACCGTGTGGTCACAAGAGCTGCAGTTCAAGAGTAAGGAACAACTTTTAGAGTATCTACACTTAATCTTGAAAACCTGTCGTTAGAGGGAAAAACCCTGAAACACCCCCCAAACGGCTACGTGAGAGGCGTCAACACATCGTCGGGACCAATATAACTTGTAAGTTCCAACCACGTGGTCGCGAGACCCCCGGTTAGACAGCATGGATGAATTTTTAGAATATCTACACATAGGATTGAAAACATTCCGTTAGAGGGTGAAACCTCGAATCACCGCCCAAACGGTTACGTGAGTAGTTCCAACACCTCATACGGGACTAATGTTACTCATAGGAACCGATCGCATGGTCACAAGAACCCCAATTCGATAGCACGACCCAATTTTCTGGATATCGACACTTAGGCTTGAAAACATGCCGTTAGAGGGCAAAACACCTAAATAACCTCCAACCGGCCCCGTGAGCGGTGTCAACACCTCACAGGGTACCAATGTTACTCGTAGGTACCAATCACAGGATCCTCGATTTGAGCACACATGCCAATTTTAAGAATTTCTACACTTGGGCTTGAAAACATGCAGTTAGAGGGTGAAACCTCGAAACATCCTCCAAATGGCCCCGTGAACGACGCCAACACCTGGAATGGGACAAAAATAACTCATAGGAACCAACCGCGTGGTCACGAGACCCCCTATTTGAGAGCACAGACCAATTTTTAGAATATCTACACTTAGGCTTGAACATGTGCCGTTAGAGGGCGAAACCTCGAATTACCCTCAAACGGCTACGTGATCGGTGCTAACACCTCACACGGGACCAATGTAACTCGAAGGAACTGACCGCGTGGTCACGGGACCCCGGGTTCAAGACCACATCTGAATTTTTAGAATATCTACACTTAGGCTTGAAAACATGCCGTTAGAGGGAAAACCCCCGAAACACCTCACAAAAAGCCCTATAAGCAGCGCCACACCTCTCACCGGACCAATATCACTCATAGAAATTGATTGGGTGGTCAAGGGGTCCCCAGTTCGAGAGCACGACCCAATTTTTATAATATCTACACTTAGGCTTGATATCATGTCGTCAGAGGGTGAAACCCCAAAACAGTGCCCCCCCCAAATGGCTCGTGCACGGTACCAACACCTCGCGCGGGACTAATGTAATTCCTAGGAACCGACCGCATGGTCATGGGACCCCCGATTTGAGAGAACAACCCAGTTTTCACAATATCTACACTTAGGCTTGAAAATATGTCGTTAGTGGGTGAAACCCCAAAATGCCCCCCCCATAGGATATGCCACCGTTGAGGTATGATGGAAGATGAAGTATTTGTCTATGAGCATCATTACTTCTTTCTTGACGAATGGGGTCCCGTATCAGAGAGGATAACCTTTTGAATCCCAAAACTGCAAATTATGTACTCCCTAATGAAGTTAGCCCCCATATTTGTTGATGCTCTCTTGAGTGGTATCGCCTTAGCCCACTTTATAAAGCACCACTAATATCTAGATATTTCCCCTGGAAGATGGGTGTATTTCCCCTACTAGGTCAAAGGCCCAAGTTTGGAATAGGTAAAGAGTGGCTAGAGAGAGTGTAAGTCCACCAAAGGAGTATGGATCATGTTTCCATATAGCTGGCACGCCTTGCACTTTCAAACAAACTGAGCAAAATCTTTCTCCATGGTTGGACAATAATATCCCAAGGTCATTAATTGGTCGTATATCTTTTCTCCTCCAATGTGAGTTGGATCGTGAGCTTGTTTTAAAACTTCCATTGCCTCTTCCTTCGTGATATATCTTAATGGCCAGTTAAAGTATCCCTTACGAGAGATATGCTCCCCTTGAATGTAGAATCGTGGGGACCTTCACTTGAGTCCCATTACATCAATTTTGTCTATGAGAACAACTCCGTCCTTGATAAAATCAATGTAAGGTTGCCTCCAATCCATCTGAGCTTCAACGAAGTGATATTTAACTGCCTAAAAGAAAAGTTAACATTTATCGCACCTTCGTTGTAACTCTGCTTCATCCTACTTCATCGTTGGCTAGAAGTATCCCTCTCTTTGAATTCTTTTGTACAGAGGGATCTCAGTTATTTTGTAATGTTCGTCATATTTCTTCTTCAACTTGTGCTCTACTTCTTCTAGGCCGATGCATCTTGAAAGCCATCCTCCCATATTCCTGAAGTAAAGACTTCCTTAAGTAAAAAAGTATTGTGCTAACTCTTTCAGTTCTATCTTGCCTTCCCCATACTCTAATTGCTTCCTAATATTACATCTCTAATTCGAATCATCTTTCATGGACAAGTTTGATTGCACTACCGAGGGAGCTATTATTAATTGTATCACCATCGTTGTTGTGTCGCTACTCAAGGCCACTTTTTTAGCAATGGTGACGTAAGCATCAGCACGTCTATTCATCATCTAGACTACCTCTTTATCTTTACCTGATGGAACTGGTTGATCAGTCGTTGGATAATTGTTATGTAGGGCATCAGGATGAGGTAATTCAATTCATATTCCTCGTTCACTTGATGTAACACTAAGTTCAAATCACCTTTGATTCATAGTGAACCACCATTGTTAGTGAACGGATTTTGTTTCATACTCTGCTTCATTGTTAGAGCAATGAAAATTTAACTTGTTGGAAAGGAAAAATTCTTCCTTCCCTTTAGAAAGGATAAAACCTGCTCCTCCCTTTTTTTTCATCGAAGAACCATCAAATTGCATAGTCCATTCTTCAAGGTTCGCATACAAAAAATTGGCCTACAAATCATCTCCTGGAATGCTCTCTCGGGGTGGATCAAATATCTTAGATGGAAAAATTGCCAATAAATCTGCATATGCCTGGTTCTTGATCGCACGAAGAACCACATACTTTAAGTCATATTCTGAAAGGATGAGGAATCATGTAGCTTATCTTCCAATCAAAATAGTTCTCACCAATAAAAACTCAATGGGATCACATCTTGTCACAGTATGAATTGTGAAAGATAGTATATAATGTCTAAGTTTTTACGCTACAAACACCAAGGATAAATAATGTCTTTTTATACTACTTTACCTTACCTCTAGTCCATGTATGATTTTTCTCAGGTAGTAGACTGGTCTTTCATGCCCATCGATTTCCTGCGCCGAGAGATATCCAACGGACCTTGTAGTATATGTGAGGTATAGTTGCAATGGTGTCCCTACCCTGGGAGGAATCATAGTTTATGGACAAGTGAATAACATCTTCAGCTTGGTCAGAGATTCTTGGTAAGCTTCCTCTTATTTGAACTTTGTTCCCAGTGGATGAGTTATCTCGGCTAGTCATGGAAAAAATCTCCTAAGATAGGAGACTTTATTGAGGAAAATCTTGAGCTCCTTAGTTGTTCTTGGACATGGAATATCCAGGATCGTTCATTGCTTATCGTGGTCCATCTACACTCCTCAAGAACTTTCGATTTATAACTCTGAAGGCACACTTTCACGAGTTCATCTCCATTTTGTACTTTCTGCACCGAATGAATACCTTCCTCAAATCATTCAAATGGGACTCCTCCTTCTTTGACTTGATGACCACATCATCCACATAAAATTAAAAAAACTTATACAAGAAGTCATGGAAAATGGCCATCATCGTTCTCTGATATGTAGCCCCAACATTCTTTAACCTAAAAGGCATTACTTTGTATATGAAATTTCCTAATGGGGTTCTGAAAGACATTTTGTTTGTTTCAGTTAGGTCCATCTTGATCAGGTTTTACCCCACATACCCATCCATAAAGAAATACATTCCATACCCAGTAGTTGAATCGATCAAGCTATTAATGGAGGGCAGAGGGAAATCATCCTTTGGATAAACTCTATTCAATTCCTTAAATTCCACACAAATCCTTATATAATTCTTGTCTTTATTTTCCACTGGGACAATGCTTGTCAACCAATGTGGGTGTTGTATCAATTTGATGAACCCCATTGCTAGCAATCGTTGCATATCCTCTTTTATTTTTAGATCCAATTCAGGCTTGTAAGTTCTTGTAACTTACTTAACTGGTATGGTTGATGGCATAACATTAAGCTTGTGGAAACTTGCATCTTCATCTAGCCCCTCCATCTCTGTGTACTTTCTTGCAAAAATGTCTTTGTACTCCCAAATTAGCTCAATCAAAATCCTTATTTTCTCCTTTCTCAGATCTTTTAAAGTGAAGATGGGCCTTATATCTTCTCCTTCTTTGGTTAGGTTCAGCTATTCTAGCTCTTACACTTATGTCTTCGGATGATACATCATGTACTTTGTCTCTTCTCCCATTTCTTCCACAAAATCTTGCATGTTAGAATTATTTATGCATATGACCATACATTACACCTACTAGTCTATTAGGAAACACTCATACATCGAGTTAGCCTATTAGTCAACTTCCACAATAGCTCCTTCGATCAACTGCTCACACCTTTGGAGGCGATAGATCACCTTCATATCCTTTGTTCTCATCTTCTTGCACTGTTTGTTGGTCGTTACAACAACCTTTCATTTCCTCTCTTAAGGCTTTCGCCAACCTATTCCCTAAAAACCTACTTAGCACACTTTGTCATTAGGACTCATGCTCCATCGAGTCCATCCTAGGCCACATCCTCTATCTTCATTGTTTAGAGATATTATTGGGTCTAGTATCATCATGATTAATCTCCTCAACTATTTCTCTTATCCCTGCTCCCTCAGTGTTTTCACCATTCTCAGGCCCTATCCTTTCTCTAATAGAGGAAACTATGACTCCCTTCATTATTCTTGTTAGGACTCCGGCGTCCTTCTCTAGCTCTGTGTAGAATGATACGTCCATTAGGTGAGTCACTTTGATTGCGAAGGGACTCTACGTTACACGTATAACGATCTCAGTCCCTTTTACGTTTGCCTTAGCGCATTGGTGATATATCGAATGGACTAAACCGTGATTGCGCATCCAAACCATTCTTATCAGAAGGTGGTAAGAAGTAACTCTCTCAATCATATGAAATTTAATTTGTGAAGTGAGATTTCCCATCACAGTTCCAACATTCATAGACCCAATAGACTTAGAGAGCTGGTTGTTATAACCAGAAATCACCAAAGGCATTGGTATCAACTTTGCCTAAAAAATATTGGATGCATGGAATGAGCTGACGGGCATGATATTTATCGATGCTCCCCCGTCCATTAGGGCTTTAATAAAACTTACACCATTGATACTAGCCATTATATATAAGGGCCTATTGTGTGGGAACCTTACAACCCTAGTCACTTCAGACAAGAATTTTCTTACTAATCTGGCCATGGGCTCCATCTCAGCGATGGAACTACATTCTTTCATTCAATGTCCAATATTTCTTACATTATCTCTAGCCGACTTTGCTTCGGCATCCCCATTTGGTGAAGAACCGTGAGAACTTGGGCGATCGAGATACGTCATGATATTCTAGCCCCTGATCTACTTCTTCATTATCCAGATTATACACATCTTTTATATCTCTATCACTAGCTTAATCATAGACTATCACCACAATATCCATTCCTCTGGTGTAATCCTCTAATGCTTCCTCAAACTCTTCCCGTTTAATATCTAATTCCCTCCCCTCCCATTCATTCTCTTCATCATAAGAAACTACCAGGTTAAATGCATGTGCTGGTAGCGGGTTATTATTGACGTTCTCCCGAGGGGTCTGCAAAGTGCCCGCTTTCACTTATTTTATTATAATCTTACTTAATGTAAAGCAGGTTACCAATGGATGACCAATATTTTGATGGATCTTGAAATATTTAGGATTATCTCTTATCTTTTCATCTCGCTCCATAATTGGAGTATCCTTGGGCTCATAAACTGTCCCCCCTTAGACCATGGCTTTGTAACAACTGACAACCTCCTCTATAGTACAAGGGAGTGGTAGTGGATCCTCTCTATCCCTACCAAACTTTCTCTTGTTATCCTTCTTCATCTGTTTGGCCCCCTATCCTCCATTGATGTATCCCACTCATGGGGGTTGGACATGTTCCACAACGGCTTGTATTGGTTGCCTGAACATCACAAGCACCACTATTGGGTTTGTCTGTGCGATCAACGATATAATCCTTGCTACCTTTAAAAAGATCATAAAAGTTCCTTCACTCGTTTCATTGATGAGGTGACAGATGTAATCTGGGAGCAAACCTTCAGCATAAATCTGAAGCATTTTAAACCCTTTGGATTCCTCTCTCACGTAGAGGGACCTTTCTCTAAACCTTCGGATGTACGCCACCATTTTTTCACCCGGACGTCTCTTCTCCCCACCTAGTTCTGTCAAAGTGAACTCATCTTCTACCAGAAAGAACTTCTGGACAAAAAAATCATGCATTTCCTCCCACGTTGAGACACTCTTCGGTGCCAAGTGAGAGTACTAGGTGTAATCCTTATCGATTAGAGATTTGGAAAACTCCTCAACCTTAGCTTCTTGTTGTTGCAATGAGCTCCCAGATGCTCAATGAAACGCTTGATGTTTTCCTTGGGGTTTCCCCCTTCCTATGTACTTTTCAAAAATAATGGGAATGTATTCCTTTGGGTAAGATTCCTCATTATACTCCTAAGTATAGGGAGTACAAAAATCATCGTACATCGATGCTACCTCGTTGGCTAACTGTGAGGAAGTTGCTATCATCTTTAGCATCTCCTTCTGCATTTCTTCCAAAGCTGATGTAGGAGTTTTCTCAGTCACTAGAGCAATGGGCTGAGGTACCACGGATGGAATACATGTCACACCTGGGGTACTCACCATTAGGATAGGGGTAGGTACAGTGTTCATGGGGACAAATCCTGTTGGAGCTATGCTTGATGGGACTATTGGAAATGACATTGGTGTCATGTAGGAGATGGGGTTAAATCCCCCCAAAGTCGTTGCAGCTACGGGAGTCTGCAAGAACTCAAAGAACTTTCCCATGAGAATAGCCATATGTTCCTATCCCAACACAGCACTAGAAGAATATTGTGTCACCGTTGGGACTCCCATTGCAGTTTGAACTTGGAGAACCTCTACCCGAGGAACCCCATCCTTGGAAGCCTCAAGCTTCCTCGTCGCGTATTCCTCCTTACGTAGGATAGCATCAAAATCTATGGTACTATTAACATTATCTTGCACCATAGTTTTAGAATAATACCTCCCCAGAAGAGTCGCCAAATGTAAGAGGGTATTCCCCTTGAAGCCTGGAGTATAGTAATACCAGTTGAGGCATAACCCCTATAGGTATTACGATAAACGATAACCCAAGAAGAATTTAACAAATATAAGTGAACACACAATATTATATATAATGACCACTCAGATTGAACTCACGAGTCTCTCGTGTATAACTCAAATAATAATAAACGAAGCTCATAAGCAACCCATTCAAAGGGAGAGAGAAGTAAGAACCCTAGATATTGTGACACCCCGCCTACTAAAATACTGGGTGGCCAGATCGTGATCAAAATAAAATGTTATTCTCATATGGATCATTCTTAGCATCACTGCTGAAAACGTTTTAAAGTTACCAACCACCTAGTAATTTAATTAGACTGGTGCTAAATTTTATCTTTCTTTAATTGAAAACATGTGAAAATCAAATAATAATTAAACCATCCACACAAATTGATAACTGAATTTAACACAGATGAATAACAAAAATAAAGATAATCGAATCAACTATCGGTTCAACAGTAAAATACAACAGTAATTAAAACCATAACCTGGATACAAAAAGTCCAATAAATAACCGAATATTAAATCTGATGGAGACATGCCAAAATGAGTACTGAAGTAAAGATCCTACACTAGGAATAAATGAGAGAAACGTCTATAGTAAAGTCCTGCAACTTCCACATGAGCTGCATCTATGCATCCCTGGATAGAATCCTCAAACTGAGCAACCCTGTAGTTGGACACCTAAAATATTTTGGAAAATATTTTGACACGGGTAGAGCCCAAGTAAAAAAATTTGAAAATATTTAGCAAACGGTTAAATTGTAATAATTAAATATGCATGCACACTTTTCATATTTAAGTTAGTGTCGCATTCTCTTGAGACATAGCTCACCCCTCATCTAAGGTTCACACTTAACTCTTGCCTTATACCTTTCCTAGTTAAGATACCCCACCTAACTAGCCATAACAAGTCTCTTTCTACATACTAACTCATTGTACCCACCCGTATTACCGATACAATATGTTACCAAATTTTCATGCCTTTTATCCCATTATAAATTTCTCAGTATATGTTTATTTCTCTCCATAATATAGAATTTTTAATGTCATTATCTTTCTCTTCTACTAAACCCACACACTATAATAAAATCACACGTATACATATATCACACTATTATATATATATATACTAGCACGACACCCATAAGCTGAGTTGCGGTGCGAGTATACTATGTTATAACGTCTTGGTACATCATCTACTAAACACAAGTAGTATAATAAATCACAAGTATATATATTTATCACACTAATTATATATATACAATACAACACCCCTAGGTTGAGACCTGATGTTCATGCATACTCTGCTATCAAGTCTCGGTACATCATGCACTGTATAAAGGACTACAGATTTTGAATCACTTTGGAACCGTATCAATACAAATCACACATATTGGAGGCGAACACAGACCATGACTTTATGGGCTAAGCACATACCTACGCACCCATATCACCCAAACTTATCAACTCACCGATAAGTCCGCCTTAGGCCCTATGCTCTGAGGTACAAGTCAAGTATCCCCCCGAAGGCACCTCAAGATAAGACTGTCTCCTTCACTACCACCCGTGATAGCAAGTATGGTAGGTATGTCATACACATAATAAATCATACAAATCAGTATAGGTATACACACAACCTATATTATATATTCCATACATAGCATAAATATCTCCCGAATATCCTATGTATTATTTAATTACAATTACACTTATTATCCTTTATTCTCGAGTATCCCTAATTACTCGAAGTGTGCCAATTATCCTTTAAAATATTTCAGTAGGTAATTCACTTATATCCTACTGATCTAAGTCATAGGTTTGCTCATCATCCGAATTCGTTACATTTCAAATTACACCGATTAATCTAATCAATTTCACATTCATTAATTTATTATAGTAGTGACACCTAACTACAGTACTCTGACTCACTCATATGGTTCGTATCTTCACCCTTTAGAATTTTTTACACAAAAATCCACCATTAAGGTTAACACCTCTAGTTAAATTAACTATTCGATAATTTATTAAATTTCTCTATAATAAATTAAATCAGCTACTCTGTGCCTAACTCTCGTAGCACTAGCCCGAGAAATATCAGAGTCAAAACCTCGACCCTTAATTTAATTACTATAACCTTAATTAATTTTATCCAAGTGGTGTCACTCAACCAAAATGCTCGGACTCCCTTTATTAGTCCATATTTTAACCTTTTAGAATTCATTTCACCAAATTCAGTTAATAAGTTTGCCACTCGTATTAAATTTAATAGTCCTTAATACTCATCCCATAAGACTCTAAGTATTAGGTTCAATTTAATTTCTATCAATTAAATTCCACCTTAAGATACCAACCCGTTGTAATACCCCTTATTTTTATGGCTTTTAATTATGAGATTTATTAAATGAAATTGCTTTTAATTACGGGATTAATTAAATTAATTTGGGAAAATTAATTGGAAATTAATTCGGATTTAAATAACTAGCGAGACGAGATTTAGTATTTGATTATGATGATAATTTTGAATATTACTGAGTGAATATGGTAATATATGATTATTGAATTTATTAATATTATCGGGAGTTATAAATACGAGAATTTCGAAAATAAAGTTGGGATGCGCGTGTCAATCGTCTCAGGAACCAATTTAATGGATTTAAAATTAAATTATTTGTATATCCTCCGTAGGATAATTTTGAATTCACCAACGTATCCAGAAAGGTCGAGATAGTCAGAAAATACTAGTCGGGGGTTTAGTTTAGGTCCCGTGGCATTTTAGCCCCAACCGACAATCCGGGAGCGTATTTTAGTCATTTTGACTTTTTGAGGAATACTAACCCACGAATTTTAGACTGATTATATCAGACAGCATTAGAACTCTTAGGGTGGATAGAGAGGAAGAGAGAGAAGTTCTCAACTGAGAAACCACCATTTAGAGGTTTTTGCACCACCGTCACCACAACCGGATAGATCGGAAAGAGAGAATCACTCCCATAGCATCTGCTTCAAAGGATCAGAACCTTCATTCACATGAAATTTATTTAACTCGCAATAATTCAGTACATATATCATCCATGTTAGTTTATAATTGGATAATAACCTTGAAAAATAATGAATGAATGGATTTGAAGAATTAAAGTCGTAATATGGGTAGGTTTTGCATGTAGTTTAACTTCTGGGAATATAACAACCACGAAATTATGATCTATGGGTAGATAATTATGAAGTTATATTCAGTTGTATTATATTCTTGAAGAAAATAGGAGAACTAGGGTTTTTATGAAAATTATATGATTTGATCCAAGAAATTTATTTCCCATTATAATTTAATGATTCTAAAACGTTGGAACGTATGGATTTATGTTGGTATGATGTTAGGAATAAATATTTGGGAGTTTGGGAAATTATAGTAGAGGGTTTGAGGATTAAGTTTGATGAAACCCGTAGGCCAAATTATGCAGATTCGCAATACCTATTTGATCAATTGATCAACCCATGAATGTCGATCGATCGACTGGATCGATCGATCGACCGACCCTTTCCCTCGATAGATCGACTCCTCCTGATTTTTGTAGATTATTTTTCCTTTAAGGTTCGGCAAATCCCAAGATTTTAAGAACTCTTAGGGGGTTTAATAGAATATTGGGGGGCTTGGTAAGGTCAGTATGGTTGTAGTTAATGCCCGAAATATGTTTTACCTTATGGGAATAAATGGAATACTTTCGAGTGTTTACCGAGTGAGGTATGGTTAGATGTTTCATAAAATTGGGATTTAAAGTGGACGAATGTTAATTTAAGGTTAGGACTAGTAGAAGAGGGACTTGGAATTACTGAGATAACCTTAGAGACTAGTGGGAGACTTAGTAACCTTATGAGGTAGGTTTAAGTGTTCGGACTTATACGACGAGAGTTTTTTGCGCTAAACATATTACGTAGAATATTCGGGATAACACTATGATACCTATAAGACTTAAGATATAGGGCTGGTGTATATCTATATTAATGTGATGATTTCCTAAGTTGTGTGATTACTTAGTATCTGGATTATTAGGTGTATGACATACCTACCATACTTGCTATCACCGGAGGTTGATTTTTGGAAAAAGGTCCATCTTATCTTTGTGTGCCTTAGGTGGGATTTAGATTGGTACCTTAAGGACATAGGACTGTGAATGAATTATTTGTGAGTTGATAAGTCAGCTACCATGGGAGCGTAGGTATGTACGTGACCCTTGGGTATGTGAACTATGTTCGCTTCCAATATGTGTGAATTGTATTGATATGGTTCCTGAGTGATTCAAAACGCGAGATCCATATGTACGTGATGTATCGGGATTCGATTACAGAGTATGAGTGTATCGCTGCTTAGCCTAGGGGTGACATATATATATTTATATGTACATAGAGTGATTTATATATATACTTGTGGTTGGTTCACTATTGCTTAGTTGATGCGAATAACTAAGACATTTAAATGGGCTAAAAATGTGAGAATGTATATATCACCTGAGATGTGTAATTTGATTAATATAAATGTGAGATATAAGTATGACATATTTGGGTAATATAAGTGGACACCCTATATTATAATGTGAAAACCGGAGTTAGTACAGACTAGTTAGATGGTTGCATAACTTCGATGGGTTAAGGGTATAAATTAGGCGTGCACATTAGTTGAGGGGTGAGAAAATCCTGTAAGAGTACACAACTAACATGTATATAATATTTACTGTTTAAATCAATTAAACACTTACTATTTTTAAACTGTTTTCACCTCGGGCTTTGACCTGTTTTCCTTCAAATCTATTTTTTTTTGTAAAAACCTTTTAGGTGCCCAGCCATAGGGACGCCAAGCATAGGAGTTCCATCCCGATGACGTGCTGTAGCTACTGTGGAAGCTACAGGATCTTGGTATTAGACGCCTCCACATTTATCTTTGGTTCCTTCAGAGTCATTCATATCAGTTAGGGCATGTTGCCCATTTTTATCTAGAAATTATAAATACAGACTTTCATTATTTCAAATGTTGGTTTATTTATTCAGACTCTTGTATTAGGATTTTATTATTATTGAAGTGTTTACTCCAGACTCAGTTTATTTCATTTCGTTGGTTATTCATATGAGATTATTTATGCGATTGATGGATGATAATTTAATTACTTCATTATTGTTAATTTAATTATTAAAATTTGGAATCTCTCTATTTAAATATTAGGTGGCTAGTAATTAATTAAATTTTTCGACAGTGATGCTATGACTGAACGAACTTGATATTCTGTATTAATATAATAAAGGAGTAGCTACCCGGTATATAATTAGTCGGGGTGTCACAGGTGGTATCAGAGCATCAGGTTCTAGTGTCCTTTAGGATCTGTGGGGTTTATTATGCTTCCAGCGTAGCTTTCTTTGATATAGAGCCCTATGTTTAGAATTGATGATTTCTTTGGTGAGATTTCATTCTCCTGCTATAATCCATGTATTAGTGAATCTTATTTGTATTTGGGTGTGTTCGCGTGCCGAACAATGCAGTACGTCAGGCGAGGGCACTTGGGCGAACAACAGGAGACAGAGCTCAATTGAGGTTATAGGGTATATTCAAGAATGATGATCGTAGTTGAGGTCACCCCAATTATGGTGCGAAAAGCTAGGATGGTAAGGATGGTTTGGACACAACATATGACTTTCAGTTACCGCTATAGTAGAAAGTGGAGTCAAATTAGACTCACACAATAAGATTGGATTGGGGGAAAGTCAGACGAAACACTAAATAGAATCGACAGTGAAAATTCTAGGAATGCAGAGATCGTGCGTGTTAGCCAACGAAGGTAAAATATCCAAAGGCTTGGGCATATGATGGAGTGTGGCTAACGGGAAGTGAAATTTGAAGTAAAAACATTTCTTAGCTAGTCAGAGCAAAGTTATAATGGTAGGAGTCAATTACCACATTTATTAGTGGAATGTTGTGTCAATGGAAGGATACTAGGTACTAGTTAACCTCAAGTTCCTTCATCAGATGTTCAATACAGGATGCGAACGTTGTTCTGAACTCACACTAGAGGGTCAGACAGAGGTCCCTTTGTGAAAAGGAATTTAATTAATTAGCTAACTTTGCACTGGATGAAGTAGGTGCAATAGAGAAAAGGATTTAAAAGGGGGAAATTAACTCATAAGAAAAATTGCTAGCACTTATGGGAAATTCTGCTTGGGTGATCAATGCAGATGAAAACAATGTTGCATTTATCGATATGGATGTTAACGCTTCCTTGTGCGTGGAGCTATAAGAATAAAAGAATTTATTCAGAGATTAAGACTGGTTGAAATGGTATTGGTGAAGCACCACAAGGGGGAGACCCATCAAGGGACCCATTTAAATAATTCGGATAGGTGAATTTTTACCAAGCGATGGTGAATTCAGTAAGGGCTATTGAAGCCAGTAGCATGTTCCTTAGGGCCAACAAAGCTAAGGGAAAAATGGGGGTAGCCATCAGAGTCGAGACTACCAAAGTTCGAGAGAAGGAAAACCCTAACATGGTCAGTATGACCGGAGATAAGTGGATTATGTGTAGAGGCATTTTGGGGGAAAGTAAAACACCATGTGTTAAATTTTCTCGAAGTGAGTGAAGGGATAAGGGCATGGTGCCTAACAATGGCAATAGTTATTGTAATTTTTAGTTTGGTTCGGACAAGCATGTTAAGTCCAAGAACCATTTAAAGAGCCAGGGCAATTGGCAAGGTAGAAGTATGAGTTTTACCCTCAGAAGACGAGGCACAATGTATATGACACGAATGAGACACTACATTTTTGTTAATACTAAATTCACATGTGAGAAGAGTTTAGTGCATATATCGACGATGTTATTATTATGTGAATATTTTCCCTGGTAAAGTGGGGTTACCTTTAGTGTTACTAGCGAAGGATGAATGGGTGTATCGATAATAGTGTATACTTTATTTAGATTACTCGTCATAGTGATGTGTTATACGAGTGTGATATTATCCTAATTATGGTTTTATAAGTGTTGATTAGACCGATAGTGTGCGGATATTGCAAGTCTATCGGGGTTACTACCTCAGCGTAGGATGTTTTGTTATGGCGAAACCTCACCTGCAAGAGGGTCAGGCTCGCATATATATATTATAGAGACTTCGAAAGGTATAATGGTCTTTGATATTCGATCTCGATATGTGTAGGGACTTTATTAATATGATTCGGAGTGTATTGAGTTTACGGTTCATCGAAAAGATTTAGCTTGTTATTATGTTTAACGCCCATGACTTGGTAATAGGAAGAGTTCATTATTATATCACTTCTTTAGAGATGTGGGAATTAAGACTCATAGTTCTATGTCTGGGGATAGGATTTTGAGAATCCCGATTGTATTCGTATGATGTTTATGGAATGTGATTACTACCAATGTTAATTGACCGTGTCTTTCGGAGGAAGTTCCTCGTTTAAGTGTAATTGATGAAGGAGATGTAAATTTTTTGTCAAGAGAGGGGAAAATAGGGGTACATGTTATGGACTAAGGGCCTAACGGATTCCGATGACTGACAATGCTAGGTAGTAGTGTATCGGGGGGTTCCTTATTTGGATTTCACTTTGCGAGACATCCCACGTATGAAAATTAGCGTAACGTTGGTAGTAGTGAGATGTTTGTCCATTCGTCCATGATCTCGGCACCTCAATCATTATAGAAATATGTAGTTATAACTGTAAGTTGAAAGTAAATTACGATATAAGGCCAGTAGAGCCATTTGTGTGGTGAGGAAGTACTGAACATTTTGTTTTATTACGACGGGTTAAAGGATGGAATAATGATAAGGAGGACTTAGAATTTCAAATCCTGAGGTGATTGAGAATGCCCAAGTGGTATATCCACGTTGCGAATACAGGGTCAATAAAGAATTAGGTGTATGTATAAAGTGTATATGATGTTTAAATCAATATGCAGGGTTTATAAGATGTGTGGACACCCTGATTTGTTGATGTCAGAATCGCCGGGGAAAAAGATACGTGGGAATAGATATGTGAAATATATGCTTGTGGGAACAATATAACAAAATGGAAGTGGTAGAGTGGATTAAGCATTGTGAGAGAAGGACGAGAATCCATATTCATGTGCAATCAGAGTAGCACGTCTGAACTTGGTTGAAAGAAAGTGGGAAGCCATTTAAAAAGGGGGTATACCTTGGGAAGATAAATATTTAACTATTATGGACAATTTAGAGCGGTGTTTTACCCAATCGATTGTTGAGAAGTGACTTGTACGTAAATAGAATGGCGATGTCAATAATGTATAAAGAGTCCAGAAGTGCACGTCGTGGCGAAAAGTGCACGGGTCAAAACTTTTGTTATATGCCGAGGGAAGAAGAGGATTATTAAGTACCACTTAATGGGAAGAATTATAAGTGAAAGTCGGTGTTGGACGGGACATAGTAAGTTATAAATCGGTTGGAGTAAGAAGATCAGCTGGAAAATTTGGTATCAAGCCGACGATTCCATTAATGGAAGAGTCAAGTTGGTAAATTTCTTCAATGGGTTGCCAACCTCTAGAGATGAGTCAAGAGTTCCTTCGAATGTGTGGAACAAGATGACCAAAAAGGAAAGTAATTGTTATACCTTTGAGTGATTTACGCTATTAAATAGTGTGACCCAGTATTGTTCTGAACTAGGATGAGATCCTTGAGCCCCACCTTCAATATGAAATTTCAGGAAGTAGGGGTGATAACATTTCGTTTTGACAAGGTTGTATCGCCTATAGCCCGAGGAGTAGGTTCAAGGTGATTAACGACTGGTGGAACTGTATGAAAGTAATTTTAGACTCATTACGATCGTTTCATTCGGACAACGGATATAGCTAGTAAGTGAAGTATAATACGGCAATGGGAGAGGATATTACCTAATGGTAGAGTTGTGTGAAAAGATGAACCTATTTATCGTTAACTAGGTGCTATTTGAGGTTTTGTGTGGATAAACCTTACTATCCTTCCTCTAGATTTTTAGAGGTGAGCGGTTAATCAGAGTTTTGAATTAGTCAGGAATTAGAGTCCGATGACTATAATGGGATAACCACAAACTGTCTTAAGTGACTTTTTCCTGTCATAAAAGTTACACCGCTGGGAATAGAAATTCGAAAAATGGAAAAGAGTAGTCAGATGTTTATGTGGTTTCTCCCAGGATGGGAGTTTTGTGTTCAAGTAAACGCAGGAATTGTTACGTAGTGAGGTGCAGCCTCCCAATAATGTTACGATAATAAGGCCAATGATGTATCAATATTTTATTTGAATGTTGCTTAGTAAGAACACAAGGTGATGTGCCTTTATTGAGGTGTGACCCTATTACTGATAAAGTGTCAAGAGTGTTAAATAAGCTTATTTTGAAGCGGGGGATATAGTGATCGAGCCTTACTTTGAAGTGGTTTTGAGTACTGAAGGTTACTTTTTTTTACCAGTTATCACTTATCTTTTCGAATTTCGGGACAAAATTCCATTATTAGGGGGGAAATATGTAATACCCCATATTTTTATGGCTTTTAATTATGAGATTTATTAAATGAAATTGCTTTTAATTACGGGATTAATTAAATTAATTTGGGATAATTAATTGGAAATTAATTCAGATTTAAATAACTAGGGAGACGAGAGTTAGTATTTGATTTGGATGATAATGTTGAATATTACCGAGTGAATATGGTAATATATGATTATTGAATTTATTAATATTGTCGCGAGTTATAAATACGACAATTTCGGAAATAAAGTTGGGACGCGCGTGTCAGTCGTGTCAGGAACCAATTTAATGAATTTAAAAGTAAATTATTTTTATATCATCCCTATGGTCATTTTGAGTGTGCCAATGTGTTCCTAAGGGTCGAGATAGTCCGAAAACACTAGCCGTGTGTTTAGTTTGGGTCCCGAGGCAATTTAGGCCTAACCAGCAACCCGAGAGGGTCTTTTAGTCATTTTGAGGAATACTAACCCACGAATTTGAGACTTATTATATCAGCCAACACTAGAACTCTTAGGGTGACTACAACGAAAAATCATTAGCGGTAGTTAGAGAGGAAAAGAGGGAAGTTCCCAAAGGAGAAACCACCATTTAGTGGCTTTTGCACCACCGTCACCACAACTGGATAGATCGAAAAGAGAGAATCATTCCCATACCATCTGCTTCAAAGGATCAAAATCTTCATTCACAGGCAAGTGATTTAACTGGAAATAATTCAGTGCATATATCATCTATGTTAGTTTAGAATTGGAGAATAACCTTGGAAAATAATGAATGAAGGATTTGAAGAATTAAAACCGTAATCTGGGTAGGTTTTGCATGTAATTTAACTTATAGGAGTATAGTAACCACGGAATTCTGATCAATGGGTGGAGAATTATGAAATTATATTGAGTTATATAATGTTCTTGAATAAAATAGGGGAACTGGGCTTTTTATGAAAATTATATGATTTGATCCAAGAAATTGATTTCCCATTATGATTTAATGATTCTAAAACGTTGGAACTTATGGATTTATGTTGGTATGATGTTAGGAATAAATATTTGGGAGTTTGGGAAATTATAGTAGAGGATTTGAGGGTTAAGTTTGATGAAACTTGTAGGCCAAATTATGAGATTCGCAATACCTGTTTGATCGACCGATCGACTGGATCGATCGATCAACCCTTTCCCTCGATAGATTGACTCCTCTTGATTTTTGTAGATTATTTTCCCTTTAATATTTGACAAATCCCAAGCTTGTAAGAACTCTTAGGATTTTTCATAGAATATTGGGGGACTTGTTTAAGGTCAGTAGGGTTGTAGTTAATGCCCAAAATATGTTTTACCTTATGGGATTGAATGGAATTCTTTCGAGCGTTTACCGAGTGAGGTACGGTTAGAAGTTTCATAAAATTGGGATTTAAAGTGGAAGAATATTAATTTAAGGTTAGGACCAGTAGAAAAGGGACTTGGAATTACTGAGATAACCTTAGAGACTAGTGGGAGACTTAGTAACCTTATAAGGTAGGTTTAAGTATTCGGACTTATAGACGAGAGTTGTTGCGCTAAGCATATTACGTAGAATATTTGGGATAACACTATGATACATATGAGACTTAAGATATAGGGCTGGTGTATACCTATATTAATGTGATGATTACCTAAGTTGTGTGATTACTTAGTATCTGGATTATTGTGTGTATGACATACCTACCATTAATTGCTATCACGGGAAGTTGATTTTCGAAAAAAGGACCATCTTATCTTTGTGTGCCTTCGAGGGGATTTAGATTGGTACCTTAAGAACATAGGACTGTGAATGACTTATTTATGAGTTGATAAGTCAACTGAACATGGGAGTGTAGGTATGTGCGTGACCCTTGGGTATGTGAACTATGTTCGCCTTAAATATGTGTGAACTGTATTGATACAATTCCTGAGTGATTCGGAACGCATGATCCTTATGTACGTGATGTACCGGGATTTGATAACAGAGTATGCACACACCACATCTTAGCCTAGGGGTGCCATATATGTACTCGTGACTAGTTCACTGTTGCTTAGTTGATGTGAATAACTAAGGCATTTAAATAGGCTTAAAAATTGAGAATGTATATAGAACCTGAGATATGTAATTTGGTTAATATAAATGTGAGATATAAGTATGACATATTTGGGTAATACAAGTAGCCACCCTATTTTATAATGTGAAAACAGGAGTTAGGACGGACTAGTTAGATAGTGGCATAACTAGGATGGGTTAAGGGTATACGTTAGGCGTGCACATTAGTTGAGGGGTGAGAAACTCATGTGAGAGTACGCAACTAACATGTATATAATATGTACTGTTTAATGCAATTAAACACTTGTTGTTTTTAAACTATTTTCACCTCAGGCTCTGACCCGTTTTCCTCCAAATCTATTTTGTTTTGGAAAACATTTTAGGTGCCCAGCCGCAGGGACGCCAAGCATAGGAGTTCCATTCTAATGACGTGATGTAGCTACTATGGAAGCTACATGATCTTGGTATTAGATGCCTTCATATTTATCTTTGGTTCCTTCAAAATCATTCATATTAGTTAGGGCATGTTGCCCATTCTTTTCTAGAAATTATAAATACAGTCTTTCATTATTTCAGATGTTGGTTTATTTATTTAGACTCTTGTATTGGGATTTTATTTACCCTGGTATTATTATTATTGGAGTGTTTACTCCATGCTCAGTTTATTTCATTTAGTTGTTTATTCATATGAGATTGTTTATGTGATTGATGGATGATGATTTAATTACTTGGTTATTGTTAATTTAATTATTAAAATTTGGCATCTCTCTATTTAAATATTAGGTGGCTAGTAATTAATTAAATTTTTTCGACAGTGATGCTAAGACTGAACCAACTTGAAATTCTATATTAATCGAGTAAAGGAGTAGATACCCGGTATTTAATTAGTCAGGGTGTCACACCCGTATGCTAAATTCACCCAAATTAATCCTCAGTGATTTTCATTAAAATTCCACCATTTTCCCCGACTGCCTTTTCCACCATTTTTAAACTCTGAATCTTTCCAATTTCAATCCAGACCTCGATTACTTTATCTCCTATATTTATTTCATCTATATTCATGTTCAAACACTAATATATAACAATAATCCTCAGTGATTTTTATTAAAATTTCAGGGTTCATAAATTGGGTTCTTCTCAATATCCCTTAAATCACAATTCTCAATTCGATAATCCAAATTCAACAACAATTTCTACAGGTTCTCGATTATAAATCATATTCTAGCCTCATATGATATTATTCTCACATCAATTAAACATAAATTTCACCCTTAAGGCTTAAATCCCCTGTAACAACCCGTCCTTTTGGAGACAATTAAATTCCATTATTGAAGTATAAATTGGAATTTGGGGGATTTCTCGAAATAGTAATTTTTGGGATTTTCGAGGATTAAATGATTTTCGGTGGATGTTATGATTATTTTTGGGATTAAATATGTCGGAATATTTTTATTATATGTCGCCGTTGAATAAAGCGACACGAGGTGAGATTTAATTTGGAAAACCCGCATTAAGTCGTGTGAGGTTAAAATAGTGAGTTGCGGTCAAGTACCTCGGATGGAAATTTCGACTGCATGGTGAGTCTCGAAATGGCCGAGATAGTCGAACAAGAGTGTCCGATTGTCGAAATTGAGTTTTGGGTAATTTTTGGAGTAAAAGTAACTCGTAATTGAGTAAACAAGTCGTTTTTGAGTTTTAAGGGTTAAAAACCTTTTCTCCTTATAAAAGGAGGGAGAGTGGGAGAAAAGAGAAAGAAAAGAAAGAAAAAAAGAGAGTGGAGAGAGAGGAGGAGAGAAAAGAGGAGAAAAGGGGAGATTCCGATCAACCTTCGCGGGATTCGACTCGGGATCGTCGGATTATATCAACGAGGCAAGTGTTTACTTGCTTTATTTCATTTATGCATTTATTTCATATCATATTTGGTAGAATATATGATTTTGGGTTAGAACCCTTAAAATAAATTTGGAAAAAGTTAAATATGAGTTTACATATTGATGTAATATAAACTCTTAATGATTTGTAGTGTTAAATCCATGTAAATGGAGTGAAGAAATTGATTGAAATGGGTTTAAATGACAAGTTGGGGTTTTTATGGTTTTAGGGTCTAAAACTAAGGGAAATGATTTCATACCCCAAATTAATTGATGTGTTAGTTGTAAAACATAGATTAGATTTTTATTGAGTTGTTGGATGAGATTAAAAACAACAAAAATGGAGAAAAATGGAGTTTGGGATTTTGGGGAAGACGATGAATAGTAACCCCGTAGCTTGTGGGGTTATTTCGGCCAGGAAGATAATTCATTTAGCTCTTGGCCAAAACACAAAAGTTGTATATCTTTTCGATACGGTCGCGTGGGAGCCGACCGCGTATTTTTCTGAGTTTTCCTCGATTTGATATGATTTTTATAAGAGGTTGAAATCATCAACTCGGAAATCAAATCGGAATTTGGAAAAATAAAGGTTAGAATTAATTGTGTAGATGTTTGGGATGATTTTTGGTGTAGTTTAAAAACCCTGAAAATGAATTTGGGTTGTTGGATGGAGGATTTGAGGAATTAAGTTTTGAGGATCTGGTGTGACCGGTCGACCGCGCCCCTAAGGCCGGTCGACCGCGTCAAGGAAAAAGGGCTTACTGGTTGGTTTCTTAGGCTTATCCGTAAATCGCGGTCGATCGGGGGTCCATGGACGGTCGAACGGTACCCTGTTTTCAGCCCAAGATTTTGGATATTGTTATTCTTTCTCCTCTTTGAGTTTAAAGTCTAGGGGCCTTCTAAATTAGAGTATTATAGAGGGTTATGTCCTAAAGGACTTGAGGAATTGGGAATATATATATATATATATATATATATATATATATATATATATATATATATATATATATATATATATATATATATTCTTGGGGGTGAATTGGTAAAGCTGGAGATATCCAATAAATCCTTAGATGGGAATAAGGTATTTATTATTTATAAAAGTGAGGGAATACTTTGGGATTATTGGTCATCGTTAGATGTGATTGGCAATTATGGCCATTTATATATATTCGACGAGGAATATATAGTATGTATAGTATGTGATTAAAGTATATATAAAATATGATGCGGATGTGCATTATATAGTATTATTCCTTGTGCATGAGATCAATGTAATATATATGTTTATGAGAATAAATGATTTTAAAAATAAAATGTGAATGTTTTCAAAATGGAAAAGAAATGATTTTCATAAATAATAATTTATGGATACACACCTCTCTAAATCTCTATCATAAGGGAAGTTGCGTGCGTATGGTGAAGCCCCCTGGCTAATAAATGCAGGGTGGATATAGTCCTATAGGCCATATGGGCGATTATATATGTTTACTGCGCTGGTTAGGTGATTCTGGGTGTGGTCATGACTATCCCGCAGGCATATGGCCACTTCCCGACGTTTCGGTAGGTTCCCAGGTTGTCTGATTTGATAGGCCCTGGAAGATGATATCCATTTAGGGGCGCGTCCAGTGGGGAAACCCGGAGGGACGGTCTTAGATATGTTAAAGCAATTCATGATAATGAATTGGCTTTAAATACATTTCCCGGATGGAAGAAGGGAAATGGGATAAACGATTTGGCTTCGGATACATTTCCCGGATGAAGAAGGGAAATGGAAGCATGTGATATGATAAAAGCATTTTTATGATAATAAAAAAATGCCTTTTAAATACATTTCCTGGATATAAGAAGGGAAATGGGATATTATGGAACAGAAAAGTAATTTTATAATAATAAAATTGGTTGTTAAATACATTTCCTGGACATAAGAAAGGAAATGGAAAGTTTTGAGATAAAAATGGAAAGTATTGATAAATACTTTGTATATGAATCCTCAGTCCGGGAGATATATCCGGATGTGTATTATAAAGATGAAATTTAATTGGTAAACCTCAGTCCGGGAGATATCATCCGGATGTATATTGTAAGATGTATATAAAATTGAATCTGTTATTGATGTTAATATATAAGTATGTATTTACACATTAGTTTCGTGCTATGGGCCTAATGGATCTCTACCATTAACACTGCCAAGTAGTAATGTATCGGGGGGGTTCCTTGTTTGGATTTCGCTTCGCGAGACACCCCACGCACGAACATAGCGCAGTGTTGAGAATTGAGAGAAGTTTAGCCCTTAGTACTCGGGTTGTAGAGGTTTCTAGTAGAAGGGTGGATTAGATTAGTCAGGTGGGGTAGCTTAACTAGAATGTTAAGTGCGTTAGGTGTGCACTATTAGAAGAGAGGTGAGGGGAATCTCATGGGAGTGTGATACCAATTTAAATATGAGATAAAATCTATTTTTCTAAAAAAAATAAAGCATTTATGCACTTGCAAAATATTTTTAAACTCGGGCTCTGACCCGTTTATCTACCTTTCCTTTCTTTCTATATATATATATACTATATAGGTGTCCTGACACAAGGACGCCTGGATGACACTTTTTTTGAGTCAGACGTCGGCTGCAGCAGCTGTGGATGCATGCAGGATTCTTGGTAGACGCTTCCATTCTTGTAATCTAGATAGGAGGTACTTTATTCACATTCGGGCCAATGGTCCAATTACATTTATTTATTCTTTTAGTGCGGCATTCAATATGGTTGTATATTTTGACCGAGTGTTCGGTTATTTTATTACGTTTTAGCTTCATTTACGCAAAAACTGTGTGGATGTTTTATTTATAGTTGTTAAAATGAGTAGTTAAGTAAAATTTTGATGCCGGCCTAATAGGATATTAGTAATTAAATGGATTTTCGACAGTGATGCTACGAATGATCCATATGAGACTCCTGTATTATTTTGATATAGGATTGATCGCTCGATATTTTATTAGGCAGGTTGTCACATCCTCTAAACCCAGAATTACAATGTGATACCCTCCAAAAAATGACTTTTTTATAATAACTCATCCCAAAATGAATATGGTTTACGCCCACCATGATATGAATCTCAATACCATAATTTAAATGAAAGAAAGTTTAACTAGTTTCTTAGATAATTTTGTAGGGTCTGATTTCCTTTGTTGTAGAAGAATGTTTGACGAAGAACACTCTCCTCTTCCACTAGTTTGACTCCCAAAAGATCCCCAATATCTTCCATCGTTTTCCTCTGCAGCTCTAGGGTTTCTCTCCTTAAGTTATGACCTCCCTAATTCTCTCAATTAGGTTTTATTTCATTAATCCTGTTTTGAATCTTATGGGCCAAATTAAAATGTCCCAAACACCTCCGTGTGAGCCCGGTTATGCCTAAAAATGCCCCGAGGCCCAATTGCTACCCCCGGGTACTTTTTTCTGTCTATCTCGACCTTTTCGGAATCAACTATGCACTCAGAATTTCCATTCCAGTCAGTTTACTAAAATCTCCAACCTCGACCTCAGTTTATGACACATGTAAATTTATAAAAAAAACTTGAATTAATTAAATCGTTAATTCATTAATTCAATTAAATCCTCTAGATAAATTAATTCCTATATCACTGAATTAATTAAATTATAAATCCTAAAAAATGCGGGGTGTTAAATACTTCCCTCCTTACAAAGAAATTTTGTCCCGAAATTCATATAAGTCTAGTACTCCAAGCCTCAAATACCTCCATACTCGCATGCCTCTGAGATTGCTATACATATCTCTACGCCTTCTAATCGCAAATTATATTAAAATTAATTTAATTGTCCAAGGCATCCATACCCCTATACCCATGCCTAACTGCACAAAGGTTACCCGACTCCACTAGCCTTAAATTGTAATACAAATTTTAACTCACAGTTATAACGACCTGAATGCATAATAACCAAGTTACCAAAACTATGTGGTAGTGACCAAAAATCTCCCCACTTCTAACGTTGGGCTAAGTTTCATGCATGGGATGTCTCGCAAAGCGAAATCCAAACAAGGAACCCCCTTGATACACTACTACCTAGGATTTCTAGTCGATGAGATCCATTTGGCCCTCAGTCCATAGCACGTACCCCTAAATCCCTTCACCTGACACAAAAGTATACTCAACCATTTTCATGTTACCAAAGACATCATACAATAAAGCTCCCTTTACTATCACTAGTATCTTAGTGCGAGTCAATCATAAGCTATATGTCCTCGCTCGTTACTAAAATTATCCACTCTGAACCCCATCGGTAAACGTTCATATTCCCAAGATCAAATATAACAATACAAACACTTCCTCATAAGTATATTATGCTACACACGATAACATATACACACAAATATATATACTAAACCTTCTTTCAGGTGATAATTAACACATGTAAATCATATCACAGAACAACGAACACAAACTCTCACCATAATATATACTATAGCCCAAACATTTCAGTAAAATTATCAGTAATGTCTCGTACGTAATATATTTATCTCAAGCTCAAATCCACACTCTCGGTGTGGCTATATCATACGGGTATTATCGATTACCCCAATTTGCAAATTAAGTCCTTCTCGACACTGCCCCACCCATTAACTTGTGGTGCAAATATTTTCTCAGTGCATCCTTCTTCGCACTACCTGGCTCCACTATCCATATATCCAATATAATCATGTCTTTAAGCCTATGGGCCAAATTAAAATGCCCCGAGGCCCAATTATTACCCCCTGGTGAGCCTGGTTATGCCTAAAAATGCCCCGAGGCCCAATTACTACCCTCGGGTACTCTTTTCTGACTATCTCGACCTATTCGGAATCAACTGTGCTCTCAGAACCTCCATCTAAGTCACTTTACTAAAATCTCCAACCTCGACCTCAATTTACAACACATCTAAATTTTTTTTAAAAATAATCCGAATTAATTAAATCGTTAATACACTAATTTAATTAAATCCTCAAGATAAATTAATTACTAGATCACTTAATTAATTAAATTCTAAATCCTCAAAAATACAGGGTGCTACAGATACACCTTGGCAGGCAACCAACAGACCAATAACTTCTGAAGGATCTCTGGTTAGCTAGTAAAAGCTTCACAATAAATGACAATGATGGGTGAGTAAACTCTCCGATTTATAATAACTTCTCTCTGATATGTTATATTTCTCTCTAAAAATAAATCTCTAGAAAGAACTCTCTCGTATCAGAAGTGGTTGAGGCCCATAAATAGCCCCACATCCCTTCTTGAGACATCTTAGTCTTCGTTAATGTGAATGACATGCCTTTAACACTTTAAGTCCTAAACATTAAATGCCTGACGGATTAACACACCTTACGTCATAATCATTAAATGACATGACATGCCTTTTGCCTATAGACTATGTGTTAGAGGACTGTCACGATAGAGGTAGCTCACCAAACTTCTGTAAAGTAGATGTGACATTTGGTAGGGAATTTTTTGGCTCGAAGCTCAATATGTTATGGAACTCAAGGTTACTCTACACAAGCTTCCACGATGAAAAGATTTGTCGGTGTTTTACCAAATGTATCTAAGATGATCAGGACAAGCCCTAACACTGCCTCAATTCTCAATCCTCCAAACCAAGTCCCTCTAACGTTCTCAGGGCAAGGTCATTCGAAAGAGCATGTACTCTCTCCGAGGACCTACCAGGCTTGGTCTCTTACGAGTACCATTTGACCTCACACTCATATTACAATCGTTAGAACATTACAATCAATGTATTTAAAAGATACAATTTGACTAAGTCAGAAAGGAAGATCTCTCTCGACCAGTTTCCTCGTTGCACTACATCACTGAGCCTCTTCGCTGAGTTACCTCGTTGATTCTTTCTCTTGGGTCTCTTCTATTAACTGTGGAAGTGATAATACACAAATATTGCGTATTTCATCCTTCGAACCTATGCATTTTAGCCCACTCGGGTGCCTTAATCTCTATATTTAAGCCCGTTAACCAGAAAACGTCGGTTTATATTGTTAACATGATATATGAGGTATAATTGGGCTTTTGTAGGTATTTAGGTACTAAGTATGGAGTTCGGACGCATTCTGCTCAATTGTCGTACGCGATCGCACGTTCAAGGGCATTTTAGTCTTTTCACAGCTTAGGCACCTGGCCCAACATCTACACGGAAGTTGTATCCCTCATAGCAAGCTTCGCGTGGCCGTGAAAGGTTTGCAATTCCGATTCAGAACAAAGAAGTTGCGGCAATTTTAGCGGAGGAGAAAACCAAACACGTCAAATCAGGGGGGAAGAGTTGCAGACCTGTAGCTATCGATCGATCGATCATTCAGTTTTTTCCCTCGAGCTGAGACTGTGGGCTTGATTTTTTACCATCGATCGATCGATCACAAGGGATCGATCGATCGATCCCCTATTTTCTGCAGATATTTTGGCTTTTATTTTATTTTCTCTTTTTTTTCTTCTAATTTAATTCCTTTTACTATATAAAGGGTTTTTGTTGTATGAAGTTAGATATATTATATTTTAGAGAGTTTTAGGTTAGGGTTTTGGGGATTTGAGAGTTCTTCTTCTTCCTCTCTTGGATTGACACCCTTTGGGGTTTGTAATTAGTACTTTCATATTCACTCTCCATTTTTATAGTTTGTATTTCATTTATTCTTGATTTGTAGTTAATTTACATGCTTTTTAATTCAGGTTTACATGCTTTGATGTAGTTGCTTTCTAGTGTAGTTTTATCGCGTTTATTTACCACTTTCTTTATCGCATTTTTAATATGCTTTCTAGCTAAGTTAGTCTAGGTTGTGCCGGATTGAACTCATTCCGGGTTAACACGTTGCTTTGCTTTGGTGATTGTGTTTACGGGTCTATTTTGGGTGCGTTGTCCTAGTTATTATGGCTAGGAGATTTGACGGGTCATATCTTGTATGTCATGTTCTTACGACCTTGCGTGCGTAATTTCTGGGATATTTATTGATGCAAAAATCGGATTAGGCTTTTATGCGGATTTAGGGGCGTGATAACCCTTGGTTAATTTAACTGTCAAAACGAGAAGCATTTGTAATAACGCGTTGACCCATGTGACCATTTTATACTAATTAACAAGGGTGAGGGATATTCGACGCAACCTATAGTTTTTACTCGCTTTGTTAATCTAGCTTTATTTTCCCTTGCCTAGATTAATATTTCCCTTTTATGCATCTTTTCCTTTTTCATTTATAATCACCTTTTTCACTTTTATTTAGGAGTATTAAATCCTATAAATTCTAGCAACTCGTCTCTGTGGATTTTCGATACCCGACTTACCGCTATACTTGTATCACAAGTGTAGTTGTAATTTAGGTTTGTTTGTATTATCACGGTGAAACAAAAACAACGATTGTGTCCTTACACGAACACACTTTTCACGTGCTAATCAAAATGGCGTCGTTGTCAGGGATGAGTTTGTTTTAGAATTTATTTGATTTAGTATTTCGTAGTATTTTCTTTCTATTTGTATTTTTTGGCTAACCTTTTTGCAGGACTTCTGCATTTAAGCACTTAGAAAGGCTTGAATTTTTCGCGCGTGCATCTACTTTGTGGAATTTGCCACTTCGAGCCATTTTTGGGGTTAGCATGTCTTATTCCAATTCTTTCGGTAATCATTATGATAATTCTCAAAATTCTCGCAAACCTTTGACTTTTGGTCAATACTTAGAATCCCAAAAAATTACAACATCTAAAATGACTTCGGGCGAGTATTACAAAAGTCAAGCTTTGGAGTGCGTGTATTTTGATGATGATGATAATGATTTTGGGCCTTTACCTCCTTATAATAGGAATTTTGAAGCAAATTGCAATTGTTTTCAAAATTCCTATAATAATGAGTTTTCGTTTAAGTCTGAAGGTAATTTTCAAAGTTCCCATTTTTAAGTATCCGCTCCTCGGCCTATGAATTTCGGTGAAGCCTTGCGTATGTTTGAAAATGAGAAAATTGAAAATCGTTATTAGGAAGAAAATTGTTTGTGGGAACATGAATTGGATTTATTATTTGAATCCAAAGACGATTTTGCTTCCGATTGTTTTGAAGTCGAGGAATGTTTTGAACCAAATGAGTACTTTGGAAGAAACCATTCTTCACTTGTCCCATTGCGTAATAGATATTGAAAGTGAGGATGAAAATGACGTAATATCTATTTGCAATGATATGATTTCTTCTTTGGCCCCCAAAGAAGAACATTTCATTGAAAATGATATTATTTCCTTAGAAACTCAATCTTCATGCGATGCTGATTCATCTCATGAGTTTGAATTTCTTCCATCCCCATTTTCATTCTTTGTTATCACACCGTCACAAGTACCCGATGATTCGGTTTCAAACTTTAATGTTTTAAACCTTTTCTCCGATGAGGAGTACTTGGTCGAGTCGTCTTCCACAATCGCATCTTTGCCTTCGTGTGCGCCACCTCCCATTCCAATTTCAAAATCCTTGGGAGGATATTCTTCTTTTCTCGGTCCCCACGTGTTTTTGTCACCGATTCATTTCAAATCCCCCATCGTCCCTCCAAAAATTTTAATTGACGATGGTTCATTTCTGTCGCTTTACACATGCCTTTCATTTTTCAAACGGAATTCACATTTTTCTGAGGTCATGCTTGTATGTGAGGGTACACCGGTTATCCTCCAAAGTCAAATCGTTTTTGCGATGGACCCTCATCTATTTAGACTTCTAGTGTATAGTTAGTGTGAAGCCTAAATAGTAGGTTGTATATAGTTAGCATTTTATTCTTTCTTTCATTTTATATTTTCTCTCCTTTTTAATTTAGTCTATTGTAATTAGTTAACTTTTTGTTATTTGTTTTTGCTATGCTCGGTACTAACTTATTTTGTAGATTCTTTGGACTTGTTCTTATGGGGATCGCTCCACTTTTGGGTAATATCGTTATTTTTCTCTCTTTAACTTGGTTCTTAATTCACATTGAGGACAATGTCAAGTTTTAAGTTAGGGAGTGTGGGATATTCTATCTATTTCTTTATTTAGTCCATGTTTTCGCCCACATGTTAGTTACTTAGTATGCTTTTCTTAGAAAAATTTAAAAATTTCAAAAAGACTTTCTTTCTTTTTTCTCCTTTTTTGGGCATTTTGCCTTTGTTTCCGATGATAAATTTCAATAATTGCCCGATCCAATAGACAGCTCAACGATGTATGTTCTCGATTTTAGAAGTTATTAGACTCTTAATTATTGATATTATGAATAACTTCGTGAATTAAACTTTAATCCCATTAGCACATGCACTTTTATCGTTCTATTGATTTGGTTTAAGATTTTTATAACTCGGTAATCTTTTGTTGCATTGTATATACTTACAACGAGTATGCTTTGCACCTTTCGTCGTTTGTGAGTGTTATACACTATTCTTTCCTCATTGAAAATGTTGAATTAGTCGGTAATCTCTCTATTCTTTCATTTATCGTTCATTAATTGAGTTTATATCTTGAAATGTATTACTCGAGCATGATTTTCATATATTATTTTGATTCGAGAATTGCGTAAACTTTTTTATATCACCCATATTGACCTTGACCTCACCTTAAACGTTTACCCTCTTTAACCCCTTTGAGCCTAAATATTAGCCTTTTTTTTCATAACCCAATTCCCATACCAACTCCACATTGGAGTTTTAAACCATACATACACTTTCCATACCTTTGTTTGGAATGTTTCTTGGGATTGAATGTTGTGGTTGTGTGAGGTTACAATTTTACGCATATGAGAGTGTGAAAAGTGAAGAAAACGATATGAGAAAAAGTGAAGAAAAAGATAAAGAAAAAATGAGAAACAGAAAGAGAAAATTGTATATGTTGTGTAAATAGTTCAATAAGCTTTGATTACTCTCCCCGATGATATATCTAATGCTTGTTTGAATGTTATCTTTCCAATTTTGATATTTCCCGCACTTTCCCATTATCCCGAGTTTTCATTCCGAACACTTTGAATTCGTACATACATATCCTTCGTTTCGTACCCTAGCCTTGCCTACATTACAACCCTATTCAAGTCCTATGTGATCTTGGGTTGATGTAATTCAAAAGTCATAATAATTTTGATAATCTGTGAAAATACATTTTGCCTCTTTTAATGTACAGTGTCTTTCATTGAGATTACAATATTTAATTTCATATATAGCGTTCTTCATTCGTGACATGTGCGCGGCCAAGTTTCCATTTACATTTACTCTTTCTGCCCGCATGTTTCGTGTGTTACCCCCCTATTTTGAGTGAATTCACATGATAAGTGTAATGCCCGTGAGGACTGAATATATGCTTGCTTTATTTAGTATCCGGTTTATATAAGTTTTTGCCAAATCACACTTTGCATGTGCTCGCTCCCCTCCCACATTTTAAGGTTTCAATTCTACAAGGTGCATTCTATAATGTTAATGATTTTAGACTTTTGTTTGAATTCGTTCAATGTGGTAATAATGCGTATGAAATACTTTTCGTATTGTTGGGATTGTTGCATGTTGGTTTGGGCTTATTTTGAGGAAACCATGTGATGTTTGTGGGTATCATCCCTGAAAATCATCACGAGACGACACTCGTCCACCAGGGTAACCTGGGGGTTTAACGGCTTATTGCATACGCAAAATGCAATCGAATCACCCGTGAAAGTGGCCTCATGCTTTTATACCATACTTTTATACTTATCCTAATTTTGGTTTGCTTTTAGTTCTTGTTACATCCTATTTCATTTCTAGGGACTAGCAATGTGTAAGTTAGGGGGTGTGATAATACGCAAATATTGCGTATTTCATCCTTCGAACCTACGCATTTTAGCCCCCTCGGGTGCCTTAATCTCTATATTTAAGCCCGTTAACCAGAAAACCTCAGTTTATACTGTTAAAATTCTATATGAAGTACAATTGGGCTTTTGTAGGTATTTAGGTACTAAGTATGGAGTTCGGACGCATTTCGCTCAATTTTCATACGCGATCGCACATTCAAGGGCATTTTAGTCTTTTCACAGCTTAGGCACCTGGCCCAACATCTACACAGAAGTTGTAGCCCTCCTTGCAAGCTTCACATGGACGTAAATGGTGCACGATTCCGATTCAGAATGAAGAAGTTACGGCGATTTTATCGGAGGAGAAAACCAAACACATCCAAGCATGGGGAAGAGTTACAGACCTGTAGCTATTGATCGATCAATCATTCAGTTTTTTCCCTCAAGCTGAGACAGTGGGATTGATTTTTTACCATCGATCGATCGATCACAAGGGATCAATCGATCACAAGGGATCGATCAATCCCCTATTTTCTGCAAATATTTTGGCTTTTATTTTCTTTTCTCTTTTCTTTTCTAATTTAATTCCTTTTACTATATAAAGGATTTTTGTTGTATGAAGTTAGATATATTAGATTTTAGAGAGTTCTAGGTTAGTGTTTTGGTGATTTGAGAGTTCTTCTTTTTCCTCTCTTGGATTGACACCCTTTGGGGTTTGTAATTGGTACTTTCATATTCCGTCTCCATTTATATAGTTTGTATTTCATTTATTCTTGATTTGTAGTTAATTTACATGCTTTCTAATTTAGATTTACATGCTTTGATGTAGTTGCTTTCTATTGTAGTTTTATCGCGTTTATTTACCACTTTCTTTATCGCATTTTTAATATGCTTTCTAGCTAAGTTAGTCTAGGTTGGCCGGATTGAACTCATTTCGGATTTAGGGGCGTGACAATCCTTGGTTCAATTAACTGTCTAAAAGAGACGCATTTGTAATAACTCGTCGACCCATGTGACCATTTTATACTAATTAACTCGGGTGAGGGATATTCGACTCAACCTATAGTTTTTACTCACTTTATTAATCTAGATTTATTTTCTCTCGCCTAGATTAATATTTTCCTTTTATGCATCTTTTACTTTTTAGTTTGTAATCACCTTTTTCACTTTTATTTAGGAGTATTAAATCCTATAAATTCTAGCAACTCGTCTCTGTGGATTTTAGATACTCAACTTACCGCTATACTTGTATTGCAAGTGTAGTTGTAATTTAGGTTTGTTTGTATTATCGCGGTGAAACGAAAACAACGATTATGTCCTTACACGAACACACCTTTCACGTGCTAATCTGGAAGGTTTCTCTAATTCGGAGATTACCTTCAAGCTCCCCTGTCATTTGTCCCTTCGTTTAGAGATTTTTTTTTATAACAAGAAATGTCTGCATGAAAAACTTCTCAATCCAATGAACCGTCTTCTAGTGTCAGCAATAAATTCTTCCATCTTTGCCTTTGTTGCATTTGACTGAATATTTAGAAAAAAGTGAAATTATCCCCGATGTTCCAGAATTAAGGCTCTGCAACATCTGGGCTTATGGACAGGGGACATAATAACTTTTTTCTGTCATTAGGTACCGGTCTTTCCATCTTTTATGTTTTCAAAAAGAAAAAAATTCCTTGATGCACCTAAGTCAAAGTTATATCCCTTTAGACTTCTGGCGAGGGGACATAATTTCTTTTGGAATTGTGCTGTGAGCAACCTCCATTTCTTGGGAGGTAAAGAAAAATTCTCCCCTGTGCATCTTCAAGATGTTGTATCATCGTCCAGTCTTATAGCGTGAGGACTTGCTTTAATTGACCGTTTGGGCTTTAAAGACACATTTCAAAAAGTTCTGGCGCCAAAAATTATTAGTTCTCCTGAAATAAACCCTCTATCCCAAGTGTCACCTCATAAATGATATAGGGTTGTGATTTAGACTGTTAGAGAACTCTCTGAAGATCCACGTATCCCTTTTGTAATCATTTTGGTGTCTTGGCACGTGCCTCTGTGGGAAACTTAAACATCCACTTGCTTTTCAAACGCCTAATACTCAACACTTATCAATTTTTCTCTTTCGTGTCTTTTTTTGCCTCCATATTTACAGAGATTTTAGAGAGAAAAAGTGTTATCCACCATTATTGCTCAAGATTTTATTTTGTTTCTTTTTTCCTTTGTTGTATTCAACTTTTTTTACTCCATTGTTTCCAATCTACTCTCTCTTCTTTCAAGATTTTCATCCTACACCTCTCATTTGCTATCTTATTCTAGTGTAATAAGTGTAGAAGTTGTCCGCCCTAACTATGCTCCATCTACCACCACCACTACTCCTTCCCTTGCTTTGGATTCCACCTCCCTGATGGTAGCTCACTAAGAGCAACTCCGATTTTATCTTCTCTCTCCTTTATTTGGTAAGGGTGATGATTTCTAGGGTGTCTGTAAGACTTGCACTTTAAGTGCCAAGTGTGACCATTTATTCCTTGTTGATGAAGGTATAGACTCTACTATTTGGGGTTTCTTTCCCCCAGAAGGAACTATGAGGTTTCACATCGATTGAGGTGACTTTGCCCATTCTCATATTGATTTTGAAGGACCTAGTGGTTCCTTATCCCTCTTTACTAATTGGAACTCATTTATGCAGTCCATATACGATGATGACATCACCAAAGTTGGTCTTCACTGTGCCACCTGGTTTGGGGAGTTCACTCTCTCCAAGAACTATGATACCCTACAAGATTTGGTTTCACGTTGGAACACCATAACCCACATATTCATTGCCTCATGGGGAGAGTTCACTGTTACCCTTGAGGATATTTGTGAGCAACTTGGGCTTGAGCGCATAGTTACTTCTCCCTACTACGATGAGCCTTTAGATTCCAAAGAAATGAAGGCCCCAGAAAACTTGGATTAGGTTTATAGGAGATGTATTGGTACTTCCAACAAATCTACCTTCACCCCTCTCATTAGCTACTTCTATCGCGATTCTGCCTCTGTTGAGTTTGGACCAGGGAAAGGTACATCCCTCTAAAAGGTACATCACTTGAGCTACTTCTATGACCTGAAACTCTTTGAATTGATTCGTCCCAAGAGAGAATCGATTCGTCCTTGGGCTAATCGATTCAGTTTTCCAAGATTTGTGAAAATTTTCCTTTTAAACCCTGAATGTGTGAATAATTGGCGGGGAGACTTTAGGAACATCTCTAAATAATAAAGTGGATTATATTGTATGTTAGTAGGCCTATGGTAGGGATTAGTTTTACATAAATTAATATGAGTTAAGGTTAGGGAGAATTAAACACATATCCATAATTACTGAATGTACGAAATTTGAAATGGGTCACGGAGGGATGCGTGAACCTATGACTCCAACTAGTAGTGTATGAGTGAAATAGCTACTGATATTAATTAAGGGGTAAATAGGACCCTTAGGGTAGTGAGTGATACGCAAAAATATACTATTTGAGGTTATAATGGTAATTAAGTGTACGTTGAGTATACGAGAGAAATATACTACGTATAGGTTGACATAACTGGGTTGTGTGTATACCCGCTAAATAAATATGTATATACATTATGTGAATACCTATGATGATGATTCATTTGTGTTGTTTACTTACCTATAGTGCCTTATATCCGAAGGTTTCCGTGCACAGGGCGATCCCACCTTGATGATTCGAGTGAGGTCTGGATTTGTGCCCATGAACATGGAACTTAGGGTGGCTCATTATGTGTGTGAATTAGTGGGATCGATATATTTTTTGGGTATGTTAAGTATGTTCATATCCCAAAGTCTTAAAACCATGTTTGCCTTCATTGTGTTTTGATTTATTTTGGGTTCGAGGAGACATGCTGAACCAATAGTCCTTGATTTAGTATGAGAGGTACATGGACTTGATAGTAGAGTATGCCAGCATCATGAGGGGCCATTCTGGGGATTCTATAGTTGTATATATTATATATGTGATAAATATATGCAGTTAGGATATATCTACTTATGTGTGATAGTAGTGGCGGGATTTGGTTACCACCGCTGAGGGGAGGGACACGATGTCTATTATAGATTTTTGGGTGTGGTTCGACCGCCAATACTTTCCTCCAGTAGTTGAGACACAGATGTGGAGGATGTTCAGTGAGGTAACTAAGAAAGGTAGATCAGTGTCCCGAGTGCGAGGGGAGTTCACTCATTTTGATAATTTTGTTCCCGACGAGGTAAAAAGTGAATAAAGGAAGAAGGTGAATTTTATGGATGGTTTAGCCTGGAGGATTAGGTTACGTTGGATTGGAAACCTACATTAGTGACTCAAATAGACGTCGTTAATGTAATACTATTACACTGCCAGGACCATCACTTCCATTTAAAGGGGTAAGGTAGAAGGTAGCGGTGCTAGTGGAGCACCACTGCAATAGCAACAACAGTCAGGCAGACAGCAAGGGCAAGATTCTCGACAGGGAGATCAGGACAAGAGGTTTAGATCTGGGGGCTATGAACCCAATGGAGGTTAGAAAATGGGCCAACAGGGTCCTCAGCACCATTAGGTTCCAGAGGGCCATCAGGCCCTAGGACCAGCAACAGGGTCAGCACCATCAAGGGCATCAGGGCCAAAGATAGAGAGAGTTTCTAGGCCAGTGCTTTATTTTGGTCAGAGAGACCATAAGAGGAGTAATTACCGATTTCTCCCTCAAACGACATGTTTTTAAGCCTAAGTGTAGATATTCTAAAAATTGGTATGTACTCTCAAACTGGGTGTCTTGTGACCACGCGGTCGGTTCCTACAAGTTACATTGGTCCAGTGCGATGTGTTGGCACCGTTTACGGGGTTGTTTTGGGGGTGTTTTGGGGTTTCGCCCTCTAACAGCATGCTTTCAAGTCTAAGTGTAGATATTTTGAAAATTGGGCCGCGCTCTCGAACCAGGGATCCCGTGACCACGCGGTTGGTTCCTATGAGTTACATTGGATTGGTGCAAGGTGTTGGCACAACTCACATAGACGTTTGCAGAGTGATTCGATATTTTGCCCTCTAATGGCATATTTTCAAGCCTAAGTATAGATATTCTAATAATTGTTTTGTTCTCTCAAATCGGGGGTCTCGTGACCACACCGTCTGTTCTTATAAGTTACATTGTTCCCATGCAAGGTGTTGGCGTCGTTCACGGGGCTATTTAGGGGGTATTTCAGGGTTTCATCCTCTAATAGAATGTTTTCAAGCCTAATGATAGATATTTTGAAAATTGGGTTGTGCTCTCGAACTGGGGATCCCATGACCACGCGGTCGGTTGTTAGCACCGCTCGCGGGGCCATTTGGGGGTGTTTCGGGGTTTCATCCACTAACTACAAGTTTTCAAGCCTAAGTGTAGATATTTTGAATACTGGTTTGTGTTCTCGAACTGGAGGTCCCATGAACACGCGGTCGGTTCCTACGAGTTACATTTGTCCCGTGTGAGGCGTTGACGCCACTCACAAGTTCGTTTAGGTGGTGTTTTGGGGTTTCAACCTCTAACGGCATGTTTTCAGGCCTAAGTATAGATATTATGAAAATTGGGTCATGCTCTCGAACCAGGGGTCCCATGACCACGTGATCAATTCCTACGAGTTACATTGGTCTTGTGCGAGGTGTTGGCGCCTCTCACAGGGCCGTTTGGGTAATATTTTGGGGTTTCTCCCCCTAACGACATGTTTTCAAACCTAAGTGTAGATATTCTAAAAATTGGTTTGTGCTCTCGAACCGGGGGGTCTCATGATAATGTAACTAGTTCCTGTTAGTTACATTGTCCCATGCGAGGTGTTGACGCCGTTCACGGGGCCATTTGGGGGTGTTTCGGGGTTGCACCTTCTAACGACATATTTTCAATCCTAAGTGCAGATATTCTGAAAATTAGCCTATGCTCTTAAATCAGGGATCCTATGACAATGCGACCGGTTCCTACGAGTTACATTGGTCCTATGCGAGGTATTGGCATCGCTCACGGGGCCATTTGGGGGGTGTTTCGATGTTTTGCCCTCTAATGATAAGTTTTCAAGCCTAAGTGTAGATATCCTGAAAATTGGTTCATGTTCTCGAACCAGGGTTCCCATGACCATGCGGTCGGTTCCTACGAGTATCAGTGGTCCCGTGCAAGGTGTTCACACTACTCACATCGCTGTTTGGGGGTGATTCGAGGTTTCGGCCTCTAATGACATGTTTTAAAGCTTAAGTGTAGATATTCTAAAAATTGGTCCGTGCTCTCGAACTCGGGGTCTCGTGACCACGCGACCAATTCCTACAAGTTACATTAGTCCCTCGCGAGGTGTTGGTACTGTTCACGGGTCTGGTTCAGGGGTGTTTCGGGGTTTTGCCCTCTAAGAACATGTTTTTAAGCCTAAGTGTAGATATTTTGAAAATTGGGCCATGCTCTAGAACTGTGGATCCTGTGACCACGTGGTCAATTCCTACGAGTTACATTTGTCTCGTCCTAGGTGTTCGCTGGCTGTTTGGGGGGGGGGGGGGGTTCACCCATTAACGACATGTTTTCAAGCCTAAGTGTAGATATTATGAATATTGTTATGTGCTCTTTAACCGGGGGTCCCGTTACCATGCGGTCGGTTCCTATGAGTTACATTTGTCCCGTGCTTGGTGCTGGCATCGCTCATGGAGCCGTTTGGACAATGGTCAAGTCGAAGAAACTAACAAGACTTTGGTAAACATCTTGTTCAAGATGATGGAAGACTTTCCAAGATCATAGGATGACAAGATTCCAGCAGTTATATGGGCCTATCGAACGACGAAGAGGAAACATATAGGGTATATGTCATTCTCTCTTGTGTTTGGAGCCAAAATAATTTTACCAGTAGAGCTGGAAGTTCCTTCGGTAAGATATTCCTTACAAAGCATCATACTCCCTCATAGTAGATATGTACACTTGGAAGCACGGGATGAACACAGGGACAATGTGATGCAACACTTCTAAATGTACACGAAGCAGCTCTCCAGGGCATGTGACAACTTGGTGAGGCCAAGAAAATTTGTATAAGGAGATTTGGTTTTGAAGGCAACAGTGAAGCACATTCGAGGGTTCCCACTGCCTAAATTTGCTGTGAATTGGGAGGGACCTTTCATTGTAAATGAGGCTCATTTTATAGGTTACTTCTTAATCTCTAAGATGGAAGAGGATAAACCTTTCAAGATTAATAAAAAGTGGTTAAAGATCTATCATGTTTAAGCGAGTATCCTTAGTTAGAAATTTATCTTGTGTTAAAGTTATGTTGAAATTCATATATGAGTTATTTCTTTTGCGATGAGATTAAAAGAAAGAGTTTACTTATAAATTATAAGAGTTTCATCTTTGTAATAAATAGAAGAATTTTGGAAAAGTAGTGCATGATAAAAAAAAATGTTTCCTTCTTTCCTATACTTAAAAGGATTATAAAATTAGGAATTATGGCCCAAGATTTACATTTGAGGAAATGAAAAAAATTACAATAAAAAAAGAAGGGACTTTAACCGAGGAGAAACCACAAGTCAGGTGAGGAGAAGAAGTCTCCAGGCAAGCCCGAAGAAGCCTCCAAGCATGTTCTTTGAGAAGCGATACAGCCTTCAAGCCTGGTTTGCACTTGAGCTTGTTCAATTAATAAGGCTTTACGTCTCTGCTTGGCCTTCAGTAGAGCTTATTCGGTAGCCCTAACTTCCTCTTCAACTTCTACCAACAATGGCGAAAACTCTGATAGAATATTCTCCTCAGTCCGTTGGGACTCCACATTCTTTCGATATAGTTCCCTCTGACTCTCCAATTATTGGCTCTTTGAAATTTTCAAGTGGCCAATCAACCAGTTTAGTTGGAAACCATCCTTGACCATCTCCCTCAAGCTACCCAGGAACTGATTAATGAGGGGCCTATTAAGGTTAGACGTTTGAGTAGTAACCAGCCCAGTAATAATGGATACCAGACCTTGGAGACTATAACTCATCACCAAGGTGTTTGAACGGAGGCTCTAGGCAATGAAGGTTTGAGGATAGTGAGTGGAAATCTACTCAATGATAGAGGTATTAATTGCAAATACTTGGGGAGATTGGCGAAGCACCATGAGGCAGAACTCATAAGGAGCCATGTCTGTTGGAGGAACCTCACAACCTGACTCACTATCAGCTGTCAAGTCTGTAGTTGAACCGTGATCATTATGGCTTGAATCCTCATAAGGGACTGGCTCTTGACGTGTGGATTCAACAAGTGAGGGATCCCTTTAAGTTGGCACCTCAGTAGTAGCAGGCTCCCTCACAACCTGAGACATGATAAAAAGAAATGGGTTTGAGAAAAATCTTATCAAGTGGTTTTCATTGTTAAGTCACTATTATAGGTGGAGTTTGATAAAAATCTTAGCAAGTGGTTTTCACTGTTAACGAGAAAAATCTTAACTAGTGGTTTTCATTGTTAAGTCACCATTACAGGTTGAGTTTGAGAAAAATAAAAAAAAGTGGTTTTTATTGTTAAGTCATCATTATAGGTGGAATTCCAGAAAAATATTAACAAGTGGTTTTCATTGTTATGTCACCGTTATAGGTGGGGTGGATTTGGAGAAAAAATTTAACAAGTGGTTTTCATTGTTAAGTCACCGCTATAGGTGGAGTTTGAGAAAAATCTGAACAAGTGGTTTTCATTGATAAGTCATCATTTTAGGCGGAGTTTGGGAAAAATCTTAACAAGTGGTTTTCATTGTTAAGTCACTATTCTAGGTGGAGTTCACCGTTATAGGTGGAGTTTGATAAAAATCTGAACAAGTGATTTTCATTGTTAAGTCGCCGTTATAGGTGGGTTTTGCGAAGAATGTTAACAAGTGGTTTTTATTGTTAAGTCACTTTTATATTTGGAGTTTGAGAAGAATTTGAACATGTGGTTTTCATTGTTAAGTCACTGTTATAAGTAGAGTTTATGAAAAATCTTGACACGTGTGTTTTCATTGAGAGGTCACCTCGAAGTCATAATGATAACACTTGTGCAAAGAAGAGGGAAAGGGAAGAATATACCTCAGGCACAATTATAAGAGTAATGATTGCAGGAGTAACAACTTCAGGGGTAGTAATAGAAGGAATAACACCAACATCCCTATGACTCTCAGTTGAACCTTCAGGAAGGGGAACCTCAGCCCTTGGCAATGCACCTTCCTCGTGAAAAGGCACAAGTGCCATGTTTGAGGAAGGTTATATCAACATCATTTGAGCTCTAGATGGTATGTCAACTCCCATAGGGACCAAAAGAACCCCTTTGGAGAGAAGATGAAGCAACGATAGAATAGGGAACTTGGGTGTCTTAAAACAAGAGGGAGGAGGCATACTTGGAGAAAGTTGCAAATTATATTTAAGTGTTAGACACAAGAAACACAATTGATAAGGGAGACAAAGGCACAAAGAGTAAGCTTTTACCTTAGTGATGTTAGTGAAAAGGGAAAACACAATGGAAAGACTCCCTGGAGGGAACTAAATAAGTGACCCAGCAAGAGATGTGGCTAGGTTAGAAGAAGTAATAACCTAAAAGCCAAGAAAATGTTAAGTACACAATACAGCCAAGGTGAAAATATGGCCAAAATAGGAAAAAATTATTACCTATGGAGGTCTGAAAGATGATGGAATAATGTCCAGAGGAACTATAGGAGGGGAGATGACTCAGAAGAAGCCAGAGGAGTCTCCTCGGGCTAAGGGGAAGCTCTAACAGATTATATAGCAGCAATAGCTCTCTTAGCAGCCTCCTTTACATGTTTAGAGGAAGAACGATAAGAATATGTAAGCTCAATCATGGGAGAACAAGGAGGAGATTCATTGGTTTCAGAAATATCAAAACTTTATCCCACGAAAGGGCTCACAGGCGAAGAAGGTCTATCTTCTTCAACCTCCTACATAGACAAAAGAGATTCGCACAAGTGTTAGGGAAAATATACCTCACTAAATCACTAAGTTTGAAATGGCTAAGTGTGGAAAAACATAACTCTTGCTCTGGAGAAGAGTGAGAAGAAATGACCATGGGCGAAGCAAGGGGTAAAGGTAAGGGAGAATCTCTCTCAATGTTACCATACTGAATAGTAGGACTGTCGTCAAAAGTAATAGCCTTTGAAAATAACGTTGCCAAAGCCGTTTATGAAAATAAACTATTTAAGCAACTCCGAAAGTTTGTTGAAGAAACTCTTTACTTAAATCAAAACTATTTTGAACACAAGATGTGTTAACAAAATTATGTACGAGATATGGACAAGATTTGATAACAAGTTTTAGTAAACAGTTTAAAATGTTTTAAACTCAGCACACTATTAGAAAGGGATGAGAAGATGTAGAAATATTGATACTCAGATTTTTAACGTGGTAAAACCTCAACCTTGAGGAAACATCCACGACTCCCTCTACGGAGTAAAACAAAAACAATCACTAAAACAAATATATGAGTTACAACCTATTTAACTAACATGCACACAAAAACAAATCTATACAAGTTCAGGATTGTACCCTCTGGCGTCCTTAACTTTTCTGCAGATCTTGTTTGTTGATGTAGTTGTCTCAGTTTGTCAACTCTTCTTTGTTCCAGCACTTTACGTCGACTTATGTTCACCAAATCTTATAGCCAACACTTTGAGTGTTTGTAGTGTGAAGATGTTTGTGAATGGTGTTCTAAAACACATGCATGCACACACACACACTTATTAGTTACAGACGATCCTAATAAATCACATATAAAGTCTATATGCAGTGTATTTGTTATTTTTCTTTCTTACAAAACCAAGAACCTTTTCGACCTTTCAAACTAACCCAGATTCCACGGAGATCTTGCTTAAGAAATCGGTCAAGACCTTTCTCAATCACTTTTGAAAATATTATGTGGATTGAGAACCCTCCAAGTGCGAATCCCACTAGGTCAGGTTAGGTTTTGTAAAAACAGAAATAGAAAAACATCTATTGTTGATCTTTGAAAAAAAATGTTTTAACAGAAAAGAATCAACAACGAAATTCTCAAGATGAGAAATAAATGCAACTAAGTGTTCTGTGACATGAAAAACCTCAGATCTATGATTTCTATTGAAAAAGAAACAAGATCTGAGTCTATGTCTAAGTTGGAAATAAGATTTATGAACACAAGGATTTCAGCAACCCAGAAATCACTCAACTCGAACTCTCATAACTCAAGAAACACTAAGGATGGTGTTTGTCTGGTTATGGTGTTTATAGAGAGGTAAGTGGTTTAGATTTAGAGGTATTTGGACGAAGTTAGGGTTTCTAACTAGGGTTTGGTTTCTCTCTCTAACTTCTCTCTTCTCTCTTCTCTCTCTTCTCTCTCTCTCTCTCTATTCTCTGAGACTTTGCAAAAATGGCAAAAGCTTTCGAAGGCTGAGATGAAAGGTCTTTAAATAGGGAGAGGAGAAGATTCCAGAGCCTCGTTCAAAAGCAATGGCTGAGATTGAGTCAAGCACCATTGACTGCAATCCAAGGGCTCACAACAGGCGGTGGATTAAACAGGCTATGATTGGCTAAAGGGATTACACGGGGATCCACTCAAAAGACATGCAGGCCATCGATAAGGATAGATCCAAGGGCTGTAAGCGTGCGATGGTTTGTCTCAGTAAAGAAACACAGTTTGGTCCAATCAGAAGACAGCAGGTGTTGGCCTGTGAACGAAGGTAAACGCGCGTCACAAAATAATTACAGAGCCAACCCTTAAGTCTCTAGCGCTTTCGGTTTCTACCCAGAGTAACTTTAGGCCAATAAACACAACAATCCATATTTATATAATAACCCCAAGACTTTATAAATCAAATTTTAATTAAGTAAAACCTTGTTTAAAATATGTTTTAAATTCCCAAAAAATTATTAAAAATCAAATTGAGGGATTTAAACACACTCACAACATTAAAACACATAGGGGTGCAATATGATATGCAAGAATCAAATTCTAAGTGTGTGAGTGATGGCTATAGTCTTAGGATCATTACATGATAGATAGAAGAAGAAGCAACCCAATCTCTGAAGCTCTTTGGTTTCTAGGATAGACACTATTTTGTCACAATTTCCAAACTAGATGAGCTCTTATACAGTCTAGACTCAAATGAGTCAAAAGTATAAGGGCTTCAATCTCCCCCTTTGGAAATATGAGACAAAATCTCCTTTGAGTCATCTCAACTCGTAGGGCGACAACAAAAAAAAAACTTATTCCTATAAAGGTTCTATCTACCCAAATCCTAGAAAGCAAAAATTACATAACTCAACTATATACAGTTTAACATCCTATTATTACAATGAAGAATGACTGTACAAGAAGAATACCTGAAAAAAATTACTAAGATCAAGCTTTTTAGTATATGCAGTAGACTCAAATTTCTCCCCCATTTTGTCTCAAATGGACAAAGGGAAGGAACTTGGCAAATATAACAGGTATTTACTCAACACAAATCATACCAATAGATTTACGTAAAGAAATGAATCTATTATAATCAAGAGGTTTGGTAAATAAATCTGCAAGTTGTAGATCAGTAGAAAGATAATTGATTTCTAATTCCTTGGTTTCAACTAATTCACGAATAAAATGATGTCTTATTTTAATGTGCTTAGTTCGCGAGTGTTGAACTGGGTTCTTAGAAATGTTAATCGCACTTTGATTATCACAATAGAGATGAAGTGTGGGTTCTAGAATACCATAATCACTTAGCATTTGTTTAAGCCATAACAATTGGGCACAACAGCTACCGGCGGCTATGTATTCAGATTCAGCAGTCGAGAGAGATGTGCAGTTCTGTTTTTTACTACTCCATCCTACCAAGTTATTACCAATATAACAACATGCGCCTGAAGTGCTTTTACTATCATCAGTACACCCAGCCCAATCAGCATCAGTGTACCCAATAATAGTGCTAGGTGTGTCATTCGTGTACCAAATTCCTAAATTTAGAGTGCCTTTAACATATTTAATTATGCGTTTAACAGCGTTTAAATGGCTCTCCTTGGGGTTGTTTTGATAACGCGCACAAACACAAACAGCATACATGATATCAGGACGCGAGGCAGTCAGATAGAGTAATGTGCCAATCATACTACGATATAAGGTAGAGTCTACAGATTTTCCATTTTCATCTTTAGATAATTTCTCTGTAGTACTCATAGGCGTTTTAGCACTCTTAGCACTCTCGAGGCCAAATTTCTTAACTATCTCTAATGCGTACTTAGTCTGCGAAAGAAACAAACCATCTGGTTGTTGTTTGACTTGGAGACCTAGGAAGAACTGTAACTCCCCCATAAGGGACATCTGAAATTCCTTGCTCATGATTTCAGCAAAAGATTTTACTTCTGAGGTAGAGGTAGATCCAAATATGATATCGTCAACATAGATTTGAGCGATAGTAATGTGTTTGTCAAAATGTTTGACAAATAAGGTTTGGTCATTTCCACCTCTTTGGAAACCATTATCCAGCAAAAAACTGGACAGGCGCTCATACCAAGCTCTAGGAGCTTGCTTAAGACCATATAGAGCCTTTTTCAACCGAAATACATGATTAGGATAATTAGGGTCAATGAACCCTTTAGGTTGTTCTACATAGGTTTCCTCGGCAAGTATTCCATTAAGGAACGCAGATTTAACATCCATTTGATATAATGTAAAATGCATGTGACAAGCTATAGCAAGAAGCAGACGAACTGATTCTAAACGAGTAACGGGAGCAAACGTCTCATTAAAATCAAGTCCTTCTATTTGGGAGTAACCTTGAGCAACTAGTCTAGCTTTATTTCTAATTATCATCCCATTTTCATCAGTTTTATTTTTGAAAATCCAACGAGTGCCAATAACCTTTTTGTGATCAGGACGTGGAACAAGAAACCAAACATCATGAATGACAAATTGTAAAAGTTCATCCTGCATAGCAGAAATCCAGTGAGAGTCATTCAATGCCTCATTTACATTCTTTGGTTCCAAAAGAGAAACAAAGCAAGCATAGAGAGCATAATTTCTAAGTTGGGATCTTGTACGTACTGGTTCACCAGGGTTACCAACTATGTTGTTTATGGGATGATCTTTAGAAACCCAGTTAGGTACTTCAGGTGACTCAATAGGTAATGAATTATCTATTTCAGAAGAGTCATTTTCTAAAATATTTGACGATTCTTCTTCTATAGTTAATTCACTAGTCTTGCTTTCTACAGTAGTGTCACTAACAATTACATTTATGGATTCCATTAAGGTCTTAGTGCGAAGATTATACACTCGATAAGCTCTACTGTTAGGTGAATAACCTAAGAATATGGCTTTATCTCCTCTACTTTCAAATTTAGATAAGTGTTCCCTATCTTTGCAAACATAGCAGGTACTACCAAAGGTTCTAAGGTACTTAAGATTAGGCTTTTTATTGTACCAAAGTTCATAAGAGGTTTGTTTCGAATTCTTTCTAAGATAGACCCTATTAATAAGATGGCAGGCTGTACGAATAGATTCTACCCAAAAATACTTAGGTAAGTTCTTAGCATGGAGCATGACACGTGCCATCTCTTGAAGAGTTCGATTCTTTCTCTCAGCTATACCATTTTGTTGAGGGGTCTTAGGAGCACTGAACTCATGTTTGTAACCATTATAGTCACAATATTCTACAATACCAGTGTCTTTGAATTCACCACCTCTATCACTTCGGATTCTATTCACTTGAGTGTCTTTTTCATTCTCAATCCGTAAGAGAATCTTTAAAAAGGTTTGAAAAGTATCGGATTTTTGTTTTAAGAAAGCTACCCAAGTGAATCTGGTGAAGTCATCAACCATAACAAGAATATAACTGTGTCCACAAAGACTAACAGTTTGAGAAGGACCCATTAGGTCCATATGGATGAGTTCTAAGGGATTAGAGGTAAGGATATCTTTAACTCTTTTATGGGGTGCTTTAACAATCTTTCCTTCTTGACAGGGACCACAGACAATGTTATGAATAGGTTTAATTTTTGGTATTCCTCTAACTATTTGTTGAGAAGACAATTTACTCAAATTTTCGTAATTAATGTGACCCATTCTGTTATGCCATATCTCGTTGTCATCCATTCTGGCAACATTACAGATTTCAGAACTAGACATGACAGTATAACAATTGTCAGGTGTCCTGAATCCTGTAATTAAGCATTCTCCCTTTTCATTTAAAATCTTGCAATTGTTCTTTGAAAAGGTAACAGTGTAGTTTGAGTCACAGAATTGTGAAATGCTAAGTAAATTAGCCTTAAGACCTTTAACTAAGAGAACATTTTCAAGAAGAGGAAGTCCTTTTTCTTTAAGGGTTCCTTTGCCTATGATCTGGGATGATATACCATCACCAAAAACAACTTTTCCACCATCAAAATGGGTTTTATTTAAAAGTTTTGTATCATCACCTGTCATATGCTTGGAACATCCAGAATCCAAGTACCAACCAGAAGATGTAAGTTCAGCTTTTAGAGCAGAAACAACAATGTTACATTTCATCTGGGGTGCTAGATCATCTTTTCTAACCCAAATTGCCCTGGTTTTCTGTTTGCGCTTATTTGCTCTCATTTGATAAAATTTGCGAGCAGTAGATTTTTGTTGAAAAACATTTTGCGCATGATTTTGGGTAAATTTAAACACCTGAGCATTTGATTTAGAAAATTTTCTGGGAATCCTTCTAGTAAATGTCCTTTTAGGTTTAGTCTTTCTATTCCTATAGTTAGAGTTTTTGTCTGGTGGTCTGGGAAGAACATAATTGTTACGACTCCTCCTAGAATAGTTAAAGTTATGATACATAGGAGTGTTGTAGATAGGTTTAATCAGTCTCCTAGCATAGCAATTATCGAAAGAGTGACCATATATATCACAATAGGAGCAATAAAGATTGCTCAGAATAGGGTTTTCCTTAGGAAAGTCTCTAAACAAAGGTTTTGAGAAATTTTGAGGCTGAATTTTATTCCTAGGTAGCACAGATTTGAAAGCAGGTTCACTTTTCCTAATAGGGGGGCAGACATATTTTCCCTTTGGTAAACTTTCAAGCTTAGAGCAACTTGCATCTTCAGTGTTGGTGTTTTGATGGTCAAACTTAGTTTTTAGAGAATGAAAGTCTGGACATGTTTCAATAGGTCTTTTGCCTCCTGACACAAATTTGATAGGTTCAACATGTTTAATTTGTGTCTTCAAATTGGGGCAAAACCCTATTCCAGTTCTATCATCAGAATTGGTTTTAGATTCAGCAACAAATCCATCAAAACAGTTTGAATTATTTTCAAATTTGGTAAATTTTTTGAAAACAGTTGCTGTCTTTTCTTTTGTTTGTTCCAATTCTAATAATGTCCCTTTGTATTTTTTCTCCAGAATTTCATTAGCTTCAGTCAAAGATTTCAGTTTTTCATCAAACACTTTGATATCACTTTCATGAGACATACATTGAGTAGTATACTCTTCAGCATTTACTTTTACCATTAGGCTTAGATCTTCTAGCTTTTTGGTAAGATCTTTTACAATCTTTTCTAGTCTAGTGCTTTTCTTAAGAGTCTTAGTATATAGAGTGTGAATGTCTGGGAGATCATCATTGTCTGAGTCACTAAGTGAAGTGTGTGAAGTGACCCCTAAGGTTTCATTTCTTAAACTCACGCACCCATTGACATCAGCAGTATCGATTTCCCTTTGACTCACACACCCCGAGGAAGAGGTATTAATGTTCTCAGTAAGTAAAGCATCTAAACCAGTTAAAGTATGATTCACAGCAACAGAACTAGAATTACTAGACTCATCCTCACTATCAAGCATAGGCATATTATCATTGTATATGATTTTGGCAAAGAAGGCTAAACAAGGATCAAAACCATCAGATGTCTCAAGTTCTTCATTTTCAGAATCACTTGAGTCATCCCAGGTTTTGCAGATATTGGCTCTAGAGTGTTTGTTTTGGGCATTTAAATTAACTCTACAGTCTTGAGCTATGTGTCCTAGTTTACCACATCTATAACATTCAGTCTTCTTGAGGTCTCTGTGAGGTCTTGTGTTGTCCTTGTTCTGTTTGTCATGAGGTTTCTCATGAGGTTTGTGATTTGAAGGAGTGGTATAATTAGACTTGCCCTGTCTATTTGCAACACTGTTTCTAAATTTAACAATTTTCTTAAATTGTTTTGTCATTAGGGCAATCTGATTATCTAGACTTTCTAAGTCACAGTCCTCATCAGAATCATTACTAGAGGTGTTTAACTCAGGTTTAATCATCTTAGAGGTAAAGCTAAGATTGGAATTGGTATGTTTCCTATTAGTGTGGGTCAATTGTTTCTTAAACTCTAATTCCATTTCCACAGTTCTTAATTTGCTACTGAGTAATTCAGGAGTAAGATTTGTATCACACATCTCCTCAATAGCATATCTTTTATTGTCAAATTTCTGTGGTAATGATCTCAGAATTTTAGACACAATTTCTTGTCTATCATAAGTTATACCATTGGCATGAAGTCTAGTGACAATATCAGTAAGGTTCATATAGAAATCATCGAAAGACTCAGATTCAGACATGATTAAGGTATTATACTGTTGGATTAACATCTGAGTCTTAGCAGCTTTTACCCTAGAGTCTCCTTCATGTGCAGTAATCAGTGTATCCCATGCTTCCTTGGAAGTGGTACAAGATGAGATTCTCTTGAACTCATGTTCGTTAATGGACATAAATATAGCGTTCTTGCCTTTGTTATTATTTCGAGAAACCTGTTTCTCTTCTTGAGTAAACTCACTCAATATTTTCTTAATCCTTTCATTGCTTCCATCAGTGGCTGGTTTAGTTGGATAAAGGTATCCATTTTCAATAATATCCCAGACATCATCTCCCAGAGTGCCTTGAATGAAAGCAATCATTCTTACTTTCCAGTAAGAAAAATTGGTTCCATCAAAGACTGGAGGTCTGGTCAAGTTACCATATCTTTCGTTTTTCTCGTCCATAATGATTTTGAGAAAACAGTTTCAGAAACTCAGGATCTTTTTGAAAAAAGTTCACCAAAAGCTCTGATACCAATTGAAAATAACGTTGCCAAAGCCGTTTATGAAAATAAACTATTTAAGCAACTCCGAAAGTTTGTTGAAGAAACTCTTTACTTAAATCAAAACTATTTTGAACACAAGATGTGTTAACAAAATTATGTACGAGATATGGACAAGATTTGATAACAAGTTTTAGTAAACAGTTTAAAATGTTTTAAACTCAGCACACTATTAGAAAGGGATGAGAAGATGTAGAAATATTGATACTCAGATTTTTAACGTGGTAAAACCTCAACCTTGAGGAAACATCCACGACTCCCTCTACGGAGTAAAACAAAAACAATCACTAAAACAAATATATGAGTTACAACCTATTTAACTAACATGCACACAAAAACAAATCTATACAAGTTCAGGATTGTACCCTCTGGCGTCCTTAACTTTTCTGCAGATCTTGTTTGTTGATGTAGTTGTCTCAGTTTGTCAACTCTTCTTTGTTCCAGCACTTTACGTCGACTTATGTTCACCAAATCTTATAGCCAACACTTTGAGTGTTTGTAGTGTGAAGATGTTTGTGAATGGTGTTCTAAAACACATGCATGCACACACACACACTTATTAGTTACAGACGATCCTAATAAATCACATATAAAGTCTATATGCAGTGTATTTGTTATTTTTCTTTCTTACAAAACCAAGAACCTTTTCGACCTTTCAAACTAACCCAGATTCCACGGAGATCTTGCTTAAGAAATCGGTCAAGACCTTTCTCAATCACTTTTGAAAATATTATGTGGATTGAGAACCCTCCAAGTGCGAATCCCACTAGGTCAGGTTAGGTTTTGTAAAAACAGAAATAGAAAAACATCTATTGTTGATCTTTGAAAAAAAATGTTTTAACAGAAAAGAATCAACAACGAAATTCTCAAGATGAGAAATAAATGCAACTAAGTGTTCTGTGACATGAAAAACCTCAGATCTATGATTTCTATTGAAAAAGAAACAAGATCTGAGTCTATGTCTAAGTTGGAAATAAGATTTATGAACACAAGGATTTCAGCAACCCAGAAATCACTCAACTCGAACTCTCATAACTCAAGAAACACTAAGGATGGTGTTTGTCTGGTTATGGTGTTTATAGAGAGGTAAGTGGTTTAGATTTAGAGGTATTTGGACGAAGTTAGGGTTTCTAACTAGGGTTTGGTTTCTCTCTCTAACTTCTCTCTTCTCTCTTCTCTCTCTTCTCTCTCTCTCTCTCTATTCTCTGAGACTTTGCAAAAATGGCAAAAGCTTTCGAAGGCTGAGATGAAAGGTCTTTAAATAGGGAGAGGAGAAGATTCCAGAGCCTCGTTCAAAAGCAATGGCTGAGATTGAGTCAAGCACCATTGACTGCAATCCAAGGGCTCACAACAGGCGGTGGATTAAACAGGCTATGATTGGCTAAAGGGATTACACGGGGATCCACTCAAAAGACATGCAGGCCATCGATAAGGATAGATCCAAGGGCTGTAAGCGTGCGATGGTTTGTCTCAGTAAAGAAACACAGTTTGGTCCAATCAGAAGACAGCAGGTGTTGGCCTGTGAACGAAGGTAAACGCGCGTCACAAAATAATTACAGAGCCAACCCTTAAGTCTCTAGCGCTTTCGGTTTCTACCCAGAGTAACTTTAGGCCAATAAACACAACAATCCATATTTATATAATAACCCCAAGACTTTATAAATCAAATTTTAATTAAGTAAAACCTTGTTTAAAATATGTTTTAAATTCCCAAAAAATTATTAAAAATCAAATTGAGGGATTTAAACACACTCACAACATTAAAACACATAGGGGTGCAATATGATATGCAAGAATCAAATTCTAAGTGTGTGAGTGATGGCTATAGTCTTAGGATCATTACATGATAGATAGAAGAAGAAGCAACCCAATCTCTGAAGCTCTTTGGTTTCTAGGATAGACACTATTTTGTCACAATTTCCAAACTAGATGAGCTCTTATACAGTCTAGACTCAAATGAGTCAAAAGTATAAGGGCTTCAGCCTTAATGGGAGACGGAGGACGAGATGTCTTGGGAGTGGAAGAAGTAGGTATTGGTTACACTTCATAAGCACGTTTCTTCTAGGTTTTTGTACCCAAGGTCTTCTTCCTAGAACCAGAGCCATCAGCAGTAGAGGGGACTCTAAAAAAATTTCTCCTTGACGTAGCCCCCTTAATGGGATAAGCCACGATGGTGGGAAATACAACAGTAGGAGGAATGGGGGATCGTGTCATTGAAACTCACATTGTACCCGCTCTAACTCATCTTGTCATTTAGCTCTTATCTCTCCACTCAAATCTATAGAAATTTGGGAGGAACAGAGGCAATAGAAAATGCAACCATGAGAACTTGGGACTTAGGCTGGGATTTGATTTTTAAAAAAGTCCCAGTCTTGGAGGCCCTTGCTTTCTTGGCAGAAGGTTTTAAAGGTCCCTCGCTAGGAGCTATACCAGTAGAAGCACCTTTGACAGTGTTTTTGGGTGCAGGCATTTTCTTAGACCTTGATGCTGCAATGGGGACCATAGGGAAGTACGGGGGAAGCTCGCTAGGAGGACCTTTGGGAGTATGGCTTAGAGGAACTTAATCCTAAGTATGGAATTCCCTTTTAGCCCTAGCTCTAATGGTGGAAACTCTAAACCACTGGGAAAACAGGGGGCTTTGGATGAACTCTTTAATCTGGGTCAGTTGTGATGGCCAATACTTCAAAGTAAAATCTCCCTTCTGGGAGAAGGTAGGGATGGTAACTTGACTTCTAATTGATAAATAGATAGAGGGGGCTGCTGAGATAGTGTAGAATGCACAAGCCTCATAAAAAGTAGCACTAGTGTGAGACTCCTGAAATACTAGCCGAGGAACCCCCTGATTGTAGCCAAACTGAAGGTTTTAACAGTTCGGGTTATAATGTTATGAGGTGTGTCCCTATTTTGTATAGGAAGGTAGGTAGCTGAGAGTGAAAGCTAAAATAACGACGAATGAAGGGTCGTCAATGACGAGATCCTCAAAAGTGGGTTGCATAACCCTGGATGTAGGACCAAAGAAATTCCAAGTGTGGGCAAAGAAATTCTCACCATAAGGCCTCATAATGAAACTACTCATTATGTCAAAGATGCCCAGGATGTCCTTACGACTTTATTTTTTATGGAAACGAAAAAGGTGATGGGTCTTGATGGTTTGACCAGTTGGGAGAGGGACTTAGTGTGTTGATATTTCGAGAAAATGGTAATACAGGAATCCCGTTAAAACTATGGCGCTGGAAAAATTATCCAAGTTATATCATCCCAAAGAATGGTCCATGTCCATGAGGGTCCCATCTAGCCAAGAGTAAAGCTATTCTAAAGCCATGGATTTAAGATAGAGCTTGTACCCCTTGGCCAAACTGATGCGGAGATTGATAAGATCCTTACGAGGTTGGTAGTTGGGCTTACCAAGCAAGATAAAACATGATAGAATAATAATTATATAGGCTGGCAGCTCAAGGGATGTACCTATACTTGGTCCAAACTCATCACGATAAAAGTACCTAGTAAGAGGGGTGATGGTAGCTTTGTTGGAAGTATCGATGCATCTCCTACAAATTTGATCCAAGTCTTCTCGGGCCTCCATTTATTTAGCATCCAAAGCTTCATCATGGTAGGGAGAAGTACATATAAGCTCAAGCCTAAGTAGTTCACAAACATCCTCAATGGTAACGGTAAACTCTCCCCATGAGGCAATAAATGTGTGGGCTGTGGTGTTCCAACATGAAACTGGGACTTATAGGGAAGCATTATCTCCCGAAACCAGGTGGTACAACAAAGACTAACTTTGGTGAGGGCATCATCATATGTGGACTGCATGAATGAGTTCCAATCAGCAAAGAGGGATGGGGAACCACCAGGTCCTTCGAAATCAATATGGGAATGGGGGAAGTCACCTCGATGGATGAGAAACCTCATAGTTCACTTTGGGGGAAAGAAACACCAAATAGTAGTGTCTCCATCTTCATCACCTAAGAGTAAAGGGTCACACTTGGCACTCAAAGTGCAAGTCTTGCAGACACCCCATAAATCATCACCCTTGCCAAAGAAAGGAGTGCAGAGATAAAAGCGGAGTTACTCTTGGTGAGGTACCATCAGGGTGGTGGAATCCATAGCAGGGGAAGGAGTAGTGGTGGTTGCAGATGGATCAGAGGTAGGGAGGACAACTGGTACGCTTGTTGCACTATTATAAGATGCCATGTGAGAGGTGTAGGATGAAAATCTTGAAAGAAGAGATAGTGGATTGGAAACAATGGAGTAATAAAAGTTGAAGACGACAAAGGAAGAAAGAAACATAAGAAAAGCTTGAGCAACAATGGAGGATAGCACTTTTTGTCTCTAAAATCTCTGCAAGTATGGAGGAAAACAAAGACACGATATAAACAAATTGATAAGTGTTGAGTATTAGACGTTTGAAAAGCAAGTGGACGTTTGAGTTTCCCACAGAGGCACGTGCCAAGCTTCCAAAATGATTACAGAAGGGACAGATGTCCCTTCAGGGAGTGCTCTAACAGTTGGAAAGACAACCCTACGTCATTAATGACGTGACGCTTGGGAGAGAGAGGGTTACTTTCATGAGAAGTAACGATTTTTTCTGCCTCAATTAAAGAAACTCCTCACACTCTAAGATTGAATGATGATACAACATCTTGAAGATGCATCAGGTATAATTTTTCTTTACCTTCTAAGAAATGGAGGTTGCTCAAATCACACTTCAAAAAGAAATGATGTCCCCTCGCTAGAAGTCTAAACGGATGTAACTTTAACTCCGGTACATCGGGCATAATTTTTCTTTTCTAACAAATAGAAGATGGAACAGCTGGAAACTAAGGACAAGAAAACGTTATGATGTCCCCTCGCCAAAGGCCTAAATGTTGCAGAGCCTTGGTTCAGGTACATTGTGGAGAATTTCACTTTTTTCTAAATATTGGCAGTCGGTTGCAATAAACGCAGAGATGGAAGAATTTTTCTCTCACACTAGAAGATGGTTCATCGAATTGAGAAGTTTTTCTTACAGACATTTCCAATTATCACAACAAATCTGTACACGAAGGGGGAAATTTTAGCGGGGCTTGAAGGTAATTTTTGAATTAGAGAAAGCTTCCCCAGTTAATTGAAGAGACTCGAGAGAAGGAAGAAGTGAGGCAGCTCAGTGAGGAAACTGGCCGAAAGAGAACTTATTTATCTTACTTTCTTACTTAGTCTAATTGTATGTTTTAAATAAATTATTTGTTATGTTATAATTACTATAATATTGAGTGTGAGATCAAATGGTACTACACGAGAGACCAGGACTAGTAGGGCCTGGGAGAGCTTACATGCTCTATCGAATGACCTCGCCATGGGAACTTCAGAGAGACATGGTTTAGAGGATTGAAAAGTGAGGCGGCATTTGGGCTAGTCCTGACCATCTTAGATACACCTGGTAAAACATCGAGAGATTTTTTCATCGTGGAAGCTTGTATAGATTATCCTTAAGTTCCATCACATATTGAGCTTCGAGTTAAATAGTCCTTTACCAAATATCGCCTCTACTTTACAGTCAGCGTGCCTAGCCACCTGCCCTCTATCCAATCTAAACTTGAGTAAACCATTGTGGTATTAGGGTTATCAGAAGGTTTAGTGAGCTACATCTTTTGTGATAGACCTCTAACGCACAGTCTATAGGAAAAGCACATGTCCTGGCATTTAATGATTATGACGTAAGGTGTGATAATCCATTAGGCATTTAATGTTTGGGACTTAAAATGTGAAAGGCGGGTCTTTCACATTAATGAAATGTAACACCCCGCACTTTTAGGGATAATTAAATTCCATAAGTGGGCATAATTAGGAGATTAAGGGAAATTCTATGAATAGTCATTTTGGGATTTATGAACATTTGATTATTACCGGTGCGTGTTACAGTTACTTTTGAGACTAAGTAAATAAGTTGGATTAGTTTAATTACATCTCGCAGTTGGGTAAAGCGAGAAAGGATAATATTTTATTTGGAAAACCCGTACTACGATGTGTTGGGTTTAATTAGGGAATTGTAGTAAAGTGACTCGAATGGAAATTTCGAGTGCGCTGTTGGCTTCAGAATGGCCAAGACAGTTAGAATAGAGTATATGAGAGTAGTGTTTAGGTTCCGAGGATTTTTGGGCTAATAGGGACTCGTAATTGAGTAAATGAGTCATTTTTGGGTTTATAAGGGATAAACCCTTATTTCTCCCTATATAAGGCACGAGAGAGTGGGATAAAGGAAAGAAACAGAGAGAAAAGAAAGAGGAGAAGAGAGAGGAAAAAAGGAGAGGAAAAGGGGATTTTTGGCCAAACTCCGCGGGATTCGACTCGAGGTCGTCGAATTTTATCCACGAGGCAAGTGTTTACTTCCTTTATTTATTTTTTAGCCTAAATCTCATATTATAATTTGGTAATAACAAATTATATAGTTTTGGGTTAGGTCTTCGTGAATCAAATCGGGTTTTTTGGAAGATTAATGGTTAAACCCGGGATAATATACAATTTGAGAAACTTAAGAATCAATTAAAATTAATTGTTGTTGATGGGTTCTAGGATGATTAGAACCCTTTTTATGATTAGAACCCTTTTTAAGTGTGTGTGTGTGTGTGTGTGTGTATATGGTTGATTGAAGTTGGTTGAGGTTGTAAGAGGAGATAAAAGGTTGGGGGAAGCTTTAATGGCCGAAATAGGGGTCGGAGAAGAAGCTGCCCTGTTTGATCGATCGATCGACGGACAAGGGTCGATTGATCGACCCTATAGAATTTTTAGCAATTTCGGCTAGTTAAGTTTAAATGGGATAAATTCCCAAGTTAATTAGTCATACCTTGTTTATTTGGGGAAATACGTATCCAATTAGGGGAATATATTCCTAGTCATTTAAGGGAATTTATTTAGACTAGGAGAGTGCAAAAATGATGTGGCACCTAATGTATGGTTTGAGAAAAATAAATTGTAGAATTAGATATTTGGAATTCCTAAAAATAGTATAGGGATTCTAAATTTGTGATTTGAGTGAGGCGTAAGACCTTTGGTTAATTGAAGGCAAGACTCAGGGATTACTAATTTAAGGGTGTTCGGGATGAGTAATGCTTGGGGAAATATTTCGAAGGACGATTACAATTATATTATGCGTGTCAAAAATAGTTATTTAACTCTTATATATTTGGAGTAAATCCTAGGATTTGAATAGGATGAGAAATTGAGGATATGGAGTAAAGATGCATGAGTAGGCTATCTGGGGTCGGTTGACGACTGTAGACACCCCATTCTGTTACCCCCTAACTCTCCTTAGGTCCTTAGTACCTCCCTTCATCACCATAAACCCAGGTCATGTCCCGAGTACTGACCGGGAGGCCACCGGGCACTCCCCGACTCAGTTTGATGCAAAAGTCAAACTCTTCATCTTGACCGAGACTGAATGAATCTTCAAAGGGAACTGAATACCCTTTCCAACGGTCCTCCCCGTGAGCGATTCCGACTTACCATGCGGACGAATGATTCCTTTGCGTTCGAAACTTGACCTAGAGGCCACCGGGCGCTCCCGGGCTCTGTTTGACCTATGAAAACTCTTCAGCTCGACGAGGCTGAATGAATCTTCAAAGGGCACTGAATACCCTTTCCAACGGTCCACCCCGTGTGCGATTCCGACTTTCCATGTGGATGAACGATCTGTTTGACTCCGGGAGGTCACCGAATGCTTCCCGGTCCTGATTGACCAAATTCAACTCTCCAAACCTGGTCAAACTCTTTGGAATGTCGAAGTACATCTCCTAACCTTTCCAATGGTCCACCCCGTGCGCGATTCGAACTTACCATGCGGACGAACGATCTGTTTGCGTCCGAACGATTCCCCATCCAATGGACCGACAAATGCTTCCGAGCCATATTTGATCCAAATCCAACTCCCGAACCCGGGAGTGGTCCCAAGGACTTTCTAAGGTCTCTGAATTACCTTTCCAACGGTATGCCCCATGCGTGATTCTAACCAGCAGTTTGCCCTTGACGGCTGATTTTTCAAAAAATCTTGAAGCGCACTGCCAAATGGCAGGTTCCAGACCCTGCCTATCGGCACCTGCCGATAGGTAGGAATAGGTCTATGCCGATCGGCACTCACCTGGGCCTATAAAAGGAGGCCTTCACCTCATTTTCAAAGAGGGCCCAGATCTGATAGAAATCTCTCAGAACGAATCCCAGAAACCTGTCTCGAAGGCAGCGTGATTTCAACATCCAAATCCCCTTTTTACTTCCACTTTTCATCAAACTTGGTGAATTAGCCACTCTCCATCATCATCCAAGTGCAAGGGCTTCTCTCCAACATTCAAGATCAAGCTCAAGATCTTCAATAAGGTCCAACTTTTTCAAACACTCTCTTAAATTCTCTTAAATTCTCAATAACTTGTCTTCTTATTTAGAACTTTTATTATCTCAATACTTTTTATTTAGTATTATTGCACATCTCTTACTTTCATATAAATAAAAACACAAAAAATAAGAAAAAGAGGGTTTGCTCATAAATTTCAAGTAGGGATTCTCACACTTTTTCCACACTTTTCTCACAATCTAAAACCCTTTTTCTACACACTCACAAATAAGAGATTCCCCATTTGGATTTATGGGATAAACCCCACCCCTCATTTTGTATGCGAACTACGTGGACTTTGATGCCTTTATAGGCTACGTAGGCGTCTCGGGGTAAAACCCGAGACTCGAGTCCTTTTCCCCACTTTTTCTCTCACATCTTTCTATCTACTCTAATCTTCTTATATTCTATATACTTGCCCTTAGTGACGTATTACCCCACATGCGTTATCGTTCCATTATAACGGTCAATGTAGGGGTAATCGCGTAAATCTTATTTTTCTAATACTATTCTTATATCTTCCTACGGACGACTCACTTTATCTTTTCCATGATACAAGTCGAGGATTCCTACCTCCATTCTATATATATACACATGCACACATATCACGGGGGGAAACAAAAGGAAAATAGAAAATATTCATGAGAGACTGAAAGGGCGGAATGGGTGCCTAACACCTTCCCATTTCGTAACTAAGCCTCCGAACCCTTCTCGAATCGTCTTGGTTTCGCACGCACCGGTATGTCATTAGATGCCATCCTTCGGGGTGGCTTCCCCCTTTTCTTTTATCTGTTTTGAGTAAAATAAACTGGCGACTCTGAATCTCTCTACATTTTTACACCACAAACGACGTCGGTCGAAGCGCTTCCGAGAGGATCCTTTCCTCCACGCTACCCGCCCACGCGACGAAGATCGGGGATGGCCACAGTGGCGACTCTGCTGGGGATATGTATGTTTAGAGGGCTTGACTCTATTTACATGGATGATATATTTGTTTATATTCCCCCTATATCTTCATGTTCCCTTTTTCATGTATATCCCATGCTTATGCTTATGTTCACACACTTGTAGAAAATTCTCCATGTACACTCCACACCACGTGCACCTAGGATCACATATGTCCCCAAGTTGCACGCATCACCCATCCATACTTGGTGTAACTTTTGGGGTACTTGTACTTTGCTACCTGTTTGGCATAATCAAGAAAGGCATTCTCATCATAAGATACCAATAAGAGAATCATGCATGATTCATACGACATCACCAAAGAGCATTGATATTGACCAAATTTTACCCAGTAACTAGAGGGTCACTTCATGATGGGCGCTGGTCCGGTAGGTCGCCGTTAGCTTAAGAAATATGTCTCTCACCTTCCATTAGCCAAGTACCTTTGACATATATCGAACGGTTCCCTTGCATCGTATCGCTTGACCGAAGTCATGACGGGAGGTATATCGCAGGGAATTTGTTCACGTACATCGATTATATCGAATTCTCTCTCACACGTACCGTCCCCAAGAGGTATATGGTGAGGCAATTCATGTACACTCAGGTATATCAAATGGCTTGTCCACACATACCGATTGCCCGCAAGAGCAAGACGTATATCGTGGAAGTCACGCCAAAGGGGGGAACCCATTCCAATTCACCTACCCAACTGCCTACCCGCATATAGGTGTCAAACCTAGGACACGCACTTTAGATTGCCGGTTTCAACCCGAAAGTCTGCCAAAATTTCGAGTCGTTCTGTCGCCCAATTTTTGTGCATTGTTAAAACAGGACCCTATCCGTGATCCTGGTTACAAATCCAAACCGTAGCTTTGCATATATTAAGACCCCCACTTTTCCAAGCTCGGGTCAAGTCCGGCATTGCATTTAGGAGAATTAAATACAAGTGAAAACATAATAATCATGCTGAGTTCCGTCTCCAAAAACATTTCATCCCTCTATATCAAAAATTCAAAAACATTTCTCCCTTCTTTATCAAAAATCCAAAAAAATTTCTCACTTCTTTATCGAAAATCCAAAAATAATTCTTCCTTTTTTAAAAAAAAAAATCTCATCCTACGCCTTCTCAGGTTAATCGTAAGCCCTTGGCCTGGCTCCCTATTGGCTTTGGTCTTCAGTCAAATCACCCCGGAGTTTTATTCATTCTTATACTACTTCTTCTGAGTCCAGAATCGATCCATCTTCCATTGAGAATACAGATCAAGCACCAGTCATATAGTCGGATCTGACGACAGTCCTAGATCAGCTCGTGTCCAAGATTGACAATCTCCAAACCGAGGTTCGAGAGATGAAACGAAACCAATTCTTATTCCTCAAGAGCCCGATGCCCTATTACCTCGTGCTATGGGTCCACCTGAGCCTATCTGTGTTCTGGAAGAATATTAGCACGCTCCACGTCCCCCTCCTGCCAATGGGTCGTCGCCTGCCCAGCTTCTAATGCCAAATATTGCCCAGCATATGGCTAACCTGCCTGTGGTCGTTGATCCAAAGGAGGTGTTAAATAAATTCAAAGAGGATCTCAAGATGCTCACCAAGAAGTTTGACCAAGTCAGGATCTCTGGGAATTACATGGACTACACCCACATGTCTCCTTATCCTAAAGCAAGGTTACCCGAGAAGTTCAAGATGCCAAATATCGAGAAGTTCGGAAGGAGTGGACCCCCAATTTTTCATCTTCGCAGTTATCATCGTTCCATGACTCTACTAGGGGCTTCTGAAAAGGTGATGGCCCATTTTTTTCAGCAAACTTTGAAGGATAGTGCCCTCCGATGGTTTTTATCTCTTGAGGAATCCAGGATCCGTAGCTGGGAGGATGAAGCTCGAGAATTCATGTCACAGTATAAATACAACGAAGAGCTTGAGGTCACCCATCATTATTTAGAGCTGCTCAAACAGAATCCAGGAGAATCAGTCAGTAACTTCATAACTCTGTGGAGAGAGCGAGCAGCTACCATGACCAATCGGCCATCTGAAGAAGAACAGGTCAATATAGTGAAGAAAAATTTCTTGCCCTATGTTCGAGCGACGATGGGAGGACAATATTATCCCCACTTCCAATCTCTCGAGGCTAGAGTGGAAATCAAGGAGATCCTCGTTAAAACAAAGATTGAACCAAAGAAGGTGTCCGGACAGTTCATCCCTAGAAAGTATGACAAGCCTACCAGTGCTACCGTTTCGACCATCAACAACATCTCTCAACCAACCACGTTATGGGCACCATAAATCCGCCCTACCCCCATCTGAGGGGACTATACTGAGCTCCATGCTCCCCTCTCTAAATTTTACCAAGCCCTGTTAAGTCGAAAACTCATCAAACCCTTAGATCCCCGTCCATTGCTAAATCCACTCCCAAGAAACTTTAAGGCTGATGCTCATTGCGTCTTTCACCACACTACCGGCCATAGTACCGACCAATTCTTCCACCTTCGAAACGTAATCCAAGATCTCATTGATGGGGGTACCATCGCCCCACCAGCCAATCCTAAGCCAAACACTACTTATAATCCACTCCCAAATCACACCAATGCCATCTTCTTAGAAGAAAACCCAGATTTCGATCCCTCAACTCAAATCACACCTATATACTCTCCTAAACCTCTTCAAACTTACCCATATTTCCTCCTACACCCTACAAGCCTCGCTAATCAGGCACTGTCACTCCTTACCAGAGCATGCATCGCTGTCCGTACCCATTCAAAAAATAGAAGTATGGAATTGTCAGAGGTGTTAAACCAACTCCTAGAGTTCGGGCTAAAATTTCCCTCACAGATGGTCATCGATTGCCAGAAGTTCAACACACTGTTCTTGGAGGCACGAAAATGGGCACAAGATTCAGATAAGTGGGTGGTACCAACCGATGAAGTCAACCTAGATGATGTTGTCCAGACTATGGCAGAATTATTCGAGCAAACCAATAGCATTTGCAATATCACCGAGTTACTTGACACTTTGAAGCTACAAGGGCGCTTGGTCCCTTCAATCACACATATCCCCACGGAATGGGGGAACGTGTATGAAAAAGCTGTTAAAGTTGTGGAATGCATCGACTTTACATGGAAAGACAGAATTGTTACCACCGGATGGGGGGAAGAATTCGAAGATTCGAGTGAAGAACAAGTTCCAGGAAGAGATGGCCCACTAGCCGACATATGTGGGATGATATCAATTGAAGAACTCCTCAGAGAAATAAATAGGGTGGCATCACAACCTGAGATTGACGAGGAAACGGGATTTGTGTTCTTTCCTTATTTAGTAAATCACATGACCAAATCAGGGAGACATTACCAGGTTCCAAGCTCACTACCAGCAAATGACAAAGGGAAAGGCGTTGAAAACCTTCCTATGCCAGAGATGACCATCGAGGAGAGGAAGATCCTCGATCAACTAAAGAAAACCCAAGCTAACATCACTCTACGGGGGCTTTTTATGTCTTCCCAGCTGTACAGAAATGCTTTAATCAAGCTGCTCACTGGACCCATAGTTCCTCCATCTACCACACTAAAAGAAGTGGTAAATCTGGTCGGATCCTTAACCTCTTCCCGAATGCTATCATTTTCTGAAGAATAAATCCCTAGAATTGGGCCTAATCACAATCATGCACTCAATATCTCCGTCGAAGTTATGGGAAAGGCCGTGCCACTCTCCCTTGTAGATAACGGATCCGCCTTGAACGTTTGCCCTCTGAGAACTTTCAAGTGTTTAGGCATGAAAGAAAGCGACCTTGCTCCAACCTCCGCCGATGTGCGTGCCTACGATAATACCCATCGTGAGGTGATGGGGTCCATAAAACTTGCAATAGGGGTTGGCCCTATAAACCCCGTCGTTGAATTCCAAGTCATAGACATCCCAGCTTGTTTCAACCTATTGCTCGGACGCCCCTGGCTCCACAGTATCAAGGGTGTGTCTTCCTCACTCCATCAGAAATTGAAGTTCTTCGCCGACGGGCGAGTCATCACCATTTTGGGTGACAATGAAAATGCCGAGGGGGCAAGCACCAGCAGTCCAATTCTTGAGATAAAGCACGGGTTAAATGATATGCTCCTATCAGGATTTCGAGTCGAGCCACTCCCACTCCCGATAGGGGACGGTTTCAAAGAAAGGGTTTGTCCAGAATATGACTCTCACGGTAATGTCAATGTGATTCAGATGTTCAGAAACATGCACTTCATGCCCGGACTGGGGCTAGGGCAAAGGCAACAGGGGATACTTGAGCCCATCGAACAGAATAAAGCTTTCCCTCTTTGTGGCTTGGGGTATCAACCATCAGAACAAGAGCTAAGAATGATCCGCCAGTCTCGACCAAAGATAAGATCAGACTGTAGCCGAACTATCTCAGGAGACTCCTTAAATGGACGATTCATCAAAGAAGGCGAGGACTTCCCCTTTTACGATTTTCCAGAACCATGGTAGGACCACACATATAAGAAGATGAGGCCGGGAATGGAGATCTTTTCCCAAGATGGCTACCCATGGGTCGAAAGTTTCCAATATCGTGTACAACTGCTCATCAAAGATGCTGAAGAGAGTGAGGAAGGTAATTCCAAAGATTCCTTCAACTCACAGACACTGGGACTGGCACTCTGCATGGTTCATTCAGGAACTACATCAATGGACCCATCCAGTTTGATTAAATCTACTGATACACCTCTCCTCAACTGGCATGCTGCGCCAGTTCTACCTCGTGAAATCTCCCCTGACCCCAATGTTTACCCTATTTCTTCTTCTGTTGTCTATCATTGTTCAAATGTAATCGAGACCTCTTTTGATGAGGTTATCAATGTTGTTTTTCCTATCAATGAAATAAATGAAGATTTTGAGTATCTTGTTGTGCCTTACATTAACTGCTTGAATTCTAGTCAAACTTTTGATGATGATGATTTTGCAAATGAACAATTCTTAACTGATATAAATAAGGTTAATAATAAATAACATAACCGCATTCAAGTTAATGAAGAAGAGACTGTTGTTATTAATCTCGGTTCTAGGAGCCAACTGCACGAGATTAGGATAGGGGCCACCCTTGACGAGCATGAGCGTTCCCAACTCGAAGAATTATTGAAGGAGTTCGTAGATGTCTTCGCGTGGTCCTATGATGATATGACCGACATTGATCCTGAAATAGCTCAACACGAGATCCCCACTCTCCCAGATTACAAGCCAGTTAAACAAAAATTGAGAAAACTCCGCACCGAATGGTCGCTCAAGGTCAAAGAAGAGGTGGTCAAATAGTTAAACGTGGGTTTCATTCGGGTGATCGAATATCCCACATGGCTAGCCAACATTGTACCTGTAGCGAAATCCAGAGGGAAGGTTCGAATGTGTGTAGATTATCGAGATTTAAACAAGGCTTCTCCAAAGTATGATTATTCGCCACCCAATATCAAAATGAGCGTGGACAACACAGCCAGTCATACTCCCAAGTCTTTTGTCGACGGGTTTGCTGGATACAACCAAATCAAGATGCACCCCGACCACCAAGAAAAAACCGCATTCATCACCCCATGGGGAACCTTTTGCTACACCGTCATGCCATTTGTTCTCAAGAATGCTGGGGCTGCCACAACCATCCTGCACGATCTGATTCACAAAGAGGTCGAGGTCTATGTGGATGATATGATTATCAAGTCCAAAACTAGAGAAGGTCATGTTCCCGCTCTTCGAAAGTTCTTCGAACGACTGTGACGGTATCAGATGCGACTTAATCCATAAAAGTGTGTCTTCGGCGTTAAAAAGGGAAAACTCTTGGGATTCATGGTCAGCGAAAAGGGGATAGAAGAAGATCCTACAAAGCTAAAGGCCATACTTGAGATGCCACCACCCCGAACAGAGAAAGCAGTCTGAGGTTTTCTTGGAAAATTACAATATATCAGCCGATTCATCAACCAGCTAACTTCCATCTGTGAACCGATCTTCAATCTCCTTCGAAAAGATTCAACCAAGGTTTGGAACGAGGCCTGCCAAGAATCTTTTGACCGAATCAAACAATACCTAACCCAACCTCCAGTGCTCATGGCATCACAGTCTGGTCTCCCTTTTCTCCTATACCTAACCATAACCGACACTACAACTAGGGCTTTACTAGCCCAATATCTTGAAGACTCCCGCAAAGAAAGAGCCATATATTACACCAGTCGGAAATTGGTCGGGTACGAGGTCAATTACACTACCTTGGAAAAAGCATGTGCCGCACTTGTCTGGGTCACCCAAAAGTTACGACACTACATGCTCTCCTTCCCCATCAAACTTGTATCCCGAATGGATCCCATCAAATACCTGCTTGAGAAACCCGCCTTATCCAGTCGAATGGCCCGATGGTTGATGCTCCTAACCGAGTTCGAGATCATGTACGTCACACAGAAAGCTATTAAAGGAAGAGCCATCTCTGACTACCTCGCCGATTACCCCATAGAAGAAGCGGAGGTTCGGATTTCTGAATTCCCAGATGAAAATATCCTCTGCACCACTCAAGACCACCTTCGATGGAAAATGTTCTTTGATGGCGCTGCCAACAAAAAGGGATATGGCATTAGGATACTCTTGATCGCCCCAGATGACTCCCACACTCCCATCGCTATTAAATTGGATTTCCTTTGCACCAACAACATGACGGAATACGAGGCATACACAGTGGGCCTCAAGGTTGTTCTCAAGAAAGGTATTCAATACCTTGATGTTTATGGGGATTTTGCCCTTATCATCGGTCAAGTGCTCAGAAAGTGGAAAGTCAAGGACGAAAAGCTCCAACCCTTCCATGCCCACTTAGAAGAGTTAGCCTCCCGGTTCCAAGATATCACCTCCCATTACCTACCCCGAGAAAATAATAACCTAGCCGATGCTCTCGCCACCTTGGCCTCCATGGTCGACATGCCCTAAGGAATAACAATGACCCCCTTCCTGGTTCAAAAGCAAGACAAATCGACCCATTGCTACCATATTGAGCTTGTCTCCACTGAAGATACCGAACTAGATGATTGTTGGTACTATGATATCTGGTGCCTCCTCAAACATGGTAGGTATCCCGAGGGTTCCAACAAGAAAGATCGAACAACCCTTTGAAGACTGGCCACCCAGTACATCATATGTCATAAATCTCTACTCAAGAGGAACTTCGGTGGAACTCATCTACACTACATCGCAGGGGCTGAGATTGAGAAAACAATGCAGAAAATCCACAACGGGGAATGAGGAACCCACATGAATGGTCACATGCTCGCCGAGAAGATTATTCGACAGGGCTACTACTGGACCACCATGATCCAGGATTGCACTGCCTATGTTCGGAGGTGCCTCAAATGCCAATAATTCTCCAATCTTCAACACTTGCCTTCACGAGAATTATACAACATGACCTCTCCCTGGACGTTCTCCACCTGGGGTATCGACATCATAGGGAAGGTTACACCAAAGGCTTCAAATGGACATGAGTTCATCCTGGTTGCCATCAATTATTTCACCAAATGGGTCGAGGCTGAGTCATACGCAGTGTTGAATTCCAAGAAAGTGGACAAATTCCTCAAGAAAAATATCATCTGCCGATATGGGGTCCCACACGAGCTGGCATCAAATAACAGGTTTCATTTCAAAGCAGAAGTCACAGAAGTACTTAAATAGTACGGGATTCAAAGACACAAATACTCTCCCTACCGACCTCAGACCAATGGTGCAGTTGAAGTCGCCAACAAGAACCTCAAAGCCATCATCAACAAGATGACCGAAAGTTGTAGGGATTGGGCCGACCGGATCCTATACGCCCTCTGGGGCTATCGAACCTCAATCCGAACCTCTACTAGGGCTAACCCTTACTCCCTGGTCTACGGCACGGAAGCATTCCTACTTGTGGAGCTTGAAATACCCTCGCTACGCGTCATGCTCGAAAGAAAAAGACTGGTGCCAAAGCCGTCTTAATGAGCTAGCCCTCCTAGATGAAAGAATATTGAAAGCTCTTTACCACATACAGGGGAACCATCGCCGAATAGCGTGAACATTCAACAATAAAGTCAAGGATCGCGGTGTTCGGGAGGGGGATTTATCCCTCAAAGAGATAATAGAACCCATCTGGGTCCCCAGAGGGAAATTCAAGCCTAATTAGAGCGGCCCCTACATTGTGAAGAAAATCTTATCCGACGGTGCCGCCATGCTCACTGACCTAGATGGGGAAGAGATGGATCGTCCAGTAAATCAAGACCGTCTCAAGAAATTCTACCCCTAGTCCGAAATCTCGGCGCGCTACGAATCTTCTCATCCCCCTGCTATTCTAAAAAAATGCTTTATTTCCCTCTACCCAGAACTACGTGGGCCTGATCCTCTACAAAAACTATTTTAAAACATTTTCAAAAAACCCCAGAGGTACGTAGGCAACTCATCCACCTCACATGAGTGCGACCCCTTTCTTTTTCACAAAATACTATTCTTTTCTTACCTCCGAGAACGGCGGTTCATTTTAAAATTATTTGAACAAAAGGATTATGTATGCCTTAGCGATCAGTATAGATAATTCAAAATACAAAATTCAACGAAAGGCACAGCTGGATGATTAGAAACTTATTTATTTCATTAATAAGAAATTACAGTACGGATTACATAAGAAGAAGGAATGGATAACTCCCTTCCCCACTACCATAAAAAGCCAAATAAAATCCCCACACCTATCACACAAATAAACTCCCCAGAAGTCCTACCCATAGCTACAAGAGGAGCCTGCACCCTCATCATCTACGTCCTTAGGACCCCAGGTTTCCCCTTCCTGAATAGAGTGTCGTAAACATTACATGGATCGATGAGCCTTAACCATCTTCGAAAATATCACAACGCCCCCTTCCATGGAGTCAGATAAAACAAACCATCTTTGTCCAGTCTCTACTGCCAACATCTTGCTGACTACTTTCCTCCATAACCACTTCATATAATCTTTGGGGACATGGCAAAACTTCCCGACAGACTGAGAGACCCAAGCAATAGACGCAGGCGCTCAGTCAAATCCTCTACCGAAAGAAATTTGAGATCCAAGGTGGTACGACCTGTGCCCAGTCGAATTGGCACAGAAGCCGCCAAGGGAAATATAAAGAGGTCTATCTGAGACCAACCAGCCACACATATGAATACTCTTCTAGCTCCAGAACAGGCTGTAACTATCCCCACCAAGGCACTGACCAATACAACCCACAAGCCCCATGCTCCACAAACCAATTCTCCCAGTTCTCAACATACAGGCCAACGCGGATGAAGTTGCGGGAAAAGAAGTTGGGTACGGCCGACAAGGGATATTCTGGAGGAGTCGACAAGCGAAATCTTTCAGACAACCACATAAACAGCATCACCGGGCTACCCCTCAAAAAGTTAGAACGACCTTCTCTCCAGGCATCCAGGCCATTCAGAGTCTCAGCCAATATAACCGCCGCAGGATTGCGACGGTATGACATCCATGAAGTAATGGCTGCAAGTTGTGGGTCCACTTGCACCTCTCCAGCCACCAACAGTAATTTTGAAACCAGGCCCAGAACTACGGCTCCAGCATAGCCAGCATCACCTACTTCCCGTAAATGCACGGACTGCAGCACCGTTGGGAGGGAGATCATTCCTCCAGTAACCAATGATCTAGCCGCCGAAGGCGAAATGTGAAGAAGCCCGACCAATAAATCCCTAGGAGAATGGGAAAATTTAGGCAAAGCCGCGGAAACACTGGGATTTACACCCAATATGGCAGAAAATTCCTCGTAGGTAGGACAAACTTCTTCCAACCCAAATCGGAATACATGGTCTTCGGGGTACTAGAATTGTACCGCCGACGTCAACACGTTCCACTCAAGAGGCCGAATGTGCCACAAGGAGATTCGACGCATGTTGAAAGCATCGTAGTCGACATTATAAGACCACATAGCTTCCAAGGCTTCGAGGTAGTTGGAAAACTCAATGCTACCAGGGAGAGCCATCTTGCAAGGCTAAGAGATGGTGGGCAAGTAGGTAAGAATGCAAAGGTGTGATGAAAACACTCCACCCTTCCCCCTTTTTATACTTGAAAACCCTCACTAGGGACATAATCCCTACAGAATTTGGAGGGAATCCTACCCCATAAGGTACCAAATGCTGAAAAGGGTACCATTCAAAGCTTTGAATTTATGGGACTGGACTGAACTACCGATAGGCAGGTCAGGGTGCTTGCCGATCGGTAACCCCCCCCCCCCCCCCCCCCCAATTTTTGGAAATTTCCCTCTTTTCCTCTTTTGTCAAATAAGAAAACTCAATAAAAATAAATTGATATTCTCAACAGAAGTTCAAAATCCCTTTAATTATCCTTTTTTTATCAAAAACTTTAGTTCAAAAATTCCAAAAATATTTCCTTTTTACGGTCTCAGCAGCAAAGTAAAAAGTGCATATGCATACATTCATCATTAAATAAAAGATAATAAAAAAACTCCATTGCATTGCATATATATGTTTTCTATGTTACGTCATCTTTGCAGGAAATAAAAAAAAAGGCAAAAACAACGAGACTCAGCCCGAACCCACATTCTTTCTCAATCTCTCTCAAGAGCTTCCACCCCTACGGCGTGCTCTCTTCCCCCTACGGCGAGACGATGTGCCACAGCTACCCGAGTCCGAGTCCTCTTCGAACGAAGCTGATGGCACCAAGCAAGAAGGAACAGGAACCGCATCCCGAATATGGGCAGTCGCCGAAGATATCCAGTCTCTGATGTCCCTTAGCCAAATGGTCGACACCCGAGGAAAGGCCAAATCAGTATCAAAGCAAAAATGACTAAAACAGAAAAGAAAGTAAGAGAGGAACAGAAAGGCATACCGCAGGTCGAAGGACCTCCTCTGTCAAACCTAACTCCTCCGGATCCATCGCATGAGGACGGTGCAACTTAGGCACCATCCCTCCATCAGCCTGCCGAATGTTGTATGAAGGGGTATGCAGCCGTACAAAAGGGACCTCCGAGGTCGTTGCCCCCGCAGATGCCGACGAACCATCACCACTGTGGGAAGATCCCACCACCTAACTCGAACCCGCCGGAGGGAAGGGCAACGCATCATATATGATGGGCGCCATCAACGAACTTGTTACAAAATCTATATAGTCATACGACGCAGTCGTATCGGTGTATATCAAGTAGGACTCGCCGATCATCGCCGCGATCCTCTCATCCTCCGACAGCAGTCACTCCCGCCTCATAGACGTAGGAGGGTGCGCGGGTGGCACCACCACCTCCTCCTCAGTAATCTGATGAACCACCCTCTCCCCAAGGTATCAGGAATGGTCGAACTCATGCGCCAGCAAACGCCTCATCCGCGCATTCACCCCGGTCGTCCCCGCATCCTGAATGGTTGTCCCCCACGGGTAAAAGGTCACCTAAAAATCTCCGAGCAAGCATAAATCAATACAATACCAGAAGGAACAGAAACCAAGACTAAAATGGAAAGAGTCTTACCCTACCACTAGTCAGGTCATTCAAGACCTGACGCACCGCCTCCAGGGAAAGAGATCATTTCGATTGTCGATTGTCCTTACGCCACCGATATAATAGACAGAAGTCCCCAACAGTGTCGTCCTTCAAAGCAATCAACGGAGTATTGCACCCAATCACCTCATAGAACCACGTATGAATTCACAAGTAAAAAGAGACGCATAAGGAAAATGTGAATGCATAAAAGGAAAATGCGAGTGCATGAAAGGAAAATGTGAATGCATGAAAAGAAATGCACAAACTGAAGAATACCTCAAGAACGTACGTGGCCCCAGTAAAAGTCTACCGGCAGCACCGACTGAATGCATCCAGAGGAAAGTAAAGGATCGCCAAGGTCAGACTCCCCCAATCATAGAAGGGGATGTTCCAAAACATCCTCAAGTACGGTAGAAACCATAAATGAACGATGTCGCCGCTCGACGCCACCATGAAACCTCCCAAAACCCGCAGAATGAATAACAGGGCCATCTGCCTCACTTGCAGCCCATCTTCCACATAAATCACCCTGCTCAGCAGAACATCCTTCAGTAAGGACAACCGAATAGTTACCCCATAGACTATCCTCCCTACATCACCAAGTACCGCACGCACTGCCTCCGGTCTCACCCGCAAAGAGCGATCCACCTCTATCTGCTCTCCATCACAATCCAGTCCCAGCAGCTGCTGCACATCTATGGGAGTCACCGTCATCTCCCCGAATCCAAAATGAAAGGTGTGGGTAGTGTCCCACCACCTCTCTCCCAAAGCGCACAAGACCGTTGTCGAACGAGGCATCTCATCCAGTGCCGATGCCAACTGCCCAAAACCCGCTGATGAGACCACCCAGTGCACCACAGGTGGGAGATGCTTCCAGACATCCTTGAGCCCCATTGTCCCACGGGCACGCATGTTCTTCAAGGAAATATCAGACTGGCAAAAATAAAAGTCTCATCAAAAGTCAAGAAAGAAAATTCACCAGAAAGAGAAGAATGCCAAAGGTCGGGTTACTTACATAACCACCGGGAACCACTCTCGAAGAGCAATGACGCGATGGCTCCCGCAGCAAGGTTCACTCGTCCGCAACAGGATCAAACGCATCAAAGGAGTTCTCACTCCCCAAAGCAAGAGGCGCCCTAGCCCTCCACTCCACATTCGCCCAATCATCAACGGTCAACCACTCCCGATGGACTACAGTGCTCATGAAAGTGGCCATTTCTTGAAGATCGAAATGATAAAACGATTTGAAGAAGAATCGCAGAGAGAGATAAATCAAAAGAAGCTGTGAAAAAATGAGGGGATTCTCCCCCTTTATATAGGATGCCAAGCGCCATGCCGATCGACACTGACACCTTGCCTTCCTGAGGTAGCCCAAAAGTCCGTGCCACTGCCGAATGGCACCCTTCATACTATGCCGATCGTCCCCCACCTAAATTTCGTACAAAAATTCCCAAAAAATACCAGAAAGCCTCGAAAAATCCCCAGAAAATTCCCAAAAATCCCAGGAGGGATTTAAAGCCTTTTTACCAAGAAAATCTCGCATTCCCTCGAGAAGAACAACTCTTGCCCAGCAGAATACTCAAAAACCAAGTGGGAAGTCCTCCCGGCGTAGCTCCGGAGGATCCCTAAGGATCACCTGATCACTTACCCAGTGAAATTCTCTTACAGCACCCAAAATAGGTTATCCCCCCTGCGAGGTCTCCTAAAAGCTTCCCCAGCTATCAACTCCCCAGCTCAGATCAAAATCACAAAGCTCTTTCTCCAGCAAAATCAAAATCCAATCTTTATCCACTGTTGGGTCAGAATTGGTCCCGGTCTTGGATCGTCACCTGAGTTAGGTCATAATTGACCTCGGTCCTAGGTCGTCACCACTCTTGGGTTAGAATTGGCCCCGATCTTGGATCGTCACCTGAGTTAGGTCATAATTGACCTCGGTCCTCGATCATCACCACTCTTGGGTCAGAATTGGCCCCGGTCTTGGATTGTCACCTGAGTTAGGTCAAAATTGACCTCAGTCCTCGGTCGTCACCACTCTTGGGTCAGAATTGGCCCCGGTATTGGATTGTCACCTGAGTTAGGTTAGAACTTACCTCGGTCCTCGGTCGTCACCACTCTTGGGTCAGAATTGTCCCCGATCTTGGTTCGTCACCTGAGTTAGGTCAGAATTGACCTCGATCCTCGATCGTCACCACTCTTGGGTTAGAATTAGCCCCGGTCTTGGATAGTCACCTCGGTTATTATATCTTCACCCTAAGCCCATAGAATTGGTCACCCTCCCCAACACCACTTCAGGTCCTCAGAATCGACCTAAACCTCCGATCATCATTCATCCCTAACACACTCCTTAGGTCCGCAGAATCGGCCTCGACCCTATGAATCGGTGATACTCCCTCAAAAGCATCATGTGGTGTCTATTCGACGATCATCATTTGTTCCAAACTCTCCCGTCAAGGGGCTTTGTAGACACCCCATTATGTTACCCCCTAACTCTCCTTAGGTCCTTAGTACCTCCCTTCATCACCATAAACGCAGGTCATGTCCCGAGTACTGACCTGGAGGCCATCGGGCACTCCCCAGCTCAATTTGACCCAATAGTCAAACTCTTTGTCTCAATTGAGACTGAATTAATCTTCAAAGGGCACTGAATACCCTTTCCAACGGTCAGCCCCGTGCGCAATTTTGAATTACCATGCGGACAAATGATTCGTTTGCGTCCGAAACTTGACCTAGAGGCCACTGACCTATGTCAACTCTTCAGCTCGACCGAGGCTGAATGAAACTTCAAAGGGAACTAAATACCCTTTCCAATGGTCTGCCCCGTGAGCGATTTCGACTTTCCATGCGGACGAACGGTCCGTTTGACTTCGGGAGGTCACCGAATGCTTCTCGGGCCAGTTGACCAAAGTCAACTCTCCAAACCGGGTCAAACTCTTTGGAATGTCTAAGTACATCTCCTAACCTTTCAAACGGTCTACCCCATGTATAATTCGGACTTACCATGCGAACGAACGATCCGTTTGCGTCCGAACGATTCCCCGTCCAATGGACCGACAAATGCTTCCGAGCCATATTTGACCCAAAGTTAACTCCTAAACCCGAGAGTGGTCTAAAGAACTTTCGAAGGGCTCTAAATTACCTTTCCAACGGTATGCCCCGTGCACGATTCTGACCAACAGTTTGCCCTCGGCGGCCAATTTTCAAAAAAAGCTTGAAGCGCACTGCCAAATGGCAGGTTCCAGACCCTGCCTATCGGCACCTGCCGATAGGCAGGAACAGGTCTATTCCGATCAGCACTCACCTGGGCCTATAAAAGGAGGCCTTCACCTCATTTTCAAAGAGGGCCCAGATCTGATAGAAATCTCTCTGAACGAATCCCAGAAACCTCTCTCGAAGGCAGCATGATTTCAACATCCAAATCCCCTTTTTACTTCCACTTTTCATCATACTTTTCATTAAAATCGGTGAATTAGCCACTCTCCATCATCATCCAAGTGCAAGGGCTTCTCTCCAACATTCAAGATCAAGCTCAAGATCTTCAAAAAGGTCCAACTTTCTCAAACTCTCTCTTAAATTCTCAATAACTTGTCTTCTTATTTAGCACTTTTATTATCTCATCTCACACATCCTAATATACTTTTTGTTTAGTATTATTTCACATCTCTTACTTTCATATAAATAAAAACCCAAAAAATAAGAAAAAGAGGGTTTGCTCATAAGTTCCAAGTAGGGATTCTCACACTTTTTCCACACTTTTCTCATAATCTAAAACCCTTTTTCTACACACACACACACAAACACTCACAAATAAGAGATTCCCCATTTGGATTTATGGGATAAACCCAACCCCTCATATTTTATGCGAACAACGTGGACTTTGATGCCTTTATAGGCTACGTAGGCGTCTCGGGGTAAAACTCGAGACTCGAGTCCTTTTTCCCACTTTTTCTCTCATCTTTCTATCTACTCTAATCTTCGTATATTCTATATACTTGCCCTTAGTGACGTATTACCCCACATGCGTTATTGTTCCATTATAACGGTCAACGTAGGGGTAATCGCGTAAATCTTATTTTTCTAATACTATTCTTATATCTTCCTACGAACGACTCACTTTATCTTTTCCATGATACAAGTCGAGGATTCCTACCTCCATTCTATATATATACACATGCACACATATCACGGGGGGAAACAAAAGGAAAATAGCAAATATTCATGAGAGACCGAAAGGGCGGAATGGGTGCCTAACACCTTCCCATTTTGTAACTAAGCCTTTGAACCCTTATCGAATTGTCTTGGTTTCGCACGCACCAGTATGTCTTTGGATTCCATCCTTCGGGGTGGCTTCCCCTTTTTCTTTTGTCTATTTTGAGTAAAATAGACTGGCGACTCTGAATCTCTCTACATTTTTACACCAAAAACGACGCCGGTCGAAGCGCTCCCGAGAGGGATGCACGGGACCCGAAGGATCCTTTCCTCCACGCTACCCACCCGCATGGAGAGGATCGAGGATGGACACAACGACCATGATTATGGATAACGTGATACCTATAGGATTTATAATAAGTTAAGAGTACACTTATTTATTGATTACGAATCGGTATATTCGGAGAGAGTAAATCCTTGAAAGTGATTAAGGTACGAGATATATATTATGTGAGAGAATACTTATCGGTGGAGTATTTTATGTGTGCGAATACTTATATACTATTACGAATGGGAACATTCAGGGTTATTGGCTATCGCTATATGATATTGGCGATTATAGCCATATATATATATTTGAGGAGAGATATAGATTATATATACGATGTGATTACAGTATATAAATGATGATACAAATACATATATATCTGTGTGTGATTGGTATATTTGTATCTTAGAGGCAGTTTCCATGGGCTTTCCTTTAGCGTAGGGTTGAAACATCCAGATTATATATTTCTCTAGTGCGATCCAGGGAGGTTGCGCGATGTGGGTGAATCCCCTAGCTTGAGGAGCAGGGAGAGTATATCCCCAGGTCATATCGTCCTGCGTTCGAGTGTTATGTGTGTAATCCACTTGCATAGGGAACATGAACGCCTCCATCATTGTGTATTTTTACCATGACCATGAGAGAGTCTGGCTTGTTACCGTGGTATAGTGAGTAAACTCGGATTTTAGATAGGCACTATGAGACCGCATCCCCGAGTTATAGCTCGGTGGGATGGTTATTATACTTATGATTGTGATAGGTATACTTATATACTTGTTGTGTATAGTATATTTCTTGTATATGAAGATAAGATATCACATAAGGTAAGCATATATAAAATGAGAAGATTGAATAAGAATGATTCCCCTTTTGGTAGATTTGTATCCGGATTTAATTAAAAATGAATTATAGGTTCTAGTAAGGTATATATATATATATATATATATATATATATATATATATAGTTATACGAGCTATATATATACATATACGATATGTGATGAGGGCCCAATGGATCCCGACTATCATCATTTCCAGGTAGTAGTGTATCGGGGGGTCCTTATTTGGATTTTGCTTCGCGAGACACCCTACGCAATGAATATAGGGCAGTGTTGATAATGGGGAGAAGTTTAGCCCTCACTACTCGAGTTTATAGGGATTTTAAGAGATTGGGTGAAAAGTATTAGTTAGGCGGGGTAGCTTAACTAGATTGTTTAATTGGTATGCGATAGGAGTGCATTATTAGAAGAGGGGTAAGTGGTATCTCAAGGGAGTGCGATACCAATTTAAATATGGGATAAATCATATTTTAAAAATAAAGCATTTATGCACTTGCAAAATATTTTCACAACTCGGGCTCTGACCCGTTTTTCTCTATTTTCCTCTCTTAATATATATATATATATATATATATATATATATATATACAGGTGTCCAGACACAGGGACGCCTCGATGCAGATTCTTTCGAGTCAGACGTTCGCTGCAGTAGCTGTGGATGCATGCAGGTTTACTGTAGACGCTTATATCCTTGTAATCTAGATAGGAGGTTTTGTAGAACTACTCAGGACGAAAGCCCAATTTGTATTCATTTATTCATTACCGCCTTTTAGTGCAACATTTGTCTTGGATGTATTATGTTAACCGAGTGTTCGGTTATTTTATTTCATTTCCATTTTGTGCATATAAACTGAATGATTGTTTTACTTTGTTGGTTTGATTAAAAAGATTAGTTAATTAAAATTTTGACGCCAGCCTAATAGGTTATTAGTAATTAAATTGGTTTTCGATAGTGATACTAAGAATGAACCATATGAGACTCTTGTTTTAATTTGGTACAGGATTGATCGCCCGATATTTTATTAGGCGGGGTTTCACATGAAGACTGAGACGTATCGGTAAGGGGTGTGGGGATATTTATGGGCCTCAACCACTTATGAGATGAGAGATTTCTTTCTAAAGATTTATTGTTAGGGAGAGAAAATATCAGACAGAAGTTATTACAAATCGGAGAGTTTACTCACCCACCATTGTCATTTATTATGAATCTTTTAATAGATAACCAAGTATCCTTCAGAGGTTGTTGGTGTGTTGGCTACCTACTAAGGTTTATCTAGTGTTCTTAATTCTCTCTCCCTTTGAATGAGTTGTTCTGAGTTTCCTTTATTATTATGTGAGCTATACAAGAGAGTCTTGTGACTTCAATCTAAGCGTTGATCAGATACAATATTGTGTGTTCACTTATCTTTGTTAAAGAGTTCTTGGGTTATCATTTATCACCATACCTGTGGGTACCTCGATTTATCATGCTAGACCAAGACGAGTAGCCCAATAAAAATGGCCCAAAGTCTAGGAGCCTCGCATCCCAATCAATTCTGTTACGACTCAGTCAAGTTCCTAAAATCTCGTCAGCAGAGAATCTAGGGATTATGGACTGACGTGGGGGAGTCCAACACCCCCACTCCTTGAGAACAAACATGTATATAACAAGCCCTAAACCTGGGGCAAAAGGCATGTATTATTTTTCCTGTAAAACACTCCCCGGAGTATAGAGAAATAATATCGAGAGCACCACCGTGGACGTAGGCATTCTTGCTGAACCACGTAATATTGTATCGTGTGATTGGCGTTCTTTACATTATTTATTTGTTTTTGTGATTGCCTTTTTTTATTAATTTGTGTTGAACTTAATTATCACCACAATTGGCTCCGTCTGTGGGAATGTTTGTCTTCCTTTTAGAAAGCCCTCACCAACAAAGAATTGGAATGTCTGGTCAAAGTAGCAATGCCCCTCAAGCAAGGGATATCCAAGAGCATCCTGCCCCTCACAAGATCAGATCTGAAGTTCAATGTTCATATTAAAGGGCTCGCCCAGAGCGGTAAGCCTCAGAGGAAAGTCAGGGACCTTCCAGGTCCACACAAATCTCCAGGTTGATCGATGCCTATGAGGTAAGGCTCTAGGAGCAAAGAGAGCCCGCTACCAAGCAAGAAGCTGAGAATGCTTGCCTCAAAAGGAGATTGTAAATGATGGAAAAAGAGCTCTATCGTAGCACTAGGCGACGTCAATATCGCACTCCTAACCCTCAAGCGAGCAAGTCTCGCAGCCGAGGAAGGAGCCCTAGACGCATATCCCAAAGGATCGAGGAACACTCGTCAGATGATGACTTGCTCGACCAACAGCGACCAGCTCACCATTACAGGAGCCCGGCTGGAGGAAATGATGACATACGAAATTTTGTTCGAAGAGAAATGGACCAGCATCCAGCACATCGGGGTGACAGATCGACCAAAGAGCTAGCTCGACGAACTCTCAGGACCCAGATGAAATCCCATTTCTTAAGAGTGATAGAAGAAGAAGAAGCCTCTAAGAAGTTTGTAATTCTGAGATTCAAGATCTATGATGGAAAGACTGACCCTATCGATCATGTTAGGTAGTACAGGGAGGCCATGAGTCTTTGGAACCACAGGGACGCACTAATGTGCCAGATCGTTCCCTCGATTTTTTATGATGTGGCCCAAAAGTGGTTCGAGAGACTCCCTTACAGATCCATCATGAGCTTTGAGTCCCTGGCAGAGCTCTTCACGGATCACTTCATTACTAGTAGCTCCCATCCAAAGAGGATGGATGCCTTGATAACAATGAAAAAGACGCCCCAGGAAAGCCTCTCGGACTATGCAAAAAGGTACTGGGAGTTGTTCAATGAGGTCGAGGACTTATCGGAGCAGGTAGAAGTATCATCTTTCAAGATTGGCCTACCCAGCTCTTGTCTCTTGCGCCAATCCCTTACTAAAAAGGAGGCCACAACCATTGATGACCTAATGGCTCACATCGAGAAGTACACCAAAGTTAAAGATGTGACCCTCCTCAGTGCAGGGGAAAATGGTCGAGCTAAGCTCGCTTCCAAGGGCAATAATAAGGCTGAAAACCAGAAGAAAGGGGGCAAAAATAGGGGCAAGGGTAGCTCCAAGAACGAAAATAGGAATGATATTTCAAAAGCATTTTAGAAAGTAAACATTGTCTTCAAAGAACCAATTTACAAGATCCGATCAAAGATCAAGGACGATCCATTTGTTAAGTGTCCTAGAAAGATGGGAGGAGATCCCTCAAAGAGGAACAACGCACTGAGATGCGCTTTTCACAAGGAATGAGGACATAGGACTGAGCACTGTAAATCTCTTAAGTCCCACCTTGAAGAGTTGGCCCAGACCGGGCACCTGAACGAGTTTGTGGAAAAGAAGGCAGAAAAAGTTACTGCCAACGGAGACACAAGGCCCGATAATGTGCTCTAGGATGATGCTGGCCATAAGCTCGCAGTGATTTATGGGGCATCTGATCTAAATCAGATTTAGGGAAACTCAGCTCGGATGGAAGTGAAAACACTTACGACAGTACTGCAAGTTTTTTAGATTGATCCAGCGAAAACACAGTCAGGAAAGCGTCTGCGAGCAGATGACGTCGACTACATCAAACATTTCATATTCACGGATGAAGACTTAGTGGGAGTAAGAACCCCGCGTCATGATGCCTTGATCATTACACTCCGGATAGCAAACTATGACATCGACAAGTTGCTCATCGACTAGGGAAGCTCATCCGAGGTAATGTATTTCTACCTATTCAGGAAATTAAAGTTAAGCATTGCCAACTTGAGGAGGCCACTGTCCCTTTAGTTGGCTTCGCTGGGAAAGTAACTATCCCTTTAGGAAAGATCGTACTGCCAGTGAGGGCAGGAAAAGTCTCCAAAATGATCAAGTTTCTGGTAGTCGACATTGACTCGCCCTACCAAGCTATCCTTAGTAGAGGATGGCTATATGCAATGAAGTTTGTCCCCTCGACCTACCATTAAAAACTCAAGTACGTGACTGAGCGAGGATTGATGGAGATCCATGAAGATCAAGCGATGGCAAGAAGGTGCTTTATAGCAGCCATCTGCCCAAAACCAGAGAAGAAGGACGAAAAGGCCAAAGAGAAGCTTGAGGAACAGGAAGGTCTGATACCTTCAAAAAAAAGCTAAAGTATGGAAGACCCGAAGTGGAGGAGACCAGTCTCCTCCCCTCTGAGCGGGTCATTGAGAACCTTGAAGAGATCTCAACCGGTGGTAGAAAAAAAGACAGGATGTTCTTGATTGGAGCTTCCCTCATAGATCGAGAGAAAAAGGAATTGACGCTACTATTGAGGAGAAATTTAGATGTTTTCGCGTGGGAACCATACGAGCTACCTGGAATTGACCCCAGTATGGCTTTCCATCGATTGCACGCCGACCCCACCTTTAGGCCTATCACGCAGAAGGCACGAAGAACTGCGCCCGATGAGGCCAAGGTTATAGAAAAGGAAGTAAAGAAGTTGCTGGATGCAGGATCCATACGGGAAGTTCAATTCCCTAAATGGATGTCCAACCCAGTAGTGGTTCCAAAGAACAATGGAAATTGGAGAGTTTGTATCAACTTCACTGACCTTAACAGTGCATGCCCTAAGGACAGTTTCCCCCTCCCAAAGATCGACCAGTTGGTGGATGCCACAGCATCACATGAAAGAATGAGTTTCCTGGACACATACTCGAGGTATGACCAGATTCCTCTATACGCACCAGACCAAGACAAGACAGTGCTCATCACCACCGTCGGGTTATATTGTTACAAAGTTATGCCCTTTGGGCTCAAAAATACAGGAGCAACCTACCAGCGGCGGGCCACCAAGATGTTTAAAGACCAAATGGGAGATACCATGGAAGTCTACATCGACGATATGATCGTCAAAAGTAGGCACAAAGAGGACCACCTCTCAGACCAATCAAGGACCTTCGAAATCCTCAGTAAATGCCGAATGAAACTCAACGTGAGCAAATGTTCCTTCGGTGTCCAGTCAGGAAAATTTCTCGGGTATTTGGTTAGCGAGAGAGGCACTGAAGCCAACCCGGGCCAGATTGATGCAATCAACAAGGTACAACCTCCCTGCACGATATAAGACGTACAAAATCTCACGGGCATGCTCGTCGCCTTGAACTGGTTCATCTCGAAGTCCTCCAAAAAAGTGCCAGCCATTCTTCCAGCTATTAAAGAGAAGCAAAACAGTGGCGTGGAATCAAGACTACTCGAGAGCATTGGAAGAGCTCAAAGCTTATCTCAGCACACCACTCTTGCTCGTAATACCTCAAGAGAATGATTCCCTATACTTGTACCTTGTCGTCTCTAGCCACGCCGTTAGTTCTGCACTAGTATGCAAAAAAATAGGAATCCAGCACCCAGTTTACTATGCGAACAAGACCCTATTGGACACCGAGCAGCGATACCTACCACTGGAAAAGCTCGCCTTTGCACTAGTGGTAGAATCGAGGAAAATAAAGCACTCAATTTATCATCGTCCTCATGTCACACCCCCTTACAGCAGTCCTACGAAAAGCGGATCTGTCCGGTAAACTATCGAAGTGGTCAGTGAAGCTCGGACAATTTGATATTCTATTTCAACCAAGTAATGCAATCAAGGGGAAGGTCCTCACCGATTTCATCGCGGAGTTCACAGGCGAACAGCCTTGCGACCAACTTCAATCCATGGATCAAAGGGAAGATCACTTAACAGGAGGCGTTTGGCGACTGTTTGTTGATGGATCCTCCAACTCAAATGGGGTAGGAGTAGGCATCGTGCTCGTTACCCTAGAAGATATAATTCTCGAGTAGGGGATCAGACTTAGATTTGAAGCCTCCAATAATGAGGCGAAATACAAGGCTTTAATAGCAGGCCTGCAGAAGGCACAGGCGTTGGGTGAAAAACAGCTACGGGTGTTCAGCGACTCACAATTGGTCTCCAATCAGATAAGTGGGGACTTCAACGCGAGGGATGAAAGAATGGCAGCCTACCTCACGTTAGCAAAAAAGCTAATGTCCAACTTTGAGGAAGTCAGTGTCCAACGGTTTCCCAGAGGATAAAATAGTCATATTGATGCCCTAGCAGCCTTGAGTTCAGCAATTGACTCCGACTTAAAGAGAATAATTCCTATAGACTTCCTCGCCCAGCCGATCATCAACCAGAGCGAAGAGCTGCTAGACATGGGCCATATTCTCCAGATTGAATCAGCACCCAGTTGGATGGACCCCTTGAGGGACTATTTGAAGGATGGTGCACTACCAGACGATAAGAAGGCCGCTCATCAGATTAGAGTCAATATTGCTCGCTTTCACTTATCTCCTGAGGGCAAGCTGTATAAGAGATCATTCACCGGCCCTTACCTCTAATGTGTTCACCCAAAGGACGTAAAGCAAGTTATGCGTGAACTTCACAAAGGAATCTGTGGGACCATATTAGAGGGAGATCGCTATCTTTCCGAGCGATGAAGGAAGGTCATTGGTGTCCATACATGCAGAGAGATTATGGAGTATATGCTCGCAAGTGCGAGAAATGTCAACTACATGCTCCTATGGTCCACCAACCTTCCAGCAACCTAAAATAACTTACCAGCCCCTGGCCCTTCGCCCAGTGGGGAATGGACATCGTCGACCCTCTTCCTATCGCTACCTGTAATCATAAGTATCTGTTGGTCGCCACAAACTACTTCACCAAATGGATTGAGGCAGAGCCCCTGGAAAACATCAGGGACGCAGACATAATGAGATTCATATGGAAAAATATAATTACCCATTTTGGGATCCCCAGAACGATCATCACTGACAATGGAACTCAGTTCGAAAGCGGCCTATTCCAGGGTTTACGCAACGACCATGGAATCAAGCACCATTTCAGCTCGGTAGCATACCCTCACAGCAACGGTCACCTTGAAGCTTCCAATAAAATAGTAATCGGTGGACTAAAGAAGCGATTAGAGAAAGCCAAAGGGGCATGGGCGAGAAAGCTGCCCCATATTTTATGGGCTTACTGTACTACCCCACGATGAGCAACTAGAGAAACCCCCTTTGCACTAAAATATAGAATAGAGGCAATCATCCCTTTAGAAGCTGGCCTCCCAACCATGAGATCCACCTTGGTCGACCAATGCCATAATGATGCAGCATTACTCGCTGAACTTGACCTAGCTGACGAACGTAGGGAATTAGCTCTAGTGAAACTAGCGAGCTATCAGCAACAGCTAGCAAAGCACTATAACAAGAAGGTCAATTCAAGAACATTCCAGGTTGGGGACTACGTCCTAAGGATAGTTCTTTGCAGCGCAGTAAAACCATCTGATGGAAAGATGAGTCCAAATTGGGAGGGACCATTCAAGGTGACAATAGATAACCTACAAGGAGCCTATCACTTAGAAACGATGGAGGGCTGAGAGATACCCCGAGCCTGGAATGCGGCCAACCTGAAGAAATTTTATTTATAGTTTCTCTTCATTAATCTTTTATCACATTACTGGAATTGGAAACTCATTTTTATTGTGTTTAATTAATAAAAGATTGTTTGGCAGTAGCGTTCCATAAAGTGTTAATTGTGTATTATGAACTTTATAACTTACACATCTTTTCCAAGCAACATGCACATTACTTAATATATAAAAGCAGGGAGCCTCCCTCCTCAGCCTTTCATTATGAAACACAAACAACCTCTTAGTATTGCCCCTGGCAATATATGAAGCCCTACAGGGGACCCTTAGGTAGCTCGGCCAAATTAAATTGGTCGCCAAACGATGTTTGGCTCAGAAAACCTGATCGGATAGAACATCGAACACCGGGTGTATCCTCGCCATTGCCAAACTTAGGCCTAAGGGAGTGTTACGACACGAACTAAAAGGTAAAGTGGGGCATAATGGTATCTCATAAGCATACTAGACTGGGAGGATACTCACGCAATAAAAAAACTCTACCCACATCAAATCTAGTCGGCTATGAACAGCCCAAGATAATCAAATAAAAATCAGTGAAGTAAAAAAATACACAACGCATGTTTAGTCGGAAAATCTCCCAAAACATAAATATTTTATTACTTCACTAGATTTATAATAGAGTTACATTGAATGAATTAAGTAAATCTTAGTGAGGATTAGGCCTTTGAGCAAGATAATCAGCCACTTGCTTTCTTCGGCCGTCATCCAGATGAGGAGCTACTTCTTCCTCAACTTCATTCGCATCTGGCTCTAATAGTTGCCTGGGGATAGAATCTATAAGGACCCACTGGTCATCCCTCCTGAAACTATTATGCCTTAGAGTTGTAGGAGAGATCTTGTGACGATACCAGAGCACTGAGTTCCTAGGGACCTGAAACTCCCTGAGGGCACTCAACCATACCCTAATAAAGGATAGATCTTCGACCTCTGTCAACCTCGTTGGAGTCCAACCCTGGTCATAACCATCATCCCACACTCGTCGAAGTCCTTTCTTGAATAGATGCCTTAGCCACGTGACATCTCTTTGAAGCCCAACAGCTATCACATAAGCTCGACGAACATCTCCTCGAAGCTCGTCCATCTCCCTAGTTGGACCCCTGGCATCTGTACCGGCTTGTGGACCAGCCGATGAAGTGGAACCTCGCAAAACTTGAGGAGTGGCACTCAGCGTTGTACCAGCTCATGGACCAGCCGATGAAGAGGAACCTTGCAAGACTTAAGGTGCAACGCTCGGTGAATGCTCCCAGAGTCGCGACACCTCCCTCCTTAGAGTTTCATTATCCTGTAAAAGAACTTCTCTGAGTTGATTGATCTCGGAGGCATCCATAATTTTAGCCCTCAGAAGGTTCACTTCTTTTTTAATAGAAGCACCAGCCTCCTCCATCTCCAGAAGTCTATCCTTCAGTTTGGTGGCAAGCTTAGACTGGTCTTTAAAGATCTTGTTCCTCGATCTAAGGGACTTACAAATCCTTACAAAGGCTTGGCGAACTTGATTGCTCGCATTAGGATGGAGGATCCTTCCCAGTTGAGAGGTAGCAGGTATATACTCATCAACATCAATCAACTACAAGCCATAAAAAGCATTAAAAGAACAGAAGGATCGATATGCAGAAAGATAAGTGTTTTCATTTCATTGAAATAGAGCGGTCCAAGTACATCGATAATCAAAAGAATAGTACAAACAAAGAAAAAATACGAAAGAAGTCCTCAGAACAGTCTAGCTAGCAACCTTAGTTGATTCCGAGGTCGTTGGTTGCTTTCCCTTGTCTACAGCAGCTGGAACACCTCCTAAAATGGAGCAACTGATGTTCCCTAGGTAGAAGGAGCACCAGCAGGATCGGACTGAGCAGCAGAGACACCACCATCAATGGCCAGGGCAGGAGCCTCACCCACAATAGGCTTAGGGCCTGGATCATGCTCGTCAAATAGTAGAGAATCGATGTCCACTCTAGTAGCCAAAAGAGCCTTGTTCTAGCCCTTCTTGAAGTTCAATTGACTAACGTAGCCTATATGAACCTCAGTGTCCTCGTATGCAACAGCCCACCCGACATTGTACGAGATCTCCTCCACCTTCTTCACCTTCTTTGCCAGCACCCTATTCTCCTCAACCACAGCTAACTTGCTCGTGCAGACCAAGTCGTAGGACTGTTGTAAATCGCTGAGCTCTTTGACCACCGCCTCCTTCACTCGATTGGTTTCAGTGAGGGCAAGATCGGAAGATTACTTAGCATCATTGGCAGTCTTCAAACTGGCCTCCAACTAGACACTCTTCCCCTTAAGCTTAGAATTCTGCTTCTCTAAATTAGCATTCTTCTTCACCAACTCGTCGCGGTGCGATAGAGGATGACGAAGTCATTCACGAACCGTAAAAAAGAGAAAACATTAAGAAAGAAAAGAATTGAATAGAATATTGCAATCATAGAAAAGCGTAGGCAGACTTACCAAGGCTAGCCTCTGACTTGCCTGCAGAGCTAACTGGTCGGTCCCCATTGCCTTCTGACGATCAGTAGGTAAAATTGTTCTCTTGAGCAACGCAGTAGCCAACTGAGGAGAGATGGCGATAGAGGCCCCTCGGGCAAGGCGGACACAGGGACCAGTGCTTGCCCTGCCTTCATTCTCATCTCCTCTATCCTTTTCTCCTCTTCTATCTCCTTCTTTCCCCTCTCAGCTTTCTTTCTCTCCTCTACCTTCTTCCTCTCTTCCTCCTTTTTCTCGCTCTCTTTCAACTGCTCTTCCTCTCTCTTCTTCTCCTGCTCACGAGCAACAGGCTAAGAACCAGTGGCAACATCACCACTGCCAAAATTTTGCTTCTTCGTCCGACGGGAGAGAAGCACATCATCATCATCATCACGAATCAGATTCTTCCTGGGAGGAGCCATATCGTCCTCGTTGGAACTACTCGATCCACTCGAATACACTTGAGCCTCTGAAACTTCTTTCGAGCTAGAAGATTCCTCACCACCAGATATATCCTCACTGGAACCAACCTCAGCACCCTCGCTCTCTTCACCAGAGATGCTTCTTTACTCGTCCAATTGGATTGGGTCGACAGCAACCTCTTCAGAAATATCTAGGTCAGGAATGTTGTCCACATGTTGCGCGAAAAAGCTGGACCCAACGTTCTTGTATTCCAAGAGAAAAGTCGATGATCGAGGGTGTTCACTGTCAGCCAAGAATTCCTTGATATTCCAGACTTTGACTAACTCAGTAGCTCGAACCTCACTGAGAGAAGGTTCCAAGTTCTTTATTCTCGCTGAAAAGAAAGAAAGAAGAATATTAGAGAAATCATACATTAATAAGAGGATCGATGAGAAGAGAAAAAACTAAGCCTACCTATGAACTCATCCCCATAAAAGGGGACCATGAACCTACCAGACCTCGACCCCTCAGTATGGGGAGGAAACTGCCAATTTCTAGCAAGAAAACCCTCTTGCCTGTAATCCTTGTGGGAATCAGGTATACTTACTACCAATACCCTATCAGGACTCCTGGCCTTGAGGTAAAGAAGACCAGAACTTGTTCGCGAGAAAGAATAACAAAAACATATCTCAGCAAGCCCTAGATTGGTTCCATAGAGATGATTTATTCTATGGACACCATTAACAATCTTCCAGAAGTTTGGCGAACACTGTGCAGGGACAATATTGAAATAACCAAAGAAATGCAAAAACAAATTTCTTGGGGGGAAAGTAAGACCCCCTTGAGACAATAGGAGAACGTGAATCCAGTGTGCATCCTCAATCTCTCTAACATTACGAGGGATCAGAGCACACACAATATCTACCCAATCTAGGATGTTATAAAACTTCCTAAATTCGAATACTTCTCTATTGCCTATTTTTGCCATTCACAAACCCTAATTACAGATACGAAGAAATGTCAAAAGCAAAAGCAAAGAGAAAGAGCAAGAGGAACTTAAGAAGTGAAAACTTAGCTTGGGACGATGCAAAGTCACAAGCGAAGACAATGAAGAATAGTGAAATTGGAAGACGAAGACCTGAGAATGAAAAGCGCAACAGCGGGATCTTGGAGAAGGTTACAAATATGGAAAAACCTGAAGAGACAACCAGAAAACACTTCTTTGAAGGATTTTTAAATGTTTCTAATCATAGCGCACAGAAAACGAAGCAGGATGCCGCCTAAATCAGTTCAGAAGAGGCGCTTCAATCTTAGAAAGTGTTACATAATTTACAAAAACGCCATTATGACAAATCATTTAAAATTATTGAGCCCGAATTGTGTCCCAACAACTTTAGGGGCAATTGTGGGTACCTCGATCTCTCATTATGGACTAAGACGAGTAGCCCAATAAAAATGGCCCAAATTCTGGGAGCCTCGCATCCCTTTCAATTCTGTTACGACTCAGTCAAGTTCCTAAAATCTCGTATGCAGATATTCTAGGGATTATGGACTGACGTGGGGGAGTCCAACAACCCCACTCCCCTGAGAATAAACATGTATATAACAAACCCTAAGCCTGGGGCAAAAGGCATGTATTATTTTTCCTGTAAAACACTCCCCGAAGTATAGAGAAATAATATCGAGAGCACCACCATGGACGTTGGCATTCTTGCTGAACCACGTAAATATCATATCGTGTGATTGGCGTTCTTTACATTCTTTATTTGTTTTCGTGATCGCCTTTTTTTATTAATTTGTGTTGAACTTAATTGTCACCACAATACCTATAGGGGTTACGCCTCTACTAGTATTACTATACTCCCAGGCTTCAAGGGGACTACCCTCTTACAAATTTAAAATAAGCAAGATAAACACATACCTTATATGGAAGTGATCTGATTTTATTTTTTTGATGATGATATGTTTGTCTTCTCTTTCAATCCACACTCCAAGGATGGTGGTAATTCAAGAACAATATTGAAAGCTTCAAGAATATTATCCTAAGCTCTAATAATTCTCTCATTTTCTTCTCAAATGGCCTTCTAACCCTAGCCTCTCGCAACTACAAGCTGATATAACCGTTGGAAATTCGTAGATCCCTCTAATGGTGCCGGTTAGGTCTACGAATGCCCCGGGACCCAAACATTACACTCAGGTATACTATTTCGACTATTTTGACCCTTTCATAGTCAACCGTGATCTCAAAATCATCATTCAAGTTACTATAAATGATTTCTAATCTTGACCTCATATATCCACACACGACACCCGATTGAGATATACCACAGTCATGTCACTATCACTCACTATGACGTAAAATACTAAATCACTATTCTCTAAGTAATTTTATTTGATAAACATTAATCATTTATCTCCGATTAATAATTTAAGCAACACATAATATTTTATTCCATTAAATTACGTCGTGCATGTAATTTAAGAATTTACCGAATAAATTAAAATTTTAAAATGCTAAGAAATAGGGGGTGTTACACAGTGTTTACCTTCTCGAAAATTGGACAGTGTTGTAAACTCCTCCTCATATTCTACTACAGTGGTATCTTCCTTCCTTCTTAAGATCGATGAATTTCCTCCTCATCTCAGATTTCATATCTGGTGGAAAATATTTGTGACAACCTTGCTTTTTATATATAATTCTGTTAGCTACTCCCAATTAAATTAAAGCGAATCATCAATATGTTGGCATTAGAAACAGAACAAAATAAATGTAGTAAAGTAAACGTGTACACTCCATACATGTAATCAAATCACACCATAGCAACTATAGGGTCCACAAGTAATATCAATATTGAGTATAATATGCCCAAACATACGGGCCCAAAAATAAACTAGGTAAAGTGTATAATGTAAACCTACCAACACTCTCAAATCCCTAAAATTGGGAAATATCTGATACCACACACCAAGGAAGAGTAAAAAAATAGGATAAGGACCAGCGTCCACCACTACACGATCCTAAGAATAGATGCAAGGTCATCCAGCTCCACAGTCTACTGTCCAACGGGGCGAGGACCTGAATAATACATATGTATAGAACAGGGGAGAGGAGACATAAAAACGGATGTCAACTGCAAGAAAATATTTACAGTTATAAGATATGCATATGATGAACGCATATTGATAACTGACTTTTTGGGTATATCGTTGTCTTCAAAAGACACTCTCAAAATCCCTCGAGTACCTACAAAACTTGTCTAAAACAACTTATATCACGGTAAGTATGAGTATCAATCCAACTTTCAATGGTTAAACAATTAATGTGAAAACTTGCAATCCAAATTTTTATGAAAATATTTTTTTATTTTTTTATTTTTTTAAAACAATTTCAAGGGATAAAATTACCACTAAATGCTAAAACTATAAAATGACTAAATAACGGGGAAAAATGTGCAACCGAGTGTGAAATATGTGAGAAGGTCAAGAGATAGGATTACACTTCTCAATTATTAATTTGAAATATTGCGGGATAATATTACAATCGATAATCTAACTCTCATTAAAATTATAAATTTAATAAAATATTTTTCAGAAAATTAATTTTAAAATGCCACACAATGAAAAATTAGGAATCATACTATTTTCTGAAAATTACCCGCTAGGATCAATTTAACAAAAACAATATCAATCCTCAAATTTCAACACCGAATTAATATTCAAATTTCGAAAAAACCTATCTCTAGTTCGATTTCTAAATTCAAGCATTAATTTGTTCAATTAATTTACTAACTCTCGTTACATAAATTAATTGGTGACAGTTAAAAATTAATTTACCTATAAATATAAAATTAATGAAACCAATCAATTAAATTAACATCATTCGCAGTGCATCCCACCCCTTGAACAGGGTGTTTAGCCAAACATTCTCATGTATGCATAAACAACAATAAATAATATGTCAAGAAGTAAATAAATTGAAAAGAGAATGTAGAAATATAATATGCAATTTTTTTTCAACAAATTTGCCTTGAAATGCACCTTGACATGCGTCCCAACTTCTTCACAATTTTCAGTACTTGATTACGAAAAGAACACAAAAAACTAAACCTAAAAATTATTCTAAAACTAAACTAATTTTTTTGTATTTTTCTGAATTTTTTTCATGACCTTAAACTATACATGATATACACAGTTTTTCTTTATTTTCTGTCTCTCTCTCTGCGTCTGATATATGAGACCCTTTATGCCTTGCCCTTCTTTTTATAAGCCACGACTTAGTTTTTGGGAGAGATTTTTGGAGATTTGAGTATACCAAGTCAAGATTTTTTTTCTTTAATTCATGTGGTTTTATCTTGTGACTTTTATTTGTTCCTATTTGTTTGGGATACGACAATAGGGGGTCGGATAGAAGGAATCAGGGTAAGTGGGTTTCGGGGTATGAGGATCCGGGTTCGTGGGTTGGGGCAAACTCAGGTTCGGTGTTCTTGTTGTTTTTTTGCATTTTGGGCATCAGGTTGTGTTGGTTTGGGTCGAAAGTTGGGATGGGGGATGGTCGGATTCGGCCAGAGGTCGTTCCGGGTTGGTGGTCTTTTGGTTCGTATGGGTTGCTTGTTTTTTTTTTAATTGGTTTAATTTTGGGTAATGGGTTTTATTGGTTTAATTTGGATTTGGGAATGGGTTTTGAGTTTTGTGGTGGTGGAGGTTGGTTTGTGGATGTTGGGCTTGGAGGTATAAGGTGGTTTGGTTTTGAAATGGGTTTTGAGCTTTGTTGGGTATGGAGGAGAGAGGGGGTGTGGGTTAGAGGTTGAAGATTGGGGTGAGGATGATAGGGTGTGGCGAGGTACATAAGAGTTGTGTGACGGTGAGGAAAAAGTGTTTGTGTGTATGTTTGGCATAGGTGAGTGGTGTGTAAGTGAGTGTGATGTGTTTGTTTAATTTGTACCCCTAAACAAAATAACATTACTAAAATAAAAAATCTAAAATCTAAAAGTAAAATTCTAATCTACTATAAAGAGACTCAAAAATAAATAAAACTCTAAAAATCCTAACTAAATAAATTAAAACTAAAAACTAAAGAAAAATAAAATAAACTCCTAAAAACTAATCCTAAGAAAATTAAAATAAAGATTAAAAATTAAGAACTAATAAAAATCAAATTGAAAATAAAGAAATATAAAAATAGAAAATAAATCCTAAAAAATTCTAAAAATAATTCCTAAAAATAAAAACGACACAAATAAAAAAATCTAAAAAAATAATAAAGGTACAAACTCAACACACAACGGGCTCGGGGTATGGACTGGGCTCGGTTTGGACTAAGTTAAGATTACGGGACTGGTTCGGGACATCGGAACTCTTCGGGAAAGCTTAGAAATGCACTCCAGACTTCGTGGTCTCCTCTGATTTCTTCGATGCATGCTTTTGACCGTTACTTTGTCGTAAATATGTCGATTTAGCATAAATTGACACTGCGACTGTTGATTGACCTGCAATGTAGATAAATACGAACATAAGGCCAAATTTAATTAAAATGAGTGACTAAAATCTATCTATTCACGGAATAAATTATACACTTTTGGGTTCTTATCACATACTCAACACAACTTGTCTCCATTGATTAAGTCATTCAATTACCCAACCAATGCTCCTATATCATGACTACCCAACCTGAACCCGAGTAACATGTAGCTTCATATCGTATCGCGATTATTCATTATTAATCGCATTTCAGTATTTAACGTATCCAAATATTTCCTCCAAGTATAATATCAAGTGTATCGATTCGGGATATTACTTTAAAAGACGAGCATAATATCTCACGCAAAAAGTCATATCGGGTCACTATTGTTACCCGGGGAAACAAATTGTGATGCTAGGCCTATACACGAATATTTACCAATATTAAGTGGCAAGGGAAATCATACTAAATCATAATCACATGGCATTACAAGGTCTTCCTAATCGACCCGTATTACAACCGTGTCCGGTTCTGGTGGTTTATCTCCGACATGGCACTCGAGCGAAACCTAACTGGATCAATCATAGCAAATCGCATTCAACATGTGCCTACGTCGATCGGAGGACTAGTCTAGCCTATAATCGACAATATACATGTAAAATAATTTCTTGCATAATTATATGTACAATCGTATCATGTCTCTTACTCGAGTTATACAATAGTCATTATTTACGATATAACATAATTTACATCATTAATTTACTAATTCAACATCAAAATCATTTCAAGGTTATATATCCCAAATAATCATAGGCATATGATCAAGTTAGAATATTAGGGACAACATCATAATTATCTTACTAACAACATGAAAAACATTAACCCTCTTATTTCAACAACTTTCTGCCCAGAAATATAAAGCGCATATTTGTGGGTTTTCCAATTCGTTTTTGAAGAAACTTAAAAACTACAAAGTTGTTGAGATTATTATTTTCTACAGGAACTCGCGTTCACACTACCATTTCCTGCATAAAACGGACCCAAAACAAATATACAATGTCCGCCCCTTTTAATTTTGGATTTGTATGAGTTCAATTTGTTTCTAGTTGGATGCATCCTAAATCATTTACATATTAATTCAAGCTCATCAATTTCAAGATTTAGGGATTCAACTCATTTTCATACACTTTTTCATCAAATATTCAAGATTTAACAATCTAGATTAACTTGCCTTTGTTTTGTGTAGGAAGGTGTTGGTGAAGAAGATGACCCACTTTTAAGAGTTCCAAGATGCAACATTCTTCTTCTCCTTCTTCTCTTTGAGAGATCCCTCTCTCTACAAAAACCCTACTATCTTTTGTGTATAATGAGAAATGAAGAGTTCTTCTATAACTTTTCTATTTATACCTAGGGTTAGTTTATTTAAAAAAATGTCATTGACCCAAATTTAACCCTCTCGATCCTCTTACACGTTAATTTGCTTTCAATATTTAAGTCGTGTATTCTTATTGAAAAGTATTCATTCTAACTTTTCATTTCCAGACATTTCGGATATATATATAGATATAATTTTCACGTTCATTAATTATCCGCTTATTAATATATTATCGTAAGGTATTATTTTTAAGTCGAGATTTTGTTCAGTTAGCTCAATTTTAATTTAGTAAAAAATGTGAGGTATTACATTCTCCCCCTCTACGAACAGGATTTCGTCCTCGAAATCCAAAATAAAACAAAAAAATTTCAATTCAAGTCAAGTAAGGTAGTTTCGCACGTACCTTCCGTGAAGAGATATGGGTGACTAATTTTCAAGTCAGCCTCTCTCTCCCAACTGGCCTCAGACTCATCATGATGACTCCATAAAACACAAACAGGAGGAATGACTTTTGACCTCAACCGCTGCTCGCTATGATATAGGATCCTAACTGGCCTCTCTTCGTAGCTCTCGTTAAGCTGCAGCTCAATCCCGTCTAAATCTATATATAGGTGTGAGTCCCCGGGACGTAAGAACTTCCTCGACATGGATACATGAAAAACATCATGTACCCGCTAGAGATGGTAAGGTAGGGCTAAATGGTAAGCAACCGGACCCACACTATCCAAAACTATAAACGGACCTATGTGTCGAGGCAAAAGTTTCCCTTTGTCACCAAAGCGAACAACGCCTCTCATGGGTGAGACCCTCAACAGCACCTCGTCCCCAACGGCGAACTCTAACTTCCTACGCCTTATGTCAGCATGAGTTTTTTAACGATCCTACGTGGTCTTCATCCGTGCATGAATCAAGTCAACTTTAATAGAATTTGGACCCTGCATGTGGTTCTCTTCAAACTCTAACCAACATGTAAGCGATCGGCAAGGCCTGCCGTATACAGTCTCGTATGGTGACATGCCAATAGTCTGCTGATAACTATTATTTTATGCGAAATCCACCAATGGAAAATGCGTATCCTAACCACCTTTGAAGTTCAACACATAGACTTGCAACATATCCTTTAAAATCTTGTTCCCACGCTCCGTCTAACCATCAGACTGAGGGTGGAACGTGGTACTCATACTCAATTGAACTCCTATTGCCTCCTGAAAACCGCCCCAAAAGTGCAAGATAAAGACACTGCTACGGTCGGACACGATGTCACGCGGTACTGTATACAACTTCACACTCTTCGTAATAAACATCCTAGCGTATTGAACTGCCGTACAATCCATCCTCACTAGAAGGAAATGAGCCACCTTTGTTAGTCTGTCAATGATGACCCAAATCGAATCATAACCATGTTGCGATCTCGACAACCCAATAATAAAATCCATGGAAATGCTTTCCCATTTCCACTTGGGAATGAAAACGGCTGCAACTCCCCTCCAGGTCTCTGATGCTCTACCTTTACAAGCTGGAAGGTGGCACACTTCGAGACAAACTCGGCTACATCACGTTTCAACCCAACCCACTAATACATACGATACATTTACTAATACATCTTATCACCCCAGGGGTGGACAGTAAATCCATATCCATTCACCTCAGACAATAAGACCTTTCGTAACTCGGCATCATTCGGCACAACACTTTGACCCTGATAACGAAGTCCCCCATCAGAACCAATCGAAAAACCCTGTATGCCCCCGGACATCAATGCCTTCATCTTCTACTAACAAAAGTCATCAGAAGACTTGTCCTTCATAACTCGCTTAATCGTATAAACTAACATAGACATAGTCTGGTCTACCAATGTCAAGGCTACCCAAGTCCTTCTACTGAGCTTTCCAAACGTCTGACAATTCAACACTCTCCTTCACATCCAAGGAAAATAACTATGTTGTGAGTCTCTAGCTCAAAGCATCGACAACCACATTTGCCTTACTCGGGTGGTACAGTATGGAAAACGGGTAGTCCTTCACATATTCCACCCATCTACTCTGCCGCAAGTTAAAGTTCTTATATGAGAATAAGTACTGAAGACTCTTATGGTCGGTGAACAACGTAAGATGCTCCCAAAGTAAATAGTGTCTCTCTGAATGCATCGCAAAAATAATCACCGCCAACTCTATGTCATGAGTTGGATAATGGTCATCATGAGGCCTTAATTTCCTTGAAATATAAGAAATCATTCTCTCCTCCTATATCTGAATAGCTCCTAACCCCTGTAATTACACATCAGTGTACACACGGCACTCAACACTACACCAAATCTGCCGAATTGTCATGGTCATTGACCTCGACAAGTTGGACTTGTCAAGGTCAATGACAGAGATAATTCTAGGGGGTGACAAATTTTGTTATCACGGACTTGTCACGATCAATGACCGTGATAAGTTCATTAGACTTGTCACGGTCATGTCACGGTCCTTGACCATGACAATTTTTGTCACGGTTAAGGACCGTGACAAACCCGTGACATTTAATATAAAATTTTCATGGTCAATGACCGTGACAATTCTGAACAGAATTGAAAAAAAATCTGTTGGGCAGTATGGCCACTACCACTGCCCAGCAGTGTATTTGTACCTGTTATATCAATGTTGAACCTATTCAAACATCATATATCCAAATAAAATAGAGATAATGCAAATATACATTCAAAACAATATGCATCACGATATAATTCAAATGTAACAACTTAAAACAATTCAATTCAAATAATGGCAATACATGTCTTGGGTAAGGTTAAATTCGATGAGGTGAGTAGGCCACACGATATACGAATTGACACACCCACTGATATACATCGTGCCTCATTGTTTGCCTAACCACAAGGGAGATTTCTCCTTCCCGGGTATCACATGCGTGACGAGCATCTTGGACTCGATGTCTTGAAGAAATGGTTCATGAACTAGTCCACCCTGGACGATATTTGGGTCCCTCAACCCCTGCCTTATACGTTGGCCATCAAATATATCCAGTATAAACATGCTCAGACAACCAAGAGTCGACATCGGTCGGTCTAAGGAGCCAAATAGGGAAGTGGATCAGCAAAGTCTGCACGTGTCGATGATGAAGCAGCGAGGTCCACATCCTCATCATCCTTCACCTCATCCTCCACCACCTTCTCCTTCCCTTTCCCCTTATGGTTTCTGCCCAACGAATGCTTCATGAATGAGAACATATCTTGGACCATCGCCTCCAAACGGTACAGCTTCGCATCATGCGAGTCCACCGTTCGAGCCAACTTGGTGTCACTCGTCTCCAATCCAATGATCCTAGATTTAGACACTCGCGATCTCACCCCCTTGTCCTCCCCTTGCGATTAGCGCCAAGAACTTGGCTGAGTGAGTCTGTGGACAAAGATGCCTTATCGGCATCAGATTGCAACTCATGCACTTCCTTAAGCTTTGCCTGAAATGACAAAAAGCACATGATTAGTAAAATAAGTAAATAAAAAAATTATAACATAATTAATAAAAAGTAAACTGTTAGATTACTTACAATCGTGGCCGCGACGCTCGGGGACACCTCCTTATCCTTCCCCTTCTTTTTTCGAATAGCCACATAAGTATCGGGCCTATGTGGCCTACCCCTAGGGCCACTCCCTGTCCCCTGAAATAAATAAAGTAAAATTAGCATCGGCCCCGCAAAGTAAAATAATGCATAATAATATATTTCTGTAGGTATAGAAAAATTAAATCTTACCATCATCATATGCTCCACCTCAACGTAAGACGTCCGGACGGAGTAGTGCACGTCCGTGTTTTTTGCCCGATTTTCGCTCCCTGATTGGCGAGATGCCAATTGTCGCTCCCCGATCTCATTGTTAATGAACTTTTGCCATTGTGCCAATGAGATCAGCTCCTTCGGCGGGATGAATTCACGCATTCGGATAACGGACTCTCGGGTCTTCCCAAAGTATTGGGTCTGTATATTTTTCTTCCACGTCTTATGTTGCTCCCTCAACTGTTCCAAGACGAAATCGCGTAGCTTTGGATCCAGGCTGAATTATTCCTACCCAATAAATACAATGTTAGTTGCAAATAAATATAAATATAAAATGAAATCGAAATTAAAATTAAAATCAAAATTGAAATTGAAATATTCATATAAATATAAATTCATTACATGTAGTGACACCCAAATAGCTAACTTGAGCTCATTTGGCACCTCCCTCCAACTAGTGTACCCCGGTCCAATGAGGGATCTCATTAATAGCTCCGTGTTATTCTCGATGTCCATCCCCAATTGATAAGTGGCCCCTGCATTCTTCAATCCGAAGGGCATGACCTTGTAGCAATAGGTCCCCTTGTCGATTATGAACGATGTCTTCTCTGAGTCTTCTGGGTCCATAAGAATCTGGTTATACCCTGAGTACGCATCCATGAAGCTCATTAGTTCATGCCCTGCTGTGGCATCTACCATCTGATCAATTCGAGGAAAAGGGAAGCTGTCTTTTGGGAAATATTGTTCAAGTCAGTGAAATCTACGCACATCCTCCATTTCTCGTTAGCCTTGGGCACGATGATGGAGTGAGATAACCACTCAGGATATATGACCTCTCTGATGATCTCGGACTCTTCCAACTTTCGGACCTCTTCCCTGATGACATCATACTTTTCCCTGGAGTAAACTCTTCGTCTTTGCTTGATTGGCTTGGATTCTTCTGCCATATTTACTTTATGACACATAATCTCAGGGTTAATGCCAGGCATGTCTACATGGCTCCTAACTTAGCCTCTGCCACATATGGTATTAACACCAAAGGATATCATACCAACCCTCTTCACAGGGGCATTGTCATCTTTCGATGGGAGGTCAAGATCGTCCTCATCATCACCATCTGAGTCATCATCTCTTATTAATATGGGATCTTCTCAACATATGTCATTTTTCTTCTTTTTAGGGTCATCTCTTCCCCTCTTAGGAGCTTTACCATCGACATACTTCCTGAGTTTTTCAGATTTCAACATCTTCTCAATCTCATCCTTCAAGGCGAAGCACTTGTCAGTCATATGACCATGGTCTTGGTGGAACTCGCACCACAGATTCTTGTTCCTCTTATGCAGAGGATCCTTCAGCTTCTCCTTCCATATTAGGGACCGGTCATTTTTTATTTCATTAAGGATGTTTTCATAGCTCACAGTTAGAGGAGTATAGTGTGCAAACTTATCATCTGCAGACCTTTTTTCCATCTTTCTTTCTTTGGAATTTCTCGGTGCTACTTCCGTTCTCATCCTCATACTTTGCAGCCATAGCCTCTTCAGCGTTCATGACCTTTCTTGCAATTGCTAACAGCTCTACCTTGGACTTGGGGGGTCTTCAACAAGATTCCACGGCAACTTCCCCTTCTGGAGTCCTCCTATGAGGGATGTTATAGATATATTCCCTTCGTAATCTTTAACCTCCAATTTTTCTTTGTTGAATCTAGCAATTTAGTCTCTTAGGCTCTCGTTCTTGACTTGCGTGATGTATAGAAGATGAGTGGTCTTCTTTTGAGGTCTTATCCCAAAACAGAAATTGTGAATAAATCGTTCAGCCAAGCCCTTAAAGTTCTCCAAAGAGTTCTTCGGAAGAGAGGTAAACCAAATATGTACAGCTCCCGTTAAAGTCTCAGAGAAGGCCTGACACCTCATCTCATTTGGGATCGAATAAATGTCTGCCTCAGACTGGTACATCTCAATATGATGCACATGGTTGGTACTACCATCATATTTAGGAGACACCGTAGGTTGTTTGAACTTGGTAGGGGTTAGGAAGTTCACTATCTTTGCCACAAATGGGGAGCCCTCTGAGAACCCTCTTTCTAGTGGGTCTCGAATTTTGATGAGGTCCCCTATCTTCTCTTCAAGACGTTGAATGGAATCGTTCCATGGCTTTGCAATGTCAGCCTGGCCGAGGTTGTCCCCAGTCACCTCCAAGGGGTGAACTGAGGGTTCCCTATCCGTTGCACAGCTTTGGCTATTTACCTCTTCTTAATCCCTATCTCGGCCATGTTGGGGTCGACCCTGATGAGGCCGATGCTCCCCATCTTCCCTTTGTGAGCCTGCTACACTTCTAGTCCTGGATAACCTCTGTCTTAGGTCATTAATTGGGCGGAGCCTTTTAAAGCCTGCCCCTTTGCTCAAGCGATCAAAAGTTGATCCTGTTTGTTGGGCACCCCATCTCTTCTGCCCCCACAACCTCGGCTCTCTTGGATAGGGCATACCGTGTTATTCGAAACCTCATACGACTCCTAGCAGTCTTCTGGAGCATCCTCTACCTCCATGTCGTCATACCTATCCTCAAGGCAAGGGTTTCCTTACCTCCCCATACGTAAATGCCTCGGGTTAGCAACGTCCCTCCTCCGTTGAGGAATAGGTTGGTATTTTCATCGTGCCTGGGGTGGTTCCCTGACTTCAGGATGGGGTTGAGAAGTTTCCAGAGTAATCATCTCCGGTGAGACCGCATGTGGCCTCATCATATTTTGACTGAGCTGTGTAAATTTCTCCTTCATTGCTTGTTGCGTTGAAGCCATGGACCTCAAGGCTGCTGCCACCTCATCCATTTCAGACTAGGGTGGTGCATGGATGGAACTAGGTCCTCCAGCACTAGATGGTGGAGGAGGTGGTGGTAACTCTGGTGCCATATGTTAAAACTAAATAGCTTGTGAAGAAGATGATCTTAATACCTTAAAGGGCCTCTTTCAATGGTGAAACAGCTCCATGCAAGGGGTGTGGTCTAGTTCACCACCAGAGTCTCCGATGAGGTTAAGCAGCAAAAAAGGAAGAGATAGATTTTCGTTCCCACAGACGGCGCCAAAATGATGATGCTGGAAATAGCACCACCAGATAAGGTGTTGAAAAGCTCATGTAAGTGATAACAATGGCAGCACAGGAGAATACAAGTGTATATGTAGAAGGAGGTGAGGAGAAGAGGATGAACACCAATATGTAAGTGGTTCAGCCAATTATGCCTGCATCCACTATGCAAGTGAGTGAGTAATGTCACTGAAATAAGGCACTAGCGGCCATGGATATAATCTCTCAAGCTTTCTCTCTCTACTGTGTAAATTGACAGAGTTTTAGCTAGGGTTGTAATTCTCCATCCTTTACAATTTTGAGGATGACCTAAATATATAGTGCTTGGGGGGTGTAATGTACCCCTAAGCATACATGTGCATGTGCATGGAGATCCGGCGAGTGCAAGGATGACACCTGGTTGATCTCAACTAAGTATTGATGACTTCAATATTCCCTCACGTGGAGGGAATGATTTAGTTTTAACGGATTCATCCACGTGTTCCAAGCCATACTTGTGCGCGTAGATGCTCGGCTATCTTTGCTTGGTACCAACCTCGGCCGGGATGAGTACGAGGTTGGTGAAGTGAGACCTTTGCCTTAGCTGAGGATTATGTCATGACCTTGGCTGGGATGTCAGCCGAGGTTAGATATCTGGAACGTCAAACAGGGCTGCTATTGTCTTGACACTTGATGCTGAGCCTGTGAGGCTTTGTTGATCTTAGGTGAAACTTGTAATGTCGGTTGTGGATGACTGAATGGATGGCTGACCGCATGAGTCATACAGACCTTGGTTGATGCCCAATCGTGGTGATACTTTCAATGTCAGTTGTGGCCGACCTGATGGATGGTTGACCGCATGAGTCTTGTAAACCTCGGCTGATGCCCAATCATGGTGATACTTGCAACGTCGATTGTGGCGACCAGATGAAGGACGACATCGTTGATGGGTAATCCTGAGCTCTTGTTACCTCGGTCGTCATATAGGCTGAGGCCATCATACATGCCGAGGTTAATGTCTCTGAGCTGACAGGTGCGCTTTGGGCATATCACTAGGGGTCGAGGATCCCTCCTCACCTCCACTACCACCGAGCCCAGACAACATCATCATAATCATCATCATCATCCTCGCCTTAATACCAGAAGGAGACATTTGCTGTAAAAAAATGTTGTTATTAGTACAAATCAAAATAAATTAGAAGAAGACATGAAAATATGTACAATTACTACAAATCCAAATGAATTGTTACAGTTTAACACCTCAATTTTAAATTCCAAAACAACATCATCTAGCTCATAATATGTACAATTACTAAAAATCCAAAACATCCCCCACCCCACCCCTACTTACCACACACGCACACTACACAAGAGTAAAAATGATAAAATGCAAATCAATTAAAAGCATTAAAAATAGATTGATAAAGTACAAATTGGAATATTTATTACAAATTGAAAAATTGTTTCAAATTCGGGTTATCATCAAAAATGGATTGATATTCGGTAGGAGCAACCAAGTCATCCACACTACTATTTATACTTTTTGGCGCGTGTAGGACAATTGACCATGGCTCGTTGTTGATATACTCTGAGTAAAACACTTGGTTAACCTTTTGAAATGCACAAACAAACGACTCATCGCTCACGTGGTCGTTTCGCTTCAACTTGGACAAGTCACCCATGATCAAATTGATGACACGATCAACTTTACAAGCATTTGTATCCTCAACTCTTACCCAATCACAGTAAAATACAACCTCTTTGAAGCTTACATAATCCAATTCAAATATATTTCAAATTATACCATAGTAAGTCATTTCAGCTTCAACAAGGTTTTTATCTTTTGCGCTCGCTCGAAAGAAAGTAAGAGGCTTGTATGAAATGCCCGAATTCTGTACATTTGTACTTTCCTCGTACACTTTGGCACCGAATATGTAACCGTTCAATCGATACTTTTTTTGTACTCTTGTGCCACGAACAAGGTTCTAGTGGCTAGACGAGCAAGCCTTGATGTCGCATCACCCGTCTTTAAGAGCTGAGAATATAGATAAATTAATTAAACTACTTGTAAAGTTTGAGTGTAATGTAACGTTATATAACGACCATTTTCATTATAATTACCTCTTGTGACAACCACAGCCTAAATTCGTTGTCTGATTGTACCATTATTTTTCATCGTTTATTGTTCTCACGAGCCTCATATTTTCAGCATATTACAAAATTAATCATGTATAAAATAGTCTAAAATATTCTACTATAATGTGAAACATTAAAATAATTTAAACTTACTTTTTCCATTCTTCGACATCTTCATGTGTGTCAAATAGATAACGAGATACTTGTTCATGTTGCAAACTCATTAATTTCACTCGTTTTCCTATCACATGACCACCATCATCGATGAACTCATCAGTGTCATCAATGCTGGTCAAGTCAGGCATATATTCCCAAGTATATATTGATGACTCCACGATGATGTCACTACACCAAAATGGGCAAATTGTCACCTTTCAGCCGGCCAGCCTTGTCAAGGTCTTTGACCGTGACAAAAAAACACGCGTTTTATGTCACGGTCATTGACCTTGACACGACCGTGACAAAGAATTGTCACGGTCATTGACCGTGACAAGCCCGTGACAATTCAATTTGTCACGGTCATGTCACGGTCAATGACCTTGACAATTCTTGTCACGGTCAATGACCTTGACACGACCGTGACAACTTTTCCAGCAAAAACCCTTTCCCCCTTCTTTTTTTCCTCCCACCGTTCCCTCCCTCTCTCTCTCTCTCTGTCTCTCGACTTGACGCTGCTCTCTCTCTCTCTCTCTCTCAGGTCCAATTTCTCTCTCTCTCTCTCTTCCATTTATATATATATATTTGTCTGTATATTTATGTATGTATGTGTATATATATATATGTGTGTATGTGTGTGCGTGTGTGGGGGGTGGGGCGGGATGGGGCAGGGTGGGGGAGGGGGTGGTGGAGGGGGTGGGGGGTGGGGCAGGGTGGGGGAGGGGGTGGTGGAGGGGGCAGGGGGTGGGGTGCGGTGTGTGTGTGTGTGTGGTGGTGTGTTTTGGGGGAGGGCGGGAGGGGGTGGTGGAGGGGGGCAGGGGGTGGGTTTGGGGTAGGGGGTAGGGGAGGGGGTGGGGGAGGGGGTAGGGGGTTGGGTGGGGTGGGTGGGGTGTGTGTGTGTGTGTGTGTGTGGTGGGGGAGGGGGTGGGGTGGAGGATTGAGATTCAATTTAGGTGTGTAGACCATTTCGAAAATTTTGTGCTTCACATTATTGAACCAATATAAAACGTTTTCCCTATCTCTAGATTTTTACAAGACATATACCACATCATGTCTTAAATGAATCCATTGATTAAAGCCCTAAAAATAATACACACATGGAATTTATTCTAAAATTATAGGATTGTGTTTAGCGAACCAATAACATAAGAAACTCTAATTCCCATCATCCTTCATGTGTTTCCACATTGTTTATCACTCCTTAAAACACAATTATAAAAGATAAAAGGATGATTTAGAACTAGTTTGCATTTATTATTATAACCCTGCCAACCATTCCTATCTTTATGCAATTTTTATGATTAGACCTAGACTGTATTGATGTATTTTTTGTCTCATTTTGCATGTATATATGATTTTTTCTTTTAGAAATCAGTCATGGAGTTGATGGTACGAATACGAGTGCTCAAGAAATGGCTCCAGTCGAGAGTAAGTAATATCTCTTTCCGATCCATTAGCTCGGTTATTATATCCCTGGATTTTGTTAAGCCTCCTAGTAGGAATCTTCATTATTTCTGAATTTGTTATCTTTATGTGTTTTGAATAATTTAAAATATCATTAATTATTTTAGAAACCAGTCATGGGGAAGATGGTCCTAATTTGAATGCTCAAGAAACGGCTCCAATCAGCAGTAAATAATCTTTCTTTCTGATTCATTGGCTCTGATTATTTATTCCTAGATTAACTTTTATTATTTCTGAATTTGTTATTTTTATATGTTTTGAATCGTTTAAAATATTATTATTTCTTTCAGAACCCAGTCATGGAGTAGATGGTCTTAACACGACTGCTGAAGAAACGGCCCCAGTCCAGGGTAAGTAATATCTCTTTCCTATCCATTGGATCTGCATTTGTATCCATAGATTTTTGTTATGCCTCTTACTAGGAATTTTTGTTATTTCTGAATTTATTATTTTCATATGTTCTGAATAATTTAAAATATGACGACTTATTTTAGAAAAGAGTAATGGAGAAGATGGTCCTAACTCAAGTGCTCCAAACACAGCTCCAATTGGTAAATTGTCCTTTCCGATCTATAATTTAAATATATTTTTTAGACCCAGAGTGACTTTTAGTGATGCAAAAAATATCCTGTAACACTTTTTGTGTCACTGAAAGTCATCTCGAGGGAACCTCAAGAAATGAAATTGTTAGAGGCTAAATTTAACATCAAAGAATTAGTTGCGGTAAAACCTCAAATCACCATAATTGTTTTGCTTGTAAGAAATCTATTATATTAATTTTTATTATGTAATTTGCCTGCAGCAGTGACACATTGAACGGGAGGGGCTTTTTCATGGATATTATCACGATAAATGCTTGCGAGGTGTCCAATTTGGTCCCCCCCCCCCCCCACCACCACCACCACAACACACACACACAATCCCCAACCATACATATTCTCACTCATGCTATTCAATAAACTGTGTTTTTAATGTTTCATCATTGAACGTGTAGTATAACATGTCTTGTGCTTTTAAGTTCGAATGGCATATAATTTGTATGAACATATCGTGTGATATTTGCATGCTCGAAGTGTTTTTTTTCAACTTGTAGTATATCGTTACTTTGTCTTCATCGCTGAACATTCTTTATTTACATCTGGAATCACTAATCAGGTCTATCATTCTTCACCCTCTTCTTTGACGCCTGATTTGAGCTTTTACCGATGTGCACTATATATCCATAACCAAATGTTGAGCCTGGCCAGAAACGACCATTGGGGTTGATGTTGTGGCTCAATAACACCGACAGTGGCTAGTTTCATTTGCGGATGGAGATATGCAACTCAATTTTCTGGGTCGGGTTCCGTTTTGATTTCTTATTTTTGGAAGTTTTTCATGGGGGGGGGGGGTATGTATGGAGTGACAAACTTTTTTGCTTAACAGACGAACAGCTAAATGGGGGCCGAAGTCATGTTTATTAAATTTTAAACTTTAGATTCTAAAGTCAATTTCCTAGAAACCAAATGTACCATGAAAAGACATCCATAACGAACACAAGGGTGTCCCACATGGATGACATACTTTTCATTTAAACGTCTTCTTAGTGTATAGTTATCATAAGCTGTTTCGAGTTTTCAACCAATTCTGGTTAGTATTAGGATTCTTCACAAAACAATTTGCATTATCTTTAGTTTGTTCGGATATATGATGTTTGGAACAGGTACAACGTTGCTATAACAGGTACAAATATACTGCTAGGCAGTGGCAGTGGCCATACTGCCCAGCAGTTTTTTTTTTAATTCTGCCCAGAATTGTCACGGTCATTGACCGTGACAAGCCCGTGACAATTTTGTCACGGCCTTGTCACGGTCAATGACCGTGACAATTTTTTTACTAAGGGTCACGGCTTTGTCACGGTTATAAACCGTGACAAACGTGTCAAGGTCAATGACCGTGACACGACCGTGACACAAAACGCGAGTTTTTTGTCAAGGTCAATGACCTTCAATGGGTAGATTTGGTGTAGTGTGTATTCCTTTGCAATTGATCCTTCAATGTATCGCGTATTCTTGACGTAATCTTTAAAAACTTTCATAAATCTTTCAAACGGATACATCCACCGATATCTAACTGGACCACAAAGAAGTGCCTCGTCGCATAGGTGTACCAATAAGTGAACACTTATGTCAAAGAATGTTTGGGGAAAGTACTTCTCCAACACACAAATCGTTTTGGTCACCGCCAATTTTGCGGCCACTAGGTGTTCTCGTTTGACTACCTTCTCACACAAGAGTGAGAAGGTAATACTAATTTTCATAATATCCCTCCACAAATCCTTATGCTTGGAGAAACAGTTCTTAAACAATAGAGGAACCAATTGCTTGATCACATGCCAATCGTGGGACTTACACTTATGTAAATCATGAGTAGCATAATTCACAATCCTTTGTAAGTTGGACGAAAAATTAGATGGGCCCTTCAAATTATATATTGTGTCTAAAATCACCTTCCTTTCCCCACTCGTCAAAGTAAACGCACCAAGGGGAATTATTATCCTTCCCCTATTATCTTCTTTCAACCATAGTTGTGGCTTAAGTTTCAACGATTTAAGGTCTTTTCATGCATTTTCTCCATCCTTCGAATGACTCCCCCAAGGCAAGTGCCCACAATATGTTCAGCGAAGTTCTTCTCTGCATGCATCACATCCAACACATAGCACATCGGGTTATTCTTCCAATAAGGCAAGTCAAATAAAATTCACCTCCTAGACCATGCCTTTCTTGTCTCGGTTTCATTCCCATTTGGGGTCTTCTTAAGCTTGACATTCTATGCGCACTATATGTAATTTCAAGTATGCTTTATTTAATTATCGTACTATATATATATTGTTCATTATACAAAGTAATTTTCAAAAAAAGTTGAAAAATCCCACCCTCGTATGGACAATAATCCAGTGGACATGCCACTTTTAAAATTAACCAACCCAACATCAATCCACTATAATCCAACCGTAATGGCAGCAACAAATGTGTATCTTGTACTCCTTCTAATTCATCTACTCAATTAATTCATTTCATCAATTAAAGTATACAATTATTAATTTACTAATTTACAATGAGGGGCAATCCCACTTGCATATGAAAGGGGCACTAATTATTAATTTATAAAAAAAATTAATAACCAATCAATATTAAATCAATCAATTCTTTTACAAGGGGCACTACAATATGAGGGGTGTAGGAGGGTAGTGAGACTGGGGTCTGTGAATAACTGGAAAGGGTGAGGCGTGACCCACTCTAATGAACACTACCTGCAAGGTCTTCAAGGTCTTCTGGAGCATCTGCTGATGAAACCTTCTCCTTTTGGTAAAAATAGATCTCAAGCTGGAACTCCCTCCCTGCAAGAAGATGAACTTCCACAACAATAATAGTAACTTTTCTCAAGAGGAATACCTGAGAGTGATGGCTATCAGTGGGGAGTGAAAGAACAAGGCACTCAGCACTTAGAGAGAGAGAGCAGAGAGAGAATACTAGAGAGGTTCTGGTGTGATTTTGACAGAGTGACTTTGCTATTGAGTTTTTCTCTCTTTATTATGACCTTGACCAGGGGTCCTATTTATACTTGGGCACTAGGGATGGGTTGGCACTTTTGGTGTCAAAACTTAGAGGGTTGGTAAGGGGCAAAGTCTGCAGTGTGCTATTTGTCCCTACCTGCAGGCAGCTCTGCCTGTCCCCTCTTGCATGTGCCACTTGGTGCCAAACAAAATCAAAAAGAAAATATGTCTTCTAATAGAGACAAAATATCTGATTTGCTAAATATATTTTGAAACATTAACTTGTGGTGCAATATTTGCAAATCTTGAGAGAGGAGGCCTTAAGGACCCCTCTCTTCTAAAATCATTGTTTTTCTTGAGAGGGACCTCGAGGACACCCTCTTCTGAAAAGTCATTTTTTATAATAAGTTTATTCCTTGTGAGCAGCCAACTCTTTGGCTGCTCACTTCACTTGTGACTAGGTGTGAAGTGTGTGTAGTCTTGAGTGACTTCTGGGTATTCCTACTAGTATTATCTCAACCCTATAGTGCTAAGTGGTTTAGCTTGCTCAACATACCTTGTCCCCTAGCCGCCAAGCCAAAACTCCCAAGAGATCCCAACTGGCCTACTTGAGACCTGCTTTCTCAACTAGGCAACCTGTACAAGAAAATAAGTGTTAGTACTTCTGTTATTTTTCATGATAAGGGGTGTCTTATGGTAGACACTCCATCATCCTAACTTCATTTTCTGGGAGCTGGGGGGGTAAGGACATTGCGGGTACCTCCTCCCATATAAGTTTCTGCTGTTGAGGAACCCTAGTGGGGGTACCTTATCAAATGTCATTTCTATAGGGACCCTTGCGATAGCCATTCTCAACTTGGGTTTCTGAAGTGACCCTTGCGGTGGCCCTTCTCAAACTTAGGTTTCTGCACTGACCTTTACAGTGACCCTTCTCAACTTGAGTTGCGGTAGCCCTTCTCAACTTGGGTTTTTACTGGGACCCTTGCGGTGGCCCCTTCTGTACTTGGATTTCTGCAGGGACCTTTGCAGTGGCCCTTCTCTACTTGGGTTTCTACGGTGACCCTTACAGTGTCCCTTCTCAACTTCAATTTCTTTAGGGACCCTTGCGGTAGCCCTTCTCAACTTGGGTTTCTGCAGTGACCCTTGCAGTGTCCCTTCTCAACTTGAGTTTCTGCAATGACCCTTGCAGTGGCCCTTCTCAACTTGAGTTTTTGCAGGGACCCTTCTGGTAGCCCTTCTTAACTTGGGTTTCTGCTGTGACCCTTGTGGTGGCCCTTCTCAATTAGAGTTTTTGCAGGGACCCTTGCGGTCACCCTTCTCAACTTGAGTTTCTGCAGGGACCCTTGCGGTGGCCCTTCTCAACTTGAGTTTCTGTAATGACCTTTGCGGTGGCCCGTCTCAACTCAATTTTCTGCAGGTACCCTTGTGGTAGCCATTCTCAACTTGGATTTTAGCAGTGACCCTTTCGGTGGCCCTTCTCAACTTGATTTTTTGTAGTGACCCTTGTGGAGGCCCCTTCTATACTTGAGTTTCTGTAGGGACCCTTGCGGTGGCCCTTCTCGACTTGGTTTTCTACAGTGACCCTTGCATTGGCCCTTCTCAACCTGAGTTTCTGTGGGGACCCTTGCGGTAGCCTTTCTCAACTTGGGTTTCTACAGTGACCCTTTCGGTGGCCCTTCTCAACTTGAGTTTCTGCAGTGACCCTTGCGGTGGCCCTTCTCAACTTGAGTTTCTATAGGGACCCTTGCGATAGTCCTTCTCAACTTGGGTTTCTGCAGGGACCCTTGCGATGGCCTTTCTCAACTTGAGTTTTATAGTGACCCTTGCGGTGGCCCCTTCTGTATTTGAGTTCCTACAGTGACCCTTGCGGTGGCCCTTCTCAACTTATGTTTTTACAGGAACCCTTGCGGTAGCCCTTATCAACTTGAGTTTTTGCAGGGACCCTTACGGTAGCCCTTCTCGACCTGGGTTTCTGCAGTGACCCTTGCAGTGGCCCTTCTCAACTTGAGTTTCTTCAGGGATCCTTGTCGTGCCCCTTCTCAACTTGGGCTTCTACAGGGACCCTCTCAACATAGACTTCTGTTGCTACCTAGGTGGGGTTCCTTCTCCAAAATGGCATTTATGTGGTGGAGGGACCCTGGGGGTTCCTTCTCCAATATGGAACTTCTATGGTGGAGGGACCCTGGGGGTTCCTTCTCCAATGTGGCACTTCTATGGTGGAGATACCCTGGGGGTTCCTTATCTAATATGGCACTTTTGTGGTGGAGGGACCCTGAGGGTTCCTTCTCCAATATGGAACTTCTGCGGTGGAGGGACCCTGGGGTTCCCTTCTCTAATATGGCACATCTGCGATGGAGGGACCCTGGGGTTACCTCAACCTTATATTTTTTGTAAGATGAAGGGGGGGCCTTTGAGGAACCCTCACCCACAAATAAAGTGGTCAAGCTTGAAACACCCTTCTACATTAGCCCTCGTGCAAAGTCTTTTGTGTTGGGTAGACCAAAAGGCTTTGTACGCCATAAATTCGATTTTAAATTTTGATGGGTCTAGTGTTCTTTCATCATTCCCCCTAGGGTCATGGAATTCTCTGTCACTTCATCCCAAGTTTTATAGATGAGGACATTTATGGTGGACCCCCTTATCTGGGTATCGACTTGGGCAGAGGGGTTACTCGCGGTGAGCCCCTCGTTCTTGGCCTTCGTCTATAGCCTTCTACTTTTTTTAGAGGGGTTGCTCATGGTGAACCCCTTGGCCTTGGCCTTTTTTCTGGGGCCTTATATCTTGGGTAGAGGGGTTGCTCAAATTAAGGCCCTCTCCCTTGTCCTTCTTTTGTTGCCTCCATCTTGGGTAGAGGGATTGCTCACGGTGAGCCCCTCGCCCTTGGCCTTTTTTTATGACCTTCTTTCTTGGGTAGAGGGGTTTCTCACGGTGAGCCCTTTGCCCTTGACCTTCTTCTGGGGCCTTTCATCTTGGGTGGAGGGGTTGCTCACAGAGAGCCCCTCGCCCTTGGCCTTCTTCTGTGGGCTTCCATCTTGGGTGGAGGGATTGCTCGCGATGAGTCCCTCACCCTTGGCCTTATTCAGTGGCCTTCTAGCTTGGGCGGAGGGGTTGCTCACGGTGAGCCCCTCGCACTTGGCCTTCTTTTGTGGCCTTTTATCTTTGGCAAGGGGTTTCTCGCGGTGAGCCCCTCGCCACTGGCATTCTTCTGTGGCCTTTTATCTTGGGCAGAGGGGTTGCTCACGGTGAGCCCCTCACCCTTGGCCTTATTCTGTGGCCTTCTATCTTGGGTGGAGGGGTTTCTCACGGTGATCCCCTCACCCTTGGCCTTCTTCTGTGGCCTTCTATCTTTGGAAGAGGGGTTGCTCGCGGTGAGCCCCTCTCCCTTGGCCTTCTTTTATGGCCTTCTATCTTGGGCGGAGGGGTTACTCGCGGTGAACCCCTTGCCCTTGGACTTCTTCTGTGTCCTTCTATCTTGGTCGGAGGGGTTACTCACGGTGAGCCCATCGCCCTTAGCCTTCTTCTGTGGCCTTCTATCTTGGGCAGAGGGGTTGCTCGCGGTGAGCCCCTCTCCCTTGGACTTCTTCTGTGACCTTCTATCTTGGGCGGAGGGGTTGCTCGCAATGAGCCCCTCTCCCTTGGCCTTCTTCTGTGGCCTTCTATCTTGGGCCAAGGGGTTGCTCGCGGTGAGCCCCTCGCCCTTGGCATTTTTCTATCAAACTTGTAATCTTGAGCAAGTGGAGCCGCTCTAAGTGGATCCCCACGCTCTAGACTATTTCACTCTTTGTTCACTGCTTGAGGACTTCTCAATATGAGCCCCTCGTGCAAATGTATCTTCTAGTGTCGAGAGACTTGTGCACAAGATATCGTAATCAAGGTGTGTGGTGGGGGGAAGGGGGCAAGGGGTGGGGTGGGGTGTGTGTGTACGTGTGTGTGTGTGTGTACGTGTGCGTGTGTGGTGGGGGGAGGGGGAGGGGGAAGGACAGGGGGCTAAGGAGGGGAGGGACAGGGGGCTGGGTGGGGGCAGGGGGTGGTGGTGGTGGGGTGTGTGTGTGTGTGTGTGCAGGTATGTGCGTGTGTGTGTGTGGTGGGGTGAGGTGAGGGTCGCATGGGGTGGTGGGGTGTATGTGTGTGTGTGTATGTGCAGGTGCAGGTGTGTGCGTGCGTGTGGTGGGGGTAGGGGGCAGGTGGTGGGGTGGGGTGTGTATGTGTGTACGTGTGCATGTGTGTGGTGGGGGAGGGGGTGGGGTGTGTGTGGTGGGGGTGGGGTGGGGGTGTGTGTGGGGGCAATCTCAACAATTGAAACGGACAAATTGATTAATAAAATATGTATTTCCCCTTTCATATGCGAGTAGGATTACCCCTCATTAACAGATAATTGTTGAGATTCGAAATAACTTTAATGGTATAGCTTTAATAAAATAAATTGTATAGCTTTAATTGTAACTTTAATTGTATAGTTTTATATGAAAGTAAATTAATAATTAGTGCCCATTTCATATGAAAGTAGGATTGCTCCTCATTGTAAATTAGTAAATTAATAATTGTATACTTTAATTGTTAGTTTAATTGATGAAATGATTTAATTGAGTATATGAATTAGAAGAAGTACAGGATACACATTTGTTGTTGCAATTGGATTATAGTGGATCGATGTTGGGTTGGTTAATTTTAGAAGTGGTATGACCACAGGATTAATGTCCATATGGGGGTGGGATTTTTCAACTTTTTTTAAAAATTACTTTGTATCACTCTTGTGTAGTGTGCGTGTGTGTGGGCCAGTAGGGGTGGGGGTGGGGATGTTTCACTCTTGTACATATTATGAGCTAGATGTTGTTGTTTTGGAAATCAGAATTGAGGTGTTTAATAGTAACAATTCATTTTTATTTATAGTAATTGTACGTAATTGTACACAGTTGTAACGGACTTATCACGGTCATTGACCCTCATTGTAAATTAGTGTGTGTGTGTATGTGTGTGTGTGGGGGGGGGCGGGGGGGGGGGGTGTGGGGGGTGTGTAGTGGGGTGAGGGGGGTTGGGGGTGGTGGGGTGTATGTGTGTGTGTGTGTGCAGGTGTGTGCGTGTGGTGGGGGTGGGGGTGGTGGGGTGGGGTGGGGTGGGGTGTGTGTGTGGTGGGGAAATCTCAACAATTGTATAGCTTTAATTAATAAATTGTATAGATTTAATTGTAACTTTAATTGTATAGTTTTATATGAAAGTAAATTGATAATTAGTGCCCATTTCATATGAAATTAGGATTGCCCCTCATTGTAAATTAATAATTGTATACTTTAATTGTTAGTTTAATTGATGAAATGAATTTATCGAGTAGATGAATTAGAAGGAGTACGGGATACACATGTGTTGTTGACATTGATGTTTGATTATAGTGGATCGATGTTGGGTTGGTTAGTTTTAAAAGTGGCATGACCACTAGATTATTGTCCATATGAGGGTGGGATTTTTCAACTTTTTTTTAAAATTACTTCGTATATCAAACAATATATATATATAGTATGATCATTAAATGAAACGTACTTGAAATTAAATGAAACATACTTGAACTCACCCTTTAGAGGAGATGGAGGACATGGGGGGTGGGGGCAATTAGTAAAATAATAATTGTATACTTTAATTGTTAGTTTATTTGCATGTCTTCTTTTAATTCATTTTGATATGTACTAATAACATTTTTTACAGCAAATGTCTCATTCAGGTATTAAGGCAAGGATGATGATGCTTGTTATGATGATGTCGTCTGGGCTCAGTGGTAGCGGATGCGACAAGGGCTCCTCGGACCCAAGGCTCCCCAAATATGACAAATTGGGGATGGCCATCGAGAACAAGTCGGGGCTATTAGCAAGATCTCTCGAGCTGGTAAAGACGATCATCGGCCAGGGGTAAATTAGTTGGAAGGAGGTGCCATATGAGCTCAAGTTAGCTGTTTGGGTGGCACAACATGTAATGTATTTATATTTATATTTATATTTATATTTATATTTATAGTTATAGTTATATTCATATGAATATTTCAATTTCGATTTCAATTTCATTTTATATTTATATTTATTTGCAACTAACATTGTGACACGACTCAGAATGTGTCTCTAAAGTGTGTACTCTCTAGGCTCAAGTGCAAGCCTGTCGTTCAAGTAATAATCCGACAAGTCGGATATCGATCCTCAGGGAAAAAGGACAACGGAGTTGTGACGATGGGATAAGATTGAAGAATCCTAGCGATGACTCTACGAAGAAAAGAAAAAGATTGATTTGGCTTTTTGGGATTGGTTAAACTAAATGCAATTATGGAATTATGATGAAATATGCAACTAACTAAATTATCTAAATGAGTAATGAAGGATTAAATTGAAGCTTTTAACTAAATGATGAGAAAACAGGATGGGAATACAATCCCCCAACCCTAGTGTAATGTAGTGACAACGTCAACCATAAATTTATCCGATTAATTCAAACCCGGAATTTAGTACTCCCAAGCATTATGTATATGAGGTTCAAGCCCGCGTCATACCTAATCTGAGGATGAGTAAATCGGTATCGCGGTAATTACACTCAAATTGTACTCTAAATCATCACGAGTACCCATAGGCAAACGAGATATAAAGATCTACAATTCTTATGAAATTACGCGATACGATCAAAATTAATCATTACATTCAGCGGATCGACGTTATACACATGCACTAACACATCAGGTTGGGTTCATGCATCCCAACCTTGAAAAACCTAGCCGGACATGTTACTTTGACTAATGCATCAAATAATAACGTTGCATGTGTATGAATTCATGATAAAACTAGATCTAAACATGTAAATACGTATTATGAATGCGGAGATGAGTTGAATCAAATAAGAAAAACTAAGCATGCAAGAACAATAATAAGAAACAAGAATCTTGAATTAAAACTAGAAAAGCAAACCCGAAACAATGAAATCTTGAAGCAATATAATCCCTTGATGTTCCTAGATGTTCCTCCTCTTTCTTTCTATCAAAAACTCTCTAAAAATAACCCTAAAGGCTGCCCCTAGGTCAATGCCTCCCGTTACCCACAAGTTTGGAGTCTTTTAAACCTAATAGGAGACTTGGAGATTAATCAGAATAAAATACAAAATTCGCGTGTCAGGTACAGCGAACCGGTTCGGAGGTACAGCGAACCGGTTCGCCCCTCCGAACCGGTTCGGGGTGGGGTTCGCATGTACCAGCCTGGACTTGCTCTCTACACTTAGATTTTTTCTGGATTTTCTCTTCTTTTCTTGGATTTTTCTTCAACTTCAACTGAGCATAACTTTTCAACCGTAGCTCGGATTTGGGTGCCGTTTCTTCCAGTGTTCTCGTTGTTCCGAGCTCTTCAACTTCCCAGTTGACCTCTTCTTCCGGATCGGGCTGCAAAATTACCGACATGCCCTTGAACTTGCCTTCTTAGCTTTTCTTACACAGTCTTGTTTCCTCCTTTGCACTGCTTGCATAATTAACCTGTAAAACCAATAGGAGAAGCACGAAACACGCAATACTCGCCAAGAAGGTTAGAAGCATTAAAGTGAATCAAATCCATATATGTTACATCATTCGGGTTCACAAAAGTACTGAAATTAGGGGGATAAATATACAATATTTATGCCCAATCAAACCCCCCTAACTTAGAACTTTGCGCGTCCCGAGCAATGTAAAAGAATGAGAGTAAGAGTTAAGGACACTTCAAGGACTTTATTGGGATAGAATACCACTTTCGCGGGCAAGCGATTGCATTTATCATATGCAACAAGCCTTTAAACCTCTAGGTTACCCTAGTAGGACGAGTTGTGTCTCGTGAGGGTTTGCAGTGAATATACCCACAAAATTCGACTCAAAGAAAATTCAAAATATGCAAAAATTGTACAATTCAAACTTTTCCATAAAATAGTCATCATCAAGTCATACTTATAAGTCTCAAACCGTAGTGTGTGTGTGCGAAGCCGAAAATATAACCGCCAATGTCCATCGATTGATCATTACGTTACTTATCCGAAAATTCGTTTTGATTTCAATTTCTCACGGAATGCACTCACAAACGAATCTCTCGGATTATGGCTATTCTCTCGGCATGCGTGATATAAGGAGTAAATGTAAGGGAAGCAAATACACGCATGCAATTAGAAAGACGGAAATTTTATGGTGAAGGGATCTCTTCAATGGATTACGGTTTTAAAAACGAGAACATCGCCTCTATTTCGCGCATTTAACCTCTTATATTATCTTTTGGTGTATTAACTCTCCACGCGGTACTCAATTTTCACAATTTGGACTCGGTTAGGACTTTTTCGGGTTAAAGGTTGCATTGGGTAAAATAAAGGCGGTATGGAAGGTTGGAATTGGAAAAGTCATTCGTGATGTCCATTTGTACATTTTTTTTTTGGCTATTGCTCATTCTTTTTCTTCTTTTTCTATTTTTTTTTTCTGTTTTTCTCATTTCTTTTCTTTTCTTGCTATTTTTGTTGAGCATTCTTCTATTTTCACTTTTCGGACTTAAATTCTGAATTTCTTCATTTTTCACAATTCCAGCTATTTTGGGTTTTTCGGGTGGTCAAGCGAAAGGGAAAATTATTCGGCTCAATTTGGGTTACAAAAAGGGTAATTTTTCGCTACTTTTTCTGGCCAATATTTTTGGGGTGACAAACGATGACCTACTTCATTGTCCGAATTGCCAATTTCGTTACCAGATGCGTTTCGAGGTGAATTTAAGTTTAGAGACTAATTTGGCACATTTTTCAAGGCAATATTGCACACATTTTTCAAAACCGATCAAAATGAAAGAATTGAGATCCTTGACAACTTATTAGCTGCTAAAAAGAACTTTGAGTTAACAATTAACTCGGATTGATTTAAAATCTCGCAAAACGTGATAGGCTCGAATCTCGCCGGGTTTGTTAATCTCCACATTTATTCGTTAAGTCGTCAATTTTCGCACAATTTCCATCTTTGGTCAATTTCGGCTTTGTGTATGTTGAATGTTTACAATTTGAGACTCCAATTTGACTTTTAATGATATTTTTGAAAAATTTGAATTCCAATTTTTATTTATTTTGAACAAAAATATTTTTGGATTTTTCAAAATTTTATGATTTTTTTGGAAATTTTTGGGCATTTTTGAAAATTTGTGAAGTTTTAGAAATACGCACTTGTGACCCCCCCTAACTTAGACTTTTGCATTGTCCTCAAGCAAAAAGGACGAAAATCTAACTCAAGGCGAATGAAAAGTGCGGAAAAATAAAACAAACAAATATGAAAAATGCAACAAGACACTATATGACACTCATGCATGACTCAAAAATACGACAACAATCACCCCATACGCGTCGGGGGTGCGACGACCTCTCGTCTCTCCATAAACTCACCCGACCCCACTTATGGGGGTTGATGCTCTCCTTGTGGCTACCGTCCTAGGATCATATTCCAATAATCGAAACAAGTTGGGACCTCGCCCATATATAAAGGATAAACCGGGAGACTCATCGTGACTAATTGGAAAGGGATCCTCGTGATGCTGACTCAAAGCATGGTCAACGTGAACTGACTCGGAGGGGACACCTAGGTTTCTTTCAATTTTTAAGATGCATGGGTCGGGCTCTAAGTCGGATGAACCACAACTTTTCTCCTCACTCGCCTTCGGGACCTCTAGTGGTATGGGTGGATGGTCACAAAGAAGAAATTCATTGATTTTATCTTCCCATTCACTTTCTTCTAGGTGTCTAAATGAATCCATTAGAGTTCGGACTTGGTCATTAAGGCTCTCATCTAGGCAATCCACCGGACCGAATTCTTTTTCAAATTCTTCCATGCTCATGTCCCCTAGATCTCTCTCTCTCGCGGTGCCAACGTCCTCTCTAACTTGCTCGCTTTCTAACTCCACCATTTTTCTCTCTTCTAACCCCCCTCTCTCTCGCTCTATTGCGGTCACTACACACCTCTCTTCCACTTTTCTCTCCGCGTCACAACTACCACTATTACCTGATGAAATAGGGCACACCCCTAATGGCTCTCTCTTGTGGGACCTCTCACTCTCATGGATCGACACTAAGCAGGACCCTAGGGCCTTTCCACAATCATTTTCCTCAAAGTACTCCCCTACGATCTCGTCTATAAAGCTCACCGTGTGAAGGTCATCTTCTTCTTCCGTATGTTGGGTGACATGGAAGATGTTGGTCTCTAAAGTCATATTCCCAAAGGTGAGTTGCATTCGCCCATTCCGAGTATTAATGATGGCGTTAGCCGTAGCTAAGAAAGGGCGCCCAAGGATGATGGGAACATGGTTACTCCAGTTAAATGAGGGCTCCGTGTCCCAAATGACAAAGTCTACCGGGAAGTAGAAAGTGTCAACTTGGACGATCACGTCCTCGACTATGCCTCTTGGGATCTTCACGGTTCGATCCGCTAATTGGAGAGTGACCTTAGTGGGCTTGAGTTCGCCCAAGTCAAGTTGCCTATAGATGGAGTAAGGGAGGATATTGACACTTGCTCCCAAGTCAAGTAAGGCTTTTTCGATTTTGTTTTCTCCAATGATGCAGGAAATGGTGGGTGCACCGGGATCTTTGAATTTAGGTGGGAGATCATTGAGTAGAATGGAGCTCACATTCTGTGCTAGAAAGACATTTTTCTTTACCTTCATCTTTCTCTTTACCGTCAACAAGTCTTTAATGACTTTTCCATAAGCTGGAATTTGTTTAATGGCATCGAGGAAAGGTAAATTCAGCTTAACTTGTTTTAGCACGTCTAGCACTTCATCACGTGGGCATCCTTTCTGTGAAGGAATCAACCTTTGAGGAAATGGTGCCGCGGTGGGTGGTTTCACTACTACCTCGGCCTCACTAGTGTCTTCTTTGTCACTCTCATTCAAGGGGACATCTTCGGCCTCTTTCGTGCCGGGCGAAATATCCTTGTTTTTAGGTACGACTTGTGGAAGGGGTGACAAGTCAACTACTCTCCCACTACGTAGAGTGGTAATTGCGCTACATTGCTCAGTATGGTCATGTGGTGTCGAGCTGACACTAGTTTGACTTTGGAGAGGTCTTTGGCCTTGGGCAGGAAACTTGCCCTTCTCTTGAACACTTAACGAGGATTGTATTTTAGACAGATTCGCATTTATGTCGCCGATCAGACGATCATATTTGGCATTGGTTGCGGTCTAGTTTGCAATGAATTGATTCACGGTATCCTCGAACTTTCTCCGCTGTGGCGGGATATAATTTCCATGAGGTGGAGGTGCTTGCATATGTCCCTGCATGTGCGGAGCTTGTTGAAAATGGTGTGGTGGAGGAGGGGCAACATGAGAAGGAGGGTTCATTGCGGCATGTTTTTGCCCGTAGCTAAAACCGGGATGATTTTTCCACGAAGGGTTGTATGAATTCCCGTACGGGGCATCGAAATTACCCTTATAGCCTCCTATACCACTAACTTGCTCTTGCAACATTACTTTATAGGCGGGTATCGTCGGCCATTCCTCAGTTGAATGTCCCGCCTCACAAATCGCACACACCTTCACGACGGGGTTTTGGATAGATCCAACTAACTCACATAAGTCTCGCAATCCTTTCTCTATAGTGTCCAATCGACTGTCCGTCATAGAATTCTTATCTACATGGAATAGGCCGGACGCCGATGGAGCAGTGGTGGGTTGTCGATTTCGATTTTGAGCGTTCGGGTCAGAGGTATCCCAAGATTGGGTAGTCTCGGCGACATACCTCATGTGAAGATCAGCATCATGGGCATCTATATCGACAAACGGACCACTTCCCATAGTTTCCACAAGTTGTTTGGAGTTAAGATTTAACCCATTATAGATAAAGGAGATGATTTGCGACGGATCAAATCCATGATGGGGGCATGAAGCCACTAACTCGTTGAAACGTTCATAACATCGATGGAATGGCTCATTTTCATGTTGTCTAAACGCTTGAATTTGAGCCTTGATAGAGATTGTTCGATGTGTTGGGAAGAATTTCTTGAGAAATTTAGACTGTAGCTCATTCCAGGATGGAATCGAGCTTGGAGGTAAAGACCATAGCCAAGCTTTGGCTTTATCTTTAAGCAAGAAGGGGAAGAGTTTGAGGCGGATTACCTCTTGTGTGCAGGTTTGATCATTGAGAGTATCACACACGTCCTCAAATTCCCTTATGTGGAGGTATGGCTTTTCAGAATCCATACCGTGGTAATGTGGTAGCGTCTGGATCATCCCATTCTTGAAACGGAACTGCCCGGCATTATACGGGAGTATAATGCATCCCGGAGTGACAGTGCGCTCGGGATATAAGAACTCTCTCAACGGGCGGTACGGAAGTTCGTCCTCACCGGTAGGTGCATTACTGTGTTGCGACATCTCTCTCTCACTTGACGATTCGGCGCTCTCACTGGGTGTGCACGACGTGTGTCCTACGAAGGAGAAGAAGTGTTGCTAGAGATTGAGTGTGACGGTGTGGGAGGTGGGATCCAGAATTGTGGGGCTTGTGGAGTGTGGGGACTATCAGGATTATACTCAACAAGTGGATTTTCGTGAATGCTGGTTGGAGTATTATGGGGTGTGGGAGTGGTTTAAGAATTTTGCATTAAGTTTGTGAGAGATGGTGGTGAATCTTTTTGTGTTTTTTTATTATTTCTTATTATTTTTTTGGATTTTTGAATTTTTGGTCAAAGCTTTGGATTAACTCGATCTAATCCTAAGTCTACCTAATTCCCCGGCAACGGCGCCAAAAACTTGACACGACTCAGAATGTGTCTCTAAAGTGTGTACTCTCTAGGCTCAAGTGCAAGCCTGTCGTTCAAGTAATAATCCGACAAGTCGGGTATCGATCCTCAGGGAAAAAGGACAACGGAGTTGTGACGACGGGATAAGATTGAAGAATCCTAGCGATGACTCTAAGAAGAAAAGAAAAAGATTGATTTGGCTTTTTGGGATTGGTTAAACTAAATGCAATTATGGAATTATGATGAAATATGCAACTAACTAAATTATCTAAATGAGGAATGAAGGATTAAATTGAAGCTTTTAACTAAATGATGAGAAAACAGGATGGGAATACAATCCCCCAACCCTAGTGTAATGTAGTGACAACGTCAATCATAAATTTATCCGATTAATTCAAACCCGGAATTTAGTACTCCCAAGCATTATGTATACGAGGTTCAAGCCCGCGTCATACCTAATCTGAGGATGAGTAAATCGGTATCGCGGTAATTACACTCAAATTGTACTCTAAATCATCACGAGTACCCATAGGCAAACGAGATATAAAGATCTACAATTCTTATGAAATTATGCGATACGATCAAAATTAATCATTACATTCAGCGGATCGACGTTATACACATGCACTAACACATCAGGTTGGGTTCATGCATCCCAACCTTGAAAAACCTAGCCGGACATGTTACTTTGACTAATGCATGAAATAATAACGTTGCATGTGTATGAATTCATGATAAAAATAGATCTAAACATGTAAATACGTATTATGAATGCGGAGATGAGTTGAATCAAATAAGAAAAACTAAGCATGCAAGAACAATAATAAGAAACAAGAATCTTGAATTAAAACTAGAAAAGCAAACCCGAAACAATGAAATCTTGAAGCAATATAATCCCTTGATGTTCCTAGATGTTCCTCCTCTTTCTTTCTATCAAAAACTCTCTAAAAATAACCCTAAAGGTTGCCCCTAGGTCAATGCCTCCCGTTACCCACAAGTTTGGAGTCTTTTAAACCTAATAGGAGACTTGGAGATTAATCAGAATAAAATACAAAATTCGCGTGTCAGGTACAGCGAACCGGTTCGGAGGTACAGCGAATCGGTTCGCCCCTCCGAACCGGTTCGGGGTGGGGTTCGCATGTACCAGCCTGGACTTGCTCTCTACACTTAGATTTTTTCTGGATTTTCTCTTCTTTTCTTGGATTTTTCTTCAACTTCAACTGAGCATAACTTTTCAACCGTAGCTCGGATTTGGGTGCCGTTTCTTCCAGTGTTCTCGTTGTTCCGAGCTCTTCAACTTCCCAGTTGACCTCTTCTTCCGGATCGGGCTGCAAAATTATCGACATGCCCTTGAACTTGCCTTCTTAGCTTTTCTTGCACAGTCTTGTTTCCTCCTTTGCACTGCTTGCATAATTAACCTGTAAAACCAATAGGAGAAGCACGAAACATGCAATACTCGCCAAGAAGGTTAGAAGCATAAAAGTGAATCAAATCCATATATGTTACATCATTCGGGTTCACAAAAGTACTGAAATTAGGGGGATAAATATACAATATTTATGCCCAATCACATTGTATTTTTTGGATAGGAACAATTCATCCTGGATCCAAAGCTACGCGATTTCGTCTTGGAGCAGTTGAGGGAGCAACACAAGACGTGGAAGAAAAATATGAGGATCCGGTACTTTGGGAAGACACTAGAGTCCATTATCCAAAGGTGTGAATTCGTCCCGCTGAAGAAGCCGGTCTCATTGGCACAATGGTAAAAGTTCGTAGACAATGAGATCGGGGAGCGACAATTGGCATCTCGCCAATCAGGAAGGGAAAATCGGGTAAAAAAGACGGACATGCACTACTCCGGCCGGACGTCTATGATGGTAAGATATAATTTTTCTATAACTACAGAAATATATTATTTTACATTATTTTACTTTGCGGGGCCGATAGTAATTTTACTTTATTTTATTTAAGGGAACAGGGAGTGGCCCTGGGGGTAGGCCACATAGGCTCGATACTTATGTGGATCTTCGGACGAAGAAGGGGAAGGACAAGGAGGTGTCCCTGAGCGTCGCGTCCACGATTGTAAGTAATCTGATAACTTACTTTTTGTTAATTACATTATAATTTTTTAATTTACTTATTTTACTAATCATGTGCTTTTTGTCGTTTCAGGCAAAGCTTAAAGAAGTGCATGAGTCGCAGTCTGATGCCGAAAAGGCATCTTTGTCCATAGACGCACTCAGCCAAGTGCTCTGCTCTGATCGCAAGGGGAGGAAAATGGGGGTGAGCTCGTGGGTGGCCAAATTTAGGATCATCGGATTGGAGATGAGCGACACCGAGTTGGCTCGAACAGTGGACTCGCATGACGCGAAGCTGTCGCATTTGGAGGCGACGGTCCAAGATATGTTCTCATTCATAAAGCGTTCGTTGGGCGGTGTAAAATGCAAGGGTAAAGGGAAGGAGAAGGTGGGGTAGGGGGTGCGGGAGGACGAGGTGCGGGATGAAGAGGATGTGGACCTCGCTACTTTATCGCCGACACGTGCGGACTTTGATGATTCACTTCCCTATTTGGCTCCCTTTGACCGACCGATGTCGATGCTTGGTTGGCCGAGCGTGTTTATACTGGACATATTTGATGGCTAGCGTATAACGCAGGGGTTGAGGGACCCGAATATCGTCCAGGGTGGACTAGTTCATGGACGTGAGCTTCAAGACATCGAGTCCAAGGTGCTCGTCACGCATGTGATACCCGGGAAGTAGAACTCCCCATTGTGGTTGCGCGAACAATGCGACACGATGTATATCAGTGGGTGTGTCAATTCGTATATCGTATGGCCTACTCACCTCCTCGGATTTAACCTTACCCAAGACATGTAGTGACATTATTTGAATTGAATTGTATTATTTTTTAGTTGGTACATTTGAATTGTTTTTAAGTTGGTACATTTGAATTATATTTGGATTATATCATGATGCATATTGTTTTTATTTTGAATGTATATTTTCATTGTCTCTAGTTTATTTGGATATATGATGTTTGAACAGGCACAACGTTGTTATAACAGGTACAAATATACTGTTGGGCAGTGGCAGTGGCCATACTGCCTAGCAGATTTTTTTCAATTCTACCCAGAATTGTCACGCTCATTGACCGTGACAAGTCCTTAACAAAGAAAGTTATCAGGCACTTGTCATGTTCTTTGACTATGATAATTTTTTATTAAATGTCACGGGCTTGTCACGGTTTATAACCGTGACAAAATTTGTCACGATCAGTGACCGTGACAATTATAACGATCTTGTCACGATCAATGACCGTGACAAAAAAAAGTTGTCTCGCCCAGAATGGTCATTGACCTTGACAAGTTGAACTTGTCAAGGTCAATAACTGTGACAATTCGGCAGATTTAGTGTAGTGAAGTCATTTTTTATAAAGAGTTTATTCCTTGTGAACATCCAGCTCTTTGGCTGCTCACTTCACTTGTGACCAGGTGTGAAGTGTGTGTAGTCTTGAGTGACTTCTGGGTCTTCCTACTAGTATTCTATCAATACTATAGTGCTAAGTTGTTGATCTTACTCAACATACCTTGTCCCTCAGCCGCCAAGCCAAAACTCCCAAGAGATCCCAACTGTCCTACTTGAGACCTGCTTGCTCAACTAGGCAGCCTGTACAAGAAAATAAGTGTTAGTACTTCAGTTATTTTTCATGATGAGGGGTGTCTTATGGTAGACACCCCATCATCCTAACTTCATTTTCTGGGAGCTGAGGGGTAAGAACCTTGCGGGTTCCTCCTCCAATTTAAGTTTCTGCTGTTGAGGAACCCTAGTGGGGGTTCCTTATCAAATGTCATTTCTGGAAGGAACCTTGCGATAGCCCTTCTCAACTTGGGTTTCTGCAGTTACCCTTGTGGTGGCCCTTCTCAGACTTGGGTTTCTGTAGTGACCTTTGTGGTGTCCCTTCTCAACTTGAGTTTTTGCAGGGATCCTTGCGATAGCCCTTCTCAACTTGGGTTTCTACAATGACCCTTGCAGTGGCCCCTTCTGTACTTAGGTTTCTGCAGTGACCCTTGCAGTGTCCCTTTTTAACTTGAGTTTCTGGAGGGACCCTTACGGTAGCCCTTCTCAACTTGGGTTTCTACAGTGACCCTTGCGGTGGCCCCTTGTGTACTTGGGTTTTTACAGTGACCCTTGCGGTGGCCCTTCTCAACTTGAGTTTCTGCAAGGACCCTTGCGGTAGCCCTTCTCAACACGGGTTTCTGCAGTGACCCTTGCGGTGGCCCTTCTCAACTTAAGTTTCTGCAGTGACCCTTGCGGTGGCCCTTATCAACTTGAGTTTCTGCAGGGACCCTTACGATCGCCCTTCTCAACTTGGGTTTCTTCAGTGAACCTTGCGCTGGCCCTTCTCAACTTAATTTTCTGTAGGGACCCTTGCGGTAGCCCTTCTCAACATGGGTTTCTGTAGTGACCCTTGCAGTGGCCCTTCTCAACTTGAGTTTCTGCAGTGACCCTTATGCTGTCCCTTCTCAACTTGAGTTTCTGCAGGGACCCTTATGGTCGCCCTTCTCAACTTGGGTTTCTGTAGTGACCCTTGCGGTGGCCCTTCTCAACTTGAGTTTCTGTAGGGACCCTTGCGAAATCCCCTCTCAACTTGGGTTTCTGCAGTGACCCTTGCGGTGGCCCTTCTCAACTTGAGTTTTTGTAATGAGCCTTGCGGTGGCCCTTCTCAACTTGAGTTTTTGCAGGGACCCATGCGGTAGCCCTTCTCAACTTGGGTTTCTTCAGTGACCCTTACGGTGGCCCTTCTCAACTTGGGTTTCTGCAGTGACCCTTGCGGTGGCCCCTTATATACTTGAGTTTCTGCAGTGACCCTTGCGGTGGCCCCTTCTATACTTGAGTTTCTGCAGGGACCCTTGTGGTAGCCCTTATCAACTTGAGTTTCTGTAGGGGCCCTTGCGGTATCCCTTCTCGACTTGGGTTTCTTCAGTGACCCTTGATGTGGACCTTCTCAACTTGAGTTTCTACAGGGACCCTTGCAGTGGCCCTTCTCAACTTGGCATTCTGCTTGGGATTCTGGAGGGACCCTCTCAACATAGGCTTTTGCTGCTACCTAGGTGGGGTTCCTTCTCCAATATGACATTTCTGCGGTGGAGGGACCCTAGGGGTTCCTTCTCCAATATGGAACTTCTGCGGTGGAGGGACCCTGGCGGTTCCTTCTCTAATATGGCACTTCTGCGGTGGAGGGACCCTGGGGGTTCCTTCTCCAATATGGCATTTTTACGGTGGTGGGACCCTGGGGGTTCCTTCTCCAATATGGCACTTCTGCGGTGGAGGGACCCTGGGGATTCCTTCTCTAATACGGAACTTCTGCGGTGGAGGGATTGGGGTTCCCTCAACCTTTTATTTTTTATAAGCTGAAGGGGGGTCTTTGAGGGACCCTCACCAAAACTATAGTGGTCAAGCTTGAAACACCCTTCTACAAGGGGCAATATCTATTAAACCAATAAAAATTTAATTAAAAAAACACACACACGCATATATACACACACATGCACATATACACCCCCTGCCCCCAACCCCCCCTGCCCTACCCCTACCCCTCCCCCCCCGCTTCCCCTGCCCACCACACGCACACACACACATATATACACATGCACATATACACACACATGCACATATACACACAAGGCATATAAACACACACACATGCACATTTACACACACATGCACATTTACACACACATATATACACACACGCACATACACATACACATACACATATACATAAATGGAGGAGAAATAGAGAGAGAAAACATACCAAAGTTGTAAAGAGAGAGTGAGCAGCCGCTAGAGAGAGAGAGAGAGAGAGAGAGATGCAGGGAACAAAATTGGTGGGAAAAAAAAGAAGAGGGAGGGTTTTTTACTGACAGAATTGTCACGGACATGTCACGGTCAATGACCGTGACAAAAAATGCGTGTTTTTTTATCACGATCAATGACCATGATAAGGATAAGCTCTTAGAGGGTGCCAATTTGACCGTTTTGGTGTAGTGCAACCCCAGCTTTCGGCAACGCAAGGACTGGCGCTGATGTAAGCTTCTCCTTCAAAGTGTCAAAATCCTCCTACACTCTGAACTCCAAAAAAAGTAACACCCTTCTTTGTCAAATAAGTAAGCGGACTCACAATATTCGAGAAGCCCTGTATTAACCTTCGATAGTAACCTGCTAGACCCAGAAAACTCTGAATCTCTATCGGTGTAGTTGGTTTCCCCCACTCGACAAAAATTGTAACCTTGCTAGGATCGACGACAATCCCAGCCTCTATCACAATATAGCCTAAAAATGCACCTCTCCCAGCCAAAACCCGTACTTGGAGAGCTTAGCATAAAGTTGATGCTCCGTCAAGGTCTAAAGAGCCAACCATAAATGTCTGGCATACTCCTCCTCGAACCGTTAATAGATCAGGATATCGTCAATGAACACGATAATAAATTGATCCAAGAATGTCCTGAATACACGGTTCATCAAATCCATGAATACTGTAGGCGGATTGGTCAAGTCGAACGACAAGACTCGAAACTTATACGAACCATACCGAGTCAGGAACGCTGTCTTCGGGACATCTTCCTCTCGAATCCTTAACTGGTGATAACCAGAACGCAAATCAATCTTCAAAAAGAACGAATCATCCCTCAGCTAATCGAACATATCATTAATGCGATGTAACGGATACTTGTTCCAAATCCTCACCTTATTTAATTCCTGATAATCGATGCACAATCGAAGTGAACCATATTTTTTCTTCACAAAGAGCACTCGAGCTCCCCAAGGCGAGGTACTCCTACGGATAAAACCTTGGACCAACATCTACTGAATCTTCTCCCTAAGCTCCCTCATCTATAAGGGTGACATATCGTATGGAGCCCTAGAAATCAGTCTCATGCCCGATGCTTACTCTATACAAAACTCTATCTCACGAGCTAAAGGCAAACCCAGAACCTAAGCAACGATGTCCGCGAACTCCCTCACTATAGGGATCGAATCCAAAGAAATAGGCACCCCATCAGGAGAATCCTCATCGATATAAAATAGGTGTGTGCTCGCTCCACCCTCTAGACCAAGCAATGATATCAGGTACATCTCCTACTAGGAATGGAAAACATGATCACACTCCCACGACAATCAATTTGGGTATGATACGCAGACAACCAATCAAACCCTAGAATCACGTCAGAGGTACGCATCTTAATCAAAATAAGGTTGATATAAAAGTGAAGTCTCTCGATCTCAATCGCAATCCCTCTACAAACATGGCGAAGTTATGTACCACCCAAAGGTGTACACACATGGGCAACTATCGACTTCGCAATGTCAATTATTCCCAATATCCTAGCAAACCCATAACTAGTGAATGAGTATGATGCACCAGTGTCAAAAAGTACTCTAGCATGAGAACTATAGACGAAAAACGTACCATAAATCGTAGGTGGTCGCACCTGCGACTGAACTAGTTAAACGTCATATACATGCCCATGGTATAACTGTGGTTGAATTGGCACCGCTGATGCTACTAGAAATGCCAAAAATGGTGGTGGTGGTGGGAGTACCTACTGCTGTTGTGATCTATCTCCCTGTGCCTATCATCTGGTACAACCCCTCCTCATGCATCCAGTCTCATCGCACTAGAAGCATACAATAGGGTCCCCATCTCGTGCCTGCTACACTAATGCTCCGATTTTAGGCCGATTGGCCAGATGTTGATCTCTCACACCCTGACCCCGGTGGACTTACTGGGCCTGCCCTCTCTAGCCTTAGCCCTGCTGGGAATGACCTTGACCTTGAATGGTCTGAAGTGGTTGAGCCTTAATGGCCTAACCCTATTGGCCCTGGGCCTGCTGCCCATGGTGACGGCCTCTATACCGCTTGTCCTGATGGCCTCCTGACTGTTGCCCCCCTGTGGGACCTATTGGCCTATAACTACAACCTCATGGGGCCTGCCCTGCTAGCCTGTCACCCTTTTCTTACCTACCACAAAATCAGAACGATCATTGCGGTGATGCAATGCTACATTCACCACTACCTCATAACTATCGAAAAATGGATTCACCAGTAAGAACCCATGAATTGGCTAAGATATCCCCTCAATGAACCTCCGAGGCTTCAAATCCTCATTGGCCTGCACCTCGGGAGCGAACTCCACAAATGAGGTAAACTCTCGTTCATACTCAAAAATTGATCCAGTTTTCTTCAAGGTATCAAATCTCCTCCTCAAAGCCACATGCTGTGCAAGAGGCACAAACTTTGCCTCGAAACGTACCCAAAAGTAAGCAATAGGCATAACATCCCGCTAAGCTGCGAAAGTAATGGACTCCCACCAGCACAATGCCTGCCCAATCAGACGAAAGGTAGCTAAAATCTATTTTTGTACCTCTGTGCTGTCAACTAATCTCAAATTTCTTGCATATATCTCGCTTCCACTGAAGCGCCTCCAAAGGACCCACATCACCGACGAACGAAGGCGGACGCCTATTCTCAAACCCACTCACAACAGATGCCCAAGTGGGATGCATAACTATTGGCACCTATGGTTCCTACTGAGCCACTACAGGTGGTGTGATGACAATAGGTGGTACCAGTGCTGGTGTTGACACTAATCCGGGTGCTAGCTGCATCGGAAATGTTGTTGCTACTGTTATAGCTGCAATCGGTGCTATGGTCATCAAGTAGGCCTGGGATAAACCTCCTACCATCTCCTGTGCAGGTGGGGGCTAATGCTCATGGGCCACCGCCCATCTTGCTTCTCCTGCCATTCTACCGTTGCGTCTCCTCATCTGAAGAGCGTAAACACGGAGTATGAGAACTAAAGGGAAAAGTTAAAAAAATATATCTCATATGTAATCAGGCGAAATAGTTAAAAGTGATGGATATATATCATGACAAAAATCCTAACTCCTGAAAAAAGTAAACCCTCATGCACGGAATGTCTCGCAAGTGAAATCCAAACAAGGAACCCCTCATATAGGGCTCTCACAGTCGGTCATTTCAGATCAGTGGCTTGAATCATCCTTGAAGTCGTTGAATAGAAAACCTAGTTGTAAAGCTCTAAGTATCAAAGAAACGTTGCGCAAAAAATTTAACGGACGTCCTCAGATCCCTAAAGGCTCTAAAAATCGGGAGCTCGAATACCAACTGTGACAACCCTTATTTTTATATACAATTCGGTTAGCTATTCCTAATTAAATAAAAGTGGTGAGTCAATATGTTGGCATTAGAAATAGAACAAAATAAATGCAGTAAAGTAAACGTGTACACTCCCATGCGTGTAATTAAACACATCATAATTACTATAGGATCCACAAGTAAAATCAATATTGAGTATAAAATGCCCAAACATACGGGTCCAAAAATAAACTAAGTAAATTGTATAATGTAATCCTCTCAACACTCTCAAATCCCTAACAATGGGAAATCTCTGATACCACACTCTAAGGAAGAGTGAAAAAATAGAATAAGGACCAGCGTCCATCTTTACACGATCCTAAGAATAGATGCAAGGTCATCTAGCTCCACAGTCAACTGTCTAACGGGGCGAGGACCTGAATAATACATACATACATACATATATATATATATATATATATATATATATATATATATATATATATACATATATATATACATACATATATATATACATACATATATATATATATATATATATATATATATATATATATATATATATATATAGGATAGAGGAGAGGAGAGGAGACATAAAAACAAACGTCAACAACAGGAAAATCTATATGGTTATAACATGTACGTATGATGAACGCAGACTCAACACGACTTGTCTCCAGTAATTAAGTCGTTTAATTAGCCACCCAATGCTCCTATATCGTGACTACCTAACCCAAACCCAAGTAACGTGAAGTCTCATATCGTATTGTGATTAATCATTATTAATCTCATTTCAGTATTTAACATATCAAAATATTTCCTTTAAGTATAATATCAAGTGTATCGATTCGGGATATTACTTTAAAATGCAAGCATAATATCTCATACAACAAATCATATCGGGTGACTATTGTTACCCGAGAAAACAAGTAGTAACTCTAGGCCTACACACGAATATTTCCCAATATGAAGTGGGAAGGGCAATCATACTAAGTCCTAATCACATGGTGTTCCAAGTTCTTCCTAATCGACCCGCATTACAACCACATGTTCGGTTCTGGTGGTTTATCTCCGACACGGCACTCGAGCAGAACCTAACTAGGTCAATCACAAGAAATCGTATTCAACATGTACCTACATCAACCGGAGGACTAGTCTAGTGTATACTCGACAATATACATGTAAAATAATTTCACATATATTTATATATACAACCGTATCGAGTCTCTTACTCGAGTTATACAATAGTCATTATTTACGATATAACATAATTTACATCATTAATTTACTAATTCAACATCAAAATCATTTCAAGGTTATATATCCCTAATTATCATAGGTATATGATCAAGTTAGAATATTAGGCACAACACCACAATTATCTTACTAACATCGTGAAAAACATTAGCACTCTTATTTCAACAACTTTCTGCCCAGAAATATAAAACACAAATTTTAGACTTTTCTGATCCATTTTTGAAGAAACTAAAAACTACAAAGTTGTTAGGAATAAGATTTTCTACATGAAATCTCGTGCACGCTACCATTTTGTGCTTAAAAGAGACTCAAAACTAACATACAATGTTCGCCCCTTTTCAATTTTGGATTTGTATGAGTTCAATTTGTTTCTAGTTGGCTGCATCTTAAATCTTTTACATATTAATTCCATCTCATCAATTTCAAGATTTAGGGATTCAACTCATGTTCATACACTTTTTCATCAAACATTCAAGTTTTAACAATCTAGATTAACTTGCCTTTGTTTTGTTTAGGGAGGTGTTGGTGAAGAAGATGACCCACTTTTAAGAGTTCCAAGATGAAACCTTATTTTTCTCCTTCTTCTCTTTGAGATATCCCTCTCTCTACACAAACCCTAGCCTCTTTTGTATGTAATGAGAAACGAAGATTTCTTCTCTAACTTTTTTATTTATACCTAGGGTTAGTTTATTTACAAAAATGCCATTGACCCAAATTTAACCCTCTCGATCCTTTTACGCGTTAATTCGCTTCCAAATATTTAAGTCGTGTTTTGTTATTGCAATGTATTCATTTTAACTTTTCATTTCGAGACATTTCGGATATATATATACATATATAATTTTGTGTTCATTAATTATCCGCTTATTAATATTTTTTCGCAAAGTATTATTTTTTAAGTCGGGATTTTATTCAGCTAGTTTAATTTCAATTTAGTCAAAAATGAGGGGTATTACAATATTATCCGCCAAACTTGACCCAAAAATCGTCAATAGTCAACCTGTACCGCTCCTCTAGAGTGTGTTGACAAACTCTCACCATTGTAAGGCTGAACCAATGGAAACGAAGCTAACATCTGCTTATGTACAGGTGTGCACTCAACCATCCTCAAGTGTCGCTTAATATCCTTCTTCCACTGTCGGGACACCAAAATATCTGGACTCCTAGAAAACTCTAACGGGTGGCCCTTATTGAAGGCCTTTCTAGCTCTCTTCCATACCGAGCTCTGTACCTGAATGGGTAGCACTACTAGCTGTAAGGGTGACGGTGGTTGCGGCTGCTACGGTAGCTGAAAATGCTGGAGCATAGTGGTCGTTGACATAGAGACTTCCTGCGCCAATCATGGCAATATCATTAAGATTGACCATAGTTGGGGTGGTGGTGGTTGTGGGTGTGGATGCGACTCCTGGTCCGCCCCCTATTCTGCGGCCTGCGTGGTAACACGTCGTTGTCTACTTCGCCTACCATTTGCCATCTAAAAGTAAACAAGGTTCGTATTAGTGACAAATCATAAAGAGGACGATGATTCCTAATCGTAATCTCTACGTATCAAAGAATGCAATGCGGAACATAATGAATGCACACAGATCCTAAGGACATTAGAAAATAGATTATCTGATACCAACTGTAACAACCCCCATTTTTCATGTAAAAGTTGGTCAGACACAATATGCCGAAGGTGGGGCTTGTCTAACAATCTATATCACTTTCATAATAATAATAATAATAATAATAATAATAATAATAATAATAATAATAATAATAATAATAATAATAATAATAATAATAATAATAATAATAATAATAATAATAATAATAATAATAATAATAATAATAACATATTTGAATTATAAATCGACATGAAAAATAAACCATTTAAATAATATATAATCGTAAATAAATTCAACACCGAACGAGTAATAAAAAACTCGAGTATAAAAATAACTAATCTCAGAAAGACTGAATAATAAACTTCGAAATTATGCTCATACAATCTCTGAAATAGTAAAACTAGAAAGGAAGTAACAATCTAAACTAGAGTCAAGCAATATGAAATAACTGATGAGCAAATGTAATCGCAAGGTTGATCTCCACTATGCCCTGATGTCCCTATCTAGGCAAACCTAGGGGAAAAATATTTTATAATTTGGGTCAGCGTCCAAGAGTTGCAAGAATTATCTTAGGAAATCAAAATACAATTATGCAGTTAATTCACAATATATGCACCGCCCATTGGCACTGCATGCAGTAAGTATCTCACCCATCATTTAAGTGAAATATTATACGCATAATAATCCAAGTCCCAATTATGAAATTCGATAATTACCACGGTAAAATAATCATCAACCATTTAACACAATTCATACATTGAAGCTAATCATCTGAATATATGCTTCTAGTTTCAAGAATAACCCCTATGATACTACCCAAAAAAATAACACATCATTCATTATGCATTTTACGTAGTATTAATTTCATTATTAATTTTCTACAACATTATACTACATGGATTCAATCTCAATTAATTTATATAATTATATATTTCCTTACATACATATATGACACATAAAGGTATCTACCTTTAGTGTCCGGTTCGTGCTCTATTGGCATGTTCGAGGAGTCCCTCATCTAAATGGACATCACAAAATACACATAAGTGCGGGGTTCCTATGCAGTATACCATTTCACAATCCATACTCCCGACCGTGACAATGGATCCTAGTATCTATACCTACCTCTTCGTAAGTGACACAGACACATAGTAACTAAAATAATGACTTACACAACATCTAGCCCACCTGTGCCGACGCATGCTACGATCCCGAGACGTACGTAACCCCAATCGATAGGCCATCAACGAACATGGGTATGTTCTCACAAATAAATAAATTTATATATTTTTATCACATAATATGCATAGGCAATTAACTCTATAATCATCCCCAAAAATTCTCATTGATCTCCCATTAATATTCTTACTTTATGAATTAATCGTCTAGTTAATTTTCAAATTCCCATATTAATGAAATGTAAAACAAATCCATTTTTAATAAATTATTCACTCACTTGGATGACCTCCCACATTCTAGAGGCCAAATAGATTTGATTCTAGGCTCGAATCGGTTTGCCCCCAGACGGAATCGATTCACCTTGGAGGCTGAATCGATTCACGAACGGAAAGTAGCCCAGAATTGTTACAATTCTTAATACAAGAATTATTCTCCCAAACCCAATATCCATCTCAATGACTCACATATTTACATAGTAATGAATCTAGACTATTCATGATCTAATAACATTATTTTATTGTTAATTAACTAAATTAACATAAAATTATACTCCCAAAATCTCATAAATTAAACCCCAACATTAGAGTCCATCTAACCCAACTTTAATCATCTTTTTTATCTAAACATTCTTAGATTTAAGAAATCGAATATATGAATCGTAATCATCAATATATTAATCCTACAACATGAATATTAAGGCATAATTCCCAATAAATATGATGCCCAATTTACGGGTTTGTCACCACATAGTTTAACCTTTGAACATCATAGTTCTAGATTTTGTTCTCCAACATTTATGAAGTTCATTCGAATTATTCAAATCTAATTAATCTAGAAATTTTTATGAGAAATACATACATGAATTTTGACACAAAAAATGATTAAGCAAGAGAATTCTTGTCGTAGAGTGTCGATTAGGATCTTATCCTCTTGGATTCTTGACATTTCCTCCCTTCTCTACTCTTAGTAACCTCTCCAGTGGGTGTGAGTCCTCTAGGGTTGCATTGTGGTGGATGAGAATGACTCTCCACTTAGTTAATTACCCTATTATAATCACTAATTCTGATTTACCTATAAACTCCCACCTTTGGGCCTTAAAATAAGCCCGAAACAATATCCGGATTGGCCCGATAACTCCCTTAATCGTATACCTATGCCCCAAGGCTAATCTTAGATGCCTAAAATACCTAAACAAGTCCCCAAAATATCTTGAAACGTGTCCAAGCTATATCTATCGAAATTACCTATTTTATTATATTAAAACAACACATAACAATAATTTAATTAACACGCAATTTATTTTCTACGAGTAAACATAGCATGCATAAATGAATCATATAAACATGTAATTACAACTAAGCAATTTATTCACGAATTTATTTAATTAAACTCAACCAAATATATTAAATTCTATCGATTTAATTTATTATAAAAATATGGGGTATTACACTACAATATTTTTAAAACATGTGATAATTTTTTATATTAGTTAGCTGTAACTTTTTTTTAAAGTTAGATGTCTTTTTTTTAATCAAATTTAGTTGTGATTTTTTTTATCCATGTCACCAGTAACTCTTTTTTATTGTATCAAAGTTGGTTGTAATCTTTTTTTATATATATAAAATTTAGTTGTAATCTTTTTTTCTTAATCAAAGTTTGCTTTAATTAGTTGGTTGTAATTTTTCTTTTATCTAAGTTGGTTGTATCTTTTTTTTTTAATCAAAGTTGACTCTAGCTTTGTTTTTTTTATCAAAGTTAGCTGTAATTTTTTTATTTTCCAAAGTTATTTGTAATTAGTTGGTTGTAATTTTTTTATCAAAGTTGATTGTAGCATTTTTTTCATCAAAGTTAAATGCTATTTTTTTTATCAAAGTTCAATGCAGCTTTTTTATTTTTATAAAAGTTAGTTGTAAGTTTTTTTTAATCAAAGTTAACTTTAATTTGTTGGTTGTATTGGTTTATTAATCAAAGTTAGTAGTATTTTTTTCATTTTCAAAGTTAGTTAGTGAGGTAATATTTGAAGTTAGCTTAGAAAAGCAAAGTTAAAAGAATTTGAAGGGTAGTAATGTCTTTATACATGTAAAGGGAGTGGGGGAGTATCAAAGGGTGTGGGAATTGCTAGTCCCCGTATATAATACAAAATTTAATGTTTGTTCTCCACTTTGAACGACATTACTATTCTATTTTAACTTTAAAATTACAATTTTTTTCAAAAAAAAGTTTTAGCCCTTAACAATGATATTAGCTCAAAATTTTTGACATGAAATCGACGTGACACCGCTACGTTATTAATTTATCATGACCTCACTAGAAAAAACGAGTATAAATTTGTTGGCCCTATGCAAATGAGGGTCAACATGACCCTCCAATATAATTAGTTGAAACATGGATGACGCAACAATAAATTCCACAATTTTTAATGATTATCCATATTTTAACTAATCACATTAGAGGGCCAAGTTATCCTCCTTAAAGAGGGTCAACAAATTTTTACTCAGAAAATATTGATATTATACTGCCACATTAGCTAACATAATTGGCCTAATTATTATCACTATTAAGATTTCATTAAATTTGATAATTATTAATCAAACATTAAACATAGCATTATAAATTAATAAACACTCTAATTTATGTTTGTATATAAATTGTGTACCTTTAGTTTACAATTAATATATAAATATACTCGAAGTCTTTTAGTAATGCTCAACTCAACTCAACTCAACAAAGCCTTTTCCCAATTATTTGGGGTCGGCTACATGAATCCTATTTTTCCATTCCATTTTGTCCAGTGCAATATCTTCGGTTAAACCACATGATATCATGTCCTTTTTATAATATCCCGCCAAGTTAATTTAGGCCTACCTCTACCCCTTGGGTTACCATCAATACTAACTAAATCACTCTTCCTTACAGGAGCATCCATTGGTCTACGCTTGACGTGTCCAAACCATCTAAGTCGATTTTCTCTCAATTTATCTTCTATAGGAGCTACTTTTATCGTTTCACGAATTTGTTCATTTTTAATTTTATCCTTTCGAGTTTTACCACAAATCCATCTTAGCATTCGCATCTCCGCCACACTCATTTTCTGCACATTTTTTTTCTTGGTTTCCCAACACTCTGTCCCATATAACATGGAGGGTCTAATGACCGTCCTATAAAATTTTCCTTTTAACTTCAAAGGTATACGCCTATCACACAGAACGCCGGTCGCACTTCTCCACTTAACCCAGCATGCTCTAATCCTATGCGTAACACCATCACTAATATCTCCATCTTTTTGTATAATCGATCCTAAATAACGAAAATGATCATTTCTAGGTATTTCTTGACCCTCCAATTTCACCACATCTCCATTTTTCCTCCTATTACTACTAAAATTACACTCCACATATTCTATTTTAGTTCTGCTTATTTTAAATCCTCTTGTTTCTAAAGTTTCTCTCCACAATTCCAACCTAGAATTTTTCCCCATCTTAGTCTCATCGACTAAAAAAATATCATTTGCAAATAGCATACACCACGGCACCTCATCTTGTATTTGTCCAGTCGACTCATCCATAACAAGAGCAAAGAGATAAGGACTTAATGTTGAACCTTGATGTAGCCCTACCGTAATTGAAAATTCACTACTTTCTCCAGTTGATGTTCTTACTGTAGTCATCGCACCATCATACATATCCTTGATCACGTCAATATATCTGCGAATCACTCCTCTTTTATGTAGAACCCACCATATTATATCTCTGGGTATCCTATCATACGCCTTCTCCAAATCTATAAAAATCATATGAAGATCCTTGTTTTTCTCTCTATACCTCTCCATTAATCTCCTCAATAAATAGATTTCTTTCATTATTGACCTCCCAGGCATAAACCCAAATTGATTCTCAGATACTGTTGTCTTCAATCTCAATCTATATTTAATCACTCTCTCCCAAAGTTTCATTGTGTGACTCATTAACTTAATACCACGATAATTTGAACAATTTTGTATGTCCCCTTTATTTTTATAAATAGGTACTAAAATACTTTTTCTCCATTCATCGGGCATCCTATTAGTCATTAAAATTCTATTAAATAATTTTGTAAGCCATGATACTCCATCCTCCCCTAAGCACTTCCAAACCTCAATAGGGATACCATCTGGTCCTAAAGCCTTCCATATTTTCATCTTTTTTAGAGCAATCCTGACCTCTGTTGTCCTAATTCTACGAAACAATATATCTTCTCGAGTCTCCCTAAGTTCCTCTATATCTAATCTACTCCCATTATCTCCATTTAATAACCTCTCAAAGTAGTTTTTCCATCTTTCCATAATTTCATCATCTTTGACTAGGACTCTCGAATCATCACTTTTGATGCACTTAACGTTATTAAAATCTTTTGTTTTCCTATCCCTAAGTTTAACAAGCTTATAAATACTTTTTTCCCCTTCTTGTGTTCCTAATTTTGTATAAAGATCATCATACACTTTTAACTTAGCATCTCTTACCACTTTCTTAACTTCCTTTTTAGCCCATTTATATTTCTCAAAATTCTCTTCATTTCTATTTGTTTGCCATGTTTTAAAGCACTCCCTTTTAATTTTTGCTATATTCTGTACTTCTTCATTCCACCACCAAGTTTCTTTATACTGTGGCCCTTTGCCTTTTGATTCTCCAAGAATTTCTTTTGATATTCTCCTAATGCATGTGGCCATCTTATTCCACATTATGTTAGTTTCTTCTTCACTATTCCATGTTGCTTCATTTAATACTTTATCTTTAAATAGTTCTAATTTCTCTCCTTTTAAATTCCACCACCTAGTTCGTGGGTTAATCTTCACTTTTCGCACTCGTGATTGATTGTTAATATTTATATCCAACACCATTATCCTATGTTGTGAGGTTAAGCTCTCTCCCGGGGTAACCTTACAATCTTTACACGTTAATCGGTCTCCTTTCCTAGCAATGAAAAAATCTATTTGGCTCTTATGTGTTCCACTTTTATAAGTTATTAAGTGTTCAAGCCTCTTTTTAAAACATGTATTTACTAGTAAAAAATCATAAGCCATCGCAAAATCTAAGATAGACTCTCCCCCGTCGTTCCTATCTCCAAAACCATGTCCTCCATGCACTATCTCATATCCTACACGATCTTTTCCTACATGGCCATTAAAATCTCCACCTATATAGATTTTCTCACCTAGGAGTATTTCTTGAATTAGTTCATCCATTTGTTCCCAAAATTGTACAACCTATTAAGGAAAATTTATTGTGACATGACTATGAGGATGCGTCTTATGTAAATAGGACTAATATATGAAGCTCCCCCCCCCCCCCCCCTAACGTAATTAATGTTTTATCTTTTTTTTTCAAGAATACATAATACACCATTTGTTCTAAGAAATGGGTTGTTTTTACTACTTGTATAATTTTTAATAATTATAGTACTTTTTCATATTTTGACAAGAGTTTTGGTTGACAATATTCCACCAGTCGAGGTTCCATATGTCAAAGTACAAATATATTGGTAGCATTATTTTTTTAAGGAAGTTTTAATTTTTAATTTTAATCCTATAATTTTAACCTCCACTGAAAATCGCTCACTACGGTATGCAAACTCAAGTGTTGATGTAAAAAATTAGATCACTCTAATTATTCAATCACAGATAAATAAATGAGACAAAGAATTTTAAAATGGTTCAGCCTTATAAGAATGGCTTACGTCCACTGTTGTTTTATTGATGAGTGTTTGGGAATTCTCGATTACAAGTTCTATCAAGAAATTCCGGTATGGATTCCTCTCCCAATGAGGATTGTACAATGTATTTATAGCCCCGAGGCTGTAATGTGAAAGGGTAATACATTTAATGGGATACATATGAAAGGGTAATACATTTAATGCCCCTTAAGCGTGTGCGTCTAAATGATAAGCATTTAATGAATCAGTTGAACTGTTGGTTATCCAGCTATTAATGCTTTGTTCGAGATGCAGCTCGGACCGCCTGAGTTGCTCAGACCGCCTAAGCTTCTCGGTACTCAAGAGTTCCTCGGAGAGGTATTGTTCCTCGGAGCGTGCGAGTTCCTCGGGGAAGCAGTGTTCCTCGGGGAACTAGTCTTCCTCGTTGTAGTCTTGTTCCTCGGAGCGAGTGGGATCCTCGGAAGTGTTTATTATTGCCATGTAGATTTCCACGTGTCATCATTCAATTGAGCCATGTCAGCAGACTAAATTTGGTATCAACAGAAGCCCCCAATGTTTCATAGTTCGAAATTTGAGGAGTTTGGAACATTCTTTCTTGGAATATGGTAGCTTTAAATGCTCTTCCTGATTTTTAGGAGTGTTTCCTTCGTATTTATTTCCCCTTCCAAATTCGTAGAATCATGCTTTTTTGAACTTTTCTGCTCGCTTCGATTCCCGTGCCACTTTTTGTCTTTTTAGCCGTTGTTGCCCGCTTTGATTCCCGCGCCACTTTTCATCTTTTAAGCCGTCGGTAACGTAATCATCCTTTTTTGTAATCATTACTTCACCATTTCCCAAGGCAAGGTATTTAAACTTCACACACACTCCCATCGTCTTCTACCTTTTCAAATTTTTATCTTCGAGTTTTATGTCGTCTCTTTCTCTCCTGTGTATTCGTCTCTTCCATCGTCCGTTGTCATCAGATCCACTCTTTTTCTGTAAGATCTTCTTCCTTTTTCTTCATTTCCTTTAATCACCATGGTTTACCCTGTTGAATCTCTTGACAAATTTTGATCTGATTTTTCCATTCCCTCTTGGGTTGTCGTGGAAGAGCTTTCTGAGCCTTCTGATTATTTCAATTTGGTTGAGCGACGTTGGTTCCCCAGCCTCTTTATTGCTGAGTGTGAATTTTCTTTTCCACCAAATCCCTTGTGTCTGGAATTCTGTCATTACTTTGACGTTGTTCCTGCAAAAATAGCCCCCAACACATGGAGAATAGTTAATGGGGTGCATAAATTAAATCAAGTCCATGGAACTCGCATAGGAATTCCAGAAATCATGTACTGCTATAGATGGGCAGTTAATGATAATATTTTTTTATTTAAAAACAAGATTTTTAAATAGAGCCTTAGTAGTCAATCTCCCTGATGCCAATAGGGATTATTTTGAACACGGGGTTGTCATAAAAAATTGGCAACACCCTCCATTAACTGGAGATGAGGTTTAACGGGGTCCCAGATGCCCTCCTTATGGCAATGGGATAGGTTATTTTTATTTCCTTTTATTTATTTTGAAATCATGCTTCTTTTGTGTTTGATAAAATGTGCCACTGATATTTCAATGTTTATTTATTTGCAGTTGATAACAAAAGAAAATGTCCAAAGGAAGCAGATGTTAATATAAGACATCTGAAACTAATCTGGAGTCTGCATCAGAGTGTTGCCGACGAACACATTAGATCAGCCTCATATCTGCTGCAATACAAGAGCTATACCACCTCTTTCACTGCTCGTCCAGTGATAAGTGAATCAGAGCCAGTACCAGCTTCCACCATCTCCTCACCTGAATCTCACGTCCCTTTAAGTGAAAGGATGAAGAGAAGAAGGCCTCCTACCCTCTTCGAGAAATCTGCCTCTGGTTCTGGAGAGGCAAAAAGAAGTAAGGCTGATGTCCCAGTGGAGGGGACAAAGAAGAATGATGCATCTTCCTCAGCTGCTGTTGTGAAAGTTGTCGAGAAGCCCACAGTGGCTCCGAGAAGGTCTGCTGCTCCTGGAGAGGTGATTGTAATATCACCGACCAAGGGTTCTTCCTTGGTTAAATCTGTTAGTGTTCCCCCGAGGAGGCTGAAGAAGAGCTCCTCGGTCAATTTGGCTGACACCATCACTCAGCCCACAACTGCTGGGACAGGGGTTCCCACTTTTATTCCTTCGAGCTCTGCCATGAGCTCGGTAAAGTCCTGGATAATTCCCGAGGTCCAAGGTACTGAAGAAAACCTTACTCGGGCATGGTCACCTCGTTAGCTGCTCGTCACCTTGCTTCTATAAGTCTTCTTACTTTGAACTTTTCATATTTCCTTTGTTATTTCTGTTTTTGACTTGCTTTCTTTTTACTTTCACAGTTGACGAGCTGCTTTAACATAATCCTGAAGAAGGATGAAGAAATTAAAGCTTCATGTTCCTCGTCCAGTGTGAAGGGAGCTCTGGCAGAAGCTACCAAGCCTTTGGACGATTCTCGCCAGACATATTCTACTGCCAAGGCTGTCTGAGAGAAAAAGCTTGCCTCCACTGAGCAAGAGAAAGCTCGAGCTGTTGATGCCTCCAAGGAGTTGGAGAAGAGAATAAATTCCCTAAAGAAGGCAAATAAGGAGCTCGAAGAGAAGCTCAAAACTGCTGGGGAGCTTGAAGATAATCTCAAGGCTGCTGAGGACGAGCTGGCTCAACTTAGGGAAGTAGGTCGACATAAGGAGGAGATTGAAAACAAATTAAAAGCTGCTGATAACCTGCTGTCCGAGAAGATCTCCTCAGAAAAATTAAAGAGGAAGATTGTTGTGAAGAAGTCCTTCAGCGATGGCTGGGACAAGGGGTGGAACAAGGGGTTGGCTGCCATGGTGTCGCAAGTGGACTATGGCAACCTCAAATACTTTAAGGATGGCTGGGTTGATGCTCTCCAGGAAATGAAAGTTGATGAATCTTCTGAGCTTTTCCAGCAACACATTCATGGTCCTCCTCCAACCCCAGAAGATCTTGAAGAGGACGAAGCTGCCTCAGAAGAGTCTTCTATGGTGATGGGAGATAATCCCCCAGCCATTCAGCCTGCTGTCGAGGAATTTCAGCTGATTGTTACTTCCTCCGAGCAACTGCCAGTGCTGCCCGAGCAACTATCCATTCCCTCCGAGCAACCTTCTTCCTCTACCTAGCCTCCCGAGAAGGTTTTGGGAGATAAGGAAAAGGTGTAGAGCTGCTCGGGTTTATCTTTATCTTTTATCAACTGATATACCCGTTTATATCCTCGGCCTGGCTGGAGATTACCTCCAAACGGAAGACCCCCCAAGGGTCGACCCTTCATCGGGCTCAAGATGACCCCTCAGAGGGGCCGACCCTTCACCAGGTTCCAGACGACCCTACGAGGGGCCGACCCTTCACCAGGCTCCAGACAACCCCTCAGAGGGGCCGACCCTCACCAGGTTCCAGACGACCCTACGAGGGGCCGACCCTACACCAGGCTCCAGACGACCCTACGAGGGGCCGACAGTACGAGGCCAGAATTGGGCCTGACTCACTACTGGAAGGAACTTTGCCCTCGGCCTCGGCTCCTAGGACGAGGGTGACATCATCACAGCGCGTGGTTTGGGAGACGTGTGGAACAGTGCGCGTGAGGATCACATGGCACGTGGGAGACCGTTATAACAAAATCACACCCTAACGTGAGGGAATATTATGTCATCATTTGGCATCTACAGGTGTCAACACGGGATTGGCTAGATCATCATTCACATGCACCATGCATACTTGGGGGTACACTACACCCCCCCAAGACCTATATATACTTGTCACCTGCAACCCTACAGGGGATCGATCAATTTACTGTAACCCTAGCTAAAACTCTATTTGTACACACACTAGAGAGAGAGAGGGAGCTTATGTGCATTGTATCCAAGGCCATTAGTGCCCATACTTAGTGGATCACACACTCACAATGGATGTAGGCCAATTTGGCTGTACCACTATACACCCTTGTCTTATTTCCACTTATACTCACCCCCTTCTATATACTTATACACTTATACATCTCTATGGCTGCCATGGTTACTGCTGTTTGAGCTCGCTATCACTTATTCGGTGGTGCTAAATCTTAGCATCATCAGTTTGGCGCCGTCTGTGGGAACGAGAAGACATCTCTTCCTTTGTACAGCTTGACCTCACTGGGGTACTCTAGTGGTGAACCAACACTCCCCCTGAGAGGAGGTGTTTCACTATTGAAAGAGACCCACTAAGGTTCCCAAGCTCACCAATCTTTTCTTCAGTTCAGCTTTTCATAGCTCAAACACATGGCACCTGAAATGCCACCACCGCCACTTCCTCCGCCGGATGATGGGGGAAGACCCAGCTCCAGTCAGCCGTCGCCTCAGTCTGAGATGGCTGATGTGGCGACAGCCTTAAAGTCTCTGGCAGCAAGCCAGCGGATGATGCAGGAGCAGTTCACAGCTCTAAGCCAGAACATACTAAGAGCACCAGGGGTTTCACCTGAGATGATTACTCCGGAAGCAGTTCCAGGACAGCATGAGGCCAGGGGACCACCCCAGGCACCGCGCAAAGGCCTGCCACCTCCACAGCGGCGTAGGGATGTTGCTGACCCCTGGCGTCTACGCCTGGGGAGGCAAGGAAACCCATGCCCTGAGGACAGGTATGACGATCCGGAGGGAGAGGAGGCCCCTATAGAGTGCTGGGAACCATATGAGGTCTCCAACAATACTGTACGACCTCTCCAGGATAGTAGAGGAAAATGCGGGAGACCAAATCCTGATGATCGCCCGAGAGGCTCTGCTTTTGATCGCTTGAGCAGGGGGTCAGCCTTTGAGAGGCTGGGCCCAGTAAATGACCTGCGGGAACAATTATCCAGGTCAAGAACTGCTGCAAGGTCCAGGAGGGAGGCTGCAGATGGCCGACCCCAAGGACGAGATGACGGCCAAAGGGAAGTAAACAGCAGACACAGGCCCGCTGCGGCAGAACCCCCCGTCCACCTTAAAGAGGCGGCAGGGGATAACATCGGCCAAGCCGACCCTGTGAGGCCCTGGAATGACTCAATCCTGCGGTTAGAGGATAAGATCGGTGATATACTAAAGAGCCGGGACCCTCTTCAGAGGGGATACACCATAGGCTCACCCTTTGTGGCAAAGATAGTCAACTTTCCCACGTCGTCAAAGTTCAAACCACCTGTGGTCACCCCAAGATATGACGGGAGCACCAACCCCATCCACCACGTGGAGATGTATCAATCAGCAGCAGACATATACTCTATCTCAGATGAGATGAGGTGTCGTGTCTTTTCTGGTACTCTAACAGGAGCTGCACATGTCTGGTACACGTCTATTCCAAAAAATTGCATTGAAAACTTTAAGCAGTTGGCAGACCTCTTCATCCAAAACTTTTGCTTTGGGGTGAGGCCACTGAAGAAGACCACCCACCTTCTCTATGTTAAGTAGGGGAAGAATGAGAGTCTGAGAGACTACATAGCCAGATTCAATAAAGAGAAGCTGGAGGTGGAAGACTATGAGGAGAGCATAGCTATGACAGCCCTGATTGGAGGACTCCAAAAGGGGAAGCTGCTATGGAAGCTTGCTGAAGACCCCCCGAGGACGATGGCTGAGCTGCTGTCGACAGCAGGATAGGTGATGAACGCCGAAGAGGCGATGGCTGCAAAATATGAAGACGAAAAAGGAGGTGCTAGTGGGGGTAAATACCCTAAGAAGAACAAAGAGAGGAAAAAGAGGTCCATGGATGACAAGTTCGCTGGTTACACCCCTCTAACGGTCAGCTGTGAACAGATTCCCAATGAGATAAAGAGTGACCGGTCCCTGAAGTGGCCTGAGAAGCTGAGGACAGCCCCCGGTAAGAGGAATAAGAACCTGTGGTGTGAATTTCACCAAGACCACGACCACGTAACAGACAAATGCTTTGCTCTGAAAGATGAGATTGAGAAGATGCTGAAGGAAGGGAAGCTCAGAAAGTACGTCGACAAAGGCGCATTCAAGAGGGGCCGAGGGGACGACCCCAGAAAGAAAAGAGGCGATACATGTAGAGAAGGTCCTCAAAAAAGAGGGGACGACCCTTCCGATGACGAGGACGACCCTGACCTCCTGCCGAGAGACGACCACGGCCCTGTCAAGAGGCTTAACATGATCTCGCTCGGAGTAGGAATGATCTCTGGGGGTCTGGAAGGAGGAGGGTCTGAGGTCGCCGACAGGAAGGCCCATGTGGCCGAGGCTAAGGCAGTAACGAAGACGGTACATGCAACCTCCCTGGAGGTCAAGTCAGAAAAGAGGAAGAAGGTTGATATGGACACACTGATAGTGGGATTTTCAAGAATGGACTTCAAAGGCCTCTTAGCCCCACATGACGACCCTCTCGTCGTCACTACCAGGGTGCACGGATGCGAGGATCCTAATAGATGGGGGCTCATCAGCAGACGTGATGTTTTGGCCGTGCTTCAAAGCCTTAGGCCTCAGCCGTGCTAGGCTCGTCCCTTACCATCATCCATTGATTGGGTTCAGTGGGGAAAAGGTTCATCGCCTTAGGGTATATGACGCCGATGTGAGGATGGGGGACGAGTCGCCGAGATGGCTCACCAAGAAGGTCAGTTTCTTTGTGATGGATGAGCATGTGTTTTTGGCCTACAACATCATACTGGGGCGTGTGGCCCTCAAGGGGTTTGAAGCTGTGTCGTCTATGGTCCATCAGATGATCAAATTTCCCACCCCTTACGGGGTGGGGGAAGTTCAGGGAGACCAGACGACAGCGCGAGAATGTTACTACAACTCCGCTGAAGAAAGGGAGGCACACAAGAGGGATACGACCACTTACAATATTGATACCCTAGACCCCAGGGATGAGATGAAGCTAAAGAAGGGAGAGGCCGCGGAAGAGGTAGAATCCATCATCCTCGATGAGGATGACCCGAAAAAAACCGTCCAGGTCGGCAAGTCTCTGAAGCCCAATATCAAGGAAGACCTCGTTAAACTGTTGAGGAGAAGGCGAAGCATCTTCGCATGGAGTCATGTAGATATGCTGGGGATTGACCCTGAAATCATGTTCCATAAGCTCAATGTGGTAGAGGGAGTGAAGCTGGTAAGGCAGAAAAGGAGAATTTACTCCAGAGAAAAGTATGAGGTCATCAGGGACGAGGTCAAAAAATTAGAAGACACTGAATTTATCAGAGAGGTCATCTAGCCTGAATGGTTGTCCAATGCAGTCATTGTCCCAGAGGCCAACGGCAAGTGGAGAATGTGCGTGGACTTCACAGACCTCAACAAGCACTGTCCCAAAGACAGCTTCCCTCTCCCCCGCATCGACCAGATGGTAGACGCTACCGCGGGCCATGAGCTCATGAGCTTCATGGATGCCTATTCAGGATATAACCAGATCTTCATGAACCCTGAAGACTCGGAAAGGACAACCTTCATCACTGACAAGGGGACATACTGCTACAGGGTCATGCCCTTTGGCCTCAAAAATGCGGGGGCAACGTACCAGCGCCTCGTAAATAAAATGTTTGAAGACCAAATTGGGAAGTCTATGGAGGTCTACGTAGATGACATGCTGACTAAGAGTCTGAAGGCAGAGGATCATGTGGCAGACCTGGAGAGGACCTTTAATACGATGGACAAGTAGCAGATGAAGCTTAATCCGGCCAAGTGTGTCTTCGGGGTCAGAGCAGGGAAGTTCTTGGGGTTCATTGTCAATCAAAGAGGCATCGAGGCCAATCCTAAAAAGATAAAGGCCCTTGTTGAAATGAAGACCCCCAAGTCCATTAAAGATGTTCAGAGGCTCACAGGGAGAGTTGCTGCCTTGAACAGGTTCGTGTCTAGGGCCACAGACAAGTGTTTGCCATTCTTTAAAATCCTTAGGAAGGCCTTAGAATGGAGTGAAGAATGTGATGAGGCCTTCAGAGACCTAAAGTCATACTTAGGGTCTCCCTTGCTGCTGTCACGACCCGTGCAGGGTGAACGACTTTATGTGTACCTCATCATCTCAGAGTCGGCCATCAGTGCAGCCATTGTGAGAGACGAAGACGGGATACAGAAGCCTGTGTATTTTAACAGCAAGGCACTCCAGGAGGAGAGCAAAGATATCTGAGGATGGAGAAGTTGGCCTACGCCCTGATCCATGCCTCGAGGAAGATGAAGCCGTACTTCCAGTCCCATACAATGGTCATCCTCACCGATTCTCCTCTTAGGCAGGTCCTACCCAAGCCAGAAAAATCAGGTAGATTGATGGCCTGGGCTATAAAGCTGGGGGAGTTTGACATTGTGTATCATCCTAGGACGGCCATTAAGGGGCAGGCATTGGCAGACTTCGTGGCTGAGTTCACTTGGGAAGATGATGAAGCCGAGGGTGAGACCCTCGGGAAGACAGATACACAACAAGACAGACCCGCTGACACACCCGCAGATAGGGCTGAGACCAGCACCGGTAGAAGGAAAGCGACTGAAAATGAAGAGGGAAGATACATCTTTAGACAGGGATCCCTCTCCAAGGGAATTTTCTCAGAAGAACGCACCGTGTGGAGTCTCTTCGTCGACGGGTCCTCTTGCGAAAGCAGGAGCGAAGCTGGGTTAATAGTATCAGCACCCGACGGCACAGACATTGAGTACGCCCTGAGGTTTAATTTCAAAGCCTCCAATAATGAGGCTGAATATGAGGCCTTGGTAGCAGGCCTCTCCTTGGCCAAGTCTCTTAGTGTCGAACATATTTTGGTCCACAGTGATTCAAGGCTAGTAGTGAATCAGATACTGGGAGCCTACGAGGCTAAGGACGAGAGGATGGCTAGGTACCTTGAGAAGGTGAGGTCATTACTGAAGGGCTTCAGAGAAGTGAAATTAAAGAGGATAACTAGACTTGACAACGGCCGTGCTGATGTCCTTGCTAGGTTGGCCTCGGCAACGAGGACAGACATCAGGAGGACGGTCCCAGTAGAAATTTTGCTTCGTCCAACTATTGAAGACGCTGAGGGAACACTTGACAATTGCCTAAATATTTCTCAGGAAGCTTCGTGGATGGACCCTCTGATCAGATACATTAAAGAGGGTGAGATGCCATAAGCAAGACAAGAAAGGAAGAAGCTGAGGCACAGGGCTGTAAAATTCACTGTCATCGGAGACACCTTGTACAAAAAGGGGTTTTTGCTCCCCTTACTTAGGTGTGTGCATCCCTCAGAAGTCCCTTCCATTTTACAAGATGTGCACAAAGGATCGTGCTCAAGCCACATCGGGGCAGATCCTTAGCGAAGAGGGTGATCACCCAGGGGTACTGGTGGCCGACCTTGGGGAAAGACGCAGCGGCATATGTAAAAAAGTGTGACAAATGTCAAAGATTTGCCACCATCCCTCATCAGCCCCATCAGCCTCTTACTTCCATTACATCCCCATGGTCATTTGCAGTATGGGGAATTGACCTAGTAGGACCCTTGCTTAGGGCCATCAATAACTATCGATTCCTCATCGTAGCCATTGATTATTTTTCAAAATGGGTGGAAGCGGAGCCGATGGTGACGATCACCGAGCAGAAGACCTTCCAGTTTATCTGGAAAAATATTATATGCAGATATGGTCTCCCCAGCACCCTCATCTCGGATAACGGGACTCAGTTCAAGAATACCTCTCTACAGAAGTACTGTGAAAGGGTGAGTATCAAATAATTTTTCTCCACCCCTGGCCGACCTCAGGCCAATGGGAAAACATAAGTTACGAACAGGACAATCCTAGATGGAATCAAGAAGAGGCTTGAGGAGGCAAAAGGAGGATGGGTCGAGGAGTTATATGCCGTGCTATGGGCATACAGGACGACAGTGAGGACCTCTACCGGAGAGACCCCATTCATGCTAGCTTATGGCTCAGAAGCCGTCATCCCCACCGAGATTGAGTTTCCTACTCATAGAGTCCAAGTGTATGACCCCCAGAAAAATGCGGAAGAGAGGAGAATCGACTTGGACCTGATTGAGGAAAGGAGGGAGGACGCTGAGATAAGGCAGGCCGCCTACCAGCAGAGGACCGCAAGGTTCTACAATCAGAGGGTGAAACAGAGGCCTATCGCAGTGGGGGACTTAGTCCTCAAGAAGACTTGGCAAAAGCCCAACAAGCTCCATCCTAATTGGCATGGCCCATATAGGGTCATCGATGAAGTCGTCCCTGGGACCTATAGACTAGAAAACCTAGAAGGGGAACCTTTTTCCAACCCCTGGGATGCAAATCATTTGAAGAATTACTATCAGTAGTGTTGTAAGGTCTTGATAGACGATAATTGTAATAAGAGTTGCTCCAACAGAACACTTTGAAAATTAATGAGAAATATCAGTGTTTCCCCTCAACCTGTGGTTATCAATTCTAGTACGCATGGAAAAATCTACAGTGAACCACCCTCGGATATAATGAGGGCCAGTGGAGGGGACGACCCCACCAATGTCCTCAAGAAAGACGAGGGAAAACTTTATTAAAACCATTTATTTGGTAAGTTGATCCCTCGGCTATAATGAGGGCCAGTGGAGGGGACAACCCCACCACTGTCCTCAAGAAAGACGAGGGAAGACTTTATTAAAACCATTAATTTGGTAAGTTGATCCCTCGACTATAATGAGGGCCAGTGGAGGGGACGACCCCACCACTGTCCTCAAGAAAGACGAGGGAAAACTTTATTAAAAACCATTAATTTGGTAAGTTGATCCCTCGGCTATAATGAGGGCCAGTGGATGGGATGACCCCACCACTATCCTCAAGAAAGATGAGGGAAGACTTTGTTAAAAACCATTAATTTGGTAATTATAACCCTCGGCTTATAATGAGGGTCAATGGAGGGGACGACCCCACCACTGTTCTCAAAAAAGACGAGGGAGAGGTTAGTGGCTTTAACAAAAATAAAGCAAACCATACAAGAAGCAAATATGGAAGACAATAAAGAAGACGATGGTATTAATGAAATGCCAGTTATACAAAATATTAAGTGTTCTGCAAGTAAAGTACAAAAATGTTGATTACATTGAGAGGGTATGGGCTACAGACAGCCACCCTATGGGACAATATCGGAGGGCAGAGCCTCAACATCCACCTGAGGGGTTTCCTCAATGACCATAACCGGCTGATCCTCAGACGTGCCGACCCCCTCAACCTGCACTTGAGATTCTACATAAGTCAGAGCCTCAGAAATGATAGGGTCGTCCAGTCTGACTGCTTCGATCGAAGGGCGGACCGAGGAGACGACATCACCAAACCTGAGGACGACCCACCGGCAGGCAGTCCTGATTCCTCTCTCCAATTATTCAAGGTCGAAGCCTTGAAACTCGTCAGAAACCTTATAAGCCTCAACAGCATCAGCCTCGGCTTTCTTGATGGCTGCTTCAAGGTCAGCCTTGTACTTGGCCTCCATGTTGGTCAAGGCCTCGTCCTTTTCCTTGAGAAGCAAGTCCTTGGCCTTAATGTCCTCGTCGTGCTGCCTCGTCAGCTGGTCCAGGATCCTTGCATGCTCAGTCCTGGTACTTTCCAACTTGGCCCTCGCAGTATCAAGCTCCGATTGAAGATCTGCCTCATGATGGATAGCCCTCTCGGCTTCATGGAACTTTGTTTGGTTCTCAGCCATCCATTTTGTTGCCGAGGTAAAGGCACACACAGACTGCACAAGAAAAATAAACACATGCCATGAGGCCGAGGAAACAGTTGGTGAAAGAATGAAATTAAGAGAAGTGGGTCAAGACCAATACCTGTGCAAGGGCGTGCAGACCATAGTCGTACACTTTGGCAGGAGGCATCTTTGACAGAAACTCGTAGTCAGAGGCCGAGGGTGCAGAGAACATTGAGGCCTTGGCTGCCCTCAAGTTTGCAATGAGTGATGAGGGCTCGGCCCTCAGATGTGCCAGGTTTTGAGACCAGAAGGCCCCCATGCTTGATGAAGAAGCCGTCCCCTCAGATGCTTCGACCCTGGACCTCGTCCGAGAATCTGGCCGAGGGTCAACAGGGGCATCAGGCTCCTTTCTTTTATGACTATCAGCGGTCGGCTCCACCACTGTCGGCCCAGCGGCCCTCGTCTTCCTCGGAGCCTGCTGAGGCTCCTTTCCTTTCTTCTTGGCCAGGCCTAATAATAAGCTGGGAGTAGTCATTTCCCAAAGATAATCTGATATACCTGCAGGACGACCTGATAAGAGGACGACACGTCAGAAAAATGCAGATATAAAGAGGAAACACTCAAAAATAAGTAAAGAATGGAAAATGTTCAGTATAACTCACATAGTTTTGTCAGAGGGCCGACCCTTAGACCAGCTTCTTTGAGGAACCGGGGGGTCATTAGGTCTTCAAATTTCGGAAGTTCACCCTCTCTCCCTCGTCCTCTAAGATATTCAACGATGTCCTTCTCCTCCAGACTAAGTCCAGGGTCTGACCTGGCCTTCATGGAAGGGTTAGACCATCTTCTGGTGACCCTCGGACCATCGACGGTGGACTCCCACTCCCCAGAGATAAAGAAGAATCTCTTTTTCCAATCGTGGTTGGAAGTTTGTGCCACGTGGAGGAGTTTCTTCTCAGACCTCCTCGCCCCCAGATGATAGTATCCAGGCTGTTTGGACGAGGAGGTGATGTTGTAGCAGCCCAAGAATAGGTCGGCCGAGGGCTCGTCGGTGAAAGCATTCTTCCACAAGGAGATGTAGCCCAGGATCGTCCTCCAAGAGTTGGGAGGAAGTTGAGAGGGGGCAACACCAAGGGCAGACAGGATATCTACGATGGCAGGATGCAGAGGGAATCTGACTCCAACCTTGAACATTTGTTCATAGACTGCAACCTCTCCCTCTTCACAATCAAAAACCCTCTCAGACTCAGAGGGAACCCTCATAGTTACGCTGAGGGGCACTCCATAGACATGCCTCCATATCAAGAGGTCGCGATCCCTAATAGAGGATATATAGGACGAGGCGTGGGAGGTATCAATCTGGTCATCTGTATCATCGCCCTCATCCTCAGTCCGCTCTCCCTCGGCCTCATCTTCTTCCAGAGGCCCCTGGGGGAAGGCCATCTGAAAGGCATGGGGAGATAGGGTTGTCACAGGGACAGCCTCGGAGGGGACCATAACCTCGGCCTCTCGGCTTGGGCTTAGGTCAGATGTCTCTCTCCTACCGGAAGGTCCAGTGCCAGTTGGCGACGACGCTCTCTCGTCCATCTCACTTGAATGACTCTCGGATGGACGATGGGATGACCCACAGGACTCAGACGGTTCGAATGGTTTTATTGTGGCAAGAGGAATGGGAAAGATGGGTCGTACCCAATTAGGGTCGGCCCCTCGTCTCCTCTCTTCCTCTTCCTCTACTCGTCTGATCTCTGCAAAGAGCTTCTCTCTCAAGGATGGGAATTGAGACTTTAAACTATAAAGCCTCCTAAGCATTAAAAGCGAAGACCCTACACTTGGAGAAATTTGGGGAACTTAACTAAAAACAAGTTTGCAGTTGACCAAATTAGACTTTTGAATTAAAAAGGGAATCGATGGTTTTCACTCAAGAACACTCAAGAACATTCAAGAAACAGTTACCGGATGAGACACCGGAAAAAGCTATAAAATAACCCAAATCAAGCCCTACGAGCCTAAAACAGAAAAGCAAAAAAAGAAATGAAAGCGAAGAGGACGTTGGAGGCGGGAGATTACCTGATAAAGAGAGAGCAAGAACTGCCCAAGTTGCTAAGCTTGAAGGATTGAAGGCTGCAAAAATGGTGATGAAAACTGGTAAAAGGCTAGAGAGAGAAGGCGTGGGGGCGAAGGAGAAGACGAAGAAGAGAGAGAGTTTAAAAATCTCTTAAATACTTTAGCAATAAGTGGGCTCATTGACCAAGGCAGGGCGCAGCCCACGAGGAAGGCATCATTAGGGCACAAAGTCCCAGGCAAAGTATGTAGCCGCCATGCCTTAGAAACTGGAACAGCAATGAGTATCTGCCCAGGTGTCAATCACCTGACTGATCATACACGCATCTCAATTACAACACTATCCCTCAGCCATCTCAATAGCACCTATGGCTAAGGGCTGGGGGTGATTGATATACTCGTTTATATCCTCGGCCTGGCTGGAGATTACCTCCAAACGGACGACCCCCCAAGGGTCGACCCTTCATCGGGCTCAAGACGACCCCTCAGAGGGGCCGACCCTTCACCAGGTTCCAGACGACGCTATGAGGGGCCGACCCTGGTGAGGGGGCGACCCTTCACCAGGTTCCAGACGACCCCTCAGAGGGGCCGACCCTCACCAGGTTCCAGACGACCCTACGAGGGGCCGACCCTACACCAGGCTCCAGATGACCCTATGAGGGGCCGACAGTACGAGGCCAGAATTGGGCCTGACTCACTACTGGAAGGAACTTTGCCTTTGGCCTCGGCTCCCAGGCCGAGGGTGACATCATCACAGCGCGTGGTTTGGGAGACGCGTGGAACAGTGCGCGTGAGGCTCACATGGCACGTGGGAGACCGTTATAACAAAATCACACCCTCACGTGAGGGAATATTATGTCATCATTTGGCATCTACAGGTGTCAACAGGGGATTGGCTAGATCATCATTCACATGCACCATGCATACTTGGGGGGTACACTACACCCCCAAGACCTATATATACTTGTCACCTGCAACCCTACAGGGGATCGATCAATTTACTGTAACCCTAGCTAAAACTCTGCTTGTACACACAGTAGAGAGAGAGAGAGGGAGCTTATGTGCATTGTATCCAAGGCCATTAGTGCCCATACTTAGTGGATCACACACTCACAGTGGATGTAGGCCAATTTGGCTGAACCACTATACACCCTTGTCTTATTTCCACTTATACTCATCCCCTTCTATATACTTATACACTCATACATCTCTATGGCTGCCATGGTTACTGTTGTTTGAGCTCGCTATCACTTATCCGGTGGTGCTAAATCTTAGCATCATCATCAACTGTAACCCAGAACTTGTAACTCTGAATTTTATGATCTAATAAAACTTGGACTTTTTTGCATACTGTTGTTTATCTTCTATTCATACTCTGCTTATATTTCTTATTGATGATTGCTCTTTCTTTCTCTGCTAGTTTCTGGACAGGATGGAATTAATATCTGCCCATGATACTAAGTTTCTGCGACAATGTAATGAATATTTTAAAGCTAGTCACACAGACCTGAGTGCAGCACAAGTTGTCGACATCCTCGGCCAGGATGCTTCAGAACAGGCAGTTGAAGCATATCAATATCTGAAGTGTCTACTTGATCGAGCGATGGCCAATAATGTGTCCTATTATGATATGATCGAGGATCTCCAAGGCACCCTCTAAGACCTTCAGCTTCAATATAAAGAATCAACTGCCCTGTTGCATGAGGGGTACGAGAAGAAGTACAAGCTGATCATTGTCGACAAGGGCTACGAGAAGATTTTTGCTGGGTACGACGTGAGGGAGAGAACCCTGAAAGGTGAGGTTGAGGAATGCAGACAGATTGCCGAGTTTCTGGAGTAAGAGAATAACAACTCGCAAAAAGAGCTATCACAGTTGAAGTCTATAGCCTCTTCTTTAAAAGCCTTAATCCCAGTGATCGATGAGGGATTTTCGTTCCTGGAGGTCGAGAACGCCAACTTGAGGGACGAGTTGGAAACCTTGAAGAGGTCTGGCCCTTCCACATCTTCTCGGGGACGAGCAAGAGCACCTCGGGGATGAGCAAGAGCAGCTCGGGTTCCTGTTGAGGAACAGAGGACTCAGTCTGCCTTAGAGAACCAGGCCTTCCAGCTAATGGCAAAGAACTAGGCTTTGGCTGAAATATCAAAGAAAATCAGGGACCTGGAAGAATAGCTCTCTGCGCAGAAGTCAGTCTTGGAGCGTAAGGAACTCTTCATCAAGAATCTCCATGAGCAGCTGGAGAGGCTAACATATCAGTTCCATAAATAGCCCAGGGAGTTCTGGATGGCTGGATACAACGAAGCGCTATGCCACTTGGACGATCATATCCAGAATGCCAACAATGAGGGCTATAAGCAAGGATGGTTGAATGCCTTAGGTGTGCTGCAGCTCGAACAGGGTCATTACCTGTGGGACAACCACGATCCTGGGTTGCTCGACTTACCTGTGCCACCATTCAAATTGGATATGAGTTGGATCCCTGCACGGGCCATTCCTCGGAGCTTGATTTCAAAGTATCTCGGTGACTACAATCTTCATTCAAAAGCCGAGATATCTCGTCCCGAGCATCTCTTGGATCGACCATCCGTGATGAATGTCAGGATGTTGAAGGATCTCAACTTCATCAATTCTCCTCTGGCTTTAAATGATCCGCCTGCTGGCGAGGAACCTGTGTCAAAAGCAGGGGGGAAAAGACCAGTAGAATAGGAATATCATTGTAATAGTTAGTATACATATCAATGCAACTTTCATTTCATTATCGATGTAATTTTTGAATTCAATGAAAGACTTTCATTTTTGTTTGTAAATCTTAATTGCTATTTTCTTGTAATACAATTTATATTTATGCATGCATAACTGTTAAAAAATAACAATATTGCGTAATTTGTTGATCAACTTATTGTTGAATAGCTTGAATTTATGGTTGTCATATGGCAAAAACAATATTTTGTTTCTCGACAAACTTAGTAATAATTACAAGTATAAAAAATGTTGCACGATCACTTAATAATAAAGTTACGAGTATAAAAATGTTTAAAATGTTTCCAACCAACCAAGGTCGTTAGATTCTTCATGTCGACCAACTACAGTTAGTGGGTTTTTATCCCCGACCAGCCATAGTTAGTCTTTTTAGAAATAATTTTACCCATATAATGTTTCTGACCAACCAAGGTCGGTAAATTTTCCTTGTCGACCAACTACAGTTGGTGGGTTTTTATCCCCGACCAGCCATAGTTAGTAGATTTTTCCTCTATGAGCAACTTTGGCGCTTTCTGAAATAATCTTACCTTTCGACCAACATAAGTTGGCATTTTCCAGAAAATATTTACCTCCCGACCAACATAAGTTGGTATTTTCGAGAATATATGTACTTCCTAACCAACATAAGTTGGCATTTTTAGGAATATTTTGTTTCCTAGCCAAACAGGTTGGCATTTTTAGGAATATTTTGTTTCCTAGCCAAACAGGTTGGCATTTTTAGGAATATTTTGTTTCCTAACCAACTGAGGTTGGCATTTTTAGGAATATTTTGTTTCCTGGCCAAACAGGTTGGCATTTTTAGGAATATTTTGTTTCCTAACCAAACAGGTTGGCATTTTTAGGAATATTTTGTTTCCTAACCAATCGAGGTTGGCTTTTTTAGGAATATTTTGTTTCCTAACCAACCGAGGTTGGCATTTTTAGGAATATTTTGCTGAGTAGTCTGAGCTTTGCCGAGTAGTGTGTAGCACTAGTATTCCCAAAAAAATTTCAATAAAAAGAGAGACTTGCAGAATGTCTTCATTTTATTCATATCAATGGAACTGCGTTACATGGGAATACACATCACTGATAATACTTGCGCAGGTGCTCTGCGTTCCATGCATTCTTAAACTCCTCGCCTTCTAAAGTTGTTATTCGATAAGTGCCTGGTCGAACAACTTCTGTAACTCGGTATGGTCCATGACAGTTTGCCTCCAGCTTATTGTGCTTTTGAATGACTTTCTTCACCATATAATCTCCTTCTTTCAGGTCGCACTTCTTCACCCTTTTGTTATAGAACAAAGTTATTCGCTGCTGGTAAGCAGCATTTCTAATGGTTGCTTCTTCTCTAACTTTCTCGAGCATGTCTAAATCCAGTCTTCTCATTAAGTCGCTGACAAGGGAATTGAAATTCAGAACCCTGTGTGTTGGGAGGCCCAACTCGGCAGGTATAACAGCTTCACTTCCAAACGCCAGCATATGGTGATTCTCCTGTTGCTACTCGGGGAGTAGTTCGGTAAGCCCAGAGTACTGATTGTAACTCGTTAATCCAGTTTTCTTTTGCATCATCCAATCTTTTCTTCAAACCATTTAGCAGTGTTCTGTTTGTCACTTTAGTTTGTCCATTGCTTTAAGGATGGCCTAGTGCTGAGTGGACCTTCAAAATATTTGACTGATGACAATAGGCAGCGAACTCCTCGTTATCAAATTGTGTTCCATGGTCCGTGATGAAAGCATGAGGAAAACCATATCGACAAATGATGTTCTTCCAAACAAATTGGTACACCTTCTCGTACGTCATATCAATGAGTGGCTCGGCTTCTACCCACTTAGTAAAATAATCCACTGCGACGAAGGGGTATTTGAACCTTCCTCGGGTCGTTGGCAGTGGCCCAACCAAATCAATTCCCCACATGGCAAATGGCCAAGGGGAAGTTATGGGTGTTAACAATGCTTGTGGAGTTCTTCGGATAGAGGAAAAGCGCTAGCACTTGTCACATTTCTTGGCATAGGCTATACAATCAGCCCTCATCGTCGGCCAGTAGTATCCCTGCGTCATCACCCTTTACAAAAGCGTCTGACCTGCTACATGTGCTCTACAAGACCCTTCATGGATCTCTTCAATTAATTCTTTCACCTCGGAGGGATGTACGCATCTCTGCAAACCAGCCATATTCCTCGTCTATATAAAATACCATTAGTTAATACATACCGAGCAGCTTTAAACTTCAATTTCTTGGCTGCGAGCATGTCAATTGGCAATTCTCCCTCCTCGATATACGCCCTGATGGGATCCATCCAAGATGGTCCTAAATCAAGGGTGATAAAGTTCATCGTCAGATCTTCATCTATACTCCGACCAACCAACACTTCAATTGGGATTGTTCGTCGTAACTCGGTGCGAGTAGCTGATGCTAGTCGAGCTAGGGCGTCTGCTCTCGCATTCTCCATTCTTGGTATTATGACCAGCTGAATAGCGGAAAATTCTGACACCAGCTCCTTTGCCTTTGCATGATATTTGATCATTAATTCTCCTTTAACTGCATATACTCCCATCATTTGGTTTACGATCAATTGAGAATCACTGAAAACAATGAGCTGTTGTGCCTCCATAATTTTTGCCAGACTAAGTCCTGCAATCATGGCCTCATATTCAGCTTTATTGTTGGAAGCTTTGAATTGGAAACGCATGGCGTATTCCATGTCGACCTCGTCCGGAATGCTCAAAACTATCCCTGTGCCACATCCTGTAGTGCAAAATGAACCATCTACATATAGCCTCCATATAGGTAACTCGTCTTCAAATTTCTGCTCTAGCAGAGTTCCTCGGTGAAATATTTGCTGCTTCCTTTCATCCTCCCCGGATTTTTCTTTCTCTTCGTCGATCATCTCTTCTTGCCCCTTTACCAATCGAAATTGGTCTGAGCTCGAATTTAATGATCATGTAACATCCACTTGCCCTTTTACCACCTGGAGTTGGTCTGAGCTAGTGTTTGTTGATCCTGTAACATCCACAGATTGATCAGCGAGCAACTTTTGCTCCTCGGGGGTATCAGGATAGGTGAACTCCGCTATAAAATCCGCTACAGCCTGTCCTTTTAGCGATGATATGGGTTCATAAACTATATCATATTCACCGAGTTCTATTACCCAGTACATCAGTCTCCCTGATTTTTCTGGTTTATGAAAGGCTTGCCTCAATGGCATATCGGTATATACTACTATCGTATGAGCCTGGAAGTATGGCCTCATTCTTCTACTTGCCTCAATCAGCGCCAGTGCCAATTTTTCCAGCCTTGGATATCTGATCTCTGCTCCTCGGAAGGCCTTACTTATGTAGTAAATTGGTTTTTGCACTCCATTCTCCACTCTGATCAACGCCGAGCTAACTGCATTCTCGGACACTGCAAGGTACAAATACAATTTTTCTCCCATCACCGGCCTGGACAACAGTGGAGGTGTTCCCAAGTATTTCTTCAATCTTGAAAAGCCTTCTCACATTCATCATTCCACTCAAAAGTCTTTCTGAGTGTCTTGAAGAATGGGAGACATCTATCAGTTGCTCGTGATACAAATCTGTTCAGTGCTGCTACTCGTCCTGTGAGACTCTGTACTTCCTTCTTAGTCGTTGGAGATCGCAGTCCTAATAGAGCTTTGATCTTTTCAGGATTTGATTCAATGCCTCGTTGATTGACAATATACCCGAGAAACATGCCTTCTCGTACTCCAAAGATGCACTTCGTCGGGTTCAGCTTCATTTGATATTTATCCAGTTGATCAAAAGTCTGACTTAAGTCAACTAGATGATCGACAGCTTTCTTTCTTTTCGTTAGCATATCGTCAACATAGACTTCCATATTGCAACTAATTTGTTCAGCAAAGACTTTGTTCATCAGCCGCTGATATGTCGCACCTGCATTTTTCAAACCAAAAGGCATAACATTATAACAATAAGTTCCCCTAGGGGTAATGAAAGAAGTACTTTCCTTGTCTTCAGGTTTCATTTTGATCTGATTGTAACCAGAATAAGCATCCATGAAGCTCAGCAACTCGTGTCCCGAGGTAGCATCCACCAGTTGATCAATTCGGGGCAAGGGAAAATTATCCTTTGGGCATGCTTTGTTGAGGTCGGTGAAGTCTACACACATTCTCCACTTGTTGTTTTTCTTCTTTACCATCACCACATTGGCTAACCAGTCTGGATATTTAACATCTTCAATGAAACAAGCTTTCTGGAGCTTCTCGACTTCCTCCTGAATAGCTTGATTCTTCTCGGGACTGAATACTCTTCTTCTCTGCTTCACAAGCTTGATCTCCTTATTCACATTGAGCTCGTGACATAAGAAGTTTGGGTCTATCCCAGGCATATCTTCATGACTCCATGCAAAAGTTTGTCTTCTGCTTCTTAGGAATGTTATCAATTCCTGTTTTAATGAGGCTTCCAACGATGAACCTATTTGAGTAGTTCGCTCAGGGTGCTCGTCATCCAGAATGATGTTTTCAGTAGCTTCCACCACTTGACCCTTCACGAGTTACGACTCATCTCGAGGATCCAATGTTTCAATCTCTGCACCTTCATCGACTTGATAGGTAGTAGTCTTTTTCTTTGATTCCTCCAATTCTTCTTGCTCAGCGGATGAATAATAGCATTCCCGAGCTACTTTCTGATCACCTTTCACAACTCCTACTCCAAAGTTTGTTGGAAATTTTAGGCACTGATGCACTGTAGATGGTACAGCCTCGAACTTCTTCAATCCTACTCTTCCCATGATGATATTGTACGACGATTGGACATTCTTATCCATCACGAAGAAACGTATTCTTTATGCCCGACAAGCAGGCCACGTACCAATGAATATATCCAACTTGATCGTCCCAAGTGGAAATACTTTCTCGCCAGCAAAACCGACGAGGGGTCTGTGGTAAGGCTCCAGTTGAGATAGGTTTAGATTTAAACTATCGAAGCACGAGTAGAACATGATGTCTGCCGAGCTACCATTGTCGACCAGTACTCTTGAAATCATTACCTCCTTCATCCTCATTTTGATCACCAGTGGATCATCGTGAGGATATAAAACACCTGCAAGGTCATTCTTTGAAAAAATGATGACCAATTTCTCCTTGTTCACCTTTCTCGGGCGATCTTCTTCAACTAGATTTATTCACTGAATGTACGAGCAAGCTTGAGCCTCACCGAGGTAAGCTTTTCTCTCTGCAGTAAGGTCTCCTCCTCCTGCATCTCCTCCTGTAATAACATTACAATCAAATGACCCAAAACGTATTGAAAATACCTCTCGTTCTGGCTGCCTTGGTCTCTTGGGAAGATCAGGGTCATCCTCGGGATCAACTTCATGATTTCTTTTCTTGTTCTCCTCTCCTCGACGAGGAGATCTAGACCTTTCTTTTGCTCGGTCGTTGTTTCTTCTTTCGTTTCCCCGATCAACATACTTTGACAGCTTTCCTCGTCTGATGAGTGTTTCAATCTCATTTTGAAGAGTTATGCAATTCTTGGTCATATGGCCATGATCTTTGTGAAACTCGCAATATTTTTCCTTATTCCTCGTGTCAGGGTCTGCCTTCATTTTCTTTGGCCAGTTTAACTCCTCGTTGTTCTTAATTTCTTCCAAGGCGTGGTTGATATCTACCTTCAAAGGAGTGTAATTGTCAAATTTCCTCAAGACCTCCCATGACGACTTATTTTTGGATTGTTTGTCACCACCATTGTTCTTATGCTCTTTCTTCTTGGCTTTGTCGACTTCCACCTTGGTTTCTTTATCCATATTCTTCTTCGCAGCCATAGCCTCCTCGGCATTCATGATTTTGGCCGCTTTCGCCATCAATTCTGACATAGTTGTGGGTGGAACTTTGGCCAAAGTGTAATACAACTTATTAGGCAACAGCCCACTCATCAAGGCAGTGATCGTTGTCTTCTCCTCATAATCAATGACTTCAAGTTTCTCGTTATTAAAACGAGTTATATAATCTCTGGTACTTTCACCAGCTTTTTGTCTAACACTTAACAAATGTGCTACTCGTTTAACTGGCTTTGCCCCAAAGCAGAAATTTCCAATGAATAACTCGGTCAGCTGAAAGAAAGTTGAGATCTTACCCCGAGGAATATTATTATACCATATTTGAGCAGATCCGGTAAGAGTTCCCGAGAATTCCCTGCATCTCATCTCGTCTGGGACAGCATAGATGTCGGCAGCAGCTTGATATTATTCTATATGAAGAACAGGGTCAGTCTTTCCATCATATTTGCGGGTCACAACAGGTGCTTTGATCTTTGATGGTGTTGGAAAATCTACAATGGCCTGGACAAAAGGTGTTCCTCGAACAAATATTCGTTGTAAAGGATTCTTGGTTTAAACCATTTCCCCTAATCTATCCTCCAGCCTTTGAATAGAACCTTTCCATGCATCATTTCCTTCTTCGGGCCTATTGGTTCGAGCAGCTGATCGCGTTGAAGTGGCTTCCTAGGATCTATCTTGACGAGCAGCTGGTCGCGACTGGGCAGATCCTTCCCTTAAGGCTGTTGATCGTCGACAGCACCTCGACGCTGCATTAAGAGGACTTTTGTTCCTCCTAGGGCCTAATCGGTCGAAAGGAGAAACCCTACTTAATCTTTCCAATGCACTGGTCCTTTCTGGGGAGAGAGTGACACGTTGTTCAGTATCCGTGGCTCGCACTGACGAAGTTCGTCCAGGTTGATAAAAGAAATCTTCAGATTCTTCATTGCGATACGAATTGGTACGCCTAGTACGTGAGGATGGGGCACGGGTGTTTCTTTGAATACTTCGTGGTCCTGAATGGGCTGACGCACCGCCATGGAGAGTTTGGATGAGTTGTCGCATTGTTTCTTGCATGACAGTCTGGCCCTGAGCCAGATTTGTCATTATTCCAGCCAGATCTGGAATATTTGGCGGAGCAGATGGGTTTGGAGGGGTTCCAACGTTGCGATTGCTGGATTCAGGAATATCAGCCATTTGCGATGGATTATTTTTGGTGAGAAAACGATATTACCAGTCGCTTTCCCACAGACGGTGTCAATCTGTTGATGTAAAAAATTAGATCACTCTAATTATTCAATCACGGATAAATAAATGAGACAAAGAATTTTAAAGTGGTTCAGCCTTATAAGAATGGCCTACGTCCACTGTTGTTTTATTGCTGAGTGTTTTGGAATTCTCGATTACAAGTTCTATCAAGAAATTCCGGTATGGATTCCCCTCCCAATGAAGATTGTACAATGTATTTATAGCCCTGAGGCTGTAATGTGAAAGGGTAATACATTAAATGGGATACATATGAAAGGGTAATACATTTAATGCCCCTTAAGCGTGTGCGTCTAAATGATAAGCATTTAATGAATCGGCTGAACTGTTGGTTATCCAGCTATTAATGCTTTGTTCGAGATGCAGCTCGGACCGCCTGAGTTGCTCGGACCGCCTAAGCTTCTCGGTACTCAAGAGTTCCTCGGAGAGGTATTGTTCCTCGGAGCGTGTGAGTTCCTCGGGGAAGCAGTGTTCCTCGGGGAACTAATCTTCCTCGTTGTCGTCTTGTTCCTCGGAGCGCGTGGGTTCCTCGGAAGTGTTTGTTGTTGCCATGTAGATTGCCACGTGTCATCATTCAATTGAGCCATGTCAGCAGACTAAATTTGGTATCAACATCAAGCTTGAATTCCCAATGTAAATATTAGATTGCACTAACATACTACAAACATTTCCCAAAAATAAAAGTCAAATAAATATGTAACATATATATTTTTTTTCAAAATTAGTTCTCTAATTTTTTATGTAATAAACTTTCAATTCGCACTATAGATATTATAAAATTTTAAAAAAGAAGTTGAATACCATTTGATATGTCAATTTTTTTTTATAATACAAGCTTTATGATTTTACATATTAAATCATATTAAAACATAGTTTTGCAAATAAATAAATATGCTCGACGAAATGGAAACAAATATAACTCAAAAGAAAAAAGAGGATTTGGAGTTAAATATTTTTTTGGTCAAAACCCCATAGGGTAAAATGAAAAGCATCAAATGCATTTTCACAAAGTTCATCTTCCGAAACTTCGGACCTATAAAAAACAATGGATCAAATACTAAAAAGTCCCTCAAACTTTTTTTAATAGACATTTAGTCCAAACCTTTTATTTTGTACCAAAAAGTCCCTTATTCTCTTATCTTTAAAGGTCCGCGCCAGCGGCATGGTAAAACCCTTTTGGCATGGTGAAGGACTTTTTAGTGCAAAATAAAAAGGCTTTGACTAAACGTGTATTAAAAAAAGTTCGAGGGAGTATTTGGTATATTCCCCATAAACAATTCACATAACAAGAAATCACAAAAAAGTTTAAAAGTAAGAATCATGAATAAAGCACACAAACAAATAGAGAAGAGACACATATGAGTTTTTAGGAAAACTGCTATCAAAATTTCCTTAACAAAAGCAAATTAAATAAAAATTGATATGTTATATACTTATTTTTCTTAAAAAAATAATACTACAATATTTAGTATAATAACATTTTAATTTTGCGTCAATAATATTATCAAAATTCTTTGAAAAAAACAATAATTGAATAATATATGATGTATTACCTACTTATTCCACCTGGCCCAAATAAAATATATTATTATTATAATATTTATTTCTTGACAAACATAATGTAAATTTGACTTTTATAAGAGTATATTTATACTCAATGTGCCTACGATGTTTGAGTTCACTATAGTTTCTTGACCACAACACTCCTCGAATCTGGTCCTAGAGAACACCGAAAACTTATTGATAGCGATCAACATATTGGGTCATTCACATCCTTGCCTTGAGTACACCACTTAGAAAAAATGCATATTGAACTAATGGACATAGATTTTACCCATATGGCTAAATATTTTCCTATATTGAATTTTTTTTTATTTAACCTTGTGGTTTATAGAATTGCCTAATGCGATATGTAATATACTCTTTGCATAAAACTTATCAATGTAAACTACGTATTTAGAGGACTTGTTCTTATGTTGGAACACTGACTTATTTTTTTTGCCTCCTTTACTACGAAAAATCTTGCCCTCCAAATATTAAGACAAAACACGAAAAATTCACAAAATCCTCTTCGGGACCATCTTGTTGATCCTCGCTAAAAGAACGGGTTTTTTCTCTCTGGGACCCTTGAGTGGTTTCCCCGAAAGTCTATGAGACTTTCGCAACCAACTCACTGAAAGCCTGATATGACTAAAAATAGCTAAGCTATAGCTAAATGCTGGAGGCACAACCAATGAGGTTGTCCGCAAATTGCAGATCTTTAGTGGCTAGATGCATGACAACTATGCTAATGTCACTTTTCTAAGATTGTTTGCTGAGATTTGGTCCTAGGACCTTTAACTATATAAATTTTATATTACACACTCATTTACCACTATGAGATTATTGTGTTTACATGCCAAATTTCATCAGATATCTTGAGTGTATAAATCTTTTTATGCGTTATTTAAACTCTTTATTTCATTTGTAAGTCAAACCTTTCAAGTATTTATTTTCTTAGTTAACTCAATATTTGAATAATGTTTTCTAAAATTTATTTTTTGAGTTTAAATAAAACTTTTTGAGATTTTGAGTGAGATACACTTTCCTTAACTTGTTTTTATCGCTAGGAACCCTCACACATACTAAGTGTAGTTTTTTATGGTTAGTCTTGATTCCTTTCAATTACAAAAATTTTCTCTTTAACTTTAAATAGTATTTTATTTTGGGATGACTTAAGGACATAGATAGAGGAACAACATATGTTGTCATTGTGTAGTGTTTCTTAGTAGTGGTGCCCATACCATTTCATATTGCTTGCTCCATTATTCCTTTACTCGACTATGGGGGGATCCTTTTTTTTCTCTCTCCTATCAACAAATGAATGTGTTGTTACTTAATGAATGAATCTTTTTTTACTAAAGCAAGAGCATATTATATGTATGAATATATAAACCCAACCCTTGAATTAATATTCAAATTAGCTCAAAACTAACCCTTGTAGCTTTTGGCACCATCCGATAAATGGAAGATAAACTTTGAAAAAGTGTTTGTAATAGTTGTACAGAATTAGTGTATATATGGGGGGCTTGAAAGTAATCTCGTGATTTGAGAGAGATCCCCCTCTTAACACAAGAGGATCAAGAGAAGGAAGAAGCATGAAGGTAGTGAAGAAGCTCAGCGAGTGAGAAAACTTACCGAGAGAGCTCATCTTTATCTTTCATTTTTACTTAGACAAATTATACCTTTTAATTGCATTGATTGTAATCTATAAAGATTGTAACTTTGAGTGTAAGGTCAAACGATACTGTCGTGTCATTTTCGAGTCGCGTTGATTTTGTTATGAGAATAAGTTTTTGGGTACTCTTAAATCCATACAAGTTAATCGTGTCATGTTCGAGTCATTTCGAGTTATTACCATAAACGGGTTATCGTGTCAAAAATTGCCAGCCCTAGTTGAGGGGCCTTGTGACCTTTGCACCCTTTATGAAGGCCAATGGTTGCCTGCAATCTTTATTGTTGAGTATGGGGTCACTTTTTCCCCAAGTCGCTTATTTTTGGAGTTCTACCGACATTTTGATGTGGTTCTAGCCTAAGTTTCCAAAATACATGGAGGATCATTAATGGAGTGAATCGTATTAACGATCTACATAGGACCCATCGTGGCATTATTGAAATTAAGTATTATTATAATTAGGTGACAACCACCGAGAACATTAATTACATGAAGATGAGGATCGCTTATCGAGACCTGGTCGTGAACCACTCTGATTCTAATAAAGATTATTGGGATCATGGGATGGTTGTGAAGAATTGATAATATCCTCCCATTTGAGAGGGTGTGGGGTATGAAGGGTCAAGATGCCCTCAAGGAGGGTAAAGAATATGTTAGAAAGCTATTAATTTCATTACTTTTGTACATTTCTCTTGATTGACATTAATGTCTTGTTCTTCTCTCAGTCATTTGTAGTAAACAGAAAAAACAAATTCATCGCGAAAGTGACGTTAACTTTGTTTATCTTCGGACTGTTTGGTTTATCCAATAGAGAGTTAGAACTATTGATCATCTAAGGTCGGTAGCATTTCTTCTCGACTACAAGAGTTCTACCACTTCTTTTGTTACAAGTCCACTATAACAAACACCGATCATCCTATTACCTTGGACGAACCATAAGCTTTCACCTCCAAGGAGTTCGAAGGGGAAGGATTAAACGAATCAGTCGAGGAAGGCACATCGTCTTCCTTTGAATCGCTTGACCTTTTGTTAGTTCCTTCTACTATTCCCCCCAGTGCCATGGCTAAAAATAATGTTATGAAATCGATCGCTGTAAATTTTGGTACCAAATTATCTCCCCTTACTCATCCGTCAGGCAAAGAACAAGATCTTTCTCGATATACGAGAAAGAAAAGTGAAGTTATGGTCTATACTAACCCCATGGACATTGGGAATTCCCATTTTAAGGACCATGAGCCTCCTTAAAATAGGTGAAATAAGGATTACCTTCCTCCTCCCCAATTGGACGTTGTGGGAAGAAAAGACTGTTGATAAGGGAAATGGTGTTTTACAATCTGTTGTTTCTCGCCCCAACCTAGCTCGAGGCCTGATTCAGTTTGAAGGTTTCGCTACAGATAGAGTAGATGCCTTTGCTTTTCCTAATTTTGGGTTATTGGAGCGTGACAATTACAATCTCTCCGTTATAAGTTGATTATTTTACATCGTTCTTTTGTGTTTATTTCTTACTTGCATTTTTTTCACGTTTGTCCACCCATTATTTTGCAGTTCTTAATTGATTATGATAAATTATTGCAGAGAAACGACCGAATAAATGATTCCTCTATTGATGTGGAGGTAGCCTTTAAAGAGATGGAAAAATCTTTAGTGTCTGCTCAATTGTTGAATACTACCTAGGTGACCGAGAAGTAGAAGCTTGATGGCAAGGTTAAGAGCCTGAAGGCTAAAAAGATCAATCTTCAGAAGAAGATCGAGGATCCTACTATGTTAGTGGCTGCTTTCAAACAGGAAAAAAAGGATGCCATGGATGCTAAGTCTAAGCCCAACCTCGTCAAAACACAAACCATTGAATCTAAGTCCAAAGTCGAGGAGGCCTTGAAAGGTGTGGTGAAGACCAAGGATGATGCATTTAATCACTACTAGGACAAAGCCTTCGCCAACATCGAGATGAAGACTCCATACCTTAAAAGGGTATTTGAGAGAGTATGCGCTTGCATTCAAATGAGAAAATTATATATTAAACACCTTTTAACTTAAACAAACCCTAAACATGCAACTAGGTGTGATTTAATCAAGAAGTAGATCATGAAGATTAATCAAACACACACAATTGAGGAAAAATCCTCCAAAGGGGCAAAACCATTTATTTTCATTATAATATTGTAACTGTACAATTTCGAATTACAATAAAAATACAACTGAATAAGAATTACTCTCAGGTGTTGGATTCTGTAGTCGGCGACTGGAGTTATCCCTTTCCAGTAGGGCTGCAATGAAGAAGAAGAACGGTCTTCTCCACAATGGTATGAACAGTAAAAGTGCGTTCCTGGGTTGCAAAGTGATTCACAAGTGTTTGGAAATTTGTGAGAATCAAAAATCTAGAGTTTTGGTACTCAATAGGTGAAGACTTAGAGTTTTTGTACTCTGAAAATCGTGTATGGAAGTCTTAGAAAACCACTTCCCGTAGTGGGTTTATAAAGGAAACGTTTAGCCTAGAAAATCTGACCACGATCTGCTGATGATTATCCCAGGCGGACCGGTTCGGGTCTGAGGCGGATCGGTCCGAGGGGGGAGGATCGGTTCATTTTTTATTTGGCATTTTCGGTTCTCTATCGATCCGGGGTATACTGGCTTTCAACAAGCGGACCGGTCAGGGTCTGAGGCGGACCGATTCGCAGGCGAATCGGTTCTTTTTCCAGGGCAGACCGGTCCGGGTTTGTCAGACTTTGATTCCTCTTCTTCTTTTGATATTCGGATCCATTGTTGACTGTATGATTCTTGAATTTCTTCAACTGTGTAACGGAGTACGACATAACAAATTGATAATGGACAAAAATGTCCTTACAAATCTCCCCCTATGTCTATGCCGGTACATACATAAAAACAAACATCCGAATAATCAACCAACAAAAAATGCCTATACAAATCTACCCTTCCATGAACCCAAAACTGGAAAGATACAATTGAATAAGACTTCATCGTTTGTTCTTCAAATCTTCTGGAATCTTCAATGCTTTTCTCATCAGGGTGTGCAATCCAATGTTAATCCATTTAGTACCTACACACATGAGAAAAAGTAAAATACCAAGTGAAGTATCAAGTTTGAAATGCGATAAACAGATATGCCAATATACTAATTAGTGATAAATAACTCAACACTACAAAACTCACTCCCCCTTAATGTGATAATTCTTTCTCCCCCTTTTTATGATGTCCCCAAATAGACAAATGAGAGAAATAATGCAAACAAGCAATGACGGGGTGTCACAAGGAAATACACAACTATTTTTGTGAATTTTTCAAAAAATTTCAAACAAAATCACACCATGAATGAACACAAAGCAACCAAGTCGATGATAGCGTTAATGAATGGGTGTGAACATAATTCGATAGGAAGATCAATGCATACAAATATGGCATATGTGCACGATGAATATTGGATATTCCTAGCGAATGAACTCAAATGCTTCCTTTGGTGTAAAAGAATGACAATACAAGATATTGACTCAATCAAATCAACAAATCAAAGCTCAAAGTGATTTTCACACCAATAACGTCCAAAACTTTTTATGCTTTTTCAGGACTTTCAAGGAAGTGCAAACCCGTTTATATTCTCCAACCAAACTCCCTCAGATATAATTTTGAATAGAGGCTTTCTAAATTCTCAAACTTTGGAGAATTGATGGTGAAACCTAAGTGGCCCGTATTTGGCATGAATTGCTTGTTATTGCCTTTAAATTTTTCGGGCTCTTTTAACCTCTTTTGACCTCGGATATTAAAATTCCTCCATTTTTTAGGTCCTTTTTAACGGTGGCTTTTGCGCAAAGGATAGATGATTACCTTTCACAGCCCCTCCCCGTTATACAAAAACACACAGTCTCACCAAAACGGTTTTTACATGCATTCCAATCTTGTCAAGTTTTATCGCATATTGAAAGTTGTATAGACAGAATTGAGATGGAAACACTCAAGCCAATATGAGATAGACAAGTGCAATAATCAAATATAGCCGTGCATGTGTGTAATAAAGGATATAGGAGTCAAACATGTAGGAAGATATCACTAATTACATCTCAAAGACTCCAAACAATGTAAAGCACATGGATGAAATGATGTACCCTCTCAAATCTCTATCAAACAGTCACATGGATATATGGAATGAAGTTGTGACTTGGCTATCTTAAATGCTCATCCATAAAAGGAGAAAAAATAGAAATCTTTTTGGATTTTTCAAAAATTTTATCAAAATAAAATCTTTTTGTGCTTTTCTTAAAGGAAAATCTTTTTGTATTTTTCAAAAGAAATATAAAAAGAAAAAAGAATAAATAAATAGCTATACAACTAAGCAATGGTACATATAAAACAGACTAGCAATAGGAAGCATATGATATGAACATAAAGAAGTATCATATTCTAGACATAGACCAACCCCTCAGTCAACTGTGCAAATTCCCAAAGACTTCCTAAGACTCTCAAATCTAAGGGTATCTAAAGGTTTCGTGAAAATGTCAGCTAACTGACGGTCGATGGGAACGAAACTCAGGGATACGACTTTCTCCTCAACTAGCTGTCGTATAAAGTGCTCACGTATCCTGATGTGCTTAGTGCGCAAATGCTGGACTGGATTGCGGGATATGTGTATCGTGCTCGTGTTGTCACAGGAAATGGTCATGGTGTCCTGTGAAATCCCATAATCATCCAACATTTGCTTCATCCACAAGAGTTGTGTGTAACAACTCCCGGCGGCTATGTACTCAGCCTCCGCAGTGGACGAAGAGATGGAATTTGCTTCTTTCTCAGCCAGGAGACAAGAGTAGAACCAAAATAGAAACACCCACCAGAAGTGCTCCTGCAACCATCTACATCCCCGGCCCAATCGGCATCCAAATAGGCGGACAAACGGTCATCGGTATCAAAGGAATACCAAATACCGTATGAGAGAGTCCCACTCACGTATTTAATAATACGTTTTAGAGCAAGTAAATGTTACTCTTTCGGGGATGCTTGATATCGCGCACAGACTCCAACACTAAAGGCTATATCGGGATGACTGGCAGTCAAGTAGAGAAGACTACCTATCATACTCCGATACAAGGTTTGCTCTACGTCCTTGCCTGAAGTGTCCTTACTAAGCTTGGTAGTGGTACTCATAGGTGTATGTGCATGCTTAGCGGAGTCTAAACCAAATTTCTTCACTAGGTCTCTAGCATACTTGGATTGGGAGATGAACATCCCATCCTCTAGCTGACGAACCTGGAGACCAAGAAAGAAAGTAAGCTCACCAACCATGCTCATCTCAAACTCACTTTTCATCTCATCTTCAAAGTGATGAGAATGTTGAGAGCATGTGGATCCAAAGACTATGTCGTCCAATAGACCTGGGCAACCAAAATAGCACCGTCATCTCTCCTGACGAACAACGTTATATCTACTCCCCCTCTCTTGAAGCCACGAGCTAACAGATAGGAAGTAAGCCTCTCGTACCAAGCACGGGGTGCTTGCTTCAAACCATACAAGGCTTTCCTCATATAGTAGACGTGCTCCGGGTGCTGTGGGTCTTCAAACCCTTTTGGTTGTTCCACGTAAACTTCCTCTTGTAGAATGCCATTCAGAAAGGCACTCTTAACATCCATCTGATATAACTTGAAGCACAGATGACATGCGACGGCGAGAAGAAGATGGACGGACTCAAGCCTCGCAACATGAGCAAATGTCTCCCCAAAGTCTACACCCTCTATCTGTGTGTAGCCTTGAGCGACCAACCTAGCCTTATTTCTGATTATGGTACCATTTTCATCCATTTTATTCTTAAAAATCCACCGGGTACCTATCACATTAATCTCACTAGGCCGGGGGACTAGTTCCCAGACATTATTCTTTTTAAACTGAAGCAACTCTTCCTGCATAGCAGATATCCAGTGTTCATCCTTGAGTGCTTCTTTATGATTTTTGGGCTCGACGTTGGACGTGTAGTAAAAGTGGCTAACGACGTTCTCTAGTTGAGCACGAGTCTTGACCCCAAGAGTGGGATCACCAACAATGCCAGAAGGGTCATGACTCTTACGAACCCAAGAAGGTGTGTCCCCTAGCACAGGAGTAGGGTCCACAGCGTGTGAGAGAAGGATAAGTAAATCACTGTCAGAAAAGTCCTCATCCTCACACTGAAGGTTAGGATCAATAATCGTCGGAGGTTCACCATCTTGCACGGTGACGTTTATTGATTCCATAACCTTAGAGCTCTTCAGGTTAAAAACTCGATATCCTCTACTAGTCGATGAATATCCTAGCAATATTCCCTCGTCGCTCTGGGAGTCAAACTTTCCTAATTGCTCTCTATCCCGTAGGATGTAGTATTTACTCCCAAAGACACGAAAATATGCAAGGTTGGGCTTCTTGCCAGTCCACAACTCATAAGGAGTCTGAAGTGTGTGTGGACGCAAATAAACCCTATTCACCGTGTGGCATGCAGTAGACACTGCCTCTGCCCAAAATCTCCTAGAAACTTTACGACCTAGAAGCATAGATTTATCCATCTCTTGGATCGTTCTATTATTTCTATCAATAATCCCATTTTTCTCAGGAGTTCTCACAGCAGAAAACTCATCTTTGATCCCGAGGCTATCACAGTAAAGATCTACCTTTGCTTCTGTGAATTCAGTGCCATTGTCACTACGCATCCTGTTAATAATGACACCGTGTTGATTTTGCAAGACACGACACTTGGTCGTTAAAAATTCAACAACATCGGATTTCTCTCTCAGAAAACCTACAATGGAGTACCTAGAGAAATCGTCTACCATCACTAGGATATACCTCTTACCACCTAGACTCTCGGTACGAGTGGGACCCATAAGGTCCAATGTATAAGCTCAAGAACATGAGAGGTGGTAATGGAATGCAACTTCTTATGGGGACTACGAATTTGTTTTCCCATCTGACAGGGTCCACAAACCGTCGAAGTTGGCCTCCCAAAAGATGGTAAGCCACGTACTAGGTCCTTTCTATCTAAGTGAGTGAGATCTCTAATACTTATATGACCTAGATGTTGGTGCCACAGATCCATAGGAGTGATTGTGGCGCTGTTGCAGACAAGTGAGGATGTGGGCTCAGTCCCATAGCAATTATCCTTTGTCCTCACCCCTTGCACTAATAGTTTACCAGCTTGATTATAGACCTTACAAGTGTCCCGGTCAAACTTTACTGCAAATTCATCGTCACACAGCTGGCTAATGCTGAGAAGGTTTGCTTTCAAACCTTCGACGTACAAAACATTTTCTAGCTTAGGAAAACCAGGTAACTCGATAGTACCTCGTCCTATAATGCTAGACTTACTCCCATCTCCAAAGGTGACTCTGCCGTCCTGATAATCCTCAAGAGATGTAAAAAATGAGGCATCACCTATCATATGTCTGGAGCACCCACTGTCAAAATACCACTGTGAGGTATTATGTACTTTGAGAGAAATATGAAAAACAAAAGCCTTTTTATATTTCTTAGGTACCCAAGAGGTGGTGACCTTTTGTTTGCCTTTGTTATTGTTGGTTTTAGCTGGAATGTGAGAAGCATCCACTAACGGCAAAGACATCCGTCGGAATTCTTCCATCAAACTCTGAGATGTGGCAGCTAAGAACTCAACTCTCTCTCTCTCAGACTAGAAAACTCATCAGTATGATGTGGTGGAGGAGTAGTACGTCGTGTCCGACCCATACTATAGCAAAACTCCCTGAGGTGGCCTTTTCTTTTGAAATAAGTACAGAAGAACACAGTCAAAGGCGGACCTTGGTTTGCTTTTCTTGGTCGAACTCTCCTTCGAGGTTTTTGACGATGACCATAAGGAGTAGTAGTAAACTCAAGAACTGGCCCAGGTGAAATTTGAGAGGTGGAGCCACCATCATACCCAGTTCCCTGCCGATCACTAAAACCTAAAGCGGGGCTGAGGAGCATCTTTCCCATTTTCCCTGATCTGTCCTCGATTTGTACCTTGACTTCCCGTGCTTTCTCAAGATCATGAGTCAGCTAGACAACAAAGGCTTCAAGTTTCTTTCGAGTCTCCATGGAGGAATGGAGCTCACTCGTAAGACTAGCCACTTGTTTAGTCAAGTCCCCTCTCTCTTTCTCAAAAACACACTCTCTCTCTCTCTAAACAAACTCTCTTTCTCGACACAGGCAGATTCTCTCTCTCTCAGGGCGGTGAAGGTGGAGGACTCTCTCTCTCTCACCTTTCTTAAATCTTCCTCTAATCCAGTGATCTTAAGAACTAGCGCTTTGTTACGTTTTTTAGTTTTAAAAGACTCAGAATATAGCTCAGCATAGGCGCGTTGAATATCACTCTCACTCTCACTTGAGTCATCCTCCCCCTCACTCACATCGATCTCACTGTCGAGGTGTCCCTGTGAAGCATCATCCTCATCGTTGTGAAGAGAAATACGAGTGCTCACTTGACTAGCCATGAATGCGGTGAAGTTACACTCATGCGGTGACTCATCTCCTGAATCCACCATCTCGACCTCACTGTCGTCACTAAGAGTAGCATTAAGGACAGCTTTCCCTTTCTCTCTATTCAGACGAGTGGCACACTCTAAAGCTCTATGACCCCTACCATCGCATTCAAAACATCTCTCACTGTCTGTCTTAGGAGGATCTTTAAAATCTTTTTCATTTTTCTTTTCAACCTTATTTTTCTCAAATTTCTTTTTATCTTTAAAATTGCCATTTTTCTTAAATTTGAGAATCCTCTTGAATTTTTTTGCAAAAAGAGCCAAATCATCTAATTCAAAATCACACTCAGAATCTGACGTGACAGTCTCTCTCTTTCTAGATGACTCTTCCCTCTTTCTAGCCGACCCCTCACTCTTTTTCTCTTTGGCATTAAGTGCAATTCCCTTATCTTTAGACCTAGCAGTTTTAGGGAACATATCAATTTCATAAGTATGCAAATCTCCTACAAGTTCTTCCAATTTTAGCGTATTTAAATTGCCCATAGAATTTAGCACAGTGACTTTAGGGATAAAACTCTTAGGCAAAGAACGAATAATCTTTTTGACAACTCTAGCATTAGGAATATGTTCACCAAGATTAAAGCTAGTATTAATAATGTCAGAAATTCTAGCATAGAAATCATCAAAGCATTCAGTCTCATGCATGGTGATGGTTTCAAATTGAGTTGTCAAATTTTGCAATTTAGACTCTTTCACAGCATTTGTTCCTTCATGGGTGAGTTGTAAAACATCCCATGCCTCCTTTGACATGGTGCACGTCATGATACGTCGGAACTCATCGGGAGTGATGGAACCGAAAATAACACTCAAACCTTTAGAGTTAAAAGAAGACCATCTAAATTTATCTTCAGTCCAAGAGGTGACAGGTTTTAAATTAGTCACGTTTTCCATAGTGACGGAGGGAGGTGTCCACCCTCTTTCAACTAAAATCCAAACCCTTTCATCTATGGCTTTTAAAGCCGACCTCATTCGGGCTTTCCAATAAGCATAATTTGTCCCGTCAAAAATAGGTAATTTATTATATGATTTCTCCATTTGAACACGCACTTTTCAAAAATCAATTTTTTTCAGAAAAATGATATCTTAGAAAAGATTTTGCGGAAAATAGGAATACGCGATAGATTAGCGTAACCTGCTCTGATACCAATTTGAGAGAGTATGCGCTTGCATTCAAATGAGAAAATTATATATTAAACACCTTTTAACTTAAACAAACCCTAAACATGAAACTAGGTGTGATTTAATCAAGAAGTAGATCATGAAGATTAATCAAACACACACAATTGAGGAAAAGTCCCCCCAAAAGGGCAAAACCATTTATTTTCATTATAATATTGTAATTGTACAATTCTGGATTACAATGAAAATACAAGTGACTAAGAATTACCCTCAGGTATCGAATTTTGTAGTCGACGGCTGGAGTTATCCCTTTCCAGTAGGGCTGCAATGAAGAAGAAGAACGGTCTTCTCCACAATGGTATGAACAGAAAAAGTGCATTCCTGGGTTGCAAAGTGATTCACAAGTGTTTGGAAATTTGTGTGAATAAAAAACCTAGAGTCTTGGTACTCAATAGGTGAAGACTTAGAGTTTTTGTACTCTGAAAATCATGTATGGAAGTCTTAGAAAACCACTTCCCGTAGTGGGTTTATAAAGGAAGCGTTTAGCCTAGAAAATATGACCATGATCTGCTGAAGATTATCCTAGGCGGACCGGTCCGGGTCTGAGGCGGATCGGTCCGAGGGGGGTGGATCGGTTCATTTTTTATTCGGCATTTTCGGTTCTCTATCGATCCGGGATATACTGGCTTTCAACAAGCGGACTGGTCCGGGTCTGAAGCGGATCGATTCGCAGGCGGATCGGTTCTTTTTCTAGGGCGTACCGGTTCGGGTTTGTCAGACTTTGATTCCTCTTCTTCTTTTGATATTCGGATCCGTTGTTGACTGTATGATTCTTGAATTTCTTCAACTGTGTAACGGCGTACGACATAACAAATTGATAATGGATAAAAATGTCCTTACAGTATTTCTTAAGAATGATTGAGATGAGGCTCTTGTCAAGGTCAAAACAAATGAGGGCTTAAACCTCTTTCACAAGAACCATTCAGGTTCCCTTCCTCAATTTGAGGAAGAGGTTTAGGATGATGATGATGATGATGCGATGGTTGGAGAGAAGGAAAAGGTTATCGATCAGAATGAGGATAAGGTTACCAATCTGGTACAAGTCGACTCCGATCAAAGTAAGACAATGGCTACTAAGAAGGTTATTAAGAATGATAACGTCGGCAAGACAATCCCTTAGGGCTTTGATTAAGGAATATTATATTTCTTTATTATTCTCGAATGATGTAGGGCATACGCTACTTGTAATCACTTTTAATGAAATTCATGGTTTGATTAAACCATTGTCATTTTTTTTTATTTCGTAAGTCTTTTTTACTTGAAAAGCTTATATATCCGACCATTTGTTTATACAGTTTAACGTAAGACTTACAGCGCTGGTTGCTTCTCAGAATGATTTTTAGGAAATATGTGGAAGACTGTTCACTGATGGCCATGATAAAGATAATGAGGAAGATGATCTTGACCAACACTTAAGTCTTAATGTGTCTACTCAAGAAAAATAAGCATACTTGGATCTTCGTTGCCTATGCCATAGGGTTGTTGCAAATAATGTCTCTTTCCATGATATGATTTTTACTACCCAAAGAAGTTATAAGGCATCTTTAGACAATCTGAAGGCTGACTTCCAACATAATCTTTCCAATTTGAGCAGAGAGAATGAAGTTGATGAGAGACTGTCCTCTACTAAATTTTCTCATTTGAGAAAGAATTTCATTATGCACGTAGATCTGGTGGGTTCCAGGGAAGTCACCGCTATTCTTGAGAAGGAAAACAATGATATAAGGGTTTACTAATGAAAAAATAGAGATAAAATTCCAAATCTCTTTAGATATCTCATTTGAACGAGATTTCTAACGAAAAAAATAGAAAAAATGGCAAAAATTCATTAGAATCTCATTTGATATCTCTTTTGAACGACCTCGTTCGAACGACCTCATTTAAACGAGAAAATATGTCATTTGAATGAATTTTCAGAAAATCCAAAAATCCATTTTAAGTTCAAAAACTTTTATGAGAATTTTTAAAATGAATTTTTGAGAAAAATAAAAAGTCATTATGAAATTTTTTTTATAAAAAGACACCCATATAAAATAACCAGGTCTCGATATATATTAAATACATTCATACCTTTAGAGACCTTGGAATTCAAATGTTGATGAGGTAAAAGCTTGACACATAAATCGACAATGATGTAATCTTCAAACTCTTGGCCGTTATGTCTTCAACTCAAACGCCATAAGCTTGAAAGGATATGATAAACTAATATCCTATGACTCAATTAGTTTTGTCAGAAATTAATCCAACACTACAAATAGACTCGATTGGAAATATGCCCTTACAGATTCTTTAAGTAGTTCCTTTGATCTTGATGACAAGGAAATGTTCCTATTTACAATGGCGTGGTCAAAACATTATCAACCTAAAGGAAACCCCAAGAATAACACACCTAGGGAAGTGGGGAAAAGAAATTTGAAACCCAAAGTGTATATCTCACATGATTTAATTGAAGTGGGAGAAGGCATATTAAAAAACAATGGTTGTCCAAATTGAGTCAATGTAGTGTCAAAAATGTTTATCAAACAACATTAAGTGATGATTACTCGAATTCATATCATGATTCTCCTAATGAAGAATAAAAAATTGCGACTTTCAATGCCATATGAGTTTTTAAATATTTGGATGATTTGAAGGGCTTTGATGTTCATTTCACAATGAACGTTGACAATATTTGTGACATATTCTTCTACCTCTGTTTACTTTAATGATGAGCAATATGACGGCAAGGTAGGGTCCATTAACTTATCCAATCAACCAAGAAAATTATTTACATGTAAATATATATTCCTTATTCCAAAATTTTATTATCCAATGTGAAATATAAATCCACTATGTCAATAAGTTATGCACATAATCTATTAAAAGTTTTATTTTCCTGTATGAGAAGGGGTTCCAAACGGGTCGTTGATCATTGTATCTTGACATGATATATGGCAAAGGTTTCATCATGGGTTATCTCCAAAATTTCTCATGCCTCTTTAGACATCGTGCAATTAGAATACGTTAATATACACTTATGATATAAATTCAAAATATATTATACCCCAAGTGTTCCACCAACTCCCCTTGACCTCTTTATTATCCTTAGTCCTTCTTTTCTTCTAGACTAAGGCATCATCCCATATGTCAACATTCGGTCCAATTACAACATGTCACCTAACTATCCCATATACACTCATCTAATGACATTAAGTACATTGAAATTTTATCTTTATAATAGGAGTAGTTGATACCATCAAACGAAGGAGCCGAAGAGACGAACCACCATTGATTATGCATAAGAAGAAAATATTTCAGGAGATGGAACTTAAAAAAAAAGGATCCACTTTGATACTAATTAAGAGTGCATGTTCTCTACGATAACTACCAAAATAACAATAACTACCAAGTTGGAAGATAATTTCTTATTTATGTTAGAGGGAGAAAATATGTCTTAAAAGTTCGTGTAATAAAATTTTTACCAAAATAAGAATTAACATGTTTTTTTATCTTCTAAGTTAAGATAAGTGATTCTAAATGTGTGAAAGATTAAAAGAATCAAATGATACCGGACATCTGAGGAAAAAAAACCATAATGGTTTAAACCTCGGGCTAATTTGATAACAAATGTATTGAGTTAGGGACTTATTGAGAATAAATATGTCTTACTTCTTCGGCAAAACTTTCACTAGACCTCTTGTAATACTCCATATTATTATTATTATTATTGAATATTTAATATGGATTATTATTTCTTGTGTGAATTATAGAGTTGTGTGCATAAAAACCTTGTGAATTATTTTGAAAATTAAATAGCATGATATAATTAATTTAATTTGGTAAAATTAAATATATTTATATCTCTCTATATATATATGTGTGTGTGTGTGTGGATGACTCGTAAACTATATAAGAGTATATGTATACTCATATGTCCCACACATAAATGGTTTGTCCTATTCAATGTCCAAAATATATTTTGTGTCTTTTTAGTCCTTAAGGTCATTCCAGCATAACACAATGATGTTAAATTTGCTTCGACTTCTCAACCCGACATTGCAATTATGACATATTGATATTACAACTTGTTATGTTAGATTTTTGGGATGGACACACTTTCACTCGCACAAATTAATACTAAAACTAAAAAGAAAATGATTCGTAATAAAATGAATATATATATATATATATACACACACACACACACTCACACTCACACACGCATATCTATATCTATACACACACACACACACACACACATACGTGCATACGTATAACACATACACATATATATAATGAATATACTTTCTACCTAAATGGAAGTTGTGAGTAACATGAGATTCAAAAATTAGATGTTTATAATAGAGTAATATGTAAACATTTTAGATTGAATAATATGTTAACACGTTTTGTTCTCGTTTCATATGCGCATGCAATTGAAGAACAATTATTGAAACTCAACTGTTTCTAGATGATTTCTTTATTCAAGTTATTTTTATTATCTTTTATTTTATTTAATATAGCCTTATATATACTTATACCTTATTGGTTAACTATTATGTCCATGTTCACCCTTTCCTTAAGTGGTTGTTGTTTGGGTAAACACAAATTGGTGGAAGGGCTTGCACATATAGTGGACACATAGTAATTTTAGGATTAGTTTAATTAAAATAAAATTAAATTGGACTTGTTGATATTGTGCGAATGAATATTAATGCACATAACTTTTTGGTTAATTGTTTTGGTCGTGTTCACTACCTCTAGGACTCCTATTCATACCCTCCTTTTATATAATTTTTTAAGAAAAATGAGTTATGGTAATAGTTACTTTCAATAAGAGTAAGAGATGTTACAATTAGACCACAATAAGACATATTTTATTCATGCACACCATATGGAGGGGACTCATATTGACAAGTATGGGAATATGAAAATTGAACGGTTTATTTACCTTACAAATCATGGAGTTGATCTCTCGTAAGCGTGCTTATTCGACCGTATTCTATTTTTCTTGTCATAATATTGGGATGAGGCAAAGAGAATATATTTCGCCTTCATAATCCCGGCATGGAACTGACGTTAGTAAAACTATTAGAAAAGGCAAAAAAAATACTCATCCATTATAGATAAAATTTCGTAAAAAGATCGTTCACCCAGACTGTGACGTCTCGCAACATATGTACATTAAATGTGAGCTTGCAAATATGTTGAAGAAGAAAGGATTTCGAGTTCCTTTAATAGACATTTATATGTCAATCATAGATATTCTTTTGTCCAGTTAGACATATGCATCTTTTCATAAATTTTTAAAAATAATACATGTTGGATGGAAACTAGACATATCAAGCATTTTTTAGAATTTATTGAAAAGGTATATACATATATGTTTGTGTGTGTGTGCGTGCATATATATATAGTTGCAAACATGACTTTCATACATTCTTCATTAATTTGTATTTATTTATTTGTAGGAAATGTCAAACGGGAACAAAAATAATCAACCAAATAAAGGAACACCTTCAACTCGGTTTTCTCTTATATCCTAATCTCAATTCTCATCACATGCGAGTTGTAAATACTCTACTTCACCGCATGTTTAGTATACCACTCCATCTATAGTGTCTATGAGTCAAGAAACTCAACAAAACCCTGTTAATCCAACACTCCATCCTCCCACTACTGAAAAATCCCAAGAAAATGATAATAAGCCCATTGGGTTCTCCATATTTGGGAATTCTATCGGTAGAAAAAATGATGTCCATATTTGTAAAGCTTATTGTTTGTCTCTCGAAAAGATGACTATGGGCGTCGGGGCCAGAGACAATTAGAAGAACGTTGATCCTTCCATAAAGGAAGATGGATGGGATAAACTTTGTAAGAGTTTTACATTCCCACCCAGTTCTAAGGGAACTGTTCTTTCCCAAGTAAGTGAACATATGGAAACCTATCGGAAGAACCTTCGAAAGATTTTTTTTCTCAAATGAGGCATAAAGTTACGATATTTTGGGGTTCAAAGATAAAGTTTGGCAAAATGTTCAAATGTCCATTGACTAATGGAACAACTTCTTGAAGAATAGGGTCAGGGGGAAAAAACCAGCCCAGAGGGAGAAAAGAAATAGAATAGGGCAAAGAAAGTTGATTTCCAAAAACTTGGTGAAAAATCATATGATGATTTGAAGGTTGAATGGGTGGAGTAGACAAAGGGTACTCTAGGAGAAGGTAAATCCCCTAATCGGGTCAACATGTACTTACATGCCCTAATGGGATAAAGAGACCAATAAATTCCCAAATAAATTGGCTCCAACTCTAGTGAGTTTGAAATTATTTATCATATATATATACACTCTATAATAAAATAATGTTGAAATCATAGTTCTAAATATAATATTGTTCTATAGGAATGGATAGGAGGCATGACGAACTGTCAGTTCGGGTGCAACCCCTATGACGTTGAATCAGATGTCCTATCCAAAGTACTTGGGAGTAACAAAAGGGGGATAATAAGAGGTGCGGGATCACATATGACATATATCAAATTACATCACACTGCACATCTATTAGATGATATCTTTTTTATGAAGAGTCACATGTCGATCAAGGCAAAAGAACATGCCATGGCAAAAAAGGAAGTGCATGAGATTAATAAGGAAATGGGCAATGTTACCTGTGGTGACAATAAATCTCAACCCAAATTATAAGCAAATGCGATCAACAAAAAAAGTAAAGAACATAAAATAACTGCAATCACACACGACACAAGATTTATGTGGTTTGATAAAATTTTCTACGTCCACGGTGGTGCTCTCTGATTATATTTCTCTTTTCTCTAGGGGAGCATTTACAATTGCATGCCCTTTGCCCCGGGCTGGGGGGTTTAATATATACATGTAATTCTCGGAGAGTGGTGGTGTTGCCACCTCCACGTTGGTCCATAATCCCTAGAATATCTCTTGAGAGATTTTAGGGGATGAATGGGTCATTACTGAATTAGTTATTTATGAGACCTTAGATTTTGGGCCGAACTTTCCCTATCTTTAATAAGGCTTCGTCGGGATACTTCTCTGGGCCAAGATAATTAAATGAGGTACCCACAATATCCCCTAAAATTTTTGGGTCACAATTTGGGCTTAATAATTTCAAATAATAGCCCTGATGGCATTTTTGTTAATTACATAATGCTTTGGGGATCGAAACGTCTTTCTTTAGCAGATTCAGGTGATAGATTTGCTTCGTTCTCCGTGCGTCATGATTGAGAGGGTTTAAACTTGTTTTGAAGAAGCCATTTCTGGTGTCGCTTCACGAACTCTCGAATTCTCAAGATATCCTCCGCTTCCTACTGTATTTTCTCATCTCCAGGTCTTTTTTCATCTTCGATCTCTTCCTTATCTTCCCATCTTCTTGGTTGTGGCTTTGTGTTATCTCAAGATGATTGTCACTTCGTAAGTTATCCAAACTTCTTCTCCTTTCTTTTTTGTTGGAATTTCTTCATTATCGCTGCTAGGGTTTTTCTTTTCTGATGGCAAGAATATGCAATAGGTCGATAGATGAGTTTATGAAGTTTTACAGCATTCCAAACTAGGTGGACATTGAATGTGCCCCTGTTCCTCGTAATGTTAGAGACATTAAGGATGGGCATTGGATTCATGTTCTTTTGTTATCCCAGGGGGTCTGACTTTTCCCCCAAATAGCTTGTTTTTGCATTTCTTTAGTTATTTCTATATAGTTCCTGCACAGTATTCTCCAAATGTTTAGAAAATTATCAATGGCGTATTTAGAATCAATTAGCTCTATGGCACCAATCTAGGTCTTGCTGAAATTTTTTATTGTTATTCTTTCTCTCGAATAAGCTCTGGTCTTCTCTATCTGAAAGATAGGAGTCCTGACAGAGTATTTTTAGTCAATCTACCTTATTCCTGTAAGGAGTACTGGGAAGAGGGCTTTATTGCCAGGAACTGGAAGTTCCCTCCCCAAACTGAAGGAGCGAGGTACAGGGGACATATGATTCCCTTTTATGGGGAGGAGTACATAGGTAGGCATAGCTCTTGTTCTACTCATTGATTTTCTGTTAGTGTACTGCATTTCTTATATTTCCTCTTTTTCTCTTTCTGTGAAGACAAAGAACTCAGAACCTGCACTTCGTGAGATTCGAGCTGCTGAGATGGTCAAGGATTAGAAGATCATGGAATATTTGGCTGACCGCGATCAGCTGAATTCTTTTTGGAGTACAAAAACATCAGGTCCATCTTCATCGCTCGACATGTGGATAGTATTCCTCAACTAGATATCATAGAAGAGGTTTCTGCTGAACCAATTCAATTAGACGAGGAAGAAAGCAACTCTGGTGAAGAGACGGAGGGAGCTGATAGAGGTGGAGATGAGGGTGATTATAGTGAGGAGAGTTCAAGCGGTGAAGAATCTTCCAGTTCAGAAGAGGGTTCTGTAGTTTCAGAACTTTCAGAGGACTCAGAGGATTCGAATAACTCCAGCGAGGAAACTATGGCTCCTCCTAGGAAAAATTTGATCTAGGATGATGATGAAGACAATGTTGCACTTGCTCCCAGGTTGAAGAAGTATAAGTCTGGGAGTGGGGATACTGACATTGGCTCCCAGACTATTTCTCACGAATAGGAGAGAAGAAGAAAGAGGAGGCATTGGTGAGAGAGAGAGGGAGAGAAGGAAGAAGAGAGGAATAATAAGGAGAGAGAGGAATAGAGGAGTAAAGAAGAAGTGAAGACCAATACGGGGCAGTCTTTGGTTCCCGTGTCTACCCTGGCTGAGGGGGCTTCTGTTGCTCTTTCCCCTTAGCTGGCTCCGGCGGTGCTCGAGAGAGCAGTCTTGTCAGCTGATCATCAAAGGTCTATGGGGATCGACCAGTTAGCCCTGAAGGCAAATCAAGGTCTAGGCTTAGTAAGTCTATTTTTACTTCTCTATTTTTGTAGTTCTTCTTTTAATGTCTCTTTCCCTAATGTTCTTTTTCTTTCTGCAGTTTATATCTGACTTCACCATCCTCTATCGTAGCCGCGATGAGCTGGCGAGGAAGAATGCTGAGTTAAAGGTGAGTTTGAAGGCTACCAATGCTTCTCATAACTCTTTCGACATTTCCTTGGCCAATGATAATAAGGCAAAAGAGTCAACGTCCAAGTACCTCGAAGAGTTGAGGCAGTCTTACGACTTGGTCTGTATGAGCAAACTGGCGGTGGTGGAGGAGAACAAGGTGCTTGTTGGGAAGGTGAGGAAGGTGGAATATGAGGCCACCACCCTCAAGTAGAGCTCATACAATGCTGGATGGGTCACAACGTACGAGGATGCTGAGGCTAGGATTGGATATATTAGCTATCTCAACTTCAAGAAGGGTTAGGACAAGGCCTTGCTTACTATCAAGGTGGATGTTGATTCCCCCCTCTTTGACGAGCACGACCTTGTCCCCAAGCCTATTGTGGTTGAGGTGCCTCCTCCTACTACCAATGAAGGTGTCCCAGCTGTCCCGACCACTACTACTGAAGCTCCCTTTGATCAAGGGATGGTAACTGTTCCATATGAGGGAGGCGTATCTGGGGCTACCATGGATAAGGGGAAGCAACCAGCATCCTCAGAGAAGACTGAGGTCGCCATCTAGTCTTTTTAGGGGCCTTTGTATTTTTATCTTTCTGTTGTTCTTTATTTCTTTTGCTGATGTACTTGAACTTCCTTTTAATGAAATGAAATTATGTTCCCTTCCGCGTACTGATTTATTTGTTCTCTAATGCTTTTATGGTTTGTAGCTCATTGATGTTGAGGAATATATTCATGATACTTCTCAACTAGGAAAAATTCTTGGTCCTGATGCGAGCAATCAAGTTCGCCGTGCCTTTATAAGAATATGCAAGTCTCTCAGGTCGAGGAATCAAGATTATAAGGACCAGTTAGAGCTCGTTGCCAAGCTGAAAGATAGACTTCAAGATATGGAGGAGGTCGGTGCTTCTGTTCAAGAACAAGTGGATGCCCTTAAGTCTAAGATTGTAGCTGACTCCGAGGTTAATCAAGTTGGGGAGGTCTTTCAATAAGAGAATGATGCTCTATGGATAGAAATCTCGCGATTTAGGGAGAACGGGCTGAGCATTTCCCCTTGAGTTTTACATGGTTCCTCTTCATCGACTGGGTCACGAGCTGGTACTAATGACAGTGGCTCAACTAGGGAGGTTATCGAGATTCGAGGTGATGTTCATTGGGCATACGTGATAGCTACCAGTCTTTAGAGTGATGTTACCTTACTAAGGCACCTATTTAAGAAAGGTCCTCGACAGGTGTGGGCTGACGGATACGACTAGGGTTGGACTGATGCTCTAACGAAGTTAAAGGAGGTTGATGAGTTAGCTTTCATAAGAGGATGGTTGAGTTCTCTTAGGGAGTTGCAAGTCCCTAGGAATTCTGTTCTATGGTATCGGTATGAGATCTCTCCTTCAACTTTGATGTCGAACCCATTCATGAGGGATGATAGATGGGTTCCCATAGATGCGATCCCAAGATAACTCGTGGAACTAAGTTCATATGAGGTCGAGGAGGAATTAGCTCCTCACCTAGATGGTGGCCGAAAAACTCGAGTGGTTGACTATCTTGCTCAACGACCTTATCCTCATTAGGATGTAATTTACTCAGCATATGTAACTCTTTGTATATGTAATGATGTAATAAGATAGTTATGTTTTGGGAAATTTGCCGACTAAACATGTGTTATGTTATCTTTTACTTAGATGATCTCTTGGTCAGTTATCTTGGGCTCTTCCAGCCGACTATATTTGATTTAGGCAGAGTTAGTTATTGAGTGAATATCCCCCAGTCCAGTATGCTTTTCAGTGTACCATTCTGCCTTACTTTACCTTTTAGGTTGTGTCGTCACACTTCCTTAGGCCTAAGCGAGGCAATGGTGAGAATACACCTGGTATTAGATGTTCTATCCGAGCAGGAATTTCGAGCCAAACCATGTTGGCGACCAACCTGGGCTGGCCATGTTGCCTAAGGGTCCCCTATAGGGCTTCATATTTTACTAGGGGCAAGCTATGAGGTCATTCATGTTCGTTGACGAATGCCTGAGGAGGGACATTACATAATGATCCTGCTGTTATAAGTTTCTCGTGATCTTTGTTTTGTATTTAATAGGGGAGCCTGTGACTTGGAAAAGATGCATGAATTATAATATAGTTAAGAAAAATCAATAATTCATAGGATGCCACTGCTAAACAAATCTTTATTAATCAGAGATGAATTGGAGATTTCAACATTGAGTTTCAAAGAGAAAAAGAAAAACTAGAAGTAGAATTTCTTCAGATTGGCTTTATTACAAGCTCTAGGTATCTCCCTGCCCTCCAACGTTTCTAAGTAATAGGATCCTTTTAGGTCGTCTTTTATATGGCCCATCTTAGTTTGGTCCTAGCTTGCCATCTGATGGTTCCACAACGCTGCCAAGAACTTTCCTCAGAATGTAATCCCCGACTTGGAATACTCTTAGATTGACCCTTTTGTTGTAGTGCTTCGCTAGCTGTTGCTGATAAGCTGCTAGTTTTACTAGAGCCAACTCTCTTTATTCTTTATCTAGTCCAAGTTCAGCGAGCAATGTTGTGTTGTTCTGGCCTGGGTTGACCAGGGTAGACCTCATGGTAGGGAGACCAACTTCCAAGGGGATAATTGCCTCCATCCCATACGTTAGTGCAAATGGTATCTCTATAATTGCTCGTTGTGGGGTGGTGCGGTAAGCCCATAGGATGTGAGGTAGTTCGTTTACCCATGCCCCTTTGGCTCGCTCCATGCGCTTCTTTAATCCATCAATCACTATTTTTTTGGAAGCTTCAGCATGTCCGTTGCTCTGAGGGTATGCCACAGAGCTGAAGTAATGCCTAATATCGTTGTCGCTGAAGAAATCCTGGAAGAGGCCACTTTCGAACTGGGTTTCGCTGTCAGTGATGATAGTCTTGGGGATCCTAAAATAAGTGACAATGTTCCTCTATATAAATCTTATTATGTTTGCATCTCTAATGTTTGCCAGTGACCCTTCCTCTATCCATTTGGTGAAGTAATCTATTGCGATCAGTAAATACTTGCGATTACCGACTGCGGTAGGTAGAGGGCCCACAATGTCCATACCCTATTGGGCGAAAGGCCATGGGCTAGTAAGAGACTTCAGGTTGCTTGCGGGATGGTGAACCATAGGTGTGTAAAGTTGGCACTTTTTGCATTTGCGAGCATATATTTTAGCATTTTTCTGCATGTACGGCCACCAGTAGCCTTCTTTTATTGCTCAGAAAGCTCGAGACCTTCCCCCAATGTGACTCCCACAGATTCCCTCATGGAGTTCATGCAGAACTTGCTCGATGTCCTTTGGATGAACGTATTGGAAGTAAGGACCAGTGAAAGATCTCTTTACAGCTTGCCCTCATCAGATAAGTGAAAGCGAGTATCTTTGAATCTCATTTGATAAGCGGTCTTCTTATTGTCTAGTAGTGCACCATCCTTCAAATAATCCCTTAAGGGGTCCATCCAACTAGGGGATGTCCCAATTTGGAGAATATATCCCACGTTTGACATCTCGTCGATCCGATTGATGCTTAGCTGGGCGAGGAAGTCAATTGGAATTATTCTTTTTAAGTCAGATTCGATTGTTGAGCTTAAGGCTATTGGGGCGTCAGCGTGGCTGTTCTGTCCACTAGGAAACTGTTGGATGCTAACATATTCAAAGTCGGCCATCAATTTTTTCGCTGTGGCGAGGTAGGCTGCCATCCTCTCATCTTTAGCATTTAAATCACCACATATCTTCTTAGAGACCAACTATGAGTTATGAAAACTTGGAGTTGCTTTGCTCCAAGCGCTCGTGCTTTTTGTAGGCCTGCAATCAGTGCTTCATACTCTTCTTCGTTGTTATAGGATTCAAATCCTAACCCGATTCCTTACTCGAGTATTGTATCTTTGGGGGTAATCAGCACGATGCCTACTCCCGCCCCTTTAGAATTGGAGGCTCCGTCAACGAATAGTCTCCAGACGCCTGATGTCGGGGGAACTTCATTCTGATGAATAATGTGGGGTTGGTTGTTAGGATGCTGTCCTATAAACTCTGTGATGAAGTCGGCGAGGATCTGCCCTTTGATGGCATTCCTTAGCTGGAACTAAATGTCAAATCTCCCAAGCTCGACCGACCACTTTGATAATCTGCCTGACAGATCTTCTTTTCTTAGGACAGCTTTAAGAGGGTGGGATGTAAGTACGATGATAGAGTGAGCTTCGAAGTAATATTTTAATTTCCTTGAGGCTATCACTAGCGCAAAGGCAAGATGTTCTAGTGGTAGGTATCGTTATTCGGTGTCCAAGAGAGTCTTGCTCGCGTAATAGACTGGGTGCTGGATCCCTATTTTTTCGCATACCAGTGAAGAACTCACTAAATGATGGGATACTGCAAGGTACAAGTATAAAGAATCATTCTCTTGATGGATTATGAGCAAGGATGGTATGCTGAGGTAAGCTTTGAGCCCCTCTAATGCCCTCGAGCAATCCTCGTTCCACTCCACATCTTTGCTTTTCTTCAATAATTGGAAGAACACCTGGCACCTTTTGGATGACTTTAAGATGAAACGATTTAGGGCGGCGAGCATCCTCATGAGCTTCTGCACGTCTCTTATCGTACGGGGGCATGTACCCTATTAATGGCATCGATCTGGTCCGGGTTAGCTTTGATACCTCTCTTACTGACCAAGTACCCAAGGAATTTTCCTGGCTGGACACCGAACGAACACTTGCTCACATTGAGTTTCATTCAGTACTTCCTGACGATTTCAAAGGTCCTTGATAGGTTAGAGAGGTGGTCGTTCTTTTGCTTGCTCTTAACAAGCATATCATCGATGTAGACTTCCATGGTGCTTCCTATTTGGTGTTTGAACATCTTGGTGACCACTCGCTGGTAGTTTTCTCCTACATTTTTTAGACCAAAGGGCATAACCTTGAAGAAATATAAGCCAACTATGGTTATAAACGTTGTTTTATCTTCATCTGGCTCGTACAGAAGGATCTGGTGATACCCGGAGTATGCGTCCACCAGCTGATCAATCTTTAGGGGGGGGGGGGGGGAAGCTGTCTTTAAGTCATGCCTTGTTGAGGTCGTTGAAGTCGATATAGACTATCCACTTTTCATTGCTTTTAGGAATAACCACTGGGTTGGATAGTCATTTGGGGAACTGGACTTCCCGTATAGATCCTGTGTCCAGTAGTTTTCCTTCTATACTGCCCTTGATTTTTATGGAGCAGTACGACGAGCTTTTTGTGAAATTGGCTTGAATGATGGATTGACGTGGAGTCGATGACAAGTTATGCTCGTGTCAATTCTGGGCAGCTCGTAAGGCTCCCATGCATAGACATCTAGGTTACTTCAGAGTAGGGCGAACAATTCCCTCTTTTCATGGTCGGTGAGTGAGGTTCTAATCAAGAACTTTCTTTCACTTAAACTACTACTAGCTTTGACTTCCTCCAGGTCCTCGACGACTTTTTCAGAGGGGAGGACTCTGGTCTCCTCCACTCCTGGTCTCCCATATCTTAGTTTCTATTTTGAGGGCATCATCCTCTCCTGCTCTTCGTCCTTACTTATAACTTTTTCAACCTTCTTCTCTGGCCTGAGATGGATGGCTTCTATGAAGCACTTTCTCGCCATCGACTGATCTCCGTGGATTTTCACCGCTCCTCGTTTAGTCACACATTTGAGTTTCTGATGGTAGGTAGAGGGTATGACCTTCATCGTGTGCAGCCATCCTCTATCGAGGATTGCCTGGTAGGATGAGTCAATGTCGACTACGAGAAATTCGATCATTTTGTAGATGTTTCCTTCCCTTACTGGTAGGAAAATCTTCCCCAAAGGGATGGTTACTTTCCCAGTAAAACCAACTAGGGGAATGGTGGTTTCGTTTAGGTTAGCGATGCTTAACTTCAACTTCCTGAATAGGTCGAGGTACATTACTTCATATGAGTTACCTTGGTCTCTGAGCAACCTGTCGACGCCATAGTTAGCTATCCTGAATGTAATGATGAATGCATCATGATGTGGGGTTCTTACTCCCACTAGGTCCTCATCAGTGAACACGATGTTCTTGCTATAGCCGACCTCTTCTTCTCATCGACGCTTTCCTGGTTGCATTTTGGTTGGATCGATTTGAAAAACTTGTATCACTGCTGTAAGCTTTTTGACTTCCATCCGAATTGTATTCCCTTGAATATGTTTGAGGTTGGATGCCCCATCAATTATTGTGAACTCATGGTCGACATTTTCCTCTAGAAACGTTGTTGGGTCTTTGATCTCCATTGGCAGCTACCTTCTCTACCTTTTTTCCACAAATTCGTTCAAGTGTCTAGTTTAAGATAACTCTTTAAGGTGAGACTTGAGGGCTTTGTAGTGCTCGGTTTTATGCCCGCCCTCTTTGTGGAAAGAACATCTCAGTGCATTGTTCCTCTTTAAAGGGTCTTCACCCATCTTCCTGGGCCACTTAATGAACGGTTTGTCCTTGATCTTTGCCAGAATCTTGTAGATCGATTCTTTAAAAACTGTATTCACTGCTTGAAATTCCTTCGAGGCATTATTTTTGTTGCCATTCTTAGGGCCTCTCTTGCCCCCATTCTTACTTCTTTTCTTTTGATTCTCAATTTTGTCGCTGCCCTTGCCGACGAACTTGGCGCGACCATTTTCCCCTATATTGAGATGAGTCACATCTTCAACTTTGGCATATTTTTCAATTCGATCCATCAATTCATCAATTGTTATGGACTCCTACTTAGTGAGGGACTGGTGTAAGAGGTAAGAACTGGGTAAGTCAATCTTAAAGGATGCGATGGAGACCTCCTCCGAGCAGTCCTCGACCTCATTGAATAGTTCCCAATACCTCTTCGTGTAGTCTCTGAGGCTCTCCTGAGGCTTTTTCTTCATAGTCAACAAAGCATCCATCCTCTTCGGGTGGGAGCTGTTGGTAATAAAGTGAGATGTGAAGAGCTCTGCTAGGGACTCGAAGTTTCTGATGGATCTGTGAGGGAGTTTCTCGAACCACTTGTGAGCCACGTCGTGCAAGCTCGACGGAAAGATCGGACACATCAATGCATCCCTGTGATTCCAAAGGGTCATGGCCTACCTGTACTGCCTGACATGGTAAATAGGATCAGTCTTTCCATTATAGATCTTGAATCTGGACATTTTGAACTTCTTGGGAGCTTCTTCTTCTTCTTTTATCTCCCTTGAGAAAGGGGATTTCATCTGGGTCCTGAGAGATCACCTGCCTAGCTCTCTGGTCGACCTGGCACCCCGATGTGCTAGGTGTTGGTCCATTTCCCTCTGAACCAAATTCCGTAAGTCATCGTTTCCTCGGACTGGGCTCTTGTGATGGAGAGCTAATTGTTGTTGTGCGGACAAGTCATCATCTAACCTGTGTCCCTCAATTCTTTTAAATCCACGTCTTGGGATCCTTCCTCGACTGCGAGATCTGCTCGCCTGAGAGCTAGGAGTGAGATAATGACGTTGCCTTGTGGTGCGGTGAAATTCTCGCTCCATATTCTCCAATATTCTTTTTAGGAGAGCATTCTCGGCTTCTTTCTTGGGAGTAGCCTCTTCTTGCTCTTGGATCCTGGCCTCGTAGGGGTCGATCAGCCTGAAAATTGAATAGACCTAGCTGGTCCCTGGCTTTGTTCTGAGGCCTGCCATTATGGGTGAGGCCTTGGGCTTGAGTGTCAAATTTCAGATTCAACCCTTCAAGGAATGGGTTTCTCTTGAATATCCCCTGCTTGAGGGGCGTTGCAGCTGTGACCAGACATTTTGGGTTCTTATTGGTGAAGACTTTATTAAAGGAAGAACAATCGCTTCCCACAGACGGCATCATATATGGTGACAATAAATCTCATCAAAAATTATAAGAAAATGCGATCACCAGAAAAAGTAAAGAACACAAAATAGTTGCAATCACACATGACACAAGATTTACGTGGTTCGATAAATTTCCTACGTCCACGGTGGTTCTCTCTGATTATATTTCTCTTTTCTCCAGGGGAGAATTTACAACTGCATTCCCTTTGCCCTGGGTTAGGGGTTTAATATATACATGTAATTCTCAGAGAGTGGGGGTGTTGGGAACCTCCACATTGGTCCATAATCCCTAGAATATCTCTTGAGAGATTTTAGGTATTGAATGGGTCATTGCTGAATTAGCTATTTATGAGACCTTAGATTTTTGGAAGACTTTCCCTATCTTTGATAAGGCTTCGTCAGGATACTTCTCTAGGCCATGATAATTAAACAAGGTACCCACATTACCTATCACTTGGGACTAATGATGAATCAAGTCAAAGGCTGGACCAATTGATTAGTATACAATATGATGTTTCCTCCTAAATGCCTCCTCAAACATTCCCTTTTCCTACTCCTCAAGGTTTTCCCTCTCAAGTGCCTTCTCGTGCACCATTACCCCCCCCCCCCCCCCCCCCCCCCCAAGTGCCTCCTCCCACAATATTCCCTTCCTAAGTGCCTTCTCCTTTAACATTCCATGGATCATCTCCACCCATGAATGGTTCCTATATAGATGAGTATTATATAAGGAACTTGACCAATAGAAGGGTCGTTTGCATGTGCACTCTCATTTCTATGAACGTCATAACACCCATCCACGGTCTCCCTTTTGAAGTGGGTTAGGCTCGAATATTGGTTGATGAAATATACCAGGGTTATGGTGAGGATCTTGTGCATGTTGACTTCAGTGAATGGCATATGTTAAAATCATATTAAAATTGTTATATTATCACGCCAGTTAATTTGTTGGTCAAGAATAGACGATGAACAATGTTTTATTGGTGTATAAGTTTGTAAAGTTTTAATTATATGGGACATATATTTACATCATAAGTTATTTTAATTTTAATTTTCTGAGGCTTAATGGCATCTTTAATTGTTTGGTTTTATTTCATATATAATGAATGCTCGAGATGAATGAATTTGCTTGGATTTATTTGGGTTGAATGAGTTTGAATTGATTTTCTTGAATTATAAAGCGAGAGTCCTTGAATGCAACATGACCTTCATTTCAACCTATTTATACAGGCCACTTGAATTTTGAAGAATATTTAATTGATTTCCCACAATACAAATAGTGGATGGGAGTGAGTAATAGACTCTCTGATAATAATGTAAAAGGCGTTCGTGAATTAGTTAAATATGCAGATAGAAATACTAACAATGACAAGATTTTGTGTCCGTACACCCATTATATGAACGGTAAATTTAAGTCTTTAGAAGACATTGAGTTGCATTTGCAAAAGTGGGGTATGTCGCAAAACTATAAGATATGGACATTCCAAAAGAATGTACCATATGTTCTGGAAGAATAATCGGCACCTAACTGTGTAACAAAACCCCATCGGGTGGAAGTGGTGAATGATTCGTCAACACAGTCATTTGACCGACCTAATTGATAAAGCTTACAGAGTCCACCACCATCAAAACCACGAGCCTATGGATACGGATAATGTACATTATGACCAAGTTAATGAATAAGTTGATGGTGAATTACCCGAAGAATAAGAATGCATATGGTTGAAAGTCGATGCGGCTAGACCTTTGTATACAAATCGCAAAGAAAATCACTCAGTATTGTATGCAATGATGGATTTGCATAATTTGAAGAGTCAATTTGGTTTGTCGGGCAACAACGTCACCGAAATTCTCAAACTGTGACTATATACTGACACAATTTAAATGGTCATGGCTATGGTCACGATTATGAATTGTGACCATTTTCGCTATGATGGAGGGTCACGATTGGAGACCGTGATCAGAAATAAAATTTCACCGATGATGGTCACAATTGAGTATCGTGATTAATAAAAGACTATGGTGCACTATCACGGCTTGGGTTACGGTTCATAACGTGGCCACTATTCATGATCTACAAATGTGACCAAACTCCTGATATTTATGTCACTAAATGGACCATGACCACCTAGTATGATCGTATGTTCGAATCGTGCCCCCAAAATGCTCACCATTAATAGGGACATAGACCTAAACCATGACCCTTGGCCTTTATCAGAGTATAAAATCGTGACCATTATCGGCATATGACATAGTGTAAGATACTTATTTTTGTCATAGACACTATAGTATTACTTTCTAAACATAATGTATAATCATTTTATGCATTATGTAGTATTAGTGACAAAATAATTGAGTGTTTCTAACAATACTATTCTAAAGTAACTCACAAAGAGTTATGGCATGTTAATGACTTTTTAGGTTTATTAAAATATAGATGGTCAAATGTGTGAGCATCTCCAGACACAACATTACAAGTGTAGTGGGTGGAAACACATATAATGCGTTAAGTGTACCGTTACCAACTACTAAATGCTCAATTCTAATAACGTTATGTAATGGAACTTATTTTCTAAATTTAAAGCCTAAAATTATACTTTTGGCTTTCAATGCGTATATATTAACAAGTCTGGAAGGAAAAGTGATATTGTAATCAATGAAAATATATATACAATTAAAGTTGTTCTTAGTTATTGAAATGGAATATTTGTCACTATTTTAATGTTAAGAGACCCAATACACCCATACTTATATCGTTTTGAGGTTAATTATACTTTCCCCTGAACGTTACCCCATTTTTCACTTTGATCCATGCACTTTCAAATTATTTATCTGACCCCTGAACTTCTAAAAATGCTACAAGTAGCCCAAAATGAAAGACGACATTTACTTTTTGGACTAAAATGTGTATGTGACCCCCACATGACTTTTAAATGGGGACATTATAGGGTTTTGTGCATATAAACACTATTAAGGGTAAAATGGTAAAAAAGAACCCAATCCTATTAATTTATCTTCTACTTCTCTCTCCCCCTCTTCATTTTCAACCTAGCAGTAACCATAGTTGCCCATTCTCTCTACGCAGTCATGGTCGCCTCTCCTCTCGCTCTCCCTTCCAATGGAACTCTCTCAGCACATCCCTCCCTTGTTTCTTTTTCCTCCCTTACACACACACCAACACACACACTTACAACACACAAAGATGACACGCGAACAAAAAAAGGAACTCGCTTCTTCTTATTCTTCTCTTCCTCTTATATCCCTCTCTTTGTTAGGTGATTTTTGAATTTGATTGTTAGTTTATTGGGGATGAATTTTTCAGATTTAAGATTTCAAATTGTGCAGGGGTTTCTTTTAATTTTTTTTTAGATATCTGGGGGTTTTCTTTTAATCTTTTTTAGATATTTGGGGGGGGGGGGGGGGGGGGTTCTTTTAAATGGTGGGGGTTTTCTTTTAATTTTTTTTAGATATTATTATGGGAACCATAGTTACAATAGCAGGTGCTCAGCACGAGCTTCCAAGCTTCTTGCGGACCAAGTTAATAAATAGTCGAAGTTAAGAAAGACTACCATGTATCCATCATTTGGAACAATTTAAATTGATAAGGAACACATCCAAACTTCTAGGAATAACTTTAAATGGAGCTTACGACTCTCTTAAGCTTCTATATAAATATAAACCACCCCTTATTGATAGAGACATGTGATATTGTATTGTTGAGCAGTACTACAAGCCGACCAGTTCTCTAAGTTAAACATTATTGTAACATTGTAGGCATATGGACTTAGGCACTTTATCGAACCACGTATATCTTATTTTATGTGTTTTTTATCCTTCTCCTTGAATACTTCTCTGAATTTAGTGTGTGCACATTGAATAAAAAAAATTATAGGAAATTACCACCTACAACTTACGCCATCTGTGGGAACTGATCTGAGTTCTTTACCAATAGCTAAGTTCCTGAGATGTCTGACTTACCCAACCAAGATCATATAAATGTCAATGACCAGTAGGGTCATTAATGGAATGATTATGAAGACCTAGAGGGCTATCCCCTTAACCACAAAAATCACGATGACCATGTGTGACACCCCGACTAATTAAATACCGGGTAGCTACTCCTTTATTCAAATTAATTCAAAATGTCAAGTTGGTTCCGTTCGTAGCATCACTGTCGAAAAACATTTTAACATTTACTAGCCACCTAATATTTAAAAAGTGATTTGTCTAATTTTAATTAAATCCAATTAACATGCAATAAGTTAGATTATGAAATGCTTGCATAACCATCACAACATAGTCACAATAAAATAACCATGGAATAAAAATTAATCTGGAGGAATACTCCTCAAAACAATCCGAATACTGAAATAAACAAATTCAAAGTTTGAATCATTAATTAATTACAACCCAAAATCATAAATAAACTGTATAGATAAAATATCTCTAAAATAAATGGGGCGACATGCCCAACTGATGAGAAAATATGATAATAGATTCAAGATCGATAGTGGAGGCGTCTATTGTCAAGGTCCTGTAACTTCCACGGCAGCTACAGTACGTCACCGGAATGGAACTCCTATGCTTGGTGTCCTTGTGGTTGGGCAACTAAAAGGTTTTTACAAGAAAATAGATTTGAAAGCAAACGGGTCAGAGCCCGATTGTGAAAATAGTTTAAAATATAGCAAGTGTTTAATATCATTAAACAGTGAATATAAAGTACATGATAGTGCATTCACTCACATGAGTTCCTCACCTCTCAACTAATTGCGCACTCCTATCGTACCCGTACCCGTTCTACTTATTCCCATATCTAACTAGTCCAACACACAATCTAACCTTACTGATCGATTTCCAATTCAATTCCCGACATCTTAATTTAAATATAGTGTTTTACCTTGCTTGTTAGTTCTCAAAATTTGAAATACAGTCACTAGGGATTTTAAAATTTTGACTCTATAAAAAGGTTACTATTATTCACACTTACATTTATACCTGACAGTTCATTTCAATTAACGGTATATTATTCTCATCAGAAATATACAATACTGGCACCCCGAGACTAAGCTATGGTGCACACATACTCTGCTATCCAATCCCGGTACATCACGTACATAAGGACCACGTATTCCGAATCTCTCAGGAATCATTTTCAATAAACAACAATCACACATAATGGAGGTGAACATAGTTCACATCACATGGGTCACGCACATACCTACGCTCCCATGATCAGCAGACTTATTAACTTCTCAATAAGTCCTTCTCTGACCTATGTCCTCGAGGTACCAATCTAAATCCCCCCGTAGGCACACAAAGATTAGATGGCCCTGATCGAACGCCGACCTCCCATGATAGCAGGTATGGTAGGTATGTTATACACAGATAACCACATATACTAAGCATTCGCACATCTTAGATATCTCAAAATATTAATAGAGGTATACATCTCGTTCTTATACCATCATTTAGTGTTATACGTTTACAAGTCCCCGATTTATATACATTAAAGTTGTCAACACTTCTCACGTCGTAATTAGGTACTCGTTTCCTAATCCACAAATGCCGTCCGATTTACTACAAGATTCAAAGTTTTACTCCTCAACGTACTCAAATATCACAATTATACCCACTAGTCAATAAAGGAAGGTTATTACTCCATGAAATAAGTCTACGGGATATTTGAAATAAAATCAGGCCTAAAAGGCCATTCTGTCAACTCGTTAGAAGTCTCGTTTGAACGAGGTCGTTCGAACGAGTTTCGTTTGAACGAATAGCTTCGAACGAACTACCAAATCATTAGAAGGGATACCGTCATCTCGTCAAAAGACTCGTTCGAACGAGGTCGTTCGAACGACCTGGGAAGGCCTTCTAACGAGATGGCAGACTACGCCCAGAAATCTCCAAATCCGTTCTTCTTCGTTCTTCTCTTCTCTAAATCCACCATAGGACTATCCAAATTATGTTTTAATGTTTGTAAACTATTTTTAGTCACCTTAGATCATTCCTTAACATATTTTTGGGGTCAAATCTTACAAATTAACATGCCAAAATCATAAATCCCCAATTCTTGTCCCAAACCCTATGAACTTGAACCCAGAATTTAATTTCATAAAAAGACTCCTCATTAATCCGTTTTCAGATCATCAAAAGTTTTGTTTGTATATTAAATTCGTCCATTATCGTTCTACATGCAAATTGCTACCCAAAACCACAAGTTTCACAATAATTCCATTAGGTATTCTTCATCAAAATTTTCAAGGCATAAACAGTTTTCTACACTACACATGGAGGAAATATTCAATGCAAATAACGACATCAAAACACTTGCCTTAGATTTGTTCTTCTGAATCAATGTTGGTGAATGAAGGTTGATTTCTTCCCTTTCTCTACAGAATTCTCCCAAGGATGGTGATGGTGGTTGGAGGATTTTTTTTTGGTTTGGAAACCCGTTTTCACTCTTTCTAACTTTTCTCAAAAACTACCATAGCCCACTCTCTCACTTTTTGGCTGATAATGGCCTTAGTGGCTCTTTTAAAATATCTAAATTAACACTAAAATTCGTGGGTTTTAATTCCCTAATTTTTAAAATTAGCAAAATACCCTTCTAGGTTGCCGGTTTGGTCTAGAAGTGCCCCGGGACCCAAACTAAACCCCCGGCTAGTGTTTTCTGACTATTTTGACCCTTCCAGACACGTTGGGTCACTCAAAATGACCATTCAGTTGGTAAAAATATAATTCACTTTTTAATTTAAATAATTTCATTCCTAACGTGACTGACACGCACGTCCCAACTAAATTTCCAAATTGTCTTATTTCTGCCTCGCGACAATTTTAGTATTTTCAATACTCATATATTACCATATATACTCAGAAATATTCAATTTTAACATCGTAATCAAATACCAACTCACATATCGCTAGTATTTATATCCGGAGTAATTTCCAATTAACTCTTATTTAATTCAATTAATCCCTTAAATAAAATCAATAAAATTACGGGGTATTATATACTTCCCCCCTAATAACCGAATTTCATCCCGAAATTCGAAACTAAAGAGTACCTGGTAAAAATAACTCTGGATAATGCTCGCACATCTCATCCTCGCGCTCCCATATGGACTCCTCGGCATTATGATGCCGCCACTGCACACGTACTAATGGTACTATCTTTGACCTCAGTTTACGCTCGCTATGGTCCAAAATAGTAATCGGCCCCTCCTCGTAGGAACTATCGGGTTGAAGATCGATGTCCTCTAAAGCAATGTGAGTATGGGCCAAGTCGTCCCTAATATATTTCCTTAGCGATGAAATATGGAACACATCATGAATACTATGCAAGTGCTCTGGTAACCCAAGTCTATACGCAACAGGCCCAATCCGCTCGATGATAGGAAATGGCCCCACATATCTTGGTGCCAGTTTCCCCTTCTTCCCAAAACGCATAATCCCCTTTATAGGAGATACTCTGAGTAACACTTGTTCCCCCACCTTGAATTCTCTGAAGAACCTCTTGGCATCAGCATAGCTCTTCTGTCAGTCCATAGCTACCCGAATTCGGCTCCGTGTCATCTCTATCCTTGCCGAAGTGTCCTGAATCACTTCCGGCCCAAGGAGTTTGTTATCCCCCACATCTAACCAACATGCTGGGGAATGACAATGTCTACCATACAACGCCTCGAATGGAGCCATACCAATGGTGAACTGGTAGGAATTATTATAAGAAAACTCCACCAATGGAAGGTACTGCTCTCAACCACCTCCAAAATCTAGAATGCCCATACGTAAAATGTCCTCTAACATTTGATTTGTCTGCTCTGTTTGCCGATCAGTCTGCGGGTGATAAGCCTTATTCAGCCGCAACTCCGTACCCATGGCCGCCTTAAAACTCTCCCAAAATCATGAAATAAATATCTTGTCTCAGCCAGACACAATATTTAGAGGCACCCCATGAAGTCTCACTTTCTTCGTAATGAAAATCTGGGCGTACTGTCCCGTAGTGTAGTCTGTCCTTACGGGTAGAAAATGAGCAACTTTGGTTAACCTATCCATAACCACCCATATAGAGTCCTGACCCCTCTGTGACGTAGGTAAACTCGTGATAAAGTCCATGGATATGCTCTCCCATATCCACGTCGGAACCTCTAATGGTTGTAGAAGTCCTGTCAGTTTCTGATGGTCCACCTTTACTAGCTGACAAGTGTCGCATTTAGAAACGAACACGGCGATATCTCTCTTCATCCCGCTCCACCAGTACTGTCGTCTCATGTCTTGGTACATCTTATCCCCACCAAGGTGTACCATGAACCGTGAGCCGTGCGACTCTGCCATTACCTCGTGTCACAAGTCTTCCCCTTCCGGAATGACCAGTCTCCCATTAAAGCGTAATCCCCCGTCTGAACTAACGGTATAGGACTCGGCTCCCTCTACTAGTAATTAAACTATCTGCTCCTGATAGAACGAGTCATTTGCCGGAGCCTTTATCACTCTCGTAACAATCTGAGGTGTAACAGTCATCACAGACATGAATGATCGGGCCACTGCATCCTGGTGTCCCAACTCCTTCCACTTAGCTTTCCACACCTCGACCACCTCATTTACAGGCCTATGGATCAACGCATCTGCTACCACGTTAGCCTTCCCTAGGTGATATTGGATATCAAACTGAGAATCCTTCATAAACTTAAGCCACCGACGTTGACGCATATTCAGTTCCTTCTGCGTGAAGAGGTATTGTAGAGACTTGTGGTCTGTGAACAATCGAAATTTCTCGCCCAGGAGATAGTGTCTGCAAATCCGAAGAGCGAATACGAATGCCGCTAACTCCAAGTCGTGGGTGGGGTAATTCCTCTCGTGAGGCTTAAGCTTACGGGAAGCATAAGCTATGGCCTGACTCTCCTGTTGCAGCACACCTCCAAGCCCTTGTAAGGATGCATTGGTGTAGACGGTCTGGGCAATGCTAACACAGGCGTTGAGGTCAACTTATCCTTCAACTCATTGAATGCCAACTGACAGGCATCGCTTCAGATTAATGGCACACCTTTGTGAGTCAGATGTGTCAAAGGACCCGCTATCTTTGAGAAACCACGAATAAACCTCATGTACTATCCTGCTATGCCCAAGAAACTATGGATCTCAGTCGGTGTTGTGGGCTGTCCCCACTCCCTCACCGCGGATACCTTCCTCGGATCAACAGATATCCCCCGGTCTGAAATGATATTCCCCAAAAACTGAACCTCCTTCAGCCAAAATCCATATTTCTCGTACTTCGTATATAGCTCGTTCTGACGCAGCGTCTGCAAAACCTGCCTCAAATGCTCAGCATGCTCCTCTTTTGTCTGGGAGTAAACCAGGATGTCATCAATAAAGACGATGACGAACTAGTCTAGGAACTCTATGAACACCCTATTCATCAAGTCCATAAACACGGCTGGAGCGTTGGTCAAGCCAAAAGGAATAACCCGAAATTCATAGGAATCATATCTCGTCAAGAAAGCATTATTCGAGACGTCTTGTTCCCTGATACGCAACTGATGGTATCCCGATCGCAAGTCAATCTTTGATAAGATGAAAGCTCCTCTCAGCTGGTCGAATAAGTCATCGATTCGGGGCAACGGATACTTATTCCGTATCGTGACCTTATTCAACTCCCGGTAATCTACACACAACCTCAATGATCCATCCCTCTTCTTTATGAACAACACAGGGGCACCCCACGGCAAAGTACTCCTTCGGATAAACCCCTGACCCAAAAATTGTTCTATTTGATCCCTTAGCTCTCTCATATCTACTGGAGCCATACGGTAAGGTTAGCGAGCAATTGGTCGAGTGCCCGACGTCAAATCGATCACAAAATATATCTCTCTACTAGGAGGTAGTCCAGGTATATCCTGAAATACATCAGCAAACTCCCTAATAACTGGAATCAAATCGAGTGGTAACCCCACTTCCTTAGAGATCTCCTCTTCTATATAGTACAAGTGAGGGGACGATCCTCCCTCAGGGCGAGGCATCGCCACTAAAAACATCTCCTGCCTAAGAATGGCAAATATAATACTCCAACTGAAACAATCAATCATGGCTCGGTATGCAACTAGCTAATCCATACCAACAATTGCATCATACTCAGTCATCTCAAATACTAACATATCAGCGGGTAAAGTAAACCTCCCGATCTCTATATCCACACCTCTACAAATAAGGGAAATCACAGAACCCCTACTCAACGGTGAATCTACACAAGTAATCGTGCTCTCTGCAGTGTCTAACAACCCCAAAGTGCGTGCAAATCTCGTGGCAATGAAATAGTGTGTGGCCCCCGTATCAAATAAAATACGCCCCATAGTCCCCTGAATAGAGAACATACCCCCAATAGTAGGTGGATCCTGTGGGACTGCGGCATGCTGGAGTTGATAAACTCGCCTGTACTGAAGCTGTCCCCGCTGGACTGGAACTGCTAGGATGGATGGCAAATATAGGAATTTGTGGTGCTGCTGGGAGGGCGGCGGGAAACATAGGTCTCTGGGGCTCATGTCAAGCACCCTGCTGCTGTTGCTGTGGGGCCCTGCCCCTATCAGGACACTCCTGGTGCTTGTGTCCAATCTTTCCACAAGTGAAACATTTCCCCTAAAAATTTCCCCCTCTCTGACCCTGTTGGCCACGGCCCTGGTGGCCGTTGCCATTCCACCCCTGGCCGTGCTGGCCCTGGTGAAACTGCTGCTATTGGCCCTGCTGGTCGTGCTGTCCCTGACTAAAACCTCCCTGACCATTTCTGAAACCCCCAGATCTGAACCTCTTAAAATTCCCCTGTTGGGAACCCTGATCTCCCTACCTATGCTGACCCTGAGCAGATTGTGCCCCGCTGGCACCATTCCCCCTATCCTGCCCTGATGGCTGGACTCTCCTGATTGCTTACTCTCTGACATGTGGAAGCGGTGGTCCTGGAAGTGAAGCAGTGCTGTGTTAACCACATCAGAATAAGTGGCCAACGAGAGATTTCCCAACAAGTGCTGACGGATCCTCCAAGTCAACCCATCCATAAACTTCTGAACCTTCTTCTCATTGGTTGGAATCTCATCAGGAATGATGTTCAAGAGATTAGTGAACTCAACCTTATACTCGGCTATGGTATTTCCCTCTTGCATGAGGTTCATCAACTTCCTCCTCATCTCGATGTGAACAGCTGATGGAAAATATTTGCGGTCGAACCGCACCCAGAACTCCTGAATAGAAAGGGCGTCTCTCTCCTCCGCGGTGGTAATGGACTCCCACCACTATAACGCTGATCCTACTAGCTTAAAAGTAGCCAGTATCTACTTCTGAACATCCGTGCACTCGTAAATCCTCAAGTTCCTTTGAATGTCCTTCTTCCACTGACTGGACACCACGACATCGGAGCTACCTGCAAACTCCGGAGGGTGAGATTTCTGAAAAGCATCACGAACACGTTCCCAAGCAGACGGGAATGCATGAGAGTGAACTATCACTACTGTCGGTACCTGAGGCGGTGCCTGCTGTACAACTGCTAGGGCAGCATTTATCGCTTGGGCTACAATAGCTGCAACCTCTGCGGCATTCAAGGAGCCCTGAACTGGTACAGGCTGTGGCTCGGGATGAGAATCCCTGGGAACTCGCTGTTCACGTCGTGGAGGCATCTGAAATGAGAATAAAATCTTATAAGTTCGCAGTTATTATCTCAAAATAGCTGAAGAGAGAAACATACACAAAAGAATACAACAGTCCTAAAATATAGGGCTCTATATCAAAGAAAGCTCAGCGAAAACATAACAAGACGTACAGATCCTAAGGACACTAGAACCTGATGATCTGATACCACCTGTGACACCCCGACTAATTAAATACCGAGTAACTACTCCTTTATTCAAATTAATTCAAAATGTCAAGTTGGTTCAGTTCGTAGCATCACTGTCGAAAAACATTTTAACATTTACTAGCCACCTAATATTTAAAAAATGAGTTGTCTAATTTTAATTAAATCCAATTAACATGCAATAAGTTAGATTATGAAATGCTAGCATAACCACCACAACATAGTCACAATAGAATAACCATGGAATAATAATGAATCTGGAGAAATACTCCTCAAAACAATCCGAATACTGAAATAAACAAATACAAAGTTTGAATCATTAATTAATTACAACCCAAAATTTGAAATAAACTGTATAGATAAAATATCTCTAAAAGAAATGGGGAGACATGCCCAACTGATGAGAAAATCTGATAATAGAGTCAAGATCGATAGTGGAGGCGTCTATTGTCAAGGTCCTGTAACTTCCACAGTAGCTACAGCACGCCACCGTAATGGAACTCTTATGCTTGGTGTCTTGTGGCTGGGCACCTAAAAGGTTTTTACAAGAAAATAGATTTGAAAGAAAATGGGTCAGAGCCCGATTGTGAAAACAGTTTAAAATATAGCAAGTGTTTAATATCATTAAATAGTGAATATAAAGTACATGATAGTGCGTGCACTCACATGAGTTCCTCACCTCTCAACTAATTGCGCACTCCTATCGTACCCGTACCCATTCTAGTTATTCCCATATCTAACTAGTCCAACACATGATCTAACCTTATTGTTCGATTTCCAATTCAATTCCCGACATCTTAATTTAAATATAGTGTTTTACCTTGCTTCTTAGTTCTCAAAATTTGTAATACTAGTCACTAGGGATTTTCAAATTTTGACTCTACAAAAAGGTTGCTATTATTCACACTTACATTTATACCTGACAGTTCATTTCAATTAACAGTATATTATTCTCATCATAAATATACAATACTGGCACCTCGAGACTAAGCTGCGGTACACACATACTCTGATATCCAATCCCGGCACATCACGTACATAAGGACCACGTATTTCGAATCTCTCAGGAATCGTTTTCAATATACAACAATCACACATAATGGAGGCGAACATATTTCACATCACATGGGTCACGCACATACCTACTCTCCCATGATCAGCAGACTTATTAACTTCTCAATAAGTCCTTCTCTGACCTATGTCCTCGAGGTACCAATCTAAATCCCCCCGTAGGCACACAAAGATTAGATGGCCCCGATCAAACGCCGACCTCCCATGATAGCAAGTATGTTAGGTATGTTATACAAAGATAACCACATATACTAAGAATTCGCACATCTTAGATATCTCAAAATATAAATAGAGGTATACTTCTCATTCTTATACCATCATTTAGTGTTATACATTTACAACTCCCCGATTTATATACATTAAAGTTGTCAACACTTCTCACGTCGTAATTAGGTACTCGTTTCCTAATCCACAAATGTGGTACGGTTTACTACAAGATTCTAAATTTTACTCCTCAACGTACTCAAATCACACAATCATACCCACTAGTCAATAAGGGAAGGTTATTACTCCATTAAATAAGTCTACGGGACATTTGAAATAAAATCAGGCCTAAAAGGCCATTCTATCAACTCGTTAGAAGTCTCGTTCAGACGAGATCGTTCGAACGAGTTTCGTTCGAATGAATAGCTTCGAATGAACTACAAACTCGTTATAAGGTATACTGCCATCTCGTTAGAAGTCTCGTTCGAACGAGGTCGTTCGAAACGACCTGGGCAGGTCTTCTAACAAGATGGCAGACTACGCCTAAAAATCTCCAAATCCGTTCTTCTTCATTCTTCTCTTCTTTAAATCCACCCTAAGACTATCCAAATTATGTTTTAATGTTTGTAAACTATTTTTAGTCACCCTAGATCATTCCTTAACATATTTTTGGGGTCAAATATTACAAATTAACATGCCAAAATCATAAATCCCCAATTCTTGTCCCAACCCCTGTGAACTTGAACCCATAATTTAATTTCATAAAATGACTCCTTATTAATCCGTTTTCAGATCATCAAAAGTTCTGTTTGTATATTGAATTCATCCATTATCGTTCGACACGCAAATTCCTACCCAAAACCACAAGTTTCACAATAATTCCATTGGGTATTCTTCATCAAAATTTCCAAGACCTAAACAGTTTTCTACACTACACATGGAGGAAACATTCAGTACAAATAAAGACATCAAAACACTTACCTTAGATTTGTTCTTCTGAATTGATGTTGGTGAATGAAGGCTGATTTTCCCCTTTCTCTACAGAATTCTCCCAAGGATGGTGATGGTGGTTGGAGTATTTTTTTTTGTTTGGAAACCCTTTTTCCCTCTTTCTAACTTTTCTCAAAAACTACAATAGCCCACTCTCTCACTTTTTGGCTGATAATGGCCTTAGTGGCTCTTTTAAAATATCTAAATTAACACTAAAATTCGTGGGTCTTAATTCCCTAATTTTTAAAATTACCAAAATACCCTTCTAGGTTTCCGGTTTGGCCTAGAAGTGCCCCGGGACCCAAACTAAACCCCCGGCTAGTGTTTTCTGACTATTTTGACCTTTCCGGATACGTTGGGGCACTCAAAATGACCATTCGATTGGTAAAAATATAATTCACTTTTTAATTTAAATAATTTCATTTCTGACGCGACTGACACACGCGTCCCAACTAAATTTCCAAATTATCTTATTTCTGCCTAGCGATAATTTTAATATTTTCAATACTCATATATTACCATATATACTCAGAAATAATCAATTTTAACATCGTAATCAAATACCAACTCACATCTTGCTAGTATTTATATCCAGATTAATTTCCAATTAACTCTCATTTAATTCAATTAATCCCTTAAATAAAATCAATAAAATTACGGGGTATTACACCATGAGGGTAACTGACTAACCCCTCCCTCTCAGAGGGTTGGATTCGAGATTTGAGAGTATTACCAATCCTCTGATGCTCATTATCATTCTCAGGAGTATATTATGGTGAATAGTGATTATCTTGAACAATCTAACTAGATCTTAAGGCTCATTGACAATAATAAGAAGCTCCTCTAAGACGAAATATCTACTAGTAGGATCCAACAAGAGCAGAATGTCGAGATTTAACATCCCCTAGTGAAGATATAGAACGAAGCCCATAAGGAGTAGCGCAAGCATGACTATCGCTCACGAACTCCTAGAACTTGAGTGAGCAGATCTCGCGAACGAGGAAGGAGTACTCAAAGAAATAATGAATTTTCTCTTCATCGAAGGTTTCCTAAAGGGAGACCATGCCCCAATGATCAGTGAGGACACAGAGAGCTCTGTAACTTTATCAGAAGGGAGGTAGAGAAGCACCCAATCCGTTAAGAGGATCGTATTACCAAGGAGGTTGCTAAAAGATCACTTGTCTATCAGATAAAATCACCTTTTAGTCAATTGATAGAAGAGTTTTAGCCTCTTAAGAAATTTTCTCTCACAAGATTCAAGATCTATGATAGGAACATTGATGCCACCAATCACGTAAGGAAAAATCTCCAGGCGATGACGCTGTGGAACACTAATAAAGGATTGATGTGCTGAATTTTCCACTCCAGTCTTAGAGACACTTCCCAAAAGTGGTTTGAGAAGGTGACACACCGATTGATAACCTCTTTTAAACAACTAGTTGAATCCTTGACGAACAAATTCATAACCATTAGCACCCATCAGAAGTGGATGGATTCACTTCTGAATATGAAGAAAATCCTTGAAAATAATTTTGTGAGTATGCTAAAATGTACTTGGAGGTGTACTACAAGGTAGAGAACTATACCGAGCAAGTCGTGGTGGCGTCCTTAAAAATTGGTCTGATGAGCAGTTCCATGCTTTACCAATCCCTCACAAAGTGGGAGGCCATTACAATCGATGACCTCATGGAAAATAAAAACATACTCTAAGTTTGAAGATACAATGACCGATGTTAGTAAGGACATAAACCGAAAAAAAGTTTTAAAATGTAGGACAAAGAGGTGGCAAGCAAAACATGAGGGAGGAAGCAAAACAAAAAGTTGATAGAAGATGAGAAGAAAGCTTTGAAAAATCATTCAAGTCAGTTAACACGGTGTTCTCTTAACCGATCTATAATATTAGAGGTCGAAAATATTTTAAATTTCCCGAGAAGATGTTTAGAGATCCAGATAAGAGGAACCAGGCACTGAAATGTGCATACTTTAAAGCTCTTGGTCATAAGACTAAAATCGTTCCGCACTCAAGTCCCACCTTGAGGATCTGGTCTAGATTGGGCACCTAAATGACTTCTTAGAGATGAAGGAAGGCACAACACAGCCTATGCATGACCAGAGACCAGACAACGTCTTGTACGAATATTTAGTTCATGAATTTGCAATAATTCATGGGGTATTAAACTCAAACCAAATTAAGGGGAATGACCTCAAGATGAAGGTAAAGAATCTCACAACAGTCATGGAAGACTTTTAGATTGAACCGACCAACCCCATTATGGAAAAACATCAGCGACCTGAAAATATTGATTATATGAAACAAATTATTTTCACCGATGATAATTTGGTCGGAGTGAGGACTCCCCACCACAGCACTCTCATAATCACTTTTAGAGTTGCTAACTGGGATATGGACGAGCTGTTGGTGGATCAGGGGAGCTCTTCGAAAGTGAAATACCTGAATATGTCCAATCTATTGAACTTATGTATATAAGACCTACAGGAATCCACTATTCCTCTGGTCGGTTTTACTGGAAGGATGACTTTGCCCCTGGTAAAGGTATCTCTCCCTATTGGATAGTATGAATATATAAGCTTATTGAGTTATTCGTGGTATATATATATTCCTCATACAATGCAATCCTCAGCAAAGGGTGGTTGCACGCCATGAGGGCTATAGAATCTACCTACTACCATAAGATTAAATGCGAGATACGAGGGAACCAAGACATTACTAGAAAAGATTTCATAATTTCCATCCAACCTAAGCATGAAAAGAAGAAATAAAAAGCCTTAGATAAATCTCCATGCCCTCCAAATAGCAGCAAAAACATGGGCGACCTAGTATTGAGGAAACTAGAGTTACCCATGTCGATTATGTTATAGCCCACTTAAGGAGGTAGTGTTTGATAACAATCATCATGAAAAGAAAATTTTGATCGACAGTTCACTCACAAAAGAAGGGAAGAAAGAGATGGTTGTTTTTTGACTGAGGGAGAAAAGTAGCGCGTGTCAAAACGCCGATAGTTGTTTTCTGTTCACCTCCTCAATACAAAAACCTAAACTTATGAATACACTAAAAAAGGGAGTATAGAGGCAAAGTACGGGTATTAAAAAATCCACAGAGACTAGTGCTAGAATTTATTAGGTTTAATACTCCTAAAATAAAAGTGTAAAAGATAATTATCTAACTAAAAACAGAAAGCAAAAGATAAACTAGGCACGGGTTAAATTAAACTAAGTTAACAAAAGAATAAAACCTATAGGATGCGTCGGATATCCCTCACCCCGAGTTAATTAGTATAAAATGGTTACATGCGTTCACGAATTATTAAGATTGAGTCTCGTTTCGTCAATTAATTAAATCAAGAGTTGTCACACCCCTAAATTCGTATAAAAGACTAATACAATTCTGGCGTCAATAAATAGCCCAAAAATTACGCACGTAAGGTCGTAAATACGGAGCATATATGACATACCCCATTAAATTTCCTAGGCATAATAACTAGGACAACCCACTCGAAATAAACCCATGAGAAACCATCACTAAAGCAAACCAACCAAACAACCCGAAGTGAGTTCAATCTGACACAGCCTAATCTAAATTAGCCGCTACGTGTGATTAAAAGCATTAAATAAATAAATTAAGTAATTTAATTAAAGTAACTATTTAAATTAACACCACAAATTAAAATAGACTTGAAAATAAATGAAAAGCATGGAAATAGTTGGACAAAGCATAAATAAGAGGAAGATGATAATGAATAGTAAAGTATCACTTACATTAATGGTGGATACACGACAAGAAGGAGGAGAGGGGAAGGTCTCCAACAAAAATCCCTAAAAGTTCTCTAACATAGGTCTAAAATAAGAAAAGGGAAAAAAACTAAGATATAATGTGATAGCCTACAAAAACAAACTAAGCGCCCCTTTTAAAGTAAGTTACAACCAAACAAAAAAAAAAGAAATATGAAAAGACAAGTAGAAAAAATCGGCCAAAACAAGGGCGAATCGATTCGAAAAGGGGCAAATCGATTTGCCAAAAGAAGGGAAGTGCATTGTCTCAATGCGAGTCGATTTTCATTGGGGTGAGTCGATTCGCCAATAAAAACCCAACTTTATGCTTCTCTTTTCACAAGCCGAACCCACCATGTGTGCACAACAGCAGCGCAAGACGAGACCCACTACCAAAAACTTCCAACAACAACCAAGGCATTGCATCACCACTTCTATAGTAAACCAAAATATGCTACTTAGATGTAAAAACCGAGACCCAGGAAAAAACCAACCTCCATAGCCAAAAAACTCAAAGCTTCAAAAATGGTGGCAACCACCAAACCAAAACTCAATTCAAAATGACAAATAAGACCCATTTGCGAGTTAGACCAAAATCTATGACGAAAGTCCTCAATTTGCGACGAAACCAAAACCCGAGAAAAACCCAAGCCTAGAGAAAAATTTCCATTCTCGTATTTGGAGTTTGTTGCAAATGAAAGAGAAAGTGACACAAGGGGAATTATTTAGATTGTTAGTATATTAATAAAATAATAATAAAATAGAATCTTATATCTCTTCCCCGATTAAAGGCCCATGTTTCCTTTGTTCGGACTCCGATTTGAGCAACGTTTGCGGCCATGCAAAGCTTGACCCGAGGGATACAACTTCTGTGAATACTTCGGGAAAAATCCTAAAGTGTGAAATGACAAAAATACCCCTAAACGTGCGAATCGTGACGGAACTTTACCGAAACGCGCCAAAACTTCATACTAAGCACTTTAATATCTATAACAACTCAATTATACCTCAAATAACATGTTAGAATATACAACAGAGGTTGTTTCATTAACGAGCATAGTTATAGAAATTAAAGTACCCGAGGGGGTAAAATCCACAAGTTAAAAGGATATAAAGTGAAATATTCGATACGAATCTCACCCCCTAACTTACACATTACTAGTCCTTAGTAATGAAATTCAAAGCAAGAAGAACTATAAGAAAACCACAAAATAGGAGATATATACAAAAGAGAGAGAAAAAAGATAAAAACCACTTTCGTGGGCACGCGATTGCATTTAGCATTTGTAATAAGCCGTTAAACCCCTAGGTTACCCTAGTGAACGAGTGTCATCTCGTGAGGGTTTTAAGGGATGAAACCCACAAACATCATATAGTTTCCTATAAATATGCCCAATCAACATGAGACAAAGTCAATAATAACTAAAAAGATTCCATACACATTATTAGCAAAGTGAACTATTTCACACAAAAGTCCTTAATATTAACATTATAGAATGAACCTCGTGGAATTAAAACCTTAAAATGTGGGAGGGGAGCGAGCACATGCAAAGGTATGATTTGGCAAAAACTTAAATAAACTGGATATGAGATAAAGCAAGCATATAAGTCAATCTTCACTAAGCATTACACTCAAAAAATGAAATCACTATGAATGGGAGGTAATACACATGACATGCGGTCATAAAGAGTAAATGTAAATGGAAAATAGGCCGCACACATATCACAAATGAAGCACTCTATATTTAAAATAAAAATTTGTATTCTCAATGAAAGATACCGCTCATTAAAGGAGGCACTGCATTTTCACAGATTATCAAAACTATTATGACTTTTAAATAAAATTCACCCTGAGATCACATAGAACTTTATATGGTTGTATTGTAGGCTTTGGGTCTAGGTTTATGAAAGGAAAGGAATATGTACGGATTCAAAGTGTTCGGGGATGAAAACATGGGATAATGGGAAATTACGGGCAATTCCAGAAATTGGAAAATACAATCCATAAAAGGCATTTAATATAACAACGAGGAGAGTAAACAAAGCTTATTGAACACTATACACACCATATACACATTTCTCTTTCTTTTCTTTTCTTTTGTTTTCTACTTTCTCTTTTTCTCACTTTTTACTTTCTCTTTTTCTCTCTTTTTCACTTCTTTCTCTTCTTTACTTTTCCCTCCCACATGCCTAAATTGCAACCACATAACAAGAACATCATTCAATCCCAAGTAACATTCCAAACAAATCTATGTAAGTTATATATATATGGCTTAAAACTCCAATACAAAGTTTCATCACCAAATTTTCCAGTGACTAAGAACCAGTAGAGAGTAGCAACAGAAGTAAAGAACCTATCCTGCAGTGGATAGAATAAGGTAATAAAGGGGTACTTTATGTTAATGGAGCCTCAAAAATATAAGGGAGAAGGAGTTGGTATAGTATCAATATCCCCAGAGAAAACTGTTCTCAAATAGGCATTTTGTTTGGGATTTGAAGCCTCCAATAATAAAGCTAAGTATGAAGCCTTGCTCGGTGGATTAGAAAAATTACTTTCCCTATAAGACTATCACCTTGATGTCTTTTGCAAGATAAGGCCGGTATCAAATCATATATTAGTAGACTACAACACTAGGAATGAACATAAGGCCATATACTTTGAATAATCCCATCAACCGGTCACCCAGTTTGAGCATGTACAAATGTAAAAATTTGCAAGTGGCCTTAAGTCCCTCATAAGTACTTGGTCTTTTGCCCAATGGGTGCTTGACATTATCGGCCCGTTGCCACTCGTATTTGGTAGTAGGAAGTATTTATTGATCAACACAGACTACTTATCTAATGGGTTGAAGGGGAAACTTTGGCAAATATTCGAGATGTCGATATGCCCAAGTTCATATAGAAGAATATCATAACACGGGGCATCCCTAGAATTATCATTACGTATAACAAAAAGTGTCCTATTTTAAAGCTTATGAGATGAGCACAATATTAGGCATTACTATAGTTTAATGGTCTACCTTCAAAGCAATGGACAAGAAGAAGCATCTAACAAGATAGTCGTTAACCTAATTAAAAGGCGATTGGAAAAATTAAAAGGCGCATGGTTCAACCAACTACCCTACATTCTCTGGGCATTTTGAACAATACCCAGGCAATCAACGGGGAAAATACCCTTTTCCTTGGCCTATTCGATGGAGGCGGTCATCCCACTTGAAGCATGTCTACCGACCATGAAGCCCACCTTAGTCGATTAAGATCTCAACAATAAAGTAATCAGAGCATAGGTTGACTTAGCAGATGAAAAAAGACAATTGGCTCTTATAACATTTGCCTCTGACCAGTAGCAATTGGCTAAGTAATACAATAAGGGGTCAAATTGAAAATCTTTAAAGTTGGGGACTATGTACTTATAAAGATCATGGGCAACTCCAAAAAGGCCTCAGATGGGAAACTTAGGCCTTAACTAGGAAGGCCCATTGAAAGTCATTCTAGATGACTTAGTAGGAGCCTACCACTTAGAAATAGTGGAGGGTAGAGAGGTTCCTCGAGATTATAATGCAGCCAATTTAAAGAAGTTTTACTTTTAAATTTTAAGTTTATGACTAAGCTTATTTTGTATATTTAAATTTTGAAGTATTTTTAAGAAATTCTTTTAGACTTTTCACATTTATCTCTATGCATTGTTGTCAAATGAGTATTTAATATAGAAGATAAATTAGATTAATAAATTATCTTTAACATATTACTTATCACTGTAATTATTATCTTCTCTTAAATGTCTTCTTTTAAGACTGACTATGTGAATGACTTTAAACTAACTCCGAATAAAGGTCTGCGTATGAGACCAAATGGTCGGTCAAACAACATAAAGAGTTTTGATAAATAACAAAACATGAACAATGACTCACAACCGATGAAAGGTTTATTGGAAAACCCTATTCACCTATGACCAACTAGGTCACAATAATCCTTACGGGGAATAACCCCACAAAAAAGTGCATTTTTGCCTTTCTGGTTCTAAGCCTAAGGATTGATGCGATGACATCACCTAAAAGGTGATATCAAAAGACTAAGAATTATATAAGGAATAAAAAAAAGAAAAAATTCTATTGAAACTTGAAGTTATTACAAGGAAATTAAAAAAAGCTAAACAATTTACTACAAAATGACAAATGTAGCTAGATCAATTGGGCGATTAGGATGGACCATCAGTTGAACTCCAACTCCAGCAGGTGGAACATCCAATGCATAAGGATTAATGGTCACGGACATATCTCTGATACTTGATGCCCCCAGGACATACCTCGTCAACTAAATGTTAAGGTTAGTAAAGACCATCACCTCCATCAAGGCCTTAGTCACCTAGGTACTTCCTTATCAAGCTAACTAGAATGGCATCTGTTGGGATCCATGAAATATTATACTTATAAGGAGGATTTTACTGATTAAGGAAACATGCGTCATACCAATACCATAACTCAGAATCTTGTGGAACTTTTGCCATCGTAAGAGCATTGAGCCATCTATCTTTGTAGCTAATATCCCTAGAATCATTCAGAATGAAGTCCATTTTAAGGAGAGGTTTATTTTAGACGTCCATCCACATTTGACGAGGTTTCTTATGGAATTATATTGTAAGGCGATCAAGCTTCTTGTTCATATTGTTGATGGTCATCACTTTATTGAACAATGTCTTTTTGGTCTTCTCTAGATCCTCCACCAGAGAACCTTCCTTCTACTTTTGAGAGGAGGATTGACCCTTGGTAGTTATAAGAATTTTGAATTTTCTTTAGTTCCTCTCTTAGATGGGTGCTCTCTTCTTCTAAAAAGTAAGAGCCCTCTCGATCTTGTTCCCTTGATCTAGAATTATTGAGTCTGTAACCAAGTCGTTCAAACGACATTAAAAAGTTGTTAAAACGACCTGGGCGCGGCATAATTTTTCTTAATTAACTTCCCTCTTCCCCACTAACCTTTTACCAGCTTATATAGTGCGGGAACCAAATTCTTTAAATGACTTTTTGCACACATCTTAAGAGTTTTTGGAGAGAAAATTTATACACCAAAAATTACTTTAGTTGTTGTGATTCAAAATGATTTGATCTTTTAACAAAAACTAGTTTACACCATATGTTTGTTTTGATCCAATTTCTAAATATATATTTTCTTTAAGATCACCATTTTTAGCATCGGGTATATGTTTTCTCATCCCAAAAAGATAAGTTTCCTACAGAAGAGTTCGTTTAGTTGAAGATTTGTGGTGTGCATACGTTGGAAAGTCCTTCGTATGTTTTGACGGTTGATTCGCCCCATCGGTGGATTTCAAAACTACGGTGGATTCTAGAGTTATCGACTAGGTTGAGGTAGAAGAACGAAGAAGCGTCGAGGATTAAAAGAGAGTCTAGTTGTCGAGGTAAGTATTTTGTCGTGTCTTATGTAAAATCGTACCTAGTGGATTTGAGGTTGGGTTGTCCGAGATTTTTCCCAATGTGGGTTTTTCTCGTACAACGCGGTGTTGTGTGTTGTGTATTCTTTTTATCTTGCAAAATCACTTAGATGCATGTGTAAAATTAAAAAGATAAAAAATTGGTTTAATCTCAACTTTAGTGTAATTTTGGTTCTATTTTAGTTTGGGTAATTTAAATTTAATTTAATTTAAGTTAGCATAATTAATTTGGCAAAATGCATGCTTAAGTTTGTTTGGGATAATTTAAAACTTGAATTGAATTAATTTTTTTTGAGTGAAAATTTAATTAATTATTTTGTTTAATTTAATTTCACTTTAATTTTGAAAGAAATTAAAATTTTGTTTAGAATTTAAAATTTGGGATATTTCGGGGACCATCACCCCTTTCAGATTGGTATCAGAGAGGTAATGGTAAACTATCGTGTTAAGATCCTTTATTAATATTTTTGGTTTAAAAATGGAAATTTACCTTTTGCAAAATTTCCTGTTATTGTTGGTTCCAACTACGCGTATTGGAACGGCCGTATGAGGTCGGCACTTAAATCCTTAGACGAGCGGGTTTGGCTATCGGTAGTTAAAGGGTGGACTCCACCAATATGCGTAAAAGAAGAGGTTCGTGTACTTAAACTCGTAGAAAGATGGAGTGAGATAGAGCTTAAGTTAGCTAATTTTAAGTTCCTGTGGTTTAAATGCCCTTTTTAGTGCAGTCACACCGGATGAGTTCCGTCGGATTATAATGTGTGAAACATATAAGGAGGCATGGGATATACTCAAACTCACCCATGAGGGAACAAGTGTCGTTAAAGCTTCTAAAATCCAAAACCTCACCACTAAATTTGAAAACATTAAGATGTTAAAAAGTGAGACATTTGATGAGTTCTATGCGAGTTTGTCTGATATTGTAAATTTATGCTTTAATTTGGGAGAAAATATACCCCACACCTGTGTCGTAAAGAAAATTTTGAGGTCATTCCCGATATATTTATTCCAAAAGTGATTGTTTTAAATTCTTTAGGCACTTTAGACTCTACTAAACTTGAAGATCTTGTAGGTTACCTCCAAACCTATGAACATGACATATTTCTCTCTAAGGATAAGAAGAGGAAAGATAAGGGCATAGCTTTGAAAGCCCGAAAGGAGGAAACATCATTTTTGTATGATGAGTTTGAGATTGACTCAGAAGATATGACTTTATTTTCGAGGAAGTTTAGAAAATTTCTCAAGACGATTAAAGAGAAAATTAAAAATGATTTTAAGAAATATGAAAAGTCTAAGCATAGTAAAGCCGAGAGATTCCCTAAAAATCATAATGAAGATATTCATAGGTACGAGTGAAATATGTGTTATGGTTATGAAGGTTATGGACATAGGGCATTCGAGTGTCCTACTAAACTAAGGAAGGAGGGCAAGCAACCAATTTCATATAATGCCACCTTTTGTGATAGTGAACCGAAAGAGGGACTCGATTCCCCCACTGAGCACAACTTCGTTGCATTCTTGGAAAATCATGTGAATATCGACAATGAATCTTCCCATGAAGATATTACTATACATGAAACTTTTGAGGCCATTATTTGTGAATCCCAAGAGTTTGATGGTAAAGATAGTGAATAAGAGAGTGAGAATGAAGAAGAGGTAGAGGAGAGTGAAATTCAAGTAGCCTTTCGTGAGTTATATGTGGAGTCGTTGAAATTAAAAAGGGAAAACTTGAAGTTGAAAACTAAAATGAGAGAACATGTCGTTGCTAATGATGAGACTATTTTAGTTGAAGACCTTAAGTCACGTTTGAGAATTCTTCGTGAGAAGCTAGAGTACATTAAAGGTGAAAGAGATAACCTTAGAGGTTTGATAGAGTCTATGAAGAAATAGCTTCTCGAGTTTGAAGAGAGTAGATGTTTACTTGAGTCTTGAATAGAAGAAATTGAAGGGAAATTGAAAGACTCAAGTCAATTCAAATTTGATTTGGAGTGTAGGTCGAATAAATAAGATAAAACCTTAAGGAGCGTCCAAATCAAAGACGATATGTGTGGTATTGGCTTCAAAACTCAAGATACTACTGCTAATAAAGCTAAAACCATAGTTTTGAGAAAATCATCTAGGAACACTATAAAAGGTCAATCCTTAGGTCATACTTCATGTCGTTTTTTCACTTGCACACATTGTGGTCGGAAGGGGAAACTTAGGAAATTTTTCTTTGATCTTAGAGATGGTCCTAGAAAGTCAAAGGGTAGAGTCGCCAAGGTCAGCAAATCCTAAGAGCGTCGTGTTCACTTATGTGGGTTAAGAGATCCGACTTGGAGACTTTACGTGATAGATTTTATGATTCTCATTTACTTTCACATGATTCCTCACTTGCTAAATCCAAAGGTTGATTGTGTTAGTTTTGTTTGCATACACTAGCCTTTGTGCCTCATGATATATTCTTGCTAGTTGTATGTTTGTTTGTCATTTTCTAGTCTTTGCTTCATCATATATGTGTTGCTAGAATTATGACTTGTGTATCTTTTGTATTTAATTTTTTTTATTGTGTCTTAGCTAAAAAATACAAAAAGATTTTTGTTTGTCTTTTAGGTTGTCTTTGTATTTGTATAAAAATTTGAAAAACTCAAAAAAAAAATCTATTTTTGTGTATTTTAGTTTTACACATTTTATATGGCATATACTTGTGTTTGAATCCAATATCATCCCCACTTCCATGTGGCCAGAACTTTTGGTTAAGATTTTTAATCCTTAAAGTGTTCTTTATCATGCTTGCATGGAATAGTTTTACTTGGACTTGCTTAATGGATTCTCTTTTTATATGCCTCGATTCACACATGCACGAGCTTTTTTAAACTTGAACTTCACATGCATATTTGAGATAAGTGGGATGCTCTCCTATCAATTTAGTCATCTACATTTTGCTATGACTATAGAGGATTTGTGCATGTAAGAACCGTTGTTTGGATTTAAAAAAATAGACAAATATTTATCGAGCATTGTAGTTTATCAATGGAATCGGGATGTGAAAGACAAAATTACTTTTTGTGAATAGTCACCATTGAAATATGGCCTTAAAAATGTGGCATTATTAAAATTAGCCAAGTCCAAAGTAGTTGAGGTTGATATGATCATTCAATAGAAAAGAAAAGAATTATTATATTTGAGGAAGTTTGGATGGATACATCAACGGGTTTGCGGAAAGACAATGTATCATGTTATGCCATTTTCGTCATGACTCTATTTGTTTGTAGAATCATTAAAATTCTAGGCTTGTGTGCATTATGTATGTTTGCTCCTTAAGTTCACTTTTGAAAGACCGTGTACGATAAAGATTCGAATAGTTGCGCAAATTCCAATCACAAACTTATTTAATTAGATTCAATTTATGAACCAAATTAATTCAACCCTTAAACTCAAATAGCTATGTGCGTGCAAGTGTCAAACCAATATAAATAAATATGCGACACAAATTTCAAAAAAAATCTCCTCAAGGCAAAACCTTTTTATTTCACTATAATTTGTAAAGAACGGTTTACACGGATTACAATGAAATTACAAGCAGTGACATATGAAATACCCGCAGGCGTCGATTTCGATGTCGTCGGCTAGAGATCCCGTAAGAGCTCCAGAAGGTCAATAATGGAAAAGCTTCGTCTTCTCCGCAAGTGTACTCCAAATGAGTAGTATAATCTTCCTTGGGATTTAGAGAATTCACATAAAGGATTGGGAATTATTTGTGAATAAAAAAGGTATTAAAACCTTAAAAATATGAAGTCTGGAAAGAGGTATTGTTAGACAGAAACGGAGGTATGCAGACTTAGGAAAACATGTAGCATGAACCTCGTTTATATAAGCAAGTTGAGGCGGTGGTCGTTCTAGCTACATACGATGGTGTTTTAACGAGATGGCATCTCGTTTGAACCACATACAATGTCGTTCGGACGACATCAGTGACGTGTCTCAAAATGCCTCCTTAAACAGATCTCGTGTGTTTATCTTCTTCCAGACTTCAAAAAATTATTTAAAAATTATTCCCAATTATTTATGTAAATAAATAAAAACTCTAATTAAAATTATTTTACCATAAGTGCGTGGAGTAGTGGGAACGGTTGAAGAATACGTTGCTTGAGCCATGATGCACGTACGAAGATGATGGATACATGAATTCGGATCAAGGCCGTCGTGGATGGTCATGGAGGTGTGCCAAATGTATCGGAATCAGACATATTTAATTATGATCTAGGACACTTGAAAAATTCCTAGATTCTACCCTAGACATTTGTAAAACACGTCCTTACAAATCTCCCCTATGTCTATGCCGGTACATACATAAAAATATCCAAATTATGCTGCCTAAATAAACAAATTGGCATACAATTTAATATCCCCAGACAAGAAACAAATATCCATGATGCGCAACAGTTTGAAATATAATGATAATCAGAAACAAATATCCATTATGTGCAAGAAAATCATTATAAAAACAAACTGGTAATTCTCCCCCTTTTTATGATGTCCCCAAATAGAAAGATATGAAGAACATAAGCAATGTAAATGAAGAATGTCACAAGGTAAGGAACTTTCTCTTTTTTGAAAATTTCAAAAAATTTTAAAGAAAAAAAAAATCACACCATAAAGGAACACCAAAACAACCAAGTTAATGATAGCCGAAATGTAGGGATGTGAGCAAATTCAACACGAAAATCAATACATACAACCATAACATATGTGCACGATGAATGTTGGATATTTCTAACGAATGAACTCAACATCTTCCTTAGGTGTAAAAATTGTGGAATTAAAAGAAATTGACTCAATCAAAGCTCATAGTGATTTTCACACCAATAACGTCCAAGACTTTTGAAATGCCTTTTCATGACTTTCAAGGACGTGCAAATTCGTTTTTCATTTCTTTCCATCCAAACTCCCTCATAAATAATTATACATTATATTTTTCTTTTGAGGTGATGAAAACTAAAACCTATTGGCCCATTTCAGTTGGCATGATTTTCTTTTTATTTCCATTTAATTTTTTTGGGCTCTTTGTGGCCATCCCCGATCCTTGCCCGCGGGCTAGCGCGTGAATGAAAGATCCTCGGGTCTCGCGCGTCCCTCTCGAGAGCGCTTCGGCCGACGTCGTTTGAGATGAGGTGTAAAAATGTAGAGAGATTTAGAGTCGCCAGTCTATTTTACTCAAAAAAGACAAAAGAAAAAGGGGACGCCATCCCAAAGGATGGCATCCAAAGACATACTGGTGCATACGAAACCAAAATGATTCGAGAAGGGTTCGGAGGCTAAGTTACGATATGGGAAGGTGCTAGGAACCCATTCCGCCCTTTCGATCTCTCATGGATATTTACTATTTTCCTTTATTTTTCCCCGTGATATGTGTGCATGTGTATATATATAGTGGATATAGGAATCCTCGACTTGTATCATGGAAGAGATAAAGTGAGTCATCCGTAGGAAGGTACAATAATAATATTAGAAAATAAGATTTACGCGATTACCCTTACGTTGATCGTTATAATGGAACGATAATGCATATGGAGTAATACTTCACTAAGAACAAGTAAATAGAATATAAGGAAATTGGATTTAGAGAAGATAGAAAATGAGAGAAAAAGTGAGAAAAAGGACTCGAGTATCGGGTTTTACCCCGAGACGCCTACATAGCCTATAAAGGCATCAAAGTCCACGTAGTTCGCATACAAAATGAGGGGTGGGATTTATCCCATAAATCCAAATGGGGGATCTCTTATTTATGAGTGTATGTGTGTGTGTGTGTGTGCAGAAAAAAGTGTTTTAGTTGTGAGAAAAGTATGAGAATCCTTATTTGGAATTTATGAGCAAACCCTCTTTTTCTTTTTTTTGGGTTTTATTTATATGAAAATAAGAGATGTGAAATAATACTAAATAAAAAGTATATTAGGATGTGTGAAATGAGATAATAAAAATGTTAAGTAATAAAACAAGTTATTGCGAATTTAAGAGAATTTGAAGAGAAAGGTTAGAAAGTTGGACCTTCTTGAAGATATTGATCTTGATCTTGAGTGTTAGAAAGAAGCCCTTGCACTTGGATGATGATATAGGATGGATAATTAACCAAGTTTGATAAAAAGGATGATGAAAAGTGGAAGTAAAAAAGGGATTTGGATGTTGAAATCACGCTGCCTTCGAGAGAGGTTTCTGGGATTCGCTGAGAGTGATTTGTATCAGATCTCGGCTCCCCTTGAAAATGAGGTGAAGGCCTCCTTTTATAGGCTCAGGTCACTACCGATCCGCATAGACCTGGTCCTGCCTATCGGCACCTGCTGATAGTCGGGGTTTGGAACCTGCCATTTGGTAGTGTGTTTCAGGCCTTTTCAGAAAATTGGCTACCGAGGGCAAATCGTTGGTTCGAATCATGCACGAGATGGACCGTTGGAAAGGTAATTAAGAGAACTTTGGAAGTCCTTTAGACCACTCCCAGGTTTGGGAGATGACTTTGGGTCAAATATGGCTCGAAAGCGTTTGTCGGTCCATTGGACTGGGAATCATTCGAACGCAAACGAATCGTTCGTCCGCATGGTAAGTCTAAATCGCGCACGGGGTGGACCATTGGAAAGGTTGGGAGATGTATTTCTATATTCCAAAGAGTTTGACCCGACTTGGAGAGTTGACTTTGGTCAATCGAGCCTTGGAAGAATTCGGTGACCTCTTGGAGTTAAACGGATCGTTCGTCCGCATGGGAAGTCGAAATCGCGCATGGGATGGACCGTTGGAAAGGGAATTATGTGCCCTTTAAAGATTCATTCAGCCTCGATCGAGCTAAAGAGTTAGACTTTTTGGTCAAACGGAGCCTGGGAGTGCCCGATGGCTTCTAGGTCGGTACTCGGGGTACGACCTGGGTTTGTAGTGATGAAGGGAGGTACTAGGGACCTAAGGAGAGTTAGGGGGTAACATAATGGGGTGTCTACACTCTTTTTCAAATGGTGGCTTTCTCGAAGAGTTAAATTTAAACTCTCGTGGCCCTTTCCCACTATTCACTCATCATATTTTGTTGTAATTAATTCCTCACAGTAAGCGGTTTGTACATGCACTACTATCTTATCAGGTTTTATCGCATTTTGGTCATTGTATAGACAAAATTGAGATGGAAGCACTCAAGCCAATATGTGATAGACAAGCACAATATTCAAATAATACCGTGCATGTGTGAAATAGAGTCAATCATGTAGGTACCAACAATATATCATCTCAAAACTTTATAAAGCACAAGAATCACACAATATATTATCTCAAAACACTATCAAATAGTCACATGGATATGGCATGAAGTTGTGACTTGGTCATCCTAAATGTTCATTCACATAAGGTGCAAAACAAAATACAAAACTCTTTTTGGATTTTTTATAAAAAGAAAATCTTTTTGTAATTTTTTGAACACTGTTCAGAAACAACCCAACAGTACCAAATAATATATCACTATGAAACAAAGGACTGCAAGCAGATAAATCCAGAAAATCATATAGGTCATTCAAACGAGAATCAATATCGCTCGAACGAGAGTGCATGATGTTAGAACGACAACTTGAATGAGAACTGATCTTTCTTGAACGAGATGAAACCTGTAAACACCCCATTCTGTTACCCCCTAAACTCTTCTTAGGTCCCTAGCACCTCCCTTCATCACTACAAACCCAGGTCATACCCCAAGTACTAACCTAAAAGCCATCGAGCACTCCCAGGATCCACTTGACCAAACGTTAAACTCTTTAGATGGATCGAGACTGAATGAATCTTCAAAGGGAACTGAAACCCCTTTCTAACGGTCCGTCTCGTGCACGATTCTGACTTACCATGCAGACGAACGACCTATTTTCCCCCGAAACTCAATCAGGAGACCACCAGGCTCTCCCGGGCTCCATTTGACCTAAGTCAACACCTCAGCTCAACCGAGACTGAATTAATCTTCGAAGGGAACTAAAACCCCTTTCCAATGGTCCACTCTGTGCGCAATTCTGACTTACGGTACAGCAGATCGATCCGTTTTACTCCGAGGGGTCACTGAAAGTCAACTCCCCAGACTGTATCAAACTCTTTAGAATTTCGAAGTACATCTCCTAACCTTTATAATGGTCCTCCCCGTACACGATTCAGACTTACCATGTAGACGAACGATCCGTTTGCGTCCGACGATTCCCCATCCAATGGATTGACGAATGCTTCCGAGCCATATTTGACCCAAAGTCAACTTCCAAACTCGGGAGCAGTCCAAAGGACTTTCAAAGGTCTCTGAATTACCTTTCCAATGGTCCACCCTTTGCAAGATTCTGATCAACAGTTTGCGTTGTGTGGCCAATTTTTTAAAAAGGCCTAAAAGACACTGCCAAACGGTAGGTCCCAGACCCTGCCTATCGGCAGTTTGCCTAAATGCACCTACCGATTGGCAGGAAAAGGGATATGATAATCGGCAATGCCCTGGGCCTATAAAAAAGAGGCCTGACCTCACTTGCAAAGGAGAGCCAAAATCAGAAACATATCACTCTCAGTAAATTCAGAAAACCTCTCTCGAAGTCAGCGTGATTTCCACACGCAAATCCCTTGCCAACCTTCACTTTTCATCATCCTTTTCATCAAAATTGGTGAATTCACTATCCTCCATCATCATCCAAGTCTAAGGGATTCTCTCCAGCATTCAAGATCAAGCTCAAGATCTTCAAGAAGGTCCAATTTTCTCAACTCTCTCCTTAAATTCTCATAAATTCGCAATAACTTGTTCTATTACTTAGCATTTTTATTATCTCATCTCATACATCCTAAAATACTTTTTTTACTTAGTATTATTGCACATCTCTTATTTTTATATAAATAAAAACCCAAAAAATAAGAAAAAGAGGGTTTGCTCATAAATTCCAAACGGGAATTCTCACACTTTTCTCACAACTAAAACACTTTTTCTATACACACACACACACACAAATAAGAGAATCCTTCGGTTGGATTTATGGGATAAACCCCGCCCCCCGTTTTGTATGCGAACTACGTGGACTTTGATGCCTCTATAGGCTACGTAGGCATCTCGGGGTAAAACCCGAGACTCGAGTCCTATTTTTACTTTTTCTCTCATTTTCTATCTTCACTAAACTCCACTCTCCTATATTATATATATACATATATATTTGTTCTTAGTAGCGTATTATTCCACATGTGTTATCCTTCCATCATAACGATGAACGTAAGAATAATCGCGTAAATCCTATTTTCTAATATTTTTATACCTTCCTACGGATGACTCGCTTTACCTCTAACATGGTACAAGCCGAGGATTCCTATATCCACTATATATACACATACAAACATATCACGGGGAAAATAAAAGTAAAATATAAAAAATTCATGAGAGACCAAAAGGGAGGAATGGGTGCCTAACACCTTCCCATTTCATAACTTAGCCTGCGGACCCCTTTCGAATCATTTTGGTTTCGTATTCATCGGTATGTGTTTGGATGTTGTCTTTCGGGATGGCTCCCTTTCTTTTGTCTATTTTGAGTAAAATATCCTGGTGACTCTAATCTCTCTACATTTTTACACCTCACCCAAATGACGCCGGCCGAAGCGCTTCCGGGAGAGACGCGCAGGACCTAAGGATCCACCCATTGCGCGCCCGCTTGCCGCGAGGATCCGGGAGGGATGGACACAATGGCGACTCTACTGGGGACATTATCTTTATTTTTAGGGCTAGACTCTATTTACATGGATGTTATGTTTGTTTCTATTTTCCCCCAATTTCTCATGTTCCCCTTTCTCATGTATATCCCATACTTATGCTTCTATTCACACACTTGTAGAAAATTCTCCACGTACACTTCGCACCACGTGCACCTAGGGTCACATATATCCACATGTTGCACGCATAATCCATCAGTACTTGGTGAAACATTGATACTTGTACTTTGCTCCCTGTTTGGCATAATCGAAAAAGATATCCTTATAAGATACTAATAAGAGGATCATGCATGATTCACACGACATCACCAAAGAGCATTGTTATTGACCAAATTTTACCCAGTAACTGGAGGGTCACTTCGTGATGAGCGTTGGTCCGGCAGGGCGCAGTTAGCCTAAGCGATATGACTCTCACCTTCCATTAGCCAAGTACCTTAAACGTATATGGAACAATTCTCCCGCATTGTACCTCTTGACCGAAGTCATGACGGGAGGTATATCATAGGGAACTCGTTCATGTACGCTGAGTATATCGAATTCGCTCTCACACGTACCATCCCCTGAGGTATATGGTGAGGCAATTCTTGTACACTCAGGTATATCAAATGGCTTGTCTGTAATACCCCATAATTTTATCGACATTCATTTAAGGGATTAATTAAATTAAATGGTAATTAATTGGGAATTAATCCGGATATAAATACTAACGAGATGTGAGTTGGTATTTGATTATGATGTTAAAATTTATTATTTTCGAGTATGTATGGTAATACATGAGTATTGATGATATTTAAATTAATTTGGGAAGTTTAGTTGGGACGCACGTGTCAGTCGCGTCAGGAACGTCAGGAACGTAATTAATTGAATTAAAAAGTGAATTTTATTTTTATCAACCGTATGGTCATTTTGAGTGCGCCAACGTGTCTGGAAGGGTCGAAAGAGTCAGAAAACACTACCCGGGGGTTTTGTTTGGGTCCCGGGGCATTTTTAGGCCATACCGGCAACCCAAAAGGGTAGTTTAGTAATTTTAAATATTAGGGAATTAAAACCCACGAAAATTAGAGTTAATATTTATAATTTTAAAGGGCCACTAAGGCCATTACCAGCAAAAGTTAAGAGAGTGGGCTACGGGAGTTTTGAGAGAAGTTGGAGAGAAGTTACAAGAGCCAAACCAAAGCCATCACCATCCTTGGGAGAAAATCTGTAGAGGGGAAGAGGAGAACCAACTTTCAATCCTTCAACATCAAGTCAGAACATAAGGCAAGTGGTTTAATTACATTAATTTCAAGCGAATGTTTCTTCCATGCTTAGAATTGAAATATTTGCATTATATTGGGTGTTTGATGAAAACCCATGAAATTGAAGGTAGAATTCATAATATGATATAGGGATTGCATGTAGAATGTTATTGGATGAATGTCATATACAAAATACAACTTTTGATGATGTAAAAATGGATTTATAAGGAGAAATTGTAGACATTAAATTATGGGTTCATATTCATAGGGTTTGGGGTAAAAATTGGGGATTTATGATAACTATATGTTGTTTAGGAAGATTTGACCCCCAAAAATATGTTAAGAAACGACCTAAGAGGGTGTAGTGAAGTTTAAGAACATTAAAATACTATTGGGATGATCTTAGGATGAGTTTAGAGAAGTGAAAAATTGAGAAAAAAGAAGTAGAAAATTTTTGGGTTCAAACTGCCATCTCGTTAGACGACCTGCCCAGGTCGTTCGAACGACCTCGCTCGAACGAGCTTCTAACGAGATGACAGTGTCCCTTCTAATGAGTTGGTATTTCGTTCAAAACCCTTCATTTGAATGAACGAACTCGTTCGAACGACCTCGTTCGAAGGAGACTTCTAACGAGTTGACAGAATGGACTTTTTGGCCTGATTTCATTTCAAACGTTCCGTAGACTTATTTAATTTGAGTATAAACCTTTCCTTATTGATTAGAGGGTATAATTGTGAGAATTGTGGTACTTTGAGGAGTATAACGTAGAACCTTATAATAAAATCGGATGTTAATTGAGGAGTAGGAAATGAGTACCTAATTACGACGTGAAAAGGGTTGATAACGATAATATACAAATCGGTGGCTCGTAATCGTATAACATTAAATGACGGTATAAGAACGAGAAGTATACCTATATTAATAATACGATATATATAAGATGTGCGAATGCTTATTATATGTGGTTTCATGTGTATAACATACCTACCATACTTTCTATCATGGGAGTTTTGCGTTCGATTAGGGCCATCTAATCTTTGTGTGCCTACGGGGGGATTTAGATTGGTACCTTGAGGGAATAGGTCAAAGAAAGACTTATTGAGAAGTTAATAAGTCTGCTGATCATGGGAGCATAGGTATGTGCGTGAACCATGTGATGTGAACTATGTTCGCCTCCATTTTGTGTGATTGATGTTATCTAAAAACGATTCCTGAGAGATTCGAAATGTGTGGTCCTTATGTACGTGATGTACCGGGATTGGATAGCAGAGTATGTGTGCACCGCAGCTTAGTCTCAGGGTGCTAGTAATGTATATTTATGATGAGAATAATATACTGTTAATTGAGATGAACTCTCACGTTTAATTGTGAGTATAAATTATAGCAACGTTTTGTAAAGATAAATTGGATGATCTCTAGTAAATTAGTATTGGTAATAATGGGAAACCGAGAATAAATGTAAAGCTCTCTAGTTAATTGATGATGTTGGGATTAAAGTGTGAATCGTATAGAAATGTTAGAATTTATTTTGAACTAGTTAGATATGGGAATTTCTAGAATGGGTACGAGTACGTTACGAGTGCACAAATAGTCGAGAGGTGAGTAATTCATGTGAGAGCACATCCTAACATGTATTTTGCATTCGTTGTTTTAATGTCATTAAAACACTTGCTATATTTTAAACTATTTTCCACAATCGCACTCTGTCCCGTTTGCTTTCAAATATATTTCTTGTAAAACCCTTTTAGGTGCCCAGCCACAAGGACACCAAGCATAGGAGTTCCATTCAGGTGACGTACTGTAGCTGCTGTGGAAGTTACAGGATCTTGTCAGTGGATGCCTTCACTTTCGATCTTGACTCTATTAGTATATTTCCTCATCAGTTGGGCATGTCGCCCCATTTCTTTTAGAAACATTTTTAAATATTCACTTTAATTCAGATTTCGGGTTATAATAAATTATAATTCAAACTTAGTATTTGTTATTCCTGTAGTTGGATTTGTGGTGAGGAGTATTCCTCCAGTTTTATTATTACTGTATGGTTATACTTGTCATTTCATGGTGGTGGTTGTGTTAACATTTCTTATCTTATTGCATGTTAATTAAAATTGACAACTCTCTTTTTAAACATTAGGTGGCTAGTAATTGTTAAAACATTTTTCGACAGTGATGCTATTAACTGAACCAACTTGGCATTTTGTATTAATTTAATAAAGGAGTAGCTACCCGATATTTAATTAGTCGGGGTGTCACAGGTGGCATCAGAGCATCAGGTTCTAGTGTCCTTAGGATCTGTACGGCTTGTTATGTTTCCGCTGGGCTTTCTTTGATGTAGAGCCCTATATTTTAGGACTGTTGTATTATTTTGTGTATGTTTCGCTCTTCAGCTATTTTGAGATAATAACTGCGAACTTATAGACTTTACTCTCATTTCAGATGTCTCCATGATGTGCACAACGAGTTCCTAGGGATGCTCAGCCCGAGCCACAACCTGCACCAGTTCCGAGCACCATGAATGCCGCAGAGGTTGCAGCCATTGTAGCCCAAGCGGTGAATGCCGCCCTCGCAGTTGTGTAACAGGCACCAGCTCAGGCGTCGGTGGTTGTGCCAGTTCAGGCTCATGCATTCCCGTCTGCTTGGGAACGCGTTCGTGATGCTTTTCATAAATCACACCCTCCGGAGTTTGCAGGTAGCTCCGATGTTGTGGTATCCAGTCAGTGGAGGAAGGACATTCAGAGGCACTTAAGGAAGTACGAGTGCACAGATGTTCAGAAGCAAATACTGGCTACTTTTAAGCTAGTAGGTGTAATACCCCGTATTTTTATGCTATACTAATTTGGGGATTTATTAAATATAATGTGAAGTAATTATTTAATAAAAATCCAGAAATTAATTATGTTCTAATTATTAACGTGACGAGAGTTAGTAATTATGGAAAATTTGTTGAATATTACTAATGAGCAAAGTAATATATGATATTGATTATATTGAATGTCACGGGAGAATAAAATGACAATTTTGGAAATTTGAATCGGGACGCGCCCGTGTCGCGTCGGGACTAATTATTGATAAATAAAAGTGAATGTTTTACAAATCATTCGTATGGTCGTTTTGAGTGCGCCAATGCGTCCGGAAGGGTCGAGATAGTCAGAAAAGTGTACCTGGGGGTTTAGTTTGGGTCTCGGGGCGTTTTTAGGCCTAATTGGTACCCCGGGAGGGCGTTTTGGACATTTCGCATTTTTGGGTAATTAAACCCACGAAAATTCAATGGGTTATATCAGATATCTGGATTGTCATCTAGGGTTAGAAACTCTAAACACAAGTGACGTCCATAGGAGAAAAAGGAGAGAGCTCTCAAGGCAAATTCAAGGCCCGAAATCCACCCGTTTGCACCGCCGCCACCACCAACACGTAGATCGCGAGACGAGGAACGCAACCACACCAAAATCAGCCGTAAACCAGACTTCTGAAAATCCCAGGCAAGTGTTTATCTTGCTTATTTCGTTGGTGCGATTTCCATATTAGTTTAGGAATGATTAGGGATGAAATATATGGAAGAAAACCCAAATTGTGATAGGAATTTTCCTGTAGTAAAGACTTGAACCTTATTCTGGAAATCTTTTGTGATGTAAAAGAATAATCCATGAAATTTTGGTGTAATTCAGAAAGGAATTCTGGGGTAAAACATATTAGAACCATAATTTAGAGATTTTTAGGGTTCTTGAGTTTTAAATGAATTTCGGCATGATTAATCCATGTTTAGTGACGTAAATTGACATGCTTTACGTAGGATATGTATCATATCATGTTAGGATGTTAGTAGGACAAGATTTTGGACGTTTGGGAATGTAAAACTTGAAATTGGATGAGAATAGGTGTTAGAACCCGTAACTGCAATTCTGCAGAAATCGCAATACGTGCTTGATCGATCGATCGAGCCTAGAGCCTCGATCAATCGAAGGTTCGATCGATCGAGCCCCAAACCTCGATCGATCGAACAGACTCATGTTTCCCCTTATTAATAATTTGAAAGTCAATTTAATGTGAAATAATTCTTGGGCATCCTTAATAAAATGTTTTGGGAGATATGGAGGACCAGTAGGACATATGAATAATTTTGGGATTCTTAATATGAGACGAGAATTGTACATGTGGGATAATTACTTAAGGGTTGATGAATTTATGAATTAACGGGAGAGTTGCGTAAGAGAGTTACGTTGGAACATAGAAAGGACCCTTACTGAATTTTATACTTGGGAGGATAGAGTCCATGCATGTTACGTATTCAGATGAGAAAACCCTTCGAGTTAAAGTTAGAAATGAACTCTTATACGTAATACTAATAATGTGAAAATTAAGGACAAATGTTGTAATTATGGGTGATGAGAGGAACCTATATTAATATGATAAAAGTGGTATATTTATATGATTGTGTATGCATATATTATATACATGTGAAAACCATGCCCGCGCTACTTGCTATCCCTGAGGTTACCGCACTGGGACGATCTTATCCTGTGTTGCCTTATGGGGGGATATTGATTCGTACCCTAGGAGATAGATATCCTTGGTACAGGCTATCGAATCGATAGTTCAGACGGTCCTAACAGACGTAAGGGTATGTACTAACCTCTTAGAGACTTGGAATCTATACTTCGTCTCAATCTTGTTTGTGTTTATATGTTGATACAGTTCGAGAGTGATTCTGATCTTGTATTTCCCTTAGTGTGATCGATACGGGGATTGGATAGCAGAGTATACCCGCACCACAGTTTTATTTGGGGTGCTGTTATTATATATATATTATACGAGTAGTTAATATATATATGAAATTATGAAATTTGGTACTACCTATTGTGTTATGGTAAGTAAGACTGATATAATGTCGTAAATCGGAAATACTTGTTTGAAAAGTATAATATCACACTGGGAATCTTTGTTAATAAATAAAGTAAAAATGAGAGTATTGTTATTAAGCGAAATCCTGTTTTTTTTAAATATTTACACGGTTCGGTTCTGAAATCTTACAAGTAATCTAAGATAAGTTAAATCATTGGGAAGATTAGTGCGATAAATGATAAGACAAACCGTTGGGAAGGTTAGTGCGATAGGTGTGCACATTAGAAGAGAGGTGAGAATTTCTCAAGAGAGTGTCGCACTAATATGTTATTGCATTGGCCTATATCAATTTAAATACTTGCTAAACGTATTTTAAATCAAACACACTATCGGGCTCTGACCCATTTCTTTTTCTCTTTCTCTCTCTTGTATATATATGTTTGTATTACAAGTGCCCAGCCACAGGGGCGTCTTTCTTAGGATCCCTTGAAAGGAACGTGCTACAGCTTAGGTGGGAGTTGCAGGCCACTTGCATAGACGACTTCACTTACTTGATTCCACATCTATCATTCTCATTTATTGGGCATGTGTCGCCCTTTCCACTATTTATCTGTTTTATTGGGACATTTGTATTTCAGTTATTTCTAGTACGGTTACCTTGGGATTTATTCCAGCATGAATGTTTTACTTTAGGTTTTAAATGTTGGGATTTTAATGTTGAATGTTTGAATTAATTGGATTATGTTCCAGGATGATTGTTGTATGATTCTTACTTATTGAAAATGTGGTTAATAATTAATTAAATTAGCTTTTCTTTAAAAATACAATTTGGTTAGAAAGGTTAAAAATGGTTTTGACACTTAGCTTAATTAATTAGGGTGTTAATTTGGGAAAGTTTATTTTTACGACAGTGATGCTAAGAATGAACCAACTGTTCACCTTGATTTTTAATTTAATAAAGGAGTGATCGCCCGGTATTTAATAAGGCGGGGTGTCACAGGTGGTATCAGAGCATCAGGTTCTAGTGTCCTTTAGGATCTGTGCGGCTTATTATGCTTTCAGTGTTGCTTTCTTTGATATAGAGCCCTAATAATAGGAATGTTGTGTTCATCTCTATACATTTGAAATTCGTGCTTCTGCGATTTGTTTATTTGAATGATGAACTAATCCAAATTTATTTAAATTTTCAGATGGGCCGTCAAGAAGAACTCGCTAGAACGGTTAAGAGAGTCAACGAGTAGGATCGACTCACACCTCATGTACCCCTAGAGAGACTATCAACCGCCGAGTTAGCAGGTATTGTGGCACAGGCATTTACCATAGCAGTTTTACAGTATCAAGAACGCAACACACAACTCATGGGGGGCAGAAGATCTAGAGAGTACAGTCAGTCTGTCGTGACTGGTAATAACAAGTGCGTGAAGATACAAAAATCGCGACAACAAGCTCCTCAGGCCAGTAAAAGCCACGAAGGTAACCAATTGTGCGGAGAAGCCCAAAAGCGTCAGGGTCAATAAAACCGGGGCCGATTGAAGTCACGAAGAGGTGTTTTAAATGCGGTATGGACGGTCATGAACGTCGAACTTGCCCAGATCAGTCTGGAAAGGAACTTCAACCCAACCAGAGATAACTTTCACGACTCTGCTATAAATGTGTACAGCCGGGTCACATGTGGAGGGATTGTCCTCACCCCGACAAAGTTTCTTCACGAGTTTCCCATCAAGGCCAGCAAGACCAAGGAGAAAGCAAGACTAGTCAACAAAGTAATAAAGTGAAGCAGTTTCGAGGGAGGTGCTTCCAATGTGTCAGAAATGGCCATAGGCGTCGGGATTGCCCAGAGAAGAATAGGGCCCCACGACAGGAATGTGCTAGTAATAAACCACAGAAACCAGCTCCGCCACCTTTTCCAACAGCCTCAGTTCAGCAGAGACAGCTATAGTATGGACTTGTCTATAACTTTCCCCAGGCAACGGCTCCGCAGGCACCACCCACGATTGAGGGTATGTTTTCTATCCATCGAACTTTAGGTCAAATTATGTTTGTTACTGGGGCAACGCATTGTTTTATATCTACAGACCTTAGGGTTATTAACCACAGTAGAGAGCACTGTAACGTATGTAGACTCACCACTGGGGAAGGGTTCACTTTTCTTTCTATGCCGGGGGAGCGGGGGTAGAGATTGGTAGCTTGGTATTACTTGCAGACATGTTAGTCTTAGATATGCATGAGCATGATGTTATTATCGGTATGGATTGGCTCGCAGCTTATAGATCCATGATTGATTGCTTCGGTGGGAACATTATTTTTGCCATTACGGGGCAAGAGATGTTTATAGTGGCGATGCCTCGCCCATAGGGAGGTTCGACCGCTCAATTGTATTATATAGAGTAGGATGCCTCTAAGGAGGTTATGATTCCTTTAGACTCGATCACAGTCGTTCGTGAGTATTCCGATGTGTTCCAGGAGATACCAGGCCTACCCACTAGTTGAGAGATAGACTTTGTAATAGATTTATTGCCAGATACGAGACCTATAGCACGCACTCCATACCGTATGGCTCCGGCGGAGATGCGAGAGTTACGAGATCAGATAGAGCAGCTGTTAGGTCAAGGCTTCATTCGCAGGAGTACCTAACCTTGGGGTGTTCCGGTTCTGTTTGTGAAGAAGAGAGATGGTTCACTGAGGTTGTGTGTGGACTACCGGGAGTTGAACAAGGTCACGATACGGAATAAGTATCTGTTGCCTCGAATCGATGATCTGTTCGACCAACTGAGGGGAGCAACCTTCTTTTCGAAGATAGATCTGAGGTCGGGGTACCATCAGCTACGTATTAGAGAGCGGGATATTTCAAAGACTACCTTCTTGATGAGATATGGGTCTTACGAGTTCAGAGTGATGCCATTTGGTCTCACAAATGCTCCAGTCGTATTCATGGACTTAATGAACCGAGTATTCAGAGAGTCTTTGGATCAGTTTGCCATCGTCTTTATAGATGACATTTTGATATATTCACACTCCGAGGAGGAGCACGTCGAACATTTGAGGCAGTTTCTTCAGACTCTACGAGAGTATCAGTTGTATGCTAAGTATGAGAAGTGTGGATTCTGGTTATGAGAAGTACAGTTCTTGGGCCATGTTGTTTCCGAGCAGGGGATTGCAGTTGACCCGAGTAAAGTGTCAGCGGTGAGGGAATGGGGATAGCCCACGACATCGACGGAAGTGCGTAGTTTCTTGGGGTTGGACGGATACTACAGGAGATTCATTCGGGGATTCTCCAAAATAGCGGGTCCATTGACGAATCTGACTCGCAAGGGGGTACCATATGTTTGGGATGACGCTTGTCAGTTGTCTTTTGACGAGCTGAAAGACAAGCTTACTTCAGCGCCGGTCCTTGCTTTACCAAAGCCGGGTGCGGAGTACCTGGTTTACACCGATGCCTCTTTACGGGGACTTGGGGGAGTACTTCAGCAGGAGGAGAAGGCAATAGCTTTTGCCTCCCGCAAGCTTAAGCCGCATGAGAAGAATTACACCACCCACGACCTGGAGTTAGCAGCGGTCGTTTTTGCATTTAGGATATGGAGGCACTACTTATTGGGGGAGAAGTTCCGTTTGTTCACAGACCACAAGTCACTACAGTACCTATTTACTCAGCGAGAGCTGAATATGCGACATCGCAGATGGTTAGAGTTTGTGAAGGACTATCAGTTCGACATACATTATCATCCGGGGAAGGCCAACGTAGTTGCTGATGCGTTGAGCCGTAGACCGGTAGACGAGGTAGCGAACGTATGGAAAGCAAAGTGGAAGGAGTTAGGCCACCAGGACGCAGTACCCCGTTCCTTCATATCTGTTATGACAATTACACCCAAGATTTGTATGAGGGTAATACAGGCCCAGACCACAGACCCGTTTTGCCAGGAGCAAATTGTGCGACTTCTAACCGAGGGTGCTGAGTCCTATTCTGTTAGTTTCGATGGAGGTTTGCGGTTTAATGGGAGGTTGGTAGTTCCTGAAGGGGATGAATTACGTCATGCAGTGATGACCCAATCTCATGGGTCCCGGTTTGCGGTGCATCCTGGAGGGGATAAGATGTACCAGGATGTGAGGAGACAATACTGGTGGAGTGGGATGAAGAAGGACATTGATGAGTTCGTGTCCAAGTGTTCTACCTGCCAGCTGGTGAAGGTGGACCATCAAAAACCGTCAGGGTTGCTTCAGCCATTGGAAGTACCCGCGTGGAAGTGGGAGAGCATATCCATGGATTTTATTACAGGGTTGCCTACATCACAGCGAGGCCATGACTCTATGTGGGTGATTATAGACCGTTTGACCAAGGTGGCTTATTTTCTGTCGGTACGAACAGATTATACCACGGGTCAGTATGCTCAGCTGTTTATTGCCGAGATTGTCTGATTACATGGAGTGCCCCTGAATATTTTGTCAGAAAGAGACAAGATTTTCGTGTCGCGTTTCTGGGAAAGCTTTCAGGAGGCTATGGGTACTGAGTTGAGGTTGAGTTCAGCTTATCACCCACAGATAGATGGACAGACAGAGCGTACTAATCAGATGTTAGAGGATATGCTACGCATGTGTGTTCTTGATTTTGGAGGAGGTTGGGAGCCACATCTTCCACTGGTAGAGTTTGCTTACAATAACTCTTATCAGTTCACGATTGGAATGGCTCCATTTGAGGCTTTGTATGGAAGGCCTTGTCGTTCCCCAGCTTTTTGGCTCGAAGTGGGGGATAACAAGTTACTAGGACCAGAGGTGATTCAGGAGACCTCCGCGAGGATCGAGATGATTAGGAGTCGCATTCGGGTAGCCCAGGATAGGCAGAAGAGCTACGCCGATGCGAAACATTTCTTCCGAGAGTTTAGTGTAGGGGACCAAGTGTTATTGCGTGTATCTCCTATGAAGGGAGTGATGAGGTTCGGGAAGAAGGGGAAGTTGGCTCCGAGGTACGTGGGAACATTTCCCATAATCGAGAGGATTGGGTCGGTTGCATACAGGTTGGGACTGCCAGAGCATTTACATCGCATCCACGATGTATTCCACATCTCGTCGTTGAGACGATATCTTCGGGATGATATGGCCCATACTCACATTGCGATAGATGAGATCGACTTACAGCCTGACAGCTCTTACGAGGAGAGACCGGTGGCTATCCTAGACTATAGTGAGAGGAGATTGAGGTCGAAAATAGTTCCACTTGTGCGAGTTCAGTGGGAGCATCATAATGTGGAGGAATCAACTTGGGAGCGCGACGCCAATACGCGCGAGAGATATCCAGATTTTTTCTTACCAGGTATGCCTTGTTTTCCCGAATTTCAGGACGAAATTCCATTATTAGGGGGGGAGTATGTAATACCCCGTATTTTTATGCTATACTAATTTGGGGATTTATTAAATTTAATGTGAGTTAATTATTTAATAAAAATCCGGAAATTAATTATGTTCTAATTATTAACGTGACGAGAGTTAGTAATTATGGAAAATTTGTTGAATATTACTAATGAGAAAAGTAATATATGATATTGATTATATTGAATGTCACGAGAGAATAAAATGACAATTTTGGAAATTTGAATCGGGACGCGCCCGTGTCGCTTCGGGACTAATTATTGATAAATAAAATTCAATGTTTTATAAATCATTCGTATGGTCATTTTGAGTGCGCCGACGCGTCCGGAAGGGTCGAGATAGTCAGAAAAGTGTACCCAGGGATTTAGTTTGGGTCTCAGGGCGTTTTTAGGCCTAATTGGTACCCCGGGAGGGCGTTTTGGACATTTCGCATTTTTGGGTAATTAAACCCACGAAAATTCAATGGGTTATATCAGATATCTGGATTTTCATCTAGGGTTAGAAACTCTAAACACAAGTGACGGCCATAGGAGAGAAAGGAGAGAGCTCTCAAGGCAAATTCAAGGCCCGAAATACACCCGTTTGCACCGCCGCCACCACCAACGCGTAGATCGCGAGACGAGGAACGCAACCACATCAAAATCATCCGTAAACCAGACTTTTGGAAATCCCAGACAAGTGTTTATCTTTCTTATTTCGTTGGTGAAATTTCTATATTAGTTTAGGAATGATTAGGGATGAAATATATGGAAGAAAACCCAAATTGTGATAGGAATTTGCATGTAGTAAAGACTGAACCTTATTCTGGAAATCTTTTGTGATGTAAAAGAATAATCCACGAAATTTTGGTGTAATTAAGAAAGGAATTCTGGGGTAAAAAGGATTAGAACCATAATTTAGAGATTTTTAGGGTTCTTGAGTTTTAAATGAATTTCGGCATGATTAATCCATGTTTAGTGACGTAAATTGACATGCTTTACATAGGATATGTATCATATCATGTTAGGATGTTAGTAGGACAAGATTTTGGACGTTTGGGAATGTAAAACTTGAAATTGGATGAGAATAGGTGTTAGAACCCGTAACTGTAATTCTGCAGAAATCGCAATACCTGCTTGATCGATCGATCGAGCCCCAAACCTTGATCGATCTACCACTCCTGGCAGACTCATGTTTCCCCTTATTAATTAGTTGAAAGTCAATTTAATGTGAAATAATTCTTGGGCATCCTTAATAAAATGTTTTGGGAGATATGGAGGACCAGTAGGACATATGAATAATTTTGGGATTCTTAATATGAGACGAGAATTGTACATGTGGGATAATTACCTAAGGGTTGATGAATTTATGAATTAACGGGAGAGTTGCGTAAGAGAGTTACGTTGGAACATAGAAAGGACCCTTACTGAATTTTATACTTGGGAGGATAGAGTCCATGCATGTTATGTATTCAAATGAGAAAACCCTTCGAGTTAAAGTTAGAAACGAACTCTTATACGTAATACTAATAATGTGAAAATTAAGGACAAATGTTGTAATTATGGGTGATGAGAGGAACCTATATTAATATGATAAAAGTGGTATATTTATATGATTGTGTATGCATATATTATATACATGTGAAAACCATGCCCGTGCTACTTGCTATCCCCGAGGTTACCGCGCTGGGACGATCTTATCATGTGTTGCCTTATGGGGGATATTGATTCGTACCCTAGGAGATAGATATCCTTGGTACAGGCTATCGAATCGATAGTTCAGATGGTCCTAAGAGACGTGAGGGTATGTACTGACCTCTTAGAGACTTGGAATCTATACTTCGCCTCAATCTTGTTTGTGTTTATATGTTGATACAGTTCGAGAGTGATTCCGATCTTGTATTTCCCTTAGTGTGATCGATACGGGGATTGGATAGCAGAGTATGCCTGACCATAGTTTTATTTGGGTTGCTGTTATTATATATATATTATACGAGTAGTTAATATATATATGAAATTATGAAATTTGGTACTACCTATTGTGTTATGGTAAGTAAGACTGATATAATGTCGTAAATCGGAAATACTTGTTTGAAAAGTATAATATCACACTGGGAAGCTTTGTTAATAAATAAAGTAAAAATGAGAGTATTGTTATTAAGCGAAATCCTTTTTTTTAAACATTTACACGGTTCGGTTCTGAAATCTTACAAGTAATCTAAGATAAGTTAAATCACTGGGAAGATTAGTGCGATAAATGATAAGACAAACCGTTGGGAAGGTTAGTGCGATAGGTGTGCACATTAGAAGAGAGTTGAGAATTTCTTAAGAGAGTGTCGCACTAATATGTTGTTGCATTGGCATGTATCAATTTAAATACTTGCTAAACGTATTTTAAATCAAACACACTATCGGGATCTGACCCGTTTCTTTTTCTCTTTCTCTCTCTTGTATATATATGTTTGTATTACAGGTGCCCAGCCACAGGGGCGTCTTGCTTAGGATCCCTTGAAAGGAACGTGCTGTAGCTTAGGTGGGAGTTGCAGGCCACTTGCATAGACGACTTCGCTTACTTGATTCCACATCTATCATTCTAATTAATTGGGCATGTGTCGCCCTTTCCACTATTTATCTGTTTTACTGGGACATTTGTATTTCAGTTATTTCTAGTACGGTTACCTTGGGATTTATTCCAGCATGAATGTTTTACTTTAGGTTTTAAATGTTGGGATTTGAATGTTGAATGTTTGAATTAATTGGATTATGTTCCAGGATGATTGTTGTATGATTCTTACTTATTGAAAATGTGGTTAATAATTAATTAAATAAACTTTTCTTTAAAAATACAATTTGGTTAGAAAGGTTAAAAGTGGTTTTGACACTTAGCTTAATTAATTAGGGTGTTAATTTGGAAAAGTTTATTTTTACGACAGTGATGCTAAGAATGAACCAACTGTTCACCTTGATTTTAATTTAATAAAGCAGTGATCGCCCGGTATTTAATTAGGCGGGGTGTCACAGTAGGATCAGAATTGCAGTGGTGGGAGTCCATTACCACCGCGGAGGAGAGGAATGCCCTCACTATTCTGGAGTTCTGGGTGCGGTTCGACCGCAAATATTTCCCGTCAGCTGTTCACACTGAGATGAGGAGAAAGTTGATGAACCTCAAGCAGGAGGGAAAGACCATAGTCGAGTATGAGGCTGAGTTCACCAATATCTTGAACATTGTTCTGAATGAAATTCCAACCGAGGAGAAGAAAATTTAGAAGTTCACGGATGGATTGACTTGGAGGATCCGTCAGCACCTGTTGGGGAATCTCTCGTTGGCCACTTATTCTGATGTGATTAACACTGCACTACTTCACTGTCGGGATCATCGCTTCCACATGTCTGAGAGCAAGAGATTAGGAGAGTCCAGCCATCAGGGCAGGACCGGGGGAAATAGTGCTAGCGGGGCACAATCTGCTCAGGGACAGCACAGGCAGGGTGACCAGGGTTCCCAACAGGGGGATCATACGAGATTCAGATCTGGGGGTTTCAGAAATTGACAAGGAGGTTTTCGACATGGCCATCAGGGTCAGAACGGCCATCAGGGCCAGAATGGCCAGCAGCAGCAGTTTCAGCAGGGCCAGCATGGCCAGGGTAGGAATGGTAACGGCCAGCAGGGTCGTGGGTAATAGGGACAGCGAGGGGGAAACTTCCCACGGAAGTGCTTCATTTGTGGCAATACTGGCCATAAACACCAGGATTGTCCTGATAGGGGTAGGTCCCCACAGCAACAGCAGGAGGGTGCTCGACACGAGCCACAGATGTTTCTCGCCGCCCTCCCAGCACCACCACAGATGGTAGCATTACCACCCATTCCAGCAGTCCCAGTCCAGCAGGGACAGCTTCAGTATGGGAGAGTGTACCAGCTTCAGCATGCCGCAGTTCCACAGGATCCACCTGCTATTGAGGGTATGTTCTCTATTAAGGGGACTTTGGGGCATATTTTATTTAACATGGGGGCCACACATTGTTTCATTGCCACGAGATTTGCACGCACTGTAGGGTTTCTAGACACCGCAGAGAGCACGATTACTTGTGTAGATTCACCGTTGAGAAGGGGTTCCGTGATTTCCCTTATTTGTAGAGGTGTGGGTATAGATATCGGGAGGTTTACTTTACCCGCTGATATGTTAGTATTAGATATGACTGAGTATGATGCGATTATTAGTATGGATTGGCTAGTTGCGTACCGAGCCATGATTGATTTTTTCAGTAGGAGTATCATTTTTTGCCATTCTCGAGCAGGAGATGTTTTTAGTGGCGATGCCTCGCCGTAAGGGAGGATCGTCCACTCACTTGTACTATATAGAGGAGGAGACCTCTAAGGAAGTGGTGATGCCACTCGATTCGATTCCAGTCGTTAGAGAGTTCGCTGATGTATTTCAGGACATACCTGGATTACCTCCTAATAGAGAGATAGATTTTGTTATTAATTTGACACCGGGCACTCGGCCTATTGCCCGCGCACCTTACCATATGGCTCTAGCATAAATGAGAGAGATAAGGGATTAGATTGAGCAGTTGTTGGGTCAGGGGTTCATCCGAAGGAGTACTTCACTGTGGGGTGCCCCTGTGTTGTTCGTAAAGAAGAGGGATGGGTCGTTGAGATTGTGTGTAGATTATCGGGAGTTGAATAAAGTCACGATACGGAATAAGTATCCGTTGCCCCGAATCAATGACTTATTTGACCAGTTGAGAGGAGTCTGCTTCTTCTCAAAGATTGATTTGCGATCGGGATACCATCAGTTGCGTATCAGGGAACAGGACGTCTCAAAAACGGATTTCTTGATGAGATATGGTTCCTACGAGTTTCGAGTTATGCCTTTTGGCTTGACCAATGCTCCAGCCGTGTTTATGGACTTGATGAATAGGGTATTCAGAGAGTTCCTAGACCAGTTTGTCATCGTCTTTATTGATGACATTCTGGTTTACTCCCAAATAGAAAAGGAGCGCGCAGAGCATTTGAGACAGGTTTTGCAGACGCTATGTCAGAACGAGCTTTATACAAAGTATGAGAAGTGTGGGTTTTGGCTGAAGAAGGTTCAGTTTTTGGGGCATATCATTTCAGACCGGGGGATATCTGTTGATCCGAGGAAGGTATCCGCGGTGAGGGAGGGGGGACAGCCCACGACATCGACTGAGATCCATAGTTTCTTAGGCCTAGTAGGATACTATAGGAGGTTTATTCGGGGTTTCTCACAGATAGTGGGTCCTTTGACACATTTGACTCGCAAGGGTGTACCATTCATTTGGAGCGATGCCTCTCAGTTGGTATTCGATGAGTTGAAGGACAAGTTGACCTCAGCACCTGTGTTAGCAGTGCCCAGACTGGGAGTTGAGTATTTAGTTTACACTGATGCATCCTTACAAGGACTCGGAGGTGTGCTGCATCAGGAGAGTCAGGCCATAGCTTATGTTTCCCGTAAGCTTAAGCCTCACGAGAGGAATTACCCCACCCACTACTTGGAGTTAGCTGCAGTCATTTTCGCTCTTCGGATTTGGAGACACTATCTCCTGGGGGAGAAATTTCGGTTGTTCATAGACCACAAGTCTCTACAATACCTCTTCACGCAGAAGGAACTGAACATGCGTCAACGACGGTGGCTTGAGTTTGTGAAGGATTATCAGTTTGATATCCAATATCACCCGGGGAAGGCTAACGTAGTAGCAGATGCATTGAGCCATAGGCCAGTAGATGACGTGGCCGGGGTGTGGAAAGCTAAGTGGAAGGAGTTGGGACACTAGGATGCAGTGGCCCGATCGTTCATGTCCGTGATGATTGTTACACCGCAGATTGTTACGAGAGTGATAAAGGCCCAGGCAAATGACTCGTTCTGTCAGGAGCAGATAGTTCGATTACTAGCAGAGGGAGACGAGTCCTATACCGTTAGTTCAGATGGGGGATTACACTTCAATGGGAGATTGGTTGTTCCGGAAGGGGAAGACTTGCGACACGAGGTAATGGCAGAGTCGCACGGCTCACGGTTCGCGGTACACCCTGGTGGGGATAAAATGTACCAAGACATGAGACGCCAGTATTGGTGGAGCAGGATGAAGAGAGATATCTCCGTGTTCATTTCTAAATGCGCCACTTGTCAGCTAGTAAAGGTGGATCATCAGAAACCGTCAGGACTTCTACAGCCATTAGAGGTTTCGATGTGGATATGGGAGAGCATATCTATGGACTTTATCACGGGGTTACCTACGTCACAGAGGGGTCACGATTCCATATGGGTAATTATGGATAGGTTGACCAAAGTTTCTCATTTTCTACCCGTGAGGACAGACTACACTACGGGACAGTATGCCCAAATTTTCATTATGGAAATAGTGAGACTTCACGGTGTTCCTCTAAATATCGTGTCTGATCGAGACAAGATATTTGTTTCAAGATTTTGGGAGAGTTTCCAGGAGGCCATGGGTACGGAGTTGCGGTTGAGTACGCTTATCACCCGCAGACTAATGGGAAAATCGAGCAGACAAATCAGATGTTGGAGGACATGTTACGTATGAGCATTCTAGACTTTGGAGGTGGATGGGAGCAGTACCTTCCACTGGTGGAGTTTGCTTATAATAACTCCTACCAGTTCACCATTGGCATGTCTCCATTTAAGGCATTGTACGGTAGACCTTGTCGTTCCCCAGCATGTTGGTTAGAGGTGGGGGATAACAAACTCCTTCGGCCGGAAGTGATTCAGAAGACTTCGGAAAGGATAGAGTTGATACGGAGTCGCATTCGAGTAGCTCAGGATCGGCAGAAGAGCTATGCTGATGCGAAGAGGTTCTTCAGAGAATTCAAAGTGGGGGACTAGGTGTTACTCAGAGTATCTCCGATAAAGGGGATTATGCATTTTGGGAAGAAGGGGCAACTAGCACCGAGGTATGTGGGTCCGTTTCCTATCATCGAGCGGATTGGGCCAGTTGTGTATAGACTTGGATTACCGGAGCACTTGCATAGGATTCATGATGTGTTCCATATTTCCTCGCTAAGGAAATACCTTAGGGATGATTTGGCCCATACTCACATTGCTTTGGAGGGCATCGATCTCCAACCCGATAGTTCCTACGAGGAGGGGCCGATTGTTATTTTGGATCAAAGCGAGCTGAAACTGAGGTCAAAGATAGTACCATTAGTACGTGTTCAGTGGCGGCATCATAATGCTGAAGAGTCCACATGGAAGCGCGAGGATGAGATGTGTGAACGCTATCCAGAGCAATTTTTACCAGGTACTTTTTAGTTCCGAATTTCGGGACGAAATTCTGTTATAAGGAGGGAAGTATGTAATACCCCGTAATTTTATCGATATTCATTTAAGGGATTAATTAAATGAAATGGGAATTAATCCGTACATAAATACTAACAAGATGTGAGTTGGTATTTGATTATGATGTTAAAATTTATTATTTTCGAGTATGTATGGTAATACATGAGTATTGATGATATTTAAATTAATTTGGGAAGTTTAGTTGGGACGCGCGTGTCAGTCGCGTCAGGAACGTAATTAATTAAATTAAAAAGTGAATTTTATTTTTATCAACCGTATGGTCATTCAGAGTGCTCCAACATGTTCGGAAGGGTCAAAATAGTCGGAAAACACTACCCGGAGGTTTAGTTTGGGTCCCGGGGCATTTTTAGGCCATACCGGGAACCCAAAAGGGTAGTTTAGTAATTTTAAATATTAGGGAATTAAAACCCACGAAAATTAGAGTTAATATTTATAATTTTAAAGGGCCACTAAGGCCATTACCAGCAAAAGTTAAGAGAGTGAGCTACGGGAGTTTTGAGAGAAGTTGGAGAGAAGTTACAAGAGCCAAACCAAAGCCATCACCATCCTTGGGAGAAAATCTGTAGAGGGGAAGAGGAGAACCAACTTTCAATCCTTCAACATCAAGTCAGAACATAAGGCAAGTGGTTTAATGACATTAACTTCAAGCGAATGTTTCTTACATGCTTAGAATTGAAATATTTGCATTATATTGAGTGTTTGATGAAAACCCATGAAATTGGAGGTAGAATTCATAATATGATATAGGGATTGCATGTAGAATGTTATTGGATGAATGTCATATAAAAAATAAAACTTTTGATGATGTAAAAATGGATTTATAAGGAGAAATTGTAGACATTAAATTCTGGGTTCATATTCATAGGATTTGGGGTAAAAATTGGGGATTTATGATAATTATATGTTGTTTAGGAAGATTTGACCACCAAAAATATGTTAAGAAACGACCTAAGAGGGTGTAGTGAAGTTTAAGAATATTAAAATACTATTGGGCTGATCTTAGGATGAGTTTAGAGAAGAGAAAAATTGAGAAAAACGAAGTAGAAAATTTCTGGGTTCAAACTGCCATCTCGTTAGAAGACCTGCCCAGGTCGTTCGAACGACCTCGTTCGAACGAGCTTCTAACGAGATGACGGTATTCCTTCTAACGAGTTGGTATTTCGTTCAAAGCCCTTCGTTCAAATGAATGAAATCATTCGAACGACCTCGTTCGAACGAGACATTTAACGAGTTGACAGAATGGCCTTTTTGGCCTGATTTCATTTCAAACGTTCCGTAGACTTATTTAATTGGAGTATTAACCTTTCCTTATTGATTAGTGGGTATAATTGTGAGAATTGGGGTACGTTCAGGAGTAGAACGTATAACCTTATAATAAAATCGGATGTCAATTGAGTAGTAGGAAACGAGTACCTAATTATGACGTGAGAAGGGTTGATAACGTTAATATACAAATTGGTGGCTCGTAATCATATAACATTAAATGACGGTATAAGAACGAGATGTATACCTATATTAATAATACGAGATATCTAAGATGTGAGAATGCTTAGTATATGTGGTTTCATGTGTATAACATACCTACCATACTTGCTATCATGGGAGGTTTGCGTTCGATTAGGGCCATCTAATCTTTGTGTGCCTACGGGGGGATTTAGATTGGTACCTAGAGGGAATAGGTCTGAGAAAGACTTATTGAGAAGTTAATAAGTCTGCTGATCATGGGAGCGTAGGTATGTGCGTGACCCATGTGATGTGAACTATGTTCGCCTCCATTTTGTGTGATTGATGTTATCTGAAAACGATTCCTGAGAGATTCGGAATGTGTGGTCCTTATGTACGTGATGTACCTGGATTGGATAGCAGAGTATGTGTGCACCGCAGCTTAGTCTCGGGGTGCTAGTAATGTATATTTATGATGAGAATAATATACTGTTAATTGAGATGAATTGTCACGTTTAATTGTGAGTATAAATTGTAGCAATGTTCTGTAAAGATAAATTGGATGATCTCTAGTAAATTAGTATTGCTAATAATGGGAAACCGAGAATAAATGTAAAGCTCTCTAGTTAATTGATGATGTTGGGATTAAAGTGTGAATCGTATAGAAATGTTAGAATATTTTTTGAACTAATTAGATATGGGAATTTCTAGAATGGGTACGGGTACGTTAGGAGTGCACAAATAGTTGAGAGGTGAGTAATTCATGTGAGAGCACATCCTAACATGTATTTTGCATTCGTTGTTTTAATGTCATTAAAACACTTACTATATTTTAAACTGTTTTCCACAATCGCGCTCTGACCCGTTTGCTTTCAAATATATTTTCTTGTAAAACCCTTTTAGGTGCCCAGCCACAAGGACACCAAGCATAGGAGTTCCATTCAGGTGACGTACTGTAGCTGCTGTGGAAGTTACAGGATCTTGTCATTAGACGCCTTCACTTTCGATCTTGACTCTATTAGTAGATTTCCTCATCAGTTGGGCATGTTGCCCCATTTCTTTTAGAAACATTTTTAAATATTCACTTTAATTCAGATTTTGGGTTGTAATAAATTATAATTCAAACTTAGTATTTGTTATTCCCGTAGTTGGATTTGTGGTGAGGAGTATTCCTCCAGTTTCATTATTACTGTATGGTTATACTTTTCATTTCATTGTGGTGGTTGTGTTAACATTTCTTATCTTATTGTATGTTAATTTGATTTAATTAAAATTGACAACTCTCTTTTTAAATATTAGGTGGATAGTAATTGTTAAAACATTTTTCGACAGTGATGCTATTAACTGAGTCAACTTGGCATTTTGTATTAATTTAATAAAGGAGTAGCTACCCGGTATTTAATTAGTCGGGGTGTCACATTGTCCACACGTACCGATTGCCCGCAAGAGCAAGACGTATATCGTGGAAGTCACGCCAAAGGGGGGGAACCCTTTTTGATACACCCAACCACACTGCATACTCGCATATAGCCGTCGAACCTAGGAAACACATGTTAGATTGTCGGTTTTAACCTGAAACTCTGTCGAAATTTCGGGTTGGCCTGTGGCCCAAATTTTTGCGCATTTTTAAAACGGGACCCTGTCCGTGAGCCTGGTCACAAGTCTAACCATAGCTTTTTATATATTACAAACCCAATTTTTCCAGGCTCGGATCCCGTCCGGCATTTTGCATTTAGGAGAATTAATACAAGTGAAAACATAATAATTATAATAATCGTGCTGAGACCGTCTCCAAAGAAAAAATTCTCCTTATCAAAAATCCAAAAACATTTCCCCTCTCTTTATCAAAAATCCAAAAATATTTTGTCTTTCAATCTCGAAAAAAAAATGTCAAAAAATTTTCATCCTTTTTTTTCTCAAAAATAAATCCCATTTTACGCCTTCTTAGGTTGATCGCAAACCCCTGGCCTGGCTCCTTATTGGCTTCGATCTTTAGTCAAATCACCCTAGAGTTCCGTCTGTTCCCCTATTAATCCTTTCGAGTCCAAAATTCATCCGCCTTCCATGGAGAACACAGATCAAGTACCCGTTGTGAAGCCGGATCTGACGGCAGTCCTAGCTCAGCTCGTGTCCAAGATTGATAACCTCCAAACTGAGGTTCGAGAGATGCAATGAAATTCGGTTCTCATTCCTCAAGAGCCCGAGGCCCTATTCCCTCGTGCTATAGGTCCACCCAACCCTATTTGGGTTCCATAAGAATATCTGCATGCTCCATGTGTCCCTCCTGTTAATGGGCCACCGCCTGCCCAGCATCTTATGATGAACCTTGCCCATCCTGGGGCTAACTTGGCTATGATCATTGATCCAAAGGAAGAAGAGCTGAACAAAGTCAAAGAGTACCTCAAGATGCTCACTAAGAAGTTCGACTAAGTCAGAATATCAGGAAAATACATGGACTACACCCACATGTCTCCTTATCCCAAAGCGAGGTTACCCGAAAAGTTCAAGATGCGAAATATCGAGAAATTCAGAGAAAGTGGACCCCCGATTATTCATCTCCAAAGTTATCACCATTCTATGACTCTAATAGGGGCTTCTAAAGAAGTGGTAGCCCAATTGTTTCAACAAACTCTGAAGAATAGCGCCCTCCGATGGTTTTTGTCTCTCGAAGAGTTCAGAATTCGTAGTTGGGAGGATGTAGCTTGGGAATTCATGTCACAGTACAAATATAATGAAGAGCTTGAGGTCACCCACCGTGATTTAGAGATGCTCAAACAGAACTCTGGGGAATCAGTCAGTAACTTTATCACCCGATGGAGGGAAAAAGCAGCTACCATGACCGATCGGCCTTCCGAGGAAGAACAAGTCAGCATAGTGAAGAAGAAATTCTTACCCCATGTCCGAGCAATGATGGGAGGATAATACTATCCCCATTTTCGAGCTCTCGGAGAAGAAAGAGTAGAAATCAAGGAAGGTCTTGCCAAAATAAAAGTTGAACCGAAGAAGGTGTCCGGACAGTTCACCCCCAGAAAATATGACAAGCTTTCCAATTCTACAGTCTCAACCATCAACAATATCTCTCAACCAACCACATCATGGGCAACAGAAAGTCGCACTGTCCCAATCCGAAAGGAATACACCGAGATCCATGCTCTTCTCTCCATAGTTTATCAAGCCTTGTTCAGCCGAAACCTTATCAAACCTTTAGATCCCCGTCCATTGCCAAATCCACTCCCAAGAAACTTCAAGGCAGTTGCCCATTGTGCCTTTCACTAAACTACTGGCCATACCACCGACCAATGTCTTCACCTTCGAAACATAATCCAAGGTCTAATTGATCGGGATACCATCGCCCCACCAGACAATCCTAAGCCAAACACTACTCACAACCCACATCCAAATCATGCCAATGCCATCTTTCTAGAAGAGAACCCAAAAGTCGACCCCTCAACTCAAATCATGCACATATACTCTCCTAAACCTCTCTAAATTTTCCCATATTTCCTCCTACACCCTGCTAGCCTTGCTGATCAGGCATTGTCACTCCTTAACAGAGCATGCATTATTGTACGTACCCGTTCCGAAAATGGAAGTAATTATCAGAAGTCTTAAACCAAATCCTAGAGTTAGGGATGAAATTGCCCTCACAGATGGTCATTGATTGCCAGAGGTTCAGTACGATGTTCTTGGAAGCACGAAAATGGGCCCGAGAGTCCGATAGTTGGTTAGTACCAACTGATGAAGTCAGCGTGGATGATGTTGTCGAGATTATGGCAAAATTATTTCAGACGAACCAACAACATTTGTAGTATGACCGAGCTACTTGATGCTCTGAAGCTACAGGGGCGCCTGGTACCTTCACCCTTACACATCCCCACCAATTGGGAAGACCTGTATGAAGAAGACGTTGAGGTTATGGAATGTATCGACTTTATATATAAAGACAAAATTGTTGCCACCGGATGGGGGAAGAATTCAAAGAATCAAATGAAGAGCAAGCTTCAGAGAAAACTGGCCCAGTAGCCGACATGTGTGGGATGATATCATTTGAAGAACTCCTTGGAGAAATAAACAAGGTGGAAAAATAACTCGAGATCGATGAGGAAATGGGATTCATGTTCTTCCCTTATTTAGTAAATCACATGACCAGATCAGGGAGTCATTACCAGATTCCAAGCTCACTACCAGCTAATGACAAATGGAAGGGTGTTGAAAACCTTCCTATGCCAGAGATGACCCTCGAGGAGAGCAAAATCCTCGATCAACTAAATAAAACTCAATATAACATCACTCTATGGGGGATTTTCATGTCTTCTTAGCTACATAGAAATGCTTTGATCAAGTTACTCACTGGACCCACAGTTCCTCCTTTTACCACACCAAAAGAAGCGGTAAATTTGGTTGGATCCTTGACCTCTACTCGAATGCTATCCTTTTTCGAAGAAGAAATCCCCAAGATTGGGCCAAACCACAATCATGCACTCAATATCTCCGTTGAAGTTATGGGGAAGGTCGTACCACTCTCTCTTGTCGATAATGGATTCTCCTTGAATGTCTGCCCACTAAGAACCTTCAAATGTTTAGGATTGAAAGAAAGCGACCTCGCTCCAACCTTCGCTGTTGTGCATGCCAACGATAATACCCATCGAAAGGTGATGGGATCCATAAATCTTATAATAGGGGATGTCTCTATAAACCATGTCATCGAATTCCAAGTTATTGCCATCTCAGCTTGTTTCAATCTATTGCTAGGATGACCTTGGCTCCACAGTATTAAGGACGTGTCTTCCTCACTCCATTAAAAATTAAAGTTCTTCGGTGATGAACGGTTCATTACCCTCTTGGGCGATGACGATAATGCCGATAGTACAAGTACCAGCAGTCCAATTCTTGAGATACAATACGGGTCAAATGATATGCTCCTATTAGGATTCTGAGTTGAACCACTTCTACTCCCGACAGGGGACAGCTTCAAAGAAAGGGTTTGTCCAGAATACGACCCTTATGGCAATGTCAATGTGATTCTGATGTTTAGAAATATGCACTTCATGCCCGGACTGGGGATAGCATAAAGATAACAAGGGATACTTGAGCTGATTGAACTAAAGAAGGCTTTCCCTCCTTGTGGTTTGGGGTACCAACCATCAAAACAAGAGCTCGGAATGATCCTCCAATCTCGACCAAAGATAAGAATAGACTGCGTCCAGACTATCCCAGGTGAATCTTTGAATGGATGATTCATCAAAGAGGGCGAAGACTTCCCCTTTTGCGGCTTTCCTGAACCATGGTATGACCATACAGACAAGAAGATAAAGCCTGGAATGAAGATCTTTTTCCAAGATAGCTACCCATGGGCCGAAAGTTCCCAACACCATGTACAACCGCTCATCAAAAATACCGAAGAGACTGAGGAAAGTGACTCCAAAGATTCCTTCAGTTTGCAGACACTGGGGCTGACACTCTGCATGGTTCCTTGGGCACTACATCATTGGATCCATCCCAACTGATTAAAGCTGTTGATACACCTCTCCTTAACTGGCATACTGTGCCAGTTCTACCTGTTGAAACCTCCCATAATGCTAATGCTCACCCCATTTCTTCTTCTATTGTCTATCCTTGTTCAAATGTAATCGAGTCCTCTTTTGACGAGGTTCTCAATGTTGTTTTTCCTATCAATGAAATAAATGAAGATTTTGAGTATCTTATTGTGCCTTACATTAACTGTTTAGATTCTAATCAAACTTTTGATGATGATGATTGTGCAAATGAACAATTCTTAACTGATTTAAATATGGTTAATAATAAAAAACATAACCGCGTTCAAGTTAATGAAGAAGGGACTGTCGTTATTAACCTTGATTCTAGTATCCAACAACGCAAAATTAGGATAGGGGCTACCCTCGAACTCGAAGAATTCCTAAAGGAATTCATGGATGTCTTCGCATGGTCCTATGATGATATGCCCGGCATTGATCCTGAAATAGATTAGTATGAGATCCCCACTCTCCCAGATTATAAGTCGGTCAAATAAAAGTTGAGAAAACTCCGCACCAAATGGTCGCTCAAAGTCAAAGAAGAGGTGGTCAAACAGTTGAACGTAGGCTTCATTCGTGTGATCGAATATCCCATGTGGCTAGCCAATATAGTGCCTGTACAAAAATCAAGAGGAAAATATCGGATGTGTGTAGACTATCGGGATTTGAACAAAGCCTCTCCAAAGGATGATTATCTGTTACCCAATATCGACATGATTGTGGACAACACAACCAGTCATGCTCTCAAGTCATTTATTGACGGATTTGCTGGATAAAACAAAATCAAAATTCACCCAGACCAGTAAGAATAAATCATATTCATCACCCTATGGGGAACCTTTTGCTACACTGTCATGACATTTGGTCTCAAGAACGTTGGGGCTACCTACCAAAGGTATGCCATAACCATCCTGCAAGATCTGATTCACAAAGAAGTAGAGGTCTATGTGGATGATATGATTATCAAATCCAAGACTAGAGATGGTCATGTTCTCGCTCTCCAAAAGTTCTTCGAACGACTGCGACAGTATCAGATGAGACTCAATCCGCAGAAATGCTTCTTCGACGTTACAAAGGGAAAACTCTTGGGATTCATGGTCAGTGAGAGGGCCATAGAAGCAGATCCTGCCAAGCTAAAAGCCATACTTTAGATGCCACCTCCCCGAATAGAGAAAGAAGTCCAAGGTTTCCTCGAGAAATTATAATACATCAGCTGGTTCATCAACCAGCTAACCTCCATCTGCGAGCCTATCTTTAAACTCCTCCAAAGGGATTCAACCAAAGTTTGGAATAAGGTATGCCAAGAAGCCTTTGACCAAATCAAACAATATCTGACCCAACCCCCGGTACTCATGCCACCATAGCCTGGTCTCCCCTTGCTCCTATACCTAACCATAACCGACACTGCAGCTGGGGCTTTGCTAGCCCAATACTTTGAAGATTCCCATAAAGAAAGAGCCATCTCTGACTACCTCATTCATTACCCCGTAGAAGAAGCTGATGTCTTGATGTCCAAATTCCCAGATGAAAACATCCTTCATACTGCTCAAGATAAGCTTCGATGGCAAATATTCTTTGATGGCACTGCCAATAAAAAGGGATATGACATTGGGATACTCCTAATCGCCCCAAACGACTCCCATCACCATCAAGTTGGATTTCCCTTACACCAACAACATGACTGAATATGAGGCATGCATAGTAGGCCTCAAAGTTGCTCTCAATAAAGGTATTCAATGTTTAGACGTCTATGGGGATTTCACCATCATTATCAGTCAAGTGCTCAGAAAGTGGAGAGTTAAGGACGAGAAGATCAAACCCTTCCATGCCCATTTAGAAGAACTAGCCTACCAATTCCAAGACATCACCTTTTATTACCTACCTCGAGAAAATAATAACCTATTCGATGCTCACGCTACCTTGGCCTCCATGGTCAACATGCCTGAAGGAATAACTATGACCCTCTTCCTAGTTCAAAAGCAAGATAAACCAACCCACTGCTACCACATTGAACTCGTCACCACAGAAGATCTCGAGATGGATAATTGTTGGTACAATGATATCTGGCGCCTCCTCAATCACGGTAGGTATCCCGAGGGTTCCAATAAGAAAGACCGGTCAACCCTCCGAAGACTCGCTGCCCAGTACATAATTTTTCACAAAGCACTGCTCAAAAGGAACTTCGATGGAACTCATCTGCACTGCATCGCTGGGGATGACATTGAAAAGATAATAAAGAAGATCCATAGTGGGGAATGTGGACCCCACATGAACGATATCATGCTTTCCAAGAATATCATCCAATAAGGTTAATACTATACCACCATGACTCAGGATTGCACCGCCTATGTCCGTAGATACCTCAAATGCCAACAATTCTCTAACCTTCAGCATCTGCCTCCACGTGAATTATACAACATGACCTCTCCCTGGACGTTCTCCACCTGGGGCATCGACATCATAGGGAAGGTTACAATGAAGGCTTCCAATGGGCACGAGTTCATCCTAGTTGCCATTGATTACTTCACCAAATGGGTCGAAGCTGAGGAAAGTGGCCAAATTCATCAAGAAAAACATCATCTGCCGATATGGGATCCCGCACGAGCTAGTTTTAGATAATGGGTTGAATTTTGAGGCAGAAGTCACAGAGGTGGTAAAAGAATATTGTATTCAGAGACACAAATCTTTTCCCTACCGACCTCAGACCAACGGTGCAGTTGAAGCTGCCAATAAGAACCTCAAAGCCATCATCAACGAGATGATCGAAAGTTATCGGGATTGGGCTGAACGGATCCCATACTCTCTCTGGGGCTATCGAACCTCAATTTGAACCTCTACTGGGGCTACCCCTTACACTCTAGTTTATGGTATGGAAGCAGTCCTATCCGTGGAGCGGGAAATACCCTCACTGCGCGTCATACTTGAAATCAAGGTCAGTGAAGAAGACTGGTGCCAAAGCCGTCTTGACGAGCTGACCCTCCTAGAAGAAAGGAGATTATAAGCACTATACCACATACAAGGGTACCATCGTCGAATAGCGCATTCATTAAATAAGATATTCAAGGACCGTGGTGTCTGAGAAGGGGACCTAGCCCTCAAAGAAATCATAGAACCCATCTGGGACCCCAGAGGGAAATTCAAGCCCAATTGGAGCGGTCCCTACATTATCAAGAAGATATTGTCTGGCGGTGCTGCAATGTCACCGACTTAGATGGGGTGGAGATGGCTCATCCAGTCAACCTAAATCGTCTCAAGAAGTTTTACCCCTAGTCCAAAATCTTGGCGCGCTACGACTCTTCTCATATCCCTTTGATTCTAAAAAAAATCTCTCTTCATTTCCTTCTACCCAGAACTACGTGGACTTGATCCTCTGCAAAAACTCATTTTTAAACAAAATTAAAAATCATCAAAATCCCCAGAGGTACGTAGGCAGCTCATACACCTTATATAAGCACGACCCTTTCTTTTGCACAAAATACTATTCTTTTCTTACCTCCGAGAACGACAGTCCATTCTAACATATACTTGAACAAAAGGATTATATATGCCTTAGCGATCGGTATAGATAATTTAAACAACACAAAATTCATCGAAAGGTACAGATGGATGATCAGAAACTTGTTTATTTCACTAATAAGAAAATACGATACAGATTACATAAGAAAAGGAACGGATAACTCCTTTCCCCTACTCTCCTAAAAAAGCAAAAATAAAATCCCCACTTTTATCCCCCATTACACAATAAACTCTCCAAGAGCCCTATCCACAGCTATCAGAGGATACTACTCCATCATCATAATCTTCATATTGGGGTCCCCAAGTTTCCCCTGCCTGAACACTGTGTCGCAGACACTCCATGGACTGATAAGCGCGAACCAGCTTTGAAAAAACCACAACACCTCCTTCCATGGTGTCAAAAGAAACAAGCCACTTTTGTCCAGTCTCCAATGCCAACATCTTGCTAACTACTCACCTCCACAACCACTTCATATAATCCCCAGGGATATGCCAAACTCTCCCAACAGACTGATAGGGACGGGTCGACGGACTTCGACTCTCCCATAGAGAGCTAAGTCGCAGGCTCAAACGCTCGGTCAAATCCTCTACCGGAAAGAAATTTAGTGTCCGAGGTGGCACAACCTGTGCCCAGCCAAATTAGCGCAGAAGACGCCAAGGGAAATAAAAAGAGGTCTGCCTGAGACCAACCAGCCGCACATACGAATATTCTCCTAGCTCCAGAACAGGAAACAACTGTCCCCACCAAGGCACTGACAAATACAGATTCTGAGCCCCATTCTCCATAAGATAGTTCTCCCAGCTCTCAATATCCAGGCCAACGCTGAAGAAGTGATGCAAAAAGAAGCTGGGTACAACTGACAAAGGATATTCTGGAAGAGTCACTAGGCAAAGTCTTTCAGACAACCACATGAACAGCATGATGGGGCTACCCCGCAGAAAGCCAGAAGGATCTTATCGCCAGGCATCCAGACCATTCAGGGTCTCCACCGGTATCACCGCTGCAGGATTGCGATGGTATGACATCCATGAAGTAATGGCTGCAAGTTACGGATCCACCAGCAGCTCCCCAGTCACCAACAGCAATTTTGAAACCAGGCTCAGAGCAACAACTCCAGCATAGCCAGCATCACCTACTTCCCATAAATGCACGGACTGCAATACCTATGGGAGGGAGATCATTCCTCCAGCAACCAGTGATCTAGTCACCAAAGGTGAAATACGAAGAAGCCCGGCCAGCAAATCCCTGGGAGAACGGGAAAATTCGGGTAAAGCCGCTGCAACACTGGGATTTATCTCCAGCATGATAGAAAATTCCTCGTAGGTAGGACAAACTTCATCCAACCCAAAGCGAAATACATTGTCTTCGGGGTACCAAAATTGTACCACCGCCATTAGCATGTTCCACTCAATGGACCGATTGCGCCACAAAGAAACTCGACGCATGTTGAAATTATAGTAGTCGATGTTATAAGAGCACATTTCTTCCAAGGCTTCAAGGTAGTTAGCAAACTCAATGCTACCAGGGAGATCCATCTTGCAGGGCTAAGAGATAGTAGGCAAGTAAGTAAGAATGTGAAGGTGTGATGAAAACACTCCACCCATACCCCTCTTTATACTTGAAAACCCTCATAAAAGACATAATCCCTGTAGAAATCGGAGGGAATCCTACCCCACAAGGTACCAAAAGGATGAAGAGGGCACTAATCAAAACTTTGAATTGATAGGACTGGACTTGACTGTCGATAGGCAGGACAAGGGGCTTGCCGATCGGCAACCTACCATTTTTGGAAATTTTCCTTTTTCCTTTTTTTATCAAAATCAGAAACTCAATAAAATTAAATTGACATTCTCAACATAATTTCAAAAAAATCCTCTTCCACCCCTATATAATTTCTCACTCCTAAAACTTCCCTCAAAATCCCCAAAATATCTCTTTTTACGGTCTCAACAGCAAAGTAAAAAGCGCATATGCATGCATTAACTCATTCATCATTAATAGAAGATAATAAAAAAATCCATTGTATTGCATATATATATTCTTTTGTGTTACATCAAATTTTTCAGGAAATAAAAGAAAAAAACAACGGGACTCAGCTCGAACCCACATTCTCTCTTTCTCTCTCTCACCTACCCTTCACCCCTCTCTATAAGAGCTTCTACCCCTGTGACACGCTCTCTTTCTCCTACGGTGAGATGATGCACCACCGCTACCCGAGCCAGAGTCCTCCTCGGATGAAACAGATGGCACCAAGCAAGAAGGAACCGGGATCGCATCCCGAATATGGGCAATCACCGAAGATATCCAGTCTTCGATGTCCCTCGGCCAATTGGTCGACACCCAAATTTGCTGCAAGGGAAAAGGCAGAATAAGTATCAAAGAGGGATCAAAATAGAAAAGGAACCAAAAAGAGGAAAAGAACAAAAACGTATACCGCAGGATGAAGAACCTCCTCTGTCAAACCCAACTCCTACGGATCCATCGCATGAAGACGGTGTAACATAGGCACCATCCCTCCATCAGCCCATCGAATGTTGTACGAAGGGTTATGCAATCGAACAAAGGGAACCTCTGAATTCGCAGACACCGCAGACGCCGATGGACCACCGCTACTGTGGGAATACCCCACCGCCCGACTCTAACTCGCAGGAGGGAAAGGAAAGGCATCATATATGCTGGGCACCATCAAACAGCTCGTCACAAAGTCCATATATTCATATGGTATGGCCATATATGTGTACAAAAAGTAGGACTCGTCGATCATCGTCGCGATCCTCGCATCCTTCGGCAACAGTCTCTCCCACCTCATAGACATAGGAGGCTGCGCAGGTGGCACCACCACCTCCTCCTTCGCAATCTGTCGAATCAACCGCTCCCCAAATACCAGGAATGCCCGAACTCTTGCGCCAGCAAACACCTCATTTGCGCATTCACCCCGATCGCCCCCGTGTCCAGAATGGTTGTCCCCCAAGGGTAAAAAGTCACCTGAAAATTCCCAAGCAGGCATAAGTCAATACAAAATCAGAACATACAAAACCAAGACTGAAAAGGAAAGAGTCTTACCCTACCACTGGTCAGGCCATTGAATACCTAACGCACTGCCTCCAGAGAGAGGGATCCCTTCGACTGACGATTGGCCTTGCGCCATCGATACAATCGACAGAAGTCCCTAAGGGTATCGTCCTTTAAGGTGATCAGCAGGGTATTGCACCCAATCACCTCATATAACCACATCTACCAAAGATAGGAATTTATAATAAAAAAGAGATGCATAAGGAAAATGCGAATGCATGAAAGGAAAATGCGCAAATTAAAGGATACCTCGAGAAGATACGTGGCTCTTGTAAAAGTTCATCGGCATCACTGGCTGAATGCATCCAAAGAAAAATAGAGGGTCGCCAAACTCAGGCTCCCCTAATCATAGAGAGGGATGTTCGAAAACATCCTCAAATACGACAAAAACCACAAGTGGACGACGTTGCCACTCGATGCCACCATGAAGCCTCCCAGCACTAGCAATATAAACAACCGGGCCATCTTCCTCACCTGCAGCGTGTACTCCACATCAACCACCCTACTCAGCAAAACATCCTTTAGTAAGGATAGCTGGATGGAATCCCCAGAGACAATCCTCCTTACATCGCCGAGTGTCGCCCTCACTGCCTCCGACCTAACCCTCAGAGAGCGATCCACCTTTATATGCTCCCCATCACAATCCAGCCTCAGCAGCTATTACACGTCTATGGGAGTCAGATTCATCTCCCCAAAAATGAAATGGAAGGTGTGGGTAGCATCCCACCATCTCTCCCCCAAAGCTCACAAAACCGCTGTTGAGCGAGGCGTCTCATCCAACGCAAACGCCAACCTCTTAAAACCCGCTGATGATACCACCCAACGCACCACAGATGGAAGATTCTCCCAGACATCCTTAAGCCCCGTCATCCCAAGGGCACGCATGTTCTTTAAAGAGATATTAGACTGTCAAAAGAAAAAACCTTGTCAAAATTTCAGAAGAAAATGAAAAATCACCAAAAAAAGAAGAATGCCAAAAGTCAATTTACTTACATAACCGTCGGGTTTCACCACCCTCGAGGAGGGATGACGTGACGACTCTCGCAGAAAGTTCCGCTCATCCGTAACCGAATCAAATGCATCAAAGGAGTTCTCACTCCCCAAAGCAAGAGGCACCCTGGACCTCCACTCCACGTTCGCCCAGTCATCAACAGTCAACCATTCCCTATGCACTGCAGTGCTCACAAAGGCAGCCATTTCTTAGAGATGGTAACGCTAGAACGATTTGCACCCTCTACCAAATGGAACCCTCTGTACCATGCCGACCGGAACCCCCCTTAAAATTTCGTACAAAAATTCCCAAAAAATACCAGAAAGCCCTGAAAGATTCTCAGAAAATTCCTAAAAATCCCAGAAAGGATTTAAAACATTTTCACCAAGAAAATTTCACACTCCCTCAAGAGGAACCCCCATTTCCCCAGTGAAACTCTCAAAAACCAAGTAAAACTCCTCCCCGACAATGTCCCCGAAAAATCTAAGGATCACCTCTTATCCCCCAAAGGTCTCAAACCTCCCCAAGAAATACGTCTAATACCTGGGCCACCTAATCACTTCCCCAATGGAATTTACGGCATCAAACTTGCCTTTCCTCCGCAAAATCTCCAAGATCACAAGGATTTCCCCAACAATCGACTCCCAGGCTCAAAACAACATGACGAGGTAATTCCCCCAGCGAAACTCCAGAAAGTCATTTTCAATGTCTCCAAAGGACTTTCTACATTTTCCCCGGCTCATTCGTTGTTCCCCAACGGAACCCAAAATACAATATTTATCCTCTCTTAGGTCAGAATTGACCTCGATCTTGGATCGTCGCCTCTCTTAGGTCAGAATTGACCTTGGTTCTCGATCGTCACCTCTCTTAGGTCATAATTGACCTCGGTCTTGGATCGTAGTTAGGTGAGAATTAACCTCGATCCTCGATCGTCACCTCTCTTAGGTCAGAATTGACCTTGGTCTTGGATCGTCACCTCTCTTAGGTCAGAATTGATCGGTACTCGATCGTCACCTCTCTTAGGTTAGAATTGACCTCGGTCTTGGATCATCACCTTAGTTAGATCATAATTGACCTCGGTCCTCGGTCGTCACCTCTCTTAGGTCAAAATTGACCTCGATCCTCGATCGTCACCTCTTTTAGGTCAGAATTAACCTCGGTCTTATATCGTCACCTTAGTTAGGTCAAAATGGACCTCAATCCTCGATCGTCGCCTCTCTTAGGTCAAATTGACCTCAATATTGGATCATCACCTTAGTCAGGTCAGAATTGACCTCATCCTCGATCGTCACCTCTCTTAGGTCTGAATTGACCTCGGTCTTGGATCATCACCTCTCTTAGGTCAGAATTAACCTCAGTCCTCGGTCGTCACCTCTTTTAGGTCAGAATTAACCCCGGTCTTAGATCGTCACCTCTATTAGGTTAAAATTGACATCGGTCCTCAGTCGTTACCTCTCTTAAGTCAGAATTGACCTCGATCTTAGATCATCACCTCTCTTAGGTCAGAATTGACCTCGGTCCTTGGTCATCACCTCTCTTAGGTCAAAATTGACCTTTGTCCTCGGTCGTCACCTCTCTTAGGTTAGAATTGACCTCGATCTTGGATCGTCACCTCAGTTAGGTCAGAATTGACCTCGGTCTTGGATCGTCACCTTAAGCCCGCAGAATTGACTTCGACCTGCAGAATTGGTCATCGTACCTCCAAGCCCTCAGAATTGGCTTTAACCCGCAGAATTGGTCATCTCACCTTAAGCCCTTAGAAATAGCTTCGACCCACAAAATCAGGTCATCTCATCTTCACCTTAATCCCGCAGAATCGGCTTCAACCCGTGGAAACTGTCATCTCACCTTAAGCCCGTAGAATCAGCTTTGACCTGCAGAATCAGGTTATCTTAACTTCAATCCTGAAGAATTGGCTTCGACTCACAGATTTAGTCATCCCTTTAAGCCCTCAGAATTGGCTTCGACCCGCAGAATTCTTTATCTCACCTTAATCCCTCATAATCGGCTTCGACCCGCAGAATTGGTCATCTCACCTTAAGCCCGTAGAATTGGCTTCGACCCATAAAATTGGTCAACTCTACTTAAGCCCGCAGAATTGGCTTCGACCCGCAAAATTGGTTATCTCTACTTATGCTCGCAGAATCGACTTTTACCCATAGAATAGGTTATCCCCAGCACACTTTGTAGGTGCTTAGAATCGGCCTCGACCCTCTGAATTGGTTGTCCTCACTCCCTTAGATCCTCAGAATCAGCCTCAATCCTTTGAATTGGTCATCCTCGCTCCCTTAGGTCCTCAAAATCGGCCTTGAACCTCTGAATTAGTCATCCTCCCTCAAAAGCATCATGCGGTGTCTATTCGATAACTAGCGTTTGTTCTAAACTCACCCATCGAGAGGCTATGTAGACACTCCATTATGTTACCCCATAAGATCACCTTAGGTCCCTAGCACCTGCCTTCATCACTAAAAACCCAGGTCATACCCCGAGTACTAACCTAGAAGCCATCGGGCACTCCCAGGCTCCGTTTGACCAAAAGTAAAACTCTTCAGATTGACCGAGACTAAATGAATCTTCAAAGGGCACTAAAACCCCTTTCCAACTGTCCATCCCGTGCACGATTCCAATTTACCATGCGGACGAATGATCTATTTTCCCCCAAAACTCAATCAGGAGACCACCGAGCGCTCTCGGGCTCCATTTTACCTAATTCAAATCTTCATATCGATCGATACTAAATGAATATTCTAAGGGCACTGAAACCCCTTTCCAACGATCCACTCTGTGTGTGATTTCGACTTATGGTATCGACGAACGATTCGTTTTACTCCGAGGGCTCACCAAATTCTTCCAGGGCCCGGTTAACTAAAGTCAACTCCCCAAACTGGATAAAACTCTTTGTAATGTAGAAGTACATCTCCTAACCTTTCTAATGGTCTTCCCCGTGCACGATTCAGACTTACCATTAGGACGAATGATCCATTTGCGTCCGAAGATTCCCCGTCTAATGGACTGATGAATGCTTTCGGGCCATATTTGACCCAAAGTAAACTCCCAAACCCGGGAGAAGTCCAAAGTACTTTCAAAGGTATCTAAATTAACATTCCAATAGTCTGCCCTGTGCACAATTCTGATCAACGGTTTGCGTTCTGCGACCGATTTTTCGAAAAGTTCTTAAAGACACTGCCAAACGACAGGTCCTAGACCCTGCCTATCGGCAGTGTTCCTAAACGCACCTTTCAATTGGCAAGAATAGGGATATGCCGATCGACAATTCCCTAGGCCTATAAAAAGGAGGCCTGACCTCACTTGCAAAGGAGAGCCAAAATCAGAAGCATATCACTCTCAGCAAATCCAGAAAACCTCTCTCGAAGCCAGCGTGATTTCCACACCCAAATCCCTTTCCAACTTTCGATTTCCATCATCCTTTTCATCAAACTCGGTGAATTCACTATCCTCCATCATCATCCAAGTCTAAGGGCTGCTCTCCAACATTCAAGATCACGCTCAAGATCTTTAAGAAGGTCCAATTTTCTCAACTCTCTCCTTAAATTCTCATAAATTTGCAATAACTTATTCTATTACTTAGCATTTTTATTATCTCATCTCACACATCCTAATATACTTTTTTACTTAGTATTATTGCACATCTCTTATTTTCATATAAATAAAAACCCAAAAAATAAGAAAAAAAGGGTTTGCTCATAAATTCCAAACGGGATTTCTCATACTTTTCTCACACTTTTCTCACAACTAAAACACTTTTTCTACACACACACACACATACAAATAAGAGAATCCCCCGGTTGGATTTATGGGATAAACCCCACCCCCCGCTTTGTTTGCGAACTACGTTAACTTTAATGCCTCTATAGGCTACGTAGGCGTCTCGGGGTAAAACTCGAGACTCGAGTCCTATTTTTACTTTTTCTCTCATTTTCTATCTTCACTAAACTCCACTCTCTTATATTATATATATATATATATATATTTGTTCTTAGTAGCGTATTATTCCACATGCGTTATCGTTCCATTATAACGATCAACATAAGAATAATCGCGTAAATCCTATTTTCTAATATTTTTATACCTTCCTATGGATGACTAGTTTTACCTCTTCCATGGTACAAGCTAAGGATTCCTATCTCCACTATATATACACATGCACACATATCACGGGGACAATAAAAGGAAAATAGCAAAAATCCATGAGAGACCGAAAGGGCGGAATGGGTGCCTAACACCTTCCCATTCCGTAACTTAGCCTCCGGACCCCTTTCGAATCATTTTGGTTTCGTATGCATCAATATGTCTTTGGATGATGTCTTTCGGGATGGCTCTCTTTCTTTTGTCTATTTTGAGTAAAATAGACTGTCGACTCTAATCTCTCTACATTTTTACACCTCACCCAATTATGTCGGCCGAAGCGCTCCCGAGAGGGACGCGCGGGACCTAAGGATCCACCCATCGCGCGCCCGCCCGCCACGAGGATCCGGGAGGGATGGCCATAAAAACAATTTTCATAGGATTCCCAGAATGACATGCAGTTTTGTCTAGTGAAAAAAATCTCATGAAAATATTCCTGGAATGGGCAAATAGATCCAAAACGATGCTAAAATGATACCAAAATTAAGAAAATCAAACAAAAATGCTAACTAAGTATAAAACAAGTGGTATATACTAGGAATAGGCAAAAGTGACATCATGTAGACCATCTTATGCTAGCAAAAATGTCTAGTCCTCATCCAGTAGGTGCGGTGGAGTTTTCCAAAGACGGTGACATCTTTTGAAATAACTCCATGAAATCATGAGAAGTCTTGACCAAAAACTTTACTTGTTCTCTAATATGTGCAAACTCTCTATCATTATGTGAAAGAAAAGTATCATGAGTGAGTTCATGTGTACGAACATATGTAGGAGCAAAGCGTGACATATAACCCAATTTAAAGAAAAACTCCCTAAGGTGTCCTCTCTTTTTGCAATAGGAGCAAAGATAAACCAACCTAGGTACACCTCTCTCAAAAACACTAGGACGTTCTCTCCTAATAGGTACAGAATGCCTAGGTGGGTTGGGTTGAGATACTAAAGTGGGAATCATCTCGGGTGCAACAATAGAAGTAGAAGCACCGTTATGATGTGTCGGAACTCGTCAGGTGTGACGGCTCCAGAAATGGCACTAAGCCCACGTGAGTTATATGTGCTCCTTTTAAATTCATCCTCAGTCCATGAAATCATAGATTTTCAAAGTTACGTTATCTACAGTGACAGTGGGAGGAGTCCACCCTCTTTCACACACAACCCAAACACTTTCGTCTACGGCCTTTAAGTGAGATTTCATGCGAGCTTTCCAATATGCGTAATTTGATCCGTCAAAAATTGGGACTCTATTATATAAGTTCTCCATTGAAATTTTGCTTTTTCAAAGATCAATTTTTAGAACAAAATTGATATCCAGAAAAATTTTGCGAAAAAATCACACAGTAAATTTGTGTAAATGGCTATGATACCAATTTGAAAGACGTGTGCGATAAAGATTTGAATAGTTTCACAAATTCCAATCACAAACTTATTTAATTAGAGTCAATTTATGAGCCAAATTAATTAATCCCTTAAACTCAAAGATCTATATGTGTGCAAGTGTCAAACCAACATAAATAAAATATGTGACATAAATTTAGGAAAAATCCCCTCAGGGAAAAACCTTTTTATTTCACTCTAATTTGTAAAGAATGGTTTACACGGATTAAAATGAAAATACAAGAAGTGACATACGAAATACTCACAAGCGTCGGTTTCGAAGTCATCGGCTAGAGATCCCGCAAGAGCTCCAGAAGGTCAGCAATGGAAAAGCTTCGTCTTCTCCACAAGTGTACTCCAGATGAGTAGTATAATCTTACTTGGGGTTTAGAGGATTCACATAAAGGATTGAGAATTATTTGTGAATAAAAAAGGTATTAAAACCTTAAAAATATAAACTCTGGAAAGAGGTACTATTAGGGAGAAACGAAGGTATGCAGACTTAGGAAAACATGTAGCATGAACCCTGTTTAAATAAGCAAGTTGTGGCGGTGGTAATTCGAGCGACATACGATGTTGTTTGAAGGAGACGGCATCTCGTTCGAACCATATACGATGTCATTCGAACGACATCAGTGATGTGTCTCAAAATGCCTCTTTAAACAGATCTCGTGTGTTTATCTTCTTCCAGACTTCAAAAAATTATTTAAAAAATATTCCAAACTATTTATGCAAATAAATAAAAACTACAATTAAAATTATTTTACCATAAGTGCGTGGAGTAGTGGGAACGGTTGAATAGTACATTTCTTGAGCCATGATGCATGTACGAAGATGATGTATACATGAATTCAGATCAAGGTCTTCGTGGATGGTCATGGAGATGTGCCAAATGTAGCGGTATCAGATATACTTAATAGTGATCTAGGACACTTTGTAAATTCCTATATTCTACCCTAGACATTTATAAAACATGTCCTTACAACTTTATATTGTCACATGAGGCTATATTTAAGTTTGATGAAGTTTTGCATTCAAATAAAAACTCCGTGAACATGTTTAAGTGATTGGGTCTTAATTCTTTTGTTACTAGTTCACACCCTTTCACTACCATTTACCACATGTTTTCCTTATGAGTGTGGAAAGCTTAATGTATTTTGTGTCGCGTGTGGTGTTTATACCTATGTATATGTGCGTGTGCATTATTGGTATCTTTTGTGTGTGTATATATATATAAACTCGGTATTCCTTTGTTTTTGAGTCTTCGCCTTGCTATCTAGTCCATGGTGATTCATGTTGAAATAGATATTCTTCTTATTGCAATTGATATCTCTTGCTTATATTAGATTATTCTAATTGGTATCGTTTTTCTATCGCATCATAGTTGGTATTTATTAATCTTTGTGTTGGATTAGTTGCTCTTTTGTTGCCATGTTACTTTATTATTCTTGTCACTTTATTCACCATTGCATGATATACTTATTTTTCCCTTATTCATATCCCTTGTTTCATTTAGGGGAAATTTTGATTTAATTGGGGGAGAAATGGGTTATTTAATTCATTTTAATCTTTGTTTTTTCCTGAACAAAAAGGGGGAGAAATGGTATCTAAACCTTTTAATTTGGGAAATTTAACTTAGGGGGAGACGTATTTATTAGGTAGATCATGTTAGACAATGGGGGATAATTTATTTTATGCACTTTATATTGTTATATTCCTTATGCATTTGATGGTGTGTTTAAGTGTGAATGTTTTCATATTTAGTGACAACATTTTAAAGTGGCAAAGCATTGTATCCCATGTGTCTAGTCAAGTGTCTATAATTTTTTAATTTATTTTGGGAGGGTTTGCGTCTTTTAGAAGAGCTTGACGGCCCATAGGAATTTTATTTTGGGTTTTATCCCGGAATAGCCAAAGGGGGAGATTTGTAAGGGCAAATTTTCAATCGAGTCTATTTGTTGTGTTGGCTTAATTCCGGACAAAACTAATTGAGTCATAGGATAGTAGTTAATCATATCCTTTCAAGCCTATGACATTTGAGTTGAGGATGTAGCGACCAAGAGTTTAAAGATTACATCATTGTCAGTTTATATGCCAAGATTTTACGTCATCGACATTTGGATTCCAAGGTCTATAAAGGTATGAATGCATTTAATATATAGAGAGACTTGGTTATTTTTATTAGTGTCTTTTTATAAAAAAAAAATCATAACGACTTTTTATTTTTCTTAGAAAATCACTTTAAAAAAATTCATAAAAGTTTTTGGACTTAAAAAAGGATTTTGGATTTTCTGAAAAGTCATTCGAACGACATTTTTTCTCGTTCAAACGAGGTCGATCGAACGAGATATCAAATGAGCTGCTAACAAATTTCCGCCATTTTTTCTGTTTTTCGTTAGAACTCTCGTTTGAATGACTCGTTCAAACGAGATATCAAACGAGATTTGGACTTTTATCGCTATTTTTTCGTTAGTACCTCGTTCGAACCAAGTCATTCGAACGAGATTAAAAATTCATTCGAACAACTTGAGCGCGAGAACAGGTTTTGACAGTTTTTTTTAATTAACTTCCCTTTTCCCCACTAACTTTTTACCAGCTTTTATAGTGCGGGAACCAACGTTTTTAAATGACTTTTTGCATACATCCTAAGTGTTTTTGGAGAGCAAATTTATACATCAAAAAGTACTTTAGTTTTTTTTATTCAAAATAATTTGATCTTAAAACAAAAACTAGTTACACCCATATCTTTGTTTTGATCCAAGTTCTAAATATATATTTGCTTTGATATCACCATTATTGGCGTCGGGTATTTTTCTCATCCTAAAAAAGAGAAGTTTCCTACGGTGTAGTCCATTTTTTTTAAGATTTATGGTGCCCATACGTTGGAATAGACCTTCGTATGTTTTGACGGTTGATTCGCCCCATCGGTGGATTCCTAGACTATGGTGGATTCCGAAGTTATCGACAAGGCAGAGGTAGAAGAACGGAGAAGCGCAAAGTATTGAAAGGGACTCGAGTTTTTTAGGTAAGTCTTTTTTCATGTCTTATGTAAAATGGTACCTAATGGATTTGAGGCTGGGGCGTTCGAGGTTTTTCCCATTGTGGGTTTTCCTTTTACATCGCAGCGTTGTGTGTTATGATTTCTTTTTATCTTGTAAAATCACTTAGATTCATATGTAGGATTAAAAAAAATTGTTTAATCACAACTTTAGTGTAATTTTGGTGATATTTTAGTTTGGGTGGTTTTAATTTAATTTAATTCAAGTTGGTATAGCTAATTTGGCAAAAATTCACGCTTAAGTTTGTTTGGAATAAATTAGGACTTGAATTGAATTAATTTTGTTTAAGTGAAAATTTAATTGTTTATTTAGTCTAATTTAATTTCACTTTAATTTTGAAAGAAATTGAAAATTTGTTTAGAATTTAAAATTTGGGATATTTCAGGGACCATCACCCCTTTCAGAATCCTTATGTGACTTGTCTTTGAAAGTTATACTCTTTTATTTATTAGAATTTTCACGATGATGATTCAAATTCACGTCATAGGTTTAATGTGAGCCAACTAACTATTCATATAAAAGTGGTATTGGTTATAACTCTAATTCAAATTCAACTCATAGGTTTGAAGTGAACCAACCAACTCATCCACACAAAAATCTATTCCTTTTTTTATTCCAAAATTGTTGTTGCCCAAGGTAAAACATGATTTGACTATGTCACTAAGTTAATCATATAATTCATTACAAGTTTTTATCTCCTCCATCATAAGTAATTTAAAACAATTGGTCAACAATTGAAGCTTGGTATGCTTTATGATGGAGGTTCCTTCATGGTCTATCTCCCTCATATTATCACAGGACTCTTTATACATTGTGATTTATAACTATGTCTAAATATGGTCACAACAGCAAATCCAAATATGTCTTTGAGACCCATAGTATTCCACCCACTTTCTTAAATCTCGTTATCATCCCATGCACCTTTTTTCTTGTTGACTTGGGCATTGTCGAAAGCGTCAAAGGTACACTTCCAACATGTTAGCACATTATCTCATATACTATTGTCAATTGATATTACATATGTTGGCATAAAATAATTCATTTAGGAGTAGTTGCCACCATAAAGAGGAGATCAAATAGAGAAACCACCTTCCATCACTCATAAATATTCACTCTATATGGATAAACCTTAAAAATAAGGAGACCCACCTTGATAGTAGTTGAGAGTTCATGCTCTTGAAGGAATCTACCCATATAAAAATAATTAACAAGTTAAGAGATCATTTTTTTTACTTTTATAGGGAAAATGAAAAATATCATAAAGGTTTATGTGATAAATTTTACCAAAATTAGAAATAACACAATTTCTATCTTCTTTATAAGGAAAAGTGAATATAAAGATGATAAAAGGTAGAACAATCACATAACACATGCTATACGAGAAAAAACTCGTAATTGGGAAACACTTGGGCCAAAATGAATGACAAATTTACTTATGTAAAGACCTTACAACAAATAAAAACTCAATCTTACACTGTAAGAGGGGGAGTCCTCTTGGGGCTGGGAGTATTATAATACAATCTGAGGCATAACCCCTATACATATGGTGATAAAATAGTAACTCAAATGTCCTCTAAAATAAAAAATGAACACACAGTATTGTGTATAACAAACACTAAAATTGAACTCGTGAATATGTATAACTCAAATAAAAATAAAGGAAGGCTTATTCTTATTGAAAAAAGGGGGAGTGTTGGCAGGTTCCTTCATTCGAGTTGCTCCCCAAAGGGAGAGAGAAGCAAGCACCCTAGATACATCTTGGCAGGCAGCCAGCACACTAACAACCTTTAATATCTCTGGTTAGCTAATAAAAGCTTCATAATAAATGTTAATGGTGGGTGAATAAACTCTGGTTTGCAATAACATCTTTTCTCTCAGTGTGTTTTTACTTCCCCCCCCCCCCCCCCCCCCTCCCTCTCTCTCTCTCTCTCTCTTCTTTTAAGTGGTTGAGGTTAATAAATATCCCCACACGCCTCCTGAGGTGTCTCAGTCCTTATTAACGTGAAACACATTTCCCTTACGCTTTAAGTCATGAGCATTAAATGCCTGATAAGTCAATACATCCAACGTCATAATCATTAAATGACAGTGCATACCGTTTAGCTACTAATTGTGCGTCAGAGGACTGTCACAATAGTGGTAGTACACTAAACCGTTTGACAGACCTAATACTACAGTGGTTTACTCAAGTTTAGATTGGACAGTGGGCAGGTGGCTGTGACATCACTCACAGTAGATGTGAAATTTGGCAGAGGGCTATTTGACTCAAGTCTCAATGTAAGATGAAAGTCATGGTTACTTTACATAATCTTCCACGAAATGTGGTCTCGGTGTTTTACCAGGTGTATTTTAAATGGTTAAGACAAGCCTTGATGCTTCCTTACTTTTCAATCCTCTAAACCAAGTTCCTCTGAAGTTCCCATAGCGATGTCATTCGATAGAGCATATAAGCTCTCTCAAGCCCTGCCAGGCTTGGTCTCTCGCGAGTACCATTTGACCTCACACTCAAAGTTACAATCGTTACAATTTACAATCAATGCAATTAAAAGATACAATTTGACTGAGTAAAAATGAAAGATAAAGATGAGCTCTCTCGGTAGAGCTCCCTCATTGAGCTTCTTCGCTGCCTTTATGCGTTTTCCTTCTCTTAAACCTCTTTTGTTAAGAAGGGGAGCTATATCTACTCACGAGATTACATTGAAGCCCCTTACATTTCCCCCTTTATGTAGATATTTATTGTGAGTCTAAGAAATGTGTACACGAAATCTCCTCAATCCAATAGACCATCCGTTATCCAGTGAAAAATTCTTCTCGATGTGATTCAATTGCGGTTGTTCCGTTATGATTGTTTAAAAAGGAAAATTCTCCCCAATGTACTGGAGCTAAAGCTCTTCAATATCTGGGCATATGGCGAGGGGAGAACGTGAACTTTTTAAACTATTGGTAGGAGCTTGGCATCCGTTTTCTGTGAGTAGCCTCCAATCGTTTGGACTTGTTAATCTGTAGTGAAATTTCTCCCCGATGTATCTCTAAATCTAAGCCATCATCGTTCTGACTTCTCAATAAGGAAAATTCTCCCCGATGTACCTGTGCCAAAACTATCAACGTTTAGGCTCATGGCAAGGGAACATCGTGACCTTTTTGAACTTTTGAGTGAAGGTTGGTGCCTATTTTTTACGATTGACCTTTGTTACATATGACTTCACACCTTTATTGAAAATTCTCCCCGATGTATCCTAACCCGTTCTAACATCTTCTGGGTTTATAACGAGGGGACAGTCTTCACTTAGGCCTTTGGATTTATATTAAATTTTAAAATTGGCACCAAATTATTTCTTCTCCTAGAAGCAACTTTCTCTCTCTTCCAAACGTTAACTCATTAATGACTGGACGCCATATTTTCAACTGTCAGAGCAATTACCAAAGTGACACGTGTCTTTTGAAATGATTGTTGATGGCTGAGCATGTGCTAGCGTGGAAAACTCAAACGTTATTTAGAAAATCTAAAATGCCTAATACCACCATACTTAGCATTTTCCTACTCTTACCTTTCATTTTCCTTCATAGTCTCCATAGATTTTAGAGAGTGAAAAAACTTTTTCCATTATTAATCATCTTTTAAAGTTCTAACATGTGAGAGCCTTCTTTTTCCTCCATTTGCTCTTGTTGTCAGCAACTTTCAGCCTCATTTTTCTTCTTATAATTATTTTTTTTAACACTACAAACCTTTTAATGGATTCCTCTAACATTCCAGTTGCCCCTATCACCACTGCTACACCTGCTCCTGCCCTAAACGCCATCGCCCTGATGGTGATGCATCAAGAACAGTTTCATATCTATTTCCATTCTCTTATTTTTGGCGAGGGTGACAATTTTTCTGCTGAGTGCAAAACATTTTTTGTGAGTGCTAAGTGTGACCCCCTGACACTTAGTGATGAAGACAGTGATTATACTATTGGGGGCTTCCTACCCCGAGAGGGGACTCTAAGATTTAGCCTTGGCCATGGTGACTTTACCTTTCCCTAAATAGATTTTGAAGGGCCTGAAGGATGCCCATTCATTTTGCTACTTGGAGTAGTTATATGTAGACTACTCACACTGATTCCCTCATGAAGGTTGAGCTCTATCTCTCTTCGTAGTTTAGGGATTTGACTTCGTCCAAACACAACACTACCCTCCAGGTGTCGGTGTCTCGCTGGATTATTATAGACCACACTTTCCTCGCAGCACGAGGAGAGTTTACCATCACCCTCGAAGACGTCTGTGAACTTCTTGGGATAGATCCCACAAGTACATCGTCTTATTTTGATGAACCTATGGATATCGAAGAGACTGAGCTCATGCAAACTTGGATCAAATATGTTGAAGTTGCACATGGTCTTTAAACAATGCTACCTTCACCCCTTATATCAACTACTTTTTTCATGCCCTTTCTGATAAGGGAGGCTCTTCTTCATATACTAAGGGTAAGGATACACCCTTAAAGTTACATCCTTACATCTTAGTCATTCTTTCCTATTTTCTCTTTCTTGGAAAGCCCAATGACCCTCCCCATAAGGACTTGAACAATATCTCCATCCGATTGGCCAAGGGGTTCAAGCTCCCTCTACCAGTAATGGCTTTAGGGTCCCTCTGTACATGGTTGGATAGGAATCATCTTGACATGGATAACTCCCTCGATCGATATAAGGTTGCTAATTTTTCCAATGCCATTCTTCTAACGAGTTTCCTCTATACCCGTTTTTTAGAGATAGCGCCACTAGAGGTAACGTTTCCATTTAAAGAGAACCTCAAGTACCATCGCTTAATGCGCTGGCATAAAAAAGAAAAGTCATAAGGACATTTTTCCAATCTTGGACAAGTGCAGCTACTTCATCATGTGGCCATACAATGAAGAGGCTTATACTCATTCTTGGTCATTATTCCCTCGTGAAGCTAGGAGGGTTTAAGATACTTCTGAGGAGCTCATTGCTGAAGATCCCTCATTTGTTATGGTACTTCTATTGACCCCATATTTCTTGCCTTCTTAAACTTAATGGGGTAATACTTATGAGCATTACAACCCCAATTATTTCTCATGCAATTTTGACTATGATCAACGAGCCCCTCGCCTTCTTAATCAGATATCTCACTCCAGGGACAACTCCTTTGATTCTTTCTCCCACTACACTATCTCAGCTACTTCATCTTGTGCTCCATGGTTAGTGGTTGAATCACTATTCCAGGTTTGATGAGGAAATGTGATGTCTCTGCCCACTTTACCACGAAGTATTGGCCAATGAAGCTTGCAAAGATTAAGGAATTCGTTCAAAGTCCTCCCATCTATTCCCCTATCTTGTCATTCCCCCTTTGGATCTTGGTCTCAAAGTTAATTTCATTCTGGGAGTTAATTTCCCTCTCAACAACACTCCCACGGATCCTCCCCCGGAGTTACCTCCTTATTGTCTAATGGTCGTTACTACTCAAAAGACCAATAAGGCTTATTCCCCAAAACAACCTACCTATGCCCTTTCTATCTAAGGTGCTCTGAGCAAGGGTCATTATCAACCAGCCTTTAAAAAAGAAAAGACCTCCAAGTGTGGTGGTTTTCTAAGTCCAACACTTTTGCCACTATTTTTCTTATTTCCATTGTTCCCCCTACAATGCCCGAAGCTACACGTGAGGAACTTAAAGGAAAGTACAGTGATGAATTCGAAGGATTTTAATGCCAGTTTCAACAACACCCTCAGTCCCTCCTTTAGATACTTTTCCTTCCACTGATATAGTTTCCACGAAGGGAGACACCTTGCGATGAAAAAGCTCAGAAGTAACATCTGGAGCTAGTGGTTCTTCTGGAAGAAAGAAGACTTTAGGCACAAAAACTCAAAAAAAAATGTGCTTACGAGGTACAACCCAGAACCTGTTCTTCTAGTGCTAGAACCTCTCCCCCTCCCCTTCCACTAAGCCTATAGAGATATATAATAGTCCCTGGAGGAGTACGGACCTGTTGGAGGAGCCCCCACAATGCTCCAACCACCTCCTGCTCCTGTAGTTCATTCGGCGTCCTCTTCTCTAGATCGAGAAGTAACTGCCCTTTCCATAAATTCTATGTTAGTAAGGAATATCTTTATACCAACACTAAGCACAAAATATTTTATTTTTATCTTTACAGGAACATCACTTTAATGGGGTGAAGATACTCCTCCTATAAGTCCGTTCATGAGAGGACGGTTTGGTCATTCTGAGACCGTTACACCTCCTCCCTATTCTGCTATGATCGAACTTACATATTCCAGGCATTATCCTTCACGGTGTGCAGAGAGGTTGCCGTTGGGCCCTACCCTTAGGTAGAGGAGACTCCTTTAGTTTCATCTGATATGTCCCCCTTGCCTTTTCTTCCTCTCGCAGTGGTTCTCGTTTCTTCAAGTCCCCATGAGGTTATTGTTTCTCCTTCTGAACCATTATTCAAACTTAACTTCTTTCATACTAAATCTTATATTTTTTTCCTTTTTCCAGATCATCGTTTCTTCGTTGGCCACAACCCTTTCTGGTTCATTACTTAACTTTCCTCTGGCGAGGCCCATCAGTGGCCTAGTTTCTTTCCCCGTTACTACTGAGATAACATTAATATTATTTGTGTACTTCCCCCTACTCATGTGGTGTTTTTGTCATTTGACACTTAGTTATTTTGTGCATCATTTTCAAGATGCTTCTTCACATTCTCTCCATTAAGTTCCTCAGGTTCCCAAAGTTTCAACTGCTTCGGCCTCTTACTCTGAGGTTCCTTTGGCCTCTTTGGTGGCTGTGACTGTTAGGACTCATGAAAATTCAGTAGGTACTTCCTTTATTTTGGCACTTGCGGAGGTTACTTCATAGGGGCCTGAGGTTCCTCTGTCAAAAGAGGCTTCACAAGGGCCTGAGGTTCCTCTGCCAGAAGGTCCATCTAAGGTCCTCAGGGGTATGGATGTTGCTGCTCCTTCTGGTGGTGTGCCTATTACTGGTGTAACTTTTATTTTCCTTTCACTTCCTTCTGTTTGCATAAGTGTTATCATTATTCATGTGTTCAAAAAATAAGATGGAAAACATAACTCACACCTATTAGTGACTTAAAAATGGAAACCACCTGTTAAGATTTTTCAAAATCTCACACTTGTGAGGTTACTTAACGATGAAAAAACACTTTTTGAGATTTTCTTTGAATCTCACACCTTTGAGATGAATTAATAAAGAAAAAAAACTTGTTAAGATTTTCTCAAAATCTCACACCTACGAGGTGACTTAACAATGAAAAAAACACTTGTTAATATTTTCTCAGAATCTCACACCTACGTGGTGACTTAACAATGCAAAAAATACTTGTTAAGATTTTATCAAAATCTTACTTTTCTGTATCTCTTTTCGGGTCATGAGGGAGCCCACACCTGCTCAGGGGAAACCTCGGCGTGCTCCCTCGCCCGTTGTCTCACCTCTTCAAGAACCTGCTTTCTCGGATGAGTTAAGTTATAACGATCACGGATCCACTATTGATATTCCAGCTGATAGTGAATCCACGTGTGAGTTTCCTCTGCTTGATTTGGCTCCTCCTGAATTCTATCTTCACGTCCTTCAATAATCTCTACAAATTCTAGCCAACCAACGAGCAATCATAGAGCAGCTGGCCTTTCATCATCTAGAGACTTTTACTATTGACTATCTACAATCTAACAAGGTGATGATGAGTTACAAGCTCCATGGTATAGCCAGCATTATCGCATAGATCATGAAAACTTGGACTGCTGATCTCTCTAAGCCTCTCACTCATATATACTTAGATAATTTAAGAGAATTAGCCAAGGATGGGTTCCATTTTAGTTAGTTGATCAGTCATTTAAAACTGTTGAAGGCCACCAGATTGGAAAGTCATAATGAGATGTATTAAAAGTATGTAGAGGCCTAATGGACTAAGAAAGATATGATGATGGATTTGGTGCCTTTATTAGAAGTTGCTAATTGATAGGTGAAGGCGACCGAGAAAGCTCTGTCCAAAGCAATGCGAAAACGAGAAGATTTGATCATCCAATGCACCTAAGTCCAAACTAGGCTTGGGGGATCTATCACTTCCCAATAAACACGCCTGCAAGCTTCTTCGTGCCTGCCTAGGGACTTCTTCTCCTTTCCAGATATTCTGCTAGGTTGAGGGCCCTCGGTGTATATTTAATTTTCATTACATGTAATTCATGGGTGGTAGTTCCCATACTTGTAATTTTTTTAATGTAAAATATATAAAAAAAACATCATTTTGGTCACATCATATCTCAAGTTATCTTTCAAGTTATATCTGTAATATTCTCATTGTAAAGGAAAAACTCTTACAATTTACAGTTTATTCTTTCCCTTCTAACTTTAACTTCTTATAAGAAAAGAAATAAAAAAAATGGACTTAATCATGATAATGAATAGGTTAATACAGAATCCTAACTCACGTGACATAACTCTAAACATGATAAACCTTTAACCATTTGTTATTAATCTTAAAAGGTCTATCCTCTTTTATCTTTGATATTGAGAAGTATCCTGAATCGTGATCATCCTTCACTATGAAAGATTCTTCCTAATGAGAAGCAAATTTGGGTAATGGGAGACCTTGAATGTGCTTTATAACTACCTTCAAAACTAAGTCCCCTTCCACGAAATTTTGTGGTCTCACTAAATTTTTGTATGCCCTGGAATGTTGCTTCGTATACATTTGAAAGTGCTGCATCGCGTTATCTCTATGCTCATCAAACACTTCCAACTGTATGTTTCTACTCTGAGGGAGAATGCTACTTTGTAAGGCATATCTGGCCGAGGGGACTTCTAGCTCTACTGGAAAAATGTCTTTAGCTCCAAAGACCATTGAGAATGGTGTATACCCTATTGGTTTCCTCTTTTTAGTTTGATAGACCCTCAAGAATGATGGAATCTTATCACCCCGTGACCTTGGGAAATCTTCCATCATCTTGGCCAAAATGTTGGCCAATGTCTTGTTAGTAGCCTCTACTTTACCATCGCCTTTGGGGTATGCCACCATTGAGGTGTGGTGAATGGTGGAGTATTTATCTATGAGTATCATTACCTCTTTATTAACGAATGGGGTTCCATTATCAGATAAAATGACCTTTGGAATCCCAAATTGGCAAATTATATACGCCCTTATGAAGTTTTCCACCACACCTATTATTGCTCTCTTCAACGGTATTGCCTCTGCCCACTTGGTGAAACACTCTGTTGCCACCAATATCCAGATCTTTCCTATCGAAGATGGATGTATTTCCCTTACTAGGTCAACCACCAAAGTATGAAATGAGTAATAAGTAACCAATGAATGTAGGTCTACCGAGGGGGCATGGATCATGTTTCCATGCAACTGGCATGCCTTGAACTTATGAATAAAATTAGTAGAATCTTTCTACATGGTTGTCCAATAATAACCCAAGGTCATTAATTGATCATATAGCTTTGCCCCTCCAATGTGAGCTGGCTCATGAGGTTGTTTCAACACTTTTGTTGCCTCTTCCCATGTGATGCTTCGTAAAGGTCTGTTAAAGTATCCTCTGTGATAGAGATGATCCTCTTCCACATAGAATCATGGGTCCGCCCTTCTTTTGAGTCCCATAACATCCATTTTCTCTGAAAAAACAACTTCATCTTTGATGAAATCAATATAAGGCTACCTCCAATCTGCCTGAGCCTCAATGAAGTGAAATAAAGTTGCCTAAAAAAAAGTTGACATTTATCGCACCTTTGTTGTACCTCTATTGCATCCTGCTTCATCGTTAGCCAGAAGTATCCCTCTCTTTGGATTCGTCTGTATGGAGGAATCTCAGTTGTCTCACGGTGTTCATTATGTGTCTTCATCAACCCGCATTCTTCTTTCTCTATCCCAATGCATCTTGATAGCCTTCCTCACACGTTTCTGAATAACAGAATTCTAACTCTCTAAGTCATGTCTTTCCCTCTCCAGACTTTAGCTGTTTCCTGATCTCACCTCTCCAATCAGAATTATCTTCCATTAGTAAGATCGATTGCACAACCGATGAAGCTGTTCTTCATTGTATCACCACCATGGTTGTATCACTATTCATGGACACCTTCTGCAAAATAGTGGCATAAGCATTTGCATGCCTGTTCATTATTATAGGATTCTTCCTTATTTTGACCTAATAGGACTGGTTGATCAACCGTTGGATGATTGTTTTGTAAGGTACCAAGCTGAGATGCTTTTACACGTATTCCCCATTCACTTTATTGACAACTAAGTTTGAATCACCTTTTATGCACAATGAATGCCTTTTTAAAGAGCTTCTATTAATCTCGATACTAACGCCTCATACTCTGCTTCATTATTGGAACAAGAAAAATATAACTTGTTGGAAAGGCAAAATTCCTCCTTCCCATTTGAGAGAATAACCTTAGCTCCCTATTTTTTTTTTGTCGAGGAACTATTGAATTCCATAGTCCATTCTTCCAAGTTTGAATCCAAAAAATTGGCCTGTAAATCATCCCCTGGAATGCTCTTGCGAGGTGGCTCAAATACCCCTGATGGAAAGATCGCCAATAATTATGCATACGCTTGTCTCTTGATCGCACGAGGAACCACACATTTTAAGTCATTTTCTGAAATAATGAGAAACCACGTAGCTTCTCTTCCAATTAAAACAGTTCTTGTGAATAAAAACTCAATAGGATCGCATCTTGTTACAATATGAATTGTGAAAGATAACATATAATGTTTAAGTTTTTGATCTAGAAAACTAAGGCTAAATAATACCTTTTTATGCTAGTGTACCTTGCCTCAGGTCCGTGTATGATCCTACTCAAATAGTAGACTAGTCTTTCTAACCATTCAATCTCTTGAGCCAAGAGAGCTCTGATAGACCTGGTAGTAGAGGTAAGGTGGAGCTGCAAAGGTATCCCTGCCTTGGGAGGAATCATTGTCTGTCGATAAGTGAACAACTTATTTAAATTATTGAGGTCTTCTTGGTGAGCTTCCTCCCATTTGAACTTTATGACCTTTTGTAATCCATTAATGGATGAGTTATCTCGGCCAGTCCTGGTATAAACCTCCTGAGATAGGAGACTTTACCGAGGAAACTTTTAAACCCCTTCATAGTTCTTGGATATGAAATCTCTATAATCTCTCGCTATTTGTCCTCATCTATCTTCACTCATTTTCGATCCTCCATGAAGGCCAAAACTTCCCCCTCATTACCCCAAATGCACACTTTAAAGGATTCATCTTTAGTTTATACTTCTTGCATCTGTTGAACACTTTCCTCAAATTACCCAAATAGGACTCCTCCTTCTTAGACTTGATAACCAAATCATCCACATAAATTTCTAAAACGTTATGAAAGAAGTTTTGGAAAATGGTCATCATCATTCTCTGGTACGTTGTTCCAGCATTCTTCGATCCAAAAGGCATCACTTTATACATAAAATTGCCTAACGGGGTTCTGAATACTATTTTCTCCACATCAGTTGGATCTATCTTGATTTGGTTATACCCCACGTACACATCCATGAAGTTATACATTTCCTGCCCAACGGTTGCATCAATCAAGCTGTCAATGGAAGGTAGAGGGAACTCATCCTTCGGATAAGCTCTGTTTAAATGTATGAAGTCTATACAGATTCGTATCTAGTTTTTGTCCTTCTTAACCACTGGGATAATGCTAGACATCCAAAGTGAGTGTTATATCGACTTGATAAACCCTATCTCTAACAACCGTTGCACCTCTTCCTTAATCTTCAGATCTAGCTTCGACTTTTAAGTCCTTGTAGCTTACTTCATCGGTATGGTCGAAGGCATAACATTCAACTTGTGGTAATTTACTTCTTCATCGAACCCTTTCATCTCAGTGTACTTCCATGTAAAGACATCCCTATACTCTCGAATAAGCTCAATTAAAGCCCCTCTCTTCTCTACACTTAGATCCTTCGCAATAAAGACGGGCCTTAAAATTTCACCTTTTTTGGCCAGATCAAGCTATTCCAGTCCATGTACTTATGGCTTTGGGAGATCCATCGTGTACTCTAGTTTATCCTCTATTTCTTCCATAAATTCCTGTATATTGGAATTATCGATGACTATACATTGCCCTTGATTGTCCATCAGAAAAACTCATACTTCGAGTCAACCTATTCGCTAGCCTCTTTAACTGCTCCTTTGACAGCCTGCTCACACCGTTAGAGGTGATAAACCACCCTTCCATCTCCCATCTATACCTTCTTGCACTAACGGTTGATCGACGAAGTTGCTTTTCATTTACTCTCTCTCGAATCTTCTTTTAGCCCGTCTCCTAAAAATTTGCTCAGCACACTCCGTCGCTTGACCTCATTATCATTGACATAAATCCTAGGACTCATTATATCTCTTAATTACTTAGAGATAGTTTGATGTTTAGGGCTTTCACTGTTAACCTCCTCAGCTCCTTTCCTCATACTTGTTCCTTTATCACTTTGATTATTTATCGGCCTCATCCTTTCTTTGATAGAGGGGACTCTGACACCGTCCACGCGCCTCATTAGGACTCATGCATCTTCAACCAATTCTGTGTAAAATGCGATATCAAACAGGTGAGCCTCCTCATATGCAAATGGCTTCTTGGTTGCCCATATAACAATCTTTGTCCCCTTCACATTTGCCTTGGCATACTGGTGATATATTGAAGGAATTAGGCCATAGTTGTGCATCCACACCCTTCTTATTAAGAGATGGTAGGAAGTAGCACTCTCAATAACATGAAATTTGATACGTGAAGCGATATTCCCCATCACTATCCCCACATTCACATACCCGATCGACTTTAAAGACTGGTTGTCATAACTAAAAATCACAAAAGGCATTGGTATCAGCCTAGCCTCAGAGATGTTGGAAGAATAAAACGAGATGATAGGCATGATATTTATGGAAGGTCCCCCATCCATCAAAGCTCTTGTAAAGCGTACAATGTTAATGCTCGTTTTTACATATATTAGTCTGTTATGAGGTAACCTCACTGCTCTATCGGCATCAGAGAAAGTTACTTTAGACAAAAATTTCCTCACTGGCCTAGCCATAGGCCCTTTCCATCTTAACTATGGTATTGCATTCTTCCGAGCAATATCTAAACTTTCTTGAGCAATCTTCAACCTTCTCTCCTTGGGCATTCCCACTCGATCGAAGAACCATGTCAACTTGGATGACTGTGATACAACTTGGTATTCCAGTCTTTGATCTATCTCTTCATTATAAACATTATACATTTCCTCTATATCCATCGCACTTGCTTCGTCATAGGTTATCACAATGTTAGCCATTCCCCTTATGCAATCTTCTAGTGCTTCCTCAAACTCCTCTTGCTCCATCATCAACTCGCTTGTTTCCCTCTCAGCTTCCTCATCATAGGTTATCACCAATTTTACTACATGCACTGGTAATGGGTCATTGTTGACAATTCCTTGAGGGATCTGCAAATTCCCTGCCTTGATGTGTTTATTGATGATCTTCCTCTGAATAAAACATGATGCCGTTGGATGACCGATCTTCTAATGTATTTGACAGTACTTGCTCTATAGATGAAGTATCCTTGGGTGCATAGACTTCCACCCTCATAGCATGGCATTGTAACAGCTAATGGCCTCCTCAATGGTGCAAGGCAATGGCAGTGGGTTATCTTTTTCTCTTCCAAATTTCCTTTTGTTATCCTTCTTCATCTTCTTGGCTCTTTCCTCTCTTTGATCATCATAACCCACTCTTGGTGGATGGACATGTTCCCTAAAGGGTTGTACCTGCTGCCTGATCATTATTAGCACCACGATAGGACTTGGGCGTACCACCAGAGAGATATTTCTTGTAGCTTTTAAGAACGTTGCAAAAGTTCATTCGCGTGTCTCATTTATTTTATAACAAATGTACTCCGGGAGAAAACCCTCAACACAGATCTGGAGTAACTTGGACTTCTTGGCCTCCTCTCTCACATCGACGGACCATTCCCCGAACCTTCGAATATACGCCGGCCATAACCTCCTTACCTACCTGTTGCTTCTCCCTAGCCAACCGTGTTAGTGTGAATTTATTCTATGCTAGAAATAACTTTTGGATGAATAGAATGTACATCTCCTTCCATGTATAAACACATTTTGGATCTAAGTAAGAGTACCATGTGTATGCCTTATCGATGAGGGATTTAAAAAATTCCCTCAAACGTAACTTCTTGTTATTGTTGTGAGCTCTCAAATATTCCACAAACCTATTGATTTGCTCATTAGGATTCCATCCCTTCTCGATGTACTTGTCAAATATCAACGGTATGTAATCCTTGGGATAAGGTTCCTCGTTGTACTTCTCTGGGTAAGGAGTGCAAAAATCATCATATACTGAAGCTACCTTGTTGGATAACTGCGAAGAAGCTGTTATTATCTTCAGTATCTCTTTCTGTATCTCCTTTCTCATTACCTACAAGGAAGATTAATGAGCTTTCTCAGTCGTTGGGACACTGGGTTGAGGGACCACAGGTCACCTTCGAAGTGTCCACCATTGGCACAAGGGTAGGGATGGTGGTCATGGGAACTGCTTCTGCTAGAACTGCACTTGATGGGTCTATCGGAGATGCCATTTGAGTGATAAAAGAGATAGGGTCCATCCCTCCCCTAAAAGACATTGCTGCTCCGGGTGTCTGCAGAAACTCCAAAAATTTACCCATCAGATGGGCCATCTGGACTGGTCCCATCATAGAACTAGTGGAAGCCTGTGTGATCATTAGGACTCCTATTGTCATTTGGACTTAGGGAACCTCCACCCGAGGCACCCCATCTCTGGAGGTTTCAAGCTCCTTTGTTGCTTCTTCCTCCCTCCGTTGAATATCATCAAAGCCAAGGACCCACTTAATGGTATCTTGTACCATATTTTCTAGAAAAATGCCTCCCTAGTGGAGTCCCCAAACGTAAGATATGAGTCCTTTTGGGGATGGGAGTATTATAATTCAATCAGAGGCGTAACCCCTATAAATATGGTGATAAAACAGTAAAGCAAATATCCTCAACAATTACAAATGAACACACGATATTGTATATAATAAACATTTGGATTAAACTCATGAATCACTCGTGTATAACTCAAATAATTACAAAAAAGCATAAAAATAACTCATTCAAAGTGAGAGAGAAGAAAGCACCCTAGATACACCTTAGCAGACAGCCAACACATAAACAACCTTCAATATATCTAGTGAGTTAATAAAATCTTGGTAATAAATGTCAACGGTGGGTGAATAAACTCTGATTTGCAATAACTTATTTACTCTCGGTGTCCTTTTACTCTCTCTAGGAAGAACTCTTTCTTCTCAGAAGTGGTTGATGTTAATAAATAGTCCCACACCCCTCCTGAGGTGTTTCAGTCCTCATTAGTATGAAAGACACCCCCCTCACGCTTTAAGCCACAAGCATTAAATGCCTGATGGGTTAGCACACCCTACATCATAATCATTAAATGCCAGTGCATACCTTTTGGCTACAAACTTTATGTCAGAGGATTGCCACTACAGTTGTAGTACACCAAATCGTCTGATAGCCCTAATACTACAGTGGTTTACTCATGTTTGGATTGGATAGTGGGTAGGTGGCCCGTGACATCACTCACAATAGATGTGACCTGTAGTAGAAGGTTATTTGGCTCAAGGCTCAATGTAAGATGGAACTCATGGTTACTCTGCATAAGCCTTCATGTAATATGGTCTCTTGGTGTTTTACTAGGTGTATCTAAAATGGTTAAGACAAGCCTTAACGCTGACTTACTTCTCAATCCTCCAAATAAGGTCCCTCTGAAGTTCCCACGACGATGTAATTCGATAGAGCATGTAAGCTCTTCGAAGCTATTGCAGGCTTGGTCTCTCGCGTAACCCGAATTGCCACCCCTACCCTCAACTAATCCTACAAATACTCACGGGGGGATTTGATGGCCAAGTTTGAATTTTTCCACCATTTTTTCGTCAATAACGTACACTATGGTTAAAGATGACAACTCAATGAAAGAATTGAAAAAGAGAAAGTGAAGAATATTGAAATAAAGAAAGAGTTTCGAAAAGTTCTTATAAGCGCAAAGACGATAATAAAAAGCTCTCCTTTAAAAGATTGTAGATTTTTTAAATGAACTAGAAATTGAGGAAAAGAGTGGGAACCATTTTCTTGGGGTGAGAAATGACGTCACGATTTTCTAAAAGCATGATGATTACATGCACGCATGACAGTTATCGAAGCGACGATTCACCGCTAAGGAAAAAGGTTATATTTACCAGCGTGCTCCTAGGGCACTCAACGGCAAAATTCCTATAATTATAAGTATATTTACAAATATGCCTCTCGACTATCCAATATATACTTTCGAGGAATAAATACCATTACTCTCCTATGTACGAAGACTTGTCAGAATCAACAAACGACCTAGATACAACAAAGTCGAGTGACCTCAAAGTAACCCTGAGCTTTGATGGAAAATGTGGAGACCATAATTACGATAGCACGTGCCCTGCACATGCTCAGCATGATCCTCTAAACTTCTTGCGCAACAAGTTAATGAAGAGTCCAAGTAATGGAAGACTCCTATGTATCTGCCATTTGGAACGGATCAAACTGATAAGGGCGATGCTCGAACTTCTTGAGATAGTTGTTAACGGAGACTTTCCTAAACTTCTCTATAAATATAAACTCGCCCCTCATTAAGAGAGACCATGTGATATTGTATTGACGAGCAGTACTACGACTCTACCGACCAGTTCTCCGAGTTAATAAAAGAATAAACCCTGAACCCCGTGGAAGTAGGCATGTTGTCGAACCACGTATATATTGTGTTGTGTGTTTTTTATCATTCTCCTTAAATATTTCTCTAAATTTAGCTTGTGCACGTTAAATACAAACATTGTTGAAAATTACCACCTACAATTACAAATACTATTTTGTCATTTTCAAATTTTATAAATACTTTTTTGTATTTTCCTATATATATATATATATATATATATATATATTAGCATTTTCCAGATTTTGAAAATGTTATTCATTAATTTTCAAAAAATTTAAATATATATTTGGAGTTTCCAAATATTTTAAATATTTTTATTAGTTTTTTATTTTTCTGTTTTTATATACTTTTTTAATATTTTCCAGATTTTGCAAATATTATTCTTTAATTTTCAAAATATTTTTAATATATATTTTTAATTTTCAAATGTTTTTATTAGTTTTTTATTTTCCTATATTTATATGTTTTAAGCATTTTCCAGTTTTTTTAAATGTATGCTTTAATTTTCAAAAATTTTAACTATATGTTTGTAATTTCTAAATTTTTTAAATATTATTTGAAAAAATTTCTAGGATTTTCCATATTTTAAAAATTGTTTGTTAGTATTTTCTTTATTTAGAAAACATTTTGTTGTAATTTTCAGATTTAATATATATATATATATAATCACGAAAATGCCCTCATTTGTGGCACATGATCCATCTTTCATCTAAAAAGTTAACGGTATTAGTATTGGGTGTTACTTATAGCGTTTGTAAAAGTTCGGGGGATTATGTAAAGAATTTGAAAGTACTGACATGTTCTAGGTATTTGGGTTAAAAATTTGCCCAAAAAACAAGTTTAACCATTTTTGTAAGATAGATTGGAGTTTAGTAAACCTACTTCCAACTTGCATAATGAGTTAAAACTCATCTTTTACTCCAGAGCTGCAAGACCGTAGGAGACTGGGTTAAGCATGGCTAAAACTGAGTTGGGCCTGTATTGTTCGATTGTGGCCCAATTTGAGTCATTGTTAAATAATAGAGTTATTTTGGGGATGGTCCATCCATTGTTAGATAATAAGGTGATTTTGGTCCAATTTGAGCCATTGTTAATGATATGACAAAATTTGGTCAAAGTGATAAAATAATTGTTTGAATATGTTTACATGTGATTAAATTGAAAAATAAATCTTACCCAACCCCTTTCCCCCTCTAAAGAAAACTGATCCATGGCAAAATATTCAAAATGTGCATCATCGAGTTGTAGTAAATTTAAAATCTTGGTATATATATGTTTTTTTAAGCAATATTTTTTGTTTGCATCTATATAGTATGTGATGTAACAGCTTTAATAACAGTTAATAAATAATAAATCATTGAAAAAATCTGAATAAAAGTATTAAAAACTAGTATTTAGCTTTCAGGAATTTATTTAAAAGCACTTAATGCTGAATCTAAATTTTTTTAATATTAGAAAGAAAAAAAATCAAGCTAAAATTTTACCTCTGAATCTCCTCACATTTCACATCTAAGTTTCTGACTCGTTTCCTTTAATTTGACTAGTGGACACAATAACAACTAATTGGAATTAGAATCAAAGGAAGTATATGTAAATATTTTAGTGGAAAACGGGTGAAACGCGTATAATAACGAACTATCAATCGGTAAAAAATGATTGACGGTTTTGTTAGGAATGGGGTCAAACGTCGAAAAAGTCAAAAAATTGGAATTTGACTGAATCCCCAAAACAAAATGAGGTCAAGCCCTAAATAATATGCACAATGTAGAGATTTCATCATCTGCCCATGAACTATAATAAACTAGATTACAATAATTTATAAAGAATCCTCTAGTAACTCAATGCAAATTTTGTAATCATTTTATGATAATCCGAATATTATGGTGAGAACAAAAAGTACATTAACTAACATTGCGCGTAAGTTAGTCTGGACGCCTCATAGTATGCTATAAAAAATAAAAAATAAAAAATAAAAAAACTACCCCCCTTTAAATCTTCAGATGAAAAGTAATATCTATACTTACCAAAATCAAAATATTAAAAATATACTAACTTGTTTTAAAAGATGACAAGTATGCAAGCAATAAATCTCCTTGAGTCATTTCATTCATTATGAAATATAGTTTTTATGTCTATACAAGTACTATGATTGGTTTTGGCAAAGGGCCAGGTTGGGCTGAGCCGGGACTGATATAGGTTTTAGAGGAAGAACTGGATTAGTGTATGTTACTCCAATGTCTTGACATGACAAAACAGGTTGGCCCATGAACAGCCTACCCACTTTTGCACATCACATATTAATGCTTGTCTAGTAGGAGCCTCCCAAACCTAAGAGCCAAATTTGAGAATTGTTGTAGAATAGTTAGTAATGCATTGATGTCGGCCTCGCTAAAGAGTCTTTTTACGTGGATTCATAAATGCGATACATTGTATTTGTATTGGCTCGTATCCGGATTCAACACTAGTAGAATTTAGATATAGGATAATGCGCGTGTGACATGTCAATGTGTCGCATTTTTAAGTCGGCGTACAATTATTGAATGATTAATAAATAGATAAATAAAGACGCTAGGGCATAAGGCATTAGTCACCCGAATTATTAATAAATAGATAAATAAGAAAATGTTAGTCAGTCCAACCCATCAATCGGGATGGCTCAAACATATTTTGTTCGTGGGTTGAATTTCTTTCGGCCTAAAATTGTTTGAAAAAATTAAGATCATAGAATGATAATTTTGGTTGATCCCGAGTCTTAGGCACCATATCTCTTCTCAATTAAATCTTTTTACCATAAGCTTTAGGAGGCTTCAACCCTCAAAAGTGTTGTTAAAGGCACTTAATTCTTTCAGTGCTCTAAGAGTGTTGGTAAAGGCACTCAGTTATTTGGGATTAACATCACACTTTGAATCGAGTAGGGCTACTTGCACCGGTTTTGTGCACCGATTTTGTTAATCGGGTGCATAAAACACTTGTATAATTGACTAAATAAACGATTTATTTCTTTTAGTCAATTTTATAAGTGTTTTGTGCACGCGGTGCACAAAATCGATGCAAATATCATTTTTGTTTAATATATAAACATAGGATAAAATCATTTTAAAACATTATGTGGTGTTAGTGAAAAAATTGAGTGATTTTTATTAAGTTTATCAACAAATTGAATTTGGGCCAGATCAGTGCTGATCAAAATTCTTTCCGTTAAGATATTTCAAGATTTGGATTTGATTGGCGGGTCATTATAAGTGCCTACCATGTTCTGATTTATTAGTGATTGAGATATACGATTTGAAACTTGATCCCATAAAATTCAAGGACCGTTTGTTTATAGATTTTTTTTTAATTATTATTATTATTATTATTATTATTATTATTATTATTATTATTATTATATATTTGTAGAATTAGAACTAGCACCTGTAAACCGGTGAATAATTTTCTAATAAAACCATGTTAACAAGATATCAACCCAACAAAAAATGGAGAAAAGGTGCAGAATAATTATATAAAAATATATATATAAAAAAGGTTGAATACTCGAGGTCAGGAATACTCTATCAAACAAACATAACAGAAAAAATAACACCGAGTCGAAGTTGTTCATTAGTTAATGATATATACCATCACCAAACAAAACATAAATATATATATATATATATATATATATATATATATATATATATATATATATATATATATATATATATATATATATATATATATATATGGCGAAAGGATTAAGTGTGGTCACAGTTTGAGGTTCCTGAATGAGATCCATTTTTTTAAAATAATAAAAAAAATATTTTTGGGCTGATTTTTTTTTATTAATTTTTAAACATTTCAGTTGGACAATCAGCTCAAAATGATTTTTTTTTTCTATTTAAAAAAAATCGGTCAAACTTTGTGAGTTTTGAGTTGATTTTTTTATGTCCCTAATGAAATGTTTAAAACCTATAAAAAAAGAAATCAATCCAAAAATATTTTTTTTACTATTTTAAAAAAATAGTCTTCTCTCAGAATCCTCAAACTGAGACCTCACTTGATCATTTCCCTATATATATATACAGTCAGACTCTCCAACATACCTTTGAATATAACTGTTTTTAAAAAATAGTAAAAAAATATATTTCTCAGCCAAATTTTCTAAATATAATTTACATAGTAATGAGATCATCTATAAAAAGAAATATCAAAAAATTCAATCTGGGAGCATGTGAGATGATGAAAAAAATTTGAACGGTAAAAAATGCGCATATATACTCACTTTTTATTTAACCCACTTTCGGATTGAATATTTTGATCATTTTTTTGTAGATGATATCCTCACTATGTAGCTCATGTATATCAAATTTGGTTGAAAAATACATTTTTTTACTATTTTTTTAAAAATTAGTATGTTCATAGATATGTTAAGTGAGATATGTTGAAGAGCCATATATATATATATATATATATATATATATATATATATATGTATATATATATATATATATATATATAGGGTTACTATCGGTTCGGATCAATCTTTAATCTTTATCCATATTTGATAAGTTTGCTTAGCGAGTTATCATTTTATTAAAATCAAAATCTGATTATACGGTGAAATTCAAATTCAAATTCAAATTCAAATAAAATTCAGGCCATCAACGCACCCAACTATCATAGCACCCCTCTAGTAATAACTAGAAAATTGCCATGCCACTTCTGTCTTTTTTGGGTTTATCAAAATAGCAATGATCCAATGTGCAGGGGGATTATTAGTATTTAGTCAAAATTTTAAAGATTCATTTGTAAATACTCCAATGTTTTTGTATTTTTAGTTGTTGGTTATGTTATTTATTATGAAACAAGTGTCAATCTCCGCGTAAGGGAAGAGGAGCGGTTAGAGGCCGATACTAGAGGTTGAAGGCGGTTTAGAATGGTTATCAAGCTTAATACAATTTAAAAACTACATGGGATGGAATTTTAACAAAACTTTGAAAATGAAACTAAATCCGAAAAGACTAAATGGGTGGGCATCTTCACAGGGGTGTAACTAGGAATTTATATCCGGGTGGGCTGACTTAACATTGATTTTCGGGGGTTCAGGGGTGGGAGCCCCCGAGCCGAATTTTTTTGAGGTTATTTTTTATTATTTACTTAAAAATAATGAAAAATAATGTTAATTAAAAAATATAGGCGCAAAATAATGCCCAAAATAATGGTTCGTATAGATTTTTTTTTGTTTTTGAAGTGGATCATTGAGGTTTGATTGTTTGGGTGGACTAATTTTTTTATTTATTGGGTGGACTGTGATGTATTGGACCTTAAAATTTACACTATTTTTTTTTAAAGTGCCCGGGCTTGAGCCGGCCTAGCCCTCCACATGGCTACGCCCTGCATCTTCATTCGTGGCATTTCAAGACTTGCATGTAAAAATAACCATAATACTTTGATTATCGCGCCACAAAACAGTTAAAAAAATCATCCAATTTCATACATTCTCACTTATTCTACTCTCTCAAAGTCTTAACATAAAAAAATGGAAGGTTTCATGATTTCTTCATCTCAATCCATAAATTAACAGCTCAAAATGTTGTGATTTTGACTTCCCAGGCATAAACATTAAACAAATTTACAAGGAAAAGCAAACACTAAACAAATAAACAATCAAAAAACCATTCCCTAAAGTCTTTCTTTTTCACCATCTACTTTGTTGTATTTTGACCGCAAATAAAATCGCTAAAATATAACACATACTGAATATTCACACACAAATATATCTATATGTATATATTAAATGTGACTCTACAATGGAAAATATTATGCCACTCATACTAATACTACAATAAATTGTAGTGCACTTTTTATTCTCGAGTTCTTTTCCCTAAAAAGTCATACACCCTAAGCTACACAAAATTATCAAACCTATACCAAACTAGGAATTGTAAATTAAAACAAGATATTTGACATTCTTTTTTATCTATTTTTGGGCAATACAAAAGTTTCAAAGTTTTTGAACTTTGAATTTCTTTTGTGCAAGAGAGAGACTTTGACATCTTCATGTCCTTGTCAAAAATGGGTTTTAAACTTGCACTAGTCTATTTTCCACCACTGCAAAAACTTCCTTTAAAAGCAAACAATCTTCATGATAACAACCCTTGCCTGCACATTTTAAGACAATATCTCTAATCTCAGCCACACAAGACACAATACACTCCCTCTCAGCTAGCCATCACAGCATATCCTTACTGGTCTCTTCAAAACCAAACTAAAATTGATATGTCTACATCTACACCTTCTACGATCCATTTACAATATGAACACCAACCCTCCACCAGACCAGGATTCTAAAACAAAATGATTATATGCCCAATTTACCATTTTCCAAAACCATCACACTTGGATTGAAAATTGATTCACCACCAACCAACTAGGGAGAAAATATCCATTACATCACTACCTCTCAAAATACTTGACATGAGAGAAACTAAGCAATGATTAGAGAATTTTGGGTAAATTAAACATTTTTTTGCAAAAAAAAGTGTTTAGAAATGAAATGTTAGGTGGTGTTTATCTCTATTATTCAGACTTAAAGAGAAAAAAAAAATAATATTTGTTTTCTAAATGATTAAAAAGCTAACGGATATATTTGTCTCTGAACGATTAAGAGGTGGAGTTACGTCTAAAATATAAATTGGTCTAAATACATTCATTCAGAGATTCATTCAGAGATAAAAATGTAGGAGGGTACTTTAGATTATATATGGAGGCGTAACCCCTATTGAGTATGGTAATGACAAGTTAATTGGCCAAAGCTTTGGATTAATGATAGAACACATAAACATGAACCCAATGAAGATAGACTCAGCTTAAACTCACAAAGCTCTCGTGTCTAACTCAGGAAATAGTAATGAACTTTAGAAGTAACCTAACTAGAGGGAGGGAGAAGTAAGCACCCTAGATACACCCTGATAGGCAGGTAGAAAAACACCAAACACCCTCAAGAATCTCTGTCAAATATTAAAAGCTTCGTAATAAAATGACAATGGTGAGTCAATGAGCTCTCTAGTTTGCAATAACTCTCTCTGGTGTGTATTCTCTCTCGCAATAACTTCTGAACTCTCCAAAAGTCTCCCCCTTCCTCAAAAGTGGTTGGGGTCCTTAAATAGCCCCCCACACCACCCCCGAGGCAACTCAGTCATTAAAACTATGAAAGACATCCCTCATACTTTATGTCACAACACTAAATACCTGATGCACTAGCTGTCTCCACGTCATAAACATTAAATGCCAAGACATGTAGAGGGGGCTTGAAGGTAATCCTGAGATTAGGGATAATTCCCTAATTAGCAACAGTGTTTGAGGATTAACGCAATAGAGGCAACTCAAGCGTGGCAGCTCAAGCCCCCTATTTTTCAGATTCGTCAATTAAAAAATAGGAAAAGGTCTTTCTGAAAATTAGAGTTCATAAATTTTTATAATGCAAAAATAGAAAAAGTCAAATATACTTTTTCTGAGTTTTCTATTTGTAAATTGGGCTTCAATAGTTATAGTTCTTCACAATGTACTTTTACTATTTAAACTCTATTACACGTGTGTGAAACATGGCAAGATTTTTAGCACTTTAAGGTCTATTTTCACTTTTGAGAAACATGAAATTTTCTTTTGTAAAGGACACCAAAAGTAGAAATACTGAAAACTTCATCCCAAAGCATATTATAAAACATTAAGGAACCTAAAAGTTTAGCAACCCTTTTTTCATTATAAAAAAAGGAATTATTTTATATACTTCAAAAATTCTAAATTTTTTCACTGCATGACCCAAAACTTTGGGCTTGAAAATGGTAAGTGAAATAAACATCACCTTCTAAATTGGGTGAAAACCATAGACAAAACTAAATTACAAAATTGTACAACTTTTTTTTTGCCCCAAACTGTTTAGGACCACAAGCCTAGACACACAACTCACAGGTTGACCCCCCTCTGATAAATTTCACATGCACACCCAACATAAAAAACTTCAGACCTTGTGAGACTGACAGTACTGTGCCTGAGACTAGGCCAGGTGAGTAGAACCACTCACAGCTAAAAATGGTACAAATCAAAAAAGAATTGGGGACCACATTGTAATTTTAAAAGATACTATCCACACAAAAACTGAAATATTGCTTTTGCCATCAAAGAACAAGCATGACCATTTTCTTTTTATAGCAATCAAAGCCACCACACCCCACCATAAACATAAATATTCACAAATTACACTTCTAGCCTTAAAGTTCTAAAACATAGAGAGTCATCTAATTTACCTCTACATTTAACAGCTCCAAAAGAAAAAAAATGAGCTCCCCAAAACATATATTATATATTATATCCTCCGATACAACTCTAAAAGATAACCGAACATTAAAATGAAAATAAACAAGAACTTCATGCTTCGGATTTTGGCTCGGAATCTTGGCTTACTATCGTTCCTTCACCGTCTAACGATGACATGAGAATGTTGCGTTTAGGACTCATCTTCTTCACTTCCTCGCTAGTGTATATAAAAATCTTCCTTGCCATCTCACAAAACTCCCTGCCACGAAAGAGAAATAAGTTCAAATATCGAATGATAATAATGTAAACAAGAATTTGAGATATTTTGACTTTGCACCCCATGTTTTCATCTCGTTTTGACTTTTCACCCTGATGTGAGCTCTTTAGTGACACATTTTTTTAGCTTTTGTGACACTTAATTAGCTTTAGTGATACACAAGGGGCATAGTCAAAGATTTCAAAATATGGGAAGTGAACTAAAAATATTTTTTAAAAATTTCAGGATACTCACGGCCAAGGATCATCGCCCACGAGCATCATGTCCCCTTCATCGTCAGTGTAAATAACCTCCCATTTGTTTCGGACCCGAAGCTCCCCCTTTATCTCAAACATGTTCTCAAGCTCGGTTATGAGGTCATTGTACCCTTCCAATGCGGTCAAGTCAATAGCACGACCGACGGCAACTCCTTGCATTTGCACCTTATTAAACAACATTCAATAATTAAATTTAATAACAGCCCAACTATTATTAGCCACTTAAATATCAAAATTTAACACCAGAAGGTCTTGATTTTATTTCACCTTAGTCCGAGTTCTCGTGGAAGAGGTGCTACCCTGCTTCTTTTCATTCGAGGACTTCAACAGGTCTAAAATTTGAGCCTTATCACCTTCGGAGGTCAAAACCGAAGAGGGGCATATGTCTCCACTATTTAGCAGAATTCTCGAAACTGACGCTTCCTTTTCTTGAGGTAAAAGATTACAAGAGTTGGATCTCAGATCAATTCCAAATAACCTATAACCTGTGTAAGCAGCAGATGTTTTCCCTCTTTCCACTTGGTCAAGAACGAGACCATTGGCTGCCCTTGATGAACCGGGAGAGTTATAATCAGAAGGAACAAACGACCGTGCTAATGCATTTATATGGTCTTGATTCATGTTTGAAGAACCGGGCCAAATGCCACTCGGACACAGCCTTCGATTATTAACATCGTTCTGCGTTTGAGGCCACATAACTTGGGTTTCGTTGCTTTGATGCCAAAATGGTGAAACAGCAGAACTGGTGGAAGTTTCTACATTACAATTGGACAAAGGTAAATATTCTACCCAATTTCGTCCACTGGATATAGGATAATTGTATTTTTCTAATTTCAATTTTTGGTTTGAAATAATAGTTTTTAAGATTGTATACTCAGTATAACAAAATTGCAATTTAAAGTGAACAAAAAAGGTTTCTGGACCTTACCACCCGAGATAATTGTGTGTTTAGCCCGTTGAAACCATTAGAAAAATATCCATACACAGTAGAGCAAATCTAATATCTGAATACATATTATGGGCTTTTCATACTGGAGATTGAGGTCCATCACATGATGGGGGGTATGCTAACTTTAATGAACATGCAAGGGGCATGTCTAAATACAAAGATTATTTTAGGGGGTAAAGTCCATAAACCCCTAAAAAGGTCTAGAGCATGGCCTATACACTATTGCAAAGTTTAAAAAAAAATGATCATTGTGTTCTCTACAATTTAAAAAATGGGTTACGAAAAAACAGTTTCCCATACCAGCACGTGGAAGATCGATTGGTCGGGGTCTTTTGCACTTTATTGCCGGTTGGGGGAGTTCTATTGAAGAAGAAGCTGCAAATGGCTCTATCTCCCAAGGGGAAACCCTATCTGGCCTTTGAATGGTTGCATGCTCATCCCATTGGACCTAGAACCGAAAACGTTGAAAAAAATAGCATCGAAAAAACAGAAAATAAGTGAATATGAAGAAAATGAGTGAATTATAACAAACCTTCAATGGCCGCCATTTAGAATCAGGCCACTGTGGAGAGAGATCCCCAACGCCAACTATGGTGCCCGTGAACCTAAAAAACGTAACACCATTAGAATCATGGATGATGAAGTAGGCGAGAAAAAAAAAATTAAAGCTACCTTCTTTCAGGAGAATCTTCTCCCTCGAACCTCATTTTGAACCTCATGCCAACTGAAAAGCCATGATTAACAGCCTCCAAATATTTGTTCACTCCAATTATAAATTGGCTTGTCCTGGACATAGTATGATGCATGTGATAAGTTTAGGAAACCCAAAATCAATTAAGAAAAAGGGATACCAACTTATGCACATCAAACGTAACTAATACGGGTCATGATAACTCATGCATTAAGTAACGTGCTGGAAGCCTAAAAATAGTAATAAAAGAATACGACAGACAATAAAGTTATTTTTTTACTTTACGCCCTGAGATAATTGCAAAATTAGACTTAACCCCCTAGAAGTTCAAAGAATAGAGTTATACCCCTTGGGGACATGCAGCAGATATTTCATAAGGTAACAAGTGGGACAATGGACATTCGGGGCTGCCGAGGGGGGGGGGGGGGGGGGGGGAGTCTAATTTTTGAATTTTAAGGGGGAGCAAGTCTAATTATGCAATTATCTGAGTGGAAAACCGGCAAAGTCAAATAAACCCCACAATTAAAAGGACAAATATACTCGAACGGATTTACCCTTGTTTTTACTATTTTGAGGTTCAAAGCATGTAATCTTTTTCCATAACATTTAACCCGTATGGTGAGAGAGAGAATCAAACCTTGGCTTGTAGTAAACGAGAAATCGTGTTTGTGTAGTAATAGCATGAGATGCAGTTGCAAGCACGCCGAGATGCATGCTCTGGCTAGATATGACAGATGGAGGCATCGGGCTTTGTTGACGAGCTAGACGCCGAACCCCAACACGCAACTCCCCATTATCACCTCTACAAAATAAAAATTGAAAATCATTATAGCAAATCCTACCAAAAAAAATAAATGAAAAAAAACCTACTTTTTCACAAACCGGGTCCCACATCTTAAAAGTTTTCTAATCTATTCTTTAATATTTTATTCTCATGCCAATTTTAACAAACTAGTTTGCACACACACAAAAAACATGCTAATCTTAAAAGGAAAATTGCAAAAATATTTTATTTCACAAAGGGAGTCCCACATCTTAAATGTTATCTATTTCATCCTTAAATATTTCATTGCATGCCAGTTTGTAAAATTTGTCATATACGAATTTATGTTATATCTACTTGTACTATTACCATTATTCCTTGATTTACCACCATATACATCTATAATCTAAACAGCAAATAAATACATAGTTAAATACCTCAAAAACACAAAAGCATCCCCAGCAACTAATCTCTTTGAAGTTACAAATGTACTCCATCCCGTTGTAAGCAAATGTCTACGGGGTTGACCTAGTTATTAACATGAAACAAAATTACAGATTTAACTTTAAGGTGCTATATGTTCATTATATATCCATTAAGTATCAAACAAACATAGCAGAATTACAAATTTACTTATAACTATATTAATCAAACAACAAGCATAGAAAAATTACCTCTGAATATATGTTTAAATCGCCATTCGTACCCATGAAGATCTTTCGCAACCAAATCCTGGGTTGGAGTTGCTTGGGTCATGTCCTTGAGGATTTCAAAAACACCTCAAATGTTAGATCATGTCGAACAATTAAAAATTAACTTTGAAACAAAACAAAATTAACCCATTTTTGTTTTGACAAAAATGGAGTGTAAATCCAATAGAAAACTACATTACGCTTAAAAGGGTTCCCTCTGAATACCATTGTAGTTCATAGTTAAGATTTCTCATTAACTAAACAAGGTGGTGAAATTTTGAAAATTACCAATGGTGGTAGGCATTCATTTGCGTGTTTCCGAAGAACTGAGAACCCTCCATGCGTACTCGTATCGGACGCGGTTAGAATCTTACAAAACGAGCGAACATTTTGCTTCGGTGGATCAGGATGGCACGGATCAAGACTTGTAGCCTCAATTTGCTAATAAATCACCACAATATGCATTTAAAATCTTATTAAAATATTATAATCCACAATGTGCTCCCAAAACAATAAGGCCAAAGAAGAAGATTTAAAAATGTCAAGTTTAGTTTAACCCTCGTTTTTAAGACCAATTTTGAGTTGCACTTCCAATTTTGAGTTGCACTTCGAGTGTTTAAATAATTTGCAATGATCACAATGTCTCACTAAAGTCTAAATGGGGGTGTGTTTCAAATTATTTTAAAATTGAGGTTGTAACTGAAATTAATCATAAAATGGAGTCTAAACTCAAAAGAATATCATAATTTGCAATGACCCCTGAAAAGTGTCACAAAAGACAATCACAAAGTGTCACCAAAACCCTGAAGGGTGTAACTCAAAATTTATCCTTAAATGGGGATTAAAAAAAAAAGAACCCCCAAAATAATAGCAATAATAGTACCAGAACTAAATTGTTACCTCTTCTTCTGGGTATAAAGTGATTTGTGCATAGACTTCATCTGTTTCAGGTTCTGCCTATTAAATAAATAAAAATAGTATGGATATAAGAACACCTTTAAAAAACAAAAATAAATTAAAAATAAAAAAAATTGAAATAATACCAGCAACTGAATGTGATCAACACGACAAAGGATTTTTGAAGGAAGATTAAACTGGGGAATTTGTGGTTTCAGCTCTTGATTTAATGATGCCTCTAACTGCCCAAAAAAATTGTACATCCCATATCAAATTTTTGTGCTAGAAAGAGCAAAATCATTGTTCTCAACAAATATACATACATACATATATATCAAGAAATATGCATATATATATATATATATATATATATATATAGAGAGAGAGAGAGAGAGAGAGAGATTCATACTTGTTCCATGTGACCTTGGGGAAAATAATAAACTTTCTCTCCACCATGAGGAACATCAACTAAAGGTCCAGCACATGCCCTCCATAGCTCTGTAAAGAGATCATAACCTGCCAAACCAAAAACAAATCAACAAAAAAAAATTAATAAAGAAAGAAAGAAAACCACCACCAAAATTTCCCCTTCAACTTTCTCGGCAGCCAAACAGAGTTTGAAAATGTATAAAATTTTAAAGGGAGGAGGATCAACCAAAAAATAAAGGAATAATGAGATTATCAAATTTGGTTTTCTTTTCTCAGCAATAAGAGAGGGTGAAGAAAGAAAGAAAACAACCCAGATTTTCCCTTCAACTTTCTCAGCAGCCAAACAGAAGCTGAAGGTACCAAACCCAAAAGAGAGGAAAGACTGTAATTCAACTAAAAAAAGAAAAAAATGGGAAAAATAAAATGGGTTTTCTTTTTCAGCAAGAAAAGTCAAAACAATAAAAGATAACAACCCCAAATTTTCCTTCAACTTTCTCAGCAGCCAAACAGAAAAAAAAAAGTTATAATTCAACAAAAAATTGAAACAACAAACTGGGTTTTCCTTTCTCAGCAAGAAAACCACCACCCAAATTTTCCCTCCAACTTTCTCCCCAACCAAACACCCCATCACAACACAAAAAACATAATTCAACCAAAAAAAACACAAATTAACTTAAAAAAAACCAACCTGCTTCATTTTGTTCACCACCTCTAGGATTCTCAGCATGCGCCATTAAAACCCAATAAACCAAACCTCAACCAATATATATATAGATGTATATATATAACCCAAAAAAATGAAGTGAGAGAAAATATGTTCACACCCTTTAGCCTACCCCATTTATCAGCATCCTCCCCATTAATAATCCAAACAAAACTAACCCTTTACCCATTACGTTACAAAACAAATATTCATTCAACCTCTTTTAATTGCCACATATACATACACATGTATATATATATGTATATGTGTAACGGTTATGTAATAGATAGTGTACAAAAAACACTAACTTTTCCCTCACTAATCAGTTACAAAACCACTCCTTATTTTGTTTTCTTGAAAATCAAAAACCACCTAAAACCCTTTCTCTTTCTCTCTCTCTCTCTCTATATATATATATGTATGTATACGATTTTATAAAATAACCAAAATAGTGTTCAAAGGGTCTCTCTTTCGGTTTCTTTCTCACTCTGTCTTTTTATATATATGTGGGTGTGGGTTTCTCTCTCTAAAATGCTGTTTTTTTTCCTCTCTCTAGAAATAGTTTGGGGAGAGATTATGGATGTGTCCGTACGAGGCCGTCTGATAACGGCAGCAGGGTATTAAATGAAGGTAGTAGTGTAAATGTAGAGTTTAACGGCGTTGTAAAGTTTATTTTTTTTCGTTTCTCTCTCTTTGTCTGCATGGTGGCAGGCAAACTCTGTTGGGTTTGAGATAAACGCGCGGAAAATAAACATGTGCGTGTTTAGTTATTTACCCGCCAGTTTTTATTTTTATAATATTATTTGGATATATATAATATTTTTTAATACGCGTTTATTTTAAATTTTTATTTTATTTCAAAAAAGTTCTCCAACATACAAAAACACGGGTCGTCGACGCTCCAGCAGCGGGAGTGCGTGATGGGGGTGCCACTAGCACAGACTTTTAAAAATATGAGAATATTAGTAAATGTGTGTTTGAGGAATTTTTTAGAACAAAATATAAAGATTTTGACTAAATGTATATTAAAAAAATATTTGAATGATTTTTTGGTAATTAATTCTTATTTTTTATTTTTAAATATAATTTTTTTAATAATTTGCCATCGACACATTTATTTTTTTAAATATTGATATGTTATAATATTGTTTTAAGAAAATAACAAGTGACTATTTTCTAATTTTTTTTTTTAGTTTTTCAATTCAAAATCGTTCATTCTCTATATTTGTGTACATTTATAACTTAATATATAATATAAATATACAATACATTAATATGTGAATAATTATAATATATATATATATATATATACACACACACACACACTAAGATATATATGTTTAATAATATTATCAATACATGCATGATACTTATATAGAGTTTTTATACATGTATTATGCATACATTTAATTATATAAAATATACTGTGGGGGACCAAAATATAATTGGATCCAATTTAGGATTGGGCGACCAAGCCCAACGGTAATAGGGGCACACCCGACCCAGCTTACAAGTAAAAAGGATTCATATCAACATTTATCACGTGGGTAATTATAAAGCAATCACGATTGACTCATATCGGTTACCGAAAATCTCGGACAAGATATTCATAGAATCACTACACGAGCTTATCTCAAGCCAAGGGAGTTCCTTGGCTTATTCAACCACTACGATTTTAAACAACTATAAATACAGCCCACACCTTAGGGCCAAGGGGGATGTAATTTCGAAACTTTGAGATAAACTAATAAGAATACAATGACCTCTCCATGGATGTAGAAAATTTGTGGAACCACGTATATTTATGTGTAGTGTGATTGACATTTTTATATTTATCTTTTCATTATTATTTGGAATCTCTTAATTGTGATTAATTTGCACTCATAATTGGCGTCGTCGGTGGGAAACGATTCTCTTTCCACGAAAGAAATCTCTTCAAAGAATAGCTACAATGTCTCACCAACCAAATAGTGCACCCCAACCTGGAGATGTGCAAGTTGATTTAGCTCCACTGAGAGTCATGTCTGAGGTTCGTTAAGATGGGAACCCAAGGTTTCGACCTGAAACAGCTGTCAGAGGAAAGCCATGGGCAGCCTAGATTTACCTAAAACTCACGCTTGGTCGATGTCTACGAAGCAATGCTTTAACATCAAGAGGAAGAAACTCGCCTCCAGATTGAATAGAATTCTCGCCTCCAATGGAAACTAGAAGAAATGGAGAGAGAACTCCGACAGGCCCGTAAACGTCGTGCTCGGACTCCTAGCCCTCAGGCGAGTAAGACTCGTAGCCCAGGAAGGAGCACCAGGCGCAACCAGAAACATTCAGAGCATGGAAGTTATCATAGCAGGCGTCACGGGGATAATAAGCTCTACAAGGATGACTTAAGGAGTTTGGTTCGAAGGGAAATGGGCCAACAACCCGCTCACCGAGGGGCCAGGTCTAAAAAAGAGCTAGCAATGAGAGCTCTTATCACTAAAATGAAGTCTCATTTCTCGAAAACTATCAAGGAAGAGGAACCCCTGAAGAAGTATGCAACCCCAAAGTTCAAGATCTACGATGGCAAGACTGATCCCATTGATCATGTTTGATAGTATAAGTGGGCAATGAATTTATGGAGTCATAATGACGCTTTGATGTATCGTATTTTCCCTTTCAATTTGGGTGACGTAGCCCATAAGTGGTTTGAGAATCTACCTTACAGATCCATCAAGAGCTTCAATCCCTACGCCAAGACCTTTACTACACGCTTCATCACCAATAGCTCTCATCCGAAGATAATGAATTCACTGCCCACGATGAAAAAAAGCTATAGAATTCTTTGTGAGAATATACCAAACATTATTGGGAAGTGTTCAATGAGGTTGAAGATTGCCTGGAGCAAGTTCACATGGCATCTTTCAAGATAGTTTTACCCCCCACATCCATGTTGTACCAATTCCTTACAAAGAGGAAGCTGATACTATTGACGATCTCGTGTTACGTATTGAGAAATATGCCAATGTGGAGGATGTGGTCCACCTCAGTCAGGCTGAGATTGGTCACACCAAGGCAAACAAAGGGGGAGATAAGGAGAATAGTCCTAAGAAGGGGAAAAAGAACCAGAATAGTGCCAGGAATGGGGGCAAGAGACAATCCTTTAAAGCCTTTCAAACCGCCAACATAGTTTTTAAGGAACTAATCTATAAGATTTTAGCAAAAATTAAAGATCAACAGTTATTCAAGTGGATAAAAAAATAGGAGAGGATCTGACTAAGAGGAATAACACGCTTTGATATGCGTTCCAAAAAGAAAATGGCCACAAGACTGAGAATTATAAGGTGCTCAAAGATCATCTAGAGGAGTTGGCCCAAGCTGGGCATTTGAATGAATACATTGAGAAGAAATCTAACCAAGTCATCGCTAATTGCGATTAGAATCCATACAATGTCATGGATGATGAGATAGGACATGAGTTTGCGATCATACATTAAGCATCTGGCCTCAAGCAAATTTAAGGGAACATTGTTCGGATGGATTCAAGAAGGTCACAATTGTGATGGAGGCCTTCCATATAGATACCACCAAAATCCAAACTGTAAAATGAAAACGACCAGAGGATGTAGACTACAACAAGCATATAATTTTCATACAGGAGGATTTTGTTGGGGCAAGAATTCACACCACGATGCGCTGGTAATCACTATCAGAATCACGAAACTGGGATGTGAACAAGTTTCTAGTGGACTAAGGGAGATCTTTAGAGGTGATTTACCTAAAGCTCTTCCACAATATCAAGGTTAAGATGTTAGATCTTAAGGAGGCGATCATCCCTCTAGTTATCTTTGTAGGGAAGATGACTATGCCTCTGGGAAAAGTGATCTTGCTAGTGAGGGCAGGAAATATTTCAAAGCTAATAGAGATTTTGGTTATGGATACTAATTATTCCTATCACGCTATTCTAGGCAGAGGGTGGCTTTATGCCATGAGAGTTATCCCTTTCACTTACCACCAAAAAATAAGTGTATCACAGATCGGGGCATAATGAAGATAAAAGGTGATCAAGCCATTGCTCAGAAATGCCACATCGCTACCATTAGACCCAAGTAGGAAATGAAGAAATAAAAAGAGGTTATTCCGGAGATAGACCAGGATGGATCTACTCCATGGAAATAGCAACAACGACACAACCAACTAGGCATAGAGGAAATCAGGATCCAATCAACTAATAGGGTCATTGAAAACTTGGAGGAGATTATTTTTATGAAAGTCATGTAGAAGAGAATTTTTTTTATAAGAACAACATTGACCGAACTTGAGATTGGGGAATCAATTGCCTTCCTAAAATGAAGCTTGGATGTATTCGCATGGGAGACATACGACGTGCCGGGAATTAATCCTACAGTCGCCTCTCATCGTCTCTATGTGGATCCGATATTCAAGATGATCATACAAAAGGCTCGTCGAATAGCCCTATAGAAGGCAAAGGGAGTAGAAGAGGAAGTAGGGAAACTTCTAGAAGTAAGGTCCATAAAATAAGTTCAATTCCTGAATAATTCGCAAGAGCAAGAAAGGTGAAGAGTTTGTATAGACTTAATCGACCTCAACAGGGCCTATCCCAAGGATAGTTTCCCCTACCAAAGATAAACCAGCTGGCCGATGCCACAACATCCCATAAATATATGAGTTTCTTATATTCTTACTCAGGGTACCACCAAATTCCTCGATTCATCACCGATTAAGACAAGACTTCGTTCATAACACTATTATGTATGTATTGTTATAAGGTCATGTCGTTTGACCGTAAGAACGTTGGAGCTACATACCAAAGGTTGGTCATAAAGATGTCCTATCACCAGATGAAAGAGACCATAGAGGTGTATATTGACGATATTCTCATCAAAAGTAGGAATAAGATCAACCATCTCAAAGACCTAGCCAACACCTTTGAAATCCTCAAGCGCTAGAAAATGGAACTCAACGCGAGTAAGTGCTCATTAGGGTCCAGGCAGAAAAGTTTCTGGGTTATCTGGTCAACAAGAGGGGGATTAAGGCCAATTCAGATCAAATAGTGGCTATTAACAAGGTTCAGTGGCAAAAAATATTGCACGAGGTCCAAAATCTCATTAGGATGCTCGCAACACTCCACCGCTTCATTTCAAAGTCGTCTGAGCATCGCCGACCATTTTTCTAGCTACTCAAGAAAGAGAAAAGCCTCATCTGGAATGACGAGTGCTCCAGGACCCTCAAGGAGATCAAGTCCTACTTGATCAAACCTCTTATGCTAACAATCCTCGATTAAGGAGACCCCCTCTACCTTTATCTCGTAGCATCAACTCATGCAGTCAACTTGGCTTTAGTCTGCGAGAGAGAAGCGAAGCAGTTCTTGTTTACTATGCAAGAAAAATGCTCCTGATATCGATCAATGGTACTTGCCTTTAGAGAAACTGGTTTATGCATTAATGGTCGCTTCACATAAGCTAGAGCGTTATTTTTAGGCCCACTCCATTACTATAATTACTTATTTTCCCCTTAAAGTTGTCCTTCGCAAAGATGACCTTTCGAAATGGATGTCCAAGTGGTCGATAGAGCTTGAGAAGTTTGACATTCACTTTAAACTAAGGACGACAATTAAAGGGAATGTCTCGACCAATTTTAGTTCATAGTTTACTAGAGATAGTCCTACTGATTAGTAGTTAGCTAATTAGTCAAAGATACACAAGCAGGTTCAGGCTAAAAGTTGGACGTTATATATTGATGGTGCCTCCAATTCTAAGGGAGCAGGCATGGGAATTACCCTTGTAACTTCAGAGGATGCAATGATCGAGAAAGGGACCAGATTGGGATTTGAAGCCTCCAATAATGAAGCCAAGTAAGAGGCGCCCATAGCTAGTTTGCACAAGGCCCACTTGCTGGGGGCTAGGCAGCTCAATGTTTATTGTCACTCCAAACTGGTCTCCAATCAAGTTAGTGGGGATTTCAATGCCAAGAATGGTCAGATGGCAGCCTACCTCGCAGTTATGCATGAGCTAACTACAAAATTTAAGGAATTCCACGTTCAACGGTTATCTCAGGGGCACAACAGTCATTCCAACTCTTTGGCAGCACTAAGCTCAGTAGTGTACTCAGATCTCAAGAGACCAATCAAAGTGTAATTCCCCGCTGTAACACCCCACCTAATTAAATACCGGGTGGCCAGTCCCATACCAAATTAAAACATAATATACAGTTGGCTCATTCTTAGCATCACTGTCGAAAACATTTACAACTCACCCAATACTCAATTAAGCTGGTGTTAAAAACTTTTCAAATTTTAATTTAACAAAATCCATTTACAGTTTAAGAATAACACAACACATTTTATTCCACAACACTGATAACCAATTAGATAACACAAAATAATTTGAATGCAATTGGAATAAACATTCCCAAATAATATTAATCCATTACTGTGACAACCCGTATATGATTATGATAAATTATATTTAAATCATAATTATCCTATGTGATATGAATAATGTGTTATTAGTATATCTAATGTTAAGTGATTATGGTTAATATAATTCTACTTTCATAAATCATGAATTGTCGAATTATTTACGAACACAAGATTTGGTTATCTTCGATAGAAATGTTCCTGTTTAAGACTAGTTTTGACCCTTGTAAAATTACAATTGACTTGAGGTGAAAACTACATAGTTGTAGATATCTGAGTTAGGGTTGTAACACAATAAACGGTGCATCAAATGGATGTTGGAGTAAGAAGTTAGGTCAAAATTACGAGAAGGGGGCGAATCTGTCAATTCCCTTAAGTGGTAAATTGTCTTTTATTAAACCAAATGTTTTAATTTGATTGGATGGATTGGGAGGCAGCCTTGGCCGACTTAAAACTCTCCCTTAACCTTATTTCTTCAGCAAATAAGTCCCTAGGTTCAGTTTGAGTTGATATTAGCTTGAGGAAAGAGAGGTAGAAGTTAAGGAAGAAAGGGTTACAAGGAAAATCTAGGAAAACAATTCCAAGAAAATCCTTAAGGTGTTTCCAAGGTAATATTATGTGTTAATATTGTTTTAATCTTCTATTATACTTATTTCAAAGTATATAAATCGTGAATTATTGATCCAAATTCCATCCTCCTTTGTGATAATATGTATTGGTTCATATGTGAGATAAGTGGTGTTATAGGTCATATTGCTTTGTATTGAAACCCTTTGTATTCAAACTTGCATATCTCTTTGTGTGCTTACTGGAATTCATAAATTCAAATTGGATATGAAAATAGACTTATATATTCATATCATATCCGAAAATCAGAATTTAACTCCTTATGGTTAGGTCTTAGTGATGGTTACAAGTTGGTATATAGTTGCTGTTTGAATATTTCATTTCGGTATGCCGTGAGTTTGGTCAAGCTTTTGATATAACAAATGAAGTCCAAATATTATGAAACTTTAATTATGTACTATTAAGTATGTCTACTGAAAGTGTGTCGAAAATCATGGAAATTTATGATGTAAAAAAATTATGAAAATTCTTGGAAAGCAAAGGAACAATAGAGGAGTTTGTAGGACAGATTTCTTGTGTTGTGAAGAAATGGCCATAACTTGCCCTAGGAAGCTTGAAAAATTACACCGTCACTTGTAACGGAAAGTATATTCATATGTGTTTCCAGATTGATAAGCTTGAACACCTGTATGTGTACTATTTATGAATATGGGATGGTTAAGTATGGAGGACAATGATTTGACGCCATATTGGATACCCCATGAAAGAATGTTTGTATCTACTCCTTCCCAAGGGTATTTGGAGTACATGTTTCATGTGTATATATATTCAGAAGTATACTTTTATGTTTACTTGAGTTTAGTTATAAATTCCTTACGAGGTAGTTTCTAGGGTTGAATGTTCATGACCTTATCAACATATATACCATCGTTTGGTCTTTACATATGTTTCATGGAATATGACTTGAGTAGAATCATATTGTGGTTGTGTAATTATTTAAAGTTACATAATTATATTAAGATAATACTTATGATTGAGTTTCAATACTGATTTAGTTGGATTAACAGGTGTAAGGTCAAATCAACCAAGTTCAGCTCCACACGAGGGAAACGTGAATACATAGTTGACAACACAAGGTGAGTGTACTTAGTGAGTTGATTTTGGATATGACATATATATAGCATATGTTGAGATGATATGGCTTATTTAAAAGTCATGAGATGTTGATATGTTATGGCTTATTTAAAAGCCAAGATATGTTGAGATGTTATGGCTTATTTAAAAGCCAAGAGATGTTGAGATGTTATGGCTTTATAAAAGTCAGGATATGTTGAGTTCCTATGCAATTCAGGAGATGTTAGGTTTTTAAAACCTATGGATATGATCATTGCCTACGGGCAGGAGATGTGGGGTTTATTAACTCCGGATATGTATATGGTCTAATTTGGCACAGAGATGTATATATTGTTATGTTGATATGTTAATATAATACTTTTACTATAGATAGATGTAGTACATTCACTGAGTTTTTAAACTCATGGTTTTATATGTTTACATTTTCAGGTTTTCCAGCTGCCATTGCCAGGTCTAGGAGGTTGAGTACGTAGAAGTAGGGTCTTGTTAGTTTGTTTTATAATCTGCACTAGTTGTAATTAAGTTAAATGATATGTGAGTTATGTTGAAATTATGTCTCCTTAAAACGATTGGATTTTTTTAATATTCCGAATTTTAACCTTGAAGTTGTTTAAATATGTATTACCTAAATAATAAATAAATTATAATTGTTGTTTGTAAACTATCTAGTTAATTATATCCTAATGGAGTTAGGGTGTGACAACTTGGTATCAGAGCCTTAGGTTTTTATATTCTGGGTTTAGAGAGTCTAGATATGGCAGTGGCAGAAATAGCGTTGTGTGGGTCATTTATATTATTTTTTGAGAAATACTAACCATTATGTTAGAAATAAATGTTGTATTCTTGTTTCCATAATTGTGGTTTATGACAGATAGTAAGCTATGGAAGGAGCAAATGTTCATGAGAGGGTAGATGAGGAGTCTTCAAATACAGTAAAACAGTAAAATCCAAATAATGTAGAGGGGGCTCCTGAACAACTTACAGATATGCAGAAGATGGCTCGTTCCATGACTTTAATGGCAGAACAACAAAACATGTTTATGATGCAAATAGCAGAACAACAAGCCAAGTACTTGGAGGAGCAGACTTTGGCAAGAAGAGAAAGGGAAATACAACGAGAGGAGAAGAATACTCTGTACGAGAAGTTTATCAAATTGAACCCTCCAGCATTCTCAGGTTCTGTAGATCCTTTAGAAGTTGAGGCTTGGGTTAGAGACACAGAAACTATCTTCGGGGTGATGAATGTACCTGGCGCGCAGAAGGTGATTTTGGCTACTTTCATGTTAAAGGGAGAAGATAAATATTGGTGGGAGTCTTCCAAACATTTATTGCTTACTCCGGAGGGAGGTGAGGTAATTACTTGGGATTCCTTTATTAAAGTCTTATATGAAAAGTATTTTCCTCGCATGTACCGGAAGCAAAAGGAGAGAGAATTTTTATCATTGACTCAGGGGAATATGTCGGTCAGGGAGTATGAAACTAAATTCACATTTTTGTCTCGATTTTCATTACATTTCTTACGCGATGAGGAGGATAAATGCACCAGATTTCAGGATGGGTTGAATTTGGTTATCAAGTCTAGACTCACTGCACTTGAGATGGTAGATTATTCTTCCTTAGTTAACAAAGCTATGATGGTTGAAGGAGATGTTAATGATGCAATAAAGAATAGGGAACAAAGGGGAAAGAGGAGTAGATTTGATTCATCTCAGCAAAAGGAAGGCAATGTAGAATACTCGAAACAAGGGAGTCAAAGATTTCAGCGCGGTAGAGGGACTGGAAATTATGTTCAGAGTAGGACACCAAGTAGTTTTAGGGGTGCAGGATCGATGGTCCAACAGAATAGACAGCAGGAGAATGACAATAGGGAGTCCAAGCCTGTTACATGCTATTTTTGTAAAGCTGAGGGCCATATTAGTCCAGATTGTCCCAAGTTAAAGGGGGTAGAGTGTTATCACTGCCATCAAATTGGTCATACCAAAAAGAACTGTCCTATGCTAGTGGGAGGGATTCAATCAGCTACTACTAGTCGAGGCTCATCACTTGGAGGCACATGGAGAGGAGGAGGTAGAGGACAGGCTAGTGGATCCAGGGCTCCGGGAAGGATATTTGCTATGACTTTACAGGATGCTCAGGCTACTCCAGAGGTGGTGACAGGTATATTTTCTGTCATGAACAAACATGCTTACGTGCTTATTGATCCAGGTTCTACTCATTCATTTGTAGCACTGTCATTTACCATGCATTTGGGTAGAACATGTTCTTATCTAGATTGTGGTTTATATATTTCTACACCTATGGGGGATGTGATGCTAGTGGAGCTTGTGTATAAAAATTGTGTATTGTATATGGGGGAGAGGGAGTGGACCATTGATTTAATTCCCCTAGATATTCGAGATTTTGATATTATCTTGGGTATGGACTGGCTATCTTCCTACCATGCATCAATTGACTGTTTTCGTAAGGAGGTTACATTTAATATGCCGGGGGAGGAAGAATTCAAATTTACTGGGGAAAGAAATGTGGTTCCGAACTGTCTTATTTCAGCCCTTCGGGCGAGGAAATTGTTAAATAAGGGTTGTCAAGGCTTTTTAGCATATATTGTGGATACAAACAGGGAATTGCAAAAATTAGAAGATATCCCAGTCGTTAAGGATTTTGCAGATGTGTTCCCTAATGAATTACCAGGATTGCCACCTAGCAGAGAGGTAGAGTTTACTATCGATTTAGTGCCTGGTACAGCTCCAGTTTCTATTTCTCCATATAGAATGGCGCCTGTGGAACTAAAGGAGTTAAAGGTTCAACTGCAAGATTTGATAGATAGAGGTTTTATTCGACCCAGTGTATCACCATGGGGCACTCCAGTATTATTTGTGAAGAAGAAAGATGGCACCATGCGACTCTGCATTGATTATCGACAGTTGAACAAGGTGACTATTCGAAATAAATATCCATTGCCTCGTATTGATGATTTGTTTGATCAATTACAGGGTGCTAAAGTGTTTTCAAAAATTGATTTGAGATCGGGTTATCATAAATTAAGGGTAAGAGATTGTGACATTTCTAAGACAGCTTTTCGTTCTCGCTATGGTCATTATGAATTTTTGGTAATGCCATTTGGGTTAACAAATGCTCCTGCGGTGTTTATGGATTTAATGAATCGAGTATTTCATCCTTTCATAGATTCGTTCGTGATTGTCTTTATCGATGATGTTTTAATATACTCACCTAGCCAAGAGGAACATGAGAAGCATCTAAGAGTTGTAGTGCAAGTTTTGTGAGATAGTCAATTGTTTGCGAAGTTTAGCAAATGTGAGTTTTGGTTAAATCAGGTAGTATTTCTGGGGCATGTTGTTTCGGGAGATGGAATTTATGTCGACCCTAAGAAGGTAGAGGCAATTGTGCAATGGGAAAGACCGAGGAATGTAACAGAGATAAGGAGTTTCCTAGGATTGGCTCGATATTATAGAAGATTCATAAAGGGGTTTTCATCTATAGCCTTGCCGTTGACTAAATTGACCCGAAAGGAAGTGAAATTTTTGTGGAGTGATGAATGCCAGCACAACTTTGAAATGTTGAAAAATAGGCTAGTATCAGCTCCAGTTCTCACTGTTCCATCCAGTGGAGAAGGTTTTGTGATTTATACTGACGCTTCACATCAGGGCCTGGGTTGTGTTTTCATGCAACATGGAAAGGTAATTTCTTATGCATCTAGACAGTTTAAGACCCATGAACGTAATTATCCTACACATGATTTAGAACTTGCGGCTATTGTTTTTGCCTTGAAATTATGGAGACATCATTTGTATGGAGAGACATGTGAAATTTTCACTGACCATCAAAGTTTGAAGTATTTATTTACACAGAGAGACTTGAATTTGAGACAAAGACGTTGGATGGAGTTAATTAAAGATTATGATTGTACCATTCACCATCATCCCGGGAGGGCCAATGTTGTTGCAGATGCTCTGAGTCGAAAGTCATTAGGGAGGTTATCTTGTATTCAATGTGCACGGGTTGGCAATATTATAGAATTAAGACTGATGGGAGTCGAGTTGAACTTATCTAAAATGGGGGCGTTATTTGCACATGTTAAAGTGAGACCCTTACTGGCAGAACGCATACGAAATTTGCAAGTCAGTGATCCATTCCTTGAAAAGATGAAACGAGAAATCCTGGATGGTAAAGAGAGTGACTTTGAAATCAAGAAGGATGAATCATTGTGTTATAAAAATAGAATTTGTGTACCGAATGATCCGTCCTTAAAGAAGGATATATTAGAAGAGGCACATAGTTCTATTTACTCTATGCATCCGGGAGGTACCAAAATGTACAGAGATTTGAAAGAGTATTACTGGTGGAACAATATGAAACGTGAGATTGCTGAATTTGTAGCTAAATGTTTAGTATGTCAACAAGTGAAAGCGGAGCATCAAAAGCCGGCAGGATTATTGCAGTCATTGCCTATTCCGGAATGGAAGTGGGAGCATATAACGATGGATTTTGTTGTAGGATTGCCACGATTACCAAAGGGGCATGATTCTATTTGGGTGATTGTAGATCGATTGACAAAGTCAGCTCATTTTCTTCCAGTTAAGACCACCTACACGGTTGACAAGTATGCACGTATGTACGTTGATGAGATTATCCGTTTACATGGGGCACCAGTGTCAATTATATCAGATAGAGATCCAACGTTCACTTCTAAGTTTTGGCCTCGTTTACAGAATGCCATGGGCACAAGTTTGAAGTTCAGCACTGCATTTCATCCACAAACCGATGGGCAATCTGAGAGGACGATTCAAATATTAGAAGACATGTTACGAGCTTGTGTATTTGACTTCAAGGGCAGTTGGGATGATCATTTGCCATTGATGGAATTTGCGTATAATAATAGTTATCAGTCCACCATTGGTATGGCTCCTTATGAAGCTTTATATGGGAGGATATGTAGAACGCCATTATATTGGGATGAAGTGGGTGAAAGGAAAGTTTTGGGTCCTGAATTGATAGATATGACAACTGAGAAGATCAAAATGATTCGGGAACGGATAAAGATAGCGCAAAGCAGGCAGAAATTTTATGCAGATAAGAGGAAGTATCCATTGGAATTTCAGAAGGGGGATTTTGTATTCTTACGTATTTCACCATGGAAAGGTGTTATGAGATTTGGAAAGAAGGGGAAACTAAGTCCAAGATACATTTGACCATATAAAGTGTTGGAAAGAATTGGGACCCTGGCATATAGATTGGCATTACCTCCAGAGTTATCTCGTTTACATGATGTGTTCCATGTATCAATGATTCGTAAGTATTTGGCAGATCCATCTCATCAACTGAAAACCCAACCTATTGAACTGAAAGAAGACTTGTCGTACATCGAGGAACCGGTGGAAATTCTTGATCGTAAGGAGCAAGTATTGAGGAATAAGGTTATTACCTTATTTAAAGTTATGTGGATGAGCCATGGAATTAAAGAAGCAACTTGGGAAATGGAGGATAGCATGAAGAAACAGTATCCCCATTTGTTTGGTAAGTGTCATTCGTATTTAATTATGGGGACGAAATTTTCTAAGGGGGGGGGGGGGGGGAGGTTGTGACAACCCGTATATGATTATGATAAATTATATTTAAATCATAATTATCCTATGTGATATGAATAATGTGTTATTAGTATATCTAATTTTAAGTGATTATGGTTAGTATAATTCTACTTTCATAAATCATGAATTGTCGAATTATTTACGAACACAAGATTTGGTTATTTTCGATAGAAATGTTCCTGTTTAAGACTAGTTTTGACCCTTGTAAAATTACAATTGACTTGAGGTGAAAACCACATAGTTGTAGATATGTGAGTTAGGGTTGTAACACAACAAACGGTGCATTAAACTAATGTTCGAGTAAGAAGTTAGTTCGAAATTACGAGAAGGGGGCGAATCTGTCAATTCCCTTAAGTGGTAAATTGTCTTTTATTAAACCAAATGTTTTAATTTGATTGGATGGATTGGGAGGCAGCCTTGGCCGACTTAAAACTCTCCCTTAACCTTATTTATTCAGAAAATAAGCCCCTAGGTTCAGTTTGAGTTGATATTAGCTTGAGGAAAGAGAGGTAGAAGTTAAGGAAGAAAGGGTTACAAGGAAAATCTAGGAAAACAATTCCAAGAAAATCCTTAAGGTGTTTCCAAGGTAATATTATGTGTTAATATTGTTTTAATCTTCTATTATACTTACTTCAAAGTATATAAATCGTGAATTATTGATCCAAATTCCATCCTCCTTTTTGATAATATGTATTGGTTCATATGTGAGATAAGTGGTGTTATAGGTCATATTTCTTTGTATTGAAACCCTTTGTATTCAAACTTGCATATCTCTTTGTGTGCTTACTGGAATTCAGAAATTCAAATTGGATATGAAAATAGACTTATATATTCATATCATATCCGAAAATCAGAATTTAACTCCTTATGGTTAGGTCTTAGTGATGGTTGCAAGTTGGTATATAGTTGCTGTTTGAATATTTCATTTCGGTATGACCTGAGTTTGGTCAAGCTTTTGAGATAGCAAATGAAGTCCAAATATTATGAAACTTTAATTATGTACTATTCAGTATGTCTAATAAAAGTGTGTCGAAAATTATGGAAAGTTATACTGTAGAAAAATTATGAAAATTCTTGGAAGTCAAAGGAACAATAGAGGAGTTTGTAGGACAAATTTCTTGTGTTGTGAAGAAATGGCCATAACTTGCCCTAGGAAGCTTGAAAAATTACACCGTCACTTGTAACGGAAAGTATATTCAGATGTGTTTCCAGATTGATAAGCTTGAACACCTTTATGTATACTATTTATGAATATGGGATGGTTAAGTATAGAGGACAATGATTTGACGCCATATTGGATACCCCATGAAAGAATGTTTGTATCTACTCCTTCCCAAGGGTATTTGGAGTACATGTTTCATGTGTATATATATTCAGAAGTATACTTTTATGTTTACTTGAGTTTAGTTATAAATTCCTTACGAGGTAGTTTCTAGGGTTGAATGTTCATGACCTTATCAACATATATACCATCGTTTGGTCTTTACATATGTTTCATGGAATATGACTTGAGTAGAATCATATTGTGGTTGTGTAATTATTTAAAGTTACATAATTATATTAAGATAATACTTATGATTGAGTTTCAATACTGATTTAGTTGGATTAACAGGTGTAAGGTCAAATCAACCAAGTTCAGCTCCACACGAGGGAAACGTGAATACATAGTTGACAACACAAGGTGAGTGTACTTACTGAGTTGATTTTGGATATGACATATATATAGCATATGTTGAGATGATATGGCTTATTTAAAAGTCATGAGATGTTGATATGTTATGGCTTATTTAAAATCCAAGAGATGTTGAGATGTTATGGCTTATTTAAAAGCCAAGAGATGTTGAGATGTTATGGCTTTATAAAAGTCAGGATATGTTGAGTTGCTATGCAATTCAGGAGATGTTAGGTTTTTAAAACCTATGGATATGATCATTGCCTACGGGCAGGAGATGTGGGGTTTATTAACTCCGGATATGTATATGGCCTAATTTGGCACAGAGATGTATATATTGTTATGTTGATATGTTAATATAGTACTTTTACTATAGATAGATGTAGTACATTCACTGAGTTTTTAAACTCATGGTTTTATATGTTTACATTTTTAGGTTTTCCAGCTGCCACTGCTAGGTCTAGGAGGTTGAGTACATAGAAGTAGGGTCTTGTTAGTTTGTTTTATAATCTGCACTAGTTGTAATTAAGTTAAATGATATGTGAGTTATGTTGAAATTATGTCTCCTTAAAACGATTGGATTTTTTTAATATTCCGCATTTTAACCTTGAAGTTGTTTAAATATTTATTACCTAAATAATAAATAAATTATAATTGTTGTTTGTAAACTATCTAGTTAATTATATCCTAATGGGGTTAGGGTGTGACAATTACAGTAATCCCAACAATATCAAATGTATTAAAATGACACGAATACCATAGTATTTGACCCCGATAGAAGAAGATAACTGAATCCTTTGGGCGACATGCCCTACTAAGAGAATACTGTGAATCAAATGATGATAGGCGTTTAAGCAAAACTCCATAAATCCATAGCCTGTCATAATCCGCTAAGGTTGGCGTCCCTGTTGCTGGACACCTGATATAGAAGATACAATAGAAAAGAAAATATGCAAGGAAACAGGTCAGAGCCCGATTGTGTAAATGATTTTCAAAACATCAAGTATTTAACAAGTGCAATAAATCTTTTATTATGTACATGTTAGACCCAACTCTCACTTGCCATTCTCACCTCTCAACTAGAGTGCACACTTAACGTTTCCTATTAACCTCCTAGTTAATGGTTTCTCTTTTCTAGTCTCCATATTATAATTCCATCCAAATATCATAATCCCCATATGTCCCATACCATACGTCACATTATTATTCATTTACATTTCTCATCATTTCTCATTAACGTGAATCATTTCTCATTAATATAAATTAAGTTTTTCAATAAACATTCATTAACTTAATTCAATTATCTTTCTCTATTCACCGTTATCTACAATTATCACCGTAGATAGATTTAATCATAATAAATATCCATTCGTTCATTTCATCCATTATATATATATTCATATATAATACGACACCCCGAGTCATAGCTGCGGTGCAATGCATTACTCTGCTATCATGTCCCAATATCGTTGGTCGCTGAAAAAGGGACTAAAGGTTCGTTAAGATTCCTCGAACCACAAATAACAACACAATCATTGGAGGCGAACATAGTTCTCATACCCATGGGTCACGCACATACCTACGTACCCATAGTCAGCGGACTTATCAACTCCCCGATAAGTCTTTCATATACCTATGTTCTCGAGCGACAAATTAAAGATCCCATGGATTCATCAGAATATGACTGCCCTCACGCGCAAACCTCCCACCGATAGCAAGTAAGCTAGGTATGTCATACACATAAATCATCAATCAATCAAATAGGTATTATCATACCTATAGTATACTAACAACAAGGTACTCACATTAACCTTAGATTATTCCCTTACGTAGCATTATATCTCTTTAAATCCCACGTATTAAAATGTCATATCTTTACTTCATAATTTAATTATCCTCGCATCCTATAACATCTCTTCACTCCCGACGTCGTTAAGGTTCATGCGCGGAGCGTCTCGCAAAGCGAAATCCAAACAAGGAACCCCTCCAATACACTACTACTTAACTTTGTCGATCGAGGAGGTCCGTCAACTTTAAATACGTGATTGGGATAACCTCATACCTTCTTTCAACCAAATATGTTCTAAACTCCCATCTCTATCCAGGAGCCATACCACTACGCTCTTGTACTACACTCAGCCCTTGCGAAATCAATAATGAGCTTAAACTCAGTCCTTGATGTTTAAATTGTAACCCTAAGGCTACCCAGGTGTTATATTAAATCTCCCCTACTTGAACTATCCTTAACCCTCATACAAACAGATTAGAATCCAACACATGAATCTAGCAACCGAAATCTCTTTAACTTTAATTATCATAATTCTAATCAATTAAATCCCAATCAAATTAATTCAAATCTTAACTAGGGCTTACTGATCTTCTCTAAGTCCCATAATATCCAATTAATAATCACCGAAGATCTACAAAAGTTTTGGGATAAGAACCAACATTAAAAAGAAACAACATCATGAATTCTCATATTTTAAATACTCAAAAAAATCAGATCCAAAAATTATTCAAATCATCAATCCGACTTTAGATTTGGATTATACACGAAAAATTGAGTCAGGTATGTGTTTTGAGTTTTTCTTAAATCTCATCCAAATGCACTAAAAAAGAAGATCTAAACCTTCCAAATTGGCTATTCTCATTCCACTCGTTTTTGCCTCTTTTTCCGGAAAATTATCAACATATTATCTTCAAGAACACTAAATTATTTTCAGAATTTCTTCCACAGATTGATGAATATTTATTGGATTACTAACTACCTACAACATGAGTTTAATTCCTATATATTTTTAGATTTCAAAAATCCATTAACAACTATATCCTTTCATCTTCCAAGCATGAAAATCATCTCTTTTTATAACTATCCTAACATGGACAATATACGAACTTAAATTGCAAATATCAAACACTTGCCTCTAATGAAGATCTGACCCTTTGGAGTTGAATAACATAGGTGGTGACCTTTGACCTTTGGTTCTCCTCCTTCCCAAGCAAATTTCTTTTTCTTTCCAAGCAACCTTCCACTCACTCTAAGAACATGACTTTTCAATTTTGTGTAGAAGAGATGAAATAAACCTACATACACTAATCTCCAAATACTTATAATAAGACAAAACCCGAAATCACTATTCATCCCCCTTGTAAAAATAACCAAAATGCCCTTTTTGGTTGTCTTTTCATTTCCAAATGACCCGAGACTCAAAATTAATATCCAAATAGACTTTTCTGACTATTTCGAACCTTCCGGACGCAACGACGCAGTCGAAATGACTATAAGGTCGATAGAAAATAAATTTCCTTTTTAATTTAATAAATTAGTCCCGACACGTCCCATACCGCGTCTGACTAAAAATTCAAATTACCGAATTTATATCATACCGTCATATCAATGACATCACATTCATATATTACCTAAATATCTTTAAGTAATATTCAGAATCATCCATTTTAATATCCACAATTCGGATAAAACCCAAATGAATTAATTTATAATAAGATCCAATTAATCCATTAATTTAAAATATAACCCATTTTAAAAGTCATTAAAATTACGGGGTATTACACCTGCCAAGCCTAATATCAACAAAATAATGAGCCCGAGCACGTCCTCTCCATCGATAAGGGTCGCAACTGGATGGACCAAATCATAGCATAATTGTAGAACGAAACACTACTAATTGATAATAAATTGGCCCACCAAATCAGAGTTTAAGCTACCTATTTTTACTTGGATCCTGGAGCAAAATTTATAAAAGATCCTTCACAAGCCCTTATCTCCAATGCGTACACCTAAGGGACGTTGATCAAGTTATTTATGAACTTTACAATGGGATATGTGGAAGCCACGCAGGAGGAAGGCCCCTGACATTCCAAGCAATCAAAGAAGGTTACTGATGGCCATACATGTAGAAAGATGTAAGTGTTTATGTCTCAAAGTGCAAAAAGTGCTAGAAATTATCTCCTATAGTTCATTAACCGAACAACGACCTGAGGCCATTGACTAACCCATGTCCATTTTCATAGCAGGGGTTGGATATCATGGGACCACTATCGACTGCATCAGGAAATCGCAAGTACTTGCTTGTCGGCACGGATTATTTCACCAAGTGGGTTGAGGCAGAACCACTAGCCAAGATTAGAGTTACAAACATGATAAGGTTTATCTGGAGGAACATCATAACTCGCTTTGGGTTGACAAGGGACATCATAATCGATAATGGCACACAATTCAAAAGTGGTCCTTTTTAAAATTTCTACGATGAGCATGGTCCCTATTATATGTCCTATTATGGTCCCTATTTTAATTCCTAACAAACATTTTTTGACAATGAAAGGATGGGTAAAAACTATCAAAACGATAAAATGAGTCTTTCGCATTCAAGATTTAGACCAATATTTGGTAAGTGATGATTTTCAAAGGTATATAAGACATACGGTCAAAAGTCTCAATGATTTGATCCAAAGTTTACATCATTTTTCTAAAAATCTTTCCAATTCGGTTGTAACCGTCCCTATCACACCAACCTTCTACAAAGATCCTATTTTGGCAAAAACTATTGTTAAGAAAATGTCACGAATTTTCAAAACAAATGTGATGATAATCCCCAACTTTTTACATTACAAAATCGCAATTCTAATCTAGAACTCAAGGTTGGAAGACCATCAAAAGATTTCAAAACTCGAGGGGTCCAAAAAATTAGTGTTCAAACTATTGGGTAGCAAGAACATGTTTAAATATATGTAGACTTGTAACAAAAAATTACCCAGAATATGTGCTTCAAACCAATTAACAGGGGGTCCCTTAAAGTTATTATCAAATCTATGTGTGCATGGATGAATGGTTATTTCTCCGAGTTTCGAGTACAATTATCTTAGAGAATGAATTGTATGGTTTTCATATGCTTCAAAGTAATGTGAGTTCCGTAGAAGACAATAAAAATATTAGTCATGCACCCACGATATTTATTATAGTTTTTTTGGGTTTAGTTCCATCTCTAAAAATTTATTAGGCTCTCATCCCATGTATTTTTAAAATTATAATAAGTCTCATAACCACTTAAAACTTCCCATAACTACTATGTAATCACCCATTTTAATTTTTGAAGAGAGTGACACTTGTCCCATATTGATTATAATAGGACTAACAATTAAAAAAATAAAAGCATATGAGTGGGTACAAATAATTTTTTTAAAATGGGACTAAACATCAAAGATCCATATTTATTATCTGAATCATCTCTTATGGATGTTGAACTGCAATGGCGCTTGGTATAAATTGGGTAAGATGTTGTTTTTACAGTATTTATATACCAATTGGCTTGAAATATATGGAGTCATGGTCATGGAAAATAAATCTGAACACCAACAATCAAAATCTTGTTGGCTTGATAATAGCCTTGATTTCATTCTCGGGTTGTGTAGTCACCCAAAATACGTTTTCATAAACTTATAATAATTCTCTCTCTACAAAGGTCTAAATGAAGAGTTGCCTATTGCATTGGAAGCTTGACTTTCAGAGCTTTCTTTTCATATATGGCTCATTTTTTAGTTTAAAATACATAGATAATGCCAATCTTGAGAAGTCAGACCAAAATTTTGGATTGTTACAACGTTTTATGCAGTCCCCGAAAATGTATTTTAGCAAAATGGTCATAACTCTATCTAAAGAGGTCTAAACGATGAACCATTTTTTGAATTGGAAGTTTGAATTCCAAGGCTTTATTTTGGCATATGGCTCATTTTCTAGTTCAAAACACACAAATAACTCTAAACTTGGGAAATTAGGTTAAAATTTTGGACTGTTACAGTACATTCCATAGTTTTATTCACTATTTTTTGGTAACCGTTGAAGGTAAATAATATTGTAAATTTTCACTACCTTTAGTGACCCTTCGAAGGTTAAGATTTTTGTGATTATTCACCATCTTTGGTGACCTTAAAAGGTAGAAAATGTTGCAATAATTCATTATGTTTGGTAATCCTTCGAAGGTTGAAATTTTTATGATTGTTCGCCATCTTTGGTGACCTTAGAAGGTTAAAAATGTTAGAATTATTCATCATCTTTGGTGATCCTTCAAAGTTTAAATTTTTTTCTGATTATTTGTAATACCCTGTCCTGATATTTTATTCAAATTTTTGTCTGAATTGTAATGGAATGAGGTTTGAGGATAATTATTGGAAGTAGTGGGTCAAAACTGAAGTAAATAGAATAATTGGTAGAAAGGGTAGTTCAAAAGACATAAGGTATCGTTAGAAGTGATACCTAACATCGAGCAAAGGTCACGCAAAGAAGGGGTTCAAACGACCTTCGAGCGACATTTCACTGCATTACAGTTCCAGGTCGTGCGAAGATCGTGCGAAGCCATACATCGAACGAGATGGACATGTCGTTCAAATGAGGCTCATGTCGTTCAAATGAAGTGCTTAAAAATGTTTAAATTTGATTGCCCTTATGTTCTGTCACATTTTTTACCCTTGATTTGGTGAGCTGTCGAACCCAGATGAGCCCAGAATGGGCAAAATGGGATTTTTGATGTTTTAAGGGTTTTTATAAGGGTTTGTTTAGTTCATTTTGGGCACTTGAAGTCATAAGGAGATAGGAGAGTGAGAGAGGTGGTTTTCCACAATGGGAGAGCTTTTTTCCATCTCAAACCACCATAAACCACCATTTTATTATAGTATTCCACCATATTCAAGCCTATAACGTCCATCTCCTCCATTGTTGAAGTAGAGCTAAGAATTTTGGAGAAATGTTAGGGGATTTTTGGAGAAGGTGATGAAAGCTTTCATGGAGTTTGAAGGGTTTTTTGGCTTGTGAGCTTAAATGGAGCACATATGGAGCATTTTGGAGGATGCTTTTGGTAGTCCCTTAAGGCCACCTTTGTAGGTTGGGGTCGCTTCTCCTACACCAACCTTCTTGCCAACATTTGAAGTCTTTAAGGTGAAAAAATATATCATTAGTGTTTAAGACTCTATTTTCATTACTAGTAGTCTTGTTGTTAGATTACATGAGTTGCATGCACATGAAAAAATAATGATCTCTAATAGATTAATATTAAAAAAAATTATGGAATAAAAATATTGGTAGAATGCTATTTTGTTAAAAAATAAAGGACGAGAGAATATTTCAAAGTTTTAAATATTAAAATCGGTATTTATATGAAAATGGTATATTTTCTAGAAATTTGATGTTAGACATTTTATAAAATAAAATGTTTGAAAAGTGATGTAATCTTGCTATAATGTTTGTGAAATAAAGTTTCAAAGTTTCTTGTAAAAATGAAGATTTTATGAAAAATGGACATTTGCTGAGTTTGAAGAAATAAAAAAATGTCTTTTAGGCATGGAAAGTATAATTTTTGCAAGTATTAGAAATCTTTAAAATGGAATGTATGTTTAACCCATTTATAGGATTTTAGGATTTAAAATTCATCTTCTCATGTATATAAACTTGTAGTATTTTGTCAATAAATGTATAAACAAGTTTAAAGAAGATTTTATTGGATTTAAACGTGGAATAAGAAATGTAGAAATTATTGTCTTCAAAGTGTGTGAAAAAGGGGTTAAAAGTGTGATAAGTACAAAGTTGCAAGACTACATGTGATAATGAAAGGAAATGGTATTTTCTTATAAAAGTAGTCTTCTAATGTAATTAGGTTTATTGAATAAAGAAATTAAAGAAATGTCTAATTTGAAAATATGGTTAGTAAAGGTGCTGGATAAGTGTTGATGGTTAAACATTGAAAAGTTGGTGTAGGTAACTTACTGATGTTTGAAAGATTAATACTTACGAATTTAAAAAGGAAATAATAGAATAAAGAACTTTCTGACTTGAGAAGATAGATAATTCAAATGTTAAAAAGGTTTTAAATTGTTGAAAGCACTTAAGAAGTAGTATGAGTAACTAAAAAGTGTTTTGGGAAAATAACACTTGTGAAATGGAGGAAATTGACAAGTTTGGAAACAAATGGGTAAAATAGTAATTTTACTTAAAGTTGAGCATTTTTATGAAGTAAAAATATTGGGAAAAGGTGTTACACAAATTGGTCCTAAATGAATATGATTTTTGGAATAAAATCAAAGTCAAAGTATAAAAGGACATAAAGTGATAATTTCAAAGTGTAACATGAGTTGGGGTGAGACCCCGGGTTTGGCTTCGGCGGTGTAAAAAGGGAAAGAAAGAATAATGTAGACATTTATAAAATCTTAAAACACATAAAAAGAAACTCGGATGACACCGTGATAATTAAGGAGGGCCCGAATCCCTGGGGTGAAAGACTCAAAATCACTGTCCAAAGCATATCGTGGCATCACCGGCAGTGTGGAGGCCGTTAAAGTACGTGATTTATTGGAAGATTCTGAGAATAAAGAAAACAGAATAAGGAACATGTCAAGAAATGGGTTGTGTGGTGAAAAAAAGTTAAGACAACCTGACTTGAATGAATTAATAAATGTTATGGTATCGGTTAAAATGGACAAACAATTGCGAAATTTGTTAATGTCCATAAGGTACAGAAAAAAGGTAGAGTAAGTGGGTAAATGGGTGGTTAAACAACCTAAGTGATTAAGCCCATAATTAGCATAAGGGTATGTTGTGAAGGGTTTTCAAAGGTTAAATTGGTATTTTCTAACACGGTGTTGACGTGTGTTGAAAAGGTGATTTTCAGATGAAAATAATAAAATGCATTGTTTTAAATGGAAAATGGTAATTTTGGTAAATAAATGATTTACGTTAAATAGATTGTAGAGTTTTCAAGAATTTAACCACGTGCATTGAATAGAGGGGTAAATGCCAATTTAAGAAAGAAGAAGTCTTTATAAGATTAAGGTAAACTAAATGGGATAAATAACGTTATCGAAAGTAAAATAGTTTCATGCATTGAGTATATATATATATATATATATATATATATATATATATATATATATATATATATATATATATATATATATATATACACACACACACACACACACACACACACACATATAAGGTAGTTGCATGTGCACATAGGTATAACATGTTAGAGTCTTCTTTATGCCGTTCAAATCTATACTATATTTGTATACTTCCCACTAAGCAATTAGCTTACTCCCTCGCTTTGTTACGACATGTTGGGTGTGGTTTCGTATTTTGATAGTGCTATACAAGTAAGTATTCCCTTTTATTTACGTTAGTAGCTCTGTATGATTGGACTTCGGGGTACTTCCCCACGATCACTCACGTAGTTGACTTAAATTTGGATTCACATGCTAAACAAGTGAAACGTTAATTAAAAATAAAACTAGACTAGCAACATTATATAGGTTATTTCACTGCACTTCACATCTAACGCTAGGGTCAGACCGAGTTGACTACAGGTAACCCATAAATCTGATCTGGGGCATTACAAATGGTATCAGAATTCTAGGTTCAAGGTTCCTTTAGGGAGTGACGTGGTGAGGTCGAGATTGGAGCTTTCGACGTCGGTGTTAGTTTGGGACGATCACGCTAATTTAGTGACGGTTTAGTTTGTGTCCTCGACGGTAAAGCCAAAGAGGTTAGCACGATAAGTTACTTAGTTCCAAGTGTCATGCGATCAATTTGATAATTATTAATCACTTTCGCGCTTCCGATTAGATTTGCTATTAATGTAGGGGTTTCCATGCAAGCCAATAGTGGTGACATTGTGGTTTTTAGTGTGAGGGGCTTACGCTCCAATCCTTGATGGCGTAGAGCCTTCTCAGATTCTAATAGGGTGAGGTGATGCCCGTTGGACAGGCAACACAAATTGCGTATAGTCAACGATAAAGGTTGAAGGCTAGGCTATCGCTACTAAGCACTAATGATTGATGATTAAAAGGTATATAACACTTAGGTGTGGTGCTTACATGTAGTTGACGCCGGTAATGTAATTAGAAAAATTCAATACTTGAGATGATATCATGATTCATGGTAGTTTGGTGAATGTATGAAGTTGTGCAGGTCAATATCGGCAACACGTGATCCTTTTATGTGAGATGTATTGTGTGGTAACCTTGATAACGAAAAGTAGTCTCGGTAGTGGTAATAATGAGTAGCGTTAGTTACGACCTAGCTGTAAAGGTTGAATATTTAATATATGAAGGTTAGATGACTGAGTGGTGTTCATGAGTATTGATTCTATGGTGAGAATGTATTGGGTTCCTTGGTTTAGGACTTGGGTTTAATGTATCTTAATTATAATGTGGTATTGAGGAATAGGATCCCTCGTGGCGTCTGGGGTGTAGGCCTTGGTATTTATAGGCAATATCCGACGTCCCATATCCTACCAAGATCTATATAGTCGTGTTAACTTCTAGATTAACACATGGTATGATGTTTACATAGTGAGGTAATTTAGTTTTCATGATTGATCATTCATTGGGGATTCGATGAGGCAGACCTTGAGGTTTATGGGTTGTAGGCTACGTCATGTACCATGCCATAATCCTTAGTAACATCAATTGTGGTTTATACATGGCATATGGTCACAACCATTTGGAAGAAAGATAAGATTATTGTCTAAGTTTAGAGACTCATCTTAGATGCCGAACTAATGGCTAGGTGTGAGGTAGTCCTAATGTGATAGTAGTTATATGCATTTTGGGGTGCCCATAGGATTGATTATATGTGGCATCATTAGGGATTGAAGTCGACCTATTATGACGCCATGAGGTGTTAAATGGTTAGGGTGTGCCATGTGTAGAAGCTCGTGAACTAGTGTCCTTGAGAGAGCCTATTAATCACAATGAGGGTATCGAAGGGTTTGTGGAATGCTTAATAATGATTAAGGTATGGATGATGAAATCTTGCCAGGTCTAGAGTAAGGTTACATAAAATGTGTTTGGTGTCCTTAGGAGACCAGTTAAGTATGACATAAAGGAGCATCAGCATCCTAGTAATGATTGTGTTGGGGGTTAGGTAATAATCTCAGATTGTTGGTCGGGGTTTAGAAGAGTCGTATAGTGTACGTGCCAGGTGTGATTTTCTGAATCGTCACTAATGGGTGGTGTAATCCCAAAGGTAAGCTGAAAGTTTGTTTCGTTATAAGCGTAATTCTCGGATGTCATGTAATGACTAGTATTAGTGTTGTGACACTTGGTTTCGAGGTGTATTAGGGAATGTATTCGAGACTTAGGTTGATGACCCCATATGGATGTTTGAAATGGAAACCAAGGTGGGGTGATATCGAAGCATGGTAGAATGTTGGCGTGTATCGATGGTGTATGCTAGGGTAGCCTTGGCAAGGTAAGGACTAGTTCTTGGCACGTCCTACCATGCCGGTACGGATTATAAGTTGTAGCCCCATGTGATACTTACTACCCTTAGAATGCCAATGGCGGTCAGTGTGGTCGCCACAAAAATTCTGTGTGGGTAGAACCCAAAAGTAAGCATGGTGGAAATCTCATGTAGTTAAAGGACATGTTAAGGTGAATACCTCACTTGAACTAAGTAATGCATATGGGAATTGGATTACGATGCGCAAGGCAGAAAGTAACCTAGGCATAGTAGGTTGGTAATGTCATCACAGGTAAGTGGGTTAGGTCAGTGTGAATAAGGAATTCGGTATCCTCCAGTCATAGTATTTCATTAATGATAAGTATGTGAGGGGTTGGGCCTTACTCCCAAGGAGGGAAGTCAGGCATTGTCTTCTTAGAGAACTACCGGTTCGTATGTTGCCTTCGTATTGTGAGAATGAATGGTTATGATTTTATTCATCCTGGTCGGTGATCCAAGCCAGGGTATGTGGCTTGGATTAGTACACGGTGAGAACATTGGGAATGAGTTACATAATACCAAGCATATGGTGTAGGTTCACTTTCGTAAATCATAATTGAAAGTTTATGGGTGGAATTTCTTGGGATGATTGCTTGTCCCTTTTGGTTTCGATAATCGGGGATTAGTATTCTCACGTATGTGGTTACTTGGATTGGTTCCATGACATATTATGGCTCGGTTGGTCGTAGTAGAGCATGGTGGACCATGTATGGTCAATGCATCTCGGTAACTGGGTGTGCTTTATCTCAGTTATTCTTGTTATTGCCTAAAGTTCTGTGTACGGGTGGCTACGCTTTTGGCCACATGGTTTGCTTATAGTATTGGTTTTTCTTAGGATTAGTGGCCTTTTGACCGGTCGCCATGGCAGTCATTGGATCTAGTTGCAAAGAGCGGGATGATGACTTGAGGATATGGTATAGCGTTAGAAATCAAGTAAAGTTAAGCATAGAGTGTTTCTTTGCCACAATGAGTGGATTAGAGCGAGGCTCTAGTAACTGCTCAAAGGTGAGGCACCTAAAGTAGTATTAGGGTCATCAGAGTGACACAACGGAAGGTGTAAGCCGAACACACGCTGATGACTTGATAAGAATATTACTTCTTAAAGTCAGATATTAACATAGTATGGTTATTGGCAAGCTCATGCCAGTTGTGTAGTTAGAATAACCTAAAAATTTGTAAGATGCAGGATGTGTAGTCCTAAGATGAAATTGACTTTGGTGATGAGTACGATGATTAGTTGTATTACGGTTTCATATGGGGTGAGTGTTAATCGCTAGAAAGGATTGTCCGTGAAGGTGCCAAAATTCCTTGGGTACTAGATTAGGTAGTAGTAGAAACTATTTGGGCATGATCATCAAGTGAGTGAAAAATCGGAGTCGATTATGTGGTATTCATAGTTAACGAGATAATGAGCGTTAGAGCATGTCGCATATTGATTATTTGGTGACAAACCCCGTATGGGGGTGCTTAGGGTGACCTTAGTATTGAGAACTTTTATGATTTTATCTTAGAGGAATTATGTGGCTTAGTATAGAAGTTGGTGAACCCCATAATCTTGAGGATTAATGGATCGAGAATTTCGGGGACGAAATTCTCCAAGGTGGGAAGTTTGTAATACCCTGCCCTGATATTTCATTTAAATTTTTGTATAAATTGTAATGGAGTGAGGTTTGAGGATAATTATTGGAAGTCGTGGGTCAAAACTGAAGTAAATAGAAGAATTAGTAGAAAGGGTAGTTCAAACGACATATGGTGTCATTAGAAGCAAGTCCCAATGCCACGTACAGGTCGCGCAAAGCAGTGGTTCAAACGACCTTCGAGTGAGATTTCACTTCATTACAATCCCAGGTCACGCGAAGGTCGCACGAAGCCATACATCGAACGAGATGGACATGTCGTTCGAAAGAGGTTCATATCGTTCAAATGACATGACTAAAAAAATGTTTAAATCTGATTTTCTTTGCGTGCTGTCACATTTTTTACCCTTGATTTGGTGAGCTATCGTGCCCAAATCAGCCCATAATGGACAGAATGGGATTTTTGGTGTTTTAAAGGTTTTATAAGGGTTTGTTTGGTTCATTTAGGGCATTTTAAGTTGGAAGAAGATGAGAAAGTGAGAGAGGTAGCCTTGTACCATGGGAGAGCTTCTCTCCACCTCAAACTACCATAAACCACCATTTTCTTACACTATTCCACTATATTCAAGCCTATAACACCCATCTCCACCAATATGGAAGTGGAGCTATGATTTTTAGAGAAGTGTTGGGGGATTTTTGGAGAAGTTGATGAAATCTTTCATGGAGTTTGACGGGGTTTTTGGCTTGGGAGCTTAAATGGAGCACAAATTGATTATTTTGGAAGATGCTTTTAGTAATCCCCTGAGGCCACCTTTAGAGGTGGGGCGCTGTTCCTCCTACACCAACCTTCTTACCACCATTTAAAGTCTTTGAGGTGGTAAAATCTATCCATAGCATTTTAAGACTCTATTTGCATTAGTAGTAGTCTTGTTGTTAGATTGTATGAGGAGGATGCACATGAATAAATAATGATTTCTAATAGATTAATATTAAACATTTTTATGGAATAAAAATGTTGGTAGAATGTTATTTTGTTAAGAAATAAAAGATGAATGAATATTTCAAAGTTTTGAAATATTAAAATTGGTATTTTTATGAAAATGGTGTATTTTATAGAAATTTGGTGTTAGACATTCTATGAAATAAAATGTTTGAAAAGTGATGTTGATCTTGCTATAATGTTTGTGGAATAAAGTTCCAAAGTTACTTGCAAATATGGAGATTTTATGAAAAATGGACATTTGTTAAGTTTAATGAAAAAAAAAATATCTTTTAGGCCTTGAAAGTATAATTTTTGCAAGCATTAGAATTTTCTAAAATGGAATGTATGTTTAACACATTTATAGGATTTTAGGATTTAAAATCCATCTTCTCATGCATATAAACCTGTAGTATTTCGGTAATAAATGTATAAACAAGTTTAAAGAAGATTTTGTTAGGTTGAAACAGGGAACAAGAAAAGTAGAAATTCTTATCTTCAAAGTGTGAAAAATGATTAAAAGTTTGATGAGTACAAAGTTGAAAGACTACACGTGATAGTAAATGGAAATGGTATAAATTTGGTCTGTATAACTTAATGATGTTTGAAAGATTAACAATTATAAATTTGGAAAGGAGATAATGGAATAAAGAGGTTTTTGACTTGAGAAGAACAATACTCCAAATGTTAAAAAGGTGTTAAAGTGTTGAAAGCGCTTAAGAAGTAGTATGAGTAACTAAAAAGTGTTTTGGGAAAATAACACTTATGAAATAGAGGAAATTGATGAGTTTGAAAACAAATGGGTAAAAATGGTAATTTTACTTAAAGTGGAACATTTTTATGAAGTAAAAATGTTGAAAAAAGGTGTTACATAAATTGGTCCAAATGAGTATGATTTTTGGAATAAAATCAAATTCAAAATGTAAAGGACATCAAATGATAATTTCAAAGTGTAACATGAGTTGGGGTGAAACCCCGAGTTTTGCTTCGACCGGGAAAAAATGAAAAGAAGGAATAATGATGAATTTATTTTAAAATGTCAAAACACATAAAAAGGAACTCGGATGACAGCGGGATAATTAAGGAGGGCTCGAATCCCTGGGGTGAAAGAACCAAAACCACTAGCTTGAGCATACGGTGGCGTCGCTGGGGTGTGACGCCCGTTAAAGTACGTGATTTATTAGAAGATTTCTAGAATAACGATAAAGGAATAAGGAACGTGTCAAGAAATGAGTTATGTGGTGAAAACGTGTTAAGACAACATGACTTGAATGAATTAATTAATGTTCCGGTAACGTGTAAAATGGACAAGTAATTATGAAATTGGTTAATGTCCATAAGGTACGGAAAAAGGGTAAAGTAAGTGGGTAAATGAGTGGTTAAATAACGTAAGTGGTTAAACCCATAATTAACACAAGGGTATGTTGTGAAATGTTTCTCTAAAGTTTAATAAGTATTTGCTAACATGGTATTCGCGTGTGTTGAAAGGGTGATTTTCAAATGAAAATACTAAATATATTATTTTAAATCGCAAAGGAAATTTTCGATAAAGAAATGATTTACGTTAAACAAAGTGTAGTGGTTTCAAGCATTTAACCGCATGCATTGAATGGAGAGATAAATCTCAATTTAAGAAAGAATAAGTCTTTATGAGATTAAGGTAAATTAATTGGGACAAACAACATTTTCGGAAGTAAAACGGTTTCATGCATTCGGTATTTATATATATATAAGGTAGTTGTATGTTCACATATGTATAACGTGTTAGAGTCTTCTTTCTGCCGTTCGTTTCTATACTGTATTTGTATAATTTTCACTGAGCATTTGGCTCACTCCCTCGCTTTTTTATGATGCGATTTCGTACTTTAATAGCGTTATACAGGTAAGTATTCCCTTTTGTTTACGTTAGTAGCTCTGTATGATTGGACTTCAGGGTGCTTCCCTACGGTCCCTTACGTAGTTGACTTGAAATTGTATTCGCATGCTAAGCAAGTGAAATGTTAATTAGAAATAAAACTGGACTAGCAATATTATATAGGCTATTTCATTTCACTTCACACTTAATGCTCGGGTCGGATCGAATTGATTACGGGTAACCCATAAATTCGGAACACGGCGTTATATTATTCACCATTATTGGTGATCTTCTAAGTTAAAAGGATAAATTTATTCTCCTTATTTGGTGACAATTGAAGTTGAAATCGGGAAATAAATTATTCCATTTGCAACATTGATAACTAATTCAACGAGGAAGAAGTTTTGAATATTTTATGAATTCGATAAATTCTATTTAAGACTACAATTACTAAGTCTCCACCACCTAGATTTTCTCAAAACTTAGGGGATGAAAGGAGTATATTTACAATATATTTTACTATGTTCATCTTGTAACGTTTTTCGACACGTGGCTAGATGATGAGGGAAGTTAGTCGCGGTTATATAGTCGATAATGCCGAATTTTTTGGTGGAAATAGTGTGTAGTTTAAAGTGGTTACTATTTTAATTCGAATTAGAGATTATTTGGAGGCAACTATGAGTGGTTATTATAGGGAATTATTTTGAATTCATGTCAGAAGTTACGTGGAGCCAAAAATATTTTGTTATTGCAAACAACTATATATTAGGCCTTTCATGAAGGCAAAATGCATCTCCAATAAATTAGACAAGCCTATGTCATTACATTTTATCCTTCAATTTTAACATGTATTTACCTCTTATCCTTTAATTTCCATCAATGTCATCTCACCTTCCTTTAATTCAATGCAAGTTTATTCAGTTTCCAGCATTTACATTCCAACATTTACATTTTAGTCTTTACATTCCAACAATTTACATTTCTCGTTTTGTCATAACAAATGTCCTCATACTTGAGTTTAAAATTCCCTTTACAATTAGTCATTCCCGTGAACCCACAATTGTTTTGCATGGATGATTATACATCCTGTTATAAACCCTATTTCAATTCCCATCAAACAACATCCATTGGCATTTTTTTCTTTCTCCTTACCTTAATTTAGTTTCATACCATTTCAAAATTTTGTTTTCCATGCGGTGGTAATAATACCCCAATAACATTTTATCCATCTTGCACAATCAAGTTAAGGATGTGTGCACTATAATGAACATGAAATAAATTCCTACCCCAAAAAGAAAAGACTTATCTTTCAACCAACTTCTTAAGGGTTTTATCATTACATCATTAGCACCGACATCATCTACCACCATTTAAATATTTTTTTTGTCAATGTTCCCATCCAAAACTAAATTTGAAATGAACCTAAACAAGATTTCATCATCATGCAGATATTAAATGGAGTTATATTTAGGGCCCGTTTGGCAACCCAATTCCAAGGCGTGGAATTGGATTGCCAAACGGGCCCTTAATGGGTTTCATTTTAAAACCCAATTATCATTAATGTAATGAGGCATAAAGCAAAAAAATGTAATATTTTGGTCTTCAAAAGTTCATGATTTTGCAGTCAAAGTAATCTTAGAGGATTGATTTTCTAAAATATTGCAAATCTTGGATATCGAACCTAACGATGTTCCGTTAGACTAACTTATAATTAGGATTCAATCCATTGTAAAACCTCTCAAATAATTCATGTTTGACCATGTTAAATGGGTAATTGTATTTCACCATCATCAAAGCAAGATCCGTCTTACTTTTTTTATCAGATTTGTAATTTTTAATTTTTACGGCTCCATCAAAAATCTTTTTAGTGCCATTTAACATTTGTTGGGATAAATCTCTCAATTTTAGTAGGATAAGTAGTCAAGTGATATTGTAGATGGATGGTACCCATACTACTATCACCAACAATATTTTTCTTTCAATGATTACACTTAGTCATATCCTTATCACTAGAAATTTTAAATTTAACAAAATCTTGCTACCGAATGTGTTATCTTCCTTGCTTTTTTAGTCGGTTGGATTTTAACATTATGCTGTTGTTGACTATCAACTTTCATTCTATTATCATCGCCCTCAGTGCCACAACCCGGAATGTTGGAGACTTGATGGATCCAAAGATGACATTCTCATCAAATTCAACAAAATTTTGAAAATAAATATCAAATTAGTGAACAAAAAAAAAATAATACTCAACAACAAACACTGAACGATAAACATTGAAACAACAACAAAAATAATCCCTAATTTTTTTCAACAAACATAAGTACTTATTTGACCAATAATAATTTTGTACCATTTGAAACTAACAATATAAATAAAGCCCTGATATATTCCTCAACCAACAAAATTTATTTATCCATTTCAAACCTGCAAAAAATAACAAAATCAGTACATAAACAAAACACACCTTAATTTTTTGAGAGTTTATAAATAAATCCCTAATATACTTCTGATTTCATTTTATAAATAATCCCTAATCGCATTCATTTTGATTATAAAACTGAAACCCTAATATACTTTGGGTTTTAAATCTATTTATATATATAAATCACAAATATAGAGAGGGGGATGAATAATGATCTTAAAAGATGCATATATATAATGAGAGAGAGACCTAACAGAGATGGATGTGTGAGGCTGACAAAGGTTGTAAGGGTGAGGTACCGAGGGATGGTGTGAAGGTGGGGGAGGATGTAAGATCATCGAGAGTGAAAGAATATATATATATATATATATATAAAGAGAGAGAGAGAGAGAGAGAGAGAGAGAGAGAGAGAGAGAGAGAGAGAGAGAGAGAGAGATGTCGTCAATCGCCTGAGCCCGATAGGGGGTAATAGAGGTGGAGGTGTTAGGCTGACAAAGTTTGTGAGGGTGAGGGACCGAGGGAGGGTGTGAAGGTGAGAGAGGATGTAAGATCGTCGAGAGTGGGAGAGAGAAATAAAATTGTGAGTGAGAGAGAGAAAGGGGAAGTTATGAGGGTTAGGGATTCACTTAGGGTTTTTAATTGGTGTGATGGCTCGCTATTAAATCGTATTTGATCTAATGATTGACAGTAATAGGAATACAAATATTTTTAAAATATATGTATATGCAAATAATGGATCGGATTGGACTGTAACTGGATCGAATTAGAAAAATCCATACCCGATTCATTTCCTTATCAGGTTATTGGGTTTATTTTCCATATTCCATATCCATATATAATGATTGGATTTGGATCTGAATCTCGATAAAATATGGTCCATTGATAGTCCTAGTATGAGTCATTATCATCTTGATTCTTATTGGATTGGGCCTGCTTTTTTTACTAGCGTGGACAAATCAACTCCTTTCTTTTTTAGTAGCATTAACCCGACATGAATACCTCGTCTTATCAATGTTAATGTACTCCTTAATGTGACATATCTGGATAATTTTTTTAAGGTGATCCTTGAACATGTTACAATATTAAGTTTTATGGCCCTATTCCTCATGATAGGTGCATCGCGGATTGGTGTTCCTTTCATTAGGATCCTTCTCAATCTTAGGAGACTTCTTATATAAGGGTTTGTCCATTATTTAATAAAGGATATTTTATATTGTCTCCTTGAAAAGGTGTTTAAGGCTTGCTAGGTATTATCAGTGGTGAACATATTTCTTTGCCCAATGGGATTATTTGTCTTGGTTTATTTTTTGGCAAAGGTCGGTTGTGCTCCACGTTTCCCCCCTTTATTTATGTTATTTTTCTTGGCCAACTTATACGAATAATTGACATGATTATCTGCATTGACGAGCTCTTACTCTACTATGGCATATTTCTCGATTTCATCCAAAAGATCTTTCATTGATGACGTTGGATTCTTAATGGGAGATTGATAAAAATAATCTTACCAGGCACGTTCAAAATTAAATAAAGAAATTTCCAACTACTCATAAAAACTGTAAACTTCCTTGAACAATTCCAAGTACATTTGAGCATACTTCATGAGGGATTCCCCTTTCCTCCTACTTAGGGTGATTAGGGAATCCACTTCCTTGATGGCTTTACTGGTGGTGATAAAATAGGTACCAAAATGCTCAACCAGTTCTCTGAAAGAAGATATCGACTAAGGGTATAGATTCTCAAACCACCTATAATCGATCTCACACAAAATAAATGTGGAAACATGGCACATTATAGGGTCTTGGTGACTCCGTAGAGACATATAATATCTATGGTAACGGATGTGATGGGTTGGATCAGTCTTTCCATCATATGTCGTAATCCTTAGAATGAAAAACTTCTTGGCAGCTTTGACTTCTCTATATTAGCGCTGAAGAATGAAGTTGACCCATGTCCTAGCACTTTTCTACTAAGATATTTATGGTTTCATGTAATATTAGGATTTAAGACCACCTCCAATTCCTTCTTGATAAACTCGCACAGATCGTCCCACCATGCTCTCTTCTTAGGATGAGGAGTTAGTATGAGCGAGCTATTATTATGACTAAATTCAACTTGCCAAAAGACAACCTCGACTGGCCGATCTATGAATAGATACATTCTTCAGTTGGGATCGATTGGGATATGATATACATATACTTCTTGTTTATATGCCCTGGCATTATGATTAGAATGAGGGGTCTAAGGCGATCGAATTCTCCTTATTCTTCGACGCTCAATATTGTGAGCGATAAATCCACGTCCTTCAAGTTGTTTGGTAATTTTATTCTTTAACATGGTTATTTTCTTGTCATATTCATTGAAACATTCCTCATGTAGGTTAACAATACGGGACATACGGTTCCTTAAGGGGGCTCTAAAGAGGGAGTATTGCAGCGATATAAAGGGCCAAATCTATGAGGAGTAAATGCACATAATTTGGCATCAAATGGAGAAGGAGGAGACCTCGAAGGAGTCTGTTCCCATTTTATGAATTTTATTTCAAATTGCACTCAGTTTCTATCATGGAATGTTAGGGTTGGTGTGTGCAATCATGATGGTAAATAATTGGTATTATCATGTCGTGGGATTTAAAACATTTCTAGAAATGAAGCTATATTATAGGGGGAAAATATATAATAATGCTAAATACTAAAGTTACATAAAATTTTAATGCAATAAGAGAAAACACACAAGAATATACGTGTTTAGGAGAATATTCCTTCCCATGTCTGTGGGGAAGGGACATAGGGATTAGTTTATCAATTGGGAAGAAAGATGACTTGGAGTGTTAGATAATGATAAATAAGAATCCAAATTGTAAGTAGAATATTTTCTTATACCTTTTCTTCATAACAAAATGATCTATTTATAGGTACAAGAATCCTATTTACATAAGCTATTTCCTTAATAATATCTCATAAAGTCGGCACCTATCTTCAGCCTTATCTTCTAGGTTATTCAATTTCAACAAGACTGTACTTGAGCATATATATTATTATCATTTATAGAGTCATCTTAATTCGGTCCATAATCGATGGGCAACTTGGACCCATAGTGACATAAGGTTTTTTTAATGTCATGTGTAGTGCCACATGAAAGTCCTACTCAGAATCCCTTTAGGGTTATTAATTTGAGACAATTAAACTAGGTTACTTAGATTTTAGTACATTATTAATTTTTAATTTGAGACTTCAATAAATTTTAAATGAACAATTAGGCTTTACCCACTTTCCATCAATATGGTGATAAGTTAAGTGACACATGACATTTTAAAAAATAAAATAGATTAAATGAATTTCAAATGCAAATACATCTAAACATAATATGAGAAATAAAAAAACTAAAAAAAAATAAGAAAAATAAATTAAAAAACAAACCCTATTCAACAAGAAATGGCCACCCATATCCCCAAATTCATCCTCTCACTCTTCACCATCAACCAAAATTACCACCGCTAGTCAAACCCCCAGCCACTACTGACAACCAACAAAACTCACCATCAGTAACCAAACCTCTAGCAAAACCCCTTTAATGGGGTTTTATTCTTAAATCCATATTTTGTAACATTTATTATTTATTAATAAAGGATTGTCTTAGCTCATTTGAGCCATGAATCATGTTTGTGAGAATGTATTATCTTTAAAATACGATTCATAGTTTGAAATATGAATTATGATATTTGCAAAGCGAAGACAAATATTAGAAAATTTTATTTTTTAAAATTCATATGACCAGGTTGATCCGTTACTCAACCCGACTCGATCCAACACCCAGATTAATTCGGCCAACCCATAATGCCCAAATGTTTTGTTTTTAGGTGGTCTCTTCTCAAGTTTTGTTTGATGTGATAATCGAGGCAAAAATTTGGATATTCTAGAAATTAACGTGAAAAAGAAGACTTTATGGAGAAGTCTACTTCATCGAGGACTCTTTTTACGGGGAACTCTACGTCAAAGAGAAATCTTATTCATAGAGAACTCTACTTCATATGTGACTCTTGTTCTTGAAGATATATACTTCAAGATGAACTCTAGACCATGACGGATATCAAATTTATTTTCTATTTTATTTGTAATTTCATGTATATGTGTTCGATTTTATTTCTATCATCCCTACTCATATTGATAATCATTATATGCTAATTAAATCAGTTTCGTAGGGACACACAACATGGATTATTTTGTGTGATCGACCTAGATCACATTTTCCTCCAAATTCATAAATAATTTATTATTTTCTAAAATTGAATTAAATAATTTAATTAACGTATTGTAAAAATTAAATTTAGGCTCTAGTTAATGTTTTAATTAAAAGATTTGGATATTTTGAAAAATTAAAATAGTGAGATAGACTAGTTTAATTCGTACAAGATATAGAGATATTATCATTGATTTAGTTTAAGGAAATTAGAATCGAATAATTGTTTTATGAAATAATAACCTAATTCAAACTATGAAGTGAGAGAGTGATTTCAAAATAAATCACGTGGGTCCATATTTTGGACGGTGATGTGATTAATTTTTCACATTAGCTAGACTTTTCAACCACGGGGGGAATTAATCAAGTTATCGCAATTTTTTTAAATTCTTAAGTGTTAGTTCTTTAAAAATAAATATGAGTATGTTCGATTCCCCAATGAGGAAGTTCTATACGAGATAAATTAATGGTATACATTTAAATGAAATCAATGATATCCTCCCCAAAAAAGTCATTGTCATTCATTATGGGACCACAATATATGGACTATTTAGTTATCTTAGACACAGGTTTCTTAGATTGTTCGAATCCATAATTGAAAGATGTAATGTCTACTTAATTCAATGTGAATGATTTAAGCTCCTAACGATAAATTTCGTTTCGTAAGGGAATTATGATGCTCATCAAGATTAATAAGGAAACTAATTTAAATTTATCAAAATTATAGTATTTGCATAATTAATTGAATATTTTTTTCGAGATTCTCATGTTTCAAAAATAGGCTCAACTTTCAACCCGTTTGGATTGATCTTAAAGGTAAACAAATTAACTAGAATGAATTCATAGATTGGAATAGAAAAATGGATATTGTCCTCACTTCTAAGGATTAAAATTTTATTTTAATTGAACCATGTCATGTTAATCCTGGTGAGGAAGAATCCGATATGTATGTCTAAACTTACCATAAGTGGATGATAGATGATTATATGGCTCATTGTTACATATTGACATCTATGACCAATGTTTTGCAACACCAATATCATAATCTTACGACATGATTTCGAACCTCAGGTACATGTTTAAGGGCCAGAACCGTTCCACAAGACTGTATGTTATGGTATGTTTGGTAAACATAAATATGGATAAGGGTATTCCGGTTTGGGATCATGGTTTAAAAATGATGTCCTTATTAGGGGAACTATTGGTTTTTGGATATGAAATTGATGGGGAAAACTAGATCTATTTTGTGATTTAATCACTCCCGGAGTCTTTTAAGCCATTTTCCCTAAATTTTTCTCTGAGAAAATTTGACTGCTCCTTGGCATAACAACTTAAAAGACTCTAGGCTGCAAACAATATCATCAAGAAAAGGGAGTTGTACAAGTTACTGATAGAGACCATTCATGCTCTGTTCGAAAAAGTAAGAATGATTAAAAGGGTAAGACTTATGTACAACCTACGTTTAAAACAATGGATTAACCTCAGGTTGTAAGGAAACAAACTTATGACAAGTGTTACATCTGCAAATGGTCAGGACATTGAATAAGTAATGGCTTCTGGCAATAATAATTTTCTCATTTATTATTGAGACATGTTTTGTGGTCCAATCTACATGGACTTGGTTTGTAGATTCGAGAACCACTAATCATGTTTACAACTATTTGAAGAAATTCCAGGTAACCAGGAAGCTTAGTGAGGGAGAAATATTTCTATTTATGGGTGATCACATCAAGGCAACAATATTAGTAGTAGGACATCTAGCTTAGACTTTAGTGGATACCAAAAGATAATCTTAGAGACTTGTTTTTATATACCCACTATTAGAAAAAAATATATTTCAATTTCTAAATTAGTGATGTATGGATATTCGATAAATTTTGTAAACCTGATTTTATCAAAAAGGGAAAATCTTTTATCTGTTCTGGTACATTGGAAAATAATTTATATATTATAAACCCTGTCTCACCAATATTACTGAATACTAAAGTGAATAACTCAAATGGAAATAACGTAAAGAGAGATAAATCTTTTGAGTTGAACTATACATATCATTGGCACTTATTCCTAGGTCATATTAATATAAAAAGAATTCAAAAATTGATTTTAAATGGAAAATTAAGTTCATTGGAAGCGGAGGCACTTCTAGTATGTGAATCTTGTTTAAAAGGTCAAATGATCAAGAGGGCTTGAACAGTCAAAGGCTATAGAGTTAAAGATTTCTTGGAATTGGTTCATTCCAAATTATGTTGTCCTTTGATTATCCGGGAAGGAGGTCGTTATGATTACTTCATCACTTTCATTGATTATTACTTAAGGTGTGGATATGTTTACCATATGCACCACAAGTATAAAGACTTTTATAAGTTCAAGTGTACAAGACTGAGGTAGAACGTAGATATGGTAAACTAATCCAAACGCTATGGTCTTATCGTGGGTGTGAGTACGTCTTGGGAGACTTTTGAAATCATTTTATCGGTGGTGGGGATTAAACTCCGGTTATCGTCAATGGGAACACCACAATAAAATGGTGTAGCAAAGATAAATAATAATACTCTTTTGGACATAATTATATACATGATGAGCTATCCGGATCTATCATATTCTTTTTGGTGTTATACAGAGAAGACCACTTATTTTATGAACTTAGTTCCTTCTAAATCGATCTTAACAACTCGCATATAACTATGGATTTAGAGCAGTATAGGACATGTTGGGATCTGAGGTCGTCGGACACACGTGTTGAGGAAAGATCCAAAAATTTGGAATCAAGGAAAGAATTGTCTATTTATATGTACCTAAAAGAATACAAAGGTGGCCTATTATATAATCATAAGGAACAAATGGTCATTATTAGAACTAATGCTCAATATTTAGACGTGGATTATATAATGGAGATAAGTGGGAAAGACCACATAGTATCTTTTAAACTACAAATACAAGACGAAATATAACTCGATATTAATAATACACTACCTAGAGGTAGTGGGAGTATTACCAAGGATCAGAATAAACTTGTCACTATTATTAGATTAAAAGTAGATCCATATTGTAGTGGGCAGATTAGAAGACAACCTAAAATGTTAATGTATTTGGGTGGACACTCCGATGAGATCTCCAGGAAACACAAATCGGATAAAAGGAAATTGGGTCAGATCAACTCCATAATCCTTCAAAATACTCCTGATGATACAGTACAGGAGAAGACAAAGACCTAAGGATAAGGTAAAGAGAGGAAAGGAAATCTCTTCAGCATTAAGCTGATCATAAGTCCTATCATCCTCATTGGGTATCCTAAGGGTTATACATAGAGGGTTATTTGACTTAATGACATCATTGGCGAAGTTGTTTGCATCGGTTGTCGATGGATCATATGAGCTATTAGAACAAAAAGGAGTACCTTCATCATTTAATGACTCATAGGGGTCCAAATGCAATATTACTAGAGAACTAAGGGGTTTGAAGGCGGTTTAGAGTACATGGATTTTACAGAAGAAGACTTAATAATGATAACAGACTCTTCAAAAAGTCTGGTCACCGTAATTCTTCCCACTTGGTTGGAGGTTTGCACTGTCGTATGAACTCTTAGAGGGCAAGAATTCTAATATGCTATACTAGATGATTAGGGTCTAAGGAGCTGACCCAATAGAATAAGAAACATTAGGAATGAAGTTGGGGTCCTTAGGGTCTCCCTCAGCTCCAAAGGAATTTATCTTAAAGGTTCGAGAGATTGGTGAGCATTATATTCACTAATTTGCCTCAATTCTCTCTCAACCTATGAAGACATACTTATAAATGATTTATAGTTAGAAATAAGGTATGGGGGATATCTACTATTTTAATTCAAGAAATTGGGTGAAATTAGAAAAAAAAAACTAGAAACTACGGAACCCTATGGCCAACCAACTCAATGGTCGCTCCAATGCCTGAATCCACTAGCCAAACTACAAGAAAACAACTGATAGTCGACGTAAACTACGTGTGTATGTAAAATATGTCGTTGGGTGTTTACTCCCTATATAAACATATACCAAGGCTTGGCTCTGTAACTTTGGAGTGTAGCAGTGAGTTGGGATCGAATCCACAGGGAATAGTTGTTAGAATTCTATTTATTTAATACTTCTCAAATAAAAGTGTAAAAGATGAAAGGTTTAATAAAGGATTAATCTAGGCGTGTATTTAAACTAAGATCAACAAAATGAGTAAAATTATAGATTGAGAATAGTATCCCTCACCTCTGGTTAATTATTATAAATGGTTACACGGGAAGATAAGTTTAGCAAGATTAAATCTCATTTCATCAATTAATTAAATCTAGAGTTGTCAACAAATATCTTAAAAATTATGCACGCAAGGTCATAAATACAACACATACATGATATACACCGTTAAATATCCTAGGCATAAAATCAAGAACAAACTAACCCATTTAAACTCATATAATCCATCACCAAAGCAAAGTAACCCATTAATCCAAGGTGAGTTAAATCATCTCAACCTAAACTAAGTTAGCTACAAAGCATTGTAAATGACATAAATTAAAGGAAAACAAGTAGATAAAGCAAGTAATAAAGCAATAATCTAGGTTAACAAAGAAAGAAAACAAGAAATCAAAGCTTAAATAGACGAGGAAGAAGATGAATAGTGTAAGTTACATATAAAAAGGAAGAAACCCTAGGAGAGAGGGAGAAAAGGAAATCTCCCCCAAACAACCTAATATATCCTAAAATATGATCCCTTTATAATAAAAACAAATTACATATATGTAGTAAGTTGGAATAGAAGAAAAGTAAAAAGAAAAGAAAAAGAATAAAATCGCCAAATATCTTATAGGCGCGATCGACCGCGACCCTTTGCCCAATCAATGGGGGATTCTGAATGAAGCCCACTGCCCTCCTTTGTAAGCATAAAATGAAAGGTCGATTGACTGGGGCTCTGTTTTCTAAGGCAAACTAGTTATTCAAAAGGGGGAAAACTTACATTATGGAAATTGCTATAACTTCATCATCCAGACTCGATACGATGTCTCGTTTACTACCGTGTGAATCTAACTCAATGATCTATGCTTCAATGGAAATCCATTAACCAGACCATGAAGTATGAAGTTCTCAAATGCCCTTGAAGTTATGTCTAATGTTGGAACTTCCTCAAAATGCAACCAATCATCACTTATAGCACTTTAATACCGACAAAAGATCAATTATACCTCGCAAAGTATATAAGCATACATAAGATAGGTTGTTTAGTTAACAAGATTAAAATCGGGATTAAGGAATACAAAAGTGATAGAATGCATAAGAATTACGGGCACAAATATACAATATCCGTGACGTATCAGACCCCTTAACTTAAGCACTGTGTAATACCCCGTAATTTTAATGACTTTTAATATGAGATTAATTAAAAGTAAAATGGGGATTAATTGGAATTAATTATAAATAATAATTGGAATTAATTCGAATTGAATATTAATAGATAATAACGTAATATGTGATTGATATTGAATATTACGTAGTGATTAAAAGTAATATATGATTATATGGTCGCAAGTGAATAATATGCGAATTATAAAAATTAAGTCGGGATGCGCGTAGGAGTCGTGTAGGGACTAATTTTAATGAATGAAAAGTAATTTTTTTCATGTCATCCAAATGGTCATTTCGAGTGTACCGTTGAGTCCGGAAGGGTTTAAATAGGTAGAAAATTCTACTCGGGGGTTTGATTTAGGTCTCAGGTCAAATGGAAACCAAAAGGACACCCCGAAGGGGGATTTTGGTCATTTTATTTGGGATGTGAATAGTAACTACGAAAAATGGATTTTATTATATAAGTAAAGAGATTAGAGAACTTAGGTTCATTTACCCCAAAACAAAGGAAAGGTCTTTAAGTAAAGTGAGAGGTTTTTCCAAGGAGAGGAAGAGTTTTTGCGAGAAAACCAAGGGACAACCACCTTGCACCATTACCGGAAAAGTGATCGAAAAAGATAAGGGGACATCCTAAACATATCTTCTCCAAAGGATCAAACCTACTCATTAAGGCAAGTGTAATTATTTTTCCAATTAGTGAGTATAATATCCATGTTAGAATAGGATTAATATTCACCCATGAGAATTGTGAAATTGGGCTTGAAATGATGGATACATTAATTAATGGGATAGGTATTGCATGTATTTGAGAAATTAACATGTTGAGGTTATCAAATTGATGATTTGAATTGTATATCACGAAATTATATTCTGGGTTTTATGAAGAACATAAATGGTGAATATAGAATTTGAGGATTTTAAGGATTATATTATTTTAGATAAAAACCCTTCTTAAAATTAAGGAATTAGATGTTTTCTATGTGTTATAATCGCCCATAAACATGTATAAATGATGTGGGGATATTGTTTTTTTTTATGTTATATTCCATGTGGGTTTGGGTGTAAGAAAATGGAGAAAAACGTAAAAAACTGAGGTTGGAGACAGACTGTTGAGACGTCGTTCGAACGAACTGGGAAGTCGTTGGAACGACATCGTTCGAATGAGATACGAGGTCATTCGAACGAGATGCTATGTCATTTTAACGAGACATAGTATCGTTCGAATGAGAATTCAGGGACTTCTAATGAGATTTCAGAAATACTATTTTAGCCCAGAGAAGTTTGGAAATTCATATTTTTGACCCACGGTAAGTTTGGAATAATTTTGGTACATTAGCAGGGAGTGAGGAACTTGGTTTAATATTGGGAAATTATATATTGAATTAAAAAATAATTATGTGAGTGATAACTACATAAAATAATACGATAATGACAACAAATCATAATTATCAAATATGGGTGGTATTCGAGAAATAGACTGGTATTTGGGGTAGGATGAATTCCTAATACGAGACATAGGTCGAGTGTGTACCTATTATTATATAGGCTGCATATATAACTATTTCTTGATGATTTATGTGTATGACATACCTAGCCTACGTGCTATCGACGGGAGGTTTGCGTGTTGAGGGTAGTCATATCCTGATGAGCGTTATGGGGAATTTTTTACTTGTTGCCTCAGAACATAGGACTTAGGTTGGATTTCCATTAGTGAGAATAATGGTACCGAACGGTCATTTGGGTGCATAGATATGTGCATTGCCCAAAGTCTTAGGACTATGTTCGCCTCCAATACTTATGTTTTGATATTTATGGTTAGAGGGATATACCGAACCAACAGTCCTTTATACAGTGATGAGATGTACTCGGACTAGATAGCAGAGTATGCATGCACCGCAGCTGAGTCTCGGGGTGGAGTACTGTATATATATAATAGAGTGAATGTATATATATACTTGTGGTATTATCTACGGTGTGATCTAAGTAGACATGAAAGATAGTGAAATATGAAATTAATTAAGTATAAGAAAACTTAATTTTACTGAGAATTGAACTAATATATATTTATTATATGTGTTGCGAAGAAAATATGTGCCAAAGACAAGAGTTATGGATAGTTGACACAGTGATATAATATAGTGAAAGTTGGAATAGTAACTAGAATAATTTGGAGATACGTTAGGCGTGCATACTAGACGAGAGGTGAGAATCTCATGAGAGAGTCCGACAATCAAACATGTATATAATAATTGCTAATTGTAGCATTTATTCACTTGCTGTTTTTAAAATCTTTTACAATTGGGCTCAGACCTATTTTTCTCTCTTATATATACTATATCATGTGTCGAGCCACAGGGACGCCCAGCATAGAGGATCGGAAATTTAAGTGCTATGGATACTTTGGAGTTGTGGACTTTGCATTAGACGCATAATTTTATTGATTAATGTACTCTGTAATCCTTTCTCTTATGGCATGTTGCTAAAGGATTCTTGTCATTTTTATTCTATCTCAGTCAGTGGTTTTATTTATGTCGATTTTGGATACGTTTGATTTTATTTGGTTTATTGTATTGAGATGTTTGAAACTAGGAAGTTTATTCTAGTTGCATTAATTTAGTTGTGATGATATTTATTCGTTATTCATTGTTATGGAATGGTTTATATTATAAATTGTTGGTATTGTGAAAAAAGAATTTTATTAAAAATTAAAAATTAAAATTTTAACACTAGCTTAATTGATTACTAGGTGGTTAATAAAGAAAGAAAATTATTTTTCGACGGTAATGCTAAGAATGAGCCAATTGAATAATTCAAGTTAATTGGGTAAATAATTGGCCACCCGGTATTTATTTAAACGGGTTGTCACAAGTGGTATCAGAGCATCAGGTTCTAGAGTCTTTAGGATTTATACGGTTTATTATGCTTTCAGCTTAGCGTCGTTTGATATAGAGCCCTATCATCAGGACTGCTGCATTCTTATTGCGTATATACATACTTCATCCATTCAGTGATAGTTAAATTGAATACTGATGGAGATAATCTCTCTCATTTCAGATGCCTCCAAGACATGCACCTCCGTCCGCTCCAGCTCAGGGCACTATGAACGCTGTAGAGGTTGCTGCCATTATTGTGCAGGCAATCAACGCAGTTTTAGCTGTTGTTTAGCTGGAACCAGTGCATGCATCGACAGTGCCACCAGCACCAGCTCAGGCATTTCCCACTGCCTGGGAGAGCGTTAGAGATGCCTTTCAAAAGGCACACCCACCGGAGTTTCAGGGGTTTATGATGTCGTTACTACTAGCCAATGGAAGAAAGACATTTAGAGGCACTTGAGAATTTATGAATGCACGGAGGTACAACATCAGATACCAGCTACTTTTGAGTTAGTTGGGACATCTTTACAGTGGTTAGAGTTCATTTCCACCATTGAGGAGAGAGATACTTTGACTATCCAGGACTTTTGGGTGAGGTTCGATCGTAAATATTTCCCTTCCGTCGTTCAGACTGAGATGAGGAAAAAATTAATTGACCTAACCCAGGATGGGTGAACAGTGGTGAAATATGAGGAAGAATTCACGAGGCTGATAAATTTGGTGCCAAGAGAGGTACCTACTGAATAAAAGTGAATTCAGATGTTTATGGATGGCCTAAACTAGAAGATTTGCCATCACTTATTAGGCAATCTTTCACTACATACTTATGCAGATGTACTTAATACTGCGATGTTTCACTGCCAAGACCACCACTTCTACACTAAAGGAGGTAAGTGGGGATTGAGTCTAGCCAGCAAGGCAGGAATGGAGGAAGTAGTGCTAGTAGGGCCCAGTCAGGCCAGAGTCAGCAGTGTCAGGGTGGGCAAGAATTCCCGATAGGGGGACTATTCTAAGCGTCTACGTTTTGGAGGTTTTCGCTTTTGGCAGGGAGGTAATAGGCATGGCCACCAGGGCAAAAAATGGCAGAAGGGCCACCAGGGCCATCAACATGTTCAACAGGGCCAAGGGAGGGGTGGTAACGACCAACATGGTCAGGGTCAGGGTCAGGGTCAGCAGGGACAGAATGGGGGAAATTTTATTGGTAGATGTTTTGTGTGTGTGAAGCTTGGCTATAAATGACAGGATTTCTCCGATAAGGGCAAGTTTCATTAGCAGCAGGGTGCTCATCAAGAGCCATAGAGACCCATTTTCCCTCCATACTCCCTTCCAACACCAGCTCAGGTGCCAGCGCTACCTGCTCCAGCACCGCAGGGGCTGATATAGTATGGGCATGTTTACAGTGTTCATGAGGCAGTAGTACAACAACCACCACTCGCAGTTGAGGGTATGTTTTCTATCTATGGGGCTATGGGACGTATTTTTTTTTACACGGGAGTCTCACATTATTTTATAGCCACTAGATTTGCACGGGCCGTAGGGATATTAGACACGATCGATAATATTATTACTTTTGTAGACTCATCTATGGGTAATGGGATACCTATTTTCTTTATATGTCGAAATGTGAGTATAGAGATAGGGAGTCTGATTTTATCGACTAATATGCTTATATTAAACATGTCCGAGTATGATGCTATTATCGACATGGATTGGTTAGTCGCCTACAGAGCTATGATTGATTGCTATAGCCGGAGAATTATTTTTACTATTCCAGGACAAGAGATGTTTCTTGTGGCGATGCCTCGTCCTGAGGGAGGATCGTCCACTCATTTGTATTATATAGATGAGGAGACCTCTATGGGAATGATGATCCCCCTTAATTCGATACCGGTAGTTTATGAGTTCACTGATGTATTCTTGGACATATCGTGGCTACCTCCAAGTAGGGAAATAGAGTTTGTGATTGATTTAGCAACGGGTACTCGATCGATAGCTCATGCGCCTTACTGTATGGATCTTATAGAGATGAGGGAGTTAAGGGATCAAATAGGGCTATTTTTGGGACAGGGGTTTATTCATAGGAGTACCTCGCCTCAGGGTGCCCCAGTGTTATTTGTAAAGAAGCGAGATGGTTCTTTATGGCTGTGTGTGGATTATCGAGAATTAAATAAAGTCGCAATACGGAAAAAATATCCGTTACCTCGAATTAATGACTTGTTTGATCAGCTGAGAGGAGAAACCTACTTTTCTAAGATAGACTTGAGATTTGGTTATCATCAGCTGCGTATCAAGGAGAAAGATATTTCTAAAACTACGTTCCTAACCAGATATGGATCGTATGAGTTTCTTGTTATGCCATTTGGGTTAACCAATGCGCCGATAATATTAATGGACTTAATGAACATGGTATTCAGAGTGTTCCTATATCAGGTTGTCATTGTCTTTATTGATGACATCCTGATTTATTCCCAGATAGAGGTGGATCATGTCGAGCATTTGCGATGGGTCCTACAGACACTACGTGAGCATCAGTTATATGCTAAATATAAGAAGTGTGGATTCTAGCTACGGGAGGTGCAGTTTCTGGAGCATATTTCGTTGAGTCAGGGATATCAGTGGATCCTAGCAAACTATCAGTGGTGAGGGAGTGGGGACAACCCATGACATCGACGGAGGTGCACAATTTCTTGGGTTTGGCCGATTATTATAGACGGTTCATCCGAGGTTTCTTGAAGATTGTGAGTTCAATGACTAATCTAACTCGTAAGGGTGTACCATTTATTTGGGATGATGCGTGTCAGTTGGCATTTGATGAGATGAAAGATAAATTGACTTCATCACCCGTACTATCACTAACCAGGCCAGGGGTGGAGTAATTAGTTTACACTAATGCATCATTACTGGGGCTTGTTGGAGTATTGCAGAAGGAAGAGAAGGATATATCTTATGCCTCTATAAAGCTTAAGCCTCACTAGCAGAACTACCCCACCCACGACTTGGTGCTACTGGAAGTCATATTTGCTCTTCGGATTTGGAGACATTATTTATTGGAAGAGAAATTTTGCATATTCATGGATCATAAGTCACTACAGTTTTTGTTCACTAAGCAGGAGTTGAACACGTGCCAGCGTAGGTGGATTGAATTCATAAAAGATTATTAGTTTGATATACATTATCACCTGGTGAAGTCTAACATGGTAGCGGACGCATTGAGCCAAAGGCCAGTAGAGGAGTTGGCTGCGGTGTGGAAGACGAAGTGGAAGGAACTGCGACATCAGGATACATTTACTAGATCATTTATGTCAGTTATGAATGTTACACCTCAGATTGTGATGAAGGTGGTACACGCTTAGGCAACAAATACATTTTTTCAGGAGAAAATTCGACAGGTTTTGGCTGAGGGATAAGAGTCCTACTCAGCGAGTTCCGAGGGAGGCTGTGCTTCAATGATAGACTGATTTTTATAGAAGCAGTGGAGTTTCGACATGCGATGATGATAGAGTCGCATGGGTCCCATTTTACGGTATGTCCCTATGGAGATCAGATGTACCAGGATATGCATCGACAATATTGGTGGAGTGGGATGAAAGGAGACATTGTTGAATTCGTCTCTAAGTGTGCCACTTATCAGTTAGTGAAGGTGGATCATTAGATGCCGACTGGGTTTCTTCAACCATTAAATATCCCAATGTGGAAATAGGAGATCATTTCCATGGACTTCATCACAGGATTACTTACTACTCAGCGACGTCACGATTCCATATGGGTGATTATGGATCAGTTGACTAAGGTAGCTCATTTTTTTCAGTTCAGACTGATTACTCTACGGGACAGTACACCTAGATTTTTATAGCCAAGATAGTGTGATTACATGGGGTACCACTCAATATTATGTCCGACTGGAACAAGATTTTTGTGTCCCGATTTTGGGAGATTTTTCACGAGGCTATGGGTAGCGAGGTGCGATTGAGTACCTATTATCACCCGTAGACGGATGGGCAGACTGAGCATACTGACCAGATGCTAGAGTATATGTTACGTACGTGTATCCTTGATTTTGGGGGAGGTTGGGAGCAATACCTTCCACTCGTGGAGTTTGCATATAATAACTCCTACCAGTTCACCATCGGTATGGCTCCATTTGAGGCTTTATACGGTAGAACTTATCGTTCTCCTGTGGATTGATTAGAGGTGGGGGAAACAAGATACTTGGGTCAGATATGATACTGGATACATTTTCTATGCTTGAGATGATTTGTAGTCGCATTCAGATAGCTCAGTTCCGACAGAAGAGCTACGCCGATGCAAAGCGATTCTTGAGGGTGTTCAGTGTGGGGGACCAGGTTCTTTTGTGGATGTCTCCTATTAAGGGGATAATGATATTTGGAAAGAAAGGGAAATTGGTGCCGATATACTTAGGACCATTTCCTATTATCGAGATATTTGGACCGATAGGATACAGACTGGGGTTACTGGAGCACTTGCATCATATCCATGACGTGTTCCATATTTCTTCGCTGAGGCGATATCTCCGTGATGAGTTGTCTTACACTCATGTTTCATTAGAGGATATTGACTTGCATCCCTATAGTTATTACGAGGAGAGACCGACGGCGATCTTGGACCACAGCGAGAGACGTTTGCGATCGAAAGTAGTTCCGCTTGTGCGTGTCCAGTGGGTGCACCATAATATTGAGGAGTCTACTTGAGAGCACGAGGATGAGATGCGCGACAGATACTCAGAGTTGTTTATACCAAGTATGCTTTTATTTCAGAATTTTGGGACGAAATTCCATTATAAGGGGGATATGTAATACCCTGTAGTTTTAATGACTTTTAATATGAGATTAATTAAAAGTAAAATGGGGATTAATTGGAATTAATTATAAATAATAATTGGAATTAATTCGGATTTAATATTACTAGAGAATAAAGTAATATGTGATTGATATTGAATATTACTTAGTGATTAAAAGTAATATATGATTATATGGTCGCGAGTGAATAATATGCGAATTACGAAAATTAAGTCGGGAAGCGCGTAGGAGTCGTGTCGGGACTAATTTTAATGAATGAAAAGTAAATTTTTTCCATGTCATCCAAATGGTCATTTTGAGTGCACCATTGAATCCGGGAGTTTCATTTCGGTCTCGGGTCAATTGAGAACCAAAAGGACACCCCAAAGGGGTATTTTGGTAATTTTATTTGGGATGTGAATAGTAACTACGAAAATTGGGTTTTATTATATAAGTTAAGAGATTAGAGAACTTAGTTTCATTCACCCCAGAACAAAGGAAAGGTCTTTGAGGAAAGTGAGACGTTTTTCTCAGGAGAGAAAGAGGTTTTGAGAGCAAACCAAGGGATAACCAGCTTGCACCACCACCAAAAAAGTGACCGAAAAAGAGGAGGGGAAATCCTATACATATCTTCTCCGAAGTATAAGACCTAAACCTTAAGGTAAGTGTAATGTTTGTTCCAATTAGTGAGTATAATATCCATGTTAGAATATGATTAATATTCACCCATGAGAATTGTGAAATTGGGCATGAAATGATGGATAGATTAATTAATAGGATATGCACATGTTGAGGTTATCAAATTGATGATTTGAATTTTAAATCAAGAAATTATATTCTGGGTTTTATGAAGAATATAAATGGTGAATATATAATTTGAGGATTTTAAGGATTATATTGATTTAAATAAAAACCCTTCTTGAAATTAAGGAATTAGATGTTTTTTATGTGTTATAATCACCCATAAACATGTATAAATGATGTGGGTATATTGGTTTTTTTTTTATGTTATATTCCATCTGGGTTTGGGTGTAAGAAAATGGAGAAAAACACAGAAAACTGAGGTTGGGGACGAACTAATGAGACGTCGTTCGAACGAACTGGGAAGTTATTTGAACAACATCGTTTGAACGAGATACGACATCGTTCGAGCGAGATGCTATGTCGTTTGAACGAGATACAGTATCTTTCGAACGAGAATTCAAGGACTTCTAACGAGATTTCAAAAATCCTATTTTAGCCCAGAAAAGTTTGGAAATTCGTATTTTTGATCCACGACAAGTTTAGAATAATTTTGGTACATTAACAGGGAGTGAGGAACTTGGTTTTATGTTGGAAAATTATATATTGAATTAATAAAGGAATTATGCCAGTGATGACTACATAAAATAATATAATAATGAGAATAAATCGTAATTATCACATACATGTTGTATTTGAGAAATACATGGGTATTTGGGGTGGGATGAATTCCTAATATGAGACATAGGTCGAGTAGTGTGTACCTATTATTATATAGGCTGCGTATATACCTATTGCTTAATTATTTATGTGTATGACATACCATGCCTACCTGCTATCGACATGAGGTTTGTGCGTTGAGGGAATTCATATCCTGATGAGCCTTATGGGGGATTTTTGACTTGTTGCCTCAGAACATAGGACTTAGGTTGGATTTACATTAGTGAAAACAACGCTATCGAACGATCATTTGGGTGCGTAGGTATGTGCATAGCACAAAGGCTTAGGACTATGTTCGCATCCAATACTTGTGTTTTGATACTTGTGATTCGAGGGATATACCGAACCAACATTCCTTTATACAGTGACGAGATGTACTGGGACGAGATAACAGAGTATGCATGCACCGCAACTGAGTCTCGAGGTGTAGTACTGTATATATATAATAGAGTGAATGTATATATATACTTGTGGTATTATCTATTGTGTGATCTAAGTAGACATGAAAGATAGTGAAATATGAAATTAATTAAGTATGAGAACACTTAATTATACCGAGAATTGAACTAATATATATTTATTATATGTGTTACGAAGAAAATAAGTGGGAAAGATAAGGGCTATGGATAGTTGACAAAGTGATATAATCTACTGAAAGTTGGAATAGTAACTAGAATAATTTGGACATACGTTTGGCATGCACACTAGATGAGAGGTGAGAATCTCAAGAGAGAGTCCGAGAATCTAACATGTATGTAATAATTGCTAATTGTAGCATTTATTCACTTGTTTTTAAAATCTTTTACAATCGGGATCTGACCCATTTTCTCTTGCTTATTCTCTTCCTTCTTGTATATACTATATCAGCTGTCCAGCCACAGGGATGCCCAACATAGAGGATCGAAAGTTTAAGTGCTATGGATACTTTGGAGTTGTGGACTTTGCATTAGACGCATCATTTTATTGATTCATGTACTCTGTAGTCATTTCTTTTATGGCATGTTGCCAGAGGATTCTTTTCATCTTCATTCTATCTCAGTTAGTGGTTTTATTTATGTCAGTTTTGGATATATTTGATTTTATTTGGTTTATTGTATTGATATGTTTGAAACTGGAAAATTTATTCCAGTTAAATTAATTGAGTTGTGATGATATTTATTCATTATCCATTGTTGTGGAATGGTTTATATTATAAATTGTTGGTATTGTTAAAAAGGAATTTTATTGAAAATTAAAATTTGAAATTTTAACACTAGCTTAATTGATTACTAGGTGGTTAATAAAGAATGAAAATTATTTTTTGACATTGATGCTAAGAACGAGCCAACTGAATGGTCCGAGTTAATTGGGTAAAGGATTGGCCACTCGATATTTAATTAAGCGGGTTGTTACTCATTGTTAGTCCTTAGTGATGAAACAAAATAAAACCAATCCAACATAGAGAAAAAATAAAAAGTATAAAATCCTAAAAGATAGAAATATCACCTTCGCGGGTGAACGATCGCATTTAGCATATGCAATAAGACATTAAAACCCTTGGTTAACCTATTGGACAAGTGTTTTCTCATGATGGTTTTAGGTATGAAACCCACGAACATCAAGTTTCCTCAAAATATGCCTAATAATAATACAAGATGAGCACAACAACGAAAAGCATTTCAACATGTTATTAGCATAGTGAATGAATTCACACAAAATTCCTTAGTTATTAAAATTGTAGAATGAATTTTGTTGAATCGAAATCTTAATCGTGGGAGGAAAAGCGAGCACATGCAAAGTATAATTTGGCAAAACTTTATAGTTCGGATAAGCATTAAAGCATAGCATGATATCAATCCTCTGCTGTGTATACACTCAATAAATAAAATCACTATGAATGGGTACACGAGACATGCGGGCATAAAGAGTAACTGAAAATGGAAACTAGGCCACGGATGTCATTAATTAAGAACACTATATATAAAATGAAAAATATTGAAATCTCAATGAAAGGATATCATCATTAAATGAGGTGAAATGCATTTTCACAGATTATCACAATTATTTAAAATTTTGAATTACATTCACCTTAGGATCACATAGGGCTTTTATAGGGTTGTAATGTTGGTTTGGGGTTAAGATTATGAAATGAAGGGAACATGTATGGATTCAAAGGTGTTTAGGGATGGAATATTTGGAATAATGGAAAACTGTGGGCAATTTCAAAATTGGAATACAATTTTCATAACAAGCATTAAATATAACATTAAAAAGTGACAAAGATTATTGAACACTATGTACAAAATGGAAACACTTTCTCTTTATTTTGTTTTCTTCTTTTTCTCTTCTTTTTTCTTTTATTTTTGAATTTCTCTTTTGTTTTTCACTTCTTTCTTTTCTTTTACACTCTCACATGCTTAATTGCAACCACATAACAATAACATTATTCAATCCCAAGTATCATTCGAAGCAAGGTATGTAATGTGTATATATGGTTTAAAAACTCCAATTTAGAGTTGGTTATGGGATATTAGGTTATGAAACGAAAGGATATATTTTGGCTCAAAGGGGTTGACGAGGGAAAACATATAAGGTGAAGTCAAGGTCAATATGGGTGATATAACAAAGAGGGCTAATGATCCTTTCCTAAAGTTTACGTAATTCTGGAACCAAAAAAACTTTGAAAATCATGCTCAAGGAATTGTAAAGAAAATAGATAATACCAGTTCTCTCTCTTTCTCTCTGGAGATTTAGCCATCCATAATCCCTAGGGTTGCATGGAAGCAACCACTACAAATTCTCATGAATTACCTTTGAACCCTAAACCACTTGACTAAAATCCATGGAGTAAACCATTTGCAAGTGTTGTATAATCACTTGATAGCGTGGACACCAACTTAAAACTCCCTTCCAAGTACAAGGGATAGCATGTAGTGTTGTTTTTCCTGGAAGATATCAAGCATCTAGCTGAGCCATTCAAGTTTGCTTTTGTAGGAAAGTTCTCACATGGAAGACCATCGATGTAGATCATTCGTAAGACTTTTCTCTTGTTCTATTTAAAGGCACACTATAATATTGGTTTATTGGACTACAAACATATCTTAATAAGACTGAACAATGAAGAAGACTACTCAAGAATATGTCTAAGAGAACAATGGTACATTGGAAGATATCCAATGATATTGTTTAAATGGACTACAAAATTCAGGGTTGATGAAGAAATCCCAATAACACCTGTTTGAATCAATTTTCCAAACCTTCTAATTGATTTCTTTGCAAAATCATCCTTTTTCTAAATCGTTCGGTTAATTGAAAAACCTCTAAAAATGGATGCATCAACTATCTCGATTAATAGATCTAGCCTTTCCATATCGACAGGGGAATATGAGTGAAGCCTACTGCCTTACTTCATAGGCACAAAAATGATAGGCCGATCGACCGGTTGGTCGAGGCTCTATTTTCTGGGGCAATTTGGTTCTTCAAAAGGGGGGAAACTTGCATTACGATAATGGATCTAACTTCATCATCAGGACTCAAAACGCAGTGTCGTTTACGACCACATGAAGCTTTACAACCACATAAAGCTAACTCAATGAACTATGCTTCCATGGAGACCCACTGGATGGACCATGAAGTATGAAATTACACAAATGCCCTTAAAGTTATGTGCAATGACATAACTTTCTCGAAATGCAACCAATCATCATGCGTAGCACTTTAAACCTACAAAAGATCAATTATTCCTCGCAGAGCATATAAACATACATAAAAGTGGTTGCGTGGTTAACGAGTTTAAAATAAGAATTAATCCACACAAAAGTGATAGAATGCATAAGAATAATGGACATAAATATAAAATATTTGTGATGTATCAACAACCCAAGAAATAATATTTACCACTATTATGAGGAATCACAACCAAAAATAAAGAAAATTTCATAAAATCCTAAGAACCTAGAATAAAGAGTACAGGGGGTATCTAAAATCACGAAGAATAAAAAATGAGATAAAAAGGCACAAATGGAAGCCACAAGCGATCGAGAAAAGAAAGCTCTTGATCGAAAATGACGAAAGCAAGTTAGGATTTGGACGAAAAAGGAAGAGTTTGGGAGAAGAAGGGGCTTCTCTCTTTATGGATTTGTGTATAAAGGTTTAAAGTGTGAAAGGTTTGAGATGATGGGAAATCTAAAATTTATACTTAATCATTAAAAATTACTACCTTTTTTTAAAAAGGATGACGTAAAACCTTGAAAACTAGGCCGATGTATTGAAATTGTATGTGATATACCAAAATACACCCTCGTCCAGGCCGAGGGTATCCCCATCTCAGACGAGGGATCAAGTCCAGGACGAGGATCTAACTTTGCTAGTCCATTGAAGGAAGGGTCGACCATGCTGACCCTTCATCCTAGAGAGGATGACCCGAAGACACGTCGACCCCAGAGCATAGGTCAGATGACACTATAATGGGCCGACCCCTCATCATGGGACAGACGACCCTATAAGGGGCCGACCCTTCATCACAGGACGGATGACCCTGTGAGGGGATGACAGTACGAGGCCCACATCCAGTCGAACCCAATGCCAGCATGAACTTTAGCCTAGGCCTGACATCCTAGATCGAGGGTGACATCATCACAGCGCGTGATTTAGGAGACGCGTGGAACAGTGTGCGTGGGACTCATATAGCACATGGACTAAACCGTTATAACGATATCAATTCCTCACGTGAGGTAATATTATGTCATCATTAATCACAAGTCCCGTATCCTGGTGTCAGCAAGGAATTGGATAGATCATTATTTATATGCTCAATGCATGCTTGGGGGGTACACTACACCACCCAAGCCTTACTTATATTTTTCATCTTCAACCTTGAAAAATGATCGATAATTGTAACCCTAGCTAAAACTCTGCTTGTACACACAGTAAATTGAGAGTGAGATTATGAGCATTGTATCCAAGGCCATTAGTGCCCATATTTAGTGGATCACACACAGGAGATCACACATCAGTGTCTTCATTCCTCTTATACTCATCCCCTTCTATATACTTATAATCATATAACTCTATTTCTGCCATTGTTATTACTGTTTGAGCTCATCATCTCTTATCTGGTGGAGCTAAATCTTAGCATAATCTGTTTGGCGCCGTCTGTGGGAACGAGAAGATCTCTTTTTCTTTATATAACTTGACCTCACTGGATACTCTGGTGGTGAACCAGTTCTTCCCACTTCGCGTGGAGATGTTTCACCATTGAAGGAGATCCATTAAGGTTCTCAAGCTCTTTCAATCATCATAGCTCAGGCATATGGCACCAGAGTTACCACCACCACCTCCTCCACCAGCTAGTGGAGTAGAAACTTCTTCCAGTCAAATACCACCTCAGTCTGAGATGGAAGATGTGGCTGCTGCCCTGAAGTCCTTAGCAGCAAGTCAGCAGATTATGCAGGAGAAATTTGTAGTTCTTAGCCAAAACATACTGAGACCACCCGGAGTCTCACCGGAGATGATAACTCCGGCAGCAGCTCCAGGGTAGCATGAGGCCAGGGGACCACCCCAAGCACCACGCAAAGACTTTCCACCTCCACAACGGCAGAGGAATGTTGCTGACCCCCAACATTTACATTGGGGAGGTAAGGAAACCCTTGTCCAGAGGACAGATATGATGATGTGGAGGTGGAAGAGGCCCCTATAGATTGCTGGGAGCCGTATGAGGTCTCTAACAATATTGTACGACCTATCTAGGAAAGAAAAAGGAAGTGTAGGGGGAGAAATCCCGACGATCGCCCGAAAGGCTCAACTTTTAACCGTCTGAGCATAGGGTCGGCCTTTGACAGGCTGAGCCCAGTAAATGACCCGAGGGAAAGATTGTCCAGATCGAGGAGTATTTTGAGGTCCAGAAGGGAGGCAGCAGATGGACAACCCCACGGGGACCGACCCCACGGACGGGACAATGGTCAGGGGGAAGTGAACAGCCAACACAGACCTGCCGCAGAACAACCCTTAGTTCACCCTAAAGAGGCGACAGGGGATAACATTGGCCAAGTCGACCCTACGAGGCCCTGGAACGACTCGATCCAAAAGCTGGAGGATAAAATTGGTGATATCCCGAGAAGCAGGGACCACCTTCAAAGAGGATACTCCATAGGCTCACCCTTTATGGTTAAGATAGTCAACTTTCCAACGCCATCCAAGTTTAAGCCACTTATGGTCACCCCAAGGTATGACGGGAGTACCAACCCTGTCCATCATATTGAGATGTACCAATCAGCGAAAGACATATACTCTATCTCAGATGAGATGAGGTGTCGTGCCTTTTTCGGCACTCTGACTGGGGCCGCACATGTCTGGTATATGTCTCTTCCAAAGAACTCCATTAAAAGCTTTAAGTAGTTAGCAGACCGATTTATCCATAACTTTTCTTTGGAGTGAGGCCATAGAAGAAGACCACACACCTGCTCTATGTTAATCAGGGGAAGAACGAAGATCCTAAGAGATTACATAGCCAGATTTAACAAAGAAAAGTTAGAGGTCAAAGATTACGAGGAGAGTATAGCCATGACAGCCCTCATTGGAGGACTCCAGAAAGGGAAGCTATTATGGAAACTTGCTGAAGACCTCCCGAAGACGATGGCTAAATTATTGGAAATAATGGGAAAGGTGATGAACGTCGAAGAGGTGATGGACAAAGAATATGAAGATGAAAAAGGAGGCACTAGTGGGGGGTAAGTACCATAAAAAGAATAAGGATGGGAAGAAGAGGCTAGCAGATGACAAATTTGCTGATTACACCCCTCTGATTGGCAGCTATGAATATATTATGAATGAGATAAAGAGCGATCGATCCTTGAAGTGGCCTGAGAAGTTGAGGGCACCCCCTCACAAGAGGAACAAAAACCTGTGGTGTGAATTCCACCAAGACCATGGCCATGTGATTGACAAGTATTTTGCTCTGAAAGATGGAATTGAAAAAATATTAAAAGAAGAGAAGTTAAGGAAATACGTTGATAAGGGTGCCATCAAGAGGGGCCGAGGGGACGAACCCAGGAAGAAGAGAAGCGATGCATGCAGAGAAGATCCTCTAAACAGAAGGGACAACCCTTTGGATGATGAGGATGACCCTGACTTCCCACCGAGAGACGACCATGACCATGTAAAAAGACTTAATATGATCTCGTTCAGTGTTGGGATGATCTCTAGGGGACTAGCAGGAGGAGGATCAGAGGTTGCCGACAAGAAGGCCCATGTAGCTAAAGCCAAGGCAGTAACAAAAGCTTTACACTAGACCTCTATTGAAGAAAAGTCAGAAAAGAGGAAGAAAGTTGATATGGATGCTCTAATAGTGGGTTTCTCAAGAATGGACTTCAAGGGCCACTTTGACCCGCATGATGACCCTTTTGTCATCACCACCAGGGTACACAGATGTGAGGTGCTGAGGATCTTGGTGGATGGGGGTAGTTCTATAGATGTGATGTTCTGGCCGTACTTTAAGGCCTTAGGATTCAGTCGTCCTAGGCTCATCCCATACCATCACCACTTGATTAGTTTCAGTGGGGAAAAAGTTTATCCCCTAGGAGTGTATGTGGCTGATGTTAGAATGGGCTGAGTTCACCAGGGAGGTCATTTATCCCGAATGGCTATATAACGTGGTCATAGTCCCCAAAGCCAACGAGAAATAGAGAATGTGTGTAGACTTCACCAGCCTTAACAAATATGGTCCCAAAGACAGTTTCCCTCTCCCCCGCATTGACCAGATGGTAGATAATACCACGGGCCATGAGTTAAAGAGCTTCATGGATGCCTATTCAGGCTACAACCATATCTTCATGAGCCCTGAGGACTCAGGAAAAATGGCTTTCATTATCGACAAGGGGACATACGATTATAGGGTCATGCCCTTTGGCCTAAAGAATGCAGGGGCAATATATCAGCGCCTTGTGAATAAAATGTTCGAAGACCAAATCGAGAAGTCTATAGAGGTCTATGTAGATGACATGTTGACCAAGAGTTTAAAGGCGAAAGATCATGTGGCCGACCTCGAGAGGACCTTTAACACGATGGACAAGTACCAGATAAAGCTCAACCCATCCAAATGTGTCTTTGGGGACGGAGCAGGGAAGTTCTTGGGGTTCATCGTCAATCAAAGAGGCATTGAGGCCAATCCTGAGAAGATAAAGGCCCACTTAGAAATGAAGACCCCCAGGACCGTTAAAGACGTTCAGAGGCTCATTGGGAGAGTGGCTGCTTTGAATAGGTTCGTATCCAGAGCCACAAACAAGTGTCTACCATTCTTCAAAATTATCAGAAAGGCCTTCGAATGGAACAAAGAGTGTGACCAAGCTTTCAAAGAACTAAAGTCAGACCTAGGGTCTCCCTTGTTGTTGTCACGACTAGTGTAGGGCGAACGATTATACGTGTACCTAGCCATCTCAGAGTCAGCCATCAGCACAACTATTGTGAGAGAAGAAGACGGGGTGAAGAAGCCTGTGTATTTCAACAGTAAGGCACTCAAAAGGGTAGACCAAAGATACCCTAGGATGGAAAAGTTAGACTATGCCTTGATCCATGCATCAAGAAAGATGAAGCTGTACTTCCAGTCCCATACAATGTTCATCCTCACTGACTCTCCTCTTAGGCAGGTCATACACAAGCCAAAAAAATTAGGGAGGCTAATGGCCTGAGCTATAGAGATGGGAGAGTTTGAAATTGTGTATCAACCTAGGGTGTTCATTAAGGGGCAAGCATTAGCGTATTTCGTAGCTGAATTTATTTGGGAAGAGGATGAGGCTGAAGATGAGAACCTCGAGAAAATAGATACCCAGCAAGGAAGAATTATTGACCCGTCCACTGATAAGGATGAGACAAGCACCTCTAGAGAAAAAGTTATCGAAAATAAGGAAGGAAGATATCTCTTTAGACAGGTATCCCTCATAGAGGGAAATTTCTCAGAAGAATAGGCCGTGTGGAACCTCTTCATTGACGGCTCCTCTTGCGGGAGCAGAAGTGGGACTGGATTAATAGTATCAGCGCCTGACGGCACAGACATTGAGTACGCCCTGAGGTTCAACTTCAAAGCTTCCAACAATGAGTCTGAATATAAGGCCCTGATAGCAAGCCTCTCCTTGGCTAGGTCTCTTAGTGATGGCCAGATGTTGGTCCATAGTGATTCAAGAATGGTAGTGAATCAGATACTAGGAGCATACGGGGATAAAGATGAGAGAATGGTCAAATATCTTGAAAGAGTGAAGTCACTATTAAAGAGCTTCAGAGAAGTAAAGTTGAAGAGGATACCTAGGCTTGATAATGGCCGAGCCGATGCACTTGATAGGCTAGCCTCAACAACTAGGACAAATATCAGGAGGACAGTCCCAGTAGAAATCTTGCTTCGACCAACGATTGAAGATGAATATGGAACACTTAGCTTTTGCTTAAATATTAGTAGGGAAGCTTCATGGATGGACCCTTTAATAAGATACATTAAAGAGGGGGAGATGCCAGAAGCAAAATAAGAAAGGAAGAATTTGAAATACAGAGCTACAAAGTTCACTGTCATCGGAGACACCTTATACAAAAAGTGATTCTTGCTCCCTTTACTCAGATGTGTGCACCCGACTGAAGTCCCACACATCTTGAAAGATGTGCACAAGGGGTCTTGTTTGAGCCATATTGGGGGTAGGTCATTAGTAAAGAGGATATTCACCCAGGGATACTAGTGGTCGACCTTGGGGAAGGATTCTATGGCATACGTTAAGAAGTGCGATAAATGTAAGAGGTTCGCTATCGTCCCTCATCAGCCCCATTAACCTCTTACCTCCATCATGTCCTCATGGCTATTTTTAGTATGGGGAATCGATTTGGTAGGACCCTTGCCCAGGGCCGTCAATAACTATCGGTACTTGATCGTAGAAATTGACTATTTCTCAAAGTGGGTGGAAGCGGAGCCAATGGTTATGATTACCGAGAAGAATACCTTCTAGTTCATCTGGAAAAACAATATATGCAGATATGGTCTGCCCAACACCCACATCTCAGATAATGGGACTCAATTCAAAAATGTATCCCTGGAGAAATACTGTGAAAGAGTGGGTATCCAACAGTTCTTCTTTACCCTAGGACAACCTCAGGCTAATGGGAAAACTGAAGTTACAAACAGAACAATCCTAGAAGGGATCAAGAAAAAACTCGAGGAGGAAAAAGGAAGATGGTTTGAGGAATTATACGCTGTACTGTGGGCCTACAGGACGACTGCTAAGACTCCTACCAGGGAAACCCCATTTATGCTGGCATATGGATTAGAAGCCGTCATCCCCACCAATATTGGGTTTACTACTCACAGAGTCCAAATGTATGACCCCTAGAGAAATATGGAAGAAAAGAGACTTGATCTAGACTTGATAGTGGAGAGAAGAGAAGACGCTGAGATAAGACAAGAAGCCTATCAACAGAGGACCGCCAGGTTTTATAACCAGAGGGTGAAGCAAAGGGCAATTTCTGTGAGGGATATAGTCCTCAAAAAGACATGGCAGAAACCTAACAAGCTCCACCCAAATTGGCATGGCCCATATAGGGTCATTGATGAAGTTGTCCCTGGAGCCTATAGACTAGAGAACCTTGAAGGGGAACCCTTTTCAAACCCCCGGAATGCAGATCATTTGAAGAAATACTGTCAATAATGTAGTGTCCTATCAGACCACAGTTGTAATGAATGTGTTGCTCCAATAGAACACTTGGAATGTTAATGAGAATATTATATTGTCACTTTATCTTGTGTTTGTCAATTTAGATATGTTGGGGTAATTCTTGCCAAACCATTCTCGGCTATAATTAGGGTGAATGGCAGGGACGACCCTCCATGCACTCTCAAGAAAGATGAGGGGGAACTTAAAATTGAAAACATCATTAATTTGGTGGTAGTCACCCTCGGCTATAATGAGGGTGAATGGTAGGGACGACCCTTCATTCACTCTTAAGAAAGACGAGGGGAGACTTAAAATTAAAAACATCATTAATTTGGTGGTAGTCACCCTCGGCTATAATGAGGGTGAATGGTAGGGATGACCCTCCATTCACTCTTAAGAAAGGCGGGGGGGGGGGGGGGGACTTGAAATTAAAAACATCATTAATTTGGTGATAGCCACCCTCGAATATAATGAGGGTGAATGGTAGGGACGACCCTCCATTAACTCTCAAGAAAGACGAGGGAGGACTTAAAATTCAAAAACATCATTAATTTGGTGGTAGTCACCCTCGGCTATAATGAGGGTGAATGGTAGGGACTACCCTCCATTCATTCTCAAGAAAGACAAGGGGGACTTGAAATTGAAAACATCAGTAATTTGGTGATAGCCACCCTCGGCTATAATGAGGGTGAATGGTAGGGATGACCCTCCATTCACTCTTAAGAAAGAAGAAGAGGGACTTAAAATTAAAAACATCATTAATTTGGTGGTAGTCACCCTCGGCTATAATGAGGGTAAATGGTAGAGACGACCCTCCATTAACTCTCAAGAAAGACGAGAGGGAACTTAAAATTGAAAACATCATTACTTTGGTGGTAGTCACCCTCGGCTATAATGAAGGTGAATGGTAGGGACGACCCTCCATTCACTCTCAAGAAAGACGAGGGGGGACTTGAAGTTGAAAACATTAATTTGGTGGTAGTCACCCTCAGCTATAATGAGGGTGAATGGTAGGGACGAACCTCCATTCACTCTCAAGAAAGACGAGGGAGGACTTAAAATTCAAAAGCATCATTAATTTGGTGGTAGCCACCCTCAAATATAATGAGGGTGAATGGTAGGGACGACCCTCCATTCACTCTCAAGAAAGACGAGGGGGACTTTTAAATTCAAAAATATTATAGCCAAGACACAAATCGTAAAAGAGGCAAATATAGGAGACATGAAGAGAGCAATTCCATTATAAGAGCAATTCCATTATAAAATCAAGTGTTACAATATTTGTCCAAAAGAAAGTAAAATACAGAAGCTTTACAAGCAGAGGGTATGGGCCACAGACGACCACCCTATTGAGCAACATTGGAAGGCAGGGCTTCAACATCAACAAGAGGAATCTCTTCGATGACCAAAATAGGTGGCCGATCCTCAAATGTGCCGGTGCCTTAGACATGAACTTGAGATTCTATATGGGATAGAACATCAGCTATCAGGGGGTCATCCAGCTCCACTGCTTCCAGAGAGGGGCGAATAGATGACACGGTGTCAATAAATTTCAAGACGACCCACCGACAGGCTATCTTGATTCCCCTCTCCAAGTACTCAAGACCGAAGCCCTAGAACTCGTCAGAGAGTTTGTAAGCCTCCACATCATCAATATTGGCCCTCTTCACTGCTTCATTAAGTTCATTCTTAAACTAGACCCCTGGTTGGTCAGAGCCTCGTCTTTCTCTTTTATGAGGATATTCTTCAACTTCAGGTCCGCCTCATGCTACCTCACAAGATCGTCCAGAACCCTTTCATGTTCAGTCCTCGCACTCTCTAGCTCGGCCCTGGCAGTCTTCAACTCATTCCTCAGCTCGAACTCATTCTGAATAGCTCTCTCAGCCTTATGAAACTTCTGTTCGTTTGCAGCTATCCACTTGGTGGCAGATGTGAAGGCGCATACAGACTGTACAAGATAGGGTCATATTAAAGGGATGGGGGAAAAGTTTATAAAATATTGGTGAATCAAAAGATGAGTTAAATGAAATACCTGAGCTAGAGTGTGAAGACCGTAGTCATAAACCTTGGCCGGGGACATCTTTGATAGGAATTCATAGTTTGCATTCGACGGTGCCAAAAACATGAAGGCCTTGGCTTCCCTCAAGTTGGCTATGAGGGAGAAGGGTTTGGCCTTCAAGAAGGTCAGATTCTGAGACCAATAGGCTCACATGCTTGAGGAGCTGGTCCCCTCAGTGTGTGTTTGAGGAACCTCTATACTTTCCCTCACCCGAGAGTTAGGACGAGAGCCAGCAGGGACTTCTACCTCCTTGTGTTTTCTATTGTCGGCGATCGGCTCTACCGGTGTTAGCCCCAAGGCCTTTGTATTTTTATGAGCCTGCTAAGGCTCATTGCCTTTCTTCTTGCCCAGGTCAGACATTAAGCTGGGAGCCGTCATTTCCTAAAGTTGATGAGACACGTTTGCAGGCTGACCTGAAAAAGAGACGATACATAAAAAACAAGCAGTAATAACGAGGAAACACTTGGAAAGAAATGGAACAAAAAGAAACTCATATAATTCTGTCAGGGGCCCGACCCTCAGACCTTCTTCTTTGAGTAAACGAGGGATCATAAAATCTTTAAATTTGGCAAGTCCACCATTTTTCCCTTGCTCCCTCAGATAGTGAACAATGTCCCTCTCATCCAAGCTGAGTCCGGGGTCTGACTGTGCTTTCATTGAGGGGTTGGACCATAACCATGGGAACCTCAAACTGTCTTCTAGGGGCTCAACCCCAGCGGGGAATTTCCAATCCCCAGAGACGAATAAGAACCTCTTCTTCCAATCATGGTTGGAAGTTTGTGCTATATGAAGAAGTTTTTTGTCAGAATTCCTCGTCCCTAGATGAAAATACCCAAGCTTCTTTGATGAGGAAGTTATATTGTAGTAGGCTATGAACAAGTCGGCCGAGGGTTCTTCGGTGAAAGTGTTCTTCCAGAGGGAGACATAGCCGAGGATGGTCCTCTAGGAGTTTGGAGGAAGTTGAGAAAGAGCAACCCCAAGGGTAGAAAGTATATCAACTATTATAGGGTGCAGAGGAAACCTAATACCTACCCTGAGCATATGCTTATAAATGACAACTTCCCCTTCATTCCCTTGGAAGACCCTCTCTTTTGCATTTGGGACCCTCATATTTACGTTGGGCTGTATACCAAAGATGTGCCTCCACAGTAAGAAGTCGCGATCCCTAATAGATGAGACGTAAGCCAAGGCACTATAAGTGTCAACTTGATCAGTATCAAAACTCTCACTATCGTCCTCAGTCCCCTCGTCCCCAGATCTCAGCCTCGTCGCCTATCGATGGGCCATCTGGAAAGGCCACCTGAAAGGTAAGAGGGGATAGGGCTATCACAAGGACAGCCTCAGAATATACTGTACCCTCGGCCTATAAGTTTGGGCTAAGTTTTGATGTCTGTCCTCTCCCAGAAGGCCCAGTACCCGTTGGTGACGATGCTCTCTCGTTCATTTCTCCCTCGCGTGTCTGACACTCGGCTGGATGATAAGAAGACCTAAAGGGATCAGATGGTATAATTGTGGCTAAGGGAATGGGGAAGATGGGTCGTACCCAATTAGTTTGGCCCCTCGTCTTCGTTCGTTCTCTTCCTCTATTTACCTAATTTCTGCAAAGAACTTCTCCCTTAAATTTGGAAACTCCTCGGCTAAACGCGTAGAGTCTTTTGATAATTAAAAGGGGGACCCTATACTATAAGGAATTTGTTCAAACTAACTACAAACAAGTTTACACTTTGACCAAATTGACTTTTGGATCAAACCTAAAGAAATAAAGGTTTTTTGTGGGTGGACACTCAAGAACAAGGGGATCAAAGTTCACTGGAGAAGAATGCCGGAGAGCAATAGGAAAGCCTAATAAGCGTAACAAAGAGGCACTAAACCACCACGAAAAGGTGGAGGAAGAACCCTGGGAAGCCTAAAACCTAATGTTTAGCCCTATAACCACTATAGAAGGGCGGGTTCTCACGCCGGAAAAATAAAATAACCAAGAAAATGGAAAAGAAACCCCAAAGCAAGAAATAAGTGAAAATGGAAGATAAAAGGGGAATCTAGGGAAAAGAAAATACCCGATGATGGAGATGAAGGCTGAACGAAGCTTGGAACACGAAAGAAAAGGCTGAAATTGCAGAAATGGCATTTGAACTGCTAAGGAACTAGAGAGAGAGCTTACACGCGAGGAAGAACAAAAAAAGGAATGATTATTTGAAAAATCATTTAAATACTTTGTTGTTAGTGGGCCCATTAATCAAAGCAGTGCACAACCCATGAGGAAAAGCATCATTAGGGCACAAAGTCCTAAGAGTGGTGTGCAGCCGTCGCACCTAGGAAACATAAACGATGATGGACACCTGACAAGATGTCAATCAACTTGAAAAATGTCACTCATCAACCTGACCACTCAGTTGGCATTCAAAGGCAAAATTATCCCTCAGCCATCTCAACAACATCGATGGCTAAGGGCCAGGGGGTGATTGACATACCAAAATACACCCTCGGCCAGTCCAAGGGTATCCCCATCTCAAACGAGGGCTCAAGTCTAGGACGAGGGTCCAACTTTGCTAGTCCATTGAAGGAAGGGTTGGCCATGACGACCCCTCATCCTCGAATGGATGACCCGGAGATAGGCCGACCCCAGAACATAGGTCAGATGACACTATAAGGGGTCTACCCCTCATCATGGGACAGACGACCCTATAAGGGGCCTACCCTTCATCACAGGCTGAATGAACCTATGAGGGGACGACAGTCTGAGGCCCACATCCAACCGGACCCAATGCCAGCATGAAATTTAGCCTCGTCCTGGCATCCTAGGCCGAGGGTGACATCAACACAGCGCATGATTTGGGAGATGTGTGGAACAGTACGCGTGGGACTCATGTGGACTAGACCGTTATAATGATATCATCCCCTCATGTGAGGGAATATTATGTCATCATTAATCACAAATGGCACATCCAGGTGTCAGCAGGGAATTGGCTAGATCATTGTTCACATGATCAATGCATGCTTGGGGGGTCCACTACACTACCCAAGCCTTATATATATTTGTCATCTTCAACCTTACAAAATGATCGATCATTGTAACCGTAGATAAAAATCTGCTTATACACACAGTAAAGTGAGAGTGAGCTTATGAACATTGTATCCAAGGACATTAGTGCCCATATTTAGTGGATCACACATAATAGATGTAGGCTTGATTGGCTGAACCACTATACATCAGTGTCTTCATTCCTCTTATACTCACCCCCTTGTTTATACTTATAAGCATACAACTATATTGTTACCATTGTTATTATTGTTTGAGCTCATCATCTCTTATCTGGTAGAGCTAAATCTTAGCATCATTAGCCTGCGTACTGCTCAATGGACACATGCAATACTTATCACCTGTTGTTCTAGCCAACAGTCGACATATGGCACGAACATAGCTAGAATTGTTTTCAAAATAGTATAAGTATATGTGGTCGATAAGTGACGAGATAATGAGAGTCCGAGCTAATGACACTTCATAGTTAAAACCTCACTCACTCAGGTCACCCTACATCTACCTTAAAGATATTTCTCTCTAAGAAACCTATCACTAGCTCAAATCATGAGCAAAGTCTTGGGGGATATTATTAGACCATAAATATGGAGAGACCCATGGACCTATCAAAAGATGACACTTGGCCCCACATACATGCTAGGAATGTTGTCGGTCATAACTAACAGTAGGGTCAACTCGCACGGAGATTAACTCGGCGATATTGTGTAGGACAATTTGACTTCGCTAAATGACACTGTTAGTTAACAACGTTAAAAAAAGCATGTACTTTATGACCGGATGACATCAATAACATGAATATACGTGCACATAGAGAAGATATGCAAATGTTCTCCCTCATGTGTCAATAACTAACTTGTGATCATCCTCTCACTATAGATGTAAAGCATGCACTCACCTCGCCTAGAAAGGTGAGACACGTGTCTCACCCTCTTTTCTTTCATCTAATAATATATAAACAAAACACACTCACCTCACACGAGTATCTTATGAGACTTAACTATATTGTTAAGTTGTCTAATTCTTGAGAGATTAAGAGCTTGTATCATGTATCCTTCAATGGAGTTTGCCCAGTAAATCAATAAAATCACTAGCACCCGTGGATATAGGCACCAAGTTGGATTGAACCACGTAAACTTGATTCTTCTTCTTTCTATATTTACACTCTAGTTTATTCTTGTGTTAGTATCTTAATAACTTAGTCTCAAATCTATTTATCTATTGGTTATTAGTATATTTGGCTAAGATAAACCATATACGAATTTCTAGCAATAACAAAGGCACTCCAAGATAAGATCTTTAGGCTTTGGATAAGCGCTATGGAGTCAATATATTCGAATCATGTTTGGAAGCTTGTAGACTTGTCGGATGGGATAAAATCCATAGAGTGTGTGTCTTTTTACAGGAAGAAAATATGGGTAGATGGGAAGGTAAAAACCTTGAAGGGAAAGCTTGTTGAGAAAAGAGTTTACTCAGCAAAAGGGGGATTGACTATGTATGTTCCTTCTCACCGAATCTATGCTAAATTGTAACTAAATTCTTTTATCTGTTACGGCTCATCTCAATTAAGAGATTTGAAAAATGGATTTCAAGAACGCATTCTTGAACTTTAGTCTTAATGAGTGCATCCATATAGTGAAATTAATAACAGATAGTTAGGAAAGAAATGTGTGAAAGATGAAGAGGTCCATATGTGGATTTAAGCAAGCATCAAGACCTTGGAAATTGGTGATAAAGATAACTTTTGAGTATTTTTTGTCGTTGCTTGAAAAGCTCCTCTAATCAAAATCCTCAAATTACCTACAAAATAATATCAATCTCAAGTGTAGAGGTAAGTAAGGGTATCAATCCACATCAAGGGGGTAAGCTATAGAGAAACTCAATTGTAGTTAACTTTTTATTTTTTTTTGGAATTTTTCTTTTCTATTTTTTTAGCTTTTCAAATATTAAAACAATTTTGTGAGGTGAGGTGTGAAATAACACTAAACTAAATGAAAGATCAAATGATAAACTAAAAAGTGACTAAAATAAAAAATAAAGTCTAACACTAAAATATGAGATAAATGAGGTAAATAAATGTGAGAACAATCAACGAGTGGGATTACACCACAAACTTTAGCTATTCTAATTAATTAATTTAATTAATTATATTCTCCCAAATTAATATCAAACATACAAATCAACTCTCATTGCAAATGTAATTTTAATAGTAACCTTTTAGAAAATTAAGTTTAACAGCCCACAACTCTAGAGAATAGATCTACACTCCTTTTAATTAATCACCCACTAGGATCAATCAATTAAAATTTATGTAAATCTTAGAAAATAAATTTAGAGTTGAAATTCAAGTAATAATACCCCACTTAAAAACTCCTATCTCTAGTTCGAATCTAAAATGGGTATTATAACTAGAATTTTGATTTTCTCTCAAAAATCATTTACCCTCTCTCGAGGAGTAAATTTAAGGCTGAGGGATCAAAATTAATATTCAAAGGGAATTTTCAAGCAATCAAACTAATTAAATTAAAATAATAACAAATAAGGGTTCACCCCACCCCTTGAAAGGGGATTTAGCCTAACATGGTATGAAATTTGACAAATTAATAATCAAAGGCATAAAATAAATAAGAAGAGAACAATCAAACCCAATCTCTTGAAGTGAAATTGAACTGTTATTTCCTTGAAATGGTGCACAATCCATCCAATATGAGCATCCAACAATAATCAATTCAATATAATACTCAATTGAATTACTCACAATTTATCACTCAATAATCTCTAAAAAGAAAAATAAAAACTATTTACAAAAATAATTTCCTAATTTATTTTCTAATCTAACCTCTCTCTCTAGAATTCTCTCTACAAATTTGATCTTCTAAAATCCCCCTTCAAATTGAGTCTTCCATTCTTTAAATAGTAGGCATGGAGCACGGGGGTAAAAATGGGAGGATAAAGGTGCAAGAGGTTGTATAAGGTGTGGGTGAGGGTTAATTTAGGAAAATGCACAAATGTGCATGACTTATGTGAGGTCATGTGGGAAGTGAGGTGAGAGAACAAATATGATTTGGTACAAGGGTGTTTTTGGGTAAAGGGTTTAAAATATGGGTTAGTTGGGGGTAGTTTGGGTATTGGGGTTAAGTGGGCATGTGGGGAATTTAGTTGGTTTTGGCTTTTAGTTTTTAACAGGTGGAAACAAATCTTGGAAGACTTGGGCAAAGGGGAATTGGGAAGTGGGTGACATGGGTTTTGGACTATTTTCAGGTATGGGTAAAAGGAGCCATGGGATCGGGTTCGGTAGGTATGGCTGGGCGTTGGTACCGCTGCGACCGACGGATCAGGTGCGCCGGAGGGGGCGGGTTGGAAGTCGGGTTGCCACAGATAAGGGGGTCGGTTTGAGTTAGCAACGGGTTGGAAAGGGGGGTAGAGGCGCAGGTGGGTATGGTCTGGAGTGGTTTCGGCCGGAGGTTGGTCGCCGGAGGTTGGAGTGGTTTCGACCGGAGGTTGGTGTGGTGGTATAAGGTGGGTGTTTGGGTTAAATGAGAAGTTGGTTATGGTGTTTTTTTGTAGGAGAGAGAAAGTAAGTGGATGGGAGGTTGAAGATGAGTTGGGTGGTGATTGTGTGTAGTAAGGATGTATGGGATATGGTGGGGATGAGGGGTTGTTTGTGTGTGTAAGTGTGTGTAATAGTAGGGTGTGAATGGGTTTATGTGTGTGTATTTAATTTAGACCTTAATAAAATAAAACTAACAAATAAAAATAACTAATAAAAATAACACTACTAAAACTAAAATAAAGACTCAATTAAAAAAATGAAACTAAAAAGAAATAAAAATAAATTCTAGTAAAACTAAAACAAAATCCTAAATAAATGTAAAATCAAATAAAACTAAAAAATAAATGAAATCGTAAAAAAATCTAATCCTAATAAAAACTAAAAACTAATCAAAATCAAAATAAAATAAAATAAATTTATACCAATAAAAATAAAATATAAAAATAGTAAATAAAACCTAAAAATAAAATGACTCTAACTAAAAATCTAAAAAAAAATATAAAAAGGCACAACTAAACACGCAAGGGCTTGGGGTAATGGTTTGGGCTAGGTTTAGGCTCGGGTTTGTTTACGGAATAAGGTATTTACCTCCATTCAACGTGCATTTTCCTCGATATATAGCTTTTGACACCGCAAACGGACGTTTGACCTACAAGATAAGCATTAAAGCGCATAAGACCCAAATTGTCGAGAATTAGCAACTAAAATACGTCTATTCGGGGAATAAAATGTACAGTTTGGGTGCTTATCATACCACCCCCAAATAGAGCGTTGCTAGTCCTCGAGTAATAAGATAGAGAGAAAGAGAAAGATAAGAAACCAAAGGTGTACCACTTTCGCGGGCACTTGCTATTGCACTTAGCATGTGCAACAAGCCTTTAAACCTATAGGTTGCCCTACAGGACGAGTTGTGTCTCGTGAGGGTTTGCAGAGAATACACCCACAAAATTCTTTCTTTGCAAAAGGCAGTCAATCTCTTATTAGACGTAGAACAATTGCACAATCCATTATAAAATAAATGATTTCAGAAATACAAGCTAGAATGTGTAAAACGATTTAGCTAAGTAAATACTCAAGGAAGATCTTCCCTAGAACTCAACGTGTGTAGTGTGAATCAGTCAAAACTAGTTGAGTATCACGAGAGTAATTCTTAGATTACCTCTTCAGAATCAACGCTTCAACTTCAAATCTCACGGGATATATCTCTCTTAAACTAACTCTCGAGATATGGGTTAATGTATTTCTCTTGTGTGATGAGGTGAGTAAATGTAAGCAAGTTCAAACGTCTCACACACACATAAGAAAGAACGAACAATTAGAAAGAAAAGTGGTCTCATGAAAGAATAATAATCACTATAGTGAGAACGTCGAGTTATTCACCACGTTAACTTTCATTTTCCCTAACACCTAGTGAGGGGAAAATGAAATGCGATATGTGGGATGAGGTGAGGTAGGATAAGATGGATGTGTGAAATGATGGATGGATGATTGATGAGAAAGAAAAGTGTACAATGAATAACAAATGTCTTTATTTCAAAACCAACTACTAACTACAAACTCTCTTTCTTTTCTATTCTCCCCTTTTTTTTCTTGATTTTTCTTTTCTTTTTCTCTATTTTTTCCTCAATTTTTTCTGTTTTTCTTTTTTTTTTAAATTTTTTTTTCTTTTTGTTTTTCTCTTACTTTTCAAAACAACACTGAAGACATTTAACATTTGGAATCAACACTCTTTTTCTCGAAATAATGGATGATATATGAATGCAGTGGGGTATGTATATGGATGGGGATAATATGGAAAGGTAATGGGTGAGTGAATGGAAATGTTGTATGGAAAAGCATGAGAGTGTGATGAGTGAAGTGTGTGGGAGAAAATCTAGTGATCAGGACAAACTTCAAGACACGCGTTTCTTACAACTCGAAAGTGATGTCGTTCTCAGTGATCAAGCCAAAAATTTAATGAAGAATAATGAGATCATGAAAAAATTTAAAGTGCGGACCCAAAGGAAGTTGAATCATCTTGTGACTGGGAGATTGCGTAAGACACTCTGAAAGGGTGAAAGGCACAAATCTCACGGGCTAAAGTTTCCATTAGTGATCCTTAAGGTTCTCTTTAGAATTTTAGCACTCCTCAACTCTAAACGTAATGACGTGATAAGTGCGCAAATTTTGTTGAGTCTAGGAATCCATAATGAAAAATGCCTTGATACGTATTACATAAGCCATTAGAAACAATATTCTCTAACTTGATTCCTAGACTTTTGAAAGATGGATGGTTGAAAATTCACATCAATGATTGAAATGAAAGAAACTGCACGAAATTTTAAAAATCAGGTTTAAAAATAAAAAAAATTCAAAAGAGGAACGATTTTGATAAAATTTCCCACCCCCAAACAAAAAGGAACATCTTCCTCAATGTTAAGTAAAATGATTTTTAAAATTGAGAGCATAAGGTAGGAAAGAGATTACCAAAACGAACCGCTAATGAAGTGGACAAATATCACCAATAATAAACCTGAATAAGAAGTGAGAAAAAAAATTGTGTACAAGTCCATAACATGGCAAAACATAGGGTGATGTGAAACACCACCGCCAAACAAGAAGAGACTAGTACAAGAAATGCGGGCTGCCTCCCGATAGCGCTAAGTTTAATGTCTTTAGCCAGACCGAAGGGATCTCACCCTAAAGATAAGATCTATGAAAGTAAGGGGCGACAGAAGAATTGGGTGATGAGAATCACCCCCAAACAAGACTGCAGTGTCAGTCTTATTAGATAGAGGCTAAAAAGGGTCAATGTACTTGTATGACAAAGTGCATCACACGATGTAAAGAATCGATGGACCATGGGTGGGTGGGTATTAAGGTAAAGGTAAGGGTGAATAGGCACCGGTCACGGGCCTTATTGAGCCGAAAGGTGAGGGAAACTAGGGCCCTCTAAGCATGATGCTCTAATTGGTGAGGGAGGCAATATGGTTTGGTAAGTGGAATGGGATGTGTAGACACCCCATTATATTACCCCCTAACTTTCCTCAGGTCCCTAGTACCTCCCTTCAACACTCCAAACCCAGGTCATGTCCCGAGTACTGACCTAGAAGCCATCGGGTACTCCCCGGCTCAGTTTGACCCAAAAGTCAAACTCCTTGTCTCGATCGAGACTCAATGAATCTTCGAAGGGCGCTGAATACCCTTTCCAACAGTCCGTACCATGCACGATTCTGACCTACCATGCGGACGAACGATCCGTTTTGCGTCCGAAACCTGACCTAGAGGCCACCGGGCGCTCCCGGGCTCTGTTTGACCTATGTCAAGTCTTCATATTGACCAATGCTGAATGAATCTTCAAAGGGCACCGAATCCCCTTTCCAACGGTCTATCCCGTGCGTAATTCTGACTTTCCATGCGGACGAACGATCCGTTTGACTCCGAGAGGTCACCGAATGCTTCCCGGGCCCGGTTGACCAAAATTAACTCTCCAAACTGGGTCAAACTCTTTGAAATGTCGAAGTACATCTCCTAGCCTTTCCAACGGTCCACCCCATGCACGATTCAGACTTACCATGCGGACGAACGATCCGTTTGCGTCCGAACGATTCCCCGTCTAATGGACCGACAAACGTTTCCAAGCCATATTTGACCCAAAGTCAACTCCCGAACCCGGGAGAGGTCCAAAGGAATTTCAAAGGTATCTGAAATACCTTTCCAATGGTATGCCCCGTGCATGATTTTGACCAACGATTTGCCCTCGGCGGCCAATTTTCCAAAAAAACCTGAAGCGCACTGCCAAATGGCAGGTTCCAGATCCTGCCTATCGGCACCTGGCGATAGGCAGTGGCATGCCAATGCCAATTGACAGTTACCTGGGCCTATAAAAAGAGGCCTTCACCTCATTTGCAAGAGGATCCCATATCTGATAAAAATCTCTCTCAGCGAATCCCATAAACCTCTCTCGAAGGCAGCGTGATTTCAACCTCCAAATCCCTTTTTTACTTCCACTTTTCATCAAACTTGGTGAATTAGACACTCTCCATCATCATCCAAGTGCAAGGGATGCTCTCCAACATTCGAGATCAAGCTCAAGATCTTCAAGAAGGTCCAACTTTCTCAAACTCTCTCTTAAATTCTCTTAAATTCCCAATAACTTGTTTTCTTACTTATCACTTTTATTATCTCATCTCACACATCCTAATATACTTTTTTTATTTAGTATTATTGCACATCTCTTATTTTCATATAAATAAAACCCAAAAATAAGAAAAAGAGGGTTTACTCATAAATTCCAAATAGGGATTCTCACACTTTTTCCACACTTTTCTCACAACTAAAATACTTTTTCTACACACACACTCACAAATAAGAGATTCCCCATTTGGATTTATGGGATAAACCTCACCCCTCGTTTTGTATGCGAACTACATGGAGTTTGATACCTTTATAGGCTACGTAGGCGTCTTGGAGTAAAACCCGAGACTCGAGTCCTTTTTCTCACTTTTCCTCTCATTTTCTATCTTCTCTAAATCCACTTTCCTCATATTCTATATACTTGCTCTTAGTGACATTTTACTCCATATGCGTTATCGTTCCATTATAACGATCAACGTAGGGGTAATCACGTAATTTTTTATTTATTATTCTTATACCTTCATACGGATGACCCGCTTTATCTTTTCCATGATATAAGTCGAGGATTCCTACCTCCATTCTATATATACACATGCACACATATCACGGGGGGAAATATAAGGGAAAATAGAAAATATCCATGAGAGACCGAAAGGGCAGAATGGGTGCCCAACACCTTCCCATTTTGTAACTAAGCCTCCGAACCCTTCTCGAATCATTTTTGTTTCTCACGCACCAATATGTCTTTGGATGCCATCCTTCTGAGTGGCTTCCCCATTTTCTTTTGTCTGTTTTGAGTAAAATAGACTGGCGACTCTGAATCTCTCTACATTTTTACACCACATCTCAAACGACGCTGGCCGAAGCGCTTCCGAGAGGGACGCGCGGGACCCGAAGGATCCTTTCCTACACGCGCCCGCCCGCGCGGCGAGGATCGGGGATAGCCACAGTGGAGACTCCGCTGGGGATATTTATTTGTAGGCTTGACTCTATTTACATGAATGCTATATCTGCTTATATTTCCCCCCATATCTGCATGTTCCCCTTTCTCATGTGTATCCCATGCTTATGCTTATATTCACACACTTGTGGAAAATTCTCCATGTACACTTCACACCACGTGCACCTAGGGTCACATATATTCCCATGTTGCACGCATCACCCTTCCATACTTGGTGTACCTTTTGGGTACTTGGACTTTGCTCCCTGTTTGTCATAATCAATAAAGGCATTCTCATCATAAGATACTAATAAGATAATCATGCATAATTCACACGACATCTCCAAAGAGCATTGATATTGACAAAATTTTACCCAGTAACTGGAGGGTCACTTCGTGATGGGTGCTAGTCCGGAAGGTCGCAGTTAGCCTAAGCGATATGACTCTCACCTTCCATTGGACAAGTACCTTCGACGTATATCGAACGGTTCCCCAGCATCGTACCGCTTGACCGAAGTCATGACGGGATGTATATCGTAGGGAATTCATTCACGTACGTCGAGTATATCGAATTCGCTCTCACACGTACTGTCCCCATGAGGTATATGGTGAGGTAATTCACGAACACCCAGGTATATCAAATGGCTTGTCCACACGTACCGATTACCCGCAAGAGCAAGACGTATATCGTGGAAGTCACGCCGAAGGGGGGAACCCATTCCAATTCACCCAACCAACTGCATATTCACATATAGATGTCAAACTTAGGACACGCACTTTAGATTACCGGTTTCAACTCGAAACTCTGCCGAAATTTCGAGTCAATCAGCCGCCCAATTTTTGCGAATTTTTAAAATGAGGCCCTGTCCGCAAGCCTGGTTACAAGTCCAGCCGTAGCTTTGCATATATTAAGAACCGCACTTTTCCAGGCTTAGGTTATGTCTGGCATTGCATTTAGGAGAATTAAATACAAGTGAGAACATAATAAACATAATAATAATCATGCTGAGTTCCGTCTCCAAAAACATTTCTCCCTTCTTCATCAAAAATACAAAAACATTTCTCCATTCTTTATTAAAAATCCAAAAACATTTCTCCCTTCTTTATCAAAAATCCAAAAATAGTTCTTCCTTTTTCATCAAAATAAATAAATAAATCCCATTCTACACCTTCTCAGGTCGATCGCAAGCCCTTGGCTTGGCTCCCTATTGGCTTCGATCTTCAGTCAAATCACCCCGGAGTTTCATCCTTTCCTCTACTAATTCTTCCGAATCCGGGATCTATCCATCTTCCATGGAGAATACAGATCAAGTACCAGTCATACAACTGGATCTGACGACAGTCCTAGCTCAGCTCGTGTCCAAGATTGACAGCCTTCAAACCGAGGTTCGAGAGATGCAACGAAACCAGGTTCTAATTCCTCAAGAGTTCGAGGCCCTATTCCCTCATGCTATGGGTCCACCCGAGCCTATCTGGGTTATCGAAGAATATCAGCACGCTCTACGTGCCCCTTCTGCCAATAGGCCACCGCCTGCCCATCTTCTGATGCCAAATATTGCCCAGCCTGTGGCTAACCTGCCTGTGGTCGTTGATCCAAAAGATGAAGAGTTGAATAAAGTCAAAGAGGATCTCAAGATGCTCACCAAGAAGTTCGACCAAGTCAGGATCTCTGGGAATTACATGGACTACACACACATGTCTCCTTATCCTAAAGCGAGGTTACCCAAGAAGTTCAAGATGCCAAATTTCGAGAAGTTCGGAAGGAGTGGACCCCCGATTGTTCATCTTCGCAGTTATCATCATTCCATAACTCTACTTGGGGCTTCTGAGGAGGTGATGGCCCAATTGTTTCAGCAAACTTTGAAGGATAGTGCCCTCCGATGGTTTTTATCTCTTGAGGAATCCAGAATTCGTAGTTAGGAGGATGTAGCCCGAGAATTCATGTCGTAGTACAAATACAACGAAGAGATTGAGGTCACCCTTCGTGATTTAGAGCTGCTCAAACAGAATCTTGGAGAATCAGTCAGTAACTTCATAACCCGGTGGAGGGAACAGGAAGCTACCATGACCAATCGACCATCCAAAGAAGAGCAGGTCAACATAGTGAAGAAGAACTTATTGCCCCATGCCCGAGCGACGATGGGAGGACAATACTATCCCCACTTCCGAGCTCTCAAAGAGGCTGGAGTGGAAATCGAGAAAAGCCTTGTTAAAACAGAGGTTGAACCGAAGAAGGTGTCCGGACAGTTCACCCCCAGAAAGTATGACAAGCCTGCCCGTGCTACAGTATCAACCATCAACAACATCTCTCAACCAACCACATCATGGGCACCAGAAAACCGCCCTGCCCCTATCCAAAGGGAATACACTGAACTCCATGCTCCCCTCTCCAAAGTTTACCAAGCCCTATTAAGCCGAAACCTTATCAAACCCTTGGACCCACGTCCGTTACCAAATCCACTCCCAAGAAACTTCAAGACTGATGCTCATTGCGCCTTTCACCAAACTGCCGGCCATACCACCGACCAATGTTTTCACCTTCAGAACATAATCCAAGATCTCATTGACCGGGGTACCATCGCCCCACCAGCCAATCCTAAGACAAACACTACTCATAATCCACTCCCTAATCACACCAATGCCATCTTCTTGTAAGAAAACCCGAATTTTGATCCCTCAACTCAAATCACACCCATGTACTCTCCTAAACCTCTTCAAATTTGCCCATATTTCCTCTTACACTCTACTAGCCTCGCTGATCAGGAACTGTCACTCCTTACCAGAGCATGCATCGCTGTCTGTACCCATTTTGAAAATGGAGGTATGGAATTATCAGAAGTGTTAAACCAACTCCTAGAGTTCGGGCTGAAATTGCCCTCACAGATGGTCATCGATTGCTAGAGATTCAGTACACTATTCTTAGAAGCACGAAAGTGGGCCCGAGATTCAGATAAGTGGGTGGTACTAACCGACGAAGTCATCTTAGATAATGTTGTCCAGATTATGGCATAATTACTCAGGCAAACCAACAGCATTTGTAGTATCACCGGGTTACTCGATACTTTGAAGATGCAAGGGGGCTTGGTCCCTTCGATCACACATATCCCCACAAAATGGGAGAACTTGTGTGAAGAAGCCGTTGAAGTTGTGGAATGCATCGAATTTACATGGAAGGACATAATTGTTACCACCAGATGGGGAGAAGAATTCGAAGATTCGAGCGAAGAACAAACTTCAGAAAGAACTGACCCAGTAGCCGATTTATGTGGGATGATATCATTTGAATAACCCCTCGGAGAAATAAACAGGGTGGAAGAACAACCCGATATTGATGAGGAAATGATATTCATGTTCTTTCCTTCTTCAGTAAATCACATGACCAGACCAGGGAGACATTACCAAGTTCAAAGCTCACTACCATCAAATGACAAAGGGAAGGGCATTTAAAACCTTCCTCTGCCAGAGATGACCATCGAGTAGAGCAAGATCCTCGATCAACTAAAGAAAACCCAAGCTAACATCACCCTATGGGGGCTTTTCATGTCTTCCCAGCAGCACAGAAATGCTTTAATCAAATTGCTCACTGGACCCATAGTTCCTCCCTCTACCACACCAGAAGAAGCGGTAAATCTGGTCGGATCCTTGACCTCTACCCGAATGTTATCTTTTTCTGAAGAAAAAATCCCCAGAATTGGGCCGAATATCAATCATGCACTCAACATCTCCGTCAAATTTATGGGGAAGTCCGTGCCACTCTCTCTTTTCGATAACGGATCCACCTTGAATGTTTGCCCTCTGAGAACCTTAAAGTGTTTGGGCCTGAAAGAAAGCGACCTCACTCCAACCTCCACCGCTGTGTGTGCCTATGATAATACTCGCCGTGAGGTGATGGAATCCATAAAACTTGTAATAGGGGTTAGCCTTATAAACCTTGTTGTCAAGTTCCAAGTCATAGACATCCCAGCTTGTTTCAACTTGCTGCTCGGACGCCCATGGCTCCAAAACATCAAGGGTGTGTCTTCCTCACTCCATCAGAAATTGAAGTTCTTTGTCGACGAGCTAGTCATCACCATTTTGGGCGACAACAAAAATGCCGAGGGTGCAAGCACTAGAAGTCCAATTCTTGAGATACAGCACGGGTCAAATGATATGCTCCTATCAGGATTCTGAGTTGAGCAACTCCTACTCCCGGCAGGGGACGATTTCAAAGAAAGGATTTATCCAGAATACGACCCTCATGGCAATGTCAATGTGATTCAGATGTTATGAAACATGCACTTCATGCTCGGACTGGGTCTAGGGCAGAGGCAGCAAGGGATACTTGAGCCCATCAAACTGAAGAAAGCTTTCCCTCCTTGCGGATTGGGGTATCAACCATCAGAACAAGAGCTCAGAATGATCCGCCAGTCTCGACCAAAGAGAACATTAGACTGTATTCGAACTATCTCAAGAGACTCCTTGAATGGAAGATTCATCAAAGAAGGCAAAGACTTCCCTTTTTACGGTTTTCCAGAACCATGGTATGACCACATAGACAAGAAAATGAAACCTGGAATGGAGATCTTTTTCTAAGATAGCTACACATGGGCCAAAATTTTCCCACACCGCGTACAACTGCTCATCAAAGATACCGAAGAGGCTGAGGAAGGTGATTCCGAAGGTTCCTTCAACTTGCAGACACTGGGGCTGGCACTCTGCACGGTTCATTCAGGCACTACATCAATGGACCCATCTCGTCTGATTAAAGCTGCTGATACACCTCTCCTCAACTAGCATGCTGCGCCAGTTCTACCTCTTGAAATCCGCCCTAACCCCAATGTTTACCCTATTTCTTCTCCTGTTGTCTATCCTTGCTCAAATGTAATCGAGACCTCTTTTGATGAGGTTCTCAATGCTGTTTTTACTATCAATTAAATAAACGAAGATTTTGAGTATCTTGCTCTGCCTTACATTAACTGCTTGAATTCTAATCAAACTTTTGATGATGATGATTTTACAAATGAACAATTCTTAACTAATCTAAATAAGGTCAATAATAAACAACATAATCGCGTTCAAGTTAATGAAGAAGAGACTGTTGTTATTAATCTTGGTTCTAGTAGCCAACTGCGCGAGATTAGGATAGGGGCCACCCTTGACGAGCATAAGCGTGCATAGCTTGAAGAATTGCTGAAGGAGTTCATGGATGTCTTCACATGGTCCTATGATGATATGCCGGGCATTGATCTTGAAATAGCACAACACGAGATCCCCACTCTCTCAGATTACAAGCCGGTTAAATGAAAATTGAGAAAGCTCCGCACCGAATGGTCACTCAAGGTCAAAGAAGAGGTGATCAAATAGTTGAACGTGGGCTTCATTCGTGTGATCGAATATCCTACATGGCTAGCCAATATTGTACCTGTGCCAAAATCAGGAGGGAAGGTTCGAATGTGTGTAGATTATCGAGATTTAAACAAAGCTTCTCCAATGGATGATTATCCGCTACCCAATATCGACATGATCGTGGACAACACATCCAATCATGCTCTCAAGTCATTCGTCGACGGGTTTGCTGGATATAACCAAATTAAGATGCACCCCGACCACCAAGAAAAAAAAGCATTCGTCACCCCATGAGGAACTTTTTGCAACACCGTTATGCCATTCGGTCGCAAGAATGCTGGGGATACCTATCAAAGGGCTACCACAACCATCCTGCACGATCTGATCCATAAGGAGGTCGAGGTTTATGTGGATGATATGATTATCAAGTCCAAAACTAGAGAAGGTCATGTTCCCGCTCTACGGAAGTTCTTCGAACGACTGCGACGGTATCAGATGCGACTTAATCCACAGAAGTGTGTCTTTGGCGTTACAAAGGGAAAACTCTTGGGATTTATGGTCAGTGAAAAGGGGATAGAATCATATCCTGCAAAGCTGAAGGCCATACTTGAGATGCCACCACCCCGAACAGAGAAAGAAGTCCGGGGTTTTCTTGGGAAATTGAAATATATCAGCCGGTTCATCAACCAGCTAACCTCCATCTGTGAACCAATCTTCAAGCTCCTTCGAAAGGATTCAACCAAGGTTTAGAACAAGGCCTACCAAGAATCTTTTGAACGAATCAAACAATACGTGACCCAACCTCCAGTTCTCATGCCACCACTGCCTGGTCTCCCTTTGCTCTTATACCTAACCATAACCGATACTGCAGCCGGGGCTTTGCTAGCCTAATACCTTAAAGACTCCCGTAAAGAAAGAGCCATCTACTATGCTAGTCGCAAATTGGCCGGGTACGAGGTCAACTACACTACTTTAGAAAAGACATGTGTCGCACTTGTCCGGGTCACCCAAAAGTTGTGACACTACATGCTCGCCTTCCCCATCAAACTTGTATCCCGAATGGATCCCATCAAATACCTGCTTGAGAAACCCACCTTATCCAGTCGAATGGCCCGATGGTTGATGCTCCTAACTGAGTTCGGTGTCGTGTATGTCACACAGAAAGCCGTTAAAGGAAGATCCATCTCTGACTACCTCGCTGATTACCCCATAGATGAAGCCGATGTCCGGATCTCCGAATTCCCAGATGAAAATATCCTCTGTACTACTCAAGACCGCCTTTGATGGAAAATGTTCTTTGATGGCGCTGCCAATAAAAAAGGATATGGCATTAGGATACTCCTGATCGCCCCAGATGACTCCCACACTCCCATCGCCATTAAATTGGATTTCTCTTGCACCAACAACATGACGGAATACGAGGCATGCATAGTGGGCCTCAATGTCGGCCTGAAGAAAGGTATTCAATACCTTGATGTCTACGGGGATTCTGCCCTTATCATCGGTCAAGTGCTCAGAAAGTGGAAAGTCAAGTATGAAAAGCTCCAACCCTTCCATGCCCACTTAGAAGGGTTAACCTCCCAATTCCGAGATATCACCTTCCATTACCTGCCCCGAGTAAAGAATAACCTAGTTGATGCTCTCGCTACCTTGGCCTTCATGGTCGATATGCCCGAGGGAATAACAATGACCCCCTTCCTAGTTCAAAAGCAAGAAAAATCGACCCATTGCTACCATATTGAGCTAGTCTCCACCGAAGATCCCGAACTAGCCGATTGATGGTACTATGATATCTGGTGCCTCCTCAAACATGGTAGGTATCCCGAGGGTTCCAACAAGAAATATCAAACAACCCACCGAAGACTGACCACCCAGTAAATCATCTGTCATAAATCTCTACTCAAGAGGAACTTCAATGGAACTCATCTACACTGTATCGCAGGGGCCAAAATTGAGAAGATAATGCAAAAAATCCACAGCGGGGAATGCGGACCCCATATGAACGGTCACATGCTTGCCAAGAAGATCATCCGACAGGGCTACTACTGGACCACCATGATCCAGGATTGCACCGCCTATGTCCGGAGGTACCTCAAATGTCAACAATTCTCCAATCTTCAACACTTGCCTCCGCGAGAATTATACAACATGACCTCTCCCTGGCCATTCTCCACCTGGGGTATTGACATCATAGGGAAGGTTACACCAAAGGCTTAAAATGGACATGAGTTCATCCTGGTTTTCATCGATTACTTCACCAAATGGGTTAAGGCTGAGTCATACGCAGTATTGAATGCCAAGAAGGTGGCCAAATTCCTGAAGAAAAATATCATCTATCGATATGGGGTCCCACACGAGCTGGTATTAGATAACAGGTTGCATTTCGAAGAAAAAGTCACAGAAGTAGTCAACGAGTACGGGATTCAGAGACACAAATCTTCCCCTTACCGACCTCAGACCAATGGTGCAGTTGAAGCCGCCAACAAGACCCTCAAAGCAATTATCAGCAAGATGACCGAAAGTTGTAGGGATTGGTATGTACGGATCCCGTATGCCCTCTGGGGCTATCGAACCTCAATTTGAACCTCTACTGGGGCTACCCATTATTCCCTGGTCTACGGCATGGAAGCAGTCCTACCTGTGGAGATGGAAATACCCTCGCTATGCGTCATGCTCGAAAGCAAGGTTAGTGAAGAAGACTGGTGCCAAAGCCGTCTTGATGAGCTAGCCCTCCTAGATGAAAGAAGATTAAAAGCTCTTTACCACATACAGGAGTACCATCGCGGAATAGCGCGATCATTCAATAAGAGAGTCAAGGACCGCGGTGTCCGGGAGGGGGATTTAGCCCTCAAAGAGATAATAGAACCTATCTGGGACCCCAGAGGGAAATTCAAACCCAATTGGAGCGGCCCCTACATTGTGAAGAAAATCTTATCTGGCGGTGCCGCCATGCTCACCGACTTAGATGGGGAAGAGATGGCTCGTCCAGTCAACTTGGACCGACCCAAGAAATTCTACCCCTAGTCCGAAATCTCGGCGCGCTACGACTCTTCTCACCCCCCCTTCTATTCTAAAAAAAAAAACTTCATTTCCCTCTACCCAGAACTACGTGGGCCTGATCCTCTACAAAAACTATTTTTAAAACTTTCAAAAACCCCAGAGGTACGTAGGCAGCTCATACACCTCACATGAGTGCGGCCCCTTTCTTTTTCACAAAATAACATTCCTTTCTTACCTCCGAGAACGGTGGTTCATTCTAAAAATAGTTGAACAAAAGGATTATGTATGCCTTAGCGATCAGTATAGATAATTCAAAATACAAAACTCATCAAAAGGCATAGCTGGATGATCAGAAACTTGTTTATTTCATTAATAAGAAATTACAGTACGGATTACATAAGAAAAAGGAACGGATAACTCCCTTCCTCCTATTACCATAAAAAGCCAAATTAAATCCCCCACATCTGTTACACAAATAAACTCTCCAAGAGTCCTACCCACGTCTACCAGAAGAGCCTGAACCCTCATCATCCATATCCCGAGGTCTCCAAGTTTCCCTTGTCTGAATAGAGTGCCGTAAACATTCCATGGATCGATGAGCCTTAACGATATTCGATAAAACCACAATTCCCCCTTCCATGGTGTCAGATAAAACAAACCATCTTTGTCCAGTCTCCACTGCCAACATCTTGCTGACTACTTTCCTCCACAACCACTTCATATAATCTTTGGGGACATGCCAAACCTTCCCGAAAGACTGAGAGGGACGGGTCGACGGACGCCGATTTTCCCATAGAGACCCAAGCAACAAACGCAGGCGCTCAGTCAAATCTTTACCGGAAATAAATTTGAGGTCCGAGGGGGCACGACCTGCGCTCAGTCGGATTGGCGCGAAAGCCACCAAGGGAAATAAAAAGAGGTCTGCCTAAGACTAACCAGCCGCACATATGAATACTCTCCTAGCTCTAGAATAGGCTGTAACTGTCCCCACCAAGGCACTGACCAATACAACCCACGAGCCCCGTGCTCCACAAGCCACATCTCCCAGTTCTCAACATAAAGGCCAATGCTGATGAAGTAGCGTGAAACGAAGTTGGGTACGGTCGACAAGGGATACTCTGGTGGAGTCTCCAAGCGGAATCTTTCAGACAACCACATGAACAGCATCACAGGGCTACCCCTCAAAAAGTCAGAACGACCTTCTATCCAGGCATCCAGTCCATTCAGGGTCTCCGCTAGTATCACCACCACAGGATTACGACGGTATGATATCCATGAGGTAATGGCTGCAAGTTACGGGTCCACTTGCACCTCCTCGGTCACTAGCAACAATTTGGAAACCAGACCCAGAACAACGGCTCCAGCATAACCCGCATCACCTACTTCCCACAAATGCACGGACTGCAGCACCGCTGGGAGGGAGATCATTCCTTCCATAACCAATGATCTAGTCGCCGACGGCGAAATGCGAAAAAGCCCGGGCAATAAATCCCTGGGAGAACGGGAAAATTCGGGCAAAGCCGCAGCAACAGTGGGATTTACACCCAGCATGCAGAAAATTCCTTGTAGGTAGGACAAAATTCTTCCAACCCAAAGCGGAATGCATGGTCTTTGGGGTACCGGAATTATACCGCCGCCATTAGCACGTTCCACTCAGTAGGCCGATTACGTCACAAGGAGAATCGACGCATGTTGAAAGCCACATAATCGACATTATAAGAGAACATAGCTTCCAAGGCTTCGAGGTAGTTGGCGAACTGGTGCTACCAGGGAGAGCCATCTTGCAAGGCTAAGAGAAAGTGGGAAAATAGGTAAGAATGCAAAGGTGTGATGAAAACACTCCACCCTTACCCCTTTTTATACTTGAAAACCTTCACAAGGGACATAATCCCTACAGAAATCGGAGGGAATCCTACCCCACAAGGTACCAAAGGTTGAAGAGGGTACCATTCAAAGATTTCAATTGATGGGACTTGAGTGAACTGTCGATAGGCAGGCCAGGGTGCTTGCCGATTGGCAACCCCCCACTTTTAGGAAATTTCCCTTTTTCCTCTTTTGTCAAATCAGAAAACTCAATAAAAATAAATTAATATTCTCAACAGAATTTCAAAATCACTTTTCTCCTTATATAATTTCCCCCTTTAATTAAAAACTTTCCTTCAAAAATTCCAAAAATATTCCCTTTTACGGTCTCATCAGCAAAGTAAAAAGCGCATGTGCATTGCATTAATCATTATTAAGAGATAATAAAAAACTCCATTGCATTGCATATATTTGTGTTATGTGTTACATCAATTTTGCAGGAAAATAAAAAGAAAAAGAAATAACGGGACTCAGCCCAAACCCACATTCCCTCTCTCTCTCTCTCAAGAGCTTCCACCCCTGCGACATGCTCTCTTCCCCCTGCGGCGAGATGACGCACCACCGCTACCAGAGCCAGAGTCCTCTCCGGACGAAGCCGACGACACCAAGCAAGAAGGATAAGGAATCGCATCACGAATGTGAGCAGTCACTGAAGATATCCATTCTCTGATGTCCTTGAGCCAAGTGGTCGACACCCGAACATGCTGCAAAGAAAGGCAAAAATCAGTATCAAAGTAGAGATGACCAAAACAGAAAAGAATGAAAGAGAGGAACAAAAAAGATATACCACAGGTCGAAGGACCTCCTCTATCAAACCCAACTCCTCTGGATCCTTCGCATGAGGACGGTGAAACATAGGCACCATCCCTCCATCAGCTCGTCGGATGTTGTACGAAGGGGTATGCAATCGCACAAAGGGGACCTCCGAGGTTGCCGCCGCCGCAGATGCCGACGGCACCGCCACTGTGGGAAGATCCCACCGCTTGACTCGAACCCATCAGAGGGAAGGGCAGTGCATCGTATATGCTGGGCGCCATCAACCAGCTCGTCATAAAATCCATATAGTCATACGGCGCAGCCATATCGGTGTATAGCAAGTAGGACTCGTCGATCATCGCCACGATCCTCTTATCCTCTAACATCAGTCGCTCCTGCCTCATAGATATAGGAGGCTGCACGGGTGGCACCAACACCTCCTCCTCAGTAATCTGACGAATCACCCTTTCCCCAAGGTACCAAGAATGGCCGAACTCATGCGCCAGCAAGCGCCTCATCTGCGCGTTTACCCCAGTCGCCCCCGCATCCTGAATGGCTATCCCCCAAGGATAAAAGGTCACCTGAAAATATCCAAGAAGGCATAAATCAATATAAGATCAGAAGGTGAAAAAACCAAGACTAAAATGGAAAGAGTCTTACCCTACCACTGGTCAGGTCATTCAAGACCTGACGCACCGCCTCCAGGGAGAGAAATCCCTTCGACTGCCGATTGGCCTTACGCCATTGATACAATCGGTAGAAGTCCCCAATGGTGTCGTCCTTCAAAGCGATCAGCGGGGTATTGCACCCAATCACCTCGTAGAACTACGTCTGAATTCGCAAACAAAAATAGACGCATAAGTAAAATGTGAATGCATGAAAGGAAAATGCAAATGCATGAAAAGAAATGCACAAATTAAAGAATACCTAAAGAAGGTACATGGCCCCAGTAAAGGTCTGCCGACAGCACCGGCTGAATGCATCAAGAGAAGAGTAAAGGGTCGCCAAGGTCAGACTCCCCCAATCATAGAAAGGGATGTTCGAAAACATCCTCAGGTACGACAGAAACCATAAATGGATGACGTCGTCGCTCGACGCCACCATGAAACCTCCCAACACCAGCAGAATAAATAATCGAGCCATCTGCCTCACTTACAGCCCGTCCTCCACATCAATATCTCTACCCAATAGAAAGTCCTTCATCAGGGACAGCCGGATAGAATCCCCCAGAAACAATCCTCCTCACATCACCAAGTACCGCATGCACCGCCTCCGGTCTCACCCGTAAAGAGCGATCCACCTCTATATTCTCTCCATCACAATCCAGCCCCAGCAGCTACTGCACATCTATGGGAGCCACAGTCATCTCCCCGAAGCTGAAATGAAAGGTGTGGGTAGTATCCCACCACCTCTCTCCCAAAGCGCACAAGACCGCTGTCGAACGAGGTGTCTCATCCAGCGCTGATGCCAACCGCCCAAAGCCTGCTGATGATACCATCCAATGCACCACAGGTGGGAGATGCTCCCAGACATCCTTGAGCCCCGTTGTCCCATGGGCACGCATGTTCTTCAAAGAAATATCAGACTGGAAAAAGGAAAAATCTCATCAAAGTCACGAAAGAAAGAAAAATCACGCAAAAAGAAATAAATGCCAAAGGTCAGGTTACTTCCATAACCGCCGGGAATCACTCTTGAAGAGCAATGACACGATGGATCCCGCAGCAAGGTTCACTCATCCACAACAGGCTCAAATGCATCAAAGGAGTTCTCATTCCCTAAAGCAAGGGGAACCCTGTTCCTTCAATCCGTATTTGCCCAGTCATCAACGGTCAACCACTCCCGATGGACTGCAGTGTTCACAAAGGTGGCCATTTCTTGAAGATCGAAATGTTAGAATGATTTGCAGAAGAATCGCAGAGAGAGAGAAAGAAAAAGAAGCTATAAAAAAATGAAGGGATTCACCCCCTTTTTATAGGGTGCCAAGCGCCATGCCGATCGGTAACTCCCCCTACCATACCGATCGGCACTGACCTTTTGCCTTCCCGAGGTAGCCCAAAAGTCCATGCCACTACCGAATGGCACCCTTCATACTATGCCGACTGGCACCCCCCTTAAATTTCGTACAGAAATTCCCAGAAAATACCAGAAAGCCTCGAAAAATCCTCATAAAATTCATAAAAATCCCAGGATGAATTTTGAACATTTTCACCAAGAAAACTTTGCGTTCCCTCGAGCGGAACTCCTCTTTCCCCAGTGGAATCCTAAAAAATCAAGTGAAACTCCTCCCGACAAAGCTCCGGTGGATCTCTAAGGATCACTTCCCCAGCGGAATTCTCCTACAACACCCAAATTAGGTTATTCCCCCCTGCGAGGTCTCCTAAAAGCTTCCCCAGCTATTAGCTCCTCAGCTCAGATCAAAATCACAAAGCACTTTCGCCAGCGGAATCAAAATCCAATCTTTATCCTTCTTGGGTCAGAATTGACCCCAGTCTTGGATCGTCACCTGAGTTAGGTCAGAATTGACCTCGGTCCTTGGTCGTCATCACTCTTGGGTCAGAATTGACCCCGGTCTTGGATCGTCACCTGAGTTAGGTCAGAATTGACCTCGATCCTCGATCGTTACCACTCTTTGGGTCAGAATTGACCCCGGTCTTCGATCGTCACCTGAGTTAGGTCAGAATTAACATCGGTTCTCAGTCGTCACCACTCTTTAGTCAGAATTGGCCCCGGTCTTGGATCGTCACCTGAGTTAGGTCACAATTGACCTCGGTCCTCGGTCGTCACCACTCTTGGGTCAGAATTGGCCCCGGTCTTGGATCGTCACCTGAGTTAGGTTAGAATTGACCTCGGTCCTCGGTCGTCACCACTATTGGGTCAGAATTGGCCCCCGTCTTAGATCGTTACCTAAGTTAGGTCATAATTGACCTCGGTCCTCGGTCGTCACCACTCTTGGGTCAGAATTGGCCCCGGTCTTGGATCGTCACCTGAGTTACGTCATAATTGACCTCGATCCTCGGCCGTCACCACTCTTGGGTCAGAATTGGCCCCGATCTTGGATCTTCACTTGAGTTAGGTCATAATTGACCTCGATCCTCGGCCGTCACCACTATTGGGTCAGAATTGGCCCCGGTCTTAGATCGTCACCTGAGTTAGATCAGAATTGACCTCAGTCCTCGGTCGTCACCACTCTTGGGTCAGAATCGGACCCGGTCTTGGATCGTTACCTGAGTTAGGTCAGAATTGACCTCGGTCCTCGGTCGTCACCACTCTTGGGTCAGAATCGGACCCGGTCTTGGATCGTTACCTGAGTTAGGTCAGAATTGACCTCGGTCCTCGGTCGTCACCACTCTTGGGTCAGAATTGACCCCGATCGTGGATCATCACCTGAGTTAGGACAAAACTAACCTCGGTCCTCGGTCGTCACCACTCTTTGGATCAGAATTGACCCCGGTCTTGGATCGTCACCTGAGTTAGGTCAGAATTGACCTCGGTCCTCGGTCGTCACCACTCTTGGGTAAGAATTGGCCCCGGTCTTGGATTGTAACCTGAGTTAGGTCAGAATTAACCTCGATCCTCGGTCGCCACCACTCTTAGGTTAGAATTGCCTCGATTTTTAGATCTTCACCCTATGCCCATAGATTTGGCTTTGACCCGCAGAATTGGTCGTCCCCCAGCAACACTTAAGGTCCTCAGAATCGACCTCAACTTTTGATCGTCATCCCATCCCCGGCACACTCCTTAGGTCCTCAGAATCGACCTCTACCCCCTGAATCGGTCATACTTTCTCAGAAGCAGCATGTGGTGTCTATTCGACGATCATCATTTATTCCAAACTCACCCGTCGAGGGGCTATGTAGACACCCCATTATGTTACCCCCTAACTTTACTTAGGTCCCTAGTACCTCCCTTCAGCACTCCAAACCCAGGTCATGTCCCGAGTACTGACCTAGAAGCCATCGAGCACTCCCCGGCTCAGTTTGACCCAAAAGTCAAACTCCTTGTCTCGACCGAGACTCAATGAATCTTCGAAGGGCGCTGAATACGCTTTCCAACAGTCCGTACCATGCACGATTCTGACCTACTATTAGGATGAACGATCCATTTTGCGTCCGAAACCTGACCTAGAGGCCACCGGGCGCTCCCGGGCTCTATTTTACCTATGTCAACTCTTCATCTCTACTAAGGATGAATGAATCTTCAAAGGGCACTGAATCCCCTTTCCAACAGTCCATCCTGTGCACAATTCTGACTTTCCATGCGGACGAACGATCCGTTTGACTCTGAGAGGTCACCGAATGCTTCTCGGGCCCGGTTGACCAAAGTCAACTCTCCAAACCGGGTCAAACTCTTTGGAATGTCGAAGTACATCTCCTAGCCTTTCCAATGTTCTGCCCCACGCACAATCCATTTGCGTTCAAATGATTCCCCGTCCAATGGACCGACAAACGCTTCCAAGCCATATTTGACCCAAAGTCAACTCCCGAACATGGGTGAGGTCCAAAAGACTTTCAAAGGTCTCTGAAATAACTTTCCAACGGTATGCCCCGTGCATAATTCTAACCAATGGTTTTCCCTTGACGACCAATTTTCCAAAAAAGCCTGAAGCGCAGTGCCAAATGGCAGGTTCCAGATCCTACCTATCGGTACCTGCCGATAGGCAGTTTCATGCCAATGCCGATCGGGAGTTACCTGGGCCTATAAAAAGAGGCCGTCAACTCATTTACAAGAGGAGCCCAGATCTAATAAAAATCTCTCTCAGCGAATCCCAGAAACCTCTCTCGCAGAAAGCGTGATCTCAACTTCCAAATCCCTTTTTTACTTCCACTTTTCATCATCCTTTTCATCAAACTTGGTGAATTAGCTACTCTCTATCATCATCCAAGTGCAAGGGCTGCTCTCCAACATTCAAGATTAAGCTCAAGATCTTCAAGAAGGTCCAACTTTCTCAAACACTCTCTTAAATTCTCTTAAATTCCCAATAGCTTGTTTTCTTACTTAGCACTTTTATTATCTCATCTCACACATCCTAATATATATTTTTTATTTAGTATTATTGCACATCTCTTATTTTCATATAAATAAACCCAAAAAACAAGAAAAAGAGGTTTACTCATAAATTCCAAATAGGTATTCTCACACTTTTTCCACACTTTTCTCACAACTAAAACACTTTTTCTACACACACACACTCACAAATATGAGATTCCCCTTTTGGATTTATGGGATAAACCCCACCCCTCGTTTTGTATGCGAACTATGTGGAATTTGATGCCTTTATAGTCTATGTAGGCGTCTTGGGGTAAAACCCGAGACTCGAGTCCTTTTTCTCTCATTTTCTAACTTCTCTCAATCCAATTTCCTTATATTCTATATACTTGCTCTTAGTGACGTTTTGATCCATATGTGTTATCGTTCCATTATAACGATCAACGTAGGGGTAATCACGTAAATCTTATTTTTTATTATTCTTAGACCTTCCTACGGATGATTCGCTTTATCTTTTCCATGATATAAGTCGAGGATTCCCACCTCCATTCTATATATACACATGCACACATATCACGGGGGGAAATATAAGGGAAAATAGAAAATATCCATGAGAGACCTAAAGGGCGGAATGGGTGCCTAACACCTTCCCATTTCGTAACTAAGCCTCCGAACCCTTCTCGAATCATTTTGGTTTCGCACGCACCAGTATGTCTTTGGATGCCATCCTTTGGGGTGACTTCCCCTTTTTCTTTTGTCTGTTTGAGTAAAATAGACTGGTGACTCTGAATCTCTCTATATTTTTACACCACATCTCAAACGACGCCAACCAAAGCGCTCCCGAGAGGGACGCACGGGACCCGAAGGATCCTTTCCTACACGCGCCCACCCGCGCGACGAGGATCGAGGATGGCCACTGAATGGGCCTCAGAGAAATCACACGACCGTTCTATGAATGGAAGGTATAGAGGAGCAAGCTCTGTGTAACGAAAGTAGAGAGTAGCACCACAAATACTCTCATGGGTGGGGGATGGTTTCAGGTGAGAATCTAAAAATTTAGATGGAAACTTGAAATGTATAGAGTCAAGATCTAAACCAGGTGGTGGGGTGGAAGGGATAATGGGTGGTTCAGGTGGAATAAACAGTGGAGGAAGATGATCTAACTCAAGCGTGGGAGATGCACACTCATTGAGAGGAGTAAAGGAATACTCACAAGGGAGTGTGGTTTCTAAAGATGGAGTGATCAACTTCTCCATAAGAGTATCTTTGGTGAATGTGGTGGTTGGGTAAGACTAGGCACCAAGATTAGAGATAGAGGAATCACTAGAAATATCAGGCTCAATGGGAGCCAAGCATGGTGGGATATCATCCATATCCGGATAGGTAGGAATTATCATGGATTCTATCTCGGGAAAATGGTGAGCACTCGTAGCCGGAGCTAACCTAAAAGATATGGGCATGTCAGAGACGTAAGCAATTGTGGCATAAGGTAAAAGCTCATGTATATTTTTGGATATGACGGGAGTGGTAATAGGAAACTCAAAGTGGGCTTTAGGATGACATGGTGGGATTGGATCAGACTCACTATCGAAAGGTAAGTCAACACAATTGTCGACTTGGGACCCGGACCATAGAATGGTATTGACTTCAAGATTTTTGGGGTGGTAGGGTTGGTCACACTCAAAATTTGTGTCATAAGAGGACACACCATCATCACACTCGGGTGCAACAATGGGTGGATCCATGGGGATGTCTGACTCTCTCGCACACTCAAATTCATTTAGGCATTATTCAAACCTTTGGAGAGCTTGATTTTGAAGTTGAGTGGCATGATCTTGCTTAAGTATGAACTTTTGCAAGAGGCTTTCGAGAGCGGAGGTGGATGATGGTTGTGGAATGATGGGTGGTGGCTGTGGTGAAGGTGGACACAACTCGCTATGGATCGGACTATACGAAGAATAATCGTATGAATTGTGTGGAGTGGGGACAAGTTCATCATACACAAAATGATCGCTTTCGTGATGGACAAATGGTTGATACTCATGGGGTGCGTAGTGAGAGTACTAATCGGGAATTGGTGCACAAGGTTGCCATGACAACTGTTGGACCGTGTGAGGATCCACAACATCAGGTTAGGATTCGTATCGCGTGGAAGGGTGATCAGGCCTCCAGGAATAGCTATGGTACTCACACAACTCGGGATTAGGTATATCGGGATAATAGGGCGAGGTGGGTTCTAGAACAGTATCATATGGATACACATATTCCACGGTGGGTTCATAGGGATATGACAAGTATGGAAACTCATGGAAAAGGTGTTCAACATAGTAACAATGGGTGCACAACAAAGTATGAGGCACATCGACACTTGACACCGAGGGTGATGGAAAATGAGGTGTGTGCATGGACGGGTCAAGAGTATCTACAATACTCGTGAGAGAGAGGTGAAACCACTAAAAATATCATAAAGAGACGGCTCGTGATCACTCTCACACATGTCTCGTATCAATGGGAAATGACTAAAGTAGTCCCGTAAGGGACATTCGTCGGCCATGTGGAGAGAAATATTTTTTTTGGATTAAGATTTTTGTTTTTTTAAAAGGAAAGAAAATATTTTTGGATTTTCTAAAAATAATGGATGAAAATATTTTTGGAGTTTTGTGAAAAATAAAGGAAGAAGATATTTTTGGATTTTTTTTTATACAAATGAAAGAAAATATTTTTGGTCTTTTTTTTTGTAAAAATAAAGGAAGAAAATATTTTTGGAAGAAAAGAGTGGGAAAAATATTTGGACTCAGAAATTTGGGACGAACTCACTAAAACCCGACTACCGAAAAAATAAATTGGACACACACACGTCAAGAAGAATTCCTAACTAGCACATAGCCAATTTTTATCTTTAGATTTAGTGAAAGGGTAGACAAATTTTAATTATGTCCGCGGGCGATAAAAATTCACGGAATTATTTTTGTGATCGCCTTTGCAAAAATGTTCTCCTAATGGGCTAACTAGTTGATTGATTTTAAATTTAGTGATGGCTAGGGTAACACACAATGGTAAGTGAGTGAGTCGGGTCGTGAAATCCCTTCTCGTGAGTGACCGGGTGTAGGTCTTAGTCAATTAATTCATCACACCATTCGAAAATAAATGCGAGAATAAAATCAAGTAAGAGCACACAAAGCACACAAAAGAAGTGACTCGCTAACAGGAGAGGCGCGAGGGTGGAAGAAATGTACCTCCCACGATTTTTACGCCGTGGGTTGCCGAAAAATTTTAGTCGATTGGAGGGAGATCACGCCAGTCGGCCCCGGGAGTCCTACCGACCCAAGGTAGAGAGGCTTCTAAATCCTCACCTTGGACTCCCTCTCTCTACCTTGTCCTGTTTTTCTATCACGCTTGTCTTCGATTATTACAATTTAAAAAAAAAATAAAAAAAATAAAGGTGTCTCTATGCACCACAATACAAGCAAGGATAAAATAAACCTAATACAAGCCTTCTAATAAAATACAAAAATGGTACTAAAAAAAATAAAAAAATAAAAAAGTGCGAAAAATAAATGGACTACAAGTTGAAATCCGCTCTAAGTGCTTCACGCTCCCAAGCCCGGCAAGGGCTCCATTTGATAAAGATAACTTTTGCGTATTTTTTGTCGTTGCTTGAAAAGCTCCTCTAATCAAAATTCTCAAATTACCTACAAAATAATATCAATCTCAAGTGTAGAGGTAAGTAAGGGTATCAATCCACATCAATGGGGTAAGCTAGAGACAAACTCAATTGTAGTTCACTTTTTATTTTCTTTTTGAAATTTTTCTTTTCTATTTTTTTTTTAGCTTTTCAAATATTAAAACAATTTTGTGAGGTGAGGTGTGAAATAATACTAAATTAAATGAAAGATCAAATGACAAAATAAAAAGTGACTAAAAATGAAAAATAAAGTCTAACACTAAAATATGAGATAAATGAGGTAAATTAATGTGAGAACAATCAAGGAGTGGGATTACACCACAAATTTTAGCTATTCTAATTAATTAATTTAATTAATTGAATTCTCCCAAATTAATATCAAACTCACAAATCAACTCTCGCTGCAAATGTAATTTTAATAGTAACCTTTTAGAAAATTAAGTTTAACACCCCACAACTCTAGAAAATAGATCTACACTCCTTTTAATTAATCACCCGCTAGGATCAATCAATTAAAATTTATGTAAATCTTAGAAAATAAATTTAGAGTCGAAATTCAAGTAATAATACCCCACTTAAGACACCTCTATCTCTAGTTCGAATCTAAAATGGGTATTATAACTAGAATTTCGATTTTCTCTCGAAAATCATTTACCCTCTCTCGAGGCGTAAATTTAAGGGCGAGGGATCAAAATTAATATTCAAAGGGAATTTTCAATTAATCAAACTAATTAAATTAAAATAATAACAAATAAGGGTTCACCTCACCCCTTGAAAGGGGATTTAGCCTAATATGGTATGGAATTTGACAAATTAATAATCAAAGGCATAAAATAAATGGGAAGAGAAGAGAATAATCAAACCCAATCTATTGAAGTGAAATTTAACTCTTATTTCCTTGAAATCAAGCATAATCCATCCAATATGAGCATCCAACAATAATCAATTCAATATAATACTCAATTGAATTACTCACAATTTATCACTCAATAATCTCTAAAAAGAAAAATAAAAACTATTTACAAAAATAATTTCCTAATTTATTTTCTAATCTAACCTATCTCTCTTTAGAATTCTCTTTACAAATTTGATCTTCTAAAAGCCACCTTCAAATTGAGTCTTCCATTCTTTAAATAGTAGGCATGGAGCATGGGGGTAAAAATGGGAGGATAAAGGTGCAAGAGGTTGTATAAGGTGCGAGTGAGGGTTAATTTAGGAAAATGCACAAATGTGCATGACTTGTGTGAGGTCATGTGGGAAGTGAGGTGAGGGAACAAATCTGATTTGGTACAAGGGTGTTTTTGGGCAAAGGGTTTAAAATGTGGGTTAGTTGGGGGTAGTTTGGGTATTGGGGTTAAGTGGGCATGTGGGGAATTTAGTTGGTTTTGGCTTTTAGTTTTTAACAGGTGGAAACAAATTGTGGAAGACTTAGAGAAAGGGGATTTGGGAAGTGGGTGACATGGATTTTGGACTATTTTCAGGTATGGGTAAAAGGAGCCATGGGATCGGGATCGGGTTCGGTAGGTATGGCTGGGCGTTGGTGCCTCCGCGACCGATGGATCAGGTGCGCCAGAGGGGGCGAGTTGGAAGTTGGGTTGCCACGGATAAGGGGGTCGGGTTGAGTTCGCAACGGGTTGGAAAGGGGGGGGGGGTAGAGGCGCATGTGGATATGGTCTGGAGTGGTTTCGGCCGAAGGTTGGTCGCCGGAGGTTGGTGTGGTGGTATAAGGTGGGTGTTTGGGTTAAATGAGAAGTTGGATATGTTTTTTTTGGAGGAGAGAGAAAGTAAGTGGATGGGAGGTTGAAGATGAGTTGGGTGGTGATTGTGTGTAATAAGGGTGTATGGGATATGGTGGGGATGAGGGGTTGTTTGTGTGTATAATTGTGTGTAATAGTAGGGTGTGAATGGGTTTATGTGTGTGCGTTTAATTTGGACCCTAATAAAATAAAACTAACAAATAAAAATAACTAATAAAAATAACTAATAAAAATAACACTACTAAAACTAAAATAAAGACTCAATTAAAAAAATGAAACTAAAAAGAAATAAAAATAAAAAATAAAAATAAATTCTAGTAAAACTAAAACTAAAATGCTAAATAAATGTAAAATCAAATAAAACTAAAAAATAAATGAAATCCTAAAAAAATCTACTCCTAATAAAAACTAAAAACTGATAAAAATCAAAATAAAATAAATTTATACTTGTTGATGTAAAAAACTAGATTGCTGTAATTATTCAATCACAGATAAATAAATAAGACATAGATTTTTAAAGTGGTTCGGCTAGGAATAAAGCCTACGTCCACTGTTATGTTATTGCTGAGTGTTTGCAGAATTCTTGATTACAAGTTCTCTCAAGGAATTCCGGTCCTCTATGAATGAGGATGATACAAGGTATTTATAGCCTTGAGGCTTTACATGAAAGGTTCGGTCCATTAAATGACATACATATGAAAGGGTAATACATTTAATGTAGCGTGGGCGTCAAGAATATAAACATTCAATGAATAGTTGAACAGTTGTCCGTCTGGTAATTAATGATACGGCCGAGATGCAACTCGGACCGCCTTAGTTGCTCGTTGATCAAGAGTTCCTCGGAGCGCATGTAGTATCTCGGGATGATGGAGTTCCTCAGGATGTCTTCCTCGTTGCTCGGAGAGAATATGAAATGGTTGAAGGAATTAACTTCCTCGCTACTATTGTGCCATGTAGATTGACACGTGTCTTCGTATTATTCGTCCACATCAGCATATTAATTTTGGTATCAACAGAAGCCCCCAATGTTTCATATTTCGAACTTCGAGGAGTATGGAACATTCTTTCTCGGTTTATGGCAGTATTGAATGATCTTCCTGGGTTTTAGGAGCATCGTTTTTAAATTTATTCCCAAATTCATCGAAACCGCCTTTTTTCGAACTTTTAAGAGCGCTTCGATCTTAGTGCCCTTTTTGTCCTTTTAGCCACCGGAAGTTCAATAGTTTCTTTTTTGTAATCATTTCATTCGCCGCTTCCCAAGGCAAAGTATTTAAACTTCTTAGGTAACCATACCGTCTTCTTCTTTTCCCAATTTCTTGCATTCAAGCTCTCTATTCACTTCTTCTCTCTTGTGCGTTCATCCTTGTTTTCGTTCGTTGTCAACATACCTCCTTTCTTCCTATAAGATTTTCTTCCTTTCTTCTACATCTCTTTTATTCAGTATGGTTTATATTGTGGAGTCTGTTGAGAAATTTCGTTCTGATTTTTCCATTCCTTCCTGGGTAACTCTGGAGGTTCTTTCTGAGCCTTTAGATTATTTTCGATTGGCTGAGGGACATTGGTTCCCCAGTCTTTTCATTGCTGAATGTGGTTTTTCCTTTCCACCAAACCCATTGTGTCTTGAGTTTTGTCAGTATTTTGATCTTGTCCCTGCAAAAATAGCCCCCAATTCATGGAGAATCATTAATGGGGTGCACAAATTAAATCTAACTCATGGGACTCGTATAGGGATCCCTGAAATCATGTATTGCTATAAATGGGCCACTCTAGATAATATTTATTATTTAAAAACTAGGTTTCTGAATAGGGCTCTTGTAGTTAACCTCCCTGATTCAAATAGAGATTATTTTGAACATGGGTTGGTTATTAAAAATTGGCAATATGCCCCTTTAGTTGGAGATGGAGTATACAACGGTCCCAGATGCCCCCCATATGGCAATGGGATAGGTTTATTTTTCATTCTATTTTACTTATGAAATTATGCTTTTATCATGTTTGACAAAATGTATGACTGATATCTCATTATGTATTTACTTGCAGTTGATAGCAAAAGAAAAACTCCAAAAGAATCAGAGGTTAATATTAAGCATCTGAAACTTATCTGGGGTTTGCATAAGAACGTTGCAGACGAACACATCAGGTCTGCCTCCTATCTGCTACAGTATAAGAGTTACACAACTTCTTATACTGCTCGCCCTGTTGAGCCAGCTTCCACTCCAGAAGACTCTTCTTCAGATTCTCATCTTCCTTTAAGTCATAGAATGGGCAAGAAAAGAGCTCCCCTTCTCTATTTGATGACACTACTTCTGCTGCTGGGGCCAAGAAGAGCAAAACTGATGTCCCAGAGGGGACTAAGAAAGTGGATGCTGCACCATCTAAAGCTGCCGAGAAGCCCCCAGTGGCTCCGAGCAAGAAAGTTGCTCCTATGGAAGTGATTACCATCTCTCCGACCAAGAGTTCTTCTTTGGTTGAAGCTGCTGAAGTACCTTTGAAGAGATTGAGGAAATCATCCTCAGTCAATTCGGCTGAAACTGCCTCCACATTGCTAGCTGGTGGTGTTGGTGTTCCCACTATCATTCCTCCGAGCTCTGCAATGAGCTCGTTGAAAACTTGGATCATACCCGAGGTCCAAGGAATTGATGAAAATATCTCCAGGGATATGCTGACATCCCTAGCTACTCGTCACCTTGCTTCGGTAAATTTCTCATACTCTGGGTTTTCTTTCTTTCTCTGAGTATTTGTATTTTTGCACTGACTTACTGTTTTTCTCCTCTTTCAGCTGGTGAACTGTTTTAATAACATTGTGAAGAAGGACGAGGTAATTAAAGCCTCTAGTTCTTCGTCTGGTGTAGAGGATGCTCTGTTGGGTTTGACCCAATATTTGAAGGAATCTCGCCAACAGTACAATGAGGACAAGACTGCTTGGGAGAAAAATTTATCAATAGTTGAAGCCGAGAAAGTGAAGTTGGCTGAGATCTCCAAAGGTTTGGAGAATAAAGTGAAAAGTTTGGAGGTTGAGCATAAAAAATATGATGACAAGCTCAAGAATTTTGGAGAGCTTGAAGATAAGTTGAAGAAAGCTGAGGAGGAGTTGCTCGTCCTGCGAGATATCAAAAGTAAAAAAGAAGAATTGGACGTGAAGCTCTCCTCGGAGAAATTGAGAAGAAAGGTTGCAGTCAAAAAATCTTTCAGTGCTGGCTGGGAGAAAGGATGGGATAAGGGAATTACTGCAATGACATCCCAAGTTCAATATGGGAAGTTGAAATACTTCCATGATGGCTAGGTAGATGCTCTGCAAGAGTTGAAGATCAAAGACGACTCTGAGCTATTCCAACTACACCTCCCTGGTCCTCCTCCAGCAATTGTGGAGGAAGAAGAAGATGAGCCTGTTTCTGATGAATCTTCTATAGCCATGGGTGATCAGGTCTCTGCCTCTCAACCCTCTACCACCGAGGACATTTCTTGCATGCCTCCTCCTCCTGAGAAGATTCCTGCCGATCAAGTCGCTGTTACTACCGAGCAACCAAGCTCCTCGTCCCAGCCTCCCGAGAAAGTCTTGGGGGACAAGGAAAAGGTGTGAAGTTATTCGGTATCATTTCTATATTTCATTACTTGTAATCGAACAATGTAACCTTTTGATGATCTAATAAAATACATCTTCGTTCCTCTTCATTATTGATACTCTGTCTGCTTTTATTTATTAACTCAGGTTTCCTCTTCTTTATTAGTTTTTGGCCAGAATGGAATTGATATCTGCTCCTGATACTGAGTTGATGCGACAATGCAATGGATATTATAAAGCTGGTCATACAGACCTAAGTGTATCAGAGATTGTCGACATCCTTGGTCACGATGCCTCAGAACAAGCAGTTGAGGCTTATCGGTACCTGAAGGATTTACTTGATAGATCTGTGGCCAATAATGTGGCATATTACGAATTGATCGAGGAACTTCATTGTAGCTTAGAAGATCTTCAGAATCAACATAATGAATCAACTGCTTTGCTGCACAAGGAATATGAAAATAGATATCAGCAGCTCTCTTCTGAAACAGGCCATAAAAAGATCCTTGTTGGATATGATATTAGGGAAAGAACTCTAAAAGGTGAGGTTGAGGCCTGCAGGCAGATTGCTGAGTTGTTGGAACAGGAGAACAATAATTTGCAGAAAAAGTTGGCTCAGTATGAATCTGCAGCGTCATCTTCCACTGCTTTAGTGCTAGTTACTGATGAAGGTTTCTCGTTCTTAGAGGTCGAAAATGCCAAATTAAGGCAAGAACTGGATGACTTAAGAAGATCTGCTATTTCTGGGACTGCTCGGGGACGAGGAAGAGGTTCTCGGGGGCGAGGAAGAGCTGTTCAAAATGTTATCGAGGAACAAGGTTCTCCAATCGCTTCTCGGAGTCGATCAAGAGTTCTTAGTCGTAATTTCGAAGAGGCTCGTACTCAATCTACTTTGGAAACTCAGGCATTCCAATTAAACGTCAAAGATCGAGCTATATCAGAAATGTCCAAGAAAAATCTATCCTTGGAAGATCAACTTACTGCAACGAAGTCTGCTCTATATATTAAGGATCTTTTTGCCAAAAACCTTCTCGAACAATTGGATAGATTAACCTTTCAATTTCATAAGCAACCCAGGGAATTCTGGATGGCAGGATATAATGAAGCTCTTGTTCATTTGGATGCTCGTATTGAACATGCCAACAATGAAGGTTATAAGCAGGGGTGGTTGAATGCACTGGGTGTTTTAAAATTGGAGCAAGGGCATTATTTATGGGATTATCATGCTCCAGGGTTATTAGACTTGCCTGTACCACCTTTCAAATTGGACATGGCATGGATCCCAGCTCGTTCCATTCCTCGTAGCTTAATTTCAAAATACCTCGGTGATTATAGCCTTCATTCCCAAATCGATGTATCTCGTCCAGAGCATCTAATGGAGACACCTTCAATAATGAATGTCAGAATGTTGAAGGACTTAAACTTTATTAATTCTCCCCTTTGCCTGGAAGATCCTCCTGCTGGCGAAGAGCCTATTTCTAAAGCAAGAGGCAAGAAACCAATAGAATAGGAATATCAATGTAATAGTTAGTACATTCATGTAACCTGTAATTTATTTCGAATTTTAATGAAAATACTTTCATTTTCTGTTTGCAAATTTTGCTATTGTCTTGTGTTTATCGAACACCTTTATATTTGTGCATATGTATCTGTTAAAAAGATAACAATAATATTGTTCATCGAGCAACTTAATAAAAAGTTACAAGTATCAAATGTTCAAACTGTTTCCAATTAACCAGGGTGGATAAATAATGTTTGTCGACCAACTACAGTTGATGGGTCTTTATCCCCGACCAGCCATACTTGGTTCAATTTCAAATATTTTCATAAAATGTGTCCGACCAACCAAGGTCAATAATTTATCCTCGTCGACCAACTACAGTTAGTGGGTTTTTATCCCCGACCAACCATACTTGGTTCATTTTGGAATATTTTGTTCTCTGAGGAACTTTTGTGATAATATTACCTCTCGTCCACCAAAGGAGTATTTTTTGGTTCTTTCGAACTGTCCACTAGATATCTTACCAACCGTAGTTGGTCACACTAGTGTCGTCTCCTAACCAAAGGAGTATTTTTTGGTTCTTTCGAACTGTCCACTAGATATCTTACCAACCGTAGTTGGTCACACTAGTGTCACCTCCTAACCAAAGGAGTATTTTTTGGTTCTTTCGAACTGTCCACTAGATATCTTACCAACCGTAGTTGGTCACACTAGTGTCGCCTCCTAACCAAAGGAGTATTTTTTGGTTCTTTCGAACTGTCCACTAGATATCTTACCAACCGTAGTTGGTCACACTAGTGTCGCCTCCTAACCAAAGGAGTATTTTTTGGTTCTTTCGAACTGTCCACTAGATATCTTACCAACCGTAGTTGGTCACACTAGTGTCGCCTCCTAACCAAAGGAGTATTTTTTGGTTCTTTCGAACTGTCCACTAGATATCTTACCAACCGTAGTTGGTCACACTAGTGTCGCCTTCTAACCAAAGGAGTATTTTTTGGTTCTTTCGAACTGTCCACTAGATATCTTACCAACCGTAGTTGGTCACACTAGTGTCGCCTCCTAACCAAAGGAGTATTTTTTGTGCGTAGTGTATTACACTAGTATTCCCCGAAAAACTTTCAACAGAAAGAAAATGATGAAACATCCTCGTTTTATTCATAATGAAGGAAATGCTTTACATTTTACATTACTGATAGTACTTGCGCAGGTGTTCAGCATTCCATGCATTCTTAAATTCTTCTCCCTCTAGAGTTGCTATTCTGTAAGTTCCTGGTCGAACAACCTCTGTAACTCGGTAAGGTCCATGCCAGTTTGCTTCCAACTTATTTTGCTTCTGAATGACTTTCTTTAGCACATAATCCCCTTCTTTTAAGTCACATTTCTTTACCCTTTTGTTGTACAACAGAGCTGTACGTTGTTGGTAAGCAGCATTCCTAATGGCTGCCTCTTCTCTAACCTCCTCGAGCATATCCAAATCCAGTCTTCTCATCAAATCGCTGACCGGGGAATTAAAATTCAGTACCCTATGCGTTGGGAGACCCAACTCGGCAGGTATCACAGCCTCACTTCCAAATGCTAGCATATATGGTGATTCTCCAGTTGCTGCTCGGGGAGTTGTTCGGTAAGCCCATAGTACTGATTGGAGCTCATTAATCCAATTTGCTTTAGCTTCACTTAACCTCTTATTTAAACCATTTAGTAATGTTCTATTCATCACCTCAGTCTGTCCATTGCTTTGGGGATGGCCCGGTGCTGAATGAAGCTTCAAAATGTTCGACTGATGACAATAGGCAGCAAATTCTTCATTATCGAATTGTGTTCCATGGTCTGTGATAAAAGCATGGGGGAGACCATATCGACAAATGATGCTCTTCCAAATGAACTGATATACCTTCTCGTACGTCATATCAATTAGTGGTTCAGCTTCCACCCACTTAGTAAAGTAATCCACTGCTACGACGAGGTACTTGAACCTTCCTCGGGTCGTCGGCAATGGTCCAACCAGATCAACCCCCCACATGGCAAATGGCCAAGGTGAAGTTATGGGTGTCAACAATGCTTGTGGAGTTCTTCGGATGGAGGAAAAACGTTGTCACTTGTCACACTTCTTGGCATAGGCTATACAATCAGCCCTCATCGTCGGCCAGTAATATCCCTGTGTCATTACCCTTTGCAAAAGTGTCCAACCTGCTACATGAGCTCCATAAGATCCTTCATGGATTTCTTCAATCAATTCCTTGACTTCTTATGGATGCACACATCTTTGTAAACCTGCCATAATTCCTCGTCTATACAAAACACCATTAGTTAACACATACCGAGCAACTTTATACTTTAATTTCTTGGCAGCTAGCTTGTCCTCCGGTAATTCTCCTTCTTCAATGTATGCCCTGATAGGATCCACCCAAGATGGTCCTAAATCAAGGGTTATAATCTTCATCGTCAGATTTTCTTCTATGCTCCGACTTTCTAATACTTCAATTGGTATCGTTCTTCGCAGCTCGGTGCGCGTAGCTGACGCTAATCGGGCCAATGCGTCTACTCTAGCATTCTCTATCCTCGGTATTCTCACCAATTGAATAGCATCAAATTCTGTCAATAACTCCATCACCTTTGCATGGTACTTTACCATTAATTCTCCCTTAACTGCATATATTCCCATCATTTGATTCACAATTAATTGAGAATCACTGAAAATAATTATTTGCCGTGCCTCCATAACTTTCGCCAAATGAAAACCTGCTATCATGGCCTCATACTCAGCTTCATTATTGGAAGCCTTGAATTGGAATCGCAAGGCATATTCCATGTCAATATCATCTGGGGTGTTTAAAACAATCCCTGCTCCACAACCAGCTGTGCAAGATGATCCATCTACATATAATCTCCATGTAGGTAACTCGTCTTCAAACTTCTTGTCTGTCAGAACTCCTCGGTAAAATATCTGCTGTTTTCTTTCATCATCCCCTGGTATCTTTCGTTCCTCGTCGGTCATCTGTTCGTGCCCTTTTATCAACCGGAGTTGGTCTGGGTTTAAATATGATGATTTTTCTACATCCACAAGTCCTTTTACCAACCTTAGTTGGTCTGGACCTGTATCTGTTGATCCTGTATCGTCCACAGGTAGGTCAGCAAGTACCTTTTGTTCCTCGGGGGTATCAGGGTATATGAACTCTTCTATAAAATCTGCTACAGCTTGCCCCTTTAATGATGATCTGGGTTCATACACAATATCATATTCACCGAGTTCTATTGCCCAATACATCAACCTTCTCGATTTTTCTGGCTTGTGAAGGGCTTGTCTTAACGGCATGTCGGTATACACGATGATGGTATGGGCCTGGAAGTATGGCCTCATTCTTCTACTTGCCTCAATTAACGCTAATGCTAATTTTTCTAGCTTTGGGTACCTGATTTCTGCACCTCGGAAAGCCTTACTTGTGTAATCAATTGGCTTCTGGACTCCATTCTCCAATCTAATCAACGCCGAGCTGACTGCATTCTCTGATACTGCCAGATACAAGTACAACTTTTCTCCTGTTATTTGCCTAAACAACAATGGTGGGGCTCCCAAATACTTCTTCAAATCTTGAAAGGCCTTCTCACATTCATCAGTCCACTCAAAACTTTTTCGCAGTGTTTTGAAGAATGGGAGGCATTTATCAGTTGCTCGGGATACAAATCTGTTGAGCGCTGCAACTCGTCTCGTAAGACTCTGTACTTCTTTCCTCGTCGTTGGGGATCGCAGCCCTAAAAGAGCTTTGATCTTTTCTGGATTCGCCTCAATGCCTCTTTGGTTGACGATGTATCCGAGGAACATTCCTTCTCGTACTCGAAAGGTACACTTCGTCGGGTTGAGCTTCATTTGGTATTTATCCAGTTGATCAAAGGTCTAGCCTAAGTCAACTAGATAATCAGTAGCTTTCTTGCTTTTGGTGAGCATGTCGTCGACATAGACCTCCATGTTGCAGCTGATTTATTCGGCAAAAACCTTGTTCATCAGCCGCTGATATGTTGCACCTGCATTTTTTAAACCAAAAGGCATAACATTATAACAATAAGTTCCCCTTGGGGTAATAAAAGAAGTACTTTCCCTGTCTTCAGGTTTCATTTTGATCTGATTGTAGCCAGAGTATGCATCCATGAAGCTGAGCAGCTCATGTCCCGAGGTAGCATCCACTAGCTGATCGATTCTGGGCAATGGAAAATGATCTTTAGGACATGCCTTGTTAAGATCAGTGAAATCAACACACATTCTCCATTTATTATTCTTCTTTTTTACCATCACCACATTTGCCAACCAATCTGGATATTTCACATCTTCAATGAATTGGGCTTTCTGGAGCTTTTCGACTTCCTCTTGTATGGCTTGGTTCTTCTCAGGACTAAACACTCTTCTTCTCTGCTTCACAGGCTTGATCTCCTTATTCACATTGAGCTCATGACATAAGAAGTTTGGATCTACCCCTGGCATGTCTTCATGACTCCAAGCAAAAGTATTCTTCCTGTTTCTCAAGAAAACTATCAACTCTTGTTTTATTGAAACATCCAACGATGATCCTATCTGGGTTACTCGTTTAGGATGCTCGTCGTCCAGAATAACATTTTCTGTAGATTCCACCACATGTCCTTTTACAAGTTGGGATTCATCCCTGGGATCAAGGGTTTCAATTTCTGTACTTTCCTCCACCTGGTAGGTAGTAGTCTTTTTCCTTGATTCTTCAAGTTCCTCTTGCTCGGCAGACGAATAATAGCATTCCCGAGCTACTTTTTGATCACCTTTCACAATTCCAACTCCAAAATTTGTTGGGAATTTCAAACACTGATGTACTGTAGATGGAACTGCTTCGAACTTCTTCAATCCAACTCTTCCCATGATGATGTTGTAGGCTGACTCCACATTCTTATCCATCACAAAGAAACGTATTCTTTCTGTTCGACAAGCAGGCCAAGTTCCAATGAGTATATCCAACTTGATCGTCCCAAGTGGAAAAACTTTCTCGCCAGCAAAACCCAGAAGGGGTCTGTGATAAGGTTCCAATTGAGATAATTTCAAATTCAAGCTATCAAAGCATGAATAATACATGATGTCTGCCGAACTACCGTTGTCTACTAACACCCTTGAAATGACCACGTCCTTCATCCTCATTTTGATCACCAAAGGATCATCATGAGAGTAAAGAACACCTGCCAGGTCGTTTTTTGAAAAACCAATCACTAGCTTCTCTTTGTTTACTTTCCTCGGACGATCATCCTTGGCCAGATTTATTCGCTGAATATATGAACAAGCTTGAGCCTCTCCGAGGTAAGCTTTTCTTTCTGCAGTAATGTCCCCTCCTCCTGCATCTCCTCCTGTAATAACATTACAATCAAATGACCCAAAACGTATGGAAAATACCTCTCGTTCAGGATGCCTTGGCTTCTTAGGAAGATCGGGGTCATCATCTGGATCATCTTCATGGTCCCTCTTCTTTTTCTCCTCTGCACGACGAGGAGATCTAGATCTTTCTCTAGTTCTATCATCATTCTTCCTCTCAACCCTGCGATCTACATATTTTGACAATTTTCCTCTTCGGATGAGCGTTTCAATCTCGTTCTGAAGGGATATGCAATTTTTGGTCATATGGCCATGATCTTTGTGAAACTCGCAGTATTTGGCCTTATTCCTCAAATCAGGATTTGTCCTCAGTTTTTCTGGCCACTTGATTTCCTCGCTGTTCTTGATTTCTTCTAAAACATGATTAATACCCATTTTCAATGGAGTATAATTATCGTACTTCTTTAGGACTTCCCATGACGTCCTATTATTCTTGGAGTGCTTGTCACCACCATTACCTTTCTGCTCTTTCTTCTTAGACTTGTCGACCTCCACCTTGGTTTCTTTATCCATATTCTTCTTTGCAGCCATAGCTTCCTCGGCATTCATGATTTTGGCCTCTTTTGCCATCAACTCCGACATAGTTTTAGGTGGATCTTTGGCCAAAGTGTAGTATAACTTATTAGGCAACAAACCACTCATCAAAGCAGTGATTGCTGTCTTTTCTTCATAATCTATGACTTCCAACTTCTCGTTATTAAAACGAGTTATGTAATCTCTAGTACTTTCACCTGATTTTTGCCTAACACTTAGCAAGTGTGCTACTCGCTTTACCGGCTTCGCCCCAAAACAAAAATTGCCAATGAACAACTCGGCTAATTCAATAAAAGTTGAAATCTTACCCCGAGGAAGATTATTATACCATATCTGTGCAGATCCGGTAAGAGTTCCTGAGAATGCTCTACACCTCATCTGGTCGGGGACGGCATAGATGTCGGCAGCAGCTTGGTATTGTTCTATATGAAGAACAGGATCTGTCTTTCCATCATACTTGGGGGTCACTACAGGTGCTTTGAATTTCGACGGTGTAGGAAAATCCACAATGGATTGCACAAAAGGTGTTCCTTGAACAAAAGTTCTCTGTAAGGGGTTTCTTGCCTTAGCCATTTCTCCCAGTCTATCCTCCAACCGCTGAATGGAACCTTTCCATGCTTCATTTCCTTCCTCAAGCCGCTTAGTCCGAGCAATTGATTGCTCTGACGTAGCTTCCTGAGATTTATCTCGACGAGTAGCTGGTCGTGATTGTGCTGATCCTTCTCTCAAACCTGATGGTGGCCGAAAACTTCTCGATGGAGCTCTAGGTGGACTCATATTCCTCCTTGGTCCTAACCGGCTGAAAGGAGACACCCTGCTTAATCTTTCCAAAGCGCTAGCTCTCTCCGAAGAGAGAGTAATATGTTGATCTGTATCCGTAGCCCGTATCGATGAGGTTCGCCCAGGTTGATACGTAGAATCAGTAGACTCCCCATTGCGATATGACCCAGTACGTCTGGATCGTGATTACCCACGATCACTCCTTTGTCCTGAATAGGTAGGCACACCGCCTTGAAGAGTTTGAATGAGTTGCCTCACAGATTCTTGCATGGCAGTTTGTCCTTGAGCCAGATTTTTCATAATTCCAGCCAGATCTGGAGGTGCAGATGGATTTGGAAGATTTCCAGTATTTCCAGCATTTCGATTACTGGATTCTGGATTATCTGCCATTGATGACAAATGATTTTTTATGAGAAACGATAGTAACAGTCGTTTCCCACAGACGGCACCAATCTGTTGATGTAAAAAACTAGATTGCTCTAATTATTCAATCACAGATAAATAAATAAGACAGAGATTTTTAAAGTGGTTCGGCTAGGAATAAAGCCTACGTCCACTGTTATGTTATTACTGAGTGTTTGCAGAATTCTTGATTACAAGTTCTCTCAAGGAATTCTGGTCCACTATGAATGAGGATGATACAAGGTATTTATAGCCTTGAGGCTGTACATGAAAGGTTCGGTCCATTAAATGACATACATATGAAAGGGTAATACATTTAATGTAGCGTGGGCATCAAGAATATAAACATTCAATGAATAGTTGAACAGTTATCCGTCTGGTAATTAATGATACGGCCGAGATGCAGCTCGGACCGCCTTAGTTGCTCGTTGATCAAGAGTTCCTCGGAGCGCATGTAGTATCTCGGGATGATGGAGTTCCTCGGGATGTCTTCCTCGTTGCTCGGAGAGAATATGAAATGGTTGAAGGAATTAACTTCCTCGCTACTATTGTGCCATGTAGATTGACACGTGTCTTCTTATTATTCGCCCACATCAGCATATTAATTTTGGTATCAACAATACTAAAAAAATAAAATGTATAAATAGTAAATAAAACCTAAAAATAAAACGACTCTAACTAAAAATCTAAAAAAAATATAAAAAGGCACAACTAAACACGCAAGGGCTTGGGGTAATGGTTTGGGCTAGGTTTAGGCTCGGGTTTGATTACGGGATAAGGTATTTAGCTCCATTCAACGTACATTTGCCTCTATATATAGCTTTTGACACCGAAAACGGACGTTTGACCTATAAGATAAACATTAAAGCGCATAAGACCCAAATTGCCGAGAATTAGCAACTAAAATACGTCTATTCGGGGCATAAAATGTACAGTTTGGGTACTTATCAATTGGAGTATACAATTTGATTGTGGAAGAACATATTTTGGGTTTGATAAATGTTCGAATTAAAATAGTGTGAAGAAGAAGCATAAAGAAAATGTGGTGGTACGTGTGGTACTTTATATGGATGACATTCTCCTAATTGGGAACGATTTGGTTCTATTGTCCAACATAAGAGCATGTTTTCCATCCAGTTCGATATGGAGGACTTAGGAGAAGCTAGTCCCATCCTTGGGATCAAGTTTTTTTTTTTATATTTGAAAAAATGGATTCTGTGCTCATAAAGTTTAGCATGAAGGATTCTAAAAGAGGAATTCTTTCTTTGAGGGCATGAAATCACTATGTCTAAGGATCAGTGTCCTAAGAAACCTAATCGAATAAAGATTATGATGAATATACCTTATTCTTTTATGGGACGCACCCTCATGTATGGTATAATGTGTACTTAATCGGATATTTAATTTGATATTGGCACGAATAGTATAATTTTGTCTAATCTAGGTGAGGAATACTAGACTGTACTAAAACACATTCTTTACTTCCTGAAAAGGACTAAAGAATACACGGTGGTGTCTTTAACGGATGGTCTTATACTTTTAGGGTACACATACTCATATTTTCAATCAGATAAGGATTTTAGGTAATCAACCTCAGGATATTTGTTTACCCTAAGAGGGGGAGATATAAGTTTGAGGAGTATTAAACAATCATGTATTGCATATATGGCCATGAAAGAGAGATTTTTTATCGCTTCAGAGGAAACAAAAGCGGTTGTTTGGATCAGGTTCTTCCGAAGTGACTCGGGAATGATTAAGTTAGTGAAATCAGTATTACACTTTATTATGATAATAACATTGTGGTTTCTGTCTCTAAAGAAACATGAACTATAATAATCCTCAGCACATTGATCATAAGTATCACTTGGTAAGGTAGATTATATGAAGAAGTGATGTCATCATGATGAAGATATATCTCAAGCTAACCAAAAAGATTCTTTTATGAAGTGATTACTAACTAAGAATTCTAATAGTCATATAGATATTATAGAGGGAGGTTAAAGATAATGATTGATCGAACATTAATGAATTTTACCAAGGTGGATTAGAGGATGTTCATGTATAAATAATATGGTCAATGTCATTTGAAAGAAGATTACTCGAAGGCATTCCCACGACAAGTAAGGTGACTCGAAGGCACTCCCACAATAAGGAAGCTTGTTTGAAGGAACTTCAAGAACATACCTATAATATGCAATTAGATTATATTTATTTCTACTTGTTAAATATTTGAAACCTGTGTTAATAGTATTTATGTTGCTTAGTAGTTGCGAAGGAACATGTATGGTTGGACATAGGGAAGCTCTCATGCTTTATCGAGTGAACTCATTTAGGGAATCTCATATGGACTTGGTTTGAAGGATTGAGAACAAGGAAACGTTAGGAAACAACCCCAACCTCTTTAGTAAACTTAGGCAAAACCTCTCTTTGATAGGATTAAGTTAGTGTTTCGAAATACCTTCCCTTGAGGAACTTTACTCGAGGGACCTTATCAAAGCAGCTCATTCGAAGAAACTTTATCAAATGAACCTTATCCAAACAATCACCCAAAAAGTAAATTTATTCAAGAATCCTTATCTCGAGGAACCTTATTTGGTTGATAAGACATCATATCTTAGTACCACTATTTAATATCATTTATGGCTTCATGATTTCTGATATTTAGGAGCTCGAGAACACTGGCACTAGAGTGGTTTATGACGTCATGACATCTTTTAATATATTTTTTGATTTTTGGGACATTTAAAAGAACGTTCCATCATCCGTCACAAACAAAACCTTTGTGCTAACTTGTAACATCACAATAAATGAGAAAGACATTATGATAGCCTAAATAATGTTCCTGCCTAAATACAATATTCCATGCATTTAATACACAATGGATTGCATTAAATGTGTAGTAACTTTGACATTTAATGAGGTCTCAGAGCATTTAATGCAAGTGAGGTCACCCGAATGATCTTACATTCCTATAAGTACTTTCACTATTCTCTTATTTAGGTATTGGAACCTTGATATCTGGTTTTTCCCTACATGAGAGCATTTCATGAGCTATTATCATTGACTTTATCTTTTTGTTCTTAGATTCCTTGTTAGCATTCATTACTAATCATTGCACTTAATGAGATGTTTAAGGTTTATGCTATGACTTTATTGCACCAAAGTGCTTGTTCTTTTTCCCTTTAACCAAGTTAGTTGTTAAGATTCATTTCATTTATTGTGTTGTAAGGAAATTTATGTTCTAAAGGGTCATTAAATACATTTTGTTACATTCATACCACTTATTGCAAGTATTAAAGTCATTTATAGCAAATCTAAGGAATTTATTATTCTTTGCGTATTAATTATCATTCGAAAGAGGGTTATGCCTCGTTGAATACTAATTGTATTTATCGAACCCATATCTTAAAATTAGCGACTCCGATGGGGAAGTTTTATATTTGAGGAATGACTAATGAAAACATAGTAAAGAACATTGATTTCTATGCTATACAGTGTGAGGAATAAGGGGATTTGACCATTTTTCGGGACGTCAACGTGACGGTTCCAATAGTGATGGAACTACCAGCTACCACGATGGCAGCTGGCGTAGTTATGGGCCTAATATAACTGGATAGATTAATGAGTTTGTTTAAAGAGTTCATTAAAACCCCGAGTGCTCAGGCAATATTGGGGTTTTTTGAAGGATCAAACTCTTTCCTAACACCACTAGCGATGTTACCGGTGCCTTTTATCTCAGATGGTGTTGTTGCTCAACCAAATGACACTAATGCAGCCACTCTCTCAGTGGTGTTACCCACTGCGATTCCTCCTATCAGCGTATAGAATATGACTCCTATCACCCCACCAAGGGTTGTTTTGGCTGTGGTGGTGCCTGTTCAAACTTTCCCCCTTCCACCTAGCAAGAAAAAAATTAAAAATAAGCGCTTATGGATGATGGTGGCCTCCAAGGCTGGTGGAGAGATGTCCTCAATATATGATGATTTTTGTACTCCTTATCCATAGGAGTACAACACCGAACCATACCCCAAAGGGTATGTTCCCTCTGTCTTTAAGAAGTATACTAGAAAGGGAGAACGCGAAGGTGGACATAAAAATGTTTGTTGAGAGCCTTGGAGCCCATTGTAATGATAAAACATTGAGGTTGAGAGAATTATCCAAGTCCTTGATCGAGAAAGTCTACAAGTGGTATTCCCACCTTATACTTGGAAGTGTGGCATCGTGGTAAGATCTCCACGTTCAATTCGTCTAGAAGTTCTTTCTATAAGAAGATGAGTTTACTCTCACCCATCTTTCTCGAGAGAGGCAAAAGTCTGGGGAGGATGTGGTTGCATACATTCTAAGGTTCCATGAAAGGCCCCTTGATGTCAGAGAGGAGATTAGAGAAAACAAACTCCTACAAGTCTGCACGGAAGGATTACTCCAAGAGTATATTTTCCACCTGATCAACGAAACCAGAAAGGGTATGACTGTTGCAATTTTGAAATATACTAGAAATATAGCTTTGATAGTAAAACCATCACCACCCCCTGGGTTGTCTAGTTTGATATTGAAACCACCAGCTACTTCAGGGCAATAGTTGCCACCATGGGTAAACTCCGTTGATGATGGGGATATAATACAAAAGAGTGGAAATAGTAATGGAGGAATATGCAATAAGAGGAGGTTTGAGCTAAGGGGTGACCCAACCAAACTTCCTTGCACACTAGAAAAATCCCTGCCTATTTATAATCATATGGTTCGTGATAAAATTTGTAGGCTAATGAGGTTCAACATGGTAGAACCTATGACATAAGAGCAAATGAGTAACACAAGGTTCTATCACATTCACAATAAGGTAGGTCACCCAACTAACAAATGCTCCGCTTTGAGGAGGCTCATTTGTACGCATGTTGAGAAGGGGGACATTCAGTTGCCTCTAGAAAATGTGAATGGTAATCCTCTTCTAGCTCACAGGGACAATATGGACAACGCTTATGACGAAGAGATGGAGAAAGCCCTAAGAAAAAAAGGTTCCCCAAGGAATCCTTGGAGTAATATTTAGATAAATATGTGTTTGAGATGGCCCTTCTGGACATAGATAACGATTTGTGTTTGATTGATGATTGGAAGAAGCAATTGGAGGCTTGCTTATTAGGAGATGCAAATACAGTGTTAGCTTATGATGAATCGACGTATAGAAATGAAGAAGTTTACGAGATAGAATAGGATTGTGCTAACCCTGGGGTAGAATTCACTATTATGGCATGGTCACAAAGTTTGGTTTATTTTTTGATCAAGCAGGGTTGCAAGACAACTCCAGATTATAGGTCATTCGAGAAAACTTGGAGATTGAAAATAAGAAAATGGATCCAACTTTGCATTAGAAAGGTCCTATGGCAAAGACGTTCAAAAGGTTACTCTCATAAGTCACTTTTTCTAGGTAGATCGTTCGATTAGGTATCCTCACAACATGTCACTCTATGTAACGGTAAATTTCAACGGGTGTAGTTTCAATCGAGTTTTGCTAGATGGGAGAACTTATATGAATATTATGCCAATTGGATATTTTTACGCTTGCAATATCTCTAAAACAAGGGTTGTCCAGATTCCTTTAGTTATATCAGAGTATGATAACCAAGCCTCTAAATCCTTTGGCTATGTCAATGTGGGAATTACCATGGGGAACATCACTTCCCATAATAAGTTCTATATAATGGAATGTGAGACATCATACCAATTGTAGGTAGGAAGGGTATGGATGCAAAACCATGGGTTGGTATGTTCTTCTTACCATTAGCGTGCTAAGGTGAATATCAAGGGAAAGGAAGTGGTGATTCGAGCATCGAAGAAGACATTTACAAGTGAGGAGGCACATTTAGTCGACGTTGCATTCTATATAGAGTTAGCTGAGAACTTTTTAGTGCTCACTAGATACACTGGTTACACTAGAGTGATAAGAACTAGCTAAAGAATATGTGAAAGGGTCGATCCAAATGATAATCCAGAAGAGCATGAGGTGATATGAGAGGAAATGAAACTACCTAGCCTATCTAGGCAACTTCGGGACAAAATGACACCAATGATTGACCTTATTGAGCACTAAGTTCAACAGCAAAGTGTGCTAAATAGGTCCTCTGCAAGAAAGATTAAGGAAAACTATAAGAAGAGGTAGTATATGGAGGAATCCCCCGGGAAAGTCAAGAGAATTGTGTTTCCAAATGGCAAAATCATTTATAAGTTATAAAGGTATGAGCAGGTAGCGAAAGTTTGAAAGATATGGCTGACCCAGTTTGTGAATGTTTTTTGGTGTAAAACCAAGGGCACTGTATGGTGATTAACAACTCTAATGTTTAAGAGTTTATTGAGGATGTGGAAGATGAGACAGAGTGCATACACGAAGGACCAAGGCCTCAGATTCAAGAGTTGGAACAAGTTGACTTGCTGAAAAGGATGATGATTCTAGACTACTCTTTATCTCACAAGATTTGAACGTAGAAGAAAAGGGGGATTTGATTGACATGATTCTAGAGTTTAAAGATGTCTTCGTGTGGAAATACATTGAGATGCCTGGTGTTAACAAAGATGTGAGTTGTCACAAGCTGAATGAGATGCCTTCGGCTATTCTAGTCAAACAGTCCACCCGAATATATAAAGAAGACCTTGATCTAAAGATCAATAAATAAGTCCATAGGTCACTCATAATATGTTTTGTTATCCCGATCCAACAACCTATTTGGCTGGCCAAGATTGTGTTCGTGGGGAATAAGGACAAGAACCTAATCTATTTTTGTGTAGATTTCAAGGATTTGAATCGGGCTTATCTCAAAGATGAGTTCCCACTACTATACATAGATAGCTTGATAAACACAATTATCAATCAAAATTTTTATGAATAGCTATGTGGGTTATATCCAGATTAAGATGGATCCAAACGATGCGGAGAAGAATAGCTTTCGCACTCCATTAGGTAACTTTATGTACACAATTATGCTTTTTGGACTAAAGAATGCAGGTGCAACCTATCACGGACTATGATGGCAATATTCCATGATCTCTTTCATGATTTCGTTGAATTTTATGTCAATGATCGGGTTATTAAAATCTAAGAAGGAGACCGTCCATTAGGAAGATTTGAGGAGGGTGTTCACGGGGTGTAGAAAATACAAATTGAAGATGAACCCTCTCAAATGTGCTTTCGGGGTAACTGGTGAAAAATTATCAGGGTTTGTGGTGAATAGGAAAGGTGTCTATATGAACATAGATAATAAGAAGGCCATTCTCAACATGCCATGTCCAAAAAGTGCAAAAAAATGAAGAGTTTCTTGGGAAAAGTTTCTTATTTAAGGAGATTTTTGCCCGGGCTCACTGGGATCACTCACCCTCTGATGGAGCTACTGCACAACGGGACTAATTTTTTTTGGGAAAAACCTCACCAAGAAGCTCTGGACAAAAAAAAAGAAACTTATCACCTCACTACAGACCAAGATTACTCCAAAGGCAGGTATACCATTACAACTCTACCTCACCTTTACAACTAGATCTCTTAGTGCACTGTTAGCACAAGAAGTTGATGGAATATAGAAACCTGTTTAGTTTTTTAGCCGTATTATTCATGGGCTTGAGGCCATATACACTTGTATTGAGAGGCACTATTTAGCCCTTGTATTTGTTGCTAAGAAACTTAGACACTATATGTTATCTTTTATAATTCACATTATAACATGATGTCATCCTAGTAAATTTTTGCTGGCTTGAATTATAATAATAGGTGACGCTACTAAATTGTTCCTTAGACTTTCAGAATATGACCTAAAGTGTATGTCCCCTTGGTCTATAAAGAGTGATGCTTACGTGCATTTGTTGACAATCTTTCCCTCTAGCATATTCGAACCACCGCCTGAAGAAATGTTAGGTGATGATTGGTAGGACAATTACTTAGAAAGCGCTTTGGAAGAATGAATCATGAAGTTTGATGGTTCGTCAGCTCAAGGAAAAGGTGGATCAGGGTTAATTTGAGTGGAGGAAAAGAAGAAGTATGTTTCTCCTTTAAGGTAGGTCTTTTTTGTTCCAACAATGAAGCTAAATATGAGGCATTGGTACTTGGCTTGTTAGAAGCTTTTCGAAGGGGCATCCGATTACTCACCATCAAGAGTGATTCTAACCTAGTGGTGAAACAAGTAAATGGAGAACAAGCCTTGATGCACATGAGTTTGGCACCTTACCTAAGGATTCTTCAAAGCTTTCTAGGATAATTCCATGAGGTGAAAATCAAAAGACACCCTAAAATGATGAAAATTTATGCTGATATTTATGCAAAGATTACTTACAAGATTGCCACTTTGACTCTCTAATTGTTTCTATCATTTGCAAGTAGCATTTTTGATATAACTGATAGAGCTGTCCTTTTGGTGATTCTGATGACCGTCAAGTCACCTTTCAAGGAAGCATCTTGATTTAAGAGAGGGACCATTGAGTTTGGTTGAATTGACTCAATACTTTATTACTACTGGAAACTTCTACCACAAAAATATAAGAGGTTGGTTATCATCGTGTGTTGATCCAGAAGAAATCGAGAAAATATTAAAAGAGTCACACCTAGACAGTTATAAGACGACTAAAATTCCACTATATCTAATGATCCAAAAAGTAGGCTACTTTTGGCCTATGACGAAGCAAGATGCTGCGGCAGTTCAAAGAAGTTGTGATAAGTGCCAACTATACTACCAGCCTATCAAATGTAATTTTTTTGAGCAACCATCTTACTGGAGATAACCATACATTGATATGTTAGTGGAAAGGATGACTCTAGTAGATAAAGATGATGTCACTAAGATGAAAAGTAGGATTCCAATGTATTATATTCAAAATGAGCAGTTGTATCGAAAAGGGTACTTCAACAGTCCTTTGAGGCACACTAGGTTGGAGGAAGCTCAATAGGTCTTAAGGCAATCCCATGAGCCAAGTCAATTGGGAGGAGAAAAACTATATGCCTAATTAATGACTCTAGGGTATTATTGGCCAATTATGAAGAAATATTTGAGTTTGTTAAAAACTACAGGGCCTACCAACTCTATAAAAATATGATCCATACTCCCTCGGTGTACCTACACTGTGTCTTAACCCCATGTTCTTTTCAAACTTGGGCATTTGACCTTGTAGGTGCCATTAATAATTCTTTTAGGGGGAATATTTCAATATTGCTTTCTACTGAATGTTTTACCAAGTGGGCAGAAGCAATACCTCTGAAGAGAGTCATAGCAAGTGTGGTTATATGGTTCATGAAGGAGTATATCATCTGCTGATTTGGCATCCCGAATGTGTTCCTATTTGACAATTGTGAATTGGGAGGTGAAATTTCTCACGAATAAGTATTCCATTGTTCACCATAAGTCCACTGTGGTCTATCCTGAGTGCAACGGGAAAGCCGAAGTTACCAATAAGACTTTTGTGAATATCTTTGCAAAAATGTTAGAAGAATTCCCTAGGAAATGCGATGGTAAGATACTAGAGGTTTTTTGGGCTAACAAAATGACTAAGAGAGGGGCAACTGGTTACACCCCTTTATCTTTAGTTCTTAGTTCTTAAGCAATCTTTCCAGTTGAATTAGAGGTACTTTCTGCCTAGTACAACTTGCGGAGTATGATGCTTTCTCAGAGAAGACATGTGCAATTGGAAGCCCTAGATGAGCACAGAGATAATGAGGCAAGGATTTTCAAAATATATAGGAAACAATTCTCACGATCATATGACTAAATTGTAAAATCAAGGAAGTTCAAAGAGGGGGACCTAAAGTTAAAGGCTTGTATAAGGCCTATTATATATTTCTCGCTCCCAAAAATTAAAGCTAACTTGGAGGAACCTTAAATTGTGTGCAAAACTTATGATTCGAGCTATTGTGAGTTATCCAAAATTAAAGACGATATAACATTCAATCTCAATAAAAAGTGGCTCAAAATCTACCACGTTTAAAAAATACTCAGTTATAAGATTGCTAAGTAATTTTTTTGTTTATCATGGTTAATTGGGAACATGTTCTCGAACAACCTTTACATAGAGTTATCACTTAATATATAATGAGGATACACAATGTTCAAACAAATTTATTCGATGTATGAATATAATTAAGAAATAGAAAAATAATGATAATGGGCAATGGTTTAAGTGAAAATTAAACAGATATTTCATTCAATGTTTAAGTTTTACAAAACAAGAGGAACTACTGCCTCAAAATACAATGATAAAACTCTAGTTGTTATCTGGTCATTTATAATAAACCATACCTTGGTAGCATCAAGAAACCTTGGAGGGAGGACTGGGAGAGCAAATGCTAAATCAATATGCTCATTTATTTGCTCAATAATTTCTTTTTCATAGTCCTCCATCTCCTGTTGCAACATCGGTAACTTTGCAAAGTCCTTTCACGCAACCATAACCTTCTATTTAGCCATTGTTATCTTAAGATGAAGGGAAATAATCTCTTCAACCACTTAAACTTGGGTCCTCATGTTATAATGGAATTTTGCATAATAAGATAGCATGTCGATCTTCTTGAAAGACCTCAAAATTTTACCCAACCATATGAGAGTAAAGCCATTATTAGTTAACACTTGAAATCTGCCAAGAATCTCTTTAATCTTGGAGGATTCAAGAAACTATAAAGGCGCGATCATAATCTCACTCAACATAGTGTCAAATGCAAGCAATCTTCACACCATCATGACTGGTATTGTCTGAATGCAATGAGGGCCAAATTTTAAAGGATAAAGTTTGAGCAAACTCTCTATGAGCTCATGGTCAAGACTAGAAATAATGTGGTGAAAATCCCTCAGAGTTTGCATCGCTAACTCAATGGGAGATATCTCAGGCAGTTGAAGATTATAACCACTCCCATTGGAAGATGGCAAAACATTTGTGTTTGAGTCCCTATCTTCTTTTTAGGGGGAGATAGCTGCACGAGATTGCACCTTAATATTGTGGTCAATAGTTTGTACATTTGGCTGACAAGATAGAGAATTGATAGGATCATGGGTGCTAATAATTACTTTCTCCCAAACAAGCTCAGAGTGCAGCTAGTGCGCGGGTCGAGAAGGTTGAGCGAGGGAAACAACATGTTTCTTTATCACTGCTAGGGTAGCTCGAGCATGAACAACTTAAAAACAAAGGAGTTAGATGCAAAAAATTGATCAATCTTCTAACCAGATGTGGTTACTGAGTCCAAGTGTATTGTGATAAGTCACAGCTTCTCAGATCAATAAATTTGGCCAATAGAAAATTCCCATTACATATTTTGCGATTGTTACTAAGTCCAAGTGTATTATGGTGGGTAATAGATGCTCAACTCAATAACTTTGTCCAATGTAAAATTCTCATTGCATGTTTTATGATTAGTGCTAATTCCAAGTGTATTGTACTGGGTCATATCTTCTCAGCTCAATACATTTGGCCAATATAACATTTCCATTACTTATTTTGCGGTTGGTGTTAAGTCCAAGTGTATTGTATTGGGTCACAGCTGCTTAGCTCAATATATTTGGCCAATATAAAATTCCCATTGCATATTTTTCGATTTTTGCTAAGTGCAAGTGCATTGTGCTGAGTCACAGCTGCTCAACTCAATACATTTGGCCAATATAAAATTTCCATCGTATGTTTTACGTTTAGTGTTAAGTCCAATGTATTATATTAAGTCCCGAATGATTGATTGAAAAGTCCAATGTATTATATAAAATTTCCATCGTACACTTGGCCAGTTGGTTGTTTAAAAAATCCCAAGTGTATTTTGGATAACACTTGGTGCATCGAAAAACTGTGCTCATACGTCCCCAAATGGTTACCTGAATAAACAAGCTTAACCACATGGTCCCTCAAATTTTGATTTAAAATGAAATATATAGAGACATGTATACCTTAGTTTGTTGTGCAGAGGCTTCTTTGGCACCAGATACCTTAAGGGAAAGTTCTGCAATAGCTATCTCAGGCGCGGGAATTCATTTAGCGTGAGCATCCTCAACTCCCCCAATGTTCCCACCTCCAAGATAAAAGGCCAAAAAAGGTCAACCAACACTTTCTCATTGATTATGGTAACAACTATCAAATCCCTACAGTGTTGATTTGGGATGGAGGGAGAGCTTGCTCTGGGTCAGCCTATTCGAGGGTAGCTTCTTCCAGTATAGTTGGAGCGGTAGCCTATATTTAAGAGAAATCACAAGTCAAGATGAGAGCAACTTATAAAAACTATAAAGAGTTACAGGAATGAAATTTACCTCACTCCCAGCTATAGGATTGATATAATCAACAAGTTCAGCAACTAAGGGTTGTCTAACTTCATCCCACCCTAGTTCAAGATCAAGTTTATACATTTTATTAAAAGACCCATCACCTGAAAGACCACCCCCTACCACAAAGGGTAATGGCCCACTCCCATAGGCTTTTTGGTGGTGTAGGATGGTCCCTCAGGATCCTACTGCTATTGTTGTTATTGTTATTATTGCTATTATGATTGTTGTTATTACTATTGTGATATTTGTTGTTCGATTATAGAAATATGGGGCTCCACCCTAGTGGCATCAACATATTCATCAACGTGAAAAAAGGAGGTACCAAAATAGAAGTTATGAAAGTGCGAACAACCATTTAAGGGAGAGCAAACATTGTTTAAAAAGCCAAGGCATTCTTATAAGTAAAGTAATGGTACCTCGCGTTAAATCAAGTCATCAAGTATGGTGTAATATTTAGGAGGGAAAGATGGTTTCTCAAAACTATACATACTTCAAAGACTGCACGATAGATGCATTAAAGGCCACTCCTCAATTTCCTCCTCCTCAGCATTAGTCATGGTTCCACGAGAAGGCTCTATATTATATCTTCTTTTTTTTGGCCAGTAGAACTAGCTGCTGGACTAAAAGAGAGACCATTGGAGTGTAACTAATCCTCAAAAAACGTTTGATCAACCAAATATTCCTAGTCACAATTGTTCATCAAGATGTAAAAAAGTTATTTCACCTGGTTCTCAAGATTGGGGTCAATCCCCTTGGAGAATGACACAGCCTTTGGGTCACTGAACTTGACAATCTTCTTCTTATCTTATTTTTTCTTAGGTAGAACATCTGCTTCGACCAAATGTTCTAAGGGAGTATCATCAACCTCATCAGATTGGGAAGTGGTTAGGATATCCTCAGTTTCTTCGAACATCTTAAAGGTTAAAGTACCTTTCTTCTTCTTCTTGTGAACAACTTGCTTTATAGGTTCTAAGGGTAATTGCTCAATCATCTTGGTTTTGTTGAAAAAGCTTAGGTTAAGTTTTGAATGGTCAATAAAAAAACCTTTCAACCAAAGCTCTGTAGGGGAACCTCTCTTGAGTACATAGGTTGATGAAGGACAGTCTTATCGAACCATGCAAGCTGATTCAACCAAAATTGGATGAGGTAGCTTCAGAACTTACCACCTTTTGACTTCTTAGAGGGAATGATCATGTTACCTTTGTAACTCACCGATAGAGTTGCCATGATTTTATCCAAAAATTTCCACAAGCTAGGGAGAAGTTATCAAGTTTCTCTAACTGAGTGTGACTCTGTAGAGGCACACCCTAGTCATAGTCAAATTTGACATCTACCTTATGGGGGGACAAAACAACATAAGAAACTTCCCACTTAGTGCAAGAAGGATTCTATAAAGGAATAAAGACTAGAAAAATGCTAGTGGAAGGTCTATTGCTAGCAGAATTCTCATCGACTAAGCCTATCGACCGAGAGGACTCAATAAAGAATGTATTGGTATAATAATGGGTTGTGGTTTCATAAGGTCAAACATAAAACTCTTTAATATTATCAACCATGGAGATGAGGGGTTTACTTCTTTGTTTATGTTTCCAAGGACAGATGCGAGGAACCTTTATTGGTTAGAAAACTGGCAGTATTCTTGGAGGGGCAAAGTTGGGGAATCTTGAATAGAGAAAGTAAGTGAGCAACAAGGTGTTAAAATAGTTTGAGACATCAAAATGATCAACTGACCTTACAGTTTGAGCATGGGTTATGTCCAACCAGGTATAGAGAGAACCTAATGTGATAGTAACTAGGGGAATTTTGACCCCTAAGACATTCGAATGACAATGCTGATCAAATTCTCCTCGGACAGTCATGAGGTTTCCCAGGAAAGAAAGTCCTAGATAGGACAACTAATATATAGGTTGGCAGTTCAAGGGAAATACCAAAACCCTCCCCTATCAGGGGAAAAGGGACAGTTTTCCTGTCCTTTGGATTGCCCTTCCAAGTTTCCTCACTTTGGCAGCATCTGTATCTTCCATAAAGTGGAAGTACCGAATTAGCTCACCAAAAGAGGTCTTATTTGATCGACCGATGCACCTCGTACAGACCTAATCCAATTCCATTCTTGTTTTCCTCCCCCTTAGAGGTGGATTCATCAATGAAAGTTTTATTTCCTCCAATATCAAGACCTAAGAGCTCACACACATCATCTAAAGTGATTATAAATTCACCCCACACGGCTACATAGGTGTGGGACCTGTAGCTCCATCAAGAAACTAATAACTTCAAAGCATCGTTTGGTTTACTCAAGGTGATGTTGCCAAACTATACAGTGGTTGACAATCTATCCTGGGATAATCGGTTGACATATTTGGCATGAATATACCCTGTCCATGGTCCCAATAATTTGCACGAGCCACCCGGAGACTAAAATTCCATGTTTAAATAGGGTAAATCCACACGTTCCATTCTGAATCGGGTCACACCGGTATGACGGATATACGACCATTCCTTAGTCTCTTTATTTTCTTCCACTATCAAGTGAGGATTTGCTTAGACGGTATGATGATCAGGGTAAAGCACAATAATGGCCTAGAACTAGTCTTTGTAACAAAAAAGGAGCACGGAAATGTTTGCCCTATTGAACTTGACGAGAAAGGATGGTGGGAGAAGTGCTCCTGGAACAAGGAGTGGTTTTAATGCTATGTTCCATCTCAACAGTGCCTTTTGAAGAAAGGATTGTGAAAAAAATGATGGTATGGGATGAAAAGGTATAAAGAAAATGATAATTAGGGCTTTCCAATAGCAGGAAATAGAAGAGTGTGGGCTTTCTCTCTTTAAAAATACTCTATCTCTGTAAGTTATTTGAAATAGAAGGACTAATGGAGAATATGATCATTTTTTATAAGGGGAAAGAAAAAAAGTGTATTGAAATGATAAGAGATGAGAGTCATGACATGGTTGCGCGTGACCGAGCAAAAGAAATCATCACGACCAATTGAAACACGCACCGATGCTTCTCACATGAAAGTTAAATGCTAACCCTGGGCTACCACATGATATGGCGTGGGAAAAGGGATAAATGCATTTAATGCGACTAGACTATTCTATAATGATCTATTTGAGGCTAAGTTAGCCTGTGGATTTCCTTAGGAACTTAATGGTTCTTGGGGGGAATTTGAAAAAACCAATTTATTTTCCAAGTACGAACGTGGAAATTCAAAATTACTTCCCTAACAACTCAGATTATGAGGTTAATTGCACAAATGCTCGCTCAAACAAAAATATTATCTCTAGCATATGTTCACGTGCACGGTTTAATATACACTAAAATGATAACCCTTTTTTGAATGAAAGCTCATTCGTATGAAAGGTTTGATCTAAGAAATATATGCCCAATAAATGGTTATTCAAAATATTTTATATTTGCGGTTAAAGGTCACTCAAAGGAGGATGATGATGTTTTGTACATATATTTTTTCATGACTAAATAAATATCTCCATGAAGGGGAAAATGTAGAGGGATGTTAGAGCTAATGGTTAATCGAACATTAATTAAGCTTGATAAGGTGGATTAAAGGATGATAAAATATAAATAACATGTCCAAGGTTGTTCAGAAGAAGCTCACTCGAAGACACTCCCATAACAAGAAAGGTTACTCGAAGGCACTCCCACAACAAGCAAGCTTCTTGAAGGGACTTTAAGAACATATCTATAATATGTACTTAGTTTATATTTTTTCCCACTTGTTAAATATTTGAAAGATGTTGTAATAGTATTTAGGTTGCCCGATACCTGCGAAGGACCATGTCTAGAAGGATATGGGTGAACTCTCATGATCTATTGAGTGACCTCATTAATATCACAAGAGCTTAATTTGGAGGATTGAGAACAAGGCAAAATTAGGAAACAACCCTAACCTCTTTGGTACACTTAGGCAAAACCTCTCTTTAATAAGATCATGCATTTGTTGCAAAATACTTTCCCCCGAGTAACCTCACTCAAGGGACCTTGTCAAAGTTTCTTGTTCGAGGAACCTTTCACAAAGGAACCTCATCCAAACAAACACACAAAAATTAAAGCTGTTCGAGGAACTTTATCTGGAGGAACCTTATTTGGTTAACAAGACATCATATCTTATTACTACTACTTAATATCTTTTATGATGTCATGATCTGACATTTATGAGCTCGATAAGACTGCCACTCGAGTGGTTTATGACATCATGATATCGTTTAATATCTTTTATGACTGTTGGTTCATTTGGAAGAATGTTCCATCAGCCATCACAAAGTAAACCTTTGGGCCAACTTGTCACGTCACAATCAATGAAAAATCATTCTGATATCCCAAACAGTTTTCGCACCTAAATACAATATCCCATGCATTTAATACACCATATTTTGATTTAAATGTATAGTGCCTTTGGCATTTAACGAATTCTTAAAGAATTTAATGCAAGCGAGGTCACCCAAATGACCTTGAATTTATATAAATACTTTCACTAATTTCTTGTTTGGGGGATGGGACCTTGATATCTGGTTTTTCCATACACGAGAGCATTTCATGAGCGATTATCATTGAGATTATCTTTTTGTATTAGATTCTTGGTTAGCATTTATTACTAATCATTGCACTTATTGAGTGATTTAAGGTTTCTGTCTTGCCTTTATTTCACCGAAGTGCTTGTTCGTTATCCCTTTAACCAAGTTTATTTTTTAGATTCATATAATTTATTGTGTTATAAGGGCATTTATGTTCTAAAGGCTCATTTAATACGCTTTGTTACATTCAGACCACTTATTGAATATATTGAAGTCATTTATTGCAAATATAAGAAATTTGTTGTTCTTGGTGTATTAATTATCATTATAAATAGGGTTATGCCTTGTTGAATACTAATTGTATTTATCGAACCCACATCTTACATATAGAATGGGTTTTGGATACATAGGAATATGGGTTCAAGACTAAGTGAGAGATTGTTGACGTTATATTCTTAAACCCATATTTTATGACATTTATTAATTATTTATAAACGATTGTCTTAGCTCATTTTGAAATATGTATCATGTTTGTGGGAATGAATTTTATTTCTTTATAATTATATTATATATGTCAATCAATTATACTTAGTAGGAAGTCTATTAAGTTAGGTTTGACTTGATCATAGAAGAGTAGAATTCCGATTTTAGTATGATTTGACATCCTATAGGTAAAGTTGCGTGTACAATGTTAGTAGTTTATCGTAATTACGGGAGCTTGTCTGATGGTTTGGAGACTTCTCTGATAGTTTAAGGAATATTGAACCAATATATCAAGAATGTGTTATGAGATTCAAGTCTAGGTTTGACTAAAATCGATTTGCAAAATCTCATAGTTTACAAAAGGGAGCATATATTTTCAATCCCGAGGGATATGAGGATTGAAGTATTTGCATAATTAATTCTTGCATTACCGATGAATGCGATTAAATCCATTGGATCAATATTCTATGCGAGATGGGTAATCACCGTGTGAATATGTCAGAGCATGTTCTAGAGGAATCAACGTTCAGGAGATATTCTAGATTGTGATACCCTATTGATAAAATTATAATTTTTTATTCTATGATTAACCCAGATTGATGGGTTTTAATTTGATAAAATATCAAATAAGTTAATTTTGAGATCGATGAACAAATAAGACATTGGTAAAAATTAATTCACAAAAAATTACATTTCACTAAGCGAGTCTTGAATACTTAATGTGTAGAATTATATTATGTACTATTTTACTTTGCAAATTAGGCATATCTACTTGAGTAATATTGAGATAATGAAACTGACCTTGTCCTGCAGAATTGGTTATCCCAACTTTAGGTCCTCAGCATTGACCTTGTCCCTTAGAATTAGTCGTCACAACTATAGGTCCTCAGAATTGACCTCTTCACTCAAAATTGATTGTCACAACTTTAGGTCTTTAGCATTAAATTCAACTCGCAAAATTGGTTGTCCCAACTTTAGGTTTTAGAATTGAGCTCGGCCCACAAAATTAGTCATCACAACTTTAGGTCCTCATAATTAACCTCAACCCACAGAATCGGTTGTCCCCAACACAACTTTAGGTCCTCAGAATTGACCTTGACCCACTGAATTGGTCATCCTCATTCCCTAAGGTCCTCAAAATTGGTATCGACCACTCAAATCGATCATCCTTATCCCCTTAGGTCCTTAGAATTGACTTCGACCCATTAAATTGGTCATCCTCATTATCTTATGTCCTCAGAATTGACCTCGCCCCTAGAATCGATTATCCCAAGCACAACTTTAGGTGCCCAAAAATGATCTCATCCCACAAATTTGATCCTTACAACCTCTACCCACAAAATCGATCATCCTTATTCTCTTAGATCCTCATAATTGACCTTCACCCGTTGAATCGATCATCCTCATCCCTTTAGGTCCTCAGAATTGACGTCAAACTGCTGAATTAGTCATCCTCATTATCTTAGGTCCTTATAATTGACATTGACCCATCAAATCAATCACTCTCATTCTCGAGGTCCATAAAATTAACCTCAGAACCCTCTCCCCAAGTATCGATGTGGTGTCTATTATTCGATAACCTTCACTTATTTCAATCTTTCCCATCGAGGGGATCTATAGAAACCCCATATTAGGACCACCCTAATCATCTCCTTTGGTCCCCAGAACTCATCCATCCACCATAAAACATGAGCCATGCTCCGAGTACTGATTTGGATACCACTAGGCGCACCCAAGCCCCGTTTGAGTCCGATAAACTCTCTAGCTTGAGTAGGAGCTCATTGAATCTTGGAAGGGCTCTGAATTCCATTTCCAATGGTCTTCCCCATGCTTGAATCATCCTTAAGATTTTTACATACAATTAGTTTTACTCTAAAAACTAATTTGGAGGCCACCGGGAACTCCCGAGCCCCGTTTGACTCTGATTAACTCTCCAGATTGAGAGAACCTGATTGAAATCTCGAGGGGCACTGAATACTATTTCTAACGATCCATTCTGTGTGCAAATCATCCATGCAGTACGGATGAACGACTCATTTATCCTGAAGGGTCATCTAACACTTTCAGGTCCCGTTTAACATTGGTCAACTCTTCGAACCGGATGAACCTAAATGAATTATCAAAGGGAACTGAATACCTTTTCCAACATATACTTTCTCGTTCACTAATCAGCCTTATGGTTTGGATGAGCGATCCGTTTTCCTTCAAAAACTTCCTGTCTAGTGACCAATGGGCACTTCTAGGTCTCGTTTGACCTCAGTCAACTCACGAACTTGGGAGTGGATCAATGGATTATTAAAAAGATATAAATTATCTCTCTAATGGTCCACCCCGTGAGTAATTATAGCTTATGGATTGCATTTTATGATTATTTTTCTAAAAAACCTATCCCGGATTGCCGAATGGCACCCTCAAGACCCGACCTTTCGATGGTGTGCACCAGGTGCTCTGCCGACAAGCTGATCTCATCGACAGTCCCCTTGACCATATAGATAAGGGCCATGACCTCACTTTGAAATGCACCCATGGACATTCCTTTCAGTAGTTCAGAGAATATTCTCTCAAAATCATAGTTATTCCCTTTTTGAAGTCCATTTCCCACATTTCATTCCATAATTTTCTTACTTCATTTAGTCATATCTTCATACCAGTTTCATCCCATTGCAAGATCAACATATCCACATTTAATATCAACATCATGCCTTCGTAGGGAGGTCCAAATCTCCATACTTTTCTCTAAATTCTCTCATTTTAGTATTAGTTGCTTTATTTCGACTTTAGCACTTTATTTCATTACATCACATACATAAATTAAAAACCTTTGTTAGTAGTATTTATACATAATTTATTTTTATAAAAAAACCCAAAAAGAAGAAAAAGAGCATTTGTCTATAAATTCCCAAAGAGGGATGCTCATTTCACTTTTTCATTTTTAAAACACATTTTCTCTACACACACACATAAGAGAAATCCCTCGTTTGGATTTATGGATTGAACCCCACCTTATGTTATTATCATTTTTTGGATTTATGGGATTGAACCCCATTTTTAAAACACATTTTTTATCATCGCGTTCCCTTCTTCGAGACGACTGATGAATTTTTTAAGATGGCGAAAGTGTTTTGAAAGACTGTTCAAGGCAATGATGAGCCTTTGTTAATATCAAAGGAGCCCTATTATAACACTCAAGGAGGCTACCTATCCTACTTTGGAATCCTAAGGTTTTGGTTGGGTTGGGTGGATTTTCCTTACTCTCATATTGAATTTGAGGGGCCATGTGGTTCCCGAGGTGGGTTTTGTGACACTTTGTAATTTTTAATAATTAGGTTGATCAAGTCTATTTGTTAAATACTACAGATTGTCAAATTGATTTAAATATCATCCTTAGCATAGGTGAGAACAAACATTAAAGATAATAAAACTGGAGTACGATAAGATATATCCCATAAAATAAATGAATAGGAAATTCATCACCACCAACCAATCATAAAATAAAAACCATAATCTAAGCTCTACAATACTATCCTAAATAAACCTCCATTAATATATGCCTCCATAATAAAAATCTGAACATCAAACTAGAATGAACTACACGCTAACTGTAAAGACAGTCCCCACATCTCTCAAAAGTAGATAACTGGAAATAACCGTGACTGAAACCTATGTCCTCAACTGGTGGTGAGACTGGGATAAACTTCCAACAGCAAGAATAAGAAATGCTAAACCTTATGGTTTCGAACACCTGAAAAGGATGTTCGACATCAATGACCAAGATATCATAAACTGACGTAGCTACTCCACTCAATGACAATTATCCAAATAAATAATAAATCCATAATTCTCACATCGTATAACGTGCCTCCAAATTTACCAATTTAATTTTCATCTTTAAATAAAATATTATTTAAAACCATGAACGTACCTATTATCCCACGCCCCTTGGAAGTAACTAGCACCCCGTCACCAATATGAAATAAATAAATATCATCAAAAATAAATTTCCATCATAAACAAAGTCTAACCTCCTCCATATACACCCCAAACATAATCACATAAATACAGTCCAACCTCCTCTCATACACCCTAAAACACCACCATAAATCATATTAATCCTGTCTGTCCTCCAGTCCCTTTGGGGTCACCAAGACCCACGATACAGAATCCAACCTCCTCCATAACACCCCAAATATGTCCATCATAAATACAATAAATAAATATGGCCCCACGTAGGGTCATGCATAACAACACAACATATATATCTTCCCTATGGCCTCATCATAATTAATTAGCTTCTACTGTTGCTAATCGATTTAATGTCTTTTAAATTTGTTATTTCATTGATTGTCGTCAATATATTTTATTCTTTCAAAAGGGAATGATTTGAGTCATGGATTCCATACACTAAAGTCTAAAGGGAAACTTTATTATTTTAAATGAGAGTTACAATATTTCCATATATCTCTAAATTTACAGTTTATCCCAACAATCAAGATATAGGGACATCATGAGTTAAATCATAAACTTCATTTTCACTATAAGAGTTAAATTCCCAAATCATAAGAATATATTATCATTTTTTAACATAACATAATAATTTACTTAAATAATTCCTATTAACATACATGTGGGGGTGATAATTCATACTTGGGCAGCAAGTAAAGAACTAAAAAAACTTCCTAGTATCTTACAAATGACAAAACTATATGAAATCACTAAGTCTACAAAATTTTAGGAATTATAATTTAAAGTTTGTCTACGAATAATTCTAAATTAAACCAAGTTTCACGAATTAAACAAATAGTTAGAATTTAGGGGTTTAGAAACTTAATAATTGCATCTGAATTAAAAAGATCAAAATTTACATATGCATTAGTCCAACTCTTAAATATCACAATTTATCAAATTCAAAGTAAAATCCTATGATTTTTTGAATTTATCAATTAAAAAAAATCACATTATTCAACTCGAAAATTTCATGGAAAATTTTTACTCCTAATTATCTCTAATTTATTTTAATCATTAAAGCTAGGTTGAGGTAGAAATTAATATTTAAATGTATAAAAAGGGAGGGGTAGAATTTTAACTTGTATCAATGTAGGAATCCACAAAATAATATAAGAATTGTAATTGAAATTCCCTTTGAATTTGTGTTGAAAAGACTCCTTAATTGCACTAAATAATTGTATAAATGTTGCTCCAAAAAGTGTCCCAAAATAATACAGAATTTTTGCCAAATTAAAGAGTATAATATTTTGGGATGTAATGGTGTAATTTGGATGCACATTGGATTAAGTCTTAGGTTTGGATTTTGTACCAATATAGGTATAAAATAGTGGTTTTCGGCACTGGCCTATAGGTAAAATGATCTTTCTTTTTACAAATGAAACAAGAGACCCTTCAATTTTTTTAAATATGTTCACCTTTTCATTTTTTTCATTTTTTTCAAAGAAAACTTTTTGCTTTCTTTCTTTAATTCCCTTTCTTAATTAAACCTAAACCTAAACCTAAACCTTTCTCTAAGTAATATCTTATTTACATTTCAACTCTAAGTCTTAGAACAAAATTCCTTTAGTCCAAATTCTTCATTTACTTCCTATAATTATAATTAAAACCCATACTTTTCTTTATTTATAGTTAGGGCCAAACACTTTATTAATTCATTAAATAAATTCTAAAATTCATTAAGTTAATTCTATTATTTTAATAACTTCCATACTTTCGATAATTTACACACTAACTCCAATTCAACATATAAAACTTTACGTTTTTCGCTTATATTATCTAAAATTTCAGTTTCTAATTAAATAATTAATTAATATTCTCACAAATTCCCAATTTAATTACTTACTAAATATTACTAAATTATGGGGTATTAAAGGTTTACTGCCTAGTCGAGCTATATCTATGATAAATTAATGGTCCAATTGTTCAAGGTTAGACTAGTGTGTACAACTTGCTGGTTTAGATATTTTACTTTCTTGATGGAGCGTGGTTTTGTTGGTTTCGGCTCTCCTATGATGTTTGGGGTAGAATTGAGATTGGGGCAACTTTGTGTTGTGCTATTTTTCAGTTTTGGTTTATTTACAAATTTACCATTTTGGCTCAAATCTATAAATACAAGTGTTATTTCTATGTTTTGGGAGAGGACAAGAGTGGGCATATTTGAGAGCTAATCAAAGGCAAAGAGAGATAGAGAGCTAATTTGAGCAAGGTGATTTCTTGAGGTTGGTTAGTGATTGAATTTTGAGAGAGATAAGTGAGGGGTGTGTGTAACCATTGGTTCCTTGCCATTTATCTATAAAGAAGATATCCTACCATTTGTGGATGTAGCCCAAAGCTTGGGTGAACCATGTAAATTGTTGTTGCTTTGATTGTTTGTTGCTTGTATGTTCTTATTGTCTCTTCATTGATGCTTGGTTGATTTGATTGGGAGTTTGCACACTAGTTCATTTACGGAACAAGGTCTTGGGTGTTTTTCGCACACCAAGTGTTTGATAAAATTCTCGAGTGAGTTATATCATCTTAGTATCTAGAGATAGTCTTGCTTTAGCCCAACAAGTGGTATCAGAGCTTTGGTTTCATTGTTTGCCCGATATTTTGGTTCGAGGTCGAATCAATTTTGGCATAGCTTTTGTTTTTGTTCCAAATGACGGAAAATGTGGAGAGTACTTGAGAATCAACCTCTACGAGCGGAGGCTCTATGAGATGGGATCTGAGTTATGGATTGAGTGGCTCAATGAAGACATACATGAAGGATTTTAATGAGAAGATCAATTTCGGGTTATGGAAAAGTAGAATGCGAGGCGTTCTTGTCCAAAAGAGGTTGCAATTAGCATTGTTGGGGGTAGAGGGACGACCGGTAGGCATGACCGGTGCCGAGTGGATTTCCATTGATCAAATAGCGGCTTCATGTATTGAGATGCTTATCATGGATGATGTGTTGAATAACGTGATAGCGGAGACCACGGCTAAAGGCATGTGGGATAAGCTTAAAGAGATTTATTTGGGAAAGTCGTTGTCAAATAAATTGTTCCTCAAGAAAAAACTCTTCAATCTTGAGATGAAGGAGGGTGAGGATATGATGAAGCATATCAACATTTTTAATGCCTTGATAAATGACTTGAATCGGATAGACGTTCAATTCATTGATGAGGATCGAGCATTGTTGTTGCTTGCATCATTACCCGATTCATACGAGCATTTTGTGACCACTCTCATATTTGGGAAGTCTACGCTCCGGTGCAACGAGGTTGTGCAAGATATTCAATCTCATGTCACGATGAGAAAGAAGGAAGGTGGAGGTGACGGGTATTATCATAATGAAGGCCTTACAGCGAGAGACGTTGGTGGGAAAAATGGCGGGAGGAACTCCAATCGGGGATTTAATGATGATAGTAGGTCTAGATCGAGGGGTGTTGGTGGTAAAGGGCTAAAATATTACAAGTTCCGGGAATGGGGTTATATGATTCGAGAATATCCTTTATGGAATGACAAGGTTAAGGGGAAGGTTGATTCCGAGAGGGAAACGGTAGCGAGTGCGAATTATGAAGATGAACTTGGAGAACTTCTCACAATCTCCAAGGTTAACTCTCTTTCCCAAGATGATTAAATATTAAATTCTGGATCGTCGAATCACGTTTGCTCCAAGAGGGAATATTTTGAGACTTTCACGAAAAATGGAAAAGGTTACATGTCTTTGGCTAACGTAGAGAAGGTTGTCATTGAGGGTGTTGGGACGTTGAAACTCAAGATGTTCGATGGGGTGGAGTGCACTTTGGGTGGTGTGGCCTATGTCCCAAAGTTACGAAAGAATTTGATATCCATTAGCCATTTGGATTCCAAGGGTTGTCGGGTGTCGGTGGCGGGTGGAGTCTTGAAAGTCACACTCGGTTGTATGGTCCTAGTGAGGGGAGAGGATAGAGAGGGGTTGTATCGTCTAAATTAGACTTTAAGGAAGATGAGGAAGTGGTGTGCACAAGTGATCGAACGTTCGAGGCATGTCTCATTTGTGAACAAAATGGAGACATTGTGTTCTAGCTTTCCAAGAGTATACGGTAGTGATGGGAGAATACCTACTAGTGGAGGGGGTGGATCGAAGTCCCCCTCCGGGGCCAACGGGTGATGTCGACTCGGTTTAGTTGCACACAAGCATTGGCCGATTGGAATCGAGGAGGTGTAGGACTGTGATGGATTCGAGGTGTGTGTAGCTATTTCAAGGAAGGTTGATGAGTTATTATTTGCGAGCATTGGCAAATGGGAGTTTTTCGTGACAAAGGCTTAGTACATCTTTCGAGGGTGAGATTTGGAGGGTGTGGGAGGTGAGGAATTTTTCCTCTCATCCATGGTTATTTCTCAAGGTGGAAGATGGTGTTGATGTGTTTGAATGTTTCGTGTAAAGAGGGTGTATGCTATATGTATTGTGTGGGGGTGTACTCACCGGGTTACATGAGGAGCGAGATTCACCGTATGGTTACATGGGAAGCATTCAGATGCATGAGATGGAGAGTTCTTAGTTTAAAACTTGGTTCCTCAGTGAGTGGAGTCATTTGGAGTCTTGGAGTGAAGACTTACGATATCTCACTTCATGGTTGAAGTTTGGGGTGGCTTAGCGTCGGGTGGAGCATATTGGCTTGTTAGACGTTGGTATGATCTTCGAGCGGATTTGATGTTTGTGTTCCGAGTTTGGCTGGATCGTGAGGATCGCTTGGGGGAATCGCATTATCTTGGTAAATGGCGGGACAGTCTTCAAGCGGGTTCAGTTTCAGCATTCTAGAGATTGGTTGGATCATCAGGATCGCCAAGGTGGGTTTTGTTATTTTTGTCTCTCCTACGATGTTTGGGGAAAAATTGAGATTGGGGCAACTTTGTGTTGTGCTATTTTTCAGTTTTGGTTTATTTACAAATTTGTCATTTTGGCTCAAATATATAAATACAAGTGTTATTTCTAGGTTTTAGGAGAGGACAAGAGTGGAAATATTTGAGAGCTAATCAAAGGCAAAGAGAGATAGAGAGCTACTTTGAGCAAGGTGATTTCTTGAGGTTGGTTAGTGATTGACTTTTGAGAGAGATAAGTTAGGGGGGTGTAACCATTGGTCCCTATCCATTTATCTATAAAAGAAGATATCCCACCATTTGTGGATGTAGCCCAAAGTTTGGGTGAACCACGTAAATTGTTGTTGCTTTGATTGTTTGTTGCTTGTATATTCTTATTGTCTCTTCATTGATGCTTGGTTGATTTGATTGGGAGTTTGCACACTAGTTCATTTACGGAACAAGGTTTTGGGTGTTTTTCGCACACCAAGTGTTTGATAAAATTCCTGAGTGAGTTTTATCGTCTTGGTCGCTGGAGATAGTTTTGCTTTAATGCAATAGGTTTCTAATACCTTCTTGGCAACTTGAGGAGAATTTAATGTTACCCTGCAAGATGTCAATGAGCTATTAGGTCTAGAGACTTATGGTTCCCTCCCATTTGATGACACTTATTTGGAAGATGATGAGACCATTGAGCGAGTTGATTTAGACAAGCTGGTTTATGAATCCGTTGGTGATTTGACAAGGCCACTTTTGTCTAGTTCATTAAGTATTTTTATAGAGTGGGTTCAACATTCCACTTGTTACGATCACCCTTGTTCCTTACATACTTGGATGGAAATGACTTATTTTGATATGAAACACTTTGTTAGACGTTATGATGTCTCTATCTTTTCAAATAATATTCTCTTGATGGGGTTCCTCTATACTAGGTTCCTCACTCTTGCCCCCTAAATCTCAACCCATTAGCCGCTTTCCTTTGAGACGTCTATGCATAATACATTGGAATGAAAAATAGATAAAGAAGTATCTTTTTCCATTAATCGATGATTACAACTATTTGAAAATTTATCATATGCTCGAGAGACTAACTATCAAACATGATCATTCTTTAAGAGAGAAACTTCAATGGTGCAGTTACTTCGGGGGGGGGGGGGGGGGGAGAAGGATGTTGAAGAGGATTTATCTTTGTCCATGGTCCTTCTAATCATACATAGTCGTCATGGAACTCAAACTAAATAGTCTGTCAAAAGTGAGGCTTACAACCCTCATCGATGTGCCAGGAGATTTAGTTATGATGAGGGCATATCAAGGCGTATCTGTGGTAGCAACATGGTTGGTGAATCATTTATGTCTCCCAACCTTGACTTTACATGACTCAAATGGTGGTTCTATGTGCAGAGAATCACGATCTTTTGAACATATTTGGTGAAGATAGAGTATGAGATGTCTCTTTCGGTTGGTTTTACCATTTTTGACCCATGTAACTCAAAGTCTTTAATGGATTTGTACAATTTGAGCCATGGTACCCTATTGAGGAAAGGTATGGTCATTTTGAAATTGTTTGAAGAATATCTCTATTATGGGTGTGGAGTTTCCTCTAAGTACCATATAAAAAATTTATCCAAAAGAGTTTCCTCACTTGGTCCTAACAATTGAGATTTCTCAAGGGACTAAAAAGGATAAAAAGAAGGATTCCACTAGTACGAAGAATAAATATTCTTTACCACCGATTCTTCAAAAGGGGAAGCTACCTATAAATCCCCAAACAAGTCCAAAGTTGCAAAAGGTTATTCTAACCTCGATGGTGTTCCTCAAGAGTCTGTTCCTCAATGAAATCCCATTTTAGCAGATAAGGTAGTTGATTTGGTGCCTAATGGTCTTTCCAGAATGAAATCTAGAACTATCACTAGGAAGATGCCTTATCTGGTTTAGAGATGAAATACCCATATGATGATTTTTTAATTCGTAGGGTTTTCTAAGAGGAAGGTTGCTCACTTAGAGGAGGCACTCCAAATGATGTTTCTCATGAGGACAAAAGAAGATGGTGAAAAACAACACTAGAAGAGCATGGTTTCGACTCCCATGCCCTCAGTTTACTCAGACTCTGAAAGATAACCTAAATGAGGATTTGGTGGATGCTTTGACCCTAGTTATGCCATCATTGCCCCTTCCCAAGTCTCAATAAGTTATGGTTGTGATCTTATTTTTTTCCGAAGTGTTGAGTTACCTCTGTTTTATTTCTATCATTGTTTCTCTTTAGGATATTTTAAATGATACTCTTCTAAAATAAGGTCCCATAAGTCTAGTTGTTGAAGAACTTATCGTTTTAATTTCTCCTTTTCCACCATATTCAACAGTTGGGCATGCCTAGATAATTCCTTCTTCCTCGATGACACGAATATTGCAGATAATTCAATAGTTGTGGGGGACTTAGGTGAAAGTCCAAAAATCACAAGTCTAATTATTCTACTAGTTTTTCCCGAGTCAACTCGCTTCTATACCATATGTTCATTATGTACGGGTAATTTTTCTTGAAATTGGACTTGATCACTTGTTTTTCTTTCGCATTTGGGACTCTCAAGACTTTTATTTTATTTTGTACATGTAGGGAACTGGTGAAATTCTTCATGTTGCTCCCTTTCTAGATATATTGGTTCTCTTAAGGTCCACCAATGATGAAATATTTCCTCTTAGCCTTGTAAGACCAGGCATGTCATTAGATTTCCTAGTAGTGATACCATCTTCGGTTGCTCCTCTGGATGTCTACTTTCACCTTTGTCAGAACATCAACGATGTATTTTTTTTGTAATTTTTTTTTCTATCTTTTACTTTGTTTTCCCCTATGCATATTTGTTTTGAGTTTCCTCTATTGTGGTGTTTCAGCCTCCAACTAGTGAGGAAAGGGATTAGGTAGACCCTTCTACTGAGGTTGATCCTTTTTAAGTGGAGCCTATTACATTATCTCTTGAAGATAAACCCATGGATGAAGTGTAACATCCCGTGTTTTTATTATTTAATTTAATTAATTAATTAAAAAATTCGGGAATTTTTTTTTTTTGAATTTTTTGTTTAAATATATTAGTTATGATTTTAGAAGAATAAAATTTCAAGAGGAATTGAAATCGGAATTAAAACGGATTTTATATGAATTTTTAAAGTTTATCCCTTATAAATATTTTTAAGTCGAACGGTTAAAATAACTGGGCGATCGATCGATCGATGCCAGGGGTCGATCGATCGACCCCAGTAATTTTCGTGCGCTGCAATTTGTTTTGTTGGCGAGTTTTGTTATTTTAAAACTCTTTAACCCTTTTATATAAGTGTTATTTAGGGGCTAGGTTTTTAAAACTCACATTTTACCAACCCAAGACCAGCAGACTCTTTCTTTGTTCACCATCTTCTACCTCAAAACCCTATCCACCGTTAAAATTACTTTTCAAGTTCAGTTTTGAAGGCCAAGACTAATCTTTCCCAAGTTGGTTCAAGAAGGGTTTTTGATCCATTTTTCGAGAGGAACTCATATATCTAATCAGATTTTTGGCTAATTAATCATTAGCATGTTTACCTTATTCTTTTCCTTTAGTGTTATGTGTCTTGATTGCTTCCTCCATTAAACACATATTTTTCGAAAATAAGTTATGAATATAATTATTAAAGAGATAAATTTCGGAACTGTTTTGCATGAAGTATGAATGTTACCTAATACTTATAACTTTGTTGTTCTTTGGGTTTTATTGGTGTGGTCGATTGTATTATGGGCATGTGCATGTAGATGAGCCCTTATAAAGAAAATTTTGATATTTCATGTGAGAACCCTAGATTAAATTAATTTCTTGTGTTGGAAAATAATAACTATGATAGGACTTGCATGTAGCTATTATTATGAAAATCACAATATTGATGTGTCCTTGGTTTCCACTATTTAAATTAAAATTATTTAAATGGGAAATTAGTGTTGTTATGAATATTGCTATAAATTGTAATTGTGCCTCTTTATGGAAGTATTATAATTTTTGGTAACTCGGGGATGTTGGGTATTATAGGTAATTGGTTTTCACCCCTTGTTATAGTACACTTGTTATGTATGGGACTAATAAGCGGGCCTTAGTTGCGATTTATGCTAATTAGGAATGGGACTAGTTAGTGTGAGTCTATGCGGGTTATATAATTTGGGGTGGGGGCTGATTTTCTATGTTATGCTATTGTTACAATAGCCTAGGATTGATATCTAGGTGGAGGAAAATATTTATAATCATCATTTACTTAAGATAGGAGGAATATGTGTTTTGGGAACCCTTTGTTTGGACTAAGGGGTATTTTGAGGATTTTCACATCGCTGTTAAGGGTGGGGGAAAATATATTTGATTAATGAGTATTAGAAATTTTGGAAATTAATATCGCAGGACTAAAATGGATATTAAAATTTATTGGTGACATAATGTGTCTAGGGTCGACAATTTAAACGGGTTAGAGGACGATTTATGTTGCGTCGTGTGTGGAACCTTGTCATATTGCGAGGATCGCAGGATAAAAACGGATCAGACGACGGACTTGACAAGGGGATGTGTGTGTGTGTGGAACCTTGTCATATCGCGAGGATCGTTGGATAAAAATGGATCAGACGACGGACTTGACCAGGGGACATGTATCTTGGTAAATTAATAATTATGGTTCTTTTAATGAAATTAAATATTGTTGGGACGGTGGCTTAATTAAAATAACATTGGTCTGGCATATTTTAAAGAAACCTTGCGGATAGTTAAAAATTTATTTTTGGGGATAAATAACCTTCGTAATTATAATATTTTATTGTTATGGTCGATATATATAGCACTATTATCTGGGTTCAGGGACCCTAATTGAGAAGAGTAGCCAATTTTCATGCTCAGGGCTTTTGTCTTTGACACATGCGTTGACTAATCTTTTTTAGGATTTATTTGGGAGTTTCTCCATAGGACTCATTGGAGATCTTTTGGAGGTGCAGCTGGACTAATTTTATTGCTTTAGTAGTTAGATTTATCTTTCTATTCCGTCGTATTATTTATGTGACTACTTTTGAGGTTATTGGGCCTTTTGGTTCCAAAGTTGTTTTAAGATTTTAGTTGGCTTTTGTTTATTTAATTATTGAGATATTCAGAGATTACATGTGATGGATGTTAATCCCACTTTGGTGTTTTATCAGTGGGATGTCATTCATATTTTGATTATAATAATTTATCTTGTGGATTAAAATTTTTATGTCTCATATCTGTCACATGCTAAGGATGATATTTAATTTACTCGCACCCGACTTAGTTTTGGTGGCAGCCAACGCCAAAATTTAGCGGGGTGTGATAGATGGTATCAAAGCATGGTCTTAGGTCTCGTAGGTTGTGTGTGTGTTTATATTCCGTGTTACTTGTTTTTTATTTCCTTTCGATGATTTGTACCCTTAGCTTTTCTGAGTCTGATGTTTTTTGTTCCTATTTTACAGGTGGCAAACACTAGGAGAGCTAGTAGTAGGAGAGAGTAGTTCGTTTCTGGTCCCGCAGTTCAGGAGAGGCAGGGGCAATTTATTCTGGATGCCTAGGAACTTGCGGAATTTGTGCGAGAGGCCAAATCGATCGATATTGAGATTAGGAGACATAAAGGGGTGACGTTAGAGCCCCAACAGTAAGGGGCACCCGTCTCAAATTGGGACAGAGTGAGGACCATCTTTTTCAAAGGGAATCCTTCGACCTTCTTAGGAGGATCTGACCCCACGGTAGCTCACCAATGAACAAGGGATATGGAGTGACACTTGAGATTAGTGGAATGCATAGAGGTTGTAATACCCCGTATTTTCGTGATATTTATTTTTGGGGATTAATTGAATTAAATGTGTATTAATTGGAAATCAATCCGGATAAAAATATTAACGAGATGTGAGTTAGTATTTTATTATAATGTGTATACTTGGCAATATATGAATATTGAAAATATTGAAATTGTCGCGAGATTGAAATATGGCAATTTGGGAAACTTTGTTGGGACGCGCGTGACAGTCGCGTCAGGAATATAATTATTTGAATTAAAAAGTGAATTTTATTTTTATCACTCGTATGGTCATTTTGAGTGCGCCAACGCGTTCGAAAGGGTCGAAATAGTCAGAAAACACTAGCCGGGGGTTAAGTTTGGGTCCCGGGGCATTATTAGGCCATACCAGTAACTTATAGGGGCATTTTGGTAATTTCGGAAATCTGGGAATTAAAACCCACGAAAATTAGAAACAAAAATCTGACTTATTCTTTATCCACTAAACCCACTAACTACACTAAGGGACTTAATGGGCTACGGGAGAAGTTAAGATATAGTCCCAACTTGCCAAAAACCAACCACACCTCCATTGTCATCATCCTTAGAGAAACTTGTAGAGAGAGAGAGAGAGAAGAGAATTCTGCAGAAAGAGAGAGGGAGAACAACTCAGCCTTCAAGATTCAACATCAAATTCAGAGAAAGATTAAGGTAAGTGGTTTAATCACAATTGATTCAATGCCATGCTTTTCCATGTTTAGGAATTATCGAATTTATCTTGGAAGATGATATATACCCATGAATTGGAAGTTTAAAACTATGAACTATGTTAGGGACTGCATTTAGAAACATTCTGGACGAATTATGAACTCAGAATTATGACCCTTGATGATTTAAAAACGGATTTTTGAAGAAGTTTATTAATGTTCTTGAAAGAAATAGAAATCTGGAATTTTTGATGAAGATTTGATCCATACAAAGCCCTGGAATGATGAATTATTGGTTTTAGAACGTTAACACTGTTGTAGGATGGTTGTATGATGATATTATAACGTTATCTTAGAGTTTCATGCTTGTTAATGGTGTTTTGGGTTGATTTGAAAACTGCAAAACGAAGCAGTCCGTAACCATACCTGGTGCGATCGATCGATCGACATTCATCAGTCGATCGATCGACCACCATCGATCGATCGAAGGTCAAGGTCGATCGATCGACTTTCCCAGAATGAGTAAAGTTTTTCCCTATTTAAATTTTAATGATGTTAACCCTTGAATAATATTGTTGGAGACCATATGAATACCCTTAACCTTAAGGAAGACCAGTAGGCATGGTTATGAAATTTGGACCTTAATTAGAATTCAATTTGAGGAATTATTCTAAACTAATGAAATTCGATAAGTGAGTTAATATTTGGGTTAATAGTGTAAATTCGAATAATTTGATGAAATGAGGTTTGGGGCAGAAGTAAGGACCTTAGGAATAAAGATGTTATACGTGGGAATAATAGGTACTTAATAATCTATTTTAGATAGGTTTTAAGTATAAGAAACTACGACGTGAGATGTGTCGACAGTTTAAATTTTATATTATCGGGAGACGTAAAATATACAAATTTAGAATAATGGTATAAGGATGTAGAGTATACCTTTATTAATACTGAATTATCTAAGATGTGTGAATGCTTAGTATATGATTTTTATATGTATGACATACCTACCGTACTTGCTATCATGGGAGGTTACGTTCGCTTAGGGCCTTCTTATCCTTGTGTTGCTCGGATTTAGATTCGTACCTCGAGGACATAGTTTAAGAGAACGACTTATTTTTGAGTTAATAAGCCAGTTGACTATGGAGCGTAGGTATGTACGGGACCATGGATATGTTGAATTATGTTCGCCTCCATTTTTGTGTGTGGTGTTTATTCCAACAATTCCTGAGAGATTCGGAATTTGTGATCCTTATGTACGTGATGTACCGGGATGGATAGCAGAGTATGTGTGCACCGGAGCTTAGCCTTTGGGTGCTTGTATTGTATATTTATGATGTGAATAATATACGGTTAAATGAAAAGGAAATTGCTATGTTAAATTGTGGGTATAGTAATTGTGATATTATGAAAAGATAAAAGGGGACAGATATCAATAAATGGTTTTGTTAATAATTAGGAATCCGAGAATTAAAGTAGAACTCTCTATTTAATTGTTAAGGTTGGAAATTAAACGTGAACCGAGTAGAAGTGTTAGAAATTCTTTGGAATTAGATAGTTATGAGAAAACACATGAATGGGTACATGAATGTTAGGAGTGCACAGTTAGACGAGAGGTGAGTATTTCATGTGAGAGCACGTCCTAACATGTATTTTGCATTCATTGTTTGAATTACTATTAAAGCACTTGTTGTTCTTTAAAATACTCTCCACATTCAGGCTCTGACCCGTTTGATTTCAAATTTATCTTTTTGTAAAAACCATTTTAGGTGCCCAGCCACAAGGACACCATGCATAGGATCCTCATTCAGGTGACGAGCTGTAGCGGTTTGTGCAAGTTACAGGACATTGATTATAGACGCTTCATCTATCTTGACTCTATACTCAGTATTTATCAGTTGTAGGGCATGTCACCCATTTCTTTTAGAGGCATTTCATTTATTTCAGTTATTCAGACTTCGGGCATGTACTTAATTCAGAATTCAGACTTGTCTTATTATTTTCAGTGTGGGATTGTTGTGAGGAGTTTTCCTCCGGACTTATTACTATTGTGGATTATTTCATTACTTCGTTATGGTGAATGGATTTATGTTGTTCTTCCATTATCCTTTTATTGCATGTTAATCAGACTTAACTTAAAATTTGGCAACTTACTTTTTAAATACTAGGTGGTTAGTAATCATTTAAATGTTTTCGACAGTGATGCTATTAACTGGTTCAACTTGACATTTTGTATTAATTTAATAAAGGAGTAGCTACCCGGTATTTAATTAGTCGGGGTGTCACAGAGGTGCAAAAGCAGATGTTAGCAACATTTAAAATGTCAGGGAATGCTTTACAGTGGTGGGAGAGTACCACCACACCAAGGGAGCGAGATCAATTGAGTTATGATTAGGTTCAACAACACGTACTTTTCGTATGCTATCAGGAGTTCAAAGAAAAGAGAATTTCTAGAGTTGGAGCAAGGTTCAAAATCAATCGTCGAGTATAAACAAGAGTTAACCAACTTATCTATGTTTGTACCATAGGAGGTGGACACTGAGAGGAAAAAGATGGAGTGCTTCATCAAAGGTTTATCCCAGACCATTAGGCAAACGGTTTTCGGAAATCCGGCATACAGTGCTTACGCCCAAGTAGTGGATGTTGCGATGTTACATTGGCAGGAGAAAATAAGATATCAGAAGAAGTTGGGAAAAAGGAAATAAACAGAGGGTCAAGGAGGAGACAACAAGGGTCGCAATGACCAAGCATGGAAGAGGCAGAGGCAGAGGCTGAATCAAGGACAACAGAACAATAATATTCATCAGGACAACCAAAGACAGGGTCGTCAAGGGGAGCAAAATTGGAATGGGAATTTAGAGTTTTTTCAGGGAATTTGTTTCACTTGTGGGAAAGTGGTACACAAAGCAAATAGGTGTTTCAAGAGAGAGAACCACAAGGGTCAAGTTACTCAGGGCTAGCAAGGCCAAGGGCCTCCAGCACCGGTAGGGCCCGGGGTACGGGGAGCTCCAACAGTATTGGCGGTGACTAGTGTTCAGGAAGCGCCAGCAGCACCCATAACGTCAGGTGCGCAGGGGGTGGTCACTGCACTAACCAATCTCAGTTATGGGAGGTGCTATGTACCTCAGGTTCAGTCAGAGCAGGACAGACTGCCTGGTTAGTGGAGTATCGCGGTACGTAATACCTTCTTAGATGCTTATATATATATATATATATATATATATATATATATATATATATATATATATATATATATATATATATATTAAGGATTGCGTTCGGGTAGATTACGTGTTGGGGTGCCTAATTGTGTTATTTAACGGGGTAGGCATATGTGAGCCTTATTTCCTTTTGCGAGAATTACGCGTTGATGTGCATGCTTCGTCTAATTTCGAGGACGAAATTCTTTTATACTGGGAAATATGTAACTCCCCGTGTTTTTATTATTTAATTTAATTAATTAATTGGAAAATTCAGGAAAAATAAATTTTATAATTTATAATTTTTATTTGTTAAATATGTTGGATATGATTTTAGAAGAATAAAATTTCAAGCGTAATTGAAATCGTAATGAAAACGAATTTATATGAATTTTTAAAGTTTATCCCTTATAAATATTTTTAAGTCGAATTGTCAAAATAACTGGGCGATCGATCGATCGACGCCAGGGGTCGATTGATCGACCACAAAAATTTTTGTGTGCTGCAATTCATTTTGTTGACGAGTTTTGTTATTTTAAAGATATTATATTAGTGTTATTTCGGGGCTAGGTTTTTAAAACTCATAATTTACCAACCCTAGACCAGCAGACTCTTTCTTTGCTCATCATCTTCAACCTCAAAACCCTAGCCACCATTAAAATTACTTTTCAAGCTCAGTTTTGAAGGCCAAGACTAATCTGTCCCAAGTTGGTTCAAGAAGGGTTTCTGATCCATTTTTCGAGAGGAACTCATATATCTAATCAGATTTTTGGCTAACTAATCACAGAAATGTTCACCCTATACTTTTCTTTTAGTGTTATGTGTCTTGATTGCTGCCTCCAATAAACACATGTTTTTTCTAAAATAAGTTATGAATATAATTACTAAAGAGATAAATTTCAGAACTATTTTGCATGAAGTATTAATGTTACCTAATACTTATAACTTTGTTGATATTTGGGTTGTATTAGCGTAGTCGATTGTATTATGTGCATGTGCATGTAGAGGAGCGCTTAAAAAGTAATTTTGATATTTTATGCGAGAACCCTAGATTAAGTTAATTTCTTATGTTGAAAAATAATAACTATGATAGGACTTGCATATAACTATTATTCTGAAAATCACAATATTGATGTGTCCTTGATTTCCACTATTTAGATTAAAATTATTTAATTGGGAAATTAGTGTTGTTATGAATATTGTTATAAATTGTAATTGTCCCACTTTATGGAAGTATTATAATTTTTGTTATCTCAGGGACGTTGAGTATTGTAGGTAATTGGTTTTCACCCCTTGTTATAGTACAATTGTTAGGTATGGGACTAATAAGCGAGCCTTAGTTGCGATTTATGCTAATTAGGAATGGGACTAGTTAGTGTGAGTCTATGCGGGTTATATAATTTGGGGTGGGGGCTGATTTTCTATGTTATGCTATTGTTACAATAGCCTAGGATTGAAATCTAGGTGGAGGAAAATATTTATAATCATCATTTACTTAAGATAGGACGAATTTGTATTTTGGGAACCCTTAGTTTGGACTAATGGGTATTTTGAGGATTTTCACATCGCTGTTAAGGGTGGGGAAAAATATATTTGATTAATGAGTATAAGAAATTTTGAAAATTAATATCGCAGGACTAAAATGGATATTAAAATTTCTTGGTGAGATAATGTGCCTAGGGACGACGGTTTAAACGGGTTAGAGGATGATTTATGTCGTGTCGTGTGTGGAACCTTGTCATATCGCGAGGATCGCATGATAAATACGGATCAGACGACGGACTTGACAAGGGGATGTGTGTGTGTGTGGAACCTTGTCATATCGCGAGGATCGCAGGATAAAAACGGATCAGATGGCGGACTTGACAAGGGGACGTGTATCTTGGTAAATTAATAATTGTGGTTGTTTTAATGAAATTAAATATTGTTGGGAAGGTGGGTTAATTAAAATAATATTGGTATGGCATATTTTAAAAAAAAACTTGCGAGTAGTTAAAAGTTTATTTTTGGGGATAAATAACCTTCATATTTAAAATATTTTATTATTATGGTCAATAGATATAGCACTATTGTCTGGGTTCAGGGACCCTAATTGAGAAGAGTAGCCGATTTTCATGATCGGGGGGGCTTTGGCTCTGACACATGCATTGACTAATCTTTTTCAGGATTTATTTGGGAGTTACTGCATAAGACTCATTGGAGATCTTTTAGAGGTGCAGCTGGATTAATTTTATTCCTTTAGTAGTTAGATTTCTCTTTCTATTCCGTCGTATTATTTATGAGACTACTTTTGAGGTTATTGGGCCTTTCGGTTCCAAAGTTGTTTTAAGATTCTAGTTTGCTTTTTTTTTTATTTAATTATTGAGATATTCAGAGATTACATGTGATGGATGTTAATCGCACTTTGGTGTTTTATCAGTGGGATGCCATTCATATTTGGGTTTGATTATAATAATTTATGTTTTGGATTAAAATTTTTATGTCTCATATCTGTCACATGCTAAGGCATGTGATGGATGTTAATTGCACTTTGGTGTTTTATCAGTGGGATGCCATTCATATTTGGGTTTGATTATAATAATTTATGTTTTGGATTAAAATTTTTATGTCTCATATCTATCACATGCTAAGGATGATATTTAATTTACTCGCACCCGACTTAGTTTTGGTGGCGACCGACGCCAGAATTTAGCAGGGTGTGACATGAAGCTCAAGTTGAGTCCACGAATGTGGTGGTTACCTAGCCTTTGCTTATCATTAGAACTAATTATGAGGTAGAAGTTCACACTTATCTTTTGTTTAACTTTTTTTTATATAAAATATTTGTGTATAAATGTTATTTTCTTGGTGTTTTACCCTGATTGGGTGTAACTTGGTGAAAGACTAGTATGGTGATTTACTCTATTTTTTTTATTAATGCTTATATAGTTATTTTTTATCACTTGCTTGGTGATATACCCTTCTTGGGTATGGGTTCTCTAAAAATACACCTCCTTAGTGACTCGTTGTTAGAGAGGTAGTCCAAGGGTCTATTGAAAAAGCCTGTAGATTAAACTACAAAAAGAAAAATTCACATACGTGAAATCCTATAAGGTAGAATTATGATTTACCTTTCGAGATCTATTTGATTTGATCTCATGTTTTCATAAACCATATGTGATGACAATTGATCAAGAACGCATGCCTGATGCACCTCACGATCTTCTACTGTATTCCTCGTTTGCATAGTCACGATAAGAGTGTGGGCTCTGTCTCCTTGACCACCCACTCTTCTTACTTTTCCACTTTCCTATCTCTCTTTCTAAAAAAAATCTTAAATTGTGTCTTTTAAGTATCAAAGAGTGATGGATGGCTTAAGAAAAACGAGTTTTAGGTGCATATATATAGGCTACAGTAGGTATCCTAAGGAGAGATAAATATGTGGCTACTAATGTCTGAAAAACTTAATCGTTCCGGATTTTAATCTTAGTCCCTTAATTATAATTAATACCACTAAATAATTATAATTACAACTCCACTCCTTAACTAAAAATTATATTTCGAGCTTCTCATTATTAATTACTTAATTCTCCCCACGTTAAGGCAACAGATACCCATTAATAAAATGAATAACTGATAATTTATTTGATTAACTACTTTGAGTCCTTAAACGGTTTAACTTAACTTATTTGTAGTATCAGATTAATATAATATAACTATAGGTTTTGACACATACAAATCCTATAAGGATATCAAGGTGGTATCACCAGTCTCTAGCTCGAGACGTGGATTCCATCCATAAAAAAATTTCACCATACGTTAATAACCATTACACAATCTATCAAGATTATTAATCCAATAATGAATCTCACCCGATAGGTCAAAGCAATAAATAACTAGTGCATGTGTCCATTAATTAAATATGAAATAAGAGCCTTACGTAAAACTGATAATCACGAGGTTTACATTGTCTTATAGAATTAGTATAAAGATAATGACCTCAAGGTGGTCCCATTCAACACACATAAAGTGTACTAGCACAATAAGTTGAAACTATAAAGTTTCCCATAATCAACATAGACCTATTAAAATATTGGGCTACAACCTTACTGATTGTGCGTCCAGTTCCATATAAGTCTGTGAATAATAAAACTTGTATTCTTCAAGAACCGGTGATCCGATGTATGTGTGTAAGCCTTAATCTACACATCAGAACACCTACTAAGCATAATAAAAGACATCGAAAATATATAAAATAATGCAAACATTATATCCATATATGATTCTCATTAAAACAACAAACAATGATTATTATTTTAACAATAAATCCATAACTACAACTATTACATAAAACATGGTTTTAGTCTACTTCTCTAACACTTGTCTCATAATTTGCCAAGATTTTATAGATTTACCTGCTTGGTAAAAAAAACCTATTAAATTTTAACTAACTCTTTTTCCCTCTATGTTTTTTAGACTTTGAGAGAAACAACCCTCCAAAAGCATCAGAAGTGGCATATCCTGTTGTGGATGTACCCGTTAAAGTAATGGAGGTTGATCAAAATTATGTTGATCCAGATGGAGCTAAATCATCTAATCAGAGTGACCATACATCAATGGCTAGTGTTAACACGAAAGAAAGCAAGTCGACATATGGTGTCCCCATTCCAGATATGGAACCGATAGAGTATTGTTGTCAACTTGTGCAAACTAATGCCTATCTTTTAGACCCCATTCATTATGTTCTTAGTCGATTATTTGATTCACACCTTGAGATGTTCATTTTTAAATGCTTAAGGATGAACGGTTTACTAATGGCTTATCACCTAATTTATGTAGTATCCGTGGTAGCTCAGATCATAAATGTGCATTCTTCTTCACTTGAAAGGTCCATCATTAATGGTCATTTAAACTCCATAAAAGATATGGATAATAATGGGTTCAATTTCCCATGGCTCATCATCATCTTGAAGTATCATATGGATCCTGGCATGATGACTTATCAGGCTTAATTTTTGAAAAATGTGGAGCTCTTTATGATCTAATTAGGAGGGTTGAGGGAGATTTCCCTCAAATTTGAGGAAAAGGCACAAATTGGGTTGTGAAGGCTATCAAAGAAGATTTAGTCTAAGATAAAAAAATCACATGAATCTAAACTTAAGGAGAAGACAAAACTCGAATCTGGAATCTTTGTTATGTTTGACTACAAAATTAATGTTACATTTCATGTATCTGCTTCAATTGGAGATGGTTTCTTCACCACACAAGGCTTATAGTTCCTTTTAGGCTGGATTTTCTTCTTTGTTGATATGTATTTCTGGGAAATTGTTCCATTTTGTATGTACATGTTATCAATTAAAATACAAGGAAGGTTATTGGTGAATTTTTTTACTTGTACTTGAATTACATTTCTTTGCTTAAACACTTGTATATTTATAGTAAATCGTAATGCAAAATTTAAATGTGCTTCTTTGCAAACTCTAAGTAGAAAATAACAAAAAAATTACAAGTGTTTAGTTTACATGATATATCTTCAACCATTTGCTATTAACTTTAAATGGTATGCCGTATTCAATCTTTGATATCAAACAATAACCTGAGTCACGTGCCTCTTTGATTGGAAAGCGAGACAAATACCATAACTATATCATATAAAAAATGATGGAAAGACAACATAAGGTCCTTCCCAATTTGCTGCAAATTCTAGAAAATGTTGTCCCCTAATGTGGTTGACAACAACTTTTAGAACTAGGTCTCCTTTTAGGAATTTTATTGGTTTCACCAAATTTTCTTAGGCTCTAGAGAGTTGTTTCTTTTTGATCTGGAAATGCATTCTCGCGTTATCATTGCGCTCATAAAGTTTTTCTAGTTGAACATGCCTACTATGGGGAAGCATGCTACTTCACAAATGTAATAACCCACATTTTTATTATACATTTATTAAAATATCATAATTAAATATTTATTTGCCGACAATGAGATGTGATATATCACTTAGTATGTTTTTATATTTTGTTATGTGATTCATATACGTGTTTCGTTAATCACCCTTTTAAAAAATCGACATAATACACTATAATATATTAATTATATATTTTAAGTGACTTTATATTATGGGTGATTATGGAATGGTCAAGAACATGGTTCGAGGTTTCCTTATTTGAATTATTACCTCCGTATCGGTAACTATCGATCATGAAGTACTTTATTAAAATGCCGAGCCACGCGTAAATAATTAATAAGTAAGTGTTAATTTAATTGACTTGTACCGACTTACAATTTAATTTAATGAGATAATTAATTCACTAGATTGTATTCTATTTCATGTTGACTTTCGGGATGCATAAAAATTCCGTTTAACTTAGAATATCGGGATTAAAGTCTATTGGGTTGATATATGGCTTGGACAAGTTAAGGGATTGTTGATATAAAAATTATTCAGCTGACCTAGACCAATTATATGAAGACACATGTCATCCTACGTGGCGTAATATATATTTACCAAGCAACTCAGTGTATCGAGCTACTCTGGGTAATGAGCATCTAGTCAGGAAGATTAAACGGCGATGTTAGATTCATTTAACGTTCTTACCATGTACATATGTATATGTCTATTAAATAACGACGTATTGTGTATTCATACTGACAGCCTAAGGGCTAAAAATAATTTGTATACACCCCCACAAGGAGGGGATGATGATTAGCGAGCTTAATCAAGGTTAAGGCGAGATACCCAGCAATACAAAATAGTGGACGTAGGCCATTATCATTACGGCTGAACCACTTTAAAAATCCTTTGTCTCATTTCTTTATTCATATTTATCTAGTGATTAATTAATTAGATCAAATCTAGTTTTTTACATCAACAAATTGGCGCCGTCTGTGGGAAAGACTATACGTAGTGTTTTTCACCGAAAACTTATCCTAAATGGGTGAAATCTCGAAATATAGCAATAGGAACAATGACGGGGTTCCTCTTAACCCCTTCGCTCCTTCGAATGCAAACGATATCACAGGAATCTTGGCTGGTTTGGCCAGGGGGCAAACAACCATGCAAGATACTATGCAACAGTTCATCCACACTTTTCAAAATGGAGATTCCATCCAGTCCGGTTAACGAAGTGTTATGCCACCACCATCTTCACGAACCGGATGTCTTGAAACTCACTATACCAGAACCTCAAGTGATCCATCCTATCAGCCCGACCTGACATCTCCTATAAGAATTGTAGAGTCTCAAGAAAACGTCACTTTGACTCTAGAACTAATGAGCGCTCTAGAAAGGTTGATAAGAGTCTCCCCATTTGACCGTTTGGTCCCTAGGAGGAATAGAAATGCTCCTCAGATTGCGTCGAGAAATTCTTAGCTACCAAATGAGTTCAGGGAAGGGTCTGCCCAATCACGTCCAAATATCAGGCCTGCAGCTCGCCCAGAAAGATCCCATGAGGAGAACTCAATGCGATCTGTTGCTCGCACCCATACATCCGAAGATGGAAAGGAGTCATGGAAAGGATCTATTCAACGATTGGAAGATAGGTTAGGGCAAACGGCTAAGGCCAGAAACCTTCTCCAAAGAACCTTTGTCAAAGGATCACCCATCGTACAAGCAATTGTGGATTTTCCCACATCGTCGAAGTTTAAAGATGCTGTAGTTTCAACGAAGTACGATGGAAAAACTGATCCTGTCCTTAACATAGAGCAGTACCAAGCTACTGCAGATATCTATGCAGTTCCCGATGAGATAAGGTGCAGGGCATTCTCGGGGACTGTCATTGGATATACTCAAATATGGTACTACAATCTTCCTCGGGGAAAGATCGATACCTTCCATCAACTGGCAGAGCTCTTTATAGGAAACTTCTATTTTAGTGCGAAGCCAGCCAAGAGGGTAGCACATCTGTTGAGCGTAAGGCAAAGGACAGTAGAAAGCACTAGGGACTACATCACTCGTTTTAACAACGAGAAACTTGAGGTCATCGATTATGAAGAAAAAATAGCTATTACATCCCTCATGAGTGGTTTGTTACCAGACAAGTTGCACTACACTTTAGCTAAAGATACCCTAAATTCCATGGCGGAGTTGATGGCTAAAGCAACCATAATTTTGAATGCTGAAAAAGCTATGGCTGCGAAGAAAAATGGTGAAGTGAATGTAGAGATCAAAGTTGAAGGCAGGTCGGAGAAGAAAGATCACAAGCACAATGGAGGAAATAAGCATAAAAAAAATCAAATAAACGTTGGAGTATTTGAAAAAATACGCAAATTATACACCCTTAAAGGTGGACATAAACCATGTTCTAGAGGAGATAAAAAACAACAAGAATTAAATTGTCCAGAAAAATTGAGGATAGTTCCTGAAAGAAGGGACAAGTCCAAGTATTGCAAGTTCCATAAAGATGATGGTCACACGACCAAGTAGTGGGTAGCTCTCTAGAATTAGATAGAAGCACTCATCAGACGAGGAAAGTTGAACAGGTTTGTTGATCGCCAGAACGATGGGAAAACCAACAACAGATCATGACAAAGGTCTAAATTTCCCCATCGACCAAGAGATGACAAGAAAAGGAATCATGAGGATGATCCAAAAGATGACCCCGACCTCCCAAAGAATCCAAGACAGCCAGAGCGTGAGGTATTTTCAATTCGTTTTGGTTCATTTGATTGTAATATGATTACGGGTGGACATGCAGGAGGGGGTGATCATATCACTGAAAGGAAATCTTCCAGCAGATGATCGTCCGAGGAAGGTTAACAAAGATAAACTGGTCATCGATTTCTCCAAAATGATCTGGAAGGTGTCCTGTACCCTCACGAAGACCCTCTAGTAATCAAGATGAGGATGAAGGACGTCATCATCTCAGGAGTATTTGTGGACAATGGTAGCTCGACAGACATCATGTTCTATCCTTTCTTTGATAGTTTGAATTTGAAACTTGCCCAATTAAAGACATATCAGAGACCACTCATTAGTTTCTCTGGCGAAAACATTTTTCCGCTTGGGACGATCAAGCTGGATATGCTGATTGGGAAATGTCCTGCCTGTAGATCCAAAATGGTACGCTTTTTTATGATGGATAAAAATATCCAATTAGCCTACAATATAGTCATGGGAAGAGTAGGCCTGAAAACGTTTGAAGCAGTGCCATCCACGGTACACCAATGTTTGAAGTTCCCTACCAACTTTGGTGTGGGACTTATGAAGGGCGATCAGAAAGTAGCTCGAGAATGCTACTATTTATCTGCCGAACAGGAAGAGTTGGAGGATAACAGAAAGGAATACCACCACTTACCAAGTGGATGAGTCTGAAGAATCGGAGATTGAAACACTAGACCCCAGAGATAAATCAGAGATTGTGAAGGGTCAAGTCATAAAAGCAACGGAGAGAATTGTCCTAGACGATGAACGACTAGAAAGAACAACTCAGATTGACGTTTCACTAGATCCGACAATAAAGCAAGAGTTGGTGGTGTTTTTGAGGCATAGGAAGCAAGCTTTCACGTGGAGTCATGAAGGTATTTCAGGGATAGACCCAGCCTTCCTGTGGTATGAGATTAATGTTAATAAGGAGATCAAACCGGTGAAGAAATAAAGAAGGGTCTTTAGTCTAGAGAAGAACTAGGATATTCAAGAGGAAGTAGAGAAACTACAAAAGGCTTCTTTCATTGAGGCTATCAAATATCCAGATTGGTTAGCCAACGTGGTGATGGTAAAAAAGATGAATAATAAATGGAGGATGTGCGTGGATTTCACAGATCTGAACAAAGCTTGCCCAAAAGATCACTTCCCTCTACCCCGCATAGATCAGCTGGTAGATGCTACTTTGGGACATGAATTATTGATATTCATGGACACTTATTCCGACTATAACCAGATTAAGATGAAACCAGAAGACAGGGAGATTACCTCTTTCATTACCCCACAGGGAATATACTGTTACAATGTTATGCCTTTTGGTCTTAAAAAATGCAGGTTCTACGTACCAGCGGCTGATGAACTAGGTGTTCACAGAGTAGATTGGCGAAAATATGGAGGTTTATGTCGATGAAATCTTGACCAAAAGAAAGAAAGTTGCTGACTATATAGTTGATTTGAGACAAACATTTGACCAGTTGGAGAAGTACCGGATGAAGCTGAATCCTACCAAATGCATTTTCGGTGTACAGGAAGGCATATCCCATGGATATATTGTAAATCAATGAGGTATTGAAGAAAATCCAGACAAAATGAAGGCCTTGATAGAATTACGATCTCCAACCATCAAGAAGGAAGTACAAAGATTTACGGGGCGTGTAGAGGCTCTCAACAGGTTGTCTCCCAAGCAACTGATAGATGCCTTCCATTCTTTAAGGTGCTCAGAAAGACCTTTGAGTGGAATGACGAGTGTGAGAAGGCATTCATAGAATTGAAGAATTACCTGGGGATACCTCATCTACTATCCATGTCAGTGTTAGGAGAAAAGTTATACTTATACCTGGTTGTCTCTGAAAATGTAGTCAGTTCAGCTTTGATAAGAATAGATGGAGGAGTGCAAAAATCGGTTTATTATACGAGCAAGGAATTTAGGGGATCAGAGATTAGATATCCAAAATTGGAGAAGTTGGCGTTGGTATTAATTGAAGCGAGCAGGAGAATGAATCCATACTTTCAAGCCCATATAATAGTGGTATATACTAACATGCCACTCAGACAGGATCTGCACAAGCTGGAAAAATCCGGACGATTGATGTATTGGGAAGTGGAATTAGGTGAATATGATCTGATCTATGAGCCAAGGTCTTCTCTCAAAGGACACCTAGTAGCAAATTTCATCACTGAATTCACTTACCTAGATACCTTCGACCAATAAAGGTCTAACGCTGAACAACTCATGGATGTTATAGAATTATCAGAAATCGTCCCCGATCAACTCCCAATAGCAGACCTGCCAGAAGGATAAGTGATCGAATAACGAGAATCCTATGATAAAAGCCCAGAGTTGAAGGAAGATGAAAGGAAACATCAGATATTCCATCACGGGACCCTGTCAGACCAAGGGTTTGATAAAGGTATCCCTATATGGAATTTGTACGTCGAGGGTTCTTCATGTACAACAGGTTATGGAGCTGGAATAATTCTTACTAGTCTGGATGGGATAGACATAGAATATGTTATGTGCTTCCAGTTCAAGGCTTCCAACAATGAAGTTGAGTATGAAGATGTAATTGTGGGACTCAGTTTACCTAAATCATTGAATGCAGAGTAAGTTACGGTGTTTAGTGATTCACAACTAGTGGTAAACAAAATGCTCGGGCTGTATGTGGTAAAGGGATAATTCATGTCGAGGTATTTAACTAAATCTATGGAAGTTATAGTCAACTTAGAAGCTGTCCAAATGGTCAGAATACCGAGATTAGAGAATGCGCGGGCTGATGCACTTGCTCGGTTAGCCTTAGCCACCCGTATCGAGATACGATGAACAATTCCTATTGAGATATTGGCAGACAGAAGCATTGATGAAGATTTGCTAGTAAGGTTTATCACTCTTGACATGGGACCTTCCTGGATGGATCCCATTAAGGCGTATATCGAAGAAGGCATTTTACCGTCCGATCAACTCGCAGCGAAGAGATACATCTTAAACAATGGTGTTCTGTACAGAAGAGGTATAATAGCAGGATTGCAAAGATGTGTTCACCTATTAAAACTTAAAGATCTGGTAGAAGAAGTTCATGAAGGATCTTGTGGAGCTCATGTGGCAGGTCAAACTCTTTTGCAAAGAATAACTACACAGGAGTACTATTGGCCAACAATGCACGTTGACTGTACAGTTTATACAAAGAAATGTGATAAGTGACAACGATTTTCCACCATACGAAGAACTCCTCAGGCGTTATTGACACCAATCACTTCCCCTTGGCCATTTACTATGTGGGGAATAGACTTAGTTGGGACTTTGCCAACTACCAGAGGAAGATTCAAATACTTGGTAGTCGTTGTGGATTATTTCACAAAATGGGTGGAAGCTATACCTCTAATTGATATGGCATATGAAAAGGTCTATCAGTTAATCTGGAAGAATATCATCTGTAGATATGGCCTGCCACATGCTTTCATCACTGATCATGGTACCTAATTTGAGAATGAGGATTTTTCTGTATACTGTCAACAGTCTAACGTTTAAAAAATTCATTCTGCTCCAGGACATCCACAAAGTAATGGGAAAATAGAGGTGACAAACAAAACTCTATTGAACGGGTTGAAGAAAAGGTTGGATGATGCCAAAGGAAATTGGATCAATGAGTTACATTCTATGTTATGGGCTTACCGAACAACTCCCTGAACAGCAACTGGGGAATATCCCTACATGTTGGCTTTTTGAAGTGAAGCAGTCATACCTATTGAGTTAGGGTTACCTACTCATAGGGTTATCAATTTCAATTCCCCGGTAAGTGATCTGATGAGACGCCTAGACCTAGACAAGCTCGAAGAAGTTAAAGAAGACGCAACAATTCGAAATGCAACTTACCAGCAAAGGATCGCGATGTTCTACAATAAAAGGGTCAAGAAGAGTGATCTCAAGGAGGGAGATTATGTGCTCAAGAAAGTGATCCAAAAGCACAAAAAGTTGGAAGATAATTGGCATGGGCCATATCGTGTAACTGCTGTTGTTCGACCTATCACTTACAAAATAGAAACTTTAGAGGGGAAAGAATTAAAAAATGCTTGGAATGCAGAGCACCTGCGAAAGTACTATCAGTAATGTAACCACATATGCACATGTATTCTATTGCTTCAATTTGAATAAAGATGATAATTTCCTCATATTCTTTTTGGTTCATTTTTTCCGGAGTACTAGTGCTACACACTACGCAAAAACAACCACTAATAATGATTTGTCATTATATCAACAACCTCCAACTACGGTTGGTCGGCACATCAACAACCACCAACTACAGTTGGTCGATATATCAAGAACCACCAACTACGATTATTCAATACATCAACAACCACCAACTACAATTGGTAGGCACATCAACAACCACTAACTACGGTTGGTCGGTATATCAGCAACCACCAACTACGGTTGGTCGGTATCCAACAATGTTGGCACAACAATCTTATAAGACAAGACTTGTTTGATTATGGATGACCTCAAGGGGCATATAAAACTAGGCAAGAAGATGTGTAAAATATCCACTGCCTAGGCACCAAGGTAATCTAGATAAGATTGCTACAACTAAGCAAGAACATGGGATGAAAATCATTCCATTATTTAGGCACTCATGGGTGATAAGTCACTACAACTAGATAAACAAATTGGTCAAAGCTCTATTGTCTAGGCAATCAAATCAAATCAATATAGGATAATTTGTCCCTTTATAGATACATACATTCATCAAAATATAGCATGATAAGAAAACCATCTTATAATTTATTTACAAAGAAAGAAAATTACAAATGAACTTTTCTTCATTACATGATCAATAACGAAATACAAATGTCCTATTCTATTGCTTTCCTTCCTTAAGATTTAGGTACGGGGTCCATTCCAGCTGGAGGATCATTTAGAGCAAAGAAAGAGTTGATAAAATTTAGATCTTGTAGCATACTAGTACTGCTCGAACTTGTTCGCTTACGCAAATGAGGAGGTCGAGATATCTCAAAATCTTCATGAAGATTATAATCACCGAGGTACTTGGATATCAAACACTGAGAAATGGAGTGAGCTGGAATCCATCTAATATCTAAGTTGAAAGGAGGAACGGGTAGATTAAGAAATCCAAGTTCATACCAATCCCACAAGGATTTCCTTTCTCAAGACGCATCACACCTAGAGCATTTAGCCACCCCTGTTTGTATCCCTCATTATTTAATTATTTCAACCGAGCATCAAGATGTCATAAAGCTTCATTGTCTCTCCCCATCCAAAATTCTCGTGGATGCTTATGAAATTGATACGTCCATCTCTCAGCATCTTGATGAAGTCTCTTCACAAAGTTTTCTTTACTCTCCAAAGCAGAACTTTGCTTGGAAAATGGCTCGGTAAGACTTTGGATTTTCTGGGACATTTCTTCCAAGTATTGATTTTTTGCCTTTAGTTGAACAGATTAATTTGCTAAGGCTTGTTGAGTCCTCATCTCTTCAATACTACTCCGACCAGCTCTTGCTCTGCCATGAGAGGAAGATGAATGTTTGGATCTTTTCAAAGCCTCTAATTCTTCTCTCAATGCTTCATTTTCAGTTTCCAAAAATGAAAAGCCCTCATCACTGATTGGGAACAGAGCTCCAGAGGAAGAGGAAAATTTTAGTTGTCTCAATTCATCTCTCAAAGCAATATTTTCCTCCTCCAGCAGCCTGGCAATGTTTTTGTGCTCCTCATCCTCAAGTTTTAGCACACTTTCTCTCTTCTTATGGGCTAAGAGATATTTTTCATAGCCCCGATCAACACTCAACTGTTGGTACTTTTTCTCATAGCCTTCATGCATAAGAGCAATGGTTTCTTTGTGCTGAAGTTGAAGTTCTTCGATTACTCCTTGGAGATATTCCATAATTTCATAATGTAAAGTGGGCTTGAAGGTAATCATGAGATTAAGGATAATCCCCCCCATTAATAATAGTGTTTGGGATTAAGGCATCCTGGCATGACAGCTCAAGCGTGGCAGCTCAAGCGAGGCAACTCAAGCAAGGCAGCTTGGCGTAGCATTTTAGCGTGGCAACTCATACTTTAGCTTGCTGTGTTAGTTAGTCATATTATATTTTTGTTTATCTTGACTATGAGATATAACGATTGTAATGATGTAACGAGAATAATTATTATGTATGAGGTCGAACGGTACTCGTGAGAGACCAGGCTTGGCAGGGTCTAGGAGAGCTTTCATGCTCTATAGAACGACCTCGCAGTGGGAAATTTTGAGGGACTTGGTTTGGAGGATTGAGAAGTGAGTCACCCTTAGGGCTTATCCTAACCATCTTAGATACATCGGGTAAAATACTGAAGGACCCTTACCGTGGAACCTCGGGCAGAGCGTCTTTGAGTTCCATTGGGCGTTGAGCTGTGAACCAAACATCCCTCTACTTAATGTCACATCTACTGTAGGTGATGTCACTAGCCGACTAGACAATGTTAAATCTACACTTGAGTAAACCACCGTGGTATTTGGGGCTGTCAGACAGTTGGTGAGCCACCTCTGTGACAACAGCCCACTGACACACAGTGGTTAGGCAAAAGGCATATGTTGGAATTTAATGTTTTTGACGTAGAGATAGCTAGTGCATCTGATATTTAATGTTTGTGACATAAATTATGAGGGATGTCTTTCACAGGCATTAATGACGGAGTTGCCTCGGGGGTGGTGTGGGAGGATATTTAAGGACCCCAACCACCTTTGAGGAGGGAATGATCTTTTTGAGAGTTCAGAAGTTATTACTAGAGGCAATATACATTAGAGAGAGAGAGTGAGAGTTATTACAAATCAGAGAGTTTACTCACCCTCCATTGCCATTTATTACGAAGATTTTACGACTTGATAGAGATTCTTGAGGGTGGTTGGTGTGTTTGGCTGCCTGCCAAGGTGTATCTAGGGTGCTTACTTCTTTCCCCCTCTAACTGAGTTACTTATGAGTTCATTATTACCTACTGAGTTATACACGAGAGATTTGTGAGTTCTAACTGAGTTTATCTTCACCGAGTTGTGTCTGCGTGTCCTGTAATTAATCCAAGGTCTTGTTAATTAACTTATCATTACTATACTCAAAAGGGGTTATGCCTCCATCTTATCTAAACTACCCTTTTACACATAATAAGCCACATTGTTCACCACAGCTCGATCAAGCAATCATTTTAAATATCGATAAGCATCAACTGCTCATTCTGAAGCATCAGGCCCAAGAATATCAACTATTTGTGCTTCAATAAAGTCTGTATGACCAGTTTTGATGTAATCATTACATTTCTTCATCAATTCTGTATTATGAGATGACAAGAGCTCCATTCTAGCATTAAACTAGCAAGGAAAGATAAAAACAAATCAACAACTGTACAATTATATTGAACAGGTAAAGGAGAAAGCTCAAAGTAAATAACATAGTCGTTTTTATTGATTATAAGAGTGTACCGCCAAAAGGTACGAGATGAAAAGGAAAAACAGAAAAACAAGATAAGAAAAGAATAGAAAAACTTTACACCTTCTCCTTATCACCTATAACATCATCAGTGGATTTGGAAGAAGGAATTGGTTGCTCGAAAGGCAATTGGCGTTGCTCGGTAGAAGTTGTCTGATGAACTTGCATGGAGGATTAATGGATGGTAGTTGTAGGTGTTTGTTCTATGATCAACATAGAAGATTCATCGGATCCAGCTTCATCATCATCTTCTTCTTCTTCTTCAATAGGAGGAGGAGGGCCATGAGTGTGTTTCTAAAATAGTTCAGAATCATCAGCAACATTCAACTCCTTTAACGCTGCAACACAGCTATCCCTGAAGTACTTCAATCTTGCATAATCCATCTAGGAAGAGGCAGCAGCTAAAGCCTTATTCCATCCTTTGTACCAGCCAAAGCTAAAGGACTTCTTCACAACAACTTTTCTTTTCACCCTCTCTGAAGAGGTTTTCTCCCTTAAAATCTCCTCAGCAGACTTTACCTTCTCCTCAAGGTCTTTCTTACGACGTTTAGCCTCTTCAAGCTTGCCATCAGCCTCCACTTTACTGGAAATGATGACTTTTAATTTATCCTCCACCTCTTTGGAAGAATTTATAGCTTATTGTAGAGCTGTATAATCTTTCTGTCAAGTTGTAATTACCTTTTGTCGAGATGTTATAGCCTCTTGCCGAGCCGTATCACCATCTTTGGCCACTTCAACGGCTTATTATCGAGCTGTCTCAACAGATTGGATTTTATTTTCCCAGGTAACCTTATTCTCCTTGTACTTTTATCGGGACTCCATCAAAGATTTTGATTACCCGACAAGGGATTCCTCCACTCCACTTGAAGAGGTTGAGGCTTTGATAACTTCATCCTTCTCCACGATATTATTAAAGTAAACTAAAAACTGCAAAAAGAAGACGGGCACAAATCAGAGCATGAACATGGCAATGAAGGATCAGACTAATAAGTAACATGACACTTATTGATTCAAGGTGGTGGGCTGCCAATCGGTAACTTTATCTCGAGGAGTTGAAGTTTCAGCAGCTCAATAATCAGGAAGAGTCCCCGATTTTATCAATTTCTCGTCGGAGAACTAGCCTTTAAATAAGGAAGCTCAGCCCTAGTAGGTTGGGCAGCGACACCTGTAGGATTTTCGGCAAGACCTATCCTTAACCTTTTCAAAGGGGCACCTTCAATCAAAGGTGCTGCCTCTTTTGTAACAGCTGCTTCAATCATAGGTGCTGCCTCTTTTGGAAAAACAGGAGGCTTCTTGCTGACCTACTTAATAATTGAAATTCCTCCCCCAGATGGAGCAATATCTTTTTGGGTGGTCCCTTTAGCTGGGACATCATTTTTACTCTTCCCTACCCCCTAAGTACCAGTTGCAGCCCTGGCAAAAAGGTCGAGCACTTTCTTCTTCTTCGTCATCAGGTCAGCAATAGAAGTACCCAAGTCAGAAGAAGATTCTTCAACAGTTACTGAAGATGCATGTGCTTGGTAAAGGTCAAGAGCCAAAGGAGGAACAAGAGGACGAGCAATAAAAGAAGAAGTGGTGTTCTTGTATGTCAGCAAGTAGGAGGTAGCTCTCACGTGCTCCCCAGCTACTGATTGATGCAAACACGAGATGAGTTTCAAGTCTTTTATATTAATATCACTCTCTTTCAGAGATTTCCTTTTGATGTCAACTGAAAAGTAAAAACACACATGTCAGTGATGCATTTTATCAAACAAAATGGAGCTAATTTAAAAAAACAAAAACAACCTACCCCATTGCCATAAATTGGACATCTGGGACCTTGGTACACGTCTTTCCCTTTTTGAGGAGGGTATTGCCAATTTTTCATCACAACCCCATGCTCAATATAATCCCTATTAGCATCAGGGAGTTTGACCACTAAACCTCTATTTGAAAACCTAGCTTTTAAATAAAATTTGGTGTCACTGGTAACCCATTTATAAAAGTACATAATTTCAGGAATCCCTAAATGAGTTTCATGAATTTGATTCAACCTATGTACGCCATTAACTACCCTCCATGTATTTGGAACTACTCTTGCAGGAACAATATCAAAATATTGGCGAAATTCCAAACACAAGGGATTAGGCGGGAAAGAAAAACCGCATTCTGCTATAAAAATAGAGGGAAACCAGTGTCCCTCAGCTAGAGAAAATAAATCAGAGGGGCAAGGAGGATCTTCTAGAATAACCCAAGAAGGAATAGCAAAATCAACCTTAAACTTATCCAACGATTCAACAAGGTAAACCATGGTTGCTAAAGCAAAGAAAGAGGAAAGAAAATAAATTCTTACAGAACATCAAGAATTCAGCTAAGGTGGATGATAGAAGGAACGATCGTAAGAAGAAAAAAGTGAGAAGACAAAGAGTTTGTAAATCTAAAAGTCAAAAGGTAGAAGATGACTTGATTCTATCGCTTTTAAATACCTTGCTTCGGGAAACGAGAAAACTAATGATCACTAGAGACGAAGATTGCATTTTCGACGGCTAAATGATAAGAAGACGCAAATACCCAAGCATCCGTTGAAGATTTAAAATATTCACGATTTTTCCATTTCGCGCTGAAAATCATTAAAAGTCACAAGTGTTGGAGATCTATAATCTAACAAGACTGGATAAACATGCCCGAGCAACTTCTGGGCATAATTTTTCACACTCTCATATCCAACCTCAACTGTGAAACATTGGGGGCTTCTGTTGATACGAAAATTAGTTAGCTGACCTGGACAAATTATATGAAGAGACCTGTCATCCTATGTGGCGTAAAATATATTTACCAAGAAACTCAGCATACCGAGCTACTCTGGGTACCGAGCATCTAGTTAGGAAGATCAAACGGCGATCTTAGATTGATTTAACATTCTTACCATGTACATATGTATATGTCTATTAAATAACGTCATATTGTCCATTCATACTGACAACCTAAGGGCTATAAATACTTTGTATACACCCCCACAAGCAGGGGATGATGAGTAGCGAACTTAATCAAGGTTAAGGCGAGATACCCAACGATACAAAATAGTGGACGTAGGCCATTATCATTAGGGCTGAACCACTTTAAAAATCATTTGCCTCATTTCTTTATTCATATTTATCTGTTATTAATTAATTAGATCAAATCTAGTTTTTTACATTAACAGTGAGGTTTGGTGCATGTTTTGGGATCATTTGGTTGAGGTTAATATTGGGATAGGATTAATTTTGAGGGTAACACTCTTATTAGCTAAATTAGAGAAAGCTAAAACACTCATAAGGCATTTGAAAAAACACTAGAGAGGCAAAATAGAGGAGGCACCAAGGATTGAAGAGGATTTAAAGGTTTTTAAGACTTTGATTGATTAATCGATCAAAAGCAAGTGTACACCGATTACGATTTTAATTCGAATTCTGTTATGATATTAATAGTCATTGGAATCTGGATTAAAATTTTTGAAATTTGATCTTAATCATCTAAAAACATAATTTTTTAATTAGATTTAATTATATATTTAGCCTAAATCATGTTGAGAAACTTTTATAGATGAATGATAAATTCGTTGAATTGAAGCATAGAATTGTATAATCTGACCATAATAGTGTAACTCTAGATCATTGCATTGATAATTTATGAAAACCTTCATGTTGAATATGAAATTAAATTATATATGAGATGAATCTGATAAAAAAATGAACTTAGAGTTCTAAAATAAATAATCTGAAATTTTACATATATTATTGTGATAATTGCCTCAAATTTATTGATTTAGGTTAGTATGGGTGATAAACATCGTATAATTGAAGGATATTGGAATTGTATTATTTAGAGGATTGAAATCTAGGTTTTTTGTATTTAATGGACTTTTTTACAAATTGGGGAAGAAGGCTTATGCATGGATCTCGTTCTAAGGAGATTGGGGTTTAGTTCGAACTAAAGATAGGGGTTCGTTCAAACGAGTTTGGCTTTCATTCTAACGACTTTGATTTTTGGTACGCACGACTTGTTCTTTTTCATTCTAACGAATTAGGATTTTAGTTCGAACAAATTTGGTACTCTTTGATAATAAATTTTGAATTAATTAGAGATAATAAGTCCGAAACTTATGATACTTTATTAATATACAAGTAGATTGGATTTATGTGTACTAGACTTTCTGTGAGAGTATACCATGGCGTATGAGTGATCACGGAGTATGTAATAAGAGGGATTTTGATGGGTGCATACGACGTTCACCACGCCCCAGTGTTACAATGGGCTTTCCTCGGTCCTTTTATCTCGATCCTAAGTCTGACATACCTGTGTCCCGAGTGGGGGTAAGCGATGGAATTTATCCCATAGCCTTGGGTATGGAGGCTGTGTGATAGTTATGAATGAATAGTTATTATCTCTTATTGATGCCTCGAGGTTTGAAGTTTGGGATAACCTATAACTATACTTGGTACACATGAGTGATCTCTAAAGGAAATAGGGATAGGCCTTCGTTCTTTTGTGTGCAAGCTTATGAATAACCCATCTATTTGTATGTGAGTGGGTACATACTCACTGGATATCATACTAATGTGATCGTTTTTCATTTATTGAGTTTATATGAGGATTGTATGTTTGAATGATAAAATTATGGAACCCTGCTAATTATAAACAAATGAGAAAGACTTATAATTATATATTATTGAGATCACTTGTGTTTGTGATTAGACCTGCATGTGCTATTTAGGTTGTTTGGGCTGGGTTATCTTATTACACCTAAATAGAGAGATGCATTATTATTATTATTATTATTATTATTATTATTATTATTATTATTATTATTATTATTATTATTATTATTATTATTATTATTATTATTATTATTATTATTATTATTATTATTATTATTATTATTATTATTATTATTATTATTATTATTATTATTATTATTATTATCGTGTCCCAACTTTAGTTAAATTCTTATTCCTTTTAGACTTTCTAGGTTTAATCATATTTGTGGAATCTATTTTTTTGTCATAGGTAGCAGAAAATGCCACAACCCTAATCTCTTCTCCTTATTTTCAGTTCGAGCAATAATTTATAGGATTTAGGTTTCGAGCCTTCATGATCATCCTCATTTCTTTCATTTACTATTTAGTGGTCCCTTTCAGATATTTGTATGGTTATTTTTTTATGTTGGAGCATTTATTTTATATTTAGAGTTGGTTATTATATATTGAGATAATTTCGTTATTCCAGTAATGAAATTATATTTGTTATGGTATTGGTATAAGAGTTTCATTTGGTTTATTCATATATTACTATTAGTTATTTATTGTTATTGTTTTATTTTACTAAGTCATACTTAGAATGATACAATTTGTTTAGACTCCTGAATTATTTATATTTAGAACTAATCAATCTAGTATGGATTTTACGGAATGTCACAAAAAGGCATGTCTGACACAAGGTACTTTGAATTATACTCGAAGAATTGCCTTAGATTCAAAACTAAGGAAAAAAATGTGTATCCTTCCAGTTTCCCCTCTATTGTTCAGTAGGACCAAAGAACCATTGGTAGCTTGTCATCCCATGCACCAATATAGTCCTCCATTATCTTAGGGAAAAATGTCAACCATAGTCTGGTTTATATCCTCATCTTAACCATTGCCTTTTGGTTAATCCACTATTGAAATTTAGTGAATGATCGAATATTTGTCCCATAACATTACCACATCTTTGTTACCAAATGGTGTTCCATTATCTAATAGAATAACTTTGGGGATGCCAAACCAACGAATCATATATTCTTAAATGAATTGTGGCACCACACCTGTTGTTTCCCTTTTCAATGATATTGCCTTTTCTCACTTAGTAAAGTACTTAGTTGCCACTAAAATTTATTATTTTCCTCTATAGGAATGATTAATTTTTCCCACAAGGTCAATTTCCAAAGTATGTAAATGATAAGATGTTCAGAGTGAATTGAGTTCTACCGACGGAGAATTAATGAGGTTACTGTGAAGTTATCAAGGCTTCTATTTACAAAGAAAATCAGTTGAGTCTTTCTCCATTATTATACAATAATAACCTAATTTTATGAATTGATCATATGATTTCGCTCCTCCAAAGTGAGCTAGGTCATCATCTTGCTTAAGGACTTTCGCTTCCTCCTCCATGGAGTATAAATATAACACCTCTAAAAGGGCTTCTTTTTCCAATAAGTAGAATCTTGGGGAACTTTTTCGGATTTCTATGACATCTATCTTTTCACTTGGGATAACTCCATTTTTGATGAACTTAATGTAGGGTTACCTCAGTCTATTTGATCGTACAGGAAAGGAATTTCAACTAGTTTGAAGAAAGCTTGACACAACACATTCTCTTTGTATTGCTGATGCATCTTGGTTCATTGTTGGAAAAAAATATCCCTCCCTTCAGATTCTTCAATAAACGAAACTATTAGTTATTTCATAATTCTGATCATAAGTTTTATTCGTTCATCCTCATATTTACTCTGGGCCTGTACATCTAGATAGGGTGCCCCAAGGATTTTGGTAGTATAAATTTCCTTGAAGAAGAAAATATTGTGCTAACTCTGTAAGCTTTATCTTTTCATATCTTTCCTCCAATTGGTTTCTGATTCGTCATAAATTCTTCATATTTATCCCCATAATCTTGCTACATTTATTATCCCGTGCAATGCTATTTCTTTGATTTTATCTCATATCACTGCTATTAATGATTTCTTATGAGTACATCGTGTTTTGTGTATTTCTCTTACTTTATGCAGATATTTGACGCACTTAAAAGCGAGAGAGAAACCAGAATGAAGATCGAGAATCGGGAAGTACAGTTAAACGAAAATTCATAATTATACATCAAGAATCTAGACATGGAACCTAAATAGAATACGAAGTTCATGAGCTCATGAGCGCGTAGGAAGAAACGATACCCAAATCCGAGTCCTGGTTGTGAAGTTATGAAGATATGAAGATGAGGAGAATTAAAGAAAGAAAGAAGGAAAATTTAGGATGCGAACCAGTTGGGTTCGAAAGGGGAACCGATTTGGTTTTACTAGACAATTTTGCCTCGGTACTAGAATTGTGAATCGGTTCGCCCCTTTATAAAGGCCAATCTGAATCGGTTCGACGAGCTGATAAATTTTAATCCTCATCCTTTCAAAAATAGAAGTTCTGCAAAAGTAAAACACTTGAAAAAAATGTAATAGTTTTTTTTATTATTCATTATAAGTTAATAAGGAACTTTTGGAGAGAGAATAGAGAGCTAGAAGGACGCACAAACCCTAAATGAATTATATTTCAAATTTTAATGCAATTTATGGATATTATTCATCAATAATAAAGTTTGAATTCTTTCTCCGTCTTGTTCTTTCAATTTATGCATGCTTTCTTTATATTTCTGGGTTTAAAAATGATCATTGGATGCTTAGAGTTAATTTAATCTTGAATATGACTACATGTAATGTAAAAATTGTTGGTTTTGTTCATAGAAACATGTTAGGATAATTTTCTAGGGGTTGGGATGCATGAACCCAACCCTATATGTTTTGCATGGATATAAAATATGCTCTTGAAATAAATATATAGTCAAAAACTTGTTCTATTATCGAAATCACCATTGTATAACTTTTAACTTCGTTTGCTCTAGGTAACTGGAGTGTTTGAGTATGCGACGCGTGTTTGGATAATTATATCATGCGCTTTATATTATTTCTTGCTTATATATTGTGTGGGTTAATTCCCTTATATATATAATTCTTGGAATAATTAAAGTCTCTTTTCAATTAATTAGTTAGATCTTGACTAGTTTTATATTCAGTAAAATCACTAGGGGTTGGAGGATTGTATCCCGAACTTATTTTTATCGTATATAGTTTAAATAAAAAATTCTTCGTTCTTGCTTTCATTGTGATTGATTAGGTTGTTTTAATTTAATAGTTAATTGTTATTCTCAAAATCATCATCTTTCCTTTTCGTTCGGTGAGTTGAGTGTTATATTAGTCGTTTCTCCTAGTTGCTGTTATGCCCTGAGTCTTAGTCCGCAAGTTCAATACACGACTTGCTCAGATTATTACTTACCCGATCGACTAACACTTAAGTCATATTTATAAGAACTAGAGACAGATTTAGATCCGCGTCAAGTTTTTGGCACCGTTGTTGGGGATTAGGTAGACACACTAGGTTAGGTTGAATCAATCTAAAAATTTGACTCTAAATCCTAAAAAGCCCGAAAAAAAGAAATTTAAATCCCCCCCCCCCCCCCCCCCCAAAAAAAAAATTCCAAAATATCAACAAAAATAAGAAAAATAAATATAAAAATAAAAACTTGAGTCTTGAGAACACCCAAAGGGATAACGACCCAATTGAATTACCCTTAGATATAAGTCTTATGATTTTGAGAAAGAATTTGACCCAATGGATGAGGACCTCACTCGTGAAGTCCACTCGCTATTGCACCCATTTGGTCACCTAGATGAGAGTGGCTGGAATGACATGATAGATAAATTCGTTCTTTATGAACATGCACCCAAAACTTTTAGAAGTATGCTGAAACATGAGGTTTTATATATTAGTGACAAGATCGAGAAAATAATTCGACAATTTTCACTCGGTGACGCATGGTTTATCACACCGCATTGTAACTTTCCACAACGTTTGCATGTGTCATTTGAGTTATTGGATGAGATTAAGGACATAACTAGAGTATCGTCCTATTTGAAGCTTGATTTATCTGTTCTCGAGTTAGAGAAAAGTCTAGGCTTAACGTGTCAGTTGGAATTTCAGCATGATAGAGTCGTCAAGTGTGACCATTTATGTTATGACGTGGTGGTCCATGTCGATTTCACTCACCGCATTTATTATGTGCCTCCATTTGTATACTTGTTCTATTGGGTTGACTTGCATTTGTTCAGACTTTTTATTTATTATTTGGAGGAATCCATACACAGAGTTGAGTAAGTTCTAGGAGAGAGGTCGTCGCACCCCCGACACGTATGGGGTGATTTTTTTTGTTATACTTTTGAGTTGTGTGTTGGTGATATATAATGTCTTATTGCATTTTAATATTTGTTCATTTTATTTTCACACTATGCTTTTCTTATTTAGATTTTTGTCATTGTGCTCGAGGACAATGCTAAAGTCTAAGTTGGGGGTGGGGGGTTATAAGTGCGTCTTTTAAAATACCCTCAAATTTGAAAAATGTTAAAGTTAAAAACAAATAAAAAAAATTCAAAAGTTTCCCCAAAAAAATTGAAAAAATTATAAAAAGCCAAAAATATTTTTCTTTAAAATAACTAAAAGTTGGAAATTAAATTCTTCAAATTATCATTAAATTTTTCTTTGAAGTCTCAATTTGTAAAAACTTCATGCACTAATGTTGAAATTGACTAAAACCGAAATTGAGCAAAAATTGATGACTTAATGAACAAGTGTGAAGATTTTTAACCCGGTGAGATTTTAAGCTTATCACTTTTTTCAATTAATTAAATCAATACAAACTAAGAGTTAACTCAAAATTTCTATCAGTGTTAAAAATTGGTTGATGATCTCTAAATTATTCTTTTGATCAGTTATGGAAAATGAGTGAAATATTATTTTGAAAACTCGCTAATAATGTATCCGAATCAAAATTCAATTCGAGACGAACATGGTAATGTGATTAGTAATTTAAATAAATGAAGTTAGGCCATTATTTGTTTATCCAAAAATATTAGCTATAAAAATACATAAAAATTATCTCGTTGCAAACCACTTTGAGACTAATAATTCATACATTTTTTGTTTGTTAACCCAAAAAATCCAATTAGCCCAGAGTTGTGAAAATAAAAAATTCATCAAGTATGTCCAAATGGTGCAATAAAAAGGGGCAAGAAAAGAATAATGGAAAAAAATGCTGAAATAAAAATAGAAGAAATTGAAAGAAAACATAAAAAAATAGAAGAAAAAAAGATAAAAAGAGCAAATGCACAAAAAAGTACCTAAGACATCGAGAAAAAAAATTCAATTACGAATTTTTCAACCATCCCATTTTTTTACCCTATATACCATAACCCAAAAAAGTCCTAACCGTGTTCTAATATCGAAATTAATTACCGCCTAGAGAGCTAAAACACGAAAAAATAATGAAGGGGACAAAATGGTGCGACTAAAAGATGATGTTTTTCATTTCCCAATAACCGTAACCCGTTCATGATATATTTTCACCTAAATAATTATGTCTTTCTATTTTTGTGCATGAATTCATGTTCCTTTACATCTAATCTTTATATCAAGCACACCGAGAGAAAATAACGACATTATAAGAGTTTCTTGTGTGAGAGAATCCCGTAAGAAATTGAATCAAAATAAATTTTTGAAAAGTAACATAATGATAAATCGATGGAAGTTAGCGATTTAAATTCGACTTCACGCGCACACACAGACACACACGAATTGAGACTCTCGAATATGAATTTTAGGTGACTAATTTTGGGGAATTTAAGTTGTAAATTTTTTAAGTATTTCAATTTTTCTTTGAGACGAAAAACTAATTTTGTGGGTATATTCACTTCAAACCCTCACGAGACACCCCTCGTCCTACTAGGGTAACCTAGTGGTTTAACGACTTGTTGCATACGCTAAATGCAATCATTTGCTCGCGAAAAAGGTTTTCTATCCAAAATAAGAATTTTTTTTTATAAGTGTTTGATCTTGCAAGATTCTTTTACATTGCTCGTGATGAGCAAAGTTCTATGTTATAGGGGATTGATTCGGCATAAAGTCTTGACATTTATCCCCATAATTTAGCCACATTTATAATCCCGTGCGATGTTAATTTAATGATTTTACCTAATATCATTGCTACTAATGATTTCCTACGGGTGCATTATGTTTCATGTATTTCTCTTACTTTGTGTAGAAATTCAATACACTCGAAACCTAGAGAGATAACGAAATGAAGATTGGAAATTAGGAAGTAAAGTTGAGGGAAAATTTGTAATTTCATAGCGGGAATACAGACACAGGACCTAAAGAGAATATGAATTTCATGAGCTCACGAGCGTATTGGAAGAAACGGCACCTAAATTCGAGTCCCGATTGTGAAGTTATGAAGATATGAAAAGGAAGATTGAAGGAAAATTTGGGATACGAACCGGTTTGGTCCCAAAGGGGAACCAATTTAGTTTTGATAGAAAATTTGGCCTCGATACTGGAATTGCAAAACGGTTCGACCCTTTATAAAGGCCAATCCGAGCCGGTTCGAAGAGTTGACACATTTTAATCCTTATCCTTTTAAAATAAGAATTCTGCAAAGGTAAAACACTTAAAAAAACATAATAGTTTTCTTTTATTATTCATTCTAAGTTAGTAGGGAACTTTTGGAGAGAGAATAGAGAACTACAAGGAGGCACAAACCCTTGAAGGCTATATTTGAAGTTTTAATGCAATTTGTGGAAATTATTAGTCAATAAGAAAGTTTGTGTTCTTTCTCCATCTAATTCTTTCAATTTATGCATGTTTTCTTTATATTTTGGGGTTTACAATTGATCATTGCATGCTTAGAGTTAATTTAATCTTGAATATGACTACATGTAACATAAAAATTGTTGATGTTGTTCATAGAAACATGCTAGACTAATTTTCTATGGGTTGGGATGCATAAACCCAACCCTATGTGTTTTTCATGGATATAAAATAAGTTATTGAAATAAATAAATAGTCCCAAACATATCGTGTTATCGCAATCACCATTGTATAACTTTTAACTTCATTTGCTCTAGGTAACTGGAGTGTTTGAGTATGCGACGCGTGTTTAGATAATTATATCACGCGCTTTATATTATTTCTTGCTTATATATTGTGCATGAAGATTCCCTTATATATATATATATATATATATATATATAATTCTTGGAATAATTAAAGTCCCTTTCCAATTAATTATTTAGATCTTGACTAGGTTTATATTTAATAAAATTACTAGGGCTTGGAAGATTGTATCCTGACCTTATTTTTCTCGCATATTGTTTAAATAAAAAATTCTTCATTATTCCATTATTAGTAATTGGTTAGGTTGTTTTAACTTAGTAGTTAATTGTTATTCTCGAAATCATTATCTTTCCTTTTCGTTCAGTGAGTTGAGTGTTAGATTAGTCGTCTCTCCTAGTTGTCGTTACGCCTTGTGTCTAAGTCCCTGAGTTCGATACCCAACTTTCTCGAATTATTACTTATGCGACCGACTTACACTAGAGTCATATTTACACACACTAGAGACACATTTAGAGTCGCGTCAGTTTCTTATCTCACCCTTAGAGTTTGAATCATCATCACTAGGGAAGACTTGGAGCACAAATATTGTTGGTGTTCTTCGATGGATCACCACTATTATAGACTCACCATCCATACCCACTTTCTTTGCAATTTTGGGGTAGACATATGCGTAAATATTCATTATTATTGGGTATCTCTGCACCCTAAACTCATGGAATTACTCTATCCACTTTTAGATAATCGTTCTATATAGTTATAGGATAAGGTTATTTAAATCACATTTAGTTTCTACTATTTAACCCTAAGGTTATAGTCTCCTTTGCTGAAGAGGGACAAATGCCTCTTTCAGGGCTTCGAGCAATCCCAAAATTAATGATTCATACTCTTCCTCATTATTTAAACCAATAAAGTCGAATTTAAAATATTGAGTAATATCTTCCTTTCTTATGGACAATATAAGTCCTTTTACCCTTTTACAATTAGCAGATGAGCCATCAAACTCCATAGACCACTCTTGTAGATCCGCCTCACAAATCATCCCTTGGTATACCTTCTTGAGGTCTTTCGAATATATATGAGGGGGATATGGACAAAAGGTATGCATGACCTTAGATATTGACTGCTTGAGGGATCAGACACTTAAGATCATACTCATAGAGGATGAGGAACCATATTTCTTCGCTCCTAATCAAAACCGTTCATTCCAAAAAGAACTTGATTGGATCATATCTAGTCACTATGTGCTTAGTTGAAGATAACATGTAATTTCTTAGCTTTTGAGCTATTAAGACTATTTCCAAATGGTGTCTCTCTATGATAGTTTATCTTGACTCAGGAGCATGGATAATTCTACTCAGATAGTAGATATATCTTTCTCGTCATCCACTTCTTGTGCCAATAGTGCATCGATGGTCCTTGTAGCGGAGGTAAGGAAAATAAACAAAGCTATTCTAGATTTTGGTGGGATCTTCATTTGAATAGAAGTGATGAAATATCTTGAGCTTATCAAAAGAAGCTTGGTGTGGTTCCTGCCATTATAACTTGGTAGTTTTTTATAGCAGATACATTAGTGGGTGAGTGATCTCAGATTTACCAGGGACGAATCTTCTCTGGTAAGAAATTTTTGCAATGATATTTTCAGCTCCCTCAATATCTTTGGACATGTCATATCAAGGATGTATTTTTCCTTATCTTGGTCCATTTGAACCTTTTGATGATCCACCACAGATCCTAATAATTTCCCCTTCATTACACCAAAGGCACACTTAAGTGGGTTAATTTTGAGCTTGTACTTTCTACATTTTTTGATAGCCCTCCTCAAACAATCAAAGTTTGAGTCCTCATTATTAGATTTAACGACCAAATTATCCGCATACAATTCCAAAATATCATGAAAGAAGTTTCTATCACCTAAAGCTAGTGTAATGATTTGTCTTAGCTTGAGTATACAAATTATAAGCAAATAACAAATAAAGAAAAATTAACTACTAAAATACTAATGAAGAGAAAACAAAAGATATATGGGAGAAAGAGAGTAAGAGCCAGATTTATGTGGTTTGGCAAACAACGGTGCCTACGTCCATAGGTGCAAGTGTTTGTTGTATTGATTACTTGGCAAAAGCCTTAGATGAATACAATATGAAATCTCTCAAGTTCTCTCGAGAATTGGACAGCATAATAGTATGGAAAAATATCTCGGATCCCACCAAAGTGTGGGTGAGAAACTAGAGTGACAAGTGTTATGACTTTATAGATTAGGCATGTACACACTTTTCATGCTAGTAAGAGAATAATAACGCCCTTAGTTATGGGCACATGGGGTAAATATTTTCATATCTCACCCACATATGTGTATTTCTGATGTCAACCAATTACACAGTGCACACTTATTATAACGACGTTGCTTGACGGTGTTAGCCTTTTGTGTGACCCCATATAAAATTAGAGCTAGATTGATCAGGTCTAAATTAAACAAAATAGGATTTTATAAACAATTTGGTATCATTCTAAGCATGACTGAACACATAACTAAATAGCTCAACATAAAAGTGGTAAACCATACAATCTTTGATACCAAACCTACAACAATAATAGAATCAACACATGCTACACTGTCTTGAAATACAATTCCAAACCAAAGTAATAATAATAATACCGACTCGACATAATAGTAAATGGAAATAGAGGAGTGAGCACGCAGGCTCGACATTTACATCCTATGAGATCAACAAGTGGGAACTCGATACTAGATCAAAGATGAGGTTGCACTTGTGTTCTATGTCCTGAAAATATTAATATGCTACTTTGCTAACAAGTGTAATTGTTGTAAGAATATAATTGATTCTATACTAAAATATAATTATGCATCTTATTCTCATCTATTAGTTTCTTTTAGGTTATCCAAAAATCCAACAATCCTGTGTATCACACTCATCTAATCCTAGACCCAAGTGAACCCCATGATTACATATTATTCGTTTCAATTGAATATTAATAATAAATTATTCTATGCCTCTCAAGTATTTACATATAAAAAGAAAACACATCTCTACGTGTATCTAAACATATGTACCATCCATACCAATTATTATATAATTAATTACTAAAGTATCGAAGTGTCATCATCGCACGACATGGGGTAAGCTCGTCTCATTCTCTCGGTATATCAAAGTGGTTTCATGACCCGACCTAGGGTACAACTCATGCCTATCTATCAGAGTACCGAAGTGGATCCATCTCTTAACTTATGGTACAATACTACTGTAGTACTCATCATCATACGACCCATGATATAACCATCACTATCTATTGGGATACTGAAGTGGAGCCATCGCACGGTCTATAAGAATATCCCATAGAGGATGTATCCCTTATGTACACATAATCAATATATCACATATGATTTAAAATAAAATTACTCACATTTAAAGAAGGATACGAGTCTGATTTTCTTTCCAATGTATTTATCATATAAGATTAAAGGTTTTATATCAATATCTCAAAATGTCTAATTCTCCTAATTTACTTCAAAATTCCTTTTTTGACCAATTTAGAAATAAAATCTCAATTCTTCCCTGGTTGGGCATATATGACCCTCAAACCTAGCCATTAACACGGTTCATGCTCATGGACCACAATTGTGGTCGTTCGCACAACTAAACCACGAGACCTTTGAGAATTATATTTTTCTTTAATCTATAACCCCTATTAATACCCCTCTGTCCAAAAATGTAATCAACGACATATTTCAAGGTTTTACTGCATCCCATATGCCCTAAATTGTCCTACAAACTTTTTAAACCAAATCTTATGCTATCCTTACAAATTTACTAGATTATATGGGGATTTAAAGGTATTTTTAATAATTAGAACCCTAGGTTTGAATTTCATTCTAATGTCCAAAATTTCCATTCCATTTGTTCCATAATCAAGGGGATTTTACTCAATCTTTTCGGTATACATAATTCTAACCTCAATTTGATAATTATAACCCACAATTCATGACAAATCGAATCAAATTCCATATATGAATAAAAACCTAATATTTAATAATAAACATCAATCTAAAACTTCTTATTTAATTATCTAAATCAAGTGTTCTACATTTAGATTTAGAATCCATTGAATAATTATATTCTAGTAACAAAAGAAATTATATAAATATACTAAATAAATTTGCTTGTAAATTAAGGTGGTTAATTCCAAGTCAATTTCCCCAATTTGTCTTCCTCCAAGACAAATGTTTCAACCCTTCTTCTCCAAGTTATATATTTTCTTTAACCTCTCTATAGTATTAGGGTTTTCTCTCTAAAGTGTTAAAATGAACTAGACTAACCCTAATCTCCTTTTTATCTTGTTAACCACGAAATCGGGGTTGGCCCCCCATTAACTTTGACTTATTAAGACAAAATATCACCAATTAGTCTAAAAGCTACCCCAAGCTATATACTATCCAATATGTGTTAAAACCTATCATTTTAAGGTACGATCTAACATTATACTTTCCCCACAAGTCATCCAAACCACCCCATCAACATTTTACTATCTACACTTGTTGGAGTTTAAAATAATTTTTTAATTTTTTAATTAAGTTGTTATTTATTTATTTATGTGTATTACATTAAATTTAAATAATTATTCATGCACACACTTATCAAATCAGTTTAGTGATGTCACTAGTAAGTGCCGGTATATGACATTTCACAATATAATATAAATTTAGGCAATTCATTAAAATTATGGGGTATGACATTCTTCCCCCTAAACTAAGAAATTTATTCCAAGAAATTCAAATTTTATACTTGATTAGAATAACTCTGGATATCTCGTCTGCATGACCTCTTCTCTCTCTGATGTGGACTTCGCCTTTCTATGGTGTCCCTATTGGACTCAATCTAACGGTATGAGAACCTTCGATCATAATGTATGCTCTCTCTGGTTAACTCTGCATTGCGATCGTTCCTCATAACTCGCATCAGCTTGAGGTCAATCCCATCGACGTCGAGATGCTTGTAAGAGTCCCCATCCCTCAGAAATTTCCCCAGCATTGATACATGGAACACATCATTTACTCACTAAAGATGGTCGAGTAAGGCCAATTGGTAAGCCATAAAGTCTACTCTATCCAAAAGTATGAAGGTACCAACCTAACTGTTAACCAACTTCCCTTTAAACCTAAGTATGACTACCCCTTTCATCGATAGACTTGAAAAAAGACCTGATCGGCCACCTAAAACACAAAATCCATCCTCCTTATATTGGCATAATGCTTATGCTTATCATGTTCTATCTTCATCAGTGCTCAGAAGAGTGCCACCTTTTTTTTATGTGTCCCGAATAATATATGGTTCGAACATCCCGTATTCCCCGGACTCTAACAATAGACCGAAGAGCGGCATAGTCACCCATTTAGTACCTTGGAGGGTTCCATACCAATAGTCTGCTGATGACTATTGTTATAAGAAAATTGCACATGAGGTAGATAATTATCCCATTCTCCTTTGAGATTCAACGTATGATCAAAGCATATCATCCAAAATCTAGTGCGCTCGCTCAGTTTAACCGTCAGGCTGAGGGTCAAATACTGTGCTTAAACTCAACTAAACTACCATAGCATCCTAAAATCCTCGCCAAAATTGATATATGAAAGTGTTGTCCATGTCGGATATAATGTCACGTGACACACTATGAATCCGTACAATATCTACAATAAATAATTTGACATATTACTTGGTTGTAACATTTGTCTTTACTAGAAGGAGATGAGACACCTTTATCAATCTATCAATGATGAACCAAATCAAATCATGACCTCTCTATGACCTTAAAAATACCACTATGAAGTACGTGGATATTCTCTCCTACTTCCACTTGGGAATGTCTGATGGATGCAACTCCCATGTCGGTCTTTGATGCTCCACCTTTACTAGTTGACAGGTGGTACACTTATTGATTTACCATTAAACCTTACGTATGTTATGATACATTTTATCCCCTCCCAGGTGTACCATGAATAGAGAAACATGTGGCTTGGCTAAAACTTCTCTCCTTAAATCGGGACTCTATGGCACTACTAACCATCCCTGAGATCTTTATCCATTATACGAACTAATCGAGAAGGAAGGAACTTCACCTTACACTAGGTTTTATATCTTTTCCTAAAAAAAGGTATCTGAAGACTATGCTTGTATCACCTTTATCCCCATGCTATCATAAGGATCACTACTATAAAAATGCATCAAATAAATCTAAATCCCGAATAGCATTCCACTGTGCTGACCAAATGTCTGATAAATCATCCTTATGCTCGGCCTATAAGGCTACCAATGTAATTGCTGGTCTCCAACTCAACGTATCGTCTACCATGTTCGCCTTCCTCGAATGGTACTAGATCGAAAAATGGTAGTCTTCACAAACTCGTGCTATCTCCACTATCTCATATTCATCTCTCTATGTGTAAACAAGCTCTAGGGGCTCTTGTGATCGGAATATAAACCGAACCAGTCACCTATCAGATTGTGTCTCCAAATACAAAGGGAAAAGACTACTGTGGACAAATCCAAATCATGAGTAGGGTATTTACTCTAATGAGGCTTAAGCATTAGGGATTCATAAACTATATGCCTCTTCTCATATATCAGTACACCTCCTAACTCATGAATGGATGCATATGCAAATACTAAATACTCCATGGTAGTCAGTGGTAAAGAAAGCTCAGGCGAGGTAGTAAAATTCTTCTTGAGCTCCTCAAATGATCTATGGAAGTCTACTCTCCAAACAAATGGTACTCCAATGCGGGTGAGGTGATTTAGTGTCCCAATAATCTTTGAGAACCCCAAAATAAAGCTTCTATAGTACCCTGCAAACCCAAGAAACTTCTAACTTTGGTAGGCATCATGGTTTGTACCCACTCTACAACTGCAAATACCTTACTAGGATCCACTAAAATCCTAACTTCAGATATAACATGGCCTAATAACTATACCTCCCAAAGAAAAAATCCACACTTATAGAACTTTATGTATAACTTATATTCTCGTAGTGTCTGCAAACCTAATCATAAATATTCAGATGCTCCTCTTTCAATCGCGAGTATATCAAAACATCATCAATAAATAAAATAATGAATTGATCCAGAAATGGTTAGAACACCCTTCTTATTAGATCAATAAACACTATTGGCGCATTGGTCATTCCAAATGGCATGATCTAGAAATCATATGATCCATATCGCGTCAAAATGTTTGTATTCAGGATATCCTCCCTCCTAATACGTAACTGATGATAACCTGAGCGAAAATTAATCTTAGAAAAGAATGACAAAACCCTTAACTGAACAAACAAATCATCGATACGTGAAAACCAAATAAATGTTACATATCGTGACCTTATTCAGCTCCCTATAATCCACATATATCCAAAGTGAACCATGCTTCTTCCTCATAAAAAAATCTCGATTCCCTAGGGATTCACACTCTTCTGTATAAACCCCTAGCTCAACAATAGTTGAATATGCCTCCGTAACTCCTTCATCTCTAACCAATCCATCCTGTAAGGTTTCTTAGCGATGGGCTTGGTTCTAGGTTCTATGTTTTATAAAATCTACCTCACTTATTGGTGGTAACCCTGCCACCTCATTAAATACATTTATAAACTCTTGGACAATCGATATTGAATCTAATAACATGGTGAACTCCTTAGATGAAGTCATATCTATATAATATAAGTGTGTGCTAGACCCTCCCTCGAGCGTAGGCATGGAAACTAATAAAATATCATGTTCAGAAATAATAAACATAACCGCCTTCTTGCCACCATCTATCTACCCATGACAATAATCTAACCAATCAATACCCAATATGATATCATAAATCAACATATCAAATAATAAGAAGTCAGTGAAAATACACAATGGGATGATCTTTACTGCCACGCCTCTGTAGATATGGCGTAAGGAGGCACCCCAACCATTTGAGTTATAGATTCATCCTTATCTAAATCTACCAATCCCGATATAGATACAAATCATTAAATAGCTAAAAAGTGAGATGCGACCATGTAAAAAATAACCTATGCATAGGTACCATAAACACAAAACATACCCTCAATTGTCTGAGGTTTCACTAGATTGCCTACCCGATGGTCGTTAGTGAAGTTGCGGGCTTCCCTAGACTTAGGGGAAATCTGGATACGCTAGTGTTGGTGGCAAGGCCTAATACTGTGGTGGGTCCAGAAGGTCCTATCGCTGACCCTACTGCTGGTGGACTTGACCCTTAGGGAAATGACTAAAATAATGGCCCTCCTCACCACAAGTGAAATATTATCTCTTGATGGGATGGTACGGAAGATGTTCATAATGTCTTTACCCTTGGAGACTATATAACTATGACCTGACCCTTCTAACCCTATCCCCTCTAGCCCTGCTAGCTGTATTGGACTGGGAGGCTCTATCCCTGACCACCCTAATGACGATAATTATCTTCTCCCCTAAATACCTTTGGGGAATTCTCCCCCTAATTCTTCCTTCGCTAGAACTGTGAGGCTCCTTGTCCCCTGGATAATTTATCAGACTTAATTGCTTTCGTTCCTTAGCCATTTCACCCTTTCTATTCATTTGGTTCCCCCTACCTATGAAAATCATTAAAGTCATGACAATGTCGTAGTGTGGCGTCCACTATCTGTGTGTAGGAAATGTATGTCGGACTTCCCATTAATATGCTTATGATCCCCCACGTCAGTCCTATAACAAATATGTTCATCTTCTTCACCTCAAATCTATGATCTCTGGGGAAAAGTGCAAAAATCGAGTAAATTCTATCTCATACTCCACAATCGTGAGGTTTTTCTACTCTAGTAGGTCAAACTTGGCTCTCACATCTTCCTACTGTGATGGAGTATCTAAGTAGCGCCGTCACATGACCAAACTTCCTGTTTCTCTTATTAATTATTTTATACCTCTCAAGTATATACATCTAAACATAAAACACATCTCTACATGTATCTACAGATATTCACCATCCATATCAATTATTATATAATTAACTACCTAAGTACCGAAGTGGTGCCATCGCACGGCCCAAGGTAAGCCCGTCTCGCTCTTTCAGGATACCGAAGTTGTGCTGTCGCCAAACCCATGGTATAACTCATGTATATCTATTAGTGTACAAAAGCTTCGTTATGGAACGACACACGATAATCTCGTCTCTCTTTCTCAAGATACCAAAGTGGCACTTTCTCCTAACCCATGATATTATACTATTATAGTGCTCGCCATCGTAAGACCTATGGTATAGACCATCTCTATCTACCGGGTTAGCGAAGTGGAGCCTTCGTGAAGTCCCTAGGAATTTCCCTTATGGGATGTATCTCATATGTACACATAATCAATATATCACATATCATATAAAATATAGTTATTCATATTTCAAGAAGTATATGAGTCTAATTATATTTCCAAGTAATTTTGCATATAAGATTAAAGGCCTTAGATCAATATCATAAAATGTATAATTCTCCCAATTCACTTCAAAATTCATTCTTTACCAATTTAGAAGTAAAACCCCTATTCTGCCATGGTCGTGAAATAGACGATAAAACCAAGCGTTTCATACGGTCTGTGCGGTTGAACGATAATTAGGTCCGTTCACACGGCTAAACCATGAAACATTCTAGAATTTTGTCTTTGTTCAACCTATATCTACCGTTACGACCCTTTATCTAGAACTACCATTAAAGATATATTTCAAGGTTTTACTACATCACATATTCCCTAAATTGTCCCACAAACTTTTCAAATCAAATCTTATGCTATCCTAATAAGATTACTAGATTATATGTGGATTTAGAAGTATTTTTTATAATTATAACCCTCAGTTTGATTTTCTTTTTAATATCCCAAATTTCTAATTGATTCATGTCACAATAAATGGGATTTTACTCAATTCTTCATGTATACAAAATTCAAAGATAAATTTCTTAAATATAACCCAAAATTCATGACAAATTGAATCATATTCCATTTACGAATAAAAAACTAATTTTTACTAATAAATTTTTATCAAAAACTTATTGTTTAATTATCTAAATCAAGTGTTCTATTTTTAGATGTAGATTCCAGTGAATAAAGATATCCTAGTAACCAAAGAAATTATATAAATATACTAAATAAACTTGCCTCTAAATCAAGGTGGTTAATTCCAAGTCAATTACCCCAATTCTTCTTCTCCTTCCAGGCCACTTCTTCCAGTTCTTCTTCTCATAGTTATCTTTTCTCTCTAACCTCTCTCTAGTATTGGTGTTTTCTCTCTAAGGTGTTAAAATGAACTGCACTAACCTTAATCTTCTTTTTATCTCACTAGCCACAAAATTAGTGTGGACACCTTATTAACCTTAACCCATTGAGCCCAAAACCATCACCACTTAGACTCAAACCTAGTCCAAACTATATAATACAAAATAAGGCCTAAAATCCGCCATTTCAAGGCACAATCTAAAATTCTACTTACCCCACAAGTCATCTGAAGGAAAACCGTTGGTCATAATCACACACGGGGCATACAATTATAATGGTAATTTAGAGACTTTCAAAAGTCTCTTGGATCGCTCCCGGGTTCGGGAGTTGACTTTGGGTCAAATATGGCTCGGAAGCGTTTGTTGGTCAATTGGACGGGGAATTATTCGGACACAAACGGATTGTTCGTCCGCATGGTAAATCCAAATTGCGCACGGGTCATACCATTGGAAAGGTTAGGAGATATACTTAGACATTACAAAGAGTTTGACCCAGTTTGGAGAGTTAACTTTGGTCAATCGGGCCCAGGAAGCGCTCGGTGGCCTCCCGGAGTCAAACAAATCGTTCGTCCGTATGGAAAGTCAGAATTACGCACGGGGTGGACCGTTGGAAAGGGTATTCAGGTCCCTTTGAAGATTCATTCAACCTCAGTTGAGGTGAAGAGTTAACTTAGGTCAAACAGAGCCCGGGAGCGCCCGGTGGCCTCTTGGTCAGGTTTCGGACGCAAACGGACCGTTCGTCCTCATGGTAAATCGGAATCGCGCATGGGTTGGACTGTTGGAAATGGTATTCAATTCCCTTCGAAGATTCATTCAGTCTCAGTCGAGATGAATAGTTCGACTTTTGGGTCAAACTGAGTTGGGGAGTGCTTGATGGCTTTCAGGTCAGTACTCGGGACGTGACCAGGGTTTACAGTTATGAAGGGAGGTACTAGGGACCTAAGGAGAGTCAGGGGGTAATAGAATGGGGTGTATAAAGAGCGCGTCGATCGGTGAGTTTGGAATAAATGATGACCGTCGAATAGACACCACATGATGCCTTTGAGGGAGTATGACCGATTCAGAGGGTCGAGGCCGATTCTGAGGACCTAAGGAGTGTGCAGGGGATGACCAATTCTGTGAATCAAAGTCGAATTTGCGGGCTTAGGGTAAAGGTGTAGAGAGATCAATTCTAACCTAAAGAGTGGTGATGATCGAGGATCGAGGTCAATTCTGACCTAACTTAGGTGATGATCCACGACCGGGGCCAATTCTAACCCAAGAGTGGTGATGACCGAGGACTGAGGTCAATTCTGACCTGAATTAGGTAATAATCCAAGATCGGGGCCAATTCTGACCCAAGAGTGGCAACGACCGAGGACCGAGGTCAATTTTGACCTAACTTAGGTGACGATCCAAGACCGGGGCCAATTCTGACCCAAGAGTGGTGACGACCGAAGATCGAGGTCAATTCTAACCTAATTTAGGTGACGATCCAAGACCGGGGCCAATTCTGACCTAAGAGTGGTGACGACTGAGGACCGAGGTCAATTCTGACCTAACTTAGGTGACGATCCAAGACCGGGGCCAATTTTGACCCAAGAGTGATGACGACCGAGGACCAAGGTCAATTCTGACCTAACTTAAGTGACGATCCAAGACTGGGGCCAATTCTAACCCAAGAGTGGTGACAAGCGAGGACCGAGGTCAATTCCGACCTAACTTAGGTGACGATCTAAGACCGGGGCCAATTCTGACCCAAGAATGGTGACGACCGAGGACCGAGCTCAATTCTTACCTAACTTAGGTGACGATCCAACACCGGGGCCAATTCTGACCTAAGAGTGGTGACGACCAAGGACTGAGGTCAATTCTGACCTAACTTAGGTGACGATCCAACACCGGGGCCAATTCTGACCCAAGAGTGGTGACGACTGACCAAGCGTAAATTCTTCTGAATTTAGCCCCTTAAATTAGTGATTTTAATATCTCGAACAAGGTAATTGAATCATTTTTAGTCCATATCACTCTATTATCTGTTTCTAACAATTTTCCCTAGTTTTTGTGTAATTGTGATGAAGTTTTCAGGAATGGAATGCAAGAAAGGAAAAGAAGAAATTAGAAGAGAAGTCAAAGGGCAAAAGAGTAAAGTTCGACTCAAAAATCGAAGGCGACACCGAAAGTGAAGTTGAAGAGCATGAGTTCACATGAGCATAGAAAGAAACGACACCCAAATCGGAGTTCTAAATCAGAAGATATGGCCAGTCAAAGTTGCAAAGAAAAAGTCAAAGTTGAAGAAAATCGGACCGATCCGATGGAAACCGGACCGATCCGAAATGATCCAAGTCCAGTAGATCTTGAATGGATAGCAAACCGATGAAGATGAAATACGGACCAATCCGATTAGGACCGGACCGATCCGGTAGAAATAAAAAGAATCGATCCAGTGGATATCGGACCGATCCGAGGGTAATCCGGACCGGTCCGGTCATGTGAAATCCTTGCATTAATTATGAAGATTTTTGGCGTGCTGGATGGGGAAACTTGTGCCACAAGCACATTGAGCTGTCCATTTCGATTCTTTGTGCTATAAAAACGAATGCCCTACATCATTTGAGAGGCTAGCTAGAGAGTAGCTAGGGTTTTGCTAAGAGAGGCTAGGTTACAAAGTGGATAAGGAATTCTAGGGTTAGTTTTTAAGAGAGTAATTCAGAAGTTTTCAATTTCTTTCATGAACCTCAGTTTGTAAGAAATTCTGAATTCCAATTGGTATCTTGTTGCTGAATTCAAGTAATCTCATTACATTCTCTAGTTTTATTATTTGCAAATTATTTACAATGTCTTGTGGATCCATAATTTCATATGCGAATTTATTCTTGAATCAAATCATGAGTAGCTAAATTCCCAAGGGTTGGGGTACATGAACTCAATCCAAGGCAAATTATTTATGTAGAAAATAGAGGTTAAATTAAAATATTGATTGAATCGTGAAAGAAAATCATACAAACATTGTCAATCTTTTAATCTCTCTTGCCCAAGGTACTTGAGATGTTTAAGAACGCTTTGCGAGTATAATTTTCCATTCACCGCTTTGTATTTGACTTTGATTTCGTATGGTGCGGGCTTGAACCTCATATACGTAATGCTTAGAATTTATAAAGACCGGATCCAATCAATAATTTTAATTTACAAGTCTAGTATTCTATAAGGTAATTTGTCAAGGATTGAGGGATTGTACCCTACCCTATTTTCTCCCATTTGTCAGATCTAAACTCTTTTGCAATTTTAAGTTTGTTTTCCTTAAGCAAATTTTTATTTCACTAGAAATTTCCCCAATCATTAATCATATTTTTGTTTCTTTTAAGAAATCATTTCAAGATTTAATAATTTTTCTTGGTCTTATTTGGCAATCTCGATCCCTGTGGATACGATCCCGATTTACCGGGTTACTAATTGAGAGACAGGCTTGCACTTGAGCCTAGAGTAAAATGCACTTTTGAGACAAAATCTTAGTCGCGTCAACGATCAAGGATCGAGGTCAATTATGACCAAACTTAGGTGACGATCCAAGACCAGGGCCAATTCTGACCCAAGAGTGGTGACGACCGAGGACTGAGATCAATTCTGACCTAACTCAGGTGACGATCCAAGACCGGGGCCAATTCTGACCCAAGAGTGGTGACGACCGAGGACCGAGGTCAATTCTGACCTAACTTTGGTGACGATCCAAGACCGGGGCCAAATCTGACCCAAGAGTGGTGACGACCGAGGACCGAAGTCAATTCTGACCTAACTTAGGTGAAGATCCAAGACCGGGGCCAATTCTGACACAAGTGTGGTGACGATCGAGGATCGAGGTCAATTCTGACCTAACTTAGGTGACGATCTAAGACCGGGGTCAATTTTGACCCAAGAGTGGTACGAGGTTAATTCTAACCTAACTCAGGTGACCATCCAAGACCGAGGTCAATTCTGACCTAAGAGTGGTGACGACCGAGGACCGAGGTCAATTCTGACCTAACTTAGGTGACGATCCATGACCAGGGCCAATTCTGACCCAAGAGTGGTTACGATTGAGGATTAAGGTCAATTCTGACCTAACATAGGTGACGATCCAAGACCGGGGCCAATTCTGACCCAAGAGTGGTGACGACCGAGAATCGAGGTCAATTCTAACCTAACTCAGGTGACGATCCAAGACCGAGGCCAATTCTTAGCCAAGAGTGGTGATGACCGAGGTCAATTCTGACCTAACTTAAGTGACGATCCAAGACCGGGGCCAATTCTGACCCAAGAGGGGTGACGACCGAGGACTGAGGTCAATTCTGACCTAACTCAGGTGACGATCCAAGATCGGGGCCAATTATGACCCAAGAGTGGTGACGACCGAGGATCGGTGTCAATTCTGACCTAACTTAGTTGACGATCCAAGACCGGGGCCAATTTTGACCCAAGAGTGGTGACGACCGAGGACCGAGGTCAATTCTGACCTAACTTAGGTGATGATCCAAGACCGGGGCCAATTCTGACCCAAGAGTGGTGACGATCGAGGACCTAGGTCAATTCTGACCTAACATAGGTAACGATCCAAGACTGGGGCAAATTCTGACCTAAGAGTGGTGACGACCGAGGTCAATTCTGACCTAACTTAGGTGACGATCTAAGATCGGGGCTAATTCTGACCCAAGAGTGGTTGAGGATTAGATTTCGGTTTTGCTTGGGAAAGAGCTTTGTGACTCTGATCTGAGCTGGGGAGCTGATAGCTGGGGAAGCTGTTTAGGAGACCTCGTAGGGGGGTAATAACCTATTTTGGGTGCTGTAAGAGAATTCCACTGGGGAAGTGGTCAGGTGATCCTTAGGGATTTTCCGGAGCTTTGCCGAGAGGGGTTTTCACTTAGCTTTTGAGGATTTTGCTGGGGAAGAGGGGTTTCGCTTGAGGAAATGCAAAATTTTCTTCGTAGAATGGTTCTAAATCCCTCCCGAGATTTTTGGGAATTTTTTGAGGTTTTTTGGTATTTTCTGGGGATTTTTGTACGAAATTTTAGGAGGGATATCGGTCGGCATAGTATGAAGGGTGCCATTCGGCAGTGGCATGGACTTTTTGGCTACCTCTGGAAGTCAAGGGGGCAGTGCCGATCGGTATGGTTGGGTGATTGAGTTTAGTACCCCGCTGATCGCTTTGAAGGACGACATTGTTTGGGGCTTCTGTCGCTTGTATCGATGGCGTAAGGCCAATCGGCAGTCGAAGGGATCTCTCTCCTTGGACGACCTGACCAATGGTAGGGTAAGACTTTTTCCATTTCAGTCTTTATTTTTACACCTTCTGATCTTGTATTGATTTATGCTTGCTTGAATATTTTCAGGTGACCTTTTATCCCTGGGGGACAGCCATTCAGGATGTGGGGGCGACCGGGGTGAATGGGAGGATGAAGCGTTTGCTGGCGCATGAGTTCGACCATTCCTGGTATCTCGGGGAGAGGGTAGTTCATCAGATCGCTGAGGAGGAGGTGGTGGTGCCACCCGCGCAGCCTCCTATGTCTATGAGGTAGGAGCGACTGATGTTGGAGGATGAGAGGATCGCGGGGATGATTGGCGAGTCCTACTTGCTGTACACCGATACGACTGCGCCGTATGACTATATGGATTTTGTGACGAGCTGGTTGATGGCTCCTAGCATATATGATGCGTTGCCCTTCCCTCCAATAGGTTCGAGTCGGGCGGTGGGGTCTTCCCACAGTGGTGGTGGTCCGTCGGTGCCTGCGGCGGCGGTGACCTCGGAGATCCCTTTTGTACGGCTGCACACTCCTTCATACAACATTCGGCGGGCTGATGGAGGGATGGTGCCTATGCTGCACCTCCTCATGCGATGGATCCGGAGGAGTTGGGTTTGGCAGAAGAGGTCCTTCGACCTGCGGTATACCTTTCTCTTCCTCCCTTTCTTTTCTGTTTTGGTCATTCCCGTTTTGATACTGATTTTCTCCTTCCTCGCAGCAAGTCCGAGTGTCGACCACTTGGCTCAGGGACATTAGAGATTGGATATCTTCGGTGACTACCCATATTCGGGACGTGGCTTTCGTTCCTTCTTTCCTTGTGCCGTCTGCCTCATCCGGAGAGGACTCGAGCTCGGGTAGTGGTGGTACGTCGTCTTTCCGTAGGGGAAGAGAGCGCGTCGAGGGGGTGGAAGCTCTTGAGAGAGAAAGAGAATGAAATGTGAGTTCGAGCTGAGTCCCGTTGTTTTTGGCTTTTCTTTCTATTTCCTGCAAAATGATGTGACACATAAAATAGATATATACAATGCAATGGAGTTTTTTGACTATCTTTTATTTAATGATGAATGAATGCATGCACATACGCTTTTTAATTTGCTACTGAGACCATAAAACAAGAGTATTTTTGGAATTCTCAAAGGAAAGATTTTTTATTTAAAAGGGGGATCCTATAAGGAGAAAACAGGATTCTTGAAATTCTTTTGAGAATATCAATTTATTTTCAATGAGTTTTCTGATTTGACAAAAGAGGAAAGGAGGAAATTTCCCAAAATGGGGGGTTGCCGATCGACAAGCACCCTGACCTGCCTATCCGCAGTTTAGTCCTGTCCCATCATTTGAAGGCTTTCATTGGTACCCTCTTCAGCCCTTGGTACCTTGTGGGGTAGGATTCCTTCCGATTTCTGCAGGGATTATGTCCTTTGTGAGGATTTTTAAGTATAAAAAGGGAGAAGGGTGGAGTGTTCTCATCACACCTTTGCATCCTCATCTGCCTACCCATTATCTTTTAGTCTTACAAGATGGTTCTCCCTGGTAGCATTGAGTTTGTCAATTACCTCTAAGCCTTGGAAGCTATGTGCTCTTATAATGTCAACTATGATGCCTTCAACATGCGTTGAGTCTCCTTGTGGCGCAATCGGCCTTTTGAGTGGAATATGCTGATAGCGGCGGTACAATTCTGGTACCCTGAAGACCATGTATTCCGCTTTGGGTTAGAAGAAGTTTGTCCTACCTACGAGGAGTTTTCTGCCTTACTGGGTGTGAATCCCAGTGTTTCTGCGACTTTGCCTGAATTTTCCATCTCCCCTAGGGATTTTTTGGCAGGGCTTCTTCATATCTCACCTTCGACGGCCAGGTCATTGGTTGTTGGAGGAATGATCTCCCTCCTGGTGGTGCTACATTCTGTGCATTTGTGGGAAGTAGGTGATGCCGACTATGCTGAAGCCGTGGTTCTGGGCCTTATTTCCAAATTGCTGCTGGTGATCGGGGAGGTGCAAGTGGACCCACCACTTGCAGCCATTACTTCATGGATGTCATACCATCGTAATCCTGCGGCGATGATACTGGCAGAGACCCTGAATGGCCTGGATGCCTGGAGAGAAGGTCGTTCGGACTTTTTAAGGGGTAGCCCTATGATGCTGTTCATGTGGTTGTCTAAAAGATTTCGCTTAGTGACTCCTCCAGAGTATCCCTTGTCGACTGTACCCAACTTCTTTTCACGCTACTTCATCAGCGTCGACCTATATGTTGAGAATTGGGAGAATTGGCTTGTGGTGCATGGGGCTCGTGGGCTGTATTGGTCAGTGCCTTGGTGGGGACAGTTGCAGCCTGTTCTGGAGCTACGAGAGTATTCATATGTGCGGCTGGTTGGTCTCAGCCAGACCCCTTTTTATTTCCCTTGGCAGCTTCTGCGCCAATTTGGCTGGGCACAGGTCGTGCCCCCTCGGACCTCAAATTTCTTTCCGGGAGAAGATTTGACTGAGCGCTTGCGTATGTTTCTTGGATCTCTGTGGGGAAATCGGCGTCCGTCGACCCGTCCCTCTCAGTCTGTAGGGAAGGTTTAACATGTCCCCAAAGATTATATGAAGTGGTTGTGGAGGAAAGTAGTCAGTAAGATGTTGGCGGTAGAGACTGGTCAAAGATGGTTTGTTTTATCTGACTCCATGGAAGGGGTTGTTGTGGTCTTTTCAAAAATGGTTAAGGCTCATCGATCCATGGAATGTTTGCAGCACTCTATTCAGGCAGGGGAAACTTGGGGTCTTCAGGTTGTAGATGATGATGGTGCAGGCTCTTCGGGTAGCTGTGGGTAGGACTCCTGGGGAGTTTATTTATGTAATAGGAAATGTATGTTGGGATTTTATTTGGCTTTTTATGGTGGCGGAGAAGGGAGTTATCCGTCCCTTTTTCTTATGTAATCTGTACTGTAATTTTCTTATTAATGAAATAAACAAGTTTCTGATCATCCAGCTGTGCCTTTCGATGAGTTTTGTATTTTGAATTATCTATACTGATTGCTAAGGCATAGATAATCCTTTTGTTCAAATAATTTTAGAATGAACCGCCATTCTCAGAGGTAAGAAAACAATAGTATTTTGTGAAAAAGAAAAGGGGTCTCACTCATGTGAGGAGTATGAGTTGCCTACGTACCTCTGGGTTTTTTTGAAAATTTTTAAAATAGTTTTTGTAGAGGATCAGGCCCACGTAGTTCTGGGTAGAGGGAAATGAAGATTTTTTTTTTATTTTTTTTGAATAGAAGGGGGATGAGAAGAGTCGTAGCGGGCCGAGATTTTGGACTAGGGGTAGAATTTCTTGAGACGGTCCAGGTTGACTGGACGAGCCATCTCTTCCCCATCTAGGTCAGTGAGTATGGCGGCACCGCCGGATAAGATTTTCTTCACAATGTAGGGGCCGCACCAATTGGGCTTGAATTTCCCTCTGGGTCCCAGATGGGTTCGATTATCTTTTGGAGTGATAAATCCCCCTCTCGGACACCGCGGTCCTTGACTCTCTTATTGAATGATCGCGCTATTCGACGATGGTACCCCTGTATGTGATAAAGAGCTTTTAATCTTCTTTCATCTAGAAGGGCTATCTCATCAAGACGGCTTTGGCACCAGTCTTCTTAACTAACCTTGCTTTCGAGCATAACGCGTAGCGAGGGTATTTCCAGTTCCACAGGGAGGAAAACTTCCATGTTGTAAACCAGGGAGTAAGGGGTAGCCCCAGTAGAGGTTCGAATTGAGGTTTTATAGCCCTAGAGGGCGTATGGGATCCAGTCGGCCCAATCCCTACAGCTTTCGATCATCTTGCGGATGATGGCTTTGAGGTTCTTGTTGGCATCTTCAACTACACCATTGGTCTGAGGTCGGGAGGGAGAAGATTTGTGTCTCTGAATCCCGTACTCTTTGACAAATTCTGTGACTTCTGCCTCGAAGTGTAACCCATTATCTGACACTAGCTCATGCGGGACCCCATATCGGCAGATGATATTCTTCTTGATGAATTTGGTCACTTTCTTGGCCTTTAACACTGCGTATGACTCAGCTTCGACCCATTTGGTGAAGTAATCGATGGCGACCAGGATGAACTCATGTCTGTTTGAATCCTTTGGTGTAAATTTCCCTATAATATCGATACCCCAGATGGAGAACGGCCAGGAGGAGGTCATGTTGTATAATTCTCACAGAGGCAAGTGTTGAAGATTAAACAATTGTTGGCATTTGAGGCACCTCTGGACATAGGCGGTGCAATCCTGGGTCATGGTGGTCCAGTAGTATCCCTGTCGGATGATCTTCTTAACGAGCATGCGACCATTCATGTGGGGTCCGCACTCCTCGCTGTGGATTTTCTGCATTGTTTTCTCAATCTTAGCCCCTGCGATGCAGTGTAGATGAGTTCCATCGAAATTCCTCTCAAGTAGAGCTTTATGACAGATGATGTACTTGGCGGCCAGTCTTCGAAGGGTTGTTCGATCTTGGAACCCTTGGGATACCTACCATGTTTAAGGAGGCACCAGATCTCATAGTACCAGCAATCGGCTAGTTCAGGGTCTTCGGTGGAGACAAGCTCAATATGGTAGCAATGGGTCAGTTTGTCTTTCTTTTGAACTAGGAAGGGGGTCATTGTTATTCCCTCGGGCATGTCGACCATGGAGGCCAAAGTGGTGAGAGCATCGGCCGGGTTATTCTTTGCTCGGGGTAGGTAATGGAAGGTGATATCTCGAAATTAGGAGGCTAACTCTTCTAATTGGGCATGAAAGGGTTGGATCTTTTCGTCCTTGACTTTCCACTTTTCGAGAACTTAACCGATGATGAGGGCAGAATCCCCGTAGACATCAAGGTATTGAATACCTTTCTTGAGAGCGACCTTGAGGCCCACTGTGCATGCCTCGTATTCTGTCATGTTGTTGGTGCAAGGGAAATCCAATTTTATGGCGATGGGAGTGTGGGAGTCATCTGGGGCGACCAGAAGTATCCCAATGCCATATCCTTTTTTGTTGGCAGCGCCATCGAAGAACATTTTCCATCGAAGACGGTCTTGAGTGGTGTAGAGGACATTTTCATCTGGGAATTCGGAGATCCAGACATCTGTTTCTTCTACAGGGTAGTCTGTGAGGTAGTTAGATATGGCTCTTCCTTTAACGGCTTTCTGTGTGATGTACACGATATCGAACTCGGTTAGGAGCATTAACCATCGGGCCATTCGGCTAGATAAGGTGGGTTTCTCAAGCTGGTATTTGATGGGATCCATTCGGGATACAAGTTTGATGGGGAAGGCGAGCATGTAGTGTCGCAACTTTTGGGTGACCCAGACAAGTGCAATACATGCCCTTTCTAAACCAGCGTAGTTGACCTCGTACCTGGACAATTTGTGACTGGTATAATAGGTGGATCTTTCTTTGCGGGAGTCTTCAAGGTCTTGGGCGAGCAAAGCCCCAGCTGCAGTGTCGGTTATGGTTAGGTATAGGAGCAAAGGGAGACCAGGCTGTGGTGGCATGAGAACTAGAGGTTGGGTCAGATATTGTTTGATTTGATCGAAAGCTTATTGGCAGGCCTCGTTCCAAACCTTGGTTGAATCCTTTCGGAGGAGCTTAAAGATTGGTTCACAAATGGAGGTTAGCTGGTTGATGAACCGACTGATATATTATAATTTCCCAAGAAAACCTCAGACTTCTTTCTCTGTTCGGGGTGGTGGCATCTCAAGTATGGCCTTCAGCTTTGTAGGATCTGCTTCTATCCCTTTTTTATTGACCATGAATCCCAAGAGTTTTCCTTTTATAACGCCGAAGACACACTTCTGTGGATTAAGTCACATCTGATACCGTCGCAGTCGTTCGAAGAACTTTCGGAGAGCGGGAACATGACCTTCTCTAGTTTTGGACTTGATAATCATATCATCCGCGTAAACCTCGACCTCTTTGTGAATCAGGTAGTGCAGGATGGTTGTGGCAGCCCTTTGGTAGGTAGCCCCAGCATTCTTGAGACCGAATGGCATAACGGTGTAGCAAAAGGTCCCCCATGGGGTGATGAATGCGTTTTTCTATTGGTGGTCGGGGTGCATCTTGATTTGGTTGTATTTGTCAAACCCGTCGACGAATGACTTGAGAGCATGACTAGCTATGTTATCCACGATCATGTCGATATTGGGTAGTGGATAATCATCCTTGGGAGAGGCTTTGTTTAAATCTCGGTAATCCACACACATTCGAACCTTTCCTCATGATTTCGGTATAGGTACAATCTGGGCTAGCCATGTGGGATATTCGATCACTCGAATGAAACCCACGTTCAACTATTTGACCACCTCTTCATTGACCTTGAGCGACCATTCGGTGCGGAGTTTTCTCAACTTTTGTTTAACCGGCTTGTAATCTGGGAGTGTGGGGATCTCATGCTGAGCTATTTCAGGATCAATACCAGGCATATCATCATACGACCATGCGAAGACATCCACGAACTCCTTCAACAATTCTTCGAGTTGTGCACGCTCATGCTCGTTAAGGGTGGCCCCTATCCTAATCTCACGCAGTTGGCTACTAGAACCGAGATTAATAACAACAGTCTCTTCTTCATTAACTTGAACGCGATTATGTTGTTTATTATTAACCTTATTTATATCAGTTAAGAATTGTTCATTTGCAAAATCATCATCATCAAAAGTTCAATTAGAATCTAAACAATTAATGTAAGGCACAACAAGATACTAAAAATCTTTGTTTATTTCATTGATAGGAAAAACATCATTAAGAACCTCATCAAAAGAGGTCTCTATTACATTTGAGCAAGGATAGACAATAGAAGAAGAAACAGGGTAAACATTGGGGTTAGGGGAGATTTCAAGAGGTAGAACTGGCACAGCATGCCAATTGAGGAGAGGTGTATCAGCAGCTTTAATCAGACGGGATGGGTTCATTGATGTAGTGCCTAAATGAACCATGCAGAGTGTCAGCCCCAGTATTTGTAAGTTGAAGGAATCTTCAAAATCACTTTCCTCAGTCTCTTCGATATTTTTGATGAGCGGTTGTATGCGGTGTGGGAAACTTTCGGCCCATGGTTAGCTATCTTGGAAAAAGATCTCCATTCTAGGCCTCATCTTCTTGTCTGTGTGGTCGTACCATGGTTCTGGAAAACCGGAAAAGGGGAACTCCTCGCCTTCTTTAATGAATCGTCAATTTAAGGAATCTCCCGAGATAGTTCGGACGCAGTCTAACCCTCTCTTTGATCGAGACTGGCGGATCATTCTGAGCTCTTGTTTTGATGGTTGATACCCCAAGCCGTAAGGAGGGAAAGCTTTCTTCAGCTTGATGGGCTCAAGTATTCCTTGCTGCCTTTGCCCTATCCCCAGTCCGGGCATGAAGTGCATGTTTTTGAACATCTGAATCACATTGACATTTCCATGAGGGTCATATTCTAGACAAACCCTTTCTTTGAAACCGTCCCTTGCTGGGAGTAGGCATAACTCGACTCAAAATCCTGATAGGACCATATCATTTGACCCGTGCTGTATCTCAAGAATTGGACTGCTCGTGTTTGCACCCTCGATATTTTCGTCATCGCCCAAAATGGTGATGACTCGCTCGTCGGTGAAGAACTTCAATTTCTGATGGAGTGAGGAAGACACACCCTTGATCTTATGGAGCCAGGGGCGTCCGAGCAATAGGTTGAAACAAGCTGGGATGTCTATGACTTGGAATTCAACGTCAGGGTTTATTGGGCCAATCCCTATTGCAAGTTTTATGGATTCCATCACCTCATGACGGGTATTATCGTAGGCACGTACAACGACGGAGGTTTGATCGAGTTCACTTTCTTTCAGGCCTAAACATTTGAAGGTTCTCAATGGGCAAAGATTCAAGGCAGATTCGTTATCGACAAGAGAGAGTGGCACGGCCTTTCCCATAACTTCGACGGAGATGTTGAGTGCATGATTGTGATTCGGCCCAATTATGGGGATTTATTCTTCAGAAAATGATAGCATTCGGGTAGAGGTCAAGGATCCGACCAGATTTACCGCTACTTCTGGTGTGGTAGAGGGAGGAACTATAGGTCCACTGAGTAATTTGATTAAAGCATTTCTTTGTAGCTGGGAAGACATGAAAATCCCCCATAGAGTGATGTTAGCTTGAGTTTTCTTCAGTTGATCAAGGATCTTGCTCTCCTCAATGGTCATCTCTGGCATAGGAAGGTTTTCAATGCCCTTCCCTTTGTCGTTTGCTGGTAGCGAGCTTGGAACTTGGTAATGTCTCCCAGATCTGGTCATGTGATTTACTGAAGAAGGGAAAAACTTAAATCATGTTTCCTCGTCAATCTCAGGTTGCTCTGCCACCCTGTCTATTTCTCCGAGGAGTTCTTCAAATGAGATCATCCCACATATGTCGACTATTGGGCCAGCTCTTCCTGAAGCTTGTTCTTCTCTTGAATCTTAGAATCCTTTCCCCCATTCGGTGGCAACAATTTTCTCTTTCCCTGTAAATTTGATGCATTCCACAACTTCAACGGCTTCTTCATACAAGTTCTCCCATTTTGTGGGGATATGTGTGATTGAAGGGACCAAGCGCCCTTGTAGCTTCAAAGTGTCAAGTAACCCGGTGATACTGCAAATGCTGTTGGTTTGCCTGAATAATTCTGCCATAGTCTGGAAAACATCATCTAGGCTGACTTCGTCGGTTGGTACCACCCACTTGTCTGAATCTCGGGCCCATTTTCGTGCCTCCAAGAATAATGTGCTGAATTTCTGGCAATCGATGACCATCTCTGAGGGCAATTTCAGCCCAAATTCCAGGAGTTGGTTTAACACCTCTGATAATTCCATACCTCCATTTTTAGAACGGGTACGGACAGTGATGCATGCTCTGTTAAGGAGTGACAATGCATGATCAACGGGGCTAGTAGGGTGTAGGAGGAAATATGGGCAAATTTGAAGTGGTTTAGGAGGGTATAGGGGTGTGATTTGGGTTGATGGATCAAAATTCGGGTTTTCTTCCAAGAAGATGGCATTGGTATGATTTGGGAGTGGGTGGTGAGTGGTGTTTGGCTTAGGATTGGCGGGTGGGGCGATTGTACCCCGGTCAGTGAGATCTTGGATTACGTTTTGTAGGTGAAAGCACTGGTCGGTGGTATGGCCAGCAGTTTGGTGGAAGGCGCAATGAGCGTCGATCTTGAAGTTTCTTGGGAGTGGATTTAGCAATGGACGTGGATCCAAGGGCTTAATGAGGTTTCGTGTTAACAGGGATTGGTAAACTTTGGAGAGAGGAGAATAAAGCTCAGTGTATTCCCTTCGGACGGGAGCAGAGCAGCTTTCTGGTGCCCATGATGTGGTTGGTTGAGAGATGTTGTTGATGGTTGAGACAGTAGCATTGGCAGGCTTGTCATACTTTCTAGGGGTGAACTGTTCGGACACCTTCTTTGGTTCAATTTCCGCTTTAACGAGGCTTTCCTTGATTTCCACTCCATCCTCTCTGAGAGCTCTGAAGTGGGGATAGTATTGTCCTCCCATAGTCTCTCGAACATGGGGCAAGAAGTTCTTCTTCACTATATTGACTTGTTCTTCCTCGAATGGCCGATTAGTCATGGAAGCTGTTCGCTCCCTCCACCGAGTTATGAAGTTACTGACTGATTCCCCAGGATTCTGTTTGAGCAGCTCTAAATCACGACGCGTGACCTCAAGGTCTTCGTTGTATTTGTACCGCGACATGAATTCTCGGGCTACATCCTCCCAGCTACGGATTCTGGATTCCTCAAGAGATAAAAACCATCGGAGGGCACTATCCTTCAAAGTTTGTTGAAACAATTGGGCCATCACCTCTTCAGAAGCCCCTAGTAGAGTCATGGAACGATGATAACTGCGAAGATGAATGATTGGGGGACCACTCCCCCTGAACTTCTCAATATTTGGCATCTTGAACTTCTCGGGTAACCTCACTTTAGGATAAGGAGACATGTGGGTGTATTCCATGTAGTTCCCAGAGATACTGACTTGGTCAAACTTCTTGGTGAGCATCTTGAGATCCTCTTTGACTTTATTCAACTCCTCCTCCTTTGGATCAGCGACCACAAGGAGGTTAGCCATAGGTTGGGCAATGTTTGCCATTGGAAGCTGGGTAGGCGGTGACCCATTGGCAGGAGGGGCACATGGAGCGTGTTGATATTCTTTCGAGACCCAGATAGGCTCGGGTGGACCCATAGCACGAGGGAACAGAGCCTCAGGCTCTTGAGGAATAGGAACTTGGATTCTTTGCATTTCTCATACCTCAGCTTGGAGGTTGTAAATCTTAGCCACGAGCTGAGCTAGGACTGTCGGCAGATCCGGTTGTATTACTGGTGCTTGATCTGTATTCTCCATGGAAGATGGATGGATTCTGGACTCGAAAGAAGTAGTAGAGGAGCGGATAAAACTCCGGGGTGCTTTGACTGAAGATCGAAGCTAATAGGGAGACAGGCCAAGGGCTTGCAATCGACTTGAGAAGGCGTAGGATAAGATTTATTTTTGAGAAAAAAAGGGAAGAAACTATTTTTGGATTTTTGATAAAGAAGGGAGAAATGTTTTTTGGATTTTTAATAAAGAAGGGATACATGTTTTTGGATTTTTAATAAAATTTTTTTGATGAAGAAGGGAGAAATGTTTTTGGATTTTTTTTAGGATAAAGAAGGGAGAAATGTTTTTGGATTTTTTGATAAAGAAAGGAGAAATGTTTTTTTGGAGATGGAATTCAGCATGATTATTATGATTATTATGTTCTCACTTGTATTTAATTCTCCTAAATGAAATGCCGGACAGACCCGAACCTGGAAAAGTGGGGTCTTAATATATGCAAAGCTACGTTTGGACTTGTAACTAGACTCGCGGACAGGGTCCCGTTTTAAAAAATTCGCAAAAATTAGGCGGCTGTCCGACCCTGAATTTCGGCAGAGTTTCGGGTTGAAACCGGCAATCTAAAGTGCGTGTCCTAGGTTTGACACGTAAATGCGGGTATGCAGTTGGTTCGGTGAATCGAGATGGGTTCCCCCATTTGGCGTGACTTCCACGATATACGTCTTGCTCTTGCGGGCAATCAGTACGTGTGGACAATCCATTTGATATACCTGAGTGTACGTGAATTGCCTCACCATATACCTCGTGGGGACGGTATGTGTGAGAGCGAATTTGATATACTCGATGTACATAAATGAATTCCCGGTAATATAACTCCCATCATGACTTCGGTCAAGCGGTACGATGCGGGGGAACCGTTCGATATACGTCAAAGGTACTTGGCCAATGGAAGGTGAGAGTCATATCGCTTAGGCTAACTGCGACCTGCCGGACCAGCGCCCATCCCAAAGTGACCCTCCAGTTACTGGGTAAAATTTGGTAAATAGCAATGCTCTTTGGTGACATTGTGTGAATCATGCATGATTCTCTTATTAGTATCTTATGAAGAGAATGCCTTTCTTGATTTTGCCAAACAGGGAACAAAGTACAAGTACCCCAAAAGGTACACTAAGTAAGGGTGGGTGATGCATGCAACATGGCGATATACATGTGATCCTAGGTGCACGTGGTGCGAAGTGTACATGGAGCATTTTCTACAAGTGTGTGAACATAAGCGTAAGCATGGGATACATGTGAGAAAAGGGGATAGGATGATATGGGGGGAAACACAAACAAATATGGCATCCATGTAAATAGAGTAAAGTCCACAGGCAAAAACACAATTATCCCCAATATAGTCGCCACTGTGGCCATCCCCGATCCTGATCCCTACGGGCGGGCGCGTGGAGGAAAGGATCCTTCGGGTCCCACGCGTCCCTCTCGGGAGCGCTTCGGTCGGCGTCGTTTGTGCTGTGAAAAAAATGTAGAGAGATTCATAGTCGCCAGTCAATTTTACTCAAAACAGACAAAAGAAAAAGGGGAAGCCACCCCGAAGGATGGCATCCAAAGACATACTAGTGCGTGCGAAACCAAAAATTATTCGAGAAGGGTTCAGAGGCTTAGTTACGAAATGGGAAGGTGTTAGGCACCCATTCCGCCCTTTCGGTCTCTCATGAATATTTGCTATTTTCCCTTATGTTTCCCCATGATATGTGTTCATGTGTATATATATATATAGAATGGAGGTATCATGGAAAAGATAAAGCGAGTCATCCGTAGGAAGATATTAAGAATAATATTAGAAAAATAAGATTTACGCGATTACCCCTACGTTGATCGTTATAATGGAACGATAACGCATATGGAGTAAAACGTCACTAAGAGCAATTATATAGCATATAAGGAAAATTGATTAAAAATAAGATAGAAGATAAGGTAAAAAGTGAGAAAAAGAACTCGAGTCTCGGGTTTTACCCCGAGGCACCTACGTAGCCTATAGAGGCATCAAAGTCCACATAGTTCACATACAAAACAAGGGGTGGTGTTTATCCCATAAATCCAAAGGGGGAATCTCTTATTTATGAGTGTGTGTGTGTGTGTGTGTGTGTGTGTGTAGAAAAAAAGTGTTTTAGTTGTGAGAAGAGTGTGGAAAAAGTGTGAGAATCCCTATTTGAAATTTATGAGCAAACCCTATTTTTCTTGTTTTTTTGGGTTTTATTTATATGAAAATAAGAGATGTGCAATAATAATAAATAAAAAGTATATTAGGATGTGTGAGATGAGATAATAAAAGTGCTAAGTAAGAAAACAAGTTATTGGGAATTCAAGAGAATTAAGGAGAGAGTTTAAGAAAATTAGACCTTTTTGAAAATCTTGAGCTTGATCTTGAATGTTGGAGAGCAGCCCTTGCACTTTGAATGATGATGGAGAGTGGTTAATTCAGAAAATTTGATGAAAGGGATGATGAAAAGTGGGAGTAAAAGGAGGATTTGGAAGTTGAAATCAAGTTGCCTTCGAGAGAGGTTTCTGGGATTCGTTGAGAAGGATTTTTATCGGATCTGGGCTCCTCTTGAAAATGAGGTGAAGACCTCCTTTTATAGGCGCAGGTCAGTGCCGATCGGCATAGACTCCTTCCTGCCTATCGGCAGGCAGGTGCTGATAGGCAGGGTCTGGAACTTGCCAATTGGCAGTGCGCTTTACGCTTTTTTGGAAAATCGGACGTCGAAGGAAAACCGTTGGTCAGAATCACACACGGGGCATACCATTGTAATGGTAATTCAGAGACCTTCAAAAGTCCCTTGGACCGCTCCCGGGTTCGGGAGTTGACTTTGGGTCAAATATGGCTCGGAAGCATTTGTCGGTCCATTGGACTGGGAATTATTCGGACGCAAACGGATCATTCATCCGCATGGTAAATCCGAATCGCGCACGGGGCATATGGTTGGAAAGGTTAGGAGATGTACTTCGACATTCCAAAGAGTTTGACCTAGTTTGGAGAGTTGACTTTGGTAAATCGGGCCCCGGAAGCGCTCGGTGGCCTCCCGGAGTCAAACGGATCGTTCGTCCGTATGGAAAATCGGAATCGCGCACGGGGTGGACTGTTGAAAGGGTATTCAGGGCCCTTTGTAGATTCATTCAGTCTCAGTTGAGCTGAAGAGTTGACTTAGGTCAAACAGAACCCGGGAGCGCCCGGTGGCCTCTTGGTCAGGTTTCGATAGCAAACGGACCGTTCGTCCTCATGGTAAGTCAGAATCGCGCACGGGGCGGACTGCTGGAAAGGGTATTCAGTGCCATTCGAAGATTCATTCAGTCTCGGTCAAGATGAAGAGTTTGAATTTTGGGTCAAACAGAGCTGGGGAGTTCCCGATAGCTTTTAGGTCAGTACTCAGGACGTGACCAGGGTTTACAGTTATGAAGGGAGGTATTAGGGATGTAAGGAGAGTTAGGGGGTAATAGAATGGGGTGTCTACACCATAACGCATCTCATGCAAACTACCAATATGTCATGAGAGAGTATATGATTAATATTATTCTAATAGGATCTTATATCTAGTCTAGGCAATGCAAGTTGGATTTTTTTACCCCTATATCCAATTATTAGATCAGTCATGATGGGCTACGGAGTAGCTCCCAATCTATTTACCCTAATGCTTACCAAATAATACCATGGAAGATGATTTATTAGAGGTTGTGTATTGGATTTGAACTTTCTGGGGATGTCTTTAGAAGGATATATGTCATTAATGACAATGACAAAGCCACCCGTTACTACTATTTTCTCCAAGGAAATCTAATCTGAATTTTTTGAAGGTTTCCCAGAGGAGAAATCATACTTGGAAGAAAATAACTACAACTAATTAACTACAACTAATTAAACTATAAAAGCAATAAATAAATAACTACAACTAATTAACAAAGCATGAAATTAATGGAAGCAAGTAAAGAAAGCAAGAGAAAAATGAAAGACAACTTAAATTAAGAAACTTACATACATCAAAGTGGGCAAAACACCCAAAGTGGTGGAGTAGGGCAAAGCTCCATAAAAACCCTAAACTAATGTGAAATGTAAGACCCTCTCTTCAAAATGATGAGAAAGAGTATTTATACAAAACAAATCCCATGGCAAAATTGTAAATAAAAGGGGAGAAAAACAAATATCAGCAGGGCCGAATCGATTCGGTTGGAGAATATCTCGAGACTGCCAGAGGGGCGAATCGATTCGGGATAAATCCGAATCGATTCGAAATGGTGGGGGAATCGATTCGACTAGTCCGAATCGATTCGAAAACAGAGGAACTGGCATACTGTCTCCAACCGAATCGATTCACAAAGGGGCGAATCGATTCGGACCTATAGGTCTTGAATTTTTCCCCTGCTTTGGTTGGTTTGAAATTCTCTTCCGCTCAAAAGCCCGTAACTTCTTCGTTCGGACTCAGAATCGAGCACCGTTTGTGACCACGCGAATATTGTTCAAAGGGATTCAACTTCCGTGAAGATATTGGGCCAGTTACCCAAATTATGAATTACTAAATTGCCCTTGCAGGTGCGATTGTGTACGGAACTTCGCCGGAATGCATCCAACTTCATACTTAGCACCTGTAATCCCTACAAAAGCCCAAATATACCTTATATAGCATGTTATCATATAAAATGGAGGTTGTCTGATTATCGAGCATAAATATAGGAATTAAGGTACCCGAGGGGGCTAATAACGTGTACGTTAACGGGTGAAATACGAAATATTTACACCGTATCATCTGGTGAATAGGAGTTCGACCCAAATGAGCGGGATCGAAGTGACATGGTTACCCAAAAATAGTGTGGGATGAACTAAATTGGTATATACAATTTCTTGCCTATTCAATTATTCTTTTCAAACTGATTCGTACTAATATTTTTACTCAAAAATTTTCAGTGAAGAAGGCTCCCGACTTATCTCCCATTCAGAAGGGATTGCTAGAGATTATTTGTACTCACAACCCCCGTCCTATAATGCCATCTAATCCATGAAAATGATTACTGAATACGAGTACTAGGCACTAATAAATCTCATACTAGGGAAGAACCTCTAACATCACCTGCATCTAAAGTGCCACTTGTACATGAGGTTGAGGAAAAAAACGAGCAGCATGTCGGCGAAGTTAAATTATTTTCCAAAGTATTTGATTTTATTTAACTTTTGACTATAATTTTTCTAACTAGTATGTTCTTGTGGAGTTTTGACTGCCACTTCTTAAATAATTCTAGTTGAACCTTAATTTATTATGGCACCCATGTAGATGGTCCATTATGACATTGAGACTGCTCGTAGGAATAGGCTAGAGCAGGAGGCTAAGAATAAGGTCAAAACCGAGGCCAGAAAAAGAAGGTTGAAGTTGAATCTAAGAAAAAGACTGAGACTAAAGCCTAAAAACAAGTTGATTGTGCTACTAGGGCCTAAGGGGAAATCTATTGGCATTGATTATCCCCTAGCTACCGATGATAAGAGGTCATTGAAGGGCCCCATTTATGAAGGTGGTCATAAGCACCAAAGGGTTAATGAGATGAGGAAGGTATGTCCCCATTTGGAGCGTATGTTGATTGATGGATAACTCGTTCGTAGGATGTCTATGGAAGATGGGTCCTTTAGTCATTACCCTTTAGTGGAGATATATTTGTTTAATCCAGATAACCTTGTAACCTCTGACCAGACTAAGAAAGATAAACACTCTATCTTACATTATATGGGTACCTCCATGGATGTGCTCGACTAGCATGGGCACAGTCCAAATTTTAAATTCTTCAAGAGTTTGGATGCTGACACTCTATGGAAGGTACTACACCACAAAACCTATTTGGTAAGTTCTTCGTATGATTTGAATTTGTTCGCTTTATTAATATTTTTTACTATCTGCTGACCTCACCGTCTTATCTTTCAGGTTTTATTGGCTGGCACTATTCTTCGAGAGAAGAATGTAACCAATTATCATGAATTCAAGGAGAAGAAAAGGTCAATGGAAAGCTTTCTCAATAGAACACTAAGTTAGACGAAGATCTTAACCAGTCTATAGATAATCTAAAAACAATTTACGATGAGCTTCAAGAGAGGGATGGATAAGAAACTGAAGGATCAGGCTACTACTGATGTCATAAAAGGCAAAGTCTTGAGGAGGCCCTTGCAAAATAATAAGGAAGACCTCACCAAGCCTAATGTAACTCTTACTAAGGCTGTGGAGTTAGATGTTGAGCAATTCACAACCTTTTCCAACTTCACTATTAAAAATATGACCTTTTTCATTGAAGGTTAGGAATAACTGAAGAAGAGGGTAGTCAACCAATACCCTGACATTGCAGAGGTTGTGAACAAGTGGGAGGGTGATGACAAAAAATCTAGAGATCTATCAGTTGAGGAAAAAATTGAAATGGATGAACTAATTATTGAGAACAAGGTAACTAGTCAGACCGAGAAAAATATTACTGATGAGACCATTCCTCTCATAGCTCTTGAAGTAACCCATGGCACTGCCATAGACAAAACTGTTGTTACTAATGGTCATCAGGTCATTCCTCTTCTGATTAAAATTCCACCATCATGTACATATCTCTCCTCCTTATAGTCGAGTCTCTATTCTTATTTAGGGTACTCTGGCAGTGTGCCATTATCTAAGTACTAGTAGATGGGATCCATACAAGATGGTACCAATTTTAACTCCACTATGAGCACACATTCTTATTAGATGGTACGCAGTGACAAGATCTTAAAAGGCATCATTCTTCGGAGCTCGACCCTTATTGCTAAAGCCAAATGAGCTAGTGCATTGGTGCAAGAGTTTTCAACTCTTGGTGTTATGACCATCTATATAACTAAGAACCTTAGAAGAAATGCTTTAACCTTTGATAAATAGTTCTCTATAGACTCTTCTCTTACCTTATAAACACTAAGGACCTTGTTCACACCTAATTGATAGTCATTATGAACTAAGAAATACTCGGGGCCCATTGGCGATGATATCCCTAGTCCTATTACAAGGGCTTCATATTTAGAATTATTTTTGGAGGCCTCAAAGTTGAACCTGATGGCGTACTATATATATGCCCCATTAGGTGTTGTAATGATTAACTATGTTTCACCATTATTGGCACATAATGAGCTATTTAAAAAAATTAGCATACAGGAGGACGTTTATCGAAGCTACTTTCGGCCAAAAACCTATTCAAGAATCATTTTCTCATTTGATCCAAATCATGAGCTCTTTCCTCCTACCGATTCGGTCACATCGGGTCTCTCACTAATTTTCTTGGATAACTTTTTTTGATGTTTGCTTGGCTGGTTTCTCCTCATAAGTAAACTCAGCTATAAAATTTGCTATAACCTGGCCCTTAATTGTTGTTCTTGGCTAATATACAATGTCATACTCTCTTAGTTTAATCACCCAAGCCATTAACCTGCCATATTTCTCAAGCGTGTTGATAACTTGCGAAAGAGGTAGGTCTGTATACACGATAATTGTATGAGACTAAAGTAGGGCTTCATCCTTCAAGAGGATTTAATCAAAGATGAAGCCAATATTTCCATCTCAGGGTTCCAAATTTTAGCTCCACATTATAACTTGTGAGTATAGTGTACTTGCTTCTACATTTGCCTCAAACAGTGCCACGTATAAGTACAACTTCTCACTAAGGATTGACCTTGACAATAATGGTGAAGATCTAAGGTATTACTTTCATTCTAGGAATTTTTTATTACACCCATCATTCCATTCGAAGGCCTTTTTGATAAACTTCAAGAATAGAAGACACCGATCTATCACTCTTTGAACAAACATTTTCAGAGTAGTTACTCATCCCGTTGGGCTTTGTATTTCCTTTTTCCTTTTTGTGGCTTTATATTAATCAATGCGTGGATCTTGTGAGGGTTTAAATATGAGTAACTTTAATCTATATAATACTTCTCCAACTAATAAAATGTTCTACTGAGGTCACTGATATAATCGACTGCCTTCCTTCTCTTTATCATCATATCATTCACATAATCCTCCATGGTGTTTTCAATCTTCTCTTCAAAGACTTTTTTCACCAGCCTTGATTATGTTGCTCAAGCATTTTTAAGCCAAAAAGGCATGCCGTTATAACAATATATACCTCGACTGGTGATGAACGAGATCTTCTCCATATCTTTTGATTTCATCCTTATTTGATTGCACCCTGAATAAACATCCATCAAGCTTACCAGCTCATGCCCAACGGTGGCATTGACCAATTGGTCAATTCAAGGAAAAGGATAATGATTCTTAGGGAAACCTCTGTTGAGGTCGGTAAAGTCGATGCGCATGAGTAATTTATCGTTCTTTTTATTGACCATAATAAATTTTGAGATACAACAATGATACATGGCCATATTGTTCTCATGGCCATATTGTTCTCATAGAAGAACACACTATGCTTTTGCTTAACATTAGAAGTCCGTTCAAACAAAAATGAGTTATCATTCGAAGAAGACCAAATCTAGTTAGCATGAAATAGGTGTGTTCATTCAAACGAAATGCAATTTTCTTTCGAACGAGATCGCGCCCCTCAAAATTCATATTTTTTAATTAAAACCTAGTTTGTTTAAATTTTCTCAAGACTTTTGGCGAAAGCAAAATCCAAAAGTTCACATCTTTGGGTTTTAGAAAAAAACACTTTTCTTTTCCAAATCATTCATGACATATATGATTTTTTGGGTTTATTCAAACCCAAGTTTCCATACTATAACATTAAACCCTTATAGAGTTATACTCTATTGCTGATTTATGGAGCCGAAGCTCTACGGCTGAAGAAGATAGGATCGTGCATCCTAAGGCTGATCGATGGGTACTAAGGGAAGACCACATCTTGCGGAAGGTGCTGGAGTGCACCATATTTTGTAAAAGATTTGAAGACCCTAAGCATTGTATTTAGTGGAGCTAAGTAGTCTCTTGTAACACCCCATATTTTTAATGAATTTTATTTTGGGATTAATTAAATTAATAATGGGAAATTAATCCAAGTTAAAATAAATGTTAATTAGCGAGACAAGGGTTACTATTTATTTATGTTGGATATCACTTAGTGAATGAGTAATAAATTAATGAGATCGTATTATGATTTTCATGAGTAAGAAATATGGTAGTTACGATAATTTAGTAGGGACGCGCATGTTAATTGTGTCAGTACTTAAAATTATGAGTTAAAATGTAACTTAATTATGGGTCATCCAAATGGTCATTTCCAGTACACCAATGTGTCTGGAAGGTTCAAAATAATCAGAAAAGTATACTTGTGGGTTCGGTTTGGGTCCCGGGTTTTAGGCCAAATCGACACCCGTGAGGGGAATTTTGATCTTTTGAGTTATTGATGAAAAGATACCTACAAAAATTGGAGATTTATATCATTTGGTAGGTTGATGATATTAGGGATATAAGTTACAGAATACATAAAGGCCATTAGAGTAGGAAGAGAGTGAGTTTCAAGGCCATCCCACACCATTCTTGTACCACCACCACCACCACCGTTATGTAGATCGGGAGGAGAAAAAATAAATCCCACCATCATATTGCAGAAAAACAGACCCACTATTCAAGGCCAGTGCGTATTTTTCAAATTTTGAGTACATAAAACATCCATGTTAGTGTAGGATGATTAATCTCATGAATATATGAATATTGGTGTTAATTGGAAAGATTTGATTCATGTTCTTGGGTAAGAATCATCTAAGGTTTAATCCCTTTATGCAAGTGGAACGAACTTGATGAAATAATGATATTAACACATGAAGAAATATGGGTTCTTAGTGATGTTCTTGAATACTAATATTATTCTCGGGTTTTTGGGATTTAATGTGGAATTAATTCAATTTAAAGATATTCCTTGATGATTTAAAGTTTGAAATATGTTAGAAATCATTTATATACGTTAGTATAATGTCTGGTACACTTGGTTGGGAGTTTGAGATTGAATCATGAAGTTTTGTAGTGTTAAAAATGGAAAAACACGTAATTGTTATATGGAAGAAGACGAAACCTATTACAGCGAATCGATTCGGACTAAGGCCGAATCTATTCGAAAAGCCAAATTTGGTTATTTTCCTCATTTTCATCTAGAACCCGTGAGATCGGGTGAACTTTTGGGTTGACTTTAAAAAATATTTGGTCACATCTTAATTTCTAGTAAGGCAATGTTAGGATTAAGACTTAAACACAAGAGGAGAATAAAAGGCTAAGGTTATTTTAGACATAAATGAGTGAAGGAACTATATTTTGGGAAGACGAAATTGAGTCATAGGGAGTCGAGGGAACCCATGAATTAGAACAATAGGGTATGAGCATAAGGACTACTTAAATAACTTGAGGGGTATTTAATAACCTTATAGTAGTGGAAAATTATTGATATCTATATGATAAGGGGTATAATGGTAAATTATTGCTGCGTAAGGTATTTGAGAGTTATATGCTACGTGTGAGATATATTATAGGTTTCGTGTTCCTATACTTAATATGTATATATGTAGGTGGTGTGAATACCTATTGTTTGATTTACTATGTATAATGAACATACCTACGCTACATGCTATCACAGGAGGTTCCGCGTTGTGCACAACCTTGTCCTAATGAGCTATTGGGGGGGGGGGGGGGAGTGACTTGTATCTCAGAACATAGAACTTAGGGATTGAGAACTACTTGTGTGAATGAGTGTGTGACCGGTCATTTGGGTGCATAAGGTGTGTGGGTATCCCAAAGGCTAAGAAATATAATTGCCTCCAAATCGTGCGAATTGTGAATGTATCGTTCGAGATTGATTTCGAACTCGGTGTTCTTTACTTAGTACGTGATGTACCCGTACTTGATAGCAGAGTATGCCCGCATCGCAGGTCTCCACCTAGGGATGCCATAATCGTATATATTACAAGTGTGGAATTTAAGTATATATACGTGTGATTTATCCTACTACATGTGTACTAGTAGATAAGATGGATAGTGATATCTAAATTAATCTAAGTGTGTGAAAACTTACCAATTAATTGGCAACTTTTAATGGATAAAAGGAATTAGAAATGTATTAATGGATTGTATGGGAAATATGGGTGGCCACGATGAATTATTAGATGAGATGGGGCTTAATTAAGACTATTTAGTCGGGGTAGCATAACTAGGTTGGTTTACAAGTATACGTTAGGTATGCATAATAGTTGAGAGGTGAGGATCTCATGTGAGGGAACGTGAAGATAAAATGTATATAATATTTACTCGTACTGCATTCTAAATATTTGCAAATATTTTTAAATTGTTTTACTTGGGCTCTGACCTGTGTCAAATCTATTTTTGTAAAAACCTTTTAGGCGTGCAGCCACAGGGATGCCATGCTTAGGAGTTCTTTCACATTTGACATGTTGTAGCTGCTGTGGACGTTGCAAGACCTTAATAGTAGACACCTCCTCATTTATCAGTTCCTTTATATCATTCAATTTTATCAGTCAGGCATGTATTCCATCTCTAGCTAGTGGGTACTTTAGAGACATTGTACTTTTATTTTATTTCTAGTTTTGGATTTTGGATTTATATTATGGACGATTGTATTTAGATTTTAGCCTAGAGTGTTCATTCCAGGAATGTTTATTCATCTTGTGGTTTTATCATTATTATTTTCTTTACTGGAATGGTGAATGCGATTTATTAGTTTAGTTTATTGCCTGTTAATTAAAAGATTAAAATTTTGACACCGGGCCATTATGATAATAGTAAAATAAATTGATTTTCGACAATGATGCTAAGAATGAAACCATTATTGCTTCCTATTTAATTTAATAATGGACTAATCACCCACTTTTAGAATAGGCAGGGTGTCACAGATGGTATCAGAGCATCAGGATCTAGTGTCCTTAGGGACTTGTTATGTTTTCAGCGTAGTGTTATTTGATATAGAACCCTACTATTAGGTTTATTGCATTCATGATTACGCATTTACGTCTTCAGCTATTTAGAAATATATTGAACTGTTGAATTCTAGAAATTCTTTTGCATTTCAGATGCCTCCCAGATATTCACCACGAGCCACCCCAGATGGACAGCCCGAGCCGTAGCCATCTCAGGCACCAGGGACTATCAATGTTGTCGAGGTTGCCACCATTATGGCACAGGCGGTTAATGCATCTTTGACTACATTTGCTCAGCAGGAACCACATGTGCCACCCTAGTCTCAGGTTATGACTCCAAACCATGCACAGTAATTTTCTTATGCTTGGGATCAAGTCATGGATGCCTTTCAGAAGGCTCATCCTCTTGAAGTTCAGGGGAGCTCTAATGAGGTTACATCGTCCCAATGGAAGAAGGACATCCAACAACATTTGCGAATTTATGAGTGCACCGATGTACATGGGCAGATTCTATCTACCTTTAAGCTAGTCGGGGTTGCCTTCAAGTGGTGGGAGTCCGTTACCACCACAGAAGAGAGATACACCATGACGATTTAGGAGTTCTAGGATCGGTTCGACCGCAAGTATTTCCCATCCTCCATTCAGACAGAGATGGGGCGGAAATTCTTAGACGTATATCCAAAAAGGAGGAAATTCGCTGTGTATAAGGAGGAATTTATTCGGTTGGAAAATTTTGTTCCCGAGGAGGTGAGCACGGAAGATAAGAGGATACATTTATTTGTGGATGGTCTTACCTGAAGAATTCAAAAACATTTGTTGGGTAATTCTTCTTTAAAGACGTATACAGATGTGTTGATTGCCTCTTTATTGCAATGTCAAGACCATCGCTTCTACGTGAAAGGAAGCAAGCGCTCAGGAGAGTCCAACCAGCAGGGCCGGATAAGGGGTAAGAGTGCTAGTGTGTCATAATAGACTCACATTCAGATGATATAGGGTAAACAGGGTTCCCATTAAGGGGATACTACTAAGAGTTTTCAATATAGAGATTTAAGGTAGGGCCAGGGTGGATTTAGGTATGGACATCAAGGTTAACAGGGCTAGTAAGGCTAGAAAGGCCAAGGGAGAGGTGGAAATGGTCAGCAGGACCGAGGCCAATAGGTCCAGAGGGGAGGAAATTTCACGGGCAGTTGTTTCATATGTAGCAATAATGGCCACAAGAGTCAGGATTGCCCTAATAAAGGAAGAGTTATGTAGTAGCAGGGAACTCTCCAGGAGCCCTAGAGCTTATTTTTTTCGCCTCCCTCCCAACACTAGAACCATCACCAGCACTGCCTTCCATACTAGTCGTTCCAGCAACCGCACCTCAACAGGGGCAGTTAGAGTACGAAAGTGTGTATAACATCCACCAGACATCATTTCCACAGGTTCCACCTGTAGTTGAGTGTATGTTTCTTATACATGGGACTTTGGGGTGATTTTATTTGACACTGGGGCTTCACACTCATTCATAGCCACTATTTTTTCACGAGTCGCAGGATTGTTAGACACGACTGATAGTATATTCACGTGTGTAGAATCAGCACTAGGTAGATGGACACTTATCTTCTTTATTTATCAGGGTGTGAGTATATATATTGGGAGACATTTCCCATCGATATGCTCATATTAGATATGTCAGAGTATGGAGCCATTATTGGCATGGATTGGCTAGCAACGTATAGGACCATGATTGACTATTATGGTAGGAGCATAGCGTTTGCGATTCTTGGATAGAAGATGTTTTTATTGGCGATACCTCATTATAATATATAGAGGAGGAGTCCCCTAAGGGGATAATGATCTCCCCATATTCTATTCCGATTGTACGTCTGTTCGTAAATGTGTTTCAGGAGATACCGGGATTATCGCCTAGCTGTGAGATAGAGTTTGTGATTTATTTAGCACTGGGAACTTGACCGATAGTTTGTGCGCCTTATCGTATGTCTTCTATGGAGATGAAGGAGCTCTTAGAAAAAAATGAGCAGCTTTTGGGGTAGTGATTTATTCGTAATAGTACCTCGCCTTGGGGGTGCCCCAGTGCTATTTGTAAACAAGAAGGATGGATCTCTATGCCTGTGTGGGGATTATCAGGAGTTGAATAAAGTCATGATACAGAATAAATATCCATTTCCCCGAATCGATGACTTATTCGACCAGCTTAGGGGACCCTCCTACTTCTCTAAGATAGATTTGAGATTCAGGTATCACTAGTTTTACATTTGAGAGAAAGACGTAGCTAAGATGGACTTTTTGACGAGATATGGGTCTTATGAGTTTCAGGGTATGCCATTCGGGCTAATCAACGTGCTAGCTGTGTTTATGGATTTGATGAATAGGGTGTTCAGATATTTCTTCGATTAGTTTGTCATTGTCTTTATTAATGACATCCTGATTCATTCTTAGACAGGGGAGGAGCATGCAAAGCATCTGCGTAGGGTTTTCCTGACTTTACGCGAGCATCAGTTGTATGCTAAGTTTGAGAAATGCGAGTTCTGTATGCGTGTGGTAAAGTTCTTGGGGCATATTATATCTGACGTGGGGATATCAGTGGATCCCAGTAAGGTGTCAGCGATAATGAAGTGGGGACAACCAACGACACCGATGGAGGTACGCAGTTTCTTGGGGTTAGACGGACATTACTTGCAATTTATTCGGTGATTATTGAAGATTACAGGTCTATTGACCGATTTGACTTACAAAGGGGTACCATTTATCTGGGATGACTCTTCTCGGTTGGCTTTCGATAAGCTGAAGGATAAGTTGACCTCAGCACCCGTACTTACATTTCCCAGGGTGGGAGTGGAGTATTTTATTTTTATTAACGCGTCCCTACAGGGACTTGGGGGTGTGCTATAGCAGGATGACCAGGATATAACTTATTCTTCCAGCAATCTTAAGCCTCACGAGAGGAATTACCCCACCTATGGCTTAGATCTAGCGACATTCGTGTTTGCACTGCGGATTTGGAGACATTACCTAGTGGGGGAGAGATTTTGCTTATTCAGAGATCATAAGTCACTATAGTACTTCTTCACTCAGAGAGAGCTGAATATGCGTCAGTGTAGGTGGGTGGAATTTATGAAAGCCTCTTAGTTTGACATTCAGTATCACCTCGGGAAGGATAACATGGTGGCAGACGCGTTGAGCTGCAGGATAGTGGGGGATGTAGCTAAAGCTTGGAAGGAGAAATGGAAGGAGTTAGGACATCAAGACTTAGTGGTTAGATAATGTATGTCGGTTATGACCGTCACCCCCAAATTGTGATCAAGGTGGTACATGCCTAGGCAATAGATTCATTTTGTCAAGATTGGATCACACAACTTTTAACTGGGGTAGAAGAGTTGTACCACATGAGTTCGGAGGGAGGATTACACTTCAATAAGAGGTTGGTTATTCTGGAGGAGGAGGACTTGCGACATGCAGTGATGGAAGAGTCGTATGGGTCACGATTTGTGGAATATCCTGGAGGAGATAAGATGTAGCAAGATATGAGATAGCAGTACAAGTTAAGTCCACGCTACATTGGACCTTATGAAATCCTTGAGAAAGTCGGGATGGTTGCCTACAAGTTAGCGTTACCACCAGAATTATCTCGGTTACATGATGTTTTCCATGTTTCTATGTTGAGAAAGTATGTAGCAGACCCTTCACATGTATTGGTGGAACAACCTATTGAGTTGAAGGAAGATTTGAGCTACATGGGAAAGTGAGGATATCATGAAAATGTGTCATCCCTATTTGTTTGATTCGGACAACCAAGGTATGTCAATTTCGAGGACGAAATTTCCTAACAGGGGGAGAATTGTGACAACCCGAATATAATTATGATTAATTATACGTAAATCATGCCTAGCTTGTGTGATATGATTAGTGTGTTATTAATATATGTGATGTTAATTTATTATGTTTAGTCTAATCCTACCTCCAAAAAGCATGAAATGTCGAATTAGTTACAAATACAAAATTTGAAGGTTTCGATAGGAATGTCCATGTTTAAGGCTAGTTTTGACCTTTATGACATAACAATTGACTTGAGGTGAAAACTACATAATTGTAGACAAGTGAGTTATGGTTGTAACACAACAAACGGTGAATGAAACGGAGGTTCGAGTGAGAAGTTATACCAAAATTACGAAACAAGGGCAAAGTAGTCCATCCATTAAGTAGTATTTTGTCTTAATATGGCAACAAATGTTTTATTCTCATTGGTTGGGAAGGGTGGTGGCTTTGGCCGACCTCAAACCCTTAGAATTACCTCTTTATTCAGCCAAAATGCAGCCATGAGAGATTTTAAGCCTAAGGAAAGAGAAGTTGGAAGTTAGGAAGAAAAAGTGAGGAGAAAATTGAAGAAAATTCATAGAAAATTACGAAAAAGCCCCTAAGGTAATTCCAACCATGAATCTTGCTATTTTTTCTTTCATTTACGATTTATATGATATAAATCCTTGATTTTTATTGAACTTTCATGTTTGGGTGCATATGTATGGATATATGCAAGTTTAAGTTAAGTTGAATGTACAAAACCCTAAGATTGCTTTGTTTAGAAACTTTGTTTATTCAAACTTCCATATATTTTTGTATAGTTACTGGAATCGATTGCTTCCAATTGGATATTAACATGGACTCATATATGTATGACATATCCGAAAATCATGTGAAAATACCAACAAATGAGTCCTTGGTGAGGGTTTGAAGTTCGGGTAAGAAATCTGCCCTAAGGGTGAAAATATGCCCGCCATGTGTTCGGTGTTTTGCTTGACATAGCAAACGAACCTTAAAAATTATGAAACTTTAATATTATATTTTTCAATGTGTTTACTGATGTTGGGTGAAAGATCATAGAAATTTATGATGTAGAAAAATCATGAAAATTCCTGGAAGTTGAATGAACGATAAAAGAGCCTATAGGGCAGATTTGCTATGTAGTGAAGAAATAGGCTTATTTTGCTCTAGGAAACTCGGAATGATGTGCCGTCTTTTGTTTTGGAAACATGATATAATAAGGATTGGATTACCAAGAATAATTAAAAAGGGTTTGGGCTGTAATTTGAATATGTTAGATATCAGAACCTGAGTCTAGATGGGACTTCATTTTAATGAATGATTTGAATTGAATAATATGATGCTTATGAATTGAGTTATGATTGAAGTTATTCTTTGGACTATTAATATTCTTATGATGATACTAATATTGTGATAATGATAGGAAGGGAAGGAGAGATGATTGAACAAGTACAGGATAAAGGCAAGGGAAAATCCAGTTAAACTGTCAAGGTGAGTGTACTTATGATTTGTTTCATATATAAATATGAATATAGCTCTAAGAGCGGATTTGTTTGAATACTTCGGTATTCAGGATTTGTTTGGATATTAAAATATCCAGGATTGGTTGGGTCTTATGATCCAGGATTGGAATTGGACAAAGATCCAATGATTTGTTGGAACTTATGTTCCAGGATTTGTTATTGCCAATGGGCAGGATTGTTCGGATTTTATATCCACTTATTCTATATAGAATTGTTATTACATTGTAGGGAAGGAGTACCTCACTAAGCTTAATGCTTACAGTTATATTTTAACAATTTCAGGTTTCTATGCTGCCAACTAGAATACCATATGACCGGTAACTTTGAGAGTTGCACCGTTGGAAGGAGCCGGGGTTTAAATGTGGGGATTTTATCATTGTCACACTGAAGATTTTAATTTACTCACACATTGTATATTTTGCGTTAGTATGGATTGAGTTGATGATTATGAAATTTTATCGTAGTTAATCATAGTATTGTATGTCCGCTTAAATTATGACTCTGATATTGATTTCGTTATGGCACAATAATAATATTATGTTGATTATGCGCATTATACAGTAAAATATGGATAGATGAATTATATTTCCAATGGGCTCTAGATTATGATTTAATTATTCTAATAATAAATGATTAGTATGGATATTGGGTTTGGGGTGTGACAATTAGTGGTATCAGAGCGTCTAGGTTATTAATTCTGGACGTGTGTGACGATTAGATGGCAGTTATTGATTGATTTGATATTATTGAATTGTTTATATACTAACAAATAGTTTAGTACTGTAAACTGTTTATATTGGTTGTTAGAATTTTATTGTATTACAGATAATTCCAGATGGAACCTGGGAATGGACAACCTAGAGAAGAGGGAGTCGCTTCTCGTACAGAGAATACTGAAGTGGAGCAAAGTGTTGCTGGAAGGGCTAGAGAGCAAGAGCAGCCTACAGAGATGCAAATAATGGCGCAGGCAATGATGAGGATGGCAGAGCAACAAGAAAGAAATATGGCGCAAATGGCAGAACAACAGGCTAGATATCTAGAATCCAAGACTGTGGTCAGGATTGAGAAAGAGGCAAGGAAGGAAATGAAAGATTCCATGCATGAGAAGTTTTTGAAGTTGAATCCTCCAGAATATTCAGGGTCAGTTGAACCTACGGAAGATGAGATGTGGGTCAGGGATCTAGAAACTATCTTTGCAGTTATGAAGGTTCCAGATAACCAGAAAGTGAATCTAGCTGTGTTTAAGCTCAAAGGAGAGGCGAAATATTGGTGGGAAGCCAGTAACCATTTGGTGCCCAGGATGGAAGGTACTGATGTTATTACTTGGGCTGAATTTATTAAAGCTTTGTATGTTAAGTATTTCCCTAAGGTCTATAGGAGGGAGAAACTGAGGGAGTTTATAAATTTGACCCAAGGGAACATGTCTGTGAGGGAGTATGATGCAAAATTTACTGCTTTGTCTAGATTTGCTACTAAGTATGTGCAGGAGGAAGAAGATAAATGTAGTAAGTTTCAAGATGGACTGATTTTGCCTATTCAAAATAGAGTAGCCACTTATGAGTTAGAAGATTATGCTTCTCTGGTAAACAAAGCCATGATAGCAGAAAGGCAAATGAACCAAGGGGTGGCGAGCAGAGAGAGTTTTAAGAAAAGTAGATTCGACGCATCTCAGTATAGGGGAGGTGAGAGTGGAAGTGTTAAGGTGGAACCTCATAAATTTCAGAGAGGTGGTGGAGATAGTGGTAGAGGTCAGGGGAGGTTTGGTAGAGATACCAGGGGTGGAGGATCTTTTGGTTCAGCCAGAAAGTCAGGGAGAGGTGAGGCCCCAATAGGAGGTGTTACATGTTTCTTTTGTAAAGAGGAAGGACATTATAAATCTGAGTGTCCTAAGCTTAAGGGATTGGAATGCTACCATTGTCATCAAGTGGGGCATATTAAGAAGAATTGTCCGCAATTGGCACAGACTCCAGCAGCACATAGTGAAGTAGCAAGCAGAATGTTATCTCCAGGCAGTACAGTGAAGAGTGTGGGTAGAGGACAAGCTAGTGGTTCCAGGCCAGGTGGACGAGTCTTTACGATGAAAGAAGCTCAGATTACGCCAGATGTGGTGACAGGTACACTTTCTGTTAGTGATAGAAGTGCTTATGTTTTGGTTGATCCTGGTTCCACACATTCTTTTGTGTCCTATGCTTTTGCCATATACTTGAATATACTGTGTGCTCGTTTAGATGTGGGGTTGGGTATTTATATGCCTATGGGGGATATGGTTGTAACTGAATATGTTTTTCATGATTGTGTTTTGACTGTGGGGTCTAGAGATACAGTTATAGATCTACTTCCATTGGATATTTCTGATTTTGATATAATTCTGGGAATGGATTGGCTATCCAAATATCATGCATCCATGGATTGTTTCCGTAAGGAAGTTGTTTTTAATATGCCTGGTGAGCCTGAATTTAAATTTGTGGGGGAAAGGAAAATTGTTCCCAGTTGCATCATTTCTGCTATTCAGACGAGGAAATTATTGAGTAAGGGTTGTGAGGGTTTTATTGCATATGTTCTTGACACTAGGAAGGGGGCTTTACAATTAGTCGATGTTCCTATTGTACGGGATTTTCCTGAAGTGTTTCCTAGTGAGTTTCCAGGGTTACCTCCAGAAAGAGAAGTTGAATTTAGTATTGAATTAGCACCAGGGACAACCCCTATTTCTATGGCACCGTATAGAATGGCACCTGCTGAGTTGATAGAACTCAAGATTCAATTGCAAGATTTACTTGATAGGGGGTTCATACAACCTAGCGTATCTCCATGGGGTGCGCCAGTTTTATTTGTGAAAAAGAAAGATGGTACCATGCGTTTGTGTATTGATTATAGGCAACTGAATAAAGCTACAATTAAGAACAAGTATCCTTTACCTCATATAGATGATTTGTTTGATCAGTTGCAGGGTGCTAAAGTGTTTTCAAAGATAGACTTGCGATCGGGTTATCATCAGGTGAGGGTGAAGGAAAGTGATATTTCTAAAACCGCTTTCCGTACTCGGTATGGTCATTTTGAATTTCTTGTGATGCCTTTTGGGGTGACTAATGCTCCAGCTGTATTTATGGATCTTATGAACCGGGTACTGCATCCTTTTGTTGATTCATTTGTGATAGTTTTTATTGATGATATTCTGATTTATTCCCATGATATGGTTGAACATGAAAAACATCTCACAACTATTTTGAATCTGTTGAAAGATAAGAAGTTGTATGCCAAGTTTAGCAAGTGTGAATTTTGGCTATCACAAGTTGCATTTTTAGGCCATGTTATTTCTGGAGATGGTATATGTGTTGATCCTAAAAAGGTAGAGGCTATTGTGAAATGGGAGAGACCCGATAATGTGACTGAGGTGAGGAGTTTTCTGGGTTTAGCTGGGTATTATAGAAGGTTTATTAAGGGATTTTCTTCGATTGCCTTACCAATGACTAAACTGACTCGGAAAGATGTTAAGTTTGAATGGAATTCTGATTGCGAAAATAGTTTTGATGAATTGAAAAAGAGGTTGGTAACCGCACCTGTTCTTACTATTCCGCATGGTGGAGATGGTTTTGTTGTTTATACTGATGCTTCACATCAGGGGTTGGGTTGTGTTTTTATGCAGCATGGTAAAGTTATTGCCTATGCTTCTAGGCAGTTGCGTACACATGAACGTAATTATCCTACACATGATTTGGAACTTGCTGCTATTGTATTTGCTTTGAAATTATGGCGTCATTATCTATATGGTGAGGTATGTGAAATTTTTACTGACCATCAAAGCCTTAAGTATTTGTTTACTCAGAAGGAGTTGAATTTGAGGCAGAGGCGGTGGATGGAGTTAATTAAAGATTATGATTGTACAATTCACTACCACCCAGGAAAGGCAAATGTAGTTGCAGACGCTTTGAGTAGAAAGGCTTCAGGCAGGTTATCGTGTATTCGATGTGCTAGAGTTACTCATATTATGGAGTTGAGATTGATGGGAGTGGAATTGCAGCTAGCAGATGGGGACAGATTCTTTGCTCATGTAAGCGTGAGGCCTTTGTTAGGTACCCGTATTCATGATTTGCAAAGTCAAGATCCTTTCCTTGAGAAGAAACGACAAGATCTCCGAGATGGTAAGTCTGAAGATTTTTGTATTGTGAATGATGGCACTTTATTGTATAAGCATCGGTTGTGTGTGCCTAATGTGTGTGGATTGAAAGAGGAAATTTTAGATGAGGCTCATAATTCCATTTATACTATGCATCCTGGTACCACTAAAATGTATAGGGATTTAAAGGAGCATTATTGGTGGAATAATATGAAGAAGGAAATAGCTGATTTTGTTGCGAGGTGCCTTATATGTCAGCAAGTGAAAGTGGAGCATCAGAAACCTACTGGTCTGCTTCAGCCATTGCCGATACCGGAATGGAAATGGGATCATGTAACGATGGATTTTGTGGTTGGGCTTCCTCGATCTCAGAAGGGGTCAGATTCGATTTGGGTAGTGGTGGATAGATTGACAAAGTCCGCTCACTTTCTAGCAGTCAAGACTACGTATACAGTTGATAGGTATGCTAGATTGTATGTTAATGAAATTATTCGATTGCATGGAGCACCGGTATCTATTGTTTCAGATAGGGACCCTACTTTTACATCCAGATTTTGGGATAGCTTGCAGTATGCTATGGGTACTAACTTGAAGTTTAGTACGGCTTTTCACCCCCAGACAGATGGGCAGTCTGAAAGGACAATACAGATTTTGGAAGATATGCTTAGAGCTTGTGTGCTTGATTTCAAAGGTAATTGGGATGAATATTTGCCTTTGATAGAATTTGCATATAACAATAGTTTTCAGTCTACTATTGGTATGGCTCCATATGAAGCCTTGTATGGTAGACGATGTCGTACACCGATATGTTGGGGTGAAGTTGGTGAAAGGAAGATAGAGGGTCCAGAATTAATTGAAGTCACCACTGAAAAAGTGAAGATTATTCAAGATAGAATGAGAATAGCTCAAAGCAGACAGAAAAGTTATGCGGATAAACGACGAAAAGATTTGGAATTCCAGAAAGGGGATTATGTGTTTCTTCGGATATCTCCATGGAAAGGAGTTATGAGGTTTGTAAAGAAAGGGAAATTAAGTCCACGCTACATTGGACCTTATGAAATCCTTGAGAAAGTCGGGATGGTTGCCTACAAGTTAGCGTTACCACCAGAATTATCTCGGTTACATGATGTTTTCCATGTTTCTATGTTGAGAAAGTATGTAGCAGACCCTTCACATGTATTGGTGGAACAACCTATTGAGTTGAAGGAAGATTTGAGCTACATGGGAAAGTGAGGATATCATGAAAATGCGTTATCCCTATTTGTTTGATTCGGACAACCAAGGTATGTCAATTTCGAGGACGAAATTTCCTAACAGGGGGAGAATTGTGACAACCCGAATATAATTATGATTAATTATACGTAAATCATGCCTAGCTTGTGTGATATGATTAGTGTGTTATTAATATATGTGATGTTAATTTATTATGTTTAGTCTAATCCTACCTCCAAAAAGCATGAAATGTCGAATTAGTTACAAATACAAAATTTGAAGGTTTCGATAGGAATGTCCATGTTTAAGGCTAGTTTTGACCTTTATGACATAACAATTGACTTGAGGTGAAAACTAAATAATTGTAGACAAGTGAGTTATGGTTGTAACACAACAAACGGTGAATGAAACGGAGGTTCGAGTGAGAAGTTATACCAAAATTACGAAACAAGGGCAAAGTAGTCCATCCATTAAGTAGTATTTTGTCTTAATATGGCAACAAATGTTTTATTCTCATTGGTTGGGAAGGGTGGTGGCTTTGGCCGACCTCAAACCCTTAGAATTACCTCTTTATTCAGCCAAAATGCAGCCATGAGAGATTTTAAGCCTAAGGAAAGAGAAGTTGGAAGTTAGGAAGAAAAAGTGAGGAGAAAATTGAAGAAAATTCATAGAAAATTACGAAAAAGCCCCTAAGGTAATTCCAACCATGAATCTTGCTATTTTTTCTTTCATTTATGATTTATATGATATAAATCCTTGATTTTTATTGAACTTTCATGTTTGGGTGCATATGTATGGATATATGCAAGTTTAAGTTAAGTTGAATGTACAAAACCCTAAGATTGCTTTGTTTAGAAACTTTGTTTATTCAAACTTCCATATATTTTTGTATAGTTACTGGAATCGATTGCTTCCAATTGGATATTAACATGGACTCATATATGTATGACATATCCGAAAATCATGTGAAAATACCAACAAATGAGTCCTTGGTGAGGGTTTGAAGTTCGGGTAAGAAATCTGCCCTAAGGGTGAAAATATGCCCGCCATGTGTTCGGTGTTTTGCTTGACATAGCAAACGAACCTTAAAAATTATGAAACTTTAATATTATATTTTTCAATGTGTTTACTGATGTTGGGTGAAAGATCATAGAAATTTATGATGTAGAAAAATCATGAAAATTCGTGGAAGTTGAATGAACGATAAAAGAGCCTATAGGGCAGATTTGCTATGTAGTGAAGAAATAGGCTTATTTTGCTCTAGGAAACTCGGAATGATGTGCCGTCTTTTGTTTTGGAAACATGATATAATAAGGATTGGATTACCAAGAATAATTAAAAAGGGTTTGGGCTGTAATTTGAATATGTTAGATATCAGAACCTGAGTCTAGATGGGACTTCATTTTAATGAATGATTTGAATTGAATAATATGATGCTTATGAATTGAGTTATGATTGAAGTTATTCTTTGGACTATTAATATTCTTATGATGATACTAATATTGTGAGAATGATAGGAAGGGAAGGAGAGATGATTGAACAAGTACAAGATAAAGGCAAGGGAAAATCCAGTTAAACTGTCAAGGTGAGTGTACTTATGATTTGTTTCATATATAAATATGAATATAGCTCTAAGAGCGGATTTGTTTGAATACTTCGGTATTCAGGATTTGTTTGGATATTAAAATATCCAGGATTGGTTGGGTCTTATGATCCAGGATTGGAATTGGACAAAGATCCAATGATTTGTTGGAACTTATGTTCCAGGATTTGTTATTGCCAATGGGCAGGATTGTTCGGATTTTATATCCACTTATTCTATATAGAATTGTTATTACATTGTAGGGAAGGAGTACCTCACTAAGCTTAATGCTTACAGTTATATTTTAACAATTTCAGGTTTCTATGCTGCCAACTAGAATACCATATGACCGGTAACTTTGAGAGTTGCACCGTTGGAAGGAGCCGGGGTTTAAATGTGGGGATTTTATCATTGTCACACTGAAGATTTTAATTTACTCACACATTGTATATTTTGCGTTAGTATGGATTGAGTTGATGATTGTGAAATTTTATCGTAGTTAATCATAGTATTGTATGTCCGCTTAAATTATGACTCTGATATTGATTTCGTTATGGCACAATAATAATATTATGTTGATTATGCGCATTATACAGTAAAATATGGATAGATGAATTATATTTCCAATGGGCTCTAGATTATGATTTAATTATTCTAATAATAAATGATTAGTATGGATATTGGGTTTGGGGTGTGACAGAAACTGTATGGAAAGTGTACTCGGGGATTTAGTTTGGGTCCCGAGGAATTTTTAGGCCAAATCAGTACCCCGGTGGGATATTTTGGTCTCTTGAGTTTTTGGGAAAAAGAGACCTACGAAAATTGAAGATTTATATCATTTGGTAGGTGGATTCTATTAGGGTTAGAAGTAAAAAAATACATAAAGGCCGTTAGAGGAGGAATAGAGGGAGTTTCAATGCCATCCCACACCATTATTGAACCACCACCACTACCGTTGAGTGGATCGGGAGGAGAGGAAAGCAATACCACCATCATTCTACAGAAATTCAGACCTACTATTCGAGGCAAGTATTTATCTTGTGAATTTTGAGAACATGTACCATCCATGTTACTAAAGGATGATTAATCTCATAAATATTGAAAATCCCGAGCGCCCATGAAACAATCTCCTTACGCGCAAATGAACATACTCTGATTCCATGCAAGTTTTTCTATATATATATAAAATCAAATCAAGAAAAACTTTATTATTCAACTAATCAGATTTTAATACAGGCAGAAATTAAAATTAATTAAATCTGACTTATTAAGCTAAAATACAGTATATCACATATGATTAATCTAACACAAGTTATTAAAACATGTAACAATTTTAATTCTAAATCATACATAGAATAAGATGAGGAAAAGAAGAATACTAAGTATGATTTTTTTACGTGGTAAAAACCCAAAGTAAGGAAAATATCCACGGTGACCTCTACACCACAAAACACAAATTTTACTAAAAAAGAATATAGGTTACAACCTTTATAACAAACTAAGCACACAAATAGACCTAATCGACGTACATAATTTTTACCAACTACTCTGGATTATTCTGACTTCTCCCAAGGCTCTGATGTTGTAGTTGTTCTTTTAGCATTGTTCCTCTTCTCCTTTTTAGAGAATTCCAACTCAGTCAAAACCGATCTCGCAACAACATACTAGTTGTGCAAAACGTGTAAGTGAATATGTTCTAAATGAAAACCATGCAAAAACTTAATCTTAACACAACAATATAAGTGCAAGGACATTTGTGTCCATTGTCAATATGTATGTCATACGCCGTTACACCGTTGAAGAAATTCAAGATCGCATTTACATTAACGGATCCAAGTATCAAAGCGTCTTCAACATCATAACCTCTGCGAGAATGAACTTGGTAAAGTTTTGTTTTTAAGTCCCTTAAAGTTTCATACTTAGTATTGGGAAACGTTTATGAAATATTTTTTAAAAAAATAAGAAGAAAATTTTTTTGGATAACCGGACCGGTCTGCCCATATTTTAAACGAGCTGATCCGCCTCCGAATCGGTCCGCCTCCCTACCAGACCGATCCGCTTTGCACCAGAATACCCCAGATTGTAGGCAAATCGAAGAGGCCATTTGGAAAAACGAACCGATCCGAGGTCGGATCGATCCGCCTCCAAGCCGGACCGGTCTGCCTGGGATAAAATCGAACAGTTCCGTGAGTATTTTTGCCACCGACTTATATTTCTTATATATATACCTATTTCGGTGATGAATTTTCTAAGTCTTTGAGAAAACGTTTCTAAGAGTTCAAACACAACAAGCCTTCATTTTTTTTATATGCCAAACATCTTTTTGATTCACACACAAAAATTCCAATTACTTTTGTGAATCTTTTGGAACCTTAGAACACAAGCTTTGCTATTATTCAACCTTTATGGGGATATCTTTGCAACCGAGGGCTGCGTGTCATTGTTGAGGGAGTCTCTACAAAATGTTATGGTTGCGTGTCATTAAGGAGAGCTGCGGTTCTTCCTTTGTTGTTTGGGCTGTGAGTCCTTGGAGGGTGCTGCGTGTATTCTCTTGCTGAGTTCAAGACTATGTGTCTTTGTGGGTTGGCTGCGCGTTGATCCATTGCAGATTTCTCTATGTAATTGTAAGTTGCGATTTATATATTCATAGTGAAATAAATGTTTTACCCGAAAGGTTTTTTTTCTGAAATCTGTGTCTCAGCATATTTTTGTGTCACATGCTTCATTTATTAATGGGTTGACACACGCATCTTAGATGCATGTTTAAGGACTCTATAAAATAAGGGGTACTTGGAAACTTGCGAATTTTATTTAAATCAATTATCACACAGTTGCACTTTATAATAAGTTTTCTACAAAAACATAGTAAAAACACATTTTCAATTATCGATCAATTCAGTTTTCTATAAAAACTTAACAAAATAATTTTTCAATCATAAATCTTCACAGAATCAATTTTTAGAAAGAATTGAAAATTAATCATCAACAATTCTTTAAGCATTCTTTATAATTAACACTCAAATGAACACACTCATATAGTAATAAAATAATCACTCCAACATGTGTTCTTAATTTCTCAAAAATATAAAATCAGATTTTATGAGAATAATTGTTTTACAAATTATTTCAAATATATGAGAAAATAAATCTTTAAAAATATTTTTAATAAACATATAAGAACCGAAGAAATTCTGATTTAAACATCATACAACGTCCAACGAAAAATCAGAATATTTAGATCATAAAAATATTCAATAAAATTCGGATCTAAAAATTTAAGGAACTATAGTTTTTGTAAAAAATTACTTCATGATGAAAGCACATAAATTCTCTCCACAATAACACAATTATTCAATCTCTAAAATATGAGATGATGTGTAAGATCATTGAGAATTTAAAAACAAAAATAGAAAAGAGATGAAGAAGAAATAAAATCAAGGTGTAAAATAACATTCAGTCTCTCTCTTAAATATTTCTCTAATTCTCTATATTTTTCTCTCTACAAAATCTAACCCCCTTTTTTGTGTTTCTCACTTCAGAAAATATTACTGAAATGTCTCTAAAAAATTCTAACTCCAATAAACTCTCTAATGAGGTTTATATAGGTGAGAAAACAATATTCTAGAAATATTTAAATCAAGGGTTCAAATTAAAAGTTATTAATCTAAGGATGTGATTAAATTGAGTTAAAACAAATGTAACAACCCTCGATTCTGGGAGGCTCATTTTATACTAATTTTACCGCATAAGGTAACTATATAAAATGTTGGGATAGGAGTAAATATTAATTGAATGAGATAAGGGTTAATATTTACTGGGATGTTGTATATTTACCGATTATGTAGGTAAATATCTTCATGTGGTATGATTTAGAGTGTCATGTATTTTAAATGGAATTTTGGTTTAAATGAAATTGGAACTCGAAATAATTTATAGAACTTTCAAATGCCAGTTTAGAGGGTTTAGTTAGTCTCGGAAGGTGCGAGACAGTCAAAATAAGTGCCATATTTGGGTTCCGAGCACTTTTGACTGATTTTAACTTAAACGCGTATTTGGGAGTCATTTTAAGGTGGTGTTAACCATTTAATTTTGGAGTTTTAACTTAAGGACCGATTTTAGTCTTCTAAACCCCTAATTTCCCTAATTTATGTCTTAAACATAGAGAGAAAAAGAGAGAAAGGAAAAGGAAGAGAAAAAATGGAGAAAGAAGAGAGAAATGAAGATTGAAGTTGGATTGTTGCTTCTACCCCAAAGAAATCTGAGATTTCAACTCTAAGGCAAGTTTTCTACTTGCTAATATGTGATTTAAGTTGAATAATTTGTGTGATAGTTATGTATTTGTAATTAAGGAGCAAAAACGAAATTTATGGGATTTAAGCCCTAATATTGGTTTTGATGATAAAATTGTGGATTACAATGGTTATAAATCATGTAGGATGATTTTGGGTAGATAAATATTGTGGGTTGTGATTAAGGTGGAAGGGATTTGAGGTTTGGGAAGATTTAGGGTTCATAACCCTTAAAACAAAACTTGGCAAATTTGCAGAATCAAATCGATTCGGCCTGGCCGAATCGATTCGCCTTGAGATAGTTTCCAGGTCTGGGTCAACCGAATCGATTCGGATGGTTCGAATCGATTCGACAATTATGCAGACGTCAGGCTTTCCTGACCGAATCAATTTGGATGGTCCGAATCGATTCGCTTTCTTGAACCCAAATCGATTCGGCTAGGCCGAATGGATTCGGAAGCCCTGCATTTTGAGTGATTTTCTTAGTTTAGTTCCAATTCATTTTCTTTAAGTCTAGGGCCTAAGAACCTTATTTAATGAAGTAAACTAAGTGTCCTAGAGTTTTAATTGAGTTAGTTATTTTCCCTACACTAGGAATGGGTTGTGTTGGGACTTTTTCGGGGTTATGCCTATTAATGTTAGGGCATTCTTTTCTTCTAGTCAATTTCTATGAAACTAAGAGTTATGGTATTATGTTTGGGAGACTTTAGGAGCTCATTCGAGCTATATTAGTCCTGATGGTTTATAATAACACCGTAAAAGTATGTTGGCAGAATAAATTGAAAGTTCATTCATTCCTATGAGGTTGTAGAAACGATATAATTTATCGTATGGCTCCGGATAATAAGTTATATTATTTACAAAAAGTAAATGGTAATGGTTTCAGATAAAATGAAACATATACATGGAAATGAAATGGAAATGGTATTGATTTTAGTAAATGATAATTTACTTAATCATGAAACCGGTAAATGATGATTTACTTGATTTTGAAAATGATAAATAAGATGGTTTAAACACACCTCTCTAAATGACCTCATAAGGGAAGTCCGCGCATGAGGTGAAGCCGCCTGGCTAATGAATGCAGGGTGGATATAGTCCTAGGCCATGTGAGCGTTTGTGTTGTTTATTTTCTACAATGGGTAGGAGATTCTGGGTGTGGTCTTGACTACCCCGCAGGCACATGGCCTCTTCCCGACGTCTTGCGTTATAGGTGCCCAGGTTGTCTTAATGGTAAGCCCTTGAAGATGATGGTCATTTAGGGGTGCGCATAGTGGGGCAACCCGGACGGGCGGGCTTAGAATCGTTATGTGTAGATAAATATAACTATTGATAATCAAGTGGGACTTGATGTATGAGATATGCATTAAAGAGCATGATGAAGTGACACAAAGAGCACATATAAATGCCACAAAGAGCATTTGGAAATGACTATTTTCCTGATAAGGAAAGGATTTTTACAAAAATGTAAAAGTGAGATAAAAATGCCATAAAAAGCATAACATTGTGAGTATATATACATTCCTGTTAAGGAAAAAGATATGTGAGATAATTGGTGCACATGATGAGTTTTTAGATTAATGTTACTTTTTCTATCTTCCTGTTTAGCTTATGTTTAAATTGTGTAGGTAGATTCTTATTTTTCTTTCTTCATGCTTAATCATTCATAACTGTCATACTTTTTATTCATCCGGTGATCATATAAAACCGGGCCCTGACCCGTTCATCTCTTTTGTTGCATGTGCATCTTGTATACGTTCAGGTACTCCGCCGCAAGGACGCCTGTTCTGTTTTTCCTATCCCGATGATTTTGACGAGCCGTGATGCTTTGCGGGTATTACGAGTTATATTGTATAGCCGCTTTCCTTTTTGCACTCTAGTTAAGATCAAGTCTTTTATTCGGGCGAGGGGCCCAAGCTTTTGTAAATGTCTAATGAAATGTATTATATAAATTAGTGAGGTTGTTTAAATGCTGTTATAAAGTTTGTGATCGGTAACACATTCGGTTTTTTATTGTATTCTTGTTATTATTATCTATATATGTATTGGGGTTTCCCCTATCTTTTCAGGATCTGGGTTGTTTAAATTCTTTCTTTAACGTTAAAACAAAATTTTTGGCAACCCGTTTTCTGAAATATTGGGTGGTTATCCTGGATACTCTATATTTTTATTGTGTTGCTAAGAATGATTCCATCTATGATTCCTGTTATATTGGAGTATTGGGCTGGCCACCCTTTATTTTGGTGAGCGGGTTGTCACAGATAGTATCAGAGCATCAGGTTCTAGAGTCCTTAGGAATCTGTGTGGACACCTTAAGTTTTCAGTGTTGCTTTTGATTTGGCATAAAGCCTTAGGATTAAGATCGTTGATTTCTCTTGTGAGATCCCGTTCTTCTTCCATGAGGTAGAACTTATAGAATCTTTTGCGCATTCGTGTGAGAATAGTAGGTTGATTGAAGAAGGGCGTCATGAGAAGGATTTTTAAGAACTATAAATTGTGGTCGTGGATGAGGACCTCTTTGGAGGTCGCTCCCTTTTTGTAAGACTTTCTTGTCTTGCTACTATGACTACTAATTACAGTCGATGTTGTTTTCACAAAAACCGTTAGAAGTAGAATGTGGTACTAAGCTTGAGAATTCAAGCGATGTTAAATTGAAGTGGAGAAGTGCCCTGAAGTAGGATGGAGGAAAATCCTTAACCCGTAGGAGTAGTGTTGAGATGGTAAAAATGTGGTCACCATATTCGTGGGTGTTGGAAGTTTGGCCTATAGAGAAGCCCGGTGGACACTTGCAACGACGAGTTTCTCTGGGATAACTGGACTGAGGAGAAGGTTGATTCTCGAATGTTCACAAAATGCTCGGTTAAAGACCGATGGTGAATAAGGTGTTGTACGGTTAGGGAGGTCGTGCACCATAAAATGATAGGCCCCAGAATAAGTGTCGTTAACACTTCTGATGGAGTAATGATCATGAAACCCCATTGGTGGACTTTCTCCTGGGGAGGTTTCATTGAACTGAGGAAGAGGAGGCCGAGAGCATGTCCTCTTTTACTGAGAAAGTAAGAGGGACTGCGTGGGAAATTATTGTCGGCCAGAGTCGGAATAATGGCTATGATGTGGAGTGTAGAACCACTCATTTTAAATTTTTTTGAGTGGAAAACAAGGTCCGAGATAAAGTACCTAGTTGGGGAGTTGGTGGAAGTAATACTTGGTTCGGACAAGACTCGAGTACGGTGTCTGAGAACCATTGGTATTGTACGGAGTGTTTAGCAAGAATGTTGGTGGTAATTCCACCTTAGTAGTGGGTGGTGCATCTCCCACAATGAGATAGAGTAGTATTGTGGTTGCTCTCGATTCGGGTGTGTATATCGAGCTTATAGTTGTATTGACGCTATTATAGGAAGAGTAATTATATAACTTCCTTGGTATGGAAGTTCTATTTTTTCTTCACTCGTTATGAAATGAGTGACGATATTGTAAATATATATATGCCATAAGTGTTACTTGCAGTATGTGTTACCTGGTTTGAGTGTTTTAATGTTTGTTTGCATTGTATGTGGTTGTTATGACTTATCTCCACGACAAATAAAGTTAAGTAGTAATTCATAGGAGGGGTTCCTTGTTTGGATTTCGCTTTTTCGGGAAGCTCCACGCGTGAACCTTAACGATGTTGGGAGTGGAGAGATTCCACTTTTCCTTTCTTTTATTTTGTGTATAATATGCGAGTAAAGATATTTTGGCTTGGTTAGGGTGATAGAAGGCAAATCAATTGAAAGGCTATCTCATTTCTAGTTTCAGAATGGTACTAGTTATTCTATAATTTCTCTCCTGGATACAGGTTGAGACTTTATAGAGGTGGATCGAGGTAGGTAGGAGATTTTTGTTATTTGTTTAGTTATCTTGCGTGAGTGTTTAATTGTTTGTTTGCCTTGTTTGTGCTTGTTACGCTTAATCTCCATGATTAACTAGTTAAGTAGGCATGTGTCGGTGGGGTTCCTTATTTGGATTTCGCTTTGCGATACACTCCGTCGCATGAACACTTAACGATGTTGTGAGTGGAGAGACGCTATCTTTTTCTTTTTCTTTTACTTTATTTATTTTGTTGTTAGAAGTGGGATTGGAAGGTTTAGCCGAGAATCACGTAGTTGAGTGATTAAGGGCTACTAAAGTGCGAGATAGAAGCACTGGATATAGTTCTCTCCTCTGATCGATGTGAGGGAGACTGTGATATGAAGTCGAATTGAGACTTCTGGATTATGCCTTGATGAGGAGGCCATGTTTATATAAGGGGATATATATTTGAAAGACTTTACAGAAAGTAAATGTATGATTAATTGGAATATTCGATTATTTGAATGATAAAACATAGAAGTAAAATCTTGCTAGTAGGGTGTAAATTAGAATTTTATCGATCCCGATCATGCGTCTTAGACCGTCATATCTTGATGATCGATGATGCGAGGTAGTAGTGTAACGGGAGGGTTCCTTGTTTGGATTTTTCTTCGACGAGACGTCCCACGCATGAACCCGAGCGAATGCCGGGAGTTGAGTAAGGTCTTGGGCACTAGGGATATATATTTAGTATTATATATCCATGACTTAGATTGGATGTATATAAATAGACCTTAGGATTCTTAGGATGTAAGACCTTTAGGGTATGTGACGTTAGTTTAGGAAGGTTGTTAGGAGTTGACCACGAATAAGTTGTGGGTTAACTCTATGAGGGATTTAATCCCTAAGAACTAGAAGAATGAAATCTCAAGAGATTTGGTAGGTTAGGCCGAAGGAGATGAGGCCTTTCTTAGACAGAGCGCTACGTTGGTAACATAGCTTTCGGGAAGTTAAAAGGATGAGTTGATTTTCACTCCTGAGCCCATATTGTTTAGCTTGAGGGTGGATTTAACGGATGAACCTCTGCCAGGATTAGGGAGTAATAATACTAGAGCGTAAACCCATTGTTTATGCGTCTCACAAGCTTAAACTTGTCGAAAGTATTATCCTGTGCCTGAAATGAAATTCATTGTGGTGGCAATCGCCATTGAGAAAAGGGAAGCACTACTTCCTGGGCAGAAATTTGGTTTTTCTCGCGAGCGATAAGTTGTTGTAATAGATCGTGGGAGGAAATCGAGTTGGTGTACGAAGTTCATAAAGGAATTTCGGTTGGACATTTCCTCTCGCTGAAGGAATACGATTGGGGTAGCAGGTGCGTCGAGTAAAAAACCCGGCGGATAATAAGTGATGGCATGGAGGGCCATGTAAAATGAGCATCACTAGATAGATCTTGTATCAAGAGCGTTCATGTCTGTGATTGACCATTTCACCTACTCGTGTGAAGAATAATAGTAGTGGAACGAAGAAGGGTATTCATAGACGTTTGCATTGAATTGTCGGCACCGTTCTGGTCATGATCTTAATTGAGAACATTGTTGATCGTTTGACCAAATAATTAATTTCCGGCCTTGTAGGTGGACTATATGTAGAAGAGTATGACCCGCTCCTTATGGAACCGTATGTAGTGTCTATCAAAATAACGGTGGACTGAGATCTGACATTCGTGCCAAAGGTTGGGTAAAGTTTCCATGAAGGTATGGGAACTGTATGGGAATGGAGTACATCTTACCTTATGCCGAAAGGTATACCTCGAATGTGCGCCTTACGCTATATAGACCGTGGGGAGCAATAGTTGTATGGATAGAAATTCTCGCACACAATTCGGATCTTTCCCATGCTTGGGCAACATGAGTGGCCCAGTGTAGCAGGGTGAGTAAATTGCATACTCATTGAATAAGGCTAGTGAACGATTGGTTCCTTGGACTTGTAGCGGTCCTGGAACAATTCTTTGAGGTTTAGGCTTCTTAGCCATATGCTATTAGGGCTACGCCTATGCGAGGAAAAGTGGAGTAGCGTTGGGGTTAAACCACTGAGAGTTGGTATGGGTGCCCGAGGTGAGATGTAACATGATTCTGGAGGTTAGGCTATATGTACCGAGTCATGTGGGCATCGTCTTCCGCCGTAGGAAGCTAGAATCGATAGTTAGTGAGGAACGCTTTGTGCTCTGCTGGAGCACAAATGATGTAGATTGAGATCGATAGGGTCGACCTTAGTCCGAGTCCATTTGGGGCCGTTGCTATAACGAGGGGTTTGCTTAGGATGGTAGAATCCTAGTTTAGAGTAGTATACCCTTTATGAGATTGGGGTATGCCCGAATTTTGGGGGCAAAATCCCCTCATAAGGGGGGGAGTATGTAACAACCCTCGATTCTGGGAGGCTCATTTTATACTAATTTTACCGCATAAGGTAATTATATAAAATGTTGGGACATGAGTAAATATTAATTGAATGAGATAGGGGTTAATATTTATGGGATGTTGTATATTTACCAATTATGTAGGTAAGTATCTTCATGTGGTATGATTTATAGTGTCATGTATTTTAAATTGCATTTTCGTTTAAATGAAATTGGAACTCGAAATAATTTATAGAACTTCTGGATGCCAGTTTAGAGGGTGTAGTTAATCTCGGAAGGTGCGAGACAGTCAAAATAAGTGCGATATTGTATTTTTGGGTTCCGAGCACTTTTGACTGGTTTTAACTTAAATGCGTATTCGGGAGTCATTTTAAGGTGGTGTTAACCATTTAATTTGGGAGTTTTAACTTAAGGCCCGATTTTAGTCTTCTAAACCCTTAATTTCCCTAATTTATGTCTTAAACATAGAGAGAAAAAGAGAGAAAGGAAAAGGAAGAGAAAAAATGGAGAAAGAAGAGAGAAACGAAGATTTAAGTTGGATTGTTGCTTCTACCCCAAAGAAATATGAGATTTCAACTCTAAGGCAAGTTTTCTACTTGCTAATATGTGATTTAAGTTGAATAATTTGTGTGATAGTTATGTATTTGTAATTAAGGAGAAAAAATGGAATTTATGGGATTTAAGCCCTAATCTTGGTTTTGATGATAAAATTGTGGATTATAATGGTTATAAATCATGTAGGATGATTTTGGGTAGATAAATATTGTGGGTTGTGATTAAGGTGGTAGGTATTTGAGGTTTGGGAAGATTTAGGGTTCATAACCCTTATAACAAAACTTGGCAAATTTTCAAAATCGAATCGATTCGGCCAGGCCGAATCGATTCGCCTTGAGACAGTTTCCAGGTCTGGGTCAACCGAATCGATTCGGATGGTCCGAATCGATTTGACAATTATGAAGAAGTCAGGCTTTCCTGACCGAATCGATTCGGATGGTCCGAATCGATTCTCTTTCTTGAACCCGAATCGATTCGGCTAGGCCGAATCGATTCGGAAGCCCTGCATTTTGAGCAATTTTCTTAGTTTAGTTCCAATTCATTTTCTTTAAGCCTAGGGCCTAGGAACCTTCTTTAATGAAATAAACTAAGTGTCCTAGAGTTTAATTGAGATAGTTATTTTCCCTACACTAGGAATGGGTTGTGTGGGGACTTTTTCGGGGTTATGCCTATTGATGTTAGGGCTTTCTTTTCTTCTAGTCAATTTCTATGAAACTAAGAGTTATGGTATTATGTTTGTGAGACTTTAGGAGCTCATTCAAGAAATATTAGTCCTGATTGTTTTATAATAACACCATAAAAGTATGTTGGGAGAATAAATTGAAAGTCCATTCATTCGTTTGAGGTTGTAGCAACGATATAATTTACAGTATGGCTCCAAATAATAAGTTATATTATTTACAAAAAGTAAATGGTAATGGTTTCGGATAAAATGAAACATATACATGGAAATGGTATTGATTTTAGTAAATGATAATTTACTTAAACATGAAACCGGTAAATGATGATTTACTTGATTTTGAAAATGATAAATAAGATGGTTTAAACACACCACTCTAAATGACATCATAAGGGAAGTCCGCGCATAAGGTGAAGCCCCCTCGCTAATGAATGCAGGGTGGATATAGTCCTAGGCCATGTGAGCGTTTGTGTTGTATATTTTCGGCGATGGGTAGAAGATTCTGGGTGTGGTCTTGACTACCCCGCAGGCACATGGCCGCTTCCCGACGTCTTGTGTTATAGGTTCCCAGGTTGTCTTAATGGTAGGCCCTGGAAGATGATGGTCATTTAGGGGCGCGCACAGTGGGGTAACCCAGACGGACGATCTTAGAATCGTTATATGTAGATAAATATAACTATTCATAATCAAGTGGGACTTGATGTATAATATATGCCATAAAGAGCATGATGAAGTGCCACAAAGAGCACATATAAATGCCACAAAGAGCATTTGGAAATGACTATTTTCCTGATAAGGAAAGGATTTTTACAAAAATGTAAAAGTGAGATAAAAATTCCATAAAGAGCATAAGATTGTGAATATATATACATTCCCGTTAAAAAAAAGATATATGAGATAATTGGTGCACATGATGAGTTTTTAGATTAATGTTACTTGTTCTATCTTCCTGTTTATCTTATGTTTAAATTGTGTAGGTAGATTCTTATTTCTCTTTCTTCATGCTTAATCATTCATAATTGCCATACTTTTTATTCATCCGGTGATCATATAAAACCGGGTCGTGACCCGTTCATCTCTTTTGTTGCATGTGCATCTTGTATCCGTTCAGGTAGTCCGCCGCAAGATGCCTGTTCTATTTTTCCTATCCCGGTGATTTTGACGAGCCGTGATGCTTTGCGGGTATTACGGGTTATATTGTATAGCCCCTTTCCTTTTTGCACTTAAATCTTTTGTAAATGTATAATGAAATGTATTATATAAATTAGTGAGGTTGTTTAAATGATGTTATAAAGTTTGTGACTGGTAACACATTCGGTCATTTTATTGTATTCTTGTTATTATTATCTATATATGTCTTGGGGTTTCCCCTATCTTTTCAGGATCTGGGTTGTTTAAATTCTTTCTTTAACTTTAAAACAAAATTTTTGGCAACCCGTTTTCTGAAATATTGGATGGTTATCCTGGATACTCTATATTTTTATTGTGATGCTCAGAATGATTGCATCTATGATTCCTATTATATTGGAGTATTGGGCTGGCCCCCCCTTATTTTGGTGAGCGGGTTGTCACAACAAATTAACATATTTTAACAACTAAATGTATAACACACTTAGTCTATTATAAAAACCTAAAACCATTATCTTGAAAACCATTACGCTATAGTGTTTTAGTTACAATGCTCCAACGGTTATAATGTGACATCTGACATAAATATAATTGGTCTCATATTAACAGAACCTAAAGCTTCTAACCAATAGTCATATTGGTACAACTGGTAAAGTCCTACTCGGCGACAAGTTTAGATAGATTGCGTATAATAGCTCTAAACCGCTAACATGTACTGTACTTAATAAATAGGTATGGCCAAAAATGTACTAAGGTAGTAGGTAAATAATATTGAATGAACCTATGGAATCCTATGCAATAACAGGTATAAGGCTTAGTAACCAAAGGGTATAACCGTGAATCGAGGTAAAGAAAAACTCGGATAACAAAGGTTTTAAAAAATAAACCTATATATTAGTGAGTACACACTATAGTAGGTACAAAATGTCAAATCTCTGGTAGAAGGCTATGAATGGCATTAGCTCGTGTAGAAGAATCTTAAGGCTCAAAAGTGTATAAGGGGTAGTAGGTCTAAGCCATCAATCCGAAGGTAAAAGGAGAAACAAGGTTTAAAATAATAAACCTATGAATTAAATAGGTTAGGTCCTATTCCATCAAAATCAAGTCTAACATATTATATTCGATAACAAGCCAAAGCGAATACCATCCAACATGTGTTCTTAATTTCTCAAAAATATAAAAGCGGATTTTATAAGAATAAGTGTTTTACAAATTATTTTAAATATATGAGAAAAAAGATCTTTAACAATATTTTTAATAAACATATAAGATCCGTAGAAATTCTGATTTAAACATCATATAGAATGCAACACAAAATCAAAATATTTAGATCATAAAATACTCAGTAAAATTCGGATATAAAAATCTAAGGAATTCTAGTTTTTGTAAAAAATTATTTCATCATGAATGCACATAAATTCTCTCTACAATAAGACAATATTTCAATCTCTAAAATATGAGATGATCTGTAAGATCATTGAGAATTTAAAAACCAAAACAGAAAAGAGATGAAGTAGAAATAAACACAAGGTGTAAAATAACATTCAATCTTTGTCTTAAATATTTCTCTAATTCTCTATATTTTTCTCTCTATAAAATCTAACCCTCTTTATGTGTTTCACACTTTAGAAAATATTATTAAAATGTCTTTAAAAAATCTAACTCCAATAAACTCTCTAATGAGGTTTATATAGGTGAGAAAATAATATTCTAGAAATATTTAAATCAAGGTTTCATATTAAAAGTTATTAATCTAAGGTTGTGATTAAATCGAGTTAAAACAAATTGACATATTTTAACAACTAAATGTATAACACACTCAGTCTATTATAAAAACCTAAAACCATTATCTTGAAAACCATTATGCTATAGGGTTTTAGTTATAACTCTCCAACGGCTAGAATGTGAAATATGGCATACATCTAATTGGTCTCATATTAACAGAACCTAAAGCTTCTAACCAATGGTCATATTGGTAAAACTGGTAAAGTCCTACTCGGCAACAAGTTTAGATAGATTGCGTATGATAACTCTAAACCTCTAACGTGTACTGTACTTAATAAATGGTTATGGCAAAAAATCTACTAAGGTAGTAGGTAAATAATATTAAATGAACCTATGGAATACTATGCAATAACAGGTATAAAGCTTAGTACCCAAAGGGTATAACCGTGATCCCAATTAAGGAAAAACTCGGATAACAAAGGTTTTAAAAAATAAACCTATATATGAGTGAGTACACACTAGAGCAAGTACAAAATGTCAAATCTCTGGTAGAAGGCTATTAATGGCACTAGCACATGTGTACAAATCTTAAGGCTCCAAAGTGTATAAGGTGTAGAAGGTCCAAGCCATCAATCTGAAGGTAAAAGGAGAAAGACGGACTAAAACAATAAACCTATGAACTAAGCAGGTTAGGTCCTATTCCGTTAAAATCAAGTCTAACATATTATATTCGATAACAAGCCAAAGAAAATACCATCACCTACTATAACTAAAGAGTTCATAGCAGGTCCTAAGGAAACATGTATTATAATTTTCAAAAAGATATTTTTCAAATCGAAAAATTAATTTTTTTAATAAATTTTGAAAATCATTTTAAACCAAATTATAACTAATTTTGTTTAAAAAAATTATTTTTACGAAAATAATCAAATTTCACTTTATTAAAATGTTTAGACACATAATTAATAATATGGATCAATATGTATTCATGAGTGCCTAATGTGTCAAGTGCAAATATATGCAACCACGCGTGAGTACCTTTACTCGGATATGTCGTTGTGCCGAGTCGAGGCAGGTTGAGTCGTCGAGTAACGTCATAAGATGTAGCATGGAGAAGGATCTCACTAAAAATTTATTTTGACACAATATCTAAATTAGTTGAAACGCCCAAATAATGTAGACTCAAGTAAGTCAAAGATTTAGGGTGTTTAAATCTCACCCTTTGGATATTTATGACAAAACCTTTCGAGTACATCATGGTAGTCTAAGGAAAAAATAAAATAACCTAACTCCTATACAATGATTACTATTCTACCCAATCCCCCAAATAATCCTAGAAAATAAAAATTACAAGACTCAACTATACATCAATTACCCTAACACCTTCTTGTGATTTCTTGCATTAAAACATTAAAACCAAACTCACAAGACCGAGTGTAAGATATCATAGACATTGATAAATCATTAAAAAATAAGATATCATGATAATAATTCAAGAACAAGACTAATAAAATGATGTACTCTTCTCTCCCTTTTTGTCTCAAATAGACAAAGAATAAAAACAATGATAACATGAGGAAGATTAAAAAAATATAAAAACCACAATAAATATATTAACGGTTCTAATCAAGTGTCACTCCTACATCGACATGATTTTAAGAGGTGTCTTTTGTATTGACAAACATCCATACCTTAAAATTTCAAAGGACAAATGATTACCATGATTATGACAAAAAAATATGTAAATATGGAAGAAAAAAGAATAAAGCACACACATCTAGTCTTCAGGGACTCTTAAAAAAAATCAAGGGTAATACACATACTAGACATAATTTAAACAATATCAGCATATTCTAGAGTAATCAACAAAAAAGGTTTCTCCCCCTCAACCAATGCTATGGTTATAAAAAATATTATTCGCATACAAACCATATAGGGGTTCTAAAATTCAAGAAATAGAGTGAGAACAATTGGAGGAGATAAAATTAACATGTTGTCTATCATGAGGTCATACATATAAAAATTAGCATCGTATTATGATATAAAAAATAATTAGATTTGTAACATGAAATCATATGATCAAGAAATATAGGATCAACACTCTAGACGGTTAAATCTTATTCGGAGCGACCCGCTCTGATACGAATTGAAAATCCCGAGTGCCCATGAAACAATCTCCATACGAGCAGATGAACATACTCCGATTTCATGCAAGTTTTTATAATAACATATATAATCAAACCAAGAAAAAATTTATTATTCAACTAATCAGATTTTAATACACGTGGAAATTAAAATCAATTAAATCTGATTTATTAAGCTACAATACAGTATATCACATATGATTATTTATTCTAACTCAAGTTACTAAAAATGTAACAATTTTAATTCTAAATCATACATAGAATAAGATGAGGAAAATAAGAATAAGAAGTATGATTTTTTTACGTGGTAAAAACCCAAAGAAGGGAAAACATCCGCGGTGATCTCTACGCCACAAAACAAAAATTCCACTAAAAAAATTATAGGTTACAAGCTATATAACAAACTAAGTAGACAAACAAACCTAATCTAAGTACAAAATTTTTACCAACTCCTCTGGATTATTCTGACTTCTCCCAAGGCTCTGATGTTGTAGTTGTTCTCTTAGCATTGTTCCTCTTCTCCTTTTTAGCGAATTCCAACTTAGTAAAAAAGAATCTCTCTACAACATACTAGTTATGCAAAACAATTAAGTGAATATGTTCTAAATGCGAACCATGCAATAACTTAATCTCAACACAAGCATATAATTTTTCTACAAAAACATAACAAAAAAACATTTTCAATTATTAAACAATTAAGTTTTTCTATAAAAACTTAACAAAATAAATTTTCTAACATAAATCTTCACATAATGAATTTTAGAAAGATTTCAAAATTAATCATCATCAATTCTTTAAGGTTTCTTTCTAATTAACATTCCAATGAAAACAATCATATATTAATAAAATAATCACTCCAACACGTGTTCTTAATTTCTCAAAAATATAAAAGCAGATTTTATAAGAATAAGTGTTTTACAAATTATTTTAAATATATGAGAAAAAAGATCTTTAACAATATTTTCAATAAACATATAAAATCTGGAGAAATTCTGATTTAAACATCATATAGAATCCAACACAAAATCAGAATATTAAGATCATAAAAATATTCAATAAAATTCGGATATAAAAATCTTAGGAATTCTAGTTTTTGTAAAAAATTATTTCATCATGAATGAAGATAAATTCTCTCTACAATAAGACAATATTTCAATCTCTAAAATATAATATGATTTGTAAGACCATTGAGAATTTAAAAATCAAAACAGAAAAGAGATGAAGTAGAAATAAACACAAGGTGTAAAATAACATTCAATCTCTGTCTTATATATTTCTCTAATTCTCTATATTTTTCTCTCTATAAAATCTAATCCTCTTTTTGTGTTTCACACTTTAGAAAATATTATTAAAATGTCTCTAAAAAAATCTAACTCTAATAAACTCTCTAATGAGGTTTATATAGGTGAGAAAATAATATTCTAGAAATATTTAGATCAAGGGTTCAGATTAAAAGTTATTAATATAAGGTTGTGATTAAATCGAGTTAAAACAAATTGACAGATTTTAACAACTAAATGTATAACACACTAAGTCTATTATAAAAACCTAAAACCATTATCTTGAAAACCATCATGCTATAGGGTTTTAGTTATAACTCTCCAACGGCTGTAATGCGAAAGATGGCATACATCTAATTGGTCTCGTATTAACAGAACCTAAAGCTTCTAACCAATGGTTATATTGGTACAACTGGTAAAGTCCTACTCGACAACAAGTTTAGATAGATTGGGTATGATATGTCTAAACCTCTAACGTGTACTGTACTTGATAAATGGTATGGCCAAAAATCTACTAAGGTAGTAGGTAAATAATATTGAATGAACCTATGGAATACTATGCAATAACAGGTATAAAGCTTAGTACCCAAAGGGTATAACCGTGATCCCAGTTAAGGAAAAACTCGGATAACAAAGGTTTTAAAAAATAAACCTATATATGAGTGAGTACACACTAAAGCAAGTACAAAATGTCAAATCTCTGGTAGAAGGCTATGAATGGCACGATCACATGTGGACAAATTTTAAGGCTCCAAAGTGTATAAGGTGTAGAAAGTCTAAGCCATCAATCCGAAGGTAAAAGGAGAAATAAGGACTAAAATAATAAACCTATGAACTAAATGGGTTAGGTCCTATTCCGTCAAAATCAAGTCTAACATATTATATTCGATAACAAGCCAAAGAAAATACCATAACCTACTATAACTAAAGAGTTCATAGCAGGTCCTAAGGAAACATGTATTATAATTTTCAAAAAGATATTTTTCAAATCGAAAAATTAATTTTTTTAATAAATTTCGAAAATCATTATAAACCAAATTATAACTAATTTTGTTTAAAAAATTTATTTTTACGAAAATAATCAAATTTCACTTTATTAAAATGTTAAAACACACAATTAATAATATGGATCAATATGTATTCATAAGTGCCTAATGTGCCAAGTGCAAATATATGCAACCACGCTTGAGTACCTTTACTCGGATATGTCGTTGTGTCGAGTCGAGGCAGGTTGAGTCGTCGAGTAACGTCATAAGATGTAGCATGGAGAAAGATCAAACTAAAATTTTATTTTGTCACTATATCCAAATTAGTTGAAACGCCCAAATAATGTAGACTCAAGTAAGTCAAAGATTTAGGGTGTTTAAATCTCCCCCTTTGGATATTTATGACAAAACCCTTCGAGTACATCATGGTAGTCTTAGGAAAAAATAAAATAACCTAACTCCTATACAATGATTACTATTCTACCCAATCCCCCAAATAATCCTAGAAAATAAAAATTACAAGACTCAACTATACATCAATTACCCTAACACCTTCTTGTAATTTCTTGCATTAAAACATTAAAACCAAACTCACAAGACCGAGTGTAAGATATCATAGACATTGATAAATTATTAAAAAATAAGATATGATAATAATTCAAGAATCAAGACTAATAAAATGATGTACCCTTCTCCCCCTTTTTGTCTCAAATAGACAAAGAATAAAAACAATGATAACATGAGGAAGATTAAAAAAATATAACAACCAAAATAAATATATTAACGGTTCTAATCAAGTGTCACTCCTACATCGACATGATTTTAAGAGGTGTCTTTGGTATTGACAAACATCCATACCTTAAAATTTCAAAGGACAAATGATTACCATGATTATGACAAAAAAATATGTAAATATGGAAGAAAAAAGAATAAAGCACACACATCTAGTCTTCAGGGACTCCTAAATAAAATCAAGGGTAATACACATACTAGACATAATTTAAACAAGATCAGCATATTCTAGAGTAATCAACAAAAAAGGTTTCTCCCCCTCCACAAATGCTATGGTTAAAAAAAATATTATTCACATACAAACCATATAGGGGTTCTAAATTCAAGAAATAGAGTGAGAACAATTAGAGGAGATAAAATTACCATGTTGTCTATCATGAGGTCATACGTATAAAAATCAGCATCATATTATGATGTAAAAAGTAATTAGATTTTTAATATGAAATCATATGATCAAGAAATATAGGATCAACACTCCAGACAGTTAAATCTTATTCGGAGGGACCCGCTCTGATACCAATTGAAAATCCCAAGCGCCTATGAAATAATCTCCATACGAGTAAATCAACATACTCCGATTTCATGCAAGTTTTTCTAATAACATATATATATATATATATAATCAAACCAAGAACAAATTTATTATTCAACTAATCATATTTTAATACACATGGAAATTAAAATCAATTAAGTCTGATTTATTAAGCTACAATACTGTATATCACATATGATTATTTATTCTAACTCAAGTTACTAAAACATTTAATAATTTTAATTCTAAATCATACATAGAATAAGATGAGGAAAATAAGAATAACAAGTATGATTTTTTTACGTGGTAAAAAACCAAAGTAGGGAAAACATCCGCGGTGAACTCTACACGAGGAAACAAAAATTCCACTAGAAAAGAATATAGGTTAGAAGCTATATAACAAACTGAGCACACAAACAAACCTTAATAAAATAAATTTTCTATCATTAATCTTCACATAATGAATTTTAGAAAGATTTCAAAATTTATCATCATCAATTATTTAAGGTTTCGTTCTAATTAACACTCACATGAACACAATCATATAGTAATAAAATAATCACTCCAACATGTGTTCTTAATTTCTCAAAAATATAAAATCAGATTTTATGAGAATAAGTGTTTTACAAATTATTTCAAATATATGAGAAAATAAATCTTTAAAAATATTTTCAATAAACATATAAGTACCGAAGAAATTCTGATTTAAACATCATACAACGTCCAACGCAAAATCAGAATATTTAGATCATAAAAATATTCAATAAAATTCGGATCTAAAAATTTAAGGAACTATAGTTTTTGTAAAAAATTACTTCATGATGAAAGCACATATATTCTCTCCACAATAACACAATTTTTCAATCTCTAAAATATGAGATGATGTGTAAGATCATTGAGAATTTAAAAACAAAAATAGAAAAGAGATGAAGTAGAAATAAAATCAAGGTGTAAAATAACATTCAATCTCTCTCTTAAATATTTCTCTAATTCTCTATATTTTTCTCTCTACAAAATCTAACCCCCTTTTTTGTGTTTCTCACTCAAAAAAATATAACTGAAAAAACTCTCAACTCTAATAAACTCTCTAATGAGGTTTATATAGGTGAGAAAACAATATTCTAGAAATATTTAAATCAAGGGTTCAGATAGAAGGTTATTAATCTAAGGTTGTGATTCAATCGAGTTAAAATAAATTAACAAATTTTAACAACCAAACGTATAACAAACTCAGTCTGTTATAAAAACCTTAAACCATTATCTTGAAAACTATTCTAGCATAGGGTTTTAGTTATAACTCTCCAACGGCTATAATGTGAAAGATGGCATTCATCTAATTGGTCTCATATTAACAGAACCTAAAGCTTCTAACCGATGGTCATGTTGGTAAAGCTGGTAAAGTCTTACACGGCAACAAGTTTAGATAGATTGCGTATGACAGCTCTAAATCGCAAACAGGTACTGTACTTAATAAATGGGTATGGTCTAAAATCTACTAAGGTAGTATGTAAATAATATTGAATGAACCTATGGAGTCTTATGTGATAACAGGTATAAGGATTAGTACCCAAAGGGTATAACTGTGATCCTAGGTAAAGCACAACTCGGATAACAAAGGTTTTAAAAAACAAACCTATGTATGAGTGAGTACACACTAGAACAGGTATAAAATGTCAAATCTCCGGTACAAGGCTATGAATGGCACTAGAAGGTGTCGATAAATCTTAAGGCTCGAATGTGTATAAGGTGTAGTAGGTCTAAGCCATCAATCCAAAGGTAAAAGGACAAACAAGTTTTAAAATAATAAACCCATGAAGTAAACAGGTAAGGTCCTATTTCGTCAAAAGCAAGTCTAACATATTATATTCGGTCACAAGCCAAAGCCAATACCATCACCTACTAAAACTAAAGAGTTCGTTGTAGGTCCTATGGAAACAGTTAATATAATTTTCGAAAAGCTATTTTTCAAATCGAAAAATTTGTTTTATTAATAAATTCTGAAAATCATTTTAAACCAAATTATAACTAATTTTGTTTTAAAAAATTATTTTAAGGAAAAATAATCAAATTTCACTTTATTAAAATGTTTAGACACACAATTAATAATATGGATCAGTATGTATGCATGAGTGCCTAATGATTCAAGAGCAAATATGTTCAACCACACGTGAGTACCTTTACTCGTATATACCGTTGTGTCGAGTCGAGGCATGTTGAGTCGTCGAGTAACATCATAAGATGTACCATGGAGAAGGCTTGTACTAAAAATATGTTTTGACACAATATCCAAATTAGTTGAAACGCCTAAATAATGTAGACTCAAGTAAGTTAAAGATTTATTTTGGGTCGTGGGACATTTTTAGGCCAAATCAGCACCCCGGTGGGATATTTTGGTCTCTTGAATTTTTGGGAAAAAGAGACCTACGAAAATTGGAGATTTATATCATTTGGTAGGTGGATTCTATTAGGGTTAGATGTAACATAATACATATAGGCCATTAGAGGAGGAAGATAGGGAGTTTCAAGGCCATTCTTGCACCACCACCACTATAGTTTTGTGGATCGAGAGGAGAGGAAAGCAATCCCACCATCATTCTACAGAAATTCAGACCTACTATTCGAGGCAAGTATTTATCTTTCCAATTTTGAGCTCATGTACCATCCATGTTAGTGTAGGATGATTAATCTCATGAATATATGAGTATGGGTATTATTTTGGAAGATTCAATTCATATTCCTATGTAGGAATCATTATTTTGGAAGATTCAATCTCATGAATGTATGAGTATGGGTATTTATTGGGTTTGTTGGTGGATTTTAGAGAATTTGAGTCTAGTTATGGGTATGGGATAAGAAGAAGGCATGTGTGTCCAAAGGGAAAACTATGGGTTTAAAGCTAGGTGGATGCCTAGGCATAATCCTAGTAAGCTGGTCTTATGAGCAACATACTTAGGCTTTATTTTTTTATCCTTTCTAGGTTTATGTCAAATATATGGTCCAATTTCAATACTTGTTGAAAGTCTAGGGACTAAAGTGTAATTTACTTAACTTTCCATGGTATTTTAAAGGTATGGATTGTAATTTAAAATGTATGTAAGGTTCAATATCGAAAAACTTTATGGTCTATGGTTCATTTATGAGGTTTAAACAAACTTTGAAAAGTTTAGGGGTCCTTTTTAATAATTATTATTACTCAGAAACAATTTCTAATTTACGATTTACTTTGTGTTTAATTAGGTAATAACTAAGGTGTCCAATTCTAGGTCATCTATGCATGCTTATAAGATAAGTAGTGGAAGTTCATATATATATATATATATGTGTGTGTGTGTGTGTGTGTGTGTGTGTGATGGGCTTGGACTCTTAAAATTCTCCTTACCGAAAAAAAATATTTTTCTTCGAAATTACATTCAAAAAGTTAAGGGTAATGTTATTTCATCGTGTCTCTAGGTTCCTAAGTGGCTTTTTTGGCCCCGTGATGTTACCAAAGAACTTTGACTAGCAGGATGGTTTTGGCACGAAGGATTCGGTCCTGAGAGTCTAATATTTGGAGTGAGATTTCTCTAAGATAGTGATTGGGATGTGTGGATTATCCTTCCCATGTGATAACATGATTTGGATTAGGTATATACTTTCGCAATTGGGACACATGAAATACATCGTGTATTTGGGATAATTCAGTTGGTAAATATAAACAATAAGCGACCGACCCAATCCTTTCAGTAATCTCAAAAGGTCCCACATATCGTGGTGCGAGTTTTCCATTTCTTTTGAACTGTATGATCCTTTTTCTAGGTGACAGTTTTAAGAATGCTTGATTCTTTATCTGGAATTATTGCAGTGTCCTTCGATGATCTGCATAACTCTTCTCTTACTTTGGTCTTCATGCAATCTTTCCTTAATTAAACATATCTTTTCAGTAGTTTGTTAATATTCTCTCCAAATTCCTTCTAGCATAATGGAGAGAGGTATGGTAGCCTTTATTCTTGGTTTTGACTAGCTTTTCATTGATGTAGACCTCCATCATGTCTCCCATCTATCTTTTGAATATCTTGGTGACCAGTCTCTTATAAGTTTCCCCTACCTTTTTTAAACTGAATGGCATATACTTGTAGCAATATAACCTGATAGAGGTTATAAATGATGTTTAATCTTGATCGGGTCCGAATAAAGGAATTGGATGGTAGCTAGAGTAGGCATCCAGGAAACTCATCCTTTAATAACGTATTGTCAACCAACTGATCTATATTAGGGAGCAAGAAGTTGTCTTTGGGATATGATCTGTTAAGATTCGTGAAATTAATACAGACCCTCCATCTGTCATTGCTCTTTCGCACCACCATTGTGTTAGCCAACCATTTTGGGGAAATGAACTTCCCTAATAGATCTTATATCTAGTATATTTCTTACTTCATTTTCCACCGCTTTAGCCTTATCAGGGTTTATTCGAAGAGCTTTAAGAGTCACCGGTTTGAAAGTCGGATCGATGTGCCGGTGATGGCAGGCTACGCTGGGATCAATCCATGGCAAGTCATATGGTTCGAAAGCAAAAGCATATAGATTTTTTATGATAAAAGAAATAAGATCTATTTTCTCTTAATCGGTAAGGGTGGATCCGATCATAAATTTCCTCTCTAGCAAGTTGTCATCGGCCCCAACTTCTTTAAGGATTTCAATGATCCTGTCAGCGGGGTGGATCCTGGTCTCCTCCACCCCTAGTCGGCCTTACCGTAGTTTCTATTTAGAGGGTAGAACTCCGTCCTAGACTTCCTCCTGAGCATCCTTTACTCATTCTTTTTTTCTTCCTTGGGCAAATGGCTGCAACGAAGCATTGTCTGGCAATGGCCTCATCGCCATGCTCCAATCAGTAACTGTTTTTTAACTTTTGTGGTAGATGGATGGTACGGTCTTCATGTCATGCAACCATCCTATGACTAATATGGCGTGATATAGGGACTCAATGTCCACCACTAAGAACTTAGTTAGTTTCGAGAAGTTACCTGCCCTAACTCGCAGGACTATATTTCCCAGCGGGATCATTATCCTTCCTGCAAAGCCGACCAGTGAAACTATAGCTTCCTTGAGGTCAATGACGTTTAACTTAAGCTTGTGGAACAAATCCAGGTACACCACTTATTATGAGATACCTTGGTCAACAATCAACTTGTCAACATCCCAATTGGCAATTATAAGGGTAATTACCAATGCATCATGATGTGCTTGGTATAGTCGATGTGCTCGGTAATTACCAATAAAAATAATTTGCTTGGTATAGTCGATGTCCTTCGGTCATCGATGTTTACCATCCTGGGTTTTGGTAGGGTTGATCTGAAATGCCTCCATGACAGATTTGATTAAGATCTGATGCCCCGTGTATTACCACAAGCTCATATCTTGTATCATCATCAAGGACGTTATCCGACTTCTGCTCACCATTGGTTGAGACCTTCTCTGTCTTTGTGGCTGTGTAATCTTTGAAATTCCCAGCATGGGCTTGCTCCTCCAAGTGTGACTTCAGAGACCTGCAATTTCCAATCCTGTGGACACCCTACTTGTGGAATGCACATCTCAGTGCATTATTTATTTTTATTGGGTCGCCCCCATATTTTCGAGCCACTTGATAAATTGTTGGTCTTTGATCTTGCTCAGGATTTTGTAAATGGGTTCCTTGAATAATGTGTTAACATCCTAGAACACCTTAGAAGGATCAATTTTTTTCCCATTCTTGGATCCATTCTTTCCCTCGTTCTTGTTTCCCTTATTTGGAGTATCATGCTTCCCTGTTCCCTTGTTTTCCTTGACGTATTTCTTAATGCGATCCATGAGGTCATCAATGGTGATGCCTTCTTTCTTACTTAGGGACTGGTTCAGCAAAGAGGTGGTCGGAAGACCAATTTTAAGGGATCTTGTGATAACTTGCTTCGAGCAGTCCTTGACCTCGTTGAAGAATTCCCAATACCTTTTGGCATAGTCCCTAAGGCTCTCTTGTGGCTTCTTCTTCATCATAAGTAGTGCATCCATTCACTTAGGGTGGGAGCTGCTAGCTATGAAGTGAGTAATGAAGGCCTCCGATAGAGCCTTAAGGTTTCTGATTGACCTGTGAGCCAACTTCTCAAATAATTTTTATGTTAAATCACTTAGGCTAGAAAGGACAATTCGGCACATTATTGCCTTATTATGGCTCCATAAGTTCATTACTTATCTGTATTATCGAACATGGTCTATGGGATCTGTCTTTCCATCATAAATCTTGAACCTAGGAACGACAAACTTCTTTAGGGGATCCTCCTCTTTGATCAACCTTGATAAAGGGGATTTTATATGAGTATTGAGAGCCCTCCTTGCTAGCTCTCTGGTGGATCTGGCTCCATGGTGGGTTGAATGTTGTTCCATCTCTTTATGGACCAGAATACTGATGTCTTTATTCTGTCGATCGTTGCTCCTATAGTGACTTTTTGGCTGGCCACGCTTTAAACGACCATGCTCTAATGTTCCATGTTTAGGTCTATCCTAATCGTGCCTAGAGCTTCACCCTCGACTGCAAGTATTATGAATAGGATACTTTTTCATAATCAGTGCTCTGATACCAGTTCTTGAAACACGAGGCCCCAATTTTTTAAAATCTTACTACACAAAGTAATTTCAATTTCCTTTTAAGAGATACGGGATAAGGATGGTTCAAATAAAGGGACTATACTATGAAAGATGCACAATTCAAATATTACAATTTTAATTCTTCCAAAATTAAAATTAAACTAAATCGGATTTTAATTTTATCAAAATTAAAAATTGCACTTTAAAACAAACTTGTGAATATTTAACTTATAGCCCAAAAGTAATTTAACCTAAGTCCTAGAAATTTGCCTAACAAAATAATTAATCCATTTTTGCAAATTAGGCCAAACCAAATTTTATTCCATTAAATTAATGACTTGAATTAAATACACATTACCCAAATTAATTTTTAGCACCAAATTAATCAAGTAGTGATTTAAACCAAATTTGATCTTTTTACCTAAGCATGCATCTAGGTGAATTTGCAAAAGATAAAATAAACAAATCTCTATGCCGCGATGTACGAGAAAAAAACCACAACGGGAAATAACCTCGGACGACCCTACCCTCAAATCCACTAAGTTCGTAATTTACAATTACAAGCAAGATGAGTTACAACACTTGACTCGACTCCTTCAAGCCCCGACGCATCTTCTTGTAACTACCTCTGCCTAGCGAATAACCACGGAGCTCCACCGCGATCTCGGAATCCACCGATCGAACTTTTTCTGGTCACTGCCACCTGAACAAGGAGCCTTTCTCCAAGTGGGTATGTCACAATAAACAAGCTTCTTCTTTTATGGGATGTAGAATCAAAACCCTAACTCTCTTTTATGGTAGAGATGAATCCGGTGCCAAAAAAAATTCTCCAAGCAAAATGTATATATATATATATATATATATATATATATCTGAGAGAGAGAGATAGAAAGTTGGATTAAAACAAACAATTGGGTGTAAACATGGTTTTGCACTTTGAATTAATCAATTTGAATAATAAACACCAAGGGAACATTTTATGAAAGGATTAAGCTCTGAGAAACTCTCTAGGAGATGGAAAAAGTTCTTCGAAAAATTCTGGTCCCGAAGTCATTAAATTATGTGAAAGATAAGTGCGACAAAGTAGTGGGAAAGTGCCAAAAAACTGCCAAAAATTGTTCCCGCCGAAATCTCATTCGAACGACATTTCGTTTGAACGAACTATCTACCGAAGTTCCAGTGGCAAGTCGTTGGCAAACCTCATTCGAACGGCATTCTCGTTCGAACGAAAAACTCGTTCGAACGATAATATCGAACGAAAAACCCGAAAGCTTAAAAAATGGATTTTAGCCCAGAAACTTTATTTAAAAGTTTTAAATAAACCTTCTGAAAATAAACCTTAGTTTAAAATAAAAGTACACCCAATATAAAATTATTCCAAGTCTCCCTATATTTATATAGAAATGCATTCATACCTTTTGGAGACTATGGGATATGCTGTTGATGATGTAGAAACATGGCACTTGAAACTGGGCAATGATAAAGCTTGATAAGTCTTTACCGCTACGTCTTCAACTCTTGCATGTCATATGCTTGGAGGATACTCACTCAATACTATCCTATGACACAAATTTTTTTGTCCGGAATTGAGCCAACACTACATTAAGACTCAATTGGAAATTTGTGTCCTTACAAATCTCCCCCTTTGGCTATTTCGGGACAAAAACTAAACAAAAATCCTAAAGGGCTACTCAAAAACATCCCACCCAAAATAAAGAGTACAATGCTTGACTCTAATACCACTTTAGAATTAAACAATTTTCCACTTTAATGCCGCTTTACAATACCTGCACACTTAAGCTACACATTAAACACATAGGTAATATTAAAATATTAAATGCAATTTAAAGACTCCCCCTTAATTAATTCTCCCCCTTTATCAAATGATCTACATAGAAAGACTTCTCCCGCTAAGTTAAATCTCCCAAACTAAGATACGATTACAATATGATTAGATATCATTTCTCCCCCTATCATTCTCCCCCGTTTTGTTTAGGAATAGACAAAGGCTAAAGAATAAAAAATTAACTTATCTCCCCCAATTAAAGCATACACACCTCCTAAACTAAACAAGGGATATATAGAATGGGATAATAAGCTAAACATACAATAGTGCATAAAGTGATGAGAACATTAAAGCACGTGGACAACTAAAATTCAACTAATACACATAAAGATATGAATATCAACTATGATGCGATAACAAAAGATATCAATTGATTGTAGTAATCTAAGCACGTGATATCGAAAAAAAATTCGCAACAAGATAGATACCAAAAATGAATTAAAAGCATAGATGAACTAGATAAACATGGCAAAGACTCAAAAATAAACAAAATATCATATATATGTATACACAATAGATTCAAACTAAGCATAAGTACACACATATAGATATAAACACCAAAATGACACAAAACTAAATAACATAAGTTTTTCCACACTCTTATAGCATAAATGTGTCATAGGGAAACGAAAGTGAAGGGGTGTGAACAAGATACCAATGAATTAAAACCCAATCACTTAAACGTGTTCACGTAGTTCGCATTTGATTGCAAAACTTTATCAACTAGAATTTAGCCTTTATGTGACAGGATAAAGTGAACTAATGAACAAATGAACACAATGCATACAAATGTAGAATGGTGATGATTCTACAAATCAATAGAGTCATGACATTGAAAGCGCAACTAGGATAAATAGACATTATGCAAACCGTTGATATATCATCCAAACTCCCTCAATAGGCATATATATTATTCTTTTGAATGAATAAATCAACTAAACAAATTCGGCCTTGGCAAATTATTTTTCTTTTAATGTCATATTTTTTTTAGGCCTTTGAACCACGTATTTCTTTTAGGTCCAATCCAAATGGTGGCTTACTCGCAAAGGATAATATTTTTCCTTTCGGAGCCCTTCCCCATGAACATTTATACATATTATCTTTTATATCTCATAAATCTCACGTGCAACGGATTTTGACATGCACTAGTCCTCCTAGGTCATAGTATGTTGATGACTATATTGGTAGGAGAACACATCACAAAGCTCAAATATAACATGTGAAATTAAGATTCAAAAAGCTCGTGCATGTGTGTAAAGGCATATAAAAGTGAATCCATTAAGCAAGTCAAACTTAAGCTACTCCATTTAAGCATGATAAAGAACATTTTAAGGATTAAAATTCTAACCAAAAGTTCTAGTCACATGGAAGCTAAATGAGGATTCAAATACAAACATATACCACAAAATGTGTGTAAAACCAAAATACACACAAAATAAAATATTTTTGAGTTTTTCAATTTTTAACCAAAAAATAAAAATATTTACTCAAAAGACAAATAAAAATCATTTGTATTTATCATTAGGCCTAGATAACTCAAAGGTGAAGCAGAAATGATAAACAAAAATCTTTTTGTATTTTATATTTAATGCAAATCAAAAGAAATATAATACAAAAGATAAACAAGTCATGATTTCTATCATGAGATATGAAATAAAGAAATGACTAGAAAATGACTAAGCATGCATACACCTAGCAATGATAGATAATAGAAAGAACAAAAAGCTAGAGTATGCAAACAAAACAAACACATTCAACCTTTAAATTTAGCAAGGGAGTTTTCATGTGAAAGTAAATGAGAATCAACAAATCTAATATCTAGCGCATCTAAAAATAATTTTCGAACCCATATATATGTATATTTAAAATAATGGAATTTGGAAACTAAAGAAATGATAGACATAGACTTCCAATGACTTCTTTTAAGATCCAAACAAAATGACCTCAGGTGACATTTCCTACCACAATGCAAGCATGTGAAAACACGAGGAATGGTACCTAAGGTATGACCTTTTCTAAAGTCTTTGGATAAAGTTGACCCTCTAAAACAAACAATGGTCTTAGCTTTAGCAAAAAAAATATTTGAACTAGATGAGTTAGGACCATTACAACTACTACTCGAGTCTTGTAAGTTATTTTTCATTTTTAAAATTTTGGACTCAAGTAATAAATTAGACTCCTCAATTTTACGGGACTCCTTATTTAAATTTTCTATAAATCCTAGAAGGTTATCACGCTCCCTTCAATGTGAGCAAACATGTCCCTAAGAGTCTTTTCTCGACAATCACTCTCTTTCTTGGAGATTTCTAAAATATTAAAATTGTAATTTATGTCCATGAGCCACGAAAAATATCTTTTTGAGATAGGGAGGTTTGCAAAAGCTCAACTTTAGCTTTAAAACAAGTGTTTTCATTTTCAAGAAATTTAATTCTTTTTTGCAAATCTTACATTTAACTCTCTTAAATTTTCATTACACCTATTAAGCCCATTAAATTCCTCTCGAATAGCGAAAACTTCATTATCATTTGAAATAAACAAATTATCATTAAGGCGTCCCATCGAGAGATACAAAACAACAATGAGAGTGAAAAAATGAACCACCTAAAAATACAAGGAGCACAAAAACTATAAAAACCGAAAAATAGATCTTTGACGCGATAAATTAGCGCTCCAGCTCTGATACCAATTTGAAAAGAATATTTTTCACAATCAGTGCTCTGATACAACTTGTTGGAACACGAGTCCCCAATTTTTTAAAATCTTACTACAAAAAGTAATTTCAATTTCCTTTTAATAGATGTGGAATAAGGATGGTTCAAATAAAGGGACTATACTATGCAAGATTCATAATACAAATATTACAATTTTAATTCTTCCAAAATTAAAATTAAACTAAATCGGATTTTAATTTTCTCAAAATTAAAAATTTCACTTTAAAACAAACTTGTGAATATTTAACTTATAGCCCAAAAGTAATTTAACCCAAGTCCTAGAAATTTGCCTAACAAAATAATTAATCCATTTTTGCAAATTAGGCCAAACCAAATTTTATCCCATTAAATACAATTACCCAAATTAATTTTTAGCACCAAATTAAGCAAGTAGACATTTAAAACAAAATTTATCTTTTTACCTAAGCATGCATCTAAGGTGAATTTGCAAAAGATAAAATAAAAAATCACTACGCCGCGATGTACGAGGAAAAACCCACAACGGGAAAAACCTCGGACGTCCCTAGCCTCAAATACACTAAGTACGGAATTTAGAATTACAAGAAAGATGACTTACAAAACTCGGCTCGACTCCTTCAAGCCCCGACGCATCTTATTTTAACTACCTCGGTCTGCGAATAACCACGGAGCTACACCGTTGTCTCGGAATCACCGATCGGACTTTTTCTGGTCACGACCATATGAATAAGGAGCCTTTCTCCAAGTGGGTATGTCACAGCAAACAGGCTTCTTCTTTTATGGGATGTAGAAGAAAAACCCAAACTCTCTTTTACGGTAGAGATGAATTCGGTGCCAAATAAATTCTCTAAACAAAATGTATATATATAGATAGAAACTTGGATTAAAACAAACAATTGGGTGTAAACATGGTTTTGCTCTTTGAATTAATCAATTTGAATAACAAACACCAAGGGAACTTTTTATGAAAGGATTATGATCTTAAAAACTCTCTAGGAGATGTAAATAGTTCTTAGAAAAATTCTGGTCCCGAAGTTATTAAATTCTGTGAAAGAGAAGTGAGACAAAGTAGTGGGAAAGTGCCAAAAAATTGCCAAAAACTGTTCCTACTGAAATCTCGTTCGAACGACATTTTTTTCGAACGAACTATCTAACTAAGTTCCAATGGAAAGTCATTGGAAAACCTCGTTCGAACGACATTCTTTTTCGAACGAAAAACTCCTTCGAATGACAATATCGAACGAAAAACCAGAAAGCTTAAAAATTCAATTTTAGCCTAGAAACTTTATTTTAAAGTTTTAAATAAACCTTCTGAAAATAATTCTTAGTTTAAAATAAAAGTACACCCAATATAAAATGATTACAAGTCTCCTTGTTTTTATATAAGAATGCATTCATACCTTTTGGAGACTATGGAATATGTTGTTGATGACGTAGAAACATGGCACTTGAAACTCGACAATGATAAAACTGTATAAGTCTTGACCGCTACGTTTTCAAATCTTGCATGGCATAGGCTTGGAGGGTACTCACTCAATACTATCCTATGACATAAATGTTTTTATCCAGAATTGAGCCAACACTACATTAAGACTCAATTGGAAATTTGTGTCCTTAAATATTACTCACCTGAGGACTAGGAGTCCTATCACGGCATTTCTTAGGGTCCATTTGAAGATATCTCTACATTCTTTCTCTTCCACCTGTAGGTGTGTAGCCTTCTATTGTTCACAAAGCCTGTCTTCATAAGAATCAACCAACCTATAGATATGTGTAGATCTAAGAGGTCCCTATATTTCTTCAAAAGGTTTCCTTTCTTGAAGAAACCTGGGATTTTTATCGTGGTGAATATCCTACCTGAACATAGGAGGAATTGGGTCTTCCTGCACATCGCCAACTTGAGGAATTTTTCTTTTAGGTGAGACATCATGGGATTTCTGTTTGTGAATATTATTACAAGAATATAAATTACTTCCTATATATGGCACTAATTGTGAGAACAAAAAATATCACAATAAAGATATCCACAAAAACAATCATAAAGAACAAAAAGTAAAGATCATACACAACAATGATATACGTGGTTCGACAACATGCCTACGTCCACCGCGAGGTTACTGCTTTTTTATTGTGTATCTCAATATTATTTGTTATATCCCCTTGCCCCGGGTCAGGTATTATAATTTATAAGTGCATCAAAGTAGATATTAAGTTGTACAAGGAACTCAATTAACATGTGAATATATCAGAGAGTACCTGAATACCTATTTTAAGATTATTGGTAACTGATTTGATTATATTTGTAAGTGTTCTTATATATTTAAAATACTCATGTGTGAATTAAATCATAATTTGGGTTGAGTAGCGCTTTAATCATTATGGGCTAGTCAGCAAGTCTCATAAGCCATGTAGAATGGGTCTGCTAAAATATGATCAAAAATTGATCTAAGAATGGTTGAAATAATCGATTCATTAAATCCATAAATGATGCTTGTGCATTATTTAATCCAAAGGACCTAACTAAGCATTCAGAGTGTCCGTAACAGGTTTTAAATGTCGTCTTTGGTATATCATCTTCCCTTACCCTTAGATGATAATACCCAAATCTTAAATAATTTTTAGAATAACCTCGCCCCTCATAATAAATCAAACAGATTTCCTATCCTTGGTAATGAATATTTGTTATTTATGGTAACTTTTTTCAATTAGAGATAATCGATACACAATCGAAAATTTCCATATTTCTTCTTTACGAATAGTACTGGTACTCCCCAAAGGAACGTACTTTGTCATATGAATCCTTTCATTAGTAATTCATCTAGCTGGAGTCAAAGTTATCATAATTCCAGTGGTGCCATTTTATACAAAGGTACAGAAATAAGAAGAGTTTTTGGTAGTGATTGCGAACCCTATTTATCTTGGTAGAGAAACATGAGGTAATTGTTCAAGAAAAACATCCTAATACTCATCCAAAACTAAAAGGGAATAAGAAGATATATCATATGCATTTTTCGAGAGTTTCCCTTAAAAGTAAAAGGCTTTGATCGGTGGGTTTATAAAGATCACTTTCCTTGTGTAAAAATTAATATAAGCATGATTGGTTGATAGAGCATTTATCCCAATGAGAAGATCAAATCCTATTATATCGAGTACTTCGATGGTAACAATTGTTATGCCATGTTCTACCTCACAATGATTATAAACTAGACGAGCACTTACTATGTCGTAAGTGGGAATACATATTGATTGAAAATAGTGTAAAGGAGAGGGGATAAGTTTTGATAATTCCATAAATTTAGTACTGACAAATGAATGAGAAGATAAACAATCAATTAAATCCATATCCTGTAAGATTTTTAAAATAAATGTTACCTTTAATGGAACCATGATTATTTGACTAGTTCAAGAGGGCAAAGGTTTGACCTTGCTTTATATTGCCCAGTGCCGATTTTTTGCCTTGCATACTTGCAGGTGGTCATGGACACGTAATCCTTTCTCTCAAAATATGGAATTTTCCTAGCAGTTTTTGATACTCGAGAGTCTTACCTAGGTTTAATGAAGAGGACCGGTTCGCATTAGGATTGGATATACAAAATTTGGGTCATTGGAGTATAATATATTCGGGTTCATTGCATTCGTGATAACGGATCATTGTCCCTTTATTCATCTGACAAATTTAACTATACATTCGACCATCTATGGGTTCTTAATTAGGGGGATCCCTGATTTGTGTAATCTCCTGGCAATTATTGAAGTTATTTTCTAGAATTGGTGTGGCATTTCAAAAAATACCAGGAGGTGCTGGATTACATTTAACGAGTTTGGTTACCTCGACCATCTTCCAAAACTCTCGAATTTGGAGAGGAATAAGAGAAGTTTTGATGTTCATTCTTAATCCTCGTTCAAAATTCTTGCATTTCTTAATATCCGTGTTTACATACTCTTGTTCGTACTGAGATAGTTTAATAAATTATGATTCATACTGAGCTACCATCATTTGCTACTGTTGGAGTACCAAGAATTCCACTGTCAGTTGATCGTGTATGGATTCGAAAAAATATTTTTTCAAATGGTTCACAAGTTATTCCTTCTATATTCTGGGTACATTTCCCTTGAAGATACAGGTTTCTAATTCTAACATATGTTTGGGATATATGCCTACTCTATTTAATACTTTTAGAGTCTGCCTAAACCATCGTCCTACCTTGAAATATCTATTTTTCTGTGAAATTCTGGAGGTCGTTGACGACGAAATTATTTTAAAGCATTCATCCTATGAGCTTCAATTGATAATCATGTTCTTGCAGTGCGGAGTGAAGTTCATTGAGCTTGGTTTAATGTTGTGAGTTCTTGTAAACATTAGTCTATATTTTCAGTAATCGTATATGGAGTTTGTAAAGTAGGTTCTGGTTGTGGTGTTCTCCTGGTGGATGTATCCGAAGTGCATGTTTTCACCATAATATAGGATAAATAATTTAAACAATAAAATAACAACAAAATTATACATAACCAAACTTGTTATATTAAGTCGGGAAAAATACATCAAACCCTTAAAAGACACACAATTTAGGGAATAAGATCCGCACACAGTTACAATTCCTACAGTACTTTGATTAAACAACACACACCGCTATATTACTAACTATAACATAAATTTCTCCTTTACACTCCACCACCTTACATATAGACGAAATACATCACACTTTATTTCATGAGTTATTCATTTACAGCCTTCTGGTAGGCTATATTTTTTTCTTCACTCATAGTTTCAACCTACTTGGGGTACTACGTGATCCATTTTTGCTCGATAACCTCCGGTACTAGATTCGTATGAGGATGTAAAAGTATCTAGGTAAGGTATTTCTGACCTTTAATTATCTTAGGATACATGAGGTGTCACATGAAATTTCTCGGTTATAGATAAATCCCATGCTAAGTGAATTGTTTGTTATAGAAATTCATGGTCTTTAAAAAATTATTGGGACTAGTTTGTTGCATGTTCTTCCCTCATTAGTTGTCTTGTGAGCAAGTTATGATTAATATTCGGGGTTGTTATTGCCCATTCCCGATCTACTTCCTGGATAGTCTTACAAAATTTGGTATAACCTTCATCTCGGATAGTTTGATTAAACTGGGCCTGATCGATGCCGGCGGTATTGAGCTAGATATTAGCCCACACATTCATGAATGCAAGATAAATTTTTAGTGACATAATATGGTAAAGAATTTACGAACATAAAATAACTATATATCCGAAAAAGTTCCCTATAAGAGTGATAAAACTGGCGCTCACTCTAATACCAACATGTTACATCCTAACCTTTTTGTATATCACATTATAATTCCAATAACACCGTGATACGCACCATATATATATATATAATAAAGGTTTTTGTTACATCCAACAGGAACTAAGTATAGTGACAGGGCACTTTATATATTACAATCATGATTTGCGGTGAACAAAATACTAAAAAGAAAGAAAATAATTAAAAAGAAGGCAAAGGTACATAAAGGTACTATATTAACTGATAAGTAGTAGTGGATATGATCATGATGGGTTTGCCGATCTTGATAATGAGTTTCCATATGTAAGTGATTGAAAGATGCATATGCGATGATGAACAAATATTCACGGGGTCGGAAGGAATGTTACCTTCTTCATGCTTATGGTCGATCTGGATTTTTTTTAAAAGAATAAGAAAAATTTTCCCAGTAGATAATTCTTATTATATAATAATTTCCAAATAACCTTTAAATATTAACAGAATCAGATGCATATAAGAAGCTGGATTTATCAATTTATCTATAAAAGTGTACAACAATCAATATGATGATATCGCTACAACAAGAAATATCAAGTTTAGAACGATTAAGATTACGGATGGTTTCAAAAATAATATGACCCATAATTATATGTTAAAGAGGTTTAGGGTTGATAGCTATAGAAAAAATAAATCAATCCAAAACCTTTGGAGATAAAGTAACAGTGGTGAGCCAAAGCTCCAAAGAGAGGCATCCATATGGTAAGCAAAACTAGTCACTCAATACCCTGAGTCCTATAGGCCAAATAATATTGTCATGGGTATAATGGTAGTATATTCCATGGTTATAATGTATTGTACAATAGAATAGGTTCAATGAAATCAAATTAAATTGATATCGTTGTTTTAAAAATCAATATAGGGTTTTTAAAATCCAATCAAGGGTAACATATTATGAACTACACAAATGAGTTCATAAATGAGATAAGATTATCAAGGCAATCACATAGTGATATGAGCAATATCCATAATCAAAAGTATTTCGTGATATAATAGTGAATAAGAATCACCTACTTGTTTAGGGAATTTTGAGACTTAAATTCAGATTGAGTTGTTAAAGTTGGGGTCCAGAATTGTCTGAAATAAAAAAAAAAAACTATGTAAGGTTTTTAATTTGAGAATAAAGATATTTTTGTGTATTAAGATAACTTTTAGGGTTTTATTTGTAAATTCTTTTCATGTTTAATTACACCGACTTCCGCACTTTTTTGAACTTGGGTGAAATAGAATTTTTTGTTCCTAATGTTTTAAAATGTTACTTTGCAAAGTTTGGAGTTCAAATTCATAAGTTGACAAAGTCTGGGGTTTATATGTATAACAAAGTTTGTAGATTTTTAATTCAAAGTTAGAGGTTTCTTCGAATTTGGTTTATGGTTGACCAAACAGGGTGATTTAATATACCTTTTTGGCCAGAAAAAGAAAATAAAATTTTTCAAAAACTTTGTAATTTTGACTTTATCATTTAAAACTTTGACCTCTAATTATATCCAGTATAGGATACCATTTTGGTTGATTCAAAATCCATTCTTTCTAATTTTTCATGGGGAATTCGAAAATACAACCTTTATAGATTGAGGTGGACTATAGACGCCTATTCGGTATTTGTAAATTTCCAAAAATTTCAGTTTAACATTCATGGTTTCTCATGAAAACTCAAGCCATGGCAGGGATATGGTTTTGTTCGTGAGTGTTTTTAGAAGAAAATGGTTTTTGTTTGAAGGTTTAATTCATAGCGTGGAAGAAGAATTTGATTTCTAAAAATTTTACTATCGTAATTGACAATTTGTGACTTGAATCTTCTAAACTATACTGGAGTCAAATTAAATGTTGCATCTAGGTTCCTTAAGGTCTAAACCAAATATCCCCCACCAAGAAAATGGCTTAAGGTCAGGAATACATAAATCACCATTGAAGCTCAAGCTTTCATGATATTTTCAAGATTTTGATATTTTCTAGTGTGTTTCTACGTGAATTGTCACATGTAAATACCTAAATGAATCCTACAAAGGTGTAAAAACCATGTACGATTGATAACTCTGAATTTAATACATTAAATATAGAAAGAAGAAAATTTCTCAAAATTGGAGCTTTGATTTTATAACACTAACTAATGTGTTTCTATAGAGGGTTGGTGGGCCTTTTACCGAGGAGATTGGGGTTATTTTATTAGTGGGTTTGTAGGTGGACTTTAGAGATGTTTAGGTTGGTTTTGGGTATGATATAAGAAGAATGCATGTGTTTCCACATGGAAACCTATGGGTTCAAGGCTAGATGGCTGCCTAGGTGTAGTCCTAGTCAACTCGGCTAATATGAAACATCATTAGGCATTAGTTTTTGGTCCTTTCTAGGTTTATATCAAGTATATGGTCCAATTTCTATACTTTTTGAAAGTTTAGATGCTAAAGTGTAATTTTCTTAACTTGCCATGGTATTTTAAAGGTATAGATTGTAATATAGAAGGTATATAAGGTAAAATGTAGGAAAACATTGTGGTTTATGGTTCATTTGTGAGGTTTAAACAAAATTTGAAAGTTTAAGGCTCATTTTTATAATTATTATTACTTGGAGACTCTTTTATAATCTATGGTTACTTTGGTGTAAATTAGGTAATAACTAATTTGTCCATTCCTAGGGTGGAATTTCATATTATATATATATATATATATATATATATGTGTGTGTGTGTGTGTGTGTGTGTGTGTGTGTGAACAGGGGGATAACATTAACTGATCATCTCAGACTCTTACAGAAATACTCTTAGATATGGAACCCTTAGGTTTTGGCAGCATAGCCACTATTCCCATTCCTATTGACCTTATGATGATATTCTCCCCTTGTAGCAAACAAATCACACATTTTAGCGTATTGTTATCCAGACCTAATGTACAGTTGTTTCATAACTTTTTGATCTAGGCCACCAACCACTTCTGGCTTTGAAGCCTTAGACTCCGCTTTTGTCTTCATTTTGATCTCAACATGCCCCTTATTTCGAGGGAGTTGAATGGACTGCAGGTTTGTCCCCGTCTGTTGCACAAGCTAATGGTTCTTTAACAACCCAATAGTGTTTACCTCATATCTAGTGAATTTATTTCGTCCCTTCTTAATCAACTCTTGGATCCTGTCACAAAAACACAACATGTATTAGTTGAATGAGATAAACCATTATGCCACTTACAACAATTGATTCATTTAACTTCATTTGGTTTTTTCTCATCATTAGGTAGTTCTAAAATTTTGATTTTCAAGAGACAATAAAAAAATTCATCCTCCCGGGAGATTTCAAAGGAATACATTTTAATTTCCTCCTTTGATTTTGGGGCATACGATTCAACTACTGTGTTCTTTCAAACAAAAGGATCACAAATAACATATTCGATACCTATAATCTGAGCAACATTTATCTCTAAATTTCGATGCTTGTAACATATTTTGAAAGAATAAGTATTTATTTCACGCTCATCCTCTAAAGAAACTCATATCAACACACTTTGGTAGTTAATTCCACCAGATATCTGAATTCAGTAGCATTGAACTTCTTTCGAAGCCTAAATTCCAGCCCATTTTGTGACAATTTGGCAACCTCAGACTCAGATAATATTATTTCACATTTATTCCTAGACCGTTTAAAGTTATATATGAAGTTAATTTCTTTTTCTTTTGGTTTTTGGCTCCACCTAGACAAATCAACCATGAATACTTCTAGTTCAGTTCGAAAGAATTGTGCTTGAAACATATCTTCCATTTGCTTCCAAGTTTGGATAGTGTTGGATGGTAATCTTATGACCAAGAAAAAGATGCATTACTGAGGGAACTAGAGAACAAACATAGTTTGAGATGTTAAATAGTGCCCACATCAGCACATTAACTAGTGAACCTTCCTACATGTTCCACTGTGCATTGACTCCCATCTCCTAAGAAAAGAGAAAATAGTGGGAACTTAAATCCCTTTGGAAGTTCAATTATATCCACTCGCTCACTTTATGGCTTTAGATAGATTGGGTTCTGTACCCCTAAGCCATTGGTCCCCAAATATCATGTATGAGATCCATAATTTCATTTCTCTTGACTCCCTTGGGTAACTGCTTGTTTGGTGGGGAAATTGTTTTGTTCACCATGGGTATTGGCTATCCTAATGGAGGTGGAATTTGTGGAGGAATTTTTTTTTTTGTTTGAAAAGGCATTGGTTGAGATTTGTGAAGAACTTAGTTGTCTGTACTTTGGAGAGGATCACTACCATATCCACTTTTGGTATCCAACCCCCATGTTAATTTTTGAAAAGAAGATTATTGATTACCCTATAGTTTGAAGTTCCTAGAAAACAATAATTTCTTTCATTGTAGTATGACCTAGTTATTACTACTTTCGAGATGGAAATTCTTCCTATTAGGTTATTATTACATGTTAAATGTTCCCAAACCCCCTAATGGGTTGTTTACACCTAAACCACTAGTGTTTCTGTCGTTTCCCATCCTTAGGTTTGTTTCCAAAATTTGCTTAATTAGTGTCAGGCCTATAAGACACGTGATGATATGGATTGGGTTGAGTGGTCAAATTCACAAAAATTTATGGTTAGTATACTTGACCATTGGAGACTACAACAGTAGGGACCAATAACCTATTGGTTACTGTCTTGATCACTGCATTAATATTTTACATTATATTTCAAAGTGAATTAATTACTGATTTTACCCAATATATTAATTTATCTTGGGTGTTTGAAGCTACACCAACAACAAGTGTTGTATTTTTTTTTTTCACTTGGAGCCATTTTTGTATTCAACTCTTGATTTTAGGAAATGGATCTCAACTCGTTGGCGATTTCAACCATTGTTTGCTTTGTAGTTGTGACATATTGGTTGGTTGAACCAATTTTACCAGCATTTTCGTATCATCCTAGCTTTTTCTTGTTCTATTCATGGTAAACACTTATATATCACTATTGTCCCTCCTTGCATGCAAAAATATGTTTGTTTTTGTATCTTAGTTTGTCTATTTTATTTGGGTACGAGTGTGCCAGGCCAGATTTTGTTCTTCCTAACCAATTGATTACCTTAACCTTATGATAATCAAGTAATTGTGTATCGTTTAATGCTTCAATTAACAAGATTTGTGATTTACATAGGGAGGACTTTACTTTGAATGCTAAATAATTTTACTTAACTAGAATATAAAGACAAAAATTTAAAGGGGATAAGTAAAGGTAAAAAAAAGCTTGAATTGAATAATAAATAATTTAAGAGAAATAAAGTAAGAGAAACTAGTTATGCTAAGGAAAAAGCAAAGAAAGTTACACTTGGAAATGTTACAACAGTTTAAAGGTAAAGGAAAAAAGAAACTTTTCATAAAATGTAAAGAGAATTACAATCAACCTTACAACCTACTTCAAAGCAAGAAAATTTGTGAATTAAAGAAAAGAAAAGGAAATAAAAGGAAAAAGAGATAATTTTTGGGTACTTATTCAATTGGATTTTGCTGCTTAAGTATTCAAACGCCCCTACAATCTTCACGTTAGTTCATAACCCACGTTCAAAGTCTTAACATGTGTCAAGCATTTGAACAACCATTTACATTAAACTGGACCATTAAATTTTGATCGTGATTACCAAATTGTAATTCTACTTGGCAACATTTTATTGGATGTTAATAATAAGGTGTAAACAGTTACTTATCACAAATTAACATGATTACTTCCTCCCTCTCTACTCCTCGTTAATTTTACAAAGAAAATTTCATAAGCCCTAAATACATATACAGGGTCAACTCAGAAGATATAAAACACAATAATTGTGCATCCAATTCAACTACCTATAAACTAATGCCAATGTGATTAAGGGATATTCAATATTTTCCATATTTGGTTACATCGTCTCATCCCCTAGAAATGCTTCGATGCTATAACACCATGGCTTTCGTGTTCCACTTCCATATCTAACAATTACTACGTTGATAGCCAAATCTGAGACCCTTGGGTAAATATATAGTTTCTCCCCTTGAATGGGCCGAGACAAAATCATAAGTGAGCTTAAATGGTATTTTAACTCCTTGAAAAATTTCTTTCATTATTCATCTAAAATAAACACATTCCTTAAAATCTTGAAGAAGGTAAGACATTTAGCGATTTCTCGAGAGACAAATCTGTTGAGCACCGAAACTCGCCTTGTCAACCTCTGAATGTATTTTAAGTTTCTTTAGGTTTTCATATAAATTTGTGCCTTCATCTTGGATGGGTTAGCCTGAATTCCCCTTTGATTGACTATAAACCCTAATAATTTTCCTGTGCCAACAGTAAACACACATTTTATAAGGTTCATTTTCATTATATACTGATCCATCATGTCAAAAAGTCTTTCCCGATTTACCACATGGCTCTCGACTTCAGACTCTTTTTAACATGTCATCTACATATAATACCATTATCTTGTCAATCTAATCATTGAACATATTGTTGACGAGCCATTTGTAAGTAGCTCCCGTATTTTTTTGACCGAAATACATCACTTTATAGTTTTAAGCCTCTTTATCAGTTATGAAGGATGTTTTCTCGATGTCTCCCTTAAACATGGAGATCTGGTTGTAACCCGATTAAGCATCCATGAAGCTCATGAGTTCATACCCTATTGTGGCGTCTACCATCTAATCATTTATGGGAAAAAGGAAACTGTCCTTAGGGAAAGCCTTGTTGAGATCAATGAAACCTATACACATCTGCCAATTCCATTCTATTTTGGCACCGTGATGACATTGGATAACCATTATGGATACTGAAATTCTTTGATGAGGTCTGTTTTCTATAGCTTTTTCACCTCTTATTGGATGGCTTTATACCTGTCTCTAGCAAAAATTTACCTTCTATGATTTAACGACTTAACATTGGAGGCCAAGTCAAGTTTCTGACAAATGACATTGGGGTCAATCCCTGGCATGTCACTGTGACTCCATGCAAAGATATTTTTCCTTTTTCTTAGTTATCCAACCATTTCTTTCTTTAATGATGGTTCTAGGGACAAGTCGACTTGTATGGTCTTTTTGGTTCATCCTCATTGAGGATGATGGACTCTACCTATTTCCCAGGCTCTTTGTTTTTTAGTTTCTTCTTGTCTCTTGGGTCAAGAGTGTCAATGTTATACAAGGTCATTTCTCCAAGTGGTATTCTTTTACTTTTTCCGAGGTGAAGTAGAATTCATGTTCTTCCACTTAATGACCATTGACTTCTCCTATTCCATAAGGTGTCGAGAATTTCATCATCCTATGTATAGTGGAAGGCACAACTTCAAACTCTATAAAAGTTACTCTCCCCATTATGATATTGTAGTCCAAGAAGATATTATCGTCCATAAAAAAATGTTATCATCATGGCCAAAGATCTTGGCCAGGTTCCCATGCATAGATCCATTTTAAACATACCCAATGGGTGAACCTTATCTCTATTGAATTTAATCAATGAATGATGATATGTGACGAGTCTCATCTTCCTAAGCTTCGGACCTTTCAAACAATCCCAAAACATGACATCAACCGAGATCCTTCTACTGACTAGTAGACGAGACACATTTTAACCATGAACTAGTGTGCTAACAACAAGTGGGTCATCATTGGGGATATAATCCCCCTAAAATCAAGCCTAGATAACCCCACTACAAGACTTTACATGTCAATATTCCTTAACTTTTCGAACTTTGCCTCAGATTCTGTTAGGTTGATGTCTACCCTCTTTGGCCCAACCTTGGCCTTAATAACATGAGCCTTTCTATCAGTCGAATATTTTCCTCCACCATCCATTCCCCCATAAATCATTTCAACATCAAAAGATATCTTATGGGTATTACCTTTAAATATGTCTGGTTTTGCTGAAAGATCAGGGCCATCCTCCTCCTCATCTTCCGACTATGGATCATTCTGGTTCATTTGGACTTCCTTCTTCTTTGGTCTGTCATCTTTCATTAAAGAGTATATTTTCTTGCTATCATCTTGGTTTCCACACTTATTGACATACTTTCATATCTTTCCTTACTTCAATAACATCCCGATCTCGATATTTAGAGCGAGGAACTTATTAGTTTTGTGGTCGTGATATTGATGTAACTAACACCAGTTTCTTTTATCCCTCTTGTGGATAGGAGCTCTCAGTTTCTCAGGTCATCGAATTTATTTGTCAGCCTTGGTCTCGTTCATAATGAGATCAGAACTAACTATCGATGGGATGTATTTCGTAAACTCATCGTCATTGGACTTCTTCTTTCCCTCTTTATCTTTTCACTTATCTTGGCTTTGCCTGAATTTTCTACACTCATAATTTTTTACTCTCCTCTCTTAGACACCTTTGTGTTCATTATTCTCCTGGACTTGTATAGAAGTTTTATCATGGACTTTTGATGATATTTATAGAGGTTCCAATAGAGTTTTCTAGGCTAGATCCCACGGAAGAGGGTTTTCATATCAATGCTCTCGTCATAGTTCTCAACTTCGAATTTATCTTTGTTGAATCGAGATATGAAATCTCTTAAGGGTTCATTCTTTTCTTTTTGAACATTCAACAAGTGAGTCACACGCTTTGCAGGCTTCATGCTGAAACAAAATTTATGAATAATTTCTTGAGCCAGTTTGTTAAAATTCTTTATCGTTCCCCTCTAGAGATCGGTGTACCATATATGGGAAGCACCAATGAGAGTGATGGAAAATGCTCAACACCTCATCTTGTTTGGAGTGGAATATATGTCAACTGATGACTGATATATGTCTGTGTGATGAACATGGTTGGTACTTCCATCATACCTGGGTGTTACAACTAGTGGATCAATATTCCTAGGTGTCAGGTAGCTGACGATGATTGGCACAAAATGAACAACCTCCATATACCCCTGTGGATGGGGTCTCGAATTTCAATGAGACAACTAATATTATTCTCTAGCATTTGGATTAAGAAGTTCTAAGTCTTCTCATTTAGAGCAATGTTATCACTCGAACCTTCCAACTGAGATATGACCTTGTAGGTGAATCTTTTATTTGGATTCTTCTATATGATATTCACTTTCCAAACTCCCTCTGGTTTGAGTGATCTCTTATCTAGGCTTGGTCGAGATGACCAGTGAATCTTATCCCACAAATGCTATTCGGGATAATGTCTCAATTACAGTGCCCTCTTGGGTTAATACGATCAAATATTGATCCCTTTTTTAGCCTGGTGAATGCATTATCCCTTTGACGATTCTGAGGGGTGTATTGAATGATTTTCCTTGATGAGTAGAATAAAGGGTTTCACCTAGTCGATACTATGTGTCTATTATCTCTCACCTCTTACTATAGTCCCAGTAGTGCTCCTCCTTGCATGCCATGTCCTTTGGACCGACTTTCACCTCCTTATTAAGGTGGATATGGTGAGGATCCGTAATATTTCATTGTTTGAGACCGTATTGAACTTCTTTGTTTGGAGATAGGGGTGATCTCTTGACTACTGGTTGTGTGATCCCTCTCACGGCGGCTGATGTGATGAGATTTGCAGTCAGGTCCTCTTGGATCGGGCTCATGATGTCTTGGCTGTGCGAAGAGATGGTGTTGCATTTGCTTCTAACTGGACACATCCGATCAGAGCGCCGCTGATATGTCGACTATCTTATATTGAGGGGGTGGTTGGCTGGAACCAGCCCCAACATTTAACGGGGGATCGAAAGACATCACCAATCAGAGAGAATAACGACAACAACAACAACAATAATAAAAATTAAATAAACTCATATGTATGATGAATAAAAAAGCAGGCTAATGAACTCCTCCACCCAAGCTCTATCAATAGTGATTTAGATCCAAAAATGGTGGACTTGAATCACGACCATAGATGAGTGAGAAATCCAAGCTCAAGACGAGAAAAATAAAATTGTCCCCACGGACGGTGCCAAATTAATGATACAAATATCATACATTGGATTCACTTTAGAGACATGTCTTGAAAAATGTAATTAGACAATAAATAATCAAACAAACTCATAGAAGAGATGAGAGAAAAGGGATGAACACGTATTTAAGTGGTTCAGCCTTGGCCTATGTCCACTATAAGAGTATGAGACTGGTTTTCACTACAATCAGGCACTAATGGCCATAGAAGACACACATATAATATTTATCTCTCTAATAAAAGTTTGACAGAGTAATATTCAGGATTCTGGAATTTAATCCAAATGAAAAAGATGTAGTGTTTTTTATCTAGGCTAGGGGTGCGCAGCGTCACCCTAAGAATGCATCCCATTCCCAGCCAAGGTCATGGCCAATGAGAGAGTGCCAACTATATAAGCATAAAGTAAAACCATCATGAAGTATATTTCCCAATGTGGGTTGTTAATATTTGATAACGATCATGTGTAGATATGCCTAAAATGCACTTTTCCATGTTGTCCATGCCTATTGAAATGTATCAAAGATATGAGGTCTCGACTGAGCTAATACTATAGAGGTCCTTACTAATTGTTGTGGAAAAAGACAAGGTTGGGTGATCATTTATAATCGGTCACCCACATTAGGCTAAGGTTGTTGTCCTATAACATTGGTGGTGTCTGAGGTCGACACCTATGTATATGTAGATGAAGTTCGTCTCTAGTACGAGACAAAACTGGGGAGTCTGATAGGTTACATATATGTCATTGAGATGAGTTTTATGTGGGATGAGACATATATGGGATAAACCCACTCATCCAGGCTTGGGTGAATGTAAGTCTCTTCAAAGGAATGTGTTTATAACAGTCATTCTTCTTGGGTGTCATCTGGATCAGACCGCACTTCTGTATATCAATGGGGATAAACAATAAATTATAGATTTACATTCATTAGAGAAACATTTAGCCAAAATCCATTGACCAAGAAACATTCCAGTTGATTTACAAATTAGTCCCCACCAGTAAACACGCACCGATCATGATTATCTATGAATTTCTTATCCTACATTTACCCACAATGGGTTATGTAATATCCACAAATTTGAAGCTACGATCGTATGTATTGTTGGATTAGGGTTGTTGGGATTTTGGTATGGATTTTGGAAGAGCACATAAGAGACATTAGAGATAAGGGCAATTGGTCATCACATCAACTTGGTCATTTTTTGGAAGACTAGGATGCCACATTAAACATGATATATATTTTTTCTAAATTGTTTTTAGTACACTATGATTCCACATCATCAAACCATTAGAGAATAATTAGCGGTGTTAAGTTTCCGATAACAAAATAAATGTTCAGTGCTTTATTCACCAAAAAAGGTTTAGTGACAAAAGTGAAAAAACATATAAAGTTCGTATATGTGTAGTTAACCCTTAAAAATGATGGTCTTATTAATTATAATGTGTAACTTCTTACACTTGTTACACATTAATCTATTTTGTAACTTTCCCAAAATGAAAAATAATTATTTTTAAAAAAAATTATTTTAGAGATAAGTTTCTTTGATATTAACTTACTTTGCTCAAGTAAGTAAGGTGATAACTTCGCTTTTTGTGTTTTTTTCACTTTTCTACCTTTTTTAGCTTTTTCAAATATTAAAACAATTAGGTGAGGTGATGATTTAAACTAAACTAAACTAAATGTGATATGGTAACAACTAACCAGAAAGTTACTAAAATGAAAAATAAAGTGTAGACTAAAATAAGAGATAAAATGAGGTAAATAATTGTGAGAACAATCAAAGAATGGGATTACACCACAAATTTTAGCTATTCTAACTAATTAATTTAATTAATTGAATTCTCCCAAATTAATATCAAAATTACAAATCAACTCTCGTTGCAAATGTAATTTTAATAGTAACCTTTTAGAAAATTAAGTTTAACACCCAACAACTCTAGAAAACAGATCCACACTCCTTTTAATTAATCATCCGCTAGGATTGATCAATTAAAATTTATGTCAATCTTAGAAAATAAATTTAGAGTTGAAATTCAAGTTATAATACCCCACTTAAGAAACCCCTATCTGTAGTTAGAATCTAAAATGGATATTATAACTGGAATTTCGATTTTCAAAGCCATTATGTTAGTTCAAAGCTTCAGTTATCCCACCCAGAAGGATGAGAGGTGACCAGTGCTCGAGGAGGCTCATGTAGAGTCATAACTGAGGTCGAAGGGTCATGAGAAATACTGTTCTTGATGCCCTGGAATAGTTTGATTAAAAGGATATATGATAAGATCTATAATCTTGTCAAGAGACGAGACCTTGGTTAGAGGGGATATAAAGAAGGCTCTCCTTTCATACCAGGAATTGTCCTCTATTAAGAACCAATAAAATTCAAACCACCAGAGTTGATTCCAAGGTATGATGGGAGTAAAAACCCGATTCACTATATAGAAATTTACTAATCCCCAATCAAAATTTTCTCCACTCTCGACGAGATGAGATGTTGAGCATTTAATATCAATATTACTGGTGCCGCCCATGTGTGTTACACTGGTCTGTTGTGAGGGAAGATAACAAGTTTTAAGGATTTAGATGAAAAATTTATCATTGAGTTTTTTTCGGCATGAATTCGGCCCCAAAAGTGACCTATTTGTTGAACATAAAGCAGGGAAAAGGTGATCCGTTGAGAGATTTTATATCTCGATTTAACAGGGAGGAGTTAAAAGTTGATAATTATGATGATAATATTGATATGATAACCCTTATTAGGTGGATTAAACCTAGAAAAATCTACTGGAAACATCCATAACAAAATTTTTGACTAAATCCAGGAGAATCATGAATGTAGAGGCGGCTGTGGCAGCCAAAAAGGGGGACCAGAGGGAGTCAGATAGCAGTAAATCAGGATAGGGATGAGAAAATGATAAAGATAAGAAGAAACCAAATGAATATAAGTTTGAAAAATACACCCCTCTCATTGTTAACCTAGATATTATGCTAAATGATATCAAACACGACAAATATCTAAGCTAGCTTGATAAACTTAGGGCCCCTGCCCAGAAAAGGGATAAGATCTAGTGGTGTGAGTTCCACCAGGAATATGGACATATAAAAGACAAGTGCTATGCTCTGAAGGATGATATGGATAAGATGATAAAGTAGGGAAAAATGCAAAAGTATTTTGATAAAAGTGGGAGACGGGTGGATAAAAGGAAGAGGTATTCCTCATTAAGGGATGACAAATCAATGAAGAACGGTGTTCAAGAAAACCAGAATGGCAAAGAGCCAAACAATGACAAAGAAGACAACCTAGATCTTTCGATGAAAGTAGGGGGAATAAAAGGTAAGCTCCACATAATTTTGTTTTATGTTAAACTGATCTCGGGAGGCATAGCAGGAACTAAACTAGAAGATAAATTGGATCATGTTGTCTAGGATAAGACTAGGCCACACAGAATGGACATTAACTTGGCAGTCTTATAGTGGCATTCTCTAAGTTGGATTTTAAAGGAATTATAGCCCCTGAAGATGGCACACTTATTATTAGCACATGAGTGCATGGCTATAATGTGTCTCGTATCTTAGTAAATGGACGAAGCTCGATTGATGTGATGTTTTGGGATTGCCTCAAAGGCTTGAATCTTAGGAAAAATATACTTGTCATTTGATCGGATTTAATGATGAAAATGTACACCTATTAGGAATATTTGAGATGGACGTCATGTTTGACTAGAAAAATAATCTTCTTTGTGATGGATGAAAATGTGTTATTACTTAAAATATCATTTTAGGGAGGGTAGCTCTAAAAAAAATTAAAGTCGTGCCTTCCACTTTGCATTAGATGATAAGATTACGACTCTTTATGGAGTAGGGGAAGTAAATGGTGATCAAGTGGAAGCACGCGAGTGCTATTTCACCTCATTATAGGAAAGAAAAGCCCTTAAATGGAAAAACACCTCTTACAATATTGATTCCCTCTATCCCCTAGATGACCAAAAATTGAACAAGCGGAAGAGGTTGAATCCATCGTCCTCAATGAGGACGAAATAGTAAAAAATGTCCAAATTCGATTGTCCCTTGAACCATCTTTGAAAAAAAAATTAGTTGAATTCCTACGAAGAGGAAAATCATTTTTACATGACGTCATTGTGATATGCTTGGGATTGATCCCAGTGTCATCTATCACAAGTTTGACCTTGACAATAAGATAAAATTGGTGAAATAGAAGAGACGAATGTTCTCTTGAGATAGATACGAACTAATCCAAAAAAAGGTGAAAAAGATATAGGCAACATTATTCATCAAGGAGGTTAAATATCTATATTGGATATTAATTGTTTCTATGGTGACATACGATAATGCTAAGTGGAGAATGCACATGGATTTTACAAACCTGAATAAGGCTTGCCCCAAACTCAGTTTTCCTTTACTCCGAATTGATCAAATGGTGGAGGCCACTGTAGGGCATGAGCTCGTGAGTTTCATGGATATCGATTCAGGCTATAGAAATATTTAAATGTTTGAAGGTGATTCTGAGAAGACATCTTTCACTATAGATAAAAGGAGTTATTGTTATACGGTGATGCCTTTTGGCCTTAAGAATGATGGTGCCACCTAATAGAGGCTCATCAACATGATGTTCAAGGAGAAGATTGGTAAGATGATGGAAGTATATGTCAATAATATGTTGACAATGATCCTCATGGTCGAGAATCATATTAAAGATCTGGAGAACTTTTGACATAATGGACCACTATAAGATGAAGTTGAATCCTTCAAAGTGTGTATTTGGTGTTGGCGCATGAAAATTCTTAGGAATCGTAGTTAGTCAAAGGGGAATCGAGACAAAGAACAAAAAGATAAAGGAAATAATTGATTTGAAGACCCCAGAAAACGTGAAGGATATTTAGAAGTTGACAGATAGGGTACCAAAATTTAACAAGTTCATCTTACGAAATATTTTTTCAGGATTTTGCAAAAAGCTTTCATTTGGGATGAAGACTATGAAAAGTGTGTTCGAAGAATTAAAGGCCTACCTAAGCTCACCACTGATCCTATCTCAGCCTATGAAAGGTGAAAAATTGTACTTATACTTAGCTATCTCAAAGTCAATTATTAGTGTTGCGATTGTCTGGGATGATGATAGGGTTAAAAGACTATTGTATTATAACAACAATGCATTACAAGGCACTGAGATGAGATATAAAAAGATGGAGAAACTATCATTCTCTCTGATACATTCCTCACGAAAGATGAAGCCGTACTTTCAAGACCCCATATAATGGTAGTACTCACTAACACGCCACTTAAGAAAGTAATTCATAAACCCCAAAATCAAGTAGACTTGTGGCTTGGTCAGTTGATTTGGGTGAGTTTGATATCGCCTATCATCCAAGAAATGTAATCAAAGGGAAAGTTTTAGCATATTTTCTTACAAAGTTCATATAGGACTCGACGAAATAAACTAAAATTAAAAAATAAGTTAAAAGTTAAGGACAAGCGGAGAGTTCAAAATGGAAAACCATCGATAATGTCAAGGATGACATTGTAGATGGTATTACGAAGCCAGATTTGTTACTAAAGAATGGTGTCATACATGAGGGCCCATTCTCATCAGAAATTTTTATTTGGAATTTGTTTTTGATGGATTGTTATGTACAATCGATAGTAACTAATCAATTCGGGCCGAGACAAGATCAATATTAAATATGCACTGATGTTTTGCTTAAAGGTTTCTAATAATGAGGCCAAGTACGAAGCTTTATTATTAGGGCTTGCACTTTCCAAGGTATTGGGTATTGGCCAACTTTTTTCTCACAGTGATTCACAGTTGGTAGTGAATCAGATTCTGGGAATCTACGGAGCGAAAAAAAAATGGCCATGTACTTACAGAGAGTGAAGACATCGCTTGCATATTTCTAGGGAGTAAAGGTCAAGATAATTCCAAGGATTGAGAATGGAAGCGAGTATTCCATCATGAGGCTTACTTCGGACATGATAGCTGAGATTCGATAAACAATTCCATTCAGAATTCTCCAAGAACCAAACATTGATCCTGGGGAGGCCGATAGTCCAGAATGTTTTAACTTGAACTTGGGACCGTCTTGGATGAACCCAGTTATCAATTACTTGAGGGATGGAAATCTCACAAGGGGCAAAGTCGAACAAAGGAAGCTGTGTCACTGTATCGAAAAGTTTCCCATTATAGGAAATAGGTTATATTAAAAGGGTTATTTGCTCCCCCTCTTGAGGTGTGTGCATCCTTATGAGGTGGGGTATCTACTCAAATATGTTCATGAAAGAAGCTATTCAAATTATGTAAGAGAACAATCACATGTAAAGAGAATCATAATACAAGGATACTATTGGACAAACCTGGCTAAGGATGCTACTGAATATCTTCATAAATGGGATAAGTGTTAGTGTCACACAAACATACCTCATTAGCCGCTTTCTACCATCTCCACCCTGTGGCCTTTCGTAATGTGGGGAAATGATATGGTCAGCCCACTACCGAGTAATAAAGGGAACTATTATTTCCTTGTTATCACGATTGATTATTTTTCAAAATGGGTGGAGGTTGAGTCCATTATCACTATGCTTAAAGAAAAGTTCTTCAAATTTACTAGTAGAAATATCAGTTACCTATATGGGCTTCCGAATTCCCATATATCAAATGATGGAGAACAATTCAAGAATAAGTCTCTAGTGGCCTATTATAATAGAGTCAACATAAAATAGCTCTTCTCGTTACTAGGACGACTTCAGGAAAATAGGCAGACCGAGGTGACCAGCATGACAGTGCTTGACAAAATCAATAAAATGTTCGAAGTTTCTAAGGGAAAATGGGTGGATGAGTTTCATAGCGTATTGTGGGTGTATTGAACCATTGAGAGGACACCAACTGGAAAACCACCCTTCATGCCGACATATAGGATGGAAGCAGTCATCCCTATCAAGATTAGATTACCATATCACAGAGTCTAGACATATAATCATAAGTTGAACTTTGAAGAGAGAAAACTGGACATAGACCCTATTAAAGGATGAAAGGAATATGCAACTATACGATAATCAGCCTACCAGCGGAGAGCCGCGCACTTTTACAACAAACTGGTTAAATCTTGTATATTGAAAGTTGGTGATATAGTACTGAAAACACTTATTCATAAGGCCAACAAACTTCATCCAAATTGGAATGGGACCTCTAAAATCTCAGAAGAAGTCTTTTCGGGAACATATCGTCATGAAAACTTGTAAGGAAAGGAATTTGCTAACCATGGAATGCCGAGTACTTGAAAATATATTACCATTGAAGACTAATTGTAATAGCTTATAGAAAGGTAGGTATTATGAAGCCTATTTTAATCTTGTGTGATTAGTACATTATTAAATTAAATCGAAATAATTAGTGATTTCAATCTTAGCATCACCGTCGAAAATGTTTCATTTACTAAGCACCTATGTCAAAATAAGTTGGCGCCAATTCTATCTTTTGTTATTACCACACGCAACAATAATTTAAATGAATTAAACCAATCTCACATGAATATAGTCTAAACAATCAAATGGCACATATGAATAATTAAATAAAGGTGATTGAATAAACCTTCTGTTATATAAGCATAAAATCAATCCACAAGCTGAAATAAGCAAATAAAATCTGAATACAGTTTGCTATATAACTGAAATAAATAAAGAGTCTAAAGGGAACACGACCACATGAACTGATAGATAACTGATAATGAAATCTCCTATTTATAGAGAACAAGCTGAAATGCCTAAGAAATATCATGAGAGCCTCAATAATGCTATAGCTACGTGTCACTGGATAGGACCTTTAAGATGGGTGTCTCTGTGGCTGGACACCTAAAATGTTTTGAAAATATTTTGACACGGGTCAGAGCATAAGCAAAACATTTTGAAAATATTTAGCAAGTATTTAAGTCACAATGTAAATTAGTTATTTATTACACATGTATTATTCACGTACACTCACTTAAGATTCTCAACTCTCAACTAATGTGCACTCCTAACGTATTCTACCTAACTTGCATTTCCTATCCAACTAGCTAAGGTATCGGACTACTCTCGATAGTACTACTCTCACGTATATCCTAATACTATACATTAATATGGTCTCAATAATAAATTATTTATTACCATATTATAATTGAGTCAATTATTTAAGTTTCACAACTCAATTTCCTTCTTAGAAATTCATCATCCAATCATTCTAACGTTTCACATAAGAAGATATATTGCACGAGTATAAATATTCATCACACGTATAATATATAAACAAATATAGCATTCCCAAAATGTCCCTCGTGATGCTAGCATACTCTGCTATCATGTCCTTGTACCTCTCGTACTCAAACAAGAACTAGTGGTTCGGTATGTGTCCTAGAACCCAACGTAAATCTACATAATAGTGGAGACGAACATGGTTATAGGCCTTTGGGATATGCACATACTTAACATAGCCAAATGACCTGCCAATCCTACTAATACAAGACACATAGTGGACCGCCTTAAGTTCCATGCTCTGTGGCACTAATCCAGACCTCCTGATAGTTGATTTCTTTTTCTTTTCGTGGCTGTTAAGAGTTTTTACACTATCCAAATCCTCAAACATTCATATGAACACACCAATTTCTAAATTATCATAAATAAACATCGAAGATATATCTAGGGATGATTTTTAATATAAATCATGAATAAAATCTATATAATTTCATCCTATAATCAGATTTAACACCTCATAATCGTAAATAAAAAAAATTGTGTTCTTCAAATAAATTTTCCAAAACACAGATTAAATCCATGATTCAACTCCCAAAATTCTTGATTTTTATTTTCCCCCTGCAATTGGATTTGTACTAAATTAAATCCCATTCTCAAATAAAATTTCTAATCAAATTATAACTATAACATGCATTGCCCTTAATATCAAATTCCTAATTTACATGTGTATAATAGCCAAAAAAAATTGCAAGATAAATACTTGTCTTATAATGAAGTAGTTTGATTTGATCCTGTTTGATGAAGATTCTCTTCTAATCCTTCCTCCGATAGTGTTTGTGATGCTCAATTGAGTTTGAATTCTCTCAAAACCCTTCCTTAAGCTCCAAGATACTCTTCCTCTCCTCTCTACTGACGTCCACTTGTTTTCTAATCTATTTACCCTAGCTTCCCATCCCCAAAACTATTTATAATACTAAAAAGCCTGAAATTCCCTTAACCTTAGGTTATAAAATGACTAAAATGCCCTCTCAGGTTGTCAATTATGTCTAAAACTTTTTTGCGACCCAAACTACATACCTGGGTATACAATGTTGATTGTTTCGACCCTTCTGAACTCAATCGTTCACTCAAAATCATCTTTGAAGTTACTCATAATTTATTTTATATATCTACCATAGTTAATCCACTCACGACATTCGATTATAAAATTATACCGTCACGTCACTGTCACTCATTGTGACATCAATTATATAATAACTATTCACTTAGTAATTTTATTCAATAATCATTAATCATTTCTCTGCGATTAATAATTTAATCAACCCATCGTATTTTTACTAAATTACGTCGCACGTGTAATTGAAATTTTAACTAATTGAATTCATTTGTAATTCTTTATGAATATAGGTTGTTGCATACTTCCCCCCTTACAAAGGAATTTTGTCCTCAAAATTTGAACGTACCTGGGGTAAATAACTCTGGATACTGCTCACGCATGTCATCCTTGCACTCCCATGTCGACTTGTCTTCATTATGGTGTCCCCGCTGAACTCTAACCAAGGTTACCACCTTTGACCATAGTTTACACTCACTACGATCAAATATCGACACTGATCTCTCCTTATATGAGATGTAGGATTGCAAATCGATCTCTACTAATGGAACATGACAAAAATATCTCTCACTCTTCCAGTATTTCTTCAGTGATGACATGTGAAACACATCATGAATTTACTAAAGGTGCTCTGATAATCCCGATCTATAAGCCACTGGTCCCACCCTCTCAATGATCATAAATGATCCGACATATCTCTGTGCCAATTTCCCTTTCTTAACAAATCTCATCAGTCCTCTCATAAGAGTCACTTGCACAAATACTTGGTCACCAACCACAAGCTCAATATGTCCCTTGTATGCATCTGTTTAACTTTTCAACCTATCTTGAGCTATTTAGACGCGCCTTCGAATTAAGTCAATCTTGGAAGTTGAGTCCTGAATCATATTTGGTCCCAACATCTTAGTATCTTCTACCTCTAACAAAAAAGTAGGTTAATTAAAAGGTCGACCGTACAATACCTCAAATAGTTCCATACCGATAGTAAATTGGTAGGAGTTATTATACGCAAACTCCACTAAAGAAAGATACTTCTCCCAGCCTCCTCTGAAATCCAGTATACACATTGGCAGCATATCCTCAAGCATCTGATTAACCCTCTGAGTCTGTGGGTGATACGATGTTCTTAATCACAAAAATTATTCCCATCGCCTCCTGGAAACTCTGTTGGAAGTTGGACACAAAGGTCTTATCCCTATCAGACAAAATATTAAGCGGGACCCCATGTAAGCGTACTATCTCAGCAATAAATAAGTGTGCATAATGCTTTATCTTAGAATCAGTATGAACTGGAAGAAAATGAGCGACCTTGGTCAATTGATCCACTATGAACCATATCAAATCAAGACCACACTGTGATAACGATAACCCAGTGATAAAATCCATGTCGATACTCTCTTATTTCCACACGGGAATCTCTAATAGATATAGCATCCCTGTCACTCTCTGGTGGTCTACCTTCACTAGCAGGCAGGTAACACACTTCGAGATAAACTCCCTTATGTCCCGTTTCATCCCTGACCACTAATATTGTCTATGCATGTCTTAGTACATCTTATCCCCACCAGGATGTACCATAAAAAGGTACCTTTGAGCCCCTGACATCACTGCATGCCTCAAATAATCATCCTCTGGAACAATAAGTGTTTCATTAAAACGTAAGCCACCCTCTGAATTAATCGAGTACCCATCTGTCCCATCAGCAAGTAAAACTATCGAACTCTGTCCTGGTAATAGGGATCATCTATCCGTGCTTTCACTACCCTCATAGCAATCTCACGCGTGATAGATAATACGGACATACATGCTATAGTAATCTCATCATCGCGTCGAAGTTCTCTCCACTTTGCTTTCCAAACCACTGCTAGCTCACCTACTAGTCTTTGGCTTAATTCTTCAACTACCACGTTAGCCTTCCTAGGATGATATTGAATATTAAAAAGGTAATCCTTCACAAACTCCAACCACCTCCTCTACCTCATGTATAAACCCTTCGGCGTGAATAAAAACTTAAGCAATTTATAGTCCCTAAATAAAGTAAAGTAGTCTTTCGACCAATAAATAGTGCCTCCAAATCCTGAAGGCAAATACAACATTGGCTAACTCCAAATCATGCGGGGGTAATTCTTTTCATGGGGAATAAGTTTGCGTGAGGAATACGATATAACCCTCTCATCTTGTTATAATACACATCCAAGTCCCTGTAAGGATGCATCAATGTAAATACAATATGCTACTCCCCCCTTAGGCAGTGCTAGAATGGTTGTTGAGGTCAATTTGTCCTTTAGCTCATCAAAATCTAACTGACAGTGGTCATCCTAAATAAATGACTCCCCTTTATGAGTCAAGTTTGTCAATGGACCTGCAATTTTGGAGAAACCCTTAACAAACCTCCGGTAATATCCTTCTAACTCTAAAAAGATGCCTACCTCGATCGGTATCGTTGGCTCTCTGCACTCCCTCACCGTCGAGACCTTACTCAGATCAATAGCAATACCCTTCTCAGACACTATGTGGCTTAAAAACTACAGCTTCTGAACCCAGAATCCATATCTTATAAACTTCACATACAACTAATGTTCTCAAAGTATCTGTAAGACCTTCCGTAAGTGATCGACATGCTCATCCTCAGAACGAGATTAATGTAGAATATCATCGAAAAACACAATCAGAAACTGGTCAAGGAACTCTTAAAAACTCGGTTTATCATATCCATGAACACTGTTGGCGCATTGGTGAGTCCGAATAGCATCACTTTAAACTCATATGACCCATAGCGTGTAAGAACATCAGTCTTAGGAACGTCCTCCTCCCTAACGCGTAACTGATGATAACCGGACCAAACATTAATCTTGGAAAAGTAAGTTGCTCCCCTCAGTTGTTCGAATAGATCATCAATATATGGCATTGGATATTTATTTCAAATCATGACCTTATTAAACTCTCTGTAGTCAATACACAATCAAAGTGACCCATCTTTCTTCTTGATAAACAACATCGGTACACTCCTTAGCGAGGTACTCCGTCTAATAAAACCCTTCCCCAAGAGCTGTTAAATATGCCCTTTTAACTCCAGCATCTCAAATGGGGCCATGCGATAGGGCGCTCGAGCTATTTGTCTCGTACCCCGTGCTAGATCAATAACAAAATCAATTTCCATGCTAGGTGGAAATCCAAGTATATCCTGGAAGACATCCTTGAATTCCCTCATGAATGGAATCGAGTCTATCGAATCCACCACCTCCTGTGAGGTATCCTCCCCAGTATAATACAAATGAGTGATCGACCCTCCTCCAGGAAGAGGCATCTCCACTAAGAATATCTATTGTCCTGATATCGCAAATATAATAATCCTCCCATAACAGTCTACCATCGCCTGATAACTCACTACCCAATCCATTCCCAAGATAACATCACATCCCTCCATATCCAATACAAGAAGATAATTGGCTAAACACAACCTGCCCACCTTGATATCCACACCTCTATAAATCGAATGTATGAGTGACCCACTACCCATAAGTGAATCCACACACATAAAAAGACTGCCAACTATCTCTAATAGGCTGGCAGCTCGTGCGAATCTAGTTTCCATAAAAGAGTGTGATGCCTCAGTATCAAATAAAACACTACCCGCAAGCCCATGTATAACAAATGTACCCGCTACTACTGGTTGTGGCTGTGGGGCCTGCTAAATTACGGCATCTCGGACATTATAAACATGTCCATACTGAAGTTGTCCTTAGTATGGACTATATTTATTATTTATTAAGATAGAAATAAATTAATATATGGGACTAAGTACTACTTATGTAGTTTAGTAATACTATAGATCGGCATAATTTAGATAATAATTAAATTTGCATGCAGTATGATTTTGGTAAAGTGTGTTTGGTCTAATTAATTTATTAATAGTAATTATGTGATTATTGGATTATGTGTACACATAGAGTAATTAAGTGTATCATTTCATGAAGTATTACCGGGTGTTGTGGATAGTATTGCCTAAACTAGACTTAGGGTGACAAGGATACCTAGTGATGTGTTTTTACCATTTTAAATTCGTCCTAGGGGTAGGTATACCCTTAAGAAGAGTTTTGGGCCAATTCGGGTGGTATTTCGGGTTCTTTTAATGTCCTTGCCCAAAAATAGGTATTTGTATTTGATGTGTAAATTGAGGTATAAAAATAGGTGAGAGTTATTAAATATCATTATTAACAAGGTATAGAAAACCCTAACAACCTTGGGTCTTTGGGAAAGGTAGAGAAAATTCTAAGATGACAAACCATTAGGATTCAAGCCTACACCGCGCGTTCTTCGATTTTCAAGCAAGACCCCTTGCCTATCGGCAGGGGTGTACTTTAATTCACTAATAATCCAAGGGTCAAGTGATAAGTAGGGCATTCCTATTCCGATCAGCACCCCTAAACCCTATTTTTTTCCTATTTAATGAGGCCATGCCTTCATTCCCAAAGATCCCCCCCCCCCCTTCAGCAATCAGAAACATTCCTTCAAAATCAGTGTGCAGTTATACCAAAAAATTCAATTTTCCAACATTCCTTCCATCTTTCTTACCACACTTTCATACCACCTTTGGACACTTACCTCACCCTTACTTCCCCATCATTCCACCATCATAAAATTGGCCTAATCTCCTCCAAAAAGTAGCAGCAATTATGTCTAGAAGGTCTACCCTTCTACTTCATTTATTTAGTGTTGATTATTTACTTCGTTTTTATTTTTTATATCTTTTATTTTTACTCCATTATCTCACATCAACTAATATCCTTTTTATTACTAGTATTCACATAATACATTTTCATAAAATAAAAAAAGATTAAAAAAAATGGGTTTACTTTTAAACTCCAAAAGTAGGATTTCCTCACTTTTTTCACACTTTAACACTTAAGCATGTTTTCTTCAAAAAATAATTAAAAAGTATTCCTAAATTTGGGTTTATGGGTTAAACCTCACCCTTATGATATGTCAAACTAAGTGGACTTTGATACCTATTATGGATACGTAGGCATCCCGAGTCATTATTGGGATTTGAGTCCTATTTCGTTCATTGTGTTAATTTGTTTATATCTTATATTTAGTATTATTGTGCGTATTCTCATGCCTACATATTACTCCCCCCCCCCCCCTCCGTTATAAACATTCACTTTCTCATAGTGAATGGTGATTAAGTTGGAACCAAAATCATATTTTATATTATTTCCCTTTGTTTCTTATCCTCCTTATGATGACTCTTCTCCGTCCTCCCCATGATGTGAGTAGGATGATTCATTTTCTTCTCTTAGTTTCAGATATCACACATGGTACACATGAGTTAAATCTTAGAGAAAAAGGGAGAACATAATTATATCCCATCATTTGGCTTAGTATGCATCAGTTTGTCTTTTGATTTCGTTATCCGGGGACGGATACATTGTTGTCCTATTTTAACCAAAATAGGCTGGTGACTCCATTTTTTAAATTTTCCTCCCATTTGACGATGGATAATTTATATCTGAGACAGGCCGCGAAGATCACACGAGTGGTAGAAAGAGGATTCCTATCCTTAAATCCCCACATGCGCGGAGAGAGAGATTTCTCCATTTTCTCTCCCTCCAATTTTGAAGTCGGCCCACACTAGAGGAGTATGCCCTGGATGGCCACACTACCTAAAGAAACTCGTAGATCTTTCTCGAATCCTAAATAAGAAACAAGCTACCTATTTTTGGAGGATTAATTTTCTCCCAAATTACCTAATGCAGTAATCTCCAAGGGAAATAGAACATGCTCTTCCATAGACTAACAAGTCGGGCCTAGTAGTATTTCTACAAATGTAATGCAAGGATTAGTTCTTCCCACCAAAATATAAACAAATAATGCTCAATAACTCCATGCACAAACTATTAGTATGTCCAAACGTCAATAAGCCTCACATGGACCCGCGTGAATAAATGGTTGTTGTCAAAAGGTCAAAACGGTAGAAGCGTGACTAGGTGAAACCTCTTAACTAAAATGCAGAATACCTTTCAAGAAAGTTCAAGGGTTTGATTTACTATTATTAAGACCATTTAAATCCTCGGATAAAATCAAAATAGAATAATAAGAATGATAGTTCATCCATAACATAATGGAGACGACTTTTGAATCAACTTTCACCTCTACTGTCACTAATACAACTTTTCTATCAAACATAATGAAACAACGCCCACTTATCCCACTTATCGCACATCGTTTACCTAAACATATTTTATCACCCATAGAATAAAATTTTTATAACATCTCATTAGTGGTTGTGTCGCTGAAAGAGAAATATGAAGCATTTGACTTAGTATATTTTAGGTAGAATGAGAAAATTCAGGCATCACGAGTTTTATGTTTGGAATCAGGCCCAACATCACCCAAACTCTTCATAAGTCAGGCAGACTTCATCCAACCTGAATTTAAACAAATGGTCCATAGATTACAATAATTCAGGGCAATCGCTAGAAAGCTCAATTGAATTGCTCGATTACTCCACAAAAAGACTGATCGCAAGCCAAAATCATCATATTTAATCTCGTATAGGTACATCTCCTCCAGCTTGGAGAGATACTTATATTTAATAGGCATGGTAATCATCAATATAAAGACACAAGATAAAAGAGAGTTAAGTTATTTTCATGGGAACAGTATTTATATCAAATCACTGCATAAGAAGGGCACGCGTTTCAAAACCCATCCTTCATCGCCCTTTTATAGGCCACCCATTTTCGGCTAAATCTTATTTTTCTTTACCTTTTTAGACCACGATTTTACCACCCTTTATATTACAACATTTCGTATGTTTCTTCTTCTTCTTCTTCTTCTTCTTCTTCTTCTTCTTATTATTATTATTATTATTATTATTATTATTATTATTATTATTATTATTATTATTATTATTATTATTATTATTATTATTATTATTATTATTATTATTATTATTATTATTATTATTATTATTATTATTATCCCAATAATTATTATTACTGTTATTTATCTTTTTGACCGTAAAATCCATTCTTATTACACTTTGCATATTTAAAGCAACCCCATTGGAAAATTAAAGATTATATATATATATATATATATATATATATATATATATATATATATATATATATATATATAATTCTCTTTCCAAATTTATCACAAGTATATCACCGAAAGAAAAGAAGAAAATAATCAAGCCCACACAAATCCTCAAAACAACTCAAGCTTGGATTTTTTACTTCATCTGTCTCAACCTCTTGTCTATTGCGCTCATGTTAGAGAGTGGTATCGGTGGATTACTCAATCAACCGCCATACATTTAATAAAGGGGATCATCAACAACTGGGGGAGCCACATGTGAGTGAACCCACTCTCGAATGTGATCCACTTCTTAAGCCATATAATATATCATTACTAGATCTAGGACGTGCTCACGGTCAAAGTTTTCACATCTAAAAAAAGATAAAATATCATTATGTAAGGACAAATTTCTTATTGGGTAAATTTGTATGTATTGGCATAATTCTGGACAAAACATTTTGAGTAATAGGTTGGGCTTTGTATATTGACCTATCAAGCCTATGATGTGTTTGATTGTAGACGTAGTGGCAAAGTTTCAAAGATTGCATTATTGTGTTGTGTTTTATTCCATACTTAGTCTTAATGAATCCGAGGATCTCTTAGGTATGAATGCATATACATTTTGATCCTTGAAACTTTATTTAGGGTTTTTCTTTTTATAAAATGTTTAGGCCTATTTTTAAAATATTTTAAAAGAAAAATACTTTTTTAATTTTTATTTTAAGTCATTTGAATGACTTTAAGTCTTCATTCGAACGAGATTTGTAGTTCGTTCAAACGAACATCAAATAATATTTTTCTTTTAGCATAACAAATTTTGTTCAAAGCTCGTTCGTAGTTTGTTCGAACAAGATATCCATATTTGTTCAAACGAGTTTTTAGTTGGTTCAGACGAGATAACATTTTCGTTCGAACAAACCTTTATTTTTGTTAGAATGCGATTCTCGAAAAATTGCATCGCCTCAAAAAACATATTTTCTATGTAAAGGGGTTCTCGCATTTGTTTTGACAGAGACTTTTGACAAAAATTATTTTTCCATACATATCGAAAAAATCCCAAGTCCTAGTTTTACCCAAACTCATTTAAGATCCAAGTCTCATTATTATATATATATATATATATATATATATATATATATATATATATATATATATATATATATGCTTTGAGATCTTGTTTATGGGCACCAAGAAGTTTATTCACTTCATCTTGTTTCGAATCATTTCATGAGGTGGGCATAATACATAGTTTGCTATCTACACATGGTGGACTCCGTGGTGTGGTGTTGCAGTGAGGAAACAGTGGACTTCGTATTTCATATTCGTAAACACTTGTTGAGACGTATTGGTGGATACCGAGGCGTGTGTGTAATCACACATGGTGGCACTTTCATGGGTAGATTCCTACGTTATCGCTGTGGAGGGGAGGTTCAAATCGAATACGCTTTAAAGATTGAGAGGGTGTTAAATTTCTTAGGAAGTCATATGTGGACTTTTATAAAACCATATCATATTGAATTTGCGGGTTGTCCATGCTATTTTTCATTGTGGTTTTTCCTTGTACATCGATGTGTTTTGGCTTGTTTTTTTATTTTATTCGTGTTCACATTTAGATGAATGTTTTTGTAAAAGGTAAAATTTTGTAAATCGTTTATCACAACAATCGATTTAAAATTGGTGCAAAATTTTAATTTGGGTTAACTATATTTAGTTTTATATTTAATCTTGAAAAAAATTAAAAAATGACTTTTATTTAGAACACCATATGTATATCCCGTACTTCTACAACTTCAAATTGGTATTAAAGCAGGTAAACTAAGTTATCGTGTAGATCTGTGTTTTTTGCTGGTTTAGGATTGGTATGTTTTTCTCTATCAATTTTTGTTTCTTTCTCTCGATGAGTCATAACAGGGATAAGTTGTTTGATGAGTTTATAAATGACAAATATTTTGACATTCGAGATAAGTTTAATGATATTCATAAACATACTAAAAAATTAACTCTTGTGAATTTAAAGTTTGCGAACTGTTTAAACTCAAAGAGATATCCTTTGTGAGAAGCTCGTGGAAATGAATCGTAATTTTAAAACTTTAGAAGCGTTCACGAAAGAAAGTGAGGATAGAGTCTTGTTTTTAGAGAAAGAATTAGAGGATGCTAAAATTTCTAGGGTTAATATATGTGTCATCGAGGTTAATGATATATCAATAAAAAGATTTGAGTGCACGTGAGAAGACCCTTAGGGGTAATTTTTCCTACATTAATGGGGAGGGAGATAACCTTATAGGAATAATAATAAATATTAAGAAGGGTTACCTAACATTTGAAGAGTCTAATGCTTCTCTTCAATATAGGATTTTGAGGTTATAAGATGATTTGAGAGACTCAAGTAGTTTTAGTGCTGGCTTCGATTATTCGAGTTATTCCACTACTAAAGCAAAGGCCGTGATTTATTTCATAGGGTTACCCACAATCCTGGGTTTTAGAAAAGGTCAATCCAAAGGTCCCATTCCTCGTCACTTCTACACGTGAACACACTGCGGTAGGAAAGGTCACTTTAGGAATTTTTGCTATGATCTTAGAAAAGACCCTCAAAACTTGAAATCTAGTTCCCCATGGTTCCTAAAAATGGAAGCATAAAGCATTTATCTATTTGGGTTAGGAAATCGGTTTTGGAGGCATCAAATGTTAGACTGAATGGTTTTTGCATGCTTATACAGGACTCTTGAGGTGCTATATCTTATGGGTGATTTCATGCATGTTTTTCATACAATAGCTTTTATACTTCATGGTATATATATTTGCTAGTTGCGTGATATTTATCCTTTTTGAATTTTCATTTTCCTTTTTGGGTTTTATTTAAAAAATATAAAAAGATTATGTTTGTCTTTTGTGTTATTTTTTTGAAATTGGTATAATTTTAAAAATGTTTAAATACTTAAAAAGATTTTTGGTTTATGTGTAGTTTAGTTTTACACATTTTGTGTGGCATATTGGTGTGCTTGAATCCACTTCATTCCATATTTTCATGTTCTTAGGTCATTTGATTATGATTTTTAATTCTTAGATTCTTCTTAATCATGATTGCATGGAGTTGTTCGACTTTAATTTGCTTAATGGATTCAATTTATACATGCCTCCACACACACGCGTGCACAAGCTCTTTTGAACTTTAACTTCACGTGTTATATTTAAGATAAGTGAGATGTTATCCCATCAATATTATCATCTACATATCTTGTGACTATAGGTTATTTACGCAAATAAGAACCCTTACCCGTGAGTATGTTATTTATTACTGAATATATGAGGGTGAATGAGAAAGATCTATGAAAGGAGAAAGCCTAAAAATGAGAGGTAAAAGGAAAATATTAAAGGCCTACTTGTTTTTTGATTGATTTTCAAAAATGGTATATTCAGATGAATTTAGTGAAAAAATATATGATACATGTTTAAGATTTTGAGGTTTTTATAGTTTAAGATCAACGGGTGTTCATAACGAATCCTAGGTGTGCTTATCATGTCATGCCGCTATTAATTTGTAGAATCATCAAAATTCTAGGTTTGTGTGCATTGTGCTTGTTTGTTCTTTGAGTTAACAATATCAGTAACTTGAGGCTAAATCTTAGTTTGATAAAGTTTTGTTATCAAGTATAACTCTTTAGACATTTTTGAGTGATTGAGTCATAATTAATTTATTTATAGTTCATGCTCCTTCACTTCATCCCACGTATTTAGACACAATGATACTATGCTAGTGTGTAAAGCCTATGTATTTTTGTCATATTGTGGTGTTTATACTTATACATGTATATGTCTATCGGTCACTGGTATATTTCGCATATTTATATATATGGTATCATTTTGTTTTGAGCCTTTGCATTTGAATTTAATCCATGTTTTCCATCTGCTTTGTCTTGAATTAAATTGGCATGATATATGATCATATTGGTATCTCTTTTTTTTGTGTACTTTAGTGTCTGGTGTCATATTTTCATCAATATTCTGACTAATTAATGATTGTATGGACTATTTATGTTTGTGTTGCCATGTTATTTTGTTGCACTTCACACATCTGTATGATATTATTATTTCCTTTATATTTCCTGTTGATATCACATGCTATCACATTTTGGGGGAGATGTGGTTTATGGGGAGAAATGGTTATTATGGATTCTTAATTTATCTATCATGAACAAAAAGGGGGAGAAATGATATCTTTTACTTTAGCATTAGGAGGAGATCTTTATCTTAGGGGGAGACGTCTAAACTAGGTGGGGATTATCATACATACGGGGAGTTTATTTAGAATACATATTTATATTGCTTATATATTCTCTTTTGATTTGTAGGTGTGTTTAAAGTACAGGTTTGCATCATGCAGAAATGTTTACATGCATGTAAAGCTACTCAGTGTATGTGTCTGTCAAGTTTTTAATTTTTCCTTTTAGGTTTGTGGATTGAGTCTTTTTGATGTGCTTGACGGACCATAGTTTTTTTGTGCTTTGTCCCAGAATAGACAAAGGGACAGATTGGTAAGGATGATTTTTTTATTGGGTCAATTTGTATGTATTGGCTTAACTCTGGAAAAAAAAATTTGATCATAGGTTAGGTTTTGTATGTTAACCTTTTAAGCTATGGCGTGTTCCATTGAAGACGTAGCAGAAAAGCTTTAGAGATTGCATTATCGTGTTGTATTTTTATGCCATGTTAATCTTCATGATTTTAAGGACCTCTCAAGTATGAATGCATATACATTTTGATCAATGGAGCTTTATTTTGGATGTATATTTTTATAAAATGCCTGGGTCTGTTTATAAAATATTTTAAAAGAACAATAATATTTATTTGAAGTCATTCGAATGAATTTAAGTCTTCATTCGAATGACTTTAAGTCCTCGTTCGAACGAGATTTGCAGTTCGTTTAAACGAAATTCAAATGAACATCAAAGGATATTTTTCTGTTAGCAAAACAATTACTGTTCGAATCTTGTTTGAAGTGTGTTCGAATGAGATCTCTATGTTCATTCAACGTGTTTTAGTTGGTTCAAACAAGATAGAAATTTCTTTCAAACGAACCCTTGTTTTCATCCAACGAGATTTCTCAAAAAACATGTCACCTTAAAAAAATGTACTTTCTATATAAAGGGGTTCTGGAATTTATTTTGAGAGAGACTTTTGGTGAAAATCATTTTCGCATAGTTTCACCTAGACTCTTTTATGACCCAAGTTTCATTATAATATATTCTTTGATATCTTATTTTTAGGCACCACGAAGTTCATTCCCTTAAACTTGTTGAGAAGCATTTCATGCGGTGGACTCCGTACATAGCGTGCTATTTACACAAGGAGGATTCTGTGGTGTGGTGTTACAGTGAATAAATGGTGGAATTCTTGTTGCATATTCATAGACGACTGTTGAGACTTATCGGTGGGCATAGAGGCATTATTGGACTCACACATTATGTCACTTGCGTGGGTGGATTCCTGCATTGTCACTGTAGAGGAGAGGTTAAAGTCGAAGACACGTTAAGGCTTACGAGGTCATCGAGTCATTGAGTAAGTCATTTGTCGAATTTTATGAAACCTTATCATAGTGAATTTATATGGCTCGACCATCCAAGGTTTTTGCCACTGTGGGTTATGTTTTTTTCTTCAATTTACTCTTGTTCCCACCTAGATGCATAATTTAGGATCGGATAAAATTTGGTAAATCGTTTATTGCAATAATTAATTTAAAATTGGTGCAAAGTTTTAATTTTGGTTAACTAATTTAAGTTTAATTTTTAATTTTGAAAAAATTAAATAATGAATTTTGTTTAGACCACTCTCTATATATCCCATACTCTTGCAACTTCATAATATGAATCAAAAAGATAGAAAAGAAAAGAAAAGCATAAAACTGTAAATAAAAATCACACCCCTCTTAACATAATGTCGAGAGGAAGATGAAGAAAGCCACTATGCTCAATATGATGACAATAAGAAATATCCCTCCTCATCGAACCATCCATAGTCCCCACTACTAGGTACCCATCAAAGCCTAAGTCGAGGAACACCCTCCTTAATTGGAGGCTCCCTCGGCCTCATTCAGGCATGAATTGTGAATTGTTCCATCATCCAAGAGGTGATGTATTCCATGTATTCCAAGTCAACCACCATATCAATATTACGATAATAAGGAACCCCATTCATCTTTGTTCCATGTGCGTTCTTAGTAAACTCTTGAGTATCTTTCATCGGCACTAGAGGATCATTCGATCAAACCTAATGTTCACTTGACATAATAAGGAAAATAACTCACTTTCCTAGATACCAATTTGCCCCGAACTCATTCATCATCAGAAGACACATTTGGGCTCACTCAACCGTCACCCCCATGTCATCCAGATCACTACTTCAAGGTTAGAAGTTCACCTACAAGCATAAATGACAAATAATTAGTGATTATTCAAAAAAGAAAAATGATATGAATTTGAATTATCATATATGGGTAAATAATTCACTTCACCACTCGTCAAATGGTTCAAGACATCCCATAACATAGGGTATGGGAAAAGAAAATTTAACTTCGAATTCGATTTCTTCACTTATTTATACCCTCACCCTTCAAGGTGATCAAACCCATCCTCAAACCGATGGTCTCAAAGAACAAAACCCGTTAGAATAAAAAAATTTACAAGTTAGATATGATACAAATTTTATGAAAAGCCTAAAGCCCTACTAAACTACATCTATATCTATATTTCTAAAATTTACAACATGCAATCAATAGAATCTGAAAGTACTTTAATGTAAAAATACACATATTAGGTAATGGGCACCAGTGAAGGTAGGACTGTAGCACCTACTGAATTTCTCTAATTCGACATAAGGGGATGAGAGGGAAAAACTCCCCTATTGAAAGATATATTCTAATTAATTCCATCATATATGGAAGAAACCATAGGTACATATCTTCCCCAACCTTAGAGATCATCACGATCCCGAATAAGAGAAGAATGAACAACAATGCCTTCTAATGATTGATTGAAGATCCCACAATCTAGTTTCAGTATGATAATAAAATTATGGATGACTGTCCAAGTTGATATTTGGAGATTATATCTCATACTCATTCATATGATGCAAGAATGAAAGGCCATTGTATGTTAGTGTAAGCAATTCTTTTAATGATACCAATAACCAATTAAATAAGTGGAGTACTATAGGGTATTTTTCATGGGTAATCACCAATGTGAGTGGATGTTTGGTTGATTCTATGAGAATATCTGAGGCTTTATTCTTTAAAGCACTCATGAGACCTGGGAATCTTCATGGCCAAAATTAACATAATATTAAGAACTAACTCTATATTGTAATAACATTTGTGAGACTTATTGTCTTAAATAAATGAACAGTTGGCAATTTAATATGTCATGTTCACTATTGAGCTTGTAAAACTGATAAGCTATCAATATGGAATGTTCAAAATCTGAAGCTACCTCTTTCGATGCATTGAATTTCCAATTGAACTCTCTTTTATGTCTACATGTATTTTTTTGACTTTATTATCCAATTTCATTCATGTGGTGGATTGTTAGAAAAATAATGTACAATAGAATTTCATCCAATTTCATTCATGTATAATATAATTATTAATAAGAAATATAGTTTATTCCTATTAATTGTTTATATTTATTTCTTAATATTGAATTTGTTCACACTTTCAAATATGGCCTCGATGAAGAGTCTAATATTTTTGTTTTACCATCTTCAATATTGTAAGTTTCCATTTTATATTTCTCAAACAATTTTATTCAATTATTATCAATAAAAAATATAGTTTGATCCTGTTAATTATTTATATTTTGTTTCGTTATTGAATATGTCGACACTATACAACATTAAACTTTATATATACACATATGTATACGCATGTAAGAGAGAGAAGAAGAGAGAGAGAGTTTTCCATGAGAAAATATATGTAATATGTATTGTCAAACATGTTCATCTTTAAAGTCTACTATGGACCAAGCCCATTTATATATTGAATGATGTAAATTTGAGTATTTATCCATTTTCTTTACTCTCATGTAACTATTTTATCTTTGATAATTTGATGAGATGAATTGTTGAGTTATCATCATCCATTGAAAATAGTAAAATCAAAATTTTGATGTTTTTATAAGAAAAACTACTCTTGAAAACATCTGTCATTTTTTGATAAAACTTCTTCCTTATAGGCATATGTTATAAATTTCCAATTTGGGTATAAATAATAATTTTATTCACCATGTTGTGTACAAATATCTTCCCATTATGAATGGTTTCATTAAAAATAATTTTCTATAGTAAAATTACAAACTCTTCCTTCCAATGGTCGAATCCTTACTCATTAAGTATTATTCAATTATATATTATTACGTGGATCATAATATTTATGTAATTAAATGTTAAAAGAGTAGTAGTGGAGTGGAAACCAAATAATACTCCTGGATTTCATTACTTTCCATCTATAATTTCCTTACATTATATAATTAGTCAAGCTAACATTGGTCACCTATTTTACATAATGAACTATGTAAGGACAAAAATTTCCAATTGAGTCCATTTATAGTTTTGGCTCAATTCCGGACAAAAATATATGTTCATAGGATTGTATTTACTTGAAATATTCTCAAGCCTATGAAGAGTTTGTTGAAGACGTAGCGGAAAGGAGTATAAAGCTTCATCATCATGTCGGTTTCGTGCCTCGTTTATATGTCATCAACAATGGTTCCATACTCCCAAGGTATGAATGCAATATTATATATATATATATAGGAGCTTGGAACATGTTTATTGGGTGTTAGGTTTAACTAAAACTGCGTTTTAATTTCAGAAAGATTTAATTAAAACTTTAAATAAAGTTAAAAAGTTTTGGAGCTAAAATGAATATTTTCTAACTTTCTGGCACATTGTTTGAAGCACACTGTAATCTCGTTCGAACGAGATTACAATGTCGTTCGAACGAACTGCATCTCGTTCGAATGAGATTGCCAGGTCGTTCGAACAAGACTTCTAACGAAATTCCATTTTCACCACTGGAACCTCGTTAGTAAATTCGTTCGAACGAAATGCCAAAGTTGTTCGAACGAGACCCAATGTCGTTCGAATGACTTTTCAGGTGGGAACAGTTTTTTTGACAGTTTTTGGCAGTTTTCTCCCATGATCTCCACTTCTTTCCCCACTATCTTTTCACAGCATAAATATGTGCGGGAATCACTTTTGATTAACTATGTTTTTTATATCCTACTAACTTCTAGAGAGTGTTTTGAGAGTAAAATCAAAGAGGGAAAAAGATCATGTTTTGAGTGAGTTTTTATCAAAGAGAAAAATATACACCACTCTGTTTACACCCAAATAAGTTAATTGCAAGTTCTCATATACCTATATCTTGCTTGGAGTTTGGCACCGATTTTTTTTTGTACCGAATTGAAGAGAAGTTTGCATTGATTTACCCACTTCGAGAAAGGCTCCTTGTTCGGGTGACGGTGACCATATAGAGTCCGATCGGTGGATTCCGAGACCGCGGTGGAGCTCCGGGGTTATCCTCTAGGAAGAGGTGTCTACAAGAAGGAGCGTCGAGGCTTGAGAGGGATCGAGTCGTGTGTTGTGAGACTTTATGTCTTGTATTTGTAAATTCCGTACTTAGTAGATTTGAGGCTAGGGCCGTCCGAGGTTGTTTTCCGTTGTGGGTTTTTCCTCGTACATCGTGGCATAGTGGATTAATTTTTTATTTTATCTTTTGCAAAATCACCTAGAACGCATTCTTAGGTAAAGAAGATAAAATTGGATTAATTTAATCACTACATGTTTAATTTGATGATAAATTAATATTGGGTAATGTTTAGTTAATTAATTCAAGTCTATTAATTTAATTGTTAAAATTTGTTTGGCCTAACTTGATAACATTGCAAAATATGACTTAAGCAAATTTCTAGGACTTGGATGAATTAATTGGTTTAAGTGATATTAATATTTGTGTGTGTGTTTAATTAATTTTCACTTGGGTTTAATTTTAATTCGAAAGAGAAATTAAAATTTGTTGTTTGTTTGTATTTGAGAACCATCATCTTACGCTTCCGCATCGATCTTCATAAAAGGAAATATTGTTTGTTTTAATTAAGAAATTAAAATCGGGGGCCATCTAATTCCTACAAATTGGTATCAGAGCCAAAGTGATAAATTATTTCGTTAAAGATCCTTTAAATAATTTTTGGCTAAAATGGAATTTTTCCCATTTTCAAAATTTTCTATTTTTGATGGTTCTAATTACGCGTATTGGAAAGCGCGTATAAAATCGGCACTTAAGTCTATCGACGAGAGAGTTTGGATGTCTGTTATTAACGGGTGGTCCCCACCAACACATTTAATTGAAAATGAACGTGTTCCCAAACCGGCCGATAGATGGACTGAGAATGAGTTTAAACTTTCAAATTTTAATTCCCGTGGTTTGAATGCCTTGTTTAGCGCTGTCACACCAGATGAATTCCTACGCATTATGACGTGTGAGACCGCTAAAGAAGCTTGGTATATTTTACAACTCACTCACGAAGGTACAAGTGTCGTTAAAGCTTCGAAACTCCAAAACCTCACCACTCAATTTGAAACTATCAAAATGAACGATAATGAAACTTTTGATGAATTTTATGCTAGACTTTTCGATATTTTCAATTCATATTTTAACTTGGGAGAGCAAATACCCGACAACCGAGTTGTAAAGAAAATTTTAAGGTCCCTTCCTGATAGATTTATTCCAAAAGTACCCGTTTTAAATTCTTTACTAACTTTAGCCTCTACGAAATTAGAAGAGCTTGTAGGTGATTTACAAACCTATGAACTAGACATGTTTCCCTCTAAAACTGAAAAGAAAATTGAAATGGGCGTTGCTTTAAAATCCCGAAAAGAGGTCAAACAAGTAGTAGAGAGCGAGAGTGATAGTGACTCGGAAGACATGGCTTTGTTTGCTCGTAAATTTAGAAAATTTATTAAATTTAACAAAGATAAATTTAAAAATGATTTTAAGAAATTTGAAACTTCTAAACATGACAAAGCCAAGAAGATCCCTAAACCTATTAATGAAACTTTAAATAGGGACGAGTCTAATAGGTGTTTTGGTTATGAGGGTTATGGCCATAGGGCTTCTAAGTGTCCCACTAAACTAAGGAAAGAGGGTAAATGACCCATTTCATATAATGCAACCCTTAGTGATAGTGATAAGGAAAAGGGACCCGATTCCCCCACTAAGCCCAACTTTGTGGATTTTATGGCTAGTCATGTGATTGATAGTGAGAACTCATCGATTGATGAAACCTTAACACATGATACTTCCAAGGTTATTGTTTATGATTCCCTTATTTTTTATAATAGTGAGAGTGTAGAAGAAAGAGAGTGAAAATGAAGAAGAGGTTAATGTTAGTGAACTTCAAAATGCTTTTTAAGAAATTTATAAAGAATCTATTAAATTGAAAAGCGCTAATTTGAAGTTAGAAGCTAGTTTAAAAGAGCGTGTCAAGGTCATTGATGATAGTATGTTGGTAGAAGACCTTACGACACGTGAGAGGACTCTTCAAGAGAAGCTTGAATATGTAGAAGGCAAGAGAGATAGCCTTAGAGGTTTAATGGAATCCTTGAAAAAGGAGCTTCTTGCTTTTGAAGAGCGAAATGTGTTATTAGAGTATAACATTTTAGAATTGCAAAATAAATTAAAAGACTCTAGTAATGTCAAATTTGATTTGGAGTGTCGTTCGGAAAAATTAGATAAAATCTTAGGAACGGTCAAAATTAAAAATGACATGTGTGGTTTAGGTTCAATACTTGTAATGAATCCACTCATAAAGCCAAAATCAACGTTTTAGGAGAATCTTCTAGGAATGCTGTTAGAGATCACTCCGTAGGTAAATCTTTTCGACATGTTTTTACTTGTACACATTGTGGTAAAAAAAGGTCATCTTAAGAAATTTTGTTTTGATCTTAAACGAATTCATAGAAAATCCCAACGTAAAGAAACCAATGTATTTAAAATTCCTACACCCCAAAATAGTCATTCTTCATTAATTTGGGTTAGGAAATCCGACTTGGTTGCCTTGCAAAATAAGGTTTTTTATTCTCATTTTCTTTCACATGCTTCCTCCCTTGCTAAATCTAAAGGATGAATGTGTTAGTCATTTGCATACTTTAGCTTTTGTACTTCATCTTATATTCACATGCTAAATGTATGCTTGTTTAATCATTTTCTAGTTTATGCCCCATGCTTAATCACATGCTAGAATAATGATTCTTGCTTAATCTTTTGTATTTTAGTTTGACACACTTTAAGTGGCATATACTTGTGTTTGAATCCCATTTTTTTCGCTCCCACGAGGGGGTTTAGATTATCAATCCTTATTATGTTCTTTACCATGCTCACATGGAGTAGTTGGATTTTGTGTTGATTAAACGGATTCTATTTTTATATGCCTCTATTCACACATGCACGAGCTCTTTTGAAATTTTAACTTCATATGTATATTTGAGCTATGTGAGGTGTTCTCCTTCCAATCTTGTCATTAGGAGGACTAGTTCATGTCAAAATCCATTGCACGTGAGATTTGTGTGAAAAATGAGAAAATGATAAATATAAATGTGTACGGGGAAGGGCTCCGAAAGGACTTAGTGATCCTTTGCGATTGTAAGCCACCGTTTTGAATGGACCTAAAAAAAATACGTGGTCCAAAGGCCTAAAAACATAAAACATGGCATTAAAAAGAAAAATAATTGCCAAGGCCTATGTTTGATTTATATATTCATTCAAAATTAATATAAATGATTATTGAGGGAGATTGGATGGTATATCAACAGTTTGCACAATATTCGTTTATCCTAGTTGCGTATTTCATGTCATGCCTCTATTGGTTTGTAGAATCATCAATCTGCTAGGCTTGTATGCATTGTGTATGTTTGTTTATTGAATTCAATCTATACTGTCACATGAGGTTATATTCAAATGTGATGACACAAATTTCCAATTGAGTCCATTTATAGTTTTCGCTCAATTCCGGACAAAAACATTTATTCATAGGATTGTATTTACTTGTAATATTCTGAAGCCTATGAAGAGTTTGTTGAAGACGTAGCGGCAAAGAGTATAAAGCTTCATCATCATGTCGTTTTCGTGCCTCGTTTCTATGTCATCAACAATGGTTCCATGCTCCCAAGGTATGAATGAAATATTATATATATATATATATATAGGAGCTTGGAACATGTTTATTGGGTGTTAGGTTTAACTAAAACCGCGTTTTAATTTCAGAAAGATTTAATTAAAACTTTAAATAAAGTTAAAAAGTTTTGGAGCTAAAATGAATATTTTCTGGCTTTCTGGCACATTGTTCGAAGCACACTGTAATCTCGTTCGAACAAGATTACAATGTCGTTCGAACGAACTGCATCTCGTTCGAACGAGATTGCCAGGTCGTTCGAACAAAACTTCTAACAAAATTCCATTTTCACCACTGGAATCTCATTAGTAAAGCCGTTCGAACGAAATGCCAAAGTCGTTCGAACGAGACCCAATGTCGTTCGAACGACTTTTCAGGTGGGAACAGTTTTTTGACAGTTTTTGGCAGTTTTCTCCCATGATCTCCACTTCTTTCCCCACTATCTTTTCACAGCATAACTATGTGAGGGAATCACTTTTGATTAACTATCGTTTTCATATCCTACTAACTTCTAGAGAGTGTTTTGAGTGAGTTTTTATCAAAGAGAAAAATGTACACCACTCTGTTTACACCCAAATAAGTTTATTCCAAGTTCTCATATACATATATCTTGCTTGGAATTTGGCATCGGTTTTTCTCTACACCGAATTGAAAAGAAGTTTGCATTGATTTACCCACTTGGAGAAAGGCTCCTTGTTCGGGTGACGGTGACCATATAGAGTCCGATCGGTGGATTCTGAGACCGCGGTGGAGCTCCGGGGTTATCCGCTAGGAAGAGGTGTCTACAAGAAGGAGCGTCGAGGCTTGAGAGGGATCGAGTCGTGTGTTGTAAGCCTTTCTATCTTGTATTTGTAAATTCCGTACTTAGTGGATTTGAGGCTAGGGTCTTCCGAGGTTATTTCCCGTTGTGGGTTTTTCCTCGTACATCGCGGCGTAGTGGATTAATTGTTTATTTTATATTTTGTAAAATCACCTAGAACACATGCTTAGGTAAAGAAGATAAAATTGGTTTAATTTAATCACTACATGTTTAATTTTATGCTAAATTAATATTAGGTAATGTTTAGTTAATTAATTCAAGTCAGTTAATTTAATTGTTAAAATTTGTTTGGCCTATCTTGATAACATTGCAAAATATGACTTAGGCAAATTTCTAGGACTTGAATGAATTAATTGGTATAAGTGACATTAATATTTGTGTGTGTGTTTAATTAATTTTCACTTGGGTTTAATTTTAATTTGAAAGAGAAATTAAAATTTGTTGTATGTTTGTTTTTGAGAACCATCATCTTACGCTTTCGCATCGATCTTCATAAAAGGAAATATTGTTTGTTTTAATTAGGAAATTAAAATCGGGGGCCATCTAATTCCTACAAACTAACTCATCACACCCTAAATAGAACCTATAATAATAATGTAATACCACTCAACCCTTATTCTCAGAAACTCATAGAGTAATTTCTAGAATTATACTATTTTCAATTGATTTTAATTGTTATCAAAGTTTCATAAGTATATATTTTTGATCTTCTAGTAATCCCCCATCCAACACTTTGGTATTCTTCATCACTTGATTCAAACCTACACAATCTTGCCCCAAGTTGATGTATCTCTGGATTGTCATCTTCTATGATCCTAGACTCACTAATATGGATGAACGTTGTTCTGACAATCTAGATAAAACTATTAGTGTTGATCACGATCTGATCCCAGTCTCAGTAACATAGACAATGGTTGTTTTCAAAACCTACACGCACTGGTGTATATGTAAATAATCTTCTTTCCTGGTCTCATTAACATTGATGATGAATTTTTAATGACATAAATTAATGTCATGAGCATTGATTATTTCATATCCTTACCTCAGTTTCTTCGACCATGACTATTTTTACAACTAAAGATGTGTATAAGTGTTTTTTGGTTTATTTTATGCCAAAGTATTTTATTTGTTGGACGTATAGGATTTTTTTATTTTAATTCAGGAACTTATCCTTGACACTCTTTTTGTGTCAATATGCTTGAGTTGTATACATGCATGTATTTGCGTCTGGTTTGGATTGCATTGCATCGTTTCATCAACTCGGAGACCCCATGGACTTTCAAAACTTTTTGGGTATCGTATATAACCCTTCATGTAATTTTGGATGCTTTTTATATGCGCGCATCCTTTTTGTTACAGTTTTAACTTTTTCTTATATTTAAAAGTCGTATTTTGAGAACGTATGCAAATGGTGCCTTTTGGTAAGGACATTTTTTTAAATATTTTTTATTCTTCAAAAAACAATGTGCACGGGGGAAATTGGTATCATGTGCACGGATATGTCCAGTAGGTTAAATAACTTCCGTGTGAAAAAACTTTGTAGAAGTGAGAAAACATGTATTTTTCTATAAAAAAAAACATTTTGACTCCATTTTTTAATTAGAACTTTTTCTTTTCTTGGCAAAAAAATTAGATTGAAGATCTTCTCTTTTTCTCTCTAAAACCCTATATGGAATTTGATTTTACCTCACATTAATGGAAACATTTTTTGAGATATCTTTTTTATGATTCATCAATAGACCTTAAAAAACTATACTTTATCATTTTTAATTGAAGATCTTCAGTTGAGAGGTCAAAAAGTGGAAGATCTAAAGAAATGGAGTGAATTTCTTCAATGTTGATGTGTGAAAGAAAATAGAAGTGGATTCAACTATTTATGAAAAGGAAATTTCGAGGAGCATTGGTTGAGAGTCGCTGGATCGGGTGGATTTTAATGGATTGGTGGATTACGAGAGATTGTAAATGGGAACTTAAGCTAGGTAAATGGGCGATCTATTGTCAAAATTTTTATTTTTCTTGTGGATTAGTTGTAGCGACTTGAGATTTTCTCTCCTAGGTGGGATTTTTCCTCATAAATCTTGGTGTTGTACTGATTTTTGCATTTACTTTTATTCATAACACACAACCTCACAAAATCTCAAATATAAAATTAATTTACTTTTCTATAAGTTTAGATCTCACGTAATTGAAATTGAATTGAACCAAATTGGATAAATCTCACCTAACCACAAATCAACTTAATTTGAATCTAATTATATCTAGGTGTGATTTCTCATCTTGTTTAGTTATAATTGAACTCAAATGTTTTTAGATATGATTTGACTGACATCATAACACTTTCCTTGAACTATAATTGAATTTAATCATTTTAGGATAAATGTTTGAAAAAATGCTTAAGTGAGTGTGAGTATGAATTACAAGGTGTTTAAATAAGCAAATTTAAATTGACCATTAATTTAATGTTTGTCCTATACAACCCATTTAATATATTGTCACACAATATTTTAACATTTTCAATTGGTATCAGATCGTAACACAATTTCATTTTGACGCCTAATATCCCGAGTTAGATTATTTTATGGAATTTTGTGCTAGTTTGTGATTTTATACCTTATTTGGACTTTTCTTGTGCTACTTATACTTGTGTGGATATTTGATAATAATTTTGAAGTGATTATGGGTGTTAGGACCTTATTTTTTCTAATTATATTAGTCGTAGTGATGATATGCCTCATGGATATTGATCAATCAAAATGCTTTAGTTACAAAATTGATGAGAATCGGGGTTCTTCTTTCATAAGAACTCTAATGTTGGTAGTTTAAATTATGATGTTAAAGATGATCGGTTTGATGATGAAGACGATGAAATTTTATGTCCGAAATATAACAAGGTCATGAAACATTATTTCAAATTCTTAGAGAATAATGATAAATTGGATACTAAACTCAAATTATTTAAAAATGAAAAAGCTTTAATATATCCCAAGTGTCACCTCAGCTCCGAGACACCAACCTTGGCCGAACATAGGGCTGACGTTGCAAGAAACTTGATCGGAGACCAGCAGCCTCGATCATAGGAGGGTCGGCCCAGGCCGACACCACTACAAACCTCAAGGGGGAGATGCACGTATCATAGGGGTCAGCAGCTCTTCAGCTCACCTGGGAATGAAAACCTCGGCTCGGGGTAGGCCGAGGTAATAGGAAGACACCTCTACCAAGATCGACCTCATTAGCATATCAGTCGATGTTCCAAGCATAATCTCTGCCCAGGCCGACCCCATTTCCTTGACTCATCTTCATCAAAGCCTAGACCTCCATGGCTCATCTCAGATTGAATGAGCATAGACCTTATCAACCTCGGCCTACCTTCGGCTGAGGTCATGACCAAGTGCAGGCCGAGCTCTTATTGGTGTATGTGTGGATAAGGACACGTGGACACAATTCAGTTATAACAAATCATTCCCCCCACGTGGAGGTAATATTTCATCATCATTCTCTACATGTGATAGTGACAGATGTCTTCATCAGATTGGCTAGATCAACACACACATGCTCATTGCATGCATGGGGGGATACATTACACCCCCAGGTACTATATATAAAGGTCATCCTCTACCTTGCAAAGGATCCGATTTTGGCAACCCTAGCTGAAACTCTGTTCAAATACACAGAAGAAAGAGAAATCTTGAGAGATTGTATCTATGCCCATTAGTTACCTCGCATATTGATCCACATCATACACTTGCACAGTGGACATAAGGCTAATTGGCTGAACCACTTATACTCCGGTGTAAATCCTCTTCTCCTCATCTCCTTCTACTATGTGTGTGTATACCCTATGCTGCCATTGTTAACATTGAATTGAGGTCACAAACACCTTGAAGGGTGGTGTTATTTCCAGCATCATCATTTTGGCACCGTCTGTGGGAACGAGAAGCTGTCTCTTCCTCTGCTTTAGCTTAACCTCACCGGAGACTCTGGTGGTGAACCAGGAACCACCCCTTGCGTGGAGCTATTTCACCATTGAAAGAGGTCCTTTAAGGTATTAAGCTCACCTGCTACTCAAGCTCTTTATTGCTAACACATGGCACCAGAATTGGCACCGCCTCTTCCGCCGCCTGGTGGGGGAGGGACCAGTTCCAGCCAGACACCACCTCAGTTCAAAATGGCAGAGGTGGCCGTAGCCTTGAGGTCGTTGGCTGCGACACAACAAGCTATCCAGGAGCAATTTGCACAGCTCAGCCAAACTATGATGAGGCCACCTGGAGTTTCATCGAAAATGATCACTCTGGCAGCGGTCCAGCCTCATCCTGATGCCAGGGGACCACCCCAAGCACAAATGAAAGATAAACCTGCACCCCAGCGAAGGAGGGACGTCGCTGACCCTAGGCGCTTACGCCTGGGGAGGCAAGGAAACCCTTGCCCGAAGGACAGGTATGACGATCTGGAGGCGGAAGAAGCCTCGGAAGATTGTTGGGAGCCTTATGAGGTGTCGAATAACACGGTATGTCCTCTTTAGCAGAGCCAAGGTTGTGTCGGCCGAAGAGGTGAAGAGGCCCAACAAAGAGGGTTAGCTTTTGATCGGTTGAGCATAGGGCCAGCCTTTGAGAGGTTGGGCCCAGTGAATGACTTAAGGCAGAGGTTATCCAGGTCGAGAAGCGCAGCAGCCTCGCAAAGAGGAGACAGGCAAGGTCGGCCTAACCAAGGCCGACCCCGTGAAAAAAGGGGGAGAGACCAGGAAGAGGTCAACAACCGACGTTGTGTAGAGGAAGGGGAACCCACAGTCCTTCCCTTGGAGGTGGCTGGGGACAACCTCGGCCAAGCCGATGGCAGGAGACCATGGAATGACTCTATCCAACGTTTTGAGGAGAAAATAGGAGACCTCATCAAAAGTAGGGACCCTCTGCAAAGGGGTTACTCAGAAGTCTCTCTATTTGTGGCTAATATAGTGAGCTTCCCGACCCCTGCTAAGTTCAAACCACCGGTGGTGTCTCCCAAGTATGACGGTAGCATAAACCCTGTACACCATGTTGAGATGTATCAGTCAGCGGCGAACATCTACTCAATACCTGATGAGATGAAGTGTAGGGCCTTCTTTACGACCTTGACAGGAGCAGCGCACAGCTGGTTTACTTCTCTTCCGAAGAACTCAATTGAGAACGTCAAGGGCTTAGCCGAACGATTCATCCACAAATTCTACTTTGGGGTAAGACCTCAAAATCAGACCACTCACCTACTGTATGTCAAGAAAGGTAAGGACGAGAGCCTAATAGACTACATCGCCAGGTTCAATAAAGAGAAACTTGAGGTTGAAGACTACGAAGAAAATATAGCCATGATCGCCCTCATAGGAGGTCTTCAGAAAGGAAAGTTGTTGTGGAAACTTGGGAAAGACCCTCCTAGGTCTATGGCGGAGCTACTGGAAACCGCGAGAAAAGTCATGAATGCAGAAGAGGCAATGGCCGCCAAGTATGAGGACGAGAATCGTGGTGGTAGTGGGAAGTCCCAAAGAAAGAAAGATGGAAAGAAGAGGTCGAGTGATGACAATTTTGCTCACTATACTCCTCTAACTGTGATCTGTGAGCACATCCTCAATGAGATTAAGAAAGACAGGACCCTAAGATGGCTAGAGAAACTGAAGGCCCCACCACATAAGAGGAACAAAAACTTGTGGTGTGAGTTCCACCAGGACCATGGCCACGTTACAGACAAATGATTTCCCTTGAAGGATGAGATTAAAAAATGTTAAAATCCAAAATGTTGAGGAAGTATGTGGACGGTAAGGCTCCTAAAGGGGGAAGAGATAACCCTAAGAAAAAGAGAAACGACAGATGCCGTGACAATGCCCCAGCCAGAAGAGACTATGGTTAAGAAGGTCATGATGAAGACGATCCGGATCTTCCCCAGAAAGATGACAACACCCCGGTGAAGAGGGTTAACATGATCTCCTTTGGTGTTGACACCATATGCGGAGGACTCACTGGGTGTTGATCTGAAGTGCCTGATAGGAAATCTCACGTGGCAGAGGCCAAGTCAGTGGCCAAGCTTGAGGTTATTAATCTAACGTCTTCCGATACAGTGCAGAAGACAAAGAAGGTGGACATGGACACATTTATAGTTGGGTTCTCCAGACTCGACTTCAAAGGTATCTTATCCCCCCACGATGACCATTTGGTAATAACAACAAGGGTGCATGGGTGAGATGTGTAGAGGATCCTCGTAGACGGGGGGATCTCAGCAGACGTGATGTTTTGCCCTTGCTTCAAGAGCCTAGGTCTTAGTAGATCAAGGCTGGTACCCTATCATCACCCCTTGATGGGCTTCAGTGGCGAAAAGGCCCACCCATTGGGCATGTATGAGATGGGCGTATGGATGAGTGATGAGTGGCCTAAGAGGTTGACCAGGAAGATAAATTTTTTCGTAATGGAAGAGAACGTCTTCTCGGCCTATAACCTCATCATAGGAAGAGTGGCCCTTAAAGAGTTTGAAGTTGTGACGTCGACGGTCCACAAGATGCTAAAATTCCTGACTCCCTATGGGGTAGGGGAAGTGCAAGGTAACCAGACCATAGCGTGAGAATGTTACTTCAACTCGGCCGAAGAAAGAGAGTCCCATAAGAGGGCAACCACCACTTATAGCATTGATACACTTGACCCAAGAGATGAGACAAAGTTGAAGAAGGGAGAGGCCGCAGAAGAGGTAGAATCCATCGTCCTCAATGAGGACGAGACGAAAAAAACCATCCAAGTCGGCAAAGACCTAAAGTTAGAAATCAAGGAAGAGCTGATAAACTTCCTCAGGATGAGCCAGAGTGTCTTCGCTTGGAGTCACGCAGACATGCCCGACATCAACCCTAAGGTCATAAATCACAAGCTAAACGTAACGAAAGACGCCAGGCCTATCAAGCAGAGACGAAGAGTCTACTCCAGGGAGAAGTACGACGTCATCCGGCAAGAGGTCAAAAAATTGGAAGAGGATGAATTTATAAGAGAAGTCATATATCCGGAGTGGTTATCGAATGCAGTCATCGTACCCAAGGCCAATGGGAAGTGGAGAATGTGTGTTGATTTCACTGACCTGAACAAGTCTTGTCCAAAAGATAGCTACCCCTTACCTCGAATAGATCTGATGGTGGACGCTACTGCAGGACATGAGCTCATGAGCTTCATGGATGCATATTCAGGATATAACCAAATCTTCATGGATGCGAAAGATACAGAGAAGACAGTCTTCATTACCGACCAAATGATGTACTGTTACAAAGGGATTCCCTTCAGCCTAAAAAATGCATGGGCAACATACCAACGTCTTATAAATAAGATGTTCGAAGAGAAAATAGGTAAGACTATGGAGGTGTATGTAGACGATATGCTGACGAAGAGCTTAAAAGGTTGCACTCATGTGGCTGACCTCGAAAAGACCTTCGATATTATGGACTCATACAGGATAAAACTCAACCCCGCGAAGTGTGTCTTCGGGGTAGGAGCTGGGAAGTTCCTTGGATTCATTGTCAATCAAAGAGGAATTGAAGCAAACCCTGAGAAAATCAAGGCTCTGCTTGATATGAAGACACCGAGGAGTATCAAAAACGTCCAAAGACTTACGGGAAGAGTGGATGCACTTAACATATTTATTTCCAGGGAAACGGATAAGTGTCTTCTGTTCTTTAAAGTGCTCAGAAAAGCTTTCCAGTGGGATGAAGAGTGCAAAGAAGCATTCAACCAACTCAAGTCATACCTTGGGTCTCCCTTGTTGTTGTCTCGGCCCATAATAAGAGAGAAATTATATGTGTATCTGGCAGTCTCCGAATCGTCCATCAGTGCAGCCATAGTACGGGAAGACACCGGGATCCAAAGGCCTGTGTATTTCAACAGTAAGGCCCTTCAGGGTTCTGAACAAAATTACCCTCGTATGGAAAAGTTAACTTACGCCATGATACATGCTTCAAGGAAGATGAAGCCTTACTTCCAAGTCCACTCCATAGTTGTCCTTACCGACTCACCACTAAGACAGGTCCTGCACAAACCTGAGAAATATGGAAGGTTGATGGCTTGGGCCATTTTTGGGGGAGTATGACCTTACCTACCAACCTAGGACAGACATCAAGGGGCAGGCCCTCACGGACTTTGTGGCTGAATTCACTTGGGAAGAGGCCGAGGTCAAGAATGACCTAGAGGGTGCTGAAGGGTCAAATAGCAGTGTCTTCCTGAACTAGGGAGAAACGACACCCAACGTCTCCCGATATCAAAAAGAGGTGGCACCCAAAAATATCAGGAACAAAGTAGTAGAGAACGAAGAGGACAGGTACCTCTTCAGGCAGGGAGTCATATCAGATGGGGCTTTCTCATCGGATACTGACATTTGGAACCTCTTCGTTGATGGTTCCTCGTGCGACAGTGGAAGTGGTGCAATACTTTCAGCCCCGGATGGTGATAACATCGAGTACGCTTTGAGATTCAACTTTAAGGCATCTAACAACGATTCAGAATATGAATCCATGATAGCCGACCTCTCATTGGCAAAGACTCTAGGTGTGAGGCGACTCCAACTTCACAGCGACTCAAGATTAGTTGTCAATTAAGTATTGGGAGTTTATGAGGCAAAAGACGAAAGAATGGCCATGTATCTAAAGAGGGTGAGAATGATGTTAGAATGTTTTGAAGAGACAAAACTGAAGAGAGTAACTCGACAAAGTAACATCCACGCACACGCATTGGCAAGGTTGGCCTCAGCGACGAAGATAGACGTTAAATGGACAGTTCCGGTTGACGTCTTAGGGAAAGAGACCATCGAGGAAGAAGAGGTATGTAACCCTTGTCACAATTTGAACCTAGGAGACTCATGGATGGTCCCCCTCATCAGATATATCAGAGAGGGGGAGCTACCTGAGTCCAAGCTAGAAAGGAGGAAATTAAGGTATAGGGCTGCCAAGTTCTCGATGATAGGAGACGTCTTGTACAAGAAGGGATTTCTATTGCCTTTCCTCAGATGTGTGCATCCCACAGAAGTTCCTCGAGTCTTACAGGAAGTTCATGAGGGTTCTTGCTCTAGCCACATAGGGGGGAGACCCTTCGCCAAGAGAATCATCACACAGGGGTACTGGTGGCCAACCTTGTCCAAAGACGCTACAGCCTACGTGAAGAGGTGTGATGAATGCCAAAGATTCGCCACTATTACTCATCGACCTCATCAACCTATGACGTCAATCACCTCTCCATGGCCATTTGCAGTATGGGGGATTGACTTAGTAGGACCTCTACAAGGAGCCGCCAACAGTTATCGATTCTTGATAGTTGCTATTGAATACTTCTCAAAGTGGGTGGAGGCAGAGCCGATGATAACGATCACAGAGCAGAAGATCTTCTAATTTATTTAGAGGAATATCATATGCAGACATGGCCTCCCAAACACTCTCATCTCGGATAATGGAACCCGGTTCAAGAACTCCTCTTTAGAAAAATACTGCCTAAGAGTTGGGATAAAGAAGTTCTTCTCATCTCTTGGCCGACCTCAGGCAAACGGTCAGACCGAGGTCACTAACAGAATAATCTTCGATGGAATCAAGAAGAGTCTAGAAGAGGCGAAGGGAAGATGGACTGAAGAGGTCTACGCTGTGTTATGGGCCTATAGAACCACGGCAAGGAAACCTACAGGAGAAACTCCATTCATGCGAGCACACGGATCAGAGGACGTCATACCAACAGAAGTGGGACTCCCAACTCATAGGGTTCAGACCTATGACCCTGATAAAAATAGGGAAGAGAGGAGGCTGGACTTAGATCTAACTAAAGAAATAAGAGAGGACGCAGAGATCAGATAAGCAGCTTACCAGCAGAAAGCAGCAAAATTCTACAGCCAGAGGGTGAAGTCAAGACCCATCGCAGTAGGAGAGTTAATGCTGAAGACAACCTTACAGAAAACAAACAAGCTCCACCCAAACTGGCACGGTCCCTACAAAGTGACGGAAGAGGTTGTGCCCGGCACCTACAGGCTAGAAAACCTAGAAGGGGAACCTTTCGCTAACCCATGGAATGCTGACCACCTAAAGAAGTATTACATATGATGTTGCAAAGAGTTTATGTAAATATACCATCTTATTATCAAGAGGTTATTAATAAAAGATCAGTTCCCATGAAGGTTCTTACTTCATTGTGGACTTATGTCAGAAATTATGAGGATAACATCTTGGGTGATGACCTCAGACCCTTATAACACCATTAAGTGGTGACGAGGTCTGAGCTCAGACACCATACTTAGATGACCTCAGACCCTTAACGTCATTAACTTGGTGAGATTAATTATGAGGATAACATCTTGGGTGATGACCTCAGACCCTTATAACACCATTCAGTGGTGATGAGGTCTGAGCTCAGACACCATACTTGGATGACCTCAGACCCTTAACATCATTAATTTTGTGAGATTAATTATGAGGATAACATCTTGGGTGATGACCTCAGACCCTTATAACACCATTCAGTGGTGACGAGGTCTGAGCTCAGACACCATACTTGAATGACCTCAGACCCCTAACATCATTAATTTGGTGAGATTAATTATGAGGATAATATCTTGGGTGATGACCTCAGACCCTTATAACACCATTCAGTGGTGACGAGGTCTGAGATCAGACACCATACTTGGATGACCTCAGACCCCTAACATCATTAATTTGGTGAGACTAATTATGAGGGTAACATCCTGGGTGATGACCTCAGACCCTTATTACAGTATTTAGTGGTGACGATGTCTGAGCTCAGACACCATACTTGGATGAACTCAGACCCTTAACATCATTAACTTGGTGAGATTAATTGCGAGGGTAACATCTTAGGTGATGACCTCAGACCCTTATAACACCATTCAGTAATGACGAGGTCTGAGCTTAGACACCATACTTGGATGACCTTAGACCCTTATAACACCATTCAGTGGTGATGAGGTCTGAGCTCAGACACCATACTTGGATGATCTCAGACCCTTAACATCATTAATTTGGTGAGATTCATTTGGTCTGAGGTAAGACTACTAATTTAATGCAAGAAAACACCATTACACAAGCTTCAGAACTAAAACATCACATGACATTCAACAAAATGAAATGATCCTCCTCAGAGATTTCCATACAAAAGATTCAAAAAGTAAGAGTCAACCATGTTCATTAAGAGGTTACAAATATTTAGGGGTTACAAAGTAAAGCTTCACAATTGAATTTAAGGGTTTGATTGGGGAATGCTGGAGTCCTCGGCCTGGTCCTACTGGATGACCTTGGTCACCTCGGTAGTATCTTCCCTGAGGTCAGTCCCTTCAATCTCTCTGCCATCTAGTGTGGCATTCTCAGCAGGCACAACAACCTCCTCCTCAACCTCTTGAAGGGCTTGGGCAAACTGAGGGTTGGCAAAGCCGAGGCCTACGAAATCAGTGGCCTTCAAACTTCTAACCTCCTTCTCCTTGACGGCCGCCCATTTGATAGTAGCTTTGATACCTCTTTCAAGGTACTCAAAGCTGAAGCTCACAAATTCATCAGAGGTTTTGTAGTCGGCAAATATCCCCTCAGAGGCGTCTGCAAGAGCTGCCTTCACCGCCGAGTCGACTTTCTGCTGAAGGACATCGTCCTTAGCTTTAAGAGCCAGAGCATGATCCTTTTTGAGTTTGGTGATCTCCTTCTCCAATCCATGTACCTTCTTATCGGACTCGTTAGCTTCGAACTTCAAGCGGTCTATTTCAGCGTTCAGTGTGCTTTGTACCTTCTCGGCCTCTTGCCCCTTCTGGATGAGGGGAAGCTTCCTCAAAGTCCAGTTGGAGAGATGGTGCATAGCTGCCAAGCCCTACAGATGATGTGATCACGTATAAGTTGAAGACCAGATTAGAGGTTGTGTTTAGAAATTAAAAAGAGATAGGAAGTCATACCTGAATGGACCTATGAAGGCCTAACTCAATCAGCAGGGGTGTGTCCATGGAATGGCAAAAACGTTTATCTGCCTCGATCATGAAAGAGCCGATGGCATCCAAAGCTTGAAGACTGTGGCCTATAATGCTGTCATGAATCTTAAATTTCTCTATACGAACTGCCAACGCGTCTGCAGAGGATATTGGGATGGCAAAGTCCCCCCCCCCTTTCTTGGTCGGCCTCTGATCTTCAGGGGCATGGTCGGTATCCCCCCTCTTCTTTGAAGTCTGAGGCTTTGTGGTTGAGGGAGCAGGAAGAGGAGAATTAAGACCAGCCTTCTTCACGAGCTTTGTAAGACTCGGAGCTGCCATTTCCCAAAGCTCGTCTGAGATATCCTTCGGATGCTCTGCAAAATTGAAAGGTCTGAGTTAGAAGATCAGACATGAATAAGCTCAGAGGTTCAAATTGGAATAAAAACACTTACCAAGCTTGGCAAGGGGACATCCACCTAGACCTGTATCAGAGAGGTAGTGGGGGGTCATGAACTGTTTGAATTTAACGAGCAGACCATGCATCCCCTGATCTTGAAGGTCTTTCACCTTCTGAAGATTCTGCAGGCTCAGACCAGGGTCGGCCTTCGCAGACATTGTGACCTTACCCCACCTAAGGGGCATCCTCGGCTCTAGCAAGGACGGGGGAACACATGGACCAAATTCCCATGGCCCTGAAGCGAAAAAGTATCGAGGCTTCCAATTGTGGTGGGAAATATGATTTATCTGAAGTATCTTTTTTCAGGCTTTCGAGCTACAAAATGATAGTAGCTCGGATGATTTTTGGCTGAGGAAGGAACATAGCAACCAAGAAGGACCTGAATTGGAAGATCTGAGTGGTGGACAGCCCGCCATAAGACTATGGCCCCTATTATGACCTTCCAAGCATTAGAGCACAATTAGTAAGGGGCCAAATTTATGAAGGCAAGGATGGACCTGATAATGGGATGAAGGGGCAAACAAAACCCTAACTTGGACATCTGCTCGGACAGGCAGATCTCACCATCTCGGCCATGGTAATACCTCTCTTCCCTCAGGGGTCTTCTAAGCTTTATGGAGGGGCTCATGGAGTACAGTTATCTGAAGCAAAGAAGGTCTACCTCAGTGACGGTACTATCGACCACGGCCGCCTTAGAGACGTCGACATCACTTTCAGCGTCATCATCATTGTCATTATCTTGCTCAACGTCAGCCGGAGCAGACGTTGATGGATTACTTAGGAACCTATGAGCGAACTCAGCCCCGGTGATGGCCGACAGAGGAATGGCGTCAAGAATGGGTGGAATGGCCACACTCGGCTCAACAACCTCAACCTCTGAGGAAGTGGATGATGTACTTGAATTATTATGGGATGAGGCCCGACTAGAGACCTCGGCTTGATCAGGGGCCTGATCTTGCCGAGTTGTGAAGTCCATGGCCTCCTTGAACGAATCCATAGACATAGGGTCTGAGGTGGAAGACTCAGACTCAGACATCGGTATTGGTTCGGTAGGGACCTCTGTTTGGTTAAATGGTTCCAATAGATCAGGGTATATCACCCTCATGGGTGGTGGAAAGATGGATCTAAGAGGGAATTCCTATGACCTACAAGCCTCCTCTTGTGATCTCTCTATTTGCCTATTTTTTTCTAAAGTCTTCTCTCTAAGAGAAGGGAGCTCCTCAAGAAGTTGGTAGAGGGGTCTGAGCATCAGAGGCAGACACTACACTTAAGGAGCTTCTAAGCGACAAACAAGATTAGCTAATGAAATAGAGCAATTTTAGGATCAAATAAAAAAACCTAAGGGAAATACAGTTCGCCTGAAAGTATGGAGTTCTCGCCTGAAAACCTGCAAGCTCACCGGAAAACACAAAAGCAAGGGAAAAATAGGGAAAAACGAAGGAAAAAGGATGGAAGAGAATACCTGAGGAAGAATTAGCAGAAATAAATGAAGAAACTGCAAGGAATCACCAACCAAAACGCCTCAAACCAAAGGTTTCAAGAGAAAGCTGCAGAAATGAATCGTTCCAAAAAATGAGAGAAGTGGAGAAGAAAGAGAAAAGGGGGGGTTTAAACCCTTAAATATGGGGGCACATCTCCCAAGGCCCATCATTGCCTTGTGAGCCCCAAAGGACGGCTAAGAACACATGATTGCCAGGAAAACCACACTTCAACAATGGACAAGTGTCAAATGAACATTGGCACATGGAAGAAAGACCTCGAAGGTGTAGAGATCCCCCAGTCACCTGCTCTCGCATGTAACTAAGGGCTGGGGGGTGATTGATATGTCCCAAGTGTCGCCTCGGCTTCGAGACACCAACCTCTGCCGAAGACATGGCCGACGTTGGAAGAGCCTTGATCGGAGACTAGTAGCCTCGGTCATAGGAGGGTCGGCCCAGGCCGACACCACTACAAACCTCAAGGGGGAGATGCACGTATCACAAGGGTCAGCAGCTCTTCAGCTCACCTGGGAATGAAAACCTTGGCTCGGGGTAGGCCGAGGTAATAGGAAGACACCTCTACCAAGATCGACCTCATCAGCAAATCAGTCGATGTTCCAAGCATAATCTCTGCCCAGGCCGACCCCATTTCCTTGACTCGTCTTCATCAAAGCCGAGACCTCCACGGATCATCTCAGATTGAATGAGCATAGACCTTATCAACCTCGGCCTACCTTCGGCCGAGGTCATGACCAAGCGCAGGCCGAGCTCTTATTGGTGTATGTGTGGATAAGGACACATTGACACAATTCAGTTATAACAAATCATTCCCCCCACGTGGAGGGAATATTTCATCATCATTCTCTACGTGTCACGGTGACAGATGTCTTCATCATATTGGCTAGATCAACACTTACATGCTCATTGCATGCATGGGGGGATACATTACACCCCCAGGTACTATATATAGAGGTCATCATCTACCTTGCAAAGGATCTGATTTTGGCAACCCTAGTTGAAACTCTGTTCAAATACATAGTAGATAGAGAAAGCTTAAGAGATTGTATCTATGGCCATTAGTTACCTCACATATTGATACACATCATACACTTGCATAGTGGACGCAGACCTAATTGGCTCAACCACTTATACTCCGGTGTAAATCCTCTTCTCCTCATCTCCTTCTACTATGTGTGTGTATACCCTATGCTGCCATTGTTAACATTCAATTGAGCTCACAAACACCTTGAAGGGTGGTGATGTTTCCAGCATCATCAAGCTCCCTTGATTGAGAGACTTGATGATTCTAGACAAGTTTTAATTCGAAGAAATTCCTTAAGAGAAAATGTTAGACATGTTAAAAAATAAATTTGTGAGCTATTTCACTTGACTTGTGTTTTGAAGAATGAGATAAACACTTTAAAAGAGGAGAATGAGTATTTGAAATATCTAAAAATTTGTTTGAGTTAATTAAAAAATAAGAATGGCTTTTTTTTTTACACTTAACAAATGTGTGAAGTGTTCAAATGTGATTTTGAGAGGAAAATTGCTTCACTTGAAAATGAGTAAGCCTTATCAAATAAAGTTAAATTTGATCTTGAAGATCTTTAAAAGAAACCTCACCAAATGCTTATGGAAATGACTCAAGTAAAAAATGACAAGTTTTCTTTAGAGTTTGATAAATTCGTTCCCTATTCTTCTGAGTCTAACACAACTTTTGTGAAAAGTATTTCAACACATGAACCAAAAAGAATGGTTCAATCCAATTTTAACATTAACAATAAAATTGATATTTTACTTGTTGCCTCAAGTATTTTCAACAAAATGGGAAATGGAAAAAATATGATTAAGGGTCATTGTTTTGAAAAAGGTCAAGAATGTTTAAAAGACCTTCCCAAACCTACACTTGTACGTTTTGTCACAATAAGAGTCATTTGAGGAAATTTTTCTGTAAGTTTTTTAATAATAAGAAACTAGACAATTTTTACCAAATCTCATCCTAAGGTGGTTTATTGTGACCCTTATGTGTACACTCATCGTCATAAAACTTGACACCTTAGAGTTTTTATTTCATAATTAGAAATTCTCATATTGGTTATCTTTTTCGTGACCATGGTTCCATTGATGTCTTAGAGCATGATTTAAATATACTTGTGACCAAAGTTAAAGAGTTGGCCATGAAGTGTGATAGGGATTTTTATAAGAAAAATACTTTTGGGAGAAATATAAATTTTAGACCACATGTATTTGGTCTTCAGAGAAACTAGCCTTATTTTCCACCTCATAAGTGTAGTAATGGAAATTTTCTAAGGTTGTGGATTTATTAAAAAGGAAAGTTTTCTAAATGGCAGTTATGTGTCTAAAGTTCTTTTAGGAGTTCTCACTAAACTCAAGAAACCCATTTCAAGCGATATTTGAAAGATCAAAAAAGATTTACTTATTAGTATATGTGTGCCATGCTTAAGGATGGGTCATCATCCAGTGTCCCCACACTTCTCATTGATACGACAGAGGTTCCTACTCCATCTTGAGTTGTTAGGTTCTTGTTATAGCTAGTAGTTTATATCTCATGTTTCATATCTTGTCATAGGCTATGTTTTGGGGATATATTTCATTGTGAGGATTTCATTTGTGTGAGTTGTGTTTGTACTCATTTAGGAGTGTCCTTGTTTCTATTTTGAGTGAATATTTTATTTGTCTTTTGGGAATTTATTGTTTGAGAGGTTGCATTCATTTTGTATATGAATAAATTTTGCATCTTTTACTTTTTTGTTTATTTATTTTTATAAAAAAATCCCAAAATATTTTGAGTTTTTTTGGTGAGGGTGTGTTTTTATCCATGTGTGATATACTTCGCTCATACGTTTTCACATATATTATTTTGAACATATTTTGGCCTACTTTTGGTATACACATGAAAAATCCCAATTGATTTTTACTTCATTGATTTTTTATTTGTGCTTAACTCTTTTAAATGTCAATGGATAAATCTTGATAAGCAAAGAGAAATTAATACATTGATTTCTATATGTTTATGTGCTTCATGTAAGAAATTTCTAAAAATACCACGAAAATAAAATTTTGCAAGTGTATTATTCATTCTTAGGTTGTATATCACTTACATCTCACTATCACACTTATTTTGGTAGTTTATTGAGACTTATTATGATGTTTGAGCTTAAGTTCTTTACTATTATCATCGTATGGCTTGTTTGTTAAGTGACATGGTAAACTATTATGAGTTTGAGTGTTATGTATATTCAAACTTGTTTGAGTTGGAAAATGATCATTTTTTATATGTTGATAAGGGCTACCATTAGAGTGATAACCCCCTGACTTAAATTTGAGTATCGTTGGACAGGTCTCATCTAAAGTTTGTCTGAAAAGACAATCAATGACAAAAGTTAATATGTTGAAAAAAGCCACAAGACAAGTGTTTAACAAGCATTATAAACAAGGTAGGGCTATAGCTTTCCTAGTCCACAATACAAGTGTTTAACAAGAATTAAAAGATATATTAACAAAATTGATCTAGGGAGTAAATTAAGTGGATGGAAACTTCTTGCCTAGTCCATAATATTATTTTGTGATTTTTTTATGACAAGTTCTCTCATGAATTTAATAATTTATATTTAAAACACTTGTCATTCATTTTGTTCTCTTGGATATGCATGCTGATATGACTATCACTACATGCTAAGTTATGTTTTATGTTAATTAAAATGATTGTCATATTTGATTGTACAAATTCTACATGTTTAATGAACTTTATAGTTCTTAATGCCCGATGAAAGTTAAAAGTTGGTATTAATTTTTTGGTGAGAACAAATTTTGTGTTTTTGTGCATATACCATATATGTCTTACCTTTACCTATCATGATATCTCTTTAATTATGTATAGTGTTTTTCACGTTTTAATTAGATCATTTGATTTCATTTCTCTATGTAATTTTGATTCCATCTTTTGTATCATGCATTTGAGAGTTTTAGGTATTTTTAGTATTGTGATCTTTTTGAGGTTTTGAGTGTACCTTACCCATTTTGATCTTGTCTAGGTTGTTTATGATTGTGTTGAGGTTTGGTTGTGCAATGATGAGTATCTGTTGAGGTGAGAATAGGGGGGTGAAGTTTTTCAAAGGGGAGATAACGTTTGAATTTTCTTTGTTGAGAGGGTTTGGCTTCTCTATAAAAGCATCCACACAGTTTGGTTTCATCCTCATTCTCATGGTGGCTTGATATTTGTGGGTAGGACTATTTCTCCCTCATTAGTTTGCATGAATCTCATTTGTGGTCGTTCACACAATACCATATTTTCCCCATTCACATGATTTCATATAGTTTGAAACTTTTCTTGTACTTTATCCCCATCCATCATGTGATAACACCTATTTATTTGTCATTCTTTTATGCTTATTTTGTCTAGCATTTGTTTTTTTATATTGTGGACTATCTTTTGCAAGCCTATGTGTTTTAATACATGTCTTGTGATACCTTGTGTTACTGTTTTCATAAAGATGTTGATCTTGATGATGCATATACTTTCTTATTCATCTTATACCATGTTTTTTAGTTGAGAGGTCTCATTTGTGTTGGGATATTTGATATTGGATATCATATAAATCTTAGTATTATATTTTCTACCATTATCTACTAGTGGAAAAAATAGGGAGAAAAGTTTGTCTATGATAGTGCATTTATTCAGGGATAGTTCCTATGCAAGGGGAGTTTTGACTTCACATTGAGATTACCTACTTAATCATTTTGTGTTGTTTGAGTTTTTCTAGTATCTCATCATTGGTTTAGAATCTTGATCATCTCAATTGATATCATACAACGAGTTTATATTTTTCTTCGGATTTAATATATGTTGTCCTTTTTACAATTGTGGGTGATGAAAATTAATTGATTGGAATTTATTTCTATATGGTAAGATTTACATATATTTTGGGCTTTTGAGGATATTCTAGGATTTTTTCATATCACAGCCAAATAGGGAGAATTGAAATGCATACAAGTGTTTCTTGTCTTATTTCGTGCCAAAATATTTATTTTTCACACATATAGGACTTTCTATTTAATTTCAGGAATAAATCCCTAACATTCCTTATGAGTCTAGATGCTTAAGTGCCATACATGCCTCTATTAGCATCCGAGCCGACTTGCATTGCATTGCTTCATTGACTCAGAGCCCCTAGTGAAACTTTGGAACTTTTCATATATGGTATATGACCCTTTATTCACTTTACAATGACCTCTCTATGCCCACATCATTTTCCACACTTCTTACACTTGTTCTTATCCTTAAAAAGCCATATTTCAAGAACGCGTGGAAACAGTGTTGTTCGGTTGTGCCATTTTTTTTATAGTTTTGTATTCTGCACAGGGATAAATTGTCATCGTGCCATGATTATGAGAAGTAGGTTACATATTGGTCATTTTTTATGGCCGCATTGGCAACCAAAATAGCCTCCGTGTGCACGGACTTCGTTGGAGCTAGAAAACTTATTTTTTCATCATAAAAATTATGTTGGCACCATTTTTCAATTAGAACATTTAGTTCACTTTGCAAAAAATTTAGATCTATTATTTTCACTTTCTCCCTCTAGAAATCCTAGATGAGATTTTATTTTACCTCACATTGTTTGAAACATTTTGTGAATGAGTTTTTAGTGATTCATAAAAAAAACTTTAAAAACCCTATGCTTCATTTGTTGCCATTGAACATCTTCAGTTGAGAGCTTCTCGATTGGGTGGAGTTTAAAGTATTAGTGGATTATAAGATCATGTAAATGGAAACTCAAGATAGGTAAATGACCTATCTCTTGTAAAAGTCTTCATTTTTCTAGTGGATTAGTTGTAGTGTCCCCATGTTTTTCCCCTATGTGGGTTTTTTTTTCTCTTATATTGGCCACTAATTTTGAGTTTGTCATATCCACCCCCTCTAGTACATTAACACACTACATTTTCATGTTTTTAGCAATTAGGCTTCACCAGTTTGAGCATTGTGCTGGGATTTTATCTTTATAAATGTATGATTATAAATACATCTATTACGTTTAATAAGAGTTTTGAATGTAAATATGAATGCGTTAATTATTTATATTTATTGTTAAGTACATCGTTATGTTATCTAGTTATACTTATTCAAAACTATGGTGACTAGAGTTCATCTAATTTAAAGAAAAAAATAATTTCGATTCTATTATACTTGATTTTTTCACAACCTAAATAGAAATTGATATATTGTGAGTGTTAATGCATGTACAATATCACTAGTTGGACTTGACTACATGATTTTATCTAATAGTTTAGGTAATTATCTAATATTTCAAAGGATATTGCACCAATATATCAGGCATGTGTTAAACGAGACCTAATGTGAAATTAGATTATATATACTGATTATTTCTTACTTTCACAATTTCACATATTTTTAAATAGCACATAAAATCTTCATCGAGTCGAGTATTAAACCATAAAATTGTCATGTAATTATTACATTGATTAAGTGATGGGTAATATTTAATTTAGTGCATAAAAATCTTTAATTTAGGTAATTAATTGAAGGGGAGTTGTCAGTGTTATATTTCAGAGGAATCCACATTTAAATTAACTATAATCCCCCCTTAATGAACTTACCCATTTTATTCTACCAATAAGTTTGATCAACGGATGATTTAATAATTTGGGTGCGCATCAAATAAGTTAATTTTGTCAATCAAGGAGTTCTAAGTTAATAAAATTATTAATAATTAAATTTCACTACGTAGGTATTTGTTACCGAAGGCAGGGGATTATATTATGTGCTAAGTAAATTTTACATCCAAGTACTCTTAGTTGATGTCCAATTAAAATTATTTAATGGAGTTAATTATAATTAGCAGAATAGTGAAAATTTGATTCTAAGGATTAATAATGAATTTCCTATTTCCGTTGAAAATTAATTGAATGTATTACCAAAACCCCTGATATAGTCCTTAATTATCAACAAGCTTTTCCTTACTTAATTATACATTTACCTTTTCTTTATATAAAGATAAGAGAGGAACCCTAATCCATATACCACACACTCCCTCATAGGAGAGAAAGAGACAAAATTGGACTAGGGTTTGAGAGAGAGAGAGAGAGATAGAGATAGAGAGAGAGAGAGAGAGAGGGGGGGGGGGGGATAGGGGGTATGGGGGGAGGTGAATAAGAGAGGATACGAAGAGATTGTTTCTCTTAAGTATTATTCAAATACTATCAAGGTGTGAACACACGAAGAAAAATACATTCTTGAATCGTATACTAGAAGAGATGAGGTGATAAAAGTAATTAAAACTGCAACATAACAGTCTTAGATATCAATTCAACAAGATTTACTATAAAGCTACAACTATCTATCTCCTTGTACAATTTTTGTAACACAAACAAGGCTAAAATCTAAGATTCATATTGCTTCATTCCTGTTTTTTATATTTCTCTCCATTTTCTAACCAACAATTTTATTAGAGAACGGTTTTGAATTCAACATTTTTGAATTCCATGATATCCACATTAAAATATTAACCTAGTATGTGTGAGAACTTTATTGAATGAGAGATATTATCTAACATGGTTTTGTATGAGTTATAATACCCCCATTACATTCCAATGCATGATTTTTAAATGTATAAATGGTATTGGATAATTATTTGTTTGCAGTTATATTTCCTACACTCAATTTTATTGTAACATTTAGGGATTCAGTTATTTCATCCATCAATGCATATGTAGTAGTAATAGGAGGGTGTAGTAGTGTTAATACTGGTGTTTTATCCTCAAAACTTGGTGGGGATCACCGATAATCATATGGAGCATATCAAAATTAAAGCAAATGATGTAGTCAAAAAATATATAAACCCAAATACCTTGTGCAATACATCGTTTTGGGACCATTCATGTTGTATTCAAATATGCAAAGATAATGGACCTACATATAGGAACCATTCATACAAAAAAATAAGGTACAACAAACAAGGGCGTGCACACGGCCTCAGATTGGCACCGTGTACATGGGTGGCATATCAGAAAGAAACCATGTTCAGGAAGGGATCGGCTCAGACGAAATATCTTACAGTGTTACGATCATATAAGAATGCTCCAGACTCTCTCATTGGGACTCTGACTTATCGATACTCGGGCATAATGGATGAGAGTTCTTATCGCATTAGAATTTTATTCATGAAGTCATTTGAATTTGCTAATTATTTGAATATATTCATGTTGATTAATTATTGGTTGGTTAAGTAATTTGTTTAATTAAAGACCGTCATTTTTATTGAAAACATTGTGATATTTAAGTCTAGACTTAGCTCACGTGTTTTTTCAAAAGATAAAAAAAATGTACTTTGCCAAATTTATCAAATGGAAAAAAATTAAATGTTTGAATTAAAATTTAAAAAATATTTAGTTAAAATGATTTAGGTTATTTTAGAAATTTGCAATTTTATTTTTACATATTGATTCTTAGTTAACTATACAATTTAGAACTGAGCAATTATATTTTTCCAAAAACATGTCCTAATTTTAAAATATTGAGTTGGTGAAGTGATTTTTAAATAAATCACATAGTCCCCATTTGTATTTCTAGATTTGATGCAAATGTTTCCTTGTATCAACTAGTCTTACCTCCCTACTAGAGGGAATCGATTGTCGATAACTAGCTTAAAACTCTTAACTGATAAATCTCGAAAAAAAAGTAGTGTGAGAAATACCCCCTAATGGAAAGGTCCATCACGAGAGGATTTTTTTTAAAAATAAACTAATATTATACACTTGAATTAAATTATAATATCCTCCCCACTACACTAAAATGGGAGATTTGTGAGTGTTGTTAGCAGTCACAAATAACCTTTATAATTGCTATTTACCATCATAATTTAGGGGGGTGACAAAAGAAAAATTGTAAATCCTAACAAAAGTCACAAATTTTTATAACCCCTATGGGGGTTCAGACTTACTCCAATTTGTAACTGTTGTTTGTAATTGCTGTCAACAGTTATGAATATAATATTTGTAACTGCTATTAGTAGTTATGAATCTAATATTCATAATTGCTGTCAGCGTTAACGAGTCTTTTATTTATAACTGATGTCAGTATTTATGAATCTTATATTTGTAACTGCTATTAGCGGTAAGAAAATTGACAGTAGTGACAAATTTGTTACTTCTATTTCGAGTTATAATTTGTTAAATGTGGTAAGAGTTGTTACAAATATCTTTATATTTTCACAAAATGATGAAATAATGGGAGTAAAGTAAATATCATGATAACAAGTCTAAAAATTTTGACAACATTTTATTTATATTTCTGATATTACAAATATCCAGTACACATAAAACTTATTTAAACTTAATTTAACAATAAACAACCCCTCTTGGGTGCCAAGTACAAAACGAACATAGAATACAAAATAAACTAAAAAAATAACGACATAACACTTCAATGACATGAAATGTCTTGAACATATGACAAATCATTATAAACCTAGACTAGGAGTCACCACATGGTAGATACGCTTCGTCAAGTCTAGCTATATCAGCCGTGGGGGTTATTGATACGGTGACATCCTCCCTCATGTACTCAGAGTATGCCTACTGAGCAAGTTCAATGGACTCAATTTTTTTTAATATGGCGCCTCGGTATCCATTGACTTGTGCTTCTGTTTTTTGACACGAAGTGCAAACATCTGGATTTAGGCCTTTGATTACTACGTATGTCGGGTATGCCATGTGTATGCCTGCAAACAATAAGATGTAACTATGTTAGTTACAATAAAGAATGTGGTAAAGAATGTTATTTTCATAATACATTCAAGGGGAAAAGTAAAATGGTAGTTAGAATGAGAGACTTAGTACAACAAAACAATCATTAATATAAAAATCCCCAATTTGTGGCATTCAGTAAAATAAAGCAGTCATTTTCAGTACAACACACTCATTCAATACCAAAAAGTTATTCAATACCAAATTTCAGTACAACACAGCCCCTCAATCCGTTTGAACAGTGACAAATATGTACACACATTAAGGTGGTACAAATTTGTGAAATTTCTTGAAGTGCTTATGCCTATGAAGCTAACCAGGGGGTACAACAATTAGTTATGTCTATAGAATAGTTATATAGATTTTATATAACAAGAGTTATATAATTGTTATATAACTCATGTTATATATAAAACTTCATTAATATAAAAATTGCAAGAAGAAGTATAATCCTACTCAATTAATAGATAGATGCTATAATTTTCCAACATGTCATGAGCCTATAGGAATTGACATGTGCATCCTAATTTCTGAATCGCGGGTATGCCATGACATAAATTATGAAAGAGCCACATATTAATATAAAGATGGGCATGCCTTAGTAAATATTTGGTCACCAGCTAGATATACAAAAGTCCCAAAAATGGACTGAATACAGAAGCCTTAATAATCAGTTGGTTGGAAATTACTTTCCATATATATAGACTCTGGATACATGTCAACGAGTTGTGGATGCGATAGTTCAACAATGATATATGGAAATTGGACTTCGCCCGTAAACTTCATATATATATATATATATATATATATATATATATATATATATATATATATATATAGGTAATATATATAGAGAGAGATTATGTGGTCAATAATGACTTCAATTGTTATATATAAAGAAAGATGTATATATATATAGATAATATACAACAAGTCTTTTACATGAGATAATATATAGAGAGAGAAAGATGTTATAACTTTAGCCTTTATAGAGATGAATTTTTAAACATCTCATGACTTATAATTCGTCACTCCTTATGTTCATCCTACTCAGAAAGGGGATAACAAATCTCATGCCTTATAATCCATGTCCTACATGATACAATAATGATTAGACAAATAGAAATGAAATATGCAATAGTTGTTTTTAGGATTAGAACAATAACACTCTCGATTGTGGAGATAATAGTTCTGGAAAATTATTGAGCCTGCATCTTTACAGTTTGAAAACATCACTAATATAGATCATATATCCAATCTAAGTTGTGGAGGCAACAACCATGAGAAGACATTGGACATTGAAGACTAAGTGCACAACAGTGAGACTATAAAATTATAAATTGAAAGCATTTCCAGCCCTAATCATAACAGTATCCCCAATATCTGGCTCCTTCATTCTATTATCACCCCTCTCCCACCAATATCATGAGTAGTTACCAACACATCTTTATGTCATCTACTTATAATTGCAAGATATATGGCTCTAAAAATGAGGGGCATGATCGAGGCATGGACAATTCAAATTTTGAAGGAAATGTTCAAACCACTGGTTGCTGAATCATGGCACAATTCAAATGTTCAAGGAAATCATGTGTTCGTTTTAAAAACTAAGTTGAAGAACGTTAAACAAGATATTAAAGTGTGCTAAAATGAAATCCAATGTTCATTTTTCATAAACGTGTTGCTAAAAAAATTGGCAAATCCTCCATTTATCTTTACACTACTCATACCACTACTGATGATTCTAATCTCGTGGACATAACCATTCCCCATCTAGTCACTAATGATGATAACACTCAACTCACTTCTATACCTTCACTAAGGGGGATTAAGAATGTTATGCTGAACATGATTGCTTTTTTAACCCCTGGTCCAAATGGTCTAAATGGCCACTTATATGAACACTACTGGGACATTGTAGGTGAAGATGTGAATAGAGCCATTTAATATTTCTTCCACCTCAACTGGATTTTATTGAGTCTAAATGCCAACTATATTGATCTAATCCTAAAAAAACTCAATGCAAATTCCATTTCTGATTTTAGCCTATTAATAAAATAAAGATTAAATGGGATTATAAAGAGAACCCGAGAGAGTAGATGAAGACCCTGTGGAGACAGTAAGCTTCCCTAAAACCCTCGACCCACGACAACGACGTTGCACAAGATAGAGTAGTGCAGAGTAGATGCTGATAGTTCGACAATGATATATGGAAATTGGATTCCGTGCGTAAACTTCATATATATATATATATATATATATATATATATATATATATATATATATATAGAGAGAGAGAGAGAGAGAGAGAGAGAGAGATAAATAGATAATATAGAGAGAGAGAGACTTTGTGGTTAATAATGTCAATAATGACTTCAATTGTTGTATATTATCTATATATATATATATACTTCAAAATTATAACATCTTTCGTGCATAACCTTCAAAAAATTATAACATCAAACGAAGCTAATAATGACTCTGATGCAGAAAAGATGCCACCCAAACATAAGATGAATCTATGATGGTGTGGATCCCCGTCCCGCGCGTCCCTCTCGGGAGAGCGCTTCGGCCGATGTCGGTTTGTGAGGTGTAAAAATGTAGAGAGATTCAGAGTCGCCAGTCTATTTTACTCAAAATAGACAAAAGAAAGGGGGAGCCACCCCGAAGGATGGCATCCAAAGACATACTGGGGCGTGCGAAACCAAAGTGATTCGAGAAGGGTTCAGAGGCTTAGTTACGAAATGGGAAGGTGTTAGGCACCCATTCCGCCCTTTCGGTCTCTCATGAATATTTGCTATTTTCCTTTATATTTCCCCCCGTGATATGTGTGCATGTGTATATATAGAATGGAGGTAGGAATCCTCAACTTGTATCATGGAAAAGATAAAGCGAGTCATCCGTAGGAATATGAGGTTAATGTTACAAAATAAGATTTATGCGATTACCCCTACGTTGATCATTATAAGGGAACGATAACGCATATGGGGTAATACGTTACTAAGAACAAGTGTATATAATATAATAGAAAATGAGATAAAGAGAAGATAGAAAATAAGAGAAAAAGTGAGAAAAAGACTCGAGTCTTGGGTTTTACCCCAAGACACCTACGTAGCCTATAAAGACATCAAAGTCCACGTAGTTCGCATACAAAACGAGGGGTGGGTTTTGTCCCATAAATCCAAATGGAGAAGTCTCTTATTTGTAAATGTGTGTGTGTGTGTGTAGAAAAAGTGTTTTAGTTGTGAGAAAAGTGTGGAAAAAGTGTGAGAATCCCTATTTGGAATTTATGTGCAAACCCTCTTTTTCTTGTTTTTTGGAGTTTTATTCATATGAAAATAGGAGATGTGCAATAATACTAAATAAAAAGTATATTAGCATGTGTGAGATAAGATAATAAAAGTGCTTAAGTAAGTTATTGCAAATTTAAGAAGATTTGAAGAGAAAGGTGAGAAAGATGGACCTTCTTGGAGACTTTGAGCTTGATCTTGAATGTTGAAAAGCAGCCCTTGCACTTGGATGATGATGGAGAGTTATTAATTCATCAAGTTTGATGAAAGGGATGAGGAAAAGTGGAAGTAAAAAAGGGATTTGGAAGTTGAAATCACGTTGCCTTCGAGAGAGGTTTCTGGGGTTTGCTGAGAGTGATTTGCTTCTGATCTGGGCTCCCCTTGCAAATGAGACAAAGGCCAACTTTTATAGGCCCAGGGTCCTATCGATCTGCATTACCATGGCACTACCTATCGGCATGTGCCGATAGGCAGGGTTTGGGACCTGCCATTTGGTAGTATGCTTCAGGATTTTTTAGAAAATTTGTCGCCGAGGGAGAACCGTTGGTCAGAATCACGCACGGGGAATACCATTGGAAAGGTATTTTAGAGAAATTAGAAAGTCCTTTGGACTGCTCCGAAGTTTGGGAGTTAACTTTGGGTTAAATGTGGCTCGAAAGCGTTTGTTAGTCCGCTGGACGGGGAATCATTCGGACGCAAATGGATCGTTCGTCCGCATGCTAAGTCCGAATTGCACATGGGGCAGACCGTTAGAAAGTTTAGGAGATGTACTTCAACATTATAAAGAGTTTGACTCGGTTCGGGGAGTTGACTTTAGTGAACTGGTCCCGAGAAGCATTCGGTGACCTCTCGGAGTCAAACGGATCATTCGTCCGCATGGAAAGTTGGAATCACGCACGGGGTGGACCGTTGGAAAGGGTATTCAAGGTCCTTTAAAGATTCAATCAACCTCAGTTAAGATGAATAGTTGACTTAGGTCAAACAGAGCCCGGGAGCGCCCGGTGGCCTCTAGGTCAGGTTTAGGAAGCAAACGGATCGTTCATCCGCATGGTAAGTCAGAATCGTACACGGGATAGACCGTTGGAAAGGGTATTCAGTGCCCTTCAAAAATTCATCCAGTCTTGGTCGAGATGAAGAGTTTGACTTTTGGGTCAAATTGAGCTGGGGAGTGCCCGATGGCTTTCAGGTCAGTACTCGGGATGAGACTAGGGTTTACGTTTTGCAGGGAGGTACTAGGGACCTAAGGAGAATCAGGGGTAATAGAATGGGGTGTCTACCGAGCCCCTCGATGGGTGAGTTTGGAACAAATGATGATCATCGAATAGACACCACATGATGCCTTTGAGGTAGTATGACCGATTCAGAGGATCGAGACCGATTCTGAGGACCTAAGGAGCGAGGGTGACAAATTCATAGGGTCGAGATCAATTCTTAGGGCCTAAGAGTGGTGACGACCGAGGACCGAGCTCAATTCTCACCTAACTCAAGTGACGATCAACGACCGAGGTCCAGTCTGACCTAAAAGTGGCGACGACCAAGGACCGAGGTCAATTCTGACCTAACTCAGGTGACGATCCAAGACCGAGGTCCATTCTGACCCAAGAGTGGTGACGAATGAGGACCGAGATCAATTCTGACCTAACTCAGGTGACGATCTAAGACCGGGGTCAGTTCTGACCCAAGAGTGGTGACGACCGAGGACCGAGGTCAATTTTGACCTAATTCAGGTGATGATCCCAGATCGAGGTCAATTCTAACCCAAGAGTGGTGACGACCGAGGATCGAGGTCAATTCTGACCTAATTCAGGTGACGATCCAAGATCGGGGTCAATTCTGACCTAAGAGTGGTGACGACCGAGGACCGAGGTCAATTATGACCTAACTCAGGTGACGATCTAAGATTGGGGTCAATTCTGACCCAAGAGTGGTGACGACCGAGGATCGAGGTCAATTCTGACCTAACTCAGGTGACGATCCAAGACCGGGGTCAATTCTGACCCAAGAGTGGTGACTACCGAGGACTGAGCAATTCTGACCTAACTCAGGTGACGATCCAGGACCGAGGTCAATTCTGACCTAAGAGTGATTGCATTTCTTTAGGAAAAGAGCTCCACTGGGGTAAGAATTGGATTTGAGGTTCCGCTGGGGAGAAGAATTGGATTTAAGATTCCGCTGGGGAACGATGAATGAGCAGGGAAAGATTTGGATCGTCCTTTGGGAGAGATCGCCTGGGGTGAGTGATTCTTCTGAATTCCGTTGGGAAAAATACCATGCGATATTATTTCGCACTAGGTAGCCGATGGCTGGGGAGGCTTTGTGTCTTTGATTTGAGCGGAGGAGCTGATTAGTGGGGAGATAACCGGCTTGAGGTTGTAAACTCTGTTGAGGAGGTGATTAGGTGGTCCGGGCGCATTGCTCGAGAGGTCATTCGCTTGGATTTTGAGGGTTCCATTGTTGAAAAAGAGGTTTCACCTTAAGGAGTACGAAATTTTCTTGATGAAAACGTTTGAAATCCTTCTTGGGATTTTTAGGAATTTTCTCAGGATTTTTCAGGGTTTTCTAACATTTTCCAGGAATTTCTGTACGAAATTTTAAGGGGGGTACCGGTCAGCATAGACTGAGAGGTGCCATTCGGCATGGCACAGACTTTTGGACTACCTCGGGAAGGTGAGGAGTCAGTGTCGATCGGTATGGAAGGGGGAGGTGCCGATCGACATGGCGCTTGGCATCCTATATAAAGAGGGTGAATCCCCTTCATTTTTCACAGCTTCTTTCCTTCTCTCTTTCTGCGATTTCTCTTTGCGAATTGTGCTAACGTTCCGATCTTCAAGAAATGGCTGCCTTTGTGAGCACCGCAGTCCACCGAGAGTGGTTGACCGTTGATGACTGGGAGAATGTGGATTGGAGGGACAGGGTGACCTTTGCTTTGGGGAACAAGAATGCTTTCGATGCATTTAAGCCGATTGCGGACGAGCGGACCTTGCCGCGGGAGCCATCGCGTCATCACTCTTCGAGAGTGATTCCCGACGGTTATGTAAGTAACCTGACATTTGGCATTCCTTTCCTTTTGGGTGATTTTTCTTTCTTTCTTGACTTTTGATGAGATTTTTCCTTTTGCCAGTCTGATATTTCCTTGAGGAACATGCGTGCTCGTGGGACGACGGGGATTAAGGATGTTTGGGAGCATCTTCCACTCGTGGTGTGCTTGATGGTATCATCAGCGGGTTTCGGGAGGTTGGCGTCTGCGCTGGATGAGACGCCTCGTTCGACAGAGGTCCTGTGCAGTTTGGGAGAGAGGTGGTGAGACATTACCCACACTTTCCATTTTGTCTTCGGGGAGATGACGGTGACTCCCATAGATGTGCAGCAACTGCTGGGGCTAGATTATGATAGGGAGCATATAGCGGTGGATCACTCCTTGCGGGTGAGGCCGGAGGTAGTACATGCGGCACTTGGTGATGTGAGGAGGATAGTTTCTGGAGATTTTATCCGGCTGTCCTTACTGAAGGAGGTTCTGTTGAGCAGGGAGATTGATGTGGAAGATGGGTTGCAGGTGAGGCAGATGGCCCGGTTGTTCATCTTGTTAGTGCTGGGAGGTTTCATGGTGGCGTCGAGCGACGACATCGTCCATTTATGGCTTCTGCCGTACTTGAGGATGTTTTCGAACATCCATTTCTATGATTGGGAGAGTCTGACCGTGGAGACCCTTTACTCTTCTTTGGACGCATTCATCCGGTGCTATCAGCAGACTTTTACTGGAGCCACGTATCTCCTTGAGGTATTCTTTACTTTGCACATTTTCATTTCATGCATTCGAATTTTCCTTTCATGCCTTCGCATTTTCCTTATGCGTCTCTTTTTTCTTGTGAATTCAGACGTGGTTCTATGAGGTGATTGGGTGCAATACCCCATTGATCTCTTTGAAGGATGACACTATTGGGGATTTCTGTCGATTATATTGATGGCGTAAGGACAAATGGCAGTCGAAGGGATCTCTCTCCCTGGAGGCGGTGCGCCAGGTCTTGAATGACCTGACCAGTGGTAGGGTAAGACTCTTTCCATTCCAGTCTTGGTTTTTGCACCTTATGATCTTGTATTGCCTCATGCCTACTTGGGGATTTTCAGGTGACCTTTTATCCTTGGGGGACAGCCATTCAGGATATGGGGGCGACAGGGGTGAATGCGCAGATGAGGCGTTTACTGGCGCATGAGTTTGGCCATTTCTGGTATCACGGGGAGAGGGTGGTTCGTCAAATCGCCGAGAAGGAGGTGGTGGTGCCACCTACGCATCCTCCTACGTCTATGAGGCGGGACCGACAGCTGTTGGAGGATGAGAGGATCGCGACGATGATCGGCGAGTCCTACTTGTTGTACACTGATACGACTGCGCCGTATGACTACATGGACTTTGTGACGAACTTGTTGATCGCGCCCAGCATATATGATGCCTTGCCCTTCCCTCCGGCAGGTACGAGTCGGACGGTGGGGTCTTCCCACAGTGTTGGTGGTTCGTCGGCACCTGCGGTGGAGGTAACCTCGGAGGTTCCTTTTGTACGGCTGCACACTCATTTATACAACATTCGACGGGCTGATGGAAGGATGGTGCTTATGCTTCACCGTCCTCATGCGATGGATCCGAAGGAGTTGGGTTTGACAGAGGAGGTCCTTCGACCTGCGGTATACCTTTCGGTCCTTTTCCTCTTTTTTATTTCTTTTGCTTGATACTGATTCTGCCTTTTCTTTGCACCAAGTCTGGGTGTCGACCACTTGGCTTAGGGACATTAGAGATTGGATATCATCGACGACTGCCCACATTCAGGATGTTTGTCCCTATTCCTTCTTGCTTGGTGGCATCAGCCTCGTCCGGGGAATACTCTTGCTCGGGTAGTGGGGGTGCGTCGTCTCGTCGTAGGGGAAAGAGAGCGCGTCGCAAGGGTGGAAGCTTTTGAGAGAGAGAGAGAGAGAATGTGGGTTCCGGCTGAGTCCCATTGTTTTTTTACTTTTCTTTCTATTTCCTGAAAAATAATGTAACATAGAAAATAGATATATGCAATGCAATGGAGATTTTTTTTATTTTCTTTTATTAATGATGAATGAATGGATGCATATGCGCTTTTTACTTTGCTGCTGAGACCATAAAAAGGAATATTTTTGGAATTTTTTGAAGGAAAGTTTAAAAAAAAGGGAAATTATATAGGGAGGAAAAGGGATTTTGAAATTCTTTTGAGAATATCAATTTATTTTTATTGAGTTTCTTGATTTGACAAAAGAGGAAAAAAGGAAAATTTCCAAAAATAGGGGGTTGCCGATCGGCAAGCACCCTGACCTGCCTATCGGCAGTTCAATCCAGTCCTATTAATTGAAAGCTTTGATTGGTACCCTCTTCAGCCTTTAGTACCTTGTGGGGTAGGATTCCCTCCGATTTCTGTAGGGATTATGTCTTTTGTGAGAGCTCTCAAGTATAAAAAGGGGGTAAGGGTGGAGTGTTTTCATCACACCTTCACACTTTTATTCACTTGCGTACTATTTCGTAGTCTTGCAAGATGGCTCTCCATGGTAGCATTGAGTTTGCCAATTACCTCGAAGTCTTGGAAGCAATGTGCTATTATAATGTTGACTATGATTCTTTTAACATGCGTCGAGTCTCATTGTGGCATAATCGACCTATTGAGTGGAACATGCTGATGGAGGAAGTATAATTTTGGTACCCCGAAGACCATGTATTTCGCTTTGGGTTGGAAGAAGTTCGTCCTACCTACGAGGAACTTTCTACAATGCTGGGTGTAAATCCCTGTGTTGCTGCGGCTTTGCTCGAATTTTCCCTTTCTCCCAGGGATTTGTTGGTCGAGCTTCTTCATATTTCGCCTTCGGCAGCTAGATCATTAGTTGCTGGAGGAATGATCTCCCTCCCGGCGGTGTTGCAGTCCGTGCATTTGTAGGAAGTAGGTGATGCGGGCTATGATGGAGCCATGGTTCTGGGCCTGGTTTCAAAATTACTGTTGGTCACTGAGGAGGTGCAAGTGGACCCTCAACTTGCAGCCATTATTTCATGGATGTCATACCGTCGCAATCCTGCGGCGGTAATATTGGCAAAGACTCTGAATGGCCTGGATGCCTGGAGAGAAGGTCGTTCTGACTTTTTGAGGGGTAGCCCTATGATGCTGTTCATGTGGTTGTCTGAAAGATTCCTCTTATCGACTCCTCCAGAATATCCTTTATCGGCTGTACCTAACTTCTTTTCACCCTACTTCACCCACGTTGGCCTGTATGTTGAGAACTGAGAGAATTGGTTTGTGGAGTATGGGGCTCGTGGGCTATATTGGTTAGTGCCTTGGTGGGGACAGTTGTAGCCAGTTCTGGAGCTAGGAGAGTATTCATATGTGCGGATGGTTGGTCTCAGACAGACCTCTTTTTATTTCCCTTGGAGGCTTTTGGGTCAATTTGGCTGGGCGCAGATCGTGCCCCCCGGACCTCAAATTTCTTTTCGGTAGAAGATTTGACTGAGCACTTGCATCTGTTACTTGGATCTCTGTGGGAAAATCAGCGTCCATCGACCCGTCCCTCTCAGCCTGTCGGGAAGGTTTGCCATGTCCCCAAAGATTATATGAGGTGGTTGTGGAGGAAAGTAGTCAGCAAGATTTTGGTAGTAGAGACAGGTCAAAGGTGGTTTATTTTATCTAACTCCATAGAAGGGGGTGTCGTGGTCTTTTCGAAGATGGTTAAGGCTCATCGATTCATAGAATGTTTGCGTCACTCTATTTAGGCAGGGGAAACTTGGGGTCCTCGGGATTTAGATGATAAGGGTGCAGGCTCTTTTGGTAGCTGTGGATAGGACTCCTGGGGAGTTTATTTATATAACAGATGTGGGGGATTTTATCTGGCTTTTTATGGTAATAGGGGGAAGGGAGTTATCCGTTCCTTTTTCTTATGTAATCCGTACTATAATTTCTTATTAATGAAATAAACAAGTTTCTGATCATCCAGTTGTGCCTTTCGATGAATTTTTTATTTTGAATTATCTATACCGATCGCTAAGGCATACATAATCATTTTGTTAAAGTAGATGTTTAGAATAAATCATCGTTCTCGGAGGTAAGGAAAGAATAGTATTTTGTGAAAAAGAAAAGGGCCGCACTCATGTGAGGAGTATGAGTTTCCTACGTACCTATGGGGTTTTTTGAAAAGTTTTAAAATAGTTTTTATAGAAGATCAGGCCCACGTAGTTCTGGGTAGAGGGAAGTGAAGAGATTTTTTTTTAAGAATAGAAGGGGGATGAGAAGAGTCGTAGCGCGTCGAGATTTTGAACTAGGGGTAGAATTTCTTGAGACGGTCCAGGTTGACTGGACGAGCCATCTCTTCCCCATCCAGGTCAGTGAGTATGGCGGCACTGTCGGATAAGATTTTCTTCACAATGTAGGGGTCGCTCCAATTGAGCTTGAATTTCCCTCTGGGGTCCCACATGGGTTCGATTATCTCTTTGAGGGATAAATCCCCCTCCCGAACACCACGGTCCTTGACTCTCTTGTTGAATGATCGCGTTATTCGGCGATGGTATCCCTGTATGTGATAAAGAGATTTTAATCTTCTTTCGTCCAAGAGGGTCAGCTGGTCAAGACGGCTTTGACACCAGTCTTCTTCACTAACCTTGCTTTAGAGCATAACGCGTAGCGAGGCTATTTCTAGCTCCACATGTAGGACAACTTCCATGCCATAGACTAGGGAGTAAGGGGTAGCCCCGGTAGAGGTTCGAATTGAGGTTTGATATCCCCAGAGGGCGTATGGGATCCGGTCGGCCCAATTTCTACAGCTTTCGGTCATCTTGCGGATGATGGCTTTGAGGTTCTTGTTGGCAGCTTCAACTTCACCATTGTTCTGAGGTCGGTAGGGAGAAGATTTGTGTATCGGAATCCCATACTCGTTGATAACTTCTATGACTTCTGCCTCGAAGTGTAACCCGTTATCTAACACTAGCTCGTGCGGGACCCCATATCGGTAGATGATATTTTTCTTGATGAATTTAGCCACCTTCTTGGCATTTAATACTGCGTATGACTCAGCTTCGACCCATTTGGTGAAGTAATCAATGGCAACTAGGATAAACTCATGCCCATTTGACGCCTTTGGTGTAACCTTCCCTATGATGTCGATACCCCAGGCGGAGAACGGCCAGGGAGAAGTCATATTGTATAATTCCCGCGGAGGCAAGTGTTGAAGATTGGAGAATTGTTGGCATTTTAGGCATCTCCGAACATAGGCGGTGCAATCCTAGGCCATGGTGGTCCAGTAGTAGCCCTGTCGGATGATCTTCTTGGCAAGCATGTGACCGTTCATGCGGGGCCCGCATTCCCCGCTGTGGATCTTCTGCATTATTTTTTCAATTTTAGCCCCTGTGATACAGTGCAAATAAGTTCCATCAAAATTTCTTTTGAGTAGTGCTTTATGACAGATGATGTACTGGGCAGCCAGCCTTTGGTGGGTAGCTCGATCATTCTTGTTGGAACCCTCGGGATACCTACCGTACCTGAGGAGGCACCAAATATCATAGTACCAGTAGTTTACTAGCTCAGGATCTTCTGTGGTGACGAGCTTAATGTGGTAGCAATGGGTTGGTTTGTCTTGCTTTTGAACTAGGAAGGGGGTCATTGTTATTCCCTCGGGCATGTCGATCATGGAGGCCAAGGTAGCGAGGGCATCAGCTAGGTTATTCTTTGCTCGGGGTAGGTAACGGAAGGTGATATCTTGGAATTAGGAGGCTAACTCTTCTAATTCGGCATGAAAGGGTTGGAGCTTTTTGTCCTTGACTTTCCACTTTCTGCGCACTTGACCGATGATAAGGGCAGAATCCCCGTAGACATCAAGGTATTAAATACCTTTCTTGAGAGCGACCTTGAGGCCCACTGTGCATGCCTCGTATTCTGTCATGTTGTTGGTGCAAGGGAAATCCAATTTGATGGCGATGGGAGTATGAGATTCATTTGGGGCAACCAGGAGTATACCAATGTCGTACCCCTTTTTGTTGGCAGCGCCGTCAAAGAACATTTGCCATCGGAGGTTGTCTTGGGCAGTGCAAAGGATATTCTCATCTGGAAATTCAGAGATCTAGACATTAGCTTCTTCTACGGGGTAATCCGCGAGGTAGTCAAAAATGGCTCTTCCTTTTATGGTTTTATGTGTGACGTACACAATATCGAACTCGGCCAGGAGCATCAACCATCGGTCCATTCAGCTAGATAAGGCGGGTTTCTCAAGCATGTATTTTATGGGATCCATTCGGGATATGAGCTTTATGGGGAAGCCGAGCATGTAGTGTCGTAACTTTTGGGTGACCCAGATAAGCGCGACACATTCTTTTTCCAAAGCAGTGTAGTTGACCTCGTACCCAGCCAATTTGTGACTGGCATAATAGATGTCTCCTTCTTCGCGAGAATCCTCAAGGTATTGGGCTAGCAAAGCTCTAGCTGTAGTGTCGGTTATGGTTAGGTATAGGATCAAAGGGAGACCAGGTTGTGGTGGCATGAGTACCGGAGGTTGGGTTAGATATTGTTTGATTCGGTCAAAAGTTTCTTGGTAGGCCTCGTTCCAAACCTTGGTTGAATCCTTTCATAGGAGCTTGAAGATAGGTTCACAGGTGGAGGTTAGCTGGCTGATGAAATGGCTGATGTATTGTAATTTCCTAAGAAAACCTCGGACTTCTTTCTCGGTTCGGGGTGGTGGCATCTCAAGTATGGCCTTCAGCTTTGCAGGATCTGCTTCTATCCCCTTTTTACTTACCCTGAATCCCAATATTTTTCCCTTTGTAACGCCGAAGACACACTTCTGTGGATTAAGTCACATCTGATACCGTCGCAGTCATTCGAAGAACTTCCGGAGAGCGGTAACATGACCTTCTCCGGTTTTGGACTTGATAATCATATCATCCACGTAAACCTCGACCTCCTTGTGAATCAGGTCATGCAGGATGGTTATAGCGGCCCTCTAGTAGGTAGCCATAGCATTCTTGAGACCAAATGGCATAACCGTGTAGCCAAAGGTTCCCCATGGGGTGATGAATGCGGTTTTTTCTTGATGGTCGGGATGCATCTTGATTTGGTTGTATCAGGCAAAACCGTCGACGAATGAATTGAGAGCATGACTGGTTGTGTTGTCCACGATCATGTCTATGTTGGGTAACGGATAATCATCCTTTGGGGATGTTTTGTTTAATTCTCGGTAATCCACACACATTCGAACCTTCCCTCCTGATTTCGGCACAGGTACTATGTTGGCTAGCCATGTGGGATATTCGATAACACGAATGAATCCCACATTTATCTGTTTGACCACCTCATCTTTGACCTTGATCGACCATTCGGTGCGGAGCTTTCTCAACTTTTTTTAACCGACTTGTAATCTAGGAGAGTGGGCATCTCATGCTAAGCTATTTCAGGATCAATACCGGGCATATCGTCGTAGGATCATGCGAAGACATCCATGAACTCCTTTAGCAATTCTTCGAGTTGTGCGCGCTCATGCTCGTCAAGGGTGGCCCCTATCCTAATCTCGCACAGTTGGATACTAGAACCGAGATTAATAACAACAGTCTCTTCTTCATTAACTTGAACACGGTTATGTCGTTTGTTATTAAACTTATTTAAATCAGTTAAGAATTGTTCATTTGCAAAATCATCATCATCAAAAGTTTGATTAGAATCTAAATAATTAATGTAAGGCACTACAAGATACTCAAAATCTTCGTTTATTTCATTGATAGGAAAAACAGCATTGAGAACCTCATCAAAAGAGGTCTTGATTACATTTGAGCCAGGATAGACAACAGAAGAAGAAACAGGGTAAACATTGGGGTTAGGTGGGATTTCAACAGGTAGAGTTGGCGTAGCATGCCAGTTGAGGAGAGGTGTATCAACAACCTTGATCAGATGAGAGGGGTCCAGTGATGCAGTGTCTGAATGAACCATGCAGAGTGCCAGCCCCAGTGTATGTAAGTTGAAGGAATCTTTGGAATCACTTTCCTCAGTCTCTTTGGTATCTTTGGTGAGCGGTTGTACGTAGTGTGGGGAACTTTTGGCCCATGAGTAGTTGTCTTGGAAAAATATTTCCATTCTAGGCTTCATCTTCTTATCTGTATGGTCATACCACGGTTCTGGAAAGCCGTAAAAGGGGAAGTCTTCGCCCTCTTTGATGAATCATCCATTTAAGTAATCTCCTGAGATAGTTCGTACGCAGTCTAAACCTCTCTTTGATCGAGTCTGGCGGATCATTCTGAGCTCTTGTTCTGATGGTTGATACCCCAAGCCGTAAGGAGGGAAAGTTTTCTTCAGTTTGATGGGCTCGAGTATCCTTTGTTGTCTTTTCCCTAGCCCCAGTCCGGGCATGAAGTGCATGTTTCTGAACATCTGAATCACATTGACATTGCCATGAGGGTCGTATTCCGGACAAACCCTTTCTTTGAAACCGTCCCCTGCCGGGAGTAGAGGTGACTCAACTCGGAATCCTGATAGGAGCATATCATTTAACCCATGATGTATCTCGAGGATTGGACTGCTGGTGCTTGCACCCTCGGCATTGTCTTCATAACCAAAAATGGTGATGACTCGCCCATCGGTGAAGAACTTCAATTTTTTATGGAGGGAGGACGACACACCCTTTATACTGTGGAGCCAGGGTCTTCCGAGCAACATGTTGAAACAGGTCGAGATATCGATGACTTGGAATTCGACGACAAGGTTTATAGGGCCAACCCCTATTACAAATTTTATGGATCCCATCACCTCCGGGCGGGTATTATCGTAGGCACACACAACAGTGGAGGTTGGAGTGACGTCACTTTCTTTGAGCCCCAAGCATCTGAAGGTTCTGAGTGGTCAGACATTCAAAGCGGATCCATTATCAACGAGAGAGAGTCGTACAACCTTCCCCATAACTTCGACGGAGATGTTGAGTGCGTAATTGTGGTTTGGCCCAATTTTGGGGATTTCTTCTTCAGAAAAGGATAACATCCGGGTGGAGGTCAAGGATCTGACCAAATTTATCGCTTCTTCTGATGTGGTAGAAGGAGGAACTGTGGGTCCTGTGAGCAACTTAATAAAAGCATTTATGTGCAGATGGGAAGACATGAAAAGCCCCCATAGAGTGATGTTAGCTTGGGTTTTATTCAGTTGATCGAGGATCTTGCTCTCCTCGATGGTTATTTCTGGCATAGGAAGGTTTTCAACGCCCTTCCCCTTGTCATTTGCTGGTAGCGAGCTTGGAACTTGGTAATGTCTCCCAGATCTGGTCATGTGATTTACTGAAGAAGAGAAAAACATGAATCCCTTCATTAATCTTAGGTTGCCCTACCACCTTATTTATTTCTCCGAGGAGTTCTTCAAATGATATCATCCCATATAAGTCAGCTACTGAGCCAGTTCTTCCCGAAGCTTGCTCTTCATTTAAGTCTTCGAATTCTTCCCCCCATCCGGTGGCAACAATTTTGTTTTCCCCTGTGAAGTTAATGCATTCCATAACTTCAACGGCTTCTTCATACAAGTTCTCCCATTCTGTGGGGATATGTGTGATTGAAGGGACCAAGCGCCCTTGTAGCTTCAAAGTGTCAAGTAACTCGGTGATACTGCAAATGCTGTTGGCTTGCCTGAATAATGCTGCCATAGTCTGGACAACATCATCTAAGCTGACCTCATCGGTTAGTACCACCCAACTATCTGATTCTCGGGCCCATTTTTGCGCTTCCAAAAATAGCGCACTGAACCTCTGGCAATCGATATTCATCTGTGAGGGCAATTTCAGCCCAAACTCTAGGAGTTGATTTAAGACTTCTGACAATTCCATTCTTCCATTTTTGGAATAGGTACAGACAACGATTCATGCTCTAGTAAGGAGTGATAGTGCCCGATCATCGGGGCTAGTAGGTTGTAGGAGGAAATATGGGCAAATTTGAAGAGATTTAGGAGGGTATAGGGGTGTGATTTGGGTTGATGGATCGAAATTCGGGTTTTCTTCCAAGAAGATGGCATTGGTGTGATTTGGGAGTGGGTTGTGCATAGTGTTTGGCTTAGGATTGGCTGGTGGGGCGATGGTACCCCGGTCAATGAGATCTTGGATTATGTTTCGAAGGTAAAATCATTGGTCAGTGGTATGGCTAGCAGTTTGGTGAAAGGTGTAATGAGCATCAGTCTTGAAGTTTCTGGGAAGTGGATTGGGTAATGGACGGGGATCCAAGGATTTTATAAGGTTTCGACTTAACAGGGCTTAGTAGACTTTGGAGAGGGGAGCATGGAGCTCAGTATATTCCCTTCGGAGGGGGTTAAGGTGACTTTCTGGTGCCCATGATGTGGTTGTTTGAGAGATGTTGTTGATGGTTGAGACTACGGTACTGACAGGTTTGACATATTTTCTGGGGGTCAACTGCCCGGACACCTTCTTCGTTTCAACTTCTATTTTGGCAAGACCTTCCTTGATTTCTACTCCTGCTTCTCTGAGAGCTCGAAACTGGGGGTAGTACTGTCCTCCCATGGTTTCTAGGACATGGGGAAAGAAATTCTTCTTCAATATGTTTACTTGTTCTTCCTCAGATGGCCGATTGGTCATGGTATCTTATTTTTCCCTCCATCGGGCTATAAAGTTACTGACTGATTCTCCAGAGTTTTATTTGAGCAGCTCTAAATCACGGCGGGTGAACTCGATCTCTTCGTTGTATTTATACTACGACATAAATTCTCGGGCTACATCCTCCCAGCTACGGATTCTGGACTCCTCAAGAGATAAAAACCATCGGAGGGCACTATCTTTCAAAGTTGGTTGAAACAGTTGGGCCATTACTTCTTCGAAATCCCCTAGGAGAGTCATGGAACGGTGATAACTACGAAGATGAACAATTGGGGGACCACTCCCCCCGAACTTCTCGATATTTGGCATCTTAAAGTTCTCGGGTAACCTTGCTTTTAGATAAGGAGACATGTGGGTGTAGTCCATGTAATTCCCAGAGATCCTGACTTGGTCAAACTTCTTAGTGAGCATTTTAAGATCTTTTTTGACTTTGTTCAACTCCTCCTCCTTTGGATCAACAGCCACGGGCAGGTTAGCCATAGGCTGGGCAATGTTTGGCATCGAAAGCTGGGCAGGCGGCTGCCCATTGGCAGGAGGGGCACGTGGAGCGTGCTGATATTCTTTTGGGACCCAGATAAGCTCAGGTGGACCCATAGCAAGAGGGAACAGGGCCTCGAGCTCTTGAGGAATCGAAACTTGGTTTCGTTGCATTTCTCGGACCTCAGCTTGGAGGTTGTCAATCTTGGCCACGAGCTAAGCTAGGACTATCGACAGATCCGGTTGTATGACTGGTGCTTGATCTGCATTCTCCATGGAAGATGGATGGGTTCCGGACTCGAAAGAAGTAGTAGAGGAGAAGATGAAACTCCGGGGTGATTTGACTGAAGAACGAAGCCAAAGGGAGCCAGGTCAAGGGCTTGCAATCGACCTGAGAAGGCGTACGATGAGATTTATTTTTGAGAAAAAGGGAAGAAACTATTTTTGATAAAAAGGGAAGAAATGTTTTTGGATTTTTGATAAAGAAGGGAGAAATGTTTTTGGATTTTTAATAAAGAAGGGAGAAATGTTTTTGGATTTTTAATAAAGAATGGAGAAATATTTTTGGAGACGGAACTCGACATTATTATTATGATTATTATGTTTTCGCTTGTATTTAATTCTCCTAAATGCAATGCCGAGCGGGACTCGAGCCTGGAAAAGTGGGGGTCTTAATATATGCAAAGATACGCTTGGACTTGTAACCAGGCTCGCGGACAGGGTCCCGTTTTAAAAAATGCTCAAAAAATTGGGCAGCAGACCGACCCGGAATTTTGGCAGAGTTTCAGGTTGAAATCGGCAATCTAAAGTGCATGTCCTAGGTTTAACACCTATATGCGGGTATGCAGTTGGTTGGGTGAATCGGCATGGTTTACCCCCTTTGGCGTGACTTCCACAATATATGTCTTGCTCTTGTGGGCAATCGGTACCTGTGGACAAGCCATTTGATATACCTGAGTGTATGTGAATTGCCTCACCATATACCTCGTGGGGACAGTACGTGTGAGAGAAAATTCGATATACTCGACGTACGTGAATGAATTCCCTACGATATACCTCCCGTCATGACTTCGGTCAAGCGGTACGATGCGGGAGAACCGTTCGATATACATCGAAAGTACTTGGCCAATGGAAGGTGAGAGTCATATCTCTTAGGCCAACTGCGACCTGCCGGACCAGCGCCCATCACGAATTGACCCTCCAGTTACTGGGTAAAATTTGGTAAATAGCAATGCTCTTTGGTGATATCGTTTGAATCATGCATGATTCTCTTATTAGTATCTTATGAAGAGGATGCCATTCTTGATTATGCCAAAAAGGGAACAAAGTACAAGTACCCCAAAAGGTACACCAAGTATGGATGGGTGATGCGTGCAACATGGGGATATACATGTGATCCTAGGTGCACGTGGTGCGAAGAGTACATGGAGAATTTTCTACAAGTGCCTGAAATAGAAGCATAAGCATGGGGTCCATATGATAAAGGGGAACATGCAGATATGGGGGGAAACATAAGATAATATAGCATTCATGTAAATAGAGTCAATCCCTCAAAATACACATATCCCCAGTAGACTCGCCACTGTGGCCATGCTCGACCCCCGCCGCAGAGGAAAAGGATCCTTCGGTTCCCGTGTGTCCCTCTCGGGATAGCGCTTCGACCGGCGTCGGTTTGTGAGGTGTGAAAATGTAGAGAGATTCATAGTCGCCAGTATATTTTACTCAAAACAGACAAAAGAAAGGGGGAGCCACCCCGAAGGATGGCATCCAAATACATACTGGTGCGTGCGAAACCAAAATGATTCGAGAAGGGTCCGGAGGCTTAGTTATGAAATGGGAAGGTGTTAGGCACCCATTCCGCCCTTTCGGTCTCTCATGAATATTTGCTAATTTCCTTTATATTTCCCCCCGTGATATGTGTGCATGTGTATATATATAATGGAGGTAGGAATCCTCGACTTGTATCATGGAAAAGATAAAGCGAGTCATCCTTAGGAATATGAGGTTAATGTTACAAAATAAGATTTATGCGATTACCCCTACGTTGATCGTTATAAGGGAACGATAACGCATATGGGGTAATACGTTACCAAGAACAAGTATATAGAATATAATAGAAAATGAGATAAAGAGTAGATAGAAAATAAAAGAAAAAGTGAGAAAAGGACTCGAGTATTGGGTTTTACCCCGAGATGCCTACGTAGCTTATAAAGGCATCAAAGTCCACGTAGTTCGCATACAAAACGAGGGGTGGGGTTTATCCCATAAATCCAAATGGAGAAGTTTTTTATTTGTAAATGTATGTGTGTGTGTGCGTGTATGTAGAAAAAGTGTTTTAGTTGTGAGAAAAGTGTGGAAAAAGTGTGAGAATCCCTATTTGGAATTTATGAGCAAACCCTCTTTTTCTTATTTTTTGGGTTTTATTTATATGAAAATAGGAGATGTGCAATAATACTAAATAAAAAGTATATTAGGATGTGCGAGATAAGATAATAAAAGTGCTTAAGTAATAAAACAAGTTATTGCAAATTTAAGAAGATTTGAAGAGAAAGGTGAAAAAGATGGACCTTCTTGGAGACTTTGAGCTCGATCTTGAATGTTGAAAAGCAGCCCTTGCACTTGGATGATGATGGAGAGTGATTAATTCATCAAGTTTGATGAAAGGGATGATGAAAAGTGGAAGTAAAAAAGGGATTTGGAAGCTGAAATCACGTTGCCTTCGAGAGAGGTTTCTGGGGTTTACTGAGAGTGATTTGCTTCTGATCTGGGCTCCCCTTGCAAATGAGGCCAAGGCCTCCTTTTATAGGCCCAGGGGCCTACTGATCGGTATTGCCATGGCACTACCTATTGGCAGGTGTCGATAGGCAGGGTCTGGGACCTGCCATTTGGCAGTGACCTTCAGGTTTTTTCTGAAAATTGGCCGCCGAGGGCAAACCGTTGGTCAGAATCGCACACGGGGCATACCATTGGAAAGTTATTTCAGAGACCTTCGAAAGTCCTTTGGACCGCTCCCGAGTTTGGGAGTTGACTTTAGTTCAAATATGGCTCGGAAGCGTTTATCAGTCCGCTGGATGGGGAATCGTTCGGACACAAATGGATCATTCGTCCGCATGGTAGTCCGAATCGCGCATGGGACGGACCATTAGAAAGTTTAGGAGATGTACTTCGACATTCCAAAGAGCTTGACTCAGTTCGGGGAGTTGACTTTGGTGAACCGGGGTCAAGAAGAATTCGGTGACCTCTTGGAGTCAAACGGATCGTTCGTCCGCATGGAAAGTCGGAATCGCGCACGGGGTGGACCATTGGAAAGGGTATTTAGGACCCTTTGAAGATTCGTTTAGCCTCAGTTGAGCTGAAGAGTTGACTTAGTTGAAACAGAGCCCGGGAGCGCCCGGTGGCCTCTAGGTCAGGTTTCGAACGCAAACGGATCGTTCGTCCGCATGGTAAGTCAGAATCGTGCACGGGACGGACCGTTGGAAAGGATATTCAGTTCCCTTCGAAGATTCATTCAGTCTCGGTCGAGATGAAGAGTTTGACTTTTGGGTCAAACTGATCCGGGGAGTGCCCAATGGCTTTCAGGTCAGTACTCGGGACGTGACTACGGTTTACAGTTATGCAGGGAGGTACTAGGGACCTAAGGAGAGTCAGGGGGTAATAGAATGGGGTGTCTACAGATGGATTTGTCAGGAAAAAAGGAGGATAAAAGTAATGTTTTTTGGAGAAAGATCCAGATGGTTTCACTCATGTACTCTCCAATTCACAAAAGAAGAAACTTATAATGAAAATTAGAACATAATTACATTCACAAGCTAGCTATAGCCTGAGAAGTGGATACATTGTCTAACAGACACTGGATACATTCAAAACATTTTACTAATTGATTCAAAACAGATTACCCATATTCAAAATAGAGTTCAAACACTACTATTTGTTCACTTAGACAAATTGTTCAAATTTATTAAGATAATTTACTCCGGATCACTTAAGGGAAAGACAAAGAAACGACCAAACCACTCAAGATTTCTCGACATCCTTAATAGTGTCTGCCCCATGACTTCGACCATACAACGAATCATTCTCTTCTCCTAGCTCAACACTACTAACTTAAACCTTACGTTCAAATATTAGCTGTTGATGGCCATGAACCACTGTTCCAGTAGCAGTTGAAGTAACAAATTGTTCACTTTCAATCTTCCTTTGACTTGAAAAATCTAATAAATTGACATATGGATCACGTGGAGGATCATTTAAATCTCCGAAGTCTGGATCAGTTGAATCTCCAAAGTTTAGATCAGTAGACGGGGGGGGGGGGGGGGGGGGGGTTGAAGTGTAATCTTGCGGACTGCGGGACTGGAATGTTATCATGAGGACTTGTATGTGGGACATGAGTATAATCACGAGGAATTGGGTGGGGTATTTTGAGTCCATTCGATTCAAAATAACTTAAAATCATGGTAATGTATGATTTGAGAAATGCCATATCCTCATCGTGTTTTTTTGTGTGTGTCTTTGATCTAGTCAACTGTGATACTATAGGAGCAATGGCCTTAAGTTTACTTTTGGAAACAGTTCCAACACCATGAGTCACCCCCTAGTGCCTTTTCCTCTAAAGGCAGTCAATGCATCTGTATCAATACTGGTTTGCTTGAAGAACCTTGAATACTTATCATCTCACTCAATTTTTGCTGAAAAATCATTTATGAATCTATTGAATGACTGAACTTGAAGGAATATAATGATTACAACTGAGATTACGAAATTCACCATATCATCATCTAACTTAGGGTGAAAATCCCCAATTTTTTCACCGACGACTTTTGATATACACTTCCAAATGATCAACAAATTCGTTTATTTTTAAACACCTACAAATTAATTTTGAGTTAAATATTTGAGCAAGACATATAATATATATACACATTAAAATAAGAAAGTGTGTATACCATATCATCGATTTTCTCAGCATATGACATCTGACCAAGACAATGGATGTCAATATTTTTAGCCCTGTCCACCTTACCTTGGTGTCTTTGTTTCAATTTCACCTTAGATGCTTCGCGCAAGACGAAATCATTCCACTCATGGACAGGGATATACTCTTTCTTTGGTACTCGATCCTTCAGGGTCTTTATCCTATCATTGTCCAATCCCTTAAAATAAGTCGAGCGAGGTTATTTTTAAAAGTCTTTAATAGAATACCAATGGCTTTTATGGACCCCTCCTTCTTGTCGGCCAAAATATTGAACTCTTTCATGAGAGTATCCCACAAGTCGTCTTTTTTTACTTGCTCAACCATATCCCAACTCTCATATTTTAATCCAATACAAGATTTTAACAAAGATAAGGATCGAGATTTTAAAGGATTGTTGCCACATATTGGCAAAACAAATAGGTTAAGGGAAATGTCTGTACGAGAATCAATGGCAGAATGTTCATCATAACTTGAAATTTCTTGCATGGATGATGGAATTGTATTCTTGGACGCCATTTTTTCATTTTTATATTTATGCATTACTTCATATGTGAATACAAGAGTAAGTAAATAGTATAAAAATATAATATAAGTTATACCTTTTCAACATATTCTAAAAGTTTTGATAATTCGACCATGTCATAAGTTTCATACTTCTAATCTGTCTTTTAATTCGACCATGATAATTATAAAATTCTGTCTCTTAATCTCAACATATGGTTTTAAACCTTTTAGAAATTGAAGTACTAATCCGAGTTATTGGTCAATTCTCATGGCTCCTTTAAGTCTCTCTTCGAGAACGTGCATGAGAAAAGAGTTCACGTTATTATCTTTATTGATACCCGCGCCGAAGGCTCCCGACAATGATATTGATATATTCTGATTTCCATTAATCAAGGTGTAGAGGGGGCTTGAAGGTAATCTTGAGATTAGGAAAAAATCCCCAATTAGCAACAGCGTTTGAGATTAAGCAACCGAGGCAGCTCAAGCGTAGCAACTCAGCGAGGCAGCTTGGCGAGGCAGCTCATATTTTAGCTTGTTGTATTAGTCATATTGTATTTACATTATTGATGACTGTAAGCTTTAATGGTTCTAATGACGTAACGATAATAACAAATGAGTTTGTATAAGGTTAAACGGTACTTGCGAGAGACCAGGTTTGGCAGGGCCTGGGAGAGCTTTCATGCTCTATCGAATGACCTCACCGTGGGAACTTTAGAGGGACTTGGTTTGGAGGATTGATAAGTAAGGCACCGTTGGGGCTTGTCCTGACCATCTTAGATAAACTTGGTAAAACACCGAAGGACCCTGACCGTGGAACCTCAAGCGGAGCAACTTAGAGTTCCATCGGGCGTTGAGTTATGAACCAGATAGCCCTCTACTTAGTGTCACATCTACTGTAGGTGATGTTATTAGCCAGCCAAACAATGTCAGGCATACACTTGAGTAAACCACCATGGTATTTAGGCCTGTCAGGCAGTTGGTGAGCCACCTCTGTGACAACAGCCCCTTGACACACAATGGTTAGGCAAAAGGCATGTCTTAGCATTTAATGATTATGACGTGGAGGAAACTAGTACACCAGGCATTTAATGTTGTGACATAAAGTATGAGGGATGTATTTCATAGTTTTAATGACTGAATTGCCTCGGGGATGGTATGGGGGACTATTTAAGGACCCCAACCACCCCTTAGGAGATGATGATCTTTTGAGAGTTCATAAGTTATTACTAGAGGGTTTACCCACCCACCATTGTTACTTATTACAAAGCTTTTAATACTTGACAGAGATTCTTGGAAGTGTTAAAATGTGTTTCTACCTGCCTACCAAGGTGTATCTAGGGTGATTACTTCTCTCTCTCTCTAGCTAAGTTACTTCTAAGGTTCATTACTATTTCCTGAGTTATACAAGAGAGTTTTGTGAGTTTAAACTAAGTTTATCTTCATTGGGTTTGTGCTCGTGTGTCCTATCATTAATCCAAAGCTTTGGCCAGGACTAGCTTATCATTACCATACTTAAATAGGGGTTACGCCTCCATCTTATCTAAAGTACACTCTTACATTTGCCGACTCTGCTGGGGAGGCATTCGTCTAAACAAGGAGTATGGCGCAAGATAATGCTACTCGAAGACTCAACTTTGATGATATCCAGCACAATGAAGAACAGGCCTCGAGAGAGATGGAGGTCCCAAGAGATGGGTCTCCTCGGGCAGAGATACCTCCGGTTCCAATGACGTCAGGTGTTCCAGGGGTGGCACAACCTTCCACGAGTGCGGGGTTGGAACCCGCCCAGATTTCGCTCCTCATGAGAAAGTTTTACGAGTTTTTGCAAACTCCAGTAGCTTCAACTATGCTAGGAGGTTTGGAGGCTAATGCTTTCATAACACCCGGAATAGCTTCAACGGCCCCACCAAGTGCAGGTATTGCTGGAACGATCCCAGCAGGCATACCCATCGTCATAAATTCGGCGGTGGGAACTTCTGGGGTATCAACGGCGCCGGCGGTAACGATGGCTCCAACTGCGACGAGCATTCTGCCTATGGCCCCATTGGTCGTTACCCCATCGCCCAAGGAAGAAATGAAAAGGGAGATGCAAAAGGAGATGCTGAAGCTTATGCAGGCTTCCTCACAATCTGTGGGCGAGGTAGCTTCTGTCTACGACGATTTTCGAACACCTTATCCTCAGGAATACAATGATGAGCCTTACCCGAAGGACTATATTCCCCCTATCTTTGAAAAATATACATGGAAAGGTGGGAACCCGAAGGAGCACATTAAGCGTTTTGTTGAACACTTGGGGGAACATTGCAATGATAAGAAGCTTAGATTAAGGGAGTTTTCCAAATCCCTAACCGACAAGGCATACACCTGGTACTCCCATTTGACATCCAACAGAGTTTCTACGTGGGAGGATATGCACGTATTGTTTGTTCGAAAGTTCTTCTTGGCAGATGACGAGTTCACCCTGACCCAACTCGGTAGGGAGAAGCAAAGACCGGGAGAAGAGGTGGTGGCCTATATTCGAAGGTTCAGGGAAAGGTCCCTCGATGTAAGGGAGGAAGCCAAGGAAACCAAGTTGTTGCAGATTTGTGCTGGGGGACTACTTCCAGAGTATATATGCCACCTTATCAACGAGACGCACGAGGGAACTTTTTCAGCATTCCTAAAATCCGCGAGAAACATCTCTTTGGTGGTACGACCCAACCAGACGGTGGATCCCATGATGTTCAGGCATCCTATGTAACTCACGGGGGGAAGGTCCCAGCCCCTACGGGTAGGATACATCGTGAGGGAGGATGGGGGCAAGGCGCAGAAGAAGGAAAACAAGAGGAAGTTTGGAAGAGACAGAGAAGACCCGCCGCCGTTGCCTTGTATGATATAAGAGGTTGTGAGTTGTTATAACGCAATGGTCCAAGGCGGAACGATTTATGAACCAAAGGGTGTGCCGATAGAAGAAACCGATGCTGCGACGAGGGCTGATCCCAAATACTGCCAGGTTCATCGAAAGATCCAGTATCCAACAGAGAGCTGCTTCACACTGCGAAGAATAATCGACAAGTACATAAAGGAGGGGACATTGCAAATCCCCCCACAGAACATTAACAACAACCTACTTCCAGCACACGGGGCCAATCTGGTGATGGCCTTTGATGAGGAGGCAGAAAGAGAAGGAGGAGGGTTGACGATGAATCGGAAGGAGCTCGAAGAAGCTCTGGAACATTGTACCACGGGAATGGTTAATGTAGTTTTAGCCTATGATGAAGCAAGCGCTAAGGGCGTGGAAGACGTGTATAGAGTTGAAGATGGGGAAACAGACCCAGTCATAGAATGTAGTGAAGTTTCAAAATCCCCAAAATTCACTTGATTCTTCGATCAAGTGGGGATCCCGAAGGAGAGCAGGACGGAGATAACTCACGCGATTTTGGACATTGCAAAAAGTAACGCAGTCCCCTCGCTAAGGTGGAGGGGACCCATGACTAGGCAGGTAAAGAAATTTCTGTCATAAGTAACCTTTAGCGATGCGGATAGAGCTGTGAGGTTCCCTCATAACAAGCCTCTATATGTAACCGCTAGCGTCAATGGGGTTAGCTTTGCAAGGACTCTTATGGATGGGGGTGTTTCCATCAATATTATGCCAATCAAATCCTTCCACGCGGTAAATATTCTGAAAGAAAGGTTGGTCCCCATGCCTTTGGTAATTTCGGGATATGAAAATCAATCTTCCAAATACATCGGGTATGTTAATGTTGGGATTGCGATGGGAAATCTGAGTTCCCACATCAGGTTCCATGTAATAGAAAGTGCAACTTCTTATCACTTACTAATAGGGAGAGTATGGATGCACAACCAAGGTTTAGTTCCTTCGACTTATCATCAATGCGCCAAGGCAAATATCAAGGGAACGGAGGTGACCATTAGGGATACGAAGAGGCCTTTCGCTATCGAAGAAGCACACTTAGTGGATGCGGCATTCTATACAGAATTGGAGGAGGATGTACAGGTCCTAAAAAAGAGAATGTAGGGGGCATGGGTTCTCTCGATTAGAGAGAGAATGTGGCTATTGAATGAGCAGGATAAAGAGGGTGGAAGTAGCGAAGGGGTGAGGACCGAAGAAGCCCATCAGGTGATCCCTCAGCTCCAAAAGATCTCGAGGCAACTCAAAGACAGGATGAGTCCTAGAACAGACCCGATGGAGCACGAGGTCCAATGGCAAAGCGTGTTGATTCACTTTTCTGGGAAAAGAATCGCTGAGGTTTCCAGAGAGAAGAAGAGAAAGGCCGTGACAACAACAACCAGCAGGCAATGCAAGAAAATTGTCACTGAAGAGGGAAAAGTGGTGTACCGTTTATAACGGTGTGAACGGGCGGCCGAAGAGACTGAGTATGAGGTTGACCCGGTGTATGAGTGTTTTTTGGTGGATCGACGGGGGCAGTGTATGGTGATAGACAACTCCAGTATACAGTAGTTCGTAGAAGATGTCGCCGAAGAACAAGACTACATGGGATATCAACCAAGGCCCCAGGCACAAGAGTTAGGTCAACTGAATTTAGCAAGAGAATGGGAAGATCCAAGGCCTATCTGTATCTCTAAAGATCTCGATGAGGGGAAACGAGAATCCATGGTCAAGATGATTCGAGAATTCATAGATATTTTTGTATGGAAGTACACTGAAATGGAAGGGATGGATGAAGAGGTGAGTTGCCACAAACTGAACGTGATGCCTTCATCCATCTCGGTGAAGTAGGCAACGAGGACTTACAAGCCTGAAATAGACTTAAAGATTAAAGAAGAGGTCCAACGGTTGTTGGAAGTAAGATTTATCAAGGCAATACAACATCCCCTCTGGCTATCCAGCATTGTGCCAGTGGGGAAGAAAGACAAGAACCAAATAAGGATCTGCGTGGACTTCAGAGACTTGAATAGGGCTTTCCCCAAGGATGAGTTTCCCCTACCCTCCATCGACAGTATGATAGATGCCACAGTCGGTCATGAGATGTATAGCTTCATGGATGGGTATGTGAGATCAAACTAGATTAAGATGGATCCCACCGACGCAGAGGAAAATGCGTTCAGAACTCCGTTGGGAAACTTCATGTACAAGGTGATGTCGTTTGGACTCAAGAACGCTGGAGATACGTACCAAGGGACAATGATGGCCATTTTTCATTACTTCTTCCACAAATTTATGGAGTTTTACGTGGACAACCTGGTCATCAAATCGAAGAAGGAGAGGTCCCATCTGAATGATTTAAGGAAGTTGTTTGCTCGGTGCAGGAGGTATAAATTGAGGATGAACCCGCTAAAGTGTGTCTTCGGAGTAACAAGCGGGAAGTTTCTAGGTTTCGTGGTTGATCGACAAGGGGTGCAGATGGACCAAGATAAATAGCGAGCGATATTAGAGATGCCATGTCCAAGAACGGCGAAAGAGCAGAAGAGTTTTCTCGTCAAAGTCCCTACCTTAGGAGATTTGTGCCTGGATTGGCCGAAATAACACACCCACTGATGCAGCTATTACGAAAGAACACAAAATTCCGATGGGAGGAGGTGCACCAGGAGTCTCTTGTCAGGCTGAAGAAACTGCTCGTTTTACCACAAATCATGGTTCCTCCCCAGGAAGGAGTACCGTTGTAGCTATACCTCACATCTACCACGAGGTCTGTTGGAGCTCTGTTAGCACAAGAAGTGGATGGGCAAGAACAGTCGATTTACTATCTCAGCGGGATTATACATGGGACAAAGATTAGATATAGTAGCTTAGAAACACATTGTTTAGCTTTAGTCTTTGTAGCACAAAAACTTAGGCATTATATGTTATCTTTCACAATTCATATTGTAACTAGATATGGCCCAATTAAGTATTTGCTTGCAAGAACTATATTAATTGGCAGGGAAGCTAGATGGTTCCTTATCCTCTCTGAATATGACTTGAAGTGTGTGGTCCCTCGCACAATTAAAATCCAGGCGTACGCTGATCTGTTGGCCATCTTCCCTTCAGGAACCTTCGAGCAACCCAAGGAAGACATTCCAGGAGATGATTTGCAGGCTAATTACCTGGATACAACTGATGAGGAATGGATGATGCAGTTCGATGGATCTTCGGTGGAAAAGAAGGGGGAGCAGGGTTTATTATTTCAAAAGGGATGGAGGAGATTTTCCTTTCCTATAAGATAGATTTCCCTTGTTCCAATAACGAAGCAGAATACGAGGCGTTGGTACTGGGGCTGCTGGAGGCGCTTCAAAGGGGAATTCGTTCACTCTACATTAAGGGTGACTCAAACTTAGTGATTCAGCAAGTAAACGTAGAATATGCGTTGAAGCACATGAGCCTGGCGCTATATAGAACAATCATTCAAAGGCTTCTCAACCAATTCCATCGGACAAAGATCAGAAGACATCCCAGAACGATGAACCGCCATCCCGATGCCTATGCCACTATCGCCCAGAAAATGGTCATGAAGATCGATGAGACTATCGTCGTGATTTAACGAATAACAGCTCCTTCGGTGGTACGACCAATACTACCGATGGAGGGGGACGCGGACTGGAGGGGATAGATTAGGAAGCAACTGGAGTCTGGCAAAGGAGCTATGGGATTAAGAGAGTTGGAACAATACTTTACGAACCAGGGGAATCTTTACAATAGAAATGATGGGGGATGGTTGTCAAGATGCGTCAACCCAGAGGAAGCAGAGCAAAGATTGAGGAAAACGCATGAGGAACACTACGAAATGACTGTGATACCTCTATATAGGAGAATTCAAAGAGAGGGGTATTTCTGGCCTAGAATGAAGCAAGATGCGGCAGAGCTACAACAAAAATGCGATAAGTGTCAGCTATTATTCGAAGTAGTTGAGTGCCATTTCATTTAAGATCAAACGAACATGATGCATCCCTACATCGACTTCATTCAGGATGGAGTTATCCTAATGGAGAAAATGGATGCGATGGGCCTGAGGCAAAGGGCTCCAAGGTTCGATGTGCAGGAGGGGCAGCTTTATCGAAGGGGGTACTTCAACAGGCCATTGTGTTTGCGTCACGAAGGAAGAAGCAGCGGAGGTCCTCAAATAAGCGCACGATCTAGCCCGCATAGGAGGGGCCAAGTTACATGATTAATTGACGATATTGGGGTATTATTGGCCAATAATGGAGAAAGACTCTGCTGAGTTCGTTCGAAAATGCAAAGCTTGCCAACTTCATGGAAATATGATCCATGCCCCATCGGTAGACTTACACTCTCTGTCAACACCCTATCCATTTCATACTTGGGCGTTCAACCTAGTGGGGACAATACACCCTTCTTCGAAATGTAAGATATGGATACTGGTAGCAATAGAGTGTTTTACAAAATGGGCCGAAGCGATACCACTCAGAAGAGAAACGACTGGGGTGGTGAGCAACTTCATCAGAGAATACATCATTTGCCGTTTTGGGATCCCAAAGCTTATTCTTTCAGATAACAGGACTCCCTTTGCCAATTCCGAAGTAACAATGCTCACAGACAAGTACTCCATTATTATCACACCTCAACGGTGGCATACCCAAAGGGAAACGGTCAAGCCGAAGCGACTAACAAAACCTTGGTTAATATTTTGGCCAAGATAATGGAGCACTTTCCAGGGGCATGGGATGACAAGATACCAGCTATTTTGTGGGCCTATCGAACAACAAAACAAAAACCCACGGGATACACGCCGTTCTCCCTTATTTATGGGGCTGAGGCAACCCTTCCAGTGGAGTTGGAAGTTCCTTCCGCTCGATATGCCTTGCGAAGTAGTTTGCTCCCTCAAAATAGACATGTACAGTTAGAAGCGTTGGATGAACACGGATATAACTTGATGCAGAACTTCCATATGTATACGAAACAACTCTCCAGGGCATACGATAACTTGGTGAGACCAAGGAAGTTCGTGGAGGGAGACCTCGTATTGAAAGAAGCAGTGAAGAACATCAGTGGGCTTCCTCTACCAAAGTTTGTAGCCAACTGAGAGGGACCTTTCGTTGTGAGGGAAGCCCATGATTGAGGTTATTGTTTAATTTTGAAGTTAGAGGAAGACAAGACATTTAAGATTAACAATAAATAGCTGAAGGTTTATCATGTGTAAATAATCAAGTTTGAACCATTGTTATAACTGGCTATTGTTATAAATATACAAGCTTTGGTTACAATTTGAACATAATGAAAGAATTGCAGAAATATAAAAATCTATAGCATACAAGAACAGTCACAACACATTGATGGATTGAAAAGTACATAATCTTCATTCATAAACAATAGAGCATTACAAAAAAAATTGGGAGTTATCGCCTAAGAATTACATAGATAAGAGCAGATGGAGGATCTGTATACAAGAGGCAATTAGACTAAAAGAAACAATAAATCTGAGGAAGAGAAAAAATCTCCAGGAAGACTCGAAGAAGTTACTGTGAAAGACCGTTGGGCATTAATAGAGATCTCCAGCCTCGTTTGCACTTGTGTACGTTCGATGAGGAGTCTCTCACGTTTCAATTTGACCTGACATAAGGCTTCTTCGGAATCCTTTACCTCTTGATCCACTTCTTCCAAAAGGGGCGCCAATGCGACCAACATAGCTTCCTCAGCTTGCTGGTCCTCCTGGTGCTTTCGTAACACTTCCCTCTGGCCGATCAGTTGCTGGTTCTTCAGAGTCTTCAAATATGTTATGAGCCAGTCAAAACGGAAACCATTACGCCCTAGCTCCCTCAGAAAACCCAGAAATTGGTTAAGAAGGGATCTGGTAATGCTTGTAGTGGGGGTACTGGCAATTTCAGCAACAACGATCACCATGCCTTGAAGTCTGTGACTCATCACGTGAATATTGGAACGCAGGCAATCTAGTGTGAAGGTCTCAGGATGACGATTCACCAGTTGTTCGATCACCAAGCGGTGGTTGACAGGCATTTGAGGAGACTGCCGAAGCACCATTAGGCAAAAAGCGTGAGGAGCCAGGTCGGGAAGAGGGAGTTCGCACCTAGATTCACTCTCTGCTGCAGCACGAGTCGTGGAACCTTGATCATCATGACTAGAGTTTTCTGAAACAGCAGGTTCCCGGTGAGGTGAGCCCATAGGCGAAAGAACTGGGGGAGAATCTTCCCGAGCAACCTAAGAAGGGATGGAAGCCATAATAAGTTTATGAAAAAAAACTTAACAAGCATTTTCGTGGTTAAGTCACCGGTATAAGGTGGAGTTTATGAAAAATCTTAACAAACGTTTTCATTGTTAAGTCACCGTTATAAGGTGGAGTTTATGAAAAAATCGTAAAAAGCGTTTCCGTTGTTAAGTCACCGTTATAAGGTGGAGTTTATGAAAAAATCTTAACAAGCGTTTTTGTTGTTAAGTCACCGTTATAAGGTGGAGTCTATGAAAAATCTTAACAAGCGTTTTCGTTGTTTAGTCACCGTTATAAGGTGGAGTTTATGAAAAAATCTTAACAAACGTTTTCGTTGTTAAGTCACCGTTATAAGGTGGAGTCTATGAAAAAATCCTAACAAGCGTTTTCGTTGTTAAGTCACAATTATAAGGTGAAGTTTATGAAAAATCTTAACAAGCGTTTTCTTTGTTAAGTCACCTTTATAAGGTGAAAACTCACGAGAAATAACAAAAAAATACACATACCTCACTCACTACAGGGGCAAGAACGGGAGCCGTTGTGGCAGCTGCAAGGACAGGAACCGTTGGGGATGGAATCACTGCCTCAGAAATCATAATGGGGTCCCTGGTTACAGAAGCCCCAATGCTCGGCAAGACGCCCTCACCAACATAAGGCACCAAGGCCAGCATGTGGGGTTCATCGGGAGAAGATTAGGGGCCCCCAAACAAAGACCCAACACGAAGGGGCGCAAAAGCACCAAACCTGGCCTTGATTGCATGAGGATCACCAAAATGAGTGGGTGGTACAAGATCAGGAGAAAACTGTGACATGAGGGAAAGTGTTAGAAAAGAGGAATAAGTACATAAAATATGAAGAAGTATCCCTACGTGCTACTCACCTCGGTTATGGTGCTGAAAAGGGGAATGGCGATCAGAGGCCTCATCAGCATCATGGGAAGAAGAACGTTTGCTAGCAATGAGGATATTTCAACCTGGGGCACCCAAAAACATCTCAGGGTTCAGTGTCACAAACAAGTAAAAAGGGTCCAACCGAAAAGACGTTATAACAAATAAATTGTAGAGGAAATCATACCTCGGGCTCACTTTCCTCTACAAGAACGATGGGCAGAGGAACCTCAGGTGAAGTATGTAAATCAGAGGGGACTGATAGTGTTATCCCGGGTTGCGTTACCTCTGGGGGTGAAGAATCACTCGCAGGCTCAGCCGCATCACCTCCCACAACAACTTCCCTAACACGTTGGGAACCTGAACGACGAGAATAAGTGAGCCCCGTCATGGGGGAATGAGGAGGAGTCACATAGATATGAGTACATCGAAGCGTCCCCCCACAAAAGGGCTCACGGGAGGACTAGGGGGGTTTGGTCTTTTCCTCTTCAATCCCCTGCACCATAGTTGTCAAAAAAAATATATATAATAAGCAAATGCAGCCTACCTTAAGCAAAAAAGAGAATTAACAAGCATACATACCTCGGATTCAGAAGGGGAATGAGAAGACAGGACCAGGGGCGAAGAAGGAGGAGTGGCAATAATGGAAGGGGAAGGAGTGAGATGCACCTCTGGAATTTGGCGTACCTCAGGAGTTTGCTTCCTCTGAGACTTGGTACCCAGAGTCTTCCTCCTTGACCCCGCTGCACCAGTACCGACCTCTCGAGGAACCCTTGAGATCTTTCTCCTTCTAGCCGTTGGCTCTTTAGGATCAACCTCCACTGTGGGAAAAGCAATGGAAGGAGGAACAACGACAGCGTGTCGTTGATACTCAGCATTTATTCGATCTATTTCTGCTTGGGCTTCCCTCCTTAAGCGCTCAGCCATTTCAGCAGACATGGGAGGTGGAATGGAGGCTATGGGAAAGGCTGCCACGGGAGTCTGAGGCTTCTGGGACTTAGATTTTCACTTTGATGTCCCACTCTTGGCTGTTTTTGCCTTCTTGTCCGGTGGTTGAAAAGGCCCCTCGCCGATAGTAGCTTCAGTTGAAGGGGCAGCCTTCTTCGGAGCTGCAGGAGTTTTGGGTTTAGGCGTTGCAACTGAGACCATGGGACAAAGTGGGGGAAGTTCGGTGGGAGGTACTTTGGGGGTTGAACTTAGAGGGAATTCCATCCCAAGTACAGATTTGCCTTTTAGCCCCAACTCTAAGGCAAAAAATGAAGAAACGGGAGGATACAAGGGATCTCCCTCAACAAACTCAGCAATTATAGCCAGTTGTTTCGGCCAGCACTTTGTAGCAAATAGAGGCGTCACATCCCCATGCCTAGTAATACTGGGAATGGTGAATCGCCCAGCCATGGTTGAATATATCCCTCACGCAGCAGTTGAAGAAAACAGAGAACACGCCTCACTAAAGGAAACCTTGGGGTTTGACGATTGAAACACTGTACGTGGCACCCCCTGGTCAAACCCAAACTTGAGGTTGCATCGTTTGGGATTATAGTGCTCACTAGTATATCCCCACTCACTATAAGAAGGCAGATATCCTGGGGAGAACAGAAGGACCACGGCGAGCGAGGGATCCTCAATATCGGGAGTAGGGGCTTGTACCACTCTAGCTTCATGATGAAAAAATCACAAGTGTGAAAGAAGTCTTCCTCCTGATAAGGCCTCATGACAAAGTTCTCAAAACGGTCAATCACATATATTAACTCCTTTCGGCTTTGTCTCTTATGATAAATAAAGGACCGTGGAGGCAGAATTATTTCCCCCGAAGGAGGACTGTTGGATTTAGCCGCTACGGCAGGAAAGCGAAAGTAAAGGAAGCTGGTTTGAAGAACGTTGTTGGTAAAATTGGCCAAGTTATAACGGCCGAGAGAGCGTTCCATGTCGAACAAAGTTCTATCCATCCAGGTGTAGAGGGATCCTAAGGCAATTGCAGCTAGTGGAAGTTTTATGCCTCGGGCCAAACGAAGGGACATGTTGATAAGGTCCCTTCGGGGCTGGTCGTTTGGTTTTCCCGTCAAAAGGAAACGGGAGAGAATCACAAGAATATAGGCGGGAAGTTCCAACGGTGTACCTTGACCAGGAGCATCTGTTGAAGAACTGCCTTCACCAGAACCCTTGAATAAATAATTAATCAAGGGAGAGAAAGTAGCTTTGTTAGACGAACCAATGCAGCTTCGGCATATGTGATCCAACTCCAAACGATTGGCAGTCTCTTGAGCATCAAGAGCCTCATCGGTATAGGGCTCATGACCTCTTGCATCGAGGCCCAAAAGCTCGCACACGTCTTCTAGAGTTATGGTGAACTCGCCCCACGCAGCGATGAACGTGTGAGTAGTAACGTTCCATCGAGAGACTAGGATAGGAAGAGCAACATTGTTCTTCGAAAGAGTGAACTCACCAAACCATTTAGCTCGTTGCAACCCAAGCTTGGTGAGAATATCAGCATAAGAACTTTTCATATGAGAGTTCCAGGCAGCAAAGTGGGTAGGAGAGCCCCCTGGCGCTTCGAAGTCAACATGGGACCATGGGAAGTCCCCTCGCTCCAAGCGAAATCATAGAGTCCCCTCTGTAGGAAGAAAGCCCCACTCAAAAAGAATCCTCGTATTCATCACCAAACAGTAAGGCATCAAACTTGGAAGAAAAGTGCACAGCCTTGCAGGCAGCAACAAAGTCATCACCCTCCCCAAAAATAGGAGAGCGATGATAAAACCTCAGCTGTTCCTAGCGGGCAGCATCCACGGCGGAGGTAACAGTGGTGGTGGCAGACAAAGCACCAGTAGCATAGATAGTAGGGTTGCTTGAGGTTGCCATGGAAAACGATGATGAAGACAACAAAAAATCTTTAGGCAAGAGCGGTCTAAAGAATGAGAGAGGCCACAGGTGGCAGTTTAGAGGATGAGAAGGTAAGAAGGCGAACAAGAGCTTAGCAATAATGGAGTTCTTGCAGTTTTTTCTCTCTCTCTAATGGAAGTCTGAAGAAGATAGTACTAGAGTAAGAAAAAAGAAAGAGAGGGTTGAAGTGTTTTGGATATAGCCGTTTGAAAATTTCGGAGTTGTCACTTCAGTCTCCCACTATCACACGTGCAAGGCCACCTGCAATCATTTCCAATAAACACGTGGCACCTTGGGAAGTGCTTTGACAGTTGAGAAGACTGCGCCATGTCATTTACGAAGTGACACCTTGGGAACACAAACCGTTGCCTTCCTATGCAAGATTGAGTTTTGGGTGCCAAATAAATTTTTTGTTAGACATATCCAATAGACTCCCAAAGAAGAAAATGTCCCAACGGTTCCAAAAATCTACGATGTTCTCTCGTCATAAGTCTAGACGATTGTTTAGTTATGACTAAGGAGAAGAGGCCTGAATCTTTCCACACAAAGAAAGGTCCATCGGTTTGAGACATTTCGTGCAGATATTTATTGTTCCTACAAATCTATTCACGAGGGGGAAAATGTAGAGGGGGCTTGAAGGTAATCTTGAGATTAGGAAAAAATCCCCAATTAGCAACAACGTTTGAGATTAAGCAACTGAGGCAGCTCAAGCGTAGCAACTCAGCGAGGCAGCTTGGTGTGGCAGCTCATATTTTAGCTTGTTGTATTAGTCATATTGTATTTACATTATTGATGACTGTAAGCTTTAACGGGTGTAATGACGTAGCGATAATAATAAATGAGTTTGTATGAGATCAAACGGTACTTGCGAGAGACCAGGTTTGGCAGGGCCTGGGAGAGCTTTCATACTCTATCGAATGACCTCACCGTGGGAACTTTAGAGGGACTTGGTTTGGAGGATTGAGAAGTAAGGCACCGTTGGGGCTTGTCCTGACCATCTTAGATACACCTGGTAAAACAACGAAGGACCCTGACCGTGGAACCTCAAGCGGAGCAGCTTGGAGTTCCATCGGGCGTTGAGTTATGAACCAGATAGCCCTCTACTTAGTGTCACATCTACTATAGGTGATGCATCTGCCAGCCAAATAATGTCAGGCATACACTTGAGTAAACCACCGTAGTATTTGGGCCTGTCAGGTAGTTAGTAAGCCACCTTTGCGACAACAGCCCCCTAACACACAGTGGTTAGGCAAAAGGCATGTCTTGGCATTTAATGATTATGACGTGGAGGAAACTAGTACACCAGGCATTTAATGTTGTGACATAAAGTATGAGGGATGTCTTTCATAGTTTTAATGACTGAGTTGCCTCGGGGATGGTGTGGGGGGCTATTTAAGGACCCCAACCACCCCTGAGGAGATGATGATCTTTTGAGAGTTCATAAGTTATTACTAGAGGGTTTACCCACCCACCATTGTTACTTATTACGAAGCTTTTAATACTTTACAGAGATTCTTGGAAGTGTTAAAATGTGTTTCTACCTGCCTACCAAGGTGTATCTAGGGTGCTTACTTCTCTCTCTATCTAGCTAAGTTACTCCTAAGGTTCATTACTATTTCCTGAGTTATACACGAGAGTTTTGTGAGTTTAAACTAAGTTTATCTTCATTTGGTTTGTGCTCGTGTGTCCTATCATTAATCAAAAGCTTTGGCCAGGATTAACTTATCATTACCATACTCAAATAGGGGTTACGCCTCCATCTTACCTAAAGTACCTTCTTACACAAGGAAGTTAAAAAATTTTGGGATAAAGGTGTGATGACGTTTGACTCTCATAAGAGTGAAGAATTCACACTTAAAATAATGGTTATGTGGGCGATCCACGACCTTCCTACTTATGGGACCTTTTTTTATTGTAATGTTCGTGGTTATTACCATATGTGGGGAGGAAACTGAAGGTAGTTGGCTATATCATACTGGTAAGATAAGTTATATGGGCCATCGTAGATTTTTGTCCACCAGTCACCCCTTCAAGAAAAATAAGTCTAACTTTTTACTTATCGTTCATGAGTATAGGATGCCACCTGCTCGGCTTTCTGGTCAGCAGATCGAGGATAAGGTTATAGATGTAACTCATGGGAATAGGTATGTAGGCAAAACACCCTCGGATTGTAAACCTGAAGCATAAAGCTAGGGATGATCCGAATGACCCTAGTAAAGATAAGACATGATCTAAACAATCAATATTTTTTGACTTGCCATATTTTAAAGATCATCGTGTAAGGCATGTAATTGACATGATGCACAAAAAGAAGAATTTTTCCAAACATTTAATAGGAATATGTCTGGGTTGATCTCATTAAAATGATGGAAAGTGTGCCCGTTGCGATCTACAGGATCCCCCCGATTTCTTTCCCTTTAACTACTAGTGAGAAGAAGATTCTCATAGAAACTTGTTCAACTTGAAGATTCCAACTGCTTATTTTGTAAATTTATGTAGGATAGTAAGTTACCAAGCAAATGACTTAAAACAGTGCAAGTCTGAAGACTGGCACGTAATCATCAAATTAATCCCTCTGCTATTTCGGCATTGCTTCTTTAAATACAGAGATCTTTGTCGAGAAATTATGAAAATCAATTTGTATTTTACCCTACTTTGTACGAAAGTGCTAAACCGAAAGCGCATTAAAGCTACAAAATCAACTTTAGCGGAGGCAATTTATGTATTAGAGAAATACTTTTCTCCGTCGTTATTCGATATCAGCATCCACCTACTTATGCATTTATGCGATAAAGATTTATTATGTGGTTTTGTTAGGTATCACTGGATATATCCTTATGAGAGCTTGATGAAAACCTTCAAAGATTATGTAAACAATACACCGTATATTAGAGGGTCAATTTGCTGAAGAATACGTAACTATGGAATCATCAATATACGGTAGAGAACATATACCAGATCAAGATATGAGGAGGTTCGATCCTCATAGAGAATGAGTGATCGAGTAACCTGACAGGTTTGAGGATGAATTGCCTTTTGGGAACCCTAAAGAGATGAAATTATCGTTATGTCTTTGAATCGTAAGATGAAGTCAAAGATTGGAGAGAGTGAGTATTTATTAAATTCTTCTTCTTTAATTATATGTATTTTATATTTCATGATTTAAACTCTACAATTTACCCACAGGAAGTATGAGAAGGAAATTGCTCAAAATCAAAGGAGAAATTGCACGACAACTGATTTTAGGGCATGGGTATGAAAAGAGATAACTTTCAACTCTTATGTGTGTCGTTATTTATTCATGTGTGGTAAAAACATTCCCCAATAGAAATTCATTAATCAATGCACTTTTTAAAAGAGGTGATGACTCGTCAAGGTTTGCACGCCTAGCAAAAGATCTTAGTTTTCGTGAGAAAAAGTTTAAGAAATTTTGCACCACCGATTTTGATTTCGTTTCATATCTATATGAGCAAAAGCTTTTAACGCAAAATAGTGGAATTTTAATTTTTTACCTGACTAATTGTGTCGCTAACAAAAGCGATAAAAATAAAAAAGATACGGTGCTAACCTATTATGGGATAATCAAAGAAATCCTATAATTTGATTACTTAAATTTCACAAAAATTATATTCTATTATGACTGGGTGAAGGTGGAGGATACTACAAATGTTTGCAAAGTTGATCCTGACTCCAAACTTATTATGGTAGATTTAATAAAGATGATGAGTAAAGATCGCATAATCGACGAGCCTTTTATTTGTGCCTTTCAGAGCATAAAGAAGGTATTCTACTTAAAGTGTATAGATGATGGCAATTGGTCAATTGTTATTCATGCAACAAGGTATGGCTACTCAAGTAGACGCATTAAAGGCTCGAAAATAATTCTAGTCGGCTCTTAATGACAACCCTAATTTAAAGGATCTTTTAGTTGACTTAGAGTAAAATTGAGTATCAAGACATTATTTTACCATTGTCAATCTTATTTTTATCCTATTATGATATTGACACTGTATTAACGCTCTACTTTGATGTATGCATGTTTAGTTTGATGTATGGATGTTGAGTTTAATTTACGAATGTTTAATATGATTTATGTATTTTAGTTGTAAAATTTCAAAACTTTGGTTATGTAAAGAATGTTTGGTGTGTAATAAGACTATAGTGACATATACTAATTTAACCTATTCATTTGCAGAATTAACTTTTGGATAGTTTATGTTTCAGTAATATCAAAAGTTAACTTACATGACTCGAAATCAATATTTTTTTATGCTAATGACTGAGAGTACCTAATCTTATTTAAGGAATAATTTTCACTCTCGTGCCTCCAAAATTTATTTAGAATCATTAAATTGACTTGTGATAATATGTTATGTTCAATAGAATGTTGGGGGCACGAATACCTTTCATGAGATGCTTAGTTTGATAATAGAGTCTCCTGAGTTTGTGATTGGACCAAATTGGCCCTCTTAATTTCCACGTTTTCTTGTGCATATACATTTATTGATCAGTTTCATTGATATAATCTTCATAAAATACAGCAAATTAACGTCTTACATGGGAAAAAAATCCACAATATTGATATTCTTAAAATTTGGAAATTCTAAATTAGTGATGAGATTGTTCTGTTATGAAAATTATCCTTGATCAAACTCAAGGAGATCAGTGGATATGCAAATTCAATTTTTAGAAATTGCCTATCTACCAACCTGTTTGAGTTTGATCAAGGATAATTTTCAGAATGGAACAACCTCGTCACCAACTTAGAGTTTCCAAATTGTAAGAATATCAGTAATGTTGATTTTTGTCCCATGTAGGACGTTAATTTTATATTTTTTATGTGAAGATTGTATAAAAGAAACTAATTAGTGAATCTACATGTACAAGAATATGTTTGGGGCTCTAAGATCATTTTGGTCTAATCACATGTTCAGAAAACTCTATTTTAAGCCCTTCTTGGATCGCAGGAACCAGGTATTCTTTACTTTAACTAGCATTTTTATATAATTCATATGCATTATGTTTTTAATCTTTAGATGATAGAAAGAGTACATGATAATTATTGTTTTTGTTTGGTTTGGCTGTTGGATGATTATCACTTGCTGGCTTGTTGCTGGATAGTATGTCAAAAGGAGTACGAGATAATTAGAAGGAGTATAGAATAATTATAGTTTTGGTTGTTGGATAATTATTCGTTGTCGTAGAAGTTAAGCACAGATAGAAATAGACCATACAGACGTGGGACTCCCATTTTGAAATTGGACCCGGATTTGAAAATAGGAACACTTAGGCTTAAAAATGTGCCATAAAGGGGAGGATGCTACCCCCTCTAAACGGAACCACGAGTAGCACGAAGAACTCTTGCGTGTCCAACATAACATGAAGCAACCAGTTGCATAGTCGCGGGTCTACCAGTTTCAGAATAGGACCCTATCTTGAAGATAGGAACACTTAGGCTCGAAAACATGCCACAAGGGGGTGGATTCCAAACTTCACCGTGAATGACACGAACACCTCATGTGCATCCTATGTAACACTTAACAATGAACCGCACAATTACATGACTCTCGATTTGAGAATAGCCTAGATTTGAAAATAGGAACACTTAGTCTTGAAAACGTGTCGCGAGGGGACGGACGCCCCCTCCCCCCACAAACGGCATCGTGAGTGGTTACACTTAATGCACGACCAACGTAACATGTAGAAAGCGGTTTCACATTCGTGGAACTCCCGGTTTGAGAATAGGACTTGGATTTAAAAATTAGAACACTTAGGCAAGAAAGCGTGACACGAGGTAGAGGACGCCACTACCCCCCTACCCCCCACCCCCGGTAAAGGGAAATACAAGTGGGATGAACACATCGTGCGTTTCCAAGATAACACGTATCAACCAGTCGCGCAGTCGTGGGACTCTCGATTTGAGAATAGGACATAGTTTTGAAAATAGGAACACTTAGGCTTGAAAATGTGCTGCGAGGGGGCGAAAGCCACCAACACGCAAAACGGGACTGCGAGTGATACAAACACCTCATGTGTGTCCAAAATAACCCGTAGCAACCGACCGCGCAGTCACAGTACTCCCGATTTGAGAATAGGACTCAGATTTGAAAATAGGAACACTTAGGCTTGAAATATGACATGAGGGGGAGGACGCAACCCCCCACTCACCCCACCACCACAAACGGCACCGTAACTGGCAAGAACACCTCTTTCACATCCAACGTAACATGTAAAAACTGGTTGCGCAGTAGTGGGACTTCCGATTTGCGTATAGGATCCAGATTTGAAAATAGGAACACTTAGGCATGAAATCGTGCGGCAAAGGGGCGAATGCTACCAACCCCCCCCCCCCCTCCAAACGGATTGCGAGTGGCACAAACGCCTCATGCATGTCCAAACTAACACGTAAAAATCGACCTTACAGTCGCGGGACTCTCGATATGAGAATAGGACATGGATTTGAAAATAGAAACCTTTAGGCTTGAAATTGTGACGTGAGGGAGCAGACGCCAACAACCCCTCCCCCCACCCAAATCGGCACCGCTAGTTCCATGAACACCTCGTATGCATCCAACGTAATACTTAGTAATCATCCACAGAGTCTCAAGACTCGTGGTTTAAGAATAGGACTCGAATTTAAAAATAGGACCACTTACGCTTGAAAACGTGTCGCGAGGGGGGACCCCCCCAACACACACACAAATGGCACCGCAAGTGGAACGAACACCTATTTACATCAAACGTAACACGTAGAAACCATCCTCAAAGTCGTGGGACTTTCAGTTAGAATATAGGACCCCAATTTGAAAATAGAAACACTTAGGATTGAAAGCGTATTGTGAGGGGGCGAACGCCACCAACACCCCCCACCCCAACAACACCGCGAGTGAGATGAGCATCTCACGGGTGTCCAACGTAACACAGAGTAAATGGATGTGGAATCACGGGATCCCTTGTTTGAGAATGGGATCCGAATTTGAAAATAAGAACACTTAATCTTGAAAAATTATCGCGAGGGGGCAGACGCCATCCCCTACCCCCTACCCTCTGGGCCAAACGACACCGGTAGTGGCACGAACACCTCGTGCACGTCCAACGTAACACATAGCAACCTATCACGTAGTCGTGGAACTCCAAATTTGAGAATATGACCCAAATTTAAAAAAAGGAACACGTAGGCTTGAAAATGTACCGAGAGGGGGCACACGCTACCAACACTCCCCCAACCCCCACCCCCATCCCACCTCTCCAAACGGAACCACGAGTGGAAAGAACACCTCGTGCGCATTCAACGTAGCACGTATCAATAATCCATGTAGTCGTGGGACTCTTGATTTGAGAATAGGACACGAATTTAAAAATAAGAACACATAGGCTTAAAAACATGTCGTGAGGGGGCAGACGCCCTCAGCCCCCTCCCAAACGGCACCGTGATTGGCATGGACACCTCGTACGCTTTCTTCGTACCACTTAGCAACCGGCCGTGCTATCGCGGGTGAGAAGGTATGAAGTCGCTTTAAAAAAAGATCTCATACCAATTTGTTAAGGTAAGCGTGTAATGCGCTGTGTGCGATATCGATTTAAATAAATGCGTAAATTCCAATTACAAACTTATTTAATTAGAGTCAATTTTGAATCAAATTAATTAATCCCTCTAAACAAACATCTACGTGTGTGCGTGTGTCAAACCAACATAAACACAAATATGTTAACTCACATATTTCAGGAAAAATCCCCTCAGGGAAAAACCTTTTATTTCACTATAATTTGTAAATAAAAATTTACACGGATTACAATGAAATCTATAATAAGTTTACCTCAGCAAACCTACATAAATACGCTGTCCAGAGTCAGCAATGGATTACACTCAGTGAACCCACATGAACCGCAGTCCAATCTTCAGCAAAGATCCACACGCAACGAACCTCGTTGACCTCAATCTTCAGCCAATACAATAACAACCACCTACATCAGTAACATAAATTTCCAATAAAATATGTCTTGGGTTCCACAAAACAACTCACATAAAAGTAATTAGGATTGTGAATTGAAAAGAAACTTTGAACCCTTAAACTGTTGGAGGAACAAAACTAAAGACTTTTCTCTCAAAAAATGTTCTGATAAAAGCAAACAACTTCTCCGTTTTATAAAACAAACTGAACACCCATTATATAACAATCATTGATCTAGTGGCGTGTCAAGTTAAAAAACGGCGTCGCTCGATCGACTGCTGATCTCATTCAAACAAAAATGATGTCACTCGAACAAAATATGATCTCGCTCGAAGGAGACGTCATGTCGTTTGAATGACATTTATCTCATTTGAACGATGCGAACATCAATCCCGAGGTTCTCCATCATACTTAGAAAAATTTCTGAAAAACTTTAAACCTTTACACCTTCAAGATCTGTAACGATTTTTAAATGATTTTAATAAAAAAAATATTTTTTGAAAAACTAACTTTATTAAAAACATTTATAAAACTTAAAAAAACCTTTTATTATAATTTAAAAAATATTTTAACCTTGATAAAAAATATCCGAACACTTTTAATATGAAATGCAAATGGAACTTAAACATATTTTTACCAAAATCATCTCGTCGGGGCTTGGATGTTGAAGACCACTTGTAATTCGGATCCGTCTTTTGTAGATGTAAACTTCCTCAATTCTTCGACAACTTATAGAAGTATATGACATACTTAATTGTGATGGACATATATAAAATCATGTCCTCACAAATCTCCCCATATGTCTATGTCGGTACAAAATAAAAACATATGAATTATAAAAAAAATGACCTATACAACTCTACACTCCCATGAACTCAAAAGTGGAAAGACAAAATTCTAAGTCTTCAAACTTTACTTCAACAATAAAATATTCAATATTTTCTCATCAGGATGTGTTAAATAATGAGCTTTAATTGTAGTACCTACACACGTGAGACAAAGCAAATACCTCGTGATGCATCGAGTTTGAAATGATTTAAAAATACATCAATCATCATAATCAAATCTCCCCCATAATTAAAAAATTCCCATAATTCATTCTCCCCCTTTTTATTTGACCAAAATAGATATGGAAACTAATAAACAAATCAAGCATGGAGTTGTCACAATTAAAGAGATACTCAAAATTATTCCACAAACGTTTTTTGATTTTTCAATTTTTCATACAAAAAATAAAAATCACACCTTGAATTTACACTATGACAAACAAATCATGAAAATGGAATGAATGAGTGTGAACATATTCAATAGGTAATAAAACTCAATCAAGCATATGTGCACAATGCATAAGTGTACTCCTATCGAATGAACATACAAAATATCCTTATGTGTAAAACTTGTTGAATTTAAATGATATCGACTAAATCAAATCAAAAAATCAAAGCCTAAGTGATTTTCACACCAATAACGTTCAAAACTATTTACTGTCGTTTAGAGAATTTTTCAAAAGGACGTGTAAACCCTTGATACATATCCAATCAAAACTCTTTTATAAATAATAATCTTTTTATTTTTTCTAATGAGGTTCTAAATTCTCAACTTAGAGAAAACCTAGAAGACCAAATTTTGGCATATTTCATTTTTTGTATTGATTTAATTTTTTGTCCGAGCTCTTTTCATATGGTGGCTTTCACGATGTGATTATTATTCACTCGCAGCACTTTCCTGTGTTACTCATCATTTTTCAAAATTAAACAAATTCCTCACGAGCAATGGTTTTTACATGCACTACTTTTATTACTCTCGTATTATTGTATTTGGTTCATTTTAAGGACACGATTGAGATGAAAACACTCTACCAACATATGATAGACAACTTTAATAATCAAACAAATCTAAGCACGTGTGCACTACAGGAAATAATGAGTCAAACATGTAGGAAGTATCAACTAATAACATCTCAATGACTCCAAACATTGTAAAGCACATGGATGACATGACATATTGTCTCAAAACACTATCAAATAGTCACATGGATATGGAATGATGTCATAACTTGGTCATCCTAAATGTTCATTCATAAACGGTTCAACCAAAATACATAAATCTTTTTGTCTTTTTCAAAAAAATTATCAAAATAAAATCTTTTTGTATTTTTTAAAAAATATATAAAAAAAAATATAATTACAAAAATGGTACACACTAGCAATAGGCAAAAATATCATCATGCAAATGAACATATGCTAGAAAATAAGTCTAAACATCAATCGTTAGGTGCGATGAGATTTTCCAAAGGTGGTCGCATCATACGAAAAACCTCCATCAAGTCATGTGAAGTCTTGACCAAAAATAGTACCTGCTCCCTAATATGTGAAAACTCTCTCGCATAATCATCCGGAGTACCAGGTGTGGGTGCGTGCGGGTGAACACGTGTAGTAGCAAAGCATGACACATAACCCAACTTAAAGCAAAACTCTCTCAGGTGTCCTCTCTTCATACAGTGTGTGCACACATAAACTGGCCTAGGTACACATTTCTCAAAACATCTCATATGTGCTTTCCTATAAGGTACGGGACGCCTACGTGGGTTACGTTGAGAGTCATGTTAATCTAACACTAAAGTGGAAACCAACTCGGGTGCAACATGTGAAGTGGTTGCACCGTCATGACTTATTCCTAAACTTTGACCACTACCTAAAATGGGATTGAGAACCATATTTCCTTCCTTCTTAGATGTATTCTCTTAAGTGACTTTAACCTTTAGGGCGTGCTTGAGATTTTTATCTAATTGTGACACGCGAGTTAAAAGTTCACTTTTCTCCCAATTCACGACGATCAACTGCTCACTGAAATTAATCTTAACCTTTTCGAGTTGACTCACAGACGCCTCAAAACTCCTCAAACTTTCTAACTCTCTCTCCAAATCTCTTACCCTAAGACCTAACTCCTTATTCAGTTTTTTAGACTTTAAGGTCTCGGCATACAAATATTTAAACGCAATATGGATCTCACTATCACCCTCACTAGCTCACTCACTCTCTCCATCGCTAGAAACACTCAAATCCTCTTCGGGGATCTCACGTACACAAGTGTCCCTAATGTCATGGGATAAACTGATTGTGCTCACGTGACTAGCAAAAAAGGCAAAAAACTTTCCTTGTCAATTTTCATCCTCGGTATCACTCACCTTTTCCTCACTATCACTATGGGTGGCTGGCATAGCAACTTTCTTACCTTCTTTCCTAATTCTATTGGGACACTCAAACGACTTATGCCCTTTTCCCTCACACTCAAAACATGTCAATTTTTCTAAATCTCCTTCGCCCTCTTTCTCTTTCTCACTACTTTCTTTGGCCTAGTCTTTCTTTTTCTCAAAAAACTTTTTATTGTAAGAATTTTGTTTTGAAAATTTGAGAATGTTTTTAAAAATCTTTGCAAGCATGGCCACATCAAAATCAGACTCGTCCTCAGACTCGGACTCATAAAAACTCACTTTCTTTTTCTTCTTATACTGGGCTTTAAGTGCTATCCATCTATCCTTAGGCTTGACAGTGTCAGGAAACATCTCAATTTCATATGTCTGGAGGTATCCAAACAACTCTTCTAATTTCAGACGATTCAAATTACCTAAGGTATTTAAAACAGTCACTTTAGGGATAAAACGTTTTGGAAACGATCTTAAAATCTTTTTAACCACTCGTGCATCAGGTATAGGCTCATCAAGATTAAAACTAGTGTTGACAATGTCAGACAAGCGTGCATAAAAAAACATCAAAACACTCAGTCTCAAGCATGGTAATCGTTTCAAATTGAGTAGTTAAATTTTAAATTTTAGACTCTCTCACCGTGTTAATGCCTTTGTGGGTGAGTTATAAAACATCCCACGCTTCTTTAGACGTGGTGCACGTAATAATACGTCAAAACTCATCGGGGGTGACATGTTCAAAAATTGAACTAAGCCCACATGAATTAAAAGGTCTCTATCTAAACTCATTTTGAGTACAGTCTGACACAAGTTTTAGATTCGTGACATTGTTTGCGGTGACAATGGGAGGAGTCCAGTCTCTTTCACAAATTAACAAAACTCTCTCATCGATTGCTATTAAATTTGATCTCATGTGGAATTTCTAGTAAGAATAATTACACTGTCAAACATTGGCGGCCGATTATATAAGTTTTCACTTAAAAATATTGTGATAATTTTTAAAAATATGATTTTTAAAAAAAATCAATATCACATAAATTTTCTAAAAAAAGGAATACGCAATAAATTAGCGTAACCTGCTCTGATACCAATTTGAGAAAGTATGCACTCGCTATATAAAATATCTGATACCAATTTGTGAAGGTAAACACGTAATTCGTTGTGTGCAATACCGATTTAAATAAATGCACAAATTCCAATTGCAAACTTATTTAATTAGAGTAAATTTTGAATCAAATTAGTTCAATCCTCTAAACAAACATCTACATGTGTGTGTATGTGTCAAACCAACATAAACACAAGTATGCTAACTCAGAAATTTCAGGAAAAATTCCCTGAGGGAAAAACCTTTTATTTCACTATAATTTGTAAATCACAATTTATAGGGATTACAATGAAATCTGCAATAAGTTTATCTTAACAAAGATACATAGACGCGCAATCTAAAGTCAGTAATGGATTCCACGCAGCGAAGCCACATGAACCGTAGTCCAGTCTTTAGCAAATATCCACACGCAACGAACCTCAATGACCTCAATCTCTAGCCAGTACCATAAAAGGCACCTACATCAACGATATAAATTTCCAGCAAAATATGTCCTGGGTTCCACAAAACAACTCTATAAAATTAATTGGGATTATGAATTGAAAATAAACTTTGAACCCTTAAACTGTTGGAGAAGAATAAATACTGCTTAAAGAAGTTATCGAACAAAACTGAAGACTTTTCTGTCAAAAAGTGTTCTGATATAAGCAAAAAACTTCTCCATTTTTTTTTAAAACTGAACGCCCATTATATAACAATCATTGAGGTGGTGGAGTGTCAGCTTAAAAAGAAGCGTCACTCAAATGATTGTTGATCTCGTTGGAAGGAAAACGATATCGCTCGAACGAAAACTGATCTCACTCGAACGAGACGTCATGTCGTTTGAACGATATTAATCTCGTTTGAACGATCAGAACATCAATCACGAGGTTCGCCATGACACGTAAAAAAAAATTTGAAAAACTTTAAACCTTTAAACCTTCGAGATCTATAAACGATTTTTAACAAAGATTTCTATAAAAAATAATTTCTGAAAAACTAATTTTATAAAAACCATTTATAAAACTTTCAAAAACCATTTATTATAATTAGAAAAATATTTTTTTAACCTTTATAAAAAAATATCCCAACACTTTTAATATGAAATGCAAATGGAACTTAAATATATTTTTTTATCAAAATTATCTCGTCGGGGCTTGAATGTTGAAGACCACTTGTAATTCGGATCCATCTTTTGTAGATGTAAACTTCCTCAATTCTTCGACGACTTATCGCAGTATATGACATACTTAATTGTGACGGACATGTATAAAATCATGTCCTTACAGCGGGACTCCAGATTTGAGAATAGGAGTAGAATTTGAAAGTGGGAACACTTAGGGTTGAAAACGTGTCATGAGAGGGTGGATGCCCCCCCCCCCCCCCCCCAAAAAAAAAAAAAAACATCACCCCAAGTGGCACGAACACCTTGTGCATGTCCAATGTAAGATGTAGCAATCGTTCATGCAGTCGCGATACTCCAGATTTGATAATAGGACTCGGATTTGAAAATAGGAACACTTAAGCTTGAAAACGTTATACGAGGGGGTGGACGCCACCCCCCCCCCCCCCCCCCACACACACACACAAACGACACCGCGAGTATTATGACAACTCATGCATGGCCAACGCAACACTTAGCAATCGTCGGCGTAGTCGCGGGACTCCCAAATTGAGAATTGGACCCGAACATCCCATATTTGTTTTTTAGTTTAATATTGTCATGGATCTAGTGCGTGACCATTTTCCTTAGTGATATATGTTGTCTTGATTGAGGTTTGTGACCACACTGGCAGGGGTGTATTTTTTTAGTCACGACCACCATGGTGAGGGGGATAGGTAGTCATGACTTTGGCCCGTAACCTTAATCATGGAGTGTAAGGAACAGTCATGGCTTTGGGCTGTGACAAAGTTTCCATATAGTCACATGTGGGTCAGGGATATAGCCCATGACTAGATGGTCACGGACTTTGTTCACAATTTTTTTTCTCTTATGAAGAGGTTGGTGACCAGTTCCCTTGGTCTAGGACTTGTTCCATGACCCATAACTTTGGTCATGCCCAATTTGGTCATAGCCTAGGTCCGCAACCCTTGGGCTTGGTCACGACCCAAGTCCGCCACCATTCGTATAATTTGGTGTACTGTTGATTTTGTGATCAAGTAGGCTCCTAAACCAGTCAAGTAATTTATCCTGAATTATTCAATGAATAAGTTGGACTATTAACCAATGAAACTGATTAAGGAGATTCATATAGGCGGGGACATCATTACAATATCGGGCATGGTGTTTATTTTTTAGAATCCCTCAACTTATTTTTCTAAAACGATAATGTAAAATATGTTTAAGTTTGAGAATATACAGATTGTGTTTAGCATAGATTATAGAACTTAAATATAAATCGATATCCTATCGATAGAGATAAATATACAGTCTCAGTATTTGGTGTTGACTAAAAGAATGTGTCCGATTGTTAAGGAAATTGTTATATAGTTCGAATGAGAACGCACTAGTACATCAGGAATGTATTGAACATGAATCTATGTAAAATCAAAGTTTACTTACTTTAATGACTTTCACAATTTCAAAGATTTGTGAACGGCTCATGTATTCTAATCTCATGGAATATTGAATAGTGAAATATTCATGTAATTATTATTTCAATTTTCGTATGGTTAAAATTCAATTTATTAGATCAGTTAACCCTGTAAGTTGGGTAATTGATTAAAAGGGAACTAACGATGTTATATTTTGGAGAAATTTGCATTCACGTTTATTTTTTCCTGAATTGTAAGAATCCCGTGATGAAGTTATAATTTTTAACTCCAGCAATAAACATGATCTGTGGATTATTTAATAATCTGGTAGAGTACCATGTTTGCTAATTTTGTTAATTAAGAACTTATATGTCAATTATATTAAATTTTAAGGAATCACATTTCACTATGAAGGTATTTTTAAATCAATGGTTGGAATTATGTGTCATATAAACTTTATAGATAATGACTATAAATAATAGTATTTAATTGTAAGAGGATTAAACTGGAGTGCAGTTGCAGTTATTTCATGGACGTAATTATAATTAATGGAAAAATAAAATTTTAATTATAGGGATTAATTAGGAATTTTCTATGTAAGAGTCAATTTGTTTGTAATTGGCTTTATTCCGAACAAAACAGTTTGAGTCTAGGCTAAGCTGATTAATTCTCTACTGGCTCGTTTTGAGGAGGATTCCTAGGCTCATGTTATTAGGGATTCTCAGATGACGACATACTTTGAGGAGATGCACTGACGTGAGCAAAACTATGGTGCTTAGTCCACTGGGTGAGACCTGATGATGTCGATATTATTAGTGGAGATGATGATGTTGATGATGATGATGATGTTGGTGGTGATGATGATGATACTGCTAATGTCTAGATATTTTTTAAACTCTTCTGATGATTAGATTGTATTTATGACAACTTTTGTATTTGCTGATGAATTTATTTTATCGCACTTATGATGTACTTATTTATGATACATTATGTATTTATCTCATCTGGATATGTTTATCAATATATTTTCATTCTTGGACATGGATACTATATTTATGTAGTCATGTTTATTTCATTATGATATTAGATATCCATTTGACACTCATATGCTCCATATTTGAATACTGCCACATTTTTATATCCACTTTGTCATGATATTTCACTTTACTGATTTTAGACTGCCTAACTAGCCATGCTTATCATGTTTCATTGCTGCTATATTTGTTACTCATGTGATTGTCTATCCCATAATTTGTCTACTCTAGGAAAAAAGGGGGAGAGATATGTGATGTAAGGGGAGTATTTTTTTTAATGCTTTATTGATATATTTTTTTGTTCCTCCATACTTCACTTGGGTATATGTTTGTTTATTTCATGTGTGTAGAAATTTTCAGTGATTCATATTTCAGCTACATTGCATTCTAACAGGTTCATGCTTGTTAGTCCCACAGATTATTATCCATGTCCTGTATTTTTCATTTTTTGGTTTATAGGATGGGACATAGGGTTTTTGGCTTGACGACCCGACTTAGGCATTTCTCTTTTTTTGGTTTTGTCTCGAAATAGCCAGAGGGAGAGATTTGTAAGGACAAATTTTCAATACAGCCAATTTGTTTATAATTGGCTTCATAACAGATAAACAGTTTGGGTCTAGGTTAGCTATTGAGTTTTGATCCCATAAAGCGTATGACGTTCCAAGTTGAAGAATATGCAGTTATAACTTTGAAGATAATATCATGCCGAGTTTAATTCTTCACATTCAGATAATTTTAGATAACTCAGGTATGCATGCTTAGTGATTTAGAATCTTGTTTAAATGATGGATGATTTTAAATGGTTTTTAAATGTTTTTAAATATTGGGAATTTAAAATATAATTTGTGAAAACATATTTCATTATTTCTGAGTTAAAATATTTTTAGAAATTGAGGAATTGTTTTTAAAAAATAAAATCAAGTTTTAGTTGTCGTTCAAATGACATCCCACTGTCGTTTGAATGACCTGCCGCCTTGAAATTCGTGTTTGACTATAAAAGATTACTTCTACTGAGAAATACATAGAGAACCTTTGCCAAAATGTTTCTGCAATAGTTTTGTGAAAAAATTTCCAAGATTTTCATCACTCGGAGTTTTTTCAAGATCAAATCTCAAATCAAAGCTTTTGATCTTGAACGTGTTTACTGGAATCATGCTCTTCATTCATTGAACATATTACCTTCGTGCAGTGGATTTCGTACTTACTGTGTGCGAAGACGAAGCGGTGAAGTTCGTGTTCTGATTTAGTGATGGTTACTGAGGTTACATCGATGGATACTGAGGTACACGTGGACTCGTGTGCTGCGGACCTAGCATAGGTGGACTCCTACGTTGCACTGTGGAGGAGTGGTTGAAGAGAAAAAGAGGCGTCAAGACTTGTGGGTGATCGAGTCGTTGAATAAGACTAAATTCTCTCTTTGTAATTTTTTGTATCATAGTTATTGTCTGGGCTGGCCGTCCGAGATTTTTTCCCTTAGTGGATTCCTCATACATTGACGTCTCTTGTGATTGATTTATTTAATTTATCTGTTTAATCACTTGAATGCATGCTATAGGATTAACAAGATAAAACTGGTTTTTCACGAGTTAAGTTTAAGACATAAAATTTGAAAATTTTGAATATTTTGCGTTCAGCTAAAGATAACTGCTAAAGGGTCTTCTTATTATATTTCTTTTGGCCGCTAATTTAATTATTTTCCATAAGTTCCTGATATAATCCTTAATTAAGAAAAACCCCTCTTTGTAAAACATAAGTTTTCCTTCGATATATTGAGGAGAAGGGAAACCTAGACCATAAACTACACACTCTTGTGTGTGTGTGTGTTTGTATGTGTGTGTGTGAGAGAGAGAGAGAAGGAGAAAGAGAGAGAGAGACTATCTCAAGTCCTCTGGAAGTTATGTCAATATGTGCCAAGATATAAACCCAAATATGTTCATGGATATTGTACCAGGAGAATTGAGGTGATTAAAGTGGTAACATTTGCATCAAGAAAATTCTTAATCATTCTATGATCGCAGTTCAACCATAAGACTTTCAAAGGTATAATTGTCTTTATTCAGGTCAATTTTTTGTTACCCAAACAATGCTTGAGTATACAATCCTTGTTTATTGATCCCATTTTTATATTTTGTTATGTTTTTTAAACTAGTAGGCTTATCACTCGCAACATATCCACAACTTCCCTAACATGAACAATACAAACAAAATATGTCATTCTTAACATCCCTATAAATTTCTTTATTTTTTAAGGGTTTTCACTTTTAAATAAGCTAATATGTCGGGCGTAACTATAGACCTCCCATTCTTAAACCCACTTTAATCCTCCATAAGTCCCCTAGAGATCCCGACTCTTCCCCCCGTACAAGGCAAGAATCTATATCCTTATGATACATACACTTTTAGGTCCTCGCCTAATTTCTAGACCAACTTCACCTTCAAAAATGTTAAAATTTAGGAACACCCAAAACACAAAACTTGTAGTTCTTTGAAATATTTTCTAATCAAGAAAACTATGTGCGAATCAAACACCTAGTTGAAAAGATGTGGTAAAAGATAGAAGAACAGTGAAGGTATGCATGACATCCTACTGATCGACAAGTTCCACAATACTTTTACGCCAAAGAGGCGTCCTTCTTGTCGGTTGGTTTCTCTTATGCCAATCGACTGCCCTTGGGGAAATTTTTCCTTTTCTCCGTTTTAGATTTCCCTCTCTATATAAAGTGTCACCCTCACTTTTAGGGGTCTCTAATTGTATGCTTCTTTTGCCCCATTTTGAGAAAATCTAAAAATTCCTCTTACATTTATCTTAAAACATCCACAATTTATCTCTAAAATTCAATTTCCACCTTATTCATCATCCATCCTTCATCCTATACATTTTCGAAGTCTTAAAGACAAAATTGGGTATCATCACTCACTTTGAAGCTAGCGAGAAAGTTTAAAAGTACTCATAAATCTTAATTTAGGATTTATTTTCTTATATCTTTCATTGGTATATATTTAATTGAATTCACCATCTTCATTATATTCTTCAAGCTCTTATGCTACTACATTTTCCACCAAACCAAATAGCACCACCCTTTATTTACATTGCATCCGTCCAATCTTAATTTCGTAAATCAGAAATACAAAAAGTAAGATTTTTGTATTTGGAAATATAGTGGTGTTACGTATTTGATTCTCACACAAAAAGTGTTTTTAACACCCATTTTAATAGAAAAGGATTCCACACTCACTTATCTCTCTCTAGGGTTTTCACCCACACCTTTCAAAATTAAAAAAAAAAATGTGAAATTGTAAACACAATGTATATCCACCTTTAAAGCTCGCTTTGAATTATGTGAGTTTGATCCATCTTCGTGTGGGTACGTTGCCATCTTGGTTTCATTCCCGAGATACATGTCCACTTTCGTTTCTTTGTTTTCTTCTAATTTCACATGTATCCATTATTTTCCTTTTATATGTTCTATTTCTCAGCACTTTATGTCTTCCATCACATTTAAGATCTTAATTGCACATAATCACTCATACATAGTGATGTTACAACTATTACAATATTGCTCGTATATATTTTTCTACACTTGACTAAATGTGTCACATGCGCACACTTGCATATTTACTCTCTTGTAAACCTTCCATACACTTTCACTTGTATTTATACTTATACATGAAAATTCATTTAGTCTCGCACATACTTATAAGAGAAATAGTATATATATATTACACTAATAGAGGTAGAAAGTACGAAGGGGATGCCTAACACATTCCTTCTTTATAACTTTATTCCCGTTCCCATATTTCTCGTTTGTTTCGATCATTTGCCGTAATCCTCATTTTGTTTTTTTGTTTTTTTGTTTTTTTTTTTTTATTTTCGTTTTGTGTGTTTTATGGTAAACTATGTAGACGTTTCTGAATTTTACAATATCACTCACCACAACATTAGCATTTATACGCTCAGCTTCCTCATTTGTAGAGGAGAAAACGAGTGCACATCGTACATCTCATGCACATCTGTAGATTTTGAGCGCCCATCCTCCTCTTCTTGGTCAGGATGGCCATAATAAATGTAGACGATTTATTAGTTGAATCAGATAAATTCATGTGTTATTACTCCCTTTTCTTTATTCTTGTGTATTTCATGATTGACTTATTGATAATTAATTAAGATAAATTGTTGGATTCTGAACATGGAAAATCAACCATGAAATAATAAAGACAAAATTCAAACGAACATTTAACAATGCATAAATACTCAAATATTTTTTTAAAGAACAAAACATGTGCCCTAAAAACAATATACCCAAAAATTTCATCTAATACAAAAGTAGTTGAACTATATATACCCTATCGTCCTACAAGAATGATCTCATTATCAATGCTCTTATGACAAACATTTTTCCATGGTAAAATGACAAAGTTATCCTTCCAAATGGTCAAATTCTTGCTCATCATACATGATTCAATTATATATTGTTGCACGGCCGAGAATATATTTGTAATTAATTGACAAAACCCTTAGTAGTGGAGTGGGACCTAGCTTTGATTAATAAGACTTTAGTACGTCCTTACATTAAATAAATAAGATAACATGCTTCACTTATCTTAGACAACGAACCAACTCACGAGCACCTAAATAATCACCATTTCAATACTTTATTACAACATTGCCCTTCTCATTGGAAACGCATATAGTCATTTCTAAAATAATACTATTGTCAATTATATTTCAACTTTTACCCTATACTTTTGTAAGTTTGTAGACTATGCAACTACATGTGTACACTATTAAGGTCGAATAAATTCTTATAAGTTATATGCTGGATGGGCAGACAAAGCTCAAGGTGGAGAATATATCTGAATAATTACTATGCAACTTACTTAAATAAACAATTCTTTAGTCCTGTTTAATGGAATAAATAAAAGAAAATGAGTGGTATCTGTAGAGATGAAGACCCATCTTTATTATAAGCTACAAAGGAGGATTTGATTCCTAAGCTGTATCTTTTTAAAATTAAGCTACTACTTTGGCATACTTTTATTCAAAACATTATCCAGTTGAATTTGTAACCTCACTTTTATATTGGCCTTTCAAAAAAAATTAAAAATTTTAATTAACAAGTTTAGAAACTGTTATAATCTTCAAACAATTAATTTTTACCTTAAAGAATTAAGTATTTGCCTAGAATAATTTTTAGACACACAATCATATAATGGACTGTGGAGTCAGGGGCGGAGCTGTTAAGGGACAAGTGGGGGCAGAAGCTCCCACGAGATTTTCAAAAAAAAAAAAAAAAGAAGGTATATAAAAGTATTTGATGTAAAAGTTTATGTTATGAAAATTTGTAGGATTTTTTTATAAATATACCATACTTATAACTCAAATTTGTAGGGCTTTCTTAATTATTTATTTGTTTATTTCTAGACAAGAGGTAACTTTAAAACCTCTTTCTCCTTTCCTCATTTGTACTGGATGCGTAACTTTATTTTTTATTTGAAGATTTATTTGTTTTTTATTTAAATTTATTACAAATAGTCAAAAAGAACCTCAAAAAAAAAAATTCGGGGGCGGGAGCCCCCGAACTCCCGGAAAATAACTCCCGCTGTCTCATATTCCTGGCTACGTCCCTTTGTGGAGTGGACTTTCATAAGAAATGATTTCCATATTTCTATGAAAGAAAAGTAAAACACCAAAGTTTATTTACTATTGAAATGGTTACTATTTCTAATAGTAATTTAATTTTGGGTCCAGTAAATTTGGTCGATTTAGTAAAAATTGGTGTGTCTAGAACTAAAGTAGGCGTTCACTGTTTTTGTAATTTTTTTACAATACAGTCAGTTTTAAATATCTTTGGGGCAATATACCAACTCGTAACTATAAATTACGAACGTGCATGTTAACATATCAACTCGAGAATTGCAAAATAATATCGAGAATGCTCAATTATCTTCAATCGTAATATATTTGGTGACATGTTGAAGTTAAAAACATGAGATCTTAAATATTAAGTTCTATTTTTTAAGATTTATTTGTATTCACTTTTATGTTTTTATTTAGTTGTAGGTCCTATTGAAACTATTATGGGGCAAGTCTCATTTTTTGAAGAAAGAAAGAAGGGTTATTATAGACTAGTTATGATCCGTTTTTGGTGATTATGATCCGTTTTTGAAATTTTAAAAACATATGAGATAAGAACCTAACAAATTTTAAGAGATGAGAATAAAGTTAAAAACAACCATACAAACATTTGTAGTTTTTAGCAAAATATCTTATAAAGTCTATATCTAAAAAAATTATTGACCCATTTTTATATCTATCTTATTTTTTTACAAAATAACCTCAATATGACTCGTGTTTTTTTTTCTGTTCTCCTTATTAATGATATCACAATGAGAATTTGAACTTCCTGTTGTGAACCAATTTGTCTACATGCGTGATTTGAAAGTATATTCCTACATTTTTCTTAGTCAATTGCAGTGCAATTCCTTGTGAAAAATGGAAAAAAAAGCCCCTACAAATGGTATGGAATTGGGTAAAAAACAAGAGGATTAGGTGATATTTTTCATTTAGCAAAATGACACAGCAGTGTGTTTCATGTGTTTCATACAGTTAGTTAGGTCGGTAATCTTCATAACGTTGTACAATCAAAGAGAAATTCAATTGATTAAATAACTTACTATACTTAGTTGGCATTCATAAAAAGGATCTGATGAATTATGAGTTCAATACATTATTTTTAGCGGAAAGATGATATTTCTTGCTCATTATCAGACAATCACTTATTTACAAATCTCGTATTGAACTAATCGCTTCCATTTCCCATCTCATAGAAAACTCTTTCCACTCCGCTTGGCGTTATTCCCGGAGAGAGATGTTTAAATGCTCCTAAAAATTAAGATCAAAATAAGTATTTTTTATAATTTTTATTAATAATGAGTCCTTGATGAGTCATTAAGTGTTTATATAAACGAGATAATATATATATATATATATATATATATATAATATGGGAGCTTGGTTTTTGAAAATGTACACATTTTTAACGGTCCGGATGAGCGCCATGTCCTTACATATTTTAATAGATGAGATCAGTTGTACTTTCTTTTTACAATCCTACCCTATAACTATTTGGTCCCCCCCCCCCCCATTTTTGTACTTAACAATCTTACCCTTTAATTAAAAAATTAGGGCTTTTAGGTAAAATCATGTAGTGTGTTGGTTTCCCCTACTTTTCTACCGAAACACTCTCACATTCTCTTACCTCGCTCTCTCTTTCGTTTCTCTCTTCGGTTTCTCCTTTCCCCAAAGAACACCCACCCCTACGGCCGCCCCCTACCGCCGCCAGATAAGATCCCTCCCCCTCCCCCTCCCCCTTCCCCTTCCCCACTCACACACGCACACAAAAACGCACAAACACGCACAAACAGAAACACACACACGCAGTCCACAAACGCAGTCACACAGCACACACACACAGTCACACACGCACACACGCACTTACTTTTGGGTTTGGGGTTTTTTGAAGTTTGGATTTGGGGTTTTTTGAAGTTTGGATTTGGGGTTTTCTGAACTTGCAACATTTGAAAAGATCAGTTGAAACCATTAGTTTCATCCTGAACAGACCAAAATTACAGAACTCAAAGGGTATGTTGATGTACATTTTTGGTTACATTTTTTGGGTTTGGGGTTTTTTTGGTTACATTTTTTGTTACAGAACCTAAAATTACAGAACGGACCAAACCATTACTTTTGGTTTTTTTTTTTTCTGTGCACTGATTCTGCAATTTTTGGTTATATTTTTTTTGTGTACAGAACTCAAAGGGTATGTTGATGTACAGAACTTCAAAGGGTATGTTTTTTTTTCTGTGTACAGAACTCAAAAGGTATGTTTTTTTCCTGTGTACAGAACTTCATATTTCAAATTGATTTGTTGTTGTATGTTTTTTATTACTGATTTGGGGTTTAATGTGGACTCCATACTGAAAATACTACATGAATTGGAGGAAAATACTGATGTGGACTCCATACTGAATTCATGGACTCCAAACTTAATTGAAAATACTGAATTGATGGACTCCATACTGATGTGGTCCATCAATTCAGTATGAAAATACTGCATACTGATGTGGAAAATACTGAATTCCATGGAATTGGAATCCATATTGAATTGAAAATACTATCAAACCCTCTTTCAAGGTGATTTCAATGGTGAAACTCTTAAAGAGCAAGAGTATGATTAAGATATATTGGGTGCTTATTTTCTTCTTCTGAATGCATATCTCACATATTATGTTCATTTGGTTTAAGATCTATTTGTGTTCATGTTTATGTTCATATTTTGGGATCTAATTGTTTTTTATTTTTTATTGTTTTCTCTTTTTCAGATCAAGATCTGTTTATGCATGTTTCTATTTATATAAGGTATACACATTCTCTCTAATTTAAGACATTGGTTTGATATTGCGCACCAACACATGTAGTATATAGGTTAGGATGTTGTTGGACAGATGTTCGACAAAATGCTTAAATGAATGTTAACACATGGTAAGATACATGTTCAGTCTCCTCAGTTATTTTTTCTATGTTGTTTTTGGTTTTATATTATAGCTCACCAATGAGTAGGCTTTTCTTCTCCCCATTTAGCAAGCGATTCCTCATTTAGAAGGCTTGGTATGAGTAAGCACTTATGTCGACAAATCAATTTAGGTGTTTACTTCAAGTGTTTATCTAATTCTTGCACATCTTGAAATTACAGGAGCCTATGGTGTACAATACTAAACAACAAAGAAATTCAGTGTTACAGATTTATGTTTTTTTATTTCTTCTCTTAAAGGAGTTCCAGTTATTGCATATTTTAACTTTCTGTTTTGGTTTGGGATTTTTACGATGTTTCCGAATTAAGTGTTTGCTTGAGTTGTGTTAATAAGAGTCGAGCGTTGCAAAAAAGCGATATATAAACAACTAATATGGATCTGAATTTTTATCAAGGTTCTGGTACAAATTAGCTTGAGGTGTGTTCTAAATCCGAAGATTTTGTTTATTATGTTTACCCAAATTGATAGTTTATTAGAATTTATTATGGGGGTAGAAGGCGCACTGAGACTTATGGTATGTTACATTTTGCTGTAGAGAAGTGAGCAGAACATATGGTTCATATAGTTTTTGGTTTGTAACCTACATGGTTGTTTCTCTGAAGAAATTGATTGGAACCTACTAAATTAATAAGCACCACGACTCGCAGGGTTTCATGTTTTATTTCTTTAGTCGGGTTTTATTCATTTATGACACTAAGACTTGAAACAAAATATACTTTGTTGCATATTTTTTATGCACATAAGCATTATGGGTGGGAGCTAATATTTCACTTTGGTTTTTGGTGCTTTCTCAGGAAAGTATGGTTGCTAATAATAAAGTTCGTTGGATTCTTAAGGTAATAATAATTATTTCGTATGGATTATTGTGAGATAATGTTTTAATATGTTTGATTCCAATTCGTAGTTCTATTTCGAGATAATTTGTATTTTTTGGTGTTGGCTTAAGGTGATTATAGCCATTTAAAGAACACACTTAAATTGAAAATGATTTCTCCCTCTTTTCTCAAACTTGGGAATATAGTCTTATATGGGTTGTAACCATTATTGTGATGTTGAAAATCAGGTGTACTATTTGTTTTTTTTTCTTTTGTTTAATTTACGATCTGAAAAAAAACTACTTACCAATTCTCCAAGAACCGGTGGTATTCGTTTGTTTCAATCACTTTTTAGTAAATGTAGAACTCATATTTTAACTATTCTACTTATCTATTTCAGGTGGACTTTAGCCATGTTCTGAGCTTGACTCGGTTTACTCTCATTTCTACTTCATCTGTTCTGTTTTGAGGTTATAAGTTTGTGTTCATTTATGTTCATTCCCCACTCACACATGCACACATGCGCACACAAACACACACACAGACACACAGAGCTCTACCTCATCTTCTCCCCCTCCTCCGCCCCCCGCCCCGCCCCCTCCCCCCTTCCCCACTCACACACGCAGAGCATATATGCAGCCCCCTCCCCCGCCCCCTCCGCAGCCACCTCTTGCCCTGATAAAATCCATCCCCCCCTCCCCCCTTCTCCACTCACACACACGCACACGCACACACACACGCACACATACACACACATAACTCTCCCTCATCTTCTCCCCCGCCCCCTCCGCCGCCCCCTGCCCCGCCCCCTCCCCCCTTCCCCACTCACACACACACACACAAACATGCACACACAAACATGCATAACTCTCCCTCATGATATAAGAAGTAATCTACGAGCAAGATCATATATAATAATTAATTAATTTTAAATTAATTTTAACTAACTTATCCTTTGATTTGAACCGTTCATATACGTAGATATAATATACTTGCAAAGTTTTGTACTCATGTCGTGTCAATTTTGGATTAATGTCGTGTCGTTTTATGCTATCGTATTGTTTCTAAAAATTGAAAATTGCCACCCCATGGAGGCATAACAACTCAAAAGCACATATTTAGGAAGTTATGTGAATTTGAGGTGATATTTTTAGATGCTAAAAATATTTCTAAAGAGCGTAAGATGAGCTAAACAGACCATCTCGAGTTAAAATTGTTGATTTCGCTACGGCTATAAATTGTCCTCGAGTTAATATTGCATGTACACTAATTTCCTGTAGTTGCATCACGATGGATGTTACGTGTACACTAATATTGCATATCATCCATGTCTGCAGCGATGTTCAGCGAAGAGTTTTTTTGCAGCGATGATGGCTTCCACGTGCGTGGGTAACACAATGGTATGAATTTTTCGTCTATTGAGGAGGTATTTACCTGACTACAATTTCTTTGCCTATTTTTCCCATTTGAACATACCGTTTGACCACTAGAATTACAGTGTATTGATTTAATTTTACTTCTGTTGGGTATCATTTTCTTTGATAAAATTTAGCAACAACTGAAATGATAAAAATGCTCGCACTGAAATGATGGACGTAGATTAGGACGGCTGCATATGTATGCAGTGCATATATATATGCAGGTGCATATATATGCATATGCACATATATATGCTGATTGCATATATATGTAGTGCATATATATGCATATGCATACACATATATATGCAGCTGTATATATATGCATATGCATACACATATATATGCAGCATATATATGCTGATTGCATATATATGCAATGCATATATATGCATATGGACACATATATATGCAGCTGCATATATATGCATACATATATGCAGCTGCATATATATGCTGATTGCATATATATGCATATGGACACATATATATGCAGCTGCATATATATGCATATGCTGATTATGTATATATATGCAGCTGTATATATATACATAATCAGCACATGCATATATATGCGTATGCATATATATGCTGATTGTATATATATGTATAAAGTTCCTCATGCTTTGAGTATTTCCATCTTTACAATGCTTCAAATGAAGCTATGGGTTATTATGGTAGTGTTGGTCTGTTAATTAGTTTGTTTTATAGGGGTTTGTGTTAATGTTGGTTGACACATAACTTTTTTGATAACTAACTTTTCACTTTTTTATTTAATAAAGAAATTTGCATAATATTATGCTAAATATCAAGTCATATATGTTATACTATGCTGAAAATCTGTTATACTGAATATTAAGATGAAATTTGCATCAACACAAATAGGGTCTCGATTGGTTGGATTATCTATTACGTTTCACCTTCTATTTTGATCTATAAATATGGGATCGGTTAATATTCAAACACACACACACACATGCACACATGCTCCCCCTTCCCGTCCCCCGCCCCCTTCCCCACTCACACGCACACACGTGGACACAAACATACGAGCCCCCGCCCGTCCCCTCCCCCCTTTACCACTCGCACACAAACACACGCACGCACACACTCACGCTACATATATGCATACCTGCCCCGTCCACTCCCCCCTTCCCCACTCACACACGCAGACACAAACACACACACAAACACGCACACATGCACCCCTTGTCCGTCCCCTCCCCCCTCACACACGAACACACACGCACACAAACACACACAAACATGCACACACGCGCACTGGTATATATGCATACACGCAAACATGCGCACACATGTGCATGCACGCACACGCCCCAACCCCGTCCCCTCCCCCCTTCCCCACTCACACGCACACACGCGCACACAAACACATGCACACACGCGCCCCCTCCCCCCTTCCCCACTCACACGCACTCACGCGGACATCAACACGCCCCCTGCACGTCCCCTCCCCCCTTTCCCACTCACACGCGCGCACACAAACACATGCACGCACACACGCACACAATCGCACTACATATATGCACACCTTCCCCGTCCCATCCCCCCTTCCCCACTCACACACGCGGGCACAAACACAAACAAACATGCACACATGCACCCCTGCCCGTCCCCTCCCCACTCACGCACACGCGGACACAAACACACACAAACATGCACACACGCGCACTGCATATATGCACTGGCATATATGCATATGCATACATGCAAACACGCGCACACACGCCCCCGCCCCGTCCCCTCCCCCCTTCCCCACTCACACGCGCACACAAACACACGCACACACCCATGCACACACGCGCTCCCTGCCCGTCCCCTCCCCCTTCCCCACTCACACGCATACACACGCACACACGCGCCCCCTGCCCATCCCTCCCCCCTTTCCCACTCAAACGCACACACACGCGCGCGCACACAAACACACACACACGCACTGTATATATGCACTTGCATATATGCATATGCACTTATTCAAATAGTTCCTTTTTCCTAATATTGTTATTTGTTTTATTTGTAGACCAAATATGATGGGATCAAACTCGAAACTGCATTTATATTTCATTTTACTGATTTTATATTTACTTATGTGACTGTATCTTTGTCCGAGAAACTGATTAATTATGTTTATTGTTTGTCAAATCGTACAGAAAACCGAGAGAGAGAGTGATCATGGCTAGAGGTGGGAAGACAACAGTCGTAGCACCTAATCCAGAAGCACCACGGCACACACATTTTGAGGAAGTCCCACATATTCTCCTTCCCCTGCCTTCTAGCTCCCATCTCTGAATTTAGGATTTTTTTTTTAATTTGTTGGATTTGTTGTTACCCCTTAAATAGGGTGGATAGTCCAATAAACAAAGGAGACTATGCCCAATTTTTTTAAAAAATTGACACTTTATTTTTTTGAAACACACTTGATTGGTGAATATTGTATATTTCATTTTATATGTGAATTTGTTTGAAGAATTTAGACAATTTGGATGTTGGACTATTTGTTAAGCAAGGTGAATAGTTCCATAAACAAAGAAGATTATGTCCAAAATTTTTTAAAATTTGACACTTTGTTTTTTTTAGACAAAGTGAATTCGATGGATGAATATTGTATATTTCGTATTATATGTGAATTTATTTGATGAATCAAGACTATTTGAATGTTATTGGACTTTTTGACATTGTTTTAAAATTACACTTCGAAATTTTTGCGCTTCACTATTACGTACTTTGAAAAATTATCGTCGTTTCGCGATTACGTACTTTGAAAAATTTCGTCGTGCCTTCAGGCACGGGCATACGCTAGTATATATATATATAATAATGCTCTCGTGCGGACTGTCCCGCATTTAAATTGTGCGGACATGACATGTGTCGTCTGGCGGTGATCCTTGAAATTATCCCCTAAATTATAAGCGTTCTCTCTCTCTTTTCCGGGCTCACCGTCAGATGACACATGTCGGGTTCATACTCTTAAAATGCGGACTGATTCGCACAATATAAGTACCGTATATATATATATATATATATATATATATATATATATATATATATATATATACAGAGAGAGAGAGAGAGACTGCTGTGCACATTAAGTTTTCACACTAAGTTTGCACATCTTTTTTTTAAAATAGCAAAAAAATATTTTTGAACTGATAGTTTTCTTTGATATTTAAATATTTCATGGAACCTATATAAAAAAATGAAATTAAAAAAATATTTTTGCTATTTTAAAAAAATCGGTCAAACTAACTTTCATTGCTTTAAAGCACTTTAATAACTGCGAAAGTTTGATCGATTTTTTTAAAATAGCAAAAAAGTTTTTTTTTCGGTGACTGTTTTTATATGGGTCCCTTGAAATGTTTAAATATCACATAAAAAATTCGCTCAAAAATATATTTTTAAATATTTTTAAAAAATAGGTGTGTGCGAGCATGTGTGCTAACTTAGTGAGCACATGACCGTGCCTCTCTCTCTCTCTCTCTCTAGAGAGAGAGAGAGAGAGAGAGAGAGAGAGGCTCCCTCCTATAAGGACTCCTTATAGTGCAGACCTCGTTACATACCATTTTTTTTAAAATAGTAATAAAATAATTTTTTTGATGAAACTTCATATGGCTATGATCTCAACGGTGAGAAGATCATCTCAGGGTATTTCATCAAAAAATAAATAAAAAATCGTTGAGATGAGGTGATATGTAAAAAAATGATATAAATCTGTATTTTCAATCGTTAAAATGTTGACGATCATCTCACCCACTTTTTTTATTGAAGTTTTTTATGAAACTTCAAGAATATGATCTCGATAGTGAGAATATTATATCCATGAAGTTTCATAAAAAAATTCAATCAATAAAGTGGCTGACACCGATCCAACATTTCAACGGTTGAAAATGAATATTTATACTATTTTCGTACATATCACCTCATCTCAACGGTTTTTTTATTGAATTTTTTGATTTAAAAAATGGTAGATAATCTTCTAACTGTGGACATCATATCCCTGAAGTTTCATTAAAAAATTATGTTTTTACTATTTAAAAAAAAATTGTTTGTATTGGGTCTGCACCATAAGGACTCCTTACATGAGACTTTCTGTATATATATACACACCCACTAGTGATTAGTAAATGCTCAATCGGCGAATAATCCCTTGAACATTTTTTAATAAAAATTTAGTCCAAACATTTTTATTTTGTTTCAAAAAGTCCCCCGTCACATAAAAACAAGGACATGCACAAATATATTTACCAACCTCCCCCTTCCACCCCCTAAACCGCCTCCCTCCAACCTATTGCTGGAGCTTCGGCAGTCCCTCATCGGTGCTCCGGTAGGAGTTGTCGAAGTTTCGACGAGGGCTACCAGCGCTCCGACCGTGGGCTCGGTGGGGGTGGGGGTTGGATGTCGCTAGCGCGGATCTTTAAAGATAAGAGAATATTGAGTAAATGTGTGTTTGTGAAACTAAATGAATTAAACTAAAAATATTTATCGTTTTTACAAAAATATGTATTTATGTTGGGGTGCTATACATTAATGAACCCATTAGTAAAAAGTACGATACAAATGTTATCGTCCTTAGTGACCGAACAAAAGTTTAAATTATTTTTAATGGTTTTTTTTTACTATAATTTATTACTAATTTTCAATTTTGGACTTAAATAAATTTTAATTTAAAAATTAGACATTTCTCAAAATCGTGAAAAAACTATTAACCTTAACCGACATGCGGTATTTTAGATTAACATAGTTTAAAACACAATAAAAAAAGTTATTCATTAAATTGAAAATGAAAATGAATTTTGAACTAATTAAAAAACCTCAAAAAGAAACTGCAAAACCAAATGGCCGGCAACAACCACCCAACACCACCCACCCGCCTTCCGCCGCCAAGGCACCGGAACAAAACCATTACCGATAACATCCTCGGAGCTCTGCCGCCAGATCACCCAAATAACACCAATAAACAAACACTCATCTCCTGAATAATAAATAAAACAAATAAAACTATTAAACCAGCACCTCTCTTCTTCACACAGGAGTTATGGATTCCCTGAAGAAAGACATATCAATATTGAACGCAATTAGGATAACCGTTGGTTGTCACAGAGCGTTGGGTTGTGTTTTTTATTTTAATTTTTTTCTGACTTCGTAAATTTTTAAATTTAATTCGAGGTTATTGATTTTTTCTAAAAATAAATTCATTTTCATTTATGATTATTAATGAATTTTTAGGATTTCTAAATTACTTTAATTTAAAATACTACCTGTCATTCAAATATAATTAACAATTTGTCTAATGATTTTGGACAAAACCTAATTGTAAATTAAAATATTTTTAAGTCTAAAATAGAAAATTTGTAACTTATTAAAGGTTTAAAAAAACCTTTTTTTGGTTTCCCTTTTTGTTCAACAATTGTAACCGTTTATGAAACAGACAATGTATAAAAAGAATTTATTGGTAGTTCTATTATAGAAAAAGGACATACAATCTTTTTCGTACAAATTTAGTCACTAAACTTTTGTTATCCATAAATGACCTAAAGATCTCATCTAAATTTACCACTTTCGACTCCAGCAAAACCCCATTGAAAGCTTAGTTCAAAGGTTGGAAATAACCGAAAAATGAGTGATAAATGTAGTTCAATCCTTTACAACCTTGGTACAAAAAACACTTGCATATCTAATATTTTAAAAAAAAATTGAAAAATAAAGAGTTAAAAAGAAAAGGTAAGTTACTTGTTGACTATTTATATATATTTTTTTTTTGCAGATATTTATCCAAATAGAGATCCGGAAAAGAGGATTCGGATACAACTTTTAAATATCTGGAAAAAATCGATACGTATATAGATATTAAGGTATCCGTCATAGATAATTCGTATCCGAAGAAGATTATCCGTCCAGTGTTCGAAAAACCGTCAACTTTGGACCTCTTACTTTGTAAACTAAATTATAGGGGTGTAAACGGATATTCAAAAGTTCGAGTTTGTCTGGTATTCGAATTTGTTTTTTGCAGAACTTTTTCCGAATAGAAATCGAGAAGAGAGGATTCAAATACAACTTTTAAACATCCGAGAAAAATGGATACAAATATGGATAGTTCCGTCACGGATAATCGGTATTCGACACGAACTATCCGTATTTACGGATATCCATATTCGTAATATTGTCTATTATATATATATAATTTAATTACCTAGATGATTTTTTAAAAATAGTATAAACCATTACCTATTTGATGTATTTACACAATAAAGAAAATATATACGTTTGTCTTTTATCTTTAATACCCTCTTACACACTATGTATCTATTTTACATCGGTCATCTAATTATATAAAGTCATTATAGCTCTGGATATAGTCCAATTTGGTTGACATATTCACAACGACTCATTGATAATAGTCTTGTCAATGTAAAACAGTTGAAAGCTTGTCTTTCTTCCTTTATGTATTTACTAAAATAATTTTTCAAACACTAATTGACCAATATGACATGTTATCAGGTAAATGAAGTGTCACATATTACACATTAAATGTAGTACTTGTTTTAAAGTGTTCTAAAATTTGATTATCTATATTTCTATTGTCATATTTAATAAAATATTTTATGTCATGTTATGCAAAAAATTTTTGTTTTTTTTTAAGAATTAGTAGATTTCCCAATCAATGCTTCATAAACAAAATGTATGTATATTAAATAATATAAACATATACGTATATTATCCAAATCCGAGATATCCAAAAGGATATGGATAAGGATAGTTTTGTATACTATCCAAGAATATACAGATAATAATAGGGATAGTGCACTTGTAATCGGATAATATGTTACACTACACCAAAATGATCAAATTGGCACCCTTTAGCCGGCCAGCATTATCACGGTCATTGCCCGTGACAAAAAAATACGCATTTTTTGTCACGGTCAATAACCGTGACAAGTCCGTGACAACTGGCCTTGTCACGGTCAATGATCGTGACAATCCTTATAATATTATCACGGTCAAGGACCGTGACAGGTCCGTGACAAGTTTAGAAGCAAAAACCGTTTCCCCTCCTTTTTTTCCCACCGCTTTGCTTCCCTCCACTTTCTCTCTCTCTCTCTCTACGCGCTGCTCTCCCTCTCTCTCTACTTTTAGGTTGGTTTCTCTTTCTCTATCTCTCTCTTCCATTTGTATATGTGTGTGTGTGTGTATATATATATATATATATATGTGTGTGTGTGTGTGTGTGTGTGTGTGTGTGTGTGTGTGTGTATGTATATATGTGCGTGTGTGTGTGTGTGTGCATGTGTGTGTGCGTGTGTATGGTGGGGGCTATGGGGTGGGTAGGGAAGGGGAGGGGGTGTATGTGCGTGTGCATGTGTGTGTGGTGGGGAGTGGGGCTCTGTGTGTGTGAGGTGGGGGAAGGGGGTGGGGCAGGTCTGGGGGGAGCGACCAGGGCTGGAGGTGCGGGGTGGGGCAGGGGGTGGGGTTGCATGTGTGTGTAGTGTGCGTTTATGTGCGTGTGTGCGTATCTACGAGAGGGGGAAATGATTCGGGGGTAGGACGGGGGGTGGGTCTGCGTGCATGTGCATGTGTGTGTGTGTGTGTGTGTGTGTGTGCGTGTGTGTGTGGAGGGGGGATGGGGGTGGGGCAAGGGGAAATGGGGCGGGGGTGGGGCTTGTTAATTTTTTTTATTAAATTTTGATTGGTGTATTAGATATTTCCCCTCATATGCAAGTAGTGTCCCATATAAACGAATTGATTGATTTTTAATTTTTTTAGTAAATTAATTCCCTTTCATATGAAAGTAGGATTGCCTCTCATTGTAAATTAGTAAATTAATAATTGTATACTTTAATTGTCAGTTTAATTGATGAAATGAATTGATTGAGTAGATGAATTATAAGGAGTACGAGATACACATTTTTTGTTCCTATTGCAGTTGGATTATAGTGGATCGATGTTGGGTTTGTTAATTTTATAAGTAGCGTGACCACTGGATTATTGTCCATATGGGGGTGGGATTTTTTAACTTTATTTGAAAATTACTTTGTATAACGAACAATATATATATAGTATGATAATTAAATGAAACATACTTAAACTTACATATAGTGCGTATAGATACTAGCCTTCTAGTTCTTATGCGTACGCATTCAATAGCCCTTAGACCCGTTCGAGAGTCATTACCCTTATAATGTGATCTCTCGAATTGTCCCGTTTGGACAGTTTAGGACTGCATAATTTCTGTATAATAATATTCTTAGTGGCTTAAAGTTGTTACTTTTGGAGGAAGTTCTGTTGTAGTCTCCTAATGTTCTCTGGGTACATACTAGATTGACAAGTGTGACTGTTATTTCAATTGATCAATAGAAATAACACTCACACTTGTCAATCTACGCCGTGTACTTAGAGAACTACAGGGATATGCTATCGAATTTTTCTCAAATCGTAACAATGTGCATGAGTTGTTAAGTATATTACAGAAATACGTGGTCTTGAATGGGATGGGACCACTCACCCTTTAGAGGAGATGGAGGAAATAGGAATTTCTATTATAAATTGAATTTGAATTTGAAATTTAAAAATCGAATATAAATAAGATATAACTAAATGAAACATACTATAAATCTAAGTTTTGTTTATACTAATCCATGAATATACGCTTCTTACCTTTAATATGTGATTATTTGTATTTTACTGTGACTGGTTAAGAGTTAAGGATAAAAATGCTTGTAAAGTTGATCTTGGCACCATTTTGATCATGGTTGACTTGTCCAAGTTGAAGAGCAACGATCACGTGAGCGATGAGCCATTTGTTTGTGCATTTTAAAAGGCCAACCAAGTGTTTTACTCGGAGTATATCAACAACGAGACGTGGTCAATTGTCCTACATGCGCCAAAGTGTCTAAATAGTAGTGTGGATGACTTGGCTACTCCTACCGAATTTCAATCCATTTTTTATGATAACCCGAATTTGAAACAATTTTTCAATTTGTAATAATTATTCCAATTTGTACTTCATGAATCAATTTCTAATGCTTCTAATTGATTTGGACTTTATCATTTTCACTCTTTTTATCTTTGTCTCTTTCCTTTGTATATGTATGTGTGTGTAGTGTTCGTTGTGTGTTGGGGCGGGTGGGGGGGGGGGCAATGTGTGTATAGTGTTCGTGCGTGTGTGTTGGGTGGGGTGGGGGTGGGGGGGAATGTGTGTGTAGTGTTCATGTGTGTGTTGTCTTCTTGTACATATTTGCATGTCTTCTTCAAATTCATTTGGATTTGTACTAATAACAACATTTTTTTATAGAAAATATTTTCTTGAGGTTTTAAGGCGAGGATGATGATGTTGATTATGATGATGTCGTCTGGGTTCGGTGGTAGCGGAGGCGAGGAGGGATCCTCGGCCCCTAGGCTCACAAAATGGGGAAAATTGGGGATGGTCATCGAGAACAAGACGAGGTTATTAGCGAGATCTCTCGAGCTGGTAAAGACTATCATCGTCCTGGGGTACACTAGTTGGAGGTAGGTGCCAAGTGAGCTCAAGTTAGCTATTTGGACGGCACTACAAGTAATGTGTTTATATTTATATTTATGTGAATATTTCAATTTCAATTTCAATTTCGATTTCAATTTCAATTTCAATTTCAATTTATATTTATATTTATATTTATATTTATATTTATATTTATATTTATATTTATATTTATATTTATTTTTATATTTATATTTATACTTATTCGCAACTAATATTGTATTTGTTGGACAGGAACAATTCAGCTTGGACCCAAAACTATGCAATTCCGTCTTGGAGCAGTTGAGGGAGCAACACAAGATGTGGAAGAAAAAGATGCAAACTCGGTCCTTTGGAAAGACCCGAGAGTTCGTAATCCGAATGCGTGAATCCGTTATGCCGAAGGAGCCGATCTCATTGGCACAATGGCAAAAGTTCATTGATAATGAGATCGGGAGAGACAATTGGCATCTCGCCAATCGGGCAGGGAAAATCGAGTGAAAAATATAGACGTGCACTACTCCGGCCGGACGTCTTACGCCGAGGTGGAGCATAGGATGACAGTAAGATTTAATTTTCCTATAATTACAGAAATATGTTATTTTTCATTATTTTACTTTGCGGGGCCGATACTAATTTTGCATTATTTTATTTCAGGGGACGGGGAGGGGCCCTGGGGGTATGCCACATAGGATCGATACTTATGTGGCTATTCGAACGAATAAGGGGAATGATAAGGAGGTTTTCCCGAGTGTCACGTCCAAGATTATAAGTAATCCGACAATTTACTTTTTTTTAATTACGTTGTAATGTTTTTATTTACTTATTTAAGTAATCATGTGCTTTTTGTCGTTTCAGGCAAAGCTTAAGGAAGTGCATGAGTTGCAGTATGATGCCGACAAGGCATCTTTGTCCACAGAAGCACTCATCCAAGTTCTTGGCGCTGATCGCAAGGGAGGACAGGGGGGTGAGCTCGCTGGTGGCCAAATCTAGGATCATCGGATTGGAGACGAGCAACACCGGGTTGGCTAGAACGGTGGACTCGCATGACGCGAAGCTGTCCCACTTAGAGGCGACGGTCGAAGATATGTTCTTTTTTATGAAGCGTTCGTTGGGAGGAAAACTTAAGGGGAAAGGGAAGGAGAAGATGGCGGAGGAGGAGGTGCAGGGTGACGAGGAGTTGGACCTCACTGCTTCATCGCCGACACGTGCGGACTTTGATGATTCACTCCCCTATTTGCCTCCCTTCAACCGATCGATGTCGACACTCAGTTAGCCGAGAGTGTTTTTAATGGACATATTTGATGGCCAGCAGATAGGGAGGAGGTTGAGGGACCCGAATATCGTCTAGGATGCACTAGTTCGTGGATGTTTGCTTCAAGACTTCGAGTCTAAGGTGCTCGTCACGCATGTGATACCCGGGAAGGAGAAATCCCCATTGTGGTTGTGTGAACAATGTGGTACTATTTATATTGTTGGGTGTATCAATTCATATATCGTGTGGCCTACTCACCTCCTCAGAGTTAAAGTTACCCTAGACATGTAGTGACTTTATTTGAGTTGAATTGTTTTAAGTTGTAACATTTGAATTATATTTGAATTATATCGTGATGCATATCGTTTTGAATGTATATTTGCATTATCTCTATTTTATTTGGATATATGATGTTTGAACAGGTACAATGTTGCTATAATAGGTACAAATATACTGCTGGGCAGTGGCAGTGGCCATACTGGCCATCATATTTTTTTCAATTCTTCCCAGAATTATCACGGTCATTGACCGTGACAAGTTCGTGATAAGTTTGTTTGTCACGAACTTGTCATGATCAATGACCATGACAATTATTTAAAGATTGTCATGGGTTTGTCATGGTTTATGACCGTGACACAACTTGTCACGATCATATCATGGTCTATGATCGTGACAAGTATAGAGAACTTATCACGATCAATGACTGTGACAAGTCCGTGACAACAAACGTTGTAACCCCCGGACTTGTCACGGTCATTGACCTTAACAAGTTGGACTTGTCACGGTCAATGACCGTGACAAGTCGATAGATTTGGTGTAGTGTTATCCGTTCAGCAATCATTGGTTTTTCTCCCTTATTCAATTGCTTAGACCCCCTAGGAAGTTTTCAAGCTAGCTTCTTACATTCTCAAGCCCATTCTCAACCTCCTCCCACGCTAAACATTATAGCATAGAGGATAATGGGGTCACTCAGACGCTAAAATGTTTAGCGTAGGGAGTTTTTTTTATCACACAAACATACCCATATTAAACCGTTTAGTGTGTGAACCCACTTCATGCTTAACGGTTTAATGCGCCAGAGTGTTTATCCAATTATACACAACGTGTAGTGGGAAGACAACTCTACACTCCCGCTACACATTTCCACAGTAGAAAATGAACATTGTTCTACTCACCTTGTGCTAAAAAAATGAAAAATCCAAATTTACATTGTCCATTGCTAGTGGCCTTCAATTCCCTAATCCCATCAAATATGTTCCCAAAGCAACAATATTACATTATTTATGGCTAAATCTTTATAAGAACAACACAAAAATGATTGATATAACAAAATCGATAAAGCAAATTTCATTTTAAACCTACATGACAAAAAAGTAAGTTGAACATCCCCTTCATTTTAGCTTTAAAAAATAAGACTTCTAAATACCTTTCATATTCAAATATTCAAATTTGCAGTATTACATGAAAAGGTTAAGCTTGTTGTATCTACAAATCTAATTTTGTTGTGATGAAACCATAAACATAATTTGTTGTATGGAGTCAAAGTGTAATGGTAACACCATAAGTTGTGGTCCGACAATGGTAAAGCTAAATCATTAAAAATCAATTCAAAAAATTTTAAAAATCGATAGTGTAAATTTAATTTTTCACTTTGACAAAGGAGTATCGGTAGTTAAATTTTGAAAAGAAGAAGTCTGATAATATCTGTGGTTTCATGTTTCCAAAAACAACAACATTAGTATATAATTCTTTTAATGAAAAGTCACCTTTTAAGTTTGATTTAAAAAGAAAAATGAAGTATAAATTGCTATTTAAAAGAAAGCAGTTTTTATACTAAACAAAATATGCTTAAAAAACTGCAACCAATCTTATGGTCTCCAATTGAAGCTGAAGATGAAGTGCCACACCTACCACAAAAATAAAATAAAATAATGCAACCCGTTGTGATAAAAAAGCCAAACCCACGTGGAAGATGATGTCCCACAATAATTTAGTTTCTAACTATGACATCATTTATTGCTGCTTTATGTCATACCTACCCCAACCCACTGGTGGAGCGACCTGTTTGGACTGAAAAAATGGCCTAGAAATATCGACTTATACTCTATGAATAAGGTATACTCTTAGTGCTAAAAAAATATGTTACTGGACTAGAGCTTAAAAATATTACTCTTATGGAAATAAATTAAGAAACTCCAAAAAATTTATGGTACTCTTACCACCACTTTAAAATAGAAATTACCAAATATAATTTTAGTTTTACATTTAACTAAGTCTAATTTGACACCATTTTATAACTCGGAGAATGATTATTTGTTTAAAGTGTTAGTCAGTATGTAGAGATACATAAGTATCACAATTTCGTTGAATGCATTTAAACAAAATAGTGCTAGTAAATTAGACATTACTAATTTCGTTAATAATTTTGTTAGAAACATGCGATTCAATGGGTTAAACGAATAATAAGATACCACTCGTTTGGAAATCACATTATTTGGGGTGTGAGTCTGAATTATACCATTTGCAAAAATAACACGGGAATAATAGGGCAAAACACACACATAAATGCACAACACAAAGATTTACGTGGTTCGACAAGCTTTGCATGATACCACCTCTCACACATATTTTTATTTTAAAATTAGTTAGGATAGTTATACAATCTATATTGCTTGCTTTTGTACTCTCTCTATTTTTTACTCACTTGTTACACTTTGCAATTTTATTGACTTGTTACATTTATTGATATTCGACCTTAAATTCATTAGGACATAACAATAATATGTGTTCATGCCTAATAGTAACCTAGTTAAGATTTTATAGTTGACTAGAAGTGTGGAAAGGTAGCCCGCATTTAGGCTATATCTCACCCGATTTAGATACTTCCTTTTTTTTATAATTAATGTCCAAATTTCAACAATCTCCCACTTGAAGACTGATGAATCATAGTATCTACAGTGAGATGAGTGTGAGAGTTTCCCATATTTTAAGATTGAAAACTATATGAATTTGAGCACAAATTTTGTTCATCAATAGTTATTGTCTTAGTTAACATGTGACATGGATTCTTACTTCCACGGATCTTCTCTAGCGTTAACACCCCATCATCCGGATATGATCAAACAAAGTTATAATGAAGTCAAATGTGTAGAGTTCTTGAATAAAATGTTAAATTTTTTATCCGATGTATAACAATTTTAATGTCACTATGCAAGACATTATTCATTTGTTTAAATTCCAATTTTTGCAAATAAGATTTGTAACCTAGTCATCTCCTGGTTGGACTTTGTTATTGCCATGTACTCTGTCTTGTAGTTACTACACCAAAACTTGCCACTTGTCACGGTAAAAAACTTTGACAAGGTAGACTTGTCATGATAAAATAACCGTGACAAGATTTAGGGTGAACTTGTTTGTCATGTACTTGTCACGTTCAAAGTCCATGAAATGATTTTTACTTGTCACAGACTTTAAAACTTATCACGAACTTTAACCGTGACAAGTTCGTGACAAATATAAACTTGTCACGGTTGTGTCACGATCATTCACTTTGATAACAAACACGTGTTTTGTTGTCATGATTTTTTATCGTGATGACTCTAGCCGGTTATAGAGTGACAGAAATTCAATTTTGGTGTAGTGAGTGGATAGTAAAACCTTTTTCTTTAATTATGATACCCAATAGACTATAGTAGCACCCACCATGAAAGCATAACATTTACTACCTCCTCTAATGATCTACCCCATCAAGAAAGTCAATGTCTACATATATTTGTGGACTTATCTCACCTCATCTGAAACATAAAAAAAAATTGTAGTGCCTTGTAGATAAATGAGTATCCATTCCACTTCTTCTTGGTATTTCTTTCTGGGATTTGTCATGAACCTACTCATTACTCCCACCGCATAAGAAATATTTGGTCTAATACATACCAAAGCATACATCAAACTTCTGATGGTAGAGGTATATGGAACCTAATATATGAAATTCTTAGCTTCGTCCAGTACGGGTCACAGTTCATTAGTTAAATGAAAGTGACGAACCAATGGTGTGCTAATTACCTTAAAATCACTCATATTGAACCTCCATAGAACATGATCTATGTACTGTTATTGATATAACTACAAATATAATTTTTCTTATCCTCGATAATTCCTTTGTTAAGCTCCTTATTTGGTCCATATTTAAGACCGCCACTAAAATATCACCAGCATACAATAGAAAAATGATATAAATGGAGTCAAATATGTTCAAGTAGAAGTAACGATGATTTTTAGACTTATAGTTTCCATTCTTATGTAGGAATCCGTTAAATATATTAGACCACTGCATCCAGGCATGGTTAAATCCATATAAGCTATTTTGCAACTTTCACACTAGCGTATAATTCCCCGATACTGATATACCCTCCGGTTGTTGCATATATATATATATATATCTCATCCTCTAGGTCACTATGGAGGAAAGAAATTTTGACGTCTAACTACTTAAGGTGTAACTCCTATGCTTCAACAATGATTAACACTGAACAAATGGTGTTCAATTTTTTGATCGACGAAGAAAATTTGTAGTAGAAAATGTATTTTAATCCATTTACAAATATAATTGTCTATTTTTCATGTTAAAAAAATAGTATTGCATAATTAAAACCATAGCTTCATTATAATATAAATGTCTTAGGTGAAAGACATGGTCCTATTAGATTGTCTTGCAGATTATTCGACATCATTAGCTCATTGCATCTACAAGCTTTTGACCCGGTGCAAACTTAAATATCATTTTGGTTTAAGTATTGTAATGTCTAAGCTTTCCACACATGCACATTTTTTATAAAACATTATTATTTAATTTATATTATATTGCAAAATCCTTTTTAAGATACATGAAATTGGTAAAACCTTTGGGCTTTATTGATTAAAACCATAACATATTTGGAAAACTTTTTACTATGAACAAATTTGTGCGCGACGCTAGTTCACAATTTTTTGCATGATTTTAATGAATGAAGTACATATCCACATATATTAATACTCTCCACTAAGATATGTACCAGGCGCGCGGATGGAATTTGTCACCGTGAGCACAATCCTCTTATTTTTTGGAGTTAAATATAAATATATTTTTGGCACCAAAATTTCAAAAGATATAAGAGTTAAAACATTTTGATATATAACCCTCACACGTTTGGAGAGTTTTTTCAGAGACTCTTTCAATTACTCATGTCCTTCCTAAATGCAGAGAACTTACTATATTTGTACTTGATCCATGTCTTGTTAGGAATTTTATACAATGAATTGCTTTTATAACCACAAAATCTTAGATTCAACTTCGATTTAAATAAAAAAAATTATAGATTTAGATATTAAACTAAATTTAATCGGATTGAGGAACTCTTTGAAAGAATTAGGTAGAGGTGTTAATCCATCGGAGGGGAATGGGCTTCCTCTCATGCAAAGAGGAGTTCCAAAAGTGATTCTCGTTCAATGAGGGGAGTGATTAGGCATAAATTCTTCACATTTATCCCCTTAATTTCGGTATTTTTATAATTTCGTGCTGTGTAAATAGCTTGGATTTGTCTCATATACTTGCTACTAACCATTTTTGGTAATTATTTCGTATTTTGTGTATCTCTTATGTGTTTTACAGGCATTTCATGCAAGGTAGTGCCAAAGAGAACTCAAAACAGTGAAAAAAAACCAAGAAATGGCGAGCAAAGGGCATTTTAGTAATTTTTCAGCCTTATTTCGGAGGTGGGGCCAACTGGAAAGTTGAAGATATTTCAACTACAAGAACACTGGAAAAAATGTCACCTCAATCGGAGTCCGGGTGTGAAAGTTATGAGCAGTTAAAGATAGAAGAAAAAGTCAAATAAAGAGAGGACCGGTCCCCCTAGAAATTAAAAGAATCGGTCCACATAGGACCGGTCCGCCCAGAAATTAAAAGAACCGGTCCGTATAGGACCGGTCCACCCTCACCCTGGACCGGTCTGCTGTGCAAACTCCAGTAGACCTCGGATCGAAAGCAAATCGAAGAACGCAAAAAAATTAAAGAATCGGTCCGCACCGGACCGGTCCGCCAAGAAATTAAAAGAACCGGTCCGCATTCAAGGCAAACCGGTCCGGAGGAGAACATGACTGGTCTGGATCAAGGAAAATCGGTCCCTAGGAGGAGGGGACCGGTCCGGCTGTCGCAGTTTTAATTTTCTAATTTTCCTCTAATCGAGAGTCCTAGTGCTGCTAAAACTCTTGGAGTCTTGTAGGGTATAAAAACCCATTTTATTGTTATTATCTGCACGGAGAATTTTAGTCAGTTTTCCATTCTTTTGCAGAAACCCTAGTTTAGACATAATTTGCAATTTAATTCCAAAAATTGAAGGTTATTTCAGAATTCGGTGTTCTCAATTGCTGTTACTACTGCTTTGGTAAAATTAATGATTAATTCCCTCTTTTCAATTTTGTTCTACATCATACCACCAATTTTCCATAGATTAATCATGAATTTTTGCACATCAAACACTGTTTTCATTACTTTCATCATGCTAGGCTAGGTTTTCTAAGGCCGGGATACATGAACCCAGCTTGATGTGTTAGTTGCGTGTGTATAACATTAATCCTCTGAATTTAGTGATTGATTACGATCGTATTGCATAGGAACACAACAATTGTAGATCTCTATATCTCATTTGCCTCTGGGTAACCGGGATGATTTAGAATGCAATTCGAGTGTCACTATCACGATACCGATTTACTCGTCCTTAGATTAAGTATGACGCTGGCTTGAACCTCATATATGTAATGCTTGGGAGTACTAAATTTCGGGTCAAATTAATCAGTTAAATTTACGATTAGCATTATAATTGCAATACACTAAAGTTGGGGGATTGTATTCCCGTCCTGTTTTTCTCATCACTTAGTTCAAGAGTTTCAAATAATTTTTCATCAGTATTTTAGGTAGTTTAGTATAATTGCATCTCTTCATAATTGCATTTAGTTGTAATCAATTCTCAGAACCAAATCATTTTTTCTTTCTTTTTAGAGTCAAAGTTAGGATTCCTTCGTCTTTTCCCTTCGTTACAACTCCGTTGTCCTTTTTCCCTGTGGATACGATCCCAACTTATCGGGTTTATTACTAAAGCGATAGGTTTGCACTTGAGCCTAGAGAGTACGCACTTCTGAGACACATTCTGAGTCCCGTCAAGTTTTTGGTGTCGTTGCCGGGGAATCGGGTAGACTTAGGATTAGATCGAGTCAATCTAAAACTTTGACCAAAAATTTCCAAAAATCCAAAAACATAAAAAAATTCAAAAAGCACAAAAAGATTCACCATCATCCCTCACAAGATATTAATGCAAAATTCTGAACTCACTCCCACACCCCATAATACCCCAACCAGCATTCACAAGAATCCAATCGTTGAGTACGACACCGATAGCCCCCACACTCCTAACGCCCCATAGTTCTGGATTCCACCTCCCACACCATCACACTCAATCTCAAATAACACTCCGTTCTCCTTCTTCGGACACACTTCAGAGCACACTCCGAGTACATCAAGTGAGAGCACCAAGTCGTTAGGAGAGATAGAGATGTCGCAACACGGTAGTGCAGCCACTTGTTAAGAAGAGGCCCCATACCGCTCGCTGAGAGAAATCTTATTTCCCGAGCGCACTGTCACTCCGGGATGCATTATACTCCCATATAATGCCGGGCAATTCCGTTTCAAAAATGGGATAATCCAGATGTTACCTCATTACCATGGTATGGATTCTGAAAAGCCATATCTTCACATTAGGGAATTTGAGGATGTGTGCGATACTCTCAATGATCAAACTTACACACAAGAGGTGATCCGCCTCAAACTCTTCCCCTTCTCGCTCAAAGATAAAGCTAAGACCTCGCTATGGTCTTTGCCTCCAAACTCGATTCCGTCTTGGAACGAGTTGTAATCGAGATTTCTCAAGAAATTCTTCCCACCACATCGAACAATATCCATAAAGGCTCAAATTCAAGCATTCAGACAATCTGAAAATGAGCCATTTCATCGATGTTACGAGCGTTTCAATGAGTTAGTCACTTCGTGCCCCCATCATGGATTTGATTCAGCGCAAATAATTTATTTTCTCTATAATGGGCTGAATCTTAACTCCAAGTAACTTGTTGAAACCATGGGAAGTGGTCCCTTTGTCGACTTAGACGCCCACGATGCTGAGCTTCACCTGAGGTATGTCGCCGAGACTACCCAATCCTGGGATACATTTGACCCTAATGCTCAAAATCGAAATTGTCAAGTGACCACCAATCCGTCAGCATTCGGCCTATTTCATGTAGAAAAGAGTTCTATAGCGGACAGTTGGATCGATATACTTGAGAAGGAAGTGCAAGACCTACATGGGATATGTGGAAGAGGGCCAACTGGATCCATACCAAACCCCGTCGAAAAGGTGTGTGCGATTTGTGAGGTGGGTCATTCAACTGAGGAATGCCCGACTATACCCGCCTATAAAGTGATGCTTCAAGAGCAGGTTAGTGGTATAGGAGGTTTTAAGGGTAATTTCATGGAAATTCTTACATGGAAAAACCATCCTGGTTTTAACTATGGGCAACAACATGCTGCGATGAACCCTACTTCTCATATTGCCCCTCCTCCACCACAACACTTTCAACAAGCTCCACACATGCAAGGACATGTGCAAGCACCACCACCTCAAGGATCTTATATCCCGCCACCGTGGAGAAGTCTCGAGGATACCATCAACCACTATATTAATACCCAGACTGCAAATAATTCTAGGCATGAGCGCATGATGAATGACATGAATGCGAACATTTCACAGTTGTAATCATCGTGGAGTATCCAAGAGAAGGGCAAGTTTCCTGCCCAGGGACAAAGAACTCTCCAAGGTCAAACTAGTGTTAGCTCGACACCCCATGATCATCCTGAGAAATGTAGCGCAATTACCATTTTACATAGTGGGAGAGTAGTTGACTTGTCACCTCCCCCACAAGACGTACTTAAAGAGAAGGAGATTTCGCCCGGCATGAAAGAGGCCGAAGATGTCCCCTTGAATGAGAGTGATAAAGACGACACTAGTGAGCCCGAGGTAGTAGTGAAACCACCCACCGCCGCACCGTTTCCTCAAAGGTTGATTCCTTCACATAAAGGAAACCCACGTGATGACGTGCTAGATGTATTGAAGAAAGTAAGGCTAAATTTACCGTTCCTCGATGCCATTAAGCAAATTCTAGCCTATGCAAAAGTCATCAAAGACTTGTTGATGGTAAAGATAAAAATAAAGGTAAAGAAGAATGTCTTTCTAGAACAGAACGTGAGCTCCATTCTACTTAACGATCTCCCGCCTAAATTCAAAGATCCCGGTGCACACACCATTTTCTGCATCATTGGAGAAAATAAAATCGAAAAGGCCTTACTAGATTTTGGGGCAAGTGTCAATATCCTCCCTTACTCTATTTATAGGAAACTTGACTTGGGCGATCTCAAGCCCACAAAAGTGACCCGCCAATTAGCAGAATGAACCGTGAAGATCCCAAGAGGCATAGCCGAGGACGTGATAGTCCAAGTTGACACTTTCTACTTCCCGGTAGACTTTGTCATTTGGGACATGAAACCCTCCTTCAACTCTAGCAACCATGTCCCCATCATCCTTGGGTTCCCATTCTTAGCTACGGCTAACGCAATCATTAATACTCGAAATGGGCGAATGCAACTCACCTTTGGTAACATGACCTTAGAGACCAACATCTTCCATATCGCCCAACATACGGGGTAAGAAGATGACCTTCACGCAGTGAGCTTCATAGACGAGATCGTAGGGGAGTACTTTGAGAAAAATGATTGTGGAGATGCCCTATGGTCCTACTTAGTGTCGAGCCATGAGAATGAGGGGTCCCACAAGAGAGAGCCGTTAGGGGTGTACCTTTTTTCATCAAGTAATAGCGGTAGTTGTGACGATGAGAGAGAATCGTGGGGGATGGGTGTAGTGACCGCGATTGAGAGCGAGAGAGAGAGGGGTTAGAAGAGAGAAAAATGGTGGAGTTAGAGATCGAGAAAGTAAGAGAGGACGTAGGCACGACTCGAGAGAGAGAACTAGGGGACATGAGTATGGAAGAATTTGAAAGAGAATTCGGTCCGGTGGATGAGAGCCTTAACGATAAAGTCCAAACTCTATTGGATTCATGTAGTCACCTGGAAGAAATCTAATGGAAATATAAAATCGATGAATTCCTTCATTGTTATCATCCACCCATACCACTAGAGGTCCCGAAGGTGAGTGAGGAGAAAAGGTGTGTTTCATCCGACTTAGAGCCCCACCCATGCATTCCAAAAATTGAACAAAAATTAGGAGTTCCCTCCGAGTCGGTGAAAAAGCTATGCTTTGAGTAAGCATCCCAGGGATCCCTTTTCGATTAGTCACGATGAGTCTTCCGGTCTATCCTTTATCTATGGACGAGGTCTCAACTTGTTCCGATTGTTGGATTATAATCCTAGAACGGGAGAGACGAGGAGAGCATCGAACCCCGTGAGTGGGGTCGGGTGAGTTTTTGGAGAGATGAGAGGACTTCGCACCCCCGACATGTATGGGGTGATTTTCAGTGTATTATTGAGTCATGTGTTAGGATCATTTAGTGTCTTTATGCATTTTAAATATCTGTTTGTTTTATTTTTCTGCACTTTTCATTCGCTTTGAGTTAGATTTTAGTCCTTTTTGCTTGAGGACAATGCAAAAGTCTAAGTTAGGGGGGTCACAAGTGCGTATTTCTAAAACTTCACAAATTTTCCAAAATGCCCAGAAATTTCCAAAAAACTCATAAAATTTTGAAAAACCCAAAAATATTTTTGTTCAAAATAAATAAAAATTAGAATTTAAAATTTTCAAAAATATAATTAAAAGCCGAATTGAAGTCTCAAGTTGTAAAATTCAACATACACAAAGCCAAAATTGACCAAAGATGGAAATTGAGCGAAAATTGACAACTTAACAAATAAGTGTGGAGATTAACAAACCCGGTGAGATTCGAGCCTATCGCTTTTTGCGAGTTTTTAAATCAATCTGAGTTAATTGTTAACTCAAAGTTCTTTTCAGCACCTAAAAAGTCATCGGGGATCTCAATCCTTTCATTTCGATCGGTTATGAAAGACGTGTGTGATATTGCTTTGAAAAACGAGCCAAAATTGATCTCTAAACTTAAATTCATCTCGAAACGCATATGGAAACGCAATTGGTATTTTGGGCAATGAAGTAGGCCCTCGTTTGTCACCTAAAAATATTGGCCAGAAAAAGATGCGAAAAATCACCCTTTTTGTAACCCAAATTGAGCCAAATAAATTGGTCATTTCGTTTGATAACTCGAAAAACTCAAATAGCACGGAATTGTGAAAAATAGAAAAATTCAGAATTTAAGTCCGAAAAGTGCATATAAAGGGGCAAGAAAAAATATAGATATGCTCAACAAAAATAGCAAGAAAAGAAAATAAGTGAAAAACAAAAAAATTGACAAAAAGAAGAAAAAATGAGCAATAGCCCGGAAAAAGCACAAATGGATATCATATATTAATTTTCCAATTCCAACCTTCCCTACCTCTTTCATTTTACCCAATATACCTTAAAACCCGAAAAAGTCCTAACCGAGTCTAAATCGCGAAATTGGTTACTGCGTGGAGAGCTAATACACCAAAAGATAATAAAGGAGATTAAATGCGCGAAAAAAGAGCCAATGTTCTCGTTTTTAAAAATCGTAATCCATTGATGAGATCCTATCACTTTGAAATTTCCGTCTTTCTACTTGTATGCGTGACTTTGCGTCCATTACATTTACTCTTTATATCACGCATACCGAGACAATAGCCACATTCCGGGTGATTCGTTTGAGAGAGAGTTACGTGAGAAATTGAAATCAAAATGAATTTTTGGTAAGTAACGTAATGATCAATCGGTGGACATTCGCGGTTAAATTTTTGGTTTCGCACACACGCACTATGATTTGAGACTTGTAAATCTGACTTGATGATAACCATTTTCTGGAAAGGTTTGAATTGTACAATTTTTAAGTATTTTGATTTTTTCTTTGAGTCAATAACGAATTTTGTGGGTATATTCACTACAAATCCTCATGAGACACAACTCGTCCTACTAGGGTAACCTGGGGGTTTAAAGGCTTGTTGCATATGCTAAATGCAATCGCTTGCCTGCGAAAGAGGTATTCTATCCCAATAAAATTTTTTCAAGAGTCTTTAAATCATACTCTCATTCTTTTACATTGCTCGAGACGCGCAAAGTTCTAAGTTAGGGGGGTTTGATTAGGCATAAATTCTTCACATTTATCCCCTTAATTTCAGTATTTTTATAATTTCGTGCGATGTAACTAGCTTGGATTTGTCTCATATCTATGCTACTAACCCTTTTTGGAAATTATTTCATATTTTGTGTATCTCTTATGTGTTTTATAGGTATTTCATGCAAGGTAGTGCCAAAGAGAACTCAAAACAATGAAAGAAAACCAAGAAAGGGGGAGTAAAGGGCATTTTTGTAATTTTTCAGCCTTATTCCGGAGGTGGGGACAACTGGAAAGTTGAAGAGATTTCAACTATAAGAACACTGGAAAAAACGGAACCTCAATCGGAGTCCGAGTGTGAAAGTTATGAGTAGTCAAAGATAGAAGAAAAAGTCAAATAAAGAGAGGACCGGTCCGCACAGAAATTAAAATAACCGGTCCGTATAGGACCGTTCCACCCTCACCCTGGACCGGTCTGCTGTTGAAACTCAAGTAGACCTCGTATCAAAAGCAAACCGAAGAATGCAAAAAAATTAAAGAATCGGTCCGCACCGGACAGGTCCGCCAAAAAATTAAAAGAACCGGTCCGCATTCAAGGCAAATCAGTCCGGAGGAGGACAGAACCGGTCCGGATCAAGGCAAATTGGTCCGGAGGAGGAGGGGACCGGTCCGGCTGTCGCAGTTTTAATTTTCTAATTTTCCTCTAATGGAGAGTCCTAGTGATGCTAAAACTCTTGGAGTCTTGTAGGGTATAAAAACCCATTTTATTGTTATTATTTGCACGGAGAATTTTAGCCAGTATTCCATTCTTTTTCAGAAACCCTATTTTAGACATAATTTGCAGTTTAATTCCAAAGATTGAAGGTTATTTCAGAATTCGGTGTTCTCAATTGTCGTTACTACTGCTTTGGTAAAATTAGTGAGTAATCCCCTCTTTTCAATTCTGTTCTACATCATCCTACCAATTTTTCGTAGATTAATCATGAATTTCTGCACATCAAACACTATTTTCATTACTTTCACCATGCTAGGCTAGATTTTCTAAGGACGGGATACATGAACCCAGCCTGATGTGTTAGTTGTGTGTGTATAACATTAATCCTCAGAATTTAGTGATTGATTATGACCGTATTGCGTAGGAACACAACAATTGTAGATCTTTATATCTCGTTTGCCTCTGGGTAATCGGGATGATTTAGAATGCAATTCAAGTGTCACTATCGCGATACTGATTTACTCATCCTCAGATTAGGTATGACGTGGGCTTGAACCTCGTATACGTAATGCTTGGGAATACTAAATTTCGGGTCAAATTAATCTGTTAAATTTATGATTAGTATTATAACTGCAATACACTAGGGTTAGGGGCTTGTATTCCCGTCCTATTTTTCTCATCACTTAGTTATAGAGTTTCAAATCATTCTTCATCAGTATTTTAGGAAGTTTAGTATAATTGCATCTCTTCATAATTTCTTAATTGCATTTTGTTGTAATCAATTCTCAGAACCAAATCATTTTTTCTTTCTTTTTAGAGTCAAAGTTAGGATTCCTTCGTCTTTTCCCGTCGTTACAACTCCGTTGACCTTTTTCCCTGTGGATACGATCTTGACTTATCGGGTTTATTACTAACGCGACAGGCTTGCACTTGAGCCTAGAGAGTACGCACTTCTGAGATGCATTCTGAGTCGCGTCAGGGATGTTGAAATGTGTATATGTGATTATTTATAAAGGATGATGTGAGAGTTACTTTCTTATAGTTTGTAAAATTTTGTTTCAAATTGAATGAGAAAGATGCATGCACATGAGTTTTTTTTACCTAGATGAATGTTTAGTTATATATATATATGTGTGTGTGTGTGCGTGTGTGTGTGTGTGTGTGATTTTCTTTGATTGTTTGTGGCATGAATTGTTAATTTAGTTTGAATCACACATATCTACAATTGGATCCACGGTTGATCAAAATTTGGTAGGATCATTGAACTTTTAAATTATCTAACCAAGTTAGTTGTCTTTAATCAATGTATATTTAGTCATGTGAGTGAGAGTTATAATTTAAGTCCTTTAAATATGTCCTTAATATATAAAATTGTAACACCCCGTATTTTCATGCATTTAATATTTAATTAATTCGGGAATTTAAAATTACTTGTGTGTCGTAATTTTAATTGAATTAGTTATGGAAATTTATATTTAAATATTAATCGGAGAGTGAATGGGTAATATTTAGGAAAATTTATTTACTAAGTGAATAGTAATAATGTATTTACGACATTTCGGGTATTAATGACGGGATATGTACTTCTCTCAGTTGGGAGTCGGTATAGACTAATTTGGGTGTGAAATAAGGATTTTTATAAATTAATTCGGATCCCAATTCTAAGTGCACGGTTGAGTCCGAATGGGCCGAGATAGTTGAAAAAGTGTACCCGGGGTAGTAAAAGGGTCACGGGACCTTTTTAGACATATCCGGGCCCACACAGGGGCATTTGGGCCACTTGGGCTTGGCCTATTAGGAAAAAAATGGGATTAAGGCTAATTAAACAATTATAAGAAAGAAGGGAATGGCTGATGTGAGTTTAGAAAAAGACTTAGTGGGTTAGTAAACCCTAATAGCAGTTAAAGGCAAACTTGGGGATCATAGGAGAGCCAAAAAGAGTCATCTTCAACCTTGGGCATTCAACTCCAAAATCAGACTCTACGAAACCTAAGGCAAGTGGTTCACTTGCTATAGCATGTAAATTGTATTTCAATTCATATTCATGTGATGTGTGTAATCAAAGAAATTCGTTTTGGGATTTAAAGGGTATAAACATGGGGTTTTGCAAATCATGAATCTGATTTCTAAATTGAGTAGAAATTCATGTATAATCTGAGTTTTGTATTTGTATCTGGTAAGATGTGTAAACCCGGATGAATTAGAAACGAATTGGTGATACGTAATTGATGTAAATGGGTTAAAATATTAAATTGGATTTACCCCAAACTTGTGAAAACAGTAGAGGATGTGAATTAATTAATGTTTTTGGACTTTATGGATGTTCCTCATAAGGTTTTTGATGTCTATTGTCGATGGGAAAGCTTGGTTTTCAGTATATAAGAAGTTAGGGTTTGGAGGTATTCGGCCATGGATGAAACAACCAACTTGGGGAAGACGAGGACCTGATCGATCGATCGATCGAAGGTGGACCATCGATCGATCGATGGTCCGAAAATTTTGACAGCTTCGCCCAATTATGTATATAAAGGGAAAATTTTATTATATAATCTTTCACGTTTTAATTATTGAGAAATTAATACATGAGTTTAAATCTAATTAATTGTGAATGAAATTAATTAGGATTTGAGGGAGACTTTGTGTGGCACATCATGATTAAAATATTAATTGGGATGGAGGAAAGTAGGTGTGACACATTAGAGTTAAATTTTGGGAATTTTAATTCAAAATGATTAAATACGGATTGAGTGAACAAGTCCGGGAATATTTGTTGAGCAATACCAAGATGTAAATTTTATCTAGGTGAAGGCTAAATAATTTATAGTCGGGGATTTAGACTTGGGTGATGTTATTTTAGGCCACGAGAGTAACCTCGAATATATTGGTTGGGGCGATACTAAAAGAAATTAATGTGAGAATTAATTAATAATTAGAGTTGGGCCATAAACTCATAATAAAATGGAATAGGCTTGTGTCACGGACTTAGTACACGGTGTAGCCGGGATATTTTATATTTATATATATGTGGTGTGTGATAGTATATATATGGTGTGTGCATTAATATCAGTGGATAGATATTATTATTATTGTTAACGCAAAAATTCTCCATCTACGAGGACCAATCAGAAAAGGACACATGTCATCCTACGTGGCAATATTCGACACCCGAGGAGAGTTGGTCGGCACCCAAGGAGTGTTAGTCGGCACCCGAGGAAAGTTGGTCGGTACCCGAGGAGAGTTAGTCGGCACCCGAGGAGAGTTGGTCGGCATACCAACCGGGAAGATCAAAGGATAACTACGCATTTAATGAGCATTAATGTACATTTATACTGTAGATGACAACACATAGCATACCAAGCAATTCAACAATTAGATTCGTTGAATGTAGACATAATGTATAAATGTCTACATACAATGAATCTCTTTATCTCCCATCACTATAAATATATGTATTCCCTTAGCCAAAAGGAGGAGATCCGACAAGAACCGAGAGACACCACACACAAGATCCACACCCTTTTTCTCCCTCTCTCTACCACATTGTGCTATTATAAACCCCTGGGAATAAAATAACAGTGGACGTAGGCTTTTCCTTATAGCCAAACCACTTTAAAAAATTTTGTCTCTTATATGTTTAATGTGAATGTTTATCTTCATCTTCAATCTCATCCTCATCATTAATCTGCTGTTGACGCCACTAAAATGGCAGTGGCCATTTTCTGTCTTCAACAGATTGGCGCCGTCTGTGGGAACGATTGTTATTATCGTTTTTCACCAAAAATCGTCCATCATCAATGGCGGATAATCCAGAATCTAGCAATCGAAACGCTGGAAATACTGGAAATCCTCAGAATCCCTCTGCACCTCCAGATCTAGCCGGGATTATGACGAATCTGGCCCAAGGACAAACCGCCATGCAAGAAACAATGAGGCAACTCATACAAACTCTTCATGGTGGTGCACCTGCACGTTCAGGACAGCAAAGTGGTCAGAGGCAAACTTATTTACTTTCTTCACGATCCAGGCGTACTGAGTCACGTTGTAATGAGGAGTCTGATGATTTCTCTTATCAACCTGGCGAACTTCGTCAATAAGGGCTACAGATACTGATCAACATATCACTCTCTGTCCAGAAAGACCCAGTGCTTTAGAAAGACTGAGTAGGGTGTCTCCTTTCAGTCGATTAGGCCCTAGGAGGAATAGGAGCCCACCTAAGACCATGTCGAGGAGTTTTCGACAACCATCAGATCTAAGAGAAGGATCAGCATAATCACGACCGGCTGCTCGTCAAGATGGATCTCAAGAAGCTACCTCAGAACGATCAATTATTCGAACCAATAGGCCCGAGGAAGGAAATGAAGCGTGGAAAGGATCTCTCCAACGGTTGGAGGATAAATTGGGAGAAATGGCCAAAGCAAAGAATCCCCTACAACGAACTTTTGTTCGAGGAACACCTTTTGTACAGGACATTGTGAATTTTCGTACACCGTCAAAGTTCAAAGCACCTGTAGTGACCCCCAAATATGATGGAAAGACAGATCCTATTCTTCACATAGAGCAATATCAAGCTGCTGCCGACATCTATGTCGTTCCCGACGAGATGAGATGCAGAGCGTTCTCAGGAACTCTTACTGGAGCTGCCCAGATATGGTACAACAATCTTTTTAGGGGTAAGATTTCAACTTTCTTTCAGTTGGTCGAATTGTTTATTGGAAATTTCTATTTTGGAGCAAAGCCAGTAAAATGAGTAGCACACTTGTTAAGTGTTAGACAAAAATCTGGTGAGAGTACTAGAGATTACATAACTCGTTTCAATAACGAGAAGCTGGAAGTCATAGATTACGAAGAAAAGACAACAATCACCGCCTTGATGAGTGGGTTGTTGCCTAATAAGTTGTATTATACTTAGGAGAAAGATCCGCCTAAAACTATGTCAGAACTGATGGCAAAAGCGGCCAAAATCATGAATGCCGAGGAAGCTATGGCTGCAAAGAAGAATTTAGATAAAGACACCAAGGTGGAAGTCGACAAGTCTAAGAATAAAGAGCATAAGGGCAATGGCGGTGATAAACGCTCCAGAAATAATAAATTATCATGGGAAGTATTGAAGAAATATGACAATTATACTCCTTTGAAAATGGGTATTCATCATGTCTTGGAAGAAATCAAGAACAACGAGGAGGTAAAATGGCCAAAGAAACTGAAGTCTGACCCTGATTCGAGGAGTAAGGATAAATATTGCGAGTTTCATAAAGATCATGGTCACATGACCAAAAATTGCATAGCTCTTCAGAACGAGATTGAAACACTCATCCTAAGAGGAAAGCTATCAAAATATGTTGATCGGGGAGGTGAAAGAAAAAATAACGACCGGAATTTCTTGAGAGAACATATACTCGAGGATTCCCAAACACTCAGCAATAATATAACAGTGGACGTAGGCCATTCTTATAAGGCTGAACCACTTTAAAAATATTTGTTTCATTTTATTTATCTGTGATTGAATAATTAGAGCTATCTAATTTTTTACATCAACAGATTGGCGCCGTCTGTGGGAACGTGTTACAAGCATTGTTCTCCATTAAAAGCTAAGTTTTTATTTTCTATATGAATAATCAATTATATGTTTACATACATACATACATACATCTTTTGATTCAGTCATGCTTTTTATGATTATAAACATAAGTTAGTTGTCCAATTTTTCATTTATCAAATCGGCAAAATATTGCAAATCACGATTTTATTAAATTAGTGGATCGATTTTTATTTCCAAATATGAATAAACGAAAATTTCATAATCACAAGTCCGTTAAAGATTTTTATGGAGACACATTTATGTACATCATATTTTTATGAGAACACGAGATATTTTGATTGTTATCTCTCATATTATTATCTGGAAATTTAAATTGTCCAATATTGAAGCCGATGCACACTATATATTGGTCGGCTGAATAATTATTCAAATCATAAATTTTATATGATTCAGCCTTAACAGGTGCTCAGGCAAAATTATCTACCCAGTACAATTCTTGGATGCTCATCAACAGCACATAAAGACCTTAAAAGGTCAATACCGAACAAAAACAACGCAACTAGACTGCACACAGCACAGCAACAAGACTGCAAACAACAATTCTATTGGCACCATCAGATTCATTTCATACATGCCCCAATCCTGGGAATAGAGCTTCATACTTGACTTAATCGAGTTAAGAGAAGAGATACATCTAGGCCTTTCTAATTAATAATTCAAACATCTATTCCTCAAACACTCGTACTGAGCTAAAGAACACATGTAAAAATTCCCAAGTTGGAATTCAAACAGATTCTTCAAAAGCCAACAAGAGTCATATGATGGAAGAAATGTAGAAATTCATAATTGAAATGTCAACATATATTCTTCTTAAACACTTGAACTGAGTTAAATAATAGAAGCCAGAAAATACAAACATGCAAAGATCTCAGGGAGTCATTTCATGGAATATTTCCTCGGCCTTATTTTTCCAGCAAGACCAACATATTTCAAGGCCAATAAAGTACTCAAAGTTCATATTCCACACTTGGGGGATTCTATTACAAATTCAGTTGTTCATTCGGTGGCACATTCTCATAACATCATGCAGTTGAGTATCAAATTCAACTCCACAAACTTACACGGAGGCATATTGAAGTTCAGGAGTCAAATTCAGCATCTACAGCACTGAGATCTTTACTACTACTGTCCCGACCAATAATGAAGAAGAAGTTGTATGAAAATGTTTCAAAGTCCACCACTAGCTTGGTACTAATCAGATTGAAGAGTTGGGTTCAAAAGCTAGTATGTTACTCGACAAAGTATTCGGAGGATCATAAATCAGAAGAATCAAGCACGTGAAGTTAGCAGTCAGTTGCTCGGCACAGGAGGCAATTGGTCGGCTAGCAAACCGATCAACATACTTGAAGATTATGACAAGCTACAAGCTACATACTATGACATGGCTGCATCCAAATTCCCAGGGGTGATACATAGCACACGGAGTTCCTTAAAAGAAAGATTAGAAACCATCGATCAGCCTGCATCATATGTCGTCCATAAGATAATGCACTTTATGTTGAAAAAATCAAGAAGGTAGATCAAGAATTTCACGAGCACCGAGGAACACTGCATAATAAATAATCCATCCTTTAAAGTAAACCATCAAGCATGGAGCATTGGGGGCTTCTGTTAACGCAAAAATTCTCCATCTACGAGGACCAATCAGAAAAGGACACATGTCATCCTACGTGGCAATATTCGACACCCGAGGAGAGTTGGTCGGCACCCGAGGAGTGTTAGTCGGCACCCGAGGAAAGTTGGTCGGTACCCGAGGAGAGTTAGTCGGCACCCGAGGAGAGTGGGTCGGCATACCAACCGGGAAGATCAAAGGATAACTACGCATTTAATGAGCATTAATGTACATTTATACTGTAGATGACAACACATAGCATACCAAGCAATTCAACTATTAGATTCGTTGAATGTAGACATAATGTATAAATGTCTACATACAATGAATCTCTTTATCTCCCATCACTATAAATATATGTATTCCCTTAGCCAAAAGGAGGAGATCCGACAAGAACCGAGAGACACCACACACAAGATCCACACCCTTTTTCTCCCTCTCTCTACCACATTGTGCTATTGTAAACCCCTGGGAAAAAGTTGTCTATAGTTGAAGCTGAGAAGGTGAAGTTGGTTGAGACCTCCAAGAGTTTGGAGAGTAAGGTGAAAAGTTTAGAGATTGAGCATAAAAAATATGACGACAAGCTCAAGAACCTTGGAGAGATTGAAGATAAGCTGAAGAAGGCAGAGGAAGAGTTGTCCGTCCTGCGAGATGTAAAGCGCCAAAAAGAAGAATTGGATGTGAAGTTAAAGACTGTCGAGGATCTTCTATCCGAGAAGCTCTCCTCGGAGAAACTGAAAAGAAAGCTCGTAGTTAAAAAATCCTTCAGCGCTGGCTGGGATAAAGGATGGGACAAAGGGATTGCTGCGATGACATCCCAAGTACAATACGGGAAGTTGAAATACTTCCGAGATGGCTGAGTAGCTGCCCTGCAGGAATTGCTTACACAAAAGAAACTAATACGCCACCGGCGGCTAAAAGGACAAAAATGCACGAAGATCGAAGCACTCATAAAAATTTAAAAAAGGCGGATTTTATGAATTTGAAAGAAATTCAAATATGAAGAAAAGGCTCCTAAAACCCAGGAAAGTCATTTAATATCGCCATATACCGAGAAAGAATTTTTTATACTCCTCAAAGTTCGAAATATGAAACATTGGGGGCTTCTGTTGATACCAAAATTAATATGCTGATATGGACGAATAATATGAAGACACGTGTCAATCTACTTGGCACAATAATAACGAGGAAGTTTCATTTCCCCGACCAACTCATGTTCTCTCCGAGCAACGAGGATACACCGAGGAACTTCAGCACTCCGAGGAACTCCTGATCAACGAGCAACTAAGGCGGTCCGAACTGCATCTCGGCCGTAGCATTAACTGCCAGATAATCAACAGTTCAATTATTCATTGAATGTTTATCATCTTGACGCACACGCTGCATTAAATGTATTACCATTTCATATGTATATCATTTAATGTATCAACCCTTTCATGTACAACCTAAGGGCTATAAATACCTTGTATCACCCTCATTCAAAGGGACCGAAATTTCTTGAGAGAACATATACTCGAGGATTCCCAAACACTCAGCAATAATATAATAGTGTGCGTAGGCTATTCTTATAAGGCTAAACCACTTTAAAAATCTTTGTTTCATTTTATTTATCTGTGATTGAATAATTAGAGCTATCTAATTTTTTACATCAACAGATTGTCCACTACCATTTTAGTGGCGTCAACAATTATATATACTCTAGTGCTATAGGGAGAGGTTGCGCGTAGTGGATGAATCCCCTAGCTTGAGGAGTATGGCGAGTATATTCCTAGGTCATAGCGTCCGTTATATGGGTGAGGGGCATCTCACTTTCAGGGAAGGAATATGACCGCCTCCAACATGTATGTATTAACCAAGTTAGTGAGCGATTCTGACTTGGGGTAACTAGGTTATGTGAATATACCTAGTGGGATAGCACTTTAGAGAATTTATATCTGGTGAGACTTTACTCGGGTGGATACTACTATTAAATGTTATTCTAGTATGTTCGTGAATGCTGTAATATGACTATAGGTATATAATTAGGTAAATAATTATATACGGGATAATTAATACAAATCATGAATTGTATTATATGTATAACGGATGTGGAAGTTATATGAAATAAAAGGGAAATGATTTAATTAAGTTGATGTTGATAATAACTTAAAAATCATAATTAAGGCATACTCGGTTAGAGTAGGGTGGTTGCAAAGGGGTTATATAATTTATCTATTCATGAGAATAATAACTAGGTAAATTTAATTAAGTCCTTAGTAGTGCACATTAGAGAAGGGGTGAGGATGTCCTCAAAGGAGTGCGGCGCTAACTAAAATATGGAGAGCATGCATATTTACTTATTACTACAAGTTAATCATTTGATAAATGTTTTTGGATACTAACCCCTGCTATAAAAACTTTTTTTGAAAACCTTTTAGGTGTCCAGCCACAGGGATGCTAGGCTTGACTCAATTCCATGGATCCGTTGCTGCAGCATAGGTGGATGTTGCGTGAGTTTGATAGATGCCTCATTCTTTCATTCCTCGTATAGAGACTTCGTATCAGATATTTCGAGCATGTCGCTCACAGTTTATTTAGTTTTTGTCAGGCATGTTGAGATTGATTACTTGTCTTCATTTAATATTTGTTAGGTTTTTGCCGATGGTTTATTCGGTCAGTAAATTAATTGTGAATGGATGTTTCAATTATTGTGATTATTATGATATTTTAGTTCAGCATGAGATTTTTATTTAAGTTAATGAAAGATAAAACTTGGCTCCAGTCTAATTTCTCACTTAGGCGGGTTGTAATTAAAAAGGCGACAGTGATGCTAATAATGAACCAACTGAGAAACCTGTTCTAACTTAATTTAGGACTGATCACCCGGGGTTAATTAGGCGGGGTGTCACAAAAATCACCCTTAAACTTGTTCAATTTCATATTAATGGGTTAAAATTTTTCTTCTATGATTTTTTTTAAATCTAAGGGGCTAAATTTAAAAGTTAATTTAAAATTGGACAACCATTTAGTAGATATCCTATTCACCCCCTGATGATATTCGGGATGTTTTCTTAGAACTAAACCTTGCCTTTCTCAACTGGTATTAGATCACTTTTCTGATTATGGTACTCACATTCTATAGTATATCAGTTCACTTTGATTATGTGATATTATGTTTTAGATCTCTTTTTTATACTTGATATATTTATTTTTCCATTGGTTGCATTGAGTATGATGGATACAATGAGATATGGAGGTACCATGAATCTTTTGCCTCACTTAAATAGTAATGATTGTGGACATTGGAAAGTAAAGAGGGAGGTCATCTGAAATTGAATCATGAACATGTGTTAATAAGTGAAAAAGATGGATATAATTAGACCATGGTGTATGTGAAAGAAATTTCAGTTAGGAAACCTATAATGAATGGGCTGAGGCTAAATTTTCACCATGGAATTACAAATCGATTATATTGAATGCCTTGTTTGCACTCGATAGATCTTAGGAGTATAATAACATGTTTAATTTCAAAATTACTAAGCAAGCATGGGATATTTTTTAGTGTGACTCACGAGGGTACTTCTATTGTTAATTGGGATACATTACAAAGCCATGTGACTACTTTCGTGATTATGAGAATGGAAGAGGAAAAGAGGTTTGATGAGTATTATATGAGATAAATGAAATTGGTCAATGCTTGATATAATCACGGAGAAAGAATTTTGGAGGATAGGATTGTTAAGAATATTTTGAGATACTTGGCTTATAGGTATAGCACAAAGTGTCTATCGTCAATGAGATTTTGGATACGAATACTTTCATGTTCTAGGAGCTAGTTAATTCACTGCAAACATTTGAGAAATAAGTTAATCAAGTTGTCAAATCTTCAAAAGTCTTATCATTTATAGACCGGAGTAATGAAAAATTAGTTATGAATGAAAGTGAAAAGAAACCTACTATTTTAGTTAAAGAGGACATGTCTCTTTTTGTGAAGATATTGAGTAAGTTTTGTTTAAATAATTTAATAATTTTTTTAAATGAAAATAACTTCCGGCTAAGAAAATATAGGTCCTCTAAATATGACCACAAAGGTCAATTTAAGAATAATTCATCCAGCCATACGAGAGGAAATTCCTAGAGTAAATGATAAGTATTTTGGTTTTGGTAGTGTTTATAATCACATCAAAGTGTGTCCTAAACATTTAAGGGAGAATGAGATGTCTAAAGAGATTAAGAGAAAAGATGCTTCAAAAACGAGCCTTATTTATTCTATTAGTTAATCCACCCTAGATTCATCATGTAGTGATGAAAGTGACAATGCCATTGGATTTATGGTGAAACCTTATGAGTTTGAAGAGATTGATTGTGTCGATAATATGAGTGACTCACATGCATAAAAGTCAGGTAAGAGACTTCTAGAGCTTGTTGATAGTATCTTGAATGATGTGTCTAGTTTTAAATATCATGATCATTATATATTTCCTTTAATCATTCATGATCATATATCTTGTTCTAATTCATCTTATGAAAATTTATTTTAAATATGAAAATAAATCAAGAGTTTGATAATATATTTTCACTAATCTTTCAAGTTGAATAGATTGAACATTAATCTCATGTAAAAATTGAAGATTATTCAAGTTGAAAATAAAATTATTTTAACAAATCTTGAAAAATATCAACATGAAAATCATGAATTGGTTTAATTAACGAATGGCTGAATGTTAAGATCTCTTAAATTAATAAAGAAAATGATATTATTAGAAGTGGGAAAGATGGTATTGAGACACAAAATTATTGTCAAAGCTGATTCAAAAAATTGTTAATTGAGTTAGAAGAAGCAAAGAGTTTGAAATATAATTGGATTAAATATCCAAAAAAAATTAAGAAAGTATTTTTTTAATATGGACAAGTAAAGAGAGACAATATTGGCATTGTATTTTCCAACTCACGTAAGAAATTGAATTAAAAAAGTGGAATCGTCTTGTGAGAAAAAAGTATTACGTGGAGAGCATGATCAAAAAACAACCTCAAGTTAAAAAAACAAGGGGATAAGGATGCCCATAAGTCATTTTCAATGGAAACAAAATATTTTTTTTATCAAAAATTGGAAAATCCAAAAACATAAAAATTCTTTAATGTTGGCTGGATGGTATTTTGTGGGTTTCAAGTAATTTAAGATTTTTTTATAAGATAAAGGTTTAGAGAATGAATGATCTTATTAGTGAATTAAGGGTTCAATTGGGAAACCTCATGTAAAAGGTTAAATTTGTTGTTAAAAAACATTAAAGGAGAGAAGAATGGTTTATAAGTGATATGTTACCCTTTTTAGATAAAATATGAGTTCTTCGTGTTGTGAGAAGAGGAATAATGGGTAGATATAAGGATGTTTCTAAAACTAGGATTGAGAAAGTTGATGTTAATAGGTTTAGGAAGAATGTTTTATTTGTGTATCCACTTTATTCAAGAGAAATGTCCCCTTCTACCTAGATGGGTAGGTTTGATAGTTTACTTAAGGATTTAGTGTAAGTTTTTGATCCTATCCTACGAGATCTTTCTTTTTTGGGACATTTCATTGGGTGGAATATTTCATTGTGATATCTTAGATCTCTTTATACTTTTGGTGAGATTTATTTTGCAGAACATTTTCATCTCATTCATTTTATAAGCTTAATCTTGTCAATTATATGTTTACATAACATATTTGATAAAAGTTCAAAACTATTTTGTTTTATTTGTCGTTTTGTTCTGCGCTTATATTTTTTAAACGTCAATGGAGTATCTTTATTAAGAATAAGATAATTTATAAGTTTTATTTCATATGTTTATCTGATGCATGTGTAAAAATATCTAAAAATACCATGAAAGTCAATTTGTGTGCGTATTTTACCAATTTTATTTCTTGCATAATCACTACAGCACACTATCACACTTGGTTTAATAGTTTCTTGAAACATACTATAATGATTGAAATGGAATATATTTAAGTTTATCATATTGTATATTTTTTGTTGAGACTCCATTATATACTTTTATGGGTGAGAGTTGTATATCATTGATGGAGTTGAATTCACGTCGTTGTATTTTTCACTTTAAGGGAAGCCATTGGAATGATAATGCCTAACTTGAATTTGAGTACCATTGGGTAGGTGATATCTAAGACGTGTGTGAAAAGATAATCAATTTTAATATCTTACATGTTATGTAAAATCCAATATCTAATAGCTAACAAAATAATAATCATGAAAAAACAAGATATGCCATAACTTAAATTCAAAAGAATTCGATATATCAGATTTGTTATAAAAGATTCACTATAACATGTGCTTTAGGCCGTTTACAAAGTGGATAGAAACATCTCTATTTTTCATAATATGATATGATGATCTATTAAACTAGTTCTCGCATGGTTAAAACAAAATAATGTTTAAAACATATGTGGATTCAATTTGTTCTTTATGCAAATTTTTATTATCATGTCTAATGTCACATGTCAAATTGAGTCTTTATGTTCCTTGAGATAATAAAAAATTTAGCTTTTATGTGACTTGATGTAAGTTTATAATGTGTTTTAACAAATTATATATGCCACTTAACCCTGGGATACAGTATTCCGTTTCCATCCACGTCATCCAAATTGAAAGAGACATGAATCATTTGGAATGGACTCCTCAGCGGACCTACTTTTCATGCAAAATAGATATGTGTAAAATTTACTCTTTCGTGTTAAGAATGTTACTCTTGATAGAGATATCTTTGCGAACATGGCTATTTCGTTATAATACCCTCTAAATATTTGTCTTTCCTTAGAGATCGTGATATTTTTCTCATCGTTGACATATTATCTCAACATTTATGATTTATATGAGTGTGGGATCTTGTCTTTACTCCACAGTCTTTGAGTGGTATCACCCATAACATTCTGATTGTGTTTCTTTCCATCTCTAAAAGAAAATTTTATGGTTGCTCATTATGTTTTTAGTATGACATTTTTTGTTACATCCCACTACGCAATCATGTACATTCTACAAGCTTCAATTGAAGACAGGTTAGTGACCAAACATGACAATCGAAGATCGAAGTGTTGATTTCATCACTACATCATATGAAAAATGTATATGAGGTTGATTTAGTGTAATTATTATGTGCATGGGTATTTTACAAGTGTTTGAAACATTAAATATTTTTCAAAATTTTTTAAATAAAAAATTATTTTTAATGCATGTCATTAGAACGAGTTACAGAGGTTCATTCAAACGAGGTTGTTCCATTCGTTTGATGTTAGATGTTCGAACGAAATTTCAAATGCACCCTTTTCCTTATCATGTTGGAATGTTATTCAATATCTCGTTTGGTGTCGTTCAATTGACTTTGCATGGGTCGTTTGAACTAGGTACGGGTTTGTTTGAACGAGCAATCGAAAAATTACTTTTTTTTTTGGTTTCAAAAGCAATCTTTTCAAGTCTATCACTTGGATATTTTTCTCCCCATTTAATAGATAGAAATTTTCACTTCTTTGCAAGCCTTTTTCCCACATAGTTTATGATCAAACACTTTGGTTTTTCAAATTCAAAACATTTTAATTCTTTATGATCTCTTATCAAACCTTAAAGAACTGATAACATGTGCATATCCTTGTGGAGTTGATTCTTCATTGCTCAAGATAGGAAGGGAGTTTCTTAAGGTTGATCGGTGGATACCGAGGCAAGTAGAGCTTGGTGTGGAGCATTGCTGAATTTGCATTTCTTTTTGTTATCAATAAAGAAGGAAACATAACTACGATACTTAAAGGTGTCTAAGTCTATAAGTCTATATATGTTGTTTAGTAATACCTTAGTTGTAACAGTACCGAAAAATGGTTTTTCCTGAAAGAATTTTTTTCTCATATCTCGTGTTATTATTTATTTGATCTAATTTAGATTCAATATCTTGCACGTTTAGTTTCACCTAATTAATCAAGATAAATATGAATTAAATTAAATTTGTCTTATTTGTGACCTAATCTACGAATTCTACATTTGATCATAGAACCAGACCACTTTACACATTGTATAAATTGGTATCAGAGCTTGTTTTTAAAAGTTATTTAGATGAATCCCTGTGGTTATATGGATAATTACCATAACAGGCCACCTTTTATTTATGGCATGAATTATGCTTATTGGAAAGCTCAGATGAGATTGTTTGTAAAATCGATCGACGATAGCATTTGGCTTCCTGTTGAATGGAGGTAGACTCCTCCTATTGCGACTAATGAAAATATCATTAGTCTTAAGCCAGTCGTAATTTGGAATGAGATGACTTTAGATTGAATAATTTTGCTCTTGTGGTTTGAATTATATTTTTGGTGCTATCACAACCGATAAATTTTATCGCCTCATAATGTGTGCAGGATCTAAAGAAGCTTGGGACATCCTCCATGTCACACAGGAGGGTACCAATATTGTTAAAGATTTTAAGGTTCAAAATCTCACTACAAAATTTGAGATTACACACATGTTTAAAACTTAAACTTTTGATGACTTTTATACTCACGTGTCTGATATTGTAAATTTCTTTTTTAATTTAGGTGTGCAAATTTTGGAAATGAGAATTGTGAAGAAAATTTTGAGGACTCTCCTGTCTTATTTTAGTGCAAAAGTTACCACCCTTAGCACCTTGGGAATTTTAGACACAATTAGGCTAAAAGAACTTTTAGGTGATATCTAAATTTATGAATTAGACATGTTCCCCGAAACCCAAACGAAAAAGAAAACGAATAACTTTAAAAGATAAATAAAAAAGGAGGTTTTCGACTCCAATTCATATTTTGATCACGATTATCTTTTCGTATTTGTAAAAAAAATATCAAAAAGTTTCTCAAATTCAAAAAACAAAACTCATCCAAATTGGAAAATAAATTTTTTGAGAAAAACTAAAATTACAAAGCGTGTCTGAATGTTTTTGATAATGATCAAAAGAAATCTAGAGGTGCAAATTTTAAGAAAGATGAATCTGAGAGGTGTTGTCAGTTTGAGAGGAAAGGCCATAAATCCCATGATTGTCCCACTAGGCTTAAGATACAAGGCAAAGGCAACGCTACCTATAATGACACTCTAAGCGATAGTAATGTTGAGTCGGTAGATTTCAGGCGTGGATCACTGCATGAACATAACTTCACGGTGTTCATGGTTTGTCATGTTAGCACTTCATGTATGTCTCATGCCGACGAGGGAATTTATAAATGTGATAACCTCGATAATGAGTCGAATCATTCAGGAGAGTTTGTGAGTGATGATGATATGTTGAGTGAGGGAGAATGTGGTCTCCAGCACATATACTCTAAACTTTACACTAAATCATTAAAAAATAAAAATAAAAATAAAATTTGTCTCTTAGGGTGTTGTCTTTAAATAAGGAGTTGAAAGTTTTGAAAGAGACTATGGCCTCAGTTAGAATTTATTTAGTTATCAACTTATTTCTGTAAGTAAGAAAAATATCGGCTTAACCTACAAAATGACTTGTCTTATAAGAGATCTTCAATCATCATTGAAGATTCGTGAGAAACTTGAGGCCCTTATTTCCCAACTTGATAAAGATCTCGAATGTTCCTGGGAAGTCAAAGTCACCTTAGTAGAAACATGCAAGAATGGTAGAATGATGTTCTTAGGTCCCGTTTTAGGTTTTAAAGAGGGGTGTGGCATAGGTTACAAGGGTGCCTCCAGTTCCAATACCTCACCCCAACCGGTTGCCATGTTTTTTTTATATTCTTAATGGCCTCTACCTAACCCACCAAGGATAACTCATCCTAGGTGTGTTAACCAAGTTCGACCCAAAAAAATTTATGTTTTTACCCATTGGAAATGACGAGGTAACCTTAGGGAGTTCTAGGAAAAGTCTCTCTTAAACAAATGTTCCCATGAACTGCTATAGCGACCTAGTTAATCTTCGAGAGAAAGTTGAGTTTCTATTTAAGGCATATAAATGTTTAATGGATGAATTTGAAAGAATGTATATGCCATATGAGAACACCTCAAAAAATCATTGAGTTCGGGACTTATTTCTAGTTTAGAGTGATTTTCATATTGCTATCATTTCTCCATATAACTAGATTACATTCTTATTTTTAAAGTCAAAAAGATGTTTTTTTATAAAAATTTTAAAATTACAAAAATAATATTGTATTTTATTTTACACCATTTTAACGTGTTCAAGTAATCATTGTGTTATAAGACTTGGGTACGATTTTTTCTTTTTAATAATGAATGTTTATTGTTGCGTCATTCATTGTTGATTGTTACTTGCATGCTAGACTCTTTATTTCACCTTGATTTCACACAAGCACGAACTTTTAACACCACACTTGCTTATCTTATGTTGAATAATATGATCTCATCTCAATCGTGCTTAAAAACGAACCAAATGTACTAGTATCTAATTGTGCATGCACAAAGCATTTCATGGATTAGTTTTTATCGAAAAAATTGATTGATTTATGTTTAAGCAATGGCAAGGGGATACAAAAGAAGCATTCTTCTTTTTGTTAAAGTCTACCATTGGAAAGAGCCCAAAAGATATATTAGGTACATAGAACTGAATTGCTAAGGCCAATTTTATTCCATTGACGCTTTATTAAAATTAAAGAATATGATTCCTTCAAAATTTTGGAGAGTTAATTCTTAAAATGTGAGATTTTGAGGGTGTTATAAGTTGAACATCAATGGATTTGCACAACAAGATTTCCTCAAAAGAAACAAACAAATTGTCATTATTGGTTTGAAAAGCATTAAAATTTGTGACGTTTTGAATGAGTTGTGCCAATTTCACTTTGTTCATTTTATACATAACAGTTTGAATTGAGTTATTTCTTTAAGAGTGTATCTTTAACTTGGGAAATCATCACTACTTATGCTTATGTTCTCTTTCTCATGATTAATTTCACACACCTTCATTCCATTCCATGATTCATATTTTTTTCGTGCAATTCCATATTGTGTTTATTTGTATTTATGTGTATATTTATACTAAAAAAAATTCTAAAATTGGTTTGTTGAAATTTCACCGCACATGATCAATTGTCTATACTTTGTGATTTTATTTCAAATTTGTATACTCGTGATGCTAACTTTCAGGTTTATCTTCTAACCCTTTGTCAACTATGGACAAAAGGAGGAGAACATATTAAGTGTAAACTGGACATGTCATATGAAAAAATGAGGCTAAACTCAAGCTAAATTCCATGTATGGAGGGACATTCCTCCAATTATTTAACAATAAGGGAGAACTCAAGAATCCCAATTTCAATATATACTAAAGAATCTGATCCACTAGGTGGGATGACCTGCAAGTAGAGATACTCAAATTCATATGTAGTAGCTGCCGAAGTACTCCCTAACCCTCTAGAAATTATACCCCCAATCTGAAAGACAAATCATGTGAAACCACATCGGTCCCCACAACGAGTTGGACTTATTCATAATACGGCTGAACTTCTTCATATTCATTACAGGGATATCGTCGTGGAACCATCACTAGCCCATAATGGGACGTAGTCATGGGAATACATATTTGGATGCTTCTCACATTGTTGGCATAATCTACACTAGTAGAAAAATGAAAATTAAGGACAACTAATTTGTCATTCCAAAATCTCATTTGATGTCCCCAATAGTAATTAGGACAATCGTAAGGACATGAAGAGATGTCCTGATAGGTTGGTGTCATAAAAGGAAAACAACTTCTGTCCTTCTTTAGTTTTTAGGATAGCAACTGCCGTCCTTTTAGTTATGTCCTTTTAAATCCAAATACTACTATATGTTTTTAAGTACTGATGTTTTTATCCTTTAAAATGAAGTATTGGTAACAGAAGTAGGTCTCCCAAATGGATTTTGACGCATAAACTGTGGCACTAAATTATTGTTATAAAAGATAACTATAGTTATCTTAAAAGATAAATATATTTTTTAATAAACTATTTTTTAGTCAACCTAAATTCTATATCTAATATAATATTAGTAAATTAAAAAATAAAACTCAAAGTCATATTATACCAAAATGTAATCTTTAAAATAATAACAAAACCATATAGTATCTAATCACAATTCACAAAATAAACACCACCACATACCTCCAAATCATCATTGCCACTTCTAAGTTAGTAGTTACATCAATATATAGTTAACCATTGTATCAGAAGTATCAACTGGTGGTGGTGGTAACAAGATGCCCGCCTCTCGTATCATACGAGCTATTTCAATCATAGCTTCTGCAAGAGTTTCTCTGTTAGCCCTCGTGACTCTCTCTTGTATTTCATTTTCGAGTTCATCACACACCATATGACTTTCTTCTTAATGAAGATTCTCTCGCACCTCAACCTCTTCCCGATAACGAGTCTCTCGCTCATTGACCTCCTTCTCTAGTCGAGCAATCTCATATGATGATAATGAGACGATGTGGTTGAGTGTGAAGAAGTTTGTTTAATACATACTCCCATATATAATGCTCGTCCATGTTTGGCAGGTCCTATCACGTCCTCGGATATAGTATCCCTCAATTCAAAACTATTTTGCTGATCAAGTGGTGGCACATCCATGTCTTTTAATCATTTTTTACAAATTGAGAAAAAATATAGCACAATCAACCTCTTTTCGTAATTAGAATTTGCAAACATCCACCCAAATAAAATTCGTAATGAAACTAAGTCATTTACATTACAATTATTAATATATTTATACCTCTCTACTGGCTTCACGATCATCGACATCGTATGTGTGATCCTTTTTTTGGTGTCCATCTCAAAACACTCAATTTGTCGATGGACTCCTGTTTTGACTTCATCTATTTCATATAAAAAATTGAAAAGAAATTAACAAAATCCGAAAGGAACACATATATAAATGTAGTTTAGTAAGAACAAATATATAATCATACTAAAGTAAGCACATATATGCTAACTTGTTGCTTTATTCGGGCAATTAAAGTTCTCCCACTTCTAGGGTGGGAGCAAAGATATGCTCGGTTAATGATATTCCTATCTGACACTCGCTGCAAGTAAAAATAAAAAATGGTAGTGACATTTCAAGCTAGTTGTCATTGTTTATATCTCCTCCTCATTGATTGAATGTATTAGTTTTAAATTTTTTTGATAGAGTTTCCTTTATTTTACATGTAATCCAACATGTTTAATCATCTATATAACATCAATAATAAAAACCAAATATACAAAATCCATTCATCCAATTCAATGTATTATTATAAGAAAATTTTGATAGTTTCCTCTACCCACACTGCACTCAAACCCAGAATAGCGCCCCTCCACCCAACCCAAAGTAACCCTACAAAAAAAGAGATGTGATACCTTTGTTGTATTTTGAGTCCAAAGTTTGACTAAGACTTTCAATTGATTCTAGTTGACTTGGGGGGGGGGGGGGGGTTAGTTGCTAAATGTGATGCATCTGTGTTTAATTCCATTTAATACTTCCTCTTGGTCTCATACTTAAAGGATGTCCATTGAATTCCAAGCTTACGCCAACGTAGGTTTTGACAATTGGCTGGTGCATTATGTTATTCTAAGAACAAAAATATACATTAGTTAGAAATATTAATGATTGTAAATATTCAATTTTACTAATAAAAGATTAATTTAATATTACTTGCACTCATTCCCAGATAAAATTGAGCTTTCGTTGATTCACTTCAATCTAAGAAGGCAAATTCAAAGGAAATAAATACCTTTGACATGCATAATAGTCGAATTGACTCGCCAACTTCTTCGCATATGGTCCAATTGGTTGGAAATCTTTCTCCCAATCAATTATCTTTTCTCACTATTACCCCATTCATCCCATTATTTGGTACTCCCTCTAACTTTCCTCTTAAGAGAGGATGGACCATTACAGTCACCTATTCAAAATTAATGAGTAAGCATATATACAAATTTACAAAGTCATGATTTATAGATGTCTTTTAGTATATACCATCACTTAAGATGCACTACAAGTCATTTGCCACTCCATAGGTGTACCATCGATACTTCCCATTAAAAAAATAGTATAAAATAATATATACTTCTTTTAATATTTATTTTGTATTCTATATTGTAAGTATTGTATAAAATTTAAAAGGGTTGAAGTTTCTAGTTGATTACAATTGAGTCCCATATCATATTTTATCATTCAACTTTAAATAGTTGAACCTACCAACTCCAACGCATCAATCAACTCCACTTTACACTATGTCCTCGTTAATTTTCTTAAGGTCTCAATGCCTGGTAGTGAATTAAATCATCAATTGTGGATTTCATATGAAAGATTTGAGTTGCTTGTTATAAATAACACTGAAACTTTCAATTAATATTGTAGCAATTTTTTTGTTTTACCAACAATATTTACATACACTAATGGCATAAGAAGGGATGAGAACAATACATGATAAGACAAAGAAGAGAAGAAAAAATTAATGGTACATTTATTTGTTATTAAGGTCCCAACCTAACCATATAAAGGTCCTAACTTGACCTTTTAAATTGAATACGATTAGAAGAGAATAAAAGAAACTACAATTCATTAAACTGATTTCGTGAGAATACTGTTCGTCAAAATGGTCATTAATATAATGGTAACAATCACATATGCAATGTTCGTTGTTTATTTTGGGTTAAAAGGAGGGTTTTGTTTAGTGGTCATTGTTTGTTTTGTTCTGCATTTGAAAAATGTTCCCTATAGCAATGAATTTTATAAATGTAAAAAATCTTTTAATTTTTGTTTTTATAATTTTTTGTTCCTAATTTGGGTTGGTTGGCATTGTAACGGCTGTAAATGTACATGCAACCGATGAAATGCGATCTTGGTGGGGCATTTTGTTTGACTCAATATGTTTATGAAATTTTGTAGTCTTTATGTTCATTATACAGTACATTGTATTCTTATTAATGATACGAGAAATCGTTCTCTTGTCGTTCTCATATAAACAAGTCGAGTATAAAGTGCATAATAAGCGAATAAACAAAGTAAAGAGATATAAAAGACAAGATATAGAGTGGTTCGGCTATAATAATGAGCCTGCATCCACTTTGGCGCCACACTCTAATTATATATGTTGTTTGGTATATAGTAGTTATGCCTAAAGAGGCGTACAAGCATGTGAATAGAAGAGAATACATGTTTATAAGGATTCCGGTGGCTCACGGATGGTGGTTGTAATGCTCCGGCCAGTAGCCCCCAAGCTGTGCTCAGTGGTGTAGAGAGTGTTTGGCAAGGCTTCGCCAAGTATTATGGAATCTGAACCCGGGTGAGGAAAATGAATCTCCCTTTCTCCGTGTGGACCTCTATTCATAGGTGGTGGCATTGTACTATTGTTGTGATGAGGTGCCGCGGATAGCTGATACGATAAGCACAATCCACGACATCTCTTGTATAAGGTGCCGTGGTAATCAACGTGCAAAGACGTCGACAGGTAGTGGGTTAGGAAATGCATCCTACATGTTACGGATTGGCGTATGTGTAAGACCAATACGAATCAGGGCCATGACACATAGATGATAATAGTGTGGCCTTCTCTTCTGCGACAAGGTATTATATATGTACTATCAATAAGCCCCCAAGTCGCAGTGCCAAGAGATTGCGATTGGGGCTGCAACTAAGTAGTTAAGTCCTTTTAATGTGCCGCGGTACTTCCAAGGCAATGCTTCATCTTCCCGTGCCCTCTTTTATAAATTGTTCCAATCGTGCACTTCACTACGTTTCCTAAATATTTGAGAACATACTGATATCCAACCTCTGTTCGTTCATCCTCTTGCTTTTTCCGCGACTTTCAAAAGATGCATGTGGTAGTTCTAATGTGTTTTGAAGTCGTTTGAGGCTGAGCACCGTTGGTTTCTTCATTTCCAAGTACTTTTTTCAATTACCAACCTCTTTAATAACTTTTTCAGTTCATAATTCACAATTCATCAACAATACTTCTGAATTTCTGCATTTGTGGTGAATCTCCCAATCTTGAATTATATTTGCTTGCATCATAATGCTGCTTGAATTATATCTACTTGAATCTCATAATTGATCACAAATCATCACTAATTTAACTTACTTGAATCATGTTTGCCCAGTTCAATTCACATAGTTGTTTGGATTTGTCTGAATCAATATTCAATGAATTTTGTTATGGCTTTTGTTGGTTTGGGTTAGACTTTATGGTTTCTGAACTTCCCATTATGTTCTTGACATTCTTAAGAGGGGCTCTTCATATTCTAGGGCTTTTGATCTTTAAATTTACCCAGACTAGATACTAACCAGTTTGAGTGAGTGACCGCGGCATGATAAAATGTGTTATTTAAGAAACATCTGCATCATAAATAATGTTGTTGCGACAATCTCTAAACAAAATGCTACGGCATGTACTAAATAAGATTCTTTAGGCTCAGATTATAATCTGCGACATTTTGGCCCATAGTTTAATGACTATGGCCTGTAAGAAGACCCTATACATCCTTCCCCCAAAATAATGTGTCGTGGCGATAATAAACTTCTTGGTCTTTAGAACCCATCACTTGGTATACTTGGCCAATTTTGCCTAACATTTTTCATTTATCCTCTTCTTTATATATAATCATACCTGCTGCGGCCTATGAGAGTCCTTAGGAACATATTGGATGCGGCACCTAACTGCGGACTCTTTGCTTTTTAGGTACTGCTACAGCCATATGAACTTTGACCCCAATGAATTTCTGAGAGCCTTTTGGAACAAACATTTTACATCTTCTCCTACCGAATTTCCTTTCGTGATCCCTTTGAAATCAGTTGGACCTTTCCAACTAGAAGATTTCCCCAACTGTGCTGCACTGGATTCAAATTCAAGCCCAGACTCCACAGCCACGGAAGAAGAGGCATATTCTAGTAACTATCTAATGGAGATAGATGAGAATGCCCGACAGGGGGTGCATTTAATGTTAGGGATGAACCTGCTGGCACATCTGGGAGGACTTAGAAACCTCTTGCTGCACTTGGTATTTGTAGTGCTATAAACTAAGAATGGGTTGATCAGGTAGCTGAGGCCTTCGAGGTCCCTGAGGGTTTGACGTGTTCAGCACCAACCACGGAGTAAAGACCATGCACAACATTTGCTGACGATGGGATCTGCTTACCCCTGCACGACTTCATTTACGGGTTATGGCTACCTGTCCTTGTTCCAATTAGAAAGATTTTCCAAACAATGTGGTTAGCCCCAGCCCAATTAGATCTTAATAGTTGGAAGGCCATTCTTGCAGCTATTGTACTATAGGAGAATCAATTCAAGAGAGACATTACTCCTACGAAGTTTTTCCACTTCTATCGCCCCAAGGAAAACTCCGTAAAGTTTGTGAGATACTATTCCTTTTTTGTCCACAGCAGAGATGATACCCTTTACTCTAGGAGGCCTACCAGTGTAAATAACTGTAAGGGAAAATACTTCTACATTTTTTTGGAGAAGGGTGGGAGATCCACCCTAAAGAGAGTGAGAGGGAGAGATCATTTAGGATGCTGTGGCAATAGGGGTGTCCCTCTAAACTTGGTTCTTTTTCAATTATAGATGAGTCCCATATTTATAGCTGCATATTATTCTCCACACTTCGCTTTTGTACTAAACTTTGTATTTTTCGGCAGTTCTGGATAATTTGCATCTGAGTAAGTGTCAAGAGAAGATAGTTGATAAGGCCGCGGTAGTTCCGTCTAGGGAGAAGAAGTTCAACACACTTGTAAACTCTTCCTCAATATTTAAAGCGGGCTACTTCCCCAAAAAATCAATTCAATGCCCCTAGCAACCAAGTTGAGCCTGCCACGTCGCAAAATATGGTTGTGGATAAAAAAAATGCTTCTGCGCCCTCACTCCAAGTTGAGGAGTTGGCCCCCAATGAGAGGACCGAGGGAGCTTTTGATGATGATATTAGGGCTAATCTGGACGCGATGGGTCTGATGTCATCACTATCTGATCAAGGTATCCGCGACACTTCGCCTGTACATAAGAGAAATTCTCCTCCCCCTCCATCAATAATGGTTGTAAATGCCAATTTTCCTCCTTCACAAAGAAGACGTCTGCGGCCATAAGATCAGATCCCCAGTCTTCTTGGGACACAACTTTTCGTACCGTTCATAGGATTAGGAAGGCGATGGATGGAACCGACCTAGATCGGTTGGTGGATGAGGGCCACGAGGACATAGAGTCTTATGCCCTTCATAGCCTGTTGAGGGTAAGTAATTCCAGCTTTCCAATATTCTTTGTAGTTTCTGCTTTATTTCTAACTTTACACATTTACAGGCTGCGGAAGTTGTAGCGACCTAGAAACTTAAGTATGAGGGTCTCTACAGGCTTAAGGAGGCCGCGGAGAGTGTTCACACTACTGATTTGGTTAAGGCAAGAGATGAATCTTTTAAAGTTGGAAGGAAATCCTTTGGTGTGGAACTCCAGGAGGCTCATATGGACCTTGAAGCCGCTATCAAAACCAAGGAGGCATATGAAGACAATTTTAAGTAGGCTGCGGAGTCCCTCAAGGTATCCCAATCACAGACTACGGAAGCTGCCAAGGCCGCATAATCCTCTAATTCCAAGATTGGACTTCTTCAAAAGAAGTAGGAGGCATTAGAGATCAAGGTTGTTAAAGATGCCGAGGGTTATACCACAGAGCTAAAGAAGATGGAGGAAAATCAAGTCGTGGTAATTAAAAAGATGGAGGATGACCATGCTGCGGCTCTTTCAAGAAAAGAATAATAACATGGCGAAGCCCTTTAATTAGCCATTGATAGCATTGTGACATCATATAAAGGCTCCCCGAACTTCTTTCTTATCAGCAACATAGCTTATATCTGCGGCTACAAGAGTTGAGGTATAGGGTGGAAAAGAATATCCCTAATGTCGCTGCTATAATTAAATCTTGGAGCATGGCGGATGCTGAACATGATGCCTGTGTGGCTGAAATGAAGGCTACAACCAAAGAGAGGGCCAGGATAAAGTCTGAGGCAGAGGCCACAGCAGCCGATTAGGAGATTGAGACCGTAATAGATGATGACGAGGGAAATGATGAAGATGATACGACCTCCCAGTCTTCCCTTAATTCTCAATCATTGAGGCCGTATCCCTCTTTATAAACTGATCTTAATATATACAAGGCTATGGAATTTTGTCTGTGTAATCTTAACACTGATCTTTACCAAGATTTTTGGCTTATAACTTTCTTATCAAGGCTGCGACCACTTTTGAAAATTAATTATTTTTGTATCTCATTTCCATTCTTTGTATTTGTAATACTTTAAAACTTTAAATTCCTATTTTCTTGATTGAATGAACTTGTAGGACTAACAGATTAGGGTCACGGCATCATTTACGAATGATTTCATCACACAGTCTTATATATTGATGCCAGAGAAATTAGTTTGCAAACTTTACGATATATATAATGCCTTTCCACTGGTATTCTTATATATTAATGCCATAGAAATTAGTTTGCAAACTTCAGGATAGGCTGCAGCCCGTGAGTCTGCCTTCATTCATAGCTGTATACACTACTGATATATATCACTGTTCTTAAATAGGGTCACGACACCTTTGAATTAAATATGATGTAGCTCTATAATTGGATCCTAATCCAAATGTCGCTTATTTTCTTGAATAGGGCTGCAAAAGGTTTAAAATCCTTCCTGCCTTTATCTGTCGCATCTTCTGAATGAATTCACCTAATGGCTGCAGCCATACTGATAAGTCTATGACACTTTTCTAGCCCTTAGGTAATTGAGGCCATCCTTCTCTAGCTTTATCATGCTTCGCGATCATAACAACAAAGCCTCCTTTAGTCGCTTCGATTATTGTTCATGGATCTCCTTTAGTCAAGTGGGTTATTATTAGGCCCTCAGGGCTTGGTATTATAAAGGTTCCCCAAGCTATGTTTGGATATATATAATGACTTCTCAAACTATAATAGGATTATCTGCAGATAATTAAGTCTTCGGCCCTTGTGAGTTATTTTCAGGCCTTCCCAAGCTAGGTATTATGAAGTTTCCCCAAGTTAATATGAGATCACCAAGTTAATGATGTTTCGTCTGTATCCACTAAGTTAATGATGTTTTCTGGGGGAATAACCTCCCTCGGCTAATGATGCATCCCGAAAGCTAGGAACGGGCACTTGAAGCCCTTATGAGTGACGTTGCAAACCAATTTAGATATCTGCTCTTGATGGTTGCTTTCGCTATTTTCCATTGTCACTTACTTCCGGACAATCAGGCGTTACCACGAGCATTGTGGGCCCATTTAGATATCATTATTTCCGATATAACATATTATCTCGAATCGAGATCTGTTTAAGACAAAATGGTCTTTTATAAGATATCATTTCATGGAAATGAGAATCAAAATATGGCACTATACGAGTGAATTTGATTTCATATATCTATTCATATATATATGACTTTGTAAGGATAGTACAAAGTTTAATTTAAAATAGCGTAAGAAGAGTTTCACTGTAAAATAAAAATTGATGAAATATAAAACATGGGCATAAAAATTAGGCATGTCAAACTAGGCTGGTCCCTTAGGCATCCTTGAGGAAGCGTTGCAGCATCCCCTGCCTTATGAGCCTCTCAATTTCATCTTTCAGAGGATAGCACTACTTAGTGTCGTGGCCGTGATCCTGCTGAAATTTGCACCATTTAGCTTTGTCCCATTTTTGGGGTGGAGCCCTCAGCTTCTCTGTCCATCTGAGCAGTTTATCCTCCTTTATGAATTCCAAGATGTCCTCAATGCTTTCCCTGATCTCCTTTTCTGGCTCTTGTTGATTGCTTTCGTGGCTGGAACTGCTAGGGCTGCGACAACAATGACCCTTGGTGTCGCACCCACATTGGATGAGGCTGCAGCCTCTAGTATTAGGGCCCTTTAAGTCAAATAGTTAACTTAGGTTGGGAGTGAATCATGACTGTTATAGAGATGGTTGAGGTGATTGTATAATTGCACAATCTCATCTTTGACTTATCCGCTCTAGATGGATTCTCCTTCCATTTTCTACTTTGTTGGTATTTACAAAGTATATAATCTGAGGCAAAACTAGTAGAAGTGAGTAATCACAGAAATATTGGATAACCAAGTAGGAAGTTGGGATGCAGCGTTCGCACTGTTGCATGACACTACAGTTGAGACCAGGACTAGTGAAGCACATAGGTATATTCTCGTGGCCTTTGAATTATATTCATAAAGGTTAATCTAGAGACCACCTAAGTCCGTTCCTTGATGTTTTGAAGCTGCTATAATGAAACTACTCAAGTAGAGGCCGCAACATGTAAGGAAGTTGAACTACCATGTCGCATCCCTACCTAGGCAGTGAAGGGAACAATCCCAAAATTGGAACCCAAAAATAGAGTTTTTCTCTCGAAACTTGTGGAGAGCATACCTAATATGGTCTATCTATGAGAGAATAACCTCTCAGTGCACAAAATGGCACAATTATAATGATAAACCCTAGATCATAGGCAAAGAACAACAAAAAGGGAGTAAATATAACTCTTCCCTAATCACCCACCTTTACGGGGATAAATTCCATCAAGATTTTTTGCTTTATCTAGGTGGAGCGATTTCACAAGGGTATGTAAAATAGATCTAAAGTCATAAAATGGATACCCGAGAGCATATCTAAAGGTATGAAATACCCATTCAAGGGTGTAAATGTAAAATAGAGCTCCATAACCAAAATTTACCCATAGGATGATGATCTAGAGGATCCCCACGGATAGAATAAGGTGTTTAAGAACTCAAAATATAGAGAAACAAGATTGAAATATCTCGATTTCCACACACGGTGCCAAATTGATGATACGAGAAATCGTCCGTTTATCGTTCTTGTATCAGCAAGTCGAGTATAAAGTGCATAATAAGAGAATAAAGCAAGTAAAGAGAGATAAAAGGCAAGATATAGAGTGGTTCGTCTATAATAATGAGCATACGTCCACTTTGGTAACACACTCGCATTATATATGCTGTTTGGTACATAGTAGTTATGCCTAAAGAGGCGTACAAGCATGTGAATAGAAGATAATACATGTTTATGAGGATTTCGGTGGCTCCGGGATGGTGGCTATAATGCTCCAGCCAGTAGCCCCAAGATGTGCTCAGTGGTGTAGAGAGAGTTTGGCAAGGCTTCGCCAAGTATTATGGAATCTAAACCCGGGTGAGGATAATGAATCTCCCTTTCTCGAGGTGTCGACATATATTTATAGGTGGTGGCATTGTACTGTTGCTGTGATGATGCGATGCGGTAAGATGATAGGATAGGAACAATCCGCGACATCTCTTGTATAACGTGCCACAGTAATAAACATTCAAAGACGTCGGCAGGTAGTGGGTTAGGGGCCACAGCCTACATGTTAAGGACTGGCGTATTTGTAAGACCAATACGAATCAGGGCCGTGGTACATAAATGATAATACTATGTCCTTCTCTTCCCCGGCAAGGTACTATATCTGTACTATCATTAAGCCCCCGGGTCGCAATGCCAAGAGATTGCGATTGGGGTTGTGCTGAGTAGTTAAGTCCTCTTAAGGTGCAGCGGTACTTCCAAAGTGATGCTTCTCTTTCCCGCGCCCTCTTATATAAATTGTTCCAGTCATGGACTTCACTACGTTTCCTAAATCTTTGAGAACATATCGATAGCCAACCTCTGTTCATTCATACTCTTTCTTTTTTCGTTGACTTTTGAAAGATGCATGTGGTGGTTCTGAGGTGGTTTGAGGCTGAGCACCGTTGGTTTCTTCATTTCCCGGTAATTTTTTCAATTACCAACCTCTTTAATCACTTTTTCAGTTCATAATTCACAATTCATCAACAATACTTCTGAATTTCAGCATTTCTGGTGAATCTCCTAATCTTGAATTATATCTGCTTGAATCATAATGATGGTTGAATTATATCTACTTGAATCTCATAATTCATCACAACTCATCACGAATTGAACTTACTTGAATCATGTTTGCCCATTTGAATTCACATAGTTGTTTGGATTTTTCTGAATCAATCTTCAATGACTTTTGTTGGTTTGGATTCGTGAATTTTGTTGGTTTGACCAAAAAATTATATATCTCCTAGAATATTATTCTCGAAAAATGGCTTATAATGGAAGCGAATTTGTTATTAAATCATTGTAATGTATGGTAAAGCTGTAAAAATAACCAATGTGACTAGAGGTTTTTGTAGACGGAAGTAATGACTGAAGGGTTTCCTACACAAGTAAATTATAATGCCACATTTACAAATCTCAAATTAGGGGGAATGATTAAAGTGGGATTGTTTAGAGCGAGATAACACTAGTATGAAATAAATTGGACATAATCTAATATGATTTTTTCAGAAAAAAACTTTTATGTAATAAGACAAACTACTTCTAATAGCTCTAGGAGGCAATCACATAATTTGGCACTAACTACATGACTAGAAACCTAAGACTACCACACTTCTGAGGCATGAATCTAGTCGAACTATAAACATGTTTAGTTGGTTAGGTCCCACCACTCATTGGAAGAATATGGTCTAGGACTTGAGTTGTGTACCTTAAATAACAACATTTACATGTGATTATTCTTGAACGAATTATTTTTTTGATTTGTAAACAAATAGAATGCGAAGTTTTTATTCATTACGTTTCCTCCCAATACCATTTTGTCCCTAACCTTGACCTGATTTCAACTTTCAATTGAAGCACCATGGACACTTTTATGGAGGGGTAGTATTGGTTAGTCCACTTACAAGGATATTATTAGGATATGTAGGTAAGATGTATGTTCTAGTTTAGATGTCAACTGTAACAATTCTAATAATATATAGCATATAGTTTTATGTTTAGCATTTTCGGTGAGGATAATCCTTCGTTAGCAAGGGATGATGGCATACCCAAATATGTTACGTCAAAGATAATAAATGCACTGAATCTGTCGTGTGCATCCCGTGAGCACTTTTTATGTTGAACATAAATTAGAGTACATAATAGGTGAACAACCATCTAAAATAGATCCGAAGCATATGGGGTTGTGCAAAGACTCATATCATGCATCCTCATGTTATCTATTATTGAATTTTGGCTCATCTAAGAAGCAATAATACTAAATATAGGATCTTTCTCACAACAAATAATGTTTTTCAAGTGTGTGACTTGTAGGAGAAGATTTTTGCAACCAGGATATTTGGTAAATCGTCACATGAGTACTATATTAACCTTAAAGATTTTCATTTTCTCTCTCGCGGTCAAGAAGAATAAATTCTATGGAAGGATACTGACAAAACAGTTGCAAAATAGCGTTTTTAGTGTAGTGTGGGATAAGCAAATAATAAGTGTTGTAAATGAGTATATTGTGTTCACTACAGTATTTGAACTCCTTGAGAAGTAAAAATTTATATACTTGAATCTGAGATGGGGGTTCTGCATATGACGCTCAACAAAAGAATATATTATTAGTTATTGTATTAATAAAAATATGATAAAAATAATAAAAACATATGTCATAGTGATTACATATAAATTTACAATTTATAAACCCTCATTCTTCGTTCATATCATCCTCATAATCATCATCATCAATCATAGTTGTATTAAATACGAACCCATCTACATCTTGTCTCACCCAAAGCATGTTTTAATCATGTTCCAAATCTTGCACACTAAATGACTCGAACGGATGGGTTTCTAATTATTCTTCTATGATTGAATAACTATCAAACAAATATCTATGTGTTATTTGAAGAACTACCTGACAATGTGGTTCTAGAGGGTCTTGAATGTACCACACTTGTTCTGCTTCAGATGCAAAGATAAAAGGCTCATACCTCGATCGATTATCTTTGTACAACAAGTTATTGAAATTTACTAATGTGAAGTTGAACTTATCTACTATTTCCACTAAAATATTTTCATCTATTTGCATTTGAATAGTATAAACCTTTTGCCATTAAAATATTCTGTTTCAATAATGTCATTCAGTTTTCCATAAAAAGTAACATTCACTGACAAGGATTCGATTAACTTCGACTAATATGGCTCTTTTGTTTGGCTTTTAAAATAACTTTACTATTCTGAATTTTTCCACGAATATCAACTTACTTCGTTGAAATCGAAACCCTCGAATATTGTAAGACTTGAATCTCAATGCATCCTCCAGAGGACCCAATGTCAAACTCAATATTTCGCTGGATAATTTGATATCGTTTGACAATCCATCCACCTAATATTTCAATAAATAAGAAAACTATGATCTAGAAATATAATTAGAATACTAAAAATGAACAAACCAACTTACATAATTCTTAAACATCACATGATAATGTTCATTATTAAGGTGTTGCATGAATTGTTGTTGTGAAAGGTGGGGATATTATTTTGTAAGTTCAACAATGTGTTTTCGGAAATATCATATGCATGTCAAGTTAGCAAGGGAGTTCAATAATGCATTTTACATAAAACTTACTTAAGTTTAATACATAACTTACTCAATAAATGGTGTAATTAAGTCAGTGTTAGCAAGCACATATCGATGCACTTGTATATGAGTTACTGAATCAAGACAAAATTTTAGGCTTTTACTGACACCACACCCAAGTTAATTACCTCCATCATCATTTTTGGCAAGACAGATAGGCTTAGTTTCCACATCATCAGCTACATATCTCGAGCAAAAAGTGGTGCATTCTTCCATAAGAATGGATTTTAAAATTGATCCTCGGGATGAGAACGACTGCGCACAAAGATTTTTAGAGTATGCAAATACCTTTCAATTGGATACATCCGATGGTGGATTACTGCACCAGTAGTTACAAACTCATCAACCAAATGTACATGCAAGTGCTCCATTACATAAAAAAATCCCGGGGTGAATATTTTCTTAGGGGTGTAAAATGTAAGAGCTATACGATCTTCTTATTTTTCTAAATCATGTAAAGTATTTACACTTGAGCACAACACTACAAACAGTCGTTTAGTTCAATTAATGCTTTGACAACATGTTTCGGCAATACCCGTCGTAGTGCTATTGGAAGTAGTTGTTGCATTAGAATGTGATTGACATGGCCCTTTAGTTCACATATACCTATACCTCGCTCTTGAGGGTGAAGACATCTTGAAATATTTTATGAATAGAAATATGGTACTTTAACATCCCGTAACACTTTAAAAAAAATATCATTCTCTTTGTTGCTCATTTTAAACTCCGTTGGAGATATGTACTCCAAATGTTTCCCGCTTGTTTGGGGATGTAGTTCTCGTCTGATGCACATCTATTGAAGGTCTTTTCGACCTTTCAAATTTTCTTTTGTTTTATCTTTACTGACCACAAATGTAAATAAGATATTTTCACACACATTTTTTTCAATATGCATAACATCAAGAATTTGGCTGATCAAATTATGCTCCCAATATGGCAATTCGAAAAAGATAATTTTCTTTTTCAATTTAATCTCGTCTCTGGCACCACAATTGTTATTGTATTCGCACACTCCTTTTCTAATTATTCTCTTTTCCTCTTTTTAAAAACATTTTTGTTCTTGTATTCGATTTGAATGATGACCTTTTTTAACTGTTGCAAAACTTTCGATCCTAATAATTTCAAAAGGGGTGGTCTAAAATCAGCATTGCCATTAAAAGTTGTTTTTCTTTCTGAAACGTAGGGCGCAACGGTAAGAACTGACGATGACCCCAATAATAATAATTTTTACCATTATTTAATCGGGTCACTTGATAATATTTTTTAGAATAACGACAAGAAAATTCATATTTCGTTCTCTATCCCAATAGCATGGCATATGCCGAGAAATTATTAATTGTCCACAACAACATTGCACGCAACTGGAAAAATTGTTTACTCAATATATCATAACTCCATCACTCCATCACTCCATAACACTTTTATCTCATCAATCAATGGTTGTAAAAATACATCAATGTTATCATAAGGCCCTTTTGGCCCATCAATAAGAATCGATAAAATTAGGTTTTGTTGTTTCATACACAACTATTGGGCCGTGTTTAAGGGTATGAGCACAACCAACCAAATACTGTGATCAACACTCATATTACCAAAAGGAGTCGGTTGCTAACCCAATTCTAATATTTTCACTATTACTCACCAAATATGGATTATGCTCATCAAATGATTCCAAACACGAGTGTCTATCGGATGCCTTTGCACACTATCGTCAATAATTTCCTCTGTGTGACATTTCATTAGCGAAGTAGTATGTCATCAGCAAAATAATATTTACAATCTTGGTTTTAAAGGAAAATACCTTACCTTTTTTGTAGCTACTTTTGTACTTTATTACCTTGCTCCTCTTGATCAACATCACTGCCAACATTTTATTTATATGTGGATGCCCCACAAATGGCACACTTATCTAAAGTCTAGTTTTTATTTTGAAATAACGTACAACTATTAGGGCATCCATTCCACCTTTCATACTTGAACCCCAAATTAGTAGTGAATTTGTTAGCCTGATAAATCATTTTAGAATTCTGGCATTAGGGAACGTCTTCTCCAATAGTCTTAGCAACCTTACGAAATAACTATTCGTCCATACATTAAGTTTCTTTAAATGCAGGAGTTCAATTACAAACGAGAGTTTAGTAATGCCCTCTAGATAATTTTCAACTAACTTTCTTTCCTCCTCTTTTAGGATTTTATAATATTTTCGTAAGTCACCATCAGGCACCACATCTTCTAATCCATGTTCATCATTACAAGATTTTTCATGCGTCTTTGGAACCCCCTTCCCTCTTGAACAATTGCAATCATATTTGCCCCCAAGCTTAATTCATATGATACATCATCAAGTGACACATCATTACCAAAATTACATGTGTTGTCATCCAATGCATCGATTAACTCTCCATGATAAGTATAATCCTTGTAACTAGTGTCAAAACCACGTATCTCTATGTGACCCTTCATAGTGTGTAGGTTATGGTATACTCGGTTTACACATTTACTACATGGGCATTTGATGCGTGAAGATTTCATATTATTATTTCAATATGCAAATCTAATAAAACATTCAACCCTATCTTTGTATTGCTTTGAATTCCAATCATGCGACCCAATCCAACTCTTTTCCATATCAACTCCTAAGATGTAATTAAATAAATCCTTCATGACATCACAAAAATATATTAGCATACATATACAAGATATACAATCTAAACATAATAAGGATGTACATACATATACATGTACAAGATATAGAATGTAACAGTGACATAATATTAAAGAAAACATTGTTTGAGCATAAGGATTTATAAATGGTAGTGATGAGCCCCCTTAATAGTGGTTTCAACCAGAAAACACATACAATTAGGAGGTAGAATTTTGAGTGTCATTGTAGGATATCATGTTCCAAAGATGACCAAACACATGTTGACTTGTTAAAAGAGAGTAACATTTTATTAACCTGGACATGTTCAGACACCTTAAGGATACGCTTAGATACATTGGGTTTCGAGATAAGGAGCTTTAAGTGTCAATATGCTTAATTTATGAAATCAAAGTGTAGATCATGGTTTGTTTTGATAATTATTGATGTAAATGGAACATAATTTACACAAACGCGCACACATACACATAGAAATAATCACTTAAATTATGTACGATGATCCTAATCAATCCATCCTCAAAACATGACCACCAAAACCACCATTCAACATCGTTGCCTTAGATTATAAACATGCCAACTTCATAATACCTTCAAAGTATTACCTTTAAATTCTTTAACTTATGTTGCTATATGTTCATATTATTTTTGTAATTAAAAGAAATAATATTGACTTCTGTTGTGATGTGTTTACAATAGATGTTTGTGTTTTGAAGTCAATATAAATAATAAAATTTATGATGTCAATATAAACCATTCTGAATTCATTATGATTGAATTCTCCCCACTGTTTATGTAAGAGTTCTTTTATTTTTAACTAAATTGCAACACCATGGTGAGATTGACTACATCTAGATCAACTATTTTCTCATAATAATCTCAATAAGACGTAATAATATTGTTAAAAACTTATCATTTTGTTTATTTATATTCACTCAGTGATAAATAAAACTTACTTGGTACATAGTAATATAATTTTCAATGTATAATTCGTAATTGATTTGTAATATAGTTCATAAGTTATAGTTTATAAATTATTAACTTGAATTACTTTGAATTACAGAACAAGCGAACTTGTATCAAAACTGATTTGAAATGTACCATTTCTATAATAGATCACAAAATTGGTTCTATAATGAAACATAAAATCAAATGGAAAATCATAACTATATGAGCAAGTCCACATAAAAATCGCAAAATGAAATCAAAATTAGATCGCAAAATATGAAGGAGAGTATACCTTTAGGTGGGTTTCTAGACTGATGATTGAGAGGGAGAGAGAGAGAGAGACGAAGACGATGACGACGATTACAAATTCTAGTTTGGGTAGGGTTTGGATTTTATCAGGTGACAGAGAGGAGAGATAAGTGTGTGAGTAGGTTTGGGTATATGGTGGGAGTAATTTATTTGGTAAAAAAAATATTTGATGAAAATGGTAGAAGAGGGAATGAAAAAATACAAGAGGGAATGGGGGTAAAAAAAAGATGAAATCAAATTTTTTAAAGGATGGCTATTTTCTATCCTTTTAAACCTATTATAATGGATAGTAAATGTTGGATGTCCTTAAACTATTGTAAAGTAAGCTTAAAAAGTTAGCTATGATTTTAGATCTATTATAAGGACTTCTACATTTTGTTATCCTTTATACATTTTTTTAAAAGGATAGCTTCAAAGCTATCCTTAATACTCGTGTCCTCAATTGTCCTTTTCCTTCGTAGTGCTAGTTACAAGAAAAAATGACTCGTCAAGGCCATACTTTGTCTGAGGGACCTACTCAAAGATACTCCTACAATATGTCGATGGAGATGGTCAACCCATGTCTCCATGATTAAAATTAGGGACACTTTAACAACCAACGATATATAGTGGATGCCATAGTAAAAGTCATATTATTAAGGGACTTTTGCCCTGGTGGCTAGAATACGCAAACTTTTGGTACTATTATAGGGAAATATATTGTAAGACCGTTGACATTATGAGAGTCATAAACCTAAAGTAAGCTAAAAATGTCCCTCGTAACAATAATGACGATATTCGAGAGCCCTTCTAATGATGATAATGAAGACATTTGAAAACCATCTTCGAACGATAACGATGAATATAACCAAGAGATCACCTCTAATGATGACATTTAGTTAAGATCAGCCATGTCTATAGAACCAACCCAAGAGACCTTGATTTGAGGGGATAAGAAAATCCTAGCCACAATAGAAGAAATTCTAAGTCACCCTAAACTCTGACGTAACCATATGATTGATAGATGACTTTAAGTTTTGAACTCCCTTCGAAACTTAAAAAAAAGCTCTTCAGATCCCAAAATCAACCTCTCCCTATGTTGGACCAATGTGATGTCCCAAACCCTTCAACGTTTGGCTCCGACCCCACATCCTTGACTAATTTCTTACTATATCTAGAGAAAGTATGTCAAAAAAGCTTGAAAAGAACCCGTACTCTTGCCACACAAAGAGGTCTACTTATTCACTCAATAAGGACGATAATACTCTCCTATAAACCCCGCTTGTAAGGAGAATAACCCATTGAAGAAACCATTACACCCATTACATAGAAAAATAAAAAAAATTAAGAGTGACTTCACCGGACGTTGGATAACATCACCATATACGAGGTATTACCAACATTCCAACTACACCAATTTGAACTTGTTCATCTATTGTCTCAAGACTATATACCACAATACGTAACTCCAATCGAGTTAGAAACAACCATAAGGTCCATTACCATTCCATAGCATATCATCTTCTATGATAAGGACCTCCATATGCAATACTGTAATAAGTGATTCACACTGCACATCACAACTCAAGCATGCGTACATATTATGCCCCTAGTATTGATAGAAAAAGGGTCCACCATTGAGATATTCCCCCTCTGTACCTCCATCAGTGTAGGATACACTTTCGAGGAGTTCACACCATCTTTTATGACAATCAAGTCATATGGTAACACTCATCGAGAGGTCCTAGGAGATATCACCCTCACTCTTATAGTGGATCCCATCAAGTGTGATGTGGAGTTTTAAGTAATCGACGTCCTAGTCAGTTTTAACCTCTTTTTTGGGAGGGCTTAGATTCACCCCATAGGAGCATTATCCTCATAATTACATATGAAAGTAAGGATCACATTCGATACGAAAGTGAACAAAATATAAGGGGACGAGGGCTCGACCATGGTTGCCAGCACTAGTAATATTCCCCTCCAGGATACCCACCATAAGAGTAGTGACATTGCCTTAGTGGATTCTGAGTCATCCCACTCTCTAATATGATAGAAGAGTAGACATTTATTCATAGTTTAGCTGCCTGATTCCTCCATAAAATGGGATACTTGCTAGGAATTGGACTTGGATGGAATCGACAGGGAACCCTCAAAGCCATCACCACCATGGAACATAATGGAAATGTTAGTAGTGGGTTTACTCCAATTAACAAAGCTTCAACCCCGGTACCAAAGACCCCCGAAAAGGGCTGCATGGTCACTTTTGTCTCTAAAAAGTGGGCTTCCCCAATCATGGATTTCTCGAGCCATAACGGGATAAAGCAACTAAATACTAACAACTTCGGATAGAGATCCTTTACGAAGAGGGACTAAAAGTGTATTGTGGGGAAATACACAAGGACAGTTAAACTAGCTCAATGTATCATGGGTTACTAAGGAAGAAAAAACCAATTCCTAATCCATAACTTAAATGGGCGTTACCTACACTATTGTTTGATGAAGTTTCTATCGTATCCATATTGGGGTCTTCAAACTTAATCCCCAGAAAAAGCTTCCATGAGTAGTACATTGCCTTCACCACCCGCGGAATCATACGTGAGAAAGGATGGTTAGTCAGCATCCTTAAACTCAAACTCTACCTATTTTTTCCAGATTCAACGACCCCATCTCCCAAGGCACTACCTACGATCGAGCCTCAGGAAGCATCCTACTAGACCTCATGGGATTATGAGTGGAATGAAGAAAGCCATCGGATTTTGCTGCAAGACCTCTCCAAGACACGACCCTAAAGACCCCGAGGTAGGACTAATGAAGGATCTCACTACAAATTTTAATGGGAAAACAATCAAGCTATGAGACATTGTCTTCCCCGGACTACAGTCCATGCCAATATTATAGAGTGCCTAAAGACCAGGAAAAATATCCCAAGAAAAATCTAGCCCATCTTATAAACAACATCACTAACAATGAAGTATTTAGTAACAAGAACTCTATGAGATGCACCCTAGCGCACGTCATTTAGAGTCCCTTTAAGTCTATCTTGTTAATAAAATATTACCCACATACCCTATCATAATGTATCGCTTTATAAAGAGGACTTTTTTACTATTATCAATGTTTTCCTCCCTCCGTATTATGGATTAATAAATAATTATTTCTAGTATTTTCCTACGTGTATTTCATGTCAAGACTATGAATCCAATGATAGAGTAGAACTCACACCTAATAATGATGACTCTGCGGATTTAAAATACTTAAAACACTTATAAAAAGTTGACAAAAGTCAAATTAGACACATGTCTACCAATGAGGATGAAACAATAATAATAAACTTAATCACTCCCCAAAATCCAAAATAGTTACAAATAGGGTTCTTTATAAACGAGAACAAATGAAAGGATCTCACAGATACCACCACTATCTTAGTAGACGTGTTCTCTTAGTCTTATGTCGACATGATTAACATCAAACCCATTATCGTCGTACGTGAGATACACAATCTCCCTGATGCAAAACCCATAAAGCGGAGACTGTGTAAACTGATACTCGAATGATCCTTGAAAATAAAGGAGGAAGTGAAGAAACAACTCAACGTTGGTTTCAACTGAGTAATAGAGTATCCCACTTGGTTATCAACTATTGTGCCTATACCAATAACCAATGGCAAAGTCAGAATGTGTTTACATTATATGGATCTTAATTGTCCTTGCCCTAAGGAAAATTCCCTCTACCACACATCGATTTGTTAGTAGATTACACTGATAAAAACGTGATTAAAACCTTCGTATATGGATTCATTGTCTATAAGAAGATAAAATTTCACCCTGACCACCAGGAGAAAATCGAATTCATTACCTAATGAACATACTATTACACAATTATGCTCTTTAGCCTCAAGAATGCTGATGCCAATTACCAAGCAAAAATAACAACCATCCTACATGACCTCATACACATGTAAGTGGAGTTCTATATGGACGCTGCGATTATCAAATAGAAGGATCGTGAGTGACACGTTCTATCACTCCGCAAATTCTTTCATAGGTTGTACCTCTTTAAAATGAGGCTAAACCCCCATAAACGTGTCTTCGGAGTAACTAAAGGGAAAGTACTCAAATTCATCATCAATAAAGAAGGAAATAAAGTAGACCCTACCAAGGTCAAATTCATACCGGAGATGCCACCACCCAAAATGAAGAAAGAGGCTAGAGGGTTCTTAAGTCAAATAAAACACATAAGTCGATTCATCAACAAGCTTACCACCAGTTGCAAAACCCATATTCTTAATAATCAATAAAGATTTGCCTAAAAAATGGAACGCTAACTTCAAGGAGATATTCGGAGAAAATAAGTGTATCTCACTCAACCCCCAGGTTAGTAACTCCCCAATCGAGATAACTTCTCCTTCTCTATATGATCATAACTGACACCGCTATCCAAGCCTCGTTATCCCAAAACATAATGAGTTCTTAGATGGAATGTCCCATTTGCTACATCAGTAATGAAATCCTACCCCGATAAATTAATTAAATTATATGTAGATTATATATGAGGGGGAACTAATTATAATTATAGGAAATTACGGATAAAAAATTGGACTAGATAAAGATATTTTTGGTTATATGACTTATATTATTCCATTTGAATAAAATCAGGTTCCTATTTAAAAGACCTTAGAAGTTATTGGGGTTAATGTACAAAATCTATGAAGATATAATTTTAAATTAAGATTCGGTCGTTCAGTGGGGTCTTTGGAACGATATTCATTGTCATTTAAATGACAAATCCGGTCGTTCGAATCGTTCAAATGACCTCCCTCATGAATTAGGCCTGCTTTTTTTATATGATGTCAAACTACCAGCCAATGGATTTTGTGTGCTGTCGATCCATGGAACCTATATGACCTAATATGGGATCATTTTAGGACTTGAATCTTTATTTTTAAACATTAGAGCCTTATAATTTAGGTATAAGAGGGAGAGATAGAACCGTAGGAGGGCATTGTCTAAATACTCCATCAGATTAACACCTATCTTTCTCTCTAACTCGGCTCCCATGGGGGGGAAAATCTTACGTACGGCCCATTACCACACTACTCCAACACTTAGGGACACCATTAGAGGAGCTAAAACCTCACTCTAACACCATATAAAACCTAGAGAGATTTAAGGAATGTAGAAGGTGGTGTTCTTGATGTTTTATGGGGTTTAAGAAGACAGTGTTCTTGAGGAGGGAAATGAATTTCATGGAGCTTGGTGTAGCACTCATTGGAGCTTGGAAAGAGGAGCTTTTGTGACTCCCTTTAAGGTCACCTTTGGAGGAACACCCATCTTACCTGTTAAAGACTAACTTTGATTCAAGTTTAATGTGTAGTATAAAGTCAACATGTTATTTACATATATTAGATTAAATATATGTAAGAAGGATTTTAAATTGCATCCTAGTGTGAATTATTAATCATCTTAGCATTTGTATCAAATGGGTATAAAAAAGGATGATTTAAAACGGGTTATGAAACATGGAAAATTTCAGAATATATTCATTTAGAATTGTATGAGATAAAATGTGTCATAATGATGTTCTTAGTAAAAAGGAAACATTGGAAACTTTTATGGAATAAAAATTTAGAAAATATTATTCCTGTGGACTTCTAGTAAAAGGAAACATTGGACATTTTTATGGAATAAAAATGTAAGAAAATATTATTTGAGTGTGTTTCTAGTAAAAGGAAATAATGGACATTTTTATGGGATAAAAATGTGAGGAAATACTATTTTAGTGTGTTTCTAGTAAAGAGAAATAATAAACATTTTTATGGAATAAAAATGTTGGAAGAATGTTATATGTTGAAAATAAAGAATGGATAATTATTTTAAAGTTTTGAATAGTGAAAGTGGATGTTTTTATGAAAATGGTGTATTTTCTAGAAAAGTTAATGAAAAAGCATTATATGAAATATAATATTTGCATGAAAAATATGTTTAAACCATGTGGTAGGAATTTTGGGTTTAAAATCCTTCTTCTTATGCACGTAAACTTGTAGTATTTTGAAGATAAATGTATAAACAAGTTTAGAGAAGGTTTTTATTGGGTTTAAACATAAAATAAGAAAATTTAGTGTGTAACTTAGCAATGTTGTAAAGGATTAACACTTATGGAACTGAATAAGAATTCAAGGTGTGAAAGATTTTCCAGTTAGGTAGAATATTACTCCAAGTAGTATTAAAACACTTAAGAAGTTAACTTAGATGACTTAATAGTGTTTTGGGAAATTAACACTTGAGAAATTGAGTAAAGGGTGATTTTGGAAACCGATGGGTAAAATAGTAATATTACTTAACGTGGAACATTTTTATGGAATAAAAATCTGGGAATAGGTGTTACATAAGTGGTCCTAAATGAATATAATTTTTGAAATAAAATCAAGTTAAAGTGTAAAGGACATAAAATGAGGAAATCTCAAAGTGTAACATAAATGGCACGGTAAAGTCCTGAGTTTTGGCTTCGGTCGGGTAAAAAGGAAAGAAGAATAATGTGGACATTTGAAAAATATTTAAACACATAAAAGAGAACTCGGACGATACCGGGATAAAATCAATAGCCCTTGGGTGAAAAGCTATAAATCACTGACCATAGCATATGGTGTGCATAGACGGCGGTGTGAAGCCGGTGGAAGTATACGGTATAAGAAGATTCCGAAAAAAGATAAAGAAAATTTGAAACATGTTAAGAAATAGATTGTGGTAAAATGTGTTAATACAACCCAACTTCAATGAATATAATAAATGTTCCGGTAAAGGTGAAATGGACAAGTTAATTCGTAAATCTACTAATATCCACAAGATAAGGAAAACGGATAAAGAAAGTGAGTAATTGAGTAGTTAAGCAACCTAAATGGTTAAATCCATATTTAACACAAGAACATGTTGCGAAGGATTATCAATGATCAAATAAATGTTTTCTAATATGGTGAATGCGTGTGTAGAGATGGTGCTTTTCAATGAAAATATTGAAATATATTTTCATGAATAAACAGGGTTATTCCGGCAAAGGAATGGTTGAACCAGGTGTGTTAAATAAAGTGAGAAATACTAAGTATGAGTAAACGAAGATTTTATAAGGTTAAGGTAAATTAACGTGAACAAGTAAGGTTTTTAGAAGTAAAATGGTTTATGCATTTGAACATGTATTTTCAAAGGTGTACATATATATATATATATATATATATATATATATATATATATATATTTGTGTGTGTGTGTGTGTGTGTGTAGATACATATATATTTTCACATGCATGTGGTTGTAGCATGTGAGTATCATTTATGCCATTCGTCTCTATAATGATTTGTATGTTCCCACTGGGTATAGGCTCACGTCCTCACTTTATTACGGCAGGTTGGGTGCGGGTTCTTATTTTGAGGGCATTATATATGTAAGTATACTTTATTTATTTATGTTAGTAGCTCTATTTACTTAGACTTTGGAGTACTTCCCATGGGTCACCCACACAGTTATATTTTGAAATTGGAATTGCATGATAATTAAGTGAAATGTTAATTGAAATAAAATTGCATTAGCAACATTATATAGGTTGTTTAATTGCACCTCACACCTAACGCTAGGCCCGGACTGGGTTGGCTCATGGGTAACCCATAAATTCGGGTCGGGCGTTACAAGTAAAAGTTGAGTATCATATGAGCTCAAATACATCACCTTGAAAAAGTCTTGTGTATCTCTCGTTTGAATCACTTTGAAGCTCCTCCATTACATGACATCCTTCAGTATATGAATCATCTAAAGGTAGATCTCGTATAATATCTATTTGAAAAACTTCTCTATCTGATCGAATTTCCAAATTGCTTCTGATGTTGTTTGAATTCGAGATCACATACATAACACGACAGTTCACTAGAGGACGAGATATCTTCGAACTTCTCGTGGGTTAACACCTGGTGGATGAAGAAGAACAAAGAGAGGAAAAATTTCCTGATGAGGACCTCTTCTCCTTAAATGAAAGGAAACCTGGTAACTCTATTTTGTGGGCCCTCTAACAAAAGGGGATTCATCGTTGGAATGGTCCTAATATCCACCGACTCAAGAAGACTTCCCAGAGTTATGAAACTCACCTACGAGTGCACCATAAACATACTCAAATATAAGGTTTGCATCGTAGGTCTCAAAATCTCCTTAGAAATGGTAATTATAGACCTAAAGTCCTACAAATACACAAGCCTAGTCATCATCCAGATCTTAAGATAAATGGAAAATCCAGGAAGACAAACTACAACCTTGTCATGACTACTTGAACAAACAAGCTTCATGATTCAAACATATTGAATTCGACTTTTTCCTAGGGCTCAGAAACACTTTGGATATGCACTTACCACTTAGTCTCCATGATAAATATGCTAAAAGGAGCCATGAAGATCACGTTCGTCATGACCAACCAAAGCACCCTTTCTTACGACTTTAAGATCAATGAGCTCGAAGAAATAATGGTAGTACCTACGATATGGTACTACGACATATGGAACCTTCTCAACAAGAAAAACTACCTGCCTAATGCCTTTTTAAATGATCGACTTGACCTAAGGAAATCGACATCCCAATTCATTATTTATGGGGGTAACTCTACAGAAGATATTTTGATAGAATACAGTTACGGTGTATCACTGAAGATGAAATGCTCAAAATTATGGACAAAATATATAGTGGAGAATGTGGCCCACACATGATTAGGCACACCCTTTCCATAAAAATCCTTAGTTAGTCGTACTACGGGACAACCATGCAAAAATATTACACAAAGTATGCCAGGATGTACATCAAATGTTAATTTTATACCTCATGGTGGTATATACATCCCCTAGAACTCTGTTCCATATCCTCACCCCGACCTTTCTCCCATGGGGATATACATCATAGGGAAGCTAACCCCTAAGACCTATACCAGATATGAATTCATTATGGCCTCCATTAACTATTTCACTAAATGGGTCAAAGCTAAATCTTATGCAGTTCTGAATGCTACAAAGGTGGAAAAATTCATACTTCAAAATGTCATAAGTCGCTTCGACATACCCCATGAATTGGTAACATCCAATAAGTCTCACTTCGAGAGAGAGGTCTCAACCCTACTACATGAGTACATGATTACTCAACATAATTCATCCCTTTATGGTTCACAAGCTAATGGGACAATATAATCTTCTAACAAAGATATAAAAAAACATCACTATCAAGATTGAAGATGCCTACAATGTCTTGTTAGACAAACACCCATATGTCGTCTGGGGCTACCTCATTATAGAGAGAAATTCGATAGGGGTCACCCCTAATCATTATTTTATGGAATTGAGGAAATCCTACTCATAAAACTCGAGATACTTCCATTAAGGGTCATACTTGAAAGCTGAGTGGATGAAACTGACTGGGCTCCAGCCCGCTACAATGAACTAGCTTTCCTGGATGAGAGAAGGTTAAAGGAAAATTATTTCAATTAGGGATACAAGCAGTTTATCGCTTGGGTACAAAATAAGAGGGTCAAAAAGAAAAACATACAAGGTGAAATCTAGTCCTAAAAGAGAATCTCGAACCTTCCCGAACTTCCAATGGAAAATTTACACCCAACTAGGGAGGACCTTACCATGTCACCAAAATAAACTCAGATAAGGAGGATACTATAGATGATGTTGACGAAGTCACGTTTTCCCAAAAATAATTGATTGTAATGGGAAAGAAGATTATGTAAGACCATACACATTCATAGACTTACATAAAAAAATTCCCACTTGGATAGCCAAACTTTCACTTGAAGTCAGATAAAAGACTCTGAGCCCCCAACTTTTCCATTCAAGAAAACTACGTAGACCTGATTCTATGTTATATTATTGTCACACACATTCAAATACAAGCATTGTTGTCATTGAATTGGATATACATAGGCATCTCGAGATATCACTTAAGGCCCAGTCCAAAAAAATACCAAAAAACCTTATTTTACGAGAAAACCCTAATTATAGTCACTGTGTTCTCACCCCGAAAGAGTTGACGTGGTCTAAATAAATTACACATCAAGTAATAAAACAACATCCTAAGGAATTTTATAACTCCGCATAGTTATACTTATTTAAGAAATAATAGATAAATTTTGATGCTACGAAAGAAAAAGTTAAGAAAAGCCTAAAGGGAAATAAGACTAGCCCAGTACCCATCTTCCTGAGAAAAATAAACATAAAAAAATACCCTCTTCAAAACACCCCGCTTGCTGAGATAAATCATAAATGGACAGTCTCACGAAGGTATCTCCATAAATAACACCCTATCTTGTCTAGAGGAAAGTGCTCTAACTCCAAAACTACATCAAAGGTCTCCCGTGGGTTCACAAGAGGAGAAAGATAACCTCCGACCCTCATGAGCAATGTCAATACTGACAGATGACTCAGCAGCAAGAAGATAAAATTTGTCTCCGTCCAAAAGAACAGTCTAAAAAAGAAGGGGCACTGTTGTTTCCGTGTCCATATATATCCCTTTTATTTATTTCTATAAAGAGGCGTTTTTTCGTCTAAAATTAATATATTGATTTTATGAGTTTTATAGCTACTAAATGCTAATAATAAATAATAATAAATAAAGAAATAATCACTACCAAATTTCCAATTTGGGATGAATAGAGAGAGATGAGAGACATAGAAAGGTATGGGGATTAATGTGGTTCATCCCACCACAGTGCCTATGCCCACGGGTGTAGTGAAGATTGTATGTATTTCAATGGATAATAGGCATGAAAGGAATGATTTTAAGCTCTCAAAGTTCTCCCTAGGTTTTTTCCTAATGCAGTTGGGTAAAGTGTTTTTAGATGCCCCTATTGTGTGACATTGAGTGCTATTTATAGGTTAATTTAAGAGAGAGGGACGGAAAAAGAGAAGTGTAAGGGGTGGAATGCCTTTATAAATTAGGCAGTTACACCTTCTACATGCCAAGAGACGAATAATGATGAGTTGGTTACAAACTACTAAAAAGTTGGGCTATAGTACTGGTGTGAGTGTGACTCTTCGCATTTCATCACATGACTCATATGTGCACTATTATGGAGTCCATTAATAGTGTCAACTGATGGCAACTATCTCGCTGAACATAATAATTACTGAGCCAATTAGAATGATGTGTATTTAGGTGAGACAAACACTTTCTGATGATAACTGTTAGGATCTTATTGGTCTTTCTAGTGTCCCATATTTAAGGAGAAAAAAATCCCATAAGACTTTAGTTAGGGACTTTTAGCACATTCTTTGAAGTGTAGGGTCTTCTCATCATTTACTAAGTGACTTGAATGAGTGAAGTGTTAAATAAGAGAATGTTACCAGATTCCTAAATTTTGGTTATCTTCCACTCTTCTTAACGTCCATCGTATTCTTCACTTACACTTGCTTTGATATTTGAAGTCAAATGTGGTTTGATTTATTGTCTTCACACATGCATGTGCTCAACTATTTGTGTTTCCTACCCATTATTTTGCTCAGCTAAATTTATAGCCACCACCTGTGATTAGTAGTCGGATTGCATTCACCTCTCCGTTATTCTAGTCTTATGGGGTCATGGTAGTATCTTGTTTACCGACCATGTAGACTTACTAGACGTTTGGTATTGACATAGGTCGATTAGTAGTTTAGTCTTATGATCATAGGTTCGACTTTTGCTGACCTGATATGCCTCATTAACTACAAGTTTTGGACGAACTTGAGTTGTTCTTAAGTTCTAATGATGCTTGTGTCAGGTTAGTGGTCGCGTGGACAAATTTTTTTGTCATGACCAAGTGTCAGCATTGTTTACTATAGTGGATCAAATGTACTAGGATCTATCCTGACATTAGTCAGGTATGGTCGAATCTTGTCATCCATATGACTGTGATGTATTTCTAGGATTCGGTAAACTTATTATTCTCGGTCTGCCCTAAAGGAGAGATCACATGAAGTGAAATTAAATTCTTGGTTTTGGTCTTCCCTAAAAGTGAGATCATACATGAAGTGAAAGTAACTTCTTGTACTTGATTTTCCCTAAAGGAGAGATCATACATGAAATGAAAGTAACTTATTGTTCTTGATATTACCTAAAGGCGAGATCATACATAAAGTGAAATTAACTTCTTATTCTTATTCTGCCCTAAAGCATAGATCATACATGAAGTGAAACTAACCTCTTATTGTTGTTCTTCCCCAAAGGAGAGATCATATATGAAGTGAAACTAACTTATTGTTCTTGATCTTCCCTAAAGGTATATCATACATGAAGTGAAATTAACTTCCTGTTCTTGATCTTCCCTAAGGCGAGATCATATATGAATTTTTTTTTGTTATAATATGTTATTTTTTTCAATAATTTTTTTTAGTATGTTGCTGAGATGTTGTTTATCACATCTCCACATACGGACAAAAAGTAAAAAAAATGAAAACATTCATTAATAGAATAGATTTTATTTATCGCTAAAAGCGAGTTAGAAGAAATGAAAGAGCTTAAAATGAAAAAAACAGTATATGTTTATTGATAATATTCCCTTAGGTGTTCGTCATTCCAAGCGTTCTTGAATTTCTGTCCTTCTAAGGCTTCAATTCTACAAGTTCATAGTTTGAAAATAAAATAAATTCTGTATGGACCATTCTAGTTAGGCTCTAATTTTTTTCCTTTCTAAATGACTTTCTTCACCACGCATTCTCCCTCCTTAAGAGTACTCAGTTTTACTCTTTTATTATAAAACCAAGGAGGACATTGTTGGTATGTTGTGACCCGAAGTGCTTCATGTTCTTTTACTTATTCTTGAAGATTCAGATTTAGTCTTCTACTAAGGCCACTATTTGGCAATTCAAAATTATGAACGTGATCACGGGGTAGGCTAATTTATGTTGGGACCACTACTTCTATTTCGAAAGACAGAATATAGTGGGTCTCTTATGTTGTTGTCCTTGGTGGGGTATTTTAAGCTCAGATAATTCTGTGGAGTTCATTGATTCGTTTCCCTTAGCATCAGCCAACCTATTCTTTATCCCTTCTAGCAGAGTTTTGTTCATCACCTATGTTTGACCATTGTACTATGGGTTACCAGGTGCTGCATGTAATTTTTTGATCTTTAAACCTATACAATAATCTTATATTATTTGTTTTCAAACTAAGTTTCATGATCTATAATGAAGGCATACGGTATTTCGAGTTGGTAGATAATGTTCTTTAAGATGAAGTGAAAGATATTTTGATATGGCATTTCCACCAATATCTCAGTCTTTACCTATTTAGTGAAATAGTCAACTGCAATGATAAGATATTTGAGCCTTCATCTTATTTTTGGTAGAGGGTCGACACGGTCTATACCCCACATGGTAAATGGCCAATGAGACGCGATAAACATGAGAGAAGCTTCCTGATTTATTATGTATTATGGCATATTTCTGGAACTTATCACATCTCCTTGCATAAACTACACATTCTACTTTCATGGTACACTAGTAGTACCCAGCTATACTAATGATCGGTCAGTTGAATCTGTTCTACAAGATCCATCATGAAGTTCTTTGATCATGTTATGAACTTAAGCTTGATGGATAAATCTGAGTAACGAAATGGTGAACCCTCTTCAGAATAGGATTATCTTTTAAAGAACATATCTCGCTACTTTATACCTGAGTCTCCTAGATTTTTTAGGGTTCGTAAGGAGAATGTCGGTCGCTAGGTATGCTCATATTTGATCCATCCATGACTGCCTTAATTCTACCTCCATTATATCGACAATCTTCATCTATACTCTGGTTCTCTAGTATCTCTATTGGAACTGTTCTTCTCAACGTTGTCCTTTTTACGAATCCGGCGAGTGCATCTTCTTAGGCATTTTCTAACCTCAAAATTCTGATCATCTTGACTGTTGGGAATTTAGCTAACTAATCATTGGCTTTTGCTAAGTACTTTTCCATACACTATTCTATCGCCTCATAGATTCAAGGAACTTTGTTTACTATGAGTTGAGAATCACTATGAGCCAATATCTTCTTGGAGCCAAGAGATGATGCCAATCCGAACCCCTCTATAAGCACTTTGTACTCCGGCTCGTTATTGAAGGCCTCAAATTAGAATATGAGGGAATATTCTACGTGAATGTTATCTAGAGTTATAATAATTGAGCCTACACTAGTCCCAGTTATAGAAGATAAACCATCTATGAACATTAGACAGACCAGTGGGTCTTCTTTGAAGTCTCCTTTTATAAAGTTTTCATAATTAAATAATTTTTTCATTAGCTCCAAATCGCGAGCAATTTTTTTCCTACTTATTCGATGACCTTGGGACATCATTACCTTGGTCGACTGGGTTAATAGCTGAGTTATATCCCATAGGAGTCTTCTCATTTGGTTTGAATGGTCAGATCTCTTTCGTGGAAGTCTACTTGATCTAGTTTGAGGGAGAGATATCTTCCTTATAAGTTTGCTTTCCCCTTTTTTCCATTGAGCTTTATTTCACAGAAGTCTTCTCGATGGGATTTTCATCGTATATGAATTTGGATATTAAATTTTTTAAGTCTTGGCCCTTGATGGCTTTTTTATGTTCATATTTGATGTCATACTCTCATACTTCTATAGCCCAAACCCATTAGTTTTCCTGATTTCTCATGTTTATGAAAAACTTGGCTTAGATGTAGGTTTGTATAGACAATAATAGTGTCAGCCTAAAAGTAAGGCTTCATACTCTATGAAGCCTCAATGAGGGACAATGCTAACTTTTGCAGCCTTGTATGTTATATCTCCACTTATGCTTTGCTGGTATTGTAAACTATTTTTTGAACCCCATTTTCTTATCGAACTAATGCCGAGATGGTTGCTAATTCGAATATATCCAAGTGCAAGTAAAGTTTTTCCCCATGACAGGACTTCAAAGCAAAGGAAAAGATTCCATATACTTCCACTACAAGAACTCTGTCTCACATTCATCATTCCATTAAAATATCTTTTGCAATACTTTCAATAAAGGTAGGCATTTTTCGATATCTCACAAAACAAACTAGTTTAATGAAGCCATATGCCTTGTTAATATTTGTACTTTGTTTTTGTTTTTCGGAGACTACATGTTATTTAATACCCATTTTTTTCTGGATTAGCCCCAATGCCTCTCTAATTGACTATGAAGCCCGGGATCATCCTTTCTCATAGTCTGAAGACACATTTTGTTGGATTGATCTTCATTTCGTGTTTTTCTAGTTGGTCGAATGTCCGTCCCATATCTCTAAAGTGATCAAAAACTACTTTTCTCTTAGTGAGCATGTCATCAACGTAAACCTTTATGTTTTTGCTGATGTCTTCTTCAAATACTTCATTTTCCATCATTTGGTATGTCTCTCTAGCGTTTTTTATCCTTAATGGAAAAACGTTATAACAATAGGTACCTCGACTCGTGATAAATGAATTCTTTTCCTGATCTTTTGATTCCATCTTGATCTAGTTATATCCTGAATAAGCATCAATAAAACTGAACATCTCATGCCCCAAAATAGCATCGACCAACTAGTTAATCTTAAGTAAGGGATAGTGATCTATCGAACACGCATTGTTCAAGTTAATGAAGTGTACATACATTCGCCACTTATTATTCTTATTTTCGGCCATCACCAGATTGGAGAGCCCATTTTAGATATTTGATATTTTCTATGAAATTTTCTTTCTGTAATTTCTCTAATTGTTCCAGCACAACCATATTCCTTTCTTGGACTAAGATATGTCATTTCTGATGATGCGACAAATAGCACCATCAGTATGAGGTGTTGATAAGCTCAAACTAGCAATAACAATGGCAACATAAGAGTAAATATCTAGTAGAAGGAGGTAAGGAGAAGAGGAAAAGCACTTGTATATAAGTGGTTCAGCCAATTTTACCTACGTCCATTGTGAGTGTGTGAGTAAGTTTCACTAGAATGAGGGCACTAATGGCATGTGATATAATTTCTCACTTTCTCTCTCTCTACTGTGTACCCAAACAGAGTTTAGGCTAGGGTTACAATTGTTCATTGCCCCCAAGGTAGGTGAAGACATGTATTTATAGCGATTGAGGGGTGTTGTGTACCCCCAAGCATACCATGAGCATGCATGCGTTGAATATGCTAATAATATATGGACACTTGGTTGTGCCACATGTAAGGAATGATGACCAAATATTCCCTCACGTGAGGGGAATAATTTGGTTATAACTGATTTTCTCATGTGTTCCAAGTCTTCCATGTGGTTGCGTGTGCTCGGACTTGTGACATCATATGATGGAACCTTGGCCAAGATGAGTACGATGTTGGAAAGTCTGGTAGTTGCTTTATCCTGCCAATCATAAGTATGACCTTGTCTGGAATGATTAACTGAGGTTAGGTACAAGGTTGGATCCAGTGTCAGTTACTGCCCAGCCGAGGTTAAACCCATAAGAGCAGAGTATGATGATTGCAATAGCTTGAACCCATAAGAGGCTGCAGACCTGGACTTCTTCCCAGCCGAGGTTATACAATGTGGAGCCGACCTTAAAGAGGATGACCTTTTTTATGGTTGTTGTGTGCTTCCTGGAAACTTAGCTGTGAGGTAAGCCGAGGTTAGTGACGCCGAGTATGAGGGTACACTTTAGGCATATCAATCACCCCTAGACATTAGTCTCCTGTGTGAGCAGGTGGCTGAGGGGTATAAGAGTGAAGGGACATTTTTGGTGTCTTAGTGTATGGAGTGGTTCTTTGGACACATGTCACTATTTGAAGTGGCTAACGTATTCCCTAAGACATGAAAACTCTGACGGTGACTTTTAGGATTTCTAGGGCAATGATGAGTGCCTTGGGAGTTGAGCCATATCATTGAGGAAGGTTTAAAACCCTTTCTCTTTCCTCATTTCTCTTTCTTCTTCTCATTTCTCCAACACTCACACTCTTGATGCAAGAACTATCTCCCACCTCCATAGCCAAAAGCTTCATCGTTTATCAAGTTCTCCGGTCACTCTGGGTTTGCAACCCTTGCTTCTTCATCCTTTATTATTCAGGTAACCCTTTTTATTACTTTCTTTCTATTTTCTGGCTTTTTTTGCAATATTAGACATTTTCGATTGGTTTTTTAGTTTTCGACGAGGAAAATCACCACTGTTTGGTGGTTATTAGTCTAGTATTGGTGTGGTTAGAAGTTTTAGGGGCTATTCTAGGCTGATATGAGGTTTCTTTAGCCCAAAACCCCCCTCTTTTGTGCCCTCCGGTGACCTTTCGATCATATTCTCCAGTGACATAGCCTCTAGGGGTTATTGGTGTTCTTGCTAGAAACCTTTCAATTTCTAAACTTTGATCTTTAATTTAAGTAGCATAAGTTGTTTACCTATTTGCCTTTTGAGCACTCTCCCCCAAGTGTAGTGTCGTTTGTCGAATGCTCAAACCTTTGTGTAAGATTATTAAAGAGTTACCAACTCTGCTTGAGAAGACCTTTGAAAAGATTAGGCGGATAGAGTTATCCCAGGAAGAGGCTTGTAGGGCCGAGGCTTTTCAACTCAGACCTATCTTTCCCCCACCATTAGCTGTCATATACCCTGAGCCTGCTGAACCTACAGAAGTTCCTAATCCCATGTTTGAAGATAATGCTTCTTCAGATCCAATGTCAACGTCTAAGGATGGTGAGTCCGTAGACTCCTTTCAAGAGGCTATGGATTATTCCCCTTGGCAAGGTGAGGTTTCGAAAGATGTCGAGGTTTCTATTCGTGCCACTTCCCACAGAGATGCTAGCACTTCACGTAGATATTTTTTCATTGAAATCTTAGGGCCCAGTATGGCAGTTACTCCTCCTATTGATGCCATTCCTATGTCGGTCGCCACTAGTGTTGAGTTTGTGAAGAGGTTTCCTGATGGTTCCCCTACGAGTGCCCAAGCCAAAGTTGTTGGGGATGGTGATGGTGATGATGATGAAGGAAGAGTACTTGATACCTCTATAGCTGCAGAGTATGAGAGTACTTTAAATGAGTACGACCTCCTAGTCTTTAGACACCTATATTCTATTGACTACTCGATCATCTTGAGGAAACCTCTAAAGGATGAAAGTCCTTCGATGGTCGAGATGGTGAAATTTGCATTTATGAGTAGATGTTCATGTTGGGTTTTCGTCTTCGCATCCACCCAATTATGAGAGCCATACTCTCATACATAAATCTTGCGCCTTCACAATTGTCCCCAAATTATTGGAGGGTTATGATTGGGTTTATCATCCTTTGGAAGGCTATTGACCATTCAAACCTTCCAGTTAGAGTTTTTACTGGTTGCTACATTCCCTCGTCTACCAAAAATCACCCCGACTACTACCACTTCTTGGACAGGAAATTCGAGAAGAAGATGCTCTTGGTTACCCAGACCTCCAATCATAATTGGAAACCTTAGTATTTCTTTATTTTTTGGGCCTGAGATTTGGGTTTAGATTAGGCTTGTGGAACGTCACTTCCAAGGACCCCTCTGAGATGGGATAAAGTCTCCCTTGCGACTAAATACGACCTTGGTCTTATCCAGGATAATTACAATGAGGACCTTCGTAACCAAGGCGAGGATAGTCGTTTTGTTAAGTATGAACACCTGATGTCCCCTATTACATTTCTCAGATAGGTTTGGGGGGTGGTCCTATGGAAGAGCTTCGTAAGTTTCCACATTTTTCTTACCAAGTGATGTCTCATACTTTTATCTATCTGACTTTCTAACTCATAGACATGTCTTTTTGCAGAGTGACCAGTAGGTATTTTAGACAATTTTTAGGGTATGTCAGCTCCTTGCCTTGTAAAGCTCATGGAAAAATGGGGTGGAAAGAACGTCTTCCTGCTAACAAGAAGAGCGTCGGCACCTATAAAGCCAATGCTAAAAGGAAGAGGAAGTATCCCATTAACCCGGACCATACGAGGCCAAGTAACACTCAAGCCAAAAACCGTGCCATACCTATTTCGATCGACGACGCCTTGGTTGTCCGTCTATCTTAGCTCAAGATTGGAGATAGCATGATCAACCATAGTCTGAAAGTTTTCGATGCTATTGGAACCATAATTATAGAGGAGGATAAGAATTTTCTTTGTGCCTTTGATGTCCCTTTATTAGTCGAGTTCACTCTTCACATATCGGTCCAGGTATTAATTTTTTCTTCTAAGTGTTATCTCTGCTTTTTAGGAATTATTATTCATATGTCTGATCTTCTTTTGCAGAGTGTGGTGTCTCTTCACCGCCTTGTTAAATGGACCTTAAAGAATCTACCCCTTATAGAAAAGGCCAAGGATGCTGAAAAAGCTGAGGCCATTATGAAGGATGAGGTTGAAAAAATGAAAGGAGACCTCAAGGGGAGGTACAACCAAATTTTTTAACTCAAGGAGGATCACAGCAAGGCTCTGAAGGCAAAGGATGATGTTCTTCAATTAAAGGTTAATGTTATTGTTAAAGATGCTCTGACCGATGCTACGGAGAAAACCATTAAGGATTACAAAGTCTCTGACGAGTTTGTCAGCTTCGGCTTTGAGTATCCAGAGAGGGGCATTAAGGCGAACAACCGATGGGCCGCCATGAAGAAAGGTGAGTTTGGGACCTTAACTGCCAAGGATTTTATCGGTCTTGGTTTTGGAGACCCTCGATTTGCCCAAGCTTTAAAGCAAGTAGAAGAGAGTGATGATGCCCCGATCGATATGGCTACTCCTGAGGACACAGAGACTGGCGATGGTGCTCAGAACATTGATGAGGGTGAATTTACTAACCTTGACCAAACAAATCCAGCAGCTGATGGGTCGGCTCCTGCCGAGGGACAAGCCTAGATCCAAGGACCTCTCATGCTCCTTATCTAGATCTTTTTTATAAATCTTTTTTAGAAAAATTGAATGAACCGTTTGTAATGTTTATGTGACCTCTCATTTCTAAGTGACGCGGTCTTTTCTTTTTTGTTCTACTGAGTGCAAACTCTGCAACATCGTCTATCTATGATTGTAATGAAATTTCATTTCCTTATTTTTATCGCTTCTTCTATGAGATTTTGTTGTTCTGTAATTGTGATGTTTATAATCAGAATTTCACCAAACTAATGATGTTAAAGGTTTGAGTTCACCAAATTATGGTGTTTAACAACATATTTTCACCAAACTAATGATGTTTAAGGTCTGAGGTCACCAAATTATGGTGTTACCCTCATATTTTCACCAAACTAATATTGTTAAAGGTCTGAAGTCACCAATATATGGTGTTTAACCTCATAATTTCACCAAATTAATGATGTTAAAGGTCTGGGGTCACAAAATTATGGTGATTAACCTCATAATTTCACCAAGCTAATGATGTTAAAGGTCCGAGTCACCAAATTATGGCGTTACCCTCATAATTTCACAAAGCTAATGATGTTTAAGGTCCGAGGTCACTAAATTATGGTGTTACCCCCCATAATTTTACCAAACTAATGATGTTAAAGGTCTGAGGTCACCAATTTATGGTGTTTAACCTCATAATTTCACGAAACTAATGATGTTAAAGGTTTGAGTTCACCAAATTATGGTGTTAGCCTCATAATTTCACCAAACTAATGATGTTAAAGGTCTGAGGTCACTAATTTATGGTGTTTCACCTCATACTTCACCACATAAATGATGTTAAAGGTCTCAGGTCACCAATTTATGGTGTTTAACCTCATAATTTCACCAAACTAATGATGTTAAAGGTCTGAGGTCACCAAATTATGGTGTTTAACCTCATAATTTCACCAAACTAATGATGTTAAAGGTCTGAGGTCACCAAATTATGGTGTTACCCTCATAATTTCACCAAGATAGTGGTGTTTAAGGTCTTAGGTCACCAATTTATGGTGTTACCCCCATAATTTCACCAAACTAATGATGTTAAAGGTCTGAGGTCACCAATTTATGGTGTTTAACCTCATAATTTCACCAAACTAATGATGTTAAAGGTCTATAGTCACCAAATTTTGGTGTTACCCTCATAATTTCACCAAACTAATGATGTGACAAGTCTGAGGTCATTAATTTATGGTGTTTCACCTCATACTTCACCACATAAATGATGTTAAAGGTCCTAGATCACCAATTTAATGATGTTTCACCTCATACTTCACCAAATAATTGATGTTAAATACACATACATTGGAACAAAAACATGAACACAACATTTCTATTTTCTCATTGACATTCTCTGTATAAGTTGATACATGTATTACAAAAAGATAAAACAATTGAAACATCATAAGTAATATTTTTTTAAGTGGTCAGCATTCCAAGGGTTTGAAAAAGGTTCTCCTTCAAGATTCTATAGCCGATCGGTAGCTAGTACAACATCATCAATTACCCTATAAGGACCACCCAAATTGAGATGAAGCTTATTGGTTTTCTGCCACATCTTCTTTACGACTAGGTCTCCCGTAGCTATCGGCCTTGACTTTACCCTCTGATTGTTGAATCTTGCAGTTCTCTCCTGATAGGTTGTCTGTCTTATCTCTGCACATCCTCTCTTCTTTCCTCAATCAAATTAAGATCAAGTCTTCTCTCTTCCCAATTCCTCTGAGGGTCGTATGTCTAAACTCTATGAGTGGGAAGCCCTATCTCTGTGGGGATGAAAGCCTCTGAGCCATGGGCTAAAATAAATGGAGTTTCCCCCGTGGGTGTCCTCACTGTCATCCTGTAATCCCAAAGCACAACATATACCTCTTCTATCTGTCTTCCTTTGGCCTCTTCCAACTTCTTTTTTATCCCATCAAGGATTTTTCAATTTGTCACCTCAGTCTGACCATTTGCCTGGGGTCGGCTAGGGGAAGAGAAGAATTGCTTGATCCCTACTCTTTCACAGTACTTCTCTAAGGAAACATTCTTGAATTGGGTTCCATTGTCTGATTTGAGGGTGTTTGGAATGCCATACCTGCATATGATGTTCGTTTAGATGAACTGGAAGGTCTTCTGCTCAGTGATTGTGATCATTGGCTCGGCTTCTACCCATTTAGAGAAATAATCAATTGCCATAATTAAGTAGTAATAGTTATTTATAGCTCTTAGAAAGGGTCCTACCAAATCGATGCCACATACTGCAAATGGCCAAGGGGAGCTGATAGCAGTCAGAGGTTGATGAGGCTGATGGGGAGTGGTGGAGAACCTCTAGCACTTATAATATCTCTTCACATATGCAATTGCATCATTGGCCAGGGTTGGCCATCAGTATCCCTGAGTGATTATCCTCTTAGCCAACTACGTTGCTCCAATGTGACTTAATAAAGAGCCTTCATGTACATCTTTCAAGATGTATGGAACCTCTGAAAGATGAACGCATCTGAGGAAAGGGAGTAAAAATCCCTTTTTGTACATAACATCTCCCACAATAGAGAATTTAGCAGCTCTGAACCTCATCTTTCTCCTTTCTAACTTTGACTCTAGCAGTTCTCCCTCTCTGATGTATCTGATTAGAGGATCCATCCACAAGGCTCTCATACTCAGATTTTGGCAAGTTCTAGCAACCTCTTCTTTTTTTATGGTCGACTTGAGCAGAATCTCAACTGGTACTATTCTCCTTATGTTTATTCTTGTTGCTGAGGCTAACCTCGCTAGTGCATGAACTCGGTTGTTTCCTAGTCAAGGTATCCTCTTTAGCTTTACTTACTTGAAGCTTTCTAGCATCGATATCACCCTCTTTAAACATCTATCCATCCTTTCATCTTTGGCTTCATATACCCCCAGTATTTTATTCACGACCAATCTCGAGTCACTGTAGACTAAGAGCTCGCTGATATTGAGGGCTTTTGCCAAAGAGAGACCTGGTATTAATGCCCCATACTCTGACTCATTATTGGAAGCTTTAAAGTTGAACCTCAGTGCATACTCAATATCTGTACCATATGGTGCCGACACCATCAGCCTTTATCCACTTCCATTTTTATAAGACGACCCATCAACGAAGAGGTTCCAGATGGTTTCATTTGAAAAGAAGTTTCCCTTTAATAGGGTCTCCTTCTTGAAGAGGTATCTCTATTCTTTATTCTCAATTGTTAGTTGTCTATATGTACTTGTCTCGGCCTCATCCGAAGTTCAGTAGATGTTTTTCTCTACTGGATCATTTACAACCTCATAACACTTCTCAACATCGACCTCATCCCAGGTAAAGTCGGACACAAAATATGCGAGTGCCTATCCCTTGATGGAAACCCTGCATTGATAAAAAATATTGTACTCCCCCAACTCGATTTCCCAGGTCATTAGCCTTCCTAACTTGTCAGGCTCATGGAGGACCTGTCTCAGTGGGGAATCAATGAGGACGACCATGGAGTGGTCCTGTAAGTATGGCTTCATTTTCCAAAAAGCATGTATCAAAGCAAACGCTAACTTTTCAATCTGAGGGTACTTTTGCTCAGATCCTTGGAGTTCTTTTCTATTGAAGTACATTGGTCTCTGCACTCCATCCTTTTCTCTTATTATTATAGCACTAATGGATGACTCTGAGACAGCTAAATATATATATATAGCTTATCACCCTGAATTGGTTATGATAGGAATAGAGGGGATCTGAGGTAGGACTTAATCTCTTTAAAAGATTTATCGTATTCCTCATTCCATTCAAAGGATTTTCTAAGAACTTTGAAAAATGGAAGACATTTATCTGTAGCTCTGGAGACAAATCTGTTAAGTTTATCCACTCGTCCGGTTAGCCTTTAAATGTCTTTGATGGTTCTGGGTGTCTTTATTTCAAGCAAAGCCTTGATCTTCTCAGGGTTAGCCTCTATTCCCCTTTAGTTGAATATGAAACCCAAAAAAATTCCAACTCCGACCCTAAAGACATATTTGGTCGGGTTGAGCTTCATTTTATATTTGTTCATAGTATCAAAAGGTCTTTTGAGGTCGGCCACATGAGTGTCGGCCTTCAGACTCTTCATCAACATGTCTTCCACATAAAATCCATGGTTTTTCCAATCTGATCCTCGAACATCTTATTAACAAGACATTGATAATTATCCCCAGCATTCTTCACTCCAAAGGGCATAACCTTGTAGTAATAGGTCCCATTTTCTATAATGAAGGTTGTCTTCCCTGAGTCAGCCGAGCCTATGAAGATCTGATTATACCCGAAATATGCATCCATAAAGCTCATGAGCTCATGTCCTACTATGGCATCCACCATCTGATATATACAAGGCAGGGGAAAACTATCCTTTGGGAAATATTTATTTAAATCGGTGAACTCTACAGACATCCTCTACTTCCCGTTAGCTTTAGGCACTATGACAGCATTAGACAGTCACTCGGAGTATATAACTTCTCTAATAAACTCAGCCTCTTCAAGATTTCGGACCTCGTCTCTGATGACTTTGTAATTATCTCTTGAGTATATCCTCCTTCTCTGCTTAATGGACTTGGCATCCTTTACAACATTGAGTTTAAGACACATTATATCAGGATCAATACCTAGCATGTCTGCATGGCTCCAGGCAAAGATACTCTGTCTCTTCCTTAACAGCTTCACTAGCTCCTCCTTGATCTCATTCTTTAGGGCTTTATCGACTTAGATGGTTTTTTCTGGCTCATCCTTATTGGGGACGATGGATTCTACCTCCTCCGTAGCCTCTCCCTTTTTGAGCTTTGTTTCGTCTATGGGATCAAGGATGTTAATGTTGTAAATGGTTGTTTACCTCTTATGAACCTCTCTTAAAACAGGGCCAAAACATAATGTCTGTAGAACTTTCCCCATCAATAAAAATCCTCTGAAATTCACATCCATGAACCCTTGTGGTGATGACTAGAGGGTCATCGTGAGGGGCTAAGATACACCTAAAATCAAGTTACGAGAAGCCGACTATGAGGGTGTCCATGTCTACCTTATTTCTTTTCTCAAGTTTGACCTCTGTTGAAGCCAAGTTCATAACCTTAGCTTTTTTCACCGCTTTAGCCTCTACCACATGAGCCTTGCAATCAGCTATCTCTTCACCACCTCCTATTAGTCCCCCGTAGATGGGCCTCACACTAAAAGAGATCATGTTGACTCTCTTTACTAAGATATTTTTGTCCTTTGGTGGGAGGTCAGGGTCATCGCCATCATCATCGGAGGCATCAACTTTCCTAGCAGGGGTATCTTCCCGACATTTGTCATTTATGTTCCTTCTAGGGTCAGCTCGACTGCCCTTTGAGGCTCTATCATCCACGTACTTTCTCAGCTTTCCAAACCTTAGCATTTTTTCAATCGCGTCCTTCAGGGCGAAACATATTTCAGTTAGATAGACGTGATATTTATGGAAATTTTACCATAAATTCTTATTTATCTTATGTGGAGGAGCCCCCAGCTTCTCTAGCCATCACAGAGACCTGTCATTATTTATCTCGTTGAGAATTTGTTTACAACTCACAGTTAAAGGAGTACAGTCTGCAAACTTGTTGTCTGTAGCACTCTTCTTTCCATCCTTTTCCTTCTGGAACTTCCCACTACTACTTCCATTCTCATCCTCATATTTCGTATCCATTACTTCCTCTGCATTCATTACCTTTCTAGATATTGCCAACTGCTCGGTCATAGACTTAGGAGGGTCTTCAATAAGCTTCTAAAGTAGCTTTCCCTTCTGAAGTCCTCCAATGAGGGTTGTTATGGCTATATTCTCTTCATAATCTTCTACCTCCATCTTTTCCTTGTTGAACCTCGCGATATAGTCTCTGAGGTTTTCATTTTTCCATTGCTTTACATAAATCTAATGGGTCGTCTTCTTCTGAGGTCTTACCCCAAAACAGAAGTTGTGAATGAACCGCTCGACCAAACCTTTAAAACTCTCAATTGAATTTTTAGGAAGAGAAGTGAACCAGATATGTGAAACCCCAGTTAGATTTCTTAAGAAAGCTCAGCACCTCATCTCATCAAAGGTTGAATAAATGTTTGCTGCAGACTGATACATTTTAATATGATGGACTGGTTCGGTACTTCCATCGTACTTGGGAGATACCACTGGAGGTTTAAATTTGGTAGGGGTTAGGAATTTGACAATCCTTGACACAAATGGTGAACCATCTGAGTACCCCCTCTGTAATGGGTCTCGACTTTTCTATGAGATCCCATATCTTCTCTTCCAACCTTTGAATAGAGTCGTTTCAGGGCTTAGCAACATCGGCTTGGCCGAGGTTATCCCCAGCCACCTCCAAATGGTGGACTGAGGGTTCCCTAACTGCTATACAACGTCAGTTGTTGAACTCCCCCTGACCACAGTCTCGACCATGATGGGTCTACAGTCGCCACCCTCTCTTTGGGACACAATGTTGCTTCTTAATCTCGACAACCTTTGTCACAGGTTTTTAATTGGTCCATGTATTTCGAAGGCCGATCCTTTACTTAACCGATTAAAAGCTAAACATGTTTGAAGGGCATCGAAGTCTCGTCTTTCACCTTGACCTCGGCTCTGCTGGATAGGATGTAAAGTGTTGTTCGAGACCTCATATGGCTCCCAATAGTCAGCTAGAGCATACTCTTCCTCTATATTGTCATACCTATCCTCTGGGCAATGGTTTCCTTGCCTCCCCAAGCGTAAACTCCTAGGGCTAGAAACATGCCTCCATCGTTGAGGAGGAGTAGGTCTTTTCGCAGTGCCTGGGGTGGTCCCCTGGCATCATGCTATCCCTGAGCAGCTTCCAGAGTAATCATCTCCAGCGAGACCCTAAGTGGTCTCATCAACATATTCTGGCTAAGTTGAGAAAACTGCTACTGCATCACTTATTGAGTAGAGGCTAAGGAATTTAAGGTTTCTGCCACCTCAGCCATCTCGAACAGGGGTGGCGCTTAGCTGGAACTAAGCCCTCTAATATTAGATGGTGGAGGTGGAAACTTTTGTGCCATGTAAGAATACTAGAGACCTTGTAAATGAAAACACTAGAGAGATTGATACCTTTAAGTATCTCTTTCAATAGTGAAGCAGCTCCACACGATGGGGGACGACTGGTGCACCACAAGAGTCTCCGAAGAGGCCAAGCTTCAAGAAGGAAGAGATATAGCTTCTTGTTCCCACAGACGGTGCCAAAATGATGATGCGACAAACACCACCACCAGTATGAGGTGTTTATAAGCTCAAACTACCAATAATAATGGCAGCATAAGAGTAAATATCTTATAGAAGGAGGTGAGGAGAAGAGGAGAAGCATTGATATATAAGTGGTTTACAAATTCGTCCTACGTCCATTGTGACTGTGTGAGTAAGTTTCACTAGAATGAGGGCACTAATGGCCTGTGATACAATTTCTCACTTTCTCTCTCTACTATTCACACAAACAGATTTTAGACTAGGGTTACAATTGTTCATCCCCCCAAGTTAGGAGAAGACATGTATTTATAGTGATTGGGGGGTGTAGTGTACCCCCTAATCATGCCATGAGCATACGTGCATTGAATACGCTAATCATAGATGGAAACCTGGCTGTGGCATATGTAAGGAATGATGACCAAATATTCCCTCAAGTGAGTGGAATGATTTGGTTATAACTGATTTGCTCATGTGTTCCAAGTCTTCTATGTGCTTGCATGTGCTCAGACTTGTGACATCATCTGATGGAACCTCGGCCTAGCCGAGTACGATGTTCGGAAGTCAAGTAGTTGCTTTGTCCTACCAATCATAAGTATGACCTCGTCCTGAATGATTAGCCGAGGTTAGGTACAAGGTTGGATCCAGTGTCGATTATTTCCCAACCGTGATTGAACCCATAACAACAGAGTATAAAGATTGTAATAGCTTGAACCCATAAGAGGCTGCAGACCTCGGGTACTTCCCAATCGAGGTTATACAATGTGGAGCCGACCTCGAAGAGGATGACCTTTCTGATGGCTATTGTGTGCTTCTTGGAGACTCAGTTGTGAGTTAAGATGAGGTTAGTGACCCCGAGTACGAGGGTACACTTTAGGCATATCAGTTTCTATTTGATTGCCTTAGTTTCTTTGATTATGCTTAAATTATGACAAATGAAATATGAATCAACTCCTGACATGTCTTTATGTCTCCAAGTGAACATAATTTTTTTATTCCTCAAAAAGTTAATCAAATCTATTTTAAGTTCGAGATCAAAGGATGAGCCGATCTGATATTTTCTCTTCGAGTGCTCGTCATACAAGACAATTGAATAATTTCTTCAACAACCTGCCCTTTGACCAATTTTTCCTCATTTCACGTATTTATCATTTCAATAGGGTAGGTTGTTGTGAATTTCTTCTGCCCCTCTTTGTCAATCGAGGTATAATAGCATTCACTTGCTTCTTCCTGACATCCTTTCACCATACCTAGACCATAAAGAGGGGGTAACTTCATGCACTAGTGTACGATGAAAGGGACTGCTTCAAATTTTTTTATCCATACCCTTTTCAAGATGAGTTTATATACCAAGTGTACATTCTTTTATAGGAAAAAGAAATGAATCTTCTCTATTCTGTAGGTTGCCATGAGTTGATCACGACCTCTAACTAGATTGTGCCCAAAGGATACACCCTTTCTTCTAAGAAGTTGATATATGGTAGGTGATAAGATTCATTATTTATCTCTCTCAATCATAAACCCTTAAAGCATTTATAGAATAAACCATCAATGAAACTACCATTATCAACTTGAATCCTTGTAACCTTGATTTCATGTATCATCATAGAGATGACCAATGGATTGTCATAAAGATATTAAACGCTGGTCAAGTTATCTTTGGATAGATAACCACGAGGCAATCTTTATTCACCTTCCTAGGTTGGGTGTCTACATTATCGGTCAGGTTAATTTGTCCAATGTGAGCATTGGCCTTCCCCTTATTGAGATAGTCTTTTCTTTTTGTGAGATCATCTCCTCCTCTAAAATTCCCTCATGTAATGAAGTTACATCCAAAAGAGATCATATTTATCTCATGTACCAATTCCTTTGGCCTTTTGAGCTAATCTAGGTCATCCACGGAATCATCGTCTTTACCTCTGTTCTTCTCGTCAGATCCTCTGCATGGAGATTTTATCATCTTCTACTCATCCCTTTATTTTGTTCGCCTACCCTTTTTCATAATTTTTGACAATCTCCCTTCCTGATTACATATTCTACCTAACTTTTCAAGGCTATATAATTATCAGTATTATAGTCATGATCCCTATGAAACTCACAATATTAGCTTATGTCCCTTCTGTTTGTTGGCGCTTTTAGTTCATCGGTCCACTTTAGGATTTTGATTCCATATATTTTTTCAAGGATATGGTGGAAGCCAACGGTCAAAGGGGTATATTCATCGTATCTATTTGGTTTGTCATACTTTTTGTCTTTTTTCTCTTTCTTCACCGAGATTTTGCTAATGTTTTCTTAGGATCTACTAAACTCTTTGGAAGCTATAACTTCTTCGACATTCATGATCTTACCGACATTGGCTAATAACTTAGTAATCATCTTAGGTGGTTCTTTAGCTAACGCTTAGTACAACTTACATGACAGAGACAACATATTAGGGCCGTGATGGTTATTTTCTCATCGCATTCGATCAATTTTTATCTTCTTGCTATTGAAATGGATGATGGGATCTCGAGTTATCTTGTCGGCCTTTTACTGAAAATTTGACAGATGAGTTACCCTCTTGTCGGGCCTTGTTCTAAAGCACAAATTACTGGCAAAGAGATTGGCTAATTTTTAGCAGTTTGAAATTTGCCCTCGCATTAAACTATTATACCATATTTGTACTATCCAGTGATTGTACTTGAGAATGCTCGGGAATGCATTTCATTCGAGATAGAATAAATACCAACATCTACTTTTTATTTTTTTATGTGCAAAACTTGACAAGTGTTTCCATCATACTTAGAGCCTACCACTGACGGTTTGAATTTTATGGGTGTGGGATAATCCCCAATTAAAGGGGTGAACAAAGATCCATTCACAAAGCCTATGTGAAAAGGATACTTTGATTTAGTGATCTCCCCAAGGAGATCTTCCAAACATTGAATTGATCCTTTACTGGGTTGATGGTCTTATTTGTCCATGAGTGCGATGGTACCTAGTCGGTTGTGAATTTCTGTCAATCTCTCTTTTCAATAAGTCTATTCGATGAATGTAGACCTGCGGGATGCAACACTAGATTTGATTAAGAATTTTTTTCCTACTGACAGTGGACATTGAATCCTCCCCACGTTGTCTACATCAAGTCGGATCTATAAAATATATGCCTCTTTGTTGCTAGTGGACCTAAGCGAACAAATTCGAGACCTCTACTCAACCTTTTCGATACATTAGGCCTTTCTTTGGAGAAGGTTTGCCATCCTCAAAGATGGTTGTTTTGAGAAAAGAGGTAGCTCCTAGGTAGTATAACCTATCACTTCGAGATACTGAATATTTGGACCAACCTTCTGCTTCTTATGATCCCTCACCTAGATTTCTTGGATTTTCTAATGCTCGATTGAGATATGTATATCGTTATCCTCGACAAGGAATTGCAAGTGGAATTTTAACCCTCATACATGAACATTCACCGCCCACAAGGTCAATAGAATCCCCTCGAGGTATGCCTTGTCCATCCTAGACTATCTACATAAGCTTCTTAATAATTTCTTCTTTTGTCTCTTGGCTTCTAGCAAATATCATTAGAATTCCTTGTATGTCCCCCATTCCCACAGGGGTTAAGGGGGAATTGATTCATTTGCGCAGCTACTTTTCGTATTTTCCCCTATTTCTAGAAATTATAGGTATAACATGGTATCTGAATAGATAAGGATCAAGGATTTTTGTGAAAATGAGTTTTGTGGATAGAAAATTATAGGAAACAACACATGGATTATCCTATTCCCACAGACGGTGCCCAATCTGTTATTGTCTAAAATTGGTACATGGATTTTATGGGTCGTAAATAATAAATGTAAATAATAAATAATAATAAAGAAAGAAATTACCAATACAAACTTGCAAATTTAGGATGAATAGAGAGAGATGAGAGATAGATAAAGGAACAAGGGATTACCATGGTTTGCCCAATGCGGTGCCGACATCCACTATGTATTTCAATGGAAAATAACCCTGAAAGGATTGATTATTGGCTCTCGAAGTTCTATATAGGGGTTTACCTATGGCTGTTAAATAGAGTTTATTCATATGCCCTTTTTGTATATCATTGAGTGGTATTTATAGGTTAATTCAAAAGAGAGATAAGTGGAAGGGGTGGAATGCCTTTATAAATCAGGAATTCAAACATCTTGCTTGCCAAGAGACGAATAATAATGAGTTGGTTATGACCTACTAAGAATTTTGGCTATAGTGCATAATAATCCACGTGTGTACTGATGTTAGTGTGACTGTTCATATTTCGTGACTTGTCTCAGACGTTCTCCCTGACAGAGTCCATTAACGATGTCAACTAATGCTAATAATTGTCTAGCCGAATAATATGATTACTGAGCTGACCAAATGAGGTTTTAAAGGTTATCCAAACACTTTTCAATGACAAGTGTTGCGATCTTATTAGTTTTCCCAATGTCCCATATGTATGGTGCAATAAGGTGTTTATATGTTAACACCTTTTTAATAAAAGGTGTTTGGGCTCTCTCTATTCATACACATATTTTGAATTTAGTATCCTATGAATAAGAGTTACACTAGCCTTAAATATATCTAGACATCACTAATATGAAGGAATAGACATGCATAAAGTCGAGATAAATTTCATAAAAATAGAAAATATCAAATCCCATGTATTAAACCTCAAAAAATAAATAGAGAATAATATCCATGTATTAATAAAAGATATAAAATAAAATGTATGAACTGGTGGAGACAGATTCTCCATTTAGCCAATAAAATTAACATTTATACATGTTTATTCATTTTGTCAAGTTCATCATCATCATCATCACCATCATCTGCAGCATCTGGATCCTCTTGAGGCCCAAAACCAAGATGAGCTGGGGGAGGATGAAAACGGTTAGGTGTTGGATGGTTTACTGGCCCTGTAACGGAATCTGAAAACCCCTCAGGATGTTAGGTTGCATGGGTAAGAGAGCGAGATAATACCTGATTTGTTATCTTCCCCTTGTGGATCATCGTAGAACTATAGACATGTACCAACCAGGCCAACTTCTGGTATATCATGGACAAAAGGGCCAGGACCCTCCATAGGAGGGACGTTGAGACTGTCACCTTCTGAGAAACACCAAATCAAGGATATAATCAATATGAAAAAGACGGGAAAAAATGAAAAGGAAATAAAGGAAAATCAACATAAAAAAGTAAGGTGTACCTCTTACACTCTCAAAGTCGCATACAATCTAGGAGCAAAGCCATCCAAAGTAATGATAGACATGAGAATGGAAAACCTATCAGGGGCACCATGATAAAATAACTCCACCTCATCTGGTAGAGCAAGGAGATCCACCCTCCTAATAGGAGTATTCCCCTTAGCAACACCTCCCTCCTGGACCCGCCTCACAGCTTCTGTCTCCAACTCCCTCACCTTGTCCTCTTGGGTGGAAATACGAGCCACAATAGGCTTCTCTTCCTCCTAGGCTAAAACCTCCTCCCTCGCCCTTGCCCAATCCTCGATGTTTATTTGATGACACCACATGTCCAAGTCATCCAATCTCGTATCAGGGAGAGGGTGGGGCTCCTCGCGCATCCTAAAGATTGACACCTAAAACAACCAATAAAAATCCAAGAACATAAGATAGGAATAAGTCTCTACACTCCCACGAGCATGACCTGATGTACCTGCACCATCAGAACCTAATTGTAACCTTTCCCCCATATCCTCTAACAATCGAATCGAATTTACTGGAACCTCTGGGAAGGATATCCTCGAACCCCTAAGATCCCTCTTGGCCTTGGAGACCCCCCGCCACGTCCCCCATGGACCCATTATCACCTCCCCCAGATGAACCCTCGGGAACTTCCCCTGAGTCCCTACACCCCCCCCCCCCCCGGGCACTACCTTCTCCTATTCCTACCTAGCCACAGGAGACCTCGATCTCCATTTTACCTTCATTGTTCACCCTCTGGAGCCATGTTCTATCCAACCCCCTCCTCGGGGTCCTCCTCCTCCGAAACCACCCTTGAGCGTGCCAATAAAATATCCTTAATAATAGAAAGAGGCATCCCCATCACCCTCTTATTCAGTAAAGCCTAATAATCATGATCCTCCCTGAGTAGGTCATCGACGGGTACCCCATCAAAGAACATTTGTTAGTACGCCTCAGTCAACCCCTCGGTATGCCTCATGCAATAAGGCGGAGGAAATGGAACTCGAGAGTTACCTTCTCAGAGCAAGTAGGTACTGAAAATAATGAAAATGAATATAAAAATAATATACCGACTACTTACACTCTCCATTATCATCATGTTCACGAACTCCCTTGATGTCTCCAACATCATAGATGATTTCTCCCTCAAGTATTCCCGGAGATATAGTCTAAAGAGGGGAAAACCACATCCATCATCGTTAAGATCCATGAGCTCTCATAACACGTGGCCACGTACGCAACAAAACATAACTGAAAAATATATAAATATGATATGGCATAAGTAACGTGAAAAAGTAGTATCTAACGAGAACTAATGAAAAAGTAATTAACCTAAGGAATACACACCTCTCAAAAATACACAAAACCTATAAAACTATTAATAAAATATCTAATAAAGTACATGGACTGGTACATCTCTACCAATCCCATCCTCGACCCTGCATATCCAAAAATCCCAGAGTAATCCATCAGAAATAAGAACCACTATGAATGAAGACCACATGCACCACCTGGAACCAAAAGAACTGTAATAAAAAATAACAACAAACTCATGGTAAAACATATAGTCGTTGTTACATCGAGCCCTCGTTCCTTCACCTACTCTAGATAAGTATTCAAGTCACTGACTTTAAGGAACTCCCCTCGAGCAGGACCTACTTGTAGCCCCAAAGTTATATGATGACCATCGATCGTAATAACTAGCGTCTGATCCACTTCCAGGGAAACTTTGACAAATGGCGTAGAATTCTAGGGAATTGATGGCCATTTCCCCTATCGATAGGTGGAAAGTGTTAGTAGTTTCCCACTAACACTTTCCCAAGGAGGTTGTTATCAGTCAACTCCTCCTAAAGTTAACCGAGAAGAGACAATCCATTGATAGCCCAAACCCAATGATAAACACGAAACATTCTACAAAAGGGGGATCCATCATCCAAATCTTAGCTAGAGGTTCTACGCAACCCATAAATTGAGCATGTCTTCCACGGTGCAAGGAAAAATATGAAAACATGTGTGAAACTGTATAAAAAAAAAACGTTCCATGTCATGGTTTTAGTTACCATGTATTCACACTTAACCTACCTATTTTTGGTTTCGTAAATCGGGGAGGTTATCCAGTCATGAGGTGACCCGAAATCACCTCGAGATTTCTCCCTCCAGATGTTTGATTTACCATGTGTTCACACTTTATCTACCTATCTCATTTTCCCTAAAACTAGGAAGGTTAACCAATCGTGAGCTGATTTGAAACCCTTCCGTATATTTCGGCCTCCTAGTGTTTGATTTGTCGTGTGTTCATACTTATGATAACTATCTTTGGTTCCCACTAACTAAGAAGGTTAACCAGTCATGAAGTGAACCGAAACCCACTGAGGGGTGTTTGAGTTAATGTATGTTCACACTTAAGCTACCTATCTTTAGTTCCCACTAACCAGGAAGGTTAATTAGTCGTGAGGTGAACGAAAACCCCCCACATCGCTATCCCTCCCTGTGTTTGAGTTATTGTATAATCACACATAAGCTCCTTATATATGGTTCCCGAAAACTAAGAATGTTAACCAGTCGTGAAGTGACACAAAACTCTCTAGATACTTCTCTCTCCTAGGTGTTTCAATTATGGCATATTCATACATACGCTACTTATATTTAATTCCCGCAATCTAGGAAGTTTAACGAGTCATAAGGTAACCCGAAACCCCCTATATGTTATCATCTTAGGGATATGCATGTAACACGTAGCTCAAGCTTTTTATCATCACACCCTTGATACGATTTATTTCCCTATATCACCTATTTATGTTAATTTCTTAACTTTACTTTATTTATTTATTTTTATCTTTATTCTTTGTATTATCTCTATTTTCTTTTTTATTCTTATATTTATTTCTATTTTTGTTTATTATCTTTATTATTATAAGCATAATTCCTCTTTATATATATACATATATAATATATATATATATATATATATATATATATATATATGTATATATATATATATATATATATATATGTATATATATATATATATATATATATATATATGTATATATATATATATATGTATGTGTGTGTGTATGTATGTGTGTGTGTGTGTGTGTGTGTGTATTAGGATTCTCTCGATTCCTATCATATTTATTTTCCCTTTTTAGGTTGATTTATTGTCTTCAACATATCTCCCATGTTCCATCAATTCCTCATCACCGTCTATTATATGTTACTTATCATAACTACTATTTTTAAGAAAATGGCAGATATAAAAGCATCATGTCCTTGTCCAAAAATGCATAAGAGTCCTATTACAAGATATAAAGTATTATATAGACATGATAAGTTCAAAGATTTGTATAAAAGTCAAAACATGCAATTAAATGTAAAATGAGAAAGACCAAAAACTTACATATGGGGGCCATCCAAAGAATGCGCCCCCAGTGACTTATGTCTCTCACCCTCTCTCACGAGTAACATCATGCACTCATCGTCTGCTGACAAATGGACATCATAGGCCACTCACGATCCAGGTTCCACGGGCTCCATCTAAGAGGCTACCTCCTCCTAGTTATGAGCATGAGTGGTCACACACTAGTGCCCCGTGGGCCCCTAAACAAGAACCTCGGTCCAAGGCTCCGTATCCACTTACTCAATATACGGCTCCAATCCCACGTCACTTACCACAACCCCTTCCCTGACCTCATTCAAGTCTAGGGACTGAATCTCATCATCATCGACTATATTGGGCTCCAAAGTGTTCATAACGTGAAGAAACCCGAAACAACTGAGAAGACACTCACAAATGAGTATAAAAGACTCAAGTAATGAGAAGTTAGGAGAAATGGGAAAACTTCCCAAGGCAACCCCCATTTGTACGTTTCATAATCTGAGATGTTTTGCTGAGGGATTATACACTTCCATGTGTTTAATCGAATGGTTAAATGTCAAGACTTCATTGAACGAACGACCAAAGGTGAGGTTTAACTGAATGATTAAACCTCTGACCCTTCCCAAAGATCCCAATTTCCACCCCCAAAGTTCCATTCCTCTTACACCTATGTCCACACCCATTTTAAAATGGAAAAACCCTTTTTTAACAATTTCAATTTCGATGAAGGGTGTCCTCATGCGCACCCTCTTAATCGACCACCTCTATGGACACCCCGTTGTTCAATCGGGGTGCGGGTTATTTTATCCCTTTCAGTAAAATACCCTAAAGCCAAACCCACTGAATATCCCAAGCGCAAAAGTTGCAAAATCACCCCAAGGAAAACAAAGAATGTTAAAACCATAAAAATATTACTTCGAGGGAGAAAAGTGCCAATACCTAAACTTGCCTTAGGAGTATCCTGAAAGAGCTAACTCAAACATTTTTTTTTTATTTTATATAAAACAAGTTGCCGACTTTGAACAACCTACAACCCTTTGTGAAAAATATGTTTAGTTTTAGGCATAAATCGTCAGGTGCGAAAAAAAAGGATAAGGTGTATAACAGCTTCTAAGAACAAAGCATCAAACCATCCTAACCGATAAACCTAAACTCGGGGATAAACAGAGGAACATGAAACAAATGGTCCCATGTACCCATTATAAACAAACGCAACGAGCATCCCTCTCCTCTTGAGTCCGAGTCCATAGACCATAACACGACATTGAGTTTTTATTTGAATGTGAAATATGGTATGTGTGGACACCTTGCTCTGCAATCGAGGTTTAAGGATGCTTCATCATGTCCCAAATAAGCCCCGGGCATGAATCCTGGAAGAACCCTAAAAAATACCAACTTTCAAAGCCTATACTATCATTCAAAGTGTTAAAAACACCAAGAACTAAAGTATATTAGACAAGGTGGAAATAAAGAAAAATCAAATAACCCATTAAATAGCAAGTGAATAATCCCCCTAGGACCGTTAACCGATCGATTGATGCCTCCTCTAAATAGTTAGCCAATCGATTAATGATGTTCCCCTCAGATAATCATTCAGTTATCCATCCTAGAAAGAATCACAACAATATCTTTGAAAAGCTAATCTCATCCTTATACGTGTCACATGCCCAAAATCGATGGTCCAAAATGGTTAGCTAATCGGTTAACCATCTGTCCCAGACCCCCATAAATAAAGTAACACACCCACCATTATCATCCTAAAACCAAACCTCAATTTTGATTTTTCAAATTCATATTCTCTGAGCTTTTGCGATACAGGAGATCATTGTGACAGTCGTGAAGAAGCTTGTACCTTAGAAAAGTCATTTTTCCCTCGGATAAAGTTCATAATTCAGTGAAGTTTCTTCTGAGGCCCGAAAAGAGGTTCTTACATCTTAAAAGTCGCCTATGATAAATAAACCGAGTCAAACCTCTTCAAAAATTCTGCAAAATCCAACACTTTTAGATGAAGCTCTGCCCGACTAAAAAGCATAAAAAAGGGGGAAACAAACCTAAAAAAAAATCGACTTTCCCTACGAGGGTAAAGGACCTATGCACAAATTTCAGGGCAATATCCCCCCCCCCCCCCATATATATATATATATATATATATATATATATATATATATATATATATATATATATATATATATAGATATAGATATTTATATTTATAAAATATACATATTTGTTTATCTTCATGAGCCCAACCCCTGTTTAGGGGACCGGGTATGCAATTTACAGCGTTTATATTTCAAAAGCCCAGTTTCTAATCCAACATATCTATTTGTGTTTTGAATATATTAAACAAATGATAATCAAATGGCATAATTAAAATACATCAATATGGAAACAAACATTTCAAAATATCTTCTCAGGCATATGCCATTGAGTTCCGTCAGTTGGAAACTTTTCAGCCAAAGTCTGAAATTCGGCTACTCTAACCACTTTTCAACCTGAACAAAGCCTGCCAATGTAGTGATACCCCAAATATATGTTTTCATACAAATACTTTTTAAACTTCATCAATTGATCAACATATATTTTTAGCATATAAATAGATCAATCAAACGCAAAGAAAATGTTATATTAAGGACTATGCTCCATAAATATCTTACTATTGTACCTCGTATGCCCGATATCCTGTAGCCTAAACCTATGAGTAATCATGTTTCTATTAGAACTATGTTGGTTTTGATCCCAAGTCTTTTTGTGTATGTGGGCATTATACCAAGTCAAACTCACGAAGCCCAAGCCTCCTAATATGTCTCTCGGCGTATTATCCCATAGGGATGTCTCCATCTCTACCCATACACCCCTATATATTATCTAAATCCGTTCTATTGAAAATATGTGGGCTTCGATCGCAAGTCTCCTTGGGTATGCTGTCACTATAACTAGCTTAACTCATGAAGTTCAAGCCTTATAATATCTCTCTGAGCATAGTATATCTCAGGGATGAATACTTCCCTCACTCTGAACTCCCCTGACTTCTCTTGGTCCCCCCTAATGCTAATATGTAGTGTCCTATTATGGTTCTCAACAATATAACATTACATCCTTTTAGCCTAGATCTAACCAGCTTTATATCCCTTAACTAGTCGGGAGGATAACACCTTTTGTCTAGTAACCTCCCGAATATTTTTAGGTTATGTGCAATATCTGATGTCCTCGTGTCAATTCCCATTATGATTTTCCATACGCCATCCCTAACCCTCCCAAGCCAAGTCCTACACTTGAACACAATTCATGCTGGAATACGTGTATGATTGAACTATGTGTGCGTTCTTTCAAATTCCTCTTTTATCCATAGGCGTAATACTGAGTCATCTCGTGAGCTCGAACAATAATAATATATCTCATGATATATTGTCTCCACCGAGATGCATCTATCTTTTGAACTTCATCCATTACACTTAATTAACTAAAATGATATATCCCATGATATGTTGTCTCCCCCGAGACATATTCCTATACCCTTGAGGCCCTCCAAAAGCATCTTGTTGAATGAAATTCGTACTTTAAGAAAGACACTTTACTCAAAGAAAAGTTCATAATTGGCAAAAGTCACCTCTAACTAATGATAGGTTTGTACATTCGAGAAGTTACTTCCCCAAATAAAGATTGTACTTTCAAAAAGTCACTTCCCCAAAAGTCTAGTCACTAATGAGTGTCCTAACACTTTTCTCCAACCCGTCTATTATATCGAGCAACTTCTCTAATGATCCCAAGGTCTTGATGATAGGGAACATGTGAACTTTGTTTAGTACTAAGGTATATTTGATAGGCTTTCAAATCTATTAAGTACTAGGGTAAAGTAGTGTCACACGTACCTTAAAGGTCTCAATCCCAGTATCCCAGTATATCATGACCCATGGCAATAAAAAGCTATCCTCCGATAACGGATTCATATTTACCCTTTCAAAAATAAAGAAAACTCAAGGAAGAAACCATATTGCACAAAAAGAACAAGATACTTACGGGTCAATTGCTCTGACAAAATCTCTTAAAAATTGTGAGATTGTCGGAGGTTGGTCCGATATCCCTCAACTTATAGGCTAAATGTCTTCCCCTCTTATGAGTAAGATAAATAATATGAATCCACAAGTAATCGCCAAAATAGAGGTCCTCTAAATTGGACTCCCTTAATGGTATTTTTGAGGGGGAAAGTATTAGACCTCGGTCTATTATATCCTCGCTTATTGCATGAAAAATGAGAGCTCACCCCTTTTTACTCATATCTTACAGGAATTTATTAAGGTTTTCATCCTTTGATATACTACCAAACAAAAGAACATAAAAAAGAAAATGCCATCCAAATACGATCAAAAAGACATAAAGTAATTGTACCAGATAAACTCATTGCATATCTGAATCCTTCACACCTTAGGTATTGTCCTTCTACCAGTCCTTTTGTCTTTAAAATCCTGTATGAAAGTGCCCTGATATTTTCTACAGTTATCTTCATTAGAAAGGAAATCCCACTAAGTTCTTAACCTAAAAGCACGAGTATGCATTCCATGAAATTATTTATTTTCATTTGTGAAATACCTACCTAAGATTGTCAAGTTTCAACCCTTGTATACTCCATATCTATTGAAGAAGACCAGGTCTCATTAGCAATAAATCAAATTCTAAGATAACTCAAAACCATCCGTGCCACATAAAATACCATGCAATTTGATCAGGGAACAAAACCTATCACAATTCCCCCTACAAGAGGCCACTTCTACACCGAATTAGGTGATAAATTTCTCCCTCTTCCCATCTTTAACACGGGAACACCGCTTACGGTGGGTTTGAAGCAATACCACCTAATCCCAAAGATCCACCTGCACTATCCCTAGCCTCGACTCCCCCTGCTAGAACTGGTTCCCCAACTATAAAGTACTATTCGCCCTGCATGGTTATTAGGAACCTTATACCTAGTACCCCGAGTACCAAAACTTCAAAGTCTAAGACCCCTTTCGGGATAAATATTTATCTCCTCCAATAGTCGGAGTGGTTGTCACCCCTCCACCAAAATGGGAGATAATGCAATTAAAATCTAAATTACGTCTACTTTAAGGTGCCATTAGCAAGATGTAAACCACGGATGAGCTCACCAACAAAAAAAGACGCCTCTCTATCCGGAATCTCAATTATCGAACAAATTTATAATGATAATCTTTAAAGCCTAAAAATAAATGAACTTTCTGTCTGCCCACTTGTCTAACTATCGTCTTCATATATAGGTTCGAAATGTCAACCTAAGAGTGTTGGAAATAATGTTCTCCTCTATGTTGTCCAAAGGATACCTAAACAGGTATATGGGCCTGAAGAGATAAGGTACCTCCAAAACATGGGATGATGTATATAGTGCTTTCCTAAAGTAGTACAAGTACAACTAAGAACTTGGTGTCACCCTAAGGATCTAAAAATATTGAAACAAAAGGACAAAGATGCAGTTGGTATCTTTGTCACTTGTTGGAGATAAAAATTCGGACAGTCGGTCAATAGTCCCATACAGAATGACCAAATGGAAATTATGATCAGGATCCTTAGGAAGGAAGTAAAAAGCGAGCTTAGGATTACCTGCGTCCCAGATTCTAAAACCCTGGCCCCCATGTACGGTGTAATATTAAGGAGACCTTGGTATCCAAAGATACCAAGACTATGAAAGAGTCTTGCCTAGGAACCAATTAGTTCTCCACTCATAGGAACCCTCCTCGAGTTTCCACATCTTAAATCACTACCCTTATAGTCCGTCCACTCCTAGAACCATGACAAATTCCCAACACTACCCCGACCATCGTAGCCACTATATCACCCTTACAACTAGGCCCCCTACCATAAGTTATCAGGCCATGCTTCCCTATAATGGGTTTCTTTTATTTCTAATACACTTTAAGGACTTTCAAGTAACCCGCTATCAGGTCTATGTCGCTTTAAAGTTAGATGGTTTCCTTAAACCTCTCAAATCCAGACTACCCCTGTTCACCATGGATAAAAAATCGTCTTGCATTGAGAATTCCACCATTGATCCATTCATCTCAGAGAAAATTTTTGGGCCTTAAGGTATACAATTCAGGACCTCATTGATGTCGGGAGCCTCATCCTGCCAAAACCTAATGGCCCAACAAATCCCTACCATATCATCTCGGTATCAATACCTTGTCAAAATTTCTATTTTAAGCATAGACATCTACACCTTCACAGTCCCCACCAATCACAAAATGAGGATGACGAAACACACACACACACCTTTCCAAAAAGCTACCCCTCTGGGCATGCCATTGCCCATGATAAAAATCATCACCAAAACCAAGTCCAACATTAACCACATGGCCTTATTCGATATGTTCGTACATTTTCTACAAACCAACCATTGCTTTCTAGTCACATAATTTATGCTCCCCAAAGAGTTGGGCCTTATTCCCCCCATATCATAAGAAACCCATCACTTAGTCAAATGGGAAGAAATGTACAATGAAGTCCTCTAGGCAACAAAGCACTTCACCTTTGTGGTACATATTCAGTCCACCAGGTGGGAAGGACCTATGCCAGAGGTTTATCTATTTTCCCTCTCATATTTAAAAACTAAAAGAAGTATGCATATGTCCTTCACTCCCGGCTCACCCTCATTCCACTATTTGAAAATAATCACAAGACCAATATATGTTATCTTTTAGATGAAAAAACTCGTGATTTGGCCACCTCAATATTAGAGTCCCCAATACAGATGAGCAAGAGACACCTGTAACTCCACCCTAACGATTATGTTTCATGGAGATACCGAGACCATTAACAGATGCTCTACTATGAACAAAAGAGGTTAAGGGAACACTTGATCTGAAGAGACATCACTTGGGAAGACAAAATTAGAGACAATCCTAGACCTAATGAGTATACACCGCACCTAACTCTTTCGAAAGATAAGTGGAACTGACTCTGTGAAAATGAAGAGATCTTGGTTTTCAAGGTCTTATTTTAGTTAGAATATGACCTACAACATGGAGTACTCACTTGGGAACCTCTCTAAGAAGCATATTCACAAGTCTACCCCTTCGGTGATGTCCCCATAATATGAATAAAAAATGGGAGTGATATTGATTTATCACGGCTAATAGGACTCAGAGTCATAGTCTATACATATATAAGGAATATTACCTTTGTCCAATTGAAACATACTCCGAGATCACCAGCATCAAATCCCTAACTAGGTGTAGTATAATGACTTACCTAAATCAGTTATTATCGATTGATTTAACCATATCATCATCACCGAATGGAACACATCCCTAAGTCTCAAAGAAAAATTCAATAAGGGTGACCTTAATGTATCATGGGTCACTAAAGATGATAGAGAAACCTCTCAACTAGAGCTTGAATGGGGACTACCCATGTTATTTCCTAATAAGTCCGCTCTAATAAACATATTAAGATCCACTTATTTAAAACATGTTGAACATTTCCACGATTGATAAACCTCCTTAGATACTCGAGGCCCCACTACGGATAAAGGACAGTTAGTCATCATCCCTAAAATCAACCTCTAACTTCATATTCTAGACTTTACAACTCTCCCATCTAAAACACCAAACCCGCATGTGATTGTCACTGGAACAGGGAAAGTAATCAACTCATGCTATAAGCCCTCTCTTAGGAATGTCCTTATAGTGACCCCATCACAAGGCCAACCGAAAACTCAAAAGCCACCCCCAAGGAGAAGAGTAACGAACCTAAGAAACAGCACCATCCGTAACCAGTAGTCGGTACCAAAGTTCTAAAGACCCAAAGGTCTCTCCAAAAGTTCCTCCATAAAGACCGAATCATATGATCACCCACATCAAAGGAACTATAATACTTAAAAACTGGACCTCAACTGATCTCATTCCCATTATACGGAAGCCCTAGACTTTCAATATGTAAAAGTATAAGACAGGAATCATTGGACTGGAAATTAACTAGAAATGAGGATCACTGATCTGAAATCCTAAGAAGATTTTATCCTAGTCACCAATCACATATTAGGGAAATGGAAGATTCGGTATGATAAGATCCTAGCATAAGATGCTATTTTCAAAAAAGTTACCGATCGATTTGCACATCTCGAATTCATCTTCCACTCAAGGGTTAAAAATATCTTCATAGACGCACTGGCCACCATAGCTTCTATGATCAATATACCGGAGGTAACTACAAAAATCAAATCACTGTAACCAATCGAAACACCCCTTCATATCGCTTCTAAGTTGACACTATCGAATAAACATTTCTAGGGGCCACCGTTTAGTACTATAACATACAGAACCTCCTCGATAAAAATCACTACCCATTGAGTGACTCTTCCAATAATCGACCCTACCTTATAAAATTAGCATCCTAATCTTCATGTGGGGGCCACCTTTACAAAATATGGTTATAAGGAATACACTCGCGATGCATCATCGAAGACGAGACCCTCAAAATGATGGAAATAATGCATAACGACGAATATGGCCCTCTCATTAGTGGTCACACCCTCTCCAGGAAAATACTCTGGAATTCATACTACTTAACCACATGCAAAATATTATATAGACTACATCATGAGATTCCTCAAGTGTCAATTGTGTATCTCGCAACATCATTTGCCTCTAGAGAGCTCTACTACATGACCTTACACTGACCTTTCTCCACTTAGGGATAGATATCATAAGGAAGGAAACTACCAAAGTCTCCACTGGACATTAATTAATCTTAGTATCCATCGAATATTTCATAAAATGAGTTGAAGCCAAATCCTATGTAGTTCTGAATGCTAAGACATCGATCAATTTCATAAGGAAAAATATCATATGATACTTTCGCATACCTTACTACTTAGTATTAAACAATGGGTCTCACTTCGAGAAATAAGTTTTAAACTTACTAAACAAATCCGGGATCGACTTACATAATTCACCTCCATACAGACCACAACCCAATGGAGTAGTCGAAGCCCCTATAAAAAATGTCAAAAACGTCATCAATAAGATGACAAAGACATAAAATGATTGGTCAAATAAACTTCCGTAGGCACTCTGGGGCTACCGTATGACATAGAGAAATTCAATTGGGGCCACTCTTTATTCACTAATTTATAGCATGGAGTTGGTCCTACCTATAAAAATCGAGTTACCCTAGCGAAGGGTTATGATCGAAACATAGGTAGATAAAACTTATTAAGTCCAAGACTATTATGACAAACTATCTCTCCTTGAAGATATGAGACTAGTGTCACTTAACGTAATCAGGGTTACAAATAGTGTATCACCTGAGCATTTAGAAAAAAAAATTATGAATCTAAACATCAACGAGGAACACCTAGTCCTAAAAGAAAATGTCAAACCTCTATGTACTCTCGGATGTAAATTTGCAACCAACTGGGGAGGACTCTATCTAGTCGCCAAAACGAACTCTGTCGGGGTGGATACCTTAACTGATCTTGATGGAGTCACATTTTCCTAACCCTTCAATTTCGATCGATTAAATAATTTTTTTCCATAATATCACTAGTGGTGAAAGGCAATAAACCAATTTAATGGAAAAATAATCGATTATAATGTGAAGGGAAGACTATGCATGCCCATACACATTACCCATACCTAAAAAAAAAAACACTTGATCCATCAACCTTTCACCTGAAGTCATCTAGAACGATTTAAGCCCCCAACCTTTCACTTGAAGGGTCATTATTTATTTATCAAGATGTATAAAGAGAAATCCCCATATAAAGACAAAATATGTATTGTGGATTCCTCTTGTTCTTGCTAGAGGAATATACTATATATATATATATATATATATATCCTTGAGTATACCCAAAAAAATCCAAAAACCAGATAAGAATGTCTTTTTAGGGGGTTACATCAAATCCTACCTAAAAACCCACTAAAAATCATCATGATCCATCCATTAGATTCAAGGCCTCTTTTATGGACATCCTCTCTCATAGCTCCCGCTGAGATCCCTCAGTTGTATCTCCCTGAATACCGTAGTAGGAATAGGTACGCTAATAGGAGGAACGAAATTGATCGAGCATTGAACCAGCTTGGTAGACATTCAAAGATAATTGGTCACTGCATCACGAGCAACCTGTGAAGTACCTGTGTACAAGAATTTCCTTTAGTAGAGCCGCATCAACCAAAAACTACTAAAAAATACATCAAATGAAAAACCCATTAAATAAGGTAAAATAAAAGTAATTGGATGTTACAAATTGAACTAAAAGATGGAGAAAACACTCTCTGATATGCCCCAAATGTGCCACCTCGGCCAAGGACATAGCCGACGTTGGAAGGGCCTTGGATCAGTAACCAGCGGCCTCGGCTACCATCCTCATCAAGGGGTGTTTTTATGACTCAGGGAACAACAGTTCATCAGGTCATCCAGGTATGACAACCTCGGCTGGGGGTAGGCCCAGGTTACAAGGAGCTATACTTCTACCAAGGCCAATCCCATCAATGAGTCAGCCGATGTTCCTGGCATATTCCAGCTTAACCTCGGCCCAGGACGACCTTAATACCTTTCCTCGGCTTCACTTAAGCCGAGGCCATGACGTCTCATCTCGGATTGGATAGGAAGATAGACCTTACCAACATCGAACTCTTCCAGGTCGAGGTTATGAACATGCACGGAGGCCGAGCACTTATTGACATATGTGTGGACAAGGACATGTGGACACAAATCAGTTATAACAAATCATTCCCCCCACGTGGGGGGAATATTTCATCATCATTCTCTACATGTGACAGAGACAGATGTCTTCATCATATTGGCTAGATCAACACACACATGCTCTTTACATGCATGGGGGGTACACTACACCCCCCAGGCACTATAAATACTTGTCTTCTCCTTCTTAGAAAGGGATCCCAAGTTAGCAACCCTAGTTGAAACTCTGTTCAAATACACAGTAGAGAGAGAAAGCTTGAGAGTTTGTATCTATGGCCATTAAAACCCTCATACAGTTATATTAATCACACACTTGCACAACGAACGTAGGCCTGATTGGCTGAACCACTTATATTTCGGTGATCTTCCTCTTCTCCTCACCTCCTTCTACTATATGCCTTTATACTGCCATTGTTAACATTGAATTGAGCTTACAAACACCTTAAAGGGTGGTGCTATTTCCAGCATCATCATTTTGGCGTCGTCTGTGGGAACGAGAAGTTGTCTCTTCCTCTTCTTCAGCTTAACCTCCCCGGAGACTCTGGTGGTGAACCAGGCACCGCCCCTTACGTGGAGTTGTATCACCATTGAAAGAGGTCTTTTAAGGTATTAAGCTCATCATCTACTCAAGATCTTTAGTGTTAGCATATGACACCAGAGTTACCACCGCCTAGAGCGGGAGGACCTAGTTCCAGCCAGGCACCGCCCCAGTCCAAAATGGCGGAGGTGGTTGTAGCCTTGAGGTCTTTGGTTGCAATGCAACAAGCAATGCAGGAGAAATTTGTACAACTCAGTCAAAACATCATGAGACCACCAGGGGTCTCACCGAAGATGATTACTTCGGCGGTGGTTTAGCCCCATCCAGAGGCCAGGGGGCCATCCCAGGCCCCACAAAAAGACCAACCTACACCCCAGTGGAGGAGGGACGTTGATGACCCTAGGCGTCTATGCCTGGGGAGGTAAGGGAACCCTTGCCCTGAGTACAAGTATGATGATCTAAAGGCGAAAGATGTGCCGGAAGAATGTTGGAAGCCGTATGAGGTTTCAAATAATATTGTACGTCCTCTTCAGCAGAGCCGAGGTTATGGCGACCGAAGAGGTGAAGAGGCCCAACAACGAGGATCATCTTTTGATCGAGTGAGCAGAGGGTCAGCCTTTGAGAGGTTGGGCCCAGCGAATGACCTATGACAGGGGTTATCAAGGTCGAGAAGTGAAGCTGGATCGCAAAGAGGAGACGGACAAGGTGGGCCTCATCAAGGCCGACCCCGTGTAGGAAGGGGAAGAGACCAGTAAGAGGTCAACAACCGACATTGTGCTGTGACTGGGGAACCCTCAGTTCACCCCTTAGAGGTGGCTGAGGAAAACCTCGGTCAGGTCAATGTTGCAAGACCATGTAATGACTCCATCCAACGTCTTGAGGACAAGATAGGAGACCTCATTAAGAGCCGAGACCCATTGCAAAAAGGTTTCTCAGAGGGCTCCCCCTTTGTGGCAAGGATAGTGAGCTTCCTAACCCCTGCTAAGTTCAAACCACCCATGGTGTCTCCCAAGTATGACGGTAGCACCAACCCTGTCCATCACATTGAGACGTATTAGTCAGCGGAGGACATCTACTAGATACTTAATGAGATAAAGTGTAGGGCCTTCTCTAGCACTTTGACAGGAGATGCACACAGCTGGTTTACTTCTCTTTCAAAGAATTCAATTGAGAACTTCAAAGACTTGGCTGAACGATTCATTCACAACTTCTGCTTTGGGGTAAGACCTCAAAAGAAGACCACTCATATACTGTATGTCAAGAAAGGCAAGGACGATAGCCTAAGAGACTACATCACCATGTTCAACAAAGAAAAACTTGAGGTCGAAGATTACTAAGAGAATATAGCCATGACCGTCCTCATAGGAGGTCTTCAGAAAGGGAAGTTATTGTGGAAACTCGCGAAAGACCCTCCCAGGTCTATGGCAGAGCTACTGGCAACTACGAGAAAATTCATGAAAGCCGAAGAGGCAATGGCCGCCAAGTATGAGGATGAGAACCGCGGTAGTAGCGGGAAGTCCCAAAGAAAGAAAGATGGAAAGAAGAGGTCAGTCGATGACATGTTAGCTCACTATACTCCTCTAACTATGAGTTGTGAGCATATCCTCAACGAGATCAAGAATGACAGGACTCTAAGATGGTCGGAGAAACTTAAGGCCCCCCCACATAAGAGGAACAAAAACCTATGGTGCGAGTTCCTCCAGGACCATGGTCATGTTACAGACAGATGATTCACCTTGAAGGATGCGATTGAAAAGATGTTAAAGTTCGAAAAGTTGAGGAAGTATATTGATGGCAAGGCTCCTAAATGCGGAACAGATGACCCTAAAAAGAGGAGAAACGACAGATGTCATGACGATGCCCCAGCTAGAAGAGACAATGATTCGAAAGGTGATGATGAAGACGATCTTGACCTTTCGCCGAAAGATGACAACACCCCGGTAAAGAGGGTTGGCATGATCTCCTTTGGTGTAAACACCATATGCGAAGGAATTGCAGGAGGTGGGTCCGAACTGGATGATAAAAAATCTCATGTGGCAGAGGCCAAGTCAGTGGCCAAACTTGAAGTTGTAAATCTAACGCCTTTCGATACAGCGCAGAAGAGAATGAAGGTGGAAATGGACACCCTTATAGTTGGGTTCTCCCGACTTGACTACAAAGGTATCTTAGCCCCACATGATGACCCTTTGGTAATAACAACAAGGGTTCATGGATGCGAGGTGTAGAGGATCCTCGTGGATGGGGGGAGTTCAGCAGACGTGATGTTATGGCCTTGCTTCAAGAGCCTAGGTCTCAGTAGAGCTAGGATGGTACCCTTTCATCATCCTTTAATGGTCTTCAGCGGCGAAAAGTTCCACCCATTGGGCATGTATGGGATGGACATACGAATGGGTGATGAGTGGCCTACGAGGTTGACCCGGAAGATAAATTTTTTTGTGATGGACGAAAACATCTTATCGACCTATAACCTCATCATAGGAAGGGTGTCCCTTAAGGAGTTTGAGGCCGTGCCGTCGACGGTCCACCAGATGCTAAAATTCTTGACCCCCAATGGGGCAGGGGAAGTGCAAGGCGACCAGACCATAGCACGAGAATGTTACTTCAACTCGGCTGAAGAGATGGAGGCTCATAAGAGGGAAACCACCACTTATAGCATTGATACACTTGACCCAAGAGATGAAACAAAGTTGAAGAAGGGAGAGGCTGCGGAAGAGGTAGAATCCATCATCTTCAATGAGGACGAACCAAAAAAAACCATCCAGGTCGACAAAGCCTTAAAAACAGAAATCAAGGAAGATCTGATAAACTTCTTGAGGAAGAAGTAGAGTGTCTTCGCTTGGAGTCACGCAGATATGCCCGGCATCAACCCGGAGGTTATGTGTCACAAGCTTAACATGACCAAAGATGCCAGGACTATCAAACAAAGATGAAGAGTTTACTCCAGGGAGAAGTACGACGTCATCCGGGAAGAGATTAAAAAATTGGAAGAGGTAGAGTTTATTAGAGAAGTCATATATCCGAAGTGGTTATCGAATGCAGTCATCTTGCCCAAAGCCAATGGAAAGTGGAGAATGTGAATTTATTTCACTGACCTGAACAAGTCTTTCCCAAAAGACATCTATTCCTTACCTCGGATAGATCTGATGGTAGATGCTACTGCAGGGCACGAGCTCATAAGCTTCATGGATGTGTATTTAGGCTACAATCAGATCTTTATGGATGCGGAAGACTCAGAGAAGACATCCTTCATTACCGATAAAGGGACGTACTGCTACAAAGTTATGCCCTTCGATCTGAAAAATATGGGGGCAACATACCAACGTCTTGTGAATAAGATGTTTGAAGATCAAATAGGCAAGACTATGGAGGTGTATGTAGACGATATGATGACGAAGAGTTTAAAGGCCTGCACTCATGTGGCAGACCTTGAAAAGACCTTCGATACTATGGACTTGTACAGGATGAAACTCAACCCTGTGAAGTGTGTCTTTGGGGTAGGATCTGGGAAGTTTCTTGGATTTATCGTCAATCAAAGAGGAATCGAAGCAAACCCTGAGAAAATTAAGGCTTTGCTTGACATGAAGACGCCAAGGAGTATCAAGGACGTCCAAAAACACAGAAGAGTGGCCGCACTCAATGAGTCAGAATATGAGGCCATGATAGCAGGTCTCTCATTAGCAAAGACTCTGTGAGTAGGATGACTCCTACTTCATAGCGACTCAAGGTTAGTTGTCAATCAAGTATTGGGGGTCTATGAGGCAAAAGATAAAAGGATGGCTAAGTATCTGAAGAGGGTGAGAATGATGTTAGAATATTTCAAAGAGATAAAACTGATGAGAGTACCTTGACAAAATAACAGCCACGCAAATGCATTGGCAAGGTTGGCTTCATCTACGAAGACAGACATCAGAAGGACAGTTCCGATCGAGGTCTTATCAAAAGTGACCATTGAGGAAAAATAGGTTAGAAACCCTTATCTCAATTTGAACCTATGAGACTCATGGATGGACCCCCTCGTTAGATATATCAAAGAGGGAGAGCTACCGGAATCCAAGCTAGAGAGGAGTAAATTAAGATATAAGGCTGCCACGTTCTCCATAGTAGGAGACGTCCTATAGAAGAAGGGATTTCGGTTGCCTCTCCTCATATGTGTGCATCCCACCAAAGTTCCCCGCGTATTACAGGAAGTTTATGAGGGTTCTTTCTCTAGTCACATAGGAGGAAGACCCTTGGCCAAGAGAATTATTACAAAGGGATACTGGTGGCCAACCTTGGCCAAAGATGCTGCAGCTTACGTGAAGAGGTGACATAAATGTCAGAGATTCTTCACTATTCCTCACCAACCTCATCAACCTATGACGTCAATCACTTCCCCATGGCCATTTCCAGTATGTGGAATTAACTTAGTAGGACCCCTACCAAGAGCTGCCAATAGTTACCAGTTTCTAATAGTTGCCATTGACTAGTTCTCAAAGTGGGTGGAGGCAGAGCCGATGATAACGATCACAGAATAGAAGACCTTCCAATTTATTTGGAGGAACATCATATGCAGACATGGCCTCCCAAACACTCTCATCTCAGATAATGGAACCCAGCTCAAGAACTCCTCTTTAGAAAAGTATTGCGAAAGAGTTGGGATAAAGAAGTTCTTCTCATCTCCTGGCTGACCTCAGGCAAACGGTCAGACCGAAGTCACAAATAGAACAATCCTCAACGGAATCAAGAAGAGGTTAGAAGAAGCGAAGGGGAGATGGATTGAAGAGGTTTATGTTGTGTTATGGGCCTACAGAACCACGACAAGGATGCCAACAGGATAAAACCCATTCATGTTAGCACATGGCTCAGAGGCCGTCATACCAACAGAAGTGGGACTCCCTACTCATAGGGTTCTGACGTATGATCATGATAAAAATAGGGAAGAAATGATACTAGACCTAGATCTGATTGAAGAGAGAAGGGAAGATGCAAAAATCAGACAAGTAGTTTACCAGCAGAGAGAAACAAAATTCTACAATCCGAGGGTGAAATCAAGGCCCATTGCCGTGGGAGACTTGGTACTGAAGAAGACATTACAAAAAATAAACAAACTCCACCCAAACTGGCATGGTCCCTACAAAGTGACAGAAGAGGTTGTGCCCGGGACCTACAGGCTAGAAAACCTAGAAGGGGAACCTTTTGTCAACCCCTTGAATACTGATCACCTAAAGAAGTATTACATATCATGTTGTAAAAAATTATGTAAATGTAACATCTTATGAAGAGGTTATTAATGAGAGATCAGTTTCTATGTCAATTCTTGCTTCATTGTTCTCTAATGGTAGAATGTATGAGGGTAACATCTAAGTTGATGACCTCAGACCTTATAGCATCATTATTTGTGACAAGGTCTCAGCTCAGACATCATACTTGGACGACCTCAGACCCTTAACATCATTAATTTGGTGAAATTATTTATGGGGATAACATCTTAGTGATGACCTCAGACCTTATAACATCATTATTTGCTGACAAGGTCTGAAGTCATACATCATACTTGGATTACCTCAGACCCTTAACATCATTAATTTGGTGAAATTATTTATGGGGATAGCATCTTAGTGATTACCTCAGGCCTTTTAACACCATTATTTGGTGACAAGGTCTGAGGTCAGACGTCATACTTGGATGACCTCAGACCCTTAACATCATTAATTTAGTGAAATTATTTATGGGGATAACATCTTAGTGATGGCCTCGACCCTTATAACATCATTATTTGGTGAAAAGGTCTGAGGTCAGGCATCATACTTGGATGACCTCAGATCCTTAACATTATTAATTTGGTGAAATTATTTATGGGGATAACATCTTAGTGATGACTTCAGACCTTATAACATCATTATTTGGTCACAAGGTCTGAGGTCAGACTTCATACTTGGATGACCTCAGACACTTAACATCATTAATTTGGTGAAATTATTTATGGGGATAACATCTTAGTGACGATCTCAGGCCTTATAACATCATTATTTGGTGACAAGGTTTGAGGTCAGACGCCATACATGGATGACCTCAGACCCTTAACATCATTAATTTGATAAAATTATTTATGAGGGTAACGTCTTAGTTGATCACCTCAGACCTTATAACATCATAATGTGGTGACAAGGTCTGAGGTCAGACATCATACTTGGATAACCTCAGACCCTTAACATCATTAATTTTGTGAAATTATTTATGGGTATAACATCTTAGTGATGACCTCAGGACTTATAACATCCTTATTTAGTGACAAGGTCTGAGGTTAGACGTCATACATGGATGACCTCATACCCTTAACATCATTAATTTGGTGAAATTATTTGTGAGGGTAACGTCTTAGTTGATGACCTCAGACCTTATAACATCATAATGTGGTGACAAGCTCTGAGGTCAGACATCATACTTGGATAACCTCAGACCCTTAACACCATTCTTTTGGTGAAGTTATTTATGGGGATAACATCTTAGTGATGACCTCAATCCTTAAGATCATTATTTAGTGAGAAGGTCTGAGGTTAGACATCATACTTGGATGAAAACTGACCCTTAATTTCATTAATTTGGTGAAATTAATTATGGGGATAACATCTTAGTGATGACCTCAGTCCTTAACATCATTATTTGGTGACAAGGTCTGAGGTCAGACATCATACTTGGATGATCTCATAACCTTAACATCATTAATTTGGTGAAATTATTTATGAGGGTAACATCTTAGTGGATGACCTCAGGCCTTATAACATCATAACGTGATGACAAGGTCTGAGGTAAGACGTCATACTTGGATAAACTCAGACCCTTAACATCATTAATCTGGTGAAATTATTTATGGGGATAACATCTTAGTGATGACCTCAGGCCTTAACATCATTATTTGGTGACAAGGTCTGAGGTCAGACATCATACATGGATGATCTCAGACCCTTAACATCATTAATTTGGTGAAATTATTTACGAGAGTAACGTCTTAGTTGATGACCTCAGACCTTATAACATCATAATGTGGCGACAAGGTCTGAGGTGAGACTATTAATTTAGTTTAAGCAGACATCATTGCACAAAGAGTTGAACATCGCATGACAAAAAAGCATTCAACAAGCAAATCAACAAATGAAGAAATAAAAACCCTCCTCAGAGGTTGTCATCTAATTGTAAAATTCAAAAATATAAGTTGACGATGTTCTTCAGAGGTTACAACTAATCAGGGGTTACAAAAAAGTACAAAGGGTTCATAAAATAGCCTAAGTATTCGAAGGAAGAGTGTTGGCATCCTCGGCCTGATTCCCTTGGGCGACGTTGGTCACCTAGGCCCAATCGTCTTCGAGGTTAACTCCCTCTGTCTCTGTAACGTCCAGGGGCACATTCTCTGTAGGGGCAGCTTCCTCCTCTTTAACCTCTTAAAGGGCTTGGGCAAGCTGAGGGTTAGCAAAACCCAAACCTATGAAGTCAGAGGCCTTCAAGCTCCCTGCCTCCTTCTCCTTAGGAGCTGCCCATTTGACAGTAGCCTTAATACCTCTTTTGAGGTACTCAAAGACGAAGCTGATGAATTCATCGAAGACTTTGTAATCAGCCAAAATCCCCTCAGAAGCATCCTCAAGGGCTGCCTTTACTGCAGAGTCAACCTTTTTCTGGAGAACATCATCTTTGGCCTTCAGAGCAACAACGTGGTTCTTTTTAAGCTTGGAAATATCTTTCTCCAACTCCTTAACTTTCTTCTCAGACCCCTCAAAGGAAGACTTCAGACGGTCTACCTCTGCATTCAGAGAGCTTTGCACCTTCTCGGCCTCTTGGCCTTTCTGGATGATGGGTAACTTCCTCAGAGTCCAATTAGCAAGATGATGCATAGCATCCAGGCCCTACAAATCATGTGGTCATGTATATAAGTTAAAATTCAAAACAGAGGTTACATAAAGCTATACTAAAATCTGAAGTCATACCTGAATAGAACTATGGAGGCCAAACTCAACCAACAGAGGTGTGTCCATGAACTGGCAAAAGCGTTTGTCAGCATTGATCATGGCAGAGCCGATGGTATCCAGCGCTTGTAGACTATGGCCTGTAATGTTATCATTAATTTTTAGTTGCTCTATACGAGAAGCCAATGCATCTGCAGAGGATATAGTGATGGCAGGATCCCCACCTTTCTTCTTCTGCCTCTGATTCTCAGGGGCAGGGTCGTTAGCATTTCTCTTCTTTGTGGCCTGAGCCCTCGAGGTTGAGGGAGGGGGAGGAGGAGCATTCAGACCAGCCTTTTTAACAAGCTTCGTTAAACTTGGTGCTGCATCTCCCACAACTCGACAGATATCCCTTTCGAACGCTTTCCAAGATAGAAAGGTCTGAGTTAGAGAGTCAGACATGCATAAATTCAGAGTTATAACTTGGAATAAAAAGCACTTACCAAGCTCGGCCATCGGACTTCCCCCTAGACCGGTCTTAGAGAGATAGTAAGGGGTCGTCAAGTGCTCAAATTTTACAAGCAGACCACGCTCCCCCTGGTCTTGAAGGCCTTTGACCTTTTAAAGATTTTGCTGGCTTAGCCCAGGGTCGGCCTTAGCAGCCATTGTAACCTTTCCCCATCTCAAGGGCATTCTCGGTTCTAATGAGGAAGAGAGGGCACATGGGCCAAATTCCTATGGCCCTAAGGCAAAGAAATAACATGGCTTCCAGTTATGTTTTGAGGTTTGGGTAATTTGAAGCATCTTCTTTTATGGCTTTTGAGCTAAAAAATGATAATATCTCGGATGATTTCTAGCAGATGAAGGGACATAGCATCCTACAAAGACTTGGACTGGAAGGTCTAAGTGATGAACAACCCTCTATAAGATAATGGCCCCAATTATCACCCTCCAAGCATTGGGTGACAACTGGGAAGGGGCTAAGTTGATATAGGATAGTATAGACCTAATGATGGGATGGATGGGTAGACAAAATCCCAACTTAAACATCTGCTCGTACAAGCAGATCTCACCATCTCGAACGTGATAATCCCTCTCTTCCCTCAGAGGTCTCCTGAGCTTTATGAAGGGATTATGGAATATAAATATCTGAATGATAAAAGGTCGATTTCACTAACTGAACTCTGAATCTCGGTCGCTACAGAGACGTCGACATCACTCTCATCATCATCATCATCATTATCTAGCTCAACGTCGGCCTGAGAAGACGTTGGGGGATTACTTGGAAACCTTTGAGCAAACTCAGGCCCTGTGATGGCCGATAGGGGAATGGCATCAAGGATTGGTGGAATATCCACGCTTGGTCCAACAATTTCAACCTCTGAGGAAGAGGATGATGTGCTTGAATTTTTATGAGACGAGGCCCAACTAAAAACCTCTGCGTGATTAGGGACCTGATCTTGTTGATTTGAGAAGTCCATGGCCTCTTGAAAAGAGTCCACAGACATAGGGTCTGAGGTGGATGACTTAGACTCAGACATCGGTGAGGGTTCAGCAAGGACCTCTGCTTGGCTAACTGGTTCTGATGGTTCAGGATATACGACCTGCAGAGGTGGTGGAAAGATAGGTCTGAGGGGGAATTCCTCTGACCTACGAGCTTCCTCCTGCGCTCTTTATATTTGCCTAATTTTCTCTAAAGTCTTCTATCTGAGAGAAAGGAACTTCTCTAAGAGTTTGTAAAGGGGTCTGAGCATAAGAGGCAGACCCTACACTTATAACTCTCCTAAACAACAAACAGGATTGGCTAATGGAATGATGCAATTAAGGATCAAACTATCAAATTTTAAGCAATGACCACGAAGAACACACAAGAACAGTTCTCCAGAAAAATAAAGATCTCACCGAAAATCTCCTAAAACTCACCGGAAAATGAAAAAGCAAGGAGAAGACAAGAAAAATTAAGAAGAAAGAATGGTAGAGGATACCCGAAGATAAAGTGGTAAGGGAGAAGGAAGAAATTGCAAGAAATCACCACAAAATGCTTCAAACCAGAGCTTTTCTAGAAAGAGAGAGATGCAGAAGTAAGTCAAAGCAGAAGAAGGATAAAAATGAGGAGGAAATAAGGAAAATAGGGTTTAAACCCTTAAGTATGAATGCACACTTCACTTCCCAAGGTCCATCATTGCCTTGGGAGCCCCAAAGGACGGCTGACATCACATGCTTGCCAGGCATGCCTCACACTTCAGCAATGGATATGTGTCAAATAAACATTGGCATAAGGAAGAAAGACCTCAGAGATGTAGACCCCACAGTCACCTTCACTCATATGTAACTAAGGGCTGGGGGGTGATTGATATGCCCCAAATGTGCAACCTCGGCTCAGAGACATCAACCTCGGCCAAGGACATGGCCGACGTGGGAAGGGCCTTGGATCAGTAACCAGCCACCTCGGCCACAGCAAGGTCAGCCGTAGCCGACACTACTACCAACCTCGTCAAGGGGTGTCTTCATGACTCAGGGAACAGCATTTTATAAGGTCACCCAGGTATGACAACCTCGGATGGGGGTAAGCCGAGGTTACAAGGAGCTATACTTCTACCAAGTGCAATCCCATCAGTTAATTAGTCGATGTTCCTGCATATTCTAGCTTAACCTCAGCCCGGGCCGACCTTAATACCTTTCCTTGGCTTCACTTAAGCCGAGGCCATGACGGCTCATCTTGGATTGGATAGAGAGCCCTTACCAACCTCGGACTCTTCCGGGCCGAGGTTATGACCAAGCACGGAGGCCGAGCACTTATTGACATATGTGTGGACAAGGACACGTGGACACAAATCAGTTATAACAAATCATTCCCCCCACATGGGGAATATTTCATCATCATTCTTTACATGTGATAGGGACATATGTCTTCATCATATTGGCTAAATCAACACACACATGCTCTTTACATGCGTGGGGGGTACACTACACCCCCCAGGAACTATAAATACTTGTCTTCTCCTTCTTAGAAAGGGATCCCAAGTTAGCAACCCTAGCTGAAACTCTGTTCAAATACACAGTAGAGAGAGAAAGCTTAAGAGTTTGTATCTATGGCCATTGAGCCCATATACAATGATATTAATCGCACACTTGCACAGTGGACGTAGGCCTGATTGGTTGAACCACTTATATTTCGGTCATCTTCCTTTTCTCCTCACCTTCTTCTACTATATGACTTTATACTGCCATTGTTAACATTGAATTGAGATTACAAACACCTTGAAGGGTGGTGCTATTTCCAGCATCATCACTCTCATTATATAGAAGGAGGGTCGGGTTCAAAACTGACGCTAGTTGAACAAAAGAAGTATCCCGCTGCTGGATATGAACAAACTGGTCTTCACCATGAGAAAACATATTAAAGGTAGACAATAAAGCTGTAAGTTATCAGCGAGCAACCCTGGATCAAGAAGGAGAGGTTGGTCTCAGGGAAAGCGATGTTGTGTCCTACACTATTATTAGAGTAAGTGGTACTGAGAAAGAGGCTCGGGTGCTAATCAAAAGACTCCCAAACAAACACAACAACAAAGGTTCACCGGGCATACCAAATTGATCTCATAGGATAAGACTAATAAATTTAAGAAACATAGTCTTCAAGTAAAGTCAAGCTGAGGCGATACCAGATCAAGCATCATTGAAAGTGGTATTCGAAAATAACATACTTAACTATATTTAATAGGTTTCACCTGAAGGAATAGTTAATCAACCGGTAAAAAAATCCAAGAAGTTAACAAATTGACTAACGGTTCCTATTCAACCATTAATTGGTCGGTTAACTGCCTGGTTCGTGCCGAAAAAACCCTTTTACTCTAAAAAACATTCAAATTATCAAAAATAGATCCCAATTTCCTCTGATAATAGCCAATCCTATTTCATAATCCTTCTAATTTTGATGAATAGTGTCCGCTCGTGCACTCATTTTTAGTCAGGCGCCTTTGTGGACAAGTTGATCCTCAATCGAGATTCAATGATGCTTCGTCCTATCCTAAGTAAGCCCAATGCATGAGCATTAAAAGAACCCTAAAAATACCAAGACCCTAACCTAAATTTCAAAGTGTCTAAAACAATAAGAACTAAAGTATATAAGGCCAAAGTGCAAATAATAAAAAAATTAAACCATTAAAACAGGAAGAAAATAAGCAATTTAGTATCTTTAATTGATCAGCTAATGCCCCCTTAGATATATAACTGATCGGTTCTCCCTCGGATAACTGATCAGTTATTCATCCGAGAAAGCAATAATTTTAAGATCTTTTAAGATCTAATCTCATCCTTATAGGCATCAGCTTCCAAAAACCGAGGGTCCAAAATGATTAACAAATCGGTTAACCATATGACCCAGACCAATATATAAAGGTCCCGATGCACCATATCAAAGCATACTAATATTTGACCTCAATCCGGTTTCTTCAACTTCTTCTCCCCCGAGTGTCAAAGGTACTTGAGCTCATTCTGAAAGTCCCGAAAAAGCTCGTATTTCAAAAGAGTGATTTTTCCCCAGGAAAAGCATTTACTTAAGAAAAGTCGCTTCTGAGTCCCAAAAGGAGCATCATAATTTTGAAACTCTCCTCCAAGAACTAAAAATGAGTTAAAACTATTCACAAATTCCGCAAAATCCATCAATTATAAATGAATCTCTATCGGATGAAAAGCATTAAAAAGGGAAACAACCCTAAGAAAAATTAAGTTTTCATCGCGAGGGTAAAGAACCTCTCCACAAATTTGAGGACAATATGCGACATATATACTTTGATAAACTGTACATTTTTTTCTATCTTCTTTTGCTCGAACCGCATTTAGGGGACTGGGTATGCAATTGACAAAATTTATATTTCAGAAGCCTAGTTTATAATCAAACCTATATATGTGTATTGTATTGACATGCTTATATGTTAAACAAATGATAATGAAATTCCATGATTAAATACATTAACAAGGAAACATAATTTTCAGAATACGTTCTTAAGAAAGTGCCATTGAGTTCCCTCAACACGAAACTTTGCAGGCAGAGTCTAAACTCCGGCTAGCCTCACAGCTTCTTCCGAGAGAACTAAGCCTATAAAGGTGGCGGAATCTTGAATATATGTTTTCATACAAATACTTTTCAAATGTAGGCATTTGATTCGCGTACTTTCTTAGCATATGAATATATCAATCCAACACGACGAAATGTTATATTATAGACTAGTCTCTAAAATTACCGTATTAATATACCATGTATACCCGTTATCTCGTAGCCTCCACTTGTGAATAAACCCTATTATTATAACTATGTAATCTTTTATCCTAGGACTTCTTCAGTACGTATATGCTATACCGAGTTAAACTGATGAATCCCAAGCCTCTTAGTACGTCTCTCAGCGTATTATCTCCAAGATACGTATCCATTTGTATTCCTACAACACCTATATATTATCAAACCCATTTTTGTTAAAGTTTTACTAGATTTGATGGAAAGACTTTTTAAGTACTTATGTGTTATACCGAGATAAACTCATGGAGACCAAGCCTCACAATATGTCTCTTGGCGTATTATGTATTAGGGATTTATATGCCCTTAAATCTAAACTCCCCCAATATCTCCCGATCCACCCTAATACCAATAGGAAGTTTCCCACTCTACTTCTCAATAACAAAACATTGCATCCCTGATGTAACATCCACTCTTCTTATCCCTAATCCTCCTAGTTTTACATCCCTAAACTAGTCTAAAGGACAACACCTTCCAGCTAGTAACCACCCGACTAATATTAGGTTGTGTGCCAATATTAGATATCCTCAGGTACATTCCTATTATTATATTCCATACATCGTCCCTACACCTCCCAAGCCAAGTCCTACAATTACACACACATCACGTTGGAACAAATTTATAGCCGAACTACATAGGCTTTGATCCTAAGTTGTTTTGGTTACATAAGTGCAATATCGAGTCTTTTTTGTGAGCTCGATCCTCGACAATATATCTCATTATATGTTGTCTCTCCCGAGATGCATTAATCTCTAGACCTTCAACCTTTACACGTAAGTAACTAAAACGAGATATCAAACTATTCAAAATTCGTTATCTCTCGCTCACCCTTATATAAATGAGCAAACACTTGTACATTTGTCACAATAGAAATGCACCCATCTTTCACTTTATTTTCTCTCCTAAAACCTCAAACAATATATCAAACCATCTTAGCGCCAAGCTTTTGTGTAAACCTACATTCAAAATAAATTACCATACATTATATAAATAAAATCACGGAGTCATACACAATCAATCTTTTGTACTTGAACTGGTTAAGGGGACGTTTCTATATCCCTCCATCAATACAATTTACCAACCAAAAGAGCATAATTACACTTTTAGGTACCCTCATGCTAAGGTCTCTGAACACATTCTACAATAACTAAAAAGTAAAAAATTGATGGAAAGAGTAATAATAAGAATAGAATTAAAGGAGCATACAAAACAAGTGGCATGCCTAACACCTTCCCCACTCATAAATAAGTTCCCTAACCCATATAATAAGAATCTCTAGACCAACTTCAAACTTTAGAACCTTCCTTAGGATTAGCCCGAAAGGACTAGTCCAAACGCTTTTGCTTATTTTTATATAAAACAGACTGGCGACTCTGAACACCTTATGAAACCCTCTCTTTTTTTGCATGAAAGCCACATTGACTAAAGAGACATGCACCAAAACCTGGACATGTCATCAAACTACATCCAGAGGATAAGTCACTGAGTAACCAAAACCTCGAATTGATAACCTGACCTTAGGGGTTGGCAATGGTATGGGAGACAAGCACCCCCGCGTCCGCTTACAACTTCGCGAGGAAGTTCCCCCCCCCCCCCCAGATCATCGCTTATTTTTGGGGCCCGCTACACCACAATATGTACTATATTTTTTGTATGTTATTACCTGATTCATATATGTGGTCGTATATGTGTTCTATAAATTAACACTCATTGGAAATTGGCATAATGTACAACAATTTGTCAATTAGATATTTTAGGTGACTTAGTATTATGGACTACTATGGATTGGTCTAGGATTAGGTGTCGAGGGTTTTGTAGTTTGGATTATTCCATCCATACCTGGTTCCATTGATCGTGAAGCAGTTTTGTATAATTTTGAGTCGTGCATAAATATTCGATATTAAAGTTTTAACTTAATTGACTCATACCATCTTATAATCTAAGATAGCGAAGTCATTAATTAATTAAAATTTGTTCTAATTTATGTGGACTTTAGGGACACTTAGAAATTTCGTTATAGTCTTAAAATGTAGTAATTTAAGTCTATTAGGCACGTATATTGTTTGGATTGAGTTTCAGGCCGTTTAATACATGCTTTTGGTTCATTTGGTTGAGGCTTATTTTGGGCCTAGGCTTAATTTTTTGTGAAGCGATCTTATTAGGTTAGTTCGTAAAACCTAAAACAATCATTTGAGAAAACCCTAGATAGCTATGTATAAGAGGCACCAAGGATTGATGAGGATTTGGGGATTTGGGGGACTTTGGTACATCAAACGGTCCATAGCAATTGTACATCTATTAAGAATTAAAATGAGATTTTATTATAATAGTAGTAGTCATTGGAATCTTGATTAAAACTTGTGTGATCTGATTTTAAATCATTTGAAATCATATTTTTTTATAATTTTATTTAATGGAATTTTTAACCTTCATCATATTGATAAACCCTATTTGTTAGTCTTGAAATTGATATATTCTAAATCTTAGTAAAGATTTATATAAAAGCTATCAGGTTTAATCCATAGTTGAATCAAATCTAAGATGGATTGGTTATAACAATAAATCTAGGGTTCTATAACTAATAATATGAAATTAAAGTTTGAATAATAACTTAAATCATTTAAAACTTGTAGTTATAGGTTGGATATTTATCTAAAGGGCTTAAATATCCCAAAAAGGTGTTTTGGATGTGATAGAACCTCTGGCTAGGTCGTTCATGGAGGACTAGGGCTTAAAAGTTCATAACTTCAGGTTTGGAGAAGAAGAAAATTAATTTCATCAAGTTTAAATTTGTGGTGTCATGTGCACGATTAAGTAGCCCCGTGCACACAGAGGTGTGCGCACGACATAGAATAGCCCCGTACACACCGTCTAAACAAGAAGTCTGGTTTGTTGGATTTCATTTAGTGATGTTTTCTGATAGTTTATGTAAAATCCTAAGATGTTATTAAAAGGTTTTTTCGATCTAATGTGTTAGGTTTTGGTTGAGAGGACTTTTATTGGCGGTAACTAATCCAGAATACAAGACACTTATAGTAATACATGAGTAAATGAGATTCTTGTGTAATTACTTGAGGACCTTCAATATAGGGTCGATTATTGGGATATTTTACAAGAGTAAGAGATGTTTAGTGATTATTTAGGTCATGAGATAGTTTATAATGTTTTAAACCCACTGAGTAGGGTAGTAGTTATTCTTATAATGATTCATATGAACCTTAGGTGTGAGATGATACCTAGACTTCGAAACCCTATGACTTCAGGGTAGTTTTATATGATAATGATTATAGTTAACATGTGTATTAACTTTTAACAATAAGGGACATTACGTGTAACCCAATTGAATAGGGTTTCTACTTAATTGTTTGGACCAGTTGCGTAGGGTCATGTTTGTTTACTTGATTTAAATGTAAGCATACTATAGTGTGTGATTGCTCATGAGTGACGTACTAGGAGGGATATTAATGGGGAGCGTATGATGTTGACCATGCATGGTATTCCTTGTGATGATATGGTATCTACATAGGTCCTAATTTCCTTGATCCTATAGTTAATGTACTGGAGTTCCTAAAGGGGTTAAAATGGGAAGTTATATCCTATAGCCTTCGGTATGGAGGCCGTGCGATAAATGGTAGTATGTAGCGATTATCACTCATTATGGTTTTTAGGTTATATGGTTGGGTCGCCCTATAAGTATACCTGGTATGACATGTGTGATCCTCAAAGGCAATACGGATAGGACTTCGTATCTTCTAATTACGTGCTCGTGCATAGATCATGTGATTTAATGTGAGTTGTGAAAACTCACAAATATTTATGGATTATGTGATTATGTACTATTGTACCTTGAGATGATGGTACTAGGTTACAACTTATACTAGTGACGCATAATTATATGTTTGTGACTCAAGAATATTGTGGTAGTAATATACTAGAGGTGTATGTATTGGACTGTGACTTGAGAACATTAAAAATTGATGCATTAGAGATGTACATACTTACCATGATAACTTTAAAGGATTAAAAAGAAAATAATAGTGTTTAGTAAAAGAATTATTGTTCACGCATTAATTTCTCGTAGAGTACGAGAATCAAAATATGAGATATAAATTTAAAACTATTAAAGTAGATATAGTTATTTAATGGTGCAATTACATCATAATGGGGCATACAATGTTTTTGGAGTACAACCTCATTTTTATTTTAGGTTGTTTGGGTTGGGCAACTTAAATGTCTTAAAATCGATTTAATATGTGTGGAAGATTCATTATTATTAACGTGGCTTCACTTTAGTTAAATTCTCACTCTCAATATATTTGTTGGGTTTAATCCTCGTCATTGAATTATTTTCTATAGGTCTTAGTCCATTATTTATTTTGTATACTTGGGTTATTTTTGGAGGATTATCTCTATTGACATTCTATTAAACATTTATAGGGTCTAGATCTAGGCATCCTGAAGTGTCACATCCTTACATATTTGTATTTAATTATGTTTTAGTTCCAGAGGTTTTATTTATTTTAGATTTTTCCAAGTCAGTGATTATATGATATCTACTTGTATTCCGAGATGGATATTGGACCGTTCAGATTTTATATTCCTGAGTTTGGATTTGATTCTCATGGTAGTGATTGATATCCTAGATATTTTATTTAATTCAATAATTACCTATCTTGTGTTGAATTTACTTATTTCGTTACGTTGAGAATGTTACCAAATGTTTATTATTCCCATGATTTTCGTATTAGTTGTGATCAATCTATTTATGTATTTTACGAGGTGTCACATGGTAGAATATTTAAAGTTTAAAGGATCCAACCTAGATAAATGTCATTAATTATTTTGGATCTATCCTTGTGTGTGTGGGTTTCTATTTAAATCACTCAAATCCATTTTAAAATTTTAAAATCTCCCTCACAGATGTTCAATGGGTTCATAATGGAGTATTTAAGGTACTTTTATATGGATTTGAAGGGGGGGTCATTCGGTCGAGATGTGCCAGAAGTCCAACCCACGGGATTTAGATGAGTAGGGTAATAAATTATCATTGCTGCAGATGATTCTACTGGAACCACAATTTCTAGAACCAGATTGTGTTCCATTAGCTCTGCCGGCCCCACAAGATCCGAGGAGACAGTAACTACCGCGCTACAAGGATGATCAATGTGGTATCTTGTGAGAACATATACCATTTTAGATGGACAAGTGTGGAAATATATATTTGCAATCTAAGTTTTGAGATGTTTCACCCAATTCCCAAAAAATCCTAACGACAAATATCGAAAGAAAACTCGAGAGAAAACCCGACATTTGGTACCTACACTAAAGTTTAGGGTGTCAAAACACCAAAGATCTAAGTATACACGGTCAAAGTGAAAAGAACAAAAAAAATAAAAAATCACTTAATCCATTAACAAACCAACAAGCAGATCCTCTGGTATCTTTAGTCCATTGGACAAAGGTCTCTACAGTAATCAGTAATCGGCCAAAGGCTTTAGGCGATCAGATAAAGCCCTTTAACACTAGATCTTATCCATATCGTTCTCAATCGTTGGTAAGAAAATCAACATCTCGGGACCTTTGGCCGATCGACCATCTAACCCGTTAAAAAGCCCTATAAATAGAGGTTCCCACTAACCTTAAAAAAGGAGCCAAACCCCAACGTTGATTTGGTTTTCCAACTTTCTCAATCATGAGCGCCCGCTATACTCGAGCTCGTGTTTGAAAAGTCCCAAAGGGATCGTACTTCAAAAAAGTCACTTTTTCGAAAGGAAAAGCTCGTACTTCTACAGAGTCACCCTAAAATGTGGCTCTCACACCTAAAAACTCACCTTGGAGAAATAATTAGAGTCAATACCCAATAAAAAATTCACAAAAGTCAACACTTTTAGTAAAAGCTCTTCCCGACTAAAAAACACCAAGAAGTGGGGCTTTCTCCCAAAGCAAAAATTCGACTTACACCGTAAGGGTAAAGAACCTTTTCCTAAATTTTGAAGAAATAAAACAAATTCATATTGATGTAAATTGTACATACTTGTGAACCACTCTAACCCAACACGCATTTAGTGGAGCAGGTATGTCATTTACAATGATTATATGTGTTTAAAGCCTAGTTTTTAACCCAACAACTCCACTTGTAGCACAAATTGTCATGCCCATTTGCTAAAAAAACAAATCAAATGTACGATTGAAAAATAAAATATAAAAATAAAATTTTCATAATAGGTTTTTCGAAAAGTGCCACTAAGCTATGTTCAATATGCAACTTTGCAGGCCAAAGTCTAAAATTTGACTCCACTCACCACTTCTTTATGCGAACAAGCCTTCTCACCGCACAGAACCACAAATATGTGTTTTGATTTTAATACTTTACAAACATCTGCATTTGATGATTGTATTAAATTAACACATAAATATATTAATCTAACAGAATTAAAATGCTATATTGAGAACTAGGCTACATAAATACCTCATTGTTGTACCTTGTATACCCGGTATTTCATTTCCTGCACCTGTAAATATAACTCGTTCTCATTTAAATATGTTGGCTTTGATCCCAAGTCTCCTTGGGTACGTAGGCATTATACCGAGCAGAAATCGTTAAACCCGAGTCTATTAATACGTGAAGCCCAAACATTATGAAGCCTAAATCCTAGACATGCCTCCATCTCATGTACTAAAACCCTATAGATTATCCAACCCCATTTTTAGTGAACTACATTGGCTTTGATCACATGTCTACCTGGGTATGTAGGCATTATACCGAGCTAAACTCATTAAGCCCAAGCCTCATAATACATTTCTTGACGTCTTATTTCCAAGAATTGCCACCATCTCTAGTCCTACAACCCTATATATTATCCAACACTGATCTCAGTGAACTATGTTATCTTTGAACCCAATTCTTCTCGATTACTTAGGCTCTACACGGAGATAAAGTCATGAAACCCAAGCCTTATAATATGTCTCCCGACATATTATTCCTTAAGTATGCTTCCATATCTAGTCTTACCCCTATATATTATCCAAACATGTTTTCTTGGAACTATGTTGACCCAAGTCTTTGTGGGTATGTATGTGATATACCGAGCTTAACTCATGAATCCTAATCCTTATAATACATCTTTTGATATATTATCTACTAGGATGCATCCATACCCAATCCTAAACTCCTTCAACTTCTCCTGGTCCACCCCAGTACCAAGATATAGTGTTATATAATGATTCTTAATAGTAGAACATTACATCCTCAATATAACCTCCTAGATTTTTAGCCAAACTCCTCCCTGTTTTACACCTCCAAACTAGTATGAAAGAAAACACCTTTTATTTAGTAATCACTCAATTATTATAAGTTTATGTGACAATAGCAAATATCTTAGTGTCTACTCACATTATGATACTCCATACACTTGCCCTCCTACTCCTGAGCCAAGTCCTACACTTGCACACACATCATGTTCAAACACATGTTGTTGCCAAACTACGTAGTCTTTGTTCATAAGTCGCCTTAGGTAATAGGAGCAACACCAAGTCCTTCTCATGAGCTCAAGCTTATTCATTATGTAACTCGACACATTGTTTCACCAATATGCATCAATCCTAATTTTTTAACAAATTCAAATGATATATCAAAGTATCTCAATACGGGACCTCCTAAAAATGTTCCTACTTACAAATATGTAAACACTTATACACTAATTATAGTAGAGGTGCACCCATCTCCAAACTTTTTATCTCTCCTAAAACCTCCAATGAGATATCAAACTATCTCAAAAGTCAATTTACCTTGCACTGTTATGTAAGTAACCATGATCACCCATTACACAAAAGCACAAAGTGATGCATAAGAAACTCTTTTGTAATTTCATTATTAAAGTTACATTTATAAACCTATCACTGATACTATTTTTCCAACATGATCATTTATCTACTTTTTTTAGGGACCCTCACTCTAAGGTCTCTAAACATATTCTAAATAAGTAAAAATTAATCAACTAATGTAAAGATAAATAATAGGCACAAAATTCAGGAATAAAGTAGAACAAATGGGGTGCCTAACACCTTCCCCAATCATAACCCATTTACCTAACACAAATAATAAGAATCTATTGACCAATTGTGGACATTAAAACCTGCCTTAGGGGTGCGCACGAAAACTTTGTCATGACATGGAACTACATTCAGGGGCTAAATTACTGAGCACCAGGAGCATAGGAACATGAGACAAGCATCCCAACATCCATCCTAACATGAGTTACATACCCCCTTGGGTGCACAGATCGCTCGGGGCCTGTATTTCCATAATGGAGACTTCACTGGGTATAATTTTTCTTCTATCAAAATGTAACATTGTGTGCCATAGCTAGATCTCACCAGCTACACCCACAATAATAAATTTATCGAAGATAAATCTAGAAAACCGAACTATCTATATGAGTATTTTCTATTATGATTAATATTTCTCACCCGCATGATTAATTTACGTAACTTTTATAACTATCTAGCGACCTTAGTTATAGAGTCCCTCATAATGTATATACATCCTTAGGTCCCCATGTACAAAATTGCACATTTTCCCAAATATATAAAATATGCCGAAAGGACCTCGAAATAAAATTAAACATCAAAGTATGTAAAAATGAAAGATTACTTGTTTTCATCACGCACTTCATAGTCTTGATTTTCATATTGTTTAAACCCTATACCCTCGAGGCTCCCAAAACCAGCTAGTCGAAAGAAGTTCATACTTTTAGAAAGTCACTTTATCCCAAGGAACTTTTGTACTTCGAAAAAGTCACATATACCCAAAAGTGAGGTTGGTACTTTTGATAAGTCACTTCCCTAAATAAAATCTCTTACATTTGAAAAGTCACTTCCCTGAAAGGATTGTCTCTAATGAGCGTGCTCACTCTTTTCATTCACCCAGCTAGTACATCGAACAAGTTCTATCATTATCCCAAGGTCTCGGTGATAGGGAACATGTGAAGTTTGTTTAGTACTGGGGTATATCGTATAAGCTTTCATAGCTATTTAGTACCAGGTACTTTAAAAGTTTCTATGTCTAAGAAGCCCTATATATCATAATCCTTTACCATGAAAATATATCCCATAGTAATCAAGTCATATCACCCCCTCTAGAAACACACCATATTACAATAAACAGAACAAATACTTTGGGGCATCATCTCAATCAAAATTTTTAAAAATTTTCAAATAGTTGGAGGTTTGTCCAAAACCCCCTCAGATTCCAGGTTGAATGCATTCCCCACCTATAAAGGAAATAAAAAAATATAAGTCATCAATTCATCGTCAAAATAGAGGTCTCTCACGTTAGATTCAACTTACTGCATTTTATTTTTGAAAAAATACTATACCAAATTCTATTATTTGCTCTTTCCTCGTTCTAAAAAAATGAGATCTCACTCATGTTCACCCGAATTCGAATCCAATGGACTCTATTAAATTTCTTATCCTTTGAAGATGCTACGAAATGAAATGACTAAAAAAATATAATCCCCTAACGGTTAAAAATATATAAAATTATTACATCAGATTAAGTCATTACATATGTGAGTCCTTATCCCTATGTATTCTCATTTCGTCACTCGTTTTGTCTCTAAAAACAAAAACGAAAGTACCACAACTTTTACTATAGTCATCACTATTACTAGAGAGATTACATTAAGTCCTTACCCTAGAAGCCCGAGTTAGCACACTGTGCGACCTATTAGTTTTCGACAGAGAGCTCCCCACCCACGATTATCATATATGCATCGTCATATGATCCATGTATACCAAAGAATACTATGTGCCATCAATTATGTATCAGATTCTCAGATAATTTGAGTGTATCACAACTACCCATAGCACCGTGTAGTCCGATATCAGGGTTGTAGGTTAAACCCAAGCCCACATTTATACAACCTATACCACAATACGAGATAAATTCCTAACTTCTCTAATCCCCAACATTAGTACATCACCTTCGGTGGCTATCGATGACATTCTCACCAAACCTCAGGATTCTCCTGCTCCAGTTTCATCTTCGGCTTCTACTCTTAACACCGGTGCTCCCCGTTTCTAAATATTGTTTCCCCAGCATGGTTACTTTGAGCCGTACTATTAATAACTCGAGTACCCGAACACTGCTTTCAAGGGTCCCCATGGGGTGAATCTATGGCTCCTCAATAACTAGAAATAGGTCATTCCACTACCACCAAACTAGGAGATAACATAAGTCTAATCTTAACTATTTCATCTCCAATAATCCATCAGTAAAGTTCAAACCATAGATGGCCTTACCAACATCAATAAAATGGACCTCTATCCTGAAGTACGACTTCCAGATAAATTCAAGATGCTAGTATTAAAAACCTATAAAGGGTATGTTCTCTGACTATCACCTCCAGATGTAGGTACACAACATTAACCTAAGGGTATTGAAAATGATGTACTCATCCATATTGACCGAAGGATCCCTCACATGGTATATAGTCCTTAAATGTGAGGCCACTACCAAAACATGGGGTGGTGTATGTCATAATTTCTTGGAGAAGTAATAATACAAAGAAGAACTGGTCATTACCCGTAAGGATTTGTAAATGCTGAATTAGGAAGAAGGAGAAAAGATTGGCATCTTTGTCAATTGGTAGAGAAATAAAATTGGTTAGATAGTTAATCATCTTGTGGAATGGGACCAGATAGAGATCATAATTAGAATATTATGGAGGGAAGTTTAAAGTGAATTTGGGCTCACCTAGATCCAAGATTTAAAATACCTCAGCCATATAGGGTTTAATATCAAAGAAAATTTGGCTCCAAAGCTACCAAAATCACAAAGGAATATCTCTGCACTACCAATCAGTTCTCCTCTCGTAATAATCATCTAGGGGCTAACACATATAATATCACCATCCTCGTGGTTATTACACTTTCACAATCATGCCTATTTATCTGAAACCCCATCCATGGTATCCACTGATGCAGCCTGTAAAAAGTATGTGTGATATTTGATTAAACCGAATTCATAAATTTCCAAGTTAACCTTATTTAACCAATGTCAATTTTTAATCTAATTTTCTCCAGCCCCTAAAACATGTAACTATGTGTGGATAAATCAAACAATTATAAATAAATTGTTGACCCACAGATTTCACGAAAAAACCTTTTAGGTAAAACCTTTTATTTCCCAAATAATACTCACAATGATTAGAAGTGAAATCGGAAATGGAATTCCATAGAAACTCCACACGAACTAAAATTCAGTTAGCTCAGGAACATCCATAAGTACTCCCTTTGACACACAGTCATGTCAGCCCAGAACCTCCTTCAAGTGGCACCTAGATCAACAGTGGAGATATCACTCCACAAAGAAATAATTTCAAAAAGATTACATCTTGGGTTCCGAAACAATTCACTAAAATTTGGGATTCTGTGAATTGAAAATAAAAGGTTTTAAACCAAAAATTGAAGAAGACACAATGTTCTGCCTAATGCAGTTTGTTGTTATTGAAATTCGTCTTGTATTCTTAACAAAAACGGATCTATTTAACATGCTATTTATAAAAATGTTAAGGAGGTGCGTCGCTCGAACGAGATGTCAAAGTCGCTCGAAAGTTGCCACACATCGCTCGAATGAGCTTTGCGTGACACATCTCTACAGCTTGAACGAGGTTGTTCTGTTGCTCGAACGAGACAGGAAAAAAATAATTTTTTATTTTGCTAGAAAATACTCCACCTCAATACTTTAAAAAATGCTTTTGACGAAAAACTCCGGTCCTACACTTAGAAAATATTATAGAAAAATTATCCCACACTCTAAGTGAACCGTTAAGGTACTTAAACACAATCTTACCAAAATTAATCTCGCGGAGGCTTAAATGTTGAAGAACATTGATATTCGGATCCCTCTTGATGCATGGATGATCTTGAATAATTCTTCGACGGTTTTAGTGGTATATGACATACTCAAATGTAAAATGGACAATAAAATAACGTCCTTACAAATCTCCCCTATGTCTATGTCGGTAAAAAATAAAAACATCTGAATTATCAAATCAAAACGCCTATACAAATCTAATACCCTCTACGAACCCAAAACTGAAAAGGTACTAAACATGTAAGTCTCACAACTTTTCTTCAAAATCATCAACTTCAAATCTTTAAGCTTTTCTCATCAGGGTGTATAATATATGATCTTCAATATTTGTACCTACACACATGAGACAAAGCAAATACCTTCGTGACGCATCGAGTTTAAAATGATATAAGAATAAATCCATCATCAATAATCAAATCTCCTCCATAATGCAAAAACTCCCCCATAATTCGTTCTCCCCCTTTTCATTTGTCCAAAATAGATAAGGAAATGAATAAACCAAACACAAACATGGAGTGTTATGATAAATATGCATAGAAATCATGAATCAAACAACGCTCATACAAAGGAGTAACCCAAAATTTTCCACAAACTATTTTTCATTATTCAATTTTTTATACAAAAATGCAAAAAAAAATTACAAAACTCACACACCATGCATTTACACTAAGATAACCAAATCCAGGACACGGAATGAATGAGTGTGAATAATTCGATAGAAAAATCAATGAAATCACGCATCACGTGTATGTACGATGAATACGTGTGATTCTAAAAAATGAATCTCAAAATCGTTCTTAGGTGTCGAAAAATGTAAATTTAGATGATATTGCCTTAATCAAAGTCAGACATGATTTTCACACCAATAACGTCTAAAACTATATAATGCTTTTTCATGACTTTGTCAGGATGTGGAAACTTGTTATATATTCCATCCAAACTCCCTCATAAAAAATAATTCTTTCTTTTTAGATGATGAAACTAAATCCTATTAGCGCACTTTATGGCATATTTTTCTTTTTATTGCCTTTAAATTTTTTCGGGCTCTTTTCAACCTCTTTGGACCTTGGCTTCTGTTTTTGACAAATTTTTTATTTAGGTCCAATTTAAACGGTGGCTTAATCATAAAGGGTAAATGAGTATTTTCACAGCCCTTCTCCATTTTTTGAATAAATCACACAAACTCACATTAACGGTTCTTACATGCACTACTTTCATTGTCAAGTTTTATTGCATTTGGTTCGTTTTAAAGACAGAATTGAGCTGAAAACACATCGAACAACATGTGATAGACAAGAACAATAGTCAAACAAATCCATGCAAGTGTGCATTAAAGGAACTTATGAGTCAAACATGTAGGTAGTAACAACAAATCACATCTCAAAGACTCCAAACATTGTAAAGAACAAAGATGAAATGATGACGCATATCAAAACACTATCAAATCGTCATATGGATATGAAATGGAATTTTGACTTGGTCATCCTAAATTTCCATCCATATATGGTGTAAAAAAATACAAAAATCTTTTTGTCTTTTTCAAAATTTTTATCAAAATAAGATATTTTTGTATTTTTCAAAAGTTCTATCAAAAATAAAAATCTAATACAAAAAGTACACAAGCCATATCACTAGCAAACATATAACATGAAGCACAACTAGTGTATGACAAACAAATCATGCAAGCAACTATCCGTAAGAAATAGCAAGTGACGCATCATGTGCAAGCATGTGAGAATCAACCAGTTTACCATCCAGCTCCTCTAAACGTGATTTCCTAACCCAAATAGGTGTGAAATGATGCATAGGGATTTTGGGAACAAAGGGAACTCTATACTTCAACTTCCTATGAACTCTTAAAAGATCAAAAGAAAAAAGGCAAAGGCGACTGATTAGGCATAAATTCTTGACATTTGTTCCCTTAATTTCGGTATTTTTATGTTCCCGTGCATTGTAAATAGCTTGGATTTATCTCATATTTATGCTGCTAACCCTTTTTGGCAAGTATTTCATATTTTATACTTCTCTTATGTGTTTTACAATTATTTCATGCAAGTTAGTGCGAAAGAGAACTCAAAACAATGAAAGAAAGCAAGAAATGGAGAGTTGAAGGGAATTTTTGTAATTTTAAAACCTTATTTCGGAGGTTGGGCCAACTGAAAAGTTGTATAAAATTCACTTACAAGACACTAAAAAAAACGGCACCTCAATCCGAGCTACGGTGAATAAGTTATGGTCATTCGAAGTTGAGGACAAAGTGAAGAGAAGTTGACTTAGAAAAAAACAGATCGATCCATTTTTCACCATGCAAAATGAATTCGCTCACCCGTGAAAGAGGTATTCTATCCCATTTTAGAGTTAAACGATGTTTTGATTCAATTACAATGCTCGGGATGCACAAAGTTCTATTATTCCTTTAATTTCTGTATTTTTATGTTCCCATGCATTGGAAACAGCTTGGATTTATCTCATATTTATGCCACTAACCCTTTTTTAAAATTAATTCATGTTTTGTGTATCTCTTATGTGTTTTATAGGTATTTCATACAAGTTAATGAGGAAGAGAACTCAAAACAGTGAAAGAAACCAAGAAATGGAGAGTTGAAGGGCATTTTCATAATTTTAAAACATTAGTACGGAGCTGGGGCCAACTGCAAAGTTGAAGAACATTCAATTAAAAGAACATTGGAAAATACGACATCTCAATCTGAGCTATGGTGAATAAGTTATGGCCATTCAAATTTGATAACAAAATGAAGAGAAGATGAGTGAGAAAAAAAAAGGATCGATCTGTTTTCCACCAAAAAAGGATCGATCCGGTCTCAGGGGATCAATCCATTTGAAATAAAAAAGGATTGATCTGGCCTCTGGAATTCACTGCATCAGTAATATTTAGGGGAGCGATCCTGTTAAAATAAAAAAAAAGGATCGATCCGGTTATCAGGTAGATCGATCCGAAATTTTTAGGCAGATCGATCCGGGGTTCGAGATTTCTGATTATCTTCTTCAAGCTAGATTCTTGAATGACTCCAACTCTTATATTTTTCATAGTGTATATATTTCAATGTCCTCCTAGACATTATGGGGGATTCTAATTAATTTTAGGGAAGCTTTTTAATTAGTTTTGAAGAGAGAACAATAAAAACCCTAGTTTTCATTTAGCTTTAATTCAAGATTCTTAAATTCAAATAAATTTATTCCATTCTTGCGTTCATAATTGCTTTAGTTAATTGAGTAGTTAGTAATTTCATTCTTCTTAATTTTAAGTTCCATTTAAGATGTCTTCTTTTATTAAAGTCATGCTTTCTTCTTGTTTTGTTATGTCCGACTAATTTTCTAAGGGTTGGGATGCATGAATCCAACCCAATGTTCTCTATGAATGCATAAAATTTTATTTTGAATTAAATAAGTGATTTAATATTGTTTTGTTGTGATCACAGATACTGTAAGACTTTTGATCTCGTTTAACCTAGGTAACCGGGATGTGCAATGCGCGTGTAGCTACGATGACACTGCTTTACTCGTCTCTTGATAATGTATGATGCTAGCTAAGATCCCTCATATATGTAATGCTTGGGAGTACTAAAGATTGGGTTTACTCAGATATTTCAATTCCGAATTAAGTTTTAACATTGATAAATGAACTAGGGTTGGAGGAGTGTATCCTGACTCTTTTTTCTCACTTGCACTTTGCATTACAGTCTTTAATTTTCTTAAGTAGGTCAAAAAGCTTTTAATTTATTTCAAAATTCTGTAGGTAATTTTCTTATTATTTTTGCTTGTAGTTAGTTCATCTCCCAAAATTACCTTTTCATTCTTTTTAGAGTCGAGTTAGGGTTCTCAATCTTTCCAACATCGTTACGAGTTCGCTCGTCCTATTTCCCTATGGAGGCAATCCCGACTTACCGGGTTTATTACTAACGCGCCAGGCTTGCACTTGAGCCTATATCAGCACGAACACTAGATACACATTTGTGGTTTCGTCACTGACCTTTCCTACCACAATGTGAACATGTGTAAACGAGTGGAACGACACCTATGGGTTTAACTTTTCTAATGTCCTTGGGATTTACTAACCCTATAAAACACATAACGGTCTTGGCTTTAACAATAGAAGCATTAGAACTACCATTGCTACTAACACTACTCAAGTCTGTTAAATAATTTTTCATCTCCAAACTTTTTTACTCATTCAAACAATTAGACTCTTCCAATTTTAGGTACTCCTTGTCTAAATTTTCAATTATTCCTAAAATGTTCCGCCTTAAAATACTCCCACTTATCCCTAAGAGTCTCTTCACGTGCCACAAACTCATCGATTAAAATATTTTTATCCTCTTTGGTGCAAACACAAATCCTAGAATTTTTAAATTCCTCGAATTCTTTTTTCTAAAAATAGGACTCTATCATCACTCTCCATTTTAGACTATTCTAAAGATTTAAAGTCACGGTCCAAACAAATAAATTTCTCACGATAAAAATCTCTTTGATTTTGAACTGTTTGCAAAAGATCCATAGTGGATTTAAAACAACAATTTCTTTTTCCAAAAAATCAATTCTTTTCGCGAACGTCAAATTCAAACTATTTATATCGTAAAAAATTTGACTCGTTCCATCAATGGGGGGCATCCGATTAGATAAGTGCACCATCGAAAAAATTGCGATTTTTCACAAAACAGATTTTTCCAAAAAAACAATATCACAAACTTTTGCGAAAAATGAATCAAACAAAATAAATTAGCGCAACAGGCTCTGATAACAATTTATAAAAAGTATGTGTGATACTTGATTAAACCGAATTCACAAGTTTCCAAGTTAACCTTATTTAATCAGTGTTAATTTTTAATCCAATTTTCTTTAGCCCTAAACTATGCAACTACGTGTGAAAAAATCAAACAATCATAAATAAATTGTTGACTGACAGATGATTACAAGTGAAATCTGCAATGGAATTCCGCAGCAACTCCACACAAACTGCAGTTCAATCGGCCCAGGAACATCCACGAGTACTCCCTTTGACACGCAGTTACGTCAGCCCAGTACATTCCTCAAGTGGAACCAAGATCAGTAGCAGAGATAGAACTCCACAAAGAAATAACTTCATAAAGATTTCATCTTGGGTTCCAAAACAATTCACAAGAGCAAATGGGATTTTGTGAATTGAAAACAAAAGGTTTTGAACCTAAAATTAATGAAGACAAAGTGTTTTGCCTAATGTAGTTTGCTGTTATAGAAATTTGTCTGGTCTAATTAATAAAAACGGAGTTATTTAACACACTATTTATAAAAACGTTAAGTCGGTGAGTTTCTCGAACGAGATGTCAGATTCGCTCGAACGTTGTCACGCGTTGCTCGAACGAGCTTCACGCGATACAACTATGTATCTTGAACGAGGTTCCTCCGTCGCTCGAACGAGATAGGAAAAAATAAAAAATCTCCAGAAAATACTCCGCCTCAATACTTTAAAAAATATTTTTGATGAAAAACTCCGCTCCTGCACTTAGAAAATATTTTAGAAAAATTATCCCAACACTTTAAGTGAACTGTTAAGGTACATAAACACAATCTTACCAAAATTAATCTTGCGTAGGATTGAATGTTAAAGAACATTGATATTCGAATTCGTCTTAACGCATGAATGATCTTGAATAATTCTTCGACGATTATAGCGGTATACGACATACTCAAATATAAATCGGACAATAAAATAATGTCCTTGCACAGCCTTCCCATCAGGACTCCCTCCTAGAAACTATCAGACCATGACTCCTACCAAAGAGTTTCTGGCTCTAATAAGAATCCTAACTAACTTGAAGACCCCTTAGTCAGGTCATTGACACTCTAAAGTTAGATGGTCATCTAAAATCACTTAACCTTAAAACACTCCCAGCCACTATGGATAATAACTGGAAATTATACTAAATGCGACTTCCTGCCTATCTTTCTGCTCCATAAAGTGAAACATAATTGACTACACAAACTTCATCTTCCGAAAAAAATCTCAATCTTGGTATCAGGGGCAACCACTCGTATATGATATGGAAGAAATTCCACCTGCACATGGAACCCTTTCGCCCACACTCTAGGGGGTCGGTCCCTATACTAATTTAGGATGTGTGGGGACACATGGACTGATATAAGTTTGATAGTTTCATCAAGTTTTCCAACATGCTTCTTTATAGGTCTAATACTAAAACCAGACTATAAGGCAAGCGTAAATATCACTAGGACACGATCATATCCCCAATAACTTTTTAGGCCTTAAGGTATGCCATCCCAGACCTCATCGATGTCCGGAGCCTAATACCGCCAAGGCCTAATGTCACTAGTAACCCCTTTCCACATCATCCTAATCTAGTACCAATACCCTATCAGACACTCCCATCCCAAACACTAATCCCTACACTCTGATAGTCCCTATCCATCATAAGTCAAGGATAAGGAGACATACCCCCTTCCAAATAGATACTTGATCATGACATCGTTCATCATACATATCATCATTGAGCTTAATCCCTGCATAGACTATATTTCCTTATTCATAATGAACATACACTTCCTGTAGTTCAACCATTATAGTCCATACATCATCTTCGTCAAGGAAAACATGATCTCCAAAAAGTTCGGGCTTATCGTCCCAAATCTAGTAGAGACCAATCACTCAACTAAATGGGAAGATATGTATAATTAATCCCTCTAAGTAATAAAACATATCATTATCATAGTACTTATCCAGTCGACTGGATGAGAAGGATCTACCTCAGAAGTCCATATATTTTCCCTATCGAATACATAAACCAGCAGCTTCACCCCTTAACCTTCACTCTCGTCTCACCATCAGGCCATTCTCCAATAAATATTGGAATCACCAGAACTTCCAATTATCAAATTAGAGAACATGTGATTTAACGACCTCGATACCTAAGTCCCTCAATAAAGATGAGTGAGAAATATTTATAACTCTAAGACAACAAACATATTACCTAAAAATATAGATCGCGTTAAAACTTGGTATATGACAAGTAGAAAGGGATAATATCCCACTATATTCGATGAAACATGACTTGGGAATCTAATCTAAGGGCCAATCTTGGACCGAGTGAGTATAGAGCCGACCCAAACCTCCCAAAAGAAAGGTGAAACCAATTCTATGAGAACCAAAGGGCCATGGTTGCTCAAGTCTTACTTGAGTTAGAATATGACCGACAACGTGGAATGATCCCCAGAGACTCTCCCCTTAGATAAAAAATTGAGGTCTACCCATTGGGTACTTTCCACATGATACGGACTGACTCCAGAGGTGACATCGAACCTTTATGATTAATAGGCCCACGATCAAAACCTCCCCTATAAAACACTACCTTTAGCCTACTAGAGCTTACTGAGATTAGTCCTAACCATATGTAATACATTGACCTCCAAGAACTAGGGATCATAGATTATTTTGACCATCTCCTAATAAATGAAGGAAACACATCCATAGTTCCTAGAAAAAATTCGCTCTCAACCCCTTGGTCTAGAAAATAAGGGCACAATGAGACAACTCCCCAAGAAAAAGACTTGGGTTACATGAGCAAGGATACACGTCATTTGAATTCATTATTCGCTAAAGATATAGATTTGGAATCAGTTACAAAGATATAGTAAAAGTAGTCGAATAATAAGATTAACAAGAACACTTGACCCATCGCATGAAAAAGCAAGGCTACTTAGAAAAAAGCCTACAATCTATCCTCTTATATGGGGGACTACCTATCCAATTTTTTAATAGAAAGGGAAGGTTCCAGTATCCCAGCATTTACATATATCAAAGCATCTGAGCAACTGGGAGGGACAATAAATTTATAGAAATACAAGATTTTGGGTGCAACTTAATGGTAGTACACAATGATCCTCTTGAGCCCCACTAAAAAAATACCTCGCTAATCCCTAAGATGAACTAGATAAATCGATAATACTACGGAGACATCTTCTGTGAAGTTTCAAGTATCATAAAATAAATGGATCCATGGGAATAAAAGCCCCCTTTTCACAACATGAATCACGAAGAAACAGTCTCCAAAGACCCCCTCCTGACGTTGAAAAATACTAAGAAACTACCACGGACTGCCTCATCTGGTAAGGATCCTCCATGTCTATAGAACCCTCATGGATGGAAACAAACAAGACAAATAACCAAGTTCTCTCCATGGTTGAAGAAATCCTCACTCCTACTCAAAACATAAACGTAGTTATACGGTGGATAGATAACTCCATGACTCGAGATCCCTAAAAAACCCAGAATGAGGATCTCAAAATCTCGAAGCAAACTCGTATCTTGGATTAGACAGAAGTCATGGCCTTGAAGCCAACACCATCTGCCATTGGTCCCATATCCTTTATTTATCTACTTCTACACCTATAGAAAGATGAAAAATAATTTTGGGCAAAACCCTTCATCACCCCAAATAAAGAAATCGATTTCTAAATGAAGTTAGGTCAACACACCGCTCCCTTGAACCTTGCCAAAAAGGAGAAAGATTCCCCCAAAGTGATCATCACACCTCCTCCCTAGGAAAATAATAAAATCTAGGAGAAACTTCAGAGAACCTTAACTAACATCGCCATCTAGGAGTTACTAGCTACCTCCTATAAGTACCGAGTTGATCTATTTCTCCTACTATCTCAGGTTTTTGTCCAACAGATCTAACTCCGACTGAAATTTCGTCCACTATCTGTTTTATAACCATGAAATAACACATCAACTTCTCTGATGAGGACCTACCCATGCAAGGTCACAACAATCGATTCTCATTACACATCACTACTAAGACCCGCATATAGATAGTACCCTTAGTACTATTTTACAATAGTTTTACCACCAACGTATGGCCTCTTCGTACTGTTACCGATATGGGATACACTGCCTCAGGATATACATATGTTAGGGCCTATAATAAAACTCACCAAGAGGTCCTCAGTACCATCACTCTTACTCTTATAGTAGGGCCTATCCAATGCGATGTTAAATTTCAAGTACTCGATGTTCGATTCGGTTTCAACCTATTACTCAAAAGTGTCTAAATACACCCCATATGGGCATTAACCTAATTATTTCACATGAAGGTCAGGTTCCTATAAGATTTTAAGGTCATCACCATTTAGGGAGACAACGGCTAGGATATTGTAGCAAATACTAGAATCGCCCCTCTCCTAGACACTCATTATAATAACAAAGATATCTACCTCACCGGATTCCAGTTCATCCCACTCATCCACGTGAACAAAAAGGATGCAATTATACATAATATAGCCACTCAAATCATTCAACATATAGGATAGATGCCAGGTTTTGCTCTTAGAAAAAACTAGCATGGAATTCTCGAGGCTATCGCCTATATGGAACAGAAGCGAAATACCGATCATGGGTAAACCCACGATAAGAATGCACTAAAATTAGCCCCGAAGACCCTCATCAAGGGTAGAATGGTCATTTTTGTCTGACTTCCCCTATTAAAAACTCCTATAACACTGGTGGGATAAGACCCAGAAATCCTTATGACCTAGAATAGATATCGTCTACGAGGAAGGATTATACGTGGATCATGGGAAAATTCACACAGTCGACGAGGGAGGACTGAACTTATCATGGGTTATCGTAGAATATAGAGAAACACCTCAGCCAAATTCTAAATGGGAATTACCCACATTATTTCCCGATAAAACTTTCATGATTTCTATGCTAAGATCCATCGATTCGACTCCTGAAAAAATGCTTCCACGATTGGTACGCCTCCTCGGCCAACCAATACATTGCTTCAGATAAAGGGTGAATGATAAGAAAAGTTATCTAGTTGAGCTCTTATTTTCACAAAGAGTATCTGCACGCGCACACTCTTAGTAGATCGCCTGTGTGGATACCTTATTTTGTAATCTTTGTTTCGGGATGCTTCGTCCTATTACTAATAAACCTTGGACATGAATCTTGGAAGAAACCCTGAGAGAAAATACGACATTTGGTGCCTATATTAAAGTTTAGGGTGTTTAAAACACTAAAAACCTAGGTATACAGGGCTAAAGTGTAAATAACCAAAAACCCATGAAAACACTTAATCTATTAAAAAAAATCAACAAAAAGGCCCTCTCGTAGCTTTAGCTGATCGAGCAAAGGTCTCTAGAGCAATAACTGATCTTCAAAAAGGTTTAGTCAATCAATGGAAGCCCTCTTGCACCAGATTTTGTCCAAATCTTTTCTGATTAAAAATCAACGGCTTAAGATTTTTGGTCGATCGTCCATCCGACCCCTAAAAAACCTTTATAAATATAGGAGCCCAAAAATCTTTAAAAAAGAGACAAAACCTAGCATTGATTCGGTTTTCTAATTTTCTTAATCCTGATCACCCAAGATACTCGAGCTCGTGTTTCAATTTTTTTGTAGGGATCGTACTTCAAAAAAGTCATATAAAAAAAAGCTTGTACTTCATGGTTCCAAAATACAATCATGAAAATATACTTTTCAAAATACATTCTCATGAGAGTAGTGAGCTATGTTCAATGCAAAACTTTGCAAGCGAAAGTCTAAAATTTGGATACACTCACCACTTCTCCTAGCAAACAAAGCCCGTTATTCCACGACACCCCAAATATGTGTTTTCATATTAATACTTTTCAAAAAAATTCAATTGATCAAAGTATTAAATCAACATATAAATATGTCATTCGAACATAATAGAAATGTTATATTAAGAACTAGGCTCGATAAATATTGCAGTGTTGTACATTATATACCTGGTATCCCGTTTTCTACATCTATAAATATACCCCATCCTCAATGAACTATGTTTTATATGATCCCAAGTCTCCTTTATTATGTAGGCGCTATACCAATCTAAACTCGTAAAGCCCAAGGATGATAACACGTCTCTCGATGTAATATTTCCTAGAGATGACACCATCTTTAGTCCTACAACCCTATATATTATCTAACCCCGTTCTCACTGAACCATGTTGGCTTTTATCCCAAGTCTCCTTGGGTACATAGGCGCTTTTCCGATCTAAAATTATAATTCATCACTCAACGTATTATTTGTTAGATATGCCTCCATCTCTAGTCCTAAAACCTTATATATAATCCAACTCTGCTATCACTTAGCTACGTTGGCTTTTATCCCAAGTATCCCTGGGAAAAAGGGCACTATATTAAGCTAAAATCATGAAGCCAAGCGTCATAATACGTCTCTCAACATATTATCCTTTGGATATGCCTCTATCTCCGGTCCTATCCCTATATATTATCCAAAACCATTATCTTAAAACTACATTAGAATTTATCCCAAGTGTCATTGGGTACGTAGGCGATATACCCATCTAAAATCATGACGCCTAAGACTTATAATACATCTCTTGATGTATTATCTACTAGGGTTTCATCCATCCCTAGTACTGAACTCCTCAGAATTCTTCCACCTCAATACAATGATGTAGTGTTATGATAGGATTCTCAATAGTAGAAAATTACATCCTTGATCTAATGTCCCCGCTTCTTATCGAAACTACTCCCAGTTCTACACCTTAAAACTAGTCTCAATAATAATACCTTTCGACTAGTAATCATCTGACTATTATAAGGTTTTGTGTAAATATAAGATTTCTTAGGGTCAACTCCCATTTTGATATTTCATACACTAGACCTCCCCCTTCTAAGTTAATTCCTACAATTTCACACACATCACGTTCGAACATGTGTTACAACCGAACTACGAATGCTTTGATCCCAAGTCCCATTGGGTATGTAGGCGCAACACCGAGTCCTTCTTATGAGCTCGAGCCTCAATAATATGTCTCTCGACACATTATTTCACCGAGATGCATCCATGTCTAATATTTATCGAGTTTAAACAAGATATATACAAGATGTGATATCCCAAATATATCTTATGTACCTTCACCGATTGATGTGATGTTTTTATACCTCTCACTGACACTGTTTTCCAACCTAAGCACCTATCTACTTTTTTTAGGGACTCTCATGCTAAGGTCTGTGAAAGCATTTTCAAATAAGTAAACGTTATTAAATAATTTAAATAGTAATAATAAGCATACAATTAATAAAACATACAAAACAATTCAGGTGCCTAATACCTTTCCCACTCGTAACTCGATTCCCGAACTTGCACAATAATAATCTCTGGACCAACAACAGACTTTAAAACATCCCTTAGGATTATCCCCAACATTTTTATTTTTTTTATATAAAACAAACTTGAGACTCTGAACATACTATGAAACCCCCTTCTTCCTGCACAAAATCCACACATACCAAAGGGAGAAAATTAGAACTATTTAAAGATAAAGTATTAAATGTAGCATCATGGAATACATAAGAAGAGACTAAAATGATGTGGGATAAGATGGTCACATGCATTAGGATAATATCAAAATAAATTCTTGGAGAATCAAAAGGTAAGGGGCCACCATCTAAATAAACTTAGTGGTGCAATGAATAAGTATAAAATATAGTAAAAAACAAAAAGGAGTGCTTTAAAACATGGCAAACAACTAGAAATGAAGAAAATTTTGAGAAATATAAATGGGCTAAAAAGGAAGCAAAGAAAATGGTAAGAGATGTTAAGTTAAAGGTGTATGATAATCTTTATACAAAATTAGGAACACTAGAAGGGGGGGAAATTATTAAAAAGGCTTGCTAAACTTAGGGACAAAAAGATAAAAGATTTGACTAACTTTCATAAGTGATGATTCGAGAGTCCTAATAAAGGATGATTGTCACACCCCGCGCAATTCGACAGACGAGGTGGCCAGCCACAGCCATTGAACTACATCGGGCATGAACTAAATAAATACCATTCTTAGCATGAGACAGATATGAGACGATAAAATAATACATCCATAAGATTAAATATTTATTCAATCCTAAATGATAATAACAACTGAACGATAAGAGATCATTCGCATGCTAAAACATCGATTAGATCCAATCTCTAATAATGATTAAATGAAATTTGAATAATAAAGAACTGTGAATAATCCAACTGAAATCCTCTAACATCTTTGGAACTGAATGGCCCAATAAAAACCCAAATGGAGTCTCATAATAAAATACGACGGAAAGAAAATTTAACTAAATAAAGCAATAAAATGAATAAACTCTAGATGCACCTCGAAACGGTAAACTCCGATACTCCAATGTAGCTTCTCTAAACTTATCCTAAAAAAGTTAGTCAATGCACGAGGCCAGAGCCCCGAGCATGAATACATATTACTCCCCTCGAATAGGATCTGTGAACCAATACAGTAGCATTATACGCAATAAATATCACAATAGAATATTTTAATTAAACGAGATTATTAAACGCGATAAATATAAATCACTAACTCCCCACAAGGATCCCCATTTCGAAAGAACACACCAATATAATTATAAATTCCCAAAGTTCCGCGATGTTAATTTTAATTTAAATTAGCCCAAATTTATTATTGTTCTCACTTTTTATTATGGCGGTCCTCCTACCCCGGGTGGTAATTTCTACCAAACTGTCACACTTTCCCTTGTCAATAGCTAGCCAAATCCGTTTAAACTGTTAATTCCCCACAATATTACACGGTTCCACACACTACATGACATAAATCACCCAAAATGACCCGATTAAGCTGTCGGTCCCTGACACATTATGTGGCCACTAATTTTAATACCCGTTTTTATCTTAGGCATTAATTCTCAATTTTCTCAATTTCACAATTTATAAAAAAAACACCCATATTATCGATGTGAGATCCTCCAAATACCCCTTAGTCCCATACCTAAGGGTCCCCAAGTTATCAATACGTCCTACACTATGTATAGGATGGATTTCTAACTTAAATCTCAATTTAGTCTCATGCCTACGCTAACATAACGACAATAAAATACTGAAAATCAGCCCACCCCCAATATGATAAAAATCGCGATAATTTACCCTCACTAGTCCCATACTTAGAAGGCGTAAATCATATAAAGGCCTACACACTAGTCCCATACCTAGAGGGCATCCTAAAATATAGGGAGAGAAAAACTACCCCACACCCGTCGTCACAAAGGCAATTTAATAATGCCAATGAGTCACACAAACGAGCAAAATAAATCAACGTACAAAACTACGCATGATAGTCTAATTCCATTAAATCTTAATTTAATTTTTACATCGTCATAAACACCCAATTAATCCCACTTAATTATATTAGATTAAATACCGAGATTAATACATCATATTTCCAATTTCATTATCTCGACACAATCTACATGAGTTATACTCCCCCAAATTCATTTAATTCAAAACTAGGGTTTTTCTACATGCAACCTACACAAATAAAACACAAAATTCACTCATCAATCCGACGTACCCAAGGGTTATGAATAGTATTCATATTAAAATGTGTTATAAAAACATCTCCAAGATTGAATTTCAACTTTCTCTAATTAGGTTGCTAATTATTTATAAGAAAAAATGCAATTGGGGGTTTAGGCAACACTTAAAACACATAATACTAAAGGAAAGGAATAGAGTATTCATGCCTAAAATAAGTTGGATAAAAATCTGAGTAGACGGTTGAACCCCTCTTAAAAAAACACCAATTTAATCTTCAAAGACTTGTTAAAAGTTGGGGCTAGGGGTTGAAGATGAGAGGAAAGATGTTTTGAGAATCTTACTGGAGAAAGTTTGAGAGAAAAGTATTTTTCAAAGTTCCAGCCCTATATCAGTTTTGTATTTAAAGAGTTTAAGAGTTAAAATCTGATTAGGATTCTTTATTCCATCCACCGCCCCTGTCGTTCGAACGACGTACGCTATCGTTCCAATGAGATGCTACATCATTCGAACGTGATACGATGTCATTTGAACGACCCTAACACTCGATTAAAAATACGCCTTTACACTAGAAAAATATTCTTTAATCTCATAAAAAACGTACCTGCTTGTTAAAATATTTTCAAAAATCTTTCTAACATTTTATTATAACTCCGATTTAATTCCGGTTGAAAATTTACTACTCAAATATAAAAATCAATATGTTTAATAAAGACCATTGAATCCAAAGTTTTATTTTTCTCAAATATTCTAATTAATCAATTCAATAAATAAATAAAAACACGGGGTGTTACATACTTTCCCACTAGCAAAGGATTTTCGTCCTCAAAATTCAGCAATTCGTAATCGTGCAAAATAGAATAAGGCTCACATATGCCTACCCGCAGAGTACCACAACTAGGCACGCCCATATACCTAACCTACCCGAACATAATCCGTAACAAAAATACAATATATATATAAAGCTTACATATATAAGTATTTGAGAAAATATTATGTACCGCAATACTCTACTAGCTACGCAATCTATCCTGCTCTGCCTGACGCTGAGGCACATAGCACCTCCCATAATCGGTATTCGTTAGTGCTGTGACCATCCCCTGTGCACTTGACGCTGCCAGTGCTGCTGGCACCCCTTAAACACTGGACAGTGTTGGTGCTGCTGGCGCTCCCTGAACACTAGCTGCTGCTAAGACTAGAGGGCTCAGTCCTAGTTGTCCCTGAACTCCTTCCTCTTGCTTCCCTTGCATGAATTGACCCGATTGGGCCTGGAATGCTTGTCCTTGTTAGCCTTCTTTCTTGAAACACATAGTCGCATTATGATCTATTGATGCGACCATAAATGTGTCTAGTGTGCTTGCTATGTAGGCTCAAGTGCAAGCCTGTCTCTCAAGTAATAATCCTAGTAAGTCGGGTATCGATCCTCGTGGAAACAGGACGAACGAAGTCGTGATGACGTTGGAAAGATGAAGAAATCCTAGCTTTGATTCTAAAAGAAATAAAAAGGTGATTTGGAATATGAAACAACTATGACTAGATGAAATTTTAAAAATAATTAACTAAAGTAACTACGAATTAACTAAAGTAACTATGACTAGCGGCTATCTTTTTCACGAAAAAGTGGCCTCCACATGCTTCCGAATGACATAATTAGATGACTTTCGGAATTTTGTCATCCGGTATGCATCGTTAGATGATTTGGTCGGTGCAATATTTAATGAGGAATGGATCATGATAGAAAAACATACGCAATCAAGTGATGAACCTCTTCTTATCTTGCGGTGTCCAATCGGGAGGTATGTATCCCGTGACAAGATAGTTCACTATATCCGCAAACCATGGTAAAGAAGAAGTGGCAAAGAGTTGCTCATCGGAAAAATACTCATCTATTGGTGTAGGATCACTAGGTACTCGGACGAAAGTCGTGATAAGTGATTGGCGACGACATTTTCTACTCATTTTTTATCTTTAATGGAGAGATTAAACTCTTGTAGGAGTAAAATCCACCTTATAAGGTGCGGCTTTGCATCTTTCTATACAAGGAAATATTTTAAAGCCGTGTGGTCTGTGAAACAAGTGATGGTGGAATCGATAAGATAGGACTGAAACTTATCAAGAGAGAAAACTACAGCTAGTAATTCCTTTTTCGTGGTGGAGTAGTTGATTTATGGTCCGGTCGTAGTAGATAACATGAGTGTTTTTATCCTTTCTTTGGACCAAAATAGCCCATATCTCATAATCCCTAGCATCACACATGAGCTCAAATGGTAAGGACCAATCCGGGTCTTGCATGATGGGAGCAGACACAAGCATGCTTTTCAATTTTTCAAAACCTCTTTAGCATGCTTCATTCTACTCGAACGGGGTGTCCTTCATAACAAGGTTGCTTAAGGGTCTAGCGATGGCACTAAAGTCCTTAATGAACCTTCTATAAAACCCCGTGTGGCCCAAGAAAGAGCGCGCATTCTTAAGAGATTTTGGTCCCAAGAAAGAGCGCAATACCTTAAGTGATTTTGGTGGGGTAGGTCAGCTATGACATCTATTTTCGCTCGATCAACCTCAATCCCCTTGGATGACACGATGTGGCCAATAACTATACCCTCAGTTACCATGAAATGGCATTTCTCCCAATTCATCACTAAGTTCTTTTCCACACATTAGACTAGTACTTTTTCAAGATTGTCTAGACATAGATCGAAAGAGATGCCAAAAACACTAAAGTCGTCCATAAACACCTCTAGCCCTCTCTCAACCATGTCACTGAATAAGCTCAACATGCACCTTTGAAAGGTCATCGTTGCATTACACAAATCGAATGGCATACGTTTATAGGCAAACGTTACAAAGGGGCAAGTGAAGGTTGTCTTCTCTTAATCAAGTACATCTACCTAAATCTGGTTATATCCGGAATAACCACCTAGGAAGTAATAGTAAGGGTGGCCCACTACTCTTTCAAGCATTTGATAGATAAATGGGAAGGGGAAATGGTCTTTCTTAGTTCCCGCATTGAGTTTCTCGTAATCAATGCAAACGCGCCACCCAGTAGTGGTACAGTGGGGAACTAGCTCTCCCTTGGCATTTTCAATCACAGTCATGCTCGACTTCTTTGGGAAAACTTGAATGGGGCTTACCCAGTTGCTATCCGTGATTGGTAGATAATCCCGGCATCCAAAAACTTTATGATTTCAGACCTCACCACATCTTTCATTGTGGGGTCTATCCTTCTTTGCATTTCTCTCGAAGGGTTAACATCCTCCTCGAGGTGAATCTTATGGGTGAAAATCAGACTACTTATCCCCTTTAGATCAGCTATACACCAATCGAAAGCACTTTGGTGCTTCCTCAAAATTTTTAATAGCTTACCCTCCTGCTCTTCATCTAAGCTAGAGGAGACAATAATAGGAAATGTCTCTCTTTCACCTAGGAACGTATATTTAACGTTGGAGGGTAGTTTCTTCAACTCGAGAGTGGGGAATGAATCGCTAGAGGATACCATGCGTGCATCCCTCGATGGTAACTCTTCGAATCGATAAACCCAACTAACATCTCTCGCATCCTTGTCCGACGCTCTCTCATCTACTAGGCCTCTCAACTCCTCAATCTCTCTCTCAAACTTGGTGTAAGATCCCTCGCTCTCATAACTAGACACTAGGCAAGCTTCTAAGGCGTCTCCATAGTAATTTTACTCAATGTGCTCTTCTACGATCTCATCAATTAAGCTCACTGTGTGAAGATCATCTTCTTCTTCTGCTTATTGGGCTTTATTGAAGGTGTTTGTTTCTAAATTCATATTCCCAAAAGTGAGTTGCATCTGCCCATTTTTAGTATTGATCAGTGCGTTAGCCGTAGCTAATAATGGGTGCCCAAGTATGATGGGAACATAATTTTTTTAGGCAAAGGAGGGCTCCGTGTCCCAAATAAAAAAATCTATTGGGAACTAGAAAGTGTCCACTTGGACTATCACATCCTCAACTGTACCCCTCAGTATCTTCACGGTTCGATCCTCTAATTGGAGAGTGATCCTTGTGGGCTTAAGATCATCCAGATCAAGGTGCCTATAAATTGAATAGGGGAGGACATTGACACTCACCCCCAAATCGAGTAAGGCCTTTTCGAATTTATTCTCTCCAATGGTGCAGGAAATGGTGGGTGCACCGACATCTTTATACTTAGGTGGGAGATCGTTAAAAAGAACATAGCTCACGTTCGGTGCTAGGAACACATTTTTCTTTACCTTCATCCTCATTTTGACTGTCAATAAGTCTTTTATGACTATTGTATAGGATGTAATTTTCCTTATTGCATCGAGGAAAGGTAAGTTCAATTTCACGTTCTTAAGGACTTCTAGAACTTTATCACTTATGGTCCTTTTGTGATAAGGAACCAATCTTTGAGGAAATGGCGTAGAGGGGGGTGGCTTTACAACTACCTCGGGCTCACTTGTGTCTTCCTTTTCACTCTCGTTCAAGGGGATATCTTCGGCCTTTTTCGTACCGGGTGAATTCTCCTTAACTTTCGAAGTTTCGTGTGGGGGTGGTGATAAATCAACAACTCTCCCACTACGAAGAGTGGTTACATCTTGGCTATGCTCCTTCTGTTCTCTAGAGGTGAAGCTAACATTAGGTTGATCTTGAGGAGGTCTTTGGCCCTGGGCAGGAAATTTTCCTTTCTCTTGGATACTCAATAATGATTACAACTTGGAGATGTGTACATTAATGTCAGCGAACATGCATTCATTTCTAGCATTGGTTACACTTTGAGAATTTATGAACTAGTTTATTGTATCCTCGAGATTCCTCCGCGGTGGAGTTACATATGGAGATGGAGGAGGTGGTGCTTGTGGGTATTGAGGAGGTGGTGGAGGTGGGATAACTTGTGAATGTGGGTTCATCGCAGCTTGTGATTGTCCATAGTTAAAACCAGGATGGTTTCTCTATGAAGGATTGTACGATTTACCATGCGAGGCGTTAAAATTTCCCTTGAATCCTCCTATAGCATCCACCTGCTCGGTGTACATGGCTTTGTAGGAAGAAATCGTTGGGCATGCCTTTTGGAATGGCCTGCCTCACAGATAGCACACACTTTTTCTTTCGAAACATGGCTGGATCCATAGATATCTCTCAACCGACCATCAAACCACTCTTTCATATCTCTCTAAAGCTGATCGAATCCACGGTCTAATAAGGTATTACTATCCAAATGGTATAGACCGGATTCATTCAGAGTGATAGATGCTTGTCTAGGCTAGGCTTGGGTATTAGGATCAGATGTGTCCCATACATGACTAGTCTCTACGACATACTTAAGATGGTCCTTGGTATCGCTGGAGTTCAAATCCCAAAAAGGTCTTTCACACATTATTTACACAAGTTGTTTGGAAGCCACTGTCAACCCATTATGGAATAAAGATATCACAAGGTGTTTGTCAACACCATGTTGGGGGCATGCGCTTACCAACTCTTGGAAACATTCCCAATGCCTGTCAAAAGACTCATTATCATATTGTCGGAAACCTTGGATTTGAGTTTTGGTAGAGTTGATCTTGTGCTGTGGATAGAATTTTGAGATAAACTTGGATTGCATATCTCTCCAGGAAGTTACAGAGTTCGGGGGTAGATACCATAGCCAGGTCTTGGCTTTATCCTTTAAGAAAAAAGGAAAAAGTTTTAGGCGAATGGTATCCTACGTGCAAGCTTGGTCACTAAATCTGTCGCACGCCTATTCAAACTCGCGGATATGCAGGTATGGTTTCTCTGAATCCATGTCGTGAAACATAGGAAGAATCTATATCATTCCGTTGTGAAAGTGAAACTAATTGGCATTATACGGAAGTAAAATTCAACCAGGGGTGATTGTCCGCTCAAGAAAGAGTAAATCTTTCATGGGATGATAGGGTAAATGGCCCTCTCCAGTGCCGAAACTCACTGTATCCGACATCGAACTCAGGTTCTCTTCAAAAGATTCGGTATACTCACTCGGTTTCCTAGAGGTGTGACTCGAGGGTTGACTCAAGGTGTAACTACCGATAGATTTAGTAGGAAGTGGAACCCACAATTGTGGAACACGAGGTGTGTGGGGACTTTCAGAGTTATACTTAACAAATGAATTTTCATGGATTCTGGTTGCAGTATTGTGAGGAGTCTGAATATGTTCAGGATTTTTCATGAAAGGCTTTTGAGAGATGATAAATTTTTATTTTTTTGTTTTTTGGATTTTTGGTCAAAGTTCTAGATTGAATCGATCTAATCTAAGTCTACCTAGGTCCCCAACAATGGTGCCAAAAACTTGATGCGGCCACAAATGTGTCTAGTGTGCCTGCTATGTAGGCTTAAGTTCTAGCCTGTCGCTCAAGTAACAATTCCGTAAGCTGAGTATCGATCCTCAGGGAAATAGGACGAACGAAGTCGTGACGACGTTGAAAAGATGAAGAAATCCTAGCTTTGACTCTAAAAAGAATGAAAAGTTTCTTTGGAATACGAAACAAGTATGACTAGATTTAATTTTGAAAACGATTAACTAAAGTAACTACGAATTAATGAAATGTCACTATGCTATTTAAACGAAAAGTTGAGGACAAGTGGTTCAAAAGTTTAACAATGAGATGAGACAAATAGGTCATGTTACAATCCCCCAAACCCTAGCAATTCACTTCGTAGGATACTAGATTCGGAATTAGAACTTTAAATGAACCCGGCCTTTAGTACTCCCAAGTATTACACATATGACGGATCGTAGCCCACAAAATATGTAAGCAAAGGACGACTAAAGCGGTGTTGCATTAACCAATACTCGTGACGCACACTTAAGAATCCCAGTTACCTAAGGCAAACGAGATCAAAAGTCCTACTACGGTTGCACCAGTTATACAACACGATTCTTGTAAGATTTTAATTCAAAATTCTATTTCCACTATTGTGAATTACATCGGGTGGGGTTCATGCACCTCAACCCTTAGAAAATTAGCTAGACATAATTAACTTAGAGAAAGATATGGTTTTTAAGAAAAAAAACATTAACTCTCAAGAAACTAAATGAAAAGAGAATTTCAAATTCAGAACCAGCAATTAAAAATTAAAGAAAGGTATTACATGAATTGCAGAAAACCAAAACTTGAATCCGTACAGCAAAGCTTCTTATTGAAAACTGGGGTTTTTTACAACAAAACCCTATACTCCTACTTATCTAACCTAAAAATCGAACTCCTAATCGACCTCCTCTTGTCTAACAACAACTAGAGATTAAATACATCACAAAAAATTCAGAATTGTAGTTGAATCAAACTCTAAAATCGGAACAAAAATCAAGTTTATCCTCAGCAGATCGGTCCGGGCTTTCAGTGGCCGATTGGTCCTTCTTCAAATCCAAATCAATCCTTTTATTTAAGAAATGAGATCGGTCCGCTATGGCAATTTTTCTAGTGAGTGATAGAAATCCGGATCGATACTTTTATTTTGGAAATAGGATTGGTCCGCCTTGTCATCTTTGCCAGTAGGTTTTGAGGGGCCAGAACGGTCCTTTTATTTTGGAAATAGGATCGGTCCGCAGTTGATCTTTAAATTCTCTTCAATTTCTCGCATCTTTAGAACCCCCTAACTTCTTCCCTGGAACTCGGAATTAGACGTTGTCTCTTCCTATGCACTCGTTGAATTGAGATCTTCAACTTTCATGTTGGGTCTTCTTCCGAATTTTGGATGGAAATTATGCTTTTTCCCTTCTGACTTTTCTACTTTCTTTGCTTATCAAGAAATACCTGTAAATGACCAGAAAAAAGCACAAAACTCGCAATACTACGTAGAAGGGTCAGTAGCATGGAAACGAGATAATTCAAGAGCAATTTCATTATTCGGGATGCTAAAAGGTACTAAATTAGGGAGTAATATTGGAAGAATTACTGCCTAATCACCTATCTTCCCACAGATGAAGCATTCACCCTTAAAAGGTTCAAAACGCCTAAAAGTTGCTCGCTCCACCCCTTAACCTTTCTGTTCATGATTGGTCCTTTACCTCTTCCACACTCGATTAAAAATCCGCTTTTACACTAGAAAAATATTCTTTAATCTAATAAAAAACGTACATGCTTGTTAAAATATTTTCAAAAATCTTTCTAACATTTTATTATAAATCCGATTTAATACCGGTTGAAAATTTACTACTCAAATATAAAAATCAACATGTTTAATTTTAAAAGACCATTAAATCTAAAGTTTTATTTTTCTCAAATATTCTAATTAATTAATTAAATAAATAGATAAAAACACGGGGTGTTACAATGATGAGATTTTGGAAAGATGAAAAACTACTTTGAGAGGTTATCAAATGGAGAGAATGGTAGGGGTGTGCACGGTTCGGTTCGGTTCGATTTTGGACCGCAATTTAAACCGAATCGATCGATTCGGTTTTGGAAAAAATTAGACCAAAACAGAACCGGCGATGAAAAAACCCACCGATTTTAATCGATTTTTAATTTTGGTCGGTATTTTTAGGTCAATTTTCGATTTTGGTCGATTTGGGAGGTTAGTTAATGGGTCTTGGATATAAAAATAAAATATATTTAAGGCTTTTTTTAATATAAATAGTGATGTCGGTTCGGTACGGTTCAAATCGGTTTTTTCTTTGTCTAAATCGCCAGCCGAACCGACATTGTCGATTTTTTAAATCCTTAAATCACAAACCGAGCTAGGCTTAAAATAACCGTCGGTTTGGGTTCGGTTCGGCCAGTTTTTTTTGCACACCCCTAGAGAATGGGAGTAGATTAGATCTAAAGGAACTTAAGGAGACTCAAGAAAATATATTTTTCAAAAATTAAGACAACCGAGGTTAGGATTGCTCTAAAAAGATGAAAATAGGGAGGGATTTAGGGCCCGATGGTATTCGTATTGAGGTTTAGAAGTTCTTAGGGGAAGAAGGAGTATCTTGGCTTACAAAATTATTTAATGTAATTATAATGACTAATAGAATTCCTGATGAATGGAAAAATAGTATTTTAATACCTATTTATAAAAATAAAGCGAACATACAAAGTTGTTCAAATTATCTTGGTATTAAGTTAACAAATCATACAATGAGACTTTAGAAGAGAGTGATTAGATATAGATTGAGATTAAAACCAAAAGTATCTGAGAATAAATTTTTGTTTATGCCTGTAAGTTCAACAATGGAAGCAATCTATTTATTGAGGAGATTAATGGAGAGGTATAGGGAGAAAAATAAGGATCTTCATATGATTTTTATAGATTTGGAGAAGGCGTATGATAGGATATCCAAAGATATAATATGATGGACTCTATATAAAAATGAGTGACTCATAGATGTATTGATGCGGTCAAGGATATGTATGTGGGGACATGACTATAGTAAGAACATCGGTAGGAGAAAGTAATTAATTTTCAATTACTCTAGATCTACACCAAGGTTAAGCACTAAGTCCTTATCTCTTTGCTCTTGTTATGGATGAGTTGAGTGGACAAATACAAGATGAGGTACCGTGGTGTATGCTATTTATAGATGATATTATTTTAGTGGATGAGACTAAGACGAAGATTAATGCTAAATTGGAATTGTGGAGAGGAACTCTAGAAATAAAAAGATTTAAAATAAGCAAGACTGAAATAAAATATGTGGAGTGAAGTTTTAGTAGTAATAAGAGGATAAACGGGGATGTGGTGAAATTGGAGGGCCAAGAGAAATCTAGAAATGAAAATTTTCATTATTTAGGCTCAATGATTCAAAAAGATGAAGATATTAGCAATGATGTTACTCGTAAAACTAAAGTAGGTGGGGTTAAGTGGAGAAGTGCCACCGACATATTGTGTGATAGGCGTATACCTTTGAAGTTAAAAGAAAATTTTAATAAGATGACCATTTGACCCACTATGTTATATGGGACAGAGTGTCGGGAAACCAAAAAACAATTTGTGAAGGAAATAAGTGTGGCAGAGATGTGAATGCTAAGGTAGATTTGTGGTAAAACTCGAAATGATAAAATTAAAAATGAATAAATTTTTGAAAAGGTAAAAGTAGCTCTTAAAGACAATAAATTGAGAGAAAATCAACTTAGATTGTTTGGAAACTTCAAGCCTAGTCCAATGAATGCTCCCGTAAGGAAGATTGATTTAATTAGTATTGATAGTAACACAAGGGGTAGAGATAGGCCTAAATAGACTTGGTTATAAAAAAGGACATAATATCAGATATTGCGTTGGGCGAAATGGAAAGGAAAAATAGGATTCATATATCCAACCCCAAATTATTTGGAAAAAGGATTTTTTGAGTTTACGATATGTATTTTTATTTTCCCTTATCCCTATGTGTGTAAGGGAATGGTAGGTAGGATATGTAAATAGATTAGATGTGTTATATGCATCGACTAGGTAGGTTGGCATGGGTGATTTTCCACAACATAAGTTATTTGCTAATTCATTTGGCATATTGGTCCACCACAATGTGGGTGACATGTTGAGTAAGAGGGCATACATGGTCTGCTACAATGCGAGTGAGTTGTTGAGTAGCATGACATGGGTTATTTGCTGGTTATTTTATCGCATTGGTCCGTCGCAACGTGAGTGAGATATTGAGTAATATGGCATGGTTTGTCTACCCCATCGTGAGTGAGATGTTGAGCATAATGGAATGTTTGATTTGGTGCAGCGTATGGAACTGGCATGTGTGATTTCCATGACATGGTTGATATTCCATGTCATGGGTGAGTGATGAGAAAAGATGACCTTGGTTTAGGCATGTTTTCTTTGGAGATTCTGTAAGCTAGTGGGTAAATCACTTAAAAGGTAGGCTACGAGTATATCTGGGGATTTCCTTATTTGGATTATTTGTCTAATATACGAGTTTCTTCTGAGTGTTGAGATATGGTTCTAACACCCTACCATTTCTCTGTATTTTTTAGTGTAATTATATTTAACTTGGGTGAATTATGAGGACGTAATTCCATTATTAGGGGGGGAGAATGTAATATCCCATATTTTAGAGAATTAAATAAATGATTATTTAACTATTAATTAAAAGTTACTCATGTGAATTAACGAGTAATTTATTAGGATTAATTAGTTTGGATTATTAACCGAAATTTAAAATGATAATTTTAAATAATATTTGAACGACTCATAAATTAAAGTAACATGGTTACAATTAATTTGATGTTACAGGTTGGATTGGTTGGAATGGGCTCTTGGGGAGTACAGAGGCCTGGAATGGTATTTTTAATGTGCCGAATTGGGGCCCAGAGTCAGGTACACCTTTAGGCGAAGTTCTGAGAGTGTTGGGTTAATGTTTTGAGTCATAGTTCACTTGAGGGATTAGGGTTATAGATAGTGTACCCTCGTTCAACATCATAATACATCATAATATTAAAACCTAGAAACTGAGGAAAACTTTGGAGGAAGAGGAATAACATCAAGGGGGTTTAATTAAAAATCTAGCATCTTTAATGGAAAGAAATGTTATCTTTCTTATCTTATTAATTGAATGATTTATTATTTCATTGTTGAATATGAATCAATTCGGTAGGAGCATGCTTTAGGATTAAAGCCTAATTGTTGATTATAAACATCATTATCAATCATCTTTAGTTTTGAACTAAAACGGATTAAAGATTTAATCTTAAAATACTCTATTAAGATCTCATTTGTTTAAAATTTGTGTTGAATTGTTATTAATATGGGTTTATACATTTCCTATTATGTTTATAACTCGTGTTTAAGAGTAAATTGTAGATAAAATTGATATATATTGTCTATAGAAAAAATGTAATCAATGGTGAAAATAATTCTCCAATTTTAATTCATACTGGATGCTTTGAGAGTAATAATCATGTAGGGTTTTATCACTATGTTATGAGGCTTTTAATTAGGTATCTGTAAGAACAAACATAACTTAATTTGGACTTTAATGAAGGATTTAGGGGATTTTGATAATGAATGATTAATCGTACAAAGTTGGAATGAGAAAGCGAAGAACAATCCCCCACCTGTCATAAGATGATTAACCCCCACCATAACATCCACCCAAATCTGCCACGACAACCTCTCTTGGCCTCTAGAGTGGTAGGGAGGTGGGTAAAGGGGAAAGTTCCAAGGGTCTAGCTTTATTGTTAGGGTTTTTATTTATTTTAATTATTTCTATAGTTTAAACTCAATGAGGTTTTACTCTGGGTATATTTACTAAAGTTGGTTAATTAATATACCATATATAAATATTTTATTTAGTAGTAATTACGATTTGAGAAATTTTGGATTATTATAATTAGGGTTTAAGTATATTAAACCTACAATTATAGGTGTGATCTGGTTTGAAGATTTTGACGGGCATTGGATAAACTAATGTTATGAGGTATTCTACATGTGAATTATGTTATGTATAATTATTTATTATACATTTTAGGATTGCTTAGTCGGCAAGAGAATATGATTGAGATAGATTGGTATGAGTACGGTTATTAGTATAGCGCTGGGATATGGTACTACATGGAGTTGCATATATTTATATACCCAGGTAATGAGGTATAAAGTGCTAGAATTTAAGTATAGTCACGAATATATATATATATATATATATATATATATATATATATATATATATATATATATAGTCCATAAGTGAGGACAATTTTTTAATAATGTTTAAGTTGTCATCTCTTTTTTTATGCCACGTGTTAAAAATAATTAATTGGTAATATTAATTATTTGATATTGTACTATGTGTTATGCGTATAATAATTAAGTGTGTATTTTATTTACAATGTGAGGTATTACCATGTGTGTGTGTGAGGTATTACCATTTGAATTGGACTCTAGGATGTCACAGAGGTCCAGATATATGTTTTTAGTGCTTTGGATTGTGCCTATAGGATAGGTATATCTTTCGGTTGTGTTTTATTCGTAGAACAAGTACTTTCCTTATTTCAGTTTTTGAAAATTGATGAAGTATCAAAAAGACTTGTACATCTATGAAATAGACCTAGTTTATAGCAAAGGAGTTTAAACAATATCGTGTCAATGGTTTTGTGTTCTCATCAAGCACACACGAGTTAAAAATCATTGGGAAACAAAATAGTGACATTCATATCAAGCTCTAACTCGTTTGAGGGCAAGTACGAAAGATAAAATCTTGATTGAATATGAGATTGCGTATTATGGGATTACAAGAAAAATTAGGGTATAAAATTATATATGTTTTGGGTAGATATTGTGATTGGGTGAGAGTGGAAGACAAGAATGCATGTATGGTTGACACTGACACCAATATGGTAAGGTTCATTTGGCCAAGTTAAAGAGTAAAGATAATATGAATGACATCACATAATCTTTACTCTTTTTCCTTTAATAGTGAGGTCGGCATGATCCTTTTCCTACCTATCGACAGGGCTTGGTGGCGAAGAAAGATCCTACTTATCAATAGGCACTCAGAATTGTTTTCTTGGCCATATAATGAGAACTATAGGTACGATTTGGGCACGCTCGGGTTTGTTAGAAAGAGTGTTGAGATATCTTTGAATATGTGTTAATATAAATGGGATCGCTAAAAGAAGAGTAAACTAACTTAAAATATACATATAATGGCTAAAAATATGAGTGACATCCCGAAATCAAAATCTCGCTATGAGAAAGTGAGTGTGCGTACATGGACCATTAAAGGCACAATAAATTTAGGGGAACTAACTACATCACTACATGTGTAAGATGATAATTTATGGAAATAAACTAAATGAAAAGGGATAAAAAGGACTTGAATCCCAAAATATCTTTGGGATACCTACATAGCCAAAACAGGAATCAAAGTCTACGTAGTTGGAAGGTTAGGATCTAACTCATAATCTGAAGTTAAGGTATCTCTTTTTATTTATGAAAAAGGTTTTTAATGGGGTGAAGGTGTACAAAAGTTTGAGAACACTCTAAATTTATAATTCTGATTTACCACACCCCACCCCACCCCCCATTTTCTGGGGGAGGGGGGGTGTTGGTTTATAAAAATGGACTTGTGTCACACTAGCTCCAATTGTGGGAAAGTAGGACTTTACTGAGAGAATGTCGGACCTGTGAAGGTAGATGCTTTGTTCCAGAGGAATTAGAAGGAGAAGTCTTAGTTTAATCTTGGAAAGAGTTGTCTTTTGGTTTGATGGGACCAAATGAAAATGAAAACATGGGTTTTCAATGGATAGTACACCCATATGTTAAAAAGGACAATGAAAGTTTTTTCATGGTGTTTTAGAAATTTAGGAATCTAGATTTGAGTACAAGGATTAGTGAAGAAAGGACCACTAATTGGGATGATTAATTGGGAAGAAAGGACAATGAAAGTCTTCCCTAAGGGAAACACAAGTATTCTTCATTGAAGCATCGAACGACACATAATAGTTTGATCATTATTACAAGGCTAATATATTTTGATTGGTAAGACCATAACCTTAACTGTACTACTCGCAATTAAAATCAAAACCTATTGAGCAAGACGAATCACATAAAACTTGCGATTGTGGCTTCAATGTGCGTGACGCACGGTTAGACCCCTCTTCACGTGGTTTCTCTTTCCTTGGTTCTTTAGGGTTATTGAATATATTCTAAACTATGTAATTTTTTACTTCTACCAACCATGAAAAACTCTAGTAAGTAAATACCTCTGCTATTCATTAAAATTAACCAAAAAGAAATGGATATTCCACAATAATCACAAACCGGTGTAGAATATAAAATCATAACATCTAATGACTGCATCCCGACACAAAAATCATCTAAAGCCATCAATATACATGAAATAATTAAAAACCCTAAATATTGCAACAAATTTGAATCTAGAAGAAATTTAATGATATATGTTCCTACAAAAACTATTATGTAAGGAAGCAAGCTGCGCATAAAAGATATAGTTTTTTGGTGTACAATGACTGAAGAACTTCTATGAAACATTAAGTATTTTAAGAAAATGATTTTATATGATAACAATGCAATTGTATGTGAACATACTTCACTATCTTTACTCTAACGTACCGAGATACAAATAATCACTCAATACATGATGAGATACAAGAAGGATCATATTAAACAAACAACCAAAATATCTTAATCTTACAAGAATTGTAAAAGAAGATACAAGACAGTACCAATTAAATCAAGTCATATTATTGAAAGACGATACAAGAAAATAAAATTAATAGATTTGAAGATTAATATCATGAAATCATTACCAATCATATAAGAACAAAGAAAATAATTCCACGTTCCAAGGAATCAAGTCAACCAAGCAATAAGAACTTGTCTAACAAAAAAAACTCTAAAGTATTATTAGAAGAAGCATTACTCAAAGGCAATAAATCAAAAGAAGAAATAAAGTACATCCCAAGTTTAAAAGGTTTATAAATGATTGTAAAGAAATAAAAAAATCTCGCAAAATCAAGTTCAAACCCCAAACAACTTCCCTAAAACTTCCAAAGCCTTAATTAGACCAAAAGAATCAAAAGTCGACTCAAAGTTGTCATAAAGTTGACCAAGTGGAGATAGAGTTGACTCCATGTGGTTTTAAGGGTTGTTTAACATTTTGATTTGTGCGCTTCGGTGGTTATGGTTTGGAAGGTATATTTTATTTTTATATGCCTATAAGTATACATAAGACTTGGTTATTGTTTAAAAATATATTTGTATATGTGAAAATTAAATCAGGAGGTGTACATAACGAGTGAAAATGTTAAAATACACTAGGTATGGGTTAGTCACAGTGAATGGATAATTATTAACACTACATGGTTATGGTATATTTTTATGATGGGTTTATGTATAATAACGGTACTCTATTTATGGTTTAAATGGGTGGTATGAGCTGGGATATCACACGGTCGTATGACGTTTATGGTTTGGAAGTGTAAATGATCAAACAATATAAGTTTGGTGAATATTCTACGTTGGTTCAGTTCAGGGTTGGTTAATAACTCTAGGACGAGATAATATATGTATAATGGATTGGGTACCCAATGGTATATGTTAGTTATGAGATGGATTATTGATCATTGATATGTATTGTGAATAGGGGAGTTTGGTTAATGATCTATAGGAACCTGAATGATACATGAGATGGGACAATACTTTATGGTATCAGATATATTATGATAATTGATATTATTGGTATTTTCTTAGTGAGTATATTACCATTTCTTTGGAGAAACGATCCATCTAAGAAAAAGTATATTAGCAGGGAGTTACTTATTTGGATTCCGTTCGCTAGACGCCCCGCACACAGAGTCTCGTTCGGTTAGGAGTTAATAACTATTGGTTATAAAAACCTTAATATTTACTTACTTTTGTTAATTGGTTTATGTTATGATTACTATAATATATGTATTGAGTCTCGAGTCAACGGATCTGAATGACCAACTGAGATAAACAAAATTGAATCGGAGGGTTCCTTATTTGGATTTCATTTATAAGATGTTCTATACACAGAGCTTAGTAATTCTGTGGGTTGAGAGATGTTGGGGCACTGGAACTATTGATTTTATCTTCATGTTTTGCTTATGTGGAAAAGTTATCTTAGTATGTAAAGGCATGGATGGGTAGTTAGAACTATATTAAATTAGTAAAGAGGTGAATTATGATTTGTATGAATACCGACGGGTGATGACAATGGGCGTAAATGGGTCGCAATTAATACTATTAAGTAATATAGATATTTTTGTAACTTTTGAGCCTTGACCCAAATCTATAAAATCTTTTCCCTCGGGTATCATTATTATTATACATGATAAGCAATAGATGGAGTCCACTTCATTACACTTAGTCTAGGATTGTTATTTCATCTAAACTGACATGCTAATATTTGTATTCGGGAGTTTATTTATGGACCAAGGTGGCTACAGTTCATTTCTATTTTAATTTGTTAGTAATGTATTATTGAGATTTATTATAGTGATGGATTTAGTCTTAGTGGAGAGGTTTACTTTATCACAACTTTATTATTTATATTGTTTTCTATTATTATTATTATTATTATTATTATTATTATTATTATTATTATTATTATTATTATTATTATCATCATCATCATCATCATCATCATCATCATCATCATCATCATCATCATCATCATTGGTATTGTTGTTGTTGTTGTTGCTGTTGTTGTTGTTGTTGTTGTTGTTGTTGTTGTTGTTGTTATTATTATTCTTATTCTTATTATTATTATTATATTATGTAGATGATTTTTATTTATTGTCTTTTTTATTTATCGTTGATGCTGAGAAAGATATAAATTGCATAGTGCACATTATCTTTGACGTGTTAGTCTTATCAACTCAATGTGGGAAAATAGGGGTGTTACATTCCGGTTCACTGCCATCAATGAGTGTCAAATAATATATATAATTCTTATTTGATACATGATAATGGGAGGACCTATTGGGTGTTTGAGTAGGATTTGGATTTAGTGATTAACTTTGTTGTGTATTACTCTTTGTTCCAGGCAATTCTATTTGAGGATTCTTAAATGTTTGTTATTTTACACTTTTATGCAGAGTATATTCCAAATCCATGTACACATGATCATCTTATGTTAATCCATTGACATGTTTAGAGTCTCTACCTTTTTATATCACCTTTTGATTGATTATGTCATATCGGGTTCTTATGACCTTATTTTGGTCATCCCCAAAGAGGTAACCAAACTCATATTCTCCATATCCAATTAAGGTTCAAGGACTAATGATAAAGATTACCCCTAGAATGATCACTATATTCACACACGAGATACAGTTGAAAACTTTCAAGTGTTAAAGTATTATCTCTTTCCTCATCCATACCTCCTTGGGTACCTTATTCTCCAATGTTACTAATTTCCCATGGTTAAATAAGTTTGTTATTGTATTGACCACCTCTGCCTAGAATTTCTTAAGTAGACCTTCATGTATATTTATACTTCCATGTATTTCCGTCAATGATAGTGTTGATGTAAAAAATTAGATTATATCTAATTATTTAATCACAGATAAAATAAAATGAGACAAAGAAATTTTAAAGTGGTTCGGCCTTATAAGAATGGCCTACGTCCACTGTTTCTGTTATTGCTGACTGTTTGGGAATTATCGATTACAAGTTTTCTCAAGAAATTTTGGTCCCTTTATAATGAGGATAATACAATGTATTTATAGCCCCAAGGCTGTAATATGAAAGGGTAATACATTCAATGCCCCTTAAGCGTATACATCTGTATGATAATAATAAGAATTTAATGCGCAGTCAATCTGTTGGTTATCCTACTATTAATGCTTTGTTCGAGGTGCAGCTCGGACCGCCTAAGCTGCTCGGACCGCCTAAGTTCCTCGGTACTCAAAAGTTCCTCGTAAAGTTCTTGTTGGTCAGAGCGTCTGAGTTGATCGGGGAAGCAGAGTTCCTCGTTGCAGTACGGTTCCTCGGAGTCAAGGTGTTATTCGGAAGTGTTTGTTATTGCAACGCAGATTGCCACGTGTCTTCACTCAATTGAGCCATGTCAGCAGACTAAATTTGGTATCAACGGAAGCCCCCAATGTTTCATAGTTCGAAATTTGAGGAGTGTGGAACATTCTTTCTCAAAATATGGCAGTTTTAAATGGTCATCCTGAAATTTAGGAGTATTTTCTTTTGTATTTATTTCTCCTTCCAAATTCGTAGAATCGGTCTTTTTTGAATTTTTCTAACCGCTTCGATTCCCGCGCCCTTTTTATCTTTTTAGCCGCCGGTAACGTAACCGTCTCTTTTTGTAATCATTACTTTTACCCTTTCCCAAGGCAAAGTATTTAAACGTTGTAGAAAATCCCATCGTCTTCTATTTTTTCAAATTTGTCTCTTTGAGTTTTCCACCGTCTCTCTCTCCTGTGCGTTCATCTCTTTCATCATTTGTTGTCAACAGACTCATCCCTTTCCTGTAAGATTTTCTTCTTTCTCTTCGATTTACTTCTTTCATCATGGTTTATCCTATAGAATCGATTGATAAGTTTTGCTCTGATTTCTCTATTCCCTCATGGGTTATTTTGAAAGAGCTTTCTAAGCCTTCAGACTATTTTCGTTTGGCTGAGGGACATTGGTTCCCTAGTCTCTTTGTCGCTGAGTGTGGCTTCTCTTTTCCCCCAACCCTCTATGTCTGGAATTCTGTCAATACTTTGACGTGGTTCCTGCAAGAATAGCCCCCAATACGTGGAGAATAGTTAACGGTGTTTATAGATTAAATCAAATTAATGGAACTCGTATAGGAATTCCTGAAATTATGTTTTGTTATAGATGGGTTGTGGGCGATAATACTTTTTATTTAAAAACTAAGTTTTTAAATAGAGCTTTAGTGGTCAATCTCCCAGATGCCAATAGGGACTACTTTGAGCACGGGGTTGTTATGAAAAATTAGCAACACCCTCCATCAACTGGAGATGATGTTTACCAGGGTCCCAGATGTCCTCCCTATGGCAATGGGATAGGTTGTTTTTATTTTATTTTCAAAATTATGCTTCCTTTATGTTTGATAAAATGTGCCACTGATATTTTAATTTTGATTTATTTGCAGTTGACAGCAAAAGAAAATCTCCAAAAGAGGAAGACGTTAACATAAGGCATTTAAAACTTATCTGGAGTTTGCATCAGATTGTTGCCGATGAGCATATTAGGTCAGCTTTATATTTGCTGCAGTACAAGAGTTACGCCTCCTCTTTTACTGCTCGTCCGGTGATAAGCGACGCAGAACCAATACCAGCCTCTACAAGTTCTTCACCTGAGTCACATATTCCTTTGAGTGAAAGGATGAAGAAAAGAAGACCTCCTAACCTTTTTGAGAAATCTGCCTCTGGTGCTGGAGAGGCAAAGAGAAGTAATCTTGATGTCCCAGGAGAGGGGATAAAGAAAATTGATGCACCTCCTTCGGTTGCTCCTGTGAAGGTTGTCGAGAAGCCCCTAGTGGCCCCGAGTAAGGTTGTGATCCAAGCGAGGTGATTGTCATTTCTCCGACTAAGACTACATCGTTAGTCGAGAAAGTTGATGCTCCTCTGAGGAGGCTGAAGAAAATCTCCTATATCAATTTGGCTGAATCCATCTCTCAGCCCCTGACTAGTGGTGTTCCCACTTTTGTTCCCCCAAGCTCTGCTATGAACTCGGTGAAGACTTGGATCATTCTCGAGATCCAAGGTATTGAAGAAAACCTTTCTCAGGACACGGTTACCACATTAGCAGCTCGTCATATTGGTTCTGTAAGTACTGTAGTCTTAAATTTTCATTCTTTCCTTTTTGTATCTGTGCACTGACTTGCTTTCATTTTCTTTTCACAGTTGGTGAGCTGTTTTAATATAATTCTGAAGAAAGATGAAGCTATTAAAGCTTCAAGCTCCTCGTCTGGTGAGAGGAAGCTTTGATGGGCCTGGCGCTGTCTCTGAAAGATTCTCGTCAGAAATATGATGATGATAAGGCGATTTGGGAGAAGAGGCTTATCTCGACTGAGCAGGAGAAAGCTCAGGTTATTGAGGTCTCCAAGGGGTTGGAGAAAAAAATAAATGATTTGGAGGAGAATAATAAAGAGCTCGAAGGGAAGCTCAAAAATGCTGGGGAGCTTGAATATAAGCTCAAGGCTGTAGAGGAGGAGTTGGGTCAACTTCGGAAAGTAAGTCGTCAGAAGGAGGAAGTTGAGAATAAATTGAAAGCTGCTGATGATCTTCTTTCCGAGAAGCTTTCCTCGGAGAAGACAAAGAGGAAATTGGTTGTCAAAAAATCTTTCAGCACCGGCTGGGATAAAGGGTGGAATAAAGGTTTGGCTGCCATGATGCCGCAAGTAGAACATGGTAGCCTCAAATACTTTAGAGATGGATGGGTCGCTGATCTGCAAGAGATGAAAGTTGATGAAAATTCTGAACTATTTCAGCGACACATCCCGGGCCCCCCTCCAACTCCTGAAGAAGAAGAAGAGGACGAAGCTGCCTCTGAGGAATCTTTCATGGTGATGGGAGATCAAATTTCTCATCCCCCAGCTATCCAGCCCACGGGCGAGTAACTTCAGCTACCCATTACTTCATCCGAGCAACCTCCAGCACTTCCTGAGCAACCCTCTGTTCCATCCGAACAACCTACCTCCTCGTCCCAGCCTCCCGAGAAAGTTTTGGGAGACAAGGAAAAGGTGTAGAGTTGTTCGGATTTCTCTCTATTTTATTTTTCTTTGTCAAATGTAACTCTGAACTTTGTACTTCTCATTTATGATGTAATAAAATTTGAACTTTTGCTTATGCATACTGTTGATTCTCTTCTTCATGCTCTGTTTGCACTCTTATTAATTATTGCTTTTTCTTCCTTTACTAGTTGCTGGCCAGGATGGAATTATTGTCTGCTCATGATTCAAAACTGTTAAGGCAATACAATGAGTATTTCAAAGTTGGTCATACAGACATGAGTGTAGCTTAAATCATTGACATCCTCGGTCAAGGTGCTTCAGAGCAAGCAATTGAAGCCTATCAGTATTTGAAGTGCCTGCTCGATCGTGCAGTGGCTAACAACGTAGCATACTATGATATGATTGAAGATCTCTAAGGCACTCTTGAAGAACTTCAGCAACAATATAAAGAATCTACTGCCCTTTTGCACGAGGGGTACGAGAAGAAGTATCAGCAAATTAGTGCTGATAAGGGATACGATAAATGGTTTGCTGCTTACGATGTGAGGGAGAGAACTTTGAAGGCTGAGGTCGAAGAGCACAGACAGATAGCTGAGTTGTTAGAGCAAGAAAATAATAACCTGCAAAAAGAGGTGTCTCAGTTGAAGTCTACAGCTGCCACCTCAAACGCTTTGGTCCCTGTGAACGACGAGGGAGTCTCTTTCTTGAGGTCGAAAATGCCAACCTGAGGGATGAGTTAGAAACCTTGAAGAGGTATGGCCCTTCTACATCTACTCGAGGACGAGCAAGAGCTCCTCGGGGATGAGCAAGAGCTACTCGGATTTCTATCGAGGAACAGAGAACTCAATCTGCTCTAGAGAACCTGGCCTTCCAACTGATGGCAAAGAACCAGGCATTGGCTGAGATGTCTAAGAAGATCACGAGTCTAGACGAGCAGCTTTCTGTGCAGAAGTCTGTCTTGGATAATAAAGAACTCTTTATAAAAAATCTCCACGAGCAACTAGAAAGATTGACATATCAATTCCACAAGCAGCCCAGAGAATTCTGGATGGCTGGTTACAACGAGGCTCTCTACCATTTGGATGATCGTATCCAAAATGCAAATAATGAGGGTTACAAACAGGGATGGTTGAATGCCTTAGGTGTACTGCAACTGGAATAGGGTCATTACCTGTGGGATTGCCATAATCCTGGGCTGCTCGACCTACCAGTGCCACCATTCAAGCTTGGTATGAGTTGGATCCCTACTCGGTCCATCCCTCGGTGTTTGATTTCCAAATACCTTGGCGATTACAATCTCCATTCCAATATTGAGCTATCTCATCCCGAGAACCTACTCGATCGACCATCTGTGATGAACATCAGGATGCTTAAAGATCTTAACTTCATAAATTCCCCTTATGCTTTAAATGATCCACCTGCTGGCGAGGAACCTGTTTCAAAAGCAGAGGGGAAGAAACCAATAGAATAGGAATCTTGATGTAATAAATTTGTATTTCATTCTTGATGTATTTTGTTCTACATTTAATGAAATAATTTTATTTACAAATCTTGACTGCCATTGTCTAGTAATTATAAAACACTTTACATCTGTGCATGTATATCTGTTAAAAAAATAACAACATTGTGTTATTTGTCGATCAACTTAGTAGTAATTTAAAAAGTTACGAGTATCAAAAATTTTGTTCGATCACTTTCTCGTATTCATAAAATGTTTCCGACCAACCAAGGTTGGTAAATTTTCCTTTTCGACCAACTACAGTTAGTGGGTTTTTATTCCCGATCAACCATAGTTAGTGGATTTTTTCTTAACAAGCAACTTTGGCACTTTTTTGGAATAGTTTGAGTAGTCCGAGTTTTGCTGAGTAGTGTGTAGCACTAGCATTCCGCAAAAAAATTCCAACAAAAGGAAAGAACTGGGCAGAACATTGTCACTTTATTCATATTCGTGAAACTGCATTACATGAGAGTTTACATTACTGATAATATTTGCGCATGTGTTCTGCATTCCATGCATTCTTAAACTCCTCCCCCTCTAAAGTTTCTATTTTGTATGTCCCTGGTCGAACAACTTCCTTAACTCGGTAGGGTCCATGTCAGTTTGCTTCCAGCTTGTTGTGCTTTTGAATCACCTTCTTTAGCACATAGTCTCCTTCTTTCAAGTCGCACTTCTTCACTCTCTTGTTGTAGAACAAAGCTGTTCGTTGCTGGTAAGCAGCATTTCTAATGGCTTCTTCTTCCCTAACCTCCTCGAGCATGTCCAAGTCTAACCTTCTCATTAAATCGCTGACAGGGGAATTGAAATTCAGTATTCTGTGTGTTGGGAGACCCAATTCGGCGGGTATAACAGCTTCACTTCCAAATGCTAGCATATATGGAGATTCCCCTCTTGCTGCTCGGGGAGTAGTTTGATAAGCCCATAGCACAGATTGTAGCCCGTTGATCTAGTTTGCTTTCGTGTCATTGATACGACGCAAATATTGCGTATTTCACCCGTTAAAGTACGCGTTATTAGCCTCCTCGGGTACCTTAATTCCTATATTTATGCTCGATAATCATACAACCTCCATTTTATATGTTAGCATGCTATATGAGGTATATTTGGGCTTTTGTAGGGATTACAGGTGCTAAGTATGAAGTTGGATGCATTCCGGTGAAGTTTCGTACAAATCCGCACTCGTAAGGGCATTTTAGTCAATTCACAATTTGGGAAATTGTCCCAATGTCTTCATGTAAGTTGTATCCCTCTGAAAAAGCTTCGCATGGCCGCAAATGGTTCGCGATTCCGAGTCCGAACGAAGAAGTTATGAGACTTTAAGCGGAAGAGGATTCCAAAGAGACCAAAACCAGGAAGCCAAATCGATTCGGCTCCAGACCAAATCGATTCGGCCCCAGTCCAAATCGATTAGGCCCCCTAGACAAATCGATTATGAAATTTCCAAATCGATTCGGCTTGGACCAGTAGCCAAATATCGGGGGGCCAAATCGATTCGGCTCCAGGCCAAATCGATTCGGCCCTGCTGATATTTGGCAATTTTCCTTTTTATTTACAATTTTGCCATGGGATATTTTGTATTTAACCCTTATCTCTTCATTTTGAAGAGGGGATCTTAGATATCTTCATTATTCTCTAGTTTTAGGGTTTGCAAACTTGGGAGATTTGCCCTACTCCTCTCTTGTACTCTTTGTTTTGTAAGTTGTACATTAGTTTTAATTACATTAATTTAGTTGTTTTCCTTAATTTCCATGCTTTCATTTACTTGCTTTCTTTACTTTCTTTCCTAGATAAATTTATTTCTTGCTTAATTAGTTTAATATTAGTGTAAATTAGTTTATTTCCATGATTTGTCCGTAGATAAATAGGTTCGGGATTGTGTTCCGCCATTTACGGGTTTAGAACCTCGAAAGTTAGGTTTTCGTGTGAAATTGCATTTAATTGAAACCGCGTGTATTAAAGTTGGATTATTATGCGTTTAACTTTATTTGTCATATAACTTTAGTGTTTATAGCGATATTCCGAATTTAATCCGCGTGTGACCATTTTACGTTAAATGTTTAATCTCGCAACTTTGGATTAAATTCCTTATTGTGTGATGTTTATGCTTAATTGAAAATGCTCGATTAAATTGCTTTCGAGCCTTAACTCTAATTAGTAGTTATTTCGATCCGTGTGGTAGAATGCGATCCCGATCCTCACTTTCCTTTAATTTAGTGTTAACTTCTCTTTTCTTTAGCCCACCATAACCACCCATCACCTTTTCTTATTTCTTTTACACCCTTTTATTCTAAGAAGTTTTAAAACAATTAAAGTCTAAAATTTAATCACTCCCTGTGGATTTCTTACGATACCCGACTTACCGCTTTACTTGCCTCGCAAGTGTAGTAGTAACTTAGGTTTTTTTGTATCGCAACGGTGAAACACACAACGATTGTGTCCTCACACGAACACACTTTTTCCGCCCGGTCAGTCATTCAGTCTTTTTTTCAAACCATTCAGTAGCGTTCTGTTTGTCACTTCAGTTTGTCCATTGCTTTGAGGACGGCCTGGTGCCGAGTGTATCTTCAAGATATTTGACTGATGACAATAGGCAGCGAACTTCTCGTTGTCAAATTGTGTTCCATGGTCTGTGATGAAAGCATGAGGAAGACCATATCGACAAATTATGTTCTTCCAAATAAATTGGTACACCTTGTCGTACGTCATATCAATGAGAGGCTCAGCCTTAACCCATTTAGTAAAATAATCCACAGCGACCATAAGATACTTAAATCTTCCCCTTGTCGTCCGCAGTGGCCTGACCAAATCTATTCCCCATATGAAAAATGGCCAAGGGGAAGTAATGGGTGTCAATAATGCTTGGGGAGTTCTTCGAATGGAGGAGAAGCGCTGACACTTGTCACATTTTTTGGCATAGGCTATACAATCAGCTCTTATCATCGGCCAGTAGTATCCTTGAGTCATCATTCTTTGTAAAAGTGTCTGACCTGCTACATGGGCTCCACAGGACCCTTCATGGACCTCTTCAATCAAATCTTTCACCTCGGTGGGATACACACATCTTTGCAAACCTTATATAATTCCTCGTCTGTATAGAATACCATTAGTCAGTACATAACGAGCAGCCTTAAACTTCAGTTTCTTGGCTGCAAGTTTGTCAGTTGGTAATTCCCCTTTCTCAATATATGCCCTGATCGGATCCATCCATGATGACCCTAAATCGAGGGTATTAAAGTTTATCGTCAGATCTTCATCTATACTCCGACCAGCTGAAACTTCAATTGGGATTGTTCTTCATAGCTCGGTACGAGTAGCTGATGTTAATCGAGCTAAGGCGTCTGCTCTCGCATTCTCCATTCTTAGTATTCTGACCAGCTGAATAGCAGCAAATTCCGACATCAGTTCCTTTGCCTTTGCATGATATCTGATCATTAATTCTCCTTTGGCTGCATATACTCCCATCATTTGATTTATGACCAATTGCGAGTCACTGAAAATAATAACTTGTTCTGCCCCCATGGTTTTTGCCAAACTAAGACCTGCAATCATGGCTTCATATTCAGCCTCATTATTCGAAGCTTTGAATTAGAAACATAGGGCGTATTCCATGTCAACCTCGTCCGAACTGTTCAAAACTATCCCTGCGCCACATCCTGTAGTGCAGGATGAACCATCCACATACAGACTCCATATAGGTAACTCGTCTTCAAATTTCTGATCTGACAGAGTTCCTCGGTGGAAAATTTGTTGCTTCCTTTCACCATCTCCTGATATTTCTTGTTGTTCGTAGATCATCTTTTCTTGCCCTTTTACCAACCTAAGCTGGTCTGGGCTTGAATTTGATGATTCTGTAACATCCAAGGTTGATCAGTGAGCAACTTTTTCTCCTCGGGGGTATCAGGATAGGTGAACTCTGCTATAAAATCTGCTACCGCTTGCCCTTTTAGCGATGATCTAGGTTCATAAACTATATCATATTCCCCAAGTTCTATTGCCCAGTACATCAATCCTCCTGATTTTTCTGGTTTATGAAGGGCTTGCCTCAATGGCATATCAGTATATACTACTATAGTATGAGCTTGGAAGTATGGCTTCATTCTTCTACTTGTCTCGATCAATGCTAGTGCCAATTTTTTTAGCCTTGGATATCTGATCTCTGCTCCTCGGAAGGCCTTACTTGTGTAGTAGATTGGTTTTTGTACTCCATTCTCCATTCTTATAAATGCCGAACTAACTGCATTCTCGGACACTGCCAGATACAAGTATAATTTTTCTTCCATCAGTGGCCTGGATAACAGTGGAGTTGCTCCCAAATATTTCTTCAAGTCTTAGAAAGCCTTCTCACATTCATCATTCCACTCAAAAGTCTTTCAGAGCGTCCAGAATGGGAGACATCGATCAGTTTCTCGCGATATAAATCTGTTGAGTGCTGCTACTCGTCATGTAAGACTTTACACCTCTTTCTTCATCATTGGGGATCGCAGCCCTAACAGAGCTTCGACCTTTTTAGGGTTAGCTTCAATGCCTCGCTGATTGATAATGTACCCGAGAAACATGCCTTCTCGTACTCCAAATATGCACTTGGTCGGGTTCAACATCAATTGAAATATATCCAACTGATCAAAGGTTTGGCCTAAGTCAAGTAGATGATTGGAAGCTTTCTTGCTCTTTGTCAGCATATCGTCAACATAAACTTCCATATTGCAACTGATTTGTTCTGTAAACACTTTGTTCATCAGCCGCTGATATGTTGCACCTGCATTTTTCAAACCAAAAGGCATAACAATATAACAATAAGTTCCCCTAGGGGTGATGAAAGAAGTACTCTCCCTGTCTTCAGGTTGCATTTTAATCTGATTGTAACTAGAATAAGCATCCATAAAGCTTAGCAGCTCGTGTCCCGAGGTAGCATCCACTAATTGATCAATTCGGGGAAGCGGAAAGTGATCCTTTGGGCATGCTTTGTTGAGGTCGGTGAAGTCTACACACATCCTCCATTTGTTGTTATTCTTTTTCACCATCACCACATTTGCTAACCAGTCTGGATATTTAACATCTTCAATAAAGCAAGCTTTCTGGAGCTTCTCGACTTCCTCTTGTATAGCTTGATTCTTCTCGGGACTGAATACTCTTCTTCTCTGGTTCACAGGCTTGATCTCCTTATTCACATTGAGTTCATGACATAAGAAATTTGGATCTATCCCGGGCATATCCTCATGATTCCACGCAAAAGTTTTCTTTATGCTTCTTAGGAAAGCTATCAATTCCTGTTTTAGTGAGGCTTTCAACGATGAACCTACTTGAGTAGTTCGTTCAGGGTGCTCGTCGTCCAGAATGATGTTTTCAGTAGCTTCCACCACTTGACCCTTCACGAGTTGCGACTCATCTCTAGGATCCAATGTTTCAATTTCTGCACCTTCATCCACTTAATAGGTGGTGGTCTTTTTCCTTGATTCCTCTATTTCCTCTTGCTCGGCAAATGAATAATAGGATTCCCGAGCTACTTTCTGATCACCTTTCACAACTCCTACTCCAAAATTTATTGGAAATTTCAGGCATTGATGTACCGTAGATGGTACAGCTTTGAACTTCTTCAATCCTAATCTTCCCATGATGATATTGTATGTGATTGAACATTCTTATCCATCACGAAGAAGTGTATTCTTTCTGTTCGACAAGAAGGCCACGTACCAATGAATATATCCAATTTGATCGTCCCAAGTGGAAATACTTTCTCGCCAGCAAAACCGAGGAGGGGTCTATGATAAGGCTCCAGTTGAGATAGCTTTAGATTTAAACTGTCGAAGCACGAGTAGAACATGATGTCTGCCGAGCTACCATTGTCTACCAGTACTCTTGAAATCATTACCTCCTTCATCCTCATTTTAATCACCAATGGGTCATCATGAGGATATAGAACACCTGCGAGGTCGTTCTTTGAGAAACCAATGATCAATTTCTCTTTGTTTACCTTTCTCGAGCGATCCTACTCAGCTAAATTTATTCGTTGAATGTATGAGCAAGCTTGAGCCTCACAGAGGTAAGCTTTTCACTCTGCAGTAAGGTCTCCTCCTCCTACATCTCCACCTGTAATAACATTACAGTCAAATGATCCAAAGCGTATTAAAAATACCTCACGTTCTGCCTGCCTTGGTCTCTTGGGAAGATCGGGGTCGTCTTCTGGATCAACTTCATGGTCTCTTTTCTTGTTCTCCTCTGCTTGACGAGGAGATCTAGACCTCTCTCTTGTTCGGTAGTTGTTTCTTCTTCCATTCCTCCGATCAACATACTTTGACAGTTTTCCTCGTCTGATTAGTGTTTCAATCTCATTCTGAAGAGCTATGCAATTTTTGGTCATATGGCCATGATCTTTGTGAAACTCACAATATTTTGCCTTATTCCTCCTGTCAGGGTCTGCCTTCATTTTCTCTGGCCAGTTTAATTCCTCGTTGTTCTTGATTTCTTCTAGAACATGGTTGATGTCTTTCTTCAAAGGAGTATAATTATCAAATTTTTGCAATACTTCCCATGACGACCTTGTTTTTGAGTGTTTGTCACTACCATTATTCTTATGCTCTTTTTTCTTAGCTTTATCACCTTCCACCTTGATTTCTTTGGCATCCATATTCTTCTTCGCAGCCATAGCCTCCTCGGCATTCATAATCTTGGCCACTTTTCCCATCAGATCTAATATGGTTCTAGGTGGATCTTTGGCCAAAGTGTAGTATAACTTGTTAGGCAGTAGTCCACTCATCAAGGCGGTAATCGCTGTCTTTTCCTCATAATCAATGACTTCGAGTTTCTCGTTATTAAAACGAGTTATATAATCTCTAGTACTTTCACCAGTTTTTTGTCTAACACTTAACAAATGCGCTACTCGTTTAACTGGCTTTGCCCCAAAACAGAAATTCCCAATGAATAACTCGACCAGTTGAAAAAAAGTTGAGATATTACCCCGAGGAAGATTATTATACCATATTTGAGCAGATCCGGTAAGAGTTCTCGAGAATGCTCTGCATCTCATCTCATCTGGAACAGCATAGATGTCAGCTGCAGCTTGGTATTGTTCTATATGAAGGACAGGGTCAGTCTTCCCATCATATTTGGGGGTCACAACAGGTGCTTTGAACTTTGATGATATTAGAAAATCTACAATGGCCTAGACAAAGGGTGTTCCTTGAACAAAAGTTCGTTGTAGAGGGTTCTTGGCTTTAGCCATTTCCCCTAATCTATCCTCCAGCATCTGAATAGAGCCTTTCCACGCATCGTTTCCTTCCTCGGGCCTATTAGTTCGAGCAACTGATCGCGTTGATGTGGCTTCCTGGGATCTATCTTGACGAGCAGTTGGTCGCGACGGGGCAGATCCTTCCCTTAAGTCTGATGGTCGTCGAAAACTCCTCGATGCAGCTCTAGGAGGACTTTTGCTCCTCCTAGGACCTAATCGATCAAAAGGAGATACTCATCTTAATCTTTCTAGCGCACTAGTCCTTTCTGGAGAGAGAGTGATACGTTGTTCAGTATCTGTGGCTCGTACCGACGAAGTTCATCCAGGTTGATAAGAAAAATCTTCAGACTCCTCAGTACGATATGAATCGGTACGCCTAGTACGCGAAGAAGGTAAACGGGTATTTCTTTGAATACTTCGCGGTCCTGAATGGGTTGGTGCACCGCCATGGAGGGTTTGTATGAGTTGTCGCATAGTTTCTTGCATGACTATCTGGCCCTGGGCCAGATTTGTCATTATTCCAGCCAGATCTGGAATATTGGGCGGAGCAGATGGATTTGGAGGGCTTCCAGCATTTCGATTGCTGGGTTTTGGAATATCAGCCATTTGTGATGAATTGTTTTTGATGAAAAATGATATTACCAGTCGTTTCCCACAAACGACGCCAATCTGTTGATGTAAGGAATTAGATTATATCTAATTATTTAATCACATATAAAATAAAATGAGACAAAGAAATTTTAAAGTGGTTCAGCCTTATAAGAATGGCCTACGTCCACTGTTTTTGTTATTACTGACTGTTTGGGAATTCTCGATTACAAGTTTTCTCAAGAAATTTCGGTCCCTTTACAATGAGGATAATACAATGTATTTATAGCCCTAAGGCTGTAATATGAAAGGGTAATACATTCAATGCCCCTTAAGGGTATACATCTGTATGATAATAATAAGCATTTAATGCGCAGTCAATCTGTTGGTTATCCTGCTATTAATGCTTTGTTCGAGGTGCAGCTTGGACCACCTAAGCTGCTCGGACCGCCTAAGTTCCTCGGTACTCAAAAGTTCCTCAGTACTCAAAAGTTCCTCGTATAAGTTCTTGTTGGTCGGAGCTTCTGAGTTGATCGGGGAAGCAGAGTTCCTCGTTGCAGTATGGTTCCTCAGAGTCAAGGTGTTGTTCGGAAGTGTTTGTTATTGCCACGTAGATTGCCACGTGTCTTCACTCAATTGAGCCATGTCAGTAGACTAAATTTGGTATCAACAGATAGTTTCATTGTTCTTCCGCGCCATTCTATTGTGGTGTCCCTGGAATAGTGATCTCTAGACTGATGTTATTCTCATACCATAACTTCTTGAATCAGTGTCTTCGTACTCACCGCCTTTGTTATCTTTAAAATTGTCTCATTCTCCACCATGGTCGTTCACTTCTTGAATATCCACGTACACCTTGAATTTGTATCTCAAGAAGTAAACCCATGCATTTTAGAATGGTCATAAATGAAAGTCAAAAAGTAAGCCTTTATACCAATGGATAATAATGGGGACTCAAGCTTCTCTTGCTTCGGAGCTCTGTCATTCTTCTTGAAGTTAACCCATTTTTTATTTCCACATATGCAACTCTCATACAAGTTAATATCATCTTTATGTATCTCACATCCTTTAATTTCCACACAAACCCATTTAACTTTATATGTACTTCTTCCTAAACAATAACATCATAGAGTTGGTCATCACAAAGATACAACTTGTCTAGATTACCCGATGTGTATTTGTTAAATAGATCTCTACTCGAGGTAGCATGAAATGATGCTTAGAGTCTAACACCCATGACTTAGCCTTCCGCTCCAAAGCGTATGTCCGTTCGTCATCCACTTATTCTAAAATAATATTTCTTTAATTTTTTCTCTTCGGTGTCTTTCCTTAGGGAGTGCACTGGTTCTTGAAACATCCAGTCTTTTCATAATTCCATCATTAATATTTTTCTTGTTATTGGAAATTTTAGGTTTCTGAGATCGCAACCTACTATTCCTTGACTGGAATCTTCCTCTGATATGCCTCATGTTTGAATCTCTGTCTCTACTCTCTACATATAATGTTGATGTCTATGTGGAAGCACCAAGTGAATGGTGATGGATCTCTTCCCTCGTAATCATATTAACGACATCATTGAGATTCAGTTTGGACTATCCTCTAAAATCACGAATCGCTGTAGTTGTTCTGCTCCAACTATCGAGAAACTGCAATGGAACGGATGTTGCTCGAATCTCATCATTAAAATTCATTTCAACTAATTCTAATTGATCCATTACTTCGTTGAACGCATTTAGATGATTTCTACACTATCCGGATTCATCTATCTTTAGATTATAATTTTTTAATCAAATAAACTTTATTTAGTGGAGAGGGTTTCCCATATGTGTTGAAGAAGGCATCCACGAGGGACATTGTCATTTTCTCATTTTTTTTTATTGAACGCAACTGACTTTGAGAGTGATAGTATCACGATGTCAATAGCTTTCTGGTTTAGCAAATGTCAATCAAAATCCTTCATCTCTTCTAGCTTTTCATGTAGTGGAAAATAATTTTTTTTTCTTGAAGAGATAATCTTCCATCTGTATTTGTCAAAAAATAAAATTTGCACCGTCAAATCTCTCGACTTTGGATGTCTCTTTCATTTACGCAATTATTCACACTGGAACAAATATGCTGTATACTAAAACTAACTTTGCATAGTAATTTTGCCAAAAAGCTTTCGTGTGCAGGAGTTCTAAAATTAGACAAATATTTTTATACCCATTGTTAGTAAATTACACGCTACTAATTCCGTCAATTATTTTTCTTGGACTTTATGATTCAATGCATTATAAGAATAACAAAATACCACTCGTTTGGAAGCACTACTCTTTGATGTATGAATCCAAAGTATGCCCTTAGCAAAAAATAATACAAGAAAAATAGTACAAAAATACACACAAACGTAGCAGACAAATATTTAGCTAGTTCGTCAAATTTTGTCTCCCTTCTGAACTCACATCCACTTTCAATATATAATTATTTAAGACTTGTTATACACTATCTTGTCTCAATCTTGCTATCTATTTTATTTTTCCAAGGTTGCTACATTTTGTAACCTCCCTTGATGCATTTGTTGAAATCCGAAACATAGTGAAACTTTACATTAGCCAAGGTTGGAAAGGGTGGCCACATCTAGGCACTAGCTCACATGCTTTGGTTCTTCCCTTTTTTCTTCATTTAGTGTTCACACTACAACAAATAAAATTTCGAAATGTTTGTACCCACATATTCTAAAAAAATATTAAATTGAGACTAATGTCTTTGAATAAAATTAAGACGTGACTCTTAACCCCATCCAACTGTGAAAGTTTAAATTCTCCTAATCACTCCACGAGAAAAATAATAAATAAAGTTGAATTAACCATATCAAAAGATATAATCCGCATGATCAATGATTCCATTTGGATTACAAGATTTTATACCTCTAGATTGTCAACTTTTAGATACTGGATCAGTTATTGACAGCTCCTCTTGTTTTAGTTGACACAAAATATTCCTTTGGATTCTATTCCTCTCCACACATTATTATTTAATTTAAAACCGAGGTATCTTCAAAGAATCTTCCTAATTCCTTTTCATTACTTTTGGTTTTTGCAAACGGTGATTCTATGTCTGACATATAAATTCGATATATTTAAGGTCGGATTGATTGACATGCAAAATTTTTTTACGAAAAATAGTTATTAAAATTCATATTTTTTTTATAATATTTTAATTATAAATACTTTATATGAAAAGAATCACGTAAGAAGTGTTTCATCTCAATTGAAAAATATTTCATATTCATTCATGAAAGCATTGATTTCCATGAAAAATTTAAAAAGTAACAACAAAAACTCATATTTTTTCGTTCATTTTTCAACTTCACATCCAAATAAATTGTTTTTCATACATTTTCTATGTTTACAATCAAACATACTCTTAGTGCAATATATTAAGGATCCATCTATTCTCACTCTAATACTAACTTTTCTCACTCCACTTTTATGATTAAAAATCAATATAATCTATATTTATTTTCTCTTTTCATTCATCCAAAATCTATATTTATGCTCAAAACTTATATCCACTTTCTTATCCCAACTAAAACAAATATTTTAATAATTTATTAACGAAATTTTATTTATATTAAAAACTATTTTGATTATAAAAAGCTGTTTATTAAAGAAAACTATTTTTTTTAAATTGTATAAATTAATTGTATATAAAAAAAGTTGTTTATGAATTTTTTTTTATAACTGTTTCAAAAAATAAAAAAACGATTTCTGTTGTTTTAAAAAAAATTAACTGTTGTTTTTAAAAATTATTTATGAAAACTAAAACAATGTTCTATATAATATAAAAGACAATTTTATTACAAAAATAAACTATTTTAGCTATTAAAATAGTCTTTTATATATATATATATATATATATATATATATATATATATATATATATATATATTGTACTAGAACGACCCAAATCTTATCTTTTTTTTTAATTACAAAGCTGTTTATAAAATGTAAAATTTATTTTATTAAAAAAAATGCTTTCTTAAAAAAGATGTTTTTTACAAACTTTATTTTTGGTTAAAAACAGATTTTTTGTACAATTTTAAATTAATCTTTTTACTATTGGTTCACGCCAGCGGGTAGGTATAGGTGCTCTGACCACCTATATATATATATCGCTGACACATATGTATAGATGGTCTGGGGTATGTATAGGTGATCTGGCGGTATGTATAAGTGGTCAGACGGCCTTTATATACCGCTGACGTGAACCAAATAATTTAAAATAGTACAAATAATTTAAAATAGTACAAATAATTTATACAAAAGTTTGTTTAAATAATTTATGCAACAGTTTTTTTAGAACAACAATTAATTTTTTTTAATAGTGGAAATAATTTTTTTACTTTTTAAAATGGTTGTATAAAGTTGAAACAATTTTTTAAACAATTTTTTTTTTAATTTTTTAAAAAGAGTTTTTTTAAATAGACTTTTTTTATATTCAAAACTGTTTTCTATAAAAATAAAAAAATTATTAAATAAACAAAATATTTATTTTAGTTGGGATAAAAAAAGTAAATAAAAGTTTTGGGTATAAATGTAAATTTGAAATAAATAAAAAAAAGTTAATGAATTTACGAATATTATAGTCTTTGCATATTAAAATGGAGTGGAGGAAGAATGAGAGAAAATAGGGATAGTCTAACCCTATATTAATATAGTGTGTTAGTATTAATTTGTATTCAGGCTTTACATAAGTTCTATATTAATAAAGTATAGATATGAGTGAATACGAATATAATATATCAATGTAGCACATTAAATATATTAAATGTGTATTTCAACCTAAAATTATTCTTTTGCAAAACTCCATTGCCATTTGATGCGTTAAAAGTGCGTTAAAGTTAAAATATGTGAGAGAGGTCAAATACTTAACAATGAGAAAGCCATTATGTGATAGAGAAATGCTTTTCATACCGGATGATGGGGCCAAATGAGTTGGACTCAACAGTTGGCCACATATATATACATGTTTCTTTCTTAAAAAAAAAAAGAGAAATTCTTTTACAAAAAAAAAACAGTTTAAAAAAAAATAAAAATATTTTTTTTAGTAAAAGACAATTTTTAAACTAGTTTTAATACACAAACAAAAAAGTTTTTAGCAAATAAAAAACATAAATGCAAAAATCCGGTACAACTATCATTTTTTATGTCGACTCATGATTTTTATGTATCGATCACGAAACTATTTATTGTCACTGTCGCGGAACCACATTCGTAAGACAATAACGAATCGCAACACGTCATGTCAGTGTGTTGCAACCGATACTTATGATACGACGCGACACGACAAAAACATAAGAAAAAACAGTTTTACCGAAAAAATATATTTTAGCAACAAAAAAATGATTTTAGCAAAAAAAATTAGTTTTATAGAAAAATAAAAAACATAAAAATCAGCTTTTATCAAAATAAAAAAAGGTTTAAAATCGATTGCCAGTCATTTTCTAACACCCAGCAAAGGGTAAACTAAAAAAAGAAAAAAAACAACCCATACAAACTTTTTTTATTTTCGGCACACGAACACTGGAAAACATTATTTAAAAAACTTTTTTTTAAACGTTGATTTTTTTTTTTAAATTATGTTTAACGCATTTAGTCTCTCAAACTCTCATTTACTGGTTATTCTCTTATTTTTAAAGGTCTGCGCCAGCGGCATACCTTACTTTTAAAACACCAATTTTTCCAATATTCTCTTATTTTGTAAGGGCCGTGCCAGTAGCACACCTAATTTTTAAAACACCACCAATTTTCTCAATATTTTCTTATTTTTAAAAGTCCGTGCCACGCCAGCGGCACACCTTATTTTTAAAACACCAATTTTCCCAATATTATCTTATTTCTTAATAATTATTTTTAATGCATTTAGTCTCTCAAACACCCATTTACCAAATATTATCTTATTTTTAAAGGTTCGCGCCAGCGGCACGCTTTATTTTTAAAATACCAATTTATCCAATATTCTCTTATTTTTTAAAAAGTATTTTTAACCCATTTAGTTTCTCAAACACCCATTTACCGAATATTATCTTATTTTTAAAGGGTCGCGCCAGCGTCACACATTATTTTTAAAACACCAAATTTCCCAATATTCTTTTATTTTTAAAGGTCAGCGGCACACTTTATTTTTAAAACACCAATTTTCCCAATATTCTCTTATTTTTAACGTATTTAGTCTCTCAAACACCAATTTACCGAATATTAACTTATTTGCGCGGGCACCTTATTTTAAAACACTAATGTTTTGATGTTTAAGAGACACCAAATTTTTTTCCCAAACTTATATATTAAAAAAATGTCTGAATTGCTAACATATTGATATATAAAAAATATTTTTTAACCAAATTTTTTTTTACCGCAAGATTGTTATTAAAAAAATAATTTTTACACTAAAAGCATTCTTAGAACAGAAATACTATTCTGCTCGAATTTTTGACAGAATTTTGGGTGACAAACTGACGTGTCGGGTTGTTATTGGTTGGTTTATGAGGTTCGCGACACGTCAGTTTATCGCCTAAAATTCTGTCAAAAATTCAGGCGCCCTAGAAGTGCTCTTCTTAGAAAATGGTTTTGAAAAACATTTTTGAAAAAAAAAAAGAAGAGTAAAACAATTAAACACATGGAACACAAACAAAAAAACAATCTCTCTCCTACCAAGCCACCTCAGCCGGCCACCTCAACCGGTGTAACAAACCGGTGCGTCCACACCGGTACCATTAGCAGTCCTCTATGTGATTAGGATGTATCATAAGTTTATAGAAGACATTATTTGTCCTATTAGAGCATCCACAATAGTGGAGCTAAAAGACCCACGAATCAGTAAATTTACAAACCGAAACGTCTGCAGTGGTGGGCTTGAGTCTACAAAATTTGCATGACAAATGGTAGTGGTTCTCTAAATTTACGGAACGGTTACTGAATTTGTAAATGTTTCCTACGAACTTCATTTGTTCGTAGGAATTCCTACGAACAAATGAAGTTCGTAAGAAGCATTTAGTGGCCATAAATAATTAATTTTTATTACATATTTAGCTTCTTACGAACTACATTTGTTCGTAACAATTCTTACGAACAAATGGTGTTCGTAAGAAAACTCCTCTTTATTTCCTACGAACAAACCTTCCTCGTAGGAATATTATTACCAAATCTCTTTTATCTCACCACTGTGAGAACATACGGATGAGAAAAGGGAAAAGCCCTTTACAATTTGTAGATATAGCTTTCGTCCCTCTCCCCCACTAAGGATGCTCTTAGAAACTAAAGAAATCAGATTACGTGGCCATGAAAAATACTTTATTTTGATTAATTTTACTTTGTGGTTTACATTATATGAAAATAATAGTTATGAATATAACTCGTGCATCCTTTATTTAATATTTTTTACTGAAAAATATTTTTTGCTCAATATATATGTTTTTAGTTTTAGTTCTAAACATTTTAAGTTACCCTTAAAAAATTATCTCAAAATGTTTTGTTTTGGTATTTAAAAAATAATCAATATTTAACTGTTTTAAGCAGTTTTAGCCAGCAGTATAATGTCAAATATTGGCCCATTATTTCAAAATACCAAAATAAAAATATTTTTAGATGATTTTTTTAAGAGTACCCTGAAATGTTTAGAACAAAAAAAAAAATTTATAAAAAAATCACATATGAGAGGTCTGTAAGTGGGTCCCGTAATGACCCCCCCCCCCCCCCCCCCCCCCCGACGATATATATATGTCCCCTCCTGAGGATTTCTTATGGTGCAGTACATACCATTTTTTTTAAATAATAAAAAATAATTTTTTTATGAAACTTCATAAGTATGATCTCCACGGTGAGAAGATCATCTCCAATTATTTTCATCAAAAAATTCAATAAAAAAATCGTCCAGATGAGGTGATCTGTAAAAAAATGATATAAATATGCATTTTCAACCGTTAAAATCTTGGGGATCATTTCAACCACTCTTTGATTGAATTTTTTGATGAAACTTCATGAATATGATCTCGACAGTGAGAAGATCATATCCATGAAGTTTCATAAAAAAATTCAATCAATAAAGCGGTTGGCGCTGCCCAACATTTCAACGGTTGAAAATAAATTTTATACCTTTTTTTACATATCACCTCAGAAGTTTTTTTATTAAATTTTTTAATGAAATATTGGAGATGATCTTCTAATCGTGGACATCATATTCATGAAGTTTCATCAAATTTTTTTTTTTTTACTATTTAAAAAAAATGGTATATATCAGGATCTACAACATAAAAAGTCCTTACAGAATTCTCTCTCTCTCTCTCTCTCTCTCTCTCTATATATATATATATATATATATATATATATATATATATATATATATATAATCAGTTTTCAACTTCTCATAAAAGGAAATTTTGTTCATTCATTTGCTAAGTTTAGAACTAAATGTACACTAATATGCTTTTCCTTATTCTAATGTTTCAACAGATGAAATGATAAAATCATAATAAGCTTCAGTAAGGGTGTGTTTCGAAAATTCGGTTCCATGACATGGATTGAAATTGGGAAATTTTCAATTCAAATTTTGAACTCAAAATATTTGAATTTCATTTTCAAGTCATAGAATTAGAGTTTACAAACATAACGTGAATTTCAATAAATTCATATTATTTAACACAATCAATAAATTGTCTTTTTTCACCTAATTGCATTTAGTAGCGCAAAACTAATACATAATTTTGTACAAAAAATTTCTTACAAACAAACTTGGAATCATGGATTGGAAAAAAAATATATTTATTTTAAAAGACGGACATGTTTATGATGTGACAAATTAGCAAGATAAGTTTGTCAAAAAAATGCATACAATTCTAAGAATTGCATTTTTCAAACACATTGTGTGAAAGAGAAGTTGACCTTAAGGACAATGTGCCCTACTTTTGTAACATAGTACACTGAAAACTCCATCATTGGTGGGACTAGTGATTTTAAATGCACACCCCACATGTGAGACCAACGTTGTTTGTGTTTCCTTTGCAACTCCAAACCTTACACTTTGGGGGCATCCCACTCTATAAGTTTTTGGCCACTCCGGTCCTCTTTTATGCCAACCTACATTTCACTCTATTTAATGTGGGGGTACCCTACATACTATTGAAGAGTAAGAATGGGAGAGGGTTAGTTTATTATATCTTTTTTACCTTGGGAACTCTAAGAAATGAGCATTTAATGTAGGTCATAAAATTTATTGTTTTTGATGTGGGGTACGGTGTTCAGTATAAAATGGGTTTTGATAACATGTATTCTAAGGACACATATTAAGATCTCAAAAATAATAAGAACAGAGTTTCGACATATATTTAATAGGAAATATATACTCATATAGAACTCTAATATTTACTGTTTTGAAACGCATAACATGTGCCCTAAGAATAAACCAGTAAGGATTAGTTTCTTGTAATATATTTTCTTTTTTTTACGTTGGAACTTTAAGAAGTGAGCATATAAGGTTTAACCTAAATTTTATTGTATTTGATGTGGGGTACCCTACGTACTAAAGGATTAAGTATTAGAGGATTAGCTTATTGTATTGATTTTTTACATTGAGAACTTTAAGGGTCCGTTTGGTTCGTGGTGAAATATTTTTTACCGCATTAAAAAATAATTCACCTAGGTAAAATATGTATTTGGTTGGACATTTAACATGGTGAAATAAAATAAATATGGTGAAAAGTGAGGTGCAACTTTAATCATTTCAAACCATGGGTAAAGTGAATAATTCAACAGGTAAAACCATGGAATTTATCCTATTACCAGACTAACCATTTTTATTTCCACTTACAACTATCACAGAATTATTTCTCCGTCTCAATTAACACGATCATTAAATATTCATTTTTCATTTTTAATTTAATTTTTTTATTTTAAAATTTTTTTAAAAAATTAAAAAATAAAAATTTTAAAAAGATAAAAAAAAATAAAAAATAAAAAATTGAATATTTATTCCTACACCCTCTATGTCTTCCTCATAACCTTTTTAATATTTAAAAACTAAAAGACAAAAAAACCCTCTATGCATTTATGATTAGAACAAATATAATCTTTTGCCTAAAAATCTATTACTTCAAAAAAACATAATATTATGAAAAAAATAAAAACATAATATTTTGAAAATAAAAATCCTAATATTCTAGAAAATTAAAATTTTAATATTCTGAAAATATAAAAATTATAAAAGTTGTTTTTTCCATTAAAATATATTATGTTATTTATAAAAAAAACTTATTTTTTATTTATTTAAATGGACGTTGATAAAAAAACTATTTCGTTATTTATGTAAAAAAAGGGGCATATACCAAATAGTCCCTCAATTTTTTTTTAATACACGTTTGGTCCAAACCTTTTTATTTTACACCAAAAAGTCAATCACCATGCGAAAAAGACTTTACCATGCCGGTGACGCGGATCTTTAAAAATAAGAGAATAAGGGACTTTTTGGTACAAAATAAAATGCTTAGACTATATGTGTATTAAAAAATATTTGAAGGGCTTTTTAGTATTTGATCCTAAAAAAAATGGACATTCTTTTTACCATTTCTAGTTAAAAACTGTTTCATTATTTATTTTTTCAGTTAAAAACTGTTTATTTTACTTTTTTAAAAATAATTTTTTACTATCTAAAAAAATGGTCCGCGTCAGCGGTATGTATAGGCAGTCCGACCACCTATACATACCGTTGGCGCAGACCAACATATTAGAAAAAATGCTTTGCGCCAGTGGTATGTATAGGTGGTTGGACCACCTAAATATATCACTGACGCGAACCATATTTTTTTAAAACAGTAAAAAATTGTTTTTAAAATAGTTAAAAAATAAACAGTTTTTTTCCAAGAATAAAATTTGTAAACAAAAAAAACATTTTTTTAAGAAAACAGCTTATAGGAAAAACAAATTTTACGTTTTATATACAGTTTTTAATTAAAAAAATAGGTAAGACTTTATGTTTTATACACAGTTTTTTTTTATTGAAATTATAATTTTTTGTTTTGTATCAAATGTATTTAATTTAGTTCGAGGTGAAAAAATTGGACATTTAGATTATATAAATCTAAGGGCACAACTGTAATTTATTATCCAAGGGGTGTGGGGAAATACATGGAGGGTGTGGGAATAGCTATTCGTATAAAAAATTAAAAATAAATGAATGTTTGTTTGGGTCAAGGTAATGTGTTCGGAATTTTTTTTACTAATTAGGATGGTTTCATAGTTGGGATCTATTTTTTTTTATTTAAATTCTTTTAATTGGGACACTTTTTTTCATAGTTGAGACTTTTTTTTTAATTGGGAATGTTTTTTTTAAATTGGGGCTATATTTTTCAGTATTGAAAACTTTTTTTTTTAATTGAGACTATTATTTCATTGTTGAGAACTATTTCTTTAATTGTGGCTACTGTTTTATAGTTGAGAGTCTTTTTTTGTAATTGAGATTGTGTTTTATAATTGGCCGTTTTTTTCATTGTTGGAAAGTTTTTTTTGAAATTGAGACCGTTTTCTTTTTTAGTTGAGAATATTTTTTTTTAATTGGTACTATTTTTTGAACTTTTTATATTTATTTGTCTTGCGTAGCCAAATATGACTAGTTACGGGGAGGGGAATTGTGTCAAAATTTGAGTTTGAGGTAAATGTATATTTTTTAATGGTCATTGATACTTGCGATGAAAATTAAATAGTTGAATATAACTATTTTTGTGTGCATTTGAAATATGTGGGTAATATAGTCATTTTATTTTTTTTCACCATATTCATCTTGACTATTCAAACAATAAATGGTGAAAAAGTTAAAATTTTTACCTAGTGAAAACTCGATCATTCAAACGGAGATGGTGAAAGCAAATCACTAAGCTAATAATTCATTTTTTATTTTTAATACAGTGAAAAATATTTCACCACGAATCAAACGGATCCTAAGAAAAGAGGGTTTAAAGGTTGGATTTCATGTTAAAACATGTTTAAACAATAATGGATTTTTGGACTACATGGCTTTCATGGGAGTGGAGTCCCTCGCTTCAATTGATTCCATCAGGCAAACATGTCAAGCTATGTCTAAAATTTGAAATGAAAAGTAGTCCTACAGATTATTAAACCCAGTCCGTACAATAAAAGTAGAGAAATTTGGAAAAAGTAGTTTTTTAAGAGTTGAAATGAATCTTTATATAAAATTGTGTTGAAATAGATATTTATAAAAGGATGAAAATTATCACTTAAGTTTAGAATAATAACAAAAAATTTCATCCTTTTTTTTGTTTAATATGTTTTTTATAAATATTATATTACAAAATATTAAGAAAAACTTAGGCATTTGATATCTAATCTAATAATGGCGTAATTGCACAGAATAATTATATATTTTTGTTTAATAGGTTCTTATAAATATTATATTACAAAATATAAAAAAATATTTGGCCAGTGAATATTTAATCACATAGTAGTATTATTGTATAGAATAATTAGATTAGCTTGAAATAATGTCTTAAAAATAGAAGTCGCTACGATGCTATGTTAATATGTTTCGATCATATATTCATTGATGTTGTATGAACATGTAGATATATTATGCCGTGTCTCATGTGACACTTGCTAAAGTCACTAATCGTGACGCAATGCCACTATTATTGGGGTTTTTGTTTGTTTTGAAAATAAGACTGGTTTTAAATTATAAGGGCTATGTACATTGGCTAAACATTTTTTCCCAAAATAATTTACTTATTTTTTTTCACACCCACAATACACACACACACACAAGTATGTAGTTATTTTTCTAAGAATCCTACATTCTTAGCTTCTCTAACTTATATAAACAAAACAATACAATCCCACAAAATTCTACGCACCCAGACAGTTTTCAAACTTACCTCAAACCGACTAGACTATTTGTTTTTTTCAAACTTATGTGGAGATTTTCCTCCCATTTTCGTGAACAACATAACCTTCCTCTTGATAACAAACAATCCCACCAAATTCGCCTCCAAACCTAGTACTTTATCCAACTTTGCTTTAATAAGTTTCACTACTCACTCATTTCAGTTTCCTTCTAACTATATGCTCATGGAGTTTTGCAGAGTTTTAGTCCTCTTTACCTTGTTTTTTTTGTTGGAAAATTTGACCTAAAGTTGGAATTAAAAAGCTGTCTAAATTTTTTGGGACAGAATTATGAGCAGCTTTGAGCCCAAATTTAGGTGGGAACCACACTACGATAATTATGAGACCATATACGACTGCGTTCTCCTCTGCAAGAAGATTAACGTAATATATTCACATGTCCAATTTCATTAAGTTATGATTGATAAATATGTCCCCAAAGTGACTCAAAAATAATGAAAGTTAATGAATTGAGTATGTTTTAACTCTTGTCCCACATTAGAAGAGTAGTGGAAAGTTGATGAGTTAATAACACCTCAAGTATGGACTTATGCTTGGATGCTAAGAACGCGATAGACCCCCAATTTTAAAAATCTTACACTACAAAAAGTAATTTCAACAAAAAGCAATTTCCTTTTAAAGATATGCGAAAGTGAGATGGTTCAACTAAAACAACTTTTGATTTATCTCAAATTAAAATTAAACCTAGTGAAATAGGATTAAAACAGACACTTATGTTAATTTCAGCAAAACCAATTTAACCCAAGTCCTAGCAATTTGCCTAAAACATATTTTCATTTTTACCAAGTTAGGCTAAACAAAATTTTATCCAATTAAATTAAATGACTTGAATTAAATTAAAAATTACTCAAATTAATTTTGCACCAAATTAAGTAAGTAGTGACTTAAACAAATTTTATCTTTTTACCTAATCCTACGTTCTAAGTGAATTATGCGAAAGATAAAATAAACGATAAATCACTACGACGCGATGTACGAGGAAAAACTCACAACGGGAAAAAACCTCGGACGACCCTAGCCTTAAGTCCACTAAGTATGGTATTTTACAAGTACAAGCAAGATGACTTACAACACTCGACTCGACTCACTTCAAGCCCCGACGCGTCTTCTTGTACCGACCTCCACTTAGTTGCCAATCCCGGACTCCACCGGAACCTTGGAATCCACCAATGAGGAACTAGGAAGAAACCGTCAACCACACATAATGCCTTTCACCATATGAGAATGCCACGGCCAAAAACGAACTTCTTCTTCTTTGAGGGATTTAGAAGAAACCCAAACACTCTTCCAATGGTAGAGATAAACCAGTGCCAAAACTCCAAGCAAATTATATATAGAGAGGAACTTGGATAACTAAACAAATGGGTATAACACAAGTGTTTAATGAATTTTTCTTTGAAAAATAAACACTTAAACTATGAACTTTTCTTTGGAAAGATGAACACTCAAAAACTCTCTCTAGGAGTTAGAATAGTATGAAAAGTTAGTTTTCCAAAGTTGGTTCCCGCACTTAATTATTCAGCAAAAAGATAGTAGGGTAAAGGAGTAGGAAACTTGGAAAAAGTATCAGAAAACTGCCATTTTAATTTCCCGCCGGAAATCTCGTTTGAATGAGATTTCGTTCGAACGACACTTCTAACGAAGTTCCAGTGGCTAATGGGGAAATCTCGTTGGCAAACTCGTTCGAATGACATTCTCGTTCGAACTACATTCTCGTTCGAACAACAATATCGAACGAAATGCCAGAAAGCTGAAAATCTTATTTTTAGCCTAGAAACTTTGTTTTAAAGTTTTAATGAAACTTTTTGAAAATAAACAACAGTTTAAAATAAACCTGCACCCATATAAATATTGTTCCAAGCTCCTATATATATTAAACTGCATTCATATCTTAGGAGCAATGGAACTATGTTGATGACGTAGAAACGAGGCACAATACAGACGACATTTGATGAAGATTTAATATCTTGGCAGCTACGTCTTCAACTACCATGTCTTAGGTTTGAATGGATACAAGTAAAAACTATCCTATGACATAAACGTTTTTGTTCGGAATTGATCCAAAACAACATTAAGACTCAATCGGATAATTGTGTCCTTACAAATCTCCCCCTTTGGCTATTTCGGGACAAAAACCAAACAAAAATGCTAAAGGGCCGCCAAGCTTACAAGACACAAAAACATCCCACCCAAGACTCGACCCAATACTCGACTCAAGACCCAAGGATCAATATCTTTACCGACGAAGAAAGTTGCCATATAGAAGAATTCCTGCACACTTAAGCAAACTATTAAACCCATAGGGAATATCAATATATTAAGTGCAATAATAAAATAAATACTCCCCCTAAATTAATTCTCCCCTTTATCAAACTATGATCAACCTAAGAAGATAGCGACTCTCACTAAGTTACATCTCCCCCAAACTAAGATACGATTATAATAGGATTAGATACCATTTCTCCCCCTATCATTCTCCCCCCTTTTGTTCAGGAAAAGACAAAGGATAATACTAATTTAAACATGATGGATAAGGTGATAAGAACATGATAACATATAGGCAACAAAAGTATAACTAATCCAACAAGTAATAACCAATACCAACTAAGATGCAAGAAAATGATACCAATATGATACATAAAGTATTAAGCATGTGATATCAACAAAGAATGCAACAAATTAGATACTAAGTATGAATTAAAACAGAGATGGACTAGAAAGAAAGGAAAATACCAAAAAAAATAATATCAAATATATGTATACATAATATATACCAAATAGACATGAGTACACATATATAGATATAAACATCAAAATGACACACAAAAAATATAATATGAGTCTTCCACACTCTTATAGCATAAATGTGTCATATGAAAATGAAAGTGTTGGGGTGTGAACTAGCAACAATTAAATTTATACCCAATCACTTAAAACTTATTCATGGAGTTCTCAATTGATTGCAAACTTCAAAACATTTGAATATAACCTCATGCGATAATATAAATTGAACTCAATGAACAAACATACACAATGCATACAAGCCTAGCATGTTGATGATTCTACAAACCAATAGAGTTATGACATTGAAAGCGCAACTAGGATAAACGGATATTGTGCAAACCGTTAATATATCATCCAATCTCCCTCAATAAGCATATATATTTTTGAATGAATATATCACTAAAACAGGCCTTGTCAATTATTTTTCTTTTTAAAGCCATATTTTCTTTTAGGCCTTTGGATCACATATTTCTTTTAGGTCCATTCAAACGGTGGCTTACTATTCGCAAAAGATGATAATTCCTTTCAGAGCCCTTCCCCATGCACATTCATATATATCATTTTTATATCTCAAACACATCTCACGTGCAACGAATTTTTACTTGCACTAGTCCTCCTAGGTCACAAATATGTAGATGACAAGATTGGTAGGAGAACACCTCATAAAGCTCAAATATACATATGAAGTTAAATTTCAAAAAAGCTCGTGCATGAATGAATTGAGGCATATAAAAATAGAATCCATTTAATCAACACAAAATCCAACTACTCCATGTAAGAATGGTAAAGAACATAATAAGGATTGTCAATCTAAACCAAAAGTTCTAGCGACATTTGAGCGAAGAATATGGGATTCTAACACATGTGTATGCCACATAAAGTATGTCAAACTAAAATACACACAAAAAAATCTTTTTGAGCTTTTGAAAATTTTAAAACAAACAAAAAAAATATTTACTCAAAAAACACAAAAAAATCATTTGTATTTTTCATTAAACCTAAATTACTAAAAGGTAAAATACAAATGATAAACAAAAATCTTTTTGTATTTTTCATTTAATGCAAAATAAAATGAAAGAAATATAATACAAAAGATAAACAAAAATCATAATTCTAGCATGTGATTAAACATGGAGCATGGACTAGAAAATGACTAAAACACCTAGCAGAGATATATAATATGAAGCACAAACAAGCTAGAGTATGCAAACATAACTAATACATTCAACCTTTAAATTTATTAAGGGAGGTTTCATGTGAAAGAAAATGAGAATCAACAAATCTAATATCTAGCGCGTCTAAAAATGATTCCCTAACCCATATAGATGTATATTTAAAATGATGGGATTTGGGAACTAATGAAATGCTAGACATAGACTTCCTAAGACTTCTTTTAAGATCAAAACAAAATGACCTAAGGTGACTTTTCCTACCACAATGCAAGCATGTGTAAACACAAGGAATGTTACCTAAGGTGTGACCTTTTCTAAAGTCGTTGGATAAAGTTGACCCTTTAAAACAAACAATGATTTTAGCTTTAGCAACGAAAGTATTTAAACTAGATGAGCTAGAACCATTACAACTACTACTCGAGTCTTGAAGATCATTTTTCATTTTTAAAATTTTGGACGCAAGTAATAAATTAGACTCCTCAAATTTACGTGACTCCTTCTTTAAATTTTCAATAATACCTAGAAGGTTATCACGCTCCCCCCTCAATGTGAGCAAAATTGTCCCTAAGAGTCTTTTCTCGACAATCACTCTCTTTCTTGGACTTTTCTAAAATATTAAAATTGCAATTTATGTCCTTGAGCTTTTCACGAAAAATATCTTTTTGAGATAGCGAGGTTCGCAAAAGTTCAACTTTAGCTTTGAAACAAGAATTTTCAGTTTCAAGAAATTTAATTCTTTTTGCAAATCTCAAATTTAATTCTCTTAATTTTTCATTACATTTCTTAAGACCATTAATTTCCTCTCGAATAGCAAAAACTTCATTATCATTAGAAATGGAGAAATTATCATTAAGACATCCCATCGAGAGATACAAAAAAAATTGAGAGTGAGTAAAAAAATGAAACACCTAAAAATGTAAGGAGCACAAAAGTTATAAAAGTCGAAAAATGGATCTTTGGCACGATAAATTAGCGCTCCGGCTCTGATACCAATTTGAGAACGCGATAGACCCCCAATTTTGAAAATCTTACACTACAAAAAGTAATTTCTACAAAAAGTAATTTCCTTTTAAAGATATGCGAAAGAGAGATGGGTCACCTTAAACAAACTTTGATTTATCTCAAATTAAAATTAAGCCAAGTGAAATAGGATTAAAACACACACTTATGTTAATTTCACTAAAACCAATTTAACCCAAGTCCTAGAAATTTGCCTAAAACATATTTTCATTTTTACCAAGATAAGCTAAACAAAATTTTATCCAATTAAATTAAATGACTTGAATTAAATTAAAAATCACCCCAATTAATTTTGCACCAAATTAAGTAAGTAGTGACTTAACACAATTTTATCTCTTTACCTAATCATGCGTTCTAGGTGAATTATGCGAAGGATAAAATAAATAATAAATCACTACGCCGCGAGGTATGAGGAAAAACCCACAACGAAAAAAAACCTCGGACGACCCTAGCCTTAAGTCCCCTAAGTATGGTATTTTACAAGTACAAGAAAGATGACTTACAACACTCGACTCGACTCACTTCAAGCCCCGACACGTTTTCTTGTACCGACCTCCGCTTAGTTGACAATCCTGGACTCCACCGGAATCTTGGAATACACCAATGAGGAACTAGGAAGCAACCGTCAATCACACATAGTGCCTTTCACCATGTGAGAATGCCGCAACCAAAAACGAACTTCTTCTTCTTTGAGGGATTTAGAAGAAAACCCAAACACTCTTCCAATGGTAGAGATAAACCGATGCCAAAACTCCAAGAAAATTATATATAGAGAAGAACTTGGATAAACTAAAAAAATGGGTGTAACACAAGTGTTTAATGAAATTTTCTTTGAAAAATATACACTTAAACTATGAACTTTTCTTTGGAAAGATAAACAATCAAAAAATATCTCTAGGAGTTAGAATAGTATGAAAAGTTAGTTTTCTAAAGTTGGTTCCCGCTCTTAATTATTCAGCAAAAAGATAGTGGGGGTAAAGGAGTGGGAAACTTGAAAAAACTGTGAGAAAACTGCCATTTTAATTTCCCGCCGAAAATCTCGTTCGAACGAGATTTCGTTCGAACGAAGTCTCGTTCAAGCGACACTTCTAACGAAGTTCCAGTGACCAATGGGGAAATCTCGTTGGCAAACTCGTTCGAACGACATTCTCGTTCGAACGACATTCTCGTTCGAACGACAATATCGAACGAAATGCCAGAAAGCCGAAAATTCTATTTTTAGTCCAGAAACTTTGTTTTAAAGTTTTAATGAAACTTTCTAAAAATAAACAACAGTTTAAAATAAACTTACACCCATATAAATATTGTTCCAAGCTCCTATATATATTAAACTTCATTCATATCTTATGAGCAATGGAACTATGTTGATGACAAAGAAATGAGGCACAATACACACGACATTTGATAAAGCTTTAATATCTTGGCCGCTACGTCTTAAACTACCCCGTCATAGGTTTGAATGGATACAAGTAAAAAATATCCTATGACATAAACGTTTTTGTCCGGAATTGAGTTAAAACAACATTAAGACTCAATCGGAGAATTGTGTCCTTACATATGCCTTTGGGGTATCTCAACTCTTTGAAGGGGAGATGGCCTACACTATGCATGTGTTGGGTTTGGGCCGAAAGCCCACATGCGTGCGTCGAACGTCTCGTCGCGGGATTATTTGACTGTTCCCAATAGTCAAAACCAAGGCTATAAATTAAAGCCATTCCCTCCAATTTTAACCCCTCAAGAAAAATATTTTCTTTATTTCTGCGTATCATGCTACTGTTCCGGTTGAGTATTAACACAGATTTGTGTTCATTGGAATTAATTATTGATGTGCTTCATAATTAACTCAAGAAATCCGTTTTACAGGGCTCGGATTTATCTTTTTATCGTGTTATTAATTCTGCAATATCAAGTAAGTTACATTTTCTGTAATTCATTTTTTATTCCTGTAATTATAATTTTATTCGTAATGCTATACTTTTGTATTATCAATATAGTAGACATAACAATCTTAAGGAAAATATAATTATGTTCTACTGTTTATAGTGTACAGAGTTTTTTTTAATTACAGAATTTTATTTCTATAAAATAAGTTTGTTTTGACAGAAAAATTTGAATTAAAATATTGTTTTATTACAGAAATTTAATAAAACAGTTATTGTTACATAAATTAATGTCGACACTGTTTATATATTCTATTTTAGAAAATAAAAATTTTATTTGTAAATTTTTGTTAAACCTGTTTATATAAAAATTTTAATCTTAAAATTATAATTCTGTTTTGTACGAAATTTTTTTTTAATATTAAAAAGTGTGTGACACAGAATTTTTTTTAGACTAGTATAAACTTGTGTTTATATTTTAGTTTAATTTTGAATATTATTTAGAATTCTTTGGAATTCATTTATTGTTAATTATATTTGGAGGAAATTGGTGTACAAAATTTCGTATTCTTTTTGATTAATTCATTTATATATGAATATTATCATTGATAAAAATTCTATTTTTGTAACATAAAGGGAATTTCATAGTACGAATACTATTCCTCCTAATGTGACTGACACTAACACAAATGTGACTGCACCCGTATCTATGCCACATGGGGAGAAACCGAAAAAGTTCAATGGGGCTAACTTCAAACATTGGCAAGGATAAATGTATTTCTATCTCACTACTTGCTAACTGGTTAGGTATGTATATGATAATTGTCCCTTTATTCAAGAGGGAGATGACTCAGAAAAGGTTGCTGGTATTGATGCTTGGAAGCACTCTGACTACCTATGTCGGAATTATATTCTGGCCTACTTGGACAAAACATTGTATCATGTCTACTGCACGATCAAGACATCCAAGGAATTGGGGAATTCTTTGAAAAAGAAGTACAAAACTGAAGATGCTGGGATGAAGAAATTTATCGTTGGGCGTTTTCTGGACTTCAAAATGGTTGACTCTAAACCAGTGATCTCGCAGGTGCAAGAACTCCAAGTGATCCTCCACGACATTCATGCTGAAGGAATGTCCCTTAGTGAAACCTTCCAAGTTGCTGCAATTGTTGAAAAATTGCCACCATCTTGGACTTTATTCAAAAATTATCTCAAGCATAAGCGAAAGGAGATAAATGTAGAGGAGTTGGTGGTCAGGCTGATAATTGAAGAAGATAACCGTGAGTCACAAAAGAAAAGTGGAAAGAATCCAATGGAAATAAAAGTCCATGTTGTTGAAGGTCCTAAGAAGAACAAGCGAAAAAATGATGGGGAAGGAACTTCCAACCAGAACAAGAAGAAGTTCAAAGGCAAATGTTACAACTGTGGTAAACTTGGACACCGCTCAAGTGAGTGTTGTAAGCCTAAGAAGAAAAATCGGAATAATCCTCAAGCAAATGTAACTGAGGGTGAAAACATAGCCAATGACTTGGCGGATATGAATCTTTCTGCCGTGGTCTCTAAATGTAAGTTGGTTGGAAATACCAAGGAATGGTTGGTGGATACTGGAGCCATGAGACACATTTGTGAAAACAAATGGATGTTCTCCCCCTATAAGCCTTTGGAAAATGAGGAGAACCTCTTTATGAGGAACTCTTCCACTTCTAAGGTGGCGGGATGAGGAAAGATTGCTCTAAAAATGACTTCTGGAAAGGAACTTACTCTCAATGATGTTCTTCACGTGTCGGATATCCAAAAGAATATGATTTTTGGATCTCTATTGACTAAAAATGGGTTCAAGCTTGTGTTTGTGTCTGATTGCTTTGTGTTGTAAAAGAATGACATGTATATAGGAAAGGGCTACCTAAATGAGGGGCTCTTTAAACTCAATGTTCTTACTGTAACCCCAAAAAAATCTGTTTCAAGGAATAAAATTGCTAGTTCTTCTTACTTTATTGAGTCATCTAATATTTGGCATGCTAGATTAGGACATGTTAATTTTGATACTTTGCGTAGATTAATTAAATTGGAGTTTTTGCCAAAATTTAATATTTATAAAAATTATAAATGTGAAATTTGTGTGGAATCTAAATTAGCTAGATTACCTTTCCTTTCTGTTGAAAGAATATCTGAACCTTTAGATTTAATTCACACTGATATTTGTGATTTAAAATTTGTTCAAGCTAGAGGTGAAAAAAAGTATTTTATTACTTTTATTGACGATTGCATAAAATATTGCTATGTATATTTGCTACACAGTAAAGATGAAGCTATTAGTGCATTTAAGTAATATAAGAATAAAGTTTAGAATCAATTAAGAAAAAAGATAAAGGCTATTAGGAGTGATAGAGGAGGTGAATATGAATATCCATTTGAGAAATTTTGTTCTAAAAATGGAATTATTCATCAAACTACCACTCCTTATTCTCCTCAATCGAATGGTGTTACTGAATGCAAAAACCGTACTTTGAAGGAGATGATGAACTCAATGTTATTAAGTTTAGGATCTCCCCAGAACTTGTGGGGGGAAGCCTAACTTTCTGCTAATTACATTCTTAATAAAGTACCATAGAAGAAGACTCACAAGACACCTTATGAATTATGGAAAGTTCGAAGACCTTCCTATAAATATTTACGAGTGGGGGGGTGCTTAGCCAAAGTGATGGTTCCTAAACCTAAAAAGGTAAGAATAGGGCCAAAAACCGTGGATTATGTGTTCATTGGTTATGATACTAATAGCAGTGCATATCTATTTCTAGTTTGTAAATCTGAGATTTCAGATATTCATGTAAATACGTTTAGTGAATCGAGGGACACTTCATTTTTTTAAAATGAATTCTAGTATAACATCACCCGAGAATCTGGTCCTTCTAAAAGGACAAATCAAGCTACTATAAGTGGTACTCATCAACCTATTGAACTAATAGAGGATGAACCAATACGTAGTAAAAGATCAAGAACCTCGACTTCTTTCTTTTCGAATTTTTTAACATATTTGCTAGAAAATGAACCTCAATCGTACAAAGGAGACATATCCTTACCTGATGCTTCTAATTGGAAAGAAGAAATTAATAGTGAAATTGAATCCATATTATAAAATCATACATGGAAACTAGTGGGTCTTCCACCAGGTTCAAAACCGTTAGGTTATAAATGGATCTTCAAAAAGAAGTTGAAGTCCGATGAATCAATTGATAAATATAAAGCTAGACTTGTAGCTAAAGGCTATAGGCAAAAGGAAGGGTTGGATTACTTCGACACATATTCACCGGTAACAAAAATAACGTCCATTCATATGTTAATAGTAATAACTGCTATTAATGGACTTAAAATACATCAAATGGATGTAAAAACCGCATTCTTAAACGGTGAACTAGATGAGGAAATTTATATGGAGAAAACTGAAGGCTTCAAAGCTCCCAGAATCACTTTATGGATTAGAACAAGAACCTAAGCAATGTAATACCCCATATTTTTATGGCTTTTAAATTTGGGGATTTATTAAATATAAATTGAGATATTAATTTAATATTTATCCAAAAATTTATTCAAAATATTTACTAGCGCGGTGAGAGTTAGCCATTATTGGGAATTTGTTGAATATTACTAATTGAGTAAAGTAATATACAAGATTGATTTTATTAAAATTGTCACGAGTGAATAAAATGGCAATTATGAAAATTTAAGTCAGGACGTGCCTATGTTGTGTCGGGACTAGATTATTATTATTATAAGTGAATAAATTATAAGTCGCTCATATGGTCATTTTGAGTGAGCCAAAGTCTTCGGAAGGGTTGAGATAGTCAGAAAAGTGTACCCAGGGGTTTAGTTTGGGTCTCGGAGCGTTTTTAGGCCTAATTGACATCCCAGGATGGTATATTAGACATTTTGTATTTTTGAGTAATTAAACCCACGAATTTCAAAAGTTATATTAGCCTTTAGGAGTTGCCTTTTAGGGCTAACAAACACAGAACCTTAGAACGACCATTAGAGAAGAAGATAGGAAGCTTTCTAAGCAATCCAAGGCCCAGAACTCATCCGTTTACACCGTCACCACCACCAAAACGTAGATCGCACGACGAGGAACGTAACCATGTCTTTTTCATCCACAAATCAGAACCTTAAATTTCAGGCAAGTATTTATCTTGCATTGTTTTTAGTTAATGTCTCACCCATGTTAGTTTAGGATTTATTAAGAACATGTTTTATGAAAGAAATTGATAATTTAGAGACTTAAAATCGCATGTTTTAGATAAACTAAATGTATTCTGGACATACCCATCATATGTATAGAATTATCCATGAATTAGTATGGATTTAGAGGCAAGAAATCTGGAAAAGAATTAGAAGAATGAATGTTTCATGTAAAATTAGGGTTCTTGATAATTATGTTAAATTATCCCATAAATTCAATGCCTTTGATGAATTTGGACATGTTTCACGTAGGAAATCATGTATATAGGTATATGTCACTATTAGAAATGTTGTTTGGGAGTTTGGGAATCAATAATGGCATTTTGGAGTAATTTGGAAGATGAAACCCATAGGTTAAAACTGCAGTTTCTGGGCAAGAACTAGTTGATTGATTGATCGACCCAAGAACATCAATTGATTGACCCCCTTTTCTCGATCGATCGACCCCTTCTGAAATACTGTATATTTTTCCCCTTTTTGTTTAATCCGATTTAAATACATGGGAGCCTTTGATTATTATTTATAGAGTATAATGGATCGTAAGGAGGACCTTTAGGGTCTAACTAGACTCCGTTGAATGAAATTTAATATGGGATGAAATTGTGGGTTAACGGGGAATTTCATTACACATTAGATATTGTGCCTATGTTCATTAATAAAATTGTGGGACTCGTGAAAGTCTTAGACCAGAAGGTTAGAGAGGGTATACTTATACGATGCAAATATTGAGTATTTCATCCCTCGAACCTACGCATTTTATAGCCCCCTCGAGTATCTTATTCCCTCTATTTATGCTCGTTAACTAGACAACCTCGTATTTCTACGTTAACAGGTTTTGCAAGGGTTAATTGAGTTTTTATAGGTATTTTGATGCTAAGTGTGAAGTTCGGACGCATTTCGCTCGATTTCCGTACGTGATTGCACGTTCAATGGCATTTTAGTCTTTTCACAGCTTGGGCACCTGGGCCAACATCTTCATGAAAGTTGTAGCCCTCCTTGCAACCTTCACGTGGCCATGAACGGTGCGCAATTCTGATCTAGAACGAAGAAGTTATGGCAATTTAAGTGGATGAGAAAGGCAAACAACCAAGACACCATTGTAGGGGGTTGTGACCTGCTTTATCGATCGATCGACCAAAGGGGTCGATCGATCGATCCTTCGTGACAGTGGGATGTTTTCTTCACCATCAATCGATTGATGGTTTGGGTCGATCTATCGATCCCCTGTTTCCAGGAGATATTTTGCATTATATTTTCTTTTTCCTTTTCTTTTCTTTACTTATTCCAACTTACTATAAATACAAATTTTTGTTGTAATAATCATATAATTCGTTTTAGGTAGGATAGGTTAGGGTTTGGGATTTGAGAGATATTTTCTTCTTCTTCATATGGTGTGATAACATTTGGGTTTGTAAGGTTGTACTTTTATCTTCCCTCTCCATTAATATAGCTGTATTTAATTATTTCTTGCTTTGTAGTGTAATTTATATGCTTTCTAATTTAGGTTTACATGCTTTCTTTACACGCTTTTTAGTATAACTTTAACGCGTTTTTACCATGCTCTCTAGATAATTTAAATTAGGTTATGTTTGAATTGAACTCACTCGGGTTGATGCATAGCTTGGCTTTGGTGATGGTGTTTACGGATCTAATTTGGGTGCGTTGTTCTAGTTATTGCACCTAGGAGATTTGATGAGGCATATCATGTATGTCCCGTGCTTACGACCTTACGTGCACAATTTCTGGGATATTTGTTGACGCCAAAATCTTATTAGGCTTTTTATGCGGATTTAGGGGCGTGACAACCCTTGGTTCAACTAACTGTCGAAACGAGACACATTCTAAATAGCTCGTCGACCCATGTATCCATTTTGTACAAATTAACCCGGGTGAGGGATATTTGACGCAACCTATAGTTTTATCGCTTTGTTAATATAGTTTCATTTTCCCTCGCCTAGAATAATCATTTCCCTTTAGTGCATCTTTTTCCTTTTTGTGTATAATCATCTTTTACACTTTATTTCGGAATATTAAATCCTATAAATTCTAGCAACTCGTCCCTGTGGATTTTTGATGCCCGACTTACTGTTGTTCTTGCCTCGCAAGTGTAGCCGTAATTTGGGTTTGTTTGTATTATCACGGTGAAACGAAAACTTACACGCGCACGCATTTCACGCGTGATCAAAATGGTACCGTTCCCGGGGATGAGTTTGTTTTAGACTTTATTTGATTTAGTATTTCATAGTATTTTCTTTCTTTTTGTATTATTTTCTAATATTTTGCAGGATTTCCACATTTGAGCACTTAGAAACGCTCAAATTTTTCCCGCGCGCACCTATTTTGTGGAATTTGCCACTTCGAGCCATTTTTGGGGTAAGCATGTCTTATTCCAATTAATTCGGTAATCATTGTTATAATTCTCAAAATTCTCGCAAACCTATGACTTTCGGTGAATACTTAGAATCCTAAAGTATAACAAATTCAAATATGACTTTGGGCGAGTATAACGAAAGTCAAAATTTAGGTTATTAGAATTTTGATGATGATGAGAATGATTTTGGGCCTTCATCTCCTTATAATAGGAATTTTGAAGCGAATTCGAATAGTTTTCAAAATTCCTATAATAATGAGTTTTCGTTTAAGTCCGATGGTAATTTTCAAAGTTCCCATTTTCATGGATCCGCAGCTCGACCCATGACATTCGTTGAGGACTTGCGTATGTATGAGAATGAGAAAATTGAAACTCTTTATCAGGAAGAAAATCGTTGTTGGGAGCATGAATTGGATTTATTATTTGAGTCCGACGAAGATTTTGCTTTCGAGACTTTTGAAGTCGAGGAATGTTTTGAACCAAATGAGGTACTTGTGCCTACTTTGGAACAAACAATGCTAGACTTTCCCCATTGCATAATAGATATTGAAAGTGAGGATGAAAATGATGTAATATCTATTTGCAATGGAATGATTTCTTCTTTGGCCCCCAAAGAAGAACATTTCATTGAAAATGATATTATTTCCTTCGAAACTCAATCTTCATGCGATGATGATTCATCTCATGAGTTTGAATTTCTTTCATCCCCATTTTCATTTTCTATTATCACATCGTCACAAGTACCCGATGATTCGGTTTCAAACATTAATGTTTTAAACCTTTTCACCGATGAGGAGTACTTTCTCGAGTTGCCTTCCACGATCGCAACCGTGCCTTCGTGTGCGACACCTCCCATTACAATTTCAAAATCTTTGGGAGGTTATTCGACTTTTCTCGATACCCACATTTTTTTTCACCCGTGCAATCCAAGCCCCCCATCGTCCCACCAAAACTTTTAATTGGCGATGGTTCATTTCTTTCGCCTTACACATGCCTTCCGTTGTTCAAACGGAATTCATATTTTTCAGAAGGCATGCTTGTTTGTGAGGGTACGTCGGTTATCCTCCAAAGTCAAATCGTTTTCACGGTGGACCCTCAGCTATTTAGACTTCTAGTGTACAGTTAGTGTGAAGCCTAAATAGTAGGTTGTATACAGTTAGATTTTTATTCTTTCTTTCTTTTTATTTTTTTCTTTCCTTTTTAATTTAGTCTAGTGTATTTAGTTAAATTTTTATTATTTATTTTTGCTATGCTCGGTACTAACTATGCTCGGTACTAACTTGTTTTGTAGATTCTTTGGACTTGTTATTATGGGGATCGCTCCAATTTTGGGTAATATCGCTCTTTTCCTCTCTTTGACTTCGTTCTTAATGTACATTGAGGACAATGTCAAGTTTTAAGTTAGGGGGTGTGGGATATTCTATCCATTTCTTTATTTAGTCCATTTTTTTGCTCACATGTTAGTACTTAGTATGCTTTTCTTAGAAAAATTGAAAAATTTCAAATATATTTTCTTTCTTTTTTCTCCTTTTTGGGGCTTTTTGCCTTTGTTTTCGATGATAAATTTCAATAATTGTTCGATCCAATATACAACCCAATGATGCATGTTCTCTATTTTAGAAGTTGTTAGACTTTAGTCTCGATTATTGATATTATGAATAACTTCATGAATTAAACTTTAATCCCATGAGCACATGCACTTTTATGGTTCTATTGATTTGGTTTAAGATTTTTATAACTCGATAATATTTTGTTGCATTGTATATACTTACACAGAGTAAGCTCTGTACCTTTCATCATTTGTGAGTGTTATACACTATTCTTTTCTCATTGAAAACATTGAATTCGCTAGTAATCTCACTATTCTTTCATTTGATCGTTCCTTAATTGAGTTCATACTTGAAATGTGTTACTTGATCATGATTTTCATATATTGTTTGATTCGAGAATTGCATTAACGTTTGGAAATGATCATAGGCCCTCTTTGTTATATCACCCATATTAGCCTTGACCTCATCCTTATATGTTTACCCTCGTTAACCCCTTTGAGCCTAAATATAGCCTTTCATTTCATAACCCCATTCCCATAACCAACTCCAAATTGGAGTTATATACCATACATACACTTTCCACACCTTTGTTTGGAATGTTACTTGGGATTGAATGATGTTGTTGTGATGTCGGTTGCAATTTAGGCGTATGAGAGTTTGATAAGCAAAGAAAAGAAAGTAGTGAAAAAAGTGAAGAAAAAGAGAAAGCAAAAAGCAAAAGAAAAGAAAAGAAAAGAAAAAAATGAGAAAAAGAAGAAAAGAAAAAGAAAGAGAAAGTTGTATATGTTGTGTATAGTTCAATAAGCTTTGATTACTCTCCCCGATGATATATCTAATGCTTGTTTGGAACTTGTTTTCTAATTTTGTTATTGCCCGCATTTTCCCATTATCCCGAGTTTTCATCCCGAACACTTTGAATCCGTACATGCATTCCTACATTTCATACCCTAGCCTAGCCTACATTACAACCCTATTAAAGTCCTATGTGATCTTAGGTGCATGTAATTCAAAAGTTTAAATAGTTTTGATATCTGTGAAAATACATTTCGCCTCCTTTAATGTGCGGTATCCTTTCATTGAGATTACATTTTTTAGTTTAAATATAGCGTTCTTCATTCGTGACATGTGTGCGGCCTCGTTTCCATTTACATTTACTCTTTATGCCCGCATGTTCCGTGTGTTACCTCCCTATTTCGAGTGAATTCACTTGATGAGCGTAATGCCCATGAGGATTGAATGTATGCTTGCTTTAATGTTTATCCGATTTATATAAGTTTTTCGCCAAATCACACTTTGAATGTGCTCGCTCCCCCTCCCACATTTTAAAGTTTCAATTCTATGAGGTGCATTCTATAATGTTAATGATTCGGAATTTTGTTTGAATCTGTTCAATGTGCTAAGAATGCGTATGAAATCTTTTTTGCCATTGTTGGGCTTGTCGCATGTTGGTTTGGGCATATTTTGATGAAACCATGTGATGTTTGTGGGTATCATCCCTGAAAACCCTCACAAGACAACACTCGTCCACTAGGGTGACCTAGGGGTTTAACGGCTTATTGCATACGCTAAATGCAATCGAATCGCCCACGAAAGTGGCATTTTGATTTTATACCATACTTTTGTACTATTTCCTGTTTTTGGTTTGCTTGTAGTTCTTGTTGCAGCCTATTTCACTGATAGGGACTAGCAATGTGTAAGTTAGGGAGTGTGATACGACGCAAATATTGCGTATTGCATCCCTCGAACCTACGCATTTTAGCCCCCTCGGGTATTTTATTCCCTATATTTATTCTTGTTAACCAGACAACCTCGGATTTCTACGTTAACATGTTTTGCAGGGGTTAATTGAGTTTTTATAGGTATTTAGATGCTAAGTGTGAAGTTCGAACGCACTCCGCTTGATTTTCCGTACGCGATGTTCAAGGGCATTTTAGTCTTTTCACAGCTTGGTCACCTGGCCCAACATCTATATGAAAGTTTTAGCCCTCCTCGCAAGCTTTGCGTGGTCGTGAACGGTGCACAAGATTCAGAACAAAGAAGTTACAGGATTTTTAGCGGAAGAAAAAATAAGAAAACCAAAAGAGGAGGAGAAGAGGAGGAAAAGGAATGTAGTAGGCTGCTTGATCGATAGATCGATTAAAAGGATCGATCAATTGATCCTTCATATTTTTTCCACGATTTCAACCATCGATCGATCGACTAAAGGGGTCGATCGATCGATCCCCTGTTTTCTGCAGATATTTTGCTTTTCTTTTCTTTCTTCTTTTCTTTTATTCCAACTTACTATAAATACAATTTTGTTGTAATAAACATATAGGAACATTTAGAATTGATTTTAGTGTAGAATAGGTTAGGGTTTGGGAGTTGAGAGCTATTTTCTTCTTCCTCATATGGTGTGACAACATTTGGGTTTGTAAGATTGTACTTTTATCTTCCCTCTCCATTAATATAGTTGTATTTCATTATTTCTTGCTTTGTAGTGTAATTTATATGCTTTCTAATTTAGGTTTACATGCTTTCTTTACTCGCTTTCTAGTATAACTTTACCGCGTTTATTTACACGCTTTCATTTACCGCGTTTTTACCATACTTTCTAGCTAATTTAAATTAGGTTGTGCTTGAATTGAACTCACTCGGGTCGACGCGTTGCTTTGCTTTGGTGATGGTGTTTACGGAACTATTTCAGGTGCGTTGTCCTAGTTATTACGCCTAGGAGATTTGACGAGGCATATAATGTATGTCCCGTGCTTACGACCTTGCGTGCACAATTTCCGAGATATTTGTTGATGCCAAAATCTTATTACTTTTTATGCAGATTTAGGGGCGTGACAACCCTTGTTTCAATTAACTGTTAAAACGATACGCATTCGTAATAACTCATCGACCCATGTATCCATTTTATACAAATTAACCCGAGTGAGGGATATTCGACGCAACCTATAGTTTTATCGCTTTCTTAATCTAGTTTCATTTTCCCTTGCCTAGATTAATATTTCCCTTTTATGCATCTTTTTCCTTTTTGTGTATAATCATCTTTTACACTTTTATTTCGGAGTATTATATCATCTAAATTCTAACAACTCGTTCCTGTAATCGTTGTGAAACGAAAACAACGACTGTGCCATTACACGAGCACACCTTTCATGCGTGATCATATACCTACTGAAATTGTATTTAGCAAGAGAATACTTCGAGAGATGAGAAGTATGTATGAAATAAATTATAAATGGGAATAAAAGAGACAAATCCGTTATGTGAGATAATTGAGTAATTTGTGCTAAGAATAGATAATTGTAATTATGGGTCGTGGGCACACCTAATTTAGAAAATGTGAATATTTATATATATGACTCTGTGACTGTGCATATATTATGTATTTGTCTAAAAATCATATCTGGGCTACTTGCTATCACAGAGGTTTTCGCGCCGGGACAATCTTATCTCGATTGGGCCTTTATGGGGGATATTGACTCGTACCCTAAAAGATAGTATCCTCGATACAGGATTTTTCAGAATGATAGTCAGATGTTCTAAGAGACGTGAGGGTATGTACTGACCTCTTAGGACCTGGAACTATGCTTCGCCTCCATTTGTTTGTGTTTTGTATTAATACAGTTCGAGAGTGATTCCGAACTAGTATTTTCCTTAGTTTGAGTGATACGAGGACTTGATAGCAGAGTATGCCAGCACCATAGATTTTATGTGGGGTGCCGTTAATATATATATTATATGTGTGACTAATATATATACGTATATCTATATGGGAACTTTATATTGTGCGTATAAGTAGATAAGTAATGAATACATGCTTCAACTTTATTATAAGTGTTCAGGAACTTTATAATGGTAATGAGTTATTCTAAATAACGTAAGAAATCTCGAAGAGAATGATTTCCTAAAGTAAGTATCATAACCTTGATTTTCACGTGATAAAACCTTATGAAGAATAAGTTAGATAAATTTATGAGATTTATTAGTACGGTAGGGGTGCACACTAAATGAGAGGTGAGAATTCTAAAGAGAGTGTCGCATACTAACATGGTTGTTGCATTAGCCGGTATGCATTTTAAATACTTGCTAAACTATTTTTAAAACTATTTTACACTCGGGCTCTGACCCATTTCCTATATTTTTCTCTCTGTTGTATATATATATGTAGGTATTACAGGTGCCCAGCCACAGGGGCATCATGCATAGGTTCTTTGGATTGGACGCGCTGCAGCTGATGTGGGAGTTGCAGGTCGTTGCTTTAGACGACCTCTTTATTGATTCTGTTTTTGTTTTAGTTCTGCTTAGTTAGGCCATGTGTCGCCCGTTTCCCTATTCAGTTTGGATTTTTTTAAAGGTTTACGTTTGTTTATAAGTCCAGTATTCAGTATTCCTTGGGAGTTAAATTTTGTCAGGATGATTTCATGTATGGTTATTTGACTTGTTTTGGTTAATCTAGATGGATTAATTCTTTGGTGTTGATTGTTATCCATAGCACTTATGTGATTGTTAGACTGTTGATTATTTTAAAAAGGTTTTTAAGTTGAAATTTAAAAATGGAAATAAGACTTTAAGTTGTTTTGACACTTAGCTTAATTATTTAGGGTGTTTAATTTGGAAATTTTATTTAACGACAGTGATGCTAAGAATGAACCAACCGTTCATCTTGATTTATAATTTAATAAAGGACTGATCACCCGGTGTTTAACTAGGCGGGGTGTCACAGGTGGTATCAGAGCATCAGGTTCTAGTATCCTTTAGGATCAGTGCGGCTTATTATGCTTCCATCATTGTTTTGTTTCATATAGAGCCCTAAGTTTAGGATTGTTGATTTCTATGGTGAGATTCCGTTCTCCTCCTATAACATATGTATATTAGTGAATTCTATTTGCGTTCAGATGTGTGCGTGTGCCGAGCGATGAAGGATCTCATATGAGTTCCGTTAGGCGAACATCAGGAGGTAGGGCTTCGTTGAGGTTGTAAAGTATAATCGAGAATGATGACCGTAGTCAAGGTCACCCCTATTAGTGAACGAGAGGACAGGACTGTAAATACAACTAGGATGCAACCTACCAATTCCAAGTGCTGCTATAGTCAAAATTGAGGATAAATTTGACCCAGACAAGTTTGGATTTTTTTAAAGGTTTACGTTTGTTTATAAGTCCAGTATTCAGTATTCCTTGGGAGTTAAATTTTGTCAGGATGATTTCATGTATGGTTATTTGACTTGTTTTGGTTAATCTAGATGGATTAATTCTTTGGTGTTGATTGTTATCCATAGCACTTATGTGATTGTTAGACTGTTGATTATTTTAAAAAGGTTTTTAAGTTGAAATTTAAAAATGGAAATAAGACTTTAAGTTGTTTTGACACTTAGCTTAATTATTTAGGGTGTTTAATTTGGAAATTTTATTTAACGACAGTGATGCTAAGAATGAACCAACCGTTCATCTTGATTTATAATTTAATAAAGGACTGATCACCCGGTGTTTAACTAGGAGGGGTGTCACAGGTGGTATCAGAGCATCAGGTTCTAGTATCCTTTAGGATCAGTGCGGCTTATTATGCTTCCATCATTGTTTTGTTTCATATAGAGCCCTAAGTTTAGGATTGTTGATTTCTATGGTGAGATTCCGTTCTCCTCCTATAACATATGTATATTAGTGAATTCTATTTGCGTTCAGATGTGTGCGTGTGCCGAGCGATGAAGGATCTCATATGAGTTCCGTTAGGCGAACATCAGGAGGTAGGGCTTCGTTGAGGTTGTAAAGTATAATCGAGAATGATGACCGTAGTCAAGGTCACCCCTATTAGTGAACGAGAGGACAGGACTGTAAATACAACTAGGATGCAACCTACCAATTCCAAGTGCTGCTATAGTCAAAATTGAGGATAAATTTGACCCAGACAAGTTTGGATTTTTTTAAAGGTTTACGTTTGTTTATAAGTCCAGTATTCAGTATTCCTTGGGAGTTAAATTTTGTCAGGATGATTTCATGTATGGTTATTTGACTTGTTTTGGTTAATCTAGATTGATTAATTCTTTGGTGTTGATTGTTATCCATAGCACTTATGTGATTGTTAGACTGTTGATTATTTTAAAAAGGTTTTTAAGTTGAAATTTAAAAATGGAAATAAGACTTTAAGTTGTTTTGACACTTAGCTTAATTATTTAGGGTGTTTAATTTGGAAATTTTATTTAACGACAGTGATGCTAAGAATGAACCAACCGTTCATCTTGATTTATAATTTAATAAAGGACTGATCACCCGGTATTTAACTAGGCGGGGTGTCACAGGTGGTATCAGAGCATCAGGTTCTAGTATCCTTTAGGATCAGTGCGGCTTATTATGCTTCCATCATTGTTTTGTTTCATATAGAGCCCTAAGTTTAGGATTGTTGATTTCTATGGTGAGATTTCGTTCTCCTCCTATAACATATGTATATTAGTGAATTCTATTTGCGTTCAGATGTGTGCGTGTGCCGAGCGATGAAGGATCTCATATGAGTTCCGTTAGGCGAACATCAGGAGGTAGGGCTTCGTTGAGGTTGTAAAGTATAATCGAGAATGATGACCGTAGTCAAGGTCACCCCTATTAGTGAACGAGAGGACAGGACTGTAAATACAACTAGGATGCAACCTACCAATTCCAAGTGCTGCTATAGTCAAAATTGAGGATAAATTTGACCCACTCAACGTGGTGCACTTGGGAGAGGGTCGAAAGGTAAAATTAAGGAGAGTCATCAGCGAAAATTCTAGACATGCGGAAATTGTGAGTGTTACCCAATGAAGGTAATATATTCAGAGGCTTGGAAATATAGTGGAGTGTGGTTAACTAGAAGTGAAAATTTGGGGTAAAATTTTTCTTGACTCAACGGAGCAAAGTTACAGTAGTGGGAGTCAAACACCACCGTTACTAGTGAAATGTTGCGTTAATGAAAGGACCTTAGGTACAGTTTAACTGCACTTTCTTTCATCAGTTGTTCAGGATAAGATATGAACGTCGTGATGAACCCATTTCGGAAGGGCTGGACAGGGGTCGATTTGCAAATGGATTTAGACATTTAGCAAATTTTATATCAGCGAGAGTGGATACCAATGGTAGAGAAGATTCCAAGTGAGAAATCAACTCGTGAGGAAAGATTGACAACACCTAAAGAGAATTCTGCTGGACAGTCGATCCATATGGTGACAATGTCACGCATTGTCCGTAGAGATTTTAACGCTCTTATGAAAGGAGCTTAAGTAATCGAAGGATTTATTGGAGAGTGAGTCTAGATGAAAAGTAGTTAGTAAAACACCGTAAGGGGGAGACCCATCAAGGGGCTCATTTAAATGATTCAAATATCTGAATTCTTAAAGCGATGGTGAATTCAGTAAGGGTTATTGAAGCCTGTAGAACATTCCTTAGGGCCAACAAAGCTAAGGGAACAACGGGGGTAGCCATCAGGAATCGAGCCTAACTAAGTCCGAGAGAAGGCCAATCCTAATATGGTTAGTATGAAAGGTGATAAGTGGATTATGTGTAGAGGTATTTTGTGGAGAGTGAAATCACATGCGTTAATGTCTTCCCGAAGTGAGTCAAGGGACAAGAGTAGAATGCCTAGTAAAGGACAATGATTAAAGCAGTTTTTGGTTTGGTTTGGATAGGCGTATTACGTCTGGGGACCATTTGTGCAGTCAAGACGATTGGAAAGGTAGAAGTATGAGTTTTATCCTCGGAGGATGAGGCGTATTTTATGTAAAACGAGCGAGTCACTATATTTTGTTCATTGCTAGATTAACATGTGAGACAAGTTTAATGTGTATAACTATAAACGTTATTATTACGTGAATATTTCCCTAGTGTAGTGGGATTATCTTAAGTGCTATCCGCGGAGGATGGATGGGTGTATTAATAGTGTTATATATTTTTATTGAGATTACTCATTTTAGTGATGCAATATACGAGTATGATATTGTCTTGGTTATAACTTTATAGAAATGGTTAGTATGATAGTAGGCAGTTATTGTAAGGCTATCAGAGGGGTTGACTTAGTGCAGCATATTTTTGTTCTGGCGAGGCCTCACCTGCGAGAGGGTCGAACTCGCACTTATATTATCTATTTTAGAGACTTCGAAGGGGATAGTGGGATCCAGATATTTGATCCCGATGTGTGTAAGGACTTTGTTGTTATGATTCAGTATGTATTGGGTTTACTATTGAGCGAAAAGATTTAACTCATTATTATGTTTAGTGCTCAGGACTTGGGTGATAGGAAGAGCGCATTGATATATCTATCCTTTAGAGATGTGGGAGTGGAGAGTTATACCCATATGACTGGGGACGGGATTTCGAGAATCCCGACTGTATGTATTCGAGGTTTATGGAATGTGATTACCACCAATACTGAACGATAGTGCAATTGGCAAAATGTTCTTTGTTAAGTGTAATTATGGGAGGAGATGTAACTTTTCAGTCAAGAGATGGAATAAAGAGGTACATGCTATGGACGGAGGGCCTAGAGGATTTCAATAACTGACAATGCTAGGTAGTATTGTATCAGGGGGGTTCCTTGTTTGGGTTTCGCTTTGCAATAACTTAACGTAAAGTTGGAAATAGGGAGATCTTTGGTCATTAGTTCATGAGTTCGGTACCTCAGTCGTATTAGGAGCAGGTAATTATATCTATAAGTTGGAAGTTTAATTATGATTTAAGTCCAGTGGAGCCGATGGTGTGGTAAGAAAGCATTGAAAGTTTTGTTTTATCACCACGAGTTGAACGGCGGGACGATGATAAGGAGAATTTAAAATTTCAATTTCTAGGGGTGATTGAGAATACCCAAGTGTTGTTACCGCGTTCTGAGCACAAGGGAAATAAAGAGTTTGAATGATTTTTAGCATGGATTATTTGGGAAAAAAAATTAATACAAGAGAGAAGACTTGTATTTATTTTGATGTATAGAACATTGGTGATTTATTTTAGTTGTTGTATCTATTCGAGAGAATTGTTGTACTTTTTGAATAGATTTGAGATTAGTGGTTTCCCTTTTGTTATTGTGGGATGAAGATGATCTATACCTAGTATTTTGATGGATTTAGTTAATTTTATCGATGAGCAGCGCGCCGTTCGCTCTTCCCGGGCGGGCGGGGTGCTACAAAATGGGGGCATCCTGGTTAGCTGATGTTAGAATTGTTCGAGTTGTAGGGATTTGGGAATAAACGTGTGGAATATATGTTTGTGGGACTAACATAACGAGGTGGAAGTGGTAGAGTGGATTAAGCATCGCATGAAGAATGATAATCCATATATACGTGTGAAATTAGAGTAGCACACCAAAATTTTGATAGAAGGCTGTGGGAAGCCATTTAAAAAAGGGGTATTCCTAAAGAAGGGTAGAATTTAGTTATTATGGAGAACACTCGGAGCGAAGTTGTAATTAGTCAAATGTTCAGAGCGACTGACGCGTACAAAGAGTGAAGATGTTAGTATGGTATAAATAGGTCCAAAAGTTTACATCGTGGAGAAAAGTGCACGGATCAGAACTTTCGGTATACGCTAAGGAAATAAGGGGAGTATTAAGTGACACTTAATGTGAGACATTTCAAGTAGAAGTCAATGTTGAGCGGGAAATAGTGAGGGGTCTCTGTATGCACCACTCATAGATAGATATCGATGGGAACAAGAGGATCAACTAGAGAATTTTGTGGCTATTGACAAATTCCTATAGTGGAAGAGGCCGATAAAGTCGGTAAAGTTTCTTGGTTGAGTTTCCCACCTCAAGGTAAGATCAAGAGTTCCCTCAAATGTGTGGAACAAGATGCCCAAGAAGGAAGTGATTGACATTCCTTTAGGGTGATTTACAATATTAGCTAGTGTGCCCTAGTCTTCCTTTGAAAGGAAGGATCGCGCCGGCGCGTGGTCCTACACAGTATTTTTTCTTAATTAGGATGAGATTTTTGAATCCCACCTTCAAAATGGGATAACATTACATTTTGAGTAGGATGTATCACCCATAGTCGGGGAGTAGGCGAACGGTGATTAACGATTAGTGGAGCAATGTGAAAGTAATTGGGGGAAGATATTAACTAATGGTAGGGTTTCGTGGGAGCACTCGTACCTGATTATTGTAAACAAGGTGCTTATTGAGGTTTCGGGTGTGGAAAAACCTTAACTTTTCTCACTCTGAATGTTAAGAGATGGGTGGATAGTCAAAATTTTGGATTAGTCGAGTTAGAGTCTGATGTTTATGGTGGAATTACCACGACTGTTTAAGGCGAGCAAGTTGTGGTCAGATGTTCGTATGGTTTCTCTCGGAATGGGAGTTTTGTGTTTTGATAAATACGAGTAGTTGTCGTGTAGTGAGGTGCGGCCTCCCAATAATATTTAAATAATGGGAGTCAATGATGCATAGGCTCGTCTTATACGAATGTTTTCGGATAGGAGCATATTGTGAAGTGTCGTTAATGAGAGTCTTAAACAAGATTTATGTAAAACGGGGGATATAATGATTGAGCGCCTTACTTTGAAGTTAGTTTGCATACTATTAAGGTATCCAGATTTTTTTACCAGGTATGCCTTATTTTCTTAATTTCGGGACGAAATTCCGTTATTAGGGGGGAAGTATTTAAATTGAGATATTAATTTAATATTTATCTAAAAATTTATTCAAAATGTTTACTAGCACGACGAGAGTTGGTAATTATTGGGAATTTGTTGAATATTACTAATTGAGTAAAGTAATATATAAGATTGATTTTATTAAAATTATCACGAGTGAATAAAATGGAAATTATGGAAATTTAAGTTAGGACGTGCCTGTGTTGTGTCGGGACTATATTATTATTAGTATTATTATTATTATAATTTAATAAATTATAAGTAGCCCGTATGGTCATTTTGAGTGCGTCAAAGTGTTCGGAAGGGTCGAGATAGTCAGAAAAGTATACCCGGGGGTTTAGTTTGGGTCTCGGGGCGTTTTTAGGCCTAATTGACATCCCGGGAGGGTATATTAGACATTTTGTATTTTTGAGTAATTAAACCCACGAATTTCCAATAGTTATATTAGCCTTTAGGAGTTTCCTTTTAGGGTTAACAAACACAGAACCTTAGAACGACCATTAGAGAAGAAGATAGGAAGCTTTCCAAACAATCCAAGGCCAAGAACTCATCCGTTTGCACCGCCACCACCACCAAAACATAGATCGCACGACGAGGAACGCAACCATGCCTTTTTCATCCACAAATCAGAACTTTAAATTTCAAGCAAGTATTTATCTTTCCTTTTTTATTTATTTACTGTCTCACCCATGTCTGTTTAGGATTTGTTAAGAACATGTTTTATGAAAGAAATTAATAATTTAGAGACTTAAAATCGCATGTTTTAGAGAAACTAAATGTATTCTGGACATACCCATCATATGTAGAAAATTATCCACGAATTATTATGGATTTAGAGGCAAGAAATCTGGAAAAGAATTAGAAGAATGAATGTTTCATGTAAAATTAGGGTTCTTGATAGTTATGTTAAATTATCCCATAAATTCAATGCCTTTGATGAATTTGGACATGTTTCATGTAGGAAATCATGTATATAGGTATATGTAACTATTAGAAATGTTGTTTGGGAGTTTGGGAATCAATAATGGCATTTTGGAGTAATTTGGAAGATGAGACCCATATGTTGAAACGACAGTTTCTAGCCAAGAACTGCTTGATCGATCGATCGACCCAAGAACATCGATCGATCGATGATCGATCGACCGACCTCCTTTCCTCGATCGATCGACCCCTCCCAGAAAACTGCATATTTGTCCCCTTTTTGTTTAATCTGGTTTAAATACGTGGGAACCCTTGATTAATTTTTATAGAGTATAATGGATCGTGAGGAGGACCAGTAGGGTCTAAATAGACTTCGTTGAATGAAATTTAATATGGGATGAAATTTTGGGATAATGGGAAATTTTGTTACACATTAGTGATTGTGCTTAAGTTCGTTAATAAAATTGTGGGACTCGTGAAAGTCTTAGACCATAAGGTTAGAGAGGGTATACCTACTGAAATTGTATTTCGCAAGAGAATACTTCGAGAGATGAGAAGTATGTATGAAATAAATTATAAATGGGAATAAAAGAGACAAATCCGTTATGCGAGATAATTGAGTAATTTGTGCTAGGAACAAATAATTATAATTATGGGTCGTGGGCACACTTAATTTAAAAAATGTGAATATTTATATATATGACTGTGTGACTGTGCATATATTATGTATTTGTGTAAAAATCATACCCGGGCTACTTGCTATCACGGAGGTTTTTGCACCGAGACAGTCTTATCTCGATTGGGCCTTTATGGGGGATATTGACTCGTACCCTAGAAGATAGTACCCTCGATACAGGCTATCTAAGAATGATAGTAAGATGTTCTAAAAGACGTGAGGGTATGTGCTGACCTCTTGGGACCTGGAACTATGCTTCGCTTCCATTTGTTTGCGTTTTGTGTTAATACAGTTCGAGAGTGATTCCAAACTAGTATTTCCCTTAGTTTGAGTGATACGGGGACTTGATAGCAGATTATGCCAGCACCATATATTTTATGTGGGGTGCCGTTAGTATATATATTATATGTGTGACTAATATATATACGTGTATCTATATGAGAACTTTCTACTCTGCGTATAAGTAGATAAGTGATGAATAAATGCTTCAACTTTATTATAAGTGTTCGGGAACTTTATAACGGCAATGAGTTGTTTTAAATAACGTAAGAAATCTCGAAGAGAAATATTTCCTAAAGTAAATATCATAACCTTGCTTTTCACGTGATAAAACCTTATGGAGAATAAGTTAGAGAAACTTATGAGATTTATTAGTACGGTAGGCGTGCACACTAGATGAGAGGTGAGAATTCTCAAGAGAGTGTCGCGTACTAACATGGTTGTTGCATTAGCCGGTATGCATTTTAAATACTTGCTAAAATATTTTTAAAACTATTTTACATTCGGGCTCTGACCCGTTTCCTGTCTTTTTCTCTCTTATATATATATATATATATATGTTTGTATTACAGGTGCCCAGCCACAGGGGCGTCATGCATATGTTCTTTGGATTGGACGCGCTGCAGCAGATGTGGGAGTTGCAGACCGGTGCTTTAGACGACCTCTTCATTGATTCTGTTTTTGTTTTAGTTCTGCTTAGTTAGGGCATGTGTCGCCCGTTTCCTTATTCAGTTTGGATTTGTCAGAGGTTTATGTTTGTTTATAAATCCAGTATTCAGTAATCCTTGGGAGTTAAATTTTGTCAGGATGATTTCATGTATGGTTATTTGACTTGTTTTGGTTAATCTAGATGGATTAATTCTTTGGTATTGATTGCTATCCGTAGCACTTATGTGATTCTTAGACTGTTGATTATTTTAAAAAGGTTTTCAAGTTGAAATTTAAAAATGGAAATAAGACTTTAAATTGTTTTGACACTTAGCTTAATTATTTAGGGTGTTTAATTTGGAAATTTTATTTTTCGACAGTGATGGTAAGAATGAACCAACCATTCACCTTGAATTTAATTTAATAAAGGACTAATCACCCAATATTTAATTAAGCGGGGTGTCACAAGAAATGGCATGAAAAATTTGATAATGCAATGTCATCAAATGGTTTCAAAATTAATGAATGCGATAAATGTGTTTACTTTAAATACATTTAAAATGGATATGTTATTGTATGCCTCTATGTTGATGATATGCTTATCATGGGTAGTGACATGGAAATTGTCAAAACTACACAACAAATGTTGAGTAGTCGATTTGACATGAAATATTTAGGAATTGCCGATGTTATATTAGGAAAAAATATTTCTATAACATCGGATGGACTTATATTATCTCAATCTCATTACATAGAGAAAGTATTTGAAAAATTCAAAAAGTATGATATTAGTCATACGAAGACACCTGTAGATGTATATTTACATCTAGCAAGAAATAATGGTGAAATCATATCTCAACTAGAATATTCTCGTATTATCGGCAGTTTAATGTATATCATGAACTGTACACGATCGGACATAGCATATGCAATAAGTAAGCTAAGTCGATTTACGAGTAATCCAGGGAGAGATCACTGGAAGTCAATATTGAGAATTTTGGGTTATTTAAAATATACTAAAAACTATGGAATGCACTACTTAAAATATCCAGTTGTTCTTGAAGGATATTACAATGTAAATTATATATCCGATACAAAAGACTCCAAGTCTACAAGTGGGTATGTGTTTATTCTTAGGGGTGCAACTGTATCTTGGAAATCCTCAAAACAAACATGCATTGATAGATCAATAATGGAATTCGAATTCATTGCATTAGACAAAGCTGGAGAAGAAGCTAAATGGATTCGAATTTTTTTAGAGGATGTTCCTAATTGGTCGAAACACGTGTCCGCAATATGTATACATTGCGATAGTCAATCAGCAACTGGAAGGGCACAGAATCACATGTATAACGAAAATTCACGAAATATTCGTCGTAGACATAATACCGTTATACAACTTCTCTCAAATGGAATTTTCTCAATTGACTATGTTAAGTCAAAAGATAATATATCGGATCCACCAACGAAAGGTTTAAACCGAGAGCAAGCTGACTGGAGATCCCAAGATCTAGGTTCAATGGGCAAATCGAACTACATTGTATTCAGTAAGCATTGGAAGATATTTAATCATATCAATTCCAAAGATGAGACAGTGCACATCTGCCGCGAAATTAGGATAAGTTATGCTTTTAATGACATCCATATCTTAGTATGTCTAAGTGGGGTATTGCAGGATACTCTTTATGAAAGTCACCTATGTAAGTAAGAAGGGGGCCACTTCCATGAGAATAATGAAAGGTATATTTTCTAAAAAACTCCCGAAACTAAGTGGTGTTCATGGCCAAAATGAACACAAACGTGAGAACCAGCCGTGTTGAAGAATTATTGTGTGAATACTATTGTCCAAGTTTACAAAAATAGTTGATGGTTCAAAGAAGTGAAGTCTACTGATTAACCAAGTTAATCCGATGGTATATCACTAAGGAAAGTTCAAGGCCACTAGACTACTTCTCCCAATGCAATAAATCTTCAGTTTTACTCAACATGTGTCTGCGTCTGCATCTGCATTAGCATCTATTATGTTTTATTTATAGCGATATATCATTCATGTGGGGGATTGTTGAAAAAATGGACTTAAAGTTGGAATTAAAAAGTTGTCCAGATTTTTTGGGACAAAATTATGAGCAACCTTGAGCTCAAATTTAGGTGGGACCCACACGACGATAATCGTGGGACCATATACGAACCCGTTCTCCTCCGCAAGGAGATTAACGTAGTATATTCACACGTCCAATTCCATTAAGTTATGAATGATAAATATGTCCCCAAAATGACTCAAAAATAATGAAAGTTAATGAATTGAGTAGGTTTTAACTCTTGTCCCACATTGGAAGAGAAGTGGAAAGTTGATGAGTTAATAAAACCCCAAGTATGGATTAAGGCTTGGATGCCTTTGGGGTATCCCAACTCTTTGGAGGGGAGATGGCCTACACTATGCATGTGTTGGGTTTGGTCCAAAAGCCCACACGTGCGCACACACGCGTCCTTCTATCCGGCCGGCTCGGCTCGACTTCGGTTCGGTTCGGTTCGGTTCAAACTCGGGCCTGGGCTTATAAAAATCTCCTATATATTTTGGGTCGTTTCTAATTAACTTTCTGGGTTTTAATTTAATTAATTAATTACAAAATTAATTAAATTGTTAATAGTCAGCAGTTAATTAACTGTTGACAATTAATTAACTGTTAACAGTTAAAAATGTTTTGACTGTTCCCAACAGTCAAGACCAAGGCTATAAATTAAAGCCATTACCTCCAGTTTTAATTGCTATCAATTAAACCCCTCCAGAAAAATTCTGAAAATGATACTGCATTCTTTCCTTCGTCCAGAAAAATATTTTTTTCATTTATGCATATCATGCTACTGTTCCGGTTGAGTATTAACACAGATTTGTGTTCGTTGGGATTAATTATTGCTGTGCTACATAATTAATTCAAGAAATCCATTCTATCTTGGGAGGCAATTATTCATTAACCTAAAGCACATTGGAGGGAATAAATTTGCCTTAAGGAGACTATTCTACAGGGCTCGGATTTATCTTTTTATTGTGTTATTAATTCTACAATATCAAGTAAGTTACATTTTCTGTAATTCGTTTTTTATTTATGTAATTATAATTTTATTCATAATTCTATACTTTTGTATTATCAATATAGTAGACATAACATTTTTCACATCCATCCACATCGTGGGAGTAAATTCCGTTGAGTTCCAAGTTGGTGGCACCAGTGGATGGGTTATTTCTTCACTCAAGAATGACCAAATATCTAACAAGTGGGCTTCTAAAAATAGGTTTAAAACCAACAACACTATATGCTTTGTGTACCATAAGGACTCAGCTTTGGTCGTGACCCAAGAGAAGTATGAAAAATGTAGATCAACTCATGCCTTGTTCTTCTCCAACAATGGAAACAACATAAACACACTTTAGCAACCTGGGCTTTACTATTTCATCAGTGGGGTTTCTGGACACTGTGAGAGGGGTCTAAACTTCTTAAAATTACAAACCAGGCAACCAATTCATCCCAAACTACCACTAGTGGTAGTGGTGGTGCAAGGCTTGAAAGAGATATTGCTTTATCTTATCTCACTTTTAGTGTGATGCTTATTGTCTTGTTCTTTTCTGCACATCTCATTTGATTATGATGATGTAGCATCTATATGTCATTGAATTACATTTTTTCTTTAATTTTAGTAGATTACTTGAGTACTACGATAACAAAAAGATTGAATTATTTGTATGTTTTGTTGAATGAACTCATATTTGGATTCCTAAAAAACAAAAAATAAAAATAAATCCCACAAAATCACCTAACTTCCAACTATTTGACCGAGCACGTTTCTTCCTCACACAAACTTATATTTTCCTCTCTTTTCTACCTTTGTCTCAACTCTTTCCAAATCCCTTCTTATAAGTTTGTATGATGAAGAAACGTGAAAGATCAAATAGTTGGAAGTTAGTGAATTTTATGGGATTGTTTGTTATCAAGAGGACGGTTATGATGTTCTAAAAAATGGGAGTGAAATATCCACATAAAATTAAAAAAAAATAGTTTATCCAATTTGTGGTAAGTTTGAAAATTGTCTCACTGCTTAGAGTTTATACATGTGTATTTCTTTGTTTGTAAAAGTTAGAGAAGTTGAGAATGTAGGATTTGGGTTTTGGAGGATGATTAGAATATAACAACATACGTATAAATAATAAGATTCTAACTCTTATGTGTTTTCTTTATGATTTATCAATAAAGCGTTGAGGCAAAATTTTGAAAAGTTTTTGGGACCAAGTTGTAATAATTTAATATTATAGGGTCATATATCATAAAATATGAATAATTCATATTCATTTATCAACATGTGAATTTAGTCCTGTAAACTTCTAAAATGTTCTTCTAGAACTTAAAACACTAATGAGGGATATTTTTAGATAATCTGAGGCAGAACGCAAATGTATAATGGGGAATGGCCGAATGAATATTGGATGAGCACCAAACATGGAATTGATAGTCTAATGTTCCAAATAGGTAAACGAACATCAGCTATCGTCGGTGAAATACTCATTATTTGATTTGAACTTTTGAGACGATGTCAACTAAACATTACTTTGAACGAGTATCACTTTCCCTATGAAGACGGACCACTATCCTGGTAAATAGGAAACATACGAACATGTGGGACAACATAGGACGAACATGTGTATCTTTAAATTCAATTTCCCTTAATGAGCATGCGAACGAATTAGGGTAACAATGTAAGGATGTGTATATAAAGCTTGTATAGTGCCAAAATGGTGATTAGATTCTCCATGTAGTGGCATTCTCTGTAAACCTCCAAATTGGTAAAATAAATCGTCCTCCCTTCACCCCAGTGACGTAGGCTGAGCCCTGCCGAACCACGTATATTTCATGCTTTATCTCATTTTATGTTTTTTTCACTATTATTGTGTTTTGTGTGAAATAATGTTTTTGCCTCAACGTAATTAGCTTCGTCTGTGTGAATAATAGTCTTTAAAGCCATGAATAAAAATCACATAACTTAGGCCATCAGAAGCCTCAGGGATCCCTTCAAGCCCATCGTGCCAGAATTTTAAGCCGCTTACAATCCAATCCTCCCCCAAAATCAGATAAACACGTGGATTAAGCTCCATCAGTGGAGAAAAACCTAGAAAATGAGTTTCCTCTATCACCTTCACCGAAACTCTCACCCACCATTTGTTAAGAATTATTTTCCAGGCAAGTTGACCCTCCACTAATCATCCTATCAGAAAATCTAGGTGCGCATATTGTGTTTTATTAAATGTGGTGGATTTTCCCGTGTCTCCCAATTTTAAGCTCCCAATTATGGATTTGTTCGACAGGACTTTGAATCCTAGGTATCACATAGATCACTATGAGGACCACGTGACTTATTTACCACCCCAAACTAGATCAGGTCCTCTATGACATTGAAGGGGTTAGCGAGACCGTGGTTCAAGCATTTTCCACCCAACTCCATCATCTGTTTTAGAGATTTCACATATCAATTTATCTAACGCTTCATTGGAAGTAGGGTCCATAGAAAGACCACCTACCACTTGTTTAATGTCCTCTAAATTTAAGGATGAGACTTTTTAGTAGTATGTGAAGAGGTTTAATGATGAGTTTCTTTAGATCGACTATTTGAAAGAGAGGGTGGCCATTTCGGCCTTTGTTCATGGAGTATACAATAAAAGTACCATCTATTACTTGTCAAAGAGACTTCCTACCAATATGTTTGAGTTAATGAAAAAGGTAGACAAGCGCATCCATGTAGAGGATACCATTAGTATCCAATGGCTAACTCATCAGGTGGGAGACTTGGAAGAAGGGAGATCAAGTGACGATAAGAATAAACAGAGGTTTACCCAAAAGTAAAATGATCGGGTGAAATAAGTCCAAATCGAGAAATGTAATCCACTAAACACGACCATGGGATGGGTGAAAAGTATTATAGACAACCTACAAATATTGATGTGGCCGAACATGCTTAAGAAAAAACCTCTTAACCTCAAGTTCAACCTCTATTCGAGTTCCACCAAGATTATTTCCATGACACAAATGATTTTTTTCATATAAAGGCTAAATTGAGTTGTTGGTGAAGATGTGTTACTTACAAGAGTTTGTGGGTGTAAAAGTCAAAACACAAGGCGGGCGACATAATGATCGAAGGGAGCATCGATATAAAGTCTTATCAAAATAAAGAGAGCAAAAATAAAGGGAGCCAGAAGGAGTGGATTGTAATGAGAAAGATGGTAGGATTAACATGATCTCTGATGGATTTTTAGTTAAAGGATAACTAACAACAACTCAAAGAGCATAGAAGAGATAAAAAAGGTAGTTGGGGGAGGTATAAATGAAGAAACCCATTAAAGATTAGGAGGAAATCACTTTTACACTGAGGGATTCTAGGGATCTAATCACTACTCATGATGATCCCATCTTAATTTTAATTAAAGAATTTAATCAAAATATATTAGTGAATGAATTATAATCGAATGGGGATTTCAACAAACGTTGTCTATTTTAAATGTTTTGAGAAGATGAAGATATGAGGAGCGCGACTGAAGCCAATGAAAGTCCTTATCTTAGACTTATCCAAAGAGTAAATGTATCTAGAGGGGTCGATTGAACTTTCATTCACAATAGGGAGGGAACTTAAGTTGACAACTCTATAGTTAGAATTCTTTGTAATCACATCACCATCGGTTTTCAGTGTTCTAATCAGGAAGACGATCCTGACCAGGCTTGATGTGGTTGTATAAATTAATTCCCTCACCCTTTAATTCCTAATAACGAACGAGATAAGGATAAGGACAATGTTGTGGAGTAAGTCATGCATTAGGAGTTATTCATTTTCATTATTGAAGGAGAAGAAGGAGACGTTCAACATCGATGGGTTGGATTCAAGATAGGAGCAAAAAAATGGTATTTACTGTTAAAGATTTGATCCCAATTCCATTATATGAAAATCATTTGGGGAGGGTAGTATATGCGGGATCATCGTTATCTGGTAAAAAAGGGAATAATTGATTTCATTGTTAAAAATGAACCAAGGGACGTTTTCATGGACTAGGAAGATATGCTAGGCATTAATACTTTGATACTGAACCATCAGTTGAAGTTCGATCCTACCAGCCATCCAATATGATAAAAGAAGAGCACATTCTCTCCCAAGAGAAATCAGGAGTCCCATGTTGAGGTAGGGAATATTCTCGACATAGGTTTCATTTGAATGTTATGATGGTCAGAAAGTCAAATTGAAAATGGCGACTCTATATGGATTACCCTGATCTGAATGAATCCTTCTAGAAGGATTCATACTCTAGATTGATGCGCTGGTAGATGCTACGATTAGGAATGAAGTCCTATCATTCATGGATGTTTACTCTGACTATAACAAGATTCGAATGCACCTGGTCGATAAAGATAATACTTCGCTTGTGACTGATTGTAGGATATACTATTATTGGGTGATGACAATTGGGATGAAAAATGTGGGGGCCTCATATCCGACCCTCATCAATCGGATGTTTGAGGATCAGATAGAGAAAATAATTAAAGAGTACATTAGTGATATGTTGGTGAATATTCTAAAAGGGTTATTATGTAACCAACTTGGAGGAGAACTTTAAAATCCTCAACTAGTACCATATGAAGAACAACCCAAAAAAGTGTGCCATTAGAGTGGCATGGAGAAAATCTTGGGCTTTGTTGTTACTCAGAGGGGAATACAGGAAAACCAATAGAAGATTCAAGAAGTGCAGCATGAGAAGCCCGAGGACCATTAAAGAAGTATAATCATTGACAAGGATGGTCACATCACTAAACCAATTTATGAGCAACACAATCGATATGTATATCCTTTTCTTTTATAAATTAAAAAGGAATTCATCTATACAGACGAATGTGAACAGGAATTTCCATATTAGAAAACCTATCTATCTAAGTTTACCCTCCTTTCAAAGTCGATCCACGGAGAAGAGTTTTATATTTACCTCACCATCTCCTCAATGAGGGTCAGTTTAGTCCTAATAAGAGATGACACAAGTGTTCAGTGATTGGCTTACTATGTTAACAAGGTGTTTAGGGTAGCACAATCAAGATATCCAATGTTGTATAAGATATCCTTTGTGCTAGCCATATCATTTTGTAAGCATTAGTCTATAGTCGTCTTGATCGACTACCCACTTACACAGGTTCTCTATATTCTAGAAGACGTACGACAGCTGATGAAATGGTCAATTGAACTTAGGGAGTTCAATTTATACTAAAATTCAAGATTAACTGTTAAGGGACAAGCGATTATTGACTTTATTGACTTTATTACAGAATTTACAAGCACTGAGGGGGAGTGATAGCAGTTAGAAGGTAATGGATGAGAATCAGGTATGGATGGATTTTCTAACAATGAGGGGTATGGAGCAGAACTGGTCATAGAAAAACCCCACGGTTCAAGAATGGAATCCGTATTAAGGTTCATCTTCAAATCATCTAATAATGATGTCGAGTATGACACCCAAATCATCGGAGCATGACATCCCTTATCTTTCAAGGAAGACCAAGTGGAGTGCTTCAACGACTCAAATATGTTCGTTCAAGAAGTGATGTGGGAATACAAAGCAAAATGAAAAAACATAATGTCATATCTGAAATGGTTTTAAAGAGTGGTGGAATAGTTCCAGGTGTTCACTATCATGTATATACCAAGAGAAAAAAATGTGAAAAAATATGACGGTGTTCACTATCGCATCGATAGACTTGCGAAACCCCCTAATGGAGAAACAAAATTAGTTAGTATGGTAGAGCGAGGACCCAGTTAGATGGATAAATAGATCTAGTACATAAAAGAGGGGATCATGCCAGAAGATCGAGTAAAAGAAAATGAAAAACCGAATAGGTTCGGTGTGTTATAATTGATTTAAATTAAATTTGCAAGCTTCCAAGTAACCCTTATTTAATTAGAGTCTACTTTTAAATAAAATAAATACAGCCCCTAAACATGCATCTAAATCAACCCATTAAAAATAAAGCATGCAACACGGTAAATATGCTGAGACACAGATTTCAGGAAAAAACCCCTTTCGGGTAAAACCATTATTTCACTATGAATATATAAATCGCAACTTACAATTACATAGAGAAATATGCAATGGATCAACGTGCAGCCATCCCACAAAGACACGCAGTCTTGAACTCAGCAAGAGAATACACGCAGCACCTTCCAAGGACTCGCATCCCAAACAACAAAGGAAGAACCACATCTCTCTTCAATGACATGTAGCCATAACACTTTGTAGAGACTCACTCAGCAATGACACGCAGCCCTCGGTTGTAAAGATCTCCCCACAAAGGTTGAACAATAGCAAAGCTTGTGTTCTAGGGTTCCAAAAGATTCACAAAAGTAATTAGGATTTTTGTGTGTGAATCAAAAAGATGTTTGGTACATCAAAAATTGAAGTCTTGTTGTGTTTGAACTCTTAGAAATTTTTTCTCAAAGACTTCAAAAATACTCCACCGAAATAAGTATATTTATAGGAAATATGAGTCGGTGGAAAAACATCATACGAAACTGTTCAAATTTATCTCAGGAGGACCGGTCCGGTATGTAGTCGGATCGGTCCGACCTCGGATCAGTTCATTTTTCAAAAGGGATTTTCGGTTCAATTTCGATCCGGGGTTTACTAGTGCAAAGCGGATCGGTCTGGTATGGAGGCAGACCGGTTCGGAGGCAAATCGGTTAGTTTAAAATATGGGCGGACCGATCCGGTTTACCAGAAAAACTTTTAAAAGCCTCATTTTGCTTGAAATTTTTTCATAAAAATCATTTTATAATTTTTTTTATAAAATTTCCCAATATGAAAAAATCATTTTATAAAATCATTTTATAAAATTCTTATTTTTATAAAATTCTATAAAATCATTTTATAAAATTCTTATTTTTATAAAAAATAAGAAATTCTAGCTATAAGAAATTCTTACACCGTTGAAAAAATTCGAGATCACATCTACATCAACGGATCCGAATATCAAAGCGTCTTCAACATCATAACCTCTACAAGAATGAACTTGGTAAATTTTTTGTTTTTAAGTCCCTTAAAGTTCATACTTACTATTGGGAAATTTTTATAAAATGATTTTTTATAAAAATAAGAATTTTATAAAATGATTTTTTACTATTGGGAAATAAGAATAAGAATTATATATATGAGGGATACTAGCCCGCATCATACATAATCAAGAGCAAGAATAAAGTGGTGTCGAAATAATAAACACGCGTGTTGCATCATTAAGCACCCCGATTACCTAAGGCAAACGAGGTTAAAAGACCTACGACGGTTGTGATCGCTACAGAACAAAATTCAATCATTATTTAATTCAAAGATTAATTTTTTATAGGTGAAAACTACATTGGGATGGATCATGCATCCCAAACCTTATAAATCTAGCTAGACATGAGTAAACTATGCTTGAATAAGAAATCTATATTGCATGAATTCATAATTGCGTGAAAAATGGAACGAAACTTGTAAATAACAATTGCAACCTAATTTCTATGTTTTTTGAAACTTGTAAACTTGAAAAATGGAATGAAACTCCTTAATGTCTGGTTTGATCAAATAATAAAAACAACACGTTATTTTAAGAGTTTGAGCAATGCAAAACTCTAATTTTTGAGGATTAAACAAATCAAATACTGCCCGTCGGACCGATCCGATATTGGACCGGTTTGGTTTATACAGAGAATTTGGTAGCACTAGACCAATTCTTTTTTCCACTTCATCGGATTGGTTTTGCTTATGCAGGAAACTTGACCACACCGGACGGGTTCTTTTTTTCTTTTCACCGGATCGGTTTGGTTCTCCTGGCATTTTTTTCTTTCTTCTTTTATGATTTTTTCTCAATCTTCAAGATAGCATAACTCTTAACCATAGCTCCAATTGTGGTGTCATTTTTTATATTTTTCTTATAATTTCGAGCTCTTCAACTTTCCTGTAGGCCCCACCTCCAAACCCAGGCTATAGAAATACCAAAATGCCCTTGAACACTCCATTTCTTGGGTTTTCTTTGTTCTTTTTGGTTTTCTTTAACACTAAGTTGCATGAAATATATGTAAAACACATAAGAGATACACAAAACATGAGGTAGTTGTCAAGGAGAGTTAGTAGCATGATTATGAGATAAAATCAAGTCTATTAGAATGAACATGATCATAAAAATACCTAAATTAAGAGGATAAATATACAATATGTATGCCTAATCAACCACATACTCACAGGGAATGTTAAGTTAATTCACATTAGCCACACCACACAAATAAAGCAATCAAAATATAGATTGAAGAAGAGTAAAGGACAATGATGATTATACCATTAAACCAATTCAATAAAAAATTATTTTCTAAAACATAAACACGTGGTAAATTGAAGTCAACATATTCAAAAAGATTGATATTAGAGATTGTTCAAAATTTAAATATTTGTAATACAAGAGATCAAGAGACTATGGAGCTGAGGGTGGAGCTAAAACAGTGAAATAATGTGAAATAAGAACCAGTTCTTCACATATTAACACACAAAGGTCTTCATTATAATATTTAACTCGAGGCCAAGGTTTAATGAGCATCCTTTTGTGAGCATATCGTTCTTAATCCATGCACGAGGTTGAAGGAATTGGGTCCTCCTTAATGCCTTCATCATCACCAGGATTGAAGGAAGATAAGTTCACCTCAGGACAAGTTTCCATGACCCGATTCATTAGTCCATGATAGCTTCTTATGAAAGACTTGTACTTGAATATCACATAATAGTAAAAGTCCAGGAAAGACCTTAAGTATATGGGTCTGATGAAAGGGGTAAGGGCACAACTCTAAGCTTTGACAAGCTCGTCATTCTCTTAATTCATCTTGTCCAGTTGACACTTGATTTTGGCCACTTTATTCTGTATTCGGTCACTCTTCGTTAAGATATTCCATTTTCAACTAAAAAACTCTCCTTTGACTTTTTTATCGTTCTCAATCTCAGTCTTGGATGTGGTGAGGTCCTACTCAGGCTTAGTTTGAACACCCCTTTGGATCTCAAGTTCAAGCCTCAACCTTGAAAGAGCCCTTGATTCGTCCTTTATCTCCTTCCACCTTTGCTCCATGTACATTCCAAGAATACTAACCTATAAAAAAATAGTCATTAACATAACATAAGAATAAGTTAGGGAAATCATGGGGGAGTAAGTTATGATATGGAACCCCAACTGAATAATTTTCTTTTTGCTTCTAATTGGTCCCCCTCTAGGTGATCGATCTCACCAACCCCCAGCTTCCTAAAAAGCAAAATAGTTCTCCTAAGGAATATGCGAATACAACTGGGGAGGATTATTATGTCCTTTATCATCCTTAGGAACCACCCCATCATTGATAACCAACCTCTGAAGATGTTGTTCATCCACCAGTTGAAGGGATGATGTCTTTTCATTTCGTTAATTTAATGAATGATATCAGTATCCCTGGTTAGTTTATGGGGTTCTCAAATGTAGTAAGAAGGTTCCATTGACAAATGATACATTTCTCCTCTAGCTGAATAGATATTCAAACACAATTAATCCATTCAATAGATTAAGTTAAATAGTTTTCACTATGAACAGGTTATACCTGAAGCATCTAGGAAATATGAACATTGGAAATGAAGGAGTATGATATTCAATTCTTCATTCTCGATCCAAAGACAAGGAGTGTCTCGTTCATGATCCTCTTCATGCCTTGATGTAAAGCCAAGTTTTTTAATCGCTGAAGATTGAAAACTTACTTTAATGAGGGAGCTTTCCTAACAACTTCTCGCATATGCTATTTTCGATTCTGAGAACTCTCGAGGAGTTAATTAAAAATGTATTGCCTAACACCAAGGATAGAGTTGTTAGTATGAATAAGTTTCAAGTGGAATATATAATATAAACATACTACGATACAAGACTCACTCAAATATGGTTTGTTCCAAATGAGTTGGATTATGAAACATATGACCATTGAGTTCATTATTGTCTACATATTCCCAACCCTAACCTTTGATAATGAATCATTGATGCATTCATTCGTGGTTGGATTACGGGGGAGAAGTTATGAAGCCTTCACCATGATGTGAACAAGCGACTATATACCACCCTCCTTATGAGTTCGTAATCGTATAAACCGTCAATAGTTAGCCCTGGGTCATGGGATGATTAGGGTTGAACAAATCATGAAAGTCGATCATGGATCCTATTAAAATTCTCAAAGCAGTAGGTATTAATTGGCATGTGTAGGGTTAATGAAGGACAGAATATCATGGACATGCTTTGTCAAACGAATTCCTAGTCCTACTTAGAAAAAATGCTTATGAAAGAAAACTTCCACTTCACGAGCATTTACATTATGATTGATCTGATCAACCAACCTAATGGATAAAGCCCTATATAGAGTAAAGTTATCCCCCCAATTGATGGAATTTTATCTGCGTATAAAATTTATAGAGTCGTATAAGCATGTGTGACACCCCGTCTAATTAACCCCGGGTGATCAGTCCTAAATTAAGTTAAAACAGGTTTCTCAGTTGGTATATTCTTAGCATCACTGTCGCCTTTTTAATTACTAACCACCTAAGTGAGAAAATTAGACTGGTGCCATGTTTTATCTTTCATTAACTTGAATGAAAATCTCATGCAGAAATTAAATATCACAATAATCACCATTAACTAAAAGAACCATTCACAATTAATTAACTGACCGAATAAACCACCGGCCCAAAACCCAACAAAATATAAAATGAAGACAAGTAATCAATCTCAACAAGTCTGACAAAAACTAAATGAGATGTGAGCGACATGCTCGAAATATCTGATAAGAAGTCTCTATACTAGAAATGAAAGAATGAGGCGTCTATCAAACTCCCGCAACATCCATATATGCTGCAGAAATGGATCCCTGGAATTGAGTCAAGCCTGGCGTCCTTGTGGCTGGACACCTAAAATGTTTTTAAAAAGTTTTTATAGCAAGGGTTAGTACCCAAAACATTTAAAGAACATTTTTCAAATGATTAACTTGCAGTAATAAATAAATATGCATGCTCTCCATATTTTAGTTAGTGCCGCACTCCCTTGAGAACTTTCTCACCCCTCCTCTAATATGCACTACTAACGTCTTAATGAAATTTACCCAGTTCTTTATCTCACGACTAGATAATTATACAACCCCTTGTAACCACCCTACTCTAACTGAGTATGCCTTGATTATAATTTTTAAGTTATTATCAACATCAACTTAATTAAATCATTTCCCTTTTAAATTTCATATAACTTCCATATCTGTTATACATATAATTCAACTCATGCTTTGTATTAATTATTCCGTATATAATTATTTACCTAATTATATACTTAAAGTCATATTACAACATTCACAAACATACTGAAATAACATTAAATTATAGTATTTCCCCGAGTATAGTCTCCCCGGGTATAAATTCTCTAAAGTGCTATCCGACTAGGTGCATTCACATAACCTAGTTACCTCAAGTCAGAATCGCTCACTAACTTGGTTAATTAATACATGTTGGAGGCGGTCACATTCCTTCCCTGAAAGTGAGATGCCCCTCACCCATATAACGAACGCTATGACCTGGAAATATACTCGCCCTACTCCTCGAGCTAGGGGATTCATCCACTATGCACAACCTCCCCCTATAGCACTAGAGTATATAATAATAATATCTATCCACTGATATTAATGCACACACCATATATATACTATCACACACCGTATATATATAAATATAAAACATCCTGCTACACCATGTACTAAGTCCGTGACACAAGCCTATTCCATTTTATTATGAGTTTATGGCCCAACTCTAATTATTAATTAATTTTCACATTAATTTCTTTTCGTATCGCCCCAACCAATATATTCGGACTTACTCTCATGGCTCGAAATAAAACCTCACCCGAGTCTAAATCCCCGACTCTAAGTTATTTAGCCTTCACCTAAATAAAATTTACATCTCGGTATCGCTCAAACATTATCCCCGGACTTGTCCACTAAATCTGTATTTAATCATTTTGAAACAAAATTCCCAAAATTTAACCTTAGTGTGTCACACCTAATTTCCTCCAAATCCCAATTAATTTTTAATCATGATGTGCCACACAAAGTCTCCCTCAAATTCTAATTAATTTTATTCACAATCAATTAGATTTAAACTCATGTATTAATTTCTCAATAATTAAGACATGAAAGATTATATAATAAATTTCCCTTTATATACATAACTGGGCGAAGCTGTCAAAATTTGTGGACCATCGATTGATTGATGGTCCACCTTCGATCGATCAGGTCTTCCTCTTCTCCGAGTTGGCTCTTTCAGCCATGGACGAATACCTCCGAACCCTGACTTCTTCTACAGTGAAAACCAAGCCTTCCCATCAACAATCAATCTCAAAAACCTTATAAGGAACCTCTATAAAGTCCAAAAAATCAATTAATTCATTTTCTGTAGTGTTTTCACAAGTTTGGGATAAAATCCAATTTAATCTTTTGACCCATTTAAACATTAATTCCGTATCACCACTTCGTTTCTAATTCATCCGGGTTTACACATCTTACCAGATACAAGTACACAAGTTAGATTATACATGAATTTCTACTTAATTTAGAAATCAGATTCATGGTTTACAAACCCCCATGATTATAACCTTTAAATACCAAAACGTATTTCTTTGATTCCACACATCACATGAATATGAATTGAAATACAATTTAAATTCTACAGCAAGTTAACCACTTCCCTTAGGGTTCGTAGAGTCTGATTTTGGAGTTGTGAATGCCCAAGGTTGAAGATAACTCTTTTTGGCTCTCCTATGATCCCCAAATTTGCCTTTAACCTCTATTAGGGTTAATCCTAATCCACTAAGCCTTTTTCTAACTAAATTTAGCTGTTCTCTTATTTCTTATAATTATTTAATTAACCTTAATCCCGTTTTTTGCCTAATGGGCCAAGCCCAAGTGACCCAAATGGCCCTGTGTGGTCCCGGCTATGTTTAAAAACATCCCGTGACCCCTTTACTACCCCTGGGTACACTTTTCTGACTATCTCGACCCATTCAAACTCAACCGTACACTCAAAATTAGCATCCAAATTAATTTATAAAAATCCTTATTTCACACCCAAATTAGTCTATACCTACTTTTGGCTGATATAAGTACATATCCCGTCATTAATACCCAAAATGACGTAAATACATCATTACTATTCACTTAGTAAATAAATTTCCCTAAATATTAACCATTCACTCCTCGATTAATATTTAAATATAAATTGCTATAATTAATTCAATTAAAATTACGACACACAAGTATTTTTGATTTCCCGAATTAATTAAATATTAAATGCACAAAAATACGGGGTGTTACATACTCCCCCCCTTACAAAGGAATTTTGTCCCCGAAACTAGGTCGTAACTGCGGTGAAAAGCTCTGGATATTGTTCCTGCATATCATCCTCCTGGTCCCAGGTAGACTCGTCAACGTTTTGATGACCCCATTGTACTCTAACTAGTGGAACAACCTTGGTTCGTAATTTTTGCTCACTACGGTCCAGAATAGCCACCGATCTCTCCTCATATGAGATGTCTGGCTATAATTAAATTTTCCTGAGTGGAATGTGCCAAAAGGCCCTCTCGCTCCTGCGATATTTCTTCAGCGATGCCACATGGAACACGTCGTGTATCCTCTGAAGGTGCTCTGGAAATCCCAGCCTATAAGCGACTGGTCCCACCCTCTCGATGATAGGGAAAGGTCCTACGTACCTCGGTGCTAACTTACCCTTCTTGCCAAACTCATCACCCCTTTCATAGGGGACACCCGGACTAGTACCTGGTCCCCAACTTCTAACTCCACATATCTCCATGAAGCATATGCATAACTCTTCTGCCTATCCTGAGCTATCTGAATATGCCCTCGGATCAATTCTATCTTGACAGACGTCTCCTGAACAATCTACGGCCCCAATAGTTTATTGTCCCCCACCTCTAACCAATAGGCGGGTGAACGACAAGGTCTTCTGTATAGTGCCTCGAACGGTGCCATACTGATTGTGAATTGGTAAGAGTTGTTATACGCGAACTCCACCAAAGGAAGATATTTCTCCCAACCTCCCCCAAAGTCTAATATGCACATTCTGAGCATATCTTCTAGCATCTGATTGACTCTCTCAGTCGGTCTGTGGGTGATAGGTTGTACTCAAATGTAACTCCGTGCCCATGGCCTCCTGAAAGCTCTGCTAAAAGTGGGCCACAAAGATCTTGTCTCTGTCAGACACAATATTAACCGGTACCCCATGCAGCTTAACAATCTCAGCTATGAATAGCTGCGCATATCGCATAGTCTCAAAGTCTGTGCGAACCGGCAGGAAGTGGGACACTTTGGTCAACCTATCCATAATGACCCATATGGAATTGTGACCCCTTTGCGATGTAAGTAACCCAGTAATGAAGTCCATGGAGGTGCTCTCCCACGTTCACACGGGAATCTCCAGCGACTGTAGCATCCCTGATGGTCTCTGATGGTCAACTTTCACAAGCTGACACGTGGCACATTTCGAAACAAACTCTGCTATGTCCTATTTCATTCTTGCCCATAAATACTACCTCCTCATATCCTGTTACATCCTATCCCAACCGGGATGTACCATGAACCTCGACCCATGGGACTCTATCATAATAGCGTGCCTCAACTCCTCATCCTCTGGCACAATTAACCTCCCATTAACGCGTAAGCCTCCTTTCGAGCTAATCGAGTAACCCTCTGCTCCCTCAGTTAACAACTGACTCACCCTACCCCGGTAGATCTGATCCTCTGCCTAAGCCCTCACAATTGCCATAATGATCTCAGGTGTGATGGATAATGCTGACATGCAAGCCCTGGCTACATCATCGTCATATCAAAGCTCTGTCCACTTCGCTTTCCAGACTTCTGATATTTCCCCAGTCGGTTTCCGGATCAATGCATCTGCTAACACATAAGCCTTACCAGGATGTTACTGAATATCAAACGGGTAGTCTTTCACGAATTCTAGCCATCGCCTCTGCCTCATATTCAGATCCTTCTGTGTGAAGAGATACTTAAGTGATTTGTGATCCGTGAATAACGTGAACTGCTCTCCTAGAAGATAATATCTCCATATCCTCAAAGCAAAAATGACCGCTGCTAGATCGAGGTCGTGAGTGGGGTAATTCCTCTGGTGGGGCTTTAGATTTCTCGACGCATAAGCTATAGCCATTTCCTCCTGCTGAAGCACACCCCCAAGTCCCTGTAAGAATGCGTCACTGTAAACCCGATACTCTAATCCTCCCTTCAGCAAAGAAAGTACGGGTGAAGATGTCAACTTTTCCTTTAGCTTGTCGAAAGGTAATTGACAATGATCACTCCAAGTAAAAGGTACCCCTTTCCGGGCCAGATTCTTCAAAGGGCCCACAATCTTTGAGAATCCTTTGATGGACCGCCTGTAATAACCGGCCAATCCCAGAAAACTGTGCACCTCGGTCGATGTCGTGGGCTGCCCCCACTCCCTCACCACCGATACCTTACTTGTATCCACTGCAATACCCCGGTGTGACACCACGTGGCCAAGAAACTGTACCTCCCGTAGCCAAAATCCACACTTCCCGAATTTGGCATAGAGCTGGTGATCCCGCAGTGTCTGTAAAACTATACGCATATGCTGCGCGTGCTCCTCCTCGGTGCGCGAGTAGATCAGGATGTCATCAATGAACACAATGACCAACTGATCGAGAAACTCCCTAAAAACCCTATTCATGAGGTCCATGAACACTGCTGGTGCATTGGTGAGCTCGAATGGAATCACCCTGAACTCATAAGATCCATACCGCCATAGGAAAGTGGTCTTAGGAACATCCTCCTCTCGGATACGCAGTTGATGATACCTTGACCTCAAGTTGACCTTAGAGAAGTAAGACGCCCCTCTCAACTGGTCCAATAGATCATCAATCCTAGGTAACAAATACTTATTCCGTATCGTTGCCTTGTTCAGCTCTCTATAGTCCACGCATAACCATAGTGAACCATCCCGCTTCTTCACAAACAATACCGGTGCACCCCACGATAATGTACTCCGCCGAATGAAACCTTGACGCAGAAGATGTTGAATCTGCTCTCTCAACTTACGCATCTCTAAAGGGGCCATAGGGTATGGGGCCCGAGTAATCGGCCTCGTCCCCAGTGCTAAATCGATTAAAAATTTTATTTCCCTACTGGGTGGCAACCCTGGTATCTCCTGGAACACAACCTCAAAGTCCCTCACTACCGGGATTGAGTCCAACGGAATCGCCACCTCCTATGAGGTTTCCTCCTCGATGTAAACCTCATCGATGTAATACATGTGCGTGCGTGACCCTCCCTCAGGTAACGACATTGCTATCAAGAACATCTCTTGTCCTGAAATGGAGAACACGATTGTCCTCTCGTAACAATCCACAGTCCCCCGATAACTGGACAACCAATCCATACCTAGGATGACATCGTACCCCTCCATATCTAACACTAAGAGTCCGTTGCTAAACTAAGCCTTCCAATAAAAATGTCTACCCCCCGAAAAATCGAGTGAATTAAAGCCCCACTACACACATCCCAAGACTATTCGCGGTCTCTAGTAATACGACCCTTTTTGCAAAATTAGATTTAATGAATGAATGCGATGCTCCCGTGTCAAAAAGAATGTTACCCTTAAAACCATGAATGCGAAACATACCCTCAACGGCTGGCGATGCTTGTTGTGCTGGAGGATTGGGAACATCCCGAACATTATACACACGCCCGTAGTGCATCTTCCCCTGCTACGGTGGGGTTGGTGGGGCTGGTGCTGCTGGCGACATCTGTCCCCGTTGCCCCTGTTGGGCCTCCAGCTGATGACCTCTGCCCCTCTGTGGGAACTCCCTCTTGAAGTGTCCTGGATGGAAACAAATAAAACAGCGTTTCTGACCATCCCCATGTCGTTGGCCCTATTAACCCTCACGAGGCTGGCCCTGCTAGCGTCCCCCATTGTTCCCTTGGCCCTGACGGCCCTGAGGAATGTTGCTGATTTAGGCCCGGCTTTCCCTGCCTGAACCCCTGTCCTCCCGGTCGAAACCCACCAGGCTTAAACTTCTTAGCCTTATTCCCCTGCTGACTGCCAGTCTGCTGTTGACTGCCACTCGTGTTACCACTAGTAACGGCCTAGCCCTCTTGGCTCAGCTCCCCTACTCTCTTGGTCCCCTTCGCATGGAAGCGATGATCCTGGAAATATACAAGTGCGGCATTAACGGCATGTGTATAAGTCACTAACGTCGTATTCCCAATCAAATGTTGCCTAATCCACCAGGCCAAGCCATCCATAAATCTCAATTTCTTCCGCTCCTCATCGTTCACCTCATTTGGCATAAAGTTTTCCAAACGGGTGAACTCTTCCTCATAGTCTGCCACTGATCAGTCACCCTGTGCTAAATCACTGAATTTCTTTCTAATCTCAGCGTCTACCACTGGTGGAAAGTATTTGCAGTCGAATCGCACCCAGAATTCTGCTATCGACATCAAATCCCGCTCCTCAACGGTGGTAACTGACTCCCACCACTGTAAGGCTGCCCCCGACAGATGAAAGGTAGCAAGCATCTGCTTCTGCACATCGGTACAATCTAGCATGCGCAGATGGCACTGAATGTTATTCTTCCAATCACAAGCCTCTACCACATCGGTGTTACCCCGGAACTTAGGTGGGTGCACCTTCTGAAAGGTCTCCCTAACTCACTACCAAGACAGTGGCCCCATTGGAGCCTGAACTGCTAGTGCCACTGGAGGCGGTGCCTGGGGCTGTGGAAAGTGAGCTGCCATAGCTCGCATTGCTGTCTCGACCGCCTGGGCCACTATCACTGCCACCTGAGTAGTGGAAATAACCTCGGGTGGTGGTGGTGGTGGTGGTGGCAGTACTTTTGGCTCCTGATGAGCCTCCCTGGCCTCATCCCTAGCCTCAGCCCTCTCCGCTCTCTATCTCCTCGGTGGCATCTGAAATAGATTGAATTGTATAAGTACACAATTTATACAAAAAAAATTCATAGCAGAAATACGATATCTCACAAGCGGAAAAATGAATCAACAATCCTAATAATAGGGCTCTATAACAACTGAATGCTACACTGAAACGTAGTAAGCCGCACAGATCATAAGAACACTAGAACCTGATGTTCTGATACCATCTGTGACATCCCGCCTAATTAACCCCGGGTGATCAGTCCTAAATTAAGTTAGAATAGGTTTCTCAGTTGGTTCATTCTTAGCATGACCGTCGTCTTTTTAATTACTAACCACCTAAGTGAGAAAATTAGACTGGTGCCAAGTTTTATCTTTCATTAACTTGAATGAAAATCTCATGCGGAAATAAAATGTCACAATAATCACCATTAACTAAAACAACCATTCACAATTAATTAACTAACCGAATAAATCATCGGCCCAATACCCAACAAAATATAAAATGAATACAAGTAATCAATCTCAACAAGTCTGACAAAAACTAAATGAACTGTGAGCGACATGCTCGAAATATATGATAATAAGTCTCTATACTAGAAATGAAAGAATGAGGCGTCTATCAAACTCCCGCAACATCCACATATGCTGCACCAATGGATCCCTGGAATTGAGAAGCCCGACATCCATATGGATGGACACCTAAAAGATTTTTAAAAAGTTTTTATAGCAAGGGTTAGTACCCAAAACATTTGAAAAAACATTTAGCAAATGATTAACTTGCAGTAATAAATTATTATGCATGCTCTCCATATTTTTGTTAGTGCCGTACTCCCTTGAGAACTTTCTCACCCCTCCTCTAATGTGCACTTCTAACGCCTTAATTAAATTTACCTAGTTCTTTATCGCATGACTAGATAAATTATACAACCCCTTGTAACCACCCTACTCTAATTGAGTATGCCTTAATTATGATTTTTAAGTTATTATCAACATCAAATTAATTAAATCATCTCCCTTTTAAATTTCATATAACTTCCACATTTGTTATACATATAATACAACTCATGCTTTGTATTAATAATCCCGTATATAATTATTTACCTAATTACATACTTATAGTCATATTATAGCATTCACAAACATGTTGAAATAACATTTAATAATAGTATTTCCCTGAGTATAGTCTCACCGGGTATAAATTCTCTAAAGTGCTATCCCACTAGGTGTATTCACATAACCTAGTTACATCAAGTCAGAATCGCTCACTACTTGGTTAATTAATACATGTTGGAAGCGGTCATATTCCTTCCCTGAAAGTGAGATGTCCCTCACCCATATAACGGACGCTATGACCTGGGAATATACTCGCCCTACTCCTCGAGCTAGGGGATTCATCCACTACGCGCAACCCCCCTATAGCACTAGAGTATATAATAATAATATTTGTCCACTAATATTAATCCACACACCATATATATACTATCACACACAGTATATATATAAATATAAAACGTCCCGGCTACATCGTGTACTAAGTCCGTGACACAAGCCTATTCCATTTTATTATGAGTTTATGGCCCAACTCTAATTATTAATTAATTTGCACAATAATTTCTCATCGTTTCTCCCCAACCAATATATTCGGACTTACTCTCATGGCCCGAAATAAAACCTCACCCGAGTCTAAATCCCTGACTCTAAATTATTTAGCCTTCACCTAAATAAAATTTACATCTCGGTATCGCTCAACCATTATCCCCGAACTTGTGCACTAAATCCGTATTTAATCATTTTTAAACAAAATTCCCAAAATTTAACCTTAGTGTGTCACATCTAATTTCCTCTAAATCCCAATTAATTTCTAATCATGATGTGCCACATAAAGTCTCCCTCAAATTCTAATTAATTTTATTCACAATAAATTAGATTTAAACTTATGTATTAATTTCTCAATAATTAAGACATGAAAGATTATATAATAAATTTCCCTTTATATACATAATTGGGCGAAGTTGTCAAAATTTCCGGACCATCGATCGATCTATGGTCCACCTTCGATAGATCAATCGATCAGGTCCTCGTATTCTTCGAGTTGGCTGTTTCAGCCATGGACGAATAACTCCAAACCCTAACTTCTTCTACAGTGAAAACTAATCCTTCCCATCAACAATCAATATAAAAAACCTTATAAGGAACCTCTATAAAGTCTAAAAACATCAATTAATTCGCTTTCTCTACTGTTTTCACATGTTTGGGATAAAATTCAATTTAATCTTTTGATCCATTTAAACATCAATTTCGTATCACCAATTCGTTTCTAATTCATTCGGGTTTAGCCATCCTACCAGATACAATTACACAACTCAGATTATACGTGAATTTCTACTCAATTTAGAAATCAGATTCATGATTTACAAAACCCCATGTTTATACCCTTTAAATCCCAAAACGAATTTCTTTGATTACACACATCACATGAATATGAATTGAAATATAATTTAAATGCTACAACAAGTTAACCACTTGCCTTAGGGTTCGTAGAGTCTGATTTTGGAGTTGTGAATGCCCAAGGTTGAAGATGACTCTTTTTGGCTCTCCAGTGATCCCCAAATTTTCCTTTAACTGCTAGTAGGGTTTTTCCTAATCCATTAAGACTTTTTCTAACTCAATTTAGCTGTTCTCTTATTTCTTATAATTATTTAATTAACCTTAATCCCGTTTTTTGCCTAATGGGCCAAGCCCAAGTGACCCAAATGCCCCTGTATGGGCCCGGCTATGTCTAAAAACATTTCGTGACCCATTTACTACCCCAGGGTACACTTTTCTGACTATCTCGGCCCATTCGGACTCAACCGTACACTCAGAATTGACATCCGAATTAATTTATAACAATCCTTATTTCACAACCAAATTAGTCTATACCGACTCCCGATTGATATAAGTACACATCCCGTCATTAATACCCGAAATGACGTAAATACATTGTTACTATTCACTTAGTAAATAAATTTTCCTAAATATTAACCATTCACTCCCCGATTAATATTTAAATATAAATCGATATAATTAATTCAATTAAAATTATGACACACAAGTAATTTTAAATTTCTGAATTAATTAAATATTAAATGCACAAAAATACGGGGTGTTACAGCATGGTTGTTTCCTTGGTGGTAACATACAAAGGATTATTTTAAAATTTATAGATTCATAAAGTTCTTCCCTATTGACGGGTAATTGGACCTCCTAATAATTGGAAAGAAGACTACCGAATGGAGCCCCTCCATTCGTTGTGTTCAGGTCCAAAGGCATCTAAAATAGCAACAATTATTGCCAAAGATCTTTGACATTGGCATCTATTTTTGTGAGACAGGTTAAGGGAAGGGCCAAAAGGTTGGAGCTAATTAATGTTTTGGATCAAAGGCGACGCAGAGGGAACAAAAATTGAAGTATGAGGGTTACCTTCAAGGAATAAGGGAACAAAGTTGCTAATATGAGTGGGGTGAAATATGAAACCTAAGAGTTAAAATGCCAAAACTAAGAATTTGAAAAATATATTGATGGAAAGAAAGTCAGGCTAGTATGAGAAATAAAACAATGGAAGAACTAATCATGGTAACTTTTAAACCTTGACTAGAAGGAAGAAAGACTTCAAGAATTCTAGAAGCAAGGAAGTGTGGGGAAGGAACAATTGAGGAATGAATAATAAGAAATGCTTTTATAAAATTAGAGTTTGAAAATACAAAAGTTCTAAAATGAATAGTCTCGAATTTTTATAATAAGCCTAAGAAAATCCCTTCAATTTTAACGATGGGATTTTATTGCATCCAACGAGTGAAGGCACGCAAGATCAAACCACGCGGGGTGGGTTAGCTTATGTGTGTATCGAGAGTATGCATGTCTTCAGGTGTGCAATGATTGTGTCACTTTATCCATACAACGTCTCATATCGGAACTGAATATCGATGAATCATTATTTATTTTCAAATCCTTACCTCAGCACATAATCCCAACCAGATCACCATTATTCCAAACTAAGCCAATTTTCACATATGTCACAAGGAATCATGAAAGGTTAACTACATACAAAAGATATGAACCTCATTCGGCTATAAGCAAGACTATTCCATGCATATCCGTGAACGCAAAGAGTTTAAAGGGTATCTTATGAAGGATATCTTAGGATAATCCGAGGCCAAAAAGGAATATAACATGAGGAATGTACAAATGAATATTGGATTACCAACAAATATGGAATTGATAGTTCATTGGTTTGAATAGGTAATCAAATGTCATCTTTGATCAACCGAATAGTCATTTCTTGATTTCAACTCTTGAAACCATTATTCTTGTAAATAGGAAACATGGAAACATGTGAGACATCCCAAGGTTAACACTTGTATCTTTAAATTTAATTTCTCCCAATGTGCATGTGATAAAACAAGAGTAACATTGCAAGTTTATGTATATAAAGACTCATATAATGCTAAAAAAGGTATTAGAATCACCATTTGCAAGCATTCTTTGTAACCTCATATATTAATAAAAGAACTTCGCCCGACCCTGATTGAACCACACATATCTTGTGTTTTGTCTCTTTTTCTATTCTTTCATTTCTATCACTAAAATCAGGTGCCATCATTATTGTGTTGTGTGCAAAAATAATATTTTTGCCTCAACAATAATCCAAATGTATAAAATACTTACTAGGGACACAAACTAAGCCCAAATTACTTTTCAGTTAAATATGAAAATAATAAATTAGGCATTTGAGAACGCATGACTTCTTAAGGGCTATGTTCACTCCCTTGGGGACTTATTGTTTTCATCTTTGAAGAAATTGAAATTTAGTCCAATCATTTACACAGTCATAATTTTACGCCTTTAGCATGATTTTTCATTTCTAAATTCTTAATATTCATCGTTAGAACTTAGAGTTTACATTGTACTTAAACATTCATAGTCTTTTGACGATTACTATTTAATAAAATAAAATGTTTAATTGATGGCCCAAAATTGTATCCAAGAGGAAGATGAACTGATTTGTTTAAATACAAAGGCAAATGGGGATTTTCTTAGAACTTGATTATAATATGGAGAATTTATATATCTATAAGAAATTGGATAATAAACAGGAGAAATAGAGAGGATAAAGTAAGAAAAACTTATAAATTAATGTTTTATGTTGTTGGGCCTTGACTACATCCATGTATAATACTGGAATTGAGAAACTTTCGTATCTCCACTTCAGTTTGAAAGAATCAAAACGATATGAAGAACTAAAACACATTTCAGTCGCAACTATAAAGGTCATGATCTACTAACTTTCCAAAGTGTGAAAGGGAAAGCTCAATCGCAACATAATCCATTGAGAAGATACAATGAAGTTTTTGCACTATAACTATTTTGATTATTTTTTCACTTGGTAATCAGTTAGGTTTGCGAGCCTGTCATATAATATATGTGGTCTAAGTAATAAAAATTCTTATCCTAGTGATAATGTCAGGCGATTGTGTTGTAGTTGATGCCTCAATTAACATGACTTGTGCTTCCCATAGAGAAAACTTTTATGTAAGTCTTAATTTGGACTAAATAACTAGATAGAAATAGTAAATAACATGAATTGAAATGAAAGTAAATCTTTATAAATAAAAGAAAATAAAATACGACTAAAGTAAAGGATTACAAGAAAATAAGGTGCGACTAAAGTAAAGAATTACACTTAAAAAATTTGACACAAGAAAGTAGATCACAACATAAGTAAATGCATTAAAATTTAAAAGAAAAATCTACAAACTACATTACAATCTACTGTAGAATAAAAGAAGTGTTGTTCATGTAAAGGGAAAAAAAGGAATAGAGTAATAGAAATGCGTTTTCGATGAGAGAGTCCTCTCTTACTGGTTGGGTTCGTTTCTTATTCATAGTGTTTCTTACCATTCAATGTAACTTTACATGCAACATGACTACTATAAGGTAATTGGTGGTAGATTATTCACCCAATTGAGTTTTTTCTTCTTTGGTGCACCAACGCACCAATTTGATTTGTAGTATTCTCCAATTTGGAATAAGACGTCCCAACTTGTGACACATCTAATGAATGCATTAGTATTCAAGATAGCCTAATGTGCTAACCCGTTGATCTTCTACTTTCTAACACCCTTAAAATATTACATATACAATAATTAGATCTCAAATCTTAAAGATATCATGATGCTCATATGTAGCAAAGCATTAATGAAAAAAATGGCCTTGGCTCGTTTGTTTTTGTGTGTGGTTAATATTTTAGGATCTTTTTACAAATGGTGGCTTTCAACGCAAATAGAATTTTACTGTCTCATGGATCCTTTGAGCTACTTGATATATAACAATGTTTTTCGGGAAACGAAATAATTGTTCTTAAAATCAAAATTTATCTCTTTTTACATTTGGTTCGTTATTAAGTACGATTGAGATGAGAACACTGTATTCGACATATGATAAAAAGTCCATGCACATGTGCAATAAAGTTAATAAAAAGTCTAGCATGAAGAATATCATCATCAATGAACGACGAACTTCTATACACACATTATTAAGCACACTAAATAAACAAATTCATGTCTCAAAACACCATGAAAAAGTCACAAATATGGATAAAATGTAGAGGTGATCTGAATATCTTAAATTCACATCCATATTTGGTGAAAATGAAAACAAAAATCTTTTTGTCCTTTTTAAAAATTTTATCATAAATAAAATCCTTTTGGAAATCTTAAATTTTTTTCTTAAAAATCAAAAATCTTTTTGGATTTTTTCAAAATATATATCCGGACAAAAAGTATATCAATACATAAAAATAGAATCTTAAAGTAAGGACAAATGATACGAGAATAATAATAGCCCTATACTAGATAAAATACCTAAACTCAATCATTGGTCTGGGAGGTGTTCTCAATAAGAATAGGCATCCTTTGAAATATCTCCATCAAACTTTGCGAAGTTTTGACCAAAAACTCTACTTTCTCTCGAAAAATCTCAAAATATCTACGATCGTGCATGGTAATATGCGTAGAAACATGGATGGAAGTTTGTGCGGGAACACATGTGGGAACTCTTGTGGAAACATATCGAGGAACAGGCATGTGTGAAACTCCCCACGGCTTAAAAAAAACTCCCTAAGTTGACCTCGTTGTTTGCAATGTTTGAAAACATAAATTGTCTTGGGTCTATCTTGATTAAAATGCATAGTATGCTCTTTCCTAGGTAGGTTAAGACGAGGGACATAAGGATCCATAAAAAACTCAAGAATCGGCCCGGATACGGCATTGTAAGTGGTTGCACTATCATAACCAATTCCTTGCCTCTCGTTAAAACCTAAAGAGGGAGTGAAAACCATTTTTTCAACCTTCTTAGATGGGTCCTCTAAAGAGACCTTTATCTCCCGAACATGTTTGTGATGTTGCTCAAGTTAGGATACACAAGCTTTATGATTCTCACGAGTCTCCAATGAAGCTTGAAGATCTCTTGTAAGATTAACAAAAGTTTTGGTCAAATCGGTGTTCTCCTCACCAACCATAATCAATTTCTCACACTAAGAAAGTTTTAACTTCTCAATTCATTGATGCCTTACATTCTCTCAAAACTTTGACTTCCTTGTCTAACTCATATAACCTAAGAGTTAAACTCCTATTTTTCTTTTTGGTTATCAAGGATTCTTTCTAAAGTTCACGGTAGGCGCATTAAAGTCCACCTTCTCCCTCACTCAAATTCTTCTCATCACTCTTACTTTCTCAAAGATTGGTTTGACAAAGTATCGAGGCTATCACGTTTAGATATATCCTCACTGGAGTGGTACGAAGATGAAGTACTAACATGAGTGGATATGAATGCAAGACTTGTTTCATGCGGTGATTTATCCTCACAATCGACCAATTCGTCGTCGCTATGGCTAAGAATGTCTCTGTATGCAGCTTTGGCTTTACCCTTTCTTTTTAGACTAGTGGGACACTCATGTGCCTTGTGTCTTTTCCCCTCACATTCAAAACATCTCACCTCATTCTTCGAACAAATGTTTATGTCCTCATTGCCATTTTTATTTTTCTCAACACTCTTGATTTTTTGTTAAATTTGAGATTTTTTTTAAAATTTTTACGAATAAGTGGGGTCATCCGGGGTGGATTCCTCCACTACGGGATGCCCTCGAAATTGGAGGGCGAGAAAATATTTTTTTTATCTCAACGCGTGTAAGGATTTGTAGATAGGAATCCTCTTCTGTCCAATCGCGCGATCTTTGAAGGCTACCATAGATATAAATCAACCGTCTTCAATGGGGAGGAGTATGTAAAAATTTGAGTCGCCAGCCTATTTTTCTCAAAAAAGTCAAAAGAATATGGCTCTCTCGAGAGAACGGAATCAAAAGGAAAACTGATACATACAAACCAAATGATTACGGGTTTGAGGACAATGTTACGGAATGTGACGGTGTTAGGCACTCATTTCACCCTTTTGATCTGTCATGGACTATGATACTATTCTCATTTTCTCCCAAATATGACTCATGTGTACAATGTGAATAATGAAAGAAATAAATCATCATACTTACCTCATACTTACCTCATGGGAAAGATGGAGCAAAATCATTCTAAGGAGTTTATAAAAGAATAACATAAAAATATGATGTTAGTGTCCATCGAATCAAAATTCAAAATAAGGAAGTGCATGTGTATTTTGAGAAGGAACAAAAATATATAAAAGTAAGCGTATTCTCAATACTACTAAATGCGAGAAAATATAAAGTGACTAAATGAGGAAATAGTCCTTGAATCCCAATATTGGTCTGAAATGCGTACATAACCAAACGGAATTAAACTACACATAGCTCAATAATTCACAAGGGTGGGATTAACACATAAATCCGAAATTGGAACTTCTCTTACTTTATTTTAAGAAAAGTGCATAAGTGTATGGAGTGTAAAAAATGGGAAAATTCTATTTTAGGGTTTATAGGAAAACGTTCTTTTTGGATTTTTAAGTTTTATAAAAATATTTACGCATGTACTTAAAAAATGATATAGTTTGATGTGAGGAAATGAAATAAAGCAAAATATATACTAAAAATTAAGGAAAAAGCAAACGACAAATACTAATAAAATGTGTTGTAAAAGGATGAGAGTAGACCATCTATAGTACTTTAATTCTGATTATAAAGTAGTAGAGGCAGATTTTTATAGTGATTAAATGATGGTGGGGTAAGGATAAAATAGATGATGGAAGATGGATAAGGATGATGTAAGAAAATATAGAGAATGTTTGGTAAAATGGAATTCCATCCCACTGATTTCGAGGGAATGTTTATGTATTCAGAAAGGGAACCTTGGGAATGAGATCATGGCCTCCTTAAATGGTAAAAAAATTAGGGTTTAGAGGATTTTCGATCGACATAATATCTTAACGCCTATTGGAGTACCCCTAGCATGTTAGCGAAGTAAAGTACAGGGGGTCTGGGGTACTTATTTGTTGTACAAAGAGGATTTAAAAAAAATGGATATAAAATGAAAACCATAAGTATGAATCGTATACGAATGAGAGACCTAGAAAGGGTATTCATATACCTATAAAAATCCATTGATCCACGCCCCAAAGTCAATTGGGACTCAAAAGCACCTGATAGCCACTAGTTGGGGGTTGTCAGAGTAAGAAGGAATGTACGTGCAAACCGTGTGGACGATTCTCATACAATATGAACCTTGGAAAGGGGATTCAAAACACGATGGGGGTGAAATGAGCATCTATTAAGTTAGAGGGTTAAACAAGGTCTAATGGGTCTTTGGAGCACTCGACGTCCTTTGGATCGAGGCTGGTAGTAAAAAGGTGAGTATCCGCGAATTGTGAGGCAAATTCGCAGACAATGTGGATTGTTCAAAAGGAGATTCAGATACCTATGAAAATTCAATGAGCCTCTCATAGGATGGAAATGTTACTAGGGTTAAACGAGTCTTGGAAGCACCCAGTGGCCTCTAAATAAAGGTTTGGATAAAAAGGTAAGTATGCTCGAACCATAAGGTCGATTGATGAATGCTATGGATCATTGGGAAGGAGATTCAGAGCCCTATGAGAGTTGAGTGAGTTTTGGTGTTGGAGTGTTGACGAGGTTAAAATGGGTCTTAAAATTTCATGGCTCTTTTAGATAGGGTTTAGAGTAGGACCTATGATCTTATGGTGGGAGAAAAAGTGTTAGGGACGTAATGAGGTATTCAGAAAGTACTAGGATGGGGTGTCTTTAAAGTCCCTTGACGAGAGATATTAGAAGAAGTGAAGGTCATCAAAAGATAGATACCTCATTAATATTTAATGGTTTAGGACCCTTCATAGGTTTAAAAATTATTGATTAAAAGGTTGATGCTGATTATGTAGATCGAAAAACTTAAGGTGACTGATTCAGAGGGTCGAGGTTAATTTATAGACTAAAGAGTTGAGATGATCGATTTAGAGGGTCGAGGTTGATTTTTTAGGCATAAGTATTTGAGGTGATCGATTTAGAGGGTCATGATCAATTCTACGGACCCTGGTCAATTTTGAGGGCTTAAGGAGTTGAGATTAATGATTCAAATGATTAATGTCGATTCTGCGAATCGAAAGAGTTGAGACGATAAATTTTAAGGGTTAAGGTTGATTATACGGACCTAAAGAGTTTAGATGACCGATTTAGAGGCTTGTGGTTGATTGTGCAGACCTAAGAGACCAATTCGGAGGGTAATGGTTGATTCTGTGGACCTAGATCAATTCTCAGGACCAAAGGGGTTAAAATGATCGATTAAGAGGTTTGAGGTCAATTATGCAGACCTAAAGTTAAGATAATTGATTCAGGGGTGGGATCGAGGTTGATTCTATGTATCAAAAAAGTTGAGATGACCGATTCAGAGCATAAAGGTCAATTTTTTGGATCTAAAAAGTTGAGATGATCGATTCAGAGGGATCGATTATATGGACTTAGGAAGTTGTGATGGCCTATTTAGAGGTTTAAGGTTGACTGTATGAAGGCAAGATGACCGATGCAGAGGATTGAGACCTAAAGAGTTTCTAACAGGAAGCATTCTTCAATTTATGCTCCGCTAGAAGGGGTGTTGGTATTGTGAGTGTTGACGCACTTCGATTTTTGTTCCACCATGGAGTACAATGGTGATGAGAGATTTATAAGTGGTTTAGTGATTTTTAATGAGTTTTCTCGGAGTCATGATGCATTTGACCTCAAGGCGATTTTTGTTAATTTTTTGTTCATTTTTAATATTGTTCTAGAACTTTTGTGACGAAATTTTGAGGGAACTGTCGATAGGCAGAGCTATAGTGGTGCCTATCAGCATAATGCACAGACTCCATGGATTCTTAATAGGGTGAAGGGTTACTACCAACTTTCATCCTTTTTATGGTTTAATACCCTATTTTCACTTTTTAGGTTACTGACTCTTGCTAGGGAAATAGGTGACATTCTACTATTGACGTTTTCTTCGATGGTTACAGGAACTATGGGTATGCATGCCAAGAGGCGGAGGCTATTAACGCATGAGTTTGGGCATGACTGGTACCTATGGGATCGACATTGACCATGTTGTATGCTTGGTTTAATGGGTTTTTTGTACCTTAAAAGAGACTCAAAATGGGAAAAAATATGTATGTTGTCTGATTATTTTAATTTAGTGGCTTACTGTACATGCACTTTAATTTTTTACTAAGATTTTATTTTGAGAAAAAGTAAGAAAATATGTTTTATCTTATTTAAATAGAGGAAGGCCTTGGAGGCTTGGTATAGACATCCCATAATCGGACCCACCAAGCACCTCCTTAGGTCCCTATCACTCAGTCATACACCACAAATCCTATATTATACTCCAAATACCGATCTAGAGGCCATCAGGTGCTCATGGGCCCCATTTAACTCCGATCAACCTTCTCATCTGAGCATAAGCTCAATGAATCTCCAAAAGGGTATGAATACCCTTTCCAATGATCTACCCCATGCACGAATTAGACTTACGGTTCGAGCGAAAGGTCCATTTTACAATTAAAAACTGATCTGGAGGCCACCGGGGGGTCTTGATCCCTATTTCGACTCCGATTAACCTACTTTTCTAAGGCGAAGATCAATGAATCTTATAATGGCTTTGAATCCCTTTTATAACGGCCTTCCCTATGCAGATATTGGCCTTATAGTTTGGAAAAGTGATCCATTTTATCCTGAAATTTGATTTGGAGGCCACCGAGTGCTCTCGGGCTCCATTTGACTCATGTTAACTCTTCAGCTTGAATAAAGCTAAATAAATCATTGAAGGGCTCTAAATATCCTTTCCAACGGTCTGCTCGTGAATAAATTAACCTTACAATATAGACGAGTGACCCATTTAAATTTTAAGGGTCATCAGGCGCTTTCAGGCCCTTGTTTTACTTAGGTGAACTCTCTAAATCGAATGAAGCCAAATGAAATCTCAAAGGTAGTTGCATAACCTTTCCAACATTTCATCTTATGTGCCAATCGACCATACGGTTCGATTGGACGATTCGTTTTCCTTTGAGAATTTCCTCTCAAGTGACTAACGGGAGCTTCTGTGCCTCATTTGACTTTTGTCAACTACCGAACCCAGGAGTGGATCGATGGATTCTTAAAGGTATTTGAATACCCTTTGCAACAGTCCACCTCATACCCAATTCTAACTTATAGTTCACCTTTTATGGTCATTTTCCCAAAAGACCTACTTTAGATTGTCAATTGGCAACCCTAGGACCCTGCCTATCGACAATGTGTTAGGGGTCTTAGGATGATAGGTAGGTCTAGTACCATTCTGATCGACACCTCCTTGGCCTTCTAAATATAGGCCACAACCTCAGTTTAAAGACACACCTCAACACCCCTAAACATCCGTCTCAGCAATTTAGAGAGAAGTCTCTTGAATTTAGAGCTAGATTTTCATTGATTTTCACCACACCTTCACTCATACACCAACCAAATTTCATTTATCATACATTCATACACCTTCCATTTTCCATATCATCACCATACACCTTACACCCTCACCACACCACATTACCCCCCCACTTCATCTTCAACCTCAAACCCATCACCCTCTCTCTCCTCCATTAACAAAAACAAACCTTCCCTCTCACCCATCATCAAAACCCACATCTCACCATCTACATCCTACCACCCAAATTAGAACCAAAACCCCCACCTGTAAACCCACCACCTGTCCGGCTACCAAACCCGTGGCGGCAGGGCTCTACTCCCCAACTCCGGCCACACCCCAGCGCCGTCGACCTCCTGACTAAGCCTCTTCTCACCTCCAGCGCCTCTCTCTCACCTCCCTTATACCCCCTCGGATCCTTATCCACCTTCTCGACAGAACCCAAAAGAACAACGACGGCCAGCCCCCCGCCTTTTCCGGCGCGACTTTCGGACGTCCAACCCTTGCTCTAAACTGCCGGCGACGGCGCCACCTCCAGGCCAGCCTTACTCCGTCTGGATGCGACCTACCTCCGACTTGATCCATCCCCAACCAAACCCGATTTTTCCTTTCCAACCCCATACCCATTTCTTCTAAACCTCATTCTTCCTTTGCACGATTTATCTCCTGCACAAAACAATCCCAAGCCAAACCAATTCCCCATGTGCCAATAACTACCTTTTTAACCCCAATTTCCTATTATACCCCCCAACTAACCACCCAAAACCAAATCCCAAAACTACCCTCATGTAACCCAAATCAGATTTTTTCCCAAATGACCTCACACCTCATGTGCACACATCCAAACCACATGCACACTAATGTCCAATCCCAAAATTACCCCCATGCTCCATGCCTACAATATAAAAGCAAAGAGAAGACCCATTTGATGAGGATCTCAAATTAGTTTTAAGCTTGGTGTGATAAAATTCTCCCCACCCCTCTATGTTGAGTATTTGCATTTTTAGCAAATACCTCAATATGGAGCTGTGTGTTGAAAATTATCTCTTGGGTGAATTTCACCCCACCCATCTATTATGGATTTTGGCATTTTTAACCATTAATTCATTATAGATTGATGTAGTGAAATTTATCCCTTATGGGAGATAAATTCTAACCCATTCATTTATGCTGAGATTTTTCATTTTTAGCAATTATCTCAATATAAATTAATGATCTAGAATTTATTTCTTTGGGTGAATTCTAATGTATAATTTTATAATTTTAGGATTTGCATTTTTAGCAAATCTATTCTATTATTTAATTATCCATTATGAATACATCCATTATCCTTTTACTTTTTAGTTTTATTTTGTAAATTTTAGTTTAGATTCAATAAATACATGAGTGAGGGATTATGATTGAGAGATTTTGGATGTGTAATTGAGAGATTAATGATGAAATTGAAGATTCCATTCGAATTCAAGGCTTAAATGGGTTTGATCTATTCCTCTCTTTTACTTTTAGTTTAATCATCTCATGCTTTCAATTATGTATCTCATATTTTTGGATGATGATTATTGAGGGCTAATCTCCCATTTATGGGATGAAATTTTGAAGCCCTCATGAGTCCAATTTTGTTAGTTTACTTTTTAGCTCAATTTTATTTACCTAATTTTTATTAGCTTTTGCATCTTAATTAGTAGTTATAAAAATTAGTATAGTTAGTTAGTTAAAATATTCCCTTGAAAAAATCATAAAAAAATAGAAAAAGCAAAAATAAATAAATAATAATAAAATTCAAATGAATCTATATATGTCCTCTCCAATTTTGTGTTTCACCCTTAGATATGGATTGACTCCCTTACATACCTCTACACTAGTTTTGTTATAATTTTGTAGGTTCAAGGGAAATTTTGATGGATAGAGAAGTTGCGCAACAACGACAAATCTACAAGAGAAGCAACATTTATTTTTATCAAATGGCGCCGTTGCCGATCTTTGGAGCTTGAAGCACTTGCGAGGATTACCTATTGTGATTCATTTGTATTGCACTTTTTATTTTCTTTTTTTAGTACCATTTTTTTTATTTTAGAAGGATTGTATTAGAACTTTATTATTTGGCTTGTATTGCGGTGCATAGGACACCATTAATTTTTCATTTAAAATTGTAATAATTGAAAAGCGTGATAGGGAAACCGGACAAGATAGAGAGAGGGCGTCCATTGGCGAGGATTTAGAAGCCTCTCTACTTTGGGTCGGTAGGACTCCCGGGGCCGACTGAGATTGGTGTATTCTCCCCCCGGTCGACTCAACATATTCGGCACCCCACGGCCTAAAAACCGTGGGAGGTACATTTCTTAAACCCTCGCGCCCTCTTGTTAGGGAGTTCATATTTTGTGTGCTCCTCCTTGCTCTTGTGTGAATTTAATTCTTGCATTTAATTTTGAATGGAATGATGAATTAAATTGACTAAGACCTACACCCGGTCACTAACGAGAAGGGATTTCATCACCCAACTCAATCACTTATCCTTTGTGTGCTACCCTAACCATCACTAATTTAAAATCAGTCAACTAGATAGCCCCATAGGATACGGTGTTCGTAGGACCCTTTTTGATCATTTTGACTTGTAGGATAACCCATAGAGTCCTCTCCACCGGGCAAACCCTCGAACGCTTCGCTTTGCGGCACAAAAGTGTCCAGGGAAACTGGGTTTTAAGTGCGGCCGCCCAGTAAAACGGGTTTGTGCTGTCCCCAGCGTTGTACCGGCCGATCGTTTCGTCGTAGTAGCTTTGTGGAGAATCTCTGTGGCAAGCCTCTTGTCATCTTGTGATTAAAGTAGGAACACACATTTTGCAAAAGGCAATCACAAAGAGATTTCCGTGATTTTTATCGCCCACGGACTTAATTAAAATTTGACTACCCTCTCACTAAATTTGAAGATAAAAATTGGCTATGTGCTAGTTAGGATTTCTCCTTGACTTGTGTGTGTGTCCAATTTATTTTTCGGTAGTCGGTTTTAGTTAGTCCGTCCAATTCAAAGAGTCCATATTATTTTTCCCCACCTTTTCTTCCAAAAAAAAAAATCCAAAAATATTTTTCTTCCTTTATTTTTTATGAAAAATCCAATTTTTTTTTCTTTCTTTAATTTTTAGAAAATCCCCAAAATATTTTCTTTCCTTTTGAAAAAAATTCAACAAATCAAAACAATATTTCTCACCTCATGGCCGAGGAACGTCCTTTACGGGACTACTTTGGTCATTTTCCATTGACACGTGACACGTGTGAGAGTAATCCCGAGCGGTCTCTTTATGATATTCTTCATGATTTCACTTCTCTCACGAGTACCGTTGGTACTCTTGACCCATCTATGCACGCACCACCTATTCCATCACCCTCGATGTCAAGTGTCACCGTGCCTCCTCCTTTGTTGTGCACCCACTGTTCTTATGCCGATCACATGCCCCATGAGTGTCCATACTTGTCATATCCATACAAACCCACCATGGAACATGTGTATCCATATGACACTGTTTCGGAACCCACGTCGGCCTACTACCCCGCTATTCCTACTCCCGAGTTGTGTGAGTCCCTGAGTTATTCGTGGAGGCCTAATCACCCTTCCACGCAATACGTATCCCAACCCGATGTTGTGGATCCTCACACATTCCAACAGTCGTCATGGCAACCTTGTGAACCTGTTCACGATCAGTCCCCTCACTACGCACCCCATGAGTATCAACCATCTGTCCATCACGAAACCAATCCTTTCGTGTATGATGCACTTGGCCCCACCCCACACACTTCATTTGAGTATTCTCCATATAGTCCTAATTATAGCGCGTTGTGTCCACCTCACCCACCACCACCACCCATCATTCCACCAACACCATCATCCACTTCCACTCTCGAAACCCTCTTGCAAAAGTTCATACTTGAGCAAGAGCAAGCAATTCAAACTCAAGCTCTCCAAAGGCTTGAACAAAGGTTAAATGAATTGGTGTGTGCGCGAGAGTAGGATATTCCCATGACCCCACCCATCGTTGCCACCGAGTGTGACGATGATGTGTCCCCTTGTGACACAGAATTTGAGTGTGACCAACCCTACCACCCCGAGAATCTTGAAGTTGAGACCATTCCATGGTCCGGGTTCCAAGTCGACAATTGTGTTGACTTACCTTTCATTAGTGAGACTGATCCGCTTCCTCAAAATCCATATGAACCCCCACTTGAGGTTCACATTTCTTTTCCCGTCGAATCTACAAACATGCCCGAGTCTACACCTATTGATCTTCACCCTTGTGTTCCCGAGGAACCAATTTATCCTAGGTTAGCTCCGGCTACGAGTCTTCACCATTTTTCCGAGATAGAATCCGTGATAGTTCCTAACTATTCGGATCTGGATGATGTCCCACCATGCATGGCTCCCGTTGAGCCCGATATTTTTAGTGATTCCTCTATCTCCGATCTTGGTGCCTCGTTTTACCCACCCACCCCATTTACCGATGCTACTCTTGTGGAGAAGTTGACAACTCCATCTTTAGAAACCACACTCCCTTGTGAGTATTCCTTTACTCTGCCCAATGAGTTTGTGTCTCCCACGCTTGAGTTGGATCATATTCCTCCACCGTTTATCCCACCCGATACACCGTTTATCCCACCCGACCCACCCATTATCCGTTCTACCCCATCAACTGGTTTGGATCTTGATTTTGCACATTTCCAGTTTCCATCTACATTTTTAGATCCTCACTTCAAACCATCCTCCACCCACGAGAGTCTTTATGCTGATACTCTTCACTTCCGTGACACCGAGCTTGTTCCTTTGTGTCCGCCACTCTCTTGTGGTGTTGATTTTTCTCAACAACTCCCTGGCGTGTCACGGCGCGACCAATATCATCGCCCATTTATAGAACGGTCGTGTGATTTTTATGAACCCCACCCCATTACACTTTCCAAACCATATTGCCTCCCTCACCAACTTGAGCACCATTCTTATAGGGCCCTTGTTGCCCTCACCTTTACGCTCAACAAGGCCCGTGACCGATACCTTTTCACCCTCACCTTTACCCTTTTTCCCACCCGCCCTTGGTCCACCGATGCTTTGCATCGTGTGATGCACTTTGCTATACAGGTGCATTGACCCGTTTTAGCCTCTATCCAACAAGGCTGACGTTTCAGTCTTGTTTGGGGGTGATTCTCATCACCCGATTCTTTTGCCGCCATGCGCTTTCATAGATCCTATCTTTAGGGTGAGAATGGTTCGGTCTGGCTGAAGACATTAAACTTAGCGCTACCGGGAGGCAGCCCGCGTTTCTTGTACTAGTCTCATCCTGTTTGGGGGTGGTGTTTTACATCACCTTATGCTTTATCATGCTTGTAGACTTGTACATTTTTTTATCACTTCTTATTCAGGTTTAATCTTGGATTCACATGTCCACTTCATTAGAGGTTCATTCTGGTAATCTCTTTCCTACCTTATGCTCTCATTTTAAAAATCATTTTACTTAACATCGAGGACGATGTTCCTTTTTGTTTGGGGGTGGGGAATTTTATCAAAATCGTACCTCTTTTGAAAATTTTTGATTGTTGAACCTGATTTTTAAAATTTCCTGCAGTTTCTTTCATCTCACTCATTGATGTGAATTTTCAATTATCCATCTTTCAAAAGTCTAGGAATCAAGCTAGAGAATATTTTTTCTAAATAGCTTATGTAATACATAACTAGGCATTTTGCACCATGAATTTCTAGACTCAACAAAATTTGCGCACTTATCATATCATTACGTTTAGAGTTGAAGAGTACTACAATTCTAAAGAGAACCTTAAGGATCACTAGTAGAGACTTTAGCTCGTGAGATTTGTGCCTTTCACCCTTTCAGAGTGTTTTACGCAATCTCCGAGTCATAAGTTGATTCAACTTTCTTTGGGTCCGCACTTAAATTGTTGTATGATCTCATTTTCTTTCATAAAAATTTGGCTTGATCACTGAGAATGACATTTTTCGAGTTGTAAGAAACATGTGTCTTGAAATTTGTCCCGAATACTAAATTTTCACCCATACACCTACCACTTTTCCATATACCATTTACCATTCACTTCACCCATTACATTCCCATATTATTCCATATTCACATCTATTCCCCTCACCATCCACATATTCCACCCCCACCTATCACCTCCATTTATATCATCCATCGTCATTTTCAAATAAAAGAGTGTTGTTTCAAATGTAAATGTCTTCATTGTTAGTTTGAAAAGTGAGAGAAAAAAGAAGAAAAAAAAAAGAAAAGAGAAAAATAGCAAAAATAGAAAAAAAAAGAGAAGAAAAGAAAAGAAAAATAGCAAGAAAAAAAGAAGAGAGAAAAAAAAAGAAAGAGAGTTGTAGTTAGTTTTGAAATAAAGACATTTGTGCCTAAAGTGTATACACTCTTCTATCATATACATTCATCCATCACCCTTTATCATTCATAACACCATTATATCCTATATACCACATCCATACATCACACATCCATCATACCACACCTTATACCATCCTTTCCATTTCATTTTCCCCTCACCCATATCATCCATATGTTCCCCTTGGTGTTTGGGCGAATGAAAGTCAACGTGGTGAATAACTCGACGTTCTCACTATAGTGATTAGCATTCTCTTCATGAGATCACTTTTCTTTCAAATTGTTCGTTCTTTCTTATACGTGTGTGAGACGTTTGAACTTGCTTACATTTACTCACATCCCCACACACAAGAGCGATACACTAACCCTAATCTCGAGAGTTCGTTTGAGAGTGATATATCCGTGAGATTTTGAAGTTGAAGCGTTGATTCCGACAAGGCAATCTAGGAATTACTCTTGTGATACTCAACCCGTTTGACTGATTCACACTACACACGTTGAGTTCTAGGAAGGATGTGCCTTGAGTATTTACTTAGCTAACTTTTTACAAATTCTAGCTTGTATTTCTTAAAATAGTTTCTTGTGACGGATTTTACGATTATTCTACGTCTAATAAGAGATTGATTGCCTTTTAATAAATTTTTGCAAATAAGAATTTTGTGGGTATATTCCCTGCAAACCCTCACGAGACACAACTCGTCCTATAGGGCAACCTATAGGTTTAAAGGCTTGTTTCACATGCTAAGTGAAATCGCAAGTGCCCGCGAAAGTGGTACACTTTTGGTTTCTTATCTTTCTCTGTCTCTCTATCTTATTGCTCGAGGACTAGCAACGCTCTGTTTGGGGGTGGTGTGATAAGCACCCAAAACTGTACAATTTATACCCCAAATAGACGTACTTTTGTTGCTAATTCTCGACAATATGGGTCTTATGCGCTTAAATATTTAATGTGCATGTTTAATGTACGTTGCGGTGTTCAAACGCGTATTTCAAGACAATTGTGCATTTTACGGAGCTAAATACCAAATTCCCGTACCCTAGCCTACCCTAAACTTAGCCCAAACTTACCCCAAGCCTGTGTGTGTTTTATTTGTGTCATTTTATTATTTTTTAGATTTTTAGTTTGAGTCTTTTTTATTTTTAGGACTTATTTTAGATTTATTTTAGAATTTTTAAATTTTATTTTCTGTTTTTCTATTTTATTTTTATTAATATAATTTTATTTTATTTTGATTTTGATTATTTTTAGTTTTATTTTATTTTATTAGGATTATTTTTATTTTATTTTGATTTTTAGTTTTATTTTATTCTATTTTATTAGGATTAATTTTAGGAGTTTAGTTTAGTTTATTAGATTTTATATTTTAGAATTTTTGTTTTATTTTTATTTGATTCTTTATTTTATTTTTAGAATATAATTTTATTTTTAGGTTTCTAGTTCATTTTTATTAATTTTATTTTAGTTAGTGTTATTTTAAGGTCCAAATTAAACACACACATCACCATTATCATACACTTATCCTACACCTACTATCCTACACCCTCATCCTCACTCAACTACTCTACACCCTCACCCACACTAACATACCCCTATCATCTTCAACCTCACTCTCACCCAACAATCTCTCTCCTCTTTCCAAACTCCATAACCCACTTCTCTCTCTCCACTCCACTCTACTCACCACCACCATGTCACCTCCCTCTCCATTTCCAACCCCTTTCAACCTCACCCCATCCATTTTCGACTGCTGCCCACTCCGGCCAGCAACAACCCCGCGACGCAAGCCACATCCGGCGGTGATCCCACTACTCCGGCCAGCCCTCGCCCCTCTCGCCGACGAACCCCCCAACTCGACTCCATCTCCGGCACCGTTCCCGGTACCATAATAGCCCGCGACCTTACTTTTCGGCGACCCACCCGAAAACCGAACCCATTTTCGGGTCTGCCCCATTCACAATCGGACCTTCTCAACCCATTTGCAAGACCCATCCATCTTCCTACCCATGTACCCCATTACCCATATTCAAAACCCATTCACCATTTCAATACCCATTTCAAACCTTCCTTATCTCTCCATGAAACCAAAGACCCACTTGCCATTTTGGAAGCCTTAACCGATCTGTTACAAACCAAATAACCAAAAGCCAAACTAATACCCACATGCCATAAAACCAATTTATTCCTTTTACACCTTTTTCCCAATATACCCTTAAAAATCCCAACTAACTCTTTCACACCCATTTTCCCACATTACCCCCTCACCCAATCTGATTTCATTCCCTCACCTCACTTTACATTACCTCACACTATTTCCACATGCACTCCCTACCTTTTTACCATTATGCCCCTTTGCTCCATTGCATATAAAATGAAGAAGAAGACCCATTTGTATAAAAAAATTCTAGATTAGAGAGAGGAAATTGTAGAGAGAAATTTTAGGGTTAGAAATAAATAGTAGATTATAATTAGTTTTTATTTTTATTTTTATTTTCTTCTTTTCAATTTAAATTGAGTGAAAGAAATTCTAGTGAGAATCAATTTTTGTGTTAGTGCTTCATGTGTATGAAAGGAGATAATCCCCGGATTTTAATAAACACAAATTAAAATATATAATTTCCTTTTTTAAACAAATGCGGAAGCGTTGAATACAAGTGATGGTTCAACAACAAAACAACAAGGCCGGGTTTTAATATCTTAAGAAATAAATTAAAACAACATAATTCAAGTCCTAGTATTTGCCTAAGTCATGATTAACAATTATATCCAAAGTTAGGCGAAACCAAATTAATGCAAGTGACAAGAATTACACAATTTTACCCAATATTTAATTTAAGTCCCAAATTAAATGAGTGTGAGAATTAAACCGAATTTTATCTTGAAATTATCCTAAGCATGCGTTCTAAATTTTGTGCAAGATAAAATTAAACAATGTCACACTACACCGCGATGTACGAGGAAAAACCCACTAACGGGAAAAAAACCTCGGGACGGCCCTAGCCTCAAATCCACTAAAAATGGTATTACAAAATACAAGACAAAAGACTTACTTCCTAAACTCGAACCCTCTCAAGCCGTGATGCTTCTTCTTGTATCGACCTCCAATTAGCGGATAACCAACGGAGCTCCACCGCGGTCTCGGACTCCCACCGATCGGGCAATTAGGCACACCGTCACCTTAACATGGAGCCTTTCTCCAAATGGGTAGAAATGAAACAAACTTCTCTTCAATTCGTTGTAGAGAAAAACCGGTGCCAAAACAATCTCCAAGCAATTAATATTTATATAGAAACTTGGATAAACAATTGGGTGTAAATTAGAGTGTGTATGAAATTTTTCTTGAAAGAATTACACTCAAAACATGATCTTTTTCCTCAAACAAATTTTCTCTCAAAACACTCTCTAGGAGTTTGTATGGTATGAAAAAGATAAGTTAGAAAAAGAGATTCTCGTTCATAAATAAGTCTGAAAAAAATTGGTTGAAAACCAAGTGGAGAAGTGGGGAAAAACTGCCAAAAAACTGCTCAAAACTGTTCCCGCCTGGCATTCTCGTTCGAACGACTTTGACTGTCGTTCGAACGAGGTTTCTAACGAGCGACCAGCCTGGGCTCGTTAGAACCTCGTTAGAACGAGAAAGTCGTTCGAACGACTTATCTAACGACTGACCAGTTTGGTTGGAAAGCAGTCTCGTTCGAACGAAGTTTGGTTCGAACGAAAAATCTCGTTCGAACGAAATTTCGAACGAGTTTCAGAAATTTTTGTTAAATTCTATTTTGGCCCAGAAACATTTATATATATTAATATAAGGTTCTTTTTAAATTATTTCTGAAATAAACATGGCTTTTATTAAACCTAACACCCAACTAAACATTGTTCCAAGCTCCTATATCAATATAATTACATTCATACCTTGGGAGCATGGAACCTTAGATGATAACGTAGAAACGAGGCACGCAAATCGGCATTTTGATGAAGCTTTAAATTCTTTGCCGCTACGTCTTCAACATACACTTCATAGGCTTGTGAATATTACAATAAATACTATCCTATGAATAAATGTTTTTGTCCGGAATTGAGCCAAAACTATATATGGACTCAATTGGAAATTTGTGTCCTTACAAATCTCCCCCTTTGGCTATTCCGGGACAAAAACCAAACAAAAATCCTAAAGGGCCGTCAAGCTCTACTAGACTCAAAACATACCCCGCCCAATCTTGACTCAACCCAAGGATCAAACGCTTTGCCATAGAAAGATGCCACTTTAGAATAATTCCTGCACACTTAAGCAAACTCATCAAATGCATAGGGAATATCAAAATATTAAATGCAATTAATTACTCCCCCTAAATTAATTCTCCCTTTAAACACATGACCTACTTAGAAAGACGTCTCCCCCTAAGATAAATCTCCCCCAAACGAAGATACGATAATAATAGGATTAGAAACCATTTCTCCCCCTATCATCATTCTCCCCCTTTTTGTTCGGGAATAGTCAAAGGATTAAGAACTAATAAACAACATGTGAAAGCTTAAAGTGATACGACGTGAAAGCATATGGGCAATAAAAGCAAGGCAAAGACAAACAAATATCATATATATATATATATATATATATATATATATATATATATATATATATATATATATATATACTATAAATATACCAATAAGGACGAGCATATATAGATAGATATAAACACACACATGACACAAAATACAATAAGTTTGCACACTCGTATGGCAAAAATGTGTCATATGGAAACGGAAGTGTAGGGGTGTGAACTAGCAACAATTAAATTTAGACCCAAATACTTAAGAAACGTTCACGGAGTTCTCATTTGATTGCAAACTTCATCACAGTTAAATATAACCTCATGTGACAATATAAAGATTGAACTCAATGAACAAACATACACAATGCATACAAGCCTAGCATGATGATGATTCTACAAATCAAATAGAGTCATGACATTAAAGACAACTAGGATAAACGGACATTGTGCAAACCGTTGATATACCATCCAATTCTTCCTCAATTTACATTAATGTTGAATGAATATATCAATCAAACATAGGCCTTGGCAATTTATTTTCTTTGTAATGCCATATATTCTGTTTTTAGGCCTTTGGATCACGTATTTCTTTTAGATCCAACCAACGGTGGCTTACTATCGCAAAGGATTTAATTCATCCTTTCGGAGCCCTTCCCCGTGCATATATTAATTTATCATGTTTTCATTTTTCGCACAAATCTCACATGCAACGGATTTTGACATGCACTAGTCCTCCTAGGTCATAGATATGTAGATGACTAGATTGATAGGAGAACACCTCAAAAAGCTCAAATATAACATGTGACATTAAGATTTCAAAAGAGCTCGTGCATGTGTGAAAAGAGGCATATAGAAATAGAATCCATTTAAACAATACAAAATCCAACTACTCCATATAAAACATGGTAAAGAACATTTTAAGGATTGAAAATCTAAACCAAAAGTTCTAGCCACATGGGAGCGTAAACGATAGGATTCAAACACAAATATATGCCACATAAAGTGTGTCAAACAAAAATACACACAAAACAAAATCTTTTTGAGTTTTTAACATTTTAATTAAAAATAAAGATATATACTCAAAATGATAAACAAAGATCATTTGTATTTTCCATTAAGCTTAAATGAAAGAAATAAAACACAAATGATAAACAAAAATCTTTTTATATTATGCAGTCGATTCAAACACAAAATATAATACAAAAAGATAAACAAGTCATGATTTCTAGCATGAGATATGAAAATAAGGCAATGACTAGAAAATGACTAAACAAACATACATTTAGCATATGAATATAGCATGAAGTACAAACGCTAAAGTATGCAAACACTAACACATTCATCCATTCGATTTAGCAAGGGAGGAAGCATGTGAAAGTAAATGAGAATCAAAATCCCTATTTTGTAAGGCAACCAAGTCGGATTTCCTAACCCAAATTAATGAAGCATGACTATCTTGGGGTGTAGGAACGTTAGCTATCGTGGTTGCTTTACTATGGGATTTTCTAGAAATTCGTTTAAGATCAAAACAAAATTTCTTAAGATGACCTTTTCGACCACAATGTGAACAAGTGAAAACATGTCGAAAAGATTTACCTAAGGAGTGATCTTGAAATGTATTCCTAGTAGATTCTCCTAAAATGTTGGTTTTGACTTTAGGGTTAAATTCATTACAAGTATTGAAGCCTAAACCAAAAGTGTCATTTTTAATTTGGACCGTTCCTAACATTTTATCAAGTTTTTCCGAACGACATTCCAAATCAAATTTGACATTATTAGAATCTTTTAATTTATTTTCCAATTCTAAAATGTTAGATTCTAGTAAAAAATTTCGCACTTCAAAAGCAAGAAGCTCCTTTTTCAAGGATTCCATTAAACCCCTAAGGCTATCTCTCTCGCCTTCTACATAGTTAAGCTTCTCTTGAAGAGTCCTCTCACGTGTCCTAAGGTCTTCTATTAAGGCACTTTCATTAACGACCTTGACACTCTCTCTTAAATTCGCTTCTAACTTCAAATTAGCCTTTTTCAATTTGATAGATTCTTTATATAATTCATGAAAAGCATTTTGAAGTTCACTCTCATCAACCTCATCTTCATTTTCACTCTCTCTTTCTTCTTCACTCTTACTATCATCAAAAATAAGAGAATCATGTACAACGACATTGGAAGTGGCATGTGCTATTATTTCATCATCCGATGAGTTCTCATTATCATTCACATGACTAGCCATAAAAGCCACAAAATTTTTCTTAGTGGGGGAATCGGGCTTTTCTTCCTTATCACTATCACTAAGGGTTGGATTATATGCAGTGGGTCGTTTACCCTCTTTCCTTAGTTTAGTGGGGCATTCATAAGCCCTATGGCCATAACCTTCACAACCAAAACATTTATTAGACTCGTCCTTATCAATATTTTCATTACTAGACTTAGGGATCTTTTCGGCTTTAGAAATCTTCTCGCTTTTATCATGTTTAGAAGATTCAAATTTCTTAAAATCATTTTTAAATTTATCTTTGTTGAATTTAAGAAATTTTCTAAATTTACGAGCAAATAAAGCCATATCTTCCGAGTCACTGTCACTATCGCTCTCTACTACTTGTTTTACCTCTTTTCGGGCTTTTAAAGCAACGCCCTTTTCAATTTTCTTTTCATTATTAGAGGGAAACATATCCAGTTCATAGGTTTGTAAATCACCTACAAGCTCTTCTAATTTCGTAGAGGCTAAAGTGGGTAAAGAATTTAAAACGGTCACCTTAGGAATAAATCTATCGGGTAGGGACCTTAAAATTTTCTTTACTACACGGTCGTCAGGTATTTTCTCTCCCAAGTTAAAGGATGAATTAACAATATCTGAAAGTCTAGCATAAAATTTATCAAAAGTTTCTTTTTCATCCATTTTGATAGTTTCAAATTGAGTGGTGAGGTTTTGGAGTTTAGAAGCTTTAACGACACTCGTTCCTTCATGAGTTAATTGTAAAATATCCCAAGCTTCTTTAGTGGTCTCACACGTTATAATGCGTCGGAATTCATCCGGTGTGACAGCGCTAAATAAAGCATTTAAACCACGGGAATTGAAGTTTGCAAGCTTAAACTCATTTTCGGTCCATCTATCGACGGGTTTGGGAACACGTTCATTTTCAATTAAATGAGTTGGTGGGGTCCAACCGTTAACAACAGACATCCAAACACGTTCGTCGATAGATTTAAGTGCCGATTTCATTCGCGCTTTCCAATACGCGTAGTTAGAACCATCAAAAATAGGAAATTTTGAAAATGGGGAAAAATCCATATTTAGCCAAAAAGTAAAGGATCTTTAACGAAATAATTTATCGTTTTTGGCTCTGATACCAAATTGAAAGGAGATAATCCCCGAATTTTAATAAACACAAATTAAAACAACATAATTCAAGTCCTAGTATTTGCCTAAGTCATGATTAACAATTATATCCAAAGTTAGGCGAAACCAAATTAATGCAAGTGACAAGAATTACACAATTTTACCCAATATTTAATTTAAGTCCCAAATTAAATGAGTGTGAGAATTAAACCGAATTTTATCTTGAAATTATCCTAAGCATGCGTTCTAAATTTTGTGCAAGATAAAATTAAACAATGTCACACTACACCGCGATGTACTAGGAAAAACCCACTAACGGGAAAAAAACCTCGGGACGGCCCTAGCCTCAAATCCACTAAAAATGGTATTACAAAATAAAAGACAAAAGACTTACTTCCTAAACTCGAACCCTCTCAAGCCGTGATGCTTCTTCTTGTATCGACCTCCAATTAGCGGATAACCAACGGAGCTCCACCGCGGTCTCGGACTCCCACCGATCGGGCAATTAGGCACACCGTCACCCTAACATGGAGCCTTTCTCCAAATGGGTAGAAATGAAACAAACTTCTCTTCAATTCGTTGTAGAGAAAAATCGGTGCCAAAACAATCTCCAAGCAATTAATATTTATATAGAAACTTGGATAAACAATTGGGTGTAAATTAGAGTGTGTATGAAATTTTTCTTGAAAGAATTACACTCAAAACATGATCTTTTTCCTCAAACAAATTTTCTCTCAAAACACTCTCTAAGAGTTTGTGTGGTATGAAAAAGATAAGTTAGAAAAAGAGATTCTTGTTCATAAATAAGTCTGAAAAAAATTGGTTGAAAACCAAGTGGAGAAGTGGGGAAAAACTGCCAAAAAACTGCTCAAAACTGTTCCCGCCTGGCATTCTCGTTCGAACGACTTTGACTGTCGTTCGAACGAGGTTTCTAACGAGCGACCAGCCTGGGCTCATTAGAACCTCGTTAGATACCTCGTTAGAACGAGAAAGTCGTTCGAACGACTTATCTAACGACTGACCAGTTTGGTTGGAAAGCAGTCTCGTTCGAACGAAGTTTGGTTCGAACGAAAAATCTCGTTCGAACGAAATTTCGAACGAGTTTTAGAAATTTTTGTTAAATTCTATTTTGGCCCAGAAACATTTATATATATTAATATATGGTTCTTTTTAAATTATTTCTGAAATAAACATGGCTTTTATTAGACCTAACACCCAACTAAAGATTGTTCCAAGCTCCTATATCAATATAATTACATTCATACCTTGGGAGCATGGAACCTTAGATGATAACGTAGAAACGAGGCACGCAAATCGGCATTTTGATGAAGCTTTAAATTCTTTGCCGCTACGTCTTCAACATACACTTCATAGGCTTGTGAATATTACAATAAATACTATCCTATGAATAAATGTTTTTGTCCGGAATTGAGCCAAAACTATATATGGACTCAATTGGAAATTTGTGTCCTTACAGTGTATTTGTTGATCATTCAAATTGAGAGGTGTATGCTTCAAATTGGAAGACTAGAGTTCAACTTTCTCAAAGAGATTTGGTTTGCTTGTTCTATTCTCTTCTCTTTTATTTTAATAGCCTTGATTATTAATTTGTCATATTTTATACCATGTTAGGCTAAAACCCCTTTCAAGGGGTGGGGTGAAACCCTTATTTGATATTATTTTAGTTTAATTAGTTTGCTTAATTGAAATATCCCTTTGAATGTTAATTTTGATCCCTCACCCTTAGATTTACGCCTCGAGAGAGGGTAAATGATTTTCGAGAGAAAATCGAAATTCTAGTGATAATACCCATTTTAGATTCGAACTAGAGATAGGGGTTTCTTAAGTGGGGTATTATCATTTGAATTTCAACTCTAAATTTAATTTCTAAGATTGACATAAATTCTAATTGATCGATCCTAGCGGGTGATTAATTAAAAGGAGTGTTGATATAATTTTCTAGAGTTGTGAGGTGTTAATTTTAACTTTCTAAAAGATTACTATTCTAATTAAACTTGCAACGAGAGTTGATTTGTAATTTTAATATTAATTTGGGAGAATTCAAATAATTAAATTAATTAATTAGAATAACTAAAATCTGTGGTGTAATCCCACTCCTTGATTGTTCTCACAATTATTTACCTCACTTTATCTTTTATTTTAGTGTTAGACTTTATTTTTATTTTAGTAAATTTCTAGTTAGTTATTTTCATTTAGTTTAGTTAGTTTAGACCTCACCTCAACCTTTTGTTTTAATATTGAAAAAGCTAAAAAAAATAGAAAAAGTGAAAAAACACAAAAAGAAAATAAAAGGTGAATTACAATTGAATTTGTTCCATGTGCTTTACTCCCTAGAAAGTGGATTGATACCCTTACTTACCTCTACACTTGAGTTTATTATTATTTGTAGGTATTTGAGGTTTTGATTAACTTGGCTTCAACAACAACGACATATACGCAAAAGCCACGTTATCACCCCTAAACATCCGTCTCAGCAATTTAGAGAGAAGTCTCTTGAATTTAGAGCTATTCCTTTCTAAAAAGCCCATTTCCCACATTCCTTCCATCCTTTTCATACTCTTTTGAGTAAATTCCCATCCACCCCCTCAAACCACCATCACTTCATCTTCAGATAAACGCATATAAAATCAAGATCCACTTCAAGTCTTCACAAATAGGTCTAAAATTTCCCCTTTGTGTTTAAATTCTCTTATTTTTGCATTAGTTACTTCATTTTCATTTTAGTATTTTACTTCATACATCATATATCTTAACTTCAAACTGAGGCTTGGTTCTTTTTAATACTAGACGTAGAAGTATCCATAACATCGACCTCACCTATGGCTAGGATTGAATCTTGATAGATTTATTTTAATCCAACGGTTCAATAAAAGCGGTGGTTTTAACGTTTGGTGATTGGTTTAAACTGGGTTCACGAGGATTGACTCTCAACACATGCAGGACGTTGATAATGTTGATCTAAGGGTTTAGATTGGTTAAACATATTGTGTTTACAAGAAAGCACAAATCCAATCGATAGACTACCAACACGTGTACGCACATGATGAAGGCAAAAACGCGTGTATGAAAGTAATTACAAAGCACAACTCCAATTCTCTAGTGCTTTTGGATTCTACCCAGGCAAACAATCATCAAAGAAAATAATTTTCTGAAATTCAATTTTTACCCACAACACTTTGAAAACCATATTTTAATTAATTCAAAAATCATTTAAAATTATATAAAATAATTTAAATTGAATTAAATTGATTTTAAAAAGATTTGAAGTGTTGAAAAATCTTTAAAGCAAAAAAGGTGATATATATTATGCAGTGCAAGTGTCGTATTAGTATTTTTAAGGTTTAGAAATAACTTCCCTTTATTTTGATCTTGAAGGTTCTCTTGGACTGGATTTCTTCAATGAATTTGAACCTTTGAGGAGATGGAGTTTTCATAAAACTCTAACCTATTTTATGTAGATATCCAAACTAGTTGAAACTCCTATATATGCAAACTCAAGTAAGTCAATATATAGTGTCTTCTCAATCTCCCCCTTTGATTATTAGAGACAAAATTCCAGTGAGTATTCAAAACTCGCGGGTCAAAATGAAAAGAAATCCTATTTGTCATATACAAAAGTTCTAACTACCCTTTCCCATCCTACAACCGAAAATAAGGTAAAAAAATACATTACTCAACTATATACAGACCAATACCCTACACAATAAAACAAGATATAAAATGGGTATGAAATGCCTATAATAAGATAAACATTGAATTGACATATTAGTTGAGTTAGAATCAGGAATAAATAGAAAAATCGCTAAGCAATACTCAAGATCTTCTCCCCCAATTTTTCTCAAATATATAAGGGGTATAAATCACAAAAAATAGAGATCAATTGAGAGTTGTCATGATTATAGATCTTCGCAAATATTCAAATCGAATGTTATCTAAAGGTTTTGTAAAGAAATCTGTGAGTTGTTTCTGAGTATTCAGATATTCAAAAATGAGATCTTTGGATTCAACAAGGTCACGGATAAAATGGTGTCTAATCTTAATGTGCTTAGTTCGTGAGTGCAGTACAGGATTTTTGGAAATATTAATGGCACTTTGGTTATCACAAAACATGGTTAATTGTTTTATGTGAGACCATAATCACTAAGAATTTGTCTCATCTATAGTAATTGAGCACAACAACTACCAGTTGCTATATATTCAGATTCGATGCTAGATAATAAAATACAATTATGTTTCTTACACGACCAACCTACGAGATTATTGCCCACATAGTGGCAGGCACCAGAAGTGCTCTTACTATCGTCAGAACAGACAGCCTAATCGGCATCGGTGTATTCTACAATAGAACTAGTTATATCGTTTGTGTACCAAATACCATATTTTAGAGTACCCTTAATATATTTAATAATCCTTTTTACACTTAATAAGTGAGATTCTTTAGGGTTACTTTGATATCTAGCACAGATACACACGATAAAGGATATGTCAGGTCGAGATGCGGTAAGATATAAAAACTCCCTATCATAGTTATATAAAGAGTGGGATTAACACGTTTCCCAATATCATCCTTAGAAAGTTTAGTTCAAGTACTCATGGGGGTTCTTTAAGTTTTAGCATTTTCTAAGCCGAATTTTTTAACTAAATCTGCAGCATACATGGATTGAGAAATAAAAAGACCATTAACGCATTATTTTACTTGTAATCCCAAAAAATATTGTAGTTCACCCATTAGAGAAATCTAAAATTCGGTATGGATGATATCTGAAAAATTCTCTACTTGTTTAGGACAGGTGGAACCAAAAATAATATCGTCCACATATACTTGCGCGATTAAGACATGTTGATTTTCCTTTCTAACAACTAATATTTGATCGTTTTCGCCGCGGATAAAATTGTGAGACACTAAAAAGGTGGACAGTCTCTCATACTAAGCTCTAGGATCATGTTTTAAGCCGTATAAGGCTTTATTAAGCCTAAAAAAAAGGTTCGGGTGTACAAGATCAACAAATGCTTTGGGTTGTTCTACGTAAATTTCTTCAGATAAAATTCCATTTAAAAAGAGGATTTAATATCCATTTGGAATAATTTGAATTGCATATGACAAGAAATAGCAAGGAGGAGACAAACTGATTCTAGACGAGTAACAGGTGCAAAAGTTTCGTCGAAATCAATTCCCTTAGTCTGGGAGTATCCTTGTGCAACCAACCTAGCTTTATTTCTAATGACCTCCCCATTTTCATTAGTTTTATTTTTAAAAATCCATCTTGTGCCAATAAACTTCAAATATTTTGGTTTAGGAATCAGATTTGAAACATCATGACTCTTAATTTGGATTAGCTCTTTTTGCATAGCATTTTATCCAAAATGAGTCAGTAAGGGCATCATTAACATTTTTAGGTACGTCAAGCGGAACAAAACAAGAAAATTGTGCCACTTGTCGAAGTTGAGATCTAGTTATAACTGGTTCCGAAGGATTACCGACAATGGTTTCATTGGGATGATATTTAGAAACCCAAGTGGGTACAGAGGGACTCTCAGGTGGCAGTGAATTAGTATCATCTTGAGGATTAGGGGATAAAACAAATTTGTCCTCATCAAATGTTACTGGTTGACTGTCACTACTCCTTACACTTGTGTCATCTACAGTTACATTAATTAATTCCATAATGGTTTTGGTTCTGTAGTTAAACACACGCAAAGCCCTACTATTTTGGGAATAGCCAAGGAAAATTCCCTTTGCTCTTAGGGTATCAAATTTTGAAAGATGCTCTCCATCTTTGCAGATATATCAGATACTGCCGAAGGTTTTAAAATATTAAGTTAGGATTTTTGTGGAACCATAACTCGTAAGATGTTTATTTGTATTTTTCTAAGGTAGATACGATTAATAATATGACCCGTGGTTTGGACATCTTCCACCTAAAAGTATCTATGGAGATTCTTATCATGTAACATAACCCTAGCCATTTCTCATAAAGTCCTATTCTTACGTTCAGTTATACAATTTTGCTGCGGGGTTTTGGGAGCGCTAAACTCATGTTTATATCCATTAGCTACACAATACTCAGAAATTCCAGAGTCATTGAACTCTCCACCTCTATCACTCCTAATTCGACACACTTGCGTATCCTTCTCATTCTCAATTTTCAAGAGGATTCTTAAGAATTCATTGAAGGTATCTGATTTTTGTTTCATAAAATCTACCCATGTATATCTCGTATAGTCGTCTACTATAACTAGGATTTAAGAGTTTCCACAGAAACTAACAGTTCTTGAGGGACCCGTGAGGTCCATGTGGATAAGTTCTAGAGGCTTAGTGGCAGGACATCTTTAACTTTCTTGTGTGGGGATATACTTATTTTGCCTTCCTGACAAGGTCCCTATACAAGAGTAAAATAATTTTTAATTTTTGGAAAACCTCTAACTATCTCTTGGGAACTCAATCTTTTAAGGTTATCATAATTTGTGTGTCCCATCTATTATGCCATAGATAATAATCCTCTAATCTGGTAACATTAGAAGATTAAGAATTTGGAATTACTGTGTAACAGTTTTCTGGGGTTCTGTTTTCAATTAAGATACAATTACCTTTTTCATCAATTATTTTGCAGTAATTTTTTGAAAAGGTAACTGAGTGATTGGAGTCACAAAATTGTGATATACTTAAGAGATTGGCTTTAAGGCCTTTAACTAAGAGAACATCATTCAGTTCAGGAAGCCCTTGCTCACTCAATGTTCCCTTACCTATAATCTGAAAAGAAACACCATCTCCAAACATGACACTACCTCCAAGGAAGTCTGCCTTGTTTTTAAATTTTTTTCATCCCCGGTCATATGTTTAGAACATCCGGAGTCTAAATACCATCCTGTTGAAGTGCTTTGTGCCTTTAAATCAGAAATGACAATGTTGCACTTGAGCTGGGGTAGTAAATCATCTTTTCTAATCCAAATAGGCCTAGTTTCCAAATTTAAGTGGAATTTTGATTTAGAAAAGGTTTGAGGGGTCATTCTGAATGATTTTTTCTTAGTCTTGGACCCTCCCTTTTTCTTTTTAGAGTTAGAGTTGTTTATGGCCTGTCTAGGAAGTACATAAGTATTTCTGGATTTCTTAGAATAGTTAAAGTTCTTGTAGGTAGGAGTGTAAAGCCTTTTTTGGAAACACTCATCAAGAGTATGATAAAAAATATCATAGTAGGAATAGTAATGATGGGTATAGGACTTGACTTCCTTTATAAAGTCTTTAAAAGTTAGCTTCGATCTATTGGGTACAGTCATCATAAGGTTTAGGTTTCTGTCTTTGGTCTCTCGCAGAAGGACAAACATATTTGGTTTGACTATTTGGTTTCAACTGTTGATTGTGCGGATTATGTGTTGATTGTAAGACATTGAGACTAGGTTCACCTTTTTGAACATTTTGAAAAGTTTGGCCTTGTTTTATAAAAGCAACATTTTTAGGAGAAACTTTGGTCTTACTTGTATGCACTATTTGTCCAAAACCTAGGTCACACTTATCTTCAGAGTCAAGTTTGCTTCCAGTAACAATTTTTTCAGAAGATTTTGTTTATGTTTCAAAGTGTTAGCATTTTTTAAACACATTTGAAACCTTTTGCTTTGACTCTTCTAGTTCAATAAGGGTTGCCTTCTATTTTTGTTCAAATTCATGGTTCTTTTGAATCAAAGAGTTTATTCTTATGGTGTAATTCTCAATCCCAGTCTCATGAGCAACACATTGGGAAGTAAAATTTTCAGCATTCCTAATGGTCTAGTTAAGCAAATCGATATGCTCACTTAAGGTTTTTATCATTTTTTCTAGGCGAGCACTCTTCTTAACCTTTTTAGTGTATAACTCATGTAAATCAGGGAGATCATCATCAGACTCACTATGTGCATCGTGTGAATTGTCCCCTATATTTTTGATAGGTTCTTTACTCACGCACACGCTCAATTCATCATCAATGTTCTCACTTTGACTCACGCACAGTCGTTCACAGTGATAGGAACAAAATTATCAACAAAATCATTCACAACATCAACATGCATGTCAAGTTCATGAGCATGCAAGTATGCATCATCATTATATATTATCTTAGCAAAGAAAGACATACAGTACTCATTTATCTGGGTTAACTCAGTTTCATCCTCATCAGAATCACTAGAGTCGTCCCATGTCTTACACATATTGGCATTGTTATTGTTGTTAAAACTAGTTGGAAATTTACTAGCATAGTGACCAAGTTTACCACAGCGATGACACTTAACCTATTTTATGTCAGGTTTAGGTCTATTGGGGTCAGAATTCCTCCTATTGTCATAAGTGTGTTTTGTATTGTCTCTGTCATGAGGTCTATGAGATTGATTACCTTGATAATTTGATTTGCCTTGTTTAGAGGCTAAATCATTTCTCAATTTCAAAATCCTTTTGAAATGCTTACTCATAAGAGCAATTTCATTGTCAAGGTTTTCCAAATCACAGTTTTCAAGATAGTCGGTGTCAAAGTCTATATAGTTCAATTTAGGCACTGGTAATTTAGATGAAAACGCAACATTAGAACTAGAGGCTTTATTAGTCTGTCTAGTCAATTGCTTTTTGAAGTCTAGTTCTAATTCTACAGTCCTCAATTTGCTGCTAAGTAGTTCAGGAGTAATATTAGGGTCATTTATTTCCTCAATAGCATATATATTATTATCAAATTTATATGGAAATGACCTAAGAATCTTTGAAACTATTTCCTTTCTACTATAGGTTATACCATTTGCATGAAGTTTTGTAAAAATATTAGTTAACCTTATGTAGAAATCGTCAAAGGATTCATTGTCATTCATAATGAGGGTGCTATATTGCTGAATGGGCATTTAGGTTTTTCCATCTTTGACACATTCATCACCCTCATGAGCAATGACGAAAGTGTCCCATGCCTCTTTAGAAGTAGAACATATGGATATTCTTTTGAATTCATGTTCATTACGGTTTTAGGTGCTGCTACTGCACACTCTAGGATAATAAAAGAATAACGAGGAAAAATAAAACCCGTAGAGTAGAAAATATTTTATAATAAGATAATTGTTTTCAATAGATTAAAATAGTAGTGTATTTCTTTCATAATTAACCGATCGCACTCACTTGAGACAAACCTCACCTCTCAGCTATAGTGCGTGCCCAACATTTTAATTTTTTTATCCTAATTAAACTACTCGGTCTAAACATGACATATAACTGCTATTTAAGTCCAATCCCGCTAATACTCTCTATTACTACCTTCCGTAGGTATATGTTCATAAATAATATTGTAGCGAGAAAATATCTATAAATAAATAATCGCATGATAAAAATAATATAGCTACAGTCGAGCTATAAATAGATATATACTCTATATCATAAACACACACACACACACACACACACACACACACACACACACACACACATATATATATATATATATATATATATATATATATATATATATATATATATATATATATATATATATATATATATATATATCACTCACAATATACATATAATCGTACACCTAGAGCTTGGACCTCTCTAATACACCCCTCAAGTGTTATTCGGATCCTGGCATCACGCTTCACATTGAGCCAACGGGGCGAAATCTCCCCATTATTTCAAAACGTAAACACATACAATTGAGGTGGCCATGGACATACATTCGAGGTTCACAACCATACCACATTGCGCCAAGCTGGACTCAAAACCAACACCTATCGTTACACACATAAGTGACCATGAAATAGTACTATGACACGGGGAATCAACCCAACACTTGTATGTCAATGCTAGGCCCCACTATGAATAACCTCCTACGATAGTAGTCACAAGTAGGTATGTTTAATTAGAAAAAATATCATACACTCATACATATGTACAATTCCCTCTAATATGTGTATATATAATTAGTACATAACTCTTACGCATATACCACCGCACACAATTCCCCTAATCATGAAGTTTAACCTAACATCTCGATTAATTAATCGTATAGTCACTCACTACAATCCTCGATTCTCCTCACTTGAACCCATCTAACGTTGTCCTATCACATATACCAAATGCTATAATGTTTCTCCCAGTAATTCCATAGCACCCCAAAATCCCCTACGGCCAATGCCCAAGTCCTAACGGTTCAAAATGACACACGAACAAAAATTGGGCAGGCTAACAAAAAGAATCGGTGCACTACCCCAAAATCAAAATGTCCAAAAGAAAGCCCAATCCAAAATCTCCAATTTAAAATTCCGGTATCGTTCACCTTTTAGTAGAATATTCATAACAAATTAAAAGAAAATCAGAAAAATATGAAATCAGAGCCCACAACTTCGTAATTCGATTCTGCATAACCTTATCCGACTTCCAAAAGAAAAAAAGTTCGCTAGTCGAGTGAACTAGTTCAGTTTTCTAAACATCTTATTCCTTAAGTTTTTTTCTCTTCCAAACCCTTCCATTGAGGTTTCCACCCACTCCAAACACAAAAATTAACTCTTATAACATTACACTAACTTTCCAGAGGTCTTTTAACACAAATTTCTACCTTTAATCATGAAAATAATTAACTAATATCAAATTATGACATAAAGCAAGTATCTACTTGCCTCGTTGGATTAAAATTCCAAGACTTGTAGGGATTGAATGATGGGTTGAGTCTTCTTTCTCCTCCTCTCCAAGTTTGCTAATTTATCTTCTTTTTATCTTCTCTAGGACTCTCTCTCTCTCTCTCTCTCTCTCTCTCTTGTGTAAAATATGAAAGCTGGGCTTCCATCAACCTTCCACCCTCTTAAATATTCCCTTAATTAATTTAAACCCATTTTTCTTCTTAGCCTGAAGTGTAAAATGACCATTATAAACTTATACGGGCCCCGTTATGTTTGAAAAGTCTCTGGAACCCAAACATAAAACTTGGGTACCTATTCTAGACTATTTCGATCGTTTTTGGATCGCTCGTGCACTAAAAAAGGTCATCCGAGTCACCCAACTCTAAATACATTAATATCTCATTGATCAAGCCTGACACATGCATACCCTATGCGTTGTCCATAAATTGTACCGATCCGTTGATGTAACACTCCATCGATATAACAAGAAACCATAGCTATCACTCATACACAGCATATAATAATTAACATAACTATTTACTTATCCCACAAAAGTATATGATAATTATAATAAATATTAATACTTTATCTCACTAATTAATATTTGCAAAAATCCAATTTATTTTTCCCTAATTAAATTAATAATATTAGTCACACGAAAATTAAACAATAATAAAACTATGGGTCATTACATTATTCCCTCATAATAACGGATTTTCGTTCTCGAAATTCGAATATAGGTGCCAAAAATGACAATAGGGCTATCCAAATAGGCATAGTTGGTTGTAAGTTTGTCTCCTTCAATGTTTATGATGAGACACCACCTTATCCTTTACATACCTATTTAGCGATGATACATGACACACATCATAAATCTTCTTCAAGTGCCCGATAAGGCAAGCCTTTACACTATCTTACCATTCCTCTCGATGATGGGAAAAGTCCCTAAATACATAGGCACCAACTTCCTTTTCTTCCCAAACTGCATCACTCCCTTCCTGCCCGCAACAACACTTGATCATGCATGTCAATATCTAAAAATATTTTATTCGTATCAGTTTGACTCTTCTATCATCCCGAGATACAAGAATATGACCCTTGATCAACTAAATCTTCATCGATGTCTCTGAATCATGTCTTTTCCAAGAAGCTTATTGTTACCCACCCTAACTCAGGCAAGGGAGAACGACAATGTCTCTCGTAAGGCTCCACTCCAATAGGAAACTAGTATGAGTTGTTATACGTAAGCTCTACCAAAGGCAAATACTGCTCTCAGCTACCCTTAAAGTCTAGAATATACATCCTCGGCATATCCTCCATAACTGCTTGACCCTCTCTGTTTGTCCATTAGTCTGGAGTGATACGCCATGCCCTAATCCATCTCCCTACCATCGCCTTCTGAAAAACTCTACGAAAAGTGGGACATAAATATCTTATCTCAATCCAAAATAATGTTGGTCAAAACCTCGTGCAGACTCATTTTATTGTTGTAATGAAACGCTAGGAACACTACCAATCGTGTAATTTACCCAAAATTGCCCATAATGGCCCACCAATACTGATTTCTCACATCCTTACACATATTATTCTCCTCGAGATGCACCAAAAATATTAACCAATGCTCCTTCTCTATAAATGCACGCCTTAGGTCCTCATCATTTGGAATAATCAACCTCCCACTCCTGCACAAGACACCCTCATAACTGACTGAGTAAGACTCCACTTTGCCTGCCACTAATTCTTGAACCCTCTCTGGAAAGGCATATCAATTTTCTATGCCTTCACAACCCTTAAATGATCTCGAGTGTGATGGTCATCACTGTTATAAATGTACGGAATATCTCCTCCTCCTGACAAACCTCAGCTTATTTTCCTTCAAAAACTACTATCAACTATCAAACCTACTAGGGCGCCCGTACACCCTATACCATGAACTCACACACATAAATACCACATATTCAACTCACATACATCTAACGTTAACTACACATTCCCTACATGATCATGAAGTAAAGGTATACTCAATTACCATACTAACAGTGAGTTAATTATTCATGAGATTGGCCCACTTATTTAACTTACTGTGCAAATATCCCCTAATTCTCTTTACTAGCATTACTTGGCTTCGCTAACCTTAAACCCTATAATAACTCGCTTCTCAAAGCGTTATATCTTCACACATGTAATGTCTAACGTACTAAACCAATGTCCTAGATCCCAAATATCTCTCAACTACCGATACTTACTAAGCTTCATGCATGGGATGTCTCGCAAGCAAAATACAAATAAGGAACCCTCTCAATACACTATCCCCCAGCTCAGTCAATTATCGAGGCACAATATTGGGGCCTTAAAAACCCTACACTAAAAACTTCTAAATTTGTCCTCTTTACTCCCACATTTCCTAAGGTGTCATACGATACGACGCTCGTACTATCGCCTAATCCCTGGCACTAAGTCAATCACACCTTAACCTCTCGACTCAACTGTCACTCATGTATTACCTGAATCACATACGTAAAGTCCCTAAACATAGGGATCAAATCTAATGAGATGACTATACTCTCTGAAGTATCATACTTGATATAATATCACCGTGTGCCCGAGCCTCCCTCAGCACTAGGCATCACTACAAAAAACCTATTCGTCCCTAGAATAGTAACTATAACAGTCCTAGTATAATAGTACACCATTGCTCTAATCGTGACTAACTAGTCCATACCTAGGATAACATTGTACTCTTACATCACTAAGATGAGAAGATCTGCTACAAACATAACATCCTAGTGTCCACACTCTCTCTCTTGCTAATGGAATGAATGGGATCCCTGCTACCTAATGATAAATATATGATCATAATAATATTTGACACTATATCCCTAAACCCGTCTCACACGTGAATCTAGTGTTAAAATAAATATGACACGCTCATGACAAATAACACCTTCCCTAAGTCCTCATGAACTAAAAATATACCTTCAATCGTTATTGACGATGGCTGTAAGACTTGTCCAGCAATGTGATACACGGACCCAAATGCCCCTTGTGGAGGTGGAAGTCCTGGAACTACTGGTGGGGTTGGAAGTTGTATTAATTGTTGCCCTGGTTGGGCTTCCTACTGCTGACCCGTAGCCTTCTCCCCAAATATGAAACACCTCTCTATAAAATCTACCTGCTTCTTTCCCTACTGACGCTAACGATGCTACCCCTATCCTTATTCTTACCATCCCTGACAACCTTGGCCATGTTGTCCTTAAGGAGTGTGTTATTTACCCTAATGACCCTAACTATAACTATCATTACCTGTCTTGAACCTCTTAGTTAAGTCTCCCTGTTGGGAACCTCGCTCCAGCTACATACTCTGTTGTTGTGCCCCTTCACTGACACCATTTCCCCCCGATCTTTGCCCTAGTGGATTAAATCTTTGGTCCTCTGTACTCCCCTTTGATGGAAGAGAAGATTCTACTAGTGAAGCAACACGGCATTAACAACATCCATATAAGCCCTCAATGTCAGGTTCTCTAAAAAACGATAACTGATCCTGAAAGTATGTTTGTCCATAAACTTGAGAATCTTCTTCTCATCAGTGTTCACCTCGTCTGGGATAAAGTTTGCCAGACAAGTGAATTGTTCCTCATACTCGACCACAGTTTGACTAACTTGTAAGCGATTTAAAAATATCCTCCTCATCTTTGTTTGCACAGCTCATGAAAAGAACTTTCAATCAAATCTCACCTAAAACATCTAGATATTCATCGAATCCCTCTCCTCTGAAGTGGTAATCGAATCCTGCTAGTGAAGAGTTCCCCCAACTATATTGAACGTAGTTAGTACGTACATTTGAGTGTCACTGCACTCAACCATATGTAAATTCCTCTGGATCTCCTTTTATTAGCTAACTGCTACAACGTCCGCACTCCCTTGAAACTCCCATGGATGTCCCTACTGGATAGCCTCTCTGACTCACTCCCAAACTGACGACACTGGGTGAGCCCTAACTATAGCTCCACTGGCTTCTGTTTTTATGCCTGGGTAAAATGTTATCCCAATTCGGTCAGACTGGCATTAAATGCACGTGATATAATAACTGTGACCTCTGTTGCAGTCATAGTCCCCTAAGTGGCCTGTGGTTACAGCTCAGCCTCCTCCTCTACGACCTTCCTCGCGTCACAAGCTGGCCTACCTGAACAAAATTGAAGTTGTATGAGATTCAATTCAAATATAAAACAACACCAGAAGAACATAAGCGCGCAGTGCGAAACAATAGTCATAATCATAGGGCTCAATATCAAAGAAACACAGCACTGACAACGTACCAAGTCCGCACAAATCCTAGAGGACACTAGAACATGATGCTCTGATACCAACTCTAACAACTCGCCTATTCTAATACCGACTGACCTATCCTTTACTAAAATAAAACAAGAATCTCAGTATGGTTCATTCTCAGCATCATTGTCGCAATCCTAATATAATATAAGTAATACGAATAATATTGTACGATTAAAAATAAACAAATAATACTAATGCATCAATAGATGAATAGTGTCAACCGAATAAACCATCGATCACCAAATAAAATATTTGCAGTAACTAAATAAATAAACTGAGTACTAAAATATAAATGATTGATAGTAATATTAAAACCTATCCATCTATGAGCAACATTCCCAATACTGAAACTGAAATGGTTAATCCTATCTAGGTAAAATAGATTGAGGAGCCTAATCAATGATGTAGCGTCCACAGCTACTGCACGATAAGAATGAATTTATTCTTACGGTTGTTGTTGTTGTTGCTACACACCTAGGATAATAAAAGAAAAACAAAAGCCTGTTGTTTAAATCCAATGAAGTAGAAAATATTTTGCAACTAGATAGTTATTTAAAATCGATTAAAACAGTAATGGATTAGTTTCATGATTAACTTATCGCAATCATTTGAGATAAACCTCAGCTCTCAACTATAGTGGGTTCCTAACGTGTTCATTCATTTATACTAATTTAACTAATCCCTCTAATTAGGACATATAACCTCTATTTAAGTCCAATTCCGCTAATACCCTATATTATCTAGTAATACTACCTTCTCCAGATATATGTTCATAAATAATATTGTTTCCACACACTTGATATAAAAAAAATCACGTAATAAACATAACATAGCTACACACGTGTTATAAATAATATATATACACACTATATTGTATAAAAAATCATATATATCCCTTAATTTATACATATAATTGTATTCCTAGAGCTTAGACCTCGCAGATAAATCCCTCGTGTGTTATCCAACTCTAAACACCATGCCTCATAATGAGGCATTGGGTGAGAATCTCACCACCGATTCCAAACATAAACACACACAATGGAAGCGGCCATAGGCATACATCCAAGGGTCACAACCATAGCACATCTCCCCCAACCGAACTCGAAACCAACACCTATCCTCACACATAAATAATGTCCATGTAATAGTACTTTAAAATTGGAAATCAACCCAACACCTAATGGTCAATGCGAGGGTGGACTGCCCATTAAGCACAACCTTCAACCATAAGACTCATGAGTAGGTATGTTTAATAAAAAAAGTAGCATACACACATTCATATATATAAAGGTCACTCTAATATTGATATATAATAAGTACCGAACTTGTACGCATATCCCACCGTTCACGGTTCACCCAACTTTTTGATTAATTAATCATATAGTGACTCATTTGAATCCTCGGTTCTCCTCAATTGAACCCATATAACGTTAGATTATCACACACACTAAATGTTGTAAAGTGTTCCCCAGTAATTCCACATTACCTAGGAAGACCCTACGGTAAATTTTCAACTCCTAACGGGTCAAAACGACACACGAACAAAATTTGGGTAGGCCAATAAATCGAATCGGTTCGCTGCCCCCAAAATCAAAATTTCCAAAAGAAAGCCCCATCCAAAATCATCAATTTAAAATTTTGATATCGCGCACTTTTTAGTAGAAATTTCATAACAAATTAAAAAAACCAGAAAAATACGAAATCGGTGCCCACAACTTCATAAATAGATTTTGCACAATTTATCCAATTTCCCAAAGTGAACAAGTTCAATAGGTGAGGGAACTAGTTTGGTTTTCTGAACATCTTCTTCCTTGATTTTTTTCTCTTTGAAACCCTCTAATGGAGGTTTTCACTCGCTCCGAACACAAAAAGGAACTCTTACAACATTACCTTAACAATCCAAATGTATTTTAACACAAAACAAACCCCAAATCCAAAATTAAATCCAAGAATTTTAAATCAAACTTTCAATTAATTCAACTTAAAATTTTTCCTAAAATTAATTATTAAGATATAATGTTTACATACAATCTCTACGTGTTTATCCATTAAAATCCCAGAATATATTTCAAATTTCAAATTTCAAGTATGATTGATATCCATTAATGATTCATTCACAAACCCTAATCTTTTATAATTTTAAATCTCTATATGAATTTAGAAAGTTTCAATCTAAAACATCTTAATTTTAAATTTCTACCTCTAATCATGAAAATAATCAACTACTGTTTGGATTAATATTTGAAGTCTACTACGAATTTGATGACGAATTGAGTCATCTTTGTTCTCGTTTCCAAGTTTCTCTTCTTTTTCTCTTCTTTAGAACTCTCTCTCTCATCCTCTTTTGTAATATATAAAAAGTAGATTGCCATCTAGCTTCCTACCCTCTGAAATATCTCTTTAATTAATGTAATCCCATTTTACTTCTAAGCCCTAACTGTAAAATGACTCTCCTACCCTTATTCAGGCCTCATTATATTTAAAAATCCCTCAAAATTCAAACATAACACATGGGCAATTATTATGGTCTATTTCGATCCTTCTCGGATTACCGTGAACTCGAAAAGGTCATTCAATCCTCTGAACTCCAAATACGTTAATGTCTCGTTAATCGGGCCTGACACGTGCGTACCCTATGCATCTCCATTAAATAAAACCAATCCGCCGATGTGACACTTTGTTGATATATAACAATAAACCATCTTTATCATTCATGCACGACATATAATAATTCACATAACTATTTACTTATCACACACAAGTAAAAAATAATTATAATAAATATTAATCCTTTATCTGAGTAATTAATATTTACTAAAATGTAATTTATTTTTTCCCAATTAAATTAATAATATTAGTCACATGAAAATTAATAATAATAATGAGAATAATAATAAAAGTATGGGTTATTACAACGGATTCTGTGCTAAGTGGGCTGGGAGAAGATCGTTCCTCCGTATATAACCAGCTTCTTTCCCGTGGAGGACCTGACTGAGTCGTTGAGATTGATTTTGGGGTCTCTGTGGCAGCGCCGTCGACTATCTAATCATCCGGCTCAGTCTGTCAGGAAGCATGGGTTCATATTTGGGGATTTTTTGAAGTCGTCCTGGAAGTGGATGGTTATGAAGATTTCTTCTAAAGAGACTGGTCAAAGGTGTCTTGTGAGGTTTGACACTTTGGAATAAGGTGTCATGGTTTTATCTAAGATGATTAAGGTCTAGCATCGCATGGAGTGGATACAAAATTATAACCAGGAGTGGTATTATTGAGGTCCTTTGGGGGAAGGGAATGCAGATGAAGCGAGTCCTTCAGGGGCAGGGAATTAAAAGTAGGTCTTGAGTATGGGGGGTTTGTAATATATAGGATGGTTATGTAAGTTTTGTGGTGTTTTTTCTATGAAATTTGTAAGGATGTTTTTTTTTCATTGCCGTTGCATATATTTCGTGTAATTGTCGTACCCTATTTTTGTTTAATATAAGATGATGGTCTCAATGCATTTTATCTAGTCTTTGATTAATTTTTTTATATGAACTATCTATACCAATTTCTAAGGCATACATAACCCCTTTGCATATATTTGATTCCTATTGCATATATTTCATTCTCAGAGGGAGAAACTAATACCATTTTGTGAGAGAGAAAGTATCGTGCCCATGTGTTTCTTACGGGCTACCTATGAACCCTTGCTAGATTTAAAAATTATGAGATTCTTTTTTTTTTCTAAAAAAGGTAATTTTTTTAGAGAGAATGAGGTCCTACGTAGTTAATATTGGGTTTGAGAGTTAGTCACATGTGAGGAACTTAAGGGCTAAGATTAGTTAGGCATAATTGGGGAATGAAAACCTAATTCAGAGAATGCTATCGTGTCACGAGAATTCGGTGGAAATGGTGACCTAGAGCAGTAGGGAATGAGTGAGATAGATAGTGAATAGACTTAAGGAACAATTGATAACCTTCCAAGTGATGGGAAACACTCGAGCTTATACGAATAAGAAGTTTAGCGGTATGTTAATAATACGTAGGCTATTAGAGAGTTATGTAGACTACGTATGGAATATATATAATAGGGTACGTGCTTATCTTCATTGAATATATGTATATATATACATAGGTTGTGTGAATACCAAATATGTGACTTATTATGTGTATGACACACCTACACCGCGTGCTATCGCGAGAGGTTTGAAAAGGAGGCACTCTTATCTTGATGATCCATCTTTGGGGATTTTAACTTATACCTCAGAACATAAACCTTAGGGATGAGCATCAGTTGTGTGAATAAGGATGTGCCCGATCATTTGGGTGCATAGATATATGCGTAGTCCAAAGGCATAGAACTATTTTTTCCTCCAATTATGTGTGAATTGTATATTGTTTTAGAGAGTGATCCCGAACCGACTATCCTTTATTTAGTATGTGATGTACTAGGACTTGATAGCAGAGTATGCATGCATCGCAGATCTCAGCCTAGGGTTGCCATATTAGTGTATATATATAAATAGAGTGATAAATATATATACTTGTGGTTTATCCTACTGTGTGTACTTAGTAGATGAGAAAGATAGTGACATCTAAAAATAAATTGAAAATATGGAAATTGGACACCTAAGTGGTAAATTCTTCAATGATTTAGAAAGTATGGGAAAGTAAATCATTTACGTATTATACGGGTAATACGGGTGGGTACCACAAAGAAGTATGTGTAGTATTTTAATGGACTTGAACTAGTTAGGCGGGGTAGCATAACCAGGACGGGTTAGTAGGATATGTTAGGTGTGCACATTAATTGAGGGGTAAGGACCTCAAGTGAGAGCACGTGAAATTAACATATATATAATATTTGCTGATTATGCATTTTAAATACTTGAAAATATTTTTAAACTATTTTACTCGGGCTCTGACCCGTTTTCCAAATCTATTTTGTAAAAAACATTTTAGTTGCTCAGCCACAACGATGCCCAACTTAGAAGTTCATTCTCGTTTGATGTGCTGCAGTTGTTGTGGATGATTGTAGGACCTCGGTAGTAGACACCTCCATTTCTTTCAGATCTGATGCCTCATTTCATTTGTCTCAGTTGGGCATGTCATCCATCTTTTATTAGTAGTTATTTCCCGAGACACTGTACTTCATTTACTTTTAGTGTGGGATTTAGTTTTAGTTATGGATTATTGTACTTGAGTTCAGGCTGGATTGTTTATCCCAGTCATATCTTATTTGATTTAGTTATTTCATTACTATGATGTTGGTTAATTGAATTAATGAATGTGGTCTATTCATTTAATTATTGGTTTCAAATCATTGCATGTTAAATTAAAGGAGCAAAATTTGACACGAGCTTAATTAACTAGTGGATGTTGTTGGCATTTAATAGTTTTCTATAGTGATGCTAAGAATGAACGAATTGGATATTATGTTTTAATTAAGGAATGATCACCCTGTATTTAATTGGACGGGGTGTCACATTCCAATATTTGTCATAACAAGGTTTTAAAATTTGAAATAAGGATAGGGGACATGACTTGATCCAACATTTGAATTGAAATAAGGTGGTAAAGAGACCCTATGGCCGTAATATGCCTGCAAATTGAACAAAACTATCTTCAATCACTCTAACGAGTTTCATGAAAATAAAAACTAAGTCTGGAAATTGAATAAATCTCTAATTGTATTCATGAAGACAGCAAAATAAGTGCATGTATAGTTTAAATACCCTGCATGGCAGCCCAATTAGGATACACCTGAAAATTGTTCTCATCTTGCCAATGTGAATTATAGAAGGATCAAACAAACAAACTCAGGAAATTAAACTTCATAAATATAAACCTAAGGAAATGAATATATTAATCATAGCAACCCAAAATATAAAACTTCATAATATATTTGCACAATTGATTAAAAGAATTGGAACTATAAGACATCTATAGTGTATGTTTTCAGAAATTAAAATTAGTCTAGAGAATTCTGTGTCTCAAGACTTGGTGCAACCTCAAGTCATTTGGCAATGAAAAAGTATTGAAGGGGATCAAACATGTGATACACAAGTAACTTTAAATATTATGTAAGAGCAACCGAAATCATGAAATAAAATACACACACTAAATACATCAATATTAGAGTCAATAAATTTGAGGAATCCAATTTCAAAACAATAAAAAATAATGACAAAAAACAATAGTATATATCTTCCCAAACTTTAGAAACTTAGAGGGTCTAGAAATTCGATAAACCAAAGAATAAAAAGAAACTTCTCAGTTTTTTCTCTTCATAATAGAATCATATGAAAAGATTTAAACGCACTCAGACGCACATAAACTACCATGCTTGGGATGTACACTAAATATTCACAATAGAATCCAAGAGTGGTCCTCTGCGACATATTGTTTAACACGTGATATGCATATGAAGAGTCCACTTTGAACCTTTATAAAAAAATATCAGAAACATAAAAATCATGTAACATAGTACACATTTCACAAAAGAGAATATATGGTTCTAACCATATTGGAATCAATCAATTAGGTTTCAATTAAAAAGGAAAAACAGAGATCTTAAAAAAATAAAGATTGAATTTGTACTTGAACAAAAAAAATAGAAATTATGATGATTAGGAGAAACATAAATATGTACATGGACTTTTTACTAACCCTAAAGACAAAAAATAATATGGTATGCATAGAGAGAGTACAATAAAAAAGCCAAATCAAACAAATATATGCATATGCCCTTTATGCCATATAAATATGAATCAATGCAAATGAAGAAATATAATTATAATATAACATACTCAAGCTTATAGTGTACATTTACTTTGACTACTGGAAATGATCTTTGCTTTCTCAATCTTGTTCTTACACTGAACATTGGTTTGATGAGTTTTTGTGCAATCTTCAATCCAATATTTTTTTCATCCGATGAGCTAGTGTTACTGTGATAAGTCTTTTTTATTGTTTCTTCAGAAAAAGAATGAGATTATTTATTATTTGGAGTGCAGATTCTGTGAGGATTAAGGACAAGAATGGGAGAGAGTATGTGAAAATTAGGTTTTTTGTTTGGGATAGAAAAATGGAGGAGGGAAATGAGTGGGGAAAATAGGTTTACAGGTTTCTCTCATTTTGGTATAGTGTTAAAATAATTTATTTACAATTCAACTTTTTTTTTTTTGTAAACTTAAATTAGTAACACTTTAACTTAAATTAGTAATGGAAATTTGATGTTACACTTAGTAACGCTAAAATACTGTTAGTAACAAAAAAATGGTATGTTACTAAGCTTGGTTTGGCCATTATAAGGCGTCCAATGGCAATTGCGAAGAAGGTAATCAAGGACGAGGGAGCACATCAAGACTTAAAGGCATTAAGTCATTTGGTAATTATATGTTATCCTTATATATACACATATATTGTATTGGACTTATGTGGTTGGGTCGTTCGAGGTTTTTCCCGTTGTGGGATTTCCTCATACATCATTGTGTTATGGGTTGCCTTTATTTTAATCTTGCTCATGTCATATAGATGCATGCCTAGGTCAAGATAAAATTGTTAAAATTATTTAAACAATTTCTTGGTTTAATTAGTGCAAAGTTTAATTAGATTTTAAAAATGATTTTTTTGTTTTTGTTCAATCTTTCTATAAGCCTGGGGCACTAGAGAACTTTCAAATTGGTACCAAATTAGGTTGGACTAGTTTACCGGGTTAAATCCCTATTTAATGCAAATTTAGGGTTTTGCAATGGATTTCAACCATGAGGGAAGTTCCAAACCCGACCTCCCATATTTGACGTATCAAATTAACCTTATCGAAAGTCAAAGATGTGATTTTTCCTAAAATAGATTACTGAGAATTTGTGGAACTTGGTTGAATACCGGTGAGATCCTCCCACCGTAGTCAACGTTTAATTCCAAGTTAGTGAATGTTATTTTCTGCACGATCGTGCCTAAAAATATTAGAATAATTATGACCTGCGAGAGCGCGAAGGATGCTTGGGATATTTTAAAATCCACACACAAGTTTACCAATATTGTTAGAATTTCCAAATTATAAAATATGATGATTAAGTTTGAAATGATACAGATGTTAGAGAATGAGTTTTTTTGACGAGTTATATGCCACGTTATCGAATATTTTTAGTTCTCTATTTAACTTAGGTGAGCTCCTAACCCCGAGTCAAGAGTTATGCAAGAAAACTTAACGCCATTGCCTGAAAAATTTAACGCCAAAGTCATTATCCTACATTTCCTTGGTGGTGTCGACACTGTGAGATTCCAAGAATTATTAGGTGATCTTAAAACTTATGAGATGAATATGTGTCCTCCAAACATGAAAGATGAAAATAGAGACAAGAGTAGAGAGTATGTGTCAGATTTCTATAGTGAGAGTAATTTTGATCCCGAAAAGATCCCTAAGTTTTCGAGGTAGTTCAAAAATTTTCTTAAGCTTAGAGAAGATAAGATTTTTTTAGAGGTAGTCAGATTTTTCAAGGAATTTGAACAATCCTCGATGGTAGAAGAAGTTGCACATAAAAGAAAATTCGAGTTCTAGAATGTTTGTGGGAATGATCATTCAGAGTGTGATGTGTCTAGAGGATAATGTAAAGAAGGATGTTTATATTTTATTTGGGAGTCTAGGGAAGTGTGCATCAAGGTAAGGCACATTTTTATTGTCATTGTTGGATTTCATGTATGATGACCTTGAGGAAGAGGCCATTTGAGGGTTTCTTCAATTGAAAAGAAGTATTTTTGGAACAAAATATGATAGTAATTTAAGATATAATGAGTGGTGTGTAAGTGAGGGGAAGAAGTATTTTACATAGGATATAAGTGGGTAAAGGTTTATTAGTGTAAGAGTTTAAATGGATTAAATAAAATATTTTAGGGGTCAATTGATAAATGTTCAATAAATGGGTACTACAAGGTTTATTAGTGTTTTAGCTGGGACAAGGTCAGATTGCGCTGTTTTAGTTGACTGTTTTAGTCGATTAAGCCCATTTTCTTTATTTACTCATGATTTTATGTATGAGGCTGTGGATGGTAGTGAGGATCAACTTTTTGTTGTTCTTAGGAAGGATTTGTTAAAAATGGTAAAAGTGTAAGAGTGTGTAAATAGGGAAAAAAGACAAGTTTTGGATGTGATAAGTCAATTACCTTCGTGGATTTTTTTGGGATGATCATATATATTAATAAGTGACAACATAATCACTTTTCCTTTGAATTATGACCTTTTGAGAGGTGAGAGTAGGAATTATTCGAAGGATAACTGTTTTCATTCGTAGCTCCTAATGGGAATTATTTACTTTTTTGTAAATATGTAATTGTATATTTAGATATTTCTTCCTAATTATTTGTTCCATATTTATCCTTTTAAATTGATGTGTTCATGATTAATGAATCCATACAAATGGAAATAGGATCCTTTGGGTTTATTTGAAGCTTTGTTTTGACTTTGAGATCATTTTCTTCTTAATGTATTTAACTGATTTGTCATTTGAGTGTGATTGCACTATAACAAAAAAATTGTTTCTTTAAAATTTAGTTGGAGGAGCATTTGTCTTATGGGAAATAAAAGGGTTTTTTCTTGTAAAATTTACATAGGTGTGATTTTTACTTTTATATTTAGTATGAAAATAATTTTTAATGAATTAATGTAAGATGGTCTTGAATTTTTATTCTTTGTCAAGTTGGAAAATTTTGAGGTTGTACAAAAGTCCCATTTTTTATGAGGTATATAACTTCTTTCAAGATTTTTGCCTTTGATTTTTGAGTAAGAGTCTTTTGTCGTGTTTGGTTACTTAACAGTTTTAGTTTTTCCAAAAAGTAGATGTAATAGATTCTTATATAAATTTCCAAACAAGTTCTAAGTATGTCATCTTCTTTTCTTAATTGATTTTTTTTTTTTAATTTTGTATAAATGATGTGTATTTTCCTTCATTCATAGAATTTATTTATATTTTAACTTGATTATTTTCCCGAATTAGAATATCATCTTCTTTATTTTCATTTGGATGATCAACGTGCAAGCCTTTATTTTCATTTTGAATTGCAACATGAGGTTTTTAGAGCTAATGACTAACGTTTAATAAAGTGGTCTAATTTATCTTAAGCAATAATCATTTCTTCTTTTGTAAATATTTCAATATCAAAAATATTTTGAGTACCTCTTCATCGTCCTTTATATAGGAAGGATATTTCGGGGGGGGGGGGGGGGGGGGGGGGGGAGGGGAGATGACGATGAGTAATCTTCAAGAATAACTTCATCTTTTGAATTTTTGTTTAAGTATATAACATATTATTTTGATGAATGACCTCGTGATTCCTTCACAATTTCTCCTTCTTTAAAGACAAAATATATTTATCATAATCACATATCATAATATTTGATGGATCATTTTGTTCCATAGATTTTAGCGATACATATTCGGTGTTATTGGTGGGGGTGTCTTCTGAGTATTTGTTTGTAAGAATATCCCAAATTCCATTAGCGCCTTTGCAATGTGCTACTTTTTCTACAACCACATAGTCTAGCAAAGAGGATAATATTATCATAGTTTTTGTAGGTTTCCTACAATATTTGTATCGAATGCACATAATCTAAATTAAGATAAGTAGTCAAGGGTGAAGATAAAAAAAAAAAATAACCTAAGAATATACGTGATTCGACAATATGCCTACGTTCATGGTTTTTTTTACTAACTCGGAGAACTGGTCGATAGAGTTGTAGTATTGTTCGACGTTAAAATCATATGCCCCTCTCAAAGAGGGGTGGGCTTACATTTATAAAGGATCTTAAGAGAGTCCTAATCTCTGTTAATAGTTATCCTTAGAAGTTTGGACCTATCTTTTATTAGTTTAAGTTGTTCCAAGGGATGAGTAATCGGGAGTCCTTTCTGACTTGTACTCTTAATTAACTTGATGAGATATAAGCTTTTGGTTCTACGTAGAACATATGTAGATCACATGCCATCATATTTTGGGTTCTCACAATTTCCCCCAAAGCTTAGTGTCACTTTGAGGTCATTGGGCTTTCTTATGCCTAGGTCATCTATTAACTTTAACAAGTCTTCGTGCTAGAGTTTTTAATGATTGATCGAAGGGGAATGTTCTAAATATCTATAAAATTTAGGGGTTCATTGATCGTCAAGTGACCCTAGGGCACGTTAATGAATACTACTTTTTTCTTGACAGTGCATTATCTCTTTGATAACCATCATATGTGCATGTAATCATCATGTTTTTGGTAATTATGAAGGATTTTCTCACTAAAAGATGACGGTTCTGACTATTTTTCCCTTTTTCGGTACCTTTGAAACACCCACAATATTTCAAAGGGAAGCTTTTCATTGTCGTCACTCCACCTATAAGAACTTATTTGAAACTCCTTCTCTAGTTCAATATTCTTTTCTTTTTCTTTTTAATTCTTTCATTAAGACTATTATCTTTAACCATGGTGTATGTTATTGACGAAAACACCGTGAAAGAATTTTATCCCCCCCCCCCCCCCCCCGGGTATCAGTAGAGTTAGTTGATGGTCCTTGTGACCTTTGCACCTAATATGAAGGCCATTAGACACCTTCAATTTTTATTGTTGAGAATCAGGTAACTTTCCCCTAAATCGCTTATTTTTTTTACGTTCTGCAAGCATTTTGATATGGTCCAGCCCAAGTTGCCTTAAACATGTGAAGGGTCTTTATGGGGTAAATCATATTAATGAGTTGTATAAGACCCTTCTCCGCATTACTGAGATCATGTATTGTTACCAATGGGTGACTACCAATGAGAAAATTAAATATATGAAGGACCTTAACTATATGAAGACGAGTGAGGCTAATTAAGCCCTGGTTATGAACCTCCCTAATTCTAATAAAGATTATTAAAATCATGGACTGATTGTGAAGAATTAACAATGCTCTCCCATTCCCGAGGATGTTGCCATTTAATGGATGAAATTCCCTCAGTAAAAGAAATGAATAGGTTATAAATCCATTCATTCATTATCTTTGTGATCTTCTTTTGGTTGAGGTTAGTATTTTATCATTTTCTTTGTTTTTATTTCAGCAAAAATCAAGAAGAACATTCCTCGTAAAAGCGACGTTAATTTGGTTGATCTTTGGACAATTTGGTCTATTCACCAGAGATTTAGGACTGTGGAGAACCCAAGATCGATGACATTATATCTTGACTACAAGATATCTACCATTTATTTTCTTTCAAGGCCAATAGAAAGAGGGTTAATCATCCCTATTACGTTGGACAACCTAGAGGCTTTCACATCCCAAGACTTAGAATACGATGAACCATCTAAGGAAAATATGTTGTCTTCTTTTGAACCTCTTGATGTTTCCTTAGTTCCTTCTAACATTCCCCCAGTGTCATGGTAAAAAGTCAGTTCACTAATTTGACCGTTACAAATGATGGTGCTACATATATTGGTATGAGGTCCCCTTTCTCATTTGTCGAGCAAAGAGAAATATCTTGCTCGGTCGACGAGAAAGAAAAGTGAAGTTTATGGATCCGCCAACCCCATTCATAATGATGATTACCCTTCAAAGAACCACGAACCTCTGTTAAATAGTCAAAGGAAGGATTATCTTCCCTCTCCCCAACTAAACATTATGGGGAATAAGATTGTTGATAAAGGAAAAGGGTGTTACCCGATCCGTTATTACTCATCTCGATCTGGCTTGGAATATGATTTGGTCTGGAGTGTTCCATATGGATAGAGAAAGTGCCTCTTCCTTTACCCATTCGAGGTTGTTGGAGTGTGCCAGCCAAAATCTCTCCCTTTTATCTTTCTTTCCCTTATATTATTCTTGTATATTCGTATCTTGCATTTTTCTCATGTTTGTTCGTCCTTTTGTTATATAATTCTTGATTGATTATGATTAATTATGAGAGAAGAATGATCGACTGAAGGTGTACTTTATTAATATGGAGATTGCGTTTGAAGAGTTACACAAATCTCTATTGACTTCTCGACGGTTGAACGATATTCCGGCGATCGAGAAATAGAATCTTGATAAGAAGGTTAATAGTTTGGAGTATGAAAAAGTCAATCTTCAGAAGAAGATTAATGATTTTGATGCTCTTGTGGTTAGTGAAAAGTAGGAAATAAAGGATTCCATAGATGAAAAGGTTAATGTCGACCTTCCCAAAATACAAGAAACTATAGGTAAGGCTAAAGCTGAGGAGGCCTTGGCTAGTGTGGAGAAGTTTAAGGACTATGCCTTTACCCGTGGCTGGGATAAAGCCTTTGCCAATGCTAAACTGTAGATTACCTACCTTAAAAATGTATTTTTTAATAATGATTAGGATAAGACTCTCATTAAGGCCTACACAAGTGAAGGGGCAGAACTCCTTAGCGAGTATCATCCAAGTTACCCCCTCAATTTGAGCAATATGTTGAGGATAATGATGATGAGGCGATTGAAGATAAGGAGAAGGTTTCAGATCAAAATCAAACTTCTGAGAAGGAGAAGGTCGTCAAGGCATTCTCTTATGGCTTCTAATTTGATAATGTTGTATTTTTTTTTATTTCCAAATGATGTAGGTCATGCCCCGATTGTAATCCTTTTTTTAATAAAATTAATTGTATGATTCAATCATTTACATTTCATGTGATTTTTGGAAGTATTTTCTTTTGTTTCATAAAGTTATATATCTGACCACTTATTCATGCAGTTTAACATAAGACTTACAATATTGGTCGCTGCTTATAATGAATTATAAAAAAATATATGGAATATCCTTCGTTGCTAGTCACGATGAAGATCATGAGGATGATGAGTTTCATCGTCATATCAAGTGAAATAAGCATACATGAATTTCTTCACCTATTTTATCAAGCAGTTGTAGACAATTTCACTTTTTGTGTCAAGATTCTTATTGATTAAAACAATCACATGGAGTCTTTACTTAATCTAAAGTCCAACTTTGAATAAAAGATTGCCGATCTGATCGGAAAGAGTGAATTTCATGAGGGACTACCTTCCATTAAATTCGTTCATTAGATGATAAATATTATTTTGTATGCTGATTTATTGATCTCTAGAGAGGTCTCCACTATCATTAAAAAGGAGAATAAGGATCTGAGGGTTGAGTTTGGAAGAATCAATAAGTCCATACCAAGCGAACAGGTTGGGAAGGGAACTTTCGTTTTGGAAAAAGAGAATGCCCAGCTAAGGGAGGATCTACAGAAGAATCAAAAGGCCTTAAATGATAAAGTCATAAATGCGTAGGGTTATTCCTCCTTTCAAAGGTAGAAGAAAAGTCTTATGGAAAAATAGATAGAGTAGGCCAATGATCTTATGCTCGATAAATTATCAACTATAAAAAGTCTGATTGAGAAGATTGATTATCTCACATTGTAGTTCCATAAACAACCTCGCCAGGTCTGGTGGATGGTTATGATGAGGTTCTTCTCAATATGGATCTTGTCTTCAGCAATGCCCAAAATGTTGGCTATAAACATGGTTGGCTTAATGACCTCATAGTGACAAATGTCCTATAGGATTTTGAGTTATGGTATGGGTATGACGTTAGTTTCTTATATAATCAATATCTTCCTTACAGTATCGACGTTTCATGGATCCCAATGAATGAATTTCAATTATACTTATAAATAAATACCTCTACGGCTTTGGCCTTGATAGAGACCATGAACTCTTCTAACCTCAACACTTGGTTAATAGGGTGAGTCCTGATGGGCTGTGAAGGATCAAAGATATGATTACTATGGTTACTTCTCATGCATTGGATGTTCCAACGTCTAGAGTTGGGATTTTAATGAATGATTCATCTTGATCACACCATTGGTCTAGATTTATTTATCATTTTATCGGAACAAAATTACTTTTTATTTTTCTTATAATAACATATAAGTGTTAATGGGAATTTTGTAATTTTTGCTTCCCTGTATGATGTGTGGTCTTCTGGACTTACCTTTTAGGTGATTTCATCATATCTAACCTTAGGCCTAAAACCAGAAAAGCAAAAATTCATCCATTTTTGGGGTCGTTCCCTAGTGAGTTTTTTTTTTTTTTTTTACCTAGCTACTCGTAGATACCTAAGGTTTCCCAATAAGCCTTTCGGTGGCTGTAAGACATTGTTCATATTTTTTTATTGTCCAAAAAACTTTGGGTTGACCAATCGACTACTTAGTCTTGTATACGATCGCTCAAGTAGTTAGTCTTAAAAGAAGACAATTGAGAAAAGACAACTATCATAGTGATAAGGTATATTCTAAAGATAATTAATCCAACTAATTGATATTCTTTATTAAATACTCATTTTCCCGCCACTTGGAAAAAAGCATAAGGATAAGTGCGAGAAATTTGGAAGACCTTTTTAAAGAAAATTTAAGACTGAAATAAAATAAACAGGCTTAGTTATAAACTAAAAATCTAAAAGTAAAACTTCTTTAAATTGGCTGCATTCCAAGCTTGAAGAACCTCTCTGCCTTCTATTGTTTCTAAATGGTGGGGTCCCATTAAGTCTTCATGACTTTGAATGGGCCTTCGTAATTGGGCCCTAATTTCCCATATAAGGTATTTTTAGCACTGCCCATAATCTTTCTAAGCCTGTAGTCTCCGACCTTGAATTCTTCTGCTTTGACTTCCTATTATATTTCTTATTTAACTACTGCTGGTAGGAGGCAAGTTTTATAAGAGCTAATTCTCTTTTTTCATCAGATTTGTCAAAATCTGATCTAACTGCTTCGCTGCTGAGACCTCGGGTTGCATAAGGTAGATTTAATGGTTTTCATACTTGCTTCCATTGGGATCACCTCATCCATTCCGTAGGAAAATCAAAGGGTGTTTTCCCCATTGATCGTTTATTTGTTACTCGAAATGCTGAGAGAACATGGGGGACTATCATGTTGGAAGCTTCTGCCTTCCCATTTCTTTAGGGGTAGGCCACTCAACTACAATAGTGCCTAATACTATACTCGTTACATAAGTCTTGAAAAAGGCTTCTTTCGAACGGAGTTCCATTATCTGTGATGATAATCCTAGGGATCCAAAATCGTGTCATGATGTTCTTCCATATGAACTTCTTAATATCAACATCTCTGATGTTCGTCAATGGTTCCCCTTCAACCTATTTGGATAATTAGTCAATGTGACCAACAAATACTTCCTATTATCAGACGTGAGTGGAAGTGGGACGACGATATCAAGTCCCCACTAGGCAAATGACTAATGACTTCTGAGGGACATGAGGTTGCTGGTCGGTTGGTGTACCAATAGTGAGAAGACTTTAGAGTTATTACATTTTCTAATGTAAGAAACTACATCCATTTTTATGTGTAGCCACCAGTATCCCTTTTTATTACCCTAATCGTCGATGACATGTCCCATATGTGGCTCCCTCATATTTCCTCATGAAGCTCGTAGAGGGTCTATTCGATGTGTAGGTGTACGAATTAGAGATAAGACCCTAAAAAAGAGTGACGCCTACCTTTAAGTGGAAGTGAGTAGATTTTACCAATACCTTATATGATTATCTCCTAATCAAGTGACATTGCATCTTACATTAGGTAGCACATGATCGAATCCATCTAGCTCGGGTTCTTATTAATGACCATAACTTGCTCAATATATTTCCCTCTATTGATACTGGGTTAGTTGAATTATTCCCCTTTAATCCTCCATTTTATATTCCCTTAATAGTTGAAGAAAGTGTAGCTAATGCTGAAGCGTGACTATTGTTCATATTGGCAACTCTTGTACTTATACATGCACAAATTCAATGACCAGTTAATGGGCCTCTTCAAGCTATGTGTCCATGAACTCATCCCTAGAGATGTAGTCTCTTAATATCTAATTTTATATAAGCCTTTAGTCACACAAGACATCAAGGACTTCTTTCTCCGGGGATACCAATAGTATCCCTACTCCCATCGCTTGGAATTTAAGGCTCCATCAACATATAATACCCATTTGTCACATTTTTCAATCGACTATGGGACAAAGACTATACTTTCATTTCTCATCTCTATCAGTCCTTGATCATTGAAAAATTTGGCGATGAAGTCTTTTATGACATGCCCTTTGATTGAGGTTATGGTAAGAAACTGGATATCAAACCTCGTGAGTTCTACCATTTACTTGGCTACCCGTCTAGATTGGTTGACCTTTCTGAGCATTCCTTTCTGGGGAAGGAGGTTAGAACAATGACAATGCACACTTTGAGTTGTGTTTCAACTTCCTAGAGCTTTTCCACTGACTTTTAACTCTTTTTAGCATCAAGAAATGTTTTTTTTTGTATAATAAATTGGATCCTGGCCCCCATTCTACTCACAAACCAAGGCTAAAATTGTAGCGTCATCAAACATAGCCAGATACAAGTACAAACGGCCTCCGTCATCTAGAATGATCAGTAATGGTAGTTTTCTCATATATGTCTTTATTTTTTCACGTGTCCTAGTGTATTCATCATTCTATACTTCCTCCCTTTCACGCTTAAGTTCCCAAAAGAAAGGTCGACACTTTTCTAAGGATCTGGATATGAAGCTATTCAGGGTGGCGAGCATGCCAGTCAATTTTTGTACCTTACGCACGGTCTTAAGGATTTCACCTTTTAATATCTTTAATATGGCCGAGGTTTACATCTATACCTCTTTGACTGACTAGATATCCAAGGAACTTTCCCTATTGTACCCTAAAGGAGCATTTCTTCTCATTTAGCATCATCAATAATTACGAGAAGACGAACTGAACTCAAGTATCTCCAAGTTTGAAGATTTTCGACATCCCAACATCCCGAAAGGTATAAAATGATTTAGAGTTTGAATTAATTCATAGAATAAAATTTGGGATGTTTAATTTTTTTCAAAAGTTGAATAGCACTGTTTTACCATGAGAAAATATGATTTTAGAAGACCTATAGGTGAAGTTTTTAAGAAAAGACCTTTTTTACGTTTCGGTCATTCAAACGACATTTGATGTCGTTCAAACAACATTTCATCATCGTTCTAACGACTTGTACATGGTGTTCTAATGACATGGCCATATCATTCAAACGACCTTCTTATCTCGTTCGAATGACTAGTTGACTAAAGGTTTTTATAAATACCCGTTTTGTAATTAGATTATTTAAGACTTTTGCTAATTACATTTCTACATATCAGCAGAAAACGTTCTTCAAGTTTTGTGTGTCAAAACCCTATTTTAATTCACAACAAAGAATCCTTAAATAATATTCATGTGAATTAGGTTAGAACCCTAGAAAGTTTTGTATCTCTTATATACACCTTGGTGGAGAGGCACTCCATTGTTGACTTGCGATACCTGCGGGGATTCACTACTGAAGATGAAGGATGAGGCTAATTCGGAGGACTACGGTCATGTGATTCTTGCGAGAATCATAGTTGTTCATGAGAGATTTTTGAAGAATAATGCCTTATGCTTGTGGGGGATCAAGTAGTCTGTAAGTTGACTCTCTTGTAAATTTCTAAGTGAATAACGGCTTTACCCGAAAGGGATTTTTTCTTGAAACTTGGCCTTGTCGTATTTTCATGGTTTGGTTTATGTGTTTTATCACTGTTGATACCAAATTTAGTCCACCGACATGGACCAATCACATAAAGACACGTGCCAATTTACATGGTAAATACGAATACTCAAGAATGAACAAATCAAAACCACCGAGCAACTAATGAGTGCCGAGAAACTCACGGGTGACGAGCAACTCAAGCTCTCCGAGCAACTCAAGCGTGTCGAGCATCTTAGGCGGTCCGAGCATCTTAAGCGTACAGCGTAACCAAATCAAAAGAATCCAGGATATAATTGCGCATTAAAGGCTCATTAATATAATACAGATATACATGTCTCCTGGGTAACAACGCATTGTCCTTCCATTTGTACAACCTCAAGGGCTATAAATACATTGTAACCTCCTCATTAGCGGAGGACCCAAAATTTCTTGGTAAATCCATTATCGAAAATTCCGCAAACAGTCATCAATAACAAATACAGTGGGCGTAGGCCATTCTTATAAGGCTGAACCAATTTAAAAATCTTTTGCCTTACTTATTTTTATCTTTGGTTAATAAATTAGAGATAATCTAATTTTTTACATCAACAGATTGGCGCCGTCCGTGGTAAACGACTGTAATTATCATTTTTCACTAAAACAATTCATCACCAATGCCTAATCATCCTGAATCCAACAATCAAAATGCTGGAATTTCTCCGAATCCATCTACTCCTCCAAATGTCCAAGATCTGACTGGAATAATGGCTAATTTGGCTCAGGGCCAGACGACCATGCAAGAAACCATGCGACAACTCATGCAAACTATCCAAGGGGGATCATCAGACCAGTCAGGATAACGAAGCGTTCAGATAAATACTCATCTACTCTCTTCGTAAAATATGCAAAGGTTATTCCCCGAGGAATCTCTGTCCAGACGCACCGATTCATATCGTACTAAGAGATCTAATGATCATTCTTATCAGCCTGGGAGGACTTCCTCGATACGAGCTACAGACACTCAACAAAACATCACTCTATCACCAGAGAGGACAAGTGCTCTCGAAAGGTTGAGTAGAGTCTCTCCTTTTGATCGTCTAGGTCCTAGGAGAAATAGAAGTCCTCCTAGGATTATGTCGAGGAACTCTCAACAATCATTTTATATGAAAGAAGGCTTTGCCCAATCACGACCAGTTGCTCGTCATGAAAGATCCCAAGGGGCTAATTCAACACGATCAGTTGCTCGAACTAATAGGATCGAGGAAGGAAATGATGCATGTAAACGCTCTATTCAAAGGTTGGAGGATAAACTAGGGGAAATGGCTATGGCCAAGAATCCTTTATAAAGGTCTTTTTTCCAAGGAACACCGTTCATACAAGAAATTGTGGACTTCTCCAAACCGTCAAAATTTAAAGCCCCGGTAGTAACACCAAAATATGATGGAAAAACTGATCATGTTCTCCATATAGAACAATACCAAGCAGCTGCTGATATATATGCTGTTCCAGACGAGATGCGATGCAGGGCATTTTCAGGAACTCTCACTGGATCTGCTCAAATATGGTAGAACAATCTTCCTCGGGGGAAGATTACAACTTTCTTTCAACTGGACAAGCTCTTTATTGGGAACTTTTGTTTTGGAGCAAAACTAGTTAAACGAGTAGCACACTTGTTAAGTGTTAGACAGAAGGCAGGTGAGAGAACCAGGGATTATATTACTCGTTTCTATAACGAGAAACTTGAAGTTATTGATTACGAAGAGAAGACAACAATCACTGCTCTGATGAGTGGACTGTTGCCAAATAAATTATACTACACTCTGGCCAAAGATCCGCCTACGATCATGGCAGAGTTAATGGCAAAGGTAGCCAAAATTATGAACGTCGAGGAATCTATGGCTGCGAAAAAGAATATGGACACCAAATAGACCAAGGTTGAGGGTGGCAAGGCTGAGAAGAAAGAACAGAAGAATAATGGTGGTAATATGCAGTCAAAAGCAAAGCAAGCATTAGAACAGTTAAAGAAATTTGGAAACTATACCCCTTTGAAAGTAGACATAAACCATGTTCTGGAAGAGATCAAGAACAGTGAGGAGCTAAATTGGCCTGAAAAAATGAAGACAAATCCTAACAAGAGGGATAAATCCAAATATTGCGAGTTCCATAAGGATCATGGTCATACAACCAAAAACTGCATAGCTCTCTAGAAGGAAATTGAAGAGCTCACCAGGCAGGGAAAATTGAACAAGTATGTGGATCATCGAAAGGGTGGAAAGAGCAACGAACGAGCAAGGTAGAGGTCTAGATCTCCTCGTCGAGAAAAAGAAGATAAGAAGAGAAATCATGAAGAAGACCTGGATGATGATCAAGACGACCCCGATCTCCCCAAAAGACCAAACCAGCCAGAACGTGAGGTATTTTCTATCCATTTTAGATCATTTGATTGCAATGTTATTACTGGTGGAGACGCGGGAGGAGGAGACCTTACTACAGAGAGGAAAGCTTACCTCAATGAGGCTCAAGCTTGTTCGTATATTCAACGGATAAATCTAGCTGAAGATGATTGCCCAAGGAAGGTAAACAAAGATAAACTGGTCATCGGTTTCTCTAAGAATGACCTCGCAGGTGTGTTATATCCTCATAATGACCCATTGATGATCAAAATGAGGACGAAGGAAGTAATGATTTCATGAGTATTGGTGGATTATGGTAGCTCGACAGATATTATGTTTTACCCATATTTTGATATCATCGGCCATATCATCGGCCCCAGTTGGAGCCATATCATCGGCCCAGTTGGATAATGGTAGCTCGACATATATTATGTTATATCCCAGTTGGAGCCATATCATCGGCCCCTCCTCGGTTTTACTTACGAGAAAGTCTTTCCACTTGGGACGATCAAGTTGGATATGTTCATCGGGGCATGGCCTGCTTGTCGAACAGAAAGAGTGATATTTTTTGTGATGGATAAAAATGTTCAATCAACTTATAATATCATTATGGGAAGGGTAGGTTTGAAAAAGTTCAAAGCAGTGCCATCTACATTACATCAATGTTTAAAATTCCCAACCAACTTTGGAGTAGGAGTAGTGAAGGGCGACCAAAAAGTAGCTCGAGAATGCTACTATTCATCTACCGAGCAAGAAGAGCGTGAAGAATCCAGAAAGAAGACTACCACTTATCAAGTTGATGAGATAGAAGACGCAGAGATTGAGACTTTCGACCCAAGAGATGAGTCTCAGCTCGTTAAGGGTCAGGTCATTGAGGCTACTGAAAATATCATTCTGGATGATGAGCATTCGAAACGAACAACTCAAATTGGTGCTTCGCTAGATGTGTCAATAAAATAAGAGCTGATATCGTTTCTAAAAAGCAGAAAACAAACTTTTGCATGGAGCCACGAGGACATGCCAGGGATAGACCCAACTTTCCTATGTCACTAGCTTAATGTGAATAAGGAGATCAAGCCAGTAAAACAAAGAAGAAGAGTGTTCATCCCCGAAAAGAACCAAGTTATACAACAAGAAGTCAAGAAGCTCCAAAAAGCCTGTTTTATTGAGGATGTCAAATATCGTGATTGGCTAGCTAATGTGGTGATGGTGAAGAAGAAAAATAACAATTGGAGGATGTGTGTAGACTTCACCGATCTCAATAAGGCATGCCCAAAGGATCATTTTCCTTTGCCCTGAATTGATCAACTGGTGGATGCTACCTCGGGGCATGAATTACTGAGTTTTATGGATGCTTATTCTGGTTACAATCAGATTAAGATGAAGCCTGAGGACAAAGAGAGTACCTCTTTTATTACCTCAAGGGGACCTTGTTGTTATAATGTTATGCCTTTTGGATTTAAAAATGCAGGTACGACATATCAACGACTGATGAACAAGGTGTTCGCGGAGAAAATCAGTCATAACATGGAGGTTTATGTTGACGATATGCTGACGAAGAGCAAGAAAGCTGCTGATTATCTAGTTGATTTAGGCCAGACCTTTGATCAACTAGAAAAATATCAAATGAAGCTGAATCCCACCAAATACATATTCGAAGTACGAGAAGTCATGTTTCTCGGATACATTGTTAATCAACGAGGGATCGAGGCGAATCCTGACAAGATCAAAGCTCTATTGGAACTGCGATCTCTGACGACGAAGAAGGAAGTGAAGATTCTCACAGGGCGAGTTACAGCACTTAATAGGTTTGTATCACGAGCAACTAACAGATGCCTACCATTCTTCAAAACACTTCGAAAGACTTTTGAGTTAAATGATGAATACGAGAAGGCCTTTCAATAATTGAAGAAATACATGGGAGCACCTCCATTATTGTCCAGGGCAGTTATGGGAGAAATACTATACTTGTATCTGGAAGATTCAGAAAATGCAGTAAGCTCGGCATTGATAAGAGTGGAGGATGGAGTGCAAAAACCAATCTATTACACTCGTAAAGCCTTCTATGGAGCAGAGATCAGATATCCAAGGTTAAAAAAGTTAGCATTGGCGTTGATGGAAGAAATTAGAAGGATGAGGCCATACTTCCAAGCTCATACTATAGTTGTGTATATAAACATACCGTTAAGGCAAGCTTTACACAAACCAGAGAAATCAGGAAGATTGATGTACTGGGCGGTAGAATTGGGTGAATACGATATAATCTATGAGCCTATATCGTCGCTCAAAGGGCAGACAGTGGCAGATTTTATCGCAGAGTTCAATTATCCTGATACTTCCAAAGAGCAGAAATTGAATACCGACCAGCCTGTGGATGTTACAGGATCATCAAATTTAAACCACGACCAACTTAAGTCTGTAGACGAGCAAGAGAAGATGGTCGATGAGCAACAAGAAGTGATAAAGGAAGATACAAGGAAGCATCAAATATTCCATCGAGGAACTCTGTCTGACCAAGAGTTTGATAATGAGATACCTATGTGGAATTTATATGTAGATGGATCTTCTTGCATTATAGGCAGTGGAGCATGAGTTATTTTGAATATCCCCGATGAGATCGATGTGGAGTATGCTTTGCGTTTTTAATTTAAGGCTTCAAATAATGAGGCTAAATTTGAAGCTATGATCATAGGTCTCAATCTAGCCAAAACTATGAAAGCAGAGAAGGTCGTTGCATTCAGTGACTCACAGTTGATCGTAAATCAAATGTTAGGAGTGTATGCAGAAAAAGGAGAATTAATGATCCAATATCATGCAAAACCAATGGAGATGGTATCAAGCTTTAGCGCAGTACAGTTGATTAGAATACCAAGATTGGAGAATGTAAGAGAAGATGCCTTAGCTCGGTTAGCCTCAGCCACGCGCACCGAGCTAAGAAATAACAATCCCGATAGAAATCTTGGCTTGTCGGAGCATTGAAAAAGATCTAGAGATGAACTTCATTGCCCTTGATTTAGGACTATCATGGATGGATCCTATCAGGGCATATATTGAGGAGGGGGTTTTACTAACTGATAAACTCGCAGCCAATAAACTGAAGTTTAAAGCTGCTCGTTATGTATTAACTAATGGCATTTTATATAGACGAGGAATTATAGCAGGTCTGTAAAGATGTGTGCATCCCTCCTAGGTGAAAGATTTGATTGAAGAAATCCATGAAGGGTCTTGTGGAGCCCATGTAGCAGGTCGGACGCTTTTGCAAAGAATAATGATGCAGGGATATTATTGGCCAACGATGAGGGCTGATTGTATAGCATATGCCAAAAAATGTGACAAATGTCAATGCTTCTCTTCTATCCGAAGAACTCCCCAAGCATTGTTAACACCCATTAATTCCCCTTGGCCATTTTCCATGTGGGGAATATACTTGGTCGGACCACTTCCAACGACCAGGGGAAGATTTAAATACCTCGTGGTCACTGTGGATTACTTTACTAAGTGGGTGGAAGCTGAGCCTCTTATTGATATGACATATGACAAGGTGTATCAATTTATTTGGAAGAATATCATTTGTAGATATGGTCTTCCCCATGCATTCATTACTAATCATAGAACCCAATTTGATAACGAGGAGTTTGCTTCATATTGTCACCAGTCAAACATATTGAAAACCCACTCTGCACCAGGCCATCCCCAGAGCAATGGACAAACTGAGGTGACGAACAGAACACTACTGAATGGTTTAAAAAAATGACTGGGTGATGCAAAGGAAAATTGGATTAACGAGCTACATTCTGTGCTGTGGGATTATCGTACTACACCGCGAGCAACAATAGGAGAATCTACGTATATGCTGGCTTTTGGAAGCGAAGTTGTTATACCTACTGAGTTGGGCCTCCCCACACACAGGGTGCTGAATTTCAATTCTCCTATCAGTGACTTAATGAGGTGATTGAATCTAGATATTCTCGAAGAAGTTAGAGAAGAAGCATCAATCAGGAATGCTACATACCAACAACAAACAACTCTGTTCTACAACAAGAGGGTAAAAAAGTGTGATTTGAAGGAAGGAGACTATGTGCTAAAGAAAGTAATTCAAAAGCACAATAAACTGGAAGCTAACTGGCATGGACCCTACAGAGTAACAGAAGTTGTTAGTCCAGGAACCTACAGGATTGAAACCTTGGAAGGAGAAGAATTTAAGAATGCATGGAATGCAGAACATCTATGCAAGTATTATCAGTAGTAGGAGTTTCTATGTAATGGAGTTCTTTTTCAGTATGAATAAAGTGTTAAAGTTTTATCCAGTTTTCTTCTTTTGATGAAATTTTTTCGGAGTATTAGTGCTACACACTAATCATCAAGTTCAGTATAAAATCCACCAACTACGGTTGGTTGGTACCACCGACTACGGTTGGTCGGTAAATAAAAATCCACTAACTATGGTTGGTCGGTAAATAAAAATCCACCAACTACGGTTGGTCGGTAAATAAAATCCACCAATTACGGTTGGTTGGTACCACCAGCTACGGTTGGTTGGTAAATAAAAATCCACCAGCTACGGTTGGTCGGTAAATAAAATCCACCAACTACGGTTGGTACCTACCACCAACTACGGTTGGTCGGTAAATAAAAATCCACCAACTACGGTTGGTCGGTAATTAAAATCCATCAATCGGTTGGTCGGTAAAATAAAATCCACTAACTTCGATTGATCGAAAAAATTAATTTTCTTCGACTCTTGTTGGTCGGGAACAAAAACCTCCAATTCTGGTTGGTCGGCAAATCAATCCAGGTTGGCAGGACCGTGGGATGTAAGTCGTTTTATTGCTTAAGATCGAAGAGTAATGAGTCACTATGGTCAAAAAGTAAAACAGAATGGATATATCAAAATATGCACAAATAAAGACATTCTTAAAAAATACTTAGAAGAAAATAAAATAGCAAAAGACAAACTTTTCATTCAAATCGAGAAGGATTACATATGCTGTGGAAAGTAAAAACTATTACATAAAAATCCTATTCTACTGGTTTTTTTCCCTCTGCCTTTGAAACAGATTCTACTCCAGCAGGAGGATCATCTAAGGCTAAAGGGGAATTTATAAAGTTCAGATCTCGAAGCATCCTCACATTCATCACAGACGGTCGAACAAGCAAGTGCTCTGGGCAAGATATCTTGAAATTAGAATGAAGACTGTAGTCACTGAGATACTTAGAAATTAAGCATTGGGGAATAGCTCGAGCAGGAATCCAACTCATATCAAGTTTAAAAGGTGGCACGGGAAACTCGAGCAATCCAGGGGCATAATAATCCCATAGATAATGGCACTGCTCCAACTTTAACATCCCCAGGGCATTCAACCATCCTTGCTTGTAACCCTCGTTATTTGAATTTTGGATTCGATCATCAAGATGATAAAGAGATTCATTATATCCATCCATCCAAAACTCTCGGGGCTGTTTGTGAAACTGGTAAGTTAACCTCTCCAGTTGCTCATGGAGGTTCTTCACTAAAAGTTCTTATTCTCCAAGGCAGAGCTTTGTATGGAAAGTTTCTCGTCGAGGTTCAGAATCTTCTTGGACATTTCTGACAAAGCCTGATTCTTCGCCACCAACTGGAATGATTTATTCTCCAAGGCTTCCTGCATTCTAGCTTCTTCAATAGTAACCCGAGCAGCCCTTGCTCGTCCTCAAGAAGCTCTTGCTCGTCCGCGAGCAGAAGTAGAGGGTCCAGTCTTCTTTAAGGTTTCCAATTCATCTCTCAAATTGGCATTTTCAACCTCCAAAAAAGAGAAACCTTTGTCATTGACAAGGACCAAGGCTCCAGAGGTAGATGATGCAGATTTCAGTTGAGATATCTCTCCTCGCAAAACATTATTTTCCTGCTCCAACAGTTTCGCGATTTGCCTATGCTCCTCGACCTCAACCCTTAGAATTTTCTATTTTTTCTCATAAATATCGATGAACTTATCATATCCTTTATCAACATTGAGTTGCTGATGTTTTTTCTCATACCCCTGATGCAAAAGGGTAGAAGATTCCTTGTATTGTTGTTGGAGTTCCCTGATGGTTCCTTGAAGGTCCTCAATCATCTTATAGTATGCCACATTATTGGCAACTGCTCGGTCAAGCAGGCATTTCAAATACTGATATGCTTCAACTGTATGTTAAGAAGAATTCGGACCGAGGATGTCAACAATTTGAGCCTCGTTTAGATCTGCAGGGCGAGCCTTGAAGTAGTCATTGTATTTTTTCATCAGTTCAGTAGCATGAGCTGACAAGAGCTCCATCCTAGCCAAAAACTAGTAACGAGAAGAGATAGAAAGAATCAATGAGAATGCAGAAAGAGCAAGTAAAAGAAAAAGTTACGACAAACAACCCAAAGTTTGAATTTTTATTTCATCAAAAGGTAAGTACAAAGTTCAAGATTATACTGGAAAGTAATAAAAAAATTAAAACCCGAGCATGTTTACACCTTCTCCTTGTGTTTTAAAACTTCCTCGGGAAGCTGGGATGAGGAAGATGGTTGATCGAAAGATAAGGGCAGTTGCTCGGCTAAGGTACTGGTGGGCTGAAGTTGCTCGAATGAAGTGATGGCAGGTTGAAGTTGTTCATAGAAAGTTTGAACAACTGGAACAGGAGGAGCTGGATCTCCAATCATCATGGAGGATTCCTCTGAGGCAGCTTCGTCCTCTTCCTCTTCTCCAGGAGAGGGAGGAGGACCATGAACATGACGCTGGAATAGGTTAGAATTCTCAGCGATCTTTAACTCCTACAGAGCTGCAACCCATCCATCCCTAAAGTATTTAAGGTTAGCAAACTCCATCTGAGAAGACATAGCAGCTAGGCCTTTGTTCCAACCTTTGTCCCAGCCAGCGCTAAAGGACTTTTTGATAGCCTTTTTCGTTTTTTCTTTTTCCGAGGAGGTCCTTTCCCTAAGGAGCTCCTTGACAGATTTCAACTTCCCTTACACCTCCACCTTCTGGAGATCAACTTCATAAAGTCTACCGACTTCCTCTTCAACAGTTTTGAGCTTGTTCTCAAGCTCCTCAGCATTCTTGAGTTTCTCTTCGAGCTCTTTATTCTTCCTCTCAAAATCTTTCATCTTCTCCTCTAAACCTTTGGAGGCCTCCACAGCTCGGTCTCTCTCTTGCTCAATGGTCTTGGCTTGCTTCTCCCAAGCCATTTTATCTTCTTCATATTTGGAGAGAGTCCTTCAAGGACTGAGTTAAACCAACAAAAGCTTCCTCCACACCTCCCAAGGAGCTTGAAGCTTTAATAACCTCATCCTTCTTCAAAATACTGTTAAAACATGTCACCAATTGAAGAAAGAAAATTTTGAGTCAATACAGGGACATATTAGTAAAATGTGAAAACTTAAATACTTACTGAGGCAATATGTTGAGCAGCCAATGCAGTGACCCTGTCATGAGGAAGATCATCTTCAACACCTTGGATTTCTGGGATGATCCATGACTTCACAGAACCCAGGGCAAAGGTCGTAGGAACAAAAGTGGGAATACCACTCTCAGCATTTAAAGCCTGAGAGATAGGTCCAGTAGGTCTCTCAGACAAACTTTTCTTTGACTTCTTTGGAGGAGCAGGAATATTTTTGACCGAAGAAGAAGTCTTGGTTGGTGAAATGAAAATTACCTCACTAGGAGGAGAAATAACTACAGCCTTGCTCGGAGCCATTGGGGGCTTCTCAGCAACTTTCCTGACACCCACTGGAAGGGGTGCATCAATGCTTCTTATTCCTTCTTCTGGAACATCCTGCTTATTTTTTTTGGCCTCCACCTTGGCAGAGTCTAATTTGTCAAAGAAGGAGGAGCTCTTCTTCTCTTCATTATACTACTAATGGGAATGTTTGACTCTGATGAAGAACCTTCTACACTAGTATCAGCAGCTGGTACTTGGTCGATATCAACCACCACTGGACGAGCCGTAAAGAAGGAAGTATAGCCCTTGTACTGCAACAAGCAAGAGGCTGATCTGATATGTTTATCAGTAACGCACAGGTGTAAACTCCTGATAAGTTTCAAATGCCTTAAATTGACATCATTTTCCTTAGGAGATTTTCTTTTGCTATCAATTGCAAATAATCAAAAATTAAATGTCAATGACACATTTTATCAAACATAAAGGAAGCATAATTTCAAAAATAAATAAAAATAAAAACAACTTATCCCATTGCCACAAGGAGGACATCTAGGACCTTTATATATTTCATCTCCAGTTAAGGGAGGATGCTGCCAATTTTTCATAACCACTCCATGTTCAAAACAATCCCTGTTGGCATCGGGAAGATTGACAACTAACGCCCTATATAAAAAATTATTTTTTAAGTAAAAAGTACTATCGCTAACGACCCATTTGTAACAGTACATTATCTCTGGAATCCTTAAACGGGTCCCATGAAGCTGTTTTAACCAATGGACTCCATTGACTATTCTCCAGGTATTTGGAGCTATTTTTTCAGGTACAACATCAAAATATTGACAGAATTCCAAACATAAAAGGTTTGGAGGAAAAGAAAAGCCACATTCGTCCACGAAAATATTTGGGAACCAATGTCCCTCAGCCAAAGAGAAATAGTCAGAAGGTTCAGAGAGTTCCTCCAAAGTGACCCATGAAGGAATTGAAAATTCAGAACGAAATTTGTCAAGAGATTAAATAGGGTAAACCATGATGAATAGAATAAGTAAAAGAAAAGGAAGAAGAGCTTATAGGAGAAGATTGAGTCAGTTGACAACGAACAATGGAGGAAACGAACGCACAAGATAGGGAGGACATAAAAAGTTTGAAGACACAGGCTTGAAAAGTAAAAAACGATAGGATTTCTTGCTGTGTTTAAATACTTTACCTCGGGAACAAAAAAAGCAATGATTACCAAGGTAGACGTTTGCGCTACCGGAGGCTAAAAGGAGAAAAAAAAGCACGAAAACCGAAGTAGTTAAAAAAATTCAAAAATTCTGATTCTATGAATTCAAAAGAAGAAATAAATACAAGGAAAACGCTCCTAAAATTCAGGATGACTATTTAATCCCACCATATTTCAAGAAGAATGTTCCACACCCCTCCTCAATCTCGAACTGTGAAACATTGGGGGCTTCTGTTGATACCAAATTTAGTCCGCTGACATGGACTAATCACATGAAGACACGTACCAACTTACATGGTAAATACGAATACTCTAGAACGAACATATCGAAACTACGGAGCAACTAATGAGTGCCGAACAACTCAAGGGTGACGAGAAACTCAAGCTCTCCGAGCAACTCAAGCGTGTCGAGTAGCTTAGGCGGTCCGAGCTACATAAGTGTACAGCGTAACCAAATCAAAAGAATCCAGTATATAATTGCGCATTAAATGCTCATTAATATAGTACATATATACATATCTACTGGGTAACAACGCATTGTCCTTCCATTTGTACAGCCTCAAGGGCTATAAATACATTGTAACCTACTCATTAGCGGAGGACCCAAAATTTCTTTGTAAATCCATCATCGAGAATTTCGCAAACAGTGAGCAATAACAAATACAGTGGACGTAGGCCATTCTTACAAGTCTGAACAACTTTAAAAATCTTTTGTCTTACTTATTTTTATCTGTGGTTCATAAATTAGAGATAATCTAATTTTTTACATCAACAATCACCATTGATGCATGCATATGATAATGAGATAAAATCAATTTAAAAGTCACTTACACATATTTAAAAATTGGTATTAAATTTTTTTTTATTGAAATCAGCCTTTGCAATTATTTTGCGTTCTCAAATTGGTAAATATATAAGGTTGCTCCAAGTTATCAAGTGCTCCTAACTTTATTTTGTTTTTCTTAATGATACATTTTGACTACTCATATAGTCAAATTGATCTTGTTTACTCACTATTTTTGGGTTGTTTTATACATCTCAATTGTTTGTTTGATGGAGTTTGAATTTGATGTTTTCAAACATAATTAAATTTTTGGAGAAAGAAAATTCTCATTTAAAATTTGCTTTGGATCTTTTGTAAACGGTTCAAAATCAAAGATATTTTTTTCGTGAGAAGCTTGTTGCCTTACACCATATCTTTATTGATTTAAAATTTTCCAGGAAAGGGAGTGATGATAGAGTCCTATTTTTAGAAAGAGAATTGGAGGACTTTAAAAATTCTAGGATTTGTGTTTGTGACAAAGAGGACAATAATATTTTGATTAATGATTTTATGACGCATGAGAAGACTCTTAGGGAAAAGTTCTCCTTTATTGAAGGTGAGTGCAATAACATTTAGGAATTGTTGAAAATTTGAAAAAGGCGTGCCTCAAATTAGAAGAGTCTAATTCTTTGCTTGAGTAAAAAATTTTGGAGCTAAAAAATAATTTAAAATACTCGAGTAGTTTGTGTAGTGATGGTAATGGCTCGTCTTGTTCTCATGATTCGAATGTTAAATCCAAAACCATTATTTATTTTAGAGGTTAAACCAAAACCAAGGACTTTTGAAAAGGGCAACCCATAGGTATCGTTCAACCTATTTACACATGTTCATATTGTGGTAGGAAAGGTCACCTTAGGCGTTTTTGTTATGATCTTAGCAGAGCTCCTAGGAAAATTAAGGATAGTGTCCCGTCAGTTCCCATAACCCCTCCAATTAGACATACACGTTTTTGGGCTAGGAAATCCATTTTGGATACGAAAAATGTTAGATGGGTTGACCCTCACATGCTTGCACATTATGCGTCACATGCTATTTCATATCGTTAATTGCTTGCATGATTTTGTTTGTCATATGCTAGTTATGCTTCATGATATATGTTTGCTAGTGTTATGACATGTATATCTTTTGTAATATATTTTTCTTATATTGAGTCATATTTGAAAAATACAAAAAGATTTTGTTTTTGAAAAATATTTAAAACGATTTTCAGTTTTTGTGTATTTTAGTTTTACACATTTAGTGTGGCAAATTGCTGTGTTTGAATACAAATTCATTAAGCAATTCCCATGTGGATAGGACATTTGGTTATGACTTTAGATGCTAAAATTATTCTTAACTATGTTTATGGAATTGTTTTGAACTTGATTTGCTAAATGGATTCGAATTTGTATATACCCATACACACAAATGCACGAGCTTATAGGATTTTGACTTCACATGTATATTTGAGCTTGGTGAGATGTTCTCCTATTAATCTTTTTATCTACATGTTTATTTGATGATGGAGGATTTGTGCATGTAAGAACCGTTGCTCGTGAGGATTTGTTTAATGTTGAAATAAAAGATGAGTGCACGGGAAAGGGATGCGAGAGAATAATAATCTCGCAGTGAAAGCCACCATTTAAAAGAGCCCGAGAAAAAATTAAGGCAATAAAAAGAATAATATGCCAAATAGGGGCCAAATTTTTTAGATTGATATATTCATTCAAAAAGTAAAGAAAAGAAATATTTTGAGGGAGTTTGAATGTAAATATCAATGAATTTTCACAATGGCAATGTAACTTAGTTAAGCTTATTTTTGCATGACGCTATTGATTCATAAAATCATAAATAATCTAGGCTTGTGTGAATTGTGCTTGTTTTTTTTATTAAGTTCAAATTTATTTGTCACTTAAGGCTAAGGCTTAGTTTGACAAAGGTTTGCAGTCAATTAGAACTTCTTGAACGTATTTGACTCTTTGGGTTATAATTCTTTTGTTTGTAGTTCACACCCATTCATTCCATTCCACACGTTTGGACACATCGATACTATGCTAATGTTTAATGCTGATGTGTTGTGTGTAATTTTTTATGGTCATTTATACATATATATGCGTGCTGCATTTTATTTGTTATATTTTGCATACACTACACATGGTATTACATTTGCCTTTGAAATTTATTTTTATTTGAAAAAATTGAATTTTTTTAAAAGTAGGTGGTATTTGCCTTCCTTTAAGATGATCATTACACGTAGTTGATTTAAATATTTTGTGATGGTATCTTTTCTTCATCGTGATGCTTTGAACTTAATGTTTATTATTTCTACTTCTTTGTATATTTGATTATTTAGCTAAAAACAAAGGGGGAGAGAAAATTAAAATGGAGTTTTTGCTGAGTTTGAATTATGGGGACGAATTTGTTTATGTTGACATTGTTTCAAACTCGATGCATCATAAAGGTATATGTTTGTTGATTCATGTGTGTATGTACTTAAAGTATAATTTAAAGACATACGAATAAAGACAAAGTTTGAAGGGAAAAAAGTTGAAGTTTGAGACAAAGAATCTTATGTCGTTCCATTCTAGTGTTAGGAATGTTATTAGTAACTTTGAATAATAAGAGATTTTAAATTTTAATTTGGATTCGGTCATTTTGTTGGTTTTGTACCGGAATAGCCGAAGGTGAAGATTTGTAAGAACAATTTTCTATCATTGTTCATCGCATAGCTTTAGGCTTATCCCGTAAAAATCGTCACGTACCGAGAAGATGAACCGAACTCAAGCATCTCTAAGTTTAAAGACTTCTCGACATACTAAAAGGTATAAAATGATTTAGAGTTTGAAAGAAATTATAGAATCATATTTGGGATGTCAAAATTTTTTCAAACGACGAACATGACTATTTTATTTTGCAAAAATATGATTTTGTAGGACCTATAGGTGGAGTTTTTAAGAAAAAGAGTTTTGACGTTTCAGCCGTTCAAACGAAATTGCAGCGCTGTTCTAACGACTTAGACATGCCATTCTCATGACATGGACATATCGTTAAAATGACATGCCTGTCTCGTTCAAACGATCCTTTGACTTAAGGCTTTTATAAATACCTGTTTCGTTATCAAATTGTTTAAGAATTTTTTCGATTATGTTTCTACATAATGGCAGTAAAAATTCTTCAAGTTTTGTGTGTCAAAAAACTGTTTGAATTCACAACAAAGCATCTTTAAATATTGTTCTTGTGAATTAGTTTAGAACCTTCGAAAGTTTTGTATCTCTTGAATATAACTTAGTGGAGAGGCACTCCATTGTTGACTTTTGATACCTGTGGGGATTCACTACTAAAGACGAAGGTTGAGGCTAATTCGGAGGACTGTGTTCTTGTGATTATTGCAGGGATGATAGTTTTTCATTAGATATTTTCGAAGAATAACATATTATGCTTGTGGAGGATCAAGTTGTCTATAAGTTGTCTCTCTTGTAAATTTCTAAGTGAATAAAGGTTCTACCTGAAAGGTGTTTTTCCTGGAACTTGGCCTTTTCGTATTTGTATGGTTTGATTTATCTGTTTTATCACCATAGATGCATGCGTAGGATAATAAGATAAAATCAATTGAAAACTCGATTCCACATATTTAAGAATTTCAATTGCAATTTTTTGTTTAAATTACCATTTCCAATTATTTTTCATTCACAACCCCCCTTCCTCCTGCTCTTTACAAGAATATTATGGATATATACCTCCATTGTGTTTCCCAATTTCTCCTTGAACATCTTCGTCCCAATTATCTTATAGGTCACCCCAATATTCTTCAATCTGAACGGCATAACCCTGTAGCAATATAGCCCCTGAATGGTGATGAAGGAAGTCTTTTCCTTATCGAGAACAATGGGATTTGATGATACCTATAGTTGGCATCCAGGAAGCTCATACGCTCATGGTTAGTTGCAGCATCAAATAACTGATTTGTCTTTGAAAAAGGAAATTATCCTTTAGGCACGCACGATTCGGATGAGTGAAGTCTACACACACTTTTTGATTAAAAGAGAAATCGCACACAAGTCGTTCTCAAACATCATGTCAAATGTAAAATAATGATAAATCAAGTAAAAAGGGAAAGAACACATAATATAGAGTGGTTGGCCTACATACACTGTGTTGCCCTACTCTCATTATGTAGGTTGTGTAATACAATATTGAATTGCCATTAGATGCTTACAACAGAGATAAGAGATAAGAATACATGTGTAGATCTAAGATGGCAACTTGAGATGTGCCTTGAGTAGTTCTCTAGCTTTGGTTGTGACAGGGGTGAGCCCCTAAGTATAGTACCCTAAAGAGAGAGGTTGAGTAGAGAGAGACAGAGGGCTTCACTTAGTGCTTCCTCCCCTAATAGTGAGGTGATCACTCATGTTTGTAGAAGTCATAAAGGTGGTGTCACGTGCCCGGAGCACGTGACATGTGGATAAGTGATGAAAATATGGAATCCTTCTAGAAGTTTGAAAGTTGTCAAGCGATTGGTTTGAGTAGGGGTAACAACATATTTGAATCTAGGCAGTAGCGTCTAGAGGGTTCCATGGCTTGCTTAAATCCAAGTAGTGGAAAATCTTGACCATGGCTTATTTGGTACAAGGCCTAATAAATGTATAAGGTCGTGGGTTATTTTCTTCAGGCCGTTGTCTATTGTTAATGCTTTCGTGGTTATAGTGACAATATTTTGAATATCAATAATCCCCCAAGTGGTAGTGCCAAGAGGTTGCGAATTGTGGCTACGACTGTATTCTATGAACTTGCCATAGTGTTAATGTTCTTGTCTTCAATGGCTGATACGTCCAGTGTGAGGTGATGCTTCACCTTCCAGCGTCCTCCTATATAAATGGGTTTTGGCTATGGCCATTACTGCCGTTCCCAAACCTCGAGAGAAAATCGAGAGGAAGACTTTGCTACTTTTATTTCTAAGTTTTTTGGCGAGTCTCCTATAATGGTTCATGGAGGTTTGAGGCAGAGTATGACAATTTTAAGGGTGAGCAACCATTTTTTATTGATTTCCACGTATCCCTCTAATTTCCTCTTTATTTTCTTCCATTTTCTTGAATTTGTTACTTTAATCCTTGTTTAAAAGAAAAATTATCTAACTCCATTTTCTGTAAAATAATATTTTAATTTGTCGACTGAATTTCCTGAATCCATTATGCTCTATGATTCTTGTCTATGCTTGGATTTCTTGAATCTTCATAATTTCTTATAATCTTATCTCAATAGGTGTGTAATGTGGTTAATGTTTGTTGAGTAGTTGGGTTAACTAGGTGGGTTTTGAATAATGAAATGGGATTTTGAGTTTTGGTTAGATAGAGTAGCATTCGATATTATTATTGACATATGCTGGATTTTTGGGTAGTTTTAGGTGTTTGAACTGGATTTTTGTTTATAAATTTGGATATTCTGGTCTTAATCCATACCCTGACCCCATTTAAGATTTTTTTTTTGGCCAAGAACACCAAGATCATACTCTTGATGTTCTTGGCCAAAACCCTAGTTTAAGGACATTTTTCACATGTCCGAAATGTTTCATTTATTTATGTCGTACGCCGCTACATTTGGCACGTCTCCTCACGATCTCACATGACGGCCTCTATCCGAATTCCGGGAATCAAGCATGCATTATCTCCACTAATATGTCCCACATCTGCCTCAATGACTTCACGTTCCAAGATTTTAGGGACTTAATGCAAGTGGTACGCAAGGGAAGTCAAAACAGTGAAAAAAAGGCACAATAGGAGAGTTCAAGGGCATTTTCGTAATTTCACATCCATAGTTCGGAGGTCTGGTCAACTAGAAAGTTGAATAGCTCTCCGCAACGAAGATACTGGAAAAAACGGCACCTCAATCCGAGCTACGGTGAAGGAGTTATGACCTTTTGAAGATAGAGAAAATTCCTTAAAGAATGCTGTTTTTTTTGTACGCTAGATAGAATTTTAGAGTTTTAAGAATGTGGGACTCTTCATATTTTTTCCTATAAATACCAACTTCGGGGGAGTTGTTTTGCAAGACTTTAGGAGATGAATTTGAGAGTCCAAATACATCTAGTCTTCATATTTTTTAGTCCGAAGACTCATGGTTTATTTCACACATCCTTGCCAATCCTTTGTGAATCCTTTTGCAACCCAAGAACACAACTTTGGTTTGTTCAACCCTTGTGGAGGAGACTGTTCTTCTTCTTCATTGCAGCCCTACTGGAAAGGGATAATTCCAGCCGCGACTACAGAATCCGATACCCGAGGGTAATTTTTAGTCAACTTGTATTTTCATTGTAATCCGATTGTAAGCCGTTCTCTTACAAATTATAGTGAAAATAAATGGTTTTGCCCCTGAGGGGGATTTTTCCTTAATTGCATGTGTTTGAATGTTCTTGCGTAGATTATCAATTTATTCAATCACATACTGCTGCATGTTTAGGGTTTGTTTGTGTTAAAAGGGTTTTATATATAATTTGATCATTTGAACGCGAGCACACACGTTTCTCAAATTGGTATCAGAGCAGGTTACGCTAATCTATCGCGTATTCCTTTTTTTTCCTCAAAATTTTTCTAAAATATAAATTTTCTGAAAAAATTGATTTTTGAAAAAGTGCGTGTTCAAATGGAGAAGTCATATTATAAAATGCCTGTTTTTGACGGGACAAATAATGCTTATTGGAAAGCCCGTATGAGGTCGGCTTTAAAATCCATTGATGAACGTGTCTGGATTTTGGTTGAACGAGGGTGGACTCCTCCCACCATGACTCTTGATAATGTGACCAACTTGAAACCTGACATTTCTTGGTCTGATGAAGAAATTAAATGGTCATCTTTTAATTCTAAGGGTCTAAGTGCTATTTCTGGGTCTGTCACACCTGATGAGTTCAAACGCATAATGACGTGTACCACGTCAAAAGAGGCATGGGATGTTTTACAACTCACCCATGAAGGAACTAATGCTGTGAAAGAGTCTAAGTTGCAAAACTTGACAACTCAATTTGAAACAATCACCATGCATGATTCTGAATGCTTTGATGAATTTTATGCTAGACTTTCTGACATTGTGAATACTAGTTTTAATCTTGGTGAACAAATTCCGAATGCTAGAGTTGTTAAAAAGATTCTTCGTTCTTTGCCTAAGCGTTTTATCCCTAAAGTCACTGTGCTAAATTCTACGGGTAATTTAAATACGCTAAAATTGGAAGAACTTGTAGGAGATTTGCAAACTTATGAAATTGATATGTTCCCTAAAAATGTTAAATCTAAAGATAAGGGAATTGCTCTTAAAGACCAAGAGAGAAGGAGTGAGGGGTCAGCTAGAAAGAGGGTAGAGTCATCTAGAAAGAGAGAGACTGACACGTCAGATTCTGAGTGCGATTTTGACTTAGATGATTTGGCTCTTTTCGCAAAAAAATTCAAGAGGATTCTCAAATTTAAGAAAAATGGCAATTTTAAAGATAAAAAGAAATTTGAGAAAAATAAGTTTGAAAAGAAAAATGAAAAAGTTTCCAAAAATCCTTCTCTGAAAGAAAGTGAGAGATGTTTTGAGTGTGATGGTAGGGGTCATAGAGCTTTTGAGTGTGCCAATCGTCTGAATAGAGAGAAAGGGAAAGCTGTCCTTAATGCTACCCTTAGTGACGACAGTGAGGTCGAGACGGTGGATTCTGGAGATGAGTCACCGCATGAGTGTAACTTCACTGCATTCATGGCCAGCCAAGTGAGCACTCCTAGTTCTCCTCACGACGATGAGGATGATGCTTCACAGGGACACCTCGACAGTGAGATCGATGTGAGTGAGGGGGAGGATGACACAAGTGAGAGCGAGAGTGATATACAACGCGCCTACGCTGAGTTATACTCTGAGTCTTTTAAAACAAAAAAGCGTAACAAAGCGTTAGTTCTTAAGATCACTTTCCTAGAGGAAGATTTAAGGAAAGCGAGAGAAAGAGAGTTCTCCACCCGCACCGCCCTGAGAGAGAGAGAATCTACCTGTGTCGAGAATGAGAATTTGTTTAGAGAGAGAGAGAATCTACCTGTGTCGAGAATGAGAATTTGTTTAGAGAGAGAGAGAGTACTCTAGAGAAAGAGATAGGGGACTTGATCAAGCAAGTGGCTAGTCTTACGAGTCAGCTCCATTCCTCCGTGGAGACTCGGAAGAAACTTGAAGCCCTTGTTGCCCAGCTGAATCATGATCTTGAGAAAGCACGGGAAGTCAAGGTACAAATCGAGGACAGATCTGGGAAGATGGGAAAGATGCTCCTCGGCCCCGCTTTAGGTTTTGGTGATCGTCGAGGAATTGGATATGATGGTGCCTCCACGTCCCAAATTGCACCTGGACCATTTCCTGAGTTTACTACAACTCCTTATGGTCACCGTAAAAAACCTCGAAGGAGAGTTCGACCAAGAAAAGCAAACCAAGGTCCGCCTTTGACTGAGCTCTTTTGTACTTATTGCAAAAGAAAAGGCCACCTTAGGGAAACTTGCTATAGCATGGGTCGGACACGACGTACTACTGCTCCACCACGACATACTGATGAGTTTTCTAGTCTGAGAGAGCGAGTTGAGTTCTTAGCTGCCACGACTCAGAGTTTGATGAAAGAATTCCGACGGTTGTCTTCGCCGTTAGTGAATGCTTCTTACATTCCAGCTAAAACCAACAAAGGCAAACAAAATGTCATCTCTGCTTGGGTGCCTAAGAAAGATAAAAAGGCCTTTGTTGTTCATGTTGCTCTCAAAGCACATAATACCTCACAGTGGTATTTTGATCGTGGGTGCTCCAGACACATGACATGTGATGCCTCATTTTTTACTACTCTTGAGGATTATCTAGATGGAAGAGTAACCTTTGGAGATGGGAGTAAGTCTAACATTATAGGACGAGGTACTATCGAGTTACCTGGTTTTCCTAAGCTAGAAAATGTTTTGTACGTCAAAGGTTTGAAAGCAAACCTTCTCAGCATTAGCCAGCTGTGCGACACTAACTTTGCAGTAAAGTTTGACCGGAACGCGTGTAAAGTCTACAATCAAGCCGGTAAACTTTTGATGCAAGGGGTGAGGACCGAGGATAATTGCTATGGGACTGAGCCCACATCCTCACTTGTCTGCAACAGCGCCACGATCACTCCTATGGATCTGTGGCACCAACGTCTGGGTCACGTGAACGTTAGAGATCTCAATCGTTTATCTAAAAAGGACCTAGTACGTGGCTTACCATCTCTTGGAAAGTCAACTTCGACCGTTTGTGGACCCTATCAGTTAGGAAAACAAATTCGTAGTCCTCATAGGAAGTTACATTCCATTACCACCTCTCGTGTTCTAGAGTTGATTCACATGGATCTTATGGGTCCCACTCGTACTGAGAGTCTAGGTGGTAAGAGGTACATCCTCGTGATGGTAGATGATTTCTCCAGATACTCCATTGTAGGTTTTCTGAGAGAGAAATCCGATGCTGTAGATTTCTTAACGACCAAGTGTCGTGTCTTGCAAAATCAACACGGTGTCACTATTAACAGAATACGTAGTGACAACAGCACTGAATTCAAGGAAGAAAAGGTTGATTTGTACTGTGATAGCCTTGGGATCAAACATGAGTTTTCTGCTGTGAGAACTCCTCAGCAAAATGGGATTGTTGAGAGAAAGAATAGAACGATCCAAGAGATGGCTAGATCTATGCTTCTAGGTCGTAAAGTTTCTAGGAGATTTTGGGCAGAGGCAGTGTCTACTGCATGCCACACGGTGAATAGGGTGTATCTGCGTCCACACACACTTCACACTCCTTATGAGTTGTGGACTGGCAAGAAACCCAACCTGGCATATTTTCGTGTCTTTGGGAGTAAATGCTACATCCTACGGGATAAAGAGCAATTAGGAAAGTTTGACTCCCGAAGCGACGAGGGAATATTTCTAGGATATTCATCGAATAGCAGAGCGTACTTGGTTTTTAACCTGAAGAGCTCTAAGATTATGGAATCAATAAACGTCACCGTGCAAGATGACGAACCTCCGACGGTTATTGATCCTAACCTTCAGTGTGAGGATGAGGATTGTTCTGACAGTGATTTACCTGTTCCTCTCTCACACTCTGTGGACCCTACTCCTGTGTTAGGGGACACACCTGCTTGGGTTCGCAAGAGTCATGACCCTTCTGCTATTGTTGGTGATCCCACTCTAGGGGTCAAGACTCGTGCTCAGCTAGAGAACGTTGTTAGCCATCTTTGCTACACGTCCAAAGTTGAGCCCAAGAACCATAAAGAAGCACTCAAGGATGAACACTGGATATCTGCTATGCAGGATGAGTTGCTTCAGTTTAAAAAGAATGATGTCTGGGAACTTGTCCCCCGACCTAGTGAGGTTAATGTGATAGGTACCCGGTGGATTTTTAAGAACAAAATGGATGAAAATGGTACCATAATCCGAAATAAGGCTAGGTTGGTCGCTCAAGGCTACACACAGATAGAGGGTGTAGACTTTGGGGAGACATTTGCTCCTGTTGCGAGGCTTGAGTCCGTCCGTCTTCTGCTCGCCATCGCATGTCATCTGCGCTTCAAGGTGTATCAGATGGATGTCAAGAGTGCCTTTTTGAATGGCATTCTATAAGAGGAGGTTTATATGGAACAACCAAAAGGGTTTGAAGACCCTCAGCACCCTGAGCACGTCTACTATCTGAGGAAAGCATTGTATGGTTTGAAGCAAGCACCCCGTGCTTGGTACGAGAGGCTTACTTCCTATCTCTTAGCTCATGGCTTCAAGAGAGGGGGAGTAGATATGACGTTGTTTGCCTGGAGAGATGACGGTGCTATTTTGGTTGCCCAGGTCTATGTGGACGACATAGTCTTTGGATCCACATGCTCCCAGCATGCTCACCACTTTGAGGAGGAGATGAAAAGTGAGTTTGAGATGAGCATGGTTGGTGAGCTTACATTCTTCCTTGGTCTCCAGGTTCGTCAGCTAGAGGATGGGATGTTCATCTCCCAATCCAAGTATGCTAGAGACCTAGTGAAGAAATTTGGTTTAGACTCCGCTAAGCATGCACGTACACCTATGAGTACCACTACCAAGCTTAGTAAGGACACTTCAGGCAAGGACGTAAAGCAAACCTTGTATCGGAGTATGATAGGTAGTCTCCTCTACTTGACTGCCAGTCGTCCCGACATCGCCTTTAGTGTTGGAGTCTGTGCGCGTTATCAGGCATCCCCAAAAGAGTCACATTTACTTGCTCTAAAATGTATTATTAAATACGTAAGTGTGACTCTCTCATACGGGATTTGGTATTCCTTTGATACCGATGACCGTCTGTCCGCCTATTCGGATGCCGATTGGGCTGGGGATGTAGATGGATGTAGGAGCACTTCTGGTGGGTGTTTCTATTTTGGTTCTGCTCTTGTCTCCTGGATGAGCAAGAGGCAAAATTCCATCTCTTTGTCCACTACGGAGGCTGAGTACATAGCCGCCGGGAGTTGTTGCACACAACTCTTGTGGATGAAGCAAATGCTGGAGGATTATGGGAAATCACAGGACACCATGACCATTTCCTGTGATAACACGAGCGCGATACACATATCCCGCAATCCAGTTAAGCATTCGCGCACAAAACACATCAGGATACGTGAGCACTTTATTTGTCAGTTAGTTGAAGAGAAAGTCGTATCCCTGAGTTTTGTTCCTACCGACCGTCAGTTAGCCGCTATTTTCACGAAACCTTTAGTTGCCCTTAGATTTGAGAGTCTTAGGAAATCTTTAGGGATTTGCACAGTTGACTGAGGGGTTGGTCTATGTCTAGAATAGGATGCTTCTTCATGTTCATATCATATGCTTCCTATTGCTAGTCTGTTTTATATGTACCATTACTTTGTTGTACAGCTTTGTTTTATTCGTTTTGCTTTTTATATTTCTTTTGAAAAAAATACAAAAAGATTTTCCTTTAAGAAAATTTTTGAGAAAAGCACAAAAAGATTTTATTTTTCCAAATTTTTGAAAAAATCCAAAAAGATTTTTGTATTTTGCTTCTTTTATGGATGAGCATGTAAGATAGCCAAGTCACAACTTCATTCCATTTATCCATGTGACTGTTTGATAGAGATTTGAGAGGCTACATCATTTCATCCATGTGCTTTACATTGATTGGAGTCTTTAAGATGTAATTAGTGATATCTTCCTACATGTTTTACTCCTATATCCTTTATTGCACACATGCACGGCTATATTTGATTATTGCACTTGTCTATCTCATGTTGGCTTGCGTGTTTTCATCTCAATCATGTCTATACAATGTACAAAATGCGATAAAACTTGACAAGATTGGAATACATGTAAAAACCGTTTTGGTGAGACTGTGTGTTTTTGTATAACGGGGAGGGTCTGCGAAAGGTTATCATCTATCCTTTGCGCAAAAGCCACCGTTAAAAAGGACCTAAAAATTGGAGGAATTTTAATATCCGAGGTCCAAAGAGGTTAAAAGAGCCCGAAAAAATTTAAAGGCAATAAAAAGCAATTCATGCCAAATATGAGCCACTTAGGTTTCACCATCAATTCTCCAAAGTTTGAGAATTTAGAATGCCTCTATTCAATTCAATATCTGAGGGAGTTTGGTTGGAGAATCTAAACGGGTTTGCACTTCCTTGAAAGTCCTGAAAAAGCATAAAATCATTTTGGACGTTATTGGTGTGAAAATCATTTTGAGCTTTAATTTGTTGATTTGATTGAGTCAATATCTTATATTGTTACTCTTTTACACCAAAGGAAGCATTTGAGTTCATTCGCTAGGAATATCCAATATTCATCGTGCACATATGTCATGTTTGTATGCATTGATTTTCCTATCGAATTTGATCACACCACTTCATTTACGCTATCATTGACTTGGTTGCTTTCTGTTTATTCATGGTGTGTTTTTATCCTAGTGACACCCCGCACTTGCTTATTTGATTTATTTCTCTAATTTGTCCATTTGAGGACATCATAAAAAGGGGGAGAAAGAATTATCATATTATGGGGGAGTTTGAATTCTGGGGGAGTTTTTGAGATGGGGGAGTTTTTGAGATGTTGCTTATGTTTTTATCATATATTGATATCCATGTTATCTCATTTCAAACTCGATATGTCACGTGGTATTTGCTTTGTCTCATGTGTGTAGGTATGAAGATTGCAGATCTATATGTTGCACACCCTGATGAGAAAAGTTTTGAGATTCCTGAAGAATTAAAGAACAAAACGATGAAGACTATTCATTTGTACCTTTTCCAGTTTTGGGTTCATGGGAGGGTAGATTTGTATAGGCAATTTCATAGTTGATAATTCAGATTTTTTATGTATGTACCGGCATAGACATAGGGGGAGATTTGTAAGGACATTTTTCACATGTCCGAAATGTTTCATTTATTTATGTCGTACGCCGCTACATTTGGCACGTCTCCTCACGATCTCACATGACGGCCTCTATTCGAATTCCGGGAATCAAGCATGCATTATCTCCACTAATATGTCCCACATCTACCTCAATGACTTCACGTTCCAAGATTTTAGGGACTTAATGCAAGTGGTACGCAAGGGAAGTCAAAACAGTGAAAAAAAGGCACAATAGGAGAGTTCAAGGGCATTTTTGTAATTTCACATCCATAGTTCGGAGGTCTAGTCAACTAGAAAGTTTAAGAGCTCGCCGCAACGAAGATACTGGAAAAAAACGTCACCTCAATCCGAGCTACGGTGAAGGAGTTATGACCTTTTGAAGATAGAGAAAATTCCTTAAAGAATGCTGTTTTTTTTTGTACGCTAGATAGAATTTTAGAGTTTTAAGAACGTGAGACTCTTCATATTTTTTCCTATAAATACCAACTTCGGGGGAGTTGTTTTGCAAGACTTTAGGAGACGAATTTGAGAGTCCAAATACATCTAGTCTTCATATTTTTGAGTCCGAAGACTCATGGTTTGATTCACACATCCTTGCCAATCCTCTGTGAATCCTTTTGCAACCCAAGAACACAACTTTGGTTTGTTCAACCCTTGTGGAGGAGACTGTTCTTCTTCTTCATTGTAGCCCTACTGGAAAGGGATAATTCCAGCCGCGACTACAGAATTCGATACCCGAGGGTAATTCTTAGTCAACTTGTATTTTCATTGTAATCCGATTGTAAGCCGTTCTCTTACAAATTATAGTGAAAATAAATGGTTTTGCCCCTGAGGGGGATTTTTCCTAAATTGCATGTGTTTGAATGTTCTTGCGTAGATTATCAATTTATTCAATCACATACTGCTGCATGTTTAGGGTTTGTTTGTGTTAAAAGGGTTTTATATATAATTTGATCATTTGAACGCGAGCACACACGTTTCTCACCTAGAGTCTTGGGTTTTCAATCTTTAACAACATGTACTTTAATGAATTACATGTTTTTGTCTTTGATTGTGACTGGTAGTATAACTTGTTCTACTTTGCTGCGGCATTCTGTCAATCTTTGGTGTTTACTACTCTCTGTGGCTGCAACATTTAGGATTCATACTTGTAGTTTTTGGGTTAGATGGATGTGGCTTTGACTTCTTTTTTTCTGCAAATTTATATATTGCTCGTAGCTACCACATCCTCTAAGAGTCTTCTTTGACTATAGTGGTTATGACACCTAACTGAGGAGCCATTCTTCTTTCTAGTTACTTGTGCAGACCTATGATTTGGAACCCTTCAAATTTTCTGGACGACTTCTCGAAGTATCTTTTTGGCGTTCCTCCTCCTGAAATTCCTTTTATAAAGACTTTGAAGGCCACTGGTCCTTGTTTGCTTAAAAACTGCCTCTACTGCATCACCATCGATTCTAACTTCACGAACTCCTTTAATTTTAGGGATAATAGTGGGGTTGTGGATGTTATATAGGAGGATATAAACTCTAGAAGCAATCCTCCAGCTAAATAGGTATCCGCAACATCTACTATCCCACTAGAGACTAGGAGTACTCCAGCTGAGTCCTCTCACCGAGATACGAATAAAACTCCCGTGACCTTGAAACACAAGTGGATCATGGATGAGGAATGGATTACCTAGGCTACCGTGGCCTTCGCATTTCCTCAATATACCATTTTCTTAGTTCTTTATGTGGAATAAAGATCATGTTTCTCCCCAATGAGGGTATCTTCTTTCCATTGCATGCCTTCCTCCTAGGGCTGCGGCTACCAATTCCCAACCCAGTTAGAAGAATATTCAGTGCCATGGATTTGGCCCCATCCCAGTTAATTCCAAATGGATGGAGGGCCATTATTTCTACCTTAGTGCCTTGGCAGAAGAAATTTGAGAGGGACACTACTCTTGCGAAGTTCTTTCACTTTTGCAGCCCAAAGGAGAACTCCGTGGACTTTCCGTGGTATCACTATTTTCCTCTGTTGACAATAAATAATTTTTGTATACTGAGAGGAATTTTTAGTGTTGCAAATTGGAAAAGAAAATTTTTCTTTGTCTCTGGGGAGAGTTGGGAAATTCATCCCAATGAGTCTGAGAAAGAGAAAATGTATAGGATGCCATGGTCATGGTGGTGTCCTTCCAAAATAGGTGATCTTGTGCTTCTGCTGCGGGCTTCTAATTTTGTCAATATTTTCTTTACCTACTGTGGCTTATAGTAACATTAATACTTAGTTCGTCTCTTGACAATATAAATCTCAACAGCAAGCAAAAGAAAAGAGTTGAGGACATGGCAGGCTTCAGTAATAAAGTGAAAAGATTTAGTGTGCTAGTCACTTTTGCGAACATTTTTAAGCAAGGTTATTTTTCTAACAAATAAGTGCCAAAAAATGACCGTGGAAGGTAATTCTCAACCACTTGTTTTTCTCAATATTTAGGTGCCGCTTTTATTTTGAATCATATTCCTTGCTTCAGCTTCTATTTTTAACTTATTTTATTTTTTTCCTCAGGAGAGGAGATTGACCGTGAACTCCTCGATGACCAATTGGCTGAAATGGATGAGGGCATAGTAGCCCTCAATTGGGCCCCTAAGAAGGGGAAAAAAGATAAAGAGATCACCTAAGGGGATAGATATTGCAGCTTAACCCACTGCTGTTGGGGTTGAAGAGGACAATCCTTCAATCGAGAGGGATGTAGCCAATGCTGGAGATGTAGGGGCTAGAAAAATACAAAGCCTTATTGACGATGACATTGCCCCATCTTATCGCGATAGGTTTAATATCCTTAGATGAATACTTATCTGGTGGGCACAACCCCATACATATTTCACCTTCTAGCTCTCATCCTCCCTCGCGGAACATTGTGGAAGTTAACGCTAACTTTCCAACCCCCCAAAGTAGGGCATGCGTTGGTCCTTATGGTTGTTTGTGGCCTCAACAAAGGCATCCTAATCCTAAATCCTTCTAGGATACAACTTCCAGGGTGGTATCTAAGATGAGGAGGGTTGATAACATTATTAACCTCAACCGTCTGGTGGAGGAAGGTAGTGAATATTTGAAGGAATATGCCCTCCATATCTTGCTACGAGTAAGTATATTCGATTGATTATTTTCTCTACCGCAAGTTACTTTTACTTGTAATACGTATTCAAAAATTTAGGTTACAGACGTTGTTATATCCCAAAGATTGAAGTATGAGGGTCTCTTTACACTCTTTAGGGATGTGGAGTCTACTCATAAGACTGACTTGGAGGCTTTTAGAACTTCTTCTTTTGAATATGGAAAAAATCTTTTGCTGCGGCACTTACGGTATGTAGATGTTTGGGCCGTAGTTAATACCCAAAAGGAAGATGAATTTTTTTTTAAACAAGCCGCAAACTCCTTGCAGGTCGCTAGAGATCAAATAATAGAGGCTGTGAATCAAGCATCAACCTTTAAAGGGAAGTTGAAAAAAACTAAGGGCTTAATCCAAAAGATGACACATGATCACACATTGACCTTAAAATCCCTTGAAGAACGATATGCTGAGGTTATCAGGAAGAAGGATGTGGATCACATCGGAGCCTTGGAAAAGTCTAAATATGATGTCGTGGTGGATTTCAAGACTTCAGTGGACTTATTCCTAATAAATAATAAGGCATACCTTTGCTTTTTAAAGGAGTTTAAGCATAGGGGGGGGGGTGAAAAACTTCCCTGAATCAAGAGAGAAATTCTTGTCTTGGAAGCTAAGTGACGTTGAGCACAATGAATGTGTGGATGAACTGAGAGCTGCATCTGAGGAAAGAGACGGTAAGATGGTTGACGAAGCTACCACAACTGAGGAGATAAGCTGTAGATAATGCAGAAGATTTGAAAGAGAACGCAACCTCTTAGTCTCTTTGGTAACTTTATTTTTACACCAAATATTATCCAATAATATCTTTTGGGTTGTAGACATGTATTTTTGAATATTCTCATTTTTGTAATCTTCCTTATACCCTCTGCGGTATTGAACATTGAATTTTCTTATAATCATACAGGGCTGTGGCCATTTTGCTTCTTCTAATCAACTTCCTTATTTTCTCCTTTATTTTCATATGCTTGCAAGTTTTCTTTATCATGGTGCAGGCTTTCATGAATATCACACTACTATAAATACAATCGTGAACAAGTTGTGGCCCTGGATTGCTTTCACTCTTGAATGTGCATCTTAAAAATGGATTGCGACCGTCTTTGAGAGGATGCAGCCACTTTTGTTTATACATTGCTTTCTGTGCTATCCAATATTTTCTTGTGTACTTGAATGCTTGCAAATTCAATAAAACATAAGCTTCTAAATTATTATTGATAGGCTGCAGTTGTGTGGAACTCAATGGTTATTGTTCATGAGTTTGCGGCCTTAAGCTTCTCATACCCAATTGAAAACTTTACTGCAAAAATGTTGGAATGGACTGGGCTACAAATTCATTTACTGCGGATGATTAAGTCCTCTGACCCCTTTATAAGGAATGCAACTGGAGGAATGTAGGATGGATAGTTGGGAACAAATTCCCTTGTCGCGGACAATTAAGTCCATGTCCCCCTTTTAATCTTTCTGCATCACTTTCCTTGTTTGTTACCTTCTACGAACTTTATGAGAGAGCATAGGAATGATTTTTGGATTGTGGCCGATTGGGAATTATCTTCCATTGTCAGACATATGTTTCTGGCATGCCCTTCTTACCTATCTATCATCTTATCTTTTCTTGGGGAACTATCAAGCCTCCTTAAGTTGGATCTCTAATTAGATATATATCACACTACCCCTGGTAGGATTTTATGAACCCCCATGGCTAATTGAAGCATCCCGAATGATGAAAGCGGGTATTATAAGCACCCGTGGCTAAAAGAAACATTTAAAAATCTAAGAATGGGTATTATAAGTCCCTGTGGCTAGATGAAGCATCCCAAAAGCTGAGAACGTGTATTCCCCATGGTAATTAAAGCATCCCAAAGGCTGAGGATGGTTATTATAAGCCCCTGTGGCTAAATGAAGCATCGAAAGGATGAAAACGTATATGATAAGCCCTAGTGGCTAAATGAAGCATCCTAAAGTCGAGAACGGGTATTATAAGCCCCCTGGATAAATGAAGTATCCCAAAGTCTGAGAATGGGTATTATAATCCATTGTGGCTTAATAAAGCATCTCGTCCTTCAAAAGACTTCACAATGTGAGGGGGTGTTTAATACCAACAAAGGACGTCACCCCCTCTCCTCCATAGACACTTCCTCCTATAACAAATAATCTTCAGGATAATTAGTCATGAAGATTCCTTCTCAAATCTATCAAAGACAATGATTTTTTTCAAGGTTGTAAATGAGGAGATTAAGGATTAATATGTGGCTAAAACATCCATTCTTATATATATATATATGTTTTTACGAGTTAGATATAAAACATGCATGTAAAAGACATACAAAGAGTCTAGAAATAAGTAGTGGAAACTGAGGCAGAAATGAAGCATGCGGCCTTTCAATCAATGTCAACATCTCTCAGGCATCCTTTATGAACTGTACAACATTCCTTTCCTAACCAGCCTTTCCACCCTGTTCTTCAAGGATAAGTAATTGCTGGTATTGTGGTCATTGTCCTTATGGAACTCCACCATTTGTCTCTGTCCCTCTTATGGGGTGATGACCTCAACTTCTCAAACCACCTGAGCAGTTTGTTTACCTTGATGAGCTCTAGTATTTCTTTGAGGTCGTAAATTATAGGGGTGTAGTCCTCGTAGCCTTTTTCTAACTTTGGCCTCTCCGTTTTTCTTTTGGGTTCTTTTTCGCAGCTTTTGAAGCTGTTGCTTCTTCTGTTGCTACGACCATGGAAGTAGGGGCTAGATCCTTTGGCATTGTAGTATAGGGTACGGACTCCAATATCAATACCCTCTATGTTAGGAAGATTACTTGAATCTGAAGCGAGGTCTAGTTGTCATATGTGTGGTTGATGTTGCTCAACAACAATACGACCTCTTCATTCTATCTTGAATTTATCCCATAGGTTCCCTCCATGCTTCTGCTATGTCAGTTCTTTACAAATATATTATTTGAGATGAACTAAATAGTGGTGAGAAGTCTTGGAATGTAGATAAAATAACCAAGTATATTAATCAGGGAGGCAGTCTTTGATAATCCATAAAATTGTTCTACTGGGGCCGCGACCCGAGGTACATATATAAGTACCATAGTGGCCTTATCAAGTGAATTTCCCTATAGCTGAATCAGAGGACACTGTAAAAAGTCCAATCTTTCCAGGCGAACTATAAAATCTTTATATATCAACTGCCACAGGAGGGGTGCGACATTTTGGCAACTAAACCGCCAGGCTGCATCCTGCCTAAGGCAGTGAGTGGTGTGATCATGAAAATTAGGCCCAAATCCTGAAATTAGATCATGGAAGAAGTACAAAATATGGCTACTAGAAATTTATCGAGGGCAAAACAACCTTAAGGTGAAAAAAATAGCACAAACTTGGAAGTAAACCCTAGATCATAGGTGTAAATAGAATAAATGAGTAGATAAAGTTTCTCCCAAGTTACCCACCTTATGAGGTTATATCCTTTTGTGCTTTTCAGCATTACATAGGTGAGTTAACATCACATGGGTATGGAAAGCATATCCAAGGTCATAAAAAAGAATATCGATGAGCAAATCCGAAAAAGAATAGTCCCCTTTCGTGCTTCCACGTACAAAAAACCGAATCCCACAACCCAAATTCCACCTATGGGATAATGGTCAGAGGGCCCTAATGCATGAAATAAGGTGTAAGTAAAGCAAAAATGTAAAAAAGAACCAAATTTAATACCTCGGTTCCCACAAACGACACCAAAATGATGATATAAGAAATTGAATAAAAGTCATTCTCAAACATCACGTCGAATGTAAAATAATGACAAAGCAACTAAAAAGGGAAAGAACAGAGAATATAGAGTGGTTGAACTATAAAATTGAGCATACATAAACTGTCTTGCCCTACTCTCATTATGTACATTGTGTAATATAAGATTGAATTGTCATTAGAGACATACAATAGAGATAAGAGATGACAATACATTTGTTGATCTAAGGTGGCAACTTATGTGGTGGCCTAAGTAGTTATCTGGCTTCAGTTATGGCAGGGGTGAGCCCTTAACTATAGTACTATAGAGACAGAGGTTGAGTAGATAGAGAGCTAGGGGTTTGCTTAGTAATTACTCCCATAATAGTGAGGTGAGCACTAATGTTTATAGAAGTCATAAAAGCGGTGTCACATTCTCGGATCACGTGACATGTGGATAAGTGATGCAAATATGGAATCCTTTTAAAATATGGAAAGTTGTCGGCTGACTGGTGTGATTAGGGGTTGTATCCTATTTGAAACCAAGCAATAGCGTCTGTAGGATACCGCAACTTTCTTGAATCTATGCAGCGGAAAATGTTGACCATGGCTTGTTTGGTACAGGGCCTAATAATTGTATAGGGTCGCAGGCTGTTTTCTCTAAGGCATCGGCTTGTTGTTAATGCTTTCGCGATCATAATGGCAATATTGTGAATATCACTTTTCACTTCCTATTGCTTTTTGTTACGACTAATGCATTTAATAGAAAATTGGGGAATTGAACTTCCTTTATAGACTGCACCTCCATATGTCTCCCCACTTCCTCTTTAATAGCTTTAACCTTCTCGGTAACAGTTCGTCACGCGTTTTGATCCACTGATGGATACGACAGATGCATATAGAGCTCGTGACACATCACTTTCGAGTCTATTCTTGGCATGTCATATGGTCTTCATGAAAATACATCTTAGTTTACTTTTAGGAAAACAAAAAACTCTTTTTTTTTCTTCTAAGAGTGAACTACCATTTTTTAGGTTAATCGTCATAAAAAACTTCATCTTTCAGGGGTTCCATAACGCGATCGGAAGAGGTGACCTTAATTTCCTCAACTCCAAGTTGCCCATAATTTTTTATTATTATTTGAAGGGTATGGGGACTTACCATTACACCAAAAAAACCTATTAGGAGGGTAAGCATTTCTCCGTGAAAAACTCATGACCCATAATTATCTTGCATTCCCCATCTAAGCAGATGTAGTTTAATTATTTTCCACTCAAACACCTTTCCATTCCTACAATGTGCACATGGACACGGGAGCACTTCATCATTAAGAAATCTCTTTACGAATTTTACAAACTCATTAGTACCTCTACACTACTCATATCCTAGTCTATTTGTCTAACCCATCCACTCTTTGTATAGAGGATATCCCATCACAACTACTACAAATAATCAGCTATTATGGATAAGAAACATATATTCATTGATTATTATCAACAAAAGTATGAAAAATTCAAAGAGTGGTGAGAGAAGGATACCTATTTTTTCACAAAGTTTTTGTACGTAACACGATATGTGCTTTCATTGGCAGTGAGAATGAGCACGTGGCACATTTAAAATTTGTTTCTTTCTTACGACTCAAAATAATTCCATAACTATAAAAAAAATTAAAACAATAATCGTCTTATAAAATCGTACCAAATACCCGTTAACAACGAAAGCCTACGCAATAACTCAAACTAGTGCCAAACACCCATTAACGCCGAAAGCCAACACAATAATTCAAACAAGTGCCAAAAAGACTAGAAGATTTTGAGTCCTCAAAAAAATATGCAAATATGTAGATACAAAAATCTAACCCTCTATGATGAACCCAAAAATATGCAAATAAAAAAAAAATAACTTCAACACAAAACACACAAAAATAATTTTCATTATAATCATTAAATCCTTTTATTTTATCAAACAAACACGAAACCAAAACCCCAAGTTATAGTAAACAATGATGGGATTTCAATTTAAGAAAACTCAATCAACAAGAATATTAATGATGACTCCGGTGAATAAGCATTATGTTGAATACCTTCATCTCCTCAACGTTCCAATTTCAAAAATCCTACTAAAAAAAGCTACAATATTTTTCCTATGGAACTGAATCTAAAATATTTTGCAATATTCAATGTTCCGATGGAAATGCACCAGTATAATTATCAAAGGATGATAGAACATACAAAAATAGAAATGTTTTCATTTCAAACTCACCAGTTTCTAAAAATGAAAGAAAAATATAATCTTGATTTTAATTTTTTTAACAATTTTAGAGATCTATGGTTGAAGTACATGAACTAGTGTAAATTGACACAAGTATAGAAGTCTTAGAAATTAGGAATAAGACTCATGTGTATCACAACCTTACAGTTATAAAAAAAAATAGGAATATGACTCAACAGTGATAAAAAAAATAGGAATAACACTCAACAGTGATAATTATTTAACACTTGCAGTGATTAAAAAAAAGATGTCGGTGATGCCGGCGATGGAGCAGTGGCTTTGTCTAAGCAATTGAAGAAATGAAATGGATCTAGGGTTTCAGTTTAGGAGATTTTGGTTTAGGAGTAAAGGAAAAGGGGAATAAAAGAAAATGGGGCTACTATTTTTCTTATCAACGTGATGGAAAAAGGGTCGTTCGGTTGTCTCCATTAAAGACCGTGACAAGTCCTTGACAAAAGATTGTCACATTCTTGTCACGATCAAAGACTGTGATAATGATCACATGTTTTTTTGTCTCAGTCTTATATCGAAATAATACCTCATAGGGAAAAGCTGACACTTTGGTGCTTTTGGTGTAGTGTCCTCTAGATTTACGCCTTTTTCCTTTCTCACCTCTTGCTTAAGGTTAGATGACATCTACTAAGCATTTTATGGAAGCTTGGATATTAATGGAGAAAAGTATGAATGATACTTAAAAAAATCAAAATGGGTAAACCCTTGGAAAGATAAAGGAGGATAGCTCCCACACATAAAATATATCCCTAATATAATTTATATCTATAAAATAGAAGCCCTTACACTCAATTTATACCCCTAAATAAAAAATAAATAACATAAAGCAAAATAACCCAAAAATATCAATTTTCATAAGTTTTCTATTACTCAAAGTTGACCTAGACAAGGACCCCGTCAACCCTCACTCTAGCAGTCCCGTTCTCACTTTGATCTAACTTTGACATGTCGCACGAAAAAGGCTATAAAATATTTATATGGACTCAGATTGATGTGTGGTTTGAACCCACATAAATATAATTAAATTCTATACATGATGGTGTTTTGAAACCCGCCAAATTGTTTAGTATGAACTTCACGAATTAGCCTTGAAGTATAAAAACATGCCAAAAGCGGACATAACATCCTCAATCGGGATCATAATAATTCACGGTCAATGGACACTAGAAGATAATTTGAAGATATACATATTGGTAATTTCATCACATCCAAAGCATGGAGTTTAAAAATTTCACTCCAAGTCTCACCTCGAGGATCTAATTTAAGATGGGAACCTATATGACTTCATAGAGAAGAACCAAAGCATATGGTATTTTATGCGCGACCAAAGACAAAAAAATTCCTGAATGATTACATGGGGAACAAATTTATAGTAATCCATGGGAGCCCAAGACCGAACAACCTCTTGGATGAATGTTTGGGTCATGAATTTATAGTGATTCAGTGAGTGTCAAACCCAAACCAAATAAAGGGGAACATTTTCAGTATGGAGGTTACGAAACTCAAAACTATTGTGAAATCCTTTCAAATTGAATTGGCCAAGCCCATTAATGAAAAATACGGGTGACCATAAGATATTTAAGCACAAAATTTTCACCGATGTTTGTTTGGTTGGAGTGAGGACTCCTTACCACGACACTCTTATTATCATTCTCAATGTTGTTAACTAGGATATGGACAAGTTGTTGGTAGACCAAGGGAGCTATTTGGAAGTCATGTACCTCAATATGTTCAATCAATTAAAATTACATATATAAGACCTACAAGAATCCACCGTTCCTTTGATTAAATTTACTTGAAGGATAACCTTGCCCTTGGGGAAGGTAGTTCTCCGTGTCTAGATTGGAGGGATCTCGAAGATTATTGAATTCCTTATTATGGATATAGATTCCCATATAACTTAATCTTCGACAAAGGGTGGTTGCACGCCATAATTGTTTTACCATCCACATATTAGTAGAATATAAAATGCATCCTTGACAAAGGAGTCATGGAGATACACATGGTCTTTTATCTTAAGAAGTACATGTATGGTTTGAAGTAAGCACCTCATGCTTGGTACGAGAGGCTCACTTTTCATCTCTTATCTCATGTCTTCCAAAGAGGGAGAGTGGATAAGACGTTGTTTGTAATGAGAGAGAGAGAGTGTCACTATATTAGTTGCCCAAGTGTATGTGGACTGCACATGCATGAGTTCGTATGGAAGTTATACGAGTTATAAAGTGCGTACATGGATTTATGTGTCTCATGCATAGCATTGCATGAAAATTATCTTATAAATTAGGTTAGCTAGTTAGCGTATTCTTAAAGGTGGTACAAGTATTTCGTACCTAAAGTTTAAATGGTAAAAGGTTTTTTTGATAATTGTTATTATTTTGGGGGATTATCAATTTAAGAGTTTAAGGTATTGAACAATTAAATTTAGCAATTTGTTAGTATAGTTAGCTTATTCTATAATAAGCATTAAAATATTTTCAAAATTATCATTACATGAGTGTTGTAAACACTCCGACTCTAGCGTAGTTATGGCCTCAAACTGTGTGGTGAGATTTTACATCTTCGAAGCTTTCACGTCATTGCTACCCTCGTAAGTGAGCTAGATGGTATCTCACTTACTTAGACGTGGTGGAAATCATACTGAGGTAGAGCTCATCAGGAGTGATGGCTCGAAAAATGGCACCTAAACCACATGAGTTAAAATTACTCCATTTTAGTTCTTCATCCATCCAAGTGGTGATGGATTTAGTACTTATGACATCACCATTAGTCATAGCAGATGGTATCAACCCTCTTTCAAAAATAAGCCCCACAAACTCGTCAATCGCATTTTAACCCGACCTCATTCGATCTTTTTGATAAGAATAATTAGACCCATCGAAAATACGTTGCCTATTATACAAATATGCATAAAAACCAAAATTTAAAAGATCACACAAAAACTAATTGTAACCTACTCTAATACCAATTTGAGAAAGCAGGGGCTTATATAGAATATTCATATCCTAGGCTAAATACAAAAAATAATTTTTTATGAAATTTTATCTTGGTTTACTTTAGTGAACATGCAAAAATAATTATGAAGCTAAATTCCAAACCAAACAACAAATGATGAATTTGAGGAAAATTTCCATTTTGGTCAAAATATGTATTTCAGCATTGTAAAGAGTCTGGCAGACTTGACGACTTACAGAGTACTTAGAGCTTCACTAAGTATAATGCACATATACGGTACAGTCTAGATTCATCTACAATAAGAAGATCTTGCCTCCATATCCATTGACGAGCCTCGGGAATTGCAATTCCTTTCTTTCGGATTTGACAAAGGGGTCTTCAAAAACCCAAGGGTTTGGATTAAAAAAGTGTAAAGTTTGATCACAAAAAACTAAAAAAAATACTTTTTAAAAGTTTAAAATGAGTTTTCTAAAACTCTAACCCCACATCTCTATTTATAAGGAAAGTAGTTGCAAAGAGATAGACTTTAGATATTTGCAAAGATATGTTTTTAAAAATGAGTATAATAAGATGAAACAAAGGACATCAAGAAGAAAATTAATTCCAGGTTCTTTCGAGCTTATCGTTTTAATGAATAAGGATCTCGCGAGTTGAGTTATCGTTAGAATGAGAAGAGAAAAATTTCCCAGATTACTCAGAATGTCATGCAGTTTTGTCCAGTGAGAAAATTTCGTAAAAAATAGTTTCTAAAATGGCCAAATAGATTCAAAACAGTGCTAAAACAATACCAAAAATAAGAAAAGAAAATAAAAATTCTAACAAAGTATAAAACAAATGGTATATACTAGCAATAGGCAAAAGTGTCATCATGTAAATCACCCTATGCTAGCAAACACGTCTAGACCTCATCCAGTAGGTGCGATGGAGTTTTTCAAAGACGGTGACATCTTGTGAAACAACTCCACCAAATTATGTAAAGTCTTGACCAAAAACTTTACTTGCTCTCAAACATGTGCAAATTATCTATCATTATGTGCAAGAAAAGTATCATGGGTGGGTGCATGTGTGCGAACATGTGTAGGAGTAAAGTGTGATACATAACCGAACTAAAAATAAAACTCCCTAAGTTGTCCTCTCCTTTTGCAATGAGAGCAAAAATATACATACCTAGGTACACCTTTCTCAAAATGTCTCATACGCGCTCTCCTAATAGGTACGAGATGCCTAGGTGGGTCGAGTCGAGAGTCAGGTGAATCTAACCCTAAGGTAGGAAGCGACTCAGGTGTAACAAAAGAAGTAGACGCACCGTCATGACTTATTCCTAAACTCTCACCACTCCCCAAAATAGGATTAAGACACATATTTTCCACCTTCTTGGATGCGTTCTCCAAAGTGACTTTAGCCTCTAGGGCCTGCTTAAAATCTATCTTTAATTGCGACACGCGGGCTATAAGCTCACTCTTTTCCTTATTCAAAGCAATCAACTACTCACTCAATGAAAACTACACTTTAATGAGTTGGCTTTATTTTTCTCAAACCCCATCAAACTCTCAATCTCTCTCTCCAAATCTTTTACCTTGAGACTCAACTTGTTATTCATTTTTTTAGTCTTTAAGGTCTCGGTGTACAACTCTCGAAACCCAATCTGGAGTTGACTCTCATCACTACTAGCGTACTCTATCTCAGACTCTCTAGAAACACTCAAAACCTCCTCAGGGGTATCACGTGCACAAGTGTCCATATCGTCGAGGGACAAAGTGGGTGTGCTTTCATGACTAGATAAAAATGAAACACACATACCATGTCCTAAACCTTTACCGCACTCATCGTCCTTATATCCCTCTTCTCCCTCACTATCACTAAGGTGGATGACATGGAAACTTTCTTCCCCTCTCTCCTACGTCTTGTGGGAAACTCAAAGGACTTGCACCCTTTACCCTCACACTCAAAACATTTTAAATTTTCAAAATTTTCTTCACCCTCTTTCTCTTTCTCACCACTTTCTTTGGACATGACTTTCTTTTTGTTTTTCTTCAAAAATCTTTTATTTGAAGATTTTTTTTTCGAAAACTGGAGAGATTTTTGAAAATTCTTTGCGAGAAGGTCCATGTCAAACTCAGACTCGTCCTCAGACTCAGATTCATAAAAAATCACTTTCTTTTTCTTAGATTGGTCTTTCAGCACTATCCCTCTATCCTTAGGTTTAACAGTGTTGGGAAACATGTCAATTTCGTACGTATGTAGGCCTCCTACCAACTCTTCTAATTTCAGACGAATCAAATTTCCTAAGGTGTTCAAAACAGTCAATTTAAGGATAAAACGTTTAGGCAGTGATCTTAAAATCGTTTTAACCACTCGTGCATCAGGTACTGGGTAACCTCGATTAAAATTAGTGTTGAAAATATCAGACAAACGTGCATAAAACTTGTCAAAACACTCAGTTTCTAACATAATGATTGTCTAAAATTGAGTGGTCAAATTTTAAATTTTAGACTCTTTGACCGCATTAGTGCCCTCGTAGATTAATTACAAAATATCCCATGCTTCTTTAAACATGGTGCGTATCATAATACGTAGGAACTCGTTAGGGATGACTTTTTGGAAATTTCACTAAGCCCTCTTGAATTGTAAGTTCTCCACCTAAACTCATCCTCAGTCGAGTCTCACACGGGTTTTGAATCCGTCACATTATTTTGCGATGACAGTGGGAGGAATCTATCCTCTTTCACAAATAACCCAAACTCTTTCGTCGATGGATTTTAAATGGGATTTCATTCGATCTTTCCAGTAAGCACAATTAAACCTGTCAAAAATTGGACAAAGACTATAAAAGTTTTTGTTTGGAAACATTGCGATAAACTTTCAAAAAATCAGATTTAAAAAAATCAATATCACACAATTTTTGAGGAAAATAGGAATACGCGATAAATTAGCGTAACCTGCTCTGATACTAATTTGAGAAACCTACATGTGATAAAGATTCGAATAGATGCGCAAATTCCAATTACAAACTTATATAATTAGTGTTAATTTATGAATCAAATTAATTCAGCCTTTAAACTCAAATAACTATGTGTGTGCAAGTGTTAAACCTTTAAAATGAAGCATGTGACACAAAGTTCAGGAAAAATCCCCTCAGGGCAAAAAAAAGTTATTTCTACAACTTTGACATTTAAAGGATTCACAATATTTAGACACACTTCAAAGCTTTCAAGGTTGCCCTTTAAAGAGCTAGAATATTTTACATTTTTTAGTGGTCTTAGAGTAGCCTACTCATATGTTTTTATTTTGAATGATTGGAAGAGAAAATTATGAGATAAATGAATAATGTAGTTCATTCTATCTTTTTCCATATTAAAACCTTGTCTCGGGTTAAGTGCGAGGAAGTATCATTGTTTAATAATAAAGCTTAATTCTTCAACCAAAAACATATGGGTGCAAAAGACTTACAGGACATGGGAGTCATTTGAAGCAAAAGGGTTTCATTCTTATTAGAAAAAGAAAAGGTAGAGAATCATATTGCTATTATTATTATTTCATTCGAGGTAGCCATCATTAAGTAGGAGGACTTCCAATAAAGGATAGGCCAAGTAGTTGGGAAAATGATGTAAAAAAGTTGTGTGATGCTAATTAATTTATTTATTAGAACATTTATTTAATTAGGTGTCCAACTTTGTTCAAAACAAATTCAATTTTAGATCAGTCCCTAAACATGCATCTAAGTGTCATAAATCATTCAAACCATGTGTGTGAAACAAAGACGACAAATTCAGGGAAAAAAACCTTTCCGGTAAAAACTTTTTTTCAACACTTTGAAAAGCTTACAAGACCATTGACTTACATAAAACCTGATAATTGCCCACAAGTGTAACACATGGTATCTTCGTCAAACCTTCAAAGCAACGACTAGAAATCAGTAATGTTTCACACGCAGCTATACCATAAGGACATGCATCCCATACATGCAATCTTAAATATTTCTAGAGACTCCCTCCACAATAGCATGAAGCTCTCGGATGTAGAGTTATCCCCACAAAGTATGAACAATAAAAATCTATGTTTTTAGGTTCCACAAAACAACTCACACAAAAGCAATTGGGATTGTGAATTGTAAAATAAAAGTTATGAACCCTTAAATGGTTGGAGAATTATAGGAAAATGTATTCTGTGAAAAAACGTTTTTCTCCATAAAAAATTTGAGAAGTTTGACACCCTATGTATAACAAAATTTAAGGTGGTGACATGTCAGATAAAAACACCTTTCGTTCGAACGACACAATGTCGTTTGAGCGAAGGTTCATCTCGTTTGAACGAGATGTGTCGTTGTTTGAGTGAGATGTGATGTCGTTTGAACGACAGTCACTTATTCGAAAAACTTTAGTCTTTTAAATATTTTTGAAACCTCAAAAGACTTCAAAAACTAAAATTGTTTACGGAATCAGAAAAATGTTTTTCTTAAATTTTATGATAAAATATTTTTGAAAATAAAAACCTTTTATTAAAAATTCCAAAAACCATTATTCATAAATAGAAAAATATTTTATCTTTCACAAAAATATCCCAACACTTTTAGTGTAAAATGTATATGGGACTTAAACAAGTTTTACCAAATTCATTTTTGTTGGGCTTCAATGTTGAAGGCTTATTGAAATTTGGATTCGTCTTTGTAGATATAAACTTACCAATCCTTAACGACTTGTAACAACTTATAGCGGTATATGTCATAATTAATTATGACGAACAATGTCCTTACATTTATGAATACTCACATTAAAAATAGTCCCTAGGTGAGTAAGAAAGAGTACTTTAATTTCCTCTTATATTAGTTTTCAAAACATGTGTTCAATGTCAAATACCAAAGTCTGATGCTAGAGTATTATTTCTTAGACAACCAACTTCTCGAGGGTAAACAAATTGCACTATCCCCTTTTGTTTTAGGATCTCTTTACAAAACATGTTTTGAGCCTTTCTAAGACCCGTTTAACACCAGCCAAGAGGCTACTATGGGTTCTGCAAATGTGGCTTCATGATTATTTTCCATAAACTGGCTATATTCAATATGAGTTTGAGTATGGACATGTTGTACCTTTTATTACTCCAAAATATCTCGTACAAGCTTCGAAGAGCTTGAGTATGTTCAAGAGTTTGAGAACTGACAGGACCATTGCTTTCTTACCGCCTTTCTTCACAACATTTAGTTCACATCTTTGGTTATCTCCTATTTTGCAAAAATCTCATACTACAGGGATATATGATCTTTGCAGTGAGAGATTCATAATCACAACAATTCTAGAACCTAACCCTTTGAATATCTTTTTTCAAAATCTTATGGGGACATATAATCACCTACCTAATTTACAAGACAATTTAGGTTTTACTAGTCCAATCATATCTCAATAATGATTCCGTAGAACCCTATTGTGTTTCCTAGGACCTCACAGGTTCATAAGAAACCATTTTGTGTGGGATAGCTAACTAACAAAGGGTTAGAATTTCTTTCTTATTAATGGGAGCATATTTCATGCATTTATGACCCTGATTTTTAAAGATTAGTTGCACTAAGTACATCAAGGTCTATTTGAATACTTTTCCACCCTTGAAATAACCTTCAAAGCCATTTTCTTTAAGTAAGGCTTTGAATTTTTTTTAAATTTCTTATTAATTTAGATGACTTAACCACCCACATTTAAATCTTGCAGAACTCGTCTTATTGATTAATATTTGTAACAACCCGAGGTCTTGGAGAGGAGGATTTATTTATTTTAGGAGAAATAAATAATATTTTATTGGACAAATAGTTAAATTGGCAATTGAGGTCAAAATTTGAAGTTGTTAGAAAGAGTGTCGAATGTCGATTCTTAGGGTACCATAGTGTCCGGGAGGGTCGAGAAAGTCAAAATGACTGTACTTGGGGTCTATTTAGGTTTCGAAATAAATTAGGACCGTTTGACTCGAATTAAAGTCACCGAGTCATTTAAAGTGTGTATTATCATTTAAAGATGTGTATCTTGGGATATTAGGCTTATTAAGCCTACACGAGATATTTCTCCAAAGAGAGAAAGAGAAAAAGAAAGAACGAAAGAGAGAAGAAAAGGAAGGAGAAAAGAGAGAGAAAGTGGAGATTTTTGGCAAATACGCGATCTCAAGGCGGATTCAGACCCTACGAACCCGAGGCAAGTGATTAAACTTGGTAAATAATTATTGTGTAACAATTATTGCATGATTTGTGGATTGAATTATGGGTTTTAGGTTTAAATTGTTAAAACATAACTTTTGGGAAAACCTTAGATTTGTAGTGTATAAAATGGATTTAAGGTTAGAAATTAGTCTATATGGATTCTAGAATGAATATTAATGTTATATATGTGATTGGGTTGGATGAAAATGGTTGGAAGATGATTAAAATGATTTTTGCGTATTTTTGGTTAAGAAGAAAATTGCCCATTTCGTAGCTTGCTGCACTTGCCGAATCGATTCGCCCCTTCCGAATCGATTTGATCTGTTGCAGAATCCCCAGGTCATTAGGGCCGAATCGATTCACCCCACGTGAATCGATTAGGTATGTAGCAGACTCTCAGGTCCATTGGACCGAATCGATTCGGATGGGACGAATCGATTCTCTTTCTAGGGCCGAATCGATTCGAAAACAGGGGATTTTTGGAGATATTTTTCTAGGGAGAATTCCTTCCCATTTTCTTCGAGGTTATCAATTGGTAATCTCTATAGACGTTATATGGAGTATGTTTTGGAGACTTTTAGAGTGTTTCCCTTATAAGAAATGATTGGAGTCATATTGACTAAATTTGAGGAATACCGATTAGATATTTTGGTATGTTCTAAGTGGGGAAGCCCACCTTAATTGGAGATTCTAGTTAGAGATAACAATTAACATTCATATGAAAGGATGAGAATAGTTTAGGGACTTTGGATCTTGGGATAAAACCCCAAAATGGGATAACTCAAAGGTTCATAAAATGAATTGAACTCTATTATGGATGGAGAATTATAAATGCTAAATTGAGGTGTATTATCCTTAACTTGAATTGAATTTAGAGACAATTCATTATTAGAGGCAACATGTGAGCTTCAAGTGAGAAATAGTATAGTTTATACTAAGTGAGGAAGATGTGTGAGAATCACGATTAGCGTATCTAGAGAGAGAGAGACTAATCAATAACATTAAATCTATTACGCCTAAAAGCGTACAATGAATATGAAAATGATGTTGCAGGTATACATTATATGATGGTATACCTTTATTATGTGGGATGTATGTATACCTTATACGATGGTGTATATACATGTTAGGCATACCCTCTCCTTGCTATCATTGGGAGGTTTCGTGCGCAGAGGGTGAGCATCCTGGCTCAAACTGCATGATGTGGATATTCCCCAGGTCATAGTCGTCCATGGTGGTCAGGAAATGACATATATATATATATATATATATATATATATTTATTTATTTTGGGGGTGAGAGGTCGTGGGTATGTGTCTCTCTCACTTGCCGGTTAGGAGCTGTGACCGCTTCCCGGACGTTGTGTGCGTGAGTTGATCACGAGGTGGGTGTCGTTGAACCCCACCAGGTGACCCCAGTTTGCTACGTATATGGGCTGCTGGAAGATGATAGCATGTGAGCCTGCTTTTTTCGAGTTATATCTCGGTTGGATGGTTGTTATTGCTTGTGCTTGTACTTGGGTATGAAGGGCATAATGGACCTCAACGACCTACATTGCTAAGATTAGTGTATCGGGGGGGTTTCTTGTTTGGATTTCCCCTCGGCGAGACATCCCACGCACGAACCGCAGTGTAATGTTGGAACTTGGGGGTAAGTTAGTCCTTAATGCTCATACTTATATATATATCACCTATCCCGACAATCGACAGTGCCATGAGTAGTGTAACGGGGGGGTTCCTTGTTTGGATTTCGCTTCGGCGAGACGTCCTACGCATGAAACGCCGTGTACTGTTGAGAATTGGGAATAGAAATTAATTAAAATTTGGATAATAAATTGGGTTACATGCATCTTGCATTGAGGTCATAACGACCTCGAGGATCGATACGGTCAGGATTAGTGTAACGGGGGGGTTCCTTGTTTGGATTTCGCCTCCGAGAGACGTCCCATGCACGAAACGCAGTGCAGTGTTGAGAATTGGGAGGAGTTTAGTCCTCAACTCGTGATGCTAATAACTCATATGTAATAATTACCTATATATATTGTTTACTTGCCAATTAAGGGCATCACTAGAATATATGAAATTCTAGTAATTTAGAATGTTGATGTATTATGTTGTTGCGATTATGAGCATGATGATGCAACTTTATATGTTCAACAAATGAACATTATAAAGATAACTATAATACTAATGTTAATGTATACAATTTAAAGAATATTGATAAATGTAGATTAGGAGATAGGTTAGACGGTTTCACTTAAATACGTCATTTGGGTTTAAGTTAGAATCCCCTTACCTAAATAGAATCAGACATCCATTTGGAGATCACGTGCCTACGTTTAGTGCGCGCTTTAGATGAGAGGTGAGTTGAATTATTATGGAGAGTTTGATTCCACCTTAATCATGTAATAATGCATTTATAAAGATTATACATTTTAATACACTTGCTATAAAATGTTTATCAAACTCGTGCTCTGACCCGTTTATATTATCTTCCTCCATGTATATATTGTTTTACTTTAGGTGTTCCCCCGCAAGGACGCCATCGATGTTCATCCATATGGTATTCGCCGAGCTGTGGCCGTAGCGGACTGTTGCAGAACTTTGTTTTAGTCGATTCCTATCTTTGTATATCTAGATTAGGATTCAGTTTGTATATTGAGTTAGTATTCAAGTGTTGTAGATTAACACTTTCATATTTCATTTATCAGATTATTGTACTGTCTATTACCCGAAAGCAAATTCGGGTATTTTATTGTTGAAATTTTGTTGTACCGTGTATTGCACACTTGTATACAATGGTGTTTGCATATTTCACTCATCATAGCTAGATGTATATTGTTGGTAATGTGCATTATTGGTTTTGTTGTTGTTAAATAAAAAGTTTTAAGTTTTTGACAATTCACTTTTAATGATTTCGGGTAGTTAGCCTTATATTATTAGTATTGTCTGTTGATGTTGAGACTGTGCCATCTGGGATACCTCTTTTAATGTAGTATAGGCCTGGCCACCCGTTATTATTTAGAGCGGGTTGTCATAGATGGTATCAGAGCATGAGGTTCTAGTGTCTTTAGGATCTGTGTGCGTTACTACGATCTTTCGTAAGCGTTCTTGATGTAGAGCCTTATTATTGGGACGATTGGATTCATACGTCCATATTTCTTCTGTGATTTGAAAACTTTTGAAAGCCGTTCTGATACAATTGTTCTTAGTTCAGATTCTACCGAAGGGAGGTCGTTCAGTTAAAGCAAATAAAGGGAATGTGCAACCACAACCGCCTCAAAGGAACATGACTACCGATGATGTTGCTAATATTATGGCACAAGAAGTAACTACTACCGTTTCTACGATGGCTCAATAATTTATCGCTCGAGCAGCCCAACCCCATTTAGGATTGTCTTTATGGGAGTGAGTGAAGGAAGATTTTAGTAAGGGGCATCCTCCCGAGTTTGTAGGGGGAGTTGATGCAATGGCTGCAAGCAATGGAAGAGTAGTATACGAAGGCAACTTCGTATGGTGGAGTACAGTGAGGTGAAGAAAAAAATTTTAGCCACCTTTAAGTTATCGGGTGCAGCTCTTCAATGGAGGGAGTCAGTCACCACATCTGAACAAAGAGATACTTTACCTATAACAACATTTTGGAAACTTTTTGATCGAAGGTATTTTCCTTCCTCTTATCGAGATATAAAGATTCTTCAAGGAAATAGAACGGTGGCAGAGTATGAGGAAGATTTTTCTAGATGGGCGAAATTAGTACCTGATGAGGTAAATACGGAAGAGAAGCGTATATCAAAGTTTGTTCGAGGTTTAGATTGGAAAATTCGACAACATTTGTTTGAGAGTCCTAAGTTAGTGACTTTCAATGAGGTGGTGAATGCGGCACTAATAAAGTGTCATGAATATCGTCTTCGTTCGCAAGAGGGAAAAAACTTTGGAGATTCAAGTTTGTCAAGTAAGTTTGGCGACGAGAGTGCCAGTAATGCGAGTGGGCAAAAAGGATTCGTGGGTAAATGTTTCTTTTGTAAAGAAATAGGTCATAAAAAAGAGAGATTGTACTCAAAGAGGTAAGGGACCACGTTTCAATGAAGTCTTGGAAGTGAAGCCCTACAGCAGATTCGATGTCGTTTTAGACCGGGGGACTTTGTTTGGGAGCCCATTGATGAGGAAGGGAAATCGGACTAGAGATGGAGGATGTAAGTTAATTTTCCTTTACTAATAGGATAATTACCATGTAGGGTTGTGGGACTATTGTATGGGAGATATTTGTGAATGGGTACTGCTATAGCCCTATTATGTATGGTATGTAATGACCCTAAGGGGAATTTTGAGCAAGATAGGCTCTTATGCTATTATTTTATAATGAATAGATGATTTTGCAAGGTGCTCAAAAAGAGCTATAAACCTTGTGGTAAATGTAAGAATGGTTATGGTGATAAGTAGTAATGATAAAGCTATATATTTTCATATAGTCATGATAGACTATTATAATTATTGTATTCCAGATATGGATGTGCCTTATAAATGGCAATATATTGAAATGATGTAAGATGTTGTTTATGTTTGAAAGTTGAGATTGTGGATGGTTGGGACGCAGGAAAATTTTAGCTCATGATTATGATAATATTTGTGAGCTACATGCTGTTATATATACGATGATTTAAAAGACCTTGTGTTGGACATAAGGCATTTTATATATTAAGTTATATTATATAAACAATTTTTAAAATAAATTGTTTGTAAAAATAAAACTTTTTATCGGCCTTCGGGCTCTTTTAAAATGATTTTCACTAAAATACTTTCAAACTGTAGTCCGGATTTAACAAACTCTCAATCCCCGACGTCGCTACATAGTAGTGTATTGGGAGGGTTCCTTGTTTGGTTTTCGTTTTTGCAAGACGTCTCCCGCACGAAAGTGGCGAATGTCAGGAATTGAGAGGAGTTACTTCTTTGGACCATTCAAAATTTTTACACTAATTAAAATGTTAGTATTATATTTATGGAAATGTGAAACTTTGGAGACAAATAAAGCCTCATTATGATTGATGTGAGCATAAAGCTCAAATATAAAGGGTGTATTTGAGCCCTAGTTGTGGAAATTGGTTTTATTTAATTCATAATCAACTTAAAATAAAATAAATTAAATAAACTCGTCATGGGAAGTTAGAAGTTTGGAGATAGGATTAGTGAGTATGGGTATATTAGACTTAGAGCTTTGGAGAATTAGGCTTAGCTAAAATTTCGAGGACAAAATTTTTGTAAGTGGGGAAGTTTGCAACAACCCGAGGTCTTGGCGAGGAGGATTTATTTATTTTGGGAGAAATAAATAATATTTTATTGGAGAAATAATTAAATTGGCAATTGAGGTCAAAATTTGAAGTTGTTAGAAAGATTGTCAAATGTCGATTCTGAGGGTACCATAGTGTCCGGGAGGGTCGAGAAAGTCGAAATGACAGTAATTGGAGTCTATTTAGGTTTCGAAATAAATTAGGACCATTTGACACGAATTAAAATCGCCGAGTCATTTAAAGTGTGTATTATCATTTAAAGATGTGTATCTTGGGAGATAAGGCTTATTAAGCCTACGGGATATATTTCTCCAAAGAGAGAAAGATAAAAAGAAACAAAGAAAGAGAGAACAAAGAGGGAAAAAGAAAAGGAAGGAGAAAAGAGAGAGAAAGTGGAGATTTTCGGCAAATACGCGATCTCAAGGCGGATTCAGACCCTACGAACCCAAGGCAAGTGATTAAACTTGCTAAATAATTGTTGTGTACCTATTATTACATGATTTGTGTATTGAATTTTGGGTTTTAGGTTTAAATTGTTAAAACCTAACTTTTGGGAAAACCTTAGATTTGTAGTGTATAAAATGGATTTAAGGTTAGAAATTAGTCTATATGGATTCTAGAATGAATATTAATGTTATATATGTGATTGGGTTGGATGAAAATGGTTGGAAGATGATTAAAACGATTTTTGGGTATTTTGGGTTAAGAAGAAAATTTCCCATTTCGTAGCTTGCTGCACTTGCCGAATCGATTCGCCCCTTCCGAATCGATTCGGTCTGTTGCAGAATCCCCAGGTCTTTAGTGCCGAATCAATTTTCACCATGCGAATCAATTCGGCATGTATCAGACCCTGAGGTCCATTGGACCGAATCAATTTGGATGGGTTCTAGGGCCGAATCGATTCGGAGGGGCCGAATCGATTCAGAAACAGGGGATTTTTGGAGATATTTTTCTAAGGAGAATTTCTTCCCATTTTTTTCGATGTTATCAATTGGTAATCTCTATAGAAGTTATTTGGAGTATATTTTGGATACTTTTAGAGAGTTTCCCTTATAAGAAATGATTGGAGTCATATTGACTAAATTTGAGGAATACCGATTAGATATTTTTGTATGTTCTAAGTGGGGAAGCCCACCATAATTGGAGATTCTAGTTAGAGATAATAATTAACATTCATATGAAAGAATGATAATAGTTTATAGACTTTGGATATTGGGATAAAACCCCAAAATGGGATAACTCAAAGGTTTATAAACTGAATTGAACCCTATTATGGATGGGGAATTATAAATGCTAAATTAAGGTGTTTTAGGATAAAGAATATCCTTAACTTGAATTGAATTTAGAGACAATTCATTATTAGAGGCGACATGTGAGCTTCAAGAGAGAAATAGTATAGTGTATACTAAGTGGGGAAGATGTGTGAGAATTACGATTAGCGTATCTAGAGAGAGAGAGATACTAATCAAAGACATTAAATCTATTGCACCTAAAAGCGCACAATGAATATGAAAATGATGTTGCAGGTATACCTTATATGATGGTATACCATTATTATGTGGGATGTATGAATACCTTATATGATGGTGTATATACATGTTAGGCATACCCTCTGCTTGCTATCATTGGGAAGTTTCGTGCGCAGAGGGTGAGCATCCCGGCTCAAAGAGCATGATGTGGATATTCCCCAGGTCATAGTTGTCCATGGTGGTCAGCAAATAACATATATATACATTTATTCGTTTTGGGGGTGAGAGGTCGTGGGTATGTGTCGCTCTCACTTGCCGGATAGGAGGTATGACCGCTTCCCGTACGTTGTGTGCGTGAGTTGATCACGAGGTGGGTGTCGTTGAACCCCACCAGGTGACCCCAGTTAGCTACGTATATGGGCTGCTTGAAGATGATAGCATGTGATCCTGCATCCTTCGAGTTGTAGCTCGGTTGGATGGTTGTTATTTCTTGTGCTTGTACTTGGGTATCAAGGGCATAATGGACCTCAACGACCTACATTGCCAGGATTAGTGTATCGAGGGGTTCCTTGGTTGGATTTCGCCTTGGCGAGATGTCCCAGGAACGAACCGCGGTGTAATGTTGGAACTTGGGGGTAAGTTAGTCCTTAATGCTCATACTTATATATATATCACCTATCCCGACAATCGACAGTGCCAGGAGTAGTGTAACGGGGGGGGGGTCCTTGTTTGGATTTCGCTTCTGCGAGACGTCCCACGCATGAAACGCCGTGTACTGTTGAGAATTGGGAATATAAATTAATTAAAATTTGGATAATAAATTGGGTTACATGCATCTTGCATTGAGGTCATAATGACCTCGAGGATCGATACGGTCAGGATTAGTGTAACGGGGGGGTTCCTTGTTTGGATTTCGCCTCCGCGAGACGTCCCATGCACGAAACGCAGTGCCGTGTGGAGAATCGGGAGGAGTTTAGTACTCAACTCATGATGCTAATAACTCATATGTAAGAATTACCTATATATATTATTTACATGCCAATTAAGGGCATTACTAGAATATATGAAATCCTAGTAATTGAGAATGTTGAGGTATTATGTTGTTGCGATTATGAGCATGATGATGCAACTTTATATGTTCAACAAATGAACATTATAAAGATAACTATAATACTAATGTTAATGCATACAATTTAAAGAATATAGAGAAATGTAGATTGGGAGATAGGTTAGACGGTTTCACTTAAATACGTCATTTGGGTTTAAGTTAGAATCCTCTTACCTAAATAGAATCGGACATCCATTCACGTGCCTACGTTTAGTGCACGCTTTAGATGAGAGGTGAGTTGAATTATTATGGAGAGTTCCATTCCACCTTAATCATGTAATAATGCATTTATAATTATTATACATTTTAATACACTTGCTATAAAAAAAACTCAAACTCGGGCTTTGACCCATTTATATTACCTTCCTCCATGTATATATTGTTTTACTTTAGGTTTTCCCCCGCAAGGATGCAATCGATGTTCATCCATCCGGTATTCGCGGAGCTGTGGAAGTAGCGGACTATTGCGCCACTTTGTTTTAGTCGATTCCTATCTTTGTATATCTAGATTAGGATTCAGTTTGTATATTGAGTTAGTATTCAAGTGTTGTAGATTAACACTTTCATATTTCATTTATCAGATTATTGTACTGTCTGTTACCCGACAGCATATTCGTGTATTTTATTGTTGAGATTTTGTTGTACCGTGTATTGCACACTTGTAGATATTAGTGTTTGCACATTTCACTCCTGATAGTTAGATGTATATTGTTGGTTATGTGCATTATTGGTTTTGTTGTTGTTGTTAAATAAAAATTTTACGTTTTTGACAATTCGCTTTTAATGATTTCGGGTAGTTAGCCTTATATTATTAGTATTGTCTGTTGATGTTGAGACTGTGCCATCTGGGATACCTGATTTAATGTAGTATAGGGTTGGCCACCCGTTATTATTTAGAGCGGGTGGTCACAGATGGTATCATAGCATCAGGTTCTACTGTCTTTAGAATCTGTGTGCGTTACTACGATCTTTCGTAAGCGTTCTTGATGTAGAGCCTTATAATTAGGACGATTGCATTCATACGTCCATATTTCTTCTGTGATTTGAAAACTTTTAAAAGGCGTTCTGATATAATTGTTCTGGTTTCAGATGCCACCGAAGGGAGGTCGTTCAGTTAAGTCAAATAAAGGGAATGTGCAACCCCAACCGCCTCAAAGGAACATGACTACCGATGATGTTGCTAATATTGTGGCACAAGGAGTAACTACTGCCATTTCTATGATGGCTCAGAAATCTGCCACTCGAGCAGCCCCACCCCATTTAGGATTGTCTGTATAGGGGAGAGTGAAGGAAGGTTTTAGTAAGGGGAATCCTCCCAAGTTTGTAGGGGGAGTTGATGGAATGGCTGCAAGTCAATGGAAGAATATGGAGGCACCTTCGTATGGTGGAGTGCAGTGAGGTGCAGAAATAATTTTTATCCACCTTTAGGTTATCGGGTGCAGCTCTTCAATGGTGGGAGTCTGTCACCTTTTTGATCGAAGGTATTTTCCTTCTTCTTCTCGAGATATAAAGATTCTTCAAGGAAATAGAACGGTGGCAGAGTATGAGGAATATTTTTCTAGATGGACGAAATTAGTACCTGATGAGGTAAATACGGAAGAGAAGCGTATATCCAAGTTTGTTTGAGGTTTAGATTGGAAGATCCGAAAACATTTGTTTGAGAGTCCTAAGTTAGTGACTTTCATTGAGGTGGTGAATGCGGCACTAATAAAGTGTCATGAATATCGTCTTCGTTCGCAAGAGGGAAAGAACTTTGGAGATTCGAGTTCGTCAAGTAAGTTTGGCGACGAGAGTGCCAGTAATGCGAGTGGGCAAAAAGGATTCGTGGGTAAATGTTTCTTTTGTAAAGAAATAGGTCAAAAAAAGGGAGATTGTCCTCAAAGAGGTAAAGGACCACGTTTTGATGAAGTGTTGGAAGTGCAACCCCAACATTAGATTCGAGGTCGTTTTAGACCGGGTTACTTTGTTTGGGAGCCCATTGATGAGGAAGGGCATTCGGACTAGAGATGGAGTATGTAAGTTAGTTTTACTTTACTAATAGGATAATTACCATGTAGGGTTTTAGGACTATTATATGGGAGATATTTGTGAATGGGTAGTGCTATAGCCCTATTATGTAAGGTATGTAATGACCCTAAGGGGAATTTTGAGCAAGATAGGCTCTTATGCTATTATTTTATAATGAATAGATGATTTTGCAAGGTGCTCAAAAAGAGCTATAAACCTTGTTGTAAATGTAAGAATGGTTATGGTGATGAGTAGTAATGATAAAGCTACTTATTTTTATATAGTAATGATAGACTGTTATAATTGTTGTATTCTAGATATGGATGTGCCTTATAAATGGCAATATATTGAAATGATGTAAGATGTTGTTTATGTTTGAAAGTTGAGATTGTGGATTGTTGGGATGCAGGAAAATTTTAGCTCATGATTATGATAATATTTGTGAGCTACATGCTATTATATATTTGATGATTTAAAAGACCCTGTGTTGGACATATGGCATTTTATATAATATATTATATACATAAACCGTTTTTAAAATAAATTATTTTTAAAAATAAAACTTTTTAACGGCCTTCGGGCCCTTTCAAAATGATTTTCACTAAAAAACTTTCAAACTCTAGTCGGAATCACTCACATGTCTAGCCATAAAAGCCACAAAATTTTTCTTAGTTGGGGAATCGGGCTTTTCTTCCTTATCACTATCACTAAGGGTTGCATTATATGAAATAGGTCGCTTACCATCTTTCCTTAGTTTAGTGGGGCACTCATAAGCCCTATGGCCATAACCTTCACAACCAAAACATTTATTAGACTCGTCCCTATCAATATTTTCATTACTAGGTTTAGGGATCTTATCGGCTTTAGAAATCTTCTCGTTTTTATCATGTTTATAAGATTCAAATTTCTTAAAATCATTTTTAACTTTATCTTTGTTAAATTTAAGAAATTTTCTAAATTTACGAGCAAACAAAGCCATATCTTCCTAGTCACTATCACTATCGCTCTCTACTACTTGTTTAACCTCTTTGCGGGCTTTTAAAGCAACGCCCTTTTCGATTTTCTTTTCATTTTTTGAGGGAAACATATCTAGTTCATAGGTTTGTAAATCACCTACAAGCTCTTCTAATTTCGTAGAGGCTAAAGTGGGTAAAGAATTTAAAACGGTCACCTTTGGAATAAATCAATAGGGTAGGGACCTTAAAATTTTCTTTACTACACGGTCGTCAGATATTTTCTCTCCCAAGTTAAAGGATGAATTAACAATGTCAGAAAGTCTAGCATAAAATTTATCAAAAGTTTCATTTTCATCCATTTTGATAGTTTCAAATTGAGTGGTGAGGTTTTGGAGTTTAGAAGCTTTAACGACACTCGTTCCTTCATGAGTTAATTGTAAAATATCCCAAGCTTCTTTAGCGGTTTCACACGTCATAATACGTCGGAATTCATCCGGTGCGACAGCGCTAAATAAGGCATTTAAACCACGGGAATTAAAATTCGCTAGCTTAAACTCATTTTCAGTCCATCTATCGACGGGTTTGGGAACTTGTTCATTTTCAATTAAATGTGTTGGTGGGGTCCAACCGTTAACAACACACATCCAAACATGTTCATCGATAGATTTAAGTGCCGATTTCATTCGCGCTTTCCAATACGCGTAGTTTGAACCATCAAAAATAGGAAATTTTGAAAATGGGGAAAAATCCATATTTAGCCAAAAATTAAAGGATCTTAACGAAATAATTTATCGTTTTTGGCTCTGATACCAATTTGAAAACGCAGTTGGATCCCTGGTGATTAATTATCTCAAATTAAAAAATAATTTCCTTTTAAATAGATGCGGAAGCGTTGAGATGGTTTTAACAAATAAACGCGGAAGCGTTGAGATGGTTTTCACAAATAAACAAGGCCGAGTTTTAATATCTTACAAAACAAATTAAAACAAAATTCAAGTCCTAGAATTTGCCTAAGTCATGATTAACAATTATATCCAAAGTTAGGCGAAACCAATTTTAGCAAGTGACTTGAATAAACCAAATTTACCCAATATTTAATTTAAGTCCCAAATTAAATGAGTGTGATAATTAAACCGAATTTTATCTTGAATTAAACCTAAAGCATGCGTTCTAAATGATGTGCAAGATAAAATAAACAATGTCACACTACACCGCGATATACGAGGAAAAACCCACTAACGGGAAAAAACCTCGGGACGGCCCTAGCCTCAAATCCACTAAAAACGGTATTACAAAATACAAGACAAAAGACTTACTTCCTAAACTCGAACCCTCTGAAGCCGTGATGCTCCTTCTTGTATCCACCTCCAATTAGCGGATAACCAACGGAGCTCCACCATGGTCTCTGAATACACCGATAGGACTTTAAACGGTCACCGTCACCCGAACATGGAGCCTTTCTCCAAACGGGTAGAATCTCAACAAAGGTCTTCTTTGTGATGGGGTGTAGAAGCAAACCCGAAACATCTCTTGAATTCGGTAGAGAAAACCGGTGCCAAAAACTCCAAGTAAGGATATGTATATATAGAACTTGGAATAAACAACAATGGGTGTAAACTAGAGTGTTTATGAATTTTCCATTAAAAATTAACACTCAAAACATGAACATTTTCCCTAATTAAATTTGCTCTCAAACTCTATCTAAGAGTTGGATATGGAATGGAAAAGTTATCTTGGAAAATGTGTTTCTCGCACATAATAATGCATGAAAAAGTTGGTTGAAAACCAAGTGGAGAAGTGGGGAAAAAACTGCCAAAAACTGCTCAAAACCGTTCCCGCCTGACGTCTCGTTCGAACGAACTTGACTCTCGTTCGAACGAGACTTCTAACGAGCGACCAGCCTGGGCTCGTTAGAATCTCGTTAGATATCTTGTTAGAACGAAAACTCGTTCGAACGACATATCGAACGACATATCGAACGACTGACCAGATTAGGGTCGTTGGCAAACTCGTTCGAACGAACCTGGTTCGAACGACAAAACTCGTTCGAACGAAATCTGGTTCGAACGAAAAAACTCGTTCGAACGAACGTCCAGAAAGTTTGTAAAATTCGATTTTGGCCCAGAAACTTTTATAAACTTTTATATACTTATTTTTAAGTTTCTAATTGATTCTTTCTGAAAAATAAAATGCAGTTTTTTATTAACCTAACACCCAATACATATTGTTCCAAGCTCCTATATACATATAATTACATGAATACCTTGGGAGCATGGAACCTTAGTTGATGACGTAGAAACGAGGCACACAAACCGGCATTTAGATGAAGCTTTAAGTTCTTTGCCGCTACGTCTTCAACATACACTTCATAGGCTTGAGAATATTACAATAAATACTATCCTATGAATAAATGTTTTTGTCCGGAATTGAGCCAAAACATATATGGACTCAATTGGAAATTTGTGTCCTTACAAATCTCCCCCTTTGGCTATTCCGGGACAAAAACCAAACAAAAATCCTAAAGGGCCGTCAAGCTCTACTAGACTCAAAACATAACCCGTCCAATCTTGACTCAACCCAAGGATCAAACGCTTTGCCATAGAAAGATGCCGCTTTTAGAATAATTCCTGCACACTTAAGCAAACTCATCAAATGCATAGGGAATATCAAAATATTAAATGCAATTAATTAATTACTCCCCCTAAATTAATTCTCCCTTTAAACACATGACCTACTTAGAAAGACGTCTCCCCCTAAGATAAATCTCCCTCAAACGAAGATACGATAATAATAGGATTAGATACCATTTCTCCCCCTATCATCATTCTCCCCCTTTTTGTTTGGGAATAGACAAAGGATAAAGAACTAATAAACAACACGTGAAGGCTTAAAGTGATAAGACATGAAAGCATATGGGCATTAAAAGCAGGGCAAAGACAAACAAATATCATATATATATACATTAGAAATATACCAATATAGTACTTGCATATATATAGATATAAACAAACACATGACACAAAATACAATAAGTTTGCACACTCGTATGGCAAAAATGTGTCATATGGAAACGGAAGTGTAGGGGTGTGAACTAGCAACAATTAAATTTAGACCCAAACACTTAGGAAACGTTCACGGAGTTCTCATTTGATTGCAAACTTCATCACAGTTAAATATAACCTCATGTGACAATATAAAGATTGAACTCAATGAACAAACATACACAATGCATACATGCCTAGCATGATGATGATTCTACAAACCAAATAGAGTCATGACATTAAAGACAACTAGGATAAACGGACATTGTGCAAACCGTTGATATACCATCCAATTCTCCCTCAATGAGCATATATATTCTTTTGTTTGTGAATGAATATATCAAACAAACATAGGCCTTGGCAATTGCTTTTTGTTTAATGCCAAATATTCTGTTTTTAGGCCTTTGGATCACGTATTTCTTTTAGATCCAATCAACGGTGGCTTACTATCGCAAAGGACTTAATTCATCCTTTCGGAGCCCTTCCCCGTGCATATATTAATTTATCATGTTTTCATTTTTCGCACAAATCTCACATGCAACGGATTTTGACATGCACTAGTCCTCCTAGGTCATAGATATGTAGATGACTAGATTGATAGGAGAACACCTCAAAAAGCTCAAATATAACATGTGACATTAAGATTTCAAAAGAGCTCGTGCATGTGTGAATAGAGGCATATAGAAATAGAATCCATTTAAACAATACAAAATCCAACTACTCCATATAAAGCATGGTAAAGAACATTTTAAGGATTGAAAATCTAAACCAAAAGTTCTAGCCACGTGGGAGCGTTAAAGGAGGGATTCAAACACAAGTATATGCCACATAAAGTGTGTCAAACAAAAATACACACAAAATAATTTTTTTTTGAGATTTTTAATTTTTTAATCAAAAATAAATATATATATTCTCAAAAGGATAAACAAAGATCATTTGAAACTTTCATTAAGCTCTAATTATCAAAAGATAAAGTCCAAATGATAAACAAAAATCTTTTTATATTTTTCAATTAATTCAAACAAAAATATAATACAAAAAGATAAACAACAATCATAATTCTAGCATGGGATAAGCATGGATTAAAGACTAGAAAATGATTAAACATGCATACATTTAGCATATGAATATAGCATGAAGTACAAAAGCTAAAGTATGCAAATACTAACACATTCATCTTTTAGATTTAGCATGGGAGGAAGCATGTGAAAGTAAATGAGAATCAAAATCCCTATTTTGTAAGGCAACCAAATCGGATTTCCTAACCCAAATTAATGAAGAATAACAATCTTGGGGTGTAGGAACATTAGCTATCGTGGTTACTTTACAATGGGATTTTCTAGGAATTCGTTTAAGATCTAAACAAAATTTCCTAAGATGACCATGTCGACCACAAAGTGTAAAAGTAAGAATATGTCGAAAAGATTTATCTAAGGAGTGATCATTAAATGCATTCCTAGAAGATTCTCCTAAAACATTGGTTTTGACTTTAGGGTTAAAATCATTACAAGAATTGAATCCTAAACCAAAAGTGTCATTTTTAATTTGGACCGTTCCTAACATTTTATCTAGTTTTTCCGAATGACACTCCAAATCAAATTTGACATTACTAGAATCTTTTAATTTATTTTCCAAATCTAAAATTTTAGATTCTAGTAAAACATTTCGCTCTTCAAAAGCAAGAAGCTCCTTTTTCAAGGATTCCATTAAACCCCTAAGGCTATCTCTCTCGCCTTCTACGTATTCTAGCTTCTCTCGAAGAGTCCTCTCACGTGTCCTAAGGTCTTCAATTAAGGCACTATCATCAACGACCTTGACACTCTTTCTTAAACAAGCTTCTAACTTCAAATTAGTTCTTTTCAAACTAATAGATTCTTTATATAATTCATGAAAAGCATTTTGAAGTTCACTCATATCAACCTCATCTTCATTTTCACTCTCTCTTTCTTCTTCACTCTCACTATCATAAAAAATAAGAGAATCATGTACACTGACCTTGGAAGTGGCATGTGCTATAATTTCATCATTCGATGAGCTCTCATTATCACTCACATGTCTAGCCATAAAAGCCATAAAATTTTTCTTAGTTGGGGAATCGGGCTTTTCTTCCTTATCACTATCACTAAGGGTTGCATTATATGAAATAGGTCGCTTACCATCTTTCCTTAGTTTAGTGGGGCACTCATAAGCCCTATGGCCATAACCTTCACAACCAAAACATTTATTAAACTCATCCCTATCAATATTTTCATTACTAGGTTTAGGGATCTTATCGGCTTTAGAAATCTTCTCGTTTTTATCATGTTTAGAATATTCAAATTTCTTAAAATCATTTTTAACTTTATCTTTGTTAAATTTAAGAAATTTTCTAAATTTATGAGCAAACAAAGCCATATCTTCCGAGTCACTATCACTATCGCTCTCTACTACTTGTTTAACCTCTTTGCAGGCTTTTAAAGCAACGCCCTTTTCGATTTTCTTTTCATTTTTAGAGGGAAACATATCTAGTTCATAGGTTTGTAAATCACCTACAAGCTCTTCTAATTTCGTAGAGGCTAAAGTGGGTAAAGAATTTAAAACGGCCACCTTTGGAATAAATCTATCGGGTAGGGACCTTAAAATTTTCTTTACTACACGGTCGTCAGGTATTTTCTCTCCCAAGTTAAAGGATGAATTAACAATGTCAGAAAGTCTAGCATAAAATTTATCAAAAGTTTCATTTTCATCCATTTTGATAGTTTCGAATTGAGTGGTGAGGTTTTGGAGTTTAGAAGCTTTAACGACACTCGTTCCTTCATGAGTTAATTGTAAAATATCCCAAGCTTCTTTAGCGGTTTCACACGTCATAATACGTCGGAATTCATCCGGTGCGACAGCGCTAAATAAGGCATTTAAACCACGGGAATTAAAATTCGCTAGCTTAAACTCATTTTCAGTCCATCTATCGACGGGTTTGGGAACATGTTCATTTTCAATTAAATGTGTTGGTGGGGTCCAACCGTTAACAACAGACATCTAAACACGTTCATCGATAGATTTAAGTGCCGATTTCATTCGCGCTTTCCAATACGCGTAGTTTGAACCATCAAAAATAGGAAATTTTGAAAATGGGGAAAAATCCATATTTAGCCAAAAATTAAAGGATCTTAACGAAATAATTTATCGTTTTTGGCTCTGATACCAATTTGAAAACGCAGTTGGATCCCTGGTGATTAATTATCTCAAATTAAAAAATAATTTCCTTTTAAATAGATGCGGAAGCGTTGAGATGGTTTTAACAAATAAACGCGGAAGTGTTGAGATGGTTTTAACAAATAAACAAGGCCGAGTTTTAATATCTTACAAAACAAATTAAAACAAAATTCAAGTCCTAGAATTTGCCTAAGTCATGATTAACAATTATATCCAAAGTTAGGCGAAACCAATTTTAGCAAGTGACTTGAATAAACCAAATTTAACCAATATTTAATTTATGTCCCAAATTAAATGTGTGTGATAATTAAACCGAATTTTATCTTGAATTAAACCTAAAGCATGCGTTCTAAATGATGTGCAAGATAAAATAAACAATGTCACACTACACCGCGATATACGAGGAAAAACCCACTAACGGGAAAAAACCTCGGGACGACCCTAGCCTCAAATCCACTAAAAACGGTATTACAAAATACAAGACAAAAGACTTACTTCCTAAACTCGAACCCTCTCAAGCCGTGATGCTCCTTCTTGTATCAACCTCCAATTAGCGGATAACCAACGGAGCTCCATCGTGGTCTCGAAATACACCGATAGGACTTTAAACGGTCACCGTCACCCGAACATGGAGCCTTTCTCCAAACGGGTAGAATCTCAACAAAGGTCTTCTTTGTGATGGGGTGTAGAAGCAAACCCGAAACATCTCTTGAATTCGGTAGAGAAAACCGGTGCCAAAAACTCCAAGTAAGGATATGTATATATAGAACTTGGAATAAACAACAATGGGTGTAAACTAGAGTGTTTATGAATTTTCCATTAAAAATTAACACTCAAAACATGAACATTTTCCCTAATTAAATTTGCTCTCAAACTCTCTCTAAGAGTTGGATATGGAATGGAAAAGTTATCTTGGAAAATGTGTTTCTCGCACATAATAATGCATGAAAAAGTTGGTTGAAAACCAAGTGGAGAAGTGGGGAAAAAACTGCCAAAAACTGCTCAAAACCGTTCCCGCCTGACGTCTCGTTTGAACGAACTTGACTCTCGTTCGAACGAGACTTCTAACGAGCGACCAGCCTGGGCTCGTTAGCATCTCGTTAGATATCTTGTTAGAACGAAAACTCGTTCGAACGATATATTGAACGACATATCGAACGACTGACCAGATTAGGGTCGTTGGCAAACTCGTTCGAACGAACCTGGTTCGAACGACAAAACTCGTTCGAACGAAATCTGGTTCGAACGAAAAAACTCGTTCGAACGACATTTCTAACGAACGTCCAGAAAGTTTGTAAAATTCGATTTTGGCCCAGAAACTTTTATAAACTTTTTTATACTTATTTTTAAGTTTCTAATTGATTCTTTCTGAAAAATAAAATGCAGTTTTTTATTAACCTAACACCCAATACATATTGTTCCAAGCTCCTATATACATATAATTACATGCATACCTTGGGACCATGGAACCTTAGTTGATGACGTAGAAACGAGGCACACAAACCGGCATTTAGATGAAGCTTTAAGTTCTTTGCCGCTACGTCTTCAACATACACTTCATAGGCTTGAGAATATTACAATAAATACTATCCTATGAATAAATGTTTTTTTCCGGAATTGACCCAAAACATATATGGACTCAATTGGAAATTTGTGTCCTTACAAATCTCCCCCTTTGGCTATTCCGGGACAAAAACCAAAAAAAAATCCTAAAGGGCCGTCAAACTCTACTAGACTCAAAACATAACCCGCCCAATCTTGACTCAACCCAAGGATCAAACGCTTTGCCATAGAAAGATGCCGCTTTTAGAGTAATTCCTGCACACTTAGGCAAACTCATCAAATGCATAGGGAATATCAAAATATTAAATGCAATTAATTAATTACTCCCCCTAAATTAATTCTCCCTTTAAACACATGACCTACTTAGAAAGACGTCTCCCCCTAAGATAAATCTCCCTCAAACGAAGATACGATAATAATAGGATTAGATACCATTTCTCCCCCTATCATCATTCTCCCCCTTTTTGTTCAGGAATAGACAAAGGATAAAGAACTAATAAACAACACGTGAAGGCTTAAAGTGATAAGACATGAAAGCATATGGGCAATAAAAGCAGGGCAAAGACAAACAAATATCATATATATATACATTAGAAATATACCAATATAGTACTTGCATATATATAGATATAAACAAACACATGACACAAAATACAATAAGTTTGCACACTCGTATGGCAAAAATGTGTCATATGGAAACGGAAGTGTAGGGGTGTGAACTAGCAACAATTAAATTTAGACCCAAACACTTAGGAAACGTTCACGGAGTTCTCATTTGATTGCAAACTTCATCACAGTTAAATATAACCTCATGTGACAATATAAAGATTGAACTCAATGAACAAACATACACAATGCATACAAGCCTAGCATGATGATGATTCTACAAACCAAATAGAGTCATGACATTAAAGACAACTAGGATAAACGGACATTGTGCAAACCGTTGATATACCATCCAATTCTCCCTCAATGAGCATATATATTCTTTTGTTTGTGAATGAATATATCAAACAAACATAGGCCTTGGCAATTGCTTTTTGTTTAATGCCAAATATTCTGTTTTTAGGCCTTTGGATCACGTATTTCTTTTAGATCCAATCAACGGTGGCTTACTATCGCAAAGGACTTAATTCATCCTTTCGGAGCCCTTCCCCGTGCATATATTAATTTATCATGTTTTCATTTTTCGCACAAATCTCACATGCAACGGATTTTGACATGCACTAGTCCTCCTAGGTCATAGATATGTAGATGACTAGATTGATAGGAGAACACCTCAAAAAGCTCAAATATAACATGTGACATTAAGATTTCAAAAGAGCTCGTGCATGTGTGAATAGAGGCATATAGAAATAGAATCCATTTAAACAATACAAAATCCAACTACTCCATATAAAGCATGGTAAAGAACATTTTAAGGATTGAAAATCTAAACCAAAAGTTCTAGCCACGTGGGAGCGTTAAAGGAGGGATTCAAACACAAGTATATGCCACATAAAGTGTGTCAAACAAAAATACACACAAAATATTTTTTTTTTGAGATTTTTAATTTTTTAATCAAAAATAAATATATATATTCTCAAAAGGATAAACAAAGATCATTTGAAACTTTCATTAAGCTCTAATTATCAAAAGATAAAGTCCAAATGATAAACAAAAATCTTTTTATATTTTTCAATTAATTCAAACAAAAATATAATACAAAAAGATAAACAACAATCATAATTCTAGCATGGGATAAGCATGGATTAAAGACTAGAAAATGATTAAACATGCATACATTTAGCATATGAATATAGCATGAAGTACAAAAGCTAAAGTATGCAAATACTAACACAATCATCCTTTAGATTTAGCATGGGAGGAAGCATGTGAAAGTAAATGAGAATCAAAATCCCTATTTTGTAAGCCAACCAAATCGGATTTCCTAACCCAAATTAATGAAGAATAACAATCTTGGGGTGTAGGAACATTAGCTATCGTGGTTACTTTACAATGGGATTTTCTAGGAATTCGTTTAAGATCTAAACAAAATTTCCTAAGATGACCGTGTCGACCACAAAGTGTACAAGTAAGAATATGTTGAAAAGATTTATCTAAGGAGTGATCATTAAATGCATTCCTAGAAGATTCTCCTAAAACATTGGTTTTGACTTTAGGGTTAAAATCATTACAAGAATTGAAGCCTAAACCAAAAGTGTCATTTTTAATTTGGACCGTTCCTAACATTTTATCTAGTTTTTCCGAACGACACTCCAAATCAAATTTGACATTACTAGAATCTTTTAATTTATTTTCCAAATCTAAAATTTTAGATTCTAGTAAAACATTTCCCTCTTCAAAAGCAAGAAGCTCCTTTTTCAAGGATTCCATTAAACCCCTAAGGCTATCTCTCTCGCCTTCTACGTATTCTAGCTTCTCTCGAAGAGTCCTCTCACGTGTCCTAAGGTCTTCAATTAAGGCACTATCATCAACGACCTTGACACTCTTTCTTAAACAAGCTTCTAACTTCAAATTAGTTCTTTTCAAATTAATTGATTCTTTATATAATTCATGAAAAGCATTTTGAAGTTCACTCATATCAACCTCATCTTCATTTTCACTCTCTCTTTCTTCTTCACTCTCACTATCATAAAAAATAAGAGAATCATGTACAATGACCTTGGAAGTGGCATGTGCTATAATTTCATCATTCGATGAGTTCTCATTATCACTCACATGTCTAGCCATAAAAGCCACAAAATTTTTCTTAGTTGGGGAATCGGGCTTTTCTTCCTTATCACTATCACTAAGGGTTGCATTATATGAAATAGGTCGCTTACCATCTTTCCTTAGTTTAGTGGGGCACTCATAAGCCCTATGGCCATAACCTTCACAACCAAAACATTTATTAGACTCGTCCCTATCAATATTTTCATTACTAGGTTTAGGGATCTTATCGGCTTTAGAAATCTTCTCGTTTTTATCATGTTTAGAAGATTCAAATTTCTTAAAATCATTTTTAACTTTATCTTTGTTAAATTTAAGAAATTTTCTAAATTTATGAGCAAACAAAGCCATATCTTCCGAGTCACTATCACTATCGCTCTCTACTACTTGTTTAACCTCTTTGCGGGCTTTTAAAGCAACGACCTTTTCGATTTTCTTTTCATTTTTAGAGGGAAACATATCTAGTTCATAGGTTTGTAAATCACCTACAAGCTCTTCTAATTTCGTAGAGGCTAAAGTGGGTAAAGAATTTAAAACGGTCACCTTTGGAATAAATCTATCGGGTAGGGACCTTAAAATTTTCTTTACTACACGGTCGTCAGGTATTTTCTCTCCCAAGTTAAAGGATGAATTAACAATGTCAGAAAGTCTAGCATAAAATTTATCAAAAGTTTCATTTTCATCCATTTTGATAGTTTCAAATTGAGTGGTGAGGTTTTGGAGTTTAGAAGCTTTAACGACACTCGTTCCTTCATGAGTTAATTGTAAAATATCCCAAGCTTCTTTAGCGGTTTCACACGTCATAATACGTCGGAATTCATCAGGTGCGACAGCGCTAAATAAGGCATTTAAACCACGGGAATTAAAATTCGCTAGCTTAAACTCATTTTCAGTCCATCTATCGACGGGTTTGGGAACTTGTTCATTTTCAATTAAATGTGTTGGTGGGGTCCAACCGTTAACAACAGACATCTAAACACGTTCATCGATAGATTTAAGTGCCGATTTCATTCGCGCTTTCCAATACGCGTAGTTTGAACCATCAAAAATAGGAAATTGTGAAAATGGGGAAAAATCCATATTTAGCCAAAAATTAAAGGATCTTAACGAAATAATTTATCGTTTTTGGCTCTGATACCAATTTGAAAACGCAGTTGGATCCCTGGTGATTAATTATCTCAAATTAAAAAATAATTTCCTTTTAAATAGATGCGGAAGCGTTGAGATGGTTTTAACAAATAAACGCGGAAGTGTTGAGATGGTTTTAACAAATAAACAAGGCCGAGTTTTAATATCTTACAAAACAAATTAAAACAAAATTCAAGTCCTAGAATTTGCCTAAGTCATGATTAACAATTATATCCAAAGTTAGGCGAAACCAATTTTAGCAAGTGACTGGAATAAACCAAATTTAACCAATATTTAATTTATGTCCCAAATTAAATGAGTGTGATAATTAAATCGAATTTTATCTTGAATTAAACCTAAAGCATGCGTTCTAAATGATGTGCAAGATAAAATAAACAATGTCACACTACACCGCGATATACGAGGAAAAACCCACTAACGGGAAAAAACCACGGGACGGCCCTAGCCTCAAATCCACTAAAAACGGTATTACAAAATACAAGACAAAAGACTTACTTCCTAAACTCGAACCCTCTCAAGCCGTGATGCTCCTTCTTGTATCAACCTCCAATTAGCGGATAACCAACGGAGCTCCATCGTGGTCTCGGAATACACCGATAGGACTTTAAACGGTCACCGTCACCCGAACATGGAGCCTTTCTCCAAACGGGTAGAATCTCAACAAAGGTCTTCTTTGTGATGGGGTGTAGAAGCAAACCCGAAACATCTCTTGAATTCGGTAGAGAAAACCGGTGCCAAAAACTCCAAGTAAGGATATGTATATATAGAACTTGGAATAAACAACAATGGGTGTAAACTAGAGTGTTTATGAATTTTCCATTAAAAATTAACACTCAAAACATGAACATTTTCCCTAATTAAATTTGCTCTCAAACTCTCTCTAAGAGTTGGATATGGAATGGAAAAGTTATCTTGGAAAATGTGTTTCTCGCACATAATAATGCATGAAAAAGTTGGTTGAAAACCAAGTGGAGAAGTGGGGAAAAAACTGCCAAAAACTGCTCAAAACCGTTCCCGCCTGACGTCTCGTTTGAACGAACTTGACTCTCGTTCGAACGAGACTTCTAACGAGCGACCAGCCTGGGCTCGTTAGCATCTCGTTAGATATCTTGTTAGAACGAAAACTCGTTCGAACGATATATTGAACGACATATCGAACGACTGACCAGATTAGGGTCGTTGGCAAACTCGTTCGAACGAACCTGGTTCGAACGACAAAACTCGTTCGAACGAAATCTGGTTCGAACGAAAAAACTCGTTCGAACGACATTTCTAACGAACGTCCAGAAAGTTTGTAAAATTCGATTTTGGCCCAGAAACTTTTATAAACTTTTTTATACTTATTTTTAAGTTTCTAATTGATTCTTTCTGAAAAATAAAATGCAGTTTTTTATTAACCTAACACCCAATACATATTGTTCCAAGCTCCTATATACATATAATTACATGCATACCTTGGGACCATGGAACCTTAGTTGATGACGTAGAAACGAGGCACACAAACCGGCATTTAGATGAAGCTTTAAGTTCTTTGCCGCTACGTCTTCAACATACACTTCATAGGCTTGAGAATATTACAATAAATACTATCCTATGAATAAATGTTTTTTTCCGGAATTGACCCAAAACATATATGGACTCAATTGGAAATTTGTGTCCTTACAAATCTCCCCCTTTGGCTATTCCGGGACAAAAACCAAAAAAAAATCCTAAAGGGCCGTCAAACTCTACTAGACTCAAAACATAACCCGCCCAATCTTGACTCAACCCAAGGATCAAACGCTTTGCCATAGAAAGATGCCGCTTTTAGAGTAATTCCTGCACACTTAGGCAAACTCATCAAATGCATAGGGAATATCAAAATATTAAATGCAATTAATTAATTACTCCCCCTAAATTAATTCTCCCTTTAAACACATGACCTACTTAGAAAGACGTCTCCCCCTAAGATAAATCTCCCTCAAACGAAGATACGATAATAATAGGATTAGATACCATTTCTCCCCCTATCATCATTCTCCCCCTTTTTGTTCGGGAATAGACAAAGGATAAAGAACTAATAAACAACACGTGAAGGCTTAAAGTGATAAGACATGAAATCATATGGGCAATAAAAGCAGGGCAAAGACAAACAAATATCATATATATATACATTAGAAATATACCAATATAGTACTTGCATATATATAGATATAAACAAACACATGACACAAAATACAATAAGTTTGCACACTCGTATGGCAAAAATGTGTCATATGGAAACGGAAGTGTAGGGGTGTGAACTAGCAACAATTAAATTTAGACCCAAACACTTAGGAAACGTTCACGGAGTTCTCATTTGATTGCAAACTTCATCACAGTTAAATATAACCTCATGTGACAATATAAAGATTGAACTCAATGAACAAACATACACAATGCATACAAGCCTAGCATGATGATGATTCTACAAACCAAATAGAGTCATGACATTAAAGACAACTAGGATAAACGGACATTGTGCAAACCGTTGATATACCATCCAATTCTCCCTCAATGAGCATATATATTCTTTTGTTTGTGAATGAATATATCAAACAAACATAGGCCTTGGCAATTTCTTTTTGTTTAATGCCAAATATTCTGTTTTTAGGCCTTTGGATCACGTATTTCTTTTAGATCCAATCAACGGTGGCTTACTATCGCAAAGGACTTAATTCATCCTTTCGGAGCCCTTCCCCGTGCATATATTAATTTATCATGTTTGCATTTTTCGCACAAATCTCACATGCAACGGATTTTGACATGCACTAGTCCTCCTAGGTCATAGATATGTAGATGACTAGATTGATAGGAGAACATCTCAAAAAGCTCAAATATAACATGTGACATTAAGATTTCAAAAGAGCTCGTGCATGTGTGAATAGAGGCATATAGAAATAGAATCCATTTAAACAATACAAAATCCAACTACTCCATATAAAGCATGGTAAAGAACATTTTAAGGATTGAAAATCTAAACCAAAAGTTCAAGCCACGTGGGAGCGTTAAAGGAGGGATTCAAACACAAGTATATGCCACATAAAGTGTGTCAAACAAAAATACACACAAAATAAAATCTTTTTTGAGATTTTTAATTTTTTAATCAAAAATAAATATATATATTCTCAAAAGGATAAACAAAGATCATTTGAAACTTTCATTAAGCTCTAATTATCAAAAGATAAAGTCCAAATGATAAACAAAAATATTTTTATATTTTTCAATTAATCCAAACAAAAATATAATACAAAAAGATAAACAACAATCATAATTCTAGCATGGGATAAGCATGGATTAAAGACTAGAAAATGATTAAACATGCATACATTTAGCATATGAATATAGCATGAAGTACAAAAGCTAAAGTATGCAAATACTAACACATTCATCCTTTAGATTTAGCATGGGAGGAAGCATGTGAAAGTAAATGAGAATCAAAATCCCTATTTTGTAAGCCAACCAAATCGGATTTCCTAACCCAAATTAATGAAGAATAACAATCTTGGGGTGTAGGAACATTAGCTATCGTGGTTACTTTACAATGGGATTTTCTAGGAATTCGTTTAAGATCTAAACAAAATTTCCTAAGATGACCGTGTCGACCACAAAGTGTACAAGTAAGAATATGTTGAAAAGATTTATCTAAGGAGTGATCATTAAATGCATTCCTAGATGATTCTCCTAAAACATTGGTTTTGACTTTAGGGTTAAAATCATTACAAGAATTGAAGCCTAAACCAAAAGTGTCAATTTTAATTTGGACCGTTCCTAACATTTTATCTAGTTTTTCCGAACGACACTCCAAATCAAATTTGACATTACTAGAATCTTTTAATTTATTTTCCAAATCTAAAATTTTAGATTCTAGTAAAACATTTCGCTCTTCAAAAGCAAGAAGCTCCTTTTTCAAGGATTCCATTAAACCCCTAAGGCTATCTCTCTCGCCTTCTACGTATTCTAGCTTCTCTCGAAGAGTCCTCTCACGTGTCCTAAGGTTTTCAATTAAGGCACTATCATCAACGACCTTGACACTCTTTCTTAAACAAGCTTCTAACTTCAAATTAGTTCTTTTCAAATTAATAGATTCTTTATATAATTCATGAAAAGCATTTTGAAGTTCACTCATATCAACCTCATCTTCATTTTCACTCTCTCTTTCTTCTTCACTCTCACTATCATAAAAAATAAGAGAATCATGCACAATGACCTTGGAAGTGGCATGTGCTATAATTTCATCATTCGATGAGTTCTCATTATCACTCACATGTCTAGCCATAAAAGCCACAAAATTTTTCTTAGTTGGGGAATCGGGCTTTTCTTCCTTATCACTATCACTGAGGGTTTCATTATATGAAATAGGTCACTTACCATCTTTCCTTAGTTTAGTGGGGCACTCATAAGCCCTATGGCCATAACCTTCACAACCAAAACATTTATTAGACTCGTCCCTATCAATATTTTCATTACTAGGTTTAGGGATCTTATCGGCTTTAGAAATCTTCTTGTTTTTATCATGTTTAGAGGATTCAAATTTCTTAAAATCATTTTTAACTTTATCTTTGTTAAATTTAAGAAATTTTCTAAATTTACGAGCAAACAAAGCCATATCTTCCGAGTCACTATCACTATCGCTCTCTACTACTTGTTTAACCTCTTTGCGGGCTTTTAAAGCAACGCCCTTTTCGATTTTCTTTTCATTTTTAGAGGGAAACATATCTAGTTCATAGGTTTGTAAATCACCTACAAGCTCTTCTAATTTCGTAGAGGCTAAAGTGGGTAAAGAATTTAAAACGGTCACCTTTGGAATAAATCTATCGGGTAGGGACCTTAAAATTTTCTTTACTACACGGTCGTCAGGTATTTTCTCTCCCAAGTTAAAGGATGAAATAACAATGTCAGAAAGTCTAGCATAAAATTTATCAAAAGTTTCATTTTCATCCATTTTGATAGTTTCAAATTGAGTGGTGAGGTTTTGGAGTTTAGCAGCTTTAACGACACTCGTTCCTTCATGAGTTAATTGTAAAATATCCCAAGCTTCTTTAGCGGTTTCACATGTCATAATACGTCGGAATTCATCCGGTGCGACAGCGCTAAATAAGGCATTTAAACCACGGGAATTAAAATTCGCTAGCTTAAACTCATTTTCAGTCCATCTATCGACAGGTTTGGGAAATTGTTCATTTTCAATTAAATGTGTTGGTGGGGTCCAACCGTTAACAACAGACATCCAAACACGTTCATCGATAGATTTAAGTGCCGATTTCATTCGCGCTTTCCAATACGCGTAGTTTGAACCATCAAAAATAGGAAATTTTGAAAATGAGGAAAAATCCATATTTAGCCAAAAATTAAAGGATCTTAACGAAATAATTTATCGTTTTTGGCTCTGATACCAATTTGAAAACGCAGTTGGATCCCTGGTGATTAATTATCTCAAATTAAAAAATAATTTCCTTTTAAATAGATACGGAAGCGTTGAGATGGTTTTAACAAATAAACGCGGAAGCGTTGAGATGGTTTTAACAAATAAACAAGGCCGAGTTTTAATATCTTACAAAACAAATTAAAACGAAATTCAAGTCCTAGAATTTGCCTAAGTCATGATTAACAATTATATCCAAAGTTAGGCGAAACCAATTTTAGCAAGTGACTTGAATAAACCAAATTTACCCAATATTTAATTTAAGTCCCAAATTAAATGAGTGTGATAATTAAACCGAATTTTATCTTGAATTAAACCTAAAGCTTGCGTTCTAAATGATGTGCAAGATAAAATAAACAATGTCACACTACACCGCGATATACGAGGAAAAACCCACTAACGGGAAAAAACCTCGGGACGACCCTAGCCTCAAATCCACTAAAAACGGTATTACAAAATACAAGACAAAAGACTTACTTCCTAAACTCGAACCCTCTCAAGCCGTGATGCTCCTTCTTGTATCAACCTCCAATTAGCGGATAACCAACGGAGCTCCACCGTGGTCTCGGAATACACCGATAGGACTTTAAACGGTCACCGTCACCCGAACATGGAGCCTTTCTCCAAACGGGTAGAATCTCAACAAAGGTCTTCTTTGTGATGGGGTGTAGAAGCAAACCCGAAACGTCTCTTGAATTCGGTAGAGAAAACCGGTGCCAAAAACTCCAAGTAAGGATATGTATATATAGAACTTGGAATAAACAACAATGGGTGTAAACTAGAGTGTGTATGAATTTTCCATTAAAAATTAACACTCAAAACATGAACATTTTCCCTAATTAAATTTGCTCTCAAACTCTCTCTAAGAGTTGGATATGGAATGGAAAAGTTATCTTGGAAAATGTGTTTCCCGCACATAATAATGCATGAAAAAGTTGGTTGAAAACCAAGTGGAGAAGTGGGGAAAAAACTGCCAAAAACTGCTCAAAACCGTTCCCGCCTGACGTCTCGTTCGAACGAACTTGACTCTCGTTTGAACGAGACTTCTAATGAGCGACCAGCCTAGGCTCGTTAGAATCTCATTAGATATCTCGTTAGAACGAAAACTCGTTCGAACGACATATCGAACGACATATCGAACGACTGACCAGATTAGGGTCGTTGGCAAACTCGTTCGAACGAACCTGGTTCGAACGACAAAACTCGTTCGAACGAAATCTGGTTCGAACGAAAAAACTCGTTCGAACGACATTTCTAACGAACGTCGAGAAAGTTTGTAAAATTCGATTTTGGCCCAGAAACTTTTATAAACTTTATATACTTTTTTTTAAGTTTCTAATTGATTCTTTCTGAAAAATAAAATGCAGTTTTTTATTAACCTAACACCCAATACATATTGTTCCAAGCTCCTATATACATATAATTACATTCATACCTTGGGAGCATGGAACCTTAGTTGATGACGTAGAAACGAGGCACACAAACTGGCATTTAGATGAAGCTTTAAGTTCTTTGCTGCTACGTCTTCAACATACACTTCATAGGCTTGAGAATATTACAATAAATACTATCCTATGAATAAATGTTTTTTTTCGGAATTGAGCCAAAATATATATGGACTCAATTGGAAATTTGTGTCCTTACAAGAAGAAAGAGAGAAGAAGATAGGGAAGGAGAAAAGAGCGAGAGAAAGTGGAGATTTCCGGCAAATACGCGATCTCAAGGCGGATTCAGACCCTACGAATCCGAGACAAGTGATTAAACTTGCTAAATAATTGTTGTGTACCAATTATTGCATGATTTGTGGATTGAATTTTGGGTTTTAGGTTTAAATTGGTAAAATCTAACTTTTGGGAAAACCTTAGAGTTGTAGTGTATAAAATGGATTTAAGGTTAGAAATTAGTCTATATGGATTCTAGAATGAATATTAATGTTATATATGTGGTTGGGTTGGATGAAAATGGTTGGAACATGATTAAAACTATTTTTAGGTATTTTGGGTTAAGAAGAAAATTGCCCATTTCGTAGCTTGCTGTACTTACCGAATCGATTCGCCCCTTCCGAATCGATTCGGTCTGTTGCAGAATCCCCAGGTCTTTAGGGTCGAATCGATTCGCACCATGCGAATCGATTCGGTATGTAGCAGACCCTCAGGTCCATTGGACCAAATCGATTTGGATGGGCCGAATCGATTCGGAGGGGTGATTCGGAAACAGGGAATTTTTGGAGATATTTTTCTAGGGAGAATTTCTTCCCATTTTTTTCGATGTTATCAATTGGTAATATCTATAGTAGTTATATGGAGTATATTTTGGAGACTTTTAGGGATTTTCCCTTATAAGAAATGATTGGAGTCATATTGACTAAATTTGAGGAATACCGATTAGATATTTTGGTATGTTCTAAGGGGGGAAGCCCACCTTAATTGGAGATTCTAGTAAGAGATAATAATTAACATTCATATGAAAGAATGATAATAGTTTAGAGACTTTGGATATTGGGATAAAACCCCAAAATGGGATAACTCAAAGGTTCATAAAATGAATTGAACCCTATTATGGATGGAGAATTATAAATGCTAAATTGAGGTGTATTAGGATAAAGAATATCCTTAGCTTGAATTGAATTTAGAGACAATTCATTATTAGAGGCGACATGTGAGCTTCAAGCGAGAAATAGTATAGTGTATACTAAGTCGGGAAGATGTGTGAGAATTACGATTAGCGTATCTAGAGAGAGAGAGATACTAATCAAAGACATTAAATCTATTGCGCCTAAAAGCGCACAATGAATATGAAAATGATGTTGCATGTATACCTTATATGATGGTATACCTTTATTATTTGGGATGTATGTATACCTTATATGATGGTGTATATACATGTTAGGCACACCCTCTCCTTGCTATTATTGGGAAGTTTCGTGCGCAGAGGGTGAGCATCCTGGCTCAAAGAGCATGACGTGGATATTCCCCAGGTCATAGTCGTCCATGGTGGTCAACAAATAACATATATATATATATATACATTTATTTATTTTGGGGGTGAGAGGTCGTGGGTATGTGTTGCTCTCACTTGCCGGTTAGGAGGTATGACCGCTTCCCGAACGCTCTTTGCGTGAGTTGATAACGAGGTGGGTGTCGTTGAACCCCACCAGGTGACCCCAGTTTTCTTTGTATATCGGCTGCTGGAAGATGATAGCATGTGAGCCTGCGTCCTTCAAGTTATAGCTCGGTCGGATGGTTGTTATTTCTTGTGCTTCTACTTGGGTATCAAGGGCATAATGGACCTCAACGACCTACATTGCCAGGATTAGTGTATCGGGTGGTTCCTTGTTTGAATTTCACCTCGGCGAGACGTCCCACACACGAACCGCAGTTTAATGTTGGAACTTGGGGGTAAGTTAGTCCTTAATGCTCATACTTATATATATATCACCTATCTTGACAATCGATAGTGCCAGGAGTAGTGTAACGGGGGGTTCCTTGTTTGGATTTCGCTTCGGCGAGACGTCCCACGCATGAAACTCCGTGTACTGTTGAGAATTAGGAATATAAATTAATTAAAATTTGGATAATAAATTGGGTTACATGCATCTTTCATTGAGGGCATAATGAACCTCGAGGATCGATACGGTCAGGAGTAGTGTAACGGAGGGGTTCCTTGTTTGGATTTCGCCCCAGCGAGACGTCCCTCGCACGAAACGCAATGTTGTGTTGAGAATCGGGAGGAGTTTAGTCCTAAACTCGTGATGGTAATAACTCATATGTAATAATTACCTATATATATTGTTTAAATTCCAATTAAGGGCATCACTAGAATATATGAAATCCTAGTAATTGAGAATGTTGACGTATTATGTTGTTGGGATTATGAGCATGATGATGCAACTTTATATGTTCAACAAATGAATATTATAAAGATAACTATAATACTAATGCTAATGTATACAATTTAAAGAATATAGATAAATGTACATTGGGAGATAGGTTAGACAGTTTCACTTAAATACGTCATTTGTGTTTAAGTTATAATCCCCTTACCTAAATAGAATCGGACATCCATTCACGTGCCTACGTTTAGTGCGCGCTTTAGATGAGAAGTGAGTTGAATTATTATGGAGAGTTCGATTCCACATTAATCATGTAATAATGCATTTATAATTATTATAGATTTTAATACACTTGCTATAAAATGTTTCTCAAACTCGGGCTCTGACCCGTTTATATTATCTTCCTCCATGTATATATTGTTTTACTTTAGGTGTTCCCCCGCAAGGATGCAATTGATGTTCATCCATCCGGTATTCGAGGAGCTATGGCAGTAGCGGACTGTTGCGCTACTTTGTTTTAGTCGATTCCTATCTTTGTATATCTAGATTAGGATTCAGTTTGTATATTGAGTTAGTATTCAAATGTTGTAGATTAACACTTTCATATTTCATTTACCATATTATTGTACTATCGGTTACCCGGCTGCATATTCGGGTATTTTATTATTGAGATTTTGTTGTACTTTGTATTGCACACTTGTATATATTAGTGTTTGCACATTTCACTCATCATAGTTAGATGTATATTATCGGTTATGTGCATTATTGGTTTTGTTGTTGTTGTTAAATAAAAAGTTTTAAGTTTTTAACAATTCTCTTTTAATGATTTCGTGTAGTTAGCCTTATATTATTAGTATTATCTGTTGATGTTGAGACTGTGCCATCTGGAATACCTGATTTAATGTAGCATAGGCCTGGCCACCTGTTATTATTTAGAGCGGGTTGTCACAGATGGTATCAGAGCATCAGGTTCTAGTGTCTTTATGATCTGTGTGCGTTACTACGATCTTCCGTAAGCGTTCTTGATGTAGAGCCTTATTATTAGGACGATTGGACTCATACGTCCATATTTCTTCTGTGATTTGAAAACTTCTGAAAGGTGTTCTGATACAATTGTTCTTATTTCAGATGCCACCGAAGTGAGTTCGTTCAGTTAAAGCAAATAAAGGGAATGTCCAACCCCAACCACCTCAAAGGAACATGACTTTGGATGATGTTGCTAATATTGTGGAACAAGCAGTAACTACTGCCGTTTCTATGATGGCTCAACAATCTACCGCTCGAGCAGCCCCACCCCAATTAGGATTTTCTTTATGGGAGAGAGTGAAGGAAGATTTTAGTAAGGGGCATCCTCTCGAGTTTGTAGGGGGAGTTGATGCAATGGCTGCAAGCAATGGAAGAATAGTATACGGAGGCACCTTCGTATGGTGGAGTGCAGTGAGGTGCAGAAACAATTTTTAGACACCTTTAAGTTATCGGGTGCAACTCTTCAATGGTGGGAGTCTGTCACCACATCTAAACAGGGAGATACATTACCTATAACAACATTTTGGGAACTTTTTGATCGAAGGTATTTTCCTTCCTCTTCTCGAGATATAAAGATTGTTCAAGGAAATAGAACGGTGGCAGAGTTTGAGGAAGATTTTTCTAGATGGGGGAAATTAGTACCCGATGAGGTAAATACGTAAGAGAAGCGTATATAAAAGTTTGTTCGAGGTTTAGATTGGAAAATCCGATAACATTTGTTTGAGAGTCCAAAGTTAGTGACTTTCATTGAGGTGGTGAATGCAACACTATTAAAGTGTCGTGAATATCGTCTTCGTTCGCAAGAGGGAAAGAACTTTGGAGATTCGAGTTCGCCAAGTAAGTTTGGCGACGAGAGTGCCAGTAATGCGAGTGGGCAAAAAGGATTCGTGGATAAATGTTTCTTTTGTAAAGAAATAGGTCATAAAAAGAGAGATTGTCCTCAAAGAGGTAAAGGACCACGTTTTAATGAAGTCTTGGAAGTGCAACCCCTACAGCAGATTCGAGGTCGGTTTAGACTGGGGGACTTTGTTTGGGAGCCCATTGATGAGGAAGGGCAATCGTACTAGAGGTGGAGGATGTAAGTTAATTTTCCTTTACTAATAGGATAATTACCATGTAGGGTTTTGGGACTATTGTATGGGAGATATTTGTGAATGGTTGGTGCTATAGCCCTATTATGTATGCTATGTAATGACCCTAAGGAGAATTTTGAGCAAGATAGGCTTTTATGCAATTATTTTATAATGAATAAATGATTTTGCAAGGTGCACAAAAAGAGCCATAAACCTTGTGGTAAATGTAAGAATGGTTATGGTGATAAGTAGTAATGATAAAGCTACTTATTTTTATTTTGTCATAATAGACTGTTATAATTGTTGTATTCCAGATATGGATGTTCCTTATAAATGGAAATATATTGAAATGATGTAAGATGTTGTTTCTGTTTGAAAGTTGAGATTGTGGATTGTTGGGAAGCAGGAAAATTTTAGCTCATGATTATGATAATATTTGTGAGCTACATGCTGTTATATATATGATGATTTAAAAGACCTTGCGTTGGACATAAGGCATTTTATATATTATATTATATTACATAAACCGTTTTTAAAATAAATTATTTTTAAAAATAAAACTTTTTATCGGTCTTCGGTCCTTTTTAAAATGATTTTCACTAAAATAATTTCAAACTCTAGTCCGGATTTAACAAACTCTCAATCCCCGACGTCGCTACATAGTAGTGTATTTGGAGGGTTCCTTGTTTGGTTTTCGCTTTTGCGAGACGTCCCCCGCAGGAAAGTGGCGAATGTCAGGAATTGAGAGGAGTTATTTCTTCGGACCATTCAAAATGTTTACACTAATTAAAATGTTAGTATTATATTAATGGAAATGTGAAACTTTGGAGGCAAATAAAGCCTCATTATGATTGTTGTGAGCATAAAGCTCAAATATAAAGGGTGTATGGGCGCCCTAGTTGTGGAAATTGGTTTTATTTAATTCATAATCAACCGAAAATAAAATAAATTAAATAAACTCGTCGTGGGAAGTTAGAAGTTTGGAGATAGGATTAGTGAGTATGGGTATATTAGACTTAGTTGAGCTATGGAGAATTAGTCTTAGCTAAAATTTCGAGGACGAAATTTTTGTTAGTGGGGAAGTTTGTAACAACCCGAGGTCTTGGAGAGGAGGATTTATTTATTTTGGGAGAAATAAATAATATTTTATTAGAGAAATAATTAAATTGGCAATTGAGGTCAAAATTTCAAGTTGTTAGAAAGTGTGTTGAATGTCGATTCCGAGGGTACCATAGTGTTCGGGAGGGTCGAGAAAGTCGAAATGACTGTACTTGGGGTCTATTTAGGTTCCGAAATAAATTAGGACCATTTGACTCGAATTAAAGTCACTGAGTCATTTAAAGTGTGTATTATCATTTAAAGATGTGTATCTTGGGAGATTAGGCTTATTAAGCCTACGAGAGATATTTCCCCAAAGAGAGAAAGAGAAAAAGAAATAAAGAAAGAGAGAAGAAAAAGAGAAGAAGAAAAGGAAGGAGAAAAAAGAGAGAAAGTGGAGATTTCCGGCAAATACGCGATCTCAAGGTGGATTCAGACCCTGGGAACCCGAGGCAAGTGATTACACTTGCTAAATAATTATTGTGTACCCATTATTGCATGATTATTGGATTGAATTTTGGGTTTTAGGTTTAAATTTTTAAAACCTAACTTTTGGGAAAACCTTATATTTGTAGTGTATAAAATGGATTTAAGGTTAGAAATTAGTCTATATTGATTCTAGAATGAAAATTAATGTTATATATGTGATTGGGTTGTATGAAAATGGTTAGAAGATGATTAAAACGTTTTTTTGGGTATTTTGGGTTAAGAAGAAAATTGCCCATTTCGTAGCTTGCTACACTTGCCGAATCGATTCGCCCCTTCCGAATCGATTCGGTCTGTTGCAGAATCCCCAGGTCTTTAGGGACGAATCGATTTGCCCCATGAGAATCGATTCGGTATGTAGCAGAATCTTAGGTCCATTGGACCGAATCTATTCGGATGGACCGAATCGATTCGCTTTCTAGGGCCGAATCGATTCAGAGGGGCTGAATCGATTCGAAAACAGGGGATTTTTGGAGATATTTTTCTAGAGAAAATTTTTTCTCGTTTTGTTCGAGGTTATCAATTGGGAATCTCTATAGAAGTTATATAGAGTATATTTTGGAGACTTTTAGAGAGTTTCCCTTATAAGATATGATTGGAGTCATATTGACTAAATTTGAGGAATACCGATTAGATATTTTGGTATGTTCTAAATGGGAAAACCCACCTTAATTGGAGATTCTAGTTGGAGATAATAATTAACATTCATATGAAAGAATGAGAATAGTTTAGAGAGTTTGGATCTTGGGATAAAACCCCAAAATGGGATAACTCAAAGGTTCATAAAATGAATTGAACCCTATTATGGATGGAGAATTATAAATGCTAAATTGAGGTGTATTAGGATAAAGAATATCCTTAGCTTGAATTGAATTTAGAGACAATTCATTATTAGAGGCGACATGTGAGCTTCAAGCGAGAAATAGTATAGTGTATACTAAGTCGGGAAGATGTGTGAGAATTACGATTAGCGTATCTAGAGAGAGAGAGATACTAATCAAAGACATTAAATCTATTGCGCCTAAAAGCGCACAATGAATATGAAAATGATGTTGCATGTATACTTTATATGATGGTATACCTTTATTATTTGGGATGTATGTATACCTTATATGATGGTGTATATACATGTTAGGCATACCCTCTCCTTGCTATCATTGGGAAGTTTCGTGCGCAGAGGGTGAGCATCCTGGCTCAAAGAGCATGATGTGGATATTACCCAGGTCATAGTCATCCATGGTGGTCAGCAAATGGCATATATATATATATATATATATATATATATATATATACATTTATTTATTTTGGGGGTGAGAGGTCGTGGGTATGTGTGGCTCTCACTTGCCGGTTAGGAGCTATGACCGCTTCCCGAACGTTGTGTGCTTGAGTTGATAACGAGCTGGGTATCGTTGAACCCCACCAGGTGACCCCAGTTTGCGATGTATATGGGCTGCTGGAAGATGATAGCATGTGAGCCTGCGTCCTTTGAGTTATAGCTCGATTGGATGGTTGTTATTGCCTGTGCTTGTACTTGGGTATCAAGGGAATAATGGACCTCAACGACCTACATTGCCAGGATTAGTGTATCGGGGGGGTTCCTTATTTGTATTTCGCCTCGGGGAGATGTCCCATGCACGAACCGCAGTGTAATGATGGAACTTGGCGTCAAGTTAGTCCTTAATGCTCATACTTATATATATCATCTATCCCGACAATCGACAGTTGCAGGAGTAGTGTAACGGGGGGGGGGGGGGGGGGGTTCCTTGTTTGGATTTCTCTCCGGCGAGACGTCCCACGCATAAAACGCCGTTACTGTTGAGAATTGGGAATATAAATTAATTAAAATTTGGATAATAAATTGGGTTACATGCATCTTGCATTGAGGGCATAATGATCCTCGAGGATCGATACGGCCAGGAGTAGTGTAATGGGGGGGGGGGGTGTTCCTTGTTTGGATTTCGCCTCGACGAGACGTCCCACGCATTAAACGCAGTGCCGTGTTGAGAATCAAGAGGAATTTAGTCCTCAACTCATGATGCTAATAACTCATATGTAATAATTACCTATATATATTGTTTACATGCCAATTAAGGGCATCACTAGAATATATGAAATTCTAGTAATTGAAAATGTTGATGTATTATGTTGTTGCGATTATGAGCATGATGATGCAACTTTATATGTTCAACAAATGAACATTATAAATTTAACTATAATACTAATGTTAATGTATACAATTTGAAGAATATAGATAAATGTAGATTGGGAGATAGGTTAGACGGTTTCACTTAAATACATCATTTGGGTTTCAGTTAGAATCCTCTTACCTAAATAGAATCGGACATCCATTCACGTGCCTACGTTTAGTGCGCACTTTAGATGAGAGGTGAGTTGAATTATTATGGAGAGTTCCATTCCACTTTAATCATGTAATAATGCATTTATAATTATTATGCATTTTAATACACTTTCTATAAAATGTTTTTCAAACTCGGGCTTTGACCCGTATATATTGTCTTCCTCCATGTATATATTGTTTTACTTTAGGTGTTCCCCTGCAAGGACGCAATCGATGTTCATCCATCCGGTATTCGAGGAGCTATGGCAGTAGCGGACTGTTGCGGCACTTTGTTTTACTCGATTCCTATCTTTGTATATCTATATTAGGATTCAGTTTGTATATTGAGTTAGTATTCAAATGTTGTAGATTAACACTTTCATATTTCATTTATCAGATTATTGTACTGTCTGTTACCCGACAGCATATTCGGGTATTTTATTGTTGAGATTTTGTTGTACCGTGTATTGCACACTTGTATATATTGATGTTTGCATATTTCACTCATCATAGTTAGATGTATATTATCGGTTATGTGCATTATTGGTTTTGTTGTTGTTGTTAAATAAAAAGTTTTAAGTTTTTAACAATTCGCTTTTAATGATTTCGTGTAGTTAGCCTTATATTATTAGTATTGTCTGTTGATGTTGAGACTGTGCCATCTGGGATACCTGATTTAATGTAGCATAGGCCTGGCCACCCGTTATTATTTAGAGCGGGTTATCACAGATGGTATCAGAGCATCAGGTTCTAGTGTCTTTAGGATCTGTGTGCGTTACTACGATCTTCCGTAAGCGTTCTTGATGTAGAGCCTTATTATTAGGACGATTGGATTCATACGTCCATATTTCTTCTGTGATTTGAAAACTTCTGAAAGGCGTTCTGATACAATTGTTCTTGTTTCAGATGCCACCGAAGGGAGTTCGTTCAGTTAAAGCAAATAAAGGGAATGTGCAACCGCAACCGCCTCAAAGGAACATGACTACAGATGATGTTGCTAATATTGTGGAACAAGAAGTAACTACTGCCATTTCTATGATGGCTTAACAATCTTCCACTCGAGAAGCCCCACCTCATTTAGGATTTTCTTTATGGTAGAGAGTGAAGGAAGATTTTAGTAAGGGGCATCCTCTCGAGTTTGCAGGGAGAGTTGATGCAATGGCTGCAAGCAATGGAAGAATAGTATACGGAGGCACCTTCGTATGGTGGAGTGCAGTGAGGTGCAGAAACAATTTTTAGCCACCTTTAAGTTATCGGTTGCAACTCTCCAATGGTGGGAGTCTGTCACCACATCTGATCAGAGAGATACTTTACCTATAACAACATTTTGGTAACTTTTTGATCGAAGGTATAATCCTTCCTCTTCTCGAGATATAAAGATTGTTCAAGGAAATAGACGGTGGCAGAGTATGAGGAAGATTTTTCTAGTTGGGAAAAATTAGTACTTGATGAGGTAAATACGTAAGAGAAGCGTATATCAAAGTTTGTTCGAGGTTTAGATTGGAAAATCCGATAACATTTGTTTGAGAGTCCAAAGTTAGTGACTTTCATTGAGGTGGTGAATGCAGCACTATTAAAGTGTCATAAATATCGTCTTCGTTCGTAAGAGGGAAAGAACTTTGGAGATTCGAGTTCGTCAAGTAAGTTTGGCGAAGAGAGTGCCAGTAATGCGAGTGGGCAAAAAGGATTCGTGGATAAATGTTTCTTTTGTAAAGAAATAGGTCATAAAAAGAGAGATTGTCCTCAAAGAGGTAAAGGACCACGTTTTAATGAAGTCTTGAAAGTTCAACCCCTACAGCAGATTCGAGGTCGGTTTAGACTGGGGGACTTTGTTTGGGAGCCCATTGATGAGGAAGGGAAATCGTACTTGAGGTGGAGGATGTAAGTTAATTTTCCTTTACTAATAGGATAATTACCATGTAGGGTTTTGGGACTATTGTATGGGAGATATTTGTGAAGGGTTAGTGCTATAGCTCTATTATGTATGGTATGTAATGACCCTAAGGGGAATTTTGAGCAAGATAGGCTCTTATGCTATTATTTTATAATGAATAGATGATTTTGCAAGGTGCTCAAAAAGAGCTATAAACCTTGTGGTAAATGAAAGAATGGTTATGGTGATAAGTAGAAATGATAGAGCTACTTATTTTTATGTGGTCATAATAGATTGTTATAATTGTTGTATTCCAGATATGGATGTGCCTTATAAATGGCAATATATTGAAATGATGTAAGATGTTGTTTATGTTTGAAAGAGTAGATTGTGGATTGTTCGGATGGAGGAAAATTTTAGCTCATGATTATGATAATACTTGTGAGCTACATGATGTTTTATATATGACGATTTAAAAGACCTTGCGTTGGACATAAGGCATTTTATATATTATATTATATTACATTAACCGTTTCAAAAAAAATTGTTTTTAAAAATAAAACTTTTTATCGGCCTTCGGGCCCTTTCAAAATGATTTTCACTAAAATACTTTCAAACTCTAGTCCGGATTTAACAAACTCTCAATCCCCGACGTCGCTACATAGTAGTGTATTGGGAGGGTTCCTTGTTTGGTTTTCGCTTTTGCGAGACGTCCCCTACACGAAAGTGGCAAATGTTAGGAATTGAGAGGAGTTATTTCTTTGGACCATTTAAAATTTTTACACTAATTAAAATGTTAGTATTATATTAATGGAAATGTGAAACTTTGGAGACAAATAAAGCCTCATTATGATTTCTGTGAGCATAAAGCTCAAATATAAAGGGTGTATGGGCGCCCTAGTTGTGGAAATTGGTTTTATTTAATTCATAATCAACTTAAAATAAAATAAATTAAATAAACTCGTCGTGGGAAGTTAGAAGTTTGGAGATAGGATTAGTGAGTATGGGTACATTAGACTTAGTTGAGCTTTGGAGAATTAGTCTTAGCTAAAGTTTCGAGGATGAAATTTTTGTAAGTGGGGAAGTTTGTAATAACCCGAGGTCTTGGAGAGGAGGATTTATTTATTTTGGGAGAAATAAATAATATTTTATTAGAGAAATAATTAAATTGGCAATTGAGGTCAAAATTTCAAGTTGTTAGAAAGAGTGTCGAATGTCGATTCCGAGGGTACCATAGTGTTCGGGAGGGTCGAGAAAGTCGATATGACTGTACTTGGGGTCTATTTAGGTTCCGAAATAAATTAGGACCATTTGACTCGAATTAAAGTCACAGAGTCATTTAAAGTGTGTATTATCATTTAAAGATGTGTATCTTGGGAGGTTAGGCTTATTAAGACTACGGGAGATATTTCTCCAAAGAGAGAAAGAGAAAAAGAAATAAAGAAAGAGAGAAGAAAGAGAGAAGAAGAAAAGGAAGGAGAAAAAAGAGAGAAAGTGGAGATTTCCGGCAAATACGCGATCTCAAGGCGGATTCAGAACCTGGGAACCCGAGGCAAGTGATTAAACTTGCTAAATAATCATTGTGTACCAATTATTGCATGGTTAGTGGATTGAATTTTGCGTTTTAGGTTTTAATTGTTAATACCTAACTTTTGGGAAAACCTTATATTTGTAGTGTATAAAATGGATTTAAGGTTAGAAATTAGTCTATGTGGATTCTAGAATGAATACTAATGTTATATATGTGATTGGGTTGGATGAAAATGGTTAGAAGATGATTAAAACGTTTTTTGGGTATTTTGGGTTAAGAAGAAAATTGCCCATTTCATAGCTTGCTGCACTTGCCGAATCTATTCGCCCCTTCCGAATCGATTTCGTCTGTTGCTGAATCCCCAGGTCTTTAGGGACGAATCGATTTGCCCCATGTGAATCGATTCGGTATGTAGCAGACTCTCAGGTCCATTGGACCGAATCTATTCGTATGGACCGAATCGATTCGCTTTCTAGGGCCGAATCGATTAAGAGGGTCTGAATCGATTCGAAAACAGGGGATTTTTGGAGATATTTTTCTAGGGAGAATTTTTTCCCGTTTTGTTCGAGGTTATCAATTGGGAATCTCTATAGAAGTTATATAGAGTATATTTTGGAGACTTTTAGAGAGTTTCCCTTATAAGAAATGATTGGAGTCATATTGACTGAATTTGAGGAATACCGATTAGATATTTTGGTATGTTCTAAGTGGGGAAACCCACCTTAATTGGAGATTCTAGTTGGAGATAATAATTAACATTCATATGAAAGAATGACAATAGTTTAGAGAGTTTGGATCTTGGGATAAAACCAAAAAATGGGATAACTCAAAGGTTCATAAAATGAATTGAACCCTATTATGGATGGAGAATTATAAATGCTAAATTGAGGTGTATTAGGATAAAGAATATCCTTAACTTGAATTGAATTTAGAGACAATTCATTATTAGAGGCGACATGTGAGTTTCAAGCGAGAAATAGTATAGTGTATACTAAGTGGTGAAGATGTGTAAGAATTACGATTAGAGTATCTAGAGAGAGAGAGATACTAATGAATGACAATAAATCTATTGCGCCTAAAAGCGCACAATGAATATGAAAATGATGTTGCATGTATACCTTATATGATTATATACCTTTATTATTTGGGATGTATGTATACCTTATATGATGGTGTATATACATGTTAGGCATACCCTCTCCTTGCTATCATTGGGAAGTTTCGTGCGCAGAGGGTGAGCATCCTGGCTCAAAGAGCATGATGTGGATATTCCCCAGGTCATAGTCGTCCATGGTGGTCAGCAAATGGCATATATATATATATATATATATATACATTTATTTATTTTGGGGGTGAGAGGTCGTGGGTATGTGTGGCTCTCACTTGCCGGTTAGGAGCTATGACCGCTTCCCGGACGTTGTGTGTTTGAGTTGATAACGAGGTGGGTATCGTTGAACCCCACCAGGTGACCCCAGTTTGCTACGTATATGGGCTGCTAGAAGATGATAGCATGTGAGCCTGCGTCCTTTGAGTTATAACTCATTTGGATGGTTGTTATTGCTTGTGCTTGTACTTAGGTATCAAGGGAATAATGGACCTCAACGACCTACATTGCCAGGATTAGTGTATCGGGGGGGTTCCTTATTTGGATTTCGCCTCGGCGAGACGTCCCACGCATGAACCGCAGTGTAATGATGGAACTTGGCGGCAAGTTAGTCCTTAATGCTCATACTTATATATATATATATCACCTATCCCGACAATCGACTGTGCCAGGAGTAGTGTAACGGGGGGGTTCCTTGTTTGGATTTCGCTTCGGCGAGACGTCCCACGCATAAAACGCCGTGTACTGTTGAGAATTGGGAATATAAATTAATTAAAATTTGGATAATAAATTGGGTTACATGCATCTTGCATTGAGGTCATAATGATCCTCGAGGATCGATATGGTCAGGAGTAGTGTAATGGGGGGGGGGGGGGTTCCTTATTTGGATTTCGCCTCGACGAGACGTTACACGCACTAAACGTAGTGCCGTGTTGAGAATCGAGAGGAGTTTAGTCCTCAACTCGTGATGCTAATAATTCATATGTAATAATTACTTATATATATTGTTTACATGCCAATTAATGGCATCACTAGAATATATGAAATTCTAATAATTGAGAATGTTAATGTATTATGTTGTTGCGATTATGAGCATGATGATGCAACTTTATATGTTCAACAAATGAACATTATAAAGATAACTATAATACTAATGTTAATGTGTACAATTTGAAGAATATAGATAAATGTAGATTGGGAGATAGGTTAGACGGTTTCACTTAAATACGTCATTTGGGTTTCAGTTAGAATCCTCTTACCTAAATAGAATCGGACATCCATTCACGTGCCTACGTTTAGTGCGCGCTTTAGATGAGAGGTGAGTTGAATTATTATGGAGAGTTCCATTCCACCTTAATCATGTAATAATGCATTTATAATTATTATGCATTTTAATACACTTGCTATAAAATGTTTTTCAAACTCGGGCTCTGACCCGTTTATATTATCTTCCTCCATGTATATATTGTTTTACTTTAGGTGTTCCCCCGTAAGTACGCAATCGATGTTCATCCATCCGGTATTCGAGGAGCTGTGGCAGTAGCGGACTGTTACGACACTTTGTTTTAGTCGATTCCTATCTTTGTATATCTAGATTAGGATTCAGTTTTTATATTGAGTTAGTATTCAAATGTTGTAGATTAACACTTTCATATTTCATTTATCAGATTATTGTACTGTCTGTTACCCGACAACATATTCGGGTATTTTATTGTTGAGATTTTGTTGTACCGTGTATTGCACACTTGTATATATTGGTGTTTGCACATTTCACTCATCATAGTTAGATGTATATTATCGGTTATGTGCATTATTGGTTTTGTTGTTGTTGTTAAATAAAAAGTTTTAAGTTTTTAACAATTCGCTTTTAATGATTTCGTGTAGTTAGCCTTATATTATTAGTATTGTCTGTTGATGTTGAGACTGTGCCATCTGGGATACCTGATTGAATGTAGCATAGGCCTAGCCACCCGTTATTATGTAGAGCGGGTTGTCACAATATTAATGTTGCAAAAAGTGGGACCTTAAACCTGAATTTAATGAGGCTTTACATGAGGAAAATTGGAGGGAAATAAGAGTAGGGGAGGAATAAGTACACATTACTCTTATTAAATCAAAGAACGAGAATTACACCTCTTACAATCACAAAAATACCTCATCAAGCATGGATTAGCCTCCCATTGCTATTGCATTTGTTATCCCAAGAGGAAAATGCATTAAGAGCATAGAAAATAAATTTATTCATCCTGCATAGTTGGCAGTTAATCCATTCTTTTATCTCTGTAATATTTTAAAAAGTCTATTGTACTAATCATACCATTAGTCTTGACTTCGAATTAGATCCTAAAACACCACCACTTATGCCTTCTTCCACAATAGCATGAAGCTCTCGGATGTAGAGATCTCCTTCGTTGATGAGACGATGACTAAGATAATTCATGTTCCCGTGTCATCACTTAGGCGTTCTTCGACCCCATCAATGGGCGAAGAAAAATATTATGAAGGAGTTGATATCTCCATTCCCTTGCTTTTAACTCAAGTTTAGGTGGTTGAGACCTCAGGTCTAAAGGATTTCAAGCCTTTATTTAATCTGTATTCAGTTTCCAATGACACAATATCTTTTGGGTAATCTTATCTTATTGAAGCCATTAATGTAAAAAAATCATATCCTTTAATGCAAGCACCCCTTGTAGTAGATAAGAGTTACAAAATCAAGGATATACTAAGTCCGTTGTCTCCAAATGAAGCGCTTATCTTTCGTAGGCATATTTAAGAGATCATCTCTAAGGCCCTAATGAAAACTTTAAATATTGTTGCTAGTAGTGTTGAGAAACAACTAGAGCACTTGATTTAAGTCCATAGCCCTCCTATTTCTTGGCATTTAAAGGATTCACAATCTATAGACACGCTTCAAAGATTTGCAAGGTTGCCCTTTAAAGAGCTAGAATATTTCACATTTTTTAGTGGTCTTATAGTAGCTTACTCTTATGTTATCTTTTTGAATGATTGGAAGAGGAAATTATGAGATAACTGAATAATGTAGTTCATTCTATCTTCTTCCATATTAAAACCTTGTCTCAGGTTGAGTGCGAGGAAATATCATTGTTTACTAATAAAGCTTAATTCTTCAACCAAAAACCTATGGGTGAAAAAGACTTACAGGATATAAGAGCCATTTGAAGCAAAAGGATTGCACTCTTATTTGAAAAAAAAAGGTAGAGAAGCATCTTGTTGTTATTATTATTTCATTCGAGGTATCCATCATTAAGGAGGAGGACTTCCAATAAAGGTTAGGCCAACTAGTTGGTAAAATGCAGTAAAAAAGTTGTGTGATGCTAATTAAATTATTTATTGGAACATTCATTTAATTAGGTGTTTAAATTTGTTCAAACCAAATTCAATTTTAGATCAACCCCTAAACATGCATCTAAGTGTCATAAATCATTCAAACCATGCATGTGAAACAAAGACGACAAATTCAGGAAAAAAAAACCTTTCGGGTAAAAACTTTTTTTCAACACTTTGAAAAGTTTACAAGACCATTGGGTTACACACAACCTGATAATCGCCCACAAGTCTAATGCACGGTGTCTTCATGAAACCTTCAAAGCTACAAGAGACAACGAAATACCCTCCAGGTGTCAGTTTGTCACACATAATCACTATGCTCGGTGTCCACCGCTCAGATATGGAGATGCCTTCTCCACTGAGGTTTAATTGTAACAAAGTATTCTTTGGGTTCCTCAAAAATAACTCACATAAAAGATATTGGGATTTGTGAATTGTAAAATAAGAATTTAACCCTAAAAATGTTGAAGAATAAACCAAAACACTCAAAAACATATTTTGTTTAAAACCAGTGTTTCTCCACATGAAAATCAGAAGCCTGACACCCTTATTGATAATAAAAATCAAGGCGATGACGGGTGAGCAAAAACCTCAGTCGTTCGAACGAAGTACAACATCGTTCGAGCAAACCTCCATCTCGTTTGAATGAGATGTGACTTCATTTGAACGACAGCCACCGATGCCCTTAAAAACTTTTAATGTTTTAAATAGCTTGGAATCCTCAAACCTTATAACTGTTCATGGGATCAAGAGATATTTATCCAATAATTTTATGAGAAAATGTTTTTGAAAAATAAAAATCTTTTATAAAAATTTCAAAAAAAACATTTTAACTTTTATAAAAAATATCCCAGCACTTTTAATGTGAAATGTAAATGAAACTTAAACACATTTTACCAAATTCATCTTTGTTGGTCTTGAATGTTGAAGTATTCTTGTAATTCGAGTTCGTCTCTTGTAGATGTAATCTTCTCATTTCTTCGATGACATGTAACGGTATATGACATACTAAATTGATAACGAACAAGAATGTCCTTACAAATATCCCACTATGTCTATGCTAGTATAATTAAAATTATCCGAATTATCAATCTCAAATGACCTATACAAATCTACCCTTCCATAAACTCAAACATGGAAAGATGAACTGCCAAGTCTTCAAAAATTTCAAACGATGCTTCAACAATAAATTTTTCAAAAAGCTCCAAGCTTTTCTCATCAGGGTGTGCAATCCAAAAATCTTCAATTGTACCTACACACATGAGACAAAGAAAAAACCTCGTGTAGAATCGAGTATGAAATTATATAAAGCATAAACATGAAAGCATAATCAAATCCCCCCCCCCCCATAATATCATAATTCGTTCTCCCCCTTTTTAGTTGTCCCGCATAGACAACGAAAAGCATAAATCACATAAAGCAAAATGGGGTGTCACGGTAAACCAAGCAAACAAACTATTTTTGAATTTCTCAATTTTTTTATACGAAATTGTAAAAATAATGTTACAAAAATCACACACCATGAATTTACACTAAGACAACCAAATCGAGGAAACAAAATGAATGAGTGTGAACAGATTCGATAAGAAAAACGACTTAATCATATCATATGTGCAAGATGCATAAGTGTACTCCAACGAATGAACATAAAAAACAGTCCTTAGGTGTAGAATTTGTTGAATTTAGATGACATTGTCTTAATCATATCAAATCAAAGTCTAAATGATTTCCAAACTAATAACGTCCAAAACTATGTAATGCTTTTTCATGACTTTTAAGGACGTGCAAACTGTTGAAAATTCCATCTAAACTCCCTCATTAAAAGATAATTCTTTTTATTTTTCTAATGAGGTGATGACAAAAAAAAAACTTATTGGCCCATTTTTGGCATAATTTTCTTTATTGGACCCCGTATAATTTTCAATTCCTCAATTTTTAGGTCCTTTTAAACAGTGGTTTAACCGCAAAGGATAAATGAGTACATTTCTTAGCCCTTCCCCATTTTTTAAAATCAAAACACACAATCTCACAAATGGTTTACATCATGCACTACGGTTTGTAAAGTTTTATCGCATTTGGTTCATGGAATAGACATAATTGAGATGGAAACACTCAACCAACATGTGATAGATAAGCACAAAAGTCAAACAAATTCGTGCATGTGTGCAATAAAGAACAAATAGAGTCAATCAAGTAGTTAGTAACACTATATTATCTCAAAGACTCCAAACTTTGTAAAGAACATGAATGACACAATATATTGTCTCAAAACACTATTAAATAGTCACATGGATATGGCATGAAGTTGTGACTGGGTCATCCTAAATGTCAATTCACATAAGGTGTAAACAAAATAGAAAATTCTTTTTGGATTTTTCAAATTTTTCTAAAGTAAATGTCTATTTGTATTTTTTTTTCAAACACTGTTCAGAAACAACCCAACAGTACCACATAAGATATCAAGATGAAACAGAGGACTAAAAATAGAAAAATTATTTCCAGGGGCCATTCAAATGAGACTCATTGTCATTTGAAGGACAAGTGATCTCGCATGAAGGCTTCACGCGAGATGGATTCTCGTTAGAACGAGAAAAGAAAATTTTCCCAGTTTAATCAGAATATCATACAGTTTTGTCCAGTGAGAAAATTTTGAGAAAATAGTTCATGGATTGGGAAAACTGATGCAAAAATAGTAAAAATAGTAAAACAAGGTAAGATACAAAATTATACATACTAGCAATAGGCAAAAAGGTGTCATCAAGTAAATCACCCTATGCTAGCAAACATGTCTAGACCTCATCTAGTAGGGGCGTTGGAGTTTCCCAAAGAATCTGACATGTTTTGAAACAAATCCATAAAGTCATATGAAGTCTTGACAAAAAATTTACTTTCTCTCAAATATATGTAAACTCTCTATCATTATGCGAACATGTGAAGAAGCGAAGCGTGACACATGACCCAATTTAAAACAAAACTCCCTAAGGTGTCCTCTCTTTTTGAAATGGGAGCAACATATACTGGCCTAGGTACGCCTCTCTCAATACCTCTATGACGTTATCTCTTAACAAGTCGGGGACGCCTAGGTGGGTTGGGTTGAGTCACGAAAATAGGAACCGGCTTGGGTACAATAATAGAAGTGGATACACCATCATGACCTTTCCTAAATATTAACCACCACCCAAAACGGGATTGAGAACCATCTTTTCAACTTTCTTAGAAGCATTCTTTAAGGGGAATTTGACCTCCCGGACATGTTCGAGATCACTCTCGAGTTGGGATACACGTGTCATCAGACTAGACACCGTGTTAGTCAAATCACAGTTTTCCCTCCTAAAAACTTATTTTTCCATCTCCAAATCTTAAACTCGACGATCTAAATATCTATTATACTTTTTTATTTTCAAGGTCTCTATGTACAAATCCCTAAAATCATCTTGGAGCTCTCTTTCATCTCCACTCTAAAACTCGCTCTCATCTCCACTAGAAGCACTCGAGTCATCACCATTGCTCTTGTGAACACTATCATCGTGAGACAAAGTGGGTGTGTTCACACAACTCAAAAAATCTACAAACATCCCATTTGATAAATCTTTATTCCACCCATGTCCCTCATCTTCCTCATCTTCCTCACTATCACTAAGTGTGGCGGGCATATCAGTTCTTTGCCCTTTCTCATTAACCTAGTAAGACACTCTGTAGCTATATTCCCTTTACCCTCACACTCAAAGAACCTGATCTCATCATCCTTATCACTTTTCTTTGGTTTACTCTTTCTTTTTATTTTACTCAAAATATCTCTTTTTATTTGAAGAATTTTCTTTAGACATTTTGAGAAACTTTTTAAAAAATTTGGCAAGTAAGGTCATGTCAAAATCAGACTCGTTCTCAGACTCAGACTCACAAAAAACTCACTTTCTTTTCTTATCCCTCTTCCTCGAAACATCCTCACTCGATCTCGACTGTGACTTAAGTACGATCCCCTTATCTTTTGGCTTGATAGTTTGGGGAAACATATCTAACTCGTAAGTATGAAGACCACCTGCCATCTCTTCTAAATTAAGTGTGCTCAAATTTCTCATCGAGTTAAAACCGTGACTTTTGGAACAAAATGTTTTGGAAGGGATCTCAAAATCTTTTTTACAACCTGAATGTTATCAATTACCTCACCCAAATTAAAACAAGTGTTGACAATGTCCGACAAACGTGCGTAAAACTCATCAAAAGTCTCGGACTCTAACGTAGTAATGGTCTCAAATTGGGGGGCTAATTTTTTCAATTTTGACTCTTTAACAACGATTGTACCCTCGTGTGTCAATTTTAAAACATCCTATGCCTTTTTAGACGTGGTGCACGTCATAATACGTCAGAATTCCTCGGATGTGATGAGTCTAGAAATAGAACTCAAAGCAAGGGACTTAAAGTTAGATAATTCATAATCGTCCTCCTTCCAGTTTGACTTTGGTTTTAAAGAGGTGACATTATCAACAATCACGGTGGGAGGAGTCCAACCATTTTCAACCAACAATAAAAGTCGCTCATCTATGGCTTTTAAAAAAGATTTTATGTGAGCTTTCTAATAAGCACAATTATCATCATCCAAGATGGTCACCCAATTATATAAGTGATCCGTTGAAAAACTTGCAATTTTTAAACAAAATCAATATCACACAAGTTTGCGGAAAATAGGAATACGCGATAAATTAGTTTACCCTGCTTTGATACCAATTTGTAAAAAAGATGTGTGATACTAATTAAATTTTTTATTAGAACACATATTTAATTAGGTGTCAAAATTTGATCAAACCAAATTCAATTTTAGATCATCCCTTAAACATGCATCTAAGTGTCATAAATCATTCAAACCATGCATGTGAAAGAAAGAAGACAAATTCAAGAAAAAAAAACCTTTCGGGTAAAAACCTTTTTTCAGCACTTTGAAAAGTTTACAAGACCATTGACTTACAAACAACCTGATGATCTCCCACAAGTGTAACGCACGGTGTTTTCGTCAAACCTTCGAAGATATTAGAGATAGAAAAATACCCTCGAGGTGTCGGTTAGTCATCTTCGGCTCATCCACACGCATAATCACTACGCTCGGTATCCACCGATCAGATATGGAGATGCCTTCTCCATTGAGGTTGAAATAAAACAAAGTATGCTTTGAGTTCCTAAAAAATAACTCACATAAAAGATATTGGGATTTGTGAATTGTAGAATAAAGATTGAACCCTAAAAAATGTTACAGAATAAACCAAAACACTCAAAAAAACATATTTTGTTTAAAACCGGTGTTTCTCAACATGAAAATCATAATCGTGACACCCTTATTTATATTAAAAATCAAGGTGGTGACGTGTCATCAAAAACATCTGTTGTTCGAACGAAGTGCAACGTCATTCGAGCAAACCTCCATCTCGTTTGAGAGAGATGTGACATCGTTTGAACAACAATCATTGATTCCCTTAAAAACTTTTAAAGTTTTAAACAACTTGGAATCCTTAAACCTTAGAACTTTTCATGAGATTTGGAGATATTTATCCAAGACTTTTATGAGAAAATATTTTTGAAAAATAAAAACCTTTTATAAAAATTAAAAAAAAAAACATTTAACTTTTATAAAATATATCCCAATACTTTTAATAAATGAAACTTAAACATATTTTACCAAATTCATCTTTGTTGGGCTTAAATGTTCAAGTCTTCTTGTAATTCAGATTCATCTCTTGTAGATGTAATCTTCTCAATTCTTCGACGACATGTAGTGGTATATGACATAATAAATTGATAACGAATAATAATGTCATTATAAATGCATATATTAACCTATTATACATCTAAGCTAGACGAGAAGGAGTCTCAGATAAGAGCCTAAAAACTAATTATGAAGTTTTTAGTCAAATTTTAGGACTTTTATATTTAAAAACATTCATTAAGAAGTAATGTTTCCAATTGTATAATGTAATTCTACATTTTGTTCTTAATAGCTAGCTTCCCAGATAGTTGGAGAATAAGGCTTTAAGAATCTGGAATTTTTATTTCTTATGTGAACATAACCATTAATGTTTCTCAAATTATACTATTTTCCTTTAAATGCTCTATGAATTTGGAGTGGCCTTTCCCATTTTGGGCACCATTTTCCATAAGTAGAATCCATTCAACCTAAAGGCGAGACAGTTTTCCAAACCAATTCCCCCTCATTAAAGGATATTTTCTTCACTTTGTTGTTATAGTTGCTGGTTCATTTCTTCTTTTGGATTAAGACGTTGTTAAAGTATTTTACCACTTCTTCACCTTTGTTTTTCAGTTCCACATACATTGCTTGATCATAGCCTTTAATTGTTAGAAAATTTTGAGCTACAACTCTTAATGAATTAAAAGTAATTTCTACTAGTAGTACAACCTCATTACCATAAGTTAAAATGTATTGAGTTATTCTAGTGCATCGCCATTTATAGGTTCTTTAAGACAAAATTTTTTTGATAGTAAATTATTCCAACATCTTTGATTTTTCTCAATCGCTTTGCTCAAATTATATTTAATTATTTCGTTGGTGAGAACTTCTTGTCCATTTAATCGAGCATTGTATAATGCTGATTTTGTTAAGGTTATGCCTAACATTGAAGTGAATTCTAACACCATTACTGATTCGAAGATAGTTACACTATCTGAGGTTATGGTTTATGGGATCCAATCATATATACAATATCTTATAATAAGTCTATTAATTCATTCTAGGTCTTTTATTTCAAAGACTTGACTTCTACTTGCTTAGTGACATCACCAGTTGTAAAAAAAACGAAACTATTTTCCTTTGAATATGGGGAATAAATCTTATCAATTACATCAATAACCCATCCTCTAAATAAACAAGGCTTAACCATAAATTGTAAGTCAATGGTATGAACATATTTTAAAGGAGCATGCTATGGATACTTTTGGCATCCTTTTACAAATTCAATGCAATCTTTCAAGATAGGAGACCAATAAAATCCATGACTTCTTAATAGCCATTTCATCTTAGGCCCATCTTGATGAACCCCCAAAGGGCAATTATGGGCTTGGGCTATGGTTTTTAAACCTTCATCTTTATTTAATCACTCTAGAATTATTCCATCAATACCTCTTTTGAATAATTTGTTAGCATACATAACATAATTGGTGTCTTTCAACCTAACAACTTTATATGTTTAATATTTGGAATGCTTAGATATTCAATTATTAGTTTTCTCTAATCTTCTCGAGCATCAATAGTTCTAATTTCCATAGTACTAAATAGTATCTTAACTTCATAACAGTAAAGTAAAAGGTTAAACATTGTCTTTATATTATTGAATATTTACATTCACAGTCATTTAAAAACCTACTTAGGTAGCAAGTAAATAGTTCCTTCTAAGTCTCACAATATTAAGACAATAGTACTCCAGTGGATGCATGGTTGAAAGATGTAACTTAAATGTTCATTCTTCCCAATGTAGATCCAAAATATGTGGCCTGACTTAGTATCTCTTAAGTGTTTGGAAATCCTTCCCTTGCTCTTTTTTCCAGTCTAGCTCTTCTTAGTGTTTTAACTTCAAGAATGGGGTAAACACTTTAGTCTTTTCTGCATCATTAAAAATAAATCATCCAAGAAAATTAAATCTACCCGAAAACCTTTGTAATTATTTTTTATTTCGGGAATTTGTAGCTTCAATGATTGCCTTCGTCTTGTTCTGATCAACCTAAATTCCTTTCTGATTCCCCAAGTACTAAAGGAAATTTCCTGTAGAAACTCTAAATGCACATTTTAAATTTCTCATTTTAAGTTGATACAACCTCATTGACTTGAAAGATTTATTCAGTTGTGTTATATGGCCAGTTACTTATTTTATTTTGATAATTACATCATCAATATAACATTCCAGAAAGGTGTCAATTATATCATAGAAAATGGTGTTAATCCCCCTTTAGGATGTTGCTCCTGCATTCATTAATCCAAATGGAATTTTAACACATTATGAGGTCCTAGATTACTAGGTCAAATGAATGAAGTATTATGGACGTCCTCTTTATCTTTAGATATCTAATTATACCAAGAATGATCATCCATCATACACATGATAGCATGACATGATGACTAATCAACCAATAAATCTACTATGGGCATTCAATATTCATCCTCGGGAGTACAACATTTAGATTCTTAAAATTAATATAGACTCTTAATTTTATTTTTTTCTCAACTATATAAGAGTTCCATTCAGCATACCTGACAGCTCGAATGAATCCATCTTTCAATAGACTTTTTATTTATTCTTTTGTTTTTGTTATACCTCCTGGAGTGGTTTTTCTCGATAGATAATTAATTGGTTTATAGCCTTATTTGATTGGTAGCCTATGCTCCACTAATTTTCTATCTAGTCCAGATAATTTATCATATTTCCAAGAAAATAAGTCCTTATACTCGTGTAGGAGGTCTATAACTAATATTTGGTCTTCTTTGATGGGATTTGCACTTATATAAGTTACTATTTTTTTCCTAAGTTGATTTCTATCATGGGATGAGGTTAATTCAACTTAGTTACTCATCCTCACTTGTCGAACTAGCTAATTCACTATTACCTTGAATAGTTTCATTTTCTACATCTTCTTTAAAGACATAGTCATCTAATTTATGGTTTTGACTTAACCAAACATGGTGATCAATTTAAAATCTTTCAACTTATATAAAACCATGTTCAAGATCTCAATGGAATGTTGAACATCAATGGGTGTGTTATCCATTAAACAATTATTTTATTTTATTTTATTTAGTTTGTCACACTAGGCCAAAAATTATATCATTCCAACTTTCCTTTAAGACTAGACCTTTTGATGCAGCTGAAGCCAAAGCCTCTGACTTTATTGGCCCCACATTTTTCTCATCTAGTTCTTATTTGATAGAGTTGGAATTAACATGAAAAGGTAGTGGATCAACTTCCACTTATTCCACAAGACTATCCTCTTTCATCAAAATTAATTTCTTATGCATAGAATAAGGAATAAATTTATTATAATGGATCCAATCTCTACGCAGTAATCCATTAAAGCTTGATCTGTCATCAATAATAACGAAAATAGTTTTAGACTTTCTATTTCCTACTTTAATATCAACTGGTAGTATACGTTTGGTATATTTTTTATCTCCATCAAAACTTGTGATAAGAATCTGAGTTTGGACCAATTTATCAGTTTTTTTGTTAGTTCTGGATAGCATGGACAATGGAAATAAGTTAACAATTACACCATTATCTGCCAATAACTTATTGATAAGGAATCCATTTATCTAATCTTTTATAAACAAATCTAATATGTTGTTACTCATATGTTTAGTAGGGTATGTAAACCAATATACAATGTAAAGTGCAGAGATAAATAGATCAAAATTATCAACCTTTGACTCTTTTTCTCCATCCACTTGCATGGAAGTTACCTCTGGAGTATCTTTAGCTTTGACCATTTTTTGAAGGATCACCACCATATTGATTGGCACTTGCTGAGGTTCAAAACCAAAATGGACATATTGTTATTCTTCAAACTCTTGAACAGGTGGTGTGGCTTCAACTTTTATAATATATCCTTTTCTTGGTTATTCGAAGAGATTTCCTCAGATGAACATCCTTTATCCATGCTCATATCCTTATTTAATTCCTTCGTACTTTCTATTAACAAGTCGGAAGAGGTCTAACTACCCTCTGGTTTATTGTCAAACCTTGGGTTTTGATTTTAGGATTAAGAAGTAAAGCCTTCTTATCCACTAGTTTGAACGATTTCAAAGGCCTCTAGCCAGTCCATGTACTTTGTTTTGGTTCTTTCTTTGCTGAGTTCAAGAGATAGCCACTTCAAGTTCATTTCTATTTGGCCTAATTCATTCACCACATGCCATAGGCCAGGATCCACCTACTTAGTTTTGATCGTGTCTAGTTTCTTTGCCATATCATTAAGTTATTGTGTAACCTTTGGTTCTTGGTCCACAAATGAGTAAGGTACACCTTTATGTACAGGGATAGATTTTGGTACCTTTATTGGACCAAAAATTCCCCTGTGCTAGAGATATTTAGCCTCCTTGAAGCCTGTAAGGAAATATTTTGTAAGTCATGTTAATATTAGTGTATGTTGTATACTGCTACAAACCGTCAAAGAAAAAGTTCAAGTTTGAAGATTCATTAAGACTAATCCGAATATCAAAGTTCATCAACATTCAAGCCTCTGCGAGGTTAATTTTGGTAAGGATGTGTTTAAGTACCTTAACTGTTCATTTAATGTGTTGAGGCGGTGTTTTTCACCAAAAGATTTTTTTCTAAGTGTTAAGAAAGATTTTTTTAACAGAATAATTTTTTTTAACGCCTAGTCATTCAAGGAAAGGCTAACGTCGTCCAAGCGACATTTCCATGTCGACCGAAGATCTTTTGAGCAATAGGTGTCCCCGTTCGAGCGACGTGACGATCTCATTCGACAGAGTTGACAACTCAACTTTTCTATATAAAGTGTGTTAAATCACTCTGTTTTTGTCAAGAAGACTTGATGAATTTCTTTCTGTATAAACTGCAAACAACAGATTACCTTTGTCATCTTCATTTATGGTTTTGATCCTTTATTTTCAATTCATAAAAATCCCACTCTATAGGAATTGTTTCGAAACTCGAGATACATCTTTGCTGGATTTTGTCTTATAAAGAAGACAACCTACTTCAGATCTAGGTGCCACTTAAGGGAGGTACTAGGGGCTGACGTTGACTACATGTCATATGGAGTACTCATGGGTGATCCTGGGTTGATTACATTGCGTGTCTTTATAGATCATTTGAGGTTGATTCATTGTTGATTTAGAATTGCATGCTCTTGTGGGTATCTGCGAATATTCATCTTAGATTTCGCTTGTAATCATTGTGAGTATCATTAAGTGAAATAAAAGGTTTTCTCTTTTTGGTTATTTTCCTAAAATCTGTGTGTCAGAAATTTATTCATGTTTATTTTATTTTACACACGTAGTTATATGTTTTTGGGCTAATTTAAATCTGTATAAAAATTGACTCTAATTATATAAGTTTAATTTGAATGTACGAATTTATTCAAATCAATATGACATCGCTTTCTCAAATTGGTATGAGAGCTTATTTAAGCAATCACCACTTTTATAAAGCTAGACTTGATAAATTGGTTACTCGTTGGTATTTTAGTATTTCCTTAGGGATGCAAAGGAAGAAAAATGCTCTTACCTTTTAAAGGGGCTTTTTTCAAACCTCTTCTTGATCTTTTTTTGTGCATTTTTTTCGAATGTTTTCCCTTCAAATCCACCAACTGGAAAATTTTAGCACATTATTCTCCACATTTTATACATATGTGTTTCATCGCCTTTTAATTAGGATCATAAGTTGTTTCAGGCTTTGAAGCATTAGGTCCAACCTTAGTCTTAATTCTGAACTTCACGTGCCCATTGTCTCTATGCGTTGGATTGATTGCACAATTGTGCCTAATTCTTTGACTTTGGGGGGGGGAGTCTCCATCTACACCCACTGTGATTTCCTCTTTTGTAGGGATTTTGATCCTCCCCCACCTTATAAACTCTTCCACCTTATCATAAAATACAGATCATGTATTATTTGAGTGAAAAAATACACTATAACATTTAGAATAATGTTTTCCTTTAGTTTCATCTAGCTTTTTAGCATCATCAGGTCGTTTTAACATTTTGGGTTTTAAGAAAAACAAAAGATCACATTAGACTTAGTAAGATCACATTAGTCAAAAGATTATTCATATCATTCTCTTTGACTTTGGTTTAAAGGATTTTTCTATTTTATCCTTTTGAACCAAATGTTCATAAATTATAGTCTCGGTTCCTATAATTTTAGCAACTTCAATTTCAAAATTTGATTCATCATAATATTCTTTGAAAGAAAATATGTTTCTCTAATGCTGTTATTCTAAAAGAGTTTCATATCAAGATACTTTGGCAGTAACTGTACCAAATTTATAAATACACTGGCATCAAATTTCTTTTGAAGCCTAAAATTTAAACAATATGTAATAATTTTATAAATTATGACTCAGGCGAGATTATTTTACACTTATCCCTATCCCTTTTGAATTTATTTATGAATTCAGTAGCATTTTCACAAGGATTTTGATTTAATCAAGCGAAATCACCCTTGGAAACCTCTGGTTCAATTTAGAAGAGTTATAAATGTAACATGACTTCTATTTGTTTCCAATTCTAAACAGAATTTGGTGGCAAACTTAAAAACAACACATAAAGTATATAGTTGTGGGAGCTAGACAACAAACATATCCGTGTGTAATCATTTGGTCTAGCATCATCACATTGACTAGTGAACCTAGAAATGTGTTTAGTGGATTAACTCCCATTCCTTGAGAAGGGGATAAAGGTTGTGAATTTGAGGCCTTTATGAAGTTCAATCCTATCTATCCACTCTAGATATGGATTTTTATAAATTAGGGTTTATACCCCCCCTACCGGGGGAGCTATTAGTTCATATATTTCATGTATTCAGTCCATTATATCATTCCTCCCAAATCCTCGAGGCAATTGCCTATTTTATGGGGAAGTTACTTATTTTACCAATTAAGTTGGTGGCATTAAGGGTGGTGTAATTGTTGGAGACACGATCTATTGTGTTTGGTAAAGCATTGGCTGGGATATTTTAGGGACTTGGTTATCAAGTCTCCTAGGGTTCACCAATCCCATGAGTTCTTGTTTGAATTATGAATTATTAATAATCTCATAATTCGAAGCTCCTGGGAAGCATAAGTTTACATCATTTTGATGTGGTATGGTTCATCCTACCTCTAGGAGAGGGGTTCTGCCAAATGGGTTATTATAACCCATTTGTTAATAAGTTATTAGGAATCCTAAATTCTCCAATGTGTTACTAACGCCTAGACCAGTTGTATTGATGTATCCTCTCGTCCTTATGTTATTTGCAAAATTATTTTTGTCTCTATTAGATCTATTATAAAGAGGATGGCAGGGGTTAGGTTGTGTAGATATATTAACACTGGTTTGTGGTGTGTTTGCTTGACCACTAGTTGTCACATTATTAGGTGAAGAAATTTTACTAGTCACTATAGCAATCACAATATTAATATATTGTACCATGTTTCCAAAATGATAAATAAACGGTTTTAGTGGACTAATCAATTGAGCTTTTATATACGTTGGTACAAAAACTAATAGCGTTTTGTTACATTGGTTGCCTTTAGATCCATTGGGCTGTTCAAATATGAATAGCGAGCAGTTGGTACCATTTTCTTCTCTGAGGTAGCAATATGTTAGTTTGTTTTGCTAGTTTTACCAATGTTTTTTGTTATATCCTCTCTTTGATGTGTTCAAGTAATTTATAACCAACAAACAAGACTGATGTCCCACCAAGCTTGTCAGAAATATGTTTGGGTTAATTTTTCACTTGGCTTGGTAATCAATTAGGATTGCGAGCATGCTGTAACACCCCCGCCTAATTAAATACCAGGTGATCAGTCCCGTAGCCAATTAAATCAGAATATACAGTTGGTTCATTCTTAGCATCACTGTCGAAAACATTTTTCTATCACCTAATACTCAATTAGCTGGTGTTAAAAAAACTTGCCAAATTTTAATTTAGTAAAACCATTCCATGACACTGAATAATAATATGTAACAACACATCACAACTGAATTAACTACAACAAGAATAAATGTGATGGGACTAGCTCTCCAGTTAAATTATAACAGTTAGTAATTAAAACAGATATCCATAATGCTTACAGAAATAATTACAACCTCTAGAATCCCGGTCGACAATCCCTAAATGAAGTAGACGCTACAAATGAGTTAATCAACAGAAAGGAAGGTTCTAAACAAAATCCACACTTCTGATAGTATTTATAATACATCGGAACATCCATAATCTATGTTGGGCATCCCTACTGCTCGATACCTAATGCACAAGATATAGTAGAGAAGAGAATATTCAAGGAAACGGATCAGAACCCGATTGCAAAAGATTTTTAAAAATAGCAAGTTCTTAACCATTACAATTAAGCATTTATTATGTACATTCTAGTTTCTAGAGCTCTCTCTTGAGAATTCTCACCTCTCATCTAGAGTGCACACCTATCGTTTCTTATTATCTTCCTAGTTAAGTTTCCCTCCTAACTAGAAACATAATTTTAATCCATATCATAAACCCGTATGTCCCATACCATACGTATTATAATTATTCATATTTATTTCTCTTTAATATGAACTAGTCTTGTTACAACCTTGGAATTAAATGTTCACTACTTAATTAAATTCAGATTTCACTATTTACTTATATCTACAACCTTTCAGTAGATTAAATCACAATTTATATTTTTAATCTACAATATCACATAGAAGGGTATATCTCTATATCTACAATGTCACATAGTAGATTACATCACAATTTATATATATATATATATATATATATATATATATATATATATATATATATATATATATATATATATATATATATATAATATCACACTAATTATATATATACTAATACGGCACCTCCCCAGTCATAGTTGTGGTGCATGCATACTCTGCTATCATGTTGAAAAACGTGTGACGGTGTGATAATTGATTAAATTCACAAATTTCTAATTTGGCAGACTTATTTAATTAGAATTGATTTTTAAACAAAATTAATTCATCCCCTAAACATGCATCTAAACGTCATAAATCATTCAACCCATGCATGAAAAATAAAGACGACGGATTCGGGAAAAAACCCCTTTCCGGTAAAACATTTTATAACACTTTGAAGAATTCATGAGACCTTTTACCTACATACAACCTGATAATCGCCCACAAGTGTGTAATGCACGGTGCCTTCAACAAATCTTCAAAGATACTAGAGATAGAAAAATACCCTCCAGGCGTCGGTTCGTCGTCTTTGGCTCGTTCACATGCCGAATGACTGCGCTCGGTATCCACCGATCAAATATGGAGATGCCTTCTCCACTGATAAGCACCCAAAACTGTATAATTTATACCCCTAATAGACGTACTTTTGTTGGTAATTCTCGACAATATGGCTTTTATGTGCTTAATTGTTCAATATGCAGGCTTAATTGCAGTTGCGGTGTCAAAAGCTATATTTCAGAGCAATTTGCAGTTAAAATGGAGCTAAATACCCTTGTCCACTATCCTAGACAACCCTAAACCGTCCCTAAACCTACCCCGAAGCATGTTTGTGTTTAGTTTGTGTCTTTTTATATTTTTTATATTTTTAATTTGAGTCATTTCTATTTTTTAGGCTTAATTTTTTATTTATTTACGATTTTGGGTTTTTATTTTCTATTTTTCTATTTTATTTTTATTTTGATTTTGATTTTTATTAGTTTTTAGTTTTTAGTTTTTAGTTTTATTTTATTAGGATTATAATTTTTAGGATTTCATGTATTTTTAGTTTTATTAGATTTTATTTTTCTTTTTAGGATTTTTATTTTAAGTTTTATTAGATTTTATTTTTATTTGTATTTTTTATTTTATTTCTTTTTATTTTTATTTTTATTTAGTCTTTATTTTATTTTTAGAGTAGGAGTTTAATTTTAAGATTTTTAGTTATAGTAGTTTTATTTTTATTTTAGTTTTATTTTATTATTTTTAGGTGTTCAAACTATAGACACACACAAACATATCCTACACCCCAAACACTCATCTTACCCCCCACTATAATACCAAAAACCCTCACCACACCAAATCATCCCTACCTTCTTCTTCCCCATCACCCACCTCTTTATCTCTCCTCTCACCAAAATACCATAACCAACAAACAATCTCTCTCTTCTCTCTCACACTCACAAAATCACCAAACCTCTCTCTACTCTCTCACGTTACCCAAACCGTTTTTGGCCCATACCCATTTTTCTATCCCAAAATCACCAAACCTCTCTCTTCTCTCTCACACCCACCCCCAAGTTGTCGCCCCCCTCCTACCAACTTAAACCCGACAGCCCCTTCTCGACCTCCACCGGTCGCTGACCAACCCACAAACCTATCCACTTCCACCGCCTACCTGCTACCGTCGGACATTCAACTTGACCCCTCCTCAACCCGAGCTGCCCTGAGGCAACTTCAACCCGGTTTCGTTTCAAACCCCAAACCATATCAAACCCATTTCTCCAAATAAATAAAAACGTGATCTGCTATTTTCCAATCTCACAAACCAAATAACAAACAATTACACCATGTGCTAATAAAACCCCTTATTCACATTTACCCATTATAACCCAAACTAACCTCTTTTAACCTTTACCCAAATTACCCTTATACTAAATCAGATTTGATACCCTCATTCTCCCATTATCATGACCTCACACCCAAACCACATGCACCCTCCATTAAATTCCTAATTAACCCTCACCCAATACCTTACACACCCTCTTGCACCTTTTTCTACCCAATTAACTCCTAATTCCATGCATAGTATAAAATGAAGATGAAGACCCCTTATGAAGAGAGCTTTTAGATAAGAATTTGTAGAGAGAGAAAATACCATTTTAGTGTAGGTTTTAGATTATAATTTTTATTTTATTATTTTTGGATAGTGAGGAAAAAATAAATTATTGTGAGGATTAAATTGAGTGAGATTCTTGATGTAATTGTGTTTGAATCATTCAAATTAAGGGATGTGAATTTCAACTCATGGATTGAAGATCAATTAAGCATCAAGAGATTGGGGTTTGATTGTTCTCTTCTATTCTCATTTATTTTATGCCTTTGATTATTAATTTGTCATATTGCATATCATGTTAGGCTAAAACCCCTTTCAAGGGGTGGGGTAAAACCCTTATTTGATGTTATTTTATTTTATTTAGTTTAATTACTTGAAAAGTCCCTTTGAATGTTAATTTTAATCCCTCACCCTTAAATTTACGCCTCGAGAGAGAGTAAATGATTTTTGAGAGAAAATCGAAATTCTAGTTATAATACCCATTTTAGATTCGAACTAGAGATAGGGGTTTCTTAAGTGGGGTATTATAACTTGAATTTCAACTCTAAATTTATTTTATAAGATTTACATAAATTTTAATCGATCGATCCTAGCAGGTGATTAATTAAAAGGAGTGTAGTTCTATTTTTCTAGAGTTGTGGGGTGTTAAACTTAATTTTCTAAAAGATTACTATTATAATTACACTTGCAACGAGAGTTGGTTTGTAATTTTGATATTAATTTGGGAGAATTCAAATAATTAAATTAATTAATTAGAATAACTAAAATTTGTGGTATAATCCCATTCCTTGATTGTTCTCACAATTATTTACCTCACTTTATCTTTTATTTTAGTGTTAGACTTCATTTTCATTTTAGTCACTTTCTAGTTTGTTGTTTTCATCTCTCATTTAGTTTAGTTTAGTATTATTTCACCTCACCTCACCCTATTGTTTTAATATTTGAAAAAGCTAAAAAAAGTAGAAAAGTCAAAAATCACAAAAAGAAAATAAAAAGTGAATTACAATTGAATTTGTCTCTAGCTTACTTCCTACAAAGTGGATTGATACCCTTACTTACCTCTACACTTGAGATTGTTATATTTTGAGGATTTTGACTAATTTGGCTTTCAACAGCGACATACATAAAAGTCACGTTGTCAAATGGTGTCGTTGCCGGGGATTTGAGAAGCAATTATTTTTTCTATCAAATGGCATCGTTGCCGATCTTTGGAGCCTGAAGCACTCGGAGCGGATTCAATTTTCTAGTTCATTTATTTATTTTATTTGTTTTGCACTTTATTATTTTTTTGTACCATTTTTATATTTTTAGAAGGCTTATATTTTGAATTATTCTATTCTTGGCTTGTATTGCGGTGCATAGGACACCTTTTATTTTTCATTTTAAAATTTGTTATAAATAGAAGACAAGCTTGATAGGAAACCGGACAAGGTAGAGAGAGGGCGTCCATAGGCGAGGATTTAGAACCCTCTCTACATTGGGTCGGTAGGACTCCCGGGGATGACTGAGATAGGCGTAATCTGCCCCCGATCGACTCAAATTTTTCGGCACCCCACGGCCTAAAAATCTTGGAAGGTACATTTCTTACACCCTCGCGCCTCTCCTATTAGCGAGTCAATTCTTTTGTGTGCTCTTGTGTGATTTTATTCTCGCATTTATTTTTTGAATGGTGCGGTGAATTAAATTACTAAGACCTACATCTGGTCACTCACGAGAAGGGATTTCATCACTCGCTTACCCATTGTGTGCTACCCTAGCCATCACTAAATTTAAAATCAATCACTAGGTAGCCCACTAGGAGAAAATTTTGCAAAGGCGATCACTCATATTATTTCGTGAATTTTAATCGCTCGCGGACTTAATTAAAATTTGACTACCCTTTCACTAAATTTAAAGATAAAAATTGGCTATGTACTAGTTAGGATTTATCCTTAACTTGTGTGTGTGTCCAATTCCATTTTTCAGTGGTCGATTTTATTTAGTTCGTGCAAATTCAAAGAGTCCATATTTTTTTTCCCACATTTTTCTTACAAAAAATCCAAAAATAATTTCTTTCATTTTAATTAAAAGAAAAATCCCAAAATATTTTCTTCTATTATTTTTATAAAAAAATCCAAAAATATTTTCTTTCTTTATAAAAAAAATACAAAAATATTTTCTTTCTTTCCTTTTTAGAAAAATTCAAAAAATATTTTCTTTCCTTTTGAAAAAAATAAAAATAAAAAATAAAAATAAAAATTTCCAAAAAATATTTTTCCCCTCATGGCCGAAGAACATCCTTTACGGGACTACTTTGGTCATTTTTCATTGACACGTGACACGTGTGAGAGTGATCGTGAGCCGTCTCTTTATGATATCCTTAGTTGTTTCACCTCTCTCACGAGTATCGTTGGTACTCTTAACCCATCTGTGCACGCACCACCTATTCCATCACCCTCGGTGTCAAGTGTCGATGTGCCTCCTCATTTGTTGTGCACCCACTATTATTATTCCGATCACATGTCCCTTGAGTTTCCATACTTGTCATATCCATCGAAACCTGCCATGGAACATGTGTATCCATATGACACTGTTCCGGAACCCACCTCGGCCTATTATCCCGATACACCTAATCCTGAGTTGTGTGAGAACCCTAGCTATTCGTGGAGGTCTGATCACCCTTCCACGCAATACAAATCCCAACACGATGTTGTGGATCCTCACACGTTCCGACAGTCGTGATGGGAACCTTGTGCACCCATTCACGATCAGTTCCCTCACTACGCACCCCATGCGCATCAACCAATTGTCCATCACAAAAGCGGTTCTTTCGTGCATGATGTCCTTGTCCCCACCCCACACACTTCATATGAGTATTCTCCATATAGTCCCGATTATAGCAAGTTATGTTCTTTCGTGCATGATGTCCTTGTCCCCACCCCATTCCAATTACCACACCCTTTTACCTTCCTATCCAACTTGAGCACCATTCTTATAGGGCCATAGTTTCCCTCACCTTTCAGCTCAACAAGGCCCATGATCGATGCTTAATCACCCATGCCTTTCTCACCTTTACCCTAATACCCACCCACCCATGATTCACCGATGATTTGCATCGTGTGATGAACTTTTCCATACAAGTGCATTGACCCGTTTTAGCCTCTATCCAACAATACTGGCGCTTCAGTCTTGTTTGGGGGCGATTCTCATCACCCAATTTTTCTACCGCCCCGCGTTTTCATAGATCGTATTTTTAGGGTGAGATTCCTTCGGTCTGGCTAAAGACATTAAACTTAGCGCTACCGGGAGACAGCCCGCATTTCTTGTACTAGTCTCATCTTGTTTGAGGGTGGTGTTTCACATCACCCTATGCTTTATCATGTTTATAGACGTGTACGCATTTTTTTCTCTCTTATCACTTTTTATTCAGGTTTTTTCTTGGCTTCATTTGTCCACTTCATTAGCGGTTCAATCTGATAATCTCTTTCCTACCTTATGCTCTCAATTTTAAAATCATTTTTACTTAACATCGAGGACGATGTTCCTTTTTGTTTGGGGGTGGGGAATTTTATCAAAATCGTACCTCTTTTGAAAAAAATTAATTTTTGAACCTGATTTTTAAAAATTCGTGCAGTTTCTTTCGTCTCACTCATTGATGTGATTTTTCAATCATCCACCTTTCAAAGTCTAGGAATCAAGCTAGAGAATATTTTTATAAATATCTTATGTAATATGTAACAAGACATGTTGCATCATGAATTTCTAGACTCAACAAAATTTGCACACTCATCGCGTCATTACGTTTAGAGTTGGGGAGTACTACAATTCTAAAGAGAACGTTAAGATCACTAGTACAAACTTTAGATTGTGAGATTTGTGACTTTCACCCTTTGACAGTGTCTTACGCAATCTCCAAGTCACAAGTTGATTCAACTTCCTTTGGGTCCGCACTTTAATTGTTGTATGATCTCATTATTCTTAATTTTTGGCTTGATCACTGAGAACGACATCGCTTTTGAGTTGTAATAAACACGTGTCTTGAAATTTGTCCCGAATACTAGATTTTCATCCATACACCTTCCACCTTTCCATTTATCATCCCCATTACATTCCTATATTCTTCCATATTCCCATTTATTCCTCTCATCATCCATACACATTCTCCACCACATTAACACATCATCCATCATATTGAGAAAAAGGGTGTTGATTCAAAATGTAAATGTCTTCATTGTTAGTTTGAAAAAAAAAATAGCAAAAATAGAAAAAGAAAAAAAAATATAGAGAAAAAAAAAAGAAAAGAAAAAAAATAGAGTAGTTTGTAGTTAGTAATAAAGATATTTGTGCCTAAAGTATAGTACACTCTTCTAGCTCATCCATTTTACATCCATCATACACCACACATCCATCATATCCTACTTCATCTCATATCCCATCCTTCTCATTTCATTTCCCACTCACCCATATACATCATATTTCCCCTAGGTGTTCGGGAAAATGAAAGTCAAACGTGGTGAATAACTCGACGTTCTCACTATAGTGGTTAGCATTCTTTCACGAGATCAATTTTATTTCTTATTGTTTGTTCTTTCTTATGTGTGTGTGAGACGTTTGAACTTGCTTACACTTACTCACCTTCTCACACACAAGAGCGATACACTAACCCAAATCTCGAGAGTTCGTTTGAGAGAGTTATATCCAGTGAGATTTTGAAGTTGAAGCGTTGATTACGACAAAGCAATCTAGGAATTAATCTCGTGATACTCGACCCGTTTTGACTGATTCATACTACACACGTTGAGTTCTAGAAAGGATGTGCCTTTAGTATTTACTTAGCTAAACTTTTTACACTTCTAGTTTGTATTTCTGAAAATATTTCTCATGTGATGGATTATGCGACTATTCTATGTCTAATAAGAGATTGACGTCCTTTCAATAAATTTTTGCAAATGAGAATTTTGTGGGTATATTCCCTGCAAACCCTCACGAGACACAACTCGTCTTGTAGGGCAACCTATAGGTTTAAAGGCTTGTCGCACATGCTAAGTGAATCGCAAGTGCCCGCGAAAGTGGTACACTTTTGGTTACTTATCTTTCTCTTTCTCTCTATCTTATTGCTCAAGGACTAGCAACGCTCTGTTTGGGGGTGGTGTGATAAGCACCCAAAACTGTACAATTTATACCCCAAATAGATGTACTTTTGTTGCTAATTCTCGACAATATAGGTCTTATGTGCTTAATTGTTCAATATGCAGGCTTAATTGCAGTTGCGGTGTCAAAAGCTATATTTCAGAGCAATTTACAGTTAAAATGGAGCTAAATACCCGTGTCCACTATCCTATCCAACCCTAAACCGTCCCCAAACCTACCCCAAAGCCTGTGTTTTTTTAGTTTGTGTCTTTTTATATTTTTTTAGATTTTTAATTTTAGTCATTTCTATTTTTTAGGATTTATTTTTTATTTATTTAGGATTTTTAGTTTTTATTTTCTATTTGATTTTTATTTTATTTTGATTTTTATTAGTTTTTAGTTTTAGTTTTATTTTATTTGGATTAGAATTTTTAGGGTTTCATGTATTTTTAGTTTTATTAGATTTTGCATTTCTTTTTAGGATTTTTATTTTAAGTTTTATTAGATTTTATTTTTATTTTTATTTTTATTTTTTTATTTTATTTCTTTTTATTTTTATTTTTATTTAGTCTTTATTTTATTTTTAGAGTAGGAATTTAATTTTAAGATTTTTAGTTATAGTAGTTTTATTTTTATTATAGTTTTATTTTATTATTTTTAGGTGTTCAAATTATACACACACACACAAACTTATCCTGCACCCCAAACACTCATCTTACCCCCACCATGCTACCAAACACCCACATCACACCAAATCATCCCTACCTTCTTCTTCCCCATCACCCACCTCTTTCTCTCTCCTCTCACCAAAACGCCATAACCAACAAACAATCTCTCTCTTCTCTCTCACACTCACAAAACCACCAAACCTCTCCCTACTCTCTCACCTTACCCAAATCGGTTTTGGCCCATACCCATTTTTTCTGTCCCAAACCGAGACCACCACAACTCAACACCCACCTCCAAGTTGTTGCCCCCCTCCTACCCACTTAAACCCGACAACCACTTCTCGACCTCCACCGGTCGCTGACCAACCCACTAACCCATCCACTTCCGCCGCCTACCTGCTACCACCAGACATTCAACTCGACCCCTCCTTAACCGGAACTGCCCGGAGCCAACTTCAACCTGGTTTCGTTTCAAACCCCAAACCATATCAAACCCATTTCTCCAAATAAAAAAAAACGTGATCTGCTATTTTCCAATCTCACAAACCAAATAACAAATAATTACCCATGTGCCAATAAAGCCCTTTATTCACATTTACCCATTATAACCCCAACTAAGCTCTTTTAACCTTTACCCAAATTACCCTTATACCAAATCATATTTTATACCCTCATTCTCCCACTATCATGACCTCACACCCAAACCACATGCACTCTCCATTAAATTCCTAAATTAACCCTCACCAAATACCTTACACACCCTCTTACACCTTTGTCTACCCAATTTACCCCTAATTCCATGCATAGTATAAAATGAAGATGAAGACCCCTTATGAGGAGAGCTTTTAGATAGAATTTGTAGAGAGAGAAAATACAATTTTAGTGTAGGTTTTAGATTACAATTTTTATTTTATTATTTTTGGATAGTGAGGAAAAAATAAATTATTGTGAGGATTAAATTGAGTGAGATTCTTGATGTAATTGTGTTTGAATCATTCAAATTAAGGGATGTGAATTTCAACTCATGGATTGAAGATCAATTAAGCATCAAGAGATTGGGGTTTGATTGTTCTCTTCTATTCTCATTTATTTTATGCCTTTGATTATTAATTTGTCATATTTCATATCATGTTAGGCTAAAACCCCTTTCAAGGGGTGGGGTAAAACCCTTATTTGATGTTATTTTATTTTATTTAGTTTAATTACTTGAAAAGTCCCTTTGAATGTTAATTTTAATCCCTCACCCTTTAATTTACGCCTCGAGAGAGAGTAAATGATTTTTGAGAGAAAATCGAAATTCTAGTTATAATACCCATTTTAGATTCGAACTAGAGATAGGGGTTTCTTAAGTGGGGTATTATAACTTGAATTTCAACTCTAAATTTATTTTCTAAGATTTACATAAATTTTAATCGATCGATCCTAGCAGGTGATTAATTAAAAGGAGTGTAGTTCTATTTTTCTAGAGTTGTGGGGTGTTAAACTTAATTTTCTAAAAGATTACTATTATAATTACACTTGCAACGAGAGTTGGTTTGTAATTGTGATATTAATTTGGGAGAATTCAAATAATTAAATTAATTAATTAGAATAACTAAAATTTGTGGTATAATCCCATTCCTTGATTGTTCTCACAATTATTTACCTCACTTTATCTTTTATTTTAGTGTTAGACTTCATTTTCATTTTAGTCACTTTCTAGTTTGTTGTTTTCATCTCTCATTTAGTTTAGTTTAGTATTATTTCACCTCACCTCACCGTGTTATTTTAATATTTGAAAAAGCTAAAAAAAAGTAGAAAAGTCAAAAAGCACAAAAAGAAAATAAAAAGTGAATTACAATTGAATTTGTCTCTAGCTTACTCCATAGAAAGTGGATTAATACCCTTACTTAACTCTACACTTGAGATTGTTATATTTTGTAGGTATTTTGAGGATTTTGACTAACTTGGCTTTCAACAACGACATACACAAAAGTCACGTTATCATCCACAAAGGTTGACCAAAAGCAAAGTATTGTTCTTGAACACCAAAACAATTCACTAAAGCATATGGGAGTTTTGTCAATTGAAAACAAAAAGGGATAAAACCCTAAAGGAAGAAGTCAAAAGGATTCCTCACTTTCGCAGGTTTTTGTCTTTCAATATGATGGAACTTCTTAATGAAAATGAAACCATTTAAGGAGTATTTATATGAAAATGTGCCGCCTCGATATACGAGCAAGTTCAAACGAGATAAGGATCTCACACCAATGACGTACCGATGTCGTTCAAACGACATTGCGCGACATACATAAGTCGCTCGAACGAGATTTCTATCTCGCTTGAACGACCTCGGCATCAAAATCGAGGTACACTTAGGACTTAGAAAAAATACTCATTTTAAAATTTTGACGAAAAATTCCGCTCCAACACTTAGAAAATATTTTGTAAAACTATCCCAAAGGCTCTAAGTGGAAAGTTAAGGTATTAAAAACATAACCTTACTTCGTGGAGTTTTTTTGATGAAGAACTTGATATTCAAATCCGTCTTTAATGCTTTAATGATCGTGAACGCTCTTTGACGGTGTAGCGATATACGAAATAATAAATTGTTAACAGACTTATAAAAATATGTCCTTAAAAATATCCCCCTATGTCTATGCCAGTACATACATAAAAACATTCGAATTATCAAATACAAAATTTCCTATACAAATCTACCCTCCTATGAATAAATTTGCAAGGTCTCAAACTGTTCTTCAAAAAGTCTTCATCAAATCTCAAAGCTTTTCTCATCAGGGTGTGGAACATAATGATCTTCAATCTTTGTACCTACACACATTAGATAAAGTAAAAACCTTCGTGATGCATCGAGTTTAAGATGATATAAGAATAAAGCATTAATAAATAAAATCTCCCCCATAATGCAAAAACTCCCCCATAACATGATAATTCATTCTCTCCCTTTTTATGATGTCCCCAAATAGACAGATAAGAAGAAAAAATCAAAACATGGAGTCTCACGATAAAATGCATAGCAAACAAGGATCAAACTATTCGTATGCAGAGGTATGTCTCGAAAACATCCACAAACTATTTTTGGATTTTTCAATTATTTTCAAAGCAAAAATAAAATACAAAAAATCACACCATAGATTTAAACTCAAACAACCAAGTCATGAAAATGGAATGAATGGGTGTGAACACATTCGATAGGTAAATAAACTCAACCAATCATATGTGCACGATGCACACATGTACTTCTAACGAATGAATATCAAAAGTATCCTTAGGTGTAAAAATTGTGGAATTTAGATGACATGGTCTTATGCAAATCAACAAATTAAAGTCAAAGTGATTTCCACACCAATAACTACCAAAACTATGTGGTGCTTTTTGAAGACTTTCAAGAACGTGCAAACCCGTTATAAAATCTCCAACCAAACTCCCTCATATATATTTTCTTTTATAGGTGAATAAACTAAATTCTCAAACTTTGGAGAATTGGTGCAAAAAGCTAATTGACCCATACTTGGCATGAATTTCCTTTTATTGCCTTTAAATTTTTTTAGTCTCTTTTAAACCTTTTTGGACCCCGGATAATAAAATTACTCATTTTTTTTAGGTCCAATTTAAACGGAGGCTTAATTGCAAAGGATAAATGATAATCTTTCGTAGCCCTTCACCGTTTTCAAACAAAGCACATAAACTCACAAACGGTTCTTACACGCACAACTTTTTTATCAAGTTTTATCGCGCTTGCTTGGTTTTAAGGACACGATTAAAGTGAAGACATCCAACCAACATGTTATAAGACAAGCACAATAATTAAACAAATCCGTGCATGTCTTCAATAAAGGAAATTATGAGTCTCAATGACTCCAAACATTATAAAGCACAAAGATGACATGATATATTGTCTCAAAATACTATCAAATAGTCACATGAAAAATGGAATGATGCTGTGACTCGATCATCCTATTTGTTCATCCATAAAAGGTGTAAACAAAATACAAAACTCTTTTTCGATTTTTCAGAAATTTTATCAAAATAAAATCTTTTTGTATTTTTCAAAATTTTTCAAAAGAAAAAATTCATACAAAAATGATACAGACTAGTGTAAGGACATAAATTTCCAATTGAGTCCTTTGTAGTTTTGGCTCATCTCCGGACAAAAATGTTTATGTCATAGGATAGTTTTAAATTGTATCCATTCAAGCCTATGGCGTGTTTGTTGAAGACGTAGTGGCCAAGATATTAAAGCTTCATCAAATGCCGTGTGTAGTGTGCCTCGTTTCTACGTCATCAACATGGTTCCATTGCTCCTAAGGTATGAATGCATCTTAATATATATATATAGGATCTTGTAACAATATTTATATGGGTGTAAGTTTTGTTTTTAAACTATTATTTATTTTCAAAAAGTTTCATTAAAACTTTAAAATAAAGTTTCTGGGCTAAAACTGAATTTTTATACTTTCTGGCAGTTCGTTTGATATTATCATTTGAAACGAGTTTTTCATTCGAACGAGAGTGTCGTTCGAATAAGGTTTGCGAATCACCTACCACTAGAACTTCGTTAGAATTATCGTTTGAACGAGACTTCGTTCAAACGAAAATCTCGTTCGAACGAGATTTGGCGGGAAGAGTTTATTTGATAGGTTTGAGCAGTTTTTCCATGTTTCCCACTTCTTTACCCCACTAACTTTTGACAGAAATTATCTAGTGCGGGAACCAACTTTTTCCAATTAACTTTTTCACATTCTTCCATCTCCAAGTGAGAGTTTGAGAGCAAAATTCTAAGAAGAAAAAGTTCATGTTTTGAGTGTTCATTTCTTTAAGAAAAATCATTTAACACTCTTGTTTTCACCCATATTGTTTATTCAAGTTTTAATATATATACATCTTGCTTGGAGTGTTTGGCACTAGGTTTTCACTACCGCATTGAAGAGATTGTTTGGGTTTTCTTCTAAATCCCACAAAGAAGAAGTTCATTTGCGTTGACTTACCCACTTGGAGAAAGGATCCTTGTTTGGGTGGCGGTGACCAAAAAAGTCCGATCAGTGGATTCCGAGACCGCGGTGGAGCTCTGTGGTTATTCACTAGGCGGAGGTGTGTACAAGAAGAACCGTCGGGACTTGAAAGGAGTCAAGTTTAGTGTTGTAAGTCTTTTGTGTCTTGTACTTGTAAAACCATACTTAGTGAATTTGTTGTGGCTATGGTTGTCCGAGGTTTTTTCCCGTTCTGGGTTTTTCCTCGTACATCGTGGCGTAGTGATTAATTATTTATTTTATCTTTTGCAAAATCACCTACAACACATGCTTAGGTAAAAAGATAAAATTGGTTTTAATCACTACTTACTTAATTTGGTGCATAATGAATTTGGTTAATGTTTAAATTAATTTAGTTCAAGTTACTCTCTTTAATTTGATAAAAATTTTGTTTGGCCTAATTTGCTGAAATGAATTAATATTGTTAGGCAAATTTCTAGGACTTGAGTTAAACTAATTTGGTTTACGTGAAATTAAAATGTGTGTGGATTTAATCTTATTTCACTTGATTTAATTTTAATTTGAGATAAATTAAAATTTGTTGTTTGTTCTTGTTTTATTGAACCATCCGCTTCCGCATATTTAAAAGGAGATTGAAATTATTTTTTGTAATAAGATTTAGCCATCTTTCGCTTTCGCATATCTTTAAAAATAAATTTCTTTTTGTAATAAGATTTTAAAATTGGGGGCCTCGTGTTCCAACAATTGGTATCAGAGCCGGAGCGTTAATTTATCGAGTCAAAGATTCGTTTTTCAGCTTTTATATGTTTTTGTGCTCTTTGTATTTTTAGGTGGTTCATTTTTTTATACTCACTCTTATTTTTTTGTATCTCTCGATGGGACGTCTTAATGATAATTTGTCCTTTTCTAATGATAATGAGGGTTTTTCTATTCGAGAGGAATTGAATGGGCTATAAGTGTAATGAAAAATTAAGAGAATTAAATTTGATATTTGCAAAAACAATTAAATTTCTTGAAAATGAAAATTCTTGTTTTAAAACTAAAGTTGAGTTTTTGCAAATCTCCCAATCTCAAAAAGATATTTTTCGTGAAAAGATCATGGACATAAATCAAAATTTTAATATTTTAGAAATGTCCAAGAAAGAAAGAGACTGATGTGACAACCCGCCTAATAAAATACCGGGCGATCACTCTTATATCAAATTAAAACATGAGTCGCATATGGATCATTCTTAGCATCACTGTCGAAAATCCGTTTAATTACTAATAACCTATTAGGATGGCGTTAAAATTTTACTTAACTACTCTTTTTAAACCACCAAAGTTTTAAACATCCACAAAGATAATATGAATAAAACTGAAATGAAATAAGAATAACCGAACACTCGGTCCAAATATGATACAAACATATCGAATGCCGCACCAAAAGGCGAAAAGAGAATAAATAAATACAGTTGGGTTATTAACTTGAATGTTTATACAATACCTCCTATCTAGATTACAAGAATGGAAGTGTCTATCGAGAACCTGCATGCATCCACAGCTGCTGCAGCTGACTTCTGACTCGAAAGAAGTGTCATCCAGGCGTCCCTCTGTCTGGACACCTATATATATATATATATATATATAGAACAAGGGAGGAAAATATTGAAATGGGTGAGGCCCCCGAGTTGTAAAAATATTTAGCAAGTGCATAAATTCCTTATTTTTAGAAAAAGGTTTTATCTCGTATTTAAATTTGGTATCGCACTCCCATGAGATACCCCTCACCTCTGTTCTAATAGTGCACACCTAACGCATCCTAACAAAATACCCTAGTCAAGCTACCGCGCCTAACTAGTCTATTACCCATTTTCTAACAACCCTAGTTATCCCAAGTACTAAGGGCTCAACTTCTCCCAAGTCTCAACAATATGCCAAGTTCGTGCGTGGAGTGTCTCGCTGAGTGAAATCCAAACAAGGAACCCCCCCGATACATTGCTATACAGCAAGGTCGATCGTCGAGATCCATTAGACCCTCAGTACACACGTATATTCCTCCTATAAAATAATATACACATCATACTTATCTTTTAGATACATATCATATTTCACTTTCGGATATATCTCCTGGACTGATGATTCATTCACAAAAGGTTTACCAATTCAATTTCCATTTTTATTTCAAAACTTTCCATTTCCTTTCTTCTATCTAGGAAATGTATTTAAAAGACAATTTTTATTATCATAAAAATGCTTTACCGTTTCATAACATCCCATTTCCCTTCTTCTATCCAGGAAATGTACTTAAAGCCAATTTATTATCATAAATTGCTTTAATACCAATAATGTCCCACATTATTATAAATAGTTATATATCATATCATATAACGCGTTCTAAGACCGCCCGTCCGGGTTTTCCCACTGTGCGCGCCCCTAAATGGCTACCATCTTCCAGAGCCTATCATCAAGACAATCTGGGATCCTACAACGCAAGACGTTAGGAAGTGGCCATATGCCTGCGGGAGAGTCATGACCACACCCAGAATCACCTCACCAGCGCAGAAACATACAATAATCGCTCATATGGCCTAGGACTATATCCACCCTACATTCATTAGCCAGGGGGCATCACCATACGCACGCAACTTCCCTTATGATAGCGATTTAGAGAGGTGTGTATACATAAATTATTATTTATGAAAATCATTTCTTTTCCATTTTGAAAACTTCCATGGTTTACATTTTTAAAAGTCATTTACATCCTATCATATATATACTTTAATCACATAGTATACATATATACCATATATTCCTCCTCAAATATATATATGGCCATACTTGCCAATCACATCTAGCGATGACCAATAATCCTAAAGATTATCTCAAAGAATCACAATCATGCATTCATATATGCATGTACTAAACCCAAAGTATTTCTTCACTTTTATAAATAATAATTACCTTATTCTCATTAAGAATTTAGTTGGTATCTCCAATTATACTAATTCTCACTAAACGAATATATATATATCTATTTTCCCAAATTTCATCCTAATCTTCTCATAGGATTTACCCAACCAGAATCGATGTAGTTATGTTTCCCTACACGTGTGACTATATAGGTCTAAATGCCCACTGAAATATCCCCAAACAACTTAAATTTAGTGGGTTAGGGATTTCATTTCCATGAACCCAAGGACTACCTCTCGTCCATATAATCACCTCGAGGTCCCCACCCTAACTTAGGAACCCTAAACCTTAAAATTCTACGATTATTCTATTTTCCTCAAAAATTTAGTTTAAGGGTTATACATTTAAAACCCTCACCTTGCCCTCATAAAATTTTCACAATTGGAGGACTATATACTCCTAAAAGGTCTCTTACGCTATCCCATAATTAACCTCGAATCAATTAGAATTGGAATTCATCCCATCTAATTCAGCCTAAGAAAATTGTCTACCTTTTATAAGGGGTCGATCGATCGACCCTTGGCCGTCGATCAGTCGATGGCTCGATCGATCGATCCCCCATGATCGATCGATCGATCATGGCGGGCAGTTTCTTCTCCCAGAAGCTGTTTCATCCATTAAAGCTTCTCCCAAGCTTGTATCTCCGCATTTAATGTCCTATAACCTCAACCAACTACATCTACACATATAATACGGGTTCTAAACATCCTAGAACCCGAAATCACCAATTAATTTCGATTAAATCTTAAATTACTCAAATTGAAATATTATTGGGGTTTATTTGTTTTAACTCCCGAAAACTCATTTTATCCACAAAAACCCAACCAAAAATCCTTAGGGTTTGTTTATACCAAAGTACGATATGAGATTTATGCTCAAAAGTAAATAAAGCAAGTAAACACTTGCCTCGTGGATAAAATCCAATGATCCCGAGTCGAGTCCGACGGAGTTTGGCCCGAAATCTCCATTTCTCTCCTCCTTCTTCCTTCCTCTCTCTCTCTTCTCTCTTTTCTTTCTCTTTTCTCTCTATTCTTTCCCTCTCTCCCTCCTTATATAAGGAGAAAAGGGTTTAAACCCTTAAAACCCCAAAACGACTCGTTTACTCCATTACGAGCCCGTTTGACTCTAAAATTCCCCGAAACTCAATTTCAACAATCAGACACTCTTTTCCGACTATCTCGGCCATTTTGAGACTCACGGCGCAGTCTAAATTCTCATCGGAGGTACTTGACCGCAACCCCCTGTTTAACCCTATACATCTCACAGTGGGTTTTCTAATTAAAATCTTACCTTTTGTCGCTTTATTCAATGATGAAATATTATTAAAATACTCCAATTTGTTTACTTAATCCCAAAAGTAAATATACCATCCAACGAATATCAACTAATCCTCAAAAATCCCAAAAATTACTATTCTGAGAAATTCCCCAAATCTCAAATTTTTATCCAATTATGGAATTTAATTATCTCCAAAAAGGACGAGTTGTTACATACTCCCCCCTTACAACAGATTTTGTCCTCAAAATTCGGATAGAACCTACACCACCAAACGAGGATTACAAAATCCACTACGTCTTAGTACCCCCAAAATAAAAAAGGTGCTAACACAATGGTCCTTTACCACATTCCACCTACCTCATGGTGTACTCAAACATACTAGCTTCACCACAAGCTCATCTGAATTTCTACCCATAATCACACAATAACGACACATTACTCTGATGGCTTCTCTTGCTGTCAATGAGAGAAACGAGACTATAACTACCACTCTAACATCTCACAAAGCTAATACTCTCGCTAACAACTGTCCGTTCACCCATAGCAGGACAACTGATTTCCTTCAAAAAGGAAACTCTACTAAGACTTGACTACTTCCAATAGTCTCGTCTCTTATCTTGGGCACATTACCTCTTATTGCCCCATATACAATTGGAATATCGTGTACCTCTCCCGACATCCCATCCAACACACTCTAAATCCATTCGTGACTGCCTCACGGCTTAAACTTCAACTTTATATACTATGCCCCTTCTATTTCAGGAAGTATATAAACCTATTTACCAAGGTGCCCATACACCTTTTTAACCCGTGCACATCGGCACATACATTGTGAATGTCTGACACGTAAAACTCTCTCTAAGTAAGGGTCTCCTTTCCTCGGTGTAATACTCACACATGGGTTCTCCCAACCCTCGAAATTACATTCTCCTTACATCGGCGCCACTAAATGTATTGAATTTACATCCTAATAATACTACAGTCTATGTGTTACCCTACCTACGCGAAAAGAGTATAATCCTAAGTATGTCCCTAGTGCCCAAGGCCTCTCTTAACTTTCGACATTTTCTTGGTTTCATGCGTGGGACGTCTCGCAAAGCGAAATCCAAATAAGGAACCCTCCCATTACACTACTCCCTTGTGTTGTCGGCCATCAAGATATAGCAACCTAAGGCACACCAGCGGGACGTCCTAAATCCTACCTCGCTAACCTGTGAACGCATTTCTACTATTCTATCCTCCCACATATCCGAAAAGGCAATCTAACTAATCGAAGTGCCCACTCACTACAAAAACATTACAGACATCATACCCAAAATAAATTTTCTCAAAATTTGCCTTTTTCCTTAAGGCCTGGCCATAATCCTCAAATCAATTTCTCTAAATCCTACTTCACCCATCCACTTGTGGTGAGAGGAACACTTTAGTGCTTCTCCATAGCATAATATTTCCACAAACATGCCATCATCACACGGCTCATAGTCTATAGTGTTTCATCCACACTATATGACTTATCAACAAAACCAACATCCTTGCATCCTATAACATCTCTCCACTCCCGACGCCATTAAGGTTCATGCGTGGAGAGTCTCGCAAAGCGAAATACAAACAAGGAACCCCTCCACACACTACTACTTAACTTTGTCAGTCATGGAGGTCCGTTATTTTCTAATATGCAACCGAGATACCCTATCCCCTCTTTCAACCCATATGTGGTCCGAACTCCCATCTCCATCTAGGAGACATTCCACCAAGCGCTCGTACCCCACTCAGTCCTTACGCAATCAATAATGAGCTCAAACTCACAACTCAACAATTAAGCCAGCACACCTCAAATCATATCTATAAGGTCTCCACTCACTCAAATCACGATAATGAAACCTCTGCTCATCGAAGTTCCATATATGCACATAATAAAGGTGTATCCAGGTGAGATATCGCAACCATAACCTGTTCCACCCTGGAATTGTGGACACGATAGTCTTGCCATCCTTAGCCTGATATCGCTCTGAATATACCATAACATAGTATGCTCACTATATTACCATACTCATATAAAAAATAATAAATGAGCATTACAAGCCATATATATATATATTTAAAATATCAACACCATCCTTTATAGCGAATGAAGGAAAATAAAAATCTGCTAGTGCGGAAAACACATAGACATACATGATATAATGTTATCAATACCACCATAACTCAAATTACACACACGAGTCTAGGGATAACGAACATCGCGACTTTATCAAGCCACGTTAATTATACCTCTTCCTTCTGAGGTGAAACTCATGACAATAACTTTTCCCTTCTCCTTACAATCATCTTACTAGTCCTCTTAAACTTCTCTGTTAAAAGGAAACTCCACTATGAGCTTCAATCCTATTTTGGTAAATTCCCCGGATGGATGTCCACCAATGGGGTCCTCGAGCATACACATTCTCCATAATACTCTTTATTCACTATCGGCCTCTGGCTGATCCTTATGTGAATATTCCAAAACTAAATTCTTTTGCTTTCTGTCGAATAATGGGGACTCAGGGTTAAGACTATTTGTAAGACCCCTTTTGAACCCTTAAACTCACATGGAAATTCAACTTTAGTACCACTCTCTACTACAACGGTACTTTGGTACTCATAACTACCATTCTTTAATAGTCGTCACCAAAATCCTTAGCAATTTCCACAAGGAGAATGACTTCTACTACGGTCCCAATCCCCAGCTTCAACTAAACCTCACCTCCTGCCGCCTTCCTCGATCAGCACACATATCTCGAATGAGTAAGAAAAAGATTACTAAAATCTTACAATATGGAAGGAGAACGAAAATCTCACAAGAGAAATCAACAATTTTAATCCTGAGGCTCTATATCAAATTGAGAGCAACGCTGAAAGCGTAGTAAGTTCGCACAGATTCCTAAGGACACTAGAACCTGATGCTTTGATACCATCTATGACAACCCGCCTAATAAAATACCGGGCGATCACTCCTATATCAAATTAAAACAGGAGTCTCGTATGGATCATTCTTAGCATCACTGTCAAAAATCCATTTAATTTCTAATAAACTATTAGGCTGGCGTCAAAATTTTACTTAAATACTCTTTTTAAACCACCACAGTTTTAAAGATCCACACAGATAATATGAATGAAACTGAAATGAAATAAGAATAACTGAACACTCGGTCCAAATATGATACAACCATGTCGAATGCCGCACTAAAAGGCGGGAAAAGAATAAATAAATACAGTTGGGTTATTAACCGGAATGTTTATACAATACCTCCTATCTAGATTACAAGAATGGAAGTGTCTATCGAGAACCTCCATGCATCCACAGCTGCTGCGACTGACGTCTGACTCGAAAGAAGTGTCATCCAGGAGTCCTTGTGTCTGGATACCTATATATATATAATATAGATCAAGAGAGGAAAATAAAGAATCGGGTCAAAGCCCGAGTTGTGAAAATATTTAGCAAGTGCATAAATGCCTTATTTTTAGAAAAAGGTTTCATTTCATATTTAAATTTGGTATCGCACTCCCATGAGATACCCCTCACCTCTCTTCTAATAGTGCACACCTAACGCATCCTAACAAAATACCCTAGTCAAGATACCCCGCCTAACTAGTCTGTTACCCATTTTCTAACAACCCTAGTTATCCCAAGTACTAAGGGCTGAACTTCTCCCTAGTCTCAACACTATGCCAAGTTCGTGCGTGGGGTGTCTCGCAGAGCGAAATCCAAACAAGGAACCCCCCGATACACTACTCTGCGGTAAAGTCCATCGTCGAGATCCATTAAACCCTCAGTACACACGTATATACCTCCTATAAAACAATATACACATCATACTTATCTTTTAGATACATATCATATTACCCTTCCGGATATATCTCCTAGACTGAGGATTCATTCAGAAAAGGTTTACCAATTCAATTTCCATTTTTATTTCAAAACTTTCCATTTCCTTTCTTCTATCCAGGAAATGTATTTAAAAGCCAATTTTTATTATCATAAACATTCTTTACCGTTTCATAACATCCCATTTCCCTTCTTCCATCCAGGAAATATACTTAAAGCCAATTTATTATCATAAATTGCTTTAATACCAATAATGTCCCACATTATTGAAAATAGTTATATATCATATCATATAACGCGTTCTAAGACCTCCCGTCTGGGTTTCCCCACTGTGCACGCCCCTAAATGGCTATCATCTTCCAGGGCCTATCATCAAGACAACCAGGGATCCTACAATGCAAGACGTCGGGAAGCGGCCATATGCATGCGTGAGAGTCATGACCACACCCAGAATCACCTCACCAGTGCTGAAACATACAATAATCGCTCATATGGCCTAGGACTATATCCACCCTGCATTCATTAACCAGGGGTCTTCACCATACACACGCATAGATATATGGGTAAATGTGTTGGGAGTTACAAACATAGATATATGGATTTAGGACTAAGTGGGAGAATGTTGGGATTTTGTTCTCAAAACAAAGTATGATATTCATATTTCAGTAAAGCCATGTCAGATTTTTAAATAAGAATCACGTTTATGAGAATGCCTTATCTTCATAGTTAAATATATTGTATTGAATATTAGTTAATTTCACATAGTAGATATTTTAGTGAGTTTATTTTGCCTTAATTACAGGAGATTGGAATTCATCTTCTAGTACAATTTTATAGTTCACAACCCAGATAGTGAGTTGACATCCTATTATTAAAATTGAGTTTGTAATCATAGTAGTTTATCTCAAACAATGGGAACTTATCTGATGGTTTGAGAACTTGTTTATCGTACAAAAGAGGATTGTGACTAATACATCAAGGAATGTATTAGATAAGATCCCTGTGAAATTCATGTCTAATGTTTTTTAATTAGACTTGGGTAATCTCACGACATTTGTAAAGGGTGCATAGATTCTTTATCACTAAGGTTAATAGGATTGGAATGCTTGTACAATTGTTTCTTTGATTTCTATCGGTGCGATTTAGTTTTATATTGGACCAATAGATACCCGCAAGTTGGACGATCATTTTATGACTATGTATAAGATCATAATTTACTGGTTTATCGAGTCACATATCTATGCACACACATATTTCCATACACATATTCAAAATAAGTATCTTGTCATTAGAATATTTTTCAAAGTAAAATAATGTACATGACATAATATAGTCATACAAATTCATATATAGTTGTTCATAATAGTTATTTTGAGGCTGGATCTAGTTGGAGAAAAATCCTCGTAGTTATGGTTAACTAATTTGAGAACTAGTCGACTAATTTCAACATAGTTTACTATATTTCAGCTCGTAATAAACAAAAATTAAACACATAAAATTAACTTTATCTTATGAAGTCCAATGACCATATTTTGTACAAATGCTATAAATACTTGACAATACGATTGTTTTATATACATAAGATCTTGCAAACAACATAAATATTTAAAAATTTAACCTTACAAAACTCATGTTAGCATTTTCATTGAGATTTTAACAAAAAAAAAAGAATAGAAAAATTCTCGCATCATTTGTACACTTTGAGCAATTAGTTCACCATTAAATGTTATGTTATGCTACATAAAATGGAATTATCTCATCAAACTTAGTTCTTGATTTCATTTTATTTCTTGTTATTGTTCACACCATATTAATTTAAACTAATGAGGTGTTGCCACATAATATTAAAATCGACTAAAATAGTCGAAATATAATATATAAAATACAAAATAACATGCATTATGCATGTGTGGCATGTGTCATAAGTTGTAAAGTTTTATTCAAAATTGGAGCATACTGCATTTCAAATTGGTGTGTTATTACGCCAAACCACGAAAAACATAAATGGGTGAGTAACGGCCCAACAGTTGCCAAATAGAAGTTATGTTGCATGGTAAGAAACGCTATAAATAAGCCAGGAATCCAACAAGGAAGAGAGGATTCCCTCAACAAAAACTCGTTTACATTTCTTTTATCCTTTTTTTTTCCTTTTCTTTCTTTTACTTACCACACTTATTTGATTTTGTGGTAGATTATAAGGTAGTTTGTAACCTTTTCTTTCAAAGTTTCTTGCCTTTAAATTTGTTTTCATTTACTTTCTTATTTAAAGTTTCTTTAGTGTAATTCTTTACTTTACTCCCACTTTATTTTCATGTAATCCTTTACTTTAATCCCATTTATTTATTTATTAACAAAGTTTTAATTTCCATTCAATTAATGCAATTTACTATTTTTGTTACAGTTATTTATCCCAACTAAAGACATACATCAAACTTTTCCCTAAAGGAAGCACAAGTTATATTAATTGAGGCATCGAACGCAACACATGATACGATATTTTCATTAGGATAAGAATTTTGGTGGATAAGACCACAAATCTTACCTGACATGTGTAATACCCCGTATTTTTAATGACTTTTAAAATGGGATTAAATAAAATTAATCTAGATTTAAATTTTACTCGGGAATAAAGTAATATGTGATTTATGTCTAATATTACTTAGTAAATAAAGAAATATATATGAATATGATTTTATAATTCATTATGACTTTATAAAATTATCGTAAATTATGTGTACGATAATTATGGTAATTAGTTGGGACCCTCATTTGAGTCATGTTGGGATTATAATTTAATGAAATAAAAGTGAATTATTTTTATGTCTTCTGAATGGTCATTTTAACTATGCCAAAGTGTCCAAAAGGGTTCAATTAGTTAAAAAAGTATACTCGGATGTTTGTATAGGGTCTCTGCGCACTTTGGAGTCGAATACTCTCCCCGGAGGGGTAATATGGTCATTTGACTTGGAATGTGAACATTATGCACGAATTTGGGAGATAATTTATAAGTATAAAGAGTTTAGATTATTGATTCATTATACAAACTCAGATAAAAAGAAATTGAGAGAGAGTGAAGAGTTTCTCTAGGGAAAAGGAAGAGTCATTGTGGGAAAAGAAGATACTTCTCTAGGAAACCAAAGGTCAATCACCTTGCACCACCAAGAATCACCACTACCACTGCCGAAAGTTGGTCGAGAAAAGAGAGGACCACCCGTAGAGTATCATCGTCAACAAATCAGACCTACGAACTAGAGTAAAGTGATTAATTATTGCAAATTTGGCTTGTATATTGTCCATGTTAGGTTGTTTAGAAAATTCTGAAAAGATGCATAATCAAAGATAAATTATGGTGATGTTAGTTGAATCTTTGAAAGGATAATGATGTAGGATTAATTTTATTTTGAGTATATAATTTAACTGGCGAAATTTGAGAAGTATTGGTGAAGAAAATCCTAGTTTATATGATGTTTGTGGAGAAATAATAAAATTTGAGTTTTCTGGAAATTATGAGAAATTAAATGTTTTGGAGATAAACTAGTTAGATGTTAATTCATTTATGAAAATTAGAAATATCTAGGATTAATCTCATGTTGTTGGTAGGTATTAATATATGAAATAAACGTCACATGTTTGGAGAAATTCTGAGAGTTATAGGATTGTTCTTGATATATTCATGTTTTTAGTTTTCTAGGAAAAATATGAGAAACATGATTTTAATCCAATCCCTTGATGATTCTCGGTTGTATGAATCAGTGGGAATCATTTAGATATGTTTCCATATCATGTAGCATTAATTAATAGGAAATTGGTACGTTAAAATAGAGATTTGAATGACCAAAAGTTATGAAACCCGCAAGAAAAAAATTACATAATTTGGGCTGATATCTGGGCGATCGACCCATGAAGCTCGATCAATCGACTGATCGATCGATCGACCATCCCAGAAGTGATGAGCTTGTCCCTTTTTAATTCTTGATTTAATCCCAAAACTTTTAGAAATCTTTAATGATTATTATTTGAATATAATGGGACTTAGAGAAGGGCAGTACGTTATACCGAAGACCCGAAAAAAATTATTTTGGGATTGTTAATGAGTGGAAATTAACGAGTGTTTAATTAAACGAATTATTTAGGAGAATTATATTACTGGGAGTTTAAATCGGCTATATGATAATTTAAGGTTAGGATCATTGGTAAGAGAGTCATAAATCACTGGTATAACCTTAGGTATAACTGGGATTAAACATAAGAGGTAGAATAAAGGGTTAAGAGTGAATTAGGGATTATCAGGGAATAAACCTAATTAATTTAATGCGTAGAAATTCGAGAGTCGGGAAGACATGAAATTGTAGGACGTGATGTTTACCTACTGAATTTATTTGAGGATTAAATGATCACTATCGTGTGGGTAGAGAAGTTCAGAAATATGTATACTTTGAAATTAAAGTCATAATCGATAACATACATAGGATATTCTGGATATAATTATACTACGTATGGGATTTATTATATGGGTTGTGTGTATGCCCTATGGTTGTATACATGTATGATGAATACCTATTATTATTATTATTATTATTATTATTATTATTATTATTATTATTATTATTATTATTATTATTATTATTATTATTATTATTATTATTATTATTATTATTATTATTATTATTATTATTATTATTATTATATAGGTGAGATGATTATCTATTATTATCATATGGTTGGGTGAATACCTTATTGATGTTATATTAATATAGGTGAATGTATACCTATAGTATAGTTTGTTATGTGTATGACATAAACACGTTGCTTGCTATCGGGGTGGAGGTTTCACATTGTGGAAAGTCTCATCCTTATTCATCCAATTGGGAAGGATTTTAGATTCGTACCCTGAGCATAATACCTTGGAAATGTGCTATCCGAGATATGATAGTTCGATGGTTGAATGGGAGTTTAGGTGTGTGCGTGACCCATTTAGCTGGGGAGTATACTCGTCTCCAATATATTTGTGTTATGATATGATTTGTTAGAGACTCTGAATCAACAGTCCTCTATACAATGACATTATGGATTAGGACATGATAACAGAGTATGCATGCACCACAGCTGTGATTTGGAGGTGCCGTACTAGTATATATATAATCAGTGTGATATTATATATATAAACTGTGATGTAATCTATTGTGTGACATCGTTGATATAAAGATATACCTCTCTATGTGATATTTTATATTAAAAATATAAATTGTGATTTAATGTATTGAAAGTTTGTAGATAAAAGTAAATAATGAAATCTGAATTTAATTAAGTTGTGAACACTTAATTCCAAGATTGTAACAAGACTAGTTCATATTAAAGAGAAATGAATATGAATAATTATAATACGTATGGTATGGTACATACAGGTTTATGATATGGGTTAAAATTATGTCACTAGTTAGGAGAGAAACTTAACTAAGAAGATAATAAGATATGATAGGTGTGCACTCTAGATGAGAGGTGATAATTCTCAAGAGAGAGCCCGAAAAACTAGCATGTACATAATAAATGCTTAATTGTAATTGTTAAGAACTTGCTATTTTTGAAAATCTTTTACAATCGGGGCTCTGACATGTGTCCTTGCATATTATGTTCTCTACTATATCTTGTACATCAGGTATCCAGCAGCAGGGATGCCTAACATAGATTATGGATGTTCCAGTGGATTATAACTACTAGCAGAGATGTGGATTTTGTTTATAAGATTCCTTTTAATTGATTCACTCATCTGTAGCGTCTACTTCATTTAGGGCCTGTCGCTCAGGATTCTAAAGGTTGTAATTATTTCTGTAAGCATTGTGGATATCGGTTTTAATTAGTAACTGTTATAATTTAACTGGAGAGTTAGTCGAGTTACATTTATTCTTATTGTAGTCAATTCAGCTGTGATGTGTTGTTGCATATTATTATTCAGTGTCGTGGAATGGTTTTATTAAGTTAAAAGTTGGTAAGTTTTTTTATCCCCGACTTAATTGAGTATTAGGTGATAGAAAAATGTTTTCGAAAGTGATGCTAAAAGTGAACCAAATGTATATTTTGATTTAATTGCGTATGGGACTAATCACCCGGTATTTAATTAGGCGGGGTGTTATAAATGGTATCAAAGTATCAGGTTCTAGTGTCTTCATGATCTGTGTGGCTTACTATGTTTCATCGTAGCGATATTTGATGTAGATCCCTATTATTAGGATGTTGAATTCTTCAGCGTATTTTGACTTACGTTCTCCTGCCATGAAGTATGTGTGATGTAATGCTTATGCGAGTTCGACTGGGCACCATGCGCCAAACACGTTGGGACGATTAGCAAGAGCCATTAGAAGGATAGAAGGAGGAGGATACAACCAACGATATAGAGTATTTTGGAAAATGGTGTTGGAGATAGAAACCATCATAGTTAATAGATGTTTCGTTCTTAACTCACCCAGCACTGTAGATAGTATCTTTTGTATAGGACTAGGTTTTATTTTTTTGGTTCCCTAAGAGTTTAAGCTAACTCAAAGGAGATTTTGTCTCATATTTCCAAAGGGGGAGATTGAAGCACCTTATACATTTGACTTACTTAAGTCTATATTGTATAAGTGCTCAACTAATTTGGAAATAGTGACAAAATTGGTTGTCTAACCTACAATCCAAAGAGCCTCAGAATTAATCTCTCTAATCCACTTCAATAATCCAAGAAAGTATAAATTGAATCACACTACACACATTAGAAGTGCATACATGTGTATATTTTGCTTAAAATTGATTGTGTGTTAAATTCCCCTTAAAATGTTGTTTTAATAATTTTTTGGGAATTTTTAAACATTTTTAAACATTTTTAAAATAATGTTTTCATTAATAAAAGTGTGATTATAAAATTTGTGGGGTTAATTTGCTATTTCGAAAATATCATTTTTCATTGGAATGTTTGATTGGGTAGAATGTAAATGCGCTAGAGACTTCAGGGTGCTGCCTGTAATCAACTTTGACACGCGTTTGCAAGCCACTTATAGACCAACACTTGTCACGTTCCTGATGTATCAATTTGTGTTTGTTATGTGAGAGGGTTGCCTGGTGGTTTGCTGATCGTTAGATCAATCCTTATCGATGGCCTGCATGTGTTTTAAACCTATCCTTGTGCTATCCTGTGAACCAATCACATTCGACTTAACCACCGCCTTCTTATAACCCTTGGATCAAGTCAATATTAGGAAGACTTAATCTCAGCCCTTGATTGCCTTCGATTATCCAGAACCTTCCTCCATGGAATCTGGGATATATTTAAAGGTCAAAAAGGTTTCAAGTTCTGAAAGAAAGAAAGAAAAGAAAATCACAACATATAGTCTTTATATGTAATTTTCTAGGACTGTCTGTAAAACTAAGTGTGTGCGAGTTCATGCATGTTGATAGGAATCAGATCACAAACACTTAACACACTACTACACTGGAAGTGTTGTGAATAAGATCAAAGATTATTGAGTCGACGCAAGGAAGCTAAAGCAAAAGGAAGTTATCAAATTGGAAGAACATCATCAACAATCAGATCTAAGAGAAGTTAGAAGGACACCAAGTGGGGTATATTCCTAAACTTAGAATAGGTTGATTTGTGTGCATGTATGTTGTATTGTTTGTAACTACTATTTGTTGTTAGTGGATTTTTACTTTTGTGACTTAGAAGTCACCGTGGATCTTTCCTCTATTGGGAGAGGTTTTACCACGTTAAAAACTGTGTGTTCAGATTATCTTCATCTCCTCATCTCATTCTATAGTGTGCTGAATTTCTGAAATTGTCTTAGTTTTAAAAACTGATTACAAAGTCTTGATTACTCTCGTACATAAGTTTTTGTAAACACATCTTGTTGTTTATAAGTCTTATTTTCAAAAGAAAAGGGTTTCTTCAACAAACATCTTGGAGTTTCTTATACAGTTTAATCTTGTATTAAACGGCATTAGCAACGTTTTTCAGAGTATGTGTTATTTGTGTAATAATGCGAGACATATAGGGTGTATGGGCGCCCTAGATAATTGAATCTGACATTGTTCCCCATTTTGGAGATAGGGGATAAGGAAAATAAATATATAGGTTTAGATATCAGGACTTGAATGACCGGTCATTTATAATGATTAGAGGTATAGTCGGTAGAATAAGAAATGAATAAATGACTATGGTAATAAGATTTTTGGCTAAGATTCCTCTCATAGCGGGCTACCTGTCGGTTGGAATTAGGGTGGACCATTCGAAACCAACAGGGGTTTCTCCAATCGTTAGGGATTTCTAAGTAATATTGGGAGAGTATTCGTAAGGATTTATCGCAAAGATGGTTACGATCCTATATGGGTGATAGTGGATCACTTGACTGAAGTAGATCACGTTACGCCATTGAGGGTTGATCATTCTATGAGCCAATATTCTTTAATCTTAATATAATCAAGATAGTGAGGTTACATAGAGTACCATTTAATATTATGTCCAATTAGGATGATATTTTGTCTCCCTATTTTGGCAGAATTTTCACGAGGCATGGGTATCGAGTCGTGATTGGGTGTGTTCTATCATCCGTAGAGTAATGGGCAGACTAAGCGGACAAATCTGATGTTGGAAGATGAATTATGTTTGTACCCTTGAATCTTATGGGAGGACGAGAGACGTACGTTCCACTAGTGAAGTTGGTGTACTATAACTCGTATAAGTTAGTGTTGGGTATGTTGCCAATTGAAGTATGGTAGGATAAGTCTTATTGTTTCTCAAAAGGTAAAGTCACCTTTGGATAAGGCATTTTAGGACATGGTGGTGTTGAGATACTCTAATTTCTTAAGCTATATGAGGTGTTGTACGTGAAAGTATTCAAAGACAAATTGATTAGCATAAGAGAATTGCGCGATTCAAACTTTGAGGTAAAGTTTGATCGGTCTGAATACAATGTTCATGATCAATTCGGTAAACTTTTACAACAAGGTATAAGGATGGAATATAATTGTTATGGGATTGTTCCGAAGTCCTCCTTTGTGTGCAACAGTGCCACTGTATCCATTATGGATGTTTGGCATTAAAGACTAGGTCGTGTGAACTATAGGGATATTGGGAGATTAGTGAAAAAGGACCTAGTTCATGGCTTACCATCGCTTAGGAAATCAATATCCCAGGTTAGTGGACCTTGCCAACATGTTAAACAAATTTGAAATACCCATTGAATGTTGAATACCATTATGACCTCCCATGTTTTGGGGTTAATTAACATGTATATTATGGATCCTACTCACTAGGAGAGATTAGGTTGTAAGAGATATATTCTCGTGATAGTGGATGACTTTTCTAGACACTCGATTATAGGATTCCATATATAAAATTTCGATCCAGTTGAGTTCCATACAACCATGCGCCTTGTCCTACAAAACCAACACAGTGAAATAGTTTTGATGAGTCTTAGTAATTGTTTTAGTTTCCACTATAACACATTTGGCATATCCCATTACAAACTGAGACATGCCGACATGATGAGCCGAAACTTCAACGTCTCTAAAGTTCAAGACATCTTAAAATTATGGAGGTATAAATCATTTACGATTTTAAATCTATTTAAATTTATATTTGGGAATATATTATAAAAGTTGATATACGAGTTATGGTTAAACCAAGTAATATAGTAAGAGCTCAATCCATAACAACTTTGAATGTGTACAATGGATTTTAGACAGTAAAGTAAGTAAAGATGGAGGTCATACAGAGAGGAGAAAAGACTATAAATTGAGTGGTTTAGCCATTTTGCCTACTCCACTGTGTAAGTGAGCGTATGTTTTACTATAAACAAGGATCTATTGGCCTTAACAGTATAATTCACTGAATTTAATCTCTCTACTATGATAGCAACAATGACCGGGATAGGTTTTGAATTATCGATCCTTTACATTATTGGAAAAGACAAGTATATATAGTTCCTGGGGGGGCGTATTGTAGTCCCAATCATGTAATATAAGAATGTGAAGAATATTCCTGACAATAAGGTTGAGCCACATGTCACTTTCACACGTATATCATGATGATGAAATACTCCCTCACGTATAAGGGATATCTTATTATAACAGTTTTGTGAAGGTGGACTTGGAACCCAAGAGCACCCTTCCACGCGTTCCTCAATTCACACGATCTTTCATCTATTCACTGTAGGACATATCGACCAAGCCGAGGATGAGTCATCAAGTTGACTCCTCTAATGACACGGGAACTGTCTTATTGAGATATCTTTAGTTGGTCCTCATCCTCCAAATTATGGAAGCGATTAAGGGTAATTGAGTCCTAAGTCAACTGATGCTAGTATTATTTATTATGTCCTGAGATGAGGACGACACCTCTTATGTTGAGCTTATGGCAGAGGATGAGACACTTCGTGTAGGGTCTACTGTCGAGCCATAACCTGTCAGTCTAACGATTTGGCACTGGTCGGCCTTATTCGATGGAGTCTAGTCTAGAAACGGGGATATACTTGGTATATAATTAACCCCCTAGCCCTTAATCTTCAATGTGAATGGAAGGCTAAGGGATAAAGCATCTTTGGGTAGAGGTTGTAATTTGGCAGTCATATTATGGAATAGCATGTGGCTAAAAAATGACGGTTGTAAGTGTACCCGAGGGTAGTGTACCCTATGGTAGTGTGCCCTAATGATGACCAACTTGGAAGTTATGCATAATGATGGCAAGTATTCAAATGTTTTTTAAATCCTACAATTCTTTTTCTTCTTCATCTTTCATGCGAGCATGTTCTCTCTTTCTCTAGAAGAATCAACTCCTTATTTCTCTCACAACCATTCAAGGATTTTTTCAGCCAAGTTTCTCTTATTTTTCAAGCATATTCTCTTCTTAGGTGCCCTTTCTTCTGTTTTCTCCAATTCATTTTTTCATTTTTTTGTGATTTAATCTTTTTTCATTTTTTTCGTCGAGCTCTATTATTTTTCGTCCACCTTAAGTGGAGGCTCTAGGCTTCTATTAGGTAGTTAACTAGTGGTTCTTAGAATTAGTATGTCTCCCTTGATATTTTTTACCTTTCTTTACCTTCTTACTCCCCTGGTAAGCCATCGGGGTTGATTCTGTCAACATCTCCAACAGAACTCTGGTTGACTAGTCTTCACTTGTTCTTGAAGAGAAACTCTTCACTACCCCATTTGAATGTTTAGGTTAATATTAGTAAAACTTTAAAGTGTTTGTTCTTTTTGATTTTTTTTCCTAGCCAAGTTAAGCCTCAGCCACTTAAATGTTGAAAACCCTTTAAGAGTTAGAAGAACAATTTCCCACACTCATAGAGAGTTACTTCCAAGAAATTTGTAGAAAATAAAGAGGGGGACGATGCTCAACGTCGAGCTAAGGCCGACCTTACTTGGCTTATCTTTCCCATTCATTTAAAGACCATTCTACCATCATCATCTGAGATCAGTGGGGATAAGATTCCTAACTCATCCTCTTCCCCACCCGAGAGTAGGGACTCCTTTGAAGAGGCGATGAGGTTATCACCCATAAATTATGTGGAGTCTGAGGCATCCAAGAGCTCATCTCGGACTTCATCTTCTAATAAAGTTGAGTAATCTTATGAGTATAACTCTTTAGTCCAGATTTTTATTTGACAATGATGAGGCTATGGTTAATGTTACCATTCCTCTAACTGAATTGGCACAGAATTCCAAGATAGATTTCTTAAAGGGGCCTCGACCATTGAGGCTCCTCTTCAACGATGATAACTCTGAGGCCGGGGAACCCATTGATTATTCATACACTGAGACCTTTCAGTATACCACTGGGTAATCCAATCTTCTCTATTGGATATATTTATACAGTATTAAGTCTGACATCTCTATGAGACTCCTCGATGAGGACGAGAGAGTATTTGGTGGCCAAGAGGACGAAGTTTCCTTGTATAAGCAGATGTTTAAGGTCATCTTTCGACTCCCTATTCATCCATACATTAGATTTATTATGTCCAATCTGGGGATTTCTCCGTCTTAACTTTTGCCCAATTCATCCAGGATTTTACTTGGTTATGTCTCTCTCTTGATAAACAAATATGAGGACGACCCTTGAGTGAAGATTTTTAAAGCTTGTTAAAACATCTCGTCCTCAAGGACTCAACACCTGCTATCTCCACTTAGGGTATAGGAAACCTGAAAAAAAATCATTCATGTTTCCCAAACATCAAATCATCTCTAGAAGATAAGATTTTTCTTCATTTTTTAGTCTTAGGAATTATCGACCGATGCTAAGTGATCAGAGGATGAGCCAAGAGTTCCCGGTGCATGGGTAAACCCATCTATGTAGTCCAAGCTCGATCCCGGCCTCAACATTTTTGATAGGGAGAGATTTGAATTTTTAAAGAGTCGAGGAAAGAAATCATCTCTTTCTAAGTTTAAGGATATGATGACTCCTAGCTTTCTAAAGACATCTCATCTGGTGGTTCACCCCTTAGACGAGTTATATGAGTTACTAAACTTTTCTGGTCACAAGACTTTTCTCGTCTTCTATCATTATGCTTAATCATTCTTATTTCTCCTTTGTAGACCAGCCTCCTCATATTTCAAATGAGCTTTGGAATATGATAGCTCCAAGCCTAAACAATGCCTTCGTCAAGAAGGATGGATCAAACAACCTATAAGGAAGATGAATTCTTGTGGGCCGACCCAAATTGAGGTTGGCCATAAAAGAAAGGAGCCAAATGCTACCTCATATACTCGCCAAGATTGTCAAATGAGATTGAGAATAAATCCACGTCCATTAGAGTCTGCACTGATCTTTTCTTGGTCAAGTCCATCCTCTCCGGATTCTTTCGAGAATTTTTAGGAGGCCAACATAACCTAACCTAAGGCATTCCCAGACTCGATTATTGATTTTATGTTGAGGTCGAGGGCTGGCATATTTTTTGTCCCTTGCAAGGGATATTAGTAGTTTATGGGGAAGATGCACTCCTTGAAGACCTATTACTTTGGTCTTCCTCATTTGACACAGGTATCGGCCTCATCTTTAATTTTAATCTCATCTCATCAAATTTTACTTTGTTTTACTCTGACATTTATCCATTTTTGTTCCTCTGTAGTCTGTGTGCTCCTTTACCTCGACTACTAAATGGGTAACCGAGAACTTTTAAAAAATTCTTGAGGGTTATAAAGCCATCCAGGACGTGGCCGACCTAAATAAGAAGCTAAATGATCATAGAGATGAATATAAGAAGGCCCTTTATCAGCTGAAGGTGGATCATGCCGACATCTTAAAATCTAAGGATAGGGAACTTAGTACTCAAATTTCAAAGCATACAACAAATCTTACTGAAATTGTCCAGAAGGAAAAGGATGAGGCCCTTTCTACCGAGTTCATATAAAAGATTCGAGATAAGGTCATCGAGACTTATAAAGCGTTTGATGAATTCATCAACTTCGACATAGAGTACCTTTAAAAAGTTATCATGACAAACTGGCGATGGGTTATCACTAAATTTTTTGAGGCTATCTCATCCATAAGTCCGGAACTGGAGGCACCTAATCTGGAAGATACCCTTTTTATTTTGTCCTTGGACTATGTTGAATCCATAGCCTCAACCGAGGGAGAGAAGGAGGTAGTTGAGGTCGAAGTTGAAGTTAACATCAATACTACTGCCGTTAACGGAGATGATGAGGCTGAAGATGGTACTGATAGGTCGACTATTATTAATGAACAATCTGTGTGGGCTATACCCCTGTTCTTGTAATTTATCTTGTAATTTTGTCCCAAACATTATTTGTAACACTTTCCACTCAAATAAATGTTATTACTTACTTGAATAAAGTTTTTGCCTTATATTTGAGCTTTCATTTTCTTTTCCATGAATGTACATGGGTTTTGTCAAGTTTATTTCTCGCCTCAGCTGCCATTTTTTTTTACTCTTACTCATTCAAAGACGTGGGATTATAAGTTAATCATTAATTTTGAATGCAATAAATTAATGGTGTTTAATTATAAGTCCCTTCTAATCATTTTAAAAGTGTATGGAGGACTTTTGTCTCGTCCTACACTGTCGTCTCGACCGAGAGAGTTTGATTCTTGTATCACCATGTTAATGATGTTTATTGGAACCATAATTAATTAGTTTTCAAATTTGAATGCACCAAATTAATGGTGCATAATTGTAAGTCCCCTCTCATAATTTTGACAGTGTATGGAGGAGTATCGTCTCATCCTTCACTGTCGTCTTGGTTGAGAGAGTTTGACTCTTATATCACAAGGTTAATGATGTTTTATGGAACCATAATTAAATGATTTTTAAATTTGAATGTAACAAATTAATGGTGTTTAATTATAAGTCTCCTTTCGTCATTTTGAGAGTGTATGGAGGAGTATCATCTCATCCTACACTGTTGTCTCGGCTGAGAGACTTTGACGCATGTATTACCAAGTTAATGATGTTTAATGGAACCCTAATTAAATGATTTTCAAATTTGAATGCACCAAATTAATGGTATTTAATTGTAAGTACCCTCTTGTCGATTTGAGAGTGTATGGAGGAGTATTGTCTCCTCCTACACAGTAATCTCGATCGAAAGAGTTTGACTCTAATTACACCAAACTAATGATGTTTAAATAAATCGTCATTGAATGATTTTCAAATTTACTTTGTGTTTTTCAGCACCAAAGGTGATGTTATCACACTATTCCCACCTCTCGGTGTTATTGAGAATCCATGGATGAGGTGAGACCCATCTGGATTCTCATGTCATCAAGAGTGAGTTAATTTCAATTCACCACATGAGTGATGTTTTTTGCTCAGGGTAACTTGAAATATATAATTTGATCAATTCATACAACATAGATATTAGGGAACACTTCAAAAAATTTCACTCATCCCTTTTACAATACATCTTTCATATAATGGTAAAATAAAAAATTTACAAAATCCTATTGATAATATCACTTTAAGGGATCAACATTCCAAGGTCTTTAGAATGGCTCTCCCTCCCAATTAGCAAGACGATAAGTACCAGGAAAAACTTCTTCAATAAATTTGCAAGGTCCATGACAGTTTGCATGAATCTTATTTGGGTTCTTCCTGGATTTCTTCAAAACTAGATCTCCAACAGTTATTAGCCTCTCATTAACTCTTGTGTTGTGTAATTTTGTAGTGGTCTACTAATAAGCAGCCTTTTTAACCTCTGCATCCTCTCATCTTTGTTCAGTGAGGTCCATATATAATATTCACTCCTCAATACTTGCTTATGGGCTATACGTTTGAACTCTTTGACTTGGCAGGACAATCTCGGTGTGTATCCTTGCCTCTAACACATACGCAAGCATAAAGAGGTATCCCCCATGGGTGTAATATCCATCATCATGTATGACTAAAGTACAACGTATACCTCTTCCTTTCAAAGTCCCTTTGGCATCTTCTAATTTCTTCTTGATCCCCTCTAAGATAGTTTTATTTGTTACCTCAGTTTGGACATTTTCCTGAGGTCACCTTGGAGTTGAGAAAAATTAATTAATACCAACTCTCTTTCAGTAAGCTTAAAGACACGAATTCTTGAACCATTTATCACTATCTGAGATCAAGGTGCGAGGCAGACCATACCTACAAATGAATTTGAAGGTCTTCGTCTTTGTGATGGTTATCATGGGCTCTAGCTCTACCCATTTAGAGAAATGGTCGATCGCCACAATAAGATATCGGTAAGTACATATTGCTCTGGGTAAGGGTCTTACCAAGTCAATACCTCAAACAACGAACGACCAAGGGGACGCGATAGACTGAGAGGCGATGGAACTCCCAATTTTTAACAATCTTATTACAAAAAGTAATTTCATTTTAAATAGATATGCAGCAACGAGATGATGGTTGAACTTAAACACCAAATTTTAATTTCTTCTTCTTAATTAAAATTAAACCAAGTGAAATAAAATTAAACACATACACACTTTTAATTTCACTTAAACACATTTAACTCAAGTCCTAGAAATCTGCCTAAGTCATATTTTTCATTTAATCAAATTAGGGCAAACTAAATTTTAACAAATTAAATTAATGACTTGAATTAACTCCACATTTAAGGCATGAACATTACCCAAATTAATTTTGCACCAAATTAAACAAGTAGTGAAATAAACCAATTTTATCTTTTTACCTAAGCATGCATTCTAGGTGATTTTGCGAAAGATAAAATAAATAATAAATCCACTACGCCACGATGTACGAGGAAAAACCCACAACGGAAAAAAACCTCGGGTGGACCTAGCCTTAAGTCCACTAAGTACGGAATTACAATTACAAGCAAGATGACTTACAACACTCGACTCGAATCCTTCGAGTTCGGACGCGTCTTCTTGCAAATACCTCTGCTTAGCCGACAACCCCGGAGTCTACCGGAACCTTGGAATCCACCAATGAGGAACTAGGAAGCAACCGTCAACCACACATAGTGCCTTTCACCATGTGAGAATGCCGTAGCCAATAACAACTTCTTCTTCTTTGAGGAATTTAGAAAAAAAAACCCAAACACTCTTCTAATGGTAGAGATAAACCGGTGCCAAAACACTCCAAGCAATGATATATATATTTAAAACTTGGATAAACATTCTTTGGGTGTAAACAAAAGTGCTTTTAAATATTTTCTTAAAAAATTAACACTTTAAACAATGAACTTTTTCTTGGAAAGTTGAACTCTCAAAAATCTCTCTAGGAGTTTGAATATTATAAAAAGTTAAGTTAGAAAAAGTATATTTTCGCACTTAAGAAGTTCTGTCAAAAGATAGTGGGAAAAGAAGTGGGAAAATGGGAAAAAACTTCTCAAACTGCCAAAATAACTATTCCTACCAAAACTCGTTCGAATGAGATCTTCGTTCGAACGAAGTCTCGTTCGAATGATATTTTCATTCGAATGAAGTCTCATTCGAACGAGCCTTCTAACAATGTTCTAATGTGAACTCGTTAGAAATATCGTTGGATATCTCGTTCGAACCATCATTCTCATTCGAATGATACTTCGAATGACATTCCAGTGGCCTTTTGGGGAACTCGTTGGTAGACCTCGTTCTAACGATATTCTCGTTCGAACAAAAAACTCGTTCGAACAAAAATTCAAACGAACTTCCAGAAAGATGAAAAAATTGAGATTTAGCCCAGAAACTTTAAATAGTTTATATTAAAGTTTTAATAAAATCTTTCTGAAATTAAACAACAGTTTTAAAATAAAATTTCACCCAATATAAAATGTTCCAAGCTCCTATATACATATATTAAAATGCATTCATACCTTCGGAGCAATTGGAACTATGTTGGTGACATAGAAACAAGGCACTTGAAACACGACATTTGATGAAAATTTATACTCTTGGCCGCTACATCTTCAACTAAACACATCATAGGCTTGAATAGGTACATTGAACACTATCCTATGACATAAATGTGTTTTACGGGAATTGATCCAAAACTACAAAGGACTCAATTGGAAATTTGTGTCCTTACAAATCTCCCCCTTTGGCTATTCCGGGACAAAAACCACCAAAACTCCTAAAGGGCCGTCAAGCTCTTCTAGACACAAACATCCCATCCAATACTTGACACAAGACCCAAGGATCAAAATCTTTGCCGGTGAAAGTTGTCGCTTGGAGTAATTCATGCACACTTAGGCAAACTATCAAATGCATATGGAATATCAATATATTAAATGCAATTAAAATAAATACTCCCCCTAAATTAATTCTCCCCTTTTATAAAACAATGAGCAACCCAAGAAGATAGCTATCTCCCCTTAAGTTAAATCTCCTAAAATTAAACTTAGATAAGATTATAATAGGATTAGATACCATTTCTCCCCCTATCATTCTCCCCCTTTTTGTTCAGGTATAAATAGAGGATAAAACTAATTTAAACAAGCAATGGTGCATAAAGTGATGAGAACATTAAAGCACATGGGCAAAAAAATCATAACTAATCCAACAAATAATAGCGGATACCAACTAGGATGCAAGACAATGAAACCGATATGATACAGAAAGTATTAAGCATGTGATATCAACAAAGAATGCAACTAGATAGATACCAATTATGAATTAAAGCATAGATGGACTAGAAATCAAGGCAAAGTCAAAAAAAAATATCATATATATACATTGGCTAAATATACCAATAATGCACATGCAAGTATATATAGATATGAACACACAAATGACACACAAAAAAAAAAGATTTTCACACTTGTATGGCAAAAATGTGTCATATGGAAACGAAAGTGTTGGGGTGTGAACTAGTAACAATTAAATTTAGACCCAATCACTTAAAACATGTTCATCGAGTTTTCAACTGATTGCAAACTTCATCACATTTGAATATAACCTCATGCGACAATATAAATTGAAATCAATGAACAAACATACACAATGCATACAAGCCTAGCATGTTGATGAACTAGGATAAATGGACATTGTGTAAACCGTTGATATACCATCCAATCTCCCTCAATAAGCATATATTATTCTAGAGTAAATATATCAATTAAGCATAGGCCTTAGCAATTATTTTTCTTTTTAATGCAATATTTTATTTTTAGGCCTTTGGACCACGTATTTCTTTTAGGTCCAAATTAACGGTGGCTTACTATTCGCAACGGATAATAACACCTTTCGGATCCCTTCCCCGTGCACATTTTTATGTAACAATTTTTTATATCTCACACAAATCTCACGTGCAATAGATTTTGACATGCACTAGTCCTCCGAGTTCACAAATATGTAGATGATAAGATTGGTAGGAGAACACCTCACAAAGCTCAAATATAGCATGTGACGATTAAATTTCAAAAGAGCTCGTGCATGTGTGAATTGAGGTATATAAAAATAAAATCCATTTAAACAACACAAAATCCAACTACTCCATGTAAGCATGGTAAATAACATAATAAGGATTGACAATCTAAACCAAAAGTTCTATCCACATGGGAGCGTAAAATATGGGATTCAAACACAACTATATGCCACATAAAGTGTGTCAAACTAAAATACACACACAACAAAATTCTTTTTGAGTTTTTGACAATTTTTAACCAAAAATAAAAATATTTACTCAAAAGACAAACTAAAAATCATTTGTATTTTTTATTAAGCCTAAATTACTAAAAGGAGAAACACAAATGATAAACAAAAATCTTTTTGTATTTTTCATCTAATGCAAACAAAAGAAATATAATACAAAAGATAAACAAGTCATGATTTCTAGCATAAGATATGAAATAAGATAATGACTAGAAAATGACTAAACAAGCATCCATTTAGCTTGGTAAAATAGCATGAAGTACAAAAGCTAAAGTATGCAAACAAATCTAACACATTCGACCTTTAGATTTTGCAAGGGAGGAAGCATGTGAAAGTGAATGAGAATCAAAAACCCTATCTTGTAAAGCTACCAAGTGGGGTATCCTAACCCAAACTAATGATGAATGATAATCTCGTGCTGTAGGAATCTTGGCTACCTTGGTTTTCTTACATAGGGATTTTCTATGACCTCTTTTAAGATCGAAATAAAATTTCCTAAGATGACCTTTTCAACCATAATGTGAACACCTAAACTCACGGCAAGTAGATTTACCTAAGCAGTGATCTCTAAAACCTTTCCTAGAGGATTCTCCTAAAATATTGGTTTTGGCTTTATGTGTTGATTCACTACAAGTATCGAAGCCTAAACCACACAAGCCATTTTTTATTTGGACCGTTCCTAAGATCTTATCTAGTTTTTAGGACCTACACTCCAAATCAAATTTGACTTTGATAGAGTCTTTTAGTTTAATTTCTAATTCTACAATTTTATACTCCAACAAAACATTTATCTCTTCAAACTCGAGAAGCTCCCTTTTCAAGGATTCCATTAAACCTCTAAGGCTATCTCTCTCGACTTCTATATATTCTAGCTTCTATCGAAGAGATCTCTCTCGTGTCCTAAGGTCTTCCACTAATGCACTCTCATCAATGACCTTGACACTCTCTTTCAAACAAGCTTCTAACTTCAAATTAACACTTTTCAATTTAATAGATTCTTCAAATAATTCTTGAAAATCAACTTGAAGTTCACTCACATTAACCTCCTCATTTTCACTCTCTCTCTCTCTTTCACCCTCACTACCATAAAAAATAAGGGAATCAAAAACTTTGATCACGGAAGTGTCATGTGTTTGAATATCCTAATGAACAGATTCACTATCGGTGCTCACATGGCTAGCCATAGAAGCCACAAAGTTACGCTTAGTGGGGAAATCGGGTCCCTCTTCCTTATCACTATCACTAAGGGTCGCATTATATGAAATGGGTTAGTTACCCTCTCTCCTTAGTTTAGTGGGGCATTCAAAAGCCCTATGGCCATACCCTTCACAACTAAAACATTTATCTGACTCATCCCTATTTAAATTTTCTTTAGGAGATTGAGGGATCTTTTCGGCTTTGTCATGATTACAAGTTTCAATTTCTTAAAATCATGTTTAAAATTATCTTTGTTAAATTTTCAAAATTTCCGAGAAAACAAGGCCATGTCTTCCGAGTCACTATCACTCTCACTCTCTACTACTTGTTTATCCTCTGTTGGGGCTTTTAAAGCAATGCCCTTTTCAATTTTCTTTTCAGATTTATAGGGAAACATGTCTAGTTCATAGGTTTGTAAATCACCTACAAGCTCTTCTAATTTCATAAAGGCTAAAGTTAGTAAAGAATTTAAAACGGTCACTTCTGGAATATATCTATCGGGTAGGGACCTTAAAATTTTCTTTACTAGTCGGTTGTCGGGTATTTTCTCTCCCAAATTGAAAGATGAATTAAAAATATCTGACCGTCTAGAATTCTCGTTCGAACGAAATTCTCTCCCAAATTAGGGAACTCATTGGCAGAACTCATTCGAACGAACTTTCAGAAATCTGAAAAAATTAAGATTTAGCCCAAAAACTTTAAATAGTTTATATTAAAGTTTTAATAAAATCTTTCTGAAATTAAACAAAAGTTTTAAAATAAAATTTCACCCAATATAAAATGTTCCAAGCTCGTATATATATATATATATATATATATATATATATATATATATATATATATATATATATATATATATATATATATATATATATATATTAAAATGCATTCATACCTTAGGAGCAATTGGAACTATGTTTGTGACGTAGAAACAAGGCACTTGAAACACGACATTTGATGAAGCTTTATACTCTTAGCCGCTACGTCTTCAACTAAACACATCATAGGCTTGAATAGGTACATTGAACACTGTCCTATGACAAAAATATTTTTGATCGAAATTGAGCCAAAACTACAAAGGACTCAATTGGAAATTTATGTCCTTAAATAGACGTTAAGGGTTGATGAGATTGATGAGGGATGCTAGCATATCTTTGACATTTGTCACATCTCTTTACTTAGCCGGCTACATCCTTCGTCAGGGTCGTCCACCAATACCTTTGTGTGACTATTCTTTTTGCCAATGATCTCCCTCCTATCTGACTGGAACAAGATCCCTCGTACACATCCTTTAGTATATATACTACCTCTGTCGGATGAATGCATCGGAGTAAAGGTATGAGTAACCCTTTCTTTTATAATACATCTCCTATTATTAAGAATTTTTACACCTTGTATCTTAACTTCTTTCTCTCCACTTTTGATTCTGGAAGTTTGCCATACCTAATATAATGTATCGAATGACAAGGTCCATCCAATATGCACATAGGTTCTAGTTAAAGTGGAACTCTGCTATATTATCTTCCTCTTTAATGGTCAATTGATGTAGGATCTCTACTGACACTGACCTTATAATCTCTGTTTTGGTTATAAACGTTGATTTTGCCAAGGCTTCCGCTCGACTGTTATCCAATCGAGGGATAATTTTTGCCTCACTAATTTGAAGTTCTTCAACATGACTTTTATCCTTGCTAGTAGGTACTAGGCCATACTCTCATTATTTTCCTCATACACTCATAGGATCTGATTTACCACCAAGAGAGAGTCGTTATGAATTATCATTTGCCCAACATTTAATGCCTTAATGAGGGATAGTTCCACTAGAAGGGCCTCATATTCTGACTCATTTTTGGATACCTTAAAAAAGAATCTCAGAGCATATTATATGTCAGTTCCATCTAGGGTGAACACTATCAAGCTGAAACCACTCACTGTGTTGCATGAACAACCATTTACATATAGGCTCCAAACATTGCCTTCCTTTGAGAAAGTGCCCTCGTCCAGCACTTCATTCTTGAACAAAAATTTATCTTCTTCATTATCAACCACCACAATTCAGGTAACACTCGTCTCGACCTCGATCGGGTTTGCACTTTATTTTTTTGGCGCATTTGCTAAACCTGCTAACTCTTGGGTATCGGCCCCGTCCTAAGTAAACTCGACTACAAAATCAGCAGGGCTTCCCCTTTCATGGATGTTTTAGTATGATGGAAAATATCAAATTCCCTTCTCTATATCAACCAGGCCATCAACTTACCTAATTTTTCATGTTTATGGATGACCGATCTAAGAGGAGAGTCTGGATGACCATCGTGTGAACCTAGAAATAAGGTTTCATTTTCCTCGACTTTTATATCAAAGCCTAAGATGACTTTTCCATCGTGTGCCAACTAACTTCTTGAACTTAGTCGGGGCTAGGTAGCTTACTATTCTTGCTATGAATAGTGACCCCTCTATGTAACCCCTCTATAGAGGGTGTCATCTCTTCAAAATGTTTCCAATCTTATCTTTAAGCCTATAAATAGGAATTTTCCATGGCTTATTGACTGTCGTTACATCATCTACCTTTGCCACAATGACATTATCACCGGTCCCTTCTCTGTCAGTCAGTCATTGCAGTGGCACTTTGGAAATTTTCCTTTATGATTATCGACTTCTATTTGCTCCTCATCTCGACCACTTGGAGGCCAACAACCAGCAGATCTGTCATTTCTTTTGGAACCATCAATACTACGAGACCTGGAGATTCGATCTCTTAAATTTCCCATCGGTCCAAGCTTATCAAAGGCAAACCCTCTGTTGAGTCTGTCGAGCGCTGAGGACTGAGGTTGGTATTTTCGGCTCGGCCTTGCACTTTTTCCTCTACTGACTTAAATTAAGTGCACAATATCCCCATCATGGAATTCTTGGCCTTGCCTCCCAAGGCGTAATCACCCAGGGTCGGCTACATCCTTATATATCTTCCATTGCAAAACCTCTTTATGTGGGGCCGAGGGTGGTCCCCCTCTCGCCAGATTTCAACACTACCTAGTGGCCGGAGTTTTTATCTCCGCTCTCGACCCAGTGGGCCTAGTCAATATGTTTTGGCTGAAAGCAGCCGGTTTCTCCTGGATCTCCATTTAGCTAGCCACCAGTGAGCACAGCGCCTTCATGACCTATTTTTAACTGAGGCGGTGCCTGGCTAGAACTGGGGCCAAGTGGAAAATTTTAAGCCATTTAATTCGATGAACAAAAAGAATAAGAGGTTCAATGGAAGAGCTGAATAAATTGGAAAAAAGCTTGGGCAATTCAAACCAGAGCTCTTTCAATGGTGATTCAATCCCAAGCAAACGTGGGGGTGTATCACCATTAGAGAATTCGATGAGGATCAAGTTATAATGAGAGGAAAAAGATGATGATCTCTCTTCCCACATACAACGCTAATTGATGATACTAGTTATGGTACCACCAAGTAATATAGTAAGAGATCAATCCAGGATACCTTTGAAAGTATAACAATGGAGTTTAGACAATATAGTGAGTAAATACAAAGGTAAGTCAAAGAGGAGAAAAGACTATAAAGTAAGTGGTTCAGCCATTGGGCCTACTCTATTGTATAGGTGAGTGTTTATTTTACTATAAACATGCTCTAATGGCGTTAGCAGTATAATTCAGTCAACTTTTTCTCTATACTATGATAGAAATAGATCTTGAGATAGGGTTTGAATCATCGATCATTTGCGTTAATTGATAATAACAGAATATATAATGCTTGTGGGGTGTAAGGTACCTCCTAAGAACATAATAAGCATGTGTAGAAAGTTCCTGTTAATAAGGTTAATCCACATGTAATTACCACATGTAGATTATGATGATTAAATATTCCCTCACGTGTGAGGGAGCTCTTTTATAATGGTTTTGTGCACATGGACTTGCAACCCACGCGCATCCTTCCATGCGCTCTGCCACCTGTCCACTGTCGGTCATCTGGACCAGACTGAGGCTGAGTTGTGTAGATGACTAATTTGATGGTATGAGAACTATCTTGTTGAGATATCTTCAGTCATACCTCATCCTCTAGGTGATCAACGAGGCCAAGATTACTTGAGTCATAAGTCCACTGATGTTTATATTGTTCATTGTGTCTCAAGACGACACCTCTTCTGTTGAGCTTATGGTCAAGGATGAGACACTTCGTGTAAGGTCCAGAATCGAGCCATAACTTCCTAGTTAACGGTCTATCACTAGTCGTCCTTGGCGGAGCGAATCCAGTCCAGGGATGCGGCTATACTTGATATATCAAAAGTATTTATAAAAAATAAAGGCATTTTTTTTCAAAGTTAAAAAATAAATTTTATTTTACCTTGTTCAAATGAGAAGAATATTTCGTGCAAATGAAATTACACTTTTATTTCAAAGCTTGTTTGAAATTTTCTTCGAACGAACATCCAATGAGGGTGCTTTATTTGAATTCGTTTGAAGCTCATTAGAGGCTTGTTTTAACAAGATTGGAGTCTCGTCCAAACAAACCCAGTTTTCATTTTTAACGAAATGAAAATCTCATTCGATTGAACTCTACTTTCACTCGAAACAATTTTTCTGCCTCAAAATTTGTGTACGGCCTATAAATACCTATTTCGTAAAGATTTAAATACAAACTTTTAAAAAAATGCAAACAACACACCTATTTCAAAAGTCCTGATTCCATTTAGCTCAAAACACTTTCTGATTCACAAATAAACCTCCCTAATATACTTTTGAATCCTTTTGAAACCCTAAATAGTTTCATACCTCCGTTATACTTGTGGAGAGAGGTTTTTACTGCTGACCTTGCATCCCGTGGGATCACTGATGAAAAGGAGGCTAAATAAAGGTTCATCAATGGATACCGAGGGTGGACCTCCACCTATGGGATGCTTTGGGTCTGAGTGATTTTCTTTAGAGTGTTTCGTAAGTAAGTAAACTCGGCTACAAAATCAGCAGGGCTTCCCCTTTCATGGATGTTTTAGTATGATGGACAATATCAAATTCCCTTCTCTATATCAACCAGGCCATCAACTTACCTAATTTTTTAAGTTTATGGATGACCGATCTAAGAGGAGAGTCTTGATGACCATCGTGTGAACCTAGAAATAAGGTTTCATTTTCCTCGACTTTTATATCAAAGCCTAAGATGACTTTTCCATCGTGTGCCAACTAACTTCTTGAACTTAGTCGGGGCTAGGTAGCTTACTATTCTTGCTATGAATAGTGACCCCTCTATGCAACCCCTCTATAGAGGGTGTCATCTCTTCAAAATGTTTCCAATCTTGTCTTTAAGCCTATAAATAGGACTTTTCCATGGCTTATTGACTGTCGTTACATCATCTACCTTCGCCACAATGACATTATCACCGGTCCCTTCTCTGCCAGTCAGTCATTGCAGTGGCTCTTTGGAAATTTTCCTTTATGATTATCGACTTCTATTTGCTCCTCATCTCGACCACTTGGAGGCCAACAACCAGCAGATCTGTCATTTCTTTTGGAACCATCAATACTACAAGACCTAGAGATTCGATCTCTTAAATTTCCCATCGGTCCAAGTTTATCAAAGGCAAACCCTCTGTTGAGTCTGTCGAGCGCTGAGGATTGAGGTTGGTATCTTCGGCTCGGCCTTGCACTTTTTCCTCTACTGACTTAAATTAAGTGCACAATATCCCCATCATGGAATTCTTGGCCTTGCCTCCCAAGGCGTAATCGCCCAGGGTCGGATACATCCTTATATATCTTCCATTGCAAAACTTCTTTATGTGGGGCCGAGGGTGGTCCCCCTCTCGCCAGATTTCAACACTACCTAGTGGCCGGAGTTTTTATCTCCGCTCTCGACCCAGTGGGCCTAGTCAATATGTTTTGGCTGAAAGCAGCCGGTTTCTCCTGGATCTCCATTTAGCTAGCCACCAGTGAGCACAGCGCCTTCATGACCTATTTTTAACTGAGGCGGTGCCTGGCTAGAACTGGGGCCAAGTGGAAAATTTTAAGCCATTTAATTCAATGAACAAAAAGAATAATAGGTTCAATGGAAGAGCTGAATAAATTGGAAAAAAGCTTGGGCAATTCAAACCAGAGCTCTTTCAATGGTGATTCAATCCCAAGCAAACGTGGGGGTGTATCACCATTAGAGAATCCGATGAGGATCAAGTTATAATGAGAGGAAAAAGATGATGATCTCTCTTCCCACATACAACGCTAATTGATGATACTAGTTATGGTACCACCAAGTAATATAGTAAGAGATCAATCCAGGATACCTTTGAAAGTATAACAATGGAGTTTAGACAATATAGTGAGTAAATACAAAGGTAAGTCAAAGAGGAGAAAAGACTATAAAGTAAGTGGTTCAGCCATTGGGCCTACTCTATTGTATAGGTGAGTGTTTATTTTACTATAAACATGCTCTAATGGCGTTAGCAGTATAATTCAGTCAACTTTTTCTCTATACTATGATAGAAATAGATCTTGAGATAGGGTTTGAATCATCGATCATTTGCGTTAATTGATAATAACAGAATATATAATGCTTGTGGGGCGTAAGGTACCTCCTAAGAACATAATAAGCATGTGTAGAAAGTTCCTGTTAATAAGGTTAATCCACATGTAATTACCACATGTAGATTATGATGATTAAATATTCCCTCACGTGTGAGGGAGCTCTTTTATTATGGTTCTGTGCACATGGACTTGCAACCCACGTGCATCCTTCCATGCGCTCTGCCACCTGTCCACTGTCGGCCATCTGGACCAGACTGAGGCTGAGTTGTGTAGATGACTAATCTGATGGTATGAGAACTATCTTGTTGAGCTATTTTCAGTCATACCTCATCCTCTAGGTGATCAACGAGGCCAAGATTACTTGAGTCATAAGTCCACTGATTTTTATATTGTTCATTGTGTCTCGAGACGACACCTCTTCTGTTGAGCTTATGGTCAAGGATGAGACACTTCGTGTAAGGTCCAGAATTGAGCCATAACTTCCTAGTTAACGGTCTATCACTAGTCGTCCTTGGCTGAGCGAATCCAGTCCAGGGATGAGGCTATACTTGATATATCAAAAGTATTTATAAAAAATAAAGGCATTTTTTTTCAAAGTTAAAAAATATATTTTATTTTACCTTGTTCAAATGAGAAGATTATTTCGTGCAAATGAAATGACACTTTTATTTCAAAGCTTGTTTGAAATTTTCTTCGAACGAACATCCAATGAGGGTGCTTTATTTGAATTCGTTTGAAGCTCATTAGAGGCTTGTTTTAACAAGATTGGGGTCTCGTCCAAACAAACCCTGTTTTCATTTTTAACGAAATGAAAATCTCATTCGATTGAACTCTACTTTCACTCGAAACAATTTTTCTGCCTCAAAATTTGTGTACGGCCTATAAATACCTATTCCGTAAAGATTTAAATACAAACTTTTAAAAAAATGCAAATAACACACATATTGCATAAGTCCTGATTCCATTTAGCTCAAAACACTTTCTGATTCACAAATAAACCTCCCTAATATACTTTTGAATCCTTTTGAAACCCTAAATAGTTTCATACCTCCGTTATACTTGTGGAGAGAGGTTTTTACTGCTGACCTTGCGTCCCGTGGGATCACTGATGAAAAGGAGGCTAAAGAAAGGTTCATCAATGGATACCGAGGGTGGACCTCCACCTATGGGATGCTTTGGATCTGAGTGATTTTCTTTAGAGTGTTTCGTAAGTAATTTGTCATGTAAAATAATCTTAAGTGCGTAAAGAAAGGTTTTGCCTTGCAAATGGATTTTTCCTCATATCTGTTTGTGATTGCATGAGTAATTTATTTTCTATGTTTGGAATGATCATCACACGAAAATCTAAATTAATCATAGATTAAAATTTGGTAAATTTTGGATTCATTGTTGGAGTAATTCAAATGTATAAGTCAACCCATTAAGATCGTGTGCACTCGCATGTGATTTGTGATTGTTTTTACTTTTTACTTTCGTTCCTAATCACGAACAACGTGCTAATATGTACTAAATAATTTATTCACTTAACTTATAATTGGGTGAAATAATTCTAATTTGTTTTATTTTTATTCGATTAATTGATTGATTAAATTTAGACCTTAAAGGCACATACTTATTTTAAAAAATGATCGATTTCATTGAATAGTTGGGAAAACGCAGCATATAAGGGCATCATAATGGCTTCATATTGACATTAGACTATTTGTAATGGCGGGTATGATAGGTTGGATCAGTTTTTCCATCATGCATTAAGATAATTAAAATGGAATTTTTTTCAAAGGCTCCCACTTTTGTAGATCGATAGTGAAATGGGAGGTCGACCCATGACCAAGCACCCTTCTCACTTGATCCTTTCATTCTCGTACTAGGTTAGGGTTTATGCTCCCCTCGAGCTCTTTCTCGATGAAGTTACACAGGTCATCAAAACAACCTCTGTTATTGGCAGGTGGGGATTTAGCCAAAATTTTACAATGGTTGATAAACCGACCGAACAGATCATCCACCTCGGATGGTTGATTTAGGAACAAAAGAATTCTCTAACAAAGGACGTTTAGGCCGTACAATGCAGAAACTTAACGAAATAGATCCCTAATATTATGATTGACATGATGGTTCTTGGGTGATCATGTTGGCTCGAAAATATACCTATGGGGTGAATTGGGTATATGGGTTTAATAAAACATTTAGCTTCATGTAGATATTAATTAAAATATGATAAACCAATTTATAATTATACAATTAACCAACAATAAATAGAAGACGTTAATAGAGAGAGAGAGAGATTAATGAAACGTTGCAAACAGAGATTTTAGCATCGAATGAAACTTTACAAATCTAGATTTTAATGTGGCTCAACCTCTGCCTATGTCCACACTCGATATAGAACTCAAGAACATCACTATCTCTGATTCACTTACACTGAAGACAAAATCTTACATGTAACCCTAACTTGAAACTACAACCAACAAGAGGATACCATTATCATTGCCAAAGTAGTACCCATGCAATAGTTCAAGGACTACAAACGCCTTGACTACTCACATCAATGACACTTCTGATTGAGAAGATACAATGAAGTTTAACTATTAAAACAACAACGAGATTCATAACCGAAACAAAAAAAGTAGCTTTACTAAAAATAACTATGAAGTGGATTTACTTTTTTCGTATTGAATTTTATGCACGATTGTCGAATATTTTTAACTCTAGTTTTAATTTGGGTGAAAAAATTTCCATGACGTGTGCTTTGCAAAATAAGGGTTGGAATGGAAGCTTTTTATTCAAATGGTTTTTCTTGAAGCTTGAGCACTAAAGTAATATTTGGGACTGAAACTCTTAAATAGGTTTTGGGATATTGACACAATTTGGGATTGGAAATTTCTCAATGGATTTGACGTTGTATGCTTACGTGTTTTAGTATGTAGGTAAGAAGGTCTATTTATAGTGTTAGGGGGCATCCAAAGGTTGGTAATACGTTAAAACATTGGGAGTTTTAACAAATACAATTTTGAAATTCTGGTACTTTTAGTCGGCTAAACCTCTTGTTTAGTCGAATGTAACTCATTTAGTTCAAATTGTTCTTATTTTATTTAGGTTTACCAAAACCTTTAGTTGAATAAATTTAACATTTTGTCAACTAAATCTCTTGGGTCTAGGCAATAGGATGTTGGTTTTAGGACTATACTTTAGGGAAGGTTTAGGAAGATTTATAGTAGGTTTATTATACTAGGTTTTGAGCATAAGTTAAACCATGTTAATTTACCTTTTTACAATAGTTACAAAAGCACAACGAGAAATAGATCAATGATCTTCTCAACTATTGAATATTCTTCTTCTCAAATGCTTGGGTCATAAAAAGTTGACTTCAGAGATGATTCTTACCTGTGCTTGATGTTGATACATTGTGGGATGTGGTAATGATCTTGTGTATTTGATTGATTGATGTTGAACTACTCTCTAGGCTTGAGATATGATCTTTGCTACGGTTTGATGTAAGGTTCAAAGCAACATTGAATACATTGTGATCTTTGCATTCTTGTTTATAATCTTCAGTATCTTGGTTAGGTGCTTTATGGTAGTGCATGGATATGATTACATAGTTTCGTGGTTGTGATGTAGTGGTTTCTAGATTTTGTGTCCCTCATTTGTTTTAGTTGTAAGGGGGAACAAATAAACATAATAAAGTTATGGATAGATGTTACCTTATTTGAAGATTTTTGAGATCCTTGAAAAGTTGCCAACCCTTTGTTGTTTTTCCATCAATTGTCTTATTTCTTTTTCATCATGTATGTCTCTTTTCCATGCATTACATCTTTCTCCATTCTTAGATATTTCTTTCCTTACTTCAAAACAAGGTCTTTTGGAAATTCTTTTAGTACCTTAAAATATGAAGGACGAACATTCCTTTTCGCTATCCTTTGAGCTTTGGATACTTGTTTCTCAGTGAAGGAGGATAATGATTACCTTTGTCGATACTCATGAATTTTTATTTTCCTTATTTTGCAAGCATCAAGCGTATTATTAATTTGACCACAATGTGTGTAATGGGCATTTGTTGAACGAAATTCATAATGAGTGAGATTCATAATCAGTGTATGCATGATCTTTCTTTTTGCAAAAAAAAAATGATATTTTCTAACTTTATTCGGGCATGACCGTTTTCAAGGGTGTTTTTTTTCTTTTTACGAGAAGTGCAATAGACATTATACTTTCTGTTTTGGGTTTTGTGACAATTTTTTTGGGTTTCTATACTTTCTTTACACATTCTTATTTTTCTTTCATAAAACTTGTTATTGATTATGAGTTATCCATTTCTTGTTTTTCTTTTCCAAAAGGTAACTTAAAGCTTCTCATACTTTAATCATTTTCTATTATAAATTTTCTGAACAAATCGAATTCTTTCCTTAGTTGATTATTTTTTATTTGAAGAGAACAAGCGTATTTACTTTAACTTTCTTCAAAGTATTAAACTCAATTTTGATTTCTTCATTTTCTAATTTAAACTTCTTTTTTTTTCTTTTGTAGTAGTTTCAACTTCAAGATATGTCCCCTTATCATTTGATGTTAGTCGCACATTCTCTTTTTTTTATTTGTTTAATAAAAAAAATTTCATTTTCTTTAGTTGATTCCTCATTTGAAATGTGAATATATTAATCCTTCTTTTCTTAAACAATGTATTTACTAAAGAACTTTTTTTATATCCAATCATGGCTATATTTATATCAAACCACACATAAAATCCTTTTTAGAGAAACTTTTTTAGATCTAGGGATTCTTGATGTGAGCATGGAGGAATTTCCATTTCATCTTTGGACAATGAACTCGAAAATTCATCAACTATGTTAACTATGTCCTTTCCTTTTTCTGTGTCCATGGTTTGTTCATTTAATTGACTCTACATCACCTCTTTTGGTGGAATTTCATTCAAGAACTCTTTTAAAAGAGTATCCCAAGTATCACTGTCTTCCATGCAATGTGCTACTTTTCTTGAAACAACATTATCTAGGGAAGACAGTAGAATTATCAAAGATTCATTATTTATTCAAATATTTGTTTGAAGATATACTCTATTAAGTAAAGGATATTTTTATGGCTAATGTTTTTCCAAATATTGTAATCTATGGATTGAATAATCAAAAAGGTTTTAGTTTTCTATGTTTAGAAGCCTTGTCTTTCAAAATAGGTAATCATATCTACCCAAAAAATGTTGTGAAATACTTGCCATCTGTTTTCAATATCCGTACTTAAAATATACTTTTCAAAATAAGTGACTATTAGTTAAGCTCTAATACCAATTATTGGCCCAAAAATATACCTAAGGGGTGGGTGGGGGGGGGGGGGGGGGGGTGATTGAATTTAATATATGTGTTTAATCAAAAAATTAACATTTTCTTAACTTTTGTTATAGATTGTTTGCAACATGATAAATCAATTTATGAGTAAGGATTTAATCAACAATAAATATAAGCGGGTAAAGGATGAAAATTAATAAAAAAATTGCACACTGAGATTTTAATGTAGTTCGATCTCTGCCTATGTCCATGCTCGATACGGTACTCGAGAACTTTGACATCCATATTTCACTTATGGTGGAACCAAAACCTTATAAGGAACCATACCTTGCAAACTGCAACCAATAAGATATACCTTCGTCCTTGCCCAAGCAGTACCCACGCAATAGCCCAAGGACTTTAAATTCCTTAACTACCCATAACAACGGTACAATATAATTAAGTTTAAATGTTATTAACAATTATAAATTCATAATTCAAACATAAAGAAAAATATATTCACTAAAAATAACGAATAAGTGGGTTTACTTTCCCTTTCTAAAAAGTAAAAAACCAAGATTCATAAGTATAATGCTCAAATGGGATTTTCGGTATAGCTTTAGCAGAAGTGGTTGGATTTATAACTTTGATAAAAAGGGGTTAAAATGGAAGATTTTCATTCAAGAGGGTTTTCCTAAAGCTTGATCTTTAATGGAGTTTTTGGGACTACAATTTCCAAACGGGTTTAGGGACACTGACACAAGCTAGGATTTGAACTTTCCCAATGGGTTTGATGTTTTATGCTTGCATGTTTTCTATGAAGGTAAGATGTTCTACTTATAGTATTTGGAGGAAGATAAAGGTTGGAAATAATATTTGTAAAGGTTGTGGTATTAAAATAAAAAATTGGGAGGTTTTAACAAATACAATTTTAAAATCCTGGCACTTTAAACTCTTCTAGTTTCAGCTATGCCTGTTTTAGTGAAGTGTCTAAAAGTTAAGTTGATTAAACTTGACATTTAGTCGATTAAACAAATTTTTAGTCCACTAAACCGTTCAGCTTTTAGGAAATATGATGTTGGGTTTATGGCCATATAACGACCTTTGATTTTAGACAATAGAACATACATCTTTTCATAAATAAAAAAGTGGATAAAATATTTTTGTTCGATTAAATTATTTTTTATAGTTAAAAATGTTGGTTTTAATATAAAATTATAAACGAATTTAAAATTGGGAGAAAAGTTGGAACTTTTAAAGTTTTATTTTATATTGGCAGACTTAGGCTCCAGTTAGGTGCCTAATCGATTCGGCCTTGGGAGAAAATCGATTCTCACTGGAGCAGAGTTGCAGGATGGGTTGTTTTTAAAAATTTGTGTTAGTTTCAAAGTCTTTTAATCTCTTATATTAAAAAATCTCATGCGTAGACTTTTTCAAACATTTTAAGTCATCTCAAAAAGCAATATTGTCCCAATTATTTATTTCCTCTCTTTTACAAAACCTAAGCCCCATTAAAAACAATTTTCAACTCAAATTTTGAAGATTCAGATCAAGTTTGTTCAAGAACAACCAAGAATGAATCTTTGTTATTTTCACGAAAGGGCCGCAACCGTATAATTAAACTTTTGAGGCGACTTCTTATCAAACATGAATACTTCTATTGTTTCCCATAAGTATTGTATATTTTAAATATTGCCTCATCCTCAATTAAACATATTTTCTCAAATTTAATTAGGAAGATTAATTAGGGATAGTGATAATAAATTCGGGACTATTTTTATTCAATCCAAAATTTTCATTTCAGACTAGAAACAATCACATGTTTACATTAGTGTTTTGGGTTATGACATATTTGTGCCATGATTCATATGTCAGAATTAAAATATGAATTTCAAATAAACTTTTGACTTGTAAATCATGATTTTATATATGTGTGTGTAAACAAAAACTTTTGTTTTCTATTGTTGTCAACACACATATTGGGATGGGATTATGTGTTAAATCGTTAGCATTTCAATATTATTATAATTATGTAATTGGCTAAATTATGTGACCACTTAGTAGAGATTGATTATTACATGAATAAATGGATGTGATTTGAATGGAATTGAAATCGTAATATTAATTGGAGGGTTGTAATGTGAAATTAAAGCATGATTTACGTGGAGATTTTTCCTGCTAATGTTTTGATATCATCGGAGCGTTATATTTTTTTGGAGTAGTTGTACTTTCACCCATATTAATAGGTAGTATGTCAGGTATGGGACTAGTAAGTAGACTTTGTTGTTGTTGGTGGTGGTACTTTCTAGGTATGGGGCTAGTGAGTGTATGCTTGTATGGTTTGGTATTTCTTGGGTGAGGCTAAGTAGTACATCATTATGTTATTCCGCTAGCCTAGGTGTGAGATTGGGTAATGATTTTTGGTAGGTATTCTTACTCAGTGATTTGTAGGTATGGAACTCGGGATGATTTTTGGTAGGAATTCTTACTTTGTTAATAATTAATAATTAATGCCTATGATAATAAACGGGTATTAAAAATGGGATTACATTGGCTGGCTTTAATGATGCCAGTGTGTATTGGCGTCATCAATATGTGTAGGACTAACGATAATTGGGTTGTCTAGATATATTGCCATGTCATGCATGGAACATCACTAATATGTGCAGTGCTAATGAAATTGGGTCGTATGGCTATAGTGATGGGACTGGGTGTGATGTGTTGATAATTTAGGCATGCCTGAATATGTGCAGGATAGATAATTAGGTCGGCTAGCTATAGTTATGTTGCTTTAGTAATAATTTATTAATTGCATTAAATTAAGTTAATGGCTTTAACATAATTAAATGTCGAAAAAATATAATTGAATTTGAATAATAGGGAGGCTTAGCTATGTTGATGGTTAGTGTTGTTTTACTTTACTGGCATGCTCTTATATCGTTTAATTTAAAATACTCTATTTTAATATTTATCTTGTATGATGCTTATATCTAGTTTCATGGATCGTCACTGAGAGGAGTAGTTGGTATTCATGCGGTAGGCTCTGATAGTTGACTAACATTTTAGGTATAGTTTCTAGAGTAGCTCCATAGATTTTGTTTAGAGATTTGCAGAGTGCAGCTGGAGTTATTTTATTTCTTTAGTAGTTTATATATTTCCATTCCTTCATTTCATTTATAAGATAATTGTTTATGGAGTTGGTGGGCCATTCAGTTCCATAGTTGTTTAGAGTTTATTTTTTATTGGAGTTATAGTTGGATGATTTCATTTAAGTATTAATTTATCTTTTCAAGTTGAGTTTTATCCTAGAATTATCATGGTGGTTGAATCTCTTATGTGGATGTTTATAATCGATGGATTAAATTCAGATTATATATTATGAAAAAAAGTTTTTAGTGTCTCATATTTCTATCACAAGATAAGAATGATATTTAAATTCTGACACCCGTCGTAGATTGATAGCGGGGACAGGTTGTCTCCAATGTCAAAATCATGCGGGTGTCACGGGCCATACTTTAGGGAAGGTTTATAAATTTGAGTGTAGGTTTTGAAGAGTAGGTTTTGAGCATATACAAGTTAAAACATGCCACTTTACCATCTCATAATAGTTCCAAAAGTAGAATAAGAAATAAAACAATGATCTTGTAGACTTTTGTAACACTTTTGCCAGATATTTGTACCTCATCCTATAGAATTTGAAAGCCTCTAGTCTGTGAATGGAATTTAGTGGAAAATTATCTATTTTAAATTCTCCGTATGTCTTTTGTGCAAATAAAATGGGAAAGATTGGGCCAAAAATCAAAATAGGGAAATTTGAGGATCATTCGAATGGAGGGAAAGGTCGTTACAATGAGATGGGATTCTCATTAGAATGACCATCTAATGACCTTCGAACGACATAACCTATGCCCAGAAAACCAAACTCATTAGATTCTAATTTGAACGTCATTTGAATGAGAAGTGTAATCTCCTTAGAACGCAATTAATTTTCGTTTGAACGACCTATTTAGAAAAGTCAGATTTTTGCACTTTCTTGTGTGGTGTCAATATTTTGGCCTTTAGATCTTTGAGTCACCAATCTCTTGTAGAAGCAGAAAGTAATGGGTAATAGTTTTGGGTCGACCGAAGGTTAATGGGTTAAGGGTTTTGGGTATATAAGAGACGTGGGAGAGTGTTGGGGGTCATTAGTAACACTTTCATATATTTTCATGTGTTTTGTCCCTCTCTCAAAGTTCCATCCATCATTTTCAAACTCACTTCCACCATTACCAAGCCGTAGACACAAATTTCTGCCATAGTTAATCCATTTCCAATCTTTCAATACCCATTTCAATCCTTGCTTGAGGTAGAAGTTTGGGTGGAGATTTGTAGTTGAAACACTCAAGAAGGAGTTGGTGTACTCTTGGATAATTCTTAGAAATTTGAAGATTTTAGGAACTTTAAGTTCTTTCCTCTTAGTTTCCCCTATTCATTTTCAAGGTAGGGGTTTCCTATTCAATTTTCAAGGTTTAAATCTATGAATGTTTGTACGATGCATGCTAGAATATGGTTTAATGTTATAAATGAAAATATCTTCTAATATGCCTACAAAAGTTTTTCTTGCAAAAATGGATCTCTTAAGCAAACAATAGAGGGTTTTTTGAAGAATAAGTAGTATTTTTTATCCTTTAAATACGAAGAGTAGGCACAGAAAATGTAAACTCGTGTTAATATATTGTTTATATTTATATTTAAGGGTTTCTAGGCTTGAAATGCTTCCAAAACATGTGTAGAAACATTTAGTATGTTGGTAGATAATATCTAGACATGAGAAAGTAAGAAATTTTGAAAAATCATCCCCTAAAATGTGTCATAAATGTTATTTAAAATGAAGGAAAACATTGTTTGAAACTACATATGATAGGGGAAAGTAAAGGGCATTTTTCTAAAATAGCCTTCAAATAATTAAATATATTTTATGTGGTTTGAGCATAAAATGATGAAATACTATGTCAGAATATAAAATAAAAAAAAGGTTGTTTTTGAAAATAAAAATGATGATTTATAAGGCCATAATGAATTAAGCACGTTTTCCACAACGTTTGGATTAATAATTTGCAAACTGATTATTTTTATAAAATAGAGGGTCCTAATGGTCGGACTTCCACATTAGACTTATCGATTGATTTTTATAAAAAAAAATGGATGAAATATATGAAATGGCATGTAGCTGATACGAAATGGTGAAACGGGTAATAGGAATGACAAAAACTAAAAAATGATGAAATAATGTGGGCGTTGATAAAAAAATTTAAAAACATATTAATATGGACTGAGATGACACCGGGCATAATTATGAAAAGATCGAAGCATTGGGGTGAAGGACCCAAAATCACTAGCCAGGGCATATTGTAGCATAACGAGTGGTCTGGAGCATGTTTAAATATGTTGATACTTGAAAGATTCATGGAAAAGATAATGCAATTGAAATGGATATGGTTGTGCTTAAAGAATAAAAATGATATTACCTAATGAAAAGGATAAAAATGAGACTACGGAGTAAAATATGATGAATTGGCCTTTAGACCCGATCACGGGTGGTATAAAATGGCTAAATGTAAATATAATCACATTGCTCAGGTGCATTGCATGGTACTTCCATTAATAATAGAGAAATTGTGAAACGTTTTCCGAATTGATTAAAATACATGTTATACTTGTAGAATTTTTATATAAAATGTATAGTTTAGTATTACCCAACCCGTTAAGCGTTCTCCTACCCCTACTTTTTAAGTGGAAAAAATCCAACCCCACCCAGGTACATCGAGTAGGGACGTTTTCGTGCCTTTCGCCATGTAATGTAATAATACATGGACAACCATGCTTTACTTATTACTATTTAGTATTATTGGATTAAACAATTTTCATAAATATACCTTGTTAATTAATTTAATTATTAAAAGTGTTCACTTTTTTCTCAAATTAAAACCATTTATTTAATCCTTAAAAAATGGTGACATTGAAGGTTTTTTTTTAAATTATAAAACTGGACTATCACCCTCCTCTTTAACTCCATGATTCGATGCGGGTTGACCCAATGGTGACCCAAATTTGGATCGAGGCGTTAGAAATACTATCAGATCAATGGGATCCTCTGGTGTGATGAAGTGTTTAGACTTTCTTAGTATTCTTTCTTATTTGTTTCCTTTGTATTTACCCCTTTTGTTACTGTTTAAGATAATCGCATTCGCTATCGCATTCGCTATCGCATTCATTTCTTACCATCATGTATTGAATTATCCATTCTTGTGTAAATGCCTCCTCACCATGATTATAATAACCTGCCCTAATATTTTATTAATTCTCCTTCCCAAGTTGTAATAATATAAAAACCTAGGGACTTGGATCATTATGACTGAGTTTATAGTTGCAATTGACTGTTTTGGGTCATGATTATACTTGTTAGAAGTTTGTGGGTTAAATTGGAAATTTGGAAAAATCAAGAATAGTCGTTCGAACAAGTCCAAGTCGTTCGAACGAGAAACCAAGGTCGTTCTAAGTAGGGAATTGAATGAGGTTAAAAAAAATCCCACTGAATAACATGTCCAGGTCATTCGAAGGCTAGTTCAACGAGATGCCTTTTATCATTCGAACGAGAGGTGATTCTCTTTCAAACGATCACGACTTAGATTTTTAATACATATGGCCTTGTGCGTTGTCTCATTTTTCGTCATTGGATGGATGAGTTGTCGAGCCTTGGTGAGCCTAGAATGGGCAAAAGCAATATTTCAGTGCTTAATGGGTTTTTATAAGGTTTGTTTAGGTTTATTTTGGTTATTTTAGAGTTCAAATAAGAGAGAGAGAGAGAGAGAGAGGAGTAGGTCTTACATCATTTGTATGCATCTTGTCACCTCTCTCTACCATAAACAACCGCGAAACCATTATTCTTCCACCTTACAAAATTTCATTCTTCTAGTATCCCTCCATGTTTAAACGTAGTACCCCCATTTCCCCCATTTTTTAGTGGACCTACGAATTTTGGAGCTACTAGTGGGGGTTTGGGAGAACATGAAGATGGATGATTTGTGAAGTTTGAAGAGGGTTCTGATGGAGATTTCGTGGAGACAAACTTGGTGGAGCTAGGAAATCTTTCTAAGGCTTCCTTAGGAGGTGGGAGGTTGCCATCTTCTTAGATATTTCATGCCTTCAACTGTTAGAGCTTCAGTTGAGGTGGGAAAGTTTACTCTTAGTTTACGACTCTAGTTTGCATATTAGTGGCCTTATTGTTAGAATTCAAGAGTAGAATGCATATGAATAAAATAATGGGTTTCTAATAGATTTGGTATTAAACATTTTTATGGAATAAAGAATATGTTGGAAAAATATTACTTTATTGGAAATAAATGATGAGTAAATATTTCAAAGTTTTCTTGAAATAATTGGGATTTTCATGTAAAAGGTATACTTCAAGAAGTTAGGTGCTAAATATGTTTATGGAATAACAATGTTTTAAGTTTTATCTTATGAAATATACTTTGTAAATTAAGTTTGATTTCATGTAAAAATGAAGATTTTATAAAAATGGGACATTAGCTTGAGTTTTGAAGAAATAATAATGTACTTTAGTCTTGAAAGGTATGTTTTGCAAGTGCAAAGAATTTCTAGAATAAATCATGAGTTTAACCCATTTAATAGGATTTTTGGATTTAAAATCCATCTTTTCACACATGTCAACTTCTGGTATTTTGATAATGGGAATATAAACAAGTTTAAATAATGTTTTGTTGGGTTTAAACATGAAATAAGAAAAGTATAAACTCTAGTCTTCAAAGTGTGAAAAAAGGGTTGAAAGTGTGATAAGTGTAAGGTTAGAAGACTACAAATGCTAATAAAAGGGAAATGGTATTTTTCTTATAAAAGATTTATTTAAGTGTAATTGGATTTCTTGGATACAAAAAGTAAAGAAATGTCTAAATTAGAAAAGTGGTTGGTAAAAGTCTTCAATAAGTGTTAATGGTTAAAACTATGGGAAATTGGTGTGTATAACTAAATAATGTTTTTGTAAGATTAACACTTATGGAATTCAAAAATAAATAATGGAATAAAGATGCTTCCAACTTAAAAGAATGTCACTCCAAATTCAAAAAGGGTGTTTATGTGTTAAAAACCTTAAGAAGTTAGTGTGGGTAACTTAATGGTATCTTGGGAAATAACACTTGTGAAAAGACATGAAACAATGGGATGTAATGGTAAATTTACGTAAAGTGGAACATTTTTTTGAAATAAAAATTATAAAAAAAGGTGTTACAAAAAATGCGGAGATTAGACGAGTAGCCTACCAACAGAGAACTACGAGGTTCTACAAATAAATGGTGAAATCAAGGCCTATAGATGGGGAAGACCTAGTCCTAAAGATGGCATTGAAGAAGGAAAATAAGATCCACCCAAACTGGAATGGTCCTTACAGAGTAGTTGATGAGGTTGTGCCTGGTACCTACTGGTTAGAAAATCTTGAAGGGGAACCTTTCTTCAAACCTTGGAATGTGGAGAACTTGAAGAAATATTACATATGATGTTACAGTTGTTTATTTGTAATGCATGTATCATTTCATGAAGAGGATTTTAATGAGAATAGAAATGTTGTGCTGATACTTTTGTTATATGCCTTAAACATCATTAGTTTGGTGAAAATAATGAGGTGAAATATCATATTATGGTGACCTCAGACCTTAAACATCATTAATTTGATGAAATTATGAGGTTAAACATCATAATTTGGTGACCTAAAACCTTAAACCATTGATTTGGTGAAAACTATGAGGTGAAACATCATTATATGGTGACCACAGACCTTAAACATCATTAGTTTGGTGAAATTTATGAGGGTAAACATCATTATATAATGACCTCGGACCTTAGACCATTAGGTTGGTGAAAATAATGAGGTGAAACATCATAATTTGGTGACCTCGGACCTTAGACCATTAATTTGGTGAAATCTATGAGGTGAAACATAATTATATGATGACCTCAGACCTTAGACCATTAGTTTGGTGAAAATAATGAGGATAAACAATATTATATGATGAACTCAGACCTTAGACCATTAGTTTGGTGAAAATAATGAGGTTAAACATCACATTATGGTGACCTCAAACCTTAAACATCATTAGTTTGGTGAAAATTATGAGGGTAAACATCATTATATGGTGACCTCAGACCTTAAACATTATTAATTTGTTGAAAATTATGAGGGTGAACATCATTATATGGTGACCTCAGACCTTAAAAAGTATTAATTGTGAAATTTATGAGGTAAACATCATTATATGGTGACCTTTCCACTCTAAACATCATTAGTTTGGTGAAATTTAAGAGGTAAACATCATTATATGGTAACCTTAGACGTTAGGTAAGACATTCAAGCATAAAAAGAAAAAATATAATCTGAAGAAGATGGGATTAATGATTATCATTGAACATTCAAAAATTACAACTTAAAAGCTTCACATGAAAAGGCCTAAGTCTCGACATCAACAGTTGTGTCTTTGTGGCCGACGTTGGTCACCTCATCTATATCATCCTGAGGATTGGCATCTTCAGTTTCAGTGACTTTTAAGGGAGCAGTGTCAGTAGGATTAGCATCGACCTCCTCAACCTCTTACAAAGCTTGAGCAAAACGGGGGTCACCAAAGCCTAGACCTTCAAAGTCAGAGGCAGTCAGACTCCCTAACTCTTTTTCCTTAGAGGATTGCCATTTGTTAGTTGCTTTGATACCTCTTTCAAGGTATTCGAAGCAAAAACTAACAAATTCATCAGAGACCTTATAGTCTTCGATGATCTTCTCTACAACATCTTCTAAAGAATCCTTGACTGCAGTAGCCACCTTAGCCTATAGGGCATCATCTTTAGCCTTCAGGGCTACATCGTGTTCCTTCTCTCTACTAAATAACTTCCTTCATCTTGTCAACCTCCTTCAGCTCTTCCTTAAGATGTTCAACCTCTGCATTCAAAGAGGCTTGGACCTTCTAATCTTCTTGACCCTTCTCTATGAGGGTCATCTTCTTCACGGTCCAATTAACAAAATCGTGCATGAACAAGATACCCTATAGTAGAAGGTCAGATGTATAACCACATGAGATAATACCTTAATTGATATATAAAGAGTAAACTCAACTAGCAATGGGACATCCAAGGAGCGTAAGAAACTCTTATCCACTTCAGTTATCACTGCACCGATGGCATCAGAAGCCTTCAGACTATAGCCAATGAGACTCTCGGTGATCTTCAACTGAGCAAGACGAGCCGTTAGGGCATTGTCTGTAGAGATGGGGATGGCATGATCCACTATTTGAGTCTTATCTAGCCTTTGTTGCACCGGGTCAGCAGTGGTCTTCCTCTTCTTGGTAACATCATCATGGGATGTGCCGATGTTCTTCTGGGTGGTAGCAGGGGGCACATTTTTGCCACCTCTCTTCTACATTAGCTTTGCCAGACTTGGAGCAGACATTTCCCAAAGGTCGTCTGAAATGACTTCAGGTCGCTCAGCAAAAATAAGTATTTGTGTTGGTAAGTCAGAAATATAAAAAGTAAGAGGTACAACTTATGAAAAATGAGACTTACGAAGCTCTGTCAAAGAACCACCCCCAGGCCTGTCTGAGAGAGGTAGTAGGGGGTCATCAGATGTTCATATTTCACTAGAAGATCCTACTTCCCCTGATCGCGAATATCCTCAACTTTTTAAAGATTATCCTGGCTAAGCCTAGGCTCACCATTAGCAACAAGTGAGACTTTTCCCCATCTCAAAGGGGTCCTTGGAACCGACGTTCCAGCAGCCTCATTGGGACCAAATTCTGAGGTTTCTAATTATGATTTGAAGTCTGGGTAACCAACATAAATTTCTTTTCTGACTTCCTAGCTAAGAAGTGGTAATAGCTAGGGTGGATTTTGGCAGAGGATGGGACGTAACAACCTGTGAAGACCCTAACTGGAAGGTCTAAGTGGTGGACATCCCCCTAAAGGATGATAGCCCCAATCATAACCCTCCAGACGTTAGGGGATACTTGTGAAGGGGCTAGATTTATGTGGGATAATATGGCTCTGATAAAAGGATGGATAGGAAGAAAGAAACCCAACTTGAACATCTGCTCATAGAGGCAGATCTCGCCATCTCAGCCGTCGAATGCCCTCTCTCCCCTTAGAGTTTTCCTAAGGTTGATGGATGAGTTTATTGATTAGAGGTGCCTAAAAGATAGAATGACGTACTCGCTAACGGAGCTCTCAATCTAGGCCACCTCAGATGTATCTATATCACTCTCCTTACCATCATCATCATCCCCAGCAACATCAGCCTGAGAAGCTATGGGAACATTTCTAGGAAACCTCTGAGCAAACTCAGCAGAGGTGGCGGCCATCAGAGGAATTGCATCAATGGGTGGGGGAATGGCCACACTTGGCCTAATGATTTTAACATCTGAAGACCTACATGAGGTGCTAGCGCCCTAGTGATACGAGGCACGGCTCGAAACCTTGGCCTCCTTAGAGACCTCACCTTGTTGGTGAGAGTAATCCATAGCCTCTTAAAAAGAGTCTACAAAAATGGGGTCTGAAGAGGATGACTCATACTCAGACATTGGTGTTGGTTCTACAGGAACCTCTACAGGCTCGGCTGTCTTAGGGTATAACCTTCAGAGGTGGAGGGAAGATGGGTCTGAGAGGGAAGGCCTCAGCCCTACGAGCTTCCTCTTGGGCTAACTCTATTTGCTTAATTTTCTCAAAGGTCTTCTCACGAAGAGATGGGAACTCTTCTATGATTTGGTACAAGGGTTTGAGCATAAGGTAGACGACACTACACTTGGACTCAAAACCACAAAAGGCAAACAACTCATTCAATATCATTTAAGGATCAAATTAGGAATGTGAAAGGTTTTCAAAGGAAGAACAGCAAGAACACTCAAGCACTAGGTTATCGGAAAAGGTGATTGGAGGTTCACCGGAGACCTTAAAGAAAGGATTTCTTGGACTGAGTAACCTCTGAGCTACCTACAAATGCCCCTAAATCACCCAAATCACTAATGTCATATCCCTACAACCACCAACACTGGTGGAAACCACTTGTCAAAAAATGCAATACCTCACCGAAAAACTCAGAAATGACAAAAAAACCGAGAAATAGAAAAGAGGTTGGAAATGGTACCTGATTAATTGCAAATGAGGGATGGGGATGGTAGAAATCGAAGGAAACCAGAGTAGTCAACAATGGAGGCTTGAGAGAAGTTATAGTGGAAAAGAAAACTAAGGCGGGAAGAAATGAAGAAAGAGAAGGAAGGAAAGAGAAAAAGGGTTTTTAAACCTGTCTAATGATGGAGGCACGAACTTCAAGGGCCCATCATTGCCCTAGGGAACCTAAAGGATAAATAAGAACCGTCACGCCTTGATAAGCACGCTACCCACTTAAAAATATGACATGTGGCAAGGAAGTATTGGTGCACATAGAAATCTGACCTCGGCCTAAGCCACATACCCCTCGATCATCTAATTATATAGAAGACTAAAGGCTAGGTGTGATTGATATGCCCAAATTGTACCCTCTTACTTAGAGAAACTAACCTCAGCCAATCTCACAGCTGAGGTGACCAGAAGCCTATGATAATCATCAGTCATATCGTCTTCCATAAGGTCGGCCTAAGTCGACGTCGCAACAACCTTATACACCAACCTCAGCTAGTCAATAGCCGGGGTCAGCAGGGTCTCATGGGCGCAACCATATACCAACATCATCGTCGACCCCATTCGACATTGCGGTCACCAGCTGAAATCATCATGCCTCATGGGGCCAATCATCTACTAACATCGTCATCATCCCCAGCCAATGTTACATCTCATACCTAACCTCGACCATCCCACCTGACCCTAGGTCATTATGGATATTAACCTCGGACAAAGTAGCAATCGGCCCTCACCAATCTCATAGTCTTCCAGGCTGAGTTTGCAGCAGTCAAGGACACAAGGCCGAGCATTTATAAGCACATGCAAGGATAGTAACGCGTGGACAAAATCAATTCTAACTTAATTAACCCCCTCACGTGAGGAAATATTTCATCATCATCCTCTACATGTGACAGTGATAGATGCCTTCTCTAGATTGGATAGATCATCACACACATGCTCATTACATGCTTGGGGGGTACATTACACCCCCCAAACACTATATATACTTGTCTTCTCCTACCTTGTAAAGCGATCCTCAATTACAAACCCTAGCCAAACTCTGTTACATTTACAATAGCAAAAGAAAGTGGAGTGATTGTATTACTAAGGACATTAGAGCCCTCTTCTGATAGTGATATTTACACTCACCTGCACAGTGGACGTAGGCAATTGCCGAACCACTTATATTATTGTGTTCATCCCCTTCTCCTCATCTCCTACTATATATATACTCTTGTGCTGCCATTGTTATCACTTGCTTGAGCTTGTCAACACCTTATCTGGTGGTGTTGTTTACAGCATCATCAGTCCTAAATTAACATGATTTTTGAATAAAATCAATGTTAAAGTGTACATTACATGAAATGATTTTCAAGTGTAACACGCGTTAGGGTGGAGTCCCGAGTTTTGGATTCGATCGAGTAAAAGGGAAAAGTAAAATAATGTGTAGATTTGAAAATCTTTAAAACACATTAAAAAGGAAACTCGAATGACACCAGGATAATTAAGTAGGACCCGAAGTCCTGGGGTGAAAGACCCAAAATCAATGATCAGAGCATATTGTGGTGTTGCTGATTGTGTGATGCCCGTTAAAGTACCACCTTTAATGTAAGATTTAGAGAAAAGATAAAGGAATAAAGAAAATGTCAAGAAATGAGTCGTATGGTGAAAATATGTTAATACGACCTACGTGAATGAATTAATAAATGTTTCGATAAAGGTTAAAATGGAAAAGAAACGTGTAAATTGATTAATATCTATAAGGTAAAGGAACGTTAAAGTATAATGGTTAAACAAGTGACTTAAGAAACCTAATAAGGTTTAACCACAATTAAGACAAGGATGTGTTGTGAGAGGTTTTCAAAAGTTAAATAATTATTTTCTAACAAGGTGTTGACATATGTTGATTTGGGTGATTTTCAATGAAAAAAACAAGGTGAATTGGTTTAAATGAAAAGGGTGATTTCGGTAAAGAAATGGTTTCCAATTAAATAAAGCGTAGTTGTTCAACTACTTAACCATGTGTGTTAAGTGAGGGGATAAATTGCATGTCTAGAAAGAGGAAGTTATTTTGTAAGATTACGGTAATTTAGTCGAGACAATCACATTTTTGGAAATAAAAATGGTTTCATGCATTTAGTATATATATGTTTATATATAGAAGGTAGTTACATGTGTACGTAGGTATAACATGTTAGAGTTTATTTTTTGTCATTAGATTTTATATTGTATTTGTATATTTTCCACTGAGCATTCCGCTCACACCCTCGTCTTTGTTACGACAGGTTGGGGGAAGGTTGGTATCTTATTCGTCGTTAGTAGCTTTCGAGCCCTGTTGGACTTTTGTCAACTCTCGAACTCGGGAGTCGCTCAATTAATTCTTAAAGGACTTTGAATAGCCTACCTAACGACCCTCCTTGTGCATTTTTCTAACTTATGATTCGCAACTTACGATCACTTTTTAAAAAAAAGTGCCTCAGACAGCCAATTAGCATCCCCAGGACCCTGCCTATTAGTTGTGTCTCTGGGCATCTATGCCAATAGGTAGGTGTATGAACATGTTGATTGGCACCCCCTTGGCCCTATAAATAGATACTGTAACCTCACTTTGAAAAGAACTCATGAACATCCCTCTCAGGGATACAAAGAGAATTCTCTCGAATTCAGAGATATTCCGTCCTTAAAAGCACAATATCCATGTTTCTTCCATCATTTTCATACTCTTTTGAGTAAATTCCCTTCCATCTCCTCAAACCACCACCATCTCATCATATGTTCAGCGCATCTACAATCAAGATCCACTTCAATTCTTCATAAGGAGGTCTAATTCCTTCCCTTTATCTTTAAATTCTCTTATTTTTTTCATTAGTTACTTCATTTTTACTTTAGTAATTTACTTTATTACATTACATATCTTAATTCCAAACTTTCTATTATTTGTATTCGCACATACTTTATTTTCATAGAAAAACCCAAAAAAAAGAAGAAAAAAGATTCACTTGTAAATTTCAACAGGAATTTCATCACACTTTATCTCATTAAAACATCTTTTCCACACATACACATATATAAATAAAGTCCCCGATTGGATTTATGGGTTAAACCCCATCTCTTATTATCTTTGAACTAGGTGGGCTTTGATACCCCCACGGGATACGTAGTCATCTTGGGTAAATCCCTATAGTCCAGTCCTCCCATATACATTTGTTACCTTGTTCTTTTTATATATTTTATATGCTTTCTTGCTTGTGTATTATCTGATATACGCAATCATTCTTCTTTGAAGACTTGTGAATCGACAAACGCTTACATTATATTGTTTAATTATTATTTTGGAATCACTCCTGAGGATGACCTCACTCCCCCTTTATTCATGACGCGAGTCGATGGATTCCTTCCTCCATTTAAATTATACACATTAGAACGCACATCATGGAGTTTTACAGGAGAAGATTAACATGTGCTCATGAGAGATAAAAAGGGCGGGATGGGTTCCTAAAACCTTCCCATTCCATAATTTAGTTCCCAAACCCTTAAACTACTTTGTTTTGCAAGCATCAGTATTGCCCTTAATGTTAATCTCTCGACGCGGCAACATTTATTTTGCCTATTTTGTGAAAAATAGGCTGGAGACTCTATCTCTTCATATCTCCCCACATTGATGACGATCGATCACCCTGATAAAGGATGCAATCCCGCACGCACACCAAAAAAGGAAAAGGAAGGATGGATCCACCTCGGGAGATGAATTTCCCCCGAACCCCCTGAAAAAACCCACAGGATGGCCATAGTTATCTCTTGCGATTGCCATATTTTCCTTTAAGTTCAGTGATAGGAAATTGTATCCCTCACGGTGGTGATAACCAGAACTTATACCATGTTGTGGTGTAGCGCAGTTTGACCTAGTAGAACGCGATTGGATCTGGCATGGTTAATGCATCTCGATAACTGGATGTGAGATTGTCCAAGGTATCCTTGTTAGTGCATGAAGCTCCGTGTGTAGGTGGCTGCACTTTCGATTGCACGGTTTCTCATAGTGTCTTTTTCCCTTAGGCGTGGTGACCTAGGATTTAATCAACATCGCAATTAAGGTCTCGGGTATTAAATATTAGGTTGATAACAGGAGGACATCTTAGAATTTTAGAACTCGAGGGAACATAGCACTAAGTATGGTTTATCACAATCAGTGGATCGTGCGATGTTCAAGTGTGCCCCTTAGTTATATTCCTAGACTGACAATGGGTTCATGTGAGGGTCCTGTTAAAAGGGTATTAGTCATAGGCATGGATTGGTACTTAGTGGTGTGTTAATATTTGATGCGATCGACTACTGATACGAGATTAGTGTCAAGTTTATGGGAAGATATGTCGTCGGGACGATCTGAATGTTTGTGAAAAAGCAGAGCGTGTAATTATGTCTACAAGTGAATTTGATGACTAGCTTGAGGGTGACCATTATGTCATGTTGAATGATGAAAATTTTGGTGATAAACTTTTGAATGAGCATTTGATTTAGTCTTAGAGGATTCCTATATCGCAGAGTAGAAATTAGAAAGTCCCAAAAGCATTATGATTGACGGGTCAATAATTTTGAAGACAAGATTCCCTAAAGAGGGAAGAATGTAATATCCCACCCCACAATTTTATTAATTTTCCCGCACAAGTTGCAATAATATAAAAACCTTGGGATTTGGATCATTATGATTGAGTTTATAGCTATAATTGAACGTTTAGGCTCCTAATTAAATTTATTAGAAATTTGTGGATTAAAATTGGAAATTTAAAGAAATGAGGAATAAAAGTTAGAAAGAGTTCAGGATGTTCGAAGAAACAAGATCCCATTGAATAATAGGTCTAGTTCTTTTGAAGTCTATTTCGAACGAGATACCTTTCTCGTTCGAATCAGATATGATTCTCGTTTGAACGAGCACGACTGGACTTTTAAATCAGGTCACACTTGTGTCTTGTCTCGTTTTGGGCCATTGGGTGGATGATATGAAGAGCTCTAGTGATCCCATAATGGGCAAAAATTGGATTTTAGTCTTTAACGGGTTTTATATGGCTTGTTGGGGGTTTATTTTTGTTATTTTAGAGGTGAAAGGAGAGAGAGAGAGAGAGAGAGAGAGAGAGAGAGTGGGTTTTCCATAATTTTTGTGCATCTCTCCACCTCTCTCTACCGCAAACCCCCATGACACCACCATTCGTTTACCTTACCCTACCATATTCTTCTTGTATCCCACCATGTTTAAGCGTACTACACCCATTTCCACCATTGTTGAGTAGAGGTACGCATTTTAGTGGTGTTGTTGGGGGTCTTGGAGAAGATGAAGATGGATGATTTGTGAAGCTGGAAGAAGGTTTTGATGTCTTTCATCGAGACAAGTTGGTGGATCTAGGCAACCTATCTAAGGCCACCTTAGGAGGTGGGAGGATTCCATCTTACTAGATATTTCATGCCTTCTATTGTTGGAGCTTCATTTGAGGTGGAAAACTCTATTCTTAATTTAAGAATCTATTTTGCATATTAGTGGTCTTATTATTAGAATTCAAGAGTAAAATGCACATGAATAAAATGATGGGCTTCTTGTAGATATGGTATGAAACATTTTTATGTAATAAAAAAATATTATAAAAATATTACTTTGTTGGAAATGAATGATGAGTAGATATTTCAAAGTTTTCTTCAAAAGTTTAAGCTTCTCGCATAAATGGTATGCTTAAAGAAGTTGGGTGCTAAACATTTTTATGGAATAAGAAAAATTTAAGTTTACATTTTTATCTTGTGAAATATATTTTGTAAATTAAGTTTAATTTGTTTCAAAAATGAAGATTTTGTAAAAATGGGACATTGTCTTGAGTTTTGAAGAAATTATAATGTCCTTTAGTATTGAAAGGTATGTTTTGCAAGTGCTGAGAATTTCTACATTAAATTATGTGTTTAACCCATTTAATAGGATTTTTGGAATTAAAATCCAACTTCTCACGCATGTAAACTTGTTGTATTTTGATAATGGGCATATAAATAAGTCTAAAGAAATTTTTGTTGGGTTTAAACAAGAAATAAGAAAATTAGAAATTCTAGTCTTCAAAGTGTGTATAAAGGGTTGAAAGTGTTATAAGTGTGAGTTTATAAGACTAGAAATACTAATAAAAGGGAAATAATATTTTTCTTATAAAATTAGTGTTCAAGTGAAAGTGGATTTCTTGGATAAATAATGTAAAGAAATGCCTAATTTTAAAGTGGTTGGTAAAAGTGTTGAGTAAGTGTTAATGGTTAAAATATTGGGAATTTGGTGTGTGTAACTTAGTAATGTTTTTTAAATATTAACACTCATGGAATTGGAAAAGAAATAATGGAATAAAAATGTTTCGAACTTGAAAGAATGTCAATCCAAATGTAAAAAGGGTATTTATGTGTTAAAGACCTTAAGAAGTTAGTGTGGGTAACTTAATGTTGTATTGGGAAATAACACTTGTGAAAATGGAGGAAAAGATAAATTTGGAAACAAATGAGTGAAATGGTTAATTTAGCTAAAGTGGAACATTTTTATGGAATAAAAATGTTGGAATAATTTGTTACCCAAAATGGTCCCAAATGAACATGATTTTAAATAAAATCAATGATCAAGTGTAAAGGACATGAAATGATGATTTTCAAGTGTGACACAAGTTGGGGTGTAACCCTGGGTTTTGGCTTCGTCCAGGTAAAAGGGAAAAGTAGAATAATGTGTACATTTAAAAAATGTTAAAAAAATTGTTCACCAAGTAACTGTTTGAAAATAAACAAAACAGTAATTGCTAGTGTTATGCTCAATAACATCACTTTTTGACTTTGGTTGCACCAGGTGCCGCCTATCAATATACAGATCGCAATAGGCAGCGACAAATGGTAAAAAGGACAAAAATTTCTATTTATATATTTATTGCAAAGGAATATGCCTTTGGTGCGCATGCTCCACATCAGTCATATTATTTTGCTATAAATATAATATTTGTGGAACAGTCATTATCATCTTCACTTGCACATTGCTACTCTGAACAAATTCCCAAAAGTATTCTCTCCTTTCTCTCTCCTAGGTATTTGAAGTTCTTATCTATCCACTCTCATAGAATCATTATTCTCAAGTGGTTCATTCCTTTTATTGTTATTGAAAATTTGTATTCCAGCATTATCTTCTCTTTACAGTAACCATAAATCTCTTTTTTGTATTAAAAAGTTAATTTTACTCTAAATTTTTTTGTTTTTAAAATTGTATTGCCTTTAAGATAGTTTCCATTGGAGTAGATTGCACGTCACACTTTTAGTATATTCATAGACCCATATATCACTACCCTCTTATAATAGTAAATGCAATAATGTAAGTTTCCTACCTCAAACAAGTTTTAATAATATTGGAAATGGCTATGAAGAGGGAAACCCCACACCTCAAAAGGTGGCCTTAAGGGAGTTATCAAGACCCTCCTAACTTTGTCCTTCTATTTTCTCCAAAAATCTATCTTCTCTATACCCTTCAACTCCATGAAAGTTTCCCTCTTAATAAAACCCATTTAAACCTCACTCTAAAAAACCAACTCCATCCCCCAAAACACCACCATAACTCCATTTAACCCTTGATAATGTAGGACTAAGACTTTTGGATATAGGATGAAAAATGGTAAAATAATCTTGCTAACAATGGAGTTCTAAGGGGAAGGTGAGAGAGTTTTTTAGAAATTAAACTTGGGAGATATTTTTTCTCTTCTCTCTCTCTCTCTCTATTAAACCTATTTAAAATAATAAGATAAGATTTTGAATCATTTAGGAAAGGTCCCCTAACCCATATGTGGTTAAAAGATAAGGTTAATCTATTGATCCATAATTCGTTTTGGATCAATCCATTTTGTATTCGATTGATCCATTTGGGTTGGTTCAATACAAACCTTGGCATAATGCCTTTTATTATTAAGTCTTAACGTTATACAAATTTCACATTGGACCCTTAAACTCTTATATGTTGCACATGTAAATCACCATTTTTCTTATTTAAAAGTTTTTCACACACATGCTTGATTTTGATTATTGTAAACTTCATAATATCACCAAAATACCCTTTATAAATGACTTTGGAAAAATTAGGGTATTTTATTCTTCTCTCCTTTGGAAATTTCTTCCTCGAGATTTGATATTCCCTTTAACATAAGAAAATTTAATTTTCATAATCTCGTTACCAAGTCCACACATAGGATACACAAATTTCAATTACCATAATGCCTACTTGAACACTAAAACCTTAGTATTACTTCAACTCCTCGAGTCTGATCAATATATTATCCTCCTCATAAATTTACATGGATGCCTCTGAAAATTCGTACAACTCCCTTAAGCTCTACATTAAGTGGAAAAAACTATTACCTCTAAATGTCTGAAAGTTCACATGTGAATCCCAAACCATGATTCGACATATCTATTGTTGTGACTTACTTCCACAATCGACTCATGTCTTGTATGTTAACATGCATTAATCCTCGGTCTTAGAACAAGTTCATACTAAAATACCTCAAACCTTTCGTTCTTAAGAACTATCTTATTTCCTATGAAATCCTTGAACTCATACAAATTCTCACTATATATGACAATCTATAAATTGCATGTTAAGTCATCGAATCAACCCCACACTGTATACGAGAGTGTATGACTACCTTTATATATTAAATATAAATGATACATGCAAATATTTCACAAAAGAAATACATGACACTCGTGCAATCTAGAAAATATGGTCATATGGAAATCTCATCCAGTTATTATGATTATGGAAACCATACCCAACTTAAACCACATCAATACTGAAATAAACCGTGCCACATTCCAAAAATTACCATGAAACAACTCGTAACTATCAGGATTGAGAGAAAATGACAAAAAGCAACAAGTGACCTATCATTCCACCCCAAAATTAGGAAACCCCGTCGATAGACGTAGAGTCTTGTCCTGCTTATTGTGAACTTCGCTTTATTAGATTGAATATTATAACTTACCTTTCCCATACTTGATAAATCCCTAGTCCGACCATACACGTTTGGCATGTATGGTCAACCTTTGATGATTTTAACTACGAATTGTGAACATCACGCGAAGAATGGGAGAACGTCGCTGATGAAAAATCGTTGCATTAAACTTACCTACTTAAAAATAAAACATCTATCTATCATCCATCCTAACAACAGCTAAGGCGGGTGAATGAAATTATGAATTCTTTCTCTCGAATGCCTGAACCAAAATCCTCCTTAATTGGCATCACGCCATGTGCTTTTATGCAATGATTTGTCACTAAAGATAGTCGATAAACATACTGAGATCCCTAATGACCTCAAAACATATGCAAATGGAGTCCAAGAACCTCACATGCAACGATGTTCATTGTCAAGAGGCCTACCTTACTCATGTTATAATTTCTTGGGTAATCAACCTCACTCGAAGTTTGCACCGATCAAATTAGTCGAAGTGGGCACCACAAAAGTGGCAATGCTTGATTATGTATGTGTTATTTCCACTTTCCCCAACTTCTACTAATCATGAAGAACATGAAAACAATCCACTCATTCCGCTACATAAATTTAGCAAAAGTGTGTTAATATACATATACTTTGCGAATATTAATACCTACCATCCTTCCCTGGGTGCTAATGTTAATTACCTTTGTGGCACTACCAAACTTCAATTCACTAATTACTCATAGATTTCATCAAGATACCTACAATTTCTCCTCCCATATTAAATTTTTTCATCTTCGCACTAAACCCAACGTATCTCCAACATATTGCATAACTGAATATATTTAAACTCGCTAACTCTATATGATCCCTTATACAACCTTTGTAAATTTTAAAAATCGACAACATGTTACAACCTACCATTTCTCAATGATTAGTGCACTCCAACTATATCATCCTTCTTACCTTACCTCGATCATTCAGTAATTTTTTTCAACACAAGCCTTTCCTCATTCCTAAGGTGGCAAATCCACACAACTTCTTAATCCACTGATGAGTCATAAACACTAAATTTTCAATTCCCTAGTAGGCCTTTGTAATTTTGAAAAGTTTCCTAGTATGCCTTTGTAAATTTTCTAATCCCTAGTATGCCTTTGTAACTTTCTAATCCCTAGGATGCTGAAAAGTTGTTTGACAAGTACACTTAACATATCGTTATTAATGAAAAAAATTCAATTGATTGTCATAATTTCTTAGCTCTTGTGTCGTAGTCGCATGCATGCATAAACTGGAGTTTCCACTCACCATACATGTCCAAGCCAAAACCGAACCTTAATGATCGAACGATCTAACACCAACCTCACGAATTCACGTCACTCTCATAAGGAACTCGTAACCTAAAGTGTTGGTACCAAGTTATAACACCCCAACCCTGATTTAGCGATCACCAGTAGGTCATCCCAAACCGATCCGATTGTGCTAGTGTGGAGCGATGTGAAACAACCCAATAAAATGTTCAAATTCATTTTAATTAGTTAAAATTTCAATATTTAGCATGCAATCAGATTTTCTAGTAAATATCACAATATACAAAGTGTAGAACCCACCGAAATGCCTTGTGGGTTCATGTAAAAAGAGCTACTAACATAAGAGGGTAAGGAATAGTTACCTGTAAAAATGCAAAATGACTGAAAGAACGGATGTCATAACATAGCGATAAATAAAATGCACATGCTATATATATAACCATATATACAAAACATTTGTTTTATATAAAAAACATTTGCTTGTTTCGGATAAATTATAGCAACCCCTTTTTATACACATTTTATTAACATTTGCGAGACACCTTTTATTTCCATTAACCTACTTTGGTTAATTTAAGAAAAAATCTTTCCTTATCACTTTCTTAGAAAATAATTTTTATTCCATAAAAACACCAAATTACCTAGTTATCATTTCAACACATACAACCAGTATTCTAAGATAATTATCCACACTTATTAACCTTGTCATCCATAAAGTACAACTTTAAGAACACATTACCATATAAAAGTGGGTTTATTCCATTTTAGGCCACTTATTTACCCATATATTATCCCTTTTTAGATACTATTAATTAATGCTCTGATGGACTTTATTGAATATACATTAAATTTCCTTTATTATCTAGTATAAATATTTACTGGGTGTCACATCTGTATCCTTTTATTTCATTTATCGTTTTCAAAATTTTAACCAATTATAATTATTCCATTATTATCCTGGAGTGAACCGTACTCCCATCTATATTTGCGAGCTTTCACCGTCCGTCATAAATGTCGCAGACCGTTATTTGTTGGCCAGTTGTTTGGGGTCTTCACCCTAGGGCGCTGAGCCCTCCTTAATTATTTCTCAATAGTCCATCGTGAAAGATCTTTTAGTTTACATTAATTACTCTTTACTTATAATTCAACAATCACTTTTGTCAAAAACACTGAGCTCATTGTTGTAGATCACTTTTATAAATTCACCTTTTAGTCACTTAGTATTACTTTAAACATTTGATTTGGCCTAGCGGCCTAAATCGAAGGTCAATTCTACCTTATTATATTTGTTATGCACTTGAAAATGTTTTATCATGTAGCCCTTATCATGCTAGTCAGATATATTACCAATATATTTACTTTTTCAAAGTCTTATTTCACTTACAAGTTTAAGGATTATTTTCGTCGCCTCATTTGGGAGTTTTGGGGAGAAAATAAAGGAAAGGAAAGTTTTATTAGAAGAGAAGAGAAAATAAAGGAAAGGAAAGGAGAATGGCTTTCTTTCCTCCTTGTTTGGGAGTTGAGAAGAAAGGAAAGGAAAAAAAATAAAAAATACATTTATACCTTTATAGATAACAAAGCATGTTTAACAACTTAAAAAATGACAAAGTTTGACCGATTTTGTTTAAATAGAAAAACAATTCATTTTGAGCTGATTTTATTTTTGATGGTCCTATTGAAATGTTTAAAAACACTAAAAAAATTAACCCAAAAATATTTGGTTTACTATTTTCAAAAATGATCCGCACAGAGGGTATGCAAATTGGGTATGCTTGAGATTCTTTTTCAATGTATGTGTGTGTGTCTATATATATATATATATATATAAATAATATTTACTAAATAACATATGCAACATGCTACATGTATTAAAAAAAAGGCGAAAGTAAAAAATGACGGTAACTTATAGCATATGTGAAACATAATAATCACATATGCAACATGCTACAGGTACCAAAAAAATGATGGTTAGTTTCATATTGCAAGTTGAAGATGTGAAGCATAGTAATCACATATGCAACATGCTACAGGTAAAAGAAAGGGAAAAAAGTCAAAAATGACGTCAAGCAATGTGTAGGTATTACGAAAAAAAATGGCAGCGAGTTACTTGGTGGTCTCTTTTTTTAATTGGGGGTCAAATTGAAAGTGAAATAAAAACATACAAAGGTATCTTTCTCTTCTCTCCATTTCTTTCGATATTGTACGGAAAGTTTTGGAGAGAAAGTTTTAGTTAAAAATAAATTCTCTCCTTTTCTCTCCCTTTCCCTCCGAAGCAACCTCCCAAATGAAGGAAATATGATACTTTCTCTCCATTTCTTTCTTTTCTCTCCAATTTAGAACTCCCGAAAAAGCTCTTAGTGTTCATCTAAGTTCTTGCATAACCAGACACCTTAAAAAATCTTACCATTAATTTTATATCTTCTTTCAATTTAAAGTCACATTATTTAGTCTAACATTATCTAGAAATTACTAGCACAAAATTTTACCTTAACCATAATTTCGATGTATTACTATTTTTTCCAAAATAACAACAAGTGACATTTGTGATACTTTTATGCATAAAGTTAGTGTTTTGGTATCTTAAAACACATAAATGTAACCCAAAATTGTATCAAGATGAGGTAACACAAAATGTATGGAATAATATAATTCAAGTGTGCTTTCTTTACAAAACAACTCACTTTTTATTTAATTTTTATATTAACTTCGAAACTCACTTGAAATCCCTCATTTTTAACATATTATTTAATTTGTTAAAAATGCCAACATACTTATTACTTTTGGGTAACAATTCTTATGTTTACCAACATTAAATTCCACCTTGTAAGGTTCATTACTTTAAGTTCTACTCATTCTTATACCCAAATGCCAACATTCATCATGGCACCTTTTACTCATTTTACCAACTTTTATTTTTAAGAATATCAAACCATGTTTCTTAACAATACTTAACCCAAAGTTACATATTGTTTCGTAAAATACTTTCAAAAATTATTAGTGCCAAAAATTCATTTATAAAACCCAATTAGCACACATTCAAGTACGTTTCATATTTAACCCATAAAGCGTTGAATTATATACCTATGAAATAAATTTAACACATATTTTACCCATATATTCACAAGAAAGCGTGTATATTGTACTCAAATATCCACACATAAATCCTAACACATTTCTTACTTTAAAAACCCATGTTTAAAAAATATTCAATGAATATTATATAATTTTGACATCTTTGAAACATTTCTTTAAACCAATTTTTAGTCCATATTAACATATGAAATCCTATTATATTCCACTAAAATTGGAGCATGCTTGAATCCTACGCATGTATATACTGACATATATAGTAATCATGCTTTAAGGACTTTAATACAATCGTAAATACAACAAAATAAGAGTTCCCACATCAAATAAAGCTTCCATAATGGTGGAAATGACTGTAAAGAGGGCAACCCCCAACCTCCAAAAGTGGAGTTAACAATCTTGTCCTAGTTGTGTCCCTATCTTTGATCCAAATCCATCTTATTCCTATCCTTTAACTCCGTGAAAGTTTTCCTCTTCATAAAACCCATTTAAGCCTCACTCCAAAATAATCCAGCTTCATCCTTAAAAAAACACAAATATAACTCCATTTAACCATTGATGAAGGAAGACTAAGCCTTTTGGTGGTAACATAGGATGAACAATGGTGGAATAATCTTGATAGAAATGGAGTTATTGGGGGAAATTGAGAGACATATTTCTACACAAATTAATAATGGGAGATGGGTTCTCTTCTCTCTCTCTCTCTCTCTCTCTCTCACACACACACACACACACACACACACACACACACACACGCAGACTAAAACTATTTTAAAATAACAAGATAATCATGTTATTGATTTCTTAATGATCCTTTAACCCATATGTTGTTATTAAAAGATAAGGTTAATGTGTCAAAATGCTCCCTTGGCTCGACAATGCATGCCTCCAAACCAACGGCACAACAGCACAATAAGAAAGTTGAACTCACTCACTTATCTTAAATATATTTCAGATATGTCAGTTTTTCTTTGGATCGATCCTTCTAGGCTGGATCAATTCGGACCCTGGCATAATGCCTTTTCTGGTCGAGTTCAAACCTTCTACGAAAGTCACGTTGGACCCCTAAACTCTTAATTGTTGCATATGTAAATCCTCATTTTACTTATTTTAAATTTTACACACACATTCTTGATTACAATTGTTGAAAACTTCATAATATCACCAAGATACCATTTATAAATGACGTTAGAAAAGTGCGGGAATTATAAATTATTCCTTACAAAGATGCGTATTTATGGATATTTACTTATTGTACGGTAGTGAACAAAATTACCATCAAATACCACTTTCCTATTCCTCGACTTTATGATATAGTTTTGTAAGGAAAATTTTCCAATCGAGTCAATTTTTTGTATTGGCTTAATTTTGGAAAAAAAGGTTTTGAGTCATAGGATAGAGTGTCAAGTTGTATCCATCCAAGCCTATGACGAGTTTATGTTGAAGACGTAGCAACCCGGAATTTAAAGCTTCATTATTTTCGAGTTTAGCGCCATGTTTCTACGTCAACAACATTTGGATTCCAATGTCTCCAAAAGGTTTATATATTTAGGAGACTTGGAATATTTTTAGGGTTGTTATTTTATTCTAAAATAACTTTTTATTTTCAGAAAATATTTTAGAAGTTTGTATTAATGTTTTTAGGCTTAAAAATGAAAAATGACATTTTTTGAATTTTTGTTCGAAGTGTCATTTGAACGAGAGGTCGAACGAGTTTTTCCAATGACTTTGTTTTTTAATCCCTGACTTATCGTTAATAAAGTCATTCGAACGACATCATTTAAATGAGCTCGTTTGAACGACCTCGGAATTTTTTTTGACAGTTTTTAATAAAACTTCCCACTTGCCCACTTGCTTTCCCACTACATTTTCCTGTTTAACTAAGCGCGGGAAACTCATTTTTCACAAGAACTTTCATTCCCTCCAAGAGAAAATTAGAGAAATATACTTGAGAGAAAAATTTCCCTTTTGTGTTTATTCCAAAATGATTTATTCTCATAAAAACACAAACACCCATATGTTTTACTTAAAATGCAAGTCTTCATATATATATATATATTTGCTTCGAGAGTTTTGGCACTGATTTTCTCTACACCATCAAGAAGAGAGTTTGGGTTCTTCTCCACCCGAAAAGGAGTTTCATTTCCGTGTTGCGGTGTTCCCACTCGAAGAAAGGACTCGCGTGAGGGTGACGGTGACTAGAGACCCATCGATGAATTCCGAAACTACGGAGGAGTCTGTGGTTATCTATTAGGAGGAAGTTTTTACAAGAAGGAGCGTCAAGGCTTGGATGGAGTCAAGTTGTTGGTGTAGGTATATTGTCTTGTAATTCCAAATCCGTACTTATAGGATTTGTTAGGCCAGGATCATCCGAGGTTTTTGCCCATCTGGATTTTTCTCGTACATCGGCGTGCAATGTGATGTGATTTATTTTTATCTTGCAAATAACCTTAAAATTCATCCTTAGGTTTAAGTAAGATAAAATTGGGTTTAATCACATTTTTGTTTAATTTGGTGCTAATTAAATTTGGGTGATGTTTAATTAATTTAATTTAAGTCAATATTTTTATTTTGATAAAATTTGGTTTGGACTAAATAAAAAATTGAATATTTACCATTAGGCAAATTTTTAGGACTTGGGTTGAGTTAATTGGGTTTTAGTGAAAATTATTGTGTGTGTCATTTTCTTTCACTTTTAGTTGAGTTTATTTTTAATTTGAAAGTAATTAAAATATATAGTTAGTTTAGTTAAAATTTTAACCATCATATTCCTCAATTAAGGAAATTAATATTTTGAAAGAAATTTTAATTATTTGGGAGCTTCCTACATTTTCAAATTGGTATTAGAGCAAGAGCGCTAATTTATTGCATTAAGATCCTTTTAGAATTTTTGGTTAAAGGTGAAATTTTCCCATTTTCAAAATGTTCTCTTTTCAATGGTTCCAATTATGCATATTGGAAGACGCGTATGAGATCGGCACTAAAGTCCATAGATCAGAGGGTTTGGTTATCTGTCGTTATGGACTGGTCCCCACCTACATGTTTGTTAGAAAATGAGCTTGTCCCCAAACCCGTTGAGCGTTGGAGTGACAACGAACTAAAATTATCCAATTTTAATTCTCGAGGATTAAATACTTTGCTTAGTGCGGTTACACCTTATGAATTTCGGCGTATTATAACTTTTGAAACCTCTAAAGAACCTTGGGATATATTACAACTCACTCACGAGGGACCTAGTGTCGTTAAGGCTTCAAAACTCCAAAACCTCATCACTCAATTTGAAACCATCAAAATGCTTGAAAATGAAACATTTGATGAATTTTATTCTGAACTCTCAGATATTGTTAATTTATCATTTAATTTGGGAGAGAAAATACCCGACGATCGTGTTGTAAAGAAAATTTTATGGTCTCTACCCGATAGATTTATTCCAAAAGTGACCATTTAAAATTCTTTAGCCACCTTGCACTCTACCAAACTTGAGGATTTAGTAGGTGATTTGCAAACCTATGAACTTGATATCTTTCCCTCCAAAAATGAAAAGAAAATAGATAAGGTCATTGATTTGAAATCCCGAAAGTAGGAAAAACAAGTTGTGGATGATGAGAGTGATAGTGACTTGGAGGATTTGGCAATGTTTACTAGGAAGTTTCAAAAAAATCTTAAATTTAACAAAGCTAAGCTTAAAAATGATTATAATAAATTTGAAACACCAAAGCATGACAAGGCCAAAAAGATTCCTAAAACTTATAATGAAAATCTAAATAGGGACGAGTCAAATAGGTGTTATGGTTGTGAGGGTTATGGCCATAGGGAGAGAGAGTGGCCCACTAAACTAAGGAGGGAAGGCAAACAACCAATTTCATACAATGCCACCCTTAGTGATGATAGTGATAAGTAAGAGGGACCAAAATCCCCCATTGAGCGTGACTTTACCGCGTTCATGGCAAGTCATGTGAGAACCGAAAATGAATCTTCTCATAAAGATATATGTTTACATGACTCCTTCGAGGCCTTTGTTTATGAATCCCAAAAAGATAATGGTTGTGAGAATAGAGAAGAGAAAGAGAGTGAAAGTGATAAAGAGGTTGATGAGAGTGAACTTCAAACTGCATTTAGAGAATTATATGAAGAATCTATTAAATTAAAAATGGCTAATTTGACATTAGAAGCTAGTTTAGGGGAGCGTGCTGAGGTCATTGATAAGAGTGATTTAGTGGAAGACCTTAAGACACGAGAGAGACCCCTTAGAGAAAAGATTGAATATGTAGAAGGCAAGAAAGATAGCCTTAGAGGTTTGATGGAGTCAATGAAAAAGGAGCTTCTCCTGTTTGAAGAGAGGAAGGTTTTGCTAGAGTCTAGAATTTTAGAATTGGAAGAAAATTTGAGAGACTCTAGTGAGGTCAAATTTGATTTAGAATGTAGATCTTTTAAATTAGACAAAATATTAGGAACCGTCCATGTCAAAAATGACACTTGTGGTTTAGGCTTCAATTCTTGTAACGATTCCACTAATAAAGTCAAAACCAATGTTTTGAGAGAATCACCTAGGAAGGCTTCTAATGGTCAATCCTTAGGTACTACTTTTCGACGTGTTTTTACTTACTCACATTGTGGTCGAAAAGGTCATCTTAGAAAATTTTGTTTTTATCTTAAAATAATTTCTAGGAAATCCAAAAGTAAGGTAACCGAGGTAGCCAAGATCCCCAAATCCTGAGATTGTCACTCTTCACTTGTATGGGTTAGACGATCCGACTTGGTTGCTTTACAAAATAGGGTTTATGAATCTCATTTGTTTGCACGTGACACCTCCCTTGATAAATCAAAAGGTAAAATGTCTTATCTATGTTTTGCATACTCTAGCTTTTGGTCTTCATACTATATTTTCATGCTAGTTGTATATTATTTGCCATTTTCTAGTCTATGCTCCATGATTAATTACATACTAGAATTATGATTTGTGTATATCTTTTGTATTATATTCTTTTCATTTTATTTTTTATTAAATGAAAAATATAAAAAGATTTTGTTTATCATTTGTATTTTACCTTTATGAGTAATTTAGTCTTAGGAAAAATAAAAAATGATTTTTGTTTGTCTTTTGAGTAAAAAACATTTGGTTAAAATTTTCAAAAACTCAAAAATATTTTTTTTTTGTATTTTGGTTTGACAAACCTTTTGTGGCATATGTTTGTGTTGAATTATGTCATGTCGCTTCCATGTGGCTGGAACTTCTAGTTAAAATTTTCAATCACTAAAGTGTTCTTTGCCCCGGTTACATGGAGTAGTTTAAGTTTGACTTGCTTAATGGATTCATATTTTTATATGCCTTCTCACACATGCACGAGCTCTTTGAAAATTTTAACTTCACATGTGTATTTGAGCTTTTTGAGGTGTTCTCCTACCAATCTACTCATCTACACATCTTGTCACCTAGGAGGATTTATGCATGATAAATTCGTTGCACGTGAGATTTGTGTGATACAAAAATATGATATATGAATGTTCACGAGGAAGGGCTCAGAAAGGAAATATTATCCTTTGCGAGTAAGCCACCGTTTACAATGGACTTATAAGAAATATGTGGTCCGAAGGCCTAAAATAATATGGCATTAAAAAGAAAAATATTTATCCAAGGCCTAGTTTGTTTAGATTGATATCTTCATTCAAAAGAAAAGAATAATATGAATATATAGAGGGAGTTTGAATGGTATATCAACGGTTTTTCACAATGTCCTTGTATCCTAGTTGCGTTTTCTTATCATAACTCTATTGGTATCATCAATATGCTAGGCTTGTATGCATTGTGCATGTTTCTTCATAGAGTTCACTTTGTCTTTTTAAATATGGATAAATCTCAGTTGATAAAGTTTTGCAATCAAATGAGAAATCCATGAACATGTTTAAGTGATTGGGTCTTAATTCATTGGTTTCTAGTTCACGCCCCTTCGCTTACGTTTCCATATGACACATTTATGCCATAAGAGTGTGGAAAAATTGTGTTATTTTGAGTTGTGCCATTTGTCTATTTATATCTACATATGTGTACTTGTGCATATTTTGTATCTTATGTGTATACATATATATGATATTTTATTTATTTTGATTCTTTGGCATGGTAGCTAGCCCATTTATACTTATAATTCATAATTGGCATCTCTATTGTTGCGAATCTTTTGGTTTGATATCCCATGCTTAACACATTATATTTTAAGTGGTATATTTTTGTTATCGCACCATAGTTGGTATACATTAATATTTGTATGGATTAGTTACTTCTTATTATTGTCCATATGCTTTAATGTTCCTATCACTTTATGCACCATCGTGTTTTACGTGTTTCCCCATATTTTATGTCCCTTCTGTAGTTTTAAAGAGGGAGAAATGTATTTGCTTTAATTGGGGGAGAAATAAGTAATTTTTTAATTCTTTAACCTTTGTATATTCGTGAAAAAAATTGGAGAGAAATGGTATATAAACCTTTAGTTTAGGAGATCTAACTTAGGGGGAGACGTCACTTTTTAAGTAGGTTAATGTTAGATAAAGAGGGAAAATTAATTTAGGGGGAGTATTTATTTAAATTGCATTTAATATTTTTATGGTCCTTATGTGTTTAATGGTTTGCTTAAGTGTGCAGGATTTATTCTTTTAGTGGTATTTATTTAAAGCGGCAAAGCATCATTGGGTCATGTCAATTGTGTCTTTATTTTTTATTTTTTGGGTGGGATGTTGTACCTAGACGAGCTTGACGTCCCTTTAGGATTTTTTGGTTGATTTTGTCTTCGAATAGCCAAAGGGGGTGATTTGTAAGGACAAATTTCCAACAAGTCAATTTGTTGTATTGGCTTAATTTTGGACAAAAAGTTTTGAGTCATAGCATAGAGTGTCAAGTTGTATCCATCCAAGCTTATGACGAGTTTGTGTTGAAGATGTAGCGGCCAAGAATTTAAAGCTACATCATTGTCGAGTTTAGTTTCATGTTTCTACATCAACAACATTTGGATTCCAATGTCTCCAAAAGGTATGAATGGGCTTTAATATATGTAGGAGACTTGGAATATTTTTATGAGTTATATTTTAGTCTAAAATGACTTTTTATTTTTAGAAAATATTTTAGAACTTTGTATTAAAGTTTTTGGGCTTAAAATGAAAAATGACATTTTTTTAAATTTTCATTTGAAGTGTCGTTCGAACGAGATTGTCGTTCGAACAAGAATTCAAACGAGTTTTGCTAACGACATTATTTTTTAATCCCTCACTTATCGTTAGTAAAGTCATTCGAACGAGCTCGTTTGAACGACCTGGGCAATTTTCTGACAGTTTTTTTATAAAACTTCCACTTACGTTCCCACTACTTTTTCATATTTAACTAAGTGAGGGAAACTCATTTTTCACAAGAACTTTCATTCCCTCCAAGAGAAAAATAGATAAATATACTTGAGAGAAAAAGTTCCCTTTTGTGTTTATTCCAAAATGATTTAGTCTCATAAGGTAATTTTAGTTTAAATCCTAGTCTTCATATATATAAGTAGTAAGGGTGTTTTTACTGTTCAATAAGTTTATAACACAATTAATGGTTTGGATTTCAGCCACCGGTGCAAAAATGGAGGGTTGAGATCTTTTTTTCGATTTTCCTTTATCCCCCCAAACATAGTTCCCATCACATTTCACTTTATTTCAAATCGTACTGACCTCATCGATTTACACGCCACTTATCACGCTCCTCTACCTTTGTCCTTTCATAATGCCCGCCGTTTATAGAGCACAAGGCTCAATAAAAATAATTTTCTTTTCACACTCATCACACTCGGATTATTTCACCTGCTCCCATCTTCCTCACACTTTCTCTTACTCTTACTCTTCTCTCGCTCGCCCTCTCTTTTACGAAGCCAGGTACCTTATTTCTCTACTCATCATTATCTTTTTGGTTTAACTTATTTTGTTTTGAATCCAGCCAACAAGCATGGGGCAGTACGAAACCCACATCCAAGACTTTCACGGTGTATTTTTGGTTTAACTCTCTCATTGATACTTTATAATTTCTGATGTATTTTTGTGGGTTTTCATTTATATATATATATATATATATATATATATATATATATATCACTTAAACCCAGTGTCTATCTCTGGCCCCTTACTCTGTTAGCATCTGTTTTGTGTTTCTCACATGTAAATATGTAGGCAAGTGATAGGTTGAATATCAACTCTCAGCTTGAGTATCTGCAAGCTAAATATGTTGGAACCGGGCATGCAGACTTGAGTAGATTTGAGTGGGCTGTGAACATTCAAAGAGACAAATATGCATGTTGGCCATTACCCCATCTTGGCTTATTTGCCATTGCGGATAATGAATCAATTGGAAGAGAACACTACAACTTTATGTAGAAAATTCTTTTGCCTCACGGGCTTCCACCAAAAAGAGAGGACGATTAAGAGTTCCTTTTAAAATGCAAAAAAGTAGCCTTCTAGATTCTGCATATTTGGAGGCTGAGCATGTTACTTTCTTATGTTTTCTGACTTTAAAGAATAGTGAATGTATGATTTGAGGATTAAGATCTATTCGATTTGTGATGCTATTTGGGTTTGTGATGTTAAAAAAATATTATGTTTTTAGATTTATAATATGCGGGTTTTCAGGTATTGGCTGTCACCGGACATTGTCACTGCTAGCGAAGAAAACCGGGATCGATTACCTGCTCCCGTTATCTGATCCAAAGCAAACCCAGATTGATCCGAAGAAAAAGACTCCCATTATTTGATCTGAAGCAAAACCAGATCTGTTAAGTGAAACCCATATCTAATCCGAGGTGTGGGCCATTACCTCAACGACTTTCACTATCCGGTGTTAAATTATATATAACTTTACCCTGGTTCTAGATTTTGATTTTCGTTTTAGATTTCTTTTTTCCAAAGATCTGAATTTTCTAATTCGATTTTTTTTATTTAAATGATCTTTTTAGATTTTATTTTTAGTTTATATTTTTTTATTGCTTTTAGATTTAAATTATACTTTTTAGGAATGTGTTGGTCCACAGTTGTGTTAACCCAAATTAGTTTAAAGTTTTCTTAACCCAAATTAGTTTAAAGCTTTTTTTGTTAACTCAATTTTTGACACCATGTTAACCCAATTTCAAAACTTGCGTGATTAGCTGCCTAATTTGGTTATTTTTTTTGTTCTTCCCCTGTAGAAAATTATTGAAGATTTTCTAAAAAGCTGTTGAAAATTATAAGATTTCTCTCACAATGGTAAGATGTTCTCTATCAAAACAACTTTATAGGTGATATGACTTATTTATCTCTCTCTTAATTTTATAATTTCTTTTTGTAGGCTTAAATTTTATGCATATGTATTCTGATTTTTCATTGAGTAGTTGCCAATTGATTTTGCAGGTTCTTTGACGTGTCTATAAGCTTGTGAAGTTGTCAACATTTTTTTACTTACTAGGCTGATTTTATCAATTTAGTCAATTTCGCTTATAACTGTTTTTGTGCCATAATTGTACGGATAATTTGTTATTTTTTTAATTTCATTCATGAACAAAGTGTACTATTTTTTTCAAGAACATAACTAATTTGTTAATGTATTTTTTTTTCATTTGATCTTAGTAGATGTTTTAGAATTGTGTAAATTATTAGAATTGTGTAAAATTTTCAATTTAGTCACACTAGGCGTGGACAGGTATAAGATTTTCGATTTTTTAGCTGACCACTTCACACTTTCCAACAAACATTACACTGCATCTCACAACCCATGCCGATAGAAAAGAAAGCTTATGGGAACTACTGTTGATATCTCATGTGGGATTGTCACCAACTCTCTCTAATCTCATTATTACATCCCATCCCATCACCTCCACTTTGTTATTTAGGTTGAAAAAAAATTGGTGAGACTATATACATCTCTCTCTCTCTCTCTCTCTCTCTCTCTCTCTCTCTATATATATATATATATATATATATATATATATATATATATATTATTTAAATGGACACTATTAAAAAAAAATCATTATATATTTTAAAAATAGTATACATTAGTTATATTAAATATAAACTCAACAAAACTTTTAGTATAAACAATATTTTTTTTTAAATTTGTTTTTACAATTTTTTATAAAATAAATTTTTTATACTTTGTTTTATAGTTTTTTTTATAAAATAGAAATTTTAATTTTTTTTTTGTAAGAAAGTGAGTTTTAACTTTAATACATTATTAATTTTTTTAGACCGACACGAATAATGTAACTTATAATTTTCACGTCACATTAAAATACTATTTGACACGAATAATACGAGTAAAATTATGAGTTAATTGTATTATTGTATTAATGTTAGGTGAAAAACTTGATCCTTAATGACACGATTAATTCGTCGAGTTTTTATTAAAAAAATGATGTCCAATTTTTTTGTTTAATATAAATAACGACATTTTTTATGGATAAAAAATTACATTCACTTTTTTAAAATTAAAAATGAAACTTATTTTATATTAAATTAATTTAATATAACATAAGTTTTTAAGCTCTATGGAGATAGACCGGGTTTCTAAGTTTGTATTTATGTTTGGATAATTGAGTTATCTTTAGTGGATTGTCCCATGTTCTTCATTATTTTTAAAATATTTAATTTTTTAACCTTCTTCCCATTTATAATAATTACAAAATTTTAATCTATTTAAAATACTAACTCTTTTAGATTTCTAACACACGTCAAAATTTTGAAAAGAACATAACACGTTCATGAAAGAAAATCTTGACATATATGTCTTCAAAAATGTCAATTTCGAATCAATGTTTTGATTTTCCTTTCGTGTGTAAAATTCGCAACTACTCTAAAATGATTAAAACTAATAAATTTAAGGAATGATAAATTACTAAAATAGTTTATTGTGCCATTACGACATATTATACGAGGTTCAAGATGGACTATTATTATTATTGTAAATTAAATACAACATATGGTCTAATCAACGACGTACATTTTTGAAAATTTGTATCGTGCCTTCAGGCACGGGTATACCCTAGTGTGTGTGTGTGTGTGTATATATATATATATATATATATTTTTTTTTTCTTGGAGAGTTTTGGCACCGGTTTTCTCTACACCATCAAGAAGAGAGTTTGGGTTCTCCTCCACCCCCAAAAAGAGTTTTGTTTGCGTATTGCGGTATTCCCACTCGAAGAAAGGCTTCATCTGAGGGTGACGGTGATCAAAGCCCCATCGGTGGATTCCAAGACTACAGAGGAGTCCATGGTTATCTACTAGGTGGAAGTGTTCACAATAAGGAGCGTCAAGGCTTGGACGGAGTCAAGTTATTGGTGTAAGTCTACTGTCCTGTAATTGTAATTCCATACTTAGTGAATTTGTTAGGCCAGGATCGTCCGAGGATTTTTCCATTTGGGTTTTCCTTGTACATCGGCTTGTAGTGTGATGTGATTTATTTTTATCTTGCAAATCACCTTAGAATGCATGCTTAGGTTTAAGTAAGATAAAATTAGGTTTAATCACATTTTTGTTTAATTTGGTGCTAATTAAATTTGGGTGATGTTTAAATTCAAGTCATTGGTTTTAATTTGATAAAATTTGGCTTGGCCTAAATAGAAAATTTAATATTTACTGTTAGGCAAATTTTTAGGACTTGGGTTGGCTTAATTTGGTTTTAGAGAAGATTATTATGTGTGTAATTTTTTTTCACTTTTAGTTTAGGTTCATTTTAATTTGAAAGAAATTAAAATTCGTACATTGTTTTAGTTAATATTTGAACCATCATATTCCGCATTTAAGGAAATTAATATTTTAAAAGAAATTTTAATTATTTGGGGGCTTCGTACATTTTCAAGTTGATTAACTTTATGGTGTTGAAAACCTTCCAAAGATAGATCTTTGAAGTGGTTACTACAAGGGACGGAGCCAGGATATCTTTAGAGTGGGAGTTAATTTTCCCTTACGCCAAATATTTTTCGGCTATTTTTTTAGTATTTACCAAATAATTACTTAAATTTTTATTTGATATAATAGAAAAAAAATTGATTAATTAAAGATTTTAAATCATAAAAAATGAATAAAAAATAAAAAATTATAATTATAATTTAATCCAACAATCCCTAAAATTAATCTTGACCTTAACCCCAAATTTATCATCAATATAAATATAGAGGCATTAAACAAAATTTACCTTAAAAAACATTTCTCCATAATTTAAGTGTTTTAACAACCAAAATACTTTCATTAATCTAAAATTTTAACCAACATTTCAGCCCCAAATTTAACCCTAGAATTAAAACAACAATAACACTAAACAAAAAAAAGATCAGTAATCATTTAACCATAAACTGAAAAGATTAAAAATTTAGACCTAAACTAAAAAAGATATATATAAACTTTTAACCAAAAAAGATATTTGAACCAACGATAATCCAAAAGTAAAAAAAAGATATATAATTATTTAAGTTTTAACAATAAACTAACAAACATATATAACAATTTTAATAGATTATAAAAGATAATATATATATATATATAATAAGTTAAAAAACTTATGTATCTCATAAGATAGAACTATGATGTCATCATTATGAATTTTTTCATTCAATACCAATTTGACCCGTGAAAATTTTGGTTTCCCCCTTTTTTGACACACTCTAATTTTTCCCCCTTTTATTCAAAATTCAAATTAAGGGGTATCTTTGTAAAGACACCTATAATACACTTTCACCACAAACCCTCATCTACTCACCTCACTCCCCGATATCTCTATCCCCTTCCCTTTCCACCCATCCCACTAAATCCTCTCTCTCCAGCTTTTCCACCGGTGTACCATGGGGAGAGAGAGAGATCAAATCCTCTCTCTCTCTCTCCCCTCCCATGGTAAGATTTCTCTCTTTATCAAACATATGTTCCACTCCTACGCCACCACTCCTTAAGATTGGTTTATCTCTCTATATCTGTGCGTGTCCATTTATTTATGTAAATTTGTGGGTTTTCTACGTTCTTAACTATTCATGTGAAAAACCTTTTTATTGGCAGGAACAATGGAAATCGTGATTTTGTGGGTTTCTCCCTCTAACCTATTTCTCTCCATAGTCTATCTCTCAAGTACTCCCCCCCCTTTCTCTCCCTATTAGGGTTTTTGGGTTCGTCATTTTGTGGTTAAACTATATTTTAGACCATACGATTTAACTTTGAAGGCTTATTTGTGTGTTTGTCTTTGAATGCTTATTTATGTATTTATCTTTGTTAATTTGTTTGTCGATTTACTAATTGTTATGGTTCAATTTACTTATTATTTTAGAGCTTACTAATTTGTTGTTTGTTAAACTTTCTTTCATCTAATTTGTTTTTAAAGATTTTTTGCAATTGGTTTATTGATGAATTTTGGATTCGTATAGTAGTGTGTATTGCCTGAGTGCACTCTCAAATATTGAGAAACGTGTGTGCTCGCGTTCAAATGATCAAACCATATATAAAATCCTTTTAACACAAACAAACCCTAAACATGAAGCAGTATGTGATTGAATAAATAGATAATCTACGTAAGAACATTCAAACACATGCAATTAAGGAAAAATCCCCCTCAGGGGCAAAACCATTTATTTTCACTATAATTTGTAAGAAAACGGCTTACAATCGGATTACAATGAAAATACAAGTTGACTAAGAATTACCCTCGGGTATCGGATTCTGTAGTCGCGGCTGGAATTATCCCTTTCCAGTAGGGCTGCAATGAAGAAGAAGAACGGTCTCCTCCACAAGGTTTGAACAAACCAAAGTTGTGTTCTTGGGTTGCAAAAGGATTCACAAAGGATTGGCAAGGATGTGTGAATCAAACCATGAGTCTTGGGACTCAAAAATATGAAGACTAGATGTATTTGGACTCTCAAATTCGTCTCCTAAAGTCTTGCAAAACAACTCCCCCGAAGTTGGTATTTATAGGAAAAAATATGAAGAGTCCCACGTTCTTAAAACTCTAAAATTCTATCGAGCGTACAAAAAAAAACAGCATTCTTTAAGGAATTTTCTCTATCTTCAAAAGGTCATAACTCCTTCACCGTAGCTCGGATTGAGGTGCCGTTTTTTCCAGTATCTTCGTTGCGGCGATATATTCAACTTTCTAGTTGACCATACCTCCGAAATATGCATGTGAAATTACGAAAATGCCCTTGAACTCTCCTATTGTGCCTTTTTTTCACTGTTTTGACTTCCCTTGCGTACCACTTGCATTAAGTCCCTAAAATCTTGGAACGTGAAGTCATTGAGGCAGATGTGGGACATATTAGTGGAGATAATGCATGCTTGATTCCCGGAATTCGAATAGAGGCCGTCATGTGAGATCGTGAGGAGACGTGCCAAATGTAGTGGCGTACGACATAAATAAATGAAACATTTCGGACATGTGAAAAATGTCCTTACAAATCTCCCCCTATGTCTATGCCGGTACATACATAAAAAATCCGAATTATCAAATATGAAATTGCCTATACAAATCTACCCTCCCATGAACCCAAAACTGGAAAAGGTACAAATGAATAGTCTTCATCGTTTGTTCTTTAATTCTTCAGGAATCTCAAAACTTTTCTCATCAGGGTGTGCAACATATAGATCTGCAATCTTCATACCTACACACATGAGACAAAGCAAATACTACATGACATATCGAGTTTGAAATGAGATAACATGGATATCAATATATGATAAAAATATAAGCAACATCTCAAAAACTCGCCCAGAATTCAAACTCCCCCATAATATGATAATTCTTTCTCCCCCTTTTTATGATGTCCCCAAATGGACAAATTAGAGAAATAAATCAAATAATCAAGTGCGGGGTGTCACTAGGATAAAAACACACCATGAATAAATAGAAAGCAACCAAGTCAATGATAGCGTAAATGAAGTGGTGTGATCAAATTCGATAGGAAAATCAATGCATACAAACATGACATATGTGCACGATGAATATTGGATATTCCTAGCGAATGAACTCAAATGCTTCCTTTGGTGTAAAAGAGTGACAATATAAGATATTGACTCAATCAAATCAACAAATTAAAGCTCAAAATGATTTTCACACCAATAACGTCCAAAATGATTTTATGCTTTTTCAGGATTTTCAAGGAAGTGCAAACCCGTTTATATTCTCCAACCAAACTCCCTCAGATATTATATAGAATAGAGGCATTCTAAATTCTCAAACTTTGGAGAATTGATGATGAAACCTAAGTGGCCCATATTTGGCATGAATTGCTTTTTATTGCCTGTAAAAAAAAAATTTGGGCTCTTTTAACCTCTTTGGACCCCGGATAATAAAATTCCTCCATTTTTTAGGTCCTTTTTAACGGTGGCTTTTGCGCAAAGGATAGATGATTACCTTTCGCAGCCCCTCCCCGTTATACAAAAACACACAGTCTCACCAAAACGGTTTTTACATGCATTCCAAGCTTGTCAAGTTTTATTGCATATTGTACATTGTATAGACAGGATTGAGATGAAAACACGCAAGCCAACATGAGATAGACAAGTGCAATAATCAAATATAGCCGTGCATGTGTGCAATAAAGGATATAGGAGTCAAACATGTAGGAAGATATCACTAATTACATCTCAAAGACTCCAATCAATGTAAAGCACATGGATGAAATGGTGTAGCCTCTCAAATCTCTATCAAATAGTCACATGGATAAATGGAATGAAGTTGTGACTTGGCTAACTTATATGCTCATCCATAAAAGAAGCAAAATACAAAAATCTTTTTGGATTTTTTTCAAAAATTTGGAAAAAATAAAATAAAATCTTTTTGTGCTTTTCTCAAAAATTTTCTTAAAGGAAAATATTTTTGTATTTTTTTTTTCAAAAGAAATATAAAAAGCAAAAGGAATAAAACAAAGTTGTACAACAAAGTAATGGTACATATAAAATAGACTAGCAATAGGAAGCATATGATAAGAACATGAAGAAGCATCCTATTCTAGACATAGACCAACCCCTCAGTCAACTGTGCAAATCCCTAAAGATTTCCTAAGACTCTCAAATCTAAGGGCATCTAAAGGTTTCGTGAAAATATCGGCTAACTGACGGTCGGTAGGAACAAAACTCAGGGATACGAATTTCTCTTCAACTAACTGACGAATAAAGTGCTCACGTATCCTGATGTGTTTTGTGCGCGAATGCTGAACTGAATTGCGGGATATGTGTATCGCGCTCGTGTTATCACAGGAAATGGTCATGGTGTCCTGTGATATCCCATAATCCTCCAGCATCTGCTTCATCCACAAGAGTTGTGTGTAACAACTCCCGGCGGCTATGTACTCAGCCTCCGCAGTGGACAAAGAGATGGAATTTTGCTTCTTGCTCAGCCAGGAGACAAGAGCAGAACCAAAATAGAAACACCCACCAGAAGTGCTCCTACATCCATCTACATCCCCAGCCCAATCGGCATCCGAGTAGGCGGATAGACGGTCATCGGTATCAAAGGAATACCAAATCCCGTATGATAGAGTCCCACTTACGTATTTAATAATACATTTTAGAGCAAGTAAATGTGACTCTTTTGGGGATGCCTGATAACGCGCACAGACTCCAACACTAAAGGCGATGTCGGGACGACTGGCAGTCAAGTAGAGGAGACTACCTATCATACTCTGATATAAGGTTTGCTCTACGTCCTTGCCTGAAGTGTCCTTACTAAGCTTGGTAGTGGTACTCATAGGTGTACGTGCATGCTTAGAGGAGTCTAAACCAAATTTCTTCACTAGGTCTCTAGCATACTTGGATTGGGAGATGAACATCCCATCCTCTAGCTAACGAACCTGGAGACCAAGGAAGAATGTAAGCTCACCAACCATGCTCATCTCAAACTCACTTTTCATCTCCTCCTCAAAGTGGTGAGCATGCTGGGAGCATGTGGATCCAAAGACTATATCGTCCACATAGACCCGGGCAACCAAAATAGCACCGTCATCTCTCCTGACAAACAACATCATATCTACTCCCCCTCTATTGAAGCCACGAGCTAAGAGATAGGAAGTAAGCCTCTCGTACCAAGCACGGGGTGCTTGCTTCAAACCATACAAGGCTTTCCTCAGATAGTAGATGTGCTCAGGGTGCTGAGGGTCTTCAAACCCTTTTGGTTGTTCCACATAAACCTCCTCCTGTAGAATGCCATTCAAAAAGTCACTCTTGACATCCATCTGATACACCTTGAAGCGCAGATGGAGAGCAGAAGATGGACGGACTCAAGCCTCGCAAAAGGAGCAAATGTCTCCCCAAAGTCTACACCCTCTATCTGTGTGTAGCCTTGAGCGACCAACCTAGCCTTTTTTCGGATTATGGTACCATTTTCATCCATTTTATTCTTAAAAATCCACCGGGTACCTATCACATTAATCTCACTAGGTCGGGGGACAAGTTCCCAGACATCATTCTTTTTAAACTGAAGCAACTCATCCTGCATAGGAGATATCCAGTGTTCATCCTTGAGTGCTTCTTTATGGTTCTTGGGCTCGACTTTGGACGTGTAGCAAAGATGGCTAATAACGTTCTCTATCTGAGCACGAGTCTTGACCCCTAGAGTGGGATCACCAACAATGGCAGAAGGGTCATGACTCTTGCGAACCCAAGCAGGTGTGTCCCCTAACACAGGAGTAGGGTCCACAGAGTGTGAGAGAGGAACAGGTAAATCACTGTCAGAACAATCCTCATCCTCACACTGAAGGTTAGGATCAATAACCGTCGGAGGTTCATGATCTTGCACGGTGACGTTTATTGATTCCATAATCTTAGAGCTCTTCAGGTTAAAAACCCGGTACGCTCTGCTATTCGATGAATATACTAGAAATATTCCCTCGTCGCTTCGGGAGTCAAACTTTCCTAATTGCTCTTTATCCCGTAGGATGTAGCATTTACTCCCAAAGACACGGAAATATGCCAGGTTGGGCTTCTTGCCAGTCCACAACTCATAAGGAGTGTGAAGTGTGTGTGGACGCAGATACACCCTATTCACCGTGTGGCATGCAGTAGAAACTGCCTCTGCCCAAAATCTCCTAGAAACTTTACGACCTAGAAGCATAGATATAGCCATCTCTTGGATCGTTCTATTCTTTCTCTCAACAATCCCATTTTGCTGAGGAGTTCTCACAGCAGAAAACTCATGTTTGATCCCAAGTCTATCACAGTACAAATCAACCTTTGCTTCCTTGAATTCAGTGCCGTTGTCACTACGTATTCTGTTAATAGTGACACCGTATTGATTTTGCAGGACACGGCACTTGGTCATTAAGAAATCTACAGCATCGGATTTCTCTCTCAGAAAACCTACAATGGAGTATCTGGAGAAATCATCTACCATCACGAGGATGTACCTCTTACCACCTAGACTCTCAGTACGAGTGGGACCCATAAGATCCATGTGAATCAACTCCAGAACACGAGAGGTGGTAATGGAATGTAACTTCCTATGAGGACTACGAATTTGTTTTCCCAACTGACAGGGTCCACAAACGGTCGAAGTTGACTTTCCAAGAGATGGTAAGCCACGTACTAGGTCCTTTTTAGATAAACGATTGAGATCTCTAACGTTCACGTGACCTAGACGTTGGTGCCACAGATCCATAGGAGTGATCGTGGCGCTGTTGCAGACAAGTGAGGATGTGGGCTCAGTCCCATAGCAATTATCCTCGGTCCTCACCCCTTGCATCAAAAGTTTACCGGCTTGATTGTAGACTTTACACGCGTCCCGATCAAACTTTACTGCAAAGTTAGTGTCGCACAGCTGGCTAATGCTGAGAAGGTTTGCTTTCAAACCTTTGACGTACAAAACATTTTCTAGCTTAGGAAAACCAGGTAACTCGATAGTACCTCGTCCTATAATGCTAGACTTACTCCCATCTCCAAAGGTGACTCTGCCATCTTGATAATCCTCAAGAGTAGTAAAAAATGAGGCATCACCTGTCATGTGTCTGGAGCACCCACTATCAAAATACCATTGAGAGGTATTATGTGCTTTGAGAGAAACATGAACAACAAAAGCCTTTTTATCTTTCTTAGGTACCCAAGTCGAGGTGACCTTTTGTTTGCCTTTGTTGTTGTTGATTTTAGCTGGAATGTGAGGAGCATTCACTAACGGCAAAGACATCCGTCGGAATTCTTCCATTAAACTCTGAGTCGTGGCAGCTAAGAACTCAACTCGCTCTCTCAGACTAGAAAACTCATCAGTATGACGTGGTGGAGCAGTAGTACGTCGTGTCCGACCCATGCTATAGCAAGCTTCCCTAAGGTGGCCTTTTCTTTTGCAATAAGTACAAAAGAGCACTGTCAAAGGCGGACCTCGGTTTGATTTTCTAGGTCGAACTCTCCTTCGAGGTTTTTTACGGTGACCATAAGGAGTTGTAGTAAACTCAGGAATAGGTCCAGGTGCAATTTGGGACGTGGAGGCACCATCATATCCAATTCCTTGATGATCACCAAAACCTAAAGCGGGGCCGAGGAGCATCTTTCCCATCTTCCCAGATCTATCCTCGATTTGTACCTTGACTTCCCGTGCTTTCTCAAGATCATGAGTCAGCTGGGCAACAAGGGCTTCAAGTTTCTTCCGAGTATCCACGGAGGAATGGAACTGACTCGTAAGACTAGCCACTTGCTTGATCAAGTCCCCTCTCTCTTTCTCTAGAGTACTCTCTCTCTCTCTAAACACATTCTCATTCTCGACACATGTAGACTCTCTCTCTCTCTCAGGGCGGTGCAGGTAGAGAACTCTCTTTCTCTCGCTTTCTTTAAATCTTCCTCTAGGAAAGTGATCTTAAGAACTAACGCTTTGTTACGCTTTTTAGTTTTAAAAGACTCAGAATATAACTCAGCGTAGGCACGTTGTATATCACTCTCGCTCTCACTTGTGTCATCCTCCCCCTCACTCACATCGCTCTCACTGTCGAGGTGTCCCTGTGAAGCATCATCCTCAACGTCGTGAGGAGAACTAGGAGTGCTCACTTGGCTGGCCATGAATGCGGTGAAGTTACACTCATGCGGTGACTCATCTCCAGAATCCACCGTCTCGACCTCACTGTCGTCACTAAGGGTAGCATTAAGAACAACTTTCCCTTTCTCTCTATTCAGACGATTGGCACACTCAAAAGCTCTATGACCCCTACCATCACACTCAAAACATCTCTCACTTTCTTTCAGAGGAGGATTTTTGGAAACTTTTTCATTTTTCTTTTCAAACTTATTTTTCTCAAATTTCTTTTTATCTTTAAAATTGCCATTTTTCTTAAATTTGAGAATCCTCTTGAAATTTTTTGCGAAAAGAGCCAAATCATCTAAGTCAAAATCGCACTCAGAATCTGACGTGTCAGTCTCTCTCTTTCTAGATGACTCTACCCTCTTTCTAGCTGACCCCTCACTCCTTCTCTCTTGGTCTTTAAGAGCAATTCCCTTATCTTTAGATTTAGAATTTTTAGGGAACATATCAATTTCATAAGTTTGCAAATCTCCTACAAGTTCTTCCAATTTTAGCGTATTTAAATTACCCATAGAATTTAGCACAGTGACTTTAGGGATAAAACGCTTAGGCAAAGAACGAATAATCTTTTTAACAACTCTAGCATTCGGAATATGTTCACCAAGATTAAAACTAGCATTCACAATGTCAGAAAGTCTAGCATAAAATTCATCAAAGCATTCAGAATCATGCATGGTGATTGTTTCAAATTGAGTTGTCAAGTTTTGCAACTTAGACTCTTTCACAGCATTAGTTCCTTCATGGGTGAGTTGTAAAACATCCCATGCCTCTTTTTAGGTGGTACACGTCATTATGCGTTTGAACTCATCAGGTGTGATAGACCCAGAAATAACACTTAGACCCTTAGAATTAAAAGATGACCATTTAATTTCTTCATCAGACCAAGAAATGTCAGGTTTCAAGTTGGTTACATTATCAACAGTCACGGTGGGAGGAGTCCACCCTCGTTCAACCAAAATCCAGACACGTTCATCAATGGCTTTTAAAGCCGACCTCATACGGGCTTTCCAATAAGCATAATTTGTCCCGTCAAAAATAGGCATTTTATAATATGACTTCTCCATTTGAACACACACTTTTTCAAAAATCAATTTTTTCAGAAAATTGATATCTTAGAAAAATTTTGCGGAAAAAAAAAGGAATACGCGATAGATTAGCGTAACCTGCTCTGATACCAATTTGAGAAACGTGTGTGCTCGCGTTCAAATGATCAAACCATATATAAAACCCTTTTAACACAAACAAACCCTAAACATGCAGCAGTATGTGATTGAATAAATAGATAATCTACGCAAGAACATTCAAACATATGCCATTAAGGAAAAATCCCCCTCAGGGGCAAAACCATTTATTTTCACTATAATTTGTAAGAAAACGGCTTACAATCGGATTACAATGAAAATACAAGTTGACTAAGAATTACCCTCGGGTATCGGATTCTGTAGTCGCGGCTAGAATTATCCCTTTTCAGTAGGGCTGCAATGAAGAAGAAGAACAGTCTCCTCCACAAGAGTTGAACAAACCAAAGTTGTGTTCTTGGGTTGCAAAAGAATTCACAAAGGTTTGGCAATGATGTGTGAATCAAAACATGAGTCTTGGGACTCAAAAATATGAAGACTAGATGTATTTGGACTCTCAAATTCGTCTCCTAAAGTCTTGCAAAACAACTCCCCCGAAGTTGGTATTTATAGGAAAAAATATGAAGAGTCCCACGTTCTTAAAACTCTAAAATTCTATCCAGCGTACAAAAAAAAACAGCATTCTTTAAGGAATTTTCTCTATCTTCAAAAGGTCATAACTCCTTCACCGTAGCTCGGATTGAGGTGATGTTTTTTCCAGTATCTTCGTTGCGGCGAGCTCTTCAACTTTCTAGTTGACCATACCTCCGAACTATGGATGTGAAATTAAGAAAATGCCCTTGAACTCTCCTATTGTGCCTTTTTTTCACTGTTTTGACTTCCCTTGCGTACCACTTGCATTAAGTCCCTAAAATCTTGGAACGTGAAGTCATTGAGGCAGATGTGGGACATATTAGTGGAGATAATGCATGCTTGATTCCCGAAATTCGGATAGAGGCCGTCATGTGAGATCGTGAGGAGACGTGCCAAATGTAGCGGCGTACGACATAAATAAATGAAACATTTCGGACATGTGAAAAATGTCCTTACAAATATATTTTTTTAGGTACAATGGAAATTTTTTGGGTTGGATTTTGGGTTATATTATGTTCTTAGTTGTGTTGTTTTACATCTCTAATCATTTTATTCTGTTTTCCTGGTCGACAATAGATCAATTTTGTTCTATTTTGTACTGATTTTAGATTTCGTTTTGATGTCAGTTCTAACGTATGTATCATTCATTTTGATTTCATTTCAATCGTATGTCTCATTTTAGCTTTGGTTTCGATTTGAGTTGTTGAAGTGGTTTATGATTTTAGGTTGTTTTTTGCGCATGAAATTCTGGCACATGGGTATGAGGCTGATAAGTTATACAAAATTAGGTTCATGTGTTATTGATGGATTGATTTTTGATAAGTTTTATGAGTTTTCAGGTTGTAGAAGATCCTATTCATGAGTTTCCCCAAACTCATAGTGATTTGAATTGACACAGAAGAGACGGAAGAAGGCCACAATGAGCTCCGATAATTTTTATATGTGACTCAATTCATTCCTTAATTTTTATATGTGATTCTCTTTATGGACTATCATTAACTTTGGGGTTGATAGTATAATATTTTACATATGCGGTTGGTGATGCCTCAGTCCGTACACGTTTTTCGCATAGAGAGGGTGTAAGCTAAGGAGACAGTTCCATTATGCATAATGTAGTCGGTGTAACGAGAGCAGATTGTGAGAATAAAGCTAATAAAGCATTCAAACATGTGAAGGATAAAAAAAAGTAGGGCTGGTGAAGAGAGAAAGCATGATGGATAAGTTAATGTTTCTATAACTATTGTTGCTTCCATAGTGAAAGTGATGATGGAGGCCAGACTTGCATTTCACTCCCAACGTCTGAGAAATTATCTTCTCAGTCAAGACCACCAAAATATTTTATTTGCCCTAATACTGACCAAGAATGGATGAAAAGAGGAAATACTACATGCCTCATTAGTGTTTATCCACCATTGAACGAGAGGCATTCTTATTTGATGTTGATTTGAGTTGGGTACCTTTTGTGATAATTTCATTGGTAAGATGAAGCTTTCCTTTGTGATGTGATTATATGTAATATAAATTAGTTGATATTTGAATTGCCAATGTTCATCTTATGTATGTACTCACTGATATTTGAATTAAGAATGTCCATCTTATGTATGGAAAGACAAATTTAGCCTCCCCACAAATGTATAATATTTATTGATAACAACTAAAGATAATAAAATTATGAATAGGGAAACTTAAAAATAATATTTGTACTTTGGTCTCTTAATTAATGTGTATTTTGTTGTTCAAGACATGCGAGTTATTAGCATTCAAACCATCAAGTTTTTGAGAATCTTGATGTGTATATTACTCTTCGTAGGTACACATTACAAAGCAATGTTGACCAAAACATCAATGCTCTAATTCAATAAGGATCTTCTTAGGCATACCTGGTGTTGTTATTATTCAAATTTGGCATTATTTTACATATTTACGTGACTATGGTTCCATGGTTTAATATTTGAAAGTACCAATTCTAGGCAAGTTCCTCTGAAATGCGATCACAAGGTTTCATTGTCGAATGCATTACCTACTTTATGGAATAGTGGAGCATTGATAGAGGGACAAAAACCAAACTGCCTTAATGAATAGATCACTGATACAGGGGCAAAACTTCCAGAGCTTCATATTTTGATCGTTCCCTCTTTACAAGATCCAATGGAGCACTGATACAGGGGCACACTGGCTTAACAAATGAATCACTATACAAGAGCAAACTGATCATTCCAACCAATGCCACTCCAATGGCTTCACATTCTGCCTGCTCCCTCTAATTGGGATGGGCACGATGAGTCGAAGGAATTTTTAGTTCAAGTCAGTTTGGTGGTACCTCAATGTGATTTTTGTGTTTTATTGTAGAAAAGGAATAGAATGGCATTTTAGTTTCATCATATTGGGTTCAAACTCATTTCATCATCATTGGGTTTTTTTGTAAGGTTTTGATATATGAGTTTTGAAGTTAAAATTTTCGCCTACAAAATTGTCGATCAAGGCATGAATGCCCTCAAACGAAGTGTATTCTCTTTGAGACAGATGTAGTATTCTTCTATGGTTTTAGGTTTTTTTACTTATTTACATTACAAACACAAGTTTCTCGAAGGTTTTGTTGGTTTTGTTGCTTTTCAAAGTCAGGTATTTTTCGTGGCTTTCCAGATGTTTCATTTTTACACATTCACGCTTTATAAGTCGGTGAAATTACATTTTGTATTTAAGTTTAGTCAGTGAAATTAGGCTTTTTATTCGCGCCAGTCAAATAATATTATCGACTTATTATTGCAAATTGGGTTTTGTATAAAATGTTCTCTTCTTTAGTTTAAAACATTAATTTTATCACTGAACTCCATATATTAATATCTAATGCAATTGCTCCCTTTATTTTTGAGTTTTTCAGATGGAATTTTTTTATTTAATAGACATAGTTAATGTATGCTTTCTATTTCCTTGAGTGTTAGATGTTGTATGCTTTATATTTCCTTGGTTTATACGAGATAAGAAAATAAATAGAAATTTCAAGATATCTAAACTAACACATCTTCGCTAGATTAACATATTTAGTTGTGTGTACTAGATAGAGTTTACTCTATAACATATTTGTTTAGGATATAATAGCCTTATGTACACTAACTGGTCCAGAGTTTCCTCTATAATATTTTCGTGTATACATATATATTCCTCTATTGTACTAACTACTTGAAGCATTTCCAACGCAGCAATTAAATTTAGTAAACATAGTCCTCTATTATACTTATTTTTTTTAACTTCTAACTATGTTTGATTATATTATGATGCTGCTCCTACATCCGCTTAATATGCTCTACGAGTACCGTATTCAATCTTCTTATACCAATTACAGATACCAAAATTATATTGTTACAATATACCAATAGTTTGTTTGTAAAAAAAAGGGTACTGACATGCTACAGATTGTTTAACAAAACTTTTAATATTCCCCTTTCTATGTTCTTCCACGAGGGACACCTCCACTAGTAGGATTGCAGTTGAAGTAATGAATAACGGCATCCTTAACCCATGGTTTATTATAGAAGTCGGAATGACGCTCCTGCTGTTTGTTATACATATTTCTATGTTTGTGCTCCAGGAATAAATTGTAGTAGTATTGATATAAATATTTTATTTTCTTTATTTTTTGTTTAGCCTTATCGTTTTATCAACTTTTGATTTTCTTTTCTTTTATCAGATCTAAAAATGTCTGATATGTTACTTGATGAGGAGAAAGATGAAGAGTCTGTTTCATATTTACTAGGAAATGGAAAAAAATGTATGAAGAAAAGAAGACCGGTGATTCTTCAATGGAAGAAAAAGATGAAAACCATATTTTGTATTGACTGGAAGAGAAAGATGACACGACTATTCTGAATTTACCTGGAATCAAGTTATTCAAGGAACTGAGGTTATTTTTGGAAGAACATAAAGCATCTGAAATTAGAAGATTATTGACACGTCTTGACGTCAAGACTATGGATTATTAACAATCCTCGCATTGAAATTATGAAATCATTGAGGTTGAGACACTGTATATGTTTATAAAGTCCAGACGGTTCGAATGATTCAATGTGAATCCATATTCGTATGAAAGAAACTTGGTATGTTTGGTACATCGACAATATAATTTATATAGTACACGATACATTATGGATAGAGAAAATGATTGAATTTTCTAGACACATCCTAGCTATTTACATATTTTGTAATTAACTGATCATTTGGGAGTGAGTAATTATAACTATTAATGTTTCGTCTATATTGTCGTGCACTACCCTAATCTTCACTCGAAATATATCGAGCTCGATACGTGGACTTTTCTTGGAGTGATTGAGAGAATGTATCCCATGAATCCAAAGTGATGCCTTATTGATGGGATATTTGTTTTTTGATGCCTAGCTAACTGTACTATTTGAAAACTTTATGCTCCAATTTTTTTATTTACTATGATCATCTGATGAATTTCATGCATCTTTTTAGTTTGCTAGGCCTTTATTCTACCCTGCAATACTATCACAAAATCAGTTAATATTGAACTAACATTTAATGATTCTAATATGTCATTTTTCTAATAAGAAGGTAATGTTTCAATGTATAATCTATGCATTACATTTTTAGGGTTGAAGGTCCCTGCATAATCAGTTTCATGGAGTTCTTTTCGAATTATTATTTTATTTAGATCTTTGTTTTGTTTCTAGCAGGAATGACGACAACCTGTTTCGTGTTTGAGAAGTGCACAACACATAACAATTGGTTCCCAGCTCAACCCAAACATCAATTCAAGAACACTACTAACAATCACAGGCTCTCCCATGACCCAATGTCTTTGGAAGTGCTCTAGGCTCCCCTGTGCAACGTCAGTTGCTGAAGGGAAGCAAATATAATTTTCATCATAATCTTCTATAGAAGGAGTTTTTGGTAGATTTTTATTACCAATAACAAATTTGTAAAAGGAACAGTGTTGCTTTAAAACTTGAGGCTCAATGTCAAGTTTATGAGTTGAAATTAAGTTTTCAACTATCTGCTTCAACTCTGAAACCTATTTGTCTTGAAACATGGATTTCTGCAATAGACGATCATGTCCGCAACTATCAATTTCCGTAGTTCTTCTCAAAACGTCTATTACGCCCCTAAAAATTCCCCTATCTAGACCAAACTTTCCTATTATACCCCTAAAAAGTTCCATCTCTACCCGAAAATATGCTGTTCTCTTTTTATTCTATTATGCCCACCAATTACATTTTATCCTAGGAAGTTTTCATTGGAAATGGTTGTGTCTTGATTTAAAGAAGGTTCCTTGATTTGTTTTCATCTTCGTAAAAAGGATTTTTTCTTAATGAAAACATGGAAAGTTTAAGCCCGGAGCTAATGGTCCTTTTAAATTGTTTTGAAGAATTGGAGAAAATGTTTACAAGATTAAACTTACAATAATCATGGAGTTTTAAAAACTTTTAATGTTTTGGATCCTTCATCATATGTTGATGATGAAGTTGACTTTAATTCGAGGTCGAATTATTTTGGGAGAATAATGTAGGAGAAATATCAGATAATCCCAACTCCATAGAACCTTTGAAGATTAATTAAAAACTGCACAAATCATTGCAAAGGTCAATTTCCGTTTCTATAGTCAAGAATTAGACTTATTGGTAAAATGATCATAACTTTCTCTAGAACACTTTAATTGACTTGATTTGAAGTGTGTTGGAAATTAAATTTCTAGACTTTTCTTTTAGTATTTTTCTCATTCCATAATTATAAGTGGTATATTTCTGAATCACGCTATATATATATGACTTACTTTAGTCTAAAATATAGGAGCTTATCTAGTTTGTAAATATATTCAAAATTTGTGTCATCCTTATTTTTACCCAAAGCCTCAATGCCTCTTCATGATTTTCAAAGTTGTAATAGGGTGGTTTAGTTAAGATGGAGGCGTAACCCCTTTTTTTATTGTAGCGATGATAAGTTAAATAGCAACACTATTGATTAACCACTGGATAGACAAACACAACCCAATGAAGATAGACTCAGTTTGTACTCAAAATTCTCTCGTGTGTAACTCAAAAGGTAGTAATGAACTTTAGAAGTAACTTAGCTAGAGGGAGAGAGAATTAAGCACCCTATATACACCTCGGCAGGCAGCCAACCACACCAACCACCCTCAAAAATCTCTATCAAGTATTAAAAGCTTCGTGATAAATGACAATGGTGGGTGAATAAAACTCTCTGGTTCGTAATCACTCTCTCTGATGTATATTATCTCTGGTAGAAACTTCTGAAATCTCAAAAAGATTATCTTCTACTCAGAGGTGATTGGGGTCCTTAAATAGCCTCCCACACCACCCCCGAGGCGACTCAGTCATCAATGCCTGTGAAAGACCTCCCTCATACTTTATGTCACAAATATTAAATACTTAATGCACTAGTTGTCTCCACGTCATAAACATTAAATGCCAAGATATGCCTTTTGCCTAACCACTGTGTGTCAGGGGACTGTTACCGTTGAGGTGGCTTACCAACTGCCTGATATCCCCAAATACCATGGTGGTTTTCTCCAGTGCAGGTCTGACATTGTTTAGCTGGATCGTGAAATCACCTATAATAGATGTGCCATTAAGTAGAGGGTTGTTTAGTTCATAACTCAACGCCTGATGGAACTCCAAGCTGCTCCGCCCGAGGTTACACGACCAAGGTCCTTTGGTGTTTTACCAGGTGTATCTAAGATGGCCAGGACAAGCCCCATTGGTGCCTCACTTCTCAATCCTCCAAACCAAGTCCCTTTAAAGTTACCACGACGAGGTCATTCGATAGAGCATGAAATCTCTCCCAGACCCTGCCAAGCTTAGTCTCTCGTGAGTACCATTTGACCTCACCCTAAAACTCATTATTATTCTCGTTACATCATTACAACCGCTATATATCATAGTCAATATAAATAAAAATACAATATGACTAAGTAACACAACAAACTAAAGTATGACCTGCTACGCTTGAGCTGCCACGCTTGAGCTACCTCGGTGCCTTAATCCCCAAAACACTGTTGCTAATGGGGAATTACCTCTAATCTCAAAATTACCTTCAAGCCCCCTCTACATTTTCCCCATCGTGAAGACATTTATTGTTGGAACAAGAAATATCTGCATGAAAACTTCTCAATCCGATGAACCTTCTCTATTTGTAAAAAAAAAAGTATAGCCTCCTTTCCTTCGTTAGAATCGCAACGTTAGAATCTCCAGGAAAAAGTAAAATTATCCCCGATGTACCTGAGCCGAAGCGCTACGCCTTATTGGGGCTTTGAAGAAGGGACATAGCCACTTTTTCCTTATACTGAGCTTAAACCGTTCTAACTTTGTTATTTGAAATTCTCCCGAAAGGCCTGCCAGCCTTCTCAAATACTCGTTTTGATTCTTGGTAAGTGAAATCCCCCCTTGTAATGATTCACTATGTTCGAAAAAGAATAAATTATCCCTGACGTAGCTGAGTCACCATTTAAACAATGTTTGGACTTGTGGCGAGGGGACATCGTAGATTTTTTTAACCATTAGGACATTTTTTCCGTTAGGAGTTATTGGATATGTCTGACAAAGATTCTGGCGCCAAAACTCAAACTTGATGAAGAAGGCAACCCCTTCTATTCCCCAGGCATTGCTTCGTAAATGATGTGGCGTTGTCTTTGCAGTTATCAAAACACTTACCGAATTTCCACGTGTTAATTTGAAATGATTATAGGCGGCTTTACACGTGTGGTGGTGGGAAACTCAATAGACGAGTTCCTTAAAAGGTTTCAAATGCCTCTTTTTTCAAACCCTTCTCTTTACTTCTTCTTCTTCTTCTTCAAGCTCCCTTCTTCTAAAGAGAGAGAAAACTTCGTGAAAAACTCCATTGTTGTCTAACACTTTACCCAGTTTCTTCCCTCTCCCATCTTTTGCGCCTCTACCTATAGTTGTGCTCCTCTCCCTTTGTTTCTAGCTCATCTTACCCATCTGTTCCATTGATCGCCACTCTAATATGGATTTTTCAAGTTCTTCTTAGGTTTCCACCACTAATTCTTAGCCAGTCTCCCCCTCTGCCACTTCTAGCGCCGCTGCTATCCCTAGCGCCGATGCCCTGAATGTTGATCATCAAGAGAAACTACACTTCTATCGCCGGGCTCCCATCTTTGGCAAAGATGACAAATTTTTTTATGCATGAAAATCTTTCCATTTATCATCCAAGTTTGACCCTTTACTGTTGGGAGATGAGGATATGGATTCATCAAAGTGGGGTTATCTTCCCCCAGAGGGGACTCTGCACTTTCGTTTGGACCATGGTGACTTCCCCTATTCTGATATTGACTTCGAAGCACCTGGGGGGTTGCAAGTCCACTTCACAGCCTGGCATACATATATGAAGAGTTCCTACAGTGTTTCTCTTGCAAAGGTTGGGCTTCATCGAGCCTATTATTTTGGGGGATTCACCATTTCTAAGCACAACGCGGTGCTCCAAGTGTTAGTTTCTAGATGGAACATCACAACTCACACGTTCTTTTCTGTGTGGGGAGATTTCACCATTACATTGGAGGATGTATGTGAGATCCTTGGGTTTGAGATAATAGGTCAGTTCACATATCACGATGAGGACCTGGATGCCGAAGAGACTACTGATCGAGCTGAGCTGGATTGAATCTGCCGCAGTTGCACTGGCTCCTCGAACAAAGCCACATTTATTCCCCTCATTAGCTATTTTTTTGAAGCTCCGACTCCGAAGGATGTCAATGCTGCAATGGACCGAGGTAGAGGTACATCCTTGGAACTACCAGCCTACATACTTGTGTTTCTTTCACGCTTCTTCATGACTGGGAAACCCAACGATTAGCCCCGAAGGGACCTTATAAATATTTCCATTCGTTTGGCCAGGGGTTTCAACCTTCCTCTGGCCGCCATTGCCTTGGGGTCCCTCTATACCTGGTTGGATCGAACCCACATCGACATGGCACGATCACTAGGTCATTATAACTTAGCCAATTTTTCCAACACCATCATTTTGACGGGTTTCCTTTACACCCATTTTCCATGCCATTGGCGCCAAGTCTATTTCGCTGCCCGTGACCCAAGGTATCAAGCCCCCATGCCTCCTATGTTTCCATAAAAAACAAAGTCGAAAGTAGATAATGGGAGTTTTTGATCGTTTGGACTCCTTTGTGATAAGGCCATACAGTGAGTCTACATTTTCCCATAGTTGGGATTTCTTTCCTTTTGCAGCCTCAACGGTCAAGTTCATCCGAGTTGTAGAAGATCCCTCGCAGGCCGTAGTGCTTCTATTCACTCCTGGGTTTCTTCATTCCTATGCTGAATGGGAATACACCTCATAACCCTACAACCCTGACCGATGTAGCAGGTAGTTCGGGTTTGATCAGGGGCCCCCTCGACCTGTGTTTCAACACAGCCACGCAAGGGCCACTTTCGCTGAAGCTTGCACCTTCTATACGGCAGTAGCGGTGCTTGGTGTGACTTATACCATCGATGGATGAGTCACCCTTCCTAGTGCCACTAGGAAGGGGTACGTATCCACCTCTTATGCCACCGAGTTCCATTTGGAGCAGTTGAGAATGATTCATGAGTATCTTCAATCCCCCCCCCCCCCCCCCCAAATATCCACCAATCCTTTCTTTCACTGCTTCTGAAATGGGTATTAAGGGGAAGTTCGTGCTTGGAGTTAAGTTTCCCTTGAGTAAAATCATTAAACAATCTCCCCAAGATTTACCCCCATATTTCCCAATTATCCCCACTGCCACCACGAAGCCTAAGGACGTTGCAACTCCCAAACAACACGACCCTTAGACTGAAGCAGCAACAAGCGAAGGGCCTTCTCAGTCACCTGCTAAAAAGACCAAGAGGTCCAATTTCTCAAAGTACAAGCCCCAATTTCAAGCACAAACTCGTTTGGAGGTGTTACCTATTGCCTTCGTTCCCCCTGCCATGCCTGCAGAAAAGGCCGAGGAGTTGAGAAGGCAAGCCCGGGCAAAGGTAAAATGAATAAACGCTGAGTTTCAATGACGCGTTGTTTTCGTTCCTCCTTCGGTTGATTTCCCCATGATCATGGTTGAACCAACTGAGCCAACAAAAAAGAGGAGAAAAAGGTCGAGGGTACCTCAAGATGCTGATGCAACGAGCGCAAGGAAGAAAACTCTGGGCACTAAGTCCCAAAAGAAACGGACAACCGAGATACCTCCATCACCAGCTCCCTCTATTGTTGCTTCCTCTCCGCCTTCACCAGTGATTATACCTTCTCATTCTCCCTCCGGATCTCAGGTATGTTTGCACGTTTTATTCTTGTTCCCTGTGGCCATCCCCCGATCCTGGTGGCTGACGGGCGCGTGAGGGAGGATCCTAGGTCCCGTGCATCCCTCTCGAGAGTGCTTCGATCGACGTCATTTGGGTGAGGTGAAAAATGTAGAGAGATAGAGTCGCCAGTCTATTTTACTCAAAACAGAAAAAAGAAAGGGATACATCCCGAAGGATAGCATCCAAAGACATACTAATGCATATGAAACCAAAATGATTCGAAAAGGGTTCGGAGGCTAAGTTACGAAATGGGAAGGTGTTAGGCACCCATTCCTCCCTTTCGGTCTCTCATGGGTTTTTGTTATTTTCCTTTATTTTCCCCGTGATATGTGTGCATGTGCATATATAGTGGAGATAGGAATCATCGACTTTCACCATGGAAGAGGTAAAACGAGTCATCCACAGGAAGGTATAAAAATATTATAAAATAGGATTTACGCGATTATCCTTACGTTGGCCGTTATGATGGAACGATAACGCATATGGAATAATACGGCACTAACAACAAATATATGTATATATATAATATAAGAGAGTGGAGTTAGAGAAAATAGAAAATGAGAGAAAAAGTAAAAATATAACTCGAGTCTCAGGTTTTACCCCGAGATGCCTACGTAGCCTATAGAGGCATCAAAGTCCACGTAGTTCGCATTCAAAATGAGAGGTCACGTTTATCCTATAAATCCAATCGGGGGATTCTCTTATTTGTGTGTGTGTGTGTGTGTGTGTGTGTGTGTGTGTGTGTACAAAACGTGTTTTAGTTGTGAGAAAAGTACGAGAATTCCCGTTTGGGATTTATGAGCAAACCCACTTTTTCTTATTTTTGTGTTTTTATTTATATGAAAATAAGAGATGTGCAATAATACTAAATAAAAAGTATATTAGGATGTGTGAGATGAGATAATGGAAGTGTTAAGTAATAAAACAAGTTATTGCGAATTTATGAGAATTTAAGGAGAGAGTTGAGAAAATTGGACCTTCTAAAAGATCTTGAGCTTGATCTTGAATGTTGGAGAGAAGCCCTTAGACTTGAATGATGATGGAGGGTAGTAAATTCACCAAGTTTGATGAAAAGGATGATGAAAAATGAAGGTTTGAAAGTGATTTGGGTGTGGAAATCACGCTAACTTCGAGAGAGGTTTTCTGCATTTGCTGAGAGTGAAATCTATCAGATCTGGGGCCCTCTTGAAAGTAAGGTCAGACCTCCTTTTTATAGGCCCATGGCATTGCCAATCGACATAGCCTTGTTCTTGCCAATCGGCAAGTGCGTTTAGGCACACTGCCGATAGGCAGGGTCTGGGACCTGCCGTTTGGTAGTGTCTTTCAAGCCTTTTCAAAAAATCGGCCGCAGAACGCAAAACGTTGATCAGAATTGTACATGGGGTAGACCAATGGAAAGGTAATTTAGAGACCTTCGAAAGTATTTTGAACTTCTCCCAGGTTCGGGAGTTGACTTTGGGTCAAATATGGCTCGAAAGTATTCATTGGTCTATTGGACGGGGAATCGACGGACGCAAATGGATCGTTCGTCCGCATGGTAAGTCTGAATTGTGCACGGGGCGGACTGTTGGAAAGGTTAGGAGATGTACATCAATATTCCAAAGAGTTTGATCCAGTTCGGGGAGTTGACTTTGGTCAACCGAGCCCTAGAAGCATTTGATGACCTTTCGGAGTAAAACGGATCGTTTGTCCGTACTGTAAGTCAGAATCGTACACGGGATGGACTATTGGAAAGGGGTTTTAGTGCCCTTGGAATATTAATTCACTCTCGATCGAGTTAAAGAGTTGACTTAGGTCAAACAGAGCTCGAGAGCGCCCGGTGGCCTCCTGATTGAGTTTTAGGGGAAAACAGGTCGTTCGCCATCATGGTAAGTTAGAATCATGCACGGGATGGACCGTTGGAAAGAAGTTTCAGTTCCCTTCAAAGATTTATTCAGTATCAGTCGAGTTAATGATTTTAATTTTGGTTAAATGAAGTCGGGGAGTGTCCGGTGGCCTCTAGGTCAGTACTCTGGGTATGACCTAGGTTTTTAGTGATTAAGGGAGGTGTTAGGGACCTAAGGAGAGTTTAGGGGGTAACAGAATGGGGTGTCTACAGAGCCCCTCGATGGGTGAGTTTGGAATAAATGATAGCTGTCGAATAGACACCGCATGATGCTTTGAAATATGATGACCAATTTAGAGGGTCGAGGTCGATTCTGAGGACCTACGGAGTGTGTTGGGGATAACCAATTTGGTGGGTAGAAGTCGATTCTACATCCTTAAGCTAGGATGACCAATTCTGCGGGTCAAAGACAATTCTACGGGCTTAAGTAGAGATGACCAATTCTATGAGTTGAAGCCAATTCTGCGGGCTTAAGTATGAGATGAACAATTATGCGGGCCGAAGCCAATTCTGAGGGCTTAAGGTGGGATGACCAATTCTGCGAGTTGAAGTCAATTCTGCGGGCTTAAGTTGAGAAGCCAATTTTAAGGGATTAAGGTGGGATGACCAATTCTGCGAGTCGAAGCCAATTCTGCGGGCTTGAAGATGAGGTGACCAATTATGCGGGTCGAATCCAATTCTACAAGCTTATGTAGAGGTGACCAATTCTGTGGGTCAAAGACAATTCTACGGGCTTATGTATGAGATGACCAATTCTGCGGGTCGAATCCAATTTTACGAGCTTATGTAGAGATTACTAATTTTGTGGGTCAAATCCAATTCTACGGGCTTGAAGATGAGGTGACCAATTCTGTGGGTCGAAGCCAATTCTGCGGGCTTATGTATGAGATCAGAAATTCTACGGGTCGAAGCCAATTCTTTGGGCTTATGTAGAGATGACAAATTCTGCGGGTCAAAGACAATTATGTGGGCTTATTTCGAGATGACCAATTCTGCGGGTCGAAGCCAATTCTGCGGGCTTAAGTGGAGATTTTCTTGGGGAACTCTGACGAGGAGATTTATCATGTGGTTTTGTTTTGGGCTGGGGAGTCGAATGCTAGGGAAATATTTTGCATCCTCTGAAGGAATAGCCAAAGTTCCACTGGGGAGATTTAGGTGGCCCAGGTTTTAGATGTATTTTATGGGGAAAATATAGAGTGTCCTTTGGAGACACTGATGGGAAAAATGACTTTTTGGAGTTCCACTAGGGAAATCCTTGTGATTTTGGGGGTTTTGCACAGGAAAAGCAAGTTTGATGCCGTAAACTCCATTGGGGAACTGATTAGGTGGTCCAGGTATTGGGCGTATTCAGTCGGTGCTACTGGAAAACTTTTACTAGAGCCACGTATCTTCTTGAGGTATTCTTTAATTTGCGCATTTTCCTTTCATGCATTTGCATTTTCCTTATGCATTTTTTTTATTGTGAATTCTTGTCTTTGGCAGACATGGTTTTATGAGGTGATTGGGTGCAATACCCTGTTGATTGCCTTGAAGGACGAGACTGTTGGGGACTTCTTCATATTGTATCGATGGCGCAAAGATAATCAAAAGTCAAAGGGATCTCTCTCTCTAGAGGCAGTGCGTCAGGTCTTGAATGGCTTGACTAGTGGTAGGGTAAGACACTTTCCTTTTAGCCTTTATTTTTGCACATTCTGATTCTATATTGACTTATGCCTTTCGAGGAGTTTTAGGTGACTTTTTACCCTTGGGGGACAGCCATTCAGGAAATGAGGGCGACAGAGGTGAATGCGCAGATAAGGTGTTTACTGGCGCATGAATTCAGCCATTCCTGGTATCTGGGGGATCGGGTGGTTTGGAAGATTGCGAAGGAGGAGGTGGTGGTGCCACCTGCATAGATTCCTACGTCTATGAGGCGGGGGTGGCTACTGCGGGAGGATGCAAGGATCACGGCTATGATCGGTGATTCCTACTTATTGTACACTGATACGACTGTGTCGTATGACTATATGGACTTTATGATGAGCTGGTTTATGGCACCCAACATATAGGATTCCCTGCCTTTCCCTCCTACGGGTTCGAGTCGGGCGGTAGGTTCTTCCCACAGCGGCTATGGTCCGTCAGCATCTTTGGCGGCGGTGGAGACCTATGAGGTTCCCTTTATTTGATTGCATACCCCTTCGTACAACATCTGGCGGGCTGATGGAGGGATGGTCACCATGTTGCATCATCCTCATGCGATGGATTCGGAGGAGCTGGGTTTGATCGAGGAGGTTCTTCATCTTGCGGTATACCTTCTTCCTCTTTTTGGTTCCTTTTCTGTTTTGATCCCTCTTTGATACTAATTTTTCCTTTTCTTGCAGCAAGTCCGTGTGTCGACCACTTGGCTGAGGGAAATCATAGACTGGATATCTTCGGTGACTGTCCAAACTCGGGATATTATCCCAGTTCCTTCTTATTTGGTGTCGTCTCCTTTGTCTGGGGAGGATTCTGGATCGGGTAGCGATGGTGCGTTGTCTCACCATAAGGGAAATAGAGCGCATCGCAGGGGTGGAAGCTCTTAGAGAGAGAGGGGTGAAGGGTAGGTGAGAGAGAGAAAATGTGGTTTTGGGATGAGTCCCGTTGTTTTTTGCTTTTCTTTTATTTTCTGCAAAATTTGATGTAACATAGAAGAATATATATATGCAATGCAATGGGATTTTTTATTATATTTTGTTAATGGTGAGTGAATGCATGCAGATGCACTTTTTACTTTACTGCTGACACCGTAAAAAAAGACATTTTTAGGATTTTTTTGAAGGAAAGTTTTAGAATGGGAAATTATATAGGGGTGGAAGAGGATTTTTTTGAAATTCTGTTGAGAATATCAATTTTATTTTTATTGGTTTTTCTGATTTTGATAAAAAATAAAAAAAAAAGGAAAATTTCCAAAAATGGGGGGTTCCCGATCAGCAAGCCCCTCGCCCTGCCTATCGGCAGTCAAGTCCAGTCCCATCAAATCAAAGCTTTTGATTACTTCCCTCTTCAACTTCTTGTACCTTATGGGGTAGGATTCCCTCCAATTTCTGCAGGGGTTATGTCTTTTGTGAGGGTTCTCAAGTATAAAAAGGGGTAGGGGTGGAGTGTTTTCATCATACCTTCACATTCTTACTTAATTGCCTACTATCACTTATTCCTGCAAGATGGCTCTCCCTGGTAGCATTGAGTTTGCCAACTACCTCGAAGCCTTGGAAGCGATGTGCTCTTATAATGTCGACTACTATGCTTTCAACATGCGTCGAGTCTCTTTATGGCGCAATCGGTCCATTGAGTGGAACATGCTGATGGCGGTGGTATAATTTTGGTACCCCGAAGACCATGTATTCCGCTTTTGGTTGGATAAAGTTTGTCCTACCTACGAGGAATTTTTTGCCATGTTGGGGATAAATCCCAGTGTTGCTGCGGCTTTACCCGAATTTTCCCATTCTCTCAAGGATTTGTTGGCCCAGCTTCTTCACATTTCACCTTCGATGACTAGATCACTTGTTGATAGAGGAATGATCTCCCTCCCAATAGTGTTTCAGTTCGTGTATTTACGGGAAGTAGGTGATGCTGGCTATGCTGGATTCGTTGCTCTGGGCCTGGTTTCAAATTATTGTTGGTGACTGGGGAATTGCTAGTGGATCCGCAACTTCAGCCATTACTTCATGGATGTCATATCATCATAATCCTTTGATGGTGATATTGGCAGAGACCCTGAACGGTCTGGATGCCTAGCGAGAAGGTCATTCGACTTCCTGCGGGGTAGCCCCGTGATGCTGTTCATGTGGTTGTCTGAAAGACTCCGCCTGGTGACTCTTCCAAAATATCCTTTGTTTGTTATACCCAACTTCTTTTCACGTCACTTCTTCAGTGTTGGCCTGGATATTGAGAGCTAGGAGAATTAGCTTATGGAGCATGGGACTCAGAATTTGTACTGGTCAGTGCCTTGGTGGGGATAGTTGTTGCCTGTTCTGGGGCTAGGAGAATACCCATATGTGCTATTGGTTGGTCTCAGCCAGACCTCTTTTTATTTCCCTTGGCGGCTTCTATGCTAATTTGACTGGGCACAGATCGTGCCACCTGGGACACTAAATTTCTTTTCGGTAGAGGATTTCACCGAACATCTGCGCCTGCAGCTTGGCTCTCTGTGGGAGAGTCGGCGTCCATCGACCCGTCCTTCTCAATCTGTTGGGAGAGTTTGGCATATCCTTGGGGATTATATGAAGTGGTTGTGGAGGAGAGTAGTTAGCAAGATGTTGGCAGTGGAGACTGGACAAAAGTGTCTGGTCTCTTTTAACACCATGGAAGGAGGTGTTGTGGTTTTTTCGAAGCTGGTTCGATCTTATCGGTCCATAGAGTGTCTGCGATACTCTATTCGGGCAGGGGAAACTTGGGGACCCCAGGATGAAAATGATGATGACGGAGTGGGATCCTCTGGTAGATGTGGGTAGGATGGTTTATTTTGTAATGGGGAATAAATGTGGGGATTTTATTTGGCCTTTTTAGGAGGGTAGGGGGAAGGGAGTTATCTGTTCCTTTTCTTATGTAATATGTACCATAATTTCTTATTAGTGAAATAAACAAGTTTCTGATCATCCAGCTGTGCCTTTCGATGAATTTTGTGTTGTTTGAATTATCTATACTGTAAGGACACAAATTTCCAATTGAGTCCTTTGTAGTTTTAGCTCAATATCAGACAAAAACGTTAAAGTCATACCATAGAGTTCATATTGATCCATTCAAGCCTATGAAGTGTTTGTTGAAGACATAGTGGCAAAGAGTATAAAGCTTCATCAAAATGTCGGGATTGTGTGCCTCGTTTCTACGTGATCAATAGTGGTTCCATGCTCCCAAGGTATATATATGTATAGAAGCTTGGAACATGTTGATATAGGTGTTAGGTTTTATTAAAACTGCGTTTTGTTTTCAGAAATAATGAATTAAAACTTTAAATAAAGTTTATAAAGTTTTCTGGGCTAAAAATGAGTATTTCTAAACTTTCTGGAAGTTCGTTCGATATGTCGTTCGAACTAGTTTGCCAAAGAGTTCCCAGAATAGGCCATTGGAATTTCGTTCAATATGTCATTCGAACGAACCTTATGCTCGAACGAGATTTCCAACGAGATTCTAACGAGTTCCCACTGGGACTTCATTAGAAGCCTCGTTCGAACGAGATTTCATTCGAACGAAAATGTCGTTCGAACGAGATTTCGGGCAGGAAAGTTTTAATGAAGTTTTTAGCAGTTTTTTTCATGTTTTCCACTTGTTTACCCCAGTAACTTTTTGCTGAATATCTATGTGCGGGAAACCAACTTTTTCTTTTAACTTTTTCATACCACACTAACTCCGAGAGAGAGTTTTGAGAGTTTATCTTTTACAAGAAAAAGTTCATGTTTTGAGTGATAATTTTCAAAGACAAATTCATTTACCACTCTAGTTTTCACCCATTGTTTTGTTTATCTAAGTTCATATATATACATCCTGCTTGGAGTTTGGCATCGTGTTTGTCTCTACACCGAATTGAAGAGATCGTTTGGGTTTTCTTCTAAATCCTTCAAAGAAGAAGAATTGTTTAGCTGTGGCTTTCTCACATGGTAAAAGGCATCATGTGTGGTTGAAGGTGTGCCTATTATCTGATTGGTGAGTCCGAGATTGCGGTGGAGCTCCGTGGTTATCCGTTAGGAAGAGGTGGTTACAAGAAGATGCATCAAGGCTTAAGAGGGTTCGAGTTGAGGAAGTAAGTCATCTGTCTTGTAAATGTAAATTTCGTACTTAGTGGATTTGAGGCTAGGGTCGTCTGAAGTTGTTTCCCATAGTGGATTTTTCCTCGTACATAGCGGCGTAGTGTGACTGATTTTATCTTATCTTGCATACTAACTTAAAACGCATGCTTAGGATAATACAAGATAAAATTGGTTTTAATCATCACACTTAATTTAATTTGGTGCTAAATTAATTTTGGGTAACACTAATTTAATTCAAGTCATTTATTAAAATTTGTTTGGCCTAACTTGATAAAATTGCAAAATATGACTTAGGCAAATTCTAGGATTTGGATTAATTATGTTTAAGTGAAAAAAAAAATTAATGGATTAATTTAATGTCATTTGGTTTAATTTTTATTTGTTAAGAAATTAAAATTTGTTTTAAGTTGAACCATCACATCGCTTCCGCATCTATTTCATAAAAAGGAAATATATTTTTATAAGAATTTTAAAATTGGGAGCCCCTCGGACGTTTAAAATTAGTATCAGAGCCAAAAACGATAATTTACTTCGTTAAAGATCTTTTTACTATTTTTGGCTAAATTTGAATTTTCTCCATTTTCAAAATTTCCTATTTTCGATGGTTCTAATTACGCGTATTGGAAAATGCATATGAAATCGGCACTTAAATCTATCGATGAAAGGGTTTGGATGTCTATAGTTAACGGGTGGTCTCCACTAACTTATTTAGTTAAAAATGAACGTGTTCCCGAACCGGCCGATAGATGGAATGAGAATGAGTTTAAACTTTCAAATTTTAATTCCCGTGGTTTAAATTCCTTGTTTAGCGTTGTCACACCGGATGAATTTCTATGTATTACGACTTGTGAGACCGCTAAAGAAGCGTGGGATATTTTGCAACTCACTCATGAGGGTACAAGTGTCATCAAAGCTTCGAAACTCCAAAACCTCACCACTCAATTTCAAACTATCAAAATGATCGATAAAGAAACTTTTGATGAAATTATTCTAGACTTTCTGATATCTTTAATTCATTTTTTAACTTGGGAGAGAAAATACCCGACAACCGTGTAGTAAAGAAAATTTTAAGGTCCCTACCCGATAGATTTATTCCAAAAGTGACCGTTTTAAATTCTTTACCAACTTTAGCCTCTATGAAATTAGAAGAGCTCGTAGGTGATTTACAAACCTATGAACTGGACATGTTTCCCTCTAAAACTGAAAAGAAAATAGAAAAGGGCGTTGCTTTAAAAGCCCAAAAAGAGGTCAAACAAGTAGTAGAGAGCGACAGTGATAGTGACTCGGAAGTCATGGCCTTGTTTGCTCGAAAATTTAGAAAATTTTCTAAATTCAATAAAGATAAATTTAAAAATGAATTTAAGAAATTTGAAACTTCTAAGCATGACAAAGTCGAGAGGATCCCTGAAACTTTTAATGAAAATTTAAATAGGGACGAGTCGAATAGGTGTTTTTGGTTGTGAGGGTTATGGCCATAGGGCTTCTGAGTTCCCCACTAAACTAAGGAGAGAGGGTAAGCGACCCATTTCATATAATGAGACCCTCAGTGATAGTGATAAGGAAGAAGGACCCGATTCCTCCACTAATCCCAACTTTGTGGCATTTATGGCTAGTCATGTGAGTGATAGTGAGAAGTCATATATTGATAAAATTTTAACACATGGCACTTCCAATGTCATAGTTTATGATTCCCTTACTTTTGATGGTAGTGAGAGTGAAGAAGAAAGAGAGAGTGAAAATGAAGAAGAGGTTAATGTGAGTGAACTTAAAAATGCTTTTCAAGAATTATATGAATAATCAATTAAATTAAAAAGAGAAAATTTGAAGTTAGAAGCAAGTTTAAAAGAGCATGTAAAGGTCATTAATGATAGTGTGTTGGTAGAAGACCTTGGGACACGTGAGAGGACTCTTCGAGAGAATCTTGAATATGTAAAAGGCGAGAGAGATAGCCTTAGAGGTTTAATGGAATCCTTTAAAAAGGAGCTTCTCGATTTTGAAGAGAGAAATGTTTTATTAGAGTCTAATATTTTATAATTGAAAGATAAATTAAAAGACTAGTAATGTCAAATTTAATCTGGAGTGTCGTTCGAAAAAATTAGATAAAATATTAGGAACGGTCCAAATTAAAAATGACACTTGTGGGTTAGGCTTCGATACTTATAATGAATATACTCATAAAGTCAAAACCAATGTTTTAGGAGAGTCTACTCGGAAAGCCTTTAGAGATCATTCCTTAGATACCAAATTTCGACGTAATTTTACTTGTACACATTGTGATCGAAAAGGTCATCTTAGGAAATTTTGTTTTGATCTTAAACGAATTCCTTGAAAATCCCAGTGTAAAGCAACCGAGGTAGTTAAAATTCCTACACCCCAAGATAATCATTCTTCATTAATTTGGGTTAGAAAATCCGACTTGGTTGCCTTGCAAAATAGGACATTTGATTCTCATTTACTTTCACATGCTTCCTCCTTTGTTAAATCTAAAGGATGAATGTGTTAGTTTTTGCATACTTTAGCTTTTGTGCTTCATGCTATATTATTATGCTAAATGTATGCTTGTTTAATCATTTTCTAGTCTATGCTCCATGCTTCATCACATGCTAGAAATATGATTTTTGTTTATCTTTTTGTATTATATTTTTTATTTTTGTTTGCATTAAATGAAAAATACAAAAAGATTTTTGTTTATCATTTGTGTTTTATTTGTTTCATTTAAGCTTAATGAAAAATACAAATGATTTTTGTGTGTTCTTTTGAGTTTTCTTTTGGTTAAAAATGTCAAAAACTCAAAAAGGTTTTATTTTGTGTGTATTTTGTTCGACACACTTTATGTGGCATATAGTTGTGTTAGAATCCCATCTTTTTCGCTCCCATGTGGCTAGAACTTTTGGTTTAGATTGTCAATCCTTATTATGTTCTTTACCATGCTTACATGGACTAGTTGGATTTTGTGTTGATATAATGGATTCTATTTTTATATGCCTCTTTTCACACAAGCACGAGCTCTTTTGAAATTTTAACTTCATATGTATATTTGAGCTTTGTGAGGTGTTCTGCTACCAATCTTATCATCTAAATATTTGTAACCTAGGAGGACTAGTGCATGTCAAAATCCGTTGCACGTGAGATTTGTGTGACAAATAAAAACATGATAAATATATTTGTGCACGGGGAAGGGCTCCGAAAGGACTTAGTTTTCTTTGTGAATAGTAAGCCATCGTATGTTTGGACCTAACAGAAATACATGGTCCAAGGCTTAAAAACAGAAAAATATGTCATTAAAAAGATAATATTTGCCAAGGCCTATGTTTGATTGATATATTCATTCAAAATTAATAATATATATGCTTATTGAGGGAGATTGGATGGTATATCAACGGTTTGCACAAGACCCGTTTATCCTAGTTACGTTTTCAATATCATGACTCTATTGGTTTGTAGAATCATCAACATGCTAGGCTTGTATGCATTGTGTATGTTTGTTCATTGAATTTAATCTATATTGTCACATGAGGTTATATTCAAATGTGATGAAGTTTGCAATCTATTAAGAACTCAGTGAATATGCTTTAAGTGATTGGGTCTAAATTTAATTGTTACTTGTTCACACCCCAACACTTTCGTTTCCATATGACACATTTTTGCCATACGAGTGTGCTAAACCTATTGTAATTTTGTGTCATTTGTGTGTTTATATCTATATATATATATGCGTGTGCGTTATTGATATTTTTAGAGTGTATATATATATATATATATATATATATATATATATTGTTTTGTCTTTGCCTTGCTTTCTAGTCCATCCATGCTTCTACTTCATTAATTGGTATCTATCTTGGATTAGTTATGCTTTTGTTGCTCATATGCTTTATTGTCTTATCACTCTAAGCTTCAACGTGGTTAATTATTTTTATCCATTGTCTATTCCTGAACAAAAAGGGGGAGAATGATAGGGGCAGAAATGATATCTAAACCTATTATAATCGTATCTTAGTTTGGGGAAGATTTATCTTGGGGGGGATGTCTTTCTAAGTTGATCATAGTTGATAAAGTGGGAGAATAAAGTGAGGGGAGTATTTATTTTCATTTGATTAAATTCTTGGATATTCCCTATGCGTTTGATAGTTTTCTTAAGTGTGCAGGAATTCTACTAAAGTGTTAACCTTCGAGTCGCAAAGCGTTTAATTCTAATGTGGTATTCGAGTCAAGTATTGTACTCTTTATTTTGGGTGGAATTCTTTTGAGTCTAGTGAGCTTAACGGCACTTTAGGAATTTTGTTTGGTTTTTGTCCCGGAATAACCAAAGTGGGAGATTTGTAAGGACACAAATTTCCAATTGAGTCCTTTGTAGTTTTGGTTCAATTCTGGAAAAAAACTTTTAAGTCATTGGATAGAGTTCATATTGATCCATTCAAGCCTATGAAGTGTTTGTTGAAGACGTAGCGACAAAGAGTATAAAGCTTCATCAAAATACTGGGTTTGTGTGCCTCGTTTCTACGTCATCAATAATGGTTCCATGCTCCCAAGGTATGAATGCATAAATATATGTATAGGATCTTGGAACATGTTGATATGGATGCTAGGTTTTATTAAAACTGTGATTTGTTTTCAGACAGAATGAATTAAAACTTTAAATAAAGTTTTCTGGGCTAAGAATGAGTATTTCTAAAATTTCTAGAAGTTCGTTCGATATGTCGTTCGAATGAGATTTTCGTTCGAACCAGATGTCATTCGAACGAGTTTTCCAACGAGTTCCCAAAATAGTCCACTGGAATGTCGTTCGATATGTCGTTCGAACGAACCTTATGTTCGAACAAGATTTCCAACGAGATTTAAATGAGTTCACACTGGAACTTCGTTAGAAGCCTCGTTCGAACGAGATTTCGTTCAAATGAAAATGTAGTTCGAACAAGATTTCAGGCGGGAAAACTTTATGGAAGTTTTTAGCAGTTTTTTCCATGTTTTCCACTCGTTTACCCCACTAAATTTTTGCTGAATATATATGTGCGGGAAACCAACTTTTTCTTTCAACTTTTTCATACCATACTAACTCCTAGAGAGAGTTTTGAGAGTTCATCTTTTACAAGAAAAAAGTTCATGTTTTGAGTGATAATTTTCAAAGACAAATTCATTTGCCACTCTAGTTTTCACCCATTGTTTTGTTTATCCAAGTTCATATATATACATCTTGCTTGGAGTTTGGCACCGGTCTTGTCTCTACAGTGAATTGAAGAGATCTTTTGGGTTTTCTTCTAAATCCCTCAAAGAAGAAGAATTGTTTAGCTGTGGCTTTCTCACATGGTAAAAGGCATCATGTGTGGTTGAAGGTGTACCTACTGTCCGATCGGTGAGTTCGAGATTGCGGTGGAGCTCCGTTGTTATCCGCTAGGAATTGGTGGTTATAACAAGACGCGTCAAGGCTTGAGAGGGTTCGAGTTGAGGAAGTAAGTCATCTGTCTTGTAAATGTAAATTTTGTACTTAGTGGATTTGAGGCTAGGGCCGTTCGAGGTTGTTTCCCGTTGTGGGTTTTTCCTCGTACATCGCGGCATAGTGTGACTGATTTTCTCTTATCTTTCATAATAACTTAGAACGCATGCTTAGGATAATACAAGATAAAATTGGTTTTAATCGTCACACTTAATTTAATTTGGTGATAAATTAAATTTGGGTAATGCTAATTTAATTCAAGTCATTTGTTAAAATTGGTTTGGCCTAACTTGATAAAATTGCAAAATGTGACGTCGGAAAATTCTAGGACTTGGATTAATTATGTTTAAGTGAATTTTTTTTTAATGGATTAATTTAATGTCACTTGGTTTAATTTTAATTTGTCAAGAAATTAAAATTTGTTTTAAGTTGAACCATCACATCGCTTCCGCATCTATTTCTTAAAAACAAAATATATTTTTATAAGAATTTTAAAAATGGGGGCCCCTCGGGTGTTTCAAATACCGATCACTAAAGCATACATAATCCTTTTGTTCAAATATATGTTAGAATGAACTGTCGTTCTCGGAGGTAAGAAAAGAATAGTATTTTGTGAAAAAGAAAGGGTCGTGCTCATGTAAGGTGTATGAGACGCCTACGTACGTCTGGGGTTTTTGAAATCTTATACTTTGTTTGAAAATGGTTATTTTCCGAGGATTAGGCCCACGTAGTTCTGGGCAGGGGGAAATGAAGAGTTTTTTTTAGAATAGAAGGGAGACGAGAAGAGTCGTAGTATGCCGAGATTTCGGACTAGGGGTTGAACTTCTTGATATGGTCCATGTTGACTGGATGAGCCATCTCTTCCCCATCTAAGTCGATAAGCATGGAGGTACCGTCGGATAAGATCATCTTGGCAATGTAGGGGCCGCTCCAATTGGGCTTGAATTTCCCTCTGGGGTCCCAGATGGGTTCTATGATTTCTTTGAGGGTTAGGTCCCCTTATCGAATACCGCGGTCCTTAACTCTCTTATTGAATGAACGTGTTATTCGACGATGGTACCCTTGTATATGGTATAGGGCTTTTAATCTCCTTTCGTCTAGGAGGGTCAGCTCGTCAAGACGGCTTTGGCACCAGTCTTCTTCGCTGACCTTTCTTTCAAGCGTGACGCGCAATGAGGTTATTTCCAGCTCCATGGGTAGAATTGCTTCCATACCGTAAACTAGAGAGTAAGGGGTAGCCCCAATAGAGGTTCGAATTGAGGTTCAATAGCCCCAGAGGGATTACGAGATACGTTAGGCCCAATCCCTATAGCTTTCGATCATCTTGCTGATGATGGATTTGAGGTTCTTGTTAGCAACTTCAACTACACCATTGGTCTGAGGTTGGTAGGGAGAAGATTTGTGTCTCTGAATCCCATACTCGTTAACCACCTCTGTGACTTCTGCCTTAAAATGCAACCTGTTATCTGACACTAGCTTGTCTGGTACCCCATATCGGCATATGATATTTTTCTTAATGAATTTGGCCACTTTCTTAGCCTTCAGCATTGCGTATGACTCGACTTCGACCCATTTGGTGACGCAATCAATGGAAACTAGGATTAACTCATGCCCATTGTAAGTCTTCGGTGTAACCTTCCCTATAATATTGATGCCCCAGGTGGAGAACGGCCAGGGAGAGTTCATGTTGTATAATTCATGCAAAGGCAAATGCTGAAGGTTGGAGAACTATTGGCATTTGAGGTATCTCCGTACATAGGTAGTGAAATCCTGGGTCATGGTGGTGCAGTAGTAGCCTTATCGGATGATCTTTTTGGCAAGCATGTGACCATTCATGTGGGGTCTGCATTCCTCGCTATGGACCTCCTTCATTATCTTTTTAATGTCAGCCCCTGTGATGCAGTGCAGATGAGTTCCATCGAAGTTCCTTTTGAGCAGTGCTTTGTGACACATGATGTACTGGGCGAAGAGTCTTCGAAGGGTTGCTCGATCTTTCTTGTTGGAACCCTTGGCATACCTACCATTCTTGAGGAGGCCCCAAATATCATAGTACCAATAATTTTCTAGCTCGGGATCTTTTGTAGTGACGAGCTCAATGTGGTTGCAGTGGGTTGGTTCGTCTTGCTTTTGAACAAGGAAGGGGGTCATAGCAATTCCTTCGGGCATGTCGACCATGAAGGCCAAGGTAGGGAGAGGATCGGCTAGGTTATTTTTTGCTCGAGGTAGGTAATGGAAGGTGATATCTTGGAATTGGGACGCTAGTTCTTCTAAGTGGGTATGGAAGGGTTAGAGTTTCTCGTCCTTGACTTTCCACTTTCTAAGCACTTAACTGATGATGAGGGAAGAATCCTCGTAGACATCTAGGCATTGAATACCTTTCTTGAGAGAAACTTTGAGCCCTACTATAAATGCCTCGTATTCCGTTATGTTTTTGGTGCAAGGGAAATCCAACTTGATGGCGATGGGAGTGTGGGAGTCATCTGGGGTGATCAGAAGTATCCCAATGCCATATTCATTTTAATTGGTTGTGCTGTCAAAGAACTTTTTCTGTAAAAGGTTATCTTGAGAAGTGCAAAGGATTTTTTCATCTGGGAATTCGGAGATCCAAACATCAGCTTCTTCTACGGGGTAATCAGCGAGGTAATCAAAGAAGGGTCTTCCTTTCATGGATTTTTTTGTGACGTACACGACATTGAACTTGGCTATGAGCATCAACCATCGAGCCATTTAGATGGACAAGGCGGGTTTCTCAAGCAGGTATTTGATGGGGTCCATTCGAGATACAAGTTTGATGGGGAAGGTGAGCATGTAGTGACATAACTTTTGGGTGACCCAGACAAGTGCGATACACGCTTTTTCCAAAGCAGTGTAGTTAACCTCATACCCTGCCAATTTATGACTGGCATAATAGCTGGCTATTTCTTTGCATTAATATTCAAGGTATCAGAATAGCAAAACCCTAGCTACTATGTCGGTTATGGTTAGGTATAGGAGCAAGAGGAGACTAGGTTATAGTGGCATGAGTATCGAGGGATGGATCAGATATTATTTGATTCGGTCAAAAGCTTCTTGGCAGGCCTCGTTCCAAACATTAGTTGAATCCTTTTAGAGGAGTTTAAAGATTAGTTCGTAGATGGAGGTTAACTGGCTGATGAATCGACTGATGTATTACAATTTCCCGAGGAAACCTCAGACTTCTTTCTCTGTTTGGGGAGGTGGCACCTCAAGTATAGCTTTAATCTTAGCGGGATCTGATTCGATCCCCGTCTCACTGACAATTAATCCCAAGAGTTTTCTCTTTATAACGTCGAAGATGCATTTCTACGAATTGAGTCTCATCTGATAATGTCGTAATTGTTTGGAGAACTTTTAGAGAGTAGGAACATGACCTTCTCTAGTATTGGATTTGATAATCATATCATCCACATAAAGATTAACCTCATTGTGAATCAGATCATGCAGGATGGTTATGGCAGCCCTCTGGTAGGTATCCCCAGCATTCTTGAGACCAAATGGCATGACAGTGTAGCAAAAGTTTCCCCATGGGGTGATGAATGTGATTTTTTCTTGGTGGTCTGGGTGCATTTTGATTTGGTTGTATCCGGGAAACCCGTTGACGAATGACTTGAGAGTATGAATGGATGTGTTGTCCATGATCATGTCGATATGGGGTAGCAGATAATCATCCTTTGGAGAGGCTTTGTTCAAATCTCGATAGTCTACACACATCTGAACTTTTCCTCTTGATTTAGGAATGGACACTATGTTGGCTAGCCACGTGGGATATTCGATCACATGAATGAATCCTACATTCAACTATTTGACCACCTCTTCTCTAACCTTGAGCGACCATTCGGTGTGAGCTTTCTCAACTTTTGTTTGACCGGCTTGTAATCAGGGAGAGTGGGAATCTCGTGCTGAGCTATTTTAGGATCAATGCCAGGCATATCGTCGTAGGACCATGCGAAGACATCCACGAATTATTTTAGCAATTCTTCGAGTTGTGAACGCTCATGCTCGTCGAGTGTAGCCCCTATCCTAATCTCGCACAGTTAGCGACTAGAATCGAGGTTAATAACAATATTCTCTTCCTTATTAACTTGAATGCGATTATGTTGTTTATCATTAACCTTATTTAGATTAGTTAATTATTGTTCATTTGCAAGATCATCATCATCAAAAGTTTGATTAGAATCCACACAGTTAATGTAAGGCATAGCAAGATACTCAAAATCTTCGTTTATTCCATTGATAGAAAAAACAGCATTGAGAACCTCATCAAAGGAGGACTCAATTACATTTGAACAAGGATAGACAACAAAAGAAGAAATGAGGCAAACATTGGGATTAAGGGAGATTTCAACAGGTAGAACTGGCGCACCATGCCAGTTGAGGAGATGTGTATCAGCAGCTTTAATCGGTTGGGACGGATCCAGTGATGTAGTGCCTGAGTGAACCATACAGAGTGTCATCCCCAGTGTCTTTAAGCTAAAGGAATCTTTGGAGTCACTTTCCTTAGTCTCTTTGGTATCTTTGATGAGCGATTGTACTAGGTGTTGGGAATTTTCGACCCATGGTAGCTGTCTTGGAAAAAGGTCTCCGTTCCAAGCTTTATCTTCTTGTCTGTATGGTCATACCATGGTTTTGAAAAGATGCAAAAGGGGAAGTCCTCACCCTCTTTGATGAATCATTCGTTCAAGGAGTCACCTAGGATAGTCTGGACGCTGTCTAGTCTTCTCTTTGGTCGAGACTGGCAGATCATTCTGAGCTCTTGTTCTGACGGTTGATACCCCAAACCACAAGGAGGGAAAGCCTTCTTTACTTCAATGGTCTCAATTATACCTTGCTATCTTTGCCCTAACCCTGGTATAGGCATGAAGTGCATGTTTCTGAATATCTGAATTACATTGACGTTGCCATGAGGGTCGTATTCTGGATAAACCCTTTCTTTGAAGTGTCCCCTAGCGGGAGTAGAAGTGGTTTAACTCAGAGTCCTGATAGGTGCATATCATTTTACCCATGATGTATCTCAAGTATTGGACTGCTGGTACTTGAACCATCGGTATTGTCGTCGTTGCCTAAGATGGTAATAACCCATCCGTCGGTGAAGAGCTTTAATTTCTGATGGAGCGAGCAAGACACACCCTTTATACTATGGAGCCAAGGACATCCTAGTAACAGATTAAAACAAGTTGGGATGTCAATAATTTGGAATTCAATGATAGGGTTTATAGGGCCAGCCCCTATTACAAGCTTTATGGATCCCATCACCTCCCGACGGGTATTATCATAGGCACGCACAACAGCGGAGATTGGAGCGAGGTCACTTTCTTTCAGTCCTAGACAATTGAAGTTTCTCAATGGGTAAACATTCAAGGTAGATCCATTATCGATAACTTCGACGGAGATGTTGAGTGCATGATTATGGTTTGGCCCAATCTTGGGGATTCCTTCTTCGAAAAAGGACAGCATTTGGGTAGAGGTCAAGGATCCGACCAAATTTATCGCTTCTTCTGGTGTGGTAGAAGGAGGAACTGTGGGTCTAGTGAGCAACTTGATCAAAGAGTTTTTGTGTAGCTGAGAAGACATGAAAAGCCCCCATAGAGTGATGATAACTTGATTTTTCTTCAGTTGATCGAGGATCTTTCTCTCCTAGAGGGTCATCTCTGGCATATGAAGGTTTTCCACACCCTTCCCTTTGTCATTGGTTGGTGGTGAGCTTGGGATCTAGTAATGCCTCGTTGATATGGTCATACCGAAGAAGGGAAGAACATGAACCCCATTTCCTCATCAACCTCGGGTTGTTCTACCACCTTATTTATTTCTCCGAGAAGTTCTTCAAATGATATCATGCCACACATATTGGCTACTGGGCTAGTTTTTTCAGAAGATTGCTCTTCATTCGAATCTTTGAATTCTTCCCCCTATTCGGTGGCAACAATTCTTTCTTTCCATGTAAAGTCGATACATTCCACAACTCAACAACTTCTTTATACAGGTTTTCCCAATCGATGGGGATGTGTAAGGGTGAAGGGACCAGGTGCCCTTGTAGCTTCAGGGCATCAAGTAACTCGATCATACTACAAATGTTATTGGTTTGTCTGAATAATTCTGCCATAATATGGACAACATCATCCAGGCTAACTTCATCGATCGATACCACCCGTCTATCTGACTCTCGAGCCCATTTCCATGCTTCTAAGAACAACATATTGAACCTTTAGCAATCAATGACCATCTGTGAGGGCAATTTTAGCCTGAACTCTAAGAGTTGGTTTAACACTTCTGATAATGCCATGCTTCCATTTTCAGAACGGGTATGAACAGCGATGCATGCTCTGGTAAGGAGTGACAGTGCCAGATCAGCGAGGCTAGTAGGGTATAGGAGGAAATAAGGGAAAATTTGGAGAGGTTTAGGAAAGTATATGGGTGTGATTTGAGTTGAGGGATCGAATTCTGGGTTCTCTTCTAGAAAGATGGCATTGACATGATTTGGAAGTAGGTTGTAAGTAGTGTTTATCTTAGGATTGGCTGGTGGGGCGATGGTAACCCGATCAATTAGAACTTGGATTATGTTTTGGAGGTGAAATCACTGGCCAGTGGTATGGCCAGCAGTTTGGTGAAAGGCGCAATGGGCATCTGCCTTGAAGTTTCTTGGGAATGGATTTGACAATGGATGGGGATACAAAGGTTTGATAAGGTTTCGGCTTAACAAGGATTGAAAAACTTTGGAGAGTGGAGCATGGAGCTTGGTGTATTCCTTTCGAACTGGGACAGGGCGGCTTTCTCGCACCCATGAGGTGGTTAGTTGAGAGATGTTGTTGATGGTTGAGACTGTAGCACTGGAAAGTTTGTTATATTTTCTGGGGGTGACCTGTCCAGACACCTTCTTTCGTTCAACTTCTATTTTGGCAAGACCTTCCTTTATTTCTACTCCTGATTCTCCGAGAGCTCGGAAGTGGGGGTAGTATTATCCTCCCACCGTTGCTCGCATATGGGGTAAGAAGTTCTTTTTCACTATACTGACTTATTCTTCCACGGAAGGCCGATTGGTCATGGTAGTTGATTTTTCCATCCATCGGGTGATGATGTTACTGACTGGTTCTCTAGGGTTCTATTTGAGCAGCTCTGAATCACAGCGGGTGACCTCAAGCTCTTCATTATATTTGTAGTATGACATGAATTCTCGGGCTACATCCTCCCAGCTACGGATTCTAGACTATTCGAGAGACAAAAACCATCGAAAGACGCTATACTTCAAAGTTTGCTGAAACAATTGGGTCATCACTTCTTTAGAAGCCCCTAGTAGAGTCATGGAACGGTGATAACTTCGGATTTCTTAATATTCGGCATCTTGAACTTCTCGGGTAACCTCGCTTTAGGATAAGGAGACATGTAGGTGTAGTCCATGTAATTTCCTTAGATTCTAACTTGGTCAAACTTCTTGATGAGTATCTTGAGGTCTTCTTTGACTTTTTTGAACTCTTCTTCCTTCGGATCAATGATCATAGGCAAGTTAGCCCCAGGATGGGCAAGGTTCGGCATAAGAAGTTGGGCAAGTGGTGGCCCATTTATAGGAGGGGCACGTGGAGCGTGTTGATACTCTCGAGAACCAATATGGGCTCGGGTGGATCCACAGCACGAGGGAATAGGGCCTCGAGTTCTTGAGGAACGGGAACCTGGTTTCGTTGCATCTCTCAGACCTCAGTTCTGAGGTTTTCAATCTTGGACACTAGCTGAGCTAGGATTGCCGTCAGATCTGACTGCACAACGAGTACTTGATATGTGTTCTCCATGGAAAGCGAATGGATTTCGAACTTGCAAGGAGTAATAGGGGAACGGAAGGAACTCCGGGGTGACTTGACTGAAGACCAAAGCTAATAAGGAGCCAGGCCAAGGGCTTGCGATCGACTTGAGAAGACGTAAAATGGGATTTATTTTTGAGAAAAAAAGGGATGAATATATTCTTGACATTTTTTTTTAGATTGAAAGACAAAATATTTTTGGATTTTGGATAAAAAAAAAGAGAATTTTCTTTTTGGATACGGTCTCAGCATGATTATTATAATTATTATATTTTCATTTGTATTAATTCTCCTAAATGCAAAATGAAATGCCGAACGGGACCCGAGCCTGGAAAAATTGGATTGGTAATATATGCAAAGATATGACTGGACTTGTGACCAGGCTCGCAGAGAGGGTCCCGTCTTAAAAATGCGCAAAAATTTCGAGCGGCAGGCCAACCCGGAATTTTGGCAGAGTTTCGAGTAGAAACCGGGAATCTAACATGTGTGTCCTAGGCTTGACACCTATATGCGGGTATGCAGTTGGTTGGGTGAATCGAAAAGGGTTCCCCCCTTTGGCGTGACTTCCACGATCTACGTCGTACTCTTGCGGGGAATTGGTACGTTTGGACAAGCCATTTGATATACCTGAGTGTATGTGAATTGCCTCACCATATACCTCGTGGGGACGGTACGTGTGAGCGAATTCGATATACTCGACGTACGTGAATGAGTTCCCTGCGATATACCTCCCATCATGACTTCGGTCAAGCGGTACAATGCAAGGGAACCGTTCGATAAACGTCAAAGGTACTTGGCCAATGGAAGGTAGGAGTCATATCGCTTGGACTAACTGCGCCTTGTCGGACCAGCGCCCATCACGAAGTGACCCTCCAGTGTCTAGGTAAAATTTGGCCAATAACAATGATATATGGTGATGTTGTGTGAATCATGCATGATTCTCTTATTAGTATCTTATGATGAGAATGTCTTACTTGATTATACCAAATAGGGATCAAAGTACAAGTACCAATGGTACATCAAGTATCGATGAATGATGCGTGCAACATGTGGATATGTGTGATCCTAGGTGCACGTGGTGTGAAGTGCACATGGATAATTTTCTACAAGTGTGTGAATAGAAGCATAAGCATGGGAGATACATGGAAAAGGGGAACATGCAAAAATGGGGAAAATATAAACAAACATAACATCCATGTAAATAGAGCCTATCCCTCAAAATAATATCCCCAGCAGAGTCGCCACTGTGGCCATCCCCAGATCTTTGCGGTGGGCGAGCGCATGAAGGAGGATCCTAGGTCCCGCCCATCCCTCACGAGAGAGCTTTGGTCGCCATCATTTGGGTGACCAGTCTATTTTAATTAAAAACAGACAAAGGAAAGGGAGTCATCCCGAAGGAAAGCATCTAAAGACATACTGATGCATACGAAACCAAAATGATTCGAAAAGGGTCCGAAGGCTAAGTTACAAAATGGGAAGATGTTAGGAACCCATTCCGCCCTTTCGGTCTCTCATGGGTTTTTGTTATTTTCCTTTATTTTCCCCGTGATTTGTGTGCATGTACATATATAGTGGAGATTGAAATCATCGACTTGCACCATGGAAGAGGTAAAGTGAGTCATCCGTAGGAAGGTATAAAAATATTAGAAAATAGGATTACGTGATTATCCTTACGTTGACCGTTATGATGGAACGATAATGCATGTGGAATAATACGCCACTAAGAACAAATATATATATATATATATATATATATATAATATAAGAGAGTGCAATTTAGAGAAAATAGAAAATGAGAGAAAAAGTAAAAATCAGACTCGATTTTTGGGTTTTACCCCGAGACGCCTATGTAGCCTATAGAGGCATCAAGGTCCACGTAGTTCACATGTAAAATGAGGGGTGGATTTTGTGGGGGGGGGTGTGTGTGTGTAGAAAAAGTGTTTTAGTTGTGAGAAAAGTGTAAGAAAAGTATGAGAATTCCCGTTTGGAATTTATGAGCAAACACTCTTTTTCTTGTTTTTTGGGTTTTTATTTATATGAAAATAAGAGATGTGAAATAGTACTAAATAAAAAGTATTTTAGGATGTTTGAGATGAGATAATGGAAGTTATAAGTAATAAAAATAAGTTATTGCGAATTTATGAGAATTTAAGGAGAGAGTTGAGAAAATTGAACCTTCTTGAAGATCTTGAGCTTGATCTTGAATGTTGGAGAGAAGCCCTTAGACTTGGATGATGATGGAGGATAGTGAATTCACCAATTTTGATGAAAAGGATGATGAAAAGTGAAGGTTGGAAAGCGATTTGGGTGTGGAAATCACGCTGACTTCGAGAGAGGTTTTTTGGATTTGTTGAGAGTGATATCTATCAGATCTGGGGCCCTCTTGCAAGTGAGGTCAGGCCTCCTTTTTATAGGCCCGGGGCATTGCCGATCGGCATAGCCCAGTTCCTAGCAATCGGTAGGTGCATTTAGGCACATTGCCAATAGGCAGTGTCTAGGACCTGCCGTTTGGAAGGGTCTTCCAGGCCTTTTCGGAAAATCGGTGGCAGAATGCAAACCGTTGATCAGAATCGCACACGGGGCAGACCGTTGGAAAGGTAGTTAAAATATCTTTGAAATTCCTTTGGAATTCTCCCGGTTTTGGGAGTTGAATTTTCATCAAATATGGCTCGAAAGTATTTGTCAATCTATTAGACGGCGAATCGTCGGATGCAAACGGATCGTTCATCCGCATGGCAAGTCCACATCACGCATAGGGCAGACCGTTGGAAAGGTTAGGAGATGCACTGATACATTCCAAAGAGTTTGATCCATTTCAGGGAGTTGACTTCAACCAACCAAGCCCTGGAAGCATTCGGTGACCTTTCAGAGTAAAATGGATCGTTCGTCCTTACCGTAAGTTGGAATTACGCACGGGATGAACCATTGGAAAGGGGTTTCATTTCCCTTCGAAGATTCATTTAGTCTCAGTCGAGTTGAAGATTTAACTTAGGTCAAACAGAGCCTGGGAGCGCCCGGTGGCCTCCTGATGATTTTTGGGGGAAAATAGGTCGTTCGTCCACATGGTAAGTCAGAATCGCACATGGGACAGACCGTTGGAAAGGGGTTTTAGTTCCCTTCAAAGATTTATTAAGTCTCGGTCGAGTTGAAGATTTAACTTTTGGTCAAACAGAGCCTGAGAGCATCCGGTGGCCTCTAGGTCAGTACTCGGGGTATAACCTGGGTTTGTGGTGATGAAGGGAGGTGCTAGGGACCTAAGGAGAGTTTAGAGGGTAGAAGAATGAGGTGTTTACATTCCCCTTTCCTTAAAGAAATTTGCATTTGCTTATTGCTTTGATAACTTTGGTGTAGGGAGTTGAAGAAGAAAGGCCCAATCCCCCTATAAGCAATTTCATGGGGGCGTTACGGTATCTCTCGTGTCGATACTACCCCTACCCGTTCCCCTATGATAGGCCTTACCTACTCTCGCCATTTTGCCTCCCAACGGGCTAAAGAAGCTGCTACGGGGGCTGCTACCGTTGGATCTGCTTAAATATCTAGCCAACCAAAGGAAACTTCTCCAGCCTCCTCTGAATTACCATTTGAACAAGAGGTCCCTCTGCCCCTCATTGTGGTCGAGGAGAGTGCCCCTAAGGTAAATTTCGTGTCAAGTCTCATGTCTTTTATTTATCCCATTGCTTTGTTTATCATTTTGACATATTGGGATATTTTAGGTGGAAGTGGCATCTCTGATAGCTGACATTCTCCTTCCCACTGCACTGACGAGACCTCTGATCGTAATTTTCCTCTTTGGTTCCATAACGGGGGTAAGTAACGCTTAGATGTATTGCTGCATTTTTCCGATACTTGCTCCTTGTGTCTAACACTTGGTTTTGTATTTGCAGCTTTCTCCAAGTCTCTACCCACCCTTTGCTCTTAGTGGCCTTTTCCTTTCCAAGGCCAAAGTTGACGTTGTTGTTCCGCATGGTGATTCTTCAGTGCTTGCCTATGATGGGGCATCGCTTGGAGGTTCCTCATGTTCTTTTGGCGAAACTCCTTCGTTGGCCTTGGTACCATTTGTTGGCGAGGGAGCTTTGCCTACCGTTAAGATTTCTTCAGCTAAGGGCCCCGTTGAGGCTTCTGCTGCAATGAGTCTGCCTCCAACGGTTCCTACCCGTATGGCCTCCACGGTGTCTCCCGTTCTCACTCTTGCTATGACTGAGATATTTCGCTAATTTCACAAACTCCACCTATAGCGATGACTTCAGAACGGAAACGTTTATTAAGATTTTTCATAAACTCCCCCTATAACGGTGACTTAACAACGAAAATGCTTGTTAAGATTTTTCGCAAACTTCACCTATAACAGTGACTTAACAACGAAAATGCTTGTTACGATTTTTTCACAAACTCCACCTATAACGGTGACTTAACAACGAAAACGCTTCTTAAGATTTTTTCACAAACTCCACCCATAATGGTGACTTAACAACGAAAACCCTTGTTAAGATTTTTCGCAAACTCCACTTATAATGGTGACTTAATAACGAAAATGCTTGTTAAGATTTTTTTCACAAACTCCACCTATAACAGTGACTTAACAACGAAAACACTTGTTAAGATTTTTCGCAAACTCCACCTATAACGGTGACTTAACAATGAAAATGCTTGTTAAGATTTTTCATACACTTATTATTTCTTATACCTCTTCTCAAGTTTCATGGGAAAATTCCCCACCAGTTCTTTCACCTATTGGCTCACCCCATCAAGAACCTGTCATCTCGGAAGATTCTAGCCATAATGATCAAGGTTCCATGACCGGTGTTGCTGCCCAGAGTGAATCTGGGTGCGACCTTCCTCTGCTCGACTTGGCTCCTCACGCTTTCTGCCTGATGGTGCTTCAATGTTCTCCTCAAATGTCTGCCAACCATCGTTTGTTAGTTGAGCAACTTTTGAACCATCATCCTGAAACATTCACGGTGGATTGCCTACGTTCAAATATCTCGGTTATGAGTTATAGGCTTCAGGGCATGGCTACCATTGTTACTGAAATTTCTAATACTCCAACTGCAATTGTTACCAGACTCCTCCTCAACCAATTAATGGGTCATCTGAGGGAGTTAGGTCATGACGAGTTCCGTTTTAACTGGCTTATCACGCATTTAAGAACTTTGAAGAGCTAACAACTAGACAGCCATAGGGAACTATTACGGAGATATCAGGAGGATCAGTAGGCTGAGGAAGCTAAATTAGCCGAGCTAGCATCTCTTCTAGAAGCAGTTGATAAAGATGTGGAGGACATCGAAGAATCTTTGCATCTAGTGAAGCTGAAACGAGAGAAGCTCCTTATCGAGCGTACATAAGCGCAAACGAGGTTGGAGGTCTCTATCAATGCTCAACGGTCTTTCCAAGTAGCTTCTTCGGGCCTCCCTGGAGATTTTTTCTTGTCCCCAGATTTATGGTTCCTCTTAGGCTAATGTACTTTTGTATATATTTTTCTTCTTTTCTTCTTCTCATGTAATTCTTAGGCAATAGCTACCAACTTTGTAATGCCCCAAAGTTTATGAATGAAGAAAGATATTTATTTTCTCATACCATTTCTTTGTGTTACAACTGTTTGCATAACTTGTGAAATTCTATAATTCTTTCATCTCTACTTGAGTTATAATAAAAAGATCTTGGATACTCATCATAAAAAGAACTTGTATATTCATAATAGTTAGATACATCGGTGGCCCAAACATAATTGCCAATGCATGATAAATCTTCAACCATTTATTGTTGATTTTGAATGGTTTGTCTTCTTACATCTTAGAAATTAAGCAATAACCTGAGTCATGAGCCTCTTTTACAATGAAAGGTCCCTCCCAATTTGCTGCAACCTTGGGTAGAGGAAGTCCCCTGATGTGTTTCACTGCTGCTTTTAATACGAGGTCTCCCTCCACGAACTTCCCTGATCTCACTAAGTTATCATATGCCCTGGAGAGCTGTTTCGTGTACATTTGAAAGTGTTGCATCGCATTATCTCTATGTTCATCCAATGCTTCCACTAGACATGTCTATTATGAGGAAGCATGCTACTTCTCAAAGAATATCGAGCGGAGGGAACTTCTAACTCCACTGGGAGAATGTCCTTAATATAACCATATATACCCTCGGCCAGGCCGAGGGCTCCCTCCACCAAGATGGCCCAGACGACCCTTCAAGGGGACGACCCCTCATCATGGTCTAGACAACCCTTCAAGGGGTCGACCATTCATCAGGCCCAGATGAACCTTCAAGGGGCGGACCTTTACTCAGGCCCTGACGACCCTTCAAGGGGTCGAACCCTCATCATGGTCCAGACGACCCTTCAAGGGGTCGACCCTTCATCGGGCCCAGATGACCCTTCAAGGTTCCGAACCCTCATCATGGTCCAGACGACCCTTCAAGGGGCCGACCCTTCCTCAGGCCCAGAAGAACCTTCAAGGGGACGACCCCTTATCATGGTCCAGATGACCCTTCAAGGGGACGACCCCTTATCATGGTCCAGACGACCCTTCAAGGGGCTGACCCTTCAAGGGGCCGACCCCTCATCATGGTCCAGTCGACCCTGTAAGGGGCCGACCCTTCATCAGGCACAGACGACCCTTCAAGGGGCCGACCCCTCATCAGGCTCAGACGACCCTCCGAGGGTACGATAGTATAAGGCCAAAATTAGGCCAGACTCACTACCAGAGGGAACTTTTCCCTCGGCCTCATATCATAGGTCGAGGGTGACATCATCACAGCGCGTGGTTTGAGAGATGCATGGAACTGTGCGCGTGAGGCTCACATGGCACGTGGAAGACCGTTATAACAATATCACCCCTCACGTGAGGGAATATTATGTCATCATTTGGCATCTACAGGTGTCAACATGAGATTGGCTAGATCATCATTCACATGCACCATGCATACTTGGGGGGTACATTACACCACCCAAGACCTATATATACTTGTCACCTACAACCCTACAAAGGGATGGATCAATAATTGTAACCCTAGAAAAAACTCTGCTTATACACATAGTAGAGAGAGAATCTGGTCGAGGGTCCCCTCAGACGCCTCCACCCTTGCCCTCGTCCTAGAACCTGGCCGAGGGTCAACAGGGACTTCTAGCTCTTTACTCTGTTGCCTACCAGTTGTAGGCTCAATAGGCGTCGGCCCCACAGACTTCGACTTCCTCAGAGCCTACTGAGGCTCCTTGCCCTTCTTCTTGCCCAAGCCAGATAGCAAGCTGGGGGCAGTCATTTCCCAGAGATGGTCAGAGATACCTGCAGGACGACCTGCAAAGAAGATGACACATCATAGAAATTAAGAGGCAAAGATGAAACACTTGGAAAAAATCGAAGATTGGGGAAAAAATAATAATAACTCACATAGCTCTGTTAAGGGGCCGACCCTCAGACCAACTTCTCTTAGGAACCGAGAGGTCATCAGATCTTCAAACTTTGCAAGTCCACCCTCTTTCCCTTGTTCTCTCAGATACTCGACTATATCCTTCTCATCCAAACTAAGGTCGGGGTCTGACCTAGCCTTCATCGAGGGGTTAGACCATCTCCTTGGAACCTTCGAACCATCGTCCAAAGGTTGAGACTCGATGGCAAATTCCCATTCTCCAGAGACGAAGAAAAATATCTTCTTCCAATCGTGTTTAGAGGTTTGTGCCACGTGGATAAATTTCTTATCAGACTTCCTCTCCCCCAGATGATAGTACCCAGGCTGCTTGGACGAGGAAGTGATATTATAATAAGCCAAGAACAGATCGGCTGAAGGCTCATCAGTAAAGGTATTCTTCCACAAGGAGACGTAGCCAAGGATGGTCCTCCTAGAGTTGGGGGGAAGCTGAGAGGGGGCAATGCCGAGGGCCGACAGTATATTGACTATGGTAGGGTTCTGAGGGAATCTAACACTGACCTTAAACATTTGTTCATACACTGCTATCTCCCCCTCGTCCCCTTCAAAGACTCTCTCAGACTCAGAGGGGACCCTCATACTTATGTTGGGAGGCACACCAAATGTATGCCTCCACAACAGGAGGTCACGATCCCTGACTGAGGAAATATATGTCGAAGCATGGGAGAGGTCAACTAGGTCGGCATATGAGTCCTCACCATCATCCTCAGTCCCCACTCCCTCAGCCTCATCACCTGTCAGAGGTCCATGAGGAAAGGCCATCTGGAAGGCATGAGGGGATAAAGTTGTCACAGGGACAGCATCGAAAGGGAATAATCCCTCGTCCTGTTGGTTTGGGCTTTGATCAGACGTCTCTCTCCACCCTGAAGGCCAAACGCCAGTTGGTGACGAGGCTCTCTCATCCATCTCTCCTGAATGACTCTCGGCTGGACGACAGGACAACCCATAAGACTCGGATGGTATTATTGTGGCTAGAGGAATGGGAAAATGGGTCGTACCCAATTAGGGTCGGCCCCTCATATTCTCTCCTCATCTTCCTCTACTCGTATGATCTCAACAAATAATTTCTCTCTTAGGGAAGGGAATTCCTCAGCTAAATTGTAAATCCTCCTAAGCATTAAGAGGGAGACCCTACACTTAGAAGAACTTGGTTAACCTAACTACAAACAAGTTGGCAATTGACTAAGCTGGACATTTGGATTGAAACTAAGGAAAGTAAAGGTTTTAACCAAGAACACTCAAGAATAAGTCACCAGAGAAGAACATCAGAAAGTTATGAAATAGCCAAAGAAAAATCTATCCATACAAACCTAAAACAGTAGAAGTGTTAAAAAGAAATGAAATGTAAAGAGGGCACTATCTCAGAAGGATTACCTGAGAAGGGGCGGCAAGGCTTGATGCAGAAGTCGCAGAAATGGTTATGGCTATGGAGCTATGGAAAATCTAAAGAAAGAGAGAGAGCTTGGGCGCGAAGAAGAAGAAGAAGAAGAAGAAGAAGAAGAAGAAGAAGAAGAAGAAGAAGAAGAAGAGGGGAATAAAACTTCAAAAATTATTTAAATACCTTAGTAATGAGTGGGCCCATTAACCAAGGCAGAGCACAGCACACGAGGAGGGCATCCTTATGGCTTAAAGTCCCAAGCAAAGTCTGCAGCCATGATGCCTGGGAAAATGGAACGACAGTGGATATATGCCTAGGTGTCACATCAGCTTGACTGGTGTCATTCATCTAACTGACCGTACACTCCTCTCAATGGAAACACTATCCCTCAACCATCTCAATAACATCTATGGCTAAGGGATGGGGGTGATTGATATAACCATATTGAAGCACCTTATACTCTTAACTCACTTGAGTCTATATTGTATAAGTGTTCATCTAGTTTGGAAATTGTGACAAAATTAAGTCTAACATAGAATCCAAAGAACCTCAGAGCTTGCATTTCTATTTCATCTTTGATTGAAGGGATCTAGACCTAATTACCAACACTCACACACAGTAGAATGCATCATTTACATGTCATATTGCATATTAGTGTGTGTAAATATGTTAAGTGTGTTTAAATCCCCAATATTATTTTTCAAATATTTTTTTTGCGATTTTTTAAAAACATTTTAAAAATAAGGTTTTATTCATAAAACTTGGTTTTAAAAGGTTATGGGGTAAATCTGTTATTTTAGAATGTTGGTTTAACTGTCTAAAGTTGATTTGGGTAGAATTCGAAAGCGGCATAGACTTCAGGGTTTACATTGTAATTACTTTAGACGCGCGTTTTATCTCGCCTCATATGCCAACATGTGTTAGCTTCTGATTGGTGAGAAGTGTGTTTCCTTGCTAAGACATATCGAGTGATCATTTTCATCACTTGGATTGTTCTTATCAACGATCTGCATGTCTTCCATCATAATCCCTGTTATCTCCTTTGAACCAATCAGGAGAGCTTTAACCACCGCATATCGTATGCCCTTGGATCTAAGTCAATTGAACTTGACTAAATCTGGTCCCTTGATTTCAATATTTATTCTCGAACCTTCCCAGCCTCTTATAAAAAGTCACCTACTCTCAGCATTAGAGGACTTTTTCCATTTCGTCCTTTGAGAGAAAAGAAAGAGAGAGTAGAGAGAGAAGCGAGAGAGAGAGGAGAGAAACCAGGAGAGAGAGAAAGAGTTAGTAACCCTAACCCTAAATCGTCTAAACAGTTCAAACCAATTATAAACCTTCAAACCTCTATACTTTACCAAACACAACCTTGAGTGTTTGAGTGTTTTGAAAGATGATTTGAGAGTTGGTTTGTTCCTGAAACCTCTTCTTCTTTGGATTTTGTTTCCAACTTAATCATTTTCTTAGATCTGTTGTTCTTGTATATAGAAATTTTCAGATCTGAGTTTTTCATGATATATTACACTTAGTTTGCATGTTTGTTTCTCAGCTTGAGAAATATATTTTGTTGATTCGTTTTCTGTAAATATTTTTAACTTTGAAATCAACAAAAATGTTTTATGTTTCTATTTCTCTTAAAACTAAACCTTTGACCTAGTTTGGAATCAAACTTGGAGGTTTTCAATCTCAAAAATATTTTCAAAACTCTGAGATTGATTAAGATCTTGACTGTCTTCTAAGCAAGATATCCGTGGATTCTGGGATTGATTTAAAGGTCAAATAGGTTCAAAGTTTTGTGAGAAGAGAGAAAAAGAAAAATCACACCATATAGACTTATATGTAATTTGCTAGGACTGATTGTACTTAATAAGTGTGAGTGTGTGCATGCATGTGTTAGAGAGCACCTCCACAAACACTTTCACTCTACTACACAAAAAGTGTTGGTAATAAGATCTTGAGAAAAAGAGTCGACGTAAAGAGCTTGAACAAATTGGAGTTAACAAACTGAGAGGACAACATCAACAATCAGAACTGCAGAGAAGTTATAAGGACACCAGAGGGTACATTCCTAAACTTATATAGGTCTGAGTTGTATGCATGTTTGTTATATAGTTTGTAACTGTTAAATTTGTTTATAGTGGATTTTTTGTTTTACTCCGTAGAGGGAGTTGTGGATGTTTCCTCAGTTGGGTGGGGTTTTACCACGTAAACATCTTGTACTTAATCTTGCTACATCTTCTCATCTCATTCTTGGTTTTGCTGGGTTTAAAAGCTTATTTAAAACTGTTTAATAAACCTGTTATTCAAATCTTGAATAGATCTCGTACATAATCTTATCAAACACATCTTGTGTTCAAATAGTTTTGGTTTTTAAGAAAAGAGTTTCTTAAAAAACGGTTCGGAGTTACTTAAATAGTTTAATTTTATTAAACGGCTTTAGTAACAGAATTTCAATTGGTATCAGAGCTTTGTAAACTTCTTCTAAAGAGATCCTGTGTTTCTGAAATTGTTTTCTGAAAATCAAATATGGACGAGAAAAATGAAAGATTTGGTAACTTGACCAGACCTCCTATCTTTGATGGAACCAATTTTGCTTACTGGAAAGTAAGGATGATTTCTTTCATTCAAGGAACTCTGGGAGATGATGTTTGGGACATAATTGAAAATGGTTACATTTTTCCTACAAAACCAGCCACTGAAGGAAGTAATGAGAGGGTTAAGAAAGTTTTAAGTGAGTTCACACAAGAAGAGAAATAAGTTTCTCGCAACAATAACAAAGGAAAGAATGTTATATTTATGTCTATAAATGAACATGAGTTCAAAATAATCTCATCATGTACCACTTCTAAGGAAGCTTGGGACACTTTAGTTACTTCTCATGAAGGTGACACTAGAGTTAAGGCTGCTAAAACTCAAATGCTCATGCAACAGTATAATTCTTTAATTATATCTGAGACTGAGTCATTTGATGACTTCTATATGAACCTGACTGATATTGTGACAAAGCTACATGCTAATGGGATAACATATGACAGACAAGAAATTGTTTCCAAAATTCTAAGATCATTACCACAGAAATTTGATAACAAAATATATGCTATTGAGAAAATGTGTGATATTAATCTCACACCTGAACTACTCAGTAGTAAATTAAGAACTGTGGAAATGGAACTCGAATTTAAGAAACAATTAACCCAGTCCCATAGGAAACAGACTAGTTCCAATCTACGCTTCTCTTTTAAATTGATTAAGCCTGAGTTTAATACTTTCAATGATGATTCTGTTGAGGAATGCGATATAGAGAGTTTGGACAATCAGATTGCCTTAATGTCAAAACAGTTTAAGAAAATCATTAAATTTAAAAACAACATGGCAAATAAACAAGGCAAGTCCAATTATCCAACTCCTTTCAATCACAGGCCTCATGAGAAAACCCATGACAAAAATCACAAGGACTCTCACACTAGACCTAATGGAGACCATAAGAAGACTGAATGCTATAGATTTGGTAAACTAGGACACATTGCACAAGACTGTAGAGTTAACTTGAACACTCAAAACAAACACACTAGAGCCAACATTTGCAAGACATGGGATGATTCAAGTGAATCTGAAAATAAGGAACCGGAGTCATCTGATGTTTTTGACCCTTGCATGTCTTTCTTTGCCAAGATTATCTATAATGATGATATGCATGTGTTTGTTAATGAGGATGAATATAGTAATTCTACTTCCGATGTTTCGAATACTGCAGTTACTGTTTTAGATGCTTTGATTACTGAGAATATTTCTATCTGTTCCTCGGGTGTGTGAGTCAAAGGGAAAGCGATAATGACGATGTCAATGGGTGTGTGAGTACTAAGAATGAAGCCCTAGAGGTCACTTCACACACTACACTTAGTGACTCGAACAATGAAGACCTCCCAGATATACACATTCTCTATGATAAAACTCTCAAGAAAAGCACTAGACTAGAAAAGATTGTGAAAGATCTCACTAAGAAGTTAGAAGATCTAAGCCTAATGGTTAAAGTGAATGCTGAAGAGTATACTACCCAATGTTTGACTTATGAAAGCGAAATCAAAATGTTTGATCAAAAACTCAGAAATTTAAATGAAACAAATGAAACTCTGGAGAAAAAATACAAAGGGACATTGTTAGAATTGGAACAAACTAAAGAAAAGACAACAACTGTTTTCAAAAAACTTACAAAATTTGAAAATAATTCAAACTGTTTTGATGAATTTGTTGCTGAATCAATAACCTATTCTGATGATCGAACTGGAATAGGGTTTTTCCCTAATTTGAAGACACAAACAAAATCTTTTGAACCTATCAAGTTTGTGTCAGGAGGCAAAAGGCCAATTGAAACATGTCCAGACTTTCATTCTCTAAAAACTGAGTTTGATTCAAAACATCAAAATTTTAACATTGGGGAATCAAGTTTCTCTAAACATGAAAGTTCACCTAAGGCTAAATACGTCTGCCCCTCTATTAGGAAGAGTGAGTCTGCATTCAAGACTGTCACACCTAGGAATAGAGTTCAACCTCATAACTTCTCAAAACCTTTGTTCAGAGACTTTCCCAAGGAGACCCCAATCTTGAGCAATCTTTATTGATCTTATTGTGATATATACGATCACTCTTTTGATAGTTGCTATGCTAGGAGACTAGTTACACCTGTCTATAGTTCTCCTATTTATCATAACTTTAACTATTCTAGGAGGAGACAGAACAATTATGTACTTCCTAGACAACCTGACAAAAACTTTAATTATAGGAAGAGAAAGACCAAACCTAAGAGAAAATTTACTAGAAGGATTCCTAAGAACTTTCCTAAACCAAATGCTCATGTTTTTCATCGAACTCAAAATCATGCGCAAAACATTTTTCAATAAAAATCGAATGCTCGCAGATTTTATCAGCTGAGAGCTAATAAGCGAAAAATGAAAACTAGAGCTATTTGGGTTAGAAAAGATGATATATTACCTCAGATGAAGTGTAACATAGTTATTACTTCTTTAAAAGCTGAACACACATCATCTGGTTTGTATTTAGACTCTGGATGTTCTAAGCACATGACTGGGGATGATACTAAACTTTTGAACAAAACCAGCTTTGCTGGTGGAAAAGTTATTTTTGGTGATGGTGTATCATCTCAAATCATAGGCAAAGGAACTCTCCACGAATAAGGACTCCCTGTTCTTGAAAATGTCCTGATAGTTAAAGGTCTCAAGGCCAATCTACTTAGTATATCACAATTTTGTAACTTAGATCATACTGTTACCTTTTTAAAGAACAATTGCAAAATTTTAAATGAAAAAGGTGAATGCATAATTACAGGATTCAGGACTCCTGACAATTGTTATACTGTCATGAACAATTCTGAAATCTGTAATGTTGCCATAATGGATGACAACGAGATATGGCATAACAGAATGGGTCATATAAATTACGATAACCTTAGTAGACTGACCTCTCAAGAAATAGTTAGAGGAGTTCCTAAAATCAAACCCATTCCTAACATTGTCTGTGGTTCCTGTCAGGAAGGTAAAATTGTTAAGGCACCTCATAAGAAAGTTAATGATGTTCTTACCTCAAATCCCTTAGATCTCATCCATATGGACCTAATGAGTCCCTCCCAAACTGTTAGTCTTTGTGGACACAGCTATATTTTAGTTATGGTTGATGACTTCACCAGATTTACTTGGGTAGCCTTTTTAAAACAAAAGTCTGACACTTTTCAAACTTTCTTAAAAATACTTCTTCGGATTGAAAATGAAAAGGGCACTCAAGTAAATAGAATCCGTAGTGATAGAGGTGGAGAATTCAAAGACACTGGTATAATAGAGTATTGTGACTATAATGGTTACAAACACGAGTTTAGTGCTCCTCAGACTCCTCAACAAAATGGGATCGCAGAGAGAAAGAATCATACCCTTCAAGAGAGGGCACATGTTATGTTACATGCCAAGAGTTTGCCTAAGTATTTTTGGGTAGAATCTATTCGTACTTCCTGTCACATCATAAATATGGTCTATCTTAGAAAGAATTCCAAATAAACCCATTACGAACTTTGGTACAAGAAAAAGCCCAATCTTAAGTACCTTAGAACTTTTGGTAGTACTTGTTATGTATGCAAAGATAGGGAACACTTGTCCAAATTTGAGAGCCGAGGAGATAAAGATATATTTTTAGGATACTCGCCTAACAGTAGAGCCTATCGAGTGTATAATCTTCGCACTAAAACCTTGATGGAATCCATAAATGTAATTGTGAGTGACACTACTGTAGAGAGTAAGACTAATGAATCAACTATTGAGGAAGAGCCTACAAACATTTTAAAAAATAACTTTCCTGAAATAGATGATTCATTACCAATTGAGACCCCTGAAGTACCTAATTGGGTTTCTAAAGATCATCCCATAAATAATGTAGTTGGTAACCCTAGTGAGCCAGTGCGTACAAGATCCCAACTAAGAAACTATGCACATTATGCATGTTTTGTTTCCCTAGTGGAACCAAAGAATGTAAATGAGGGATTGAATGACTCTCACTGGATTTCTGCTATGCAAAAAGAACTTCTTCAATTTGTCATTCATGATGTTTGGTATCTTGTTCCTCGTCCTGATCACAAAAAAGTTATTGCCACACGTTGGACTTTTAAAAATAAGTCTCATAAAAGTGGGATAATCATTAGAAATAAAGCTAGATTAGTTGCTCAAGGATACTCTCAAATTGAAGGAATAGATTTTAACGAGACCTTTGCTCCTGTTACTCGATTAGAATCTGTTCGTCTGCTTACTGCTATAGCTTGACACATGCATTTTACACTTTACCAAATGGATGTCAATTCTTCATTCCTTAATGGAATATTGATTGAAAAGACCTATGTAGAACAACCTAAAGGGTTCATTGACCCTCAATATCCAAATCATGTATTTCGCCTTAAAAAGGCTCTGTATGGCCTTAAACAAGCTCCTAGAGCTTGGTATGAGCGTCTTTCCAGTTTCCTCTTAGATAAAGGTTTCACAAGAGGTGGAAATGATCAAACTCTTTTTGTCAAACATTTTGACAAACACATCATTATTGCTCAAGTTTACGTTGACGATATTATCTTTGGATCAACTTCTCCCTCGGAAGTAAAATCCTTCTCTGAAACTATGCATAAGGAATTTCAAATGTCCCTTATGGGGGAGTTAAAATTCTTCTTAGGCCTTGAAGTCAAACAAAATTCAGAAGGATTATTTGTATCGCAATCCAAGTACGCTTTAGAGATAGTAAAGAAATTTGGCCTCGAGAGTGCTAAAGATGCTAAAACGCCCATGAGAACTACGATAAAACTATCCAAAGACGAAAATGAAAAATCCGTAGATCCTACTCTATTTCGTAGTATGATAGGAAACTTACTATATCTTACTGCCTCACGTCCTGATATTATGTATGTTGTGTGTGTATGTGCTCGTTATCAAAATAACCCTAAAGAGAGCCATTTGAATGCTGTTAAACGTATCATTAAATATGTAAAAGGCACTCTGAATCTAGGACTTTGTTACACTAATGACAGACCAAGCACTATAATTGGGTACACTGATGCTGACTGGGCTGGGTGTACTGATGATAGTAAAAGCACATCAGGAGCATGTTATTATATAGTTAATAACTTGGTAGGATGGAGTAGTAAGAAACAAAACTGCACATCACTCTCAACAGCTGAATATGAATACATAGCCGCTGGCAGCTATTGTGCTCAATTACTATGTCTTAAACAAATGCTAAGTGATTATGGCATTCAAGAAAACCAATTGCATCTCTATTGTGATAATCAAAGTGCGATTAATATTTCTAAAAACCCTGTTCAACACTCGCGAACAAAACACATTAAAATAAGATATCATTTTATACGCGAATTGGTTGAAACTAAGGAATTAGAAATCAATTATCTTCCTACTGATCTACAACTTGCAGATATGTTTACCAAACCATTAGATTACAATCGATTTATTTCTTTGCTTAAATCTACTGGTATGGTGTGTGCTGATTAATCTCTTTATTTTTTTCCTCTGTCCATTTGAGACAAAATGAGGAGAAATTTGAGTCTCTAATGATTCTTTATATATGCTAAACCGCTTGATCTTACTGATTCATTGCAGGTTTTTACAGTCATACTCAACAGTTGTAATAGGGTATTCAATTGTAAATAGTTGAGTCATGTACTTTTGCTTTCTAGGATTTGGGTAGATAGATTTTTGTAGGAATAGGTTTCCTTTCTTTTTATTGCCCTATGAGTTCTAGTTGACTCAAAGGAGATTTTGTCTCATATTTCCAAAGGGGGAGATTGAAGAACCTTATTCTCTTGACTCACTTGAGTCTATATTGTATAAGTGTTCATCTAGTTTGGAAATTGTGACAAAATTATGTCTAACCTAGAATCCAAAGAACCTTAGAGCTTGCATTTCTATTTCATCTTTGATTGAAGGGATCTAGACCTAATTACCAACACTCACACACAGTAGAATGCATCATTTACATGTCATATTGCATATTAGTGTGTGTACATATGTTAAGTGTGTTTAAATCCCCAATATTATTTTTCAAATATTTTTTTTGGTATTTTTTAAAAACATTTTAAAAATAAGGTTTTATTAATAAAACTTGGTTTTAAAAGGTTATGGGGTAAATCTGCTATTTTAGAATGTTGGTTTAACTGTCTAAAGTTTCTTTGGGTAGAATTCGAAAGCGGCAGAGACATCAGGGTTTACATTGTAATTACTTTAGACGCGCGTTTTATCTCGCCTCATATGCCAACATGTGTTAGCTTCTGATTGGTGAGAAGTGTGTTTCCTTGCTGAGACATATCGAGTGATCATTTTCATCCCTTGGATCATTCTTATCAACGATCTGCATGTCTTCCATCATAATCCCTGTGATCTCCTTTGAACCAATCAGGAGAGCTTTAACCACCGCATATCGTATGCCCTTGGATCTAAGTCAATTGAACTTGACTAAATCTGGTCCCTTGATTTCAATCTATATTCTCGAACGTTCCCAGCCTCTTATAAAAAGTCTCCTACTCTCAGCATTAGAGGACTTTTTCCATTTCGTCCTTTGAGAGAAAAGAAAGAGAGAGTAGAGAGATTGAAGAACCTTATACTCTTGACTCACTTGAGTCTATATTGTATAAGTGTTCATCTAGTTTGGAAATTGTGACAAAATTAAGTCTAACCTAGAATCCAAAGAACCTCAGAGCTTGCATTTCTATTTCATCTTTGATTGAAGGGATCTAGACCTAATTACCAACACTCACACGCAGTAGAATGCATCATTTACATGTCATATTGCATATTAGTGTGTGTACATAAGTTAAGTGTGTTTAAATCCCCAATATTATTTTTTAAATATTTTTTTTGGGATTTTTCAAAAACATTTTAAAAATAAGGTTTTATTAATAAAACTTGGTTTTAAAAGGTTATGGGGTAAATCTGATATTTTAGAATGTTGGTTTAACTGTCTAAAGTTGCTTTGGGTAGAATTCGAAAGCGGCAGAGACTTCAGGGTTTACATTGTAATTACTTTAGACGCGCATTTTATCTCGCCTCATATGCCAACATGTGTTAGCTTCTGATTGGTGAGAAGTGTGTTTCCTTGCTGAGACATATCGAGTGATCATTTTCATCCCTTGGATCGTTCTTATGAACGATCTGCATGTCTACCATTATAATCCCTGTGATCTCCTTTGAACCAATCAGGAGAGCTTTAACCACCGCATATCGTATGCCCTTGGATCTAAGTCAATTGAACTTGACTAAATCTGGTCCCTTGATTTCAATCTTTATTCTCGAACCTTCCCAGCCTCTTATAAAAAGTCTCCTACTCTCAGCATTAGAGGACTTTTGCCATTTCGTCCTTTGAGAGAAAAGAAAGAGAGAGTAGAGAGAGAAGCGAGAGAGAGAGGAGAGAAACCAGGAGAGAGAGAAAGAGTTAGTAACCCTAACCCTAAATCGTCTAAACAGTTCAAACCAAATGTAAACCTTCAAACCTCTATACTTTACCAAAACAACCTTGAGTGTTTGAGTGTTTTTAAAGATGATTTGAGAGTTGGTTTGTTCCTGAAACTTCTTCTTCTTTGGATCTTGTTTCCAACTTAATCATTTTCTTAGATCTATTGTTCTTGTATATAGAAATTTTCAGATCTGAGTTTTTCATGATATATTACACTTAGTTTGCATGTTTGTTTCTCAGCTTGAGAAATATATTTTGTTGATTCGTTTTCTGTAAATATTTTTAACTTTGAAATCAACAAAAATGTTTTCTGTTTCTAGTTCTCTTAAAACTAAACCTTTGACCTAGTTTGGAATAACACTTGGAGGTTTTCAATCTCAAAAATCTTTTCAAAACTCTGAGCTTGATTAAGATCTTGACTGTCTTCTAAGCAAGATATCCGTGGATTCTGGGATTGATTTAAAGGTCAAACAGGTTCAAAATTTTGTGAGAAGAGAGAAACAGAAAAATCACAGCATATAGACTTATATGTAATTTGCTAGGACTAATTGTACTTAATAAGTGTGAGTGTGTGCAGGCATGTGTTAGAGAGCACCTCCACAAACACTTTCACTCTACTACACAAAAAGTGTTGGTAATAAGATCTTGAGAAAAAGAGTTAACGTAAAGAGCTTGAACAAATTGGAGTTAACAAACTGAGAGGACAACATCAACAATCAGAACTGCGGAGAAGTTATAAGGACACCAAAGGGTACATTCCTAAACGTATATAGGTCTGAGTTGTATGCATGTTTGTTATATAGCTTGTAACTGTTAAATTTGTTTATAGTGGATTTTTTGTTTTACTCCGTAGAGGGAGTCGTGGATGTTTTCTTAGTTGGGTGAGGTTTTACCACGTAAAAAACTTGTACTTAATCTTCCTACATCTTCTCATTCCATTCTTGGTTGTGCTGGGTTTAAAAGCTTGTTTAAAACTGTTTAATAAACCTGTTATTCAAATCTTGAATAGATCTCGTACATAATCTTATCAAACACATCTTGTGTTCAAATAGTTTTGGTTTTTAAGAAAAGAGTTTCTTAAAAAAACAGTTCGGAGTTACTTAAATAGTTTAATTTTATTAAACGGCTTTAGTAACAGAATTTCACATATATACCCTCAACCAGGCCGAGGGCGCCCTCCACCAAGACGAACCCAAGACGGCCCAAACGACCCTTCAAGGGGCCAACCCCTCATCATGGTCCAGACAACCCTTCAAGGGTCCGACCCTTCATCAGGCCCAGACGACCCTTCAAGGGGCCGACCCTTCCTTAGGCCCAGATGACCCTTCAAGGTTCCGACCCCTCATCATGGTCCAGATGACCCTTCAAGGGGCCGACCCTTCATCAGGCCCAGACGACCCTTCAAGGGGCCGACCCCTCATCATGGTCCAAACGACCCTACAAGGGGCCGACCCTTCATCGGGCACAGACGACCCTTCAAGGGGCCGACCCCTCATCAGGATCAGACGACCCTTCAAGGGGTCGACCCTTCATCAGTCCCAGACGACCCTTCAAGGGGCCGACCCCTCATCATGGTCCAAATGACCCTACAAGGGGTCAACCCTTCATCGGGCACAAACGACCCTTCAAGGGGCTGACCCCTCATCAGGCTCAGACGACCCTCCGAGGGTACGACACTATCAGGCCTAAATTAGGCCAGACTCACTACTAGAGGGAACTTTACCTTCAGCCTCATATCATAGGCCGAGGGTGACATCATCACAGAGCGTGGTTTGGGAGATGCGTGGAACAGTATGCGTGAGGCTCACATGGCACGTGAAAGACCGTTATAACAATATCACCCCTCACGTGAGGGAATATTATGTCAACATTTGGCATCTACAGGTGTCAACATGTGATTGGCTAGATCATCATTCACATACACCATGCATACTTGGGGGTACATTACACCCCCCAAGACCTATATATACTTGTCACCTACAACTCTACAAAGGGATGGATCAATAATTGTAACCCTAGCGAAAACTCTGCTTGTACACACAATAGAGAGAGAAAGTGATCTTATGTGCATTGTATCCAAGGCCATTAGTGCCCATACTTAATGAATCACACACTCATAGTAGATGTAGGCCTCATTGGTTGAACCACTATACATCATTATCTTGTTCCTCTTATACTCATCTCCTTCTACACACTTATACATACATATCTCGAGGGATGCTATGGTTACTACTGTTTGAGCTAATCATCACTTATTTGGTGGTGCTAAATGTAAGCATCATCAGTTTGGCGCCGTCTGTGGGAACGAGAAGACATATCTTCCTTTGTAAAGCTTGAACTCACTAGGCACTCTGGTGGTGAGCCAGTTCTCCCCCTATGAGGAGATGTTTCACCATTAAAAGAGACCCATTAAGGCTCTCAAGCTCACTAGCCTTTCATTCAGTTCAGCTCTTTATAGCTCGAACACATGGCACAGGAGATACTGCCACCACCACTTCCTCCACCGGATAGTGGAGTAGGACCCAATTCCAGTCAGCCACCACCTCAGTCCGAGATGGCTGATGTGGCGGCAGCCTTGAAGTCTCTGGAAGCAAGTCAGTGGATCATGCAGGAGCAGTTCACATCTCTAAGCTAGAACATACTAAGACCACCAGGGTCTTACCTGAGATGATTACTCCGACAGCGGCTCCAGGGCACCATGAGGCCAGGGGACCACCCCAGGAACCACGTAAAGACTTTCCACCCCCTCAGCGATGGAGGGATGTTGCTGAACCCCGACGTCTACGCCTGGGGAGGTAAGGAAACCCTTGCCCTCAGGACAGGTATGATGATCTGGAGGGAGAGGAGGCCCCCATAGAATGCTAGGAGCCATATGAGGTCTCCAACAATATTGTACGACCTCTCCAGGAGAGTAGAGAGAAGTGCGGTAGGCAAAATCCTGACGATCGCCCAAGAGGCTCTACTTTTGATTGCTTGAGCAGGGGGTCATCCTTTGAGAGACTGGGCCCAGTAAATGACCTGCGGGAGAAATTGTCCAGATCAAGGAGTGTTGCGAGATCCAGAAGGGAAGCAGCAGAAGGCCGACCTCATGGGGGTCAACCCCACGGACGGGACGATGGTCAGGGGGAAGTAAACAACCTACACATGCCTGCGGCAGCAGAACCCTCAGTCCACCTCAAAGAGGCGGCAGGGGATAACATCAGCCAAGCCGGCCCTACGAGGCCCTGGAATGACTCCATCCAGCGGCTGGAGGATAAGATCGGTGATATTCTGAAGAGCCGGGACCCTATTCAGAGAGGATACTCCATAGGCTCACCCTTTGTGGTGAAGATAGTCAACTGCCCAATGCCATCCAAGTTTAAGCCACCTGTGGTCACCCCGAGGTATGACGGGAGTACCAACCCTGTCCATCATATTGAGATGTATCAATTAGCGGCAGACATATACTCCATCTCAAATGAGATGAGGTGTCGTGCCTTTTCTGGTACTCTGACTGGGGATGCACATGTCTGGTATATGTCTCTCCCAAAAAGCTCCATTGAAAGCTTTAAGCAGTTGGCAGACCAGTTTATCCACAACTTTTGCTTTAGGGTAAGGCCACAGAAGAAGACCACACACCTGCTCTATGTTAAGCAGGGGAAGAATGAGAGTTTAATAGACTACATACCCAGATTCAATAAAGAAAGAGGTTGAAGACTATGAGGAGAGCATAGCCATGACTGCCCTGATTGGAGGGCTCCAGAAGGGGAAGCTGCAGTGGAAGCTTGATGAAGACCCTTTGAGGACGATGGCTGAATTGTTGTCAACATCAGGCAAGGTGATGAACGCCGAAGAAGCGATGGCCGCAAAATACGAAGATGAAAAAGGAGGCACTAGTGGGGGTAAGTACCCTAAAAAGAATAAAGAGGGGTAGAAGAGGTCTACGGGCGACAAGTTCGTTGGTTATACCCCTCTAACGGTCAGCTATGAACATATTCTCAATGAGATAAAGAGTGACTGGTCCCTGAAGTGGCCTGAGAAGTTAAGGGCAGCCCCCAACAAGAGGAACAAAAACCTGTGGTGTGAATTTCACCAAGACCATGGCCACGTGACAGACAAATTCTTTTCTCTGAAAGATGAGATTGAGAAAATGCTAAAAGAAGGGAAGCTCAGGAAGTACATTAACAAAGGTTCCTTCAAGAGGGGTCGAGGGGACGACCCCAGAAAGAAGCGGGGTGATGCATGTTGAGAAGGTCCTCAAAAAAGAGGGGACGACCCTTCTGACGATGAGGATGACCCTAACCTCCCGCCGAGAGACGACCACGGCCCTGTCAAGAGACTTAATATGATATCGCTCGGTGTGGTAATGATCTCTGGGGGTCTAGCAGGAGGAGAGTCAAAGGTCGCCGACAGGAAGGCCCGTGTAGCTGAAGCCAAGGTAGTGATAAAATCTGTACACTCAGCCTCCCTGGAGGCAAAGTCAGAAAAGAGGAAGAAGGTCGATATGGATACTCTGATAGTAGGATTCTCAATAATGGACTTCAAAGGCCTCTTAACCCCACATGATGACCCTCTCGTTATCACTACCAGGGTGCACGGGTGCGAGGTGCTGAGGATCTTGGTAGATGGGGGTAGCTCTGCAGATGTGATGCTTTGGCCATGCTTCAAAGCCTTAGGTCTCAGACGTGCTAGACTCATCCCATACCATCACCCATTGATTGGGTTTAGTGGGGAAAAGGTTCATCCCCTTGGAGTGTATGAGGCCGATGTCAGAATGGGGGACGAGTGGCCGAGATGGCTTACCAAGAAGGTCAGCCTCGTTGTGATGGATGAACATGTCTTTTCGGCCTACAACATTATACTGGGACGGGTAGCCCTCAAGGGGTTTGAAGATGTTTCATCTACGGTCCATCAGATGATTAAATTTTCAACCCCTTACGGGGTAGGGGTAGTCCAGGGAGACCAGACAACGGCACGAGAAGGTTATTTCAACTCCGTCGAATAAAGAGAGGCGCACAAGAAGGAAACAGCTACCTACAACATTGACACCCTAGACCCCAGGGATGAGAAAAAGCTTAAGAAATGAGAAGTCGCGAAAGAGGTAGAATCCATCATCCTCAATGAGGATGAGCCAGAGAAAACCGTCCAAATCGGCAAGACTCTAAAGCCAAACATCAAGTAAGACCTCATCAAGCTGTTGAGAAGAAGACAGAGTGTCTTTTCATGGAGTCATGCAGATATGCCAGGAATTGACCTCGAAATCATGTGCCACAAGCTCAACGTGGTAGAGGGTGCAAAGCCAGAAAAGTAGAAGAGGATAATTTACTCTCGAGAAAAATATGAGGTCATTAGGGACGAGGTCAAAAAGCTGGAAGATGCCGAGTTTATCAGAGAGGTCATCTACCCTGAATGGCTGTCCAATACAGTCATTGTCCCAAAAGCCAACGGGAAGTGGAGGATGTGTGTAGACTTCACAGATCTCAACAAGCATTATCCCAAAGACAACTTCCCTCTCCCCCGCATTAATCAGATGGTAGACGCTACCGCAGTCCATGAGCTCATGAGCTTCATGGATGCTTATTTAGGGTACAACCAGATCTTTATAAACCCTGAAGACTCGGAGAAGACAACTTTCATTACCGACAAGGGGATATACTGTTATAGGGTCATGCCCTTTGGACTAAAAAATACGGGGGCAACGTATCAACGCCTTGTAAATAAAATGTTTGAAGACCAAATTGCGAAATTTATGGAGGTCTATGTAGATGACATGCTGACCACGAGCTTGAAGGCAGAGGATCATTTGGGTGACCTGGAGAGGACCTTTAATACGATGGATAAGTACCAGATGAAGCTCAACCTGACCATATGTGTCTTCGGGGTCGGAGCAGGGGAGTTCTTGGGGTTTATTGTCAACTAAAGAGGCATCGAGGCCAACCCTGAAAAGATAAAGGCCCTTATAGAAATGAAGACCCCCAAGACCATTAAAGACGTTCGGAGGCTCACGGGGCGAGTTGCTGCTTTGAATAGGTTTGTGTCCAGAGCCCCTGACAAGTGCTTACCATTATTCAAAATTCTTAGAAAGGCTTTTGAATGGAGTGAAGAGTGTAATGAGGCTTTCAGGGAGATAAAGTCATACCTAGGGTCTCCCTTGCTATTGTCACGACCAGTGTAGGGTGAACGACTCTATGTGTATCTAGCTGTCTCATAGTCATCCATTAGTACAGAAATCATCAGAGACGAAGACGGGGTACAGAGGCCAGTGTATTTCAATAGTAAGGCACTTCAGGGGGTAGAGCAAAGATACTCGAGGATGGAGAAATTAGCCTATGCCTTGATCCATGCCTCAACGAAGATGAAGACATACTTCCAGTCCCATACAATGGCCATCCTCACAGACACTCCTCTTAGGAAGGTCCTACACAAGCCTAAAAATCAGGTAGGTTAATGGCCTAGGCTATAGAGATGGGGGAGTTTGACATTGTGTATCAACCTAGGATGACCATTAAGGGGAAAGCATTATCAGATTTCATGTCCGAGTTTACTTGGGAAGATGATGAAGCCGAGGATGAGAGCCTCGAGAAGACAGATACCCAATAAGACAGGCTTACCGACACACCTGCATATAAGGCTGAGACAAGCACCGCTAGAAGTAAAGTGGATAAAAATGAAGAGGGAAGATACCTCTTTAGATAGGGATCCCTCGCCGAGGGAAATTTCTCAGAGGAAAAGACTGTGTGGAGCCTCTTCGTTGACGGGTCCTCCTGCGACAGCGGAAGTGGAGCTGGACTGATAGTATCATCACCCGATGGCACAGACATTGAGTACGCCCTGAGGTTCAACTTCAAAGCCTCTAATAACGAGTCCAGATATGAGGCCTTGATAGCAGGCCTCTCCTTAGCCAAGCCTCTTAGTGTCGGCCAGATTTTGGTCCATAGTGATTCGAGGCCAGATACGAGGCCAAGGATGAGAGGATGGTCAAGTACCTTGAGAAAGTAAGGCCATTACTGAAGAGCTTCAGAGAAGTTAAATTGAAGAGGATACCTAGTGATGACAATGGCCGACCCGATGCACTTGCCAGGATAGCCCTTGCAACTAGGACAGATATCAGGAGAATAGTCCCAGTGGAAATTTTACTTCAACCAACTATTGAAGGTGTTGAGGGAACACTTGGCACTTTTTTTAATGTTTTTAAGGAAGCTTCATGGATGGAACCCCTGATCAGATACATTAAAGAGGGGGAGATTCCAGAAGCAAGGCAAGAAAGGAAGAAGTTAAGATACAGAGCTGCAAAATTCACCGTCATCGGAGACACCTTGTACAAAATGGGGTTCTTGCTCCCATTACTTAGGTGTGTGCACCCCTTTTAAGTCCCACGCATTTTGTAAGACGTGCATGAGGGGTCATGTTCAAGCCACATTGGGGGCAGGTCTCTGGCGAAGAGGGTGGTCACCCAGGGGTACTGGTGGCCGACCTTGGGGAAAGATGCCACGGCATATGTAAAAAAGTGTGATAAATGTCAAATATTTGCCACCATCCCTCACCAGCCCCATCAGCCTCTTACCTCCATTACATCCCCATGGCCACTTGTAGTGTGGGGGATCGACCCAGTAGGCCCCTTGCCTAGGGCCATCAATAACTATCGGTTCCTCATCGTGGCAATTGACTATTTTTCAAAATTAGTAGAGTCAGAGTCGATGGTCATGATTACCGAACAGAAGACCTTCCAGTTCATCTGGAAAAATATTATATGCAGATATGGTCTCCCCAACACCCTCATCTCTGATAACGGCACGCAATTCAAGAATACATCTCTAGATAAGTACTGTAAAAGGGTGAGTATCAAATAATTCTTCTCTACCCCAGGTCGACCTCAGGCCAACGGGAAAACAAAAGTTACAAATAAGACAATGCTAGATGGGATCAAGAAGAGACTTGAGGAGGCAAAAGGAAGATGGGTTGAGGATTTATATGCTGTACTGTGGGCCTACAGGACAACGATAAAGACCTCTACCGGGGAAACCCCGTGCATGCTAGCTTATGGCTCATAAGCTGTGATCCCCATCGAAATTGGGTTTCCTACCCACAGGGTCCAAATGTATGACCCCCAGAGAAATATGAAACATAGGAGACTTGACTTGGACCTGATTGAGGAAAGGACGGAAGACGCCGAGATAAGGCAAGCTGCCTACCAGCATAGGACTGCAAGGTTTTATAACCAGAGAGTGAAGCAGAGGCCAATTGCAGTGGGGGACTTAGTCCTCAAAAAGACTTGGCAGAAGCCCAACAAGCTCCATCCAAATTGGCATGGACCATATAGGGTCATCGATGAAGTTGTCCCTTGAACCTATAGACTAGAAAACCTAGAAGGGGAACCCTTTTCCAACCCCTGGAACGCAGATCATTTGAAGAAATACTATCAGTAGTGTTGTAATGTCCTATCGGACCACAATTGTAATGAGTGTTGCTCCAACAGAATACTTGTAATGTTAATGAGAAGTATCAGTGCTTTCCCTTACCTTGCATTTGTCAGTTCTAGTATGACTGGGCTCATCTTTGAAAACCCCCCCTCGGCTATAATGAGTGTCAATGGTGGGGATGATCCCTCCTTTTCCCTCAAGAAAGACGAGGGGGGTCTTGGTTGAAAAAACCATTAAGTTGGTAAAAACAACCCCTGGCTATAATGAGGGTCAATGGCGGGGACGACCCCTCCTTTGACCTCAAGAAAGACGAGGGAGGACTTAAAAATCATTAGGTTGGTGAAAAACCACCCTCGGCTATAATGAGGGTCAATGGTGGGGACGACCCCTCCTTTTCCCTCAAGAAAGACGTGGGGGGACTTGGTTGAAAAAACTATTAAGTTGGTAAAAACAACCCTCGACTACAATGAGGGCCAATCCCTCCTTTGACCTCAAGAAAGACGAGGGAGGACTTAAAACCCATTAGGTTGGTGAAAAATCACCCTCGGCTATAATGAGGGTCAATGGTGGGGACGACCCCTCTTTTTCCCTCAAGAAAGACGAGGGGGGACTTGGTTGAAAAAACCATTAAGTTGGTAAAAATAACCCTCGGCTATAATGAGGGTCAATGGCGGGGACGACCCTTCCTTTGACCTCAAGAAAGACGAGGGAGGACTTAAAAACCATTAGGTTGGTGAAAAACCACCCTTGTCTATAATGAGGGTCAATGGTGGGGACGACCCCTCATTTGCCCTCAAGAAAGACATGGAGGGACTTGGTTGAAAAAACCATTAAGTTAGTAAAAACAACCCTCGGCTATAATGAGGGTCAATGGCGGGGACGAACCCTCCTTTGACCTCAAGAAAGACGAGTGAGGACTTAAAAACCATTAGGTTGGTGAAAAACCACCCTCATCTATAATGAGGGTCAATGGCGGGGACGACCCCTCCTTTGATCTCAAGAAAGACGAGGGAGGACTTAAAAACCATTAGGTTAGTGAAAAACCACTCTCAGCTATAATGAGGGTCAATGGTGGGGACGACCCCTCATTCAGCCTCAAGAAAGACAAGGGGGGACTTGATTAAAAACCATTAGGTTGGTGAAAACCACCCTCGGCTATGATGAGGGTAAATGGTGGGGACGACCCCTCCTTTTCCCTCAAGAAAGACGAGGGGGGACTTGGTTGAAAAACAATTAAGTTAATTAAAACCACCCTCGTCTATGATGAGGGCAAATGCTGGGGATGACCCCTCATTTACCCTCAATAAAGACGAGGGAGGAGTTGGTGATATTATTAATTTAAAACATCACAATGCAAATCATACAAAAGACAAGTATGGAAGACAGAAAGAGGCATTATATTACAAAATGATGTTTGTTCTACAAAAATAAGGTACAAAAATGGGGTACATAAAGAGGGTATTAGCTACAAACAGCCACTCTATTGAGAAACATCAGAGGGAAGGGCCTCAACATCGATAAGAGGAGTATCCTCAACGACCAAGACAGGTTGATCCTTAGACGTGCCGATACCCTCGACGTGCACTTGGGACTCCACGTGGGCTAAGGCGTCAGCAATCAATGGGTCGTCCAATTGAACTACCTCAAGAGAGGGACGGACTGAAGAGACGTCATCACCAAACTTGAGGACGACCCACCGACAGGCCGTCCTAATCCCCCTCTCCCACTATTCAAGATCGAAGCCTTAAAACTCGTCTGAGAGTTTGTAGGCCTCCACGACATCGACCTCTACCTTCTTCACGGCCTAAGATACCTCAGTCTTAAATTGAGCCCCCAGGTTGATCAAGGCCTCATCTTTCTGTTTAATAAGAAAGTCCTTGGCCTTCAGGTTTGCATCATGTTGCTTTATCAGCTCATCCAGGACCCTTCTATGTTCAGTCCTCGCACTCTCCAACTCGTCCCTGACAGTCTCAAGTTCGGTCTGCAGGTCAGCCTCGTGCTGAATGGCCCTCTAGGCTTCATGGAACTCCTACTAGTTCTCATCCATCCACTTGGTAGAAGACGTAAAGGCACAAATTGACTGAATAGAAAAGGAAACTCATTAAGAGGCCGAGGAAACAGTTAGTGAAAAATTAATACTTAGTGAAATTAAGAGCAAGTACCTGAGTCAGAGTGTGCAGACCATAGTCATACACCTTCATTGGGGGCATCTTGGACAAGAATTTATAGTCAGCACCCGAGGGGGAAGAAAACATAGACACCATAGCCGCCCTCAAGTTGGCAATCAGAGAAGACGGCTTGGCCTTCAAAAATGCTAAATTTTGGGACTAGAAGGCCCCCATACTGGAAGAGGAGGCAGTCCCCTCAGACGCCTCCACCCTTGCCCTCGTCCTAGAATCTCGTCGAGGGTCGACAGGGACTTCTGGCTCTTTCCTCTTTTGCCTATCAGTTGTCGGCTCAATAGGCGTCGGCCCCACGGCCTTCGACTTCCTCGGAGCCTGCTGAGTCTCCTTTCCCTTCTTCTTGCCCAAGCCAGATAACAAGCTGGGGCAGTCATTTCCCAGAGATGGTCAGAGATACCTGTAGGACGACCTGAAAAAAAGATGACACATCAGAGAAATGCAGAGGCAAAGATGAAACACTTGGAAAAAATCGAAGATTGGGCAAAACATAATAATAACTCACATAGCTCTATTAAGGGGTCGACCCTCAGACCAACTTCTTTGAGGAACCGAGGGGTCATCAGATCTTCAAACTTTGCAATTCCACCTTCTTTCCCTCGTTCTCTCAAATACTCGACTATATCCTTCTCATCCAGACTAAGGTCGGGGTCTGACCTAGCCTTCATCGAGGGGTTAGACCATATTCTCGGAACCTTCGGACCATCGTCCAAAGGTTGAGCCTCTACGAAAAATTCCCATTCTCTAGAGAAAAAGAAAAATCTCTTCTTCCAATCGTGGTTGGAGGTTTGTGCCACGTGGAGAAGTTTCTTATCAGACTTCCTCGCCCCCAGATGATAGTACCCAGGCTGCTTGGACGAGGAAGTGATATTATAACAAGCCAAGAACAGATCGGCTGAAGGCTTGTCAGTAAAGGTATTCTTCCACAATAAGACGTAGCCGAGGATAGTCCTCCAGGAGTTTGAGGGAAGCTGAGAGGGGGCAATGTCGAGGAGTGACAGTGTATTGACTATGGTAAGGTGTAGAGGCAATCTAACACCGACCTTAAACATTTGTTCATACACTGCTATCTCCCCCTCATCCCCTTCAAAGACTCTCTTAGACTCAGAGGGGACCCTCATCCTTATGTCGGGAGGCACACCAAATGTATGCCTCCATAACATGAGGTCACGATCCCTGACTGAGGAAATATAGGCCGAAGCGTGGGAGGTATCAACTAAGTCGACATTTGAGTCCTCGCCATCATCCTCAGTCCCCTCTCCCTCGGCCTCATCACCTGTCAGAGGTCCATGAGGAAAGTCCATCTGGAAGGCTTCGAAAGGGAATAATCCCTCGCTCTGTCGGCTTAGGCTTTGATTAGACGTCTCTTTCCTCACCGAAGGCCCAGCGCCAGTTGGTGACGAGGCTTTCTCATCCATCTCTCCTGAATGACTCTTGACTGGATGACAGGACAACCCACAAGACTCAGATGGTTTTATTGTGGCTAGAGGAATGGGAAAAATGGGTCGTACCCAATTAGGTTCGGCCCCTCGTCTTCTCTCCTCCTCTTCCTCTACTCGTATGATCTCAGCAAATAATTTCTCTCTCAAGGAAGTGAATTCCTCAGCTAAATTATAAAGCCTCCTAAGCATTAAGAGGGAGACCCTACACTTAGAAGAATTTGGCTAACCTAACTACAAACAAGTTGGCAATTGACTAAGCTGGACTTTTGGATTGAAACCAAGGAAAGTAAACGTTTTAACCAAGAACACTCAAGAACAAGTTACCGAAGAAGAACACTGGAAAGTTATGAAATAGCCAAAGAAAAATCTAGCCATACAAACCTAAAGTAGTCTAAGTGTTAAAAAGTAATGAAATGTAAAGAGGGCACTAGCTCAGAAGGATTACCTGAGAAGGGGCGGCAAGGCTTGATGCAAAAGTCGTAGAAATGGCTATGGCTATGGAGCTATGGAAAATCTAGAGAGAGAGAGAGCTTGGGCGCGAAGAAGAAGGGAATAAAACTTCACAAATTGTTTAAATACCTTAGTAATGAGTGGGCCCATTAACCAAGGCAGAGAACAGCCTACGAGGAGGGCATCATTAGGGAACAAAGTCCCAAGAAAAGTGTTCAGCCATCATGCCTGGGAAAATGGAACGACGGTAGATATCTGCCTAGGTGTCACATGAGCTTTGACAGGTGTCATTCATCTAACTGACCATACACTCCTCTTAATGGAAACACTATCCCTCAGCCATCTCAATAACATCTATGGCTAAGGGATGGGGGTGATTGATATACCCATATATACCCTCGGCCAGGCCGAGGGCTCCCTCCACTAAGACGAGCCCATGATGTCCCAAATGTCCCTTCAAGGGGCTGACCCCTCATCATGGTCTAGACAACCCTTAAAGGGGCCAACCCTTCATCAGAACCAGACAACCCTTCAAGGGGATGATCCCTCATCATGGTCCAGACGACCCTTCAAGGGGCTGACCATTCCTCAGGCCCAAACGACCCTTTAAGGGCTCGACCCCTCATCATGGTCCAGATGACCCTTCAAGGGGTCGACCCTTTATCAGGCCCAGACGACCCTTCAAGGGGCCGACCCCTCATTATGGTCCAAATGACCCTTCAAGGGGCCAACCCTTCCTCAGGCCCAAACGACCCTTCAAAGGGACGACCCCTCATCATGTTCCAGACGACCTTTCAAGGGGCCGAACCTTCATCAGGCCCAGACGACCCTTCAAGGGGCCGACCCCTCATCATGGTCCAAACGACCCTACAAGGGGCCGACCCTTTATCGGGCACAGACGACCCTTCAAGGGGCCGTCCCCTCATCAGGATCAGACGACCCTTCGAGCGTACGATAGTATGAGGCCTAAATTAGGCCAGACTCACTACTAGAGGGAACTTTTCCCTCAGCCTCATATCATAAGCTGAGGGTGACATCATCACAGCGCGTGATTTAGGAGATGCCTGGAACAGTACGCGTGAGGCTCACATGGCACGTGGAAGACCGTTATAACAATATCACCCCTCACGTGAGGGAAGATTATGTCATCGTTTGGCATCTACAGGTGTCAACATGATATTGGCTAGATCATTATTCACATGCACCATGCATACTTGGGGGGTACATTAGACCCCCAAGACCTATATATACTTGTCACCTACAACCCTACAAAGGGATGGATCAATAATTATAACCCTAGCAAAAACTCTGCTTATACACACAGTAGAGAGAGAAAGTGTGCTTATGTACATTGTATCAAAGGCCATTAGTGCCCATACTTAGTGGATCACACACTCACAGTGGATGTAGGCCTCATTGGCTGAACCACTATACATCATTATCTTGTTCCTCTTATACCCATCTCCTTCTACACACTTATACATACATATCTCCAGAGTTTCCATGGTTACTACTGTTTGAGCTCATCATCACTTATCTGGTGGTGCTGAATCTAAGAATCATCAGGCCTCGACCCCATAGACAAGGGAGAATGGAGTATACCCTGTGGGCTTTCCCTTAGTTATTCTATAGGCCCACAATACAACTGGTATCTAATCATCCCATGCTCCTGGGAAATCCTCCATTGTTTTCGCTAAGATATTAAATAATTTTTTATTAATTGCTTCGACCTGACCGTTTCCCTTTGGATATGGCACCGTCGAAGTATGATGGACAATTGAGTATTTGTCTTTGAGCATCGTTACTTCTGAATTGACAAAATGGGTTTTATTGTCTGAGAGGATAACCTTTGGGATCCCAAAAGGGCAAATGATGTATTCTTTTTCGAAGTTGCTCACCACCCCCGCTATTGCCCTTCTTAGTGGTATCGTTTCGGCCCACTTTGTGAAGCACTCCATTGCTACTAGTATACTTATTTTCCCTCTCAAAGAAGGATGTATTACCCCTACCAGGTCGAAAGCCCAAGTGTGAGAAGGATAAGGTGTTACCATGGAGTGTAGGTCCACTAATGGGGCATGTATCATATTTCCATGGAGTTGGCAAGCCTTGCACCTTCAAACGAACTCAGACTAATCTCTCTCCATCATTGGCCAATAGTATCCCAAAGTCATGAACAGGTCATATAACTTGGTCCCTCCTATGTGAGCTAGATCGTTCGCCTGTTTGACGACATCGATTGCTTTTTCCTTCGTGATGCAACTCAATGGCCTGTTGAAGTATCCCCTTCGATAAAGCTAACCCTCTTGAACGTAGAATCTCGAAACCCTTCACCGGAGTCCCATCGCATCAATTTTCTCTATTGGGACAACTCTATTTTTAATGAAGTCAATATAGGGTTGTCTCCAGTCATCTTGAGCCTCCACAAATATGATTTAGGTGCCTCGAAGAATAACTAGCATTTTGTCGCACATCCGTTGTAGCTCTGTCGCATCCTGTTTCATCTCAGGCCAAAAATAACCTTCTCTTTGAATCCTTCGATAGAGCGATATCTTAGTTGTTTCGCAGTGCTCTTCATGTGTTTTCTTCAATATTCTCTCTACCTCTTCTGAACCGATGCACCTCAATAACCATCCTCCTACATTCGAAAAGTAAAGGTTTCCAGGGTTCGTGAAGTATTGGGCTAATTCCCTCAGCACCATCACTCATTCCCTAGATTCCAATTGCCTTTTAATCTCTCCCCTCCAGTCTGCGTCCTCCTCTATTGGTAGAATTGACCTTACTATCGAAGGAGCTATTCTTCGTTGGATCACGATGGTAGTTGTATCATTCCTCATGACTATTTTCTGGGCAATGGTGGCATAGGCGTCTGGGTGACGGTTCATCATTATGGGTTACCTCTTGATCTTGGCCCGATGGAACTGGCCGAGAAGCCTTTGGATGATCGTTTTGTATGGTGCCAGGCTCATGTGTTTCAACACGTACTCTCCATTCACTTATTAAACCACCAAATTAGAATCCCCTTTTAGGCAAAGTGAACTAATCCCCCTTCGAAGATCCTCTATCAATCCCAACACCAATGCTTCATATTCTTCCTCGTTGTTGGAAAAAGGGAAATATAATTTATAGGAAAGGAAAATCTCCTCCATTCCTTTTGAAAGAATAACCCCTGCTCCTCCCTTATTTTCCGTCGAAGATCCATCAAACTGCATCGTCCATTCCTCATTCGTTGCATCTAGGTGATTGGCCTGCAAGTCGTCTCCTGGAATATTCTCTCTGGGTATCTCAAACGTTCCCGAGGGGAATATTTCCAATAGGTTCGCGTACGCTTGACTTTTGATTGTGCGAGGAACCACACATTTCAGGTCATATTCGAAAAGGATAAGGAACCACATAGTTTCCCTGCCAATCAATATAGTTTTTTCCACTAAATATTTAATGGGATCACATCTAGTTACAATATGAATTGTAAAAGACAACATATAATGTCTAAGTTTTTGCGATACAAATACTAAAGCTAAACAATGCCTTTCTAAGCTATTATATCTGACTTCTGGCCCATGGATGATCCTTCTGAGGTAGTAGACGGGACATTCTTGCCCGTCGATCTCTTGTGCCAGCAAAGCTCCAACGAACCTCGTGGTGGATGTGAGGTACAGCTACAACGGTATTCCTACCTTTGGGGAACCATGGTTTGTGGTGAAATGAGCAGTATCTTCAGTCCATCGAGAGACTCCTGGTGAGTCTCCTCCCACCTGAATTTTGTCTTCTTTCGTAACAGCTGCATCAGGGGTTTGTTATTTCGAATAATCCAGGAACAAATCTCCTAAGGTAGGGGACTTTATCGAGGAAACTCTTAAACTCCTTCGTCGTTCTTGGGCAGAGCATTTCCAAGATCGCCCACTATTTATCCTGGTCCATCTGCACCCCTTGTCGATCGACCACAAAGCCTAGGAATTTCCCACTTGTCACTCCAAAAACACACTTCAGTGGGTTCATCATCAGTTTATACTTCCTGCAATGGGAAAACACCATACTCAAATTGCACAGATGGGACTCCTCATTCCTTGATTTGATGAACAAATCATCCACAAAAAATTCCATAAATTTGTGAAAGAAGTCATGAAAAATGGCCACCATTGTTCTTTGGTAAGTCGCCCTAGCGTTCTTGAGTCTAAATGGCATCATCTTGTACATGAAGTTTCCCAACGGGGTTCTGAACGATGTTTTCTCTGCTTCCATGAGGTCCATCTTGATCTGGTTGTACCCTACATACCAATCCATGAAGCTATACATCTCATGACCAGTCGTTGCATCTATCAGGCTATCGATGGAGGGCAGAGGCAACTCATCTTTGGGACAAGCTTTATTCAAATCTCTTAAATTCACACAGATCCTTATTTGGTTTTTTTCTTTCTCTCCCACTGGGACAATGCTAGATAGCCAGAGTGGGTGTTGTATCGGTATGATGAACCCTTCCATTAGTAGGCGTTGGACCTCTTCCTTGATCTTCAAATCTAGCTCAGGCTTGTACGTTCTTATTACTTGTTTCACTCGAATGGCTGAAAGCAGCACGTTCAACTTGTGGCAGCTCACTTCCTCATCCATCCCTTCCATATCTGTGTATTTCCACACGAAGATATCTATAAACTCCTGAATCAATTCAACCAAGTCCTCTCGTTTCTCATTACTGAGATCTTTCGAGATAAAAATAGGCCTTGGGTCCTCCTCTTCTTTCACCAGGTTTAACTGCTCCAGTTCTTATGCCTGTAGTTTCGGTCGATCCGCCATGTAATCTAGTTCCTCGACGAATTTCTCCACAAATTCATATATGCTGGAGTTATCTATCACCATACATTGCCCCCATTGATCCACCAAAAAGCATGCATATATTGGGTCAACCTCATCATCAGTTTCTTTGACCGCCCGCTCATACCATTATAATCGATATACCACTTTTCCTTCTTCGGTAATGACTTTCTTACACTTCCTACTGCTAGAGGTGATTGCCTTCCTCTTTTTCTCTCTAGAAGCCTCGATGACTCTTTTTTCTGAGAACTGGCTCAGCACGCTTTGTCGTTGGACCTCATGTTCCATCGGATCCACTCTGGGCCTCATCCTGTCTCTGAGCTATTTTGAGATGTTTTGGGGCCGAGGGACCACCTGATGAGCTTCTTCGGTTATCGCTCTTGCATTGCTTGTAACTTCTTTACTCTGCTCGTTCAAGGGTCCCATGCTTTATCTGATCGAGGGAACCCATGCTCCCTCTATTCTTCTCATTAGGACCTAGACATCCTCCTCCAATACTGTGTAAAATGATGCATCTACCAAGTGAGCTTCCTCGACAGCGAAGGGCCTCTTTGTATCCCTAATGGTCACCTTTGTTCCCTTGATATTCGCTTTAGCACATTGGTGGTACGTTGAAGGAACTAGCCCTTGGTTGTGCATCCATACCCTTCCTATTAGCAGATGATAGGAAGTTGCACTCTCTATTACATGGAACTTGACATGGGAACTCAAATTTCCCATTAAAATCCCAACATTAATGTATACAATGGATTTGGAAGATTGGTTATCATACCCCAAAATAACCAAAGGCATGGGATCAACCTTTCTTCTTGAATATTGGTTGCATGGAAAGAGTTTATTGCCATGACATTGGTGGAAGCTCCCCCATCCATAAGAGTCCTTGCAAAACTAACTCCGTTGACGCTGGCAATCACATACAATGGCCTGTTATGAGAGAATCTTACAGCCGTATCTGCATCGCTAAAGGTCACTTCTGACAGAAACCTTCTTACCAACTTGTCCATGGGTCCCTTCCATCTCAGCGAAGGGACTGCATTCTTCCTCGCATCGTCAAGTATTGCCTGGGTTATTTCCAACCTACTCTCTTTCGGTACCCCACCTGGTCGAAGAACCAGGTGAATTTTTGGGATTTTAAAAGTACACAGTACTCTAAGACTGGGTTTGCTTCCTCACCATTAACGTTGTATATGTCCTCCACGTCTTTGGCATTTTCCTCATCATAGGCCAGTACTACATTAGTCATTCCCTTCGTACAATCTTCCAGAGCTTCTTTGAACTCCTCCTTCTTTGACGTTGGCCCTCTTTCTTCTTTTTCTTCCTCTTCATCATAGTCCACCACCAGATTAGCGCCTTATGCTGGGAGTGGGTTATTATTAACATTCTGCGAAGGGATTTTCAATATCCTTGACTTTAGGTATTTATCGATGATTCTCCTCAGCGCGAAATAACTCTCTGTTGGGGGCTGGATCTTACGATGGACCTGGCAATACTTGGGATCCTCCCTTGTTGCTGCATGGAGTTCCCCAACAGGAATTCCCTTTGGTTTGTAGATCGTTCCTCCTTGTACCATTGCGTTGTAACAACTAACAGCCTCCTCTACTAAACAAGGCAATGGTGGTGTATCCTCCTTGTCTCTTCCAAACTTCCTCTTATTGTCCTTCTTCAGTACCTTGCCCCCATCTCCTCCCTCGGTGTACCCTACCCATGGGGGTCGATACCTCCCCCCCCCCCCCCCCAGGTTGTATCATCTGCCTAAACATCATGGGCACCACCACTGGATTGGGTCACACTACCAAGGATATATTTCTTGTTACTTTTAAGAATGCCAAAAAAGTCCCCTCACGCGTTTCATTAATGAGATGACAGGTGTACTCAGGAAGCAACCCTTCCGCATAGATCAGCAACAACTTGGACTCTTTGTCATCCTCCCTCACATCGAGGGACCTTTTCCTGAACCTTCGAACGTATGCAATAACTTCTTTCCCGGTTCGTTGCTTCTCCCTCCCCAGTTGGGTCAAAGTAAATTCATCTTTCGCCAGAAAGAGCTTCTGAACGAACAAAACATGCATCTCTTCCCACGTAGAAATGCTTTTGGGAGCCAAATGAGAATACTAGGTATATGCTTTATCGGTTAAGGATTTAGAAAACTCCCTCAACCTAAGCTTCTTATTATTACAATGCGCCCCCAAGTGTTCAACGAAGAACTTAATGTGCTCCTTCGGGTTTCCACCTTTACCTGTGTATTTTTCAAAAATAAGAGAAATATAGTCCTTTGGATATGGCTCATCGTTGTATTCCTCAGGATAAGGTGTTAGAAAGTCATCATAGACCGAAGCTACCTCGCCATCAGATTGCGAGGAGGCCTGCATGAACTTCATAATCTCTTTCTGAATCTCCTTCCTCATTTCCTCCATGGGTGATACTACTGGATCAACACCCAACGGGACCATGGGTTGAGTGCCCATTGTAGCTGGAGCAATCATCACAGCTAGATCCGTTGATATTGTTGATGTTCCCATGATCGGATTCACAACAGAGGGTATACTCACTGGGACTGTCGTTACACATGCACTCAGTGGGGCCGTTAGGGATTCCCCTATTGTTATGAAGGAATTGGCTTCAAATCCTCCCAACAACGTTGAAGCAACCGAAGTTTGGAAAAACTCATAAAACTTACTCATGAGGAGTGCCACCTGAGTGGGTCCCTACCCTGCACTCGTGGAAGCTTGTGTTACCCCTGGAATGCCTGTTATCGCCTGAACTGGAGGTACCTCTATTCGAGGAGCCCCACCCCTTAGAACCTCTAGTTCTCTTGCCGCTTGTTCTTTATTATGTTGGATGTCATCAAAGTTGAGCCGTCGATTAACGTCATCTTGGGCCATACTCCTAACTTAGAATAATGCCTCCCCAGCAGAGTCGCAAAATGTAAGAGGGTAGTTTAGTTAAGATGGAGGCGTAACCCCTTTTTTTAGTATAGTTATGATAAGTTAAATAGCAACAGTATTGATTAACCACAGGACATACAAACACGACTCAATGAAGATAGACTCAGTTTGAACTCACAATTCTCTCGTGTGTAACTCAGAAGGTAGTAATGAACTTTAGAAGTAACTTAGATAGAGGGAGAGAGAAGTAAGAACCCTAGATACACCTTGGCAGACAACTAAACACACCAACCACCCTCAATAATCTTGCAAGTATCAAAACCTTCGTGATAAATGACAATGGTGGGTGAATAAAACTCTCTAGTTTGTAATCACTCTCTCTGATGTATATTATCTCTGGTAATAACTTCTGAACTCTCAAAAGGATAATCATCTCCTCAGAGGTGGTTGGGGTCCTTAAATAGCCTCCCACACCACCCCCGAGGCGACTCGGTCATCAATACCTGTGAAAGACATCCCTCATAATTTATGTCACAAACATTAAATACCTGATGCACTAGTTGTCTCCACGTCATAAATATTAAATGCCAAGACATGCCTTTTATCTAACCATTGTGTGTCAGGGTGCTGTTGTCGCATTGGTGGATTATTAATTGCCTGACGGCCCCAAATGCCACGGTGGTTTTCTCAAGTGAAGGTTTGACATTGTTTATCTGGCTAGTGACATCACCTAAAGTATATGTTACATTAAGTAGAGGGTTTGTTAGTTCACAACTCAACACCCGATGGAACTCCAAGCTGCTCCGCCCGAGGTTCCACGGCCAGAGTCCTTTGGTCTAAGATGGTCAGGACAAGCCCCAACGGTGCCTCACTTCTCAATCCTCCAAACCAAGTCCCTTTAAAGTTCCCACGGCGAGGTCGTTCGATAGAGCGTGAAAGCTCTCCCAGGCCCTGCCAAGCCTAGTCTCTCGTGAGTACCGTTTGACCTCACCCTAAAACTCATTATTATTCTCGTTACATCATTACAACCATTATAGCTCATAGTCAATATAAACAAAAATACAATATGACTAAGTAACACAACAAACTAAAGTATGAGCTTCTACGCTTGGCTGCCACGCTTGAGCTACCTCGGTGCCTTAATCCCCAAAATAATATTGCTAATGGTCCCTCTAATCTCAAAATTACCTTCAAGCCCCCTCTAAAAAAGTCAACTTCATCAACATTAAATAAGCTTTAACAGGCAGAAAATCAACACACAATCACTCAAGGATTGTATTTTCATTGCATGTTGCATTTATGGGGTGTGTGGTATTTTAAATTGGTTTAAAACATTTTTCTACATTTTTTTAATGATTTTAGGAATTTTTAAGCATTTAAAATGTATTTTTGAGAAATTAAAAATTAGGGTTTTAAAAAGTTTTGGGATTAATTGATAATATCCTGACTTCCTAAAATCTAAGTGGGGTAGAAACCAACAGCGCTTGATAATATTGTGAATGGAATTCGTATTTTTAATTGTTCAAAAACACGCATCTGAAACCTCTTCCTGTGCATACACGTGTTGCTATCTTATCGACTGAATTTTGTTTTCTCACAGTCACGGACTTAACACTTAATTTGGAATGTTCATTCAAATTAAATCAATGGTCTACATGTTGTTTTTATTAATCCAAGTAACCTCGTTGTGGTCCAATCAGAGCCTTTGTAATTACGGTGCATCGTGAGCCCTTAGATTGATCACCTGAATAGTCGAATGCAACCTGATCATTGATTTATCCTTAAGCTTCCAGATCCTTCCTAGCTTCCTATAAATAGGATCAGTCGTCCACTCATTTACAATCTTTGGAGAGACTTGAGAGTTTAGAGAAAAAGAGAGGGAAAGTAAAGAGAGAGAAAAAAATAAATTGAGAGAAAATTACCAAACCCAAACAAAACTCCGTCCATTTCATTCTAGAAAATAACCTTGTGAGTTTGAGGGTTTCTTTTTTACTGATAAACTTATTTTGTTGTAATCTCTCTTCTAACACTGTCACTATAATCAGAAGTCGTTTCTACAAATAGAAACTTGAAGATCTGATTTACAAAGTGATACAGACACTTTGTAGTTAGATTGGGATATAGTCACCTTCTGATTTACAAAGTGATACAACTCATTTTTACGTTGTAGTGAGATTTGATTTCTTTTTTAAGAAATCCACCTCTCTTGTTGGATTTATGTTCTAAAATGTTTTCATCAAATTTATACAACAAATCTCTTATCTCTATTTTTACAAAACTGAGTTGAAGGTTTCAAAATTTCAAATCTAAGTTTTCACTTTGAAAAACATGTAGATAACTAAAGATTAGTAGAATCTATTTTAAAAGGTTCTCAAGAACGTAGGTCTGAAAATTTTATAGATTCATAAAAGAAAACTAAGTTTAGTGTTGTGAAATCATGTATATCATTCTTAGAAGATCTTGTAATTTGTAGGATATATGTCTGTATGAGCGTGCGTGTGTGTTCATGCATGTGTTTAAGCAGAACACTCACTAACACCTTCACATTACTTCACTGAAATTTTTTGTTGTTTAAGAGATTTCAACCTCTGAGTCGACGTAAAGACTAAAAGGAGAAAGAATGGGCCAAATAAGATAATGACAAGTTTAACATCAAGTGCCTGAGAGAAGTCGGAACTGCTGGAGCGTGCTGGTATATTTCTTGACTTGGTATAGGTCTTATTGTGTAAAATTCGTTGAGTGTTTGTAACCTAAAACTTATTTTATTAGATTTTTGGTTTAATGTGTAGAGACCTCCATGGATGTTTCCCTTACTTTAGGTGTTACCAAGTTAAAAAAATTCTTGTCTCTTGTGAATGTTTTTAATACTTTCTTGCTCTTACTCTTACTACTTCTGCTATACTTGTCCAAGTTTTTCTTAAAACTTAAATTCCAATTAACTGCAATATCTTATCCTTAACTTTTCAACACATTTTTTGTTTTTCCAAATGTTATTAAAAGATTTTCCTCAAGAAAATAGATCGGACCCTTCTTAACTATTTTAACTTTTGATTAAACGAACTAGCAAGGGATTTTCAATTGGTATCAGAGCTGAGTTCTTGTTTTCAAAACCTGCCCAGATCCTGTGTTTTTTGAAACTAATATAAAAATAATATCTAATGGACAAGAAATTTGAGAGATTAAGAAATTTATCCAGACCTCCCCTCTTCGATGGGACAAATTTTCCTTACTAGAAAGTAAGGATGATTGCATTCATCTACGGGACTTTGGGAGATAAGGTTTGGGATAGCATAGAAACTTCTTAAACTCATCCTACCAATCCTATAGTGAAAGGTAGTCAAGAAAGAATTAAAAAACTTCCAACTGAGTTCACTAAATAAGAGAAACAGGCCTCCCTATGCCATAACAAAGGAAAGAACGTCATATTTATGTCTGTAAATGAACACGAGTTTAAAAGAATATCCATATGTTCTCCCTCTAAGGAATATTGGGACACATCGGTCACAACCCATGAAGGTGACACACGTGTTAGGGCTGTCATGACCCAAATGTTGATCCAACAATTCAACACACTTATTATGGAAGAGACTGAGACCTTTGATGACATTTATCTTAACATGACTAATGTTATTACCAAATTACATTCCAACTATACCATCTATGACGGAAGAGAAATTGTGTCTAAAATTCTAAGATCACTTCCACAAAAATTTGATAGTAAAAGATATGCAATTGAGGAAATGAAATATCCTAATCTTACCCATGAACTCCTTAGTAGCAAGTTAGTAACTGTGGAAATGGAATTATATTATAAGAAACAACTTCTCAACAGTCAAAAGAAACACAGTAGTTCTAATGTTATTTTCCAATCTAAGGTGACTACCTTATAGTTGGTGATAACTACCAATGACTTAGACTCTCATGATGACTGTGATTTAGACAATTTGGATAATCAAATAGCCTTGATTTCTGAACACTTTAATAAAATATTTAAGTTTAGAAATAATATTTCATCTAAATAAGTAAAGGCTCCCTATTTAAATCAATGTAATAATAGACCTCATGAGAGAAAATCAAACAAACACAACAATGATAAGAATAGTAGACCTGACAGAAACCATAAGAAGATTGAATTCTTTAGATGTGGGAAAATATGTCACATTGCCATTAACTATAAGGTCAACTTAAAAAACAAAAATAATAAGCCCAATTTGTGCAAGTCCTGGGATGATTGAAGTGATTCAGATAATGATGAGCTAAAATCATCCAATACTTCTAACCCCTGTATGTCATTTTTTGCAAAGATAGTCTATTCTGATGATGTACCTACCAATAGACATATTATTGATGAGACAATGACTAGTAATGTCTTGACATATGATACCTTGCCTATTATTGATTTGCCTTCTTATTTCCTAGAGAATACTAATAACCTTGATACTGTTAGTAGTAATTCAACAGCGGTGTGTGTGAATTGAATGTGTGTGTGAGTAGTTTAAATGAATCGTTAGTGGACACATCACACACAACACTAGACACTTCATACACAATAGTATATGAATCTGATATTGATAACCTTCCTGATTTTCACATATTATATAAAAAAAACTCTTAGGAGAAGCACTAAGCTTGAGAAAATTATCAGGGATCTCACAGAAAAATTATAAGCCCTAAGTCTTGTTGACAACAAAGTGTCGGGGAGTACATTAATCAATGTGTAGAGATGAAAATAAGTGATGATACTAAGATTCAGCACCACCAGATAAGTGATGATGAGCCCAAACAGTGATAACAATGGCAGACATAAAGATATATATGTACAAGTATATAGAAGGGGATGAGTATAAGACATATGAAAATAGTGGTATATAGTGATTCAGCCAATCGGGCCTACATCCACTATGAGTGTGTGATGATGTCACCCTCGATTTATGATGTAAGGCCGAGGGTAAGGTTCCTACTGGCAGCTAGCCTGTCCTGGCCTGGGTCTCATACTGTTGTAGCCTCATAAGGTTGTCCAGCCATGATGAGGGGTCAGCCCCTCGAATGGTCGTCTGTGCCATGATAAGGGGTCATCCCCTTTAATGGTCATCCAGCCATGATGAGGGGTCAGCCCCTTTAAGGTTCGTCTGGCCATGATGAGGGGTCGGCCCCTTTAAGGTTCTTCGGGGACATGATGAGGGGTAAGCCTCTTTAAAGGTAATCTAGGCCATGATGAGGGGTCGGCCCCTTGGACGGTCGTTTGATATTGGCTGGGGGATCATCTTGGTCGATCCTTCCTGTAGCGGTGATGTGCTCACTGGACTCGTCCTAGGCATGAGCCCTCATCTGGGTAGAGGACACCCTCGTACTAGCCGAGGGTATATACGGGTATATCAATCACCCCCAGCCCGTTGCCATCGATGTGGTTGAGATGGCTGAGGGATAATGTTACCTTTGAATGCTGAGTAGTCAGGTGGATGTGTGGCATCTGTCATATTGTCAGGTGTCCATCATCATTTATATTCCCCATGTGTGGCGGATGCACACTATGCTTGGGGCTTGGTGCCCTAATGATGCATCTCCTCATGGGTTGAGACTAGAATTTATTACTGGTTCCACTTGTAACAAGGTAGTTAAATGATTTTTTGAAATCACTTCTTTTCTTCTTCTTCGCGCCTTAGCCTTCTCTCTCTATCTTCTCAACAGCTCCATCGCCATTTCTGCAACTTTTTTTTATCAAGCTTCGCTCAGTCGTCGTCTTCGTCTTCAGGTAACTTCTTTGCCATAGATTCCCTTTTTAGTCTTCAATTTCTGTTTTGTTTCTTGCATTTTGGTTTTTGTCCCAGCTTTTCTTAGCTTTATATTTTTTCGGCGTGAAACCACCTTATTGTGGGGGGCTATGAGGTTGAGCCCTAGGTTTTAAGCTTCTTAGAATTATTCCTCCACCATTTCGTGGTGGTTCAGCGCCCTTTTATGGTTTTTCTTAGGTTCTCCGACGATCTTCTCCGGTGGACCTTTTCCCACCTGTTCTTGGGTGTTCCTCATTAAAACCCTTTATTTCTTTGGTTTTAATCCAAAAGTCAAATTTTGTCAACTGCGAACTTGTTTGTAGTTAGCTTAGCCAAATTCCCTTGAGTGTAGGGTCTTCCCCTTAATGCTTAGAACACTTTATGATTTAGCCGAGAAATTCCCATCCTTGAGAGAATAATTCTTCGTAGATATTAGGCGAATAGAGGAAGAGGATGAGCGAAGATGAGGGGCTGACCCTAATTGGGTACAACCCATCTTCCGCATTCCTTAGCCACAATAATACCATTTGAGTCATGCGGGTCGTTTTGTCGTCCAACTGACAGTCAGACGTGCGAGGGAGAAATGAATGAGAGAGCATCATCACCAACAGGTGCTGAGCCTTTTAGGAGGAGAGAGATGTTTCATCTTAGCCCAAACCGACAGGCCGAGGGGACGGTTCATGCTGAGGTTGTCCCTGTGATAGCCCTGTTCCCTCTTACTTTTCAAGTAGCTTTTCCAGATGGCCCTCCAATAGTCAACAAGGCTGAGGGATCTGAGGATGATAACGAGAGCTCTGATGATAGTCGAGTTGATACTTCTAGTTCCTCGACTTATGTATCTTTTGTTAAGGACCGTGACCTCTTATTATGGAGGCATCTCTTTGGTATACAATCCAATATAAGAATGAGGGTCCTATCTGAAGATAAGAGAGTCTTCCAAGGGAATGGGGGGGAGGTTGATGTTTATGAGAAGATGCTCAGGGTAGGTGTTAGGTTCCCTCTGCACCCTACAATAGTTGACATACTATCTGCCCTTGGGGTTGCTCCTTCTCAACTTCCTCCCAACTCTTGGAGAATTATCATCGGCTATATCTCCCTCTGGAAGAATACTTTTATTGACGAGCCCTCGGCAAATCTTTTTATAACCTGCTACAATATCACCTCCTCATCTAAGCAACCTAGATATTTTCATCTAGGGGTGAGGAAGTCTGACAAAAGACTCCTTCATGTGTCCCAAACTTCAAACCACGATTGGAAGAAGATATTTTTCTTCATCTCTAGGAATTGGGAATTCGCCGTCGAGGTAGAGCCTTTACAAGACAGTCCGAGGGTTCCAAGGTTATGGTCCAACCCTGCAATGAGAGCATGGTCAGACCCCGGACTCAGCTCGGATGAGAGGGATATTGTTGACTACCTGAGGTAACAAGGGAAAGGGCATAAACTTCACAAATTTGAAGATTTGATGACCCCTCGCTTCCTCAAAGAAGCTGGTCTGAGGGTTGGCCCTCTGGAAAAACTATGTGAGTAGATTTCTTCCCCATTTTTACTTTTATCCAAGTGTTTCCTCTTCCCCATTGTATATTTCTGATGTATCATCTCCTTTTCAGGTCGGCCTACAAACATTTCTGATTAACTGTGGGAGATGACTGCCCTAAGTTTACTATCTGGCTTGGGAAAGAAAAAAGGCAAAGAGCCTCAGTAGCCTCCCGAGAAAGACAAAGGCTGTGGGGCTGACACCTGTTGAGCCGACCGTTGATAGTCACAAAAGGAAGGAGCTCAAATTTCTTAATGGATCTCGGCCTCACTCACGGACGAGGGCGAGGGTAGAGGTGTCTCAGGCACACACTGAGGGGGACATCTCCTCTTCCAGCATGGGGGAGTTCTGTTCCCAAAATTTGACATTCTTAAAGGCTGAACCCTCTTCCCTCATAGCCAACCTGAGGGCAGCCAAGGCCTCGATGTTTTTGCTCCCTCAGCCGCAGATTATGACATCTTGTCAAAGATGCCACCGGCCAAGGTCTATGACTACGGTCTGCACACTTTGTCTCAGGTATCTCTTTCGACTTCATTCTTTTTTATGTATCATTTCATAAACTATTCCCTCGGCCCCCTTTTAACATGTGTTTATCTATGCAGTTTGTCTGTGCCTTCACCTCGACCACCAAGTGGATGGTTGAGAATCAACAAAAGTTTCATGAGGCCGAGAGGGCTATTCAGCATGAGGCCAATTTGAAGACTGAATTGGAGACTTCCCGGGCTGAGCTGGAGAGTGAAAGGACTAAGCATGAAAGAGTCCTGGATGAGCTGGTGAAGCAGTACGAGGCCGACCTGAAGGTGAAGGATTCCCTCATCAAAGGAAAGGATGAGTCCTTGATCAATCAGGGGGGCCAATTCAAGTCTGAGCTTGATGAGGCAGTGAAGAAGGCCGAGGATAATGTAGTGGAGGCTTACAAACTCTTTGTCAAGTTTCAAGGCTTCGGTCTTAAATACCTGGAGAGGGGGATCAGGACGACCTGTCGGTGGGTCGTCCTGATTTTGCTGATGCTGTATCGTCTGTCCGCCCCTCTCTGGAAGCTATGGAGTCGAACAACCCACTAATTGCTGAGGCTCTAGCACAAGTGGAGTAACAGGTGAACGTTGAAGGCATCGGAACCTCTGAGGATCGGCTTGTTCTGGTCACTGAAGAAACTCCTCTGATTGACGTTGAAACCTTGTGTGCCGATACTGCTCAGTAGGGTGGTTGTCTGTAGCCAATACCCTCTTCTTGTAAACATATTTTTGTAATTTATTTTTGTTGGACAATCATTTGTAACACTTGGTTTATAATATAATGCCTCTTCATGTCTTTTATGCTTGCCTCCTATATGATTTACCTCGGCTTACGATTTTAGAATTAACCATCCCATGAAGTCCCCCCTCGTCTTTCTTGAGGGTAAATGGAGGGTCGTCCCCACCATTTTCCCTCATCATAGCCGAAGGTGGTTTCCACCAACTAAATTATGTTTTAAATTTCAAGTCTCCCATCATTTTTCTTGAGGGTAAATGGGGGGTTGTCCCCACAATTTGCCCTCATCATAGCCGAGGGTGGTTTCCACCAACTAAATGATGTTTTAAATTTCAAGTCCCCCTCGTCTTTCTTGAGGGTAAATGGGGGGCCGTCCCCACCATTTTCCCTCATCATAGCCGAGGGTGGTTTCCATCAACTAAATGATGTTTTAAATTTCAAGTCCCCCCCTGTCTTTCTTAAGGGTAAATGGGGGGTCGTCCCCACCATTTGTCCTCATCATAGCCGAGGGTGGTTTCCACCAACTAAATGATGCTTTAAATTTCAAGTCCCCCTTGTCTTTCTTGAGGGTAAATGGGGGGTCGTCCCCACCATTTTCCCTTATCATAGTTGATGGTGGTTTCCACCAACTAAATGATGTTTTAAATTTCAATTCCTCCCTCGTCTTTCTTGAGGGTAAATGGGGGGTCGTCCCCATCATTTTCCCTCATCATAGCCGAGGGTGGTTTCCACCAACTAAATACTGTTTTAAATTTAAAGTCCCCCTCATCTTTCTTGAGGGTAAATGGAGGGTCGTCCCCACCATTTTCCCTCATCATAGCTAAGGGTGGTTTCCACCAACTAAATGATGTTTTAAATTTTAAGTCCCCCCTCGTCTTTCTTGAGGGTAAATGGAGGGTCGTCCCCACCATTTTGCCCTCATCATAGACGAGGGTGGTTTCCACCAACTAAATGATGTTTTAAATTTAAAGTCTCCCCTCGTCTTTCTTGAGGGTAAATGGGGGGTCATCCCCACCATTTGCCCTCATCATAGCCGAGGGTGGTTTCACGGGGATAACCCTAATCATACAAGAATTATCAAACACAAGATGAGTGGCCAATTTGACATTCTCCTTAACATTTAAAGTGTTCTATTGGAGCAACACATTCATTACAACTGTGGTCCAATAGTACATTACATTATTGATAGTATTTCTTCAAGTGGTCTGCATTCCAGGGGTTGAAAAAGGGTTCTCCCTCAAGGTTCTCTAGTCTGTAGGTTCTAGGGACAACTTCATCAATGACCCTATATGGGACATGCCAATTTGGGTGGATCTTGTTAGGCTTTTGCCAAGTCTTTTTGAGGACTAGGTCCCCTACAGTGATTGGACTTTGCTTCACCCTCTAGTTGTAAAACATGGTAGTCCTCTGCTGGTAGGCATCTTGCCTTATCTCCGCGTCTTCCCTCCTTTCCTCCATCAAGTCTAAGTCAAGTCTTCTTTCTTCCATATTTCTCTTGGGGTCATATATTTGGACCCTATGAGTAGGAAACCCAATCTCGGTGGGGATGACGGCTTCTGAACCAGACGCCAGCATGAACGGGGTTTCTCCAGTAGGAGTCTTTTTCGTTGTCCAATAGGCCCACAGTACAGCGTATAACTCCTCAACCCATCTTCCTTTTGCCTCCTCGAGTTTCTTCTTGATCCCATCTAGGATTGTCCTATGTGTAACTTCCATTTGCCCATTAGCCTGAGGTCGTCCTAAGGTAGAGAAGAACTATTTTACCCCTGTTCTTTCATAGTATTTCTCCGGGGATACATTCTTAAATTGAGTCCTGTTATCTGAGATGAGGGTGTTGGGGAGACCATATCGACATATAAAGTTTTTCCAGGTGAACTGGAAGGTCTTCCGCTCGGTAATCGTGACCATCGGCTCCGCATCTACCCATTTTGAGAAATAGTCAATTGCTACTATCAGGTATCGATAGTTATTGGCATCCCTAGGCAAGGGTCCTACCAGATCGATTCCCCATACTGCGAATGGCCATGGAGACGTGATAGAGGTGAGAGGTTGATGGGGATGGTGGGGTATGGTGGAGAACCTTTGATATTTATCACATTTTTTTACGTATGCTGTGGCATCTTTCCCCAAGGTCGGCCACCAGTAGCCCTGGGTTACTATCCTCTTTCCTAAAGACCTGTACCCAATATGGCTTGAACATGACCCCTCCCACATCTTGCAAAATGTGTGGGACTTCATACGGGTGCACACATCTAAGTAAGGCGAGCAAAAACCCATTTTTGTACAAGGTGTCTCTGATGACAGTGAATTTTACAACTCTGTATCTCAACTTCTTCCTTTCTTTCCTTGCTTTTGGCATCTCCCCCTCTTTAATGTATCTGATTAAAGGGTCCATCCATGAAGCTTCCCTGCCAATATATAAACAAGTGCCAAGTGTTCCATCTACATCTTCGATTGTTGGTCGAAGAAATATTTCCATTGGGGTTGTCCTCCTAATATATGTCCTAGTTGTAGAGGCCAGCCTAGCAAGTGCATTGGCTTGGACATTATCAAGACTAGGTATCCTCTTCAATTTTAACTCTCCAAAGCTCTTCAATAGTGAAGCCCTTATACTTTTGACTCACTTGAGTCTATATTGTATAAGTGTTCATCTAGTTTGGAAATTGTGACAAAATTATGTCTATCCTAGAAACCAAAGACCCTCAGAGATTGGTTTGCTATTTCATTCATCTATCTTGTAGTGATCTAGACCAAATTACCAACACTCACACACAGTAGAATGCATCATATACATGTCATATTGCATATTAATGTGTGCACATATGTTGAGTATGTTTAAATCTATAAATTTGATTTTTAAATATTTTTTGGGATTTTATAAACATTTTTTAATAAAGGTTTTATTAATTAAAACTTAGTTTTTAAATTGTGTGGGTTCAATCTACAATTATGGTTTAATGGGTTTATTGGCTTAAAGTTGCTTTGGGTAGAAACCAAAAGCGGCAGAGAATTCAGGGTATGGTTGTAAATATTTTTATGACGCGCGTTTTATATCGCCTAATAGATCAACACATGTTGCTTGCTTATTGGTGCATTTTGTGTTTCTTTACTGAGTATATAATCGTGTATGCTTACAAACGTTAGATTAATCCTTATCAGCGATCTGCATGCTTTCTTTGGTAATCCTTGTGTATCCCTCTTGAACCAATCAGGTGAATTTTAATCACCGCGTACTGTGAGCCCTTGGATCAAAGTCAATCCAGCTTGACTCAATCCTGACCCTTGTTTTTGAACCATCTTCTCGATCCTTATCTTAATCCTATAAAAGGAACCCTCCTCTCAATCGTCTAAGACTTTTGGCCAGTTCATTTTTTTAGAGTAAAAAGAGAGGGTAGAGAGAAGAGAGAGAAGAGAGAAACCAGAGAGAGAGAGTTAGAATCCCTAACCCTAATCCTTGTTCGTCAAGCCTCTTTCAAACCAAACACTCCTCTAAAACTCCTACATATCCAAAACACTACCCTGAGTGTTCTTGAGTTTTTTAGAGATATTTGTGTTGTTGGTTGTGTTATTGTAACCTCTTGTTCATTAGATCTTGTTCCCAACTTAAAATGTTTACTTAGATCTATTTTCTTCTTCATAGAAATTTTAAATCTATGTTCTGCATGTTACATCACACTTAGATTTTCACGGTTTATTTCTCATCTTGAGAAATATATTGTTGATTCTTTTCTTAAAATCGTTTTTTAACTTTGAAATCAACAATAAATGTTTTTTGTTTCTAGTTCTATTAAAACTAAACCTTTGACCTAGTTTGGAATCACACTTGGAGGTTTTCAATCTCAAAAATCTTTTCAAAACTCTGATATTGATTAAGATCTTGATACGTCTTCTGAGCAAGGTACCCGTGGATTCTGGGATTGATTTAAAGGTCAAAAAGGGTTAAAGTTTTGTAAGAAGAGAGAAAAAGAAAAATCACTGCATATAGCCTTATATGTAATTTGTTGGGACTGTTTGTACTTAATAAGTGTGTGTGTGTGTGTGCATGCATGTGTTAGAGAGCACCTCCACAAACACTTTCACCCTACCACACGAAAAGTGTTGGTAATAAGATCTTGTGAACAAGAGTCGACGTAAAGTGCTGGAACAAATCAGAAGTTAACAAACTGAGAGAACAACATCAACAATCAGAACTACAGAGAAGTTATAAGGACATTAGAGGGTACATTCCTAAACTTATATAGGTCTGAGTTGTATGCATGTTAGTTATATAGTTTGTAACTGGTAAATATATTTTAGTGGATTTTTTATTTTACTCCGTAGAGGGAGTCGTGGATATTTCCTCAGTTGGTGAGGTTTTACCACGTAAAAAATTGTGAACTTAATCTTCCTACATATTCTCATCTCATTCTTGGTTGTGCTGAGTTTAAAGTTTGTTTAAACTATTTTATAAACCTGTTAGTCAAATCTTGAATAGATCTCGTACATACTGTTTTATTAAACACGTCTTGTGTTCAAATAGTTTTGGTTTTTAAGAAAAGAGTTTCTTCAAAAAACTGTTCGGAGTTACTTAAATAGTTTATTTTTAATAAACGGCTTTAGTAACAGATTTTCAATTGGTATTAGAGCTTGGTAAAATTATTTTAAAGAGATCTTGGGTTTCTGAAATTATTTTCTAAAAATCAAATATGGACGAGAAAAATGAAAGATTTGGTAACTTGACCAGACCTCCTATCTTTGATGGAACCAATTTTGCTTACTAGAAAGTAAGAATGATTGCTTTCATTCAAGGAACTCTGGGAGATGATGTCTGGGACATTGTTGAAAATGGTTACACTTTTCCTACAAAACCAGCCACTGAAGGAAGTAATGAGAGGGTTAAGAAAGTATTAAGTGAGTTCACTCAAGAAGAGAAACAAGTTTCTCGAAATAATAACAAAGGAAAGAATTTCATATTTATGTCCATAAATGAACATGAGTTCAAAAGAATCTCATCTTATACCACTTCTAAGGAAGCTTGGGACACTTTGGTTACTGCTCATGAAGGTGACACTAGAGTTAAGGCTGCTAAAACTCAAATGCTCATTCAATAGTATAACTCCTTAATTATGTCTGAGACTGAGTCATTTGATGACTTCTATATGAACCTGACTGATATTGTGACAAAATTGCATGCTAATGGGATAACTTATGACAGACAAGAAATTGTATCTAAAATTCTGAGATCATTACCACAGAAATTTGATAATAAAAGATATGCTATTGAGGAAATGTGTGATATTAATCTCACTCTTGAACTACTCAGTAGTAAATGAAGAACTTTGGAAATGGAACTGGAATTTAAGAAACAATTGACCCAGTCCCATAGGAAACAGACTAGTTCCAATCTATGCTTCTCTTCTAAATTGATTAAGCCCGAGTTTAATACTTCCAATGATGACTCTGATGAGGAATGCAATATAGAGAGCTTGGACAATCAGATTGCCTTAATGTCAAAATAGTTTAAGAAAATCATTAAGTTTAGAAACAACATGGTAAATAAACAAGGCAAGTCAAATTATACAACTCCCTTTAATCACAGACCTCATGAGAAAAGCCATGACAAAAATCACAAGGACTCTCACATTAGACCTAATAGAGACCTTAAGAAGACTGAATGCTATAGATGTGGTAAACTAGGACACATTGCACAAGACTATAGAGTTAACTTGAACACTCGAAACAAACACACTAGAGCCAACATTTGCAAAACATGGGATGATTCAAGTGACTCTGAAAATGAGGAACCTGAGTCATCTGATGTTTTTGACCCTTGCATGTCTTTCTTTGCCAAGATTATCTATAATTATGATATGCATGTGCTTGTTAATGAGGATGAATCTAGTAATTCTATGTCTGATGTTTCGAATATTGTTGTTACTAGTTTATATGCTTTGATTACTGAGAATATTGCTATCTCTTCTTTGGGGTGTGTGAGTCAAAGGGAAAGCGATAATGACGATGTCAATGGGTGTGTGAGTTCAAAGAATGAAGCCTTAGGGGTCACTTCACACACTACACTTAGTGACTCGGACAATGAAGACCTCCCAGATATTAGCACACTTTACACTAAAACTCTCAAGAAAAGCACTACACTAGAAAAAATTATGAAAGATCTTACCAAAAAGTTGGAATATCTAAGCCTGATGGTCAAACTGAATGCTGAAGAGTATACTACCCAATGCTTAACTCATGAAAGTGAAATTAAAATGTTTGATCAAAAACTCAAAGATTTGTCTGAAACAAATGAAACTCTAGAGAAAAAATACAAAGGGACATTGTTAGAATTGGAACAAACTAAAGAAAAGACAGCAACTGTTTTCAAAAAATTTACAAAATTTGAAAATAATTCAAACTGTTTTGATGAATTTGTTGCTGATTCTAAAACCAATTCTGATGATCGAACTGGAATAGGATTTTGCCCCAATTTGAAGACACAAACAAAATTGTTTGAACCTATCAAGTTTGTGTCAGGAGGTAAAAGACCTATTGAAACATGCCCAGATTTTCATTCCCTAAAAACTGAGTTTGATTCAAAACATCAAAATTTTAACATTGGGGAATCAAGTTGCTCTAAACATGTAAGTTCACCTAAGGATAAATACGTCTGCCCCTCTATTAGGAAGAGTGAATCTACATTCAAACCTCTACTACCTAGGAATAGAGTTCAACCTCAAAATTCCTCAAAACTTTTGTTTAGAGACTTTCCTAAGGAGACCCCAATTTTGAGAAATCTTTATTGCTCCTACTGCGACATATACGGTCACTCTTTTGATGGTTTCTATGCTAGGAGACTTGTTAAACCTCTCTGTAATCCTCCTATCTATCAGAATTTTAACTATTCTAGGAGAAGCCACAACATTATGTACTTCCTAGACAACCAGACAAAAACTCTAATTATAGGAAGAGAAAGACCAAACCTAAAAGAACATTCCCTAGAAGGATGCCTAAAAATCTTTCTATGACAAATGCTCAAGTCTTTCATAAAATTCAAAATCATGCGCAAAACATTTTTCAACAAAAATCAAATGCTCACCAATTTTATCAATTGAGAGCTAATAGATGCAAAATGAAAAGTAGAGCAATTTGGGTTAGAAAAGATGATCTATTACCCCAGATGAAGTGTAATATTGTTGTTACTGCTTTAAAAGCTGAGCACACATCATTTGGTTGGTATTTAGACTCTAGATGTTCTAAGAACATGACTGGGGATGATACTAAACTTTTGAACAAAACCAGCTTTGTTGGTGGAAAAGTTATTTTTGGTGATGGTGTATCATCTCAAATCATAGGCAAATGAACTCTCCACGAAGAAGGACTCCCTGTTCTTGAAAATTTCCTTCTAGTTAAAGGTCTCAAGGCCAATCTACTTAGTATATCACAATTTTGTAACTCAGATCATACTGTTACCTTTTCAAAGAACAATTGCAAAATTTTAAATGAAAAAGGTGAATGCATAATTACAGGATTCAGGACTCTTGACAATTGTTATACTGTCATGAACAATTCCGAAATCTGTAACGTTGCCAGAATGGATGACAACGAGATATGGCATAACAGAATGGGTCATACAAATTACGATAACCTTAGTAGACTGACCTCTCAAGAAATAGTTAGAGGAGTTCCTAAAATAAAACCCATTCCTAACATTGTTTGTGGTTCCTATCAGGAAGGTAAAATTGTTAAGGCACCTCATAAGAAAGTTAAAGATGTTCTTACCTCAAATCCCTTAGAGCTCATCCATATGGACCTAATGGGTCCCTCCCAAACTGTTAGTCTTTGTGGACACAGTTATATTTTAGTTAGGGTTGATGACTTCACCAGATTTACTTGGGTAGCCTTTTAAAAACAAAAGTCTGACACTTTTCAAACATTCTTAAAAATACTTCTTCGGATTGAAAATGAAAAGGACACTTAAGTTAATAGAATCCGTAGTGATAGAGGTGGAGAATTCAAAGACACTAATATAATAGAGTATTGTGACTATAATGGTTACAAACACGAGTTTAGTGCTCCTCGGACTCCTCAACAAAATGGGATCGCAGAGAGAAAGAATCGTACCCTTCAAGAGATGGCACGTGTTATGTTACATGCCAAGAATTTGCCTAAGTATTTTTGGGTAGAATCTATTCGTATTTCCTATCACATCACAAATAGGGTCTATCTTAGAAAGAATTCCAAACAAACCCATTACGAACTTTGGTACAAGAAAAAGCCCAATCTTAAGTACCTTAGAACTTTTGGTAGTACTTGTTATGTATGCAAAGATAGGGAACACTTGTCCAAATTTGAGAGTCGAGGAGATAAAGCTATATTTTTAGGATACTCGCCTAACAGTAGAGCCTATCGGGTGTATATTCTTCGAACTAAAACCTTGATGGAATCCATAAATGTAATTGTGAGTGACACTACTATAAAGAGTAAGACTGGTGAATCAACTATTGAGGAAGAGCCTATAAACATTTCAGAAAATAACTTTCCTGAAATAGATGATTCATTACCAATTGAGACCCCTGAAGTACCTAACTGGGTTTCTAAAGATCATCCCATAAATAACGGAGTTGGTAACCCTAGTGAGCCAGTGCGTACAAGATCCCAACTAAGAAACTATGCACATTATGCATGTTTTGTTTCCCTAGTGGAACCAAAGAATGTAAATGAGGCATTGAATGACTCTCTGTGGATTTCTGCTATGCAGGAAGAACTTCTTCAATTTGTCATTCATGATTTTTGGTATCTTATTCCTCGTCCTGATCACAAAAAAGTTATTGGCACACGTTGGATTTTTAAAAATAAGTCTGATTAAAGTGGGATAATCATTAGAAATAAAGCTAGATTAGTTGATCAAGGATACTCTCCAATTGAAGGAATAGATTTTAACGAGACCTTTGATCCTATTACTCGATTAGAATCTGTTCGTCTGCTCTTTGCTATAGCTTGCCACATGCATTTTACACTTTACCAAATGGATGTCAAATCTGCATTCCTTAATGGAATATTGATTTAAGAGACCTATGTAGAACAACCTAAAGGGTTCATTGACCCTCAATATCCAAATCATGTATTTCGTCTTAAAAAGGCTCTGTATGGCCTTAAACAAGCTCCTAGAGCTTGGTATGAGCGTCTTTCCAGTTTTCTCTTAGATAAAGGTTTCACAAGAGGTGGAAATGATCAAACTCTATTTGTCAAACATTTTGACAAACACATCATTATTGCTGAAGTTTATGTTGACGATATTATCTTTGGATCAACTTCTCCCTCGAAAATGAAATCCTTCTCTGAAACTATGCATAAGGAATTTCAAATGTCCCTTATGGGGGAGTTACAATTCTTCTTAGGCCTTGAAGTCAAACAAAATTCAGAAGGATTATTTGTATCGCAATCCAAGTACGCTTTAGAGATAGTAAAGAAATTTGGCCTTGAGAGTTCTAAAGATGCTAAAACACCCATGAGTACTACGATAAAACTATCCAAAGTCGAAACTAAAAAATTCGTAGATCCTACTCTATTTCGTAGTATGATAGGAACCTTACTATATCTTACTGCCTCACGTCCTGATATTATGTATGTTTTGTGTGTATGTGCTCGTTATCAAAATAACCCTAAAGAGAGCCATTTAAATGTTGTTAAACGTATCATTAAATATGTAAAAGGCACTCTGAATCTAGGACTTTGGTACACTAATGACACACCAAGCACTATAATTGGGTACACTGATGCTGACTGGGCTGGGTGTACGGATGATAGTAAAAGCACATCAGGAGCATATTATTATATAGGTAATAACTTGGTAGGATGCAGTAGTAAGAAACAAAACTGCACATCACTCTCAACAGCTGAATATGAATACATAGCCGCTGGCAGCTATTGTGCTCAATTACTATGGCTTAAACAAATGCTAAGTGATTATGGTATTCAAGAAAACCAATTGAATCTCTATTGTGATAATCAAAGTGCGATTAATATTACTAAAAACCCTGTTCAACACTCGCGAACAAAACACATTAAAATAAGACATCATTTTATACGCGAATTGGTTGAAACTAAGGAATTAGAAATCAATTATCTTCCTACTGATCTACAACTTGCAGATATGTTTACCAAACTGTTAGATTACAATCAATTTATTTCTTTGTGTAAATCTATTGGTATGGTGTGTGCTGATTAATCTCTTTGTTTTTTTCCTTTGCCCATTTGAGACAAAATGGGGGAGAAATTTGAGTCTCTAATGATTCTTTATATATGCTAAACAGCTTAATCTTAGTGATTCATTGCAGGTTTTTACAGTCATACTCAACAGTTGTAATAGAGTATTCAATTGTAAATAGTTGAGTCATGTACTTTTGCTTTCTAGGATTTGGGTAGATAGATTTTTGTAGGAATAGGTTTCCTTTCTTTTTATTGCCCTATGAATTCTAGTTGACTCAAAGGAGATTTTGTCTCATATTTCCAAAGGGGGAGATTGAAGCACCTTATACTCTTGACTAACTTGATTCTATATTGTATAAGTGTTCATCTAGTTTGGAAATTGTGACAAAATTATGTCTAACCTAGAATCCAAAGACCCTCAGAGCTTGCATTTCTATTCAGACTTTGTCTCATATTTCCAAATAGTTTTGTCTAATATTTCCAAATAGTTTTGGTTTTTAAGAAAAGATTTTCTTCAAAAAACTTTTCGGAGTTACTTAAATAGTTTATTTTTAATAAACAGCTTTAGTAACAGATTTTCAAATAGTGACTTCACTTTTTTCACGTATTTGTCCATCCGCTCATCCTTAGCTTCGTATACTCCTAGTATCTAATTCACTACAAGTCTTGAATCATTATGGACCAAGATCTGACCGAAACTAAGAGACCTAGCCAAGGAGAGGCCACCTATCAGGGCCTCATATTCAGACTAATTATTAGAGGCTTTGAAGTTGAACCTCAGGGCATACTCAATGTTTGTGCCGTCGGGTGCTGATACTATTAATCCAACCCCACTTTCGCTGTCGTAGGAGGAACCGTTAACGAAGAGGCTCCACACAGCCTGTTCTTCTGAGAAATTTCCTTTAATGAGGTACCCCTATCTAAAGATATATCTTCCCTCTTCATTTTCTATAACGTTTTCTCTAGAAGTGCTTGTCTCAACCCTATCTGTGGATGGATCAACAATTCTGCCCTACTAGGTATCTGTCTTCTCGAGGCTCTCACCCCCAGCCTCGTCATCTTCCCAAGTAAATTCAGCCACGAAGTCTGCTAAGGCTTGCCCCTTAATGGCCATCATAGGTTGATATACAATTTCAAACTCTCTCAGCTCTATTGCCCAGGCCATTAGCCTCCCCAATTTTTTTGGCTTGTGCAAGACCTTCCTGAGAAGAGAGTCAGTGAGGATGACGATTATATGGGACTGGAAGTATGGCTTCATCTTTCTTGATACATGGATCAAGGCATAGGCTAACTTCTCCATCCGTGGGTATCTTTGCTCTGCCCCCTGGAGTGCCTTACTATTGAAATACATAGGCTTCTGTACCTCGTCCTCTTCTTTAACGATTGATGCGCTGATGGCTGATTCTGAGATGGCTAGGTACACATGTAGTCGTTCACCATGCACTGGCCATAACAACATAAAAGGATACCCTAGGTACGACTTTAATTCTTTGAAAGACTGCTCACACTCTCTGTTCCATTCAAAGTCCTTTCTGAGAATTTTAAAGAATGGTAAACACATGTCTGTCGCTCTGGATACGAGCCTATTCAAAGCATCCACTCGCCCCATGAGCCTCTGAACCTCTTTAATGGCCCTAGGGGTCTTCATTTCTAATAGAGCTTTTATCTTCTCAAGGTTGGCCTAAATACCTCTTTGATTGACAATGAACCCCAAGAATATCCCTGCTTCGACTCCGAAGACACATTTGGTCGGGTTGAGCTTCATCTGATACTTGTTCATCGTGTTAAATCTCCTCTCGAGGTCCGCCACATGGTCCTCTGCCTTTAAACTCCTTTTCAACATGTCATTTATATGAACCTCCATAGACTTCCCGATTTAGTCTTTGAACATTTTATTCACAAAACGCTGATACGTTGCCCCCGCATTCTTTAGGCCAAAGGGCATGACCCTATATCAGGGCTTATGAAGATCTGGTTATAACTTGAATAGGCATCGATGAATCTCATTAGCTCATGGCCTGCGGTAGCGTCTACCATATAATTAATGCGAGGGAGAGGGAAGATGTCTTTGGGATAATATTTATTGAGGTCGGTAAAGTCCACGCACACCCTCAATTTCTCATTGGCTTTTGGGACTATGACCACATTGGACATCCATTCAGGATAGATGACCTTCCTGATAAACTCATCTTCTTCGAGCTTCTTGACCTCCTCCCTTATGACCTCATATTTTTCTCGAGCTTCATGATTTTGGGGTTGATCCCTAGCATATCTGCATGACTCAATGCAAAGACATTATGTCTTCTCCTTAACATCTTGATGAAGTCTTCTTTGATTTTTTTTCTTTAAAGCTTTTCCTATTTGGACGGTTTTTTTCGGCTCATCCTCATTGAGGATGATTGATTCTACATCTTCCGTGGCTTCTCCTTTCTTCATCTTCGTCTCATCCCTGGGGTCGAGGGTATCAATATTGTAAGTAGTCGTTGCCTTCTTGTGCGCCTCTCTTTCTTCGACGGAGTTGAAGTAACATTCTTGTGGTGTCGTCTCGTCTCCCTAAACTTCCCCTACCCCATAAGGGGTCAGAAATTTGATCATCTGATGAACCGTAGATGGCACAGCCTCAAACCCCTTGAGGGCTACTCACCCAGTATAATGTTGTAGACCGAGAAGACATGTTCATCCATCACGAAGAAGCTGACCTTCTTGGTAAGCCATCTCGGCCATTCGTCCCCCATCATGACATCGACCTTATACACTACTAGAGGATGAACCTTTTCCCCACTGAACCCAATCAATGGGTGATGATATGGGATGATCCTATCATGGCTGAGGCTTAAGGCTTTGAAGCACGGCTAGAACATCACATCTGTAGAACTACCCCCGTCTACCAAGATCCTCGGAACCTTACATCTATGCACCCTGGTAGTGATGATGAGAGGGTCATTATGTGGGTCTAAGAGGACTTTGAAGTCCACTCTTGAGAACCCCATTATCAGAGTATCCATATCAACCTTCTTCTTTTTTTCTGCCTTCGCTTCAATAGAGGTTGAATGTACAGCTTTTGTCACTACCTTGGCTTCAGCTACATGTGCGACTTATGACCCTCCTCCTTCTAGTCCCCCGAAGATCATCCCAACACCGAGTGAGATCATATTAATTCTCTTTACAGTGTCGTGGTCATCTCTCGGTGGGAGGTTAGGGGCGTCCTCATTATCTGAAGGGTCGTCCCTTCTTTTTGGAGGATCTTCTCTGCACGTATCACCTCTCTTCTTCTTAGGGTCTTCCCCTCGGCCCCTCTTGAAGGCACCTTTGTCGATATATTTCCTTAGCTTACCTTCTTTTAGTATTTTCTCGATTTCATCTTTTAGAGAAAAACACTTGTCGGTCACATAGCCATGGTCTTGGTGAAATTCACATCACAAGTTTTTGTTCCTCTTGTAGGGAGCTTCCCTCAACTTCTCATGCCACTTCAAGGACCAGTCGCTCTTTATCTCATTCAGAATATCTTCGCAGCTCACTGTCAGAGGGGTGTAATCAATGAATTTGTCATTTACTAACCTCTTCTTCCCCTCTTTGTTCTTTTTTGGGTACTTACCCCCACTGGTACATCCTTTTTCATCTTCGTATTTTATGTCCATCGCCTCTTCGATATTCATTACCTTGCCTATTGTTGACAGCAATTCAACCATCATCCTCGAAGGGTCTTCAGCAAGCGTCCATAACAGGTTCCCCTTCTGGAGTCCTCCAATGAGGGCTGTCATGGCTATGCTTTTCTCATAGTCTTCTACCTCTAACTTTTCTTTGTTAAATCTGGCTATGTAGTCTCTTAGACTCTCGTTCTTCCCCTACTTAACATAGATCAGGTGTGTGGTCTTCTTCTGTGGCCTCACTCCAAAGCAAAAATTATTGATAAACCAATCTGCTAACTACTTAAAGTTTTCAATGGAGTTCTTTGGAAGAGACATATACCATACATGTGCAGCCCCAGTTAGAGTGCTAAAAAAAGGCACGACACCTCATCTCATCTCATCTCATCTGAGATAGAGTATATGTCTGCCGCTAATTGGTACATCTCAATATGATGGACAGGGTTTGTGCTTCCGTTATACCTTGGAGTGATCGCAGGTGGTTTAAACTTGGAGGGCGTTAGGAAGTTGACTATCTTCGCCATAAAGGGTGAGCCTATGTATTATCCTTTCTGAAGAGGGTTCCGAATCTTCAGGATGTCACCGATTTTATCCTCCAGTATTTGGATCGAGTCATTCCATGGCCTCGTAGGGTCGGCTTAGCCGATGTTATCCCCTGCCGCCTCTTTGAGGTGAACAGAGGCTTCTGTTGCGGCAGGCCTTTGTCAGCTGTTTACTTCTCCCTGACCGTCATCCCGTCCGTGGGTTCGGCCCCTATGGGGTCGGCCATCTACTGCCTCCCTTCTGGACCTCGCAATACTTCTCGGCCGGGATAATTTTTCTCGCAGGTCATTTACTGGGTCTAGCCTCTCAAAGGTCGACCCTCTGCTCAGACGGTCGAAAGCAGATCTTCTCGAGCGATCGTCGAGATTTTTTCTTCCACACTTCCCTCTGCTCTCCTAGATAGGTCGCACAGTATTGTTAGAGACCTCATACAGCTCCCAACATTCTATTGGAGCCTCTTCCCCCTCCACATCATCATATATGTCTTCTGGGAAAGGGTTTTCTTGCCTCCCCAGGCATAGACGCCAGAGGTCAGCAACGTCCCTCTACCACTGTGGAGGTGGCAAGTCTTTGCGTGGTGCCTGGGGGGGTCCCCTGGCCTCGTGTTTCCCCTGAGTTGCTGCCGAAGTAATCATTTTTGGTGAGACTCCTGGTGGTCTTAGTATGTTTTGACTAAGAGCTGTAAATTGCTCCTGCATAATTCGTTGGCTTGCTGCTAAAGACTTCAGGGTAGCATCCATATCGTCCATCTCATACTGAGGTGGTGCAAGACTAGAACTAGGTCACACCCACTATTCGGTGGAGGAAGTGGTGGTGGTGGCATCTCTAGTGCCATGTGTTTGAGCTGTAGATAGATGAATGATCAAAAGACTGAGGAGCTTGAGAACCTTAATGGGTCTCTTTCAATGGTGAAACAGCTCCACAAAGGGGGAGAGTTGGTTCACCACCAGAGTATCCGGTGAGGTCAAGCTGTATCAAGGAAGAGATGTATTCTCGTTCCCACAGACGGCGCCAAACTGATGATGCTAAGATTCATCACCACCAGATAAGTGATGATGAGCCCAAACAGTGATAACAATGGCATCCATAGAGATATATATGTATAAGTATATAGAAGGGGATGAGTATAAGACATATGAAAGCAGTGGTATATAGTGGTTCAGCCAATCGGGCCTACGTCCACTGTGAGTGTGTGATATATTAAATATGGGCACTAATGGCCTTGGATACAATGCACATAAGCTCACTCTCTCTCTCTACTGTGTATACAACAAAGTTTTAGCTAGGGCTACAATTATCGATCCCTATACAGGGTTGAAGGTGACAAGTATATATAGAGCTTGGGGGTGTAGTGTAGCCCCCAAGCATGCATGGAGCATATGAATGATGATCTAGCCAATCCGTTGCTGACACCTGGATGTGCCACTTGTAATCAATGATGACATAATATTCCCTCATATGAGGGGATGATATTGTTATAACAGTCTGGTCCATGTGCTATATGAGTCCCAAGCACACTGTTCCATGTGTCTCCCAAGTCACGCGCTGTGATGATGTCACCCTCGGCTTATGATGTAAGGCCGAGCGTAAAGTTTCTGCTGGCAGTGAGCCTGGCCTGGCCTGGGCCTTATACTGTCGTACCCTCATAGGGTTATCTATCCATGATGAGGGGTCATCCCCTTGAAGGGTCGTCCAGCCATGATGAGGGGTCATCCCCTTTAAGGGTCGTCTGGGCATGATGAGGGGTCGGCCATTTGGAGGGTCATCCATCCATGATGAGGGGTCGGCCTTTTTAAGGGTCGTCTGGGCCATAATGAGGGGTCAGCCCCTTTAAGGTTCGTTTGGGCCATGATGAGGGCTCGGCCCCTTGGAGGGTCATCTAATATTTATTGGGGGATCATCTTGGCCGATACTTCCTGTAGCGGTGATGTGGTCACTAGACTCGTCCTGGGCCTGAGCCCTCGTCTGGGTGGAGGATACCCTCGTGCTGGATGAGGCTATATATACAGGTATATCAATAAGGCTAAGTCTTTTGTTGATAAAATTAAATACTTAACAGAATCAAATGAAATTCTGGAAAAGAAATATAAAGCCACGTTGTTAGAATTAGAACAGTCTAAGGAAAAAGCCTCTACAGTCTTCAAAAAGTTTTCCAAATTTGAAAGTAATTCTAATTGTTTTGAAGGATTTATTGCTTCTAGTAAGACCAATTTTGATGACAGATATGGTATAGGCTTTTGCTCTAGCACTGACACGCAAACTAAAAACTTTCAAACTATTAAGTTTGTGTCAGGTGGAAAAAGGCCTATTGAAACTTCACCATATTTTCAGGATTTGAAAATGGATTTTAGTAAAAAACAAAAAGGGCCAGACATTGGTACAAGTAATAATCCAAATCATAATGTTGAAAATAAGGATAAATACATCTGCCCTCCCATAAGACAATATGAATTATCTTTTCAACCCGTTCTTCCTATAAATAAGACCAAAATACAACATTTGGATAAACTTATTTTTAAACGTATTCAAAATGTTAAGAAACCAACTAGCTATCTATGTTGTTTATAATGTGATGTATATCATCACTCTTTCAAAGAATGCTTTCGAAAGCATTTATACAAGCCCGTTTTTTGCTCACTTGTATACCAAAGCTTTAACTACTCTAGAAAAAATAGAAATAAATATGTTTTTCCTAAGCAGCCCAATAAGAACTCTAACTATATGAATAAAAAGAGGAAATCTAACTCTAAAAGGAAGTCTATGATAAAAAAACCCTAAATCTAAGTCTAAACCAAATGCTCATAAACCTTTGAAAACCAGAGAAATTTGGGTTAGAAAAAGATGAGTTAATACCCTATATGAAATGTAAAATTATGATCAGTGCTATAAAAGTTAAGCACGCTGCCTTTGGTTAGTATTTAGACTCAGGTTATTCTAAACACATGATCGGAGATGACACCAAACGTTTAGGCTAAACTAACTTATTAGGAGGACAAGTTATGTTTGGAGAAGGTGTATCGGCTCAGATCATTGGTAAAGGGACACTCCATAAAAAAGGGTTACATGTTATCGAAGACGCTCTCTTGTGACTCCAACCATACTGAGACATTTTTAAAAAAATATATAAAATTTTAAGTGAAAATGGTGATTGTATCATTATAGGCCTCCGAACATAAGATAACTGTTACATAGTCAATCCGGGTATTGAGGTTTGTAACATTGCCAGAATGGATAACAATGAAATCTGGAACAAAAGGTTGGGTCATATAAATTATGATAATCTTGGTAGATTGAGCTCTCAATAAATAGTTAGAGGTCTCCCTAAAATAAAGCCTATTTCTAGCATTAGTTGTGGGCCTTACCAAGAAGGGAAGATAGTTAAGACTGCTCATAAAATAGTTAAAGATATTCCAACATTAAAATCTCTAGAGCTTATCCATATGGACCTAATGGGTCCCTCTCGAATTGTGAGCCTATGCGATAACGGTCATATATTAGTAATGGTCAACGATTTCACTCGTTTCACATGATTCGATACTTTTCAAAAAATTTTGAAAATACTGTTACGTATAGAAAACAAAAAGGATACCAAAGTTAATCGAATATTTGGCGATAGAGGAGGTGAGTTTAAAGATTTAGGTGTAAGCGAATATTGTGAAGCTAATTGTTACCAACACGAATTTATTGCCCCTAAGACCCCATAGCAAAATGGAATAGTAGAGCGTAAGAATCGTGCCATTCAAGAAATGGCTAGGGTGATGATTCATGCCAAGAACCACCATAAGTATTTTTGGGTTGAAGCTATTTGGACTGCATGTCATATCATAAATAGAGTTTACCTTAGGAAGACTACCAAACAGACTCCTTATGAATTTTGGTATGGGAAAAAACCTAACCTGAAATACTTTAGAACCTTTAGGAGTATTTTTTATATGTGCAAAGACAGAGAACATCTGTCTAAATTTAAAACCCGAGGAGATAAAGCCATATTTTTTGTCTATTCTCATAATATTAGAGCTTACCGTATCTGTAACCTTCATACTAAAGTTATAATAGAGTCTATCAATGTGATAGTTAGTGACACCAATGCTGAGAGTAAGAATATAGAACCAACTATAGTGGAAGAGACCGAAAATATTTTTAATCATGAATCTCCAGATATAGCTGATTCTTTACCAACTGATAACCCCTAAGTGCCTAACTGTTTTTCTAAGTATCATCCCATAGATAATGGGGTTGGTAACCTAGATAAGCCTGTTCGAACAAGATCCCAGTTACGTAATACTTCTCATTTCGCATGCTTTGTTTCTTTTATAGAACCATAAAATGTGAATGAAGCCTTGAATAATTACTTTTGGATAGGTGTTATGCAAGAAGAACTCATTCAATTTAAAACTCATGACGTATGGTATCTTATTCCTAGGCCAGAAAATAAAAGGGTTATTGGAACTAGATGAATTTTTAAAAATAAAACTGATGAAATAGTGATGATAGTAATAAACAAGGCCATACTTGTGGACTAAAGATATTCTCACATTAAAGGGATTGACTTTGAGGAAACTTTTACCCCCGTAACCCGTCTCGAATCCGTTCATCTTCTCTTAGTTATAGATTGTCACTTAAGATTTGCTCTCTATCAAATGGATGTAAAGTCTGCAATCCTTAATGGTATTCTAACCGAGAATACTTATGTAGAACAACCTAAAGGATTCATTTATTCATAATACCCTAACCTCATCTATCATTTAAAAAAGGATTTATATTATTTGAAATAAGACCCTAGAGCCTGGTATGATCGACTGTCAACTTTTCTTATTGAAAAAGGATTTCGACGCAGTGGCAATGATCAAACTAGTTTTGTTAAACTTTTTGATAAAAATGTCTTAATAGCCTAAGTATATGTAAATGCTATTAATTTTGGACTAACTTCCCCGTCTAAGGTTAAAATGTTTTCTGATGTTATGCATGGGGAGTTCCAAATGTCTTTAATGGGAGAACTTCAATATTTTATAGGACTTTAAGTCATATAAAAGTCTGACGGGTTATTTATTTCGCAATCAAAATGTGTTATAGAGTTAGTTAAAAAGTTCATCTTAGACAACGCCAAAATAGCCATGAGTACGTCAATCAAACTATCTAAAGATGAATATGGGAAAGCGGTAGACCCTACCCTTTATAGAAGCAGGATAGGTAGCCTTTTATACCTTACAGCCTCGCGTTCAGATTTAATGTATGCAGTTTATGTTTGTGCACGCTATCAAAGCAATCCTATGGAAAGTCACCTTCAATGCGTCAAACGTATTATTAAATATGTTAAAGGGACTTTAGACCTAGGAGTATGGTACACAAAGGACACATCTAGCATTATTGTAGGATACACAAGTGCAGATTGGGCTGGTTATTCTGATGACAACAAAAGTACATCAGGCGCTTGTCATTACATAGGAATAAACAAAACTACACTTCTCTTTCCACACCAGAATCTGAATATATAACCGCGGGTAGCTGTTGTGCTCAGTTAATGTGTATTAAGCAGATGTTGAGTGATTATGGCATTAAAGAAGATAATCTAACTTTATACGGCGATAATAAGAGTGCTATAAATATCTCGAAAAATCCAATTCAACACTCTCGTACTAAACATATAAAAATAAAACATCAATTTATTCAGGAGTTAGTAGAATCAAAAGAATTAGAGATAAACTACTTACCCACAGTATTCCAATTAGTTGGCTTATTTACTAAACCTCTAGATAATTTGAGATTTGAATCATTAAGAAAATATATCGGTATGGTATATCTTGAATAATTCTCTATCATTGTGATTTTTTTTACCCCTTGATCATTTGAGACAAAATGGGGGAGAAATGTTTGAGTCTTTATTGTTATTGGTTTATTTAATTCAACTAAAAAGCTTGATCTTAGTTATCTATATTTAGGTTTCAGTACCGTTTTCTATCAGTGAATACATTTTTAGAGTATTGGTATGTCTTTAGTTGAGTTATGTACTTTTTCATTTCTAGGATATAGGGTAGCTAGAATTTTATAGGAATAAGGTTTTCTTATTTTTTTTGTTATCCCTACGAGTCCTAGATGACTCAAAGGAGATTTTGTCTCATATTTTCAAAGGGGGACATTGAAGCATACTATATATATGACTTACATGGGTCTAAAATATAGGAGCTTATCTAGTTTGTAAATAGAGTCAAAATTTATGTCATCCTGATTTTTATCCAAAGCCTCACTACCTCTTCATAATCTTCAAAGACAACTTCATCAAAATTAAAGAATCTTTAACAAGTAGAAAACCAACACCCACTCAATCTAGGATTTCTTTTTCATTGCATATTGCATTTATAAGGTGTTTGAGTGTGTTTAAATTGGTTTAAAATATTTTTATACATTTTTAGTGATTTTTAGGAATTTTTAAATATTTAAAATCTACTTTAAAGATATTAAAAATTAGGGTTTTAAAAAGTTTTGGGCGTAATTGATAATATCCAAACTTCCTAAAAACTAAGCTGGGTAGAAACCAAAAGCGCTTGATAATATTGTGGGTGGAATTCGTATTTTAAATTGTTCAGAAACATGCGTTTGAAACCTCATCCTATGCATACATGTGTTGCTATCTTATCGGCTGGATTTGTATTTTCTCACACTCACAGAATTAAGATTTAATCCGGAACATTCATTCAAATTCAATCATTGGCCTGCGTGTAGTTTTTATTAATCCAAGTAACTTCGTTGTGGTCCAATCAGAGCGTTTATAATTACGGTGCATCGTGAGCCCTTGGATTGATCACCAGAACAGTCAAATGCATCCTGATCTTTGATTTACCCTTAAGCTTTCAAATCCTTCCTAGCTTCCTATAAATAGGACCAATCGTCCTCTCATTTACAATCTTTTGATAGACTTGAGAGTTGAGAGAGAGAGAGAGAGAGAGAGAGAAATAAATTGAGAGAAAATTACCAAACCCAAATAAAAATCCGTCCATTTCATTATCGAAAATAATGTTGTGAGTTTGAGGGTTTCTAGTTTTTTTATATTCAAAACCTCTTTGGTTTTAATCTCTCTCTTTTAATAATATCACTATAATCAGAACTCGTTTATATAAATAGAAACTTGAAGATCTGATTTACAAAGTGATACAGTCACGTTGTAGTTAGATTTATTTTTTTTTAAGAAATCCACCTCTCTTGTTGGATTTATGTTTTAAAACATTTTCATCAAATTTATCCAACAAATCTCGTATCTTTGTTTTTACAAAACTGAGTTGAAAGTTTCAAAATTTCCAGATCTAAGTTTTCCACTTTGAAAAACTTATAGATAAATAAAAGATTAGTATAATCTCTTTTAAAAGGTTCTCAAGAACATAGATCTGAAAATTTTCTACATTCATAAAAGAAACCTAAGTTTAATGTTTTGAAATCCTGCATATCATTCTTAGAAGATCTTCTAAGTTGTAGGATATATGTATGTATAAGCATGTACGTGTTCATGCATATGTTTAGGCACAATACTCACTAACACCTTCACACTACTTCACTGAAATTGTGTGCTGGTCAAGAGATTTCAACCTTTGAGTCGACATAAAGACTAAAAGGAGAAAAAAGGTGCCAAACTGGATAACGACAAGGATAACATTAAGAGCTTGAGAGAAGTCAGAACTGCTGGAGTGTGCTGGTATATTTCTTGATTTAGTATAACTCTTGTTGTGTGTAAAATTCATTGACTGTTTGTAACCTAAAAATTATTTTAGTGGATTTTTGGTTTGAGGTGTAGAGACCTACGTGTATGATTCCCTTACTTTAGGGATTTACAACGTTAAAAATTTTTTTGTCTCGTGTGAATGTTTTTAATACTTGTTTGCACTTACTCTTACTACTGCTGCTATACTTGTCCAAGTTTTTCTTAAACTTAAATTCCATGTAACTGAAATATCTTGTCCTTAACATTTCAACACATCTTCTTGTTTTTTCCAACTATTATTAAAAGAGTTTCCTCAAGAACACGGATCAGACCCTTCTTAACTGTTTTAACTTTTGATTAAACGAACTAGCAAGGGATTTTCAATTACCTGAAATTTCAAAATAGTAGCCTATTTTTTTAATTCTGCAGAATGTGTAATTCAAGAGTCATTTTTTTATTTAGTTAATTATGCATTTACTATTTTTGAGTTCCTATGTTTGTCATTTGTTATTATTCATGTGTGTATGGTCGGAGGGTTTTTCCAACACATTTAAATATATCGTATGCATGTAAGAGCTCAAAATAATTAAAATTTAATATATAAATAATCTTCTGGGAACTTGTGTTCTTCGCTTGTTGGAGGGTTCCATTGAGTGTGAATGTGAGTGTGAGTGTGAGTGTGAGTGTGAGTGTGGATTTACACCTGTGGGTGTCACTTGGGGTTCTAGAGAATGCTAGCTGAGAGTCCAAGAGAATGTTAGATGAGAGTCCAAGAGTCTAAATATTATGCCGACTATTCCCATAGTAGGGTTATTCTATTTATATATTTAAAAGTCACAACTATGCTAATTATTATAGTGAGCTTTTCTGTTGTGATCGAACTTTTTCATAAGCCTTATATATTTGGTTGTTAAGTTATAACGGGACTATATCTAGTCACTTTATCATCATCCATGTGAAGTTCGTCCTTATTTAGTTCGTGATCGCCGAGCGGCTAGGACTTGTAATGGTGTGGTCTTATTTATGTGGCACTTGTCTCGCCAGGTGGACTTCCACACTCATAATCCCTTCATATATCATCATCAAATATCTCTAAACTACCTTGTGTGTTTATAAAATATCTTCATTTTTTGAAAGCCTTGTGGACTACCCACCAAAATCTTCGCACTTGGAACCTAGAAACAGACTCCATTTTAAGAATATAAAAACAAAAAAAATAGTTTACATAACAGATTATTTAATTTGTTGAAGTGAAAACTCTTGAAAGATCTGTACATAATGATACTTTTTATCAAACTTTATGTAGAAATATGTTGATATAAATATCTATGTTAACGCAAAAATTCTCCATCTGCGAGGACCAATCAGAAAAGGACACGTGTCATCCTACGTGGCAATATTCGACACCCGAGGAGTGTTAGTCGGCACCCGAGGAGAGTTGGTCGGTACCCGAGGAGAGTTAGTCGACACCCGAGGAGAGTTGGTCGGCACCCGAGGAGTATTAGTCGGCACCCGAGGAGAGTTGGTCGGCACCCTAAGAGTGTTGATCGGCATACCAACCAGGAATATCAAAGGATAACTACGTATTTAATGATCATTAATGTACATTTATATTGTAGATGACAACAAATAGCATACCAAGCAATTAGATTCGTTGAATATAGACATAATGTATAAATGTCTACATACAATGAATCTCTTTATCCCCCACCACTATAAATACATGTATTCCCTTAGCCAAAAGGAGAGAGAGATCCAAGAGATCCAAGAACCGAGAGACACCATACACAAGATCCATACCTTTTTCTCTCTCTACACCACATTGTGCTATTGTAAACCCTTGGGAATAAAATAACAGTGGACGTAGGCTTTTCCTTATAGCCGAACCACTTTAAAAATCTTTGTCTCTCATGTGCTTGATTGGATTGCTTTTATCTATTTATCTGTGATCATAAAAATGGGATTCGGTCCAGTTTTTTGCATCAACAGATTGGCGTCGTCTGTGGGAACGTGTTACAACCATTGTTCTCCATCAAAAGCTAAGTATTTATTTTCTCTATGTATAATCAATTATACGTACATCTTTTGATTCAATCATGATTTTTATATTTATATACATAAATTAATTGTCCAATTTTTATCTGTAAAATATTGCATATCATGATTTTTAAATCATAACTATTAGATTAATTCTTATTTAGAAATCTGAAAAATAATGGATTTCATAAATCATAAATTTTTGCTTGATTCTCAAGTTTCAATTCTATATCATGGATTAAATATTTTAAATGATTACATATACCAATATATACGACGATGATAAGATTTAATCATTTTCATTGTTGATTTTGAAATAAATTTTGTAAGATCTTTGATGTCTATTCAAATTGCCATCATATTTTTAATAAAAGAATGGGAAAAAGTTAAAGACAATGAAAATTTTCCTCATGGAAATCATGACCCAGATCTACTTTCTCTCTCTTCAAGTTTGAGTCTCTTTGCATTCACTTTTTTGAACTATAAACTTAATTTGGTTCATCTTCCATCTATGTCAATAAAGTCAAATTAATTGATTTTTTATATAAATTTGGTAATAACTTCTATCATTCACCATATTTTTATCTCTCCAAATTGGGAATAGGAAGGGATCAATATAAAAAATAATTTTCTCTCACCTAAAAAATCATTACCCACCTCTTGTAAAAGAGGATCAGTAAAATAATCATGACCATATCAAGACTCTGGGCACAAATTTGATATGTTGGCCCCTCGTTCATCACATCACAAGGTTTCTTTGTCGAAATCACACGATCTAGTGGATTATATATTAATTCATTTAATTAACATTCTTAAGGCTTAAATTTTACATTGAATGTTATTTTTTTATCTAAAGATTCGATATATTCTGGTCATCCAACCATATATTCTATAATTTGAGATATCCTTAAATGTTGGTCGACAACATCCATGTTGTTTGTCGGCAGCAGTAGAATCTTGGGGTATTAAAAAATGCTAAGCACCCCTGATATTTCTTTAAACACAAGTTCGGCTTGGGGACTAGCAGGGGGCTTAAGTCTTTTTTAACTTATGATCACCCCAAAAATATTTTTAAAACCAAGTGATAAATAATTTTCAAATAGCAACTTATACCTGATTAGCTGTTGGAGATTAAATAAATTTACAAAAAACTCTACGTCTTATTTATGGCGCAAATCTAATAAAAATTTGTACATCTCACACACGTGTGGCACAAAAATATTATTTCATAATTTGAAATTTTTATGTTGATACATATCATATATTGATTGGATGAGTAAATTATTCTCATGACTAATCAATTCAGCCTACACATATGGTAGAGCAAATTATTAATTTTTACAGGCACAAGATTCAATGCCGACGAATGCTAAAGCACAAATTATTCTATATCCGTTCGGATTCATATTTTATATTTATCTCAGCATGGAGCTCGAAAAATCTCTTCTCTCTCTATATATTCGGCTCCGAGGAAAAGCTACAACAGTTATTATATTTCACCCCCAACGGATAGTTGGTCGGGGTAATTCTTATTTACATTCAGGCCCAAATATCTGCTCCAGCACAAATGATTCTATATATCCATTGGGATTCATATTCTATATTCATCTCAACATGGATCACGGCGAGATACTTATTATCATATTCAGCTCTGAGGAGAACTATAACATTTATTATATTTCACCCCCAACGGATAGTTAGTCGGGGTAATTCTTATTTATATGCAGGCCCAGCAAAGTTCTCGGCCATATTCTTATGTTCTGGAAAATATTATTCTTATTCGGCATTCTGCAATTATGCCTCGACAAGATACTTATTCAGCTTTAAGGAGAATTACAACATTCGTTCGGATAATTCTTATTTATATCCAGGCCTGACGACGTTCTCGGCCATATTCTTATGTTCTGAAAGATCTTATTCTTGTTCGGCATTATATGATTCTACCTCGACTGATCGGCGAGGCACTTTATTATTTTTAATTATTCTTTATATCTATTTGGATGCATATTCTATTCTCATTTCAGCATGGAGCTCGACGAATATTTATAATCATATATTCAGCTCCAAGGATATCTCCAACATTTATATTATCTTATTCCCAACAATCTGTTGGTCATCGCCGAGGAGGTATCCTGCATTTATATTATCTTATTCCCAACAAATCTGTTGGTCAACGCCGAGGAGGTCTCTAGCATTTATATTATCTTATTCCCAACAAATCTGTTGGTCAGCGCCGAGGAGGTCTCCAGCATTTATATTATCTTATTCCCAACAATCTGTTGGTCAGCGCCGAGGAGGTCTCTAGCATTTATATTATCTTATTCCCAACAATCCGTTGGTCAGCTCCGAGGAAGTCTTCATCATTTATTATCAATTACCACCAACTCCGATTGGTAGACAAAATCCAACTCCAGTTGGTAGATAAAATCCAACTCCGGTTGGTATTGGTCGATAAATCTCATTCAAAGTTCACATTCCACAGTTGGGGGCTTCTATTACAGATATATTTGTTCATTTGGTGGCACATTCTTATAACATCATGAAGTCGAGCATCAAATTCAATTCCACAAACTCACACGCTCGGGGCCCCGACCAATCATCATTCAGGAGTTGTTTTTCTTGCTCAGGAATTACTTTTGATATTGAAGTTCAGGAGGTATATTGAAGTTCAGGAGGAATATTGAAGTTCAGGAGGTATATTGAAATTCAAGAGGTGTATTCAGAAGTATCAGGACATGATGAAAGAAAGCGACAAGTATTCCACCGAGGAACTCTGTCAGACCAGAAATTAGAAGACAAGTTGCCTATATGGAGGCTATATGTAGATGGCTCATCTTGCACTACAGGCTGTGGGGCAGGGATCGTTTTGAACAGCCCAGTCGAGGTCGACATGGAATACGCCCTACGTTTCTAATTCAAAGCTTCTAATAATGAGGTTGAGTATGAGGCCATGATTGCAGGTCTTAATTTGTCAAATACTATGGAGGCACAGCAGGTTATTGTCTTCAGTGATTCTCAATTGATCGTAAACCAAATGTTGGGAATATATGCAGCCAAAGGAGAATTGATGATCAAGTATCAAGCAAAGGTGATGGAATTGGTATCAGAGTTTGTTGCTGTTCAACTGGTAAGAATATCAAGAATGGAGAATGTGAGAGCATACGCCTTGGACCGATTAGCATCAGCTACTCGTACCGAGCTGCGAAGAACGATACCAATTGAATTATAGAAAGTCGGAGCATAGATGAAGACCTGACGATTAATATTATTACCCTTGATTTAAGACTATATTGGATGGATCCCATCGGAGAATATATTGAGGAGGAACAATTACCGGAGGATAAGCTCGCTGCCAAGAAATTGAAGTTTAAAGCTGCTCGGTATGTACTAATTAATGGTATTTTGTATAGACGAGGAATTATGGAAGGTTTGCAAAGATGTATACATCCCTCCGAGGTGAAAGAATTGATTAAAGAGATACATGAAGGGTCCTGTGGAGCCCATGTAGCAGGTCGGACACTTTTGCAAAAGGTGATGACGCAGGGATACTATTGGTCGACGATGAAAGCTAACTATATAAGCCTATGCCAAGAAATGTGACAAGTGCCAATGCTTTTCCTCCATCCGAAGAACTCCATATGCATTGCTGACACTCATAACTTCCCCTTGGCCATTTTTCATATGGGGGAATGATTTGGTTGGACCATTGCCAACGACTCGAGGAAGATTCAAATACCTCGTCATCGCAGTAAATTATTTTACTAAGTGGATAGAAGCTGAGCCACTTATTGACATGACATACGAGAAGGAAGGTGTACCAGTTTGTTTGGAAGAACATCATCTGCTGATATGGTCTCCCTCATGCCTTCATCACAGACCATGGAACACAATTTGATAACGAGGAGTTTGCTGCCTATTATCATCAGTCAAACATTTTGAAGGTTCATTCAGCGCCAGGATATCCTCAGAGCTAATGGACCAGATAGTTCGAAAGAACCAAAAAATATACTCCTTTGGTTAGGAGGTGACACTAGTGTGACCAACTACGGTTGGTAAGATATCTAGTGGACAGTTCGAAAGAACCAAAAAAATACTCCTTTGGTTAGGAGGTGACACTAGTGTGACCAACTACGGTTGGTGAGATATCTAGTGGACAGTTCGAAAGAACCAAAAAAATACTCCTTTGGTTAGGAGGTGACACTAGTGTGACCAACTACGGTTGGTAAGATATCTAGTGGACAGTTCGAAAGAACCAAAAAAATGCTCCTTTGGTTAGGAGGCGTACACTAGTGTGACCAACTACGGTTGGTAAGATATCTAGTGGACATATAGTTCGAAAGAACCACTACTACTCCTTTGGTTAAGAGGTGTACACCAGCATGATAAATTACGGTTGGTAAGATAAAAATATACTCTCACATTACAACTTATGTTGGTCGGGAGGTAAGATTATTACAAAAGTTCCTCGAAGAACAAAAGATTCCAAACTGAACCAAGTATGGTTGGTCGGGGATAAAAACCCACTAATTGTAGTTGGTCGACGAGGAGAATTTATCGAGCTTGGTTAGTCGGACACATTTTATGAAAAAGATAAAAATTTACCAAGTATGGTTAGTCGAGGATAAACTCTCACTAACCATAATTGGTCGATGAGCACAATTTAACAACCTTGGTTGGTTGGAAAAAATTTAAACATTTTTATACTCATTACTTTATTATTAAGTGATCGAGCAACGTTACTAATACTTGTAACTTTTTTATTACTAAATTGGTCGATGAACAGCACAATATTGTTATCTTTTTAACTTATACATATGCACAAATGTAAAGTGTTTGATATTTACAAGACAATAGCAATTAAGATTGCGAACAAAAATGAAAGTCTTTCATTAAATTCAAAAAACAAAATACATTGAGAATGAAAATGTATACTAACTATTACATTGAGATTCCAATTCTATTGGTTTCTTTTCCTTCTACTTTTGAAACAGGTTCCTCGTCAACAAGAGGATCATCTAAAATATAAGGGGAGTTTATGAAGTTAAGATCTTTCAACATTCTGATATTCATCACAGATGATCTATCCGAGAAGCACTAGCTCATTCCCGAGAAGCTCTTGCTCGTCCCTGAGAATCACTTGTTAGTCCCCGAGAACCTCTTGCTCGTCCCCGAACAGAGGTAGAAGTCAAAATCAGCATCTACAGCACTGAGATCTTTACTACTGTCCCGACCAATAATGAAGAAGAAGTTGTATGAAAATATTTCGAAGTCCACCACTAGCTTGGTACTAATCAGATTGAAGAGTTGGGTTCAAAAACTAGTATGTTACTCGACAAAGTATTCAGAGGATCATAAATCAGAAGAATCAAGCACGTGAAGTTAGCATTCAGTTGCTCGACACAGGAAGCATTTGGTCGGCTGGCGAACCAATCAACATACTTGAAGATTATGACAAGCTACAGGTTGCATACTATGGCATGGCTGCATCCAAATTCCCAGGGGTGATACATAGCACACGGAGTTCCTCAAAAGAAAGATTAGCAACCATCGATCAGCCTGCATCATATGTCGTCCAGGAGATAATGCACTTTGTGTTGAACAAATTAAGAAGGTAGATCAAGAATTTCACGAGCACCGAGCAACACTGCAGAATAAATACTCCATCCTTTCAAGTAAACCATCAAGCATGGAGCATTGGGGGCTTCTGTTAACGCAAAAATTCTCCATCTGCGAGGACCAATCAGAAAAGGACACGTGTCATCCTACGTGGCAATATTCGACACCCGAGGAGTGTTAGTCGGCACCCGGGGAGAGTTGGTCGGTACCCGAGGAGAGTTAGTCGACACCCAAGGAGAGTTGTTCGGCACCCGAGGAGTATTAGTCGGCACCCGAGGAGAGTTGGTCGGCACCCTAAGAGTGTTGGTCGGCATACCAACCAGGAATATCAAAGGATAACTACGTATTTAATGATCATTAATGTACATTTATATTGTAGATGACAACAGATAGCATACCAAGCAATTAGATTCGTTGAATATAGACATAATGTATAAATGTCTACATACAATGAATCTCTTTATCCCCCACCACTATAAATACATGTATTCCCTTAGCCAAAAGGGGAGAGAGATCCAAGAGATCCAAGAACCGAGAGACACCATACACAAGATCCATACCTTTTTCTCTCTCTACACCACATTGTGCTATTGTAAACCCTTGGGAATAAAATAACAGTGGACGTAGGCTTTTCCTTATAGCCGAACCACTTTAAAAATCTTTGTCTCTCATGTGCTTGATTGGATTGCTTTTATCTATTTATCTGTGATCATAAAAATGGGATTTGGTCCAGTTTTTTGCATCAACAATCTATAAAAACATGAGTAATATTATAGTGTGGCATTAAGCTAGTTTCATATCTTTTGAAATGTATTGTGGGTTTTTCCAATATTTTATTACAATATACTAGGGGTGTTCGCGGTCCGGTCCGGTTTTGAGGTATTTTTGGGACAGGGCTGCATTAATCGTTCTGAAAAAATTATGGGCCGAGACCGGACTGGAATAATCGGTCTTGGTCCTATTCGGTTTTCAGGCAGTCCAGGTTCGATCTCGATCCTATGCGGTCCCATAAATAATTAATATACAAAATATAAAATCCCCTCCATCCAAGCCCCTTAGCTGTTTTAATATAAAATTCTGAAATAAGGTATACAAAAATATTATTACACAAAGAAATAAACATCATAAAACTTCTAAAACCAAATCCCCTGTTTCAGTTGAAAAAAAATAAAGGAAATGCATTATGTTCAAAAAATCAAAGCCCATAAATCTGGTAATTTGTTTATACTCAAAAGTTGGAATCAGTGTGGTGTGTTAAATGGGTTAGTATATATGATTGTAATTTAGACTAATGTTGTAAATTCTATTGTTAAAAAAAATAGTTTAGAAAAATATTATTACAAAAATAAATAAACATTAGAAAATGAGAAGTGAGAAAGAGCACCTTGACTATCGACGAGTAGGAAGGGTAGAACCTCAACTGCTGATCGGCGTGGGTTTATGCTGGCGGGAGTTGTTTTAGCCGGTGTGGGTTTAGGTCGGGGGGGAATGTTTAGGCCGTATATTTGTTCAAGAGGTGTGGATTTATGTCGTCCGGGGATATTATGGACGGACCGGAGAGAGAGGGACAGAGAGAGAAGATGAAGAATAAGAAATGGTGGGAGGAAGGAGGCTATGGGGAGTGGAGAGGCGAATAGCTGCTGAGAGTGAGAGAAGTTAGAAAGAAATGAGTTTTTGTCTTTAGGGTTCTGTTTTGGTTTTGGGTAAAGGTAAGTAAAAATAAGTGGGTTGGGCTTGGTTTTGGTAAGGAATATAAGGAGGTTAGTAAACTCAAAATATATAAATATTTAATAAAAGCGGTTCGATCCGGTCCAAACCCGCTTTTTATGACACAAGACCGAGACCGAACCGAATAATGCGGTCCTCCACATTTCAAGACCGAATTAGGACCGAATTTTTGAAAAAAAAACGCAAAAGTAGGTTCGGTTCGATTTTTTCGGTCCATTCGGTCCAATCGGGTTCGTGCACAGCCCTACAATATACTAGAAGACAATTTCTTCAACTAGAGTTTAATAAGAATAATAATTAAAAGATCGTCTGGGTGAAATGATCATCAAAGTCTCAACGGCCAAAAATATACATATTCATTACTTTCGAATCGCACTATATCCCACTCACTTTTGGTTTGATTTTTCTATATTCTCTTTTCTTATTCAAATCATCTATTAGTTTAAAATTTTCAATTTAATACCATGTTTAAAAGTGCTATGTTCGGGAGCATGGTTATATGAATTATGTACAAGAGACTTCCTTTATATATATGCATATGTTTGTGCGGGCACGAATCCGTGTTAAACAAAAATGATTTAAAAAAATTTGACAGAACAAAAGTAATACTTTCTAATGACAGAACATGGCAAATATTTTCGCTCTAAACATATTCCTATAAACATTTTTAATTCAATACAAAAAAACATATTTTTGAAGATTCTTTCTATCACTTAATTTAATTTGCTGAAATGAAAACCCTTGGGAGATCCTCTTACAATGATACTCTTTATAACATGCCACGACTTAGTACAATTCTAAGTAAAATGGGCTTAGATCAGAAACATTTGGTGTGATTTAAGAAAAAGTAATTTTAAAGACACTGATAAATAAGTTGAGCATTTTATTTATACATTAATTAAAGCGTGAGATTCACATAAATTGCAATTAAACTGATAATTACGATTTTTGTTATAACTGAGTGAGTGTTATTTCTTAGACTAATTTCCGGGCTTCTTTTTAAATTGTTATTATTCTAAAGTTCATTATATTCAATAATGTTCACTGGCTGAATATTTTGTCCTAGACGTTGGGTGGAATTCTGGTCCCTAGGGCACTAAGCAGCTTCATCATATCTTACTTTTGACCCCATTTGACACTTCCCCAACCGTTAAATTCGTTTATATTTAAACCAAGAATCTTGGGAAACTTTAGACCAATAATTTCTCCCACTTTTTATTCTATAAAGTAATAGGAACCATTATTTGTCTTTTTACAGAACTAGGAAGAAGATTACTTTATTGAATCCTATGTGGAAATAGCCATTAGAAAACATTCACGTGGACCCCAATAGGTCAAACTTTCTTGTTTATATTCAAATTGATAACAAAACTTGGTGAAATATGTGATGGGTTTGATACACGTAATATATATGACATGGGTGTTTTTATGTTGATATACAAATATGACATATATAGTTTGATAGATTTACGTGTCGTTTTAATATTAGCTCGTGTTCGATTTCATATCATTAGAGCTCAAAAACAAATCAATACGAATACGACATGTCATTGTATTGTGCGAAATATTTTAAAATCGTGTGTTCGCCTAAAATTAACCAATATATTTTACTTTCTTTTGAACTCTGAATTGTATGCAATCTAGTTGTGTTAGGCTCCTAATAGGTAGTGTTAATACAAACTTTTTGGGTAATTTACTGTGTAGGTCAGCAAATCAGTTTAATTAGTATATGGTATATTTGTTAAAAACAAGTGAAAAGAAAAAAACTCGAAACGGCATCGTTCTAAACTCGTGCGGAACGTCACGTGTTGTGTGAGAATTAATCTATGCGACAAATTGATCCTTCGTCCCAATTTTTTGCTTATTCACTCCCACCACCCAAGAACCCTCATTTCTAATTGAAGCCCTAGCATTTAATCAACAACCAACCTCATAAAATCAAATTCCAACCAAGAAAATTTAAAGTCACGCAAAAAATTGAACCATAAAATTATAACAAAAATGAAATTGGTTTGATAGCAAAAATGACGTAATTTTGTTTTAAACATCCCATGCAACATATAAATAGGGGTGTAAAGTGTTAATCTTGAAAGTAGCCGTTAGGGAAAAATTCAAATTTTGAAACTAGTTTAATTATCTCACGAAACATGATGTTTCATTTGGGTTTTAATTGTTTATTCTCACGCGGTGCAACATGCACCGCCCCAAAATGGGTCCACTTCCAGATCGGCATTCGTATATTAAATTCGATTTCCATTTACAATACCAAATTCTATATTTAGCCTTTTGACTACACACTAAATCCGTATATTAAATTCGATTTCCATTTACAATACAAAAGAGAAACAAAATATATTTTTACTATTTAATACTATCCATTATGGGTGCTCTTAGTGTATATAAAAAATAATTTATAAGATTGGTAAGTAATTTAAAAGAACATTCTGACTTTATCCACAATTTAGTATTCAATATTCGATTTTAATCATCATTGTGACTTTTCGAGACGTAAAAATTAAAAAAGAAAAAGAAAAAAGAGTATCATTAGTAAAGATGGTGATTAAAGTTAAATAATGATAATTAAATGGTATTTAAAGCCAAAATGACCCTAAATTACACTCAATGAAATAACATAAAATATAAAAAGAGCTATGTCAACAAATTATGCAGCAAAGACCGAAGAAAATTTCTGAATTTTCTTGAAATTATATTATTTCAAAAATTCATAATACATTATAAATGTTAAATTTAATAGGTGATATGAATCAAGAATTTACTATTGAAAATGGTTTGTAGATTTAAATCACTGGATTTGGCAATTCGGGTTATTCTTATCAGATTCGGGTCGCGTTGATTTTTATTCTAGTATAAGTTTTTGGTACTCTTAAATTTATACAAGTTAATCGGATCATGTTCGAATTATTTCGGGTTATTATCATAAACGAGTTATCGGGTCAAAAATTATCAACGCTAATTAAACTTCAATGTCATCTCTTCTCTCCCATACCATTTGAAGCACCAAAAAAAATCGGATTTTAGGAGAGAGAGTATGAGGGGAATTAGTCTCCCCCCCTCATGAAGAAACATGTATTTTTTAGATAAATATGATTCCCAACTAGAGAAACAGCTGTGATGTATTGCAATGTAAGCCATATTAATGGCATAGGGTAGGTCAAATTAGGTAAAACTTGACAGTATGGGGATCAACAAGCATGTTGCTGCTTTTTTATTGGCTTATTTAAGGCCTAACAAACAATCAATTAAGTGCTGAAAGTTTTTTGTCTCACCCCCCCTCTCTCCCTCGGAGCAATACTTACATGAATAATCACACCCTAAGGTTGTAGTAATTATGAAATGCTTAATAGCTTAAATAATTAGGAGTGACCATTGATCATGTCATCCTAAGTTGTGTTGTGTATGTTGTGCATTGCAATTTCATGTTATTTATATCTGTAAAGAAAAATGTGTATAAGTTTAGCAAAATTAATCTGTGTGAGCCTTGTTGTACATGTGATGTACTGTAACGTTTAAAAGCTGCCAAAATGTGGTTATTTTGGTTTAAAAAAAGAAAAAAAAGAATTTTTTTGACTTGTCACACCTCACTTTATAATGATATTTTTGTTTGCACCCTATTTTTTGTATGTGTGTGTGTTTGCACCTCATCATGAGTAAAATCTGTAAATTGTTGTCAAAATTTCCCAAAAAGACCATCTTACCCTTGTTTTAATTCAAAACAATATAATGTTTTAAAACTAAAAATTACATAATAAATCATTAAAAACATATTTTAAACGCTCAAAATATAGAAAAACAGTTTAAAATTTTGAAATTGGAGAAAATATTTTAAATATCTGGAAATCATGAAAGTAAATATCAATTACAACAAAACATTTAAAAATATTTTCAAATCCAGAAACAATTCATTTTCAATTACAAAAAACTTATAAAAATTGAAAATAATAGGGAAACATTTACAGAGTATGTAATATATTGGAAAAAAAAAACTCTGATAAATAATATAAAAAATATTCATGTTACTATTCACATCTCCATCTTTAATTTCATTTTTTTACTTTCAAGACTTCAAATCTTATTTTTGTCCGAACTACAAAATTGTGGGTCTTCATTCCGCGGAGCAAGGTTCTATTTGTAATCTCTATCTTCCTGTTACACTGAGGGTGACCAGGTGCAAAGTACAATTTCTGAATTTTGGATCGTATATAATAGTCTTCGAAGCCTTTATCAACGAACTGGGTGCCATGGTCAGTGATGAACACGTATGGCACTCTATAGCGATATAAAATATTCTTCCATATAAAATGGAACACTTTTTCGTACATCATCTCGACCAAAGGCTCAGCCTCAACCCATTTAGTGAAGTAGTCCACTGCTACGACCAGATGTTTGAACACGCCCCTTGTCTTTAGTAGTGCAACAATCAAATCGATTACCCTGATGGTAAAGAGCCAAGGTGATGTGATCGGAGCTAATGATGCTCCTGGGCTTTTATGGATCACAGTGAATTTTTTGCACTTGTCGCATTTTTTTCGCGTATTCAGTTCAATCCTCTTTCATGGTTAGTAAATAATACCATTGGGTGGCCACTAACTTCACTAAGGATCTGCCTACTGAATGTGCTCCACATGACCCTTCATGCAATTCTTTAATCAAGTCGTTTGCTGGATGAACACACCTGACCAATGATATTATGAATCCTTTTCTAAATATGATTCCTCCTTCTAGAACATATCTCGCCGTTTTGTATCTATGTCTCCTTGCCTCCTTTTAGTCACTCGGGAATGTCCCATGTTCCAGATAAGCCTAGATAGGGCCCATCCATAACGGACCTAGGTATACCTCTATTGCCAACACAATTTCTTCTTCTGTGCTATGATTCGTTAAGACTTTCACGGGTACCGTACTACACAACTCTGTTCTCGTGGCTGACGCTGGATGGAAAAGTGCATCTGCTCGGACTTTCTTGGTCCTTGGTATTCTGACCACATGGATAGCCGAAAATTTTGATAACAAAGTTTTTGTTTTCGCTAAGTAACTGATCATCGATTCTTCCCTGGATTCATAAATTCTAAGGATTTGATTTACTATGAGTTGGGAGTCGAGGTGCGTTGATAATTGTTGAGTGCCAAGTGAAGATGCCAGCCCAAAATCTTATATGAGGACCTCATATTCCACCCCATTATTAGAGTCGGCAAAGTTGATGGCTAACTCCAAATCAACCCCATCTGGAGTTGTGACAATTAGGCATGCCCCACTGTCGTTAACACATGACGAACCATCTACGAATAGGTGCCAAGCTGGTGGCTGTTTTTCAAAGCTTATTTCCTTTAATAATAACTTGGCTTTTATATGTATGTGTCGTTGTAGGATAAATCAAGCTAATCAAAAATCCTTCATTTACCTACAAAAATAATTCAAAACTAGTATAAAGGTAAGTAAGGGTACTAATCCAACTTAATGGAGTGAAACATAAGAAAAGAGATGTAATCCAAGTTTCTAGTTATTTTATTTCTTGATTTTTCTATCTCTTTATTTTCTACCTTTTTTATTTACTTTTATATCGAAATAATTTTATGATGATGGTAAATTAACTAAACTAAATGAGAAAAAGTAATTAAACTAGAAGGAAAACGTAAAGAAATACTAAAAAGTGATGTAATTAATATGAGAATGAAATAAGTTTGAAATACACCCCCACTTCACACAATTAACACTAATTTGACTATTTTAAATTGATTGATTCCCAAAATATTCATTTAATTCAAAAGGTAATTCCCATTGCAATAACGAATTAATTGAATATTATTTTAGAAAAGTAATTTTAATTCCCCCAACACTACTCAAATTTAATTAAAATTATTCATATGAATCACTCGCTAAAATCGATTCACCTAACTAATTTTAATTAGACAAAATAAAAATAAGAGTAGAAAAAAATTATATTATAATTTCAATCAATTAGATAAGCATATCTCTAGTTTAAATCAAATGAAAAAATGATAGCACAATTTTCAATCCTTTCTCAAGGATGATTTTTCATTTCTCAACGTGAAAACAAGAGTAGGAATTAATTTTACTTGTCAAAGAAAATCAAACAAAATAAAAATTAACAAACTAAATCAATTGAATTCATGAGGGCGTCAATTCATCCATTGAATGGGAGATTGGCTATCCATAATCATCATCCAAGACATAGAATAAACAAATAAAAGCATGTAAAAATTCAACAAGTTGAATTAGAGAATAATAGATCAAACTCAAAATGCCTTGAATTAGAATGAACTCTTCAATTATAATTCTCTCAATTTTAATTACAATCATTCACATATTTTTTTCTAAAAAAAAAAAAATTCTCTCCATATTCTAAATTTTCTATGTATGGCCTCTTCTTCTTGATTGTAGTATCTCTTGGTTCTTCTTTTATACACAGAAAACGTGAAATTAGGGGCAATTTGGAGATTTAATGGTGCATGCAGGTTTAATGAGATATGGAGAATGTGAGGGTAGTTTGGGGAAAAAGTAGGCCAGTGTTTCGACCGAATCGGGTCGGAAAATGCCTCTTCGAAAAAAATTCTGATTTTCTCTTAAATAAATCATTATTCTGATTTCCGATCCAATTTTTTTGAAAAATTAAAAAAATGGAATTAAAATAATCGGCAAAAATCGAAATTAATCGGAAATTCACCAAATATATTAAAATTTCGAAAACTCCAAATTTTTTTTAAAAAAAATCGATTTTCATTTACTCGAAATTCTCATTTTAAATAAAAAAAGAAAATGGTTTAACCCAACATGTAAATATATGAGGATTTGACCCATTTTTTCATTTATGTAGAAATTAGGAGGATACTCTCCTTTTATATATCACACTTTAGAGCCCTCTCCCTCTCCCAACCTATGTGGGATATGAAAAACTTTCAAAAAATCAAAAAATAATTCCAAAAAATTCAGAAAAATCGGATCGATATATTTTCAGAAAAATCGAATAAAAAAAAATCAAAAAATCAAAAATGCAGAATTATTTCCGATTTTCGATCCATTTTTTTTCGAAAAATCGAAATTCGACAAACAAAAATTTTATATAAATTTGAAAAAAATGGATCGAAAATCGAAAAAATTGAAAGTTTGGAAAAAAAACACTAACCCTAGGATAAAGGGTAAAAAGTCTTTTTCTAGCCACCACACATACATTTTCTAGTAAAAAAATATTTATAAATGTAAAATTAAAACAATTATAATAATTCTCTACTAAAAAAAGACTTGAAATAAAATAATTCGGATAAACCTAACCTAATAAAAATAAAATATTAATATAACTAAACTAATGATAAAAATTAAAAATCGAATAAACTCACACCTATATTATTCACATAAAAAAATATATAATAAACGACGCACGATACGTACTCTAATATATACAATTGTACGCACAAATAAATCCTAAAAATAAATTATAAAAATTATAAACGACTTAAATAAAGATCTAAAAATTTAAAAAGGAGCAAACTAAACACATACGAGGCTCTGGACTGAATTAGGGAGGTCTGGCTCGGTTAGGAGGCAGAGTAATAGGTACGGGGATTAGCGTTTAGCTCATTTAACCGCATTTGTGCCCATTTTGCCTTGATTTCATGCTTCAAACTCCGCAAGAGGCATTTGACCTACAATAAAGACCGATTTATCGAGAATTAGACATTAAAAACCATCTATTTGGGATATTATTTTAACACTTTTGGGTGCTTATCAATTAACAATTCGTTCTTGACTATTTTCCTCATCTGCTCGAGATCACGTGCTTGTCTTTCCTATCTGAATGAGGAGTTTAGTGTATCAACAATTTGGTCAACCAGGTTTCCTTCCAAGCTATCTTCCGTAGAAGTTTGCTTGGTAGGTAGGATCCTTGAGCTCTCTCCCAAAGAAGTCTACTTTGTTGGTTGGGTCGTCGAGCTCTCTTCCATGGAAGTCTGCTCGATTTGTTTCCTTGTTGAGATATCTTTTATGAAAGTATTCTCCTTTGAGCTCTTTTTCATAGAAGTCTGCTCGATCTTCTTTTGGCCTGAGCCCTCTTTCGAAGAAGACTGTATTATCGGTCTTTCTTCGTAGGTAAACTCTGTTATAAAGTCGACCACTACTTGGCCTTTAATTGATGTTATGGGCTTATAGTGGATGTTGTATTCTCCAAAATCTACTACCCATGCCATTAATCATCCTGATTTCTCAGGCTTGTCTATAATTTACCGTAGATAGAGGTTTATATAGACGACAATGGTGTGCACTTAGAAATACGTCTTCATTCTACTTGATGCTTTAATCATATCCAAATATAACTTCTTCAGTCTATGGTACTGGATTTCTGCTCCTCGATACGCCTTTCTAGTGTAATAAACTGGATTTTATACTCCAGCCTCTTATCCAACCAGGGTCGAGCTCACAGTTGATTCTGAAATAGCCAACTATAAATAAAGCTTTTCACCTTGGACCCGCCTAGACAACAGTGGTGCGGATCCCATATAGTTCTTCGATTATTGGAATGTTGTTTCACCCTCCTCGTTCCACTTAAAGGTCTTCCTCAATGTTTTAAATAATTGGAGGCATTTGTCAATGGCTCTGGATATGAATCTATTAGGAGGAGCCACTCGCCCGTCTAACCTCTAAATATCTTTCATGCTTATGGGGGACTGCATGTCTATCAGTGCTTGAATTTTGTTTGGGTTTGCTTCTATGCCACTCTGGTTAACTATGAAGCCAAGGAATTTCCCTTTTTTTATCCCGAAAACACATTTTTTGGGGTTCAACTTCATTTAATATTTTTTTCAATTGATCAAAAGTTTACCCCAGATCAATGATGTGGTCAACAGTTTTTTTTTTTGCTTTCCATCAGCATGTCATCCACATATACTTCCATAATTTTTTTGATCTGATATTTGAATTATTTTTTTCACTCGCCTTTGGTACGTTTCTCCTGCCTTTTTCAATCATAAAGTCATAACATTGTAACAGTGCGTACCTCGGTGGGTGATGAATGAAGTCTTCTCCTAATCTTTCGATTTCATCTTTATCTGAGTATACCCCGAATAAGCATACATAAAGCTGAGGAGCTCGTGTCCCGTCGTAGCGTAGACTAGATGGTAAATCCCGGGTAACAGATAGTGGTATTTTAGGCAAGCTTTATTGAGGTCGGTGAAATCCACACATATGCCCCAGTTGTCATTCTTCTTTTTGACCATGATGACTTTCGAAAGCCATTCTGGATATTTCACGTCATTGATAAATTTTGCTATTTGCAAATTATCTACCTCTTCCTGGATTGCCATGTTCTTCTCCTAGATAAACATAGGGAATTTTGTTTTACTGGCTTCCCCTATTTCATTATGATGAGATCATGGAAGATAAATAGTGAATTTTTGCCCGACATATCTTCATGGCTCCAGGTGAACACATTCCTTATCCTTCTCAAAAACTCAACTAATTCCTTATTTAAGGCTGGGTTAAGTGACGAGCAGATCTAGGTTATCCTTTCAGGGTGTTCGTCATCTAATACCAGCTTCTATGTTTCCTCGATTACTTACTCTTTGACTAATTTATCCTCATATCGAGGATCAAGTGTCTCGATCTGATAAGTAGCAGTCATTTTTTTCTGTTTTCCCTTTTTCATTGATGTGTAGTAACATTCGCGAGCTTCCATCTGGTTCCCTTTTACCCCCATCAGCAACGTAATTGGTTGGTAATTTCATTAATTGATGCATAGTGGACGAAATAACCTCGAATTTCTTCAATCTGACCCTTCCGAAGATGATGTTTTAGGCCAAATGTACATTCTCATCCATCACACAGAAATAAATTTTAGCTATTCAATAGTTTGTCCATTCGTCAACCTGGACTTGCAAATCTATTATTCCTAGGTGGAACACCTTCTCCATTGAAAATCATATAAAAGGCCTATGATATGCCTCCAATATTCTGTCTTTTAGACCGAGATTAAGGAAATAGCTGTAAAAGAGGACGTCAGATGATCTACCATTATCAACTAATATTCTTTCCACGTTACTCTTGTCTACTACCATGGTGACCACTAGAGGGTCATCACGCGGATAAAGAAAAAATCAACAATAAATGATCTCCATTTACCTTTTTGGGGCCAAATACGGTGGGGCTGGTTAAGTCAAACTATTTGATGTGAGTGCAAGCCTTTGCCTCATTTAGGTACGCCTTTCTTTCTGCTTGTCCCATTTCCTCCTTCGGCATCTCCTCCTTCTATGAAGTTGCATCAGAAAGAGATTATTTTTACTTCGTACATAGGCTCTTTAGGCTTTTTAGGTAGGTCAATATGACCTCTGAGTCATCATCTTGACCTATTTTCTTCTCATCAACTTTCTTGTAAGAGGACTTTGATCGTCTCCTTAGTTTTTTCTCATCACATCTATCGGATCGACTACTATTGTCAATGAACTTTGTCAATTTTCCTCACCTTATGAGAATCTCAATCTCGTTCTTCAATTCTAGGTAGGTGTTCGTGTTCTAACCATGATCTTTGTGGGACTCGTAGTTTTTAGTTTTATCTCTTCTGTTCAAAGGGGATTTTAACTTTCCCGACCACTTCAAGTCATTATTTCCACCAATCTCCTCGAGGATGTGGTGTAGTCCTATGGTTAATGGGGTATATTTGATAATACGCAAATACTGCATATTTCATCTCTCGAACCTACGTATTTTAGCCCCTTCGGGTGCCTTAATCTCTATATTTAAGCTTGTTAACCACACAACTTCAGTTTAAATTGTTAACATGCTATATGAGGTATAATTGGGCTTTTGTAGGTATTTAGGTACTAAGTATGAAGTTCGGATGCATTCCGATGAAGTTCCGTATGCAATCGCACGTTCAAGGGAATTTTAGTCTTTTCACAACTTAGGCACTTGGCCCGACATCTCACAGAAGTTGTATCCCTCCTTGCTATCTTCGTATGGCCACGAACGGTGCGCGATTTTGATTCATAACGAAGAAGTTACGATGATTTCAGCAGAAGGAAAAACAAGGAAAGCAAAAGCGGAGAAGAAAAGAGAAGAAAAGAATGCAGAAGCTGCTGCTTGGCTCACCCCTACTTGATCGATCGATCGATCGACGATTATTGTCGATCGATCGACCATTCTAAAATGCTGAAATTTGGCCTTAATCGATCGATCGACCAAAATCATCGATCGATCGATGCCTTGTTTTCTGCAGATATTTTGCATTTGTTTCTTTCTTCTTTTCTTTTATTCCAACTTACTGTATAAAGGTTTTTTGTTGTAATAAGAACATATTCAGGAGATACACGGTTTTAGATTAGGTTAGCTTAGGGTTTTGAGGGTTTTGGAGAGTTTGGCTTGGATTCTTCTTGGTTTGACACCCAATTGGGTTGTAAGTTACACTATTCATCATCCTCTTCCTTTAATATAGTTGTATTTCTTCATTTCTTGCTTTGTAGTGTAATTTACATGCTTTCTAAATTAGGTTTACTTTCTTTCTTTACACGCTTTCTAGTATAGATTTACCGCGTTTATTTATTACTTTCATTTATCGCATTTTTGACATTCTTTCTAGCTAATTTAAATTAGGTTGTGTTTGAATGGAACTCAATCGGGTTGACGCGTTGCTTTGCTTTGGTGATGGTGTTTACAGGTCTATTTCGGGTGTGTTTTCCTAGTTATTATGCCTAGGAGATTTGACAGGGTATATCATGTATGTCCCGTGTTTACGACCTTTCGCGCGTAATTTCTGGGATATTTATTGATGCCAAAATCTTATTAGGCTTTTATGATGACTTAGGGTGTGACAACCCTTGGTTTGATTGGTGCGCCCAAAATAAAGCTTGTGATTCAAGTGCAAATCTATCGCAACAAGTAATATCCGGTAAGTACGGAATCGTGATCCACAGGGATTGAAACACTCCTAAGAGAACAGGATTGGGGTAAAGGGATTCTCTAAACGTCACAAAAGTTAAAGTGTAAAAGATGATTTAATAGTTTGGAAAAGTGATTGAGAGTAATCTCTAAACGAACATACTATTGATAATCAGATGATTAATTAATAATTACGGAACTATGAAAAGAACTAAGGTAAGCTTGAGTTCAAGAAATTAAAGGGATCGAGGATCATCTTCCCACCTCGGATTCACAAAGAAGGGGATTATAGGGCTTGGTTGAAATTAATTATAATCGAGCATAACTAATTAAGTCCGAACATCAACCATGTAGAGACTAAACTCAACAATGGAGGATTAGGGGTTAATTAATTATTGCTAGATGGGTTGGGTTTGTAGTAAAGCTTCAAACACTAACCCTTGCATGACAAGAGAAGTTAAGAAACTATGATACTCCAATACCAACACATGAAGTTCCATTAGAACAATTATAAACCAAACCCTAAATATTAAGTTCAAGCATCCAAGGTGGGATTTTGATCCCCAATCACAAGTCTAGCTACTCATAATTGAAACTACACTACATATGCTAGTTAACAACATACTTAAGGTAGTTATCTAGTTTAAACACAAACCAATGCAAGAGATGGAATTAAATGCAAATTAAAGCTAGTGGAACAAGTAGAGATGAAGTAAATGAACCTTTCTTGCATTAATAACCACAATTCAACTAGTAATCAAAGCTTTAGAAGTTGGTGAAAACCATAAATGAACTTGACCTAGGAGAGAGAAGAGAGTGTTTTTCTATCACCAAATATCTAACCAAAAGTAATCTCCCTACCAAAAAGGAAAAACAAGGGATAAATCCTCAAAAATCCAACCAAAATGGCAAACTAGTAATAAGAAAAAAGCTGGAAATGCACGACCGAATTGATTCGGGGCCAAATCCGAATCGATTCGGAAGTGTAGAGAATTGCCCCTGCATGTAACCGAATCGATTCGGTAGTAATGGCGAATCGATTCGGGCCTGCTGTGAGAAGGAGAGTTGCCTATATAGGCATTAGTTGTCCCATGCTTCACCGAAACTTCTGTAACTTCTTCGTTCGAGGTCAGATTCAAGCACCGTCGGAGGCCACGCGAAGATAAGAAGAAGGTCTACAACTTCCGTGAAGAAATAAGGAACAAAACTCGAGTGATGAAATTACCAAAATGCCCCCGACTGTGAAAGTGTCAACGAAACTTTTCCGGATCAAAACCAAACTTCCCAAAATGCATTCCCGAGACCTATAAAAGCTCAATAAAGACACATACAAAGTATATATGATGAATTCAGGGGTTAGTCAATAAATGAGTATAAGAACCGGAAAATACATGCACGGGAATGCTAGAATGTACAAATTAACGGGGTATAAAATACAATAAAAGTGACGAATCACACCTCCTAACTTATACATTGCTAGTCCCGAGAAATGAAGTATGAAGAAACAAGGTCCAACAACGCAACCAAAATATAAGAAATATGTACAACGAAGGAAAAATGCCACTTTCGTAGGCGAACGATTGCATTTAGCGTATGCAATAAGCCGTTTTTAAACCCCTAGGTGGCCCTAGGGGACGAGTGAGGTCTCGTGAGGGTTTCCAGGGATGACACCCACAAACATCAAATAAACTCATACTATTATACGGAAAAATCCAATGCGTAGCTCAACAAATATCTAAAGAGCACAATTTATCAACAAAGTGAACGAAGCTCACACAAAAGACGGCAATTATCGGCATTAAACAAATAACTTCAAATAAAAATCGAAACCATGGGAATGCGAAATAAGCGGACACATGTGGTAATTTAGATTTGGCAAAACTTTCAACATCCATATAAAAGCTAAGGCAATCATACTCAAGTTCTCTCCGGTTGTTACACTCAACAAATGAAACACTTAGAAATGGGATGTAACACACACGGGACATGCGGGCATTAAGAGTAATTGTAAAGGGAAACTAGGCCACACACATGTCATCAATGAAGAACGCAATATAAAAGTGAAAAATACAATCTCATGAAAGGATATAGCATATTAACCAAGAGAAAAGCATTTAAACAGATTATCGCTAATGTTCGACCTTGGAATCACATCACCCTAGGATCAAATAGGACTTTTGGGGTATAGAATTTAGGCTAGGTTAGGGTTAGGAACAGAAAGGGATGTGTGTAGGATCCAAGGAGATTAGGGAATATCGCGCGGGATAATGGATTTAATGGGAAATTTAGGAATCGAAAACAAATTCCACAAGCAATGTATTCATGAGAGTGAGACTTTGATATTCATGCACATGGGGAAATGGGAAACAACAAGGACCCATTTTATTCGATACTTATACTTTTCTTTGATTTTCTTTTCTTTGATTTTCTTTTCTTTTCTTTGATTTGATCACTCATAGCTTGATTGCAATCCATATAAACAACATCATTCAATCCCGGGAACAATCCCTAATCAAGGTACGGGAGGAGTAAATAAGGGTTTAGGACTCCAATGTGGAGTTGGACAAGGGATTTGGGGTTGAAATGAAAGGAATAATAAGGCTCAAGGGGGTTGACTAGGGGAAACATTTAGGGGAAAGGTCAAGGTCATATGGGTTTAACAACAAGGGCCTATAATCCTTTCCCAGAGTTTCATGTGATTCGCGGAACTCAACACCATTGAAAATCATGCTCAAGTGATAAATCAGTTAGTATGCAAGCAAATGAAAAGAAAATGAGATTGTCAACGAGTTCATTGACAAGAAAGAGATAGAGTGGGTGTATACGCTCACAAATGATGATAAGTCTCAATTTTCACTTTTGTAAGGGTATAGCATGCGCCTTAGAATAACGAATTTGAAACACTTTTAAACCAAATCATAAATAATTATTTTTGTACGCTCAAAGCTTCACAATTTAATTTTATGATGCTATTCACAATGCAAACAATAACGGGCTAAAGGGTAATAAATCAATGACTCAAAGCATGATTCATAGCTATACAATAGGATATGTCGATCATATAAGTAATCATAGTAGATTAAATTTTTTTTTTTTACTACTAACATGATAACCGGCATCACAATGGTATACCATACCCCCTAACTTGAATGAAACATTGTCCTCAATGTTAGTAGGGATAAAAAGGGAAAAGGGGTATGAAAATAGTCACCCCGTAAGGAGTAACTCGAGAACCGCGCAACGGCGTGCCTGTTATAAGTTAGTACCATAAACAATAATATATACTAAAGAGATATGTACAAGAACAAATATGAAACTGAAAATGAGTAACTTCATTAATAATTAAGAGTTGTGTACATGGGGCACAATAAGACCAAAATTAGAAAATACAACAATTGTACTCTCTCCTCCCCACACTAATACACAACTACAAAGGTACACACCCAACAATCAAAATGAACAACCACCCAAAAATTCAGCAGCAGAGAAAGTAGGATGACCACGGCCTACATATCGTCCGGATGGCGGCGCGGGGACTCGGGAGCGGGGGGGTCACGAGGGGCATAAGGGTCATAAAGGTACGGAGGCACAGCAGCCTCGCCCCCTCGTAGGTGTGAAAATAAATCCATCTGCGCCCGAGTAATAATGGATATACCGCGCTCGTAAGCGCCCCGATAAGCAGAAAAATCGGCCTGGAACGATGCAAAGCTAGACATATACGTGCCCCGAAACTCGGAGAAATCAGCCTGTAACTCATCCATCCGCACCCCAAGATACGCAATGGGGTCAATAGAATATGGGGCAGGAGGTGGACGGGATGAGGTACTTCCAGAATATCCGGCATAGGAGCATCCGCAGCGTCAGGGGCAACAGGGGCATCCGGGGCATCAAAGGCACGCTTCTTCCTCCTCTCCCAATAGTCCTGCCCCAAGCTCTTTGCGATAGTCTTATCATTGAACACCTTGGGCAACCTCGGGATCTTGTCGCTGCCCAAAACCTCACACCCGGCATTCTTACAAATTCGGGAAATCAGACGCGCGAAAGGAAGAGTTGTCGTTCCCTTCTCGATGTAGGCAGCGTTCACAATTTGGTGCAATATGAGGGCGGGAAGACTGATGACCATGTCATCCGATAAGAGACTATATAAGAAGAGGGCCTGCTTATAGCGAAGGACCGCCTTGGTCTGAGTGGGGATGATGGAGTTAACTGCGATGATATGGAGGATACGGTGTACATTGGGCATGCCCGAAGTGGGGAAAGTTTCTCCCGCCCAAATCTTACCGGGTGCAAGACGCGCAATGAGTAGGTCTTGCAGAAGCTGAGGTGCGTCTGCAAGAACCGGGTAATGATATAGCTCGGGGTCAGACGCCCCGCTAAGTTGCGTAGCCAAGATGGTCTTCGATATAATGATCCGCCTCCCTCTCACATATGCCTCATACGCGCTGCCGCGCATAGATACAAGAGAAGCGTAGAAACGGTGCACGTGGTACTCGTTGACCTCGCCTCTCATGGCCAGATGGGCTTCCCAATTGAATTTGGCCAAAAATCGCCGCACAGAAGCGGGCATCTCCTCAACAATCACCTCCTTCTTAATAGCGATCGGGCGACTGGTTTTGAACATGGCCCGATACCATTCCATCTCTTCCTTGGAACGAAAGGAGTAGAAACCATCTCCTCCCCGTCCAGTAATCACATAGGAGGTTGGCTTGGTGATCAAAGGAACCTACAAGGCAATTCAATTTGATACATACACAATTAATGTAATGCATAAAATTAAAGTGTTCGTGAAAATTGGGGATACTAGGTTCGGATGGTGTGCGTTGGGAAAAATGGTCGAGTAAACGTAACCGACGCACACCATACTCAAACAAAGACAATTCAATAGGAATGTTCGATAAAAGGTGCGAATATAGAGCATTAGCGCACAAAATCTTCACAGAGAAAATTTATCGAACACTTAGTGTGAAATGTATAGAAAGTACGGTGAAAATGACATGTTTAATGTGAAATAACCCCAACAAATACAACTGAATCATCAAAGCATCAAAAACAAGTTTTATTTGTTGGATTTATACCACAAACAATGAGATAATATGGATCATTTGGCATAAAATTTGAATTTTTAAAATATCCCAAACAACCCTACTTTCTATACCAAGAACACTAAATATGAATTGAAATTGAATAGAGTGGATTGAAGTAGTTACCTTGGATGAGGAAGCCATGGATTGAATATGATTGGAGGAATGGAAATGATAAGGGAGAGGCAGTTTTCGCAGGCTAAGGGAATAGAGAGAATGTGAAGAGGAAAATAAGAAAATGGGGGAATTTTAAGTGACAGGGGAACCGAATCGATTCGGTGGAAAAACTGAATTGATTCGCAAATCTCGAATTCAACACTGGAAGGGGCACGAATCGATTCGGTGAAAAACCGAATCGATTCGCAAATGGAGACCTGACACTTTTGATTTACCGAATCGATTCGCCAGAATTGCGAATCGATTTGCAAACCCAAAGTTGGCTACTGGAGTGGGGCGAATCGATTCGGTGGAAAACCGAATCAATTCGGCTTCTGGAATTTGAGTTTCTGCTTTGTTGAAACATGGTTTTTTCGAGGGTGGTTGGATTGGGCTGCTAATGGGTGGATTTTTGGACCCTAAAGATGAAGTTATATATGTACAAAGGGTCCGAGACAAAAATTTTGCACCCCACACATGCCGGGGGATGCTCGGCACAAAAACTCACAATTCCGACGTCCTATGGAGCCCCGTAAACGAGGTCGGATAGTGGAATAGTGTCCGAACATGGGTCAAATGGTTCTAGGAAAGGCTTGAGACGCTGACCATTGACCTTGAACAACTTCCCATCAGATGGGTTCTCAATCTCAATTGCACCGTGATGATGGACGGTCTTAACGACAAACGGACCCATCCATCTAGACCTTAGCTTACCCGGGAACAAATGCAACCTAGAGTCGTATAAGAGAACCTTTTGAAAAGGGTGAAATGCTTTACGGAGTATGTGCTTGTCGCGCCTCTCTTTCACCCTTTGCTTATAAATTCTCGCGCTCTCATACGAATCATTCCGGAGTTCATCCAACTCATTGAGTTGGAGCATTCGCTTCTTTCCGGCCTTGTCTAGATCAAAATTGAATTTCTTGATCGCCCAATAGGCCTTGTGCTCGATTTCTACTGGTAAATGACATGGTTTTCCGAACACAAGTCTAAAGGGCGACATACCCAAGGAGGTCTTGTAGGCCGTACGATATGCCCATAAAGCGTCAGGAAGCCGAAGAGACCAATCCTTGCGGTCGGGATTGGCCGTCTTCTCTAGGATGTGCTTGATCTCTCGATTGGCCAATTCAGCTTGGCCATTTGTTTGCGGGTGATAGGTAGTTGCGACTTTATGAGTCACCCCATACTTTCGCATAAGAGTAGAAAACGGAGAATTGCAAAAATGCGTTCCGTTATCGCTTATGATTGCCTTCGGAGTTCCGAAACACGAAAGCATGTGTTCCTTAAGGAACTTCAACACCACCCGATGGTCATTGGTTTTGGACGCAATGGCCTCGACCCACTTTGATATATAATCTACGGCCACCAGGATGTAAAGGTTACCAAAAGACGGCGGGAATGGGCCCATGAAATCAATTCCCCAACAGTCAAAGACTTCAAGTTCTAGAATGGGGGACATTGGCATCATGTTTCGACGGGTTATAGCACCTAATCTTTGGCAACGATCACACGAAACGCAGAACTCGTGTGCATCCTTAAAAAGTGTGGGCCAATAAAGCCCGCATTGCAAGATTTTTGCGGCAGTTTTCTTGGAAGAAAAGTGGCCCCCACATGCCTCCGTGTGGGAGAAACGAATTACGCTCTCATACTCATCATCCGGGACACATCTCCGAATGATCTGGTCGGGGCAATATTTGAACAGATACAGATCATCGAAAAAGAATCTCCTCACCCAACTAAAGAATTTCCTCTTCTCTTGAGGGGTCCAATGAGATGGAATCGAACCCGTCACGAGGTAGTTCACGATATCAGCGAACCACGGAAGAGAGGAAGTAGAGAACAGCTATTCATCCAGAAAGAATTCAGCAATGGGGAGTTGGTCCTTGGGTGCCTCAAACATTAAACGCGACAAGTGATCCGCGATAACATTTTCAACTCCTTTTTTATCTTTAATAGTCAAATTAAACTCCTGGAGTAAGAGCACCCACCTAATCAAGCGCGGCTTGGCGTCCTTCTTAGATAGAAGGTATTTGAGCGCCGCATGATCCATAAAACAAACTATGGGGGATCCCACGAGGTAAGCCCGGAATTTATCCAAAGCGTAGACAACCGCTAATAACTCTTTCTCGGTGGTCGAATAGTTCAACTGAGCACCGTTAAGAGTTTGACTCGCATAGCAAATGACATTGGGTTTCTTGTCACTTCTCTATCCTAAAACAGCTCCAACCGCGAAGTCGCAAGCGTCACACATCAATTCGAAGGGTAGGGTCCAATCAGGAGCTTGAATTATGGGAGCGGTGGTAAGCATACTTTTCAAAGTCTCAAAAGCTGCTTGACACTCGTCGCTCCATTCGAAAGGGGTTTCCTTGGAGAGGAGATTACACAAGGGTATAGCAATCGAGCTAAAGTCCTTGATGAAACGACGATAAAATCCTGCATGCCCAAGGAAAGACCTTACATCTTTCAGAGATTTAGGGGCGGGTAAGTTGGCAATGACCTCAACCTTTGCCTTGTCCACCTCAATACCATGTGAGGAGACTATGTGACCTAAGACAATACCCTTAGTGACCATAAAATGGCACTTCTCCCAGTTAACACGAGCTTTTTCTTCACACATCTAGACAAAACCTTCTATAGCATAGAAAGACAATGGTCATAGGAGTTGCCAAAGACGCTGAAATCATCCATGAACACCTCTAGACCACGTTCTACCATATCACTAAACATGCTCAGCATGCACCTTTGGAACGTAGCAGGCGCATTACATAACCCGAAGGACATCCTTTTGTAAGCAAATGTCCCAAAAGGGCATGTGAAGGTAGTTTTGTCCTGATCCTTGAGATCAAGTTCGATTTGGTTGTAACCCGAGTACCCATCGAGAAAATAATAATAAGGATGGCTGGACACGCGTTCCAACATTTGGTCAATGAATGGAAGGGGAAAATGATCCTTTAATGTCATTGCATTAAGTTTTCTATAGTCGATGCACACACGCCACCCAGTGGTGGTGCGTTTATTGATCAATTCCCCTTTCATGTTTTCTACAACGGTGACTCCTGATTTCTTTGGAACCACGTGAATTGGACTGACCCATTTGCTATCGGATATCGGATATATGATATCAGCATCTAAAAGCTTAATTACCTCCGCCCTCACAACTTCCTTCATCACCAGATTCAATCTCGTTTGCATCTCACGAGAGGGTTTTGCATCCTCTTCAAGATTAATTTTGTGAGTGCAAATCAAGGGACTAATTCCCTTCAAATCTGCAATTGTCCACCCAAACGCACCCTTGTATCTCCTTAACAAGTCTATTAGACCCTGTTCTTCACCCGCCTCGAGGCTTGATGAGACAACAACGGGATATGTCTCATTTTCGCCTAAATAAGCATATTTTAACTCGGAAGGCAATTTCTTTAATTCAAGTTTGGGGAATCTCACATCCGAGGGAACTTCATACGAATCACGAGGGGGTAAGTCCTCAAAAACACTACACCAATTAACATCATCAACACTCTCGTCCTCATCTAACAACAAGCTCATGAACTTGACCTCTTCATCATAAGGAGAATAGCTATTCTCCAAGTAAATCGGGTTCACAAGACATCCCTCTAAGGGGTCCGAAAAATATGTAGCATCAAAATGTTCTTGCACCACCTCCTCTAAAAAGTCCACTATAACAACCCGCCTAATAAGATACCGGCCGATCACTCCAATATTAAATTAAAACAGGAGTCACATATGGATCATTCTTAGCATCACTGTCGAAAATCCATTTAATTACTAATATCCTATTAGGCGAGTGTTAAAATTTTAACTTAACTACTCTTTTTAACCCATTAATATAAAACATCCACAAATGAATGCGTAAATGAAATAAAAAGAAAATGAAATGAACTAAAAATAACCGAACACTCGGTCCAAATACAACCATATCGAATATCGTGCAAAGAATAAATAAAATCAGTTGGACCATTGGCCCGAATGTTTGTACAATACCTCCTATCTAGAGTACGAGGAAAGAAGCGTCTACCGAGAACCCGCAAGCATCCATAGCTGCTGCAGCAGACGTCTGACTCGAAAGAATTTCCATCCAGGCGTCCCTATGTCTGGACACCTATATATATATATAGAATAGAGAAAGAAAGGAGAGTAGACAAACGGGTCAGAGCCCGAATGTTTGAAAATATTTTGCAAGAGCATAAATAATTTATTTTTAGAAAAATAGTTTTATCTCATATATAAATTGGTATCGCACTCCCATGAGATACCCCTCACCTCTCCTCTAACACTACACTCCTAGCGCATCCCTCTAAACATCCTAGTCAAGCTACCCTGCTAAACTAGTCTAATACCCAACCACTATCTACCCTAGATAGTCCAACAGATGTACTAAGGGCTAAACTTCACTCTAATCTCGATGCTATGCCATGTTCGTGCGTGGGTGTCTCGCGAAGCGAAATCCAAACAAGGAACCCCCCCAATACACTACTATGCGGCAAGGTCGATCGTCGAGATCCGCCAGTCCCTCAGTACAGAAAGATATATATAAATATATATATACCATCAACATTTATAATATTAGAGCACTAAGGATTAAACTTCTCCCCAGTCTCAACACATTGCCATATTCGTGCGTGGGGTGTCTCGCAAAGAGAAATCCAAACAAGGAACCCCCCCGATACACTACTATGCGGCAAGGTCAATCGTCGGGATCCATTAGACCCTCGGTACTTAATTCATCCATTTATATATACATATATATAATCATCCGGATCTATCTCCCGGACTGAGGTGTATTCTATACTCATATCAAAACCTTCCATTTCCCTTCTCATATCCAAAAAAAGTATTTGAAAGCCAATTCATTATCATGAATTGCTTTACCATAACATATATCTTTTTAAAAGCCAATTTTATTATCATAAAAATGCTTTTCCTTTTTAAATCATCCCATTTCCCTTTTATACTCAGGAAATGTACCAAAAGCCATTTTCATTATCATGAAAATGCTTTGATCATAACATATGCTTCAACATCCCTTCTTACATCCGGGAGTGTTACCGAAGCCAAACCTTTATCCCATTTCCCTTTTTATACTCAGGAAATGTAAATTAAAGCCAATCCATTATCATGAATTGCTTTAATAAATCTAAGACCGCCCCTCCGGGTTTCCCCACTGGACGCGCCCCTAAATGGCTATCATCTTCCAGGGCCTATCTATACAAGACAACCTGGGAACCTACCAAGGTCGGGAAGCAGCCACATTGCCTGCGGGAAAGTCAGGACCACACCCGGAATCCCCTAACCAGCGCAGAAATACAAATGCCCATATGACCTAGGGACTATATCCAACCTGATCAACAGCCAGGAAGGCTTCACCACAACGCACGCAACTTCCCTTATGATAGCGATTTAGGGAGGTGTGTATAATCCATAATTTATTAATTATGAAAAACATTTCTCATTCCATTTTGAAAATATTCATTTTTTTATATTTTCAAAAACATTTCCATCATAATATATATATATATATATATATATATATATATATACCTAAATCACACAGTATATACATATCCTATATATTCTTCCTAGAATATATATAAATGGCCATAGTGGCTTATAGCATCTGGCGATGACCAATAATCCCAAAGATTCCCTCCAGGAATCATAATCATGCATTCATTTTAGCATGATACTAAACCCAGAGTATTTCTTACTTTAATAATCACTATATATCTCAATCATATCTAAGGATTTATTGGATATCTCCAATTATACCATTTCTCATTTAGCGAATATATAACTATACTCCCCAAATTTATTCTAACCCACTCATAGGATTCACTCAACCAAGATCAATATGATTATGTTATCTCTTTATATCATAATCCTCTTTAATACTCAAAATTTAGAAAGCCCGCTTTAAACTCAAAGAGGAGAAGTAATAACAATCTCCAAAATCTTGGGCTGAAAACAGAGTACCGGTCGACCGGTCCTGGACCCCCGGTCGACCGCGGGTTGCAAATAAGCCTACGAAACAAAGCAGTAGGCCCTATTTCCTTGACGCGGTCGACCGGCCATAGGGGCGCGATCGACCGGTCACACCAGGTCCTCAAATCCTTAATCCAACAACCCCAAATTCATTTTCGGGGTTTCTAAACTACCCTACAAATCATCCAAAACATCTACACGACTTATCCTATCCCGTATTTTTCCAATTCCTGATTTGATTTCCGAGTTGATGATTTCAACCCGGAGCTGTTATCTTGTAAAAATCATATCAAATCAAGTGAAAATAAAAAAAAATACGCGGTTGGCGCCCACGCGACCGTATCGAAAAGATCTACAACCTTCATGTCTTTACCGAAAGCTAAATCAATTCTTTTCCTAACCGAAATGGCCCCACAAGGTTACGGGGTTACTATTCATCACCTTCTTCAAGAAGGTTTCGGCCATTAAAGCTTCTCCCAAGCTTTTGTCGCCTCACCCAACGTCCTACAACCTCAACCAACTACAAATACACTTATAATAAGGGTTCTAAACATCCTAGAACCCGGAATCACCAATTAATTTCAAGTAAAACCTAAGTTTCTCCAATTTACCATTTTTAGGGGTTTGTTCGTTTTAACTCCCAAAAACCCGTTTTATCCACGAATACCCAACCCAAAATCATTAGGGTTTGTTATCCCAACAATGATATGAGATATTTATGCATAAAAACAAATAAAGCAAGTAAACACTTGCCTCGTGGATAAAATTCGACGTCCTCGAGCCGAATCCCGTGGAGGCTGACCGGAATCTCCCCCTTTTTCCTCTTTTCTTCCTCCTCTCTCTCTTCTCTCTCTTTCTCTTCTTTTCTTTATATTTTTCTCCCTCTCTTCCTCTTTATATATAGAGAAAAGGGTTTTAACCCTTTAAAACCCAAAAACGACTCGTTTACCCAATTACGAGTTACTTTTACCTCTAAAATCATCCGAAACTTAATTTCGACAATCGGACAATCTTTTCCGACTATCTCGGACATTCCGAGACTCATGGTGAAGTCAAAATTTCCATCCGAGGTACTTGACCGCAAATCACTATTCTAACTCAAAATAATTAACTGGGTGTTCTACTCAAAATCTTACCTCTTTTGTCGCTATACTCCACGGCGACATATAAATAAAATATTTCGACCTATATGGTCCCAAAATAATTTATAACAGCCTTCGAAAATCATTAAATCCTCAAAAATCCCAAAAATCACTATTTCGATAAATTCTCCAAATTCCAAATTATACTTAATTATGGAATTTAATTGTCTCCAAGAAGGACGGGTTGTTACATACCCCCCCTTACAACAGAATTTCATCCTCGAAATTCAGATACGACCTACACCATATAACTAGGATCACTACAAATCCTAAAACCTCAAAGGGAATGACTCTAACCCAACGGTTCCCAACCATGTACAATACGACTACCACGATCGTAAAGTGACTCTTATACGTCACATAATACCCATCATCTATAATGCCTATCGGCATGAATTTCAACCTTATATACTACGCGGTATATAAAATCATCTTACCAAGGTGCCCATACACCTTTCCAACTTGCACAAGTGCACATCCATAGTGAACGTCTGACACGTAACACTCTCTCCCAATAAGGGTCTCCTTTCCTCGGTGTAATACTCATCTATGGGTCCTCCCGACCCGGGAAAGTCCAAACTCCTAACCTCGGCATCACTAACTCTATCGACCCTACATCCTACAGTGCTACTATCTAGGCGTTACCCTACCTAAGCGAAACGAGTATCCTAATTATATCCCTAGTGCCCAAGGCCTCTCTCAACTCCCGACATTTGCTTGGTTTCGTGCGTGGGACGTCTCGCCAAGGCGAAATCCAAACAAGAAACCCTCCCGTTACACTACTCCCTCGCGTTGTCGGTCATTGAGATATAACGACCTAAGGCACACCAGCGGGACGTCCTAAATCTTACTAAACTAACCTACAAACGCATTCCTACTATCTTATCCTTCCTTCCATACAGAAGGAAACCTAACTAATCAAAGTGCCTACTCTTTGTAGGAACACTATGTACATCACCCCGATCACATATTTTCTCTAAATTTGCCTTCTTTTTAAGGCTTGGCTAACATCCTCAAATCAATTTCTCTAAGTCCTACTCCACCCAACTACTTGTGGCGAGAGGACCACTTTAGTGCTTCTCCATAGCACAATATTTCCATAAGCATACCATCATCACAGGACTCGTAGTCTATAGTGGTTCATCTACACTATAAGACTAACCCACATCCTTGCATCCCATAACAGCTCTCCATGCCCGGCGCCGTTAAGAGTCATGTGTGGAGTGTCTCGCAAAGCGAAATCCAAACAAGGAACCCCTCCATACATTAACACTTGACTTCGTTGGTCACGGAGTCCCGTTATTTCAGACATGCAACTGGGATAATCCTATCCCTTAACATCGAAAGGTGGTCTAAACTCCTATCTCTAACTAAGAGTCACACCACCCAGCGCTCGCACTATTTCTAAGTCCTTGCGCAAACCAATACTGATCTAAATCTTACAGCTCAACAATGATCCTGTGGGCCTTAAATTATATCTATAAGGTTGCCACATATACAATCCAAAATAAGGAATCCCCTACTCATCGAGGTTCCATAAATCCATAACAATAAAGGTGAACTCGACCTTTATCAAGGTGAGACACCGCTAACACAATATGTTCCCTCCAGGAACCGCGGACATGATAGACTTGCCATCATTAGCCTGCTATCGCTCCGATATACCATATACCTTATACGTATAAATACAAAATATAATCACCCGCCTCTATGGCGAGTGAAAGAAAACAAAATTCCGCTATCGCGGAAAACACACAAGCCTACATTATTATGTTATCGAGACCAAATATAGAGCTCGAATTACACACACGAGTCTAGGGCTATCAGACACCCCAATCTTCATCTGGCCACGCAAAATATACCTCTTCCTTCTGAGGTAAAACTCCTAACAACATTCTTCTCATACCGACTAAATTGTGGGGGCTCACGGTTAAGACTATCCGTAAGATCCCTTTTGAACCCTCAACTTCAATGAGGAATATAACTTTAGTACCACTCTCAACTTCAGCGGTACTGTGGTACTCCTAACCACCACTCCTTAGTAGTTGCCGCCAAAATCCTTAACAATTACTATAAGGAGAGTGACCTCCACTAAGGTCCTCGTCCCCAACTCACACCAGCTGCCCCAGCTAAGCCTCACCTCCTGCTACCACCCAAGCTCCGCACACGATTCACAAACGAGCGCGTAAAAGGTTTCTATAATCTTCTAATATGGCAGGAGAATGAAATCTCACAAGAGAAATCAACAATCCTAATCCTGAGGCTCTATAACAAATCGAGAGCAGCGCTGAAAGCGTAGTACGTCCGCACAGATTCCTAAGGACACTAGAACCTGATGCTCTGATACCATCTGTAACAACCCGCCTAATAAGATACCGGGCGATCACTCCAATATTAAATTAAAACAGGAGTCACATATGGATCATTCTTAGCATCACTGTCGAAAATCCATTTAATTACTAATATCCTATTAGGCGAGTGTTAAAATTTTAACTTAACTACTCTTTTTAACCCATTAATATAAAACATCCACAAATGAATGCGTAAATGAAATAAAAAGAAAATGAAATGAACTAAAAATAACCGAACACTCGGTCCAAATACAACCATATCGAATATCGTGCAAAGAATAAATAAAATCAGTTGGACCATTGGCCCGAATGTTTGTACAATACCTCCTATCTAGAGTACGAGGAAATAAGCGTCTACCGAGAACCCGCAAGCATCCACAGCTGCTGCAGCAGACGTCTGAATCGAAAGAATTTCCATCCATGCGTCCCTGTGTTTGGACACCTATATATATATAGAATAGAGAAAGAAATGAGAGTAGACAAACGGGTCAGAGCCCGAATGTTTGAAAATATTTTGCAAGTGCATAAATGCTTTATTTTTAGAAAAATAGTTTTATCTCATATTTAAATTGGTATCGCACTCCCATGAGATACCCCTCACCTCTCCTCTAACAGTGCACTCCTAGCGCATCCCTCTAAACATCCTAGTCAAGCTACCCTGCTAAACTAGTCTAATACCCAACCACTATCTACCCTAGATAGTCCAACAGATGTACTAAGGGATAAAATTCACTCTAATCTCGATGCTATGCCATGTTCGTGCGTGGGGTGTCTCGCGAAGCGAAATCCAAACAAGGAACCCCCCCAATACACTACTATGCGGCAAGGTCGATCGTCGAGATCCGCCAGTCCCTCAATACAGAAATATATATATAAATATATATATACCATCAACATTTATAATATTAGAGCACTAAGGATTAAACTTCTCCCCAGTCTCAACACATTGCCATATTCGTGCGTGGGGTGTCTCGCAAAGCGAAATCCAAACAAGGAACCCCCCCGATACACTACTATGCGACAAGGTCAATCGTCGGGATCCATTAGACCCTCGGTACTTAATTCATCCATTTATATATACATATATATAATCATCCGGATCTATCTCCCGGACTGAGGTGTATTCTATACTCATATCAAAACCTTCCATTTCCCTTCTCATATCCAGGAAATGTATTTGAAAGCCAATTCATTAGCATGAATTTCTTTACCATAACATATATCTTTTTAAAAGCCAATTTTATTATCATAAAAATGCTTTTCCTTTTTAAATCATCCCATTTCCCTTTTTATACTCAGGAAATGTACCCAAAGCCATTTTCATTATGATGAAAATGTTTTGATCATAACATATGCTTCCACATCCCTTCTTACATCCGGGAGTGTTACCGAAGCCAAACCTTTATCCCATTTCCCTTTTTATACTCAGGAAATGTAAATTAAAGCCAATCCATTATCATGAATTGCTTTAATAAATCTAAGACCGCCCCTCCGGGTTTCCCCACTGGACGCGCCCCTAAATGGCTATCATCTTCCAGGGCCTATCTATACAAGACAACCTGGGAACCTACCAACGTCGGGAAGCAGCCATATTGCCTGTGGGAAAGTCAGGACCACACCCGGAATCCCCTAACCAGCGTAGAAATACAAATGCCCATATGGCCTAGGGACTATATCCAACCTGCTCAACAGCCAGGAACGCTTCATCACAACGCACGCAACTTCCCTTATGATAGCGATTTAGGGAGGTGAGTATAATCCATAATTTATTAATTATGAAAAACATTTCTCATTCCATTTTGAAAATATTCATTTTTTTATATTTTCAAAATCATTTCCATCATAACATATATATATATATACCTAAATCACACAGTATATACATATCCTATATATTCTTCCTAGAATATATATAAACGGACATAGTGGCCTATAGCATCTGGCGATGACCAATAATCCCAAAGATTCCCTCCAGGAATCATAATCATGCATTCATTTTAGCATGATACTAAACCCAGAGTATTTCTTACTTTAATAATCACTATATATCTCAATCATATCTAAGGATTTATTGGATATCTCCAATTATACCATTTCTCATTTAGCGAATATATAACTATACTCCCCAAATTTATTCTAATCCACTCATAGGATTCACTCAACCAAGATCAATATGATTATGTTATCTCTTTAGATCATAATCCTCTTTAATACTCAAATTTTTGAAAGCCCGCTTTAAACTCAAAGAGGAGAAGTAATAACAATCTCCAAAATCTTGGGCTGAAAACAGAGTACCGGTCGACCGGTCCTGGACCCCCGATCGACCGCAGGTTGCAAATAAGCCTATGAAACAAAGCAGTAGGCCCTATTTCCTTGACGCGGTCAACCGGCCATAGGGGCGCGATCGACCGGTCACACCAGGTCCTCAAATCCTTAATCCAACAACCCCAAATTCATTTTCGGGGTTTATAAACTACCCTAAAAATCATCCAAAACATCTACACGACTTATCCTAGCCCGTATTTTTCCAATTCCCTATTTGATTTCCGAGTTGATGATTTCAACCCGGAGCTGTCATCTTGTAAAAATCATATCAAATCAAGGAAAAATCAGAAAAATATGCGGTTGGCGCCCACGCGACCGATCGAAAAGATCTACAACTTTCATGTTTTGACCGAAAGCTAAATCAATTCTTTTCCTGACAGAAATGGCCCCACAAGGTTACGGGGTTACTATTCATCACCTTCTTCAAGAAGGTTTCGGCCATTAAAGCTTCTACCAAGCTTTTGTCGCCTCACCCAACGTCCTACAACCTCAACCAACTACAAATACACTTATAATACGGGTTCTAAACATCCTAGAACCCGGAATCACCAATTAATTTCAAGTAAAACCTAAGTTTCTCCAATTTACCATTTTTAGGGGTTTATTCGTTTTAACTCCCAAAAAGCCGTTTTATCCACGAATACCCAACACAAAATCATTAGGGTTTGTTATACCAACAATGATATGAGATATTTATGCATAAAAACAAATAAAGCAAGTAAACACTTGCCTCGTGGATAAAATCCGACGTCCTCGAGCCGAGTCCCGCGGAGGCTGGCCGGAATCTCCCCCTTTTTTCTCTTTTCTTCCTCCTCTCTCTCTTCTCTCTCTTTCTCTTCTTTTCTTTCTATTTTTCTCCCTCTCTTCCTCTTTATATATAGAGAAAAGGGTTTTAACCCTTTAAAACCCAAAAACGACTCGTTTACCCAATTACGAATTACTTTTACCTCTAAAATCATCCGAAACTTAATTTCGACAATCGGACACTCTTTTTCGACTATCTCGGACATTCTGAGACTCATGGTGCAGTCGAAATTTCCATTCGAGGTACTTGACCGCAAATCACTATTCTAACTCAAAATAATTAAATGCGGTGTTCTACTCAAAATCTTACCTCTTTTGTCGCTATACTCCACGGCGACATATAAATAAAATATTTCGACCTATATGGTCCCAAAATAATTTATAACAGCCTTCGAAAATCATTAAATCCTCGAAAATCCCAAAAATCACTATTTCGAGAAATTCTCCAAATTCCAAATTATACTTAATTATGGAATTTAATTGTCTCCAAGAAGGACGGGTTGTTACATCCACCTCTTGGACTTCATCATCATAATCTCCCGCTTGGTTTGAAACATTGAAGATGTTCATTTCCAAGTTCATGTTCCCAAATGTCAGGTTCATTTGGCCATTCCTAGTATTAATTAATGCATTGTAAGTGGCCAGGAAAGGACGACCAAGGATAATGGGGGTAGTTCTACCTCTATGAGAAATAGGATGGGTGTCAAGCGCCACAAAGTCCACAGGAAAGTAGAATTTGTCAACCTGTATTATGACATCTTCTACTACACCCCTCGGAACCTTAACGGAGCGGTCCGCTAATTGGAGGGTTATTTTTGTGGGCTTGAGGTCCCCTAGACCGAGCTGTTCATAGACATGGTAAGGTAACAAATTTACACTTGCTCCTAGGTCTAGCAAAGCTTGCTCAATTTTAAAGTCCCCTATCACACACGAAATGGTGGGACATCCGGGATCTTTATATTTGGGTGGTAATTCAGATTGAATTATTGAGCTAATGTTTTCGGCCAAGAAGGCTTTCTTCCTTACAAACAATTTCCGCTTAACAGTAATTAAGTCCTTTAAGAACTTAGCATAAGCGGGGACTTTCTTGATTGCATCTAAAAGAGGGATGTTAATTTTGACCTGTTTGAACATCTCTAGTATGTCAGCGTTATTAACATTCCCCTTTTGCGACAGGAGCCTTTGAGGGTAAGGTACGGGGCTAGGAAGCTTCGAAACCACATCCGACTCTAACGGGGCTTTCCCCTCTCTCTGCCTCAAGGAGGCATCTTCGACCTCTAATGGGTCGGGCGAAACCTCCTTAATGACTTTGGGGACACTAGGAGGGGTGGGCTTATCAACGACTTTCCAGCTCCTTAGAACGGTCACATCCTTAGCACAATCAGGAGGAGGATTCAAAGTGTTATTGACACTATTTTGCCCCAATGCCTTTTGAGGCTGAGAAGGGAATTTTCCCTTCTCTTGGATACTCAAAGCCGAGGTTAACTTGAAGATTTCCTTTTCAAGCCTAGAATTCGTGGCTTGTTGAGAGGTTATGAAAGATTGAAGAGTCTCTTCGAGACTCCTCTTGTTCGGGTGAGCATACAATGGTATAGCTGGAGGAGGTGGTCCCTGTGGGGGACCTTGCATTTGAGCTTGGGGTGGAGGAACTTGATTATATGGTTGCTGAAAATTATGAGGTGGGGGAAGATTTTGAGAATGTTGGGGCTGCCCATAAGAGAAACTCGGATGGTTTCTCCACGAAGGATTATAGCCCTCACCTAAATGAGTCATGTATTGTTTCTTGTAAGTGGCCATCGCGTTGGCTTGATCGTGAAGCATCACTTTATATGCCGGGATTGTTGGACAATCCCTCGTTGAGTGATCGTCGACGTCGCAAATGGAACAAGACTCCTCTACATGTGAGGGAGAAGTATGGGATGGTTCCCGAGCTTTGGCATCCATTGCCTCGATACGCTTAGAAAGTTGGGCTACTCTTAATGACATATCATCTCATTCGGCAAGGTGATATATCCCATGGCTAGACGAAGGTGGATTGGATGACCGGGCATTGGTTTTGCTAGGGTCCGAAGTGTCCCACGCTTGGGTGGTCTCGACACAATATTCGAAATGTGCCCACGCATCATCCGGATCTAAACCAAAAAACTCGCCGGAGCACATTGTCTCCACCATTTGTTTAGCATTGAGGGTAAGGCCATTGTGGAAAAACGAGATTAATCTCCACTTTTCGAACCCGTGATGTGGGGACTTATGAAGTACCTCATTAAATCTCTCCCAACATCTCTCGAATGATTTACCTTCGGCTTGAGCGAAGGTTTGGATTTGACCCTTTAAAGAGTTGGTGCGATGAGTAGGAAAGAATTTGTTCAAAAATTGCGCTTGCATTTCGCACCAAATCCCGATGGAATTAGGAGCCAAGGACCAAAGCCAAGTTTTGGCTTTGTCCTTTAAGTAAAATGGGAAGAGTTTGAGTCGTGTGACATCTAAAGGGCAGTTTTGATCGCTAAAAGTAGCGCACACCTCCTCAAACTCTCTAACATGAAGGTAAGGTTGTTCACTTTCCATGCCGTGGAAAGTAGGAAGTAATTGAATCATTCCATTACGAAAATGGAATTGCGCGGCATTATAAGGAAAAATGATACAAGACGGAGATGTGGTTCTCTCCGGTTGCAAATAATCACGCATGGTCCTATACGGGGGGTCGGGTGCAACCCCTTGACTACCGTGCTCACTAACATTGTCGGCCATTATTGTAGGATCGGAGTGGGCCCAGGTATACGAAGAAGACGAGACCGAACTAGAACGAGAAATTGATGGTAAAGGTCTCCAATAGTCCAAGGGCTCACTAGACGATGATTCACGAATAGGATTCAAATTGCTACTACTCGAGTCTTGCATTCACAGAATTTTAGATTGATTTACTTTTTGGAAATCGTGATGTCACGGTGACCACAGGGAACGATAGTGTAAAGAGAATTTCTAAACCCTAAGATAGTTGCCAATTCCCGGCAACGGCGTTAAAAACTTGGTGCACCTAAAATAAAGCTTGTGATTCAAGTGCAAATCTATCGCAACAAGTAATATCCGGTAAGTACGGAATCGTGATCCACATGGATTGAAACACTCCTAAGAGAACAGGATTGGGGTAAAGGGTTTCTCTAAACGTCACAAAAGTTAAAGTGTAAAAGATGATTTAATAGTTTGGAAAAGTGATTGAGAGTAATCTCTAAATGAACATACTATTGATGATCAGATGATTAATTAATAATTACGGAACTATGAAAATAACTAAGGTAAGCTTGAGTTCAAGAAATTAAAGGGATCGAGGATCATCTTCCCACCTCGGATTCACGAAGAAGGGGATTATAGGGATTGGTTGAAATTAATTCTAATCGAGCATAACTAATTAAGTCCGAACATCAACCATGTAGAGACTAAACTCAACAATGGAGGATTAGGGGTTAATTAATTATTGCTAAATGGGTTGGGTTTGTAGTAAAGCTTCAAACACTAACCCTTGCATGACAAGAGAAGTTAAGAAACTATGATACTCCAATACCAACACATGAAGTTCCATTAGAACAATTATAAACCAAACCCTAAATATTAAGTTCAAGCATCCAAGGTGGGATTTTGATCCCCAATCACAAGTCTAGCTACTCATAATTGAAACTACATTACATATGCTAGTTAACAACATACTTAAGGTAGTTATCTAGTTTAAACACAAACCAATGCAAGAGATGGAATTAAATGCAAATTAAAGCTAGTGGAACAAGTAGAGATGAAGTAAATGAACCTTTCTTGCATTAATAACCACAATTCAACTAGTAATCAAAGCTTTACAAGTTGGTGAAAACCATAAATGAACTTGACCTAGGAGAGAGAAGAGAGTGTTTTTCTATCACCAAATATCTAACCAAAAGTAATCTCCCTACCAAAAAGGATTAACAAGGGATAAATCCCCAAAAATCCAACCAAAATGGCAAACTAGTAATAAGAAGAAAGCTGGAAATGTAGGGCCAAATTGATTCGGGGCCAAATACGAATCGATTCGGAAGTGTAGAGAATTTCCCCTGCATGTAACCGAATCGATTCGGTAGTAATGGCGAATCGATTCGGGCTTGCTGTGAGAAGGAGAGTTGCCTATATAGGCATTAGTTGTCCCATGCTTCACCGAAACTTTCGTAACTTCTTCGTTCGAGGTTGGATTCAAGCACCGTCGGAGGCCACGCGAAGATAAGAAGAAGGTCTACAACTTCCGTGAAGAAATCGGGAACAAAACCCGAGTGCTGAAATTACCAAAATGCCCCCGACTGTGCAAGTGTCAACGGAACTTTTTCGGATCAAAACCAAACTTCACAAAATGCATTCCCGAGACCTATAAAAGCTCAATAAAGACACATACAAAGTATAAATGATGAATTCAGGGGTTAGTCATTAAATGAGTATAAGAACCGGGAAATACATGCACGGGAATGCTAGAATGTACAAATTAACGGGGTATAAAATACAATAAAAGTGACGAATCATTGATTAACTGTCAAAACGAGATGCATTTGTAATAACTCGTCGACCCATGCAACCATTTTATACTAACTAAATCGGGTGAGGGATATTTGACGCAACCTATAGTTTTACTCGCTTTCATAATCTAGTTTCAATACCATTTCCTAGATTAATCTTTCCCTTTATACATATTTTCCTTTTTAGGTTTTAATCATCTTTTGCGCTTTTATTTCGGAGTATTAAATATCTAAATTCTAACAACTCGTCCCAGTGGATTCTCAATACCCAACTTATCGTTTTACTTGCCTCGCACGTGTAATCATAATTTAGGTTTGTTTGTATAGTCGCGGCGAGACGAAAACAACAACTGTGGACTTACGCAACCACACCTCTCACGCGCTATCAATATTCATCAAATATCCTCGGTCTGTCAGTTTTTTTATTCTCTGTAAACTCATTCTTCTTCTATGAGATCCTGCTGGTGTCCGCCTTGGAATGGTTGAACTTCTTTGCTTCCATAGCTTCTTCGACTTTCATAATCTTGCCAATTTTTACCAACAGTTCAGACATAATGTTTTGGCGATTCCTTGGATAGTTTCCCAAACAACTTCCCATATCGAAATCCGCTCATTAGTGTTGCAATCGCCATTTTCTCTTCATAGTCCACAACTTCTAACTTATTGGTGTTGAACCTAGCAATGAATTATCTGGTCGTCTCTTTTATCCTCTGACATATATTTAGTAGATGTGCGACCCGTTTTCATGGCCTGGTGATAAGCACCCAAAAGTGTACATTTTATACCCCGAATAGACGTATTTTAGTTGCTAATTCTCGCAATTTGGGTCTTATGCGCTTTATTGTCTATTTTGTAGGCCGAATGGAGGTTGCGGTGCTCAAATGCGTATTTCAAAGCAATTGTGCAGATTATGGAGCTAATTACCAATCCCGTAGCCCTAGCCTACCCTAAACCTACCTAAATCTATCCCGAACTGTGTGTGTTTAGGTTTTCCCACTTTATTTTATGTGTGTCATTTTATTTTTTTGGTTTATTTTACTATTTTATGTAAATATTTTTAGAATTTTTATATTTTAATTTTTAGCGCGTCATGTAATAGTTTTTATATTTTCTTTTATTTTCTTAGTTTTTAGTTAGTTTATTATTATTTTATTTTGTTTATTAGTTAGTTCTTATTTTTTATGTTTTTTATTTTAGTTGTATTTAGTTTTTTTTACAGTTTGTATAGTGTCGTGTCATTTTTATTTTAGTTGATTTTTATATTTTTTTTAGTTTAGTTAAATTTTTATTTTTTGTTTTATTTTAGTTTTTAATTTTTTTATATTTTATTTTAGGGGTCATAAGTTAGACACACACACAATCCCTCACACCCATCTACCATACACACCCATACACACATCTATTTCTCTCTCCTAAACCCCACACCAAACTATCCACCAACAATGGCATCCCCAACACCTTTCACCATAATCATCACCACTCTCACCTCCCTACCTCGACACACTACTAATCCCCAACACCCATAGCTTCCATTAAACCCGAGTTCAGCCCTCCCCCATTTCTCCAACTGAACCTCCATTTTGTCCACCCTTGACGGAGCTAACCCACGCGCACCCCTCCAACTCCCGTTGCCGGAGACCCTGTGCCCACTCTCCGCTGCCATCTCCGTCGAACCCGCCCAGTGGCACCGACGACCTTCTGCTACTCCAAGACGTGACCTCCTCTGGCGACCTTCAACTCACCTCCATCCCGGTCACGACTCAGATCCAGTCCCCCGACCCTCCAACCTGGAACCTCCCAAAAACCCAAACCCATTTCCATTTCTCCTTAAAAGCAAAACACGTTTTTTTTTACCACTTGTTAGCTGCCAAAATCGATTTTCTTACCTTCATAAGCCCAATACAAATGAACAAAATTAACCCACATGCCATTTAAAACCCATTTAATTAACCACTTAATCCTTTTTCCATAAATACCCTCAACTACCTATTTTAACCCAACTTCCCAAAATACCCTCATTCACCTCACTTCTCATATGACCTCACACAACCCATGCACATGTGTACATAATTCCCTAGATACCCTCACCCAAATACCTTCCATATCCCATACACCCTTGTCTTCTTATTTTGACTTCCATGATCCATGCCTACTATTTAAAGAATGGAATATTCAATTTGAAGAGAGCTTTTAGAATAGGAATTAGTAGATAAAATTATAGAGAGAGAAACACATTTTTTTAGTTTAGTTTTTTTAGGTTAGAATTTATATTTATTTTACGTTTTTTAGATTAGTGAGAAAAATAGATTAGTGAGAATTCATTTTTGAGCGTAATTGTTGATGTAATTTTGGTTTGATCACACAAATTGGAGGGATGTAAATTGCAAATTCAAGGATTGGAGTCCAATTTCACTCAAAGAGATTTGGTTTGATTGTTCTTATCTTCTACTTTCTTTTATTAGCCTTTGATTATTTGATTATCATGTTTGATATTATGTTAGGCTAAATCCCCTTTCAAGAGATGGGGTGAACCTTTATTTGATGTTATTTTGATTTAATTAGTTTGATTACTTGAAAAATTCTCTTTGAATATTAATTTTGACCCCTCACCCTTAAATTTAGGCTTCGAGAGAGGGTAAATGATTTTCGAGAGAAAATCAAAATTCTAAGTTGTAATACCCATTTTAGATTCGAACTAGAGATAGGGGTTTCTTAAGTGGGGAATTATCACTTGAATTTCAATTCTAATTTTATTTTCTAGATTTACATAAATTTTGATAAATCGATCCTAGCGGGTGATTAATTAGAAGGAGTGTAGATCTATTTTCACGAGTTGTAGGGGGGTAAACTTAATTTTCTCAAAGTTTAATATTAAAATTATATTTGCAATGAGAGTTGATTTATAATTTTGATATTAATTTGGGAGAATTCAATTAATTCAATTAATTAATTAGAATAGCTAAAATTTGTAATGTAATCCCATTCCTTGTTTTTTCTCACAATTATTTACCTCACTTTATCTCTTATTTTAGTGTTAGACTTTGTTTTTCATTTTAGTCACTTTTTAGTTAGTTGTTTCCATCTCTCATTTTAGTTTTGTGTTATTTCACTTCTTCTCACCCAAAAATTGTTTTAATATTTGAAAAGCTAAAAAAATTAGAAAAAGTAAAAAATCATAAAAAGAAAATAAAATTGAATTACAATTGAGTTTGTCTCTAGCTTACCCCCTTGATGTTGATTGATACCCTTACTTACCACTACACTTGAGTTTGTTATATTTTTGTAGGTAATTGAGGTTTTGATTAGAGGAGCTTTTCAAGCAACGACGAAAAATTTACGCAAAAGTTTTATTATCACCTGGTGCCAAAATAGAAATTAGTGACGAAAAGATCGGCCAATTGTCAAAAGTTATAGATCTGACCTCTTGGTACACCGTTGCACCAAATTTGGGCCGGTTCAATAATTGTGCTGGAAAAAACTCAACAGTGTATCTCATTGAGAACGGAGTAAATAATTGAGGTTTCCTGATACTGCTCTATGTGGAACAGAGGATCAGAGGTGTTATCATACTTAGGAGTGATGACCGATGGTTTGAACTTTTCGGGTGTTGGGTAACTCACGATTGATGACGTGAATGGGGACCCTTATACGAAACCTCTCTGCAGGAGGTTCTTCGACTTTATCATTTTGCCCAAACGATCTTCTAACCATTAGATTGACCCTCCCTAGAGATGCTTGTCTTTATCGCGCTTAACCATCACAGTCTTGTTTACTCATCATCGGCTCCCAGCTAAGCTCTCTTTCATGGAAGTCTTCTTAGCTTTGGACGTCCCTTGAACACTTGATCTTGATATATATGAGAGACCCACCCTTCTAGTCTCGTCTCTATATTCTTTGATCCCCTTGCATTGGTGGACCCTTTCATTATTGGCCCTAAATAATCAAATGGAGACCCTCTGCTTAGTCTCTCCAAAACACATCTGTGTTCCAGGGAATAAGTTAGGTTGTCATCATACGCACCTGTTCGGATGGTGGATGTGTCTCGCGGCGTGTAACACTAGTCATCACGTCCAGATCCATCGTCCCTAGATTCGTTAGCTTCTCCATGGGGGCTCCAATGGAATCTTCTGGGATTCCCCGTAACCCTCTCATGGTACATATACCTCTTGTCCCTGTATGGAGCTGGATGAGGTATAATACCCCATACTTTCATGGATATTTAAATTACATAAGTGGTGTAATTTAATAAATTGAAAGTTTCAAGTGAAAGAAAAATTTGAAGTATGGGTTAAATAGTAATTGGTGAATTTTGGATTATTGTTGATGTGTGCTATATTTACTTACGGGAATAAGTAAATGAAGATGAATTATTCTATATTAGGTCACGGTTGTGCAAAGCGACAAGAAATAATATTTTATTTGGAAAGTACATATGAAGTTGTATTTGATTTAAAAGGTAATTTTTTTATAAGTGACTTGAATGGGAATTTCGAATGCACAGTTGGTCTCAGAAGGGTCGAGATTGTCAGATTAGAGTACTCGGGGGTAGTGTTTGGATTCCGGGGACTTTTTGGATTTGTAGGGACTCACAATTATGTATACAAGTCAATTTTGGACTTAATAATGGATGACCCTTATTTTTCTCTTATAAGGTCACGGCAGAAAGAGAAAGGAAAGAAAGAAAAGACAAAAAGGAAGAAAGAAAAGACAAAAATGAAGAAAGGAAAGAAAGAAAGAAAAGAGGATGCTTGAACCAAGCTCTGAAGGATTCCCATCACGAGGTCGTCGGATTTATCCAATGAGGCAAGTGTTTAACTTACCTTAAGTATTTTAGTGTGTTTATAATCCATATTATAGTTGATGTGAAAACTAAATGATTTTGGGTTAGGATTCTTTCACAAAATGGGATTTTTGGGAATTGATTTGATAGAAATTAATGTGATAACAACTCCATATGAAATCTAAGCTTAAATCCATGTTAATGGTGAAATTATTGGGGAGAAATTGGAATAATTTGATAAGGTGGTAAAATTAAGCATTAGGGTTTTAAATTCTTAAAAGTTTGATGAATCCTACGAATTAATTCAAGAAATATGTACCCATAGGTTGTGTGATGCTAGTGTAAGATTATATTGTGTTAAGACAAATTTTGGGAGTGTTGGTGGTGTAGAAAATGAAGAAGAATGGCAAAAATCTCCATGAAAACCTGTAGGGTGCTTTACCAGGGGCAAAACGATTCAGTTCCAAGTCGAATTATTTCGGCCCTGACAGTTTTGAGAATTTTTTTCCTTGGGTTTTAAGTATGGAAACTGAGGATTGGTTTGAGGAGATACATAGTAGGGAAAGCTAATTAGATTGTGAGGACCTCTAGATAATTAAATGAGGGATGTGTGACCCTTAGGATTTATGTGAATAAAATTTGAGAGTGGAATTGGAAGAGTGTTGGAAATAAGCGACACTTAGTAAATTATTTCGGCGGGTTTAGATATATATCTATGCGTGTAGAATTTATATATATGCCGATTATATGTAAGAAATCCGAATTTGAGAGTATGATGAAATTAGAATATTAGTAAGATGTGATAAGATAATATTCGAAAGAAATAAATGTGATATTTTATCATAAGTGAGTGAATAATTATGGAATTAATATAAGTTGTGTGTATACTTATAAATTAATACGGATTGGTATATTTGGGTTTTAGGCTACCGCCAAGTGAGATAGGCATGGATAGCCATATTTGATGATATTTATATATACGGGTTTAGAGACAATATATATATATATATATATATATATATATATATATATATATATGTATATATGACATGATTATAAATGTATCTCTGTGTTATTGATATATTTATGTTGAACATACCCCTATAGTGCTATCATGGGCAGTTACACGATGTGTGTGAATCCCCTGGCTTGAGGATCAGGGTGAGTATAGCCCTAGGTCATGGTCGTCCAGATATTATACAATGTAAATATTTATTCTGGGTGAGACGTATTGAGTATGATTCGATCTCACTTTCGTTTGACGAACTATGACCGCTTCCTCTACATTTGTGATTAATATAGGGTTCAGTGTGAGATTCCGACCTGGTTGCCCAGGAGAATGTGTGAGAAATTCCCTGGAGGATGATAACTTTGTAGAGACTATATCCATTGAATTAGAACTCTGAGGGATGGATGCTATACTTATATAGTGTGTGATATATAAGTATAGATATGCTTGATGTGTATAGTATATCATATATATATATATATATATATATATATATATATATATATATATATATATATATATATATATATATATATATATGGACTAAAACAAGGAAAGAAATGTGAGTTAATTTCTGGACTATTCGGGGGTATAAAGTCCGGAATAAAATATATCTGATCTACGTGTATAAGGTGAGAATATTATATACAAGATTGATAACACTAAAATGTGAATAGTGTAGTAACGAGTGAAAGTTATTTGTATGAAACGAGTAAATGATAAGACAGACATTAATGCATAAGAGCGGGGAAAGCTTAGGATATTATATACGTGGGTAGTTGAGATAGCGTATGGATGTTAACGATTGGTGAGATGCTAGTTAGGCTGAGTAGCATAACTAGGATATTTAAAATACATGCAATAGGTGCACACTGTTAGGTGAGAGGTAAGGGGTATCTCATGTTAGTGCGACGCCAATTTAAATATAGAGAATATTATATTTTAAATATTAAAGTATGTTAAGCACTCGTTAATATTATTTTTTAAAACCCGTGCTCTAACTCGTAATCCATCTTTTCTTTTTCTTCTTCTTTGTTATACTTTTTAGGTGTACAGACACAAGGATACCTGGATGACTATTTCTTTCGAGTCAAACATTGTTGCCGCCGCTGTGGATGTGGGCATGATATTTTGTAGACGCTTCTTTCCTTGTGATCTATATATGAGGCACTAAGAGTATATTCGAGCATGTTTCCCATTGAATGTCATTTATTTTATTTCCACTAATTTTATTTTACGCACATTGAATTTGGTTGTATTATATTTATCAAGATTTATCGATTAACTATTGATTTGTTCCAGTTGTTTATTTTTTCCCGTGTGAATGGATTTAATTGTGCAGTTAAAAGATTACAAAGTTTAAAATTTGCCACCAGGCCTAATAGGTTATATTAGTAATTAACTGATTTTCGTTAGTGATGATGAGAATGAACCACATGAGATTCATGTCTTAATTTGATATAAGACTGATCACCCGGTATTTTATTAGGCGGGGTGTCACAGGTGGTATCAGAGCATCAAGTTCTAGTGTCCTTAGGAATATGTCTGAATATACTATGATGTCACCGTTGCTTTCTAATTGATATAGAGACCTATGTTTAGGAGTGTTGATTCCAGTGGTGAGATTTGGTTCTCCTACTATTATGTATGGATATTAGTGAATCTTATTTGAATTTGGGTGTGTTCGTGTGCCGAATGATAAATGGATGATCAGGCGAGGACCATTGTGAGGACAGCAGGAGGTAGTGCTCAGTTGGAGTTGTATAGTATTTTGGGGGATAATGACCGTTTGTGGTCACCCCTATTTTTACTCGGGAAGTTAGGAGTTGTAAAGACTGCTAGGGTGTAGCTTATGATTTTCATGTACCTCTATAGTAGAAAGTGGTGCCAAATTAGACTCACCCAATATTGTTAGAGTGGGAGAGAGAGTCAGACGGATCTTTGAAGAGGACCATCAGTGGATATTTTAGGAAATGCTAAAATTTTGTGTGTAAGCCAATGGAAGTTAGATATCCAGAGACTTTGGCATATGGCGTAGTGTGGTATGCCCAGAAGTGAAAATTGGGGTAAATTTTCTTGGCTTGTAAGAGCAAAGTTAAAATGGTGGGAGTTAACCACCACATTTTAAAAGTGAAATGTTGTGTCAATGGAAGGATCTTAGGTACAATTTTATCGCAAGTTCCTTCATTAGATGTTCGAGAGAAGATGTGAGCACTATTCTGAACTCATCAGAGAAGGGTCGGACACAGGTCCATTTGTGAAAATGAATTTAATTATCTAGTGAATTCTGTACCGGATGAGGTAGGTACAATGGAGAAGAGAAATTTTTTATGTGGGTAATTGACTCGCGAGAGAAGTTGCCAGCCCTTAAGGATAATTCTACTTGGAGGGTTGATGCAGATAGTGACAATGTCGCATTTTGTCAGTAGAGATATTAATGCTTCTTTGTGAAAGGAGCTAAAAGAATCGAAAGATTTAGTCGAGGAGTAGAATTGGATGAAACGGTGTTAGTGAAATACCGCAGGGGGGAGACCCATCAAGGGACCCATTTAAATGATTCGAAAAGCTGAATTCTTACCAAGTGACTGTGAATTCAGTTAGGGTTGTTGAGGCCAACAGTGTGTTCCTTAGGGACAACGGAGCAAAGGGAACAATGGAGGTAGCCATAAGAGTTGGGACTACCAGATTCTGAGAGAAGGACAACTCTAATACGGTCAGTATGACCGGAGATAAGTGGATTATATATAGAGATATTTTTGTTGAGAGTATGACCACATGCATTAATTTTGCTCGAAGTGAGTAAAATGAACAAGAGTATGGTGCCTAGTAAGGACAATGGTTAGAGTAGTTTTTGGTTTGGTTCGGATAAGCGTGTTATGTCCGGAGACCAATTGAGTAGCCATGGTGATTGGCAAGATATGAATATGAGTTATAACCTTAGAGAAGGAGGTATGTTAAATCTGACACGAATGAGTCACGATACTTTGATTATCACTAGATTCACGTGCGAGATGAGTTAAGTGAATATATCGATAACATTATTAGTATGTTTATATGTTTTCAATGGTATAGTGAGGTTATCTTTGTGTCATCCACAGGTGAGCAGTTGTATTGATAGTGGTATATATTTTTATTGGAATTACTCATTTTAGGGATGTGTTATACGAGTATGATATTATTCTGGATATGGTTTTATAGTAATGGTTAGAACGATAGTGGGTTGTTATTGCAAGGCTATTGTGTTCTCTATTCCAGGTCAAGAAGTGTTATTTTGGTGATGTCTCACTGGCGAGAGGGTCGAGCTCGCATTTATATTATCTTATTATAGAGACTTCAGAGGGTATGGTTGTCTTGAGATATTTGATCCCGGTGTGTAGGGACTTTACCAATATGATTTGGAGTGTATTGAGTTTACTATTGAGCGGAGATATTTAGCTCGCTATTATGTTTAGCGCTCAGGAATTGGTGATAGGAAGTGCGCATTCTTATATCACTCCTTTAGAGATATAGGAGTTAAAAATTGATATTTATATAACTAGGGATAGGATTTTGAGAGTCCCGGTTGTGTGTTTGAGTTTTATGGAATGTGATTACCACCAATGCAGAGTGATAGTGCATTTAGGGGGAGGAGTTCCTTGTTTAAATGAGATTACGGGATGAGATACGCATGGATCTTGGTAAATGTCATGAGTAGAGAGAGACGGGAATTTAGGGGTACTGTGACACCCCGACTAATTAAATACCGGGTAGCTACTCCTTTATAAAATTAATTCAAAATGCCAAGTTGGCTCAGTTAATAGCATCACTGTCGAAAACATTTTATTATTTCTAACCACCTAGTATTTAAAAAGCAAGTTGCCAAATTTTAATTTAAGTCTGATTAACATGCAAGAAATAAAATGAAGAAATAGATAACACCATTCACCATGCTGAAATGAAATGAATAACCATCACAATAGAGTAATAAAGTCTGGAGGAAACCCCTCACTACAATCCCATACTAAAATAAATAACTGAAACTGAAATATTTACATGCTAAAGTCTGAAAGCTGAAATGTAAAAGATGCTCTAAATAGGAATGGGCAACATGCCCTACAACTGATAGATAGATCGTGACTCTGGAATCCAAAAGATAGAAGCGTCTATGAGAAAATCCCTGTAGCTTCCACAAACAGCTACAGCTCGTCACCTGAATGAGTACCTATGCTTGGTGTCCTTGTGGCTGGGCACCTAAAATGGTTTTACAAGAAAAAGATTTGAAAAGCAAACGGGTCAGAGCCCGAATGTGTTATATTTTAAAAACCTGCAAGTGCTTTAAAAACATTTAAAACATTAAATGCGAAGTACATGTTAGGACGTGCACTCACATTATATTCTCACCTCTCGTCTAACTGTGCACTCCTAACGCAAATACCCATTTATAACTACCCATACTACTAGCCTAGTGACAACATATCTAGCTAGACCGCCAAAGGCTCTACCCCTAAGTACTAGGTTCCATAAACATAATAACGCTCTTAATTAAATAGAGTTTAATGTAACTCGAATACTCAATATGCAATATATATATCACTATTAGTTAACTCACTATATACCTTGAAATAATACCGTAATATATTTACAATATTAACATGAGGATTCCCATTAATATAGTGTATATTATTCATCTCATAAATATCCAATACAAGCACCCCGCAATCTAAGCTGTAGTGCACACATACTCTGCTATCCATCCCGGTACATCACGTACATAAGGATTACCTATTCCGAATCTCTCAGGAATAGTTTACCGATAACAACATCACAAATAATGGAGGCGAACACAGTCACCATCACATGGGTCACGCACATACCTACGCTCCCATGGTCAGCGGACTTATTAATATCACAATAAGTCTTTCTATGACATATGTTCATCAAGGTACCAGTCTATATCCCCCCCGTAGGCACACAAGGATTAGAGGGTCCTAAGCGAACGAAACCTCCCCGTGATAGCAAGTATGGTAGGTATGTCATACATACAATCCATATACCAATACTAAGTAAACACACATCTTAGTAATACCGTATTTTAATCGTAGTACATATCGCATTCTCGTACTAATAATAATTATCACAATTCGTACTATTCCGGTTTGTAATTATACGCGCCATAATTCATCCTCACATCGTAGTAGTCACTCGCGTCTCAACCCAAATGGTTCCTTGAATATAACTCTAATATATGATTTACTCATCTCAATAACCCAAAAGTCTCAAATCACTCACTATATCATCAAAGGAATACTAACTCTACCCTTGAACTAGTTCCCGGGAGTCCAAAAGTCAAAACAGTCCAAAAAGAGCCAAACTGTCAACTCGTTAGAAGTCTCGTTCGAACGAGGCTTCGAACGAGTTTGGACTGTCAGGTCGTTAGAAGTCTCGTTCGAACGAGGCTATTCGAACGAGATCCCAGTTCGTTCGAACGAACTGACCCTTCTAACGATATCTCGTTCGAACGAGATAACGAACGAAATCCCCACTCATTAGTAGCGACTGGTCAACTCGTTAGAAGCTCGTTCGAATGAGTTCGTTCGAACGACCTGGGGCTGCTTCCAACGAGATGCCAGTTTCGGCCCAGAATTTCCCAAAAATTGTATTTCACCATTTATACTCCTCAAATCTTCTCCAAAATATGTTCTAATGATTGATTTAAGATATTTAAACAATCCTAAACACAATATAATCACATCCTATCACGTTTTTATGGATTAACTCATCCTAATCATCCCTCAAATTTGCAAATATAAAACTTTCCCCCCAAATTATTCATGAACAAGAACCCTAATTTATAAACCCTCAATTCATCAAATTAAATCCGTTTTTCTTTCACCCAAAACATGTATTAACATCAGATTAATCATTTACCTATCCTTCTACATGCAATCCTTCTCAAATTCCTCAAGTTTTATCATCTAGACTACATGGGTTTTCATATATCATCAAGAACAACCATAAATCTGAATTTTCTAACATGGAAAAGACATTCTCAGTAATTAAATGGAAATAAAGTCACTTGCCTTGGTTTGATTTCTGAATTTGGTGTTGGTTTGATGAAGTTTCTGCAGAGTTCCTCTCTCTCTCTCCTTCTCCAAGCTTTCTTCTTCAAAAAGCTATGGTGGCTAGGGTTTGCTTGGGGAAACTTATGAAAACCTAATTTAATAAACCTCCGTAGCTAGTTGGGTTAATAAGGGTTGGTTGGGGTCAATCCTTATCAGATTACAACTCTCAATTTTCGTCACTTTTAATTACCCAAAAATACCAAATTACTAAAATACCCTTTATGGTGCCGGAATGGCCTAAAAATACCCCGGGACCCAAACTATACCCCCGGCTAGTGTTTTCTGACTATCTCGATCCTTACGGACGCATTGGCGCACTCAAAACGACTATACGTATTATAGATTTTAAATTCACTTTTAATATCAAAATATTATACCGTGACGCGGCGATCCCACGCGTCTCAACAAAATTTCTAAAATGCCGTATATAAATCTCACGACAAATTTCATAATACCAAATACATATATAATCTTATATGTACATAAACAAATACCAAATCGCATCATATTAGTATTTATAACCCGGATTAATTTCCAATTAATACGCATTTAATTAATTAATCCCAAAAATAAATATAGCCAAAAGTACGGGGTATTACATACATGCTATGGACTTAGGGCCTAACGAATTTCAATGGCCGGCAATGTTAGGTGGTAGTGTATCGAGAGGGTTCCTTGTTTGGATTTTGCTTTGCGAGACATCACATGCATGAAACTTAGCTCAACATCGGAAGTGGGGAGATTTTTGGTCATTAGTCCACGAGTTTGGTGCCTCGATCATTATATAAGTATATAGTTATAACTGTGAGTTGAAAGTTATATTACCATGTAAGGCCATTGGAACCGATAGTGCCATGAGATAGCACTAGAAAATTTTTCTTTTCACTACGAGTTGAAGGGTGGAACGATGTTAAGGAGAATTAAAATTTTAATTTATAGGGTGATTGAGAATACCCAATTGCTATAGCCACGTTTTGAATGCAATTGCAATAGAGTAATGTGTGTTACGTGTGAGGCGCATATGATGTTTACGCCAATATACGTGGATTATAGGGTGTGTGGGCGCCCTGGTTAGCTAATTTAAAAATCGTCCGAGTTAGAGGGACGTGCGAATGGATGTGTGATGTATAGATTATGCCTTTGGGGCAGTTATAATAAAGTTAAAATGATAGAATGGGGTAAATGTCATGCGAGAAAGACGATAATCCAAATATATGTGTGCGATGAGAGTAGCACACCCGAAATAGGTTGAAAGGAAGTGGGAAGCCATTTAAATAGGATATCTATTGAGAAGAGGAAAAATCTAACTATTGTAGAAATTAAAGTGGAGTCCTACTCAGTCAAATGTTGAGAGGGGCTTGTGCTTCAATAGAATGTTGGTGTCAATAAGGTATAAAGAGACTGGAAGTGCACATTGTGGTAGGAAGTACACGGGCCAAAACTTTCAGTACACCCCAGGAAGAATGGGAGTATAAGTACCACTTAATGTGAGACGTTCTTAATGGGAATTGGTTAGGCATAGTGAGATAGTCTCCGTGTGCACCACTCATAGATAGAAATAATTTGGTTCGAGATGATCAACCAGAAAATTTTTGTATCAAGACGTTCGTTTTCTATCTTCAATACCGATGATTCCAATATTGGAAGGGGAAATCAGGCTGGTAAATTTCATTGATGGGTTGCCAACATCAAGATACAGTCGACTCCCTTCGAATGTGTGGGATGGATTGATCGAGATGAATTAATTTTTATTGTTGTGGGGTGAGCTAAACTATTAGATAGTGTGCCCAAACCCTTCTTTGACAAGAAGGATTGCACCGGTGCGAGGTGCCGCCCAATATTATTGTGAATTAGGATGAGATACTTGAACCCCATATCTGATTGGGAACTTCAGGAAGTAGTGGGGGATAATTTTTATTTTGGGTAAGTCGTGTCACCTATGAACCGATGAGTAGATGGGAGGTTACTGACGACCAGTAAAGCGATGTGACTCTGAATTACCGAAATTTTTTTCCTTATACAACTAACATAGCTTGTAAGTGAAGTCAAGCATAGTACGGTAATTGGGAAGAGAAATTTCTGATGGTAGAGTTATGTGTAACACTCATACCTGGTTATTGTGGACAAGGCGCTTATTGACGTTTTGTGTGGAAAACCCTGACCATTCTCCCTATGCTTGGTTAGAGATGATAGGATAAATAGATTTTTAGATCGGACGAGAGTTAGAGTCCGTTGATAAAAGTGGAGGAACCAAAAACTGTTTTGGGTGGCTTTTGAATGTCGTAAGATTTATGACACACCCCAACCCAGTTACTTATAATTAAGTTTGAAAGACAAAGTGAGTCAAATCATAATTACCTTAACCAAACCATCTTCACTAGTATTCTTTTTCGTTAACAGCATGAAGCCATAAAGCCAAAACTTTTCACATATTTTAAAGTGATTATTCTTATTCAAACTTATTTCAAGGAAAAGTAAAATTAAATTACACCTTTTTCATTGGACCAAAATTATGGTTTTATGCATCCCTTGCTAAGCCAACCCGACCTCCTAGATTTGATAGTGACATCATGCTACCTGAAACACATAACCATAATAATTGTGAGTATAAGAGCCCAGTGAATGCATCACAATTAAACTATTGCATAAAATTAAATGCAATAAATCATATACATGTGGTAATACTTATGTACTTATCCGGCTCATTTATAAAGAATGACCAATTATATACTAATCCGGATTATTCATAAAGAATGATTAATTATATACTTATACGACCCATTAATTATGTATTACTTATATGGTCCGTTCATAAAGAATGGCCCAACTGATCCGAATCATGATTCACATATCCTGTCTACAATAGACAATTCTCCCCTATTCCTGGTCGAGGAGTAACCCCTGTCTGTAATAGACAATTCTCCCCCATTCCTGGTCGAGGAGTAACCCCTGTCTGTAATAGACAATTCTTCCCCATTCTGGGTCGGGAAGTAACCTCCCATTTCGGTAACCCAAAATGAACAATTTCATATTCCATATTTTCTTGATCATATTCGTAACCATGTGTAATACATCTTACCAATAAGAGATATTCATATCGTATCCATAACCATGTGTAATACATCTTACTCGTGAGTAAAATTCATGTCTTATCCATAACCATGTGTAATAAATCTTACCTGTGAGTGATATTTAGATCATCTCCATAACGATATACAAATACCTCATACTAGTGAGTACACTCACCTTGACAGTTTAACTGGATTTTCCTTTGCCTTTATCCGGTACTTGCTCAATCAACTCTTCTTCCCTTCCTATCATTCTTACAATATTAGTGTAATCATAACAATATTAACAATTCAAAGAATAACTTGAACAAAACTCAATTCATAAGCATTATACGATTCTATTCAAATCATTTGTCACAAATGAAGTTTCATCCAAATTCATGTTAATATAATTGTCATATAAAAATCATAGACCAAACATATATTCATTTATTCTTGTTAATTCAATCCTTATCATATTATTATTCCAATACAAAAGACGGTACGTCGTTTCGAGTCTCCTAGAGCAAGATATGCCCATTTCTTTACCACATAGCAAATCTGCCCTATAGGCTCTTTTATCATTCATTCAACTTCCAGAAATTTTCATAATTTTTCTACATCATAAATTTATATGATATTTCACTCAACATCATTAAACATATTGAACAATACAAAATTAAAATTTCATAATTTTCAGAGTTCATTTGCTACGTCAAGTAAGACATCAAACATATGGTATGCATACTTTCACCCTTGGGGAAGATTTCATACCCGAACTTCAAACTCTCACCAAAGACTGATTTCTTGGCATTTTCACATCATTTTTGGATAGGTCATACATATATGAGTCCAGGTTAATCTCCAGTTGGAATCACTCAATTTCAGCAAGTATACAAAAAGATATGATAGTTTGAATACACAAGGTTTCTAAACAAGACAATTTCAAGTGTTTACACATTCAAGTTTGCTTAAACATGCATATATCCATGGGTACATATCAAGACATAGAATTTCAGTAAAAAAATGATCATTTATATCATTTAAATCATCAATACAAAATAATCAAACAAGATTTATGGATGGAATTACCTTAGGGGCTTTTATGTAATTTTCTATGAATATTTCTTCAATTTCTCCTCACACTTTCTTCCTAGACTTCAAAACTCTCTTTCCTTAAGTTCAAACTCTTCCATGTCTGATATATGATGAAGGGAGAGCTTAATTCAAGGGTTTTAAGTCGGCATAAGTCCACACCCTCTTGGTCCAATCAAAATATAACATGTGGTGCCATATAAGACAACATATCTTTTAAGGCTAAATGACTACTTTACCCCCTGTTCATAAAAAGATGACATCTTCTCACTCGAATGTTCGTTTGATGCACCGTTTATTGTGTTACAAACCTAACTCATATGTATAAAACTATCTAGTTTATACCTCAAGTTAGTTATTATATTATACTGTTCAAAACTAGCCTTAAACATGAACATTCCTACCGAAACTTCAAAATTTCATACTTCTAACTAATTCGATATTTCATGCTTTATGAAGGTAGGATTAGACTAAACATAATGACTTAACATTATATATACTAATAACATATTGTCCATATCACATAAGCTCATCATTATTTAGACATAATTTATCATAAATATATTTGGGTTGTCACAACCTTCCCCTCTTAGAAAATTTCGTCCTCAAAATTTAGGATGAATTTCACTTATCAAACAATTGGGGATACTATTTTATCATTATATATTCCCATTACCATGTTGCTTATTTAATTTTATGTGTCCTTCACAACAATTTAACTACGAAACTACTTTATTCCCTAATACTTGCTCTTTACGACCAAGTATTACAATCGGTTCCTCGATGTATGACACATCTTCTTTCATAATAACTTCAATATCCTTATCATTACCCGTAAGAATAATCATCTAATGATTTATTATTAATGAAAACCAAACCCCAACTCATATATTACTTCATACCTTTATATACGTATGTCAACCATTCACACATACTAGATTATCAGTTATATCATCGTATATTCACAATGAGTGAATATTCTTAACAACTTAATATCATTCTTTACCTTTATTCCTTCATTCCTATAGTTTATCCTTATTATCGTGTAATATTTCAATTCATAGATATCATATTACCATATTAGCTTATTACACGTCATATTTCCATCTTCCGTTCAACACCAAATAAACGTGTATGACTTTAACTACTATCCATATCATTTATGATGTTTAAGAATATGTTAAATCTCATCCTTAAAATTTCTTAATTTAAATATATCCTCAGTACTTTTCATGTATCAAAATTGTACAATCTTTCGCTAAATGTTTATTCTTAACCAATCTTTCATATTCACGTTCTTGTATTTTGTACAGTCATGCACTATGAACTCAATATAACTTCTCACTATATTCCCTTTTTTAGTATCGTATGATTATTCTTTAACTAAACATACAACGACTTTAACTAGTCATTTATCTAGCATAATAACTTTACAATCATAATCTTACCCATTCCTTATTAACATTATAGTCTTATGCAGCATTATTAATACACTCACCTTACCCGTTTGGTAACATGGACATTAAACATAACATCATCACTGAAAATTTTAAACACACATACCAACCCCATAATACTTATCTTAACTATTATATGTCGTATTTCTTTCAGATAACTTCAACAAATACCTTAATGTGTCCTATTATGGTATCTCACATAACATCTTATCCTTACACATACTTCTTGGTAACTCCATATAATGTCAAGCATATTCATTATATGTCATACTCTTAGTGATAACACGTACATACAATGACAAATACAACTTAATATCAACACAAACCAATTGTCGATATTCCAACCCAATTAGCATCTTTCCCATACTCATAAACAACACATACACTTAAAAGGGCTCCCCAATATTTTTAAACTTCCAACTCTTTAACACCTCATCTTAACATTACTATTCATATAAGCATTTCAAAACATTCCAAGAGTAATATTTACTACCTATACTCATACTATTAAAAAAAATACATCTTAACTCTTATCACTCTTCTTGTACTTATCATAATTCAGTATGAACCCATATTCGGATCAATTATTATATTTTTACTAGTAATAGAATTTCAGACCATCTCACATATTAAAATTAAATATATACAACTATTAATCCTCTCACTTCACCTTTACCATGTGAATCTTCATTTTATTCACACTCTAATAATTTACTATATCATCCTTTAACGGAATATGCGTTCCCATACCTCACTCTCCCAAATAAATGGGCACACACCAAACCATGGTTTAATAACTGACATAACTCAAGTCTACATATTCCAGTATAAGAAGAGATTACTTCCAATACTTCACAGTTTTCGTATACAACATTTTGTCTTTAAAAACTTTCCTTTAATGACATGTTTGTCGGTACCATAAATAAAACAATGCAATGATTCAAATTAAATTACCTGTATTCGCTGTCATCCCCGAATAAACCTTAACATCTCATTTCCTTTCCTGCAAGATCCTTACATTTCATATCCCATACAACAATATATATGTATAACTAACAGATGTTAGTCAATAAAGTCAATTTGCTTATGACTCAAAACAATTAATACTTCCACTGCCAAATCTAGGCACTCCTCACCCTAGAACCTCTAAAACTTAGGCTTTGATACCAAAGTTGACACACCCCAACTCAGTTACTTATAATTAAGTTTGAAAGTCAAAGTGAGTCAAATCATAACTACCTTAACCAAACCATCTTCACGAGTATTCTTTTTCGTTAACAGCATGAAGCCATAAAGCCAAAACTTTTCACATATTTTAAAGTGATTATTCTTATTCAAACTTGCTTCAAGGATAATTAAAATTAAATTACCCCTTTTTCATTTGACCAAAATTATGGTTTTATGCATCCTTTGCTAAGCCAACCCGACCTCCTAGATTTGGCAGTGACATCATGCTACCTGAAACACATAACCATAATAATCGTGAGCATAAAAGCCCAGTGAATGTATCACTACTAAACTATTGCATAAAATTAAATGCAATAAATCATATACATGTGGTAATGCCTATGTACTTATCCGGCTCATTTATAAAGAATGACCAATTATATACTTATCCGGATCATTCATAAAGAATGACTAATTATATACTTATACGACCCATTAATTATGTATTACTTATCCAGTCCATTCATAAAGAATGGCCCAACTGATCCGAATCATGATTCACATATCCTGTCTGCAATAGACAATTCTCCCCCATTCCTGGTCGAGGAGTAACCCCTATCTGTAATAGCCAATTCTCCCCAATTACTGGTCGAGGAGTAACCCCTGTCTGTAAGAGACAATTCTTCCCCATTTCGGGTCGGGAAGTAGCCTCCCATTTTGGTAACCCGAAATGAACAATTTCATATTCCATATTTTCTAGATCATATTCGTAACCATATGTAATACATCTAACCAATAAGAGATATTCATATCGTATCCATAACCATGTGTAATACATCTTACTCGTGAGTGATATTCATGTCTTATCCATAACCATGTGTAATAAATCTTACCAGTGAGTGATATTTAGATCATCTCCATAACGATATACAAATACCTCATACTAGTGAGTAAACTCGCCTTGACAGTTTAACTGGATTTTCCTTTGCCTTTATCCGGTACTTGCTCAATAAACTCTTCTTCCCTTCCTATCATTCTTACAATATTAGTGTCATCATAACAATATTAACAATTCAAATAATAACTTGAACATAACTCAATTCATAAGCATCATACCATTCTATTCAAATCATTTGTCACAAATGAAGTTTCATCCAAATTCATGTTAATATAATTATCATATCCAAATCATAGACCAAACATATATTCATTTATTCTTGGTAATTCAATCCTTATCATATTATTATTCCAATACAAAAGACGGTACGTCGTTTCGAGTCTCCTAGAGCAAGATATGCCCATTTCTTTACCACATAGCAAATCTGCCCTATAGGCTCTTTTATCGTTCATTCAACTTCCAGAAATTTTCATAATTTTTATAAATCATAAATTTATATGATATTTCACCCAACATCATTAAACATATTGATCAATACAAAATTAAAATTTCATAATTTTCAGAGTTCATTTGCTATGTCAAGTAAGACATCAAACATATGGTATGCATACTTTCACCCTTGGGGCAGATTCCATACTCGAACTTAAAACTCTCACCAAAGACTGATTTCTTGGCATTTTCACATCATTTTTGGATAGGTCATACATATATGAGTCCAGGTTAATCTCCAGTTGGAATCACTCAATTTCAGTAACTATACAAAAAGATATGAAAGTTTGAATACACAAGATTTTTAAACAAGGCAATTTCAAGGGTTTACACATTTCAAGTTTTCTTAAACATGCATCTATCCATGGGTACACATCAAGACATGGAATTTCAGTAAAAAAATGATCATTTCTATCATTCAAATCAGCAATTCAAAAAAATCAAACAATATTTATGGATGAAATTACCTTAGGGGCTTTTATGTAATTTTCTATGAATATTTCTTCAATTTCTCCTCACACTTTCTTCCTAGACTTCAAAACTCTCTTTCCTTAAGTTAAAACTCATCCATGGCTGATATATGCTGAAGGGAGAGATTAATTAAAGGGTTTTGAGTTGGAATAAGGCCACCCCCTCTTGGTCCAATCAAAATATAACATGTGGTGCCATATAAGACAACATATCTTTTAAGGCTAAATGACTACTTTACCCCCTGTTCGTAAAAAGATCATATCTTCTCACTCGAATGTCCATTTGATGCACCGTTTATTTTGTTACAAACCTAACTCATATGTATACAACTATCTAGTTTATACCTCAAGTTAGTTATTATATTATACTGTTTAAAACTAGCCTTAAACATGAACGTTCCTACCGAAACTTCAAAATTTCATACTTCTAACTAATTCGATATTTCATACTTTATGAAGGTAGGGTTAGACTAAACATAATAACTTAACATTATATATACTAATAATATATTATCCATATCACATAAGCTAATCATTATTTAAACATAATTTATCATAAATATATTTGGGTTGTCACAATTTACGTCGCCATGAACTCATGTTTTGAGGACTAACATGAGTGGTGAGGTGTTTTTATGAATTTCTCCTAGGATGGGATTTTTATGTTGGAATGGATACAAAAATATGGGACTTAGTGGTGTGCGTCCTTCCAATAATATTACGGTGATAGGGTCAGTGATGTATGAGCTCGTCTTATTCGAATGTCGTTGAAAATGCGAGTTTTTCTAAATCAATGCTCTGATACCAATCTGAAAATGCGAGTTTTTCTAAATCAATGCTCTGATACCAATTTGTAACATGTGAGACTCCCAATTTTTTAAATCTTTTACTTTGAAAAAATAATTCCCTTTAAGATGCGAAATAGTGATGGTTCAACAATACAACATGCAAACAACAAATTTTAATTTCTTTCAAATAAAAATTAAACTGCACTAAAAGTGACATTAAATTAAAGAAGAAATAAATTTATCACTTCAACCAAATTAATTTAACCCAAGTCCTAAGAATTTACTTAACATGAATAATTAATCCATTTTTTGCAAATTAGGTCAAACCAAATTTTATCCAATAAAATTAATGACTTGAATTAAATGAATTCTTACCCAAACAAATTTAGGACCAAATTAAATATTCCAATTTTATCTTTTACCGAAGCATGCATCTAATGTGAATTGGCAAAAGATAAAATAAACAAACCACTACACCGAGATGTACGAGAAAAAACCCACAATGGGAAAAAATCTCGGACGATCCTAACCTCAAATCCACTAAGAATGGTTTTACAAGTACAAGACAAAAAGACCTACAACACTCGACTTGACTCCGTTCAAGCCCCAACGCTCCTTTTGTACACACCTATGCATAGCGAATAACCACGGAGGTCCACTGCGATCTCGAAATCCACTGATCGGACTTTTTCGATTACCCCCACCCGAATAAGGAGCCTTTCTCCAAGTGGGTATGTCACAGTAAACAATCTTCTTCTTTGTGGGATGTAGAAGCAAACCCAAACTTCTCTTCTTTGAGGTGTAGAGAAAAAAAATGGTTCCAAACACTCCAAGCAAGGATATATATATTGAAACTTAAAATGAACAATATGCGTGTAAACCAAAAGTGTTTAAGGATGATTTTCTTGGAAAACAAACTCTCAAAACATGAACCTTTTCATGGAAAAATTAAACTCTCAAAACTCTCTCTAGGAGATAGAAGAATATAAAATGTTGGTTATAATGAGTTGGTTCCCGCACATAAGTAATTTTGGAAAAATTAGTGGGAACAAAGAGTGGAGTAGTGGAGAAAACTGCCCAAAAAATTTCCCATCGGAAATCTCATACGAACGAGATTTTCGTTTGAATGAAGTCTCATTCGAATGACCCTTCTAACGATGTTCCAGAGGCCAATGGAAAAATTGGTTGGCAAAATCGTTCGAACGACATTCTCATTCGAACGAAAATATTGAACGAAGTCCCAAAATGGTCAGAATTCGATTTTAAGCCAAGAAATTTTATTTTAAAGTTCTAAAGAAACCTTCTGAAAATAAACTTCAGTTTAAAATAAAATTACACCATTTATAAAAATATTCCAAGTCTTCCTATATATATATATATAAATGCATTCATACCTTAGGAGCATTGGAACAATGTTGTTGACGTAAAAACGAGGCACACTAAACCCGACATATGATGAAGCTTTATACTCTTGGCCGCTACGTCTTCAACTAACACGTCATGGTCTTGGATGGATACACTTAAACATTATCTTATGGCTCAAATGTTTTTGTTCGGAATTGATCCAACACTACATTAAAACTCAATCGGAGACTTGTGTCCTTATAGTCGTTGGTAGAAGCACAATGTATAATGCGCTGTTATTGAGGTGTGACCTTATAACTGATGAAGTATATCAGTATCAAGGAAGTTGAACAAGTTTGTTGTGAAGCTTGGGCAATAGTGATTGAGCCTTACCTTGAGATTGATTTCGAGTACTGAAGGCTGTGGTGTTGTAAGATCCTTAGTCTTAGTAGAGGTGGTATTCGAATTTCGAGAATGAAATTCCTTTGCAACGGGGGAAGTATGTAATACCCTGTACTTTTATAGATATTTAAATTACATAAGTGATGTACTTTAATAAATTGAAAGTTTTAAGTGAAAGAATAATTTGAAGCGTAGATTAGATATTAATTGGCGAATTTTGGATTATTGTTGATGTGTACTATATTTACTGATGGGAATAAGTAAATGAAGTTGGATTGTTTTATATTAAGTCGTCGTTGTGCAAAGCGGCAAGATATAATATTTTATTCGGAAAGTACGTATGAAGTCATATTGGATTTAAAAGGTGATTTTTTTATAAGTGACTTGGATGGGAATTTTGAATGCACGATTGGTCTCGGAAGGGCCGAGATAGTCAAAATAGAGTACCCGAGGGTAGTGTTTGGGTTCCGGGGACTTTTTGGACTAGTAGGGACTCATAATTATGTATACAAGTCAATTTTGGGTTTAATAAGGGATAACCCTTATTTCTCTCTTATAAGGGCAGGGGAGAAAGAGAAAGAAAAGAGAAAAAGGTAGAAAGGACAAAAAAGAAAGAAAAGAGGAGGCTCTGGCCATACTTTGACGGATTCTTGGCACGAGGTCTTCGAATTTATCCAATGAGGCAAGTGTTAAACTTTCTTTAATATTTTTAGTATGTTTATAATCCATGTTATAGTAGGTGTGAAAACTAAATGATTTTGGGTTGGGATTCTTCCAGAAAATGGGATTTTTGGGAAATGATTTCATAGAAATTGATGTGATAACAACTCCATATGAAATCTAAACTTGAATCCATGTTAATGGTGAAATTATTGGGGAGAAATCGGAAGAAATGGAGATGGTGATAAAATTAATAATTAGGGTTTTAAATTCTTAAAAGTTGGATGAATCCTACGAATTAATTCAAGAAATATGTACCCATAGGTTGGATGATGCTAGGGTAAGATTATATTGTGTTGAGGTAAATTTTGGGAATGTTATTGGTGTATAAAATGGATAAGAAGGGCAAAATCTCCATGGAAACCCGTAGGGAGATTTACCAGGGGAAAATCAATTCAGGTTTAAGCCGAATCAATTCGGCCCTGACAGTTTTAAGAAATTTTTTTCCTTGGGTTTTCAGGATGGAAATTGAGGATTAGTTTGAGGAGATAAATAGTAGGGGATACTAAATAGAGTGTGAGGATGTCTAGATGATTAAATTAGGGATGTGTGACCCTTATAATTTATGTAAATAAAATTTGGGAGTGGAATTGGAAGAGTGTTAGAAATGAATGACACTCGGTAAATTATTTTGGCGGGTTTATATATAAGCCGATTATATGTAAGAAATCTGAATGTGCAAGTAGGATGAAATTAGAATATTAGTAAGACGTGATAAACTAATATTCAGAAGAAATAAAGGTGATATTTTATCATAAGTGAGTGAATATTTATGGAATTAATATAAGTTGTGTGTATACTTACAAATTATTATGAATTGGTATAATTGGATTTTAGGCTACTGCCAAGTGAGATAGGCATGGATAGCCATATTTGATGATATTTATATACACGGGTATAAATAATATATATATATATATATATATATATATATATATATATATATATATATATATATGATATCATTATAAATATATTTGTGTGTGATTGATATATTTATGTGGAACATACCCCTCTAGTGCTATCATGGAAAGTTTTGCGAAGTGGGTGAATCCCCTGACTTGAGGAGAAGGGTGAGTATAGCCCAGGTCATAGTCGTCCAGATTTTATACAGTGTGATTATTTATTCTGGGTGAGACGTCTTGGGTATGATTCCATCTCACTTTCAGGTGAGGGACTATGACCGTTTCCCCAACATTTGTGATTGATATGGGGTTCGGTGTGAGATTCCGACCTGGCTGCCCGGGAGAATGTGTGAAGAATTTCCTGGAGGATGATAGCATTCTAGAGACTGCATCTATTGAGTTAGAGTTATGGGGGATGACTGTTATACTTATATAGTGTGTGATATATAAGTATATATATGCTTGATGTGTATAGTATATATATATATATATATATATATAGAGAGAGAGAGAGAGAGAGAGGCAGGCTCCTGTGCACACTAAGTTTGCACATTACCTTTTATATATAGTAAAAAAAATATTTTTGAGTTGATTTTTTTTGTGTGATATTTAAACATTTCAAGGAACCCATATAAAAAAAATCAGCTCAAAAAAACTTTTTTTTGCTATTTTTAAAAAATCGGTCAAACTTTCGCAGTTTTTAAGCCCTTTAAAAACTGCGAAAGTTTGACCGATTTTTTAAAAATAGCAAAAATAGTTTTTTTGAGCTAATTTTTTTTATGTGAGTCCGTTGAAATGTTAAAATATCACATAAAAAAATTGGTGTGCGCCAGCACTAAGTTTGCACACTTTTAAAAGGTAATGTGCAAACTTAGTGTGCAAACTTAGTGTGCACAGGAGCCTGCCTCTCTCTCTCTCTCTATATATATATATATATATATATATATATATATATATATATAGAGAGAGAGAGAGAGAGAGAGAGAGAGAGATAGATAGATAGATAGATAGATAGATAGAGAGAGAGAGAGAGAGAGAGAGAGAGAGAGAGAGAGAGACTAAAACAAGGAAAGAAACGTGAGTTAATTTTTGGACTATCCGGGAGTATAAAATTCGGAATAAAATATATGTGATATACGTGTATAAGGCGAGAATATTATATACGAGATTTATAACACTAAAATGTGAATAGTGTAGTAACTAGTGGAAGCTATTTTTAAGAAATGAGTAAATGATAAGCCAGACGCTAATGCATAAGGTCAGGTGAAAGCTTAGGATATTATATACGCGGGTAGTTGAGATAATGTATGGATGTTAACGATTGGTAAGATGCTAGTTAGGTTCAGTAGCATAACTATGGTGTTTAAAATACATGAAATAGGTATGCATAGTTAGGTGAGAGGTGAAGGGTACCTCATGTGAGTGCGACATCAGCTTAAATATGAATAATGTGTGAAAAGATGATTACAAGCTTGTCTCTCTCTCTAGAAAATGGTAGTGTAACATTAGTAAAGTCTCTCTTTTTCCTTTATTGATGGATCTCCTTGGATTGGAGATAATGCATAATATTTATGCTTGACATGTGTGGGCCTAGAGAGAGAGAGAGAGAGAGAGAGATTATAGTGGAGACAAGAAGAATGTTGGGTGATAGGTGGCCCTCCTTTACAGATTAGATAGGTACACCTTTTTACTTGCCTTTATAAAAAAGAGTGATGGGTACACGTTAACCATCAATGATAGGGGAATAATTAAACTTAGATTCCTCATGCTTGTCTCTTGAGTGTTGACGTCATTCCAGTAGTGGACATCCACCCGAGCATAGTGTTAGTGGTTTGTGAGTTGACGAAGTTAAACTAACTGCCTATAACACTGGGGCCAACCTGAATGTCCTGGATGACCATAATAATGACCTGAGTCGACCTCATTATCTGGTCACATGTGGCATCATGCTGCCTCCCAAATGGTCTTCTGAGCACACCATATTTATGGTACAACACTTGTTGTAATTCATTTATGTAATCTTATATATAGAAGTGTGCAACAAAAGCAATCTTTGTCAACACATAAAATTTTGTATCCTACTAAGGAGTTAGGGAAAAGCATTATTAAAATTATTCGAAACCATGTAAGCATACCTGGGGACAAGACTGATGTCTAGGAAATTAATTCTAAGTTGTTGGCATTTGAACACATGTTTGCTATAGGATCATTTGGAAATTTGTGAGTTCTATTATACTTTTAAAACACTAGCTAGTTATCTACTTGTGTTTATTTAATATTTATTTATTCAGGATGTAGCCATCAAGGTTATCAAGGCTGAGTACCTTAATAAAGAAGTAAGAGGGGAATTTTCTCAATAATCCTATATTTTGAGGTTTGTTACAATATATGATTGTAATCTCCTTTGACTATGATTCACTTCTTAAAATGTTGTACATTATTTTTTTCTACAACATATGATTTCCCTTAAATTTTGCTAACCTTTTGGATTACCAATGATTTTCTACAATTTAATTATGTGGGTATGATTCTTTCAAAGGAGGCAGATTTAAAATTTATTTTAGTTGATTTATATAGTAGCAGTTGTCTAGGTGAGGACATTTTTATCTATGTGCTAGGGATGTGAATGACATTTGCAAGCGATGATAATTTTATTCTTCTAATCCAAGCTCCACTTAATGCATCGTATGTGGACGAACCAAAATGCTTTGAATCAAGATAAAAAAATATGAATATTAAATAGCCAATATATGTATTCCGTGTTGATTCTATTTTGTAATAGTTGATATTACTTGAGACTTATTTTGTAATAGTTAATGGTTTTCTAGACTTGTAAGTTTGACATTTTAATTTTGTTATTTGAGATATTTGAATTATTTTAAGGCTTGTAAGTTGATGTTGAAGTTTTGAGACTTATAAATTGATGTTGAGGTTTTGTTACTTACTGAGACATTTTATTTGCTTATAAACTCTCTATTTTTATTTGTTATAGAACAAAATCAACTTTAAGAAAAAAGTAAAAAATACGGGTTTAACTCGCGGGGCGGGGCGGGGCAAGACGATTTTTTGACCCGTATAATATAAACGAGATGGGGTGGGGAAGGATTTAGGGAGTTTATATTTAATCAGGCCCGGGGCTTAAAAACTGAACCCGTTGCGGGGGGAGGAGAGTTAATTTTTGTGTTTGCGGGGGGGGGGGGGGGGGGGGTGGATTTGGGTTTTGGAAAATCTGCCCCATACCCGACCCGTTGCCATCCCCAATCTCCAATGTTAACATGAGTTTGAAAGAGGGAAAAATTGCCATTATGATATATAAAAAATGTGTGAAACAATGTCTTTCTAATTTAAATGTATTCAATGAATATCGATCGAATGCGAAAAGAATAACATTGTGAGGATAACTCTTTAGATGCAGACGATTTCTCAGATATTATAAATAAATGTATGAAGGATTCATAGATAATAATTAAAAAACACTTTAAGTGGTGATTATAATATGATTATTTACTATACCGCACCATTTTGGTATGAATAATTATGATTTTGATTTACTATTTTTCATTATCTCAAATGGAGAGTACTAAAAACTTTGTGGTTGGCTTTGGTTTTGACATATAAAATATCGATTAACCAAAATAATCGTACCAAAATGAAATATTGAAACTATAATAAAAATAATAATTTAATATGTCTAGAATACAAATTTTATATTATATATTTTTAAATTCATACCATTAGTTGGACTCATTTATCACAAAACTTAATATCAAAAGTGGGTGTTATATTAGTATATAAGTTTTTCAAGTTAAGCACATGCTTATTCATTTGTTTTGTATCTTAAGCAAACACTTTTTAGTTTTTCATTGAGGAATTCGGGTATACACGTAGGTTATTTAAGTTAATATTAAACTTGGCATTTAGTGTTATAAATAAAATAAAATAAAAAAGTCAAGATTCATGTATTTCCCAAGTCTAAACAATTAAAAAGTCATGATTCATGTGTTTGAAAGGTTAAGAGGTTGAAAAATCAAGAGACAAATGTCCTTTGGGTTAAGTCATTAATTTGAGTCTAATGGCTTTCCAAAGCTAGTATATATACTAGGTAATTATAAGAGAAGTCAAGTAAGACACAAGAGTGAAATAAATGTGTGTTTTTCAAAAGAGATACTATCATCTTCACTTTTTTTTCAAACTTCGTGTTCAACTCTCTTTATTTTTAAACAAAATGGTATCAGACCAAAGGTTCTTTGGTGGCTATCAGGAAAATGGTAAATGGATTCGTTCAAATACCAGTCCCTCTTATAAAGAAACATAATTATGAGAATTGTTGCAATCGCATGAAGGCGATCTTAGGATTAAGTGATTTATAGGATATTGTGAGCAAAGGCTACGACTAACCTGAAAATAAAGCTGAGTTGACTTAAACACAGAAGGATATATAGCAAGCCACAATAAAGAAGGATAAAAAGGCGGTCACAATCATCCACAAATGTCTGGATGATATTATTTTACAGAACATTTCTAATGCAATCACCACCATGGAGATGTGTGAATCTCTCCAAAAGTCATTCAAAAGAGTAGAGAAAGTGCTCCAAACAAAAGAAAACTAATATACTAGAAAATACCGAAATTATTGAAAAAAATTGATAAGGTATTGATATAGGTCATATACCGACCAAACCGACCGATAACCACTTCTACTCTATGTGATAATGAATATTGATTTTCTAACAGTTAAACTAATGAATCATTACAAATTGAAGGTAATTAAACACAAAATCGTGAAAACTTGATACAAATATGACCCGACATATTACGTCGTGAGGTTTAAGTGCAAATCAGTATTTCCTGAACAATTTTTCAATATCCTAAACCTGTTGAATATAAACTTAAACTCTTGATTTTGTATTGTATTTAAATGAAACTAATATGATCTAATGGTAATTAGTCATATGGTTTAGTTAAAGTGTAGAAAATAGTGGATTGAATAATTTTTTATTTTAGAAAAAGTAAAGTGAATTTTTAAATATTTGGCTTAAAGAAAGATATACAAAATGTAAAGAACTATTCTTATGAGCTTAAAAATCATTGTCCAAATCCTCAATGACTTAGTTTAACAATGGAAGCACAAAGAACAAAAAACTATTCTTATATTTAAGTATTTAAATTAGGGTTGACAATTTTTGACATGATAATCCATTTAAGATAATAATTCGAATGATCCGAATATGACACAATTAGCTTGTATATATTTAAGACTATACAAAACTTATACTCAAATAAAAAACAATACAACTAAAAAATGACACGACTAATTCTAATTATCACGCCTATATTTAAATTGCACTTTTTATCCGGGAAAAAAACTAATAGTAATAAGTTAAGGATCAATCCAAATGACAAATAATTCCAAAATGATAGATAATGGCGTGTGGTGAAATATCTTGATTAGAGTAACATAAATATGTGGTTATTCTTGGATTTAGTAATTACCAGTAAAAGTTACTGTATTTAATGTATTGGGGGTGAACAAGAATAAACACTTGGCTCAATATTAATCATTAAGGTCTTACGCATGCATGTCATTAGCATGATGTTAGCATGGGATTCACACGTTTAATAGACCAAAGCACTATTTTAAACATTTTTTTAATACTTGAAGTAGGTTTCAACTGTTGCCAAAAATATGATTAGCTGAAACTCACAAAGTGTGTCACTTGTCATTTGCTTTTGTCTGCTAAATTTTTGCCACTTGCCATCACACAATACCCTCAAAATAGTGGTCTATTTTGTCTCTTACAATGGTTGACAAGCAAACATCTATGTAGTCTAAAAGTTAGTTCAATGAAAATTTATGAGTATAATAAATATATTTTCAGAGCCTAAATAGATTTAGTTCAAGTGTCGGTGTCGGAAATTAATGTATATAATTCATATAAGAGTTTACTTAAAACCTCGATGTATTACTAACACCTCTAATTGACTTTTAAGCTCAAATTTTATATAAGATCCATATTTTTTCATGTTACTTAAAGTACGATCTAATTAGAAGTATTCAAAAAATTGATTGGATAGACGGATCGTGCTGAGTCGACACTTTTTTTTTTATTTTTTTTTTATTTTTTTTTAATCCGTTCAGTATCGATTTTTTTTAGCGGATCGACCTAATCGGTCAGATCCACAATTTACAGATTCAAAAGTGTGTGTGTGTGTGTGTGTATATATATATAATAACGCACATTTGAATATTCTTCCTCTCAAAGGTTTTGTTTTTGCGCTTTCAAGTTTTTTCGTCCCCTTCAATAAAAGATAATCTAAGTATAAATTGAACATGCACGGTGAATAAGAATTACACTCTCCCACAACAATATTCTCTCATCTAAAATTTTAAAACGTCACATATTTTATTTTGCAAGTCTAATTATTTTAAAAAAATAAAAATAAAATATTTGTATGGATCTATTCAATATGAAATTCTTTGAAAAAAAATATTGATTTAACAAACACAAGTTACATGTATTTTGAGGTTCATTGCTATTTACAATTTTTGCTTAGAAAATTGAAATAAATTTATTAGAGTACACAATGAAGTAGGTTTAATTTTTTGGCTAATGTGAAAAAGAAAATCATTGCATAACATGTTATTATTACACAAAAAAAAAATATCACCTCCAAAGGAATATACCAAATAGATCCATAATGTAACACCCATATGGAACATCTTTAACATTCACTCATATGGAACATCTTTAACATTCTCATTCAACTGCTCCAGCGAAAACCACTTCGAGTGTTATCAATTTAAAAAAAATGATTTATGAATCAATTTAAAAAAAATGATTTATGAATCAATTTAAAAAAAATGATTTATGAATCAATTTAAAAAAAATGATTTATGGAGGTCTTTTGGGGGAAGATGTGATTGAACATAATGACGTTGAAATTTTTTATTTAATTTAAGATAAAACTTACTTTATATAGGATTAATAAAAAAGTTATGCACTAATTTTGATGACCTCTAAGGGTGAAAATGGAATGACACTAAATTTCATGAAATATTATTTAAGATAGGATAATAAAAGAAGATGAAATTCGGGAATTAAAATAAGCCTATTATCCTAATATCCACCCTTTGCATTAATCTCTTTACTACAAATTAAATTGATGATACAAAATCTTACTCTTCATTGAAGTGTTTTAGTTTTAAACTATTATATATCCTATTTGACAAATTATATTCTTTAACAACAAAGCCAAGCGTTGCATTTATAAAATGAGTAATGATACACACACACACACCATTTACCCCAAAATTACCGAAATTGTGCTTTAAGTGGTTGTACCTGGCGGGACCCACATCATAGTACAATATTGTTAAAGAACATTCGGTAAATTTTCGGTGCACAGTTTCGATATATACATCATTTTCCTTATAAAATTCAACAGAAAAAAAAGGCAAACATTGTGTATACTCTGATACACTATTCAAAACATTTGTGGGATAAAATTGCCCATTTGATTTTAGAAACATTTTAATTTAAATCAAAAGTGGTATCACGGTGATGATCGTTCTTAATTGAATTGTATTGAGTTTAATAATTTTGTTGAGTTAGAGAGTTACTACAATACTCAAAACAACCTACTCATTGACAATTGATCGTTTCAAAATAAGCCAACACAAGTGAAGTGTTTACCCCATCATTCAACTGATGAGTTATTCATAGGGCCAAATATGAAATGCCTGAAAAGTTTAAAGAATGTACATCGGTTACATTATGTAACTTGATTCATTGACACCAATATTAAATTTAATATCTTTCGTTGTTTACTAACATCAATCTACTCCCCGAACTTTATGAGAACGATAAATCATAACAAAAATAAATATACACCACTTATCGAGTCACTCGGGCCCCATACTCCCTCCCCTCTCGTAGCCACCGCAATCTGCAACCCTCAAAACTCTTTGAACTTGTATCAGCACCCACAATTTTTCGATCACCAATGAGTTGTCCACCAACTTTGACGCCTTCGGTGACCACACAAGGTTTGTCTCCATCTTTATATGACCTCCACATGTCAGCCACGAGTCCTTTTAACGGTAATTGGCCGTTCGGGCACGTAGAACATGGCATGGACATATATTTTGTAGGGAAAAAGGTTTAGATAACTTGTCTAAAGCTCCTAGGGTGAGGGTATTTTTGTGCAAGACCAAACACTTTTTGAGTGTTTGTGTGCAGTCCCGACTATTAATACGGTAATATGAAAGGAAAATGATATGTGTACCAAGTGTTTACACCAAAAGTGGTTTACCAAGTGTATTAAATTGTTGTACCTGCAGTAGTGTACAACAGTTTAATGCACTTGATAAATCACTTTTGGTTTAAAAACTTGGTACGTATATCATTGTCCAATATGAAATATCACATGAATCGTAAGCGGAGTCTAATATGACAAACTTTGTTTCAATATGACTAAAAAATTTCTAATATCACACAAACTTGGTTGTATAGTAGAGGATCACACTATGTTATATTAAATGTTAGGGAGTTTTGGGAAAAAGTCCATCTAACTAAAAGTGTATAAAAATAGGCACTCCACATAATTTTATAAATTTAGTCCCTGTATTAAAAATATCATAAAAAATGACCAATATGTCATTTGACAACTCGTACAAAAAAAAAACATCAAATTTTTAAAAGTCCATAACTTCAAATCTACAAATTCAAAATTCACAAAATTTATCTATTTGAAATCTACTCGCCGAGATCTATCCAACGACACCCATATTTGATATTTTCTTGACAAAAAGATCGAAAGCGATAAATTTACTATTTCACTAAAACCTCCATTTTTGGGAGGCGAAAAATCTTCTTCTCTGGCGCTGGTAATGGTACCGTTTTTCGGCGAAAAATCTTCTTCTCCGGCTTGGCAATGGTGCCACTGGTGCGAACAAAAAAAATAAAAGAAATAGACAAAGGGAGAGTGGAACGAGGAGAGAGAAACAATCCAGCGAGAATTTTGGCGGTCTCCGACGAGGATTTCGGCATTCCAATGAGGATTCCGGTGGGTTGGGTGGGTAGGGTGGAGATGGGGGGTTATGTGTTTATTTGTAGAATGAATTTTAAATGAGTATGACTAATGGTATAAATATAAATACCTCTTTAACTAAAAGAAATGAAATTACCTGTTTTGTGTACTACTAACTGTAAGGAAACCACGCAAATAAATATTATTATACCACGGTAATTAGATTTATAAACTTAAAATTCACTATCCTAAAGGAAAAAACATAACTTTAACTTTAATTCTCTGTAAATTTTAAAATGGCAACTTAAAATCCAAAAGATATTGGCCCGGAGTGTGTGAAAGGTATGAGCAAAGGCCCCAAAAAGGGGCCTTATTCAGTGTTTGGCAACCAATTACGGGTTCGGCTTTAATAACCCAGAATTGACTTTTTGGGTCTGAATCAATGTAGGCTTCTACCAAAATATCAAGTGATCATTTAACTTTTGTGCCCGACAAATCTCACAAAAAAAAGCAACAAAATTATTCCAATTTTATTCATATGCCACGACACTTCCAATGATGATGTGTATCGTGTTACCTTGATTGGTCTCTTTGGACTTTTTAAAATCAATATTTTGTAGTCTTTAATGATTAATATTTATGTAACACTATGTGATTTATGCGCTATAATTTTTTTTGTTAAATTTAAAATTTTCAAAAAAATAAGTTTTTGAAATGTATATAATTTTGTAATGTAAAAATATTGGGTTTTTTTTTTAAATATAAAATAAGGTTTTGAGTGGAATTTAAATCGGGATTAAAATTTAAAAATTATAATTTTTTTTATGTAAAAAAAAGGGGAAGGATTTGGACTAAGGGAAAAAAAAGTTCGATCATCCGATCGAGCTGAATTTTAGAGCAGCTTCGTCTTGCCATTAGTTAGAACATATTAAAATTTCAATCAATTATGATGGTCCGATCGTTCGTAATGTATTTTTGAGTCTTTGTTGTAATACCCCGTAATTTTTATGACTTTTAAAATGGGTTATATTTTAAATTAATGGATTAATTGGATTTTATTATTAATTAATTCATTTGGGTTTTATCCGGATTGTGGATATTAAAATGGATGATTCTGAATATTACTTAAAGATATTTAGGTAATATATGAATGTGATGTCATTGATTTGACTGTATGATATAAATTCGGAAATTTGTATTTTTAGTCAGACGCGGTATGGGACGTGTCGGGACTAATTTATTAAATTAAAAAGGAATTTTATTTTCTATCGACCTTATAGTCATTTCGATTGCGTCGTTGCGTCCGGAAGGGTTGAAATAGTCAGAAAAGTCTATTTGGATGTTAATTTTGAGTCTCGGGTCATTTGGAAATGAAAAGACAACCCAAAATGGCATTTTGGTTATTTTTACAAGGGGGATGAATAGTGATTTCGAATTTTGTCTTATTATAAGTATTTGGAGATTAGTGTATGTAAGTTCATTTCATCTCTTCTACACAAAATTTAAAAGTCATCTTCTTAGAGAGAGTGGAAGGTTGCTTGGAAAGAAAAAGAAGTTTGCTTGGGAAGGAGGAGAACCAAGAGTCACCACCACCAACCACCACTGGAGATTGATCGGAGAAGGAAGAACCACCTGTGTTATTCAACTCCAAAGGATCAGATCTTCATTAGAGGCACGTGTTTGATATTTGCAATTTAAGTTCATATATTGTCCATGTTAGAATAATTATGAAAATAGATGATTTTTCATGTTTGGAAGACATAATGGAGTTGTTTTATGGATTTCTAGAAACTGAAATGATATAGGAAGTAAACTCATGTTGTAGGATGATAATAATCCAATAAATATTCATCAATCTGTGGAAGAAATTCTGAAAATAATTTAGTGTTCTTGAAGATAATATGTTGATAATTTTCTGGAAAAAGAGGCAAAAACGAGTGGAATGAGAAGAGCCAATTTGGAATGTTTAGATCTTCTTTTTGAGTGCATTTGGATGAGATTTAAGAAAAACTCAAAACACATACCTGACTCAATTTTTCGTGTAGAATTTAAATCTGAAGTTGAATTGATGATTTGAATAATTTTTGGATCTAATTTTTCTGAGTATTTAAAATATGAGAATTCATGATGTTGTTTCTTTTTAATGTTGGTGCTTATCCCAAAACTTTTGTGGATCTTCGGTGATTATTAATTGAATATTATGGGACTTAGAAAATATCAGTAGACCCTTGATAAGATTTGAATTAATTTGATTGGGATTTAAATTGATTAGAATGATGATAATTAAATTAAAGAAATTTCGGTTGCTAGATTCATTTGTTGGATTATAATTGGTTTGCTTGAGGATTAAGGATAGGTCCAGTAGTGGTGATTGAATGTAACACCTGGGTAGCCTTAGGATTACAATTTGAATATGAAGGACTGAGTTTAGCACAAGCGCTTAGCGGTACGACTCCTGGATAGAGATAGGAGTTTAGAACACATTTGGTTGAAAGAGGGTATGAGGTTATCCCGATCGCGTATTTGAAGTTGACGGACCTCCTCGATCGACAAAGTTAAGTAGTAGTGTATTGGAGGGGTTCCTTATTTGGATTTCACTTTGCGAGACGCTCCGCGCATGAACCTTAACGACGTCTGGAGTGGAGAGATGTTATAGGATGCGAGGATAATTAAATTATGAAGTAAAGATATGACATTTTAATACGTGGGATTTAAAGAGATATAATGTTACGTAAGGGAATAATCTAAGGTTAATGTGAGTACCTTGTTGTTAGTATACTATAGGTATGATAATACATATTTGATTGATTGATGATTTATGTGTATGACATACCTAGCTTACTTGCTATCGGTGGGAGGTTTGCGCGTGAGGGCAGTCATATCCTGATGAATCCATGGGATCTTTGATTTGTAGCTCGAGAACATAGGTCTATGAAAGACTTATCGGGGAGTTGATAAGTCCGCTGACTATGGGTACGTAGGTATGTGCGTGACCCATGGGTATGAGAACTATGTTCGCCTCCAATGATTGTGTTGTTGTTTGTGGTTCGAGGAATCTTAACAAACCTTTAGTCCCTTATTCGGCGACAAGCGATATTGGGACATGATAGCAGAGTAATGCATTGCACCGCAGCTATGACTCGGGGTGCCGTATTATATATATATATATATATATAATGGATTAAATGAATGAATGGATATTTATTATGGTTAAATCTATCTACGGTGATAATTGTAGATAACGGTGAATAGAGAGAGAATGGAATTAAGTTAATGAATGTTTATTCTTATAGAATTGAAAAACTTAATTCATATTAATGAGAAATGATTCATGTTAATGAGAAACGATGAGAAATGTAAATGAATAATAATGTGACGTATGGTATGGGACATACGGGGATTATGATATTGGGATGGAATTATAATATGGAGACTAGAAAAGAGGAACCATTAACTAAGAGGTTAATAGGAAACGTTAAGTGTGCACTCTATTTGAGAGGTGAGAATGGAAAGTGAGATTTGGGTCTAACATGTACATAATAAAAGATTTATTGCACTTGTTAAATACTTGCTGTTTTAAAAATCATTTTCACAATTGGGCTCTGACCCGTTTTCTTGCATATTCTCTTTTCTATTGTATCTTCTATATCAGGTGTCCAGCAACAGGGACGCCAACCTTAGCGAATTATGACAGGCTATGGATTTATGGAGTTTTGCTTAGACGCCTATCTTCATTTGATTCACAGTATTCTCTTAGTAGGGCATGTCGCCCAAAGGATTCAGTTATCATTTTCTATCGGAGTCAAATACTATTGTATTCGTGTCTTTTTAATACATTTAATATTGTTGTGATTACTGTAATGGATTAATATTATTTGGGAATATTTATTCCAATTGCATTTAAATTCTTTTGTGTTATTTATTGGGTTATCAGTGTTGTAGAATAAAATGTATTGTGTTATTCTTAAACTGGAAATGGTATTTGTTGAATTAAAATTTGGAAAGTTTTTAACACCAGCTTAATTGAGTATTGGGTGAGTTGTAAATGTTTTCGACAGTGATGCTAAGAATGAGCCAACTGTATATTCTGTTTTAATTTGGTATGGGACTGGCCACCCGGTATTTAATTAGGCGGGGTGTTACAGGTGGTATCAGAGCATCATGTTCTAGTGTCCTTTAGGGTCTGTACGGCTTATTGTGTTTTCAGCTTTGTGTTCTTTGATGTAGAGCCCTATGTTTAGGATTGTTGATTTCCTTGGTGGGATTTCGTTCTCCTGCTATAACGTAGATATTAGTGAATATTATTTGCGTTCGAACGGGTTCGTACGAGAAGTATGGCAGATGAGGGCCATTGGACGGATAGCGGAGATCGTACTTAGGAGGTTATGAAGTATGTTCGAGTATGATGACCGTAGTCGAGGTCACCCCTATTATGGAAAAATTGAGGAGAGTCATTAGTAGAAGTTCTTGAAATGCGGGAATTATGTGTGTTACCTAACGAAGGAAATATATTCAAAGGCTTGGGCATATAGTGGAGTGTGGTGAACTAGAACTGGAAATTTGGGGGTAAAATTTTTCTTGACTCATTGGAGAAAAGTTATAATTGTGGAATTCAACAACCACCACCCACGAATGAGGGTATATTTTCAATCTAAGGAATTATGAGGCGTATATTGATTTTTGTAGCGATTAATATTGTGTGGGCAAAAAGGATTGCTAAACTTAACCTATAGCACTGTTATTTACGTAGACTCACCAAGGGGTGTGGGACACCTATGTTTTACATGTTCTCACGTGGGTTTGATTTTTATCATGGGATTACTACCTTTGGGCATGTCCGAGCATGATGTGACTATCGGCATGCATTGACTTGTGGTATACGAGAGCGTATGTACTACTATTAACCAACATCTTGTCTTCTAGAGAAGAGTAGATGAGTAGACTCTTTTTGAAATCATTAAAACCTTAAAAAAAAATTAAATCGATAAACCTGATATGTTTTTTTTTCGATAAACCAAATTTTTATATAATTGACTAAGGATCTTAGGAGTTTCGATGACCGACTACTTTAGGAAGTAGTGTATCGGGGTGGTTCCTTGTTTGGATTTCGCTTGCGAGACACCCCACGCATGAAACTAATAACCGTTGGGAGTCGAAATAAGTTAGGTCTTTGGGATGTGAGTTTATAACCTTTGCGAAATTTTTTTATATTGAAAGTTGTACGATAGGGTGTATGGGCGCCCTGGATGGTTAAATGGTAGTAGTTTTCAAAATTGTGAAAGAGTAAGTAGTTGTGACTTGATGATTTATTTGCTTAACAAGTGAGGATCATATTTCCCAAAGTTTGTCACGAGGACGGTATAGGGAAGATTGGGTAAAGTATAAATTCGATTCAGTTGAAACTATATGGTGAGGCTTGGCGTATCACATCGATAGGGATTTTCGTTAATGTACTGTCTGGGCGATACGTCTTAGATTTCTTGCGATGTGAGATTTATACTCGGAGTTGACCTTACCGGTATGATTTATATTCCTGAATTTCAGAACAAAATTCTGTTATAAGGGGGGAAGTATGTAATACCCCTGTAATTTTTATGACTTTTAAAATGGGTTATATTTTAAATTAATGGGTTAATTGGATTTTATTATTAATTAATTCATTTGGGTTTTATCCGGATTGTGGATATTAAAATGGATGATTCTGAATATTACTTAAAGATATTTAGGTAATAGATGAATGTGATGTCATTGATTTGACTGTATGATATAAATTCGGTAATTTGTATTTTTAGTCAGACGCGGTATGGGACGTGTCGGGACTAATTTATTAAATTAAAAAGGACTTTTATTTTCTATCGACCTTATAGTCATTTCGACTGCGTCGTTGCATCCGGAAGGGTTGAAATAGTCAGAAAAGTCTATTTGGATGTTAATTTTGAGTCTCGGGTCATTTGGAAATGAAAAGACAACCCAAAATGGCATTTTGGTTATTTTTACAAGGGGGATGAATAGTGATTTCGAATTTTGTCTTATTATAAGTATTTGGAGATTAGTGTATGTAGGTTCATTTCATCTCTTCTACACAAAATTTAAAAGTCATCTTCTTAGAGAGAGTGGAAGGTTGCTTGGAAAGAAAAAGAAGTTTGCTTGGGAAGGAGGAGAACCAAGAGTCACCACCACCAACCACCACCGGAGATTGATCGGAGAAGGGAGAACCACCTGTGTTATTCAACTCCAAAGGATCAGATCTTCATTAGAGGCAAGTGTTTGATATTTTCAATTTAAGTTCGTATATTGTCCATGTTAGAATAATTATGAAAAGAGATGATTTTTCATGTTTGGAAGACATAATTGAGTTGTTTTATGGATTTCTAGAAACTGAAATGATATAGGAAGTAAACTCATGTTGTAGGATGATAATAATCCAATAAATATTCATCAATCTGTGGAAGAAATTCTGAAAATAATTTAGTGTTCTTGAAGATAATATGTTGGTAATTTTCTGGAAAAAGAGGCAAAAACGAGTGGAATGAGAAGAGCCAATTTGGAATGTTTAGATCTTCTTTTTGAGTGCATTTGGATGAGATTTAAGAAAAACTCAAAACACATACCTGACTCAATTTTTCGTGTAGAATCCAAATCTGAAGTCGGATTGATGATTTGAATAATTTTTGGATCTGATTTTTCTAAGTATTTAAAATATGAGAATTCATGATGTTGTTTCTTTTTAATGTTGGTGCTTACCGCAAAACTTTTGTGGATCTTCGGTGATTATTAATTGGATATTATGGGACTTAGAAAATATCAGTAGACCCTTGATAAGATTTGAATTAATTTGATTGGGATTTAAATTGATTAGAATGATGATAATTAAATTAAAGAAATTTCGGTTGCTAGATTCATTTGTTGGATTATAATTGGTTTGCTTGGGGATTAAGGATAGGTCCAGTAGTGGTGATTGAATGTAACACCTGGGTAGCCTTAGGATTACAATTTGAATATGAAGGACTGAGTTTAGTACAAGCGCTTAGCGGTACGACTCCTGGATAGAGATGGGAGTTTAGAACACATTTGGTTGAAAGAGGGTATGAGGTTATCCCGATCACGTATTTGAAGTTGACGGACCTCCTCGATCGACAAAGTTAAGTAGTAGTGTATTGGAGGGGTTCCTTGTTTGGATTTCGCTTTGCGAGACGCTCCGCGCATGAACCTTAACGACGTCGGGAGTGGAGAGATGTTATAGGATGCGAGGATAATTAAATTATGAAGTAAAGATATGACATTTTAATACGTGGGATTTAAAGAGATATAATGTTACGTAAGGGAATAATCTAAGGTTAATGTGAGTACCTTGTTGTTAGTATACTATAGGTATGATAATACCTATTTGATTGATTGATGATTTATGTGTATGACATACCTAGCTTACTTGCTATCGGTGGGAGGTTTGCGCGTGAGGGCAGTCATATCCTGATGAATCCATGGGATCTTTGATTTGTCTCTCGAGAACATAGGTCTATGAAAGACTTATCGGGGAGTTGATAAGTCCGCTGACTATGGGTACGTAGGTATGTGCGTGACCCATGAGTATGAGAACTATGTTCGCCTCCAATGATTGTGTTGTTGTTTGTGGTTCGAGGAATCTTAACGAACCTTTAGTCCCTTATTCGGCGACAAGCGATATTGGGACATGATAACAGAGTAATGCATTGCACCGCAGCTATGACTCGGGGTTCCGTATTATATATGAATATATATATAATGGATTAAATGAATGAATGGATATTCATTATGGTTAAATCTATCTACGGTGATAATTGTAGATAACGGTGAATAGAGAGATAATGGAATTAAGTTAATGAATGTTTATTCTTATAGAATTGAAAAACTTAATTCATATTAATGAGAAATGATTCATGTTAATGAGAAACGATGAGAAATGTAAATGAATAATAATGTGACGTATGGTATGGGACATACGGGGATTATGATATTGGGATGGAATTATAATATGGAGACTAGAAAAGAGGAACCATTAACTAGGAGGTTAATAGGAAACGTTAAGTGTGCACTCTAGTTGAGAGGTGAGAATGGCAAGTGAGAGTTGGGTCTAACATGTACATAATAAAAGATTTATTGCACTTGTTAAATACTTGCTGTTTTAAAAATCATTTTCACAATTGGGCTCTGATCCGTTTCCTTGCATATTTTCTTTTCTATTGTATATTCTATATCATGTGTCCAGCAACAAGGACGCCAACCTTAGCGGATTATGACAGGATATGGATTTATGGAGTTTTGCTTAGACGCCTATCTTCATTTGATTCACAATATTCTCTTAGTAGGGCATGTCGCCCAAAGGATTCAGTTATCATTTTCTATCGGAGTCAAATACTATTGTATTCGTGTCTTTTTAATACATTTAATATTGTTGTGATTACTGTAATGGATTAATATTATTTGGGAATGTTTATTCCAATTGCATTTAAATTCTTTTGTGTTATTTATTGGGTTATCAGTGTTGTAGAATAAAATGTATTGTGTTATTCTTAAACTGGAAATGGTTTTTGTTGAATTAAAATTTGGAAAGTTTTTAACACCAGCTTAATTGAGTATTGGGTGAGTTGTAAATGTTTTCGACAGTGATGCTAAGAATGAGCCAACTGTATATTCTATTTTAATTTGGTATGGGACTGGCCACCCGGTATTTAATTAGGCGGGGTGTTACATTTGTGTTTGATTAGTACTCAAATTTTTTTTGTATATAAACATAAATTGATGGGTTTAAAACCTTTAAAACACATTTTAGCATTCTCAAAAATCAATACCTCCTATAATTTCATTCTCTCTTCTACAAAACTCTAGTCCCGTTTAAAAGCAAGATTCAACCCAAAATTTGAAGGTTCAAACCGTATTTTCACGAACACAACGGTATAATCAAAATTTCGGTGAATTTTACATGAGTTTTCAAGTTATAATTTTAAGGTATAGGATTTACACAATATGCTCCTCTAAATCTCTTGAGAGCATTTTCTTGTTTATTAGTTATTTGTATTCTTCTTCAAATGTTGTGGTGTTAATTGTAATCCTATGCATTATTTGATCGAGATATTGTTTATTTATTTATCTGGGCATGGTGCCATAAAATTTTAATATGGCACTAAGAATGGTCACCTGCTAAAAGTCTAAAAGTTCAATATCCAGAATGAAGATTTAAGAAGCCTAGGTTAGATGAGGTGAGGTCAGGCTCGATGGCCTATTGATGTGTTATTGAGAAATAAATTGGTACAATGCTCGGCTGTCACATTGGACTCATATAAAGTTTCGTATTGTTGCATCTTATTCACTGTTATTGTATTGAGCATCTTTCTTATTATATTGTGTACGTTCCCGTTCATTTTTTTAGTGGCAGGTAAGTGTGGATTTAGACGTTACTATTTTTTGAAGGATATTAAGAGCACGACGTGTTGAGAATATTATTTTTGTACAAATTGGCAGTGTAAATATTTGTGAGCTTAGCGTTATTTTGAGTGGGATTAAAATGTAATTATTTGAATGTGTATTTTACCTAGCCTTGTTATTAGGCGATAGTTTAGATCGACGTGTAAATTTTGCAATGGACATTTGTGCATTTTGATGATCTGTCATGTTTATTTTTGTAAAATATAGATGCTCTATATGGATTGTTCAAGATTTAGTTTAGTTTTAATCGTAGTAGCGCCTTGATTTTTTTTCTCGGGGTGTTACAGATAGTATCAGGGCATGGTCTTAGGTCTCGTAGGTTGTGAATCCGTTTAGTTTCCGCATTATTGATCTTTGATCCCCTTTGTTGATTCGTACTCCGTAAGGTATTGGATCTAGCATACATGTTAATTATGTTTATTGGAGATATGGAGTTTTGTGTTAAGAACGTTATAGGCACTGAGGTTAGAAATTACAATCTTAATGTGAGGATCCTTAGAGTTATTCTTGAAAATAATATTTATTTGGCATATCGTTTGTATAAATTTTGGGTATATCTAATATTGATGCAATGATGTGATTTGATTTGAGGATTTAAGCTTGTGATGTCATTTAGAGATAGAGTCGAGTGGTGATTCGTGAGAGAGCGTTGTACACTAGTTATGCGTATATATATAGTTAGGATATATATTGTATCTTTGTTCGTGGAGTATGTGCATGTAGGATTGGGTATATAGATGCCCAACATAGCATTATACAGGTAGGCCTATGTAAGCATTATTTTATTTGTGGGACTTTACGTTTGACGTTTACGCTTCATCGAATTTTGAGGATGAAGTGCATGTATTAATGGGGGAGTATGTAACATCCCGTGATTTTTTAGCGATAAAAATCTTTGTTAAATAAAAAATTTTGAAAAAATATTTATTTGGAATCTATCTAATTTTGGTGTGTAAAAATATTGGGTTATATATATAAAAAAATAGATTTTAAGTGGAATTTAAATCGGGATTAAAATTTGAAAATTATAATTTTTTTATATTAAAAAAATCGGAGGAGTATCGGGCTAGAAAAAAAATTCGACCGTTCGATCAAGCTGAATTTTTTACAGCAGCTTCGTCTTGCCATCAGCTACGACATATTAAAAATTCAACCAATTATGACTGGTTGATCGTTTGTAATGTATTTTTGAGTCTTTGTGTTTGATTAAGATTTAAATTCTTTTTGGTATATAAACATAAACACAGGGGCTTAGGACTTTTAAAACACATTTTAACCATCTAATAAATCAATAGCCTTCCGTAACTTCATTCTCTCTTTTCTACAAAATCTTAGCCCCATTTAAAAGCAAGATTCAACCCAAATTTTGATGGATCAAATCGGGTTTTCTGTAGATTGTTCAAGAATGTATTTTTTATGTTTTCGCCCGATGAACGCAATAGTGTAATCAGAATTTCGAGGAATAATTTTATGAGTTTTCAATTGATGATTTTAAGGTATGGAATTTACACAATATGCTCCTATAAATCTCTCAATAGTATTTTCTTATTTCTCAATTATTTATATTCTTCTTGAAATGTTGTGGTATTCATTGGAATCCTATGTGTTATTCGATTGAGATATTGTGTATTTGCTTATATTGGCATGGTGACATGAAAGTTTAATATGGCACTCAGAATGGTCACCCGCCAAAAGTTTAAAAGTCCAATAGTCGGAATGACGCTCTCAGAAGTCTATGTGAGGTGAGGTGAGGCCCGGTGACCTATTAAGCTATTGAGTAATAAATTGGTACAATGTTGGGGTGTCGTATTGGACTCGTATACGGTTTTCTATTGTTGCATTTATTCACTGTTATTGTATTGAGTATCTTTGTTGTTATATTCTGTACTTTTTCATTCTTTTTTTCAATGGCAGGTAAGCGTGGATTTGAATGTTATTGATTTTTAAAGGATATTAAGAGCATGGCATTTTGAGAATATTATTTTCGTATAAATTGGGAGCGTAAATATTTGAAAATTTAACGTTATCTTAAGTGGGATTAAAATGTAATCATTTGGAGGTGTATTTTACCTTGGTTTTCTGTTAGGAGTTAGTTTAGATTGACGTGTAAATTTTGGGATTGGACATTATGTATTTTGATGACCTCTCATGTTTACATTTGTGTAATATAAATGCTATATATGGATTATTGATAATTTAGCTTAGTTTTAATTGTAGTAGCACCTTGTTTTTTTCTTGGGGATGTTACAGTTTAGTAGTAGGATATTATTTAGAATATCATCTCATTCGTAATTAGTTTTTCATTTAACTAGTATCTTGTTAGGATTATATTATCCTAAATTTAGTTTCCTTGTTAACTACTTGAGTAGCGGCCATTCATGTAAAATTATAGACTGGTCATGAACTAGCCTCGTATGATGCATTAGGTCTTATGTTTTTTTCCAGTTCTGCAATAGGTCAAACATTTTATTTTTGGTCCAATAGGTTATGTCACAATAAAATTTCCTATTCATTATTGTAAAAAATTTAGTTTCTAGAATTTTGAATAATTTTTTTTTGAATTGTTGATGAAGTAGTATTTTATGTGCATATATACTTAATTTAAGATATGACAATCTCTAATCATTAAGGTGTGAAAGACGATTTTTGGATGTATATCAAATTTAACCGAGTTAATAAGAATTGCTAACTTATTACATATAATTATTAATGGAAGATAATGATTTAAAGAAGTAAGTTTATGCGTGCTCAAATGTACTACTAAGGTTCTTTTATCTTGTAATAGTGATTTTATATGGTCGTCACATACAAAAATATTATCCGTAGGACCTTACAAGACAACGCTGACCTACCGATTTAGATATTTTTTGATCGGACTACACTTCAAAACTGAGAAATTTTGAACCTATGAACAAAAGCTCCTTAATTTAATCTACAAATAAGAGATAATACTCCTTAAGGTATTCACTTTAGTTTTAATATTGAATATGAATTTAGTTAAGTAATCCTAAATTTATGTGCGTTTAGATGTTGTCGCTAATTCATATTAGTTTTATATATAAATTTTTCGTAATTCCTCAAGGGACCGTTTGATAGGCCTTTTTGCTATTGCAAATGGTAAAAAACATGGAAAATGATATTTGTGTCAACTCTTATGTCCATTTGATAGTAAATATTTTTATGAAATGTTTTAACGTAACAAGCCATTTGCCTTCATCTTTTTGTGAAAATTTTTGCCTTGCTCATACCCAAAGAATTGTTTTTCACCCAAGAACTGCACACTTTTGTTTTTTGTTAAAATAATTTTTTTACTTGTAAAATTTAATGATTTGTTTTTATATAAGATTTATTTTTCGTTTGATTTTTTTTATTTATGATTTATTTCATATTAGATTTATTTTATGACATTTTACTATTATATTCTTCGTTATTTCATAATTTTTTATATCCATTATTAAATTCTACACCAGATATTTTTATATCATATGATTCTTTATAACAGCTTTTTTTTCGTCTTATTTTTTTATCCCCTTTTTTATACACCAGTTTATTTTTAACATTGGATTTCTTTTATATCCTTTTAATATTATATTCTTCTTTATATCAGACCTTTTTTATCACATTTTTTTATTATATCAGTTTTTTTATATACGATTTTTTTTACATCTGATTTTTTATCATATTGTTTAATGTGTTAAAGTACAATGTACAAACACTTTTAAGCACTCTTTGGCGCTGGAGAAAAATAAAATATGGTGCCTTTGGCACGACCCTTTCTTTGATATCATATATTTTTTATATTCAATTTTTTTCAAATAATACATTTTTTTATATCTAGCCTATCTATTAAGTCCCTCACCATATATTTTTTTATGGAACTCTAGCTTAGGAAAGACCTAAGCAGTGAATTTATTGATTAAAGAAAGAAAAATCCTATCAAGAGGAAGCAAACCCTCTACAAATCCCAATATGAGAATAAAATAGAAACGGACCCCTCCAACTTAAAATTGGGGAGAAAAGAAAAGAGGACTAATTCTTGAATCTATAATTTGGAAAATGATCAGCATCCCTACTAATAAGGCTAGAAATCTGTTGAGGAGCATTCTACCACCACCACATGAAATCTTGATTATGGATCCCCATTTTTGAAAGTTGGTTCGCAACCATATTTCCTTCTCTAAATATATGAGATATTCTATGTGTTCTATTGGTTAACCAATATAGACAATTTCTCCATCTAGAGCTTAAATCCTAAGGAGGAAAAAAGGAAGGAGACTGGAGAGAAAAGACAACAGCGATAGAGTCACACTCAATCCAAATATATTCCCAGTCATATTTCATGGCCATTTCAATACCAAAGATAAGGGCTAGTAATTCTATATAAAAAGTTGTATGAATGCCAATAGAGGAACAAAAAACACCTTTCACAAAACCTCTATAATTTCTAAAAATTCCACCAATTGCAGAATTTTCAGGATTACCAAGAGAGAGGCCATCTTTATTAAGCTTTAACTATCTTGGAAGAGGACATTCCCAATGAACAATAACAATAGAGCGATCCTTTATGAGTTTACCAGGAGTACCAAAGTTATGAAGAATTGACAAATCATTGGTGGAATTTTTCATATGTCCAGGAATCAGAAAATTTATTGACTGTGACCAACCTTTGATATATGCAATGCAATGCTGAGAAGAAGGGATGCTATCGTTAAAAATAGCCTGATTTCTGCTTCTCCAAATAGAGTCTAGACAACCAAGAAATGGAGTAATACATAAATTTTTAATTTGGGAGCTGAATTTATATTTAATGATTTCCTTCCATGACTGAAGAGGAGTGTCTTTAACAGAAGAATTAGGATTGAAAGTGTTGAAAAACTAACTCCAAATCTTTTTAGCGAATGGACAGTCAATAAAAAGATGATTGACATCCTCTAAGGCCTTAATACATATACCACACCTTGATGGAAACTTAAATCCATTCCTTTGCAAATGATCTTGAGTTGGAATTCTGCTATGGAAAAGTATCCAACAGAAGATAGAAATTCTAGGAGGGATGAATGTTTGCCAAAGCCATTTGAAGTGAGCATCTATTATAGCATTATTTTGGAGAACAGAATAAGCATTTTTAGTACTCAAGACTCCATTTGTCGATAAAGGCCAAATAAGCTTGTCCTTAGTGTTGAAATGAGGCAAATGAATAGATGAGATCTTATAAGATAAACTTGGGAAAATAGACGTAAACTCATGAGGAATATCCCATTTGCCATTAGAAATGAAAGCACCGACATGAAGATTGAGTCTGTTATAGTCAATATTATTCCAATGCATCAAATTAACAATGGATTGACCAATCTAATTATCAGTCCATAAGTGAATAGACTTCCCATCCCCCACAATCCATTGAGCATGATGATTAATAAAAGAAAAAGCTTCTTTGAGGCCAGGCCAAATGGAGCTAATTTTATAATTAGGCTGATTTTTGAGAGGATGAAATCTGGTATGGATGAAATTAGAACACATAGAAGGAATAGATATTAGATTCCAAGCTTGCTTCATTAATAAGGATCTATTAAGAATTGAGAAATTCTTAATGCCTAACCCTCCAACAAGATTATCTTTGCATGTATTGCCCCAAGAAACAGTAACTGGTTTACTTCTTAGAATATTTCCAGACCATAAAAAATGCCTGGACCATTAATTGTTTTTATTCATGCGATAAGATGGCTATTTATAGATCAGGAAAGAATGTAAAAGCATAGGAGTGATGACTGGTCTAATAAGCTCATCTCTTCCAGCTAAAGAAAGTAACTTTCCTTGCCAACCTTCAAGTTTAGTTCTTATCTTATCAGCAATAGATTAGAGATGATAAGTTTTGGGCTTTCCTCTAAAAATAGGAACCCCAAGATAGATAAATGAAGAACCACCTTCCTTGATGTCTAGTAAAGAACAAATATTACTTTTTCTAAAAATCACTCCTTTGCTAATGAAAACTGAGCATTAGAGACCTGGCCAGAAGATATAGTATATTCTGCAAATGCATTTATGACAAAATTAAGGGATGTGGTGTTAGCTCTTCAAAAAACCATAATATCATCAGCATATATGAGATGAGAAGGAGAAGAGAATCCTCTAGGAGAATAAATGGGTTGAATGAGGCCTTGAGTAACTTTGAGTTAAATATTTTTGCTAAGCACATCAGCTGCTATGCAATATAGAAGAGGAGATAGAGGATCTCCTTACTCGACACCTCTTGAACATTCAAAATAACCACAGGGAGACCGACTGACAAGAATGGAAAGTTTTGCTGAATGAAAAATGACTTAAATCCAAGAAACAAATGTTGAGCTGAAACCAAAGGTAGTTAGAGTTTTAAGAATAAAATCCCAACTTATAGTAAGGATGATGCTATAAGAGATGTTTCTATCTCTGATGAAACCTGTTTGGTTGGCAGTGAGAATTCGAGAAGTGATTTTACTCAGCCTGTTAGCAAGGATTTTAGTAATAACTTTGAAACTGAAATTTGCTAAAGCAATAGGCCTATATTGAGTGATACAATCAGTATTTGGAGACTTAGGCAGTAACACTATATGATTAGCATTAAAACCAGGAAGAATCCAGTTGTTTTTTAAGAAACTTAGGATAGCATTGATTAGATCGTGTTGCACAATATCCCAAAAATTTTGAAAGAAAATTCTTCCAAACCCATCTGGTCCTGGAGCAGAAGATTGATCCATAGAAAACAGTGGTTTTAACCTCCTCAAAAGATGTAAACTTAGTTAAAATAACATTTTCCCCAATATTGACCAAAGAAGGAACCATTGTATTAATAAGGACATTATCCACAGAACATGAGTAAGCAGAGTATAATGATTGAAAATACGCAACAATATGATTCTTTAGTTGATCAGGATTAGTGGTAAGAGAGGAGCCAATTTTTAGATATGTAATATTGATTCTGGTAGCTTTACATTTAAATATTCTTTGACAAAACTGAGTATTTCTGAAGGTGCGCGGCGCCCCCAATTTTAAAATCTTATCAAAAATTATTTCCTTTTATAGATGCGGAAGCAAGATGGTTCGCACAAAAATAACAAATTTTAATTTCTTCTAAATAAAAATTAAACTAAGTAAAATTAAGATGAAACACACACACAATTTAATTTCACTTAAACCCAATTAATTTAACTCAAGTCCTAGAAATTTGCCTAAGTCATATTTTTCATATTACCAAATTAGGCCAAACCAATTTTAACAAATTAAACAACGACTTGAATTAAATTAACATAAACATTACCCAAAATTAATTTGCACCAAATTAAACAAGTAGTGATATAAACCAAATTTTATCTTTTTACCTAAGCATGCTTTCTAGGTGATTTTGCAAGATAAAATAAATAATGAATCACTATGCCGCGATGTACGAGGAAAAATCCACAACAGGAAACAACCTCGGACGACCCTAGCCTTAAGTCCACTAAGTACGAAATTACAATTACAAGCAAGATGACTTACAAAACTCGACTCGACTCCTTCAATACCCGATGCGTCTTCTTTCAAATACCTCTTCTTAGTCGATAATTCCGGGCTCCACCGGAACTATGGAATCCACCAATGAGGAACTAGGAAGCAACCGTCAACCACACATAGTGCCTTTCACCATGTGAGAATGCCGCAGCCAAAAATAAACTTCTTATTGTTTAAGGTATTTAGAAGAAAACCCAAACAAACTCTTCCAATGGTAGAGATAAACCAGTGCTAAAACTCCAAGCAAAGTATATATATAAAGAAACTTGGATAAACATATGGGTGTATATGTGTTTTGAAAGGAATTTACTCCATAAAACTTAACACATAAAATGAACTTTTTCTTCAAAGTATTTTACTCTAATGACTCTTGGAAATGTGAAAAAGTTATCTTAAAAAATGTCTTTCCCGCACTATGTAAAAGTGGTAAAAGTTAGTGGGCACAGTGGGAAGTTATAAAAAAACTGTCAAAAAAACTTCTCGAAACTGAAATTTCATTAGAAGTTCGTTCGAACGAGTTTGAGTTCGTTTGAATGAAACTTCTAACGAGAAAACATAAATAATTTCTGAATCTCGTTAGAAGTTCGTTCGAATAACTTTTCTACCGAGATTGCAGGCCATGATTCTAGATAATTTCGACACGAATGCGTGGCAGCCAGTTTCGTATTTTTCTGATTTTTTTTAGATTTGATATAATTTTTGTACGGAAAGGTGTTCGAGAACAAAATCTTTAGAACAATGAATTCAAAAAAAATTAACAAAAAAATACTAACACCCAAAATAAATTTCCAAGATCCTATATATATATATATATATTAAAATGCATTCATACCTTAGGAGCCATGGAACCATGTTGATGACGTAGAAACGAGGCAAATTAAACTCGGCATTTTGATGAAGCTTTAAACTGCTACGTCTTCAACTTTAGAGTGTCATAGGCTTCAAGGATGGTCAATAACTCTACCCTATGACTCAAACGTTTTTGTCCACAATTGAGCCAAAACTACAAATGACTCGATTAGAAATTTGTGTCCTTACAAATCTCCCCCTTTGGCTATTTCAGGACAAAAACCAACAAAAATCCTAAAGGGAAGCTCTACTAGACATAACAAAATGTCCCACCAAAAATAAAAATACAATGCTTGACTCAAACAACCCAAAGGATCAAAATCTTTGCCGGTGAAAGTTGTCACTTAGAATATAATAATTCCTGCACACTTAAGCAAATACATTAAACGCATAGGGAATATCAAAATATTAAATGAAATTAAATAAATAGTCCCCCTAAATTAATTCTCCCATTTATCAACAAATGACCTACTTAGAAAGAAGTCTCCCCCTAAGATAAATTTCCCCCAAACTAAGATACGATTATAATAGGAATATATACCATTTCTCCCCCAATCATTCTCCCCCTTTTTATTCCGGAATAGACAAAGGCTAAAGAATAAAAAATTAACTTATCTCCCCCAATTAAAGCATATACACCCTCTAAACTAAACAAGGGATAAATAGAATGGGATAACAAGCTAAACATGCAAGAGTGCGTAAAGTGATGAGAATATTAAAGCACATAGGCAACAAAATCATAACTAATCCATATAAATGAATACCAACTATGATGCGAAAACAAATGATACCAAATTGACAAATAAGATTCTAAGCATGTGATATCAAACAAGCTACGCAACAAACAAGGTACCAATTATGAAGTAAAGCATAGATGGACTATAAATCAAGGCAAAGACACACAAAAATATCATATATATGTATACACAATGGATTCAAACTAAGCATGAGTACACACATAGAGATATAAACACCAAAATGACACAAAATAAAATAAGTTTTTCACACTCGTATGACAAAAATGTGTCACATGGAAACAGAAGTGTTGGGGTGCGAACTAGTAACAATTAAATTTAGACCCAAATACTTAAAATATGTTCACAGAGTTATCAATTCATTGCAAACTTCATCACATTTAAATATATCCTCAAGTGACAATATAAATTGAACTCAATGAGCACACATACACAATACATGCAAGCCTAATATGTTGATGATTCTACAAATCAATATAGTCATGACATTGATAGCGCAACTAGGATAGACGAACATTGTGCAAACCGTTGATATACCATCCAATCTCCCTCAATAAGCATATATTATTTGAATGAATATATCACACAAAAATAGGCCTTGGCAATTATTTTTCTTTTTAATGCCATATTTCTATTTTTAGGCCTTTGGACCACGTATTTCTTTTATGTCCAAACAAACGGTGGCTTACTATTCGCAAAGGATAATATATCCTTTCGGAGCCCTTCCCCGTGCACATTTATATATAATATTTTTATATCTCACACAAATCTCACATGCAACGGATTTTGATATGCACTAGTCCTCCTAGGTCACAAATATGTAGATGACAAGATTGGTAGGAGAACACCTCACAAAGCTTAAATATACATATGAAGTTAAAATTTCAAATGAGCTCGTGCATGTGTGAATAGAGGCATATAAAAATAGAATCCATTTAAGCAACACAAAATCCAACTACTCCATGTAAGCATGGTAAATAACATAATAAGGATTGACAATCTAAACCAAAAGTTCTAGCCACATGGGAGCGAAAAAAGATGGGATTTTAACACAAGTATATGTCACATAGAGTGTGTCAAACTAAAATACACACACAAAAAATCTTTTTAATTTTTTGAAATTTTTAACCAAAAATAAAAATATATACTCAAAAGACAAACAAAAATCACTTGAATTTTTCATTAAGCTTAAATTACCAAGAGATAAAAACCCAAATGATAAACAAAATTCTCTTTGTATTTTTCATTTAATGCAAAACCAAACAAAAATGAAGGAAATATTATACAAAAGATAAACAAAAATCATTATTTTAGCATGAGTTTAAGCATGGAGCATAGACTAGAAAATGATTAAACATGCATACACCTAGCAATGATATATAATATGAAGCACAAGAAGCTAGAGTATGCAAAGAAAACTAACACATTCAACCTTTAGATTTAGCAAGTGAGGAAGCATGTGATAGTAAATGAGAATAAAAAACCCTATCTTATAAAGCTACCAAGTCGGACCTCCTAACCCAAACTAATGATGAATGACAATTTAGGGGTGTAGGAATCTTTACTACCTCGGTTGCCCTACATTTGGATTTTTTAGGAACTCGTTTAAGATCAAAACAAAATTTCCTAAGATGACCTTTTCTACCATAATGTGAGCACTTAAAGACTCGGCGAAAAGACTTACCAAAAGAGTGATCTCTAAAAGCTTCCCTAGGTGATTCTCCTAAAACATTGGATTTGGCTTTATGAGTAGATTCATTACAACTATCGAAGCCTAATCCATAAGTGTCAATTTTGATTTGGACCGTGCCTAAGATTTTATCTAGTTTTTCAGACCTACATTCCAAATCAAATTTGACTTTTCTAGAGTCTTTTAATTTATTTTTTAATTCTAAAATATTAGACTCTAATAAAACATTTCTCTCTTCAAACTGAAGAAGCTCATTTTTCAAGGTTTCAATTAAACCTCTAAGGCTATCTCTCTCGCCTTCTACATATTCAAGCTTCTCTCGAAGAGTTCTCTCTCGTGTCCTAAGGTCTTCCACCATCGCACTATCATCAACGACCTTCACAAGCTCTGTTAAACTCGCTTCTAACTTCAAATTTGCTCTTTTTAATTTAATAGATTCTTCATAAAGTTCTTGAAAAGCATTTTGAAGTTCACTCACATTAACCTCTTCTTCATTTTCACTCTCTCTTTCTTCTTCACTCTCACTATCATAAAAATAAGGTAATCATAAACTTTGACCTTAGAAGTTTCATGTGTTAAAATTTCATCAATAGATGAGTTCTCACTATCACTCACATAAGTAGCTATAAAAGCCACAAAGTTGGGCTTAGTAGGAGAATCGGGTCCCTCTTCATTTTCACTATCACTAAGGGTGGCATTAAAAGACATTGGTTGCTTACCTTCTTTCCTTAGTTTAGTGGGGCACTCGAAAGCCCTATGTCCATACCCTTCACAACCAAAACATCTATTTTACTCGTCCCTATTTAAATTTTCTTTAGGAGTTTTAGGGATGTTCTCGAATTTGTCATGCGTAGATGTTTTAAATTTCTTAAAATCATTTTTAAATTTATCTTTGTTAAATTTAAGAAATTTTTGAAACTTTCTAGCAAAGATAGCCATATCTTCCGAGTCACTATCACTGTCACACTCTACTACTTGTTTTTCCTCTTTTCGGAATTTTAAAGCAACGCCCTTTTCTATTTTCTTTTCACTTTTAGAGGGAAACATGTACAGTTCATAGGTTTGTAAATCACCTACGAGCTCTTCTAATTTCGTAGAGGCTAAAGTTGGTAAAGAATTTAAAACGGTCACTTTTGTAATAAATCTATCGGGTAGGGACCTTAAAATTTTCTTTACTACTCGGTTGTCAGGTATTTTCTCTCCCAAATTAAAAGATGAATTAACAATATCGGAAAGTCTAGCATAAAATTCATCAAAAGTTTCTTTTTCATTCATTTTGATGGTTTCAAATTGAGTGGTGAGGTTTTGGAGTTTCGAAGCTTTCACGACACTAGTTGCTTTATGAGTGAGTTGTAAAATATCTCAAGCTTCTTTAGCGGTTTCACATGTCATAATGCATCGGAATTCATCCGGTGTGACCGCGCTAAACAAGGCATTTAAACCTCGAGAATTAAAATTAGAAAGTTTAAATTCATTCTCACTCCATCTATCAGCGAGTTTGGGAACACGCTCATTATCTACTAAATGTGTAGGTGGAGACCAACCGTTAATGACAGATAACCAAACTCTCTCGTCGATAGATTTTAGTGCCGATTTCATTCGCTCTTTCCAATACGCGTAGTTAGAACCATCGAAAATAGGAAATTTTAAAAATGGGGAAAATTCCATTTTAGCCAAAACTATTTAAAGGATCTTAACGAAGTAAATTATCGCTTTGGCTCTGATACCACTTGAAGGTGCGCGAGGCTCCCAATTTTAAAATCTTATAAAAAATTATTTCCTTTTATAGATGCGGAAGCGAGATGGTTCACACAAAAACAACAAATTTTAATTTCTTCTGAATAAAAATTAAACCAAGTGAAATTAAGATGAAACACACACACAATTTAATTTCACTTAAACCCAATTAATTTAGACCAAGTCCTAGATATTTGCCTAAGTGATATTTTTCATATTACCAAATTAGGCCAAATCAATTTTAACAAATTAAACAACGACTTGAATTAAATTAACATAAACATTACCCAAAATTTATTTGAACCAAATTAAACAAGTAGTGATATAAACCAAATTTTATCTTTTTACCTAAGCATGCTTTCTAGGTGATTTTGCAAGATAAAATAAACAATGAATCACTACGCCGCGATGTACGAGGAAAAACCTACAACAAAAAATAACCTCGGACGACCCTAGCCTTAAGTCCACTAAGTACAGAATTACAATTACAAGCAAGATGACTTACAACACTCGACTCAACTCCTTCAAGGCCCGACGCATCTTCTTGCAAATACCTCTGCTTAGTCGACAATTTCGGACTCCACCGGAACCTTGGAATCCACCAACGAGGAACTAGGAAGCAACCGTCAACCACACGTAGTGCCTTTCACCATGTGAGAATGTCGTAGCCAAAAACGAACTTCTTCTTCTTTGAGGGATTTATAAGAAAATCCAAACGAACTCTTCCAATGGTAGAGATAAACCGGTGTCAAAACTCCAAGCAAAGTATATATATAAAGAAACTTGGATAAACATATGGGTGTATATGTGTTTTGAAAGGAATTTACTCCATAAAACTTAACACATAAAAAGGAACTTTTTCTTCAAAGTATTTTTCTCTAATGACTCTTGGAAATGTGAAAAAGTTATCTTAGAAAATGTCTTTCCCGCACTATGTAAAGGTGGTAAAAGTTAGTGGGCAAAGTGAGAAGTTATAAAAAAACTGTAAAAAAAAACTACTAGAAACTGAAATTTCGTTAGAAATTCGTTCGAACGAGTTTGAGTTCATTCGAACGAAACTTCTAACGAGAAAATAGAAACAATTTCTGAATCTCATTAGAAGTTCATTCGAACGAGGTCGTTCGAACGACTTTTCTAACGAGATTGCAGGCCATGATTCTAGATAATTTCGATACGAATGCGTGGGCGCCAGTTTCGTATTTTTCTGATTTTTTTTGGATTTGATATGATTTTTCTACAAAAAGGTGTCCAAGAACAAAATCTTTAGAACAATGAATTCAAAAAAAATTAACAAAAAATACTAACACCCAAAATAAATTTCCCAGCTCCTATATATATATATATTAAAATGCATTCATACCTTAGGAACCATGGAACCATATTGATGACGTAGAAACGAGGCACATTAAACTCGGCATTTTGATGAAGCTTTAAACTGCTACGTCTTCAACTTTAGAGTGTCATAGGCTTGGAGGATGGTCAATAACTCTATCCTATAACTCAAACGTTTTTGTCTAGAATTGAGCCAAAACTACAAAGGACTCAATTGGAAATTTGTGTCCTTACAATTTCTATCTCCTTCAGCTAGCCATTTAACTCTTGATTTTTCTTTCCAAAACTTCTCCTCAATTTTTAAGGCTTGGAGAAATTCTTTTTGAGATATAGTTGCTTTCAAGTTTCCATCAGGGGAGTGACCCAAATCATCAATTTCTATTTGGGTGGCATGAAGATTGCTAGCAGCTTGTTTGACTGCGTCTTGAATATTTTCAAAGACATTAATATTCCAGTTTCTAAGATATTTCCTTAAGTTTTTCAACTTTTGAGTTAAAACAAACATAGGAAAACCATATATGGGATTAGAGTTCCACTCTTTTTTCACGAAGTCAAAGAATGATGGATGGGAGATCCAAGATGAAATGAATTAAAAGGCTTGGGTCCATAAAGATTGGATAAGGTGGAGGAAAATAATAGAGGATGATGATCTGATTTACTTCTGTGAAGAGTAGAACAAGAAATTATATCCCAAGAAGAGAGCCATTTATGATTAAGCAGACTTCAATCGATCCTTCTTCTGATTCTGGATTTTTCACTGTTTACCCAAGTGAATTCTACGCCCACTGTGTCTAAGTGAACTAATTCACATGAGTCAGACATGTATTGGAATTCTTCACAGGAAATGTTGGAAAATTGGAACTTAAATGGGTATTATAAAGCTGTCCAGATTTTTCTGGACAGATTTTTGAGCAACTTTGAGCTCAAATTTAGGTGGGACCCACACTACGAAAATTGTGGGACCATATACGAACGCGTTCATCTCCGCAAGGAGATTAACGTAGTATATTCATATGTCCAATTTCAATAAGTTATGAATGATAATTATGTCCCCAAAGTGACTCACAAAGCAATGAAAGTTAATGAATTGGGTGTGTTTTAACTCTTGTCCCACATTGGAAGAGTAGTGGAATTTTGATGAGTTAATAACACCCCAAGTATGGACTAAGGCTTGGATGCCTTGGGGGTATCCCAACCCTTTGAAGGGGAGATGACCTAAGCTATGCACGGGTTGACTTTCGGTCAAAAGTCCACACGCGCGCACGCGCGCGTTCGTCCGTCCGGCCGGCTCGGCTCGGTTCGGTTCGGTTCGGGCTTGGGCTTGGGCTTATAAAAATCTCCTACTTTTTTGGGCTGAATTTATTTAACTTTCTGGGCTTTAATTATTAATTAATTACGAAATTAATTAATTAGTTGGTAGTTATTGCCAACAGTCAACAGTTAATTTCGTTTAACTGATTAACTGTTTTGACAGTTAATTTCGGTTGACTGTTCCAACAGTCAACACAAAAGCTATAAATAAACATCCCCCCTACAGAATTTACTACTGAAAAATTTCCCTCCTTCCACAATTGCTGTCAATTTTGTCCCAGAAAATTTCTGTCCTTCTCCTGCATAACATATCTATACTGTTTGTTATTGAGTTGAGTAAAAGCCACAGATTTGAGTTCGTTGTAATTAATTATTGCCGTGCTACATAATTAATTAGAAAATCCGTTCTATCTTGGGAGACAATATTCATCAACCTCGAAGCACATTGGAGGGAATAATTTGTCTTAAGGACACTGTGAGATTCACAGGGCTCGGATTATATTTCTAATTTTATTATTGTTTATGCAAATTCAAGTAAGTGTTTCATTTCAATAATTCTGTTTTAATTCCAAATTATATTATTATTATTATTATTATTATTAATTCTGTACAATTGTTTTTATAAATAGTAGACATAATAATCTTAAGACAAATTATTTTAGTTCTACTGTTTTTTGTGTACAGAATTTTTTTTATTACAGAAATTTATTTGTTTGAAATAAAATCTGTTTTGACAGAAAAATGAATTAATTTACTGCTTTATTGTAGAAATTAGTAAAACAGTTTTAATATAGAAATTAGTTTCTATACTGTTTTTATATTCTGTTTTAGAAAATAAAATTTTATTTGTGTACTCTTGTTAAAATCTGTTTATCTAAATTTTTTTATCTTAAATTATAATTCTGTTTTGTACGGAATTCTTTTTATTATTAAAAATTAGTGTGACACAGATTTTATAATTTAATTCTGTTTTGTACGGAATTCTGTTTATATTTCACTTTTATTCTGAATTATTATTTGAATTCTTTTGGAATTCATTTATTGTGAATCATATTTGGAGGAAATTGTTGCACAGAATTTTGTATTCTGTTTTGATTAATTCATTATATATGAATTTTTATCATTGATAAAAATTCTGTTTTTGTAACAGAAATGGAATCGCAAAGTACGAACACTACTCCTACGAAACTGATTGTCACCAACACAAATGTGACTGCACCCGTATCTATGCCACACGGGGAGAAACCTGAAAAGTTCATTGGGGCTGACTTCAAACGTTGGCAAGGACAAATGTACTTCTATCTCACTACCCGCCAACTGGGCAGGTTTGTATATGAAGATTGCCCCTCTATTCAAGAGGGAGATGATGCTGAAAAGGTTGCTGCTGTCGATGCTTGGAAGCACTCGGACTACCTATGCCGAAATTATATTTTGGCCTACTTGGACAAGACTTTATACCATGTCTATTGCACTATCAAAACTTTCAAGGAATTATGGAATTCTTTGGAAAAGAAGTATAAAACTGAAGATGCTGGGATGAAAAAATTTATCGTTGGGCGTTTTCTGGACTTCAAAATGGTTGATTCTAAATCTGTGATCTCGCAAGTGCAAGAATTCCAAGTGATCCTCCACGACATTCATGCTGAAGGAATGTCAATCAGTGAAACTTTCCAAGTTGCTGCAATTGTTGAAAAGTTGCCACCTTCTTGGACTTTGTTCAAAAACTATCTCAAGCACAAGCGTAAGGAGATGAATGTGGAGGAGTTGGTGGTCCGGCTAAGAATCGAAGAAGACAACCGTGAATCTCAAAAGAAAAGTGGGAAGAATCCAATGGAAACAAAGGTCCATGTCGTTGAAGGTCCTAAAAAGAACAAACGAAAGTATGATGGGGAAGGCACTTCCAAACATAACAAGAAAAAGTTCAAAGGCAAATGCTACAATTGTGGTAAACCGGGACACCGCTCAAGTGAGTGTCGTAAGCCTAAGAAGAAAAATAAAAATAACTCTCAAGCAAATGTGACTGAGGGTGTGAATATCACCAATGATTTGGCGGATATGAATCTTTCTGCCGTTGTCTCTGAATGTAACTTGGTTGGAAATACCAAGGAATGGTGGGTGGACACTGGAGCCACACGACACATTTGTGCAAACAAATGGATGTTCTCCATCTATAAGCCTTTGGAAAATGAGGAGAACCTTTTTATGGGAAATTCTTCCACTTTTAAGGTGGTGGGACAAGGAAAGATTGTTTTGAAAATGACTTCTGGAAAGGAACTTACTCTCAACAATGTTCTTCACGTGCCTGATATCCGAAAGAATCTGATTTCGGGATCTCTCCTTACTAAGAATGGTTTCAAGCTTGTGTTTGTGTCGGATCGCTTTGTGTTGTCTAAAAATGACATGTATGTAGGAAAGGGCTACCTAAATGAGGGGCTCTTTAAACTGAATGTTCTTACTGTAACCCCTAAAACATCTATTTCAATGAATGAAGTTGCTATTCTTACTTGATTGAGTCATCCAATATTTGGCATGCTAGATTGGGACATGTTAATTTTGATACATTGCGTAGATTAATTAACTTGGAATTTTTGCCAAAATTTAATATTGATAAAAATCATAAATGTGAAATTTGTGTGGAATCTAAATTAGCAAGATTACCTTTCCATTCTATTGAAAGGATAAATGAACCTTTAGATTTAATTCACACCGATATTTGTGATTTGAAATTTGTTCAAACTAGAGGTGGGAAAAAGTATTTTATTACTTTTATTGACGATTGCACAAAATATTGCTATGTATATTTGTTACATAGTAAATATGAGGCTATTAATGCATTTAAACAGTATAAAAATGAAGTTGAGAATCAATTAAGCAAAACGATAAAGGCTATTAGAAGTGATAGAGGAGGTGAATATGAATATCCATTTGAGGAATTTTGTTCTGAAAATGGGATTATTCATCAAACAACCGCTCCTTATTCTCCTCAATCGAATGGTGTTGCTGAACGCAAAAACCGTACTTTGAAAGAAATGATGAACTCAATGTTATTAAGTTCAGGAGCTCCACAAAATTTGTGGGGGGAAGCCTTACTTTCTGCTAATTACATTCTCAATAAAGTATTTCACAAAAAGACTCACAAGACACCTTATGAATTATGGAAAGGTTGAAGACCTTCCTATAAATATTTACGAGTGTGGGGGTGCTTAGCTAAAGTGATGGTTCCTAAACCTAAAAAGGTAAGAATAGGGCCAAAAACCGTGGATTGTGTATTCATCGGTTATGCTACTAATAGCAGTGCATATCGATTTCTAGTTTGTAAATCTGAGATTTCGGACATTCATGTAAATACGGTTATTGAATCGAGGGATGCTTCATTTTTTGAAAATGAATTCCCGTATAGCATGACCCGAGAATCTGGTCCTCCTAAAAGGACAAATCAAGCTACTACAAGTGATACTCATCAACCTATTGAATCAATAGAGGATGAACCAAGACGTAGTAAAAGAGCAAAAACCTCGACTTCTTTTGGTCCGGATTTTCTAACATATTTGTTAGAAAATGAACCTCAATCGTATAAAGAAGCTATATCCTTACCCGATGCTTCCAATTGGAAAGAAGCAATTAATAGTGAAATTGAATCCATATTACAAAATCATACATGGGAACTAGTGGATCTTCCACCAGATTCAAAACCGTTAGGTTATAAATGGATCTTCAAAAAGAAATTGAAGGCCGATGGATCAATTGATAAATATAAAGCTAGACTTGTAGCTAAATGCTATAGGCAAAAGGAAGGGTTGGATTACTTCGACACATATTCACCGGTAACAAGAATAACGTCCATTCGGATGTTAATAGCAATAGCTGCTATTAATGGACTTGAAATACATCAAATGGATGTAAAAACTGCATTCTTAAACGGTGAACTAGACGAGGAAATTTATATGGAGCAACCTGAAGGGTTCAAAGCTCCCGGACAAGAAGGAAAAGTATGTAAGCTTGTTAAATCACTATATGGATTAAAACAAGCACCTAAACAATGGCATGAAAAATTTGATAATGCAATGTTATCAAATGGTTTCAAAATTAATGAATGCGATAAATAAGTTTACTTTAAATACAGTCATAATGGATATGTCATTGTATGCCTCTATGTTGATGATATGCTTATCATGGGTAGTAACTTGGAAATTGTCAAAACTACAAAACAAATGTTGAGTAGTAGATTTGACATGAAAGATATGGGAATCGCCGATGTTGTATTAGGAATTAAAATTTCTAGAACATCGGATGGACTTATATTATCTCAATCTCATTACATTGAGAAAGTACTTGAAAAATTCAAGAAGTATGATATTAGTCCTACCAAGACACCTGTAGATGTAAATTTACATCTAGCAAGAAATAATGGTGAAAGCATATCTCAACTAGAATATTCTCGTATTATCGGCAGTTTAATGTATATCATGAACTGTACGCGACCGGACATAGCATACTCAATAAGTAAGCTAAGTCGATTTACGAGTAATCCAGGAAGAGATCACTGGAAAGCAATATTGAGAGTTTTGGGTTATTTAAAATATACTCAAAACTATGGATTGCATTACTCAAAATATCCAGCTGTTCTTGAAGGACATTGCGATGCAAATTGGATATCTGATACAAAAGACTCTAAGTCTACGAGTGGGTATGTGTTTACCCTCGGAGGTGCAGCCGTATCTTGGAAATCCTCAAAACAAACGTGCATTGCTAGATCGACAATGGAATCTGAATTCATTGCACTAGACAAAGCTGGAGAAGAAGCCGAATGGCTTCGAAATTTCTTAGAGGATGTTCCTAATTGGTCTAAACCCGTGCCCGCAATATGTATACATTGTGATAGCCAATCAGCGATTGGGAGGGCACAAAATCACATGTATAACGGAAAGTCACGACATATTCGTCGTCGACACAATACCGTTAGACAACTTCTCTCAAACGGAATTATCTCAATTGACTATGTAAAGTCAAAAGATAATATATCGGATCCACTAACGAAAGGTTTAAACCGAGAGCAAGTTGAAAGATCATCGAGAGGAATGGGTCTAAAGCCTATAAATAAATAAGAATCAATATAGTGGCAACCCAACCTAGCTGACTGGAGATCCCAAGATCTAGGTTCAATGGGAAAACCGAACTACGTTGTATTCAGTAAGCACTGGAGGATATTTAATCCTATCCATTCCAAAGATGAGACAGTGCACATCTGCCGAGAAATTAGGATAAGTTATGCTTTTAATGACATCTATATCTTAGTACGTCTAAGTGGGGTATTGCAGAATACTCTTTATGGAAGTCACCTACGTGAGTAAGAAGGGGGCCACTTCTATGAGAATAATGAAAGGCATATTCTCTAAAATACTTGCGGAACCAAGTGGTGTTCACGACCAAAATGAACACAAACGTGAGAACCAACTGTGATGAAGAATTATTGTGTGAATACTATTGTCTAGGTTTACAAAAACGGTTGACGGTTCAAGGACGTGAAGTCTACTGATTAACCAAGTAAATCCGATAGTATATCACTAAGAAAAGTTCAAGGCCACTAGGCTACTTCTCCCGATGCAATAAGTCTTCAGTTTTACTCAACTTGTGTCTGCATCTGCATTAGCATCTGTTTTGTTTTATTTATAGCGATATATCATTCATGTGGGGGATTGTTGGAAAATTGGAACTTAAATGGGTATTATAAAGCTGTCCAGATTTTTCTGGACAGATTTTTGAGCAACTTTGAGCTCAAATTTAGGTGGGACCCACACTACGAAAATTGAGGGACCATATACGAACGCGTTCATCTCCGCAAGGAGATTAACGTAGTATATTCATATGTCCAATTTCAATAAGTTATGAATGATAATTATGTCCCCAAAGTGACTCACAAAGCAATGAAAGTTAATGAATTGGGTGTGTTTTAACTCTTGTCCCACATTGGAAGAGTAGTGGAATTTTGATGAGTTAATAACACCCCAAGTATGGACTAAGGCTGGGATGCCTTGGGGGTATCCCAACTCTTTGAAGGGGAGATGACCTAAGCTATGCACGGGTTGACTTTCGATCAAAAGTCCACACGCGCGCGCGCGCGCGTCCGTCCGTCCGGCCGGCTCGGCTCGGCTCGGCTCGGTTCGGTTCGGTTCGGTTCGGGCTTGGGCTTATAAAAATCTCCTACTTTTTTGGGCCGAATTTATTTAACTTTCTGGGCTTTAATTATTAATTAATTACGAAATTAATTAATTAGTTGGCAGTTATTGCCAACAGTCAACAGTTAATTTCATTTAACTGATTAACTGTTTTGACAGTTAATTTCGGTTGACTGTTCCAACAGTCAACACAAAAGCTATAAATTAAACATCCCCCCTACAGAATTAACTACTGAAAAATTTCCCTCCTTCCACAATTGCTGTCAATTTTGTCCCAGAAAATTTCTGTCCTTCTCCTGCATAACATATCTATACTGTTTGTTATTGAGTTGAGTAAAAGCCACAGATTTGAGTTCGTTGTAATTAATTATTGCCGTGCTACATAATTAATTAGAAAATCCGTTCTATCTTGGGAGACAATATTCATCAACCTCGAAGCACATTGGAGGGAATAATTTGTCTTAAGGACACTGTGAGATTCACAGGGCTCGGATTATATTTCTAATTTTATTATTTTTTCTGCAAATTCAAGTAAGTGTTTCATTTCAATAATTCTGTTTTAATTCCAAATTATATTATTATTATTATTAATTCTGTACAATTGTTTTTATAAATAGTAGACATAATAGGAAATTCTAAGAAGAAGAGATGGACCACTCGATTCATGAGCACCAAGAATAGCATTAAAATCTCCCACCAAAGCCCATGGTAAATTGTGTTGATTCTTTAAATGAGACAAAGCAGACCAAAGAAATCTTCTTTGAACATAGTTTGTGTGAGGCATAAATGAAAGAGTATAGCAAAGGGATTCCATCCAAAGAGTAATAAATGGTGATGTGCCGAGATTCATTAGCAATGATAGTAGGAGGAGATAGAGAAGTAGAATGAAATAACCAAATATTAGGGAGCAAAGCATCCCTATTATTAGAAGTCAGAAAAGTCATACCAATAGAATTCCAAAAATGAGAGGGAATGGAAGAGAATTTTTTTAGGTTCAGCAATGCATAGAAAATCAGGTATGTGTGTAAGACACATGTTTTGAATGTTTCTTTGAGTGGGGCAATTCGTAATTCCACGAGCATTCCAGTATACGACCTTTATTTAGAGGAAGATTTTGATCAAAGATTATAGTTCTGAAGCGTTGAATTCCCACTTTGAATGGCTTGCATTTTCTTTTGCTTCTTCTTCTAGGATTTGGAAATGACAGGTTGAAAATCAGATGGATGGGGAGCTCAGAGGATAATTGGTGATCAAATAGAGGATTAGTGCCCCCCCCCCCCCCCCCCCCCCCCCCCGCATCATTATCATCAATTTCAGTTGTTTCAATATCTTCCTCATCCATAATATTAGCCTTAGAATTGCCTAAAAATGTAAATGCAGATGAATTAATATCCACATTGCTGTTAATGTTTACAGTGAGATCTTCAACTGTAGATGGAATAGGATCTTTCTAAATAGCAGTAGAATTAGCTTTGGGAGACTCTGAATGAACCAGAACATCAGCAGTTGTGGATAGGTCTTGAGGAATAGGATCCTCCAGTAATCGTTCTTTGGAAAAATGAGCTTGGTTGTTCTCTAAATCCAATTGTTCTCTGCATTCTTCATTAGATTCTGCAACATTTGTATCTTTTACACCTGATGGACCTCCAACCTCAAAGTTATTCTTTTGGATCACCCTGTATTGTGGATTAGGCCTTTGAAAAGATATTCATTTTGATCTTCCTCTAGTTTGAATACATGACTTGGAAGTTGGATTGGCCTCATTGGAGACATCAACTTGAATTTTGTGAACCAGTCTGCATTCAATAACCCAATGTCTAAGAATAGGACAATGGTTACATATTGGAGGTAGGTTTTCATAGGAAACTTCCTGTTCGAATCTAAAGTCATTTCTTTTAATCAAAATCGTGGAGGGAGGATAATTTTCAATGACCTCCATTTCAATAGGAAATCTTGCGTAGTGTCCGAATCTTTTCTTAATAGTTGATTGATCGATTTTAATTGGGTTCCCAAGACACCTTGCAATCTCAAAGAGAGTTTTGGGACGCTAATAAACTGTATTCAGATTGGGAAACTTTACCCAAACATGAGCAGTAATAAGTTTAAGGTCTGATGTCTTAATGTCTGGACTCCATTTAATAAGTTTAATAATGCCAGGTTCAAGAGAAAATGATCCTTTGGACCAAACTTGTTTCATAATATCAACAGAAGGAAAATTCATTTTAAAAAAAACCTTTACCAATGGGGGTGAGGCGATATCTCGAGTCTTCCATATTAAATCACCTTTAGAAAGGATCACACGGACAATGAGAGAAGATTCAATATATTTTAAAGATTCTTGAAACTCATCTTCTGATATTTGAATGGTCATGAGACTTCCACATAGATTCGTGGTGGGCATAGATGATAATACTGGTTCTTCTACACTAATGTACTTCTTGACAGCATTGGTATAAGAACATGTCCGAGTTCGATGCTTCTTTATCTTTCAGAACTTCCGTGGGGACAACTTCAATGATTGGCCTTGTATTTTTTGTGGCGGCTACTTTAGGGTCAAGGGAAATTGTTGGAAAGAGCTGTGAGACAGCTGTTATAAGAAAGAAGTGCAAGACTTTGAAACAGCCTTTAGGCTGTATCCCACATCGGTGGGATAGTTGAATTGTGTTGTGTATATTTATAATTTTTTGAAAACAAAGGTTCAGTTTTTTGGGCATTTAAGTTTTTGTGGGTATGTGGGGCAGACCCAATGGGTCAAGTCACACGCACGCGCGCCGCCGCCTTCCGGGTCCGGGCTCATTAATTTTTTGGACAAATACATAACTGTTTTTTGGGCTTTAAAAATTATTTTTTAACGGTAATTAAATCCGAAAAATTAAAACGTGTTTTATTCCGTGTTGATTTATTCAACCGAGTTGCCCACTATTTCCAGATTTTTCTCCACGTTGTTTACCAACGTCTCTTTTCTTTTCGCCCAATAAAAGAGGTGGTAGCCTCCGTTTTTGGAATACAGTTATCTACTTTCTTTCAACACAGAATTTTTCTCTACAGTTCTGATTTTTTTTTTTCCCTTCTCCCAGAATACTTTTTCCAGAATAATTAATCTCATTCGTGTACAGATTAATTATAGAATCGAGCAGTTAATACAGATTGGGTGTATTCAGACCGGATTCATACTTGTGCTTTATCAATCCGTAATTTAATTTTGGAGGCTGTTTTATCCTGGGGGTGACGGGGCTGTACACTGTCGGCACATATTGGAGGCAGAGCCGCGAAACACCTTAAAGAGAGCGACCTAGTCCGCGACTCAGCCGTGTTCTTGACTGTGCAGTTCCGGAATTCTTATACTTTTGTGCCCAGATTTATTTGCTCCAAAAATTGGGTAATTTCGTTCCTGATTTTAATTCTGCATTTAATTATTTAAATTGCTGCTACAACAATTTTAAGGTGATTCTGAATTCTGCCATGGACGAAATTAACTCCAGTAACCTAAATAAGCCTTTCAAATATGAAGACACTCATTTTAAACGTTGGAGCAAAAAATTGCTATTTTATTTAACTACGAAAAAAGTCGCATCATGTGTTCAATTTGACAAACCCGTAGTAAATAATCCACCTACTGTTGAGTAAAGCAAAACAATTAGAAATTGGGAGGAAAATGATTTTTTGTGCAAGAACTATATTCTGAATGCTCTAAGTGACGAACTTTATGACTATTATGCCAATTATAAAACTGCGAAAGATGTTTGGGACGCACTTTTTAAAAAATATGACACGGAGGAGGCTGGTGCTAAAAATATGCCGTCAGCCGTTATTTGAAATTTCAAATGACGGATGACAAATCTGTTGTTGCTCAAACCCATGATTTGCAAATGATTGCCCATGAAATTATTTCCGAGGGCATGGCCTTAGATGAGCAATTTCAGGTGGCTGTGATTATTGATAAATTGCCTCCACTGTTCAAAGAGTTTAAAAATATTTTGAGGCATAAGTCTAAAGAATTCTCACTAGAGTCATTAATTACTAAATTGAGAATTGAGGAGGAATCCCGAAAACAGGACTATAAAGATGAAATTCTTGTTGTGTCTAACAACAAAAATCAGAAAAAGAACCACACTCCAGTTGTTTTAAAGGCAAACGGAAAAAATAGGAAAAATCAGAAAAAGAGCCACAACCAGAATTTTAAAAATCAGACTCAGACTCAGAATAAGTATAAGAACCCTAGAAATGGACAGTCTAGCAACTCGGGACAGTTTCTCTGTTTCAAGTGTGGCAAGCCTGGCCATATGGCTCGCAAATGTCGCAATGTGCCACAAGCACAAGCGAATTTGACCGAAGAGGACCAATGTGCTATGATTTCAGAAATCAACATGGTTAGCGGTGCCGAAGGGTGGTGGTTGGATACTGGAGCTTCCCTCCATATCTGTTATGACCGTAGTCTGTTTAAGACTTATTCTGAGACTGCAGATAAGAAGGTGTTGTTGGGTGATTCTCACTCCACTGAGGTTGCTGGTACTGGAAATGTGGAATTGAAATTTACTTTGGGAAAGACTGTTATCCTCAAAGATGTTCTTCACACTCCCGAGATAAGGAAAAATTTGGTTTCGGGCTATCTTCTCAACAAAGCTGGCTTTACTCAAACTATTGGTGCTGATTTATTTACTTTGACCAAAAATAGAATTTTTGTAGGCAAAGGTTATGCCACTTATGGGATGTTTAAATTGAATGTTGATGCAATGAATAAAATTTCTCCTTCTGCTTATATTTCTTGTTCATTTAATATTTGGCATGCTAGGCTTTGTCATGTTAATAAACGACTTGTTAAAAATATTAGCACTTTAGGATTAATTCCCGAATTATCATTAAATGATTTTGAAAAATGTGAATGGTGTAGTCAAGCAAAAATCACTAAGACACCACATAAATATGTTTTTAGAGAATCTGAACCACTTGATTTAATTCATTCGGATATTTGTGAATTGGATGGTGTCACAACTAGAAATGGCAAACGTCATTTTATTACTTTTATTTATGATTGTTCAGATTATTCATTTGTGTATTTAATGAAAAATAAAAGTGAAGCATTTGACATGTTTAAAATTTTCCTTAATGAAATTGAAAATCAATTTAATCGGAAAATAAAAAGGTTACGTAGTGATAGAGGCACCGAATATGATTCTGGACTATTTATTGAATTTTATAAAACCCACGGTATTATTCACGAAAAAACTGCCCCTTATTCACCCGAAATGAACGGTAAAGCCGAAAGAAAAAATAGGACATTAACTGAATTAGTTGTTGCTATTTTATTAAATTCCGGGGCTGCCTCACATTGGTGGGGTGAAATTATTTTGACTGTGTGTCACGTGCTTAATAGATTTCCTAAGACTAAAATGAAAATATCTCCTTATGAAATTTGGAAAAATATTAAGCCCAACGTGTCATACTTTAGAACGTGGGGGTACTTAGCCTATGTACGTATACCCGACCCTAAAAGATCTAAATTGGCAAGTAGAGCATATGAGTGCGTTTTTATAGGCTATGCTATTAATAGCAAAGCATACCGATTTTATGACTTGAAAAATCAAGTAATTATTGAATCAAATGACGCCGATTTTTATGAAGATAAATTTCCTTTTAAATTGAGGAATAGTGGGGGCGAGTCATCCACTAATATTTCTTTAAATAAAAATAAAGAAAATAATGAATCCATTTTAGAAATTTGAAAAAGTAAAAGGGCTCGTGTGGAAAAAAATTTTGGTCCTGACTTTTATGCTTACACTTTAGAGGAGGATCCTAACACTATTCAAGAAGCTTTATCTTCTTTAGATGCCGATTTATGGCAAGAGGCTATTAATGATGAAATGGATTCTTTGGAAACAAATAAAACTTGGCATTTAGTGGACCTTCCTCCTGGATGTAAAACTATTGGGTGTAAATGGATTCTAAAAAAGAAATTAAAACCTGATGGCACTGTTGAAAAATATAAGGCACGTCTTGTTGCTAAAGGTTTTAGACAAAGAGAAAATGTAGACTTTTTTGATACATTTTCACCAGTGACTAGAATAACGTCTATACGTGTACTATTTGCTATAGCTGCCTTAAATGATTTAATTGTACACCAAATGGATGTTAAAACTGCATTTTTAAATGGAGAATTAGAAGAAGAGATTTATATGGATCAACCTGAAGGTTTTATTGTACACGGTTAAGAAAATAAAGTATGTAAATTAGATAAATCTCTTTATGGACTCAAACAGGCACCTAAACAATGGCATGATAAATTTGATAGCTTAGTCATCTCTAATGGGTTTAAAATTAATGAAAGTGACAAATGCATTTATTATAAATATGTTGAGAACATTTGCACTATCATATGTCTTTATGTTGATGACTTGCTTATATTTGGTTCTAATATTCATGCTGTAGAAAATGTTAAATCATTATTATGTGCCAACTTTGATATGAAGGATTTGGGTGAAGCTAGTGTAATATTAGGAATTAATATTACTAGGTCAGAAAAGGGACTTTCTTTGGATCAATCTCATTACATTGAGAAAGTTCTAAAGAAATATAATTACTTTGACTGTAAACCTGCTAGTACTCCATTTGACCCTAGTGTAAAGTTATTTAAGAACACTGGCGACAGTGTAAACCAAAATGCTTATGCAAGCATTATTGGTAGCTTACGTTATGCTACAGATTGCACTAGACCTGACATAGCTTATGCTGTGGGAGTACTATGTAGATTTACTAGTAGACCTAGTATGGAGCATTGGCATGCTATTGAGAGGGTCATGCGGTACCTTAAAAGGACGATGAACCTCGGATTACACTATAATAAGCATCCCGCTGTCCTTGAAGGATTTAGTGATGCAGATTGGAACACCCTATCTGATGATTCTAAGGCTACTAGTGGATATATATTTAGCATCGCTGGTGGTGCAGTTTCTTGGAAATCTAAGAAACAAACTATTTTGGATCAATCCACTATGGAGTCTGAGATGATAGCGCTAGTTGCTGCTAGTGAAGAGGTAGGTTGGTTAAGAAACCTCCTGTCAGATATCCCATTATGGGAAAGACCGATTCCAGCCGTTTTGATTCATTGTGATAGTACCGCGGCTATTGCAAAAGTTGAGAACCGTTATTATAATGGTAAGAAATGACAAATACGTCGTAAGCACAGTACTGTTAGAGAATTTATCTCTACGGGTGCTGTGAGGGTGGATCATATACGGTCTGAACAGAACTTAGCTGATCCTTTGACGAAAGGACTAGCTAGGGAGAAGGTGTGGAACACCACGAAAGGGATGGGACTAAAGCCCTTGGATAAATGAGTCATTTGTGATGGTAACCCAACATATAGACTGGAGATCCCAAGAAATATGTTCAAAGGGTAATAACAAGTCACAAGTGATATGGGTTGAATCATGCGATTATTAATTAAAATAGAACGGGGTTTTACTCCGAGTCCATCCCTAAGGAGCATGATATCCTGAAGCGAGTTAAGGATGAGTTATGATAACTCTTAATGAGATATATAGCTCTATTTTGAGTGGGGTACTTAGCTACAGGAGTATTCTTGATAGACTCACCTATGTGAATGTGGAAGTGTGGCCGCTTCCTATGGATATTTTGGGCAAATTCCTAAAGCGTTCACTATACTGGGATAGAAGCACATGGCCGTAACGTGCTAGCTATTAGACTTACACCCAAGTAGGATTGTGTGTGGGATGTTGTCAGAGATAGAGTTCAAAACTACGGTTACTCTAGTATATTCTGAATCATCTTTACTACGTAAAGGTTCAAGTCGAAAGACACCTTTGCTTATGCACAATTCTATGAATTATTGCTCGATAAAATGTTTTCAAGTTTTGCAAGTGGGGGATTGTTGGAAACAGCTGTGAGACAACTGTTATAAGAAAGAAGTGCAAAACTTTGAAACAACCTTTAGGCTGTGTCCCACATCGGTGGGATAGTTGAATTGTGTTGTGTATATTTACAATTTTTTGGGAACAAAGGTTTAGCCCTTTGGGCATTCAAGTTTTTGTGGGTATGTGGGGCAGACCCAATGGGCCAAGTCACACACGCGCACGCGCACGTCGCCACCGTCCGTCCGGCCCGGCCCGTGCCCGTGTCCGTGTCCGGATCCTGGGTCTTGGGCTTGGGCTCATTAAGAATTAATTTTTTGGACAAATACATAACTGTTTTTTGGGCTTTAAAAATTATTTTTTAACAGTAATTAAATCCGAAAAATTAAAACGTGTTTTATTCCGTGTTGATTTATTCAACCGAGTTGCCCACTATTTCCAGATTTTTCTCCACGTTGTTTACCAACGTCTCTTTTCTTTTTTCCCCATAAAAGAGGTGGTAACCTCCGTTTTTGGAACACAGTTATCTACTTTCAACACAGAATTTTTCTCTACAGTTCTGGAAAAAAAAATTTCCTTCTCCCAGAATACTTTTTCCAGAATAATTAATCTCATTCGTGTACAGATTAATTATAGAATCGAGCAGTTAATACAGATTGGGTGTATTCAGACCGGATTCATACTTGTGCTTTATCAATCCGTAATTTAATTTTGGAGGCTGTTTTATCCTGGGGGTGACGGGGCTGTACACTGTCGGCACAAATTGGAGGCAGAGCCGCGAAACACCTTAAAGAGAGCGACCTAGTCCGCGACTCAGCCGCGTTCTTGACTGTCCAGTTCCGAAATTCTTATACTTTTCTGCCCAGATTTATTTGCTCCAAAAATTGGGTAATTTCGTTCCTGATTTTAATTCTGCATTTAATTATTTAAATTGCTGCTACAACAGAATCCATGAGGGATCCACTTGAACGTGTGCATGGGCATTAGAAAGCATGGTATTGATTAAGAAATGGAGATGAGGATGAGATTAGGAAGCAAAAGGAAGGAGAGCTGTAGATAAACTCAAAATCGCCACTAAAAATAATAGGATTTTCCACCTAAAAAATTAACACTATAAAAAATCCCCACTTGAAAAATTATAGGAATTGATACCCAAGCCATTTACTCACTTTTATATCAATTTCTTCAGATTCTATACATTGATTCCAAAAGTATACAAGAAAATATATAAGGAAAAAATATTATAAATAAAATACTTATATCACATTTTTACATTCTTTTGGGATTTCTTTTATATATATATGTATATATATATATATATATACAAACAAGTCATACATACTGTATTTTTTGCATTTATATATTTTTTCAGACAAAAAAAAAAACTCTCTTACGAACGGGATTAGATCCTTACTAATTTTACTAATGAAAATTTCCATTAGTAAATTAGAAATCATGCACTTAAAGATGTTACTCACAGTATGTTTTTTTAATGAAGAGGGACAGTATCCCCATAAGTGTTATTAAAAAAGGAAAGTGGAGAAAGAATTTTTCTAATGGCACTTACAAGCTCTGATTACCTTAAAAAGACAAGAAATTAGTGACCGCTTAGCGCAATAGGTCAACAATGAAAACAAATGTGGGAATTTATGAGAATTCTCATTACATAATTAAAGAATCTGAAATTAAATTTCGGGATTTATAATACCCCCATTACAATTCAATCCTATGCCTAATTTAAGGAAAATCACCTTTGTCAAGTCTGAGAAAGTCTTTTATAATTGTAGAGAGACTTTGAAAGTTGGAGAAAACCATGAAGTTTTTTAGGTTTGTTGCACAATTTTCTAGACCATCTGCCACACAATTGGATTCCCTCTATACATGAGAAAGATTATGACTGTCAAGAACAAATAATTGCTGAATCTTGTCTATTTTTTCCTTTAGCTTCTAGGGGGTTTTCATACCTTTTTAACCATGCTAACCACTGTATTGGAGTAAGATTCAACTAAAACTTTATGAATGCCCTTTTCTAAGCATAGTTTAAGGCCAGTGTAAGCTGCATCAATCTTAACATTTATATTGTTTTGAAGACCAGTATATAAGTGGAAGTCTATTGTGAAATCATCTCTAAAGTCTCTTACTACTCCTCTAACTCCCTTTTGACCCTAGGTGCCTTCGGATAACCCATCCACATTGAGTTTGAAATAAACATTGGGAGGTTTTATGCATTTAACTGCATAAAAGGATCTGTTAGTCACAGTAGAGTGAATAATTTTACAACATTTTTTGTAATAGGTGCAGACCATGACTAATTTAATAAAGGAAGTTTCTGTTGAATTTTTTTCCATGCTTATTTTCTTTATATAAAAATTGAAGAGGGGTACCGTAGCCCCATCTGGGTTGCCATTGTATTTTGCTATAGCTAACTACTAAAAATTAGGAATCAAACTATAAGAAAATGAATGAAATCAGGTACTAACCTTTAACGTGCATTTGCACAAATCATCTTTGCTTATCTATGAATTTGTAAGGATACAAATTTCCAATTGAGTCCATATATAGTTTTGGCTCAATTCCGAACAAAAACATTTATTCATAGGATAGTATGTAAATGTAATATTCTCAAGCCTATGAAGTGTTTGTTGAAGACTTAGCGGCAAAGTGTATAAAGCTTCATCAAATATGCCGGTTTGCGTGCCTCGTTTCTACGTCATCAATCATAGTTCTATGCTCCCAAGGTATGAATGCAATTATATTTATATAGGAGTTTGGAACAAAGTTTATTGGGTGTTAGGTTTAATATAAACTGCGTTTTTATTTTCAGAAAAATCTAATTAGAACTTTAAATTAAAGTATATAAAATTTCTGGGCCAAAATCGAATTTTACAAAATTTCTGAAAGTCGTTCGAAATGTCGTTCGAACGAGTTTTTCGTTCGAACGAGGTTTCGTTCGAACGAGTTTGCCAATGAGTTCTCACTAACCTATACTGGTCTGTCGTTCGAAATGTCGTTCGAACGAGCTTGTTCGTTCTAACGAGATTCTAACGAAGTCCATACTGGTGCGTCGTTAGATGTCTCGTTCGAACGAGAGTTCGTTCGAACGAAATGTCGTTCGAACGAGCTGTCAGGCGGGAACAGTTTTTTTGGCAGTTTTTGGCAGTTTTTCACCCACTTCCCCACTTGGTTTTTAACCAACTTTTACTGGCTTTAATATGTGCGGGAATGACATATTCCAAACCAACATTTCCATAACTTTTCCAACTTAGTTTATCTCTTAGAGAGAGTTTGAGAGCAAAAATGGTTTAGGAAAATGTTCATGTTTTGAGTGAGATTTTTAGAGAAAAATATTTTCATCACTCTAGTGTTTACACCCAATTGAGTTTATCCAAGTTCACATATACATATTAAATTTCTTGGAGTTTGGCACCAGTTCATCTCTACCGAATTCAAGAAGAGAAGTTTTGGTTTGCTTCTACATCCATCAAAGAAGAAGACTTTTTATTGCGACTCTACCCACTTGGAGAAAGGCTCCATGTACGGGTGACGGTGACCATAGAAAGCCCCATCGGTGGATTCCGAGATCGCGGTGGTGTTCCGAGGTTATCCGCTAGGAAGAGGTGTCTACAAGAAGAAGCGTCGAGGCTTGAGAGGGATCGAGTCAGTCGTTGTAAGTCTATCTGTCTTGTACTTGTAATTCCGTATCTAGTGGATTTGTGGCTAGGGCCGTCCGAGGTTGTTTCTTGTCTTGAGTTTTTCCTCGTACATCGCGGCGTAGTGTGATTGGTTTATTTTATCTTTCTTTAATAACGTAGAACGCATGCTTAGAATAATTCAAGATAAAATTCGGTTTAAATCATCACACTCATTTAATTTGGTGCTAAATTAAATATTGGTTAAATTTGGTTTATTCAAGTCCTTTGCTAAATTTGTTTTCGCCTAACTTTGGTTAATTGTTAATTATGACTTAGAAAAATTCTAGGGCTTGAATTAATTAATTTGGTTTAAATGAATACATAAATTGATTTAATTGTATTGAACCATCTTCCTAACGCTTCCGCATTAATCTTGAGTTTTTACATAAAAAGAAAATTATTAACTGTGATTTTAATTCATAAAATCACAATCCGAGGATCTTACGTTTTCAAATTGGTATCAGAGCCAAAATCGATAAATTATTTCGTTAAAGATCCTTAAATAATTTTTGGCTAAAATGGATTTTTCCCCATTTTCAAAATTTCCTATTTTCGATGGTTCAAACTACGCATATTGGAAAACGCGTATGAGATCGGCACTAAAATATATCGACAAAAGAGTTTGGATGTCTGTTGTTAACGGGTGGTTCCCACCAACTTATTTAGTTGAAAATGAACGTGTTATCAAACCCGCCGATAGATGGACTGAAAATGAGTTTAAACTTGCTAATTTCAATTCCCGTGGTTTAAATGCTTTGTTTAACGCTGTCACACCGGATGAATTCCGTCGTATTATGACGTGTGAAATTACTAAAGAAGCTTGGGATATTTTACAATTAACTCATGAAGTAACTAGTGTCGTTAAAGCTTCAAAACTCCAAAACCTCACCACTCAATTTGAAACTATCAAAATGAATGAAAAAGAAACTTTTGATGAATTCTATGCTAGACTTTCTGATATTGTTAATTCATCTTTTAACTTGGGAGAGAAAATACCTGACGACCGTGTTGTAAAGAAAATTTTAAGGTCCCTACCCGATAGATTTATTCCAAAGGTGACCGTTTTAAATTCTTTACCCACTTTAGCCTCTACGAAATTAGAAGAGCTTGTAGGTGATTTACAAACCTATGAACTAGATATGTTTCCCTCTAAAACTGAAAAGAAAATCGAGAAGGGCGTTGCTTTAAAATCCCGAAGAGAGGTAAAACCAATAGTAGAGAGCGAGAGTGATAGTGACTCGGAAGACATGGCTTTGTTTGCTCGTAAACTCAGAAAATTTCTTAAAATTAACAAAGACAAATTTAAAAATGATTTTAAGAAATTTGATACTTCTAAACATGATAAAAGCGAGAAGTTTTCTAAAGCCGAGAAAATCCCTAAACCTAGTTGTTGATGTAAAAAATTAGATCACTCTAATTATTCAATCACAGATAAATAAATGAGACCAAAGATTTTTAAAGTGGTTCAGCCTTAAAAGAATGGCCTACATCCACTGTTATGTTATTGCTGATTGTTTTGGAATTCTCGAGTACAAGTTCTCTCCAGAAATTCCGGTCCCTCTGAATGAGGGTGATACAAGGTATTTATAGCCCTTAGGCTGTACATGAAAGGGTTGATACATTAAATGATATACATATGAAAGGGTAATACATTTAATGCAGCGTGTGCGTCAAGATGATAAACATTCAATGAATAGTTGAACTGTTGATTATCTGGAAATTAATGATACGATCGAGATGCAGCTCGGACCGCCTTAGTTGCTCGTTGCTCAGGAGTTCCTCGGAGCGCTATAGTACCTCGGTGTATCCTCGTTGCTCGGAGAGAACATGAGTTGGTCGGGAAAATGGACTTCCTCGTTGCTATTGTGCCACGTAGATTGACACGTGTCTTCGTATTATTCGTCCATATCAGCATATTAATTTTGGTATCAACAGAAGCCCCTAATGTTTCATATTTAGAACTTTGAGGAGTATGGGATATTCTTTCTCGGTATATGGCGATATTAAATGACTTTCCTGGGTTTTAGGAACCTTTTCTTCATATTTGAATTTCCTTCCAAACTCGCAGAATCCGCCATTTTGCATTTTTATAGGCGCTTCGGTCTTCGTGCCCCTTTTGTCCTTTTAGCCGCCGAAAGTTCGATAGTTTCTTTTTGTAATCATTTCTTTCGCCATTTCCCAAGGCACAGTATTTAAACTTCCCAGGCAATCATATCGTCTTCTACCTTTTCCAATTTCTGCTTTCGAGTTTTCTATAGCTTTTCTTTCTCCTGTGCGTCCATCTTTTTCTTCGTTTGTTTGTCAACAGATCTCCTTTTTCCCTGTAAGCTCTTCTTCCCTCTCCTTTTATTCATCATGGTTTACATTATTGAATCTATTGAAAAATTCCGTTCTGATTATTCCATTCCGTCTTGGGTAACTTTGGAGGTTCTTTCTGAGCCTTCAGATTATTTTCGATTGGCTGAGGGACATTGGTTCCCCAGTCTATTCATTGCTGAATGTGGATTTTCTTTTCCACGAAACCCTTTATGCTTAGAGTTCTGTCAGTACTTTGACGTTGTTCCTGCAAAAATAGCCCCCAATTCATGGAGAATAATTAATGGGGTGTATAAATTAAATCTATCTCATGGGACTCGTATAGGGATTCCTGAGATTATGTATTGCTATAGATGGGCCGCCTTAGATAATGTTTATTACTTAAAAACTAGGTTTTTTAATAGGGCTCTTGTAGTTAACCTCCCTGATGCAAATAGAGATTATTTTGAACAGGGGGTGGTTATTAAAAATTGGCAATATGCCCCCTTGGTTGGAGATGCAATATACCAGGGTCCTAAATGCCCCCCATATGGCAATGGGATAGGTTTATTTTCATTTTCCTTTACTTATGAAATTATGCTTTTATCATATTTGACAAAATGTATGACTGATATTTCATTATGTATTTATTTGCAGTTGACAGTAAAAGAAAAACTCCAAAAGAATCAGAGGTTAATATTAAGCATCTGAAACTTATCTAGGGTGTGCATAAGAATGTTGCAGACGAGCACATCAGGTCTGCATCCTATTTGCTGCAGTATAGGAGCTATACGACTTCCTATACTGCTCGTCCTGTGATTAGTCTGTTGAGCCAGCCTCAACTCCAGAGGATTCTTCTTCAGATTCTCACATCCCTTTAAGTCAGAGAATGGGCAAGAAAAGAGCTCCTCCTGCTCTATTTGATGACCTTACTTCTGCTGCTGAGGCCAAGAAAAGCAAAATTGATGTCCCAAAGGGGACTAAGAAGGTGGATGTTTCACCTTCCAAAGCTACCGAGAAGCCCCCAGTGGCTCCGAGCAAGAAGGTTTCTCCTGTGGAGATGACTACTATCTCTCCGACCAAGAGCTCTTCCTTGGTTGAAACTGCTGAAGTCCCTTTGAGGAGATTGAGGAAATCGTCCTCAGTCAATTTGGCTGAAACTGTCAATCTGGCTGAAACCATCTCCTCTCTACCAGCTGGCGGTGTTGGTGTTCCAACCATCATTCCTCCGAGCTCTGCCATGAGCTCGGTAAAAACTTGGATCATACCCGAGGTCCAAGGAACTGATGAAAAGATTTTTAGGGATATGCTGACATCCCTAGCTACTCGTCACCTTGCTTCAGTAAGTTTCTCACACTCTGAATTTCCTTTCTTTCTTTGAATACTTGTATTTTTGTACTGACCTGTCACTTTTTCCCTTGTTTAGCTGGTGAATTGTTTTAAAAACATCGTGAAGAAAGATGAAGCAATTAAAGCTTCCAGCTCCTCTTCGGGAGTAGAGGATGCTCTGTTGGGTTTGACCCAATCCTTGAAGGATTCTCATCAGCAGTATAACGAGGATAAAGCTGTCTGGGAGAAAAAGTTGTCTATAGTTGAAGCTGAGAAGGTGAAGCTGGCTGAGATCTCCAAGAGTTTGGAGAATAAGGTGAAAAGTTTAGAGGTCGAGCATCAAAAGTATGACGACAAGCTCAAGAACTTTGGAGAGCTTGAAGATAAGCTGAAAAAGGCAGAGGAAGAGTTATCCGTCCTGCGAGATGTCAAGCGCCAAAAAGAAGAATTGGATGCGAAGTTGAAGACTGCCGAGGATCTTCTATCCGAGAAGCTCTCCTCGGAGAAACTGAAAAGAAAGCTCGCAGTTAAAAAATCCTTCAGCGCTGGCTGGGATAAAGGATGGGACAAAGGGATTGCTGCGATGACATCCTAAGTACAATACAGGAAGTTGAAATACTTTCGAGATGGCTGGGTAGCTGCCCTACAGGAATTGAAGATCAAAGAGGACCCTGAGCTATTTCAGCTACACCTCCTTGGTCCTCCCCCACAAATTGAAGAAGAAGAAGAGGATGAGCCTATCTCTGATGAATCTTCCATGGCCATGGGTGATCAAGTCCCTGCCTCTATACCTTCTGCCAACGAGGACATTTCTTCCATGCTTCCTCCTCCTGAGAAAATTCCAACTCCTGCTGACCAAGCTGCTGTTACCACCGAGCAACCAAGCTCCTCGTCCCAGCCTCCCGAGAAAGTCTTGGGAGACAAGGAAAAGGTGTGAAGTTGTTCGGTATCTTTTCTATCTTTCATTATCATTTGTAATCAAACAATATAACCTTTTTATGATCTAATAAAATACATCTTCGTTCTTCTCTGTTGTTGATGATCTGTTTTTGTTGACTGTTGTCTCTTCTTCATTCGTTTATGGCTAGGATGGAATTGCTATCTGCCAATGATACAAAACTAATGCAACAATGTCACGAATACTATAAGGCTGGTCACACAGAGCTAAGTGTATCAGAAATTGCTGACATCCTTGGCCATGATGCTTCAGAACAGGCAATTGAGGCTTATCGGTACTTAAAAGCTTTACTTGACCGAGCTGTGGCCAATAATGTGGCCTACTATGAATTAATCGAGGAGCTTCATTGTACCTTAGAGGATATTCAGAACCAGCATAATGAATCGGCTGCCCTATTGCATAAGGGGTATGCTGATAGGTCTCAACAGCTTTCTTCCGAGACAGGCCATAAAAAGATCATTGTCGGATATGATGTCAGGGAGAGAACCCTAAAAGGTGAACTTGAAGCGTGTAGACAGATTGCCGAACTACTGGAACAAGAAAACAACAATTTTCAAAAGGAGCTAGCACAGTATAAGTCTGCAGCTTCCTCTTCAACAGCTGTGATCCCATTGACTGATGAGGGATATTCCTTCCTGGAGGTTGAAAATGCCAAATTAAGGCAAGAGATGGATACTTTAAAAAGGTCTGGTATCTCTACTACTGCTCGGGGGCGAGGAAGAGGTTCTCGTGGGCGAGGAAGAGCTGTTCAAAATGTTGTCGAGGAGCAAAGTTCTCCATCTGCTCGGAGTCGATCAAGAGTTTTCAGCCGTAATGTTGAAGAAGCTCGCACTCAGTCAACTTTGGAAACTCAAGCGTTCCAATTGAATGCAAAAGATCGTTCTTTGTCTGAAATGTCCAAGAAAAACCTATCTTTGGAAGATCAACTTACTGCGACGAAGTCTGCTTTGAATAATAAAGATGTTTTTGCCAGGAGCCTTCACGAGCAACTAGAGAGAATAGCTTTCCAATTCCCCAAATAACCTCATGAGTTTTGGATGGCAGGCTACAATGAAGCCCTTTGTCACTTGGATGCTCGTCTTGAAAATGCCAATAATGAAGGTTATAAACAGGGATGGTTGAACGCCCTGGGTGTGTTAAAGCTAGAGCAGGGCCATTATTTATGGGATTATCATGCTCCTGGGCTACTAGAATTGCCTGTACCGCCTTACAAACTGGACATGGAATGGATCCCAGCTCGTGCCATTCCTCGGAGCTTAATTTCAAAATACCTTGGTGACTATAATATTCACTCCCAAATCGAGGTATCTCGTCCCGAACATCTACTGGACACACCTTCTGTGATGAACGTCAGAATGCTCAGAGATATTAACTTAATTAATTCTCCTCTTTGCCTGGAAGATCCTCCTGCTGGCGAGGAGCCTGTTTCAAAAGCTAAAGGAAAGAAACCAGTAGAGTAGGGATCTTAGTTAGTACACATGTAATATGTAATACATTTTGACCTTAATGAAAGAATTTCATTTTTGTTTGCAAATTTGTATTGCTATTGTTCTGTGCTTTTCAAATACTACGTATGTATCTGTTAAAAAGATAACAATTTTGTGCTGTTCATCAACCAACTTAGTAATAAACAGTTACAAGTATCAAAGATGTTACTCGATAAAGTAATAAGTATAAAAGTGTTTAAATTTTTTCCAACCAACTAAGGTTGTTAAATTGTACTCGTCGACCAAGTATAATTAGTGAGAGTTTTCATAAAATGTATCCGACCAACCAGGTTGATGGACCCTCCTCGTCGAAAAGTTCTCCTCGTTGACCAACTACAGTTAGTGGGTTTTTATCCCCGACCAACTATACTTGGCTCAGTTTGGAATATTTTGTATTTTCTGGAATGGTTTTACCTTCCGACCAACTTGTTGGCATATTTTGTTTCTTAACCAGCCAAAATTGGCATTTTTAAGAATGTTGTTCTTGCCCTTTTACCATTCAAAGTTGGTTGTGGGTTTGAACTATTAGGTTCTTTCGAACTATCTTGTCCACAAGCTATTTTACCAACCGAAGTTGATCACGCAAGTGTACGCCTCCTAACCAAAGGAGTATAATTTGTTCTCGCTATTTTATCAACCGAAGTTGATCACGCTCGAACTATCAGGTTCTTTCGAACTATCTTGTCCACAAGCTCTTTTACCAACCGAAGTTGATCACGCAAGTGTACGCCTCCTAACCAAAGGCGTATAATTTGTTCTCGCTATTTTATCAACCGAAGTTGATCACGCTCGAACTATCAGGTTCTTTCGAACTATCTTGTCCACAAGCTCTTTTACCAACCGAAGTTGATCACGCAAGTGTACGCCTCCTAACCAAAGGAGTATAATTTGTTCTCGCTATTTTATCAACCGAAGTTGATCACGCTCGAACTATCAGGTTCTTTCGAACTATCTTGTCCACAAGCTCTTTTACCAACCGAAGTTGATCACGCAAGTGTACGCCTCCTAACCAAAGGAGTATAATTTGTTCTCGCTATTTTATCAACCGAAGTTGATCACGATCGAACTATCAGTGTAGTGTATCACACTAGTATTCCCCAAAAAACTTGTAATAAAAGGAAGAGGATGGTGAAACATCATCGTTTTATTCATAATGAAGGAATTGCTTTACATTTTACATTACTGATAATACTTGCGTAGGTGTTCAGCATTCCAAGCATTCTTAAATTCCTCTCCTTCTAGAGTTGCTATTCTGTAAGTTCCGGGTCGAACAACTTCTGTAACTCGGTAAGGTCCATGCCAGTTGGCTTCAAGCTTATTGTGCTTCTGAATGACCTTCTTTAGCACATAATCCCCTTCTTTTAAGTCGCGTTTCTTCACCCTCTTGTTGTAGAACAGAGTTGTGCGTTGTTGATAAGCAGCATTCCTAATGGCTGCCTCTTCTCTAACCTCCTCGAGCATGTCCAAATCTAATCTTCTCATCAAGTCACTGACTGGGGAATTGAAATTTAGTACTCTGTGTGTCGGATGACCTAACTCAACAGGTATTACTGCCTCACTTCCAAACGCTAGCATATTTGGGGATTCTCCCGTTGCTGCTCGGGGAGTTGTTCGGTAAGCCCACAAGACTGACTGTAACTCGTTAATCCAATTAGCTTTAGCTTCACTTAGCCTTTTCTTCAAACCATTTAGCAGTGTTCTGTTCGTGACTTCTGTCTGCCCATTGCTTTGAGGATGACTTGGTTCTGAATGGGTCTTCAGGATGTTTGATTGTTGACAATAGGAAGCAAACTCCTCGTTGTCGAATTGTGTTCCATGGTCTGTGATGAAGGCATGAGGGAGACCATATCTACATATGATATTCTTCCAAACAAACTGGTATACCTTCTCGTACGTCATATCGATAAGGGGTTCAGCTTCTACCCACTTAGTAAAATAATCTACTACGACGACGAGGTACTTGAATCTTCCTCGGGTGGTCGGCAATGGTCCAACCAAATCAATTCCCCACATGGAAAATGGTCAAGGGGAAGTTATGGGTGTCAACAATGCTTGTGGAGTTCGTCGAATGGAGGAAAAACGTTGGCACTTGTCACATTTCTTAGCATAGGCTATACAATCAGCCCTCATCGTCGGCAAGTGGTATCCTTGAGTCATCACCCTCTGCAAAAGTGTCCGTCCTGCTACATGGGCTCCACATGACCCTTCATGGATCTCTTCAATCAATTCTTTTACCTCGGAAGGATGTACACATCTCTACAAACCTACCATAATTCCTCGTCTGTACAAAACGCCATTAGTTAGTACATACCGAGCAGCTTTAAACTTCAATTTCTTTGCAGCAAGTTTCTCCTCCGGCAATTGTCCCTCTTCAATGTATACCCTGATGGGATCCATCCAAGATGGTCCTAAATCAAGGGTAATTACATTCATCGTCAGGTCTTCATTTATGCTCCGACTTTCCAGTACTTCAATTGGTATCGTTCTTCGCAGCTCGGTACGACTAGCTGATGCTAGTCGGGCCAGTGCGTCTGCTTGTGCATTTCTATTCTGGGTATTCTGATCAACTCAATGGCGTCAAATTCTGCTAGCAATTCCATCACCTTTGCATGATACTTGACCATTAATTCTCCTTTAACCGCATATGTTCCCATCATCTGATTCACAATTAATTGAGAATCACTGAATACTATCACTTGTTGTGCTTCCATAATCTTTGCTAAATTAAGACCTGCTATCATGGCTTCATACTCAGCCTCATTAGTGGGTGTTTTGAATTGAAATCGCAAGGCATATTCTATGTCGATCTCGTCTGGGGTTTTTAAAACAATCCCTGCTCCACAACCTGTTGTGCAAGATGACCCATCTACATACAATATCCATGTAGGTAACTCGTCTTCAAATTTCTTATCCAATAGAGTTCCTCGGTGAAATATCTGATGTTCTCTTCCATCCTCCCCTGTTAATTTTCGCTCCTCGTCGACCATTTCTTCTCGCCCTTTTACCAACCGGAGTTGGTCTGGGTTTGAATTTGATGATTTTTCTACATCCACAAGCCCTTTTACCAACCGGAGTTGGTCTGGACTTATGTCTGTTGATCCTGTAACATCCACAGGTTGGTCAGGGAGCGACTTTTATTCCTCGGGGGTATCAGGATATGTAAACTCTGCTATAAAATCTGCTACAGCTTGCCCTTTCAATGATGATCTGGGTTCATACACAATATCATATTCACCGAGCTCTATTGCCCAGTACATCAGTCTCCCTGACTTTTCTGGCTTATGAAGGGCTTGTCTCAATGGCATGTCGGTATAAATGACGATGGTATGGTCCTGGAAATATGGCCTCATTCTTCTACTTGCTTCAATTAATGCTAATGCCAATTTTTCCAGCTTTGGGTACCTAATCTCTGCACCTCGGAAAGCCTTACTCGTGTAATAAATTGGCTTCTGGACTCCATTCTCCAATCTGATCAATGCCGAGCTGACTGCATGCTCTGATACTGCCAGGTATAAGTACAACTTTTCTCCCGTTATTGGCCTTGACAATAGTGGAGGTGTTCCCAGATATTTCTTCAAGTCTTGAAAGGCTTTTTCACATTCCTCATTCCACTCGAAAGTTTTTTCGAAGTGTTTTGAAGAATGGTAGGCATCTATCTGTTGCTCGAGATACAAATCTGTTGAGCGCTGCAACTCGTCCTGTAAGGCTCTGCACTTCTTTCTTTGTCGTTGGAGATTGCAACCCTAAAAGAGCTTTGATCTTTTCTGGATTTGCCTCAATGCCTCGCTGGTTGACAATGTACCCGAGAAACATTCCTTCTCGTACTCCAAATGTACACTTCGTCGGGTTGAGCTTCATTTGGTATTTATCCAGTTGATCAAAAGTCTGACTTAAATCAACTAGATGATCATCAGCTTTCTTGCTTTTTGTCAGCATATCATCGACATAGACTTCCATATTGCAACTGATTTGTTCGGAAAAAACCTTGTTCATCAGCCGCTGGTATGTCGCTCCTGCATTTTTCAAACCAAAAGCATAACATTATAACAATAAGTACCCCTAGGGGTAATAAAAGAAGTACTTTCCCTGTCTTTAGGTTTCATCTGGATCTGGTTGTAGTCAGAGTAAGCGTCCATGAAGGTGAGCAGCTCGTGCCCCGATGTAGCATCAACTAGCTGGTCAATTCTGGGCTTTGGGAAATGATCTTTTGGGCAGGCCTTGTTGAGATCAGTGAAATCAACACACATTCTCCATTTATTGTTTTTCTTCTTTACCATCACCACATTTGCCAACCAGTCCGGATACTTCACATCTTCAATGAATTGAGCCTTCTGGAGCTTGTCGACCTCCTCTTGAATAGCTTGATTCTTCTCGGGGCTAAATACCCTTCTTCTCTGCTTTACAAGCTTGATCTCCTTATTCACATTGAGCTCATGACATAGGCAGTTTGGATCTATTCCTGGCATGTCTTCATGACTCCATGGAAAAGTTTTCTTCCTATTTCTCAAGGAAGTTATCAACTCCTGTTTTATTGAAGCATCCAACGGTGAACCTATCTGGATTACTCGTTCAGGGTGCTCGTCGTCCAGAATAACATTTTCTGTAGATTCCACCACCTGTCCTTTTACAAGTTGGGATTCATCTCTGGGATCGAGAGTTTCAATCTCTGTATCTTTTTCCACCTGGTAGGTAGTAGTCTGTTTCCTTGATTCCTCAAGCTCCTCTTGCTCGGCAGATGAATAATAGCATTACCGAGCTACTTTTTGATCACCTTTCACAACTCCTACTCCAAAGTTTGTTGGGAATTTTAAGCATTGATGCACTGTAGATGGAACTGCTTCAAACTTCTTCAAACCAACTCTTCCCATGATGATGTTGTAGGCTGACTGCACATTCTTATCCATCACAAAGAAGCATATTCTTTCTGTTCGACAAGCAGGCCAAGTTCCAATGAATATATCCAACTTGATCGTCCCAAGTGGAAAAACTTTCTCGCCAGCAAAACCCAAGAGGGGTCTGTGATACGGTTCCAATTGAGATAATTTCAGATTCAAGCTGTCAAAGCATGAATAGTACATGATGTCTGCCGAACTTCCATTGTCTACCAACACCCTTGAAATAACTACTTCCTTCATCCTCATTTTGATCACCAGAGGATCGTCGTGAGGATAAAAGACACCTGCCAGGTCATTTTTTAAAAAGCCAATGACCAGCTTCTCTTTGTTTACCTTCCTCGGACGATCGTCCTCGGCCAGATTTATTCACTGAATATATGAACAAGCTTGAGCCTCTCCGAGGTAAGCTTTTCTTTCTGCAGTAAGGTCTCCTCCTCCTGCATCTCCTCCTATAATAACATTACAATCAAATGATCCAAAACGTATGGAAAATACCTCTCGTTCTGGCTGCCTTGGCTTCTTGGGAAGATCGGGGTCTTCATCTGGATCATCTTCATGATCCCTCTTCTTTTTCTCCTCTGTTCGGCGAGGAGATCTAGACCTCTCTCTAGTTCGGTCATTATTTCTTTTTTAGCCTCCCCGATCAAAATACTTTGCTAGCTTTCCTCTTCGGATGAGTGTTTCAATCTCGTTTTGAAGTGCTATGCAATTTTTGGTCATGTGACCATGATCTTTATGAAACTCGCAATATTTATCCTTATTCCTTGAATCAGGGTCTGACCTCAGTTTCTTTGGCCATTTTACCTCCTCGTTGTTCTTGATTTCTTCCAAGACATGATGAATACCCATTTTCAAAGGAGTATAATTGTCGTATTTCTTCAGGACTTCCCATGATGACTTATTATTCTTGGAACGTTTGTCACCGCCATTACCCTTATGCTCTTTATTTTTAGACTTATCGGCGTCCACCTTGGTGTCTTTATCCATATTCTTCTTTGCAGCCATAGCTTCCTCGGCATTCATGATTTTGGCTGCTTTTTCCATCAACTCTGACATAATTTTAGGTGGATCTTTCGCCAAGGTGTAATACAATTTATTAGGCAACAACCCACTCATCAAGGCGGTGATTGCTGTCTTCTCTTCGTAATCTATGACTTCCAGCTTCTCGTTATTGAAACGAGTTATGTAATCTCTAGTACTCTCACCAGATTTTTGTCTAACACTTAACAAGTGTGCTACTCGTTTTACTGGCTTTGCTCCAAAACAGAAATTGCCAATAAACAACTCGGCCAACTGAAAGAAAGTTGAAATCTTACCCCGAGGAAGATTATTGTATCATATCTGGGCGGCTCCAGTAAGAGTTCCTGAGAACGCTCTGCATCTCATCTCGTCGGGGATGACATAGATGTCGGCAGCAGCTTGATATTGCTCTATGTGAAGAACATGATCTGTCTTTCCATCATATTTGGGGGTCACTACAGGTGCTTTAAACTTTGACGGTGTAGGAAAATTCACAATGGTTTGTACAAAAGGTGTTCCTCGAACAAAAGTTCGTTGTAGGGGGTTCTTTTCCTTAGCCATCTCTCCCAATCTATCCTCCAACCGATGAATAGAACCTTTCCACGCATCGTTTCCTTCATCGGGCTTGTTAGTTCGAGCAATAGATCGTTCTGAAGTAGCTTCCTGAGATTTATTTTGATGAGCAACTGGTCGTGATTGTGCTGATCCTTCTCTTAGATCTGATGGTTGTCGAAAACTCCTCGACATGGTCTTAGGTGGACTCCTATTCCTCCTAGGGCCTAATCGACTGAAAGGAGACACCCTACTCAGTCTTTCTAAAGCACTAGGTCATTCTGGAGAGAGAGTTATACGTTGATCAGTATCTGTAGCCCTTATTGACGAAGTTCACCCAGGTTGATAAGAGAAATCATCAGACTCCTCATTACGATATGACTCAGTACGCCTGGATCATGAAGAAAGTAAATAAGTTTGCCTCTGACCGCTTTGCTGTCCTGAACGTGCAGGTGCATTGCCATGAAGGGTTTGTATGAGTTGCCTTATTGTGTCTTGCATGGCGGTTTGTCCTTGAGCCAGATTCGTCATAATTCCGGCCAGATCTGGAGGTGCAGAGGGATTTGAAGGATTTCCAGCATTTCCAGCGTTTCGATTGCTAGATTCTGGATTATCCGCCATTGATGATGAATGATTTTTGGTAAAAAACGATAATAACAATCGTTCCCACAGATGGCGCCAATCTGTTGATGTAAAAAATTAGATCACTCTAATTATTCAATCACAGATAAATAAATGAGACCAAAGATTTTTAAAGTGGTTCAGCGTTAAAGGAATGGCCTACGTCCACTGTTATGTTATTGCTGATTGTTTTGGAATTCTCGAGTACAAGTTCTCTCCAGAAATTCCGGTCCCTCTGAATGAGGGTGATACAAGGTATTTATAGCCCTTAGGCTATACATGAAAGGGTTGATACATTAAATGATATACATATGAAAGGGTAATACATTTAATGCAGCGTGTGCATCAAGATGATAAACATTCAATGAATAGTTGAACTGTTGATTATCTGGCAATTAATGATACGGTCGAGATGCATCTCGGACCACCTTAGTTGCTCGTTGCTCAGGAGTTCCTCGGAGCGCTATAGTACCTCGGTGTATCTTCTTTGCTCGGAGAGAACATGAGTTGGTCGGGGAAATGGACTTCCTTGTTGCTATTGTGCCACGTAGATTGACACGTGTCTTCGTATTATTCGTCCATATCAGCATATTAATTTTGGTATCAACACTAGTAATGAAAATTTAGACAGGGACGAGTCTAATAAGTGTTTTGGTTGTGAAGGTTATGGCCATAGGGCTTTTGAGTGCCCCACTAAACTAAGGAAAGAGGGTAAGCGACCCATTTCATATAATGCGACCCTTAGTGATAGTGATACGGAAGAGAAGCCCGATTCCACCACTAAGAAAAATTTTGTGGCTTTTATGGCTAGTCATGTGAGTGATAGTGAGAACTCATCGATTGATGAAACGATAGCACATGCCACTTCCAAGGTCATTGTTCATGATTCTCTTGTTTTTGATGATAGTGAGAGTGGAGAATAAAGAGAGAGTGAAAATGAAGAAGAGGTTAGTATGAGTGAACTTCAAAATTCTTTTCAAGAACTTTATAAAGAATCTATTAAATTGAAAAGATCAAATTTGAAGTTAGAAGCTAGTTTAAGAGAGCGTGTCGAGGTCATTGATGAAAATGTTTTAATAGAAGAACTTAGGACACATGTGAGGACTCTTCAAGAGAAGCTTGAATATGTAGAAGGCGAAAGAGATAGCCTTAGGGGTTTAATGGAATCCTTGAAAAAGGAGCTTCTTGCTTTTGAAGAGCGAAATGTTTTACCAGAATCTAACATTTTTGAATTGGAAAATAAATTAAAAGATTCTAGTCATGTCAAATTTGATTTGGAGTGTCGTTCGGAAAAACTAGATAAAATGTTAGGAACGGTCCAAATTAAAAATGACACTTGTGGTTTAGGCTTCAATACTTGTAGTGAATTTACTCAAAATGCCCAAACCAATGTTTTAGGAGAATCTACTAGGAATACATTTAAAGATCACTCCTTAAGTAAATCTTTTCGACATGTGCTCACTTGTACCCATTGTGGTCGACAAGGTCATCTTAGGAAATTTTGTTTTGATCTTAAACGAATTCTTAGAAAACCCCTTAGTCAAGTAACCACGGTTGTTAAAGTTCCTACACCCCAAGATAGTCATTCTTCATTAATTTGGGTTAGGAAATCCGATTTGGTTGCCTTGAAAAATAGGGTTTTTGATTCTCATTTACTTTCACATGCTTCCTCCCTTACTAAATCTAAAGGATGAATGTGTTAGTGTTGGCATACTTTAGCGTTTGTACTTCATGCTATATTCACATGCTAAATGTATGCTTGTTTAGTCTTTTTCTAGTCATTGCCTTATTTCATATTACATGCTAGAAATTATGACTTGTGTATCTTTTTGTATTATATTTTGTGTTTGAATTAATTGAAAAAATATAAAAAGATTTTTGTTTATCATTTGTGTTTTATTTGTCTCATTTAAGCTTAATGAAAAATACAAATGATTTTTGTTTGTCCTTTTGAGTAAATATTTATTTTTGTTTAAATATGTTAAAAACTCAAAAACATTTTATTTTGTGTGTATTTTAGTTTGACACACTTTATGTGGCATATACGTGTGTTTGAATCCCATCGTTTACACTCCCATGTGGCTAGAACTTTTGGTTTAGATTATCAATCCTTAAAATGTTCTTTACCATATTTTATGGAGTAGTTGGATTTTGTGTTGTTTAAATGGATTCTATTTCTATATGCCTCTTTTCACACATGCACGAGCTCTTTTGAAATCTTAATGTCACATGTTATATTTGAGCTTTTTGAGGTGTTCTCGTATCAATCTAGTCATCTACATGTCTATGACCTAGGAGGACTAGTGCATGTCAAAATCCGTTGCATGTGAGATTTGTGTGAAAATGAAAAGATGATAAATAAAATGTGCACGAGGAAGGGCTCCGAAAGGATAAATTAAATCCTTTGCGACAGTAAGCCACCGTTTATTGGATCTAAAAGAAATACGTGATCCAAAGGCCTAAAAACAGAATATTTGGCATTAAAAAGTAAACTATTGCCAAGGCCTATGTTTGTTTTATATATTCATTCAAAAGCAAAAGAATATATATACTTATTGAGGGAGAATTGGATGGTATATCAACGGTTTGCACAATGTCCGTTTATCCTAGTTGTCTTTAATGTCATGACTCTATTTGGTTTGTAGAATCATCATCATGCTAGGCTTGTATGCATTGTGTATGTTTGTTCATTGAGTTCAATCTTTATATTGTCACATGAGGGTATATTTAAATGTGATAAAGTTTGCAATCAAAAGAAAACTCCGTGAATGTTTATTAAGTGTTTGGGTCTAAATTTAATTGTTGATAGTTCACACCCCAACACTTTCGTTTCCATATGACACATTTTTGCCATACGAGTGTGCAAACTTATTGTATTTTGTGTCATGTGTGAGTTTATATCTATCTATATATGCAAGTACTTATTGGTGTATTTATAGTATATGTATATATATATGATATTTGTTTGTCTTTGCCTTGATTTTATTGCCCATATGCTTTAATGTCTTATCACTTTAAGCTTCAACATGCTTGTATACTTATTAGTTCTTTATCCTTTTCCTATTCCTGAACAAAAAGGGGGAGAATGATGATAGGGGGAGAAATGGTATCTAATCCTCGTATCTTAGTTTGGGGGAGATTTATCTTAGGGGGAGACGTCTTTCTAAGTAGGTCACGTGTTTGTTAAAGGGGAAGAATTAATTTAGGGGGAGTAATTAATTAATTGCACTTAATACTTTGATATTTCCTATGCATTTGATGAAGTTTGCTTAAGTGTGCAGGATTTCTTCTAAAGCGGCATTGTTTTAAACGGCAAAGCGTTTGATCCTTGGGTTGAGTCAAGTTTGGGTGGGTTATGTTTTGAGTCTAGTAGAGCTTGACGGCCCTTTAGGATTTTTGTTTTAGTTTTTGTCCCGGAATAGCCAAAGGGGGAGATTTGTAAGGACACAAATTTCCAATTGAGTACATATATAGTTTTGGCTCAATTCCGAACAAAAACATTTATTCATAGGATAGTATGTAAATGTAATATTCTCAAGCCTATGAAGTGTTTGTTGAAGACGTAGAGGCAAAGTGTATAAAGCTTCATCAAATATGCCAGTTTGCGTGCCTCGTTTCTACGTCATCAATCATAGTTCCATGCTCCCAAGGTATGAATGCAATTATATTTATATAGGAGTTTGGAACAAAGTTTATTGGGTGTTAGGTTTAATATAAACTGCGTTTTTATTTTCAGAAAAATCTAATTAGAACTTTAAATTAAAGTATATAAAGTTTCTGGGCCAAAATCGAATTTTACAAAATTTCTGAAAGTCGTTCGAAATGTCGTTCGAACGAGTTTTTCGTTCGAACGAGGTTTCGTTCGAACGAGTTTGCCAACGAGTTCTCACTAACCTATACTGGTCTGTCGTTCGAAATGTCGTTCGAACGAGCTTGCTCTTTCTAACAAGGTTTCTAACGAGATTCTAACGAAGTCCATACTGGTGCGTCGTTAGAAGTCTCGTTCGAACGAGAGTTCGTTCGAACGAAATGTCGTTCGAACGAGCTGTCAGGCGGGAACAGTTTTTTGGCAGTTTTTGGCAGTTTTTCACCCACTTCCCCACTTGGTTTTTAACCAACTTTTACTGACTTTAATATGTGCGGGAATGACATATTCCAAACCAACATTTCCATAACTTTTCCAACTTAGTTTATCTCTTAGAGAGAGTTTGAGAGCAAAAATGGTTTAGGAAAATGTTCATGTTTTAGTGAAATTTTTAGAGAAAAATATTTTCATCACTCTAGTGTTTACACCCAATTGAGTTTATCCAAGTTCACATATACATATTAAATTGCTTGGAGTTTGGCACCGGTTCATCTCTACCGAATTCAAGAAGAGAAGTTTTGGTTTGCTTCTACATCCATCAAAGAAGAAGACTTTTTGTTGCGACTCTACCCACTTGGAGAAAGGCTCCATGTACGGGTGACGGTGACCATAGAAAGCCCCATCGGTGGATTCCGAGATCGTGGTGGTGTTCCGAGGTTATCCGCTAGGAAGAGGTGTCTACAAGAAGAAGAGTAGAGGCTTGAGAGGGATCGAATCAGTCGTTGTAAGTCTATCTGTCTTGTACTTGTAATTCTGTATCTAGTGGATTTGTGGCTAGGGCCGTCCGAGGTTGTTACCCGTCTTGGGTTTTTCCTCGTACATCGCGGCATAGTGTGATTGGTTTATTTTATCTTGCTTTAATAACGTGGAACGCATGCTTAGAATAATTCAAGATAAAATTCGGTTTAAATCATCACACTCATTTAATTTGGTGCTAAATTAAATATTGGTTAAATTTGGTTTATTCAAGTCCTTTGCTAAATTTGGTTTCGCCTAACTTTGGTTAATTCTTAATTATGACTTAGACAAATTCTAGGGCTTGAACTAATTAATTTGGTTTAAATGAATACATAAATTGATTTAATTGTATTGAACCATATTCCTAACGCTTCCGCATTAATCTTGAGTTTTTACATAAAAAGGAAATTATTAACTGTGATTTTAATTCATAAAATCACAATCCGGGGATCTTACGTTTTCAGAATGTTATTCCTCGAACACGGATTTGAGATATGTAAACAAATTAAGATACATATTAAAATTCTTATTCCATGCATAAGAGTCATTTAATGAATAGGAAGGGCAAAAGTTAACAACGCTAAGAGATGAAAATAATGTTGCACATACATATTTCCATAATGGTGCCTCATAAAATATTCCAAAATTTGGATAATGTTGTAGACCTGTAAGAATCAGGTTGAACTTTATTAGAGAAAAAGATAAACCAAGAATGTATTGTACATTGGCTATTTGGCATATCATTTGATAATGTTAAGAATAAAATGATATGATCATAAATATTAAATTTCATAAATACTTCTTTAAAAAAAAGGAACAATCCCATACATTACGTCAAATTTGTTTCCACTTGTTGAAATAAAGATTAGGAATAACATAGAACCCTTGTGTGGAAAACAAAAATGAGAATGAAACCTCATAAATAAGATTTAGTATAGCCTTATCATTAATTAGTTGTAGCAACCTTTATATTTTCTAAAACAGATGGAAAAAATAAAGTAAAAAAGTTGCTATTTACTTAAGTTTAATTGGAACGAGTGATGATAAGAAATCTTTCACACATTATCTATCTACCATTTCATAATTTCGAAAGTCAAAGATGAATGTGCATCATCCATGCTCCTGCGCTACTAACTAAAAGAAGATTATGATACGTTAGTTGATTCTAGAATAACAAAAATATCAAAAGCTATCTTTTCAAGGATGAAAACTTTGGCCCATTAAGTCTTCACAAATGCAAGATATCAAATTAAAACTTTGACTCATTTAAAAATAATAATGTTTCGTTTACTATCCAATCCATAGTTTATAGTTTCAAAGTCATTATCACCTACAAAAAAACGATGCCGATATATATGTCCTAAAATGTGACAAGAAAACACAATAATGAAGCATTAGAACATACAAGTCATACAAAATCGTACGAACTCTGTGTATGTAACTCTATGCTCACGAGCCATATATCTCTCCATAAGAAAATTTATCAAACTCTAATTTATTTAAAGGATCAAGCATAAATGCAAATGTAAACCTTAAACTGCATTCCTCCGAATATTTTACAAACTTTTCTTGCATCTTTAATGATATATACAATCCATATCACACATCATCAAAGTAATAGTTCATAGTTGGATATAAAGTCCTTGTTGTTTTTTCATGTCATTTAAAAAATCAAATATTTACTATACGTTATACCCCATTATCAATCTTAATCAGATGTATGTCATTCCCATTCACGATCCAATTCCGCTAAACGTCAAAATACCACTCTCACATCTATAACACTCTCAAGTAACATTCCATCTAGTTTGGCAATTCCATTCAACATTCTTTTTATTATTTAATTGGGCATGTCATAAAGCAACGCCCCATGTGTGAGTTCTTAGAAGTGATGAACCAACATACTTAAGATGATCAATCACTTTCTACACATTCTTCACAATCAAATTAACTATACATGTAATGCATAATATGAAAAATTACACCATTTTAAAATAGCACTTGCTTACCCTTAAACTTTTTATTATATATAACATTATCCACCACATTAATCATAAGCTTCTTATAGATGTTCCCCTTCAAGTTTCTAGCCTTCACGCATTCACGCTATATTCTCATAACTTGTGGGCATTTCTAATAAAAAGCAATTATCATATTATATGAATTCGATTCAGCATCTATATAGTGACAAGACATAAAAAATATATATGCCTTAATTTATAAAAACTCATAACCCAATAGTGAGGCTTAGGGCTGGCAATTTTTGACATGATAATCCGTTTATGGTAATAACCCGAAATGACCCGAATTTGACACGATTAGCTTGTATAGATTTAAGTGTACCCAAAACTTATACTGAAATAAAAATCAACGCGACCCGAAAATGATACGACTAACCCGAATTGCCACCCCTAGTGAGGCTAGTGTATTGTTAATAAAAGAATTCCAAAGTTATTATAGAGTATTTCCTTATTAGCTTTGAGAATTCCTTCAAATCATTATTCATGATTAATGATTAAAAAGTGTTTCTTCAAAATGGTGTTGTGTTTTATACTCAATGCACTGGACATTTAATCAATTTGATTGTGAAGAAAAAGGTTGAAAGTGATCAATTATTTCATTAGATGGATTTGAAAGAGTGTCAAGGATAATGGTTCATCACTTCCAAGAAGTAACACATATGATGTTAATTTACGTCTCACCCGGATAAATTAAAAGAAGAATGTAAAATTGGATTGTCAAACTAGATGGAATGTTACTTATTGTGTGATCAAGATTGTTGTAGATGTGAGACAAACATTTAAGAGTTTAGAAAAATTTGATCATGATACAAGTAAGGCCCAAGCGATCAAGATTGGGGACCCAGTACAATAATTTATGAACATTTTGATAAATTATCTTTCAGGATCAAGATATCCAAGTGATAAATGTAACTTTGTTGATATGTGTTAAATGGAAGAAAAGTTTGAAATATATCGGGAGGACAATCGTTTGGTGCTAATGTTTGGAATGGTGTTTGATCTTTGGTATAAAATGGAGTTTTCTTCAATTTTCCATTCTTGTGATTTATGTAAGTTTACGCTAATTTTTATTTTTATGCTGGTATTTTATTAATATTACTTGCAAGACACTTGTGTATTTCTCCAACAAGAAAGTTTCTTATTAGGTAAATTACATACAATTCTTGTTAAAAGTTGGAGAAGTCTTTATGGGTAAAGAAAATCAGAGCATTATTTATTACTAAATCATAATCTATTAAAGTAATATGTATTAATTTTATAATTATGTTGATGTAATATTGAAATTAGTTTCAGGACACTTATGTATTGCTCCAAAAAATTATTAATGATATAAAAGCTTAATATTACTATATCATGATATGTTATAGTAACTAAAAATAATTAATGTTGCAATGCAAATTCCATAAATGATCAACACATAATGAAGTAATTTATTTATGAATGGGTCACGAATACAAGCCTCTTCGTAAATGTGATTTGCAAGTTAATGAGTAATTAAAAGGGTCCCTCCATGCCTTAGAAGTATTGGGTTGCCACATGTCAAGATTTTTATCTCATTAATCTTTGACAATCATGTTACGATTTAAGTGACATTGTAATATGGGGTTCTAGGTATACGATTAGTATCAAATGAGACGTAACCCCTTATCAAGATCGGGATCAATACCATGCGGTATTAAATATTGACAATAAATACAGGTGAATAGGAGACCAAGGGACTCGATATTCATACTTGTATTAAATGATATGTTGTCACAATAAATACACCATAGTCATAATAAATAGATGGGACCATCAGGTAACGTGGTCGGAGGGAGAAAGATAAGCACTTTAGGCACAATAAAGGCAATGCAAGAACTTCAAACTCAGTTAATGCTCAAAGATATGTCCATTCAATTGAAATAGGAAGTTATGTTGTAACAATATATCTTGTTTATAGGGGAAGTTGGGAAGTAATTCTAGGTTTCGAAGACCTCTCTTTTGTTAAACTGTTTGTATGATGTATTTATAGGGGTGGACAAAAAAAAGACTGACCCGATTGACCCGATTGGACCGGACCGAACCCACTTTTATAGACATTTTTTATAAATCGGTCCTAATTCGGTCCTAAATTAAGAGACCCAAAATATTCGGTTCGATTTAAAATATCCATTGTAAATTCGGTCTTGGGACCGGACCGGACCGTTTAATTTAATATTATATAATATATATTAATATTATATAGGCAGAATGAACATTTTTGTCCATTATAAAGAATCTCACTTTCTTTTTCTTGCTTGGTGGACATGTCTCGATCAACATATCTAGCTTAATTATTCCCAACGGAAATACTTTCTCGCCAGAGAATCCAATAAGTGGCTTGTGATAAGGTTTCAGGTGGCTGAGTTTCAAAACCAAACTGTCAAAACAGGGATAGAACATGATGTCTACCGAATTGCCGTTATCCATTAATGTTATTGCTACCGTTACTTCTTTCATCCTGACTGTGATCACTAATGGATCATTATAAGGATATAATACTCTGGATAGATCGTTCTTAAAAAATCCAATTACGAGCTTATCCTTATTAACTTTCCTTGGTCGGTCCTCCTCGACGAGGTTGATTCGCTGGATGTAGGAACAAGCTTGAGCCTCATTGAGGCATGCCTTCCTTTAATCCGTATTATCTCCTCCTCCTACATCTCCACCTGTAATCATATGGCAATCAAAGGATCCAAAACTGAGTGTGAATAGCTCGCGTTCAGGTTGTCTAGGTGTGACAAACCGGATATAATTATGATAAATTATATTTAAATAATATTTATCTAATGTGATATGAATAATGTATTATTAGAATATCTAATGTTAAGTGATTATGTTTATTCTAATCCTACTTTCATAAATGGTGAAATGTCCAGTTATGTACGAACACAAAATTTTGTTATTTTTGATAGAAATGTTCTTATTTAAGACTAGTTTTGACCCTTATAACATTACAAATGACTCGAGGTGAAAAATAGATAGTTGTAGACATATGAGTTAGGGTGGTAACACAATAAACGGTGCATAAAACGGATCTTCGAGTAAGAAGTTAGATAGAATTTACGAACAAGGGGCAAATCTATCCATTTCCTTTAAATGGTAAATTGTATTTTAGTAAACCAAATGTTTTAATTTGATTGGTTGGCATGGGAGGCAACCTTGGCCGACTTAAACCTCTCCCTTTAACTTATTTCTTTATCAAATATAACCCTAGGTTCAGTTTTGGAGAGATTTAAGCTTAAGGAAAGAGAAAGTAGAAGTTTAAGAAAGAAAAATTACAAGAAAAGCTAGGAAAATTCCAAGAAAATCCTTTAAGTGTTTCTAAGGTATAATTTTGAGATTAATATTATTTTAATCTTGTATTATACTTATTTTAAAGTATATAAATCGTGAATTAGGGATTAAAATTCCATCACCCTTTGTGATAATATGTATTGATTCATATGTAAGGTAAGTAGTTTTTATAGGCCATATTGGTTTGTATTGAAACCCCTTGTATTCAAACTTGCATATAATTTTGTGTGCTTACTAGAATTCATAAATTTCAATTGGATGTGAAAGTAGACTCATACATTCATATCATATCCTAAAATTAGAATTTAACTCATTATGGTTAGGCCTTAGTGATGGTTGCAAGTTGGTATAGAGTTGTTGTTTGTATATTTTATTTCGGTATACCCTGAGTTTGGTCAATCTTTTGACATAGCAAATGAAGTCAAAAAATTATGAATCTTTAATTATGTACTATTAAGTATGTGTACTTAAAATGGGTTGAAAATAATGAAAATTTATGAAAATTGTTGGAAGTTGAAGGAATAATAGAGGAGTTTGTAGGGAAAATTTCTTGTGTTGTAAAGAAATGGCCATACCTTGGTCTAGGAAGCTTGAAAAATTACACCGTCACTTGTAACAGAAATTATATTTAGATATGTTTTCATATTAATGATCTTGGACACCTGTATATGTACTATTTATGAATATGGTATCGTTAAGTATAGAGGACAATAATTTGATGCCATACTGGATACCACATGAAATAATGTTTTTATCTTCTCTTTCCCAAGGGTATTTGGAGCACATGTTTCATGTGTACATACATTGAGAAGTATAATTTTATGTTTACTTAATTTTAGTTATAAATTCCTTAAAAGGTATTTTCTATGGTTGAATGTTAATAACTTTATCAACATATATACCATTGTTTCGTCATTACACATGTTTCATGGAACGTGATTTGAGTAGAATTATATTGTTTTTGTATAGTCATTGAAAGTTATATAGATATATTAAGATAATACTTATGATTGAGATTCAGTATTGATTTAGTTGGATTAACAGGTGTAAGGTCAAATCAACCCAGTTTAGCTCCACCAGAAGGAAAAGGAAATACATAGTTAACAACCCAATGTGAGTGTACTTACTGAGTTGATTATGGATATGATGTGTATGTATTATATATTGAGATGATATGGCTTATTAAAAGTCATGAGATGTTGAGATGTTATGGCTTATTAAAAGTCAAGAGATGTTGAGATGTTATGGCTTTATAAAAGTCAAGACATGTTGAGTTTCTATGCAATTCAGGAGATGTTAGGTAATTAAAACCTGTGGATATGATTATTGCCTAGGGGCAGGAGATGTAGGGTTTATTAACTCCGGATATATATATGGCCTAAATTGGCACAAAGATGGATATATATATTGATATGTTGAGATGTTAAAATAATACTTTTACTATATAGAGATATAGTACATTCAACGAGTTTTTAAACTCATGATTTTATATGTTTATATTTTCAGGTCCTGAAGCTTCCACTGCCAGGTCTAAGAGGTTGAGTAAATAGTAGTAGGGTTTTGTTAGTTTTGTTTTATACATTGTACTAGTTGTAAATAAGTTAAATGGTAAGTGAGTTTTGTTTAAATTATGTCTCCTTAAAATGATTGGATTTTTAGTATTCTGCATTTCAACCTTGAAGTTGTTTTATTGTGGATTAGAAAATGAATAAATAAATAATAAGTGTGGTTTGTGAACTATTTAGTTAATTATATCCTAATGGGGTAAGGGAGTGACAACTTGCTATCAGAGCTTTAGGTTTTTATATTCTGGTGTTAGAGAGTCTAGATGTGGCAGTGGCAGAAATAATGTGGTGCGGGTCATTTATATTAACTAGTGAGAAATACTAACCATTATGTTAGATATAAATGTTGTACTCTTGTTTCTGGAATTGTGGTTTATGACAGATAGTAAGATATCGAAGGATAAAATGTTCATGAGAGGGTGGATGAGGAGTCTTCAAATAAAGTAAATCAACAAAATCCAAATATTGTAGAGGGGGCACCTAAACAACTTACAGATATGCAGAGAATGGCTCGTGCCATGACTTTAATGGCAGAACAACAAAATATGATTATGATGCAAATAGTAGAACAACAAGACAAATACTTGGAGGAGCAGACTTTGTCCAGAAGAGATAGGGAAATACAACGAGAGGAGAAGAATACTCTGAACAAGAAGTTTATCAAATTGAACCCCCCAGCATTCTCAAGTTCTCTAGATCCTTTAGAAGTTGAAGCTTGGGTCAGAGACACATAAACTATCTTCAGGGTGATGAATGTACCTGACGTACATAAGGTAATTTTGGCTACTTTCATGTCAAAGGGCGAAGCTAAATATTGGTGGGAGTCTTCCAAACATTTATTGCTTACTCCGGGGGGAGGTGAGATAATTACTTGGGATTCATTTATTAAAGTCTTATATGAAAAGTATTTTCCTCATATGCATCGAAAGCAAAAGGAGAGATAATTTTTATCATTGACTCGGGGGAATATGTCGGTCAGGGAGTATGAAACAAAATTTATATCTTTGTCTTGATTTTCATTACGTTTCTTGCATAATGAGGAGGACAAATGCACCAGATTTCAGGATGGGTTGAATTTGGTTATCAAGTCTAGACTCACTGCACTTGAAATGGTAGATTATACTTCTTTAGTTAACAAAGCTATGATGGTTGAAGGAGATGTTAATGATACAATAAAGAATAGGGAACAAAGGGGAAAGAGGAGTAGATTTGATCCATATCAGCAAAAGGAAGGCAATATAGAATACTTAAAACAGGTCAAAGATTTTAGTGCGATAGAGGGACTGGAAATTATGTTAAGAATAGGACACCAAGCAGTTTTAGGGGTGCAGGATCGATGGGCCAACATAATAGACAACAAGAGAGTGACAATGGGTAGTCTAAGCCTGTTACATGCTATTTTTGCAAAGCTGAGGGCCATATCAGTCCAGATTGTCCCAAGTAAAGGGGGTAGAGTGTTATCACTGTCATCAAATTGGTCATACCAAAAAGAATTGTACTATGCTACTGGGAGGAATTCAATCGGCTACTATTAGTCGAGGTTCATCACCTGGAGGCATAGGGAGAGGATGAGGTAAAGGACATGCTAGTCGATCCGAGGCTGCGGGAAGGATATTTGCTATGACTTTACAAGATGCTCAGGCTACTCCAGAGGTGGTGATAGGTATATTTTCTGTCATGAACAAACATGCTTACGTGCTTATTGATCCATGTTCTACTCATTTATTTGTATCACTGTCATTTACCATGCATTTGGGTAGACCATGTTCTTATATAAATTATGGTTTATATATTTCTACACCTATGGGGGATGTGATGTTTGTGGAGCTTGTGTATAAAATTTTTGTTTTGTATGTGGGGGAGAGGGAGTTGACCATTGATTTAATTCCACTAGATATTCGAGATTTTGATATTATCTTGGGTATGGACTGGTTATCTTCCTACCAGGCATTAATTGACTATTTTTTTAAGGAGGTTACATTTAATATGTTGGGGGAGGAAGAATTCAAATTTATTAGGGAAAGAAATGTGGTTTTGAACTGTCTTATTTCTGCCCTTCGGGAGAGGAAATTGTTAAATAAGGGTTGTCAAGACTTTTTAGCATATATTGTGGATACAAACAAGGAATTACAAAAATTAGAAGATATCCCAGTAGTTAAGGATTTCGCAGATGTGTTCCCATATGAGTTACCAGGATTGCCACCTAACAGAGAGGTAGAGTTTACTATCAATTTAGTGCCTAGTACAACTCCAGTTTCTTATTCTCCATATAAAATGGCACCTGTGGAACTAAAGGAGTTAAAGGTTCAACTGCAAGATTTTTTAGATAGAGGTTTTATTCGACCTAAGGTATCACCATGTGGTGCTCCAGTATTATTTGTGAAAAAGAAAGACGGCACCATGCGAATTTGCAGTGATTATCGGCAGTTGAACAATGTAACTATTCGAAATAAATATCCATTGCCTCGTATTGATGATTTTTTTGATCAATTACATGGTGCTAAAGTGTTTTCAAAAATTAATTTGAGATCGGGTTATCATCAATTAAGGGTAAGAGATTGTGACATTTCTAAGACATCTTTTCATTCTGCTATGGTCATTATGAATTTTTGGTAATGCCATTTGGGATAACAAATGCTCCTGCTGTGTTTATGGGTTTAATGAATCGGGCATTTCAACCTTTCATAGATTCATTTGTGATTGTTTTTATCGATGATGTTTTGATATACTCACCTAGACAAGAGGAACATGAGAAGCATCTAAGAGTTGTATTGCAAGTTTTGCGAGATAGTCAATTGTTTGCTAAGTTTAGCAAATGTGAGTTTTGGTTGAATCAGGTAGTATTTCTAGGGTATGTTGTTTCGAGAGATAAATTTATGTTGACCCTAAGAAGGTAGAGGCAATTGTGCAATGGGAAAGTCCACGAAATGTAACAGAGATAAGAAGTTTCCTAGGATTAGCTGGATATTATAGAAGATTCATAAAGGGGTTTTCATCTATAGCCTTACCATTAACTAAGCTAACCCGAAAGGAAGTGAAATTTGTGTGGAGTGATGAATGTCAGCACATCTTTGAAAAGTTGAAAAATAAGTTAGTATCAGCTCCAGTTCTCACTCTTCCATCTAGTGGAGAAGGTTTTGTGATTTATACTGACGCTTCACATCAGGGTTTGAGTTATATTTTCATACAACATGGAAAGGTAATTTCTTATTCATCTAGACAGTTAAAGACGCATGAACGTAATTATCTTGCACACGATTTAGTACTTTCGGCTATTATTTTTGCCTTGAAATTACGGAGACATGATTTATATGGAGAGACATATGAAATTTTCACTGTCCATCAAAGTTTAAAGTAGTTATTTACACAGAGAGACTTGAATTTGAGACAAAGACATTGGATGGAGTTAATTAAAGACTATGATTATACCATTCACCATCATCCCGGGAGGGCCAACATTGTTGCAGATGCTCTAAGTCGAAAGTCATTGGGGAGGTTATCTTGTATTCAATCTGCACGGGTTGGTAATATTATGGAATTAAGACTGATGGGAGTAGAGTTGAACTTAACTGAAATGAGGGCATTAATTGCACACGTTACAGTAAGACCTTTACTGGCAGAACGCATATGAAATTTGCAAATCAATGATCCATTCCTTAAGAAGAAGAAATGGGAAATCATGGATGGTAAAGAGAGTGACTTTGAAATTAATAATGATGAATCGTTGTGTTATAAAAACAGAATTTGTGTACCGAATGATCCATCCTTAAAGAGAGATATATTAGAAGAGTCACATAGTTCTATTTACACTTTGCATCCTGGAGGTACCAAAATGTATAGAGATTTGAAAGAGTATTACTGGTGGAATAATATGAAACGTGAGATTTCAGAGTTTGTAGCTAAATATTTAGTATGCTAGCAAGTGAAGGTGGAGCATCAAAAGCCGGTAGGATTATTGCATTCATTGCCTATTTGGGAATGGAAATGGGAGCATATAACGATAGACTTTGTTACAGGATTATCCTGGTCACCAAAGGGGCATGATTCTATTTGGGTGATTATAGACCGATTGACGAAGTCAACTCATTTTCTTTCGGTTAAGACCACCTACACTGTTGACAAGTATGCACGTATGTACGTTGATGAGATTATCCGTTTGCATGGGGCACTAGTGTCAATAGTATCAGATAGAGATCTAACGTTCACTTTTAAGTTTTGGCCTCGATTACAGAATGCCACGGGCACAAGTTTGAAGTTTAGTACCGCATTTCATCCACAAATCGATGGGCAATCAGAAAGAATGATTCAAATATTAGAAGACATGTTGCGAGCCTGTGTATTTGACTTCAAAGGTAGTTGGGATGATCATTTGCCATTGATGGAATTCGCGTAAAATAATAGTTACCAGTCCACCATTGGCATGGATCCTTGTGAAGATTTATATGGGAGGAGATGTAGAACGCCATTATGTTGGGATGAAGTAGGTGAAAGGAAAATCTTAGGTCCTAAATTAATAGATATGACGACTGAAAAGATCAAAATGATTCGGGAATGGATAAAGATAGCTCAAAACAGGCAAAAATTCTATGCAGATAAAAGGAAGTACCCATTAGAATTTCAAAATGGATATTTTGTATTCCTACATATTTCACCATGGAAGGGCGTCATGAGATTTGGAAAAAAGAGGAAACTAAGTCCAACATACATTGGAGAATATGAGGTGTTGGAAAGAATTGGGAACATGGCATATAGATTAGCATTACCTCTAGAATTATCTCGTTTACATGATGTGTTTCACGTATCGATGCTTCATAAGTATTTGGAGGATCCATCTCATCAGCTGAAAATCCAACCTATTGAACTGAAAGAAGATTTGTCGTATATTGAGGAACCGGTGGAAATTATTGATCGTAAGGAGCAAGTATTAAGGAACAAAGTTATTACCTTAGTTAAAGTTATGTGGATGAGCCATGGAATTAAAGAAGAAACTTGGGAGACGGAGGATAGCATGAAGAAACAGTATCCCCATTTGTTTGGTAAGTGACCTTTATATTAAATTTCATGGACGAAATTTTCTAAGGGGGGGAAGTTGTGACAACCCGGATATAATTATGATAAAATATATTTAAATCGTGTTTATCTAATGTGATATGATTAATGTATTTTTACTATATCTAATGTTAGGTTATTATTCTTAGTCTAATCCTACTTTCATGAATCGTGAAATGTCGAGCTATGTACGAACACAAAATTTTGTTCTTTTCGATAGAAATGTTCCTGTTTAAGACTAGTTTTGACCCTTATAACATTACAAATGAGTTGAGGTGAAAACTAGATATTTGTATACGTGTGAGTTAGGGTGGTAACACAACAAATGGTGCATCAAACGGTTGTCCGAGTAAGAAGTTAGGCCGAATTTACGAATAAGGGGCAAATATGTCCATTTCCTTTAAGTGGTAAATTATCTTTTAGTAAACCAAATGCTTTAATTTGATTGGTTGGTATAGACACCCCATTAAGTTCCCCCTAACTCTCCTTAGGTCCCTAGTACCTCCCTTCATCATCGTAAATCCAGGTCATGTCCCGAGTACTGACCTAGAGGCCATCGGGCACTCCCCGGCTCAGTTTGACCCAAAAGTCAAACTCTTCATCTCAATTAAGACTGAATGAATTGCCAAAGGTCACTAAATACCCTTTCCAACGGACTACCTCGTGCACAATTCTGACTTACCATGAGGACGAACGATCCGTTTGCATTCGAAACTTGACCAGAGGCCACCGGGTGCTCCCGGGATCCGTTTGACCTATGTTAACTCTTCAACTCGACCGAGGCTGAATGAATCTTCTAAGGGCACTGAATACCCTTTCCAATGGTCCATCTCGTGTGCGATTCTAACTTTTCATGCGGACAAACGATCCGTTTGACTCTGGGAGGTCACCGAATGCTTTTCGGGCCCGGTTGACAAAAATTAACTCCCCAAACCGGGTCAAACTCTTTGGAATGTCAAAGTAAATCTCCTAACCTTTCCAACGGTCTGCCCCGTGTGCGATTTAGACTTACCATGCGGATGAACGATCCGTTTGCGTCCAAACGATTCCCCGTCCAATGGACCAATAAATGCTTTCGAGCCATATTTGACCCAAAGTCAACTCCCGAACCCGGAAGCGGTCCAAAGGAGTTTCAAAGGTCTCTAAATTACCTTTCCAACGGTATGCCTCGTGCATAATTCTGACCAACGGATTACCCTCGGCGGCCTGATTTTCTGAAAAAGCATGAAGCGCACTACCAAATGGCAGGTTTCAGACCCTACCTATCGGCACCTTTCGATAGGCAGGAATAGGTCTATGCCGATCGTCACTCACCTAGGCCTATGAAAGGAGGCCTTCACCTCATTTGCAAAGGGAGCCCAGATCCGATAGAAATCTCTCTCAACGAATCCCAGAAACCTCTCTCGAAGGCAGCGTGATTTCAACATCCAAATCCCCCTTTTACTTCCACTTTTCATCATCCTTTTCATCAAACTTGGTGAATTAGCCACTCTCCATCATCATCCAAGTGCAAGGGCTGCTCTCTAACATTCAAGATCAAGCTCAAGATCTTCAAGAAGGTCAAAATTTCTCTACATTCTCTTAAATTCTCTTAAACTCTCAATAACTTGTTTTCTTACTTAGCGCTTTTATCATCTCATCTCACACATCCTAATATACTTTTTTATTTATTATTATTGCACATATCCTATTTTCATATAAATAAAACCCAAAAAATAAGAAAAAGAGGGTTTGATCATAAATTCCAAGTAGGGATTCTCACATTTTTTCAACACTTTTCTCACAACTAAAACACTTTTTCTGCACACACACACACACACTTACAAATAAGAGATTCCCCATTTGGATTTATGGGATAAACCCCACCCCTCGTTTTGTATGCGAACTACGTGGACTATGATGCCTTTATAGGCTACGTAGGCATCTCGGGGTAAAACTCGAGACTCAAGTCCTTTTTCTCACATTTTCTCTCATTTTCTATCTTCTCTAAATCCATTTTCCTTATATTCTATATACTTACCCTTAGTGATGCATTACTCCATACGCGTTATCGTTCCATTATAATGGTCAACATAGGAGTAATTGCGTAAATCTTATTCTTTTAATATTATTCTTATATCTTCCTACGGATGACTCGCTTTCTCTTTTCCATGATACGAGTCGAGGATTCCTACCTCCATTCTATATATAAAAATGCACACATATCACGGGGGGAAACAAAAGGAAAATAACAAATATTCATGAGAGACCAAAAGGGCGGAATGGGTGCCTAACACCTTCCCATTTCGTAACTAAGCCTCCGAACCCTTCTCAAATCATCTTGGTTTCGCATGCACCAGTATGTCTTTGGATGCCATCCTTCGGGGTGGCTTCCCATTTTTCGTTTGTCTGTTTTGAGTAAAATAGACCGGCGACTCCAAATCTCTCTACATTTCCACACCACAAATGACGTCGACCGAAGCGCTCCCGAGAGGGACGCGCAGGACCCAAAGGATCCTTTCCTCTGCACGCCCGCCCGCACGTCAAGGATCGGGGATGGCCATAGTGTCGACTCCACTGGGGATATGTGTTTTTATTTGTGGGCTTGAATCTATTTACATTAATGCTATATTTTTTTATGTTCCCCCCCCCCCCCCCCCATATTTGCATGTTCCCCTTTCTCATATGTATCCCATGCTTATGCTTATGTCCACACACTTGTAGAAATTTCTCCATGTACACTTCACACCACGTGCACCTAGGATCACATGTATATCCCCATGTTGCACGCATCACCCATCCATACTTGGTGTACCTTTTGGGGTACTAGTACTTTACTCCTTATTTGGAATAATCAAGAAAAGGCATTCTCATCATCAGATACTAATAAGAGAATCATGCATGATTCACACGACATCACCAAAGAGCATTGATATTGACCAAATTTTATCTAGTAATTGGATTCGTGATGGGCGCTGGTCCGGCAGGTCGCAGTTAGCCTAAGCGATATGACTCTCACCTTCGATTAGCCAAGTACCTTCGATGTATATCGGACGGTTCACCCGCATCGTACCGCTTGACCGAAGTCATGACAGGAGGTATATCGCAAGGAACTCGTTCACGTACATCGAGTATATCGAATTCGCTCTCACACGTACCGTCCCCACGAGGTATATGGTGAGCAAATTCACGTACACTCAGGTATAGCAAATGGCTTGTCGACACGTATCGATTGCCCGCAAAAGCAAGACGTATATCGTGGAAGTCACGCCAAAGGGGGGAAGCCATGCTGATTCACCCAACCAACTGCATACCCGCATATTGGTGTCAAACCTAAGACACGCACTTTAGATTACCGGTTTCAACCCGAAACTATGACGAAATTCCCGGTCGGCCTGCCGCCCAATTTTCACGTATTTTTAAAATGGGACCCTGTTCGTGAGCCTGGTTACAAGTCCAAATAGTAACAACCCCCACTTTTGTAGGCTCGAGTCCCGTCCGGCATTGCATTTAGGAGAATTAAATACAAGTGAAAAATGATAATCATAATAATCATGCTGAGTTCCATCTCCAAAAACATTTCTCCATTCTTTATCAAAAAAATACAAAAAAATTTCTCCTTTCTTTATCGAAAATCCAAAAATAATTCTTCCTTTTTTCTCAAAAATAGATCTCATCCTACGCCTTCTCAGGTCGATCGTACGCCCTTGGCCTGGCTCCCTATTGCCTTCGGTCTTCAGTCAAATCACCCCGGAGTTTCATCCGTTCCTCTACTACTTCTTTCGAGACCGGAACCCATCCATTTTCCATGGAGAATACAGATCAAGCACCAGTCATGCAGTCGGATTTGACGATAGTCCTAGCTCAGCTCGTGTCCAAGATTGACAACCTCCAAACCGAGGTCCGAGAGACGCAACAAAACCAAGTTCCTCTTCCTCAAGAACCCGATGCCCTATTCCCTTGTGCTATGGGTCCATCCGAGCCTATCTGGGTTCTGGAAGAATATCAGCACACTCCACGTGCCCCTCCTGCCAATGGGCCGCCGCCTCCCCAGCTTCCAATGCCAAATATTGCCCAGCCTATGACTAACCTGCCTGTGGTCGTTGATCCAAAGGAGGAGGAATTACATAAATTCAAAGAGGATATCAAGATGTTCACTAAGAAGTTTGACCAAGTCAGGATCTTTGGGAATTACATGGACTACACCCACATGTCTCCTTATCCTAAAGCGAGGATACCCGAGAAGTTTAAGATGCCAAATATCGAGAAGTTTGAAGGGAGTGGACCCCCAATTGTTCATCTTCGCAGTTATCATCGTTCCATGACTCTACTAGGGGCTTCTGAAGAGGTGATGGCCCAATTATTTCAGTAAACTTTGAAGGATAGTGCCCTCCAATGGTTTTTATCTCTTAAGGAATCTAGAATCCGTAGCTGGGAGGATGTAGCCCGAGAATTCATGTCGCAATACAAATACAACGAGGAGCTTGAGGTCACCCGTCGTGATTTAGAGCTACTCAAATAGAATCCAGGAGAATCAATCAGTAACTTCATAACCCGGTGGAGGGAGCAGGAAGCTACCATGACCAATCGGCCATCCGAGGAAGAACATGTCAACATGGTGAAGAAGAACTTCTTGCCCCATGTTCGATCGACGATGGGAGGACAATACTATCCCCACTTCTGAGCTCTCAGAGAGGCTGGAGTAGAAGTCGAGGAAAGACTCGTTAAAATAGAGATTGAACCGAAAAATGTGTCCGCATAGTTCACCCCTAGAAAGTATGACAAGCCTTCCAGTGCTACCGTTTAAACTATCAACAACATCTCTCAACCAACCACATCATGGGCACTAGAAAGCCACCCTACCCCCATTCGAAGGGAATACACTGAGCTCCATGCTCCCCTATCCAAAGTTCACCAGGCCCTGTTAGGCTGAAACCTCATCAAACCCTTGGATCCACGTCCATTGCCAAATCCACTCCCAAGAAACTTCAAGACCAATGCTCATTGCGCCTTCCACCAAACTGCCGACCATACCACCGACCAATGCTTTCACCTTCGGAACATAATCCAAGATCTCATTGACCGGGTACCATCGCCCCACCAGCCAATCCTAAGACAAACACTACTCACAATCCACTTTTGAATAACACCAATGCCATCTTCTTAGAAGAAAACTCAAATTTTGATCCTTCAACTCAAATCACACCCATACACTCTCCTAAACCTCTTCAAACTTGCCCATATTTCCTCCTACACCCTACTAGCCTCGCTGATCAGGCACTGTCACTCCTTACCAGAGCATGCATCGCTGTCCATACTCGTTCTGAAAATGGAAGTATGGAATTATCAGAGGTGTTAAACCAACTCCTACGGTTCGGGATGAAATTTCCCTCACAAATGGTCATCGATCGCCAGAAGTTAAGCACACTGTTCTTGGAGTCACGGAAATGGGGCCGAGATTCAGACACGTGGGTGGTACCAACCAACAGAGTCAGCCTAGATGATGTTGTCCAGATTATGGTAGAATTATTCGGGAAAACCAACAGCATTTGCAGTATCACCGGGTTACTTGACACTTTGAAGCTACAAGGGCGCTTGGTCCCTTCAATCACACATATTTCCACAGAATGGGAGAACTTGTATGAAGAAGCTGTTGAAGTTGTGGAATGCATCGACTTTACATGGAAAGTCAGAATTGTTTCCACCGGATGGGGGGAAGAATTCGAAGATTCGAGTGAAGAACAAGAACAAGCTTCAGGAAGAGCTGGCCTAGTAGCCGACATATATGGGATGATATCATTTGAATAACTCCTCAAAGAAATAAATAGGGTGGCAGCACAACCTAAGATTGATGAGGAAACGGGATTCATGTTCTTTCCTTCTTCAATAAATCATATGACCAGATCAGGGAGACATTACCAGGTTCCAAGATCACTACCAGCAAATGACAAAGGGAAGGGCGTTGAAAACCTTCATATGCCAGAAATGACCATCAAGGAGAGCAAGATCCTCGATTAACTGAAGAAAACCCAAGCTAACATCACTCTATGGGGGCTTTTCATGTCTTCCCAGCTGCACATAAATTCTTTAATCAAATTACTCATTGGACTTATAGTTCCCCCTCTACCATCCCAGAAGAAGCGTAAAATCTGGTTGGATCCTTGACCTCTACCCGAATGCTATCATTTTCTGAAGAAAAAATCCCCAGAGTTGGGCCGAATCACAATCATGCACTCAATATCTCCGTCGAAGTTATGGGAAAGGCCCCGCCACTCTCTTTTGTCGATAACAGATCCGCCTTAAATGTTTGCCCATTGAGAACCTTCAAGTGTTTAGGCCTGAAAAAAAGAGACCTCACTCCAACCTCTGCCGCTGTGCGTGCCTATGATAATACCCGTCGTGAGGTGATAGGGTCCATAAAACTTGCAAAAGGGGTTGGCCCTATAAACCCTGTCATTGAATTCCATGTCATAGACATACCAGCTTGTTTCATCCTGTTTCTCGGAAGACCCTGGCTCCACAATATCAAGGGTGTGTCTTCCTCACTCCATCAGAAATTGAAGTTCTTCGCCGACGGGCGAGTCATCACCATTTTGGGCGACGATGAAAATATCGAGTGTGCAAGCACCAGCAGTCTAATTCTTGAGATACAGAACGGGTCAAATGATCCTATCAGGATTCTGAGTTGAACTACTCCTACTCCCGGCAGGGGACGGTTTCAAAGAAAGGTTTTGTCCAGAATATGACCCTCATGGCAATGTCAATGTGATTCAGATGTTCAGAAACATGCACTTTATGCCCGGATTGGGGCTAGGGCAAAAGAAGCAAGGGATACTTGAGCCCATCGAACTAAAGAAAGCTTTCCCTCCTTGTGGCTTGGGGTATCAACCATCAGAACAAGATCTTAGAATGATCAACCAGTCTCGACCAAAGAGAAGATCAGACTGCATCCAAACTATCTCAGGAGACTCCTTAAATTGACGATTCATTAAAGAAGGCGAGGGATTCCCCTTTTGCAGTTTTCCAGAACCATGGTATGACCACACAGACAAGAAGATAAGGCCGGGAATGGAAATCTTTTTCCAAGACAATTACCTATGGGCCGAAAGTTTCCCACACCAAGTAAAACCGCTCATCAAAGATGCTGAAGAAACTGAGGAAGGCAATTCCGAAGATTCCTTCAACTTACAGATACTGGGGCTGGCACTCTGTATGGTTCATTCAGGCACTACATCAATGGACCCATCCCATCTGATTAAAGCTGCTGATACTCCTCTCCTCAACTGGCATGCTACGCCAGTTCTACCCCTTGAAATCTCCCCTAACCCCAATTTTTACCCTATTTCTTTTTCTGTTGTCTATCATTGCTCAAATGTAATCGAGACCTCTTTTGATGAGGTTTTCAATGCTATTTTTCCTATTAATGAAATAAATGAAGATTTTGAGTATCTTGTTGTGCCTTACATTAACTGCTTGAATTCTAATCAAACTTTTGATGATGATGATTTTGCAAATGAACAGTTCTTAACTGATCTAAATAAGGTTAATAATAAACAACATAACCGCGTTCAAGTTAATGAAGAAGAGACTGTTATTATTAATCTCAATTCTAGTAGCCAACTACGCGAGGTTAGGATAGGGGCCACCCTTGACGAGTATGAGCATGCACAACTCAAAGAATTACTGAAGGAGTTCGTAGATGTCTTCGCATGGTCCTATGATGATATGCCCGGCATTGATCCTGAAATAGTTCAGTATGAGATCCCCACTCTCCCAGATTACAAGCCGGTTAAATAAAAATTGAGAAAACTCCGCACCGAATGATTGCCCAAGGTCAAAGAAGAGGTGGTCAAACAGTTAAACATGGGTTTCATTCGGGTGATCGAATATCCCACATGGCTAGCCAACATTATACCTGTGCCGAAATCAGGAGGGAAGGTTCGAATGTGTGTAGATTGTCGAGATTTAAACAAATCTTCTCCAAAGGATGATTATTCACTACCCAATATCGACATGATCGTGGACAACACAACCAGTCATGCTCTCAAGTCATTCATCGACGGGTTTACCGGATACAACCAAATCAAGATGCACCTCGACCACCAAGGAAAAACCGTATTCATCACCCCATGGGGAACCTTTTGCTACACCATCATGCCATTTGGTCTCAAGAACGCTGTGGCTACCTACCAAAGGGCTGCCACAACCATCCTGCACGATCTGATCCACAAGGAGGTAGAGGTTTATGTGGATGATATGATTATCAAGTCCAAAACTAGAGAAGGCCATGTTCCCACTCTTTGGAAGTTCTTCGAACGACTGCGACGGTATCAGACGCGACTTAATCCACAAAAGTGTGTCTTCGGCGTTACAAAGGGAAAACTCTTGGGATTTATGGTGAGCGAAAAGGGGATAGAAGCAGATCCTGCAAAGCTGAAGGCTATACTTGAGATGCCACTGCCCCGAACAGAGAAGGAAGTTCTAGGTTTTCTTGGGAAATTGCAATATATCAGCCGGTTCATCAGCCAGCTAACCTCCATCTGTGAACCGATCTTCAAGCTCCTCCGAAAGTATTCAACCAAGATTTGGAATGAGGCCCGCCAAGAAGCTTTTGATCGAATTAAATAATACCTAACCCAAACTCCAGTGCTCATGCCACCAGAGTCTAGTCTTCCTTTGCTCCTATACCTAACTATAACCGACACTACAACCAGGTCTTTGTTAAACCAATACCTCGAGGACTCCCGTAAAGAAAGATCCATCTATTATGCCAGTCGCAAATTGGCCAGGTATGAGGTCAACTACACTGCTTTAGAAAAGGCATGTGTCGCACTTGTCTGGGTCACCCAAAATGTGGGACACTACATGCTCGCCTTCCCCATCAAACTTGTATCCCGAATGGATCCCATCAAATACCTGCTTGAGAAACTCGACTTATCCAGCCGAATGGCCCGATGGTTGATGCTCCTAACCGAGTTTGATATCGTGTACGTTACACAAAAATCTATTAAAGGAAGAGCCATCTCTGACTACCTCGCCGATTATCCCATAGACGAAGCAGATGTTCGGATTTTCGAATTCCCAGATGAAAATATCCTCTGCACCACTCAAGACCGCCTTCGATGGAAAATGTTCTTTGATGGCGCTGCCAACAAAAAAGGGATATGGCATTGGGATACTTCTAATCGCCCCAGATGACTCCCACACTCCCATCGCCATTAAATTGGATTTCCCTTGCACCAACATGGAGAAATACGAGGCATGCACAGTGGACCTCAAGGTTTCTCTCAAGAAAGGTATTCAATACCTTGATGTCTACGGGGATTCTGCCCTTATTATTGGTCAAGTGCTCAGAAAGTGGAAAGTTAAAGACGAAAAGCTCCAACCCTTTCATGCCCAATTAGAAGAGTTAGCCTCTCGATTTCGAGATATCACCTTCCATTACCTACCCCGAGCAAAGAATAACCTAACCGATGCTCTCGCCACCTTGGCCTCTATGGTCGACATGCCCGAAGGAATAACAATGACCCCATTCCTAGTTCAAAAGCAAGACAAACTGACCCATTGCTACCATATTGAGCTTATCTCCACCGAAGATCCCGAACTAGCCGATTATTAGTACTATGATATCTGGTGCCTCCTCAAATATGGTAGGTATCCTGAGGGTTCCAACAAGAAAGATCGAACAACCATCCGAAGACTGGCCTCCCAGTACATCATTTGTGATAAATCTCTACTCCAGAGGAATTTTGATGGAACGCATCTACACTGCATCGCAGGGACTGAGATTGAGAAAACAATACAGAAAATCCACATCGAGGAATACGGACCCCACATGAATGGTCACATGCTCGCTAAGAAGATCATTCGACAGGGATACTACTGGACCACCATGATCCAGGATTGCACCGCCTATGCCCGGAGGTGCCTCAAATGCCAATAATTCTCCAATCTTCAACACTTGCCTCCGCGAGAATTATACAACATGACCTCTCCCTGGCCGTTCTCCACCTGGGGTGTCGACATCATAGGGAAGGTTACACCAAAGGCTTCAAACGGACATGAGTTCATCCTGGTTGCCATCGATTACTTCACCAAATGGGTCAAGGCTGAGTCATACGCAATATTGAATGCCAATAAAGTGGCCAAATTCCTCAAGAAAAATATCATCTGTCGATATGGGGTCCCGCACGAGCTGGTATCAGATAACGGGTTACATTTCGAAGCAGAAGTCACAGAAGTAGTCAACGAGTACGGGATTCAGAGACACAAATCCTCTCCCTACCGACCTCAGACCAATGGTGCAGTTGAAGCCGCCAACAAGAACCTCAAAGACATCATCACCAAGATGACCGAAAGTTGTAGGGAATGGGCCGAACGGATCCCATACGCCCTCTGGGGCTATCGAACCTCAATCCAAACTTCTACTGGGGCTACCCCTTACTCCCTGGTCTACAGCATGGAAGCAGTCCTACCCGTAGAGCTGGAAATACCCTCGCTATGCGTCATGCTCGAAAGCAAGGTTAGTGAAGAAGACTGGTGCCAGCTAGCCCTCCTATATGAAAGAAGATTAAAGGCTATTTACCACATACATGGGTACCATCACCGAATAGCGCGATCATTCAATAAAAAATTTAAGGACCGCGGTGTACGGGAGGGGGATTTAGCCCTCAAAGAGATAATAGAACCCATCTAGACCCCAGAGGGAAATTCAAGCCCAATTGGAGCGGCCCCTACATTATGAAGAAAATCTTATCCGGCGGTGCCCCCATGCTCAATGACCTAGATGGGGAAGATATGGCTCATCCAATCAATCTGGACCGTCTCAAGAAATTCTACCCCTAGTCCGAAATCTCGACGCGCTACGACTCTTCTCATCCCCCTTCTATTCTAAAAAAAACTCTCCATTTCCCTCTACCCGGAACTACGTGGGTCTGATCCGCTACAAAAACTATTTTAAAACATTTAAAAAAAAACAAAGGTACATAGGCAACTTATGCTCCTCACATGAGTGCAGCCCTTTCTTTTTCACAAAATACTATTCTTTTCTTACCTCCGAGAACGGCGGTTCATTCTAAAATTATTTGAACAAAAGGATTATGTATGCCTTAGCGATCAGTATAGATAATTCAAAATACAAAATTCATCGAAAGGCACATCTGGATGATCAGAAACTTATTTATTTCATTAATAAGAAATTACAGTACGGATTACATAAGAAAAAGGAACGGATAACTCCCTTCCCCACTACCATAAAAAGCCAAATAAAATCTCCACATACATTCCCTATTACATAATTAAACTCTCCAAGAGTCCTACCCACAGCTACTAGAGGAGCCTTCACCCTCATCATCTACATCCTGAGGACCCCAAGTTTCCCCTGCTTGAATAGAGTGCCGTAAACATTCCATGGATCGATGAGCCTTAACCATCTTTGAAAAAACCACAACAACCCCTTCCATGGAGTCACATAAAACAAACTATCTTTGTCCAGTCTCCACTGCCAACATCTTGCTGACTACTTTCCTCCACAACAACTTCATATAATCTTTGGGGACATGGAAAACCTTCCCGACAAACTGAGAAGGACGGGTCGACGGACGCCGATTTTCCCACGGAGACCCAAGCAACAGACGCAGGCGCTCAGTCAAATCTTCTACCAGAAAGAAGTTTGAGGTCCGAGAGGGCACGACCTGCGCCCAGTCGAATTGGCGCAAAAGCTGCCAAGGGAAATAAAAAGAGGTCTGTCTGAGACCAACCAGCCGCACATATGAATACTCTCCTAGCTCCAGAACAAGCTGCAACTGTCCCCACCAAGGCAGTGACCAATACAGACCACAAGCCCCATGCTCCACAAGTCAATTATCCCAGTTCTCAACATACAAGCCAACGCGAATGAAATAGCGTGAAAAGAAGTTGGGTACGGTCGACAAGGGATATTCTGGAGGAGTCGACAAAAGAAATCTTTCAGACAACCACATGAATAGCATCACAGGGCTACTCCTCAAAAAGTCAGAATGACCTTCTCTCCAGGCATCCAGGCCATTCAGAGTCTCCGCCAATATCACCGTCGTTGGATTGCGACAGTATGACATCCATGAAGTAATGGTTGCAAGTTGTGGGTCTACCTGCAACTCCCCAGTCACTAGCAACAATTTTGAAACCAGACCCAGAATAATGGCTCCAGTATAGCTAGCATCACCTACTACCCACAAATGCACGGACCGCAGCACCGCCAGGAGGGAGATCATTCCTCCAGCAACCAATAATCTGGCCACCGAAGGTGAAATATGAAGAAGCCCGACCAACAAATCCCTAGGAGAACGGGAAAATTCGGGCAAATCCGCAGCAACACTGGGATTTACACCCAGTATGGAAGAAAAATCCTCGTAGGTAGGAAAAATGTCTTCCAACCCAAGGCGGAATACATGGTCTTCGGGGTACCAGAATTTTACCGCCGCCATCAGCATATTCCACTCAATAGGCCGATTGCGCCGCAAGGAGACTCGACGCATGTTGAAAGCATCGTAGTCGACATTATAAGAGCACATAGCTTCCAAGGCTTCGAGGTAGTTGGCAAACTCGGTACTACCAGGGAGAGCCATCTTACAAGGCTAAGAGATGGTGGGCAAGTAGGTAAGAATGCAAAGGTGGCACCTTTACCCCTATTTATACTTAAAAATCCTCACAAGGGATATAATCCCTGCAAAAATCGGAGGGAATCCTACCCCAAAAGGTACCAAAGGCTGAAGAGGGTACCATTCAAAGCTTTGAATTGATGGTACTGGACTGAACTGCCGATAGGCAGCTCAGGGTGCTTGCCGATCGGCAACCCCCCCATTTTTAGAAATTTCCCTTTTTTCCTCTTTTGTCAAATCAGAAAACTCAATAAAAATAAATTGATATTCTCAACAGAATTTCAAAATCCCTTTAATTCCCCTTTTTTAATAAAAAACTTTCCTTAAAAAAAATCCAAAAATATTCCTTTTTACGGTCTTAGCAGCAAAGTAAAAAGTGCATGTGCATGCATTCATTCATCATTAAATAAAAGATAATCATAAAACTCCATTGCATTGCATATATCTATTTTCTATATTACATCATCTTTGTAGGAAATAAAAAGAAAAAGCAAAAGCAACGGGACTCATCCCGAACCCACATTCTCTCTCTCTCAAGAGCTTCCACCCCTGCGACGTGCTCTCTTCCCCTTAAGACGAGACGATGCGCCACCACTACTGGAGCCCGGGTCCTCTCCAAACGAGGTAGATGACACCAAGAAAGAAGGAATGGGAACCGCATCCCAAATATGGGCATTCGTCGAAGATATCCAGTCTCTAATATCCCTGAGCCAAGTGGTCGACACCCGGACTTACTACAAGAAAAGGTAAAATCAGTGTCAAATGCGGGATGACCAAAACAGAAAAGAAAGAAAGAAAGGAACAAAAAGGTATATCCTAGGTCGAAGGACCTACTCTATCAAACCCAACTCCTCTGAATCCATCGAATGAGGACGGTGCAGCATATGCACCATCCCTCCATCTGCCCTACGAATGTTGTATAAAGGGGTATGCAGCCGTACAAAAGGGAACTCCGAGGTCGTCCCCGCCGCAGATGCCGACGGACCACCACCACTGTGGGAAGATCCCATCGCCCAACTCGAACTCGCCAGAGGGAAGGGCAGCACATGATATATACTGGGCGCCATCAACCAGCTCATCACAAAATCCATGTAGTCATAAGGCGCAGCCGTATCGGTGTATAGCAAGTAGGACTCGCTAATCATCGTCGTGGTCCTCTCATCCTCCGACAGCAGTCGCTCCCGCCTCATAGACGTAGGAGGCTGTGCGGGTGCTCCTCCTCAGCAATCTTATGAACCACCCTCTCCTCGAGGTACCAGGAATGACCGAACTCATGCGCCAGCAAACGCCTCATCTGCGCGTTCACCCCGGTTGCCCCCGCATCCTGAATGGCTGTCCCCCATGGGTAAAAGGTCACTTGAAAATCTCCGAGCGAGCATAAATCAATACAAGATCAAAAGGAGAAAAAACCAAGATTGAAATGGAAAGACTCTTACCCTACCACTGGTCAGGTCATTCAAGACCTGACGCACCGCCTCCAGGGAAAGAGATCCCTTTGACTGTCGATTGGCGTTACACCATCGATACAATCGACAGAAGTCACCAACAGTCTCGTCCTTCAAATAAATCAATGGGGTATTACACCCAATCACCTCATAGAACCACGTCTGAATTCACAAGCAAAAAGGGAGGCATAAGGAAAATGCGAATGCATGAAAGGAAAATGCGAATGCATGAAAAAAAATGCACAAACTGAAAAATACCTAAATAAGGTACGTGGCCCCAGTAAAGGTCTATCGGCAGCACCGGCTGAATGCATCCAGAGAAAAGTAAAGGGTCTCTAAGGTCAGGCTCTCCCAATAAAAAAGGGGATGTTCGAAAACATCCTCAAGTACGGTAAAAAACATAAATGGACGACGTCGTCGCTCGACGCCACCATGAAACCTCCCAATACCAGCAGAGTGAATAACCGGGCCATCTTCCTCACTTGTAGCCCGTCCTACACATCAATCACCCTGCTCAGCAGAACATCCTTCAGTAGGGACAATCGGATATAATCCCCAGAGACTATCCTCCCTACGTCACCAAGTGCCGCACGCACTGCCTCCGGTCTCACCCGTAAAGAGCGATCCACCTCTACCTGCTCTCCATCACAATCCAGTCCCAGCAACTGCTACACGTCTATGGGAGTCACAACTATCTCCTCGAAGACGAAATGGAAGGTGTGGGTAGCATACCACCACCTCTCTCCCAGAGTGGATAGGACCGCTGTCGAACGAGGCGTCTCAAGACCACCCAACACATCACAGGTGGAAGATTCTCCCAGACGTCCTTGAGCCCCGTCGTCCCGCGGGCACGCATGTTCTTCAAAGAAATATCAGACTGGAAAAAAGGAAAAGTCTCATCAAAAGTCAAGAAAGAAAGAAAAAATCACCAAAAAGAGAAGAATTCCAAAGGTCAGGTTACTTACATAACCACTGGGACCCACTCTAAGAGCGATGATGCGATGGCTCCTGCAGAAAGGTCCGCTCATCCGCAACAGGCTAGAACGCATCAAATGAGTTCTCACTCCCCAAAGCTAGAGGTGGCCTAGCCCTCCACTCCACATTCGCCCAGTCATCAACGGTCAACCACTCCCGGTGGACTATAGTGCTCACGAAAGCGGCCATTTCTTGAAGATCGAAATGATAAAACGATTTACAGAAGAATCGTAGAGAGAGAGAGAAGGCAAAAGAAGCTGTGAAAAAATAAGGGATTCGCCCCCTTTATATAGGATGCCAAGCGTCACGCCGATCGGCATCACCCCTACCATACCGATCGGCACTGACCCCTTGTCTTCCCGAGGCAGCCCAAAAGTCCGTGCCACTTTCGAATGGCACCCTTCATACTATGTCGACCGGCACCCCCCTTTAATTTCGTACAAAAATTCCCAGAAAATACCAGAAAGCCTCAAAAAATCCTCGAAAAATTCCAAAAAATCCCAGGAAGGATTTAAAGCCTTTTTACCAAGAAAACTTCGCGTTCCCTCGAGCAGAACCCCTCTTCCCCAGCGGAATCCTCAAAAACCAAGTGAGAACTCCTCCCGACAAAGAACCGAAGGATCCCTAAGAATCACCTGCTTACTTTCCCAGCGGAATTATCTTACAGCACCAACAATAGGTTATCCCCCCCTTCGAGGTCTCCTAAAATCTTCCCCAGCTATCAGCTCCCTAGATCAGATCAAAATCATAAAGCTCTTTCTCCAGCAGAATCAAAATCCAATCTTTATCCACTCTTGGGTCAATATTGGCCCCGGTTTGGATCGTCACCTGAGTTAGGTCAGAATTGACCTCGGTCCTCGGTCGTCACCACTCTTGGGTCAGAATTGGGCCCGATCTTGGATCATCTCCTGAGTTAGGTCACAATTGAGCTTGGTCCTCAGTCATCACCATTCTTGGGTCAGAATTGGTCCCGGTCTTGGATCGTCACCTGAGTCAGGTCAGATTTGACCTCGGTCCTCGATCGTCACCATTTTTGGGTCAGAATTGGCCTCGGTCTTGGATCGTCACCTGAGTTAGGTCAGAATTGACCTCGATCCTCGGTCGTCACCACTCTTGGGTCAGAATTGGCCTCGGTCTGGGATCGTCACCTGAGTTAGGTCAGAATTGACCTCGATCCTCGATCATCACCATTCTTGGGTCAGAATTGGCCCCGATCTTGGATCGTCACCTGAGTTAGGTCAGAATTGACCTCGACCCTCAGTCGCCACCACTCTTGGGTCAGAATTGGACCCGGTCTTGGATCGTCACCTGAGTTAGGTCAGAATTGACCTCGGTCCTCGGTCGTCACCACTCTTGGATCAAAATTGGCCCTGGTCTTGGATCGTCACTTGAGTTAGGTCAGAATTGACCTCGGTCCTCGATCGTCACCATTCTTGGGTCAGAATTGGCCCTGGTCTTGGATCCTCACGTGAGTTAGGTCAGAATTGACCTCGGTCCTCGGTCGTCACCACTCTTGGGTTAAAATTGGCCCCGATCTTGGATCGTCACCTGAGTTAGGTCAGAATTGACCTCGGTCCTCAGTTGTCACCACTCTTAGGTCAGAATTGGACCTGGTCTTGGATCGTCACCTGAGTTAGGTCAGAATTGACCTCGGTCCTCGGTCGTCACCACTCTTGGGTAAGAATTGGCCCTGATCTTGAATCGTCACCTGAGTTAGGTCAGAATTGACCTCGGTCCTCGGTCGTCACCACTTTTGGGTCAAAATTGGCCCCGGTCTTGGATCATCACTTGAGTTAGGTCAGAATTGACCTCGGTCCTCGGTCGTCACCATTATTGGGTTAAAATTGACCCCGATCTTGGATCGTCACCTGAGTTAGGTCAGAATTGACCTCGGTCCTCAGTCATCACCACTCTTGGGTCAGAATTGGCCCCGATCTTGGATCGTCACCTGAGTTAGGTCAGAATTGACCTCGGTCCTTGATTGTCACCACTCTTGGGTTAGAATTGGCCCTGGTCATGGATCGTGACCTGAGTTAGGTCAGAATTGACCTCGGTCCTCGATCGTCACCACTCTTGGGTCGAATTGGCCCCGGTCTTGAATCGTCACCTGAGTTAGGTCAGAATTGATCTCGATCCTCGGTCGTCACCACTCTTAGGTCAAAATTGACCTCGGTTATTATATATTCACCTTAAGCCTGCAGATTTGGTTTTGATTCGCAGAATTGGTCACCCTCCCCAACACTACTTCAGGTCCTCAGAATCGACCTAAATCTCTGATTGTCATTCATCCCCAGCACACTCATTAGGTTCGCAGAATCGAGCTCGACTCTCTGAATCGATCATACTCCCTCAAAAGCATCATGTGATGTCTATTCAACGACCATCACTTATTCCAAACTTACCCATTGAGGGGAGATATAGACACCCCGTTATGTTTCCCCTAACTCTCCTTAGGTCTCTAGTACCTCCCTTCATCAACGTAAACCCAAGTCATGTCCCAAGTACTGACCTGGAGGCCATCGGGCACTCCCCGGCTCAATTTAACCCAAAATTCAAACTCTTCATCTCGACTGAAACTGAATGAATCATTGAAGGGAACTGAATACCCTTTCCAATGGATCGCCCTGTGCACGATTCCGACTTACCATGTGGACGAACGATCCGTTTGCGTTCGAAACTTGACCAAGAGGCCACCGGGCGCTCCCGACCTCTATTTGACCTATGTCAACTCTTCAGCTCGATCGAGGCTGAATGAATCTTTGAAGGTCACTAAATACCCTTTCCAAGGTCCATCCCATGCACAATTCTGACTTTTTATACGGACGAACGATCGGTTTGACTCTGGGAGGTTATCGAACGCTTCTCGGGCGCGGTTGCCCAAAATTAACTCCCCAAACCGAGTCAAAATCTTTAGAATGTCGAAGAACATATCCTAACCTTTCCAATGGTCTGTCCCGTGTGGAATTCGGGCTTACCATGCGGACGAATGATCCGTTTGCGTCCGAACGATTCCCCGTCTAATGGACCGATAAATGTTTTCAAGCCATATTTGACAAAAAGTTAACTCTTGAACCCGGGAGCGATCCAAAGGACATTCAAAGGTCTCTGAATTACCTTTCCAACGGTATACCCCGTGCATGATTCTGACCAACGGTTTGCCCTCGACGGTCGATTTTCCAAAAAATCATGAAGCGCACTGCCAAATGGCAGGGTCCAGACCCTGCCTATTGGCACCTGCCGATAGGCAGGAACATGTCTATGCCGATCGGCACTGGCCTATAAAAGGAGGCCTTCACCTCATTTACAAAGGGAGCCGAGATCCAATAGAAATCTCTCTTAACGAATCCCAGAAACCTCTCTCGAAGGCAGCGTGATTTCAACATCCAAATCCCCTTTTTACTTCCACTTTTCATCATCCTTTTCATCAAACTTGGTGAATTAGCCACTCTCCATCATCATCCAAGTGCAAGGGCTGCTCTCTAACATTCAAGATCAAGCTCAAGATCTTCAAGAAGGTCCAACTTTCTCTACTTTCTCTTAAATTCTCTTAAACTCTCAATAACTTGTTTTCTTACTTAGCGCTTTTATCATCTCATCTCACACATCCTAATATACTTTTTTATTTATTATTATTGCACATCTCCCATTTTCATATAAATAAAACCCAAAAAATAAGAAAAAGAGGGTTTGCTCATAAATTCCAAGTAGGGATTCTCACACTTTTTCCACACTTTTCAAACAACTAAAACACATTTTCTACACACACACACACACACACACACACACACACACACACACACACACACTTAAAAATAATAGATTCCCCATTTGGATTTATGGGATAAACTTCACCCCTCATTTTTTATGCGAACTACGTGGACTTTGATGCCTTTATAGGCTAAGTAGGCGTCTCGAGGTAAAACCTGAGACTCGAGTCCTTTTTCTCACCTTTTCTCTCATTTTCTATCTTCTCTAAATCCATTTTCCTTATATTATATATACTTACCCTTAGTGACGCATTACTCCATATGCTTTATCGTTCCATTATAACGGTCACCATAGGGGTAATCGCGTAAATCTTATTCTTTTAATATTATTATTATATCTTTCTACGGATGACTCGCTTTATCTTTTCTATGATACAAGTCGAGGATTCCTACCTCCATTTTATATATACACATGCACACATATCACGAGGGGAAACAAAAGGAAAATAGCAAATATTCATGAGAGACCAAAAGGGCGAAATGGGTGCCTAACACCTTCCCATTTCGTAACTAAGCCTCCGAACCCTTCTCGAATCATCTTGGTTTCGCACGCACCAGTATGTCTTTGGATGCCATCCTTCGGGGTGGCTTCCCATTTTTCTTTTGTTTGTTTTGAGTAAAATAGACTGGTGACTCTGAATCTCTCTACATTTCCACACCACAAACGATGCCGACCGAAGCCGCTCCCAAGAGGGATGCGCGGGACTCGAAGGATCCTTTCCTCCGCGCGCCCGCCCGCACGGCAAGGATCGGGGATGGCCACAGTTGGCATGGGAGGCAGACTTGGACGACTTAAACCTCTCCCTTTAACTTATTTCTTCAGAAAATATAACAATAGGTTCAGTTTTGGAGAGATTTAAGCTTAAGGAAAGAGAAAGTAGAAGTTTAAGGAAGAAATATTACAAGAAAAGCTAGGAAAATTCCAAGAAAATCCTTAAAGTGTTTCCAAGGTATAATTTTATGATTAAATTTTTTTTAATCATGTATTATACTTATTTTAAAGTATATAAATCGTGAGTTAGGGATTAAAATTCCATCACCCTTTGTGATAATATGTATTGATTCATATGTGAGGTAAGTGGTGTTTTAGGTCATATTGGTTTGTATTGAAACCCCTTATATTCAAACTTTTATATAAAATTGATGTGCTTACTGGAATTCAGAAATTCTAATTGTATATGAAAGTAGACTCATATATTAATATCATATCCTAAAATTAGAATTTAACTCATTATGGTCAGGCCTTAGTGATAGTTGCAATTTGGTATATAGTTGTTGTTTGTATATTTTATTTCGGTATACCCTGAGTTTAGTCAATCTTTTGACATAGAAAATGAAGTCAAAAAATTATGGAACTTTAATTATGTACTATTCAGTATGTCTACCAAAAATGGGTTGAAAATCATAGAAAGTTATGCTGGATAAAAATTATGAAAATTCTTGGAAGTTGAAGGAACAATAGAGGAGTTTGTAGGGAAGATTTTTTATGTTGTAAAGAAATGGCCATAACTTGGTCTAGGAAGCTTGAAAAATTACACCATCACTTGTAACGGAAAGTATATTCAGATATGTTTTCATATTGATAAGCTTTGTAAGGACACAAATTTCCAATTGAGTCCATATATTGTTTTGGCTCAATTCCGGACAAAAACATTTATTCATAGGATAGTATTTAATTGTAATATTCTCAAGCCTATGAAGTGTTTGTTGAAGATGTAGCGGCAAAGAGTATAAAGCTTCATCAAATATGCCGATTTGCGTGCCTTGTTTCTACGTCATCAACTATGGTTCCATGCTCCCAAGGTATGAATGAAATTATATATATATATAGGAGCTTGGAACAAAGTTTATTGGGTGTTAGGTTTTGAAAAAACTGTGTTTTAATTTTCAGAAAGAATTAAATAAAACTTTAAAATAAGTTTATAAAGTTTTCTGGGCTAAAATCGAATTTTCCAAACTTTCTGGTTTTTCGTTCGATAGAGTCGTTAGAACGAGATTGTCGTTCGAACGAACCTGCCAACGAGTTCCCACCAAGGTATACTGGTCAGTCGTTCGAAATGTTGTTCGAACGAGATTGTTCGTTCTAACGAGATTTCCAACGAGTTTCTAACGAGTCCAATCTGGAACGTCGTTAGAAGTCTCGTTCGAATGAGATTTCGTTCGAACGAGATTTCGTTCGAACGAAATGTCGTTCGAGCGAGCTGTCAGGCGGGAACAGTTATTGGCAATTTCTGGCAGTTTTTCACCCACTTCCCACTTGGTTTTTAACCAACTTTTTCAAACTTTATTATGTGCGGGAATAACATTTTTCAATCTAACTTTTCCATTCCATTTTCATCTCTTAGAGAGAGTTTGTGAGCAAATTTTTTTAAGGAAAATATTCATGGTTTGAGTGAAATTTTTAGAGAAAAATATCCATCACTCTAGTGTTTACAACCAAATAAGTTTATTCCAAGTTCTCATATACATATCAATTGTTTGGAGTTTGGCACCGGTTTTCTCTACCGAATTCAAGAAGAGAAGTTTCGGGTTTTGCTTCTAACTCCCACGAAGAAAGAAGAAGTGTTTCTCATGTTGATTTACCCACACGGAGAAAGGCTCCATGTTCGGGTGACAGTGACCATATAAAGTCCTATCGGTGGATTCCGAGACCGCGGTGGTGTTCCAAGGTTATCCGCTAGGAAGAGGTGTCTACAAGAAGAAGCGTCGAGGCTTGAGAGGGATCGAGTCGTGTGTTGTAAGTCTATCTGTCTTGTAATTGTAATTCCGTATCTAGTGGATTTGTGGCTAGGGCCGTCCGAGGTTATTTCCCGTCTTGGGTTTTTCCTCGTACATCGCGGTGTAGTGTGATTGGTTTATTTTATCTTGCACAATAATTTAGAATGCATGCTTAGGAGAAATCAAGATAAAATTCGGTTTAAATTATCACACTCAATTTAATTTGGGACTTATATTAAATATTGGGTAAATGTTTGTTTAATTCAAGTCATTTGCTAAAATTGGTTTTGCCTAAATTTGCTAATATTGATAATCATGACTTAGGCAAATTCTAGGACTCGGATTAATTAATTGGGTTAAGTGAATATATTAATTGTTTAATTGTACTTCACTTGGTGTAATTTTAAGTTGTTTAATAAATTACAATTCGTTTGTTTTATTTTGTGAACCATCACCTTTACGCTTCCGCATCGTTTTACATAAAAGGAAATTCAACGTTTTCAAATTGGTATCAGATCCAAAGCGATAAATTATTTCGTTAAAGATCTTTTAAATAATTTTTGGCTAAAGTGGATTTTCCCCATTTTCAAAATTTCCCTTTTTCGATGGTTCAAACTACGCGTATTGGAAAGCGCGTATGAGATCGGCACTAAAATCTATCGACGAGAGAGTTTGGATGTCTGTTGTTAACAGGTGGTCCCCACCAACTTATTTAGTTGAAAATGAACGTGTTATTAAACCCGCCGATAGATGGACTGAAAATGAGTTTAAACTTGCTAATTTCAATTCCCGTGGTTTAAATGCCTTATTTAGCGCTGTCACACCGGATGAATTCCATCGTATTATGACATGTGAAACCGCTAAAGAAGCTTGGAATATTTTACAATTAACTCATGAAGGAACTAGTGTCGTTAAAGCTTCGAAGCTCCAAAACCTCACCACTCAATTTGAAACTATCAAAATGAATGAAAAAGAAACTTTTGATGAATTTTATGCTAGACTTTCTGATATTGTTAATTCATCATTTAACTTGGGAGAGAAAATACCTGACGACCGTGTTGTAAAGAAAATTTTAAGGTCCCTACCCGATAGATTTATTCCAAAGGTGACCGTTTTAAATTCTTTACCCACTTTAGCCTCTACGAAATTAGAAGAGCTTGTAGGTGATTTACAAACCTATGAACTAGATATGTTTCCCTCTAAAACTAAAAGGAAAATCGAAAAGGGCGTTGCTTTAAAATCCCAAAAATAGGTTAAACAAGTAGTAGAGAGCAATAGTGATAGTGACTCGGAAGACATGGCTTTATTTGCTCGCAAATTTTGAAAATTTCTTAAAATTAACAAAGATAAATTTAAAAATGATTTTAAGAAATTTGAATCTTCTAAGCATGACAATAACGAGAAGATGTCTAAAGCGGAGAAGATTCCTAAAGCCGAAAAGATCCCTAAACCTAGTAATGAAAATTTAGATAGGGACGAGTCTAATAAGTGTTTTGATTATGAAGGTTATGGCCATAGGGCTTATGAGTGCCCCACTAAACTAAGGAAAGAGGGTAAGCGACCCATTTCATATAATGCGACCCTTAGTGATAGTGATAAGGAAGAGAAGCCCGATTCCCCCACTAAAAAAAATTTTGTGGCTTTTATGGCTAGTCATGTGAGTGATAGTGAGAACTCATCGATTGATGAAACTTTAACTCATGACACTTCCAAGGTCATTGTTTATGATTCTCTTGTTTTTGATGATAGTGAGAGTGGAGAAGAAAGAGAGAGTGAAAATGAAGAAGAGGTTAATGTGAGTGAACTTCAAAATGCTTTTCAAGAACTATATAAAGAATCTATTAAATTGAAAAGGGCTAATTTGAAGTTAGAAGATAGATTAAGAGAGAGTGTCAAGGTTGTTGATGAAAATGCCTTAATAAAAGACCTTAGGACACGTGAGAGGACTCTTCAAGAGAAGCTAGAATATGTAGAAGGCGAAAGAGATAGCCTTAGGGGTTTAATGGAATCCTTGAAAAAGGAGCTTCTTGCTTTTGAAAAGCGAAATGTTTTACTAGAATCTAACATTTTAGAATTGGAAAATAAATTAAAAGATTTTAGTAATGTCAAATTTGATTTGGAGTGTCATTCGAAAAAACTAGATAAAATCTTAGGAACGGTCCAAATTAAAAATGACACTTGTGGTTTAGGCTTCAATACTTGTAATGAATCTACGCATAAAGCCAAGACCAATGTTTTAGGAGAATCTACTAGGAATGCATTTAAAGATCACTCCTTAAGTAAATCTTTGTGACATGTTTTTGCTTGTACACATTGTGGTCGAAAAGGTCATCTTAGGAAATTTTGTTTTGATCTTAAACGAATTCCTAGAAAACCCCATAGTAAAGTAACCACGGTAGTTAAAGTTCCAACACCCCAAGATAGTCATTCTTCATTAATTTGGGTTAGGAAATCCGACTTGGTTGCCTTGCAAAATAGGGTTTTTGATTCTCATTTACTTTCACATGCTTCCTCCCTTGCTAAATCTAAAGGATGAATGTGTTAGTGTTTTGCATACTTTAGCGTTTGTACTTCATGCTATTTTCATGTGATAAATGTATGCTTGTTTAGTCATTTTCTAGTCATTGCCTTATTTCATATCACATGCTAGAATTTATGACTTGTATATCTTTTTGTATTATATTTTGTGTGTGAATTTATTGAAAAATATAAAAAGATTTTTTGTGTATCATTTGTGTTTTATTTATTTCATTTAAGCTTAATGAAAAATACAAATAATTTTTGTTTGTCCTTTTTGAGTAAATATTTATTTTTGATTAAAAATGTTAAAAACTCAAAAAGATTTTTTATGTGTGTATTTTAGTTTGACACATTTTCAGTGGCATATATTTGTGTTTGAATCCCATCTTTTACGCTCCCACGTGGCTAGAACTTTTGGTTTAGATGTTCAATCCTTAAAATGTTCTTTACCATGTTTTAATATGGAGTAGTTGGATTTTGTATTGTTTAAATGGATTCTATTTTTATATTCCTCTTTTCACACATGCAGGAGCTCTTTTGAAATCTTAATGTCACATGTTATATTTGAGATTTTTGAGGTGTTCTCCTACCAGTCTAGTCATCTACATATCTATGACCTAGGAGGACTAGTGCTTGTCAAAATCCGTTGCATGTGAGATTTGTGTGAAAAATGAAAACATGATAAATATAAATGTGCACGGGGAAGGGCTCCAAAAGGACTAAGTGATCCTTTGCGATAGTAAGCCACCGTTTATTGGATCTAAAAGAAATACGTGATCCAAAGGCCTAAAAACAGAATATTTGGCATTAAAAAGAAAACAATTGCCAAGGCCTATGTTTGTTTGATATATTCATTCAAAAGCAAAATGCTTATTGAGGGAGAATTGGATGGTATATCAACGGTTTGCACAATGTCCGTTTATCCTAGTCGTCTTTAATGTCATGACTCTATTTGGTTTGTAGAATCATCATCATGCTAAGCTTGTATGCATTGTGTATGTTTGTTCATTGAGTTCAATCTTCATATTGTCACATGAGGTTATATTTAAATGGATAAAGTTTGCAATCAAATGAGAACTCCGTGAATGTTTATTAAGTGATTGGGTCTAAATTTAATTGTTGCTAGTTCACACCCCTACACTTACGTTTCCATATGACACATTTTTTCCATACGAGTGTGCAAACTTATTGTATTTTGTGTCATATGTGTGTTAATATCTATCTATATATGCACGTACTTATTGGTATATTTATAGTATATATATATATGATATTTGTTTGTCTTTGTCTTGCTTTTATTGCCCATATGCTTTAATGTCTTAACACTTTAAGCTTCAACGTGTTTATTAGTTCTTTATCCTTTGTCTATTCCTGAACAAAAAGGAGGAGAAAGTGATAGGGGGAGAAATGGTATCTAATCGAGAAATGGTATCTAATCCTATTATTATCGTATCTTAGTTTGGGGGAGATTTATCTTAGGGGGAGACGTCTTTCTAAGTAGGTCATGTCATGTGTTTGATAAAGGGGAGAATTAATTTAAGGGGAGTAATTTATTAAAATTGCATTTAATACTTTGATATTCCCTATGCATTTGATGAGTTTGCTTAAGTGTGCGGGATTTCTTCTAAAGCAACATTGTTTAATGGCAAAGCGTTTGATCCTTGGGTTGAGTCAAGTTTGGGTGGGTTATGTTTTGAGTCTAGTGAGCTTGACGGCCCTTTAGGATTTTTGTTTGGTTTTTATTTCGGAATAGCCAAAGGGGGAGATTTGTAAGGACACAAATTTCCAATTGAGTCAATATATTGTTTTGGCTCAATTTCGGGCAAAAAAATTTATTCATAGGATAGTATTTAATTGTAATATTCTCAAGCCTATGAAGTGTTTGTTGAAGACGTAGCGGCAAAGAGTATAAAGCTTCATCAAATATGCCGGTTTGTGTTCCTCGTTTCTACATCATCAACTATGGTTCCATGCTCCCAAGGTATGAATGCAATTATATATATATAGGAGCTTGGAACAAAGTTTATTGGGTGTTAGGTTTTGTAAAAATTGTGTTTCAATTTTCAGAAAGAATTAAATTAAACTTTAAAATAAGAATATAAAGTTTTCTGGGCTAAAATCGAATTTTCCAAACTTTATGGTTTTTCGTTCGATAGAGTCGTTCGAACGAGATTGTCGTTCGAACGAACCTGCCAACGAGTTCCCACCAAGGTATACTGGTCATTTGTTCGAAATGTTGTTCGAACGAGATTGTTCGTTCTAACGATATTTCCAACGAGTTTCTAACGAGTCCAATCTGGAACGTCGTTAGAAGTCTCGTTCGAACGAGATTTCGTTCGAACGAACTGTCGTTCGAACGAGCTGTCAGGCGGGAACAGTTATTGGCAGTTTTTCACCCACTTCCCCACTTGGTTTTTAACCAACTTTTTCAGACTTTATTATGTGCGGGAATAACATTTTTCAATCTAATTTTTCCATTCCATTTTCATCTCTTAGAGAGAGTTTGTGAGAAAATTGTTTTAAGGAAAATGTTCATGTTTTGAGTGAAATTTTTAGAGAAAAATATCCATCACTCAAGTGTTTACAACCAAATAAGTTTATTACAAGTTCTCATATACATATCAATTGCTTGGAGTTTGGCACCGGTTTTCTCTACCGAATTCAAGAAGAGAAGTTTCGGGTTTTGCTTCTACCTCCCACGAAGAAAGAAGAAGTGTTTCTCATGTTGATTTACCCACACCGAGAAAGGCTCCATGTTCGGGTGACGGTGATCATATAAAGTCCTATCGGTGGATTCCGAGAACGCGGTGGTGTTCCAAGGTTATCCGCTAGGAAGAGGTGTCTACAAGAAGAAGCGTCGAGGCTTGAGAGGGATCGAGTCGTGTGTTGTAAGTCTATCTGTCTTATAATTGTAATTCCGTATCTAGTGGATTTGTGGCTAGGGCCGTCCGAGGTTGTTTCCCGTCTTGGGTTTTTCCTCGTACATCGCGGCGTAGTGTGATTGGTTTATTTTATCTTGCACAATAATTTAGAACGCATGCTTAGGAGAAATCAAGATAAAATTCGGTTTAAATTATCACACTCAATTTAATTTGGGACTTATATTAAATATTGGGTAAATGTTTGTTTAATTCAAGTCATTTTCTAAAATTGGTTTTGCCTAAATTTGTTAATATTGATAATCATGACTTAGGCAAATTCTAGGACTCGGATTAATTAATTGGTTTAAGTGAATATATTAATTGTTTAATTGTACTTCACTTGGTGTCATTTTAATTTGTTTAAGAAATTAAAATTCGTTTGTTTTATTTTGTGAACCATCACCTTTACGCTTCCGCATCGTTTTACATAAAAGGAAATTCAACGTTTTCAAGCTTGGATACCTGTATGTGTACTATTGATGAATATGGGATGGTTAAGTGTAGAGGACAATAATTTGAGGCCAACTGGATACCACACGAAATAATGTTTTTATCTTCTCTTTCCCAATGTTATTTTGAGTACATGTTTCATGTGTATATATATTGAGAAGTATACTTTTATGTTTACTTAATTTTAGTTATAAATTCCTTAAAAGACATTTTCTATGGTTGAATGTTCATAACCTTATCAACATGTATACCATTGTTTCATCGTTACACATGTTTCATGGAATTTGATTTGTGTAGAATTATATTGTTGTTGTATAGTCATTGAAAGTTACATAGATATATTAAGATAATACTTATGATTGCGATTCAGTATTGATTTTGTTAGATTAACAGGTGTAAGGTCAAATCAACCTAGTTCAACTCCACCAGAAGGAAACGGGAATACATAGTTAACAACCCAATGTGAGTGTACTTACTGAGTTGATTATGGATATGATGTGTATGTATTATATATTGAGATGATATGGCTTATTAAAAGTCATGAGATGTTGAAATGTTATGACTTATTAAAAGTCAAGAGATGTTGAGATGTTATAGCTTTATAAAAGTCAAGATATGTTGAGTTGATATGCAATTCAGGAGATGTTAGGTTATTAAAAACTATGGATATGATTATTGCCTATGGGCATTAGATGTGGAGTTTATTACCTCCGGATATGTATATGGCCTAAATTGGCACAGAGATAGATATATATTGATATGTTGAGATGTTAAATAGTACTTTTACTATATAGAGATGTATTACATTCAGTGAGTTCTTAAACTCATGGTTTTATATGTTTACATTTTCAGGTTCGGAAGCTGCCACTGCAAGGTCTAGGAGGTTGAGTAAATAGTAGTAGGGTCTTGCTAGTTTTGTTTTATACAGTGTACTAGTTGTAATTAAGTTAAATGGTATGTGAGTTATGTTTAAATTATGTGTCCTTAAAATGATTGGATTTTTAGTATTCCGTATTTTAACCTTGAAGTTGTTTTAATGTGTATTACAAAATGAATAATTAAATAATAAGTGTGGTTTGTTAACTATTTAGTTAATTATATCCTAATGGGGTAAGGGAGTGACACTAGGCTTCTTGGGTAGATCTTGTTGGTCTTCTGGATCATTGTCATGGTTCCTCTTCTTATCTTCTCTAGGCTAAATAGGTGATTCAGATCTCTATCGACCTCTACCTCTAGTTCTTCCACCAGCCTGCCGATCAACAAATATGTCCAGCTTTCCTCTTTGGATGAGTTCTTCTATCTCATTCTAGAGAGAAATACATCGGTTGGTCGTATGACCATGATCTTTGTGAAATTCGCAATACTTGGACTTGTCCCTCATATCAGCAGGTAACCTTAACTTTTCAGCTAACTCAAATTATTGTTGTGCTTGATTTTTTCCAACACATTTTTTTATATCCACCGTTAAGGGAGTGAAATTAGTGAATTTTTTGAGCCGATATAGGATTTATTTTACTTTCGAATTCTTGCGCTCATTGTGATTCTTATGCTCCTTCTTATCTAACTTCCCTTCTATTTTTTATTTCGCATTTGCATCTGAATTATTTTTATCAGTTATAGCTTCCTCGACGTTCATAATCTTCGCTACTTTGTCCATCAATTCTGTCATCGTCTTCAGGGGATCTTTTGCTAAAGTATAATATGGTTTGTCGAGGAGTAAACCACTCATGAGGGAAGTGATTGTAGTCTTCTCTTCGTAATCCATGACTTCTAATTTCTCGTTGTTAAAATGAGTGATGTAATCCCTAGTACTTTCTCCCACCTTTTATCTCACACTAAGAAAATGAGCTACTTATTTCACTAGTTTTTCTCCGAAGTAAAAGTTATCAATGAATAGTTCGGCGAGTTATTGGAAGCAAGAAATCTGACCCCGAAGAAGACTATTGTACCAGATTTAAGTAGATCGAGTGATTATTCTTGAAAATTCCCTGCACCTCATCTCATCAGGAACAACATAGATATCAACCCCTTCTTGGTATTATTTTATATATAGGACTGGATCAGCCTTCTCATCATACTTGGGTGTTACCGCTGGATATTTAAACTTGGTCGGCGTAGGGAAATCTACGATGGTTTGCATAAAGGGGGATCCTTTAATAAAACTTTTGTGGAGGGAATTCTTGGCCTTGACCATTTCTACCATCCTATCTTCCAAGCGCTGAATAGAACCTTTCCAAGCATCATTGCCAGCGCCAGATCTATGGGTGATGGAATATTCATACCGACCAACTCATCATGCTGAGCTTTCTTATTACGAACCTTCTCTTTGACTGGACCGAGCAGTTCGTTGGATGTTCAATCTAGATTGGGCTGAACCTTCCCTCAGATCGCTTGGTCATAGAGTATTTCTCAATGCAACCCGTAGGGTATTTTCTTTGGGTCCAAAATGATCAAAAGGAGAGGCCCTACTTTGCCTTAAAGGCACTCAATCTTTTGGGGATGAGGGACTATCCATCAGAGGAATTAGTAATCCTATTAGAAGAAGTCACATTAGGAAGGTACGAAGGATTCCTTGAAGTTTGGGAATGGTTATGACCAACACTCCTCATTAGCGGTGGTGGAATACTCCTTTAAATAAATTGTGCAGGGATCCCAGCTTGGAGAGTTTGGGCCAACTGTTGTATAGTTCTCTCCATAGCCTCTTGGCCCTTATTCAAGCTAGCCAAAATTATTGTTAAATCATTATTATCTGAAGGGATGGATGGAGTAGGCAGAGTTCCCTCGTTTCTGGTGCTTGATTCAGGAATTTCAACCATGGATGATGAATGAGTGAAAACATTTAGCAATACACACTACACCAAATCTTCACTATTGTCACGGTTATTGACCTTGACAAGTTGGACTTGTCAAGGTCAATAACCGTGACAATTCGGGGCAAGACAATTTTTTTTTGTCACGGACGTGTCACGGTCATTGACCTTGACAAGTTAGTTAGAATTGTCACGGTCGTGTCAAGATCATGGACCGTGACAAGTTTAGTCACGGTTAATAACCATGACAAACCCGTGACAATATTTAAAAAAAAATGTCACGGTCAATGACCGTGACAATTCTAGGTAGAATTTAAAAAACTTCTGCTGGGCAGTATGGCCACTGCCACTGCCCAGCAGTATATTTGTACCTGTTATAACAACGTTGATTGTACCTATTCAAACGTAATATACCCAAATAAACTAAAGATAGTGCAAATATAAATTCATGACGATATAATCCAAATATTCAAAATAGAAATAATATACATGATGATATAATCCAAATATAATTAAAATGGACAAACTTAAAAATAATGTTACTACAAGTCTTGGGTAAATGTGAGGAGGTGAGTTGGACACACGATATACGAATTGACATACCAACTAATATACATCGTGCCTCATTGTTCGCGCAACCATAAGGGAGTTCTCCTTCCCGGGTATCACATGCGTGACGAGCACTTTGGACTAGATACCTTGAAGCGCACGTCCATGAACTATTCCACCTTCGACGATATTTGGGTCCCTCAACCCCCGCCCTATCCGCTGGCCATCAAATACATCCAATATGAACACGCTCGGCCAACCAAGTGTCGATAATGGTCTGGGGAAGGGAGACAAATAAGGAAGTGGATCATCGAAATACGCACGTGACGGTGAAGAATCATCGAGGTCCACATCCTCTTCCTCATACGCCTAGTTCTCTTGCACCTCCTCTTCCTCCTCCTCCTCCTCCTCCTCCACCGCCTTCTCCTTCCCTTTCCCTTTCCCCTTCCCCTTACGATCTCCGCCCAACATACGCTTCATGAATGTGTACATATCTTCGACCGTCGCCTCCAAACGGGATAGCTTCGCGTCATGTGAATCCAGTTCGAGCCAACCCGGTGTCGCTCATCTCCAATACGATGATCCTAGATTTGGCCACCCGCGATCTCACCCTCTTGTCCCCCCCTTGCGATCAGAGCCAAGCACTTGGCTGAGTGCGTCTGTGGACAAAGACGCCTTGTCGGCATCAGACTACGACTCATGCACTTCATTAAGCTTTGCCTGAAACGACAAAAAGCACATTATTAGTAAAATAAGTAAACTAAAAAATTATAACGTAATTAACTAAAATTAAACTGTCGAATTACTTACAATCTTCACTGCGATGCTCAGGGACACCTCCTTGTCCTTCCCCTTTTTCATCCGAAGACCCACATAAGTATCGAGCCTATGTGGCTTACCCCCTGGCCCACTCCCTACACCCGAAATAAAATAAAGTAAAATTAGTATCGTCCCCGCAAAGTAAAATAATGAAGATTAATATATTTCTGTAGTTATAGAAAAATTAAATCTTACCTTCATCCTATGCTCCACCTCGGCGTAAGATGTCCGGCCGGAGTAGTGCACGTCCGTCTTTTTTGCCCGGTTTTCCCTCCCCGATTTGCGAGATGGCAATTGTCGATCCTCGATCTCATTGTCAATGAACTTTTGCCATTGTGCCAATGAGATCGGCTCCTTAGGGGGGACGGATTCACGCCATTGTATAATGGACTCTCGTGTTTTCCCAAAGTACCGCGTTCGCATATTTTTCTTCCACGTCTTGTGTTGCTCCCTCAACTGCTCTAAGACGGAATCGCGTAGCTTTGGATCCAAGTTGAATTGTTCCTGTCCAACAAATTCAATGTTAGTTGCGAATAAATATAAATATAAATATAAATATAAATATAAATATAAATATAAATTGAAATTGAAATTGAAATTGAAATTGAAATTGAAATATAAATATAAATATAAATATAAATATAAATATATTACCTGTAGTGCCGCCCAAACAGCTAACTTGAGCTCATATGGGACCTCCTTCAAACTCATAAACCCTGTGCCGATGACCGTCTTTAGCAGCTCGAGGGATCTCACTAATAGCTCCGATTTGTTCTCGACGGTAATCCCAAATTTTCCATATTTGGGGAGCCTAGGAGAGGAGGAGCCCTCATCGCCTCCGCTACCACCGAGCCCAAATGACATCATCATAAACATCATCATCATCTTTGCCTTAATATCTGAAGGAGACATTTGCTGTAAAAAATGTTGTTAGTACAGATTAAACTAAAAATTAAAGTATACAATTATTAATTAAAATTACAATTAAATTACAATTAAAATTAAAGCTATACAGTTATTAACTATACAATTAAAATTACAATTAAAGCTATACAATTTCTTAATTAAAGATATACAATTGTTAAAAAAAAAACACCCCACCCCCTCCCCCCCACCACTCCCCTGCCCCCCCCCCCCCCCCCCCACCACACATATACACATATTTAATTTCAAGTATGTTTCATTTAATTATCATACTTTGTATATATTGTTCGATATACAAATTAATTTTCAAAAAAAGTTAAAAAATCCATCCCCCATATGGACAATAATCCAGTGGTCATGCCACTTTTAAAACTAACCAACCCAACATTTACTAAACAAAATAATCCAACAGCAATTTCAACAACAAATGTGTAACCTGTACTCCTTCTAATTCATCTACTCAATTAATTCATTTCATCAATTAAACAAACAATTAAAGTATACAATTATTAATTTACTAATTTACAATGAGGGGCAATCCTACTTTCATATGAAATTGACGCTAATTATTAATTTACTTTCATCTAAAACTATACAATTAAAATTACAATTAAAGCTATATAATTTCTTAATTAAAGCTATACAATTGTTAAAAAAACCACCACCCTCCCCCCACCACACCCCCTGCCCCCCTCCCCCACCACACACCACCACATACATATATACACACACACATACACACATATTTAATTTCATGTATGTTTCATTTAATTATCATACTTTGTATATATTGTTCGATATATAAAGTAATTTTCAAAAAAAGTTAAAAAATCCCACCCCCATATGGACAATAATCCAGTGGTCATGCCACTTTTAAAACTAACCAACCCAACATTTACTAAACAAAATAATCCAACAGCAATTTCAACAACAAATGTGTAACTCGTACTCCTTCTAATTCATCTACTCAATTAATTAATTTCATCAATTAAACTAACAATTAAAGTATACAATTATTAATTTACTAATTTACAATGAGGGGTAATCCTATTTTCATATGAAATTGGCACTAATTATTAATTTACTTTCATCTAAAAGTATACAATTAAAATTACAATTAAAGGTATATAATTTCTTAATTAAAGCTATACAATTGTTAAAAAAAAACCACCACCCTCCCCCCACCCCACGCCCTGCCCCCTCCCCCACCACACACCACCACACACATATATACACACACATACACACACATATACGCATATTTAATTTCAAGTATGTTTCATTTAATTATCATACTTTGTATATATTGTTCGATATTCAAAGTAATTTTCAAAAAAAGTTGAAAAATCCCACCCCCATATGGACAATAATCTAGTGGTCATGCCACTTTTAAAACTAACCAACCCAACATTTACTAAACAAAATAATCCAACAGCAATTTCAACAACAAATGTGTAACCCGTACTCCTTCTAATTCATCTACTCAATTAATTCATTTCATCAATTAAAGTATACAATTATTAATTTACTAATTTACAATGAGAGGCAATCCGACTTTCATATGAAATTGGCACTAATTATTAATTTACTTTCATCTAAAACTATACAATTAACATTACAATTAAAGTTATATAATTGCTTAATTAAAGCTATACAATTGTTAAAAAAAAAAAACACCACCCCACCACCCTCCCCCCACCACACCCCCTGCCCCCCTCCCCCACCACACACATATATACACACACACACACACACACACACACACACACACATATACACATATTTAATTTCAAGTATGTTTCATTTAATTATCATACTTTGTATATATTGTTCGATATACAAAGTAATTTTAAAAAAAAGTTGAAAAATTTCACTCCCATATGGACAATAATTCAGTGGTCATGCCACTTTTAAAACTAAACAACCCAACATTTACTAAACAAAATAATCCAACAGTAATTTCAACAACAAATGTGTAACCCGTACTCCTTCTAATTCATCTACTCAATTAATTCATTTCATCAATTAAACTAACAACTAAAGTATACAATTATTAATTTACTTATTTAAAATGAGGGGCAATCCTACTTTCATATGAAATTGGCACTAATTATCAATTTACTTTCATTTAAAACTATACAATTAAAATTACAATTAAAGCTATACAATTTCTTAATTAAAGCTATACAATTGTTAAAATTGCCCCACCCCACCTCCCCCACCACCCCCACTACACCCCTTGCCCCCTCCCCCCGCCACACACACACGCACACACCTATGCATACACACACACCCCACCCCACCCCCACCCCCACCGCCCCACCCCATCCCACCCTCCCCCCACCACACCCCACCCCACTACCCCCTTCCCCCCTCCCCCACCACACACCACCACACACACATATACACATACCCCACCCCTCCCCCCTCCCCCCACCACACCAGCACCACCCCACCCCCATTACCCCCTTCCCCCCTCCCCCACCACACACCACCACACACATATATACACACATACATATACACACATATATATATATATATATACACACATACATATACACATATATATATACACACATACACATACACACATATAGAAATGAAAGAGAAAGAGAGGGAAAAAAATATACCTTAGAGAGAGAGAGCAGAAATCGCTTAGAGAGAGAGAGAGAGAGAGAGAGAGAGAGAAAGGGGGAAAACCAAAAAAGGGTGGGAAAAAAGAAGTGTAGGGCTTATTTTGCTGCAGTAGTTGTCACGGTCGTGTCAAGGTCATTGACCGTGATAATTAATTAAAGAATTGTCACGGTCATTGACCATGGCAATTCTTTGTCACGGTCATTGACCATGACAATTATTTGTCACGGTCGTGTCAAGGTCAATGACCTTGACAAGGGTGGGCGGTTGAAAGGTGACAATTTTGTCATTTTGGTGTAGTGACATTTTCCACAGACGGCATCAATCTGTTGATGAAAAAAACTAGACTAGGCCTAATTGATTGATCACAGATAAATAAACAAAAACAAATAAGACAAAGAAGTTTTTAAAGTGGTTCGGCTCAATGGAAAAGCCTACGTCCACTATTATGTATTGATTGCATTGATCTGTTTTTTGATCCCTTGCAATGAGGCTGACACAATGTATTTATAACCCAAGAGGGGTACTGATAGTTGTCGTGTGAAAGGATGGAATGTCTTCATTTGTTAAGAATTTTCATCAATACATAATGAGAATTAAATATACTATTGTTGTCGCTTCACTGGTTACCCATGTTGTATGACTGATGTCGCTTCGTTAGCTGTACAAGCTGCATTTTTGGCAGTCGGTCGATCTTCCCAGTTGGTCGGGCTTCCTTATTGGTCGGGATCCTGTTGGTCGGACTTTCTTGTTGGTCGGGCTTTTGTATCATGCTGATTTAGATTTGAGCTACACTTGATGACATGTGTTGATTTATAATTGATCCACGTAAGGTGGTAAATTTTGGTATCAAGAGAGTCAATACAATGAATCGAGAAGCAAATTGGAAATTAAATTGAGCAAAAAAAATTCTTTTTTGGATACATAATTAATGAAATCCCCCTTTGAATTCCTCTTCAATTTCTTATTGTGGCTTCTTCCACCCTCTCTCTCTTACAGTTGTATAGACTAGGGTTCTTATATGACCTCCAGAGGGTTAATTAACTTCTTAATATAAGTCATTAACTCTTTAATCCCGAGTTGGGTTAAATTCTCAAATTTTTGATCCCCAAATGGGCCCGAACCCATAACCATACTAGGCCAAAAATCTCTCAACTTATATACATATACCCCAGGATCATTTCTAAAGATTTAAAACACCTAAACGAGCATGTACACTTTTCGAAATAAGTCCCAATTATTTATCAGAACATTACATTTTTATAATCGCGTCACATATCTTTCATGAATTTTCTATTACACAGGCAATTGTTATAATTATCGATATTAAGAAATCAACCACACATAATTACGGGATAATAACTAATTACAAATTCGCAATTAATAAATTAGATTCACCTGTTAAATTCAATTTTCTAAATTTTTATATTATCCCAAAAATATAGTTTTATTATTTATTCTAGAAAAATACGGGGTATTATAAGTCTCATTTATAAAGATTGGTCAAACTCCCATCCCATGTCTTTTAAACTTGTAGTACGTCCAATAATCAACCAAAACTACCAATAACCATTCTGTGACCCCTCATCTTCCTTTTTGCAGATAACGACACTTGTCCCCTAGTTGTTAGAATATGACCAATAACTAAAAAAAATGAGAGTGGGTACAAATGAATCTTCAAAAATGGAACTAAATACTTGAGATCCCTTCTTAATAAGAAATCAATTGATATCTTTTTTATAAGAAATTTCTTGAGAATTAGTAGATTTCGAGATTAAGAAATTCTTGAGAATTGATTGAATGTGAGGATTGGTGAACATTTGAGGTATGTAATTTTTTGGGATGAATTTGACTTTAATACATTACTATATAGCAAATTTAAACCTAAACATAAATTTATTTGAAAATTAGACTTCAGTACAAAATGTCAAAAAAATTGTTAAGTTTTAAGTTTTAATAGCAAAGTGTCATTTTCAATTAAAATGATTTAAACCACCAAAAAACTCTTAAAATTAAAAAAAACTTAAAATACAAACTAAAAAACACTGTTTAAAAAAAATTAAAAACATAAAGAAAAACATAAAGAAGATAAAAAAAATAAAAACTCTCCTCACACCCACACAAACGTCACCCTCCCCTTAACCCCACACCTCCCGACCATTCCCCCCACCCCCACCCCCACCCTCGAGAATAAAACCCCAATTCCCACCCATCCACCACCGAAGAGACCCCCCACCCCCTATTTCTCTACCTCTCATGCACTACCACCACCATAAATAAACAATCAACTAAACCCAGACATATGAATCTCAAAACCCGACATCTGAATCGAAAAACCTAATATATGTTTTGAGTTTTGATTTTAAGATCCAGTTTTTGAGTTTTCTCTTTTGATTTTTAATTTTGAGATTTATATCTAAGTTTGTTTTAAGGTCTAAATTTATGTTTTGTGAAGCATGTCAACAAGAAAAATCTCATAAACTTCCCTTTCCTTTATCTCATTCAAGAGCTACTCAACCTATAGCTCTAATCCATACTGATGTTTGGGTCCCTTCAGATGTTCCTTCTAGTGATGGTTACAAATACTATATCCATTTTATTGATGATTTCAGTAGATATACATGGATATATCCTATGCATCTAAAGTTTGAGGCTTTTACAATGTTTAAACACTTTAAATTACTTGTTGAAAAACAATATAGTCTACCTATCAAGACTGTTGAATCAGATTGGGGTGGAGAATATAGTAATTTTGCCTCATTCTTACAGGATCAAGGGATTCATTTTCAGTATCCTTGTCCTCATATTCATGAGAAACATGGTCGTGCCGAAAGGAAACATAGGCATATCATTGAAATGGGCCTAACACTTCTTGCTTATGCTGGTATGGATCTTAAACTGTGGTGGAATGTTTTTCAAACTGTAGTCTACTTGATAAATAGACTTCCAACACCTATATTACAAGGTGAATCTCCTTTTGAAAAAAATGTTTGGCAAAAGTCCTGACTATGGTTATCTAAAACCTTTAAGATGTGCTTGCTGTCCTCATCTCAGACCATATATATCCCATAAATTGAACTTCAGAAGTGAGAAATTCGTTTTTCTTAGGTATTCCATGCTTCATAAAGGCTATCTTTGCTTAAATTCTAAAGGAAGAATCTACATTTCAAGAAATGTCACATTCAATGAATATGATTTTACTCATCATAAGTCATTAACCTCAGAAGTTCAATCTCCTTCGATCCCAAATAATTCATCTACTACTTCCATTTTCCAAACTATTCCTCATAATCCTATTTCTCCTAATCATATTCCTCCTAATGATCCCATTCCTCATGATAATACTGATTATGAAATTATAGCAGAAGATTTTGTTGAAATAAGTCATTTACCATCCATAGAAAATCCTTCTCCACATATAGTCACCTCCACTCATCCTATGACCGCTTGTGCCAAAAATGGAATTTTCAAGCCAAAATCATATTGTAACAACCCGCGTAATTTTGGGCTATTTTAATTAATTTTTGGAAAATGGAGGAAAATAAAGTTTTTGATAAAATTATTTTTATTGCTCAAATATGTTGGTTATTATTTTTAAAGGTGAGAATTTCAAACGGTTTCGAAATCGGAGTTAAAACCAATTTTAAAATAATTTTTAAATGTTTTCAACTCTTGGAGTTGTTTTGACTTCCAACTTTTCATTTTTTTGCCTTATTTAAAGGAGTCTTTTGGCTTCCAACTCTTCATTTCTTTGCATTATAAAAGGAAGTTGTGGGAAACCCTTTTAACATACTTTTGGCACAAATTTTGGTAGCAAATATATTTTATATTCCTCTTTTTTTTATATACACATTGGCCCTTGAGATTTGTGAGTTCCAACCTTAGATTATAGGTGTTCTTGAGGCTATTTGTTGGAGGTTCTTGGAGGATATTTTGTAGATCTTTTGTGTTGATCTTGAGGATGTGATCATTGGTTTCTCATCATGGTTTGAGGTATGGGGTTTTACACAATATGCACCTTAAATCTCGCGAGTGTCATTCTCTTTGAATTCTTGTTTAATTGAACTCATATTTGAATTGATAAATTCATTGAAATCTGGAAAATAATTGTTGAAATTGTTTTTATTCATGTGGTGTCATTATTGATATTTTAATATGGCACGGATGTTGGGCACCAGCCAAAATTCCTGTTTCCCGGGTTATGGCTTGATAAAGCATATGCGAATTGGGTGAGTCCTGGTGACCCATTGATGTGTTGTTAAGAAATTATAATGATGAAAGGCTATTGAGATTTGCATTTCGATTTGAATATTCGTACTTGTGTTGTTACGTTTTATTCGTTGCTAATCTATATTTGTTGAGCATCTTTCCTGTCGTATTGTGTACTTCCCCATATTTTCTTTTAGTGGCAGGTTTGCGCGGATTTTGGGGCGCTATGGATATTGATTTTAGAGAGGATTGTTTGGGAAAGATTTGTATTATTTTGATGTATAGAGCTTTGGAGATTTGTATTTTATTTCCGAGTTAGTTATTGTATGTAATTCGAGAGATTTGGTATTTAATTTGAAGAGATTGAAGATTTGTATTTATTTTTCGAGTTAGATGTTGTATTTATTCGAGAGACTTGTTGTATTTGAAGAATTGAGATTAGTGGATTTATATTATTGTGGGTCTATTTAGATGCTCTATACCTTGTTATTTGTGGATTTGGATTTATTTTATCGCATTAGTGCTCCGTTCGCTCTCCCCGGGCGGGCGGGGTGTTACACATATCTGTCCACTTCTTATCCTCTTTCAGAATCTCTTTTACCAAGAGTGCCCACATCTGTTAAGCAAGCTATGCGAGATCCAAGATTGTTAAAATCCATGCAAAATGAATATGATGCTTTGATAAAGAACAACACATGGACTTTGGTTCCATATAATCAAAATATGTCTGTTCAAGAGGTGCGCGTGCGTTCAGTTTAAGAAATTATATAATTAAACTCAGTTTAACCCAATTAAACCCTAAACATGCAACTAGGTGTGATTGAATAAGATGTATAACATGCTAGTATGCTCAAACACACACAATTGAGGAAAAATCCCCCAAATGGGCAAAACTATTTATTTTCATTATAATATTATAACATACAATTTCTCGGATTACAATGAAAATACAGTGACACGGAATTACCCGCAGGCGTCTGATCTGTAGTCGGCGGCTGGACGTTTCCCTTTCCAGGAGGGCAGCAATGAAGAATAAGGTCGGTCTTCTCCACAAGGGTATGAACAAACAAAAGTGTGTTCTTGGGTTGGAAAGTGACTCACACAGATATGGAAAGGTTGTGTGAATTAAACATGAGTTTGTGAACTCATGAAGATGAAGACTTAGAGAATTGGGACTCTGAAAAACGTCTCTATAAGTCGTGGAAAACAAATCCCCGAAGTCGGTTTACAAAAGAAAACCTGGGCTGAAAATAAGTGAAGACGATCTGCATGATTTTATCCCAGGCGAACCGGTCCGGTAAGGATGCGAATCGGTCCGAGGTCACACCGATCATTTTTAAAAGTGGTCTTATTGATTCACATTCGATCTGGGGTCTACTGGTTCAAGAGCAAGGCGGATAGATCCGAGTAGAGAGAGGATCGGTTCGGGGGTGGACCGGTTCATTTTCCAAACAGGCGGACCGATCCGGCTGTCCAGAATTTTGATTCCTTCCATGAATTATTTGATATTAGGATCGGTTGATGATGATGAGATCTTGAATTTCTTCAACAATGTAACGGCTTATGACATATACATAAATAGTGGACAAAATGTCCTTACATCTTTGGTAGGAAATAAGTGGATATTCAAAATCAAACTTAATTCGATGGACAGTTAGACAAGTTCAAGCCAAGATTAGTGGCTCAAGGCTACTCACAAACACCTGGTATTGACTACAGTGAGACCTTCATTCATGTAGTTAAACCAATAACTATTTGTGTGGTTCTTACTTTAGCTGTTTCTTCAAATTGGTCTATTAAACAACTGGATGTCAGTAATGCCTTTTTAAATGGGAATTTGACTGAAAGAGTATTCATGACGCAACTGTGACACCCCGCTCAATGAAATACCGGGTGATCAGTCCTATATCAAATTAAAACATGAATCTCTTCTACTTCATTCTTAGCATCACTGTCAAAAACTTTTTAAAACTTACTAACCACCAAGTATTCAAAAGCTGATGCCAAAATTTAAAACTTTTTATTTAACAGCAACAACCATGTAAATATCAATACGAACCATTCACACAAACCATGAATCTAAAGCAATACTGAATAAATCAATAATGACTAGACGAATAAACCATAGGCAGCAAATCAACATCCACTAATATAATCTAACAAAGAATAACAACCAGTACAAAGTCCGATTGAAATGAAAATATACCAAGATGCATCCTCCTCTAGGAATGAAATGACTGAAGCATCTATGTCCAAATCCTGCAACATCCACACCTGTTGCAGCTACGTATCCCTATAACGGATCTTCAAGTTTGGTATCCTTGTGGCTGGATACCTAAAATGTTTTAAAAATATTTTGCAAGTATGGGTCAGAGCCCAAAGTTCTTTTGAAAATATTTCTCAAGTGAATTAAAATTCAACAAATAAAATGTATGAATGCTCTTCATATTTAAGTTAGTGTCGCACTCCCTCGAGATACATCTCACCCCTCCTCTAAAGTGCACACCTAACGCTTTCTTCCCGACTCTCCTAGTTACAGCACCACGTCTAACTATCCTTGTCATGAAACTCCTTGAACTCTACTCTAACCTGAGTAATTTGTATCTTTACTTCGTAAGTTATTTATCACATTAACTTAATTAATCATTTCTTAAAAGCCATATAACATTCACTAGTTATATCAGTAATACAAATTCTCTTCATGTATTTAACTACCCGTATATAATTATCTACTCCATTATATACGTAGAACTATATTTCACAATTATTCATATGTTGAATATAAATAAAACCACTCTTAAAAGCCATATAACATTAACTAGTTATATAAGTAATACAAATTCTCTTCATGTATTTAATTACCCGTATATAATTATGTACTCCATTATATACGTAGAACTATATTCCACAATCACACATATGTTGAATATAAAACCATCCTTTTGAGTAATACCTCATCGGATGCATTCTCTAAAGTGTTATCTTCCCAGGTCTACTCAGTCCCACCTGGATTTCTGAGAAAGCTAGCCACCATCGAATCATAACATAGAAATAACAATGTATTGGAGGCGGTCATATTCTCCCGAGTGTGAAGATAATCATCTCAATACCCACCTCTATTTGGACGCTATGATCTTGGGATATACTTTCCCTACTCCTCAAGCTAGGGGATTCACCCACATCGCTCAACCTCCCTCGATAGCACTAGAGCATATAAAGCTAAATAAATACCTAGACACCGATATTTATGATCACACAATATATATACTATCACACTACCGTATATATATATATATATATAATCCAGGCTTTACCGTGTACAAAGTCCATAACACTAGCCAACATATTCCTGAGTCTATGGTCCGACTCTAATTTAATTAATTTGCCCATTAATTAAGTTAATATCTCCTCAAGTGTATGGTCCGACTCTAATTTAATTAATATCACCATTAATTAACGTAATATCTCCCCGACTCTATGGTCCGACTCTAATTTAATTAATATGGACATTAATTAACTTATTATCTCCCCGAGTCTATGGTCCGACTCTAATTTAATTAATATTCCCATTAATCAACTTAATATTTTTTCGAGTCTATGGTCCGACTCTAATTTAATTAATATGCCCATTAATTAACTTATTATCTCCCCGAGTGTCACACAATCAATGCACCCAAACTTGCTCACCTGGCCCGAATTTCAATCTCTTAGAAGGTACTCCTCAAAATTCCATTATAAAGAGAGCGCTCCTAATTAAATAATATTTAACAATTTATTATATTATCCTATAATAAATTATTCCAGCTATAATCTTTAATTAATTAATCCCCCATTAATTAATATGTTATCATGGCATTACTCAACCAAAAAATCCGGATACCCCCTTGGTCCATAATACAATATCCCCAAATCTGAGGTTTTCAGTTTACTCAATCTGCCAAGATTTTTAAAATGTCATTTTGGGGCATTTTGGGGCCGTTTTGAAAAAAGCGTATTAGAGAATTAAAGTTAGAAAACGCCATTTCCTAACAGATTATGTCAAGCATTTTATCCATAATTATTCACTAAAATCCTTACGAATCAAAATCAGTCTGAATAACTTGACTCGTAACATCCCCAAATCAAAACCCAATTTTTATTAACCCAATCCAAAAATAATTTGTATAACACCTACAATGATTTGAATTGAATATCATCGATTTACATTGAAGCAATTTAACCACTTGCCTTATAAATTCATAGTGTCTGATTATCCATTGGTGTAGATATCATTATGTGATGAAGAACACCTTCCTTGTTCTTCCTCTTTAGCTCTCAAGAGTCCTCCCTCTTTGTCCCTTATGTTCTCCAATTTCTCCCAAATGAGTTATGGCTGCCCACAACTCCAAAATTTTGGTTTTTATCTCCAAATCCTATTTTTAATCACATGGGCCTAATTAAAATGGCCAAAATACCCCCGAGTGGGCTCGATTATGCCCAAAAATATCATGTGAACCATTTACCATCCCCGGGTACACTTTTTCGACTATATCGGCCCATCCGGACTCAACCGTCCACTCAGAATTGACATTCGAATTAATTTATAAAAAGTTCCTATCTCACACCCAACTTAGTCTATATTCGACTTCCGACTGAGATAAATAAATGCCACATCACTTATACACATTATGACATAAATAAATTATTACTATTCACTTAGTAATTTAATTTCCGTAAATATTAACCATCTTCTCTCCGATTAATATTGAAATAAATATTAAGATAACTAATTCAATTAAATTACGACACACAAGAAAATTAAAATTTTCCCGAATTAATTAAATATTAAATGCACAGAAATACGGGGTGTTACATACTCCCCCCCTTACAAAGGAATTTCATCCCCGAAATTTGATCATAACTGCGGCGAATAACTCTGGATACTGCTCTCACATATTCTACTCTCGCTCCCACGTGTACTTATTAATACTGTGATGACCCCACTCCACTACACTCTAACACGCAGTACTACCTTAGACGGCAGCTTGCGCTCACATAGCTACTAGTCTCTCCTCATATGGGTGTCTTATTGCAATTCATTCTCCTCGAGTGGAACGTGCCCAAAAATCCCTATCGTTCATCCTGTATCTCTCTAGTTATGTCACGTGGGACACATCACATATTCAGTGAAGATGTTTTGGAAAACCTAGTCGATAAGAAACCGGTCCCACACTCTCAAATATAGGGAAAGGACCACATACCTCGATGATGGCTTCCCTTTTTTGTCGAACTTCACCACTCCTTTCATAGGAGACACCCGGACGAATACTTGGTTATAAATCTTAAACTCGATAGCCCCTAACAACATAGTGCCCCAGAAGATAAGCCTATACTCCACCAACTCCACTATCTCTATGTTAGGAATTCCCCTCCTTACGTCCCTGAACTATACGAAAGTATATAACTTACTCAATTTTCGCTGCTAGACCATAACCCATTTCGGGTCCAAGCAGTTTGTTATTTCCCCACCTTATATCAACCAAAGGTGGATAATGAAACATTTCCCATAAAGTCTCCCAAGGTGTCACGCAGATACTAAAATTTTACGAGGCATCACACGTAACTCTATTTGTGGTAATTACTACTCCCGCATTATCCAAAAATCTGGAATGCATAATCCTCGCTTCTCGTCCACCCATCAACTTATGGGCGACACGTTCATCCCAATATGTAACTGTGTCCCTATCACCTCCTAACACTTTTTACCAGAGGTGGGACTGAAAGGTCTCACCCAAATTCCTAACAATATTAAATGACACCTTCTTATGTTTCACTCATTCCCATTAATAGTAAAGTTGGGCATACTACTCGATAGTATAACCCATTCTGAGATAACAATTCATGTTCAGGTCAATCCATTCAACAACCCGATGGAAACCTTGACCCCTCCACGATTATTACCAACCTTAGCATTAATTCCATCTTTGAAACCATAAAATTTCAATAAATTCTTGGTTGATACCTTCAAATCAACCTTTTTCCCATTCATAAATGGTCTATCCGAAGACAAATTCACTATGTCTTACTCAACACTAATTCCTATGCTCAAGAACTATATTCCTTGTGCAGTTTTCGTCAGATAGGAATCTGCACCTTGCCTATGCGTAAGACCAATCTAAGCATATAAATAAGTGATACTCTTGTCTATTTTCCCAAAAATGTGACTTCTTTCTTTCCTTAAGATATTTTGTTACATGCGCCTCCATCGTCTTTACACTCCTTATCGTGGAGATAGTTCACCTTGATACGCATATAGTAGTATTGTTTCCTCTTTCAAATGGATTTTAGTTCACTGCACTTTCCCACTTATTTTCTGACTTCCCTGCAGGCATACATTCAATATGTTCATTCACACATCCCTTTATTTAAGACAACTCTAAAATCACACTAACCAGGGTGCCCATACACCCTAAATCCCATGCATATTTGCACAACATCACAGACGTCACATATGTAATATTTTTCTTTCAAGTTTATCCCACAAATCACATTATATCATATGATTACATTCGATATTTCCCCAAATCTCAATTTAATCTTCTCGATGTTACCCCATCCATTAACTTGCAGTGTAAAAGTTTTCTCAGTGCTTCTTTCGTAGCACTACCCGGTTATACTGGCCTTATAGCGTAATATCTTTCACCTCAAAGTGTAACTCCACACGATTAAAAATCACCCTTTAAACTGATGTCCTAGCATCATATAACGTCTTTCCACTACTGACGTTTATTAGGGCTTATGCGCATAACATTTCATAACAAAGCCCAAAATAAAACTTTCCCCAATGCATTAAACACTAGCATTGTCGTTCATTAATTTTCGTAGACCTGAGATTATAACTGGGACACCCAAAACTCTGTTCCTGTACTCAAATGTCTAATTGTCGACTCCTGCATCTCTAAAGGATTTATAAAATGCCGCGCTCACGCTATCACTAAGTCCTCAGTGCTAAGTCACTAACGATCTAAATCTCTTTGCTCCATAGTATATCCGCCATGCCCCGAATCACATCAGTAAAAATCCCTATGCACTAGAATACAATATACTAGATAACCCTACCCTCTGAAGGCTATTTTATAAAATATTTTCGCGAGCCTAACCTTCTTTCGAGTGGAACCTCGTAAAGAATACACATCCTGCCCTGGAATAGCGAACATGATAGTCTTGCTGTAACCGTCCACTATCGCTTACCCGTCGCTAACCAATCTGTACCAAGGATAAAATCATTCTCGCATAGCACTTCTCGAAATGAGTTAACCGTATAAAATCTACCATCTCAGTGTTCACACCTTCTCCTCTGCACATAAAACGAAAGAGAGCCCCGTTACCCCGCGGTAAACATATACTTAATAGTAACACTACGATACACCCACTAAACTGGTCTCCCATACGAATATAGTGTTAAGAAGATACTGTGACCACTCGGTCATAAAGTTCGCCCCATCTATCCGAGGATAAAACTTGTACTTCCACTCGCCTATATACCAGTGGCCCAAATGGTTCTTGGACATAATATTCTCATCCAAGCGAACCAAAACTTCATAATTGTTGTCCCTACTAGGCATCCCACTACTATCCCCTAATTCACCGTGGACATAATCAATTGTTGTGGTCCCACTTTCCACACATAAGACACTTCTCTGTGTCAATCCCCTGTCATTGGCCCCAATGGCCATGCCGGGGTTGTCCCTCTTGCGTACTTGGTAGTCTTAACCCAAATTATTACCCTCGTTGTCCCTTTGGCTTTGCTAGCCCTACGGGACTCGTTGCTGGCCTCGACGACCCGAATTAAATACACCACCAATCGGTAGGAATTTAACTGATATAAATCATATCGAAGGGTTCCTTTACTAGGTATCCCCTTATGGTGCCTCACTAGCACTCCTAAATACTATCTCGCCTTTTGATCAGATACTCCACCTCCCTTGGATTCCTTCTCACAGAAGTATTGATACATCCACCTCGTTAGGTATGAAGTTTGTTTCATAATTCAATTTTCCCTTATGTCCGGCCACTGTCCGGCCCTTCTGAAGTATGTACTGAAATCTCCTTTGCCTACCGGTTCAAACGGATGATGCGAAGATTAATGGTCAAACTGCACCTTAAATTTTTTATTATTTATGGTATTTCTCCATGGTTTAGTGACTGACTCCTACCACTACAACACCGCCCCACGGGGCCAAAAATTTCATTCAAAATTTAGTCCTGGGTGCCACTACACACCACCCTATACAATTGTCTTTGTGTTATTTCCTCCCATTGACTTATCCCGCTACTCTGCTACTCGAATCCTTATAGATAGCCCTTCCAAAAGGGTCCTTCCACACTTTCCCCATCCTTTGCTGACTACGCTGAGTGAGACTAAAATTGTACCACCATTATCTATAAAATTGCTTTGGGAGACTATCTCTCCCGAGTGATTATTATATCCCTACTGGCCTGAACAACAATCAAGGTGATTCCTATCACAATCACCATTTCTTGAATATCCTATGTCTTCTGTTGAGCCTCTCGTTCTGTAATTCTCCTATGGCCCTCATTGGTCATCCCAAGGAATGTTCGGTAAACAAAGCCCAACTAAACTCATGTATGAATCACTTCACTATTCTTGATAGAAGGAGAATGTAACTCGCATACGTAGAGGAATACAACAATCCTATTATAAGTCTCTACATCAAAGAACGCTAAGCAGAAACATAAAAAGCCGCACAGATCCTAAGGACATTAGAACCTGATGCTCTGATACCATCTGTGACACCCCGCTCAATGAAATACCGGGTGATGAGTTTTATATCAAATTAAAACACGAATCTCATCTGGTTCATTCTTAGCACCACTGTCGAAAACTTTTTAAAACTTACTAACCACCGAGTATTCAAAAGCTGTTGTCAAAATTTTAACCTTTTTATTTAACAACAACAACCATATAAATATCAATATGAACCATTCACACAAACCATCAATCTAAAGCAATACTGAATAAATCAATAATAACGGGCCGAATAAACCATCGGCAGAAAATCAACATCCACTAATATAATCTAACAAAGAATGGTAACTAGTACAAAGTCCGAAACTAATGAAAATATACCAAGCTGCATTCGACTCTAGGAATGAAATGACTGAAGCGTCTATGTCCAATCCTGCAACATTCACACCCATTGGAGCTACATATCTCTGGAACGGATCTTCAAGTTTAGCATCCCTATGGCTGGATACCTAAAAGGTTTTGAAAATATTTTGCAAGTATGGGTCAGAGCCCAAAGTCCTTTTGAAAATATTTTGCAAGTAAATTAAAATGCAACAAATAAAATGTATGAATGCTCTTCATATTTAAGTTAGTGTCGCACTCCCTCGAGATACATCTCACCCATCCTCTAAAGTTCACACCTAACGCTTTCTTCCTGACTCTCCTAGTTACAACACCCCGTCTAACTATCCTTGTCATGAAACTCCTTGAACTCTACTCTAATCCGAGTAATTTGTATCTTTACTTCATAAGTTATTTATCATATTAACTTAATTAATCATTTCTTAAAATCCATATAACATTCACTAGTTATATAAGTAATACACATTCTCTTCATGTATTTAATTACCCGTATATAATTATCTACTCCATTATATACGTAGATCTATATTCCATAATTATTCATATGTTGAATATAAATAAAACCACTCTTAAAAGCCATATAACATTAACAAGTTATATAAGTAATACAAATTCTCTTCATGTATTTAATTACCCGTATATAATTATCTACTCCATTATATACGCAGAAATATATTCCACAATCACACATATGTTGAATATAATTAAAACCATCCTTTTGAGTAATACCTCATCAGATGCATTCTCTAAAGTCCTATCTTCCCAGGTCTACTCAGTCCCACCTGTATTTTTGAGACAACTACCACCATCGAATCAGAACATAGACTTAATAATGTATTGGAGGCGATCATATTCTCCCGACTGTGAAGACAATCATCTCAATGCCCACCTCTATTTGGATGCTATGACCTGGGCATATACTCGCCCTACTCCTCAAGCTAGGGGATTCACCCACATCGTGCAACTTCCCCCGATAGCACTAGAGCATATAATTCTAAATAAATACGTAGCCACCGGTATTTATGAGCACACAATATATATACTATCACACTACCGTATGTATATATATATATATATATATATATATATATATATATATAATCCAGGCTTTACCGTGTACAAAGTCCGTAACACTAGCCAACATATTTCCGAGTCTATGGTCCGACTCTAATTTAATTAATTTATCCATTAATTAATTTAATATTTTCTCGAGTCTATGGGCTGAATCTAATTTAATTAATATGCCCATTAATTAACTTAATATCTCCCCGACTCTATGGTCTGACTCTAATTTAATTAATATGCCCATTAATCAACTTAATATTTTCCCGAGTCTATGGTCCAACTCTAATTTAATTAATATATCCATTAATTAATTTATTATCTCCTCGAGTGTCACACAACCAATGTACCCAGACTTGCTCTTAGAAGTTAGTCCTCAAAATTCCATTATAAAGAGAGCGCTCCTAATTAAATAATATTTAACAATTTATTATATCATCCTATAAAACATTATTCCAGCTATAAGCTTTAATTAATTAATCCCCCATTAATTAATATCTTATCATGGCATCACTCAACCAACATATCCGGATACCCCCTTGGTCAATAAAACAATATCCCCAAATTTGAGGTTTTCAGTTTATTCAATCTGCCCAGATTTTTAAAATATCATTTTGGGGCATTTTGGAAAAAGCGTATTAGATAACTAAAGTTAGAAAACGCCATTTTCTATAGGGCACTGCGGACATAATCGCCATTAACAGCTTCTATGAATCATTTTACCCATAATTATCCACTAAAATCCTTACGAATCAAAACCAATCCTAATAACATGATTCGTAACTTCCCCAAATCAAAACCCAATTTTTATTAACCCAATCCAAAAATAATTTGTATAACACCTACTATGATTTGAATTGAATATCACCAATTTACATTGAAGCAATTTAACCACATGCTTTACAAATTCCTAGTGTCTGATTATCTTTTGGTGTAGGGATCGTTGTGTGATGAAGAACACCTTCCTTATTCTTCCTCTTTGGCTCTCAAGAGTCCTCCCTCTTTATCCTTTATGTTCTCAAATTTCTCCCAAATGAGTTATGGCTGCCCACAACTTCAAAATTTAGGTTTTTATTTCAAAATCCCATTTTCAATCACATGAGCCTAATTAAAATGGTCCAAATACCCCCGAGTGGGCTCAGTTATGCCCAAAAATATCCCGTGAACCATTTACCACCCTCGGGTACACTTTTTCGACTATCTCGGCCCATCCAGACCCAACCATCCACTCAGAATTGACATTTGAATTAATTTATAAAAAGTTCCTATCTCACACCCAACTTAGTCTATATCCGACTTCTGGATGAGATAAATAAATGCCTCATCACTTATACACGTTATGACATAAATAAATTATTACTATTCACTTAGTAATTTAATTTCCATAAATATTAACCGTTTTCTCTCCGATTAATATTTAAATAAATATTAAGATAACTAATTCAATTAAATTACGACACACAAGTAATTTAAAAAAATTTCGAATTAATTAAATATTAAATGCACAGAAAATACGGGGTGTTACATCAACCTATGGGATTTGAAGATTTTGAAAATACAACACATGTTTGTAAACTCAATAGAGCTTTATATGGTTTGAAGCAGGCTCTAAGAGCATGGAATGACAAACTCAAGTCTACATTGGCAAAGTGGGGATTTCTGGCTGCTAAATCTGATTCCTTATTATTTATTTTTTGTTCAAGAACAAATCTCATTTTATTTCTAATTTATGTTGATGATATCTTGATAACCGGACCAAATGATTCTCTCATTGCAAAGTTCATTGATGACCTTTAAAATGAATTTTCTTTGAAAGATTTGGGATTTATTCATTACTTCTTGTGAGTGGAAATTCGTAGGACAACCAATGGTTTTTACCTGACTCAAACAAAATACATTAAAGATCTTCTAACAAAAGTGCATATGGAAGGTGCTAAGACCTGCACATGCCCCACAAATGTTACTCAAAAACTTAGTCTTTGTGACAGTGAGCCTTTTGAGGAAATCTCTTTATATCGCAACACCATTAGTTCCCTTAAATATCTCACTTTAACAAGACCGGATGTTGTCTTTATCATAAATAAACTTAGTCAATTCATTCATGCTCTCACTTTACTTCACTGGCAAGCCTGAAAAGAAGCTGCTGAGATATCTCAAAGGGAAAATTTCTGAAGGTTTGCTAATTCAAGCTTCTCCTTATTTGATATTGGAAGGGTATTCAGATGCTAATTGGGCCAACAGTCCTGATGATCACAAATCAATTGGAGGATACGCTATTTTCTTTGGAGGAAACCTTGTCTCATGGTATTCAAAGAAACAAAAAGTGGTGGCATGTTTAAGTACAATAATTGAATTTATAGCTTTAGCAAATGCATCTGCAGAAGTTATTTGGCTTCAATCCTTGCTCAATGAACTTCAATTTAGTTTACCTCAAGCTCCAGTTTTGTGGGTGGACAATCAAAGTGCTACTTCTTTGGCCTGCTAATCCAGTTTCTCATGCTAGATCTAAACACATTGAGATAAACCTCCATTTTGTTTGTGATCAAATTATAGCTCACAAACTTTAAGTCAGATATGTCCCTTAAAGATCGGTTTCAATATTTGAAGGCTTTGAGGGGGGATAATAAGGATCCTATGGTCAATGATTAGTTAGTTTGTTAGATCTGTTATAACAGTTAGTTTGTTAGATCTCTTATAACAGTTAGCATTGTTAGTTAGGCTGTTAGTTTGTTAAATGTAGTTTCATTACTTGTGATGTAACGTATATATAAATACATGAATAAGATTGAATGCTCATTATTCTTGTTGAGCATTTGTGAATTCTTCATTATGTTCTCTCTTATGTTGCTTTACTCATAGAATCGTTTCATTAAGAGACCCATAGTAGGTATAAGTTCATTAACTTAATAACTTTTTCATTCCATATCACCTCATTCTATTCTCTTACTTTCTCATCCCTATCATAAGAGACTCTCCCTCTCTCTATTGGGTATAAACAAAAAAAACCACCCACTTCCATTTGTTTTCTTATATCATGCATGTGATTATTTTCGTATCACCAACAGCGAACACGAGATAAAGCTTAAGGAGAAGTTTAAGTGCATGTGTATGATATGATCAATTGCTTTTCTAGTATTTATTTTTACGTATTATACAGTTTTCATGTCTGTGATAAAAGTTCTTCACATCTTCTAGTAAATGTTTTTTTACGATATCTGATATAAGTAGCAAATATAACTCAATAAAATTTATGCATAAAATCGGCAATAATAGTTATATACATGTGTGTGAATTTTAGTTAAAACAATTACAAACATGTAATTATACCGATTTATTTGGATTAATAAATATATAATAATTTGAGTTTGCATGCACTGCCCTATTGTTTTAATCAGTGTTCTAAAAAAACGTGCTTAGGCGGCGCGCCTAGGCACGAGGCTTTATAGATACGCTAAGTTTTGGCGTAGATTAGGGCGTGATCAACGATGGTCAACGTTTTTTGGATTAAGGCGTGAAAAATCGCGCATTTTGGGGGGGGGGGGGGGGTTAGGCGTGAAAAACGTGAGTTTTTTAGAAGTAATGCGTGAAAAACTTGAGTTTTTTTTTAGTATTTAAAAAAAACTAGTATTTAAACTTACAAATATTTAGACATATTTTAAGGTAGGTACAATTTTAATATTTTTAATAGCTTTGTCATAGTAAAAAAATATTAAAATGTATTAAAAAAGGCTTAAATGCCTTTTCATGATTTTTTACGCCTAATACCCACCGAGGCTTCTAAGGCTTAAGGTTTGACCTCCACACCTCGATCACTTCTCTCATTTTTTTTCTTCATTATTTCACTTTGGAAAATTACGACTTTTGAAAAAATAGCACTTTCTCTAAGGGAAAGTGCTAGGAGGAAGAATTTTTGGTACAAATTTACTAAACAGACAAAGATGTATCTACATTGCTGATCATGTCTGCCGAATATCATTAAAACCCATGAAGATGTATTTATATTCCAAAGGTGTTTTTCTTTCAAACTCTATAATTTTTAGCAATTCAACCCCCAAACAACCCTTTTTTTAATAGACTCACCCAAAAAATGAAAACCCAAAATAATCCAAACCAACCCTGTTTTTACTACTAGATTGGAACATGGGGTTGCATTCCATTTTCAATGCTTTCTCTAGCTGAGAGTATGAAATCAGTAAACATCTAATCAAATTCATGCAATCCCTCTTACAAATCCAATTAATTGCAAAAGTTGCATCATATGGTGGGAAATGACTAATGTAATGCATCAACTGAAAATAAAAAATTGTTATATGTTGTGTAAATATTTGTAGTACCTCGGAGTATAAAGTTTTATATGCTCTGTAAATAATTGTGGGTTGAGAGTACGAATATAGTACTCAAAATTTATTCGACAACATAATCATTGCAAAGGTTTACTTTTCATGATATTACAGGTATAATTATTTTTTTGCAATTTAATGGATTTCGTTTAAATGCAAGATGAGCCTTAAAATTCTTTCGGTGCCATAATTTGTGCAACATATTTTTGTAACCTTTGCCGCTGCCTATTTGTATTGAGAAGTATGTACTGGGGTTGTAAATGTAATAATACATATAAAAAAAATTTACACCATATTTTATGACTATTCTACTTTAATACATATATTGTATTTGAGAATTATTTAATTGCAATTATACAATTATATAGATGCTTTATTTTAAACGTTCGTGCATCGGTTAAAATCTAATATACATGTATAATAGATGAGGAGAAAGACAATAAAGGAGAAGACAATTAATGTCGTAGAAGAATGAGACTGGAATTTTGCATGGAGCATGCTTGGGAAATGTTGTAATTATTGTTACAGCTAAATTAATCATCATTTGATGGAATTATTATTATTATTATTGTTATTATTATTATTATTACTAGGTGTAAACCCGCGCGATGCGCAAGTTAGAATACCCGAGACCGTGTTAAACATGGAGGCAATAACACGGTTTACGAAATGACTCTTTTGGTAATCATTGATCTTAATGACTTGTTTCCAGTATCCTTCCACCTCTGGAAGGCCATTGCACTTGCAGATGTAAACCAGGCTCAGAATGTCCTTCTGGAAGTAAGACCCAGCCAAACCAACGGTTGTGTTCAAAAACTTGGGACCAATTGTTGTGTCCTCACCAACTGCATAAGACACCTCTGAGACATTTGCACCAATGGCCTCACATAGTGCTGACATAGCATTAACATAGGAGACTATATGTGCCAAGAAGGCATTGGCAGCAAGCTTTGAGAGTTCTGCATTCCATAAATTGGTGGTGATGATTTGATCTCCAGGGATCCAGTGAGCATAAACATCTTTAAATGATTGATATGCCTTATGTATCACATGTATAGTGGAGTGTAGCACATGTGTAACATATTGTGTATTACACAGTGTATAGCACTGGTATAGCACAATATAATACATTTGTCAGGTATATTTGACGGAAAGCATAATGCTAATGTATAAAGTCGAGGTTATTTTGTGCCTAATAAGAGAACAAAATAAATTAAGTGCCTTCAGTTAAAGCACAGTGTAATACATTAACATCGTGCCTAATAAGAAATTATTAAAATACTCATTTCGTCCCCAATTTAGAGTACTATGACCACTCATGTTGTCTTCTTCAAGGCTCACTTCGTCCCAAGTTATAGAACGTTATAATACGCCTTTTATATAGCACATATAAGAACCTAAATAAATGAAAAAAATATGAAGAGATAGAGGTATAAGACTATGAAAGAAAAAAGGAAAAAAAAATTTAAACATCCTTTCAACCTAAGCCATAGATCAAATTCCTAAAAACCGAGTCCATGATTTTGATCCGAATTAAATTTGAAATCAAATCCGAACAAATAGATATAGAAACAGAGGATAAACAATCAACCGTGAGAGATAAGCATCATATAAACAATCAAACGTAAGAGAGAAATGTTTTTCATAACTCTCTAAAGTATAAAGTAAATTTTAAGAGGAAATTTCCTGTGTCATATAAACTTCGAAGAGCAGGATGAAATTTTGATTTGTCTAATATAGTTCCCAGCTGAGTTTAGAGAAAAAATACCATAGTGATTTCCTTTCCAAATTATCTGATCGGAAGCCTGATTACTCAATTTTTGGATTCTTACATACTTCACTTTGTTCTCTAAAGGAAAATAAGCACATAATTTGTTGACATCTCACTCCCCATCGACATTGAATAAGACTGTCAGGTACTCTACTAATAATGCAGTCTTGGTTTGCCAAAATACCATCACCAGACCTATTTTCCCATCCCAAACTGATATCAATAAGTTAAGAAAAAATATACACCCGTTGTGATAAAAAAGTAAAATGGGATATTAAAAATGAGCTCTGCACAAAACACAAAATAGAGTTGAACTCAATAACTAACCATTTATAATCCAAACTCAGCAGGTCGTACTAAAACCAAATTTATTATCATAGAGGAATCAATTTTTTGAATCAAGTACTAAAAGGGAACTCTTAAAACCTAATATGTAAAAACGGGAACTTTATGTTTAGAAAATCATAAGATCAATATCAAAACTCATAATGAAAGTCCCACTTAAGATAATTAGAAACATACACCAATCTAGCTAAATATACACCAGCCCAGCATATAATTGTGCATGAGATAGTTAGAAACATACACCATACTATTTATGACTAATATAAGTCTAAACCATATGCACCGAATTGAATATACTGACATATGCTCTGCTATATGAAGTCTAAACCACAGCCATAGAATCAATCAACTGGAATGAACACATACAACCTGGTGAACAGTAACTACATTTTTAACATGTACTATATGAAGCATAGAGAGAAAGTACTATGAAAGATAGTTGAAGGAGATTGAATGCATCTTCATAAACATTCTAGCCTTTTCCATTCCCTAGTCAAATTCAAGGAAAACAAATTCTTGAACTCAGTTACTTTTGAATTGCGAGGCACAACTGGCATCTTGTGGAGTAGTTGGTCTATCATCAGCATTAGCAGTAGCAATAGGACAGTTCTCTACCATAGCTTTCCCTTCTTGTTTCTTTTGGTTTAAGATCAATAGATAAAATTTCATCTTCTTTGTGCCTATTATACACATCGGCTTAAAAGGTTTTTTCATCATTAGCATCCCTGGCACGAAATGTAATGAAATATCGCCTCCCTTTAGAGGTCATTCGATTTTCCCTCTTAACCCTCATAAAATTATGGTTTGTATTATGTTGCTTGTCATAATCTTGAATTGCAAGTTTTCCAATTCACATATGCGCTTGTCAGAATGAGCTCGAATAAATGGAATGATCATGTTACACGCCAACGCCATAGATAAGAAACGTTATCAACCTTGAAACTCTTGCTAGTCGATTTTCCCCCCACTGGACTGATTGATTACTGTCCACTAATTGTACATATTGAGTTTATGCTGTGTGAATAAACTGACATATGTTCTGCTGTGTAAATAATTCAGTTGGTTCTTTAATAACCTCGAAAGCCCTGTGTGTGTGAAAGTCTGTGTTCAAACTCTATGTTTGCCGTGAAAAATTATGTTGGTTCTTTAATAATTCTTGTCGTATAGTTAGTTCTTTGCAAAACACAAATAATGCATGAAATTGTATATTGGTAAAAAAATTCCTTCACATAGAAAAATGATATATACATGTTTACTATTAATCGAAAACGAATGGCTCACAAAGAAGATGCTCACTTGAGTCATCCGTCAAGCATTTGTAGTGCGCAAGTAAAACCAAGCATCTTTTTTTATTGCATACAGTTCAAATAGAAAATTAAACATGAGGCCTATGAAAAATTACAAAAGTAAATATTTATAGAACCTTTAGCACCTGAATTATTGTCTTTAATTCGCATGTAAAGTGTTTACTTAGTGTCATCTATATTCTTCCCTTTGTAGTAATAAATAGTAAGAAATAACAATTTGTAGCGTTATATAATATTGTAATTCTCACAAAATTTGTGTTATAACATTTGTTGCTCTCAATGTGACTGAACAAAGACAATCAAATACTTGATTCGAAGTGTCCAATGCCATTTGGTCTCATGAGAGAACATTTGCAAAGCTTCTTGTAACGTATTTACGGTTGCTCAAGATTTGTTTATGCTAAGAGTTACAGGGCTTCAATTTTGTGTGGTTGGTGTAGTAGATGAAACAATTAGAGATAGGTGTTTAGGAAGGAGTCTTAAGAAAAACAGCAATATACAATCTCAATTGCCTCCAAACCTTTACATCTTAGCTTCAGAAGTACAATTACTATGAACAAATAGAGTTGAACCAAATATACAATGATAGAGTGAAGTGAGACGATGGTAGTAAGGGGAGTTAAGATTAAATATATGTACCAACTAAAAATTAAGAGAAATATAATCATTAACAAATATATAACAATTGTTGTTGTAAAACAATTATACACGTATCGTAATTTTTTCAATATCATCACCTTCCTTTTTTCATTTAACACCTAATATAGCAGAACTAAGTAAAATCCATAAGGAAAAACGAAACATAAATTTGTAGACCTTTTTTCATTGATTTATGAACTTTGTTAATTTTCTTACAAATTTTTGAAATAATTAACTTGAAGATTGTACACTCCAAAATGTGTTTTTTTACAGACTACCATCAAAATCACATATACACGAACACAATGAGGACTGATAGAAAACCGACATGACATGACTGGGTATCACCCTTACATGAGCACAAATATAATTATTTCTATTTTCAAGAAATAAAAAAATATATAAAAAGTTTAACTTATATCTATTCAAATAAAGCATTGTAATACCATGGTACACATATTACCTTTAAAGGGAACTTCAACAATGAACTCGGACTTAATATTCTCTTTTCCTAGTGTAAATCTTGATGATCCGAAAACTTTGACAGAATGTCTCTCACCATTGCCGCACTATAGTTCTAGCAGAATATACCTGTAGCATACACATCCTTACAAATTTGACTTCTAAATTATGGTCTAAGAAAAAGGTAAGTGGAAAAAAATAAGGCTAATTACATCATCCGCATGATTATTTAATCATTTATGAATGGAACAAAACTTGAACACAACTTCTTTAAAAAACAGTATATCCCCAAGAAAATATTGATGATAAAAAGACAAATGTGTATCTAAAGTAAAGATATAAACCTATTCATTTATTACCTTAAGACATGTTGTGTGTTAGCATTCCAATCCTCCAAATGCAATGCTACAACAATTACTAAAGGTTAATCAACAAAAAGAAAATCAAGATATGCGTAGATAACTGAAAATCCCGTAGGAGTACAGCAAGAAGGAGACTTTAAAAAGATTGTACCTTGTTGGAAATTTCTTAATTGGGTCGCCACCAAATGCATTTTTCGCCGGTAGGACAATTATTTGCAGAGTTGTCCAGTGTCTTCTCAACTTTGCATAAAATTATAAAAACCAACGTCCATTTGTCGACAGGCGTATAGATTCCCGATATCCTTCAATCTTGACAGTGTCTCGATTTCTCTCGCTGCCCAACCAACTTTCTTCCTTTCAGCGTGATTAACCCAACATGTATCTATTTCTGGCCTTAACTTACCGAACAACAACTCGGAACAACCTGAAATTTCCATTTTTAGCAAATAGGTAATGTGAACCTTAAAAAAAACTAAAACGTAAAATGCGTACACAATAAAAAAAATATATACCTCTAAGCTACGTCCTATCCACACGTACATAACCCCGTAACAAAATAATGAGGGTATAGGGATCAAACGAAGAAATAAGATGAAAAGCTTTCAAACACTTCCAGTATATTACTTTCGTTTTATATTTTCAAGCCATGTATAAGCTTCATATGGGTTTTCTAAAAATCAGAATCACCATGAAAATTGGAACCCGACACGCCATGATTTCAGTAATAAGAGTTACAGCTGAGAAATCGAATCGACTTATCACGGTTTCAAATTTGTGCACAAATTGACACGGGTGGGTTTCATGTTAGCTGAACCTCCTGCGTTTGACCGTTTCAAATTCTGTTTAGAAACCAAATTCTGAACCCAACTTAACATTTCATGACCCACCATAGATGGGTACAAACTCGATTCAGCTAAGGCATCAAACCGATTGAGTTGAGGCCTCAAACCGACCTACCCCAAATGAAAATAAAGAATGTTTACAAATGATTACGCTGTAATCATTTGTAGATATATTAAAAGTTCCAAACGGAAAATACATACACAATGAAAACAAATCAAATTGTATGTCTCCTCATGTGCCCCTCTTCTGCATCCACGATATGACAAACCTTGCTTCTAGCGTTTGGTCTTAGAGACATGCTTCCAGATTTATTTTGAACCCTAGACAAAAAATGCTACAGGGCTTTGGAAATAAATTGAGGGGAGAGGAATGGTTGTCTTTAATTTAGACTTTTGGTATTCTCTGGGTGTGTAAATCCTTATAGTTGTTCGTCGATTGGATATATGGATAACTGAGAATTTTTTTTTTTTATAAGGTATTTTTCATATCATGAGGATTGAGATTATCAATTTATACATCAAGTCACATGAACACCTTGTTTTATTAGAAACAATAAATGCTTGTCTATAGCATTATAGAGATAGAGATTAGAAACAATAAATGCTTGTCTATAGCATTATAGAGATAGAGATAGATAGAGATGTGCCACGTGGATAGGCTAATTGCAAAGCATAATAAATGCCTTGTTTTGCATTTTATAGTATTAAGAGATTATTATAACATGTGCTTTAAGGGCACACACTAATAACTTAAAAGTAGTAGGGACAAAGTTTCAATTTACATTTAATAGGGCACGAATAGTCAAGCACATTTTTCATACTTACTATTATGAAGTTCAAAACATGTGACCTAAAGGAACATGTGCCTTAAGGTAACTAGAAAAATATAACATGTTCCCTAAAGCCACATGTTAAAAAGCTTAAAATAGTCTTAGTACAAGTAACGGTGCTCTTTTAATTGTACGATAGAACTTTGTTTCTTTTATTTAGGACCAAATACCAAAAATTCCCTCAAACATTTTTTAATACACATTTAGTCCAAGCCTTTTATTTTATACCAAAAAGTCTCTTATTCTCTTATCTTCAGAGGGTCGCGCCAGCGCCAATGTAAAACATTTTTGACATGGAGAAGGATTTTTTGGTTCAAAAGAAAAAGACTTGGACTAAACGTGTATTAAAAAAAGTTCGAGGGACTATTTGGTATATGCCCCTTTTATTAAGGGGCATATACCGAATAGTCCTTTAAACTTCTTTCAATACATGTATAGACCAAGCCTTATTATTTTGCACCAAAAAGTCATTCACCATGCCAAAAAGGCTTTACCATGCCGTTGGCGCGGACCTTTAAAGATAAGAGAATAAAAGACTTTTTGGTATAAAATAAAAGGCTTGGACTAAATGTGTATTGAAAAATGTTTGAGGGACTTTTTGGTATTTGATCCTTTTATTTATAAGTTTTAATATGTGTCCCGGGGCACTTGTTATCAAGAGGCTTATTATTATTGTGATATTATTAATAATTATTAGTTTTAAATTAGATATTTGGCCTTGGGAATTTTCATATTGCATAACAGTAGTCAAGTTGGATTAATTTTCAAATTGAACCTCGTGAGGGTGGAACTCGGCTCAACGATCGTTCTATAGTAACTTGAGTTTTAAGGTTCAAATCACAAAACAGCCTCAACGTGAGCGCGATAAGGCTCCCTACGTCATGCTCTCTCCGGACACCTCAGTGGTGAGCGGGACTTTATATTGAAAGTACTAAAATCGAGGATTGACAATTTCTTATTCTAAAATTTATATGTGGAGATAATACCAATCGACATTTACTTCTTTCAGATCCTATAATTAAACAGGAGCTTTGTACACTGGTACGACAAACTAAAATTGAGGATTGGGAATTTCTTATCTAACTAGTGCTGGACTGCAGGGTGGCAATAAAAGAAGAGGTTCAATGATGAAAAAGGGTTTAACTCTACAAATGTAAAAAGCATGAAGAGCTATGGATCAACTTATGCTAGAATGGAATACATATCCTCTCACTGACTTAGGAAAGGTTCTCTTGATAAAAAGGACTGATTTTCAGCCGGATCAAAACAGAAACTTCGGCTTTTAGAGAAATTATAATTTTTGGCCTAATACGGGTTACTTTTATTTTTTGGCAAAATCGAATATACCGAAGAAAAAATGTATCAACTAATCTAGGAAATTTTACAAAAAAAAAACAAAAAGTGGAAACATTAGGAATAATTTTGGAACATTTTGGCATAAGAAAAAAAAATCGTAATTGCCATATAGTACCAAAATTGAGAACATTACGAACAAACAAAAAGGGGTCCCTCGAACATTTTCTGATACACGTTTAATCAAAGTTTTTTTATTTTGCTAAAAAAAGTCCATCATATCGTTGGTGCGGACCGGTAAAAATAAGAGAAAATTAATTAAATGAGACTTTTTGGTACAAAATAAAAGATTTGGACTAAATGTGTATTAAAAAAATATTTAAATGACTTTTTGATATTTAATCTAACAAAAAATTTGAAAACTCGGAGAGTTACAATTAATTTTGATTCCGATACAATATTCCAAAATTTTCCCATCATAACATTTTCTCCCATAGGAGTCCGTCATTATTGTATCCGAGTCCTTCATTATGCCATATGAACAAATATTGTCTTTTTTCTTACCAATGTTATATGAACAAACTTTATATGGAACACAAAATATGAGCACCTTAATGACAGTGTTTAAAAAGGAGGAAATGCAAGGCATTGTACCAAAATTAAGTTAAGGCATAACATATTACATTACTAAGATAAATGCACTTTTGCAACCAAAAGAAGCATATCTTAATTGGGAAAGAACAAGTTAAGTCAAGCTGGACAACAGGTTAGAGTTAAATAAGCAAATGAGAAAATAAAAGAAGTAACCCGTCAAAAGAAAAAAAGACATTGAACAAAAGGGAGAGAGAGAGAGAGAGTAGCTGGAAAGAGCTAGGGTGGTAATTTTAGAAATGATACGAAAAAACGACACGGAACGACACGAAATTGACACGATGTTTCGTGTTCGTATCGTGTTTTTTTGGCACGAAGTCATGTCGTGTCGTGTTCGTGCCTTAATTATGAGTCGTGTCGTGTTATCGTGTTTTTTAAGCTTGAAATTTAAGAAATTATCGTTGTCGTGTCGTGTCGTGTTATTTTTTATTCGGGTCGTGTTCGTGTCAGCTAAAAAAAGCACGAAGTCGTGTCGTGTTCGTGTCCGAAAAAACCTTGTCGTGTCATGTCGTGTCGGGCCAAAACACGGCCCGTTGACCCGAATTGCCATCCCTAGAAAGAGCATTATCAAACTGGAAAGGAGGAAAAGATGGCGGCAAGAAAAGCATTTAGGGCGAAAAAGATGAGCATAAAACAAAAAGAAAATTACTAACAAACAAATGCACAAGCTACAAAGAAAACCCTTCTACAAATGGTCAAAAAGATGCTGGAAAGAGAGAAACTGCCTCCAGATAAAACCTTAGAATCTTTGGAGCACCTATTTTGTCTGTTGAATGAAAATCAATCTTCTTTCATGTGAGGGGGGACATATTTCATGTGATCACAAGATAGATTTTATTTACTATGGACATTGTTTATTTATTTAACTTTTTTATATCATAATGGTGTTTGGATCAGTTTTAAGTGCCTCTCGAATAATTCACATTCGCAATTCGTGATTTCCGTTGATCAAGTATTATTTTGACAGTACCAAAATTAAACAGGTGCCCAAATCCAATTCCCTCCAAATCTATTCCTAGTGACAACGTTGTCCCAATGGACTAAAAAGACTTGGTTAATAGACGTTGTTTATTGAAACTAAGGGTCAGGCTTAAATATAATTTTACTTTGTCTTACTTTGAGGTAATAAGCTGTTGGACAGACTTATTATCTGTTTGACAGATGTTTATGATTGGAGTATGCAAGTAAATTATTCCATTAAGCTATTCTATGTCCCAGAAGCTACACAAATACATAATCACACAAAAAGTGTGTCATCCTTAGGATTTACAATTTGAATTTTGCGAACTCACCAAGTTGTGCAACTATCATTACACACAACTAGCATTCCCACCAAATTTATCTAAGGTGAGTTATTTTGTTATTGTAACTGGTTTCACACAAATATTTTATAAATAAAAGAAAATTAAATTTTAAATTAATATCAAAAGTCATATAAAAAACATTCAATAAATGCTATCGATATTTTTAATTTCGAGAATATATTACAATGCAATTTCCATTTACTTTTATGACTATTTAATAAATAAAACAATTATTTTCAATCATTGAATTCGTTTAATATAATAATTAAAACTATATACATGAAGTTTTTGGATTTTTAAGAACTTTTCACTATTTCCTCACAGAACTTCGATCCAGCTGAAAAGATGATTCGATGTAAGCAACCAAACCCTAATAAGCCAATCTACAGAAAAAATTTAGGAAAACCAAATTTCACCAAATAAATTAATAATAATATTCCAATACCACATACATAAAAAAAAATGGAAGCCTCAAATTAGTCAATTGGAGAACAAACAGTAATGAAATATATTTTTTAGATAACTAAAGACAGTTCCATAAGAATTACAAGCCGCAACATCAAGTGATCTTAATGTTTACAGTCTAAGATGGCCCTTAATATTCTAATGTTGGAATATTTTTGATATTTTAATGTGCGCTTACATATTAAGTAACAATTGCATTTGAGCTTCTATTCTGATTGGGTTACATAAGTGATCTAATTAGTTGATCCAGATAAGACATTTAAAATAAGTATGAATTTTGTTATGTGTGGTTATCCAAGAGTCACCTAATGTTGTCAAGAGTCACCTATTGGTTACTCAAGAGTAACCTAATTAGAACTTATGAGGTTCTAATTAGATGTTTATATAAAGAAGGGTTCTTGTCCCCATGGTTAATGTACTCACATAATCTTCTCCCTATTTTTCATCACTGAGAGAGAACTCAAAGAGAGAGAGAGATTAGTCCGTGGAAGACCTCTAACTAGGGGTGGCAATTCGGACCCGAACACGACAACACGACACAATCCAACACGAAATTAAAATAGCTTTTTATGTCCGGGCCTATTTTTTAAGCCCGTTAGCTGGTCGTGTCGTGTTCGTGCCAAGAAATTGACACTAAATTGGTCCGATAATGACCCGTTAGAGCTCAATTAACACGATCCAATTTCAACCCAATTAGAACCCAATTTAGACCCAAATGGACATAGTAAATTGACGGGTTATTGTGTGGTTAAATTGACGGGTTATCGTGTCGGACCGTGCCAATCGTGTCAAATTGACACGATTTTTTTTATCGTGCTATTCGTGTCGGGTCGTGTTATTAACGGGTCGTGTTGTATCGTGTTCGGGCTGGATAAAATCGAGTCGTGTCGTGTCGGGCCAGACCCAAACACAACCCATTGGCGCGAATTGCCACCCCTACCTCAACCCCCATGTTTCAATTACAACCATGGATTTAGGTACACCGTTCTAACAATTTGATCATGTAATCTTGATAATCTAATATGTTGATATTAAGAATTTCATCCCAACAAGTGGTATCAGGGTAACTTCATATTAGATTATTAGGAGTGATATTTGATTATGAGTAAGAAGTAATTTTGTTTTATTTTACAAACATACAATCTTGTGAAAATCCATATAGCTTTTAAGATTCTATATTGAATTTTAGGTATGATTTCTTGTGATTTTTAATAATTATAATCCCAAAATTGATTTCGTGTGAATCTAGGCGTAAAAATAATTTTGAGGCACTACAAGAAAAATGGTCATTTATGTCAGTAAAAAACTGACATAAATGACTGTATATGTCAATTTTAGAATTTTTCAAAACTGACATATAAAGCCCTAACATAAATGTTCGTAAAACTGACATAAATAATATCACATTTATCTCAGTTTTTAAGAACACGCATAAAAACTACAGTATTCAACATGTTTTTAACCACATTTTCATGAAAAATTGACATAAATAACATCACATTTATCTCAGTTTTAGCAATTTTATGAGAGTTTTTTTAAAACTGGCATAAATGTTAATATAAAAAATTAAAAAAAAAATCATTATTCCACCAATAATCAACTATTATTTGAGCTTAAATCAACCCTTGAAAATAGATAGTAATCAAGGTCATAACTATCACGAACTTGATATATACGTCAAGATACTTATAATCACTAAATATTTATGTGAAGTACATTATATCCAAAAACTAGCTAGTATGCGAGCTACTTGATGATATTCAAAAATTAGCTAACGTCTAGTTATCTACGTGATAATATCCTAAAAATAGTGATGATACATCACAATATCCAAAAACTAGCATTGCAAACTACATCATAAGATCCATAATACTCAAGCTAGGACGTGTCGAACGTAATACTCGATCAAGTTTGTTCTCAACGCTATCCAACCCAAATGAGTAACCCTGCAATCAAATATAATCAACATAATTGTCATCGTAACACGTTCATCTCAATAAATTTTCATTACGACATAACAAAATACAGTTATTCGGAAGTACCTAATGTATATAATCCGTAATGAACTCAATGAACTCCAATTGAACTTCATTTAGCTCATTCAACGTGTACGTAGCTTTATCGGACAATCTTCTCATCTAAAAAATTGAAGATGGAATTGAATTTATTATTACGGTATATAATAGTTAATAATTAAGCAATATTTTATATAATAAGGGAAAAAGAGAAACATTGGTAACATACCTTTGTTTCAAAAGGTATGGAAGGATCCTCCATTAAGTGCTTCATGAACTTCAACACAAAATATCCGCAATGAAGATTATCATTTCCTTGCATTGGGGACTAGTGAACACAAAACATTATTACCATACAAATAATAAAAGAGTAGAAGTCGAGAAGATTTTTAATACAACACAAACGATTATAAAAACTAAAAAAAAAATTGGGCAGAGTTTCCTCTATCTAAAGGACTATCCACCCTGTTTCTAAAATATAAAATATACCAACAAAATATATTGGGTTGCTATATATATAGCATGCTGTGTAGAACAGTACATCATCAATCCTAATTCTTATATATATGCAGGCTTGGATTAAACGTGTATTAAAAAACGTTTGAGGGACTATTTAATATATGCCTCTTAAAAAAACACCATGAAACCCAAGTCTCATAAATTTAATGTATTTACGTTCCACCATTTCCCGTCCAACCAAATGGGATTTAAGTAAACAATTGGAATAAGAGTTCACATAGAGTACATTATGATTTTAATAATAATTCCTTGTAGTTTTGAATTTTAATAATCATGCTTACATTCACAAGAAAGGAAAATTATAACCAAGAAGCTGGGGATTCAAAAGATAGGTTGATCAATCTACCAGATGACATTCTTACTCACATAATTTCATCTCTTCCAACAAAGGAAGTTGTAAGAACTAGCATTTTATCAACAAGGTGGAAGTCCCTCTGGGCTTCTGTCCAAATTCTCGACTTGAGAGTAATACAAGATGACTTTCTTTCAGAAAACGACAAAAATGTAGGGTCTTGAACTTTTTAGATAAAATATTGACGGGTCATAGTATGCCTTTTCTTAAAAAGTTTGCTATCAGATTCGAACGACATAATTCTTCAATCCTAGAGTCATGTATATATGCTGCCAGAGAGTGGAATATTTCACATTTACTGCTTGAAATTGAGTGGGATGCTTATGACTTTCCTCAAAGTTTTCTTTATTGCAATTCCTTAGTGGTTTTGAAATTATGTTCGGATTTGGTTCTTGACTTCCCTCCAACTTCCATGTGTTTTCCCAATCTAAAGGTCTTGGAGTTAGTTAAAGTGAGATACAAGGATAATGATTCAGCACAAAATATTATATATATATATATATGGCAAAAGGTACTCTGGACGCAATGGCAAGCAAGGAAGACTTCGGCAAAAGGTGATAGAGGAGATGCAGATAAACCTTTATTAAGTTTCTTCCTAACTATTCACACTCTATCTTTATATTTTAATTGTAAAATCACAACCACCCAACCCGATTTCTTTTCTTTTGTTGCAATGTCACTTGAGCATGCATTGCCTTTACAATCGGGGCTTTCGACGCGTATATTCTTTATAGGGAGAGATGGTGTGAAATGGAACTTCAATTGGGACCACAAAACTCAACCATATCTGAAGAAATTATATTGCAAGTTTGGAGGCTTCTCATAGCAAGGACTACATATGAAAACATAATCACAGTGCACATTTGAAAGGGATTTGTATTCGACCTTGGAAATAGTCTCCTTGATGTCAACATATATCATGTTTAATCATATATTATTTTATAGGGATCCCATGAAACCATGTTAAAACCCATTGAGAAATGTCTTACATAAATAATAATGCTTGAAGTGAAATAGTCAACAAAAATAAAAAGATATGAGATGTATAAGAAAGAAAAAAATAAATAGATATAATAAACAACACATACTTTCCCCTGTAACATGTCATATTTCTCAAACTTAATGAATTCTCACTACACCAAATCTGCCGAATTGTCATGGTCATTGACCTTCACAAGTTGGACTTATTAAGGTCAATGATCGTGATAATTCTGGGGGTGATAAATTTTTTTGTCACGGACTTGTCACGGTTAATGACCGTGAAAAGTTCATTAGAATTGTCACGATCATGTCACGGGCCTTGACCTTGACAATCTTTGTCAAGGTTAATGACCATGACAAAACCATGACAGTGTTTAAAAAAATTATCACGGTCAATGACCGTAACAATTCTCTGCAGAATTGAAAAAAAATCTGTTGGGTAGTATGACCAATGCCACTGCCCAGTAGTATATATGTACCTATTATAGCAACATTATAACTGTTCAAACATTATATATCCAGATAAAATAGAGATAGTGCAAATATTCATTCAAAATAGAGAGAATATGCATCACCATATAATCCAAATATAATTCAAATGTAATAATTTAAAACAATTCAATACAAACTTAAATCAATGTCAATAAATGTGTGGGGTATGGTTAATGATGAGGAGGCGAGTAGGCCACACGATATAAGAATTAACACATCCACTAATATACGCCGTGACGCATTGTTCGCGCAATCACAATTGAGAGTTCTCCTTCCTGGGCATCACATGCGTGATGAGCACCCTGGACTCGATGTCTTGAAGCTCACGTCTATGAACTAGTGCACCCTGGATGATATTCGGGTCCCTCAACCCCCGTCCTATCCGCTGGCCATCAAATATGTCCATTATAAACATGCTCGGTCAACCAAGTGTCGACATCGGTCTGTTGAAGGGAGCCAAATAGGGAAGTGGATCATCAAAGTCCGCACGTGTCGACGATGAAGCCGCGAGGTCGACATCCTCGTCCTTGTCCTCCCACACCTCCTCCTCCCTCACCTCCTCCCACACCGCCTTCTACTTTCATTTACCCTTACGGTTTCCGCCTAACGAACGCTTCACGAATGAGTACACATCTTGGTCCGTCGCCTCCAAACGGGACAACTTCGCGTCATGTGAATCCACCGTTCGAGCCAACCCGGTGTCGTTCGTCTCCAATTCGATAATCCTAGATTTGGCCACCCACGAGCTCACCCCCTTGTCCTCCCCTTGCGATTAGAGCCAAGCACTTAGCTGAGTGCGTTTGTGGACAAAGATGCCTTGTCGGCATCAGACTGCGACTCATGCACTTCCTTAAGCTTTGCCTGAAATGACAAAAAACACATGATTAGTAAAATAAGTAAATTAAAAAATTATAACGTAATTAACAAAAAGTAAAGTGTCAGATTACTTACAATCGTAGCCGCGACGCTTGGGGACACCTCCTTGTCCTTCCCCTTCTTCGTCCGAAGAGCCACATAAGTATCGAGCCTATGTGGCCTACCCCCAGGGCCACTCCCTGTCCCCTGAAATAAAAAAAAAGTAAAATTAGTATCAGCTCCGCAAAGTAAAATAATGCAGAATAATATATTTTTATGTAGTTATAAAAAAATTAAATCTTACCATCATCTTATTCTCCACCTCGGCGTAAGACATCCGACCGGAGTAGTGCACGCCCGTCTTTTTTGACCGGTTTTCCCTTCCCGATTGGCAAGATGCCAATTGTCGCTCCCCGATCTCAATGTCAATGAACCTTTGCCATTGTGCAAATGAGATCGGCTCCTTCGTCGAGACGGATTCACGCCATTAGATAATGGACTCTCGTGTCTTCCCAAAGTACCCGGCACGCATATTTTTCTTCCACGTCTTGTGTTGCTCCCTCAACTACTCCAAGACGGAATCGCGTAGCTTAGGATCCAGGTTGCATTGTTCCTGTCCAACAAATACAATATTAGTTGCAAATAAATATAAATATAAATATAAAACGAAATTGAAATCGAAATCGAAATTGAAATTGAAATTGAAATACTCATATAAATATAAATATAAATATAAATATATTACCTGTAGTGCCACCCAAACAGTTAACTTGAGCTCATATGGCACCTCCTTCCAACTAATGTACCTCGGGCCGATGATCGTCTTTACCAGTTCGAGGGATCTCGCTAATTGCCCTGATTTGTTCTCGATGGGCATCCCTAATTTTCCATATTTGGGGAGACTAGGAGCCGAGGAGCCCTCATCGCCTCCATTACCACCGAGCCTAGACGACATCATCACAACTAACATCATCATCCTCGCCTTAATAGCTAAAGGAGACATTTGTTGTAAAAAAATGTTATTAGTACATATCAAAATTAATTAAAAGAAGGCATGCAAATATGTACAATTACTACAAATAAAAATGAATTGTTACTGTTAAACACCTCAATGGATAATAATCCAGTGGTCATACCACTTTTAGAGGTACGAAGCATATATTAAAGGTACGAAGCGTATAAACAAAGTAATTTTCAAAAAAAGTTGAAAAATTCCACCCCCACATGGACAATAATCCTGTGGTCATGCCACTTTTAAAATTAACCAACCCAACATCGATCCACTATAATCCAACAACATGTGTATCCCGTACTCCTTCTAATTTATCTACTCAATTAATTATTTTCATCAATTAAACTAACAATTGAAGTATACAATTATTAATTTACTAATTTACAATGAGGGGCAATACTACTTTCATAATTAATCATATATTAATTTACTAATTTATAATGAGGGACAATCAATCAATTCGTTTACAAGGAACATTACGCACAAACACGCACACTACACACACATATACACACACGCGCACATACACCCACACATGCAGCCCCCCACCCCTACCCCACCACCCACCCAGCCATCCCTGCCCCCTCCCACCCACCCTGCCCCACCCCCTTACCTCCTACCCCCACCCTGCCCCACCCCTCCCCTCCCTTCCCCACCCCCCACCCCACCCCCACCCACCACACATGCACACACACACATATGCACAATAACTACAAGTACCACAATAATTATACTAGAGTAAGTAATTTGAAAAATTAACACCAAAATAGTCATATTTTCATAAATCCAGTTGGGCTTTTTTCAACTCTTGTAGGGGGAAAATTAATTATATCTTAACCAAAAACACAAAGTACCATTATTATTATTATTATTATTATTATTATTATTATTATTATGAAAACATGCAAATTAAACCTTGAAGTTTGGGGTTAATTTCAATTTAGACTCGACATTTCAAAAGTTACAATGTTAATCCTAAATTTTTAACATGGTTGTTAACCAGCAGTTTCTTTCCGTTAAAAACTTAATGCAAATTAGTACAATTCTATGTGTACAACCGATGTGCAATGTATCAATTATTTACAAAGTACGCGCTATATTACCATTTAAAATTATATTACCATTTAAAATTGCAATAATATATATATATATATATATATATATATATAATTTATTGCATTAATAATAAATTAATTAAGATGAAATTCTTAAATTAATTCAGATAATTTTTCTATCTCTCCCCCATGATCTCCATTAGTACACACTTGCCACCGCCCACCTTGCCCCACCCTCACCCACCACCCACCACACACGTACACACACACACACACACACACATAGCCCCCCACCCCTACCCCAACCTTGCCCCACCCCCGGCCCACCCTCCACCCACCACACACGCACACACACGCACACACACACGCACATACACACACACACGCACACACACGCACACACACACACACACACATATATATATATATAAATGGAAGAGAGAGAGCAGCGTTGAGAGAGAGAAAAAAGAAGGGAAGAACGGCAGGGGAAAAAAGAAGGAGAAATGATTTTTTTATTGCGACATTTGTCACGATCGTGTCACGGTCATTGATCGTGACAAAATTATAAGTATTTTGACGGTCATTGACCGTGATAATACTTTATCACGGCCTTGTCATGGTCAATGACCGTGAAACAAAACGCATGTTTGTTGTCACGATCATTGACCGTGACAAGGCTAAGCGCTAGAAGGGTGACAATTTACCCATTTTGGTGTAGTGTCTTCTTAAACCGAGTCTTCATGTATGATAGAACTGAATAGGGTCAAAATTTTAAAGGTAAAATAATGCTCAAACAAATCTATACTTAAAGCCCAAACAACAAACATGAAAATTTAAGAACCCCACCTGTAAGTGATAATTTTTTTTAAGTTGCTTTAAAGGATCTTGCTCGACAAATTCTTACATAATTTGTTAAAAACCCAATATAAAGATAATAACTTAATGAAAAAGAATTCACAAAGAAAACACATTCAGAACAAAAACACGTATTCACATACCAAAGACATCACAAAAAACCCGTTATAAGAGGGGTGAGAGAGATAAAGAGAAAAAAACAGAACGTCCCACCAGCCCCTCCGAGATCCTTCATCTATTTGAAATATTGAACTATGCTACATATCCATCACTTATAGGTCCAGTAACAGAGAAATAATCCATGGTATGACATCTGAGTGGTGTGAAATGTCATTAAAAAAATGAGATGTGGTGATAAATAAATGGGAGGTACTATAATAGAAGAGAGAATGAGTATGATAAAGATGGAGACGATTAAAAAATGAAGCAGGAAGTGAGGGTATGAAGTTTTTAAGAGGGAGGGAGACGTGCTTGGGTGGGTTTTGGATAGTGGACAAATATGGTGGGTAGTTAGAAGATACTCTGATAGGAAGGTATATGGCTCCTCTAAGTTAGGCACGTGTATCTATTAATTAAAAAAAATTAAAAAATCTAGAAATTTAGGGATAGAGATTCGAAGGCTTCTGAACAATGACAGAATCTCCTTCACCTCATTTATCTCTTTTTTTATGTGCTCTCATCTCTCTCTCTCTCTCTCTCTCTCATAAATCTGTGATTTTTATTTCCCATCTCAAATAATTTCTTTATAATACCAATTCTAGTTTTTTTAACACATTACAAAAGTCAGGTGCTACTATTTTGATTTTTTTTATAAAGTTCGAATTAGTTGTAATTTTTTTACAAAGCAACAATACAATAATTCGTATTGAGATATGATATTAGAATTTGTATGATGTGTTATACTAATTTAGAAAAAAAGCATTATTACTAAGACTAAGGGTCCGTTTGGCGATCCAATTCCAAGGCTTGGAATTGGAATTGGAAGGCCAATTTCAATACGGAATTGCAATTGACCTTCCAATTCCAAGTCTTGGAATTGGATTGCCAAACAAAATGGCCTCTCTTTTTTAATTTCGCACAAGGCCCTCTAAATCTCAAGACTCGGTCCAATAATTGTACAATACTCCATACCATAACTCCAATGGCACCACTCCATTTGAAGCTATGTATGGATACCCAGCTAATTTGCCTATACATCAAGAACCCACCTAGATCCCTAAATTAATTTTAAATGGAAAGAAAGGTTACCTCACAGATTTTAAAGGAGAGCCTAATGCAGGCTCAAGGAAGGATGAAGTTTTATGTTGACAAAAGGTCAATTCTTTTCAAGTGGGTGAATGTTTGTACCTAAAGTTTTAGCCCTACACTAGCTATGATAAAGAATCTTATGCTTTCCCCGAAAGTACTAAGGGTCCTGGGCAGTTGGATAGGTGTCGTCCAACTAACTTGTGTAACTGAATTGGTAACTAACTTGTGTACCTGTATATATATATATATATATATATATATATATATAGAGAGAGAGAGAGAGAGAGGTGTCTCTCATACGGACCCCTTAAAATACATTACTCCATGTGGGATTAATTATATAACACACGCACACCTAAGAGAACCTGCAACACACCAAATGAAACCCACAACACATCTATGCATAATATTCGTGTTTACTAAGGAGACAAAAACCTTTAAGTCTTAACCCTTAACAGTTGCCTATTTTCACTTCTAGGTTCAATTACATTGAGCACATTCAAAAAACACATGTTTAAAAATAGAATTTATTCAAGATTTATCGTCAGAAAATCACAATTGAAGACTGTCTAGTAACATTAATTGAAGATTGTTTTGTACTGTCTAGGAGCAAGTAATATATGTATGTATAAGCAACAATATATATATATATATATATATATATATATATATATACACACACACTACTTAAAAAGTGTAGAAAACTTTAGATACACACTATTGACATTATTACCCTTATATATAATCATCTTCCCATTTCTACCCTCGAGGTAGTTTCCATTGATATTCCACCTTTTCCCCTCCTCCTCAATGGAATTTCAACCACTTAAGCCTCTAGCATCATATTTTGATTAATATTATATTTTACCTAATTGAACATCCCCATATCCCTTCATCTACATCTATCAACTTGAATCTAACTACAAGTTCTTCACTAGAGGTATCACAACCAAGTCATGGATTTGGGTCTAAACCCATCTTCAATAGAAAATTCATACCCATATTTGAGAATAATTTCATTGTCGAAACCGGAACAAATCTGATAGTCAAGAACTCCGGCTGTGATTACTCAACTTTTTGCTTGAAACCAATCAGATTCAAGCCCCAATTAATTATAAAACTAAGATAGAGGAATGCAATTCCTCTCCAATCAGCTTCAAATGATGAACAAAATCGAGCGACTCTCTATGTAGATTTGGTTATGCAGTCATAAATCTATAAGGCCTGACTTTATGGCTAAGAGAATACTCATTCAACATTTGAACCCACTTTTTTCTCTATGAACTCAGGTTTGTATTCGTGTAATGTGTTACCTTAATTATATGATAGAATCCATGACCAAACTATTCTAGATAGGGAAAACTCTGTTCAATAATCGAAGACAACGCTTGAACAGTAGAATCAAGAGTTCGTTGGAAGTATTCTCTTAAAAAATAACCCATGTATAATCATGACATTGACATTTTATGGGATTCATCATAGAGGTTCGACTTACTTCGCACCTGATAAAGGTTTTTATGGATGTGGACACGACATAATACAATTTTTATATCTCACAAAAATGACCCAAGTAAAACACAAAATGTCACTACTAAATCTCACACCCAATTAAATATATATAGAAATGATCACACCAGTAAACACATGATTAACACAATAAGACATAATTAATAGAACTCATAATTTTGACACGAATACCACCATACCTGTTGCCTTAACCCAACCTCCACCCATTGACTATGAAATAACCTGCTACCATGCCCGACGACCCAATATTTGCCCCAACTTAACCACCCTCCACCCACCTACCTAAACCGAGCTCTAGACCACCTCAATCCTTGAATAAACCACCGTAACCTGACCTAATACCCACCATAAAACCCAACCGTATACCCTCAGTTGCTACCCACCTGCCATACCCCACGACCCTCCGCTAAACTAACCGAAACCAGCACCACCTACCCCATACTCGTTAACCACCTGACCCTCTCAAATCCAACCTGGTTCAACCACAATGAAAACCAGTTTTAACTAACAGCCACCAAGCCCATGTCAACCAGGGAAGTGGGCTATATAGTAGCCTTGCTATAGCAGCCCTGCTATCTACTAGTTATATATATATCAACCCTGTGCGTAAACATCTATTTAATACAAAATAGATGGAGCATGGTTTTTAAAAATGGTTAGGTTATTATTCCTCCAAATGAAATCAAAAATCAACATAGTGGATGTAAAGTAGGAATTTTCTCCAAAAAAATTCTCCACACAAGCACTGATAAAATTTACCTTAATACAACTCAACGATGTGTTTTGTCTTTTCCCATCGATGTTCAATGTGTTAATCCCACTACACATAAAGATAATTCAAAGATGTGTATAAGGAGATCACAATAATAATGTACTCATAATGAATGTGAAACAAAATTGAAAATTAAATTATACTCACGTAGTGATAAACATCTTATCTTTGTCATGTCGTACCGTATTCAATGAATCCAACCAATAAATAGTTCTTGTGGAAAAATCAATGGCAATCAATACCCATTGGAACCTGTAAAACGAATATTGTCATAATTATATAGTTTACACAATGTAAGGAATGAAATTAATTTTACTATTTGCATATCTTCGATATTGTAAGGAATGAAGCAAATCTAACTTTTTTTTTTTTGCATTCTCCAACCTTTTTCCTGAAAAACGTGAGGATTTCTCAATCAATGCTCTGAAACCAATTTAACAAACGTGAGGCTTTCTCAATCAATATTCTGATACCAATTTGTTGAAACACGAGGTCCCCAATTTTAAAATAATTTTCTTTGAAAGATAGATGCGAAAGCGAGATGGTTCAATTAAAATGCACACAAACAACAAATTTTAATTTCTTTCAAATTAAAATTAAACCAAGTGAAATAAGATTAAATCCACACAAATTTTAATCTCACTCAAACCAACTTAATTCAACCCAAGTCCTAGAAATTTGCCTAAGTCATATTTTCAATATTATCAAATTAGGGCAAACCGATTTTAACAAAATAAATGATGACTTGAATTAAATTAACATAAACATTACCCAAATTAATTTAGCACCAAATTACACAAGTAGTGATTCAAACCAAATTTTATCTTTTTACCTAAGCATGCGTTCTAGGTGATTTTGCAAAAGATAAAATAAACAAAGAAATCACTATGCCGCGATGTACGAGGAAAAACCCACAACGGGAAAAAAACTTGGACGACCCTAGCCTCAAATCCACTAAATACATAATTTACAATTACAAGAAAGATGACTTACAACACTCGATTTGACTTCGTCCAAGACCTGATGCGTCTTCTTGTAACGACCCTTGCCTAGTGAATAACCACGGAACTCTACCGCGGTCTCGGAATCTACCGATCGGACTTTTTCTTGTCACCGTTACCCGAATAAGGAGCCTTTTTCCAAGTGGGTATGCCGCATCAAACAATCTTCTTCTTTTATGGGATGTATAAGCAAATCCAAACTCTCTTTTACGGTAGAGATTAATCCGATGCCAAAACAAAATCTCCAAGTAAGATGTATATATATATAGATAGAAAATTGGATTAAAACATTGTCTATTGGGTGTATACTTTGTTTTGTTCTTTGAATATATCAATTTGGATAACAAGCATCAAGGGAAATTTTTATGAAAGAATTAAGATCTCAAACACTCTCTAGGAGATGGAAAAATTTCTTAGAAAAATTATGTTCCCGAAGTCATTAAATTCTGTGAAAGAATATTAGGACAAAGTAGTGGGAAAGTGCCAAAAAACTGCCAAAAATTGTTCCCGCCGAAATCTCGTTCAAACGATATTTTCGTTCGAACGACATTTCGTTCGAACGAACCATCTAACGAGTTTCCAGTGGCAAGTCATTGGCAAATATCGTTCGAACGAAATTCTTATTCGAACGACAATTTCGAACGAAGAGACAGAAAGCTTAAAAATTCCATTTTGGCCCAGAAACTATATTTTAAAGTTTTAAAGAAACCTTCTGAAAACAAACCTTAGTTTAAAATAAAATACACCCAATATAAACTTATTCCAAGTCTCCCTATATAGATATAGAAATGCATTCATACCTTTGGAGACTATGGAATATGATGTTGACGACGTTGAAACATAACACTTAAAATTCGACAATGATGAACCATTATAAGTCTTAGTCGCTATGTCTTCAACTCTAGTATGTCATAGGATTGAAGGATGGTCAAGTATTCTATCCTCTAACTCAAACGTTTTTTTTCCGGAATTGATCCAAAAAATAAGGGACTCAATTGAAAATTTGTGTCCTTACAAATCTCCCCCTTTGGCTATTCCGGGACAAAAACTAAACAAAAATCCTAAAGGGCCATCAAGCTCACTAGACAAAAAAACATCTCACCCAAAATACAGAGTACAATGTATGGCTCGAATACCACTTTAGAATTAAATTCGTTGCCACTTTAAATAGATGCCGCTTTACAATACCTGCATACTTAAGCAAACTATTAAACGCATAGGGAATATTCAAATATTAAATGCAATTTAAATAAAGATTCCCCCTCAATTTATTCTCCCCCTTTATCTAATATGATCAACCTAAGAAGATAGCGCTCTCCCCCAAAGTTAAATCTCCCAAACTAAGATACGATTATAATAGGATTAGATACCATTTCTCCCCCCATCATTCTCCCCCTTTTTGTTCAGGAATAGACAAAGGCTAAAGAATAAAAAATTAACTTATCTCCCCCAATAAAGCATATACACCCCCTCAACTAAACAAGGGATATAGAATAGGATAACAAGATAAACATGCAATAGTGCATAAAGTGATGAGAACATTAAAGCACGTAGGTAACTCAAAATTAACTAATCCACATACATATATGAATATCAACGATGATGCGATAACAAAAGATATCAAATGATTGTAGAAATCTAATCATGTGACAACGAAACAAAATTCTCAACAAGATAGATACCATAAATGAATTAAAAGCAAAGATGAACTAGCTAAACATGGCAAAGACTCAAAACAAATAAAATATCATATATATGTATACACAATAGTTACAAACTAAGCATAAGTACACATATATATATGTAAATACCAAAATGACACAAAACTTAATAACATAAGTTTTTCACACTCTTATAGCAGAAATGTGTCATATGGAAACAGTAGTGAAGGGGTGTGAATAAGATACCAATGAATTAAAACCCAATCACTTAAACGTGTTCAAGTAGTTCGCATTTGATTGCAAAACTTTATTAACTAAAATTTAGCCTTTATGTGACAGGATAAAGTGAACTAATGAACATACGAACACAATGCATACAAGCCTAGCATGTTGATGATTCTACAAACCAATATGTAACAACCCGTCCTTTTGGAGACAATTAAATTCCATACTTAGATATAAATTGGCAATTTGGAGAATTTCTCAAAATAGTGATTTTGGGGATTCTCGAGGATTTAATGATTTTCGATGGATGTTGTGATTATTTTTGGGACTATATAGGTCGAAATATTTTAATTATATGTTGTCGTTGAGTAAAGCGATACGAGGTGAGATTTAATTTGGAAAAACCCCCATTAAGTCGTGTGGGGTTGAAATAGTGAGTTGCGGTCAAGTACCTCAGATGGAAATTTCGATTGCGCCATGAGTCTCAGAATGGCCGAGATAGTCGTAAAGGAGTGTCCGATTTTTGAAATTTAGTTTCGGGGAATTTTGGAGTAAAAAGGGCTCGTAACTGAGTAAACGAGTCATTTTTGGGTTTTAAGGGGTTAAATCCTTATTTTCTCCCTTATAAGTCAAGAGGGAGAGAAAGAGAAAGAGAAAATGAAGGAAAAGAGAAAAGATAGAGAAGAGAGAGAGAAGGAGGAGAAAAGAGGAGAAAAGGAGGAACTCCGGCCAAACTCCGCGGGATTCAGCTCGAGGTCGTCGGATTTCATCCTCCAGGCAAGTGTTTACTTTCTTTATTTCAATTATGCATTTATTTCATATCATAGTTGGTAGAACCCCAAATTAAAAACGGGGAAAACATTTATACGAGTTTACATATTGATGTAATGTAAACTCTTGATGCTTTTTAGTATTAAAACCATGTTAATGGAGTAATAAATCAATTTGAATTGGGAGAAATGTCAAAACTAGGGTTTTTGGTTTTTAAGATCCAAAACCTTATAAAGTAGTTTAATACCCACAATTTATGGAAGAATTTGTTGTAAATCAGTGTTAGGATGTTATTTGGGTTGTTGGTTGAGATTGAAAACCATAAAAATGGAGTTTGGGTTGTTATTGGGTATTTTGGAGATTGAAAAGTCGTCCAAACTGTAGTCCTCGAACTGGCTGAATCGATTCGGGTACATGCCGAATCGATTCGCCTAAAGGGAATTGGGTTTCTGCAGTGGGACGAATCGATTCGGGTACAGACTGAATCGATTCGAGATTTAAAGACCTTTTTGTATAATACTTTCTGAATCGATTCGGATTGGGAACTGAATCGATTCGCCCACCCGAATCGATTCGTTAAAGGGGCGAATCGATTCGCTTAGGCCAGAATTTCCAGTTTTTTCCCTTTAAGAGTATGGGGAGTTAAATTAACATTTGGGATTTTTATGGGGGTTCCTAGTTATGATAATGGTACTCCTAAATAATAGTTTGGAGGGTAAATAAACATCTAGTTGGATGAGAAGGCCTTGAATTGGTGTAGGGCATGATCCGGAGGATAAATTCCTAGGTTATTGTTTATGGGCATTTAGGCCTACATGATTATGCGTATAGGAAGCATAGTTATAATCTATTGCGGAGTGAGTGTATCTAATAAGATAATTAGGATAAATTGAGAATATAGATATATATTCTCTTAATGAGAAATAGTATTATTGGAGACATCCAAATGAATCCTTAGATGGGATTAAATTATGTATCGTTTATTAAAGTAAGGAAATACTTTGGGTTTAGTATCATGCGAATATGAATACATGATTATGATTCGTTGAGAGAATCTTTGGGATTTTTGGTCATCGATAGATGGTTTGGCAAATATGGCCATTTATATATATTCGAGGAGGAATATATGGTATAGATATATATACTATGTGATTAAAGTACAAATATGATATGATGTTAATGATTTGAAAAATAAAATATGAATGTTTTCAAAATGGAAAAAGAAATTATTTTCATAATTACTGATTTATAGTCAACACCCTCTATAAATGATATCATAAGGGCAGTTCGCGCGCTGAGGTGAAGCCCCCTGACTAGCGAATGTAGGGTGGATATAGTCCTCTAAGCCATATGAGCGTTTATGTTATGTTATGTTATGTTTTCTACGATGGTTAGGTAACTTAGGGTGTGGTTATGACTAGCCCGCAGGCATATGTCTCCTTCCCGACGTATTGCGTTTACGTGCCCATGTGTCGTAATTGATAGGCACTGAAAGATGATGGTCATTTAGGGTCGCGCCGTATGGGCGGTCTTAGAACGCATTATATGATATATATATATATATATATATATATCATTTACCTTTCAATAATGTTGGACATTATTGGTATTAAAGCAATTTATGATAATAAATTGGCTTTAATTTACATTTCTCGGATGGAAGAAAGGAAATTGGATAAAGGTTTTGCCTTCGGTAACACTTACCGGATGGAAGAAGGGAAGTGGAAGCATATGATATGGTAAAATCATTTATATGATAATGAAAATGGCTATTAATACATTTCCTGAATATAAAAAAGGAAATGGGATATTTTTAAAGGAAAAAGCATTTTTATGATAATAAAACTGACTTTTAAAAAGTTGTATGTTTTGTTAAAGAAATTCATGATAATGAATTGGCTTTTATATACATTTCCTGGATATAAGAAAGGAAGTGGAAATTTTGGAGATAAAATGATAAGCATTGATAAATACTTTGTATATAAAGTAATTCTCATTCCGGGAGATATATTCGGAAGTTTAACATGGTATTGATATAAAATATGCTATATATATAAATGGGGTACCGAGGGTTCAATGGATCCCGACGATCGAGCCGCGTAGTAGTGTATTGTGGGGGTTCCTTGTTTGGATTTCGCTTCGCGAGACACCCCACACACGAATATGGAACTGTATTGAGACTGGGGAGAAGTTTATTCCTTAGTGCTCTAATATTAGTATTTCTTATGGTATGTATATATTTAAATATATTCTGTACTGAGGGATTGGAGGATCTTGACGATCGACCTGGCCGCGTAGTAGTGTATCGGGGGAGTTCCTTGTTGGGATTTCGCTTTGCGAGACATCCCACGCACGAACATGGCTTAGTGTTGAGACTGGGGAGAAGTTTAGCCCTTAGTACATTTCTTGGACTATCTAGGGTTGATAGTGGTTGGGTGATTGACTAGTTTAGAAGGGTAGCTTGACTAGGATGTTTAGAGGGATGCGCTAGGAGTGCACTGTTAGAAGAGATGTGAGGGGTATCTCATGGGAGTGCGATACCAATTTAAATAGGAGATAAAATATTTTTCTAAAAATAAAGCATTTATGCACTTGCAAAATATTTTCAAACTCGGGCTCTGACCCGTTTATCTACTTTCCTCTCTTTCTATATATATATATATATATAGGTGTCCAAAAATAGGGACGCCTTGATGGAACTTCCTTCGAGTTAGACGTCAGCTGCAGCAGATGTGGATGCGTGTAGGTTCTCGATAGCGGCTTCTACCTTTGTACTCTAGATAGGAGGTACTGTATAAATATTGAGGCCAATGGCCCAAATGCATTTAGTTATTCTTTTAGCATCATTCGATATGGTTGTATATTTTTGACCGAGCGTTCGGTTAATTTATTTCATTTCAGTTTCATTTTCGCAAAATTTGTGTGGATGTTTTAATTGTAGTTGTTAAAAAGAGTAGTTAAGTAAAATTTTAACACCGGCCTAATAGGTTATTAGTAATTAAATGGTTTTTCGACAGTGATGCTAAGAATAATCCATATGAGACTCCTATTTTAATTTAATATTGGAGTGATCGCCCGGTATCTGATTAGGCGGGGTGTCACACAATAAAGTCATGACATTGAAAGAGCAACTAGGATAAACGGACATTGCGAAAACCGTTGATATATCATCCAAACTTCCTCAACAAGCATATATATTATTCTTTTGAATGAATAAATCAACTAAACAAATTAGGCATTGGCAAATTATTTTTCTTTTAATTCCATATTTTCTTTTAAGCCTTTGGATCACACATTTATTTTAGGTCCAATCCAAACGGTGGCTTACTCGCAAAGGATAATATTTATTTCTTTCGGATCCCTTCCCCTTGGACATTTATACATATTATCTTTTATATCTCACAAATGTCACATGCAACGGATTTTGACATGAACTCGTCCTCCTATATCACATAACATGTAGATGACAAGATTGGTAGGAGAACACCTCACAAAGCTCAAATATATATGTGACGTTAAGGTTCAAAAAGCTCGTGCATGTGTGTAAAGGCATATAAAAGTGAATCCATTAAGCAAGTCAAACCTAAGCTACTCCATGTAAGCATGATAAAGAACATTTTAAGGATTAAAATTCTAACCAAAAGTTCTAGTCACATGGAAGCGAAATGAGGATTCAAACACAAACATATGCCACAAAATGTTTGTAAAACCAAAATACACACAAAGTAAAATCTTTTTGAGTTTTTCAAATTTTTAACCAACAATAAAAATATTTACTCAAATAAAAAACTGAGAAGACAAGACTGTGTGATAATTGATTAAACTAGATTCGCAAGTTTCCAAGTAACCCTTATTTAATTAGAGACCCTAAACATGCATCTAAAGTGCAAGTGTCAACCCATAAACAAATAAAGCAAGCGACACAAAGTTAAGGAAAAATCTCCGAAGGGCAAACCTTTTATTTCTAGAACTTTGAACAATTTACAAGACCATTGACTTACATACAACCTGATAATCGCCCACAAGTGTAACACACGGAGTCTTCGTCAAACCTTCAAAGCAACGGCTAGAAACAGTGTCGGCTGGAATCTCCCGCAGGAACTCCAGGTGGTCAGCAATGAAGAAGAGAGATGGCTTCTCCACAAGGGTTGAACAATAGCAAAGCTTGTGTTCTAGGGTTCAAAAAGATTCACAAAAGTAATTGGGATTTTTGTGTGTGAATCAAAAAGAGTCTTGGGACTCAAAAAGGTGAAGACTTAGAGTATTTAGGACTCTGAAAATCGTCTTGAAAAGTCTTGGAAAACAACTCCCCGAAGTTGGCTTAAATAAGAAAACTTTGAGCCTAAAAAATCTCGAACAGATCTGGCTGAATTTATCCCAGGCGGACCGGTCCGGCTTGGAAGCGGATCGGTCCGACCTCGGATCGGTTCTTTTAAAATATGGATCCATCGGTTCGCTTTCGGTCCGGGGTTTACTGGATCTGCAGCAAGCGGATCGGTCCGGGTAGAGGGTGGACAGGTCTGATTTTCCCAGAAAAATTAAAAACTTTTAAAATCCTCATTTTTCTTGAAAAAACATACTTCTTATTTTTATAAAAAACATTTTATAAAAATTTCCCAATACTAAATATGAACTTTAAGGAACGTAAAAACAAAAATTTACCAAGTTCATTCTCGCAGAGGCTATATGATGTTGAAGACCCTTTGATATTCGGATCCGTTGATGTAGATGCGATCTTGAGTTTCTTCAACGGTGTAACGACGTACGACATATAAATTGATAATGGAAAAAAATGTCCTTACAAAAACAAAAATCATTTGTATTTTTCATTTAGCCTAGATAATGCAAAGGCGAAACACAAATGATAAACACAAATCTTTTTGTATTTTATATTTAATGCAAATCAAAAGAAATATAATAAAAAAGATAAACAAGTCATGATTTCTAGCATGAGATACAAAATAAAGCAAAGACTAGAAAATAACTAATCATGCGTACACCTAGCAATGATATATAATATGAAGTACAAAAGCTAGAGTATGCAAATAAAACTAACACATTCGGACTTTAAATTTAGCAAGGGAGGTTTCATGTGAAAGAAAATGAGAATCAACAAATCTAATATCTAGCGCGTCTAAGAATGATTTCCTAACCCATATAGACGTATATTTAAAATGACGGGGGTTTGGCAACTATTGAAATGCTAGACATAGACTTCCTAGGGCTTCTTTTAAGATCAAAATAAAATGACCTAAGGTGACATTTTCGACCACAATGCAAGCATGTGTAAACACGAGGAATGTTACCTAAGGTGTGCCATTTTCTAAAGTCCTTGGATAAAGTTGACCCTCTAAAACAAACAATGGTTTTAGCTTTAGCAATGGAAATATTTGAACTAGATGAGCTAGAACTGTTACAACTACTACTCGAGTCTTGTAAGTCATTTTTTATTTTTGAAATTTTGGACTCAAGTAATAAATTAGACTCCTCAATTTCACGGGACTCCTTTAAATTTTCTATAACTCCTAGAAGGTTATCACGGTCCCCCTCAATGTGAGAAAACTTGTCCCTGAGAGTCTTTTCTCGACTATCACTCTCTTTCTTGGACTTTTCTAAGATATTAAAATTGTAATTTATGGCCATGAGCTTTTCATGAAAAATATCTTTTTGAGATAGAGAGGTTTGAAAAAATTCAACTTTAGCTTTAAAACAAGAATTTTCATTTTCAAGAAATTTAATTCTTTTTGCAAATCTCAAATTTAATTCTCATAATTTTTCATTACACTTATTAAGCCTTTTTAATTTCTCTCGAATAACAAAAACTTCATTATCATTAGAAATGGAAAAATTATCATTAAGACCTTCCATCGAGAGATACAAAATAAAAATGAGAGTGAGTAAAAAAAATGAACCTCCTAAAAATATAAGGAGCACAAAAATTACAAAAGCCGAAAATGGATCTTTGACGCGATAAATTAGCGCTCCGGCTCTGATACCAATTTGAAAAACGTGAAGGAACACGTGAGGCTTTTCTCAATCAATGCTCTGATACCAATTTGTTGAAACACGAGGTCCCAAATTTTAAAATAATTTCCTTTTAAAGATAGATGCGGAAGAGGGATGGTTTAATTAAAACACACACAAACAACAAATTTTAATTTCTTTCAAATTAAAATTAAACCAAGTGAAATAAGATTAAATCCACACAAATTTTAATCTCACTTAAACCAACTTAATTCAACCCAAGTCCTAGAAATTTTCCTAAGTCATATTTTCAATATTATCAAATTAGGCCAAACCGTTTTTAACAAAATAAATGATGACTTGAATTAATTAACATAAACATTACCCAAACTAATTTAGCACCAAATTACACAAGTAGTGATTTAAACCAAATTTTATCTTTTTACCTAAGCATGCATTCTTGGTGATTTTGCAAAAGATAAAATAAACATAGAAATCACTAAGCCGCGATGTACGAGGAAAAACCCACAACGGGAAAAAACTCGGACGACCCTAGCCTCAAATCCACTAAGTACGAAATTTACAGTTACAATAAAGATGACTTACAACACTCGACTTGACTCTGTCTAAGCCCTGGTGCGTCTTCTTGTAACTACCTTTGCCAAGCGAATAACCACGAAACTCCACCGCGGTCTTAAAATCCACCGATCGGACTTTTTCTGGTCACCGTCACCCAAACAAGGAGTCTTTATCCAAGTGGGTATGCCACAACAAATAATCTTCTTCTTTTATGGGATGTAGAAGCAAACCCAAACTTTCTTTTACTGTAGAGATGAATCTGGTTCCAAAATAAACTCTCCAAGAAAGATGTATATATAGATAGATAGCAACTTGGATTAAAATATTGTTTATTGGGTGTATACTTTGTTTTGTTCTTTGAATATATCAATTTGGATAACAAACACCAAGGGAACTTTTTATGAAAGAATTAAACTCTCAAACACTCTCTAGGAGATGGAAAAAGTTCTTTGAAAAATTCTGTTCCCAAAGTCATTAAATTATGTGAAATAATAGTGGGAAAAAGTAGTAGGAAAGTGCCAAAATATTGCCAAAAACTGTTCCCGCCGAAATCTCGTTCGAATGACATTTTCGTTCGAACGAACTATCTAACGAGTTTCTAGTGGAAATTCATTAGAAAACCTCGTTCGAACGAAATTCTCGTTCGAACGACAAACTCGTTCGAATGACAATTTCGAACGAAGAGACAGAAAGCTTAAAAATTCCATTTTAGCCCAAAAACTTTATTTTAAAGTTTTAAAGAAACCTTATGAAAACAAACCTTAGTTTAAAATAAAATACACCCAATATAAACTTATTCCAAGTCTCCCTATATAGATATAAAAATGCATTCATACCTTTGGAGACTATGGAATATGATGTTGACGACGTAGAAACATAGCACTTTAAACTCGTCAATGATGAACCTTTATAAGTCTTAGCCGCTACGTCTTCGACTCTAGTATGTCATAGGCTTGAAGGATGGTCAAGTATTCTATCCTATGACTCAAACATTTTTGTTCAAAATTGAGCCAAAACAACAAGGGACTCAATTGGAAATTTGTGTCCTTACATTTCCAATAAGTCGAGTTAAGACAATTTTTTTTGTACCATTGAAAGACTCGGGATGAAAGAAACCCTTCTCGGGAGCACTGAAACTTATCATACAATAACCTGAAAAAGTAAGTAACTAAATTAGTCACTACGCATTTTAAATAACATGATTGAATTAAGTTATACCTCATCTATGCAACAATGCATATTAAATAACACGATTAAATTAAGTTATACCTCATGTATTCAACAATGCACGTTAAATTTAAAGGCTTCAATGCACAAAAGTCCGAAATATCGTTCTTAAAAACATAGCATTGACCCTTATCTTCTCTAGACATCTCTTTCTATAGTGGAATCGTTATTTTATTCATCTTCATTATAAATAAATTATGGGTGAAGATGGTTATCAAATTTCAATCAACATTCTTTTTAGCTATATCATATCTACTTTCACTAAAGACATGATTCTCTTTCTCATGGCCTGCTTTTTTCCCAACTTCCATTTCATTCTTCATTGAACCATGTGAAATGTCAGAAATCAATGTCAAGTATATACTTATAAATAAACATGAGAACTGATAGTTTACCTCAAATCCTAACAACACTAACTCTTTGGACCAAGCAACATATGACCCAATATCATCTTTCACAAAATACATTTCACTTGGAACGAGTTTCGGGAGGATGGCACTAGAAGAAATAACTTTAGAAATGGAAACACGAACATTATTTTCTCCCAATGCTATATTATGAATTTTCTCATTCGGTCCTTTCCTATCGAATACGATCCCCTTAGCAACAATGTTAGTTTTATTGACAATAGCCAAGTTACATTCTCTAACATATATTACAAAAAATAATCACAGTAAAATTCAGAAATGTATTAAAATTTAGCAATTTATTTGCCCTAACCAAGTAAAACTATATAAAATTTAATACGGTACTAACCCAACCAAGTAAAATTACAAAGTTATCACCATCTAAAAAATTGATCCCATTACCTTTGAAGATGACGCATGTTTCTTACTTTTATTACCAGATATCGAAGAAGGTTTCTTACTTTTGACAGCAGCTACTGAATGAGGTGGTAACTTTTCACTATGTGTTACTCCATTATCTTTGAGCTATGCCAAAGAAACACAAAAACAAATTGCAATTACAACAAAAATTACTAAAGCTTAATGGTATACGTTTGTATAATTATCTTTGTGTTATTATACCTTCGAAGAAAGTGATTGTGTTGCAATTTTTCCACTTGAACTGGAACGCTTTATAATTTCACTTTCACACATGCATGAAGAAACTTTCTCAGCTCGGGGTGCGATTGTTGGGGTTGTGATAACTGGCTCATTTCTTAACTTCAACTGAACTTCCATATCTTTTAATATTTTCTTCACTTCTCATAATTCAGATTCTAATTCACTAATATGTCTCTTGGAACCATTCTTTGGAAGATTGAAGTACCTTGTGGGAACAACTCTAAATACTAACCCCCGAACACGGCTCGAGTGTTCAGGAGTACCCAATGTCATAGTGAGAACATCATTACTTCCTTCGATGATTAAACTGCCATCTTTAACTTGTCTTTTCAATTCAACCTATAATGAAGTAGATTCAATCATTTAGAATGTCATCTAAACTTTATCAAAATTATAAATCATACACTAAAAAACACCAAACAAAGGAACTCATGTCTAAATTTATAAAAACTAACCATTTTATCTGCCACCCTTTTTAATGAATCATCTCCTGATTCATCATCTTTTTTTACACGGCCTTTCAACCATAAGAAACTTCTGTCATCTTCATATTTCGAACCCATCTTCTTTTTCTGGTATCAATTGTAAAACAAAAAATCATTTTATTAAAGAATAATTCAATGTTCAAGTTCAAAATCATCACAAATCTAATAAAAAATATTCAAACTAAAACATACCAAATCTTCAGCAAGACTGACGTAACCCTTCTTGCTCATATGATGATTGTATGTGACCTTGAATTGATTTTCCCTTTATGCCTCACTTACAATCTTATAAATCAAAGCAATAAATTAGAAACGAAAAAGAAAAATTACCCTACAAATCTTCAACTATTTTTTCAATTATACCTCAAATCCTTTGATTATCCGGCTACAAACAAATTCAGTCCACACATCCGGACTAATTAATTTATCGTATTTTGGTGGAGGATGTTTGAGAAGCTCTCGTTGGTGTCTCAATGGTCTAATCCAAAGTCTCGTGAGGTTTGTTTTGAACTCTATCCAACTTCAACCCATAGAGGACAATACCATCCTCTTGCTGTTCGGATCAATATCAAATTTGATTTGAAAGAAAGATGTTGAATACATATCTTAGAATCAATATGCAAAATTAAGGTGTTGAACTACTTGCGAGCATTTAGGACTCTTCCCACATTTTTTTCACTTTACTATACTTTTTCTATATAACTTTTCATGATCAATTTTATTTCGACTCATGAGCTATGCTTTGATGATGTTTTGGAATTAATATTTTCAGGGCAATTGCCATTAGTCTTTGATTGTATTGAAAAGACAAACACAAATGATGGATGTGCCACAATAAGAACACTATATATTATGGGTTTCATGTGTCACTGAAAGTGAAGAATTAACTACACTATAAGACTGCATCGGAGTCCAAGAAGCGCCAAACAGGTGATCAATTAGTTTCAGACAAAACAAAGATAGCTAAGTCTGGCAAGGTTGTTTCATCCACCCCGTCATTGATGAGTGCCTATCACTGATGCTGTTGTTGCCCCTAATTGTTGCTACTGCTGCCATAAAACAAACTAATAGCAACAATTTTTTAGAGTGACCCGTGTTTGTTGGTTTAATGTGGTGCATAAGTTTAAGGATGCTCTTTCACAAATGAAAAAATTAATAAAAAAATATGTTAATAATTTGAGAAATAATAAGATTCTTGAGCCAATTTTGGGCTTTAAAGAACAATAATTTTTCATTTGTGGCATGGGTAGAAAATTGACCATTAGCACTTGAATAATATGAAGTTTTGGTATCATAAGGGAACTGTAAAGGATTTTCACTTTCCTTTTGAATGTTGCATGTTTTTTAAACAAAAAAAAATCCATAATATTCAACTGCAATCTCTTGATATTGGTCTCATATGATACAAAATGCACTAAAAGAATGAAAGAATAGACTTTGTACCTGTTTGACAGTCATATACATGTTTTTACTTTCTCCTGCCCTGTTTTTACATAATTGCCATGTTTTTACTTTCTCATTCCTCGTCTCATTCTATTCACACACACACACACACACACACACACACACACACACACACACACACACACACACACACACACACACATATATATATATATATATATATATATATATATATATATATATATATATATATAATACAAGAAATGCCAGCTCATTCTAATAACACCACACACCACTTTATATAAGCAATCATGCATTTGTAATACAATAAACAGTAAATTGCTAATTTTTTTTGCATATGCATGTTATGCTAACACAATCAACTTGGACAATAGAAGGATGTCAATACCAAATAACTACGATCGACAACAACACACATCAAAACACACGTCTAAATATAATAAGGTACAAAAAAAATCAGAGCACAAAAGTTACACATGCATACAAAAAAAAAGGTTAACAAGTTTAAACGTGTAGTACTTTGTGAGTCGGTGATTTTAATGTGTAGGCATGCCTTTAGTTGCAAAGTTGTTATTTTTTTCTCATGCAAGGTTATTCTATTTGCAGTCATAGCAGGCCTGGCACTAGAGGAATCCCAGTTTGATGTGCGTCAGTTTAATATCCACACATACATTCAACAAAAATGCATCAAACAATATTATATATATATATATATATATATATATATATATATATATGTGTGTGTGTGTGTGTGTGTGTGTGTACCTGTATTGCCTCCCACAAATCATTCTTCAATTTGATTGGCACTTTACGCCAACTTGGATAAGTTATCGGCACAAAGCACTTCACCATCAAACCCCCACAACTTGATAATTCTTTTTTGCTAGTACTTATTGGTTGCCCAAGATCGTTATATACAATTCTTATCCTTTCTTCACTTCTCTTTATTTTAGTCAATCGCTTTAGCTTCACTGCACCTCTACCTTTACTACTATATTGTGAAGGTTTCTCCACGGGTTCGAGGTCAATGTCTTCCATGCCAAGTTGAAGCAATCTAACTGTTGAAAAATAGAAAAGAGCGATAATATAGAGTTCATTAATAAAAGTAAGTCGTAAATACTCGAACAATACAATTATTGAAATGTACCACAAATTAAAATTCATCATTTCATTATATGTTAATTAAAATGTACAAGAGAACAATTGTCAAAATATTAAGCCGAAAATAATAAACCATATTCTAGAACAAATGTCACATAGGCAATATTCCATACATTCAATTTCTAATAATCAAACATTGTAGGTTCCACATAAAAAACAAAAAGTTGGACAACTTCACCAAACAAGCTTACATTTTAAGCAATTCTAACTAATAATAAAGGATAATTCAAATATTAAGCATCATTGAATCGTGTAACACAATTATGTTGTTGTATTGTCTATCCATGTCCCCTCACAATCTTCACAACAATAAGTTTCAAATGTTTCCTCAACCATGTCAAAAGATTCAATAGTTGGCAAAACTTTAGTGCAAATATCATCCCCAAGACATCCATTATCGTCATCATCTTTATCATAGTAATCCCTGTGAGGAGTTGACAATACAATTGAATATTTACGATACATTTGGTCCGAAACATAAAAAACTTATTTTGCTTGAGAGGCTAAGGTCAAAGAATCGGATTTATGACCAACTCTATCAAAATCGACAAATGTAAAACCAAGCTCGTCTATGTTAATTCCGTTTTTGTTGTCAACCCAATCACACTTGAATAAAGGAATTTGAATTAAAAAAAAAGTCAAGTATCTGCATCTCCCTTATAACACCGTAGAAAATCATATCAGTACGAACATGATTGATGTCCTTTGACTAGCTATCTACAGTGTCTTAGAAACTAGGCTCACTCCACTATTTTGGGTTACTCGTGAATCTTCACTATCCTTTGTTAGGTAACGAATACCGTTAATAACATAACCGTGAACTTTGATGACGTCTCGACGAGGTCCACTAGCAATCCATTCTAAGTCATCTGAGATATTGTTGTTTGGGAGTTCTTCTTCAAGCGCAACCTATTAACATAAGAATTTTAGTTACTTACAAAAAAAAAATTCAAATTAACATATTAAAGTAATGGGATATTTCATCTTTATTCCCACTTTAGTTTTTATTATTAGACTTCACCAACTATTTAGTTTTACTTTACACTTTGCCACTATTTTCCACTAGTTGGCATTAGACGTCAACATTGTTTTTCACTAAGATTTGAAACTAATAAATAAAAAAAAAGTGGCATTGTTAAAAAGAAAACTAAAAAATAAGTAATGTCTAATGAAAATTAAAGTGGTGGTTAAGTCAACATGTCCCTAAATTAATCATACCCTTTCACGTAACCAATGGATAAACGTGCGGTTGTGCTCATCTTCAAGCCACTTTTTATTTTTCCCTTTTCAAGGATGGGTTTCTTTCAAGTAAAGTTCATGATCCCTAACAATGTATTAATGAGTAATGCAACATTAGTTATTAATATATATCTAGAGGTAAGTCTGTGAGGAACTAACTTCATATTAATGGGAAGTTAGGAAAGTCATACTCTATATAAGGTTGAACGTCATTCCTGTTATGTAACACATGAAGATGTGCCTTCTCTAAAGACATGCAATCAACTTCAACGACATCTGAGCCTCCTATCAGCTTGTCATCATCCTTACTCGCCAGAATTCCAATTGAATCTAATTTTGATAAGAACTTGGAACAAAACTCAATATCTTCTTCTTCTGTGTAACATTGAGCAATACAACCTTCGAGGCCATTACAATTTCTCATATAACCCTTTAATACTTTCTTGTACCTAACACATTAAAAAAAACTAAATTGGTACACTTATTTACTTATATTAATACATGATAGTAAAGTATATTGAACTAACTTTTCGATTCGGTACATCCATCAAAAGAAAACAGGACCGCAAAGTTCGACCTCCTTCACAAGATGCACCAATAAATGCACCATAATGTCAAAGAAGGATGGTGGAAAGTATTTTTACAGCAAACACAATGTTATCACAATTTTAATGTGAATATCTTTTAGTTTTTGCAAGTCCATTACTTTTGCACAAAGGGCATTGAAGAAAAAGCATACTCTCATGATCGCATATCTCACATGTTTTGGCAACACCGATCGAATTGCAACTGGAAGAAGTTGTTGCATTAGAATATGGAAATCATGAGACTTCAAGCCATATAATTTCAAATCTTCCATAGAGACATGGCTTTTAAAATTAGAAGAGTACCCAGTCGGGACCTTAAGGTCATGCAAAGTGTGGTAGAACATTTTTTTTCCTCTCTCGATAACGTATAACATGCTAGCGGTAGGTATGTCCCTTTTTCATTAACATGTGGTGCTAACTCACTTATTATGCCCATTTTTCTAAGGTTGAGTCGACACTTCACCCCCTCTTTAGTTTTCCTTGGAATATTAAGCAAGGTTCCAATGATACTATGGCAAACATTCTTTTCAATGTGCATGACATCTAAGTTATATCGAATAGGCAAATCCTTCCAATAAGGAAGTTCAAAGAAATTCGATTTCTTCTTCCAAAAATTTTCAACCCCAACATTTCTAGGACCACCTTTTTCAACCCCATTAACTACCCTCCTCGATCTCTTACGCTTTAATGATTTCTTCAAATTAACCACTCTCACATTTTTTTCCCTTCTTTCATCATGAAACCTTAAGTCTCCCAATTTTAATCAATATTTGTTCACCGCTTAAAGGATCAGGGGAGGCTTGAAACTCCTGCTCACCATTAAAAGCCTTTTTCTGGCTTCTAAATGGATGATTTTGTGGAAGGTATCTCCTATGTCCCATATAAACGCACTTGCCACAATGTTGTAATCTGGTGGAATATGTTTTTCCCTACATATTGGACAAGCATTATAGCCCGTAACAACACTTCCAGATAAATATTCATATGCTGGAAAATCATTAATTGTCCACAACAGTATTATCCGCAAAGTAAAATATTCCTGTAAAAAAATGTCATATGCTTTAAATCCTTCATTCCATAAGGTATTCAGATCTTCTATTAATGGATCCAAACAAACATCTATATTTTTTCTCAGTTCTTTTGGACCCGATATCAACATAGTCAGCATTGTAAACTTTCTCTTCATACACAATTCCAGTTCAAAGTTATATGCGTTTAACATAACCGGCCAATAATTGTACCTACTACTAAGGGAACTATAAGGATTATTTTCGTTCGCTGATAGTGATAACCGAAGATTTCTTCGTTCTGTTACAAAATTGAGCCACTTTTCATCAGCTAATTTCCAAGTTGGTGAGTCCGCTAGGTGATGCAACCAACCATCAACAATTCTATTATCTGCATGCCATTTCAGAGACATAGCGGTTTCTGCAGATTGAAACCACCTTTTAAATCTCGGAATGGGTGAAAAGCACCATAACACTTTCGCATGAACACCTCGTTTCCCCTCATCCTTTTTTTTCTTTCAAATTCTTCTTCTGTTTGAACCTAGAGGTTCGACAAGTGGGGCATTCAACATATTCTTTAAATTATTTTCTATAGAGTATACAGTCCTTAGGACACGCGTGTATCTTCTAAAAGTCCATTCCAAATACCGATAAGCAATGTTTTGCCTCATTATTGGATGAAGGCAATACATTGTCATCCGGAATCATATCGGCAATGATTGACAGCATATTTGAATAGCATTTATCGAACATGCCACTCTTCGCTTTAAGATTGAATAGCTTGACAATAGCAGATAACTTTGTCTACTTTTTACATCTTTCATACAATGGATTCTCCGTATCTACAAGAAACTTCTGAAAAGTTTCTGCATTTCCTATGAATTATTATTTTATAGCCTCCACCATGTCAATCAACTCTTCAACATCCTCCATGGTATCCATATTATGATCGTCATAGACAGGATCACCCATATTAACATCCGACAGTGTTTCATGATGATCCTCCTCTCCGTGGCATTTCCATACAGTATAATTCGGATCGATACCCGAACTATACAAATGTTGTCTGATTTCTTTAACACCAATTTCTAATTTATTCTCACATTGATTATAAGGGCATCGTATGAAGTTCTCATCCAAGGAGTCATTTTGAGAAACCCCAAGAAAATTATCAACCCCTTCTATGTATTCTTTTGATAATTTGTCCTTACTCATCCAAGACCTGTCCATTCTGGCCTAAGTATGTAAACCACCACGAGTGAGATATAAGTAATAAAAGATATGTAATTGTTAAACATAATGCAATATCATACAATATAATACATTCAAACCATTAGAAAATATCGTATAAAGCATAATATCCCTCTAAAACTATAACAACAACTACCAAATAGACCAACACCTAATAGTAATAAGACTCAATCAATTATTACTAACCAACTCAAGAACACTAACACAACACACAAACACTATACAAACAAAACCAATTCCAATCATTGAAGAACTTCAATTCACAAAATTATTATAAAAATTATACTATGATGTTATACATATTATACATACAAGCAATAACCATTAGCGATTATATACCTATAATATAACGAAATCACATATTATAAGCATAGGACAAGAACATATGAAGTAATGTGAAAAATTAATGAAAGCACACAAGTGAGGCATTAAAGAGTATATGATACACATACTAAAACCAAACTTCAAAACTGTAGTGAGTCACCTGAAATTTCAAAGACAAACTTTAACATATTGTAACGCACCTTATGGTACAACATTTTTCCTTCTATTTATACGGACAAGAACACAACTGTAGCGAGTCACCTGAAATTATTATACCTAAACACCTGCAATATGATACTACAGATCCTACCAATGGGTTATTGAAGTCAATCAACGAGAAATAAAAAACGATGAAGGTTTGAGTCGTGGCCATTTCTACCCAGCGACTGTGTTCAAAAGTGTCCTCTAAGGGTAAGAGTTCTTGGCTACTATGTTAAATAACTATTAAGAAAGTATTCTAAAATATAAAGTTGGATGAGTTATTACCTATTAAATGTCCTAATGAATTATTACGATAGTTCATCAAGGAACATTTCTCTATTAAGGTTGCCTATTAGAAGATATACATACAAGAAAAATAAGAAAGAAACAAACACATTAAAGTGACAAATTCAAATATAAAATTTTTTCTATTTGGCAATACACCATATAATAGAAAAGTAAATATAATGAAAAGAACCCACTTTTATGAATCTATCATAAATTTAAGTTCTTAAATATATCATTAATATTTGCTTGAGAAAACTTAGATTTTTTTACTCAAACATGAACGGAAGAAAATTGATTAAAGTAGACCTTATTATAACTCATTAAGATATAGTGAAGTGTTTGGAAATAACTAATACTTGTACACAAGAAATGCCACATGTTCAACATTCAATAAATGGGACAGGAAATATAATTGTGAGTCATGAACACATTCATGGAGTAATGGAAATCTTCTGGTATCCAATGAATATCTGAGTGTAATTGGGATACTATAAAAACGTGATGTTTGAGTCTTATTTCAACTCTCTACTTGGTTATTATCACCTTGTGATCACTAGTATTTTTACATTATTCCTTTTTCCAATATATTTTTTTATCTAAATGTTTGTATATGCATTGCTACGTCAAAATAGTAGTGAGAAAATGTCGAATGACAGTGTAATTGGGGTTCAAAATTGCATGTACAAGCACCATAACTGGATTTTAATAAGATGTGTTATATTGCATTGGAATTAGGTATTGAGCGTCTTTTAACACCTATAAAAGTAAACAAGGTCTCTGAAACTTCTTACAGGTGACAGCATAATAATAAAAATATTACGAATCTATAATATTGATCAGTTAGTGTTAATGAGTTACAAATCATTACAAATCGTATGCAGGATTTTTGGCCAACGGGTGTGAAACTTATAATGGTTGTCGGGGGTTCGGGGACGGGAGCCCCGAGGAGAAAAAATTTAGCATTATTTTAATTTTTTTTATAAATATTTATTTAATATAAACTAAATTAGTCAAATAGTTATAAAAAATATAAAATCAACATAAAGAATTTTTTTCTCATTTGATCTCAATGAAATTCTAAGGGTTGCATTTGGTATAAATTTCCATTATACTATCATAATACATAAAATCAACAACTCCAAAATAAAGAAATTTGGATACCAAATAACAATACTTAATTTAAATGAACAATACAAAATCAACTTCAAACCCTAAATAACAACATCCAACTAAATTTGGAAATGCAAAATAATAACCAATTAATATTAACAACACCCCACTAATTTTAACCATACCCAAAAGAAAATAAGAATGTGCACCTAATCACCAACAAATCTAATCAAACTAAGTCATGTAAAGGAAATTTTTAACATAAATTGTTTCAAAGTATAATTTTCAAATGTAAATGTTTGTTTTACAAATCTCATCAAACTACGACATGACAAAAACAATTCAAATGACTGCCACTTCCATTAAAGAAAGAGCCAAATAACTTATTAAGACATCTTAAATAGGGCCATATATGATGTGGTGTGCATATATGCTGCTACATTGGGTTTTTAAATGTTATGGTTTTTCCTATTTAAAATGAAAAGAGCCCAAATATCATAAGGAGTTGTACAACTAAGTGGGTTTTTCTAAAAGATTTTTAAATAATTACAAAGGTCGCTCCTGAGTTATCTAACAACATTTTTCAGCTGCATGTTACTTCGAAAAATTACAACATGGCCCATATAATTTCAAAAGAACACTGTATATGCAAAAACAATTCCAAAAATTATGTGGGTGCGCCCACACCCACTCAGAACTTAATGGGGTCGCCCCTCCACAAATCCCACACAAAAAAATCAAGAACAAATCCTGTATAAACAAATCAAGAACAAATCCCGTATAAACAAATCAAGAACACACAAACAAATATACACAAATCGCATACACAAAATCAATAACAAATAGAATATACACAAATTGCACACACACAAACACATATACACAAATCGAAGCAATTAAAACGAGAGATTTTTGTACCTGCGTGATGGAACCTCGCCGGCGTAGGAGATGAGCAAAGATTCCGTATGTGAGAGAGAGAGTCATGCGACCGAGAGAGAGAGAGAGGGTTGTAGAAAGAGAAGGCCCTCCATTAGAGACCTGCCAAATAATTTTGGGGAACAAATTTTGGAGCGGGAGTGTGAAAAAAACGCTCCTTTTTCCATTTTACTCAGTTTTGACTCAAAGGATAAAATAATTAACATTATATTTATGCCATTTATATATAAAAATGAGATAAATTGTTTGTTTTTTTAATCTCAATTTTACTTAAATTGAAATAAAAATGTACCTTTAAAGTCAAATTGACATAAATAAATATCATTTATATCAGTTTACATTTGTCTGACATAACGTCACTTTTTAAACTAACATAAATGATGTTTTTGGTTGTAGTGAGGGACGTTTTCAGCGACATATTTCATTTTCTTGGTCTAAATTTTACGAAATTTTGATGATCATCTAGAAACGTCGAAATAAACATAACCCATTATATAGAATGTGCACCACCTTATCTCAGCTATTTGATGCCGTTTAGACCTCTAAAAACATGTTTTGACCATTTTTAGTAATAATGTCAATGCTAATAACTCTCGCATAAAAATTGATTTTATGATTCCGCGGATTGGAGAGTGATCTTGAAGAGATTGTTTATGTTACTGCAGTGATAACTCAAAAAATTTTATTTTAAGAAAAATAAATTATTTTTCTATATTGTGTTGTATAAATAACTACATATAGTTTTTTATCATTAAATATTTTATCTAATATTCATGTTATGTATTATTTGGTATTGACCAAAGGTTCAATGTAGACTTTTGAATATTAGATATATAATAAGGTGTTCAGTTGATGGGAGGAAGAAGAATCACTCTAGGGGAATATATATTTTCTAAATGATTTGGATTCAGGATATTTTTTTTATGAAACCAAAGCCATGCTCCCATTTGTGCTATTTAATTAATACCATTTTGTCTTATATCTTAAAATAAATTAATTGAAATAATACTTTGCCAATATAACCTCTATCACGTAGATTAATCTATTTTGAGTTATTAAGATGTGTGTATTTGTTATTTATTCAATTAGTGATCGACCCAAAGGAAGATTGTTAATTGGTTAAATAATAAATATACATGCGGGAATAAATGTGCGATGATAATAAAGTTTCCATGTGGACAATATACCAGTCCAAAGGATGGTTTTTGTTTGAACGGATTTATAATCGACATTTAATTTCTACGCTAAGAGTACCACTTACAAGTTAATGTTTTTGTCGAAAGAGAAAACGTTAATTTGTGCTAGATATCTTAAATAGGGCCAACCATTAATATTTCATAAAATTTATGTCTTGGATTTATTCTTTCAATATATCTTGACATGAATTTTAAATTCAGTTTATATTATTTATTTATTCTCTAAATTCAGTTACTGCTTCTGCTACTAATATCACTGCGCACATGGACACAATTCCTTTACTTAACGTCACAAACTTCAAGAACTGAAAAGAGAACATTCTGATAGTTCTCGGCTGCATGGAGTTAGACTATGTACTAATGAGAGAATAACTCACTCCTCTTATGGAGAAAAGTTCCATTGAGGATAAAACGAACTTTTAGAAGTAGAATCATTCTAATCTCTTAAATCTAATGATGTTAAAGTGCAGCGTTCCAGAAGCATTCAAGGGCAGTATGTCCGATGAGGTAACTCCTAAGGGCTTCATGCTAGATTTTGAAAATCGTTTTATAAATAACGAAAAGGATAAGACAAGTACACTTCTAGATAACCTTATTCAAATGCGGTATAATAGTAAAAGAAACATAAGTGAGTACATTATAGAGATGTCTAACATCGGTTTAAAATTTAAGGCACTAAAGTTTAAGCTGTCAGATGACTTGCTCGTGCATCTGGTACTGATTTCCCTTTATATACACTATGTTCAATTTATAGTTGGCTATAATAATCAAAAGGATAACTGGACTCTTAATGATATCATTTCTCATTATGTGTAAGAAGAGGACGGATTGAAGCGAGAAAAGACAATTAAAAGTACTCATATTGCATTTACCTCAAAGAATAATAAGCGACAAAAGAATAATAATAATAATAATAATAATAATAATAATAATAATAATAATAGTAATAATAATAATAATAATAATAATAATAATAATAATAATAATAATAATAATAATAATAATAATAATAATAATAATAATAATGAAAATGCAGTACGAACATCAACCCAAAATTCCACAAAAGAAGCAGGATCCAGAATTTACCTGTTACTTTTGTAAGAAACTTGGACATGTGAAGAAGAATTGTTCCATGTGCACCGTATGGCGTGTAAGAAAGGTACACCTCTCACTTTAGTTTGTTCTGAAGTTAGTTTGATTGTTGAACCTAGTCATACTTGGGGGATATATTCTGATGCTATTACCCATATAAGTCTGTGTATGGAGGGTTGCCTATGGAGGCGACTGCCAAGTGATCCTAAAAGATTCATCTATGTGGGCGATGGCAAACCAATTCCAGTTGAATCAATTGGGATTTTTAGATTATCTTTTAAGACTGGTCATTTTATTGAATTAAGATAGATTTATGTAGTCCCATATTTCAGAAGAATTTTGGTTTCTATTTTTGTTATAGAAAAATATGTTTTTTCTAGCTCATTTAGAAATAATAAAGTCGATCTTTTTCTTAATTCTACTCTTGTTGTGAGTGATTTATTAACAAATAAATTATGTATTTGGAATACCAATGATTCATTTAATGAAACCGTGCAAACAACTATGGGAGGCACAAAACACAAGATGACTAATGAGAATTCCTCCACCTTATGGCACAAATGTTTGGGTCATATCTCCCAAAGAATAATTGAAAGTCTTGTGTTAGACAGAATACTTGAATCCTTTAATTTAATAGAGTTTGATGTTTGTATTGGGTGTATAAATGAAAAACATACAAACAATCAAAAATTAAGTGCCAAAAGAAGTTTTGGCGTCTTAGAATTAATGCATACTGATACTTACGGTCCACTCCCTATGGATTATTGGAATGGTCAACAATATTATATCACTTTCATAGACGACTATTCTCGTTATGAGTACTTAAATTTAATTTATAAGAAGTCACAATCCTTGGGAATTTTTAAGGCCTTCAAAGCTAAAGTTGAATATCATATTGGAAAGAAGATTAATGTTGCCAATCTAACTATGGTGGTGAATATTATGGTAGATATGACAGATCGGGTGAACAATGTCCATGAGCTTTTCCAAAATTCCTTGAAGAATGTAGTATCGTCCATCAATACATAATGCTAGGGAAGCCTAACATGAATACTGCCGCTAGGAGACGAAACATAACGCATAATGACATGGTAAGAAGTATGATTAGTCAATATTCTTTGCTAGAATCACTTTGAGGAGAGGCACTTACTACTGTTGTATATATTCCAAGTAGAGTACCTAGTAAATCGTTAGCTAAAATACCTTATGAACTAGGGATAGGCCAAAAGACTATCATTAGGCATTTATACATTTGGGGATATTCAGTTAAGGCAAGGTCATATAGGACAAATGAAAAGAAAATAGACTCAAGAACTATAAGCTGTTATTTTGTTAGGTACGTTGAACGGTCGAGGAGTTTTAAGTTCTATGATCTCTCAACTAAGTCCTTTTTCTTGATGTGAGATTTCTTGAGGATGTTGAGTGTGAGGGGAAATATACGATTAAGAATAAGAATGTTATCTTTGAAGAGGAATCAATTGCTCTTACGAACATTGTTCTTCCTACTGATAATGTCCAAGAAGACAACGATAAGGACTTCCCTACTTAAAATCAAAGAGTTACTTTAGAAGAGAAAACTCAACAACATTATGAGGAAGTGACACTAATGCAATCTAATACTAGGGAAAGAAGAAGCACAATTTCATGGGATTATATTGTAATATTTAAAGAGCATGGGTTTGACATAAGGTCATCAGAAGATGATCTAATTAACTTCCATTTAGTCAAAAAAAGTCCCAACAATCAAAAGTGGATTGATGCCATGAATGATGAGATTAAATCTATGAGAAGTAATGACATTTGAAAACTTATCAAGTTGAGTGAAGGTGAGAAGTCCATTGGTTGTAAATGGATATTTAAAACAGAAAGGGTAACTAAGGTAAATGTTGAGAGATATAAGGCGCGTATAGTCGCAAAGGGTTTCACTTAGAAGGAAGGCATTTATTATAAAGACACTTTCTCTCCAGTTTCGACGAAAGACTCCTTTAGGACAATAATGGCACTTATTGCTCATTTTGATTTAGAGATACAATAGATGGATGTTAAGACGACTTTTCTCAAAGTTAACATTGAGGAAACCATATATATGGTGCAATAAGAAAACTTTGTCCCAGGTAATCCAAAGTCTATGGTTTGCAAATTCAAGAAATCAATATATGGTCTCAAACAAGTTTTCCTTCAGTAGTATCATTAGTTTCATTAAGTCATTATCTAATATGGTTTTGGAATTAATAGAATTAATGACTGTGTATATCATAAGTTCATTGGGAGTAAATTTATCTTCCTTGTGGTCTATGTAGATGATATACTACTGGCTAGCAGCAATATAGGCTTACTAAACGAAACCAAGAGATTTCTAACTAAGCATTTTGAAATGAAAGATCTTGGGGATGCCTCGTTTATATCAGGAAATAAGATATACTGAGATCACTCTCGAGGTGTCCTTAGGTTATCACAAAAGATCTATATAAAGAAGGTACTCTCAAGATTTGACATGGAAAATTGTGCACAAGGAGAAACTCTCGTTGTTAGGTACTAAAAGGCGGTTGAAGATATATTGTGACAATACTTCAGCAGTTATATATTCTAATAATAACAACAACCCGTCAAATTCTAAACAAATAGACATTAATTTTATTGTTGTTAAGGAAAGAGTTTAGAGTAAAATAGTGTCTATTTAATATATAGGAAAAACACCATGCTCATGGATCCCCTTATTAAAGTCTTACCACCAAAGGTCTTTTATGACCACACTGCTCATATATGTGTTGTTTTATTTGACGATACGAAGTCTTAGTGGGAGTTTGTCCTTGTTATAATGTTCTTTTCTTTGACACTATTGAGATACTTTATGTTTGTTTTAGTTTTCTGAAGAATAAAATTGATGGTATTTTCATTTTACTATTTACTTTGAATGTGTTGTCTTTTAATTATTTTATAACGTAAGGTTCAAAAGACAAACCTTTGATCTCACTATGGAATAAAGTAAGGACTAGTAGGAAATAGGCACGTCTGAGATCACATTGCATGTAATTTTTAGCTACACATATATACTTGATTTATGTCATTGAATATATTTGGTATGTTGCTCATTGATGGACGGAGTTACAAAACAAATGTAACAAAGGTCTCTTTGGTCTCGTAATGGTATGTGAGATGAACCAAATTGATTCGGGATATGTTTTATGAATAGATAGCAAATATGGTGCGTACTTAAGGTTATCGAATATAATTACCTTTGGAATTAATATATAACCTAAGGGGAAATTGTTTGAACATTCTTAATATTTAAATGTGGGTTTACATATTAAGTATTAATTGTATTTGGGCATTTATTCTGATTGTACTAATTAATTGATCAATTTGTAAAGCCCAATAAGATATCTAAAATAAGTATAGTCTTTGTAGTGTCTGGTTACTTAAGAGTTAGCTAATGGTTACCCGATAATCACCTATTGGTTACTTAAGAGTCACCTAATTCAAATTTATGGGGTTGTAATTAGATGCCTATGTAAAGAAATATTGTGACACGTCACCTAATTAAATACTGGGTGATCAGTCCTTTATTTAATTAAATCAGGATTTCCAAATTGGTTCATTCTTATCATCACTGTTAAAAAATAAATTAATTACAAATCAACTATTAGTTAATTAAACTGATGTCCATTTTATCTTTCATTAAAAAAATAACAACATGCGAAAAATCAAAATAAACCATACACTAATAAAGTCCACACCATCACAAGATATAGATAAATAAAGTCTTGCCATAAAAAACCATCGGCTAAAACCAAACTAAGTAAATCCAACATAATACTAACTAAATCCAACATATGTCTGAACTGAATAAAATCTAAATGGGGCAGCATGCCCAAACGATAAACTGTAAAACTGCCATAAGATCCTACACTATGAAATGAGGAAATAAGGCATCTAAACAAAACTCCTGGAAGCATCCACCTGTGCTGCAGTTGCGTGTCCCTGGAAAAAAATGTCAAGTCTGGCCTCCCTGTGGATGAACACCTAAAAGGTTTGGAAAATATTTTTATAGCAAGAATTAGTACTCGAAACATTTTAAAAATATGTAGCAAGAGTTTATAACAGTTCGCAATAAGTTATTGATTACACATGTTAGACTCCCGTATACTCTCTTGAGTTTTCTCACACCTCATCTATTATGCACACCTAATGTTCTTTACTTAGCCCACCTAGCTATACTACCCAAGATAACTAGACATAAGTAACTATCTGAACTATTCACATCTCTAAGACCCCGTAATGCCCATAGAGAAACGCTATCCGAATTAATATTTCTCGTATGTTAAGAGTTGAAATTAACCTTCCATTACCTTCTCCTTTATCAAATTAATTAAGTTTCACTACTATTCGTTCTTTAGATATACATTATCTATCAGTCTATTGTCACACATAATTAGAATAATCACCATAGTATATATATATATATATGTTGATACCAATTTTAGTCTGCTGACATGGCACAATGAAGTGGAGACACGTGTCAATCTACATGGCACTAACAAACATTTCTGAACAATACCTTGACTTCGAGGAACTCAATTTCCCCGATAAACTCACCGAGAAGTAGGGGCTCACCGAGGAACTTTACTGCACCGAGAAACTCATGGATACCGAGATATTTAGGCGGTTCGAGCAGTTTAGGCGGTCCGAGCTTCACCTCGATCAGAGCATTTATTATCAGACAATCAAGAGGATTAAATGCGCATTAAATGCTGAATATTATCATACGGATGTATACGCTTATTGAACAGCTATGTATTACCCATTCACATGTACAACCTCATGGATATAAATACATTGTATCATCCTCATTGTAAGGGGACCGAAATTTCTAGAGATAAACCCTACTTCGAGAATTCCCAAACAGTCAATAACAACACAAACAGTGGACGTAGGCCATTCATTTAAGGTTGAACCAATCTAAAATCTCTTGTCTTATTTATTTTTTATCTGTGATTAAACAATTAGAAATAATCTAATTTTTTACATCAACAGATTAGCGCCGTCTGTGGGAAACGACTGTAATTTTCATTTTTCACCAAAAATAATTCATCACCAATGGCTGATAATCCTGAATCCAGCAATCGAAATGCTGGAAACCCCCCAAATCCATCCGCTCCTCCATATATCCAAGATCTGGCAGGAATCATGGCCAGTTTGGCTCAAGGCCAGACAGCCATGCAGGAAACAATGCGACAACTCATGCAAACTATCCAAGGTGGAGCATCAACCTATTCAGGACAATGAAGTGGTTAAAGAAATACTCATTTACTTTCTTCACGCATTAGGCAAATTGATTCATATCGCACAGATAAATCTGAAGATTTTTCTTATCAATCGGGTCGAACTTCGTCAGTACAAGCCACAGAGACTAAACAGCACATCACTCTCTCTCCGAAAAGGACCAGTGCACTAGAAAGATTGAGTAGGGTCTCTCCTTTTGATCGATTGGGTCCTAGGAAGAATAAAAGTCCTCCTAAGGATGTGTCGAGAAACTTTCGACGATCATTTGATTTAAGAGAGGGTTCTGCCCAATCACAACCAGTTGCTCGATAAGATAGATCCCAAGAAGCAACATCCACGCGATCAGTTGCTCGAAGAAACAGGCCTGAGGAAGGAAATGATGCATGGAAAGGCTCTATTCAGATGTTGGAGGATAGATTAGGGGAAATGGCCAAGGCCAAGAATCCTCTACAAAAAACTTTTGTCCAAGGGACACCTTTTGTCCAAGTAATTATGGATTTTCCCACACCATCAAAGTTCAAAGCACCTGTTGTGACTCCTAAATATGATGGAAAAATCGACCCTGTCCTTCATATAGAGCAATACCAAGCTGTTGCCGACATCTATGCTGTGCCAGATGAGATGAGATGCAGGGCATTCTAGGGAACTCTTACATGATCTGCTCAAATATGGTAGAATAATCTTCCTCGGGGTAAGATTTTAACTTTCTTTCAACTGGACGAGCTCTTCATTGGAAACTTCTGTTTTGGAGCAAAACCTGTTAAACGAGTAGCCCACTTGTTAAGTGTTAGACAAAAGGCAGGATAGAGCACTAGGGACTATATAACTCGCTTCAATAACGAGAAACTCGAAGTTATTAATTACAAGGAAAAGATAGCAATTACTGCTCTGATGAGTGGGCTGTTGCCCAACAAGTTATACTACACTTTGGCTAAATATCCACCCAGAACCATGTCAGAATTGATGGCAAAAGCAGCCAAGATCATGAATGCCGAGGAGGATATGGCTGCAAAGAAGAATATGGATACCAAAGAAACCAAGGTGGAGGGTGATAAGGCCAAAAAGAAAGAGCATAAGAACAATGGTGGTGACAAGCATTAAAAAATAAAGCCATCAAGGGAGGTATTAAAGAAATTTGAAAATTATACTCCTTTGAAGGTAGACATCAACCATGATCTAGAAAAAATCAAGAACAGCGAGGAATTAAGCTGGCCAGAGAAAATGAAGTCAGACCCTGACAAGAGGAATAAGGCCAAATATTATGAGTTCCACAAGGATCATGGCCACATGACCAAAAATTGCATAGCTCTTCAGAATGAGATCGAAGCACTCATTAGACGAGGAAATTTGGAAAAGTATGTTGATCATAGAAATGAAAGAAGAAACAACGACCGGGTAAGAGAGAGGTCTAGATCTCCTCGCTGAGCATAGAAGAACAAGAAAAGAGACGATAAAGATGATCTAGAAGACAACCCTGATCTTCCCAAAAGACCAAGGTAGCCAGAACTGAGGTATTTTCAATACGTTTTGGATCATATGATTGTAATGTTATTACAGGTGGAGATGCAGGAGGTGGAGACCTTACTGCAGAAAGAAAAGCTTACCTCAATGAGGCTCAAGCCTGTTTATATGTTCAACGAATAAACTTGGCTGAAGATGATCATCCGAGGAAGGTCAACAAAGAAAAATTGGTCATTGGTTTCTCAAAAAATGACCTCGCAGGTGTGTTGTATCCTCATGATGACCCATTAGTGATAAAAATGAGAATGAAGGAAGTGATGATCTCGAGAGTACTGGTTGATAATGGTAGCTAGGCTGATATTATGTTCTACTCGTGCTTCGACAGCTTAAATCTAAAGTGATCTCAGTTGGAGCCTTATCATAGGCGCCCCTCCTCGGTTTTGCTGGCGAGAAAGTTTTTCCACTTGGGATGATCAAGTTGGATATGTTCATTGGTACATGGCCTGCTTTTCGAACAAAAATAGTATGCTTCTTCGTGATGGATAAAAATGTTCAATCAGCCTACAATATCATAATGGGAAGGGTACGATTGAAGAAGTTTGAAGACGTACCATCTACGGTACATCAATGCCTAAAATTTCAAACCAATTTTGGAGTAGGAGTTATGAAGGGTGATCAAAAAGTAGATCGGGAATGCTACTATTCATCTGCCGAACAGGAGGAACTGGAGGAATCTAGGAAAAATACTACTACCTATCAGGTGGATGAAGGTGCAGAAATTGAAACATTGGATCCTAGAGATGAGTCGCAACTCATGAAAGGTCAGGTGGTGGAAGCTATTGAAAATATCATTCTGGACGACGAGCACCCTGAACGAACAACTCAGATAGGTTCGTCTTTAGATGCCTCATTAAAATAGGAGTTGATAGTTTTCTTAAAAAGCAAAAAACAAACCTTTGCTTGCAGTTATGAAGATATGCCTGGAATAGACACAAATTTCTTATATCACGAGCTCAATGTGAATAAGGAAATCAAGCCAGTGAAGCAAAGAAGAAGAGTGTTCAGTCCCGAGAAGAACCAAGCTATACAGGAGGAGGTCGAGAAGCTCCAAAAAGCTTACTTTATTGAAGATGTTAAATATTCAGACTGGTTAGCAAATATAGTAATGGTGAAAAAGAAGAACAACAAATGGAAGATGTGTGTAGACTTCACCGACCTCAACAAGGCATGTCCAAAGGACCATTTTCCCTTGCCCCGAATTGATCAACTAGTGGATGCTACCTTGGGACATGAGCTGTTAAGCTTCATGGATGCTTATTCTGGTTACAACCAGATTAAAATGAAACCTGAAGACAGGGAAAGTACCTCTTTTATTACCCCTAGGGGAACTTATTGTTATAATGTTATGCCTTTTGGTTTGAAAAATTCAGGTGCGATATATCAACCACTAATGAACAAGGTGTTTGCAGAACAAATCAATCGCAATATGGAAGTCTAAGTTGATGATATGCTGACAAAGAGCAAGAAAGCTGCTGACCATCTAGTTGACTTAGGCCAGACCTTTGATCATTTGGATAAATATTAAAGGAAATTGAACCCGACCAAGTGCATATTTGGAGTACGAGAAGGCATGTTTCTCGGGTACATTGTCAATCAACGAGGCATTGAAGCAAACCCTGAAAAGATCAAAGCTCTGTTAGGGCTGCGATCTCAAATGACGAAGAAAGAAGTGTAATGTCTTACAGGGCGAGTAGAAGCACTTAACAGATTTGTATCGCGAGCAACTGATAGATGCCTCCCATTCTTCAAAACTCTTCGAAAGACTTTTGAATGGAATAAAGAATGGGAGAAATCTTTTCAAGAATTGAAGAAATATTTGGGAGCACCTCCACTGTTATCCAGACTAGTGATGGGAGAAAGGTTGTACTTGTATCTGGCAGTTTCAGAAAATACAGTCAGCTCGGCATTAATAAGAGTAGAGGATGGAGTACAAAAGCCAATTTATTACACTAGTAAGGCCTTCCGAGGAGGAGAGATCAGATATCGAAAGCTGGAAAAGCTGGCACTAGCGCTGATCGAAGCAAGTAGAAGAATGAAGCCATACTTCCAGGCTCATACCATAGTTATATATACCGATATGCCGTTGAGGCAAGCTCTTCACAAATCAAAAAAATGAGGGAGATTGATGTACTAGGCAATAAAAATCGGTGAATATGATATAATTTATGAGCCTAGATTGTCACTGAAAGGGCAAGCAGTAGCAAATTTTATAGCAGAGTTCACTTATCCTGATAGCCCCGAGGAGAAAAAGATGAGCATCGACCAACCTGTGGATGTTATAGGATCATCAAATTTAAACCCCGATCAACTTAAGCTGGTCGGAGAGCAAGAGGAGAAGGTCGACGAGCAGCGAGGTTTGGTAGAAATGGCGATAAAGGAGCAATAAATATTCCATCGAGGAATTTTGTCCAATAAGAAGTTTGAGGATGAAATACCTGTATGGAACCTATATGTGGATGGCTCATCATGCACCTCGGGTAGTGGAGATGGAATTTTATTGAAAAGTCCAGACGAGATCGATATAGAATATGCTCTGCGCTTTCAATTTCAAGCTTCTAATAATGAGGCCGAATATGAAGCGATGATTGTAGGTCTTAGTCTGGCAAAAATCATGAAGGCAGAGCAGGTAATCGTATGCAGTGACTCACAATTGATTGTAAACAAAATGCTTAGTGTATATACAGCAAAAGGAGAGTTGATGATTAAGTAGCATGCAAAGGCAATGGAATTGGTATCGGAATTTGTTACTGTTCAACTGGTCAGAATACCAATAATGGAGAATGCGAGAGCAGACATCACATCGGCTACTCGTACCGAGCTACGAAGAACAATCCCAATTGAAGTTCTAACTGGTCAGAGCATAGATGAAGATCTGATGATGAATTTTATTACCCATGATTTAGGGCCATCTTGGATGGATCCCATCAGAGCATATATTGAGGAGGGAGAATTACCAATTGACAAACTCGCAGCCAAGAAATTAAAGTTTAAAGCTACTCATTAGGTACTAACTAATGGTATTCTATACAGACGAGGAATCATAGATGGCTTGCAGAGGTGTGTACATCCCACCGAGGTGAATGATTTGATTGAAGAAGTCCATGAAGGGTCTTGTGGAGCCCATGTAGTAGGTCAGACACTTCTGCAAAGAATAATGACACAAGGATACTACTAGCCAATGATGAGGGCTGATTGTATAGCCTATGCCAAGAAATGTGACAAGTGTCAGCGCTTCTCCTCCATCCGAAGAACTCCCCAAGCACTGCTTACACCCATTACTTCCCCTTGTCCATTTGCCATGTGGGGAATTGACCTAATCAGTACACTTTCAACAACTAGAGGAATATTTAAATATCTTGTCATTGCAGTGGATTATTTTACTAAGTGGGTAGAATTCGAGCCTCTCATTGATATGACATATGATAAGGTGTACCAATTTATTTGGAAGGACATCATTTGTTGATATAGTCTTCCTCATGCCTTCATCACAGACCATGGAAACCAGTTCGACAACGAGGAGTTCGCGGCCTATTGTCATCAGTCAAATATCTTGAAGATTCACTTGGCACCAGGCCATCCCCGAAGCAATGGACAAACTGAAGTGACAAACAGAACGTTGCTAAATGGCTTGAAGAAAAGACTAAATGATGCGAAAGCAAACTGGATCAACGAGCTACATTCTCTATTATGGGCTTATTGTACTACTCCCCGAGCAGCAACTGGAGAATCTCCATATATGATGGCATTTGGAAGTGAAGCTGTTATACTTGCCGAGTTGGGCCTCCCAACACACCGAGTGTTGAACTTCAATTCCCATGTCAGCGATTTAATGAGAAGATTAGACTTGGACATGCTCGAGGAAGTTAGAGAAGAAGCAGCCATCAGGAATGCTGCTTACCAGTAACGAACAACTTTGTTCTACAACAAGAGAGTGAAGAAGTGTGGCCTGAAAGAAGGAGACTATGTGATAAAGAAAGTTATTCAAAAGCACAACAAACTGGAAGCGAACTGGCATGGACCTTACCGAGTTACAGAAGTTGTTCGACCAGGAACCTACATAATAGAAACTTTAGAGGGGTAGGAGTTTAAGAATGCATGGAATGCAGAACACATGCGCAAATATTATTAGTAATGTAAACTCTCATGTAATGAAGTTTCATGAGTATGAATAAAATGTGAATATTCTACCCAATTCTGCTACACACTACTCAGCAAAATCCACAAACTCCGGTTGGTCGGGAGTAAAAAATATTTCCCAAAAGTGCCAAATCCGGTTAGTTTGGAAGAAAATCCACCAACTCCAGTTGGTCGAAAATAAAAAATATTTCCCAAAAGTGCCAACTTCGGTTGGTAGGGAAGAAAATCCACCAACTCCGGTTGGTCGGGAATAAAAAATATTTCCCAAAAGTGCTAACTACGATTGGTTGGGAAGAAAATCCCCCAAATCCGATTGGTCGGGAATAAAAAATATTTCGTAAAAGTGCCAACTCCGGTTGGTTGGGAAGAAAATCCACCAACTCCGGTTGGTCGGAAATAAAAAATATATATTTCCCAGAAATACCAACTAAGGTTGGTTGGGAAGGAAAAATATTTCTAAAAATCCACCAACTCAGGTTGGTCGGGAATAAGAAGCTGCCAACTACAGTTGGTCGGGAACATTTTTATTAAACAAAGCATGAGTATGTGATAAAATTTAGCTAATGGCTTAGAATTAAAAAGTTATTAAGCAAAATTTTTGACACTCGTAACATTTTAAATTACCACCAAGCTGGTCGAGAAACAAAATATCATCAATTTTGGTTAGTCATCAAATGATTACCACAAATTCAGGATAGTCGACAATAAGTTTTAACCAGCTTTAGTTGATCGGCAAATAACACGATGTTGTTATCTTTTTAACAGATATACATACACATATGTAAAGTGTTTTACAAAATATCTACAAGACAATGTCAATCAATATTGCAAAGAAAAATAAAAGTCTTTCATTAAATCTAGAGCAAAATACATCGAGAATGAAATACATATTAATTATTACATCAAGATTCCTATTATATTGGTTTCTTCCCCTCTGCCTTTGAAACAGGTTCTTCACCAGCAGGAGGATCATCTAAGGCATAAGGGGAGTTAATGAAATTCAAATCTTTAAGCATCCTGATGTTCATAACTGATGGCCGATCAAGGAGGTGCTCGGGATGAGATATCTCAAAGTTGGAGTGAAGATTATAGTCGCCGAGATACTTTGAAATTAGGCATTATGGAATGGCCCGAGAAGTAATACAACTCATATCAAGCTTGAAAAGAAGGCACTGGTAGGTCGAGAAACCCAGGATTGTAGTAATCCCACATATAATGACCTTGTTCCAACTTCAGCACACCCAAAGCATTTAACCATCATTGTTTATAACCCACATTATTTGCATTCTGGAGCCGATCATCTAAATGGTATAGGGCTTCGTTGTAACCAGCCATCCAGAACTCCCTAGGCTGTTTGTGGAACTGGTAGGTTAATATTTCTAACTGCTCGTGGAGATCCTTCACCAAATTTGTTTTATTCTCCAAGGTAGAATTTTGGGCAGCCAGTTGCTCGTCAAAAGTTTGGATTTTTCTTAGACATCTTAGCCAATGCCTGGTTCTTTTCCATCAATTGGAAGGCTTGATTCTCTAGTGCCGATTCAGTTCTTTATTCCTCGATGGGAATCTGAGCAGCTCTTGCTCATCCCCAAGAAGCTCTTACTCGTCCCCGAGTAGAGGTGGAAGGCCCAATCCTCTTCAAGGTTTCTAATTCATCTCTCAGATTGGCATTTTCGACCTCCAAGAAGGAGAATCCCTCGTCGTTTACATGGACCAAAGCATTTGAGGTAGAGGCAGCAAATCTCAGCTAGGATACTTCTCCTCCCAAGTTATTATTTTCCTGCTCCAATAACTTGGCTATCTGCCTGTGCTCCTCGACCCCGGTTTTCAAAGTTCTCTCCCTCACTTCATAAGGAGCAAATAATTTATCGTATCCCTTATCAGCATTCAGTTACTGATACTTCTTCTCATATCCTTGGTGCAAGAGGGCTGAAGATTCCTTGTACTGCTATTGACGCTCCTCGAGAGTGCCTTGGAGGTCTTCAATCATGTCATAATATGCTACATTATTAGCTACTGCCCGGTCGAGCAGACACTTTATATACTAGTAGGCTTCAACTGCCTGCTCTGAAGCATCTTGACCAAGGATATTAATGATTTGAGCTTCAGTCATATCTGTATGACCACTTCTAAAGTAATCATTGCATTGCCTTAACAATTTTGTATCATGAGCAGATAACAATTCCATCCTGGCCATAAACTAGTAAAAATAAGAGATAACAAGAATCAATAAGGAGAAAGAGGAAGAGAATCAATGAATAGTCTGAATTTCAAATTTTATTACATCATAAAAGAGAAGTACATAGGTCAGAGTTACAATTGGCAAAAATAAACAGAGAGAAAAATCCGAACAACTCTACACCTTCTCCGCGTCTCCCAAAACTTTCTTAGAAGGCTGGGACGAGGAAGTAGGTTGCTCGGGTGGCACATATGGCTGCTCGATGGGAGCTAGAAGCTGCTTGGTTGAAATAATGGATGGTTGGAGTTGCTCGCAGGAGGACTGGACAATTGGGGGTTGAGAAATTTGATCCCCAATCACCATGGAGGATTCCTCAGAGGCAGCTTTGTTATCTTTTTCTTCTTCAGGAGTTGGAGGGGGGCCAGGGATGTGTCGCTGAAATAGGTCAGAATTTTTATCAACATTCATCTCTTTCAGAGCAGTGACCCAGCCATCCCTAAAGTACTTAAGGCTACCATATTCTACATGCGACATCATGGCAGCCAGACCCGTATTCCATCCTTTGTCCCAGCCAGCACTGAAGGAATTTTTCATAGCTAACTTTCTCTTCACCTTCTCTGAGGAAAGCTTCTCGGATAGAAGTTCCTCGGTAGCCTTCAATTTATTCTCCACTTCCTCTTTCTGACGACTTACTTCATGAAGTTTGCCCAACTCTTCCTTAGCAACTTTGAGCTTACCTTCAAGCTCTCCAGTATTTTGGAGCTTCCCTTCGAGCTCTTTATTCTTCCCCTCCAAGTCTTTTATTTTCTTCTCCAACCCCTTGGACACTTCAACAGCTTGACCCCTCTCCTGCTCGGTGGAATTAAGTTTCTTCTCCCAAACAGTTTTATCATCAACATACTTCTGACGAGAATCCTTCAGAGACTGCGTCAGACCCACCAAAGCTTCCTCTACACCTGACGAGGAGCTTAAAGCTTTAATAGATTCATCTTTTTTCAAAATTGTATTAAACAGGTTACCAACTGGGAAAAGAAAATAATAGCAAGTCAGTGCAAAGAAATAACAAGGGAAAAATAAAAGTTTAGGACAATAATACTTACAGAAGCAATATGACGAGCAGCTAATGTGGTAACCATATCCTGAGAAAGATTTTCTTCAATACCTTGGATCTCGAGAATGATCCAAGACTTCACCGAGATCATGGCAGAGCTCAGGGATACAAAAGGGGGAGCACCACTTCCAGTAGTCAGGGGCTGAGCGATGGATTAAGCCAAATTGACCGAGGAGCTCTTCTTCAGCCTCCTTAGAGGAGCATCAACGGTCTCGACCAAGGATGTAGTCTTAGTCGGGGATATGACTATAACCTCACTTGGAACAGCGACCTTGATCGGAGCCACTGGGGGCTTCTCGGTAACCTTCATAGGAGCAGCCAGAGGAGGAGCATCGATTTTTCTTATCCCTTCTTCTGGGACATCATGTTTGCTTTTCTTTGCCTCTCTAGCAAGAGAGGCAGATTTCTCGAAGAGGGCAGGAGCTCTTCTTCTATTCATTCTTTCACTCAGAGGAATATGTGACTCAGGTGAAGAACTTGAAGAAGCTGGTACTGGTTCTACGTCATTTATCACCGGACGAGCAGTAAAAGACGAGGTGTAACTCTTATACTGCAGCAAATATGAAGCTGATCTGATATGTTCGTCGGCAACAGTTTGATGCAAACCCCAGATAAGTTTCAAATGTTTTAAGTTAACTTTTGTCTCTTTTGGAGACCTTCTTTTGCTGTCAACTGCAAATAAATAAAAATTAAAATATCAGTGACACATTTTATCAAACACAAAGAAAGCATAAATTCAAAAATAAAGTAAAGTAAAAACAACCTATCCCATTGCCATAGGAAGGGCATCTGGGATCCTGATACACATCATTTCCAGTTAGTGGAGCATGTTGCCAATTTTTTATAACAACACCATGTTCAAAATAGTCCCTATTGGCATTTGGGAGATTGACCACTAAAGCTCTATTTAAAAACCTAGTTTTTAAGTAAAAAGTACTGTCACTGACAGCCCATCAATAGAAAAACATGATTTTTGGAATTCCTATACGAGTTCCATGAATCTTATTTAATCTATGAACTCCGTTAATTATTCTCCACGTATTGGGGGCTATTTTTGCAGGAACCATGTCAAAATATTAACAAAATTCCAGACACAAAGGGTTTGGGGGAAAAAAGCCACATTCAGCAACAAAGAGACTAGTGAACCAATGTCCCTCAGCCAAACGAAAATAATCTGAAGGCTCAGAAAGTTCCTCCAAAATAACGCATAAAGGAATAGAGAAATCAGAATCAAACTTATCAAGCGACTTAACAAGGTAAACCATGGAGAATAAAGGAAATAAAAGAGAAGGAAGAAAATCTTACAGAAAAAGGATGGATCTGTTGACAACGAACGATGAAAAGGATGAATGCACAAGAGAGAGAGAAAATGGAAAACTCAAAGATACAGATTTGAAAAAGTAAAAGACGATATGATTTTCTGCAATGCTTAAATAGCTTACCTTGGGAAAAGGTAAAAATAATGATTACAAAGGGAGACGTTTACGCTACCGGCGGCTAAAAGGACAAAAAGTGCACGGAGATCGAAGCAGTTAGAAAAATTTGAAAAGTCTGATTCTATGAATTCGAAAAGGAAAAATAAATGCAAAGAACACGCTCCTAAAATTCAGGATGACCATTTAATCCCGTCATATTTCTAGAAAAATGTTCCACACTCCTCAATCTAGAACTGTGAAACAATGGGGGCTTCTGTTGATATCAATTTTAGTCTGCTGACATGGAACAATGAAGTGGAGACACGTGTCAATCTACATGTCACTAACAAACATTTTTGAACAATACCTTGACTTCGAGGAACTCAATTTCCCCGATCAACTCACCGAGCAGTAGGGGCTCACCGAGGAACTTTACTACACCGAGCAACTCATGGATACTGAGATATTTAGGCGGTCCGAGCATCTTAGGCGGTCCGAGATGCACCTCGATCAGAGCATTTATTATCAGACAATCAAGAGGATTAAATGCGCATTAAATGCTGAATATTATCATACGGATGTATACGCTTGTTGAACAACTATGTATTACCCATTCACATGTACAACCTCATGGCTATAAATACATTGTATCATCCTCATTGTAAGGGGACCAAAATTTCTAGAGATAAACCCTACTTCGAGAATTCCCAAACAGTCAATAATAACACAAACAGTGGACATAGGCCATTCGTTTAAGGCTGAACCAATCTAAAATCTCTTGTATTATTTATTTTTTATCTGTGATTAAACAATTATAGATAATCTAATTTTTTACATCAACAATATATATATATATATATATATATATATATATATATATATATATATATATATATATATAGAGAGAGAGAGAGAGAGAGATAGAGAGAGAGATTCCCTCAATAGGACCATCGTGAAACAATAGTCATACTCTGCTATCAGTCCAAATACCTCTCGTACTAAATGGGGACTATTGGTTCGGCAGGTCTCCTCCAACCCAAAATTAAATAACAACGGTGGAGGCAAACATAGTTCTAAGACTTTGGGCTATGCTCATACCTAACATACCCAAATGACAGGCCGATCTCACTAATACATGTCATATAGAGAGCCTCCCTAAGTTCTTTGTTCTAGGGCACCAATCCAAACCTTACTTGAATCGTCAAGGTGGGATCATCCACTATGCAGGAACCTCCGGTGATAGAAAGCAACATAGGTATGCTAACTAATAATACCAATCATTTAGGTACACACATAACCTATATATATACATATTCAATAAGTGTTCACGCAACCTAACTATCATCATTCGTACGTAGAATAATTCACTCACATTCTCCCTGTACTTCTTACATTACGATTTAACTCACCATCGTATTATCCGATTATTAATCTCTACTCTAAGGGACGTAGTTACCCATTTCTTTATTTCAGTAGCTAAGTCCTCCTTACCCTACTGGTCTATGTAATTAATCTCTCTCACACTTTTCCATAATTGTATTCTCATCTTCTTAAATTTAATTACGTCGCAACCATGCCTATATAAACATCACTTTAATCCCCTATATAAGTCAAAGATCATTACTCTATCATTGGCCTACTGTAATATAAATAATTCCACATTATATTTCATCAAAGTCAAAAACGTTTCCCCGATAACAATTTATGCATTATAGGCTTAAAAGGAAAAATCTCCTCTTTTTGGCAGCCTAATCGATTCACTAGGAGGACGAATCGAATCGCCTTGCCGAATCGATTTGGTTCGATTCAGATCGAATCAATTCAATTTATGACAGTTCGTCTTCTTCGTTGGTTTTCATGCAATTTTCACCATTTTTACACTTGTGTCTTACATGATACTTCAACAAAATCGAAACCAACTATACCAAACCTTTTATACATGTCTTAGGATGATTTATAACGTAAGTTCCACATCAAAACATTACAATTCTTGATCAATAATAGATTAAATCATCAAATCATCACGAGCCCTAGGTTTTCATGTTCTTCTTCTATATTTCAACATAAACCCAGATTTATTTCGTAGAGATAATTATATATCTATTGATTTTAAATTTTCTACAACATCAAATTAAACTACATGGAAATCTTACCCTTAACATGAGGTTAATCCATTATTTCCTTTATAGATCACCAATTTATTCATAAATAAATCAAACCCTAGGCACATGGGTATTATAACTTTAAGAAATCTATATATAAACAGTTTCCTTGATTTAGATGTTCAGATTTCGTGAATGAGATGTTGACTGTCATATCTAATCATCGAAGCTTCACTCCCAACTTGTTAATGTTTTAAGGTCATACTCTAAATTCCTCAAATTCTCTCTCTTAGGCTTCACAATTGTTCTCTCTCTTTATCCTATGGCTTATTTGAGTTTTCTAACCTCTAAAACCTAGCCTAAAACACTTATAAGCTGATATAGAGTTTGTAAATTCCTAGGTCTCGCAACCCCTTAATATAAAATGACCAAAATACCCTCATATGGTGCCGGTATAGTCTAAAATGGTCCCGTGACTCAATCGACATCCTCGGGTATACTATTTTAACTAATTCGACCCTTCTGGACTCATTTGTGACCTCGAAATCATCATTTGAGTAACTCTAAGTAAATATTCTATATCGACCCCAAGTTAGTCCACACGCGACTCCCGATTGAGATAAATTCTTATTACGCCCATATCACTTGCTATGGTGTAATTTCCAGTTATCAATTATTTACTATCCACTCAGTAAATATAATTCGTAATATTAATAATTATTTCACTCTCGATTAATATCTAATAATCATATTATTGTCCAATTTAATTAAATTACCTCTCTCTCATAATATAAAATAAACAATTTAATTATCGAATTAATTAAATCTCAAATATGCAGAAATACGAGGTATTCCATACTTCCCCCATTACAAATGAATTTCATCCCCAAAATTAGGTCATACCTATGGTAAACAACTCTGGATACTTCTCTCGCATGTCATCCTCCTGCTCCCAAGTGACTCATTAACACCGTGGTGCCCCCACTGAACTCTAACTAGAGGTATCACCTTAGACCGTAGCTTTCACTCGCTCCAATCCAGAATAGCCGTGTGTCTCTCCTCATATGAGATGACTGGAAGAAAATCAATATCCTCGAGTGGAACATGCAAGAAAACTCTCTCGCTCATCCTGTACTTCTTTAGTGATGCCACGTGGAACACATCGTGTATCAACTAAAGATTCTCCAGTAAGCCCAATCTTTATGCTACCAGTACTACTCTCTCTATAATTGAAAAAGGTCCCACATACCTCGACGCTAACTTCCCCTTCTTGATGAATCTCATGACCCCTTTCACGAGAGAAACCCATACCAACACCTGGTCGCCAACCTCTAAATCAACGTGTCTCCGATCGACATTAGCATAACTCTTTTTCCTATCTTGAGATATCCATATACATCCCCAAATAAGATCAGTTTTGGCAGTTGTCTCCGGTATCATATTTATCCCAAATAACTTATTGTCCCCCATTTCTAAGCAGCAAGCCGGCGAACGACAAGGCCTCCCATCAAGTGCCTCGAATGGTGCCATACCGATGGTAAATTGGTAAGAGTTGTTATATATAAACTCTACCAACGGAAGGTATCACTTGTGTTAAAAGAAAATGTAATTAACCCTTTAATTAATTTTAAATTAGTTTGATTTATTTAATGTACATTTTGGTTTAATATAATATATCAATTTTGATGATTCAAAACATATATTTATTAAGTGTTATATCCTCATATGTCAGTGCACTACCTATAACTTTATTTTGTATGGTCCCATCCATTTGCATAAATGGTTGTTCTCTCATGAAATTATACATATATGTTAACACTCTATATGATTATATATTATATGCTATAAACGTTATTATTTAGCAAATTTTTTTTGTATAACATAAATTTTATTACTTAATAAAATCGTTTTAAATTGGCATCTTTTATGTTCGAGTTCATATTAAATATGCGTAACTATATATTTTTTTGTTTTTATGTTAGTATATATTGTCTATACTATATTTTATATATTATAATATATGTTATAATATTTTTTGGATGTTCTTGTCCAATCAGTCAAACATGAGATACCAAATCTTTTTTTTAAGTTCTTGTTTGTGTTCTTATATGTCCAGTTAATAATATTTTTGATACATTATTTGCAAATTACAACATGTATATGTTTTGGATATATATATATAACTCGTAACGAGTTGTGTCATTAGTTATCTTCAAACTATATTTTTTTCTTCTTATCCCATCCATTCTATACCTTGGGTTAATGAAAACACAGTTACCTTTTTATTAAAATATAAACAATTATATAAATATTTAGTGTACTACTTATACATGCTAGATGTTTTGTCCCATCAAGTGTCTTAATATATTACCAACTATGTACCTTATTATACAATTATATGTTATTCACCTCAAGTCATGAGAGTACCCTTTTTACCATAAACAACTATTTTGGACAGTTTATTTACTTTATCAAGTATTATGCATAACAGTGATCTATACTCTCTTAGATCTCAAGCTGACTCGAATAGTTCATTCAATATGGGTTGAGTATTGTCCATGTTGCATCCCAATGTTTTATCTAATTTAATCAGTTTATACACAAGACTGTTATCATTTATATATGGCCCACACTTTTATGTTTTTTTTATTATTAAAAGAAACAACTGCTTTTAACTTATTTTCTTTAGTCATAACTTTTGGTTATTGTTAATAGTTATATCCGAACTAAACACATATTTGAACATTTGTTTTTAAACCATACATGTAATTTTTACAAGTCTTGCCTTTGTCCTTTCAACCACATCATATTTGTATTGAAAAATATGTTCAGTGTGCCACATGCATTGTTCCATCTGTCATCTATTGAAGATAAATGTGTGATAAGCCTTGGACAGATTTGTCCATTTCACCGATATATATCTATATATTATACACTACGTTCAAAACATGTTTATGTAGCATTTTGTTTGTCCGATTATCTCTCTCTTTAAGACTAATATTTTGCAGAACCATTTTGAATTACCTATAAGAGCCTCTTTCAGTTCCAAATTTCAGATGTTCATTCTCATACCTCTACATTTTATTGAGAAGCCAAAATGCAAAATTAGAGATCATTTTTCAAGCAACATCATCTTAGAAAATCAGGAGCATTTAATGCTCACAAAGATTGTGTCTAACAACTAGTTTTTTTGAATACATACTTAAATATTGAAGTGCTACAATGAAGTAAAAAAGTAAATGAGAATATGAGCAAGAATTAGAGAATTTATTAAGAGCATTTGAATTTATAATTCAGCTACTATATCATTCAAGAGAGCACTTAATTTTACATTCTACTCAATCATTGAAGATGAAGACTTGAGCCTACACAAACATCATTTATTGAAGTCTCATTAAAGAAGAAGAAACTCATATTACAATTTGTATTTTAAGGAGTTTCATTATTCAACATTGCAAAAAAAAATTCAGATTTATTTGAAGCTTTATTGAAGCTTCAGGTTGTAGCGGTGATTGGTACCTGTCCTCAAGTGGATCAAGATCTTTGAGCCGATATTTTCTTCCAGTGTTTGTAAAGTGGTGGTTTGATCCTACCGCCAAGTGGATTCATGATAGTGAAGCGTAAGGATATGGGAGAAGCTCTAGGCGTGTGGACGTAAGCCAGGATTTGGTCGAACCACATTAAATTTCGGTGTCTTTATCTCCCTCACTTTATTTGCTTATTTATTGGTTCTTGCTTGAATTTATATTTTTTGCACACTAACATGCAAATATATTAATTCAAAAAATTAACAAAATTATTTTTAAGGTCAAAATTAATATTTTTGAATTTATTAATTTATTTCATAATATTAATTTTTAATTAAATACAAAAAATAATTTAATATTTGTGGTGTGTTAAAATCCGCATTTTAGGTAGTTTAAATTAATTAGTTTTATCTATTTTATATTCTTGGTTTCAATCATTAGAGGTTTAATAATCTGAAATTTTGATTAAGTGACTTAAATTTAAATATTTTCCGAAATATTAACTTGACCCAAAAAAGTCTGCAAAAACTCAATTCACCCCCCTCTTGAGTATAATTTGGGTAATAATTGGTATGAGAGCAATGCTTTTCTTATTTTTAGATTTAACAATATTGAGTTAAACATCATGGAAAACTTTTATGTACTTGTTTTAAATATTGCACTCTACATATTTATTATTTGTATGCTAAAATATTTGATGTCTTGTAGTTATTCATTGTTTCATTGTGTGAGAAGAAAATTGTCACGTAATCAACCCTGTATATCAATCTTTGTTTTAAAGGAAGAATGCAATCCTTGTCTATATGATAATATTGATGAATCCAGTAGTGAAAAGACTAATGCTACTTGTTTGATGGAAAATGACAATGAGGAGGTACTCTCTAGCTCTAAGTCTAGTGATAGTGATGATGATAATGTTGATGATTATGAGGAATTATAAATTTTTTTTAATGAATTATGTGAAAGTTTTGAAGAACTTAAAAATAAACATATTGATCTTAAAAAGTCTCATTTATTACTTTCAAATACATACGATTCTATGTCAAATGCTTTTGATGATTTGAAATTAGAAAATGAATCTTTGAAAAATCAAATTAAATCCTTGTAAAGGAAAAATCTGTAAATGTCACTCATCCTCTTGAATGTGAAAATAGTGAATTAAAAAGGGAGATTGATTATTTAAAGAAATCTTTAGATACTTTTACTAAAGGAAATGAATATTTTTTATAAGATTGTGGAAAATCAAATAGTTCTGTTTAATAATAATGGTATAGGATATTATGAAGAAAATGAGAAAAAGAATTATTTCAATTTATTTAAAAATGATGCTTCATGTAGCCATTCTAACCCTTTTTGCACATATCATGGCAGACATACACATTATTCTAAATGTTATTTTTGAAAAAGAATGCATCACAATATTGAACTAGCTTGGATTCCAAAAGAAATAATTATTTATGCTAACCCTAATTTGCCTCACTCATTTTAATTTCCAAAAGATAAGGTCTTTAGATGCAAAATAGGTATTTGCACTTGAACAAAAATTATATGAAAATAGAATTAGTATTAGATTTTTTTGTCTATTACTTGATGAATATTGTTATATCGTGTTTTCATATTTTATATGATTATTAATGAATAATAATCTGATTAAATTCATATTTTTTTCAAATATATTTAGTGCTTGAATATGTGAATAAATTTATTCTTGTCTAGCTAATGAATCTATGGATGATAATTTATTTATTTGAATATGGATTAATGAATAAATATGATAAAGTTGACATGTATGATTAAATGATAGTATGTCATTATTAATCTAGACGATTATCTTTTATACTTACTATGCTTAAATTTTTTATTAGAAAATGCATTCTGAAAATTTTGCTCTTCAATATTGCATTATGGACCTAACACCTTCTTGGATGGAAAAGAGAAAATCTTCAAAGTTGTGTAGGTTTCTTGTTACGAGGGCTTATATATTTTCAAAGGCCTCTAATTTGGTATGAAAAAGAAGTTGACATCTCAAATATCTTTGCCTAAGAATGAAAACGCCACACAACTTCATGAAAATATCTTTGGTATTGGTAAGGTGGTAAGGAACACATTTATTGAATTATAAATATCATATATTTATTGATTATTTAAAGTATGATATTAATTGATATATTTCCATGATAAATCATATGAGCTTGTTGTTCATAATTTAACCATCACATTTGAATTTTTACTTTTATTTTTGTTGATGATTTTATGTTGTGAGACATGCATTTTATTTTATTGATAAAATTTTGTGATTTTAATTCATTAGATGTATTTTTATGTTGTGATTTATGCATTTTATTTTAAGATGAAAAATCATAATTTTTATGTGTTACATCTAGACATGTATTTGAGGATAATAATATTGGATTAATTTAAGATTTTATGGTATATTAATTTGAAACATAAATGTGATTTGAAAATATTCTAGCACACTTGTTAACTGAGCTACATGTTAATATTGATACATTCAGTTATTTATGATATGAACATATTAATCCTTATAAGTTTATTTTATTGCATGCTACATGATTAGTGCTATTATTTGAATATTTGTGACATTCATGATAATTATTTTCTTGGAAGAAAATGACAGTTATGATATTTTTTGCTTAAATCGAAAAATCGTACGATTAATTGAAAATTGTTATGATTTGTGATTTTTTTTAGACTTATTGAAAAGTATTTTATTGAAGCAAAAAGATGCACCATATTTATTATATGCATATATGACTTTGTTGGTATCCCTTAGGGGGAGATAAAATGGTTATTGAAAATTATTTATTTGAAAAATGCTTAATTATAAACTTTGATGCATCAATATTGATATATGATTAATTAATTTGAGAATTTTATGCTCGTATCTCGAAAACGGCAAAGCTTGAATAAAACGCAATTTTTTTTTTGTATTCTCTCATTCATGTTGTGCTTTATTAAAATTATTTGAAAAATATTGAGTTGTGATAAATTCACCATTATGCACTTAAATTAATTTATTTTATCATCTTGATAACTTTTGCATTATTTGATAATATTCACGACTATCGAAAATTTCAAAACATGCTATGAAAAATATATGACCACATATGTGCATATTGAAAATCCTTTGCCCATTGCGGGTAATGGTTATATATCGTTTACAAAAAAAATTTGATAAGGGGAGATTTTTTTGACCCAATGACACTCGATTTAAATTGAAAAATATTTTGATAATGTCAAAAGGGGGAGAAGTATGTATGATTAACTAATTGTGCTTAGTTTATTCATTTTAAAGATATTTGTGAATCAGTGTTTGTCATCATAAAAAGGGGGAGATTGTTAAACGAATATGCAATTTACCCTTTAATTAATATTGAATTTGTCTAATTTAATAAATGCATATTTAGTGTGACACCCCGCCTAATAAAATACCGGGCGATCACTCCTATATCAAATTAAAACAGGAGTCTTATATGGATCATTCTTAGAATCACTGTCGAAAATCAATTTAATTACTAATAACCTATTAGGCTGGCGTCAAAATTTTACTTAACTACTCTTTTTAAACCACAACAATTGAAAACGTTTACACTGTATATATGAATAAAACTAAAATGAGATAAAATAATCGAACACTCGGTTCAAATATGATACAACCATATCGAATGCCACACTAAAAGGCGAAACAGAATAAATAAATACAATTGGGCCATTGGCTCGAATATTTATACAGTACCTCTTATCTAGAGTACCGGGATAAAAGCGTCTATCGAGAACCTGCATGCATCCACAACTGCTGCAGCAGGCGTCTGACTCGAAGGAAGTGCCATTTAGGCATCCCTGTATCTGGACACCTATATATATAGCAAGAGAGGGAAAAGTAGATAAACGCGTCAGAGCCCGAGTTGTGAAAATATTTAGCAAGTGCATAAATGCTTTATTTTTTGAAAATATGTTTTATCTCATATTTAAATTTCGTATCTCACTCCCGGGAGATACCCCTCACCTCTCTTCTTATAGTGCACACCTAGCGCATTCCTCTAAACATCCTAGTCAAGCTACGCAACCTAACTAACCCATCACCTATCTTCTAACAACCCTACGTATTCTAAGTACTAAGGGCTAAACTTCTTCCCAGTCTCAACACTATGCCATGTTCGTGCGTGGGGTGTCTCACGGAGAGAAATCCAAACAAGGAACTCCCCCTATACGCTACTATGCAGCAAGGTCGATCGTCGAGATCCATTAGACCCTCAGTACACGAAAGATATATATATATATATATATATATATATATATATATATATATATATAAGAAATCCTAATATTAGAGCACTAAGGGTTAAACTTCTCTCCAGTCTCAACACTAAGCCATGTTCGTGCGTGGGGTGTCTCGCAGAGCGGAATCCAAACAAGGAACCCCCCGATACACTATTACGCGGCAAGGTCGATCGTCGGGATCCATTAGACCCTCAATACTCATTTATATATACTCATCTTTTATATACTTATCATGTTACACTTCCAGATATATCTCCCGGAATGAGAATTCATTTACAAAATGTTTACCAATTCGATTTTCATTTTTATCTCAAAACTTTCCATTTCCTTCCTTCTATCCAGGAAATGTATTTAAAAGCCAATTTTATTGTCCTAAAAATGCTTCTTCATCTCATATGCTCCCATTTCCCTTCTTCCATCTAGGAAATGTATATAAAGCCAATTCATTTATCCCATTTCCCTTCTTCCATCCAGGAAAGGTATTTAAAGCCAATTTATTGTCATAAATTGATTTAACATCAATAATGTCCCACATTATGAAGAATAGTTATATTACATATCATATAACGTTTCTAAGACCGCCCGTCCCAGTTTCCCCACTGTGCGCGCCCCTTAATGGCTATCATCTTCCAGGGCCTATCAAACAAGATAACTTGGGATCCTACAACGTAAGACGTCGGGAAGCGACCATATGTCTGCGGGAGAGTCATAACCACACCCAGAATTACCTCACCATCACAGAAAAACATACAATAATCGCTCATCTGGCCTAGGACTATATTCACCCTGCATTCATTAGCCAGGGGACTTCACCTTACGCTCGTAACTTCCCTTATGATAGAGATTTAGAGAGATGTGTTTACATAAATTATCATTTATGAAAATCATTTTTTTTCCAATTTGAAAACATTCATATTTTACATTCTCAAAATCATTTATTTTCAATGATTATAAACCAATCTTGGAATATGCATTTCTTATTCTCTTAGTCATATTTTATTAATGACCTAGGACCCGAAATGTAATTGTCCTCACACTAGTCTCCCAATAATCCAACACATCACCATTATACATTCTATTAATTCTAGGTTAATTTCCTATATCATATGGAACTTTAACCTCTATAAAACATCCTTAGAATAAACCCAATTAACCCTATCCTAGTCTAGGATATTTGATTCCCTAACACAAGCCCACAATACCCTAAAATTATATAGGTTGTGGATTTCCTTCCCACAAACCCAAGGACTACATCTCGTCCAAACAATCATTTAGAGGTACCCAATCTATTTTAAGAACCCCAAACTCCTAATTTATCAACTATTCTATTTCCTTGAAAATATAGTTTTAGTGTCACACACATAAAACTCTCACTTGGTTCCCATAGATTCCATCCATTTGATGTCTATTTACTCTTAAAAGAGTACTTAATTCCTTTCCTAAATAATATAGAATCAATTAAAATTGGAATTTCTCCCATCCAATTAACCCTAGGAAAAATTGCCAAACCTCCTGAAGGGTTGATCGATCGACCCCTGGTCGTCGATCGATCGATGGTTTGATCGATCGATCCTCTACCCTCGATCGATCGATCGATCATGATGAATAGCTTCTTCTTCGAGAAGCTATTTAGGCCATTAAAGCTTCTCCCAAGCTTTTATCTCCGTCTCTAATGTCCTACAACCTCAACCAGCAACATCTACCCATATAATAAGGGTTCTAAACATCCTAAAACCCGAAACCAACAATTAATTTGGATTAAATCTTAAGTTTCTCTGATTAGAAAATTATTGGGGTTTATTTGTTTTAACTCCCGAAAACCCGTTTTATCCACGAAAACCCAACCCAAATTCTTTAGGGTTTGTCATTACCAAACTACGATATGAGACTTATGCTCCAAAATAAATAAAGCAAGTAAACACTTGGCTCGTGGATAAAATCCGACAATCCTGAGTCGAGTTCGGCGGAGTTTGGCCCGAAATCTCCCTTTTCTCCTTTTTTTTTTCCTTCCTCTCTTTCTTCTCTCTTTTCTTTCCATTCTCTCCCTCTCTCCCCCCTTATATAGGGAGAAAAGGGTTTATATCCCTTAAAACCCCAAAACGACTTGTTTACTCAATTACGAGCCCTTTTTAACTCTAAAATTTTCCGAAACTCAGTTTCAACCATTGGACACTCTTTTCTGACTATCTCGGCCATTCCGAGACTCACGGTGCAGTCGAAATTTCCATCCAAAGTACTTGAATGAAACCCCCTATTTTAACCCAATACATCTCACCGCGGGTTTTCTAATTAAAACATTACCTTTTGTCGTTTTACTCAACGGCGACATATAATTTAAATAATTCGACATGATTAATACCAAAAGTAATTACAACACCCATCGACAACCATCTAGTCCTTAAAAATTCCCAAAATTTCCTCAAATTTCCAATTTATATCCAATTATGGAATTTAATTATCTTCAAAAGGACGGGTCGTTACATACTTCCCCCCTTATAATGGAATTTCGTCCTTGAAATTCAGATATAACCTACACCACCAACCTAGGATAAAAAATTCCACTACGTCTTAGTACCCCCAAGATAAAAAAAGTGCTAACACGGTGGTGTCTTACCATATTCCACCTACCTCAAGGTGTACTCAAATATACTAGATTCACCATAAGGTCATCTAAATTTCTTCCGGCTAAAGCGCACAACAACGACGTGTTACTCCGATGGCTTCTCTTTCTGCCAATAAGAGAAACTAACTAGCGCTCTAACGTCTCGCAAAGTTGATACCCTTGCTAACAAGTGTCCACTCGTCCACAGCAGGACAACTGATTTCCTTTGAGAAGGAAACTCTACCAAAATTTGACTACTTCTAATAGTCTCGTCGCTTATCTTAGTCACGTTACCTCTTATTGCCCCTTATACAATTGGAATATCGCGTACCTTTCACAACATTCCATCCAACACACTCCAAATCCATTCGTGACTGCCTCACGGCATAATCTTCAACTTTCTATAGTAAGCCTTTTTCTATTTCAAGCAGTATATAAAACCAACTTACTAAGTTTCCCATACACCTTTTTAACCCGTGCACATATGCACATACATTGTGAACGTTCGACATGTAACACTCTCTCTAAATAAGGGTCTCCTTTCCTCGGTGTAATACTCACATATGGGTCCTCCCAACCCGTGAAATTCAATTCTCCTTACATCGGCGCCACTAACTCTATTGAACTTACATCCTAATAATCCTACGATCTAGGCGTTGACCTACCTACGCAAAACGAGTATACTCCTAAGTATCCCTAGTTCCCAAAGCCTCTCTCAACTTTTGACATTTTCTTGGTTTCATGCATGGGACATCTCGCAAAGCGAAATCAAGACAAGGAACCCTCCCGTTACACTACTCCCTCGCGTTGTCGGTCATCGAGATATAGCAACCTAAGGCACATTCACGGGACGTCCTAAATTCTACCTCGCTAACCTACGAACGCATTTTTACTATTCTGTCCTTCCACTTATACGAAAAGGAAATCTAACAAATCGAAGTGCCAACTATTTGTAAAAGCGTTACGAATATCGTACCCAAAATATACTTCCCCAAAATTTGCCTTTTCATCAAGGCCTTACTATAATCCTCAAATCAATTTCTCTAAGTCCTACTTCACCCACCCACTTGTGGTGAGAGGACCACTTTAGTGCTTTTCTATAGCACAATATTTCCATAAGCATGCCATCATCACATGGCTCATAGTCTATAGTGTCTCATTCACACTAAATTACTTACCAACAAAACCAACATCCTCGCATCCTGTAACATCTCTCCACTCCCGACATCGTTAAGGTTCATGCGCGGAGCATCTCGCAAAGAGAAATCCAAACAAGGAAGCCCTCCAACACACTACTACTTAACTTCATCAGTCATGGAGGCCCGTTATCTTTGAATATGAAATCGGGATAATCCGATCCCCTCTTTCAACCAAATGTGGTCTTAACTCCCATCTCTATCCAGGAGCCATACCACTAAGCACTCGCACCCCACTCAGTCCTTGCGCAATCAATAATGAACTTAAACTCGCAGCTTAACAATCAACCCGGCATACCTTAAATCACATCTATAAGGTCGCCACATACTCAAATCGTGATAATGAAACCTTTTCTCATCGAAGTTCCATCTACCCATAATAATAAAGGAGAACTCAACCTATATCCAGGTGAGATATTGCAACAAGCACCCGTTCCATCCTGGAACTGCGGACATGATAGTCTTGACATCATTAGCCTGCTATCGCTCCAAATAATGAATAATATAATATACTCATAATATTACCATACTCGTATAAACGTATACGATGAGTATCATAAACTAGATATATATTTGTTTAAAATATCAACACCCGCCTTTATAGCGAAAGAAAGAAAATATAACTCCGCTACCACGGAAAACACATAAGCATATATTACATAATGTTATCGATACTACCACAAAGCTCAAATTACACACACGAGTCTGGGGCTAACGAACACCACAACTTTATATAGCCACGCCAATTATGCCTCTTCCTCCTGAGGTGGAACTCCTACCAACAATTTCGCATTTTTCTACTCCAAATGGTTCTTGGACCTGGTACACTTGCCTTAACTGAACCTAAATTACTTAACCCTATGCCCCAACTAGTCACCCTAACCTCGTACTTTATTCCTATCGGGAAGGGACACCCGTGTGGCTCCGCACTCCACATCATTATTTTCATCACTGGCCTTCTTGACCATGATAAAATTATCAGTATCTTGGACTCCATTGCCGCGATTCTGACAATCACTTTACTAATTCCCCCTAACTTCTTCTTTGTTAGAAGGAGATTCCACTACCAACCTCAACAACCCCGTTTTAATAAATTCCCTATGTGGATGTCCACCCACAGGGTCCTCGAACACACACATTTTCCATAAGTGTTAGCAACACTTCTTTAGTGAGCCTATCATTCCTTGAAATGACTCATTATTCAGTTTACCTACGTCACCTCGGTACAAGGTTCACTTCTCCATATTACTCTTTATTCACTGTCGGCCTCTGGCCGATCCTTATGTGAATAATTTAGAAACTGCATTCTTCTCATTCCTGCTGAATCATGGGAACTCACGGTTAAAACTATCCGTAAGAGCCCTTTAGAACCCTTATCGTCACTGGGAAATTAAACTTTAGTACCACTCTCTACTACGGAGGTACTACGATACTCATAACTACTATACTTTAGTAGTCGTTGCAACAATCCTTAGCAAACACTACAAAGCAATAAACCTCTACTACGGTCCTCGTCCCCGACTTCACCTACAGCTCCAAATAAGCCCCGCCTCCTGCTGCCATCCAAGCCCCGCACACGAATCTCGAACGAGCTCGCAAAAGATTTACATAATCTTATACTATAGCAGGAGAACGAAATCTCACAAGAGAAATTAACAATCCTAATCCTGAGGCTCTATATCAAATCGAGAGCAACGCTTAAAGTGTAGTACGTCCGCACAGATTCCTAAGAACACTAGAACCTGATGCTCTGATACCATCTGTGACACCCTACCTAATAAAATACCGGGAGATCACTACTATATCAAATTAAAATTCACATATGGATCATTCTTAGCATCATTGTCGAAAACCAATTTAATTACTAATAACCTATTAGGCTGGCGTCAAAATTTTACTTAACTACTCTTTTTAAACCACAAAAATTTAAAACATTCACACTATATATATGAATGAAACTGAAATGAGATAAAATAACCGAACACGCAGTTCAAATATGATACAACCATATCGAATGCCGCACTAAAAGGCGAAAAAGAATAAATAAATGCAATTGGGCCATTGGCCCGAATATTTATACAGTACCTCCTATCTAGAGTACAAGGATAGAAGCGTCTATCGAGAACCTGCATGCATCCACAACTACTGCAGCAGACATCTGACTCGAAGGAAGTGTCATCCAGGAGTCCTTGTGTCTGAACACCTATACATATATATATGGGACAATGGTGTTATGAATAGTAACTCATGCATGATAAACATGTATGACATTTTATGTGTTGTATGATTGCATACATACACATACATGCATACATTATTATTATTTTTTTTATTTTTTTATAAAAATATTTTAAAAATATATATTTTTTAAAAATATTTTTTTAAATATTTTTTTTTAAAAAAATATATTTTTTTAAGTTTTTTAAAAGTTTTCTTTTTTAAAAAAAGGCGGGTTATTATGGGCTGAGTTTTATCACGGGGGAAAATTTATCGTCGTGTGCTCGGGCACAGGCATCCGCTAATATATATATATAGCAAGAGAGGGAAAAGTAGATAAACGGGTCAGAGCCTGAGTTGTGAAAATATTTAGCAAGTGCATAAATGCATTATTTTTTGAAAATATGTTTTATCTCATATTTAAATTTGGTATCGCACTCCCGTGAGATACCCCTCACCTCTTTTCTAACAGTGCAGACCTAGCGCATCGCTCTAAACATCTTAGTCAAGCTACGCAGCCTAACTAACCCGTTACCTATCTTCTAACAACCCTAGGTATTCCAAGTACTAAGGGCTAAACTTCTCCCCAGTCTCAACATTATGCCATGTTCATGCGTGGGGTGCCTCTAGAGGGAAATCCAAATAAGGACTCCCCCCCCCCCCCCCCCCGATACACTACTACGCGACAAGGTCGATCGTCGAGATCCATTAGACCCTCAATACACGGAAGATATATATATATATATATACACACACACACAATATATAAGAAGTCCTAATATTAGAGCACTAAGGGTTAAACTTTTCCCCAGTCTCAATACTAAGCCATGTTCGTGCGTGGGTTGTCTCGCAAAGTGAAATCCAAATAAGGAACCCCCCTATACACTACTACGCGGTAAGGTCGATCGTCGGGATCCAAACAAGGAACCCCCCGATAGACTACTAAGCCATGTTCCTTATGACTGGTAACGAGTTATCTCATCAGCTATCTTTAAACTTTTTTTTCCTTCTTTTTATCCCATCCATTCTATACCTTTGGTGAATGAAAACAGAGTTACCTTTTTATTGAAACATCAAGAATTATATACATATTTAGTGTACTGCTTATACATGCTAGATATTTTGTCCCATCAACTATCTTAATATATTACCAACTATGTACCTTATTATACAATTATATATTATTCACCTTCAGTCATGAGAGTACCCTTTTTGCCGTAAGCAACTATTTTGGACAATGTATTTACTTTATTAAGTATTAAGCATAACAATGATCTATACTCTCTTAGATCTAACTCTGACTCAAATTGTTCATTTAATATGGGTTGAGTACTGACCTTGTTGCATCCCAATATATTTTCTAATTTAATAGGTCTATTCACATATATGCACAAAACTGTTATAATTTATAGGTGGCACGCACGTTTATGTTTTTTTAATTAAAAGAAACAACTGCTTTCAGCTTGTTTGCTTTAGTAATAACTTTTGGATATTATTAATATTTATATTCGAACCGAAAAGATATTTGAACATTTATTTTTAAACTGTACGTGTAATTATTACAAGTCTTGACTTTGTCATTTCAACCACATCATATATATGTCTTGAAAAAGATGTTTAGTGTGCCACATTCATTGTTCCATCTGTCATCTATTGAAAATAAATGTGTGTTAAGCCTTGGACAGATTGGTCTCTTTCATAGATATATGATTATATATTATACACTATGTTCAAATCATGTTTATGTAGCATTTTGTTTGTGAGATTATCTCTTTCTCTTTTGGACTAATATTTTATACAGCCGTTTTGAAGTAACTACAAGAGCCTCTTTCAGTTCCATATTTTCAGATGTTCATTCTCATACCTCAATGGCTACATTTTATTGACAAGCCAAAATGAAAAATCAGAGATCGTTTTTCAAGCTACATCATCTAAGAAAATCAGGAGCATTTAATGCTCACAAAGCTTGTGTATAACAACTATTTTTTTGAAGACATACTTAAACATTGAAGTTTAGTAGTGAAGACAAAAAATTAATGAGACTATGAACAAGAACTAGAGAATTTATTGAGAGCATATGAATTTATTATCATGCTATTACATCATTCAAGAGAGCAATTAATTTTACATTTCGCTCAATCATTGAAGAAGAAGACTTGAGCCTACACCAACATCATTTATTGAAGTCTTATTAAAGAAGAATAAACTTAGATTGCAACTTTTATTTTAAGGAGTTTCATTATGCAACATTGTACGAAAAATTTGAATCTGTTTACACCTTTGTTGAAGCTTCGGTTTGTAACGGTGATTGGTACCTACCCTCAAGTGGACCAAGATCTTGGAGCCAGTATTTGCTTCAAGTGTTTGTAAAGTCGTGGTTTGATCCTACGCAAGGTGACGGGAGATGATCTAGGTGCATAGACGTAGGCCAGGATTTGGCCGAACCACGTTAAATTTTGGTGTCTTTATTTCCAGTAGTTTATTTCCTTATTTATTGGTGCTTGCTTGAATTTATATTTTCAGCACACTAACATGCAAATATATTAATTCCAAACATTAAAAAAATTATTTTTAAGGTCAATATAATTATTTTTGAATTAATTAATTTATTTCAGAATATTAATTTTTAATTAAGTACAAAAATTAATATAATATTTGTGGTGTGTTAAAATCTACATTTTAGATAGTTTAAGTTAATTAGTTGTATTTATTTCATATTCTTGGTTTCAATCATTAAAGATTTAATAATCTGAAACTCTGATTAAGTGACTTAAATTTAAATATTTTTTGAAATATTAATTTGAGCAAAAAAAGTTTGCAAAAACTCAATTCATCCCCCTCTTGAGTATAATCTAGGCAACAACTCCCAACATCCCCCAAAATCTAGGATGCACATCCTCAACATGTCCTCCAGCATCTGATTAACCCTTTCAGCCTGTTCGTCCGTTTGTGGATGAAAAGCGGTGCTCAATCGCAAGTCTGCGCCCATGGCCTCCTTAAAACTCTGTTAGAAGTGAGAAATAAAGATCTTGTCCCTATCAGATACAATATTAATCGACACGCCATGCAGTTTCACTATCTCAGTCATGAACAACTGCACATATTCACTCGTCTCATAATCGATGCGAACCGATAAGAAATAGGCAACCTTGGTCAGCCGATCCACTATCACCTAACTTGAATTGTGACCCCCTTGCGATAGCGGTAATCTAGTAATAAAGTCCATCGAAATTCTTTTCAACTTCCACATGGGAAACTTAAGTGGCTATAGCATCCTGGAAGGTCATTGATGGTCAACTTTCACAAGATTACAAGTAACACACTTCGAGATAAACTCTACTATATCTCGCTTCATACACGACCACCAGTAATTTCTCCTCAAATTCGGGTACATTTTATCCCCGTATAGATGTATCGCAAACCTTGAACCATAAGACTTCGTCACAATTGCATTTCTCAAATCCTTATCCTCTGGCACTACAAGTCTCCCATTAAACCATAGGGCTCGTTCTAAGCTGATTGAATAAGACTCTATGCACCCTCAGCTAACAACTGTTGTACCCTGTCCTGACAAAACTGATCCCCTTCCTGCACTTTCATTATCCACATCAAAATCTTGGGAGTGATAGATAGAACTTCCATACACGCTTTGGCGATCTCATCATCGTGTTGAATCTCACTCGACTTCACTTTCCAGACCTCTGCTATCTCCCCAGTAGGTCATTGGCTCAACAAGTCTGCCACCATGTTAGACTTACCCAGACGATACTGTATATCAAATTGGTAATCCTTTACAATGCCCAATCCTTATGTTTAGATCCTTCTGTGTGAAGATATACTGAAGTGACTTGTAATCCATGAACAAAGTAAACTACTCCCCCAAAAGATAGTGTCTCCATATCCTCAAAGCAAAAATGAATTCTTCTCAGGGTGCTTAAGCTTTTAGGATATATAAGCTATAGCCCTCTCATCCTGCTATAATATACCCCTAATTACCTAAACATATGCATCGTTACAAACTCGATACTCCAATCCTCCCCTAAGCGAAATTAGTATGGGTTCTGATGTAAAATTCTCCTTTACCTCACCAAATGCTAACTGACAATGATCGCTCCACATAAACGGTACTCCTTGGTCGGGTCAGGTTCGTCAATGAACCATAAATCTTTGAGAATACTTTGATGAAGTGAGTATAATACCTGGATAACCCTAAAAATCTACGAATTTTGATCGGTGTCAAGGGATGTCCTCACTCACTCACCGTTGATACCTTACTCAGATCGACAAGAATTCCCCTGTTGGACATAATGTGTCCTAAAAACTGCACCTCTCGAAGACAAAATCCACACTTCCTAAATTTAGTGTATAACTGATGGTTCCATAGCATCTCCAGAACCATATGTAGATGCTCTGCATGCTCATCTTCAGTGTGATAATAGACCAGAATATCGTCTATAAACACAATCACAAAGTGGTTTAAGAACTCCTTGAATACCCTATTCATGAGATCGATAAACACTGTTAGTGCATTGGTGAGCCTAAATGAAATCACCCTAAACTCGTACGATCCATACCACAATAGAAAATCGGTTTTAGGAACATCCTCCTCTCGAATGCACAACTGATGATACCCAAATCTCAAATCAATTTTAGAGAAGTATGTTGATCCCCTTAACTAGTAAAATAGGTCATCGATCCTTAATAACGGATACTTATTCCATATCGTGACCTTATTTTGCTCCATGTAGTTAACAGACAAGTGAAGTGAATCATTCTTCTTTTTCACAAATAATATCGGTGCACCCCACAGTGATGTGCTTCGCTGAATAAAACCTTAACCTAAGAGATATTGGATCTTCTCTATTAACTCACACATGTTTGAAGGGTCTATATGGTAAGGTGCTCGGGAAATCAGTCTCTAACCTAGTGCTAGATCTATAACAAACTCAATCTAGTGACTGTGTGGTAGCCATTGTATCTCCTCAAATACATCGTCAAATTCCCTCACAACCAGAATTGAGTCTAATGGTATAACCATCTCCTTTGAGTTCTCCTCCGTAATATAATATAAGGGTTTGCGCAACCCCCCATCAGGAAGAGGCATCACCACAATGAACATCTCCTATCCTGGAATGGAAAACACGATGGTACTCTCATAAAAATCTACCATCACTATATTACCCACCAACTAATCTATACCCAAAATCATATCGTAACCCTCCATATCTGAAATTATAAGGTCTTCTACTAATATCAGTCTCCCTATAAAGATATTAAATCCTCTATAAATTGAGTGTATCAATAAACCACTACCCATTGGTGACTCTAAACACATAAGGGAACTACCGATTGTCTCTAATAAACTGGTAGCTCTAGTAAATTTGGTCTTAATAATAGAGTTAGATGCCTTAGTATTAAACAGAATCCTACCCTCAAGCCTATGAATATAAAATGTACCCTCTACTTCCAGTGGCGCCTGAGGTGTTGGTGGTATGGCTACATCCCGAACATTATTTACACACTCGTAGTGCATCTGTCCCTACTGCTGCTATGAGGATATTGGTGTAGTACTACAGGAGGTATCGGAGCCTACTGCTTACTGAGCAGGCTGCTGCTATGCTCCACCCTGCTGTGGGAAATCCCTATTCTTATGACCCTGCTGTCCATATATGACGCATTGTCCCAGGAACACCCTTTGTCTCTAGCGCTGTTGGCCCTGATGATGTTGGTCCCACTGGCCTCGATCCTGTTGGCCTTGCCAGCCCTGCAAAAACTGTTGCTTTCGGGGATCCTGTTGGTGCTGTCTAATTCCCCCATTGGCCCAATTTTCCCCAGTCCTGAACCTATTATCCTGATCCCCTTAACAGGAATCGTTCCCTTGCTGATGGCCTACCTACTGCTGATGCGGTGCTCCACTAGCACCACCCCCATTTGCCTTACCCTTCTGGCTCAAATATACACCTCTCTTTCTCCCCTTCGCATGGAAGCGATGATCCTAATAGTGTATAAATGCGGCATTGACAACATCAATGTATGTCACCAATGCATGATTACCGATTAAGTGCTTCTTGATCTTCCAGGACAAACCATACATGAACTTAGCTTTCTTCCTCTCCTCATTGCTCACCTCATCTGGAATAAAGATATATGTGCGGGTGAACTCCTCCTCATGATCAGATACCAAGCGGTCATTCTGTGTCATATCCCCAAATTTCTTTCGCATCTCTAACTCAACTGCAGCAGAAAAGTCCTTGCGGTCAAATCGCACTTAGAACTCAGTAATGGCTATTAAATCTCTCTCCTCAGCGGTGGTCACTGACTCCTACCACTGTAATCCTTCTCCTACCAGTCTGAACGTAGGTAACATCTATGTTTACGCCTCAGTACACTCCACTATACATAAATCGCACTGTACATTTTTCTTCCATTAACACGCTGTAGTCACATCAGTATTGCCCCTAAACTTGGGCGGGTGGACCTTCTGTAAGGTCTCCCTAACTCTCAACCAAGTAGATGTCCCTGGATGGTCTTGGATCATGGGTTCCACTAGCAGTGGTGCCTGGGGCTGAGGGAAATGAGCTACCATAGCTCTCATAGCGATGTCGATCGTCTGGGCCATTATCAGTGCCGTCTGTGTAGTCAAAATCATCTCTGGTGGTGGCTATGTATGAGTCACCTCCTGTGACTCCTGATGAGCCTCCCTCACCTCATCCCCGGTCGCTTTCCTCTCAACTAGCTATCTCTTCGGTGGCATCTAAAAGTAGATTGAATTGTACGAGTTTACAGCCTATACGAATAAAATGGCTGAAGTATGTAAACCTCAATTATGTAAGATAAATGAAATAGTCCTAATAATAGGGCTTCATATCAAATTAACGCTACGCTGAAATTATAGTAAGTTGTACGGTTCATATGGACACTAGAACCCGATGCTCTGATACCATCTCTAACACCCTGCCTAATTAAATACCACGTGATCAGTCCTTTAATATATTAAATCAATATTTCCAAATTGGTTCATTCTTAGCATCACTATCGAAAACCAAATTAATTTCTAATCACCAATTAGTTAATTAAAACGGTGTCAATTTTATCTTTTATTAAATAGATAACAACATGCAAAAAATAAAAATAAACCATACACTAATAGAATCTACACCATCACAAGATATAGATAAATAAAGTCCCCTCGTAAAAAAACCATCGGCTAAAACCAAACTAAGTAAATCCAACATAATACTAAATGAATCCCACATAAGTTTGATCTGAATAAAATCCTAATGGAGAAATATTACCAAAGAAAAAACTATAATACTGACATAAGATCTTACACTATGAAATGAGGAAATGAGGCGTCTAAATAAAACTCTTGCAAGCATCCACATGTGCTGCAGCTACATGTCCCTAAAACAAAATGTCAACTCTGGTGTCCCTGTTTTGAAAATATTTTTATAGTAAGAGTTAGTACTCTAAACATTTTAAAAATATTTAGCAAGAGTTTATAACACTTCACAATCGGTTATTGATTACACATGTTTGGTTCACGTACACTCTCTTGAGTTTCCTCAACCCTCAACTATTGTGAATGCTTAAAGTTCTTTACTTAGCCCACCTAGCTATGCTAGCCAAGCTAACTAAACATAAGTAACTGTCTGGACTATTCACATCTCCAAGTCCCCGTACCGCCCATACAGTACGCTATCCGAATTAACATTTCTCGTATGTTAAGAGTGGGTTATAATTAACCTTCCAATTATATTCTCATTTATTCAATTAATTAAGTTTCATTATTTAATTTGTTCTTTAGATATGCACAATCTATTAGTCTACTATCACACATAAGTAGAATAATCATATATATATATCTATATAATAAAGTAGGAAACTTATGTATGTCACAAGATAGAAGTATGATGTCATAGTATTATTTTTTCTACATATCCTATTTTATCCTTGAAAATTTTGAATTCCCTCTCTTTTCTCACACTCTCCTTTGTTTCCCCCTTTTGTTCAAAATTCAAAAATAAGGACATAATAGTATTTGCACCATTCTCACACCATTGCTCCTTACTCCTTACTTTCTCAGACCTCAATCCATTATTCACTAATGATATTCGTTCCCTACCCATGTTTAGTTTACACCCCTGCTTATATGTTCATTTGTGGGAAGACAGATGAGAATGGTTAGGATAACAACAAAATCTTACCATTTTTTTCCTCAAAATTTTTAATCTTGGATCTCTCTTCTCTCTCTAGATAACTACTTCTCCCATTCTAACCAGGAGGTTTTGGAATGACTAAAGAAAAAAGTGAGTTTAAATTTCGTTCTCATTTTTATGTGTTCTATGGTTGATTTGTCACATATACTCAGACATTAATTTTTATGTGTTCTATGGTGTATACTCTGCGGATCTCTCTTCATTTATTTTTTGGTGATCGGAGTTCTACTATTGGCCGTGTCTTTTTTGTTCGCCACCATGTCTTTTGGTAAGAGCTCTCTCTATTTCTCTCAATCCACTTCTCCAACTCTGCATTTGGATTTTAATATTATAGCGGGTATCTAAGTGGGTTTGAGTTAATCCACTTCTCCACCATGTATTTTGTTTAACAGCTCTCTCTCATCGTTCTCTTTATTTTTTCATTGTTGGAGCTGAGGATCCGTAAGATTCCTTACTTGGAACATGGGTAGATGAGCTGAGGATCCGTATGGTCTGTGCACTTTGAAATCCCCTAAATAACCAAACAATGAGATGGTGGTGGGCAGGAGCTATTGGCGCTGCAAAGGTAAACAAACTGCTTCCTCTGTATCTCTGTCTTTCACAAACACACACACACACACGCACACACACACACACATCTATATATGTTTCAATTTTATGTCTAGCATTCAAGCATTCAATCTCGAATATCTAAAATACAGAAAAGACCGATGAAGACGATGAACATCATCGGCACACTCTGTGTTTACGCTGTAATCTACAAACACGGGGGCGTTCTCTTGAGGTTCCCGGGGACCCGACTCGCGTGGGAGTCGTATAATGATGCCCCAGATCCAGATTTGATCGCGGAGCATCACATATGGGCAGCAGTGGATACCTACGCCAAGAATGAGGCGTTTAATATCAGCAATGGGGACGTTTTCAAGTGGAAGCATTTGTGGAAAATTTTGGCTCAGTAGTTTGAGGTGGAATATGCTGAGTTTGAGGATGGAGAGAGATTGAGTTTAGTGGAAATGATGAAGGATAAAGGAGAAGTGTGGGATGAGATTGTGAAAGAGAATGATCTGTTGCCTACCATAGTTGAGAAAGTTGGGGTTTGGGGGTTTCGCAAATGGCATACGCTGATTTTTTATCCTAACTTTCTAGATCCGTGAATAAAATTGGTTCTCTCATAATCATCATTACACCTGCTAATTTTGTCGATTGACTGTGTGTGTTTGATTGACAATTTTGAAAGCTTTCAAAAATTTCCAACTTTTGGTGTATTTGGATATGTGGGTGGAGGGATGGGTTAGGTGATGATATGATATTTGGGTGTTCAGACTGTGTAACTGTATACTTTGTTAGCCAAAAGAAAATAAAAAATGTAGAAGTTAATAGAGATTATACCCTCTTAATAATAAAAAAAAATCATCCAAGATTGTACCACGTACCTAACGAAAAGCACAGGCCCTTAAAGATACATTTGCAAATCATTTTCATGCACAAACTTTGGTTTACTTACTAAAGTTTCAATTGGTATTGTAAAAAGTACATGTTTTTTACTATTTAGTTTTTATTATAAGAATAAAATTTAAATAAAAATATTTAATTGAAATATATTAACAACTAATATTTGCCTTTTAGAATCATTCAATAATTATTGTATATGATTGTACCTAAAATGTTAAGCTTGCAACTTTTAGTATTTTACTAATTAGTGTAAATAATTCTAATTTTAATTATTCGTTCATTCATTCAAGTTTACTTTGATATTTTTGTTTCCCATTTTTCACTTAATTTTTGCAGGCCTGGTAACTTCACAATTTTATATATATATATGTTATCTCGCGTTTTTATTTTTTTGACTTCAGTAAGAACTTTGGTTGTACATGTCTATTTTTTTGCCTCCAGTGAGAACCATGTTTGTACAGATCTATGAATACATGTATAGTTGTATGAGTTTGAGTTTAGATCTGAGTTACATTTTCTCCCCACTATTACTATCGACCACCGTGAATACGAAAGGTTTGTAGAGTTTGGTAAGATAACATACCCAGTATCATGTGTTTATGCTTTGTTTGTGGAGTTTGGTAAGATCGATGATATAAATGATTATACATACCTTTTGTTCTTTTTTGTAATGGTTTTGCAATTACGTATTTTGAATTTTTTTTACCGTTCTGTGATTATCAGCGTGCCTTCAGGCACGGGCATATCCTAGTATATATATATATATTAATCACAATCGTATATTAATCAATAGGGCGTCTTTCAATAGGACCACCGTGAAATAATTGGCATAGTCTGCTATCAGTCCAAGTACCTCTCGTACTAAATGGGGACTGTTGGTTCAACATGTCTCCTCGAACCCAAAATCAAATAATAACGGTGGGGCAAAAGTTCTAAGCCTTTGGGATATGAACATACCTAATGTCCCTATGTGACATGTCAGCCTCCCTAATACACGTCACATAGCGAGCCGCCCTAAGTTCTATGTTCTGGGGCACCGATCCATACATCACTGGAATCATCAAATTAGGATCACCCATTATGTGGGAACCTCCTCTGGTAGTAAGCAACACATGTATGCTAACTAATAATATCAATCATATAGTTACACATGCAACCTTAATATATATACATATTCAGTAGGTATTCACACAACCTAATTAGCATCGTTCTTACGTAGAATAATTCACCCACATTCTCTTCGTACTTTTTACATTATGATTTAACTCACTATCATATTATCTGAGTATTAATATCTACTCTAAGGGCCATAGTTGCCCCTTTCTTTATTTCAGTAGCTAAGTCCTCCTTACCCTTTTGGTCTAGGCAATTAAGCTCTCTCATGCTTTTCCGTAATTGTGTTCTCATCTTCTTGAATTAAATTACATCACAATTATGCCTATTTAAACGTTACTTTAATCCCCTAAGTAAGTCAAAGATCATTACTCTATCATAGGCCTACTATAATATAAACAATTACACATTATATTTCATCAAAGTCCCAAACGTTTCCCTGATAACAATTTAGGCATTCTAGGCTTAAAACGAAAAATCTCATATTTTTCGGGAAGCTGAATCGATTCGCCAAGAGGCCGAATCAATTCGATTTATGACATTTCGTCTTCTTAATTGGTTTTCATGCATTTTTCACCATTTTTACACTTGTTTCTTACATGATACTTCACCAAAATTGAAACCAACTACACCAAACCTTTTCTACATGTCTTAGGATGATTTCTAACATAGGTTCCACATCCAAATATTATGATTCATGATCGAGAATAGATTAAATCATCAAATCATCAAAAGCCCTATTTTTTCATGTTATTCCTCTATATTTCACAGCATAAACCCAGATTTATTTCATAGAGATAATCATATATCTACTGATTTTGAATTCTATACAACATTAAATTAAACTATATGAAAATTCTACCCTTAACATGAGTTTAATCCATCATTTTCTTTCAAGATCACTAATTTATTCATAAATAAAACAAACCCTAGGCACATGGGTATTATAACTTCAAGAAATCTGTATATAAACACTTGCCTTGATTTAGATGTTCCGATTTCATGAATGAAATGTTGAATTGTGTGTATTCTCTTCCAAGATTCACTCCCAACTTTTTAATGGTGCAAGATCACACTCCAAATTCCTCAAAATCTCTCTCTTGGGCTTCACAATTTTTCTTTCCCTTTATCTAATGACTTATCTAAGTATTCTAACCTCTAAACCCTAGTCTCCAACCCTTATAAGCTGATATAAAATTGGCAAATTCGTAAGTCCCTCACCCCCTAATATAAAATGACCCAAATACCCTCGTATGGTCCCGGTATAGTCTAAAATTGTCCTATGACTCAGTCAACATCCCGAGTATTGTATTTTGACTAATTCGACCGTTTCGGACTCATTTATGACCTCAAAATCGTCATCGGAGTCACTCTTAATAAAAATTCAATCTCGACCCTAAGCTAGTCTACACGCGACTCTCGATTTAGATATATTCCTATTACGCCCATATCACTCGCTATGACGTAATTTCTAATCATCAATTATTTACGATTCACTCAATAAATATAATTCATAATATTAATCATTATTTCACTCTCGATTAATATCTAATAATCACATTATTATCCAATTTAATTAAATTACTTCTCTCACATAATTTAAAATAAATAATTTAATTACTGAATTAATTAAATTTCAAATATGCAGAAATACGGGGTATTAAAAGTATTTTTGTCCCCAAGGCTAATGTACTCGTATACTTTCATCCTCATTTCTCATCACTGTGAGAGAACTCATAGAGAGAGTGGGATTAGTCTATGAAAGACCTCTAACCCCCAAGTCTCCATCACCACCATGCATTTATATACATAGTTCTAATAATTTTATTACATAATATTAATAATCTAATATGTTTATATTTAGAATTTCATCGAAAAAAGAACGTATCTGCAATACAAAAGACACTGATGATAGATGGCCTTAACCATCTTTTGGGTAATATTGACTCTTGACCTTTTTATCAAAACAAAGAAAAACAAAGATTGTTTATGATAAGAACCCAAAAGTGTATATTTTATACCCCGAATAGATACATTTTTGTCATTTATTTTAATTAAAAACGGCCTTATGTTGTATTTTGTTATTTTCCAGGCCAATACGCCGTCGCAGTGTTAAATGATGCTAAATTAAGTCAATTATGAAACAATAGCAGTTAAAAGCATGAAACAAAAAAATCAAAGAGATCGCGAATTCTGGAGTCCTATTTGAGCGTCTCGAGATGTGTTTCGATGTCCCGAACTAGTCCCGTAACCTTAACCTAGCCCAAACCGAGCCCAGTTCATCACCCGAGCCTGTGTGTATTGAGTTTGTACCTTTTTAGATTTTCTTAGATTTTTATTTTGAGTCGTTTTATTTTTAGGATTTATTTTAGATTTATGTAGGATTTTTAGAATTTATTTGGATATTTTATTTTTATTAGTGTATTTTTATTTTTATTTGTTTTTAATTTTCAATCTTTATTTTATTTTATTATTTTTAGGATTAGTTTTTAGGAATTGTTTTTATAAGATTTTAGTTTTAGGTTTTATTTTATTTAGTTAGGACTTTTAGTTTTAATAGAGTTTTACTTTTGTTTAATTTTTATTTTTATTTTTTTTAGTGTCTTTTAATTTCATTGAGATGTTAGTTTTTTTATTATTTTTTTTTGGATATTAGATTTTAAGTTTTATTTTTATTTTTTTAGGTTGTGTTGATTTTTAGGGGTACAAATTAAACACACGACACACTCACTCACACCCTAAACCCCATGCCCTCACTCATACCCAAACAACTCACCATCACCCACACTCCTTACCATACACCCCACAACACCCCCCAGAAAAGCCCCATCTACTATTCATAATCATTTACATATCTACTGTCTCTCATCCACAACATCAAAAACCACCCAACCTCTGTCCAAACTTCTCTTACCCAAGACCAACTCAACCATTGGCAACCAAAATCGGACCCGCCTATCTGTTATAAAAAACCCGACACCTCCAGCAAGTTTTGACCCCACCTGACTCGTGAACCTAATCCTACAAACATGACACACCGACGGTATCCCCATTCCGGCCACCATCGGGCCAAATGAACACCCCCTTACCTGTTGTCTAACCCGCCCCACGTGTTGCCACCTGGAAGTCCCAGCTCCGGTCGAACCCAAATCGGGTTTATACCCGGACACCACCCGCGGCCTTAACCCGTTACCCACCTAACCTAGCCCACCTGCTACCCAACTTCCATATCCAAAACCCATATTCGATTCCATTCCCATTACCCCAAATCAACCCACAACCCAAGTTCAAAGCCCCGACAAACCCGGAACCCTTATCCGATTTCACCCACGAATTTAACCTAATCCAAACTAACTGCCATGCTTCTAAAGATAAGCCTAACCATTCTTTGATCAAACAAAAAATCCAATCCCAAAAAAATCTCCCAACAAATACCAACATCGTGGGACTTTATAAAATAAGGGCATTAGCTCATTTAAAGAAAGACTCTGAACACAACAACAAAAGGGAGAAGCATAGAGAGAGTGAAATGGTGTATATTATGTACAGTTTAGAATCATAAAAAAAATTCAAAAAAAATAGTTTAGCTTTAGAATAATTTTTAGGTTTAGTTTTTAGTGTTCTTTTTGTAATCAAGTGGTGGAAATTGTGAAGAAGTTGGACGCATGTCAAGGTGCATTTCAATACAGATTTGTGGAAAAAATTACGTATTGTATTTCTACATTCTCTTTTCAATTTATTCCTTCTTGACATGTTATTTATTGTAGTTTATGCACACATGAGAATTTTTGGATAAACACCCATTTCAAGGGGTGGGATGCACTGCGAATGATATTAATTTAATTAATTGGTTTTATTAATTTTGTATTTCTAGGTAAATTAATTTTTAACTGTCACTGATTAATTTATGTAACCAGAGTTAGTAAAATTAATTATACGAATTAATGTTTGAATTTGGGAATCGAACTAGAGATAGGTTTTTCCCAAATTTGAATATTAATTTAGTATTGAAATTTGAAGACTGCTATTATTTTCGTTAAATTGATCCTAGCGGGTGTGACACCCCGACTAATTAAATACCGGGTAGCTACTCCTTTATTAAATTAATACAAAATGCCAAGTTGGTTCAGTTCATAGCATCACAGTCGAAAAACGTTTTAACAATTTCTAGCTACCTAATATTTAAAAAGTTAGTTGTCGATTTTAATTAAATTCGATTAACATGCAATAAGTAAATTATGAGATGCTAACATAACCACGACAACATAATGACAATGGAATAACCATAGAATAGTAATAAATTTGGAGGAATACTCCTCACAACAACCCAAATACAGGAATAAACAGATACCAAGTCTACATTACTAAATTAATTACAACCCAAAATCTGAAATAACTGAATAGATAATATGTCTCTAAAAGAAATAGGGAGACATGCCCAACAAATGAGGAAATCTAATAATATAGAGGCAAGAATGGAAGTGGAGGCATCTACTGTCAAGGTCCTGTAACTTCCACCAGCTACAAAACGTTATCTGAATGGAACTCCGATGCATGGTGTCCTTGTGGCTGGGCACCTAAAAGTTTTTACAAAAATAGATTTGGAAGAAAACGGGTCAGAGCCCGAGTGTGAAAATAATTTAAAATATAGCAAGTGTTTTAATGACATAAAACAATGAATGCAAAATACATGTTAGGACGTGCTCTCACATGAAATACTCACCTCTCGACTATCTGTGAACTCCTAATGTATCCGTAACCAAATCTAGTTATTCTACTATCAAACTAGTCCACTACAATATTTGGTGTTTACAAAAATAATCCTGGTTTAATTCCCGACGCCTTTATATAAACTGGAAGTTTTACTTTCATTTGATTCTCGAAATTTATCATAACAATTGCTAAGCATTTTCCCATTTTTAATTCTACAAAGATGTAACATTAATTCACAATTGCACTTATATAAACAGTTCACTTCAATATTTCATTGTATCAAACTTCTCATAATTATACAATACTGGCACCCTTAGACTAAGCTGCGGTGCACACATACTCTGCTATCCATTCCCGGTACATCACTTACATGAGGATCACGTGTTCCGAATCTCTCAGGAACCGTTTTGACAAGTAGCAAACACACATAGTGGAGGCGAACATAGTTCACATCACATGGGTCACGCACATACCTACGCTCCCATGATCAGCAGACTTATTAACTTCTCATTAAGTCCTTCTCTGACCTATGTCCTCGAGGTACCAATCTAAATACCCTCCCGTAGGCACACAAAGATTAGATGGCCCTAATCGAACGCCGACCTCCCGTGATAGCAAGCATGGTAGGTATGTTATACACAGATAACCACGTATACTAAGCATTAACACTTCTTAGATATTTCAGCATATTAATAGAGGTATACTTCTCGTTCTTATCCCATCATTCACTGTTATACGTTTATAAGTTCCCGTTTTAAATGCGTTAGGGTTGTCAACTCTTCTCACGTAGTAATTAAGTACTCGTTTCCAAATCCACAATTGTCATCCGGTTTACTGTAAGATTCTAAATTCTATTCCTCAACGTACCCCAATTCTCACAATCCTACCCACTAGTCAATAAGGGAAGGTTAATTCTTCGTTAATTAAGTATGCGGGACATTTGAGATAAAATCAGGCCTAAAAGGCTATTATGTCAACTCGTTAGAAGTCTCGTTCGAACGAGGTCGTTTGAACGAGTTCATTCGAACGAAAGGCTTCGAACGAAAGGCTTCGAACGAACTACCAACTCGTTAGAAGGGATACTGTCATCTCGTTAGAAGCTCGTTCGAACGACCTGGGTAGGTCTTCTAACGAGATGGAAGACTGCGCCCAGAATTTTTCCAAATTCGATTTTCTTCAAAATTATCTTCTCTAAATCCCTACTAAGATCATCCCAATTAAGTTTTAAGATTTTTAAATTACTCTAAGTACTCCTAGGTTACTCTTTAACATATCTTTGGGGTCAATGCTTCCTAAATTAACATGTAATCATCAAAATTTCCAAACCTTGTCCCAAACCCTATAAATATAAACCTAGAATTTTAATGTCTACACGTACTCCTTATAAATCCGTTTTTAAATCATCAAAAGATATACTTTGGATCTGAAATTCATCCATAACCATTATACATGCAATCCCTATCCAAGATTATGAATTCTATCTCCAATTTCATGGGTTTTCATCAAACTTTCAATACAAGACCTATATTCAATTCTAAGCATGGAGGAAACATTCGCTTGAAATTATGTAATTAAACCACTTGCCTTTGATGTTCTGATTTGATGTTGAAGGATGAAGGTTTATTCTCCTCTTTCTCTCTACAAATTTCTTCCAAAGATGAAGGTTGATTCTCCTCTTTTGGTACCTCTTAGGACTCTCCCTTTAACTCCCATAGCCCACTACATGATAAATGTTGATAACGGACTTAATGGGTTCATTACTAATATAAAATTAACTCCAAAAACTCGTGGATTTTAATTCACCTATTTTTAAAATTACCAAACCACCCTTCTGGGTTGCCGGTATGGCCCAAAAATGCCTCGGGACGCAAACTAGACCCCCGGCTAGTGTTTTCTGACTATTTCGACCCTCCCGGACACGTTGGCACACTCAAAATGACCAGTCGGTTGATAAAAATATAATTTACTTTTTAATTAAAATAATTACATTCCTGACGTGACTGACGTGCGCGTCCAATTTAAATTTCCAAATTGTCGTATTTCTGTCTCGTGACAATTTAAATATTTTCAATGCTCATGTATTACCATACATACTCAGAGATATTAAATTTTAATATCATAATCAAATACCAACTCACATCTCGCTAGTATTTATACCCAGATTAATTCCTAATTAATTTTCATTTAATTTAATTAATCCTTTAAATGAAAAACAATAAAATTACGGGGTATTACATACTTCCCCCCTAATAACAGAATTTTGTCCCAAAATTTGGAACTAAAGAGTACCTGGTAAAAATAACTCCGGATATCGCTCGCGCATTTCATCCTCGCGCTCTCATGTGGACTCCTCGGCATTATGATGTCGCCACTGCACACGTACTAACGGTACTATCTTCGACCTCAGTTTCCGCTCGCTTCGGTCCAAAATAGCAATCGGCCCCTCCTCGTAGGAACTATCAGACTGAAGATCGATGTCCTCTAAATAAATGTGAGTATGGGACAAATCATCCCTAAGATATTTCATTAGCGAGAAAATGTGGAACACATCATGAATCCTATGCAAGTGCTCCGGTAACCCAAGACTATACGCAACTGGCCCAATACGCTCGATGATAGGAAATGGCCACACGTATCTTGGTGCCAGTTTCCCCTTCTTCCCAAAATTCATGATCCCCTTCATCGGAGATACTCTGAGTAACACCTGGTCCCCCACCTTGAATTCTCTGAAGAACCTCTTGGGATCAGCATAGCTTTTCTTCCGGTCCTGAGCTACCCGAATACGGCTCCGTATCATTTTTATCCTTGCTGAAGTATCCTGAATCACTTTCGGCCCAAGGAGTTTGTTATCCCCCACCTCTAACCAACATGCTGGGGAATGACAAGTTCTCCCGTACAATGCCTCAAATGGATCCATGCCAATGGTAAACTGATAGGAGTTATTATAAGCAAACTCCACCAGTGGAAGGTACTGCTCCCATCCACCTCCAAAGTCTAGGATGCACATACGAAACATGTCCTCCAACATCTGATTTGTCCGCTCAGTTTGCCCATCCGTCTACTGGTGATAAGCAGTACTCAGCCGTAACTCCATACCCATGGCCTCCTGGAAACTCTCCCAAAATCGTGAAACAAATATCTTGTCTCAGTCAGACACGATATTTAGAGGTACTCCGTGAAGTCTCACTATTTCCGCAATGAAAAGTTGGGCATACTGTCCCGTAGTGTAGTCGGTCCTCACGGGAAGAAAATGAGAAACTTTGGTCAACCTATCCGTAATTACCTATATGGAGTCGTGACCCCTCTGTGATGTAGGTAACCCCGTGATAAAGTCCATGGAGATGCTCTCCCATATCCACGTCGGAACCTCTAACGGCTGTAGAAGTCTTATCGGTTTCTGATGGTCCACCTTTACTAGCTGACAAGTGGCACATTTAGAAACAAACACGGCTATATCTCTCTTCATCCCGCTCCACCAATACTGTCGTCTCATGTCTTGGTACATCTTATCCCCACCAGGGTGTACCGCGAACCTTGAGCCGTGCTACTTCGTCATTACCTCGTGTCTCAAGTCCTCCCCTTCCGGAACGACCAGTCTCCCATTGAAGCGTAATCCCCCGTTTAAGCCAACGGTATAGGACTCAGCTCCCTCTGCTAGTAATCGAACTATCTTCTCCTAACAGAACGAGTCATTTGCCTGGGCATTTACCACTCTCGTAACAATTTGAGGTGTAATAGTCATCACAGACATGAACGATCGGGCCACTGCATCATGGTGTCCTAACTCCCTCCACTTAGCTTTCCACACCTCAGCCACCTCATCTACCGGCCTATGGCTCAACGCGCCTGTTACCACGTTAGCCTTCCCTGGGTGATACTGGATATCGAACTGATTATCCTTAACAAACTCAAGCCACCGACGTTGACGCATATTCAGCTCCTTATGCATGAAGAGGTATTGTAGAGACTTATGGTCTGTGAACAATCGAAATTTCTCCCCCATGAGATATTATCTCCAAATTCGAAGAGAGAATAGGACTGCCGCTAACTCCAAGTCGTGGGTGGGGTAATTCCTCTTGTGAGGCTTAAGCTTACGGGAAGCATAAGCTATGGCCCGACTCTCCTGTTGCAGCACACCTCCAAGTCCTTATAAGGACGCATCGGTGTAAACTAAATACTCGACTCCCGGCCTGGGCAATGCTAACACAGCCGCTGAGGTCAACTTGTCCTTCAACTCATCGAATGCCAACTGACAGGCATAACCCCAGATCAATGGTACACCTTTGCGAGTCAGATGTGTCGAAGGACTCTCTATCTTTGAGAAACCCCGAATAAACCTCCTGTAGTATCCTGCTAGGCCCAAGAAACTACGGATCTCAGTCGGTGTCGTGGGCTGTCCCCACTCCCGCACCACGAATACCTTCCCCAGATCAACAGATATCCCCCGGTCTGAAATGATATGCCCCAAAAACTGAACCTCCTTCAACCAGAACCCACACTTCTCATACTTTGCATAAAGCTCGTTCTGATGCAACGTCTACAAAACCTGTCTCAAATGCTCGGCATGCTCCTCTTCTGTTTGGGAGTAAACCAGAATGTCATCAATAAAGACAATGACGAACTAGTCTAGGAACTCTCTGAACACCTTATTCATTAAGTTCATAAACACGACTAGAGCGTTGGTCAAGCCAAAAGGCATAACCCGAAATTCATAGGAACCATATCGCGTTAAGAAAGCAGTCTTCGAGACGTCCTATTCCCTGATACGCAACTGATGGTATCCCGACCGCAAATCAATCTTTGAGAAGAAGCAAGCTCCCCTCAACTGGTCAAATAAGTCATCGATTCGGGGTAACGGATATTTATTCTGTATCGTGACTTTATTCAACTCCCGGTAATCTACACATAATCTCAACGATCCATCCCTCTTCTTTATAAACAACACAGGGGCACCCCACGATGAAGTACTCCTCCGGATAAACCCATGACCCAACAACTGCTCTATCTGATCCCTTAGCTCTCTCATCTCCACTAGAGCCATACGATACGGTGCGCGGGTAATTGGCCGAGTGCCCGGCATCAAATCAATAACAAAATCAATCTCTCTACTAGGAGGTAATCCATGTATGTCATGGAATACATCAGTAAACTCCCCACGACTAGAATCGAATCAAGTGGTATCACTACTTCCTTAGAGGTCACTTCCTCTATATAATACAAATGAGTGGACGATCCTCCCTCAGGGCGAGGCATCGCCACTAAAAGCATCTCCTACCCAGGAATGGCAAAAATGATACTCCTACTGAAATAGTCAACATGGCTCGGTACGCAACTAGCCAATCCATACAAATAATCGTATCATACTCAGTCGTCTCTAATACTAACATATCAGCGGGTAAAGTAAACCTCCCGATCTCTATACCCACACCTATACAAATAAGGGAAATTACATAACCCCTAATCAACGGTGAATCTACACAAGTAATCGTGCTCTTTGCAGTGTCTAACAACCCAATAGTGCGTGCAAATCTCATGGCAAAGTCATAATTTGTGGCCCCCGTATAAAATAAAATACGCCCCATAGTCCTTCGAATAGAGAACATACCCTCAATAGCAGGTGGATCTTGTGGGATGGCGGCCTGCTGGAGCTGATACACTCTCCCATACTGAAGCTGTCCCTGCTGAACTGGGACAGCTGGAATGGGTGGTAATGCTTCCATCTTTGGTGGTACTGGGAGGGCGGCGCGAAACATAGGCCTTTGTGGCTCGTGTCGAGCACCCTGTTGCTGCTGTGGGCCCTGCCCCTATCAGGACAATCCTGGCATTTGTAGCCAATCTTGCCACACACGAAGCACTTACCCGGGACATTCCTCCTCGCTGTCCCTGCTACCCTCAGCCCTAATGGCCGTTACCATTCCTACCTTGACCATGCTGGCCCTGCTAAAACTGTTGCTGCTGACCAATCTGGCCCTGCTGGCCCTGATGGCCGTTCTAACCCTGATGGACATGTCTGAAACCTCCCTGACCATTCCTGAAACCCCCAGATCTGAATCTCTTAGGATCCCCCTATTAGGAGCCCTGATCTCCCTGCCTGTGCTGATCCTGAGCAGATTGTGCCCCGCTGGAACCATTTCCCCCTGTCCTGCCCTGATGGCTGGACTCTCCTGATCTCTTACTCTCAGACATGTGAAAGCGGTGATCCTGGCAGTGAAGCAGTGCCACGTTAACCACGTCAGAGTAAGTGGCCAACGAAAGATTTACCAACAAGTGTTGTCCGATCCTCCAAGTCAATCCGTCCATGAACTTTTGAATCTTCTTTTCCTCAGTCAGAATCTCATCGGGAACAATGTTCAAGAGATTTGTGAATTTGGTCTCATACTCGGCCACGGTCTTTCCCTCCTGCTTGAGATTCATCAACTTCCTCCTCATCTCAGTGTGAACAGCTGAAGGAAAATATATGCGGTCGAACCGCACCCAGAACTCCTAAATAGAAAGGGCGTCCCTCTCCTCCGCGGTGGTAATAGACTCCCACCACTGCAATGCTGATCCTACTAGCTTAAAAGTAGCCAGTATATGCTTCTGAACATTCGTGCACTAGTACATCCTTAAGTGCCTCTGAATGTCCTTCCTCCACTGACTGGACACTACAACGTCGGAGCTACCTGCAAACTCCGGAGGGTGTGCTTTCTGAAAAGAATCACGAACGCATTCCTAGGTAGACGGGAATGCATGAGCCTGAACTGGCGCGACTACCGGTGCCTGGGATGGTGCCTGCTGTACAACCGCTAGGGCGACATTTACCGCTTGGACTACAATAGCTGCAACCTCTGCGGCATTCATGGTGCCCGAAACTGGTGCAGGCTATTTCTCGGGCTAAGCATCCCTAGGAACTCGTTGTGAACATCGTGGAGGCATCTAAAATGAGAGTAAAGTCTTATAAGTTCGCAGTTATTATCCCAAAATAGCTGAAGAGCGAAACATACATAAAAGAATACAACAGTCCTAAAATATAGGGATCTACATCAAAGAAAGCTCAGCGGAAACATAATAAGACATACAGATCCTAAGGACACTAGAACCTGATGCTCTGATACCACCTGTGACACCCCCACAAATTAAATACCGGGTAGCTACCCCTTTATTAAATTAATACAAAATGCCAAGTTGGTTCAGTTCATAGCATCACTCTCAAAAAACGTTTTAACAATTTCTAGCCACCTAATATTTAAAAAGTGAGTTGTCGATTTTAATTAAATCCGATTAACATGCAATAAGTAAATTAGGAGATTCTAACATAACCATCGCAACATAATGACAATGGAATAACCATATAATAGTAATAAATCTGGCGGAATACTCCTCACAACAATCCAAATACAGGAATAAACAGATACCAAGTCTACATTACTAAATTAATTACAACCCAAAATCTGAAATAACTGAATAGATAAGATGTCTCTAAAAGAAATAGGGCGACATGGCCAACAAATGAGGAAATATGATAATATAGAGGCAAGAATGGAAGTGGAGGCGTCTACTATCAAGTTCCTGTAACTTCCACCAGCTACAGTACGTCATCGGAATGGAGCTCCTATACACAGTGTCCTTGTGGCGGGGCACCTAAAAGTTTTTACAAAAATAGATTTGGAAGCAAACGGGTCAGAGCTCGAGTGTGAAAATAATTTAAAATATATCAAGTGTTTTAACGACATAAAACAATGAATGCAAAATACATGTTAGGACGTGCTCTCACATGAAATACTCACTTCTCGACTATCTGTGCACTCCTAACGTATCCGTAACCAAATCTTGTTATTCTACTATCAAACTAGTCCACTACAATATTTGGTGTTTACAAAACTAATCCTGGTTTAATTCCCGACGCCTTTATATAAACTGGAGGTTTTACTTTCATTTGATTCTCAGAATTTATCATAACAATTGCTAAGCGTTTTCCCATTTTTAATTCTACAAAGATGTAACATTAATTCGCACTTGCACTTATATAAACAGTTCGCTTCAATATTTCATTGTATCAAACTTCTCATAATTATACAATACTGGCACACCTATACTAAGCTGCGGTGCACACATACTCTGTTATTCATTCCCGGTAGATCACGTACATGAGGATCACATGTTCCGAATCTCTCAGGAACCGTTTTGACAAGTAACAAACACACATAGTGGAGGCGAACATAGTTCACATCACATGGGTCACGAACATACCTACGCTCCCATGGTCAACAGACTTATTAATTTCTCAACAAGTCCTTATCTGACCTATGTCCTCGAGGTACCAATCTAAATCCCCTCCCGTAGGCACACAAAGATTAGATGACCCTGATCGAACGCCGACCTCCCGTGATATCAAGCATGGTAGGTATGTTATACACAGATAACCACGTATACTAAGCATTCCCACTTCTTAGATATTTCAACATATTAATAGAGGTATACTTCTCATTCTTATCCCATCATTCACTGTTAGACGTTTATAAGTTCTCGTTTTAAATGCGTTAGAGTTGTCAACTCTTCTCACATAGTAATTAGGTACTCGTTTCCAAATCCAAAATTGCCATCCGGTTTACTGTAAGATTATAAATTCTATTCCTCAACGTACCCCAATTCTCACAATCCTACCCACTAGTCAATAAGGGAAGGTTAATTCTTCATTAATTAAGTGTACGGGACATTTGAGATAAAATCAGGCCTAACAGGCCATTCTGTCAACTCGTTAGAAGTCTCGTTCGAACGAGGTCGTTCGAATGAGTTCGTTCGAACAAAAGGCTTCGAATGAACTACCAACTCGTTAGAAGGGATACTGTCATATCGTTAGAAGCTCATTCGAACGAGGTCGTTCGAACGACTTGGGCAGGTCTTCTAATGAGATGGCAGACTGCGCCCAGAATTTTGCCAAATTCCATTTTCTTCAAAATTCTCTTCTCTAAATCCCTACTAAGATCATCCCAATTAATATTTAACGTTTTTAAATTACTCTAAGTCCTCCTAGGTCACTCTTTAACATATATTTAGGGTCAATGCTTCCTAAATTAACATGTAATCATCAAAAATTCCAAACCTTGTCCAAAACCCTATAAATATAAACCCAGAATTTTAATGTCTACAAGTACTCCTTATAAATCCGTTTTTAAATCATCAAAAGATATATTTTGGATCTGAAATTCATCCATAACCATTCTACATGCAATCCCTATCCAAGATTATGAATTCTATCTCCAATTTCATGGGTTTTCATCAAACTTTCAATACAAGACCTGTATTCAATTCTAAGCATGGAGGAATGATTCTCTTGAAATTATGTAATTAAACCACTTGCCTTAGATGTTCTGATTTGATGTTGAAGGATGAAGGTTGATTCTCCTCTTTCTCTCTACAGATTTCTCCCAAAGATGTTGATGGTGGCTAGGGGTTTCTTTTGGAACCTCTTATGACTCTCCCTTTAACTCCCGTAGCCCACTACTTGATAAATGATGATAATGGAATTAATGTGTTCATTACTAATATAAAAGTAACTCCAAAAATTCATGGGTTTTAATTCCCCTATTTTTAAAATTACCAAACCACCCTTCTGGGTTGCCGGTATGGCCCAAAAATGCCCCGGGACCCAAACTAAACCCCCCGCTAGTGTTTTCTGACTATTTCGACCCTTCCAGACACGTTGGCGCACTCAAAATGACCATTCAGTTGATAAAAATATAATTCACTTTTTAATTCAAATAATTACATTCCTGACGCGGCTGACACGTGCGTCCCAATTTAAATTTCTAAATTCTCGTATTTCTGTCTCATGACAATTTAAATATTTTCAATGCTCATGTATTACAATAGATACTCAGAGATATTAAATTTTAATATCATAATCAAATACCAACTCACATCTCGCTTGTATTTACACCCAGATTAATTCCCAATTAATTTTCATTCAATTTAATTAATCCCTTAAATAAAAATCAATAAGATTACGGGGAATTACAACGGGTAATTTTCTGAAAATAGTATAAGTCCTAATTTTTCATTGTGTGACATTTTTATATTAATTTTCTAAAAAATATTTTATTAAATTTATAATTTTAATGAGAGTTAGATTATCGATTTAATATTATCTCGAAATATTTCAAATTAATAAATTGAGAAATTAAAATAATTGAAAATGCAGTGGAATCCCATCTCTTGACTTTCTCACATTATTTCACACTCGGTTGCACATTCTTTTTCATTATTTAGTCATTTTATAATTTTAGCATTTAACTAGTTAATTTTTTGCTTGAAATTGTTTTAAAAAAAATATATCCTTTAATAAAAAAAATTGGAATTGCACGTTTTCATATAAATTGTTTCACCTTGGAAGTTGGATTGATACTCGTACTTACAGTAAAATGAGTTATTTTTAGACAAGTTTTGTAGGTAGTCAAGGGAATTTTGAGAGTGACTTTTGAAGACAACGACCATACGCAAAAAGCTACTTATTAGTTTTCTAGAACAAAGATCAAAAGGTAAGCGATATTAATTTCACCCACATACCAAAAAACAGTCCCAGTCATCCCTTAGGTCCAAGTTGCAGTCTTCTTAAGTTGCTCATATTATATAACAACATGAATTAAATAGAACAGATGAAAACAGATAAATCCAAATTTATTTAAAAAGAAATAAATAAACTCAGACGATACATAACAATACAGACGTGTATAGACATCTGTGTTGATGTAAATAATCAAATTATGAAAGAAATAGAGGCATTAAACAGTTGTATGAACATAGAAGAAGACAAACCTTGATCGGGAGATACTAGAGACCTGATTGCACATGCTCTAGAGAGATAATATAAATTTGTATTTGTATAATGCTTAAGGAAACCTTATGAGCCAGTGAAAAGTAGGTAAGGAAAAGGAAGTGCCAAACACTAATTGGGTTAGTGGCTTTGAATTTGTGGCAATCAAAGAGGAAGAAAGTTAGGAAGTAATGAAACAAATAGGCTTATTAAATGATGTTTCCACATGGCATAGTCGGAAGGTTTTATGGATAAAGTCTTATATCCGCAATACAAAAGACACCAAGCATACATGAACTTCACCATATTTTGGGTAATACTAACTCCTGACCTTTTACCAAAACAAAGAAAAACAGAGATTGTCACCTAGAACAAAGATTAGAAGGTAAGAGATATCAATTTCACCTACTATAGACACCAAATTCTAGGACCCTTAAGTCTCCCCTTAGCTCCCTAGCACATCCCCACCTCACTATAAACCCTAGGTCACACTCCAAGTAGAGATCTAGAGCCGCTGGGCACACCTAGGATTCGATTTGACCCCAATAAACTTCATCGTCAAAGAGAAATCTATTTGAATCTTTAAAGGGTAATAAAACGCCTTTCAAACGCTCAACCCTGTGCACAAAACAGCATAAACGTTCAGACGAACGATCAGTTTTCCCCTGAAAATTGATCTTGAAGCCACCGGGTGCACCCGGGCTCCGTTTGACCAAAGTCAACTCTTCAGCTTCAACGAGAACTAATGAATATCTGAAGGGAACAAAATACCCTTTCTAACAGTCCGCCCCCATGCACGATTTTGACATTCGGTATGGAGAAATGATACATTTTCCTGCGACAGGTCCCCGGGCACTTTCAAGCCCCGGTTGACCAAGGTCAACTTTTCGAACCTAGAAAAACTATTTGGAATGTCAACATAAATCTCCCAACCTTTCCAACGATCCTCCCCGTTCACAATTCTGACTTACTATGCGGACGAACAATCCGTTTGCATTCGACGATCTCCCGTCCAAAGGACCGACATGCGCTTCCAGGCCACATTTGACCTAAAGTCAACTCCCGAACTCGGGAGTAGTCCAAAGGACTCTTGAAGTTCTCTAAAATACCTTTCTAATGGCATTCCCCATGTGCGATTAGGATCAACATTTTGTGTTCTACGACCATTTTTCTTTGCCTGCCTATCGGTACTGTGTCTGGGGTCACATGCTGATAGGCCCCCCTAGGGGTAGGTCGATAGTCACCCCCTTGACCATATAAATAGGGACCATGACCTGAATCCAAAGGGACAATAAGGAAGCCAACAACAAATCCATCAGCATCAGTGATCCCATCAACATTCCCTTGAAATCATCGATGTCCCTCATGTGAAGTTCCATTCAAGCTTACATCCCCATCATTTTCATAACCAATTTGGAAAATATCCGTATCTATCATCAACATTCATAAAAAATCAAGGGATATCATCAAAGATCAAGCTTTAAACAAGTTGCAATTCTTTCTCTCTTTCTTTAAATTCCTTGCTTTTGCATAATATATATTATATTCATAATCTGGTTCTTACTTTAGTTCATACACATTAATGTCTAGATTTCTTATTAGTATATTGCACATAATTTGTTATCTATAAAATTCCAAAAAATAAATAAAATAGGGCTACACCTGTAAATTCTGAACGGAATTATCCATCACACTTTTTCCAAAATCAAAACAACACATTTTCTACACATACACATATAATAAAATTCCGCTCGAATCTATGGGATAAACCTCACCCCTATGCTACATTTGAACTTCGTGGACTTTGATGTCTTTATAGGCTAAATAGGTGTCTTGGATTAAAATCTGAGACTCGAGTCAAATTTTCCAATTCTCTATATTTCCCAAATTCCCTAGTTTCCTAAAATCTCCCATTTTCGTATTTATATGAATATATCATACTTGTTTCGTTTTCATCCAACACGTATTGTCATTCCCTAATAACGATCAATATCATGATGAACGCACAAATTGTACTTTCTACATATGTTATTTTGGGAATATTCCTATGGATGACCTCACTTTACCTTGTCCATGGTATGAGTTGAATAAATTCGATCTCCATTATATAAACAGGCTCGCACGCTTCACGAGAATATAAATGAAAATAATAACACTAGCCCATTAGAGACCGAAAGGACGGAATGTGTGCCTAACACCTTCCCATTCCATAACATATCCCCCGAACCTTCGAACTATTGGTTTTATATGCATCGGTTTGTCCTTGGCGATGCTCTCTCGAAGTGGCAACATTTCTTTTGCCTGTTTTGTTAAAAATAGGCTGGCGACTCTATCTCTTCACATTTACCCCCACACCGACGATGGCTGAATAAACCTTCCCAATAGGGGTACGAGACCGCGACGCAGCCTTTCTGAGGGGAGATGTATCTCTCTCACTCTCTCCACTTCCCCCCAAGTATCGATCGAGATGGACACAGTGGCGACTCTGTTAGGGACTAATTTTAAGGGGGCTAGACTCTATTTGCATGGGTGTTTTTACTTTCTTGTACATTCCCTTATGTTTATGTTCCCTCATTTATCATTCCCTGTACATATGCACCTCATTGTTATGTCACTATTCACACACTTATAGAAATTTTCCATGTACACTTCACACCACGTGCACCTAGGATCACATATATCCACATGTTTCACACACCGGGTAGAAATCCATGCTTAGGTGTCACTAACACACACCTCCACTTGTATATATCCATGATCACTTACACTTAGCACACACCCACTCTTACTTGTTATCCCTGCTCTACTATTTATACTTGTACCTCATGCTCGACTGGGCATGATCAATAAAGATACTCTCTCCATAAGATACTATTCAAAGAATCATGCATGGTACACAAAACATCACCAAAGAGCATTGATATTGACCAAATTTTGTCTTGTAACTGGGGAGTCACTTCGTGATGGGCACTGAGCTAGCAAGTCACAGTTATCCTAAGCGATATGACTCTCACATTCGATTAGCCAAGTACCATCGACGTGTATCGAACGGTTCCTCCGCATCGTACCACTTGATCGATGTCATGACAAGATGTATATCACAGGGAACTCATTCACGTACGTCGAGTATATCGAATTATCTCTTACATGTACTATCCCCGTGAGGTATATAGTGAGGTAATTCACGTACACTCAGGTATATCAAATGGCTTGTCCACACGTACTAATTGCCCTCAAAAGTAAGACGTATATCCTGGAAGTCACGCCAAAGGGGGAAACACCTTTCAATTAACCTAACAAACTCCATACCCACATATAGGTGTCAAGCTTAGGAAACAAATATTGGATTGACAATTTCAACCTGAAACTCTGCCAAAAGTTTAGGTGAGGCTGTCCCCCGAATTTTCGCATAACTTTTAAAACGAGACCTTGCCCGTGAGCGTGGTAACAAGTCCAACCCTAGTTTCTACATATGTTGCAAACCCAATTTTTCCAGTCACGGGTCTCGTCCGACATTTCTTTTTGCATCTAGGTAAACTTAATACAAGTGAGAACCTAATAAATATAATAATCATGTTGAGACCCGTCTCTCATATTTTTCTATCTCTTTCAAAAAGTGTCTAAAATCATTTCTCCTCTTTTATCAAAAATACCAAAAACATTTCCTTTTCCTCCAAAAACAAAAAAAAAAAAACATTTTTGTCCTCATGTCTTCCAAAAATGTCAAAAAACATTTTACTCCTTTTCTAAAAATAATAAATTCCCCTTCTTTTCTTTTCCAAAAATAAATGCTATTTTTTCTCCATATCAGGTCGATCGCATACCCTTGACCTGGCTCCCTATGGGCTTCGATCTTCAGTCGAACAACCCTAAAGCTCTGTCAGTCCCCTTACTTCTTCCGAATCCGAGATTCACCCTCCTTCTATGGAGAATACAAATCAATTGCCGAATGTACATTTGGATTTGTTGAAAGCTCTAGCTCAACTCACTACCAAAATTGACAACCTTCAAATTGAGGTTCATGAGATGTAAAGAAATTGGGTCCCTGTCCCCGAAGATCCCGAGGTCCTTTTCCCCCACGCTATGGGTCCTCCTGTTCCCGAGCCTCTTTGGGTTCCTGAGGAATACCAACACGCTCCCCATGCTCCTCCTGCTAATGGTGCGCCGCTAGCCCAACTTCCTATGTTAAACCTTACTCAGCCAGGGGATAACTTACTCGTGACTATTGACCCAAAAGGGGAAGAATTGAACAAGGTCAAGGAAGACCTCAAGATGTTGACCAAGTAGTTCGATCAAGTTAGACTCTCTGGGAACTACATGGACTACACCCACATGTATCCCTATACTAAAGCCAAATTATCAAACAAATTCCAGATGCCCAATATCGAGAAGTTCGGAGGCAGTGGACCTCTAATTGTTCATCTCTGTAGATATCACCGAGACATGACTCTCCTAGGGGTTTCTAAAGAAATAATAGCCCATATGTTCTAGCAGGATTTGAAAGATAGCGCTCTCTATTGGTTCTTATCCTTTGAGGAATCCAGGATCCGTAGTTGGGAAGATATTGCTTGCGAGTTCATGTAACAGTACAAGTATAATGATGAGCTAGAAGTTACCCACCGTAACTTAGAGATACTTAAGCGCAATCCTTGGGAATCAGTCAGCACCTTCATAGAAATGTGGAGAGAAAAAGAAGATACCATGACGAATCGACCTTTCGAAGAAGAACATGTCAGTATTATAAAGAAGAACTTCCTAGCCCATGTCCGAATAATAATGGGAAGACAGTATTACCCTCACTTATGAGCCTTTCGAGAAGCAGTATTGGATATAGAAGAAAGTCTTTCCAAGACATAAGTCCAACCAACCTTTGTACATTTTGCTCATAAAATGTTTGGAAAACCTGCTAGTACCACAATTTCTACCATCAACAACATTTCTCACCCTGTCGCTTCATGGGCATCAGAAAGTCGCCCAAACCTGATCCAAAAAGATTACACCGAGCTTCATTCTCCTCTGTCTAAAGTCTACTAGGCCCTCTTGAGCCGAAATCTTATCAAACCATTGGAACCCCATCCATTACCAAACCGACTTTTGAAAAACATTAAACTTGATGCCCATTGTGACTTTCACCAAATTGCTGGCCATACCACCAACCAATGTTTCCCTATCTAAAATGTTATCAAAGGCCCAATTAATTGGGGTGTCATCGCCCCAACAGATAATCCCAAACCAAATACTACCCATAATCCACTCCTGAATCATGGAAATGCCATCTTCCTAGAAGAAGACTCAGAATTTGACCCATCCACCCAAATCATGTCAAGTAAATATCCAATCATACCCATATACTCTCCTAAACCTCTCCAAACATGCCCATATTTCCTCTTACACCCTACCAGATTCATCAATCAGGCATTATCCATACTTACCAGAGCATGCATCTTTGCTGCACCCATTCTAGAGGTAAGGACATCGAACTGTTAGAAGGGCTGAACCAACTTTGAGCGTTAGGGCTGAAATTTCCCTCTCAGATGACCATCGACTATCACAGTTTCAGTGGGTTGTTCTCAGAATCTTGAAACTGGTCTCGAGAATCAGATAATTGGGTGGTACCAACCAATGAAGTCAGTCTAGATGACATGGTATAGATCATGACAAATTTGTTTCGATAGACTAGTGATATTTATAGTACATTTGAGCTACTCGATGCTTTAAAATTACAAGGGCGCCCGGTCCCTTCAGTTCTAAATTTTCCTGCCGAATGGAAGGAATTATACGAAGAGGTCGTGGAATTTATGGAGTGCATTGACTTTGCATGGAAAGATAATATCATTGCCACCAGATGGGGGATGATTTCAAATATTCAAATGAAGAGCAAGATCCAGAAAAGGCTTGTTTGATAGTCGACATATGCGGGATGATTTCATTCATGGAGCTAGTAGGAGAAATCAATAAGGTGGCTTAACAACCGGATATCGATGAAGAAATAAGATTTCTATTTTTCCTTCCTTCTGTGAACCACATGACTAGTTTAGGAAGACATTACCAAATCCCAAGTCTACAACCATCAGCGAGCGGTAAAGGAAAGGTTGTCGTAAATCACCCTAAGCCCGAAATAACCCCCGAGGAAATCAATATCCTTGATCAACTAAATAAAACCCAAGCCAACATCACTTTATAGAGGCTTTTTATTTCTTCCCAAATGCACCGAAATGCCTTAATAAAGCTACTCACAGGACCCACAATTCCTTCCTCAACCACTCCAAAAGAAGCAGTGAACCTAGTCGGACCCTTGACATATGATCGAATGCTCTCCTTTTCTGAAGAAGAAATCCCCAAGACTGGTCATAACCACAATCATGCTCTTAATATCTCTATTGAAGTTGTGGGGAAAACTGTCACCCTCTCTCTCATCGACAACGGATCCGCTCTGAATGTTTTCACGCTAAGAACTCTAGTTTGTCTTGGATTGAAAGTGAGTGACCTCACTCCAACCTCTGCTTCCATACATGCCTACGATAACATCCACCGAGAATTAGTGAGGTCTATCAAGCTTACAATAAGGTATGGCCCTATAAATCTTATTGTTGAATTCCATGTCATCGATATCCCAACCTGTTTCAATCTTCTTCTCGAACGACCGTGGATCCATAGCATAAAAGTGGTGTCCTCTTACCTTCATCATAAATTAAAGTTCTTCGCCAATGGGCAGGTCATCACCATCTTGGGCAACGATGACAACACTGAGAATGTCATCACCAGTAATCCAGTACTTAAAATACAACATGGGGTGAATGATATGCTTCTATCAGGATTCCAAGTTGAACCACTCCTACTCCCAGCAGGGGATGCCTTCAAAGATAGGGTTTGTTAGAAATATAACCCTCATGAAAACATTAATGTAATCCAAATGTTGAAGATCACGCACTTCATGCCCAAGATTGTGGCTAGGGCAAAGACAATAGGGGATAATTGAACCTATTGTGTTGAAGGAGGACTTTCCTTCCCGTGGCATGAGCTATTATCCATCAGAAGAACTTCGATTGATTAGTCAGCTTCAACTGAAGAGGAGGTTAGAATGCGCCCGAATTGTCCTAAGAGATTCTCTACATGGAAGATTCATCAGAGAAGGTTAAGATTTCCCCTTTTGTGGCTTCCCTGAACCCTGGTATGACCATGTAAACAAGAGGATGAAACCAGGAATGGAGATCTTCTTTCAATATATCTACCCATGGGATGAGAGTTCCTAGCACTGTGTACAACCACTCACTGAAGAGACCATAGCTAATATGGGGGATTCTGAGGGTAGTGACTCCGAGGATTATTTCAATTTACAGATAATGGGGTTGACACTCTGCATGATCCACTATGGGGCTACATCATTGAATTCATCCAATATCATCAAAGATGCTGATGCACCACTTCTTAACTTGAATGCTACACCTGTGCCACCTGATAATATTCAACCTAACCCTGATGTTTATCCCCTTTACCCTTTAGTTATTTCCCCTCACTCTGATGTAATCGAGACCTCCTTTGATGAGGTTCTCAATGCTATTTTTCCTATTAATAAAATAAATGAATATTTTTAGTACCTTGTTGTGCCTTACATTAATCGTTATGATTCTAATCAAACTCTTACTGATGATGATTTTTCAAATGAACAATTCTTAACTGATCTAAATAATGTTAATAACAAACAACATAACCTCATTCAAGTTAATGAAGATGAAACTGTTGTTATTAATCTTGGTTCGAGTAGCCAAATGAGCTAGATTAGGATATGGGCCACCCTTAATGAGCATGAGCGCACGCAACTTAAAGAACTATTAAAGGAATTCGTGGGTGTCTTCGTCTGGTCCTACGATGATATGCCCGACATTGACCCTGAGATAGCATAACATGAGATTCCAACTCTCCCAAAATGAAAACTGGTCAAACAGAAACTATGAAAGCTCTCCATCGCATAGTCACTCAAAGTTAAGGAATAAGTAGTCAAACAACTGAATGTGGTTTTCATTCGTGTGAACGAATATCCTAAATGGATAGCCAATATCACACCCATGTCAAAATCAGGAAGGAAGGTTCGCATGTGCGTTGACTACTAAAACTTGAACAAGGCCTCTCCGAAGGATTGTTACACGCTACCCAGCATCGACATGATTATGGATAATATGGCCAATCACGCTCTCAATTCATTCATTCATAGGTTTTCGAGATACAATCAGATGAAGAAGCATATATATCACCAAGAGCAAATCGTATCTCAAGAATAAAGGGGCTACCTACCAGAAGGTTTCCATAACTATTCTGCATGATCTGATACACAAGGAAGTCGAGGGGTGTATAGACGATGTGATTATAAAGTCCAAGACTAGGGAATGCCATGTTCCCGCACTCTGAAAGTTCTTCGAACGACTGTGATAATACCAGATGTGGCTCGACCCATAAAAATGTGCCTTCGGAATCACTAAAGGAAAACTTTTAGGATTCATGGTTAGTGAGAAAGGTATAGAAGCAGATCCTGCCAAGCTAAAAGACATACTTTAGATGCCACCACCATGAATGGAGAAGGAAGTCCAAGGATTCCTCGAGAAATTATAGTACATCATCCGGTTCATAAGTCAATTGACTTCCATATATGAACCCATCTTCAAACTCGTCCGAAAGGATTCAACTAAAGTCTAAAACAAAGCTTGCCAGGAATCCTTCGACCAAATCAAGCAAGACCTAACCAAGCCTCCGGTGCTTATGTCATCGCACCCTGATCTTCCCTTACTCCTATACCTAACAGTAACCGATACGATAATTGGGGCTTTTTCTAGCCCAATATCTTGAAGAAACCCACAAAGAGAGAGCCATCTACTATGCCAGTTGAAAGTTGGTCAGTTATGAAGTTAACTACAATGCCTTGGAAAAAGCATGAGTCACTTTTGTCTGGGTTACCCAAAAGTTATGACAGTATATGCACGCCTTACCGATCAAGCTTGTATCCCGAATGGATACCATCAAGTACGTACTCAAGAAGCCCTCCTTATCCAGTCGAATGGCTTGTTAGTTGATGCTCCTAGCCAAATTTAATATCACTTATGTCACGTAAAAATCCATGAAAGAAAGAGCTATCTCTGACTACCCTATTGACTAACCTATGGAAGGGGACAATGTTTGGATCTCTGAATTTCTTAATGAGAATATCCTCGGTACCTCCCATGTAGACCTTCGATGGAAAATGTTCTTAAACGGTGCTGCCAATGAAAAAGGTTATGGCGTTGGGATCCTCCTAATTTCCCCTACTGAATCTCACACTCCCATTGTCATCAAGAAAGATTTACCTAGCAATAAAAACATGACTCAATGTGAGGCATACACAGTAGGCCTCAAAGTTTCCCTCGAGAAAGGAACTCGATACCTCGGTGTCTATGAGGATTCAAACCTCATCATCGATCAAGTACTTAGAAAATGGAAAGTCAAGGACGAGAAACTCTTACCCTTCCATGCCCACCCGGAAGAGATAGCTTCCCAATTCCAAGAAGTCACCTTCCACTACTTTCCCCGAGCACAGAATAACCTAGTCAATGCCCTTGCTACCTTAGCCTCCATGATTGAAATTCCCGAACGAATAACCATAGCCCCATTCCTTATCAAAAAGTGAGATAAACCAATCCACTTATACCCTATTGAACGTAGCACGGAATAAGATCCCGAGATAGCCAACTGCTGGTACTATGATATTTGGCGCCTCCTCAAACATGGTAGGTATCCCCAAGGAGCTGACAAGAGAAACCAAGAAACTTTCTGCAGGCTGGTTGCCCAGTACATTGTCTGTAACAAAGCACTATTTAAGAGAAACTTCGATGGAACCCATTTGCACTGGGAGGAATGTGGACCCCACATGAACGTCCATATGGTTGATAAGAAAATCATCCGATCGGGTTACAACTGGACTACCATGGTTCAAGATTGCACAACCTACGAAGATGCCTCAAATGCCAACAGTTTTTCATCCTATAACACTTACCCCCATGAGAATTGTACAACATGACTTCTCCTTGGCCATTCTCCACATGGGGCATTGCCATAATAGGGAAAGTTACACCGAAATCATCCAATGGGCATGATTTCATCCTAGTCACCATTGACTACTTCACCAAATGAGTCAAAGTCGAGTCATACGCAGTCCTGAATGCCAAGAAAGTGGTGAAATTCATCAAGGAAAGCATCATTTGCCGATATGGGGTCCCGCATGAGCTAGTGTCAGACAATGGGTTACACTTCAAGGTAGAAGTCACAGAGGTGGTCGACGAGTATGGAATTCAAAGACAAATCTTATCCATACCGACCTTAAACCAATGGCGTAGTCGAGGCAGCCAATAAGAACCTCAAAGCCATTATCACTAAGATGACCGAGAGTTATCGAGATTGGGCCGATAGGATCCTTTACGCACTCTGGGGCTACCGTACTTCAATTTGAACCTCTACTGTGGCTACCCCTTCCTCTCTAGTCTACGAAATGGAGGCAATCCTACCCATGGAGATAGAAATCCCCTCGCTGCATGTCATGATAGAAAGCAAAGTAAGCGAGGAAAACTGGCACCAAAGCCGTCTTGACGATCTGTCCCTCCTAGACGAAAAAAGTTTGAAAGCTCTATATCACATACAAGGTTACCATCATCACATAGCGCGATCATTCAATAAGAGAGTCAAGGACCGTGATGTTCGAGAAGGGGATTTGTCCATCAAAGAAATAGTAGAGTCCATCTGGGATCCCAAAGGGAAATTCAAGCCCAATTGGAGCGACCTATACACCGTTAAGAAATCATGTTAGGCGGCACTGCTATGCTCACCGACCTAGATGGAGAAGCAATGGCGCGTCCAGTCAGCCTGGACCATCTCAAGAAATTCTACCCCTAGTCCAAAATCTCGGCACGCTATGACATTCTCATCTTCATTTGATTCTTAAAAAAAAAGAAACAAAAATCTTCATTTCCCCTAATCAGTACTACGTGGGGCCTGATCCTCTAAAAACCTTTTTTCTTTAAAAATAAAAATAAATAAATTTTCAAAAAATTTCAAAAACCCTTAGGGGTACGTAGTCAGTTCATCCGCCTTTCATGAGCACGGCCCCCTTCTTTTTCACAAAATGCTATTCTTTTCTTATCCCTGAGAACAACATTTCATTTTAACATATACATGAACAATAGGATTATGTATGCCTTAGCGATTGATATAGATAATTCAAAATGAAAAGTCATCAAGAGGAAAAACTAGATGATTAAAAACTCATTTTATTTCATTATTTAAAATTTCAGTACGATTACATCGGCATAGGGAGTTAGGCGACTTCCCTTTACAGCCTACACCTACCTTCCTAAAAAACCAAGTAAAAACAAGCCCCAGTACTCGCAAAATCACCCTTTAATTATTCCCAAAACCACACCCATTACAAAAAGCTTCATAAAATCCTTCCCGCAGATACTAGAGGAACTAGCCTATTTATCACCTGCATCCTGGGGTCCAGAAACCTCCCCTGCCTGAATGGATTATCACAAAGGCTCTATGGAGAGATAAGCCCAGACTATCTTGAGGAAAACCACAACACCTCCATCCATGGTGTCAGATATAGCAAACTACCTTTTGCTCAGACTCCACAACCAACATCTTGCCCACTACCTTATTTCACAACCATGTCATGTAGTCCTTGAAGACGTGCCAGACTCTACCCACATATTGGTAAGGACGAGTCGACGAAAAATGATTCTCCCATAAATAACTAAGCCGCATGCGAATACGCTCCATCAGGTCCTCCATAGGAACGAAGTTCAGTGTCTGCGGTGGAACGATTTGTTCCCAACCAAATTGGCATAGCCGTCGCAAGGGAAAGTAAAAAGAGATCTTCTTGAGGCCAACTAACCGAAAATATTGGTACTCCTCGAGTACCAGAATGGCCAACAACCCCCTCACCAAGTCACTGACCAGTAAAAGCCTCGAGTCACGTGCTCTACAAACTAGTTCCCCCAACTCTCAACGTCCATGCCTACGCTAATGAAATAATGTAAGAAGAAGTTTGTCACCACTGACAAAGGATTCCCAGGTGGGACCTCCATACGGAGCCTCTCCTACAACCATATGAACAACATTACAGGGATATCCCTCAGAAATTAGAAACGACCTTCCTTCCAAGCATTCAGACCATTCAAAGTCTCCGCCAGTATCATCGCCGCATGATTGCGACGGTACAACATCAAAGAAATAATAGCCGCAAGTTGGGGGTACACTTGCATTTCCCCAATCACCAATAAAACTTCTGAAACAAGGCCCAGAATAATGACCCATAACTGACATCGTTGACATCCTACGAATGCACAGATCGCAGCATTGCTAGAAGAGAAATCAGGCCTCCTATAACCAAAGTCCTGGAAGCCGAAGACGAGATATGCCAATAATTCCCTAGCAGAATGGGAAAACTCAGGCAAAGCCACAAAACATTGGGAATGATCCCCAATATGGCAGAAAATTACTTGTAGGTATGAAGAATTTCATCCAACTCGAAGCGAAGGTCATGATCCTCGAGATACCAGAATTCCACGGCTTTCATCAGCATGTTCCACTCAATGGGATGATTGCTCCAGAAAGAGACTTGCCGCATGTGGAAGGCATCATAAACAAAATTGTAAGAACACATTGCTTCCAAGGCTTTGAGGTAATTGGCAAACTCAATGCTACCAGGGAGAGCCATGGGCAAATAAGAATTTAAAGAGGAAGGAAAATGAAAGTGTGAGGAGAAAATCCCCATTGGCACCCCATTTATACTTGAAAACTCTTAAGAAAAGACAAGAAACCCTAGAGAAACCGGAGTAAAACTTGGCCCACCATTTACCAAGCAATTAAAGAAAGTGCAATTAAAGCCTTGGGTTGATTAGACTAGACTAATATGCCGATAGGCAGGATAGGGGGCATGTCGATCGATATCCCCTTATTTTGGGGAAAATTCCCCCTTTCCTTTTTTTTCAAAATAAAAAAAAATCAATAAAAATGACTTTTATCTCAAGGGAATTCCGAATTTTTTCATACTTTCACTTATCCCATTTTAAAATAAAATCCTTCTCGAATTAATTTTTAAATTCCTTTTACGGTCTCAGCACCAAAGTAAAAAGGGCATGTGCGTTAATCACTGAAGCGTAAATTAATAAAAACTCCATCTTTATTTACATATATTTTTTCGTGTTACATTGATGTCTTGCAGGAAAAAAACATAGAAAAAAAACAACGCGACTCTCCCTCACCCACATTTTTTTTACTCTCTCTCTTTCTCTTTCTCTCTTCACCTACTCTTTCTCTCTTCTTTCTTTATCTTCTCTTCTCTCTCTCTAAGAGCCTCCATCTCTACGGTACGCCATTTCCCTCGTGCGGCGAGACAATGTGCCACCACTTCCAGAACTCGAACCTTCTTCGGACAAGGAAGACGACACCAAGAAAGAAGGAACCAAAATTGCATCCTTAATATGGGAAGTCGCTGACGATATCCAATCCCTAATGTCCCTCAACTAAGAGGTGGAGACTTGGATGTTCTGTAAAAGAAACAAAAAGGTCAAATTAGTCAAGTCTGAAAGAAGAAGAAAGGAACTAGGAAATCAAAAGATAAAGCGACAAGAAGTGTACCTCAGGTCAAACTACCTCCTCTGTTAGGCCCAATTCCTCTAGGTCCATCGCATTGGACGACGCTGTTAACACACCGACCCTTAATCAGCTCACCGAATGTTATTTATGAAGAAACAATGTTTTTATAAATGTCTACTAAACCTACTGGTTATCTAATATATAAATTTAAAAGTAGCCAGTATTATTATATTTATATATTAGATATTAGATTAATGACTTATGCATACAATCTGTGTGAATCATTTTTTTTTTAAATAGTAAAAAATATTTTTTAATTCATTTTTTGTGTGTGGTATTTAAACATTTTAGGTAGCCCTATGAAAACAAATCAGCTCAAAATAATTTCTTTTACTATTTTAAATAAATGGGTTAAACTATCTTAGTTTTTAATAGCTTATGAATTTTTTAAAATAGCAATTTTTTTTTTATTATGCATTGATTTTTTTCGTGAAGCCACTTGACATGTTTAAACACCACGTACACAGAAAATCAAAAACAATAAAATTCAAAACCAATAGTGAAATGGCTAAGCCGATCCGTCAAGCTGTATGATGCCTAAATCCCATCCCATAAATCCAAAATCTAAAAAATACAGGATAAGACTAGTAAATTATTGTCCGAAAAGCATGAACTGTCTCTGAATGTCTGAATGTGATGTAGAATTTCAAATCTCTATTCTCTTAAAGCTAACATACACACATGAAATAGACAAATGCACAATGAAGTATGGAGGAACAAATGACATAAAAATCAATATGAAAAAATCAAATCTAAATAATTTGTTATCTGAGCAAAACATGATATCAACATGTAAACAACATCTAAATAATGATATCAAACTCATCACCCATATCTCCCCCAACATCACATACATATCTCCCCCTTTATTCTCGAATAGACAACCCAGTGAAATGATAAACATATCTATCATGAGATATTTACTGAAGTATATGCAGATAAACATGCAATCAACCAGTTAATAATGATCAACAGTATCAAATCTGTAGCTAGAAACTAGTAATCACACAATATGAATAAGAAATCTATGCATGTATGAATAAACGATCTAATGAAATAAAATATGCAAATATATCAAAGTAAAATACATAAAGAGAAACCCAGAAGCAACCAACAGTGCCAAAAAAATAACGAAAAGAACCAGGGTACTGAAATAGAATTAAACAGAAATCCAGGGGTCGCTCGAACGAGACAACTTAGTCGTTCAAAAGACTTGAGCTTCTCGCTTGAAGGCTTCGCACGACACAAGTTTGTCTCTTGAATGAGGAATCCCAAATCTCACATCCAGTCCAGAAAATCAAATAGTTTTGCCTAGTGAAATTTTTTCCCGAAAAAGCTAACTGGAAGGGGTAGATAACTGTAAAACATTAGCAAAACAGTAGCGAAAGCTATAAAACAATATGAGTTACATTATAAAATAGTACTGATGTGCTCAGACATGAACATGGAATGTACGTGCATAAACTACAACAAATGAATCATAATTTTGACACATCGAAACGATCAAGAAGATCTAATTGATAGATATAAATCATCAAACTTTATTTTAGCCACATGTGACATTAAAGTTTGAGCTAAATGAGCTAAACAATCGAGCATGAACATAAATTTGGAATTTTGATGATTCTACAAACAATAGCGTCATGATACGATTTTTCAACGTTAGGACTCATGGTGGAAACCCGTTTACATTATCCATCCAAACTCCCTAAAATATATATCATATTTTTCTTTTGAAATGAACAAAAACTAATTTGGCACATTTTGCCATATGATTCTTTTTATTGTCTTTATTTTTTTTTTGGGCTCTTTTAAAAGGTGGCTTTCATGATGAGTCAATTTTACACTCTCGTAGCCCTTTCTTGTGAGCACTCATCAATTTTTTTAATTGCTATCCTCACGGTAAACGGTTCTTACATGCACAACTCCTCCTTATGTCTACTAACGCATATATGAAAAAATTGAGATAAGAATGTCTCACCAAACTTAAATATGCAAGAGGTGTCTAACATTCATATAAACTCGTGCATGTGTGCAAAGATGGCATATATACAAAGTCGAATCAAAATGCATATCAACTTTGAAACAAACCCATAATGTAGTGGTTAACGTCATTCGAAGCATCAATACTTATCATTAAATGCCCTAGACACATGTATATTAAATGGAAAGGGGTCCAAGCACAATAATATACCATAACAAACATGTAAAATCATGGCACAAAGAAATAAAATGAAAATCTTTTTGGTTTTTCAACATATTTTGACTCAAAAAAATGCCAAATCTTTTTGTATTTTCTCAAAAATATAATAAACCAAAAATATTTTTGTACTTTTCAAATAAGAATCAATAAATGAAAAATATAATACAAAATAATTCACATGTCATAACACTAGCAAGATTTAAATCATGATGTAAAGACTGGCGTACAACAAACATGGTAACACAATCATCCTTTAAATTTAGCATGGGAAGAATCAAGTACAACCAAATGAGAACCATGAAGTTTTAGACCTAAAGTCACCAAATCCAATTTCCTAACCCAAGTAGGTGTAACATGACCCGGGGGGGGGGGGGGGGGGGGTCCGACACGACTTTATTCTTAAACTTCCTACTTGCATTCCTAAGGTCATAGCAAAAACATCAAAGGTGACCTTTCCTACCTCAATGTGTGTGTAATACCCCATACTTTTATGGGTAATTAAATTCCATGGGTGGGTGTAATTTAATAATTCAAGAATTTAAAGTATTTAACATGGACTGATTATATTTCATGTCGTAGGTGAATAAAAAAAATGACAGGGGATATTATTTTATACAGAAAATACATGTGGAGATATGTTGGGTTAAGATGTGAATTTTTGATAAGTGACTCGGATTGAGATTTCAAGTGCACGATCAGTCTCGAAAGTTCTGAGATAGTCAGAATAGAGTACCCGAATGTAGTGTTTGGGTTTTTGGGACTTTTTGGATCACGAGGGACTCACATTTGTGTGTACGAGTAAATTTTGGGTTTAATAATGGGTAAACCCTCATTTCTGTCATTTAAGTCTTGATAAAAAGAGAATGAAGGTAATAAAGGAAAGAAAAGAAAGAAAAGAAGAAAGAAGTAAGAGAAGAGGAGCTCGGGCCAACTCCGGCGAATTCCTGCCATGAGATCATCGAATTTTTCCAACCAAGCAAGTGTTTAACTTGGTTTAACTATTAAGTGTGCTTGTTTTTCATATCATAATTGGTGAGAAAATTATGAATTTTTTGTTGGGATTCTTGAATTAAAATGGGTTTTTGGAAGATGATTTCATAAGAAATTCATGAGATAATAATCCTACATGGGATCTAAGGTAAAATCCATATTTATAGTATATTCTTTGGTGAGAAAATTGGAAGAAATGAAAATGGAGGGTTTAATGGAATTGGGGTTTAATTCTTAGATCAATTAATGAATCCAAAGAATAACTTCGTATGTTGGGTAAATCATAGTTTGTAGATGTTATTAATGTGATTGGGTGATGTTAAAATCAATAGAATTTGGGTTAGATGAGTATAAGAGTGAATTTCGTAAAGAGAATAAATCTGAACTGACCGGACTGGTTCATTTTTCTTGGTAATCGGTTCGGTCCGGTGACCGGACTGATTAGTTTTGTTTGGAAATCGGTTCGGTCCGGTTTTGTGAGAAAATTTAAAAAGTTTTCTTGGCCTAAAAAGTATTAGAGACATTCCTTTTGGAGATAAATGTTAGGGGATCCTAAATAGAGTGCAAGGACCTCTAAAAGAGTAAATGTGAGATGTATAAGTCTCGGATTAATGGAAAAGATTTGAGGTTTAAATTTAGGAATGTTTGGGACGAATGACATTCGATGAATTATTTGGCAGGTTTGTAGATACATATTTATGCGTATAGAATATGTATGCCGATTATATATGGGTAGAATATAAACATATGCCGAATAGAGATTTGTATAAGTAATATCCTAAGGTGCGAATAGGATGATATAAGAATACTAGCTAGACGTGAAACGCTACTATTTGGAAATAAGAAATGTGAGAATTATATCATAAGTGAGTGAATACTTATGGGATTAAAAGAAGTTGTGTGTATACTTATTAATCTATACAAATTGATATATTAAAGATTATAGGCTAATGCCATGAGAGATAGGCATTTATAGCAGGAAAGGTATAGAGAAAGTATATATATAATGTGATTTTAAATATATCTGTGTGTGAATGGTATATTTATGTGAAGCATAGCCCTCTAGTGCTATCATGCGAAGTTGCGCGATGCGGGTGAGGCCCTGGATTGAGGAACATGAGCCAGGTCATAGTCGTACATTGTTTATATTGTGTGATTTTATTCAGGGGTAAGACGTCTTGGGTATGATTCGTCTTATTTGCAATGAGGAATTATGGTCGCTTCCCATACATTGTGATTTGGTTTTTTCCAAGTCGGTCTGAGAGTCCGACCACAGGTACCCAAGATGATAATGGGAGTGATTTCTTGGAAGATGATAGCATTCTAGAGACTGCATCCATTGAGTTATAGATCTGAGGGATGGTTGTTACAGTTATATAGTGTGTGATATATAAGTATGGATATACTTGATGTTTATAGTATATATATATATATATAACTTAAACAAGGAAAGAAGTGTGAGTTAATTTCTGATATCCGGGAGTATAAAATTCAGAATATAAAATGTAATATAGGTATAAAAACATGAGAATATTATATACAAAATAATTACCCTAAAATGAGAATGGGGTATTAACTAGTGAAGGTTATTTATTATAAATGGTGATATGATAAGCGAGAGATTATAATTGTGTAAGCTTGGACGAATGCTAAGAATATTATATACATGCGAGACAAAAGATAGTGTATGGGGATTTAAGAGCTCAGTGTGGTGCTAGTTAGGCGAGGCAGCTAACTTGGATGATTTAAAATATATTCGTTAGGTGTGCACCATTAGATGAGAGGTGAAGGGTATCTCATGTGAGTGCAACACCAATTTATATATGAAGAGTATCATATTTTACATATTAAAGTATATTAAGGAATTGCTAAAATATTTTCAAAACCCGGGCTCTGACCCGTATCTATTTTCTTTTTCTTCTTCTATGTATATTTTTTAGGTGTCCAGAAACAGGGACACCTTGAGGGCTATTCCTTCAATTCAGATGTCGATGCCGCAGCTATGGATGTTGGAAGGAAATTGTATAAACGCTTCTCTCCTTGTGATCTAGATAGGAGGTACTGTTGTAATAACCGATCATGTTTCCCAAAGGATGTCGTTTATTTTATTTATAGAGATTTTACTTTATGCGCACTCATCATGGTTGTATACATGTTTACTAAGAGTTATCAGTTATTTATTTATTTATTCCATTTGTGGATTATATTTCTGCGTGAATGGTTTTAATTGTGCATTTAGTTTAACAAGATTAGAAAATTTAAAATTTGATGCCACGCCTAATAGGTTATTAGTAATTAATTTCGTTTTTTGACAGTGATGCTGAGAATGAAACCACATGGGATTCCTGTTTAATTTGATATTGGACTGATCACCGGGTATTTTACTAGGTGGGGTGTCATAGTGTGCAAGTATAAATAAAGTGGGAATGATTACCAATATTTCTACCTCTCCTCACGTTCCTAGAGGGTTCTCTCACACGATTTGTATTAGCAATGGGAATGGGAACAACTCTATCATCTTAGCCTATACCACACCTATCATTTTTTACATGCACGGTGCCTAACATCCTATTAAACTTTTTCGACCTAGATTTCAAGTCAAACTTAACCTTACTCGAGTCTCCCAATCTTTGCTCTAACTCACAAATCCTAGACTCAAGCACACGCCTAGATTCCTCAAACTCTAGAATATCATTTTTTAACTCCTCCATAAAACCACGAAGGGTATCTCTATCTCTCTTTCTCCATATAGTCTAGCTTCCGGCTAAAAATCTTCTCCCTGGACCTAAGATCCTAAATCAAAGCATGATTATTTTCTATGGCATGCTCATTCAACCTAACTTGCAATTTAGAGTTTGCCTTTTTAACCTTCACCACTTTGGTGTACAACTCATTAAATTCAACTTGCAACTCTTTCATATAGATCTCCTCCTCGTCACTCTCATCATCCTCACACACTCGGGATGCACTCTCAACGGCCTCAGAAGTGTCATACACATGAGAATATTCATAAGAAGATTTATCATCGTCTCTCACAAGACATGTGAAGAAAGCAACAAACTTTATCTCATTGGGGGGACCTCTCTCCCTCTTCTAGATCACTATCACTTAATGAGGCATTATTATCTATCGATTTCTTGCCTTCTTTCTTAAGTCTAGTAGGACACTCAAAAACTTTCTGACCATACCCCTCACACCCAAAACACCTATCCGACTCAACCCTATTATATTTCTCACTCTCATCTTTCGTGGGGGAATCTACCTTGTTCTTGAATTTCTCAAACTTTTTGGCATCTTTCGATTACTTTTGAAATTTAAGAATCTTTTTGAACTTCTTTTCCAATAACGCGACATCCTCAAAATCGTAATCGTCATCCAAAACACTAGTTTCCTCCTTTCGATATTTCAAAGCAATGCCATTTTCTTTCTACGGCATTTTCTTGCAGGTAAATGTATCGAGTTCATAGGTTTGTAAGTCACCTACAATCTCTTCAAGATCTGTTGGATCAATCATACATAAGGAGTTTAGAACGGTCACTTTTGCATCAAACCTTCTCATCAAAGATCTCAAAATTTTAGTTATAACACAGTTATCGGGAATCTTTTCTCATAAGTTAAACAACGATTTGAAAATATTAGTCAACTAAGCATAAAACTCATCAAATGACTCACTATCTAACATCTTAATTGTCTCAAACTGTGTAGTGAGGTTTTGGAACTTAGACGCCCTAACCTTTCTAGTTCCCCCCTGAATAAGTGCAAGAGTATCCCAAGCCTCTTTTGATGTTTCACAAGTCATGATCCTATTATAGTCTTCAGGTGTGACATGTGAGGAAATTACGTGCAGTCCTTTAAGGTTGTAAAGTTTAAGACTATGTTCAGCCTCAGTCCATGATATAATGGGTTTCAAACTAGTGACCTCACCCTCTCACATGAATGGTGGTGTCTAACCTTTTTTAATCTCTAACCACACACGCTCATCAATCGATTTAAAGGACTTCAAATACGCATAATGTTTTCCATAAAAAATAGGAGCATGAAAACTTTCAAAACCTCTAAAATTTATTCCAAAAAGCACAAGGGATCAAACACAATAAAAATATGTTTCTAGCTTTAATACCAATTTGTGGGTCCCTTTTTAGTTCTTATGAGAAAAGTGTTTTAAGGATGACAAAAACAATTTCTCTTTTTATGAAAACCCTTTTTCTAATTTTTAATTCACACCAAGTTGTGAACAAATTTTGACTAAACCAAATTTTATCTTGATTAATCTTAAACATGCAACTCGTGATTAAAGAAAGTAAAATGAAGTGAAGAATACGCACAACGCTGGATGTACAAGGAAACCACAACGGAAAAAAAACTCAAGCGGTGCAAGCCAGACAGTCACTATAATTGTGGATTTACAATGAACAAATACAAGTCTTACTCAATTTGATCCCCATGAGACTTGACGCTCTTTTGATCTTCAACCACTCCTTTCGCAGTGCCCAAACAGAAAGTTCTTCTTCCACGATACCTATCCATAACACACACATCCACATATGTCTCGGTGTTAACCGATATGGCTTATAACGTCCACGATGTTGAACACAAACTCTCTCGCTTCTTTACCGCAAAACCCAATGTTCAAGTGTAAAACAAAACCTTATTGGTGAAAACAAGATCACTATTGCATATAGTAATGAAAACTAGGATCTTATAAACTCTAAGGATGTGTTTGGCTTAAAACCTTAGAAAACGTTTTTGCCAAAATGTACTATTATGAAAACTAATTTTTAGATTGGACACTTATAAAATCTGATGAAAACACACCATTATATATTTTTCTCGAGGAGGTAGCTCATTCAAGCGAAACATACCTGTTACAAGAACGAGATAGATATATCGCTCGAACGACATGTCAGGTCGTTTGAATGACACCCGCATTAGTGTCCTAATAAAATACACATCTAATCCATTCTTACCATATTAAAATGAAGTGTAAACGATTTCAAACACTTTAAAAATATTTTAAAAACATTCTCTTAAGAAAATAACATCCTTAAACATTTTAAAATAAATTCTTAGTCCTATTAAAATTATGCATTCATACTTGAGTGATCTCGGAATGAAATTAAACTTGAAGATGAATAAACTTGCACCAATTAAACCTTCGACATAAATAATTCCTTGAAGCTTTTCCGCAACATCTTCAATATACTTCGACACGTCATAGTCTATGTGGGATCGGGAAAATAAAAATACAACCTATGACTCAAACGTGTTTTATTCTGGGAATAACTCAAAACTATACAAGGAACTCAAAAAAAAAAAAAATCGTTACAAAAATGAACATTTCTACTCAACTACATTACCGATTTGATTAATATATTTTTGAATAAGAGTAAAAGGATCGAAGGATAATTTTTTTTTATGGTATATCTCATTTCGTTGCATTAAAAATTAGCTTTGTTGAGGTTATGGCCAAATTCCAAATTATTCATCATTAGATAACTTCCAACATTAAGCTGCGCATTGTGCATGAAACTATTCAATTAGAATTATGTTAATTTTTTTTTTCACAATCCTCATGAAAAGAGTACTATATCATAAAATATTGTATACTATTTACTTGATATGAATGGATTTCAAGTCAATTAATTTTTATGCAAATTTAATTCTAATTTTATGTAATTGTTAACTAATTTAAAAATTTATCATTGAAAATATTTGAATATGTATTTCTATAACAGTTGAATAACATGCTTCTTTTAATTTTCTTATGAGATATTTTTTAAATGCCCGCAAATTGTGTGTGATTAAAATCTAATTTAATTAAAATAAACGCCTCACCGTTTCCTAAGAAAACATCCGGCCTTATTCTTTCAGCGTTTCAAATACCAGGCAACAAATAATTTAGGTGAATTTGCTAAATCACTTGAAATATATAAAAAGGGGAAAAAAACTAAGTTCCTAATTTATATTTTATTACCAAAATCTTGTTATTTCTAATTAATGTGTGCCCTTTTAATGAATGCTCGGTTCAAAAGTAATTGCGATGGCATAATATTTCAGCCGCAACTTTCTATTCGGATCTTCAATTAAGACATGTCGTGTGCTTGGTATTCTTAAAAATGGTATTAAAAGGATACTATTTTGTAATTCTGATAAGTGAATTTCAATGTTTGAGACGCTGAAAAATAGTTACAAAATGCAGGTGTAAAGAGTCGTGAAAATAATACATAAATGATATAATGTTTTCATTTTCTTCATGACGTGGTTATCAGCTCTAATGGTGTAAGGCATATGCCTAATGTCTCAACATGGATGTTGTGTGTTCAAACCAAATTGAAATCATATGCCACAATTTTTTATTGTTTGGTAAAATGGAGAGTACCATATGTTGCACCACACCGAAAAAACTGGCCACACTTAATGGCCAATCACTACAGAGGAGTCGAATATCTTATTTACTACCATGTAACCAGCGCGATGCGGGGGCATACTATAATATTTGTTAAAAATATAATTAAAAAATATAAAAAACTCAAATAAAGAACTAACTATAAATGTAACATGACATATTAATATATTTGTTGGGGTGGATAAATTCCAAATTTTAACCCATAGTAAATAATCTTAATCATTGCACACTACTCTTGGGGTTGAAATTTAAAAGAAATTCCAATTGCGAGAAATAAATTTAAGAAATAAATAAATGCTCAACAAAATGAATCAGTAAATAGAACAAATAGAAATGTTTAATATGAACCCAATATATAACTTGGTTATTTAAAAACATGTTATGTGAAAAATTATGATTTCATGATGTCTTTGATAAACTTATATAATTATTTTCCATAAGAGTCCATATTGATAAAAAATAATCCTTAATAAAATATGAAATTGCAATATAATTTTTTATGTCTTCTTTTAGAGTAACAACCTTTTTTTTTGGTATTTTTTTGTGGAATAGGGGAAACAACCCCAAGGAATTTATTTAGATAGGAGAAATTGTGGCCTTTACAAAGATGGAGGAAATACTAACCAAAGAAAAAAGAAAACTTTAAACTAATAAAAGACATATAAAAGACAAATTAAATGTGTGGAACAAGTCTGATATAATGACAACCCATGACATCTAGCTTACAAGCTCCTTTGATCAAACAGGGCACAAACTGAAGACTTTTGAAGACTCTCCCTGACTGATGATAAATACCACAGTTTGCAAGGATATCTGCTACCATGTTGGATTCTATATAGAAATTCTTGATAGAGTAATTCAATTGATTCAACATACATCAGATTTCACTAACAATTTTTATGAACTTCCAAGGGGGATTCCAATCATTACTTATCATCTTCACCACCATTGAGGAATCAGATTCAATATGGATATGATAAAACTTAAATTTTTAACATAGTTTTCTTCCCTCTTTTAAACCAAGAAGTTCTACCTAATAATTAGAAGCAAAACCACCTGGAAAAACAAAAACAAACATCAACTGACCTTTTTCATTTCTAAGGATTCCACCATAACTACTTGGGCCAGGATTGTCCTTTGAAGCACCATCAATATTCGGCTTAAAGGAATGAGAATGAGGGGGAATCCACTTGATTAAAATAGGAGTTGCAGAAGACTTAACAGTGTAGAGGCTAAACATATTCTTAGCTCTAGCATCCTCACATTACTTGGTAAATTTCATACTACAAAATATCTTTGAGATCAAGAAAATTGAGCTAGAAATAATGTTTTGGTGCCTGAACTTTATCCACTAAAATCTGTTGATTTCTACCTTTCCACACCTACCAACAAACCACTATAGTCATTATTTTGCAAAAGAAATTTTCATAATCTATGCTACCAGAAGATTTGTAAAAAAGTCCCATATCAGGCATACCTCTGAACATTCTAAGAACAAGTTCTACACTGTTTCAGTGTTTTTCAAACAAGTTTGATATCTAGAGATCAATGGAATTCCAAACTTTTGGATGTTATCATCTAAAGGCAAGGAGTTATTTAGAATTTTCAACATATTTATAGATAATTTTATAGGAAAATTAGGCTCCCAAACTTTATCTGTCACTATAGATGTAACATGTCTACTATTAATAACCTCACAAGAAGAAGATAAAGTGAACTCACCACTGGATGAAGGCTTCCATCTCAATTAACCTTCTAGTAAAACCATTTTTTCAAGGTCCACCTATTTCCTTTTCCTCATGTTCCTCCAAGCTAGAGATCCACCTTGGTTAAATTAAGACCAAGACTTATGTTTTCCCCTCATATAGGTTGTCTATAGAGACCTCTCTCAGTAAAATTTCCTCACTAACCTCATGCTAGAGGCTCTAGAAATAGTGTTAAAATATTTTAACCCAATCCCATAGCTATTTTTGGTTTACACATAACCTGCCAACTTGAGTAATTGTGATTCCATCCATTAGTTTCATTCTCTTCCCAAAAGAACCTGTTAAAAATTTTGTGGATTCTAAAAATGATAGCTTTAGGAGGTTGTTGAGATGTAAGAAAATAGGTAGGGATAAAAGATAGGACATGATGAATAAGGACATATTTACCTCCAATAGATAGTAATTTCCCCTTCCATCCTTCAATCTTTTGTCTAATAGATTCCATTAGAGGGGTATACAAGCATACCATGTTCCTGCCATTGAAAAGAGATGATTCCGGGTATTTTGTAGGTAAAGTTTTAATTGTTAAACCTATACAAAGTCCTATAGTATTCCTCTTATGAAGAGGAATTTTTTAATCAGTTATGACACTGCTCTTGCTCAAGTTGAGTGATTGTCGAGAGATAGTTATGTCTTCCTCCATGAATCTCATCAGATTTGACATACTTCTTTTATCCCCTCTAGAGAAGATGATAACATCATCTGCAAAAGAGAGAGGAGAAATTAGAGGACTCCCTATAGGTAAGTAATAATGCTTCATTCTCCCACTCCTCAATAAATTGTCAAGGCCTCTACCAAGCACTTCTGCAGCCAAAATGAATAAACTAGGAGACAGAGGGTCCCCTTGCCTTAATCCTCTAGAAGACTTCAAAAATCCCTTTGCAAATCCATTAATCATAATTGAGAACTAACTATTTGAAATGCATCTCCATATCATATATATATCCATCTCTCCCTAGAACTAAAAGATCTCAACACTTTGAGTAAGAATAACCATTGCACTTTATCATAAGCTTTCTTTATATCCAATTTAAAGATGACATTTCCTCTATGAATTTTTCTTCTTATGTTGTAAACCATCTCTTTGGATAATAGGACATTATCTTGGAGGTACTTGCCTTTCACAAATCCTCTTTGGTTTGGAGTTATGAGCTATGGGAGGTAACTGCTAAGTCTATTATTGAGGACCTTAGAGATGATTTTGTAAGAGAAATTTCACATACTGATAGACCTATAGTCAGCACAACTGTTTGGATGTTTCGTTTTAGGAATAAGAGAAATATTGTTACAAGAGCATCCTTGAGGGATAGCAGGTTTTGCAAAAAAATAGTTAATGGCAAGAATAAGATCATGTTTAATAATGTTTTCACATGTTTTGTAAAAACTCCATCAAAACCATCAGGTCCAGGGGCAACATCTGAGATCAGGTCATTAATATCTTGGTAAACTTCCTCTTCAGTAATAAAAGCTTCTTAAATTTCATTATTATCCTCATCAATCACTTTAGGTATGAATTCATAAAGAGGACTATCCAAATCATGTTGTTCAGCCTGCATCAGATTTTGGTAATAACCAAGGATTATATTGGAAATGCTATCTTCATCCCGTGATGTATTGCTATTAGAATTATAAATGGAAGTGATACGCATTATTCTATGCTTGTGTTTAACACAAGGATTGAAGAACTTAGTATTAGAATCCCCAAGCTTAAGCCATCTAACAGTATTATTTTTCCTCCAGTACATCTCCTCTAATTTTAAAGCTTCAAGAAGCTTTTCTTTTCCTTTGTTAAGATTGGCTATATTCACCTCAAACCTATCCATTTCATAAAACATATCCAATTTCATAACATCATCTTCTAAGTCAATCATGTAATATCCCGTATTTTTATGGCTTTTAAATTTGAGGATTTATTAAATTTAAATTGAGATATAAATTTAATATATATCCAAAAATTTATTTTAAATATTTACTAGCGTGATGAGAGTTAGTAATTATTAGGAGTTTGTTGAATATTACTTAATGGGTAAAGTAATATGTATAATTGAATTTATTAAAATTGTCACGAATGAATAATATGACAATTATGGAAATTAAGTCGGGATGCTCTTGTGTCGTGTCGGGACTAAATTGTTATTATAATAAGTGAATAGATTACAAGTTTCCCGTATGGTTATTTCGAGTGCGCCAAAGTGTCCAGAAGGGTCGAGATAATGAGAAAAGTGTACCATGGGATTTAGTTTGGGTCTCGGGCGTGTTTAGACCTAATTTTCCCAATTTATATCAGCTATTAAAGGTTAGCTTTTAGGGTTAACAATCACAGAAACATAAGAACGACCATTAGAGAAGAAGGTATGAAGCTTTCCAAGAAATCCAAGGCCAATAACCAATTCGATTGCACCACCACCACCGCCAAAACATAGATCGTAAGATGAGGAACGCTACCATATCCTCATCATCATCACATCAGACATTAGAATCCCAGGCAAGTATCTATCTTGCTTTTCTTTTAGTTAATGTTTCACCCATGTTATAATAGGACTGTTAAATACATGTTTCATGGAGGAATTTAATGATTTAGAGAATTTAAATCACATGTTTTAGAGGAATTAGATACATTCTCGAAACCTTAATCATATGTGGAGGATTACCCACGAAATTATATTTGTTTAGAAGCAAGAAATCTGGAAAAGAATTATAAGAATGGAAGTTTTATGAAAAATTAGGGTTCTTGATAATTATGATGATTTACCCCATTAATTGAATACCTTTTATGAATTTGCACATTTTTCACGTAGGAAATCATGTATATAGGTATATGTAACCAATAGTAATTTTGTTTGGGAGTTTTGGGATCGTTAATGGAGTTTTAGTTGAGTTTGGAGAAGAAACCCCGTAGTTAACAATGGCAGAATTCAGAATATCTGCTTAAATGATCGATCGACCCTAGAGTATTGATCAATCGACCCATTTCCTCGATCGATCGACCCCTTCTGGAAAACTACGTATTTTCCCCCTTTTTGTTTAATCCGTATGAAATACGTAGGAACCCTTGAATATCATTTAAATAGTATAATGGGTCATGAAGAGGACCAATAGGTTCTATGTATACTCCGTTGAGTGAAATATAATATGGGATGAAATTTTGGGTTAACGGGGGGTTTAGTCACACGTTGGAAATTGTGCATAGATTCACTAATGGATTTATAGAATCGTGAAAGACTTAGACTAGAAGGTTAGAGAGGTTGTACCTATTGAAATTATATTTTAGTAAGAAGGATTACTTCGAGAGATGAGAAGTAACTATGAAATAATTAGAAGCGAGAATAAAAGAGATGAATCCTTTATGCGAGATAATTGAGTAAAATTGTGCTAAGAACGGATAATACTAATTATGGGTCGTGGGCGAAGATAATTTGGAAAATGTGAATATCCATATATATGACCATGTGACTGAGTACATCTATTAAGTATTATATTTGTGAAAAATCATGCCCTCCCTAGTTGCTATCACGGAGGTTGCTGCGCCGTGACAGTCTTATCTCGATGGGACCTTTATAAGGGATATTAACTTATACCCTAGAACATAAGATTACTTGGTACAGGCTATCTGAGAATGATAGTCAGACGGTCCTAAGAGACGTGACGAGTATGTGATGACCTCTTAGTGACTTGGAACTATGCCTCGCCTCCAATTTGTGTGTATTGTGTTAATACAGTTCGAGAGTGATTCTGAACTAGTATTTTCCCTAGTACGAGTGATACGGGGACTTGATAGGAGAGTATTCCAGGACCATAGATTTTATGTGGGGTGCCGATAGTATATATATTATATGAGTGACTAATATATATACTTATATATGGAAACTTTCTACTGTGCGTATAAGTAGTTAAGTAATGAATAAATGCTCCACCTTTATAATAAGTGTTCGGGAACTTTGTAATGGCACTGACTTGTTCTAAGTAACGTAAGAAATCTTAAAAAGATTGATTTTGTTTGAACTAAATACCATAACCTTTTTACTTCTCGAGATAAAACTTTATTGAAAAATAAGTTAGATAGACTTATGAGTTTAGTAGTACTGTAGGCGTGCACAATAGATGAGAGGTGAGAATTCTCAAGAGAGTGTCGCATACTAACATGGTTGTCACATTAGCCGTTAAGCATTTTAAATACTTGCTAAACTATTTTAAAACTTTTTTACATGAGGGCTCTGACCCGTTTCCCGTTATTTTTCTTTCTTTTATATATATATGTATTACAGGTGCCCAGCCACAGGGGCATCATGCATAGATTCTTTGGACTGGATGTGCTGAAGCTTATGTGGGAGTTACAGGCCCTTGCTTCAGATGACCTTGTCATTGATTCTGTTCTTGTTTTAGTTCCTCTTAGTTAGAGCATGTGTAGCTCGTTTTCCTATTCTGTTTGGATTTGTCAGAGATTTATATTTATTTATATTTCAAGTATTCAGTACTCGTTGGGATTTAACTCTTGTCAGGATGATTTCATTTATAGTTCTTAAACTTGGTTAGGTTTATCTAGATTGTTTAATTCTTGTGTGTTAATTTCCAACCTTTGTATTTATGTGATTCTTAAACTGTTGTTTATTAAAAAGGTTTCATATTGAAATTTAATAAAATGAAAATAAGACTTTAAATTGTTTTGACACTTGGCTTAATTCTTTAGGGTGTTTAAATTGGTAATTTTTATTTTGCGACATTGATGCTAAGAATGAACCAACCATTCACCTTGATTTTAATTTAATAAAGGACTGATCACCCAGTATTTAATGAGGTGGGGTGTCACAGGTGGTATCAGAGTATCAGGTTCTAGTGTCCTTTAGGATATGTATGGCTTATTTCATTTCCACCTTAGCGTCTTCGATGTACAACCCTATTTTTAAGACTATTGTACTCTTGTGTTTTCGCTTATGTATTCATCTATTTGAGATTTGACAATAACTGTAGACTGATAAACTTCTTTCTCATTTTAGATGCCTTCGAGATGCGAACCACAAGACAGGGATGCCCAGCCTGAGCAACCAGTAACTCTGGCTTAAGAAATGACGAATGCAACTGAAGTAGCCGCCATTATTGCTCAGGCAGTGAATTCCACATTAGCAGTGATGCATCAGGCTCCACCCCAGGTTCAGGTAGTGGCGTCGGTACCCGTACTGCTTCCCACTACATGGGAACGGGTCTGGGATGCCTTTCAGAAGGCGCATCCCCCGGAGTTCTCGGGTAGTTCGGACATTGTAGTCTCCAGCCTATGGAAGAAGGATATCCAGAGGAATCTGTGCATGTATGAGTGCATCGATGTGTAGAGACAGTTACTTGATTCCTTTAAGCTAGTGGGGGCCACTTTGCAGTGATGGGAGTCCATCACCACCTTGGAAGAGAGGGACAACATATCTATTTAGTCATTTTCGACGCGGTTTGACCGCAAGTATTTCCCATCTGCCGTGGAGACTGAGATGATGTGGAGGTTACTAAAACTCAAACAAGAGAGTATGACCGTTGCTAAATATGAGGAGGAATTCACCAGACTTCTCACTATAGTGTGGGATGAGGCACCCACTGAGGAGCCGAAGATACTGCTATTTTTAGATGGATTGGCCTGAAAGATTCGTCAGCACCTCATAGGCAATCTACCGTTGGGTACTTACACTGATGTACTTAACACTGCTTTATTGCACTATCATGATCACTGCTTCCATTAGCAGGGGAGAAAATGAGCAGGGGAGTCCAGTCAGCAGGGCCGGACAAGGGGCAATAGTAGTACTGGTGGGGCACCAGCAGCTCAAGGGTAGATCCGTTACATTGAGCAGAGTTCCCATCAAGGGGACCCTGACAAAAGATTCCAATCAGGTGATTCCAGGTAGGGATTTGGGGGATTTAAATAGGGACAGCAGGGCCAATCCAGTCAGCATGGCTAATAGGGCCAACACCGTTAGCAGCAGGGCCATTAGGACTAACGGCGTTGTCAGTAGGGCCAGTGGCGGGGTGGAAATGGCCAACAGGGTCGTGGTCAGCAGGGGAAACGGGGAGGTAACTTCAGGGGCAGATGTTTTGGATGTGGAAACAGTAGCCATATGTGTAAGGATTTACCAGAGGGGGATAGGGCCCCATAACAGCAGGGTGCCCATAATGAGCCGTAGAGGCCACTCTTTCCAGCCGCCCTCGCAGCACCAGCTTAGATGCCAACTCTACTAGACATCCCAGCAGCCCAGTTTAGCAGGGGCAATTACATTATGAACGTGTATATAACATCCACCAGGCAGCAACACCTCAGGCACCACCCGCGATTGAGGGTACGTTATATATATATGTATGGGTTATGTTTTATTTGATACTGGGCGTCACACTATTTTATAGCTACTCATTTTGTACGAGACTTAGGGTTGTTAGACACGATAGAGTATACAGTGACATGCGTATACTCACCACTGGGGAATGGGTCTTTAATTTTCTTTATATGCCAGGGTGTAGGTATAGAGATTGGTAGCTTGATTTTACCTGTAGACATGCTAGTTTTAGATATGCATGAGCACGATGTCATTATTGGCATGGATTGGCTCACTGCATATAGAGCCATGATAGATTGTTTTGGTAGGATTATTGTCTTTTCCATTCCGGGGAAGGGAATGTTTTTGGTGGCGAGGCTCTCCCAAAGGGAGGATCTTCCACCCATTTGTATTACATAGAGGAGGATACCTCTAAGGAGATTGTGATTCCCTTGGATTAGATTCTAGTTATTCGTGACTTTTCGAGATGTATTTCAGGAGATACCTGGCGTACCCCCAGTCGAGAAATAAATTTCTTCATAGATTTGATGCCAGGAAATTGATCGATAGCACGTGCCTCCTACCGTATGGCTCTAGTAGAGATGAGGGAGTTACGGGATCAGATAGAGCAGTTATTAGGCCAGGGTTTCATTCATAGGAGCACCTCACCTTGGGGGAACTCTGGTGTTGTTTGTGAAAAATAAATATGGTTCAATATGGTTATACGTGGATTACCGAGAGCTAAACAAGGTCACGATATGGAATAAATATATGTTGCCTCGAATCGATGACCTGTTCGACCAGCTGAGAGGAGCAATCTTATTTTCGAAGATAGATTTGAGGTCTGGATATCATCAACTACGGATTAGGGAGCAGGATGTGTCAAAGACTTCTTTCTTAATGAGATATGTATCCTACGAGTTCAGAGTCGTGCCGTTTGGGCTGACAAATGCTCCATCCATATTCATGGATTTGATGAACCGAGTGTTCAGAGAGTTCTTTGATCAATTTGTCATCATCTTCATGGATGACATCTTGATTTACTCACATTTCAAGGAGGAGCATGACAAGAAGTTGAGAAAGGTCCCTCAAACTTTATGAGAGCATCAGCTGTATGCTAAGTATGAGAAATGCGGATTTTTGTTACGGGAGGTACAATTTTTACGGCACGTTGTATTAGAATTGGGGATATCGATTGACCCAAGAAAAGTGTCGGCAGTGACGAAGTGGGGAAAACCCATCACACCGATATAGGTGTGTAGTTTCTTGGGGTTATCCGGGTACTACAGGAGGTTCATTCTAGGCTTTTCGAAGATAGCAGGTTCGTTGATGAATCTGACTCATAAGGGAGTACCGTATTTTTGGAATGATGCTTGTTAATTTACTTTTGATGAGATGAAAGATAAGTCGACTTTGGCGCCAGTTCTTTCTTTGCCCAAGCTGGGAGTGGAGTACCTGATGTACACTGACGCCTCTTTACGGGGACTCGGGGGAGTACTTCAGAAGGAGGAGCATGCTATAGCTTTTGCCTCCTGTAATCTTAATCCTCACGAAAGGAATCACCCACCCATGACCTGGAGCTAGAATCGATTGCATTTATATTACGGATTTGGAGACATTACTTATTGGGGGAAAAGGTTCATTTGTTCACAGACCACCAGTCACTGCAATACTTTTTCACTCAGCGAGAGTTGAACATGCGTCAACGCAGGTGGATGGAGTTTGTGAAAGACTATCAGTTTGATATACAGTACCGTCCGGGGAATGCTAATGTGGTTGCTGATGCGTTAAGCCGTAGACCGGTAGGTGATGTAGTGGAAGTGTGGAGAGAAATATGGAAAGAGTTGGGACACTAGGATGCTGTAGCCCATTCCTTTATATCTATTATGTCAGTCACACCGGAGATTTTTAAGAGGGTGATACAGGAACAAGAAGTGGATACATTTTTCCAGGAGCATATTGTACGACTCTTAGATGAGGGTGCTGAGTCCTACTCAGTGAGCTCTGATGGGGTTTAAAGTTTAATGGGAGATTAGTGGTCCCAGATGGAGAAGACTTACGTCATGCAGTAATGACATAGTCGTACGGGTCTAGATTTGCAGTACATCCCAAAGGACAGAAGATGTACCAGGATATGAGGCGGCAATACTGATGGAGTGGGATGAATAAGGACACTACAGAGTTCGTGTCCAAATGTTCTACCTGCCAGATGGTTAAGGTGGACCACCAGAGACCGTCTGGGTTACTTTAGCCGTTGGAGATACCTATGTGGAAGTGGGAGAGTATTTTAATGAACTTTATTACTGGGTCACCTACATTACAGCGGGGACACGATTCCATATGGGTTATAGAGGATTGATTGACCAAAGTAGCTCATTTTCTGCCACTATGGATAGACTACACCACGACCCAGTATGCGCAGTTATTCATTGTCGATATAGTTAGGCTTCATGGGGTGCCCCTAGATATTGTGTGTGATAGAGATAAGATTTTCATGTCATTCTTCTAGGAGAGCTTTCAGGAGGCCATGGGTACAGAGTTGAGATTGAGTTTATCTTACCACCCACAGACAGATGGACAAACATAGCACACCAATCAGATGCTGGAGGATATGCTAAGCATGTGTGTCCTTAATTTGGAAGAGGTTGGGAGCTGTATCTTCCACTGGTGGAGTTCGCTTATAATAACTCCTATCAGTTCATGATCAGCATGGACCCATTTGAAGCATTGTATGACAAGACTTGTGGTTCTCCCGCTTATTAGCTAGAGGTGGGGGACAATAAGTTGCTCGGACCAGAGATGATTCAGGAGACTTCATCTGGGATTGAGCTTATCAGAAGTCACATTCGAGTAGATCAGGACCGACAAAAGAGCTACGCCGATACGAAGGGGTCCTTCCAAGAGTTTAGCGTGGGAGACCAAGTATTATTGCACGTATCTCCTATGAAAGGAGTAATGAGGTTCGGGAAGAAGGGGAAGTTGGATTCGAGGTGTGTGGGCCCATTTCCCATTATCGAGAGGATTGGGCCGGTGGCATACGAATTGGGGTTGCCAGAGCACTTGCACCGTATTCATGATGTATTCCACATCTCGTCGTTGAGACGATATCTTCGGGATGATATGGTCCACACTTATATCGCGATAATGGAGGTTGACTTATAGCCCGGTAGTTCTTATGAGGAGAGACCATTGGCTATCCTTGATCATAGCGAGAATAAATTGAGGTCGAATGTAGTTCCACTTGTACGGGTTCAGTGGGAGCATCATAATATAGAGGAGCCTACTTAGGAGCGAGAGGAAGATATGCGCAAAAAATATCCAGATCTATTTTTACCAGGTATGCCATATTTTTTGAATTTCGGGACGAAATTCCGTTATTAGGGGGGAAGTATGTAATACCCTGTATTTTTATGGCTTTTAAATTTGGGGATTTATTAAATTTAAATTGAGATATTAATTTAATATTAATCCGAAAATTTATTTTAAATATTTACTAGCGTGATGAGAGTTAGTAATTATTGAGATTTTTTTTAATATTACTTAATGGGTAAAGTAATATGTATAATTGAATTTATTAAAATTGTCACGAATGAATAATATGACAATTATGGAAATTAAGTCGGGATGCGCCTGTGTCATGTCGGTACTAAATTATTATTATAATAAGTGAATAAATTATAAGCCATCCGTATAGTCATTTTGAGTGCGCCAAACTGTCCGGAAGGGTCGAGATAATCAAAAAAGTATACTTGGGGGTTTAGTTTGAGTATCGGGGAGTTTTTAGGCCTAATTGGCATCCCGGGAGGGTATTATAGTCGTTTTGTATTTTTGGGTAATTAAACCCACGAATTTTCCTAAGTTATATCAACTATTAGAAGTTATCTTTTAGGGTTAACAATCACAGGAACATAAGAACGGCCATTAGAGTAGAAGGTATGAAGCTTTCCAAGAAATCAAAGGCCAAGAACCCATTCGATTGCACCACCACCACCGCCAAAACATAGATAGTAAGACTAGGAACACAACCATATCCTCCTCATCATCATCAAATCAGACATTAGAATCCTAGGCAAGTATTTATCTTTGTTTTCTTTTAGTTAATGTTTCACCCATGTTAGAATAGGATTGTTAAACACATGTTTCATAGAAGAATTTAATGATTTAGAGAATTTAAATCACATGTTTTAGAGGAATTAAATATATTCTGGAAATATCAAATCATATGTAGAGGATTACCCACAAAATTATATTGGTTTAGAAACAAGAAATCTGGAAAAGAATTAGAAGAATGGAAGTTTTATGAAAAATTAGGGTTCTTGATAATTATGATGATTTACCCCATTAATTCAATACCTTTGATGAATTTGCATATGTTTCACGTAGAAAATCATGTACATAGGTATATGTAACCAATATAATTTTTTTTGGGGAGTTTGGGGATTATGAAGGGAGTTTTGGTTTAGGTTGGAGAAGATAACCCGTAGTTAACAATGGCAGAATTCGGAATGCCTGCTTGATCGATTGATCGACCCAAGAGTATCGATCGATCGACTGATCGATCGATCGACTCCTCCTGGAAAACAACATATTTTTCCCCTTTTTGTTTAATCCGTATAAAATACGTAGGAACCCTTGAATATCATTTAAATAGTATAATGGGTCATGAAGAGGTCCTGTAGGGTCTAAGTAGACTCCGTTGCTGAAATCTAATATAGGATGAAATTTTAGGATAACGGGGGTTTAGTCACATGTTGGAAATTGTGCGTACGTTCACTAAAGGATTTGGAGACTCATGAAAGACTTAGACCAGAAGGTTAGAGAGGGTGTACCTAGTGAAATTATATTTTAGTAAGAAGTAGTACTTCTAGAGATGAGAAGTAAGTATGAAATAATTATAAGTGAGAATAAAAGAGATGAATCCTTTATGCGATATAATTAAGTAAAATTGTGCTAAGAACGGATAACAATAACTATGGGTCATGGGCGAACCTAATTTGGAAAATGTGAATATCCATATATATGACCGTGTGATTGTGTACATAAATTAAGTATTATATTTGTAAATAATCATACCCGTTGTACTTGATATCACGGAGGTTGTCGCACCGAGACAGTCTTGTCTCGATGGGACCTTTATGGGGGATATTGACTTGTACCCTAAAACATAGGATTCCTTGGTACAAGCTATCTAAGAATGATAATCAGACGGTTCTAAGAGACGTGAGGGGTATGTGCTGACCTCTACGTGACTTGGAACTATGATTCGCCTCCATTTTGTGTGTATTGTCTTAATACAGTTCGAGAGTGATTCCGAACTAGAATTTTGCTTCGTACGAGTGATACGGGGACTTGATAGCAAAGTATGCCAGCACCATATATTTTATGTGGGGTGCCGATAGTGTATATATTATATGAGTGACTAATATATATACTTATATATGGAAACTTTCTAATATGCGTATAAGTAGTCAAGTAATGAATAAATGCTCCAACTCTATAGTAAGTGTCCGAGAACTTTGTAACGGTATTGAGTTGTTCTAAGTAATATAAGAAATCTTGAAGAGATTGATTTTGTTTAAACTAAATATGATAACCTTTTTACTTCTCGAGATAAAACTTTATTGAAAAATAAGTTAGATAGACTTATGAGTTTATTATTACGGTAGGCGTGCACACTAGATAAGAGGTGAGAATTCTCAAGAGAGTATCGCATACTAACATGGTTGTCATGTTAGCCGGTAACCATTTTAAATACTTGCTAACTTATTTTTAAACTATTTTACGCTTGGGCTCTGACCCGTTTTCTGTTATTTTCCTTTCTCTTGTATATATATATATATATGTATGTATTAGAGGTGCTCAGCCACAGGGGCGTCATGCATAGACTCTTTAGACTGGACGTTCTGCAGCTTATGTGGGAGTTGCAGGCCCTTGCTTTAACCAACCTCGTCATTGATAATGTTCTTGTTTTAATTCTACTTAGTTAGGGCATGTGTAGCCCGTTTTCCTATTCCGTTTGGATTTTTCAGAGATTTATATTTATTTATATTTCCAGTATTCAGTACTCTTTGGGAGTTAACTCTTGTCAGGATGATTTGATTTATAGTTCTTAAACTTGGTTTTGTTTATCTAGATCGTTTAATTCTTGTGTGTTAATTGCCAATCTTAGTATTAATGTGATTCTTAAACTGTTGTTCATTAAAGAGGTTTTCATACTGGAATTTAATAAAATGAAAATAAGACTTTAAATTGTTTTGACACTGAGCTTAATTATATAGGGTGTTTAAATTGGTAATTTTTATTTTACGACAGTGTTGCTAAGAATGAACCAACCGTTCACCTTGATTTTAATTTAATAAAGGACTGATCACCTGGTATTTAATTAGGCGGGGTGTCACAAATCACACCTTGGAAAATATCTTTGAATTCCTCTCTATTCCAAAATTTTAAAACCCCTTTTAATCTATTTTGTTTAGTGCACTCCGCTTACTTGGAATGGATCCTTTCAAGAATTGTTTACCACCTCTTCAAACTATTGATTTTTAGCCCACATGGCTTGGAACTTGAATGGCTTTGGTTCGGACACCATATCAGGATTAATACTCAAAAGTATTTCATCATGGTCAAATCCTGTTCTATTCAAGTGCTGAATAGAAGCTTTTAGGAAGAAATCTTCCCATTTCTAATTAAAAAGACCTCTATTGAGTCTGTCCATGGTGATCCCATCTTCATCCATGTTATAGCACAATGTAAATTTTGAACCTTTGTACCCCATCTCTCTAAGACCACAATCATTAATTGTTTGTATGAATTCTCCCACAACTTGATGATCAATAGCATTTCCACATAGATTCTCTGATTGGCGTGCTACTACATTGAAATCACCCGTGATGAGGTGAGGTTTTGATTGGAGATATTGACTTTATATCTTCCCATAGGATTCTTCTCTCCTCTTTAGTGAATTTGGCATAAATCACTGTAAGATAAGTCTCCAGGAAAAGTTGTTGATGATCAACTCTAATAGTCAATTGTTGCTGAAAGGTTGAACTAATACTGACTTCTATCTCAAATCTCCAAAAGATCCAAATCTTCCCATTCACATTATAACAAAAATTATCAAAACCCCATTTGGCTTTAAACTTATTAATTTTTTGAAAATCAACTTTAGGCTCCAAAAAAGCAACGGTTGGACATTTATGCATTTTTAATAACTTTTTTAGTCTTCTATTAGCTGACTTCTTTGCAGATCCTCTAATATTCCATACGATAAGTCTCAACATTGGAGATTGTGAGAAGAAAATTGAATGATACATTTAGAGGAGGATCTTTTGACTCTTTTTTTAGCATTGGATTAATTAAACTATTTTTTTCTCTGAGTTTTCACCCCTGTATAGATTTCTAGACACCTTTTTACCTCTATCTTCCTATTATTAACTTGGATCCTTTTATCAAGGTTTTTTCTAAACTCCTCAGCTCCTCAATTAGAGAATATTGTTGCCTAGGAACTTGTTCTCCATCACGAGCATATTAAGTCTTTGCATTAGTGGCTTGATCACATTCTGGAAATCCAATACTCTTAGAGGATTTAGGAAATTACCCTTCATTGGGATCAAATGAGGGCTAACAACTTGTGAATTAAGGAAATTTGATGGTATTTTGTGGGCTTAATCTATCCATACCTTCCACTTCATTGCCCACTCGTGTTTCATCAGCCTCAATCTCACTAGGTTGCACCTGAATCTTACTTGGCTTACTTGTTCTTGACTCTAGATGATCTTTGGCTTTTGTTTATTGACTTACATCTTCAAGTTCTTTAGGGTTGTTCTCCTTCACAGTTATGTTTACCGTGATTATATCACTACGGCCTTGAACTTCAGCATTGTCTTCTCGCTATAATTTTTTTTTGGAACAAATTCTTATCGCATATTTGGATTTTCTCTTCTTGATGTTAACAAAAACCTGTAAGACTCCTCACTATGACCTTTTTTAAACCATTATTGCAGTACTTGGGCTTATCTTTCTCTAAAACTTCTTGCAAAAAACCTGAATATCCAAAACCTTATGGGGATGACTTTTAGAAGATCCACTTCAACACCCGCCTAGTAATGCTAGGTCATTTCATCTCCACTATCGAGGCATCCATTTTTATAGAAGTTCCAATGAGTTGTGTGATGGAATATAAAGAGGACTTTGAGAAAAAATGGATAGGTATATTAGGAGAATAAATCCATATAGGTGCCAAACTATTTTGTTTACCTGGTCTAAAATCAGGAGTCCATTTGAAAATTAGCATAGAAAACATTCCCACAAACCATGTATCTCACATCCACATTCGTGAGTAATCTTCCTTGGATTTTAACCTAATCAGAATATATTTATGGTCTAGGTGACCAATACTGAATGAAGTTTTGATATAGAATGTTTGGAAAACCTATCGAATAGAATCCATATTTTGCCTATCATGAGAGAACTTCCCTACCATGGAGAGTTTGAAGTGCTTCGATAAAAGTCAATATTTTCCCGAGTAAATAAAATGGTTGGTTCCCCTTTGAAAGATGAAGGATATTTGAGACTAAGATCATGTTTGATAGAGGATTATTTAGCAACCACTGATGCAAAAGATTGACTCCATGCTATATAAATATTATGGGGTTTTGAGTTAACGTTGGATGTATGAGTATGGGCTACCATGCAAACCCTAATTAGGGTTTACGTGAGAGAGAGAGAGAGAGAGAGAGAGAGAGGCCTATTTACCCCGAGTCATTTTATAGTAACAACTATTATATAAATAAATTATAAATCATACAACTCTACGAAAATGTTTTTTATAATTCTCTTGACATAACTAATTTATAAATGACAAACAACAAATCGTAAATTACTCGTAAACAAAATATTTTAATACAACTACCAGACTCATTACACCCAAAATCACGTGAACAACCACACCGAAGCACATTATCGTGAACCATAGAGGTAAATAGCAAATTTAGCACTGCGTTAATTTCAATTAACTCACCTCGTTATGTTATTGTTCATTGTCGCCATCATTTGTACGCCACAACCAACACGTCAATCTCCACGATCGCTTACATATTGAATGGTTCTAAAAAATGAAAAGAGATATCAAAATGATATTACACATCAAATCGAATGTATATATTGAAGTTGTACAACCCATTAATAGTTGGTAATCAGATGGAAATATCCATTAAAAGTTTCTAAATGGAATAATTTAAAATTGCATCAACATTCACCTTATATAAAAAAACCTGTAGAAAAACGAAAGGGTAATTAGACAACAAAAAACAAAATCCAAATTCTCTTGATATATTGAAGGGAAACAATGAGTGTTAGAACAACATAATGAAAATATAAAATTAAACAAATTTAAAAGATGAAAAGAAAAATCTAAATATTTATAATCTCCAAAAATGTATTAACAAATAAATTGGTGATGTCACATGTATTGTCCCAACATTGAATAAGATATTAACAAATTATATTTGAATACTCACATTATAATCTCTAATTAATAAAAAAAAAGGTAGTGAACCATGGAACAAACCGAAAGAAGAAAGGAAATATTGTTGTTTAAGAATTTAACAAATATGTGTGTCACCATTTGGGGAGTCATGGTCCCAAACCATAGCTAACTGCTTCTTAACCTAAAATCAATCTTAATAAAGTTAACTAAGAGATTATATAATATTACAATAAAATTATGTTAATAAACTTTTTCAAGTGATTTAGGTAAAATCTGGGAAATGGTCAATTTGATATATAACAAATAAAAATATTAATCATATACTTAAATCATGAGCTAATAGTTGTAGTCAATGTATAGACATATCTATATAGAATTGGAACTTTAGAAATATGAACTACTATTAACTATTAAATTGGTTCTAATAGACACTAATTATAAAACATATCATTTCTCAAAGAATGGAACGTATTATACAAATCCATTTATTTATAAGTTGTACATGTTATAAAATGATGTTTACTTCACCACAAAAACCTCCCACGCCCACTCCCTTCCTTTATACATGAATAAAACACCATTATATACAATCACGAGCACACTACAACAATCATTAACTCCGTCGTCTTCACTTTATCACCGACTCAAAGTAACTAACTAATTAAAAACACACCATTTTTTATCGCCTAAGCACACTTTCACATTGAAATTATAACAAAACACAAGTATAACTCTTCTTACCCTCCCAAAAATCACTCACATATCAATATGCAATCATACCATTTCAATTGAATTCACCCCCACCAAGCCATAACACCCATCATAATGTCATGAAAAATGTTAGATAAATTCTAGAAAAAATTAACCTCATCCCTACATTCTTCCCACCCCCATCACTATCCACCTATCACATTAACCTCATTAACCCATAATACCCACCATAATAAAACCATGAGATGTCATTTTTTCAATACTACGCACTATTCACAACTACAATGATACTCTTTTACATACTTATTGGTTGTTGGGGAAGTCGATAATTTTATTTACTTTCTCGTCAATAAATAAAAATTGGGTACAAACTATCATCATTTAAGTGAAATGTTGCAAACAAAAATTCATGAACAACTATAAATTTACTCTAGAGTCCTCTTCTGTAATAAAAATTCAGAAATAAAATTAGTGTCCACAATTAACAAAAACATGATCATCGTACCAAGGTTCTCTACATTTATGAGTTGGAGACAATATTTATTCTAGCATGCCAAATTTATATAAAAAATTGAGAGGAGACAATATAGATCACATTTTTTAAAACTCCCAACTATTGTAAGAAACCAAATCAAACTAAATGGGTCCAAATCTCCCACCAAAAGAATCATCCTCCCCTACAAAACTCTTAACTTGAATTGATTAATATAGAACATATTATAAAACTAAGCATACACGAACATAATCACTAATCATAAGAAATAAAGATTATAAAATTTAGAATTCTTATGAAAAGTTAACTCAAATCTTCATGCACAATTGCATCTCACTGGATAACCAGTGTCATCGCACCGATATAATTAGTCCCATTTACTAAGTTTGTAGTTCAGTAGGTTCTAACATCTTTTTTTGCTCCATCAGGTCCCATGAAAAAATATTTTTGTTCCAATAGCTCCAATTTGTAAACATGTAGTGAATATTCACTATATGTACAAATAAAACTTATTAGAAAAAAATGTTGCGATATGACCTATTAGAAAATGTCTCACGTAAATGGGAATGATTTGTCAAGCCATTTGATATGACATGAGAAATTTATTATCAAAATACATGATACATATAATAAGCTCAAGCCAAACTTCTACTTGATTAATATGATCATATTTCATATGTCAATGGTCAAATGTTTTTCCATCACAATATGATTTTTTTTCCTTAAAAGATATGCCGGGAAATTTTGAGCCCCTGATAATTAACTTTTTTTCCCTCCTTCTTCTAGAAGTATCGTAACTATAACTTCACTGGAAGGATCATATTTTGATGATAGGATGTTCTTAGGTTTAAGTTATTAAAATTTAAAAAGTTTTGTTATTTTGTAATACACCTTATGGTTAGGATGTTCTTAGGTTTAATAGTGCACAACTATGATTGCTTGAATTCTTCCATGTGGTAGCTTATGATTTTTTACTTTCATATAATGGGAAAAATCATCTTTAATATGGATTTCTAATAGTGGGGAACGAAATTTGAAGTTGGCTTTAGTTTCAAGAATAATACCAAAACAAGAACTGTGAGATGTCTATTGCCTTTTTATCTTGTTGCATTAGTTTTGTTTATTGTTGCCCAAATTTATCTCTAAACTAATCTCATTTGACTTTTTTCTCTCTTTCTAAATAATCAATTTTAGGCTATATTCCAAAGGTACATGCATCCTAAAAAGGACTAGTTGTTCTTTTCTCTAATATATATTAATGGAAAATGATCACCTGATTTTGTTGGTGATGAATTTCAAGTTTAAGTCCTAAATAAGTGCATTTTTCCTTTCGGATTCTTCTTGATGTAAAACATATGAGTTGCAAGACAACACATATATAACACTAACGTGTGCATAAAGGACCATAGCTTAACATACGTAAACCATCTTCCATCGGCATATATATACACCTTTTTAATTGAAAGGTTCAAATCCATTTTCTATTTGATCGCTTTTGGGTCACGGATATCAAGAGAGAAGATAATAAAGAAGGGTAGTAGAAATAATAGGATATGAAAGAGAGTAAAAAACTTGATAAATAAAGATGCCTTTACATTTACTATTTGATCTAAAGGAAAAAGATCAAAGGGCTTTTGATATGAGTGTTTGTGTGTGTTTCTTAACGTATCTGAGGGGAAAGAGATTGTATTCATGAGAATTAAAACCTCGAATATAATATTGTGTTAGAGGTATAATATAGATTATCTCGTTCGACTCATAATTATCACATTCGGTCTCTTTTATTAATTTTTTCTTATTTATTATCCTATAGTTCTCTCACCCTCCCACAATTCTCCATTTTATTTCTTAACTAATTTATACAATGCTACACAACCATGGAACCTCTCCTCCGTCATCTCACATTCCCTTTTTCTTATGCAAATCCCATAACCAACCAGTCATTATCTGGTGTATATATATATATATATATATATATATATATATATATATATATATATATATACACACATTTTAAATGGTTATCTTCTCACTCTATTTTTATTAAATATTATTTTATTTCTTGACCATTCATCTCATCTCATAAACTTTTATTACACCACTAACACTTTACATTCCACTTATTAGTTCAATGCATACATATTAATTATTCTACTCAAGGATATAAAACAATATCTCATCCGGTTATAAAATTTCAAATAATTATCCTCTTCCCCCAGTTTAATTAAAATTAAATTTATTTCTTCAACAATTACCTCATTTCTTACACTACTATACCACTAACATTCTGTATCCCACTAGTTAATTCCCTACATCTATAGTAAATTGTATATTAATTTTTTAAAACAATCTTGTTATACCATAATATGGGATGAATTGTGGACCAATTGCAAGATGACATCCAGACCCACATGCCTACTAAAAATGTGTTCGGTTACTGTTAAGATCTTAGTCAACTCGTCTAGACAGTCAATCTTGTTACTTGACACAGTAGCCGACACCGTTACAACATGAATGTGAACATGGAGAAGATATGACAGTATTCTCCTCCATGTGACAATAACTTACTTGTGATTATTCTCTCACCAAGTATGTGAAGCGTGTGCTCACCTAACTTATAAAGGTGAGGCATGTGCTCCTCTCTTTTCTCTCTCCTTTAACAGCCTATAAATAGCACCCCCCCCCCCCCCATATATGGGTAACTTATAAGATTGATCCTTATTTTTATGCTATTTACTTCTAGAGAAAACTTGAGATCTTATATCTTATCCTTATCCATGGAGATTGACCATTAATCAATACAAATAACACTGCATGTGTGGACATAGGCACCAATTTGGGCCGAACCATGTAAATATGATTCTCCCTCTCTATCTTTTAACTCTTTAGTTCATTAATATATTAGTATTTCAGTAATCCAATCTCTTATTTGTTTATCTATTGGTAATTAGTATATTATAGCTAAGATAATCAATATTCCAAATTTTAGCAATAAAAAATGGCTAGGACTATGGGAAATGGCACTCTTTCCAACATTTTCAATTGATTGGGCTCAAGGATACCCAATTCAAGCAAGCTTGTGAATTTATTGGTCTCAAAGATACCCAAACCAATTCACTTTGGTTTTAAAGGGTTAGGTTTTATTTTGTGCAATTCAACTTAATTCTTACTAATTCCTGAATTCTCCATTTAAACCTTTTTATTTCTGCATTAGATTTTCATTTCCTATAATCGATTTGTCTTTTGTTACGATAATCTATTTTATGCATAAATTCTATTGAGGATGTCTGAAAAACCTGAGAGCAGTATGGTTGGAGTGGGAATACCTCCCTTCACACTTATTGGTTTGGGTGACCTACGAGGCATCTTTTAGAGCCTATCTAAAAGATAGGAGGCCATGCTAGAAATATAAGACACCTGACTCAGTGTATCCTCGATAGACACAGCTGACCAGAATTTAACCCAATTTCCCCTCAAGTTGGAGAAAATTTAGATTGAAGTCGTGATATGCCACCTCTGGATCCACATAGGGACTAAATGCGGGTGCACCGACAATTACCTGCCAAATGAGTCGTGATATGCCACCTCCGGATCCACATTCAGATCGAAGAGGCAATGACCGCAAATGAGTCTGGTATAATAAATATGAAGCTCGGGGGAGCTAGGATTAGAAAGACAAGACTAAGAAGCACAGTAAGATAAGATGAAGAGGTTTGATGAGTATACACACCGCACCGTTAGGGTATATCACATCCTTCACAAGATATGAAGAATTGAAATGCTCATGTGGCCAAAAAAGTTGAAAACACCTCTGGGCAGGAGATAAGATCAAGTTATATGACTTCCATAAGGACCATGGCTACACAACTGATAAGTGCCTGAATCTAGAGCATGAAATTGAATCCTTGATTAAGAGGGGAAAGGTGGCAAATTAAGTAGATAATTTCATGTCGAGCAACTGAGCCCGTAGGTGATCCTAAGCTAAGAAGGCGATCAAAGTCTCCTTGAAAGACAAAAAAGATAAGAAGTAAGGCCGAGATGAAAAATCAAATGACAGTAGTGACCCCAACTTGGCTAAGTAGCCCAAGGAACTAGTGGATAATGTTGGCATGATTTTGTTCAAAATGCACTTCATTATTGGTGGAGATACTGGAGGGGTTGAACTTGTAGAGAGGAAAGCAAACCTGAACGTAGTGAAATCTTATACGCATATTATCGAGGTGAACCTGGTCGAGGCAGGGGAGACTCGCCCACAAAAGCTAAATAAAGATGCTCAATTTTTGGTCTTTCAAAAGATGATTTATTTGTAACACCCCAAACATTCTAGCAAGTGAGGTGGCCAACCGCCACCGCCAAACTATGTTGGGCATTATTAGATAAGTTATCATTCTCTACATGTGATAAATACGAGATATTAAAAACTTTTTACCCAAGATAATATTAAAATTTATCCAACCAATATACATATTAATGAAAATTAAAATCCATCACCATGCTTTCTCCAAAATAAATCCACCTCCAAATTATTAAACTCAAATGAAACAATCCAACTGTAAATATCAGATACAAACCATGAACAAACGTGGAACCCATTGGCCTACCAAATCAAATAAATGAAAGTCTCATAATAAAAATGACAGAATGAAATTAAATTGAACTACTACTAAAGCGATGAAAAAGATAAATATTCAGCTGCACTAAAAAAATCTTCAATCCATCCTATGCATCTACTCCATAAACTATATATGAAATCTTAGTCAACACAATGGGTCAGAGCCCACCTCTAGAATACTAACTACTACTCTTAATTAGGGTCTATAAACCCAGGAAAAAGTATTACACATGGTAAATATCATAATAGAGTATTTTAATTTAAAAGAGATATATATAACATGCAGGCAAAAATGAACTACCACTATCTACCCACATAATTAAGCCACCCTAATGTTCAAGTCCAATTATAATATTTAAATCATTAAACATTATTAAAGCTATCAATTCAATTTAATTCTATTAACTAAATTATTATTATAATGACACCACTATAGCCAGCCGACCTTTCTATTGATCCTACACATATTTGGGCTCGCCTAATGTTTTACACCACACATATTCCCCTTGCTATAGATAGTCGACCCAATTTCATTATCCCTGCACTTATTGGCGAGGTTCCACTCATGACACATCATAGTACACAACCAACTCAATGTTTCTTAGCCCTGCACTTATTGGTTATGCCAACACATACCCATGTCACTATAGACAACTAGGCAAATTTCGTTAGGCCTGTACTTATTGACAATGCAAATTCATTTTAATACCTGTTTATTATATTTGACATTAATTTCTTCTTTTATCAAGTTCATTATTTTCTAATATCCCCACCCTTTGTTCAAGCCTTTAATTATCAAACCATCCCTAGTCTCATAGAGATCTCCATACCACAAGTATACTCTAGCCTATCACTTAGGAAGAATACCTATTGACAATTACCACTTACTCTTGCACTTAAGCTAATGGAGCAATAAAAAAGTGTACTACTTAGCCCAGCTTCGATATATCAATCCGTATAAACCTACAATCATTAGTCCTATACCTAAGAGTGTTAAGAACAATAAAGGCCTATATACTAGTCCAATACTTCGCAAGCAACCTAAAATAAGGTGAAAGCATAGCTACCCCAACAATTCTGTCATCCCCGCAGTGTCGAATATTAACATAATTAACGATCACATAAGGCATATTATTCAGATTATAACGCAATTCTTCTAAATAAATTCTAAGATTCCAGTTTAACCAATACACGACCATTAAATTTTAACTCTACTTAAACGATTCTAATTTCAACGACTTATATAATTTATATTTACATGCATATTTCGGGGGTATATTGCAATAAATTTCTATTCTATAAGATACACATAAATAATCATGATTTTTACGAGTCGTACTGAAATTATAAAATTCATACGATTTATTATAATAGCGAATGTTTTATATTCTTGCGAAATTGTAACCTCTAATTTAAGCATAAAATAGTTTTGACTCTTAATTCGTATTAGAGATTTGAATAAAAACAGTCCCAACTTTTGTTTCACATTTCTTAATTAGTCTATCTAATTTATTTTATGAAAACAACAATTATTAGTGTTTAAGTAACATTTAAAACACATAATACTAAAGGGGAACAATGTAAGTATTCATTACTGTAAAGAAGTTGTCTTGAAAATTTAATTACACAGTCGCATTCCTCATGCAAAAATAGCAAAGACAAGTTCCTGGATGTTCGTGAGAAAACTTGGTTTAGATCTTCAAAACTTAAGATTAAAGTTGTGTTTGAATGGAGTTTAGGTATTGTAGATGAGAGGATGTAAAAATATGGGAGGCTACTACTTTTTGAGAAGGCTAAAATGTGTTTTAAAAACCCTAAACCCATGCCTTTATATTTTAAAGAAAGAAAAAGTATGAGTCCTACACAAACACTGCAAATAGGTCCAAATTTTTGCCCTGCCACTAGAGCGAACTAGCTCGTAACCAGGGCCGAACCATTGTGGATCCCCTGCCAAATCAAGATCCCCCATTTTTATATAAAAATTTATCATTTTTAATTCTAAATCCCAATTTCAATTCTAATTAAAATCTCATTTTACATAAATCAAAACCAACCTTTTTGAGCCTAAAAATTAATTAATTCCAAAATTTTATTTTCCCAATTTTTTTGTTTATAACAGATTTTACGGTTTAAAATTACACGGTGTTACATTCTCCTCCACTAGTACATGATTTTCTTTCTCAAAATTCAGCAAAGCATAAATGTTAACACAAAATTGCACAAATAAAATAAGGCTTATATATGCCTCCCCGTAGAATGCTACGATTGGGCTACCATATACCAGATCCTACATTCCCCTACCACAGGGATGAAAGGAAAATATATTTATCAACTAACTATATAAATATACTTAGAAAATAATACGTAACATGCTGCCCCCTCGAATCACCACTGGATTATATCTCCAAAAGCCATCGGAATACTTAGGACCTCAAATTAAATCACATCGCCACATTGATACTACAGATATCTAACAGTTGTACAAACGATTTTAAAAATAAAACACAACTCCAAAATTCAATTTTAAGTATTCTTACATCAAGATTACTAGTTCTAACTTCAATGCCTATAACTTACCTAACAAAAAACTCTCTATCTCCAATAAACATAACTAACACCTACGCTAGGCCCAATATCGTAAAGAGTACTAATCAACAAGGGGAATCAAATATCGATAATGTGAAAGATAAACGAACTCACAACCTACAAGACGTAAGACCATGCTCTGATACCATCTGTAAGAGGCCACTCATTCTGGAAAGCGAGGTAGCCAGCATCCTTTCCAAACTACGCAATACGTCACTAAATAAGTTATCATTCTCAGCACATGACAAACATATGAGACATTAAAATATATTTTCACGAGATAATATTCAAATTTATTCAACGAGTATAAACATTCATGCAAAATAAAATCCATCACCATGCTATCCCCAAAATAAATCTAACTCCAAAGTACTAAACTCAAATGAAATAATCCAACTATAAATATCTGACTGAAGCCATAAACAACCGTGGAATCTATTTTCCCACCGAATTCATAAGTGGAAGTCTTAAAATGAAAATAACGAAATGAAAATAAATCAAACTAATATTAAAGTGATGAAAAAGACAAATATCTAGCTGCACTCCAAACATCTCCAATCTATCCTACGGAGCAACTCCAATAACTATACATGAATGGTTAGTCAATGCAATAGGTAAGAGACCACGACATGAATAATAGACACGTCTTTCAATTGTGGTCCATACAACCAAATAGAAGCATTAAACATGATAATTATCATAATCAAGTATTTTAATTTAAACGAGATATATATTAACATACGAGTAAAAATGAATTACCACTATCTACCCTCATAACTAAGCCTCCCCAATGTTCAAGTCCAATTATGATATTTCAATAATTAAATTGTATTAAAGCTATCCATGAAATTTAATTTGATTAATCAAATTGTTATATATGGCGGCACCACTATAGCCAACCCACCTTTCGATTTATCCCATACATATTCGGGACTTCCTAAAGTTTTACACCACACACATTCCCCTCGCTATAGATAGACAATTCAATTTCGTTAGCCATGCACTTATTGACGAGGTTCCATGCATGACACGTCACAATAGCCAACCAACCCAATTTTCATTAGCCCTGCATTTATTAGTAATGCCAAGACATGCCCACATCACTATAGCCAGCCCACTTAATTTTGTTATCCATGCACTTATTGGAAATGCAAATTCATTTTAATATCTATTTATTATCTTAGGCAATAATACCCCCTTTTATCAAGTTATCACATTCTAATAACCCCACCCTTTATTCAAGCCTTAAATCCTCAAACTATTTATAGTCCCATACATAGAGATCTTCAAAACACACGTGTGCCCTAAACTATCACTAAGGAAGAATACCTACTTATAATTACCACCTAGCCTCGCACCTAGGCTAATGGAACAGTGGAAAAGTGTACTACATAGCCCCACGTCGACTACACCAAATCCTGCGAATGGTCACGCCCAGTGGGTCACGGCTCAAGCCCGCGACCAGATGGTCGCGGACTTGGGTCCTGATCATATCAATTTTTGGCATGACCATATTCACTGCCACACTGAGTCATGGATGCTCCGAAAGTGGTCACGGCTCAAAAACCTAACCACTTTGGGTCACGGCCCAAATCCGTGACTAGGGCATGACCATACTGGCGCCAAATACGCGCTAAAATTCCCTCCAAGCTTGGTCGCAGATCGGTCAGGGACTTGGACCGTGACCACTTCCGGTACTAGTACCATACTTAGAGGGTGAAAACTCGAAACATCCCCCGAATAACCCCGTGGGTGGCACCAACACCTCCCACGGGACTAATGTAACTCATAGGAACTGACCGCGCAGCTGCGGGACTCCCGGTTTCAGAATAAGACGGTAATTTGCATATTTTTAGACTTAGGCATAAAACATGGCGTTAGAGGGTGAAAACTCGAAACAACCCCCGAACGGCCCTGTGGGTGGCACTAGCACCTCCCACGGGACCAATGTAACTTGTAGGAACTGATGGCGCAGCCGCGACACTCCCGGTTTTAGAATACGACGGTAATTTGCATATTTTTAGACTTAAGCAAAACATGGCGTTAGAGGGTGAAAACTCGAAACAACCCCCGAACGGCCCTGTGGGTGGCACCAACACCTCCCACGGGACCAATGTAACTCATAGGAACTGATCGCGCAGCCGCGACACTCCCGGTTTGAGAATACGACGGTAATTTTCATATTTCTAGACTTAGGCATTAAAACATGGCGTTAGAGGGTGAAAACTCGAAACAACCCCCGAACGGACCCATGGGTGGCACCAACACATCCCACGGCACCAATATAACTCATAGGAACTGACTGCGTAGTCGCGGTACTCCCGGTTTGAGAATACGGCGGTAATTTGCATATTTCTAGACTTAGGCATAAAAACATGGCGTTAGAGGGTGAAAACCCAAAACAGCCCTCAACGGCCCCGTGGGTGGCCCCAACACCTCCCACGGGACCAATGTAACTCGTAGGAACTGACTGCGCAGCCGCGGCACTCCCGATTTGAGAATATGATGGTAATTTGCATATTTCTAGACTTAGTCATAAAAACATGGCGTTAGAGGGTGAAAACTCAGCACAACCCCCGAACGGCCCCATGGGTGGCACCAACACCTCCCACGGGACCAATGTAACTCGTAGGAACTGACCGCACAGCCGCGACACTCTCGGCTTGTGAATACGAAGGTAATTTTCATATTTGATAGACTTAAACAAAACGTGGCGTTAGAGGGTGGTGAAAACTCGAAACAACCCCCGAACGACCCCGTGGGTGGCACCAACACCTCCTACGGGGCCAATGTAACTCGTAGGAACTGACTGCGCAGCCGCGACACTCCCGGTTTGAGAATACAATGGTAATTTACATATTTTTAGACTTAAGCAAAACATGGCGTTAGAGGGTGAAAACTCGAAACAACCCCTGAATGGCCCCGTGGGTGGCACCAACACCTCCCACGGGACCAATGTAACTCGTCGAAACTGACCGAACAACCGCGATACTCCCGGTTTGAGAATACGATGGTAATTTACATATTTTTAGACTTAGGGATAAAAATATAGCGTTAGAGGATGAAAACTCGAAACAACCCCCAAACGACCCCGTGGGTATCCCCAATACCTCCCACGGGACCAATGTAACTCGTAAGAACTGACTGCGCAGCCACGACACTCTCGGTTTGAGAATACGACGGTAATTTGCATATTTACATACTTTGGCATAAAAACATGGCCTTAGAGGGTGAAAACTCGAAACAACCCCCGAACGGCGCCATGGATGGCACCAACACCTCCCACGGCACCAATGTAACTCGTAGGAATTGATCGCGCAGCCGCGGTACTCTCGGTTTGAGAATACGATGGTAATTTGCATATTTCTAGAGTTAGGCATAAAAACATGGCGTTAGAGGGTGAAGACCCAAAATAGCCCCCGAACGGCCCCGTGGTTGGCACCAACACCTCCCACGTGACCAACATAACTCATAGTAACTGACCGCACAGCCGCGACACTCTCGGTTTGAGAATATAATGGTAATTTTCATATTTCTAGACTTAGGTATAAAAACATGGCATTAGAGGGTGAAAACTAAAAACAACCCCCGAACGGCCCCGTGGGTGGCACCAACACCTCCCACGGCACCAATGTAACTCATATGAACTGGCCGCATAGCCGCAACACTCCCGGTTTAAGAATACGACTGTAATTTTCATATTTCTAGCCTTAAGCAAAACCTAGCGTTAGAGGGTGAAAACTCGAAACAACCCCCGAACGACCCCGTCCCAACACTCTCACGGGACCAATGTAACTCGTAGGAACTGACCCCGCAGTCGCGGGTCTCCCGGTTTGAGAATATGACGATCATTTGCATATTTTTAAACTTAGGCTTAAAAATGTGGCGTTAGAGGGTGAAAACTCGAAACAGCCCCCGAACGGCCCGTGGGTGGCACCAACACCTCCCACAGGACCAATGTAAGTCGTAGGAACTAACCGCGCAGCCGCAGGACTCTCGGTTTGAGAATACGACGGTAATTTTCATATTTCTAAACTTAGGCATAAAAACATGGCGTTAGAGGGTGAAAACTCGAAACAACCCCCGAATGGCCCCGTGGGTGGCACCAAGACCTCCCATGGGACCAATGTAACTCGTTGGAACTAACCGAACAACTGCGACACTCTCGATTTGATAATACGATGGTAATTTTCATATTTTTAGACTTAGGCATAAAAACAAGGCGTTAGAGGATGAAAACTCGAAACAACCCCCAAACGACACCGTGGGTATCCCCAATACCTCCCACGGGACCAATGTAACTCGTAAGAACTGACTGCGCATCCGCGACACTCCCGGTTTGAGAACATGATGATAATTTGCATATTTACATACTTTCGCATAAAAACATGGTCTTAGAGGGTGAAAACTCGAAACAACCCCCGAACGGCGCCATGGGTGGCACCAACACCTCCCACGGCACCAATGTAACTCGTAGGAATTGATCGCGCAGTCGCGGTACTCCCAGTTTGAGAATACGATGGTAATTTTCATATTTCTAGAGTTAGGCATAAAAACATGGCGTTAGAGGGTGAAAACCCAAAATAGCCCCCGAACGGCCCCATGGTTGGCACCAACACCTCTCACGGGACCAATATAACTCGTAGGAACTGACCGCACAGCCGCGGCACTCTTGGTTTGAGAATATGATGATAATTTTCATATTTTTAGACTTAGGCATAAAAACATGGCGTTAGAGGGTGAGAACTCAAAATCACCCCCGAACGGCCCCGTGGGTGGCACCAACACCTCCCACGGGACCAATGTAACTCGTAGGAACTGGTCGCATAGCCGCAACACTCCCGGTTTAAGAATATGACAGTAATTTACATATTTCTAGACTTAAGCAAAACCTGGCATTAAGGGGTGAAAACTCAAAACAACCCCCAAACGGCCCCGCCCCAACACTCACACGGGACCAATGTAACTCGTAGGAACTGACCCCGCAGTCACGGGTCTCTCGGTTTGAGAATACGACGATCATTTGCATATTTCTAAACTTAGGCTTAAAAACGTGGCGTTAGAGGGTGAAAACTCGAAACTGCCCCCGAACGGCACCGTGGGTGGCCCCGTGGGTGGCACTAACACCTCCCACATGACCAATGTAACTTGTAGGAACTAACCACGTAGCCGCGGGACTCCCGGTTTGAGAATACGACGGTAATTTGTATATTTCTAGACTTAGGCATAAAAACATGGCGTTATAGGGTGAAAACTCGAAACAACCCCGAACGGCCCCGTGGGTGGCACCAACACGTCCCACGGGACCAATGTAACTCATAGGAACTCACCACGCAGCCGCGGTACTCCCAGTTTGATAATACTATGGTAATTTGCATATTTCTAGACTTAGGCATAAAAATATGGCTTAGAGGGTGAAAACCCAAAACAGCCCCCCAACGGCCCCGTGGGTGGCACCAACACCTCCCATGGGACCAGTGTAACACGTAGGAACTGACCACGCAGCTGCGACACTCCCGATTTGAGAATATGACGGTAGTTTGTATATTTCTAGACTTAGGCCTAAAATATGGATATGTTGATAATTTTAACTCATATATGCAATTTTTCATCTTGATTATTTTTTTTGTAAAACTACTTGGTTACTGATTTTTTTTTATGTATCCTATTATTTGTAGGATTTTTGCTCGTGGAACAAATGAAGGAGGCAATGGTTTACAACATGAAGATTGTTTATATATTGTGGACATTTAGGATTTTGTTTTTTTTATGTGTTACAGCCGTGCGGGCTTTTATTCTTTAGTTTTATGTCCGTGCGGGCTTTTATAATTTGATTGTTGAATTTTATGGCTGTGCGGGCTTTATAATAAGAAGGTTTTACATTTACAGGTTTTGGAATGTCAAGAAAAAAGAGGAAACTCTGCCCAATATTTTTTTTGGTATGTGAATTATTAACACGTGTAATATTTTTAAGTTTGTATATATATTTGTTTATTAAAAACGTTCTCAATTCGCAATTTGTGATTTTTTTAATTGTTTTGCCAATAATAAATATTTGTAACACCTGGTATGCGTCTAACGTTACACGTAGCAACTGACAGTGCACTCACAGGACCCCCAATTTTAGGATTGGACCAAAAAAATACATTTTTTAAAAAATTATAGTTAAATATGGTCATGGACTTTATCCATGACCATTTTTAATTTTTTCGTTACGCATAAAAATGTTTGCGGCCAATGTTTGCGACAATTTTTTTCATCACGGTTGTGGGTCATGGACTTGGGCCGCGACCATTTTTTTTAATTTTTTTGTCACAGTTGTGGGTAGCGGACTTTGGTCGTGACCAATTTGTCACGGTTGTGGGTCACTGATGAGGACCGCGACCAATTTTTTATTTTATTTTTTTGTCACGGTCGGGGGTCGAGAACTTTGGCCGCGACCAATTTGTAACGGTTGTGGGTCACGGATGAGGGCCGCGACCCATCACGACATGGGTCACGGCCTAAGACCACGACCATCTGCCGTGACCCCCTCTCGGCCGTGACCATTTTTTGGCCACGGACTTGGGCCGAGACCCACGAAAATGGTCACACCCTAAATGGTCACGGCCCAAGTCCACGACCCACAACTTTGGTCAGGGATTTTTGGCTTGACCAATCGCCAGTTTTGGTGTAGTGTCGAAAATATCCATTCGTAAAAATCTACACTCACTAGTCCCATACCTTGGAAGTGTTAACAACAATAAAGGCCTACCTATTAGTCTCATACTTAGGAAGCAACCTAAAATAATGTGAAATCATAGCTACCCCAATAATCTCATCAGCCTCACAGTATCGAATATTAGCACAATTAACAATTACATAAGGCATATTTTTCCAATTATAACACAATTCTTCCAAATCAATTCTATGATTCTAATTCATCAAATATTTATTATGTGCATTACTTGTCTTGACAAATTAAGAACTAAAGTTAAGCTGTTTAAATGGGGGATCATTACTGAGGATATTTGTGTGATGTGTGGAAAAGATAGAGAGACCAGAAACCATCTCTTTTTCGAGTGTGATGTTACTAGTCAAGTCTGGGGTGAAGTTTTAAAGCTTTGTGATGTCAGAAGAAGAATGAATTTCTTTGAAGAAGAAGTCAATCTTCTTAACAAGAACAGTCATGATTTGAAAATTATGTTGCTAAAGCTATGCCTATCCATCTTAGTTTATACTATTTGGAGGACCAAAAATGATATAATCCATAAAAAAAATCAACTTTATGAAGGTTATCTGATGTCAAAGATTGGGAACCTTATTCATGATAGCATGTTTAAATGGGGTAAATTTAAGAAAAATCAGAATATATTTCCATATGCAGAAATTGGGGTCTTAATGTGAAAATTCTTGAATAAAGAAGACTTATCTGGTTGGAAAATGCCTTTGATCAGCTAAACTTCATTATGCTGATCCCAACTCTGGTTGTAGATGTCTGCGGATGTTCTTTAAATTACTGGGCCAGGCCTCATTCCTCGTTTTATTGCTTGATGCTAACCTGAGTGTGCATGGTGTTTCTTAAGCTGGTTAAGTCTGGTATGGTTATTCTTTAAAATAGTTGATGGTTGCTGGGTTATGTGGTTAGTGATGATGGTTGCTCTGTCTAGGGTGTTTTCTTGCTTGAGTTGGGTGGGTGTCATATGATGAATGTTGATTTGGTGATCTTGGATATGCAGCGATGGTTTGGATGTTTGATCAGCTTTAGTCTAATTGTTATCTGGATCGGGAGCTCGCTGTGTGTTCTGAACTCGGTGTGTGTTTGTAATGGCTTTTTGGAGGTGTTTTGGTCTGTTGTTTGGGTGGTCTTATGACGATTACTAGTTTCATAGGAGGTAAGTGGTTTCTTCGTGGAGGTATCCATTTGGCTAAGTTGGAGGTGGATGCACGTGTCCTTTGTCTAGGAACATCTAGAATTTTCAAAATGTAGGCTGTGTTTGAAGGCTTTTGAATGCTTGTGAGCTGTTGTTTGGTTCTGGGCTTTGTTGTTTGGTCTTGTAAGTGTAGATGGTGAGGCAAGGTGTGCTAGTTATGGGTTGTTTCCCCTTAGGGCATGTGTGCCCTTTTGGCTTCTTTTTGCTGCCTTTTTGGTTGTGTTGGCCTTTGGGCTTTTGTTTGTTCTTGGGGCTTGCCTCTTTTAATTAATTCACATTTCATCAAAAAAAATATATATATACATCTGTTAAACTTTAATTATGCCTAAACAATTCCTCATTCAACAACTTATATAATTTCCACTTACATGCATATTATGGGGGCATATTACAATAAATTTCTATTCTATAAGATAGACATAAATAATCATGATTTTATAGGTCGAACTCAAATTATAAAATTCATACGATTTATTATAACATGTGAATGTTCATGTATTCTAATGGAATCCCAACCTATAATCAAAACATGTAAGAGTTTTGAGTCTTAATTCGTATTAAAGATTTGAATCAAAATAGTCCCAACTTTAGTTCCACTTTTTCTAATTAATCTCTCTAATTTATTTTAAGAAAACAAAGATTATAAGTACTTAGGAAACATTTAAAACACGTAATATTAAAGGCGAACAATAGAAGTATTCATGCTTGTAATGATGATATCTTGAAAGTCTGATTACACGGTTGCATTCCTCTCTTGAAAATGTAAAATACACGTCCTTGGATGTTCTTAAGAAATCTTGGTTTAGATCTTCAAAACCTAGGTTGGAAGTTATGTTTAAATGGAGTTTGGGTTTTGTAGATTAGAGGAAGTAAAAATATAGGAGGCTACTAATTTTTGAGAAGGTTAAAATGTGTTTTATAAAGCCTAAACTCGTGTCTTTATATTTTAACGAAAGAAAAGAGTTTGAGTCCTACACAGACACTACTAATAATGCCAAATTTTTGCCTGCCACTTGGGTACACTGGTTTGCCCCAGGGCTGAACCGGTTGGGATCCCCTCCCAAATTGAGATCCCTCATTTTATATAAAAAGTTTTGATTTCTAATTTTAAATCACTATTAAAATCTCATTTTACATAAATCAAAATTAACATTTTAAAGTATAAAAATAATTAATTCCAAAAATTTATTTTCCCATTTTTTTTTATTAATAACAGATTTTATGGTTTAAAAGTATCTAGTTTTACATTATGTGGATTGTTGTACCCTGGTTGTGGGCATGATGGTTTGTAGGAATAAATTTCTAATCGATTATGTTTGTTTGTAATTGGATTAATTCCGAATAAAATAATTTGAGTCTAGGAAAGTTTTTAATTTGAGAATAATGAAAGCCTACGACAGTTCAAGATTGAAGAATTTGTAAATAGAAGATTTGAAGAAGAAATCAAGTCAAGTTGCATTCTTTAGACTCAGTTATTTCTTAATCACACTGGTTTGAATAATTAAGAGAATTGATGTGATTTAGAATTTTAAATAAACAATGGCTAAGCTAAATTTTTTTAAATATTCAGAATTAATTTTAATATTTGCAAAAACGTATTTGAAATATTTTACAGTCAAAATAATTATTGAAAATTCGAGGAATTAATTTAAAAAAAGAAAATCTCATTTTAACTATTGCTCGAACAACAATGTACACCATTCTAACGACATGCACATGTCGCTCAAATGACTTGCCACCAAGATTTTCATGTTTTATTTTTGTTGGACTCTTGTTTGCTCAGAAATAAATACAACACTGCTTAAACATTTTTCAAAAGAACAGTTTTGAAAATTCCCAAATAATTCTTCATTATTCAGAGTTTATTCAAGATCAAATTATGCAATTCCCAAGTTTTTTTATCTTGAACGCGCTTGCCAGAAGATTGTTCATTAATTGATTACACTGACTGAGGTCATTGGGGATGCTTGTGTGTTTACCTTGCTAAAGATGAGAACTGTGGTTCTTAAGGGTTCTTGCGAGAGTCCTTTTTTGGGTTAGACTGCGTGTATATGTGGATTTGCCGCGGTAGATTCATTGCAAATTTTGCTATGTTGTTTGTTGTGATTTACTGTTTATAGTGAAATAAAAAGGTTTTACCCGAAAGGAGTTTTTCCTGAACTTGTTTCTTTTACCACATGCTTTAATTGTTTAATGGAATAAATCACATAGATGCATGCTTAGGGTTTAAAAAGATGAAATTGGATTTAACTAAAATTGAAAAAAAAAACGTTTTTACCTAAATCGCACACTAATGGGCCTTCTTATGGTCCATGACGGAACTGTTCAGATAATTCTAGTGGATAACATGAGTTCTATAGATATTTTGTTCTATGGTTGTTTCAATAGTCTCAAACCATCTGAAAGAAAGCTGCAAGCCTACTGCCATCCACTTATTGGATTCTCAGAGGAGAAGGTGTACCCCTTAGGAACCATTGAACTCAAATTCACAACTAAACATGAATGGCCTACTAAACATAAATGATTTGTTTCTTAGTCAAGGACAAGCAAGTGGCCTCGGCCTAAAACATCATTTTTGGCATAATTTGTTTAAAAAAATTTGAAGCAGTTGCCTCCACAGTGAGATGGGTTATGAATTAACCTACGCATTATGGAGTGTATCATATCAAAGTAAGTCAAGTGGTGGCATGATAATAATCTTATACATCAGCTGACGAGAGAAAAAAACTAACAAAGACTTATTAGATCGAGACTTTAGATTCACAAGACGAAAATAAGTTGGTGAATGGTGAAGCCGCCTAGTACATAGAGCTAGTAATCCTAGATAACGAGCATCCATAGTAGACATCCCATATCTGCTCATTATTAAACTCAGTGCTAAAGAAAGAACTTGCCACCTATAATATATCCATATATCCTCTATTATGAACTCGGTATCGTGAAAAATTTGAATCCAATAAAAAACCCGTGGTATCTCCGAGGAAAAGAATATGGTTATTTAATAAGAGGTGGATAAGCTCAAGAAAATCGAGTTTATCAAAGGCGTGAAGTACCCAACCTAGTTGTAAAATGTTATAATGGTTAGGAAAAAGTATGACAAATGGCATATGTGTGTTGACTTTACAGACCCAAACAAGTTCTATCTGATGGATCACTACGCGTTACCTCGTATCGAGTTATTGGTCCATGCTACAACCAAGCACGAGATGATAAGCTTCATGGATGCCTATTCGCAATACAAAAAGTTAAATATGAAGCTAGAAGATAAGGGGAAAACCTCATTCATCATTATTCGAGATACATACTTCTACAAAGTTATTCCCTTAGGGCTAAAAGATATTGAAGAAACATAAGAAAAGGTTAGTCAACAAGGTTTTCAAAAAGAAGATTGGGAAGAGTATAGAGCTATATGTCGATGTCATGATGACCAGGAGTAAGAAGGAAACCGATCACATATATGACTTTGGCCAAACTTTTGACGAGGTAGAGAAGTACAGATGTAATTAAATCCTATAAAATGTGTCTTCAGAGTGAGAGCAGGAAAATTTTATGGTTTCATAGTTTACCAAAGGGGTATTGAGGCAAAACCTTACAATATTAAAGTAGTGATATATATATATATATATATATATATACAGTCTACGAAAAGAAAGAAGGATGTATATAGGTTAGCCGGTCATCTGGCAACACTCAATAGATTCATGTCAAGGGCCACTGACCGATACCTTCCATTGTTTAACATTCTCAGAAAAACCTTTTAATAGAACGAAGAGTGCGAAGAAGATTCCAGGAGTTAAAGAAGTACTTGTGATCACTTTATTTGTTATCAAGGACAATCTTAAGAGAGAAACTATACTTATACTTGGTAGTATCCAAAATAACCTTGAGCTCATCTCTTGTGAGGAGAAATGAGGTTTAAAAAATATTTTACTATACAAGCAATACTTACAGGGGAGAATTATGAGGGGTCATGTGGGGAACATTCAAATGGATAATCTTGCCACATTAAAATGGACAACCTTGATATCGGCTCTTGCCACTTTTAAGATGTTTCCACCCAAAGGAAGTACCAAACCATGAGGGATCATGTGGGGCACATTAAAATGGACAATCGTTGGTGAGGAGGGTAGCAAGACATAGCTAATATTGGTCGATAGAGACTATGCTAGAACATGTGACACATGCCAGAGATATGTTATTATTCATCGGAGTCCTTCTTCAGCCTTGACACCTATTACATGCACATGGTCTTTCGTTACGTGTGGAATAGATTTGGTCGGCCCTCTACCTAAGACCAAAGGAAGATTCAGGTATATGGTCATCCCATTGGATTACTTTACAGAGTGGGTCAAGGCCGAACCATTAGTGATGATTACTCACGTTAAGTTTTTTCACTTCAAATGGAAAAAATTTACGTTCATTACCGATGATGACACGTAATTCGAAAATGACTGGTTTGAGGCCTACTGCATTAGGTTGAAGGTTCAAAAGTTTAAGTCTACACCTTATCGCCCCTAATATAATAGGCAAACCATTGTCACTAATAAGACCGTGTTGGATGACGCAAAGATAAATTAGATCAACAAATTGAAGATCGTCCTTTGGGCCTACATGATAACTAGGATAACCGCTACAGGGGACACCCTTTTTATGAGGAGAAATGGGGTTTAGAAAATATTTTACTATACAAGCAAGATTTAAAGGTGAGAATCATGAGGGATTATGTGGGGAACATTCAAATGGACAATCTTGCCTCTTTCAAATGGACAAACTTGATCTCGGCTCTTACCACTTTAAAGATGTTTCCACCCAAAGGAAGTACCAAACCATAAGGGTTCATGTGTGGCACATTCAAATGGACAATCATTGGTGAAGAGGGTAGCAAGACATTGCTACTTTTGGTCGATGGAGACTATGCTAGAACATGTGACACATGCCAGAGATATGATATTATTCATCGGAGTCCTTCTTCAGCCTTGATACCTATTACATGCACATGGTCTTTCGCTACGTGGGGAATAGATTTGGTGAGCCCTCTACCTAAGACCAAGGGAAGATTCAGGTATCTGGTCATTCTATTGGATTACTTTACAGAGTGGGTCGAGGCTGAACCATTAGTGACGATTAATCACATTAAGTTTTTTCACTTCAAATGGAAAACATTATTGGCCCCTATAGGATGACCTTTACGTTCATTACAAATGATGACACGTAATTCAAAAATGACTGCTTTGAGGCCTACTGCATTAAGTCGAAGGTTTGAAAGTTGAAATCTACACCTTGTCGCGCCTAATATAATATGCAAACCAAGGTCACTAATAAGACCGTGCTGGATGACGCAAAGATAAATTAAATCAATAAATTGAAGATCATCCTTTGGGCCTACATGATAACTGGGATAACCGCTACAGGGGACGCCCTTTTTATGAGGAGAAATGGGGTTTAGAAAATATTTTACTATACAATAAAGACTTATAAGGGAGAATCATGAGGGGTCATATGGGGAACATTCAAATGTATAATCTTGCCTCTTTCAATTGGACAACCTTGATCTCGACTCTTGCCACTTTGAAGATGTTTCCACCCAAAGGAAGTACCAAACCATAAGGGTGCATGTGGGGCACATTCAAATGGATAATCGTTGGTTAAGAGGCTAGCAACACATTGCTACTATTGGCCGATGAAGACTATTCTAGAACAAGTGACACATGCCAGAGAAATGTTATTATTCATTCGAGTCCTTCTTCAGCCTTGACACCTATTACATGCACATGGTCTTTCATTACGTGGAGAATAGATTTGGTCGTCCCTCTACCTAAGACCAAGGGAAGATTCAGGTATCTGGTCATCCTATTGGATTAATTTTACAGAGTGGGTGGAGGCCGGACCATTAGTGATGTTTACTCACGTTAAGTTTTTTCACTTTAAATGGAAAACATTATTATCCCCTATGGGATGACCTTTACGTTCATTACATATGTTGACATGTAATTCAAAAATGACTAGTTTGAGCCCTACTGCATTAGGTCGAAGGTTCAAAAGTTGTAGTCTGCACTTGGTTGCCCCTAATCTAATAATCAAACCAAGGTCACTAATAAGACCTTGCTCAATGACGCAAAGATAAATTAGATCAACCTTTGGGACTACACGATAATTGGGATAACCGCTATAGGGGATACCCTTTTTATGCTAGCATTCAACACTGAAGTAGTGGTACCAATAGAAATTATCATATCGGTCCATAGGGTGTTGAACACAACTCGCCAATGAGTGATTCGATTCGTATGATTTATTTAGATTTGGTGGAGGAGTTCAGAGATCAGGCAACCCTCAAAGTTGTGGTATATCACATAAGTTGGAGCCAAATTGGCATGATCCCTACAGAGTTAGCTCAGTGGTATGACCAATACCTATAAGATCGAAACCCTAGAGGGAGAAAATTTGAAATCCCTAAAATGAGGAGCATTGAAGGAAATATTTTCATTAGGATGATTAAAATTACTTGAGAAAGTAGATTATGTAATGAAATAGTTTCTGTAAAATGTTTCACTATTATTATTGAAAACCATTATTCCTTTGTGTTGTTATTATTTCAAGTTCTTCCATTACTTATTGTATATATGATTAGTTTTAAGAGATAGGAAAGAAGCCTAGGTCAAATATATCTTGGAGGAGCCCAAAAAAATAAAGTAGCTTCAACCAAACCACACTTCATTAGGGGCCTTCTATATTGGATAGGTCGTAATTAAAAAGTTGGTCAACCTGGGAAACTAAAGTTTTCATAAGGCTAGGTTAGATACTAACCAACCCAATTGAGTAGTAAGTTGACTAAAAGCTTTGGAAAACCCCAATAAAGACAAGAACGTTACTGGACATGGCCAAATAATGCATGCATAAAATTAATAGGGTTACATTAAGTTTACACTTATAACAACCTTGGGACAACTCAGGTCAATCCACTGGCACCTAGTAAGTCAGGTTAAGTCGGCCAGAGGCCGACTATAAGCCTAGGCAATGAATTAAATACTAACAAGCCTAATTTAACTTACAACATTGTTTAAAAAACATCTACTAGATTAACCCTGTGAAAAATATTTTGCACACTAAAATATATCCTGAAAACCCCATATTATATGTGGGGGATAATAACGTGGCCAAGAAAGATAACTTTGAAGAAATTCAAACATATAAGATATTTACTACATGTCCATTCAACAAATTGATAGTTAAAAGAAAAATAGAGACATCCATTCATATAAAAACATATAACAAAATTCATGTCAAAGATATACTCAAAGATAGGAGGATGAGCTATAAAGATTTTATTCAACAATCTTGAGGGGGGTAGAGACCTCAGGAGCCGTCACTACAAAGGGACAAGACATGTTAAAATGCAAGCCAATTTACGGAACAAAACACAAAAAAGTGCATTTATATACCAATTATATTTGGCCCACTCCAATCTTAAGGAACCCTAGTAATTTTGCATTCATTTGGGTCGAACTACCATTCACCAGATATATAGACAAACTTGTGCTTCCAAACTGATTGCTAGTTTGAACCATTTTCACTAACTTTCGATGAATCCTTTGAGGAGAGAGATAATAGTGTCCAGGAGCCTTAGCATTATCCTTTATTCCATGAATATATAAAAATACCTCCTCGGTTATGTCATAACCAAATGACTCTATCTAGTAGGCCATAGACCATAAGATTACCCAGTAAGTCTTTGAGGGAATTTGGGTTGGAGAGACCCCATAAACTTTCAAAATACCCCTAATGATCGAGTGAAGGGAAAGATAAAGACATACAACTAAATCCGAGAGGGGGAAGCAAATCTCATCGTCGTAAAGCCGATCTTAGGCCCTCTCATACTTAGCAGGAATCCTATAGAAATGGGATGTTGTAGAAATCCTTTAAACATATCAGTTAAAACTCATTGGCGTCCTTAGAAAATTTAACTGCATCAGTATTGGTTGGGTCATTTAAATTTTCTGAGTGATAAGGGGTAGCCTTATCCGATGACATAGAACGCTCTAAAAGAACGTCCATAGCAGAACTTTAAGGGTCTGAAGGTGGTCTAGACTACATATATTCCTTACAAGAGACCCGATCTTAAAAATAGACACATCAGAGGTCATGCTTATGTAGTTTTTACCCCTGATTGACCATTAACACCATCAGAACTCGCGAATGCTAAAAACATAGATCTACTATGTTGAACACTTGGAGACTAAGGAGTGGACCTACCAGAGGAAAAAATGCAAGGAATAAAACTAGGGTTCGTAGTCTTCCCCTCAATAGTACCAACTATTGATAGAGGAACATGTCTCAAGTGTTCCTAAGATTATTATTGACTGCCGTTAAACTTGTCGATTTGTCTAAACACCCTCTCAACCCACAAAGCCTCACTCAAAAAGGTCGAAATGTTGTAACATATACTGGTGTTATTATAACATATACTGTCAACTCATGTTGATATCCTGACCATGCTTCAACATCGAATCACATTTGCAATGTTCAAGGCCTAAACCATAACACAGTTGGCCCAACCCTGTAATGCATTACTTATCCTCATAAAAATCAAATACGAACCTCCCTACATTGGCCCCCTTAAGACAACGAGCATTATACCTAATCATGATAAGAATATCTAATTTCACTTTAGAGTAGTTCACGACCTACTTACATTAAAATTTGGCATCCGCACCAAGGGATTTAAAGAGATTCGTTTGAATTTAGTCAAAAACCCAAGGTCATCACCAAATTTACCACAACCTATCATCGAACACAACACATTCCACCAAATCTCTCCTGAAGGGTCCGCTAAGGACACTAACTGTACCCAAGCAATTGTCACCAAAGACTAGATCAGACTTCATCAACCATGTTTTCCATAAAATGATTGTGCCATATGATTTCACAACATTCACTTCAACAATTGCTAGCCACTTATCCCAATTATCACTCTATAATTCTCATACATAGTAGGTCATAGTCGTTGGACACCTAAATGCATCATAAAAATTTAACCTTTCATCCTAAGGATATTCCAAGGACCTCTATACTACAAATAATGCTATGCATGATGCACCAAACCACAAGATAACACTATTAAGGATTTTGGTAGGATACGGGACATTATGTGCAACCAATACATCTCTAGGACTACACTATCAACGTCAATAAGGATCCTATTAATAAAATGTTGCATCATTCTTTCCAAAACTACCCCACAAGGGGCTACTTATGGTTTACTCCCTTGTCACTTCAAGTCATCATTGTTACACACGTGACACCCTTGCCACAAATGGCTTGTAACTTTAATCATGACTTACAAGATACATTACTCAGTCAATAATCACTAAGGCACTCACGCAAAAGGATATCATTTTATTAATTAAAACTGAATGCATCTATCCTCAATCATGGAACCACATAAATTTACATGCTCATTGGACTATCCATCAATCATATCATTACCCCAATGATCAAATTTTCCTGATCAGACGATGACATTAATCACCCATAAGTGTTGCACCTAGGGACTATATGCATTTTTATCAATAATTTTCATCACTCATTTAGAACACCCTCACTATCAACCGCTACTGTTGACTATATGAAATTTGTACCACCTTCCCATTGGGCGTCATCTCATATTATTAACATCTCAAAAGACTCCTCATCAACAAATATGGGACATAAGCACATCACCTTAAAAACCATGGTGTCACTACTATCGGCTTGCAAGGACACCCATGAATTATTAACATATCTAATTAGAAGCATGGGCACGTTAATAACAACTAACTTAGGTGTACTCCAATTGGCAATAATTCACATATCATGCTAACCTCTTTGACTTCACCATCTAGGACACAAACTGAATTGTCACAAAAACTATCTTGACCGATCCAAACCAACACTAACGTTAAAAGATCCACTACCAATTTGAAAACGTCACTCTCTAAGGGAAACTTGAACCTGGAGCTCAAGTACCTTTTGTAACACCTCGACCCGAATTTATGGGTTATTCGTGGTCAACCCGATCTGACTTGAGCGTTAGATGTCAAGTTCATTGAGACAACCTATATAATATTGCTAATCCAGTTTTATTTTATTAAACTTTTCACTTGTTTAACAAGAAATTACCATTTCATATTAAACTACATTAAGGACCCATGGGAAACATCCCTCGAATCTAAGCATACAAAGCTGCTAATGTAGAATAAAAGGGCGGACTTACGTGTGTAACGCTCTCAAAATACGAACCCAACCTCCCATAACAAAGATGAGGATGTGAGCCGAATGCTTCATGGGAAATATATAACAATGCAGTATAGAATCGAATGGCAGAAAGAAAACTCTAACATGTAGTACTTACGTGCACATACAACTACCTTATATATCTACATATATATACTTAATGCAAGAAACCGTTTTTATTTACAAAAATGTGATTTATTTTAATTAACTAACGTAAATCTCATAAAGAACTCCTTCTTTTTAACTTAACATTCATCCCTTTATTTAACACACGTAGTTAAATACTGAAACAATATGTTTTATTTAATCGAAAACCATTTTTTTACCAAAATCGCCATTTTTTCTTAAACCGATCCACATTAGTATTTTTTTATTGAAAATCACCCATTTTAATACACGCGAACATCATGTCAGAAAATACTTATTTAGGTTTTGAAATCCCTTCATAATACACCCTTGTGTTGATTATAGGTTAAACCTTCTTAGGTTGCTTAACTTTCTCATTTAACTACTATACTTTACATTTCCTTTACTTTATGATATTAATCAATTTACACTATCTTGTCCATTTTAACCTTTACCAGAATGTTAATTAATTCATTCAAGTTAGGTTGTCTTAACACAATTTCATCACACAACCCATTTCTTGACATGTTCCTCATTGCTTTTTATTTTTATAGGAATCTTCAAATACACAACGTACTTTAAAGGACTCCATATCGCCGCCGATGCCCCCACATACTCTGGTTAGTGATTTTAGGTCTTTCACAAAGGTCTCGATGTACCTTAATTATCATAATGTTAATCAAGTTCCCTTTTAATGTATTCTAACATTTTATAAATGTCCATTTGTAACGCCCCATTTCGGATTTATGGTTTACCCTTGCTCGGCCTGATCCGACCCGAGCATTAGGTGTGAAGTGCATTGAGCCAACCAATATATAGTTGCTAATCCAGTTTTATTTTATTTAATGTTTCACTTATTTAGCATGGGATTCCAATTATATATTAAACTGCATGAGGGACCCGTGGGAAACATCCCCGTAATCTAAGCATACAGAGTTGCCAACGTAAAATAAAAGAGATTACTTACCTGGGTAATGCACTTAAAATACGAACATGTACCCAACCCGGCTTAACAAAAATGAGGGTGTGAGCCGAATGCTCAGTGGAAAATATACAACAATGCAATATAGAATCGAATGGCAGAAAGATGACTCAAACACGTTGTAATTACGTGCACATGTAACTACCATATATATCTACATATATATACTTGATGCAAGAAATCATTTTTATTTTAAAAAATGTGATTTATCCTGATTAATTAACTTAAAATCTCATAAATAAATCCTTATTTGTTAACTTGACATTTATTCCTTTATTTAACACACACGATTAAATACTCAAAGAGTACACTTTATTTAATCGAAAACAATTTATTTATCGAACATCGTGTTAAAAAAAACTACTTTTTTATCTTTTGAAAACCTTTCACAACACACCCTTGTTTTAATTATGGGTTAAACCTTTTTAGGTTGCTTAGCTTATCCATATATTCTTTATACTTTACCTATCCTTTATTTTTTCGACATAAATATTTTGACCTTTCACACCACCCATTTCCTGACATGTTCTTTATTCATTTATCTTTTTCTCAAAATTTATAAATAAATTGCGCATTTTAACGGGCTCCACAGTGCTGGCTATGCATATCCAGTAATTTTGAGAATTTCACCCTAGGTCTCCGGACCCTCTTTAATTATCTCGGTGTCATATGAGTTCCCTTTTATTGTGTTTTAACATTGTACAAATGTCCACATTACTCCAATTTTCCTTTTTACGCATCTGAAGTCAATACACGGGGTTTCACCCGAATTTGTGTTGCACTTTGAAATCATCATTTTGCGTCCTTTACACTTTAGCCTTGAGTTTATTCCAAAGTCATGTTCATTTAGGACCAATTTGTGTAACACCCTATTCAACATTTCATTATTATATCATAAAAATGTTTTAGTTTGAGTAAAATTACCAGTATACCCCTTTTGTTTACAAGCTTGCCATTTTCTTCTAATTTCATAAGTGTTAATCTTGTAAAAATATTATAAAGGTACACACATCGACTTTTCATTGTTTTAACCTATTAAAAAATTTTCAACACCTTTCCTAAATATTTTTCCATGTTAGACCTTTCTTTGCTTTCTTTATCGAAGAAATCCAATTATATTTGAAGAATACTTATAAGAAAAATACCATTTCCTTTTTATTACTACATGTAGTCTTAAACACATATAATTATCACATTTCCAACACTTTTTCATCACATATTAATGGCTGAAATTTCTTACTTCTTTATTTCATGTTTAAACCCACCAAAATTTCATTAAACTTTTTTATTTGTTCATCATCAAAATATTACAAGTTTATATGCATGAGGAGATAGATTATAACTCCAAAAATCCTATTAAATATGCCGAATATACAATTTGTTCTAGGAATTTGATAATACTTTGTAAAAATACACCTTTAAAGACTAAAGGATATTTTTTTCTTCAAAATCTAAACAATGTCCAATTTTTATAAAATCTTCATTTTTGCAAGATAAATATCAACTTTCAAACATACTATTTGATAAACTGTTTAGCATCAAACTTTTAAAATAACACCATTTTTATAAAATCCCAAGCTTTTCTTAAAGAGGACTTTTAAATACTTGCTCATAAATTATTCCTAAAAATCATATTCTTCCAACATTTTTATTTTCATTGAAATATTTGTTATCATGTTTTCTGGAAAACACATCATTTTACCCAGATCATTGAAAATCCATTTTATACAACACAAGAATTATCATCATCATTTTAATATGCACTCTACTTTAGTAATTCTACGACAAGACTATATATATCTAAAAATAGAGTCTTAAACTAAGAGTGGAGTCTCCAACCTAAAATGGACCTTGAACAATGGTAGGAAGACGGTTGAATAATATGGCAACCTCCCACCTCCTAGGGTGGCCTTAATGAGGTTGAGTTGCTCCACTCGAAACCTCCTTCAAGCTCCATAAATTTCCACTTCTTACTCTTCAAAAACCCCCAAATAACAAGATCCAAATTCATACCTGTACACAATAATGGAGTAAATAGGTATCTTGGATTTATTTATGGTGGAATACTTTCAAAATGTGGTGATGCAAGGTGGGACCATGGTCATATATATATATATATATATATATATATATATATATATATATATATATATATATATATATATTTATATGTATGTATGTATGTATGTATGTATGTATGTATTTGTTTAATTAACTTGCGAGAAGAATTTAGTGACGAGGGTATGCTCATATGAGATAGATCCATACTAAAAGAAAAAGTAATGGATTAAAGAAAAATAAAACATGACCTCTTACTTATTAATTATGTGGATTAACGTGTTAAAGAAACATTTCTTTTTATAATAAAATGGTGAAGTATGAAATTTGTGATTAATGTCTTTTGACCTGAGTTATTGTAAATGTTATGAATAAAACATGGTTAATGCACACACTTCTTAGTTGTTCATGTTCATTGTGGCATTCTACCTTTCTATAGTTTGTTTCAACATTGAACTAGTGTTAGGAACCCCGTTGGGAATTGGCTCACCCCGTTCCCTTTGTTATGGTAGGTTAAGAGATATTTCATCTTTGAGAGCATTTTTAAGGTAAGTGATTCTTACTGTTTACGTTGGCAGCTCTGATTACACGAACCCTAGGGCATGGTCTAATGGGTTCTACACATGTTATTATTTGTTTATATGTTTGAAAAGAGGAATTAAATGATCACTCAGTTAAATTAAATAGATAAAATAAACTGTAAACATTATATAAGATTGTTACATATTACTCCACACTTAATGTAGTCGAATCGATTCGGGTTGATCCCCGGGTGTATTATGAATTCGCTCTAGGCATTACAACTTGGTATCAGAGTTATAGGTTTAAATTTCTTATAGGAGTGAAGTTTAAACATGTGATCGGATTTTTATCTTCGAACATCAAAAGTTAGGCTTAGCCTTCTAAGGCGAGCGAGAACTTTCATTAATTCGCACATGTAGCCATGGACAACATCGCCAGAAGTTCCTTTCTAACATCGATGGGTGGAGTTTCATCATCGACCTATCTCAGTTGTATCTATAGGTAGGATATCAAATGACTTGGTTAGTATTCACCATGAAAGATCATACTAACAACAATATGGTTGAAAAGTTGGTGACATCCCGGTAATACCCCGTATTTTTATGGCTTTTAATTATGAGATTAATTAAATAAAATTGCTTTTAATTATAGAATTAATTAAATTAATTTGGGATAATTAATTAGAAATTAATTCGGATTTAAATAACTAACAAGACGAGAGTTAGTATTTAAATATGATGATAATGTTGAATATTACTGAGTGATTATGGTAATATGTGATTATTGAATTTATTAAAATTTTCGTGAGTTCAAAGTACGGTAGTTTCGAAAATTAAGTTGGGACGCGCGTGTCAGGACTCGATTTAATGGATTTAAAATCAAATTATTTTTATGTCATCCGTATGATCATTTTGAGTGCGCTAACGTGTCCAGAAGGGTCAAGATAGTCAGAAAACACTAGTCGGGGGTTAGTTTGGGTCCCGGGGAATTTTAGGCCTAACCGGCAGCCCAGGAGGGTATTTTAATCATTTTCACTTTTTGAGGAAATATGACCCACGAATTTTAGACTTAAATTATCAGCCAACACAAGAACTCTTAGGGTTATCACAACCAAAAACCACCAACGACAATTAGAGAGGAAGAGAGGAAATTTTCCATAAGAGTAACCACCCTTAGAGGCTTTTGCACCACCGTCACCACCACCGGATAGATCGGAAAGAGAGGATCATCCCCGTACCATCTACTTCAAAGGATCAGAATATTCATTACCAAGCAAGTGATTTAACTTGTAATATTTTAGTGCATATATCATCAATGTTAGGTTATAATTGGAGAATAACCTTGCATAATGATAATTGAATTGATTTGAAGAATTAAAATTGTAATCTGGGTAGGATTGCATGTAGTTAAAACTTCTTGCCATATATTAGATACGAAATCATGCTTCATGTGTAAGGAATTATGAACTTTAATTAGGATTTATGATGTTCTTGAAGAAATTTGGAAGAACTAGGTTTAGAGGAATAATTATGACTTTTTATCCAAGAAACTGTTGAAAGAGGATGATTTAATGACTCTAATAATGTTAGAAATTATGTAAACATGTTGCTATGATGATTAGTATACTTGGTTGAGAGTTTTGGATGTTGAAATGAAGAATTAGAGGTGTAAAAAGAGGAAACCCGTAACTGTTTAAGAGAATCTGGCCAAATACCCGTTTGATCGACCTAAGAATGTCGATCGATCGATCGATCCTTTTCGTAGATTGATCCACCCCTCCTGATTTTTGGTAATTATTTTCCCTTAAGGTTAAAGAAAATCTCAAGGCCAATGATGATTCTTAGGGTGATTAATTTTATATTGTGGGACTTAGTTAAGGTCAGTAGAGTCTTAATTATTACTCGGAAAATGTTATAACTTATGGGATCGAACATTATAATTATGAGCGGTTACCGAGTGAGGACGGTTTGAAATCTTTCGATTTGGGTCTGAAAGTGGAATGAATGATAATATAAGGGTATGAATAGTAGCAGAGGGATTTTATAATTGCTGAGATAACATTTGAAACTAATAGGAGACCTAGTACCCTTCTGGGATAGGTTTAGGTACTCAAATTGATATGATGAGAGAGTAATCAAGTTACATGTATATTTACGTAGGATGTTCGGGATAAAATTACTACACACAATACTAAATAGATAGAGTGTGTATATCTATATTGAAATATGATTTCTTAGATTGTGTGAATGTCTAGTGAATGGATTTCTTATGTGTATGACATACCTACCATACTTGGTATCACGGGAGGTTAGTTTTTTTTTTGAAAAGGACCCTCTTATCCTTGTGTGCCTTCGGGGGGATTTAGACTGGTACCTTAAGGACATAGGACTGTAAATGACATCTTTTTGAGTTGATAAGTCAGCTGACCACGGGATCATAGCTATGTGCGTGACCAATATGTATGTGAACTATGTTCACCTCCAATATGTGTAATTTGTATTTTGAGGGTTCCTGAGTGATTCGAAACACGTGATCCTTATGCACGTGATGTATATGGATTTGATAGTAGAGTATGCATTCACTGTAGCTTAGCCTAGGGGTGCCTTATATGTATATATGTACTGAGAGTTATTTATATATATACTTGTGACTGGTTCACTGTTGCTAAGTAGATGTGAATAACTAAGATATTTGAATGGACTAAGAATGTGAGAACTTAATTAACACTTGAGATAAGTAATTTAATGAATGTGAATATGGGTTATGAATATAACTTGTTTTGGTGTTACAAGAATATACTCTATGTTAAAATACGAAAGCAGTAGTGGTACAGACTAGTTGGTTAGTGACATAAGAAGGATGGGTTAAGGGAATACGCTAGGCATGCAAATTAGTTAAAAGGTGAGAAACTCATGTGAGAGTACGCAACTAACATGTTTATTATATGTGTTGTTTAATTGTAATTTGAACCGTTGCTAATGTTTTAAATTGTTTTCACCTCGGGCTTTGAGCCATTTTCCTCCAAATCTATTTTGTTTTGTAAAAACATTTTTAGGTGCCCAGCCATAGGGACGCCAAGCATAGGAGTTCCATTCTGATGACGTGTTGTAGCTGTTGTGGGAGCTACATGATCTTGGTATTAGACGCCTTAATATTTATCCTTGGTTCCCTCGGAGTCATTTGTATCAGTTAGAGAATGTCGCCCATTCTTATTTAGAGGTTGTAGTTACAGACTATCATTATTTTGGTGATTGGTTTATTTATTCAGATTCTTGTATAAGGCCTTTATTTACTATGGCATTATTATTATTATTGGAGTGTTTACTCGAGACTCAGTTGATTTCCTTTCGTTGATTATTCATATGAGATTGTTTATGCGGTTGATGGTTAATGATTTAATTCTTGGTTATTTGTTAACTCAATTAATAAAATTTGGCATCTCTCTTTTTAAATATTAGGTGGCTAGTTATTAATTAAATGTTTTTCGATAGTGATGCTAAGACTGAACCAACTTGATATTATTTATTACTTTAATTGTAAGAGGGTAGTTTAGATAAGATGTAGGCGTAACCCCTTTTGAGTATGGTGATGACAAGGTTAATCAGTAAACACTAGTGATTTAGCCACAAGACACAAAGAACAGTTTGGAACGTATGAAACCCAGCTTAAACTCACAAATCTCTCGTGTATAACTCACAATATAATAAAGAACTCAGAAATAACTTAGCTAGAGGGAGAGAGAAGTAAGCATCCTAGATACACCTTAGTAGGCAGGTAAAAGAACACACACACCGAAAAGGTCTTCTTCAAGGATTTCTGTCAAGTTATTAAAGCTCCCTAATAAATGACAAAATGGTGGGTGGAAGAACTCTCTGGTTTTTCAATAACTCTTTATCTAGTAATAATTTCTCAAAATCTTAGAAGAATATCTCCAAAAGAACTCTTTTTAGAACTTTTTGATCGATCCTCTTCCTTGGAGGTGGTTGGGGCCTTAAATAGCCCCCACACCACCCCCGAGGCAGCTAAGTCATTAATGCCTGTGAAAAGACCTCCCTCATACCTTATGTCACCAGCATTAAATACCTGATGCACTAGTTGTCTTTACGTCATAAACATTAAATGCCAAGACATGCCTTTTGCCTAACCACTGTGTGTCAGGGGGCTGTTGCCACAGAGGTTGCTTACCAACCGTCTGACAGCCCCAAATACCACGGTGGTTTACTCAAGTGCAGACTTGACGTTGTCTAGCTGGCTAGTGACATCACCTACAGTAGATGGGACATAAAGTAGAGGGCTGTTTGGTTCACAGCAAAGCTCCCGATGGAACTCGAAGCTACTTTGCTCTAGGTTCCACGGTGAAGATCTTTCGGTGTTTTACTAGGTGTATCTAAGATGGTCAGGACAAGCCCCAACGGTGCCCCACTTCTCAATCCTCCAAACCAAGTCCCTCTAAAGTTCCCACGGTGAGGTTGTTCGATAGAGCATGAAAGCTCTCCCAGGCCCTGCCAAGCCTAGTCTCTCGCGAGTACCGTTCGACCTCACACCCATTCATTATTCTTGTTACAACATTACAGTCGTTACAACTCGTAGTCAATATAAACAAAGCTATAATATGACAAAGTAACAATAAGCTAAAGTACGAGTTGCCACGCCAAGCTTCCACGCTGAGCTGCCTCGCTGAGCTACTTCGCTTAAGCTGCCTCGCTGAGCTTATCCTTAGAACACTGTTGCTAATTGGTGGATTATCCATAATCCCAGGATTACCTTCAGGCCCCCTCTACATTAATATCGGAGTATCTATCCGGTATTTAATTAGCCGTGGTGTCACTGGTAGTATCAGAGCATCAGGTTCTAGTGTCCTTTAGGATCTGTGCGACTTATTATGCTTCCAACGTAGCTTTCTTTGATATAGAGCCCTATGTTTAGGATTTTTGATTTATTTGGTGAGATTTTTTTCTCTTGCCATGATGTGTATGATAGTGAATCTTATTTTCATTCGGGTGTTTTCGTGTGCCGAACAATGCAGTACTTCAGGTGAAGAAAGTTGGGTGGACAGCAAGAGGCAAAGATCAGTTAAGGTTATTTGATTTTTTAAAGAAGGATGATCGTAGTTAAAGTCACCCATATTATGTAACGGAAGTCCCGGAATGGTAAAGACAGCTAAGGCGTGACTTGTGACTTCCAGGTATAGCTATAGTGGAAATTGGGGTAAAATTAGACTCACCCAGCAGGGTTGGATTGGGAGAGAGTCAGACACAACATTTAAAAGAACCAGTAGTGGAAATACTAGAAATGCGGAGATGGAGTGTGCTAGACAACGAATGTAAAATATCCAGAGGCTTGGGCATATGTCAGAGTATGGCTAATCGGGAGTGAAAATTTGGGGTAAATTTTTCCTTGGCTCGTAAGAGCGAAGTTTCAAAGGTGAGAGGCAACCACCACACTTAGAAGTGAAATGTTTTGTCAAGAGAAGGCGCATACGTATGATTTGACCATAAGTTCTTTTATCAGATTGTCAGGGTGAGATGCGAATGTTGTTCGAAACTCACACAAGAGGGTCAGACAGAGGTCACTTTGTGAGAATAAATTTAATTATTTAGTGGAACTTACACCGGATGAACTAGGTAAAATGGAGAAGAGGACACTAAAGTGAGAATTTACATATAAGAAGAAATGTTAGCACTTCTGGGAAATTCTGCTTGGACGATCAATGCAGATGGAAACAACGTCGCGTTTTGTTAATATGGGGTAAATGATTCCTTGCGTGGGTAGATACACGAATCAAATAATATATATAGAGTAAGACTGGGGAAACGGTGTTGGAAAAGCACCACAAGGGGGAGACCCATCGGGGGACCCGTTAAAATGATTCAGATAGTTGAATTATTATGGAGCGATGGTAATTTTAGTAAGAGAAGTGGAAACTAGTAGCGTTTTCCTTAGAGCCATCAAAGCTAAGGGAACAACGGAGGTAGTCATCAGAGTCGAGACTACTAATGTTCGAGAGAAGGACCACCTTAACATGGTCAGTATGTGTAATACCCCGTATTTTTATGCTATATTAATTTGGGGATTTATTAAATTTAATGAGAATGATTATTTAATAAAAATACGAAAATTAATTATGTTATAATTATTAACGTGACGAGAGTTAGTGATTATGGGAAACTTGTTGAATATTACTAATGAGCATAGTGATATACTATATTGGTTATATTGAATGTCATAAGTGAATTAAATGACTATTTCGGAAATTTAAGTCGGGACGTGCCCGTGTCACGTCGGGACTAATTTTGTTAAATAAAAAGTGAATATTTTATAAGTTGTTCGTATGGTTGTTTTGAGAGCGTCAACGCGTATGGAAGGGTCGAGATAGTCAGAAAAGTGTACCCGGGGGTTTAGTTTGGGTCTCGGGGCGTTTTTAGGCCTAATTAGTACCCCGGGAGGGCATTTTAGTCATTTTACATAATTGGGTAATTAAACCCACGAATTTCAGCAACCTATATCAGCCATTAGGTTAGCCTTTTAGGGTTAGAACTTTTAGAAATCAAGTGACGGCCATTGGAGAAGAGAGGAGAGAGCTCCAAGGCAAATTCAAGGCCAAAAAGCCACCGGATTTCACCGCCACCACCACCACCACCGCGTAGATCGCGAGACAAGAAACGCAGCCATACAAAAATCATCCAGAAATCTGCATACCAAAAATCCCAGGCAAGTATTTGACTTGCGTATTTTCGTTAATGCAATCTTGATATTAGTCTAGGATTGTTTAGAGATGGAAACTATGGAAGAAAACTCAAATTGTGTTAGGATAATGCATGTAGTTTTGATTATATGGAAATTCTGGAACCCTTGCCATGTAGAGGAATTTAACCCACGAAATTTTGATGATATATTAGAAGGAATTTCTGGTAAAAATAGATTAGAACCTTGATTAAGGAAAACTCTAGGGTTCTTGATGATTAGATGGGATTTTGAGTTAATTATCCATGTTTAATGATAGTTATACACATGCTTTACGTTATAAACACCTGGTATAATGTTATAATGATGATAGTAGGATTTTTGGGACGATTGGAATGGAAAAACATAGTTTTCGATGAAGAAGTTTAGTGAAACCCGTAACTGCATGCTGCAGAATTTTGCCCAGACCTGCTTGATCGATCGATCAAGCCTAGAGCTTCGATCGATCGAAGGTTCGATCGATCGAGCCCCAAGCTTCGATCGATCGACCCCTCCTGGAAGACTCCTAATTCCCTCTTTAAATGCGTTAAATTCAAATTGTCGTGATGTAATTCTTGGGCATTCTTGATAAATTTATTTGGGAGATATTGAGGACCAGTAGGGTATATGAATAAATGTTGGAACCTTTAATCTTCAACGAGAATGGTATTTATGGGATAATTACTTTAGGTTGGTAGATTTATGAATTTAAAGGGTGAGGTGCGTAAGAGAGTTACGTTGGAACCTAATAAAGACACTAACTGAAATTCAGATTTGTGAGGATATATCCCATGAGTGTTAGGTAATAAGTGAGAAAACCCTTCGAGTTAAGGTTAGGAATGAAACCTTATACGTAATTTTATAAATGTGAAATTAAGAATAATTGGTATAAATATGGGTGACGAGAAGAACCTATTTCAATATGACAAAGTGATATATTTATATGATTGTGTGTACATATATTATATGCATGTGAAAAACATACCGCGCTACTTGCTATCCTTGAGGTTACCGCGCTGGGACAGTCTTATCTCGATGGGACCTTTATGGGGGATATTGACTTGTACCCTAGAAGATAGATATCCTTGGTACAGGCTATCGAATTGATAGTTGAGACGGTCCTAAGAGACGCGAGTATGTGCCATCCTCTTAGAGACTTGGAATCTATGCTTCGCCTCGATATTGTTTGTATATGTGTTAATACAATTCGAGAGTGATTCCGAATTTGTATTCCCCTTGATTTGAGTGGTATGGGGTTTGGATAGTGGAAGTATGCACGCACCATAGTTTTATTCGGGGTGCTGTTATATATATATATATATATTATACGAGTATTTAATATATATATGAGATTATGATATTTGAAACTGCCTACTGAGATTTGATAAGTAGTACATGGTTGTTGGCTCAAATTATAAATACTTGTTTTGAGAAAGTATAATATGTCACTGGAAACTTTATTGTTTTTATAAAGTTAAAAATAGAGAACTTTGGTTAAAATTAGAACATCTTTTTAAAGTGGAAATAGTGAATTGTAAATCTTACGAGTAATCTAAGATATGTTAAATCTTTTAGAAAGACTAGTGCGATAATTGATAAAACAAACCGTTGGGAAGATTAGTGCGATAGGTGTGCACATTAGAAGAGAGGTGAGTATTTCTCAAGAGAGTGACGCACTAATATGTTGTTGCATTGGCCTGTATCAATTTAAATGCTTGCTAAACGTATTTTAAATCAAACACACTTTCGGGCTCTGACCCGTTTCTTTCTCTCTCTCTCTCTTGTATATATATGTATATATTTCAGGTGCCCAGCCACAGGGGCGTCTTGCTTAGGATCCCTTGAAAGGAACGTGCTGCAGCTTAGGTGGGAGTTGCAGGTTACATGCGTAGATGGCTTCCCTTATTGTCTCCACTTTTAGCATTCTCATTTATTGGGCATGTGTCGCCCTTTCCATTATTTCATTATTGTTGGGACTTTTATATTCCAGTTGTTTTCAGTATTGTTACTATGGGTTTATTTTAGTTTGTATTGGTGACTTTAGTATTCATATGTGGACATTCGTTTGACGAATGTATTATATTAATTGGACTTTGTGTTCCAGGTTTATTGTGGTGTGTTTCTTGATTGTAGAAATGTTGTTATTAAGTAAATAAATCTTTTTCGTTAATTAAAATTTGGAAAGTTTGTATGAAAATGTTTTTGACACTTAGCTTAATTATTTAGGGTGTTAAATTGGAAAATTTATTTTTATCGACAGTGATGCTGAGAATGAACCAACTGTTTACCTTGATTTAATTTAATAAAGGAGTGATCGCCCGGTATTTAATTAGGCGGGGTGTCACAGGTGGTATCAGAGCATCAGGTTCTAGTGTCCATAGGATCTGTACGGCTTATTTCGCTTTCAGCTTAACGTTATTGCTATAGAGCCCTATTTTTAGGATTGTTGTATTCTTGCTCTTACGTTTAAGTCTTAAGCTATTTGAGATGTGATAATAACTGTAGACTAATAAACTTGTTCATGTTTCAGATGCCTCCGAGACGTGCTCCGAAAGTAGGCGTGCCCAAGCCGATCAGCCAGCAGCTCCGGCACCAGGCACAATGAATGCGAACGAAGTAGCCGCCATTATTGCTCAGGCGGTGAATGCCGCGATATCGGTGATTCAGCAGGCTCCACCCCATGTTCAGGCAGTGGCGCCAGTACCAGCACATCTTCCATCCGCATGGGAGAGGGTTCGGGATGCTTTTCAGAAAGCGCATCCCCCTGAGTTTTCTGGTAGCTCTGATATTGTTACAGTCAGCCAATGGAAGAAAGACATCTAGCGGCACTGACGTGCAAAAGCAGTTATTGGCTTTCTTTAAGCTGGTGGGAGCCTCATTACAGTGGTGGGAGTCCACTACTACTTTGGAGGAAAGGGACACGATCCCTATTCAGTTGTTTTGGGAGCGGTTTGACTGCAAGTATTTTCCACCCGCAGTACAGACTGAGATGAGGCGGAAATTACTAAATCTGAAGCAGGAGAACCTTACTGTAGCTGAGTATGAGGAGGATTTCACGAGACTTCTCACTATTGTGCCGGATGAGGCACCCACTGAGAGCAAGAAGATTTTGCTGTTTGTCGACGGGTTAGCTTGGAGGATCCGTCAGCACTTTATTGTAAATCTATCCCTGAGTACTTTCACTGATGTACTCAATGCAACGTTACTACATTGCCAGGATCACCGCTTCCATCTTCAGGGAAGCAAGAGAGCAGGAGAGTCCAGCCAGCAGGGCAGGACCGGGGGAAATAGTGCCGGTGGGGCACCATCTCAGGGACAAACTCGTCAGCACGAGCAGAGTTCCCATCAGGGGGACCCTGCTAAGAGATTCCGTTCAGGTGATTCTAAGCAGGGATTCGGGGGTTTCAGGCAGGGCCATCAGGGACAGCCTAATCAGCAGGGCCAGCAGGGCCAACACCGACCACAGTGACAGCAACAGGGCCAGCAAGGCCAACAGCGTGCACATCAGGGCCAGTGGCGTAGAGGTAACGGCCAGCAGGGCCGTGGACAGCAGGGTCAGAGGGGCGGAAACTTCAAAGGCCGATGCTTTGGGTGCGGTAAACATGGCCATAGGCGCCAGGATTGCCCAGAGGGCGATAGGGCCCCACAGCAGCAGGGAGCCCGTAATGAGCCGCAGAGGCCACTCTTTCCACCTTCCCTCCCAGCTCCAGCCCAGGTGCCAACCCTACCAGCCATTCCAGCAGCTCCAGTGCAGCAGGGGAAATTACAGTATGGAGATGTCTATAACGTCCACCAGGCAGCAGCTCCACAGGCACCGCCCGCGATTGAGGGTATGTTTCCTATCCATGGTACTATGGGTCGAGTTTTGTTTGATACGGGGGCAACGCATTGTTTTATAGCTACGCATTTTGTGAAGTCCTTAGGGTTGTTAGCCACAGCAGAGAGCACCGTGATGTGTGTCGACTCACCACTGGGGAGTGGGTCACTTATTTTCTTTATATGTCGGGGAGTGGGGGTAGAGATTGGTAGCTTGGTATTACCTGCAGACATGTTAGTCTTAGACATGCACGAGCATGATGTGATTATTGGTATGGACTGGCTCGCAGCTTATAGAGACATGATTGATTACTTCGGTGGGAGCATTGTTTTTGCCATTCCGGGGCAAGAGATGTTTGTAGTGGCGATGCCTCGCCCAGAGGGAGGTTTGACCGCTCATTTGTATTACATAGAGGAGGATACCTCCAAGGAGGTTGTGATTCCTCTGGATTCGATCCCAGTGGTTAGGGAGTATTCCGATGTGTTTCAGGAGATACTAGGCCTACCGCCCAGTCGTGAGATAGACTTTGTTATAGATTTATTGCCAGATACGAGACCTATAGCACGCGCACCGTACCGTATGGCTCCGGGAGAGATACGAGAGCTACGGGATCAGATAGAGCAGCTGTTAGGTCAGGGCTTCATTCGTAGGAGTACCTCACCTTGGGGCGCTCCAGTCTTGTTTATGAAGAAAAGGGATGGTTCACTGAGATTGTGTGTGGACTACCGAGAATTGAACAAGGTCACGATATGGAATAAGTATCCGTTGCCTCGAATCGATGATCTGTTCGACCAGTTGAGGGGAGCAACTTTCTTTTCGAAGATAGATCTGAGGTCGGGGTACCATCAGTTACGTATTAGAGAGAATGATGTTTCCAAGACTGCCTTCCTATCGAGATATGGGTCCTATGAGTTCAGGGTGATGCCGTTCGGACTCACAAATGCCCCAGCCGTTTTCATGGACTTGATGAATCGAGTATTCAGAGAGTTCTTGGATCAGTTTGTCATCGTCTTCATAGACGACATCTTGATATATTCACACTCCGAGGAGGAGCATGCCGAGCACTTGAGGTAGGTTCCTCAGACTCTACGAGAGCATCAGTTGTATGCTAAGTACGAGAAGTGTGGATTCTGGTTGCGAGAGGTACAGTTCTTGGGCCATGTTGTTTCTGAGCAGGGGATTGCAGTTGACTCGAGCAAAGTGTCAGCGGTGAGGGAGTGGGGACAACCCATGACACCGACGGAAGTGCGTAGTTTCTTGGGGTTAGCCGGTTACTACAGGAGATTCATTCGGGGATTCTCCAAAATAGCGGGCCCATTGACGAATCTGACTCGCAAAGGGGTACCATATGTTTCGAATGACGCTTGTCAATTGGCTTTCGACGAGCTGAAAGACAAGCTTACTTCAGCGCCAGTCCTTGCGTTACCAAAGCCGGGTGTAGAGTACCTAGTTTACACCGATGCGTCCTTACGGGGACTTGGGGGAGTACTTCAACAGGAAGAGAAGGCTATATCTTTTGCTTCCCGCAAGCTTAAGCCGCATGAGAAGAATTACCCCACCCACGACCTGGAGTTAGCAGCGGTCGTCTTTGCATTGAGGATATGGAGGGACTATTTATTGGGAGAGAAATTCCGTTTGTTCACAGACCATAAGTCACTGCAGTACCTCTTCACCCAGCGAGAGCTGAATATGCGTCAGCGCAGATGGCTAGAGTTTGTGAAGGACTACCAGTTCGATATACAGTATCATCCGGGGAAGGCCAACGTAGTTGCTGATGCGTTGAGCCGTAGACCGGTAGACGATGTAGCGGACGTCTGGAAGGCAAAGTGGAAGGAGTTGGGTCACCAGGACACAGTGGCACGTTCTTTAATATCCGTGATGTCAGTCACACCCGAGATTTTTATGAGTGTGATACAGGCACAGACCACAGACCCGTTTTGCCAGCAGCAGATTGTGCGACTTTTAGCCGAGGGTGCTGAGTCCTATTCTGTTAGTTCTGATGGAGGTTTACGGTTTAATGGGAGATTGGTGGTTCCAGAAGGAGCAGAATTACGTCATGCAGTGATGACTCATTCTCATGGGTCCCGATTTGCAGTACATCCGGGAGGCGATAAGATGTACCAAGATATGAGGCGACAATACTGGTGGAGTGGGATGAAGAAGGACATCGCCGAGTTTGTGTCCAAGTGTTCTACCTGCCAGCTGGTGAAGGTGGACCATCAAAAACCGTCAGGATTGCTTCAGCCATTGGAAGTACCCGCGTGGAAGTGGGAGAGTATTTCCATGGATTTCATTACAGGGTTTCCTACATCACAGCGGGGCCACGATTCTATCTGGGTGATTGTAGACCATTTGACCAAAGTGGCTCATTTTCTTCCAGTGCGGACAGATTATACCATGGGTCAGTGTGCTCAGTTGTTCATCGCTGAGATTGTCAGATTACATGGGGTGCCCCTGAATATTGTGTCAGATAGGGACAAGATTTTTGTATCACGTTTCTGGGAAAGCTTTCAGGAGGCTATGGGTACTGAGTTGAGGTTGAGTTAAGCTTATCACCCACAGACAGACGGACAGACAGAGCGTACTAATCAGATGTTGGAAGATATGCTACGCATGTGTGTTCTCGATTTTGGGGGAGGATGGGAGCCACATCTTCCACTGGTAGAGTTTGCTTATAATAACTCTTATCAGTTTACGATTGGCATGGCACCATTTGAGGCTTTGTATGGTAGGCCTTGTCGTTCTCCAACTTGTTGGCTCGAGGTGGGGGACAACAAGTTTCTAGGACCAGAAGTGATTCAGGAGACCTCCGTAAGGATTGAGATAATCAGGAATCGTATTCGGGTAGCCCAGGACAGGCAGAAGAGCTACGCCGATGCGAAACGGTTCTTCCGGGAGTTTAATGTGGGAGATCAAGTGTTATTGCGTGTATCTCCTATGAAGGGAGTGATAAGGTTTGGGAAGAAGGGGAAGTTGGCTCCGAGGTACGTGGGACCATTTCCCATCATCGAGAGGATTGGACCGGTTGCATACAGGTTGGGATTGCCAGAACATTTACATCGCATCCACGATGTATTCCACATCTCGTCGTTGAGACGATATCTTCGGGATGATATGGCCTATACTCACATTGCGATAGATGAGATAGACTTACAGTCTGATAGCTCTTACGAGGAGAGACCAGTGGCTATTCTAGACTATAGTGAGAGGAGATTGAGGTCGAAAATAGCTCCACTTGTGCGAGTCCAGTGGGAACATCATAATGTGGAGGAATCCACTTGGGAGCGTGAGGCAGATATACGCGAAAGATATCCAGAGTTGTTTTTACCAGGTATGCCTTATTTTCCGAATTTCGGGACGAAATTCTGTTATTAGGGGGGAAGTATGTAATACCCCGTATTTTTATGCTATATTAATTTGGGGATTTATTAAATTTAATGAGAATGATTATTTAATAAAAATCCGGAAATTAATTATGCTATAATTATTAACGTGACGAGAGTTAGTGATTATGGGAAACTTGTTGAATATTACTTATGAGAATAGTGATATACTATATTGGTTATATTGAATGTCATAAGTGAATTAAATGACTATTTCGGAAATTTAAGTCGGGACGTGCCCGTGTCACGTCGGGACTAATTTTGTTAAATAAAAAGGGAATATTTTATAAGTTGTTCGTATGGTCGTTTTGAGAGCGCCAACGCGTCCGGAAGGGTCGAGATAGTCAGAAAAGTGTACCCGAGGGTTTAGTTTGGGTCTCGGGGCGTTTTTAGGCCTAATTCGTACCCCGGGAGGGCATTTTAGTCATTTTACATAATTGGGTAATTAAACCCACGAATTTCAGCAACCTATATCAGCCATTAGGTTAGCCTTTTAGGGTTAGAAATTTCAAAAATCAAGTGACGGCCATTGGAGAAGAGAGGAGAGAGCTCCAAGGCAAATTCAAGGCCAAAAAGCCACCGGATTTCACCGCCACCACCACCACCGCGTAGATCGCGAGACAAGGAACGCAGCCATACCAAAATCATCCGGAAATTTGCATACCAAAAATCCCAGGCAAGTATTTGACTTGCGTATTTTCGTTAATGCAATCTTGATATTAGTCTAGGATTGCTTAGAGATGGAAACTATGGAAGAAAACTCAAATTGTGTTAGGATAATGCATGTAGTTTTGATTATATGGAAATTCTGGAACCCTTGCCATGTAGAGGAATATAACCCATGAAATTTTGATGATATATTAGAAGGAATTTCTGGTAAAAACAGATTAGAACCTTGATTAAGGAAAACTCTAGGGTTCTTGATGATTAGATGGGATTTTGAGTTAATTATCCATGTTTAATGATAGTTATACACATGCTTTACGTTATAAACACCTGGTATAATGTTATAATGATGATAGTAGGATTTTTGGGACGATTGGAATGGAAAAACATAGTTTTTGATGAAGAAGTTTAGTGAAACCCGTAACTGCATTCTGCAGAATTTTGCCCAGACCAGCATGATCAATCGATCGAGCCTAGAGCTTCGATCGATCGAAGGTTCGATCGATCGAGCCCCAAGCTTCGATCGATCGACCCCTCCTGGAAGACTCCTAATTCCCTCTTTAAATGCGTTAAATTCAAATTCTCGTGATGTAATTCTTGGGCATTCTTGATAAATTGATTTGGGAGACATTGAGGACCAGTAGGGTATATGAATAAATGTTGGAACCTTTAATCTTCAACGAGAATGGTATTTATGGGATAATTACTTTAGGTTGGTAGATTTATGAATTTAAAGGGTGAGGTGCGTAAAAGAGTTACGTTGGAACCTAATGAAGACACTTACTGAAATTCAGATTTGTGAGGATATAGCCCATGAGTGTTAGGTAATAAGTGAGAAAACTCTTCGAGTTAAGGTTAGGGATGAAACCTTGTACGTAATTTTATAAATGTGAAATTAAGGATAATTGGTATAAATATGGGTGATGAGAAGAACCTATTTCAATATGACAAAGTGATATATTTATATGATTGTGTGTACATATATTATATGCATGTGAAAAACATACCGCGCTACTTGCTATCCTTGAGGTTATCGCGCTGGGACAGTCTTATCTCGATGGGACCTTTATGGGGGATATTGACTTGTACCCTAGAAGATAGATATCCTTGGTACAGGCTATCTAATTGATAGTTCAGACGGTCCTAAGAGACGCGAGTATGTGCCATCCTCTTAGAGACTTGGAATCTATGCTTCGCCTCGATATTGTTTGTATATGTGTTAATACAATTCGAGAGTGATTCCGAATTTGTATTCCCCTTGATTTGAGTGGTATGGGGTTTGGATAGTGGAAGTATGCACGCACCATAGTTTTATTCGGGGTGTTGTTATATATATATATATTATACAAGTATTTAATATATATATGAGATTATGATATTTGAAACTGCCTACTGAGATTTGATAAGTAGGACATGGTTGTTGGCTCAAATTATAAATACTTGTTTTGAGAAAGTATAATATGTCACTGGAAACTTTATTGTTTTTATAAAGTTAAAAATAGAGAACTTTGGTTACAAATTGGAACATCTTTTTAAAGTGGAAATAGTGAATTGTAAATCTGACGAGTAATCTAAGATATGTTAAATCTTTTAGAAAGACTAGTGCAATAATTGATAAAACAAACCGTTGGCAAGATTAGTGCGATAGGTGTGCACATTAGAAGAGAGGTGAGTATTTCTCAAGAGAGTGACGCACTAATATGTTGTTGCATTGGCCTGTATCAATTTAAATGCTTGCTAAACGTATTTTAAATCAAACACACTTTCTGGCTCTGACCCGTTTCTTTCTCGCTCTCTCTCTTGTATATATATGTATATATTTCAGGTGCCCAGTCACAGGGGCGTCTTGCTTAGGATCCCTTGAAAGGAACGTGCTGCAGCTTAGGTGGGAGTTGCAGGTTACTTGCGTAGACGGCTTCCCTTATTGTCTCCACTTTTAGCATTCTCATTTATTAGGCATGTGTCGCCCTTTCCATTATTTCATTATTGTTGGGACTTTTATATTCCAGTTGTTTTCAGTATTGTTACTATGGGTTTATTTCAGTTTGTATTGGTGACTTTAGTATTCATATGTGGACATTCGTTTGACGAATGTATTATATTAATTGGACTTTGTGTTCCAGGTTTATTGTGGTGTGTTTCTTGATTGTAGAAATGTTGTTATTAAGTAAATAAATCTTTTTCGTTAATTAAAATTTGGAAAGTTTGTATGAAAATGTTTTTGACACTTAGCTTAATTATTTAGGGTGTTAAATTGGAAAATTTATTTTTATCGACAGTGATGCTGAGAATGAAACAACTGTTTACCTTGATTTAATTTAATAAAGGAGTGATCGCCCGGTATTTAATTAGGCGGGGTGTCACAACCGGAGATAAGTGGAGTATGTGTAGAGGTATTTTATGGGGAGTAAAACCCGTGCGTTATAAATGTTTCCTGAATCAAGTATAGGGATAAGGGTATGGTGCCTATCAAGGGCAATAGTTAATAAATTTTTTGATTTGGTACGGACAGGTGTGTTAAGTCCAGGAACCATTTAAGCAACCGGGGCAATTGAGAAGATAAAAGTATGAGTTATATCCCCAGATGACGTTGCATGTTGTATGTGTGAGGAACAAGTTCCTAAATTTTTATTACTGCTATATTCGCATAAGAGTCGAGTTTAGTGAGTATCTCGGCAATGTTATTATTTATGTGGATATTTTTCCCTTGTATAATGGGGTTACCTTTAGTGTTATCCGTAGAGGATGAATGGGTATATTGATAATGGTATATACTTTATTGAAATCACTCGTTTTAGTGTTGTGTTATACGAGTATGATATTATCCTAATTATGATTTTATAGCATGCTTATACAGATAGTGTGCGAATATTACAAGTTTATCGGGGTTACTACCTTGGTGTAGAATGTTTTGTTCTGGCGAGGCTCCATCTGTGAGAGGGTCGGGCTCGCGATTGTATATTTGTGTGTGTGTATATATATATATATATATATATATATATATATATATATATATATTGTTGAGACTTCAAAAAGTAAAATGGTCTTGGATATTTGTTCCCGATATGTGTAAGGACTTTATTGATATAAATCGGAGTGTATTTGGTTTACCGTTTAGAGGAAAGATTTAGCTGAATGTTATAATTGACGCTCATGACGTAATAATAAGAAGAGTGAATTGTTATATCACCCTTTAGAGACGTGGGAGTTAATACTCATAGTTGTAAGTCTGGGGATGGAATTCTGAGAACCCCGATTATATTTGCATGATGTTTATGGAAGGTGATATCCATCAATGTTAAGAGATAGTGTCTTTAGAAAGGATTTCCTTGTTTAAGTATAATTGCGGAAGGAGATGTAACTTGATTGTCAAGAAACGAGAATTTAGGGGTACAGGTTATGGACCGAGGACCTAAAAAATTTCGATGACCGAAAATGCTAGGAAGTAATGTATCGAGAGTGTTCCTTATTTAGATTTCGCTTTGCGAGATGTCCCACGCATGAAACTTAGTGTAAGGTTAGTAGTAAAAAGATGTTTGACCATTCGTCCATGATTCGGGTACCTCTATTGTTATGGACGTATGTAGTTATAATTGGAAGTTTAAAAGGGTAAATTATGATATAAGGCCAGTAGGGCCGGTTGCTAGTGAGGAAATACTGATAATTTTGTTTTATTTTTGGCGGGTGAAGGATGAAATGATGTTTAGGAGGATTTAAATTTCAAAATTCGGGGGTGATTGAGAACGCCCAAGTGGTATAGACACGTTGCAAATGCAAGGACAATAAAGAGTTTGGAGTACTTATGAAGCGTATTTGATGTTTAAACCCGTTTGCACGTTGTATAGGGTGTATGTACACCTTGGTTTGCTGGTGTCAGAATCGCCGGAAGAAGAGACAAGGATGGGTGAAAATTTATGCTTATAAGACTAATATTACAGAATAGTACTGGTAGAATGGATTAAGCGTCGTGAGAAGGATGAAAATCTATAGATTCATGTGCAATCAGAGTAGCATGTCCAAAATTGGTTGAAGGGAAGTGGGAAGCCATTAATAGGGGGTATCTCTTGAGAAGACAAATATTTTACTATTATGGGCGATTTGAAGCAGAGTCCTACCTAATGGAAGGTTAAGGGTGGCTTATGCGTAAATAGAGTGAGAATGTCAACAAGGTATAAAGAGTCCAGACCTGAACAACGTGGTAAATAGTGCACGACCCGGAACATTTGGTATACACCTAAGGAAGAAGAGGGTTATTAAGTACCACTTAATGGAAGGAGTTATAAGTGGAAGTCGGTTTTGAGGGAGACATAATTTGTAGTCCCCACGAGCACCACTTATAGATAGAAATCGTTTGGAGTAAGGGTATCAACCAAAAACTTGGTGTCGAGCCGACGATTCCAGTAGAGAAAGAGTCAAAATGGTAAATTTCTTTGATGGGTTGAAATCATAAAGATGAGTAACGAGTTCCTTCAAATGTGTGTAACGGATTGTCAAGAAGGAAAGAAATTGTTATATTCGTGGGTGATTTACACTATTAGATAATGACCGCGCCAGTATGAGGTCCTACCCAGTATTAATCCGAACGAGGATGAAATACCCAAAACCCACCTTCTATATGGGGTATAAGGAAGTAGTGAGAATATTTTTGTTTTGAGAAAGTTGGATCACCTATATCCCGAGGAATAGGCGCAAGGAGACTGACGACTGGTGGAACTGTATGAATTTTTTTTTGATTCATTACGATTATTTCATTTCTAGTAAGTGAAGTATAATATGGTAATGGGGAGAGAATATTACCTAAGAGAAAGTTGTGAGAAATCACCTGTACCTATTTATAGTGGACAAGGTGCCTATTGAGGTTTGTGTGGATAAGCCTTACTATCCTCCCTCTGGATGCTTAGAGGTGAGCGGATTATCCGAGTTTTTGGTTAGTCAGAAGTTAGAGTCCGATGACTATAATGAGTTAACCACCAACCGCCTGAAGTGGCATTCCCTTGTGTAAAATTCACAACGCTGGGAACATAGATTCAAAGAACGAACAAGAGTATTCTGATGTTTTATGGTTGCTCCGAGGAGGGGAGTTTTGTGCTTAAATAAACACGAGAGTTAATACGAAGTGAGGTGCGAACTCACAATAATATTGAGATAATACGACCAATGATGTGTAGGCTATTCTTATTCGAATGTTGTTTAGTAAGAGCACGACGTGAGGTGCAATTATTGAGGTGTAACCCTATAACTGATAAAGTGTCAAGATTCTTCAACGAGCTTGTTGTGAAGTGAGGAATGTAGTGATTGATCCTTTCTTTATATTTTTTTTTGAGTACTTGAGGATACCTAATTTTTCCAGGCATGCCTATTTTTCTGAATTTCGGGACGAAATTCTGTTATTAGGGGGGGAGTATGTAATACCCCATATTTTTATGGCTTTTAATTATGAGATTGATTAAATAAAATTGCTTTTAATTATGGGATTAATTAAATTAATGTGGGATAATTAAGTGGAAATTAATTCGGATTTAAATAACTAGCGAGGCGAGAGTTAGTATTTAAATAGGATGATAATGTTTAATATTACTGAGTGATTATGGTAATATGTAATTATTGAATTTATTAAAATTGTCGTGAGTTGAAAGTATGGCAATTTCAAAAATTACGTTGGGATGCGCGTGTCAATCGTGTCAGGACCCGATTTAATGGATTTAAAAGTAAATTGTTTTTATGTCATCCATATGCTAATTTTGAGTGCGCTAACATGTCCGGAAGGGTCGAGATAGTCAGAAAACACTAGATGGTGGTTTAGTTTGGGTCCCGAGGCATTTTAGGCCTAACCCGTAGCCCGAGAGGGTATTTTAGTCATTTCGACTTTTTGAGGAAATATGACCCACGAATTTTAGACTTAAATTATCAGCAACACAAGAACTCTTAGGGATATCACAACTAAAAACCACCAACGGTAGTGAGAGAGGAAGAGAGGAAAGTTTCCAAAGGAGAAACCACCCTTAGAGGCTTTTGCACCACCGTCACCACCACTGGATAGATCGGAAAGAAAGGATCATTCCCGTACCATCTACTTCAAAGGATCATAATCTTCATTACTAGGCAAGTGATTAAACATGCAATAATTTAGTGCATATATCATCCATGTTAGGTTAGAGTTGGAGAATAACCTTGAATAATGATAATTGAATTGATTTGAAGAATTAAAATCGTAATTTGGGTAGGATTGCATGTAGTTAAAACTTCTTGCTATATATTAGATACAAAATCATGCTTCGTGTGTAAGGAATTATGAAATTTAATCAGGATTTATGATGTCCTTGAAGAAATTTGGAAGAACTAGATTTAGATAAATAATTATGACTTTTGATCCAAGAAACTGTTGATTGAGGATGATTTAATGACTCTAATAATGTTAGAAATTATGTAAACATGTCGGTATGATGATTAGTATACTTGGTTGATAGTTTTGGCTGTTGAAATGAAGAATTAGAGGTGTAAAAAGAGGAAACCCATAACGGTTTAAGAGAATCTGGGCAAATACCTGTTTGATCGATCTATCGACCCAAGAATATCAATCGATCGATCATTTTCGTAGATTGATCGATCATTTTTGTAGATCGATCGACCCCCTTCTGATTTTTGGTAATTGTTTTCTCTTAAGGTTAAAGAAAATCTCAAGGCCGATGATGATTCTTAGGGTGAATAATTTGATATTGTGGGACTTAGTTAAGGTCAATAGAGTCTTAGTTATTGCCCAAAAAATGTTATGACTTACGGGATCGAACGTTATAATTACGAGGGGTTACACGGTGAGGACGGCTTGAAATCTTTTGATTTGGGTCTAAAAGTGGAATGAAAGATAATATAAGGGTATGAAAAGTAGCATAGGGATTTTATAATTACAGACATAACATTTGAAACTAATAGGAGACCTAGTAACCTATGGTACCTTAAGGACATAGGACTGTGAATGACTTATTTGTGAGTTGATAAGTCATCTGACCACGGGAGCGTAGGTATGTGCGTGACCCATGGGTATGTGAACTATGTTCGCCTCCAATATGTGTGATTTGTATTCTGACGGTTCCTGAGTGATTCGGAACACGTGATCCTTACGTACTTGATGTACATGTATTTGATAGAAGAGTATGAATGCACCACAGCTTAGCCTAGGGGTGCCTTATATGTATATATGTACTGAGAGTGATTTATATATATAATTGTGACTGGTTCACTGTTGCTAAGTAGATGTGAATAACTATGATATTTGAATGGGGTAAGAATGTGAGAACTTAATTAACTCTTGCGATAAGTAATTTAATGAATGTGAATATGGGTTATGAATATAACTTGTTTGGGTGTTACGAGAATATAATCTATGTTAGAATGCGAAAGCAGGAGTGGTACAGACTAGTTGGTTAGCGACATAACTAGGATGGGTTAAGGGAATACGTTAAGCGTGCACATTAGTTAAGAGGTGAGAAACTAATGTGAGAGTACGCAACTAACATGTTTATAGTATATGTTGTTTAATTGTAATTTCAATACTTGCTAAAGTTTTAAACTGTTTTCACCTCGGGCTCTGACCCGATTTCCTCCAAATCTGTTTTGTAAAAACATTTTTAGGTGCCCAGCCATAGGGACGCCAAGCATAGGAGTTCTATTATGTTGACGTGCTGTAGCTGCTGTGGGAACTACATGATCTTGGTATTAGACGCCTTCATATTTATCATTGGTTCCTTCAGAGTCATTTGTATCAGTTAGGGCATGTCGCCCATTCTTATTTAGAGTTTGTAGTTGCAGACTATCATTATTTCGGTGATTGGTTTATTTATTCAGATTCTTGTATTTGGACTTTATTTACTCTCACATTATTATTATTATTGGAGTGTTTACTCCAGACTCAGTTGATTTCCTTTCGTTAATTATTCATATGAGATTGTTAATGCGGTTGATGGTTAATGATTTAATTCTTGGTTATTTATTAACTTAATTAATAAAATTTGGCATCTCTCTTTTTAAATATTAGGTGGCTAGTAATTAAATATATGTTTTTCGACAGTGATGCTAAGACTGAACCAACTTGATATTCTGTATTAATTTAATAAAGAGGTATATACTCGGTATTTAATTAGACGGGGTGTCACAATCCCATGTCGAGTAGTGAAGGGTGTTTAAGAGTTGATGATTGTGAAGTAACATCTTTAGGTGTTCAACGGGAAGGATCCCATAGAATAATCTTCACCACTCATTGAATTAGGTCATTAAAGTAGCGCAACCTGAAGTGTGGTGGTATCATAACCCACAAGGCATCTGCCTTACTTTGGCACGCACCGTTGTATAAAGGTAATAACAGTGATCAAGAGTGTCTTGGCATCCGATTTTTATCATGTTATTGGTAATATCACATTTTTTTTGGAGAACAGACAAATGTCGATAACATCATGAAAATACACCTTAAGTATTAATGTTGGTGAATTTTTAGTATTTTCGAATAAATTTTTGAAAGGGTTCTATTACCCTCTGTGAAAGGTAATTGTTACCTAAGGAAAGTGTCTAATCATATTGAGGAGTATTGCACTGCATCAGGTGTCATATGGATTTTCATCTGTTGGTGAAACACACATTGTCTCCATTGGATGTCAGGGAGAAATTTCATTAGTGTAGTTTTCGTCTCCCCGAAATCTCATTAATAACACTGTTGTCATTGAATGGGAAGTACAGTCTTAGGTGAGCATTGAGTCACCTCACGATGTACGAGTTTTTAGGTTTGAGAGTGTTTCTCATCGTCGGTGAATCATGTTGATTATATAGGCATTTTCTGGAAAGAGTGTCACGAACAATTTCTTTGGGGTTAAGAAAGTTTTAGTAATCATGAATCATTAGAGAACTATGAAATTATGGTTTTTCATCTTTTTATATTTAAGGTCAAGGGCCTAATCTAACGGATAAGGTTTTTGTAGTTTAGGCAACTTCATTATGTGCATCGGTGTTAAATTGTCTAATGTTGGGATTGTCTTGGATATCCATTGTCAGAATGCACATAGAGATTTTTAGTTGTGTAGTGGTTTGAGAACAGGATGTCTTCGAGGCTTTCTGATATAGAAGTGATAATATAGCACGATTAGTATGCACAAGTGGCATCACATAGTGTGCGTGCTAGTATACTTCAGTCAAATCCTGACGAGAAGATAATGTTGTCCATCGCGTGTCTTGTGCATGAAGTCATGACTATAGAATACAAAATAAAGGGTTCAATGCGGTTTGGTCATCACAAACTTTCTAAATATGCCGATGTCAATTGTCATAATTAGCATATAACTCAAGTGAAGGAGTTGTGACACGTCGCCTATTTTAATAACTGTTGATTAGTCCTTTATCATAATAATCAGGAATCTCATATGGTCCATTCTTATCTTCACTACCGAAAAACCTTTTCAATTACTAACCACCTATGTTAAAATAATCTAGTGCCAAATTTATCTTTCATTATTATAAAAACGTGAAGAAATAAATTAATTTATACAAACCATCCACACAATTATAATCTCAACAATCACACAATAGATATATAAATAAATAAGATTGAATAAACCATCAGTTCCCAAAACAAATGATCCAACGACAATCTAAAATAAATAACCAAATCTTAATACAATATGATAAATAAACTGAAAACTAAATAGTCTTAGAGCAACAGGACCTAATGAAATACTGAAGAAATTCTATCTAGAAAGAATGTGCCAAATCGTGTAAAGAAACTAATGCAAGCCTCCAAAATTTTCGTAGCTACACATCCCTGGATAGATTCATCATGCTTGGCGTCCCTATAGTCAGACACCTAAAAGGTTTTGAAAATATTTTGACATGGGTAAAAGCCCAAGAAAATAGTTTGAAAATATTTTTCAAGTGTTTAAATCAGAGTTAAATAAGTTATTTATTACACATGTAAATTCCACATACACTCTGTTAAATTCCTCACCTCAGCTAATGTGCACACCTAACATACCCTATCTAGCTATGCTTCCCATCCAAACTATATAACTTAATCCAAAAACTCGATAAGTCTATCCCACTCATATCACCCACAAGACACACTACCATAGTCTAAAGAATCAATTTTATCCACTTATTCTTTTGAGACAATTAGTTAAGTTTCTCTACTTAAATATTTTTAAATATACACTATATATCAATTCTACTATCACACATAAGTATATATAACGTACTTGTATATATTTAACACATATATAATATATACAAGTATAGCATCCCTGTAATGTCCCCTCGCGATGCTGGCATACTAAGCAATCAAGTACATGTACCTCTCGTACAAATCAAGGACTATTGGTTCGACATGTGTCCTTAAAGACATAAATCAATCAACACACATACTGGAGGCGAACATCGTTCTAAGACTTTGGGATACGCATATACCTAACGTACCCAAATGACACACCGATCCTACTAATACATGACACATAGTGAGCCACCCTAAGTTTCATGTTCTAGGGCACAAATCCAGACCTCACTGGAATCGCCAAGGTGGGATCTCCCTTTATGCTGAAACCTTTCGATAGCAGGCAATGTAGGTATGTTAACACACATAATCAATCACAACCATAGGTATTCAGACTACCTATATATGTATATTTTTCAGTAGGAATACTCACAACCCATTTTAGAAGTCTGTACATAGTATGCATCTCTTGCATACTCTTCATACCAATGATTACAATTATAACCTATTATTATATATTTTCGAGTATCGCTCACTATCCCAAGGCTCTTAGTTACACCTTAATCAATATAAGTAGATAATAAAGTTATGCACTACTAGTTTAAATCATAAGTTCACTTATCTCTCCATGGTTCATTTTATTCTTGTGAATTTATAAATCTTCACATTTATCTCAATAGGTTCTAGACTTTAATCCTCCTATTTTTGCTAAGCCTAAACTATCTCATAGGCCTACACAAATTCACTGTGTCCATTACTATGTTTAAGTAATAACCCAAAAATCTCCCCATAAATTATTCATAAATTTTCGGGCTTAAAATGGAAAATTTCACAATTCTGGACAAACTAAATCGAGTCACCCAAGGAACCAAATCGATTCTCTTAATCGATTCACCCTTGGTCCGAATCAATTTGTTTTGTCACAGATCGTCTACTTCATTTAATTTTCTGTATTTTCTCCATTTTTTATCTCCATACCTTCATGTATTCTTCCTAAACTCCTAACCAACTTATTCAAAAACTATATATAGATGTAGGGATTATTTCTAACATAAATACATTTGTAAATCTCCATTAAATCAATCCAAAAATTGATCATTATTCCATATTCATTCAAAACCCTAGTTTTACACGTTCTTCATAATTGTTCATCAATACCCAAATTTCTTTCATATTCATAACTCCATCACTTCTGATTTCTTTTTTTCTATATAAATGGACAGATTTTATATGCAATCCTACCCAAAATTTATGAGTTATATTTATTAAAATCCAAGAAGATCGGCAATACTGATTAAGTTGAAAACCCTACACTACATGGGCGTTATAACTTAATTAAAACATGCAAGATAAACACTTGTATTGGGTTTATTTGTCTAATCTCATTTTTTGTGTTATGGAGAAGTCCCTCCCTTTCTCTGATTACAAATCCAACACTTTGGTGCGGAGAATTGGTGTTGCACCACTAATAACTCTTTTCTCATATTCCCTTATTTCATCCTTTCTCTCAAGATTGATAAAAACCTCGCTCTACACTCGTAAGGGATGATATATTCCTTTAATGTTTAGAGTTCTCTCTACCACAAACTCCCAACTGATCAAAACGCTCGCTCGTTATTTCGATTTAGTCTTTAATCGCGCCGAGACCCAAATACTACACACAAGTACATTATTTCGGCTATTTTGACCCTTTCGGAATCAAGAGTGACCACAGAATCACCATTTGAGTCACTCTACAATAAAGTCCTATCTCGACCCCAATTAGACTACACAGGAGTCCCAATTGAGATGTACCAATCTCACTTCACTTTCGCTCACTATTATGTAAAAATATTTAATTACTATTCACTTGGTAATTATATTCAATAATATTAATCATTCTCTCTTTGATTAATAAATTTAATCACCACATAATATTTTATTTTATTAAATTACGTCACACATCTAATTGAAATTAGCACAGTTAAATCAATTTTGAATACTAAAAAATACGGGGTTTTACAGGCGTATTGCCTCAAAATATTACGAAGTATGCGATAAGTTGCCATTGTTGGAATGACACCCACGGTGATGTTGGAATGACATGAGATAGGGTTTTAGACAGTAATGTTCTTGGATACAGATTGCTCATGTCCCGAGGTATATGGTAATGTAGGTGAGTTTAGTGGATTTTATACTTGATCTTAAACTCCAGGTGTATTGTTTTCATAATGAGTAAGGAAACATTATACACATGGAAACTAAGAGAGGTAACTGACATTTTGGCAGTTATTTTGTGTTCAAAAGGATTAAACCAAAGGTGTAGGTACCACTTCTAAGGAGGGAAGTCTATAGTTGTGATCCTTATAATAGTAAGACATTCATTTCCATCATGTAAGGTTGACGATTTCGTTGTTCGACTCATTATGGATTGACACCTTCGGATGGTGGTTCGTGGCCATGAAAGGGCTATGATGATTTGTAGTAATAAAACTTATTGGTATCTCTTGTTATTTGTGGTGTTGGATCCACGATGCGAAGTGTATGGTAAGTTAATTACAGTTGAAAATCTCTCGAGTTTTAAAAAGGAAGGTTTGGTGGTCTATAACATTTCGAAAGAGTTTAGTTTGATTCTAATGGTTTCATATTATTTCTCAGTGGCTAGCGAGGTACAAACCGATTTGAGTCAGCAAGTACGGGTTAGTTCGGGCATGGCTAGTGCACTACAGTAACTGAGGGTGTATTCTTTATGACTACTCATTTAGATTGAATGAGAATCCTAGTTGCAAGTTCACGAAACCATGAGTAAATTAAATTATGGTGCACAAATGCCTGAGTAATTGAAAATGTATGCATATTTGTTTAATTCTTTTGGGCTTAGTGGTCCGTTGTATGCGATCGATAGAGCATAGGATACGAACAATGTCATGGGTACACGGTTTCGTAATTCAAAGGTTGATTTAGAGATATTATAAGATTTTGACACTAACAAGTAGAAGTGGAGTCATCGAATTAATATTTCGACATCGTTTAGTTACCCGTCCTAATGGAATGTCATGTTTGGAATTGTGATGTTCTACATTGCATTGCATGGGGTGTCGTAGCATGCAAATGGGTTCTTTATAAATGTGAAGCCTAAGAAATATTTATATGTGTATGGGATGCATATTTGGAACAATGATCACGTAAATGAACAAAAAAATAAAATATTTTAGATTTTTTGTGAAACAAAAAATACCATCTATATATGAGGTTAAAAGTTAGTTGTATATTGATATGTGACTTAGGTGACTACACATGAAGGATTCTAGTGTTGCTACATGTGTTAGATTGCAATTTAAGCTTATAGCTAATGGCAGTCGTTGATATTTTTCTAGTGGTAGTTATAATTCCTATAGGTGTTAACTGGGGAATGGGAAGTGATAAATATGGTAGTATTTGTACGGGTGTTGTGGATTTGGTGGTTACGTATGGCCTATAGTAGGGAACATTAATAAAATAATGGAAATGTGGGGCATCCATTGCTATGGATTGATAAAGAAATTTAGATGACAAATTTCCTAAGTGGGAAAGAATGTAATACCCTTTATTTTAGTAAATAAAGTAATTTTTAAATATTTGGGTCGCTCAAAAGTTTTATGTAGAACAGTTTCATTGCAAATGTTAAATTTAATAATTTATGTTTTAAGTGAACGTTTCACGTAAAAAATTTGTACAAAAATTTATATGCATTATACGAAGGTTGAATATAACAAATAAGAATTTTCATGTCGTGTTCGGGCTTGTGTTAGTGCCTGCATGATGCACAAGCGCAAAAAGGATAATAAAAGGGGACAAATTTGTAATTTACCTTAAACGACTGAATAAAAGTGTGCAAACCATTTGTATTGTCTTAATAACGTATAACAAGTGTTGCAGACATATTATTTAGGTTATTTTTTATATAGGGTACAAATATTATTTAATGACTGATATTATATTTTATATATCTATTCCTATATATGATAGTTGTGTTGTTAGTTTTTGATCGATTGCCATTAAATTTCATGTCACATATGATCTTATTATACATACATTATCATTATTAGTTCTATTAGATACTTGGCATTTTTTTAAGGCTGGTCAAACGGGACAATTAATAAGGGGTAACATGCATTTTTACTAGTGCATATATATCATTAGTTAAAATAAGAGAGGAATTTGGTGATGAAGGCATGCTCATGTGAGATAGAGTCGTACAGTAAGAAAACTAGAAAAACAACAGCGCTTGAAGATTCTAATCATTTGAAATGCTTCCAGATCAAATCACTTCAACATCTAGATCTAAATGGGATTTTTATATAGAAACCAACCCTTCCTTATTCTCTTAGAGAACTCTTCTAAACCAAACCAAAATAAGAGGAGGGAGACTCTCCTTAAAAATTCTCCCAAAACTCCAACTACATATGGGACACATAACACACATGTAATAGCCCATATCCCACCATTTTGAAGAATAAACCATTATTCTTGAACTTAATAAACACGCAACCTTGGATTATGATATTTATATTATTTTTGATCGGGTGTTGAAGGTATTTTCAGAATACTCTTTCTCCATTTTATTGAATATAGAAAGGTGTATTTTTTATGGAGTTTGAAGGGCATTTTCTAAGAGAGTTACACTTGGAGCCTTCGTGGAGTCTTTGGTGATTTTCTTAATGGAATTTATGACAAGCGGTGTGGTTTATTTAATGGCATCTTATATTCTGAAAATTTGTTATGAATGCTAGGTATATATGTTTAGGAACACACACACACACACACACACATATATATATATATAGGGAGAGGTTCACAAGTGAACCTAAAAGATGAACTTTTTAATGAACCTTAACAAAAAATACATAACAATTAATTAATTTTAATTCCTATGTTGTAATTGGTCCGCGCCAGCGGCAACGGACACATGTGTTGATAGATCCCCAACACCCCCACCCCACCCACCCCGGCACCCCCCACCCCACCCCCATGGCAGCCCTGCTGCCATAAGGGCTGATATAAGGGCTGCCATGGTGATGGTGGTGGTTGGGGTGGGGGTGGTGGGGTGGGGTACCGGGGGTGTGAGAGAGTTGGGATCGATCGAAACGCATGTCCGTTGCCGCTGGCGCGGACCAATCACAACATACAAATTAAAAGTAATGAGTTGTTAGGTGTTATTTTGTTAAGGTTCATTAAAAAGTTCATCTTTTAGGTTCACTTGTGAATCTCTCCCTATATATATATATATATATATATATATATATATATATATATATATATATATATATATATATATATATATATAATAAAGTAGAAAACTTATGTATGTCATAAGATAGCACCATGATGTCATCGATATGAATTTTTGTTGCATTCCCTATTTTACCCTTCAAGTTTTTGGTTCACCCTCATTTATCACTTCCCAAATTTACACTTTAATTTAAAATTGGGGATAGTTTGATCAGAACCACTTCATGAATTCTCGATCTCAACAGACATTATTTTTTCGGCTGTACAACACCCGTTTGTTGTCTCTCTCTAAACAACAACTACTCACATGATTTTCAACGCAACTCTCTAAATCTAGACCAAATTAGATTTCTCTCAACTCACCCCATCTTCTTCCTCACACCTCTCACCCGTTCTCTCTCTCCAACCTCCCTAACCTAACATTCCAACCTTCCATTCCATCCAGCCTCTACCAAGATCTGGACAGACCGAACTACAACCTCCATAACCAAAAGCATAAAACCCACATACCATTTCTGAACCGCCATAACCCACCACCTCTCAAACTATAAAATACCCATTGCCCAGTCCTAGACCCGACAAAACCGAAATCCTTTTACCTCCGGCCTAAACTCGGCAGTAAATCGATAAGGTGCAGATCAGTTGTACTCCATTTTTTGTTGTTCTGCCCCTGCCCCTGCCCATTTTCCTTTTCTTTTTTTGTTACGAAGATAACAGATCTAAGGACGATCTGTTGTATTTTTTGTATGTGCTTTTGTATTTGGAGTGTGATTTTGTATTTGTATTTGGTGTGTGATTTTGTATTGGTGTTTGGCGTATACTTGCATCTGTTTGAGAAGATTGAAACATATCTCACACTTGCATCAATTTGTTGCAGATTTGGGTTCACACACTTCCTTCAAAAGGGTTCTCAGCTCTTGCTGTTTCTATTTTTGTCTTGCTCCAAAGGTTTGCTATTTCTCTCTAAGGTCCCTGAGCTTTTTTTTTTCTATTTTACATGATCTTCCATTTTTTTATTCCAAACTAAGGTTTGTTATTTCTCTCTAAACTAAGGTTTGTTTTTTCTTTTATATTTGAAAGGTTATCTTCAATTAATCTTTCACACCACTAACGACGAACGTTGGGAATCACAAGTTAGAGTTCAGCTTCAATTACTCTTTCACACTACTTTATTTGCCAAGGTAATTAACTAAAAAAAATTATCTTTTTTTTTCTTCGTTCTGGGTATGTATTTTATATTTGGCTTATTTATTTATTCGATTTGAGTGTTGTGAAGTTATAAATCACATATCTTAATTTGGATTTGGTGTTGGAGTTGGGTATAGATTTTGGGTGGGCGTACAAATTATTGGGTTTAATTATTGGGTTTCCTCCTCGCTGACCGCCCATGGTGGTTTTGGTTAATTATTGGGCTTTTCAAAACATTAAATATTGGGTTAATTATTTGGGTTTTCAAAACATTAAATACTGTACACGGAAAATTCAATGCTCAAGATCTCAATGCCTTTCTCAAGGAACACAAACTACAAATAGAGAAGATCTTGAATGAGGAAATCAGTGGGAAGGCTTCAAATATTGAGTTTTTATGTCTTCTTTTCGTAATTATGGTACTCAATTGAGTTATGTTTTGTTGTTGTTGAGTTTGTTTGTATGTGTTGGGATTTTACAGGTGCGAGCTCAATGGTTACTGCGATTTGCTATACTTGGTGGTTACAAAATAAGTTCAGGACGAATAAGGATGAAGTTGAAAGACATGGAAATGAATTGGTCCTTGTGGTACCTGTCGTGAATATAAGAAGAGGAAAGATTTGGGAGAGTAATTTTGTGTTCAATATTCGCCACTTACGTTGTTAGCTTGAAATTAGAAGTATGCTATCACTTTTATTCTTAATCCAACTCACACACTTCACATTTTGGTGGAGCCCGTCTCACCAGATTTTGGATTACTGCTTGATTAATATAACATGCAAAAGAGAGAGAACATCATCCAAAATTAACTAATATCTTTATTTATTTCTTAATTACTGGGGTTTTAAAAACTTTAAATATTAATTTCTAAAGGTATTATCATATACTATTGTAGAGTTTTTTAAAGTCAAATTTATTATTATATGTTGTTCCACGTTTTAGATTTCATCTTGAAAAAAGTGAGTTCTGATAGTTGCATTTTACCATACATGTAGTAGATATGAGTGCCTTTTCACTTCATAAGAACTGAGTTTTGAGTGTGGAAATGGGTTTTGGTTCGATAAAGATTTGTTGTGGTACTTCATGCTTAAGTTTTCTATATAGAAATGCGTCAAAAACATTATTTTTGTCAAAAACACTGTTTTTTTAATTTTTGGCGCTCAAATAATAAATGATATTATTTTAAGCAAAAAAACATTTCAAATTTTTATTTTTGGAAAACAAATAATGAAAATATATTTTTTTATCAAAAAACACTGAATATTTTTATTTTTGGCAAATAATCACTCGAAATGTTATTTATCGTTTTCAATTTAATGTGGAAAAGTGTTGGGGCCTATATTATTATGTTATTTGCAGTTCTATATATACTTTTAAAATTTTTATGTTAATTTATATGGTAGAGTGTTATTTTTGTTTTTTTGCCAAACTTGATAGATTGTTCTTTTCAATAATATTTACTTTCTTTCGTTTCAAGTTTTCTACACATGGCACGAGGTAGTAAGGACGACTTAGTTTTTCAACTAATTCAAAACTTCATAATTTTGTAGTTATTAAACTAAAAAAAAAAGAAGGTAAACTTTTGCAGATCATCACATGTGTAGAGGCATAGGCTCTGTTAAAGGCGCCTATGGAGGGGACAACTCTTACAATTTTTTTATTCATTTTGTGTCCACCAACTAATACTCACTATTTATAAAGTTATGTATTAATGGGACATGGCAAGTTCTATAATTTTCTAACTCACATAGAGTTGTCAACCGTAGGGTAGGGCATGAACTATCCAAATAGACATACTTAGGTATTATTAATGGAACATGGCAAGTTTATATTATTGATAGAAGGTTTTTTAAACAAAAAATAAACCCGCTCAAAATAAAAATGAAACAACACGACGCGGCATCAAATATTTATTTGTTTACCAATCACGAACATTACCTAAGTAAAAGCGGCATAACACAATGTTCTTTGAACGAAAAATGAACCCGGCCAAAATAAAAATGGACCAATACGACACATCATGAAATCTTTTTTTTACTTATAAGAAACACTACACAAGTAAAAGCATCACGCGAAAGAGTCCATGATTACTTATACACAATTCAATACTTTGGGGAATAAAACTTTTACCGTTTTGCAATTATCTATTTTGGAAATTTTCGCCCTTTTTTGTTTATGTATCTTGGAAATTTTCTTCGTGTCTTCAGGCACACCCTTTTTGACTTAAATTATTCACGATTCAATACATTGGATAAGTTTGCGCATCAAAAGTTATTTTATTTATTTATTGGTGTGTTTATTTTTTTCACGAATTGATTTAATTGATAATTCATATATTAGTTATGTAGGAGTATTTTTTATTTCTTAAACACAATCGATATTACTATAAACAAAGGAAAATTTTGCTAAATTTTATTTAGTTATTGATACATTCGTTGATATTTATATGAGGTCCAACATATAAAATATTTATACATCTGTGTGTAAAAAATTGTTTTACTTAAATTTACCCGATTCTATACTTTGAAAATTTACACTTTTAACATATAAAATATTTATTATTTATATTATACACGACTTTATGCTTTTCAAAATTATCAGCGCGCCTTCAGGCATGGGCATAGTCTAGTGTGTGTGTGTGTGTATATATATATATATATATATATATATATATATATATACTAGGGTATGCCCGTGCCTGAAGGCACGATGCAAAATTTTAGAAGTGTACATCGTTGATTGGACCATATGTCCTATTTACATACATAGGCACCATGTTTATGTACATATATACATTCACCGTGGTACGAACCTACTATGTAAAAAACTTTATTTACAACATATAATTGTAAACAATGTAAAAATTTTGGACAAATTTTGCATACGTTTATATAACTATTCAACGTGTTTAATTCATCGTGGATCTCGTATAAACATCTAATTTAAGTCCTAAAGTTTTTTTACAACGCCATTTAAAGATTTTAGAAATTTTGGGCAAAATCCCTTATGTTTATAGGACTTTCCCGTTTTTAAAAAATAAAAAATACTCCCAACAATAATAATAATGATAGTCCATCTCGGACCTTGTATAAACATTATCCATAATTTCAAACATACAAATACTAACATAAAACCTGAACATGTAATCAAATTCAAATCAAGACTCCCATAATTTCTAGCCAACATCGCCCTAGATCACAAACTAATAAACATAGAACCTAAAATAAAAACGAAGTAATGAAATCAATAATTATCGTTGTCAATTGGTTGAGCGTTAAAATCGTTGGGTCATCAAATAACTTTCGATGTTTCTCCTCACAATGTCCAGCGTGTGTCGTGCAGTGTTGCGGTCCGCGTGAGCTTGTTCACCCGAAAAAAATGCACTTCTGATTTCCATTTCAATATTGATTGGATCAGGGGGTGTTCCCAAGGAAAACACTTTCATGATATGTCCAACCAAAATGTTTAAAACCTGAACAAAGTGCCACAGATGTCATAAAAAAGGGAAAATGAGAAAATAATATCAACAAATAAAGACCTGAACAAATAATATCAACATAAGATAAAAATATGACCAAAAAAGAGAGAATGAAATAATAAGTATCAAGAAACATAAAGATAGCATCAATGTGTACCTTGGGTCGTTAATCCCCGAAGAGTTGGTGAGAAGATAGAAAAACTACGGTACAAATGTTCATATGAATACAAAAAAGAACCTAATTTGAATGTAATTCTGATAATCATATCGCAAAATGACCTAAAAAGCATATCAAATGATAGGATTTAAATGAAAATGATGTAAGCAAAGACACATTTTGTAAATTATATCACGAAAGTGAAGACATCGACGTCACCATACCTATGTATGAAGTGAACACATACATAAATTTGATCTTTTATTATTGATTTGGAAATTAAACCATCAAATTTACAACACATTCCATGATATGTTTATGGGGATGACAACAGAATTTAGTTAACATAACTAAAAAAAAAACATCAACCAAATTAAGATACAAATGTCAATTGCACCTCGGATCTGTTTGGCTCTGTTTTCTACTTGGTTATTCTTGAAGCTCTATTTTGTACTTGGTTATTCTTGGTTTTGAACTTGGTTATTCTCGAATCTCTGTTTTTCATCCTTGGATCTGTTCGGCTCACCTTTAAGGTAGGCACAAAGTTATTTATCAACCGAGTATGATCTGTACAATTTCAGTTAAAAAAACAACTCCAAGCTATTAAACTATTAAAGTCAAATACCTATTATCAGAGACATTCTCCATGAGAGTATCATGTCCATAAAATAAATCCCGCTGAATGGTGACTGCTGAACACTGAGGTGAATCAAACTTATCTGGTAACCTAAACAATTACGATTAGAAAAAACTCAATTAAAACATCCCACGATCACACAATCAATAAATAAAAAAAATAGATAATTTTACATGGGAGGCTTGGTAACACGTGCTCGTTCCTAACCGACCAAACAAACGACAAACCTGGAAATAATTAATTTTTTAGAGTTAGCTAGAATTGGGAAATCCCAAACAGTATCTTAAAATATGAGATGGAATCTCCATTTTATGTAAATCAAAAGCAAAATTACCAACGAAGTAGTAGAACAAAAAAAAACAAAAAAAAAGAACAAATATCAATGCAATGATATTACAGCGCATACAGAGAAAAGAAAGCAACTATGTCAAGATCATCGATGCAACCGTAGATATCACTGTGATATTCACACTTAAACTGTTGTGAAAAATCAGTGTGATATTCAACATATGAATATTACAACAGATATTCACAGATGAAAAATCACTATGATATCTACATCTGTTGAAAAATCACACTTAAAAATGTTGTTTAAGCACTGTGATGTTTTCCAATGCTGCAATCCATCTATTCCATCTAACGCAGTATGAGTTTTAACTATAAAGCCTACTTATGCCTGCAAAATAATAAAAAAGGAGAACAACCTCTGGTGCTGAAAAAAAAAGTTTGAACAACACTCTTGTCATAGCAAGATTTTTTGAAATTAGTAGAGAGATCTAAACTAAGATGGTACATCATTTGGAAAGTATAATACGGAAAAAAAGTAATGTAAGGACAGAATATTAATGCGACAAAAATACTTACAGATCTGTGACAATCAGTACCCCACGTAATTTACAGGTATCAATATCATGGAAGTTCCATTCATTCAAAACATAATATAAAATCAGTCATAAATCAAAAGGTATAGAAATTAAAACTCGATGGCAGGAAGATCTGAAACACTTTGTGCTTGCCTTGGTTACTGTCTCATTCCCTTCAATAACTCATTCAATACCATCCCTTCAAACAAATCTAATTGAGGACCACAATGGGCAATGCAAAAACAAAACATACTCTACGGAAAATTGTTGATATCCATTCTTCCAGCATATTACATTTGTTATGTTTTAAGGTTTGTAGGATAATCTAGATCAGCAGCAAGGAAAAATAGTGTCTCTCAAAGCACATCATTAGCTAGCCTCACTTGTCTGTCCTTGAGTAATGCCACGTCACTATTTTCCACAATCAACAGATAATGACCTCCGTCCTCACCATCACTCTGTGCTGATGCAGATGATGTAGAATCTGGCCCATCATCAGAATATGTTGCGTGATCAGGTAGATGTTTGACTGTTGTAACTTGAATACTATCTGGTAGTAAACAATTGCAGAAAGAAATCAAACAAAAAAAGTTTAGTTTCTTTGGAAACTTGGTATGAATGTCACTGCTATACATGTGAAGATTAGATCGAATCTGATGCCTCAAACTTGAACATTAATTACTTCAAGATCCAGTTATATTATCAATTATGTATGCTAAGGGAACAATAAGTGAAAGAATCTCTCTTTGGAATCATATTGATATGTTTTGATATACTTATGATGAGTTTCCTTACTAAATTATTGGGGATTTCAATGTAGTCCTTGATCAAAATTAAAAAATAGGGGGTAATAATATAAATTTTCATGTAGTGTAAGACTCTAAACGTATCATTTCCACAAATGGTCTTACTGATCTTCATTACATGGGCTCCAAATATACTTGGTGAAATTTAAAAGATGAAGAAGGAGCCATTATTTCTAGACTTAATAGAGGTCTTATCAATTTTAAATGGAAGAATGTTTTAACGACACCGTTATTACTCACCTCAATAAAAAATTCTCAGACCATTCTCCCCTCTTTCTTTCTATAAAAACTCACTGGGATAATTTTCTAAAACCTTTAAAATTTCAAAAGTGTTGGTTTAATAATACTGATATTTCTAAAGTGATCAAAGAATCCTTGGAAATTTTTATTCAAGCCTCTCCCATGCAAGTATTTTTTAAAAAACATCAAAGGTTGAAAGCTAAGCTAATTTTTTTCATGCTTCAGTCAAACCTAAAAGAAACCAACTTTGTGTGCAAAAAATCAATACGCATACTTAAGTTGATAGTCAAAATGATATTCAAGAGGCCTTTATCAATAACTTCCAATCTTACCCATATACAGAACCTACCACTGGCGATCCCCAACTTCTTGATGCTATTCTGAGTCCACTCATTGATGATGCAAATTCATCATTGGTTAACTTTCCTTTTGAATATGACATTTTGGCAGCTATTTCAGATCTAAATGGTCAAAGTGCTCTGGTCTATATGGTTTTAGAGGCATGTGCTATTCCAAATTTTGGGACATCATCAAGAAAGGCCTAATTATATCCATCATACATGCACATATTCTGTTAACACTATTTGGATCAAACTGACATTAGCATATCACATAAAAGAAATCAAGTAAACTTCTTGTATACTGAGAAACACAACTAAAAAGGTAAATGTTGAAAGCTAAGCTTAAGAGGCGTAACAAATCCATTTTCAAAGATAATTCTTAGAATATGAGTTGATTGCCAAGGAATTTAATTGCGACCAAAATTTGGTACATATATTAGAAATGCGATGCATCAAATAAAGTCAAAGCTAAATCTAGTTTTAAAAACATAGGAGACCTTCAAAAAATAGATATCCAATTTTAAATCCTTTAAAGAAGGGGATTTAAACACTAAGTTTTTTCATGCTTCAGTTAAAGCTAAAAGAAATCAACTGTGTGTGCAAAAAATCAATAAGTCTAATGATACTTAAGTTGATAATCAAAATGATATTCAAGAGGCCTTTATCAATAACTTCCAATCTTACCCATATACAGAACCTACCACTGGCCATCCCCAACTTCTTGATGCTATTCTGAGTGTACTCATTAATGATGCAAATTCATCCTTGGTTGACTTTCCTTTTGAATATGAAATTTTGGCAGCTATTTCAGATCTAAATGGTCAAAGTGCTCCGGTCTATATGGTTTTAGAGGCACGTTCTATTCCAAATTTTGGGACATCATCAAGAAATGCCTAATTATAGCCATCGTATATTCACATATTCAATTAACGTTATTTAGATCAAGATGACATTAGCATATCACGTAAAAGAAGTCAACTAAACTTCTTGTATACTGAGAAACATAACTAAAAAGTTAAATGTTGAAAGCTAATCTTAAGAGGCTTAACAAATCCTTTTTCAAAGACAATTTGTAGAATATGAGTTAATTGCCAAGGAATTTAATTGTGACCAAAATCTGGTACAGATTAGAAATGCGATGAAGCATATAAAGTCAAAGCTAAATCTAGTTTTAAAGACATAGGAGAAGTTCTGAAAATAGATATCCAATTTTAAATCCTTTAAAGAAGGGGATTTAAACACTAAGTTTTTTCATGCTTCAGTCAAAGCTAAAAGAAATCAACTTTGTGTGCAAAAAATCAATAAGTCTGATGATACTTAAGTTGATGATCAAAATGATATTCAAGAGTCCTTTATCAATAACTTCCAATCTTACCCATATACAGAACCTACCACTGGCCATCCCCAACCTCTTGATGCTATTCCGAGTTTACTCATTGATGATGCAAATTCATCCTTGGTTGACTTTCCTTTTGAATATGAAATTTTGGCAGCTATTTCACATCTAAATGGTCAAAGTGCTCTAGGTCTATAAGGTTTTAGAGGCATGTTATATTCCAAATTTTGGGACATCATCAAGAAAGGCCTAATTATAGACATCGTACATGCACATATTCTGTTAACGTTATTTAGGTCAAGCTGGAATTAGCATATCACATAAAAGAAATCAAGTAAACTTCTTGTATACGGAGAAACATAACTAAAAAGGTAAATGTTTTTTGTTATGAAGCTTACCAATTGGATCAGACTGACATTACCACATTCTCCCTCTGTTTGAGATAACCTGAAATATGAAGAGAAAATTAGAATATTACAATGAATAAAACTTATCAATATCATAATAATGAAGAGAAAATTAGAATATTACATTGGCAATGAAATCTCTACTATAATTAAAGCATTATAACACATGATTACTTTATTAAAAAACACTTTTCACAAATTTATTACCCAAAATCAAACGAATTACTCTTAAAAAATTGACATACAAATCTATAATAATATGTCATAGTATCCATAAAAAAGGTTTACAATCAAACATTAAAAAATGGTAAGCATGCCATTAAGAAAATCAAGAAGTTTATTGATGTCATGAAACGTAATTATTCTATTCGAGAACCTGCAAGATCAAGCAATACAAAAAAAGTGAGTGTTCTCACTTCTTGTACATACTTCACAATAATCACACATTACTAAACTAATATGTAAGAGACATGTAAAATAACTCAATATAGAGCTGCGGTATACTTGAGAGAGTAAAAAATTAGAGAAATGAGTAGTTCTTGTATAATTATGAAACAAATTTAGTAAGTACCTCAATATCAAAATAAAACCATTAAGAACCCATAAATCATACCCAAAATAACCATTTACTTAATGTCAAAAGTTTGAAATCTGGAAGGAAAATAAAGTCTACAGAAAACTCAAATACACTCCCCAAAATTAGCAAAATCTACACAAAAAACCTTAAAATTTAAGAAACCCAAAACCAAGAGCCTTATTTAAGAAACCTAAAAACTCACGCGCAACTTGGTAAATAAACTGAATTTGTGCCTAAGATACCTAACTATGTTTATGGGGTATTAAAAGTTCCAAACTCAACACGACTAAAGAGGGAGACAACAACATTAAATCATAAAAAAGATGCACCGTTGAATCATCAAAAATAAATTAAAGGTCTAAAATCAACCTCATTCAGCAAGGGTAAATAAAGTATGTCATCCTTGATAAGCATCAAAACCTCTTGCTTCAGTAAGGCCAACTCAGTAATAAATCATCTTATTAAGTGGTCCTGAGATCATAAAAACTCGGTCAAAATTTTGTCTACCATGGAGAGGCTTGGAAACATAGATAAAAATCCATACTTATTAAAATAACAAACTAAACACTTGAAATTATCACAATATACTACATTAGGGAGAAAAACATAGAGAAATTATTCAAGCAATGAGAATTAGATCTGCAAATACAGTTAAAAAATATTAATGTTTCAAATAAAAAATAAAACAGAGGGAGAGAGACATACTCTGAAACACAACATGGTTTGAACAAAAAATGTGATCCCCTTTTCGATAGGTGGTGGGATAGAGAACCAAGAAAGAACAGAGAGTATACCTACAAAATATCCATGAATGCTCCAACTCTGAAATAAATAAAAATGATTAATTAACACCATTTTGTATCTCCAAGTACACCTCCAAGTACACTTTGTATTTCTCTTGATAAATATGAAACATTCCATAGAGGTTCACAATATAATAAATGAATATTGTAAACAATAAAAACTCCAAACAATATGAAGCATGTTATTGTAAGTATACATATTCCCCTTCACATTAGTAGCTATAATTCTAAAACCAACTAAAAAAAGTATAATAATGAAAACTCTCCAATTGCAAAGAAAAAACCACCAGTTAATGATTCAAGTAGTACATGATTATATTTAGGAAATGGATTGTCATTTTAGAATGAGTTTTATTACACCAAAAAATTTAAAAAATTGACACATGCCAATGAGGCAATGTTTCCAAAGTTAAAAGTAACAAATTCCAAAAGATAAGATCCAATAGTAAATTGAAGGGAAAATTGAAGCATACACCCTAAATTAAACCTCAAAACATTACAAATATAAAAGTGGAAACAAAAGGAAATATTTTTAATTCCAAGAAAAAAAATAGGGATTGACTCCTTCCATTCAACATAGAAAATCAATTGGACCGTAGATCCCGTGTAAAATGGAGATTTCAAAAACATCCATAAATAAAGAAAAAAGAAAAGACAGTGGTAGAAATTGCATAGAAATAAGATATATGAATAAAGCATACAAAGTGGTAGAAATTGCAACAATAATGAGCAGTCTCCCCTAGTACACTTTGTATCTCTCTAGATAAATATGAAAACATTCCATAGAAGCTCATAATATAAAAACTCCAAACAATATGAAGCATGTCATTATAAGCATGTTATTGTAAGTATACAAACAATATGAATCCTATTACTGTAAGTATACACATTCCATAGTAGCGTTGGATGCTTTGGTGTGGAGCTACTTTCAACGAATCTAAATATCATTACTCACATTTGCCCAAGAAATAAGCAGTGCATACACAATTCCATAGAAGAAGTATGCAAAGTGGACACCAAATAAACCCTAAAGGTTGAAACAAACACGTATATAAAGAAAATTTATGGATCTAGATTAAACGTCGTATTCCATATCGCTGACATTTGCCCAAGAAAAAAAATCAAACGCATCTACATATAAATGAGTCTGTGATGTTAAAATTACAATGGATAGGAATATCCACGGAGATACCTCGAATCCACACCCAATTCACGAACCAACGCAAGACGCCCTGTGCGTGCCACCTACAAAAGAGAGAACATGCTTAGTAACATATCACACTATTTAGCTAAAAATTGAATAATAAAACAGAAACAGAAACATCATCTCAGCCAAGTGTTGTTCGTATGGATCAAATCAGAAATGAAAAACATACCTCACAAAGGCCATATGGTTCCATTAGTCTCTACAGAGCAACCAGAATCACCTTTGAAACCTAAAATCCAATAACACAATACAAAATCGGGAGTGAAAAATACCCTAAATCGCATTTGAAACCTAAAATCAAGAGGAAAAAAATTCATAATTGAAGCTCCATTTGAAACCTAATTTGAACCAAAGCAAAAGTTGCATTTGAAACCTAAACGGAACAAATAATTGAAAAAAGTATCAAAGAATAAATGTATTAATGAAACCCTAGGTTAGAAAAATTCATACCACTCGAATGAATTATCAAAACCCGAAGTCAATCAATAGAAAATGCACTTTCTCGATAAAATTAATGAAAAAACTCAATCAATCAAAACGTTTCCCACATTCAAAATGATTCAAATGTATCCCACTCAACAACACAACGAATCAATCAACTGAGCATTTTCAAGTCATAAAACTCAAAACCCAAGTTGACATTTTCACTAACTTTGTACTAACAACTTTTAATCAACAACAACAACAGAATTGGGGATTCAATCAACAAATACAATAGAAATACAAACTGAGCATTTTCAATCAACATAAAATGAAAAAACTTACCATAGATCTAATAGGTGACATCATTTGAAAATGTAAATAAAAACTCATGGTGCATGTACCTCAAAAGGGTTGGATCCCTTGCACTGGGTACTAACATCTTTAGTGAGTACTCAAAAAGAAAGTCTTTATAAAGGAACGTAGAGATAGATTATTATAACTAGTAAAAAATGGGGAAAAAGAGATAGATTAATACACAATCAAAGCATCAAGCCGTTAACACACAATCAGAGTCTTCAAACACAATAAAAAAAATATATAACCATGATTTATAAAGAGAAAAAACCCTACTATTAGGTTGTAATAAAAAATCAAAAGAATCAAGCCTAATCAAAAAAATCTTTCTTACAGCGGCCTGAAGAGCGAATCGTCCGCATGGAGTAGGGGCGGCTGTTGAAGCTGTGGGGATGTTTGAGGTAAGGTTTATTTTGTCCCAAAACGTTTAGGCAATGAGTGAACGGGGGAGAAATGTTTTGTGTGAGAATTGAGAGAGGGTGTGAGCGGGGAGAGAGTAGAGAACCATAATGGTTTTCACCAAAATACCCTCACTTTTGAATTAAGGTGCAAGTTTGGGAAGTTATAAAATGGGGGGAAATCAAAATTTTCAAGGGCAAAATAGGTATTGCAGGATAAAATCATATTGATGACATCATACTTCAAGCTTATGACATACATAAGTTTTCTACTTTATTATATATATATATATATATATATATATATTGTAACACATGATACTTACATGTAAAATTTATGATATAGTTTTATGTAAAATCAAGTGTTAACATGGGTTTAATATATGGTTTGCAAGTATTAAAATTTTAGAATATAAAGCGGGAGCCAATTTGAATTCCACGGAATTGAAATTGGCCTTTCAATTCCAATTCCGAACCTTGAAATTGGATTGCCAAACGGGCGGTTAATCTTTTCTATTTTATTGGTTTGCAATGAGAAGTCTAGGAAGTTTATTGTGCCTTTTCAATTCATCCGTTCAAAATGGATTAACTTTACTACCAATAATGAAACAGGTTATGTGTATAATATTAGTAATTTGTTTGATCAACTTTCTTGACAATTTGATATGGAAGTACGAGTGCTTATGGTCAAGTGATTTTTGTTACCCCCAAACCCTACAAAATAAGAAAAACATTGTGAATTACAGTATTACTGTGCTTATGGGCAAGTATATCATTGTGAATTACAGTATTACTGTACTTAATTATTTGAGAGGTCCTTTTCATTTCTTTTGTTAAATCTCTGATTGGTTACAATAATTTTAAAAAGGTTATAAAAACATTATTTTTACTTCAAAAGCATTTTTACAACTGTTTTGAAAATGTTCTTTTAAAAACTAATGTTTTCATAGTTGTTTTAAAAATGACTTTTAAACAAATTAAATTTTTATAACTATTTTTTAGAAAAAACTCGTTTTTTAAAAATTATTTATTTTAACAGTTTTTTTAGTAGAAAACAATTTGGGTATTTTTGCTCTGTAATTAGTTTTAGAACCAAAAGTAATTATATGGAATGAAAGAAGTTGTTATTTTATTGAAAAACATTTTTATAATTGTTTTAAAAATAGTTTTTTAAAACAATTATAAAAATGATCAAATATCAGAAAGTCTCTCAAATATTTTTTTAATACACATTTAGTCCAAGTTTTTTATTTTGTATCAAAAAGTCCTTCAAACTTCTATTTAACTAATATTCTTTTCCTTCTAAAGATCTGCGCTAGCGGCATGGTAAATGATTTTTTGGAGCAAAAAAAAAGTTTGGACTAAACATGTATTTAAAAATGTTCGAGGGACTATTTGGTATATGACTCTTATAAAAACATTACTTAAAAAACGTTTTTAAAATATTCAATTTATTTTTAAAGCGCCACCGCATTGAGGAATTGAAAAAAAAAAGGAAAGAAAAAAAGGACGACTTTAGGGCGAATGAGTATGCAATAAGATAACATTTCATCTTTATAATATAAGATGCATGGTCAATATTTAGACGCATATACTAATTCATTTTTTTTTTAAATTTAGATTTCTGTGGTTGTTCATCCACATTTGATGTGCATACCCATTTTTAATTCACTTTGTCATTGAACATCATTTACCAACATTATCATCATATATGTTATGCTTAATCTTTTTTTTAATTCATTATTAAACATGTTAGGTTTGTATTTTGAATAGTTTCTACTTTTTTTAGATGTTCTAACATTTAATTCATCTTTCTTAGAGATGTTATTTTAACATATAATATGCTTGAACGATATTATTTTCAGCGTGGTATTGACACAAGAAAACACGCAACTAGAAAATGTAGTATTACAAAAGGTGTGTAACATCATTATAAAATAATATGAAATTTAATTAGTATTTAAGTCTTTCTTAAAGTGTAAAATACCATACATAGGAGTGTGAGTGTTCTATAACCTAAAATACTTGAGAGTAAATTTATAATCATGCCATCGACACGGCTAGGAGTGTACTGTAATCACAAATAATCAGGAGCAAATTTATCTCCGTGCCATCGGCACGGGTACACCCTAGTGTATATATATATAGCAAGAGAGGAAAAGTAGATAAACGGGTCAGAGCCCGAGTTTTGAAAATAGTTAGCAAGTGCATAAATGCCTTATTTAAAAAAAAGGTTTTATCTCATATTTAAATTTGGTATCGCATCCCATGAGATACCCCTCACCTCTCTTCTAATAGTGCACGCCTATCGCATCCTAACAAAATACCCTAGTCAACCTACCCTGCTAAACTAGTTTATTACCCATCTTTTAACAATCCTAGTTAATCCAAGTACTAAGGGTTAAACTTCTCCCCAGTCTCAACACTATGCCATGTTCGTACGTGGGGTGTCTTGCAAAGCGAAATCCAAACAAGGAACCCCCCGATACACTACTACGAGGCAAGGTCGATCATCGAGATCCATTAGACCCTCAGCACATAACACACACACACACACACACACACACACACACACACACACACACATATATATATATATATATATATATAATAAATCCCAATTTAGAGAACTAAGGGTTAAAACTTCTCCCCAGTCTCAACACTAAGACATGTTCCTGCGTGGGTGTCTCGCAAAGCGAAATCCAAACAAGGAACCCCCCCGATACACTACTATGCGGCAAGGTCGGTCGTTTGGATCCATTAGAACCTCAGTACTCAATTTATACATATGTACTCAAATTTTATAAACGCATCATGTTACACGTCCGGATATATCTCCCAGAATGAGAATTCATTTACAACATGTTTACCAATTTCATTTTTCATTTCAAAACTTTCCATTTCCTTTCTTCTATCCAGGAATTGTATTTAAAAGACAATTTTATTATCATAAAAATGCTTTTTCATCTTATATGTTCCCATTTCCCTTCTTCCATCCAATAAATGTACATAAAGCCAAATCATTTATCCCATTTCCCTTATTCCATCCAAGAATTATATTTAAAGCCAATTTATTATCATAAATTTCTTTAACATCAATAATGTCCCACATTATTGAAAATAGTTATATACCATATCATATAACGCATCTAAGACCGCCCGTCCGGGTTTCCCAATGTGCGCGCCCCTAAATCACTATCATCTTCCAGGGCCTATCAATCAAGACAACCTGGGATCCTACAACGCAAGACGTCGGGAAGCGGGCATATGCCTGCGAGAGAGTCATAACCACACCCAGAATTACCTCACCATCGTAGAAAAACATTCAATAATCGCTCATATGGCCTAAGACTATATCCACTCTGCATTCATTAGCCAGGAGGCTTCACCTCATGTTCGAACTTCCCTTATGATATCATTTAGAGAGGTGTCAATATATAAATTATCATTTATGAAAATCATTTCTTTTTCCAATTTGAAAACATTCATATTTTACATTCGCAAAACTATTTGCTTATTTATTAAGCATCAAATTTTAGAATATGCATTTCTTATTCTCATAGTCATATTTTATTAATGACCTAAGACCCAAAGTGTAATTGTCCTCACACTAGTCTCCCAATAATCCAAAACATCAGCATTCTAACTTCTATTAATTCTAGGTCAATTTCCTATATCATATGGAACATTAACCTGTATAAAACATCCTTGGAGTAAACCCAATTAACCCGAAGCTAGTCTAGGATATTTGACTCCCTAACAGAAGCCCACAATATTCTAAAATTAAATAGGTTGTTGATTTCTTTCCCACAAACCCAAGGACTACATCTCATCCATATAATCCCTTAGAGGTCCCCACCCTAACTTAGGAACCATAAACCTTCAAATTCATCAATTTCTCTATTTTCCTCAAAAATATAGTTTAAGGGTTACACATTAAAAACCCTCACCTTGCCCTCCTAAATCTCCTCAATTGGAGGACTATATACTCCTAAAAGATCCCTTATATTATCCCATAATTAACCTCGAATCAATTAGAGTTGGAATTCATCCCATCCAATTCACCCTAGGAAAATTGCGTAACTTTCAGAAGGGGTCGATCGATCGACCCTTGGCCGTCGATCGATCGATCGCTCGATCGATCGATCCCCCTTGATCGATCGATCGATCATGGGGGGTAGCTTCTTCTCCGAGAAGCGGTTTTAGCCATTAAAGCTTCTACCAAGCTTTTGTTTTCGCACCCAACATCCTACACCCTCAACCAACTACAAATACACATACAATAAGGGTTCTAAACGTGCTTGAACCCGAAATCACCAATTAATTTTGATTAATTTCTTAGTTTCTCCAATTAGAAAATTATTGGGGTTTATTCGTTTTAACTCCCAAAAACCCGTTTTATCCACGAAAACTCAACCCAAAATCTTTATGGTTTGTTAATACCAAACTACGATATGAGATTTATGCTCAAAAGTAAATAAAACAAGTAAACACTTGCCTCGTGGATAAAATCAGACGATCCTGAGTCGAGTCCGGTGGAGTTTGGCCCGAGATCTTACTTTTTCCTCTCTTTTTTTCCTTCCTCTCTCTCTTCTCTCTTTTCTTTCTATTATCTCCCCATCTCCCTCCTTATATAAGGAGAAAAGGGTTTATACCCCTTAAAACCCAAAAATGACTCGTTTACTCAATTACGAGCCCGTTTAACTCTAAAATTCTCCGAAACTCAATTTCGACAATCGGACACTATTTTCGACTCTCTCAGCCATTCCGAGACTCACAGCGCAGTCGAAATTCCCATCCGAGGTACTTAACCGCAACCCCCTATTTTAACCCATACATTCCAATGCGGATTTTCCAATTAAAATCTTACCTTTAGTCGCTTGACTCAACGCTGACATATAATTAAATACTCCACTTATATTTACTTAATCCCAAAAGTAAATATATTACCCATCGACAATCATCCAATCCTCCAAAATCCCAAAAATCACTTTTTCGATAAATTCCTCGAATTTCCAATTTATACCCCATCATGGAATTTAATTATCTCCAAAAGGATGTGTTGTTACAATAAGTATCCTCGGGGGAAGATATATCGTCGTTGTTCACATGACATGTCATAAATGCCAAAACGTTAAGCTCGATGGGGGAACTTTCTCCCTCTTCTAGTCCACTATCACTTAAGGTGGCATTGAATGCTATCTATTTACTTCCCTCTTGGTTAAGTCTAGTGGGACACTCAGCTACTTTGTGACCACACCCTCACACCCAAAACACCTATCAGACTCATCTCTCTTAGGTTTATTAAAATTATCCCTAGGGGTAAAGTCTCCCTTGTTCTTGAATATCTCAAACTTTTTAGTGTATTTCAATTACTTTTAGGATTTAAGAAACTTTTTGAAGTTCTTTTCCAATAGGACGACATCCTCAAAGTCAGAATCAGAATCGAAATCATCATTCGAGACATTAGTTTCTTCTTTTAGGGCTTTCAAAGAAATTCCCATTTCTTTCTTTGGCACTTTCCTGGTGGTAAACATATCGAGTTCATAGGTTGAAATGTCTATGATCTCTTATAGTTTAAACGAGTTATGAAAACCAAGGGAATTCATAATGGTCACTTTAACATCAAACCTACTCATCAACAATCTCAAAATTTTCTTAATCACTCGATTATCGAGAATCTTCTCACCTAGGCTAAATGCTGGATTAACAATCATAGACAACCTAGTGTAAAAATCATCAAAAATCTCACTATATAACTTCTTAATTGTCCCAAATTGTGTAGTGAGATTTTACAACTTAAATTCCTTAATCGTGCTCGTTCCCTCATGAGTGAGTGCAAGTGTATCCCAAGCTTATTTCGATTTTTCACAAGTCATGATGCTATTATACTCTTCAGGTGTGATATGTGAGGAAATAACGTGCAAACCTTTAGAGTTATACAATGCAAGCATACGTTCAGTCTTAGTCCACGACTCAACGGGTTTCAAACTAATGACCTCACCCTCTTGTGTGACAGGTGGTGTCCAACCTTTTTCAACCGCTAACCAAAAACGCTCATCAATAGATTTTAAGCAGTTCTCATTTGCATTTTCCAATAGGCATAATTAGTGCCAAAAAAATAGGAGTGTGAGAACTATCATAATTTCCAAAGTTCATCATTATAAGAAAAAATGGATCAAACAAAATTAAAATATATTTTTAGCTCTGATTCCACTTTGTAGGGCCCAAAATTATCTTAAATAAAAAAAACTTTTTCTTGAGCGGAATTAAGTTAAGGATGTGTAGAGGGGGCTTGAAGGTAATCTTGAGATTAGGGACAAATCCCCAATTAGCAACAGTGTTTGAGATTAAGCAACTGAGGCAGCTCAAGCGTGGCAACTCGGCGTGGCAGCTCATATTTTAGCTTGTTGTATTAGTTATATCGTATTTTTCATTATTGATGACTGTAAGCTTTAACGATTGTAATAACGTAACGATAATAACAAAAGAGTTTGTATGAGGTCAAACGGTACTTGCGAGAGACCAGGCTTGGCAGGGCCTGGGAGAGCTTTCATGCTCTATCGAATGACCTCACCGTGGGAACTTTAGAGGGAATTGGTTTGGAGGATTGAGAAGTAAGGCACCGTTGGGGCTTGTCCTGACCATCTTAGATACACCTGGTAAAACACCGAAGGACCCTGACCGTGGAACCTCAAGCGGAGAAGCTTGGAGTTCCATCGGGCATTGAGTTATGGACCAAGTAGCCCTCTACTTAATGTCACATCTACTGTAGGTGATGTCACTAGCCAGCTAAACAATGTCAGACCTGCACTTGAGTAAACCACCGTGGTATTTGGGGCTGTGAGGAAGTTAGTGAGCCACCTCTGCGACAACATCCCCCTGACACACAGTGGATAGGCAAAAGGCATGTCTTCACATTTAATGTTTATGACATGGAGACAACTAGTGCATCAGGCATTTAATGCTGTGACATAGAGTATGAGGGATGTCTTTCATAACTTTAATGACTGAGTTGCTTCGGCGGTGGTATGGGGGGCTATTTAAGGACCCCAACCACCTTTGATGAGGAGAGAGACTTTTCAAGAGTTCAGAAGTTATTACGAAAGAGAATACACACCAAGAGAGAGTTATTGCAAACCAGAGAGTTTACTCACTCACCACTGTCATTTATTGTCATTTATTATGAAGCTTTCAATATCTGACAGAGATTCCTGAGGGTATTTGGTGTGGTTTTACCTGCCTGCTAAGGTGTATCTAGGGTGCTTACTTCTCTCTCCCTCTAGCTAAACCACTTCTAAAGTTCATTATCATTCCCTGAGTTATACACGAGAGACTTTGTGAGTTTAAGCTGAGTCTATCTTCATTGGGTTCGTGTTTATGTGTTCTGTAATTAATCTAGAGCTTTGGCCAATTAACTTGTCCTTACCATACTCAATAGGGGTTACGCCTCCATATATAATCTAAAGTACCCTCCTACATTTGGCGACTCCGCTGGGGAGGCATCCTTCTAGATAAGGAGTATGGCGCAAGATAATGCTACTCGAAGACTCAATTTTGATGACATTCAGCATAATGAAGAACAGGCTGCGAGAGAGCAAGAGGCCCTAGGAGATGGGGATCCTCGAGTAGAGGTACCTCTGGCGCCAGCAACGATAGGCATCCCAGGGGTGGCCCAACCTCCCGTAATCACGAGGTTGGGACCCGCTCAGATTTCCCTCCTCATGAGCAAGTTTCACGAGTTCTTGCAAACTCCGGTGGCTTCAACTATGCTGGGAGGGTTAGAGGTTAACGCTTTCGTAACACCAGGAGTAGCCCCAACGGTCCGACCAGGGGCAGGTGTTACAGGAACGGTCCCAGCAAGTGTACCCTCTGTTGTGAATCCAGCTGTGGGTACCTCAGGAGTTTCAACGGCACCACCGGTAACGTTCGTGTCGGTTACAACGAGTGCTCGACCCTCTGCCCCATCGCTGGTGGCCCCAGTAGCCTCGCCCATGGAAGAAATGAGAAAAGAGATGCAGAAGGAGATGTTGAAGTTCATGCAGGCTTCCTTGCAGGCTGTGGGCGAGGTGGCTTCGGTCTACAATGACTTTCGAACACCTTACCCCCAGGAATACAACGACGAGCCCTACCCGAAGGACTATATTCCCCCTACCTTTGAAAAATTCTCAGGGAAGGGTGGGAACCCGAAGGAACGCATTAAGTGTTTCGTTGAAGATTTAGGAGTGCACTGCAATGACAAAAAGCTTAGATTAAGGGAGTTCTCCAAATCCCTGACTGATAAAGCATACACTTGATATCTCACACTTGCCTCCCAATAGTGTCTCTACGTGGGAGGAGATGCATGTATTGTTCGTCCGGAAGTTCTTCTTGGCAGAAGATGAGTTCACCCTAACCCAACTTGGCAGGGAGAGGCAAAGGCCATGAGAAGAGGTAGTGGCCTATATTCGAAGGTTTAGGGAAAGGTCCCTCGATGTAAGGGAAGAAGCTAAGGAGGCCAGGTTACTACAGATCTGTGCTGAGGGATTACTTCCTGAGTATATCTGTCACCTAATCAATGAGACACGTGAGGGAACATTTTCAGCATTCTTAAAATCCGTAAGAAATATCTCTTTGGTGGTGCGACCTAGCCCGGTAGTAGCTCCCATGGTGTTAAGACAGCCGATACAACCCATTGGAGGAAGGTCTCAGGCCCTACGGGTGGGATATATTGAGAGGGAAGATGGGGGCAAGGCCCAGAGGAAGGACAACAAAAGAAAGTTCGAAAGAGATAGAGAAGACCCGCCACCGTTACCTTGTACGGTGGAGGAGGCTGTGAGTTGCTATAACGCAATGGTCCAATGCGGAACGGTTTACGAACCAAAGGGTGTTCCGGCGGAAGAGCCCGACGCAACAACTAGGGCTGACCCCAAATATTGTCAGGTTCATCGAGAGGTCCAGCATCCAACAGAAAGCTGATTCACGCTGCGAAGGATCATCGACAAGTACATGAAGGCGGGGACATTGTAAATTCCCCCGCAGAACGTTAACAATAACCCACTCCCGGCGCTTGGGGCCAATCGGGTAACGGCCTATGATAAGGAAGCAGAATGGGAGGGGGGAGAGGCAACGACGAAGGAGTTCGATGAGGCACTGGATCATTGCACTAGGGTAATGGCTAACGTATTTCTAGCTTATGATGAAGCAAGTGATAGGGACGTAGAAGACGCGTACAGCATGGAGGGTGAGGAAACAGACCCAGTTGTAGAATATAGCGCAGTTTCAAAATCTCCAAAGTTCACTTGGTTCTTCGACCAAGTGGGAATCCCAAAAGAGAGAAGAATGGAGATAACTCAGGCGATCTTAGATATTGCAAGGAGAAATGCAGTCCCCTAGATAAGATGGAGGGGACCCATGGCTAGGCTGGTAAAGAAGTTCCTATCAGAGGTAACATTCAGCGATGCGGATAGAGCTGTAAGGTTCCCCCATAATAGGCCTCTGTATGTAACCGCCAGTGTTAACGGGGTTAGCTTTGCAAGGACTCTTATGGATGGGGGTGCTTCCATCAACATTATGCCAATCAACTCCTTCCACACGGCCAATATTCTTGAAGAAAGGTTGGTTCCCATGCCCTTGGTAATCTCGGGCTACGATAATCAATCTTCCAAATCCATCGAGTATGTAAACGTGGGGATAGTAATGGGAAATCTTAGTTCCCATATCAAGTTCCATGTAATAGAAAGCGAAACTTCCTATCATTTGTTAATAGGAAGAGTATAGATGCACATCCAAGGGTTAGTTCCCTCAACGTACCATCAATGTGCTAAGGCGAATATCAAGGGGACAGAAGTGACTATTAGGGCAACTAAGAGGCCTTTCGCTATCGAAGAAGCACATTTGGTTGATGCAGCCTTTTATACAGAGCTCGAAGAGGACGTGCGGGTTCAAAAAAGAAGGATGGAGGGAGCATGGGTCCCCTCGATTAGAGAAAGAATGGGACCTTTAAATGAGAGTGGCGAAGGGGGGAGCGAGGAAACATATCGGGCGGTCCCTCGACCCCAGAACATCTCGAAGCAGCTCAAAGACAAGAGGAGGCCTAGGACAGACCCAGGCAAGCATGAGGTCCAACGACAAAGCGTGTTGAGTCATTTTTCAGGGGAAAGAATCGTTGAGGCTTCCAGAGAAAGGAAGAGAAAGGCCGTGGCAACAGCTACCAGCAGGCAATGCAAGAAAATTATCACTGAAGAGGGAAAAGTGGTGTACCGCTTATAATGGTGTGAGCAGGCGGCCGAAAAAACTAACAATGAGGTTGACCCGATATATGAGTGTATTTTAGTAGATCAACGGGGGCAGTGTATGGTGATAGACAACTCCAACATACAAGAGTTCGTAGAAGATGTCGCCGAAGAACCAGACTACATGGCGGACCAACCAAGGCCCCAGGCACAAGAGTTGGAGCAACTAAACCTAGCAGGGAAAGGGAAAGATCCAAGGCCTATCTTTATCTCGAAAGATCTTGTTAAGGAGAAACAAGAAGCCTTGGTTGACCTGATTCGGGAGTTCATATATGTCTTCGCATGGAAGTACACTGAAATGGAAGGGCTGGATGAGGAAGTGAGATGCCACAAGTTGAACGTGATTCCTTCGGCTATTCCGGTGAAGCAGGCAACAAGAAATTACAAGCCTGAAATAGATTTAAAGATTAAAGAAGAGGTCCAATGCTTATTGGTAGAAGGATTTATCAAGCCCATACAACATCCCCTCTGGCTATCCAGCATTGTGCCAGTGGGGAAGAAAGACAAAAACCAAATAAGGATATGCGTGGACTTCAGAGACTTGAATAGGGCTTGCCCTAAGGATGAGTTTCCCCTACCCTCCATCGACAGTTTGATAGATGCCACGACTGGTCATGAGATGTATAGCTTCATGGATGGATATGTGGGATACAACCAGATCAAGATGGACCCCGCTGACGCAGAGAAAACAACATTCAGAATGCCGTTGGGCAACTTCATGTACAAGGTAATGTCGTTTGGACTCAAGAACGTCGGGACTATGTACCAAAGAACAATGATGGCCATTTTTCATGACTTCTTCCACAAATTTGTGGAATTCTACGTAGACGACTTGGTCATCAAATCAAAGAAGGAGGAGTCCCATCTGAACGACTTAAGGAAGGTGTTTGCTCGGTGCAGGAGGTACAAGTTAAGGATGAACCCGTTAAAGTGTGTCTTCGGAGTAACAAGTGGCAAGTTTTTGGGATTCGTGGTTAATCGACAAGGGGTACAGATGGACCAGGATAAACAGCGGGCAATCCTGGAGATGCCATGTCCAAGAACGGCAAAGGAGCTAAAAAGTTTCCTCGGTAAAGTCTCCTACCTTAGGAGATTTGTGCCCGGATTGGCCGAAATAACACACCCACTGATGCAGCTGCTACGAAGGAACACGAAATTCAGATGGGAAGAGGTTCACCAGAAGTCCCTTGTTGGGTTGAAAAAGCTGCTCGTATCACCACAAATTATGGTTCCTCCCCAGGCAGGAGCTCCGTTGCATCTATACCTTACATCCACCACGAGGTCCGTTGGAGCTCTGCTGGCACAAGAAGTAGACAGGCAAGAACGACCGGTTTACTACCTCAACAGAATTATACATGGGCCAGAGATTAGATATACTAGCTTAGAAAGGCATTGTTTAGCCTTGGTCTTTGTAGCACAAAAACTTAGGCATTATATGCTGTCTTTTACCATTCATATTGTAACTAGATGCGACCCAATTAGGTATTTACTCGCAAAGACTATATTGATTGGCAGGGCATCTAGATGGTTTCTTATTCTCTCTGAATATGAATTAAAATGCGTGGTCCCTCGTACAATCAAAAGCCAGGCATATGCTGACCTATTGGCCATATTCCCTTCAGGAACCTTTGAGCCACCTAGGGAAGACATTCCAGGAGATGATTTGCAGGCTAATTACCTGGATGCGACCAAGGAGGAATGGACGATGCAGTTCGATGGATCTTCGGCAGAAAAGAAGGGAGGAGCAGGGGTTGTTCTTTCAAAAGGGATAGAAGAGATTTTCCTTTCCTACAAACTAGATTTCCCTTGCTCTAATAATGAGGCAGAATATGATGCATTGGTACTAGGGCTTCTAGAGGCTCTTCAGAGGGGAATTCGTTCACTCTGCATTAAGGGTGACTCGAACTTAGTAATTCAGCAGGTAAACGGAGAATATGCGTTGAAACACATGAGCCTGGCGCCCTATAGAACAATCATTCAAAGGCTCCTCAACTAGTTCCATCGGACCAAGATCAGGAGACATCCCAGAACGATGAACCGCCATCCAGACGCCTATGCCACTATTGCCTAGAAGATGATAATGAAAACCAATGAGACTACAGTTATGATCCGACGAAGAATAGCTCTTTCGGTAGTACAGTCAATACTACCAATGAAGGAAGAAGTGGGCTGGAGAAGAGATATTAAGAAGCAACTGGAGTCTAGCGAGGGGGCGGTGGGGCTAAGAGAGTTGGCCCAATATTATACATGCCAGGGGAATCTCTATTTTAGAAATACATGAGGATGGCTGTCAAGATGCGTCAACCCAGATGAGGCCGAGAAAATATTGAGGAAAATGCATAAGGAACACTGCGAAACGACTGAGATACCTCTATATAGGAGAATTCAAAGGGAGGGGTATTTCTGGCCTAGAATGAAGCATGATGCGGCAGAGCTACAACGAAAATGCAATAAGTGTCAGCTATTCTTCGAAGTAGCTGAGTGTCATTTTATTGAAGCTCAAATGGACTGGAGGCAGCCCTACATCGACTTCATTCAGGAGGGGGTTGTCCCAATGAAGAAAATAGATGCAATGGGTCTGAGGTGAAGGGATCCAAGGTTCTACGTCCAGGAGGGGCAGCTTTATTGAAAGGGGTACTTGAACAGGCCCTTGCGATGTGTCATGAGGGAAGAAGCAGTGGAGGTCCTCAAACAAGCGCACGATCCAGCACATATAGGAGGGGCCAAGCTGTATGATCAGTTGATGACATTGGGGTATTATTGGCCAAAGATGGAGAAAGACTCTGCAGAGTTTGACTTCATGGGAACATGATCCATGCCCCATCGGTAGACCTACACTCTCTATCAACACCCTATCCATTTCATACCTGGGCGTTCGACCTAGTGGGGGCAATACACCCCTCTTCGAGGGGCAAGATATGGATACTGGTAGCAATAGAATGTTTCACAAAATGGGCCGAGGCGATACAACTCAGACGAGCAACGGCTGGGGTGGTGAGAAACTTCATAAGAGAATACATCATTTGCCGTTTTGGGATCCCAAAAGTTATTCTCTCAGATAACGGGACTGCCTTCGTCAACTCCGAAGTAACAATGCTCATGGACAAGTACTCCATTGTCCATCACACCTCAACAGTGGCATACCCAAAGGGAAATGGTCAGGCCGAAGAAACTAACAAAAGCTTGGTTAACATTTTGGCCAAAATGATGGAAGACTTTCCAGGGGCGTTGGATGACAAGATACCAACTGTCTTATGGGCCTATCGAACAACCAAGCGAAAACCCACAGGATACACGCCGTTCTCTCTTGTTTATGGAGCTGAGGCGATCCTTCCAGTATAATTGGAAGTTACCTCTGCTCGTTATGCCTTGAGAAGTAGCATGCTCCCTCATAGTAGACATGTACAGCTGGAAGCGTTGGATGAACACAGAGATAACTCGATGCAACACTTTCAAATATATACGAAACAACTCTCCATGGCATATGACAACTTGGTGAGACCAAGGAAGTTCGTGGAGGGAGACCTCGTATTGAAAGCGGCAGTGAAGCACATCAGGGTACTTCCTCTACCAAAGTTCACAACCAATTGGGAGGGACCTTTAATTGTGAAGGAAGCTCATGACTCAGGTTATTGTTTAATTTCGAAGTTAGAGGAAGACAAGCCATTTAAGATTAACAATAAGTGGCTGAAGGTTTATCATGTGTAAACAACCAAGTTTGAACTGATGTTATGACTAGCTATTGTTATAAATATACAAGTTTTGGGTGATATTTTTTTTTAGCATAATGGAAGAATTGCAGAAATACAAAACTCTATAGCATACAACAACAGTCACAACACGCGAAGGGATTGAAAAGTATATATTCTTCATTCATAAACAATAGAGCATTACAAAATTTGTTTTGGGAGCTATTGCCCAAGAATTACATAGATAAGAACAGTAAAAGATCTATATACAAGAAGTAACTAGTCTAAAAGAAAAGATAAATCTGAGGAAGAGAAAAAATCTCCAGGGAGGCCCGAAGAAGCCGTCGTGAAAGACCGTTGGGCATTAATAGAAACCTCCAGCCTCATTTGCACTTGTGTACGTTCGATCAGGAGTCTCTCGCGCTTCAGTTTGACCAGGCACAAAGCTTCTTCGGCATCCTTCACCTCTTGATCCACCGCTTCTAAAAGGGGTGCCAATGCGACCAACCTAGCTTCCTCAGCTTGCTGGTCCTTCTGGTGCTTTCGTAACACTTCCCTCTGGCTGATCAGTTGCTGGTTCTTCAAAGTCTTCAGATATGTTATAAGCCAGTCAAAACGGAAACCATCACGCCCCAACTCCTTCAGAAAACCTAGAAATTGGTTAAGAAGGGACCTGGTAACACTTGCAATAGGGGTACTGGCAATTTCAGCAACAACGATCGCCATGCCTTGAAGTCTGTGACTCATCACGTGAATATTGGAGTGCAGGCAATATGGTGTGAAGGTCTCAGGGTGGCGATTCACCAGTTGTTCAATCACCAAGCGGTGGTGGACAGACATTTGAGGAGACTGTCGAAGCACCATTAGGCAGAACGCATGAGGAGCAAGGTCAGGAAGAGGCAGTTCGCACCTAGACTCACTCTCGGCTGCAGCACCAGTCGTGGAACCTTAATCATCATGAATAGAATTTTCCGAAACATCAGGCTCTTGGAAGGGTGAGCCTATAGGCGAAAGAACTGGGGGCGAATTTTCCCGAGCAACCTGAAAAGAGATAGCGCACATGACGAACTTATGAAAATCTTAACAAGCATTTTCGTTGTTAAGTCACCGTTATAAGGTGGAGTTTATGAAAAAAACTTAACAAGCGTTTTCGTTGTTAAGTCACCGTTATAAGGTGGAGTTTATGAAAAATCTTAACAACCGTTTTCGTTGTTAAGTCATCGTTATAAGGTGGAGTTTATGACAAATCTTAACAAGCGTTTTCGTTGTTAAGTCACCGTTATAAGGTGGAGTTTATAAAAAATCTTAACAAGCGTTTTCGTTGTTAAGTCACCGTTATAAGGTGGAGTTTATAAAAAATTTTAATAAGCATTTTCGTTGTTAAGTCACTGTTATAAGGTGGAGTTTATGGAAAATCTTAACAAGCGTTTTCGTTGTTAAGTCACCGTTATAAGGTGGAGTTTATCAAATATCCTTGATTAAGTCATCGTTATAAGATGAAATTTAAGAAAAAATTTAGGAAAAATCATAAGATGGATATTATGGAAAATCTTAAAGTTAACAAAAATACCTCAGTCACAACGGGAGCATATGGGGCAGCCGCAGGGACAGGAACCGTTGGGGGCGAGATTATTACCCCAGAAGCCATAACGGGGTCCCTGGACGCAGAAGCCTCCATACTTCACAAAAATCTATCACCTATATAGGGCACCAGGGCCTGCATACTGGGTTCATCAGGCGAAGACACTGAACTCCCAAACAAAGGCACAACACGAGTTAGTGCAAGATCAGGAGAAAACTGTGGCACAAAGGCAAGTGTTAGAAAAGAAGAATGGCCACAAAAAATATGAAGAAATATCTCTACGTGTTACCTACCTCAGTTATGGTGCTAAAGAGAGGAATGGCAGTCAGAGGTCTCATCAGCGTCGTCTGAAGAAGAACGCTTGCCAACAACGAAGATATTTCAACCTGGGGTACCTAAAACATATCAGAATTCAGCAAGCCAAATAAGAAAGGAGTGGGACAGAAAAGACTACAACAAATAAATTATAGAGGAAATCATACCTCGCGCTCACTCTCCTCAACAAGAACAAGGGAGGGAGGAACCTCAGGTGAGGCCTGTAGATCAGAGGCGGCCGAGGGTGTTATCTCGGATTGTGTTATTTCAGGTTGTGTTACCACTTCAGGCGAGGAATCACCTCCCCCAACGACTTCCCTCGCACGTTGACTGCCTGCACATCGAGAATAGGTAAGCCCCGTCATGGGGGAACGAGGAGGAGTCACATCGGTACGAGATGCACCGAAGCGTCCCCCCACAAAAGGGCTTACGGGGGGGCTAGAGGGGTCTGGTCTTTCTATTTCAGCTCCCTACACCACCGTTGTAAAAAAAAAATAAAAAAAATAAAAGAGAGAATAAGGAAAATATATATTTAAGTAAAGACAGCCGTCCTTAAGCGAAAAGGAAATAATAACTAAATCAGGGATACATACCTCCGATTCAGAAGGAGAACGAGAATACACGACCACGGGCGAAGAAGGAGGAGTAACAGCAACACTAGGGGCAGGAGTGGAATGCACCTCAGGGGTTTGGTGCACCTCAGGAGTTCGTTTCTTCTGGGACTTGGTGACCAAAGTCTTCTTCCTCGATCTCGTTGCACCAGTGCTGACCCCTTGAGGAACCCTGGAGCTCTTTCTCCTCCTAGCTGTTGGCTCTGTAGGATCAACCACCACCGTGGGGAAAGTAACGGTAGAAGGGACAATGACTGCATGCCGTTGATACTCGGCATTTATTCTGTCTAGTTCTGCTTGGGCCTCCCTCCTTACACGCTCAGCTATCTCAGCAGGCATGGGAGGTGGAACGGAGGCTATGGGAAGAGCCGCCATGGGAGTTTGGGGCTTCTGGTACTTCGCTTTTGATGACCCACTCTTGGACGTTTTTGCCTTCTTGGCAGGTAGTGGAGAAGCCCCCTCGTGGGTAGTAGCTGCAGTAGAGGGGGCAGCCTTCTTTGGAACAACAGGAGTCCTCGGTTTTGTCATTGCAACTGGGACCATGGGATAAAGTGGGGGAAGCTCGGTAGGAGGTGCTTTATGGGTTGAACTTAGGGAAATTCTATCCCAAGTACAGAGTTGCCTTTTAGCCCCAGCTCTAGGGCAGAAAATGAAGAAACAGGAGGATACACCGGCTCTCCCTCAACGAACTCAGCAATTTCAGCTAGTTGTTTCGGCCAATACTTGGTGGCAAACAGAGGGGTCACATCCCCATGTCTAGTAATACTGGGAATGGTGACACGCTCAACCATCGTTGAACATATCCCCCACGCAGCGGTTGAAGAAAACAGGGAGCATGCCTCGCCAAAGGAGACCTTGGGTTTTGACGATTGAAACACTGGACGTGGCGCCCCCTGGTCAAACCCAAACTGACGGCTGCATCAGTTGGGATTATAATGCTCGCTCGTGTATCCCCACTCGATGTAGGAGGGAAGATATCCTGGAGAAAACAGAAGAACCACGACAAGCGAGGGATCCTCAATGTCGGGAGAAGGGTCCTGTATCACTCTCGCTTCATGATGAAAAAATTCACAAGTGTGAAAGAAGGCCTCTTCCTGATAGGGCCTCATGACGAAGTTCTCAAAACAGTCAATCACAGAAATCAATTCCTTTCGGCTTTGTCTCTTGTGATAGATAAAAGACCGTGGAGGCAGAATTGCTTCACCCGAAGGAGGACTGTTGGGCTTGGCCGCTATGGCAGGAAAGCGGAAGTAGAGAAAGCTGGTCAGAAGAACGCTGTTGGGAAAATTGGCCAAGTTATAACGGCCAATAAAGCGTTCCATGTCAAATAAAGCCCTATCCAGCCAGGTGTACAGGGATCCCAAGGCAATTGCAGCCAGGGGAAGCTTTATGCCTCAAGCTAAGCGAAGGGACATGTTGATAAGGTCCCTTCGGGGCTGGTCGTTGGGCTTGCCCGTCAAAAGTAAACGGGAAAGAATCACAAGAATGTAGGCGGGAAGGTCCAACGACGTACCTTGACTAGGGGCAGTTGATGAGGAACTGCCTTCACCAGAACTCTTGAAGAAATAATTGATCAAGGGAGAAAAAGTAGCTTTGTTGGAAGAACCGATGCAGCTTCGGCATATGAGATCCAACTCCAAATGATCTGCAATCTCTTGAGCATCAAGAGCCTCATCGGTGTAGGGCTCATCACCTATTGCATCGAGGCCCAGGAGCTCGCACACGTCCTCCAGAGTTATGGTAAACTCACCCCATGCAGCGATGAACGTATGAGTAGCCACGTTCCATTGAGAGACCAAGACAGGAAGGGCAGCATTGTTCTTGGAGAGAGTAAACTTACCAAGCCATTTATCCCGTTGCAGCCCGATCATAGCAAGGATATCAGCATAGGAACTCTGCATATGAGAGTTCCAGGAAGCAAAGTGCGCGGGGGATCCCCCGGGTGCTTCAAAATCAATCTGGGACCATGGAAAGTCCCCTCGCTCCAAGAGAAATCTGAGAGTTCCTTCAGGGGGAAGAAATCCCCACTTAGACAATTCTTCGTCCTCATCACCCAACAGTAGGGCGTCAAACTTGGAGGAAAAACAGACAGTCTTACAGGCAACAACAAAGCCATCACCCTCCCCAAAAATGGGAGAGCGACGGTAAAACCTCAGCTGTTCCTGGCGAGCAGCACCCAGGGCGGAGGCAGCAGTGGTGGTGGCAGACGGAACACTGGTGGCAGACACGGTGGGGTTGCTGAAAGACGCCATGGCAAATAATGAAACCGTAACAGAGAAAGCTTCGAGAAAAAAGGGATTGAGAGCGAGAATGGAGAAGCACGATCACAAGTGGTGGTATAGAAGGTGAAGAATAAAGCTCTTGCAACAATGGAGTCTCTCTCTCTTTCTAAAAAAGAAACGCCAGTCTGAAGAAGATAATAACAGAGTAAGAAAAAAACAAAGGAGAAGGTTCAAAGTATTTTGAATATGGCTGTTTGAAAATCTCGAGTTTTGGCATTTAGATTTCCCAACCCTCGCACGTGCATAGCCGCCTATAATCATTTCACATGAACACGTGGCACCTTGGGAAGTGCTTTGACAGTTGAGAGGACTGCGCCACCTCATTAATGATGTGACGTCTGGGGAACACTAATCGTTGCCTTCCTATACAAGCTTGAGTTTTAGCGCCAACAAGATTTATTGTCAGACTTATCCCTTACAGCCCCAACGAAGAAGATGTCCCAACGGTTTAGCATACAAAGGCCTGAATATTTTCACACAAAGAAAAGTTCATCGGTTTGAGACATTTCGTGTAGACATTTCTTGTTCCAACAAATCTCTCCACGAGGGGGCAAATGTAGAGGGGGCTTGAAGGTAATCTTGAGATTAGGGACAAATCCCCAATTAGCAACAGTGTTTGAGATTAAGAAACCGAGGCAGCTCAAGTGTGGCAACTCGACGTGGCAGCTCATATTTTAGCTTATTGTATTAGTTATATCGTATTTTTCATGATTGATGACTGTAAGCTTTAACGATTGTAATAACGTAACGATAATAACAAAAGAGTTTGTATGAGGTCAAACGGTACTTGCGAGAGATCTGGCTTGGCAGGTCCTGGGAGAGCTTTTATGCTCTATCGAATGACCTCACCGTGGGAACTTTAGAGGGACTTGGTTTGGAGGATTGAGAAGTAAGGCACCGTTGGGGCTTGTCCTGACCATCTTAGATACACCTGGTAAAACACCGAAGGACCCTGACCGTGGAACCTCAAGTGGAGGATCTTGGAGTTCCATCGGGCATTGAGTTATGGACCAAGTAGCCCTCTACTTAATGTCACATCTACTGTAGGTGATGTCAATAGCCAACTAAACAATGTCAGACCTGCACTTGAGTAAACCACCGTGGTATTTGGGGTTGTCAGGCAGTTGGTGAGCCACCTCTGTGACAACAGCCCCCTGACACACAGTGGATAGGTAAAAGGCATGTCTTGATATTTAATGTTTATGACATGGAGACAACTAGTGCATCAGGCATTTAATGATGTGACATAAAGTATGAGGGATGTCTTTCATAACTTTAATGACTGAGTTACTTCGGCGGTGGTGTGGGGGGCTATTTAAGGACCCCAACCACCTTTGAGGAGGAGAGAGACTTTTCGAGAGTTCAGAAGTTATTACGAAAGAGAATACACACCAAGAGAGAGTTATTGCAAACCAGAGAGTTTACTCACTCACCACTGTCATTTATTGTCATTTATTATAAAGCTTTCAATATCTGACAGAGATTCCTGAGGGTATTTGGTGTGGTTTTACCTGCCTGCTAAGGTGTATCTAGGTTGCTTACTTCTCTCTCCCTCTAGCTAAACCACTTCTAAAGTTCATTATCATTCCCTGAGTTATACACGAGAGACTTTGTGAGTTTAAGCTGAGTCTATCTTCATTGGGTTCGTGTTTATGTGTTCTGTCATTAATCCAAAGCTTTGGCCAATTAACTTGTCCTTACCATACTCAATAGGGGTTACGCCTCCATATATAATCTAAAGTACCCTCCTACAGGATGAACACAAGCCAACGTTTTCTTTTTGAAAATCTCTTTTCAATTTTCTAAACCATACAAAGATGTGACACAAATTGACTTAACCAGATATTATCTTGTTTAAATCGAATCAAGAAACTAGTGACTAAATCAAGTAGAATAAAGTAAAGTAATATTCACAATGCTGATGTACGAGGAAAACCACAAACGGGAAAAACCTTGGACGGACCAGGCCGGATAATCACTATAACAATGGTTTTACAAAGTCAGGTGGTAGTTTTATACAATGACTCAATCCACCCATGAGACTTGATGCTCCTCTTATATTCTACCAATCTTCACAGTTTCCACACAAAAACTAAGCTTCTTCTACGATGCTCATCCATAGCAATCTCCTCCACGAATGCCTCGATATCCACCGATACGGCCATGTGTTATCTACGATGTAGAACACGAAAGTAACCTTCTTCACTTCTCCACCGCTAAACCAGTAATGTTTGAACAAACCAAACTTGGTACAAAAAAGATCACATAAACATATGGTAATGATAACTAAGATCTTTGTAAAATATAAGGATGTTTTATAGTGAAAAACCTTAGAAAACTTTGTGCAGAAAACTCTCTAAATTGTAAACTGTTTTTATTATTGTACACACTCCGAGAAAACTAGAACAACCTATTTATAATTATCTTAAGACGTTGGCATCTCTTGTTCGAGCGAGATATTGTGTTGTTCTAACGACAACAGCTGTCATTCGAACGACATCGTATGTCATCTGAACGACGGTACCTAAATTAGAGTCCAAACAAAATTAATCTCTAAGTTGTCCTCATACGCTCTAAACGAAGTGTAAACAAGTAAACGACTTTTAAAATACTTTTAAAAATAGTTTCTATAAACAAATAACATCCTTGTTTTTCTAAAATTAAATTTCGACTTTCATTAACGTTATGCATTCATACCTGAGTGATCTCGGAATGCAATTAAACTTTGAAGATAAGAAATTTACACCAATTAAACTTCAACCTAATTAATTGTTTATATATTTGATGTAATGACTTTTAATAATCTTTGACATATCATAGTCTGTGTGGGATAGAACAACTAAAATATACCTATGAATCAAACGGATTTGTTTACGAGAATAAGTCAAAACTTCATTAAGACACAATTGTAAATTTGGTCCTTACATCATACCTTGTGATGGTCTTATTTTATAGGAGGCAAGATTTGAATGTTTTATCTCTTATTATATCTTATATCCTTGGTGGTTGCTACCAATTATTCTTATTCTCATGTCAACATTTGTGCATTGTTATCTTGATGTCTTTTCTAGTGTCTTAACAAGAAAATAGATTACAAGTTTTAGGAATGTTTATGTTGTGTCTATCATCGAATGCCTTCGCCAGGAAATTTGTGTCATAGGTGTTAATTTTGATTAATTTATTTAAAATCTTTTGTTTATATGTTTTGTCATTAAATAGACAAAGGGTAGATTGTAAGAGAACAAGTATTATCAAAGTCTCAATAGAATTATATTGTTTTATCCCGTTCTAAAACATATTAAGTCATAGTCTATGTTGTCCCAAAAAGATTCATGTTCTTGACTACAAGACCATCCTTAATCGTCGTCATCCGAAATGTTACCAAATGTCATAACCATTGAGATTATCATTTTATGTGAAGGTAAAGTATTTAGAGTGACTTATATTCACCATCCTTGATTTGACATAAGATTTTTCAATATTTGCCTAATAGTTTATCCGATACTTAACCTAAAAATAAATATGAATCTAATGAGGATGATAGTGGTGAAGTTGAGTTCTTGACTTTTGAATCTAAATACGATAATCTATATTAAGGGTCTTTGATATTTTGTAATGAGAATACTTTATTGACCTCCAAACTCAAAAACTATAAAAAAGGAGAATAATGATTTACAACTTAAAGCATATGTGGTTGATCAACTTCTAGTTGACCATGTATACATATGTGAGAAGATTAAGTTGTTAAGGGAAGGGGCTCCAATTGCTGATTGTAATTAAACAACAAATTTAAAAGATTAAAATGGAGATCTTTGAAAAAAAGGTCAAAACTCTTGAAATTGAAAATTTGGAGTTTTGTAATGAGCCTATACTTATAAATGATGAAAATTAATTGTTGTGCAGTTTAGAAGATCAATGTGTCGTTCCCTTGGAAAAACTGAAATGTGTTCATATTTCTTTTTCGAATCTTTTAAACTTTTGGGATTAGTTAAAAGATAAGAATATTATTTCAAAAGAAGAGGATGCAAATTTTATCAATTTTAAAGAAGAAAGAAAATATTTTTCTGCAGCTTTTAAAAAATTAAAAATGAATCATTTATTGTGTGAAGATTCCAAAATCGTTCTTAAAAAGAAAGTTAAAAGTCTTAAAAATGATTTGATCTTGGCGAAACAAGTAAAACTTTATTTAAAGGCAAGATCACAACAAATTGGGGATATTATATTGGTACTAACACAAAGAGGAGATGATAAATGAGAGTTAGGTTTTAATAAGTTTAATGTTTTGGCTTCCAACAGTTAATTTTTTTTTTGTATAAACGTCTTCTCAAATTAAACAACAAATAATGTAAAAAGCCATTTGAAATATGAAGTTTAGAAGGAAAATTAGTAAATAATTTTAAAAAGAAAGACAAACTTGTTTATCCCAAGGTTGATGATAAAAATTATGTTCTTAATCACATGAGACCAAAAAAGAACTTTGTTTCTTATCATTGTCATAAGAAAGGTCACACGAAGAATTTTTTTTACAAGTTGATGAAAATTCAACATTTTGAAAAGCTTGCTTCCAAGTTTAAAACCCAAATGAATATACCAAAACCATTTAAATGTGATCATTGTCACAATGTTGGTCATTTAAGAAAAAAAATTCTTTTTTATCAAACCAAAATTTCCATTGAACCTTAGTAAGAATGGCATGAATTGTTTTGGCAAAAACAAGGGTAAAAGTTAAAACATTTGTGATTCTGGGACATTTTCACCAAAAAATTTTGAAAAATAAATGTGGATTATAAAGGGTCAAAGTATTTTTGCTCATGTGAGTAAAGTAAATAGAGTCAAAGAAAAGAAAAATGTACCCTATGACGAATTTGAACTCGAGGCTCCTCGTGTGAGTCATGTGTAGGTTAGGAAGTACATTTTAGATGGAATTAAAGTAAATACTAAGAAGATTTTGTAATTGGTTCCCTCCACATCTAAACACTAGAGGTTATTTTATATTCGTTCATAGCCTTTGTTAACAATCCACTTCATATATCTTATGTTCGACTATGTACTTTTATTTCGTATACAATTTTATGTTTCATATTTATCATTCTTGATAACTCATATGTGATATATTTGTCATCATAATTTTCTCTTAATTTATCTTTTCAATGAATTAAAAAGATTTTATTTTTGAGAATAAACTATTTTGGTTCACCAAAATATGTTTAGGAATGTCACATCTAGTTGATCTTTTATTGATACATGAATATTATGTTCCCATGCATATTAAAAGTTTTTTCATTTTGGCACATATATATATATATGTGTGTGTGTGTGGGTACTCTTTACTTATGTGTGTTATCCTTGGATTTGACCTAGTCTTTTTCTTTAGTTGTATATGCCCTCTTAACCTTAACCTTTTTTCTTTTCTCTAGATTGATTATATTAGGATTTCATTAATTATTTTTGGCAATTTGATGTTGTTGGAACATGTTTAGAATTATGTGCTTCGTGTATGTCTTTTGATCCCATATTATGCTCTTTTTGTTCGTACATATCTTTAAATTAAAAATTAAAAATATAAATAATACAATCACATTTTGCCTTATAGAAAATGTATTTCATGATATATTTTCGTATAATAAAATGACTTATTTGATCATTTTTTGCATTAGTTTGGGAATATGACACGTGCTTTACGAGATGAACTATATTTTCTTTTAAAGTCTTATAAACATGGAGAAAATTTAGTCTTTGAGAATAAATTAACATATCTTGATTCACTTTATACCACACAAGACATTGATTGGTTGCCACTTTATAAAGAATGCCATAAAATTTAGATCTGTTTCAAAGCATTCAAGGATTCAAAGGAATTGTCAAAGCGAGTCCAAATCCTGAAAGCGTGTCTAAATACTATATGTGTATGTGAGGATTTTTCATTCATGATTTGGAAATTGTTGAAAAAGCTTATGACAAATACAAAAACAAGGGTTAAGATATAGTTTGGTTTATAACTTTGATTCATCATTGCTACCTTTGAAAATTGGAAATAGTGTCCCATCTTAGTGCTTGAGTGAAATCCTCCACATGCAAAACAATTTGAACACAACAATGTCTCAGTGACTGAACATCTATCTAAAATTGTGTAGCACAAAATATATAAGACAAGCAGTTTCAACCAATATCTAATTGACGGGTAAATAGTGCTAGTTGAAAATTACCCTAAACAGGGTGTTGAGATTTCACTTGCGTCAAGCCTTTGTGTTTTTTATTTTATGTTTCATTACCATAATTGAAATGGAGCTTGAGCCATTTTCGCAGTGGTTTTCATTTTATTTTTTCTTTGTACAATAGAGATATGATTTTATATTCTTGGTCAAAACTTTGACCAAGTTATTAACTTTTTATGGATAATCTTCTCTTGATTTTGATCATTGGACATAGTACCCAAACTTTGGTAAGTATGATAATATTGCCTATATTTTTTCTCATCAAAATGTGTCTTAGTGTTGTTTGATTTTTTCAGAAATGTTGATTATGATATTTAAAACCCTTTATTTGAGATACGTAGATAGAATCCTAATTTTTATCATTTTCTTTGAATTTCTTTTTCCCCATGTAGTCTATCTTACACTAATCTTAAAAATATTTACCTGAAAATGCATGATTGGAGATATCACATTTGTTGAGTGATAAATTTTATTAATACTTACTGGCACAAATATAGCAATTGATTTTATTTAGACTTGATATTTCTTATTCATGTTCTTTGTATAGATTGCGTTGACATAAACTTTGATATTGAAGAAACATTTCTATATATATAATAGTCCTTACATTAGGATAAATATGCTACATTATCCCTTGTGATGATCTTATTTGATTGGATGTTAGATTTGAATGCTTTATCTCGTAGTATATCTTATATCCTTGGTCATTGCTACCAATTACTCTTGTTCTCTTGTCAATATTTGTGCATTGGTATCTTGATGTCTTTGCTAGTGTCTTAACCTGAAAATAAATTACAAGGGTTATGAGTGTTTTTGTCGTTTCTATCCCCTAATGCCTTTAGCCGAGCGATTCTGTCAGAGTTTAATTTATTTATAATATTTATTTATATTTTTTTTACTAAATAAACAAAGGGAAGATTGTAAGAGAACAATTATTATCAAAAGCTCCATAGAATTAGATTGTTTCATCCCGTTCCAAAACATATTAAGTTATAGTATAAGTTGTCCAAGAAAAATTTATGTTCAAGACTACAAGACCGACGCTATTCATCTTCATCCAAAAAGTTACCAAATGCGAGAACCATTGAGATTATCATTTTAGTGTAAAAGTAAAGTATTTGAAGTGAATTATTTTCACCACCCTTCATTTGACATAAGATTTTTTAGGATTTGCCTAATAGTTTGTCCGATACTTCACATGAAAATCAATATGAATATAGTGACGATGTTGAGTTCTTAAATCTCGAATTTAAATTTGATAAATTATTTGAGGAGTCTTTTAAATTTTGTAAATGGAATACTTAATTGTCATAGAAACTAAAAGACTATAAAAAAGGAGAATAATATTTACAACTTAAAGCATATGTGGTTAATCAACTTCAAGTTGATCGTGTGCACATATGTGAGAGGTTAAGTTGTCAAGTCAAGGAACTGGAATTGTTTGATGCAATTAAAAAAAAAGTTAAGAGATGAAAATGGAGCCTTTCGAAAAAAATGTCAAAACTCTCGAAATAGAAAATTTAGAGTTTTGTAATGAGTCAGTACTTATAAAAGATGTAAACTATTTTTTTTTATAGTTTAGAAGATCAAGGTCCCAATTCTTTGGAAAACGTAAATGTGTTAATGTTTCTTTTTGGGATCTTTTAGACTTCTTGTATGAGTTAAATGATAAGAATATTATTTTGAAAGAAGAGGATAAAAATTTTATCAATTTTGATGAAGAAAAAAAATATTTTTCTACATCTCTTAAAAAACTGAAAATGAATTTTCTATTTCATGAAGAGTCCAAAATCATTCTGGAAAAGGAAGTTAAACGCACTAAACATGATTTACTCTTTTCCAAACAAGTAAAATATGATTTAAAATTAGGGTCAGAAAAATTTGGGGATATTATTTTTATACCAATAGGAAAAGGAGATGATGAATGAGGGTTAGGCTTTAATAAGTTTAATGTTTCGGCTTTAACGAGTGAAACAATTTTTATATATACATCATCTCAAAATTAAACAAAAAATAATTAAAAAAAACCTTTTGAAATTTGAAGTTGAAAATAAAAATATCATAAATAATTTTGAAAAGAATGACAAACTTGTTTATCCCATGTTTGATGACAAAAATCATATAGTTAATCGTACGGGACCTAAAAAGAACTTGTTTTTAAATGAAAGGGATAATTTATTAATATTTATAGTAAAATGTCCTCTCTACATGGCTTACATACATAGATCTTTTTAAAAATTCTGTTCAGAAAATCTAATCTAAAAGCAATCTTGATATTCCTTGGAAAATATTCTTGCTTGGAATAACTTGTGAATCTTTGTTATGAAATCCCTTACTTGGATAGGATAATAGCCATTTGATTACCTTATTTAGAGAAAACTGAGATTGAGCAATGAAGCCTATAAATGAGATATTTAACCATCTTGACATTGGGTCGTGAATTCTAGGGAATTAACACAGAAGAAGAAAAGGAGAATAATTTAAAGCGGTCTTTAGAATCAAACTCAATATTTACATGAGGGATGTTTGAAGCTGAACAGAAAAGCAGACCTTTTTTAATACTTGAAGTTGCACCTCTTTTAAAGAACCATTATCTAAGAAATTATAAGTAGCCCATATAAGATTGCCTTTGTAGAGTCTAAGAATTTCCCCTTCTCCTAAATTGAGATTAGGATATCCATATCCATAAATATTAAGCTTAAAACTCCCTTTAATCGGTCTTGACTAAAGATGATTGAATAATATAAATGAAGCGGGGGTTGCCTTCTTGATTTTAAAACACTTGATTGTTTCTTGATGAATAAATCCATCTCTCAACTGAATTGTGAAATCTTGAGATAAGTCTAAGATTCTAGTTATTACTTTATGAATAATGATTCTTGATTTCATAGGAATACACTAAAAAAGAGACTTATTCCTACTCAACCACAATTCCCACAAAATGGTCACTAGAATTATACTATGCAACCATTTTGAAACCTTTGAGATACCTGAGTGAATCATCCACTGAATAAAAGAGCCATTGATAGAATTTGATCTTCTACTGATGTTCATCGAGTTGTTGAATAATAACCAAACTTTAGATGCAATAGGACCTGTAATTTATAGATGAATAAGAAATTTTGTTTAAGAGAAATAACATTAACATCTAGAAGCTAATATAACACTAACTTTATGAACCATAGAGTCTACGAGAACACAATTTGAAAGAAATTTCCATGCAAACACGGACATATTTGGAAGAATATTTGAATGCCAAATAGCATTAAATTCGAGAGATGAAATTTTATGGTTGCAATGAATCTTATTACAAGCCGAAGGAAAGATAAAACCCCCAGAAGAAGTAGGTTTTAAAACCAATTAGCCTTGAATCCAATTTTAATTACACTCCACTGATTCCCGGGTATATTAAATTCATCTAAATGTCATTAAACCGTACCTCTTATCGAATCTCGAATAGAAAATGGGTAAGCCTACTCAAGTTGTCGCGAAGAAGTCGGGCATGCCAATGATTGAAAATGCTAAGGGAGAGATAGTTCCCCAACATACCACCACCGGGTGGCGTGTTTGCATTAACTACCGAAAACTTAATGTCGGAACTATGAAAGACCACTTCCCCCTTGCCATTTATTGATCAAATGCTCGAGAGAGTAGTGGGCCACCCTTATTATTGATTCCTTGATGGTTATTATGGATATAACCAAATGGAGGTAGATATACTTGACCATGAGAAAATGACATTCACTTCCCCTTTGGCACGTTTGCCTATAAACGCATGCCATTCGGTTTGTGTAATGCACCAGCGACCTTTCAAAGGTGCATGTTGGGTATATTTAGCGACAATATTGAGAAAGGACTTGAAGTGTTCATGGACGACTTTAGCATTTTTGGCACTGCTTTCGATCTTTGTCTAGCTAATCTTGAAAAAGTACTTATCCGGTGTGTGGAGAAAAACTTAGTGGTAAATTGGGAAAATGCCATTTTATGGTCACTGAGGGAATAGTTCTTGGCTAAATAGTTTCATTCAAAGGGATTGAAGTTGATAGAGCTAAGATAGTGTAACAACCCTCGCTTTTGAGAACTTATTTTATATTAATTTACTGTGTGAAGTAATTATATAAAATTTTGGAAAATGGAGTAAATATTGATTGGATGAGTGGAAAGATAATATTTACTAGATTGTTGCATATTTACTGTATGTGTATGTAAATATCATCATGTTGTGTTTTATAGTGTCATATGATTTAAATGACATTTATGGTTTAAATGAAATCGAAACTTGAAATGATTTATAAAATTGTCGGATGCCAATTTAGAGGGCGTAGTTAGTCCCAAAATGTGCGAGATAGTCATAATAAGTGCCATATTATATTTTTGGGTTTCGGGCACTTTTGACAGGTTTTAACATAAATGAGTAGTTGTGAGTCATTTTAATGTGGTATTAACCATTTAAGTTGGGAATTAAGGAGAAATGCACGATTTAAGTCTTGCGCCTCATTTATTTCTCTTAAGTGTGTTTACTAACCTAGAGAGAGAGAGAGAGAGAGAGAGAGAGAGAAGAAGAGAATTGAGGAGAAAAGAGAGAGATTGAAGATTTGGGATTTGATCTTACTTCCATCTTCTAAGAATCTGAGATTTCAACCTCAAGGCAAGTTTTCTACTTGATAATATGTGATTTAAGATGAATAAATTGTATTGATTGTTCTGTATTGGGATCAAATGAACAAATATGGTTTTTATGGATTTTGTTGTGTTTTAGCCCTAATCATAGTTTAAATTGGTGATTATGTAGAGTATAGTAGTTGAAAATTAGGTAGTATGGTTTTGGGTAGATTAATGTTGCTGGATGTGTGTAAAAATGGAGGAGATTTGAGTTTTGGGGAAAAACTAGGGTTCATAACCCGTAGCTTCGCAGGGGGGAATCGATTCTGCCCTAAGGCGAAGCGATTCACTAAAGGGTCAGGTTACAGGTCTGGGAACTCGAATCAATTCAGGTGAAGGCCGAATTGATTCGGTTGAGGAAGAAAGTTGGGTTTGTCATCCGAATTGATTCTCTTTTGAGCGAATCGATTCGCTGCTTGGGGCGAATCGATTCGAAATGAGGCTGTTTTGAGTTATTTTTCTAACTCAATTTTTATCCCTTTCTTTTGGGCTTAGGACTCAGGAACCTTCTTGTATGAAGTAAACTTAGTGTCCTAGAGTCTTATATTGGGTAGGAAAATACCTTATGTTAGACGGGGATAATTAGGACTTATTTGGGGATTAGTAAATGGAAGATTAGGTGTTCTTTTCCCTTAATTAGTAGTGTAATATTTCGACATGTAGAAATAAACAAATTGAAGAGTATTTGTCATATTATTGGGAGATGCTAGTCTTGGTTGTTTATAATAACGCCATAAAATGTTTGGATAATAAATTGAGAGTTGATTCATTCATTGAGGTCGAAAGGATGATGTGAATTACATATGGCTCATGATAAAATTTGATGTATTTATCATAATGGAAATGAAAATGAATATGGTAAATAATAATTTACTTAAACGCACCTCTCTAAATGCTATCATAAGGTAAGTTCGCGCGTGAGGTGAAGTCCCCTAGTAGTGAAAGCCGGGTGAATATAGTCCTCGACCATATGACCGATTATTATGTATGTTGTATTTATTGGGCGACTGTGAGGTAATTCCGGGTGGGGTTATGACTCACTTGCAGGTATATGCCCACTTCCCGACATTGCATTAGGTGTCCAGGTTGTCTTGGTTGATAAGACCTGGAAGATGATAGTCATTTAGGGGCGCGCACAGTGGGAAACCCGGACGGGCGGTATTAGAATCGTTATATATATATATGAATACAACTATTCGTATTCAAGTTGGACTTGATTTATGATAAATGCCATAAAGAGCATATAACTGTGATTATGTTGCATAATGAGAAATGAAATGATGGAATGTAACAGAGTAAATGATGGAGACTTTTAATTAATGTTATTCATTCATATCCTCTTGCATAACTAAATTAAACTTATGATCATTTAAATTTCCTTAGCTTATGCTTTGAGATTGTGTAGGTAAATTCCTATCCTTATCAAGCATGATTTACTATTCATAATTGTCATATTCTTTATTCATCTGGTGATCATATAAAATCGGGCCCTGACCCGTTCATATTTCTTTTTGTGCATAAATCTTGTATACGCTCAGGTGCTCCGTCGCAAGGACGCCCGTTCTGTCTTTCATATTCCGGTGTTTTTGGGTAGCTGTGTAACTTTGCGGATATTACGAGATATGTTGTTATATACTCCTTCATTCTTGTACTCTAGTTATGATCAGGTCATTTACTCGGGCGTGTGGACCAAACTTACATATTTGCTTATTGTAATGTATTATGTAACTTAATTAAACTATTGTAATACGTTGTATGTGGCTGTTGACCGATAACTTATTTGGTGCCCTTATTGTACACTTCATGCGGATGTAGTATGAGTTCTTTTGGGTTTCCACTTTCTTTTCAAATTGGGTTGTTTAAATTCTTTCTTTAACTTATAAAATTAAATTTTTGGCAACCCGTTTTTCTGAAATATAGGGTGGTTATCGCGTATACATAATGTATTATTGTGATGATGAGAATGTTCCATCTATGATTCCCATTATTATTGGAGTATCTGGTTGGCCACCCCTTATTTTGATGAGTGGGTTATCACATATGGTATCAGAGCATTAGGTTCTAGTGTCCTTAGGAATCTGTGCCAGTATACTACATTTTCTGCGTTGCTTGTGATTTGTCATGGAACCATAGGACTAGGATTGTTGATTCCTTTGGTGAGATTTTCGTTCTTCTGATAGAATATAAGATTTTAGTAAATCTTCTGCGTATTCGTCCGAGATTCGCATATTGGATGATGAGGTATGACCAGGAAGGGCCGTTATGAGGACAGTAGGAGACGACATTTAAATTAGAGCTGTAAGTTGAGTTCGAGGATTAGGACCACAGTGGAGGCCACTCCTTTTGTGGTAATTTTTATGGAATACTACAATGACTATTTAAGTATAGTAGATACACCTACCCAAGTGCTGCTAATATAAAGAGTGGTACTTAACTTGAAATTCCCAAGGAAGACAAATGGCGAAAGAAGCTTTAAAGGTCCTCGATAAGGACCACCCATTGAAGTTGAGTCAGGCAGAGGAAATATAAAGCTCAGAAACTTTGGACTAGAGAGGGGCATAGAAAGGCCCAGAGGTGAAAATGTGAGGAAAATTTTTACCCGTTGGTGTAATGTGGAATGGGTGGAAATGGTAGTCACCGTATTTAGTGGAGAATGAAGTTCTAATCGTAAAAGAACCTAGTAGATGGTTTTAATAGTGAGTCCCTCTGGGGTATAAAAAATGATAAGAATGTAGACTCTTAAGTATTCACATGAGGATTCGGTCAGGGGCCGACCGTGAATAAAAAGTTATAGGTTTAAGGAAACCTTGCACCAACGTAAGGTAAGTACAAGGAAGAAAGATCCCTTCAGTGGAGGATAGGCTCCTAAGTAGGTGTTGCAAACACGTTTGAAGAAGTTGTGTTCATGAATGACCATAGGTGGACACCAGTCGGAAATAAGGCAGTTGAGGCGGGTAGTCGGCTTTCCTTTGTAGGGGAGTAAAGGAACTATGAGGGTGATAGTCGGTATCGAGGCTATAGAGCCAAGATAGAATGTGGTCAAGGTGTCCAAAAATGGGGAAAAGATTGAGATGTAAAACCACACATTTTGATCTTGCTGATAGAAAATAAATGCGAGAATACGATGCCTAGATGGGGCATTGAGTAAGGTAGTTTTGAGTTAGTTAAGACTAGAGTATGGTACCTGGAAGCTATTTGAGTAGCCAGAGTAATTAGCAAGACAGTTATGGTGAGTTCCACCTAGGATGAGGGAGGTGTATTCTGGATGGCAGGGATGGAGTCATCGTATTTTATTAACTGTAGATTTGAGTGTGTAATTTGAGCGTTGTGGCATTTTCGGTATTTTTTTATATAGAGGGTGTGTCTATGTGTTTTTAGCGGTGGTGAGGTTTTATGTTCCTACAGTCGCTGTAAAAGCGAGTGTTGATATTTTAAAACCATATCTGGATTGTATTGGTCATTGCTCTGCTATACGACTATAAATATTTTTGTGTGTTTGGAGCGATAGCAGGCTAGTAATTGCAAGGCTATCATATCTGTAGTTCCAGAATGGAACTAGTTGTTCTGCTATACCTCACCTAGATATAGGTTGAGACCTTATTGAGATAGTCTAAGTTATGTGAGAAGATATTTTTTTTATATTTCATTCTATTGCATGCTTTATGTTGGCTTATCTCCACGACCAACAAAGGTAAGTAGTAGCGTATTGGAGGGGTTCCTTATTTGGATTTCTCTTTGCAAGACACTCCACGCATAAACCTTAACGACGTTGGGAGTGGAGATATTTTTATATATGTTAAGAGTTTGGTTTAGAAGGGGAATATCCGAGAATCATGTGATTAATTTAAGGGCTACATACAGATGTGAGATACAGAAGCACATGAAATATGTCCCTCCCTCGATAGATGTGGGCAAGATAAGAAATAGAAGTCGGGTAAAGGCTTACGGTGAGGCCTTGATAAAAAGGCTAAAATTTAGGATGTGTATTTATAATTAAGTGGGAGGTTCGTATCACTTTGTAACAAGTAAACACCTTGATTAGTGCGACTTTTTATTTCGTCAAAACGAAAGGATAGAGATAAGTGTGTTAGTAAAATTTCGAGATAGGATTTTAGAGGTCCCGATTTAGCCTTAGACAGTCATATCTTGATGAACGATGATACGAGGTAGTAGTGTAACGGGAGGGTTCCTTGTTCGGATTTCTCTTAGCGAGACGTCGTCCCACGCACGATACTGAGTTAATGTCGGGAATTGAGAAAGGTCTTCGACATTAGGGAGGTAGTTAGATTAGTACTCGTTCGACGTGTGTAGAACTTATCGACCTTAGGGTTATTAGCAAGTGAGGCCTTTGGAGGCATGATGTGTAAATTTGTGGCAAGGCTGTAGTCAATAGACCTAGAGAGTATCGACGGCCTAGACCGAAAAGAATATGAGGCCCATCTTTGGAAAGAGTGTTACGTCGGTACTCTGTCTTGTGATGATTTAATGAATAAGTTGATTCTATGCCAGTACTTGTATCACCTAGAGCGAGAATGGACTATGCGGTCTTTTCGGACAGGCCTCTATAAGAATTGGGAGGTGTTAATGTTGGTGTATGGGGCCATTGCGTAGAAATCTCTCAAGCTTAAGCCCCATGAAAAGAATTATCCGGTGCATGATTTGGAGACATTATCTCCTAGGGGAGAAATTTAGTCTTTTCATGGACCACAAATCGTTGCAATATTTTTTTTCCAAGAGAGATTTGAATATAAGACAATGTAGGTGATTAGAGTTTGTGAAAGACTATCAATTTGACATCCACTATCACCCGGGCAAGGCAAATGTGGTGGCGGATGCTTTAAGTCAAAAACCCGAGGGGGAGTTAGCCTCGGTATGAAGAGCTAAATGGAAGGAGCTTAGATAATAGGATGCGGTTGCTAGGGCGTTTATGTCGATGCTGACCATTACACCTACTATTATGGCGAAGGTGGTGGAAGCCTAAAGAAGGGACAAAGGCTGTCAAGACCGTATACGCCAATTATTGATCGAGGGAGCAGAATCCTACTTTATAAGCTCCGAGTGTGGGGTACATTTCCACAGGAGACTCATTGTCCGAGACGAAGGGGATTTAAGACGGGCCGTGATGACCGAATATCATGGGTCCAAATTTGCGGGGCATCCGGGCAATGGAAAGATGTACTAAGACATGTGCCATCAGTATTGGTGGGAAGGCATAAAACGAGATATTTATGAGTTTGTATCCTAATGTGCTACTTGTCAATTAGTTAAAATAGATCATCAACGACTGACGAGATTGTTGAAACCCTTGGAAATTCCGGTATGGAAGTTGGAGAGAATATCAATGGATTTTATCACGGGATTACCAACGTCGCAGAGATGCCATGATTCCATTTGGGTTATTTTTTATCGTTTAACTAAGTCGGCACATTTCCTACCGGTACGCACCGATTACAATATTGCTCGTTATGCCCGACTATTTATTGCGGAGGTTGTTAGACTCCATGAGGTGCCAATAAATATAGTTTCCGACAGAGATAAGATTTTTGTTTCCCATTTTTGGCAAAGTTTCCAAGAAGATATGTGAACCGAATTGAAATTTAGTAATTCTTATCACCCTCAAATAGATGGGCAGACAGAAAGAGTCAACCAAATGTTGGAGGATATGCTCCGAATGTGTGTGCTTGATTTCAAAGGTGCTTGGGAAAAATATCTCCCTTTGGTCGAATTTTCTTATACTAATTCGTACCAATTCACCATTGGGATGGCACACTATGAAGCCTTATATGGCCGACCTTGTAGTTCACCCACTTGTTGGTTGAAGGTGGGGGATAATAAGTTTCTTGGACCTGAAATGATCTAAGATAATTCTTCGAAGATTGAACTCATTCAATATCGCATCCGATTAGCTCAAGATCGCTAAAAGAGTTATGCCAATGCAAATAGAAGGCATGTGGGGTTGGAAGTTGGTGATCTTGTTTTGGTGCGTGTATCGCCAATGAAAGGTATTAAGCGATTTGGGAAGAAAGGAAAGCTTGCACCGCGCTATGTTGGACCTTTTCCTGTTATTGTCAAGGTAGGTCCAGTGTATCAACTTGCCTTATCGGAACACTTACAATAATTCCATGATGTGTTTCGTGTTTCCTCTTTGAAAAAGTATAAGAGGTGTGAAGGATCCTTTTGGCATATTCCTTTTGAGGACATCGAATTACAATCCGACATTTCGTATGATGAACAATCAATCTCTATCTTAGAGCACGAGGAGCGACGATTGAGATCTCGAGTGGTACCCTTGGTGCGAGTTCAATGGGGTCATCACGACACCAAGGTATCAACGTGGGAACGTGAGGACGATATGTGGGAAAAGTATCCGCATCTCTTTATACAAGGTACGTCTGAATTTTGAGGGCAAAATTCCCTCATAAGGGGGGGAGTATGTAACAACCCTAGCTTTTGAGAACTTATTTTATATTGATTTACTGTGTGAAGTAATTATATAAAATGTTAGAAAATGGAGTAAATATTAATTGAATGAGTTGAAAGATAATATTTACTTGATTGTTGCATATTTACTGTATGTGTACGTAAATATCATCATGTTGCGTTTTATAGTGTCATATCCTTTAAATGACATTTATGGTTTAAATGAAACTGGAACTTGAAATGGTTTATAAAATTGTCGGATGCCAATTTAGAGGGCGTACTTAGTCCCGAAATGTGCGAGATAGTCAAATAAGTGCCATATTGTATTTTTGGGTTTCGGGCACTTTTGACTGATTTTAATATAAATGCGTAGTTATGAGTCATTTTAATGTGGTATTAACCATTTAAGTTGGGAATTAAGGAGAAAGGCACGATTTACGTCTTGCACCTCATTTATTTCTCTTAAGTGTATTTACTAACCTAGAGGGAGAGAGAAGAAGAGAATTGAGGAGAAAAGAGGAGAAAATAGAGAGATTGAAGATTTGGGATTTGATCTTGCTTCCATCTTCCAAGATTCTGAGATTTCAACCTAAAGGCAAGTTTTCCACTTGCTAATATGTGATTTAAGATGAATAAATTGTATTGATTGTTGTGTATTGGGATCAAATGAACAAATATGGAATTTACGGATTTTGTGGTGGTTTAGCCCTAATCATAGTTTAAATTGATGATTATGCGGAGTATAGTAGTTGATAATTAGGTAGGATGGTTTTGGGTAGATAAATGTTGATGGATGTGTGTAAAAATGGAGGAGATTTGAGTTTTGGGGAAAAACTAGGGTTCATAACCGGCAACAATTCTTGACAAATTCGCAGGGGCGAATCGATTCGGACCTAGGGCGAACCGATTCGCTAAGGAGTCAGGTTACAGGTTTGGTAACCCGAATTGATTCGGGTTAAGGCTGAATCAATTCGGTTGAGGAATAAAGTTAGGTTTGTCATTCGAATCGATTATGTTTTGGGTGAATCGATTCGCTGCATGGGGCGAATCGATTCGAAATCAAGCTATTTTGAGTTATTTTTCTAACTCAATTTTTATCCTTTTCTTTAGGGCTTAGGACTTAGGACCCTTCTTGTATGAAGTAAACTTAGTGTCCTTGAGTCTTATATTGGGTAGGCAAATACCTTATGTTAGAAGGGGATATTTAGGACTTATTTGGGGATTAGTAAATGGAAGATTAGGTGTTCTTTTCCTTTAATTAGTTAATGTAATATTTCGAGATGTAGAAATAAACAATTGAAGAGTATTTGTCACATTATTGGGAGATGCTAGTCTTGGTGGTTTATAATAACGCCATAAAATGTTTGAAGAATAAATTGAGAGTTGATTCATTCATTGAGGTCGAAATGATGATATGAATTACGTATGGCTCCAGATAAATGTGATGTAATAATCAAAATGGAAATTAAAATGAATATGGTAAATAATAATTTACTTAAACACACCTCTGTAAATGCTATCATAAGGGAAGTTCGTGCGTGAGGTGAAGTCCCCTCGCCAGTGAACACAGGTTGAATATAGTCCTCGGCCATATGAACGGTTATTATGTATGTTGTATTTATTGTGCGACTGTGAGGTAATTTCGGGTGTGGTTATGACTCCCTCGCTGGTATATGGCCACTTCCCGACGTCGCGTTAGGTGCCCAGGTTGTCTTGGTTGATAGGACCTGGAAGATGATAGTCATTTAGGGTAGCGCACAGTGGGGAAACCCGGACGAACGGTCTTAGAATCGTTATATATATATGAATATAACTATTCTTATTCAAGGTGGACTTGATTTATGATAAGTGCCATAAAGAGCATATAACTGTGATTATGTTTCATAATGAGAAATGGAACGATGAAATGGAACAGAGTAAATGATGGAGGCTTTTAATTAATGTTATTCATTCATATCCTCGTGCATAACTAAATTAAACTTATGATCATTTAAATTGACTTAGCTTATGGTTTGAGATTGTGTAGGTAGATTCTTATCCTCATCAAGCATGATTTACTGTTCATAACTGTCATACTCTTTATTCATCTCGTAATCATATAAAACCGGGCCCGGACCCATTCATATTTCTTGTTGTGCATGAATCTTGTATTCGCTCAGGTGCTCCACCGTAAGGACGCCGGTTCTGACTTTCCTATTCCGGTGTTTTTGGGGATCCGTGACACTTTGCGGATATTATGGGATATGTTGTTATAGACGCCTTCATTTTTTTACTCTAGTTATGATCGGGTCATTTACTCGGGCGTGTGGCCCAAGCTTATGCATTTGCTTATTGTAATGTATTATGTAACATAATTAAACTATTGTAATACGTTGTAAGTGACTATTGGATGACACTTATTCGGTCCCCTTGTTGTACACTTGATGTGGATGTAATATAAGTTCTTTTGGGTTTCCACTTTCTTTTCAAATTGGGTTGTTTAAATTCTTTCTTTAACTTATAAAATTAAATTTCTGCCAACCCGTATACTTAATGTATTATTGTGATGCCGATAATGGTCCATATATGATTCCCATTATTATTGGATTATCGGGCTGGCCACCCCTTATTTTGATGAGCGGGTTATCACAGATAGATGTCATAGCCGATCTACCCACACTAAAATCACTCAAAGACGTGCGCTCCTTCTTGGGCCACACGAGGTTTTATCGCAGGTTCATTAAGGACTTTAGCACCATCGTTGGTCCCTTAAGAAACATCCTTATGAAGGATACCCCGTTCAAATGGAATGAAGCATGCCAAAGTACTTTTGAAAAATTAAAAAGCATTCTTGTTTCCAAGCACCGGATTGGTCCTTACCATTCGAGTTCATGTGTGATGCAAGTGATTTTGCAATAGGTTCTGTTTTGGGCCAATAAAAGGATAAAAAGTATCATATCATCAACTATGCTAGCCGGACACTTACCAGACCGCAACTCAATCACTCCACTACGGATAAGGAATTACTAGTCGTAGTATTTGCTCTAGACAAATTTAGATCCTATCTCATTGGGTCACCCATTACTTGTTTCACCGACCACGTGGCTTTTAAATACCTCCTTGACAAGAAAGGCGCAAAGTCACTCCTCATTAGGTGGATCCTACTCCTACAAGAATTTAATCTTTCCACTAGAGATAAATAAAAAGGAGTAGAAGACGTCATCGCCGATCATCTATCTCGGCTTTCATCCGACGTACCTAGCGATCCGATACCCATAGACAAATATTTTTCGGATGAGCAACTCTTTTCTACCTCTACTTTTCCCTAGTTTACGGATATAGTGAATTATCTTGTCATGGGAGCCGTCCCTCCTGAGTGGACATCGCAAGATAAGAAGAGGTTCATTACTTGGTCGCGCATGTTTTTTTATGATGATTCCTTCCTTTTTAAATATTTCATTGACCAAATCATCCGACGGCGTGTACCGGATGACGAGATCCCGAAAGTCATCTAATTTAATTCGAAATCTTGTGGAGGTCACTTTTAAACAAAAAAGATGGTCACTAAGATTCTTCAAAGTTATTTCTATTGGCCCACAATATTCCGGGATGTGAGCAATTGTTGCAAATCTTGCGATAGGTGTTAAAGGATGGGAGCGATAACCCGACGAGACATGATGCCATTAACCCCAATACTCATTATTGAGATCTTTAACTATTGGGGTATTGAATTCATGGGCCCTTTTCCCCCATCTTTTGGTTTCCTATACATCCTTATCGCGTTAGACTATGTTTCTAAATGGGTGGAAGCCATAGCTACCAAGACAAATGACAACAAAGTGGTGATTAGGTTCATACAAAAACACATACTTTCCTGCTTTGGTGCTCCGAAAGTGATAATTAGTGATAATGGCAGGCACTTTTGCAATAGGCCATTCGAGAAGATCATGGGAAAGTATGGCTTCGTTCACAAGGTTGGAACGACCTATAACCCACATACGAATGGGCAGGTCGAATTAGAGAACCGATAAATCAAGCACATCCACGAGAAGACAGTCAATACCAATAGGAAAGATTGGTCACTTCAATTGAATGATTCACTATGGGCCTATCGTACCCCATATAAAAATCCACTCTACATGTCGCCATTCCGTTTGTGTATGGCAAACCTTGCCATCTTCAGGTTGAATTAGAGCACAAAGTGCAATTAAGAAGGTGAATTACGACATGAATAAAGCAGGTGAAGCTCGCAAGCTTCAATTAAATGAGTTAGAAGAGATACGCAATGATGCGTATGAGAATGAGAAAATTTCCAAAGAAAGGATAAAACTCGCCCACGATAAGATTGTTTGACACAAAGAGTTTCTTCTCGAACAAAAAGTGCTTCTATATAACTGTCAGCTTCATCTATTTCTGGGAAAGTTGCGGTCGCGATGGACTGGCCCGTTCGTTGTGAAGAATGTATTCCCTCACGGAGATGTGGAATTAGATGATTTAAAAGGGGGAATATGTGCAAGGTGAATAGACAATGCCTAAATCCATATCTAGAGGCGTGTTTGGAAGAATTCGACACCATTTGGTTATTGGAATCCGTTTATGGAGAAGATTGAGGTAAAAATGAGAGGTCGCCGCACCCCCGACGTGTATGGGGTTATTCTTATTATAGTAGTAGTGCTTGAGGTAGGATAGTTATGAGTTCGAAAGCACCGGTCATGATAGGGATTGAAGTATCACACTTTTTGAGAGAGCTTGCACGCATTTTGAGGGCTTGGTAGAGGCTTTTAACGGAACCCATGGGTCTAGGATATCTCAAGGGGCCATAAGCAAGTGTTGAGGCATGAGAGAACACTTAGAATTTTAGAGTTGAGCTAAATAAGTTTTCCAGGCCATTAGGTTCCCCCGAACCACAGGGTGAATCGGTTCGGGGACGAACCGATTTGGATTACAGGGCGAACCCATTCGGGGGTCCTGGCAGATTCTTGCCCCCTATTTTCCAAATTCATTCTCTTTCCCCCTTCCCTCTATTCATTCTCCCTACGAAATTTCACCCTCTAAAACTTCCCTCCTACCAATTTACACTCCAAATTCACTCCCTCCTTCATCTCCCTCCATACCTATTCCCATTTCCCACCAAAAGTCATGCCCCACACCTATAAATTCACCTTCACCCGCTCTCTATTTCTCACACTTCATTTCACTCTCCATCTCTTATACACCATATCACCTCTCTCTCTCTCTCTCTCTCTCTCTCTCTCTCTCTCACCATGCCGCGCCCCCGCCAAGCAAACTTTCATCCCCATAAATATAAAGACACCACCATCCTCAATGACGAGGGTGCCGAAGTATTTTGGTCCGTCCAAGAACGTCATTGGGTGAAGAACTATTTCTCAACTACTTGCCCCATTCATATCGAGCGGTTCGTTAATTGGGAGTAGCAGCGCGGTGAAGTCACCGCCCTTTTCAACCGCCGGGGGTGGCGCTCATTTCTCTCTCATATGAGCAATAAAGTTTTCAAATCTAAAATTTGCCAATTCTACGCGATGCTTGTGCACAAATCCTCCACTCTTCATGAGTCATATCTTGATGGCATTCAGATTCCCTTCTCCACCGCCATCATTGTGCGCAAAATGTGAGAAAAAGGGGTTGCCTTCACCGTGCCCTTCATGTATCCCACCAATGGTGCCCCACGCACCGAAGCTCAATGTGTCGCCCGAATGGCAACCTGAGAGGAATGGTTGCACGATTCATTTCCAATAGGAGGTCATTCGGACACGGTGTGATTCACACTCCTCATTGCATGTGGAATAATCTACCAAATCACCAATGATTTGGTGGTAAGGCTGCATCACATCAACTTCCTATACCATTTCCTCGACCCCGAGAGCACGATTAATTTCGCCCAGCTTTTCTATGCGGACATCCTCCATGCGGCCTATGACGAGTGGGGAAAACAGCGCTCCCCTATGGCCGCCTTATCACCGAACTTCTGATTGATGCCGGGGTGGACGATCTGAGGCAGCAGGTCCGACTCCCCCGCCCAATTAGAGCCACTTACACCATCCGTAGTGAACGCAAAATTAGGGTGGCCCACCCCAACCATCTAATTCTCGATGAGGGTGCGGGGGGGAAGAACATGATGCCCCAATGATGGATGTGGGGGAAGAAGAAGAGTATGATGAAGACGAGGACGACGACTCCGATTTTGAGCCCCTGGGTGTAGCTTTTGATAAGCGCATTTCGGGGGTGGAAACCCATTTGGACGGTTTCCTCACCCAATACAATCGAGCCCAAGCATCCTATCAATGGGATCAAGATGCCTACCGAAGGGATACGAGCATGATGCATCCTCCGTAAGCCCATTTATACGAGCTCAACTTCAGTGGACGCCCTCCAACCTTCTTCTCTGATCCATATGATCCCAATGCACCCGGCCCTTCCAATCCACCTCCCCAGTGAAGCCCTTGTTTATTTTTGGTGGTTTCGATGTGATTAGATGTTTAAAAATGTTGATTGTGTAATTCTCCCATCACCCGTGTAACACAGGCTCTTAGTATGTATTAAAAAAAATCCTGCATTTTTATTTTATTTGTTCGTTTTATTCTCTTGCACATTTAATTCGATTTGAGTTAGATTTTAGTCCTTTTTGCTTGAGGACAATGCAAAAGTCTAAGTTAGGGGGGGTAACAAGTGCGTCTTTCTAAAACTTCACAAATTTTCAAAAATGCCCAAAAATTTCCAAATAAAAAACATAAAATTTTGCAAAAACAAAAAATATTTTTCTTCCAAATAAATAAAATTTGGAATTTAAATTTTTCAAAAATATCGCCTTTATTCTATTTGAAGTCTCGAATTGTTAAATCTTTATTGCACTAAGACGAAATTGACCAAAGATGGAAATTGTGCGAAAATTGACGACTTAATGAATAAGTGTGGAGATTAACAAAACCCAGTGAGATTTCGAGCCTATCGATCTTTTTGAGTTTTTAAATCAATCTGAGTTAATGGTTAACTCATAGTTCTAATTCAACATTTTAAATAAGTCGTTAATGATCTCAATACCCTTGTTTTATCGTGTGACACCCCGACGAATTAAATATCGGGTAGCTACTCCTTTATTAAATCAATTCAAAATGCCAAATTGGTTCAGTTAATAGCATCACTATCGAAAACATTTTAATGATTACTAACCACCTAGTATTTAAAAAGTGAGTTGCCAAATTTTAAGTTAACTCTGATTAACATGCAACAAGTGAAATGTAGAAATGTAACACAACCATTCACGATAAAGTCTCAACAGAGTAACCAACAATAAATGATGAGTCTGGAGGAAATACTCCTCACAACAATCCCAATATAGAAATAAATGAAACAAGTCTGCATCGTGAATTAATTACAAACCAAAAGTCTGAATAACTGAAAGAAATGAAATGTCTCTAAAAGAAATGGGCGACATGCCCTACAACTGATGAAATCTGAATATAGAGTCCAGGCAAATGAAGCGTCTACTATCAAGACCCTATGAGTCATATCTAGCTAAACCGACATAAGTTCTAACCTTCCTACTCAATTCACACTATGAATTCCCAATGTTATCACTTAAATAGATAGCTTGACTTAAACTCGGATTCTCAATTATTAGCATTACCATTTACTGGAGGTCATCTCCTTATTTATCTTCTCAAGGAGTTACTATAAATTATTCCCATAATTAAACATAACAATTCTGTTCATTTAACCGTATATCATTCACATCATAAATATACAATACAAGTACCCCGAGGCTAAGCTGCGGTGCACACATACTCTGCTATCCATCCCGGAACATCACGTACATAACTATTACAAATTTCGAATCTCTCAGGAATTGTTAGAATAAGCACAACACACGAAAATGGAGGCGAACATAATTCAACATATCCATGGGTCACGTACATACCTACGCTTCATAGTCAGCTGACTTAATAACTCATAATTAAGTCATTCCCTTCAACTATGTCCTCTAGGTACCACTCTAAATCCGGGCACACAAGGATTAGATGGCCCTAAGCGAACGTAAACCTCTCGTGATAGCAAGTATGGTAGGTATGTCATACACATAAAAATCATATACATATACTAAGCATGCACACAGCTTAGTAATTACCATAATTTATTAGTGGTATACTTCTCATTCTTATACCAATACACGTGTCCCCGGTTTATATATACACATCATCCATTATCCTCACGTCGAAATTAGTTATTCGCGTCCTAACCCACAATTACCATTTGGTTCAAATCATTCTTCTATATTTTACTCCCCAATTATTCCCGAATATCTCAAATATATTAATTAGTCATCAAGGTAAGGTTATCTCTACCATTAACCAAGGTTACGGGACACTAGAAATCAAACCAGGCCAAAAAGGCCAAACTGTCAACTCGTTAGAAGTCTCGTTCGAACGAGGTCGTTCGAACGAGAGGTCGTTCGAACGAAATGGACATCTAACGAGATCTCGTTCGAACGAAAGGCATCGAACGAACATCCCACTCGTTAGAAGTCAAACTGTCAACTCGTTAGAAGCTTGTTCGAACGAGCTCGTTCGAACGACCTGGGCAGGTCTTCTAACGAGGTGACAGTTCGAGCCCAGAAATTTCCCATTACGTTTTTCACCAATTTTCTCACCTCAAAACTCCTCCAAAAATTATTCCAACAATATTTTAAGGTTCCTCAACATTCCTAAACATTCTTAGGTCGTAATCTAGCACATTCATGGGATCAAATCTTCCTATACAACACCTAATTATTAAATCTCCCAAAGTTTTCGCCAAAACTTATGAGTATGAACCCAAGAATTTAAAGTCATCAATATCCATAACTACATCCATTTTTACATCATGAAAAGTTGTATTTTGTTTAGTATAATCACCCAATAACATTCTACATGCAATCCCTATATCATAACTTGAATTTCTATCTCCAATTTCATGGGTTTTCATCAAACTCCCAATGTAATGTAATTAATTTAAATTCTAATCATGGAAGAAACATTCGCTTGAAATTAACGTAATTAAACCACTTGCCTTAGGTCTTTCTCTGAATTTGATGTTGAATAGATGAAGGTTGGTCTCTCTCTCTCTCTCTTTCTCTGCAGAATTCTCCTCCCTCTCTCTCTCTCTACTAGTTTTTCTCCAAGATGACAATGGTGGTTTGGAGGTTGCCTTAGGAAACTCTTAGAACTTTTTCCAATAACTCCCGTAGCCCATTAAGTCATTTAGTGTTGTTAGTGGGTTTAGTGGGTAAAGACTAAATCAGATTTTAACCTCTAATTTTCGTGGGTTTTAATTCCCAAAATTCCGAAATTACCAAACTACCCTTTTAAGTTGTCGGTATGGCCCGAAAATGCCCCGGGACCCAAACTAAACCCCCGGCTAGTGTTTTCTGACTATTTCGACCCTTCCGGACACGTTGGCGCACTCAAAATGACAATACGGTTGATAAAAAATAAAATTCACTTTTTAATTTAAATAATTACATTCCTGACGCGACTGTCACGCGCGTCCCAACAAAATTTCCCAAATTGCCGTATTTCTATCTCACGACAAATTCAATATTCTCAATATTCATATATTGCCATATATACACATTATAATCAAATACCAACTCACATCTCGTTAGTATTTGATCCGGATTAATTCTCAATTAATTCACATTTTAATTTAATTAATCCCATAAATAAATTTCACAAAAATACGGGGTATTACATACTTCCCCCCTAATAACAGAATTTCATCCCGAAATTCGGAACTAGAAAGTACCTGGTAAAAAAAACTCTGGATAACGTTCGCGCATCTCATCCTCATGCTCCCATGTGGACTCCTTGACATTATGATGCCGCCACTGAACACGTACTAACGGAACTATCTTTGACCGCAGTTTCCGCTCACTTCGGTCCAAAATAGTAATCGGCCCCTCCTCGTAGGAGCTATCGGGAAGGAGATCGATGTCCTCCAAAGCAATCTGAGAATGAGCCAAATCGTCTCTAAGATATTTCCTTAGCGAGGAAATATGAAACACATCATGAATCCTGTTCAAATGCTCCGGTAACCCAAGTCTATACGCAACAGACCCAATCTGATCGATGATAAGAAATGGTCCCACATATCTCGGTGCCAACTTCCCCTTCTTCCCAAATTGCATAATCCCCTTCATAGGAGATACTCTCAGTAAAACCTGGTCCCCCACATGGAACTCCCTGAAGAACCTCTTCGCATCAGCATAGCTCTTCTGCCGATCTTGAGCTACCCGAATGCGACTCCGTATCAATTCTATCCTCGCCGAAGTATCCTGAATTACTTTCGGCCCAAGTAGTTTGTTTTCCCCCACCTCCAACCAACATGCTGGGAAACGACAAGGTCTACCGTACAACGCCTCAAATGGAGCCATGCCAATAGTGAACTGGTAGGAGTTGTTGTAAGCAAACTCCACCAGTGGAAGATACTGCTCCCATCCACCCATGAAATCAATGATGCACATACGCAACATGTCCTCCAACATCTGATTTGTACGCTCGGTTTGCCCATCGGCCTGCGGATGATAAGCCGTACTCAACCAAAATTCCGTGCTCATGGCCTCCTAAAAACTCTCCCAAAACCGTGAAACAAATATCTTATCTCTGTCGGACATGATATTTAGGGGCACACCGTGAAGTCTCACTATTTCTACAATAAAAAGTTGGGCATACTGTCCCGTAGTGTAGTCTGTCCTTACGGGTAGAAAATGAGCAACTTTGGTCAACCTGTCCACAATTACCCAAATGGAGTCGTGACCTCTCTGTGACGTAGGCAAACCCGTGATAAAGTCCATGGAGATGCTCTCCCACATCCACATCGGGACCTCTAATGGCTGTAGAAGTCCTGTCGGTCTCTGATTGTCCACTTTTACCAGCTGACAAGTGGTGCATTTAGAAACAAACACGGCAATATCTCTCTTCATCCCGCTCCACCAATACTGACGTCTCATATCTTGGTACATTTTGTCCCCACCGGGATGTACCGCGAATCGTGAGCCGTGCGACTCTGCCATCACCTCGTGTCAAAATTCCTCCCCTTCCGGAACTACCAGTCTCCCATTGAAGCGTAATCCCCCGTCTGAACTAACGGTATAGGACTCGGCTCCCTCTGCTAGTAATCGAACTATCTTCTCCTGACAAAACGAGTCATCTTCTTGTGCCTTTACCACTATCGTGACAATCTGCGGTGTAACCGTCATCACCGACATGAATGATCGGGTCACTGCATCCTAGTGTCCCAACTCCTTCCACTTTTTCTTCCACACCCCTGCCACTTCATCTACTGGCCTATGACTCAACGCGTCTGCTACCACGTTAGCCTTCCCCGGGTGGTATTGGATATCAAACTGATAGTCCTTAACAAACTCAAGCCACCTTCGTTGCCGCATATTCAACTCCTTCTGCGTGAATAGGTATTGTAGGGACTTGTGGTCTGTGAACAATCGAAACTTCTCCCCCAAGAGGTAATGTCTCCAAATCCGAAGGGAAAATACAACCGCTGCTAACTCCAAATCATGAGTGGGGTAATTCTTCTCGTGAGGCTTAAGCTTACGGGAAACATAAGCTATGGCCTGACTCTCCTGCTGCAATACATCTCCAAGTCCTTGTAAGGACGCGTCGGTGTAAACTAGATACTCAATTCCCGGTCTCGGCAATGCTAACACAGGTGCTGAGGTCAACTTGTCCTTCAACTCATCAAATGCCAACTGGCAGGCATCACTCCAAATAAACGGCACACCTTTACGAGTCAGATGTGTCAAAGGACCCTCTATCTTTGAGAAAACCCAAATAAACATCCTGTAGTATCCTGCTAAGCCCAAGAAACTACGGATCTCAGTCGGTGTTGTGGGCTGTCCCCACTCCCTCACCGCGGATACCTTCCCCGAATCAACAGATATCCCCCGGTCGGAAATAATATGCCCCAAAAACTGAACCTCCTTCAGCCAAAACCCACACTTCTCGTACTTTGCATATAGCTCGTTCTGACGCAGTGTCTGCAAAACCTGCCTCAAATGCTCGGCGTGCTCCTCCTCTGTCTGGGAGTAAACCAGAATATCATCAATGAAGACAATAACGAACTGATCTAGGAATTCTCTGAACACCCTATTCATCAAGTCCATAAACACGGCTGGAGCATTGGTCAAACCAAAAGGCATAACTCGAAACTCGTAGGAACCATATCTCGTTAAGAAAGCAGTCTTCGAGACGTCCTCTTCCCTGATACGCAACTGATGGTACCCCGATCGCAAATCAATCTTTGAGAAGAAAGAAGCTCCTCTCAACTGGTCGAATAAGTCATCGATTCGGGGCAACGGATATTTATTCCGTATCGTGACCTTATTCAACTCCCGGTAATCCACACACAATCTCAACGATCCATCCCTCTTCTTCACAAATAATACAGGGGCACCCCACGACAAAGTAATCCTCCGTATAAACCCATGGCCCAACAACTGTTCAATCTGATCCCGTAACTCTCTCATCTCAGCTGGAGCCATACGGTAAGGTGCGTGGGCAATAGGCCGAGTGCCCGACATCAAATCGATAACAAAATCTATCTCTCTACTCGGAGGTAGTCCAGGTATATCCTGAAATACATCGGCGAACTCACTAACAACGGGTATCGAATCAAGTGGTATCACCACTTCCTTAGAGGTCTCCTCCTCTATATAGTACAAATGAGTTGACGATCCTCCCTCAGGACGAGGCATCGCCACTAAAAACATCTCCTGCCCGGGAATGGCAAAGATAATACTCCTACTAAAACAGTCAATCATGGCTCGATACGCAACTAGCCAATCCATACCAATGATGGCATCATAATCGATCATCTCTAACACTAACATATCAGCGGGTAAAGTAAACCTCCCGATCTCTATACCCACACCTCTACACATAAGCGAAATCATGGAACCCCTACTCAACGGTGAGTCTACACAAGTAGCGGTGCTCTCTGCGGTGTCTGACAACCCAATGGTGCGTGCAAATCTCATAGCAATAAAACAGTGTGTAGCCCCCGTGTCAAATAAAATGCGCCCCATAGTCCCCTGAATAGAGAACATACCCTCAATGGCCGGTGGATTATGTGGGGCTGCGACCTGCTGGAGCTGATACACTCTCCCATACTGAAGTTGTCCCTGCTGAACTGGGACTGCTGGAATGGGTGGTAATGCTGCCATCTGTGGTGCTGGTAGGGCGGCGGGAAACATAGGCCTCTGTGGCTCGTGTCGAGCACCCTGCTGTTGCTGCTGTGGGGCCTTGCCCTTATTAGGTTACTCCTGACGTTTGTGGCTAATCTTACCATAAATGAAACACTTTCCATGGAAGTTTCCCCCTCGCTATCCCTGCTGACCACGGCCCTGGTGACCGTTACCATTTCTGCCCTGGCCTTGCTGGCCCTGGTGAAACTGCTGCTGTTCACCATTTTGACCATGCTGGCCCTAATGGCCGTTCGGACCCTGATGGCCCTGCCTAAAACCTCCCTGTCCGTGCCTGAAACCCCCTGATCGGAATCTCTTAGAATCCCCCTACTGGGAACCCTGATCACCCTGCCTATACTGACCCTGAGCTGATTGTACCCCGCTGGCACCATTTCCCCCTGTCCTTCCCTGATGGCTGGACTCTCCTGATCGCTTCCCCTCTGTCAAGTGAAAGCGGTGGTCCTGGCAATGGAGCAGTGCAGCATTAACCACGTCAGAATAAGTGGCCAACGAGAGGTTCCCCAATAAATGTTGACGGATCCTCCAAGTCAATTTATCTGTAAACTTCTGAATCTTCTTCTCTTCTGTCAGTATCTCATCCGGAACAATATTCAGCAAATTTGTGAATTCGCCTTCACACTCGTCCACCGTCTTACCCTTCTGTCTAAGGCTCATCAACTTCCTCCTCATTTCCGTGTGAATAGCTGACGAAAAATAATTGCGGTCAAACCGCACCCAGAACTCCTGTATCGTGAGAGTATCTCTCTCCTCTGCGGTGGTAATAGACTCCCACCACTGCAATGCAGATCCCACTAGCTTGAAAGTAGCTAGTATCTGCCTCTGAACATCGGTGCACTCATACATCCTCAAGTGCCTCTGAATATCCTTCCTCCACTGACTAGATACCACAACATCGGAGCTACTTGAGAACTTCAGAGGGTGTGCTTTCTGAAAATCATCACGAACGCGTTCCCAAGCAGACAAGAATGCATGTGCTTGAACTGGCGCGGCTACTGGCGCCTGGGGTGGTGCCTGCTGTACAACGGCGAGAGCGGCATTTACCGCTTGGGCTATAACGGCTGCAACCTCGGCGACATTCATGGTGCCATGTACTGGAGCTGGCTGTGGCTCGGGCTGTGCATTCCTAGGAACCTGTGGTGCACATCGTGGAGGCATCTGAAATAAGAGTAAAGTCTACAAGTTCACAGTTATAAACTTAAAATAGCTGAAGAGCGAAGCATACATAAAAGAATACAACAGTCTTATAATATAGGGTTCTACATCAAAGAAAGCTCAGCGGAAACATAATAAGCCGTACAGATCCTAAAGGACACTAGAACCTGATGCTCTGATACCACCTGTGACACCCCGACTAATTAAATACCGGGCAGCTACTCCTTTATTAAATCAATTCAAAATGCCAAGTTGGTTCAATTAATAGCATCATTGTCGAAAACATTTTAATGATTACTAACCACCTAGTATTTAAAAAGTGAGTTGCCAAATTTTAAGTTAACTCTGATTAACATGCAATAAGTGAAATGTAGAAATGTAACACAACCATTCACGATAAAGTCTCAATAGAGTAACCAACAATAAATGATGAGTTTGGAGGAAATACTCCTCACAACAATCCCAATATAGAAATAAATGAAACAAGTCTGCATCTTGAATTAATTACAAACCAAAAGTCTGAATAACTAAAAGAAATGAAATGTCTCTAACAGAAATGGGCGACATGCCCTACAACTGATGAAATCTGAATATAGAGTCAAGGCAAATGAAGAGTCTACTACCAAGACCCTGTAACTTCCACAACAGTTATAGCTCGTCCTCTGACAGGAAATACTATGCATGGTGTCCTTGTGGCTGGGCACCTAAAAAGGTTTTTACAAAAAGTAGATTTGAAAGCAAACGGGCCAGAGCCCGAAAGTGGAGAGTATTTTAAAAACAGCAAGTGTTTTAATAACATTAAAACAATGAATGAAAAATACATGTTAGGACGTCCTCTCACATGAAATACTCACCTCTCGACTAATTGTGAACTCCTAACGTACCGTACCCATTCAAGTGATTCTCATATCTAGCTAAACCGACATAAGTTCTAACCTTCCTACTCAATTCACACTATGAATTCCCAATGTTATCACTTAAATAGATAGCTTGACTTAAACTCGGATTCTCAATTATTAGCATTACCATTTACTGGAGGTTATCCCCTTATTTATCTTCTCAAGGAGTTACTATAAATTATTCCCATAATTAAACATAACAATTCTATTCATTTAACCGTATATCATTCACAACATAAATATACAATACAAGCACCCCGAGGCTAAGTTGCGGTGCACACATACTCTGCTATCCATCCCGGTACATCACGTACATAACGATTACAAATTCCGAATCTCTCAGGAATTGTTAGAATAAGCACAACACACGAAAATGGAGGCGAACATAATTCAACATATCCATGGGTCACGTACATACCTACGCTTCATAGTCAGCTGACTTAATAAATCACAATTAAGTCATTCCCTTCAACTATGTCCTCTAGGTACCACTCTAAATCCGGGCACACAAGGATTAGATGGCCCTAAGCGAACGTAAACCTCCCGTGATAGCAAGTATGGTAGGTATGTCATACACATAAAAATCATATACATATACTAAGCATGCACACATCTTAGTAATTACCATAATTTATTAGTGGTATACTTCTCATTCTTATACCAATACACGTGTCCCCGGTTTATATATACACATCATCCATTATCCTCACGTCGTAATTAGTTATTCGCGTCCTAACCCACAATTACCATTTGGTTCAAATCATTCTTCTATATTTTACTCCCCAATATATCCCGAATATCCCAACTATATCAATTAGTCATCAAGGTAAGGTTATCTCTACCATTAACCAAGGTTACGGGACACTAGAAATCAAACCAGGCCAAAAAGGCCAAACTGTCAACTCGTTAGAAGTCTCATTCGAACGAGGTCGTTCGAACGAGAGTTCGTTCGAATGAAATGGCCATCTAACGAGATCTCATTCGAACGAAAGGCTTCGAACGAACATCCCACTCGTTAGAGCTCGTTCGAACGACCTGGGCAGGTCTTCTAACGAGGTGACAGTTCGAGCCCAGAAATTTCCCATTACGTTTTTCACCAATTTTCTCACCTCAAAACTCCTCCAAAAATTATTCCAACAATATTTTAAGGTTCCTCAACATTCCTAAACATTCTTAGGTCGTAATCTAGCACATTCATGGAATCAAATCTTCATATACAACACCTAATTATTAAATCTCCCAAAGTTTTCCCCAAAACTTATGTGTATGAACCCTAGAATTTAAAGTCATCAATATCCATAACTACATCCGTTTTTACATCATGAAAATTTGTATTTTATTTAGTATAATCACCCAATAACATTCTACATCCAATCCCTATATCATAACTTGAATTTCTATCTCCAATTTCATGGGTTTTCATCAAACTCCCAATGTAATGTAATTAATTTAAATTCTAAGCATGGAAGAAACATTCGCTTGAAATTAATGTAATTAAACCACTTGCCTTAGGCCTTTCTCTGAATTTGATGTTGAATTGATGAAGGTTGGTCTCTCTCTTTCTCTGCAGAATTCTCCTTCCTCTCTCTCTCTCTACTAGTTTTTCTCCAAGATGACAATGGTGGTTTGGAGGTTGCCTTAGGAAACTCTTAGAACTTTTTCCAATAACTCCCGTAGCCCATTAAGTCATTTAGTGTTGTTAGTGGGTTTAGTGGGTAAAGACTAAATCATATTTTAACCTTTAATTTTCGTCGGTTTTAATTCCCAAAATTCCGAAATTACCAAACTACCCTTTTAAGTTGCCGGTATGGCCCGAAAATGCCCCGGGACCCAAACTAAACCCCCGGCTAGTGTTTTCTGACTATTTCGACCCTTCCGGACACGTTGGCGCACTCAAAATGACCATACAGTTGATAAAAAATAAAATTCACTTTTTAATTTAAATAATTACATTCTTGACGCGACTGTCACGTGCGTCCTAACAAAATTTCCCAAATTGCCGTATTTCTATCTCACGACAAATTCAATATTCTCAATATTCATATATTGCCATATACACATTATAATCAAATATCAACTCACATCTCGTTAGTATTTTATCCGGATTAATTCTCAATTAATTAGTTTTTTAATTTAATTAATCCCATAAATAATTATCACAAAAATACGGGGCATTACAGATCGGTTATGAGAAATGGAATGTTGTCTTGAAAAGAAAAGCGCGCTACAAATCTCTAAATTAAATTAATCTCAAGACGCATATGGTAAATTAATAAGTAATTTGGACAATGAAGTAGGCCATCGTTTGTTACCCAAAAATATTAGCCATAAAAAGTTGTGAAAAATCATCCCTTTTGTAACCCAAATTTGAGCCGAATAAATTTTTTTCTTTTCGTTTGGTTACTCGAAAAACCCAAGTAGTCCGAAATTGTGAAAATTGGTAATATTCATCAAATAAGGTCCGAAAAGTGCATAAAAAGGGGCAATAAAAAAAATATATAAATAGAAGAAAAATGCTCAACAGAAATATCAAGTAAAGAAAAAGAAGAGAAAATGAGCAAATGCCCGAAAAAGCACTAAGGGACATCATAAGAAAAAAATATCAATTATGAAGTTCTCAACCATTCCCATGTTACCCAATATACCTTTAACCCGAAAAGTCCTACCGAGTTTGAATTGCTAAATTGATTACCGCGTGGAGAGCGAAGATATAAAAAGAAAATATGAGAGATTAAATGGTGTGAAATTGAGGTGATGTTTCCTATTTTTCCAATTACCGTAATCCGATGAAGAGATCATTTCACTAAATGATTATGTCTTTCATAATTATGTGCGTGAACTTGCGTTCCATTACATTTACTCTCATAAATCATGCATACTGAGAGAATAGCCACACTTCTGAGTGATTCGTTTGTGAGTGATTTCGGTGAGATTTTGAAATCAAATAGAATTTTTGGAAAGTAACATAATGATCAATCGGTGGAAATTAGCGATTCGATTTTTGGCTTTGTACACAAACACGACAACTTGAAACTCTTTTGAATATGAATTTATGGTGACTATTTTTCAGAAGGTTTAAATTGTACAATTCTTAAGTATATCTATTTTTCATTGAGTCTAAGATGAATTTTGTGGGTATATTCACTGCAAATCCTCACGAGACAACACTCGTCCTACTAGGGTAACCTTGGGGTTTAAAGGATTATTGCATATGGTAAATGCAATCGCTTGCCTGCGAAAAAGTTATTCTATCCCAATAAAGTGTTTAGAAGAGTTGTGACATTATTATTTTTCTTTGACATTGCTCCGGACGTATAAAGTTCAATGTTACGGGGTTTGAACGGGCTTAAATATTGTATCTTTATTCCCTTAATTTCGGTACCTTGGTGAACCTGAGTGGTGCAATTGATATGGATTTAAATCATAAGTATGCTACTAACCTTCGTTGGCATGTATTTCGTATTTTGTATTTCTCTTATGTGTTTTATAGGTAAATTATGCAAACGGTATGAAAGAGAAATCGAAACAATAAAAGAAAGGCTAGGAAGGCAAGTTCAAGGTCATTTTCGTAATTCTATAACCCGATTACGGAGGAGGAGCCAACCAGAAAGTTGAGAATCTTGGAATAAAGACACCACTGGAAAAAATGACACGCAAATACGAGCTACGGTTAAGGAGTTATGATCATTTGAAGTTAAAGAAAAATCCTAGAAAAAAAGAAGAAAGCTTGAAAATTATCTAAGTGCTGGAAAAGAAAGAAAGGAGGGCCAAACCTGCAAGATTTCTCGAACCAAAGTGTGAACCGGTTCGAGGGCAAACTAGGTCGGGGTACCTGCGAACTAGTTTAAGATGCCTGATGCGCAAAATTCCACTTCAAAAGATGATTGGTCCAAAGAGTCCTATTATCTAACAAACTCTTCTAAAATGTACATGTATCATTGTATTAACTTAGAAAAGATAGTTTTTGATAGAGAGACAAGTAAGAGAATACCCTAGGAACATAGCTTTGATTTGGCGATTCAAGATTGATTATTTTCGGGTTTGATCTTAAGTTTTAATTCAAGTTTCATTCTTTCTATTGTTATTTTTGCATGTTATTCTTCTTGCACTATTCAATTCGTTTATAAGGTCATAATAATTCGTTGCATGTTTCAGTACACTTCCATTATGATTTCTTTCACATGCAACGTAGTTAATTAATGCATAGTTAGGTTTAATATGTCTAGATAAATTCTTTAGGGTCGGGATGCATGAACTCAACCCGATGTGATAGTTGCATGTGTATAAAATTAATCCTTTAAACTTAAGGATTTATTATGACCATATTACGTAGCGAACATAACCATTGTAGATCTTTGGATCAAAGTTAGTCCATAGTAACCAGGATGCTTTAGACTGCAGTGCGAGTGTAGCTATCGTGTTACCACTTTACTCATCCTCTGATTACATATGGTGTGAGCTTGAACCTCATATACGTAATGCTTGGGAGTACTAAAGTCTGGGTCTAATCAATGACTTAAATTTATGATTAGTTTTATACCAGCAATACACTAGGGTTGAGGGATTGTATTCTCGACCTGTTTTTCTCATAATATAGTTTAAGTTTTAGTTCAATCATCATCAGTCGTTTAGGTAATTTAAGGTAATTTCATTCCATTCATTCATGATTTCATTAAGTAATCATTTTCAAAATTGCATCTAGTTTTAGCTGTTTCATCATTCAAATCACCTTTTCCTTCTTTTTATAGTCAAAGTTAGGTTAACCATCTGTCCTTCTATCGTCACAATTTTCTTGTCCTATTTCCCCGTGGATACGATCCCGATTTATCGGGTTTATTACTAAAGCGACAGGATTGCACTTGAGCCTAGAGAGTACGCACTGTAGTGACACATTTTTAGTCGCATCATCCACACGCAACAACCCTTAATGACCACAGTCTTCGATTAGTACTATGAACAGTACCAAAATGAGTGGCATAATATTTCAAAGAAATATGTATTGGGTTCCAAAAAACAATTCATAAAAAGTAGTTGGGATTATGAATTAAATGGACAAAATTTTTGGACCCTTAAAAGTGAGAAGAAGACATACTGAAAAAATTATAGAACACAAATAATTTTTTCTTCTTGAACAGTGATCTGTCAAAACTTTTCTTCTCTCTTCTTAACTGTACGTGCATGGCCTTTTTTATATAAAGAATTTGTTAAAGTTAAACAATGGCACGTTACTGAATTTTCATCCATTGGCAATGTTGCGTGTTAGAAAACAAACATGCCCAGATATACTTTAAGAAAGAAACCCCCTGTACGCAATTTTTTGGATAATTTTTTTTCAAGGAGTCTTTGCCATATGTCAATCATTGGCATGCCAATGATTGGCACAACAAAAAAAAAGTGGCGCCCCATATATATCTTTTAACAGGTAGCGTGGCAAGGCACAAAAGCTTTAAGAAAAAGATTAGATTTTGTTAAAACCAAACTGTACGCAACATGATAAAAAAACTTTCAAGCTTTGTTCCCATATGCCAATGATTGGATTTATGAAAAAACGGCGCCCCGTATTTTCTAAAGCTAGCGGGTTGGCCTTAAGAGCAAGAAGAAGATTTGCACCTTTTTTTTTATAATACCAACTGTACTAAACAGTTTAATGAATAGTTCCCCCTTTTTTTAAAAAAAAAATTCTTTAAACACCATCTCAATTTCATTTTAAAAACAAACACTTGATTCCATTTTTTTAATTTTAAATAAAACTTCTTTTATCAAAAAGAATTTTTTTATAATTAAAAGTTCTAACTTTTTAAAAAAAATCCCAACACATTAAATATATAATTCATATGGAACTTTAAACATATTTTTACCAAAATTATCTCGACGGTGCTTGACTGTTGAAGTGCACTTGTAATTCGGATCCGGAGTTGTAGATGTTAGCATCCTCAATTCTTTGATGACTTGTAGTAGTATACGACATAATTAAATGTGACGGACAATGTCCTTACAAATCTCCCCCTATGTCTATGCCAGTACAAAATACAAACTCCGAATTATCAAATCAAAGTGCATATACAAATCTAATATCCCCTATGAACCCAAAAATGGAAAATGCTAAACTTTGCAAGTCTTCAAATTTTCTTCAAAAATCTTCAAGTTCAAATCTTCAAACCTTTAAGATTTTCTCATAAGGGTGTGCAACATATGATCATCACTTTTGTACCTACACACATGAGATAAAGCAAATACCTTCGTGACGCATCGAGTTTGAAATGATATAAGAATAAATCAATCAATATAATCAAATCTCCCTCATAATGCAATATCCCCTCTAAAATCATAATTCGTTCTCCCCCTTTTTATTATGTCCCCAAATACACAGATAAGATGAAATAAACTAAACATGGAGTGTCACGATAAAAATGCATAGCAAACAAGGATCAAACTACGCGCATGCAATGGTATATCTCGAAAACTTTAACAAACTATTTTTGATTTTTCAAATTTTTCGTACAAAAATAAAATACCAAAAATCACACCATGGATTTATACTAACACAACCAAGTCATGGAAATGGAATGTATGGGTGTGAACACATTCGATAGGTAAATAAACTCAATCAATCATATGTGCACGATGAATACGTGTACTCCTAACGAATGAACATAAAAAGTATCCTTATGTGTTAACATTCATTACGTTTATATTATGGGGGATTTTTTGTATGGGAGAGATTTGATTGCGCTAACATTCATTATGTTTATACCATTTCAAACTCAATAAGTCACGAAGGATTTTATTTTATCTCATGTGTGTAGGTACGAATATTTAAGATCAAATTGTTGCACACCCTGATGAGAAAAGCTTGGAGTTTTGAACAATTGATTGTTGAAGCAAAGTTTGAAAGTTTGAAGACTTGTCATTTTATCTTTCCATTTTTGACTTTGGGAGGGTAGATTTGTATAGGTCATTCTTGTGATTAATAATTCGGATTTCTTATTTTGTACCGGCATAAACATATGAGGATTTTTCCTAAAATTTGTGTCGCATGCTTTCTTTATTTATGGTTTGATACGTATTTGCATGTTTAGGGGCTGAATTAATTTGGTTTAAAAATAGACTCTAATTAAATAAGGTTTACTTGAAAACTTGCCAATTAATTTAAATCGGTATCACACACCGCATTTATTCGTTTTACAATTTTATTTAACATTAGTGTGTTATCAGTGCACTCCCAATTAATGTTTTACTTTACTATTTTGTTCTCAGTTTTTACTTTGAAGTCAAGAGTGCCACTGATGCAGCAAAAAGTTCCTACATCAAACACGAGCCTTCTTCCAAGGATCTCTACTCCAAGTATGAGCCACTGGCCGAATAGTATGCTGCTTCGGCTTGATGCTCCTTCAACCAGCTGCCACTATTTCCTCGAGTTGCTCAGGTGGTTGGTCCCACAAAAAATTACTACTCTGACAAGTACAATTAGACTCAGACGGTGATGCGGAAAACTAAGAAAGGGTATAAGGTTTCCTCCTATCTCCTATTGGTTCCCACACAAAATATTGCCAAGGTTTTTAGTGCTCACTAGGCTGCTGCCCAAGTACTTTCTCTAGGGGTTTGAGGGGTTTAATTTATAGGGGCTTGTTCAAAATTTGTGGGGTTTAATTTATAACTTTGATGTGACAACTCCATGATGATGTTGGTGGTCTTACTAAGAATATTATTTATAATGATATTGTAGTCCTATAACGCATTTACTTAACTCTTGAAGATTACCAGGTATATGATAATGTTGGTCTCTTTTCTCCTATAACATCCTTAAAACATTAAACAGGTGAATGGAATACAAAGATGGAATTTTTTTACTTCTACGAAAATTATTTATCAAGCCAACTGATCCCAACAATTTATATTTTATTGCACTCTTTGGACATGTCCATTAAAAAAGGCACATAATTCTAAATCTATGGTTAGGGAATTTGGTTTTGCTTTGTATTTCGAGTTCTTCATTAAGTAATAGATTTTATGCTCCTAAATTGCTTTATATTTCCAGTTCTTGCTGAAAATTATACTAATATATATTATAAAGATATATAATATGTATTATAATGTTTTTCATTACTAATATATATTCTCCATTTTACCGATCCGATTTTGTGTGTACTAAGGGTTTTTCATGGATATTTTTCATTGTATTTCACTTATTGAATTATATCAACTTGGTTATCATATCATATTTACTTTCCTATTAAAATAAAATGCAGTAGCAGTAACAATCACCAGTAGCAACATTAACGACGGAGAAATGTCCGAAGCCAGTGGCACTAGCAAATGGAGCATATGCATCAAGCGGGGCATCTAATTACATATATTGAATTCGGAGCCAATTGACTCCTGGAATCCCTTCAAACCATCGGCTATTGGAAGATTATGGGGTTTTAAATGAGTATCTTCGGCCATGAAGTAATTATTGGGGCCTACATATGCCTTTGGTTTATACAGCTATGTTGTTATTACATATGCTTGGAAACGCGAACTTGCTAGTCAGGCCAGTGAATCAATCGTTGACAAGACTGGGTTGCCTCTGAAGTCATTTACTGATCAAAAGCGATGATTCTTTCCACATCTTGATGATTGTTCTAGATTATACATTTTAAGTAAGTTGTCGTTTATTTCAGTAAGTTGTAGCCTACTCTTTTGGTTTCGCATTTTGACGGATTTGTCTGTTGTTCAATTTTAACTTTGAGGGGGTTCAAAATTTTGGGCATTAAACATTATAATTTGAAAGATCTTATTTACTCTTATTTATTTTTTATGTGATTAGAAAACAAGCCCGTTCATCTTATATAGTGTTAGAAAATAGGCTTCATATTTACAACTTTCAGGATTTAGGGGGTTTCAGATATGGTTTCTAATGAAGGTTTCACTCGGGGTTTTTTGCACCATTTTCATGCCATATTTTTTTTATTTTGGGTTGTCAGTGGGGATGATAATAATATAATGGCATTAACCACTACAGACGCTGTAACGAGTTTATGAATAATATGTACATTAACATTTTTGCATTTGTATTTCCCGTTTCATTACACTCTTATTTTAAGATTTTAATATATACGATTTCAGTCCATAATCATCATACAGCTATGTTTGTAGGCGAACTCAAGTTTTGTATTAGATCTTCAATGTATCTGGACTCCATGAAGTTTGATAACAATGGGACTTTTAAAATATATGACATGATTAGTCATTCATAAATTTTGTAGTTGTGTATTTTCCCTCCATGTTAAACAGAGTATAACTCTGTTATGGTAAGCAAATGTTGCATCAAATTTTGACTTGGGGTTAAAAAGTATTTTTTTTAAGTTTAGTGTCTAATAGTTCTATGGTCTTTTGTATGATGATGTCGATATATTCAATGCTTTGGATAAAGTAAATTATATATTATTTATAAGATTGCTTAATGTTTTCACTATCAATACTTCATCTTTTGAAGGTTTTTAACTTCTAGTTGTGTTCATTGTATAATTATGGATATATTTTCTATGGTAGATTAATTTGGCTATCAACTAAACATTTATCATATACAATCCCAGTACCATCAAAATTTTCCACAATAATATTGGTTTTATTAAATGTAATAAATTATTTTGGAATAAGGCTAATATCTATGTGACTTTTACTGGCTCCATTATCGTTCATACATAATGTAGTGACCTTAATTTTATTTGGTCACATTATAGAACAATTTATGGAAATATTATTCATAGTTATTTTAGTGACGTTATTAAGCTACATATTTTAAAGATTTTTCAGTTTTCCCCATGCCCAGTAATTCTGGATAAAACATTCAGTTCATAGACATACATCATTTGTAATTTACCCGTACAGAAACATGACCGTCTCTCTCCGCAAAATAAACTCAAACCCGAAATTTTCCCAAATTGAAATAGCCTCCGAGAACTAGACCTTATTTCAGCTAAACTCTCTGACCTGACATGACCTTTGGAGTTTATTACTACTGAATTAAGTTATGATGATATTGATTTTTTTCTTTAGAAACTTCACTACTGCTAACTACCTTCTCTTCATTATTTTTTATAGTACGAGTTAGTTCTATTTTAATGATGTAGCAAGTCGATTTGACACTAGTGAGAATGATAGAATTTGAACTACCACATAGGTGATTATTGTTGGTGGTTTATTAAATGGTTGGAAATCAATATAACAATGAGTCGTTGGTGGCAACATCGTGTCATAAGCAATTTATGTCCTTAAAGTATGGATACTGGGGAAAATGTGTCTTCATGCCATTATAATAAAAAGCATAGTCTTCCCCGACGACTAACGTTCAGACCCTCTCTACCCCAATAGCCTCGCCGTAGGCCGGCATCGAGCGAAAGTCCACATCCCCTCCGTGGCGATATCCGATATTCCATTTTGTGTGTTACTCTCTATTTTTTTCCCTTGATGAGTTGATTTTATGATTTGATAATATTTTCATTTAATACTAGTCTTATATCACTGCCTTCATTTGTGTTTATTTTTGTTTTCAAATTAATTTTTTTCGATTGCTATTATTAGACGCATCTTGAAATTTAAAAAATATTGCAAAGATGTACTGAATTGCTAAAATCTTTTTTCTATTGGTTTTAATATCGGATATGCATGATATGAATTGACACACCGCATAAAAATTTGTATTAAAGTATCCACTACACATATTTGGTATCAAACTCGAGGAATGAGTTAAATTGTTGACTATGTACAGATATTTGGTATCCAAGTGTTATATTTGAAATCCATGTTTTCCGCATTGTTCTTGTGTGTAGGTTCATGTTTTACTCGAGAAATTTCATGCGATTGGATCAGTCAAATTTATGCTTTTGTATTCCTTTTTTCACGGTATGAAATGACAGTACGACACTTGTTGTATATATAGTTCATTTGCAGTGCTAAAAGTTCATTTACATTTTTCATTTGTTGCTATTATATATATAGTTTTATTATTCTAACTCTTCCATGTTCGAAATATTAAAGCCTCTAAAATAGGACAAAATTGTTCAAGAAGATCAGCTAGAAATGAAGGTTGCAAATCGAAGCTTAAAGCCTCTAGAAGATGACTAAACTGTTGAAGAATATCAACGAAAAATGCAGAAGGAAAAATAAAGTGATAATTCTATAGAAGAGAACCACTTTATTCGAGATCAATCATAAAATATGACAAATCAAACCCCAAAGTTATTAGAAGAGGATCTAACAGTTCAAGACTAAAAGCCACTTGTAGAGGACCAAGTTTCTCTAAAATGTTAGGAGGGTGAGAAGGTAGATTGACAAGACTCCTCGTGTCTGTTTTTCTACAAGAGTTTTTAAGATCTATTTTTATATATGAGTTTTAAGATCTGCTCTTAATGTCCCATGAATTTTTGAAGCGTCTCACATCAATCTATCGCTTTTACAGCACGACAACTACCACTTAAGGTATTTTTTGGTCCATCACTCAACTTAAGTTGTTCTCTAGTTCTTAAAACCGGATATGCATTTTCTAATGCCACTATCCAATTGTATTAACTATTATTGTGTCATGGATTTCTTTAATTAAATTTGTCATGTTATAGCTGCGTTTTCTTCTATTCAAATTATGGAAATATAGAATAATGGTTCATTTTTCAAGATAATTGGTTGTAGGCACGACAATATAACAAGTTATGATGATGCTCTTTATCATGCAATGTTAAGTTTTACATATTTGATAACAGAAATTAACGATTTTCAAATTCATTCATGTTGATATTACATTGAATATGGTTACCCTTATGGATTTTAAAATGGTAAATGGTTTTGCGCAGGGCACCCCGACCACGTCTAACTGATATTTTATATAAAGTTTCCATTTAGTAGAATTCAAGGTATGCACTATATGATGTTATTATTTCACTTATTCATGTACAATGTCCACTTATTCATGTACAATATATTTGCTGCATGTTTTGATTTAAGATATTTTTTTAATAGAAGAAATAGAGGATACAAATATAAATAAAGAAACAGAGGTAGCAATGCAAAAAAGGGAGTGTTATCCAAGCATGTCAAAAAGTATCCAAGTGGTGAAGACTTTAAGTAAGATGATAGAGACAATCTTCAAACTGAATAGGACAATCTTCACAAAGGGCCAAGTCATGTGAATCTTTAAAATAGGCCAAGAAAACCAAGATGTAGCATTCCGACAATATGTGAATGAACAACAACAGAGCAGATGGCCTGCATAAAAGGATCAACACTAGGCATCCTTAGAGGGTTTGAGCAGGCCCTCTCAAACACGTGCTGCAACATCATCTTATTTGTTAACAACGACACTTTTTTTCAATACAAATTTTTATTTGTTAACATCTCTTTGGTTATTAAGATGTATTTACATATGCATTAGTTTCTCAAGCTTGAGGAGGTCATAAACTTTATCGTTGTAGCTAGAATGGAGCATATTATTTTTTATGTTCATTAATGTTGGACTATTTATTATTTGTCAAACATGGTGTATATTCCTATAAATAAATGATATTATGGCCAAATTTTTTTAAAATTACACTTTGTTTGTCGGGGAACGAAAATTTTGCCATTTTGCAGTTACATACTTCGATTTTTTTTTTGCCATTTTGTGATTTCTTTATTAGTTTGCTTTATGTTTTCCCGTTTGTTTACATTTCTTCATGTAGGAGCGTGGTGACGTCACGCTACGCATCCGAATATAAAAATAAGTATGTCAGGAAATGAAATTAATACATCAATATTCACATTGGATTGATGTAGGAAGACACGCAGCGTGGACAATCTATCGAGCATTCAAATAGTGAATATTAATATATTATTTGTACATGCGTGATTGGTGTAGGAAGACATGTAGGATGTGAACTATCATTTGTTATTGGGAGATGTAATAGGGATTTAGGGTTTATTGACAAGACGAATAGTTATATTATTTTCTCAATGCTGTATGTGTACATGGTGCATTTCATAATCTCATACGAGTTCCAAGTCAGACTATTAGTATTGTTGTTGGAATAATTTTTTTCTTGAAATGGGTGGGTAGTCCAATAAACTCAGAAAATTTGGCCTAAATTTTTTAAATTTTTAAATTTTTTTACAATTATTTGTGTTATATAAGAAATTTGACTTAAAAATATTTATAAAAAATCACTAATTTTTTTAAACTAATATGTTTGTACGATAGGTTATTTCAAAAATTGTTTATCTATTGTGAACTAAATGATATATGGTCCAATCAATGATGTAAAATTACGAAAATATGTGTCATGCGATGTAATCATGTAACAGTTAATAACAATTGTATTATAATAATATATGCCATGCGATGTAATTTTGTAACAGTTCATAATATATGTTACCAATTATATTAAGTAACACAGAATTATACGTATGGTGTAAAAGAGTTAAGTTACATGTAACAGTTATGTACCTACATATATTGGGGAACAATATATATATGTTTTGTTGGGGAACAATATTTTATTCGTTTTGGGACTACTTACTTTGAAATTTTTTGCATTTTTGCGATTATCAGCGTGACTTTAGGCACGGAGATACCCTAGTGTGTGTGTATATATATATATATATATATATAAAGAACCACAAAAGTCGACACCAAACACATAAGCTTTACCCACTAGCATGGTATCGATGTGTCTAAACATGTGGGATGGAATGAATTATGATCCAAACACCTAATTATGTTCAAGAAGTTCTAATTGACTGTGAAACTTTTTCAAAGTAAGATTTATCCTCAAGTGAGAAGATAAAGTGAACTTTATTAACAAAGAAGAATAGTGCACACAAACCAATATTTATGATTCCACAAATCAATAGTGTCATGACAAAATAAGCATAACTAGGATTCATTATGCTAGCCCATTGATCTCTAACTAAACAGCCTCATAAGATAAAGATATAATATACTATCTTTTGTTGTCTTTTCTCAATTCTTTTGAAGCTACTACTCTTGAAAGATCCAACAAACTAAACATGTCGGCCTTTGGAAATTTTTTTTATTTTATTACCTTTATTTTTTCATTAGGTTCTTGCTAACGGTGGACCTTTCCCATCCACCCTCATATTTTTTCAATACTAATCAAACAATCTCACACGCAACGGTTCTTACATGCACAAATCTCCCATAGTCACATATATGTAGATGGCAAGATTGATGGAAGAACATCTCACAACGCTCAAATACACATCTGAAGTTAATGTTCAAAAAGCTCGGGCATATGTGTGTGGAGGCATATATAAAGTCGAATCCATAAAGCAAATCAAGTTCGAAATAAGAACAATCTAAGTATCAACAATCATAAGAAAATCTCCTAGACACATGGAAAATACAGAATTCATTTTATTGAAACACACCAATATGCAAAACCAAATGTGTAAAACTAAAATACAAAAAAAAAATGTTTTGGGTTTTTTCGAAAATTTTTCAAAATAAAATACCAATTTTTTGAAACAAACTCTAACTCGAAAGACAAACAAAATATTTTGAATTTTTTTCAATATGACAGAATAAAAGAAAAAACAAAATAAAAGAGATAACATGTCATAACACTAGCAAACATATATCATGATGCACAAACTTCAATGTGTCTAACACAATCAACCATTAGATATAGTATGTAAAGTATCATGTGGAAGAAAGTGTGACTCGATGAATAATATGTAAAGCCGCCAAATCCGATTTTCTAACCCATGGAGGTGTAATGTGACTCTTAAGAGATTTTGAAACTATAGTGATTATATCCTTAGACTTTCTAAGGTCCTTTCTAAGATTAAAACAAAACCTCCTAAAGTGACCTTTTTGACCACAATGAGTGCAAGTGAAAATATGGTAAGGGGTATTACCTAAGGGTTAAAATCTACCAATGATCCTATTCGATCTGTCACACTTAGGATCTTAACTTTTGTAGTGAAAGTATTATGATCATCAAAGCCAAATGCACACTTTTCATCCTTGATTTGGATGGTGACGAACATTTTATCGAATTATTCCAACGTAGATTCCAAATCAAGTTTGACACGACTCGAATCTCTTAATCTCTCCTCAAGATCAACTATTCTTGACTCGAGTAAATGCATAGACCCTTCAAAATCTAGAAGCTCTTTCTTCATAGGCTCGATAAAAACTCAAAGACTATCTCTCTCACCCTCAACATACTCTATATTCTCTCGAAGAGTCCACTTATCAAGCCTTATATGCAAAATTAAAACACTCTCATCATTTACTATGGCATGTTCTTTCAATCTAACATTTAACTTCAGGTTAGCCGTCTTCACTTTCAACGGCTCTACATATAACTCACATAAGGAAACTTGGAGTTCACTCTCCTCCTACTATTCTTTATCCTTACTCTCGTCTCCACTCCCTCGACCATAACTCATTTGAGTTCAACAAAAATGGCCTCGAAAGTATCATGCAAAAAAATGTCTTCATGGGAAGATTTTTCATCAAATGATAAATGTTTCTTTCGTTGCATCCTTAGTTTAGTGGGGCAGGCACTTAGCTGCTCTTAGGTAAGTGATCGGTCTCGTTATTCATGTTTTTTCAAACCCTTTTGCATCTTTCCATTGCTTGTGGAATTTGAGAAATTTCTTACATTTCTTAGACATCAAATCTAAATCCTCAAACTCGATATTAGACTCATCACTCAACATAGGTGTTTCTTCCTTACAAACTTTCAAATAAATGCCCTTTTTAATCATCGTTACGTTCATGGAGTTAAACATATTAAGCTCATAAGTTTGTACTTCACTTACAAGATCTTCAAGTTTCTTAGAGTCAAAATACTCAATGAATTCAAAATGGTCACTTTAGGATTAAATATTTAAGGCCATAACCTTAAGATTTTTCTGATTGTTAAATTTTTGGGTATCCTCTCTCCCAAGTTAAAAGATGAGTTTACTAGGTCGCATATTCTACCATAGAACTCATCAAAGGACTCACACTCCAGCATCCTAATATCCATAAACTAAGTAGTTAGGTTTTGGAGTTTAGAAGCCTTGAAAGAACTTTTAGCCTCATGGGTTAGTTGGAGTATATCCCAATCCTAATTACATATCTCACAAGTCATAATACGACGAAACTCCTTCAGGGTGACAGAATAAAATAATGCCTTTAAACATCAATAATTAAAAGCAGTATTTCCTTCATGGGTTAGTTGGAGCGCAAGGCCGCTACCACCTCAGCCATTTCTAACTGAGGTGGTGGTTCGTATGTACTGGGACCACCTATAGTAGGAGGATCAGATGCCATTGAAGAATTTCGGTGATCAAAAAAACCAAGGATGTGCTAAAAGTGAGCTGAAAATCTAGAAAAAAAAAATCATGAGATGCTCAATATGAGCTCTTCTAATGGTGATACAAGCCCACTTGAGCGGAGTTGGATCACCACCAAAGAATCTGGTAGGTTCAAGCTAAACAAAGATGAGGAAGAAGTTATAACTGGTTCCTACAAACGGTGCCAGATTGATGATACCAGAAATGGTATCACCAAGTAAATGTATGTCTAAGCTCTAAACCAGACAACAATGGAGTATAACATATATATGTAATAAAGAAAGAGATGAGTCAAAGAAAATAATAACAGAAGATATAAGTGTTTTAGCCTTTGGAGGGCCTACATCCACTATATATGTGTGTGAAATCCACTAAATATGGGCACTAATGTCCTCGGGATACAAGCACTGAAGCACCATCTCTCTAATAATGGTTTAATAGAGTTTATGATAGGATTTACCATTTGTCCTCCTTTACATTGATGTAGAAGATAAGTATTTATAAGGTTGGAGTGGTGTCATATGCACCCCAATCATGCATGAGGAAGGCACATTATTAAGTGTCCAATAATACGGGGTCATATGTGTCTTGTGCATGTAAGTAATGATTAAGATATATTCTCCACATGTGGGGATGATGTTGTTGTAACAATTTTTCTCACATTGGCTCGTAGCCCACGCTCACTCTCCTACGCATGCTCCATTCCACGTGCCTTATTAAGTGTCGAATGTATCCTGCTGGGATGAGGTGTCGACCTGGCCCAGTACAAGACCATTGACATACCACTTGCAAGATGATAATCACCATGTGTAGTCTTGACTGACTTACATTAGGATGAGGTGAGAGATCTCCCAAAGTTGATGTAGTCTCGTATTCATGAGATGGACGAGGCAATTCTTAGGCCCACCAAGGGGGCATATGGTCTCGACCTAGCTTTGGATGAGGCTGAGACAATTTCTGCAACATGGTTTAGGAGAGAACACTTTGTAGGGTCAGCTTGAGTTGTGCTTGGTTTAAGCCAAGACGATGCCTTATGTTAGCATAACAATCACCCCCTAACCCTTAGTCTTCTATGTAGATAGAATACTGAGGGGTAAAAATGTCAATCTACACTAATGAAGGTACATATTTGAATTATCAGATGTTAATGCATTGATGTGTACGAAAGGATGACACTTGTCATCTGTTCCCAGGTCTAGTGTGTTCCCAAAGTAGTGGTGGCATCATGTGTACACCTTGGTAGTTATCCCCTAATGATGGGTGAATTGAGAGTTGAAACCCATCATTATGGAGGTTTAAAAATGTTAAACATAAAAAATTCTTCTTCTCTCTCGCCACTTTACGTGCATGACTTTATCTCTCTAAACTCTTCAGTTCCAGATCTCTCTCTCTCTCTCTCCCCCCTAATGTCTAAGCATTTTTTCGGTGACTTTTCCATGTCCCGGTGGTTATCAGCCTAGCCAAACCTTTCAGATACTCCTTATCTTCCTTCTTTGCTAGTTTTTTGTCTTTTTCATCCATTTCTATGCTTCTTTAGTTTTTTTTTATGAATTTATTACTTTTTTGGTGATTGTGTTGGGTGGATGTCGGGTGTTTTTTCGGGCTGAAAATGTTAGTTTAAGGGTTAAGAGAGTCTGCCATAGGGTTTGTTGATAGTTTTAGGGTTTTCCACCTTGGTTTACCCCCATTTGGTCACTTCGATGAATCACCGGTCATCTTCTTTGGTGAAACATTCCACCTGTTCCTTAGTGTTTTTGGCCTTAAATCCTTGTATTCCTTATTTTTTTTTATCATTAGTCAAAACCTAGTCAAACCTTTATCTGTTTTCCCCTTTTCATTGTTTTCCCCAAGTTGAAGGTCATCCCTTAGACGTTGAGGAATTTTTATGAGCTAGTTAAATATTTCCCTACTCTTAAAGATAGATGGTTCAGGGATATAAAAAGGCCAAGGTTGAAGAAGCTTCAAAGCACAAGGCCAACGACTTTCCTTGTCATCCTTTCTATCCCATCCCTCTCGTAAGCATTCGTCCTCCAAATGTAAATCTAAGTGACTCCATGTCCGAGTCAGCTTCTAAGAGTGTCGATTTTTTCCAGGTGGCCATAAAAGTCCCTCATGATGGGTCCAAGTCGGCTGACGGTTCTTTAAGATCCTCATCTTCACATCAGGAAGAGTCATCAAATCAGGTCAATCCTTCAGACCAGGTTGAGTAATCACTAAATCCATCTGAATCTTCGTAAGGGTCAAACCCTTCAATACAAATTCGTTTGTCTCACAATGAGCCGAGAGTGGACATTTCTACACCACCTCCAATGGATGTAATTACCCTCACTACTATTTTGGGGCAACACTTTTCTATAACTTCTCATGCCCAAGGTGTCATCCCACCTGGTATCGTCCTAGCTACAGATCAAAACGATGATGAAGATAAAGTCGATGGCACACTTGACACTTGTTGTGCTGAATCCTATGTCAGTACAGTTACTAAAGTTGAACTCCTATGATGGAGACACCTCTATGCCATTGAAACTTCCATCAACATGATACCACCCTCGACAAACTAGAGAGAATTTCAAGGCCGAAAGGGTGAAATTTATGTATTTAAATAGGTGCTTAAGGTTGGCTTTAGGCTACCTGTAAATTTAGCTATATGAGCCATTTTAGATGTTCTTGAGCTCGTCCCTGTGTAGTTGTCGTTGAATTATTGGAGAGTTATCCTCGACTTTATAGTCTTGTGGAAGTTAGTCCGCCATGAAGACCTTCCAGATAACATCTTAATAGGATGTTACACTGTCTCCCCCCTAAAACATAGCCTGGCTACTATCATCTTATAGACAATAATTATGAAAAGAAAGCCTTAATTATTACCCAAACTTCAAATTATAACTAGAAACCTTGTTTTTTTTTTCATTTTGAGAACTTAGGAATTCCGACCTGATGTCTCTTGCACTGCCTCTGAGCCCTGTGTTCCTCAACGATGAGCTAAGGCCACAATATCGGTTAAAGTTGATATGATGTTGAGTGTTGAAGCCACTAAAACCTTGGAAAGGTCAGTAAATAAGGATATAATGGGGGTCTTGTCCAATTTGAATAGTTGATGGCCCCGTATTTCTTAGAGCAAACGGGTATGGGGGTGGACCCCTTATCTGAGCCATGTAACTTTTAACATTATTTCTTCTAATCGTTGTGTCGTATTTTTTTCTATCTCTCCTTACGATCTTACTCTTTTCATTATAGACTGACAGCTAAATATCTCGAAAGTTGTGTAGAATATGGCAGATCCAAGTATTACCGATTTTCTCAAAATAAGTTAGAAAAAATAATCCCTTTGTGCCACAGATGAAAAAATCTGTTACTTCCAACCCCAACCAATCCGAGGGGTATACGAAGAGAACAGAGGGTCAGGATAATCTCCCCATAACCCATCATATCAAAAAGAGCAAGGATGTCCTATTGAAGAGCGGGACAAGTCAAGCCATCACCATATCCTTGGAGGATGAACTTACTACCATGGGGAGCAAGGACAAGGCCCTAGAGTTCCTTATCTCTAACACCTCTGAATCTGATAGCAGGTTACTGGAGGCAACTAATATTTCCATGATGAATGACTTCGTCCTTCACAAAGCTATTCATGTAAGTCATTGTTCTTGTCATATTTTGTTAATTTCCCTATTTGCTAAACTATAAGGTCGCCTTGTATTAACATATTTTGTCTTATGCCGACAACTATTTTCCTTCAGAAGCTCCATTATTTAATTAAGAATAAGGTCCCTGAGATTCGTCAAGCTCACCTAGCCATCAAGAACGACGAGACTCGAAGGAAACGTATTAAAGAACTTGAGATTCAGATTTAAAACCTAAAGAAACAACACTCTGAGACTATCACCAATCTGAATAAAAGTCTTGATAAGGCTATCAAGTCTCTAAATAACAAACATACCACCGAGATTACTGGGAAGGTAAAGGATAGTATCAATAACAAGATCTCTGAGGCTCAAAAGTAGGTTGTAGAGGTCTTAAATCTTCTAAAGAGTTCTTGGGCTACAGTGTGCAATACCTTGAAGGAAGTGCTCACACTTGTTGCTTATGGGAAATTATGAAGTTCCCTTATATTTACCGCCTATCTGAGGAGTTGAAGACTATTAGCGTGGACAACACTCTTGCCATGATATCTTTTACTCAGGTTCAGCATCAGCTGAATAAGATCCCACAATTCAGACCATGAACTAGGTGAATAAGATTGAGCTTGTCAGAGATACCAAAACCGACTGCACTATAGCTCTGGATGTGTCGGCTCTTTATGAAACCAAGAACCTTAATGTTAAAGATATGAACCTCCAAGATTATCTCTTCTGAGTCTCTATTCTTTGGGTGGCCTTCTTTGTCCTAATGCCCCTTTTGGTTGTAACTCTTTTTGAGTATTTGAACAATTTTCGTAATTTTTTAGTAACATCGTATCTCTTCTTTAAACACCTATGATCTCATATTTTAAATAAAAAATGCTTTGATCCTTTATTGCCATACTTTGAATGGATAAAAAGTATTCCTTTCCATATATATGATTTGCTTTTATTTACTTATGTGTATGCTTCCTTTTAATGTTTTATCAAATGTCCACAATTAAAATGGTTTGTAACCTTGATTTCACCAAATAACTAGATAATGCATGCATCGTCCCATCTTTAGACGAGAAGAATACAAAAGATAAATTTCTCAATATGAACATTGTCTCATTATAAGACAAGATATAATGATGTTTAACATGAATTTGAATTCACCACCAAATTACATAAGTCCCCTCTCGTCATGTTGAGAGTGTATGGATGACATCACACTCGTCCATGTAATGTCGTCTCGACCGAGAGGGTTTTCCACCAAATTAATGATGTTTGAAATGAACCCCAAAAATTATGACGATGTTTGCATCACAAGTCCCTTCTCATTGTTTTGAAAATATATGAACGAGATCACTCTTGTCTCGGTCAAGAGGGTTTTTTCACCAAAATAATGATGTTTAACATGAACTAAAACTAAGTGATTTTCAAATTTGATTTCACCAAATTATGGTCTTTGCATCACAAGTCCCATCTCGCCATCTTGAGAGTGAATGGACGAGATCAGTCTCGTTTATACACTCTCATCTCGGCCGAGAAAGTTTTCCCACCAAATTAACGATGTTTAACATGAACCACAACTAAGTGATTTTTAAATTTGAACTCAAAAAATTATGGTCTTTGCAGCATAAGTCATGTCTCGTTATTTTGAGAGTGTATGGATGAGATCACTCTCATCCATACACTGTCGCCTCGGTCAAGATAGTTTTAACCACAAAATTAATGATGTTTAATACGTTCCCCTCTATCGGTGTTATCGAGAGTCCATGGACGAGGTTGACCACATCGAGACTATCACGTCACCAAGAGTAAGTAGGAGATAATTCACCACAAATGATGTTGTGTATCTTAGGATGAACTAATACATACAACTTAAAATCATTCAAATAACATAATTGGATAGAACACATGGAAATTTTTCATTCATAATATGATTCTCATATACATAGACAAATGACAAATGAAACTAATACAAAACTCTTACTAATATTATTTTTTGAGATGGTCAGCATTCCATGGATTAGATAATGCCTCTTTATCTATGTTCTCCTGCCAATACATTCCTGGAGCAATCTCTTCAATCACCCAGTATAGACCATGCCAATTAGGATGAATCCTAATGGTTTTCTGCCAATTCTTTATTAGAACTAGGTCTCCTACTACTAACGATCGGGCTTTCACTCTCTTATTGTAAAAATTTGTTGTTATTTGGTGATAGGCAGCTTGCCTAACCTCAACATCTTTGTTATTATATAAGTTCCAAATCTAGTCTTCTTTCTTCCATATACTCCTCGGGGTCATGTGTTTGGAACTTGTGAGTTCGGAGACCAATCTCCATCAACACCACAACCTCTGAGCCATATGCTAACATGAATGGAGTTCCCTCTATTAGGTGTAATATTTGTCATCCTATTTGCCCATAAGATGGTATGAACCTCATTGATTCATCTCCCTTTGACATCTTCCAACTTTTTCTTGATTCCATCAAGAATTATTCTGTTCGTTATCTCCATCTTCCCATTTGCCTGGGGTTGTCCTGGAGTTGAAAAGAAATGTTTGATGTCGGCTAACTCACATTACTTCTCGGGGGACATGTTCTTAAACTACTTCCCATTATTTGAAATCAAAGTATTAGGTAGGCCGTATCTATAGATAATGTCTTTCCAAATAAATTGGAAGGTTTTTTTCTGCGTTATCGTTATAATCTCCTTTGTCGCTACCCACTTTGAAAAATAATTAATAGCTACAATGAGATACCAATAATTGTTTGTAGCCTTTGGCAATGATCCTACCAAGTCAATCCCCCAGACTACAAATAACCAGGGGGAGTGATAAATGTAATAGGTTGGTGAGGTTGATGGGGGAATGGTGGTAAAACATTGGCACTTGTCATACTTTTTCACATATGTGACTGCATCCTTAGCTAGTATCGGTCACCAATATCCATAAGTCATGATTCTTTTCACCAATGACCTTCTTTTGATGTGACTGGAGCAAGAACCCTCATGGACGTCCTTTAAAATTTAGTCAAGCTCGTATGGATGGACTGAGAGGAGGGATTAAGAATCCTTTCTTGTACATGATGTTTCCTATGATGAAAAACTTTTCCACTTTGTACTTTATTTTATTCTTCTCGTATTTAGAATTGGTCAATTCTCCATCCCTGATGTACCAAATGACAGGATCCATCCAAGAAGATCCTATATTCAAGTTCAAGAAATATTTCATAGTGATGTATTCATCTTCAATGGTCGACCAATGTAAAATCTGTACGGACATCAACCTTCGAATTTATGTTCTTGTGGAAGAAGATAATATTGCCAAGGCATCAGCTCGACTGTTGTCTATCCAATGTATTCTATCTAGCTTCAACTTTCTAAAATGCTTTAGTGATGTTTTTACCATTCTAAGGTATTTAACCATTCTATCGTCCATGGCCTCATATACTCCAAAAATATGATTCATAACTAATCTGGAGTCACTATAAACTAGGCGTCGGTCGACATTCAATGCTCTATCGAGGGAGAGTCCTACTAGAGGGTACACATATTCTGACTCGTTGTTGGAGGCTTCGAAATTGAACATTAGAGCATATTCAATGTCAATCCTATCTTGGACCGACACGATTAAACATGTCCCATTTTCTTCATTATCCAAAGAGCCATCAATCACATGTTCCATATAGTACCATCTTTGGAAAATTTTCCCTCTTCTAGGGTCCCATTATTGAATATGTATCTCTCTACCTCATTCTCGAACACATTACCCATTTCTATACTCTTCTCGACCTCAGCCGAGGGGAGGCATATTCATCCTTCTGGTTCATAATATGGGGTCTCAATCTCTTATGCGACAGCTTCGTCCCATGTGAACTCGCTTATGAAATCATCTAGGGCCTTCCCCATAATGGACGTTCCTAGTTGGTAGATAATATCAAATTCTCCCAACTCAATTTCTTAGGCCATTAACCTACACGATTTCTTGGGCTTATGAATGACCCATCTAGTAGGAGAGTTGATGAGGACGACCATAATATGAGCTTCAAAGTATGACTTCATCTTCCTTGAGGCATGTATTAAATCATAGGCCAACTTCTCCATTTTAAGATATCCCTACTCGGACCCCTAAAGGGCCATACTATTGAAGCTCACTAGCTTCAATACACCATCCTCATCTCTGACAATGGCAACACAAATGGTCGATTTCGAAACTGTTAGATACAAATACAACTTCTCTCCCTAAATTGGTCTTGTAAGTATGAGTGGGGTGTAACACCCCAAGTTTTAATTAATTGATTTTAATTAATTTGGAGTAAAATAAAATTTTGGAGTTCATAAGCCTATTATTAAAATTTTCAATCAAGGATTAATTCGAGTCTTTTGTAAAAGCTATACGGCTTTTATTTAAATATGTAACTGGAAGGTGCATATTTGTTTAGTTAAAATATTTTTACCACATAATTAAGTTGGATTTTAAATGATTTAATTTTGGGAATTGTGGGTCTCGTTCGAACGATATGCGTGCTCGTTCGAACGACAAGCGGTGGATGGATGAATTAGACTCCTAATTATTTTCCAACTCTAAAATTCTTTATCTACTAAACTGAAACGGAGTTGGGACTTTGAAAATCACTTTTCTCTCAAACTTTCTCCTGGAAGCTTTTCCAAAACATATTGATTTATCTTCAACCGCTAGCCCCCACTTTTTAAAAGTTTTGAAGAATCAAGTGGTGTTTTCTCAAGAGGAGTTTAACCATCTACTAAGATTTTTGTCCAACTAATTTCAGGCATGAATACTCTATTATTTTACTTTATTATTATGCATTTTAAGTGTTTCCTAGACATTAATTCAATGTTTTCTTAAAATCAATTAACAATCTCATCAAAGAAGGTGAACACTAAAGTTCAGGCCTATTTTTATGAAATATTTTAATTTGAATAACATTCATAACCTTTGGTTACGTAGGAGTCATGAGTGGATTTTGGTTTTTGTGGGTGTAGGTTGCATGTAGAAATACCATAGTTTTGAAATAAATGAAGTTGGGGCGTTTAACTCACGTAATTTGTGTAGAGATAAAGAAATTTGGATTTTGATGTATAAACGTTGAAAACTCTGCATACTTAATTTGATATAGTTAGATGAGATTAATTGAATATTTTGACGTTGTGATAATTAAATTGGACTATCATGCATAGTTTTATACGTTTATTAATTGTTATTATTTATGTGACTTGTTGGCTTTATTAAATTGCCATTGTAACGACGGGCCGTTGGGTATTTTTTCTCTCCCTATATTTCACGATGCCTTCTAGGTATGGTCTAGTGGGTGGGACTTTTGATGATTTACACCTTCTAGGTATGGGACTAGTGAGGGTAGATTATCGCGTCTTTATCATTTTGGGAGTGGGCTGATTTTTGTCACTTTATCGTCATTACGCTAGCCTATACATGAGACTAGGTTGAGGTTTGTGTTAGAAATTCATCCTATACATAGCGTAGTATGTATTGATAACTTGGGTACCCTTAGGTATGGGACTAAGGGGTATTTTGAGGATCTCACATCAATTAAAAGGGTGGGGTAATTTATAAATTTTTGAATTGAGAAATTGAGAGTTAATACCTAAGATAATAAGATGGGTATTAAAATATATTGGCGACATAATCAGTAAGGGACGACAGTTTAAACGGTCCAGACATCATTTTATGTCGTGTCGTGTGTGGAACCTCGTTAATCAGCGAGGGCCGACGATTTAAATGGGTCAGCCGACGTTTTGACGAGGGGATGTATATTTTGGTGGAGAAATCACCCGAGGACGGAGGACCGCTATAATAAATTGAGGATATAAGAAAAGTTGGTTAATTTAATTAAATTAACAATCGTGGGAGTTGGGAATTTAAAATCATATTGGTATGCCTTTTTAATTGGGAATCTCTGCGGGTAGTCAGTGATTTACATTTATCGATTTTAATTATCCCGTTTAAATTAAAATATTCTATTATGATATTTATTGCGTATAATGCTATTTTCTGGATTCAAAGATCCTATTTTAGGGTAGTAGTGTGTATTCATGGTCGGGGCTCTGACCTCGTGCGTTGACTAACTTTTTCAGGATAAGTTTTGGGAAAAGATGCATAGGATCATTAGAGTTATCATTTGGAGATGAAGCTGTTATTCGTTATTGCTTTATTTAAATTAGACTTTTTTTCCCGTCGTATTTAATTATAAGACTTCATTTGAGTTTTTATTGGGCCATTCGGTTCCAAAGTTGTTTAGAGGATTTCAGTTGGATTATTCAATCGGTTTGGTATTCAGATTTTATTTAATCATTAATAGAGATTGAATTTAATTTGAGTTTTAGCATGTGATGGATCTTTTATCGCTTGCTTATTTTTGATCATTTGGTATTGATTCAATCACTTATCTTGTTGATTTATTTATTTATGTCTCATATCTGTTTCATTCTAAGAATGGTATTTATTTAGTTCGGGGTCAGTCACCCCGTCTGTCGGATTTTTACGGGGTCTGATAGATGGTATCAGAGCATGGTCTTAGGTATCGTAGGTTGTGAGTCCATTTAGCTTCCGCGTTATCGTTCTTTGACTCCCTTAATTGATTCTTACTTCTTAAGGTAGAGGGTCTAGCATACGTGTTAGATGTGTTTCTTGGAGATATATAATTTTATGTTAAGGACGTTGTAGGCATTGGGTTTAGAATTAGTAAGCTTGATGTGAGGATCCTTAGAGTTGATTTTGGATACAATATTTATTTGGAAGATCATTAGTATAAATGTTGGGTATGTCTTATATCGATGCAGCGATGTGATTTGATTTTAGGATTTATGTGTTACGAAGATTATCGAAAATAGAATCGAGTGGTGATTTGCGAGAGCACGTGGTACGCCATTACTTTCATAGTTATGCATATATATAGAGAGAGATATATTATTTTTTTGATTCATGGGGTAAGTGCGCGTGGGATTGGGTGTATGGATGCCCAATTATGGCATTCTATGAGTAGGCATATGTGAGCCTTATTTCCTTTCGTAGGAATTACTCGTTGGTTGCGTATGCTTCGTCTAATTTCGAGGACAAAATTCTTTTCTAGTAGGGAAGTATGTAACACACCGAGTTTTAATTAATTGATTTGAATTAATTTGGAGTAAAATAAAATTTTGGAGTTAATAAGACTATTATTCAAATTTTCAATCGAGGATAAATTCGAGTCTTTCATAAAAATTATACGACTTTTATTTAAATATGTAACTGGCAGGTGCGTATTTGTTTAGCGAAAATATTTTTACCAGATTATTAAGTTTGATTTTAAAAGATTTAATTTTGGTAATTGAGGGGCTCATTCGATCGACATGCCCTATCGTTCGAACAATGTCGCATTGTCGCTCAAACGATAGGCATGCTCGTTCAAACGACAGGCAGTGGATGGATGGATTAGACTCCTAATTGTTTTCCAACTCTTAAATCCTTTATATACTCAACTGAAACATGGCTGGGACTTCGAAAATAACTTTTCTCTCAATCTTTCTACAGAAAGCTTTTCCAAACCGTATTCTCTCATCTTCAACCCCTAGCCCCTACTTTTCACAGGTTTTGAAGATTCAAGTGGTGTTTTCTCAAGAGGAGTTCAACCTTCTACTTAGATTTTTGTCCAACTAATTTCAGGCATGAAAACTCTATTCTTTTCATTTAATTTCTATCAAATGGCGCCGTTGCCATTCTTGGTATTGTGAAGCGCTCGGAGCGGATTCAATTTTGTGATTCATTTTTAGTACCATTTTTTTTTATTTTAGAAGGCTTTTATTTAGGATTATTTTATCATTGCTTGTATTGCGGTGCTTAGAGACACCATTTATTTTTTATTTAAATTTGTAATAATCGAAGCCAAGCATCATAGGGAAACCGGATAAGGTAGAGAGAGGGAGTCCAAAGGCGAGGATTTAGAAGCCTCTCTACCTTGGGTCGGTAGGAGTCCCCGGGACGACTGAGATAGGCATGATCTCCCCCCGGTCGGCTCAAATTTTTCGGCACCCCACGGCCTAAAAACCGTGGGAGGTACATATCTCAAACCCTCGCGCCTCTCCTGTTGGTGAGTCATTTATTTTGTGTGCTTTGTGTGCTCTTATTTGATTTTATTCTCGCATTTATTTTCGAATGGTGTGATGAATTAATTAATTAAGACCTACACCCGGTCACTCACGAGAAGGGATTTCATCACCCGACTCACTCGCTTACCAATTGTGTGCTACCCTAGCCATCATTAAATTTAAAATCAATCAACTAGGTAGCCCACTAGAATAATATTTTTGCAAAGGCGATCACTCATATTATTCCGTGAATTTTTTATCGCTCACGGACTTAATTAAAATTTGACTACCCTCTCACTAATTTTGAAGATAAAAATTGGCTATGTGCTAGTTAGGATTTATCCTTGACTTGTGTGTGCGTCCAATTCCATTTTTCGGTGGTCGATTTTAGTTAGTTCGTACAAATTCACAGAGTCCATATTTTTTCCCCACCTTTTCTTCCAAAAAAATCCAAAAATATTTTCTTTCATTTTTATAACAAAAAATCAAAAAAATATTTTCTTTCTTTCATTTTTAGAAAAATCCAAAAATATTTTCTTTCCTTTTGAAAAAATTAAAAACTTCAAAAAAATATTTCTATCCACATGGCCGAAGAACGTCCTTTACGGGACAACTTTGGTCATTTTTCATTAACATGTGACTCGTGTGAGAGTGATCCCGAGCCGTCTCTTTATGATATTCTTAGTCGTTTCACCTCTCTCACGAGTACCGTTGGTACTCTTGACCCATCCATGCCTGCACCTCCTATTCCATCACCCTCGGTGTTAAGTGTCGCTGTGTCTCCTCCCTTGTTGTGCACCCACTGTTCTTATGCCGATCACATGTCCCATGAGTGCCCTTACATTACATATCCATCTGAATCCACCATGGAACATGTGTATCCATATGACACTGTTCCGGAACCCACCTCAGCCTATTCTCCGTATATACCCAATCCCGAGTTGTGTGAGTACCCGAGCTATTCGTGGAGGCCTGATCACCCTTCCACGCAATACGTATCCCAACCCGATGTTATGGATCCTCACACGTTCCCACGGTCATCATGGCAACCTTGTGCACCTGTTCATGATCAGTCCCCTCACTACGCACCCCATGAGTATCAACCATTTGTCCGTCACGAAAGCGGTCCTTTCGTGTATGATGTACTTGACCCCACCCCACACACTTCATATGAGTTTTCTCCATATAGTCCCGATTATAGCAAGTTGTGTCCACCTCACCCACCACCACCACCCATCATTCCACCACCACTATCATCCACCTCCACTCTCGAAACCTTCTTGCAAAAGTTCATACTTGAGCAAGAGCAAGCAATTCAAACTCAAGCTCTCCAAAGGCTTGAACAAAGGTTAAATGAATTGGAGTGTGCGCGAGAGTCGGATATTCCCATGGCCCCACCAATCATTGCAACCGAGTGTGATGATGATGCGTCCTCTTGTGACACAAAATTTGAGTGTGACCAACCCTACCACCTCGATAATCTCGATGTTCAGACCATTCCATGGTCTGGGTCCTAAGTCAATAATTGTGTTGACTTACCTTTCGATAGTGAGCCTGATCCAATCCCACCATATCCATATGAACCCCACTTTGAGGTTCCCACCCCCGCTGAATCCAAAACAATGCCCGAGTCTATACCCATCGAGCTTCACCCTTGTGTTACCGAGGAACCAATGTAACCTGTTGGTACCAACCACATAGTCACAGGAATTCCGAGTTGAATATACGATGTAAATTTGCAAAAAGTTAGACTTAGGCATAAAAACATGTCCTCAATCATAAAATAGCAACAATACGGTCCCGTAAAAGGCACGAACACCTTGCTCGGGCCCGATGTAGCTCATAGGAATGAACCACGTAGTCACGGAGCTCCCAGTTTGATTATGTGATGTAAATTTTCTAAAAGTTAGACTTAAGTATAAAAATATGCCATCAAAGGGTGAAAATGTAAAATGACAATAGAACGGTCCTGTAAGAGGCACAGACACCTCACACGAGACCAGTGTAACTTGTAAGAACCAACCGTGTAGTCACGGGGCTCCCGATTTGACTGTATGATGTAAATTTGCAAAAAATTAAACTCGGTGTTAAAACATGCCATCAAAGGGTGAAAACTTAAAACCACTACCAAACGGTCCCATAAGAGGCACGAACACCTCCGACGGGACCAATGTAACTCGTAGGAATGGATCGCGTAGTCACGTGACTCACGATTTGAGTGTATGACATAAATTTGCAAAAAGTTAGACTTAAGCATAAAAACATGCGATCAAATGGTGAAAACATAACAAAGCCATAATAAGGCCCCGTAAGAGGAAGAAACACCTTGTACATGATCAATGTAACATGTAGGAAATGATCGCATGGCCACGGGACTCCCGATTTGATTATATGACGTAAATTTCAATGTAACTATTCGGGGGAGAAAGTATCTCGTTGAGTTAGTGAGTTCAGATAAGAAAGAGAACAAGAAGAGAACCAAGGGCAAGGGAAGGATCAGCGATAGCGTCAGAGCCTTCCCGATCTTCTTGTATCTTTCTTCTTGTTTGTCTCGTAGGAATTAATCGTGTAGTCACGGGTCTTTCAGTTTGAGTATACAACATAATTGCAAAAAGTTAAACTTAGGCATAAAAACATGCCGTCAATGAGTGAAAACATAAAAAAAAAACTAAAATTGTCCCGTAAGAGGCACGAAAACCTTGAACGGGACCATTGTCACACGTAAAAATCGACCACATAGTCACCAGAATTACGGTGTGAATATATAATGTAAATTTTAAAAAAGTTAGACTTATGCATAAAAACATGCCATCAATTGGTGAAAATGTAAATAGCAACAACACGGTCCCGTAAGCGGCACGAATACCTCGCACGGGACTAATGCAACTCGTACGAATGGACCGCGTAGTCACGGGGCTCCCATTTTGATTATAGGATGTAAATTTTCCAAATTTTATACTTAAGCATAAAAATATGCCGTCAGATGGTGAAAATGTAAATCGACCACATAACGGTCCCGCGAGATGCACGGGACAATGTAACTCGTAGCAAATGGGCGCATGGACACAAAACTCCCGGTTTGATTATATGACGTAAATATTCCAAAAGTAAGACTTGGGCATAAAAACACACCGCCAAAGGATGCAAATGTAAAACAACCACAATATGGTCCCGTAAGAGACACGAACAACTAGAACGGGACCAATGCAACTCATAGGAGTCAACCGCATAGTCAGAGACTTCCGATTTGAGTATACAATTTACATTTGCAAAAAGTTAAAATTAGGAATAAAAACATTCCGTCAATGAGTGAAAATATAAAACAAGCATAAAGTTTCTCGTAAGAGGTGCGAGAACCTTGAATGGGACCAATGTAACTCGTAGGAACCAACCACATAGTCACAGGAATTCCGGTTTCAATATAAAATGTAAATTATCAAAAAGTTAGACTTAGGTATAAAAATATTTCGTCAATCGGTGAAAACGTAAAACAGCCAGAATACGGTCTCGTAAAAGGCATGAACACCTCGCACGGGACCAATGTAACTCGTAGGAATGAACCACGTAGTCACGGAGCTCCCAGTTTGAGTATATGATGTAAAATTTGCAATAGTTAGACTTAAACATAAAAATACGGCATCAAAGGGTGAAATGTAAAACGACCATAGAACGGTCCCGTAGAGGCACGAAAACCTTGAACGGGACTAGTGTAACTCGTAAGAACCAACCATGTAGTGACGGGGCTCCTGGTTTCAGTGTATGACGTAAATTTGAAAACAATTGTACTTGGTCTTAAAATATACCATCAAAGGTTGAAAACTTAAAACAACCACAAAACGGTCCAATAAGAGGCACGAACACCTCCGACGGGACCAATTTAACTCGTAGAAATGGATCGCGCTATTTGAAAGTACAATGTAAATTTGCAAAAAGTTAGACTTGAGCATAAAAACATGCGGTCAAATGGTGAAAATATAAAAAAGCCATATTATGGTCCCCTATGAGGAAGAAACACCTCGTACATGATGAATGTAACATGTAGGAAATGACCGCATGGCCACGGGACTCCCGGTTTGATTATACAATGTAAATTTGCCGAAAGTATGACTTAGGCAGAAAAACACACCGCTAAAGGGTGGAAATGTAAAACAACCACAATATGGTCCTGTAAGAAATATGAACAACAATCATGGGACTAATGTAACCCGTAAGAATTAACCGTGTAGTCACGGGACTTTCGGTTTGAGTATACAACATAAATTTGCAAAAAGTTAAAGTTAGGCATAAAAAGATGCCATTAATGAGTGAAAACATAAAAAGCATAAATTTGTCCCCTAAGAGGCACAAAAACCTTGAAGAGGACCAAGGTAACTCGTAAAAATCGACCACATAGTCACGAAAATTACGGTTTGAATATATAATGTAAATTTGAAAAAAGTTAGACTTAGGCATAAAAACATACCAGCAGTCAGTGAAAATGTAAAATTGCCACAACAGGGTCCCAAAAGAGGCACGAACACCTCGCATGAGAACAATGTAACTCGTAGGAATGGACTGCATAGTCACGAAGCTCCCAGTTTTATTATACGATGTAACCTTTCCAAAAGTTAGACTTAAGCACAAAAATATGCCGCCAGATGGTGAAAATGTAAAACAACCACATAACGGTCACGTAAGATGTACAAAAACCTCGCACGGGACCAATGTAACTCGTAGAAAATGGCGGCATGGCCACGAAACTCTCGGTTTTATAATATGATGTAAATTTTCCAAAAGTAAGACTTGGGCATAAAAACACACCGCTAAAGGATAAAACGTAAAGCAACCAGAATATGGCCCCATAAGAGATACGAATAACTAGCACGGGACCAATGTAACTCGTAGGAGTCGATCATATAGTCACGAGACTTTCGGTTCGAGTATACAACGTAAATTTGCAAAAAACTAAACTTAGTCATATAAACATGTCGTCAATGAGTGAAAATATAAAACAAGCAAAAACATTTCTCATAAGAGGCACGAGAACCTTAAACGGGACGAATGTAACTCGTAGGAACCAACCACGTAGTCACGGGAATTCCGATTTGAATATACAATGTAAATTTACAAAAAGTTAGACTTAGGCATAAAAACACGTCAATCGATGAAAACATAAAACAACCATAATACGGTCCCGTAAAAGGAACGAACACCTCCCACGAGACTAGTGTAACTCGTAGGAATGAACCGCGTAGTCACGGAGCTCCCAGTTTGATTATACGATGTAAATTTTCTAAAACTTAGACTTAAGTACAAAAATATGCCATCAAAGGGTGAAAATGTAAAACGAACATAGAATGGTCCCGTAAGTGGCACGAAAACCTCACATGGGACCAGTGTAACTCGTAAGAACCAACTACATAGTCACAGGCTCCCGGTTTGAGTGTATGACATAAATTTGCAAACAATTGAACTTGGTCTTAAAATATGCCATCAAAGGGTGAAAACTTAAAACAACCACCAGACGGTCCCATAAGAGGCACGGACACCTCCGATGGGACCAATGTAACTCGTAGGAATGGATCACGTAGTCACGTGACTCACGATTTAAGTGTATGACATAAATTTGCAAAAAGTTAGCCATAAGCATAAAAACAAGCAATCAAATGGTGAAAACATAAAAAAGCCATAATAAGGTCCCATAAGAGGAAGAAACACGTCGTACATGATCAATGTAACATGTAGGAAATGATCGCATGGCCACGTGACTCCCGATTTGATTATACGACGTAAATTTTCCAAAAGTAAGACTTAGGCATAAAAACACGCCGCTAAAGGGTGAAAACATAAAACAACCACAATATGGTCCCGTAACAGATATGAAGAACAATTATGGGACCAACGTAACTCGTAGGAATTAATCGTGTAGTCACGGGGCTTTCAGCTTGAGTATACAGCATAATTGCAAAAAGTTAAACTTAGGCATAACAACATGCCGTCAATGAGTGAAAACATTAAAAAAAAATTGTCCCGTAAGAGGCACGAAAACCTTGAACGGGAACAATGTCACTCCTAAAAACCGACCACATAGTCACCGGAATTACGGCTCGGATATATAATGTAAATTTACAAAAAGTTAGACTTAGGCATAAAAGCACGGCATCAATCGGTGAAAATATAAAATAGCCACAACACGATCTCGTAAGAGGCAAGGACACCTCGCATGGGACTAATGTAACTCGTAGGAAAGGACCGCGTAGTCACGGAGCTTCCAGTTTGATTATATGATGTAAATTTTCCAAAATTTAGGCTTAAGCATAAAAATATGCCGTCAGATGGTGGAAATGTAAAACGACCACATAACGGTCCCGTAAGTTGCACGAAAACCTCGCACAGGACCAATGTAACTCATAGCAAATGGTCCCATGGCCACAAAACTCCCGGTTTGATTATATGATGTATGTTTTCTGAAAGTAAGACTTGGGCTTAAAAACACACCGCTAAAGGATGAAAACGTAAAGCAACCACAATATGGTCCCGTCAGAGATACAAATAACTAGCACGGGACCAATGTAACTCATAGGAGTCGACCGTGTAGTCACGAGACTTCCGGTTTGAGTATACAACGTAGATTTGAAAAAAGTTAAACTTAGGCATAAAAACATGCCGTCAATGAGTGAAAACATAAAACAAGCATAAAAGTTTCTCGTAAGAGGAACGAGAACCTTGAACGGGACCAATCTAACTCGTTGGAACCAAACACATAGTCATGGGAATTTCGATTTGAATATACAATGTAAGTTTGAAAAAAGTTAGACTTAGGCAAAAAAATATGTCGTCAATCGGTGAAAACATAAAACAGCCACAATACGATCCCGTAAAAGGCACGAAGACCTCGCACGGGACCAATGTAACTCGTAGGAATGAATCGCGTAGTCACGGGGCTCCCGTTTTGAGTGTATAACATAAATTTGCAATCAATTGAACTTGGTCTTAAAATATGCCATCCAAGGATGAAAACTTAAAACAACAACAAAACGGTCCCGTAAGAGGCACAAAACCTCCGACGGGACCAAGGTAACTCGTAAGAATGGATCACGTAGTTACGTGACTCACGATGTGAGTGGATGACGTAAATTTGCAACAAGTTAGACTTAAGCATAAAAACATGAGGTCAGATGGTAAAAACATAAAAAAGCCATAATATGGTCCCGTAAGAGGAAGAAACACCTCGTACATGATCAATGTAACATGTAGGAAATGACTGCATGGCCAAGGGACTCCCGATTTGATTATACGACATAAATTTCGCTAAAAGTAAGACTTAGGCATAAAAACACGCTGCAAAAGGATGAAAACGTAAAACAATCACAATATGATCCCGTAAGAGATATGAACAACAATAATGGGACCAATGTAACTCATAGGAATTAACCGTGTAGTCACGTGACTTTCGATTTGAGTATACAACATAAATTTGCAAAAAGTTAAATTTAGGCATAAAAACATGGCGTCAATGAGTGAAAACATAAAAAGAAGCATAAAAATTGTCCAGTAAGAGGCACAAAAACTTTGAACGGGACCAATGTAACTCGTAAAAACCGACCACATAGTCACGAAAATTACGGTTTGAATATATAATGTAAATTTGAAAAAAGTTAGACTTAGGCATAAAAACATACCAGCAGTCAGTGAAAATGTAAAATTGCCACAACAGGGTCCCAAAAGAGGCACGAACACCTCGCACGAGAACAATGTAACTCGTAGGAATGGACCGCGTAGTCATGGAACTCCCGATTTGATTATACGATGTAAATTTTCCAAAATTTAGACTTAAGCATAAAAATATGCCGTCAGATGGTAAAATGTAAAATGACCACATAACGGTCCCGTAAGATGCACAAAAACCTCGCATGGGACCAATGTAACTCGCATCAAATGGCTGCATGGCCACAAAACTCCCGTTTTGATTATATGACGTAAATTTTCCAAAATTAAGAGTTGGTCATAAAAATACACCGCTAAAGGATGAAAATGTAAAACAACCACAATATGGTCTCGTAAGAAATATGAACAACTAGCTCGGCACCAATGTAACTCGTAGGAGTCGACCGTGTAACCACAAGACTTCTAGTTTGAGTATACAACGCAAATTTGCAAAAACTAAAACTTAGGCATAAAAACATGCCGTTAATGAGTGAAAACATAAAACAAGCATAAAAGTTTCTCATAAGTGGCACGAGAACCTTGAACAAGACAAATGTAACTCGTAGGAGCCAACCACATAGTCACGAGAATTCCAATATGAATATACAATGTAAAGTTACAAAAAGTTAGACTTAGGCATGAAAACATGTCGTCAATCGGTGAAAACATTAAATAGCCACAATACATTCCCGTAAAAGGCAGGAACACCTCGCACGGGACCAATGTAACTCGTAGGAATGAACCGCGTATTCACGAAGCTCCCAGTTTGATTATACGATGAAAATTTTCCAAAAGATAGAGTTAAGTATAAAAATAAGCCGTCAAAGAGTGAAAATGTAAAACAACCATAGAACGGTCCCGTAATAGGCACGAAAACCTCACACGGGACCAGTGTGACTCGTGAGAACCAATTGCGTCATGGGGCTCCCGATTTGAGTGCATGACGTAAATTGGCAAATAATTGAACTTGATTTAAAACATGCCATCAAAGGGTGAAAACTTAAAACAACCACAAAACGGTCCCATAAGAGGCACAATCACCCCCAACGGGACCAATGTAACTCATAGGAATTGATCGCGTAGTCACGTGACTCACGATTTGAGTGTAAGACGTAAATTTGCCAAAAGTTAGACTTAATCATAAAAACATGCGGTCAAATTGTTAAAACATAAAAAAAATCCATAATATGGTCCCTTAGGAGGAAGAAACACCTCGTACATGATCAATGTAACATGTGGGAAATGACCTCATGGCCACAGGACTCCCGGTTTGATTATACGACGTAAATTGTCCAAAAGTAAGACTTAGGCATAAAAACACGCCGCTAAAGGGTGAAAATGTAAAACAACCATAGTATGGTCCCGTAAGAGATATGAACAACAATCATGGGACCCATGTAACTCGTAGGAATTAATCGTGTAGGCACGGGACTTCTTATTTGAGTATACAACATAAATTTGCAAAAAGTTAAACTTAGGCATAAAAACACGCCGTCAATGAGTGAAAACATAAAAAAGCATAAAATTGTCCCGTAAGAGGCACGAAAACCTTGAATGGGAACAATATAACTCGTAAAAAATGACCACATAGTCACGGGAATTACGGTTTGAATATACAATGTAAATTTGCAGAAAGTCAGACTTGGGCATAAAAATATGCCATTAATTGGTGAAAATGTAAAATAGCCACAACACGGTCCCGTAAGAGGCACGAACACCTCGCACGGGACCAATGTAACTCGTAGGAATGGACCGCGTAGTCACGGAGCTCCCGGTTTGATTATACGATGTAAATTTTCCAAAAGTTAGACTTAACCATAAAAATCTACCATCAGATGGTGAAAATGTAAAATGACCATGTAACGGTCCTGTAAGATGCACAAAAACCTTGCACGGGACCAATGTAACTCGTAGCTCGTGGCCTCATGGCCAAGAAACTCCCGGTTTGATTAAATGATGTAAATATTCCAAAAGTAATACATGGGAATAAAAACACACCGCTAAAAAATGAAAATGTAAAACAACCATAACATGGTCCCGTAAGAGATACGAACAACTAGCATGGGACCAATGTAACTCGTAGGAATCGACCATGTAGTCACGAGACTTTCGGTTTGAGTATACAACATAAATTTACAAAAAGTTAAACTTAGGAAAAAAAACATGTCATCAATGAGGGAAAACATGAAACAATCATAAAAGTTTCTCGTAAGAGGCACGAGATTCTTGAACGGGGCCAATGTAACTCTTTGGAACAAACCACTTAGTCACAGGAATTTCGATTTGAATATACAATGTAAATTTGCAAAAAGTTAGACTTAAGTATAAAAATATGCCATCAAAGGGTGAAAATGTAAAACGAGCATAGAACGGTCCCATAAGAGGCACGGAAACCTCGCACGGGACCGGTGTAACTTAGAAGAACCAATCGCGTAGTCACGGGGCTCCCGGTTTGAGTGAATGACATAAATTTGAAATCAATTGAACTTGGTCTTAAAATATGCCATCAAAGGGTGAAAACTTAAAACAACCACAAAACGGTCCCATAAGAGACATGAACACCTCCGACGGGACCAATGTAACTCGTAGGAATGGATCGCGTAGTCACGTGACTCACGATTTGAGTGTACAATGTAAATTTGCAAAAGGTTAGACTTACGTATAAAAACATGTGGTCAAATGGTGAAAACATAAAAAATCCGTAACATGGTCCCGTAAAAGGAAGAAACACCTCGTACATGATCAATGTAACATGTAGGAAATGACCGCATGGCCACGGGACTCCCGATTTGATTATATGACGTAAATTTGCCAAAAGTAAGACTTTGGCATAAAAACATGCCGCGAAAGGGTGAAAACGTAAAATAACCACAATATAGTCCCTTAAGAGACATGAACAACAATTATGGGACCAATGTAACTCGTAGGAATAAATCGTGTAGTCACGGGACTTCCGATTTGAATATACAACATAAATTCTCAAAAAGTTAAATTTAGGTATAAAAACATGCCGTCAATGAGTTAAAACATAAAAAAAGCATAAAATTGTCACCTAAAAGGCACAAAAACCTTGAACGGGACCAATATAACTCGTAAAAACCAACCACATTGTCACGGGAATTACGGCTTGAATATATAATGTAAATTTGCAAAAAGTTAGACTTAAGCATAAAAACATGTCATCAATCGGTGAAAATGTAAAATAGCCACAACAGGGTCCCAAAAGAGGCACGAACACCTTGGACAGGACCAATGTAACTCGTAGGAATGGACCGCGTAGTCACGGACCTCATGATTTGATTATACGATGTAAATTTTCCAAATTTTAGAATTAAGCATAAAAATATGTCGTCAGATGGTGAAAATGTAAAACGACCATATAACAGTCCCATAAGATGCACAAAAACCTCGCATGGGACCAATGTAACTCATAGCAAATGGCTGCACGGTCTAATAAGAGGCACGAAAACCTCGCACGAAACTAGTGTAACTCGTAAGAACCAATCGCGTAGTCATGGGGCTCCCGATTTGAGTTCATGACATAAATTTGCAAACAATTGAACATGGTCTTAAAACATGCCATCAAAGGGTGAAAACTTAAAACAACCACAAAACGGTCCCATAAGAGGCACGGACACCTCCAACGGGACCAATATAACTCATAGCAATGGATCGCGTAGTCACGTGACTCACGATTTCAGTGTATGACATAAATTTTCAAAAAGTTAGTCTTAATCATAAAAACATGCGGTCAAATGGTGAAAACATAAAAAAGACATAATATGGTCCCGTAAGAGGAAGAAACACCTCGTACATGATCAATGTAACATGTAGGAAATGACCGCATGGCCACGGGACTCTCGGTTTGATTATACGACGTAAATTTACCAAAATTAAGACATAGGCATAAAAACACGCCGCTAAAGGGTGAAAACGTAAAACAACCACAATATGGTCCCGTAAGAGATATGAACAACAATCATGGGACCAATATAACTCGTAGGAATTAGCCGTGTAGTCACTGGACTTTCGGTTTGAGTATACAACGTAAACTTGCAAAAAGTTAAACTTAGGCATAAAAACATGCCGTTAATGAGTGCAAACATCAAAAAAGCATAAAATTGTCCCTTAAGAGGCATGAAAACCTTGAACAGGACCAATGTAACTCGTAAAAACCGACCACATAGTCACAAGAGTTACGGTTTGAATATATAATGTAAATTTGCAGAAAGTCAGACTTAGGCATAAAAACTTGCCATCAACCGGTGAAAATGTAAAATAGCCAGAACACGGTCCCGTAAGAGGCACAAACACCTCGCACAGGACCAATGTAACTCGAACGAATGGACCGCGTAGTCACGGAGCTCCCGGTTTGATTACACGATGAAAAATTTCCAAAAGTTAGACTTAAGCATAAAAATATGCCGTCAGATGGTGAAAATGTAAAACAACCACATAACGGTCCCGTAAGATGCACGAAATCTTCGCACGGGGCAAATGTAACTCGTAGAAAATGGCCGCATGGCTATGAAACTCCCGGTTTGAGTATATGACATAAATTTTCCAAAAGTAAGACTTGGGCATAAAAACACACTGCTAAAGGATGGAATCTAAAACAACCACAAAATGGTCCCGTAAGAGATACGAACAGCTAGAACGGGACCAATGTAACTCGTAGGAGTCGACCATGTAGTCACGAGACTTTTGGTTTGAGTATACCGCGTAAATTTGCAAAAAATTAAACTTAGGCATAAAAACATGCCATCAATGAGTGAAAACATAAAACAAGAATAAAATTTTCTTGTAAGAGGCACGAGAACCTCAAACGGGACCAATGTAACTCGTAGAAACCAACCACATAGTAACAGGATTTCCGAGTTGAATATACGATGTAAATTTGCAAAAAGTTAGACATATGCATAAAAACATGTTGTTAATTGGTCAAAACGTAAAATATCCACAATACGATCCCGTAAAAGGCATGAACACCTCGCACGAGACCAATGTAACTCGTAGGAATGAACTGCGTAGTCACGAAGATCCTAGTTTGATTATACGATGTAAATTTTCCAAAAGTTAGATTTAAGTATAAAAATACGCCATCAAAGGGTGAAAATGTAAAACGACCATAGAAATGGAGCCGTAAGGGCACGAAAACCTCGCACGGGACCAGTGTAACTCGTAAGAACCAATCGCGTAGTCACGGGGCTCACGATTTGAATGTATGACGTAAATTTGCAAATAATTGAACTTGGTCATAAAACATGCCATCAAAGGGTGAAAACTTAAAACAACCACAGAATGGTCCCATAAGAGCCATGAACACCTCCGACGGGACCAATGTAACTCGTAGGACTGGATCGCGTGGTCACGTGACGCACGATTTGAGTGTGCGACGTAAATTTGCAAAAAGTTAGACATAAGCAAAAAACCATGCGATCAAATGGTGTAAACATAAAAAAGCCATAATATGGTGTCATAAGAGGAAGAAACATCTCGTACATGATCAATGTAACGTATAGGAAATGATCGCATGGCCACGGGTCTCCTGGTTTGATTATATGACGTAAATTTTGCCAAAAGTAAGACGTAGACATGAAAACACGCCGCTAAAGGGTGAAAACATAAAACAACCACAATATGGTGCCGTAAGAGATCTGAACAACAATCATGGGACCAATATAACTCGTAGGAATTAATCGTGTAGTCACTGGACTTCCGGTTTGAGTATACAACATAAACTTGCAAAAAATTTAACTTAGGCATAAAAACATGTCGTTAATGAGTGAAAACATCAAAAAAGCATAAAATTGTCCCTTAAGAGGCACAAAAATATTGAACGGGACCAATGTAACTCGTAAAAACCGACCACATAGTCACAGGAATTACAGCTTGAATATATAATGTAAATTTGCAAAAAGTTAGAGTTAGGCATAAAAAACATGCCATCAACCGGTGAAAATGTAAAATAGCCAGAACATGGTCCCGTAAGAGGCACAAACACCTCGTACAGGACCAATGTAACTCGTAGGAATGGACCGCGTAGTCATAGAGCTCCCGGTTTGATTATACGATGTAAATTTTCCAAAAGTTAGACTTAAGCATAAAAATATGTCGTCAGATGGTGAAAATGTAAAACGGCCACATAACGGTCTTGTAAGATGCACGAAAACCACGCACGGGACCAATGTAACTCATAGCAAATGGCCGCATGGCCATGAAACTCCCGGTTTGACTATATGACATAAATTTTTTAAAAGTAAGACTTGGGCATAAAAACACATTGCTAAAGGATGAAAATGTAAAACAATCACAATATGGTCCCGTAAGAGATACGAACAACTAGCACGGGACCAATGTAACTCGTAAGAGTCGACCGTGTAGTCACGGGACTTACGGTTTGAGTATATAATGTAAATTTGCAAAAAGTTAAACTTAGGCATAAAAACATGATGTCAATAAGTGAAAACATAAAAGAAGCATAAAATTGTCCCGTAAGAGGCACGAAAACCTTGAAAGGGACCAATGTAACTCGTAGGAACCGACCGCATAGTCCCGAGAATTTCTTTTTAAATATACAATGTTAATTTGCATAAAGTTAGACTTAGGCTTAAAAACATGCCATCAATCGGTGAAAACATAAAACAGCCACAATACGGTCCCGTAAGAGGCACGAACACCTTGCACGGAACCAATGTAACTCGTAAGAATGGACCGCGTATTCACAGAGCTCCCAATTTTTTTATACAGCGTAAATTTTCCAAAAGTTTGACTTAAGCACAGAAATATGCCATTAAAGCGCGAAAATGTAAAACAACAACATAACGGTCCTGTAAGATGTAGAAAAACCTCGCATGGAACCAATGTAACTCGTAAGAAATGACCGCATGGCCACGAGACTCCCGGTTGGATTATATGACGTAAATTTGCCAAAAGTAAGACTTAGGCATAAAAACACATCGCTAAAGGGTGAAAACGTAAAACAACCACAATATGGTCCCGTAAGAGATAGTAAAATCTAGCATAGGACCAATGTAACTCGTATAAATCGACCGTGTAGTTACCGGACTTCCGATTTGAAGCAAAAACACCAGTAAATTGCTTATACAAAGCGACAATATAAAGTGGACAAAACGGGGACAAAATGAGGCAAAAAAACTATTGTTTATAAAGTGGCCAAAGCAGAAAATTGACGATTTCGATTCATGACGGCGATACATATCTTTTTAGCCGTGTATTGAACCGAATCGGTTGATATGTATTACGAATCAAGTGATACTGACAACAAAGGTTATATATATATATATACACACACACACACACACACACACACACACAAACATATATATATATATATATATATATATATATATATATATATATATATATATATATATATATATATATATATATATATATATATATATATATATATAATAAATTAGGAAACTTATGTATGTCACAAGTTTGGCTCATGATGTCATCTATATGATTTTTTCCTGCACTCCCTATTTTATCCTTAAAATTTTTGAATTCAATCTCTTTTCATACACTCTAATTTATTTGTACCTTTTCTTCAAAATTCTAAACACATGGGTAAAGTGGTAATCTTACTCTCATTGCCCCCTCTCTCCTGTAACATGTTACCAAATCATCCCTCCCTCTATCAAACACACGCCTCTTTTTCTCAGAAGATTTGAAACCCACATATCATTTTACCCTCTCTCTCTCTCTCTTGCTCTTACTTTTACCATATCTCAATACAGCTGTCGGGCCTCTACTTCCGCCACACGACGACCACCATTGAAGTTAGTATTTGGGTATGTTTTACTTGATTTCGGTTATTTAGGTATGATTTGGGATTTCCCCCCAAAAAAATCTGACCATCTACTTATTTTCGATCATTTGCAGATGCTTGATTTTTTTATTTCTTTCTTTGTTCGAACATTACAAATTCAAGGTATTTTTAAACTTACCCAAATCATGTGATTCATCGAGATAACATGAAACCTAATTTTGATCATATGAACCAAAAAAGAACTAAACAGAAAACGAAGATCTGAACCCAAATCTGATCCAAAAACATACAAAGAGCAAGAATAGTATGGCAGTAAACCCGTATGGCGTCCCAACCCGTATGGCAGCAAACCCTGCTCCCAAATAGTAAGAAAAAAGATCTGAATGATGATGCGAGGCAGCAAACCCGTATGGCATCCCAACCCGATCGGTTGACCTCAAATTCCGGGTCAACTTCAAACCCGTATGGTGTCCCCATTGGCTGTGAATATGTCATAGTACAGTATTCATTCATCTCCTTCTTTTGAATTTTATAAAAGGACTGATAGAGATGATGGAAGAAACCTCAAGTGTACACTGTACATATAGGTGATTGACAAATTTTTTTTTTATGTACAGGTGATTGACTAATTCAGTTGAATACTCCCCTTGTATATAAAATCTCTGCCCTCTCTTTTAAATATGTAAGCCGTGAATATTCTTTTCTGCACTTGGTACTCAACTTAAGAAATTTCTTAGCACTGGTTTTGTTATAATGTTGAATTTTTTAATTAAATAAAAAAAAGATGGGGATGAATTATTTTTTTGGTAAAAAGTTCTTTCATAGCAACAGTGGCATCTTTTGAAACCACACTCCAAACATTAATGGCCTCTGATTTTACTGCAAACTTGGTTTTTATATATGTATATGCATTAATTTTAGATTGTTGATAAATCTTATAATTTTGAGAGAAAACAGACATTAATATAAGCACTACTTTATGTACTGGTAAGATTCACTCATGATCTCGAGCACTTCGAATGCAGGGATGTTTGGGATTCATTTTGAATAGTTGGGTTTCATTTTTAGCTAAGTTTAAGTGTTGTTTGTTCTTGAATCGTTATTGATTGAATCCCCTATTATTGAATCATTGTTGGATGAATACCCTCTTCATTAAGCCCCCAGTTCTTTCAGTTTGATTATTTTTTTACAAGAATTGAATTTTTTTAATTGCTTACTTTTGACTTTTGGTTCAAATGCAGGGCTAAAGTACTCAATAATTGAAGGAGATTGAGTGGAAGGGTGAGAAAAATCATTATTCTGGAAGAAAGGTTAAATATGTGAGAAAAATCATTAGTCTGGAAGACGGGTTAAATATTGTGAAGGCCAAGATGAAGTTTTATAGATGAATTTTAACCTTTTAAATAATGTTGAATTGATTGGTACCCCTTAAGTAGGGCGGATAGTCCAATAAACAAAGGAGATTATGTCCATTTTTTTTAAAAAAAAATTGATACTTTGCCCTGATTCTATGTAATTGAGTATATTTAGATTGTGTTGCTTATACGAGGTCCAAAACAGACTATTTGTTTTGTTGGATTGATTTTTTATTTCTTAAATAGGGTGGATAGTCCCATAAACAAAGGGTATTCTACCCAATTTTTTAAAATTTTTCTACACATTGGTATTGTAAAACAAAATTTTATGACTTAAATTTAGACGATTCAATACTTTGAAAATATACACTTATAATATATAAAAAAATTATTATTTCTATTATACACGACTTTATACTTTTCAAATTATATGCATGCCTTTGTAGAAAATTTGTGTCGTTTCGCGATTACGTACTTTCAAAATGTTTGCCATTTCATGATTATGTACATTAGAAATTTGCAGCGTGCCTTCAAGCACGGGCATACCCTAGTGTGTGTGTGTGTGTATATATATATATATAGCTTGCAGCGAATTCCTCAGTCATGTAACATTTCTTTCGTCAGTTGAAGCAAGTCAGTCTTTTTTGCTTTCCTTCTCTATCGGCGGGGTAACTAGAAAAGTATGCATTCAACTATGAAAGACGTTTTTTCCTCAAACGATTTGATCCAAGGGAATGAAACTAGTTCAATGACCCTACCCCGTAGCCTCTTAGGGTGAATATCATACCTTCATTCTTGAATGGCATTCTGCTTCAATGTCGGCGATGTGTTAATGTATTGGGATTTGTTATATTCTTATTTGGAAGGCCTTTGTTTTGTACCTTTATACTTGGATTGTGATGAAGTATTAATTTGTTATTCATATTTATGAGATTTGGTTGAAAATTGTGGAACTTTGTATTACTTATGATTATATGAAAAATGCACAATGTTATTTTGGATTAAAAGGTTGCACGTTTGATGAAAAAGTGTAGGTTTAAAAGTACTACCAATTGCCAAAAAATAATAGGTAATAAATAAAAATATAGAACCTTTGGCAACACAATTTTTGTCACTAAAAGTTATCATCTATGTCTATCTCTTTGGAAATGGCAGCAAATATTGGTTGCGAAAAGATAAATTTTGGCAAACACAAGAGATGTGTGGCCAAAAGTATAGATTTTGGCAACATAAGAGCTGTGTTACCAAAAGGTAATACCTTTGGTAACACAACTCTTGTGTTGCCAAAGGTATTGCTTTTGGCAACACAATAGATGTGTTGCCAAAGGTATAGATTTAGGAAAACAATAATTTTGTTGCTGAAAGCTATATTTATATCATTTACCTTACATTCTGCAACATAATTTGTGTCGTTGAAAGGTTGCTTTTTGGCAACAAAACTATTTTTATCGCTATTGAGTGACCTTTGGCAACATAAATAATAGTTTTTATTAAATATTTGACAAATTATAAAATATTTTTGGCGACACAATTGCGTGTTGCCAAAAGTATACCTCTAGCAATACAATACTGTTGTGTTGCGAAGGATTCCCTATACAGACAATAGGCAACAAGCTGGCAACATACAAAAATATGTTGCCAATACCTTTTAGCAAAACATTTTTAACTTTAGCAACAAAATTTGTATGTTGCTAACGGTGCAAATTCATGTAGTGAGAGAACATTTGTCTAAATTTGAAACCAGAGGAGACAAAGCTATTTTCTTAGGATATTCCCTAAATAGTAGACCCTACCCTGTCTATAATCTTTGAACCAAAACCTTAATGTAATCTGTTGATACCAAATTTAGTCTGCTGATGTGAGCCAATCACTTGAAGATACATGGAAGCCTACATGCCAAATACAAATACTTTAGACGAGCAAATCAAGCATACTGAGCAACTCAATCGTACCGAGCAACTCAAGCGTATCGAGCAACACAGGCACCCCGAGCAACTTAAGCGTACCGAGCAACTCAGGCGCCCCGAGCAACTTAGCGTGCAGAGATTCTAAATCAAGAGAATCAAAAGACAACTACACATTAAATGCGCATTATTATTGTATAGATGTATATGTCTACTAGATAACAACGCATTATCCTTTCATATGTATAGCCTCAAGGCTATAAATACTTTATAACCTCCTTATAAGAGGGGGACTTTGGATCTCATGGTAAACCTAATATCGAGATTCCAAATAAACAATCAGCAATATAAAAATAGTGGACGTAGGTCATTTTCCTCAGGCTGAATGACTTTAAAAATCTTTTGTCTTATTAATTTCTTTATCTGTGATTGATTAATTAGAGATAATCTAGTTTTTTACATCAACAAATTGGCGCCGTCTGTGGAAAACGATTGTACTTAGGGTTTTTCACCAAAATAATTTATCGTCTATGGATGATAATTCAAAATCCAGTAATCAAAACAGTGGGGTTCCTCCAAACCCTTCCACTCCCCAAAATTTTCAAGATCTGGCTGGTGTAATGGCTATTTTAGCCCAAGGCCAAACGGCCATGCAAGAAACCATGCGCCAACTTATACAAACTATTTAAGGTGGAGTGCCGGCCCAATCAAAGCAACAAAGTGTTCACAGAAATACCCATTTGCCATATTTAAGAACTAGACGAACGTTATTCCCGAAGGCCTATCAATCTATACGTACTGACTCATATCGTACAGAGAGATCTACTGATCCATCGTATCAACCTGGACGAACTTCATCAGTACGAGCTACAGACTCTCAACGAAATGCCACTCTCACCCTAAAAAGGACTACTGCGATAGAGAGGTTGAGTAGAGTATCTCCTTTTGATCGATTGGGCCCTAGGAGGAATAGAAGTCCTCCTAGGATTGCGTTGAGGAATTCTCAATGACCATCCCACCTAAGGGAAGGCTCTCCTCAATCACGCCCAAGAGCTCGTAATGAAAGGTCCCAAGAGGAAAACTCAACACGATCAGTTGCTCGAACCAATAGGACCGAGGAGGGAAACGAAGCATGGAAAGGCTCTATTCAAAGGTTGGAGGACAGATTATCGGAAATGGCTAAGGCTAAGAATCCTCTACAAGAACTTTTGTCGAAGGAACACCATTCGTACAAGAAATTGTGGATTTTCCCACACCATCAAAGTTCAAAGCTCCTATGATGACGCCTAAATATGATGGAAAACTGACCATGTCCTTTATATAAAATAATACCAAGTTATTATCGATATTTATGCGGTCCTAGATGAGATGAGATGTAGGGCTTTTTCAGGAACTCTCACTGGGTCATCCCAGATATGGTACAACAACCTTCCTCGGGGGAAGGTTGCGACTTTCTTTCAACTGGTAGAGTTCTTTATAGGGAATTTCTATTTCGAAGCGAAACCAGTCAAACGAGTAGCACAATTATTAAGTGTTAGACAGAAGCCAGAAGAAAGCAGTAAGGACTACATTACTCGTTTCAATAATGAGAAGCTTGAGGTAATTGATTACGAGGAGAAAACAACAATTACTGCTCTGATGAGTGGGTTGTTGCCAGATAAGTTGTACTACACTTTGGTTAAAGATCCACCTAGGACCATGGCAGAACTAATGGAAAAGGCAGCTAAAATCATGAACACTAAGGAAGCCATGGCTGCTAAGAAGAATACATACACTAAGGAGACCAAAGTTCAGGCTGGTAAAATCGAGAAGAAGGAGAGAAGAAAAATGGTGGCAACATGCAGTCGAAAGGTAAGCAAGCGCCGGAGCAGATGAGGAAGTATGGAAATTATAATCCCTTAAAAGTGGACATAAATCACATTCTGGAGGAGATAAAAACAACGAAGAGCTAGCTTGGCCAGGGAAAATGAAGGCATATCCTGACAACAGGGACAAGTCCAAATATTATGAATTCCACAAAGACCATGGTCACACGACCAAACATTGCATAGCTCTCCGGAATGAAATTGAAGCACTCATCAGGAGAGGAAAATTAGCTAAGTATGTTAATCGCCAAAATGGTGGAAAGACTAGCGACCGAGGAAGGCAAAAATCTAAATCTCCTCATCGAGCAAAAGAAGAGAAGAAGAGAGACCACGAAGATGATCCAAAAAATGACCCCTATCTCCCCAAAAGATCGAGACAGCCAGAGCATGAGGTATTTTCAATCCACTTTGGGTCATTTCAATGTAATGTTATTACAGGTGGAGATGCATGAGGCTGAGATCTGACTGCAAAGAGAAAAGAATACCTCAATGAGGCTTAAGCTTGCTCGTACATACAGTGAATAAACATGGCTGAAGATGATCGCCCGAGGAAGGTAAATAAGGACAAACTGATCATCGATTTCTCTAAAAATAACTTGGCAGGTGTACTATATCCTCATGATGACCCATTGGTAATCAAGATGAGAATGAAGGGAGTGGTGATTTCACGAGTACTGGTGGATAAGGGTATCTTGGCAGATATCATGTTCTACCCATGCTTTGACAGATTGAATCTAAAGCTAGCCCTGTTGGAGCCATATCATAGTCCCATCCTTAGTTTTACTGGCAAAAAGGTTTTTCCACTTGGGATGATCAAGTTAGATATGCTTATTGGTTCTTGGCCTACTTGTCGAACATAAAGGGTACGCTTCTTCGTAATGGATAAAAATGTTCAATTAGCTTATAATATCAACATGGGAAGGGTAGGTCTGAAGAAATTCAAAGAGTACCATCTACTATACATCAATGTTTAAAATTCCCAACCAACTTTGGAGTGGGAGTAGTGAAAGGCGACCAGAAAGTAGATGGGGAATGCTACTATTCATCTGCCGAACTTGAGGAAAGTGAAGAATCCAGGAAGAAGACTATCACCTATCAAGTGGTTGAAATAGAAGATGCAGAGATTGAAATATTAGACCCTATAGACGAGTCTCATCTCGTGAAGGGCCAAGTCATGGAAGCTACCGAAAATATCGTTCTGGATGATGAACACCTAGAATGAACAACCCAAATTGGTGTGTCATTGGTTAAATCAATAAAAAAGGAACTGATAGCATTTCTAAGGTGCAGAAAATAGACTTTTGCATGGAGTCATGAAGACATGTCAGGAATAGACCTAAATTTCCTGTGTCATGAGCTCAACGTGAACAAGGAAGTCAAGCCAGTGAAGCAGCGAAGAAGAGTATTCATCCCTCTAAAGAACCAAGCTATACAGTAAGAAGTAGAGACACTAAAAAAGACATTTTTATTAAGGATGTCAAATATCCTGATTGGCTAGAAAATGTAGTGATGGTAAAGAAGAAAAATAACAAGTGGAGGATGTGTTTAGACTTCACCGATCTTAATAAGGCATGCCCAAAGGATCATTTTCCTTTGCCCCAAATTGATCAACTGGTGGATGCTACCTCGGGGCATGAATTATTGAGTTTCATGGATGTTTATTCTGGTTACAACCAGATTAAAATGAAGCCCGAGGATAGGGAGAGTACCTCTTTTATCACCCCAAGGGAAACTTATTGCTATAATGTTATGCCTTTTGGACTTAAAAATACAGGTGCTACATATCAGCGGCTGATGAATAAGGTGTTTGCAGAGCAAATCAGTCATAATATAGAGGTTTATGTTGACGATATGCTGACGAAGAGCAAGAAACCTGCTGATCATCTAGTTGACCTAGGTCAGACCTTTGATCAACTAGAGAAATATCAAATGAAGTTGAATCCCACCAAATTCATATTTGGGGTGTGAGAAGGTATGTTTCTCGGATACATTGTTAACCAACGAGGTATTTAGGCGAACCCTAATACGATCAATGCCCTATTAGAGCTACGATCTCCAACTACGAAGAAGGAAGTGCAAAGTCTCACAGGGCGAGTTGCAGCACTTAGCAGATTTATATCACAAGCAACAGACAGATGCCTCCTATTATTCAAAACACTTCAAAAAACTTTTGAGTGTAATGATGAATGCAAGAAGGCCTTTTAAGAATTGATGAAATATCTGGGGAAACCTCCATTATTATCTAGACTAGTGATGGGAGAAAGATTATACTTGTATCTAGAAGTTTCAGAGAATGCAGTTAGTTCGGCATTGATAAGATTGAAGGACGGAGTCCAAAAATTGGTCTATTACACCAGCAAAGCTTTTCAAGGAGCAGAGATCAGATATCTAAGGTGGGAAAAGTTAGCACTGACACTAATCGAAGCGAGAAGAAGGATGCGGCCATACTTCCAAGCCCATACTATAGTGGTGTATACTGATATGCCATTGAGATAGGCTCTTCATAAATTGGAGAACTCAGGAAGATTGATGTACTGGGTAGTAGAACTGGGTGAATATGACATAGTTTATGAGCTTAGGTCATCACTTAAGGGGCAGGCAGTAGCGGATTTTATCGCAGAGCTCACTCAATTTGATACCTTCGAAGAATAGGAGTTTAATACATATCAACCCGTGAATGTTACGGGATCATCAAATTTAACCCCCGACCAACTTCCATCCGTGGACGATCAAGAGAGAATAATCAATGAGCAGCAAGAAGTGCCAGAGGATGACAAAAGGAAATATCAAATATTTCACTAAGGAACTTTGTCCGATCAACAGTTTGATAATGAAGTACCTATATGGAATTTGTACATGGATGGATCTTCTTGCACTACAAGAAGTGGAGCAGGAATTGTTTTAAACAGTCCGGATGAGATTGATATAGAGTATGCTATGCGCTTTCAATTTAAGTCTTCTAACAATGAGGCTAAATATGAAGCTATGATCGTGGGTCTAAGTCTGGACAGAACCACGAAGGCAGAGTAGGTAGTTGTATTCAGTGATTCACAGTTAATCATAAATCAAATTCTGGGGGTGTATGCAGCAAAGGGAGAACTAATGGTCAAAAATCATGCAAAAGAAATGGAGGTTGTATCGAGTTTTACTGCAGTTGATTAGAATACTAAGATTAGAATACTAAGTTCAGTTGATTAGAATACTAAGATTAGAGAATGCAAGAGCAGACGCCCTAGCTCGGCTAGCATCAGCCACACGCACTGAGCTATGAAGAACAATCCCAATAGAAATCCTAGATGGTCGGAGCATAGACAAAGATTTGATGATGAATCTCATTGCCCTTGACTTGGGAACTTCCTGGATGGATCCCATCAGGGCTTATATCGAAGAAGGGATTCTGCCACCTGATAAACTCGCAGCTAAGAAACTAAAGTTAAAAGATGCTCGTTATGTATTGACCAATGGCATTTTATACAGAAGAGGAGTTATAGAAGGATTACAAAGATGTGACCATCCCTCCGAAGTTAAATACTTGATTTAAGAGGTTCACGAAGGGTCCTGTGGAGCTTATGTAGCAAGTCGAACGCTTTTGCAAAGAATAACAACACATGGTAACTACTGGCCACCGATGAGAGTTGATTGTGCAAATTACGCTAAGAAGTGCGATAAATGCCAACGTGTTTCTTCCATCCGAAGAACTCCCTAAGCATTGTTAACACCCATAACGTCCCCTTGGACATTCACCATGTGGGGGGTAGACTTTGTTGGACCACTTCCAATGACCAGGGGAAGATTCAAATACCTTCTGGTTGCTGTGGATTATTTTACTAAATGGGTGGAAGCTGAGCCTCTTATTGATATGACATATGACAAGGTCTATCAGTTTATTTGGAAGAATATTATTTGCAGATATGGTCTTTTTCCATGCATTCATCATCGACCATGGAACCCAAATTGACAACGAGAAATTTACTGTTTATTATCATCAATCTAACGTATATAAGATCCACTTTGCGCTAGGACATCCCCAGAGCAATGGGCAAACTGAAGTGACAAAAATAACCCTATTGAATGGTTTGAAAAAAAGGATGAATGATGCAAAGGGAAATTGGATCAACGAGTTACACTATGTGTTGTTGGCCTATCACACTACACCACGAATAACAATTGGGGAGTCTCCATACATGTTGACATTACCTACTGAATTGGGTCTACCCACACATAAGGTGCTTAACTTCAACTCCACTATAAGTGACTTAATGAGAAGATTAGACCTATATATGCTCGAAGAAGTCAGGGAAGACTTAGCAAGCAGGAATGCAGCATATCAACAACGAACATCTTTGTTCTATAATAAAAGGGTGAATAAGTGTGATATGAAAGATGGGGATTATGTGCTGAAGAAAGTGATCCAAAAGGATAATAAACTGGAAGCCAACTGGAATGGACCTTACAGAGTAACTGCTGTTGTTCGTCCAGGAACATACATAATTGACACTTTGGAAGGAGAAGAATTCAAGAATGCATGGAATGCAGAACACCAGCGCAAGTACTATCAGTGATTGAAATTCCTATGTAATAGAGTTTCTTCAATATGAATAAAGTGATATTTCACCCATATTTCCTTCTTTGTTGAAATTGTTTTAGAATATTAGTGCTACACAGTACACAAACCAAAATCCAGAGAACAGCATACCACCAACTCAGGTTGGTCGGCAAATCAATTACCGCCAATTCCGGTTGGTCAAGAACTCAATGCAACCAACTCTGATTAGTCGAAAAATCAATTACCACCATCTCCGATTGGTCGGGAACTCAATACCACCAACTCTGGTTGGTCGGAAAATCGATTATAACCAACTCCGATTGGTCGGGAACTCAATGCCACCAACTCCGATTCGTCAACATCTCATTACCACCAACTCCGGTAACTCAATACCACCAACTCCGGTTGGTTGGCATCTAATTACCACCAACTCCGGTTGGTCGGTAAATCAATAACCACTAACTCCGGTTTGTTGGTACCAAACTAGGCAAGAAGCTAGACGACCTCCCGGGGCATCCACTGTCTAGGCAACTAGGTAATCCATACGAGATTACTACAACTAAACATGAACATGGGATGAAAATAACTCCATTACTTAGGCCCAAAGAGTTACAAGTCACTATAATCAAACAACCAATGGGATATGTAAGGTATATATATATATACTTATTAACCATCCAACAAATAAGGACATTCTAAAAATTATTTCGAAGAAAAATAAAATTCTCAAAGACTAAAAATTTCTTTATTAAAATCAAGTAGATTACATATGATATGAATTTTGATTCATTACATAAACATATCCTATTCTATGGGTTTCTTTCCCTCTGCTTTTCAAACAGGTTCTACCCCAGCTGAAGGATCATCTAACGCATAAGGGGAATTTATAAAGTTTAAATCTCGCAGCATTCTGACATTCATTATGGATGGTCGATCAAGCAAGTGTTCTAGATGAGCTATATCAAAGTTTGCATGAAGATTGTAATCACCGAGACACTTGAAAACCAGGCATCGAGGAATTGCACGAGCAGGAATACAACTAATATCATGCTTGAAAGGAGGCATGGGCAAATCGAGCACTCTAGTCTCATAATAATCCCATAAGTAGTGTCCTTGCTCCAATTTTAGCACATACATAGCGTTCAACCATCCCTGCTTGTACCCCTCATTATTCGATTGCGGAAAATGAGCATCAAGATGATATAGAGCTTCATTATACCCAACCATCCAAAATTCACTAGGCTATTTGTGAAATTGATAAGTTAACCTCTCAAGTTGCTCGTAGAGTTTCTTTATCATAATTTCTTTACTTTCCAGAGAAGAACTTTGATTAGAGAGTTGCTTGGTGAAGTTCAGAATCTTCTTAGAAATTTCTGCCAAGGCTTGGTTCTTCGCTATCAACTGAACGGCTTGATTCTCTAAAGTCGACTGAGTTCTCGCTTCTTCAATGGTGACCCGACCAGCCCTTGCTCATCCACAAAAAGAAGATCCTGATCTACCACGAGTAGATGTGGAGCATTCAGCTAGTTTCAAAGTTTCTAACTCATCTCGTAAGTTAGCATTTTCTACCTCCAAGAAGGAAAAACCTTCATCATTATTGGGGACCAAGGCTCCCAAAGAAGAGGCAGCAGATTTGAGTTGTTTTATTTCCTCCTACAAAGCAATGTTCTCCTGCTCCAACAACTTGGCGATATGTCTATGCTCTTCAATTTCAAGCTTTAGAACACTCTCCTTTTTCTCATGAGCAGATATGAACTTGACATGTCCCTTCTCAGCACTCCATTGTTGGTAATTTTTCTCATAGCCTTAATGCAGAAGTGTGGTGGATTCTTTGTACTGATGTTGGAGTTCCTCGATCGTTCCTTGGAGATCTTTAATCATCTCGTAGTAGGCCACATTGTTGTCTACAGCACGATGAAGTAAGCACTTCAAGTATTGGTAAGTTTGAACAACTCGATCAGAAGCACCTGATCCGAGGATGTCAGTTATCTGAGCCTCATTAAGGTCTGCATGACTAGCTTTGAAATAATAACTGCATTTCTTAATCAACTCTGTATCATGAGCTGATAAGAGCTCCATCCTGGCCATAAACTAGCGAAGAGAAGAATAAAAAAATCAACAATGGTGCGAACAGGGAAAGTAAGAGAAAAATTCCAGACGAACATCAGAAGTTCAAATTTACTTCTTCAAATGGTTTGGATGAAGGAGTTGGTTGCTCGAAGGGCAAGGGAAGCTGCTCGATAGATGTGCTAGATTTCTAGACGTGCTCTGAGGGTTGGGCAATAACAACAACATGGACCTGCTCTCCTGTCATCAAGGAAGACTTATCTGAAGCTAATTCATCTTCTTCTTCTTCTTATCTAGGAGAGGGATGAGGGCCATGAGTATGATGCTGGAATAACTCAAAATTCTCAGTAACCTTCAGCTCCTTCAAAGATTCTACCCATCCATCCCTAAAATATTTGACACTGGCATACTCCATTTGAGAAGACATGACAGCCAGGACCTTGTTACAACCCTTATCCCAACCAACACTAAAGGATTTTTTAATAACAGCCTTCCTATTAGGTTTTTCTGAGGAGGTCCTTTCTCTAAGGAGCTCCTCGGCAGACTTCAAATTTTCTTTTAACTCTATCTTATGTCGCTCAGCATCTTGGAGCTTGACGACATTTTTTTCAGTCGACTTAAGCTTGACTTTAAGCTCAGAATTATGTTCTTCAACCTCCTTCAGGTTCTTCTCCAACTCTTTGGAGGTGGTCACTGCCTGGTCTCAATTTGCTTCAACAGACTTGAATTTCTTGTCCCAAGCCTCTTTATCCTCCTCGTACTTCTGACGAGATTCCTTCAAAGACTGGGTTAGTCCAACAAAAACTTCTTCTACTCCACTCGAGGAGCTTGAAGCCTTGATAGCTTCATCCTTCTTCAAAATGTTATTAAAACACGTCATAAGCCAAAAAAAAGAAAGAACTTTAAGTCAATATATGAACATAGTATTAAAAAATAAAGGACTCGGGCTAACAATACTTACTGATGCAATGTGTTGAGCAGCCAGAGTAGTAATTCTCTCGTGAGAAAAAATATCTTCAATGTTTTGGACCTCTAGGACAGTCCAGGATCTTACCAAGCCCGTAGCAGAGCTCGGAGGAACAAGAGATGGAACACTACCTTCAACATTTAAAGGTTGAGAGATAGGTTCAACAAGTCTCTCAAAAGATCTTCTTTTTAATCTCCTTAGATGATCAGGATCATTTTCAATTAAAGATGTTATCTCTATTGGGGAGATGACAACAGTCTTACTCGGAGGCACATGGGGCTTCTTGATAGTTTCTATGGAAGCAATGGAAGGGGGTATATCTGTATTCTTTGTCCCTTCATTTGGGACATCTTGTTTACTCTTCTTTGCCTCATCAGTGGCAAAGGAAGGCTTGTCAAAAAAGGCATGATCTTTCCTCTTCTTCATTAAATCAGTAATTGTAATACTCAAGTCAGAGGAAGAACCTTCCACACTGGTTTCAAAGGTTGGTACCTAATCAAGATCAACCACCACTGGACGAGGACGAGCAATGAAAGATTAAGTGTAGCTTCTGTATTGCAGCAAATAAGAAGCAGATCCAATGTGCTCCCCAACAACAGATTGATGCAAGCCCCAGATAAGTTTTAAATACTTTATATTATCCTCGGTTTCTTTTGGAGGTTTCTTTTTACTGTCAACTGTAAAAAATAAAATCAAATGTCAGTGATGCATTTTATCAAATATAATGAAAATAAGATTTCAAAAATAAAAACAACCTATCCCATTGCCATAAAGTGGACACCTGGAACCTTGGTATACATCATCTCCATTTAATGGAGGGTGTTGCCAATTTTTCATCACAACCCCATGATCAAAATAGTCCTTATTGGCAGCGGGAAGATTTACAACTAAAGCTCTATTTGAAAACCTAGTTTTTAAATAAAAAGTACTGTCATTAGTAACCCATTTGTCGCAATACAAAATCTCTAGAATCCCCAAACGAGTTCCATAAAGTTTATTCAACCTATGTACGTCATTAACCACCCTCCATGTGCTTGAAGACACTCTTACAGGTACAATATCAAAATATTAGAAAAACTCCAAACACAGGGGATTTGGCGGGAAATAAAAGCCTCATTCGACTACAAAAAGGCTTGGGAACCAATGTCCCTCAACCAAAGAAAAATAATCAGAAGGACCAAAAATTTCTTCCAAGATAACCGACGAAGGGATTGAAAACTCAGACCGAAATGTGTCTAATGATTCAACAAGATAAACCATGGTGAATAAAGAAAATAAAGAAGAGGGAAGAAAATCTTATAGAGAAATTAAAGATCAGTTGTCAATGAACGACGAAAAGAACGAAGGCACAAGATATAGAGAAGATCGAGAGTTTAGAGATACAGATTTGAAAAGTGAAAAATGATAAGATTTCTGTCGCACTTAAATACTTTACCTCGGGAAAGATGTTGCACTTAAATACTTTACCTAGGGAAAGATGTTTACGTTTCCGACGGCTAAAAGAAGAAAAGGGCACGAATATCAAAGTGATCGTGAAAATTCAAAATATTTATGAAGCTTGATATTATGCGCTCAAAAATGAATTATAAAATTTTCTTAAAATCCATGAAGAGCAGCAATCCAAGCAGGTTTCAAGCAAAATGTTCCACACTCTCCTTCAACCCCAACTGTGAAACATTGGGGGCTTCTGTTGGTACCAAATTTAGTCTGTTGACGTGGGCCAATCACTTGAAGACACGTGGAAGCCTACATGCTAAATATAAATACCTTAGACGAGCAACTCAAGCGTACTGAGCAACTCAAGCGTAACAAGCAACTTAGGCTCCCCGAGCAACTTAAGCATATTGAGCAACTCAGGCGCCCCGAGCAACTCAGGTGGTCCGAGCTACTTAGCGTGCAAAGCATCTAAATCAAGAGAATCAAAAGACAACTATGCATTAAATGCACATTATTATTGTACAGATATATATGTCTACTAGATAACAGCGTATTATCCTTTCATATGTACAGCCTCAAGCCTATACATACATTATAACCTCCTCATAAGAGGGGGACTTTTGATCTCATGGTAAACCTATTATCGAGATTCCAAATAAACAATCAGCAATACAAAAACAGTGGACGTAGGCCATTTTCCTTAGGTTGAACCACTTTAAAAATCCTTTGTCTTATTAATTTCTTTATGTGTGATTGATTAATTAGAGATAATCTAGTTTTTTACATCAATAGAATCCATTAATGTGGTTGTAAGTGACACTAATGTAGAAAGTAAGATCAAAGGACCAACTATAGTGGATGAATCTGAAAACATTTTAACTTATGATTCTCCAGATATAGATGAATGCTTACTAACTGAGACCCCTAAAGTGCCTAACTGGGTTTCCAAAGATCATCCTTTAGATAGTGTAGTCGGTAATCCTATTGAGCCAGTTCGTACAAGATCCCAACTACGTACTCTTACTCATTATGCATGCTTTGTTTCTCTTATAGAAATAAATAATGTTAACGACGTACTGAATGATCCATTGTGGATAAGTTCTATGCAGGAGAAACTTCTTCAATTTGTCATTCATGATGCATGGTATCTTGTACCCCAGCGTGAAAATAAAAGGGTTTTCGACACACGTTGGATTTTCAAAAATAAAACAGATGTATCTGGTGTGATTATTCGTAATAAAGCTAGATTAGTTTCCCAGGACTACTCTGAGATTGAAGGAATAGATTTCGAGGAATTTTTGGCACCTGTCACTCGCCTCGATTCTATTTTCTTACTTTTCGCAATAACTTGTCATTTGCATTTCACGCTATATCAAATGGATGTTAAAGTTTCTTTTCTAATTGGAATCTTCATTGAAGAGACCTACGTAGAACAACCCAAAGGGTTCATTGACCCTCATCATCCAAATCACGTCTATCGGCTTAAGAAAGATCTTAATGGGTTAAAACAAGCTCCTATATCTTGGTATAAACGACTATTTACCTTCCTTCTAAACAACGGTTTTAAACGAGGAGGGAATGATCAAACTCTTTTTGTCAAACATTTTGACAGAAACATTACCATAGACCAAGTTTATGTAGACGATATCATTTTTTGATCTACCTCCCCTACAGATGTCAAAACATTTTCTTACTTTATGCATAAAGAATTCCATAAATTACTTATGGGGGAGTTACAACTCTTCTTAGGAATCCATGTTAAGAAAAATTCAGATGGATTATTTGTATCACAATCTAAATAAACTTCAGAGATTGTCAAGAGGTTTTCCTTAAAAACATCTAAAGAAGCTAGGAATCCTATGAGTACTTCTGCCAAACTTTCAAAAGATGAGAATGGTAAAACTATCGATTCTACTTTATACCGTAGCATTATAGGAATCATACTTTACCTTACTTCCTCACATTCTGATATTATGTACTCTGTTTTATTGTGTGCCCGATATCAAAACAATCCTAAAGAGAGTAATTTATTATGCATTAAAAGAATCATCAAATAGATTAAAGGAACTCTAAATTTAGGACTTTGGTACACTAAAGACAATTCTAGTGCTATAGTAGTATACACTGATGCTTATTGGGATGGGTGTTCCGATGATAGTAAGATTACTTCACGATCATATTACTACATTGGCAACAATTTGGTAGGATGGAATAGTAAGAAACAAATCTGCACTACCATATCTATTGCCAAATCCGAATATATTGTCGCAGGAAGTTTCTGTGCATAATTACTTTGGCTAAAACAAATTATAAAAGATTATGGTATAATTGAAGATAAGTTACATCTCTATTGTGACAATCAAAGTGCGATTAATATTTTTAAAAATGCAGTTCAACACTCTCGTACCAAACATATTAATATCATATATTATTTCATACACGAGTTACTTTAATCCAATGTTCTAAAAAATGCGGGGCGTGACTGAGGCATGGCGGCCAAGCCTTAAGCCTTAGAAGCCTAGGCGGCCCTTAGGCATTACAAGGCGTTTATGCCTTTTTTAATATATTTTAATATTTTTAACTATGACAAGGCTATTAAAAATACTAAAATGGTACATACCTTAGAAATGTGTCTAAATATATGTAAATTAAGATACTATTTTTTTAAATACAAAAAAAACAAAAAAACTCGCATTTTTTCATGCCTTACTTCTAAAAAACTTGCATTTTTTCCCTTCTTACTCAAAAAAATGTTGACCATCGTTGACCATGCCTAGGGCCAAACCTGATGTATCTAAAAATCCTCGCGCCTAGACGCATTTTTTAGAACACTGGTTGAATCTAAGGAGTTAGAAATTAATTACCTGCCTACTAAATTACAATTAGCTAACTTATTTACTAAGCCATTGGATTATCTCCGATTTGAATCTTTACTCAAATCTATTGGTATGGTTATGGGAGAATAATGAATTATTGTTTTATACTTGTTTTCATTGCCCTTTTTCCCTTTGAGACAAAATGGGAGAGAAATTTGAGTCTACTTGGACTTTCTTATTCTATTCTTAACTAAAAAGCTTGATCTTAGTTATTTCATTTTCAGGAATTAGTAGCTTCATTTACATCAAAATTTTGATAGGGTATTGGTCTTTAACTAGATGAGTTATGTAATTTTCATTTTCTAGCATATTGGGTAGATAGAATTTTTGTATAGGAATAGGTTTTTCTTATTTTTTTGTATCGCTACGAGTCCTTGATTTCTCAAAGAAGATCTTGTCTCATATTTTCGAAGGGAGAGATTGAAGCACCCAATATCTTTGACTCACTTGAGTCTATATTATATAGGTGCTCATCTGGTTTGGAAATAGTGACAAAATTGAGTCATATCCTAGTCTACCAAAGAACCTCAGACTGTACATATGAAATCCACTAAAGTCCCTAAAGGTAGAACACAAAAACATTCGCCTAGGATTGCATTTATGTGTTGCATTCTTCATAATATGTGTATGTGTGAGTTAAATCCCATGAAAATGATTTTCTACACTTTTTTGGGATATTTTAAATAACATTAGGAATTTGTAAAATAATTTTTAGACATCTAAAATTGGATTTTATAAAGTTTTGGGGCTGTTTTATAAATTCCCTAAGTGCCTAAAACTTTTCTTTGGTAGAATCCAAAAGCGCTAGATAATATTATCATGAAAAATTGAATTCTTTCAATCTTCAAAAACATGCGTTTTTCAGTTGATCATAGGCTTACATGTGTTGGTATTATAACACTTAGATTTGTGTTTTCTTGACCTCACATATTTGAGACATTAGTTACACCTTTGGATCAATCTTATCAACGATCTGCATGTCTTCTAACTTGATCCATGTTTAAGCCTTTTGAATCAACATGAGTGTTTTTAATAGTGGTATTTTGACACCTCTTAGATTTACTTCAATTCTTTACATTTAATCCTAATCGTTGATTTGCTTCGATTTTCCAAAGCCTTCTATGCTTTAGTATAAATAGAGATCATACGTGAAATGTTTACAATCTTGGGATCATTTCACCTCCGAGAGAAAAAAAGAGAAAAGAGAGAGAGAGAGAAAGAAATAGAGAGAAAATAAAACCCTAAACCAACTCTGGCCAAATTCTCACCCGAAAACCCTTCTGGGAGTTGAGTTAGTTCGAGATTTGAGAAGATCCACCTATCTAGTTCTTAATCTCTTATCCAACTAAGTCAAGTAATCCAGATCTCATTTTCTTTCATATAAAGTTGATATTTGAGACTCTGTGATTCATATCACGTAGATATTACTAAGTTTAATTTCTTCTTTTAAGAAATCTATTTTGTGGGATATTTTTTAAAACATTTATGTTGCTTTAAAAACCTAAACCAATAAAATCATTTCTGATTTCAGTTTCTGAGAATATCCAAACTTGGATGTAGTTGAGATCTTGATTGGGGATTTACAGTTTCATATATTTCACATTTTGTGAAATAATTGAAATTTTTTTAATAAAGAATGTGTATAGGATCTTGGCTATTTTATATAGCAAGATTCCCTCTTGATCTGCGGATAAATTTAAAGATAAAAAAGACGGAGTGTTTGGATCAAACTGATTTTTGAAATTTCTTTTCCATTTTAGAAATCTGTTTGTAATTTGATAATCATTATGTCTGTAATAAGTGTGTGTCATTTGCATGCATGTGTTAGGAACATCACATCGCAACACTTTTACACTACAACACCAAAACCTATTGGTAGAGAGATTTTGGACTTTAAGAGTTGAAATAAAGCTAAAAGGAGTGGAGTTACAAAGCTGAGAGCACATCTACAACATCAGAGCCATGGAGAAGTCATAATAATCCAGAGGAGCTGGTATAATTTATAAACTTAGATTAGGTATGATTGTATGTTTATATTTTTAAATAGTTTGTAACCCGTTACTCTATTTTAGTGGATTTTTGTTTTGAGGTGTAGACACCTCCGTGGATGTTTCCGAAATTGGGTGAGGTGTTACCATGTTAAAATCTTGTTCACTTGGATATTTAATCTTCATGTCATCACCTTATATTGGCGTGCTGATTTTAAAAGTGTTTTAGTTTTTGTTTTCAAAACTTTCAAGTTCATATTAAAAATTTTGTGGAATTGATTTGAAAATAAATAAGAGAAACTGTATAGTATTTTATCTCTTTTTGAATAGCAAGATTGTCAATCGATATATCACAAAAAGGAAGTCTAGTTTTCAATAAATTGTGATTTAGAATCTTGCATAACATTTTTAATTGAAATCTGCAATTTGTAGGACCATTAGTCTGTATATGTGTGTGTGGGTTCATGCATGTGTTAGTCACAACACCACAATACGCATTTCACATTACAACACTAAAATAATGTTCGTTGATAGATTTTTGGCCTTAGAGTCGATGTAAAGCTAAAAGGAGGAGGAGGTGCAAAGTTGCAGAACAACTAGGACAACTTCAGAGCCTTTAGAGAAGTCAAATTAACCTAATGGATCTGGTATAAATTCTTGACTTAGTGTATGTCTGGTTGTGTTTTTAGTTTTTAACCTTATAACTCGTTTTTAGTGGATTTTTATTTTTGAGGTGCAGGGATCTCCGTCGATGTTTCCCCAATTGGGTGGGGTTTTACCACTTTAAAAAAATGTGTACTTGGTTGTTTAATCTTCCTTGTGGCAACCCGTGATCCGAGATAAGGGGTGGCCAGCCCGATACCCAAATGTAACAGGAATCATGGATGGATATCATTCTCAGCATCACAAAATATAAATTGAGTATACGGGAAAACCACCCAATACATCAGAAAACAGGTTGCCAAAAAGTTTAGAAATTTAAAATGTGCAGTTAAGAAATTTAAATTAAAATAACCCCATCTAATAAGCAAGTGGAATTCCACATGAATAAATATAATACAACTAAGATGAAAGTAAACAGCAGGGCCGAATAGGCTATCTATCCCTAGCAACATACAACTAAGTACAACAAATTAAATATCTTACATAATACATCCATTAATCAAATACAAAAGTTTGGGCCACACGCCCGAATAAAAAGACCCGATCATATCTAGAATACAAAGATGAGAGCGTCTAATACAATGTCCTGTAATAACCCGCAAAATCTTACAGCTCGTCGAAAGCAAAGGAATGGGAGCATCAAAACTGGCGTCCTTGCGGGGGAGCACCTGAGCGGATACAATCATATACACAACAAGGAAAGTAAACCGGTCAGGGCCGGGTTCTATATAATCACCAAAAGAAATAAAAAGCATAATAGAAATGAACAGTTATGTATGAATGATAAGGATGATAAATTTACACTACAATTTAACTAAATGATGAAATGAAATGTCATTTACATAAAAGAAAGAAAAGTAATAACTTAAATTTAAAACCTTTCCTCATTTATCAAATTTCCATTACCTTTTGTACTCCTTAATAGTAATAAAACCATTTATTAACTTCCATAGTTAATTATCTTACCGTTTCATCTTTTCATTCCTTAATAGGAATACCATTAATATCAAGTGCTCTTTATGGCACATATCTCATTAATCTCATTCCCGTGCTCTTTATGGCACGTATCATGCTCTTTATGGCATATATCCATCAAGTCCCACTTGATGCAGAAAAGTTATATTCATATACATATAATGATTCTAAGACCGCCCCTACGAGTTTCCCCACTAGGAGCGCCCCTAAATGACCATCATCTTCCAGGGCCTATCTATACAAGACAACCTGGGATCATAACGCAATGTCGGGAAGCGGCCATATGCCTGCGAGAAAGTCAGGACCACACCCGAAATCCCCTAACCAGCGCAGAAAAATATATAAAAACCCCACATACGGCCTAGGACTATATCCACCCTGCATTCACTAGCCAGGGGGCATCACCAAGCGCGCGAACTTCCCTTATGATGTCATTTAGAGAGGTGTGTAATCACTAAATTAACATTTACCATTTTAATCTCATTTTCATTTTCAATTACCATTACCTAATTCCATTTCAAATATCCATGTGTTTGGTTCTTTTTATTCGAACCTATCATCATTAAACAACTGGGTTCATTTTAGTTGAACCTAATTCCCCTCGAATATTGTCATTAATATTCCTCAAATTACAAGTCCCGACTAAATCTCCAAATGATCATTATGATCCTACAAGTCCCCAAAGTTCATAATTTTTTTTTTGATAAGACCTTAAGTCTTCCAAACATGGGCCTACAACCCCTATCCTCCTATTAAGAAGTAACCAAAAGAGTGATGCCTAAACATCACTCTGGAACACCCCCTCTCCCTTTTTGAACTTAACCCCAAGTGAAATCCATTCCACTCTAGGGTGACAACACTCAACTAGGACTCTAAAAGCCAAAGTTTACTTCATTCAAGAAGGTTCCTAAGTCCCTATGAAAAGAAAAGATTTAAAAGCAAAAGTAAAATTTTGGCAAGAAAACAGGGGACCGGTCGACCGGTCCCAAGACCGCGGTCGACCGTGCCTCACATTTGTGCCTTAGAAGAAAAGCAGAACTCTCACTTCGGCAGGGCCGGTCGATTGGTAAAAGGGACGCGGTCGACCGCGCCTCAATGTTATGCCTTTGAAAGAAAGCAGTGTGCCTTCTCCCGAAGGCCCGGTCGATCGGTCTGAGAAACGCGGTCGACCGGTCATTGCAGACCTAGACCCAAAACTCTCCATTCTTCTTCCAACAACCAAATCCCATATCATTTAATGGAACTAATACATCACAAACATGTCTAATTACCATCATCAACAACATTTATCATCCAAATCAATTTCTAAGGGTTAATACCCACAAATCCAACAAAACCCTAAAATGGTTAAACACAACAATTCATAACTATCACAACTAATTATTCTCCTTAAATCATATAATAGCAAGTAGATAACTTGCCTTGATCTTGCAAATTCAGATTTGATTTGGTGGAGGCAACAATCCAAGCTCCAATTTCTCTTTTCTCCAAAGTTCTCTTCCTCTCTCTACACTCTCTAGGGCTCAATTTTGAAAGAAAAGGAAGAGTAGAAATGGGGTTGGGGAAAAATAAAACGGGGCTTAAGTCTAAAGAGCCCACTTAAATGTCCAATACGCAATATAATAAATCGCACTACACTTAAGCTATAACCAGTCAAAAGTGTCAGAAATGCCAAAATATAATATGGCACTTAATTTGACTGTCTCGCACCTACCAGGGCTAACTACACTATCCAAATTATAATTTGGAAATTTATAACTCATTTTAAGTTCCGATTTCTCATTAAACCAAAATGTCATTTTATATCTTATGACACCAAAATTCACCACATGGATATTTTTACCTACTCATCAGGTAACCATACAACATTTCAGTAAATATTAACCTTTCTCATATTAAATTAATATTTACTCAACATCTATCATTTTATAATTAATTACTACACATATTAAAGAAATATAAAATATGCTATCAAACGTGAGGGTTGTTACATTCCTCTCATCCCCTTCTGATTGTGTGCTGATTTAGACTCTTTTAGTTTTTTTTTCAAAACATGGTCACCTTCAATGAAAATATCTCGTTCATTAAAATTTTCATACACATCTTGTGTTGGTAATTTGTCTTGTAAAAAAATATTTCTTAAACAAACTATTCGGATCCATTTAAACTGCTTTAATCCATTTAAATAACTTAAGTGGCATTATTTTTTTCAACGACCAATTCTAAGGGTTGAGGACAGTTCTGCGGACCCAATGTTGTGACGACCAATTTCGTGGGTTGACATAAACTCTTAAGTTGTGATGACGAATTCTGAGGGTCGAGGTTAATTTTCAGGACTTTAAGTTTTGACAACCAATTCTGAGGGCTGAGGTAAATTTAGAGGACCAATGATACATGTCGAGTTTAATTCTGAGGATCTTAAGTTGTGACGACCAATTTTGAGGGCCGAGGTCAATTCTGAGGACTTATAGTTGTGATGAGCAATTCTAGGGTTCGAGGTTAATTTTGTTGACTTAATGTTGTGACGACCAATTTTGAGTGCTGAGGTCGATTCGAAGGACATTAGGTTATAGCACGGGGAATTTCTGTAGGGGAAATTTAAATTATCTTATGGGTGCAAGTGCACTTTTGGTTCCAATGGGGATTATGATGTCTTAAAACTCCTCTTGGGGGATGTTTAGTTTTTGGATTCTGGCTAAGGAATTGTAATGTACTTGTATGTGTGTGCATCATGGGTTCGGTCGTGGAGTATGTTGAGGAGTAGAGTGTAAGATTAATACTATTGGGGATTTTGAAAGTTTGTAAGGGTCTTAGTTCTCAAAAATGATTTTATCTTTATTGGGGATATAGGTGAGACTACACCCTAGGAGTCTTCCTTAGTGGGCCGCAAGGGTTATATGCGTGCAGTTGTAAACAAGGAGGTTGCTAGCAAATGAGATGGTATATGGGTTGACGGGGATTACAAACGAGGTGCATCCATTCCTAGTTGCTTCTTCTCAAGAATTTTTTTGCAAATCTGTCATTGAGTATGGGGGAATGGGGTTGACCATGTTGTATGTTTGATATAACAGCTTTACACCTGAAAAGAGAGACTCGGGAAGGTAAAACTGATGCATTTTTTTTATTATCTTGATTTAGTGGCTTATTATATACGAACTTTAATATGTTGTTGAGATTTTGTTTTGAGAAAGAGCAGGAAAAGTTTGTTTCTTAGAATTTTTTAATAGATAAAAGCCTTTGAGGTGTAGTTGAAAAGAGTTATCTCTTTAAAGGGGTTTATTTTGAGAAAAATATTTTTTTAGAAATTTTTGGATAGAGGAAGGCTTTTAATGCTTGGTTGAGACTGTACTGGTGATGGCTTTGCTGGAACTGTTGACTAGAATCTACTAGCAGTGACGGTACAATTCTGGTACCCAAAGGAACATGTGTTTCATTTGGCCCTGGAATAGTTATGTCCTTCCTACAATGAATTCTCAACAATGTTGGGGGTCTGCCCTAGTGTGGCGACGGCTATGCCCGACCCGGGCATTTCTGGTGGAGTTTCTCCATATTTCTCTTTTGGCAACTCAACCATTGGTTATTAGAGGGACTATTTATCTTTACGCGATTATGTATTATATTCTCCTGAAGGGTTTTAAGGATGGATTTTCTGGAGTTGTTTCCTTGGGCCTTACTCTAAGGCTTTTGTTGCTGACAGAGGACTTGATGGCGGATCCCCTAGTGGTTGTGGTAATGACATGGATGTCTGGCCATCATAATCCTATGGTGATGGTGTTGTCTAAGACCTTGAACCATTTGGATGATTCGATAGAGGGTCGATCTGACTTTCTAAGGGGAAGCACGGTAATATTATTCATGTGGCTTACAACGTGGTTTCATCTGGGAGCCCGTCTCGAGTATTCCTTGGTACGTGTACCTAATTTCCTCATCTGACCTTTCTTTAGTTTTGACCCATCTGTAGATAATTGGTCATCTACTTTGTGGTGCACGGAGCTCGATGTCTTTTTTTGTTAGTGCCATGGTGTAATACCCCGTACTTTTATGAAATTTAATTACGAGATTAATTAAATTAAATTGGGATAAATTAATTTAATTTTAATTTAGATTTTCAAATAAATATTTACTAGCGTGATGAGAGTTAGTATTTATTGCTAAGAATTATGTTGAATATTAATTAATGAGTAAAGTAATATATGAGGTTGAATTTATTAAAATTGTCGCGAGTGAATATTATGACAGTTATAGAAATTAAGTTGGGACGCGCGTGTGTCGTGTCGGGACTAAATTAATGGAATAAAAAGTAAATAAATTCTAAGTTACCCATATAGTCATTTCAAGTGATTCAATGTGTTCGAAAGGGTCGAGATAGTCACAAAAGTGTACCCGGGGGTTTAGCTTATGTCTCGGGATGTTTTTAGGCCTAACCGACAACCCGAGAGGGCATTACAGTAATTTCCCATTTTAAGCCTTAATTAATGAAGAAAATTGAAGGGTTATAATAGGTGGAAGTTAAATTCCTCAGGGGTTAGAAACATTGGAGTTGAAGAGAGGCTAATAAAGACAAAAGAAAGAAGGCTTCCAAGGAGGAGAACCACCAACCCTACATCATATTCACCAATTCCACCACCAACGTGTAGATCAGAAGAAGAAGATCGTTCTTATACCACTCAAATTCGACGGATCAGACCTTTGATTTCCAAGCTAGTATCTAACTTGTTGTTCTTTAGTTTATAACACATCCATGCTAATGTAAAAGATAATTATTTTATGTCTCGTGAAAATATAATGTTGTTTGGGAGATTATTATTGCAATTTTGAGTGGAAACCATGTTAGGATGACTATCTTGTTATATGTAGAATATTAACCACGAAATTTGATGCCCATTAGAGATAGAAATCTAGAAATTAATGGAATTTTTTAGAAAATTAGATAAACTAGGGTTAAATGATAAATTCTTGAATTAATCCACTTGATGACGATTCTTGAGGAATTAATGAATATTTTACGTTTGAAATCATCCATATTGGTTTATATAACGTTCATGATGTTTGGTTGGGAGTTTGGGACATGTTAATGGAGTTTTGATTATTTAAGTGGGAAGAAACCCGTAGGCTTAATATGAAGAATTCTGGGCAATAACTGCTTGGTCGATCGATCGACCCACGAATATCGATCGATCGACCCGATCGAACCTTTTCATCGATCGATCGACTCCTCCTAAAAATGGAAACTTTCTACCCTTTTAATGTTAATCCTATCTCAATGCGTAATGATCTTTGGACATAATTTAAATATCATAATGGCGCTTGGGACGGACCGGTAGGGTATAGACAATTTCCAGGTAACGCGACTTTATACATGAAATTTAATCGTGGGATTTCGAGGGTATGAAATGGAGTGAAAAAATGCGTACTATAAATTAGGTCTTATGAGAATTAAGAATGACTTAGACTAGTGGGGTAGAGAGTGTACACCTACTGATTTTATGTTTATAATGATGATACACTTCGAGAGACGAGAAACACTTAAGGACTTACAATAATTGAGAATGTAAGAGTGGATTAAGTATATGTGTGATCCGGGCGCTACGTGTCCCGTATGGTTAGAAAATTATATAAGTCGTGTGTGTACATATCTAAACGATGAAAAAATAAATATGTGTGTATGAATATTTATTATATAAATATCTGTATGTAATCATACCCGTGCTACTTGCTATCACGGAAGTTCCGCACTGGGACAGTCTTATCTCTATTAGACCTTATGGTGGATATTGACTTGTACCCTAGAACATAGCATCCTTGGTACAAGCTATATGTGAATGATAGTCAGATGGTTATAAGAGGCGTTAGGGTATGCGATGACCTCTTAGTGACTTGGAATATGCTTCGCCTCCAATATGAGGGTTTTGTGTCAATACAGTTCGAGAGTGATTCCGAACAAGTATTACCTTTTGTGCGAGAGATACGGGGACTTAATTGTAGAGTATGCCAGCACCACAGATTTATGTGGGGTGACTATTAATATATATATATTATGAGTGATAAATATATATACCTGGGATGAATCTATTATGCTTGTAACTAGATAAAATTGAATAATTAATATTAAATGAATTAATTGGCTATGAACTTAAGTCTGTATTGAGATGAACGTAACTGGCTAATATATTCATAAGAAAGGGTTATCAAATATAGACTATAGTTATGAGATTACTTAAAACATAATTTTTTGAGGGGAAATTGGGTTAGACTAGTGAATTGGGTTGGACTGGCGAATTGGGTTAGACTAGTGAACTAGGTTAGCTTTTTCTAGATTAGTTCATTACTACGTTAGGCGTGCACACTAGTTGAGGGGTGAGAATTTCCAAGTGAGTGTCGAGGTACTAACATGTAGGTAATATCAACTGGTAAGCATTTTAAATAATTCCTAAACTATTTTAAAACTGTTTTACACTCGGGCTCTAACCTATTTCCTTTCATCTCTTCTTTCTCTTGTATATATATATACTAGCGGAATGCCCGTGCCTAAAGGCACGGTGAAAATTTTCAAAGTATGTAATCACAAAACGATAAAAATTTCCAAAGTACTTAATTACACATCGTAAAATTTTTGTTCCTCGATAAAACAAAGTGTAAATTTAAAAAAACAATTGGCCATAATCTCATTTGTTTATAGTACTATCCACTCTGCTTAATATGTCCCCGCTAAAGTTATTAGAATACACGTCTATTTTGCTCCCACGTGGATAAAAATGTTCAATGTCTCCACCCATATTTAGGCATATTTGAATTCCCTGACAAAAATGACATATTTTAAACTCCAAATCTATATATTTTATATTAACCAAAACTCCCAGCTAAAATTATTAGAATACGCGTCTATTTTTCTCTCACGCGGATAAAAATGTTCAATGTCTCCACCCATTTTTGGCATATTTGAATTCCATGACAAAAATGACATATTTTAAACTCCAAATCTATGTATTTTATATTAACCAAAACTTTGACACAACAAATGCAGATAAGAGATAAAATGGACAATTACAATTTCTAATTTATCAGAACTTTCATAAAACAAAATTACTTATGCGCTACATACCGTGACAATTTATAAAGAAACATTGACACGATAATTACATGTACACGACATACCATGACAATTGCAAGGTTTATAGCTAAAGTAATTCGAAGAATTTTTTTCTTCGAATAGCCTAAATTGGAACATCATTTTGGAACTTCAACTACTTAAGGTTGTTTACCATTCATGGACTGTTTAATGACAAAAAAATAAATCACAAATCAGGTTTCCAGAAAATAAAAATAAAAAACTCACGTAGTAATAAGTAAAAAACTCTTGCAATAAATACACCAAAAAATAATAGGCCTTCTCCTTCAAAGCCTAAGCATCTCAACCTTCCCTACCATTGTTCCCATGCATAAATATCAACTGAAAAATAAGTCACATATAATATTTTTGTACACATTAAATCCCAAATATCATTTTAGTAGTATGATAAAAATGAAAATAATAAATCGCCACTATTTTAATAAATCGCAACTATTTATGTTAATCAATGACCTCAATAACTATGGTTAAACCACAAACTTAAATGGTTGTGGTTTAATAACAATCATAGAAATAATTAAACCACAACATATTCGTGTTGTGCCAATGACATATCTCAAACAATATGTTCGTGGAAAAACAATATGTTAGAGAGAGAGAGAGAGAGATGAAACCAATAGATACAAAGGCTCTCTGAACATTATAAAAAGGATCTCCGAACCTGTAAAACATATGAGAGGAAGAGTTAGAGAGAGAGAGAGAGAGCTAATTTGAGTAATCTATATAATAAAGGAGCTATTAAACTTACCCGATCTTAAAAAACTATTAAACTTACAAAACACTTTACCATTGTTATAACGACCTTACAAAACTCAATCACTGTTAGATCTGATAAAGAAATAATGCTTGGTAAATCTGAAAAATAAAAAACTGTCGCTTAAATATAAAAATAGAACACAACAGATAATAGAATTAACAAAACCTAACCCAATAAAACTATAATTTGAAATCTTAAACCCAAAATATACAATGTGTTAGCTCCATATGGTACTCAACATTAAAAAAGGGTGTTCAGCAGTCATAATAAACTTCACCACAGCTAACCATTTCGTCTCTGTTAATGCCTACAAAAAAATTAATAATGTGTGTGAGATATATGTATATCACATAAACTGTAAATTTGAAAAGTGAAAATCAGCCACAAAAGTACCTTTTTGGCGAAACGGATCGAGCCAAAAGTACTTGTTTTGATAATCTCTAGCTATTGTTACAGCCAAAAGAAGTTCAGGACATGATCGAGCTGAGTGGGAGGCAGATCTATGCGTGTGTTTGCATGCAAAATAAGACCAAATAAGTACCAGCAAATCATATACCATCTAAACTGAAAAACCTTTGAATCCCCAAAACCGTATTTTCTAAAGGATGAAAATGAAGATGTTTTCAAGCCCATAAATCAAGATAAGAATAGATTATTCTCAAGCATAGAAAAATAGTTTTGTGATCTAAAAAAAGTTCTAAACCAAATAGAAACATAAACAAATGGTATACCAGGGAATTGAAACCTCAAAATTGCACAAAAAATCAAATTTTCAAACCCCCAAAACCTAAATCCATGATTGCAAACTTCCATACTTTAATATAAGAGGGGATGAAAATGAAGAGATCCTATTTTTTCGTGAGAAATAAATAAAAAATTAGGAGAAATGATTAAACAGAGGAACACATATTGTAGCTGCGATTGAGATGGTGGAGGGTCGGCATCTAAGCTGCATCGCATATTCTCGGTCGAAAAGAGGAATAGGAGAGATAAATGAGGGTTTAAAAGTGGGGAGTTAGATAGGAGTAAGGTCATGGGTTTCGGTTTAGATGTAGTGAGGAAAGCAATTAGATAAAATGAAAAGTTGTGTCACTCAAATGGAAGAGTGTAGTGAATGGTGTAGCGTGTGTCTCTAAAAAACATTTCCCTATGTGGGGTAGTTGAGTTGAGAGTGAAATGGGGATGTCTCGAGCCTTGTGCTCGGATAAGGTGTGCCTCTTTGACCAAATAATCTTTCCAAATTCAAAGTGGAAGATATATTTGAGTGTGAAACACACTTGCATAGCAATGACAAATTTGCAACTCTTGTGAACGAAGCTTGATGATATTTGATCGAAATCGTTGTTTCGTTGCCTTGTTGGCACGATCATGGCCCCTTATTATCTTATAAGTTTATGAAACAGTAAAAAACATCTACTCCTTTTATATATATATATATATATATATATATATATATATATATATATATATATATATATATATATATATATATATATATATATATATATATATATATATATATATATTTATTTATATTACAGGTTCCCAGCCACGGGGGCATCAGGCTGAGATAATTGGAATGTTGACGTACCGCCGCTAGTGTGGGAGTTGCAGGTCCTTGCGGGAGATGAATTCATCCTTCTATTCTCAGTATTTTATTTAGTCATCTTTAGATAGAGCATGTATCGCCCCTTTCCATATTTTATCTAGTTCAGAGAGACTTGTACTCTTAATTTTTTCAGTATTCAGTTTAGTTAGGATTGTTTTAATTATTTCTTTGTCCTGCGATTTCGGATATTTTATTTGGATTGGTATTTAATATTATTTATGTTCATGGATATGGTTCCGTATATTAAATCATAACAATAGGACTCAATATCTAAAAATGAAATGTTTTGATGCTTAGCATAATTATTTATTAGGTGATCAATAAAGAAAAAATGTTTTTCGACAGTGATGCTAAGAATGAACCAACCGGACACTTTGATTTAATTTAATGAAGGACTGATCACCCGATATTTAATTAGGCGCGGTGTCACACATGGCAGGGAGACTTATAATCTATTTCCCCTTACAGCTCCAATGCCAAGTTGGGAGAGAAAAAATTGTGTCCCCACGCATAAAGGACTTCTTCCCAGTGGAGGACCTGAGTGAATCATTATAGATGGTGCTAGGATCCTTGTGGATGCATATCAATTATATAACTACTTTAGTTAAAGTAAAGAGTACCTGGCGTGTAATGAAGAACTGGTATGTAATGAAGAAGTGGTATCTAATTGGTATGTAATAATGTATGTGAGCATTCAATTTCTATAAAATTGGATAAACAAATAAAAAATATCATAAAGTTTACCATGATATGTGCAGGTAGTAGCGTTGCACCTCTATCCGGATGCTCACTCATTGTGAAATACCAAATCTGAAAAAATATTTACACTCCGTTAAAATAATGGGTTAATTTAAACACTCCGTTAATTTCAGGGACAATATGCCATTAAAATATGAGGGTCACCCAAAGTCGATTAATATTAACATCCTAAAATCTAAATATGTGATATAAATTGGTTTACCCAAAGTTTTTTTTACTAATATTAACAACCTAATAGGTTGTAAGACTAAAGTTTCAAAAACATTATCTCACACTATTTTTACTTTTACATTAAATTATCTATATATACTATATATATAGATAAAAAATATTATCCCAAATTCAAATCATATAAATTATCTATATATACTATAAATACTGTGTATAAATTGTAAAGACATGTAAACTATATATACATATATTAATGGAATCTACATAAATTAATGGAGAAAAAGAATAAAATTTACTTGGGAGAGAGCTGGGGCTGGGGCGGGGGCTGGGGCTGGAGCTAGGGCGGAGCTAGGGCTGCTGCTGCTAGTAGGTTGAAGCTGAGGAATACTCCAACTGATTGACGAGAGAGAATCGCTAGGTCATCAACATCTGACGAGAGAGAGAGAGAGAAGTGGGCAAATGAAAAAAAGAAATAGCGCGCCTCTTTATTTTTTAGGAATGACCTGGTCACGGCTTTAGGCCGTGACCCACCATCGCAACACACCACACCCTTAGAGCTTTGCCTGCGACCTGATTGATGAATAATGGTCACGGCCTACAACCGTGACCCCCTTGCGCGACCTACAGCAGCTACCAAATGAGGTATGGTCACGGCCCATAGCCGTGACCCATACCAAGACATGGTCACGGCCCAAAGCCGTGACCCTCGATCTGTGATGCGCGACCCTTGTCATCCAACCTATAGTGCTTGAATAAGGTATGGTCACGACCCATAGCCGTGACCCACGCCCAAAAATGGTCACGGCCCTAAGCCGTGACCCTCAATGTGTGTACTCACTTCTTCCTCATGCCATGGGTCACGGACTTGGGCCTTGACCCATCCGCGACCAAGCTTGGAGGGAATTTTGGCACGAGTTTGGCGCCAAGATGGTCACGACCTGGTCACGGCCCAAGTCCGCGACCACTGTGGTCACGGCCCAAGTCCGTGACCACTTCCAGAGCATCGATAATTTAGTGTGGTAATAAATATGGTCACGCCAAATATGGAGTGGGTCACGGCCCAAGTCCGCGACCAGCTGGTCGCGGACTTGGGCCGTGATCCACTGGGCGTGACCATTCGCAGGATTTGGTGTAGTGAACCACAGTGCCCTAGATTTCTGCCTCCAGCTTATTTCTTCCTGGATTAATCTCTTTCCTAACTCCCCCTTTTTAATCTCTATATCTCTCCTCTCCTCCTTCGATAGCCTATCTCTCCCTTCTTTCCCATCTAACCTCCTTATTTCCTCCATAAAAATTGTTGTAACCAAATGAACATTACCGAAAACTTCTCTATTCCACTTCCTTATATCATCCCTGAGCAAGTTTAACTTTATGGCCAATCTAAAAATGGTGTTCCCCTCCACCTCATACCCTAACCACCAAGTCCTAATTCTATCCTCAAAATTTGACTCCTTGAGCCATATATTCTCAAATATAAAAGGAATCCTCACTACCCTCCACCCCCCACACTCCAGAAGAATAGGACAATGGTCCGAAGTCACCCTAGGTAAGCAAGACTGAATGACCCCTAGAAAATGCTCCTCCCACCCCTTAGAAATAGGAAATTTGTCCAGCCGAGACAAAGACGGCAAGCCCCTAAGGCTCGACCAAGTAAATAATCCCCCTTGCAGTGGTAGGTTCATAAGCTGCATCTCATCAATAAATTCAGAGAAATCTCTCGTATATCTATCAGTTCTACCACCATTGCTTCTCTACGTTCCAAATCGCACCACACTAAAGTCGCTTCCCAAGAAGAAAGGAATTTCCCATAGCGTAACCACTCCAGCTAATTTCTCCCTCAACTCCCACTTATTCCTATCCTCCACTGGGCCATAAATACCCGGGAAACTACAAATAAAACCGTCTTCCTTGTTTTTAAACTTACAAGATAAGGACCACCTACCCTCCAAGCTCTCAATCAAATCGACCACATTGGAATTACACAGTATAACCACCCCGCCTGACACTCCCAGAGAATCCATACACACCCATTTAATTCCACGCCCTGGCCATAAAGATCAAATAGTACCCTCCTCCACGATGGACATCTTCGTCTCTTGAAGACATAAGATGTCGGGCTTCCATTTAGCAATCGTTCCTCGGATAATACCCTTTTTGTTGATGTCATTCATCCCTCTCACGTTCCATGAGATAATTCGTAGCTTCATTACTTATAAAAACAATTTCAAACTCCCTGACCTCTCCCTCCTCAACCCTCACTCCTCCTGCCCCAAACCTATTAGTCTTCTCGAACAAAGCCCAAGCCTCCCTCTCGCTCCCCTGAAAAAAAACGCCAGCATTATTGCTAAAAGATTCTAACAAGTTTTCCCTCCAACTCATTGGTTCTTCGTCCCATCCTTCTTCCTCACCAACATTATCAATTCCATCTTGATTTGGGATCACTAATTCTACCCATAACCTAGAATCGTTTAGCTCCTGAAAAAGTGCACCACCGCTTTTGGACCCCCCCCCCTCCCCCCGTAGTTATTTCACTAGCCACCACAATTGATTTGTAATTATTTTTTACTATTAAAGTCGGTCCACTTCCTCCATTGTCCTCTATTAGCCTATCTGATAGTGCCACTTTTTTTCCCATGATACTTACCCACCTCTTTTCCTTTGTTGCCATTTTTGCCCACATTTCTGAAAGCCTTAATATTTTTTAGGCCAAACAAAGATGAACCGAGGTAAATATAATTTTTCGCTTTATGTTTTTCCATGGTCATCTATGTCCCCACCTTCTTTTCTATTAACATTTCTGACTTATTCACCCCCACCCCCCCAACCACAGATTAATAGTTACTGATTTATCCTTTTGTTTAGACGATTCTTTTTCCTCCCTCATTTCTTTGCCCCTAACATTATTCCACTTAGAAACATGCTCTTTTTTCTTGAAAATTGGATTGGCCCCTACACTTTTTCTTGGCAAGTTGTTTCCAATACCACCACATTTATCAAATAATAAACCTTTGTTTTCCTCACACCTTGTCCCCTTGTCTGAATTGACAAGTCCATCCATTTTGACACCATGCGTAGCCTTGGAATATGCATTAGTAGCCACTTCAAAACCAACATTCCTTTTGGTATTAACTAAGTTTTCTTTTTCTTTTGAAGAAAAAGAGGGACCACAAATCAATGAAGGCTCATAATTTTTAGGCCCTATTTTATCATTCACGGACCACTCTCTAGCCAACATTCTTTTTTTAACTCCTTCCCTTGCTCTTTTGTCTACATTAGGAGAGAGACCATTCTTGTCTCTATTTAAGGATATGCCTGCCACTTGGGAGAGTGTAACAGTAATCTCACCCACTTCCTTATATTCAAAGTTTATATTCTCCAGAAGAGAATCGGGGTATGAACTCGTCCCTTGAGATGCCGTCTGCAGCAGCCCTACCCCCTGTTCTTCCATATCGACTTCTCCCCCTGACACCCGTAATGGTGGAATCCATCCCTTCTGCGTACTCACCCGCTACCAGTAGTTCATTTTCTCTCGCCAGCATTAAAATGGCTTCTCCCGATGTGGACTACATAGCTGCACTATCAATCGGAGCGGTGTCTTTGTTATCTCTCGCTGTCGATAAAATGGCAACATCAGTGCATATTTTAATCGTACAAACTTCTGCCGATGTGGACTGCATAACTGCACTATCATCCGGAGTGGTGTCTTCTCTCGCCGGTGATAAACTGTCAACGTCAGCTAATATTTCTACCAGCCTGACTTCCTCCAATTCCAAAGTTTGTATGATGCTTTAGAAGCTATTCAAACACCTTTGGATGAAGACACTGTTGGATAAATTTCAATATTTATTGATATTTTATTTTCTTGTTGTTAATATTTTATTATATTATTGGTGTTTTGTTTTAAACATAGTTTGGGTTTTAATTAAATGGTAGAAATATGAGCAAATGGGTGTGAAAGATATGGGAGTGCTCAAAATCTCATATTGTCCCACATTTGAAGAATACAACAAAAAGTAGTGGTATATCAACTAAAGAACCACTAAGATTCTTAGTTGACAAGTCAAATAAGATGCTATGATCCTACGCATCGCGGTGGTGCTTAAGCACCAACCATCGCGACACGCGTAAGCGTGTAAGCGCGACACGCGGTGCGCGATTGGGCGACTTAGGGCGCATTGCGCGCTTTGACGTGCACTTCACATCATCGCTTGGAGCGTGGGAGCCTAAAGTTTTGACGAGGTAAAACAGATCAACAGTTGTGATTAAACGATCCGATCAAAGGGTTTAAAATCCAAAATGACTTGATCTAAACCGTTAGATGAACTCGTAGCGTTGCGTGTAGGTGATGTCCATTCGCTTACGATGGGATGCCTAATCTGAACCGTTAGATCGCAGCTGTTCCAAACAGGCACGATCCAATGGTTGTTGAGTCACTCCATGATGAGCTGTGACTGATGAAGAACAGTCACAGAAATGGCTATAAAAAGAGTTCCAGACCTATGTTTTGGACACCGAAAATTGCTAGTTTCTCCTCTCTCTGTCCTCTATACTTTGACATTATCAAGTTACGTATTCAGAGTGTTCTCGGTTTGATCAAATAGTATATAGTTTGAATCAAACAATTGTTCATACACTGCATTGTATCCTGAAGGCAGATTCTATAAAACCCATAGTGTTCTCGCGGTTCTGGTTCTATCTCAATCGGATGGGGAGAAATTTTGCCTAAAAGAAAGTGTTCCAAGAACGTTTCTTGTAGAAATTAAGTAATATATTCCGTTCTTTCCATAACAAAACTCCAACAGACACAAAGGTTATAAGTTTTAGTATACGTTTGTGGAAAAAAATATAATGTTTTTGGTACAGATGTGTTGGGTAAGCCACCCTATCTAACTTTATCACAATTAATAACCTCTCTCGCGGCGCTTAACATTCCTGAAGAATTTTCAAACGAAATATAAAATCATCAACTAGACCACTCTATGGCATTTACTGCTACAAAAGCATTAGTGGAGCACCATAATAGAGGAAGATTTCAACCATATAGATGAATAGGCTTTTGGCTAGAGAGTTTTCTCCTGCATCACAAACTGATAAAGGTGGGGTGTAAATCACCAAGGCCATAACATGGACCAATCATCATAAAATCAGAGACCTCATTTTAATTCATACAATGGAAGCCAGTTAAACATGTCTTAAGGACGTATTGGTGTATCAGTATCATGTACTCAAACTTCTCAATCTAATATCACTCAACCAAATATTGCATACTACCAAATCTGTTGTAAGACAAATCATATTGCACCAAAATGTTTTTGTCATTAGGATTATTCCTTTCAAACATCACCAACGGCCATGACAATAACAAACTATGAAACACAATTGGCAATGCTCTTTCAATTGTTTCAGAAGCCATGTTTCACATGACAAATGCTACAGGTAATTTTTCTAAAATGGTTCCATATATAGGATATGAAAAGGTTATTATTGGAGATGGATCTAAACTTAAGATTGGTCATATTGGTGATAAATGTTTAAATCATTTTTTTACTTTAAAGGATGTTCCAGTTAAAGTCAATTGCTACAAGACAATGAATTTTTGTTAGAATTTTCTAATGATGGTTTTACTGTTAAGGATAAGAAAACTCAACAAGGGCTAGCCAAGCGAGTTAAAAAGGGATCGCTTTACACTTTTGATGAAGGCCATGAAGAAGCTTTAAATGTTATTCAAGAAGGAAAGACCAATTATGAAATTTGGAATCAAAGACTAGGACATCCTCAAGAAAAGTCGTTAATTTTTTTAAATAAAAGTCATGTCTTACATGTGGATTATTGGAATAAATTACCTAGTGTTTGTGTTTCTTGTCAATTAGGAAAAATTTGTAAAATTCCTTTTGGGTTATATGATAAAATTTCTCAACTTCCTTTTGAAAAAATGCAATGTGATTTTTAGGGCCCTGCTCCTATTGCATATCTTCACAGGGTTTTTAATATTATGTCATATTTGTGGATGATTACACTGATAAACTTGATTATATCTTTTAAAACAATGTTTGATTTTCATAAACTGTTTCTCACATTTCACAAAATGATTGGAACTCAATTTGATAAGAAAATTAAAAAAAAATTGATGTGATGGTGGCGGTGAATTTAGTAGTCACGAAGTTATTAATTATTTTTAACAATATGGCATTATCTGTCATATCTCCTGTCATCACACACCAGAACAAAATGATGTTGTCCAACGCAAACATTGTATTGTTGAAACATGATTAACTCTATTATTTCATGCAAATCTCCCAATGTTTCTTTATGTAGAAGATTTTTTTACAGCTATATATTTAATTAATCGACTGCCATTAACACCATTTAAACAAATCATTCCATTTTTCAAACTTCATGGTGTGCATACTAAGTATTCAATTTTAAGAACTTCTTTTTATCGTTGCTTTCCACATCTTAGATCAAAAATGCAAAATAAATTTCAACCAAAATCTTATCCTTGTATTTTCATTGGGTATGGTAGCATTCATAAAGGCTATCGTTGTTATCATCCTATTAACAAATGAATTTTTATCTCAAGACATGTAATTTTTTAGGGGCATATACCAAATAGTCCCTCGATTAAATGTTAATTATGAAAACAATTTGATATATGTTAACTATCCAAGAAATGAATCCCAAATTACACCTACTGACATGACAGCATATGAAGAGTTTTTTTTTGCGTCCTAATTCCCTTACACTTGTTGAATCGTGCACTGCCCTCTCTACACCTGTTGTCTCATCAATGCCTCACCCTATACCTATTGTACCATCTATTATTCAACATATATCTATTATACATGCTTTTCCTTCTTCCCATCCCACTACTATACTTGTTGTCTTACTATTCCTTTGTCACATACGTCTCCTATATCTTCTATACTTGAGGTCTAAATGGGTTTATCATACTAAATTAAAGGTTGATGGTACACTGGAAATATATAAAGTGCATCTTTTTGTACAAGACTTTAATCAAATTGCGAGTGTTCATTTTGGTGAAACATTCAGTCTCGTTATTAATCCTAATACTATTCACATTATGCTCTCACTTGTTATGTCTCTGAAGTGGTCTTTAAAACAGCTGGATATGAATAATTAATCTCTTCATGGAGTTCTTAATGAAGCGGTTTATATGAGGTAACCTCCGAGTTTTGAGGACCCAATTTGTATTAATCATGTTTGCAAACTCCATAAGACCATTTATAGACGAAAATAGGTGATAAGTCACGAATATTATGTATTTATGCCCGTTTTCTTTATGAATTCTAACACTTTTGTGTTCCTTATGCCTATATTTATGCTTGTTAATCAGCCAACCTCTATTAAGTATGTTTATATGTTTTGCGAGGTATAATTGAGCTTTTATAGGTATAGGAATGCTTATAATGTGAATTGGGTTCTTTTCAAGGAAGTTTCGTCGTCTAAATCAACTTCAAGAGAAATTTAATCAATTCATCCTTCATCTTCAGCTCAGTGGAATTCCACGGAAGCATTGTTCATTAAGTTGGATTCATGTGGCCGATAACAGCACATCATTTCGAGTTTAAACTAAGAAGTTAAAGTTGTTTCTGTTTGGCACCTTTTCTCCCATGTGAAGACAAGAAAACAGAGTGCTGGTAGACCAACTCTAATCCCCCGGTCAATCCGTCTTACAGATTTAAGCCTACGAGCAAGGCAGGGAACTTCAAACACTACACCCGATCGACCAACCCGTTGGCCGTGGTCGATTGGTCCTCCCATTTATCCAACACTTTTTTATTCTTTATTTTCTTTTTCCTTTATTTCTATTGTGACATAGTATATAAGTGGGGCTTTGTATTATTTGTATGACATCGTTTATTTTAGTTAGTTTTAGGGTTTTCTCTTTGGGAACTTCCCCTCTAGGGTTTCAACCCTTTTTTTGTATTGTAGGTTATTATTTATTATCCCTTCCATTTAATTTAAGTTGTATTTCCTTTATGTCTTTCTTTGTTCTTCATTTACTTGCCTTGTATTTAGTTTTTTGTTGGCTAATTAGTTATTTTCATTTGTTAACTAGGTTTATTTGTTATTTTATTTATGACTTGTAGCTAGTTTAAGGATTAGGGTCATATTTTCACCATTAATGGGTCTTGAGTTTTGAATTCTAGGTTTTGGGTCAAAACCTATTTAATTGAAACCTCATGTATTATAGTTAGAATATTGGGCATTTAACTTTCTTTACCACGCAGCGTCAGTGTTTAAAACGATAATCCAAAATTAATCCATGTGTGACATTTTCGATTAAATGTTTAATCTCCCATTTTTGGGTAAGTTCCCTTCATGTGTGATGTTTATAATTAATTGAATATGCTCGGTTAAATATTTTCGAACTGAAATCCTATTTACGCATTGTTTAGCCCAGGGCGGGGATGTGACCTTAATCCTATTTTATTGTTCTTGTTAGTTTTATTTCTCTCTTCCCCCCTTTTCCCTTTTAAACCTCAACACCTTTTACACTGTTATTTTAGAGGTAATAAATCAATTAAAGTCTGTCAAACATTCTTTATGGATTTTCGATACCCAGACGAGCCACTATACTCCATTTGAGTTTAGTTAAAGTTTAGATTTTTTTTACATTGCGGTCAAAAGCTGATAGCAACGATTGGCCTATTTATATGGATGCTCGATTTCTGCCACATCAAAATGGTGCCCTTCATGTTTTAGTGAATTGGTTTATGACGTTTATAACTCGACAAATTTTGTTTCATTGCATATACTTACACCGAGTGAGTTTTAGGCTTTTCTTCGTATGGGAGTGTTTATACAGTACTCTTTCCTCCTTAAAAATGTCGAATTCGTCGGCAATATCACTATTCTTTCACTTGATCGTTCATTTATTGAGTTTATATTTTGAAATGTATTACTTGAGCATGATTTATAACGTTTGTTTTTACTCGAGAATTGCGTAATCTTTACGAAATGATCATAGTCCATCTTTGTTATATCACCCGTATTGACCTTCAACTCACCTTATATGTTTTCCTTAGTAAAGCCCTTTGAGCCTTAATATAACCTTTCATTTCAAAATCAAAAATTCCATAACCAGCTCCATATTAGGGTTATAAACCATACGTATTACCTTACATACTTTTGTTTGCAATGTTAATTGGGATTGAATGATGTTATTATTACGTGGTTACAATTAACTAGTGACAGTGAGAAAAGTGAAAAAGAAAAGAAAAAAAGTGAAAAAGAAAATAAAAAAAGTTAAAAAGAAAAAAAGAAAACCAAAGAAAAATATGAGAAAAAAAGAAAGGGGAAGTTTGTATACGATGTATATAGTGTTCAATAATCCTTGCCTCTATCTAGTTTCATGTATAATGCTTGTTAAGGAAATCATTTTTCAATTTTGAAATGGCCCGAAAATTTTCCATTATCCCAAGTTTTTCATTCTCGAACACCTTTGACTCCGTACATGATACTCTCATTTCCTAACCTTAACCCCAAACTTACGTTACAACCCTATAAAATTCCTATGTGATCCTAGGGTGAATTCAGTTCAAAAGTCATAATAGTTGTGATAATTTGTGAAAATATATTTGCCCCCTTTAATGACGGTATCTTTCATTGAGATGATATGTTTTTCATTTTATATATAGCATTCTTGATTAGTTACATGTGTGAGACGTAGTTTTCATTTATATTTACTCTTTATGCCCACATGTCTCATGTATTATCTCCCATTCATAATTTATTTCATTTGTGGAGTGTATACACCGGTGATGATTCATATATATGGACGCTTTAATGCTTATCCGATTTATAAAAGTTTTCCAACTCATCCATTGAATGTTGTTGCTCTTCCAATTTTAAGGTTTCCATTCAATGAATTTCATTTTATAATGTTAATAATATGGACTTTTGTGTGAATTCATTCATTTTGTTAATAATGTGTTTGTAATCTTTTTTGATATTATTGGGCTTGTCGCATGTTGGTTGGGCATAAATTTTGAGGAAACTATTATGTTCGTGGGTTTCATGCGTTAAAACCCTCGCGAGACAACACTCATCCACTAGGGTAACCTAGGCATTTAACGTCTTATTGCTTATGCTAAATGATATTTTGTTCCCTACGAAAGGGAAATTTATTTATTTTATGCATATATACGTTTTGCACTGCCTTCTGTCGGACTGATTTTGTTTTATTTATTTACTAGGGACTATCAATGTTTAAGTTAGGGGGTGTGATATATCATGAATATTGCGTATTTTTGCACGTTTTAATTATGCATTCTATCCCTTTTGTCTTCATTATGCATATATTTATGATCGCTAACCATACAAACTCTATTACGTATGTTTATATGTTTTGTGAGGTATAATTGAGCTATTGTAGGTATGGAAATGCTCAGCATGTGAATTGGTTGCTTTTTGAGGAAGTTCCATTGTCTGACTCAACTTCAAGGTAAATTTGGTCATTTCACACTTCATCTTCGGCTCAGTGGAATTCCACAGAAGAGTAGTTCTTAGTTAGCTTTGTGTGGCCGCAACTGGCATGTTGTTTCGAGTTCGGACAAAGAAGTTAGACTATTTTCCCCTACGCGAATATCGAAGCTTCCAAGAAAACAGAGTGTCGATCGACCGAACTCGAGCCTCCGATCGACCGATCTTTCATATTTAAGACTCTGAGTAAGGAAGGAGACTTCAAGAACTACACCCGATCAACCGGCCCCTTGGCCATTGTCAACCGGTCCTCTTAGTTATCCAACACTTATTTCTTCTTTATTTTTTTCCTTTATTTATTTTGTGACGTAGTGTAATAGTGGGGCTTTGTATTATTTGTAAGACATCTTTTATTTTAGTTAGTTTTAAGGTTTTCTCTTTGGCAGCTTCTCTCTCTAGGGTTTCAATCCATTTTTGTAGAGTAAATTACTATTCATTATCCCTTCCATTTAATTTAAGTAGTATTTCTTTTATGTATTTCTTTGTTCTTTATTTACTTGCCTTGTATTTACTTTTTTTTAGTTAATTAGTTATTTTCATTTGTTAACCAGGTTTATTTCTTATATTATTTATGTCTTGTAACTAGTTTAAGGGTTGGGGTCATATGTTCACCACTAATGGGTCTTGAGTTTTTAAATATAGGTTTTGGCTCAAAACGCGTTTAATTGAAACCTAGTGTATCATAGTTGGAATATTTAGAATTTAACTTTGTTTTCCACGTAATGTTAGTGTTTAAAGCGATAATCCTAAATTAATCCATGTGTGACATTTTCGATTAAATGTTTAATCTCCCATTTTTGGGTTAGTTCCCTTCATGTGTGATGTTTATAATTAATTGAATATGCTCGATTAAATATTTTCGAATAGAAATTCTTCTTTCACATTGTTTAGCCCACGGTAGGGATGTGACCCTAATCATGATTTATTATTCTTGTTAGTTTCATCTCTCTCTTCCCCATTTGTCCCTTTTAAACCTCATCACCTTTTACACTTTTATTTTAGAAGTAAAAAATGAATTAAATTCTGTCAAACATTTGTTATGGATTTTCGATACCCGGACTAGCCACTATACTCCATTTGAGTGTATTTAAAGTTTAGGTTTTTTGCATTGTGGTCAGAAGTCGATAACAATGATTGGCGTATCTACACGAACGTTCGGTTTCTGCCACATCAACAGGCTCGGCACGCTTGGTTTGATCGTTTTAGTATATATTTGTTATCGTTTAGGTTTTTTCTGCATTCAAGTTGAATCCTCTCTATTCATTCTCAATACAGTGGGTGGTATCATTATTCTTTTACTACATTTTGATGACATTATTATCACAAGTAGCAGGGACATATTTTTCAATTTCCTCATTACCAAGTTAGCCTCTCAGTTTGTTCTTACTGATTTGGGTGACTTATACTATTTTTTAGGTATTGAGGTGACGCCTGTCTCCCGTGGTTTATTTATGTCTCAATAAAAATATGCTACATCCCTTTTACAATGGTCTAATATGTTGTAGTGCCATGCTATTGAGACTCTGATTCCCACTGAAATGGATTATTCCTCCTCTCCACTTTATGGTAATCACACGGAATTTCATTCCTTAGTTGGTGCTCTTTAACATTTAACTTTAACTGCCCTAACATCACTCATGTTGTGAACATTGTATGTTAATCTATGCACTCACCAACAAAGGCCAATTTTATTCATCTCAAGTGTTGTTTACAATACTTGAGTGCTACTTCCACTATTTGCCTTAGCATTCTGACTCAATCCTCCTTAAACTTATATGGTTATTCTGATGCTGAATGGGTTGGTTGTCCCATTACTCGTCGATCTACTTTCGGGTTCTGTGTGTTTCCTGGTATTAATTGTATTTCATGGTCCCCTAAAAAGTAACCAACTGTTTCTCGCTTAAGTCGTGAGGCTGAATATCGTGCTCTTATTGTTGCTACTGCTGGACTCATATGTTTTACGTGATCTTGATGTTACTCTTTCCACTACTCCGATCTAGTTTTGTGATAGTTTACATGTTCTTCATATGACTGTTAATCCCATTCTACATGCTCATACTAAACATGTTGAGCTGGATTATCATTTTGTTCTTGAAAAGGTGGCTCAAGAAAAAATCATTACTCATTTTGTACCCTCCTCTCACCAACTGGCTAATATCTTCACTAGGCCCTTGTGTACTTCTCAGTTTCAATTTCTTAGGTACAAACTTGTAAGGACATAAATTTCCAATTGAGACCCTGTATTATTTTGACTTAATTCCGTGAACAAAACTTTGTTTGTAATATGTCATAGGGAGATTTTTATTATGTCACGATCCCACTTGGTCTATGACGTATTGAAAAAAATTGAGGACGTTGCGGTAAATCTTCAAAGAATTAATCATGCCGAAGTTTAGTTGGTGCAAGTTTGCTCATCTTCAAAGTTAATTGCATTCCGAGATCACTCAGGTATGAATGCGTATAATTAATGATGCTCGAAATAGTTTTTATAAAAGATATGGATGTATTTTTATAAAGAAAAATATTTTAAAAGAGTTTTAAAGGTTTACACTACGTTTTATTCTGATAAGATCGAAAAGGAGTTTGACTAATTTAGATCTCTTTTAAAAGCGACGTTTTAAACAAAAAGTCAAAGAAAGTCAAACTGATGCAGCATCGTTCAAACGACATGTCAGCTCGTTCGAGCGAGATTCCTGTGTCACGCGAACGATGTGGCATTGTCGTTCGAGTGACACATTTTTTGAGGCGGCACTAAATTGTTATTTAAAGCGTGGTTTCATCATAGTTACGTAAGTGTGCATCTGGAAAAAATAGAACACCATCCAGTACGTTGTTTGCACATGTTTTCTAAGGTTTAAAAAGTATAAACACATCCTTAGAGTTTGCAAAGATCCGAGTTATCATTCTTATATGCTTACGTGATCTTGTTGCACCAAGTTTGTTCGTTCTACACTTGAACATAAGGGTTTTGCAGTGAAGAAAAGAGAAGGACTTCTTGTTCGACATCGTAGACGAATCAAATCCAATCGGTGGACACCGAGACATTTGTGGAGTCGAGTGTTGTGTTGTGGACAGGTATCGTGGAAGATGAAATTTCTGCGTGGGCACTATTGAAGAGAGGTAGTAGATTAGAAATAGCTTCAAGACCCATGGGGATCGAGTCATTGATTAAGGATAATCTGTTTTTGTAAAACCATTATTCATAGTGATTGTCTGGATTGGACCGTCCGAGGTTATTTGCCCATTTTGGATTTTTTCCTCGTACATCCGGGGTTCTGAGTATTCTTTACTTTGTTTTACCTGCTTTAATAACTAGATGCATGTTTAGGATTAATCAAGATAAAAAATTTTAAATTAAGAATTGGGTTTTCACAACTTGGTTTGGTGCAAATTAAAAGTTGAATATTTTTTGGTGAAATATTGGTTTGATTTGAAGCACACTTATTTGGAATTTTTCAAATTGGTATCACAGCTAGAAAACATATTTTATTTGTTTTGTGAACCCGTGTGTTTGTTTATCTCTCACGTGTTTGTGAACCCGTGTGTTTATCTCTCCTGTGTTTGTTTTATCTCGATGGATTCTCTAAGCTTTGACGATTTACATCGTTTGAATGTAAAGTTTGCAAAACGTATTGAAATTTTGGAGAAAGAAAATTACGATTTTAAAAATAGGATTGAATATTTGCAAACGTTTCAAATTCAAAGAGATATTTGTCGTGAGAATTTTAGTTCCTTGTTTAATGATTTTAATATATTAAAATTGGGCAAAAAGGAGAGTGGTGATAGAGTCCTCATTTTGAAAAAAAAAGAGTTAGAGGATTTAAAAAATTCTAGAGTTTGTGCCGTTGAGGAAAATAATTCGATTAATGATTTTGTGGCACGAGAAAAGCCTCTTAGGTATAAGTTTTCTCATATTGAGGGGGAGAAAGATAACCTTCTAGGGTTAATTAAAAATTTAAATAAGGAGTCCAAAATGTTTGAGGAGTCTAATCGTTTGCTTGAGTCGAAAGCTTTGAAGTTAAAAAATAATTTAAATGAATCGAGTAGTGATGGCAGCGGCTTATCTTGTTCTAGTGGTTCGAATGTAAAAGCTAAAACCATAGATTGTTTTAGAGCATCAACCACATCCGAAGGTATTATAAAAGGTCAACCTAAAGGTTCCGTTCCTCGTCGTGTTTTCACATGTTTGCATTGTGGTAGGAAAGGTCACCTTATGAGTTTTTATATTTATCTTAGAAAAGACCCTAGGAAGTTTAAACATAGTATCCCACTGGTTTCCAAAACCCACTTTGTTAGGTATACACCTGTTTGGGTTAGAAAATCTATTTTGGAGATGCTAAATGCTTCGTTGGTTGATTCTCACATGCATGCACATGATTCATCTCTTGCTATTTCTTATGGATAGTAGTTTGCATGTTTGTCATATCCTAGTTTGCTTGATGATATATTCATTGCTAGTATAATGACATGTGTATAATTTTGTATTATTATTTTCATTTGTTTGAGTCCTATTGAAAAAATACACAAAGATTTTGTTTCTATAAATTTTTTGAAAATCCAAAAAGATTTTGTTTTTGAGAAAACTTTTGAAAAGCCAGAAAGATTTTTCTTTTATTTGAGTCAAAATATGAAAAGACAAAAATATTTTCAGTTTTTTGATTTTGAGTTTACATGTTTGATGTGGCATATTAGTGTGCTTGGATCACCCCCCCCCCCCCCAATCGTTTAATATCCATGTGGCTAGGACATTTGGTCATTATTATCGATGCTTAGAATGATCTTAACCATTGTTTATATGGGATTGTTTCGAAGTTGATATGCATTTTGATTCGACTTTGTATATATGCCAACATCACACACATGCACGAGTTTATATGGATGTTTGACTTCTCTTGCATATTTGAATTTGGTGAGGCGTTCTTATCTCAATCTTGTCATCTATGTGTAAGTAGACTTAAGGATAAGTGTGCATGTAAGAACCGTTTAACGTGAGGATTTAAATTGGTAAATATAATGAGTGATTCACGAGAAAGGGCTGCGAGAGTTTAATATTAACTCATCGTGAAAGACACCATTTAAAAGAGCCCAAAAGAAAATGAAATATGTTAAGAAAAGGACCAAATTAGTTTAGTTCATTCCCCATATTCTTTGTGTAATTCATTTGGTTTACTAGCTACTGATTTTTCATTACTTGACCATATTTAGCTGGTTGTTTTCATGATTATCTAGCAATTTCACATTGATTCAAATTTGAATATTCTCATGCTAGATACTTTGATTGGTTTGTCTTTTCACCAGATTGTCTATTCGAGACAAAAGGGGGAGAGATGTATGTGATGTAGGGGGAGATTTGATCATGTTTTGACTTACATATTTTACAAATTGTTATTTCAAACTGGTAGTTTAAATTTGGTATCATTTTGTTGCTCAATTGTTTAACATATGATTTTTTCAGAAATTATTCATATTGGTATCTATTATCGTTGGGTATCATTTGGATATATATATATATATATTGGTTTCATTTGTTCCTCCATACTTCACTCGGTATTTTTTTTTTATCTATTTCATATAGGTATGCTTCAGTGATTCGAGATTTCAAGTCTACATCACATTCAGACAGTTTATGCTCGCTAGTGCTACATATACTAGTCGGTGTCCTGTATTTTTTATTTTGGGTTTATGGGATGGGATTTGGGCATCATACGGTTTGACGGCCCGGCTTAGGCATTTCAATTGTTTAGTTTTGTCCCCGAATAGTCAAAGGGGGAGATTTGTAAGAACATAAATTTCCAATTGAGTCCCCGTATTATTTTGTCTTAATTGAGTGAACAAACCTATGTTTGTAATATGTCATTGGGAGATTTTTATTTTGTCACGATCTCACTTGGTCTTTGACGTATTGAAGATAATTGAAGACATTGTGGCAAAGCTTCAAAGAATTAATCATGCCGAAGTTTAATTGGTGCAAGTTTACTCGTCTTCAAAGTTAATTGCATTCCGAGATCACAAGGGTATGAATGCATATAATTAATGGTGCTCGGAATTATTTTTATAAAAGATAAGGATGTATTTTCATGAAGAAAAATATTTTAAAATGTTTTTAAAAGAGCTTTAAAGGTTTACACTATGTTTTATTCTAATAAGCTCGAAAAGGAGTTTGACTAATTTGGATCTCTTTTAAAAGAGACATTTTAAACAAAAAGTCAAAGAAAGTCAAACTGATGCAGCGTCGTTCAAACGACATGTCAGCTTGTTCGAGCAAGATTCCTATGTCGCGCGAATGACGTGGCATTGTTGTTCGAGCGACACATTTTTTGAGGCGGCGCTAAATTGTTATTTAAAACGTGGTTTCATCAGAGTCTTGTAAGTGTGCATCTGGAAAAAAAAATAGAATACCATCCAGTACGTTATTTGCACATGTTTTCTAACGTTTAAAAAGCATAAACACATCCTTAGAGTTTGCAAACATCCGAGTTATCATTCTTATATGCTTACGTGATCTTGTTGCACCAAGTTTGTTTGTTATACACTTGAACATAAGGGCTTTACGGTGAATAAAAGAGAAGGACTTCTTGTTCGACAACGTATACGAATCAAAACCAATCGATGGACACCGATACATTCTTGGTGTCGAGTGTTGTGGCCAGGTATCGTGGAAGACAAAATTTCCGTGTGGGCACTATTGAAGAACGGTAGAATATCAGAAGGAGCATCAAGACCCGTGAGGATCGAGTCATTGAGTAAGGATAATCTGCCTTTTTAAAACCATTCTTCATAGTGTGACACCCTGCCTAATAAAATACCGGGTGATCAGTCCTATACAAAATTAAAACATGAATCCCAGGTGGATCATCCATAGCATCACTGTCGAAAACTTTTTAAAACTTACTAACCACCTAGTATTCCAAAAGCTGGTGCCAAATTTTAACTTTTTAATTAAACCAACTAGTACATGCGAAAATAAATATAATCCATTCACATAACTGAATTAAATGAACTAAACGAATAATAAGACGACAAGCCAAATAAACCATCGGCAACCAAATAAACAGTCCAAACCAAATATCCAACATTTGAATAAATACATTTGAAATCTATACTGAGAAGACTGGGCGACATGCCCTAAATAAAACTGGAACTGATAGATGATTCCTACTCTAGGAATAAATGAACGATGCGTCTAATCCAAACTCCTGCTAGCATCCACATATGTCGCAGCTCTGTATCCCTGGAATAGAATATCAATCATGGCGTCCCTGTGGCTGGACACCTAAATGGTTTTGAAAATAGTTTTATAGCAAGGGTTAGAACCCAAAATATTTTGAAAATATTTAGCAAGTGAACTAACTGAAATAATTTAAAATGCAGGAATGCTGAAAAAAATGTTACTAAGGCCGTTTATAAAAATAAACTATTTAAGTAACTCCGATCTGTTTTTTTTAGGAAACTCTTTTCTTAAAAAACAAACTATTTGAACACAAGATGTGTTTAACAAATCAGTATGTACGAGATCTATTCAAGATTTGAATAACAGGTTTATAAAGAAGTTTAAAAAACTTAAACTCAGCACAACCAAGAATGAGATGAGGAGATGTAGAAAGATTATGTTCACGATGTTTTTTTACGTGGTAAAGCCTCACCAATTGAGGAAACATCCACGAATCCCTCTACGGAGTAAAATGAAAAATCCACTAAAACAAATATATGAGTTACAAACTATATAACTAACATGCAAACAACTCAGACCTATATAAGTTTAGGAATGTACCCTCTGGTCTCCTTATAACTTCTATGCAGTTCTGATTGTAGATGTAGTTCTCCCAGTTTGTTAACTTCTGATTTGTTCCAGCACTTTACGTCGACTCTTTGTTCACAAGATCTTATTACCAACACTTTTCGTGTTGTAGGGTGAAAGTGTTTGTGGATGTGCTCTCTAACACATGCATGCACACACACACACTTATTAAGTACAAACAGTCCTAACAAATTACAGTAACACTATATGCTGTGATCTTTTCTTTTTCTTTCTTCTTACAAAACTTAGAACCTTATTTGACCTTTAAATCAATCCCAGAATCCACGGATACCTTGCTAGGAAGACAGTCAAGGTCTTAATCAATCTCAGAATTTAGAAAAGTTCTTCGAGATTGAAAACCTCCAAGTGAGATTCCAACTAGGTCAAAGGTTTACTTTTACAATAACTAGAAACAGAAAGCATTTATTGTTGATTTCTAAGTATGCAAACGTTTTATAGAAAATAATCAACAATATATTTCTCAAGATGAGAAATAAAGAATGAAACTAAGTGTAATGTAACATGAATAACTCAGCTCTGAAATTCCTATGAAATCAGAAAGTAGATCTAAGTAAAAGTTTAAGTTGAAAACAAGATCTAATGAACAAGAGGTTACAGCAGCAATTACAAACTCAACTCAAACTCTCAATCACTCAAGAACACTCAGGGCAGTGTTTTGGATATGGAGTTTTGACGAAGTGTTTGAGTTTGGATGGAATAGGCTTTGATGAACAGGGTTAGGGTTTCTAACTCTCTCTCTTCTCTTTGTTTTCTCTCTTCTCTCTCTTCTCTCTCTTCACTCTCTACTCTCTCTATTTCTTAGAAAAAAGAAAATGGCAAAAGTCTTCGAAGTCTGAGAATAGGTTTCCTTTTATAGGGTGAAGAGAAGGTTCGAGAGACTGGATCAAAACCAAGGGCCAGGATTAAGTCAAGTTAAATTGACTTAGATTGAAGGGTTCTAAGAACGCGGTGCTTAAACGATACCTGATTGGTTTAAAAAATTGTACTGGGATTCACCAAGACAACATGTAGATCGTCGATAACCATTGATCCAAGGGCTAAAAACATACGCGTTTATAACTCAGTAAAGAAACACAATCTCAGCCAATCAGATGAAGACAGGTGTTGGACAATAACAGGATATGAAACGCGCGTCCTAAAGAAATTAAAACCACACCCTAAGGTTTACTCCGCTTTCGAATTCTACCCAAGGTAACATTAGGCCAATATACCCAATAAATTATATTTACAAATTGACCACATAAACTTTTAAATCAAGTTTTAATTAAGAAAACCTTATTTAAAAAAATGTTTATAAAATCCCAAAAAATTATTAAAATTCAAACTTAGGGATTTAAACACACTCAACATATATACACACATTATTATGCAGTATGATATGCAATAAATAAATTCTACTGTGTGTGAGTGTTGGCAATTTTTTCTTGATCACTACAAGATAGAGAGATGAAGTAGCAAACCAACTTCTGAGGTTCTTTGGTTTCTAGGGAGGACACAATTTTGTCACAATTTCCAAACTAGATGAGCACTTACACAATATAGACTCAAGTGAGTCAAAAGCATAAGGGCTTCAATCTCCCCCTTTGGAAATATGAGACAAAATCTCCTTTGAGTCATCTAGGACTCGTAGGGAAACAAAAAAAATAAGAAAAACTTATTCCTATCAAAATTCTATCTACCCAATACCTAGAAATCGAAAAGTACATAACTCAACTAAGTACATTTGAATACCCTATTACAACTGTTGAGAGTAACTGTACAATAAGAACCTGCCATAAATCACTAAGATCAAGTTGTTTAGCATATGTAAGAATTGAATAGACTCAAATTTCTCCCCCATTTTGTCTCAAATGGACAAAGGGAAAAACTTGGATAAACAGCAAGGTTATTAGTCAGCATAAACCATACCAATAGATTTACGTAAGGAAATGAATCTATTATAATCTAGAGGTTTGGTAAACATATCTGCGAGTTGTAGATCAGTAGGAAGATAATTGATTTCTAATTCCTTAGATTCAACCAATTCACATATAAAATGATGTCTTATTTTAATATGCTTTGTTTGCGAGTGTTGAATAGGGTTTTTAGAAATATTAATCGCGCTTTGATTATCACAATAGAGATGCAATTGGTTTTCTTGAATACCATAATCACTTAGCATTTGTTTAAGCCACATTAATTGAGCACGACAGCTGCCAGCGGCTACGTATTCAGATTCAGCTGTCGAGAGTGATGTGCAATTTTGTTTTTTACTACTCCGTCCTACCAAGTTATTACCTATATAATAACATGCTCTTGATGTGATTTTACTATCATCAGTACACCCAGCCCAGTCAGCATCAGTGTACCCACTTATAGTGCTTGGTGTGTCATTAGTGTACCAAAGTCCTAGATTTAGAGTGCCTTTTACATATTTAATGATACGTTTAACAGCATTCAAGTGGCTCTCTTTAAGGTTACTTTGATATCGAGCACATACACACACAGCATACATAATATCAGGACGCGAGGCAGTAAGATATAGGAAGGTTTCTATCATACTACGATATAGAGTAGGATCTACAAATTTTCCATTTTCATCTTTAAAAAGTTTTAGCGTAGTACTCATGGGCGTTTTAGCATCTTTAGCACTATCGAGGCCAAATTTCTTTACTATCTCTAAAGCGTACTTGGATTGCGATATAAATAATCCTTCTGAATTTTGTTTGATTTTGAGGCCTAAGAAGAATTCTAGCTCCCCCATAAGGAACATTTTGAAATTCCTTATGCATAGTTTCAAAGAAGGATTTGACTTCTGAGGAGGAAGTTGATCCAAATATAATATCGTCAACATAAACTTGAGCAATAGTGATATGTTTGTCAAAATATTTGACAAAAAGAGTTTGGTCATTTCTGCCTCTTTTGAAACCTTTATCTAAAAGAAAACTGGAAAGACGCTCATACCAAGCTCTAGGAGCTTGTTTAAGGCCATACAAAGCCTTTTTCAGACGAAATACATGATTTGGATATTTAGGGTCAATGAACCCTTTAGGTTGTTCTACATAGGTTTCTTCAGCCAGTATTCCATTAAGGAACGCAGATTTGACATCCATTTGGTACAGTGTAAAATGCATGTGGCAAGCTATAGCAAAAAGCAGACGAACAGATTCTAAACGAGTAACAGGAGCAAAGGTCTCGTTAAAATCAATTCCTTCTATTTGAGAGTATCCTTGAGCAACTAATCTAGCTTTATTTCTAATTATTATCCCATTTTCATCAGTCTTATTTTTTAAAATCCAACGTGTGCCAACAACCTTTTTGTGATCAGGACGTGGAACAAGATACCAAACATCAGGAATGACAAATTGTAAAAGTTCTTCCTGCATAGCAGAAATCCAGCGAGAGTCCTTCAATGCCTCATTTACATTCTTTGGTTCCACAAGGGAAACAAAACATGCATAATGTGCATAGTTTCTTAGTTGGGATCTTGTACGCACTGGCTCACTAGGGTTACCAACTACGTTATTTATGGGATGATCTTTAGAAACCCAGTTAGGTTCTTGAGGTGTCTCAATAGGTAATGAATTATCTATTTCAGAGGAGTCATTTTCTAAAATATTTGTAGACTCTTCCTGAATAGTAAATTCACCAGTCTTGCTTTCTACAGTAGTGTCACTAACAATTACATTTATGAATTCCATCAAGGTTTTAGTGCGAAGATTATACACTCAATCAGCTCTACTGTTAGGCGAATATCCTAGAAATATGGCTTTATCTCCCCGGCTCTCAAATTTGGATAAGTGTTCCCTATCTTTTCATACATAACAAGTACTGCCAGAGCTTCTAAGATATTTGATATTATGCTTTTTATTGTACCAAAGTTCGTAAGGGGTTTATTTGGAATTATTTCTAAGATAGACCCTATTTATAATGTGACACGCAGTATGAATAGATTCTACCCAAAAATTTTTAGGTAAATTCTTGGCATGTAACATAACACGTGCCATCTCTTGAAGGGTACGATTCTTTCTCTCCGCAATACCATCCAGTTGATGGGTCTTAGGAGCACTGAACTCGTGTTTATAACCATTATAGTCACAGTAATCTATAATACCAGTGTCTTTGAATTCACCACCTCTATCACTACGAATTCTATTCACTTGAGTATCCTTTCATTTTCAATCCTAAGAAGAATTTTTAGGAAGGTTTGAAATGTTTCAGACTTTTGTTTTAAGAAGGCTACCCAGGTAAATCTAGTGAAGTCATCAACCATAACAAGGATGTAATTGTGTCCACAAAGACTAACCGTTTGGGAGGGACCCATTAGGTCCATATGGATGAGGTCTAATGGATTAGAGGTAAGAATATTTTTGACTTTCTTATGAGGTGCCTTAACAATTTTACCTTCCTGACAGGAACCACAAATAAGATTGGGTATAAGTTTGATTTTAGGAACTCCTCTAACTATTTCCTGAGAAGTCAGTCTACTAAGGTTATCGTAATTTATATGACCCATTATGTTATGCCATATCTCATTGTCATCCATTCTGGCAACATTACAGATTTCAGAATTGTTCATGACAGTGTAGCAATTGTCAGGAATTCTGAATCCAGTAATTATGCATTCACCTTTTTTATTTAAAATTTTGCAATTGTTCTTTGAAAAGGTAACAGTATGGTCTGAGTCACAAAATTACGATATGCTAAGTAGATTTGCCTTAATACCTTTGACTAGAAGAACATCTTAAAGAATAGGAAGCCCATCTTCTTGGAGAGTTCCTTTGCCTATGATTTGAGATGAAACTCCATCACCAAAAATGACTTTACCACCAGCAAATTTGGTTCTGTTTAAAAGTTTAGTTTCATCACCAGTCATATGCTTAGAACATCCAGAGTCTAAATACCAACCGGATGATGTGTGTTCAGCTTTTAAAGCAGTAACAACAACATTACACTTCATCTGAGGTAATAGATCATCTTTTCTAACCCAAATTGCCTTAGTTTTCATCTTGCGCTTATTAGCTCTCAATTGATAAAATTTGCGAGCTTTGTATTTTTGCTGAAAAATGTTTTGCGCATGATTTTGAATTTTGTGAAAGACTTGAGCATTTAGTTTAGGAAAGTGCATAGGATTCCTTCTAGGAAATGTTCTTTTAGGTTTGGTCTTTCTCTTTCTATAATTAGAGTTTCTATCTGGCTGTCTAGGAAGTATATAATTGTTGCGGTTCCTCCTAGAATAGTTAAAGTTTTGATAGATATGAGGATTATAGACAGGTTTAACTAGTCTCCTAGCATAGCAACTATCAAAAGAATGACCATATATGTCGCAGTAGGAGCAATAAAGAATGCTCAGAATTGGGGTTTCCTTAGGAAAGTCTCTAAACAAAGGTTTTGAAGAGTTTTGAGGCTGAACTCTATTCCTAGGTGTGACAGTCTTGAATACAGACTCGCTCTTCCTAATAGAAGGTAAGACGTATTTAGCCTTAGGTGAACTTTCATGTTTAGAGCAACTTGATTCCCCAATGTTAAAATTTTGATGTTTTGAATCAGACTCAGTTTTTAGAGAATGAAAGTCTGGGCATGTTTCAATAGGTCTTTTGCCTCCTAACACAAACTTGATAGGTTCAAAAGATTTTCTTTGTGTTTTCAAATTGGGGCAAAACCCTATTCCAGTTCGATCATCAGAATTGGTTTTTGATTCAGCAACAAATTCATCAAAACATTTTGAATTATTTTCAAATTTTGTAAATTTTTTAAAAACAGTTGCTGTCTTTTCTTTAGTTTGCTCCAATTCTAATAATGTCCCTTTGTATTTTTTCTCCATAGTTTCATTTGTTTCTTTTAAATTTTTGAGTTTTTCATCAAACATTTTGATTTTGATTTTATGAGTCAAACATTGGGTAGTATACTCTTCAGCATTTAGTTTGACCATTAGGCTTAGATCTTCTAACTTTTTGGTAAGTTCTTTCACAATTTTTTTCTAGTCTAGCGCTTTTCTTGAGAGTTTTAGCATAAAGTGTGTGAATGTCTGGGAGGTCTTCATTGTCCGAGTCACTAAGTGTGGTGTGTGGAGTGACCCCTAAAGATTCATTTTTTAAACTCACACACCCATTGACATCTTCATTATCGCTATCCCTTTGACTCACACACCCAGAAGTAGAACATGCAACATTCTCAGTAATCAAAGCATCTAAACCAGTATAAACATGATTCTCAATAGCAGGAGTAGAGTTACTAGAAACATTTTCATACACAGGCATAGGCACATCATCATTATATATGATCTTGGCAAAGAAAGACATGCAAGGGTCAAAAACATCAGATGACTCAGGTTCCTCATGTTCAGAGTCACTTGAATCATCCCATGTTTTGCAAATGTTAGCTCTAGTATGTTTGTTTTGAGTGTTCAAGTTAACTCTACAGTCTTGTGCAATGTGCCCCAGTTTACCACATCTATAGCATTCAGTCTTCTTAAGGTCTCTATTAGGTCTAATATGAGAGTCCTTGTGATTTTTGTCATGGTTTTTCTCATGAGGTCTATGATTAGAGGAAGTTGGATAATTTGAATTGCCTTGTTTATTTGCCACTTTGTTTCTAAACTTAATTATTTTCTTAAACTGTTTTGTAATTAAGGCAATCTGTTTGTCCAAACTCTCTATATTGCATTCCTCATCAGAATCATAAATGGGGAATATAAGCTCAGGCTTAGTTAACTTAGAAGAGAAGCTCAGATTGGAACTAGTCTGTTTCCTATGGGTTTGTGTCAATTGTTTCTTAAATTCTAGTTCCATTCCACAGTTCTTAGTTTACTACTCAGTAATTCAGGAGTGAGATTTTGATCACACATTTCCTCAATAGCATATCTTTTGTTATCAAATTTCTGTGGTAATGATCTTAGAATTTTAGATACAATTTCATGTTTGTCATAAGTCACCCCATTAGAATGCATTTTGGTCACAATATCAATCAGGTTCATATAGAAGTCATCAAATGACTCAGTCTCAGACATAATTAAGGAGTTATACTGCTGAATAAGCATTTGAGTTTTAGCAGCCTTAACTCTAGTGTCTCCTTCATGTGTAGTAACCAAGGTTTCCCAAGCTTCCTTAGAAGTGGTACATGATGAGATTATTTTGAACTCATGTTCATTTATGGACATAAATATGGCATTCTTTCCTTTGTTATTATTTCGAGAAACTTATTTCTCTTCTTGAGTGAACTCACTTAATGCTTTCTTAACCCTCTTATTACTTCCTTCGGTGGCTGGTTTAATAGGAAAAGTGTAACCACTTTCAACAATTTCCCAGACATCATCTCCCAGAGTTCCTTGAATGAAAGCAATCATCCTTACTTTCCAGTAAGCAAAATTGGTTCCATCAAAGATTGGAGGTCTGGTCAAGTTACGAAATCTTTCATTTTTCTCGTCCATATTTGATTTTCAGAAAACAATTTCAGAAACATAGGATCTCTTTTGAAATCAGTTTACCAAGCACTGATACCAATTGAAAAAAAATGTTACTAAGGCCGTTTATAAAAATAAACTATTTAAGTAACTCCGATCTATTTTTTTAGGAAACTCTTTTCTTAAAAACCAAACTATTTGAACACAAGATGTGTTTAACAAATCAGTATGTACGAGATCCATTCAAGATTTGAATAACAGGTTTATAAAGTAGTTTAAAAAACTTAAACTCAGCACAACCAAGAATGAGATGAGGAGATGTAGAAAGATTATGTTCACAATGTTTTTTACGTGGCAAAACCTCACCAATTGAGGAAACATCCACGACTCCCTCTACGGAGTAAAATGAAAAATCCACTAAAACAAATATATGAGTTACAAACTATATAACTACATGCAAACAACTCAGACCTATATAAGTTTAGGAATGTACCCTCTGGTGTCCGTATAACTTCTCTACAGTTCTGATTGTAGATGTAGTTCTCCCAGTTTGTTAACTTCTGATTTGTTCCAGCACTTTACGTCGACTCTTTGTTCACAAGATCTTATTACCAACACTTTTCATGTTGTAGGGTGAAAGTGTTTGTGGAGGTGCTCTCTAACACATGCATGCACACACACACACTTATTAAGTACAAACAGTCCTAACAAATTACATTAACACTATATGATGTGATCTTTTCTTTTTCTTTCTTCTTACAAAACTTAGAACCTTATTTGACCTTTAAATCAATCCCAGAATCCACGGATACCTTGCTACGAAGACAGTCAAGGTCTTAATCAATCTCAGAATTTAGAAAAGTTTTTCGAGATTGAAAACCTCCAAGTGAGATTCCAACTACGTCAAAGGTTTAGTTTTACAAGAACTAGAAACAGAAAGCATTTATTGTTGATTTCTAAGTAAGCAAACGTTTTATAGAAAATAATCAACAATATATTTCTCAAGATGAGAAATAAAGAATGAAACTAAGTGTAATGTAACATGAATAACTCAGATCTGAAATTTTTATGAAATCAGATAGTAGAACTAAGTAAAAGTTTAAGTTGAAAACAAGATCTAACGAGCAAGAGCTCACAGCAGCAATTACAAACTCAACTCAAACTCTCAATCACTCAAGAACACTCAGGGTAGTGTTTTGGATATGGAGTTTTGAAGAAGTGTTTGAGTTTGGATAGATTAGGCTTTGACGAAAAGGGTTAGGGTTTCTAACTCTCTCTCTCTCTTCTCTCTGTTTTCTCTCTTCTCTCTCTTCTCTCTCTTCTCTCTCTCTTTCTCAGAAAAAAGAGAATGGCAAAATTCTTCGAAGTCTGAGAATAGGGTTACTTTTATAGGGTGAAGAGAAGGTTTGAGAGACTGGATCAAAACCAAGGTCCAGGATTAAGTCAAGTTAAATTGACTTAGATCGAAGGGTTCTAAGAACGCGGTGCTTAAACGATACCTGATTGGTTTAAAAAATTGTACTGGGATTCACCAAGACAACATGCAGATCGTCGATAACCATTGATCCAAGGGCTAAAAACATACGCGTTTATAACTCAGTAAAGAAACACAATCTCAGCCAATCAGATGAAGACATGTGTTGGACAGTAACAGGATATGAAACTCGCGTCCTAAAGAAACTAAAACCACACCCTAAGGTTTACTCCGCTTTCGGATTCTACCCAAGGTAACATTAGGCCAATATACCCAACAAATTATATTTACAAATTGACCACATAAACTTTTAAATCAAGTTTTAATTAAGAAAACCTTATTTAAAAAAATGTTTATAAAATCCCAAAAAATTATTAAAATTCAAACTTAGGGATTTAAACACACTCAACATATATACACACATTATTATGCAGTTTGATAGGCAATAAATAAATTCTACTGTGTGTGAGTGTTGGCAATTTGTTCTTGATCACTACAAGATAGAGAGATGAATTAGCAAACCAACTTCTGAGGTTCTTTGGTTTCTAGGGAGGACATAATTTTGTCACAATTTCCAAACTAGATGAGCACTTATACAATATAGACTCAAGTGAGTCAAAAGCATAAGGGCTTCAAATGCGCTTCATATTTAAGTTAGTGTCGCATTCCCTTGTGAAAATTCTCACCCCTCCACTATTGTGCACACCTAACGGTCACCTCAATCCCCACCTAATTGTACAATCCCGTCCAACTAGTCCTGGTATAACCTCCCCTTGCCATACTACTCTACCCCAAGTATAATGATTCTTGAATTATAAGTTATCTCATAATTAACTTAATTAATTCCTTCTTAAATAGTAGCATATAACCGTGTCACAAGTTGTATAAAGTAAATACATCACACACTGCATTATTACCTGCATATAATATTGAATACCATTATATACGTACCTTTACTAAAAAATCCACACATATAACATATGTATATCCATCCCTCCGAGTATACCCTCGCCGGATGATTCCCACTAAATTGCTATCACACTAGGTGTGCTCACATAACCTAGTTACCCAAGTTGGAATCGCACACCAACCTGGCCCAAAACATAAACGAAGTGAAGGCGGTCATATTCCTTCCCTAACAGTGAGATAATCCCCTCATCCATATACCGGACACTATGACCTGGTGATATACTCCCCCTACTCCTCAAGCTAAGGGATTCACCCACATCGCGCAACCTCCCTTGATAACACTAGAGTATATAAATTGAATAAATATTTAGTCACTGATATTTCATATCACACACAATATATACACGTATATATACTATCACTACACCGTATATATACAATATTAACCCCGTCTTTACCGTGTACTCAAAATCCCGTACACTATCCTGTAATTTCCTGAGTCTGTGGCCCTACTCTACTTAATTAATTTCTCAGTTAATAATGTATCATCTTCTCGAGTCTATGGTCCGACTCTAATATATTTATTCACACCTCAATTAACATAATACTTTCCCCGAGTCTATGGTCCGACTCTAATTAAATTAATTAACACACCCATTAATTTAATATCTTCTCGAGTCTATCGTCCGACTCTAATTAAATTAATTAGCCCACCTATTAATTTAATACTTCCCCGAGTCTATCCTCCGACTCTAATTAAATTAATTAACACACTTATTAATTTAATGCTTCCCCGAGTCTATTGTCCGACTCTAATTAAATTAATTAACACACTCATTAATTTAATACTTTCCCGAGTTTGCAATCTAACTCTAATTTAATTAATTAACACATCAATTAAATTAATAACGATCCGAGTCTGTGGTCCGACTCCCAGTTAATTAATTTACACATTAATTAATTTATACCAATCCGAGTCTGAAATCCGCTTCTAATTTAATTAATTACAACATCCATTATTCTAATACTTTTTCGAGTTTGCCTTCTGACTCTACTTTCATTAATTAACATATCCGTTAATTTAATAACTTGGTGCCACCCAACCGTTATTCCCGGACTCTCTCACTTGGCCCATAACTTAATATTTTACGAGTCTATTATCCGACTCTAAATTAATTTATTATCTCAATATTTAATACTTCTGTGTCACTTAACCAACATACCCGGACACGCTCACTTGATCCATTTTTACATTTCATAATTTCATTCCCACATATTCGCCCACAATGTATCACACATTCATCTCCATAAATTCCCCAATTAGATTTACCTATAATTACCAACATACCCGGACTCGCCCACTTGGTCCATAATTAAGTATTTCACCTCAATTCCTTTAATAATGTAGTGTCACCCAACTATTATTCCTCGTTCCGATATTAACACAAATATTTACGAATTATTTCCCCAAATTCGTCCATCTCATGACAAACCGTTCACACCCTCCTAAACCCAATTATATCACCCTATAATTGTTAAAAAAATATATGCCACATATGAATTTGTCACTAAATAAAAGTAAGGGATTAAATCTTTAATAAAATTCTCTTTATATAAAAAAACTGGCCGAACTGCCAAGTTTCTGGGACCGTCGATCATTCGATCCCCCTGGGTCAATCGAGCAGGTGATCGTCTTTCCCGGCTTGCTGTTTCAGCCATTAACGAACCCTTAAGCTTTTGGTTCTTCCCCAAACCTTTACCCAATTCACAACCAACATATTCTCCACACAAGAAAAGGTTCTAAACACCCTAGAAACCTTAATCCATCAACAATTTGTCCAAAACCCTAAGTATACCTGATTTGGGTTTTTCACCCGGGTCTCGTTCTAAAAAATCTGACCCTACCGTATTCAGTCCATGTAATCACTATACATATTGAAATCCACTCTACAATTTAGTCTTAACATACCCAAATCATAACTTAACATCCATTGAGTAATTAAATCTGCCCATTACTCTAAATTCATAAAAACCCAATTTTAATTATGGTTATACACCCAAAACGAATTTTGATTTACACATCACTATGATATGAATTGATAATCATCAATTTAGAAATCACAACAGTTAACCGCTTGCCTGGAATTGTTCGTAGAGTCTGATCCGTTGGTGTAGTCCCAAAATTTTGGCTCCAATAATCCCCAATTGCTCTTGGTTTGCTTTCCCCCAATTTTCCTTTCAAGCCCTATGCTTAGAATTTGTGTTTTCTGTCGTTCAACACTTCTCCATTTAGGTTAGAAACCCTTAATCCCGTTTTTGGTCATATGGGCCAAATTAAAATGGCCCAACTCACCCCGTGTGGGCCCGGTTATGCCTAAAAATACCCCGAGACCCAATTACTACCCCGGGTACTCTTTTCTGACTATCTGGACCCATCCGGACGCAACCGTGCACTCGGAATTGCCATCCGAAATACTTTTTGACATATCCAAAGTTTGACCCCAAAATGTGACACACATTTATTCGAACAATTAAACTTAAAGTCGCCAATTATAATTAATTCGGCTCACTCAAATAAATTCTCCAACTCATGAATTTAAGTTTCTCCAATTTAAATATTTTTATCACAACCAAAAATAATTAAATCTTAAATCCTTAAAATTACGGGGTGTTACATACTCCCCCCCTTACAAAGGAATTTCGTCCTCGAAATTAAGATGAGCGTAATGTTCCAAGCTTCGCATATTACTCTCTATACATATGCCTCTAAGCTCGCTATATCTATCCCATTCGCTTCTAACCATACGTTACACAAGTATGCATTTAAGTTAACCAAGGCGCCCATACACCCTATACCCATGCTTAACCGCACAAAATTTGGCTTAATTAACTCGGGTGCCCATGCACGCTATCCCCGCGCTTTACTGCACGAAATTTACTCAATTATGCTAGTTGTAACTAGTAATATAACTTCAAACCCGTAGTTATATCACATATATATATATATATATATATATATATATATATATATATATATATATATATATATATATATATATATATATATATATATATATATATCTACTTCCCGGGTACCCCACCCATGTACTAACGTCCAAACATCTCCCCACAAAATACTTGTCTCTTAACACAAAAGTATATATGCTTACTCTCATGTTACCAAAGACGACATAAAGTGCCGCGCCCTTACCATCACTAGTCATTGCGCAAAATAAACCCCGAGCTATCTCTCTTTGCTCGAACATAAATCTAACCACCTTGATTCACTTCAGTAAGCACCCCTACTTACAGGGATAAAATGTGCGTACACAAGACCTCACTATGTGCCTATCGCACCACCCAATACAACATATATACACACACATATATAGGCTATACTCCCTCTCAGGTGATCCTCAGTACCAAACATATCCTGGTGTCTTGAACACCAAAACATAACACCACTATCCACAATAGTTAAATTTCATTTCAATCCAGTCGATATTTAGGAAATATTATCAACCCTACTCCCATAATTCTTGAAAGTAGTAACTCTTTGCATAATTCAAACCTTTAATCAGTGTACACCTCCACTCTCCCATGAAGAACACCAAGGAACTCCGATATCCGACGAAAATTTTATCCACAGACTATGGCTACTACAGCCAACGCACCCACTAAATTCGACTCACCCGCGAACTCTAGTGAAAAAAATAAGTCTTACATTGTGACATCCTCCTTATCACTCAAAAATATATCCCATGCCCATAGGGTAAAAATAATTACCTCCATACTCCAGCTGAAATGGCTGATCCTCAGGTTTCGGAGCATTTTCTCCTTTCCCGAATGCGCCCATGGCTTGCTGTAGTGGCTGCACATCCAGGACCTCGTCCTATAGTTGACCCCTATCTCAGTTAAGATAATTTCTCTTCATGTGTCTCTCTTTCCCCACAAACGAAACACCTATAATACATTCACCCTGCCACTAGTCCCTTCCCATGCCTACCTTGTTGGAATTCCTGGCCATCCTACCGATAGGCTCCAGTTCTAAATCATTTGGCATGATTTCCTTACTGAAATCCTACCCCTGATCTCCCCCTATCTATTGCTGGGATACCCCACTGGTACTATTCCCTCCTGCGTTATCCGACTGGCTAGTTTCCACTCCCCTCCCGCTTCCTTTCACGTGGAAGCGATATTCCTGACAGTGCCGGAGTGATGCGTTAACGACATCAATATAAGATACTAATGCGTATTTACCAATTAAATGTTGTCTGATTCTCCAGACTAATCCATCCATAAACCTTGCTTTCTTTCTCTTTTCCTCACTTACCTCATCCGGTACAAAATTTGCCAACGAGTGAATTCTTCCTCGTAATCGGCCATTGAACGGTCCCCCTGAGTCCTCTTTAAATGTTCTCCTCATTTTGGTCTCAATCGCTGGAGGAAAATACGTGCGGTCAAATCGCACCTAAAACTTTGCAGTAGTTAGTGTATCCCTTTCCACATCTATGGTGATCGACTCCCACCACTGTAGCGCTGCTCCCACTAAACTAAAAGTGGCTAGCATTTGCTTCCTCACCTCATCGCAATCTCCCATTCGTAGGTGACGTTGGATATCTCTCTTCCTTGACACACTAGCACTACATCGGAACCCCTTCGCAACTCTGGTAGGTGACCACTCTTGAAAAAATCTCTCTTACTTACTGCCACCCCGACGACCCCGCATGAGCCTGAACATCTGGCGCCACTAACACTTGTGGTTGATTTCGTGAAAATTACCCTGCCATTGCGACCACCGTCGCTTCAACTGCCTGTGCCACTAGTTCAATTACATGTGCTGCCAAAATCATCTCTGGCAGTTGCTGCCGTGTCTCTTGCTCCTGACGATCCTCCCTAGTCTCATCTCCCCCTGCTGCCCTAGTTGCTCCCTCTACTGGGCGGCATCCGGAATGAGAATCGAATCATATGAGTTCACCCTCAAATATAAATTTGGCAGAAGAATGTAAATGCGCATATGTATGAGAATACAATAATCCTATGATAGGGCTCTATATCAAAGATTGCTAAGCCGAAACATGAAAAGTCGCACAAATCCTAAGGACACTAGAACCTGATGCTCTGATACCATCTGTGACACCCCGCCTAATAAAATACCGGGTGATCAGTCCTATACCAATTTAAAATAGGAATCCTTGTTGGATCATCCTTAGCATCACTATCGAAAACTTTTTAAAACTTACTAACCACCTAGTATTCCAAAAGCTGGTGCCAAATTGTAACTTTTTAATCAAACCAACCAGTACATGCGAAAATAAATATAATCCATTCACACAACTGAATTAAATGAACTAAACAAATAAAAGGACGACAAGCCAAATAAACCATCAGCCACCAAATAAATAGTCCAATACAAATACCCAACATCTGAATAAATACATCTGAAATCTGTACTGAGAAGACTGGGCGACAAGCCCTAAATAAAACTTCAACTGATAGATGATTCCTACTCTAGGAATAAATGAACGATGCGTCAAATCCAAACTCCTGCTAGCATCCACATATACCGCAGCTCCGTATTCCTGGAATAAAATATCAATCATAGCGTCTCTGTGGCTGGACACCTAAAAGGTTTTGAAAATAGTTTTATAGCAAGGGTTATAACCCAAAATATTTTGAAAACATTTAGCAAGTGAATTAACTTCCGTAATTTAAAATGCATGAATGCGCTTCATATTTAAGTTAGTGTCGCACTCCCTTGTGGACATTCTCACCCCTCCACTATTGTGCGCACCTAACGGTCACCTCGACCCCCACCTAGTTGTACTACCCCATCCAACTAGTCCTGGTATAACCTCCCCTTGCCATACTACTCTACCCCGAGTGTAATGATTCTTGAATTATAAGTTATCTCACAATTAACTTAATTAATTCCTTCTTAAATAGTAGCATATAACCATGTCACAAGTTATATAAAGTAAATACATCACACACTGCATTATTACCCGCATATAATATTGAATACCATTATATATGTACCTTTACTAAAACATCCACGCATATAACATACGTTTATCCATCCCTCCGAGTATACCCTCGCCGGGTGATTCCCTCTAAAGTGCTATCTTACTAGGTGTGCTCACATAACCTAGTTACCCAAGTTGGAATCGCACACCAACCTGGCCCAAAACATAAACGAAGTGGAGGAGGTCATATTCCTTACCCGAAAGTGAGATAATCCCCTCACCCATATACCAGACGCTATGACTTGGGGATATACTCGCCATACTCCTCAAGCTAAGGTATTCACCCACATCGCGTAACCTCCCTTGATATCACTAGAGTATATAAATTGAATAAATATCTAGTCACTGATATTTCATATCACACACAATATATACACGTATATATATACTATCACTACACCGTATAGATACAATATAAACCCCAGCTTTACCGTGTACTCAAAATCCCGTACACTAGCCTGTAATTTCCTGAGTTTGTGGCCTGACTCAACTTAATTAATTTCTCAGTTAATAATTTATCATCTTCCCGAGTCTATGGTCCGACTCTAATATATTTAATTCACACCTCAATTAATATAATACTTTCCCCGACTCTATGGTCCGACTCTAATTAAATTAATTAACACACCCATTAATTTAATATCTTGCCGAGTCTATCATTCGACTCTAATAAAATTAATTAGCACACCTATTAATTTAATACCTCCCCGAGTCTAGCGTCCGACTCTAATTAAATTAATTAACACAATTATTAATTTAATACTTCCCTGAGTCTATTGTCCGACTGTAATTAAATTAATTAACACACTCATTAATTTAATACTTTCCCGAGTTTGCAATCTAACTCTAATTTAATTAATTAACACATCAATTAAATTAATAACGATCTGAGTCTGTGGTCCCACTCCCAGTTAATTAATTTACACATTAATTCATTTATACCAATCCAAGTATGAAATCCGACTCGAATTTAATTAATTACAACATCCATTAATCTAATACTTTTCCGAGTCTGCCTTCCGACTCTACTTTCATTAATTAACACATCCGTCAATTTAATAACTTGGTGCGACCCAATCGTTATTCCTGGACTCGCTCACTTGGCCCATAACTTAATATTTCCCGAGTCTATGTTACGACTCCAAATTAATTTATTCTCTCAATATTTAATACTTTGGTGTCACTTAACCAACATACCCGGACTCGCTCTCTTGGTCCATTTTTACATTTCATAATTTCATTCCCACAATGTGTCACACATTCATCTCTATAAATTCTCCAATTAGATTTACCTATAATTATCAACATTCCCTGACTCGCCCACTTGGTCCATAATTAAGTATTTCACCTTAATTCCTTTAATAATGTTGCGTCACCCAACAACAGTACCCGAATATTATTCCTCGGTCCGATATTAACACAAATATTTATGAATTATTTCCCCAAATTTGTCCATCTCATGACATACCGTTCACACCCTCCTAAACCCAATTATATCACCCTATAACTGTTAAGGAAATATATGCCACCTATGAATTTGTCACTAAATAAAAGTAAAGGATTTAATCTTTAATAAAATTCTCTTTATATAAAAACAAATTGGCCGAACTGCCAAGTTTTTGGGAGCGTCGATCGATCGATCCCCCTGGGTCGATCGATCGATCGAGCAGATGATCATCTTCCCCGGCTTGCTGTTTCAGCCATTAACAAACCCTTAAGCTTTTGGTTCTTCCCCAAACCTTTTCCCAATTCACAACCAACATATTCTCCACACAAGAAAAGGTTCTAAATACCCTAGAAACCTTAATCCATCAACAATTTTTCCAAAACCCTAAGTATATCCGATTTGGGTTTTTCACCGGGTCTCGTTCTACAAAATCCGTCCCTACCGTATTCAGTCCATGTAATCACTATACATATTGAAATCCACTCTACAATTTAGTCTTAACATACCCAAATCATAACTTAGCATCCATTGAGTAATTAAATCTTCCCATTACTCTAAATTCATAAAAACCCAATTTTAATTATGGTTATACACCCAAAACGAATTTTGATTTACACATCACTATGATATGAATTGATTATCATCAATTTAGAAATCACAACAGTTAACCACTTGCTTGGAATTGTTCGTAAAGTCTGATTTGTTGGTGTAGTTCCAAAATTTTGGCTCCAATAATCCCCAATTGCTCTTGGTTTGCTTTCCCCCAATTTTCCTTTCAAGCCTTGTGCTTGGAATTTGTGTTTTCAGTCGTTCAATACTTCTCCATTTAGGTTAGAAACCCTTAATCCCGTTTTTGGTCATATGAGCCTAATTAAAATGGCCCAACTCACCCCATGTGGGCCCGGCTATGCCCAAAAATACTCCGAGACCCAATTACTACCCCGGGTACTCTTTTCTGACTATCTCAACCCATTCGGACACAACCGCGCACTCGGAATTGCCATCCAAAATACCTTTTGACATATCCAAATTTTGACCTAAAACGTGACACATATTAATTCGAACAATTAAACTTAAAGTCACCAATTATAATTAATTTGGCTCACTCAAATAAATTTTTCAACTCATGAATTTAAGTTTATCCAATTTAAATATTTTTATCACACCCAAAAATAATTAAATATTAAATCCTTAAAATTACGGGGTGTTACACATAATGATTGTCTAGTTTGGGTCGTCCGAGGTTGTTTTCCCATTTTGGGTTTTTTCCTCGTACATCTGGCATTGTGAGTATTCTTTACTTTATTTTACTTGCTTTAATCACTAGATGCATGTTTAGGATTAATCAAGATAAAATTGGTTTAAAGTAAGAATTGGGTTTTCATAACTTGGTTTGGTGCAAATTAAAAGTTGAATAATTTTTGGTGAAATATTGATTTGATATGAAACACATGTATTTGGGATTTTTCAAAACTTGGTATGGGTCTACCACTACACCTTCACTTGAAGGGGAGTATTTAGATTATTTCTCGACCTTGGTATTTTTCACACGTGGATTTTACCAAGTATGTGTCCAACTCTGTTCATTAGAAGGTTTTCCCAAGTCAGTCTTAATTTATGGATATATTTTAGACCTCCTATGATTGACCTAAACCTAGTGTGATTAATCCATCTCATGTATAAAGTTGAACCCGTGTACAATAGTTTAGGGTATTGAAAACAACTCTAAATAGAAATTCTCAATCACTATATATTCACTCTATATTTCTCTTTAGTTTCACCCAAGGTAAGTTGATGGAAATTTGCCATATTAGGGTTTACATGTCATTTTTTAATATTTTGTAGTAGACTTTCTTTTATTTTAGTTCTTTTGTTTTCTTTTTAGCTTTTAATTAGTCTCCAACAATGTTTGGGACAAATTAGGCATTAGTTTATTTTTTTAGTTGGTCATTTAGTCATTTTAGGTAATTACTTGATTAGCAAGTAATAACACACCTATCAATAGCTACTGTATTATCATTTGTATTCATTCTCCAATTCTTGAAATATAAAAACTCTTTTAGTTTTCTTTCTAGAAATAATATTGTCTTGATTTTTAGGTCATTGATGTGTAGTTCACGTCAAGTTTGTATCAGAGAAGGTGTCTCTTCAAACAGTGGTGTTAGTGTGTGTCGGTGTGTGTAGAATATCAAATCGTGTATTACATCCTCAATGTCCCCAAAGAAGGTAACACGAATTCAAGATGAGATTACAAGGAGTTAAGAAAAAACAATTGAGAATTGATAGAGAGCAGTCGTGAGATGAAACAACAAATGGACTCCATCTTTCAAATTTTTTTGTCCAAATTTAAAAACTCTAGTTTACCCCCAACTACACAAACCCTAGGCAATGGCCCCACCTTCCCCAACCCTGTCGCTGCTATCTGACCCCCTGCCCCTTCCCCAAATAGCTCTAACCCTATTGCCATGATCTCTAACCTCCCTCCTCCAGCCATGATCTCTTCCTCTGCCGCCGATCCACCCAACCTTGGTAGTCAATCCTCAAACCCCTTCTCAAGCCCATTTTTAGTACCAGGTAACCCTAACTTAAACCCCTTTACCCCTTGATGCACTGCCAACACAAAAAAGACCCAAATACCTGCTGTCCAAACTAAAATCCTAGTCCAAAACCCCCCACCAATCTCATTTCGAACCCCAAGAAAGCCCTAACCCGACCCTATTCTTCCTTAGGCGGCCCCACCACTGATGTCCTACCAAGAATATCACCCTAACCCTCTACCCGCCTCCCTCGACAACTGAAAAAAATAAAAAAAATTAAGAAAATGAAACCCTTACATTTCTTGGCTATATTTCTTGGGTTTCTTGAAAGTAGGTACGCAAGTCACGTACATGGGCATCTCCTGCATCAAATTGAAGAATTCTTGGAAAGACGCCTCACCATGTTCACCATTTACATTTCAAGCTCGAGGATGAACTTTTTTGAAGACGGGGAGAATGATGGTAATGGGTCATATTAGGGTTTACATGTCATTTTTTAATATAGTCTTTCTTTTATTTTAGTTCTTTTATTTTTTTTAGTTTAATTGGTCTCCAAGCATGTTTGGGACTAATTAGGTATTCTTTTGTTTTTTAGTTGGTCCTTTAGTCATTTTAGGTAATTACTTTATTAGCAATCAATAACACACATATAAATAGCTCTTGTATTCTCATTTTCTTTCATTATCTAATTCTTGAAATATAAGAAGTCTTTTGTTTTTCTCTTTAGAAATCATATTGTCTTGATTTTTAGGTCATTGACGTGTAGTTCAAGTAGTAGGTACTCAGGTTATATGGGAGTCCAAATCTGACAATTAGAACACAGTTCAAACTTTTATAAATCAATATCTTCCCTCCTTTGAGATTAAACTTGCTCAATGTGTATTTTGTTGTACTAGTTTGCGATTTTGACCACGTGAGTTTCACGACTTGAGAGTGCATTCAGTGTGCTTAATAGACCAATTATGACACTAAGAGTGTGAGCCTATGATTTATTTTTATATTTTTGTTACGAAGGATTTTCCAACTGGGATCAGTGTACGCGCATTTCAAACTATTTCCTTCGTCACGAACTAGGCTTGCGAAGCAGAGATTACTCTCTGGACATGTACGCTGTGTGGTTGAACCTATGATGTGTTATGTGATAGTATTAGAGGTGCCTGATATCCGATAGGTTTAGGCATGCATACTGCAAAGATAGGTTCGGTGCATAAGAGCCTTTAACATATACGATAGGTTGGGCGGGTGAGATTTGGTTGTTTCAAATGTGATCGTTGACATATCTCATTATATTAGGGTAATGTTGTTGGGACGTGTGATAGTAAATCTAGACTAGTGTGGTGGTAAATGGTGTGTTGTATGTGATAATGTAGATGTAATCTAAAAGATAGACGATATGGTGATGATGTTGATTTAATGGTGGTATCCTAAGAGTGAACTTATGATAAGGGTCATTTTTTATACAAAAATTAGTCAACTGATGTGGACCAATTATATGAAGACACGCATCATCCAACATGGCACAAGTTCAAATGTCAAGCTACTAAGTGTACCGAGCTACTCAGTGTACCGAGATACCAAGCGTACCAAGCAACTTATAGGGAATGCCAAATGACCAGACAGATTCAATAATTATTGCAATACAATTCATTCATTACCATGTAAAGATGTAAACTCCTATTCAATAAAGGCACACTATCTATTCAAATTGATAGCCCAAAGGCTATAACTACATTATAATACCCTCTTGGCAGGGCAAGTTAAAATAGTCAAAACCAAGGAAAGACACCCAGTAATACAAACCAGTGGATGTAGGCCATTTTCTTAAGGTTGAACCACTTTAAAAATATCTTGTTTTATTTCTTTACTCATATTTATCCGTGATTAATTAATTATATCAAATCTAGTTTTTTACATCAACAGATTGGCGCCATCTGTGGAAAATGACTATACATAGCATTTTTTTCCAACAACTCATCATAAATGGATTAAATCACGAAATCCAGCAATAGGAATAATGAAGGGAATCCTCCCAATCCTTATGCACCTCCAAATGCGAATGATTTGACAGGAATCTTAACTAGTCTATCCAAGGGCAAGAAGCTATGTAAGAAACTATTCTACAGTTAGCTCAGACCTTTCAAAATGGAGTATCTGCCCAGATAGGCCAAAAAAATGTCCATAGAAGCATGCATCCGCCATCTTCATGACAAATTGAACCATGATATGTGTCACGATCCAGGCATACTGAATTCAATTATTTCAGGAATTCAAGAGATCCATCCTATCACCCCGGTGTAACATCCGCTATAAGAATTTTGGGTTCTCAGGAAGACATCACTCTAACACTAGAGAGACCAAGTGCTTTGGAAAGGTTGAGAAGAGCCTCTCCCTTCGACCGTTTGGGCCCCAGGAGGAACAGAAATCCTCCTCAGTTTGCGTCTGGAAATTCTCAACAACTAAATGATTTAAGGGAAGGCTCAGCCCAATCACATCCAAACCTGAGACCTGTAGCTCGACGAGAAAGATCCCAAGAGGAAAATTATGTGCGATCTGTTGCTTAGGAAAATACCAATAAGTCAGAGGCTGGAAATAATGGATGGAAAGGATATATTCAGAGGTTGGAAGATAGGTAAGGAGAGATGGCCAAGGCCAAGAACCCTCTCCAAAGAATATTTATTAAAGGATCTCCATTTGTACAGGCGATTATGGATTTCCCCACACCAGCAAAGTTCAAGGCTCCTATGGTCACACCGAAGTTCAATGGAAAAACAGATCATGTCCTTCACATAGAGCAGTATCAAGCTGCGATATATATTTATGCGGTCCTAGATTAAATGAGGTGCAAGGCGTTCTCAGGGACCATTATCGGATCTACTCAGATATGGTATAAAAGCCTTCCTCGGGGACAGATTGTAGCCTTCCACCAACTGGCAAAGCTCTTTATAGGTAATTTTTTATTTTGGTGCAAAGCAAGTTAAAAGGGTATCCCATCTGTTGAGCATTAGGAAAAAAGTAGGTGAAAGTACCAGAGACTACATAACTCGTTTCAACAATAAGAAATTAGAGGTCATGGACTATGAGGAGAAGACAGCCATCACAGCTCTCATGAGTGGTCTTTTTCCAGATAAATTGTATTATACCTTGGCTAAGGATCCCTCGAAATCCATGGAGAAATTAATGGATAAAGAAAAAAAATCATGAATGCCGAGGAGGCTATGGCTGCAAAGAAAAATATTGAGGTGAAAGTGCAGAATAATGATGAGGGTAAATCGAAGAAGAAAGATAAGAAGAATAATGGTGGAAGCAAGCAGTCAAAGGGAAAGAAAACACTAGATTATTTGAGGAAGTATACTAACTATACCACCTTGAAAGTGGACATAAATCATGTTCTGGAGGAAATCAATAACAATGAGGAATTGAATTGGCCAGAAAAGCTAAAGATAGCCCCTGAGAGGAGTAATAAATCCAAATATTATGAGTTCCACAAAGATCATGGTCACATAACCATGTAGCGTATAGCTATCCAAAAAGAGATAGAGGCACTCATTAGATGAGGAAGTTTGAATAAGTTTGTTGATAGTTAGAATGGAGGAAAGACCAACAACAGAGGTCGACAGTGATCCAAATCTCCTTGTTGACTAAGAGAAGATAAGAAAAGGGACCATGAAGATGATCCCGATCTCCCAAAAAGGCGAGGACAACCTGAGAGTGAGGTATTTTGATTCATTTCGGTTCATTTGATTGTAACATGATTACAGGTGGAGACGCAGGAAGAGGTGATCATACTACTTAAACGAAAGCTTACCTTAATGAGGCTCAAGCATGTTCCTATATACAACGAATAAACCTAGCTGAAGAAGATCACCCAAGGAAAGTTAACAAAGATAAACTGGTCATTCGCTTTTCTAAAAATCATTTCGAAGGAATCTTATATCCTCGTGATGATCCTCTGGTGATAAAAAAGAGAATGAAAGACATAATCATTTTGAGAGTGATGGTGGATAATGGTAGCTCGACAGATATCATGTTTACCCTTATTTTGATAGTTTGAACTTGAAACTTAGTCAGTTGGAATCGTATCACAGTCCCCTTATTGGGTTTTTTGGAGAAAAAAGTTTTTCCATTTGGAACAATCAAGATAGATATATTGATTAGCACCTGGCCAATTAGAAGAACAGAGAAAGTGTGTTTCTTTGTGATGGACAAGAATGTCTACTCAGCCTATAATATAATCGTGGGAATAGTAGGCCTGAAAAAGTTTGAAGCAGTTACATCCATAGTACATCAGTGTTTGAAGTTCCCGACCAACTTAGGGACGGAGTTTTAAAGGGAGATCAAAATGTAGCTTAGGAATGCTACTACTCATCTTCCGAGAAAGAGGAATTGGAGGATGCTAGGAAGACAATAACAACTTATCAAGTGGATGAATCTGACGAGTGTAAGATTGAAACCTTAGACCCAATAGATAAAACGGAACTCGTTAAAGGACAAGTCATGGAGGCAACAAAAAGTATTATTTTGGATGACGAGCAATGAGAAAAAAGGACTCAAATCTATGTTTCACTCGATCCAGTACTGAAGCAAGAGCTGGTAGCATTTTTGAAGTAAAGAAAATAGGTATTTACATGGAGTCGTGAGGATAAGCTGGGGATAGACCCATACTTCTTATGCCATGATCTCAATGTCAACAAGGAGATCAAACCAGTGAAGCAAATGAGAAGGAGTTTTTAGTCCGGAGGAAAATCAGGCTATCCAAAAAGAGCTGGAAAAGCTAAAGAAATCTTCATTTATTGAGGATGTAAAATATCCTAATTGGTTGACTAATGTTGTGATGGTCAAGAAGAAGAAAAATAAGTGGAGAATGTGTGTGGACTTCACAGATCTAAATAAAGCTTGCCCGAAAGATCATTTTCCTCTACCCAGAATATAACAACTAGTGGATGAAACTTAAGGACATGAGCTGCTGAGCTTTATGGATGCTTATTCTGGGTACAACCAGATTAAAATGAAGCCCAAAGATAAGGAAAGTACATCTTTCATTACCCACCGAGGAACATATTGTTATAAAGTTATGAATTTTGGTCTAAAAAATGTAGGTGCTACTTATCAGCGGTTGGTAAAAAAGATCTCTGAAGAACAAATTAGCAAAAATATGGAAGTGTACGTTGATGATATGTTAACCAACATCAAGAAGCTGCTGATCATATAGGTGATTTGAGCCAGATGTTTGACCAATTGGAGAAGTACTAGATGAAGCTGAACCCGACCAAGTGCATTTTTAGCATACAGGAAGGCAGGTTCCTAGGATATATTATGAATCAAAGAGGTATTGAAGAAAACTGGACAAAATAATGACATTGCTGGAGTTACTATCTCCAACCACCAAGAAGGAAGTGCAGAGCATTACGGGGTGTGTTGCAGCTCTCAACAAATTTGTCTTCCGAGAAATTGATAGATGTCTTCCATTCTTCAAGGTGCTTAGAAAAACCTTTGAGTGGAACAAGGAATGCGAGAAGGCATTTTTGGAATTGAAGAGATACTTGGGGACACCTCTTTTATTATCCAAACCGGTGAGAGGAGAAAACTTATATTTGTACCTGGATTTTAGAAAGCGCAGTCAGTTCTGCCTTTATCATAGTTAATAATGGAGTACAACAGTCATTTTATTATATTAAAAAAGCATTTCGGGGAGCAGAAATCAGGTACCCTAAATTGGAGAAGCTGACGTTGGCGTTAATTGAGACGAGTAGGAGAATGAAACCATATTTTTAAGCCCACACTATAGTGGTGTATACTAATATGCCACTTAGACAAGATTTTCATAAACCATAAAAGTCTGGAAGATTAATGTACTGGGTAGTGGAATAAGGGGAATATGACATTGTTTATGAGCCACGGTCTTCTTTTAAAGGCCAAGTGATTCGTATCGCATATTGCATATTTCCGCCCTATATCTTTATGCATTCTAGTACATTTACCATCCTAAATGCCTATATTTATTCTCATTAACCATAAAACCTCGTATTTGGATATATACATGCTTTGCAGGGGTCAATTGTGCTTTTGTATGTATTGAAACGCTAAAAGGGAGGATCCGTTGCATTTCGAAGAAGTTTCATCATCGAACACTACTTTAAGGGCATTTTAGTCAATTCACTTTTTCATCTCAAGCTCAACGTAATTCCAATGATTTGTAGTTCATTCAGTTAGCATCGCGTGTCCTTAAACAATGCATCGTTTGGAGTCCGGATGATGGAGTAATGGCCATTTCTGTTTGCACACCTTCCCCCTCTCTTCATGGACTAAGAAGGCCAAGAAACAGAGTTCCGGTCGACCGGCCTTAGGAGCCCGTACGATCACAGTTGGTGATGTCGCCTTATGAATCAGATAGTGGGTTTAGCCCTGCTCGATCGATCGATCGACGTTTTCGCTCGATCGATCGACCCTACCAGATTTTTGGCAACTCGTTCCTTTTCTTTTCATTTTCCTTTTTCTTTTAATGTTTATTCCAACTTACTATATAAACCAATTTTTGTTTCTACTTTAAGATATACATAATTTTAGATAGTTTAGGTTAGGGTTTGGGGGTGGAGAGCTCATTTCTTCTTCTCCCTTGGATGTTCCCTAATATTGGGACGTAAGTGCACTATTCATCTTCCCTACCAATTAATTTAAGTTGTATTTCCTTCTTTTCCTGCTTTGTAATTAATTTACTTGCTTTCTAATTTAGTTTACTTTCTTTATTTACGTGTTTTCTTTACTCGCTTTCTAGTGTAGATTTATCACTTTATTTAATATGATTTCTAGCTAATTTAGTCAAGGGTGTGTCGGATTGAACTCACCTTGGGTTGACATATTTCTTTGCTTTGGTGATGGAGTCAACGGGTTGATTTCGACTGAGTTGTCCTAGTTATTATGCCTTGGAGATTTGGCGGGGTATATCATGTATGCTCCGTACTTACGACCTTACATGCATAATTCCTGGGATATTTGTTAATGCCAAAATCTTATTGGTCTTTTATGCGAATTTAAGGGTGTGACAACTCTTGATTTAATTAATTGACGAAACGAGGCGCGATCTTAATAACTCGTGAACCCATGTAACTAGTTTATACTAATTAACTCGGGTGATGGATATTCGACGCAACCTATAGTTTTTATTCTCTTTGTTAATTTAGTTTAAATACACTCGCCAAGTTTAATCATTTCCTTTTGAAGTTTAATCATTTCCTTTTGTTATCTTTTCCTTTTTGTTAGAAATTATCTTTTACACTTTTATTTTAGGAATATTAAACCAGTTAAATTCTAGCATCTCGTCTCTGATGATTTTTCGATACCCGAACTGCCGCTATACTCCCTTAAAAGAGTGTAGTCATAGTTTAGGTTTTTTAATAGAGTTGGTGAGCTGAATATAACAAACGACCGGCATCGGTGACGCGACACCGCGGCAAAACCCTGTCCATCAAATGGCACCGTCATCGGGGATGAGTTTGTTTTAGAATTTAGTTGATTTAGTATTTCATAGTATTTTTTCTATTTATATTTTTTATAGGACTTCCACATTTGAGCGCCAAGAACCGCCTAAATTTTTTGCGCGCACATCTACTTTGTGGAATTCACCACTTCGAGCCATCTTTGGGGTAAGCATGTCTTATTCCAATCATTTCGGTAATCATTATGATAATTCTCAAAATTTCCATACTCTTATGACTTTTGGTCAATACTTAGAGTACTAAAAAATTACAAATTCAAAAATGTCTTTGGGCGAGTATTACAAAAGTCAAGCTTTGGAGTGCGTGTATTTTGGGGAGGATGATAACGATTTTGGGACTCTAATTTCTTATAACAGGAATTTTGAAACAAATTTCAATAGCTTTCAAAATTTTTATAATAATGAGTTTGAGTATAGTTCCGATAATAATTTTCAAACTTCTCATTTCCAAGAATCCGCACCTCAGCATATGACTTTCGGCGAGGGTTTGCTGATGCTTGAGAATGAGAGGTATGAAGACCGTTATCGGGAAGAAAAACATTTTTGGGAACATGAATTAGATTTATTATTTGAATCCGACGACGATTTTTCTTCTGAAACTTTTGAAGTCGAGGAATGTTTTGAACCAAATGAGAACTTTGTCCCTACTTTGGAACAAGCCATTGTTGACTTGGTCCATCGTTTAATATAAAATGAAAGTGAGGATTTTAAAATTGGTGATCGCTTAAATAAGCTTTGATACCAATTTGTAAAAGTGTTGATCGCTTAAATAATCTCTAATACCAATTTGTAAAATGAGGCAATGTGTGATACCGATTTAAATTAATTTCCAAGTTTCCAATTCAACCATATTTAATTAAAGTCTATTTTTAAACAAAATTAATTCATCCCATAAACATGCAACTACGTAATAAACCAAATAAGATATAACATACGACACAATATTTCAGAAAAATTCCCGAAGTGCAAAACTTTTTATTTCTAGAACTCCGAAAAGTTTACAAGACCATTGACTTACATACCATCTTGATTTTGTCCACAAGAGTAGCGCACGGTGTCTTCATCAAACCTCCAAAGCAGCGGCTAGAAATAACTCAGCAATGGTTCGCACGCAACTATACCACCAAGACGCGCAGTCCAGACACGCAGTCTAAAACCTTCACAAGGACTCCTTCCACAATAGCACGTAGCTGTCGGTTGTAGAGCTCTCCCCACAAAGAATGAACAAAAGTAAAGTGTATTTTTGAATACCAAAAAACATTCACCAAAGCATATGGGATTTTTGTGAATTGAAAACAAAAGGGATGAAAACCCTTAAAGAAGAAGTCAAAAGAATTCTGCAGATTCGCAGTTTTCTGTCTTTCAAAACGCTGGGACTTCTTAACGAAAACGAAACCATTTAATGAGTATTTATAGAAAGTCGCGTCGCCTTGGTCGTTCGAACGAAAAGAAATCTCACTCGAACGAGATGCGCGTGTCATTTGAATGACATCGCGCGACATCTCAAAGTCCCTCGAACGAGATGGTGATCTCGCTTGAACAACCTGAGCATCAAAATCGAGGAACGCTACAGGACTTAGAAAATTTACTCATTCTCAAAATTTTGATGAAAAAAGTCCTCTCCAATACTTAAAAAATATTTTGTAAAATTATCTCAAAGCTCTAAGTGCAAAGTTAAGGTATTTAAAACATAACCTTACCAAAGCAAGCTTTACGGAGGCTTTTTGATGAAGAACCTTGATATACTCAGATCCGTATTGATGTAGATTGCTCATGAATTTCTTCGACGGTTGTAACGGTATACGGAATAATTAATTATGATGGACATTTATAAAATATATCCTTATAAATCTCCCCCTATGTCTATGCCGAAACATACATAAAAACATCGGAATTATCAAATACCAAAATGCCTATACAAAACTACCTTCCCATGAATCTCAAAACTGAAAAGGTACCAATTTGCAACTTCTCACACTTTTCTTCAAAAATCTTCATCATCTTCAATCTTTGTACCTACACAATGAGATAAAGTAAAAACCTTCGTGACGCATCGAGTTTGAAATGATATAAGAATAAATCAATCAATATAATCAAATCTCCGCCATAATGCAAACTCTTATAAATTCATAATTCGTTCTCCCCCTTTTTATTATGTCCCTAAATAGACAGATAATAAGAAACAAACTAATCATGCAGTGTCACGATAAAAGTGCATAGCAAACATGAATCAGACTACGCATGCAAAGCAGGATCTCAAAAGATTGTACAAACTTATTTTTGGATTTTATAATTTTTTAAAGAAAAAATAATGTTACAAAAATCACACCATGGATTTAACTAAAACAACTAAGTCATGGAAATTGAATGAATGGGTGTGAACACATTCGATAGATAAATCAACTCAATCAATCATATGTGCACGATGAATACATGTAATCCTAACGAATGAACATAAAAAATATCCTTAGGTGTAAAAATTATTTAATTTAGATGATATAGTCTTAATCAAATCAACAAATAAAAGTCAAAGTGATTTCCACACCAATAACGTCTAAACTATTTAATGCTTTTTCAAACTTTCAAGGACGTGCAAACTCGTTTTAAATTCCATCCAAACTCCCTCATGCATATTTTCTTTTAGAGGTAATCTAAGTTCTCAAACATTGGAGAATTGGTGTAAAAACCTAATGGCCCCTTTTGGCATGAATTTCTTTTTATTGCCTTTAAATTTTTTCGGGCTTTTTTAAACCTCTTTGGGACCCGAATAATTCAAATTCCACAATTTTTTATGTCCGATTTAACGGTGGCTTAATATTCGCCAAGGTCAAATGTGAACCTTTCGCAACCTTTCCCCATTTTCAAATAAAGCACACAAACTCACAAACGGTTCTTTTCATGCACAACTTTCTTATCAAGTTTTATCACGTTTGGTTCGTTTTAAGGACATGATTGAAGTGAAAACACCCAACCAACATGTGATAAGACAAGCGCAATAATCAAACAAATCCGTGCATGTGTACAATAAAAGACATAATGAGTCAAACATGTAGGAAGTAATAACAAATTACATCTTAATGACTCCAAACGTTATAAAGCACATGGATGACATAACGTATTGTCTCAAAACACTATCAAAGAGTCACATGGATAAATGGAATGAAATTGTTACTTGGTCATCCTAAGTGTTCATCTATAAAAGATGCAAACAAAATATGAAAATCTTTTTGGATTTTTCAAAAAAATTATCAAAATAAAATCTTTTTGTATTTTTTAAAATTTTTAAAAAAAATTATACAAAAAGCACATGTCATAACACTAGCAAACATATATATATATCATGTAACCATAACTAGTGTATGACAAACATGTAAACACAATCATCTATATGATATGGCAAGAGACGAGTCATGTGCAAGCAAATGAGAATCAACTATTCTACAATCCAGCGTATCCAAAAGTGATTTCCAAACCCAAGAGGATGTAACACATCTACACGAAATTTTGGAAATCAACAAAACGGTAGACTTAGACTTCCTAGGACATCTTCCAAGATCAAAACAAAATCTCCTACGGTAACCATTCCTACCACAATGTGAACATGTGTAAAAGGGAGGAATGTTACCTAAAGTGTGATATTTTCTAACGTCCTTGGGATTAATTGACCCTCTAAAATAAATAATGGTTTTGGCTTTAGCACTAGAAGAAATAAAACAAGATGAGCCATTACCATCACTATCAAACCTACTTGAATCATTTAAATCATTTTTCAACTTCAAAATATTTTATTCAAGCAGCAAATTAGACTCTTCCAAAAACAGGGATTTCTTTTTTAAATTTTCAATAATTCCTAAAAGGGTATCTCTCCCCACCTCAATTAAAGAAAACTTTTCTCTAAGAGTCTCTTATCGTGCCATAAATTCATTGATTAAAATATTTTTATCATCTTTGGTACAAACACAACCATTAGAATTTTTAAAGTCCTCCAATTCTTTTTCTAAAAATAGGACTCTATCGTCACTCTCCTTCTTGGCAACTTTTAAGGAATCAAAATCATTACAGAAATTGCCAAATTGTTCATGAAAAATATCTATTTGAGTTTGAAACATTTGTAAATATTCAATCTTACTATTAAAACAAGAATTTTCTTTTTCCAAAACTTTAATTCTTTTGTGATGTTTAAAATTCAAAAGTTTTAATTTTTCAGCACTGTCGTGACCTTTTTCAAAAATAGGATCCTTATTAAATGGGCGTTCCATTTAAAAATTCAGATTTTTCACAAAACGGATTAAAAAAATCAATATCAGACGATTTTGCGAAAAATAGGAATACGCGATAAATTAGCGCAATCCGCTCTGATACTAATTTTTTAAAAGTGGTGATCACTTAAATAAGCTACGATACCAATTTGTAAAATGTGATGGTGTGTGATACCGATTTAAATAAATTCGCAGATTTCCAATTTAACCATATTTCATTAGAGTTTATTTTTAAACCAAATTAATTCAGGGCCTAAACATACAACTACGTAACAAACCAAATAAGATATAGCATGCCACACAAAATTTAGGAAAAATCCTTGAAGGGAAAAACCTTTTATTTCTAGAACTCTGACAAGTTTACAAGACCATTGACTTAAATACCATATTGCTTTAGCCCATAAGAGTAACGCACGGTGTCTTCGTCAAACCTCCAAAGCAACGGCTAGAAATAACTCATCAATGGTTTGCACGTAGCTATACCACCAGGACGCGCAGTCTAGACACGCAGTCTAAAATCTTCATAAGGACTCCCTCCACAATAGCACGCAACTGTCGGTTGTAGAGCTCTCTCCACAAAGAATGAAAAAAAGTAAAATGTGTTTTTTGAAAACATAAAACAATTCACCAAAGCATATGGGATTTTTGTGAATTGAAAACAAAAAGGGTGAAAACCCTAAAAGAAGAAGTCAAAAGAATTATGCAGATTCACTATTTCTGTCTTTCAAAACACTGGAACTTCTTAATGAAAATGAAACCATTTAATGAGTATTTATAGAAAATCGCACCGCCTCGGTCGTTTGAGCAAAAAGAAATCTCGCTCGAACGAGATGTGCGTATCGTTTGAACTATATCTCGCGACATCTCAATGTCGCTCGAACGAGATGGTGATCTCACTTGAACGACCTGAGTGTCAAAATTAAGGAACACTACAGGACTTAGAAAATTTACTCATTCTCAAAGTTTTGAAGAAAAAAGTCCGCTCCTGAAAATTTCCCAATATGTGTGTTTCAAATCAAACCAATTTTTCACCGAAAATTATCCAACATTTAATATACATCAAAGCAAGTTTTGAAAACCCAATTCTTACTTTAAACCAATTTTATCTTGATTAATCCTAAACATGCATCTAGTTATTAAAGCAAGTAAAGTAAAGTAAAGAATACTCACAACACCGGATGTACGAGGAAAAACCCAAGACGGAAAAAACAAACCTCGGATGGCCCAATCCAGATAATCACTATAAATAATGGTTTTATAAAGACAGATTAGCCTTACACAATGACTCGATCCTCACAGGTCTTGACGCTCCATCTGATCTTATACCGTTCTTTAATAGTGCCCACGTAGAAATTCTGTCTTCCACGATACCTGTCCACAACACTCGACTCCACGAATGTCTCGGTGTCCACCGAATGGCTTTGCTACTTCTACGATGTCGAACAAGAAGTCCTTCTCTTTTCTTCATCGGAAAACCCTTATGTTCAATGATAGAAAAAACTTCTTGGTGCAGAAAGATCACGTAAACATAAACTAATGATAACTCGGATCTTTGCAAACTCTAAGAATGTGTTTAATCTTTTTAAACCTTAGAAAACATGTGTTAAACTCGTAGTGGATGATAATCTATTTTTCCAGAATGCACACTTATGAAACTCTCATCGAAACACGCTTTAAATAAGATTTAAATGATACCTCAAAATCCGTGTCATTCGAACGATAATGCCACGTCGTTCGCGCGACAAGTCAATCTTGCTCGAACAAGATGACATGTCGTTTGAACGAGCTGGCGTGTTAGTTTGGCTTTTTGACTTTTAGTTCAAAACGTCTCTTCTAAAGGAGATCCAAATTATTCAAACTCTATTTCGAGTATATCAGAATAAAACGTTGTGTAAACACTTAAAACACTTTTAAAAACATTTTAAAATATTTTTCTTTATAAAAATACACCCTTAGCTTTTATAAAAACAATTTCAAGCACCATTAATTATACGCATTCATACCTGAGTGATCTCGGAATGCAATTAACTTGACGACGAATAAACATGCAATAATTTAAACTTGGGAATGATTAATTCTTTGAAGATTTACTGCAACATCTTCAATTTTCTTCAATACGTCATAGAATAAGTGGGATCGTGACGAAATAGAATCTCCCTATGATGTATTACAAACACAGTTTTGTTCACGGAATTAAGTCAAAGTAATACAGGGACTCAATTGGGAATTTATGTCCTTACAAATCTCCCCCTTTGACTATTCGGGGACAAAACTAAAACAGTGAAATGCCTAAGCCGGGCCTCAAGCCATATGACACCTAAATCCCATCCCATAAATCCAAAATCAAAAATACAGGACAAAGAGTAGTATATGTAGCACCGGCGAGCATAAACTGTTTGAATGTGATGTAGACTTGAAATCTCGAATCGTTGAAGCATACCTACACACATGAAACAGATAAACAAATACCCAGTGAAGTATGGAGGAACAAATGAAACCAATATATATATCCAAATTATACCAAACAATAATAGATATCAATATGAATAAACTCTAAAAAAAGTCATTTGTTAAACAATTTGAGCAACAAACCGATATCAATGAGTACTACCAATATGAGATACCAATTCGTAAACATATGTATACCAAAACATGCTCAAAACTCCCACTACATCACATACATCTCTCCCCCTTTTTTTCTCGAATAGACAATCCGGTGAAAAGATAAACAAATGAAAGAATCTAGCATAAGAATACAAACCAATTTGAATCAATGTGAAATCGCTAGATAATCATGAAACAACCAGCTAAATATGATCATGAATGACAAATCAGTAACTAGTAAACTAAGGAATCACACAAAAAATATAGCAATCTAATCAGGTGTGATAAACGGACTTATATGCAAAAATCTAATTTCGAACCAATAAAACCTGCATATAAACCATTCAGTCCAGAAAAGCTTCCAGCACTAACAAAAATATCACAAAAATAAGTAGAGGACTAGAAACCAATCAGAAGCAAGAAATCAGTCTATCATTCGAATAAGCTGGGGACGTCGCTCAAACGTTATGAGGATGTCGCTCGAACGAAAGACAGATGTCATTCGCGCGACATAGGGATGTCATTTGAACGACTTCTCGCGACCTGTCAAAATTTTCGAGATTCCCAGAAATATTATATAATATGGCCCAGTGAAAAAATTTCCATAAAAAAAATTCCAGGAAGGGCCTTACAGAAGTAAAACAATGTTAAAATAGTAGGCACAAAACACAAAACACAAAAACTCATAAAAACTTAAAAATGTGAGTTGCATGCAAATATAGTACCGATGTGCTCAAACGTGGATATGGAATGAATGGGCGTGAACTACAACAAATGAGTTATCATTCCAACACATCGAAAAGATCAAGAAGCTCTAAATGATAGCGATAAATCATCAAACTTTATCAAAGCCATATGATAATAAAAGTGTGAGCTTAATGAACTAAACGTACTACTTGCACACAAATCCAGAATTTTGACGATTCTACAAGCAATAGCGCCAAATTGAATTGTTTCAACATTAAGATTAGTTGTGCAAACCTGTTTAAATTTTTAATACATCCAAATTCCTCAATAATATAATATTTTCAATGAACTAAACTAATTTGGCCCTTTTCTTAGCATATTGCATATTCTTTTTGGGCATTTTTTAAACGGTGGCTTTCATGACGAGTTAATTTTGAACTCTCGCAGTCCTTTCCTATGAAACACTCATTATTTTTACCAATTTAAATCCTCACGGTAAAAGGTTCTTACATGCACACTTCTCCTTAAGTATACTTACGCATAGATGACAAGATTGAGATAAGAACGCCTCACCAAATTCAAATATGCAAGAGAAGTCAAACATCCATATAAACTCGTGAATGTGTGAAATGTTGGCATTTATACAAAGTCGAATCAAAATGCATATCAACTTCGAAACAACCCCATATAAACAATGGTTAAGATCATTCTAAGCATCGATAATAATGACCAAATGTCCTAGCCACATGCATATGAAACGATGGGGGGTGGGGTCCAAGCACACCAATATGCCACATCAAACATGCAAACTCTAAAATAAAAACGAAAAATCATTTTGGCTTTTCATATTTTGATTTAATTAAAAGCAAAATCTTTTAGTTTTTTCAAACATTTTCTCAAAAACAAAATCTTTTTGTATTTTCCAAATAAGACTTTAACAAATGAAAAATATAATACAAAGAGACAAACATGTCATAAGACTAGAAAATTATAAATCATGATTCAAGGGCTAGCGTATAACAAAACATGCAAGCTACTATCCATAAGAAATAGCAAGAGATGAATCATGTGCATACTTGTGAGAATCAACCAATGAAGTATTTAGCATATCCAAAATGGATTTCCTCAACCAAACCTGTGTATACCTAATAAAGCGGGTTTTGGGAACCAATGGGACACTACGTTTAAACTTCCTAGGGTCTTTTATAAGATCAAAACAAAAACTCCTAAGGCTTCCTTTCCTACCACAATGCGAACATGTGAAAAAAATGACGAGGAACGGGACCTTTAGGTTAACCTTTTCTAATACCCTCGAATGTGGTTGACGCTCTAAAATAAACTATGGTTTTGGCTTTTACATTCGAACAATTAGAACAAGATAAGCCGCTACCATCACTACTCGAGTCATTTAAATCATTTTTTAACTTCAAAACTTTTGACTCAGGCAACTGATTAGCCTCCTCAAACTTTTGGAACTCCTTATTTAAATTATCAATTACCCTTAGAAGGTTATCTCGCTCCCCATCAATGTGAGCAAACTTATTCCTAAGAACCTTTTCTCGTGGCACAAAATCATTAAACGAATTATTTTCCTCAATGGCACAAACCCTATAATTTCTCAAATCCTCTAACTCTTTTTCTAAAACGAGGAATCTGTCATCACTCTCCTTTTTGCCCAATTTTATCATATTAAAATCAGTAAACAAGGAACTATACTTCTCACGACAATTATCTCTTTGAATTTGAAATGTTTGCAAATCTTCAATCCTATTTTTGAAACCGTAATTTTCTTTCTCCAAATCTTCAATATGTTTTGCAAACTTTAAATTCAAGCGATGGAAATCGTCAAAGCTTAGAGAATCCATCGAGAGAAAACAAACACATGAGAGATAAACAAACACACGGAATCACAAAACAAATAAAATATGTTTTCTAGCTCTCATATCAATTTGAAAATTGCCCAATATATGTGTTTCAAATCAAACCAATTTTTCACCAAAAACTATTCAACTTTTAATATGAAACAAACCAAGTTGTGAAAACCCAATTCTTACTTTAAACCAATTTTATCTTGATTAATCCTAAACATGAATCTAGTGATTAAAGAAAGTAAAGTAAAGTAAAGAATACTCATAATGCCGGATGTACGGGAAAAACCCCAATACGAAAAAAAAAACCTCGAACGGCCTAAGCCAAACAATCACTATGAAAATGGTTTTACAAAGACAGATTACCCTTACACAATGACTCGATCCCCATGGGTCTTGACGCTCCTTCTAATCTTCTACTGTTCTTCAATAGTGTCCACACAGAAATTTCATCTTCCACGATACTTGTCCACAACACTCGACTCCACGAATATCTCAGTGTCAACCAAATGGCTTTGATTCGTCTACGATGTCGAACAAGAAGTCCTTCTCTTTTTTTCACCGCAAAACCCTTATGTTCAATGATAGAACAAACTTCTTGGTGCAGCAAGATCACGTAAACAAAAACTAATGATAGTTCGGATCTTTGCAAACTCTAAGGATGTGTTTAATCTTTTTACACCTTAGAAAACATGTACTAAACTCGTACTGGGTGATAATCTATTTTTCCAGAATGCACACTTATGAAACTCTGATAGAAACACGCTTTAAATAAGATTTAAACTCTACCTCAAAATTCGTGTCATTCGAACGATAATGCCACATCGTTCGCGTGACATGTCAATCTCGCTCGAATGAGATGACATGTTGTTTGAACGAGCTGGCATGTCAGTTTGACTTTTTGACTTTTAGTTCAAAACGTCTCTTTTAAAGGAGATCCAAATTAGTTAAACTCTATTTCGAGTATATCAGAATAAAACCTAGTGTAAACACTTAAAACACTTTTAAAAAGATTTTAAAACATTTTTCTTTATAAAAATACATCCTTATCTTTTATAAAAATAATTTCGAGCACCATTAATTATACGCATTCATACTTGAGTGATCTCAGAATGCAATTAACTTGAAGACGAATAAACTTGCGCCAATTTAAACTTCGTCATGATTAATTCTATAAAGATTTGTCGCAACGTCTTTTATTTTCTTCAATGCGTCATAGACCAAATGGGATTGTGATAAAATAAAATCTCCCTATGACATATTACAAGCACAGTTTTGTTCACAGAATTAAGTCAAAACAATACAGGGACTCAATTGGAAATTTATGTCCTTATAGATCCAACACTTAGAAAATATTTTGTAAAAATATCCCGAAGCTCTAAGTACAAAGTTAAGGTATTTAAAACATAACCTTACCAAAGTAAGCTTTGCGGAGGCTTTTTGATGAAGAAACTTGATATATTCGGATCCGTGTTGATGTAGATTGATCATGAACTTCTTCGACGGCTGTAACGGTATACGACATAATTAATTGTGACAGCCATTTATAAAAATATGTCCTTGCAAGAATGAAATGGATTTCGTCCTTAGATCCCAAAGAATAATGTTTCATTGAAAATGATCATATCTCCTTTGAAATTCCAACTTTGAGCAATTATAACTCATCTCTTGAGTTTGATTTTCTTTCCTCCCCCTTTTCATTATCCTTTATCACACCATTACAAGTACCCGATGAATCGGTGCCGAACTTTAAAACGTTCAACCCTTTCATCGACGAGGAGTACTTGCTCGAGTTTCTTTCCATGAAGGCATCTTTTCCTCCTTGTGCGCCTCCTCCCATTCTAATTTCAAAATACTTGGGAGATGATTCATTTTTTCTTGGCCCCCATGTGTATTTGTCACCCGTGTTATCCAAATCCCCCATCCTCCTGCTAAAAAAATTCATTGGGGGTGGTTCATTTCTTACACCTTGCACATGTCTTCCATTGTTCAAACGAAATTATTATTTTTCGAGAGGAAAGCATGAATGGGAGGGTCCGCCGTGGATTTTTCAAAGTCAAATCATTTTCGTGGTGGACCCTCTATTATTTTGACTTCTAGTGTATAGTTAGTGTGAAGCCTAAATAGTAGGTTATATATAGTTAGATTTTTATTCTTTCTTTCTTTTTATCTTTTCTTTCCTTTTTAATTTAGTCTAGTGTAATTGGTTAATTTTTTGTTTTTTTTTGTTATGCTTTGGTACTAACATACTTTGTAGAATCATTGGACTTGTACTTTCACGATATCGCTCCATTGTGGGTAATATCACTATTTTCCTCTCTTTAACTTTGTTCTTAATTCACATTGAGGACAATGTAAGGTTTTAAGTTAGGGGGTGTGGGATATTATATCCATTCATTGGTAGTTTCTTTCATTTGATTACATGTTAGTTACTAAGTATGTTTTCTTAGAAAAATTTGAAAATTTTCAAAAAGATTTTCTTTCTTTTTTCTCCTTTGTTGGGAATTTTGCCTTTGTTTTCGATGATAAATTTTAATAAATGCCTGATCCAATAGACAACTCAACAATGCATGTTCTCGATTTTAGAATTTATTAGACTTTAGTCCTAATTATTGAGATTTTGAATAACCTCATGAATTAAACTTTAATCCCATGAGTACATGCACTTTTCTTGGTTTATTGACTTGGTTTAAGATTTTTATAACTCGATAATCTTTTGTTGCATTGTATATACTTACATCTATTAAGCTTTGTACCTTTCATCGTTTGTGAGTGTTATACACTATTCTTTCATCTTTGAAAATGTTAAATTCGTCGGTAATCTCTCTATTCTTTCATTTGATCGGTCATTATTTGAGTTCATATTTGAAATGTATTGCTTGAGCATGATTTCAATGTTTGTTTTGACTCGAGAATTGCGTAAACTTTATGAAATTATCATAGGCCATCCTTGTTATATCACCCATATTATCCTTGACGTCACCTTATATGTTTCCCTAGTCAACCCCTTTGAGCCTAAATATTAACATTTCATTTCATTACCCAAAATCCCATAACTAACTCCTAATTGGAGTTTTAAACCATACATATTACCTTCCATGCCTTTGTTTGGAATGTTACCTGGGATTGAATGATGTTGTTGTGTTGCGGTTGCAATTTAGGCATGTGAGAGTGAGAAAAGTAAAGAAAAAAGAAAGAAAGAAAACAAAAGAAAAGGTGAAAAGGAGAAATAAAGAAAACAAAGGAAAATAAAAGTGTTGTATATAGTTCAATAATCTTTGATTGCTCTCCAAATTATATATCCAATGCTTATTTGGAACTTGTTTACCAATTTTTTATATTTCCCACATTCTTCCCATTATTCTAAGTTTTCATTCCGAACACTTTGAATCCGTACATACATATCCTTCGTTTCATACCCTAGCCTAACCTACATTATAACCCTATCAAGTCCTATGTGATCTTAGGGTGCATTTAATTTAAAAGTTAAAATAGTTTTGATAATCTGTGAAAATGCATTCCGCCTCTTTTAATGTGCAGTATCTTTCATTGAGATTACAATTTTTAATTTCATATATAGCGTTCTTCATTTGTTATATATGTGCGGCCTAGTTTCCCCTTACATTTACTCTTTATGCCCACATGTTTCGTGTGTTAACTCCCTTTTTGAGTGAATTCACTTGATGAGTGTAATGCCCGTGAGGATTGAATATACGCTTGCTTTAATTTTTATCTGGTTTATTTAAGTTTTTGCCAAATCACACTTTGCATGTGCTCTCTCCCCTCCCACATTTTAAGGTTTCAATTCTATGAGATGCATTCTATAATGTTAATAATAGTGACTTTCATTTGAATTCGTTCATTGTGCTAATAACATGTATGAAATCTTTTTCGCTATTGTTGAGTTTGTCGTAAGGGATTGGGTATATTTTGAGGAAACCATATGATGTTGTGGGTTTCATCCCTGAAAACCATCACGAGATGACACTCGTCCACGGGTAACCTAGGGGTTTAACGGCTTATTGCATAAGCTAAATGCAATTGTGCTCCCTACAATAGTGGAATTTATATTTTGATGCATATATACGTCTTGTACTACCTTCTATGGACTGGTTTTGTTTATTTCATCACTAGGGAGTAGTAATGTCTAAGTTAGGGGGTGTGATTCGTATCGAATATTGCATATTTCCACCCTATATCTCTATGTATTCTAGTACTTTAACTGTCCTAAATGCCTATATTTATTCTCATTTACCAGACAACCTCGTATTTGGATATATATATATATATATATATATATATATATATATATATATATATATATATATATATATGCTTTGCAGGGGTTAATTGTGCTTTTGTAGGTATTGGAACACTAAAAGTGAGGATTCGTTGCATTTCGGAGAATTTTCGTCGTCGGATGCTACTTTAAGGGTATTTTAGTCAATTCACATTCCATCTCCAGCTCATGGGAATTCCACGGATCCGTAGTTTGTTGAGTTATCGTCGTGTGGCTGTGAACGGCGCGTCGTTTGTCATCCGGATGGTGGAGTTATGACCATTTCCGTTTGCACACCATTCCCCCCTCTTCATGGACTAAGAAGGCCAAGAAACAGAGTGTCGGTCAACCAACCTTGGGACCCCGGTCAACTGTGATTTGTGATTTTGCCTTGCAAAGCAGACAGTGGGTTTGGCCCTGCTCGATCGATTGACCCTGCCAGATTTTTAGCAATTCGTTTCTTTTCTTTTCTTTTTCCTTTTTCTTTTAATTTTTATTCCAACTTACTAGATAAACCAATTTTGGTTTCTATTTTAATATATACTTAATTTTGGATAGTTTAGGTTAGGGTTTGGGGGTGGAGAGATCATTTCTTCTTCTTCCTTTTTTGGGATGTAAGTGGACCATTCATCTTCCCTACCAATTAATTTAAGTTGTATTTCCTTATTTTCTTACTTTGTAGTTAATTTACATGCTTTCTAATTTAGTTTAATTGCTTTATTTATGTGTTTTCATGACTCGCTTTCTAGTGTAGATTCATCGCTTTATTTAATATGCTTTCCAGGTAATTTATTCTAGGGTGTGCTGGATTGAACTCACCTCGGGTTGACATGTTTCTTTGCTTTGGTGATGGAGTCTATGGGTTGATTTCGACTGTGTTGTCCTAGTTATTATGCCTAGGAGATTTGACGGGGTATATCATGTATGCTTCGTACTTACGACCTTGCGTGCGTAATTCCTGGGATATTTATTGACGTTAAAATCTTATTAGTCTTTCATGAAAATTTAAGGGTGTGAGAACTCTTAATTTAATAAATTGAGGAACCGAGACGCAATCTTAATAACTCGTGAACCCATGTAATCATTTTATACTAATTAACTCGGGTGAGGGATATTCGACGCAACCAATAGTTTTTATTCTCTTTTTTAATTTAGTTTAAATACGCTTTCATGGTTTAATCTTTTCCTTTTGTTATCTTTTCCTTTTTGTTAGAAATTATCTTTTACACTTTTGTTTTAGGAATATTAAACTAATTAAATTCTAGCATCTCATCTCTGTGGATTTTTCGATACCCGGACTGGCCTCCATACTTCCTTAAAAGAGTGTAGTCATAGTTTAGGTTTTTATATAGAGTTGGTGAGCCGAATATAACAAACGACCGGCGTCGGTGACGGGACATCGCAGAAAAAACCATGTCTATCACTAGACAGTGGAAGATTTCATTGCTGAATTTACTTACCCATATGTCCCCGGTCAATAAGGGGCTAAGGCAGAAACGAGGCCCGAAAGTCTACTGAAAATACTACCAATTAACTCCCCACAGCAGAATTATCAGAAAGGATGGCAACTGACCAACCAGAATCCTCTTGAAAAGTACAAGAGTTGAAAAATAAGTATGAAGAGATGAAGGACAAGATATTCCATTAGGGGATTCTATTAGACCAAGGGTTTAATGGTAATATTTCTATATGGAATTTATATATTGATGGTTCTTCATGTGCAACAGGCTGCAGAGCTAAAATTATTCTCAATAGTCCATACGGGATAGACATTTAATATGCTATGTGTTTCTAATTACAAGATTCCAATAATGAAGCTGAGTATGAAGCCGTTATTGTGGGCCTCAACTTCACTAAATCATTGAATGCAGAGCAAGTTGTGGTATTAAGTGATTCGCAATTAGTGGTGAATAAGATGCTAAGTCTTTATACAGCAAAATGGTAGTTCATGTCAAGATACTTAGCCAAGTCCTTGGAGATTGTAGCTAATTTTGCAGTTGTTTAGGTGGTTAGAATCCCTAGATTTGAGAATGCAAGAGCAGATGCACTTACTCGATTAGCTTTATCTTCTCTCACCGAGTTACGAAGAATAATCCCCATAAAGGTACTTGCTAGCAAAAGTATTGATGTATATCTAATGGTGAATGTTATAGCATTAGAGATGGGACCATCATGGATGGATCCCACTAGTGATTATATTGAAGAAGGAATCCTACCAACCGACCCATTTGTAGCCAAGAGGGTGAAGTACAATGCTACTAGATATGTTTTAAAAAATGGATTTCTGTATAGGAGAGGTTTGATAGCTGGTCTATAAAGGTGTGTTCAACCAGCAAAAGTTAAAGAATTAATAGAGGAAATTCATGAAGGGTCTTCTGGAGCTCACGTAGTAGGAAGAACTCTACTATAAAGAATGAGTACGCATGGGTACTACTGGCAACCAATGTGCGCTGATTATACGGCTTATTCTAAAAAATGTGACAAGAATCCACGATTTTCTACTATACAAAGAAGTCCTCAAGCGCTGTTAACTCCAATTACTTCACCTTGACCTTTTGCTATGTGGGGTATAGACTTGGTCAAGCCTCTACTAACTACACGAGGAATATTCAAATACCTGATTGTAGCGGTTGATTACTTCACGTGAGGGGTGAAAATCGAACCTCTTATTGATATGGCCTATGAAAAAGTTTATCAATTTATTTGGAAGAACATCATTTGTCGATATGGTTTGCCCCATGCCTTTATCACAGATCATAGTAACCAGTTCGACAATGATGAGTTTGTAACATACTATTTTCAATCCAATATTCAAAAATTCCATTCGGCTCTAGGTTATTCCTAAAGTAATGGGAAAACATAGGTGACGAACATAACTCTACTGAATGGGTTGACGGAGATATTAGATGATGCAAAGGATAATTAGATTAATGAGTTACAACTACTGTTGTGGGCTTACCGAATAACTCCCCGAACAACAACTGGAGAGACTCCATACATGCTAGCTTTTAGAAGTGAAGTGGTGATACCTACTGAATTGGGATTACCTATTTATAGGGTGCTCAACTTTAACTCTCCAGTAAGTAATTTGATGAGAAGATTGGATTTAGACAAGCTAGAGGAAGTTCGAGAAGATGCAGTAATCAGAAATGTAGCCTACCAGCAAAAGACTACCATGTTCTATAACAAGAGGGTAAAAAAATATGATCTAAAAGAGGGTGATTATGTGCTCAAGAGAGTAATTCAGAACCGCAATAAGTTGGAGGCCAATTGGCATGGACCATATCGCATCACATCAGTTGTCTGTCCTGGCACTTATAGGATAGAAACTCTAGAAGTGGAAGAATTCAAGAATGCATGGAAAGTAGAGCACCTGCAAAAGTACTACCAGTAATGTAATAGTCAATGTACCCAATTCTCTCAATATGAATGAAAAAGATAATTTCCTCATTCATTTTTTTTGAAGCACTAGTGTTACACACTGCACTTAACAGCAACATTGGAAAATCAAAACCAATTAAATGTTGGTAGGCATCAGCAACCACCAACTAAAAGTTGGTCGCCATCAGCAACCACCAATTAAATGTTTGTCGACATCAGCAACCACCAGCCAAATGTTGATCAGCATCAACAAAGACACAAAAAATGTTGGTAAAATAATTGAGCAAGGCAAGTCCTTCTTGATTCAAACCTGGGTCACCCAAGAGGCATCTAAATTGGGCAAGAAGTTGGGTAAAATATCTACAGCCTTGGAACCAAGGTAATTGTTTATCTATACATCTAGATAAGATTGCTACAACTAAAAAGGAACATGGGATAAATATTCCATTTCTTAGGCACTTGTGGGTGATAAAAAATCACTATAACTAGACAAACACATGGGGAAAAAGTTCCATTATCTAGGCAAACAAATAAAAAAGGGAAAACTATTCACTCAAATATATATATTCAACGAATGATTAGATAAGTGACCCGTTATTGTTATTAGTAAAATACTAGTATTGTTGATCTAATGCTATGAACAAAGATTAACAGAATAAACATCATGCAATTATTTTATTTCCAAGGAGCAAAATTACAAGAAGATGATTTTTATTCATTTACAACAACAATTACTAATAAAATACAAATAGCCTATTCTATTGGTTTCTTTTCTTTAGTTTTGATACAGGGTCCATTCCATATGGAGGGACATCTAAAGCATAAGAAGAATTGATAAAATTCAAGTCCTGAAGCATTCTGGTGTTACTTGAACTTGGTCGATCTAGTAAATGAGGAGGCCGGGATATCTGAAATTCTTCATAAAGACTTTAATCACCTAGGTACTTGAAAATCAAACAATGAGGAATAGAGAGAACTGGAATCCATTAACATCTAGCTGGAAAGGTGGTTTTGGCAGATCAAGTAGCCCAGGGTCATACCAATCCCATAGTTCAGTTCCTTGCTCAACTTTCATTACAGTTAAAGTTTTCATCCATCCCTGTTTGTACCCTTCATTGATTGATTTCTTCAATCTGGCATCAAGAAGATATAAAGCCTTATTGTATCCCTCCATCCATAACTCTCTGGGGTGCTTGTGAAACTAATAAGTTAGTCGTTCAACATGTTAGTGTAGTCTTGTCAAAACACTTTCTTAATTCTGCAATGAATAACTCTGAGTGGATAGTTATTCTGTGAGCATTTGAATCTCCTGGGAAATCTCTACCAGAGCTTGATTTCTCACCTTCAATTAAGCAACTTGATTTTCTAAGAACGGTCGAGTTCTAGTCTCTTCAATGCTACTTTGACCTGCTCTTGTCCTACCCCGAGAAGTGGATACATGTCTAATACTTTTTAGAGTTTCTAACTCTTATCTTAACGAAGCATTTTCGGTCTCCAAAAAGGAAATAGCTTCATCATTAGCCAGGACTATAACTCCAGAGGAAGAAGCAGATTTTAACTATCTCAATTATTCTCTCAAACCATTATTTTCCTCCTCCAGTAGTTTGACAATGTTTCTATTCTCCTAAATTTCAAATTTCAGCACATTTTCTCTTTTATTATGGGTATAAATGAATGTATCATAGCCCCGAGAAGTGCTCAACTATTGGTATTATTTTTCATATCCTTTATGAACAAGAGCAGTAGCTTCATTGTGTTGAAGTTGAAGTTCTTCAATCATTCCTTGAAGATATTCAATCATTTCGTAGTAAGCTACCTTATTCGCTACTGCGCGATCAAGTAAGCATTTCAAGTACTGATAAGCCTTAATTTCTCGTTCAGAGGCGTTGGGACCAAGGATGTTAGTTATTTGTGCTTCGATAAAATCTGCACGACCAACTTTAAAGTAGTCTGTACATTTCTTCATCAACTCTGTATCATGAGCTGATAATAGTTGTATACTGGCAATAAAATAGCAAGGAAAAGTAAAAACATATCAACAACAGATATATTGAACAGTAGAGGAGAAATTCAGATAAGTAACAAGTCAATTTTATTGATCATAGCAAATAGGAGTGCAACCAGAGTTACAAAATAAAGGAAAAATAGAGGAAAATAAAAGAAAAACTGCATAATAATTTTTCACCTTCTCCTTATCCCCCACCACTTTCTCAGCTGATTTTGAAGAAGGAGTTGGCCATTGAAGTTGCTCAGAAGGCAGATGATGTTGTTCGGATGAAGGCATTATTTGTTGGGCTTGCTCGAAGGACTGAGGGATAATAGCAGCAGGTGTTTGGTCCACCGCCATCAAAGAAGATTCATCAGAGCCAACTTCATCTTCATCTTCCTCTCCAATGGTAAGAGGAGGACCATGGACATGTTTATGAAATAAATCAGAGTCTTCAGCAATATTCAACTCTTTCAGCGCTGCAATCCATCCATCCCTGAAGAGTTTTAAAATTCCATACTCAATTTGAGCAGAGGCAGCAGTTAGAGCCTTACGTTGTTCAAGATCTTTCTTACGTTGTTCAGCCTCTTCAAGCTTGCTCTCATCTTCTTCCTTGATAGTAGGAGCAACCTTTAATTTCTCCTCTACCTCCTTTGCAGCATCCATGTCATTTTGCTGAGATGTTTCAACATCCTTGATTTTATTCTCCCATAAAGTTTTATCATCTTTATATTTTTGCCGCGAGTCGTCAAAAGATTTTGATAACCCAGTAAGGGCCTCTTCTACTCATTGAAAAAAGAGGCAGCTTTGATAACTTCATCCTTTTCCAAGATATTATTGAAATACACCAAAAACTTCAAGACAAAGAGAAACTCAAGGTAGTATATGAAACTTAAAATCAGAATTGAAATGTCAAGGTAAAATAACATTTACTGATGCAAGGTGTTGGGCAGCTAAATCAGAGACTTTTCCCCTTGGAGTAGAGGTCTCAGGAGCTTTGTGATCTAGGAGAGTTCCAGACCAGATCAATTTCCTGGCCAAACCAGGAGTAATGAAAGCTGGAGGACTAGCAATCAAGGTAATTCAACCCCAGCAGTTGAGTGTTTAGGCACATATTCTTCACATTTATCCCCTTAATTTCAGTATTTTTATGATCCCGTGCAGTGTAAGTAGCTTGGATTTGTCTCAAATGTATTCTACTAACCTTTTTTGGCAAGTATTTCGTGTTTTGTGTATTTCTCATGTGCTTTACAGGTATTTCATGCAAGTTAGTGCGAAGGAGAACTCAAAACAGTGAAAGAAACCTAGAAATGGAGAGTTGAAGGGCATTTTCGTAATTTTTCAGCCTTAGTCCGAAGGTGGGGCCAACTAGAAAATTGAAGAGCTCTAAATTACAAGAATAATGTAAAAAACGGCACCTCAATCCGAGCTACGGTGAAGAAGTTACGATGTTTTGAAGTTGCGGGATAATGAAGAGTCTAGATGTGCGGAAATCTGTCATTAAATGTGCATTTAATGCAGTGCAACTCTTGGAAAACTTGTTCTACAAGCACTATTGGTTGTCAATTTCGAGATTTTGTGCTATAAAAGCCCATGACCTACATCATTTGAAGGGGAGTTGCTAGAGAGAGGCTAGGTTAGGAGTAGGTTAGAAGTGCTAGATTGAATTTTAGGGTTAATTTCCAATTTCTTCAAGAGTTTTCATGAATCCTATTTTGTAAGAATTTCTGAATCCCAATTCCGTTCTTGTTGCTGAATTCAAGTAATATCATTTCCATTCTCTTGTTTTATTATTTGCAATTTATTTATAATGTCTTGTAGATCCTTAATGTTGTGTTTAAATTTGTTTTTTTTAATCCAATCATGAGTAGCTAAATTCCCAAGGGTTGGGGTACATGAACTCAATCCTAATACAAATTATTTGTATGGAAAATTAGAAAATAAATGAAAATATTGGTTGAATCGTGAATGAAAATCATATATGCATTGTCATATCTTTTAATCTCTCTTGCCCTAGGTACTTAGGATGTTTAAGAATGCTTTGTATGTATAATTTGTCGTTCACCTCCTTATATTGATCTTTGATTTCATATGATGCGGGCTTGACCCTCATATATGTAATGCTTAGTGATGATAAGGACTGGATTTAATCAAGAATTTTGATTTATAATTCTAGTATTCTAAAGGATAATTTGTTAAGGATTGAGGGATTGCACCCTACCCTATTTTCTCCCATTTGTCAGATCTAATTTCTTTTGCACTTTTTAGTTTGTTTCTCTTAAGTTTGTTTTTAATAGAAATTTTCCCAATCATCATCTTTTTCATTTTTATTTTAGAAGTAATAAATCAATTAAATTCTATAAAACATTCCCTGTGGATTCGATACCCAGACTTACTACTATACTCCATAAAAGTGTAGTTAAAAGTTTAGGCTTTTTTTGTATTGAGGTTGGAAGCCGATAACAACGACTAGCGTATTACACGGACGCTCGGTTTTTCCACTCGATCAAAAATGGCGCCGTTGCCGGGGAATGTTTTGTTATAGATTATAATTGATTTACTATTTCGAAAGATTTTTTTTTCTTTGGATTTTTTTACCATTTTTGTAGCCTTGCACAATTGAGCGCCAAGAAACGTAGAATCCTCAACTGCACACCTCTGTACTCGAATTTCCATTTACATACTATTCGGTAAACATGTCTTTTCATGGTGAGTTCGGTAATTATAATGGTTCATATGGTTATCGTTTTCAAACTTTTTATTCTCAAGACTCCGCGGCTCAACCTATTACCATTGGTGAGGCCGTTCTAACTCTGGAGTGTGAAAGGCTTGCAAATGAATATAGGAGAGAAATTTATATTAAATATTCTCAAGAATCTGTGCCTCGGCCTATTACCATGGGTGAGGCCTTTCTAAATCTTGCGTATGAAAAGCTTGAAAACGAATATCGAAAAAAAAATCATTTTGGGGAATCCAATGAAGATTTTTTCTCCAATATTTGTGAAACTATAAAAGGTTTTCAACCAAAAGAGGAATCCGAGGTTCTAGAGCCAAGGAAATGGTCACACTATGAGTCGGTTGAAAATTCGGAAACGTTTACACCTTTTACCGACAAAGACACTTTGCTAGAATTGTTTTCTAATATGGAATGTTCCTTTTTGTGCGCCCCTCTCCCCATACATCTTGAAAAATATTTGGGAGGTGATTCTATTTTTCTTGGATCTCAATTGTACTTGTCCCACCTAGCACCCAAACCCCCCATCATCCCGTTAAATTTTTTAATTGGTGATGGTTCATTTTCTCCATCTCACACATGCCTTCCGTTTTTCAAACGGAATTCTTACTTTTCGGGAGGCATGCATCCTAATGAGGGTACACCATTAATCCCTCAAAGTCAAATTGTATTTTGGGTGGACCCTCAAATTTTTCGACTTTTAGTGTATGATTTATTAGACGTTCAAATTTTAGGTTGTAAATAGTTAGTTTTTTTTTTTCTTTTATTATAGTCTAGTTTTGATAGTTAGAGTTTTTGTTATTATTTTTTCTATGCTTGGTTCTAACATGTTTTGTAGATTCAATGGACTCGCACTCATTGGGGATCGCTCCATTTGGGTAATATCTTTCTTTTCCTCTCTTTATGTTGTGTTTTTTATTTGCATTGAGGACAATTCAACATTTAAGTTAGGGGGTGTGGGATATTCTTCCCATTTATTGTTTAGATTCATTGATTCGATCACATGTTCTTTCCAAGTGTGTGTTTTTAGAAAATTTTGAAAAAAAAAAAATGAAAAATTTAGAAAAAGTCAAAAATATTTTTGTTCAAAATAAATAAGAATTGGAATTTAAATTTTTCAAAAATATCACATTTATTCTATTTAAAGTCTCAAATTGTGAAATCTCAATTGAACTAAGCCAAAATTGACCGAAGATGGAAATTGAAAGAAAATTGACGACTTTACGAATAAGTGTGGAGATTAGTCCAAACCGGTGAGATTTCGAGCCTTTCAATTTTTTATGAGTTTTTAAATCAATCCGAGTTTATGATTAACTCAAAGTTCTTTTCAGCGTTTTAATAAGTCGTTGATGATCTCAATCCTTTGTTTTGATCGGTTATGGGAAATGTGTGAAATGTTGTCTCGAAATTCGTGCTAAATATATCTCTAAACTTAATTAATCTCGAGATGCATATGGTAATGTGATTAGCAATTTGGACAATGAAGTAGGCCCTCGTTTGTTACCCAAAAATATTAGCCATAAAAAGTTGTGAAAAACAAAATTATCCCTTTGCAACCCAATTTGAGCCAAATAAAATATTTTCCTTTCGTTTGATAACCCGAAAAACCTAAATAGCCCGGAATTGTGAAAATTGAGAAAATTCATCAAATAAAGTCCAAATTGTGCAATAAAAAAGGGGCAAGAAAAAAAAATGTTAAAAAAAAAAATTGTGAAAAAAAAATGAAAATTGAAAAAGAAAGAGAAAAATGAGCAAATGCCCGAAAAAGCACAAATGGACATCATAAGGACATTTTCCAATTCCGAACATTCGGTTTATTCCCATTTTTACCCTTTACACCTTTTAACCCAAAAAGTCCTAACTGAGTCCGAATGGCGAAATTAATTACCGCGTGGAGAGCTAAGACATGAAAAGATAATATGAGAGATTAAATAGTGTGAACTAGAGGTGATGTTCCCATTTCCTAATAACCGTACTCCAATGATGAGATCTTTTCACCATAAATTTCCTTCTTTTCAATTTTGTATGCATGAATTTGTGTCCATTATATTTACTCTTTATATCATACATACCGAGAGAAAATAACCACAATCCGAGTGATGTGAGTGAATCCGTAAGAATTTGAATCAAAACGAGTTTTCGGAAAGTAACGTAATGCTCAATCGGTGGAAATTTGAGGTTTAATTTTTGGCTTCGCACACACACACTATGGTCTGAGACAGTTGAATATGAGTTGATGGTGATTATTTTTTCGAAAAGTTTAAATTGTACAATTTTTAAATATTTTGATATTTATTTGAGTCAATAAAAAATTTTGTGGGTAAATTCACTGCAAACCCTCACGAGACAAAACTCGTCCTACTAGGGTAACCTAGGGGTTTAAAGGCTTGTTGCATACGCTAAATGCAATCGCTCGCCTGCGAAAGTGGAATTTTATTTTAATAAAAGAATTTTCAATAGTAGAATTTTGGTTAGTATTCATATACATTGCTCGGGACGCGCAAAGTTCTAAGTTAGGGGGTGTGTTTAGGCACATATTCTTCACATTAATCCCCTTAATTTCAGTATTTTTATGATCCCGTGCAGTGTAAGTAGCTTGGATTTGTCTCAAATGTATTCTACTAACCTTTTTTGGCAAGTATTTCGTGTTTTGTGTATTTCTCATGTGCTTTACAGGTATTTCATGTAAGTTAGTGCGAAGGAGAACTCAAAACAGTGAAAGAAACCTAGAAATTGAGAGTTGAAGGGCATTTTCGTAATTTTTCAGCCGTAGTCAGAAGGTGGGCCAACTAGAAAATTGAAGAGCTCTAAATTACAAGAATACTGGAAAAAACGACACCTCAATCCGAGCTACGGTGAAGAAGTTACGATGTTTTGAAGTTGCGGGATAATGAAGAGTCTGGATGTACGGATTTCTCTCATTAATTATGCATTTAATGCAGTGCAACTCTTGGAAAACTTGTTCCACAAGCACTATTGGTTGTCAATTTCGAGATTTTGTGCTATAAAAGCCCATGACCTACATCATTTGAAGGGGAGTTGCTAGAGAGAGGCTAGGTTAGGAGTAGGTTAGAAGTGCTAGATTGAATTTTAGGGTTAATTTCCAATTTCTTCAAGAGTTTTCATGAATCCTATTTTGTAAGAATTTCTGAATCCCAATTCCGTTCTTGTTGCTGAATTCAAGTAATATCATTTCCATTCTCTTGTTTTATTATTTGCAATTTATTTATAATGTCTTGTAGATCCTTAATGTTGTGTTTAAATTTATTTTTTTTAATCCAATCATGAGTAGCTAAATTCCCAAGGGTTGGGGTACATGAACTCAATCCTAATACAAATTATTTGTATGGAAAATTAGAAAATAAATGAAAATATTGGTTGAATCGTGAATGAAAATCATATATGCATTGTCATATCTTTTAATCTCTCTTGCCCTAGGTACTTGGGATGTTTAAGAATGCTTTGTATGTATAATTTGTCGTTCACCTCCTTATATTGATCTTTGATTTCATACGATGCGGGCTTGACCCTCATATATGTAATGCTTAGTGATGATAAGGACTGGATTTAATCAAGAATTTTGATTTATAATTCTAGTATTCTAAAGGATAATTTGTTAAGAATTGAGGGATTGTACCCTACCCTATTTTCTCCCATTTGTCAGATCTAATTTCTTTTGCACTTTTCAGTTTGTTTCTCTTAAGTTTGTTTTTAATAGAAATTTTCCCAATCATCATCTTTTTCATTTTTATTTTAGAAGTAATAAATCAATTAAATTCTATAAAACATTCCCTGTGGATTCGATACCCAGACTTACTACTATACTCCATAAAAGTGTAGTTAAAAGTTTAGGTTTTTTTGTATTGAGGTTGGAAGCCGATAACAACGACTAGCGTATTACACGGACGCTCGGTTTTTCCACTCAATCATTGAGCAGCAGCATCAATGGCCTTTTTAGTAAGAACCCTTCTTAGTCTTCTCAAAGGTGCATCCTCTTCAATCAAAGGAGCTACTTCTTTTTTAACAGCATGGAGCTTCTTGGTAACCTCCTTAAGAGATGTAGTTGCCCCCAGATGGAGTAGCATCGTTTTTCTTAATCCCTTCAGTTGGGACATCTTCTTTGTTCTTTTTGAAAATTAGTTACTAAAGCCGTTTAATATAAAATTAAACTATTTAAGTAACTCCGAACTGTTTTTTAAAGAAACTCTTTTCTTTAAAAACCAAATCTAATTAATCACAAGATGTGTTTAACAAAAATATGTACGATATTTGTTCAAGATTTGTTAACATGTTTAATAAATCAGTTTAAAAACTTTAAACTCTACAAAACCAAAAATTAGATGAGGATATGTAGAAAGATTAAGAATAAGGGATTTTTTACGTGGTAAAACCTCACCCAACTGAGGAAACATCCATGACTCCCTCTACGGAGTAACCAAAAAAAATTCCACTAAAACAAATTATAACAGTTACAAACTATATAACAAATATGCACACAACTCAGACCTATACAAGTTTAGGAATTTACCCACTGATGTCCTTATAACTTCTTTGCAGTTCTGATTGTTGATGTTGTTCTCCCAGTTTGCTAACTTCCAATTTGTTCAAGTTCTTTAAGTCGACTCTTGTTCTTGAGATCTTATTACCAACACTTTTAGTGTGGTAGGGTGATAGTGTTTGTGGAGGTGCTTTCTAACACATGCATGCACACACACTTATTTTATACAGACAGTCCTATCAAATTATATATAAGATTTATATGCAGTGATTTTCTATTTCTCTCTTCGTTATAAAACTTAGCCTTATTTGACCTTTATTATATCCCAGAATCCATGGCTATCTTGCTCGGAAGACGTATCAAGATCTTAATCAATCTCAAGTTTTGAAAATATTTTTGAGATTGAAAATCACCAAGTGCGATTCCAACTAGGTCGAAGGTTTTGTTTTACAAAAACTAGAAACAGAAAATGTTATTATTGATTTTGAAGTTAAAAACATTTACAGAAAATAATCAACAATAGATTTCTCAAGACGAGAAACAAAATATGCAGATCTAAGTGAATTGTAACATAAAATGCTCCGATCTAATATTTCTATGAAGCAGAAACTTAGATCTAAGTGAAATGCTTAAGTTGGACACAAGATCTAAGAACGAAGAGGTTACAGCATTAACCAACTAATCAAACCAACTCTCAAACACTCAAGATTGTGTTTGGTATAAACTGGTTTTGAAAAGAGGTTAGGGTTTGAAAAATATGTTGGACAATTTAGGGTTAGGGTTAGGGTTTCTAACTCTTTCTCTCTCTTCTCTCTCTAATCTCTTTGCTATCTTTCTCTCTCTGGAAAGGACGAAATGGAAAAAATTTTAGATGGCTGATAGAAGGGCTCCTTATATAGGGGGCCGAGAAGATTCGAGAATTTGGTTCAAAATCAATGGCTTAGATTGAGTCAAGGTTTATTGACTTTGATCTAAGGGTTAAAGGTACGTGGTGGTTATAACTCTCCTGATAGGCTCAAATAAGGTTCACATGGATTATGTAAGAGCGCATGCAGATCATTGATTAAAATGATCCAAGGGCTGTTAACATTCGCTCGTTTACTCTTTTTGAGAAAACACGAATTCAACCAATAAGGATGCAACAGATGTTGGGCAAAAAGAGGTTAATAAACGCCCGTCCAAAAATAATTACAAATGCACCCTGAAGTATTTGCCGCTTTCGAATTCTACCCAAGGGAACATTCAGCCAATATAACCAACATTCCATAATTACAGAAAGACCCCAAAACTTTTTAAAACAAAATTTTAATTAATAAATACCTTATTTTAGAAGTTTATAAAATTCCCAAAAATTATTAAAAAAATAATTTTAGGGATTTAAACCTACTCAATTTATATATACACAATTATATGCAATATGAAATAAATGAGAACAATTCTAATGTGTGTGAGTGTTGGTAAAGGTATCTAGATCAATCAATCAAGAGGAATAAAATAGCAAACCAAATTCTGAGGTTCTTTGGTTTCTAGGATAGACACAATTTTGTCACAATTTCCAAACTATATGAACACTTATATAATTCAGACTCAAGTGAGTCAAAAGTATATGGTGCTTCAATCTCCCCCTTTGAAAATATGATACAAAATCTCCTTTGAGTCATCTAGGACTCGTAGGGCAACAAGAAATAAGGAAAACCTATTTTAAAAATTTATAAAATTCTGAAAAATTATTTTAAAAAAAAATAGGGATTTAAACCTACTCAATTTATATATACACAATTATATGCAATATGAAATAAATGAGAACAATTCTAATGTGTGTGAGTGGAGGTAAAGGTATCTAGATCAATCAATCAAGAGGAATAAAATAGCAAACCAAATTCTGAGGTTCTTTGGTTTCTAGGATAGACACAATTTTGTCACAATTTCCAAACTAGATGAATACAATACAGACTCAAGTGAGTTAAAAGTATAGGGTGCTTCAATCTCCCCCTTTGGAGATATGAGACAAAATCTCGTTTGAGTCATCTAAGACTCGTAGGGCAACAGGAAATAAGGAAAACCTATTCCTAAAAGAATTCTATCTACCCATTTCCTAGAAAATAAAAGTACATAACTCAACTATTTACAATTGAATACCCTATTACAACTGTTGAGAATAACTGTACAAAATCCTGCAATGAATCACTAAGATCAAGCTATTTAGAATATGTAAAAAGATTCATTAGACTCAAATTTCTCCCCCATTTTGTCTCAAATAGACAAAGGGAAAAAAATGTATAGAGATCAAAGAGATTAATCAGCATACACCATACCTATTGATTTACGCAAAGAAATAAATCGATTATAATCTAAAGGTTTGGTAAACATATCTGCGAGTTACAAATCAGTAGGAAGATAATTAATTTCTAATTCCTGAGTTTCACCAATTAGCGTATAAAGTGATGTCTTATTTTTATGTGTTTTGTTCGCGAGTGTTGAACAAAATGTTTAGAGATATTGATCGCGCTTAGATTATCACAATAGAGTTGCAATTGGTTTTCTTGAATACCATAATCACTTAGCATTTGCTTAAGCCAAAGTAATTGAGCACAACAGCTTCCAGCGGCTAAGTATTCAGATTCAGCTGTTGAGAGTGATGTGCAATTTTGTTTCTTACTACTCCATCCCACCAAATTATTACCTATATAATAACATGCTCCTGATGTACTTTTACTATCATCAGTACACCCAGCCCAGTCAGCATCAGTGTATCCAATTATAGTGCTAGGTGAAGCACCTTATACTCTTGACTCACTTGAGTCTATATTCTATAAGTGTTCATCTAGTTTGTAAATAGTGACAAAATTATGTCTAACCTAGAATCCAAATAACCTCAGAGCTTGCATTTCTATTTCATCTTTGATTGAAGGGACCTAGACCTAATTACCAACACTCACACATAGTAGAATGTATCATTTTCATGTCATATTGCATATTAGTGTGTGTACATATGTTGTGTGTGTTTAAATCCCCAATATTGTTTTTAAATCTTTTTTGGGATTTTTTAAAACATTTTAAAAATAAGGTTTTATTAATAAAACTTGGTTTTAAAAGTTATGGGGTAAATCTGCTATTTTAGAATGTTGGTTTAATTGTCTCAAAGTTAGTTTGGGTAGAAACCAAAAGCGGCAGAGACTTCGGGGTTTACTTTGTAATTATTTTAGACGCGCGTTTTATATTGTCTCATATGCCAACATGTGTTAGCTTCTGATTGGTGAGAAGAGTGTTTCCTCGCTGAGACAAATCGAGTGATCATTCTCATCCCTTGGATCGTTGTTATCAACGTTCTGCATGTCTTCCTTTATAATCTTTGTGATCCCCTTTGAACCAATCAGGAGAGCTTTAACCACCGCATATCGTATGCCCTTGGATCTAAGTCAATCGAACTTGACTAAATCTGGACCCTTGGTTTCAATCCCTATTCTCAAACCTTCCCTGTCTCTTATAAAAAGGCTCCTACTCTCAGCCTTCGAGGACTTTTGCCATTTTTATCATTTGAGAGAAAAGAAGAGAGAAAAGAAGAGAGAGTAGAGAGAGAAGAGAGAAACCAGAAGAGAGAGAGAAAGAGTTAGAAACCCTAACCCTAACCCTAAATCATCTACACAGTTCAAACCAAATATAAACCTTCAAACCTCTATACTTTACCAAACACAACCTTGAGTGTTTGAGTGTTTTAAAAGATGATTTGAGAGTTGGTTTGTTGCTGTAACCTCTTCTTCTTTGGATCTTGTTTCCAACTTAATCATTTTCTTAGATCTGTTGTTCTTGTATATAGAAATTTTTAGATCTGAGTTTTTCATGATATATTACACTCAGTTTGCATATTTGTTTCTCAGCTTGAGAAATATTTTGTTGATTCGTTTTCTGTAAATGTTTTTAACTTTGAAATCAACAAAAATGTTTTATGTTTCTAGTTCTCTTAAAACTAAACCTTTGACCTAGTTTGGAATCACACTTGGAGGTTTTCAATCTCAAAAATCTTTTTAAAACTCTGAGATTGATTAAGATCTTGACTGTCTTCTAAGCAAGATATCTGTGGATTGATTTAAAGTTCAAAACAGGTTCAAAGTTTTGTGAGAAGAGAGAAAAAGAAAAATCACATCATATAGACTTATATGTAATTTTCTATGACTGTTTGTACTTAATAAGTGTGAGTGTGTGCATGCATGTGTTAAAGAGCACCTCCACAAACACTTTCACACTACAACACGAAAAGTGTTGGTAATAAGATCTTGAGAAAAAAGAGTCGACGTAAAGAGCTTGAACAAATTGGAGTTAACAAACTGAGAGGACAACATCAACAATCAGAACTGCAGATAAGTTATAAGGACACCAGAGGGTACATTCCTAAACTTATATAGGTCTGAGTTGTATGCATGTTTGTTATATATTTTGTAACTGTTAAATTTGTTTATAGTGGATTTTTGTTTTACTCCGTAGAGGGAGTCGTGGATGTTTCCTCAATTGGTGAGGTTTTACCACGTAAAAATCTTATACTTAATCTTCCTACATCTTCTCATCTCATTCTTGGTTGTGTTGGGTTTAAAAGCTTGTTTTAAAACTGTTTAATAAACCTGTTATTCAAATCTTGAATAGATCTCGTACATACTGTTTTGTTAAACACATCTTGTGTTCAAATAGTTTTGTTTTTTCAAGAAAAGAGTTTCCTCAAAAAACAGCTCGGAGTTACTTAAATAGTTTATTTTTAATTAACGGCTTTAGTAATAGAATTTCAATTGGTATCAGAGCTTTGTAAACTTCTTTTAAAGAGATCCTGTGTTTCTGAAATTGTTTTCTGAAAATTAAATACGGACGAGAAAAATGAAAGATTTGGTAACTTGACCAGACCTCCTATCTTTGATGGAACCAATTTTGCTTACTGGAAAGTAAGGATGATTGCTTTCATTCAAGGAACTCTGGGAGATGATGTCTGGGACATTGTTGAAAATGGTTACACTTTTCCTATAAAACCAGCCACTGAAGGAAGTAATGAGAGGGTTAAGAAAGTTTTAAGTGAGTTCACACAAGAAGAGAAACAAGTTTCTCGCAACAATAACATAGGAAAGAATGCTATATTTATGTCTATAAATGAACATGAGTTCAAAAGAATCTCATCATGTACCACTTCTAAGGAAGCTTGGGACACTTTAGTTACTGCTCATGAAGGTGACACTAGAGTTAAGGCTGCTAAAACTCAAATGCTCATTCAACAGTATAATTCCCTAATTATGTCAGAGACTGAGTCATTTGATGACTTCTATATGAACCTGACTGATATTGTGACCAAACTGTATGCTAATGGGATAACTTATGATAGACAAGAAATTGTATCTAAAATTCTGAGATCATTACCACAGAAATTTGATAACAAAAGATATGCTATTGAGGAAATGTGTGATATTAATCTCACTCCTGAACTACTCAGCAGTAAATTAAGAACTGTGGAAATGGAACTGGAATTTAAAAAACAATTAACCCAGTCCCATAGGAAACAGACTAGTTCCAATCTAAGCTTCTCTTCTAAATTGATTAAGCTTGAGTTTAATACTTCCAATGATGATTATGATGAGGAATGCGATATAGAGAGTTTGGACAATCAGATTGCCTTAATGTCAAAACAGTTTAAGAAAATCGTTAAATTTAGAAACAACATGGAAAATAAACAAGGCAAGTCCAATTATACAACTCCTTTTAATCACAGACCTCATGAGAAAAGCCATGACAAAAATCACAAGGACTCTCACACTAAACCTATTAGAGACCTTAAGAAGACTGAATGCGATAGATGTGATAAACTAGGACACATTGCACAAGACTGTAGAGTTAACTTGAACACTCAAAACAAACACACTAGAGCCAATATTTGCAAAACATGGGATGATTCAAGTGAATCTGAAAATGAGGAACCTGAGTCTTCTGATGTTTTTCACCCTTGCATGTCTTTCTTTGCCAAAATTATCTATAATGATGATATGCCTGTGTTTTTTAATGAGGATGATTATAGTAATTCTACTTCTGATGTTTCGAAAACTGCTGTTACTAGTTTAGATGCTTTGATTACTGAGAATATTGTTATCTGTTCCTCGGGGTGTGTGGGTCAAAGGGAAAGCGATAATGACGATGGCAATGGGTGTGTGAGTACAAAGAATGAAGCTCTAGGGGTCACTTCACACACTACACTTAGTGACTCGGACAATGAAGACCTCCCTGATATTCACACTCTCTATGCTAAAACTCTCAAGAAAAGCACTAGACTAGAAAAGATTGTGAAAGATCTCACTAAGAAGTTAGAAGATCTAAGCCTAATGGTTAAACTGAATGCTGAAGAGTATACCACCCAATGTCTAACTCAAGAAAGTGAAATTAAAATGTTTGATGAAAAACTCAGAAATTTAAATGAAACAAATGAAACTCTGGAGAAAAAATACAAAGGGACATTGTTAGAATTGGAACAAACTAAAGAAAAGACAGCAACTGTTTTCAAAAAATTTACTAAATTTGAAAACAACTCAAACTGTTTTGATGAATTTGTTGCTGAATCAAAAACCAATTCTGATTATCGAACTGGAATAGGATTTTGCCCCAATTTGAAGACACAAACAAAACCTTTTGAAACTATCAAGTTTGTGTCAGGAGGTAAAAGACCTATTGAAACTTGCCCAGACTTTCATTCTATAAAAACTGAGTTTGACTCAAAACATCAAAATTTTAACATTGGGGAATCAAGTTGCTCTAAACCTGAAAGTTCACCCAAGGCTAAATACGTCTGCCCCTTTATTAGGAAGAGTGAGTCTGCATTCAAGACTGTCACACCTAGGAATAGAGTTCAACCTCAAAACTTCTCAAAACCTTTGTTTAGAGACTTTCCTAAGGAGACCCCAATTTTGAGCAATCTTTACTGCTCCTATTGCGACATATACGGTCATTCTTTTGACTGTTGCTATGCTAGGAGATTAGTTAAACCTGTCTATAATCCTCATATCTATCAGAACTTTAACTATTCTAGAAGGAGCCGCAATAATTATATACTTCCTAGACAACCAGATAAAAACTCTAATTATAGAAAGAGAAAGACCAAACCTAAAAGAACATTTCCTAGAAGGATTCCTAAGCACTTTCCTAAACAAAATGCTCATGTTTTTCATAAAATTCAAAATCATACGCAAAACATTTTTCAACAAAAATCTAATGCTCGCAAATTTTATCAATTGAGAGCTAATAAGCGCAAAAGGAAAACTAGCCCAATTTGGGTTAGAAAAGATGATCTATTACCTCAGATGAAGTGTAACATAGTTGTTACTGCTCTAAAAGCTGAACACACATCATCTGGTTGGTATTTAGACTCTGGATGTTCTAACCACATGACTGGGGATGAAACTAAACTTTTAAACAAAACCAGCTTTGCTGGTGGTAAAATCATATTTGGTGATGGAGTTTCATCTCAAATCACAGGCAAAGGAACTCTCCAAGAAAATGGACTTCCTATTCTTGAAAATGTCCTTCTAGTTAAAGGTCTTAAGGCAAATCTACTTAGTATATCGCAATTTTATGACTCAGATCATACTGTTACCTTTTCAAAGAACAATTGCAAAATTTTAAATGAAAAAGGTGAATGTATAATTACAGGATTTAGGACTCCTGACAATTGTTATACTATCATGAACAAATCTGAAATCTGTAATGTTGCCAGAATGGATGACAACGAGATATGGCATAACAGAATGGGTCATATAAATTACGATAACCTTAGTAGACTGACCTCTCAAGAAATAGTTAGAGGAGTTCCTAAAATCAAACTCATTCCTAATATTGTCTGTGGTTCTTATCAGGAAGGTAAAATTGTTAAGGCACCTCATAAGAAAGTTAATGATGTTCTTACCTCTAATCCCTTGGAGCACATCCATATGGACCTAATGGGTACCTCCCAAACTGTTAGTCTTTGTGGACACAGTTATATTTTAGTTATGGTTGATGACTTCACCAGATTTACTTGGGTAGCCTTTTTAAAACAAAAGTCTGACACTTTCCAAACTTTCTTAAAAATCCTTCTTCAGATTTAAAATGAAAAGGACACTCAAGTAAATAGAATCCGTAGTGATAGAGGTGGAGAATTCAAAGACACTGGTATTATTGAATACTGTGACTATAATGGTTACAAACATGAATTCAGTGCTCCTAAGACTCCACAACAAAATGGAATTGCAGAAAGAAAGAATCATACCCTTCAAGAGATGGCACGTGTTATGTTACATGCCAAGAATTTACCTAAGTATTTTTGGGTAGAATCTATTCGTACTGCCTGTCACATCATAAATAGGGTATATCTTAGAAAGAATTCCAAAAAAATCCCTTACGAACTTTGGTACAAGAAAAAGTCCAATCTTAAGTAGCTTAGAACTTTTGGTAGAACTTGTTATGTATGCAAAGATAGGGAACACTTATCCAAATTTGAGAGTAGGTGAGATAAAGCTATATTTTTAGGATACTCACCTAATAGTAGAGCCTATCGAGTGTATAATCTTCACACTAAAACCTTGATGGAATCCATAAATGTAATTGTGAATGACACTATTGTAGAGAGTAAGACTGGTGAATCAACTATTGAGGGAGAGCCTACAAACATTTTAGAAAATAACTCTCCTGAAATAGATGATTCATTACCAATTAAGACACCTGAAGAACCTAACTGGGTTTCTAAGGATCATCCCATAAATAACGTAGTTGGTAACCCTAGTGAGCCAGTGCGTACAAGATCCCAACTAAGAAACTATGCACATTATGCATGTTTTGTTTCCCTTGTGGAACCAAAGAATGTAGATGAGGCATTGAATGACTCTCACTGGATTTCTTCTATACGGGAAGAACTTCTTCAACTTGTCATTTATGATGTTTGGTATCTTGTTCCTCGTCCTAATCACAAAAAGCTTATTGGCACACGTTGGATTTTTAAAAATAAGACTGATGAAAGTGGGATAATCATTAGAAATAAAGCTAGATTAGTTGCTCAAGGATACTCTCAAATTGAAGGAATAGATTTTAACGAGACCTTTGCTCATGTTACTCGGTTAGAATCTGTTCGTCTGCTCTTTGCTATAGCTTGTCACATGCATTTTACACTTTACCAAATGGATGTAAAATCTGCATTCCTTAATGGAATATTGACTGAAGAAACCTATGTAGAATAACCTAAAGGGTTCATTGACCCTTAATATCAAAATCATGTATTTCGTCTTAAAAAGGCTCTGTATGGCCTTAAACAAGCACCTAGAGCTTGGTATGAGCGTCTTTGCAGTTTCCTCATAGATAAAGGTTCCAAAAGAGGTGGAAATGATCAAACTCTTTTTGTCAAACATTTTGACAAACACATCATTATTGCTCAAGTTTATGTTAACGATATTATCTTTAGATCAACTTCTCCCTCAAAAGTAAAATCCTTCTCTGAAACTATGCATAAGGAATTTCAAATGTCCCTTATGGGGGAGTTACAATTCTTCTTAGGTCTTCAAGTCAAACAAAGTTCAGAAGGATTATTTGTATCGCAATCTAAGTACGCTTTAGAGATAGTAAAGAAATTTGGCCTCGAGAGTGCTAAAGATGCTAAAACGCCCATGAGTACTACGTTAAAACTTTCTAAAGATGAACATAGAAAATTCGTAGATCCTACTCTATATCGTAGTATGATAGGAACCTTACTATATCTTACTGCCTTGCGTCCTGATATTATGTATGTTGTGTGTGTATGTGCTCCTTATCAAAATAACCCTAAAGAGAGCCATTTGAATGCTGTTAAACATATCATTAAATATGTAAAAGGCACTCTGAATCTAGGACTTTGGTACACTAATGACACACCAAGCACTATAATTGGGTACACTGATGCTGACTGGGCTGGGTGTACTGATGATAGTAAAAGCACATCAGGAGATTGTTATTATATAGGTAATAACTTGGTAGGATGGAGTAGTAAGAAACAAAACTGCACATCACTCTCGACAGCTGAATCTGAGTACATAGCTGCTGGCAGCTGTTGTGCTCAATTATTGTGGCTTAAACAAATGCTAAGTGATTATGGTATTCAAGAAAACCAATTGCATCTCTATTGTGATAATCAGAGTGCGATTAATATTTCTAAAAACCCTGTTCAACACTCGCGAACAGAGCACATAAAAATTAGACATCACTTTATACGCGAATTGGTTGAAACTAAGGAATTAGAAATAAATTATCTTCCTACTGCTTTGCAACTCGCAGATATGTTCACCAAACCTCTAGATTATAATAGATTCATTTCCTTGCGTAAATCTATTGGTATGGTTTGTGCTGAGTAATACATTTGCTGCTTATCCAATTTTTTCCCTTTGTCCATTTGAGACAAAATGGGGGAGAAATTTGAGTCTCTAATAATTCTTTACATATGCTAAACAACTTGATCCTAGTGATTCATTGCAGGTGTTTGTACAGCTTTTCTCAACAGATGTTATAGGGTATTCAATTGTAAATAGTTGAGTTATGTAATTTTATTTTCTAGGATTTAGGTAGATAGAATCTTTATAGGAATAGGTTTTTCTTTTCTCTTGTCACCCTACGAGTCCTAGTTGACTCAAAGGAGATTTTGTCTCATATTTCCAAAGGGTTAGATTGAAGCACCTTATACTCTTGACTCACTTGAGTCTATATTGTATAAGTGTTCATCTAGTTTGGAAATAGTGACAAAATTATGTCTAACCTAGAATCCAAAGAACCTCAGAGCTTGCATTTCTATTTCATCTTTGATTGAAGGGACCTAGACCTAATTACCAACACTCACACATAGTAGAATGTATCATTTTCATGTCATATTGCATATTAATGTGTGTACATATGTTGTGTGTGTTTAAATCCCCAATATTGTTTTTAAATTTTTTTGGGATTTTTTAAAACATTTTAAAAATAAGGTTTTATTAATAAAACTTGGTTTTAAAAAGTTATGGGGTAAATCTTCTATTTTAGAATGTTGGTTTAATTGTCTCAAAGTTAGTTTGGGTAGAAACCAAAAGCGGCAGAGACTTCAGGGTTTACTTTGTAATTAGTTTAGACGCGCATTTTATATCGTCTCATATGCCAACATGTGCTAGCTTCTGATTGGTGAGAAGTGTGTTTCCTTGCTGAGACAAATCAAGTGATCATTCTCATCCCTTGGATCGTTCTTATCAACGTTCTGCATGTCTTCCTTCATAATCCTTATGATCCCCTTTGAACCAATCAGGAGAGCTTTAACCACCGCATATCGTATGCCCTTGGATCTACGTCAATAGAACTTGAATAAATCTGGACCCTTGGTTTCAATCCTTATTCTCGAACCTTCCCAGCCTCTTATAAAAAGGCTCCTACTCTCATCCTTCGAGGGCTTTTGCCATTTTCGTCATTTAAGAGAAAAGAAGAGAGAGTAGAGAGAGAAGAGAGAAACCAGAAGAGAGAGAAAGAGTTAGAAACCCTAACCCTAACCCTAAATCGTATACACAGTTCAAACCAAATATAAACCTTCAAACCTCTATACTTTACCAAACACAACCTTGAGTGTTTGAGTGTTTTAAAAGATGATTTGAGAGTTAGTTTGTTGCTGTAACCTCTTCTTCTTTGGATCTTGTTTCCAACTTAATCATTTTCTTAGATCTGTTGTTCTTATTTATAGAAATTTTCAGATCTGAGTTTTTCATGATATATTACACTTAGTTTGCATGTTTGTTTCTCAGCTTGAGAAATATTTTGTTGATTCATTTTCTGTAAATGTTTTTAACTTTGAAATCAACAAAACTGTTTTCTGTTTCTAGTTCTCTTAAAACTAAACCTTTGACCTAGTTTGGAATCACACTTGGAGGTTTTCAATCTCGAAAATCTTTTCAAAACTCTGAGATTGATTAAGATCTTGACTGTCTTCTAAGCAAGATATCCGTGGATTCTGGGATTGATTTAAAGTTCAAAACAGGTTCAATGTTTTGTGAGAAGAGAGAAAAAGAAAAATCACAGCATATAGACTTATATGTAATTTTCTAGGACTGTTTGTACTTAATAAGTGTGAGTGTGTGCATGCATGTGTTAGAGAGAACCTCCACAAACACTTTCACACTACAACACGAAAAGTGTTGGTAATAAGATCTTGAGAAAAAAGAGTCGACGTAAAGAGCCTGAACAAATTGGAGTTAACCAACTGAGAGAACAACATCAACAATCAGAACTGCAGAGAAGTTATAAGGACACCAGAGGGTACATTCCTAAACTTATATAGGTCTGATTTGTATGCATGTTTGTTATATAGTTTGTAACTGTTAAATTTGTTTATAGTGGATTTTTGTTTTACTCCGTAGATGGAGTCATGGATGCTTCCTCAATTGGTGAGGTTTTACCACGTAAAAATCTTGTACTTACTCTTCCTACATCTTCTCATCTCATTCTTGGTTGTGCTGGGTTTAGAAGCTTGTTTTAAAATTGTTTAATAAACCTGTTATTCAAATCTTGAATAGATCTCGTACATACTATTTTGTTAAACACATCTTGTGTTCAAATAGTTTTGTTTTTTCAAGAAAAGAGTTTCCTCAAAAAACATCTCGGAGTTACTTAAATAGTTTATTTTTAATAAACGACTTTAGTAACCGAATTTCACTAGGTGTATCACTAGTGCACCAAAGTCCTAGGTTCAGAGTGCCTTTTGTATATTTAATAATTCTTTTAACAGAAGATAGATGGCTCTCTTTAGGGTTGTTTTGATAACGAGCATATACACACACATCATACATTATATCAGGATGCGAGGTAGTAAGGTATAGCAAAGTTCCTATCATACTACGATATAGAGTTGGATCTATAGATTTTCCAGTTTCATCTTTAGATAGTTTTACCGTAGTACTCATGGGAATTTTAGCATCTTTAGCACTCTCAAGGCCGAATTTTTTTACTATCTCTAAAGCGTATTTAGATTGCGAGACAAATAATCCTTCTGAATTTTGTTTGACTTGAAGACCTACAAAAAAATTGCAACTCCCCCATATAAGACATTTGAAACTCTTTATGCATAATTTCAGAAAAGGATTTTACTTCTGAGGGAGAAGTTGATCCTAAGATGATATCGTCAACATAAACTTGAGCTATAATGATGTACTTGCTAAAATGTTAGAAAAGTAGAGTTTGATCATTTCCACCTCTTTTAAAACCTTTATCTAAGAGGAAGCTGGAAAGACGCTCATACCAGGCTCTAGGCGCTTGTTTAAGGCCATACAGAGCCTTTTCAAGACGAAATACATGATTTGGATATTGAGGGTCAATAAACCCTTTTGGTTGTTCTACATAGGTCTCCTCAGTCAATATTTCGTTAAGGAATGAAGATTTTACATCCATTTGGTAAAGTGTAAAATGCAAGTGACAAGCTATGGCAAAGAGAAGGCGAAGAGATTCTAAACGAGTAACAGGAGCAAAAGTTTCGTTAAAATCTATTCCTTCAACTTGAGAATATCCTTGAGCAACTAATCTCTCTTTGTTTCTAATGATTATCCCACTTTCATCAGATTTGTTTTTCAATATCCAACGTGTGCCAATAATCTTTTTGTGAGTAGGCCTAGGTACAAGATACCAAACATCATGAATGACAAATTGAATAAGTTCCAGTGAGAGACATTCAATACCTCATTTACATTCTTTGGTTCCACTAGGGAAATAAAACATGCATAATGAGCATAATTTCTTAATTGAGATCTTGTACGCACATGCTCACTAGGATTATCAACAACGTTATTTATGGGATGGTCTTTAGAAACCCAGTTAGGTACTTTAGGTTTCTCAATTGGTAATGAGTCATCTATTTCTGGAGAGTCATTTTCTAAAATATTTGTAGGCTCTTCCACAATAATTGATTCACCAGTCTTACTCTCTACAGTAGTGTCACTTACAATTAAATTTATGGATTCCATCATGGTTTTAGTGCGCAGATTATAAACACGGTAGGCTCTACTGTTTGGCGAGTATCGTAGAAAAATAGCTTTATCTCCTCGGCTCTCAAATTTGGAAAAGTGTTCTCTATCTTTCCATACATATCAAGTACTACAAAAGGTTCTAAATTACTTAAATGGGGATTTCTCTTATACAAAAGCTCGTAAGGAGTTTGTTTAGAATTCTTTCTAAGATAGACCATATTGATAATGTGACACGCAGTAGGAATAGATTCTATCCAAAAATATTTAGGCAAATTCTTGTCATGTAACATAACGCGTGCCATCTCTTGAAGAGTGCGATTCTTTCTCTCGGTGATACCATTTTTTTGAGGAGTTTTAGGTGCACTAAACTCATGTTTGTAACCATTATAGTCACAGTACTCTATTATACCAGTGTCCTTGAATTCTCCACCTCTATCACTACGAATTCTATTTACTTGAGTGTCCTTCTCATTTTCAATCTGAAGAAGTATTTTTAAGAAAGTTTAAAAAGTGTCAGACTTTTGTTTTAAGAAGGCTACCCACGTAAATCTAGTGAAGTCATCAACCATAACAAGAATGTAACTGTGTCCACATAGACTAACAGTTTGGGAGGGACCCATTAGTTCCATATGGATGAGCTCTAAGGGGTTAGAGGTAAGGATATCTTTGACTGTCTTATGAGGTGCCTTAACAATTTTTCCTTCCTGATAGGAACCACAGACAATATTAGAAATGGATTTGATTTTTGGAACTCCTCTAACTATTTCTTGAGAAGTCAATCTACTAAGATTATAGTAATTTATGTGACCCATCATGTTATGCCATATCTCATTGTCATCCATTCTAGCAAAATTACAAATTTCAAAATTATTCATGACAGTATAACAATTGTCAGGAGTCCTGAATCCTGTAATTATGCATTCACCCTTTTCATTTAAAATTTTGCAATTGTTCTTTGGAAAGGTAACAATATGATCTGAGTCACAAAATTATGAGATACTAAGTAGATTGGCCTTAAGACCTTTAACTAAAAGAACATTTTCAAGAACAGGAAGTCCTTCTTCTTGGATAGTTCCTTTACCTATGATCTGAGATGATACTCCATCACCAAAAATAACTTTTGCTCCAGCAAAGCTGGTTTTGTTTAAGAGTTTTGTATCATCCCCAGTCATGTGTTTAGAACATCCAGAGTCTAAATACCAACCAGAAGATGTGTGTTCAGCTTTTAAAGAAGTAATAACAATGTTACACTTCATCTAGGGTAATATATCATCTTTTCTAATCCAAATTGCTCTTATTTTCATTTTGCGCTTATTTGCTCTCAATTGATAAAATTTTCGAGCATTCGATTTTTGTTGAAAAATATTTTGCATATGATTTTGAATTTTATGAAACACATGAGCATTTGGCTTAGGAAGGTGTTTAGGAATACTTCTAGGGAATGATGTTTTAGGTTTGGTCTTTCTCTTCCTATAATTAGAGTTTTTGTCTGGTTGTCTAGGCAAAACATATTTGTTGCGACTTCTCCTAGAATAGTTAAAGTTTTGATAAATAGGAGGATTACAGATAGGTTTAAGTAGTCTTCTAGCATAGCAACCATCAAAACAATGGCCGTATATATCGCAGTAGGAGAAATAAAGGTTGCTCAAGGTAGGAGTCTCCTTAGGAAAATCTCTAAACATCGGCTTTAAGGAATTTTGAGATTGAACCTTATTCCTAGATACAACAGTTTTGAATGTAGATTGACTTTTTCTAATGGAGGGACAAACATATTTAGCCTTAGGTGAACTTTCATGTTTAGAGTAACTTGATTCCCCAATATCAAAATTTTGATGTTTTGTGTCAAACTCAGTTTTTAGAGAATGAAAGTCTGGGCAGGTTTCAATAGGTCTTTTACCTCATGACACAAACTTGATAGGTTCAAGAAATTTTATTTGTGTCTTCAAATTGGGGCAAAACCCTATTCCAATTCGATCATTAGAATTGATTTTTAATTCAGCAACAAATCCATTAAAACAGTTTGAGTTATTTTCAAATTTTGTAAATTTTTCGAAAATAGTTGATGTCTTTTCCTTAGTTTGTTTCAATTCTAACAATGTCTCTTTGTATTTTTTCTCTAGAGTTTCATTTATTTCAGTCAAATTTTTCAGTTTTTGATCAAACATTTTGATTTCACTTTCATGAGATAGACATTGGGTAGTATACTCTTCAGCATTAAGTTTGACCATCAGACATAGATCTTCTAGTTTCTTAGTGAGATCTTTCACTATCTTCTCTATTCTAGTGATTTTCTTGAGAGTTTTCGCATAAAGTGTGTGAATATCAGGGAAGTCTTCATTATCCGAGTCACTAAGTGTAGTGTGTGAAGTGACCCCTAAGGCTTAAATTCTTGGACTCACACACCCATTGACATCGTCATTCTCACTTTCCCTTTGACTCACACAACCCGTGGTAGAAATAACAATGTTCTCAGTAATTAAAGCATCTAAACCAGTAACAGCATGATTCACAACAACAGAAGTATAATTACTAGATTCATCCTCACTAACAAGCATAGGAGGCATATCATCATTATAGATAATCTTGGCAAAGAAAGACATGCAAGGATCAAAAACATTAGATGACTCAGGTTCCTCATTTTTAGAGTCACTTGAATCATCCCATGTCTTGCAAATGTTGGCCCTGGTGTGTTTATTTTGAGTGTTCAAGTTAACTCTACAATCTTGTGCAATGTGTCCTAGTTTTCCACATCTAAAGCATTTAGTCTTCTTAAGGTCTCTGTTAGGTCTAGAGTGAAAGTCCTTGTGATGTTTGTCTTGACTTTTCTCATGAGGTTTATGATTAGAGTGAGTTGGATAATTGGACTTTCCTTATTTGTTTGCCATGTTGTTTCTAAACTTAATAATTTTCTTAAACTGTTTTGACATTAAGGCAATCTGATTGTCCAAACTCTCTATATTGCATTCCTCATCAGAGTCATCATTGGGAATGTTAAACTCAGGCTTAATCAACTTAGAAGAAAAACTCAGATTGGAACTAGTCTGTTTCCTATGGGACTGGGTTAATTGTTTCTTAAATTCTAATTCCATTTCCACAGTTCTTAATTTACTACTGAGTAATTCAGGAGTGAGATTTATGTCACGCATTTCCTCAATAGCATATCTTTTGTTGTCAAATTTCTGTGGTAAAGATCTCAGAATTTTAGATACAATTTCATGTCTATCATATGTTATCCCATTATCATGCAGTTTGGTCATAATATCAGTCAAGTTCATATAGAAGTCATCAAATAACTCAGATTCATACACGATTAAAGAGTTATACTGTTGAATGAGCATTTGTGTTTTAGCAGCCTTAACTCTAGTGTCACCTTCATGAGCAGTAACCAAAGTGTCCCAAGCTTCCTTAAAGTAGTACAGGATGAGATTCTTTTGAACTCATGTTCATTTATGGACATAAATATGGCATTCTTTCCTTTATTATTGTTGCGAGAAACTTGTTTCTCTTCTTGTGTGAACTCACTTAATAATTCTTAACCCTCTCATTACTTCCTTCAGTGGATGGTTTAGTAGGAAAAATGTATCCATTTTCAACAACGTCCCAAACATCATCTCCCAAAGTCCCGTGAATGAAAGCAATCATCCTTACTTTCCAGTAAGCAAAATTGGTTCCAACAAAGATAGGAGGTCTGGTCAAGTTACCAAATCTTTCATTTTTCTCATCCATGTTGGATTTTCAGAAAACAATTTCATAAACACGGGATCTTTTAAAAGAAGTTTACAAATCTCTGATACCAATTGAAAATCCATTACTAAAGTCGTTTAATATAAAATTAAACTATTTAAGTAACTCCGAACTGTTTCTTGAAGAAACTCTTTTCTTTAAAAACCAAATCTAATTAATCACAAGATGTGTTTAACAAAAATATGTACGAGATCTATTCAAGATTTGTTAACAGGTTTAATAAATCAGTTTAAAAACTTTAAACTCAGCACAACCAAAAATTAGATGAGGAGATGTAGAAAGATTAAGAACAAGGGATTTTTTACGTGGTAAAACCTCACCCAACTGAGGAAACGTCCACGACTCCCTCTACGGAGTAACCAAAAAAAATTCCACTAAAACAAATTATAACAGTTACAAACAATATAACAAATATGCACACAACTCATACCTATACAAGTTTAGGAATTTACCCACTGGTGTCCTTATAACTTCTCTGCAGTTCTGATTGTTGATGTTGTTCTCTCAGTTTGCTAGCTTTCAATTTGTTCAAGTTCTTTACGTCGACTCTTGTTCTTGAGATCTTATTACCAACACTTTTAGTGTGGTAGGGTGATAGTGTTTGTGGAGGTGCTTTCTAACATATGCATGCACACACACACTCTTATTTTATACAGACAGTCCTATCAAATTACATATAAGATCTATATGCAGTGATTTTCTATTTCTCTCTTCGTTATAAAACTTAGCCTTATTTGACCTTTATTATATCCCGAAATCCACGGCTATCTTGCTCGGAAGACGTATCAAGATCTTAATCAATATCAGGTTTTAAAAATATTTTTGAGATTGAAAATCACCAAGTGCGATTCAAACTAGGTCGAAGGTTTTGTTTTACAAAAACTAGAAACAGAAAATGTTATTGTTGATTTCAAAGTTAAAAACATTTACAAAAAATAATCAATAATAGATTTCTCAAGACGAGAAACAAAATATGCAGATCTAAGTGAAATGTAGCATAAAATGCTCCGATCTAATATTTCTATAAAGCAGAAACTTAGATCTAAGTGAAATGCTTAAGTTGGACACAAGATCTAAGAACGAAGAAGTTACAGCATCAACTAACTAATCAAACCAACTCTCAAACACTCAAGATTGTGTTTGGTATAAACTGGTTTTGAAAAGAGGTTAGGGTTTGAAAAAGATATTGGACGATTTAGGGTTAGGGTTATGGTTTCTAACTCTTTTTCTCTCTTCTCTCTCTACTCTCTTTACTCTCTTTCTCTCTCTGGAAAGGATGAAATGGCAAAAGTCTTAGATGGCTGAGAGAAGGACTCCTTATATAGGGGGCAGAGAAGATTCGAGACTTTGGATCAAAATCAATGGCTTAGATTGAGTCAAGGTTTATTGACTTTGATCCAAGGGTTAAAGGTACGCGGTGGTTATAACTCTCCTGATTGGCTCAAATAAGGTTCACATGGATTATGTAAGAGCGCATGCAGATCATTGATTAAAACGATCCAAGGGCTGTTAACTTTCGCTGGTTTACTCTCTTTGAGAAAACACAAATCCAACCAATAAGGATGCAACAGATGCTGGGCAAAAAGAGCTTAACAAACGCGCGTTCAAAAATAATTACAAATGCACCCTGAAGTCTCTACCGCTTTTGGATTCTACCCAATTGAACTTTCAGCCAATATAACCAACAATCCATAATTGCATAAAGACCCCAAAACTTTTTAAAACAAAATTTTAATTAATAAAAACCTTATTTTAAAAGTTTATAAATTCACAAAAATTATTAAAAAACTATTTTAGGTATTTAAACCTACTCAATTTATATATACACAATTATATGCAATATGAAATAAATGAGAACAATTCTAATGTGTGTGAGTGTTGGTAAAGGTATCTAGATTAATCAATCAAGAGGAATAAAATAGCGAACCAAATTCTGAGGTTCTTTAGTTTCTAGGATAGACACAATTTTGTCACAATTTCCAAACTAGATGAACACTTATACAACGCAGACTCAAGTGAGTCAAAGTATAAGATGCTTCACTTTTTTGCCCCTTCAACACCAGTGACAATCTTTTCAAAAAGATCAGAAACTTTCCTCTTCCTCGTCATTAGATCAGCAATGGAGGTAACCAAATCAGAGGAATATTCTTCAACAACAGAAGGAGATGCTGGCCTTTGCTCAAGATCAATCACCAAAGTACTTGGAACAATAGGTCGAGCAATAAAGTAGGAAGTAGTGTTCTTGCATTCCAACAAATAGGAAGAAGATCTTACGTGCTCCCCAACAACTGATTGTTGAAGACCTCATATAAACTTTAACTCTTATATATTAATATCACTCTCTTTGGGGGGGGTTTCTTTTATTGTCAACTATAAATTAAAATTATAAAAAGCAAAAGTCAGTGAAAGATTTTATCAAACAAAAACAAAGCTAGTTTAAAAATAAAGAACAACCTATCCCATTGCCATAAGGTGCACATCTGGGACCTTGGTACACATCATCGCCCTTTAATGGAGGGTGATGCCAATTTTTCATCATAACCCCATGATCAAAATAATCTCTATTAGAATCGGGGAGATTAACCATCAAGGCTCTGTTAACATACCTAGTTTTTAAATAAAAAGTAGTGTCGCTGGTGACCCATTTATAACAAAACATAATTTCAGGAATCCCTAGGTGGGTTCCATGTATTTGATTTATTTTATGTACCCCATTAACTACCCTCTATGTATTTGGAACTACTCTTGCAGGTAAAATATTAAAGTATTGGCAAAATTTCAAACACAGGGGATTAGGCAGGAAAGAAAAACCACATTCAGTCACATAAATGGACGGAAATCAGTGTCCCTCCACTAAAGAAAAGAAATCACAAGGATAAACAAGTTCTTCCAAATCAACCTAGGATGGAATCGCAAAATCGGTTTTAAACTTATCCAATGACTCAATAGAATAAGCCATGGTGAGTAAAACAAAGAAAGAAGGAAGAAATTCTTACAAAAGATTAAGGAATCAACTAAGACAGGTGACAGAAAGAATTTTCGTAAGGAGAAAAATGAGAAAATATGAACTTTGGAAGCAAAGATGGAAAAGGGTAGAAGACAATCAGATTTTACCGTCTTTATATATGCCACCTCGAAAAATGAGAAAAGTAATGATCAAAACAGACGACGGTTGCGTTCTCGGCGGCTAATCGGTGGAAAAAGACGCAAATCCCCAAGTGTTCACCAGAACTAAAAATATTTATAAATTTGTCATTTCGTGCTCAAAACTGTTACACAAAGTGGAAAAAGTTTACAAGTGTTGAAGGTCTGTAATTTACCAAGACATGGGAAATGTGCCCGAACAACTTTTTGGGTAAAATATTCCACAGTCTCGCATCCAACTTCAACTGTGAAACATTGGGGGCGTCTTTTCATACAAAAATTAGTCAGCTAACGTGGACCAATTATATGAAGACACGCATCATCGCACATGGCACAAGTTCAAATGCCGAGCTACTTAGTGTACCGAGCTACTTAGTGTACCGAGCTACCAAGTGTACCGAGCAACTTATAGGGAATGCCAAATGACCAGACAGATTCAATGCTTATTATATTACAATTCATTCCTTACCATGTAAAAATGTAAATTCCTATTCGATAAAATCACACTATCTATTCACATTGACAGTCCAAAGGCTATAAATATATTGTAATACCCTCTTGGCAGGGCAAGTGAAAATAGTCGAAACCAAGGCAAGACACCCAGTAATACAAACCAGTGGACGTATGCCATTTCTTTAAGGCTGAACCACTTTAAAAATCTTTTGCCTTATTTCTTTGCTCATATTTATCCGTGATTAATTAATTAAATCAAATCTAGTTTTTTACATCAACAGTTACATTGGTATAATGTGGGATATCGGGATGAGGAAAAGTTGTGTGAGACTCGTGATGCAGTAAAAACCACTGTGGAGGTAGTTTTAGGTTAAAGTAATTAACTTAACAACTATAATATGTTCATTTATTATAATTTAATTTTTTTATTTTAGTCCCATATCCAAATATTTGTATATGGTGACTTATTAAATCTCGGTTTGGGGTCATGTATATGTTTATTTGCAGTGGACCTCACTCATGATGTGTTGCTAACCCCCTTTCAGATTCGTTTAATTTGGTATCATAGGATTCAACTTTGTCATTGCTTCTCATTGAAATTATTTTGTATTTTGAGGAATTTAAGTGTAATGATTTCTTTTGGATGGTTATATCGGTCAGATTATTTATTATCGGATCCTTGATTTATGGGGTTCTAAAGTTATATTCAATACATTTTGATTTCACTGTATTTGAGATCTATGAATACTATGTTTTTTTTTATTGTCACTTTATTTTTATAAATATCGAGGTTTTTTTACTATTAACATTCTTTATGTTATTCACATGCTTAAATATTTATTAAATATGATGTTTGTAATTTCAATATTTAGAATTGACCACTCTAAATATGAACAATACAAATCGTCACATTTTCATTGACGATGGTATGGTAATTGGAGTTTGGTTATTATACAAGGAGATGTTCAAAGTCATAAAATGCTAAATTTTTATTGATTTTGAATAAAGAAAATTTATTTTGTTTGCATTAGGGGAGTTAAATGATAATTGTTATATAGTTTCAGTTTCCATATTTTTCCTCTCTTATTTTTACTTGCCTGCAGCTATAATATAAGGTTTTTGATTTTAATAACTCTTTACTTTGTGATGCTAGTAGGGTGGAGATGGGGTGAGGATGAGGGTGAGGGTGAGGGTGAGGGTGGAGAAAGGGTGGTGAAGATAGATAGAGGGAGTGTAGACTTTAATAACTCCCAACTCTTGTAACATGTGATCGTTAAACACCTATTTACAAGATGTATTTGAGTTTAAAATCTCCTATTTATATTGTCTTTAAAAAAATGAAATGTCTTTTTCAAGAACCATCTATTTTAAAGAACTTGTCAAGATAAAAAAAAATCATAATAATTCAACTAATGCAAAATTAAGCACATAATGTTTTTAAAACGTGACACTTAATTTAATATTTAAGAAAAAGTTACTCATAATTTCTGACAGTCAAATATACTTTACCACCAGGTAAATCAGAATTGGTTTGTAGGTCGGGGTTTGGATTTCAATTAGTATATAAATAGTGCATCTCGATGCTCAGTTAGGTCCACGTCCATTACAAATTTTTATGTACATCTAGACACACCATGCAATTTTAATACGTCAAAATCAAACTCTATGTAAATGTTATAAATTATCAAACCAAAGTTGTTACTTTCGTGTGTTGATGAGTTGATAATATTAGTTGTTCAACGGTTTCATAAATTAAAGCGATGTATTGGTAAATAAACTGCCAAAATAAGTCACTATATACATAGTTAATGCCGGTGGGCGTATGACACTGTTCAAATTTGAAACAAAAACATAATATATGGTTTAATTTATATAGAGAGAGAGATGCTTTTTTTTTAAATGGAAAATGATAATATCCAAATATTTCATGAGATCTTGACACTATAAGATGTCAAATCACCTAAAAAAAGCGACACCAAGGGAGTGTTTAAAATTTTGCTAACAAAACCTGTTTAATAAGTTTACTTGGATATGCAATAGATTTGTTAATTAAATTTAAAAATATTATGACGCGTGCCTCGAGGATGGTCTTCCTAAAGTAAATTGATATTTTTCAATCGAAATTAAATTAATTTAACCTACTAAAACCGGCTGAATGTAAAGAAGCCATGAAACAAGAAGCTACGAAAAATGAAAGACGGCAGAAACGACAAACTGTTGAAAATAATATATGCAGAATAAACGAAAAAACCCAAATTCGTAATAGATAAAATTATAAGGACTTATCGATCGAGGTTTGTGTTTGACACAAAGTCCTAGAGGTGAAATTTCTTACTGATCTTTGTAGTTGTCAGCCTCGTGAACATACACCTCCCAGGATTCAACGATTAGATTTACACACCAGCTTTGTGTTAAATCTTTGAACTCTCAGGATACTCCAGCACTCCCAAAGAAATAACGAAAAGTAGAAAGTAGCCAAATTATTTTTGCAGAGAAAGTGAGAGAGATTGATTTTTTTTTTGTGTTCTTTTTCAAAGCCGTAGCCATTATTTTATAAAAAAAATGGTCAAAATGTGGGTAGAGGTTTTAGCCAACTAACCCACTAATATCTCCACTAACAGGTAGTTTACTTAGAATAGGAAACTATGTCAAAAATTAAAAACGAATTAATAAAAGGGTAAAAATTTCGGGCACTCAAGAGAAGCCCAAAGCCCCAAAGACTCCAAGTCCCAATCAAAGATTATTAATGTTTAGTGTGCCTCCTAGGGATTGAACCCATTACCTCAAGCACCAAACCCCATAAACTTACCACTAGGCCACTACCCCAACTTATTTAGTTCATTCAAAATAAATATATATACCCAACATACCCAAAAATCCCCCATATGAATGAAATAAATAAATAAAATAAAATAAAACGACGCTCTGGAGTATCATAAGGAGTGACGTATAAGGCATAGGTGACATTCGACTTGAACCTTTGCTTTGTGTTGATCTATTGAGTTTACCGGTTGATAGTGAACTAATGTCTTGAACTATTTCACCGTTGTTGTAAATTTATGTCAATAGAAAATACACGTGACTCCCAAAAATCATCATCGAGTTCCCATAGTCGTGCTCGTTTCGGCCTTGAGCATGCCCAGGTTTCTTGAGTGCTCTAGAGAATCAGCCTTAATTGTCATAGGAAGCGGCCCAACTACCACACTCATATAGGTGCTTCTATCAAGAGTGTACTGTATCTCACACCCCACTGAATAACAGCTATAGAAAGCATTAAGAGATTAACATCCTCCATCGATACAGTGGTACTACATCATAGGAATGGGTTTTAAGTAAAACTTAAATTTGTACCCCCACAAATCACTCGTATAATTTTGTTATCCCATTGAACCCGGATCTTGGGATCTCCAATCATATAGGTTGGGTTTCCATTATAGGTGATTTAGATATTAATAGGCTTTAGGCCCATTCCCCTCGATGTTTGATAAACTAGCTCTCTAGCTATCCCTTTAGTCAATGGATCCGCCAGGTTTTCCTTTGACTTGACATAGTCAATTGCTATAATTCTATCTTTCAATAATTGTCTCACTGTGTTGTGTCTCCTTCTGATATGTCTAGACTTTTCGTTGTAGGAGTTATTATGTGCTCTTGCGATCGCTACTTGACTGTCACAGTGAATGGACAAGGCTGGAACTGGTTTAGGCCACAAATGAATATCTAATATGAAGTTCCTTAACTATTCAGCCTCTTCACTTGCTTTATCCAACGCTATGAACTGTGACTCCATAGTGGATCTAGCTATGCACGTTTTCTTGGTAGATTTCCAAGATATAGCGCCTCCTGCCAAGGCAAAAACATAGCCACTCGTAGACTTACATTCATCATTATCAGAAATCCAATTAGCATCATAAAAGCCTTCAATTACAGCATGATATCTAATATAATGAATACCATAATTTATTGTGTATTTTAAATATCTCAAAACTCTAATCAAAGCATCCCAATGTTCATTATTAGGATTACAAGTGTATCTTCTAAGTCTACCCACAACATATGCAATATCAGGTCTAGTGCAGTTCATAACATACATTAGACTACCTATAACTCAAGAATATTCTAATGATGATACACCAGGACCCGAATCTTTTCTTAAGTGACAACTAGGGTCATAAGGTGTTTTAGCAGGAATACAATTAAATTGTTCAAATTTTCTAAGAACTTTCTCTACATAATGAGATTGGGTTAAAACAGTTCCTTCAGAATTTTTAATGATTTTAATTCCAAGTATAACATCAGCAACACCCAAATCTTTCATATCAAATTGCTTATTAAGGAAACTTTTAGTTTTATTAACTACATCCATATCAATTCCAAAAATAAGCATATCATCCACATATAAGCAAATAATCACACCAGAATTATCCTTGAATTTGCTATAAATACATTTATCCGCTTCATTAATGTTAAAACCATTAGAGATCATTACTTGATCAAATTTTTCATGCCATTGTTTAGGAGCTTGTTTTAGTCCATATAAAGATTTTTTAAGTTTACACACTTTTTTATCTAGGCCTTGGACTACAAACCCCTCGGGTTGATCCATATAAATTTCTTCCTCAAGATCTCCATTCAAAAAAGGCGTTTTAACATCCATTTGATGAATTATCATATTATGTAATGAAGCAATAGCAATTAATAGCCTAATAGATGTAATTCTAGTAACAGGAGAGTAAGTATCAAAGAAATCAATTCATTCCTTTTGCCTATAGCCTTTAGCTACCAATCTTACCTTAAATTTATTAGTAGAACTATCAGCTTTTAATTTTCTTTTAAAAATCCATTTGCATCCAACAGTTTTAAATCCTTTAGGCAAGTCAACTAACTCTCACGTGTTGTTAGAAATAATAGAATCATATTCACTATTAATAGCTTCTTTTCAAAAAATGGAATCGGGTGAGGACATTGCCTCACTAAAAGTGACGGGGTCATTTTCCATTAAGTACGTTAAAAATTCAGGACCAAAAGAAGTAGCTATCCTAGGTCTTTTACTTTTTCTAATTTCAATTTCTTCTGAATTTGGAGATTCATTTCTAACACTAGGACCCACTAGAACAGAACTACTAGTTCCTTCACTTCTCACTTTAAAGGGAAATTTGTCCTCATAAAATTCAGCATCTCTTGACTCAAAAATAGTGTTTTTATCCATCTATTGATTTTTAGAATCAATTACAAGAAACCTATATGCATTACTATTTTTAGCATAACCTATAAAAACACAATCAACAGTCTTTGGGCTAAGTTTAAGTTCTCTTAGGTACTGGTATTGAAATTTTAGCAAGACACTCTCACACTTTAAGGTGTTTATAAGAAGGTTTTCTATTTTTCCACATTTCATAAGGAGTTTTATCATTATTATTAAAAGGTATTTTATTAAGAATATAACAAGCAGTAAGAAGTGCCTCACCCCACATATTATAAGGTAATCCCGAAGTGCTTAACATAGAATTTACCATATCCTTAAGAGTTATATTTTTTCTTTCAGCTACACCGTTAGATTGGGGTGAATAAGGAGGAGTAACTTGATGAATTATTCCATTTTCTTTACAATATTTATCAAGATCACTGGTGTATTCTCCTCCCCTATCGGATCTTAATGTTTCAATGGATTTCTCCAATTATTTTTCAATTTCTAATTTATAAGAAATAAATTTTGAGAAACTCTCATCTTTACTCGTAAGGAGATAAATATAACAATAACGAGAGTAATCATCAATAAAAGTAACAAAATATTTATTTCCACCACGCGTCACATAACCTTTTAAATCACAAAGATCAGAATGTATTAAACTAAAAACAGTTGAACTTCTTTCGACACTTGGAAAAGGTTTTTTATCATGTTTTGATTCAACGCATATTTCACATTTAGAGTTGGTAGAAATATCAGATTTTGGTATGTTTCCCAAAAACATTAATTTTTTAATGGATGCCTTATTTACATGACCAAGTCTAAAATGCCACATATCACTACAAGAGTCAATCAAATAAGCAGAAGAAGTAGATGTTTTATTATTATCAGCCACGCTTATATTTAGTTTGAAAAGACCCTCATGAACATAACTATTCCCCACAAAAGCACCTCCCTTAGTCACAACTAACTTATCACTCTCTAGAACAATTTTAAAACCCTTCTTAACTAAGACAAAACCGGACACCAAATTCTTCCTAACCTCAGGGACATAAAAAACATCTTTTAGTGTGATAACATTTCCCGAATTGAACTTTAAAACTACGTTTCCCTTGCCCTCAACCTTAGACGAAGAGGAGTTTTTCATGTACAGACGTTTATCATCACCCACCGCAGTGAAGGTAGTGAAGGCACCTCTTGTGCCTCAAATATGTTTGGTGGCGCCAGAATCAAGCCACCAGTCTGTCATGTTACTCAAAATGTTTGCCTCGGTCACAACAACAGAAAAGTTACCCTCCTCGGTTACATTTACTTGAGGCTTCACATCCTGACTCTTCCTAAACTTGCAATCTTTAGCGTAATGACCTGGTTTTCCACATACATGGCATTGACCTGCAGGTTTAGATTTAAACTGAGGTTTAGAATTTCTATTCTTATCTTTAGGTTTGAATTTATGGTTGGACCTCGAATTCTGGTTTGGTTTATGGTGCCCATATTTCTGGTTTGAATGGTTAGGCTTAGACTGGTTCTATTTTTGGTTTCCATTTGATTTTCACTCTACCAAATTAGCCTTAAAACTGAATTCAAAATTTTTCTCCCTAAGTTCTGCATTCCTATTATCTTCCTCAATTCTCAAACGAACTATCAAATCTTCTAGTGACATCTCCTTTTTCTTATGTTTCAGACCGTTTTTGTAATATTTCCAAGAAGGTGGCATTTTTTCAATTATAGCAAACACCTGAAATCCCTCACATATATTATAACCCTCGGCCAAAATTTCATGAATAATAATTTATAGTTCTTGCAGTTGCGACACAACAGATTTATTATCTTCCATTTTAAAATCCAAAAAATTTCCAACCACAAATTTTTTTAGACCCAGCATCTTCAGTTGCATATTTTTTATCCAGTAAGTTCCATAATTCTTTAGCAGTAGTACATGACCAATAAACATCATACAATTCAAGGCAGAGACAGTTCAGTATATAATTCCTATACATGTAATCCCTTTGTTTCCAAACAACCAGTTCTCAGGTGTAGAAGGTCTATCAGATGCAATAACGTCAACGACCTTAAGAGTTGTTAGGTAAAATTGCAGTTTCATTTTCCATCTCTTAAAATTCTTTCCATCAAATAGTTCAGGTTTTTCAGAGTATTTTGCATTAGGATTTTCCATAGCAGATTGTAGAACAACCAATAAATTTCACCTTTAGATTGTTGGAAATAATATATGCAGAATAAACGAAAAAACTCAAATTTGTAATAGATAAAATTAGAAGGACTTATCGATCGAGGTTTGTGTTTGACACAAAGTCCTAGAGGTGAAATTGCTCGCTGATATTTGTAGCTGTCAGCCTCGTGAACATACACCTCCCAGAATTCAACGATCAGATTTACACACCAGCTTTGTGTTAAATCTTTGAACTCTTAGGATACTCCAGCACTCCCAAAAAAATAACGAAAAGTAGAAAGTAACAAAATTATTTTTGCAGAGAAAGTGATAGAGATTGATTTTTTCTGTGTTCTTTTTCAAAGCCGTAGCCATTGTTTTATAAAAAAATGGCAAAAGATGTGGGTAGAGGTTTTAGCCAACTAACTCATTAATATCTCCACTAACGGATAGTTTACTTAGAATAGGAGACTAAGTCAAAAATTAAAAATGAATTAATAAAAGGATAAAAATTCTGGGCACTCAAGAGAAGCCCAAAGCCCCAAACACCCCAAGGCTCAAGGCCCAATCAAAGACTAGTAATGTTTAGTGTACCTCCTAGGGATTGAACCTATGACCTCAAGCACCAAACTCCATAAACTTACCACTAGCCCACTTACCCCAACTTATTTAGTTCATTCAAAATAAATATATATACCCAATATACCCAACACAAACAAACCAATATTTCCATTTCTAGATGCAAAAGTTCATAAAATAGACCAAGCGTGTTCAATTTTATCCAAAGTCTCTTTAACATAATAACAAACTTTATTTATCAATCATGTACGAAAAAAAATCATACTTATTTTGGCGTGTGAACCTTCCAATGTTCATGACTATTTCAGAGTTGTTCCATAACAAATGTCCTACCTAGAATATATTATGAGTAATTTTATGTCAACACATATTTGCGATACGTGTTGTGCGATACAATGGCATGTCGCACCAGTATAAACTAGTGTCACTAGTGAGGACCCATATTCATAAAGCAATAACCAATTACGGTGCGATACTATTGGAAAATATTATGTTTTTACACAAATTATTTTATGACCAAATTAATATATTGGTCAAAGTAGGACCAAGTACGTGCGCATTCCTTGTAGCGTGACGAGTCACGCGGTATATTTATTTGTTTAAAATGGATAAATGATGAATAAGAAATTTGGTATCAAAGTGCCCTATTTATGTATGAAGTTTTTTGGAAAATTTTATTTATTCTATGAGACGGATTTTCGTGACTGTCGCTAAAGGTTGTGACTGTTCGCTATATAGTGACTGTTTTTCAGAACCGTCCCTAAAGGTCGTGATTGTTCACCATAAGTTGTGACAGTTCATGAAAAACGTCCCTAAAGTAGCTGTTTCCTAAAGATGTGTCTTTTCATGAAGAAACACCTTATTTTCTATAAATACAAGGCTTGTCTTCATTTTTTAGAGAGAGAAAAAAGGAGAGAAAATATATTTTCAATACTTTCCATTCCCGGTCTAGTCGGATAGAGTATCAAACATAATTGGTTCGTGAAACACGCACACTGAAGTGCTTCTTGCGCGTGTCGAAACCGTTTTATCCTGGGAGGCAAACGCTCATTGTTCATTGTCGTAAGCACCGTAGCGGGAGCACATTTTGTCTTAAGGAGAGAGTGCCAAACACTTGAATCGATCATCTTCTTCGTTTGTAAGTTTTCTAGTGGTATTAATTTTATTGCATAAATATGATTTATTTCATATTTTAAATTTGATAAAACACAAAAGCATATATATTTTATATAATAATCTTAAGACAAAATGTTGTCGTTGATACTTTGTGTTGTGGTGTTTTGAAGGTTTTTTTTCATGAAGTATCTGTTTACTGTTAAAACCCAATTTGTAGCATTTTGAAATAGTTTACTGTACAATTTTTGATTGGTTGGTTGGTTCTAAACATTTGGTTCTTTCTAAGGACTTTACTATTCAGAATGTAAATTGCTTTAATAATTCCTATTGCAATTTTGGAAAGACTATGAATACATGGCCAAACGGATACTTTTCTTTACTGGAAGAAACTTTTACCTATTGTTAATTTGTATGATTAACTTTGAATTTTTCTATTTAATCATTGGAGCATCATTTAAAGGACACGCCCATTCATTTTTTTTTTGTATAAAAGTTGACCATTTGATTGCCTTTGAAGAGTTGTGTCAACTGTTGAAAACCCATTTTAGTGTTTGGTATCATTTTACGAATCGGAGCATGCATGGTCTACCCATTTTTAACAGAATGAAGTGCAACATATTGCATGCATTTCTTTATGGACCTCTAATCATGCATCTTGACGTCATGTTAAAATTTTGTAGTTAAAATCATTTGGAAACTAAAAACGTTCAAGTCAATTTTCTTATTGCGTCGTGAATTGATATGATTATCTCTTACTGTTATATGTGTTCGTGATAGTAGTTTTTTGGTATAACAAAGTGTGGTGCTGTGTTCATGACTCTTATATTCCAAATTCATACCCGACACAGTAAGTTTCATGTACACATATATATAAATGCTTAACGTGGCTATTAAAATGGTTCATATGTGATATCATTAAACTTGCAACCATTTCATTTTTATATGTTTTGTGGCATGGTCCAAGAAAATATTTTGGGTCAAATTGATACAAATATTACATGTCTTTCATATGTTGTGACATTTAAATATGTCAAAATTTGATCACACCTTTGGTGATGTATATGTTCACATGTCTCTTGTGAGACGCTATAAGTCACGTAAAGTGACAATGACATTTATAATGACGCAATGGTCACGTGTGTGGCCACATGCATATGTGCTAGTATAATTTTAGTAATAATTTTTTTTAATATTATATCGATTGCATGTTTCAGTTTCAATATTAGAAATTTGGTTAAATTTATTGATTATTTTGTATTGGCATTCTTTTAAATATCTAAAACTGAAAAGGTGCGTCCCGAATAAAGTGATTTTGAATACATTTATTCATGCAACTAAAATTATATTTGTCCAAATGTTCAAATGGACAATAAAAGTGTGTTTAAAGTATACTTAAATACACTATATATTGACATATAAGATCATATGCATAGCTTATGGAGTGTGATACAATATCTGAGCCATAATTTTTTTTTTATCTCATTCGAATTAATAGTGATAATTTCACTTGGGAAGAGTCAAAATTAAATACCAATTTTGGTGCGCTCTTACATCGAAATAAATAAGTAAACAATGATGTGTTGCTACATGTGTAATGACATGTATGTATGTTATCACATGATAATCGAATGTCTGATTATGTGTTGAGATTTAGTCAAATATTTGATGATGTATTTATTCATATGTTTTAAGTGCACTTTATGCGAAGTAATGTGAAAATAATATATGCGATGATATTATGGTGTCTTGTATGGTTAAATGTATACGTGTGATAGTACTATTTTAGTGTCACCTAATTAAATGAGAGTACATGAAAATGTGATATAAGAAACATGATTTGAGTTGCATTCCATGTAGAATTACAATATTTAATTATTGTGATAATTCATGTAATCTTGATATAACATTTAAATTGGTTTTAATCTCCCGTTTCACGAAAAAGAGAAAAAATGTGAACCAGCATGTTAAAAATTTGAGAATATTAAATTCACTCATAATAAATTAAAAGCGCTTATAGGTTATGATTTTATTATGTTTGCATAATTGCTGCCATGTTGTGGAATCTGATGACCTAATGTCCTGGAATGAAAATTGAGGTATGTAATGATATACTATTCTCACGTGTAGAATTTTATTGGATATTTGTGGCATGATTGTATATCATTAACCATATAAAATTTATGTAACATTCAATTAATGTTAACAGTGAGGAAAAATAATACAACTTGTATTGATATCGTGGTGCTCATTTTTTCCATGATGAAAGACTTGAAAGAGTGGATATGATTAATTTCAATATGTTACTCCTCTTCACTATATTGAATATTATCAAATGCGATGAAGATTGCAAAAGATATGAGAGTCTTTAGTTGATATAATGTGCTACATTCCTTTCCGTAATATATAAATTCATTTTGGAAGAATCTTATACTTCCAATTAATGCGTTTGTCGAACGTGTTCTTAAATGGAGAAAAATTAGTGTGGTGTGATTACATATCTATTTATTGAATTTATGATTCAAAATTCAGAAACGAGCGTTTTAACGACTGCTTTAAAGATGATATAGAATTAAATCATAAATCGATATAAATGATCAAGGGATTCAGAACCGAGCGATTTCACAACTGCTTTATAGAAGGTAGAATCAAATTATGGTCTTATTGGAGACTTAGGCGTAATTTAAAGACTACACAACTAGTGAACTTAAAGAAGGACAAGTAACCGAATGGTTTTGAGACATATAATGATAAGGAATGTACCATTAAATGTCAAAATTACTAAAGTAGAGAAACTTCAAATAAATATGTATGTGGTAGGCATTAATTTCTATCCAAAAATAGAAACAAAGATGACTTAAAAACATTAGGAAATATGACATAAACATTAGGAAATATGAATATATTTTTAAAAAACAATATATAACTTTCGAGACTTGTATTTCCAGTGATATATTAGCACGATTAGAGGTGTTAATGTTTGAAAATCCTCTTATGATGGAATATGAATATTATTTCCTAGAAAGCAAGGTACGTTGATAATTTTAAAGAGGATAATTTGAGATAACAATTATAATGCATGTTCTTGCAATTGGAAATCATTACTTGAAAAGGCATAAAGTAATTTGGCAAGTCACGACTTATTAGTCATGACATAAGACCATAAAGAAATCTTTCTTTGTTAGTGATAACATTAGGCCTAATAAAATAATTGTGGATCCTCTAATGAGAGAGTAAGAGAAGTTCATCAAGGGGAATGGGCTTAAAGCCGGTTAAAACCTAAAAGAATTTTCCATAATAGAAATCCAACCTAAATGACTGGAGATCCCAAGAATTATGTTCAACGGGACAACCTAATTATGTGCGATTCAGTTAGCACTGAGAAGAAAATAAATTCTTCCTCCCATTCCTAAGATGAGTCAGTGCACTATCTGCCGCGTGTAACAGGATAAATTTTATTTTAATGATTTCTATATCTTTAACATATGGGTCAAGTGGGGTATTAGCAGGATACTCTTTATAGAAACCACATATGTGAGTGAGAAGGGGCCACTTCTATGAGAATAAACAACGGCTACATTGTTAAATTCTCTAACACGCTCATGAAACCAGGAGGTGTCCAAGGCCAAAACGGACACAACGGTGAGAACCAAGAATGTTGGGAGAAGGGTTGTGTGAATTCTACTGTCTCGATTTACACAAAAAGGTTGATCAATTCAAGACATCGCGTTCATTGATTGTCCAGTAAACCCGATAGTCTCTCACTAAGAAAGATTCAACGCCAAAAGCTATCTTTACCGATGCAACTCTTTTTCACTGATACTTTGTCTATTTTGTCTTCATGTTCATTTGATTCTTCACCCAAATTTCATTCATGTGGGGGGTTATTGGAAAATATTGTGTTTTTACACAAATTATTTTATGACCAAATTAATATATTAGTCAAAGTAGGACCAAGTACGTGCACGTTCCTTGTAGCATGACGAGTCACGCGATATATTTATTTGTTTAAAACAGATAAATGATGAATAAGAAATTTGGTATCAAAGTACCCCATTTATGTATGAAGTTTATTGGAAAATTTTATTTATTTTCTGAGACGGATTTTCGTAACTGTCGCTAAAGGTTGTGACTGTTCCCTATATAGTGACTGCTTTTCAGAACCGTCCCTAAAGGTCGTGACTGTTCACCATAAGTTGTGACAGTTCATGAAAAATGTCTCTAAAGTAGCTGCTTCCTAAAGACATGTCTTTTCATGAAGAAACACATTGTTTTTAATAAATACAAGACTTGTCTTCATTTTTTAAAGAGAGAAAAAAGGAAAAAAAATATATTTTCTATACTTTTCATTCCCGGTCGAGTCGGATAGAGTATCAAACATAATTGGTTCGTGGGACACGCACACTGAAGTGCTTCTTCCTCGTGTCGAGACCGTTTGATCCTGGGAGGCAAACGCTCATTGTTCATTGTCGTAAGTACCGTAGCAGGAGCGCATTTTGTCTTAAGGAAAGAGTGTCAAACACTTGATTCGATCATCTTCTTCGTTTGTAAATTTTCTAGTGGTATTAATTTTATTGCATAAATATAATTTATTTCATATTTTAAATTTGATAAAACACAAAAGAATATAATCTGTATCAGTCTAGCATTTTTGATACATTATTATTATATATAGAAATATCATGCACACCTAACTATATATTACCCGTACAATTATTACATGTTAGATATTTTTCTTGATATAACTTTATTCGAGTGTGTTGGTCTCACCATGCAAAGTTGTGTCCATATGTTCTTCTTGGTTCTTATGGTTCCGTTCCCTTGTCAGACTTTTCAATATCATTTATTTATCAAAAACAAGATGTGTCCAATTATATTTCTTCATTATGCCAACTATAAACTTAATTTTCCATTTAATGAATAAAATTTTATTCCAGAAGATAGAACATCTCCAATGTGCGGATTCATACATAAAATGATAACTTAGACTGAAATAAGAAAAAAAAAAAAAAAAAAAAGTCTCCAAGGGGAAATAAGTTATCTTTATCAATTATAGTTTTTAACAAATATATGTCTATAAAGAACTATAGTGTAAATGGAATACAACCAGTTACAAATACTCCAAAATAGGGGGGGGGGACCATTAATGTTGCAATATTTATTCATCAAACATCCACGTGTCATGACCGGATAACCTCTCCCCCCAAGGCTCCCAATACGAAACCTGAGGCAAATATTCACTCGCACTCCTCAGCTCCGGCAACTCAATTTCTTCCCAAAAATCATCACCCCCACCCCCACAGGTGGCATGTGAACCACACATGCCACCACTCTCCTCCACCGGAACAGCTTTGGCGGCCAATGCAGACGCGAATTGAATATCCCGCGCCGCGCAAGTGACCGGACGTGGCAAAAGCTCTTTCGCATCAGGAAAATTGAGTTGTGCTTTCTCTCCTTTCAAAAAATACGCGGCCGCGTCATACGCACGCGCGGCCTTCTCGGGTTCGGTAAAAGAGCCTAGCCAAATACGTGACTTCTTTTTGGGCTCTCGAATTTCAGACACCCATTTGCCCCACTGACGTTTTCGGACCCCATGGTAGAGTGGGTGCCGTGTGCTGCAAGTTTGTTGCTGGTTTGGCTCTTGTGTGGTGGTTTCCGGTAATGAGGTTCGGCTGGTTGTAGTGCATGTTAGTGGTGGTGGCGGTTTTTTTGGTTTCTCCATTTCACCGTAAGATATGTTCTCTGCACCTTTATAAATACATTATGTTTGAAGTGGGTAGTAATAATATGTTTGAAATTAAAGTCTAAGAAACACCTTGAACTTGAGTTTCTCATGAAATGTGATTAATGACACATGTCTCATAAAACGTTCAACGACCACTCAATATAACAAAGAACAAAAAAATAAAATATAGGTTTTGATGCAAATAAATCATATCACATGGTACTAAATACGTGTATCCTCCAACAGCCGCTCAATAGATAAAAGAGCAAAATATAAAAATATAGGATTTGTTCGTGATAAATCATATCATATGGGATTAAATACCTGCATCCCTCTGATTTTTCTTTGGAGGGGAGGGTATATCTATAATAGGTTTATGGAGATCGACTTGGCAAAAACACCAATATTACGCCTGTTTGAAATTGATGCAAGTGATTCAGTGCTTAAGGGGGAGGGGGAAGGGAAGAACATTAGTGAACTACAGACTAAATATTCCTGGTGCTTAGAAAGATACCTATCTTTTTTTGTCACTAACACCATAATACAATAAGTTAAATATAATCTACAATGTTAATAGATATTTTGTGATATTAGTGTTAAAAGGAAACAATGCTTTTAATAGTACAAAAAAATGAAGAAACTAAAAACTATTAATTGAGGATATGTATTTCATGCACTTCAGAACATTAAAAACTATAAATGTAAAGTCTTTAAATTTAGAAAAATGCTAGGAAGACCCACTTCGTGAACATATTTCGTAGACACACTGCATTAAAATCTTATACCTTATTATTTTGGGTCTCATCAGTGCATGAACCAATGCATTAAAAATTTATACCTATTTTTGTCTTATTCACGGTTCCACGAAGTGGATCTCCCTAGCATTACTCTTAAATTTATAATAAAATGAAAACTAGAAATGATGAAACGGTGCTTTTGATAGTATTTCATGCAGCTTGTGAACTTTAAGTTCAATATCTTCCTTTATTGGAAGTAATATTATCATTCAAATTTAATTTCTTGAAACCTGTTCTATTAATTTTATTCTCAAGATTGTTTAGAACACCACTTTATCTTGTACCCTCTATTTCCGGTTGGTTCCTTTTATTATAAGTGTATCTAATGGTATACGCAACAAATTTCCCTACCATCTAAGTTTATTTTCTTTTAGTTTATCACTAATGGACGCTACTCTTAACTTATCTCTCACATACTTATTTTTAATCTTATTTTTGCTAGTAATTCACAGTATTCATCTGAGCATCTTCAACTCACTAATATAAATATTTTGCTCATATTTTTTCTTTAACGCCCAACACTCCGCACCATAGAGTGTCGCTGGCCTAACAACCGCTCTGTAAAAAACTTTTTTTAATTTATCAGTTATCCTTTTATCGCTTAATACCCCACTCGCTTGTCTTCATTTCATCCGTTCAATTGTTATTCTACTCGTAACATTCTCATCAATATCCTCATTACTCTGTATCACTGAATCTAAAAAACGAAAATGATTTAAGTACCATATATAATAAATTAATACATACACACACAGACGCGCGCGCACACACACACACACACACACACACACACACACACACACACACATATATATATATATATATATATATATATATATATATATATATATATATATATCAAGGTTCTAAAAGGAGCGAGGCGTGGTCGAGGCATAGAGGTCAAGCCTCAAGCCTAGCGCTAAAAAGGCATTTTTTCTTTTTTTATTATTTTAATTATTCTAAGGCTAGTAATATAATAAAATAATACATACCCTGAATTTTAAAAATATATCCATATGTTTGGTAGCCATCTTTCTCATATTCATACTGCATAACCAATATTTGTCAACTAATCCGTTGTTTTTAAAAAAAAAATGTGTATTGAGCCTTTTACCAAGAATAAGGTGTAATAAGGCATAGACGATGCGCTTCTCTTAAGCCTCAAGCCTAGGCGGGCCTTTTAGAACATGGATATATATATATATATATATATATATATATATATATATATATATATATATATATATATATATATATATATATATATATATATATATATAGGAAAGGATCAAGTGAGGTTCTAGTTTGAGGACCCTGAATGAGGTCCTTTTTTTTAAAATAGTAAAAAAAATATTTTTTAGCGGATTTTTTATATGTTTTTTAAACATTTGAGTAGGACCATAAAAAAATAATCAACTCAAAATAATTTTTTTTGCTTTTTAAAAAAAAAAAATCGGTCAAACTGTGTTAGTTTTTAACTTGTTTTTAAGCTCTTAAAACTGACAAAGTTTGACCGATTTTTTTAAAATAGTAAAAAAATTCATTTTGAGTTGATTATTTTTTTATGGTCCTATTGAAATGTTTAAAAATCATAGAAAAAAATCAGCTCCAAAATATTTTTTTTACTATTTTAAAAAAATGGCCCTCATTCAGGGTCCTCAAATTGAGGGACATTACTCTCTCTCTCTCTCTCTCTCTCTCTCTCTCTCTCTCTCTCTCTCTCTCTCTCTCTCTCTCTATATATATATATATATATATATATATATATATATATATATATATATATATATATATAAAATTCTCGGGCCTCGGGTCGGGCGGGGCTCATCGAGCTTAAGAATTCATGCCCACACCCGCCCGAAAAAAATCGAGGCTATCAAATTTTGCCAACCCGCTTTGCGGGCTTATTCACCTTACCAAAGCCCTATTTTTTATTGGACGGTCTGGGCGGGCTTGGCGGGCCTCGGGCCTATGGCCACCCCTACATATATTTACCTTAATAGAATTTTTAAAGCTTCGTAAATATATACCATAACTCTTTATGTTTTCACAATCGATTGCTTCTTCTTCTTCTTTTTTTCTAAAAAATAATTTTTATTAAGTTTTTTGAAAATGATTATTTGTAATCCAGCCAAATTTACTTATTAAAAAAAAAGTAATCCAGTTAAATTCAAACAAAACTAGCTAATAAAATATATATATATATATACGTATTTTTTTTTTTTTTTTGCTAAGTTTGTATACAAAATTTATACAAACAAATGAGTTGAGTTTGAACAATTTAGCATATTCGTAGCCCAATTGTCATTTGTATATTGAATGAGGCAGGTCAACTTATAATATTTCGGTTGGGTTCAATATGATAAAACAATATCAACTTGTAAGCTAAATAAGATAACCTCAACCTTTTATCATGCAAAAATGGTTCTAAATTTATTTTCAAATTGGTCTAACCTATTTTGGAGTTGCATCTAGCTTGCAAAATGTTATAAGGGTTGTTTGGAATCCCTATCAATTTTAATTTATACATACACATATTTATGTGGGTAGTATTCACACACACACACAGACACACACATATATATATATATATATATATAATAAAGGAGCATGATTTTTGGCAAAATATCTTCACTTTTATGCATAACATTTCATGCATGATATTTTCTCCCTTTCATGCCCATGCATGAAATGTCATGCTAAAGTTTTTTTTTTTAATAAAAAGGGTTTTGTTTTTATTTTTTTAAAAGGTAAATAATTATTTTTAAAAAGGGAAATAATTTTAAATAATTTAATTTATATATTTTTTAAAATATTTATATTTTTCTAATATTTTTTAATTTATATTTTTAAAATATTTTTTTAATTAATTAATTTATTTTTTCTTTAATATTTATTTTTTTATCACGGGGGCAAATTTATCGTCGGGTGATGTTGATGCCAAAATATATGTATGATATTTTCACCTTTTTAAGCATGATATTTCATGCCTTCCATGGGTGCATGAAATATCATGCTAAAAGGTAAAATATCATACATATTAAATCTATACTATTATATATATTATACTACTATTATACTATTATACTACTAATAGACTACTATACTATTATTTTTCAAATACATGCTATTAAATTATTTTTATAATTAAATTATTTTTTAAAATTAAAAAAAATTATATATATATTTTTAAAAAATAGTTTTTTTTTCATTTTTTTTATATTTTTTTAAAGGCGGGTAATTATGGATTGGGTTTTATTATGGGGGAAAATTTATCATCGTGCCCTCGGCACGGACATCCGCTAGTATATATATATATATATGGGAATGGATATCCAACATACCTTAAACCACATATAAAAAAAGGACAAATTTTTAAAAATAGTAAAAATATTTATTTTGAGTTGACTTTTTTTTTACAGAATTTAGACAATTCAAAGAACTTCCCTATATATATATATACATACTAGCTAAATGCCCGTGCGTGAAGGCACGGTAAAATTTTTCAAAATATATAATCATGACATGATGAAAATTTCCTAAATATGTAGTCCCGAAACGGCAAAAAATCACACATATATTAACTTAGGCAAGACGCTAATTTTCGAAACGGTACGTCATTGATAAGACCATAAGACGTGGATATGCCTATTATATTACATTGGGGCGAGTGCCCTTGCTTATAGGACGATCTACCATGTTAAATAAATAAAATTTTATGACTACATCTAAAATTTTTGGTAAAAACAACAAACCATAAAAATTCAAAATCTTTTCAAGACAGTCCTTTTTTAAAATAACATCATTCTAGGCCGAATCTAATTTTTGACTCATTGGGTGCGAGTTACTAATTTTAAAGTTTCTATAAAAAAATTGTTTCATTAAAATTAAAAAACCTTTTGCAAAGAATGATTTTTAAAAAATTGTTTTCTTAAAAAAATTAAAACCACTTCTTTATGTATTAAAAACTTTTAAAATATTCTACATTTTTTAAATAAAATAGTTTTAAATTTTTTTCGAAATAACGTACAATTTTTTTTAAACGGTGGGTATTTTCAAATGTGTTTTAAAAATGTGTATAAAATTTTAAAAAAATGTTGTACAAAAAATTGTTTTATATATGAATATTTAAAATCTGCGCTATTTTATTTTTTTGTTTTATAGAGTGTAGTATTTAAAAAATTGTCAAAAGCAATAAAAAAATCAACTACAATTTATTTTGTTCGTTAATTGAAAATAACTTTAAAAACTATTTTGTGCCTTATTAAAAAATGTACATTATTTTAAAATGTTTTTATATATAAAAAACATTTTTTATATTGGTTTGTATGCCACGATTGTCATATATGGCATGAGTTTTAGGCATATGCAATAAAAGTGATGAAAATATAAGATTGAAATGAATCAAACTCCAAATAATATAAATTCAAAAACTTAATATCTCATTGAAGAATGGATTTGAAGTGAAGACTTTATATGCAATCTTGCATTAAGATTCTCAGCACATATGCAAATATCTCGCTGCCACTAATACCAATTTTATATTACCCATCACAATCATTTACAAAAAAAAAAAATACTAACAACCCTTTTCTTTGGCCACTCACGCAAGCGCCGATAAACGGCCATATTATCTGAAGTGCAAGGAAGCCAGCATGGGTGGAGCTATTAGCACTCCACCCAATTCTTTTAGCACTCCAAAACTTTTGATACTTACAAATTTACCCTCATTTCTTTTATACCTTTTCAAATAGAATAAAACATCCATCTTCTCATTTAAGAATTATTTTTTTTTCTACAAACATTACTAAACATATGCATAAATATCAGCATTTCTAGCAAAAATTTATGAAACTAAATATTTCTGTAAAGAATAAAAAACAGCAAAAGTAAAAAAAAAATCTAAACAAATAAAAAAAGCAGTAAAAGTAAAAAAGAGCATCAACAAATATTCCCAACAAATAAAAAAAAATAAAAAAACTCAACAAACAATCTTATTTATCAAGCATATGAGTTTTCAAGTAAAATGACAAAAATAACTGTTTTTCCAAAATAAAATGGGTGGAGCGACGCGACAAAATGCAAAATCTTATTTTTATAATCAAATCCGTATAATTGAAACAGATTTTGGAGCAAGGGCTCAGAGCCATAAGAAAATTGATCATAAAACCCTTTGGTTGGCATCACATATCATCATCTCCCAACCCTCGTCAACTTTGTGTTAATTTTTATATGGATAAAACTATGTCTTCTCTTTTTGTGGATAAGTGTACACTTAATCTTTTTATTTATTTCTTAATACTTTATTTATATATATATATATATATATATATATTAATATTTACATTAATATATTTAATACACATAAATACGAACACGATACAAAATAAAAGCAACACGACACGAAATTAAAACTACACGAATTTATATTAATTAATATTTACATTAATATAATTTGATCATGTTTACTAATAAAAAATACGATCCAATTAAAACTACATGAACCAAATAAAACTCGACACACAATCTTATTCATTTACCAAGTACAAACACGATCCAAATAAAATCAACACGAGACAAATATATTTTGTTTCGTATTTTAGTTTGATCATGTTTGTGCCATGTCAAAGAAAAAGAAAATAATTGTGTCGTGTTTGTACTAGGTAGAAAAATAATTTTGTGTCATGTTGATTTTACTTTTACCTAAAACGAAACACGACTCCTATAAAAGTAGGGAAATATTTTTTGCACCGGTTTGAACACGACTCCTATAAAATAATTAAATTTATAAAATAAAATATTTCAATTGTGTTTGATATTGGACAGTTATGAAAGTAATTTTATACTAGACAATTATGAAAGTATAATTTTATACCGAACACGATTAAAATTCACCTATAATTTTATACCGGACATCTATGAAAGTAATTTTTTTTTTATAAATTCATCACAAACCGCCATTATAGTTATGAAAAGTAATGTTTGTGTTTGATAAGTTACATCGGATCGTGCTTGTGATTGTTAAAAAAAATCATGTTATGTCGCTAGTGCGGACTCATATCATTGAATGAATGTAAGTCCACGTCAACAAATTGCTTTTATATAAAAAAAATATTTTTTATTACAAAAAAACTCTACGTTTATTAGATTATATTTTTTTTATCAAGAAATCTGTGCTACTTAAAAAAATAGTTTTGAAAATTTATGAAACAAAATATTTTTGTGCACACCCATATTATTTAATGAATGTGAGTCCACGGCAGTAAATTGTTTTTACATAAAAAAAATTATTACAAAAAAATTCTACATTATTAGGCTAATTTTTTTTATCAAAAAAATGTGCTACTAATTTTTTAATAAACTGTTTTTCACTTTTTTTTAATAAAAAACTATTTTAGAAGAAATTACTTTTAAGAAATAAAAAACTGTTTTTTTTTAAAAAAAGGTTTCAACAATTTTTTTTAATTGTTTTAAAAAAAATTAGCACTTTTTTTACAAGTTTTAACATTATTCTCGTCTTTTAGTGAGTGTGTTTAATTTATGTGTACACTTAGAATTTTCTTATAATTAACTCTAAACATAAGGTCAATTGAAGTTAAAAAAAACTCATATATTAAAGGAATGAGTGAAATGGTGGTGAACCGAGGTGAAGAAAAGAAAGATTGAAATGGGATTTGTTTGGTATAAAGGGTAATATTGTCAATTCAAAAATAAATGGAGTGTTTTGAGAATTTGAGGAGTGTTAATAGACATACCCAGCCAGCATTGCAGTCCTGTTGTTGAGCAGTAGATGGGCCCACATTGTGGCAGGAGGCATAGGATAGGCTACGGCAAGAAGAAAGCTCCACATGTGATATACTACGGTCCCTGTTATCAACAGTATATGACAGAAGACGATTTGGGGAGATGCCACATGAGGTCTCATCTACATATCACACTTTTATCTGATTTGAGGCAATACATGTCATGTAATAATTGTATTGTTTATAATTAAAAAATGTGTTCAACTATCTTTTATCCAAAAAATAAAAACTGTAGAGTTTTTTCTTTAAAATTATTTTCTTTTTTATCTAAAAATACAGTCTTATTAAAATAGCTATCAATAGTGTTTTATTAAAAATAGAAAATTTTTAACTACAATTTTATTTTTATTTTTTGTAAAAATAGTTATAAATATAGTTTTTTGTAAAGATATAATTTTATTAAAAATGCATCCTTTTAAAAAGTAGAAGAAGATTAGTACACCCATTAGAGATCTGATTTAGAAAAGAGCAATTCTACATGTACCGCCATTTCAAATCGCATTGAAACCACATTGCCTACGTGGCATGCGATGATAGGTTAATGCCGCTAGCGCAGACCCATATCAATAAGAAATTAACCAATCACAGCACACCACGTATGTAATGAGATTTTAAGGCGGTTTCAATTTGGTACACTAAGAATTTCTCTTTAGAAAAACATAAAAATGTATGGTCTAAAAACAGAATAATCGTCATCTAAAAAAAAACTTTATGCGAGATAAAATACCTTTCTTACTGGTGATTTCAAAGGAAGTGGAAAGTATGTCTCTATCTCCTTTTACCAAAATGAAGGGAAGTTGCTCACATAAAGCCATATGGTATCAAAGTGAAACAAAGATATTTTATTGCCTTAGATATTACCTCACTGTTGAAAAACTTTATAATATTTAACGGATCTGCATTTAGTATTAACCCTTCGTAAAAAAATAGTCATTGAAGTAACATCACACATATTATTATTACAAAAAAATAACCAGCAACAGCAAAGAATAAGACTGTGCACGCAACGTTAAGAGGAAAACCCAGAATGCCCAACAAATATTTTCTTTTAACTATATTATGCAAATCAATATATATTTTCTTTTGACCATTCCAAATGGGGACTGAAATTTATCACGAAGTAAAAGAACAAAACATTTTAGTATAGAACTCACAATTGATGTTTATTTTTAGCAGTAGAGACACCTTCATAGTAAAATGAACATCAAACAATATATTTAGTTCATTGAGGGGAAAAACTAAAAAATTAAAAAGAAAAAGACAAAAAAATGGAAACCCTGTTGAGAACCTGTTGAGATATGCAAAACAAAACAAAAAAAAAAAAGCTTTCTTTACAAATCAATGGCTTCTTGCTCATATGTCCAAATAATAAACCCAAAAATCATACAAAGTCTTTGTAAAGATTAAAGTTTAGAAGAAGCAAAATAAGAGCGAGAGTTCCCTGCATTTTACTCTGTGAGAACAACCAAGAAATCATCAGACGACATAATAAAAGGGGAAAAAATGAACCCAACCCATTTTCCTCTTCCTTCTCCCTCACCACCAACGTCACCCACTCGCTGGAGTTCCCTGCATTCGGTATCCCAAACATTCATAATAAAAAAGGGAAATTTACATTACAAAGAGGAAACATAAAAAAAAATGTACAATACAATGAAAATAACTGACTGCAACAGATCATCCTCTGTTGTAAAGCCAAAAATAAAAGCGCAAAATGAGAATCATATCAGATCATGGAGATAGAAAAATACCATTCAAATCATTTAAGAGCATGGAGATACAGGAATACCATTCAACGCAAATATTGAAAGAAAAACAACATAACATTAGAACAATCAACGCAAAAATTAACAGAAAATCGTCTCTGCACCTTTTGTCTATCTACCAGCCAGCTACACTTGTTGTGCTGCTGGCTCCCATGTGCCACAAGAGAGAGAGTAGGAAAATGTTTCTCTACCGTGAGAGAGTGGTGCGGTGATCCTGCTTGTTCAGGGTTTTTTTGTAGAAAGAAAATAGTTATTTTAGGGTGGGATCGATAGAAAACTGGAAAAATGCAAATGATTCCAGGACATTTGATTTCAGGGCAAACAATTCCAAGGCAAATGAATATTTTTCAACTTGTGTCTGTTTGATACAAGTTGGAAAATCATCAATTTTCCACATTTTCTATCAAACGCAAACGCTGGAAAATAGATATAAATGTGAAAAATTTGTTTACGGAATATATATATATATAATAAATTTATATTATTAAATATACAAAATATATGAATATATATTATATTATAAATATATGAATATATATTATATTATTTGCGGAATATATATATTCCATATATACAAAATATATGAATATATATATTCCGAAAATTAATATAATTTGCGGAAGATATACATTCCATAAATTATTATTAATTTTCGAAATATTCTATTATTTGCGGAATATATATATTCCGAAAATTAATATAGTTTGCGGAAGATATACATTCCGTAAATTATTATTAATTTTCGAAATATTCATATATTTTGTATATTTTTTCAAAAATTAATAATAATTTACGAAATATATATATTCCGCAAATAATATAATATATATTCATATATTCATATATTAAATATATTATACATTTAATATTATAAAAATCTATTATATTTAATAATATAATAGATTTTTATATTATTAAATGTACAAAATCTATAAAAATATAATATTTTATTTACGAAATATATTCATATATTAAATATATTATTATATTAATTGTCAAAAATAAATGACCTAACATAAATCAAAAATCCTATTTTAAAGCCAAACACGGTAATATCAACGACGGGGTTTACACAGCTAATATTTTAAATCAATGCAAAATACAAATCTAACTAATTGAAAGATGATAGGTAAGAAAATGTTACATGCATAAATGATAAGATATTGTAATGTCATTGAATCTTACTTGGAAAATCTGGCTCGCTTGAGCATTTACAGCTTGGCTCCACCCATGCTTCCTCCTACATCAAGCAACATCACCAAATCCATCTGCGCACAGTGAGATGTGTTATTTTGCAGTGGTGGAGCCTTTATCTTCGAAACGATGATGTAAGCCATGTCGGTTGTACCGACTGAAACAATAGCTACATCTGGCATTACCCTCAGCTCCACCTTTTTAATCTCCAGCGTTAATTAAATATTCTTCACTTGATGTTGAAACAGGATTTATGAAAAAAAACTTATTGTTACAAAACAAATTTAACACGAAATTCCTTAATGATGTTTTCATCATTAATTGATACCTGTACCCGTTATATATGATGTGTATTCAAGATCAATTGAAACCTTTCCCCACAGCAAAAAAATGCAATATATGTATAATAATATGATATTTGTCCAAAATGTGAGTTCACAAAATTGGATCACATCATGAGATGCATTTGTACAAATTATTGTTATTTTGTTACTCATTTCCTATATGGGTAATAATAAGTTGTTGGACCTTTTACAAATGAGTAGTGCTACATTACCCGACCCTTAGTACACACTAAGTACTCATTGGCTGAGTTGGACAATATTATCATCCCAAATACCCTTTCAAACATCATCCGTCTATTATAATTTGGAAATAAAAAGTTAAAAAAAAATTGTTTTAATTATTTTTTTTTTCAAAGTTAGAAGAATTATTTTTTAAAAAATAAAAGTTAAAACTAAAGAGACAAGTGAATTAATTTTGGAGAATGAATACTATGGTTTTTCATTCATACGAAAAGAACCAAAAGCTACAGTTTAAATAGCAAAGTTGCTGTGTAACTAACAGCTAAACAAAAGGAACAGAATAGACTAAGTAGTCTCCAACTTTATAGGAGAACTACCTACCTTAGTAAACTAAAATTGAAATTCTGCGTAATATCTGTTTCAACTGTAAAACTTCCTGGAGAATAGGGCTGCTTCAAAATTCAAAACTTCCTTGAGAATAGGCCTGGCCATAATATCAGTTACGTTGGATGAATATCCTTAATACACCCCCTCAAGTGAAGGTGGGGACAAGAGGACACACCAAGCTTGTAGCGCAGGGACTGAAATGACGGAGTGCATAGTGGTTTAGTGAAAATGTCGGCAAGCTGATGAGAAGAAGGAACAAAATGTGTGACAAGAGTTCCTTGAGCAACTTTTTCCCGAACAAAGTGATAATCTAATTCAACATGTTTAGTCCGGGCATGTAACACGGGGTTAACCGTCATATAAAGAGCACTTAAATTATCACAAAAAAGAACCGGAGCATGAGAAATGGGAATACCAATATCACGCATGACATACGTAAGCCACATAAGTTCAGCAGAAGCACTAGCAAGAGCACGATATTCAGCCTCACAACTAGATCGAGCAACAGTAGGCTGCTTTTTAGAGGACCATGAGATACAATTTGCACCTAAAAACATGCAAAAACCAGAAGTAGAACGGCGAGTGGTCGGACAACCAGCCCAATCGGCATCGGAGAATCCATACAAATTTAAGGAGGACTGGGAAAGAATGCGAAGGCCAAAAGTAGAAGTACCTCGCAAGTAACGTAATAAGCGTTTAACTTGAGTAAAATCAGCTATGGTAGGAGAGTGCATGGACTGACAAATAGTGTTGACAACATGCGTAATATCAGGACGAGTTAAAGTTAAATACTGAAGGGCACCAACAAGAGAGCGGAAAGCAGTTGGATTATCAAATGGAACGGGAGTAGAGAGAGCAGGTTTGGTGGGAAGAGGTGTCTGAATAGAATGACAATCAACCATATTCGCCTTTTGAAGTAAGATATCAACATAACGCTGTTGGGACAGAAATAAACCACCTGAAAATGGCGTGACTTCAATACCCAAAAAATAATGCAAATCCCCCAAATCAGTAAGAGAAAATTCGGAAGCCAATTTTGTAGTGAGGGAAGAAAGAAGTGTTGAACTGCTACTTGTCAAAATGATATCATCAACATAAAGAAGAAGAAGAATAGTACCACCAGAAGAATGTAAAACAAAGAGTGAGGAGTCGGCTGTGCTACAAGTAAAGCCCAAAGATAGCAAGAACAAGCTGAACCGATCAAACCATGCACGGGGGGCTTGTTTAAGTCCATATATAGCCTTACGAAGTTTGCAAATATAATCAGGAAATTGAGGATGCTCAAAACCAGGCGGTTGTCGCATATAAACCTCTTCAGTGAGAAACCCATGAAGGAAAGCATTTTTAATGTCCAACTGTTTTAAAGGCCATTTTTGACATAGAGCAAAGGAAAGCACAATGCGGATTGTGGCCGGTTTAACAACGGGACTAAAAGTCTCCCCAAAATCAATTCCTTCAATTTGATGGAAACCCTGAGCAACAAGGCGTGCTTTATATTTATCCAACATACCATCAGAGTGTAATTTGGTACGATATACCCATTTGGAACCAATAACATGCATATTTGAAGATGGAGGCACCAAAGTCCAAGTGTTGTTTTTGTGAAGGGCATCAATTTCTGATTGCATGGCAAGTACCCATTCAGGAAATAAAAGAGCCTGTCGAAAAGATCTCGGTTCAGCAAGTATAGTATTAGCCAGCAGTGCAGTGGGTGGTCCTTTAGAGCGGGTAATCATGGGATGATAGTTCTGGGAAGGGGAAGGAGGAACACCAGACAATGGAGCGGGTGAAATGGGAATGTCGACTGTTAGATTAATAGGAGGCTGGTTGACGTCACTTGGAGTAGGAGTATAAGGGTGTGGTAATGATATAGGGGAGGTAGGAGCTGGTGAGGTTGGCATAGTAGGTGAGGTGAGAGGATAAGATGGTGGAAAAGAAGTCATAGTAGTAGGTGTACTAGGAGTGGACAGATTTGACATCTCAAGAGGAGGAGTGATGGTCAAAGAGTCATTTGAAATGGGAGAAAGATTAAGGACATGTGCAGACGACATTTCTTGTGGGAGAGTGGCAGGTATAACAGGTATAATAGTTGGTGAAGTAGACTGAGTGGTTGTAGTGGTAGTTGTAGGTGAGGGAGGCCGAAGTAAAAATTCAGTATAGGTGGTCATATGAGTGGGTTCAGAATGTGGCATGATATTTTTAGAAGTGACATATGGAAAATTATTTTCATCAAAAATAACATGCCGTGAAATGAAAATGCGTTTCGTAATGGGATGATAGCAACGATAACCTTTATGAATGCTACTATACCCAATAAAAATACAAGGATATGACTTTGGTTGAAATTTATTTTGTGTTTTATTTCTAAGATAAGGAAAACAACGGCACCCAAAAGTTCGTAAGATGGAGTAATTAGGATGTGCACCATAAAGTTTAAAAAATGGAGAAACTTCTTTTAATGGTGCAGAGGGTAACCGATTTATTAGGTAAGTAGCAGTTAAAAAGGCTTCAACCCAAAGAAACATTGGAAGATTGGCATGAAATAATAGAGTCAATCCTGTTTCCACAATATGACGATGTTTGCGTTCAGCGACACCATTTTGTTCAGGAGTTCTAGGACAAGATATATGACGGACAATGCCTTGTTGTTCAAGAAAGTTAATAAACTCCTTATTAGAAAATTCACCACCACCATCACATTGAAAAATTTTGATTTTCTTCTCAAATTGATTTTCAATCATTTTGTGAAAAGTGAGAAAGACCTGATGAAAATCAGATTTGTATTTTAATGGATATAGCCAAGTAAATCTAGTACAATCATCCACAAAAATAACATAAAATTTGAAACCTTGAGATGAAGCAATGGGAGCAGGCCCCCATAAGTCACAGTGAATCTTTTTAAAAGGAATTTGAGAAATTTTGTCATTTAATCCAAATGGAAGTTTACAACTCTTTCCCAATTGACAACTTGAACAAATACTAGGTAATTTATTCCAATGATCCACATGTAGAACATGACTTTTATTTAAAGACTTTAAAGACTTTGCTTGAGGATGTCCTAATCGTTGATGCCAAATTTGATCACTAGCCTTTCCTTCCTTCATAACATTTAGAGCTTCTTGATGTTCTTCTTCAAAAGTGTAAAGAGAGCCCTTTTTAATTCCCTTGGCTAGCACTTGTTGAGTCTTCTTGTCCTTGACAACAAAATTATCATTAGAAAATTCTAATAAACATTCATTGTCTTGTAACAATTGACTTACAGAAATAAGATTCTTTTTAATTTTTGGCACAACTAAAACATCTTTCAAAATTAAATTTTGATTTAGATTTTTATCACCAACATGTGTTATAGCAAGTTTAGAACCATCCCCAACAATAACTTTGTCATGTCCTATGTATGGTGAAATTTTTGAAAAATTACCTGTATTGTTTGTCATGTGAGAGGTGGCTCCTGAATCAACATAAAGAGCATTGTCCATTTGAGACTCATAATTTGTGGCTGTCATGGCAGTTGGATTCTGTGATTGGGTTTGAAAGGAGTAGTCCCAACGATAAAAACAGTTTGGTGCAATATGATTTGACCTACCACAAATTTGACAGACCTCTATTTCAGCTTTAGGAGTGGTTTGAGTGGAAGGAAATGCACCTGCTGGTTGTATCATAGTACTTCCTGAGACTGTTTTGGGCAGACTACGATTATAGGCCTGCATTGGATTTGACGGCCTATGATGATATGGCTGCATTGATGTAGACATCATAGGAAAAGAGTGGACAACATTTGGTGAATTTGACGCAGCACTGTTAGAAGAATATGGGTTATAGTGACCAGCTGGTCTAAAACCCCTTCCACGAGAATTATAAAATTGGTTGTGGCCAACAAATCCTCTTCCTCTATTATTTTGAAAACGTCCTCTATTAAAATGTTGCATGGGGGCTCTTATGGCTGCAAATGCCATTGAATGATCAGGTTGAATATTCTGAGAAGAATTATCTGATTTAGATGAATCTTCTCGAATATCAAATCCTTTGAGTGAGGTAATCAGTTGTAACAAAGTGGGATATGGAGGCTTACTCAACATAACAGCACGGAAAACATTGTACTTTTGTCCGAGTCCCCTTGCAAAACTGATAACTTTGGTATCCTCATCCAATGGTTTGTGAATGGCCGCTAATCCATCGCACAAGCCTTTGAATTCTTTTATGTATTCATCAAGAGTTCTTCCATCTAGCTTAATATCATGTACCCGTTCTTTCAACTGAAACTCTTTTTCTTTAGAAGACTGCAAAAAATTTTCTTCCAGACATTCCCAAGCTTGTTTTGCAGATTCACATCCCACAATGAGATATTGACACTCATCGGAGAGTGAATATGACAACCAACTTCTGATGAGAGCATCTTTATCTTCCCATTCCTGATATTCTTTTGTGTTTTCTCCTTTTTCGTTGAGTTGCTGTGGTGGTTCTTCTTTCACCATGCTTGTCACCTTAATTGTTTTCATAAGTTGGAGCATTTGGTTTCTCCAAACTAAGTAATTTTCTGGTTTCAGTTTAACAGAACTCATTGACACCAGTTGATGCAATGAAGTTATGTTGAGTGAAACACCAGAATTCATTGATGATGACCCGGATGCCATAGAGCTAAGCTCTGATACCATAAAGAGACAAGTGAATTAATTTTGGAGAATGAATACTATGGTTTTTCATTCATACGAAAAGAACCAAAAGCTACAGTTTAAATAGCAAAGTTGCTGTGTAACTAACAGCTAAACAAAAGGAACAGAATAGACTAAGTAGTCTCCAACTTTATAGGAGAACTACCTACCTTAGTAAACTAAAATTCAAATTCTGCGTAATATCTGTTTCAACTGTAAAACTTCCTGGAGAATAGGGCTGCTTCAAAATTCAAAACTTCCTTGAGAATAGGCCTTCCCATAATATCAGTTACGTTGGATGAATATCCTTAATAAAAACCTCCAAATAAAGTTAGTTTAATATAAATAAAAAACTTTTTTTTTTACATTTTTAAACATTTTTAGAGATAAAAAAATTGATTTAAATGTTGTAAAAAAAAAATATTAACGTTTAAAAATAAGGGGTGTCGCTGGCGCGGACCTTTAAAACTAAGTGAATATTGGATAAATTGGTGTTTGGGTAAATGGATGATCGTGTTTGGTTAAAAAAAGATCGTGTTCATGTTTGCCACTTTTAACCAAACACGAACACGATCCTAATAAAAGTGACAAAATACAACATGAAATATTAATTTTTTTACCTGACACGAACTCGAACAAAATAAAATTAACACAACATGGAACGACACCCCTCAAAATATTATTTTTACATACAATGAACACAACTCATTAAAGTTACATGGCACGATACGAAATGTCATTTTTTTACGAAACATAAATATAAGCCACATAAAACGCGACATGACATAACACAACACGAAATATTAAAGAAAAAATACGAGAATAAATTTTTTTACTGTTTTTCTTTGCTTTAATAGAGAAAAAAAATATTTTGGAAATTTTATTGTTTTTCTATTAAAAATATGTAAAAATAATTTTTAATAGAAAAACTGGAAATGGAAGAAAAAACTGTTTTGGGATTGTCACCGTTTTTTCTGTTAAAAGATTAAAAACAAATGGGATAAAATAAAAAAAAGCAGTTTTTTATTATTATTCTAGGATAAAAAATTTGTTTTTGTGACGTGTCGTGTCTCGTTTTATTTTGGTCGCGTTCGAATTTGGTCTAAAAAAATACTATATTTGTAACGTGTCGCTTTTAACTGGGATCGTATTCGGGTTAGGTAAAAAAATTATTTCGTGATGTGTCGTGTCATTTTATTAGGTAAAAATAAGATTTCGTGTCATGTCGTGCCCTTTTTATTTTCAACGCATTCATAATATTTTTTCATATGAAAATATTATAAATTTATAATTTGTAGGATGAGTTATTATATCCTTTCCTCTTTAGGAAAATTTGTTTAAAATTTATTAACATGTATTCACAACACGACATCACATATGAATAAAGGTTTTCTATTAGAGATGAAAAATGGTAGTTATAACATGTGCATGTATTGGTTGATCGAAATGGAGTGCCAAAAGAATTCTTGGAGTGCCAATAGAGGTACCCTATATATATGAGTGATGCTAGGCATACCGGCGCTTAGCACACACTAAGTATTGGGTATTCAATAAGGGGTGCCGCTGACGCGGACCTTTAAAAATAAAATATTATTGGGTAAATAGATGTTTGAGGGACTAAATGAGTTAAAAATAATTTTAAAAAATTAAGTTTAAAAATAAGGGTTCCGCTGACGCGGACCTTTAAAAATAGGAAAATATTGGGTAAATGAGTGTTTGAGGGACTAAATGAATTAAAAATAATTAAGTTTAAAAATAAGGGGTGCTATTGGCGCGGACCTTTAAAAATAAAAGAATATTGGGTAAATGGGTGTTTGAGGGACCAAATGAGTTAAAAATGATTAAGTTTAAAAATAAAAGGGTTTTGGTGATGCGGTTTAAAAATAAAAGAATAATGGATAAATGAGTGTTTGAGGGACTAAATGAGTTAAAAATAATTTAAAAAAGTAAGAGGTACCGCTGACGCGAACCTGTAAAAATAAGAGAATATTAGATAAATGAGTGTTTGAGAAACTAAATAAATTAAAAAAACAAATGACTATTGGATTTTCCTGTGCTGTCCCTAACATGTTTTTATTTTTTTTTTATGTCTGGCTAATGTCATTATAAATTGAAAAAATCAACAAAAAAACTAATAAAACAAATATTTAGGTTTGTTAGTGTTGTCCACCTCAGTAGTTGGTACTAAATATGTGCTAAGGGTCGGGTAGTATATCATTATTGTTTACAAATGCACCTGCACAGTTTGTTATAGAGTTTGGCTTCTTTGGGTTTACACAGGTCAAATGAAGTATTGCTTCACACATGAATCCTTCCCGTATGTGGAACTTCTGCCATAGACAGAGGTTTACCCCCACAAACTCAAAACCTATGGATTGTTGTTGTGCTATCTGTATCATTTGGGATGCAAGTACAAAATTGAATCTCTTTCCTGTCTTTAAAAAAATAAAAAAAGGTACAAATCATTTTTTACCTACTAATTTCTGTTGGTAATAAGACAAAAAAATAAATCTGCAAAAACATCATGCCCAACATTTGCCCCAAATGTCATACAAACCTTCAAATCTGCAAAAACAATGTAGAAACAACATAGATGAAGGATTTAAGAAAAATGAAAAATCAAACTCCAAAGAAAAATTTAAAACCCACTTCGACCTTACACTACCTATACAATAGGGAAAATAAAATTATCATACAGGTGCAGTATATATTTGCCCAAACTAATCAGATCCGCCATTTATTATACCTTCACTGCAAGATGCTTTTACTGATCAGTCCGACTTGCTCCATGTATGTAAGAGGATTTTATGAAGCACCATTGGTCTTGCCGTCGACTAAATCAACTTACCACGGCGGTTATGATGGTTTCTCGGTAGTGGACTCGGTGGGATTCATTTGAGAGACAGCTATGAAAGAATGAAGAGTGGGTTGGTAGGTGAGAGATTGAGTGGTTGAAGATTTGGTCTGAGAGAAAAGTGGGACAAAAAATCTCTTCACCCAAAGATTTGCAGCCACATAATCTTAACCACTCTACTTTTTTCAAATTTAATCTCAACCCTCCATTTTAGCATGGTTGGCACAATCCTCACCCCTAATTGTGTTATCATCTTATTGAATACTAATTAAAATTTTACTCCTTAATATATAGATATATATGGGACAATGGTGTTATGAATAGTAACATCTTATCTCATCTTATCTAAATAATCCAATGGTCTACATTTTCCCACATCACTTGTTAAATTGTTCTCCTAATATGATCAAAGGATTTTTGAGTGTGCCATATGGCAAATGAAGGAATGATCACTTGAACCCTAAGCCTACCCGACTACCTTATGCTCATGACCCTCTCTCATTTCAGCTCTCCCCTAAACTCTCCTGCCCCTATTGAGCTCTAATGTTGTCGCCCGAACCCTAACAAGCCACTTCCCTCCCCTTTCCAGGCTGTTGCTTTTAGGTAATCTCCTTCTCACTCTCTCGAACACGCACACACCCACGCAGACATGCACACAACCACCCAACATCATCTACCTCCGCCTCTCCCTCTAGCCATCTTATACATGCATAATAAGCACATATCTGAAGATCTTGTCACACAATGTAATGATATCAAAATCTAATTAGTTCTTTTTGTATATCTACACTTTCTAAGGCTTTATTGAAACTCTATAGTTTTATTTTTGGTATACATTTATTTGCAGATCTAATTTATTGAAACTCTATGGTTTTATTTCTTCTAATCATACACTCTCCCTTTTTGTTATTGAAACTCTATGGATTTAGTTTTTGTTCAAATAACCTTTTCGCAGATCTAATTTCTCTTTATGTTTTGCTGTTTATGTTTTTTTTCAGGTTGGGACAAACAAGTATACATTATCTCTATGATTAGAACTTTGTGTATTTCTTTAATATATTATGTGTGTATTGAGTGTTGAGTAATTTATATTTATGTGTTTTTTTAGGTTGGGACAAACAGGTATACATTTATATATCTTTTTTATTAATTATTGTAACACCCCGCCCGCCCGGGGAGAGTGAACGGAGCGCTAATGCGATAAAATAAATCCAAATCCATAAGTGACAAGGTATAGAGCATCTAAATAAACCCACAATAATATAAATCAACTAATCTATCTCTTCAATTACAATAAGTCTCTTGAATAAATACAACATCTAACTCGAAAAATAAAATACAAATCTCCAATGCTCTATACAACAAAATAAATAATACAAATCTTTCCCAAACAATCCTCGCTAAAATCAATCTCCATAACTCCCCAAAATCCGCGCTAACCTGCCACTAAAAGAAAATATGGGGAAGTACACAATACGACAAGAAACAAGCTCAACAAATATATGTTAGCGATGAAAAAAACGTAACAACATGAGTACGAATATTCAAATCAAATGCAAATCTCAAAGCATTTATCAATATAATTTTTCAACAACACTTTAACCGGGTCACCAGGCCTCATCCCATCCGCATATGCTTTATCAAGACATAGCCCGGGAAGCAGGAATTTTAGCGGGTGCCCAACCTCCGTGCCATATTAAAATCTCATGACAACATGCTCAACAACAATATAATGATACCACATGAATCAAAATAATTTCAACAATTATTTTCCAGATTTTAATGAATTTATCAGTTCAAATATGAGTTCAATTAAACAAGAATTCAAAGAGAATGACACTCGCGAGATTTAAGGAGCATATTGTGTAAAACCCCATACCTCAAACCATGATGAGAAACCAACGATCACATCCTCAAGATCAACATAAAAGATCTACAAAATCTCCTCTAAGAACCTCCAACAAAATAGCCCCAAGAACACCTCTAATCTAAGGTTGGAACTCACAAATCTCAAGGTCCAATGTGTATATAAAAAGAAGAGGAATATAAAATATATTTGCTGCCAAAATTTGTGCCAAAAGTAAGTTAAAAGGGTTGCCCACGACTTCCTTTTATAATGCAAAGAAATGAAGAGTTGGAATCCAAAAGACTCCTTTAAATAAGGCAAATAAATGAAGAGTTGGAAGTCAAAACAACTCTTGAAAATTAATTTATGTTCGCCGACTTAGAATTCCAGGAGTTAAAAATATTTAAAAATCATTTTAAAATCCGTTTTAACTCCGATTTCAAAACCGTTTGAAATTCTCGCATTTAAAAATAATAACCAACATATTTGAGCAATAAAATAATTTTATCAAAAACTTTATTTTCCTCCATTTTCCAAAAATTAATTAAAATAGCCCAAAATTACGCAGGTTGTTACAATTATATTGTGAATACCTACTGTACTGTGTATAAATGTGTACGTATTGGCAAATTTGATTAAGGCACCCTTTAGTGTTTTTGGTGCTATTTGGTGTTAAACTTTCATACCAATTGTTTAAGTTTGATTTAAGTTACATGTTAAAGCTTTCATACCATGCTCAAACACTGTTACAATCCCAATTCAATTAGCATGTAATGAGTCCTATAACTTTGACCACTATTTGATTTAAGTTACATGTTAAAACTTTCATACCATGCTCAAAAAATGTTACAATCCCAATTCAATTAGCATGTAATGATTCCTACAACTTTGACCATTGTTTTCAAAGATGTAATGAGAAGGAGCATATTGATGTTGCAGTTCTTCTAGACAATAAAACTATTTAAGATCGTTTGTACTATTTTTCCATATCTTTAGCTTTCATATTCTAATTATTTTGATGTTTCAAAGTAGATAGGTGCTTGAGAACCCTAATTTGAATTTTAGATTGAGGTGCTTTGTATTTCAAATCAATTGTATGCAAATGAATTTTTATGCAAATGAATTTCAGAATCCATTAGCTGCGGAATATGTTTATCAGAAGAGGGTAAAGTTGTGAGAGGGTTCAGATCCGGTTAACTTTTGTTCTCTTTGTGTTTTTTTTATATGTTCAGATCTGGTATAGTTTTAATTTTGTAGTTACATTTTCAGATCTGATATAGTTTTTATTTTCAGATCTAATCAGGTATATCATATTCTTTTTCTCTCTGTTACACGATTTGGGTTCACATTTCAAATTTTTTATTTCTGTTGTGTTTTCGGGGTGAGGATGATGCCAATAATTCATAAAATGAAGGTCTCGGATCTCTCTTGAGAAAAGTTGATATGATGAGAAGAAAGCCCATATAATTTATGTTGATTCTAATATGGTTCTTAATTTTGTTTTTTTTAGTATTGTAAGTATACAATTTCATTATCTTAATGTTATATAATTGTTTATTAGTTCTTAGTAGTGACATAACATGTTTGATAATATGAGTATTTAAATTTTGAATATGATTATGTTGATAATTTGATTCACTCACGGTTAGTTTTATGTTTTATTTTTATTTTTTAATTGGCAGCTTAACCAGTGAGTTTGGTGTTATTTGCAGTGTTGAGAAATGCATTAAGTAGTCTTAATAAAAAGATATTGAGTAAACTAATCACTGATTTAAGGTAATCTACAGTTAGTTATTCTATTGATATAACACAATTTGAGTGTTCACAATACATTTTGTGGTTTTCATTTGATAGAATTTGTCATAGTTCTTAATTTGGATTTTTTAAAAGGATCTAGTTACAATTTTTTTTACCTTATCTAAAATTTATATTTTATTGTTGCAGTCTTGCAAATGACAATTGGTTTTAGGGACCTCAATGAGGCATGGGTACTGTTTGATGAATGAGGCATGGGTATTTTATCCCTCTCACACGGTGATGGGGGTGGTGGTCCTTCAGGGGGAGACACTGCATATTCATGATTGCCAATCAATTTCTTGAAATTCTTAGAGTTGTTGGTGTAATGAAGAAATTTTTTCCCCTTGGATTGATAGATCCTAACAAAAATTCAAGTGGGGAAGTGAGAGAGCTCAATTTACATCGGCTTTGAGAGAGAGAATTGGAACAAAACTCATCTCAGCAGCTACAGACACAACTGATTATGGGTTGCATCATAGCTCATCGCTGCAATCACAACTGGGTCACATCAGGCATCAGATGGGTCATATGAGGCCTCTTAACTCCATTTTTAGGTAAATTCCTGTACCTTTTGCTTTTACAATAGTAGTAGTTTGAATATGTGTAATACCTCGTATATTATAGGGATTTTATTTTTGAGGGATTTTATTTTAATTATGGAATTATGATTAATTAATTTAAATGAAGAAATTTTATTTATAATTAATCCGGATTTAAATGTAACAATTACTAGCGTGATGAGAGTTAGTATGTATTGGTGATAATTATGTTGAATATTACTTAGCGAGTAAAGTAATATATGATTACGAAAATTTTATTATAGTTTGGAGTGAAAAATACGACAGTTGTAATACACTTAGTGGGGACGCGTGTGTGAGTCGTGTCAGTATTACTTTATTGGGTTAAAAAGATAATTTATTTTTAAGTAACTCGTATGATCATTTCAAGTGCGCCGATGAGTTCGAAAGGATCGAGATAGTCAGAAAACTCTACTTGAGTGTTTTATTTGGATTTCGGGGCAATTTAGGCAAAACCGACACCTCTGAGGGGTAATTTGGTCTTTTGAAATTTTGAGAAATTAAAATGGATGAAAATAGACAATTAAAATGGAAGTGTACGTGGGTAATAGGTTATCGGTTAGTTTCCAAACCTAAGTGAGAGAGAGAGAACCAATGAGGGAGAAGAAGAGCTCCATAGGTGCCCTGGGATTAGGGTTGTGTTTCGACCGGATCGGATCGAAAAATGACCTTTCGGAAAAAATTCCAATTTTTTCGGAAATAAAATATTGGTTCCAATTTCCTATCCAATTTTTTCGAAAAATCAAAAAAGTTTCCGAATTCAGAAAAATCAGAAAATCGAAAAAATTCGTAATTAAAAAATTATAATAAAAATTTAGAAATTTTGAAAATTCCAAAATTTCAAAAATATTAATATACGATTTTCGATTACTCAAAATTCTCATTTTAAAGAAATTAAAAAAAATTTAACCCAACATGTAAATATGTAAGGATTTAACCATTTTTTTCATTTGTGTAGAGGATAGAGGGATATTCTCCTTTTATAGATGACTTTTTTGGGCCTCTCTTCCTCTCCTAGACGATGTGGGACACATGAGAATGTTTAAAAAAACATTAGAAAAATTGGAAATCAAAAAATATTTCGAAAAAAATCAGATCGGAAAAATCGAAAATTCAGAATTATTTCCAATTTTCAAATTGATTTTTTTCGAAAAAATCGAAAGTCAAAAAATCAAAAATCGAAAACCTTATATACATTCCAAAATTGGAAAATATCGGATCGAATATTGAAAAAATCGGAATGTTCAGAAAAAAACACAGCCTAGGCTGGGATAATGACTCAAGCTCTCACACCAATGCGTAGATCGTGAAGAGAGGATCACCCCTATACCAGTTTCATTCAGCGAATCAAAAGTTCATAAAAAGGTAAGTGTTTATCTTGCTAGACTTTAGAGCATACATGATTCATGTTAATTTAGTTGATGGTTAAATCATAATATCATGTAATTGGGATTGGGATTGAAATTGGGAATTTATTCATGATTGTGGTATAGGAATTGCATGTAGTTGAATAACTATGTATTGGGGATTAAAAACTTGAATTTTATCTGTTGAAATCATGAAATCATATATGAGTTTAGTGGGTCATTAATGGTGATTATATGAAATTAGGGCTTGTTGAAGATTTGAGAAATTAATCGAAATTTATGTTAAAATTTTAGGGATTTGATATTAAAAACGGATGGGAAAGTGTTCTAATACTACGGGATATAGTTTAGAGTTGTTGGATTTAAATTATGATGGGTTCTAAGCGATTTTTCTGTTGAACGAATTGGGATAACGTTAATTTTTAGAAGACAGGGATGAACTCGGAATTCTCGTTCGAAGATCTACCCAGGTCGTTCGAACGACCTCGTTCGAATGACAATTCCAACGAGATTGCTAACAATATTTGGGTTATAGTTCGTTCAAAGTGAGATATTCGTTCAAACGAGAATTCCCAGCTTCTAACGAGATGTTAGAAACTCTAATTTTACCGAGACGAGTTAAAATCCTTCTAAGTTGATTCAAGTGAGAGAAATGACATACTTTAACATTTAGTGACTTAAATTCTTAGTCTAGTGGTGAGATAAGTGTGTGACTACTCAGGGAATATGTTGGAATAAGAGATCCCTAAGTAATATTTAAACGATAGAGAGATAAATCGTACGGTTAGCACTACACCAAATCTGCCGAATTGTTATGATCATTGACCTTGACGAGTTAGACTTGTCAAGGTCAATGACCGTGATAATTCTGGGGGTGACAAATTTTATTGTCACGGAATTATCATGGTCATTGACCGTGACAAGTTCGTTAGACTTGTCACGGTCATGTCACGATCCTTGACATGTTTTGTCACGGTTAAGGATCGTGACAAACCCGTGATATTTAATAAAAATTCTGACGATTATTGACCGTGACAAGTCCGTGACAAGTTTCTTTGTCATGGACTTGTCACGGTCAATGACCGTGATAATTCTGGGCAGGATTGAAAAATAAATCTGTCGGGCAGTATGGTCACTTCCATTGCCCAACAGTATATTTGTACCTGTTATAGCAACGGTGTACCTGTTCAAACATCATATATCCAAATAAAATAGAGATAATGCAAATATACATTCAAAACAATATGCATCACGATATAATCCAAATATAATTCAAATGTAACAACTTAAAACAATTCAAATCAAATAATGTCACTACATATTAGGGGTAAGGTTAGCTCTGAGGAGGTGAGTAGGCTGCACAATATACGAATTGATTGACTTAGCAATATACATCGTGCCGCATTGTCCGCGCAACCACAAGGGGGAGTTCTCCTTCCCGGGTATCACATGCGTGATGAGCACCTTGGACTCGATGTCTTGAAGCAAACGTCCATCAACTGGCATACCTTGGACGGTATTCGGGTCCCTCAACCCCCGCCCTATCCGCTGGCCATCAAATATGTCCAGTAAAAACACACTCGACCAACCAAGTGTCGACATTGGTCGGTTGAAGGGAGCCAAATAGTGGAGTGGATCATTAAATTCCGCACGTGTCGGAGATGAAGCAACTAGGTCCACATCCTCGTCATCTCGCACCTCCTCCTCCACCACCTTTTCCTTTCCTTTCCCCTTACGCTTTCCTCCCAACGAACGCTTCATTAATGAGAACATATCTTGAACCGTCGCCTCCAAACGGGACAGCTTTGCGTCACGCGAGTCCACCGTTCGAGCCAACCCGGTGTCACTCATCTCCAATCCGATGATCCTAGATTTGGCCGCCCGCGAGCTCACCCCCTTGTATTCCCCTTGCGACCAGCACCAAGAATTTGTCTGAGTGCGTCTGTGGACAAATATGCCTTGTCGACATCAGACTGCGACTCATGCACTTCCTTAAGCTTTGCCTGAAACGACAAAAAGCACACGATTAGTAAAATAAAAAAATAAAAAAATTATAACGTAATTAATAAAAAGTAAACTTTCGAATTACTTACAATCGTGGCCGCGACGCTCGGGGACACCTCCTTATCCTACCCCTTCTTCGTTCGAATAGCACATAAGTATTGAGCCTATGTGGCCTACCCCCAGGGCCACTCCTTGTCCCCAGAAATAAAATAAAGTAAAATTAGTATCGGCCCCGCAAAGTAAATTAATGCAGAAACATGTATTTCGACAGTTATAGAAAAATTAAATCTTACCATCATCCTATGCTCCACCTCGGTGTAAGACGTCCGGTCGGAGTAGTGCACGCCCGTTTTTTTTGCCCGATTTTCCCTCCTCGATTGGCGAGATACCAATTGTCGCTCCCCGATCTCATTGCCAATGAACTTTTGCCATTGTGCCAATGAGATCGGCTCCTTCGGCGGGACGGATTCACTCATTCGGATAATGGACTCTCGGGTCTTCCCAAAGTATCGGGTCCACATATTTTTATTCCACGTCTTGTGTTGCTCCCTCAATTTCTCCAAGATGGAATCGCGTAGCTTTGGATCCAGACTGAATTGTTCCTGTCCAACAAATACAATGTTAGTTGCGAATAAATATAAATATAAATATAAATATAAATATAAATATAAATATAAATATAAATATAAATATAAATATAAATATAAATATAAATATAAATATAAATATAAATATAAAATGAAATCGAACTTGAAATTGAAATATTCATATAAATATAAATATAAATTCATTACTTGTAGTGCCACCCGAATAGCTAACTTGAGCTCATTTGGAACCTCCCTCCAACTAGTGTACCCCGGGCCGATGATCGTCTTTACCAGCTCGAGGGATCTCGCTAAAAGCCCCATCTTTTTCTCGATGGCCATCCCCAATTTGCCATATTTGGGGAGCCTAGGGGTTGAGGAGACCTCCTCGCCTCCGCTACCACCGAGCCCAGACGACATCATTATAACCATCATCATCATCCTCGCCTTAATACCTGAAGGAGACATTTGCTATAAAAAAATGTTGTTATTAGTACAAATCAAAATGAATTAGAAGAAGGCATGCAAATATGTACAATTAATACAAATCCAAATGAATTGTTACTGTTTAACACCTCAATTCTGAATTCCAAAACAATAGCATCTACCTCATAATATGTACAATTACTAAAAATCTGAAGCATCCCCCCTACCCCTACTGCCCATACACGCGCACACTACACAAGAGTGAAAATGATAAAAGTGCAAATCAATTAAAAACATTAACAATGGATTGATAAAGTAAAAATTAGAATATTTATTACAAATTGAACAGTTATTTCAAATTCGGGTTATCATAAAAAATGGATTGATATTCAGTAGGAGCAGGCAAGTCATCCACATTACTATTTAGACGCTTTGGCGCATGTAGGACAATTGACCACGGATCGTTGTTGATATACTCCGAGTAAAACACTTGGTTAACCTTTTGAAATGCACAAATAAACGTCTCATCGCTCACGTGGTCGTTCCTCTTCAACTTGGGCAAGTAAACCATGATCAAATTGGTGACAGGATCAACTTTACAAGCATTTTTATCCTTGACTCTTACCTAGTCACAATAAAATACAACCTCTTTGAAGCTTATATAATCCAATTCAAATATATTTCGAATTACACCATAGTAAGTCATTTCAGCTTCAATAAGGTTTTTATCTTTTGCGCTCGCTCGAAAAAAAGTAAGAGACTTGTATGAAATGCCCAAGTTCTGTACATTTGTACTTTCCTCATACACTTTGCGCTAAATACGTAACCGTTCAATCGATATTTTTGTACTCTTATGCCACGAACAAGGGTCCAGTGGCTAGACAAGCAAGCTTTGATGTCGCATCACCCATCTTTAAGAGTTGAGAATATAGATAAATTAATTAGACTAGTTGTAAAGTTTGAGTGTAATCTAACGTTATATAACGACCATTTTCATTATAATTACCTCTTGTGACAACCACAACCTAAATTCGATGTCTGATTGTACTATTATTTTTCGTCTTTTATTGTTCTCACAGGCTTCATATTTTCTACATATTACAAAATTAATCATGTATAAAATAATCTAAAATATTCTAAAATAATGTTAAACATTAAAAAAATTTAAACTTAATTTTTCCATTCTTCGACATCTTCATGTGTGTCAAATAGATAACGAGCTACTTTTTCATGTTGCAAACTCGTTAATTTCACTCGTTTTCCCATCACATGACCACCATCATCGACGAACCCATCAGTGTCATCAACGTTGGTCGAGTCAGGCATATATTCCCGAGTATATATTGATGACTCCATGGTGATGTATTCCTCTGCAATTGATCCTGTAATGTATCCCGTATTCTTGACGTAATCTTTCAAACTTTCATCAATCTTTCAAACGGATACATCCACCGATATCTAATTGGACCACAAAGAAGCGCCTATTCGCATAGGTGTACCAACAAGTGAACACTTATGTTAAAGAATGCTGGGGGAAAGTACTTCTCCAATATACAAATCGCTTCAGTCACCGCTAATTTTGCGGCCACTATGTTTTCTCGATTGACTACCTTCTCACACAAGAGTGATAACGTAATACTAATTTTCATAATAGCCCTTCGTAAATCCTTGTGCTTGGAGAAACAGTGCTTAAACAATAGAGGAACCAATTGCATGATCACATGCCAATCGTGGGACTTACACTTATGTAAATCGTGAGTAGCATAATTTACAATCCTTTGCAAGTTGGACGAAAAATTAGATGGGCCCTTCAAATTATATATTGTGTGTAAAAGAACCTTCCTTTCTCCACTCGTCAAAGTAAACGCACCAGGGGGAATTATTATCCTTCCCCTACTATCTTCTTTCAACCATAGTTATGACTTAAGTTTCAACGATTTAAGGTCTTTTCGTGCATTTTCTCCATCCTTCGAATGACTCCCCCAAATGCAAGTGCCCACAATATGTTCAGCGAAGTTCTTCTCTGCATGCATCACATCCAATACACGACGCACTAGGTTATTCTTCCCATAAGGCAAGTTAAATAAAATTGAACTCCTAGGCCATGCCTTTCTTGTCTTAGTTCTATTCCCAGTTGGGGTATTCTTATGCTTGACATTCTTAAATTTGGGATTCTTACCTGGCATATTAGGGCCACATTCAGAAGATTTACTTTCAATTTCTGAACCTGAAAGTTGTCTCGGCGGTAGCCTATGTTCAACCCCGCCCAATAAAAAATTGGAACCTTTCTCAAATCTGAAACTATGAGTCGGGGGTAAAAACCTCCTATGGAAATGGTATACATTTTTTGAGCTAAAGGATATATGAAGAGATTCAGTCTCCTATCCACAAATAGGATACCCCAAATAACCTTGTACTACAAAACCGAATAATGTCCCATAAGCTGGAAAATCATGAATTGCCCACATCAACATAGCTTTCAGTGTAAACTCTTCTTTTCTAAAAGAGTCAACTGATTGCAAACCCTCTTCCCATAACTCATTTAATTCTTCTACCAAAGGAGCCAGGTAGACGTCGATGTCATCACTTGGTGCCTTTGGCCTAGGTATCAACAAAGACATCATCGAAAATTCAGGTCTCATACACTGTGAATGAGGGATGTTAAGTGGGGATAAGATCACTAGCCATACTGACACACCCCAACCTAGTTACTTATAATTAAGTTTGAAAGTCAAAGTGAGTCAAACCATGATTAATTTAACTAAATCATAAACAAGAGTTTTAATTTCAGAGTCATCATTATAAATTCATATATCTGAAAAACTTTTTACAACCTCAGAGTAGTCACACTTGTACAAACTTGCTTGAAGGAAAATTTAACTTAATTACATCATTTACATTTACACAAAATCATAGTTTCTCCCATTCCTGGATAACCCAACCCGACCTCCTAGATTTGGCACTGACATCGCGTTACCTGAAAAATGTGAACATAGGAACCATGAGCAAAATAGCCCAGTGAATGCATCACTACTATACTACTGCATAAATTTACATGCAATATATCATGTCCATATAATTATGAATTAACTTATCCGGATCATTCATAATGAATGACCAACTTTTTCGAATCATGATTCACATATCCTGTCTAAATAGACAATTCTCCCCTATTTCTGGTCGAGGAGTAACCCCTTGTCATTAATAGACAAATCTCCCCCATTCCTGGTCGAGGAGTAACCCCTCATTTTGATAAACCGAAATGAACAATTTTATATTCATTATATTATGATCATATCAATAACACGATACAAACATCTCTTTCCAGTGAGTACACTCACCTTGGTTGACAACTATGTATTCACGTTTTCTTCTGGTGGAGCTGAACCGGGTTGATTAGACCTTAGACCTGTCAATCCAACTAAATCAGTACTGAACCTCAATCATAAATATTATCCAAACATAATTATGTAACTTTCCATGACTATACATCAACAATATAATTCCAATTAAGTCACATTCCATAAAACATAGGTAAAGGCAAAACAATGATATACATGTTGATAAAGTTACGGATATTCAACCGTAGGAAACACCTTATGAGGAATTTATAACAAAAGTCAAGTAAACATGAAATTATACTCCTCAATGTATATACACATGAAACATGTACTCAAAGTACCCTTTGTAAGGACGAAATACAAACATTCATTCAAGGGGTACCCAGTATGGCCTGAAATTATTGTCATACATACTTAACCATCCTATATTCCTAAATTGTACAAATACAGGGGTCTAACCTCATCAATATGAAAACATGTATGAATATACTATCCACTACAAATGACGGTGTAATTTTTCAAGCTTCATAAGGCAAGTAATGACCATTTCTCTACAACACAAGAAATCTGCCTTACAAGCTCCTCCATTGTTCCTTCGAATTCCCAGAATTTTCATAATTTTTCTACAGCATAAATTTCCATGATTTTTAACTCATTTTCAGTACACATACTTAATAGTACATAATTAAAGTTTCATAATTTTTTGACTTCATTTGCTATCTCAAAAGCTCGACTAAACTTAGGGCATACCGAAATCAAGTATACAAACAACAACCATGTACCAACTTGAAATCATCATTAAGGCCTAACCACAAGGAGATAAATTCTCATTTTCGGGTATGATATGAATATATGAGTCTACTTTCATATCCAATTGGAATTTCTCAATTCCATTAAGCACACAAAGAGATATGAAAGTTTGAATGCAAGGGGTTTCAATACAAAGCAATTTTAAGGGTTTCTACATTCAACTTAACATAAACTTGCATCTAAAAATACATACATATAAAGGGCTGAAACTTTCGTAAACCTATTATGATCTATATCATATAAATCAGTAATATAAGATAAATGACAAGATTTGCAATTAGGATTACCTTCGGGACTTTTACGTAATTTCCACGGATTTTCTACACCTTTTCTCCTCACTTTTCCTTCCTAAACTCCCTAATTCTCTTTCCTCAAGGTGAAACCCTTTCATGGCTGATTTTTTCTGAAGGATAAAGATATTTCAAGGGTATAAGGTCGGACAAGGCTGCCTCCCAAGCCAACCAATCAAATTAAACCATTTGGTTTAATAAAAGACAAAATACCACTTAAAGGGAATGGACAACTTTGCCCTTTGTTCGTAAATTCGGTATAACTCTTTACTCGGGCATCCATTTGATGATTCGTTTGTTGTGTTACAACCCTAACTCACATGTCTACAACTATCTAGTTTTCACCTCAAGTCATTTATAATGTTATAAAGGTCAAAACTAGTCTCTAACAGGAACCTTTCTACCGAAAACAACAAAATTTGTGTTTGTAAATAATTCGACTTTTCATGATTTATGAAAGTAGTATTATAATAAACATAATCACTTAACATTAGATATACTAATATCACATTATTCATATCACATAAGATAAGCATGATTTAAATATAATTCATCATAATTATATTCGGGTTGTCACAACTTCCCCCCCATAGAAAATTTCATCCCGAAATTTAATATGAAGGTCACTTACCAAACAAATGGGGATACTGTTTCCTCATGCTATCCTCCGTTTCCCAAGTTGCTTCTTTAACTGCATGGCTCATCCACATAACCTTAACTAAGGGAATAACTTTATTTCTCAATACTTGGTCCTTACGATCAATAATTTCCATTGGTTCCTCGATGTACGATAAGTCTTCCTTCAGTTCAATTGGTTGAGTTTTCAACTGATGAGATGGATCCGCCAAATACTTACGAAGCATCGATACGTGAAACACATCATGTAACCGAGACAACTATGAAGGCAATGTTAATCTATATGCCAGGGCCCCAATTCTTTCTAACACCTCATGTGGTCCAATGTATATTGGACTTAGTTTCCCGTTTTTTCCCAAATCTCATAACACCTTTCCATGGTGAAATACGCAGGAATACAAAATCTCCCTTCTGAAATTCTAATGGATGCTTCCTCTTATCTGCATAAAATTTCTGCCTGCTTTGCGCTATCTTTATCCGTTCCCGAATCATTTTGATCTTTTCAGTTGTCATATCTATCAATTCAGGACCCAAAATTTTCCTTTCACCCACTTCATCCCAACACAAAGGCATTCTACATCCCCTCCCATATAAAGCTTCATAAGGAGCCATACCAATAGTCGACTGATAACTATTATTATATGAAAATTCCATCAATGGCAAATGATCATCCCAACTACCTTTGAAGTCAAATACACAGGCTCGTAACATGTCTTCTAATATTTGAATCGTCCTTTCTGATTGCCCATCAATTTGTGGATGAAACGCAGTGCTGAACTTCAGACTTGTGCCCATGGCATTCTGGAGACAAGGCCAAAACTTAGAAGTGAACGTTGGATCTCTATCTGATACAATTGACACCGGTGCCCCATGTAAATGGATAATCTCGTCAACGTACATACGTGCATACTTGTCAACAGTGTAGGTGGTCTTAACTGGGAGAAAATGAGTTGACTTCGTCAATTGGTCTACAATCACCCAAATAGAATCATGCCCCTTTGGTGACCGGGGTAATCCTGTAACAAAGTCCATCGTTATATGCTCCCACTGCCATTCCGGAATAGGCAAAGACTGCAATAATCCTGCCGGCTTCTGATGCTCTGCTTTCACTTGCTGGCATACTAAACATTTAGCTACGAACTCTGCAATCTCATGTTTCATATTGTTCCACTAGTAATATTCTTTCAAATCTCTGTACATTTTGGTACCTCCCGGATGCATAGAGTAAATAGAACTATGTGCCTCTTCTAATATATATTTCTTTAAGGGTGGATCATTCGGTACACAAATCCTATTTTTATAACACAACGATTCATCATTCTTAATCTCAAAGTCACTCTCTCTACCATCCCGAACTTCTTGTTTCTTCTTTTCAAGGAATGGATCACTGATCTGCAAATTTTGTGTGCGTTCTGCCAATAAAGGTCTCACTGTGACATGTGCTAATAATCCTCCGCTTTTTGAAAACTTCAATTCAATCCCCATCGATGCCAAGTCAAGAATATTTCTAACACGAGCACACCGTATGCAACCAAGCATCCCTGATGATTTTCGACTCAAATCATCTGCTACTACATTGGCCTTCCCAGGATGATGATGAATGGTACAGTCATAGTCTTTAATCAACTCTATCCAACGCCTCTGTCTCAAATTCAGTTCTTTCTGTGTAAACAAGTATTTCAAACTTTGATGGTCCGTAAATATCTCACAAGTTTCTCCACACAAGTAATGTCTCCACAACTTTAAAGCAAAAACAATGGCCGTTAGCTCCAAATCATGTGTAGGATAATTTCGTTCATGCGTCTTTAATTGTCTGGAAGCATATGCTATTACCTTCCCATTCTGAATAAGAACACATACTAACCCCTGAAATGAAGCGTCTGTATAGATCACAAAAGACTCATTCCCACATGGAATAGTAAGTATAGGGGCTAAAACCAATCGATTCTTTAATTCTTTAAAACCCCTCTCGCATTCTTCATCCCATACAAACTTCACTTCTTTACGAGTCAACTTTGTCAGTGGTAATGCTATTGCTGAAAATCCCTTAATGAATTTGCGATAGTAACCTGCCAATCCTAGGAAACTCCTAATTTCTGTCACATTCTTAGGACTCTCCCATTCAACAATTGCTTCCACCTTCTTTAGATCAACATATATCCCATTTCCCGAGACAACATGCCCTAAAAACACAATTTCATTCAACCAAAACTCACACTTGCTGAATTTAGCAAACGATTTCTTCTCTCTCAAAATCTGCAATACAAGTCTCAAATGCTTCTCATGTTCCTCCATGCTACGCGAGTAAATCAACACATCGTCTATGAATACAATCACAAATGAATCAATGAAAGGGTGGAATACCCGATTCATCAAATCCATAAAAACTGCTGGAGCATTAGTTAATCCAAAAGGCATCACCAAAAATTCATAGTGCCCATATCGAGTCCGAAAAGCTGTTTTCGAAATATCACTATCCTTCACTTTCAGTTGGTGGTAACCCGATCTCAAATCAATATTCGAAAATACTGTGGCCCCCCTGTAATTGGTCAAACAAGTCATCGATACGAGGTAGAGGATACTTATTTCTAATGGTCACCTTATTCAACTACCGGTAATCAATACATAATCGCATTGTCCCATCTTTCTATTTCACAAATAACATTGGTGCTCCCCATGGCGAAACACTAGGCCGAATGAAACCTCTGCTTATCAGATCTTGTAATTGCACTTTTAATTCTTTCAACTCTGCTGGTGCCATTCTATATGGAGCAAGAGAAATTGGACCAGTACTTGGAATTAATTCAATAGAAAACTCTACTTCCCTATTGGGTGGCAATCCTGGCAATTCCTCTGGGAAGACATCAGAAAACTCTCTAACCACTGGTATATCTTCAACTTTAAGTGCTTCCTTACTAACATCAACCACATACGCTAAATACCCCGTACAACCCTTACTCAATAACTTTCAACTCTTTATTGCTGAGATAAGACAATTAGGGACAACATTCCTTTCCCCTGTAAACTGGAACTCGGGTTCACCAGGAAGATGAAATGTAACTTCTTTTCGAAAACAATCAATGGAAGCATGATATGATGATAACCAATCCATCCCCAATATAATATCAAAATTCCGAATGGCCAACGGTATCAAATCAACATAGAAATCTCGCTCACCCATTCGTAAGACACAATCTTTATAAACATGCTCAACTAGAATTACACTTTCCATTGGGGTAGAAATATATAAGGCACAATTGAGAAATGAACATGGTCTACCCAGATATGAAATAATATCTAATGCCACAAATGAATGCGTAGATCCAGGATCAATGAGTGCATATAGATCTTTATTTTCAATAAAAAGTTTACCTGTAACCACTTCAGGTGTAGCATGGGCATCTTGCAATGTCATCGCAAATACTCTTCCTCCTTCCTTCGATCCACTTGCTTGTCATGTATCTCTTCCCCTAGTGGCACTGTCTGGAGAGGATCCTTTATGAGGCCCCACACTACTGACTGAAATCGGTCTTGATAACATCGGACAATTCTTTCTTAGATGGCCCTTCTGATGACAGTTGAAACATTCTATATTCAGTAGCTTTGGGCAATTTCTCTTTACATGACCCGATGTCCCACAAAAGAAACTAACATTTGGATCTCCTTGCGATGAAACTCTTGAGCCTCTTCCACCACTTGCTTCACCCCTTTGAAAACTACTTCCCATGCCTCTACCATGCTGGAATTTCTGCCCTCCAAGTCTCGAATATTCTATATCACTACCCATTTGATAACTTGGATCGAATCTGCTTCTCTTTACACCTCGTTCTCGATTCCCTCTAGCTTCATTCACGTCCCTTTCTACTAGCATGGCTTTTTTCACCAAGGCTGAATAATTAACAGTCTCTAAAGCCGATAGCCTTGATTTAATAACTAACTCTAGTCCATCGAGAAATCGACTGCACATATCTTCCTCATTCCGTATAAACCTTGAAGTAAAACGAGATAAGGCTGTAAGTTTAGCTTCATATTCTCTAACTGTCATACTCCCCTGATTCAACATGAAATATTCCTTCTACTTTTGTTTTTGATACACTGGGGTAAAATATTTGTCATACAAGGCTTTAACAAAAGCATCCCATGAGATCACATTCCCACCTCCTGGAGTAATCAACAAATGTTTCGTGGCATCCCACCAGTACTTAGCTTCTCCTTTCAGCATATACGCCGCCAAGGTCACCTATTGATTTTCAGGCATCCTCATTACCCCAAAGATAAGCTCAATTTCTTTAACCCACACTTCTGCCTCTGCTGGATCAACTGCTCCTTCAAATGAGGGTGGGTTCATCTTAATAAATTTCTCATGTGAAGTACTTATTTCTTCCCGGTGTATCACCTCCTCAGCCCTAGACAATTCTTGTGCCTCCAGTTGCCTGGTCTGTTGTTCTTCCATCTGTGCCATAAATCTAGCTTGCTGCTCTGCCATTAGAGTCATAACACGTGCCATTTTTTGCATATCTGTCAGTTGTTCTGGCTCAGGTTCCATATTTATTTGAACAGGTTGCTCAACCTCCGCGTCTGCTGGAATATTTGAAGCCTCATCCTCCATTCTCACATTTACATTCCCTCATTCCATTCTCTCATATCTGAAATGAATCAAAGATATAACAACATGCAGATATACATATCTTTCCTAACATAATCGTTAGTATCAAATAAAATATATTTCTAACATTCACTGCCAAATCTAGATACTTCTCACTCCAGAACCTCTAAAACCTAGGCTCTGATACCAAAAGCTGACACACCCCAACCCAGTTACTTATAATTAAGTTTGAAAGTCAAAGTGAGTCAAACCATGATTAATTTAACTAAACCATAAACAAGAGTTTTAATTTCAGAGTCATCATTATAAATCCATATATCCGAAAAACTTTTTACAACCTCAGAGTAGTCACACTTATACAAACTTGCTTGAAGGAAAATTTAACTTAATTACATCATTTTAATTTACACAAAATCATAGTTTCTCCTATTCCTGGCTAATCCAACCCGACCTCCTAGATCTGGCAGTGACATCGCGTTACCTGAAAAATGTGAACATAGGAACCATGAGCAAAATGGCCCAGTGAATGCATCACTACTATACTACTGAATAAATTTACATGCAATATATCATGTCCATATAATTATGAATTAAATTATCCGGCTCATTCATAATGAATGACCAACTTTTCCGAATCATGATTCACATATCCTGTCTAAATAGACAATTCTCCCCCATTCCTGGTCGAGGAGTAACCCCTCGTCATTAATAGACAAATCTCCCCCATTCCTGGTCGAGGAGTAAACCCTCATTTTGTTAAACCGAAATGAACAATTTCATATTCATTATATTATGATCATATCAATAACACGATACAAATATCTCTTTCCAGTGAGTACACTCACCTTGGTTGACAACTATGTATTCATGTTTTCTTCTGGTGGAGCTGAACCGGGTTGATTAGACCTTACACCTGTCAATCCAACTAAATCAGTACTGAACCTCAATCATAAATATTATCCAAACATAATTATGTAACTTTCCATGACTATACATCAACAATATAATTACAATTAAGTCACATTCCATAAAACATAGGTAAAGGCAAAACAATGATATACATGTTGATAAAGTTACGGACATTCAACCGTAGGAAATACCTTATGAGGAATTTATAACCAAAGTCAAGTAAACATGAAATTATACTCCTCAATGTATATACACATGAAACATGTACTCAAAGTACCCTTTGTAAGGACGAAATACAAACATTCATTCAAGGGGTACCCAGTATGGCCTGAAATTATTGTCTTACATACTTAACCATCCGATATTACTAAATTATACAAATACAGGGGTCCAACCTCATCAATATGAAAACATGTATGAATATACTATCCAGTTCAGGTGACGGTGTAATTTTTCAAACTTCCTAGGGAAAGTTATGACCATTTCTCTACAACACAAGAAATCTTCCCTACAAGCTCCTCTATTGTTCCATCGTATTCCCAGAATTTTCATAATTTTTCTACCATATAAATTTCCATGATTTTTAACTCATTTTCAGTACACATACTTAATAGTACATAATTAAAGTTTCATAATTTTTTGACTTCATTTACTATCTCAAAAGCTCGACTAAACTTATGACATACCGAAATCAAGTATACAAACAGCAACCATGTACCAACTTGAAATTATCATTACGGCCTAACCGCAAGGAGATAAATTCTCATTTTTGGGTATGATATTAATATATGAGTCTACTTTCATATCCAATTGGAATTTCTCAATTCCAGTAAGCACACAAAGATATATGCAAGTTTGAATGCAAGGGGTTTCAATACAAAGAAATTTTAAGGGTTTCTACATTCAACTTAACATAAACTTGCATCTAACAATACATACATATAAAGGGCTGAAACTTTCGTAAAACTATGATGATTTATATCATATAAATCAGTAATATAAGATAAATGACCAGATTTTCAATTAGGATTACCTTCGGGAGTTTTACGTAATTTCCACGGATTTTCTACACCTTTTCTCCTCACTTTTCCTTCCTAAACTCCCTAATTCTCTTTCCTCAAGGTGAAACACTTTCATGGCTGATTTTGGCTGAAGGATAAAGATATTTCAAGGGTATAAGGTCGGCCAAGGCTGCCTTCCAAGCCAACCAATCAAATTAAAACATTTGGTTTAATAAAAGACAAAATACCACTTAAAGGGAATGGACAACTTTGCCCTTTGTTCGTAAATTCGGTATAACTCTTTACTCGGGCATCCATTTGATGATTCGTTTATTGTGTTACAACCCTAACTCACATGTCTACAACTATCTAGTTTTCACCTCAAGTCATTTATAATGTTATAAAGGTCAAAACTAGTCTCTAACAGGAACCTTTCTACCGAAAACAACAAAATTTGTGTTTGTAAATAATTCGACCTTTCATGATTTATGAAAGTAGTATTATAATAAACATAATCACTTAACATTAGATATATTAATATCAAATTATTAATATCACATAATATAAGCATGATTTAAATATATTTCATCATAATTATATTCGGGTTGTCACACATACACTCTGATTGGTGCTTAGATTTCCAAATGGATTGAAACCATCTGTTGATATAGCTAAACAAATGTTGCGCTGTTCTTGAGCAAAATCAGGATACTCATAATTCATCCTCCTCCAAGTTGTAGAATCAATAGGATGACGCATGAGATTATCCCCTACTTCTTCCCTAGCATGCCAAGTCATTGTCTCCGCTATCCATGGTATTGTGAAAAATCGCTTTAATCTAGGGCCAGCGGGAAAATATTTCAATACTTTTTGAGGCACTTTTGAGCTTATGCCTTCCTTACCAGTAGATTAGACATATCTAGGTTCATCGCAAACCGGACAATGATCGAGATTTTCATACTCCTTTCGGTATAGTATGAAGTCATATACACAAGCATGAATCAGTTTATACTTTATTCCCAAACCTTTCAAACTGTTCTTCATAACAGGATATCTATTTGGAAGCGTATTCTCTGTGGGTAGTAACCCCTTCACCCATTTCAGAATTCCTATCAGGCTATTGCCAGATAAATCGTACTGCGTCTTCAAACTGTTCAAACCAACCATTGCATGTACAGTTTTTTTATCTTTCTCACAGCCAGAGTATAATGGTTGGGTCGCCTTAAATTTTAAACTTTGGTAGTCATCGTCAAGGTTTATCGTGATATCTTCATGAGCACTTGAACCCTGTACATCATTAGTAACCTCATTATCCTCTTCTTCATAAACTCCGTACGCATCATCAACTAAATCCTCTGACATATTATGATCTACGTTGTCCCCTTCTACATCTATCCTACTTGTTGAAGATTGTTGTGAATGTTGTTTAGGGACAAAAGGAACTTTTAATTCACAGTGAAAACTCCAAAATCGATAACTATCTTGCATCGTCGATCTTAACAAATGTAGTTCAAATGTTTTTCACTAAAAAACCTTACCATTCTTACACCTAGCACATGGACACGAAAACTCTTCATCATTATGACATCTCTTAGCATATTTCACAAATTCATTAGCAACTATGCGAAACACATCCCCCATTCTATTTGTCTGACCCATCCACTCTTTGTATTTCAGATATCCCATCAGAGCTCCACAACTAATCACCTATTGAAGGTAAGAAGCGCATATTCATGGATTAGTATAAACAAAACTTAGATTTATAGTATGTTTCATTTAATTATATCTTATTTATATTCGATTTTTAAATTTCAAATTCAAATTCAATTTATAATAGAAATTTCTATTTCCTCCATCTCCTCTAAAGGGTGAGTGGTCCTATCCCATTCAAGACCGCATTTTTCTTTAATATACTTAACAGCTTATGCACATTGTTACGATTTGAGAAAAATTCGGTAGCATATCCTTGTAGTTCTCCAAGTACACGACGTAGATTGGCAAATGTGAGTATTATTTCAATTGATCAATTAAAATAACAGTCACACTTGTTAATCTAGTATGTACCTAGAGAACATTAGGATACGACTGCATAACTTCCTCCAAAAGTAACAACTTTAAGCCACTAAGAATATTATTATACAAAAATTATGCAGTCCCAAACTGTCCAAACGGGACAATTCGAGAGATCTCATTACAGGGGTAATGACTCTCGAACGGGTCTAAGGGCTATTGAATGCGTACGCGTAAGAATTAGAAGTCTAGTATCTATGCGCACTATATGTAATTTCAAGTATGTTTCATTTAATTATCATACTATATATATATATATTGCTTATTATAAAAAGTAATTTTAAAAAAAAGTTAAAAAATCCCACTCCCATATGGACAATAATCCAGTGGTCATGCCACTTTTAAAATTAACCAACACAACATCGATCCACTATAATCCAACCGCAATGGCAACAACAAATGTGTATCCCGTACTCCTTCTAATTCATCTACTCAATTAATTCACTTCATCAATTAAACTAACAATTAAAGTATACAATTATTAATTTACTAATTTACAATTAGGGACAATTCTACTTGCATATGAAAGGGGCACCAATTATTAATTTACAAAAAAAAGAACAACCAATAAATATTAAATCAATCAATTCTTTTACAAGGGGCACTACAATATGAGGGGCAATATCTAATAAACCAATAAAAATTTAATTAAAAAAACACGCACATCCATATATACACACATACACACATATACACCTCCTGCCCCTGCCCTACCCCTCCCCCCCCCCCCCCGGCTGCCCCTGCCCACCACATGCACACACACACATATAGACACATGCACATATACACACACGCGCACATATAAACACACACACACTCACGCATATATATATATACACACACACACACACACACACACACACGCATATATATACACACACACACATGCACCCCTCCTTCCCCCTTGCCCCGCTGCCCCCCCCCCCCCCCCCCCCCCACAAAAAAAAAACGCATATACACACCACACACATACACACGCACATATACATACACATATACATAAATGGAGGAGAAATAGAGAGAGAAAATATACCAACGTTGTAGAGAGAGAGTGTGAGCAGCAACTCGAGAGAGAGAGAGAGAGAGAAATTGAGGGAACAAAATCGGTGGGAAAAAAGAAGAGGAAGGGTTTTTTTAATGACAGAATTGTCATGGACATGTCAGGGTCATTGACCGTGATAACTTTATAGGCTTGTCATGGTCAGTAACCGTGATAAGTTCGTGACAAATGTACTTATCACGGACTTGTCATGGTCATTGACCGTGACAAGACTTTGTCATAGCCTTGTCACGGTCAATGACCGTGACAAAAAAGTGTATTTTTTTGTCACGGTCAATGACCGTGATAAGGCTAAGCGCTTAAAGGGTGCCAATTTGACCATTTTGGTGTAGTGTAGTGTATTGTGAGTAGTATAGATGATAATACTACTTATAAATTCGGGGATTTGGGTTGCGTGATTACCTATCGAATGTAATAGGTTGTGTGTATACTTATTGATTGAACTAATATGTATATAACATACCTATGTTGCTTGCTATTGGGTGGAGGTTGCGCATTGTTAATGATCATGGCTTGAGGAGCCTTCGGGTGGGATCTTGATTTGTACCACTAGAGCATAGAACCTAGGTACGGGCTATTTGTGAGAATGATAGTGATGACGATCATACAAATACGTAGGTATGTGAGTAACCCATCGGCTTGGAACTATATTCGCCTCTAATATGTTTGTTTGTTTTGATTAGGGCTGTGTTTCGGCCGGATCGGATCGAAAATGCCTATTTGGAAGAAATTCCGATTTTTTCGGAAATAAAATAACTATTCCGATTTCCGATCCGATTTTTTCGAAAAATTAAAAAAAAATTCGAATTCGGAAAAATCGGAAAATCGGAAATTCACAAAATATATTAAAAATCCAGAAATTTCGAAAATTCCAAAATTTCAAAAAAATAAATTATGGATTTTAGATTACTCGAAATTCTCATTTTAAAGAAACAATGAAAATGGTTTAACCCAAAATGTAAACACATGAGGATTTGGCTCATTTTTCATTTGTGTAGAAGTTAGGAGGATACTCTCTTTTTATAGAGCATATTTTGGAGCCCTCTCCCTCTCCCAACCGATGTGGGATATGGGAAACTTTCAAAAAATCGGAAAAGAAATCTGAAAAATCGGAAATCGAAAAATAATTCCAAAAAAATCGAAAATAATTCGGAAAAATCGGATCGGCATAGTTTCGGAAAAATCGAATCGGAAAAATTGAAAAATCGGAAATTCAGAATTATTTCCTATTTTCGATCCGATTTTTTTCGGAAAAATCGGAAATCGGAAAATCGGATATCGGCAAACTAAAATTTCATTCCAAATTCGAAAAAAATCGGATCGGAAATTGGAAAAATCGGAAAGTTCGGAAAAAAAACATAGCCCTAGTTTTGATGGTTCGCGAGAGATTGAACCTATAGTCCTTTATGCAATGAAAGATGCACCGGGACATGATAGCAGAGTATGCATGCACCGCAGCTATGTCTCAGGGTGCAGTGTTGTATATATATATATATTACTTATTTTGCGAGAGAAACAAATGGGAACGACATTGGGCTATGATTAAATGTTTGACTGGAAAGAACTAGTTAGCATGGGAATAGAAACTAGTAGGGTTTGAAGGTACGTTAGGCGTGCACATTAGATGAGAGATGAGCATCTCAAGTTAGTACGATAATCTAACATGAATAATATATGTTCTATTAATTCATTTTAAGCACTTTTTGATTTTTAAACTGTTTTCAACTCGGGCTCTGACCCGTTTTCTGCAAATATCTTTTCTTGTCAAATTATTTTAGGTGCCCAACCACAGGGACACCAATCATAGGAGTTCCATTCACTCGACGAGCTATAGCTGCTGTGGATGTTACATAACCTTGGTAGTAGCGCCTCTATGTCCATCAATTCTTCCTTTTGAGTTATTTTATCAGTTAGGACATGTTGCTCCTTTTCTATTCAGATATTCAGAGATTTTGGATTTAGTTATTTACTTCTTCCGGTTGTTGGTTTATTTCTGTTGGATTATTGTATTTGGAACTTAGATTGGAAGTGTTTACTCTAGTTACAATTATTATTGCAGTAATTTCCTATCATATGAGATTGATGTGAATGGTGAATGTTTAATAATTTGTTAACCTAGTTTTATATTAATTAAAAGATAAAATTTTGACATCATCCTTTTTAAATATTAGGTGGTTAGTATTTAATAATAAAATTTTCAACAGTGATGCATAATCTGAACCAACTGGATATTCTGATTTAATTTAATTAAGGATTAATCACCCGGTATTTAATTAGGCAAGGTGTCACAGGTGGTATCATAGTATCAGGTTCTAGAGTCCTTAGGATCTGTGCGACTTATTATGCTTTTCGCGTATCTTTCTTTAATATAGAGCCTTATATTTAAGACTGTTGCACTCATTAATTGCACATTCTACGTCTTCAAATATTTCAAATATTTATTGTGGACTTATAAAGTTTCTGTGTCATTTCAGATGCCTCCCAGATGCGCATATCGATCTAATAGGGATGCCCAGTCCGAGCCTCAGCCAGCTCTAGCCCAGGGCAGGATGAATGTTGCGAAACATGCTGTTATTGTAGCATAGGATGTGAATGCAGCATTAGCCATGGTACAATAGGCCCCACCAGAGGCACTAGCAGTGGCTCAAGAACCAGTCCATGCTTTCCCTTCTGATTGGGAGTGCATAAGAGATTCCTTCCAGAAGGCACATCCTTTAGAGTTTGCTGGAAGTTCAGATGTGGTAAAGGAAAGACGATGGAAGAAGGATATACAGATACACCTGAGGATGTATGAGTGCATGGAGGTGAACAATTAGATTTCAACTACCTTTAAGTTGGTGGGAGACGCGCTATAGTGGTGGGAGTCCATTACCACTGCAGAGGAGAGAGGCATCATGACTATTCGAGAATTTTGGGTGCAGTTTGACCGCAAGTACTTCCCTTTCATCGCGCAGATGTAGATGAGGAGAAAGTTGTTGAACCTCAAACAGAAAGGGAATACCATTACAGAATATGAGTAATAGTTTACCGATCTTCTGAATAGAGTGTCAGATGAGATACTGACGGAGGAGAAAAAGATCCAAAGGTTTATGGATGATTTGACTTGGAGGATTCTCTAGCATTTATTATGGAACCTTTTATTGGCCACTTATTTTGATGTGGTTAACACTTCCTTAATACATTGTCAGGACCATTGCTTCCATCAACAGGGAAGCATATGAGTCAGGGAGTCCAGCTAGCAGGGCCGGACATGAGGTAGTAATGCCAGTGGGGCACCAGTAGCTCAGGGGCAGGCCAGTCAGGATGAGTAGAGTTCCCATCAAAGGGACCCTACCAAGTGATTTCGTTCTAGGGACTTCAGACAAGGGAAGGGAGGTTTTAGGCAGGGTCATCAGGGCCAGCATGGTCAGCCCGACCAGCAGGAGCAGTAGTGTTTCTAGCAACGCTAGAGGAGGGGTAGTAACGACCATCAGGGCCGAAACTAGAAGGGGTAGAGGGGAATGAACTTTCCAGGGAGGTTCTTTACTTGTGGCAATGCTGGCCACAAATGTCATGATTATCCTCAGAGGGGTCGAGTCCCATCGCAGCAGGGCGCTCGTCAGGATTCCCAACAACCATTATTTCCATCCGCCCCCCAGCACCACCCCATATACTAGCTTTGCAAGCCATTCCAACAGTTCCGATTCAGTAGGGATAGCTACATTATGGGCGTATTTACAACGTCCATCAACCACCGGTTCATCAGGCTCCACCTACAGTCGAGGGTATGTTTTCTATCCAGGGGACTTTGGGGTCGATATTATTTGACACGGGGCTTCACACAGCTTCATTGCCACTAGTTTTGCACACGCCATGAGGTTATTAGACGTGATAGATAACGCAGTTACTAGTGAAGACTCACCGTTGGGCTATTGGTCTTTGATATTCTTTATATGTCGGGGAGTAAGCATAGAGATTTGGAGATTGATTTTACTCGCCGATATGCTTGTCTTATAGATGCACGAGTATGACACTATTATCGGGATGGATTGGCTAGTTACGTATAGGGCAATGATTGATTATTGAAGCCACGGTATTATGTTTACCATATCGTCCAGGAGATGTTTTTGGTGGAGATGCCTCATCCTGAGGGAGGTTCGTTGACCCATTTATATTATATATATAAGGAGACGTCTAAGGAAGTGGTGATACCGCTTGATTCGATTTCGGTTGTTCGTGAGTTTGCTGAGGTATTCCAGTACATACTGTGATTACCGCCCATCAGGGAGATAGAGTTTGTGATAGATTTGGCACCAGGCACCAGGCACTCAGCCGATAGCCCGTGCACCTTATCGTATGACTTCTGCCGATAGCCCTGTACCTTATCATATGATTTCGGTTGTTCAGATTGAGCAGTTGTTGGGTCAGGGTTTCATCCTTAGGAGTCCCTCACCTTGGGGTGCTCCCGTGTTGTTCGTAAAGAAGATATATGGGTCGCTACGATTATCTGTTGACTGCCAAGAGTTGAATAAGGTCACGATATAGAATAAATATCCGTTGCCTCGAATTGATGACCTATTCGACCAGTTGAAAGGAGCTTCTTATTTTTCGAAGATATACTTGAGGTCGGGGTACCATCAGTTATGTATTAGGGAGCAGGATGTCCCTAAGACTGCTTTTCTGATGAGGTATGGATCTTATGAGATCAGGGTTATGCCATTTGGGCAAACTAATGCACCGACAGTCTTCATGGACTTGATGAACAGGGTGTTCAGAGAGTTCTTAGATCAGTTTGTCATTGTATTCATTAACAACATTCTGGTTTATTTTCGGACTGAGGAGGAGCATTACGATCATCTGAGGATGGTTTTATAGACACTACATGAGCACCAATTATATACGAAATATTAGAAGTGTGGGTTTTGAATGAGAGAGGTTCAGTTCTTGGGGCACATCATTTCTGCGAAAGGGATATCGGTAGATCCTAGGAAGATGTCAGTGGTGAGGAAGTGGGGACAGCCCACGACGCAGACTAAAATACGTAGTTTCTTAGGAATGGCAGGATACTACATGCGGTTTATTAGGGGATTCACAAATATTGCAGGTCCATTGACAAACTTGACTCACAACGGGGTGCCATTTATATGGGATGATGCATGCCAATTGGCATTTGACGAGCTGAAGTATAAGCTAACTTCAGCACCAGTTCTATCACTACCCAAGCCGGGGATGGAATACCTAATTTACACTGATGCGTCCTTACTAGGACTTTGGGGTGTGCTTCAGTAGGAGGATAAGGCGATTGGTTACTCTTCCTATAAGCTTAAGCCTCACGAGAGGAGTTACCCCACTTACGACTTGGAGTTAGTGGCAGTCGTGTTTGCATTGCGAATATGGAGAAATTATCTCTCGGGGGAAATATTTCGCCTATTCAGAGATCACAAGTCACTGCAGTATCTATTCACGCAGCGGGAGTTGAATATGCGTCAGCGGAGGTGGCTTGAATATGTGAAGGATTATCAGTTCAACATCCATTACCACCAAGGAAAGGCTAACGTGGTAGCAGACGCATTGCACCGTAGGCCAGTAGGTGAGGTGGCCGAGGTGTGGAAGGAGAAATGAAAAGAACTCAGACATCAGGATGCAGTTGCCCGCTCATTCATGTCAGTGATGACAATTACGCCTGAGATAATTACCAGGGTGATACAGGCTCAGGCAGCGGATTCCTTCTGTCAGGATCGGATTATCCAGCTTCTAGCTGAGGGAGTAGAGTCCTTCTTCGTGAGCTATGATGGGGGTTTACACTTTAATGGCAGACTAGTAGTTCCAGGGGGAGGATTTACGACATGCAGTGATGGCAGAGTCGCATGGTTCATGATTTACGCTACATCCTAGAGGGAATAATATGTACGAGGATATGAGGTGACAATATTGGTGAAATGGAATGAAGAAGGACATCGCCGAGTTTGTTTTGAAGTGTGCCACTTGTCAGCTGGTGACGACAGACCATAAGAGATCGGGAGGATTACTACAGTCATTATAAATTCCTATGTGGAAATGGGAGAGCATTTCCATGGATTTCATCACATGGATGCCTACATCATAAAAGGGTCACGATTCCATATAGGTGATTATGGATCGATTGACCAAGGTATCTTATTTTATGTCAGTCTGGACCGACTATACTACGGGGAAGTATGCTCAGATCTTCATTGTTGATATCACGAGACTCCACGGGGTGTCCCCCGATATTCTGTCTGACCGGGACAAGATTTTTATGTCTAGATTTTGGGAAAGTTTCCAACAAGCCATGGGTATGGAGTTAGGATTGAGTTCAACCTGTCACCCACAGACGAACGGGAAGACAAAGTGAACTAATCATATGTTGGAGGATATGCTACGGATGTGTATCCTTAATATTGGAGGGGTATGGGAGAAGTACCTTCCACTGGTGGAGTTTGCTTATGATAACTCCTACCAGTTTACTATTGGCATGGCTCTATTTGAGGTGTTATATGGTAGACCTTGTCCTTCCCTATCATGTTGGCTTGAGGTGGGGGACAACAAGTTACTTGGGCTGGAGGTGATTCAGGAAACCTCAGCTAAATTGAGTTGATACGGAGTCGCATTCGGGTTGCTCAGGATAGGCAAAAGAGTTACGCCGATGCCAAGAGGTTCTTCAGGGAGTTCAGTGTGGGGGATCAGGTGTTGATGTGAGTATCTCCTATGAAGGGTATAATTCAGTTTGGAAAGAAAGGGAAGCTGGCGTCGAGATATGCTGGGCCATTTCCTATTATTGAGCGAATTGGTCCTGTAGCTTACAGACTTGGGTTACCGAAACACCTGCATAGGATTCATGATGTGTTCCATATTTCTTCAATGAGGAGATATCTTTGTGATGACGTGGCCCACACCAATATTGCTTTAGAGGAGATTGATCTACAACCCGATATTTCCTACGAGGAGGGGACAGTTACTATCATGTGTCGTAGTGAGAGGAAATTGAGGTCAAAGATAGTGCCATTAGTACGAGTGCAGTGGCAGCATCATAATGTAGATGAGTCTACCTGGGAGCCTGAGGATGACATGCAGGACAAATATCCAGAGTTATTCCTACCAGATATACATTTATTGTGTTCTTTTTCGAATTTCAGGACGAAATTCCGTTATTACGGAGAAAGTATGTAATACCCGAGATTTTATTTTAATTATGGAATTAGGATTAATTAATTTAAGTGGAAAAAATTTATATATAATTAATCTGAATTTCAATGTAACAATTACTAGCGTGACGAGACTTAGTATGTATTGGTGATAATTATGTTGAATATTACTTATCGAGTAAAGTAATAAATGATTACAAAAATACTATTATGGCCGGGTGTGAAAAATACGACAGTTGCAATACACTTAGTTGGGATGCGCGTGTGAGTCGTGTCGGTATTACTTGATTGGGTTAAAAAAGTTAATTTATTTTTAAGTAACTCGTATGACCATTTTGAGTACGCCGATGATTTCGAAAGGGTCGAGATAGTCATAAAACTCTACTTGAGTGTTTTATTTGGATTCCGGGGCAATTTAGGCCAAACCAATACTCCGGAGGGGTATTTTAAAATTTTGAGATTTTGAGGAATTAAAATGGAAGATAATAGATAATTAAAAGGGAAGTGTACATGGGTAATAGGTTATCTTTCAGTTTCCAAACCTAAGTGAGAGACAGAAAGAGGACTGAAATCGAGTGCGCGTGCGTTCAAATAAAGAAATTATTTAATTAAATTCAGTTTTCCCAAAATAAATCCTAAACATGCATCGAGGTGTGATTAAAGATGATAAACTCATGCAAGAACATTCAAACACACACATGTGAGGAAAAATCCCCCAAAGGGGAAAAAACTTTTATTTTCACTATAATTTTGTAAGAAATGATTACACGGATTACAGTAAAAATACAGTGTGACACAGAAATACCCGCATGCATCGGTTCTGTAGTCGGCGGCTGGAATCTCCCTCGAGAACTCTAGGTGAGTAGCAATGAATAAGGAAGACGGCTTCTCTACAAAGGTTAAATAAACACAAGGTTGTGTTCTTGGGTTACAAAAGGATTCACAAAGGTTTGGCAATGATATGTGAATCAAAACATGAGTATTGGGACTAAAAAATATGAAGACTTGATGTATTTGGACTCTAAAAAACGTCTCTCAATGTCTTGTAAAATAACTCCCCCGAAGTTGGCTTTTATAGGAAAACTAAGAAGAGTTTTAAAAATCGAAAACTCTATCCATCATCAGGTACCCCAAACCGGTTCGAGTGTACCGTGAATCGATTAGACCCCCAAACTGGTTTGGCCTTCGGTTCGCAAAAAATCGCCGGAATGGGGCTTAAAAATCACAACATTCTTCTAAGTGTTTTTTCTTGGATTTTTCTCCATTTTCAAAGAGCCGTAACTTCTTCACCGTAGCTAAGATTGAGGTTCCGTTTCTTCCAATATCTTCATTGCGACGAGCGCTTTAACTTTCCAGTTGACCGGTCCTTCGGATGGTGTCTATAAAATTACCAAAATGCCCTTAAACTTCTATATCTTGCCTTTTTTCACTAGTTTGACTTCTCTTGCGTACCACTTGCATTAAGTCCCTAAAATCGTGCAACATGAAGTCGTTGAGGCATATGTGAGACACATGATGGAGATGATAAATGCTTGATTCCCAAAATTCGGATTGAGGCCGTCGTATAAGATCGTGTAAAGACGTGCCAAATGTAGCGGCGTACGACATACATAAATGTAAGATATCGGACATGACAAAAATGTCCTTACAAATCTCCCCCTATGTCTATGCCGGTACATACATAATAAATCCGAATTTTTAAATATAAAATTGCCTATAAAAATGTACCCTTCCATGAACCCAAAATCGGAAAGATACAAATGAATAAGTCTTCATCGTTTGTTCTTCAATTCTTTAGGAATCTCAAATCTTTTCTCATCATGGTGTGTAACGTATGATCATCAATGTAGTACCTACACTCATGAGAAAAAGAAAATACAAAGTGACGTATCGAGTTTGAAATGAGATAAATATAGATACCAATTTAAGATTAAAGCATACATTAAATCTCAAAAACTCCCCCAAAATTCAAACTCCCCCATAATATGATAATTCTTTCTCCCCCTTTTTATTATGTCCCCAAATAGACAAATGTGAAGAATAAATCAAACAAGCAAAGTCGGGGTGTCACGGTATTCAAAACAAGGCATCAATCAGATGGCAAACGCGCTTTTACAAAGAGATACACAAAAAATCTTCACAAACTATTTCTGAATTTTTAAAATTTTTAGTACAAAAATAAGATACCAAGTTGAAAAATATGATACAAAAATCACACCATGGAATTAAACTCAAACAACCAAGTCATGGAAACGGAATTAATGGGTGTGAAAACATTCGATAGGTAAATCAGCTCAATCAATCATATGTGCACGATGCATATGTGTACCCCTAACGAATGAACACCAAAAGTATCCTTAGGTAGAAAAATTATTGAATTTAGATGACATCGTCTTATGCAAATCAACAAATCAAAGTCAAAGTGATTTCCACCCCAATAACGTCCAAAACTATGTAGCGCATTTTCAAAAATTTCAAGGACGTGCAAACTGGTTTTAAAATCTCCAACCAAACTCCCTCATATTTATTTTCTTTTAGAGGTAATCTAAATTCTCAAACATTATAGAATTGGTGAAAAAACCTAATAGGCCCATTTTTGGCATGAATTTATTTTTATTGCCTTTAAATTTTTTTGGGCTCTTTTAACCTCTTTGGACCCCAAATAATAAAATTCCTCCATTTTTAGGTCCTTTTTAATGGTGGCTTAGTATTCGCAAAGGCTAAAAGAACCTTTCGCAACCCTTACCCATTTTCAAATAAACACACAGACTCACAAAATGGTTCTTATATGCACAATTTTTTATCAAAATTTATCACGCTTGGTTCGTTTTAAAGGATAGGATTGAAGTGAAAACACCCAACCAACATGTGATAAGACAAGCACAATAATCAAACAAATCTGTGCATGTGTGAAATAATGGAAATTATGAGTCAAACATGTAGGAAGTAACACTTAATTACATCTTAATGACTCCAAACATTATAAAGCACATGGACGAATAGACCTATTATCTCCAAACACTACCAAATAGTCACATGAAAATAATGGAATGATGTTGTGACTCGGTCATCCTATGTGTCCATCCATAAATGGTGCAACAAAATACAAAAATCTTTTTGGATTTTTCACAAATTTTATCAAAAATAAAATATTTTTGTATTTTTCAAAATTTTTCAAAAACAAAGGTCAATACAAAAAGTACATGTCATGACGCTAGCAAAGATAAATATCATGAAACAAAAACTAGCGTGTGAAATACATGCGAACACAATCATCTATATGATATGGCAAGGGAAGAATCATGTGCAAGCAAACGGGAGTCAACTTGTCTAAAATTTAGTGCCTCTAAAAGAGATTTCCTAACTCAAACAGATGTGAAACGACGTGTGGGGGATTTGGAAACCAGAGGAACATTAGACATAAACTTTCTAGGACATTTTCCAAGATTAAAACAAAAACGCCTAAGGTGATCTTTCCTACCACAATATGAACATGTGTAAACGGGTGGAACGACACCTATGGGTTGACCTTTTCTAATATCCTTGGAATTAATTTACCCTCTAAAATAAATAATGGTTTTGGCTTTATCATTAGAATCATGAGAACAAGATGAGCCACTACCATCACTATCAAACCTACTCGAGTCTGTCAAATAATTTTTTAACTTCAAAATTTTTTACTCGAGCAAAGAATTAGACTCTTCCAATTTAAGGGATGCTTTTTTTAAATTCTCAACAATTCCTAAAAGGTTATCTCTCTCTCCCTTAATTAAGGTAAACTTTTTCCTAAGAGTCTCTTCACGTGCCACAAACTCATTAACTAAAATATTTTTATCCTCTTTGGCACAAACACAAACCATTGAATTTTTAACGTCCTCCAACTCCTTCTCAAAAATAAGGACTCTCTCATCACTCTTCTTTTTGGCAATTTTCAAAGAATCAAAATCAATACACAAATTACCAAAGTGCTCACGACAAACATCACTTTGATTTTGAAACGCTTGCAAATATTCAATCTTACTTTTAAAGAGAGAATTTTCTTTTTTCAAAACTTTAATTCTTTTGCAAAGTTTCAAATTCAAACTTTTTAAATTTTCAGCATGGTTGTGAACTTTTTCAAAAATAGGCTCCCGTTCCATTGGAAAAATTGCGACTGTGTAATAATGATTTAAATTAAAATCGTAAGTTTTTAAGTAACCCTTATTTAATTAGAGTCTACTTTTAAACCAAATAAATTCATCCCGTAAACATGCATCTAAATCAACCCATCAGACATAAATAGATAAAGCATGTGACATAAAGTTAAGGAAAAACCCCTTTCGGGTAAAACCTTTTATTTCTAGAACTTTGAAGAATTTATAAGACCTTTGACTTACATACAACTTGATAATCGCCCACAAGTGTAGCGCACGGTGTCTTTGTCAAACCTCCAAAGCAATGGCTAGAAATATTGACACAGAAATACCCGCAGGCGTCGGTTCTATTGTCGGCGACTGGAATCTCCCTCGGGAACTCTAGGTGAGCAGCAATCAAGAAGGAAGACAGATTCTCCACAAAGGTTTAACAAACACAAGGTTGTGTTCTTGGGTTACAAAATGATTTACAAAGGTTGGCAATGATATGTGAATCAAAACATGAGTCTCGGGAATAAAAAATATGAAGACTTGATGTATTTGGGTTCTCAAAAACGTCTCTCAAAGTCTTGTAAAATAACTCCCCTGAAGTTGGCTTTTATAGGGAGACCAAGAAGAATTTTAAAAATCCGAAACTCTATCCAGCGTCAGGTACCCCGAAATGGTTCGGGTTTACCACGAACAAGTTTGCTCCCTGAACGGATTTAGCCTTCAGTTCGCAAACAATCGCTGGAATGGGGCTTACAAATCACAACATTCTTTTAAGTGTTTTTTCTTGGATTTTTCTCTATTTTCAAAGAGCTATAACTTCTTCACCGTAGCTTGGATTGAGGTACCGTTTCTTCCAGTATCTTCATTGCGGCGATCTCTTCAACTTTACAGTTGACTAGTCATCTGGACGGTGTCTATAAAATTATCAAAATGCCATTGAACTTCTTGCCTTTTTCACTATTTTGACTTCTCTTACGTACCACTTTCATTAATTCCCTAAAATCGTGGAACATGAAGTCATTGAGGCAGATGTGAGACACATGATGGAGATGATGAATGCTTGATTCTCAAAATTCGAATTGAGGCCATCGTATGAGATCGTTTAGAGATGGGCCAAATGTAGCGATGTACGATATACACAAATATAAGATATCGAACATGACAAAAATTTCCTTACAAGGACCAAAGAGGGAGAAAAAGAACTCCATAGGTTCCTTGGGATAAAGACTCAAGCTCTCACACCAAAAATCACACCAACGCGTAGATCGTGAAGAGAGGATCACCCCTATAACAGTTTCATCCAGCGAATCAGAAGTTCACAAAAAGGCAAGTGTTTATCTTGTTGGATTTAAAAACATATATGATTCATGTTAATTTAGTTGAGGGTTAAATCATAATATCATGTAATTGGGACTGGAATTGGGAATTTATTCATGACTATTGTATAGGAATTGCATGTAGTTGAATAACTATGTATTCAGGATTAGAAACTCGAATTTTATCTGTTAACATCACGAAATCATATATGAGATTAGTGCCTCATTAATGGTGATTATATGAAATTAGGGCTTGTTGAAGATTTGAGAAATTAATCAAAATTTATGTTAAAATTTTAGGGATTTGATGTTAAAAACGGATGGGAAAGTGTTCTAATACTAGGGGATATAGTTTAGAGTTGTTGAATTTGAATTAGGATGGGTTCTAAGTGATTTTTCTGTTGAATGAATTGGGAAAATGTAAATTTTTGAAAGACAGGGACGGACTCAAAATTCTCGTTCGAAGACCTGCCCAGATTATTCGAATGACCTAGTTCGAATGATAATTCCAATGAGAATTCCAACGAGATTTCTAAAAAGATTTGGGTTATAGTTCGTTCGAAGTGAGATCCTCGTTTGAACGAGAATTCCAAGCTTCTAACGAGATGTCAAAACTCTAATTTTTGACCGGACAACTTAAAATCCTTCTATGTTGATTTAAGTGAGAGAAATTACCTACATTAACATTAAGTGACTTAAATTCTTAGTCTAGTGGTGAGATGAGTATGTGACTACTCCGGGAATATGTTGGAATAATAGAGCCCTGAGGAATGTTTAAACGATAGAGAGATAAATCGTACGGTTAGTGTATTGTGAGTAGTAGGGATGATAGTACTACTTATAAATTTAGGGATATGGGTTGCGTGATTACCTAACGAATATAATAAGTTGCGTGTATACTTATTAATTGAACTATTATGTATATAACATACGTACACTGTTTGATATCGGGTGGAGGTTGTGCGTTGTGGACGATCATGCCTTGAGGTGCCTTCGGGTGGGATCTTGATTTGTACCACTAGAGCATAGAACCTAAGTACGGGCTATCCGCGAGATTGATAGTGATGACGGTCATATGGATGCATAAGTATGTGTGTATCCCATTGGCGTGGAACTATATTCGCCATTAATATGTGTGTTTGTTTTGATGGTTCGCGAGAGATTGAACTTATAGTCATTTATGCAATGAAAGATGCATCGAAACATGATAGCAAAGTATGCATGCACCGCAACTATGTCTATATATATATATATATATATAATTTATCTTTAACATAGATAAGGACTTTTTAATTTAATATAATTATGTGTTCGCCAACCTAATTCATTTCAGATTTTATTATATATATATATATATATATATATATATGTATGTATGTATGTATGTATATGTATATGTGTGTGTGTGCGTGTGTGTGTGTGTATTACTTATTTTGCGAGAGAAACACATGGGAACAACATTGGGCAATGATTAGATATTAGACTTGAAATAATTGGTTAGCATGAGAATAGAAACTATTAGGGTTTGAAGGTACATTAAACGTGCACATTAAATGAAAGGTGAGCATCTCAGGTGAGTACGATAGTCTAACATGAATAATATATGTGCTATTAACTCATTTTAAGAACTTACTGATTTTTAAACTGTTTTGAACTCAGGCTCTAACCCATTTTCTACAAATCTCTTTTCTTGTCAAATTATCTTAGGTGCCCAGCCACAGGGACACTAAACATAGGAGTTTCATTCACTCGACGAGCTGTAGCTGCTGTGGAGGTTACAGGACCTTGGTAGTAGACGTCTCTATGTCCATCAATTCTTCCTTTTGAGTTATTTTATCAGTTACGGCATGTTTCCCCCTTTCTATTCAGATATTCAGAGATTTTGGATTTAGTTATTTACTTCTTTCAGTTGCTGGTTTATTTCTATTGGATTATTGTATTGGGTACTTAGACTGGAAGTGTTTACTCTAGTTATATTTATTATTTCCTATCATATGAGATTGGTGTGAATGGTGAATGTTTGAACATTCGTCAACCTAGTTTTATATTAATTAAAAGATAAAATTTTGACATGACCCTTTTTAAATATTAGGTGGTTAGTAATTAATAATAAATTTTTCTACAGTGATGCATAATCTGAACCAACTAGATATTTTAATTTAATTTAATAAAGGAATGATCTCTCGGTATTTAAGTAAAAGAGGGAAATTTTGTTTGTTGTTGGCACGCTATCCATGAACGAGATAAGTGTTGATGTCTAATATGAAATTGACACATGGATCTGATTGACCTAGAGTTGACGTCTAATATGAAGTTGACATCTAATATCAACGAGTTAAGTGTTGATGTCTAATATGAAATTGACATAATTCGAGACTAGAAAACGAACAAAGAATGCACTTATGTTAGCAAGACATTATAATGATTAGATTATTAAATGTTCACATCCGGGAGTACTATAAATTTGTTTAAGAAATCTGTTTGCTACAAAATTGGTTATGTTATTGGGAAAAGCAGTTTTCATACATGGGAATCAGAGCATATTTTGATGTTCAAAAGCCCATTGGATCAAGTTGTTTCCATAAACTAATATATTCAATTTTGTAACAAAAATTGAAAATCAGGTCAATAAATGGCATATGCTCTATTTTGGTTCATTTTTTCGTTTTTAAATCAAGTAAGAAAATGTATAATTTTGGGGTTTGTCCTAATTATTGAGGCATACGTGGTTGGAAATCTTGGCGTTTGATGAAGATTGAGAAATAAATTTTGAATTTAGCAAAGTTTATATTTATTTATTAGAATATCTTATCGAAGGTCTATTAAAATGTCGATTTGTATATAACTATGGTTTCCAAGTTTTCAAGTGTGAAACAATTTACATATATGATGTTTATTGAAATGTTTGCGTTGAATTCAAATGATGGAGTAATATTGACTTATTCATCAACATTCCATTTCTAATATTGTTTTAATCATACACTTGAGACACATACAAAGTCGTTTATGGCACCCGAAGTTGGTAAGAACTTACTCAGATATTTGTTTGGTCCTTCTTTTGATAATATGCCCATGCGTTTGATAGTAATGTCACTTTGTGTTTTTAAAAATTTAGTTTATATTAAAAATCTTATGTTCTTAAGTAAAAAATTTCAAATATAGAGTTTTAATAGAAAATTTACAACCTTCCATTCAAATTATTTTAAACGATGGCTAAATCTAGAAGGTATTCTCAGTTATAATAATTGTTGAATGGAGAATCATTAACCACCAATCATAGTCCTCAATCATTTAAATATAACATGGGCCCTCAATCTCCCACTTATCTCCATTTTCTTCAAATTTAGAAATGAAAACAGAAAATATGATGAATGTTAAAGCCTTGATCATTTTTATTAGAGGGGAACTGATTTTAAAATGACCAAAAGTTCACTATGTATTTATTAAGCATGACTAAGTCTTGATGTGACACTCCCTGTTCTCATGTGACACCCCATGTTCTCATTTTCGAGCCAATAACAATGCTTCAGAAAATGGCGGAGAGCTGATCGAATACTCATATCTATTAGTTTAGCTTCAACAAACCAATTTTGAAGTTTATATGCCAGATTATTTTCTCCTTGAAAAAAATAATTCGATGTGTTTTATATTCAGATGTCTTGGATGCTTAAAAATTGTTCCATTGTTGTGTTATATATATTATTAAATATTTAATGTGTTTTTCGTGAAACTGTAGCAAACTGAGTCCACAACTAATGAACCATGTCCAATCGATCCACCCAAGATAAATTTCCAGTCATTTTGTAAGATTTTAGCATCATTTGAGATGAGTTGCACAATTTCAAGAACTGGTAGCTGCCCTTCAGATAAATTGCTAGAATTTTCTTTCCATGAAAATAGATTACCAAGATCAGATAATCTTTTGTTATCTACACTCCTTTTTTCCAGTTCTTTACTGAGTTATTTGTGCGACTTTTACCGATACATTATTATCTATTGACACTAATTTTTGGGTAATTCATATCGAAGGGCTATCAACGTATTAATTGAAGATGTTAATGATAATGTATCTTCAGGTTCTTTTGGTTTTGATCTCGTGATTGTATTTTTTATTTTAAAAATGTTTAAAGCTGGGCATATTAGGTAAGGGTTTAGGAACAATATCCACATATATCACCACCTTTGTAGTTCCACAATTTCCTAATGATGTTGACAAGGCCACTGAAGCAGTTAATTCAGCATATGTTGCAGTCGAGTTATAGCTGCTAGAAGAAGTCAGTGAAGAAGTCAACTCAGAACACGCTGAGACCGAGGTATAGTTTTGGAACAAGTCTTGAGTTAGTTTGTTTGTTGAGTAATTTTAGGAACAACAATAGGATATCAATGTATCACTTTTTTGGTTATAAAATAAGCCCAAGCCTCCACTGTGTAAGAAATCCAGAAAAATAAAAAAGTACAACGAAAATTTCCCTTTGAATTGGTGTTGTTACCATTTGAATTGATTTATTACCATGCAAATGTTTTCCATCCGTATGAAAAGAAACATATTGCTTATTTAGTGGATTACTTTAATATATCTTACATCCTGTTTTATTCGATTCTTGAAGCTAAGAAACTTATATAGGATATTGATGTTATAAGCTTTGAAGTTGAGCGATTCCTTAAACATGGGGCTGCTTATTATTTAGTAATAATCTGGGCACATAAGAAGTTTATTAATTTTTTTTCATTATTAACATTTCAGTTCCAAACATTGAGTTCAATGGTGTAATGAAATTTGCAAATATTGCAGGTTCGGAGTCTAATCCAGGAGTATAATGAAGAGCTTCTTCAATTGATAAATGAAACTATTGAAGCTTCTTAAGGATGAGTAATTTATCGTGTGCATCTTAAATAGTTTAGTATAAGGTATTTCCTTGAATTCAAGCATTGTTTCATTTTAACCTTGCGTGATTTCAGATGCCACAACCGCCACATCATGGCAATGCCAAGTAGAAACACGAGATGTTGTCTGTGCAGATATTATCAGTGATTGGACTTTCCTTGGACTTAGGCCCATAACAACCCCATTTTCAATAAGCAGTTAATTGAGTTCATCCTTTGATTTGAACTATTATTTTTGTGAAATACTTTTTAGCTCTTCGAATATTGTTGGAAGTGTTGTTGTCTCTTAAGGAGGGTGGATAGTCCAATAAATAAAGGAGACATGTCCATTTTGTTGAATTGATGAGGTGAATATTGTGTATTTCATGAATTGTGTTGAATTGATGATTTTGTTTGTGCGGTGTTTAAATTTGTATTTGATGGCTATGATGTTTATGCAAGGTCCAAGATGGACTATTACTATCTTTATTGTGGACTATTTTTATTTTTTATTAGGGTAGATAGTTCTATAAATAAATAAAAAATTGCCCAAAATTTTCAAATTGTTTACACATTTGTGTTGTAAAAAATTAACGTAAATTGTTTACACATTCAATACTTTAGATTGTACTATGTTTTATCGGGGAACGTAAAATTCCATTTTGCAATTATGTACTTTAATTTTTTTTCCGTTTTGCGATTACGTATTTTGGAAAATTTTCAATGTACCTTCAGGCACAGGCATATACTAGTATATATATATATATATATATATAACATAAAGTTATATATTATATTAATGTAAATATATGTGCATATTTCTATGGTATACATTAATGAGACTTTATATATTTGATTAAGGTAAATATATGGCAGTTAAACTTGGATATGCACCCCTGAATCTAACATTACAATTAAAAGTTGGTTTTAGTAATAATCCTACAACATAATCACGGGGTTTATCTGTTTCAAAATATTAAATAGTTGTTTTATTTCACGTTTCAAGTTAATTAATTTGTGCGTTTCTTTTAAGAAAAACTTTGCTAAAAGTCATTTTTTAGTAGAAAGCTACCATATCATCACTTGTTTTTTGTGTTTTGGGTTTTCTGCGGTAGCGGGCCTACTACATGAAAATACTAATTATTTGAATTATATATAAGTGGCACTTTTTACATTTGACATTTAATGACATTGTTATAGACACTGTTCTTACTTTCTAACAAGTTGATCCTTATTCTTCAACATCATACTTTATACATCACATCATGTATCACGCTTAATTTTAAGTTATAAAAAATCTTTTTTCAATTTTTTTTATTATTTCTTGAAATTAACATTTCAATCAACGCAAGTTCAAAAAATTATATCAAAATATATTTTCGTGTTATTTTTAAAAAATTCACAAAATTTTGTTGGCAGACCCTAATAAATAAGTGATTTTCAGCAGTTTTTTGCTGAATTTTTAAAAAATAGCTAGAAATTATATTTTGATATAATTTTTTGAACGTATGTTAGATTAGAAGGTAAACTCAATGGGTAAAATAAAAAAATTTGAAAAAATAAATTCATTTTAGGACTAGATCTAGGTGTGATATATGGATGACGTAGGAATGTATAGAAACCTCTCTCTCTCTCTCTCTCTCTCTCTATATATATATATATATATATATATATATATATATATATATATATTATGAATCCTTTGTGTACATTGATATGGAATGGCATTTTTTTATATATATTTATCATAAATGATTGATTCATTGCACACACAAAAACACACATATAGTCAGAATTTTTAATATACCTCTTAGCAACATACTTATGAACATACTTATTTTTTCAAAATAATAAAAAATATATTTTTCAATTAAATTTTTTATATATTATCTCCTTAATGGGAAGAATATTTACAAAGAGAAAATTATCAAAAAATAAAACTTGGAAGTTGGTAATTTGAATGCTGGATGAATAAATGCATTTTTATTTCAAGTTATATTTTTGGAAGAAATTTTTTGTAAATGATCTTCTTAGTATCGAGATTTTGTATACCAAATTAAGTTGAAAAATTCATTTTTTTATGCTATTTTTAAAAATGAGTATGTTCATATGTATGTTGTCATCTCCTTAATGGGAAGAATATTTACAAAGAAAAAATTATCAAAAAATAAAACTTGGAAGTTGGTAATTTGAATGCTGGATGAATAAATGCATTTTTATTTCAAGTTATATTTTTGGAAGAAATTTTTTGTAAATGATCTTCTTAGTATGGAGATTTTGTATACCAAATTAAGTTGAAAATTCATTTTTTATGCTATTTTTAAAAATGAGTATGTTCATATGCATGTTGTCATCTCCTTAATGGGAAGAATATTTACAAAGAGAAAATTATCAAAAAATAAAACTTGGAAGTTGGTAATTTGAATGCTGGATGAATAAATGCATTTTTATTTCAAGTTATATTTTTGGAAGAATTTTTTTGTAAATGATCTTCTTAGTATGGAGATTTTGTATACCAAATTAAGTTGAAAAATTCATTTTTTATGCTATTTTTAAAAATGAGTATGTTCATATGTATGTTGTCATGAGGTATCTTGGATAGCCTATATATATATATATATATAGAGAGAGAGAGAGACTTTTGTGCACACCAAGTTTACATACGTTCTCGTGCACACCTATTTTTTTATAAATATTTTTAAAAAAATTCAGTTGATTTTTTTGATGATATTTAAACATTTCAAGGGACCCACATAAAAAATCAACTAAAAAAAAACTTCTTTTGCTATTTTAAAAAAATGGCCAAACTTTCGTAACTTTTAAAGTACTTTAAAAATAACAAAAGTTTGACCAATTTTTTAAATAGAAAAAAAAAGTTTTTAAGTTCATTTTGATATATGAATTCCTTAAAATGTTTAAATATCAGACAAAAAAAATCAACTCAAAAATATTTTTTTACTAATTTAAAAAAATGATGCAAATTTTGGTGTACACATAAACCTACGTATACACACGCTTTAAATCCAAAGAGAGAGAAGAACTAACGTACCTGAATATTTTTCATGGGTTTTCATCTTGTATATTTCTAAAAGTGTCCATATTTTCATACCTCCCATGGCATCATCCAATCTTACCATATCCTATGCTAATGTGATTGCGAATGGTGATAAGTGTTCTCCACGAATTCAAGACACTTTGAACGCATTTAATGATATTTAAAACATTTCTCATATGTTTTCTAATCTCCCTGAACCTTACGGCCAAGATGAAACTCCTATTGTCGAGATCTTAGGTGATATTTACAAGGAGTTCATGTAAGAAAAGACTATTAGGTCGTTTGATCTTGCCTACGGGTTAAAAACCCATTACCGCACATAAATTGAAGCACACTCTATCTTCTGTATGGCAACCAAAGAAACCGTGGAAAATTACGTCAAAAGGTAGAGATTTCCACATATTATTTTTCGAATCATTAGACAATATGAAAAAATCTTGGATGATCAATGAATTGGTGCCCTAGTTTTACTCCATTTACGTTTGTTTTATCTAATGCCCAGGTATGGGTTCATATTCTAGACAAGTTGATGAATTTTGGCACCTAACGTTGTTGCTGGAAATTGCAAAAGGAATAGGCAAACCAATTAGAATAGATGACATAACCCTTGAACAAAAATATGAGTTAATTTCGAAAGTTCTTGTGGACGTAGACTTGTCATATTTCTTACCAAGTATAGTTGTAAGTGAGGTTGAGAATATTAAAATTTCTACGAAGTTAGATATTGAGAACCTACCTGAGTATTGTGAATTTTATAATTTTGTAGGTCATTACATTTCAAACTACAAGCCTATCAAAAATCGGCTCGATTTCCTAATCACAATAGAATCAAGTTCCATGCGAATGAATATGAGATGCAACATCGAATTCATGAAGATTTTTCACAATATGGGTCTAGAATCGTGTTTGATCTGAAATAAGAAATTTTTGCAAAATGTTTCATCCAACAATCACTTTGTTGTCAATAATGTTCGAGATAAGCAAGCTGCCAAGGTTAAAAAATCTCTACACATGGAGTATGTTGAAGTTAATAATGGTAATGGTAGAATTATAGATTCAGTATATATGAAGTATAATGGGAGCACACATGAGTATTGCGAGGATGTTACCTAGTCAGTGGGTTATGTTTCAAATATTCCAAGTGAGATTTATGTTTGTAATGCCGATCAATCTATCGTTAACACTCAATTGTCAGGTTCCTCGCGTACAGGTGAGGATAGAAACATAGAGGCTTTTGTTGGGGTTACTATAGGCCAGGAAAATTGAGATTTTCAATTATTGAGGAATCTTAATCATAGAAATCATCATGGCGATCAGCAGAAGTTGCAAGTTACTCTTCAAAATTAGGTGTTTCAAGCTGTTGAAAATGAAACAAACTCTAATATTCACATCAAGAAGAAGCTTACTCAAAATAGAATGCGTACTAACAAGAAAAACACTTTAAAGAATACTTAATTAAATCCTTATGTATTTATTACTTGGCTCGTTTTTGGATGAACATAAACATTAGTGAATGAAGGTATTTATAATAAATTAAATACGATAAACTTCACATCTTAGGGTTAAATAAACACACACACATTTAATAAAAACTATAAAAATATTAAAATACAAATTAATTTCATCCTTCTAAGTTGCCCATTATGCAATCCAACCTCCACTAATTTCTCCATTTACTTCACCTAATTTACGAAGATTTGATGGGACTCCATTGGGTTTAGTGGTTGATGTTGATTCTTAACACTCCCCGCTTAACATCAGCTCTCATTTTTTGCACCACATTGAGTTGGGATGAAAATTTTCTAACTTTCCAGTACTTAAACCTTTTTTTGAACAAGTCTACATCTTCATCATCCATCTTAATATGTCTCATCTCAATATTTTATTGCAGAACCTTCTCTCTAATAAAATAATAGTGCACCACTACATGCTTAATTCTTACATGAAATACAAGATTCTCTACCAAACAAATTATCGACTTGTTGTCACAGTACAACATAACTGCATAATCTACTAGTCGGTGTAAATTATTCTCCAATTGTATTAGCCACACACTCTCTTGAGCTTCCAATGTTTCTACTCGGTACTCTGCTTCTATGGTTGATAAGAATATAGCCAGTTGTCTCTTGCTCCACCAAGAAATCGTTCTTGATCTAAGTCTAAACACATACTTGTTAGTTGATCTCCTGGTTTCATGATCTCATGCGTAGTGAGCTTTCCAATAATGAAATAGCGTGTAGTAGTTACCTTTCTTGTATAGAAGATCATAGTCAATTGTACTCTTCATATTTCTCAATATTCTCCAAACTGCTTCTAAATGAGGCTTTGGATTTATATATATCGACTCATCACACCAACTATATAAGAAATGCCAGGTCGAGTTAAGGTCAAGTAGATTAGACTACCTACCAATTATCGATGCATCGTCGTATCTTCCAAGTCTCTACGTTCATATGCACATATCTTGACATTTGGTTCCATCAGCGTTGAGATTGGCTAGCACTCAAGCATCCCAAACTTTTGCATAATTATGTTGACACGGAGATATCTCTTCTTGTATGCTATCAACCTCTAGCCAAGAAAGTCCTTAAGGTATCCAAGCTCTTTCTCAAAGCGAACTCACAAATTCTCTTTCATTTAGTGATTTTTTTGTCTCGTCATCACCAAAGATGATTAGATCATCCACATATACTAGCACAACAACTGTCTTTCCTCCATTGGCTTTGACGAATAGCTGAAATCTGCAAGTGTTACTAAATAGCAACTTTGAGTAAGAAATTTAGCAATCTTACCATTCCATGCCATTGGTGCTTGTTTTAATTCGTAGAGAACATTTCTCAGCTTACACACGAACTCGAGATGAACTTTATTCTCAAACCTCACTGATTGAATCATGTGGCTCTCCCGATCCAACTCCCCATGAAGAAAAGTATTCTTCATATCCATCTTACATAAGTTATAACCTTTTATGGGTAAAAGCACAAGAAAAACTCGTAAAGTTATAAGATTTTCCACCAGACTATATGTTTCATCATAATCTAGTCTATACCGCTGAGAGAACCTTCAAGCCACCAATCGAACCTTGTATCTCTCAATTGATCCATCTGAATGATGCTTTATCTTGTAGACCCATTTGTAGGATAAAATCTTTTCATATCATAGCTTTAATCTCAGATCCCTAGTCTAGTTTTTCTTTAACACAATGATTTCTTCTTCTATAGCTTTAATCCACTCAAAACTGTGCGATGCTTCTTCAAACATCGTAGATTCTTTTGCAATTTCCTCTGTTATGGCTGCATTTGTGTATTTGGCATTTGGATTTTGGATTCTCGTTGACCATCTAAGTTGTAATTGTGGACTTGGTTCTTTCATTTCATTAGGCCTATATTTTTTGGTTGGTTGTTGATAGATAACAATTTTCCAAGGCTCATTACCATCCTGTAAATCTTCAGGTTCATCATAACTCGATTGAATTTCAACAGTATGTTCCTCATATTTTATTTCAACATATCTTAAATTTCTTTTGAATCTGTCAAATCTTCTTTTAGGGATCACTATGAAGGTGCTTCATTAAACACCATATTTCATGGTCTACATCACTTTCCACTTGTGGGATCACAATATTTCCACCATTTTTTGTTATCGTATCCCACAAATATATATTTAACACACAATTGTTGTCAAACATTCAATGTAAATGACATGGAATCAATATATATCACACACAATCGAAGACTTGGGAGTAACTAACTGTAGGTTTCATATCCCGTAATTTTTGAAAGGGTGAAAGAAATCATAACCTTGATTGGGGAATTGTATTGATCACATGGGTTGTAGTACTCATGGTTGCAACCCAATATCTTCCTAGTACCTTCTTTGCACATATCGTACATCAATAGATCTTTGTAAGATGTTGGGTTATTTCTCTATGTTACAACATTCTATTGTTGCTTGTTGGCATAAGTGCACTGATAATGATACCACAGACTCGTTGATACTGGGAAAAGTCATTGGAGGTGTATTCTCCTCCATTATCCATGCGTAGACAAATAATCTTGGCTTCCACTTCTCCTTCAACTTTTTCTACGAACTCTTTAAACTTAGATTTTCTTTCATAAAGAAAAACCACACATACATGTAGAAGTTATCAATGAATGTCGCCATGTACCACATTACACTAGTTGATTGTTGTTTGATGGTCCAAAATAGGTCTGAGTGAACTAACTCTAATAGCTCTTTTGATTTGAACTTTGAATCTTCGTATGGTAATTGGTGCATCTTACCATATTGGCATCCCGCACAGACCCTATTTGTTCTCACAATAAGTTGAGGAAGGACCTTAAGCCTCATCATCATCACACTTAACTTGTAATAGCCAACGTGACTAAATATCATGTGCTATAAACCTGCTATCTCATTCCTCCTTATCTTAATGAAAACTCTTATGACATTACATATACTGGCTCCAATCGTTGTCCCTCTATTGTCGACATCCCTGAGTTTTTGGTAGTACACGATATATCACTGTACATAATGATAATTTTGTACTACGAACCTAAACTTGTTTATATGCATATTAAAAAAAAAGAAAATAACCTACATAATTGTCTCATCTCAATAACTACATATGTATATTAGGCTCCCAAATGAACATCACAAACTATAATTCAAGTTACACTTTGGCATTATTTTAAACAATTAGCAAGCAACAAAGGAATATGAATAGCCGTGTTAATTTTTTATCGGTGTACTTTTCCTCTCATACAATATATAACAAACATATACAATTTTAATTTACCAATACCATTTACAATGCACAACACAGCTAACATCTAAAATACCAATGTCGTCTTTGAAACATGGAGTAACAAAAAAATTATTTCAGAAAAAAAAATTATATATAAGGAGGGAACTGGATACAATTGTGTCTTTGTCCATTAGATTTGAGAGAGAGAGTCAAGAGAAACGTTTGAAAGAAAAATGCTAGATGACAAATTCATGTGGGTAAATGTGTGTTTGGAGATTGTGAGAGACTAAGGTGTTCAAATTAAAACGAGTGATTAGTTTTGGATGGGATAACTAAAAGGTGCATATCATCTTTTTGGGAGGGATAAGTAAATTCTAGAGAGCTTGAATGGGTTGTACAAAGACAATTATGGGTCATTAAAACACATATAGGTTGTAATTTTGGTATATTATTTCGATAATTTTGGTATTTTAGAATTCAATATATTTGATACTGTAATTTTGGTTTCGATAGTTTTGATTTTGGTAAGTAGAAAATGTAAATCATTATTATGAGTGCGAATATCCCCTAATGATTATTATAAACTTTTGCACAAAATCACTATCATAGATTTCCTAAAACCTATTTACTCTCGTAAGGTATGAATGGTTAACATGTGAGGTAGCACGAGAATGTAGTGACGTTATTTTATTTTTCCTCATGGCCTTTTGTAGGATTTTTTTTTTCTTATTTGGAAGCTCCTAGTTATATGAAAATTTTCATAAACGGATATAAAATTTATACTACCATTTTTGCCAAAATGATTTGATGGCTATAATTTTATGTTCAAATGCATAATATAATATTTACAAAATAATACTTTTGTTGAAATTTGTATATGTCAACAATAGTTATTGACGCGTTCTAGTGTAAATTTTTACTTCACTAGTCCCAAACTCAAAGCCCCATGTTCTTTTTTCGGAAGTCTCAAATTAGGCGTTATTTTTTTTACGTAATCGATTAAACATTTACAAAATAGTGAACAAGTCATAATCATAAAATTGATTTGATGCATCCTTAAACCCTATCATTAAAAATGCATAGGTTCTCTACGGACGTTAATTAAGTCTAAATACATTAAATTCCTCCGACAATAATTAATTCTTGATAAAATTGGATTTGATTAAGTTCAATATATTAATTATATCCAATTTTAATTTGACCTAATTCAATTAATTAAGTTATATTTCATTTGGTGTCTGAAATATAAACTACAACTAAAATATTAAAAGTAATGCATGCAAAACAGTGTAATCTAAAAGGATACCCATGTAGTAAAATGAATTACATCAACCTCAAAGTCCACTAATATTAATCAATGTTTAGGAATTATAAAAGATCAACCCGATTATATGTAACACCCCCTACATTTCACACCCAATTGATCATGCCAGACACAAAATACAAGGAACAATAAATTAATTTATATCATTCTCAACATCAACTTAAACCTAAACATGGAAATATATAAAAACCATCCACGTTAAAAATCTCACTTAAGGAGGATAATAAAAATATCTAAACTAAGAATAAACTATAACTCTCATAAAACTTAATTCACTATAATAAAAAATCTCTTATTACAAGTGTTCCAACTGAAATAAAAGAAATACAATAGTAATAGTCTCCGAATCAAACTCCTGAATATAAATGACAACTGAGATGAAAGAACACTCCTACTCTAAGGACCATGACTTAATCTTCTAATACTGCAGTCTGACTGCTCATCCATGTTAATCCTATATATACTAGTAATAATTGTGTGGTAGGAACAATATTTATAGATGTTGGGTCAATGATCGAAAGTTACAAGAAATAACTTACAGTATTAAAACAGTAATAATCATGCGACTCATTTACAATAAACATATCATTCGGTCGACACTCACATGCAGGAGATACCTCACCACTTATATTGAGTGAAATACATGAGTGTCCAAGACCAAGGCATAACTATACTAAAGACTCTATCTCTAGACTAATAAATACTATCCCATAATGAGTAACTATTAAGGAAATCATTAACTACATATGTAGATTAATACACCCATAGGACAATGTGTATATTCTGTGTAAGATACTCAAAATCTCATAAACATAGCATTTTAGTCTCTCTTAACTTTTTTAATTAAACGTGTTCATCACTAAACTATGACCTATATACACAATAGACCCCCAAATCAACCCCGAATCAAGTCACCAGCAAAATTGGATGTACACGATCTCATAAGAAAGTCATAAGAGTAACATAGGGCTTTCAACCAAAATGACCAGTGCGCAACTAATATCATATATATGATAAGCACCCAAAATTGTACAATTTATACCCCAAATAGATGTACTTTAGTTGCTAATTCTCGACAATATGGGTCTTATGTGCTTAAATGTTTATCTTGTAGGTCAAACGTCCGTTTACGGTGTCAAAAGCTATATATCGAGGCAAATGCGCATTTTATGGAGTTAAATACCCTTGTCCCATATCCTATCCTATCCCAAACCTAGCCTAAACCTACCCCAAAGCCCGTGTGTGTTAGTTTGTGCCCTTTTATTATTTTTTCTATTTTTAGTTTGAGTCATTTTTATTTTTAGGATTTATTTTAGATTTATTTAGTATTTTCTAGATTTTATTTTTCTATTTTATTTTTATTAGTATAATTTTATCTTATTTTCATTTTTATTAGCTTTTAGTTTAGTCTTTACTTTATTAGGATTAGTTTTAGTAGTTTATTTTTACTTTATTAGATTTTATATTTTTTAGGACTTTAGTTTTTATTAGATTTTTCATTTTTATTTCTTTTGTTTTATTATTTTAGTTTTTAATAGCTTAGGATTTTATTTTTAGTTTTAATATTTTTATTTTTTTAGTTTTAGTTTAATTAATTTTAATTAATTCTTTTTATTATTTTAAGTGTCCAAATTAAACTCACACATACCTTACTTCTATACACACTCGCCTACACCTAACTAAACCCTTACCCTCACACACCTACTCTACGCCCTCACCCACACTAACACCCCACTTCATCTTCAACCTCCAACTCACCCCTCTCTCTCCTCCATAACTCACCTACCACCATACCACCACCATCAAAACCTCTCACCAACCTCCCAAGCTCCAACCGCAACCAGCCCCACCGGACCTATCCACCGGCCACTCCGACGACCTATCTCCGGCGCGATCTCAATCAAAACCTCGTCGCCGGAATCCGACCTGCACCCTCCCCGGCGCTGATCGCAGCGCCAAAACCCGCCAGAACCTCCGGTGAAAAACCGAACCCATTATGACAGCCTCCCGCCGGCGACCACTTGCCACAACCTCACCCCTTCGCCCCGACTCCAAAGCCGTCACCTATGACAGCAAAACCAGCTCCTTACCCAGCAGCCATGGCCGACCCAGCTCCGATTAATCCATGTCCAAACCCGGTTAAACCCGACCCCCTTCTTTAACCCGAAATCCTCTCACAACCATCTCCTACCCATTTCTCCACAATCGATTCTACCACCCGCCAAAAGCCAAAAGAAACCAACAAGCCAAAAACAAAAGTCAAAACAAATACCCACATGCTTCTTTAAAAAACTTAACCCATTACCCATTTCAAAAATACATATCCACGACCTGTTAAACACATACCAAAGACCAAAACCAACTAAAACCCCCATGTGCCAAATAAACCCAACTTATTCCCTTTTTTTTTTATTTTACCTAATTACCCCCCAACTGACCAACTTAACCCCAAAGCCCAAAATACCCCTCAAGCCAAATCTGATTTTATCCTCACCACCACCTCACCCACATGCCCTCACACATCACTATTCCTATGCACACTTAAGACAATTCCCAAAAATACCCCCATGCTCCATGCCTACTATTTAAAGAGGATGAAGACTCCATAGGATGGGGAAGCTTTTGGGAGAGAAGACTAGAGAGAGAAATCTATTTTTTTTATCACAAAAAATTCTAGATAGCTTTTAGAAATTTTACTAGAAAGTAGGATTAATTTTTAGAAATTGCTTTTAATTTTTCTTGGAGTGCTTGTAATTGAGAAGAAGTGTGGAATCAAAGTGAAGATCAATTTCATTTCTCCTCTAATTTGGTTTGATTTCCTTTTCTCTTAAATTTCAATTTCATTTAGTTAATTTTTATTCCATTGTTAGTTAATTGAATTGTGACTATGGTTGGCTAATCACTCCATTCAAGGAGTGAAATGAAGCCCCATATAATTAATTGAATGTATTAATTAATCTAGTCTACTTTGTTTCATTTAGTTAATTTTTCTTTTCATTTCCACTGAGTTTATGCATTGAGAAATAGTAAACTATCCTTGAAAAATGATTAAAATCTAATATACTCTTAATTTGTGGATTCAAACTAGAGATAGTTTAACCCACTTATTAGATTATATTAAATTTTATTTTACTCATACATTAAAATTTTGTTTGAATTAAGATTTATTATATGGATCTATTCTAGCGAGTGATTAATATAATACTTCTAAATCAATTATTCAATTGAGTTGTGGGAATGAAAATTAGATTAACTAAATTATATTAGTTTGTTTTGTCAATTGATGAGAATTAATTGATAAGATGAATTAATATTTGGAAAATTAGTATACTAGAATAATTAACACATTTAATTGATAAAATGGTGGTTAAGTTTCATTCCTTGAATTTTTCTAAAATTTAAGTTCATCTAAATTGTTATTACTTAGTTCTTATTTGGCACACTAGTTAGTTTGTTAATTTCATCTCTTATATTAGTTTATAGTTAATTCACCTCACCTCGCCTACTTGTTTTAATATTTGAAAAACATAAAAAAAATTAGAAAAACCCAAAAGTAAAAAAAAGGGATTAAGTGAATTATATTCATAATACTCTCATGTTTGGCATGTTCACACCTTAGATTAGGATTGACATCCTTACTTACCACTCTACACTTGAGTTTAATATATATTTTGTAGGTATTTGAGGATTTTGACTAACTTGGCTCTCAACAACGACTACACACAAAAATCTTAGTTATCAATATACGTATATAAGTCTTATAATAACACCCCACGTCATCTACCTTCGGAGGACCTTCTCATGCTTTTATCGATAAACTCGTAGGAGTCGCTCACCTAATGGATTTCAAAATAAAAATACACACAAATATAGGAATGGAGGATCACTATGTAATCACACCACTAGGTAGTCCCATACCAAAACTCGATCGATAAACCAGGTTAGTTTCCCTTCTTATCACTAGGTCTATACCGACTGAATGTATGAACTAAATATATCATCACACAGTCCCACACCACTTGCTATAACACAACTCCTCTGATGGATTAGGTTGTCACATATCTCGTCTCACGAAATGATAACCAAATGAGCGTGGGATATTGACATCTACAAAGATCTCATGTCAATAGCTGGACATGCAGTACACGATCACAACCACTCACATTATAGATCTCGACCAATAGGTTCACCTCGAGTAACTAGTATGTTCACATAATCAAACAACTTATATATACACACTTAATGTATAAAAATATAGGATAACCCATACACTGGACAATACACAAATTGTTCTAATCCCTAATTGCTAAATTGTCTAATCAATTATTAGCTTTATTGTCTCTCTAACCCTTAATTATACCTGACATTACTTTATATTATACATATTCCAGAATATAGGATAACACGTACTCTCAAGCATACTCAAAACATCCAAATCCCCAAACATCGAATTGTAGTAAGAATCGCAAGGGTTATTCTAATTAAAACCCATCACATCTCATCTCATTATTTTCTAGTTTAACTCTTGTATTAAACTGTAGATTAAAACCATAAACTTCTCACAAAAAATAGTCATGCAATTAAAATTTGAAACCATCCAATTGTTGCCCGAATTTATATTTCTAGCATATCTCCTTTGAACAACCATGAGTTCCAGTTAAAACAAAAATACACATATCATTCCAATGACCCTAAATCACATTCAAATAAAAAGACGCATCCCTTTTGAATGAGATAATAGTTTCATTCAAATGAGAGTGATGAGATTCAACTCCTTCATCCTAGAAGCAACAAAATCTAACCAAATCCCCCATTAATGAATTTTAGGATTTTTCCCATCCCTTAAAACTCCACTATAAGAAAATTTAATCACAATTTTACGACATTAAATGATTCCCATAACTATTTAAGGTCTACAGAATTAATTAAAGGCTCGGTTCTACAAATCCCCAAGTTAAACTCTAGTTCATCCTCTACATAGTATAAGTTCAATTACACAAACAATTTATATATTAATCAATAAATTAATGTATGGATTCAATTAAATACTAAACATGAGTTTTAATAATGGAATTATCTATGAAAATGAATCAATTCGTGAGTCAATATTACATCCTCAATTTCTAGTTAGATTTTCAGTCCCACTAATGGTTTAATATAACCGGATTCAACCCAATATAAATTTAATTAAGATAGATGAATAAATATATAAGCATGCTTCTAAATACCAAATATAGATGAAAATTAAAGCATAAACAATTTACAGATTACATAATGATAAAGCAAGAGATTTCTTGCCTGAAACGACAAAGGAGTGATTTCTTCTCTTGATCCTTTGTTCTTCATCTCCAAAGATCTTCCCAAGTTCTCACAAATCTCTACGATTATAATTTTTTTTGTGTGTGAGTAAAGTGTCCAACTAATTAGGGTTGACACCTATAAATTAAGTTTAAATTCACCAGTCCCTAAAAGGCCTATTTTTCGTCCTCCAAATAAGCCCAAAATACTACCCAAATCACTCCAAAACTGAGCCCAAAGGCACACCTACCCCATAGGCCCAATATAAAAAACTCATATCCAGACTTCTGACACTCCATAGTCCAACAAAAATGGTAATACCTCAGCACACACGGTACTACCTCAAACGTAAATAAAATACTCACTCTGTTATTTTACACGTACACGGTCAAATATCATATAATTAATATCACCAATTAATTAGACAAAAACGCATCACAAAATCACATCGTGTGGAAATTTTAATTATCATCTAGATTAATCATTTCTATTATTACCAATCACACGAGTAATAAATAAATGTCATTTATTAATTTTATTTCTGAGTCCACTAAAATACGAGGTATTATACTTATGTAAGGGAATCGAATCTACAATAGTGCTACTTCACCGAACATACCTACATAGCTATTGTAGAATAATAAATCTTAACTCGATATATACATCATTCCATAAGTCAGGCTCGTTTATGTCCATGAGAAATAGAGAAGAATGGTTTCACTACTAGAGAAATGAGTTGTAGTACTAGGGTTGGTAACTGAGAGTTCAAAACGTAGTTATAAAGTGAGACATACATGCTAAATGCTCATGATCGTTCTTTCCTCTGTAATTAGAGCATCTTATTTATAAAAAAAGTGAGTCATATCTAATCATGCCTTTGAGTTGATCATCTTTGGTGTAATTCAGATAGAGTTGGATTAAGTTGCTTGACATCTTGATTAATTCTTATCCATGTGCATTGAAAGAGTCATGTTGTAATAGGTATTTTCTTAAGTCAGCGACTGACATGCTATGGGAGTATTTTGGATAATCCCTGCCATATAACCTACTAGATAGGAAGGTTAGAATTATTTAGCTTAAATCCCTCCATAATTTAGGTGCTTGGTCTTCTGGACAAGTCGGTCTCATTGTGTTGTTTCATTCTTAACGTATTTAGGTGTTGAGCTGAAGTACTATGAAGAATGCACGTTCCCTACTTAGAATAAGTTGGAGCACAATTGATATAAACTATCGGACGTAATCCCTAGGCTTAGGGTTACATGCACGATATTTGACTTTCCCCAACGCCATGATTGTGTGTGAGGTGCAAGACATGGGGATAAAGAGAGTTTATCTCTCTTTGAGAGAGATTTCACTTTATTTTTTACGGAAGAGAATTATAAGAGGTGCAAATTCACTTGAACCCTTTCCTTCTCCATTTTATCGATCACTTCTTCATTTCTTTTTTTTATTCCCCTATTTTTACCTACATCACTCTTAAAAATTCATATTTTTTTTATATAAAACTTCTTATTTTCCCCTTTTTATAATCCCTATAACTAAATGATTCGGGAAATACAAGGTTTCCTCAGAGGACGACTTTGGGAATTTTTATAACAAATAAAATCTCCCTAAATAACTCAAAGTAAAGATTTCCCCTAGAAAATGGAACCATTAACACATGATCCTGGTCATGTATTTATTGGGGTTTTATTATTAAAATCACATATGATGTTTATTTTTAAGAAAGCTGTATTAATTTCATTTGGAAATTCGAATCAAGTTTATGATAATTACTTATATTCGATTTAAATATATTGTATTACTGTCGGCCAATTGAACGCATAAGGAATTCTAGTTAATTGGGTTCAACCTGGTCATGACAGATTAGAATTGCAATTGTAATTAAATTAAACAGTTCACAGCCTGGATAAGGATTTGACATCCTTTTAGTAAAGATGCGAGTACAGTCTCAGTAACCTATCTTAACCATAGGAACCTGTCTTATGGTTGAGGATCGTGTTTAGTAGTTCAAATAGGATCATATTGATACATGAGGAATGTATTGAAAGGGGCAAAGGTGAAAATAAACTCTAAGCACTAAAACTAATAAACTTGCACAATCTGGCATCGTTTATAAATGTTGCATATATTCTTAATCCCTAGCATTAGAATGTGCATACAATTATTACTTTTATTGTTAGGGGTGCGATCCAATTTCCTAGATTTAAATATCTGCAAGTTGGCTAATCTCTGTGCGTACATATCTAAGATCATATTCTTCATGAATCTTGATCTGGGAAATATTCCTCGATTGTCAGACCCCGTTGATAAACTTATACAGTTTGATTCTATAAGAAAACATGATCAGTGGATTATTTATAATCTGGTAGAGTATCAAATAAGTTAATTTTGAGATCAATGAATAAATAATATGTTGCTAAAAATGAATTAGAGACTTATTGACTTGCATCAAAGTGGGTATTATACGTTTTACGTTGGAATTCACATTATGCACTATCAACATTGCAAATAAAGACTTCGTTATTCAAGTTATTCCGAGATAATTAAATTTGAATGCAATGATAATTATTTTGTGAAATTAATTAAATAGGAAATAAAATATATTACGGGAAATAATATGGTTTATTAATATTTTTATTTGAAATCCTATTTAATAGTTAGTCTTAGGTCCCTAGTATAGACCATTACCCAATTGGTATGCCCAAGACCACTTTGTGTACTTATATATATGGGTTTAATGAAGGCTGTTATAAGTGTACCTATATATATATATATATATATATATATATATATATATATATATACGGGTTTGATTTAGGGTTTTAAGAAGTATAACACATCCTAATAATTAGAGAGGGAGAGATAGGAAAACATTATTCATATTTTGTGAATGGTTGAGGAGAGAGAAAGTTAGTGTTGATACCCAAATTTACCCACCTACGTGGACCAATAAAAAATGAACATGTGTTATCCATCGTGGCATCAATCTAGGTCAGCAAGGTGTAATCCCTCGATTAAGTTCAGGAATGCCGACCAACATATTAAGAACCCGACCAACAACAGGAAGACTGACCAACTTAGTCAGTAAAGTGCCATCAGTTGTATACATTATGAACGTTCTACAGATGTAAATGCCTAATTTATAAAGGCATTCAATCCTTTAATATTCTGACTTTTGAGCTCCCAAGAGGGTTATAAATACATTGTAATCCCTACGGCAAAGGGGATAAGAAGACAACCCAACATGAAATACAAGATAGTGGACGTAGGCTATTCCTTTCAGCCGAACCACTTTAAAAATCTTACTTATCTCTTTTATTTATTTATTTATTTATTTATCAGTGAGTAAATAATTAGATCCATTCTAAAGTCCGTGAGAATGTGTTTCTAATATTTTTTTGTTCCTTATGCTCCACCAACTCACAATGATTTGACTGGAATCCTGGCTAGTCTCGCCAGAGGATAAGAAGCTATGCAAGATACCATGAGGCAGTTAGTGCAAACCCTGCAAGCCAGGACACCTTCCTTACCTGCTCATCGAAATATGCCACCACTGCCTCCAAAAAGCAATAGACATAGCCAATATAGGATTACTAGAGAGACTTCCTATCTCCTAGGAGCAAGTTCTTCGCTCAGAACATCGAAGTCGCCCTATTATGAGCAATCCTTCTGTGTTGAACGTTTGAGTTCTTTAGAGAGGATAAGTCGGGTGTATCCTTTTGATCATTTGGGACCTAGGGGGAACAAAAATGTTCCTAGGTCATTATCGAGAAACAGTCAACGACAACCCGATCAACGGGAAAGATCTTCCCAATCTAGATCAGATGCTCGATGAATTTCTCCCGCTGAGGAAGAATCGCAGGAAGAAATTTCAGCACAAACAGTTGGTTGGAACGAAAAATGATATTAAGACTCTCATCTGAAGAGGAAAGTTAGACGAATTTATTAATCGACAGAATAAAGATGGAGCTCTATAAAGGTCAAAGTCTCCTTGCAAGCATAGAGACGAGAAAAAGAGTACTCATGAAGATGATCAGAAGGATGATCCTCACCCACCCAAGAAAACCAGGAAACGAGAATGTGAGGTATTCATGCTCATTTTTGGTTATTTTGATTGTCAAATTATTTCAAGTGGTGACATAGGAGGAGGAGACTATACTGCTAAAAGGAAGGCTTACCTCAATGAGGCACAAGCTTTTTCCTACATATAAATGATTATTCTAGTTGAAGAAGATCGACTGAGGAAGGTCAACAAAGGCAAGCTGGTGACCGACTTCTCTAAAAATGACCTCTCATAGGTACTATACCCCCATGATGATCCTCTCGTAATTAAAGTCATAAAGGAGAATATAATTATTTCTAGAGTTCAAGTTGATAATGGTAGCTCGTTAGACATTATGTTTAATCCTTGTTTTGAAAGGTTGGTCTTCAAGCTCATCCAGTTAGAGCCCTACCACGGACCTTTAATAGTTTTTTCTTCCAAAAAAAGTATTCTCTTTGGGAATAATTAAGGTATAGGTGTTGATCGGCACATGGCTAGCCAGCCGAACAGAGGGGATACATTTCTTTATAATGGATAAAAATGTTCATTCTTCTTATAAAATAATAATGGGAAGAGTAGGGTTAAAGAAGTTTGAGGTTGTACTATCTATAGTCCTTTATTATCTAAAGTTCCTAACCAACTTTACCGTGGGAATTATAAAAGGTGACCAAAAATTAGCTCGAGAATGCTACTACTCATCTACCAAGCAAGAAGATTTAGCAGAGTTAAAGGGAAAAACCACCACTTATCAAGTGAATATCTCTAAACCCAATAGTGAATCTAAGGTTGAAACTTTCGATCCAAGATAAGAAACATAATTGGTGAAAGGCCAAATAATGGAAGAAACTGAGAGCATTGTGCTGGACGACGATAAGCCAGAACACACCATTAAAATAGGAAGAACCTTGGATCCTGTTCTTAAATAGGAACAAGTGAATTTCCTTAGAAAAAGGAAGCATGTGTTCACCTAGAATTATGAAGATATGCTTGGGATTGATCCCAACTTTCTTTTCCATGAGCTCAGTGTTAATAAGGATGTCATGCATGTGAAGTAGAGGTGAAGAGTATTTAGTCTCGAGAAGAATCAAGCCATTTAGGAGGAAGTTGAAAAGCTTCAAAGAGGTGATTTCATTAATGAAGCAAAGTATCCAGATTGGTTGGACAACATAATAATGGTTAAGAAGAATAATAACAAGTGGATAATGTGAGTAGACTTTAGGGATTTAAACAAAGCGTGCCCAAAGGATCATTTTCCTTTGCCACAGATTGATCATCTTGTTGATGCCACTACAGGACATGAACTGCTCAGCTTCTTGGATGCATATTCTGGTTATAACCAGATCAAGATGAAGCCTGGAGATAGGGAAAGCACTTTCCTCATTTCTTCCCGAGGAATTTATTTCTATAATCTTATGCTATTTGGTTTGAAAAATGCAGGTGTTACTTATCAAAGATTAATTAATATAGTTTTTAAGGAGAAAATTGGCAAAACTATGGAAGTTTATGTGGATGATATGCTGACGAAGAGCAAGAAACTAGCCGATCATATTGTTGATCTCAACCAAACTTTGGATCAGCTGAAAAGCACCAGATAAGATTAAACCCGACCAAGTGCTTATTTGAAGTACATAAAGGAATGTTCCTGGGGTATACAGTAAATCATAAGGGAATTGAGGCAACCCCGGATAAGATCAAGGCGTTGATTGAAATGCAGTCCCCTACTTGCAAAAGAGATGTATAAAGGCTAATTGGGATAGTAACAACTTTGAACAGATTTGTGTCCCGAGCTACTAACAGATGCCTTCCATTTTTCAAAGTGCTTAAAAAGAGTTTCGAATGGAATAATGATTGAGAAGAAGCTTTTCTTGAGTTAAAAAATTAAATAGGATTACCCCCACTACTCTCCCGACTAATTTTGGGTATAGATTGTATTTGTACTTAGCTCTCTCTGAGACAGCTGTAAGTTCTTCCTTGATTCGAGAAGAGAATGGAGTTCAAAAACCAGTTTACTGCACCAACAAAGCTTTTCAAGAAGAAAAACTCACATACCCACGCCTGAAGAAGTTAGCATTGGCATTGATTGAGGCGCCCAGACAAATGAAGCCGCACTTTCAAGCCCATACAATTATGGTGCACACAGATATGCCTCTTAGGTAAACCTTACATAAACTGTAGAAGTCTGGCAGATTAATGTAGTGGGTGTAATACCTCGTATTTTTGAGGGATTTTATTTTAATTATGGAATTAGCATTAATTAATTTATATGGAGAAAATTTATATATAATTAATTCGTATTTAAATGTAACAATTACTAGCGTGACAAGAGTTAGTATGTATTGGTGATAATTATGTTGAATATTACCTACCGAGCAAAGTAATATATGATTACGAAAATATTATTATGGTCGGGAGTGAAAAATACGACAGTTGTAATACACTTTGTTAGGACGCGTGTGTGAGCCGTGTTGGTATTACTTTACTGGGTTAACAGGAAAATTTATTTTGAAGTAACTCATATGATCATTTTGAGTGTTTTGATGAGTCCGGAAGGGTCGACATAGTCAGAAAACTCTCCTCAAGTGTCTTATTTGGATTTCGGGGCAATTTAGGACAAACCGATACCCCAGAGGGGTATTTTGATCTTTTAAAATTTTAGAGAATTAAAATGGATGAAAATAGATAATTAAAAGGGAAGTGTACGTGTTCAATAGGTTATCTATCAGTTTCCAAACCTAAGTGAGAGACAGAGAGATAACTAAAGAGGGAGAAGAAGAACTCCATAGGTGCCCTAGGATAAAGACTCAAGCTCTCACACCAAAAATCACACCAACGCATAGATCGTGAGGAGAGGATCACCACTATACCCATTTCATTCAGTGAATCATAAGTTCACAAAAGTCAAGTGTTTATCTTGCTTGATTTTAGAGAATATACAATTCATGTTAATTTAGTTGATGGTTTAATCATAATATCATATAATTGGGACTAAAAGTGAGAATTTATTCATGATTTTTGGTATATGAATTGCATGTAGTTGGATAATTATATATTGGGGATTAGAAATTTGAATTGTTTATGTTGAAACCACGAAATCATGTCTGAGTTTAGTTGGTCATTAATGGTGATTGTATGAAATTAGAGCTTTTGAAGATTTGAGAAATTAATCGAAATTCATGTTGATGGGAAAGTGTTCTAACACTAGAGGATATAGTTTAGTGTTTTGGGGTTTGAATTAGGATAAATTTTAAGTGATTTTGTTGTTGAAAGAATTGGGGAAACAAAACTTTTGGAAGATAGGGACGATCTTGGAATTTTCGTTCGAAGACCTACCTAGGTCATTCGAACGACCTCGTTTTAACAAGAATTCCAATGACATTACTAACGAGATTTGGGTTAAAGTTCCTTCGAAGTTAGAACCTCTTACGAACGAGAATTCCCATCTTCTAATGAGACGTCAGAAACTCTAATTTTTGCCCGAACGAGTTTAAATCCATCTAGGTTGATTCAAGTGTGAGAAATGACCTACGTGAACATTGAGTGACCTAAATTACCAGTCTAGTGGTAAGATGAGTGAGTGATTACTCAGAGAATATGTTGGAATAAGAGAGCCTTAAGGAGTATATACGATAGAGAGATAAATTATACGGTTAGTGTATTGTTAGTAGTAGGGATGTTAAAATTGCTTATAAATTCGGGGAATTGGGTTGCGTGAATACCTGATGAATATGATAAGTTGTGTGTATATGTATTGATTGAACTATTATGTGTATAACATACCTACGTTGCTTGCTATCGGGTGGAGGTTGCGCGTTGTGGACGATCATATCCTGAGGGACCTTCAAGGGGATTTTGAATTATACCACTAGAGCATATAACCTAGGTATGAGCTATATGTACGAATGATAATGATGATGATTGTATGGGTGCGTAGGTATGTGCATAGCCTATCTTCTTGGAACTATATTCGCCTCCAATATATGTGTTCGTTTTGACCGATCCCGAGAGATTGAACCTATTGTCCTTTATGTAATGAGCGATGCACCGAGACATGATAGCAAAGTATGCCTAGCACCAAGGGGGACATAACCCAAGGGTGCAATATTTGTATATATAAATATACAGAGATGGGTATTTGTATACCTGTTGTATATTCTACTTTATGTGTTTAGTAGTTTTGCTAATAACAATAGTTATTATATTAACTTAATGAGAAAAAAAATATTATGAGAATAACGGTTGAATACTTATGTAGCTATCCTTAACATATGTTCATGCGAAATACGAGTGATATGGTTAATCACTTGAGATTCTTGGCTTAATTTTGTTTATTATCAGTCTAGTTAGGAGGGGTAGCATTACTAGGATGGGTTGGTATATGCGTCAGGCGTGCACATTAGTTGAGAAGTGAGTATCCCAAGGGGGAGTGCGATAATCTAACATGAATAATATATGTTCTATTGATTCATTTAAGCACTTTCTTATTTTTGAACTGTTTTACAACTCGGACTCTAACCTGCTTTCTGCAAATCTCTTTTCTTTATCAAATTATTTTAGGTGCCCAGCCATAGGGACACCAAGCATGGGAGTTCCATTCATTTGATGAACTGTAGCTGCCGTGGAAGTTACAAGACCTTGGTAGTAGACACCTCTATGTCCATCATTTCTTCCTCCTGAGTTATTTTATCAGTTAGGACATGTTGCCCCTTTCCTAATCAGATATTCAGAGATTTTGGATTTAGTTATTTACTCTTTCAGTTGTTAGTTTGTCTCTATTTGATTATTGTATTTGGTACTTATACTGGAAGTGTTTACTCTAGTTACATTTATTATTGCAGTTATTTCCTATCATATGAGATTGGTGTGAATGGTGAATATTTAATTATTCGTGAACCTAGTTTTATAATAATTAAAAGATAAATTTTGACATCACCCTTTTTAAATATTAGGTTGTTAGTGTCTAATAATAAAGTATTCGACAGTGATGCATAATCTGAACCAACTGGATATCCTTATTTAATTTAATAAAGGACTGATCACCCGATATTTAAATAGTCGGGGTGTTATTGGTGGTATCAAAGCATCAGGTTCTAGAGTCCTTAGGATCTGTGCGGCTTATTATGCTTTCACCACAGCTTTCTGTAAAATGCGGTGTGTGATAATTGATTAAATTAAGTCTCAAGATTCCAATTTAACCCTATTTATTTAAAGTCTACTTTTAAACCAAATTAATGCATCCCCTAAACAGGCAACTACATATCAAACCAAATAAGATATAACATGCGACAAAAAATTTCAGGAAGAATCCCCGAAGGTCAAAACCTTTTATTTTTAGAACTCTGACTAGTTTACAAGACCATTGACTTACCTACCATCTTTATTTCTCCCATAAGAGTAACGCACGGTGTCTTCTCCAAACCTCTAAAGCAACGTCTATAAATAAGCCAACAATGGTTCGCACGTAGCTATACCATCAGGACACGCAGTCCAGACACGCATTCTAAAATCTTCACAAGGACTCCGTCCACAATAACACGCAGCTCTCGGTTGTAGAGCTCTCCCCACAAAGAATGAACAAAGGTAAAATATGTTCTTGGGTTCCCCAAAACAACTCACTCAAAAGGAATTGGAATTTTTGTGAATTATAAACGAAAGGGATGAAAACCCTAAAAGAAGAAGTCAAAAGAATTCTGCAGATTTGCCATTTTCTGTCTTTCAAAACTCTGGGACTTCTTAATAAAAACAAAACCATTTAATGAGTATTCATATAAAATCTCACCGCCTCAATCGTTCGAACGAAAAGAAGATCTCGCTTGAACGAGATGCGCGTGTCATTTGAATGACATCGCGCGACATCTCAATGTCGCACGAACAAGATGGGGATCTCGCTTGAACGACCTAAGCGGAAAAAGCGAGGAACGCTACATGACATAGAAAATTTCTCAAAAACTTTTCAGAACCACTTTAATTCTAAAACACTAACAAACCTTTTTGTAAAAAAAACATTTATAAAAACATTTTTATATTAAAGATTTTTAAAAATCACAACACTCTTAATATGAAATGTAAATGAAACTTAAAACATGATCTTACCAAATGTCATATTATTGGGCTTGAATGTTTAAGACCACTTGTAATTTGTATTCGTCTTTTGTAAATGAAAACTTCTTCAAATTTTCGACGACTTGTAGCGGTATACGACATACTCAAATTGTGACAAACATTTATAAAATCATGTTCTTACAAATATCCCCCTATGTCTATGCTGGTACATACATAAAAACATCCGAATTATCAAATACCAAAAACCTATACAAATCTACGCTCCCATGAATAAATTTGCAAGATCTCAAACAAACATTTCTTCAAAATCAAAACTCTCAAAGCTTTTCTCATCGGGTGTGCAACATATTAATCTTCAATTTTGTACCTACACACATGAGATAAAGCAAATACCTTTATGATGCATGGATTTTGAAATGATATAAGAATAAATCAATCAATACAATCAAATCTCCCCCATAATACAAACTCCCTATATAAAATCATAATTCGTTCTCCCCCTTTTTATGATGTCCCCAAATAGACCGATAAGAACAAACAAACTAAACATGGAGTGTCACGACAAAAGCATAGCAAACATGGATCAAACTACGTGTAATACCCCGTATTTTTATGATATTTATTTATGGGATTAATTGAATTAAATGTGTATTAATTGGAAATTAATCCGGATAAAAATACTAGCGAGATGCGAGTTGGTATTTGATTTATATGATTAATGAATTATGAAATTGTCGTGAGATCGAAATACGGCAATTTGGAAATTTTATTGGTACGCGTGTGACAGTCGCGTCAGGAATATAATTAGTTGAATTAAAAAGTGAATTTTATTTCAATTAACCGTAGGGTCGTTTTGAGTGCGCCAACGCATCCGTAAGGTTCGAAATAGTCAGAAAACACTAGCCGGGGGTTTAGTTTGGGTCCCGGGGCATTTCTAGGCCATACCGGCAACGTAAAAGGGTAGTTTGGTAATTTTGGAATTTTGGGAATTAAAACAAACGAAAATTAGGAATTAAAATCTTACTTAACCTTTACCCACTAAACCCACTAACTACACTAATTGACTTAATGGGCTACGGTAGTTATTGGAAATAAGTTTAGGGTTTCCTAAGACAACCTCTAGCCACCATTGTCATCTTTAGAGAAGAAGTTGTAGAGAGAGAGAGAGGAGAAATTCTGCAGAGAGAAAGATAACAATTCAATCTTCAACATCAAATTCAGAGATATATCAGAGGCAAGTGGTTTAATTACGTGAATTGCATTGAATTTTTCTTCCATGCTTAGACATTTCTGAAAATTTCATTGTTTTTGGGAGATTGATGAAAACCCATTAAATTGGAATTAGAAACTTACATTTTGATGAGGAATCGCATGTAGAATTGTATTTAGGTGATTATTCTGGTGATAATATATCTTGTATGAAACAAAAACGGATTTAATCATAACTATGGAGGACTTTAAATTTCTAGGGTTCATGTTCTTGAAAATTGGGGAAAATTGGGGAGATTTGATGATTAGATATGGTTTGGGATGATTAGACCCCATATAAAGGTTGTAATACGAAATTAATATGTTTAGGGATGATTAGAAACCTTGAAACCTAGTTGGAATGACAATTAGATGAGATTAGAGGTGAAGAAAAGTTGGAAAACATAATAGAAATTTTCTGGGCTCGAACTGTCACCTCGTTAGAAGGCATGCCCAGGTCGTTCGAACGAGCTCGTTCGAACGATCTTCTAACGAGTTGACAGTTTGCCTTCTAACGAGAGGGATGTTCGTTCGATGCCTTTCATTCGAATGAGATCTCTTTAGATGCTCAGTTCGTTCGAACGAGACTTCTAACGAGCTGACAGTTTAGACCTTTTTGGCCTGTTTTGATTTCGCGTGTCCCGTAACCTTGTTTAATTGTAGAGATAAAATTTCCCTTGATAATAAATGGATATAGTTGGGATATATTGAGGAGTAAAACATAGAAGTGTGATTTGAATTGAATGGAAATTGTGGAATAGGACGTGAGTGACTATTACGATGCGAGAATTATTGATGGCTTAAATAATCGAATTAATCGGGAACATGTGAATGGTATAACATTATAAGTCGGTAAGAGAATGAGAAGTGTACCGAAAATAAATTATGGTGATTACTAAGATGTGTGCATACTTAGTATATGTATATGATTTTATGTGTATGACATACCTACCATACTTGCTATCACGGGAGGTTTACGTTCGCTTAGGGCCTTCTAATCCTTGTGTTGCCCGGATTTAGATTGGTACCTCGAGAACATAGGTCAGAGAAGGACTTATTGGGATGTTAATAAGTCTGCTGATCGTGGGAGCGTAGGTATGTGCGTGACCCATGTGATGTGACTGTGTTCGCCTCCATTGTTTGTGATTGTTGTTATCTGAGAACGATTTCTGAGAGATTCGGAATGCGTGATCCTCATGTACATGATGTACCGGGATGGATAGCAGAGTATGTGTGCACCGCAGCTTAGTCTTGGGTGCTTGTATTGTATATTTATGGCGTGACTAATATACACTCAAATTAATGAGAACTTTCATGTTGGTATTGTGAGTATAAATATAGAAACGCTTTGAGTAACTATAAAGGGATAACCTGTAATGAATTGTATTGCTAATAATTGAGAATCCGAGTTTAAGTAAAGCCCTCTATTTAGTAGTTAAAGCTAGAATGCATAATAAGAATCGAGTAGTAAGGGGGTAGAACTTATTACGGTTTGGTTAGATATGTATGTTACTTAGATGGGTACGGTACGTTAGGAGTGCACAAAATTAGTCGAGAGGTGAGTATTTCATGTGAGTGCACGTCCTAACATGTATTTTGCATTCATTGTTTTAATGTCATTAAAGCACTTGCTATTTTCAAAATACTCTCCACTTTCGGGCTCTGACCCATTTGCTTTCAAATCTATTTTTTTGTAAAACCATTTTAGGTGCCCAGCCACAAGGACACCATGCATAGTATTTTCATTCAGGTGACGAGCTGTAGCTGTTTGTGGAAGTTACAGGACTTTACTAGTAGACGCTTCATCTACCTTGACACTATATTCAGATTTCATCAGTTGTAGGGCATGTCGCCCATTTCTATTAAAATATTTCCTATTTCAGATTTTCAGACTTTTGGCATGTAATTAATTCAGGATACATTGTTTTACTTAGTTCAGTTGTGGGATTGTTGTGAGGGGTTTTCCTCCGGACTTATCACTTTGTTGATTATTCTTTTGCTTCGTTTTGGTGAATGGTTGTTGTTCTTTCATTATCCTCTTATTGCATGTTAATCAGAGTTAACTTAAAATTTGGCAACTCACTTTTTAAATACTAAGTGGTTAGTAATCATTAAAATGTTTTCGACAGTGATGCTATTAACTGAACCAACTTGGCATTTTGTATTAATTTAATAAAGGAGTAGCTACCCGGTATTTAATTAGTCGGGGTGTCACAGGTGGTATCAGAGCATTAGGTTCTAGTGTCCTTTAGGATCTGTACGGCTTATTATGTTTCCGCTGAGCTTTCTTTAATGTAGAGCCCTACATTTTAGGACTGTTGTATTCTTTTGTATATGCTACGTTCTTCAGCTATTTTGAGTTTATAACTGCGAAATTATAAACTTTATTCTTGTTTCAGATGCCTCCACGACGTGCACAACGGGTTCCCAGGGATGCGACACCAGAACCATAGCCCGCACCAGTTCAGGGCACGATGAATGCCGCCGAGGTTGCAGCCATTGTAGCCCGAGCGGTAAATGCCGCACTAGCCGTAGTTCAGCAGGCACCACCTCAGGCGCCAGTAGCCGCGCCAGTTCAGACACATGCATTCCCGTCTGCTTGGGAACGTGTTCGAGATGCTTTTCAGAAAGCACACCCACCGGAGTTTGCAGGTAGCTCCGATGTTGTGGTTTCGAGTCAGTGGAGGAAAGACATTCAGCGGCACTTGAGTATGTATGAGTGCACCGATGTCCAGAAGCAGATACTAGCTACCTTCAAGCTAGTTGGATCTGCACTGCAGTGGTGGGAGTCTATTACCACCGTGGAGGAGAGAGATACTCTCACGATCCAGGAGTTTTGGGTGCGGTTCGACCGCAAGTACTTTTCGTCAGCTGTTCACACGGAAATGAGGAGGAAGTTGATGAATCTTAGGCAGGAAGGTAAGACTGTGGCCGAGTATGAGGCCGAATTCACGAATCTGTTGAATATTGTTCCGGATGAGATATCGACAGAAGAGAAGAAGATACAAAAATTTACAGACGGGTTGACTTGGAGGATCCGTCAACATTTATTGGGGAACCTATCGTTGACCACTTACTCTGATGTGGTAAACGCTGCACTCTTACACTGCCAGGATCACCGCTTTCACATGGCTGATGGCAAGAGATCGGGAGAGTCCAGCCATCAGGGCAGGATTGGAGGACATGGTGCCAGTGGGGCACAATCTGTTCAGGGGCAGAGACAGGGTGACCAGGGTTCCGAGTAGGGGGATCATAAAAGGTTCAGATCGGGAAATTTCAGGCACGGACAGGGAGGTTTCCGGCAGGGCCATCAGGGTCCGAACGGCCATCAGAACCAGCAGGGTCAGAATGGTCAACAACAATTTCAGCAGGGCCAGTAGGGCCAGGGGAGGAATGGTAACGGCCACCAGGGTCGGGGGCAGCAGGGACAGAGAGGGGGGAACTTCCCGGGGAAGTGTTACGTTTGTGGCAAGACTGGCCAGAAACGCCAGGACTGTCCTGATAGGGGCAGGGCCCCGCAGCAGCAGTAGGGTGCTCGACAGGAGCCGCAGAGACCTATGTTTCCCGCCGCCCTCCCGGCGCCACCACAGATGGAAGCATTACCACCCATTCCAGCGGTCCCAGTTCAGTAGGGGCAGCTTCAGTATGGGAGAGTATATCAGCTTCATCAGGCCGCAGCCCCACATGATCCATCATCCATTGAGGGTATGTTCTCTAGTTAGGGGACTATGGGGCGTATTTTGTTTGACACAGGGGCTACACACTGTTTTATTGCTATGAGATTTGCACGCGCCATTGGGCTATTAGACACCGCCGAGAGTACGGTTACTTATGTAGATTCGCCGTTGAGTAGGGGTTCCGTAATTTCACGTGTATGTAGAGGCGTGGGTATAGAGATCGGGAGGTTTACTTTACTCGCGGATATGTTAGTATTAGAGATGACCGAGTATGATGCCATTATTGGTATGGATTGGCTTGTTGCGTACCGAGCCATGATTGATTGTTTTAGAAGATGTATTATTTTTGCCATTCCCGGGCAGGAGATGTTTTTAGTGGCGATGCCTCGTCCTGAGGGAGGATCGTCCACTCATTTGTACTATATAGAGGAGGAGACCTCTAAGGAAGTGGTGATACCACTTGATTCGATTCCGGTTGTTCGAGAGTTTGCCGACGTATTTCAGGATATACCTGGATTACCTCCGAGTAAAGAGATAGACTTTGTGATCGACTTGACGCCGGGCACTCGGCCTATTGCCCGCGCACCTTACCGTATGGCTCCAGCTGAAATGAGAGAGTTACGAGATCAGATTGAGCAGTTATTGGGACAGGGGTTTATCCGGAGGAGTACTTCGTCGTGGGGTGCCCCTGTGTTGTTCGTGAAGAAGAGGGATGGATCGTTGAGGTTGTGTGTGGATTACCGGGAGTTGAATAAAGTCATGATACGGAATAAGTATCCGTTGCCCCAAATCGATGACTTATTCGACCAGTTGAGAGGAGCTTCTTTCTTCTCAAAGATTGATTTGCGATCAGGGTACCATCAATTGCGTATCAGGGAAGAGGACGTCTCGAAGACTGCGTTCTTAACGAGATATGGTTCCTACGAGTTTCGGGTTATGCCTTTTGGTTTGACCAATGCTCCAGTCGTGTTTATGGACTTAATGAATAGGGTGTTCAGAGAGATCCTAGATCAGTTCGTCATTGTCTTCATTGATGACATTCTGGTTTACTCCCAGACAGAGGAGGAGCACGCCGAGCATTTGAGGCAGGTTTTGCAGACACTACGTCAGAACGAGTTGTATGCAAAGTATAAGAAGTGTGGGTTTTGGCTGAAGGAGGTTCAGTTTTTGGGGCATATTATTTCCGACCGGGGGATATCTGTTGATCCGGGGAAGGTATCCGCGGTGAGGGAGTGGGGACGGCCCACGACACCGACTGAGATCCTTAGTTTCTTGGGCCTAGCAGGATACTACAGGAGATTCATTCGGGGATTTTCGAAGATAGCAGGTCCTTTGACACATCTGACTCGTAAAGGTGTGCCGTTCATTTGGAGTGATGCCTGTCAGTTGTCATTCGATGAGTTGAAGGACAAGTTGACCTCAGCACCCGTGTTAGCATTACCGAGATCGGGAGTTGAGTATCTAGTTTACACCGATGCATCTTTGCAAGGACTTGGAGGTGTATTGCAGCAGGAGAGTCAGGCCATAACTTATGCTTCCCGTAAGCTTAAGCCTCACGAGAAGAATTACCCCACTCATGACTTGGAGTTAGCGACAGTGGTATTTGCCCTTCGGATTTGGAGACATTACCTTTTGGGGGAGAAGTTTTGATTATTCACGGACCACAAGTCCCTACAGTACCTGTTCACGCAGAAGGAGCTGAGTATGCGGCAACGGAGGTGGCTTGAATTTGTGAAGGACTATCAGTTTGATATCCAATATCATCCAGGGAAGGCTAACGTGGTAGCAGACGCGTTGAGCCGTAGGCCAGTAAATGAGGTGGCAGAGGTGTGGAAGGCAAAGTGGAAATAGTTGGGACACCAGGATGCAGTGGCCCGATCATTCATGTCGGTGATGACTGTTACACCACAGATTGTCACGAGAGTGGTAAAGGCACAAGCAGATGACTCGTTCTGTCAGGAGCAGATAGTTCGATTATTAGCAGAGGGAGCCGAGTCCTATACCGTTAGCTCAGATGGGGGATTACGCTTCAATGGCAGACTGGTAGTTCTGGAAGGGGAGGAATTACGACACGAGGTGATGGCAGAGTCGCACGGCTCACGGTTCGCAGTACATCCCGGTGGGGACAAGATGTACCAAGACATGAGACGACAGTATTGGTGGAGCAGAATGAAGAGAGATATTGCGGTGTTTTTTTCTAAATGCGCCACTTGTCAGCTAGTAAAAGTGGATCATCAGAGACCGGTAGGACTTCTACAGCCATTGGAGGTCCCGATGTGGATGTGGGAGAGCGTATCCATGGACTTTATCACGGGGTTGCCTACGTCACAGAGAGGTCACGACTCCATTTGGGTAATTGTGGACAGGTTAACCAAAGTCGCTCATTTTCTACCCGTACGGACAGACTACACTACGGGACAGTATGCCCAGCTCTTTATTTCAGAGATAGTGAGACTTCACGGTGTGCCCCTAAATATCGTGTCTGATAGAGACAAGATATTTGTTTCACGGTTTTGGGAGAGTTTTCAGGAGGCCATGGGCACGGAATTGCGATTGAGTACGGCGTATCACCCGCAGACCGATGGGAAAACCGAGCTTACGAACCAGATGTTGGAGGACATGTTGCGTATGTGCATCATTGATTTCGAGGGTGGATGGGAGCAGTATCTTCCACTGGTGGAGTTTGCTTACAACAACTCCTACCAGTTCACCATTGGCATGGCTCCATTTGAGGCATTATACGGTAGACCTTGTCGTTCCCCAGCATGTTGGTTGGAGGTGGGGGATAACAAACTACTTGGGCCGGAAGTGATTCAGGATACTTAGGCGAGGATATAATTGATTCGGAGCCGCATTCGGGTAGCTCAGGATTGGCAGAAGTGCTATGATGATGCGAAAAGGTTCTTCAGGGAGTTCCAAGTGGGGGACCAGGTTTTACTCATAGTATCTCCTATGAAGGGGATTATGCGATTTGGGAAGAAGGGGAAGTTGGCACCGAGATACGTGGAGCCACTCCCTATCATCGAGCGGATTGGGTCTGTTGCGTATAGACTTGGGTTACCGGAGCATTTGCACAGGATTCATGACGTGTTTCATATTTCCTCGCTAAGGAAATATCTTAGAGATAATTTGGCTCATTCTCACATTGCTTTGGAGGACATCGATCTCCAGCCCGATAGCTCCTACGAGGAGGGGCCGATTTCTATTTTGGACCGAAGTGAGCGGAAACTGCGGTCAAAGATAGTTCCGTTAGTGCGTGTTCAGTGACGACATCATAATGTCGAGGAGTCCACATGGGAGCGCGAGGATGAGATGCGTGAACGTTATCCAGAGTTGTTCTTACCAGGTACTTTCTAGTTCCGAATTTCGGGATGAAATTCTGTTATTAGGGGGGAAGTATGTAATACCCCGTATTTTTATGATATTTATTTATGGGATTAATTGAATTAAATGTGTATTAATTGGAAATTAATCCGGATACAAATACTAGCGAGTTGCGAGTTAGTATTTGATTTATATGATTATTGAATTATGAAATTGTCGTGAGATTGAAATACGACAATTTGGAAATTTTGTTGGGACGCGTGTGACAGTCGCGTCAGGAATATAATTAGTTGAATTAAAAAGTGAATTTTATTTCTATTAACCATAGGGTCATTTTGAGTGCGTCAACGCGTCCGAAAGGGTCGAAATAGTCAGAAAACACTAGCCGGGAGTTTAGTTTGGGTCCCGGGGCATTTCTAGGCCATACCGGCAACGTAAAAGGGTAGTTTGGTAATTTTGGAATTTTGGGAATTAAAACCCACGAAAATTAGGAATTAAAATCTGACTTAACCTTTACCCACTAAACCCACTAACTACACTAATTGACTTAATGGGCTACGGGAGTTATTGGAAATAAGTTTAGGGTTTCCTAAGACAACCTCTAGCCACCATTGTCATCTTTAGAGAAGAAGTTGTAGAGAGAGAGAGAGGAGAAATTCTGTAGAGAGAAAGAGAACAATTCAATCTTCAACATCAAATTCAGAGATATATCAGAGGCAAGTGGTTTAATTACGTCAATTGCATTGAATGTTTCTTCCATGCTTAGACATTTCTAAAAATTTCATTGTTTTTGGGAGATTGACGAAAACCCATTAAATTGGAATTAGAAACTTACATTTTGACGAGGAATCGCATGTAGAATTGTATTTAGGTGATTATTCTGATGATAATATATCTTTTATGAAACAAAAACGGATTTAATCATAACTATGGAGGACTTTAAATTTCTAGGGTTCATGTTCTTGAAAATTGGGGAAAATTGGGGAGATTTGATGATTAGATATGGCTTGGGATGATTAGACCCCATATAAAGGTTGTAATACGAAATTAATATGTTTAGGGATGATTAGAAACCTTTAAACCTAGTTGGAATGACAATTAGATGAGATTAGAGGTGAAGAAAAGTTGGAAAAACGTAATAGAAATTTTCTGGGCTCGAACTGTCACCTCGTTAGAAGGCCTGCCCAGGTCGTTCGAATGAGCTTCTAACGAGTTGACAGTTTTCCTTCTAACGAGAGAGATGTTCGTTCGATGCCTTTCGTTCGAACGAGATCTCGTTAGATGCTCAGTTCGTTCGAACGAACTCTCGTTCGAACCAGCCTCGTTCGAACGAGACTTCTAACGAGCTACCAGTTTAGACCTTTTTGGCCTGTTTTGATTTCGCGTGTCCCGTAACCTTGTTTAATTGTAGAGATAACATTTCCCTTGATGATAAATGGATATAGTTGGGATATATTGAGGAGTAAAACATAGAAGTGTGAGTTGAATTGAATGGAAATTGTGGAATAGGACGTGAGTGACTATTACGATGCGAGAATTATTGACGGCTTAAATAATCGAATTAACCGGGAACATGTGAATGGTATAACATTATAAGTCGGTAAGAGAATGAGAAGTGTACCGCAAATAAATTATGGTGATTACTAAGATGTGTGCATACTTAGTATAAGTATATGATTTTATGTGTATGACATACCTACCATACTTGCTATCACGGGAGGTTTACGTTCGCTTAGGTCCTTCTAATCCTTGTGTTACCCGGATTTAGATTGGTACCTCGAGAACATAGGTCAGAGAAGGACTTATTGGGATGTTAATAAGTCTGCTGATCGTGGGAGCGTAGGTATGTGCGTGACCCATGTGATGTGACTGTGTTCGCCTCCATTGTTTGTGATTGTTGTTATCTGAGAATGATTTCTGAGAGATTCGAAATGCGTGATCCTTATGTACGTGATGTACCGGGATGGATAGCAGAGTATGTGTGCACCGCAACTTAGTCTTGGGTGCTTGTATTGTATATTTATGGCGTGACTAATATACACTCAAATTAATGAGAACTTTCATGTTGGTATTGTGAGTATAAATATAGAAACGTTTTGAGTAACTATAAAGGGATAACCTGTAATGAATTGTATTGCTAATAATCGAGAATCCGAGTTTAAGTAAAGCCCTCTATTTAGTTGTTAACGCTAGAATGCATAATAGGAATCGAGTAGTAAGGGGGTAGAACTTATTACGGTTTGGTTAGATATGTATGTTACTTAGATGGGTACGGTACGTTAGGAGTGCACAAAATTAGTCGAGAGGTGAGTATTTCATATGAGTGCACGTCCTAACATGTATTTTGCATTCATTGTTTTAATGTCATTAAAGCACTTGCTATTTTTAAAATACTCTCCACTTTCGGGCTCTGACCCGTTTGCTTTCAAATCTATTTTTTTGTAAAAACCATTTTAGGTACCCAGCCACAAGGACACCATGCATAGGATTTTCATTCAGGTGACGAGATGTAGCTGTTTGTGGAAGTTACAGGACTTTACTAGTAGACGCTTCATCTACCTTGACTCTATATTCAGATTTCATCTGTTGTAGGGCATGTCGCCCATTTCTATTAAAACATTTCCTATTTCCTATTTTCAGACTTTTGGCATGTAATTAATTCAGGATACATTGTTTTACTTAGTTCAGTTGTGGGATTGTTGTGAGGAGTTTTCCTCCGGACTTATCACTTTGTTGATTATTCTTTTTCTTCGTTATGGTGAATGGTTGTTGTTCTTTCATTATCCTCTTATTGCATGTTAATCAGAGTTAACTTAAAATTTGGCAACTCACTTTTTAAATACTAGGTGGTTAGTAATCATTAAAATGTTTTCGACAGTGATGTTATTAACTGAACCAACTTGGCATTTTGTATTAATTTAATAAAGGAGTAGCTACCCGGTATTTAATTAGTCGGGGTGTCACACTACGCATGCAAAGGAGTATCTCAAAATATTCCACAAACTTATTTTTGGATTTTTCAATTTTTTAATGCAAAAATAATGTTACAAAAATCACACCATGGATTTAAACTCAAACATTGAAGTCATAGAAACAGAATGAATCGGTGTGAACACATTCGATAAGCAAATCAACTCAATCAATCATTTGTGCACGATGCATACGTGTAATCTTAACGAATGAACATAAAAAACCTCCTTAGATGTAAAAATGTTGAATTTAGATGACATCGTCTTAATCAAATCAACAAATCAAAAGCCTAAATGATTTCCACACCAATAACGTCCAAAAATATATAGTGCTTTTTCAAGACTTTCAAGGACGTGCAAACCCATTTTAAATTCCATCCAAACTCCCTCATGCATATTTTCTTTTTGAGGTAATCTAAATTCTCAAACATTGGAGAATTGGTGCAAAAACCGAATGGCCCCTTTTTGGCATGAATTTCTTCATATTGCTTTTCAATTTTTTCCGTCTCTTGTAAACCTCTTTGGACCTTGAATAATTTGAATTCCTCAATTTTTTAGGTCCGATTTAATGGTGGCTTAGTATTTGCAAAGGTCAAATGTGAACCTTTTGTAGCCTTTACCCATTTTCAAATAAAGTACACAATCTCACAAATGATTCTTTTCATGCACAACTTTCTTGTCAAGTTTTTTCGCACTTGGTTCATTTTAAAGACACTATTGAAGTGAAAACACCCAACCAACATGTGATAAGACAAGCACAATAATCAAACAAATCCATGCACGTGTGCATTAAAGGAAGTCATGAGTCAAACAAGTTGAAAGTAACAACTAATTACATCTTAATGACTCCAAACATTATAAAGCACAAAGATGACGTGATATATTGTCTTAAAACACTATCAATCAGTCACATGAAAAATGGATTGATGTTGTGACTTGGTCATCCTAAGTGTCTATCCATAAACGGTGCAAACAAAATACACAAATCTTTTTGGATTTTTCAAAATTTTATCAAAAATAAAAATTTAATACAAAAATTACATGTCAACACACTAGCAAAATATATCAAAAAGCATAACTAGCGTATGACAAACATGCAAACACTATCATCTATATGATATGGAAAGAAAATAATCATGTGCAAGAAAATAGGAATCAACTTTTCTAGAATCTAGTGCCTCTAAAAGTGATTTCCTAACCCAAATAGATGTGAAACATTGTGTGGGGGATTTAGGAACCAAGGGAACACTAGGCATAAACTTCCTAGGACTTTTTTCATGATCAAAATAAAAATGCCTAAGGTGACCTTTCCTACCAAAATATGAACATGTATAAACGAGTGGAACGACACCTATAGGTTGACCTATTCTGAAGTCCTTAGGAATGGTTTACCATCTAAAACAAACTATAGTTTTGGCTTTTACACTCGAAGCATAAGAACCAAACGAGCCATTACCATCACTTTTAACCTACTCGAGTCTGTCAAATCATTTTTTAACTTCAAAATTTTTTACTCAAGCAAAGAATTAGACTCTTCCAATCTGAGGGACTCCTTCTTCAAATTATCAATCAAACCTAGAGGTTATCTCACTCCCCCTCAATAAAAAAAAACTTTTCCCTAAGAGTCTTTTTACTTGCCACAAACTCATTGATTAAAATATTTTTATTCTCTTTGGCACAAACACAAACCATCGAATTTTTAAGGTCCTTTAATTCTTTTTCTAAAATTAGGACCCTATCATCACTCTCTTTCTTGGACAATTTTAATGCAACAAAGTCATGGTCTAAGGCAACAAATTTCTCACGATAAAAATCTCTTTGATTTTGAACCGCTTGCAAGTGATCCATAGCGGATTTAAAACGAGAATTTTCTTTTTTGAAAAAATCAATTCTTTTAGCAAACGTCAAATTCAAACGATTTATATCATGAAAAACCTGACTCGTGTCATCAAAGGGGGGTATCCGATTACATAAGTGCTCCATCGAAAAAATTGCGATTTTTTTTCACAAAAATTGATTTAAAAAAAATCAATATCACACAAAATTTTGCGAAAAATAAAGATCACGTGATAAATTAGCGTAACCCGCTCTGATGCCAATTTGATGACGTGAGAAGTCAAATTGTATAAAAAAAATCCTTGAAAAATCAGGATCACGCGATAAATTAGCGTAACCCACTCTAATACCAAGTTGTAAAATGCGTTGTGTGATAATTGATTAAATTAATTCGCAAGATTAACCACATTTAATTAGAGTTTAAACCAAATTAATTCATCCCCAAAACATGCAACTACGTATCAAACCAAATAAGATATAACATGCGACACAAAATTTCAGGAAAAATCTCCGAAGGGCAAAACCTTTTATTTTTAGAACTCTGACAAGTTTATAAGACCATTGACTTACATATCATCTTGCTTTCACCCACAAGAGTAACGCACGGTGTCTTCGCCAAACCTCCAAAGCAACGGCTAGAAATAAATCAGCAATGGTTTGCACACAGCTATACCACTAAGACGCGCAGTCTAGACACGCAGTCTAAAATCTGCATAAGGACGCCCTCCACAATAGCACGTAGCTGTCGGTTGCAGAGCTCTCCCCACAAAGAATGAGCACAGGCAAAATATGTTCTTGGGTTCCACAAAACAACTCACATAAAAGTAATTGGAATTTTTGTGAATTGTAAACAAAAGGAGTGAAAACCCTAAAAGAAGAAGTCAAAAGAATTCAGGAGATTCGCGATTTTCTGTCTTTCAAAATGCTGAGACTTATTAATAAAAATGAAACCATTTAATGAGTATTCATAGAAAATCATACTCCCTCGGTCGTTCAAATGAAAAGAAGATCTCGCTCAAACGAGATGCGTATGTCATTTGAACGACATCGCGGGACATCTCAATGTCACTCAAACGAGATGGGGATCTCGCTTGAATGACTTGAGCATAAAAAATGAGGAACGCTACAGGACTTAGAAAATTTATCAAAAACTTTTCAAAACAACTTTTATTCGAAAACAGTAACAAACTTTTTATAAAAAAAACATTTATTAAAACATTTTTATATAAAAGCTTTTTAAATATCCCAACACTCTTAATATGAAATGTAAATGAAACTTAAAGCATGATCTTACCAAATGTCATATTGTTAGGCTTGAATGTTGAAGACCACTTGTAATTCGGATTCGTCTTTTGTAGATGAAAACTTCTTCAATTCTTCAACGACTTGTAGCGGTATACGACATACTCACACTGTGATGAACATTTATAAAACATGTTCCTACACTTTCTTTGATATAGAGCCCTATATTTAAGACTGTTGCATTCATTAATTGGGCATTCTACGTCTTCAGCTATTTGAGATATTTACTGTGGACTTATAAAGTTTTCCTTTTATTTAAGATGCCTCTCAGACGTGTACAACGAGCAAATAGGGAATCCCAGCCTGAGCCTCAGCCAGCTCCGACCCAGGGCAAGATAAATGCTACAGAAGTTGCCGCTATTATAGCATCGACGGTGAATGCAGCATTATCTATGGTACAACAGGATCCCCCATAGGAACCAACAGTGGCTCCAGCACCAGCCCACGCTTTCCCTTCTTCTTGGGATCACATCAGAGATGGCTTCCAGATGGCACATCCTCCAGAGTTTGCAGGAAGTTCAGATGTGCTAATGGTGAGCCAATGGAAGAAGGATATATAGACACACCTGAGGATGTATGAGTGCACGGAGGTGAAAAAGAAGATTTTAGCTACCTTTAAGTTGGTAGGAGCAGCGCTATAGTGGTGGGAGACCATTACCACTGCAGAGGAGTGGGATGTTTTGACTATTTGAGAGTTCTGGGTGCGGTTTGGCCGCAAGTACTTTTCTTCCACCGTGCAGACCGAGATGAGGCAGAAAGTGTTGAACCTCAAACAAGAAGGAAAGATAGTTGTAGAGTATGTGGAAGAGTTTAAGAATCTTCTGAATATTGTTCCTGATGAGATACCGACATAGGAGAAGAATATGCAAAGGTTAATGGGTGGATTGACTTGGAGGATTCGTCGGCACCTGTTGGGGAATATTTCATTGGACACTTATTCTGATGTGGTTAATGCTGTCCTACTACATTGTGAGGACCATTGCTTCCATCAGTAGGAAATAAAATGAGCCGGAGAGTCTAGCCAGTAGGGCCGGACAGCAGGTAGTAGTGCCAGTGGGGAACCGATAGCTCAAGAATAGGTCTGTCAGGGTGAGCAGAGTTCCCATCAAAGGAACCCTTATAAGAGATTATATTCTGGAGACTTCAAATAAGGACAGGGAGGTTTTAGGCAGGCCTATCCTGATCACCCGGGCTAGCAAGGGCAACAACATTCCCAGGGCCAGGGGAGGGGTGGTAACGGCCATCAGGGCCGAGGACAGTAGGGACAGAGGGGAGGGATGTCACGACCCCGTCCTAAAGAGTAGTTGGGAACGAGTGCCTTGACATGCCACCAAGGCAACAAATATTCTGACTTAAATTGTTTCCTTAATTAAATGCAGCGAAAATACAATTACATGGTTATGAATCGTAAAATACTGAAATTAAAGGAATTACGTCATCAGAGCTTTCTAAAAGGAAACTTTATTTATATTACAAGTAACAACGAGTTACAACTTAAAATGAAATTTAAAACTTTTTACAAGAGATCCAAACATGCTCTATATGATTTTACTTAAAATAACAAAAAGAGCTATGAAAGCTAAATCTTCAACATAGTCCTTTTATGTTCCCTCCACGAGCCTACTTATTTCTTGAAAAATGGTTAGTTATACAACATCAACAAAAAGCCGAGTGAGGTTCAATCTCTAGACATTCCAAGGTTTTATTCAGAAAATTGATACCTATTCAAATCTAAAGAGAAGACATATACATATATGGATAGGAATTTGCTATATAAAATTTGAGATGACAGTATATAGAATTGAATAGCACAGAATATAACAGATATGACAAATCAATTTGAAATATATTTTTCCTTCAATCATATCATTTTAATGGCCAAGTACACTATAATACCATATTCTTCTACCGTATTATTCCCCGGTAGTTGAGGGTCAATCGAACTTGTTTATCACAACGCCTTATTTAGGGCACACCAGCGATAACCCAGTCGGGAAGCTCAATCAGTAAGAGAGGTCCCTTAGGCCAAATTTTATTTCCAATATTCAATATCATTTTTAAAACACTTTTTCATCGGTATGTCTATATGGACAAATATAAATATATCACAAGGAACCAATCATCGGTATCAAATGAATTTTGAGAATAAAAATAATTTCACAAAATGTATATGGTTTGCATAATATCATGTAATTAAAATTCACAAGGAATGTCAGAGTACTCACCTAGAACATAAATCTGAAGTTACAGATACAGAGTCTTGGATTGCTCGTTAATCTTAAGACGAAACTTCTTCTTAAACTTCCTCACCCTTTCTCTCACTATTTATCTTTGATATTTGGGATGGATTTCGTGTAATGGATGATCCAATGGCTTTATTTACAGTTTCCCAAAGTTATTTAGGTGTTGACACGTGTCTGAGTGATAAGGCTTTCACTTTAGTGAGTCGTTGTTCACATGTCGCGCAACGGATCAACCTTGCAGTCTTGGTTTACCAAATGGTGACACGTGTTTTGGCTTTTTCTAGAGGATTGACATGAGTTTTATCCTTTCATATAAGGGCGACACGTGTGCGGTGGAGGTGTCCAAAAGAAAGGACGAGGTGGAAAGTTAGTAAGGGTATAAGGGTCATTTTACACATGAAGGGTATTGTAGTAATTTTACACCATAAAACTTTCAATATTTCTTAGAGGTCCTTGAAAATATTTTATTTAAGAAATGGTCCTTTATATATTTTCATTTTAGTCCCTGAAACTTTATTTATTTAAAAATTAAGTCCCTAAAGTTTCATAAAATTTCATTTTCTACCCAAAACTTTTCATTTAGCTTAGGATATTCCATAAGACTTTGATTTAATCAATTTTGATGAAAAATGAGATTATTTAAAAGTGTTTAAGTCTTCCTAACTATCCTCCCCTTCAACCAATCAAAATATTACACATGGTGTGGTAATAGGAAAAAATACATCTTAAAGGATGGACAAATTTGCCCTTATTTCGTAATTTCGGCATAACTTCTTGCTCGGATCTTCATTTAACACACCGTTTATTATGTTACAAACCTAATTCAAATATCTATAACTTTTTAGGTTTTACCTCAAGTAAATTCTTATATAATAATGGTGAAAAGTAGTCTCCAATATGAACATTTCTACCGAAAACTTTAAAATTTTATGTTTGTAACTAATTTGATATTTCATGATTTATGAAGGGAGGATTAGACTAAAATAAATAAATTAACATTATCCATATCACATATGAAATAATACAACATTTAAAACTATATATGAACATATAAAAATGGGGCCATTACAACGGCACTTTCTGGGGAGGTTCTTTACTCGTGGCAATAATGGCCACAAACGTCAAGCTTATCCTCCGAAGGGTCAAACCCCACAGTAGCAGCAACAACAAGTTTCTCGTCAGAAACCCCAACGACCGTTATTTCCAGTCTCCCTCCTAGTACCACCACAAGTACTAGCTTTACCAGCCATTCCAACAGTTTCGGTTCAGTAGGGATAACTATAGTATGGGCGTTTCTACAACGTCCATCAGCCTGCAGTTCTTTAGGGCCCACCTGCAGTCGAGGGTATATTTTCAATCTAGGGGACTTTGGGGCGGATATGATTTGACATAAGGGCTTCCTATAGTTTCATTGCCACTAGTTTTGCATGCACCACGGGGTTATTAGACACAGTAGATAGCACCATTACTAGTTTAGGCTCGCCATTAGGCTATGGATCTTTGATATTATTTATATGTCAGGGAGTAGGCATAGTGATTGGGAGATTGATTTTATCGACCAATATGATTGTCTTAGAGATGCACGAGCATGACTCTATTATCGGGATGGATGGGTTCATCACGTATAGGGCTATGATTGATTGTTATAGCCGTAGTATTATGTTTGTCATACTGGGTCAGGAGATGTTTTTGGTGGCAATGCCTTGTCCTGAGGGAGGTTCATCCTCCCATTCATATTATATAGAAGAGGAGACGTCTAAGGAGGTGGTGATACAACTTGATTCGATTTCAGTTGTTCGTGAGTTCACTGATGGCTTTCAGGGCATACCAGGATTACCGCCCAACAGCGAGATAGAGTTTGTGATAGATTTAATGCCACCCACTCAGCCAATAGCCCCTCCACCTTACCGTATGGCTCTGGTGGAGATGAGGGAGCTACAAGATCAGATCGAGCTGTTGTTGGGTCAAGGTTTCATCTGTAGGAGTACTTCACCTTGGGGTTCTCCCGTACTATTCGTGAAGAAGAGAGATGGGCCACTATGGTTATGTGTTGACTACCAAAAGTTGAATAAGGTCACGGTACATAATAAATATCCATTTCTCCGAATCGATGACCTATTCGACCAGTTGAGGGGAGCTTCTTATTTCTTAAAGATAGACTTAAGGTCGGGGTAACATCATTTACATATTAGGGAGCATGATGGCCCTAAAACTGCTTTTCTGATGAGGTACGTGTCTTATGAGTTCAGGGTTATGCCATTTAGGCTAACCAACACACTGGTAGTCTTTATGGACTTGATGGACAGGGTGTTTAGAAATTTCTTAGATCAGTTTGTCATTGTCTTCATTGATGAGATCCTGATTTATTCTCGGACTGAGAAGGAGCATGCCAACATCTAAGGATAGAGTTACAGACACTATGTGAGCTCAAATTATATGAGAAATATGAGAAGTGTGGGTTATGAATGAGAGAGGTCCAGTTGTTGGGGCACATCATTTCTGCAAAAGGGATATCAGTATATCCCGGGAAGGTATTAACGATAAGGGAGTGGGGATAGCCCATGATGTCAATTGAGATACATAGTTTCTTAGAACTGGCAGGATACTACATGAGGTATATTCGAGGATTCTTGAAGATAGTGGGTCCATTGATAAACTTGACTCGCAAGGGGGTGCCATTTATATGGGATGATGCCTTCAAGTTGGATTTTGACGAGCTGAAGGACAATCTGACTTCAGCACCAGTTCTAGCACTGCCTAGTCCAGGCGTGGAATACTGATTTATAGTGATGCGTCCTTACCAGGACTTGGGGGTGTGCTTTAGTAGGAGGATTAGGCGACTGCTTATGCTTCCCGTAAGCTTAAGCCTCACGAGAGGAGTTACCCCACCTACGACTTGGAGTTAGCGGTAGTCGTGCTTGCATTGCAGATAGGTGGATATTATCTCTTAAGGGAGAGATTTTGCCTCTTCATAAATCACAACTCACTACAGTATCTGTTCACGCAACGGGAGTTGAATATGCGTTAGCGGAGGTGGATTGAATTTGTGAAGGATTATCAGTGCGATATCCATTACCACCCAGGGAAGGCTAACGTGGTAGTAAACGTGTTGAGCCGTAGGCTAGCAGGTGAGGTGGCTGAGGTATGGAAGGCAAAATGGAAAGAACTCAAACATCAGGATGAAATTACCCGCTCATTCATGTCATTAATGATGGTTACACCCGAGATAGTTACCAGGGTGATACAGGCTCAGGCAACGGATTCCTTTCGTCAAGATCGGATAATCCATCTTCTAGGCGAGGGAGTAGAGTCCTTCTCTAAGAACTTAGATTGGGGTTAACGCTTTAATGGCAGGAGTTACGACATGCAGTGATGGTAATGTCGCACGGTTCACAGTTTGAGGTACATCTCGGAGGCGATAAGATGTACCAGGATATGAGGCGACAATATTGGTGGAGCAAAATAAATAAAGACATCGCCGAGTTTGTTTTGAAGTGTGCTAGTTGTCAGCTGGTGAATACAAATCATCTGAGACAGGCAGGATTACTACAACCATTAAAGATCCCTATATGGATTTCATCACAGGGCTACCTGCCTGTCTCACAGAGGGCTACCTACATCACAGAGGGGTCATGATTTCATATGGGTAATTGTGGATTAGTTGAATAAAGTAGCTCATTTTTTGCCAGTCCGGACCGACTATACTATGGAGTAGTATGCTCAGATCTTTATTATCGAGATCATGAGACTCCACAGGGTACCCCTTGGTAAAGTGTCCAACCAAGACGAGATTCTTTTGTCCAGATTTTAGGAGAGTTTCCAGCAGGCAATGGGTACGGAGTTACGATTGAGTTCGACCTATCACTCGCATGCATATGGGCAGATAGAGCGTTCGAATCATATGTTGGAGGATATGTTGTGCATGTGTATCCTTAATTTTGGAGGGGGATGGGAGCAGTACCTTCCACTGGCAGAGTTTGATTATAATAACTCCTACCAGTTTACTATTGGCATGATCCATTGGAGGCGTTATATGATAGACCTTATCGTTCCCCAGCATGTTGGCTTGAGGTGGGGGACAACAAGTTCCTTGGGCCACAGGTGATTCAGGATACCTCGACTAAGGTTGACTTAATACAGAGTTGCATTCGGGTTGCTCAAAATAGGCAGAAGAGTTATGCCGATGCCAAAAGGTTCTTCAGGGAGTTCAGTGTGGGGGATCAGGTGTTTTTTCGAGTCTTTTCTATGAAGGGGATAATGCAATTTGGGAATAAGATGACGTTAGCGCCGAGATATGTTGGGTGATTTCCTATTATTGAGTGGATCGGGCCTGTAGCTTACAGACTTGGGTTATTAGAACCCCAGCATAGGATTTATGATGAGTTCTATATTTTTCTACTCAGGAGATATCTTCGGGATGAATTGGACCTCACCTATATTGATTTAGAGAAGATTGATCTACAACCCAATAGTTCCTACGAGGAGGGATAAGTTGCTATCCTAGACCGTAGCTAGAGGAAACAGAGGTCAAAGATAGTACCATTAGTACGAGTGCAGTCATAATGTAGAGGAGTCTACCTAAGAGCGTGAGGATGACATCCAGGACAAATATCCAGAGTTATTCCTACGAGGTATACCTTTATTATGTTCTTTTCTGAATTTCGGAATGAAATTTCGTTATTAGGCGGGAAGTATGTACCCCGTATTTTCTAGGGATTTTATTTTAAATATGGAATTAAGATTAATTATTTAAATCGAGAAAATTTATTTATAATTAATCCGTATTTAAATGTAACAATTACTAACGTGACAAGAGTTAGTATGTATTAGTGATAATTATGTTGAATATTACTTAGCGAGTAAAGTAATATATGATTACGAAAATATTATTATGTTCGGGAGTGAAAAATATGGCAATTGTAATACAGTTTGTTGGGACGCACGTGTGAGTCGTGTCAGTATTAAATTATTGGGTTAAAAAGATAATTTATTTTTAAGTAACTCTTATGATCATTTTGAGTGCACCGATGAGTCCGAAAGGGTCGAGATAGAGTGTCTTATTTTTATTTCGAGGCAATTTAGGCCAAACCGACACCCCAGAGGGGTATTTTGGTCTTTTGAAATTTTGGGAAATTAAAATGGATGAAAATAGATAATTAAAAGGGAAGTGTACGTGGGTAATAGGTCATCTATTCGTTTCCAAACCTAAGTGTGTGTGTGAGAGAGAGAGAGAGAGAGAACCAAAGAGGGAGAAGAAGAACTCCATAGGTGCCTTGGGATAAAGACTCCAACTCTCACACCCAAAATCACACCAACGTGTAGATCAGGAGTAGAGGATCACCCCTATAATAGTTTCATTAAGAGAATCAGAAGTTCACAAAAATTAAAGTGTTTATCTTGCTTGATTTTAGAGCATATATGATTCACATTAATTTAGTCGATGGTTTAACCATAATGTCATGTGATTGAGACTGAAATTGGGAATTTATTCATGATTTTTGGTATAGGAATTGTATGTAGCCAGATAATTATATATTGGGGAGTAGAAATATGAATTTATCTGTTAAGACCATGAAATCATGTCTGAGTTTAGTTGGTCATTAATGGTTATTATATGAAATTAGAGCTTTTGAAGATTTGAGAAATTAATTGAAATTCATGTTAAAATTCTAAGGTTTTGATGTTATAAATGGATGGGAAAGTTTTCTAATACTAGAGGATATAGTTTAGAGTTATTGGACTTAAATTAGGAGAAATTTTTAAGTGATTTTTTTGTTGAAAGAATTAGGAAAACAAAACTTTTGGAAGACAGGGACGATCTCAGAATTTTCATTTGAAGACTTGCGGTCGTTCGAATGACCTCGTTTGAACGAGAATTCCAATGAGATTACTAATGAGATTTAGGTTATAGCTCATTCGAAGTGAGAACCTCGTTCTAACTACCTCGTTCGAACGAGAATTTTTAGCTTCTAACAGGAAGTTAGAAACTCTAATTTTTGCCCAGACGAGTTAAAATCCATCTAGGTTGATTCAAGTGAGAGAAATGTCCTATGCTAACATTGAGTGACCTAAATTCCTAGTCTAGTGGTGAGATGGGTGTGTGATTACTCAGAGAATATATTTGAATAAGAGAGCCTTAAGGAGTATATACGATAGAGGGATAAATCGCACGGTTAGTGTATTGTGAGTAGTAGGGATGTTAATACTACTTATAAATTCGGGGAATTGGTTTGCGTGAACACCTAATGAATATGATAAGTTGTGTGTATACGAATTGATCTAACTATTATGCATATCACATACATACGCTACATGCTATCAGGTGGAGGTTGGGCATTGTGGACGATCATATCCTGAGGGACCTTCGAGGGGATTTTGAATCATACCACTAGAGCTTAGAACCAAAGTATGGGTTATCTATAAGAATAATAGTGATGACGGTTGTATGAGTGCATAGGTATGTGCATAGACCATCGTCTTGGAACTATGTTCGCCTCCAATATATGTGTTTGTTTTAATGGTTTGCGAGAGATTGAACATATATTCCTTTACGCAGTGAACGATGCACCGAAACGTGATAGCAGAGTATGCCTGACACCAAGGGGGATATAACCCAAGGGTGTAATAGTTTTATATATAAATATAGAGAGATAGATATTTGAATACCTGTTGTTTATTCTACTTTGTGTGTTGTGTAGTCTTGCTAATAACAATAGTTATTGTATTTACTTGATGAGAAAAAGAATATTATGAGAATAACGGTTGAATACTTATGGAACTATCCTTAACATATGTTCATGCGGGATACGGGTGATATGGTTAATCACTTGAGAGTCTTGGCGTAATTCTATTTATTATCAGTCTCGTCAGGCGGGGTAGCGTAACTAGGATGGGTTGGTTTATACGTTAGGCATGTACATTAGTTGAGAATTGAGTATCTCAAGTGAGAGTGCAATAATCTAACATGAATAATATATGTGCTATTGATTCATTTAAGCAGTTGCTAATTTTTAAATTATTTTACAACTCGGGCTCTGACCCGTTTTCTACAAATCTCTTTTCTTTATCAAATGACTTTAGGTGCCCAGCCACAGGGACACCAAGAATAGGAGTTCCATTCATTTGACGATCTATGACTGCTATGGAAGTTACAGGACCTTTATAGTAGACGCCTCTATGTCGATCATTTCTTCCTCTTGAGTTATTTTATCAGTTAGGACATGTTTCCCTTTTCAATTCCAATATTCAGAGATTTTGGATTTAGTTATTTACTCTTTCAGTTGTGGGTTTATCTCTATTGGATTATTGTATTTGGTACTTAGACTGAAAATGTTTACTCCAGTTACATTTATTATTATTGTTATTTCCTATCATATGAGATTGGTGTGAATGGTGAATGCTTAATTATTCGTTAACCTAGTCTTATAATAATTAAAAGATAAAATTTTTACATCACCCTTTTTAAATATTAGGTGGTTAGTGTTTTATAATAAAGTATTCGACAGTGAAGCATAATCTGAACCAACTGGATATTCTTATTTAATTTAATAAATGACTGATCACCCGATATTTAATAAGGTGGGGTGTTACACGGGGCAGTACAATTGGCGTAGCATGATATTGTGTATGAACTAAAGTCTTCATTAAAAGTCCAAGCCGTGGAAGATTTCATTGCTGAATTCACTTATCCTGAGACCCCGAGCAATATGGAGTGCAAGCAGAACCAAGCATGGGAAGGAATAGTCCAGTTAAAGTTCCCAATGATCAACCGCCCGAACAACATTCATCAGAAGAAAGGTCAGAAGAAATCACTATTGACCTAAAGGATTCCTCTTCTAAAGCCCAGGAAACGTCAGGGAAGTATGAGGAAGCGACGAGAAAAATATTCCATCAAGGGATTCTGACAAACTAAGAATTTGATGATAATCTCCCGATATGGAACTTGTACGTTGATGGATCATCTTATAGAATCAGAAGTGGAGTAGGTATAATACTTACCACTCCTTATGGGATAGATATTGAATATGCTCTGGGATTTCAGTTCGAGGCCTCAAATAACAAAGCAAAGTATGAATATCTCATTGTGGGTTTGAGTTTGGCCCAATCACTGAAAGCTGAGCAGGTTGTGGCACACAACGATTCTCAATTGGTGGTGAACAAAATATTGCACTTGTATGGAGCTAAAGAAGAGCTGATGACTAGATACCAGTCTAAAGCATTGGATGTGATAGCCAAATTATCGGCTATTCAGATGAGCTGAATAACAAGATTGGAGAATGCCCGTGCAGATGCCCTTTCTCGACTAGCTTAAATAATAAGAATTAAGATCTAAAGAACTATTCCCATCAAGATTCTAGCAATCATGAGTATAGATGAAGACCTAAGGATTAATTTTATCACAGTAAATATGGGGACATCTTGGATGGATACCATCAAAGCATACATTGAAGAAGGAACTTTGCTAGCAGATATAATTGAGGATAAAAATCTTAAGTACATAGCAGCAAGATATATGTGCAGGACAAAGGAGTGCTATACAGAAGAGGATTGCCAATTAGCTTGCAGCGTTGTGTTCATCCGACATAGGTTCAAGACCTAATCCAGAGGTGCATGAAGGATCTTGTGGAGATCATGATTAAGCGTGAAAAGTAGCATCGCATCAAAACACTAATCGTTGAATTCGTTTCACCGCGTTAATACAAAAACCTAAATTACCACTGCACTTGTGATACAAGTATATCGATAAGTCGGGTATCGAGAATCCACATGGATTATCGTATAGATCATAAATGATTTATCACTTCAATAATAAAAATACAAAAGGTTATTTGTTTTTATGGTGAAAAAGGAAAAAGAGAAATCAAAGGGATAAACAACTAATAATTAATGCTAAACTATATTAATTAAAATGAGAGTCGGGATCGCATACCCGCCAAGGGTTAAAAAACTAATAATTAGAATTTTGGTTCGAAAACATTTAACCGAGCATTTTTAGTTAATTATAAAAATCACATAAGAAGGAATTTAACCAAAAGTTGCAAGATAAAACATTTAATAAAAAATGGTCACACGCGAATTAAATTCGGATTATCGCTTTAAATACTAATGTTGCGTGACAAAGAAAGTTAAACGAATAATAATCCGACTCTAATAGGAGAGGTTTCAATTAAATATAATTTTACGCAAAACCTAATTTTTGGAGCTCGACGCCCATCAATGGCGGCCACACAACCCAAACCCTATTTAACTACTCACTACACATGATAAATTAATTAAAACAACTACTAAGTAAATGAAAATAAGAAATAAACAACCAACAACAAATAAATCAAAGCAATAAACTAACTACAAAGTAAGAAAGTGAGGAATTAAAGCATGTATACAAGGAACAAGATAGTGAATAGTATAATATACTTACATAAATGGGACCCAAAGAGAGATGAGAGGGAAAGCTCCAATAAAAATCCCTAAACTGTAACCTAAAAATGATCTTCTCAAGTCTAAAAATGATCCCCCAACTTAACACAAGGTTTTTATACAAACACCCAGCCAAAAACCAACTTAAAAAGTAAAATTTGCGGACTTTCACCCAAATCTATTCGCACATGTCCGAATCGATTCGCACCTGACAATGCTCAATTCTCAACTTTGTCCAACTTTACGAAAAATGTCGTAACTTCTTCATTATAACTTAGAACTAGACACGGTCGGAGTCTACGCGAAGATAAATCAGAGGGATACAACATACAATAATACATTAGGCCAATAAACTAAACTATGAAATGACTAAAATGCCCTTGAATGTGACCTTGAATGTGATTTTGAAGATAAAACCATCCTAAAAATACCATAACTCCCTCATTATACATCGGATTCATGCATCGTCAGCGCTCACATGAAGAGAAATCAAAGGGTTTCAACTTCTGTAAAGAGTTTGGGATTAAAATCTGAATGCTAAAATTACTAAAATGCCCCCGAAGCTACAATAATCACTGGAACTTTTTCGAAAAGTGACCAAACGTCACATAAAGCACCGAAATACCTACAAAAGTTAAATTATACCTCATATAGCATGTTAACATATAAAATGGAGGTTGTCTAGAAAACAGGCTTAAATATAGGAATTAAGGTAATTGAGGGGGCTAAAATGCATAAGTATAAGGGGTGAAAAATAAATTATTCATGCGGAATCACACCCCCTAACTTACACATTGCTAGTCCCTACCAATGAAGTACCAAGAAGAAAAGGTAAACCACAAAAAGAAGATATGTACAAAAGAGATAAAAGCCACATTCTTAGTCAAACGATTGCATTTAGCGTATGCAATAAGCCATTAAACCCCTAGGTTACCCTAGTGGACGAGTGTCGTCTCGTGAGGGTTTTCAGGTATGAAATCCACAAGCATCATATAGTTTCCTCAAAATAGGCCTAATCAACATGATACAAACTCAACAATATGAAAAATATTTCGAACATATTATTAGCATATTGAACGAACTCAAACAAAATTCCATAGTTATTAACATTATAGAATGAACTTCATAGAATTGAAACCTAAAAAGTGGGAGGGAGGCGGGCACAAGCATGGTATGATTTGGAAAAGACTTAAATAAATATGATAAGCATTAAAACAAACAAATATTCAATCCTCACAGGCATTACGCTCATCGAATGAATTCACTCAAAACAGGGAGGTAACACACAGAACATAAGAGCATAACGAGTAAATGTAAATGGAAACCGAGTCGCGCATATGTCGCAATTGAAAAACGCTGTGTAGAAAATAAAAAAATCTAATCTCAATGAAAGATACCACTCATTAAAGGAGGCGAAATGTAGAATTTCAAAACTATTATGACTTTTAAATTAAATGCACCCAAAGATCATATAGGACTTTATTGGGTTGTAATGTAGGTTTGGGGTTAAGGTTAAATTGAAAGGTATATGTACGAATTCAAAGAGTTCGGGGATGAAAACTAGGGATGATGGTAAATAGTGGGAAATTTCAAAATTAGAAAATGATTTCCATAACAAACATTAAATATAACAATAGGAGATAAATCAAACCTTATTCGAACTATATATACACAACATATACACAATTCCTCTCTATTTTCTATCTTCTTTTTCTCATGTTTTTCTTTTCTTTTCTTTTACTTTTTGCATTTTCTTTTCTTTTTCACTACTTTCTTTTCTTTTCTCACTCTTTTCGTGCTTAAATTGCAACCGCACTACAATAATATCATTCAATCCCAAGCAACATTCCAAACAAGGGTAAGGAAGGTAATATGTATGGTTGAAAACTCCAATTTGGAATTGGTTTTGTGATTTTGAGTAATGAAATGAAAGGATATATTTAGGCTCAAAGGGGTTGAATAAAAAAAATAAGGTGAGGTCAAGGCTAATATGGGTGATATAACAAAGATTGCCTATGATCATTTCCTAAAGTTTACGCAATTCTCGAGTCAAAACAAATTTATGAAAATCATGCTCAAGTAACACATTTCAAGAATGAACTCAATTAATGAACCACCAAATGAACGAATAGAGAGATTAGCGACGAATTTAACGTTTTCAAAGAGGAAATAATAGTGTATACACTCACAAATAAAGAAAACCCCAAAGCTCACTCGCTGCAAGTATATACAATGCAACAAAAAACTACCGAGTTATAAAAATCTTAAACCAAATCAATATAACAATAAAAGCACATGTGCTCATGGGATAAAGTTTAATTCATGAAGGTATTAATAATATCATTGATTTGAGAACTAATGTCTAATCACATATAAAATCGGGAACATGCATCATTAGGCTGTCTACTAGATCGGGCAATTATTGAAATTTATCATCGAAAATAAGGCAAAATGCCCAACAAAGGGGGAAAAAGAATGAAAATTGTTTTTTTTAATTTTCAATTTTTCACAAAAAGGCATACTTAGTAACTAACATGTGATAAAATCCATAAACAAACAAAGAAATGCATAAAATATCCCACACCCCTAACTTAAATGTTACATTGTCCTCAATGCGCAATAAGAACACAACACAAAGATAGGAAAAATGATATTACCCAAAATTGGGGTGATCCCCATTAAGTACGAGTTCAAAGAATCTACAAAACAAGTTAGTACTGAGCATAACGAAAAGAAATAACAAAAATTTTTACTAATTAAACTAGTCTAAACTAAAAGGAAATAAAAACTAAAGAAAGAAATAATAATAAAAAACTAACTATTTACAACATACTAGTTAGACTTCACACTAACTATACACTATAAGTCTAAATAGTTGAGGGTCCACCCAAAAAGGGATTTTTCTTTAAAAGATCAACGGTGGGCCCTCCAAAGCGAACATGCCTCGCGAAAAATAGGAAATTCGTTTGAACAACAAAAGGCATGTGTAAGGCGTAAGAAATGAACTATCACCAATTAAAAAATTTAGTGGGGTGAAGGGTGATTTGGATAAAATGGGGGACAAGACTTCATTAATCTCGGGAAAATTAAAATCACATCCCCAAGGTTTTTCAATTGTAAAGAGAGGTGGGCCTAGTTCAAGTGAATAGCCCATGAGATGAAGCATTTGAAAATAACATTCCCGTTCAAGAATCGGGTCAAAGTCCTCAAGACTTTCAACAGATTCTTGTGATAAATTTAACGATTCGAGAATTGTAGGGAATAAAGGAAAAGAAGGACCATCAACCTCAATACAATCGGAAGAATTAATAAGAGGTTGAAATTCGAAAGTGCTAAAGCTTGGATCACTCTCAATTATTTCTTCATAAAAAAGGGGTGGAGGTGAAACGGAAGTTTCAACCTCGACCCGATTTTGTAAAGAAATGATATCATCGAGCATGGCATCAGTCTCCAAAAACCAAGCTTGAGAACTTTCAGAACGGTCATTTATTTCCTTTATCATTAACTCATAATCAAACGAACAAGAAGACATAACATCTTCTTTTGAGGTTCTCTCATAGCTAACGGGATCCCCACTTTCCAAATTACATTCCCAAGGCGATGAGGGACTACTTACAACTTCTTGAACTTAACGCTCAAAGTGTTCATTTACAAGAATTTGTAGGCTTTCATGCATTGTCTTGGGAGTATAACTTGGAAAACAATTATGAGAACAATTAAAGTTATCTAAAGAGTTATAGCGAGACATTTTAAAATAATCTAATTCAATAAAACGACAAGCGCCAAAATTTAAAAATCTCGAAATAATCTAGCACAAGTTAAAATAGGATAAAATAAAGAATATAAATACAAAAGTAGAAAAACATACTACAAAATAATAAAACTATTAGAATCTAAAATACACTCCCCAGCAATGGCGCTATTTTGATTAAGCGTGATTAGTAGCGTCACGTCACAACGCCAATCGTTGAATTCGTTTCACCGCGTTAATACAAAACCTAAATTACGACTGCAGTTGTGATAAAAGTATAATGATAAGTCGGGTATCGAAAATCCACATGGAGTGTTGTATAGATCATAAATGATTTATCACTTCATTAATAAAAATGCAAAAAGTGATATGTTGTTATGGTGAAAAAGGAAAAAGAGAAAAAATAGTGCTAAACTATATTAATTAAAATGAGAGTCTGGAACGTGTACCCATCATGGGCTAAACAACTTATAATTAGAATGTTGTTCAAAAACATTTAACCGAGCATTTTTATTTAATTATAAAAATCACACAAGAATGAATTTAACCCAAAGTTGCGAGATAAAACATTTAATAAAAAATGGTCACACGCGGATTAATTTTGGATTATCGCTGTAAACACTAACGTTGCGTGATAAAGAAAGTTAAACGCATAATAATTCGACTTTAATACGCGAGGTTTCAGTTAAATATAATTTTGAGGCAAAACCCAATTTTTGGATCTCGACGCCCATCAATGGTAGACACACGACACATACCCTATTTTACTACTCACTACACATGGATAAATTAATCAAAACAACTACTAAGTAAATGAAAACAAGAAATAAACAACCAACAACAAATAAATCAAAGAAATAAACTAACTACAAATAAAGAAAGTAAGGAATTAAAGCATGTATACAAGGAAGAAGACAATGAATAGCATAATATACTTACATAAATGGGTATAAACCCAAAGAGAGGAAAGGGAAAACTCCAACAAAAAACCCCAAACTCTAAACTAAAAATGATCTTACCAAGTCTAAAAATGATCCCCCAACTTAACACAATGTTTTTATACATATATCAAACCAAAAACCAACTTAAAAAAATTAAATTTGCGGACTTTCACCCGAATCGATTCACACCTGTTTGAAGCGATTCGCAGTTGACAATGCTGAATTCTCAGCGTTGTCCAACTTTACGAAAAATACCGTAACTTCTTCGTTATAACTCGGAATCAGTCATGGTTGGAGGATACGCGAGGATAACACAGAGGGATACAACACCCAGAAGACACTAGGCCTAAAAATCAAATTACAAAATGACTAAAATGCCCTTGAATGTCACATTGAGTGTGATTTTGAAGATAAAACCATCCTAAAAATACCATAACTCCCTTATTATACATCGGATTCATGCACAGTCAGCGTTCACGTGAAGAGAAATCAAAGGGCTTCAACTTCTGTGAAGAGTTTGGGATTAAAATCTGAATGCTAAAATTACTAAAATACCCCTGAATCTACAATAATCACCGAAACTTTTTCGAAAAGCGACCAAACATCACATAAAGCACCGAAATACCTACAAAAGCTCAATTATACCTCATATAGCAGGTTAACATATAAAATGGATGTTGTCTAGATAATAGGCATAAATATAGGAATTAAGGTACTTGAGGGGGCTAAAATGCATAAGTATAAGGGGTGAAAAATAAAATATTCATGCCGAATCACTCCCCCTAACTTACACATTGCTAGTCCCTACCAATGAAGTACAAAGAAAGAAGAACAAGTAAACCACAAAAAAGAAGATATGTACAAAAGAGATAAAAGCCACGTTCATGGTCAAACGATTGCATTTAGCGTATGCAATAAGCCGTTAAACACCTAGGTTACCCTAATGGACGAGTGTCGGCTCGTGAGGGTTTCAAGATATGAAATCCACAAGCATCATATAGTTCCTCAAAATAGGCGTAATCAACATGCGACAAACTCAACAATACGAAAAATATTTCAAACATATTATTATCATATCAAACGAATTCAAACAAAATTCTGTAGTTATTAACATTATAGAACGAACTTCATAGAATTGAAACCTTAAAAGTGGGAGAGAGGAGAGCACAAGAATGGTATGATTTGGAAAAAACTTAAATAAATAGGATAAGCGTTAAAACAAACATATATTCAATCCTCACGGGAATTAAGCTCATCAAATGAATTCACTCAAAACAGGGAGGTAACACATGGAAAATGATAGCATAAAGAGTAAATGGAAATGGAAACTAGGTCGCACACATGTCGTAATTGAAGAATGCTATGTAGAAAATAAAAAAATCTAATCTCAATGAAAGATACCGCTCATTAAAGGAGGCGAAGTGTAGATTTTCAAAACTATTATGACTTTTAAATTAAATGCACCATAAGATCACATAGGACTTTATAGTGTTGTAATGTAGGTTTGGGATTAAGGTACAAAATGAAAGGTGTATGTACGGATTCAAAGAGTTCGGGAATGAAAACTCCGGATGATGGTAAATAGTGGGAAATTTCAAAAAATTTAAAATGATTTCCATAACAAACATTAAATATAACAATAGGAGAGAAATCAAACCTTATTCGAACTATTATACACAATATATACAAAATTCCTCTTTATTTACTTTTCTTCTTTTTCTCATGTTTTTCTTTTCTTTTCTTTTAATTTTTGATTTTTCTTTTCTTTTTCACTACTTTCTTTTCTTTTCTCACTCTTTTCATGCTTAAATTGCAACTACACTACAATAATATCATTCAATCCCAGGCAATATTCCAAACAAAGGTAAGGAAGGTAATATGTATGGTTTAAAACTCCAATGTGGAATTGGTAATGTGATTTTGAGTAATGAATTGAAAGGATATATTTAGGCTCAAAGGGGTTGAGTAGAAAAAAATAAGGTGAGGACAAGGCTAATATGGGTGATATAACAAAGATTGACAATATTCATTTCCTAAAATTTACGCAATTCTTGAATCAATTCAAATTTATGAAAATCATGCTCAAGTAAAACATTTCAAGAATCAACTCAATTAATAAACCATCAAATAAACGAATAGAGAGATTAGCAACGAATTTAACATTTTCAAAGAGGAAATAATAGTGTATACACTCACAAATAAAGAAAACCCCAAAGCTCACTCACTGCAAGTATATACAATGCAACAAAAGATTACCGAGTTATAAAAATCTTGAACCAAATCAATATAACAATAAAAGCGCATGTGCTCATGGGATAAAGTTTAATTCATGAAGTTATTAATAATATCAATTATTTGAGAACTAAAGTCTAATAATTTCTAAAATCGAGAACATGCATCATTAGGCTGTCTATTGGATCGGGCAATTATTGAAATTTATCATCGAAAACAAGGCAAAATGCCCAACAAAGAGGGAAAAAGAATGAAAATAGTTTTTTTTTTAATTTTCAATTTTTCACAAAACGGCATACTTAGTAACTAACATGTGATAAAAACCATGGAAAAAACAAAGAAATGGAAAAAATATCCCATACCCCCTAACTTAAATGTTACATTTTCCTCAATGCACAATAAAAACACAACACAAAGATAGGAAAAATAATATTACCCAAAATTGGAGTGATCCCCGTTAATTACGAGTCCAAAGAATCAACAAAAGAAGTTAGTACTGAGCATAACGAAAAGTAATAACAAAATGTTTAACTAATTACACTAGACTAAACTAAATGGAAAGAAAAACTAAAGAAAGAAATAATAAAAAAATACTAACTATTTGCAACCAAGTAGTTAGAGTTCACACTAACTATACACTATAAGTCTAAGTAGTTGAGGGTCCACCCAAAAAGGGATTTTTCTTTGAAAGATCAACGGTGGGCCCTCCAAAGCGAACATGCCTCCCGAAAATTAGGAAATTCGTTTGAACAACAAAAGGCATGTGTAAGGCGTAAGAAATGAACTATCACCAATTAAAAAATTTAGTAGGGTGAAGGATGATTTGGATAAAATGGGGGACAAGACTACATTAATCTTGAGAAAATTAAAATTACATACCCAAGGTTTTTCAATTGTAAAGGGAGGTGGGCCTAGTTCAAGTGAATAGCCGATGAGATGAAGGATTTGAAAATAACATTCCCGTTCAAGAAGCGGGTCAAAGTCCTCAAGACTTTCAACCGATTCTTGTGATAAATTTAACGGTTCGAGAATAGTAGGGAATAAAGGAAAAGAGGGACCATCAACCTCAATACAATCGGAAGAATTAATAAGATGTTGAAATTCGAAAGTGCTAAAGATTGGATCACTCTCAATTATTTCTTCATCAAAAAGGGGTGGAGGTGAAACGCAAGTTTCAACCTCGGCCCGATTTTGTAAACAAATGATATCATTGAGCATGGCATCAGTCTCCAAAAACCAAGCTTGAGGACTTTCGGAACGGTCATTTATTTCCTTTATCATTAACTCATAATCAAACGAACAAGAAGACATAACATCTTCTTTTGAGGTTTGCTCATAGCTAACGGGATCCCCATTTTCCAAATTACATTCCCAAGGCGATGAGGAACTACTTACAACTTCTTGAACTTCATGCTCAAAGTGTTCATTTACAAGAATTTGTAGGCTTTCATGCATTGTCTTGGGAGTATAACTTGGAAAACAATTTTGACAAAGAGTTATAGCGAGACATTTCAAAAAAAGCTAATTCAATAAAACGACCAGCGCCAAAATTTAAATCTCTCGAAACAATCTAGCACAAGTTAAAAAAAGGATAAAATAAAGAATATAAATACAAAAGAAGAAAAACATACTTCGAAATAATAAAACAATTACAATAAAAAATAAACTCCCTAGCAACGACGCTATTTTGATTAAGCGTGAAAAGTAGCGTCGCGTCACAACGCCAATCGTTGAATTCGTTTTGACCGCGTTAATACAAAAACCTAAATGACGACTGCAGTTGCGATACAAGTATAGCGTTAATTCGGGTATCGAAAATCCACAGGGAGTGTTGTATAGATCATAAATGATTTATCACTTCATTAATAAAAATGCAAAAAGTGATATGTTGTTATGGTGAAAAAGGAAAAAGAGAAAAATTAATGCTCAATTATATTAATTACAATGAGAGTCGGGAACGTGTACCCATCATGGGCTAAACAACTTATAATTAGAATTTTGTTCAAAAAAATTTAACCAAGCATTTTAGTTAATTATAAAAATCAGACAAGAATGAATTTAAACAAAAAGTGCGAGATAAAACATTTAATAAAAAATGGTCACACGCGGATTAAATTCGGATTATCGCTGTAAACACTAACGTTGATTGACAAAGAAAGTTAAATGCATAATAATCCGAATTTAATAAACGAGGTTTCAATTAAATATAAATTTGATGCAAAACCCAATTTTCGGAGCTCGACGCCCATCTATGGTAGACACATGACACATACGCTATTTAACTACTCACTACACATGGATAAATTAATCAAAACAACTACTAAGTAAATGAAAACAAGAAATAAACAACCAACAACAAATAAATCAAAGAAATAAACAAATAAAAAGAAAGAAAGTAAGGAATTAAAGCATGTATATAAGGAAGAAGACAATGGATACTATAATATACTTACATAAATGGGTATAAACCCAAAGAGGGAGGAAAGGGAAAGCCTCAACAAAAATCCCCAAACTCTAAACTAAAAATGGTCTTACCAAGTCTAAAAATGATCCCCCAACTTAACACAATGTTTTTATACATATATCAAACCAAAAACTGAGAACGTATGTGCTTGCGTTCAACTGAGCAAATTATATATTAAACACCTTTTAACCCAAACAAACCCTAAACATGCAACAATATGTAATTGAATAAGATGATAATCTAAGCAAGAACATTCAAACACATGCTTGTGAGGAAAAATCCCCCAAAGGGGCAAAACCATTTACTTTCATTATAGTATTGTAGGCTGTACAATTTCGGATTACAATGAAAATACAAGTGACTAAGAATTACCCTCAGGTGTCGAATTCTGCAGTCGGCGACTGGAACTATCCCTTTCCAGTAGGGCTGCAATGGAGAAGAAGAACGATCTTCTCCACAAGGGTGTGAAAAGTAAAAGTGCGTTCTTGGGTTGCAAAGTGAATCACAAAGGATTGGCAATTGTGTGAATCAAATACCTAGAGTCTAAATGCTCAATTGGTGAAGACTTAGGGCTTTCTGTAGTCTGAAAATCGTGTGTATAAGTCTTAGAAAACCACTTCCCTTAGTGGGATTAAATAAAAAATCTCGGGCCTTAAAAATCTGAACACGATCTGAACACGATCTGTTTAAGTTTATCCCAGGCGGACCGGTCCGGGTCTGAGGCGGATCGGTCCGATTGACCGGATCGGTTCTTTTATTCTGAGGCGGATCGGTCCATTGATGATCTGATCGGTTCTTTTCCGGGCTTCAATGATTCGCTTGCGGTCCGGGGTATACTGGCCTTCAGCATTCGGATCGGTCCGGGTCTGAGGCGGACCGATTCGGTTGAACGAATCGATTCTTTTATTCCAGGCGGACCGGTTCGGTTCTGTCAGACTTTGATTCCTCTTATTCTTTTGATATTCGGATCCTTTGATGAATGTATGAATCTTAAATTTCTTCAACGGTGTAACGACGTGCGACATAATCTACCCTTCCATGAACATAAAAACAAACATCCGAATTATCAAACAACTAAAAATGCCTATACAAATCTACCCTTCCATGAACCCAAAACTGGAAAGATACAATTGAATAAGACTACAGCGTTTGCTCTTCAACTCTTTCAGGAATCTCAACACTTTTCTCATCAGGGTGTGCAATCCAATGATAAGCCATGTAGTACCTACACATATGAGACAAAGCAAAATACCAAGTTACATATCGAGTTTGAAATGAGATAAACATATATACCAATTTATGAGCAAACTCAAACTTTCAAAGCTCCCCCATAATAAGATAATTCATTCTCCCCCTTTTTATGATGTCCCAAAATAGACAAATGAGAGAAATAAATCAAATAAGCAAGTGCGGGGTGTCACTAGTATAAAATCACACCATGAATGAACACAAGGCAACCAAGACGATGATAGCGTAAATGAAGTGGTGTGATCAAATTCGATAGGAAAATCAATGCATACAAACATGACATATGTGCACGATGAATATTGGATATTCCTAGCGAATGAACTCAAATGCTTCCTTTGATGTAAAATAATGACAATATAAGATATTGACTCAATCAAATCAACAAATAATCAAAGCTCAAAGTGATTTTCACACCAATAACGTCCAAAATGATTTTATGCTTTTTCAGGAATTTCCAGGAAGTGCAAACCCATTTAAAGATTCTCCAACCAAACTCCCTCAGATATAATTTTGAATAGAGGCATTCTAAATTCTCAAACTTTGGAGAATTGATGGTGAAATCTAAGTGGCCCATATTTGGCATGAATTGTTTTTTATTGCCTTTAAATTTTTTCGGGCTCTTTTAACCTCTTTGGACCTCGGATAATAAAATTCCTCAATTTTTTAGGTCCTTTTTAACGGTGGCTTTTGCGCAAAGGAGAGATGATTACCTTTCGCAACCCCTCCCCGTTATATAAAAACACAAAGTCTCACCAAAACGGTTTTTACATGCATTCCAATCTTGTGAAGTTTTATCGCATATTGTACATTGTATAGACAGAATTGAGATGGAAACACTCAAGCCAATATGAGATAGACAAGTGCAATAATCAAATATAGCCGTGCATGTGTGCAATAAAGGATATAGGAGTCAAACATGTAGGAAGATATCACTAATTACATCTCAGAGACTCCAACCAATGTAAAGCACATAGATGAAATGAAGTAGCCTCTCAAATCTCTATCAAACAGTCACATGGATAAATGGAATGAAGTTGTGACTTGGCTATCTTAAATACTCATCCATAAAAGGTGCTTAAAAATACAAAAATCTTTTTGGTCTTTTTCAAAAAAATTTATCAAAATAAATCTTTTTGTTCTTTTCCAAAAAAAAGAAAATCTTTTTGTATTTTTCAAAAGAAATATAAAAAGCAAAAAGAATTAATAAAAGCTGTACAACTAAGAAATGGTACATATAAAATAGACTAGCAATAGGAAGCATATGATATGAACATGAAGAAGCATCCTATTCTAAACATAGACCAACCCCTCAGTCAACTGTGCAAATCCCCAAAGACTTCCTAAGACTCTCATATCTAAGGGAATCTAAAGGTTTCGTGAAAATGTCGGCTAACTGACGGTCGGTGGGAACAAAACTCAGGGATACAGTGTTCTCCTCAACTAACTGATGAATAAAGTGCTCACGTATCCTGATGTGTTTTGTGCGCGAATGCTGAACTGGATTGCGGGATATGTGTATCGCGCTCATCTTGTCACATGAAATGGTCATGGTGTCCTGTGAAATCCCATAATCCTCCAGCATTTGATTCATCCACAGGAGTTGTGTGCAACAACTCCCGGCGGCTATGTACTCAGCCTCCGCAGTGGACAAAGAGATGGAATTTTGCTTCTTGCTCAGCCAGGAGACAAGAGCAGAACCAAAATAGAAACACCCACCAGAAGTGCTCCTACAACCATCTACATCCCCAGCCCAATCGGCATCCGAATAGGCGGACAAACGGTCATCGGTATGAAAGGAATACCAAAACCGTACGAGAGAGTCCCACTTACGTATTTAATAATAAGTTTTAGAGCAAGTAAGTGTGACTCTTTAGGGGACGCCTGATATCGCGCACAGACTCCAACACTAAAGGCGATGTTGGGACGACTGGAAGTCAAGTAGAGAAGACTACCTATCATACTCCGATATAAGGTTTGCTCTACGTCCTTGCCTGAAGTGTCCTTACTAAGCTTGGTAGTGGTACTCATAGGTGTACGTGCATGCTTAGCGGAGTCTAAACCAAATTTCTTCACTAGGTCTCTAGCATACTTGGATTGGGAGATGAACATCCCATCCTCTAGCTAACGAACCTGGAGACCAAGGAAGAATGTAAGCTCACCAACCATGCTCATCTCGAACTCACTTTTCATCTCCTCCTCAAAGTGGTGAGCATGCTGGGAGCATGTGGATCCAAAGACTATGTCGTCCACATAGACCTGGGCAACCAAAATAGCACCATCATCTCTCCTGACGAACAACGTCATGTCTACTCCCCCTCTCTTGAAGCCATGAGCTAAGAGATAGGAAGTAAGCCTCTCGTACCAAGCACGGGGTGCTTGCTTCAAACCATACAAGTCTTTCCTCAGATAGTAGACGTGCTCTGGGTGCTGAGGGTCTTCAAACCCTTTTGGTTGTTCCACATAAACCTCCTCCTGTAGAATGCCATTCAGAAAGGCACTCTTGACATCCATCTGATATACCTTGAAGCGCAGATGACATGCGATGGCGAGCAGAAGACGGACGGACTCAAGCCTCGCAACAGGAGAAAATGTCTCCCCAAAGTCTACACCCTCTATCTGTGTGTAGCCTTGAGCGACCAACCTAGCCTTATTTCTGATTATGGTACCATTTTCATCCATTTTGTTCTTGAAAATCCACCGGGTACCTATCATATTAGTCTCACTAGGTCGGGGGACAAGTTCCCAGACATTATTCTTTTTAAATTGAAGCAACTCATCCTGCATAGCAGATATCCAGTGTTCATCCTTGAGTGCTTCTTTATGATTCTTGGGCTCGACTTTGGACGTGTAGCAAAGATGGATAACAACGTTTTCTAGCTGAGCACGAGTCTTGACCCCTAGAGTGGGATCGCCAACAATGGCAGACGGGTCATGACTCTTGCGAACCCAAGCAGGTGTGTCCCCTAGCGCAGGAGTAGGGTCCACAGGGTGTGAGAGAGGAACAGGTAAATCACTGTCAGAACAATTCTCATCCTCACACTAAAGGTTAGGATCAATAACCGTCGGAGGTTCGTCATCTTGCACGGTAACGTTTATTGATTCCATAACCTTAGAGCTCTTCAGGTTAAAAACCCGGTATGCTCTGCTATTCGATGAATACCCTAGAAATATTCCCTCATCGCTCCGGGAGTCGAACTTTCCTAATTGCTCTCTATCCCGTAGGATGTAGCATTTACTCCCAAAAACACAAAAATATGCCAGATTGGGCTTCTTGCCAGTCCACAACTCATAAGGAGTCTGAAGTGTGTGTGGACGCAAATAAACCCTATTCACCGTGTGGCATGCAGTAGACACTGCCTCTGCCCAAAATCTCCTAGAAACTTTACGACCTATAAGCATAGATCTAGCCATCTCTTGGATCGTTCTATTCTTTCTCTCAACAATACCATTTTGCTGAGGAGTTCTCACAGCAGAAAACTCATGTTTGATCCCGAGGCTATCACAGTAAAGGTCTACCTTTGCTTATGTGAATTCAATGCCATTGTCACTACGCATCCTATTAATAGTGACACCGTGTTGATTTTGCAGTACACGGCACTTGGTCGTTAAAAATTATACAGCATCAGATTTCTCTCTCAGAAAACCTACAATGGAGTACCTGGAGAAATCATCTACCATCACGAGGATGTACCTCTTACCATCTAGACTCTCAGTACGAGTGGGACCCATAAGATCCATGTGAATCAACTCAAGAACACGAGAAGTGGTAATGGAGTGCAACTTCCTATGAGGACTACGAATTTGTTTTCCCAATTGACAGGGTCCACAAACGGTCGAAGTTGACTTTCCAAGAGATGGTAAGCCACGTACTAGTTCCTTTTTAGCTAAGCGATTGAGATCTCTAACATTCACGTGACCTAGACGTTGATGCCACAGATCCATAGGAGTGATCGTGGCGCTGTTGCAGACAAGTGAGGACGTGGGCTCAGTCCCATATAAATTATCCTCGGTCCTCACCCCTTGCATCAAAAGTTTACCGGCTTGATTATAGACTTTACAGGTATCCCGGCCAAACTTTACTGCAAATTCAGTGTCGCATAACTGGCTGATGCTGAGAAGGTTTGCTTTCAAACCTTTGACGTACAAAACATTTTCTAGCTTAGGAAATCCAGGTAACTCGACAGTACCACGTCCTATAATGCTAGACTTGTTCCCATCTCCAAAGGTGACTCTTCCATCCTGATAGTCTTCAAGAGTCGTAAAAAATGAGGCATCACCTGTCATGTGTCTGGAGCACCCACTATCAAAATACCACTATGAGGTATTATGTGCTTTGAGAGCAACATGAACAACAAAAGCCTTTTTATCTTTCTTAGGTACCCAAGTCGGGATGACCTTTTGTTTGCCTTTATTGTTGTTGGTTTTAGCTGGAATGTAAGAAGCATTCACTAACGGCAAAGACATCCGTCGGAATTCTTCCATTAAACTCTGGGTCGTGGCAGCTAAGAACTCAACTCGCTCTCTGAGACTAGAAAACTCATCAGTATGACGTGGTGGAGCAATAGTACGTCGTGTCCGACCCATGCTATAGAAAGACTCCCTAAGGTGGCCTTTTCTTTTGCAATAAGTATAAAAGATCACAGTCAAAGGCGGACCTTGGTTTGCTTTTCTTGGTCGAACTTTCCTTCGAGGTTTTTGACGGTGACCATAAGGAGTTGTAGTAATCTCAGGAACTGGTCCAGGTGAAATTTGGGACGTGGAGGCACCATCATATCCAATTCCTTTCCGATCACCAAAACCTAAAGCGGGTCCGAGGAGCATCTTTCCCATCTTCCCAGATCTGTCCTCGATTTGTACCTTGACTTCCCGTGCTTTCTCAAGATCATGAGTCAGCTGGGCAACAAGGGCTTCAAGTTTCTTCCGAGTCTCCACAGAGGAATGGAGCTGACTTGTAAGACTAGCCACTTGTTTAGTCAAGTAGCCTCTCTCTTTCTCTAAAACACTCTCTCTCTCTCTAAACATAATCTCTTTCTCGACACATCCAGATTCTCTCTCTCTCAGGGTGGTGAAGGTGGAGGACTCTCTTTCTCTCACCTTTATTAAATCTTCCTCTAAGCCGGTGATCTTAAGAACGAGCGTTTTGTTACGTTTTTTAGTTTTAAATGACTCAGAATATAACTCAGCGTAAGCGCGTTGAATATCACTCTCGCTCTCACTTGAGTCATCCTCCCCCTCACTCACATCGATCTCACTGTCGAGGTGTCCCTGTGAAGCATCATCTTCATCGTCGTGAAGATAACTAGGAGTGCTCACTTGACTGTCCATGAATGCGGTGAAGTTACACTCATGCGGTGACTCATCTCCTGAATCCACCGTCTCGACCTCACTGTCGTCACTAAGGGTAGCATTACGGACAGCTTTCCCTTTCTCTCTATTCACACGATTGGCACACTCAAATGCTCTATGACCCCTACCATCACACTCAAAACATCTCTCACTTTCTTTCTTAGGAGGATTTTTGGAGTCTTTTTCATTTTTCTTTTCGAACTTATTTTTCTCAAATTTCTTTTTATCTTTAAAATTGCCATTTTTCTTAAATTTGAGAATCCTCTTGAAATTTTTTGCAAAAAGAGCCAAATCATCTAGGTCAAAATTACACTCAGAATCTGACGTGTCAGTCTCTCTCTTTCTAGACGACACTACCCTTTTTCTAGCCGACCCCTCACTCCTTCTCTCTTGGGCTTTAAGAGCAATTCCCTTATCTTTAGATTTAGCAGTTTTAGGGAACATATCAATTTCATAAGTTTGCAAATCTCCTACAAGTTCTTCCAATTTTAGCGTATTTAAATTACCTATAGAATTTAGCACAGTGACTTTAGGGATAAAATGCTTAGGTAAAGAACGAAGAATCTTTTTAACAACTCTACCATTAGGAATATGTTCACCAAGATTAAAGCTAGCATTAATGTCAGAAAGTCTAGCATAAAATTCATCAAAGCATTCAGATTCATGCATGGTGATGGTTTCAAATTGAGTTGTCAAATTTTGCAACTTAGATTCTTTCATAGCATTAGTTTCTTCATGGGTGAGTTGTAAAACATCCCATGCCTCTTTTGACGTGGTGCACGTCATTATGCGTTTGAACTCATCAGGTGTGACAGACCCAGAAATAGCACTTAGACCCTTAGAATTAAAAGATGACCATTTAAATTTTTCATCAGTCCAAGAAGTGTCAGGTTTCAAGTTGATCAGATTATCAACAGTCACGGAGGGAGGAGTCCACCCTCTTTCAACTAAGATCCAGACACGTTCATCAATGGCTTTTAAAGCCGACCTCATTCGGGCTTTCTAATAAGCATAATTTGTCCCATCAAAAACAGGCATTTTATTATATAACTTCTCCACTTGAACACGCACTTTTTCAAAAATCAATTTTTTCAGAAAATTGATATCTTAGAAAATTTTTGCCGAAAATAGGAATACGCGATAGATTAGCGTAACCTGCTCTGATACCAATTTGAGAACGTATGTGCTTGCATTCAACTGAGAAAATTATATATTAAACACCTTTTAACCCAAACAAACCCTAAACATGCAACAATATGTGATTGAATAAGATGATAATCTAATCAAGAACATTCAAACACATGCTTGTGAGGAAAAATCCCCCAAAGGGGCAAAACCATTTATTTTCATTATAATATTGTAGGCTGTACAATTTCGGATTACAATGAAAATACAAGTGACTAAGAATTACCCTCAGGTGTCGGATTCTGTAGTCGGCGGCTGGAACTATCCCTTTCCAGTAGGGCTGCAATGGAGAAGAAGAACGGTCTTCTCCATAAGGGTGTGAACAATAAAAGTGCGTTCCTGGGTTGCAAAGTGATTCACAAAGGATTGGCAATTGTGTGAATCAAAAACCTAGAGTCTAGATGCTCAATAGGTGAAGACTTAGGGCTTTCTGTACTCTGAAAATCGTGTGTATAAGTCTTAGAAAACCACTTCCCGTAGTGGGATTAAATAAGAAGTCTCGGGCCTTAAAAATCTGAACACGATCTGAACACGATTTGTTTAAGTTTATCCCAGGCGGACCGGTCCGGGTCTGAGGCGGATCGGTCCGATTGATCGGATTGATTTTTTTATTCTGAGGCGGATCGGTCCATTGATGATCGGATCGGTTCTTTTCCAGGCTTCATCGATTCGCTTGCGGTCCGGGGTATACTAGCCTTTAGCAATCGGATCAGTTCGGGTCTGGGGTGGATCGGTCCGATGGACCGGATCGGTTCTTTTATTCCAGGCGGACCGGTCCGGTTCTGTCAGACTTTGATTCCTCTTCTTCTTTTGATATTCGGATCCGTTGATGAATGTATGAATCTTAAATTTCTTCAACGGTGTAATGGCGTGCGACATAATAAATTGATAATGGACAAAAATGTCCTTACAAACCAACTTAAAAAATTAAATTTGCGAACTTTCACCCGAATCGATTCACACCTGTTTGAAGCGATTCGCAGTTGATAATGCTGAATTCTCAGCGTTGTCCAACTTTACAAAAAATATCGTAACTTCTTCGTTATAACTCGAAATTTGGCATGGTTGGAGGATACGCGAAGATAACACAAAGGGATACAACATCCAAGAAGACATTAGGCCTAAAAATCAAATTAAAAAATGACTAAAATTCCCTTGAATGTGACCTTGAGTGTGATTTTGAAGATAAAACCATCCTAAAAATGCCATAACTCCTTCATTATACATCGGATTCATGCACCATTGGCATTCACGTTAAGATAAATCAAAGGGATTCAACTTCTGCAAAGAGTTGGGGATTCAAATCTGAATGTTAAAATTACTAAAATGCCCCAGAAGCTGCAATAATTATCGAAACTTTTTCTAAAAGAAACCAAACGTCACACTTAGCACCAAAACACCTACAAAAGCTCAATTATACATCATATAGCATGTTAACATATAAAACGGAGGTTGTCTGGATAACGAGCATAAATATAGGAATTAAGGTATCCAACGGGGCTAAAATGAATAAATATAAGGGGTGAAAAATATATTATTCTCACATGGTAGGCAGGACACTACTGTAGCGGATTAGTACACATGGATACTATTGGCCAGCTATGTGAGCAGATTTTGCAAACTTTGCTAAAAAAATATTATAAGTGCCAAAGGTTCCAGCATTTGAAAGACTCCACAGGCTGCGCTCACTCCAATCACTTCACTTTGGCCATTTGCAGTTCGAGAAATTGACTGAGTCGGCCCATTGCCGACCTCTCGAGGAAGATTCAGGTACCTAATCATTGTTGTGGATTACTTTACAAAATGGGTGAAGACAGAACCCTTGGTGGACATGACGTATGAGAAGGTCTACCAATTCATTTGGAATAGTATCATTTGTAGACATGGGTTTCCTTATGCATTCATTACCTCCCACGATATGCAGTTCGATAATGAAGAATTTATAGCTTATTGTTCTCAGTCCAATATTCACAAGAAGGATAATTCTCCATGTCATCCTCATAGCCATGGACAAACTGAATTTACAAATAGAACTCTTCTTAATGGGTTGAAAATAAGACTTGATGATGCCAATGGAAAATGGATTAATGAGTTGCACTCTATTATATGGGCATACTGAACAACTACAAGGACTACGACCATAGAATATCCATACATGTTGGCATTTGGGACTGAGACAGTAATACCTGCTGAATTGGGTCTCCCATTCCATAGAGTATTGAACTTTAACTCTCCTTGTAAGTGATTTAATGCAAAGATTTGATTTGGATATGCTAGAGGAGGTACGCGATGACACTATTTTAATAAATGTTGCGTACCAGCAAAGAACAACTCGTTTCTCCAATAAAAGAATGAATCCGACCAACTTGAAGAAAGGACATTATGTGCCAAAGAAGGTAATCCATAAGAATAATAAACTTGAGGCTAATTGGCATGGGCCATATCGCATTTTAGCAATTGTTCGGCCTGGAACTTACGGAATTGAGAAATTGAGGGAGAAGAGTTCAAAAATCCATGGCATGCCGAGCATCTTAAGAAGTTTTACTAGTGATATAATGAAACATATTATACTCATGTCATTTTGGTATTAATAAAAATGATGATTTCCTCAATTTATTTTTTTAATTTTTGGGGAGTATCAGTGCTATGCACTATTATATACTTGATTAGCGACGATTGAAAATTGCTCACCAAAACTTCAAACTTCAAAAGTACTCGAATGTTGCCTGGCGTAAGAACAACCATACCATTGATTAGTGCCCAGAATAGGTCATTTGAAACAACAATCGCATTACTGATTCCTGATGTTCGAAAGTTTCTCGACAGAAGCAAAACTTGATAGGAAACAGCCAAAAACCCAAGTGTAAAGAAGGATTCTAAGTCCTCAAGAAACTTGGCCACTGAAGACAAGGATAAAAAATATTTTTTCCCATTGAAATTAAGATAATCAATATTTTATCCAACGGGGCAAAGTGAAGGAATAATGTTGTGAAGATTCCTAATAAGGAATGTAGACAAATACGCCTGGTCACCACTGGTAACTAATGCAAAATCTAAATCTTAGGTACATTAGTAGAACCTATGGAAATACATGGGTAACTAGCACTAAATTTGGGTTTTAATCTAAGTGTACTAGTAGAACCTATGATCTCATTGGTAATTGATGCTAAATTTAGGTAAAAGGCTTAAGTGTGTCAACAGAAATAATGAAAAAGAAGAAGTCATTCACATTCAGAGATTTATAAGATAAGTTAATCGCATATTTCATTCATTTAAATAGTCATTACATGATTTTCCTCACAATTGAATTACAGGAATAAAATTTATTTTAAGGGACGTTTCCCCTTAGCTTTAAAAGAACTGGAAACTGGTTCCATGACTGCTGGAGGATTATCTAATGTATAAAGGGAATTAATAATGTTAAAGTCTTAGAGCATTCTTCTATTTTCTGTTGCTCTATCTATTTAACAAATGAGGAGGAAAAATAATCTCTAGCTCGTCATAAAGGCCATAATCACCTAAATATTTTGAAACCAGACACTAAGGAATTGTTTTGATAGGAATTCAATTAACATCCATTTTGAAGAGAGGATCTTGATAGTTCAATAAGTCAGGATCATACCAATTCCAAATAATGTTTTTTTGATCTACCTTCATAATTGTCAAATAGTTGGTCCAACCCCATTTGTAGCCTTGATTCTGAGCTTGCATGAATCGCTCATGAAAATGACCAAGAGATTCATTGTATCCCTCCATCCAGGTCTCCCTAATATTTTTATGGAATTGGAAGGTTAGCCTCTCAACCTGATGATGAAATTTTTTCAATACTCCGTCTTTGGGTTGTAATTGGAAAGGCTAAGTAAAAAGCTGCCCGACTTGAGTCTGGATTTTCGTGGACATGTGAGCAATGGCTAAATTCTTTACTTTCAATTCAACAGTCTGGTTAGCTAGTGTTTGATGGGTCCTAACCTCATCTATAGTAGCTCATCCAGGTTTATTTTTTGCTCGATAAGATGAAGAAGATTTAGTTTCCTTTAGTACCTCCACTTCTTCCCTCAATCTAGTATTTTCAGTTTCCAAGAGAAACCCCATCATCAGTAGCAACATCAGTAGAAGAAGAAGCAACCTTTAATGAGTTCAATTCCTCACTCAAGTTATTATTCTCTTTGTCCAATAGCTTGGCAATGTCTACAGCCTCCTCTATCTTCTGATTAAGCAAAAATTCTTGTCTCGTGAAGAAAGACATGTGTTTCTCAAAATTCTTCTTGAAACTCCAACCTTCACTTAAAACTTTGTACATCTACTCATAGTCGGCATGCAAAAGATCCTTAGTCTCCTTGTGATCTTCTTGCATCTCTTCAATCATTTCATAATAAGCCATATTGTTGGCCACTTCTCGATAAAGAAGAAACTTCAAATAAAGGTAGGCTTATCTAGCTTAATTTAAAGCACCTTCTTTGGGAAACTTAAATAATTCTTCCTCATCCATAGTCAAGTTACCAGACTTGAAGATATTATTGCATCTTTGAAGAAGCTCAGAATCATTTGAAGAGAATTGATCCAGTTTATCCATGAACTATAAATAACAAGAAAAATTTCCAATCAATAATAGAAGAAGAAGGAAAGTGTAAAGTAATGTTCGTTTTCATTGATAAAATGTTAATTACAAGTACGTTAGCATGAAATTAAATGAAAAAGAGTATAATTAAAGAGAAAAACAAAAGATGCTCAGTGAACTAGTCAACACATTCTTTATGTATGAGGTGAATCTAGAAGGATTGGATGTAGGAGGGGGCAGAATAACTTGATCAGTACAAGGAGGGATGGAAGAATCAATTGTAGCTTCATGGGGTTGGTCGATTGATGAAAAAATAAGGGCAGATTTATCTGACCCACCATCATCCTCAATCTCCTCATCCATGTTGGTAGGAGACCCAAGATCATACCTGAGAAATAACTCAGAGTCTTGGGGAATAGCGACCTCTGCAAGGGCTGTGGACCAACCATCCTTAAAAAATTTCTTCTTGGCAAACTAAATTTGAGAAGATGTAGAGCCAATAGCTTTATCCCAAACCCTGTTGAATGAAGATTCATTGGACTTCAAACTTCTGGCCTTATCTACACCCATCTTCTTTTGTAGATTGACAACCTGCCCCCGAGAAACTGCAACATCACCCTCTACAGTCTTTATTTCGTTCTCCCACTTCTTCTGCTTAGTAGTCAATGCTTGTTGGGATTCAAGCAAAGATTTTTTAAGCTCTTCAAATGCCTCCTCTACCTCATTCGAAGAAGAACAAAGGACATCATCCTTTTCTAGCATATTGTTGAAATCGACCAAAAACTACAAAAATAAATCGAAGAAGGTTAGTACAAGAAATATAAAATATATGAATAAAAAGTAGAAGAAATAGTAATTTTTACCGAAGCAAGGATCTGAGCAGCCCTTTTAGAGATTTTTGAGCTGGGCATTGCAGAAGCAGCCCTTTTAAAGACTTTTCCTCAGGCGCTTGAGCTGAGTCTCATCATTCTTCTTAGCTAGGGGCTTCTTCCTAGTCTCATCCTTATTACTAACCCCACCAGAAGTAGATTTTATGGAGTCAGCAGTGGTAATATCTCCCATAATGTTGAGAAACTTTCTCTTCACCAGGGCAGCGATAATAGGTAAGTCTGAATCAAGTGAAGATGATGGATCAGGGCCTATAGTAGCTTCACCACTGCCCGATAAAGAAGTAGAATAGGTGGATGTTGGGTCTTAATTAAGATGAATCACTAAATAGGTAACAACAACAGCTGGGCGAGAAACAAAAGAAGTGATGGTATTTTTTTTACTCCAATAGGTATGATTCAGACCTAATGTACTCCTCCCCTATTTTTTATGAATGTGCCAAATTAATTTCAACTCCCCGAGGTTGATATGACCCTCCTTGGGACAATTCCTCTTTTGATCAACTTCAACCAAGGCTAACAAATAAAATTTAGTATCAACAATTATTAAAATATTTAAGAAGAGTTAGAAAAAATGTTGCAACCTATCCCATGGCCATCTTGAGGGCATCTGGGCCCTTACTATACTAATTTTTCTGTTATGGGTGCATATTGCCAATTCTTGGCAATCACTACATGATCAAAATAATCTCTGTTGGAGTCTGGGAGATCAACTACTAAATCTCTATTTACAACCCTTGTCTTTAAATAGTAAGTGTTGTCCCTTGTAACCCACTTATAGCAAAACATGATTTGTGGGATTCCTATATGGGTCCCATGAAGCTGATATAACGTATAAACCCAATTAACTACTCTCCAAGTATTGGGGTTATTCTAGCAGGGACAGCATCAAAATACTAGCAAAACTCAAGGGAAAATAGGTTTGGGGGAAAAGTAAACCCACACTTAGCAATAAAAATAGAAGGGGGCCAATGTCCCTTAGACAAAGAAAAAAGATCCGTAGGAGGAACGGGAAGCTCCAAATCCACCCACAAAGGAATATTCCACTAATTCCTAAATTCCTCTAGATAAACTACTCAGTAAACCATGTTCAAAGATGATAAAAAAGAAAAGAGAGAATATTTTTACAAGGATTTAAGGATTCAGCACAAGCTGAAGGATAAAAGAAGCGATCTCACAGAAAGCTCGAGAAGATAGCAGAAGAAACTCAGAAGGTTTGAGGTAGAAGACAATCATGATTTTTATCTCTTTTTATAGATTGCCTAAAAAACTAGGGAGGGTAATGATTAAAGGGAGCGTCGATTGACCTGTTGCCGGCTAAGACAAAAAGACATATCTTCCCAAAAATAGTTCATTAAAACATTGGATAATTGCAAAAATGCCATCCGCATTATGTGCCATAATTAATGTCAACAATTTCATAATTTTGGGAAGTCGGTAACCAACCAAGCATCCGAATTATTGTCCGAGAAACTTTAAGGCTAAATATTCCACACTTTCGCAAAAAACTCAATTATGAAGCATTTGGGACTTCTGTTGATTCCAAAATTTATCCACCTACGTGGACCAAATAGAATTGAACATGTATTATCAATTTTGGAATAAATCTATGTGAGCAAGGCGTAATCCCCCGACTAAGTCCGGGAATGCCGACCAACATATTAAGAAGCTCGACCAACAGTAGGAAGATCGACCGACTTAGTTAGTAAATCGCCATCAGTTGTATGCATTATGAACGTTGTACATATGTAAATGCCTAATTTATAAAGGCATTCTATCCTTTAACATTCCGACTCTTGAGCTCCCAAGAGGTCTGTAAATACATTGTAATCCCTACGGCAAAGGGAACGGGAAGACAATCCAATAAGAAATACAAGACAGTTGACGTAAGCTATTCCTTTTAGCCGAACCACTTTAAAAATCTTACTTATATCTTTTATTTATTTATCTATTTATATGTGATAAAATAATTAGATCCATTCTAGTTTTTTGCATCAATAATTATCTATAACATATTTCATTAACTTTTCATATCTTGGAGTGCCCACGCTGAAGACTTACTTTTAGGGATCATATAATAGAAGATCCAAGGATTTCAGGGCATCCTAAAAAGATTTTGGAGGGCAATAAAAATAATCTTATTCATCTTCTACAAATCATACTTATCTTCATTCATATCACCAACAAGACCATCAAAGGTATCATGAATTAAAACCCTAGGTGTATGCATTAATCCTAGTTGCTTTCTTTCTTTCTAATCAATGATCATTCAATTAATTTTTGGAAAATATGTTTTTCTTAATATCAATCCCCAATAATAAAGATATATTGTGTCGTTGTAATATAAGGGAAAGTTTGTTTCCCCTTTCACTCATTATTTGCGGAGATATTCCATACCTATGAGATTATACCTTTCCAAGTGATTGTAATATTCTTTTGTGTTGTCATGGGGACTGATGATCAATATTAACCAAAATTGTAAGACAAATACGGGGCTTGATAAGATCGAGTACAATTATAACCTTGAAACTAGTGCTTGGTCAAGTACCCAGCAATTCAAGACTTGATATCGGTCTCGCATGCTGGTTAAATGGTTTCTTAAGTCCCATGGAAATAAGGGTTGATACGTGTGCTCCATATGTTAGTGGTGTAGATTAAAAAGGTTGTCATGTAACTATAACTATTGACACCCGCAAGAGTTTTTTTTAAAAATTATTTTTACGACTTATTTTTCTTGGGGATCGACATTTTAAAAAACTGTATTTCCATAAGAACTTTAATTAATCACGCTTCAGGAAGTAATAAAAAATAATTATATGTAAATAATAATTCTAACGTTTAGATCACCATACCTTTGAAATCTTTTACGTGTTTCCAATATGAAGGATAATATGGTAATAACATGTGGAGGTAACTCAAAGTTTGCAATATATTACCCTACAAAGTAAGAACGGAGTGTGCTTACCACTTGAGATAAAGACCTTGAATCACTTAATAAGAAACTTATCTTTCTTCTCTCATTTTGGTGGTGTCTTACTTGGTGTAAATTCTCAAAGAAAATATAAACCAAAAGACTTTCAAGTTAACTTAGTGGATTCAAGAAAGTTTGGACAAGAATAAATATCCAAGTGTCCACTATTCTTGGAGGGTAGTCCACATGCTTATTGGTTGCAAACTATCATTTACATTGGCCAATAATTTCATAGTGATTCCACATGTTATCTCTGATGACTACACAATGGTCAATGTGTTGGGGTTTTATTCTTAAAACTATATATAATGTTTATTTTTAAATAATGGTATGTCATGTTGATTTGAAATACGAATTAAGTTTGTCAAAATTCCTTATATTTATTTTGAAATATATTATATGGAATGTCGATTAATTAGACTTCGTAAGAATTTTGGTGAGTTGGGTTATACCTTATCATCGAATATTGAAATTTCAGTTCTAATACAATTGAATACTTTGTAAATTATATAGAAAGTTGGCATCCAATCGGTAAAGTTGTACGTGCAATCCTAGTAATTTATATTTACTATGATAAAATTTTTAATGTTTTAGGAACATGTTTGATAGTTCAAAGCATATTTTGATCGATACCAAAGGATTTATTTAATAAGACCACAAGTGATATTCGAGCCTATTTGTTGGTTAGATTAGACATGTATAATATTAGAAGTTTCCAAAGGGTGCATAGGTTCTTAATTTTGAAGATCATGAGGATTGGAATGCTTACGCAGTTGTTGCTTTGATTGCTATGGGTATGATTCAATTTTATTGGATCTATAATTACAAAGTTTGGAAATCATTGTGTAAGTATATATATTACTATAATGTGGAGGAATTCGTGCCGAAGACAGATGGTGGATCGTGGATTGGATCTATAATTACATGTACATTGGATTATTGTAGATTATCAGATAAGTTGAGTATGCGATTAAGGAATAAAATAAAAAGGATGTTAAAATCAATTAGTAGAAAATTGATTTGACCAAGAGAGTATTGTCTGCTTAACTTGGGGAATCATATTATATACCATTGCAAGTTTGCAAATATCATCATTTAAGTAATTTTGAAATAATTAAATTGGAGTGTAGTAGTAATCATTTAGTGAAATTATCAATGATTAAATGGAGAAAGGAAATAAATTACGGGTATTTACTTTGGGATTTTCAAGTACCTCTTTGAAAACTAATTTAATTATTTTGTTTTGGGTCCCTAGTATAGTCCATTTATGCAAGTAACATGCCCATACTATCTAGAAACTCATTCTAGCCAAAGCCCACGATTTACGCACACACACACACACACACACATTATGTGTGTGTGTTTGTATGCATAAACTAGGGTTTTAAGTTGCATGAATTATTATTGAGGGTTAAAGAGGGGGAGGGAAAGTATAAGTCGCATTTTTATGAAGGGATGGGAAGAGAGAACTGTGAAACCGCACAAAATCCATCAATAGATTGATTATGTCCAATATAAAAATCACAAGAGTAAAAAATAATTAGTAACACTCTTGCCATAACGAAGTAAATAAAAATTATATAAGTAAATACAACACGAGATAATAAAATTCTTAATAAATTAAAACATTCAAATAACAATAAGATCAAACTCCAACTCTGTAATATGACAAATCTCAATACCTCATGGTTCAACTCCAAATAAAAAATACAATCGTTATAAATCTTTGACTTAGGAAATCTTAAATAATAAAACTTAATGATGATTGAAACATAAATGAATATATGATGTAAAGGAACTATAATGGTCAACATCTAAATTCTAGGAAAAAATAGAACTAGTGCCGGAGATTGTACTCGAGCGAGTAGATCAAGTAAGGCCTAAGACATGTAAAAAGAGTTAAACAATGAGGATTAAACGTAAAAAGTCTGCGGTACTTAAGATTATAATTAAATTTTAACCGTAATAATACTAACACATCTTCCTCCCATATTAAGTTGATTTTAAGTTATTTAATTTACCCCAAACCAAACAACCTATAATAAGAATATGGTTCTAATTACAAACACAAGTGAGGCCCGTGTAATTAAATCTCTTCTTTTTATTAAGTATTCATTACTTTAACAAACTTAATTCATTATATTATATTAATAATCTCTTATTCTACGATAATATCTTAAATTTATAGAATATCACTTATTAAAAAGTATTATATTAGATTAACATTTTCATGTTATGATTTCAAATGTATATCTATTGTGTAACAGTCTTTAACATTGTTAAGTCACAGTTCAGTGTACACATATCTAGTATATATTGCAATATTATTCCCAAGTCCTAAACTCATGGTTATACATTACTTGTATGAATGATAATCCTGTACAACTACCTTAAGACACAAGATAATGAAAATCACACAATCCATAATATACGTGAGTATACTCAACTCACTACAGATCATATGGGTTACGCTCAAAATCGAAAGTGAAAGTGTGAAGGTGTAACCCTAGAGCCTTTACATTGGATTATGTACATGATATGCATTTTTTTTCTAAAAAATCTAATAAGTTATAATAAATAACTAATCTCAAAATTAGACTAGAGCCCTAAAATGGCCTCAACTAGCCCAAATAATGCTCCAAATGGCCTATAACTTGGAAATTATCCCCTGACCATTTCATTACGGTACATTTGGTTGCCCCTAGAATGTATAGTGGACCACGAACAACTCGCCTCACCTAAAACTGAAAATTTCACCTCTCGAGGATGAGGGAAACATTTCTTGAGATGCGCCCATGAAACAATCTCCATACGTACACATAAACATACTTTGATTTCATGCAAATTTTTCTAATAACATATATCTAATCAAATCAAGAAAAACTTTATTATCTAACTAATCAGATTTTAATACATGCGGAAATTAAAATCAATTAAACCTGATTTAATTAAAAGTTAAATTAATAACAATCTGATTTATTACGTTACAATCCAATATATCTCATATGAAGAATTATTCCAATTCAAGTAATTAAATCATGTAACAATTTTAATTCTAAATCATACAAAGAATAAGATGAGGATAAGAAGATAACAAGTATGATTTTTAACGTGGTAAAAACCCAAACTCGGGAAAACATCCACGACTCCCTCTACGGAGTAAAATAAAATTTCACTAAAAAGAATTATCGGTTACAAACTATATAAAAAACTGAACTCACAAACAGACCTATACAAGTTTAGGAATGTACCCTCTGGTATCGTATCCTTCTAACTTCTTAGCAGTTCTGATTGTTGTAGTTGTTCTCTCAACTTCGTAACTCCGTTCTTCTTCTTTAGCAAATTCCAACTCAGTCAAAACTGATCTCTCAACATCATACTAGTTGTGCAAGACGTGCAAGTGAATTTGTTCTAAATGAAAACCATGCAAGAACTTAATTCAAATCACAAGCATATAAGTTTTCTTCAAAAACTTAACAAAAATATATTTATAATCAAGCAAATAAGTTTTCTATAAAAACTTAAGAAAAATTCATTTTCAAATAACAACCAATTAAGTTTTCTACAAAAACTTACAAAATAAATTTTCAATCAAAAATCTTATAAACATTCTTTATAAGAAATACATACAACACTTATCATGAACACAACAAGATTTATTCAATCATTTAAAATGTGTTCTCAATCTCTCAAAAATTTATTTTCAATTTTATGAGGAAAGTGTTTTACAAATTATTTCACAAATATGAGAAAACAGATCTTTAAAAAGATTTTCAATAAATATGTAAGATCCGGAGAAATTCTGAATTAAACATCATATGGCATTTAATACAAAATCAGAATATTTAGATCATAAAAATATTCAATAAAATTCGGATCTAAAAATCTAAGGAATTCTAGTTTTTGTAAAAAATATTTCAGCATGAAAGCACATAAATTCTCTCTACAATAACACAATATTTCAATCTCTAACATATGAGATGATGTGCAAGATCATTGAGAATTTAAAAACAAAAACAGAATAAAGATGAAGTAGAATGAACACAATGTGTGTAAAATAATACTTTCTTCTCTCTTAGATATTCTCTCTCTAATTCTCAATATTTTTCTCTAAAAATATTAAACCCTCTTGTGTTTCTCACTTTAGAAAATATAATCTGAATAGCTAACACAAATAAACTCTCAAAAGATGTTTATATAGGTGAAAAAATAAATATTCTAGAAACTTTAAAATCAAGGGTTCAGATTAAAAGTTATTAATCAAAGGCTCAGATTAATTCAAGTTCAAACTAATTAACAACTTAACAACTTAAACTGGTGCCATAAACTCAATCAGTTATAAAAGATTCAAGAACCCAAAACCATTAAAGAAACAAACCAGGCAGTTTAGGTTTTTAGTTCTAACAAACTCTCCAACGGATATAATTGAGACAGGTGGCAACTCTCCAAACAAACTTTCTTAATACAGCTGGAAAGGTCTCCAAATAAACCAATGAGATCTAATGGGTAACTGACGGTTAAAAGATATAACTGAAATGCATACACTTATAATGGGTCTGAAACTAACAGAACCTAAAGCTTCTAACCAAAGGTCAAAGTGGGTACTGACCTATCAAAGTCATAGCAGTCCTATTCGGTCAAATCCTAAGGCCTATGATGTAAATCCGTAAGCTATACTAACGTAAAAAAATTCAACACCAACCAAAGGTTCTTCTAATGCACACCTTCATCAGTCAAATCGAAGACAACTAAACACTGAACCTTTAAGTTCAAGTCACTATAATTTGACGAAATATAGCTGGAGAAAAACACAAACACAATAGGAGTTCTAAGATCTTTAACAAAGGTTTAAAAAATAAACCTAAATCAATGGAACTATTCTATGGTCACAAAATTACAAAACCTTGATTATCTTAAGGCTTAAAGATAAAACGAAAACAACCAACAGGTATGGCCAAAACAGCTATGAGACGAATGAAAGACAGCTAGGCATAGGCTCTTAAATGCCTAATGGTACTAAAGCTTCTTACAAAGTATTAGCCTATTATCTTATTAGAATAGGTATTCTGACAAATCAATTCTCACTAAATGACGAAACCAACAAAGGCATCTAAACGTCCTAAAGCTACTAATGAGGAAAATGATTTTGTAGCAAATCTAAAATCACATGGTATAATAGGACGAAATAGTGTAAAGTCCTAAAGTTGGTAAGGTTCCTCATAGAACAAACATGTACTACTCTGTAATTTCCAGAAGGACGAAATCTATTTTTAAATCTAATAGTCATAAGGCTAAGACTAAAAGAACTATTGTCTTATAATATATATACGGCCGAAACAATGAGTTTTAATTAAACAAAATATATTGTTTAAAAGGTAATTCAGTTTTAAAAAAAAATATTTTTCAAAATGAAAAATTATTTTTATCAACAAATTCCGAAAATGATTTTAAACATAAGAGTTTCATTTTAAACAAAACTTACACCAATTTTATTTAAAAAATTATTTTCAGAAAAATAATGTAATCACACTTTTAACAAATTTAGGCTCACAATTAATTAGACACACAATTAAAAAACATAGATCAAGAAATATGCATGTGTGCCTAATGTGTCAAGTGCAAATGTGCAACATACGTGAATATCTTTACTCGGATATGTCGTTGAGTGGAGTCGAGGCATGTTGAGTCATCGAGTAACATCGTAAGGTGTACCAAGGAGAAGGCTCAAACTAAAAAATATGTTTTGACACAATATCCAAATTAGTTGAAACGCCTAAATAATATAGACTCAAGTAAGTCAAAGATTTAGGGTGTTTCAAAAACTGCCTTTTCTATCTTTGGACCCTTTGGAACAATCAATATCCCTTAGAAACACCAACCTATTTTTGGGTAAAAACGAGTAAAGGAAAATCCCCCTAATAATAATTCCCATGCCGTCTCCTAACAAAAGAGTTCAACTCTTGGGCCTGAACAATTTGCAACACAACATTGGGTATAGCCTCCATTATAACTATGAATACTTGTACTTCATCAATATGTCATTAATAAGATTAACAACCAACTGGTGCAGGCGAAGTAGAAATACTCTACCTATCAATTTGTAAACACGACTAGAGCATTTGTCAGACCGAGCTACATGACCTAGACTCTTATGCTCCCTATCGTGTTAGGAAAATTTCCTAGCGCTATTTTTCTCACAAAAACATAACTGGCGATAACTCGATCATAGTTAATATTTAAAATAAATTATCATTCCTCAACTGATCTCATAGGTCATTAATACACGATAACTAATAATTATTTTGTAGCACGACCTTGCCCAACCCTCGATGGACTACACACAAACACAGTGGATCACCCCTCTTTCGACAAAGAAGATGGAGCTTCCCCATAGTGAGGTAATCTTGCAAAACAATCATTGGACTATAAGTCAATGCTCATGCTCCCCACTCTTTCATATTTGATAGATCCAACCAAAAAGGTGCACTCACTACAGGCCTCGTGCTAGTGTCAAATCTATAAAAAATTAACATCTTACATAGGCGGTAACTTGGTACCTCCTTCTAGTTCTACTGTAAGAATTTATGACCGTCGATAACATCCATAATAAAATGTAACCCCCTATGATGTTCTTGCATTTATAGAATATAAGTGTGTTTTATATTTTCCCTGAAGCCTAGACATTACTATAACAAACATCTCATGACTCAAAATGGCAAACATAATAACATACCCATTGAGTCTCTCTCAGATTAATACATAGCTAAATCATACATGCCCAGTAGTAAAATCATATAACCTCGTGTCTTAAATTAATAAATCTCTAAAAACCAAGACGTCCCCAGCCAATCACAACTTCAACATCTCCACAATCATTACGTAAAGTAACACCTCTACCTACTGGGGTATCCATGTATAAGGAAAAATTGGTGATAAAAATTAATAAATCTCAAAATCATACTGAACATACAAATAACAAAATAACAAGAACCCATTGATGTCAAAATAATACTCGGGGCCCACGTCTCATCCTCCTACTATTTTCCCATATTTGCGAACATAGCCAAACGCCTAAAACTCTAAAAAAAACTTTATGTTTTAAAATTTCCCCTTCTATTACATATAAAAATATGATATGACTACAAGAAACCTATTTTTATAAGGTATAAATGAATAAATGCTCGTTTTAAAAATAAAATCTCAAAATTTATAAAGGTAACCCAATGTTCATGAATTAAGGAAGAATGATTAAATTACTCTAAAAATCAATACAAAGTGCATAAAAACATTAAGATTTTCATTGATTCATACTCATATACTTCATATATGATAGTTTTAAGATTCATTTATAAATTTACATAAGTTCTTAATACAAAACTAGGGTTCTTCATTATATTAATCTTAATTACGAATTAGGGGATAATGAACAAAATCAAATACATAATATGTTGTGTATAGATGTCATTATAACACAAATATAATTACATTTTTAAATAAAGTAAGCTTTCCTTGGATTGATTGTTCAATCAACCCTAATTCTCCCTAATTCATAATCGAAAACCTTAATTCTCCAAGATACGGTTTCCTCCTCCTTTTCTTTCGCACATAGGGATCTCCAAAATTTTGTTATGATAATGAGGGTATGATTATATGTTGAAATAAATCCATAATCTCGAAATTAGGTTAGGGTGCACAAAATCATCTCTAAATGGCATAAAACATGTCCCATAGCATGCTCAAACCAAATGGACTAAACTTACACTATAATAAGATCAAAATATACTTTTAAACATATCACGAACCTATTCGAATGTTAACATCTTGCACAAGCCAAACATCTTACCAAATTACTTAATTATCCTATTAAATTAGTTAATTAGGTAGTACACATAATTTAAGTTTAATTCATGATTTTAATTAATTAAATTGTGACTCGGTATTATAAGAACTTATTTAATTATCGGTGGGACCTTATGCCGAGGTAATAATCCAAATAACTAAAGCCCTAGCACGTAGCCTCTGACCATTCCACAGTCGTTAATAATATTAACTGATTTAACTATTTATTTGAATTGTTTATTATGAGTTCACAAATTTCTATAGAAATATAATCAAATAAACTCGTAACTCAATTATGTAATACAACACATGTAACATCTCAAAGTCACATCTCAATCTACCAAATAACATATCGAAAGTTTAACGTCTCACATCATCAAATGACATACGACTCGCATGTCATATGAATATATCGATTTATAATTATCCGATAATATGTTTTTTATTCTCATTCAAACACCAAGTATTCATGTCCAAGAGTGTCCACAAATGTAGTTTACTTTGGGAGAGTCATATGCATGAAAATCTGAGGCTTTGAATGGATTTTAGAAAAAAATTAGCAACCTTATAAGGGAAGCTAGTTAAACCTCTTCCTCAATTAATTGTCTTCATGCTATATCCCCTACAAGGTTTGCAAAAGTATTATGACTCAATCCCTAGATATATGTTTGAGATCCAGTTATTTTATTTTATTTTCTGGGACGTGATCAATTAAAGATTGAGGCTAACTAAGTTCTTTTTATAATGTGAGGAGATTGTGAGGGGAAGATCCATGTGTTCCATAACTAAGTGAACGAATAGTTTTAAAAAAACCTCAAATTTAGAATATTAAGTGAAAGATGGCTTTCAACATTAACCCCACGATCTCCATCGGTAGTTTAAAAAGGTGATGTGATTAATTCTTCATGTTATTATTTTTGTTTCCCCCCCATCAGAGGGAATTAGTCATGGCATCATGAGTTTTTAAAAATATCTTAAGTTATTGTTCTTTAAAATTAAATGCAAGTAAGCTCAGTCTTCTACATGGGCGGATTTTATATTAATAAACGTACTGGTGGCATACATTTTAATGCAACATATAATATCCTCCCCCACAAGAGTCACTATTATTATTTATGGTACCAAAAGATATCGACTACTAGGATAGTTTTTTTATGGATTGCCTAGATAGCACAAATGAAAGATGAAAAGTATGTTTATTTCTAGATTAGGTTACTTTAGGTCCACTTCAGAAGTATCACTTCCAATGGTAACTAGAATGCTCAAGGGATTAGTTCTAATTGGCGGTGGAAGAATACCATAGTAAAAGTTAATCAAGTTAATTCTCACATATTTTATTGGAAATTAATTTTTCAATGATGATTTTAAGATTTCAAAATGATTTTAACTTATCCACTAGTTTTTAGTCTTAAAAGTACAATTTTTTAATTGGAATTAATTTCAAGGAATGAAAGATGATTTTGTACACTGTATAAAGTAAAGTGATAAGAAACCTATTTAACCCATTATTCGCACGCACGCACGCGCCCCCCCCCCCCCCCCATATATATATTCTGCGCTTTAGCGTTTGTCTTTTCTCCCCATCTAAAGGAATTAATCATATAATCATAATATTTTAATATTAATAGTAATTATTTCAAATTAATTTTAAATATGTTCAGTCCCCCCATCGAGGAAGTTCTATATGAGCCTTTTAATTTTAAATAATTGATTGATGGGAGTTTGTAAACACTGATGTTGGTTGATAATTCTCTAACAACGGTCATATTCTTTAAACGAATTTCATCTTTGGTGAAAATGGGTTCTTTATAACAAATAAGGGGCGAAAACCCATATCCATTTAATAATCTAGTAGTGAGAATCATGTGAATCCAATTCATATTGTTATTTATTGATAAGATTTCATCTTATTTCTCAAAGGGGTGTAGAAATAGAAGTCCAAGTCCCAAGGAAACGGTATAGGGTTAAGAATTCATATTCATCGCAAATAGTGAAAAATTTGAAGGGCGTGGATTTTCACTTCAAATAGTTATAACATTTATAGCAATACTGTTCATCTTTTCCTTGGTACTAAAAGGAAAAAGGATAGCATAATCATTTTTCTCCTAAAAGTAGAATCATGATTTGTGGTTTTATCAACAAGAACTTGGCATGTAGATTCACGAGCCATAAATTAGCACGATAAATCATTATTGAGGTTTCAAGTCACCAGAATACTACTTCAAGGAGAGATGCTAATAACAATAGGATATAAGAATAAAGTAACATTATTAATAGTAGGTTATCCATATTATATTTCGGTATAGGTAAAAGTATAATGTTGGTTAATTATTTTATGTTCATATTTTTAAAAAAAAGTAGTTTGGATTTTCAATTTGGTATTGAGCCAATATTCGATTATTTTATAAAATTATTTTCATCAAAATTAGGATATATTTTCTCTTTTATGTTACATTAGAAATTAATTAAGACATTATAAGTACAGTCTCAATGATACTATATAATAATGAAATAAATAATGTAAATGGATAATCTTTAAAGATAAAATTTCCTTCTTAGTTTAACCAGACAACATTTTGGCGCTTACGCTTAGGTTATTCATTCTACAAGGAATTTGAATACTAGTTTAAAATGGAAAATTGAGTTCAATGGAAGTTGGGGCATTTTCATCATGTGAATTGATTTTAAATGGTAAAATAACCAAGAGGCACTTCATTGCCAAAAGCTATAGGGAAACACATGTATTGGAAATAGTTCATTTTCATATGTGTGGTCTAATAACTATTTGTTGAAGTTATGGTTATGAGTACATCATCAATTTCATTGATGACTAATATATTATCAACTTTCATAGTTCTTTTATATCCATCACCGATTAGTAAGATTGAAAAATCATTGCTCCAAACCTTTAACACAAGTTGTGGATATTTTTACCTTATGAACCAAAAGTCTGAAGCTGTTGATTCGTTCAAAGTGTGCAAGGATAAGGTGTAACATACACGGGGTAAACTAATCCAAACATTATTCTCTGATGTTGGTGGTGGAAACTTCTTGGGAGCATTTAGGAATCATTTATCGGAGGTGGGCACTATATTATAGTTATCTATACTAAGCATTCCACTATCAAATGGTGTATATGAAAGGATGTAATAAGACTCTTTTAGATAAGATAAGGATGGAATTATTGTAGCAATCCTCGCTTTTGAGAAACTTATTTTATATTAATTTACTGTGTGAAGTAAGTATATAAAATGTTGGAAATGGAGTAAATATTAATTGAATGAGTTGAAAGATAATATTTACCAGATTGTTGCATATTTACTATTATGTGTATGTAAATATCATCATGTTACGTTTTATAGTGTCGTGTGCTTTAAACGACACTTATGGTATAAATGAAACCGAACCTTGAAATGACTTAAATACTTCGGGATACCAATTTAGATGGCATAGTTAGTCCCGAAATGTGCGAGATAGTCAAAATAAGTGCCATATTGTATTTTTGAGTTTCGGGCACTTTTGACTGGTTATGTCTTAAATGCGTAGTTATGAGTCATTTTAATGTGGTATTAACAATTTAAGTTGGGAATTAAGACTAAAGTCATGATTTAGTCTTGCTAAGCCCTACATTTATTTTATGTGTGCATTACTAAACATAGAGAGAAAGAGAGAAGCAGAAAATTGTGGAGAAAAGAGGAGAAAAGAAGAAAATTGGAGATTGAGGATTGGAGTTGTTGATATCAAAGGAAATTTGAGATTTAAAGTTCAAGGCAAGTTTTCTTACTTGCTATTGTATGGTTTAGGATGAATAATTTGTATTTATTGTTGTGGATTGGTTATGGCTCAACAATTTTAGGGTTTTTAGGGATTAGTAGGTTTGGAACCCTTCGAATTTGATTTAGATGCTTACTAGTGTAAATTATAGTTGTTATATGCAGTTAGGATTGGTTGGTCGCAATGAATGATCTTGGTTTGGGTGGAAATGAGTTGGGGAAAATTTGGAGACTAAGACTCCATAGCCGAAATTTACAAATCTGGGCTGGGTGAATCGATTCGCCCCTAGCGAATCGATTCGCTAAAAGGGTAGGCTACAGGTCTGGATGGACCGAATCGATCCGGCCAAGCCGAATCGATTCGTCAGTTTGCAGAATGTTAAGATCTCTTGACCGAATTGATTCGGCCTATCCGAATCAATTGGCTTCAAGATCGAATCGATTCGCTTCAAGACCGAATCGATTCGGCCAGGGCGAATCGCTTCGAAAATCCTGTTGTGTTGAGTTATTTTTCTAACTCAACTTTTACCCTTTTTCTTTCAGCTTAGGACCTAGGAACCTTCTCTTATGAAGTAAAATTAGAGTCCTAGAGTCTTAAATGAGTTAGTTAACTACCCTACATTACAAATGGATTAAATAAGGCTTGTTCCGGGGGTGTCCAAATTGATGTTAAGGCTTTATTTTCTTTTAGTTAATTATTATGAGACTAAGAGTTGTAAGGGTATATTGGGAGACTTTAGAATCTCAATTGAGGTATGCTAGACTTGGTGGTATAGTGAAACCATAAATTCTTGTAGTATTAATAAGAGGTTCATTAATCATTGAAGTTATAATGATGGCATGAATTACGCGTGACTCCGGATGAAATGTGATGTATATATTAAAATGGAAATAATATGATAAATTATAATTTACTTAAACACACCTCTCTAAATGCTATAATAAGGGAAGTATGCGCATGAGGTGAAGTCCCCTGGCTAGTGAATGTAGGGCGAATATAGTCCTCGGCCATATGATCGATTATTATGTATGTTGTATTAATTGTGCGATATGGGGTAATTTCGGGTGCGGTTATGACTCACTAGCATGTATATGGACACTTCCCAATGTGCGTTAGGATGCCCAGGTTATCTTATTTGATAGGCCCTAGAAGATGATAGTCATTTAGGGGCTCGCACAGTGGGAAAACCCGAACGGGCAGTCTTAGAATCGTTATATATATATATGAATATAACTATTCTTATTCAAGTGGGACTTGATTTATGATAAATGCCATAAAGAGCAAATAACTGTCATTATGTTTCATAATGAGATATGGAACGATGAAATGAAATAGGGTAAAGGATGGAAATTCGTAATTAATGATATTCATTCACATCCTCTTGCATAACTGAATTAACTTATGATCATTAAATTGCCTTAGTTTATGCATTGAGTTGAGTGGGTAGATTCTTATCACTATCAATCATGATTAACTATACATAACTATCATACTCTTTATTCGTCCGGTGATCATATAAAACTGGGCCCTGACCCGTTTATATTTCTTGTTTTGCATGAATTGTTCATTCGCTCAGGGGCTCCGCCGCAAGGACGCCCATTCTGACTTTCCTATTTAGGTGTTTTGGGAGCCGTAATACTTTGCAGATTTTACGGGATATGTTGTAGTAGACGCCTTCATTTTTGTACTCTAGTTATGATCGGGTCATTTACTCGGGCGTGTGGCTCAATCTTTTATATTTGTTTATAGTAATGTATTATGTAACTTAATTTAATTGTTCAAACCAATTGTAAGAGACAGTTAACCGATAGAGTTTTCGGTTATTGTGTTTTATATGTATTGTTCAGTTTTATTCTTGTATACTTCATCCACCTTCTTTTTAAATTGGGTTGTTTAAATGTTTTCTTTAACTTATAAAATAAAATTTTTGGCAATCCATTTTTCTAAAATATAGGGTGGTTGTCCCGTATACTTATTGTATTGTTATGATGCTGAGAATGATCCATCTATGATTCCTGTTATTATTGGAGTATAGGGCTGGCCACCCCTTATTTTGGTGAGCGAGTTGTCACAGATGGTATCAGAGCATCAGGTTCTAGAGTCTTTAGGATCTATGCGGACTTGTCACGTTCTACCGTAGCGTTCTTTGATATAGAGCTTAATGTTGGGACTACTTTGTTGCCTATGTTTACGATCATCTACAAAATAGATTGATCTAAATAGTATTTTAATTCTATTATTTCTTTGTCTCAGATGCCGCCTAAGAGAGATCGCCTCGCTAGAAGTAATAGAGAGTTGTAGAAGAGGAAGTAGTTCCTCCCCTGCCACAACAAGGAACTATAAATGCTAATGAGGTAGAAAATATTGTGGCCCAAGCGGTCAACGCAGTGATGACTGCCATGGTTCAGTAATTACCACAAGCTCAACAACAACGAGCTCAAGAGGTACAAGCTCCTGCGGGACCTTCTCCGTGGGAGAGAGTTAGATAATCCTTTTTAAAGGGCCATCCCCCGTAATTTCAAGGAGGTTTCGATGTCATAGTAGCTAATCAATGGAAAAAGGATATGCATCGCCATCTGCGCATGGTGGAGTGTAGTGAAGAGAGGAAACAAATGCTTGCTACCTTTAAATTAGTTGGAGATGCACTACATTAGTGGGAGTCGATGACTACACCATAGCAGATAGATGCTATGACTATCAATGATTTCTGGGTTCTGTTTGATCGGAAGTGTTTTCCTCCAGCAGTTTAAAGGGAGATGAGGAGAAAACTTTAGGACGTGGTGCAAGGAGAGCGTTCCGTTGCGGAGTATGAAGAGGAATTCATGCGGTTAGCTAGTTTTGTACCGGATGAGGTGACTCCGGAGGAGAGGAGGATATCCAAATTTATTGGAGGTTTGCACTGGAGGATACGTCAACATTTGCTGGGCAATCCAGCTTTGCAAACTTTTGGGGATGTGATGAATGCGACGTTACTCCATTGTCAGGAACATCGGTTGTATGTTCAAGGTAGTAAGAAGGATTTAGCTTTGGGGAAAGCGGTAAAACCCGGAGGCAATGGGATAGGAGGAGGAGCACTACCCTTGTCCCAATCTTTGGGAAATAAACAAAAAGAAAAGAACCCCCAGCAAGGGGACTTGTCTAAACGGCAGCGTTTTGGTGGATTCAATGTTGGTGGAAGTAATATTAGGCACGGTCAAGGTTCTTTGCAACATCAACAAGCAGGTCGGGGTGGAAAGGGGGGTAGAGGCCATTCGGGCCAAGGCTTCGGGCAGTTTAGAAATAACCGGGGTCGAAATCATGAGAATATGACGAATCGATGCTTTTAATATGGAGAGTCGGTCCATTTCAAGAAGGCGTGTCCATAGTTGATTAGGGGACAACTTCCTAGGGTTCCACAGCAGCCACATGCTCAGTTACCGCCACAATTACCTAATCCAGTTATCCCTCCACAACCGGGACAACTACAATATGGTCGTGTTTACCACATTCAGGATGTTATGCTTCCTCCGGCCCCACTAGCGCCGCCAGCTATTGAGGGTAACTTTCTCATTTAGGGGAACATGGGTCGTGTATTGTTTGATACGGGTGCGACACACTCGTTTATTTCTATAAGCTTTTATCAGTCTACAGAGATGATTAAATCTGCGGAGAGTACCTTCACTAGTGTTGAATCTTCTATGGATGATGGTTCACTCCTTTTCTTTGTTTGTAAACAAGTAGGAATAAATCTTGGTAACTTGTGTTTTGAGCCCGATTTACTCATCCTAGATATGGTCGGGTATGATGTAATTATGGGTATGGATTGGCTAGTGAAGTATCGTGCAATAGTTAATTACTATGGGAAAAGTATAGTTTTTTCCATTCCGGGGTAAGAAATGTTTTTAGTGGTTATGCCTCATTCAGAAGGAGGTACTAAAACTTATTTGTACTGTATTACGAAAGAGATTTATCGGGATGTAGTCGTTTCTTTAGATTCTATTCCAGTTTTTAGAGATTTCCAAGATGTTTTTCAAGAAATATCGGGTTTGCCTCCAAGCAGGGAGATTGAATTTGTAATTGATTTAGCGCCGGGAACGCGACCGATTGCGAGAGCTCCACATCGTATGGCTCCTATTGAGATGAGGGAGTTAAGATATCATAATCAGGACCTATTAGAGCAAGGGTTTATTAGGAGAAGTACGTCGCCGTGGGGCACTCCGGTGTTATTGGTGAAGAAAAGATACGGTTTTCTCCGGTTGTGTGTTGACTATAGAGAGTTGAATAAAGTCACCATCCGGAATAAATACCCATTACCTCGAATTGATGATTTGTTTGATCAACTTAGGGGAGCGTCGTACTTCTCTAAAATATATTTGAGGATGGGGTATCACCAATTGCGGATACGAGAGGAAGATGTGTCCAAAACCACTTTCCTAACGAGATATGGGTCCTACGAATTTCTGGTTATGCCTTTCGGACTAACCAATGCCCCCTCCGTGTTCATGGATCTTATGAATAGGGTATTTTGAGACTTCTTGGACTAGTTTGTTATCGTGTTCATTGATGAAATTCTAGTGTACTCTTAGACAGAAGCCGATCATGCTACTCATTTGCGGTTGGTCTTGCAGACCTTGAGGGATCACCAACTGTATGCCAAGTTCGAGAAGTGTGGTTTTTGGTTACAAGAAGTATAGTTTCTGGGTCACATTGTGATAGCCCATGGTATTTCGGTAGACCCAAGTAAAGTTATTACGGTGAGGGAGTGGGGTCAGCCCACGACACCTATCGAGATTCGTAGTTTTCTGGGTTTGGCAGATTATTACCGTCGATTTATCAAGGGTTTTTTCTAAAATTCCTAGCCATTTGATAAATTTAACCCAAAAAGGGGTGAGGTTTGTTTTGGATGATTCTTCTCAGTCATCTTTTGACGAGCTCAGGGATAGGTTGGCTTCTGCACCAGTCCTTGCGTTACCAAGGCCATGATTGGAATATTTAGTCTTTACCAACGCATCTCTATAAGGATTGGGAGGTGTACTACAACAAGAGCAGCGGGCTATTGCTTATGCTTCTCGCAAGCTAAAGCCCCATGAAAAGAATTATCCAGTTCATTACTTGGAACTTACCGCAGTTGTTTTAGCCTTGAAGATTTGGAGGCATTATCTCCTCGGGGAGAAATTTTATCTTTTCCCAAACTACAAATCGTTGCAATATTTGTTTTCCCAGAAAGATTTAAATATGAGACAACGTCGGTGGTTGGAGTTTGTGAAAGACTACAAATTTGACATCCACTATCACCCGGGCAAGGCGAATATGATGGCGGGTGCTTTGAGTCGGAAGCCCGAGGAGGAGTTAGCAGAGATATGGAAAGCCAAATGGAAGGATCTTAGCTAGGAGGATACGGTTGCTAGGGAATTTATGTCGGTATTGACCATTACGCCTACTATTGTGGAAAGGGTTGTAGAAGCTCAAGGAAGGGACAAAGGCTGTTAGGATCGTATACTCCAATTGTTGACCGAGGGAGCTGAATCCTTCTCTATAAGTTCCGAGGGTCGGGTATGTTTCCACGGGAGACTCATTGTCCTGGACGAAGGGGATTTAAGATGAGCTGTGATGAAAGAATATCATGGGTCTAAATTTTTAGTGCATCCCGGTGGGGACAAGATGTACCAAGACTTGCGCCGTCAGTATTGGTGGGCGGGCATGAAGCGGGATATTTTTGAGTTCGTTTCCTAATATACTACTTGTCAATTGATGAAAGTAGACCACCAAAGACCAACGGGTTTGTTACAACCATTGAAAATTTCGGTATGGAAGTGGCAGAGCATCTCGATGGACTTTATCACGGGATTACCAACGTCGCAGAGAGGTCATGATTTTATTTGGGTGATTGTCGATCGCTTAACTAAGTCGAAACATTTCCTACCCGTGCACACAGATTATGATACTGCTCGTTATGCCCGGCTATTTATTGCGGAGATTGTTAGACTCCATGGGGTGCGCATCAATATAGTCTCCGATAGAGACAAGATTTTTATTTCCCATTTTTGACGAAGTTTCCAAGAAGCTATGGGAACTGAATTGAAGTTGAGCACCTTTTATGACCCTCAAACAGATGGGCAGACGGAAAGAGTCAACCAAATGTTGGAGGATCTGCTCCGAATGTGTGAGCTTGATTTCAAAGGTGGTTGGGAACAATATCTCCGTTTGGTTGAATTTGCTTATAATAATTTGTACCAATTCACCTTTGGGATGGCACCTTATGAAGCCTTGTATGGCCGGCCTTGTAGATCGCCCACTTATTGGTTGGAGGTGGGGGATAATAAATTTCTTGGACCTGAAATGATCCATGATACTTCTTCTAAGATTGAACTCATCCGGAATCACATCCGAATAGCTCAAGATCGCCAAAATAGTTATGCCGATGTGAATAGAAGGCATGTAAAGTTGGAAGTTGGAGATCAAGTCTTGGTGCGAGTATCGCCAATGAAAGGTATAAAGCGCTTTGGGAAGAAAGGGAAGCTTAAATTGAGATTGCGAGTGGTACCCTTGGTGTGAGTTCAATGGGGTCATCATAACGTCGAGGAATCGACGTGGGAGCGTGAGGACGATATGCGGGAAAAGTATCCGCATCTCTTTTTGCAAGGTACGCCTAAATTTTGAGGGCAAAATTCCCTCATAAGGGGGGGAGTACGCAAAAATCCTCGCTTTTGAGAAACGTATTTTATATTAATTTACTATGTGAAGTCTATAAAATATTGGCAATGGAGTAAATATTAATTGAATGAGTTGAAAGATAATATTTACCAGATTGTTGCATATTTACTGTTATGTGTATGTAAATATCATCATGTTACGTTTTATAGTGTCATGTGCTTTAAACGACACTTATGGTATAAATGAAACCGAACCTTGAAATGACTTAAATACTTCGGGATGCCAATTTAGAGGGCGTAGTTAGTCCCGAAATGTGCGAGATAGTCAAAATAAGTGCCATATTGTATTTTTGAGTTTCGAGTACTTTTGACTAGTTATGGCTTAAATGCGTAGTTATGAGTCATTTTAATGTGGTATTAACAATTTAGGTTAGGAATTTAGACTAAAGTCAAGATTTAGTCTTGCTAAGCCCTACATTTCTTATATGTGTGCATTACTAAACCTAGAGAGAAAGAGAGAAGAAGATAATTGTGGAGAAAAGAGGAGAAAAGAAGAAAATTGGAGATTGAGGATTAGAGTTGTTTCTATCAAAGGAAATCTGAGATTTAAAGCTCAGGGCAAGTTTTCTTACTTGCTAATGTATGGTTTAGGATGAATAATTTGTATTTATTGTTGTGGATTGGTTATGGTTCAACAATTTTAGGGTTTATAGGGATTAGTAGGTTTGGAACCCTTGGAATTTGATTTAGATGCTTAATAGGGTAAATTATAGTAGTCAGATGCATTTAGGATTGGTTGGTCACAATGAATGATCTTGGTTTGGGTGGAATTGAGTTGGGAAAAATTTGGAGACTAAGACTCCATAGCCGAAATTTACAAATCTGGGTTGGGCGAATCGATTTGCCCCTAGAGAATTGATTTGCTAAAAGGGTAGGCTACAGGTTTGGATGGACCGAATCGATTCGGCCAAGCCAAACCGATTCGTCAGTTTGCAGAATGCCAGGATCTCTTGACGGAATCGATTCGGCCAAGGCGAATGGATTCGTAAATCCTGCTGTTTTGAGTTATTTTTCTAACTCAATTTTTTCCCTTCTTCTTTAAGCTTAGGACCTAGGAACCTTCTCTTATGTAGTAAACTTAGAGTCCTAGAGTCTTAGATGAGTTAGTTAACTACCCTACATTACAAATGGATTAAATAAGGCTTGTTCTGGGGGTGTCCAAATTGATGTTAAGGATTTATATTCCTTTAGTTAATTATTATGAGACTAGGAGTTGTAAGGGTATATTGGGAGACTTTAGAAGCTCAATTGAGGTATGCTAGACTTGGTGGTATAGTGACACCATAAATTCTTAGAGTATGAATAAGAGGTTCATTAATCACTGAAGTTATAATGATGGCATGAATTACGTGTGGCTCCGGATGAAATGTGATGTTTCTATTAAAATGGAAATAATATAATAAATAATAATTTACTTAAACGCACATCTTTAAATGCTATCATAAGGGAAGTACGCGCATGAGGTGAATTCCCATGGCTAATGAATGCATACCGAATATAGTCCTTGGCCATATGTCCGGTTATTAAGTACGTTGTATTTATTGTGCGATGTGGGGTAATTTCGGGTGTGGTTATGACTCACTCGCAGGTATATGGCCACTTCTCGACGTGCGTTAGGATGCCCCGGTTGTCTAATTTTATAGGCCCCAAAAGATGATAGTCATTTAGGGACGCGCACAGTGGAAAAACCCGGACGGGCGGTCTTAGAATGGCTATATATAGATGAATATAACTATTCTTATTCAAGTGGGACTTGATTTATGCAAAATGCCATAAAGAGCAAATAATTGTGATTATTTTTCATAATGAGATATGGAACGATGAAATGAAACAGGGTAAATGATGGAAATTCTTAATTAATGATATTTATTCACATCCTCTTGCATAACTGAATTAACTTATGATCATTTAATTGCCTTAGTTTATGCATTGAGTTGAGTGCGTAGATTCTTATCACTATCAATCATGATTAACTGTTCATAAATATCATACTCTTTATTCATCTGGTGATCATATAAAACTGGGCCCTGACCCATTTATATTTCTTATTTTGCATGAATTGTTCATTCGCTCAGGTGCTCCGCCGCAAGGACGCCAGTTCTGACTTTCCTATTCCGATGTTTTGGGAGCCGTAATACTTTGTGGATGTTACGGGATATTTTGTAGTAGACACCTTCATTTTTGTACTCTAGTTATGATCGGGTCATTTACTCGGGCGTGTGGCCCAAGCTTTTGTATTTGCTTATAGTAATGTATTATGTAACTTAATTTAATTGTTCAAACCACTTGTAAGAGACTGTTAACCGACAGACTTTTCGGTGTTATATATGTATTGTTCAGTTTTATTCTTGTAGAATTCATCCACTTTCTTTTTAAATTGGGTTGCTTAAACATTTTCTTTAACTTATAAAATAAATTTTTTGGCAACCCGTTTTTCTGAAATATAGGGTGGTTGTTCCGTATACTTATTGTATTGTTGTGATGCTGAGAATGATCCATATATGATTCCTATTATTATTGGAGTATCGGGCTGGCCACCCCTTATTTTTGTGAGCAGGTTGTCACGTATATAAATTTTGAATTTAATTCCATATAAATGGGTCTCTTCAGCTCCCATGGATATGGAATGGGTATAAGCTTATTCTAGGACATGTTCATATCTAGAGGTGCAACACACATGATCCAAAAGGCACCAAAGAAGTTAGAATCAAGGATTGAAGTATATATCTTTGTTGGTTATCCAAAAAGTTTTTAAAGGTACTTCATGTATATTTCCTAATCATAATAAGGTCCCTGATGGTACTAAGGTCCATTTATTGAAAGATGAGTATGTGTTAAATCACGAGCCCAAAATTAGGCTAGTTTTATGAGAGAACAAGGAACATCATACTATTGGTGTTATTAGACCATTCGTACAAGACAAAATACAACATAATATCAATAATTCTTTACCTAGTGATGATTGGAGAATTATTGATGATTAAGCAACACTTGTCACTCATAATAGCCCACAAGTGGTTCCATGTTATAGTGGGAGATTTATGAGACATATTAATAGGATGGTGTTTAGGGGTGAAAACTTTAGTGAGATCCTAAGTGGACATAAAATGGGTTCTAGGAAATATGATAAGTAATTCCAAGATAAAATACTTTTATCTTTAGCTTAATAGTATGAATACCAAGTAGGATTCGATGTACTCGAATCAGGTTTGGGAACTTGTAGACTTTCTAATGGAATAAAACCCATCAGTTTCAAGTGAGCCTAAAAGAAGTTAAAAGATAGATAAATGGTATGTTACAAACCTTAAAGGAGAGGTTTGTAGGGAAATAATTTACAATGAAATAAAGTGATTGATAATGAGAAAAAAATTCTCACAAAAAGTGATGTTAACGTTCATCAAGATTCTTTTAGCGTCAAGATTCTTTTATGGGTCTTGTTGTAATCCATATGAGGAGAAGCATGTTTATGAATATGATGATCTTGCTAACCTCCATGGTCTCTAAAAATCTTAGTATAATTCTTCTAACATCTTGAATATTCAAGCATGTGATCCACCAAAAGTAAGCCTTTTGTGTGACAAATCTTGGAGATGAAACCATGGTGAATTACAAGAGAATCAATTTCTCTCTCCTAGTCCCTTCACAAAAACATGAATAGTGTGTTTTCTCTCCATATCTAACCCACCATAATGGATTATAGCCCTAAAACCCTAGCTAACACTAATATATATAGGTATAAGTCACGTGTTTTAGCTAAATTGGGATTGCAAAGAGTTGTGGTTTACTACATGGACAATGGACTGCACTAGGGAATAAAGAAAAATAATTATGTTATCTTCCATATAAATAACATAAAGTTATAAATTATAACTCCATAACTTGTTTCCTTACATTATTTAATCACGATTAATTCCACTAAATAATCACGAATACACTCCAATTTAATCATCGCAAAATCACTCAGATAAAGAAATCTTATTTGAAAAGTTGATTATGGTACCTAATACGATTCCCCTTGTTAAGTGTCCAATACACTCTTGGTTAAATAAATTTTCCTCTAATCAATCTTAACCAAAAAATTTAACTTGTTCTCTACTCTATTGGATTATTAAGTAATCAATTGGCCAGGTTTTGCTCATAGAAATAATTATATAAGCTTATTAAGAGAGTATCACAATCTAAGATATTTCTTGGACATGGATTCCTCTGAATTATGATATCAGTCCTACTCATAAAATGATGGCTCAACTTGTAGGGATCTATTGAACTAATATATAATTGAATTTCATCCACAAAATTCAAAACAAGAGTTGCACAATAATTTTAATCCTCATAACTCTTGGAATTAAGAATGTGTGAACCCTTTGAAAATGCACTGAGATTTCTCAAGTCTAATCTAGGTGAACTATAAACTTGAACCTCACATATGGTTATGTTTGATACATTCCTGTATGTATTGATCACAAACCTCTTTTAAACTGTCAAACAAATTCTTAAACCATTAGATATATTCTTCCTAGCTAAGACAAACCATTAGGATTACACATGAATTTATACTGATAGGATGTCACTCCCTATATAGGTTGTGATATGTTCAATTCAACTAGAACCACAATTTTAATCTTTTGTGAGAAGGACGAACCTAACTCACTAGAATTACTACTAAGTTCAATTGATCGACATTATATACAATATATTTAATACCAATATAAGGCATTCTTATAAACATGATTCTTATTTAAAATGTACAGACACACCTTTAGTGAAAAATAAATTCCATACATGGTTTTAATAATGAAACGTCAATAATCTCCGACATATTCTTAATTCCATATACTTATGCATCCAACTCCCAACCCATCTACTCTACAGTGTGTACCCCTAATTTATAAGGATTAATCGGGTATTATCCAATACAACCTTTTCCACTCAATTATAACCTACTTGTTCGATATCACGAACTAGGTTAAACCTACACTTAATGTATTTAATCTTTTTATGAGTTAAGGTTTCTTTTGAACTTGCAATTGTATCGATATATACACTGAAAAGTGTATAGACAATTTCACTTGAATGAACCTCACTCAAGATACTTAGGGAGTTACCGATTTATATTTCATCTTTAATTGACTTTGAAGTTGAAACAACTTTAGCCACCTGAGCGGAGTCAATAGTCTAATTTTGCTTCACACTCCTCCAATTTATGACTCCTTATGTAAGGGTAAACTCATATTTTGAAGTAAAAAACTTGGAATTCTTATCCGAGTGAAAAATGGGTCTGTGTACCTAAATGATATAATTTTATAATATTAAAATCTGCTGACCATTCCAAAGGCATAATATATATTCAGTCTAAGATAATATAACATACATAAAGTTTTCCTCCATTAAAGACAAAGATATATTCCTCACTCCTTCTATCTAATCAAGTGTTTAAGGATATTGATCCCTAGATAGATTGATTCCATTCTTGAAACCAAAATCCTTCCATGGAATCTCGATGCTAATCTTATGAGTACAACATTGAGTTAACTACTTTTGGATAGTCCCATCAGAATTTTATCCAATCTAGATAAAGCTTGATCATAAGGATGTGATTGGCTAGTCCAAAGTAATTAATATTGGGTTATCTAGATAAACACATTGTTATGTAAGACAATATGCCACGCCATTAACGATTAGGAGAATATCATTTATTATTTTTACTAGAAAAACCACCACATTTTCACCATGATTTTTATACAAATAAGAATTATTAGAACTTCTATCAAAATTAAAATATTTATTTCCTAATTAAATTGAATATTCCAAGACCTTGATGTGATCTTATATCCGTAAATGAATCTTACAAGATTACATCACCTGAATTTCCTAAATTTTTACTATGTACATGTCAAGAAAATCATTTAACAATAATGCTTTTGAGTTGGAAGAATTCTGTTAGGTTTTAGTATTTCTACCAATAAGAAGACTCGTTCATAGCTAATACCTTTCATTCTAATTAAACCATTTCTCTAAACATACCTTGAAGGTTTTCACCATCCCATCCATCTGTCTTTCTAACTTCTTCTACATCCACTTGAACCTGATGGGTTTTATCCCATCAGCAAGTCTACTAGTTCCTAAAACTCTATTCGAAAATATTGAAACTCCTTTTGGTATCGATAGTCATTATCAAAATTAATGGTCATTGTCTTAGAAATCTTTATTATAGTTCATTAGATCCAATTTGTGTTTTCTTGGGATCTCATCAAGATGATCAGACAAAACACTAGTTGTTCATAATCTCTATTAGAGCTCCCACTATGACGTGGAACCACTTATCATCTAGTATAAATGACACGTGTATCCTAATCATCAATAATACCTCCACTATCATTATGCATTGTATTATTAATATATTAGGCTATGCTTAATCTTGCATGGGTGGTCTAGTAACAATGGTAATATGATGTTCCATTTTATCTTCTCAGTCCAGCTTATGTCTATGCACATGGTTTATTACCTAATCCTTTTTCAAGAATTGATAATTAATGAAATAAGTAAACTTTTTTAGGTAAGGAACGTGATATACAATGCATTTATAACATACAGGATAACTAACAAAGATACATGATTCTCTACTTAATTTCAACTACCTTGGATCCTTCCATAGCACGAGTGTCGGGCACCCCTATCTCTGAATATGTTATAGAATAAACATGTGCACATTCTGCATTTCCTAGGAAGTTAAAAAGATCAATTAGGATCAAACTAAATCCAGAACGCCAATATCCATATCTTATGTAAAATCTTAATATGAATGTCACAACCCTCAATAACTAACCATGGAAATATCATATATAAAAGAGCCTTGTTAAATAATTTCCTCTACACCATTCCTAAGTGAACACCCAGTGTAGAAAACTAGGTTATTATACCAACTACCGATAAATGAATCCATAAATTTCCTAAGAGGCTGACACCCGCATAATTAAATCGCAGAGTTTTAATTAGTTTACTTAACGTATGATCCACCTTAGTCTTGTGCACTTTGAAATAATAAATCCCTTTAAACATATAATGTATAAGTTGAATATATCAATACCTTTGAGTTATCATCAATGGAATTAATGAAGTACCCAAAACCAACTTTTGACCAGATAGTTATAAACCACATAAGTCAAAATGAAGCATTTCCAACACACCTTTAACCCTTTAGATTTTTTTCCGCGAAGGGTCACTTGGTTATTTTACATTCTAAACAATATTCACATACTTGAATCGTGCCTCCACTTCCAATGAACTCACTTGTCCCTTTTAGTAAGTGCCAAAGTTATGATTGGTTAAATAAACAAAGAGTTTTTCTCTAATGAATTTTCCAATAACATTATTCACTTCCATATTTAGCATTATTGGTGAGACAAACCTCATAATGTATTTAATACATTATCATGTACGAAAACATATAAAAGATATTTCATTTTTAATAAACCAATTATATAAAATTAATCAAATATATGTTCAAAAATAATTTAGAAACCGAAAAAACCTTTTTTAAAACCTAGTACATTAAATAATTTACCTACATTATCATTATGTCTTCATCATAATCTAAAACGATATCTCACTTATAGTATTGCTTAGTTATTCGCATTTCCCTATATCTTTATTTTAAGTAATTTCTTAGTTACTTGGAACCTCTGTGAAGAGTTTTAGTCGTGATTTATATTTTTCAAATCTACACATTAGGTTTTTGTAGATTGGACCATATATAATTCATTTAGTTTTAAAATAAAACCATTATTTTATCATTTTCCTTAAAATTCTACTTACTTGTAGTTAGAATACCCGTCTTTCGACGATTTCAATACTATCAAGGAACATGAATATTCTTTTTTTTTTCTTTTTGGTCGCATACCATGAATATTCTTAACCAAAAATCGTTTCACCTGAGACTTATCCCTATCCTTACACCTCGATTTCGGGAAATAACTATATCTTTTTTCAATAACTACCACCATCATTTGGCCACCGTCGATTTTCACTTTTGGAATACAAAATGGATCTGGGTTTCCCCACCACATATAACACAAAGAATCCCTTATTCACCCAATGATAAAAATTATTTTAATAACATGATTCTTACTTTGAACATCATAAACCAACATCTGTGTTTACCAACTATCATCGGTCTATTCGTTAAAATTAAACATGCAAATAAAGAAGTTTCCTATTGGGGGACCAAACATAAATAATGCTTAAATTAAAAGAATACCTTAAATTTTAAAATATTGTTCTTCCTTAATTACTTTCAACGATTGGTGGTCCTAAAGCTGATGTGAGGAGTTATCACATCGCAATTTTAAAACGTCGATGATAATCGAGCGTTTAGTATTTTTCTTATCACCTTAAGTTACAATAATATAAAATTACATTTTCAGTCATTGAAACTTATTTCAATTAACAAATTAAGTATAAAACCAGTCAGTGAGAGTTGAATTCATTATAGAAATTATATAATTATTCACTAACAAAATTAATGAGATTAATTTAATAAAATTATAAAGTGGCATCCATCTACTGCCTAATATAGACTAATATTGGCATACATCCTAGCCCCATTATGAAGTGAGATTTTTCATGGGGATCCTTAATCACCCCCACATTAAAGTAGACATATTTTTATCTTTCAATTATGTTCTTTGAATAGTTCAAGAAGCATTTGTCTTACATAATTGAATAGTCAATGTCATTTTGTCCCACAATTAAAGATACTCACTCTATTAGGGAGGATACTATTGATTATGTTTAAGTATATACCATCATTTCATTCCTCGAATAAGAATCCACTCGTGAAGAACTTCCCCATTGGGGGGACTAAACTCTCTCACATCCCGTTCTTGGAATTATCAGTTAAGAGTTTCGAGAATATTAGATGCCATGATTAAATATTTCAACTGGGGCCTAGACTGAAGCTAATGTGAGGAAATAGTCGCATTATAATATAAAAACACCAATGGGGACTGGGAGGTTTATCTAAAATCCCCTCTCCCAGTTAAAATTATAAATTGAGGGTATTTTGAAAAATAGTCCATTCAATTTTCAAAGGGGGCTTGAAGGTAATCTTGAGATTAGGAACAAATCCCTAATTGGCAATAGTGTTTGAGATAAAGCAACTGAGGCAGCTCAATTATGACAGCTCAAGCGTGGCAACTAAGCGAGGCAGCTTGGCGCGTCAGCTCATATTTTAGCTTGTTGTATTAGTCATATTGTATTTTTATTTATGATTGACTGTAAGCTATAACGATTGTAATGACGTAACGATAATAATAAATGAGTTTATATGAGGTCAAACGGTACTTGCGAGAGACTAGGCTTGGCAGGGTCTGGGAGAGCTTTCATGCTGTATCGAATGACCTCACCGTGGTAACTTTAGATGGACTTGGTTTGGAGGATTGAGAAGTGAGGCACCGTTGGGTCTTGTCCTGACCATCTTAGATACACCTAGTAAAACACCGAAGGACCTTGACCGTGGAACCTCGGGCGGAGCAGCTTGGAGTTCCATCAGACGTTAGGCTGTGAACCAAACAATCCTCTACTTAATGTCACATATACTGTAGGTGATGTCACTAGCCAGCTAAACAATGTCAGACATAAACTTGAGTAAACCATCGTGGTATTTGGGGCTGTCAGGAAGTTGGTGAGCCACGTCTGCGGCAATAGACCCCTCCCCTGATACACAGTGGTCAGGCAAAAGGCATGTCTTGGCATTTAATGTTTATGATGTGGAGCCAACTAGTGCATCATGCATTTAATGTTGTGACATAAAGTATGAGGGATGTCTTTCATAGTTTCAATGACTGAGTTGCCTCGGGGATGGTGTGGGGGCTATTTAAGGACCCCAACCACCCCTGAGGAGATATATGATCTTTTTGGAGAACTCTAGAGTTATTACTAGAGATACACATCAGAGAGAGAGTTATTGCAAACCAAAAGGGTTTATCCACTCACCATTGTTATTTATTGTGCAGCTTTTAATACTTGACAGAAATTCTTGAGGGTGTATGGTGTGTTTCTACCTGCCTACCAAGGTGTATCTGGGGTTCTTACTTCTCTCTCCCTCTACCCAAGTTACTTCTAAAAGTTCATTACTATCTCCTGAGTTATACACGAGAGACTTGTGAGTTTAAACTGAGTTCGTATTCATTGGGTTTGCGTTTGTATATTCTATCATTAATCCAAGGTCTTGGGCTAATTAACTTATCATTACCATACTCAAAAGGGGTTACGCCTCCATCTATAATCTAAAGTACCCTCTTACATTTGGCGACTCTGCTGGGGAGGAATTCTTCTAAGCAAGGAGTATGGCACAAGATAACGTTAATCGAAGGCTCAACTTTAATGGAATTTAACATAGTGAAGACCAAGCAACAAGAGAACTGAAGGCCCTAAGGGACGGGACTCCTCGAATAGAAGTGCCTCCAGTTCAGACAGCAACAGGCGCTCCAGGGGTAATGCAAGATTCCATGAGTGCTGGGCTGGGACCTGCTCTGGTGGCCCTCCTCATGAGTAAGTTTTATTAGTTTTTACAGACCCCTCTAGCTTCAACAGGAGCAGCCCCAACGGCCCCACTAGGTGCAGGTACAGCAGGAACAGCCCCGACAAACATACCCTCCGTCGTGAATCCTCCCAGCACTGTTGAAGCTATGGGGGTCTGTAAAAACTCACAAAACTTACTCATGAGGAGGGACACCTGAGAAGGTCCCAGCCCAGCACTCATGGAAGCTTGCATTACCCCTGGAGCGCCTGTTGCTGTCTGAACTGGAGGCACTTCTTTTCTAGGAGCCTCGTTCCTTAGGGCCTCCAGTTCTCTTGTTGCTTTCTCTTCACTATGTTGAATGTCATCAAAGTTGAGCCTTCGATTAAAATTATCTTGCGCCATACTCCTTGCTTAGAATAATGCCTCCCCAGCGGAGTCGCCAAATGTAAGAGGGTACTTTAGATTATAGATGGAGGCGTAACCCTTTTTGAGTATGGTAAAGATAAGTTAATTAGCCCAAGACCTTGGATTAATGATAGAACATACAAACGTAAACCCAATGAAGACGAACTCAGTTTAAACTCACAAGTCTCTCGTGTATAACTCAAGAGATAGTAATAAACTTTTAGAAGTAACTTAGGTAGAGGAAGAGAGAAGTAAGCACCCCAGATACACCTTGGTAGGCAGGTAGAAACACACCGTACACCCTCAAGAATCTCTGTCAAGTATTAAAATATTCTTAATAAATAACAATGGTGAGTGGATAAACCCTCTGATTTGCAGTAACTCTCTCTCTCATGTGTATCACTAGTAATAACTCCAGAGTTCTCTAAAAAGATCATATATCTCCTCAGGGTGGTTGGGGTCCTTAACTAGCCCCCCAAACCATCCCCGAGGCAACTCAGTCATTAAAATTATGAAAGACATCCCTCATACTTTATGTCACAACATTAAATGCCTGATGCACTAGTTAGCTCCACGTCATAAACATTGAATGCCAAGACATGCCTTTTTTCTGACCACTGTGTGTTAGGGGAGGGGGCTGTTGCCGTAGAGGTGGCTCACCAACTGCCTGACAGCCCCAAATACCATGGTGGTTTACTCAAGTGTATGTCTAACATTGTTTAGCTAGTTAGTGACATCACCTACAGTATATGTGACATTAAGTAGAGGATTGTTTGGTTCACAGCCTGACGCCCGATGGAACTCCAAGCTGCTCCGCCCGAGGTTCCACGGTCAAGGTCCTTCGGTGTTTTACCAGGTGTATCTAAGATGGTCAGGACAAGCCGCAACGGTGCCTCACTTCTCAATCCTCCAAACCAAGTCCCTCGAAAGTTCCCACGGTGAGGTCATTCGATAGAGCATGAAAGCTCTCCCAGGCCTTGCCAAGCCTGGTCTCTCGCAAGTACCGTTTGAACTCACATAAACTCATTTATTATTATCGTTACGTCATTACAACAGTTATAGCTTATAGTAAATCATAAATAAAAATACAATATGACTAATACAACAAGCTAAAATATGAGCTGACGCGCCAAGCTGCCTCGCTTAGTTGCCACGCTTGAGCGTCACGCTTGAGCTGCCTCGGTTGCTTAATCTCAAACACTATTGCTAATTAAGGATTTGTTCCTAATCTCAAGATTACCTTCAAGCCCCCTCTACACAATTATAAATGTCTGAATAAAAATTCTTAGTAATTACCAGTTTACTTGTACAAATTAAATTATCTGATCTCACTATCCTCATTTTTGAAAAATTAAAATAAAACATAGAGATCAAAATTTAATTTATACCATTAAATTAATTATCCAATTAAATTCAATTTTGAACAAAATAACTAAAACATAGTTTCCATAAAAAATGTGATATATGTCAGTCTTGAAATTAAATCCAAGTTGTCATTAAAATATGGGTCCTTGATTATTCAATTAATTAGCATACACAATTATGCAACATAAAATATGAGATAAGAGGTATATGATCAAACACAAGCATACACAATTATATATAAGAAAGGAAAAAAAATCCTTTCCATCATGGCCAAATATTTTTCATTGAGTAGAGTGCTTTTGGATTGGAAACTTCCTTCAAGAGGAATCAATCACAAATTAGAAGTCCGAGGGGATGGATAGTCCAAATAAAAAATAAGTCTAGCCATTCTCATCATTAGTTATGGCATTGGCTAAAAGTGTCACAATAATGAGTGTTAGGGTTGTGGTCACAAGTAAAAGTTTCACGGTTGGGGGTGTCTTCACTCTGATCTTTCTTCTTCGAAATTAGGGTTTTTTCCTCTTTGATCAAAAGTATGTCTTTTTAACCATCCAACAGACTTGAATACTCCATTAAAGGACCATGAGTCTTGATTATAATACTTCCAAATTCCATAGGACTTCCACTATGATCAAACTCAATAGAAATATAGGATTGTAGAAAATAAAAGCTATTACACCCCTCACAAAAACCTCTGAATGCACCGATTAATGAAACAAACATAATAACCTAGTTACTATAATAAAATCGAATCCATGAAGAAATTTATGGACGGACAAACCATCCTAGGATCCATTTATATAACAAATACATTAATGCGACTATGGTGGAATGGATATAAACATTCACATTCTACAAAATCATATTATTACAAAATATACACATCCATGAACATATTTTTTAATATATAACCTAAGGTTTTGATCATTGGACAACATTGACCTTTTGAAAATATGATCGGTCTATAATCGAGAGCTTTGAATCTAATTTTTGAGGAAATTGTGATTGTCATAAACACAATTTTTTTATCCCTAAGAACTTCGATTAATCATGAAATGGAAAGTAAAAATCAAGAATTAGGCTTAAAGAACAAACCTAGGGTTTGGAATACAATACCCTTGCAGATCTTGTTGTGATCTATATGAGGAGAAACATGTTTATGAAGATGATAATATTACTATCCTCCAAGTTCTCAAAAATTCTTTGAACATCTTGAATATTCTTTTATATGATCCACCTAGAGTAATTCTTGTGTGTGGTTAATATTGGATAGGAAACCATAGTGAAATATAAGAGAAATAACTTTATCTATCCTCACTCTAACAACCCGTCCTTTTGGAGACAATTAAATTCCATAATTTATATAAATTGGCAATTTGGAGAATTTCTCGAAATAGTATTTTTGGGATTTTCGAGGACTAGATGATTTTCGATGGGTGTTATATTTACTTTTGGGATTAAGTAAATATTAGTTGGAGTATTTTCATAATATGTCGTCGTTGGGTAAAGCTACAGAAGATGATATTTTAATGGGAATACCATTTTTATTTGCTTTGGGTTAAAATAGTGATTTACGGTCAAGTACCTCGGATGGAAATTTCGACTGCGCCGTGAGTCTCAGAATGATCGAGATAGTCGAAATCTGATTGTCGAAATTGAGTTTCGGGGAATTTTAGAGTTAAAAGTAACTCGTAATTGAGTAAACGAGTCATTTTGGGGTTTTAAGGGTTAAAACCCTTTTTCTTCCTATATAAAGAGGGGGAGAGGGATAAAAGATAGAAAAGAGAAAGAAAAGGGAGAAGACAGAGAGGAAGGAAGAATGAGGAGAAAAAGGAGATTCGGGCCAAACTCCGTCGGACGCGACTCGGGATCGTCGGATTTTATCCACGAGGCAAGTGTTTACTTGCTGTATTTACTTTTGAGCATAAATATCATATCTTAGTTTGGTATTAACAAACCCTTAAAATTTTGGGTTGGGTTTTCATGGATAAAACGGGTTTTCGGGAGTTAAAACGAATAACCCCCCAAAATTTGCTAATTGGAGAAACTTAGAAATTAATTGGTGATTTCGGGTTCTAGGACGTTTAGAACCCATACTATATGTGTACATGTCGTTGACTGAGGTTGTAGGACGTTGGATGTGGAGATAAAAGCTTGGGAGAAGCTTTCATGGCTAAAACAGCTTCTCAGAGAAGAAGCTGCTCGTCATGATCGATCGATCGGCTGGCAGAGGTCGATCGATTGAAGCCTCGATCGATCGATGACCAAGGGTCGATCGATCGACCCTCCAGGAACCTTGGCAATTTTTCCTAGGGTTAATTGCATGGGTTGGATTCCAATTTGTATTGATTCGAGGTTAATTATGGGTTAACATAAGGGATCCTTTAGGAGTATATAGTCCTCCAGTTGAGAAAATTTTAGAAGGGCAAGGTGAGAGTTGTAAATGTATAACCCTTAAACTATATCTTCGAGAAAAATAGAATAATTGTAGAATTTGAAGGTTTAGGGTTCCTAAGTTAGGGTGGGGACCTCTGGGTGAATATATGGGCGAGATGTAGTCCTTGGGTTCATGGAAATGAAATCCATATCCCACTAAATTTAAGTTTATTGGGGAAAGGATAATCCCTAGGATATTTTAGTGGGCAATTAGGCCTATATAATTATGCGTATAGGAAGCATAATTATAATCATTGGTGGATTGAGTATATCCTACGAGATAGTTAGGATAAATTGGTAATATAGATAGATATTCATTTAATGTAAAATGGTATAATTGGAGATATCTAATAAATCCTTGGATGGGATTAAGGTATGTATTGTTTATTAAAGTAAGAAAATACTTTGGGTTTAGTATCCTGCGTATATGAATGCATAATTATGATTCTTTAAGATAATCTTTGGAATTATTGGTCATCGCTAGATGTGATTGGCAATTATGGCCATTTATATATATTTGAGGAGGAATATATACTATGTATATATACTATGTGATTAAAGTGTATATATGATATGATATAAATGACTTTTGAAAATGTAAAAATGAATGTTTTCGAAATGGAAAAGAAATTATTTTTATAAATGATAATTCATGTATACACACCTCTCTAAATTGCTATCATGAGGGAAGTTGCGTGCGTATGGTGAATCCCCCTGGCTAATGAATGCAAGGTGGATATAGTCCTAGGCCATATGAGCGATTATTGTATGTTTTTTGCGCTGGTGAGGTAATTTTGGGTGTGGTTATGACTCTCCCGCGGGCATATGGCTGCTTCCCGACGTCTTGTGTTATAGGATCCCAGGTTGTCTTGATGATAGGCCTTGGAAGATGATAGCCATTTAGGGGCGCGCACAGTGGGGAAACCCGGACGGGCGGTCTTAGAACGCATTATATAATATGATATATAACTATTCTCAATAATGTTGGACATTATTGGTATTAAAGCAATTTATGATAATAAATTGGCTTTAAGTACATTTCCTGGATGGACGGAGCGAAATGGGATAAATTAATTGGCTTCGGATACACTTCCCCGATGGAAGAAAGGAAATGGAAGCATATGATATGAAAAAGCATTTTTATGATAACAAAATTGGCTTTTAAATACATTTCCTAGATAGAAGAAGGGAAATGGGATGTTATAAAACAAAAAAACATTTTTATGATAATAAAACTGGCTTTTAAAAAGCTATATGATTTGTTAAAGTAATTTATGATAATGAGTTGTCTTTTAAATACATTTCCTAGATATAAGAAAAGAAATGGAAAGTTTTGAGATAAAAATGGAAATAAAGTAAATGAATTCTCATTCCGGGAGATAGATCCGGATGTATATTGTAATATGAGTACGTATAAATTGAGTGCTGAGGGTCAAATAGATCCCGACGATCGACCTTGCCGCATAGTAGTGTATCGGGGGGTTCCTTGTTTGGATTTCCCTTTGTGAGACACCCCAAGCACGAACATGGCTTAGTGTTGAGACTGGGTAGAAGTTTAACCTTTAGTGCTCTAATATTAGTATTTCTTATATGGTCTATGTATATATATACACGTTATGTACTGAGGGTCTTATGGATCCCGACGATCGACCTTGCCGCATAGTAGGGTATCGGGGGGGGGGGGGGTTCCTTGTTTTGATTTCTCTTTGCGAGACACCCCACGCACGAACATGGCATAGTGTCGATACTGGGGAGAAGTTTAGCCCTTAGTACTTGGACTAACTAGGATTTTTAGAAGATGGGTTACAGTTTAGTTAGTCGGTGTGGTATGACTAGGATGTTTAGAGGGATGCACTAGGAGTGCACTATTAGAAGAGAGGTGAGGGGTATCTCATGGGAGTGCGATACCAAATTTAAATATGAGATAAAGCCTTTTTCTTAAAATAAGGCATTTATGCACTTGCTAAATATTTTCAAAACTCAGGCTCTGACCGATTTATCTACTTTTACCTTTCTTTCTCTCTCTCTCTCTCTCTCTCTCTCTCTCTCTCTCTATATATATATATATATATATATATATATATATATATATATATATATATATATATATATATATATATATATATATATATATATAGGTGTCCAGACACAGGGACATCTGGATGACACTTCCTTCGAGTCAGACGTCAGCTGCAGCAGGTGTGGATGCGTGCAGGTTCTCGATAGACGCTTCTATCCTTGAAATCTAGATAAGAGGTATTGTATAAACATTCAGGTTAATAACCCAATTGTATTTATTTATTCTTTTAGTGCGGCATTCGATATGGTTGTATATTTTGACCGAGTGTTCGGTTATTTTATTTCATTTCAATTTCATTTACGCATAAACTGTGTGGATATTTTATTTATAGTTGTTTAAAATGAGTAGTTAAGTAAAATTTTGATGCCATCCTAAGAGGTTATTAGTAATTAAATTGGTTTTCGATAGTGATGCTAAGAATGATCCATATGAGACTCCTGTTTTAATTTGATATAGGAGTGATCGCCCGCTATTTTATTAGGCGGGGTGCCACACTCACCTCTTCACAAAAACATGAATAATATTTTTCCTCTCCGTCGTGACCTTCCATATTATATCATTACACTAAAATAATATATATAGGTATATGTCATGTGCTTTAGCTAAATTGGGCTTCTAGAGAATTTCGGTCCTACTATTTGTGAAATGGACTTCGCTATGGACCTAAGATAAGTAATTAAATTGTCTTACAAATAAAATCTCTAAAATCCCAAATTATAACCTTGTAATATATTTGCTTTATTTATTTAATTATGATTAATTCCACTAAATAATCACGATTGCCCTCCAATTTTACTATCTCAAAATCAGTCAAATAAAGATGTCTTATTTGCAAATCTGATAATGGTACATGATGTGACTCCCATGTTAAGTGTTTGACAAACTTTTGGTCAAATCAACTTGATCAATTTTAACAAACATCTAATCAATTCCTCTATTCTCAAACTTAAATTATTTTTTATTTTACCAATTTATACGATAATCCAACATTCAAGATTTATTTATAGAAATAAAATATTTAAGTATATTGAAGGGGTTTCATTATCTAATATCTCTTAGACGTAGATTCCATTGATTTATGATCTTAAAAATACACACACAATGATTTCCAAACTTATAAGGATATATTAATCCAAAATATAATTGAATCGCAGTACAAGGATTCCAATCCTCATAACCCTCATAATCAAGAATATATGCACCCCTTGCAAATGGTGTGAGATTTCCCATCTACGCATCCCATAGACATGAATCTCACGAGTGTTCTATATATCACATTCTTGAATGCACTAGTCACGCTTCTCTTTTAAATTATCAAACATGTTCATTAACCATCAAACATGTTCTCCCAGTTTGAGACAAACCGCTAAGATTTCACATGTAGCTATAAATATATGGTGCCACTCCCTATTTAAGATATGAATTGTTCAATTTGACTTCAACCGAAACTAAGATCTCCTGTGATAAAGCAAGACCATACTCACCGAAATTCCTACTAAGTTCAATTGACCAAAATTGTATATAATATATTTAAGATAAATATAAGTCCTCATCACAAACATGTTCTTATTTCAAATTGAACATGCATGCTTTTAATAAAAGGTAAACGTTATACATTATTTTAAGAATACAACCCTAGTAGGGGTTTTATTCATAAAACTATGTATGACTTTTGTTTTTACATAAAGGTGTGTCACGTTCCTTTCAAATAAGATTCATGTTAGTGATAACGCCGTATATATGGTCTTAAATATATTGTATACAATGTTTTTCAATTGGACTTAATTCTGGTGTGTTGAGAGCATTCTAATCATAAAATATCATAATTCCAGTCCTAGAACAATTGAAAAATTCACAACATAGATAGGAAGTTAACATCCTGTAGTTAAATTTGTGAGTGCAATCCGAGTAGTATATCTAAACTACAAGAACATATCCGATGGTTCAAAAACATATTTCGTGGTTCAAGCACATATCTAATAGGTTAAAGAGGATTGTGACTGGTACATCAGGAATATATTTAATAGAACCATAGGTGAGATTCGAGTACACATGTAAACTATATTAGACTTTAATTATTTTATAATATTTTCAAAAGGTGCATAGGTTCTTAATCTCGAGGGTTATATGGATATGAATGCTTGCGCAATTGTTTCTTTGAATTTTATCTGTTCGATTCAATTTTAATACACAAAATTGGAGGAAAAGGCATAGAAAAAAAATTAGATTGTGATAACTCTTTGATAGTCTTATATATTTTTATTCTACCAATAAACAGGGCGAGTTTATTTATAGCCGATAGACTATCCAATAAGTTTACACGAAGACTGACAAATAAATAAGAAGTTTAATATAATTGATTTGCGAAATATTTATTTGACTAAGCAAGAATTGTATGCTTAATGCAAGGAATCATATTATGCACCATAGCAATTTTGAAAATAATATCTCACTATTTGAGTAAATTTTAGATAATTCAATTTGAGTGAAATTGTAATAATTTGCTAGAATTATTTACAATGAAATGTACAAATGAATAAATTCTGGGGATGTAATTTGGGATTTTTGGGTACCTATTTAGGAGACAATTTAATTACTTTATCTTGTGTCCCTAGTAAAGTCCATTTAACCAAGTCACAAGCCCAAATTCTCTGAAAAATAAGTTTAGGCCAAGCCTAATACTTATACTTATATACATTGGTGTAAACTAAGGTTCCAAGCTACATGAATCATATTTAAGGGTTGTATGGGTGGGGAGGGGGAGAGAGAAAAGTACTACTCGTGTCTTTATAAGGGGCGTGGAGAGATAAAGTCATATCTCACACAAATACCAAATATGCATCTTTAAGTGTGCCCACACATAGAGTCCACTTTAGGAGGATCATATACAAGAAGATTTGAGGATTTTAGAGACCTAAAAAAGGTAATTAATTTCGAACTATTCATGAAATTATTTCCTTGTATTGGATGACCTATAAGGTCCACAAAGGTTGTGCAATTTTGATCTCTAGATTTGTGCTTCCGAACAATCGAAGATCAAGGAACAAAAAAGTTTATTTATAATCTTTACCCCGACAGAATATAATCTAGGAAAATATAAATTTGAAATTCTAGAGTGACATGTCTCCCCAAAGTGATCTTGAATATGTTTTCATCTTGCATTTCTGAGCAACTTTGAATTTGGTTCATACCCAAATTCCCAGTGGAAGGTCTTCAAATTGAGGTTTATAGATGAGAATTAATGGATATTTTATGTTCAAAATAAGGGTCTCTATTGTTGAGGTTTGAGAAACAGAGTGCATGTGTATCAAAAAATAATGTATCGGCGTGTAATTAAATAAAAATCCAAAACAAATCTCCCTCTCTCATATAGCCACTATAGCGTTCCACTATCCATCGCTATAGTGATCCTTAAGCCTCTATAGTATCCAACAAGTCCCATTATAGAGGTCCAATTTTCTAACTTGCGAACTCTTCTATCCCTTTCTATTATCTTATAGTAATACACATGATTTTTATTAGACACCAAACCAATGTATATCTCTTCACAACTTCTCCCAATCTCGATTAAATGAACAAAATAAATATTGAAATTCAAATTGTTTCAAAAATAAAATAAATCCAAATAAAGGACAATAAAATAATAGTACATTCTTATTAAACCGAATGCAAAAAATACGGGTTACATTCTTCCACCCCACAAAAAATTTATCCTTGAAATTCATCTAACACTTATCATTATAAACGGAAGAGGAAAATCCAAACGTCCCATAATGGAAAACATAACGAACCAATAACCTCAACCTCAATAAAACATGTAACCTAAAGATCTGATACAACTTCTACACCCCGAGAGAATCCCCAGAATGCTAATAAAATAAATAGTAAAAATCCATCCAATTAAAAACCTTTTCCAAACCATTTTCAATAAACATAACAATTCCCAATGGATAAATAAACATTTTTGGAATCGTATTAATAAGAAATAAAATCTTTATTATCATTAACCTCAAAAGGTCCTTTACAAACATTTTTATAATAAGATGTAAAATGATTTATAAATAAAGTACACGATTTTCTACTCGTTCCTGTAACCGAAATCCAAATAAGCTACATTAACAATTGCAAATCGTTGACTGTATAAAAGTAATAATGTATATATAAATTGTGGGGGTGTAAGTGGAAAACGCAGCAGGATCATATAAATGCTTCGATTGAAATACACATACTCGTGCATGCAAATATGTAAGAGTTTATGCATATAAGCACTCAACAATAATCATAAGATAAATATCACATCCTCGGATCTCACTTCATGTCATTACATATCCTAAAGTCCCCCCATATATAAAAATTCTCGTTGGACTTCCCTTAATATGGAGTGGATTGTTAGTCACCCACTTATTAATAATCATACCAACACTCTGTGGATCCAAAATTAATACAAATATAATATCAAACTAGGATTGGGTGCTCCCATCATCATCCTACCATAATGGCTTAATAGCCATAACAAATGGCTTACTAGCCCCAAGTGTATATGGCGTGGATAACGAGATAAGATGTAATAAAATAGCCTGATTATATTGTTTTAACAAGTTACATTTCAATTCCAAAGCAAACAACAATAACAAACCCACCACGTAAACAAAATCTGTATTTTTATCCTTATTTTAGCCAATATTTAACAATTAAAAAACCAATAATTCATGAGAGGTAAATTATGGGATTTAACTCAATTGTAAGAACTAAAAATCCCAAACCCAATTCCATCTACATATGAAAGTAAGTTCCCTTTTACTAATTATCAGACTACATTACTTAATTGCTTCTACCTAAAATTACAACCAACCAAGCAAAAAGTAAAAACCTACAAAACATCACCAATTATCCAATAATAATGTAATTCTAATTATGCATTATTTATCAATTGTCACATCTAACTTATCATATGGTCACTAATCAATACCCTCAATCCAAATATGCAAGTCCAATCTCAATTCATCAAAATTCATCAATCCTCAATTGAATTAACCCTTAACCAAAACATAAATAATGTTAATACCGTTCAATTTCATCATTAAAACATAAATTTAATGAAGGATTATAAAGCCAAAGGTTTTCTACTTAATTTTAGATCTAGAAATTTGATTTAGGTAAAATTAACACACACACACACACACACACATGCACACGCGCGCGCGCGCGCACACACACACACACACATATATGTGTCTATATATATATATATATATATAATATAAAGGAGGAGGGTTTTTTGTCTCTTCCAATAAACAACTAAGATTAAAAGTTGGTGGGTTGGTCTTTGTCAACTAATGGCTGAGATTTAATATTTACAGGGTTCAAGATGTTGAATAGGGAAGAAATCTAACAGTTGAGAAAACACTACTCCATACAATCTCTGCACACATTTAATAAAACATATATTCCTTTAGATATGGACAGAGCACAAGGCTCGAGAAAACATAACCCCTTATCTTTCACGCAACCATCATCCTCTAACCTTTCATTCTTTTTCACATCCTAAACATCACCTCGAAAACCCCAGTTTTCGAATACACTATCTCTATACACATTCAGAAACGATAATTCTGCCTTACATTTCTACACTTAGTGACATATTTTCTTTTTTAGATAAAAGGAACTGAAACAAAATGGTCACCTGTCCCTCTAAATCACCTGCTCCTCAATTTGTCCCAAAACAAAATGGTCCGGGTCAATTCTTTTTTTTTTACTACTATTTTTTCTGGGTTATTTGTGTTTTGCATAGCAGTCGTAATCTCAATACAAAACCTAAATGTTCTATTTTATAAATATTGGGTCGGATCTATGTACTCTTTTTTTTGTTTAGATATACCATGATACTGATGTTTTTTTTTCTTAGGTTAGATCTCTTTGATAAATGTTCTATTTCATGGGTTTGTTCTACTTGAGTAGTGTTATTATTCAGCTAAAAGAACCGTTGCGTGCGATTATGGGTTTTTGTGATTATGGGTCAGGGTAGTTATTGTTCAATGGGTTGCTGTTTGGATACGAGTTAGAACCGGGTTGAGGTAGTTGCCTGGGTCTGGGTCTGGGTTCGGGTTAGTATGTGTGAGTTTTATAGCGGATGTCGCTTACAACTAGGGTGTGCTGAGCCTGCTTCAGCTAAAGCGAGAGTTGGTAGATCTTTCATTTTTCAATTGTGAAATTTCTAGATCTAAGCACGCTAGTCACAACATATTGAACTTTCTAGATCTGGTTTTTACTTTATTTGAGTTGTTTGTTCCCATCAAAAGGTTCCCTTCCATGTTTATAATTTTAGAGTTTAGTTTTAGTTTTTAACTCCGTTTTTGTGTTGTTGGTTTTGAAGTACCAAACAAGTAAAATTATGTGTTGTTGGTTTTTAACTTTTTTTAGTTTTCAATGTATTTGGTTTTTAAAAAATTGTTGTTTCTTTTTATATAGTTCATTTAAAAGAAACAACAATTTTTTAACACCCAGCTATTGTCCCCATCTCCGACAATCCGAACTCTGGATTCCCATCTTTGGCGATCTTTGCCCATCTCCAGTTCTCAATTGCGATGAGATCAGTTTTTTTTAAAGAAATTTATGATTTAAAGGACCTGAAAAGAACTAAAAAAAATGGTATGAGAGTAGCTTTTTCGAAAAAATTGTTTCAACTTGGCGACTAGCTCTCTCTCTTAAGAAGATGAACGAATAAAAACCCACAAACTAATATAAGCTTTTGCTAACATATGCACAAAAGACGAAACAATTTATATATTATATCAACTTACCTATGTTTAACATACGCACAAAAGAAGAAACAGTTTATTTATATAATCTTTTTCTAACATATGTAATAAGCTTTTGCTAAAAGTTTATTTTTCAGCATTTCCCCAATTGCCCTGTTAGTTTGTAATACGATTTTTTATTTCTCAATATTACCCCTATTGCCAGGTGTATTTTACACCGGTGTTTCAGAGTCTCTAATATTTTTATATGGGTATATTACATAGGTATATTTTTATGGGTCATGTGTTTCTAAACAATATCATTTTGAGCTAATTCTTTTATAAGGTATCTTGAAATTTTTATAACCCATAAAAAATAATAAATAACAACATTTAAAAAAAAAACATATCGCACGGTAATACTGCATTTGGCCTCTCACACCAGAGTTTTTCTCTGAAGTTGATATCACAAAATATCACAAACAATAAGAAATGTAACGTAATAGAGAAAATCAATTAATTATGTTTAAAATAATATTATGGGAATTCTATGCATAAGAAGCATAAAATAATAATAATTATTTTATTATTGTTATATATTTAATTAAAAATATAATTTTGTTCATGTTTCAAGTTATACATGGGATTTCACAAATATAGTATAATTTTTTTTACAGATCGAGTTAAGTGTACATCATCTCAATATAAATATTTACATCAAGACGTTTGAATTTTAGATGCTTATGTTAAAAATGTTATACATGCGTTGACTTGGAAATATTATTTCGAGTGTTATCCTATTATAAATGACATACACTTCATAATATGATTATTTTCAATTCACTTGAGCCCTTCTTGATTGTACAGATTGTTTAATTTTGTAAAGTAGTCCATTGTGAATTAATTAATTGCAATTAAATGAATTCAAACCTTATTTTACAAAGCTGAAAGTGAATGGAGATTGAGAAAGAGATAAAAACACACGGGGAGAGAGGAAGCTTATGTATAGGCATTGACAAATGTCAAGTCTTTTTTAGTTTAATGTTTGGAATTATGTTCAATTTTATTTTATTAATTTACCAAAAATGGTTGGGAGATGCTCATCAAACATGTTATGCTTCGGTTTTGTATGAATAGAATTAAATGTGTCATTTTTATGATTCATTGTTGTTGTGAAAAATATCAAATCTAAATATGAAGGGAGATCCTGAGCATTAAAATATGTTTGAAAGAAAAATGACTATTTAATGAATTTTATTTAGAGTTCTATTTTTCACCGTGCCATCGGCACGGATACACAATTATTATGGCCCATAGGCTGGAGGAAGCGAGGTGGGGTATAATGCAATAGAGTTAAATTATTTTTAAGTTGGCTTTTTATTTCACCGTTCCATCGGCACGGGGACATTTTTATCACGTGAACATATTTATCATGGGAACAAATTTATCGTCGTGCCATCGGCACAGGTACAAAATATTTCAGGAACAAATTTATCGTCGTGCCATCGGCATGGGTACACCCTAGTATATATATATATATATATATATATATATATATATATATATATATATATATATATATATATACGGAGGAGATTAAATTAGTAACTTTCCTAAAAAGTGTCCAAAAACATTAGTTTAATGTTAAATAGATTCACTGTTAAAAAATAACCTTGAAAACTTCTAAAAAAACTTCTTGGAATAATTTGAATCTAATTTGATTTCCATATTGTATCCTTGTTTGAGATTTGTATTAGAAAAATATTGATTTAATATTTTATTTGACTGTTTGGGGGAAATGCTTAAGAAAAACGAGTTTCTTAGAGGAGGATGGCTTGTTTAAAGAAGAGATAATGTGATCAAATGCATGTTTTGAGAAAAAAACAAGTTATAAGAAAAAAAATCCATTCAAATTACCTCGTGACGTGTGCATGAGCCATCCGCGGACACACACATAGTTGTGAGGCATTCTTTCCGCGATCACGGTAAGTTAACCACAATTGTAGCAAATGAATGTCACAACCGAGGTTGAAGGGTTTAAAATAGCAACTTGTTTAAATTGGAAATTACCTAAATTCTAATTTATATAAACCCAAAAATTTGTTAACAAGATATGTTCAACAGACACTATAATGCTTAAAATTTTATCCACACACTACCCCTATCCTTCCTAGAATGTTCTAATACAATAAAAAGGTAAAAGTCTAATTATTATTAATTTTAAACCCAATTCATTAAAGAAGTTTCATAAGTATCAATTAACTAATTTAAAATCCGATTTCACATAACATGACATAATAATATCGAATTAACATTTCCGAATTATTTAAAAACAAATCGCTATTTCCAAAGTATTAAACAATCTATTTATTTGACCCTTTAAATATAAAGGGTATTACACCATATGCCCTTTAATTCTAACACATGTGCTAGAAGAATATCATCTAATAGATTGTTAACCCACATTTTTTGCTATCAATTTGTGGGTGGTACGAGGTTCTCAAATTTAAATTAGTCCTCATAGCCTACTGAAAACTTTGCTAAAGTAGGATACAAAAGTCTTCACCCTATGAGACACGGTGTCAAGTGGTACTCTATGTAGCCTTACAATTTCTTCCATGAAAATCTTATCATACATCTTTGTAGTGATGTATGCCTAAAGTGGAAGGAATCAACTATCTTATTCAACTTATCCATAATAACTGAGATGGAATCGTGACCCCGTTGTGATGTAGGCAAGACGACAATGAATTATATAGATATACTCTAACTTACACGTGAGAACCTTAAGAGTTTTTATAACACCAAGAGGATGTTGGTTATGTACTTTCACCATATCTCACATACCACATCTAGACACATATAACTCAATGTCCATCTCCATACGTGTCCTTAAACATTGTGACTTATATCATGATAATTTTTCTTCCCAGCGAGACGTACTAAAAATAGAGATCCATGTGCGCCTCTACTAATATAGAACATTGTAACTCCTTATCCTCTAGCACACTTAACCTTTAATGAAATCGCAAACCCCTAATAGATCCGATCAAATATGATGCCCCCCCCCCTTGGTCAACAACTATGTTACCTCTCTTGGAAATATAGGTTTATAGTCTCCACGTTCATAACCTGAATAATTATCTCAAGCATGATGGTAAAAACTTCAATAAAATCATATCCCAACTTGCTTGATATATGAAAATAGCTCCCACTTGACTTCCTGATAATAAATAATGTCACTATCAGTGTATGTCTGAAGGCATTTTGCCACTACATTCAGTATTTAGGGATGATACTCGATGCCAAATTGGTAATACATTACAAACTCCAACCATCTTATTGTCTCATGATTATTTCATTATATATTAACAAATATAGTTGGCTCGTATGGTCAGTGAACAATTAGAATATCTCTCCAAACATGTAATGCCTCTACACATAAAGACCAAACATAACTATTGTGAATTCCAAGTTACAGGTGGGGAAATTCCTCTCATGAGACAATAGAAGGAGAAATAATTGCAGTGGTGGTTACAAACAAAGATTGCAATACAAATTTTAAATGCGGAATCGAATTTTAAATTTATTTTATCTTTTTAACATACGCATGCATCAATGGTGATAAAAACATATAAATCAAACCACACAAATACGACAAGGCAAAGTATGTCATTTAAAGGGTTTAATGACACGCAATGTCGTATGAAAGGTCGCTCGAAGGGTCATTTCTTGTTTGCTTTAAATGAACCCGTATTGTTTTGTGTTTTTTCAGGTTGTTTTTAAAATTGTTGGTAATGACATCAGATGTCGTTCAAATGAAATGAACATGTTGTTCAAATGACTTCTAACGAATTGCGCGACCTCAAGATTTTTGATTAGCTATAAATAATTGTTTTGAAGACATTTTTCATTAAGACTTATGATACACGAAAACTTCTTTTTGGCAGACCTTTATTCTTTAACTTTTAGGGTTAAAAAACTTGTTTTTGATTGACCAAAACATTCCAATTCTTTGCTGAATCATTTGTGGAACCCAAAATACTTCTTGAAAGCTTATCGTTGTGGAGTGTCATCTCTACTGCTGGATTGGTGGTTCTTTTGGGAGATGCTTGCTGACGACTGTGGTCATTGAGGTTCTCAAGCGATCAATATGGTTTTGCTACAGTAAATTCATTGAAGATTTTTTCATGTAATTGTAAGTTTCGATTTGCATTATGTAGTGAAATAAAAGGTTTTACCAGAAAGGTTTTTTTTCCTAAACATCGATTTGCGATTATTTTATTTGCATATTTGAATTATATCACATAGATGCATAGGGTATAAATGATTTGGATTAAAGATTGACTTTAATTAAATAAGTTTAAATTTGGAAATTTGTAAATTAAATAAATAATTGATATCACGCATACTTCACAAATTGGTATAAGAGGAGTTTACTCTAATTTATTGAGTGATTCTTTTTTCGTAAATTTTTTGTGATATCATTTTTTAAAAATATGATTTTGAAAAATTTCCTAATTTTTTCGATGGAGAACTTATATAATCGGTTGCCCGTGTTTAATGGTATGAATTATGCCTATTGGAAAGCCCACATGAAATTTGGTTTCAAGGCTATCGATGGAAGTGTCTAGACTATTTATAAAAGAGGGTGGAATCCCCCACTGTCACCGTTGATAATGTCACAAATCCCAACTGTGTTGGACTGGACTGAGGATGATTATAAATGGAGTAACTTTAACTCCCTTGGCCGGAGCACTATTTATAGAGCCGCCATCCCTGGAGAGTTACCACAAATTATGACATGTACCACATCTAAATAGGCATGGGATATCCTTCAATTGACACATGAGGGTACCAACACATTTAAGGTGTCTAAGTTACAAAATTTGACCACCAAGTTTGAGATTGTCACGATGTGCGAGTTTGAGTGTTTTGACTAGTTTTATATTAGGTTATCGAACATAGTTAACATGACTTTTCATTTGGGTAAGAAAATGGAGGACAAGAGGGTTATTAAAAAGATTTTGAGGTCACTCCCATCCCATTTTATTCCTAAGGTCACCACTTTAAATTATTTGGGGATGTTAGATACACTTAGGTTAGAAGAACTCATAGGATACCTTCAAACTTATGAGATTGACATGTTTCTCAAAACCGTTAAGCCTAAGGATAAAGTAATTGCACTTAAAGGACACTCTAGAAAAGGTGAGTAAGTGTATAATAAGAAAGACAAGAAGAATAAAGAGAGAGTTTGTGATTTACGAGTCTAAGGGAGAGTTTGATTTTAATGATGTGACCATGTTTGCTAAAATTTTTAAAAATTTTCTCCAATTTTAAAAAGAAAATTCTCCCAATAAAAATATGTTTGAGAAAAGTAAAAGGAAAGAAGAGGCCACTAAAAGAGGTGAGAAAGGGAAATAGGATAAGGAAATAGGTTTTGAGTGCGAGGACATAGGGTACAAAACGTTTGAATGTCGCACTATGCTAAAGAGAAAGGGCAAGAAAATTGCTATGTCGGCCACTCTTACAGATAGTGACAAAGAGGTGAATGATTCTGGGGATGAGTCATCATATGGTACGTGTGTCGTCTTTATGGAAAGTCATATGAGAAAACCTAGTTTATCCCACGACGATGAGGACACTTGAGTACGTGAGAGCATCGATGATGATTCGAGTGTTTCGAGTGAGAGTGCAAGTGAAAATGAAAGTGATCTCTAGAAAGCATTTAGAGATATATACATCTAGACCTTAAAAATGAAGAAGTTGAATAAAGAGTTAGGTCTTAAGTTGTAAGATTTTGAGAGAGAGATAAAAGTTTTGAGAGGACTTGAGGCATAAATGAGTCAACTAGAGAAAGTGAAGGTTTCTTTAAGTGAGCAGTTAATCGTCGTAGGTAGAGAAAAGTGAGAAATTGAATCCCTTGTGTCCCAACTCTAGAGGGATCTCGAACGCGCCCGGGAGGTTAAAGTTACATTAGAGGATACATCTAAGAAGGTTTGAAAAATTCTCCTCAGTCCTGCTTTGGGTAATATTGCGAGATAGGGAATAGGTCATGACGGTGTGTCTACTTCCCATGTTGCACCCGAGTCGATTCTCAAGTTTATGATAGATCCATATGGCTTTCAACCTAACCCACCTAGGCGTTAGTTACCCAATAGGAGAGTGCTTCCTAGGCATTTTAAGAGAGGTGTTCCTAGTCCCGTGTATATTTGCTCCCATTGTAAGAAGAGAGGACACCTTAGGAAATTTTGTTTTAAGTTGAGTAGTGTGTCACATAATTTTTTTCCATGTGTTCCTACACATGCACCCACATGTGAAAATTGCATGATCATGCGCATCACTTGAGAGAGTTTGCACATATTTGAGAGCAGGTTAAGTTTTTAATCAAGACTTCACATGATTTGATAGATGTTTTTCATAGGATGTCACCTCCTTTCTAAAACTCCTCCTCACCTAATGGTTGAGGTTTAGACTTGTTTTCTAGCATGGGATGTTTTTTATGATGATATTTTATGCCTATTACTAGTATGTGCCACTTTTGTATTTTATTTTTCATTTTGCTATATTTTTCAAAAAAATAAAAAGATTTTTTGTTTTTGAAAAAATTTGGAAAACCACAAAAAGGTTTTATACTTTTTTGAGTAAAAAAATCCAAAAAAGATTTAATTTTGATAAATTTTTTGAAAAAAACCAAAATATTTTTGTATTTCTTTTTACACCGTTTATGGATGGACATTTAGGATAACCAAGTCACAACATCATTACATATCCATGTTGATGATACGAGAAATTGGCCATGGGGCCTTCTCCTACCAGCAAGTCAAGAGTCAAGTGTGTAATAAACAAGTAAAGAAAACAAATAGAGAGAAGACAAGATATAGAGTGGTTCGGCCCCCAAAATGGGCCTACATGCACTGTGTTGCTGCATCCTCATTATGTGCGTTGCATTGTACAATATAATCATGCCTAAAGAGGCGTACAAGTATGAGAATAAGGGTGAATACATGGCAGTACTGGAGATTCCGGTGTGTCCGGGAGGTGGCTGTGATGTAGATTATGTCTCCAAGAGGTATATTGAGGTTGTGTATAGAGAATCTGTATTGTAGAGCCTGCCCCGGATGGGTATGGAATCGATACCCCCTACCTTCTAGGTGTGGTCCTCTTTTTATGAGGAAATGCATTGAGTCACATGCCCTGAGCACGTGGCGTATACCAAGTCTGCAACAGTTGTGGATGAGGGGGATGCCGCACACCATATGGTGGAGTGTCGCGGCCTATAATGGACAGGGCCGCACCCTGTACCATCTGGTCCTGAGGATCATGCCGAGTGAGTTCTAGCCACGCCCTGAGTGAGGTTTGGCCGCGGCCTGTATGACCTAAGGCCTGCGAACTGAGAAGAGTACATGCCGCGGCAGGGTGCTGTATTTGTACTATCAATAAGCCCCCAAGCCGTAGTGCCAAGGGAGATCAATTGGGACTGTGGCTTAGTAGCCTAGGTGCCGCGGTGCTTCCAAAGCGATGATTCATCTTCCGCGCTCCCTGATATAAATTGTTTATGTCCGTGGACTTCATTACGTTTACAACTTTTGAGAGCACATCGAGAGCGAAACTATGCACTTTCTCTCTTGCATATTCCGGCAACCTTCCGAGGCGGTGTGTGGCGGTTCAAGGTGGTCTGAAGCTGATCATTGCAAGCTTCTCATTTCCAGGTGACTTTTCAACCACCATACTCTCGTAAAAGCCTTTGAAATTTATAGTTTTCTTCCATTTTGACATGATTTTGCTTTTTCTGATTCATTTGCTAGAAATATAGGATTTTGTTTGTGCGTTTTGTCCTTTCCCACGTATGCTTCATATTAAATACATACATCTATTCTTGGTGTTCATAATCAAACTCTTCGTATTCTGTGAGTTTGATCCTAAAAAACGACTAGAATTTAGATAATCAATTATTTAGGATAGGGGCCGCAGCATGGTAGGATTTCAATAATCATTCTCGTGAACTGGTACAATCTTTCTACGCCATACCATGCTAAATAGCCGCGGTCCATCAAATTATCATCCGCGGCATCAAATCACCACCCTTGGTAGTCTCGAACAGCCTTAAAACTTCCATGAACCCAAGACATATCCATGTTAAATAACTGTTGTTGCTACTAGAGCACATCGAATTGACTCTAAAAAATTAGGAATGGCCATGGCCAGGAATGCCTTAAATCAATTCTATCTTATTACCACGGCAGCTTATGTTCCTTTGGTGATATGGAGGTCACCGCAGCTAGTTGGGACAGTACGATCCCATAAGTAATAGAGTTTTCCCATTAATAACTGTGTTAGAGAAATAATTCCAAAGACGTTTTTAATACTTAAAAATTCCCTTCTGCGGCTTCTTGAAGTCTTACAAATCATATTGGCTGCGGCGCCTAACTGCGAACTTTGTTTTTCAGGTACTGCTGCAGCCATATTAGCTTTGACCCAGACAAGTTCCTGAGAGGCTTTTGGGCAAAGCATTTTGGGACCTCTCCCCCCGAGCTTACCTCCGTGCCCCCTCTAGGATCAATAGGGCCTTGCAAACTAAAAGATTGCCTAAACTGCGTGATAATCGACTCACACTCCGCGGACTCTGCATCTGGAAAGGATTTCTAATCTCCGTCGATGGAAGAGGAAGCCAACTCAAGTACTCATCCAATGGGTGTAGGAGACAGTGCCGCGGCTGTTAGAAATAACCCAGGAGGTATATCTGGGAGGGCTGAGAGACCCTTGGCCGCACTCGATATCCGTGGCTCGATGACCCAAGAATGGGTTGAGCAGGTGGCTGAGGCCTTCGAATTTCCATAAAATTTGACGTGCTCATCCCATGCTGCAAACCAAAGACCGTGCACGGTTCTTTCCGATGACGGAATTTTCTTCCCTCTGCACGCCTTCATTTACGGGCTGCGGCTGCCTGTTCTAGTTCCTATCCGCCGCCTTTTTCAGGCAACCCAACACAGTTGGACCCTAATGGCTCGAGAGCCATTCTCGCCGCAGTTGTCCTTTGGGAAAACTTGTTCAAAAAGAACATCACGCCCGCGGAGTTCTTTCACTTCTACCATCCAAAGGAGAACTCAGTAAAGTTTGCGGGCTACTACTACCTCTCTAGTCGCGGCAGGGACGAGACCCTTTACACTGGGAGAACGACCAGTGTGAAAAACTGGAAGGGGAAATATTTCTACATCTCCGGCGAAGGCTGGGAGATGCACCCCGATGAGAATGAAAGAGAAAATACATATAGAATGCCGGGGCAGTGGGGGTCTCCCTCAAAATCAGGTATAAGACTATATCCGCGTCCTTTTATTTCACATGTAACTTCCACTAACCTTTGAATTGCCTTTTCTTTCTGTAGCCCTTGACAATCTGCACTTGAACAAGCAGCAAGAAAAAAGAGTTACTGAGGCCGCGAAAGTTCCTGCTGAACACAAGAAGCTCAGCACACTTGTAACGTCAGTAACAATATTTGAAGCGGGATTTTTCCCAAACAAATTCATTCCCTAATAAATGGGCACGAAAGGTAATTAACTACGCCATGACTTTTACTCCGTGAACATTTATTCTCTTGAACTCGAACTCATGCTATTCCTTTTCAGGTGAAGAAGTTGACAGGGAACTGCTAGCGGCGCAGCTAGCAGAGATGGATGAGGACGCAATTGTCCTGAATAATACGGCGCGGAGGAGAAAGAAGAAGAGGTCTAAGGCCAAGGGGCCTGTCGCGGCCCCCTCCGGCGAAAATAATGTTGCCCCTGCCGTGGCCCCTGGCGAAAACACTACTGAACCTGTAGCGGATCATATGGTTAATGAGAACCTTTCGCATGACCATTTTGATGATGACATAGGGGAAAACCTGGCCGCGGCGGGCTTAATGTCAACCGATGTGCCTCTTCAGTCATCCTCCCCTCCGCCGCCCAATGTTGTGGAGGTTAATGCGAACTTGCCACCTCCTCAATTCCGCAGAGAGTCTGGGCCTGATGGTAGACCAAGGCCCCAATTGAGGCAGCCTGACCCCAATTCTTCTTGGGACACTACCGCAAAGGCTGCGCGGAGAATGAAGCGAGCCTAGGATGCCGCGGACCTTGACAGGCTAGTGGGAGAAGATCATGAAGATCTGGAGGACTGTGGCCTCCATAGCCTTCTGAGGTTATGTACCAGTTGTCATTTAACTTTTGCATCTCAAATTTTTTTATGTTTTTTTCTAACATCTTTTATTTCAGGCCGCGGATGCGATTGTGGTCCAGAAGAGGAAGTACGAGGCCTTGTACAGGTTGAAGGAGGCCGAGAAGAGTGCCCACACCGCGGACTTGCAAGCTGCACGGACTTCTTCTTTTGAGGCAGGGAAGAAGTCTGCTGCCACGGCTCTTCAGGCAGCCTACATGGACCTTGAGAAAGCAACTAAGGCCAGAGAGGAAGCGGAGGAGAATTTTAAGCAAGCTGCGGAATCTCTGAAATCCTCCCAGGCCCAGACTGCTGAAGCCGCCCGTGTCGCGGAGATTTCAAATGCCAAGCTTGCCCTACTCCAGCAGAAATATGAAGAGCTGGAAGCCAAGTCCGCCCAAAAAGATGAAGATCATGCCGCGGTAGTGAAAAATTTGGAAGTTGATCACAGTGACGCCCTCCAGCTAGCCATATATCATGTCGTGGAGTCATTCAAAGGCTCCAAGGACTTCTTCCTTATCAATAACAAATCATATCTCCGCGGCTACTAGGAGCTGCGTCAAAGATTTATTAAGAGGTTCCCTGAGGCCAAGGAGGAGGTTCTTGCCTGGAAGTTAAGCGATGCCGAACATCAAGAGTGCATCGCTGAACTTAAGGCCGCGACAGAAGAGAGAGCAAGGCTCAGGGCTGAGGCAGAGGCTGAGGCTGAGGCAGCGGCTACGGACAGAGAGACAGAGACTGACGCGGGCGGAGAAGAGGCTGATGATGATGATGACACAGTCTCTTAATCTCTTAATTTATGTATCATTAATATAGGGTTGCGTCCCTCCTTTTTGTAATCTAACTTCTGTTGTGGTTGCGGCCTTCATTCTGTAACCTTTGGCTATTAATACCAAGGTCGCGGCCATGTTTTTACCACTGATTGACTGCTTGGTATTCCTTTCTTTTTTTTTTACATTATATTTTTTACATTGCTTGGCATAATGAATGTTGTACGTAACTGCCTCACTTTTGAAAATGCATCCGTGCCTCGATAGACATAACGTTTTAAGTCCGTGAACAGAGATCCATTGCTTCGTAGTATGATTATTTGTCAGCATCCACGCCCACATAAATGGTGCCATTTTACTCCCGTAGGATGACTGCTGCGTTACAAGGCCGCTGTGTGCAAGCCGCGGCCCTTCATTATGCCGCGTCATGTAAACGTCTTCACTTGATTGCCGCGGCCTTGATTTCAAGGTTGGGACTTGCTAATTACATGGGTCCCCAGCTGTTTTCATTGCACCTGGTTGTCTGAACCGTTTATCTTTTGTCCTCCCATAACCAACATGGAACATGTAGAGAAAGAATTTCCTTAGACTTGGCACAATTGATATGAGGCATGTATTCTTCTCCACTGTGGCATTTGACGCTATGGCAGGTGTTGTGGTTTTTTCATGCTTCATGAGGTTAGTGCCTCAGTACTTTCATGGAAGAATGGATCCTAGAGCTCTGCAACCGTATCGGTGGGATGCGGCACATTTCTGGTTCATCCCAACAATGTGCCTATGTAGACATACGTTGATATTTCCAAGCCTTCTCGGACTGGGTTATGTTGCCAGGACCTAATATGCGAGACACTATCAAGCCTCTCCAGGTTGGGTTATGTTATTAAGCCACCCGCAGCTAATATGCGAGACACTATCAAGCCTCTCCAGGCTGGGTTATGTTATTAAGACACCCACAGCTAATATGTGAGACACTATCAAGCCTCTCCAGGCAGGGTTATGTTATTTATCCACCCACAGCTAATATGCGAGACACTATCAAGACTCTCTAGGCTGGGTTATGTTATTAGGCCACCCACAGCTAATATGCGAGACACTATCAAGCCTCTCTAGGCTGGGTTATGTTATTAGGCCACCCACAGCTAATATGCGAGACACTATCGAGCCTCTATAGGCTGGGTTATGTTATTAAGCCGCCCACAGCTGATATGCGAGACACTATCAAGCCTCTCCAGGCTGGGTTATATTATTAAGCCACCCACAGCTGCCGATATATATAAAGCCATCCCTGGCTAGATATTATAAACCTCCCGACTCGATGACGCATCCCGAAAGCTAAGAGCGAGCATTGTAAGCCCATTCCGCGGCTAAGTATAATTTCCAAAAGCTGAGAATGGGCATTGTAAGCCCCCGTGGCTAATAGAAGCTCCTTGAATCCTCCGATGCTTTCACGAACATGATCATCAGAAAATACGATACAGTTGCACCTTGTGAGATGAACTTTTGAGTTGATTGAGATTGCAATCCCTCCATAAGTGCATCCCGAAGTAAAATAATCCTTCGAGATAATTTTATTATTATTCCTCTGGAATTTGTTTGAGACAAAAGGTCTTTTTGTGAGATAACAGATTATGAAACCAAGAAAGATATCAGATATGGAAAAATTTGCTAATTCATATATTTATATATGCATGTTTCAGCTAATAACTTTGTTAACAAAACATAAAGTCTTGAGTATTAAGGCTCTAATGAGCTTCATAAAACATAAACAGAAATAGTTGAAATTGGAAAGACTAAGGATGAGGTGCAGCATGCAGCCTCTGTCAGGTCCGGCTGGGTCCTCTATGCATGCTTCAGGAATCGCTGCAGTATCCCTTGCCCAATTATCCTTTCAACTTCATCCTTCAAAGCATAGAATTTCTCTGTGTCATGGCCATGGTCCTGATGGAATTTGCACCAGGTAGCTTTGTTCCTCTTGTGGGGTGGAGCTCTCAGCTTTTGTGGCCACCTCAAAAGCTTGTTCTCTTTGATGAACTCAAAGATCTCTTCAACCGGGAAAATCAACGCAGTATAGACACCCAATTTCTTTTCTGATTTCTCTATTCTCCTTTTCTGACTTCTATTGGTTGATTCCGCGGCTTCTTTAACTGCCGCGGCAGGCAAGGCTGGTTGATTTTTTTCCTCCGCCCCTGCACCTATATTTTGAGAGGTCGCGGCCTCTAGCATTAGCACCCTCTGAGTTAGGTAATTAACCTGGGTCTGAAGTGAGGCATGGCTGTCATAGAGATGACTAAGGTGATTGTATAGTTGCATAATCTCATCCTTGACTTCTGCACTCTGGCTGGATTCTCCTTCAATTTCTTCTTTTGTTAGTCTTTATAAATTATATAGAATCTGGGACAAAACTAACAGAAGTTAGTGATCATAGACGTATTGGGATGGAGGGGATGAACTGTTCCATGATATGCTGAGTAGGCCGCGACAAGTATGGCACACAAGTGCACTGCCGCAACCCTTTAATGTTATTCACCAAGGTCAAGCGGAAGGCCACTTAATCCCTTCCCACGGCTACTTTGAACTATTGTAATAGGTCCACACTAGTAGGGGTCGCGACAGGACATGCTGTTGAACTTACAGGCCGCACCCCTATCTAGGAAGTGGAGAGATCCCATGACAGGAGCCCAGGAATTGACATTTTCTCCCTCAATATGCGAAGAAAACCTACTAGGGTCCATTAATGAGAGAATTCCCGTGCGGTGCGCGATACAGAACAACTTCAATAATAACCCATAGATCATAGGTAGATGGCAACAAAAATGGGAGTAAGTATAACCCTTCCCTAATCATCCACCTTTTCAGGACTAAAGTCCACCATGCCTTTCAGTATTATCTAGATGGAGTGATATCATAGGGGTATTTAAAATAGATCCAAAGTCATCAAATGAAGATCCAAAGACAGATCCAAAAATATGAAATACCCGTTAAAGGGGGCGAATGTAAAGCGGAGCCCAATAACTAGTAACCGACCCATAAGAAGATGATCCATAGGACCCTCAGGGGTCGAATAAGGTGTTTAAGAACTCATATGTGTAGAGAAACAAGATTGAAATATCTCATTTCCCACAGACGGCGCCAATATGATGATACGAGAAATTGGCCATGGGGCCTTCTCCTACCAGCAAGTCAAGAGTCAAGTGTGTAATAAATAAGTAAAGAAAACAAATAGAGAGAAGACAAGATATAGAGTGGTTCGGCCCCCAAAATGGGCCTACGTCCACTGTGTTGCTCCATCCTCATTATGTGCGTTGCATTGTACAATATAATCATGACTAAAGAGGAGTACAAGTATGAGAATAAGGGTGAATACATGGCAGTATTGGAGATTCCGGTGTGCCCGGGAGGTGGCTGTGATTTAGATTGTGTCTCCAAGAAGTATATTGAGGTTGTGTAGAGAGAATCTGTATTGTAGAGCCTGCCCCAGGTGGGTATGGAATCGATCCCCCTACCTTCTAGGTGTGGTCCTCTATTTATGAGGAAATGCGTTGAGTCACATGCCCTGAGCACGTGGCGTATACCAAGTCTGCAGCAGTTGTGGATGAGGGGGGTGCCGCACACAATATGGTGGAGTGCCGCGGCCTATAATGGACAGGGCCGAATCCTGTGCCATCTGGTCCTGAGGATCATGCCGAGTGAGTTCTGGCCCCGCCCTGAGTGAGGTTTGGCCGCGGCCTGTATGACCTAAGGCCTTCAAACTGAGAAGAGTACATGCCGCGGTAGGGTTCTGTATTTGTACTATCACATGTGACTATTTGATAGTGTTTTTACATGATACATTATTTCATCCATGTGTTTTATAATGTTTGGAGTCATTAAGATGAGATTTGAGATTATTTTCAACATGTTTGACTGATGATTTTCTTTAATGAACACTGGCACAGATTTATGTGCTTATTTTTCTTGTCTATTACATGTTGGTTGAAGTGTTGTCATCTCAATCCCGTCTTTAAAATGAACCATATGCGATAAAACTTGACAATGAAAGTAGTGCATGTAAGAACCGTTGCGGTGTATTTAATAAGAAACAATGATGAGTAAACCTAGGAAAGGGCTATGAAAGGCATAATTATCCTTTGCGAGAAATCCACCATTCAAATCGGAACTCAAAAAGTGTGGCATTGTAAAAATTAGGCAAGGTCCAAAGAGTTTGAAAATAGCTAAAAAAGTGTGGCATTGTAAAAAGTATCCAAGGACAAACTTGTTTAGTTTGATATGAACAGTCAAAAGAAAAGAATTGAATTGAAAAATATGGTCATTATTATACATGAGGGAGTTTGGTTGGAAATATATCAATGGGTTTGCGCATCATGATAAAGTCATATAAAAGCATTACATAGTTTTAGGAGTTATTGGTGTGGAAATAATTTTAGACTTTGATTTGTTGATTTGATTGAGTCGATGTCATTTGAGTTCAAATTTTTTTTACACCTAAGGATGATTTTTAAGTTTGGTCGTTAGAAGTATCCATATTCATCGTGCATATTTGTTATATATGTTTGAGTTGATTTACCTATTGAATATGTTCACACCCATTCATTCCATTTCCACGATTTCATTATCTTTGTTTAAATTCATGGTGTGTGTTGTTTTTGTAATTTTTTTTGCTGATAAATTTGAAAAATCAAAAAGTGATCGTGGATCCTTTTATGTTTATCCTTGCATGAGACTAGTTGATTTATTCGTGATAATTTTCTATGTTTGTCATGAAACTCTGAAATCATTATTTATTTATTCTGTTCCTTGTTTATTTCGGATAAATAGATAGGGGGAGAACGCATTGTGAATTATATAGGGTTGTGAGATTTTGAATTATAGGGGAGATTTGAGATTTGATTTGATACTTGATTTACGATAGCTTATTTTCAAACTAGATACATCAAAAAGGTATTTTCTTTGTTTATTATGTGTAGGACTTTGATGATCATTTGGAAAGTACACAAAAAAATATCAATGAAAACGAAGAGCAAGGAATTCGAAGAGATTTGAGGATTTCAAATTTGAAGGTTTTTTAAGAATTTAGCGACTTGCATTTTTAGTATCTTTTCGGCTTTTGGGTTACATGGGAGGGTATTAGAATTGTATAGGCATTTTGATTGATAATTCAGATGTTTTTATTTTGTACCAGCATAGACATAGATGGAGATTTGTATGGACACGATTTTCTTAGTCCGTAGTTTACATATAATATGTCGTATACCACAACAACCGGTGAAGAAGTTTAATAAATTCTTTACTTTAGTACTAGGATATTTTTCGAAAATACTTTAATAAAACTGAGGCATTTTTTCTAAGTCAAAATTAGTTTTTTAAGACCTATAGTCGAGATTTTTAAAATAATATTTTTTCACTCCAGTCGTTCAAATGCCAACTCAATGTCATTCAAACGATATTGACATGTCGTTTAAACGACAACTTCTAATGACATGAAACGTCACTCAAAGGGTCGTTTCTTATTTGCCTCAAACAAGCTTGTACTGTTTTATGTTCGTATAGGTCTTTATTAAGGTCTTTAGTAACGACATTAGATGTCATTCGAATGACCAGAACATGTCGTTCGAACGAATTCAAACGACATGCACCACCTCAATATTTTTTATCAGCTATAATTACCTGTTTTGAAGACCTTTTTCACTAAGACTTCTGATACACGAAAGCTACTTTTTGGCAGACTTTTAGTCTTTATATTTTAGGGTTAAAAACCTTGTTTTTGATTCACCAAAACATCCCAATTATTTTGTGAATCATTTGTGGAACTCAAAATACTTCTTGGAAGTTTATCTTTATGGAGTGCCATCTTTACTGCTAGATTGGTGGTTATTACGAGAGATGCTTGTTGATGACTGCGGTCATTGAGGTTCTCGAGGCGATCTTTGTTGGTTACTAGGCTACAATCTATGTGGGTTTACTGCGATAAATTCATTGAAGAGTTTACTGGGTAACTATAAGTTGTGATTTTCATTATATAGTGAAATAAAGGTTCTACCCAAAAGAGGTTTTTTCCTGAACCTCAATTTGTGATTTTATGATTTGCATATTTGATTTATATCACATAGATGCATGAATATGTAAAACATAAATAAAACTTAAATGAAAGCTTGCATGAATAAGTTCTAAATGTTCCTTCTCCGTTGAGGCCAATAAATAAAACTTTAAAAATGTCCCAAGTAGCAAGTAACAAAGGACTTGAATCCTAAAACTAGCTTTTAAATGCCTACGTAGGCCAAGAATGGAATCAAACTCCACATAGTTTGTAATCTAAACAAGGTTAGGGACTAACTCATAATTCAAATCTATTTTGTCTCATTTGATTTATGAAAATTCATGTCGAATGTGTTAAAAGTGTAAAAAATTGTGAGAACACTCTAAATTACATATTGTGGTACAGACCCCTTTTTATTTTATTTTTATTTATGAATTTATATGTGAATGCATAATTGTGAGAACACTTTAAATTTGGTTATTTTGCATTTTTTTTATCTTTAATGGCATTTTTTCAAGTCTAAGTCTAACTATTTTCAAGTTTTAGTCATGCTCTCTAACTGTCTGTCCCGTGACTATGTAGTCACTTTCTAAGTGTTACATTGGTCTCGTGTAAGGTGTTCGTGCTTCTTACGGGGCCGTTTGGGGGTCGTTTTTATTTTTCCCCTTTAACGACGAGTTTTCAAGCCTATGTCTAACTATTTGAATGTTCTGGTCATGGTCTCGAACCTGGCATCCCGTGACTATACGGTCAAGTACTATGTGTTACGCTGGTCACATGTGAGGTGTTCGTGGCTCTTGCGGGGACATTTGGAAACTATTATGTACTTTCGCCCTTTAACGACATATTTTAAAGCCTAAGTCTAACTATTTACGAGGTTTGAACATGTTGTCAAAAAATGGGCATCCCGTCACCATAAGGTTAGTGGTTACGTGTTACGTTGGTCCCGTACGATATTTTCGTGCCTCTTACAGGGCCCTTTGGGGTATCTTTTGTGTTTTCACCCTTCAACGAGTTATTTTTTGTACCTATTGCGGGGCCATTTTGTGGCTATTTTGCACTTTTTTTCCTTAAACGACATGGTTTCAAGATTAAGTCTAACTATTTGGAAGTTTTGGTCAGGTTCTCAAATTAGGCATCCCGTGCGCGGTCAGTTCCTACGTGTTCCCTCGATAGGTTTTTGTGCCTCTTTTGGGGCCATTTGGGGGTATTTTTCACTTTCGCCCTTCAACGGCATAATTCAATCCTAAGTCTAACGATTTTCAAGTTTTGGTCACGCTCTCAAATGGAGAGTCACATAACTATTAGTTAGTTGCTACGTGTTATGTTTGTCCTATCCGAGGTGTTGTGCCACTTGTGAGGTTGTTTTGGGGTTGTTTTGCATTTTCACCCTTTAATGGAGCCTAAGTCTAACTTTTTGTAAGTTTTGGTTATGTTCTCTAATAGAGAGTCCTGCGACTGTACTGTCAGTTGCTATGTGTTACATTTGTCCCATGCGATATGTTCAGCCTCTTGTGGGGATGCTTGGTGGATATTTTTCATTTTTGTCCTTCAATGGTATGTTTTGAAGCCTAAGTCTAACTATTTTCATCTTTTGGCCATGTTTGCTAATCGAGCATCTCGTGACTAGGTGGTGACTTTCTACGTGTTACTTGGTCCTGTGTGAGGTATTCATGCCTCTTGCGGGGCAATTTGGGGACTGGTTTCCATTTTCTCCCTTCAACAGCATGTATTCATGCCTAAGTCTAACTATTTCTATATTTTGGTTTTGTTCTCTAACTGAGAATTTCGTGAATGAGAGGTCAGTTTCTCCGTGTTACATTGGTCTTGTGAAGTTTAATTGTGGGTGAAACCATAAGCATCATCAATTAGGTCAATCAAAGGATGATGTGCTAGAGATTCGTTCACCACTTCCACCCGGTGGGGTTCTGTCACGCTGTCTTGTACCGATAATTATCTCAGAACACATGGTACATTATTTTCCCCAAGAAATGTCCATTTCTTATAATCTTGCATCATACCGAACATGAGTAAATGAAATTCAACGTCTTCCAAAGATTTAATTTTTCATTTACATAACGATTACATAGACACGAAATCTTATCACTCTTAAGATTTCTATTTGCACAATCAATAAATTTCCAAACAAGCTTCACATGATTATCAGATACTTTGTGACTTTCACCCTTCCACTCTTTGTATTGTGGAAAATCCATTCAGTAGTCTTCAAAATTTAAAACAAATTCATAAAAATTGATGAAACAAAAATATCACAAGAGAACTCATTCAAAGAAAATTCCTTCAAACAAAATAAACATTACAAATAAATTCATTAAACTCGATCTACAATAAATATTACACGCAAATTCATTCAAATGAGACAGACATTACAACAAAATTCATTAAAATAGTACAAATTTCTTCAAAAAGAAAAAATGTTCAACGCATTGCCTTGACCAACAAATTAAATAGTTAAGTAATCAAACGATTTCAATAATTTAAGAACAATGGCCCTTCACTGTGTTCAAAGTATACATGATCATCTTTATAACCAGAGTATATTTTACTAAGCAAATTTGAGCTTCACCCATCGCCAAAGGCCGATTGTGGACATATTTTTCGATAATTATAGAAATGAGAGTGGATATGCCAATAAACCTATTATCGGTCAAGTTGCGTATAATACACATCGCCAAAGTCACTGTGCTTGGATGATGAATATGCACATAATGTTCCAGGCATAGGAATGTGAGGGGAATGTTTCAGGAGGATACATTTAGGAGGTAAATGTTCCATGGGGAGGGTAGGTTTTTTTTACAAGGCATCTGAGGGGGGTAACTCTCTTATTGACTTAATATTTTTCCCAACCCATGGATTTCATTCATTACGAGTGCCATGTCCTTTCGAAGCACTGATACTTTTCTCTTTATCTTGACACCTTTTTCTAACCCCTTCGCCACCTCACCCCTCACTAAAGAGATCTCGTCTAATAAAGGTTCACTGTGATTTTATCTGGTACCTCGCATACGTGAGCCAACACCTCTTCTCCTCCACTTATTTCCCTCCCAAACACCTTCATTAGGGCATCTTATTGAATGTTAATGGGGCTACACTCAAAATGATACATCCCATCTATCATTTCATGTAACATAATATTACCTTTAGGACTAGATTTTAATAATAATAATCTTATAATGTGAGTACATATATATATATGATAACAAAACTAAAACTCACCAAAGTCGGTGCCAATTTGCCTAGAAATTTATTGGTCCTTTTTTTCCCGTCAAGCATGCAAGTATAAGTTGAACCTATTAGTTTTTTTACTTTCTTTTGGAGTCCCTTTAGTCTGTTCTTCCCATTCACCCTTAATATCATCATCAGATTTTGCCCCCAGATTGAGAGCATCAACCTTTTTTCATTTATTCACTTCATTTTTTACCCTCTCATTCCATTTTCGCTCCTTAACCTCATTCTCTAAGAAGTCGTTCCATTAGTGAGTGGGTGGTTCAATATTTTTAGGAACTTTATCTTTTAGACCTAAAATATAATAACTCATTTCCTCCTCGAGTGAAAATTCGTCCGAAGGGTTTTTCGACATGTTTTCACTACATCAGATACCTTAGAAAGAAAATTTAACTTAGAACCGATTGGGAATGAAAATGTCTTAATAAGTTGCTCTGAAATGACATCATTTAAGGAATGATCAAACTTCTTTCGATTATCTGCACCCCTGACTTCCATAGTCATCTTTCCCAGAGACAAACAACATTTGTTCAAAATCTTAATTTCTCCTTTATCACTGGTTGGATTTTTCTCACCGATGGATAAACTAATGCGCTTATTAGGGTTGACTTGCGATCCCATGGCAGCAGAATTTGGGGGTGTTAGATTAGTAAGGTTTTCTTTAGTTTGAAGACTCGAAAATGGAGTAAAACGAATCTCTGTAGGAGTAGAGTATAGATATCCGAAAGGAGTTGATCTTGGGGTATGGGAGAGTGCCCATTTGGCGATGTTCCGCTACTTTATTGATTTTGTTGTTTCTATAAAAAAAAATTAGGTTTGTATATAAGAAAATATGATTTACGACTATATATATGTGTTTATATACCTTTTCGAAACCTTTTAAAACATGATTGATTTATTCGATTTCCATCCAATAAGTGTTAGTCTTTAAAAATCTATGAAATTTTGCACGCGACTAAGTAGGAGGAAGCGTGTCTATAATTGGCGTATAAATCTCCATGACATGAACTTGGAAATCTTTCTTCATCAACCTATTTTCAAGATCATTTTTAACATGCATATGTCACAAGACGTCGCAATCTGGGTGAATGCTCCCTTTACAAAATTATTTTTTCAACCTTTTCTAACTCCGTCACCAACATCAGTTCTCTGTCTAGATTATGCACGGCAATTATATTTTCTATTTCCCTATCCTAACGTTTTAATGATGAAAACATAATATGATAGAATAGGTAGCCTTACGAGAGATAAAAATCCATAATTTGTAATGTAATTAAATTGTTCGATTATCCTATTACCATACTTATAAATTAGAGATCCTCTATATGGCGTGCAGTAATGAAAGTTGTTTAAGTGTGGTCAAATTACACCTATAGTGCTCTTCTTTCCAGTTACAGTGACTCATTTTTCATATAAAATATATATAGAAATGGGTGAATATGAGTTTCAGGGGTGAAGATGCAATAAATTATGGCTCCCATCAATCCTAGACAAGTTATCATTTTCCATCAGATCAATCAAATACGACAAGTCCAATTTAGATTTATTTTAATTAAATTTTATGGAGGGGTAAACACAATGACAATTAGTTAACCAGATGACTTTAGTCTAAACATTTAGTCATTATCATAACGTCGTCACTAAGTCAAATTATTAGTTAAATGTTTATTATAAATAATTACTAAAGTGAGAGTTTTAAATATCTGTTATTTGTGTCAAACCATGAACCAAAAAATCCAACACAAGATTATACTGTACTCCTTTTAAATCGTCTACTTGATTGATTTGTAATAATATAGTTACATAACATCAGTTTTCATATACAATTCTACAACAAGGTTTTCATATACAATTTCTAACAATAATGGGGTCATATTTCAATATAGAACATGTGATATACACATAAAGATGATGCACATGTATGTTTTGTACATTGGTTGTTGTTCGTTATGAGGACTAAAATATGTAATTAAAAATGTTCATCATGTTAAAAAATTAAATGAATGAAATTATATATATTGGTAGTGGTTCAATTTAAAGTTAATAAATATATTCATTATGTGAAAAGGGAGTATAATGAAATGGAGAACTACAATCAATTTAATATAATTTCATTTTTGGAACAACAATACAATAACTAATATTTATAATTTTTTTTAATACCAATACAATAATAAAAAGGGTAACAAATGGAGTAGACACTGAATTGCGCATGCATGCACACGCACTTTGAATCGCACACTGAACACACATACAGACGTGCCCACCTTAACTTTAAAATCCCGAACACACATGCATGCATACACAAATATGCACAATGAAAGAATCCTACATTGTCTTCAAGGGTTGACTATACTAACCTAGTGACAGTAAAATGTACTTCACCCCCTGTGAATAATGAATTTCTAGATGAGACTCGAAGAATAAATGGTCTTAAGGAATTATTAAGATAAAAACCTCCAGAATTCCTTGAAAATCCTAATGCAGTTGAAGAGAGAAATGGACCCGCCAAACACTTAAGGTACTTGATGGAGTTAGAATTATCCCTGAACTTAGGGTAAAGTTAGCTTCGTATCTATTCGAAGGAGAAGCAGATTTCTAGTGATAGTCCATCTTACGTTCCCAAAATGTGAGGGGATAATTTGAAGATTTTTTCTTAAACAATTACTTTTCAAAGTCCATAAGAGATCAAATGATTGTAGAATTTTTAAGCTAACAACAACAACAAATGATGTTGTACCCATATGAGGCTAAGTTTACAGAATTATCTCTATATTCCCAATAATACCCTGGCATCAAATCCAAAAATTAAAAGCATTTTGAACGAGGTTTAAGACAAAATGTAAAATCCTTCATCATACCTTTATAGTTGTGAGAGTTCAACCGAAGAGTCGAAATATCTTCCTTATCTTATAAAGAAAAATCCCACTACTGCTAACCTACCTCAAATTTCTACCCCTTCCCGAAATCCATATGTTATTAGGAACAAACCACACCAACGAGATCACCCTTATAACAAACCCAGGGATGGCCGACAATTCAGTCAAATTCGGCACAACAATAACAAAACTTTTATATGTTGTCATGAGTGAAACCAGGTAGGACACGTGAGACCTCAATACCCAATTTTACAAATGCCTCCTCCTTCTACCTCCCATAATTTTGTTAAACCTCCTTTCAAAACTCCAACTGATAACTTTAACCATTCATCACGGATATGCCCCAAGTGTAACCTCGGCCTAGAGACACCAACCTTGGCCGAGATCATGGTAGACGTTGGACGAGTCTTGGGCATGCGATATCACCCCTCGGCCATATCAAGGTCGGCCCAGGCCGACACTACTATGAGCCTCTCTAAGGGACGTCATAAGGATCAACAGCACTCGCATATGCCTTGAAATGCCAACCTCGGCCATACATAGACCGAGCCTGCAGGAAGTCACCAGCAACCTCATCAAGCCACCAGTTCAACCACATATCAGGTCGAACCTGTCCATTGTCTCGGTTAGGATCAAGCCGAGACCTCCATGGAACACTTGGACTGAACAGGTATCAAGACTCACCAGGCTCGGCCTCACCAAGGCCGAGGTCATACACCAGACGTGATAGCCGAGCACCTGCTGACATTTGGATGAGGACACGTGGACACAAATCAGTTATAACAAGATTATTCTCCACACGTGGGGAGAATATTGCATCATCATTCTCTACATGTGACAGTGACAGATGGCACTCCCACAATGGTGAGGTAACCACACACATGCTCATTGCATGCATGGGGGGTACATTACACCCCCTAGGTACTATATATAGAGGTCATCCTCTACCTTGCAAAGGGATCCACAGATATAAAACCCTAACTGAAACTCTAGATACATAGTAGGGAGAGAAATCTTGAGAGATTGAATCCATGGCCATTAGTGCCTTATTGCAGTGAGATTGCACACACACAGTGGACGTAGGCCAATCTAGGCTGAACCACTTATATTCTGGTGTTGATTCCTCTTCTCCTCATCTCATTCTCTTACCATTTACATAACTGTGCTGCCATTGTTGTTCTTAGATTGAGCTTGAAAACACCTTACCTGGTGGTGCTGATTCCGGCATCATCATTTTGGCGCCGTCTGTGGGAACGAGAAGCTATCTCTTACTCTTTTTCTGCTTAACCTCATCGGAGACTCTGGTGATGAACCAGGCCTCCCCCTAGCGCGGAGCTGTTTCACCATTGAAAGAGGTCCTATGAGGTACTAAGCTTATCTGCTACTCATGCTCTATAGTGTTAACATATGGCACCAGACTTGCCACCGCTTCTTCCACCGCCCGGGGGTGGAGGGCCTAGCTCCAGTCAGGCGCCCCCCCCAGTCCGAAATGGCGGAGGTAGTGGCAGCCTTGAGATCCTTAGATACAACACAACAAGCTATGCAGGAGTAATTTGCACAGCTCAGCCAAACTATGATGAGGCCACCTGGAGTATCACCGGATATGATCACTCCGACGGCTGTTCAGCCTCATCCTGACGCTAGGGGACCACCCCAGGCACCAATGAAGGACCAGCCTGCACCCCAACGGAGAAGGGACGTTGCTGACCCTAGGCGCTTGCGTCTAGGGAGGCAAGGAAACCCTTGCCCAGAGAACAGGTATGACGATCTAGAGGCGGAAGAAGCCCAGAAAGACTGCTGGGAGCCGTATGAGGTGTCAAATAACACTGTACGGCCTCTTATGCAAAGTCAAGGTTGTGTCGGCCGAAGAGGTGAAGAGGCCCAACAAAGAGGGTCGGCATTTGATAGGTTGAGCAGAGGGTCGGCCTTCGAGAGACTGGGCTCGATGAATGACCTAAGACAGAGGCTGTGGAGATCAAGGAGCGCAGCAGGCTCTCAGAGAAGGAACAGGCAGGGTCGGCCAGACCAAGGCCGACCCTGTGAAAGAAGAGGCAGGGAATAGGAAGAGGTCAACAGCCAACGTGTCGTGGAAGGGGAACCCTCAATCCATCGCTGGGAGGTGGCAGGGGATAACCTCGGCCAAGTCGATGGCAGAAGACCATGGAATGACTCTATCCAGCGCCTTGAGGAGAAGATATGAGGATGAGAACCGCGGTGGCAGCGGGAAGTCCCAAAGCAAGAAAGAGGGGAAGAAGAGGTCAGGAGATGACAAGTTCGCTCACTATACTCCTCTGACTGTGAGCTGTGAGCACATCCTCAATGAGATTAAGAATGACAGGGCTCTGAGATGGCCAGAGAAGTTGAAAGCCCCACCACATAAGAGGAACAAAAACCTATGGTGTGAGTTCCACCAAGATCATGGTCATGTCACGGATAGATGCTTCGCTTTAAAAGATGAGATTGAAAAGATGTTGAAATCTGGAAAGCTGAGGAAGTATGTGGATGGTAAGGCTCCAAAGGGTGGAAGAGATGACCCTAAGAAAAGAAGAAATGACAGATGCCGTGACAATGTTCCGGCCAGAAGAGAAGATGATTCAGAAGGAGATGACGAAGACGATCCGAATCTACCGCCAAAAGATGATAACACCCCGGTGAAGAGGGTCGGTACGATCTCTTTTGGTATTAGCACCATATGTGGGGGATTTGCAGGAGGTGGCGCTGAAGTAGCAGATAGGAAGGCTCATGTAGCAGAGGCCAGGCCAGTGGCCAAGATTGAAGTTGTGAATCTAACGTCTTCCGACACGGTACAGAAGAGGAAGAAGGTAGACATGGACACCCTCGTAGTGGGGTTCTCCAGACTCGAATTCAAGGGTATCTTAGCCCCCCATGATGACCCTATGTTCATAACAACAAGGGTGCATGGGTGCGAGGTACGGAGGATCCTCATAGACGGGGGGAGCTCAGCAGACATGATGTTCTGGTCCTGCTTCAAGAGCCTAGGTCTTAGCAGAGCAAGGCTGGTGCCCTATCATCACCCATTGATAGGCTTCAGTGGTGAAAAGGTCCACCCCTTGGGCATGTATGAGATGGACGTACGGATGGGTGATGAGCGGCCTAAGAGGCTGACCAAGAAGATAAACTTTTTCGTTATGGACGAGAACGTTTTCTCGGCCTACAACCTCATCATAGGAAGGGTGGACCTTAAAGAGTTTGAAGCTGTGCCGTCGACGGTCCACCAAATACTAAAATTCCCGACCCCTTATGGGGTAGGGAAAGTGCAAGGGGACCAGACCACGACACGAGAGTGTTACCTCAACTCGGCCGAAGAGAGAGAAGCCCATAAGAGGGCAACCACCATTTATAGCATTGACACTCTTGACCCAAGAGATGAAACAAAGTTGAAGAAGGGAGAGGCCGCGGAAGAGGTAGAATCCATCGTCCTCAATGAGGATGAGCCGCAAAAAATCATCCAGGTCGGTAAGGCACTAGAGCCAGGAACCAAGGAAGAGCTGATAAACTTCCTCAGGAGGAGGCAGAGTGTCTTCGCATGGAGTTACGCAGACATGCCTGGCATCGACCCTGAGGTGGTGAGCCATAAGCTCAACGTGATAAGAGATGCCAAGACGATCAAGCAGAGACAAAAATTCTACTCCAGGGAGAAATACGACGTCATCCGAAGTGGCTCTCAAATGCAGTCATCGTGCCTAAGGCCAATGGGAAGTGGCGAATGTGTGTGGATTTCACTGACCTGAACAGATCTTGTCCAAAAGACAGTTATCCCTTACCTCGGATAGATTAGATAATGGACGCGATGGCAGGGCATGAGCTCATGAGCTTCATGGATGCGTATTCAGGCTATAACCAAATCTTCATAGATGCTGAAGACTCTAAGAAGACAGCCTTCATTACTGACAAAGGGACGTACTGCTACAAAGTGATGCCCTTCGGTCTGAAAAATGCAGGGGCAACGTACCAACGTCTTTTTAATAAGATGTTCGAAGAGTAAATAGGTAAGACCATGGAGGTGTATGTAGACGATATGCTAACGAAGAGCTTGAAAGCTTGTACTCACGTAGCTGACCTTGAGAAGACCTTCGATGTTATGGACTCATACAGAATGAAACTCAACCCAGCAAAGTGCGTCTTCAGAGTAGGAGCTGGGAAGTTCCTGGGATTCATCATTAACCAGAGGGGAATCGAAGCAAACCCTGGGAAAATAAAGGCATTACTCGACATGAAGACTCCTAGGAGTATCAAGGATGTCCAAAGACTCACGGGAAGAGTGGCTGCCCTTAACAGGTTTGTTTCTAGGGCAACAGATAAGTGTCTTCCATTCTTTAAAGTTCTAAGAAAGGCCTTCCAATGGGAAAAAGAGTGTGAAAAAGCCTTCAACCAGCTCAAGTCCTACTTAGGGTCTCCCTTATTGCTGTCTCGGCCCGTTACAGGAGAAAGGTTGTTTGTGTATCTGACAGTCTCTGAATCAGCCATCAGCGCGGCCATCATACGGGAAGAGGATGGGATCCAAAGTCCTATGTACTTCAACAGTAAGGCCCTTCAAGGGTCTGAACAAAATTATCCCCGTATTGAGAAGTTGGCTTATGGCCTAATACATGCCTCAAGAAAAATGAAGCCTTACTTTCAAGCTCACTCCATGGTAGTCCTCACTGACTCCCCACTAAGACAGGTTCTGCATAAACCTGAGAAGTCCGGAAGGTTGATGACCTGGGCCATCGAACTAGGAGAATATGATCTTACCTACCAGCCTAGGACAACCATCAAAGGGCAGGCCCTCGTAGACTTTATCACAGAATTCACCTGGGAAGAGGCCGAGACAGAGAAAGGCCTAGAGGACGGCGAAGAGACAAACCGTAGTTCTTCCAAAATTCGGAAGAGACGACACCAAATGTCTTCCGAGATCAGGAAAAAGTTGTCTCAGGCAAAACTCAGAGCAGAATAAAAGAAAACGAAGAGGATCGATACCTATTCAAGAAAGGAGTTATGACAGAAGGGGTCTTCTCATCAGATACAGACGTTTGGAACCTCTTCGTTGATGGTTCCTCCTATGATAGTGGAAGCAGTACGGGGCTAATACTCTCGGCTCCAGATGGCGCCAACATTAAATACGCCTTCAGATTCAACTTCGAGGCCTCAAACAACGAGTCCGAGTATGAGGCCATAATAGCAGGTCTCTTATTGGCAACAACTCTTTGAGTAAAGTGACTCCTACTCCATAGCGACTCAAGGTTGGTGGTCAATCAAGTACTGGGGATATATGAGGCCAAAGACGAAAGAATGGCCAAGTACTTAAAGAGGGTAAGAAGGTTGTTAGAATATTTTGAAGAAGCAAAACTGAAGAGAGTGCCTCGACTAAGTAACAATCACGTTGATGCATTGGCAAGGCTGGCCTCGGCAATGAAGGCAGATGTGGGAAGGACCATTCCGATCGAGGTCTTGAGAAAGGCGACCATCAAGGAGGAAGAGGTATGTAACCCTTGTCACAATTTGAACCTAGGAGACTCATGGATCAACCCGCTCGTCAGATACCTAAGAGAGGGAGAGCTGACTGAGTCCAAGCTAGAAAGGAGAAAGTTGAGATATAGGGCTGCCAAGTTCTCAATAGTAGGAGACATCTTATACAAAAAGGGGATTCTATTGCCTCTCCTCAGATGTGTGCATCCTAGGGAAGTTCCCCTGGTCTTACAGGAAGTTCATGAGGGTTCCTGTTCTAGCCACATAGGGGGAAGGCCCTTGGCCAAGAGGATCATCACTCAGGGGTACTGGTGGCCTACCTTGTCCAAGGACGCTGCAGACTACGTGAAGAGGTGCGACAAATGCCAAAGGTTCGCCACTATCCCTCATCAACCCCATTAGCCTATGACGTCAATCTCTTCTCCATGGCCATTTGCGGTATGGGGAATGGGGAATTGACTTAGTAGGACCTTTGCCAAGAGCTGTCAACAACTATAGATTCTTGATAGTTGCCATTGACTACTTCTCAAAGTGGGTGGAGGCAGAGCCGATGATAACAATCACAGAGCAGAAGACCTTCCAGTTCATTTGGAGGAATATCATATGCAGATATGGCCTCCCAAACACTCTCATCTCGGATAATGGGACCCAGTTCAAGAACTCCTCCTTAGAAAAGTATTGCCTAAGAGTAGGGATTAAGCAGTTCTTCTCATCTCCTGGTCGACCTCAGGCAAATGGCCAGACCGAGTTCACAAACAGAACTATCTTGGACGGAATCAAGAAGAGGTTAGAAGATGCGAAGGGAAGATGGAATGAAGAGGTCTATGCTGTGTTATGGGCCTACAAAACCACGACAAGGACACCGATAGGATAAACCCCGTTCATGCTGGCACATGGCTCAGAGGCCGTCATACCAACGAAAGTAGGGCTCCCGACTCATCGAATTCAGACCTACGACCCTGACATTAATGGAGAAGAGAGGAGGCTAGACCTAGATCTTATCGAAGAAAGAAGAGAGGACGCAGAGGTCAGAAAAGTAGCATACCAGCAGAGGGCAGCGAAATTGTACAACCAGAGGGTGAAGTCAAGACCCATTGCAGTGGGAGACCTAGTGCTAAAGAAGACCCTACAGAAGGCAAATAAGCTTCACCCAAACTGGCATGGCCCCTACAAAGTAACAGAAGAGGTTGTGGCTGGCACTTACAGGCTAGAAAACCTAGAAGGAGAACCTTTCACTAACCCATGGAATGCTGACCACCTAAAGAGATATTACATATGATGTTTCATATAGTTTTATGTAAATGTACCATCTTATTGTGAAGAGGTTATTAATAAAGATCAGTTCCCATGACAGTTCTTGCTTCATTCTTAAATCAGAGATTAATTATGAGGATAACATCTTAGGTGATGACCTCAGGCCCTTATAACATCATAATTTGGTGACAAGGTCTGACGTCACACACCATAATGAGATGACCCTCAGACCCTTAACATCATTAATTTGGTGGAGATTTATTATGAGGATAACGTCTTAGGTGATGACCTCAGACCCTCATAACACCATTCAGTGGTGACGAGGTCTGAGGTCAGACACCATAACGAGATGACCTCAGACCCTTAACATCATTAATTTGGTGAGATTTATTATGAGGATAACGTCTTAGGTGATGACCTCAGACCCTCATAACACCATTCAGTGGTGACGAGGTCTGAGGTCAGACACCACAATGTGATGACCTCAGACCCTTAACATCATTAATTTGGTGGAGATTTATTATGAGGATAACGTCTTAGGTGATGACCTCAGACCCTCATAACATCATAATTTGGTGACAAGGTCTGATGTCAGACACCATAATGAGATGACCTCAGACCCTTAACATCATTAATTTGGTGGAGATTTATTATGAGGATAACGTCTTAGGTGATGACCTCAGACCCTTATAACATCATAATTTGGTGACAAGGTCTGACGTCAGACACCATAATGAGATGACCTCAGACCCTTAACATCATTAATTTGGTGGAGATTTATTATGAGGATAACGTCTTAGGTGATGACCTCAGACCCTCATAACACCATTCAATGGTGACGAGGTCTGAGGTCAGACACCATGACGAGATGACCTCAAACCCTTAACATCATTAATTTGGTGAAGATTTATTATGAGGATAACCTCTTAGATAATGACCTCAGACCTTCATAACACCATTCATTGGTGACAAGGTCTGAGCTCAGGACCATTGGTCAAGTTTAAACAAGACCATTGCAAAGACAATCTTAGAAAGAGGGCTTCAGAGGTTGAAGCTCATTGCAAATTTATTTTCACAGACACCATCACAATGGAACTAAGAATGAAAAACATCACATGACATGACATTCAATGAAAGGAAAGTGAAGATGGTCCTCGTCAGAGGTTGATATATATATTCAGAAATTATATGTTCAATGAGTACAGATAAAAGTTCCACAATGTAAGTTACAAACGATGATCAAAATATCCTAAGAGTCTGAGGGGGGAACGTTGACACTCTCGGCTTGGTTAGAGACCTCGGACGCATCATCACAAGGGTCTGCCCATCCAACCTCGGTGACCTCTAATGTAGCAGTCTCTGTAGGAGCGGCAACCTCTTCCTCAACCTCTTGAAGAGCTTGGGTAAATTGTGGATCAGCAAAGCCAAGACCTACGAAATCATAGGCCTTCAAAGTGTCGACCTCTCTCTATCTGATGTCAGCCCATTTAGTAGTGGCTTTGATACCTCTTTCAAGGTATTCAAATCCAAACCCGATAAACTCATCAAAGGATTTGTAGTGAGCAATGATCTTCTCAGAGGCGTCCTCAATGGCGGCCCTGACAGCCGAGTTGACCTTTTGCTGTAGAACATCGTCCTTAGCCTTTAATGCAGCAGCATGATCCTTGCCGAGCTGGGAGATGTCCCTCTCCAACCCTTTCACCTTGTCCTCAGAGCCCTTCAACTCAGACTTGAGGCGCTCTATCTCTGCGTTCAGAGTACTCTGAACTTTCTTGGCCTCTTGCCCCTTTTGGATGAGAGGCAACTTCCTCAGAGTCCAGTTTGACAAATGGTGCATAGTGGTCAAACCCTGCATGTTTAGTAATCATAAGTAAGCTGAAGAAGAATCAGATGTTACACTTAGAAGAATTTTTAATGAAGGATCAAATCATACCTGAACGGCTCTGTGAAGGCCGAACTCAACCAGCAATGGGGTGTCCATAGCCCTGTAGAAGCGTTTGTCAGCCTCGGTCATTACAGAGCCGATGGCATCCAGGGCCTGCATGCTGTGGCCGACTACACTATCAGTTAACTTCAACTGATCCAGCCGAGCCGACAGGATGTCAGCTAAAGAGATAGGGATGGCAGCTTCAGTAGTCTTCTTCCTCAGCCGCTGATCCTCAGGGGCATGATCTTCGGGACCCTTCTTCTTCATGGCTGGAGGCTTAGAGGCCGAGGGAGATGGGGGAGGAGCGTTAAGACCTGCTTTTTTGGCAAGTCTTGTCAAGCTCGGTGCAGCCATCTCCCAAAGCTCGTCTGGAATATCCCTTAGTCGCTCTGTAAAAAATTAGTAGACCTGAGTTATATAATCAGATATGAATAAAATCAGAGGTTAAACTTCAAAAACAAAATGCTTACCAAGCTCGGCAAGGGGACTTCCACCTAGACCTGTCCCAGAGAGGAAGTGGGGAGTCATCAAGTGTTCGAACCTGACAAATAGACCATGTACCCCCTGATCTTGAAGGGCTTTCACCTTCTGGAGGTTTTGTAGACTTAGGCCAGGGTCGGCCCTGGCAGACATGGTGAGCTTACCCCACCTCAGGGGCATCCTCTGCTCTAGATTGGACGAGGGAACACATGGGCCAAACTCCCATGGCCCTGAGGCAAAGATGTACCGAGGCTTCCAGTTATGGTTGGAAGTCTGGGTCACCTGAAGCAATTTCTTCTCAGGCCTCCGAGCTACAAAATGGTAGTAGCTCGGATGATTTTTGGCCGAGGAAGGGATGTAAAAACCTACAAAGACTTGAACTGGAAGGTCTGAGAGGTGGACAACCTTCCATAACACTATGGCCCCTATTAGGATTCTCCAGGCATTAGGAGAGAGTTCGGAGGGGGACAAATTAATATACCAAAGGATGGACCTGATAATGGGGTGAATGGGCAGACGGAACCCCAACTTGAACATCTGCTCGTACAAGCAGATCTCCCCGTCTCGGCCATGATAAGCCCTCTCTTCCCTCAGAGGTCTCCTAAGTTTTATTGAGGGGCTGATAGAATGCAGGTATCTGAAGCAGAGAAGGTCTACCTAAGTAATAGTACTCTCGATCTCGGTCGCCTCAGAGACGTCGACATCGCTCTCAACCTCATCATCATCATCCAACTCAACGTTGGCCGGAGCAGATGTTGGTGGGTAACTCGGAAACCTCTGAGCAAACTCTGCCCCGGTGGCAGCAGACATAGGGATGGCGTCAATTGGTGGTGGAATGGCCACACTCGGCTCAAGAATCTCAACCTCTGAGGAAGACCCTGAGGTGCTTGAGTGGTTGTGGGATGAGGCTCGGCTGGAGACCTCGTCTTGATCAGGGGCCTGATCAGGCCTAGGTGTGAAGTCCATGGCCTCTTGAAAGGAATCCTCAGACATGGGGTCTGAGGTAGAAGATTCAGACTCAGACATAGGTATGGGATCAGCAGGAACCCCTGTCTGATAGAAGTTCTCCAGGGGGTCAGGATATATCACCTTCAGAGGTGGTGGAAATATGGGTCTAATGGGAAACTCTTGTGATCTACGAGCTTCCTCCTATGCTTTTTCTATTTGCCTAATCTTTTCTAAAGTCTTCTCCCTAAGAGAGGGGAACTCCTCAAGAAGCTGATGTAAGGGTCTGAGCATCAGAGGACGACACTACATTTAGGGATTTTCCTAAACTCTAAAAATTACAAACAAGACTGGGTGATAAAATAAAGGAATCTAAAGATCAAACTACTTAAATTTGGTAAGAAAAGCTCACCTGAAACTATGGTGGTGTCTCCGGAAAACTAAGAAAGTCGCCAAAAAGTACGAAAATAAGGGTGCTTGCAGGTAAAATGAAGGAAAAAGTATGGTAGACCTTACCTGAGGATGAAATGGTAAGGAAGAGAGGAGAAGACGCGAGAAATCACCACCCAAAAGCCTTGAACCAAGATCTTTCTAGAGAGAGAGCTGCTGGAACGAAACGGCAGAAATGGAAGAAATGAAGAAGAAAGAGAGAAAGAAGGGTTCAAAACCCTTAGATACTCAGGCACAACTCCCAAGGCCCATCATTGCCTTGGGAGCCCCAAAGGGCGGCTGACAGCACACGCCTACCAAGCAAGCATGTTCCAGCATTGGACAAGTGTCAAGCGAGTATTGGCTTGTAATAGACAGGCCTCGGAGGTGTAGTAATCCCCTAGTCACTTGCTCTCACGTACGACTAAGGGTTGGGGGTGATTGATATGCCCCACGTGTAACCTCGGCCTAGAGACACCAACCTCGGCCGAGATCATGGTAGACGTTGGATGAGTCTTGGGCACGCGATATCACCCCTCGGCCATATCAAGGTCTTCCCAGGCCGACACTACTATGAGCCTCTCTAAGGGACGTCATAAGGATCAACAGCACTCACATATGCCTTGAAATGACAACCTCGGCCATACATAGGCCGAGCCTGCAGGAAGTCACCAGCAACCTCATCAAGCCACCAGTTCAACCTCATATCAGGCCGGACCTGTCCATTGTCCCGGCTAGGATCAGGCCGAGACCTCTATGGAACACTCGGACTGAATAGGTATCAAGACTCACCAGCCTCGGCCTCACCAAGGCCGAGGTCATACACCAGACGCGATAGCCGAGCACCTGCTGACATTTTTATGAGGACACGTGGACACAAATCAGTTATAACAAGATTATTCTCCACACGTGGTGAGAATATTGCATCATCATTCTCTACATGTGACAGTGACAGATAGCACTGGGGGTGGACAAAAAAAAGACCGACCCGAATGGACCGTTTGGACCGAACCGGACCGAACCGAAAATTAAGGCTATTTTGAAACCGGTCCGAAAATCGGTTCACAAAAACTAAAAACCGATTAAACCGGTCCGGTCCGCGGTCCACTATAGTAAAAGACCGATTTGGACCGGACCGGACCGAATCCCATATATATATAATAAAAATAATGTTATTGTGTTTCTTATGTATAGTTTTTAAATTAATGTATATAACTTATGAATTTAATTTGGAACATTTTATATATGTATAGACATTTTTTTTATTTGGGTTAAAAAAACCCATGTAAATATCACTTGGAGTTTCGAGTATTATTTTTTTGTTATATATTTGTGAGAAAAATAGATAAAAACATTCATAAAATGTACATATATTTAAAATAGGGTCAGGACCGAATTTTAGCCCGGACCGGACCGAAAAAAGCCTGGACCGAATTAGTAGGTTAACCGAATTAATCGGTCCGGTCTCGGTCCAAAAAAATTGAGGACCGAATATTCGGTCCGGTCCAAAAAATAGGCAAAACTCGGACCGGACCGGACCGTGACCACCCCTAGATAGCACTCCCACATTGGTGAGGTAACCACACACATGCTCATTGCATGCATGGGGGGTACATTACACCCCCTAGGTACTATATATAGAGGTCATCCTCTACCTTGCAAAGGGATCCCCAGATATAAAACCCTAGCTGAAACTCTAGATACACAGTAGAGAGAGAAAGCTTGAGAGATTGTATCCATAGCCATTAGTGCCTTATTGCAGTGAGATTGCACACACACAGTGGACGTAGGCCAATCTAGGCTGAACCACTTATATTCTGGTGTTGATTCCTCTTCTCTTCATCTCATTCTCTTACCATTTACATAATTGTGCTGCCATTGCTATTCTTATATTAAGCTTGAAAACACCTTACCTGGTGGTGCTGATTTCGGCATCATCAGTCACAACCAAATCTCCATGAAAATAAGCCAACATCAGTTAATAAGAACCATAGCCAGAATTCCTCCCTTCTCCCAGAAAAAAAATCCAAATCACCATGGTGTGGTCGAAACTAATCTCCCTTTTATAATATTTCAGCACATGTATCATGTGATCCTCAATCCACACATTCTTTCATTACTCATTCAAATCTGACTAAGTTGCAACTATCTTGTAGTTTGTTAGCTTATCCCTTCACTACAGGAATACCAACATGAAAAATGGCCATACTAATAGGTTTTTTAAATGTCACACCTTACGCTTTGGAGACAGGACATTAACCATGGACTTAATTGTCCTTAAATCGACAAAATTTGATTTAATATTAGGAATGGACATTTAATCCCCAAACTTTACCCACATTGACTATCATGCGAAGACAGTATCATTCAAACGACCACATCAAGCTTTGTTTTGTCTGTAAGGAAGAAATCCCTACCAACCATTACTTTTTTGAATAAGTGAAAAGGAGACCTCTTCCCTTTCCAAAATCTTGACCCAATACAAAGATGTGTTTCCTGAAGAATCACCTAGATTACCTCCACCTCGAGAGATTGAGTTTTCCATTAACCTCTTACCAAATACTTTCCCTATTTCAATACCCACTTACTGTGACACCCCTCTTAGAATAATAACGGGTTGCCAGCCCTATACCAAGATAACTAGGAATCTCAAGTAAATCATTCTAAGCATCTACTGATGATTCTAAAATAAACACGTATGACAACCCATTACTACAAAAAGAGGGTGTCAAAAAAATTTATTTTAAAACATTATTAAAACAAACTATGCAACAACTAACCAACGGCATAACAACTATATATGATAAAAGACACACACATGCTCAAACGATATGAAGGAGACTAATGAAAGAGTACAACACAATGTACAAAATAAAATACCCGAATATGTTGTCGGGTCATAGACAATACAACAGTCTGAAAAATAAAATATAAAAGTGCTACAGTACAACACTTGGGCATAAACGTGATACACAAACTGAATCATAATCTAGATACACAAAAGATAGGAAATGACTGCATCAAAATACCACAACAATCCGCTACTGCCACAGCTCCACGACTACACTAGATGGATATCATCAATGGCGTCCTTGCGGAGGAACACCTAAAATAATACAATATATATATATATATAGCAGGAGAAAATATAAACGGGTCAAAGCTCGAGGTGTGAAAACATTTTTAGCAAGTGCATTAAAATGCATAATAATTATAAATGCATTATAACATGATTAAAGTGGAGTCGCACTCTCCAAAAAATCCAACTCACCTCTCATCTAAAGCGCGCACTAAACGTATGCACATTATCTCCAAATAAGTGCCCAAATCTATCTAGGCAAAGTAATCCAACTTACTCCCAATTTATACTCATTTAAATTCCATCTAAATTATTTTTTAACTTCTACTATTTCCAATCTCAAATCTTCATTAGCTTACTAAACATATAAACTATACAAAAACAACATTCTCTTTTACTCGAATTTCTCATTTTCTAATTATTTACATAACTATATATATATATATATATATATATATATATATATATATATATATATGAGTTATTAGCATCTAAGTGCTAAGGACTAAACTTCTCCTAATTCTCAATACTGCACTGCGGTTCGTGCGTGGGACGTCTCGCAAGCGAAATCCAAACAAGGAACCCCCTCTATACACTACTCTTGGCAGTATTGATTATTAAGATTCATTATGCTCTCAATGCATGACGCGTATAAACCAAATTCTTATTTAATGTAATTAATTATTCTCAATTCCCAACAGTGCACGGTGTTTCGTGCGTGGGACGTCTCACGAATGAAATCCAAACAAGGAACCCCCCGATACACTACTACTGGCACCGTCAATTGTCGAGCTATGCTTATATATAATATGAGCACTAAGTAATAACTTCTCCTCACTCCCAACATCGCACTGCATTTCGTGCATGGTTCATCTAGCGAACGAAATCCAAACAAGGAACCCCCCCAATACACTACTCCTGGGCAATGCTAGTCGTTGAGGTTCATTAAGCCCTCGATACCCAAAGTAATCTATATAATCGTATAATTATATACTCTCCATTTTCACTTTATATATTCCTCACACTTTAGTCCGGATTTAATCTCTCGCAATGAGATTCAATCAATCTTTGTATATCTCTTTACTCTAGAGACAAATATATGATATCACATAATCATATATAATTAATACACTATTCACACAAGTATAATTCCAACCATCCCAGCGAGCTATAACTCGAGGATGCAGGTTCTCAATGCTATCATCTACCAGGAAATCACTCACATATCATCCTGGGTACCAACGGTCGGAATCTCATACCGTCTTGGCAAAAACCATGTCACAACACACGGGAAGCGGTCATAGTTCCTCCCCAAAAATGAGACGAAACATACCCACCTCGTCTCACCCTTAATAAAAATAATCACACAATAATAATGGACGCTATGACCTGGGGACTACATGCGCCCTGATCCTCAAGCCAGGAGTCTCACCCACATCGCGCAACTTTCCATGATAGCATAGAGGGGGTATGCTTCACTTATATATGTATCATGCACACAAGATATACATTCATCATCACATCATATAAATGTATACCATCGCAAAAGGTATATATATAACACTATTTACATAATCTTATTACGCTCTTAGGCGTAAATGAAATAATATCATTTATTAGTATATTTTACTCTCGAGATACTATTTGTCAACAGCTCACATAACTTCCCCACTTTGTATACACTATACGATTTCTCACTTGAAATTCACACTTCACTTCTATTTGTATGAATCATCTCTCAATTCTATTTACGTTAAGGATATTCTCTCAAAATAAGTCCATAGGACCCCAATAATTTATTATAAGGGGAAAACTTTCTAAAATCCTCCAAAACATACTCCTCATAAGTCATATAGAGATTCCTCGTCGAGTCCTTTAGATCATAATCCTTTATAATACTCTAATTTAAAAAGCCTGCTTTAAACTCAAATAGGATAAGGAATAACAATCTCCAAAATCTTGGGCTAAAAACAGGGTGCCGGTCAACCGGTCGACCGCGATTTGCAAATAAGCCTATGAAACCAACCAGTAGGCCCTTTTTCCTTGACGCGGTCGACCGGTCAAACCAGATCCTTGAAAATTAATTCTCCAAATTTTCCATCCAATAACCCAAATTCATTTTCATGGTTTCTAATCTACACCAAAATCATCACAAACATCTACACAATGAATTCTAGCCTTTATTTTTTCCAATTTTCGGTTTGATTTTCGAGTTGATGATTTGAACCTCGAAATTGCTATCTTAGAAAAATCATAACAAATAAAAAAAAATCAAAAAAATACGCGGTCAGATCCCACGCGACCGTATCGAAAATATCTACAACTTTTATGTTTTGACCGAGAGCTGAATCAATTTTCTTCCTGGCTTAATTGACCTCAGAAATTGCTGCATTACTATTCATCATCTTCTTCAAAATCCCAAACCTCCATTTTTATCATCTTCTAACCATTTCTCTTCAACCCAAGCATATATATAACATCAAAACTCAGTATATAACTTAACCCAACTAATTTCCAACCTCAAATTCATCATATAACCATCAATTGTAAGGTTTTACCCAAAATCTAGGTTTTATCAATTTAAACCCAAAATCCACAATTTTATCCAAAAATCATGAAATAAATGATAATTATTTAGCAAGTTTAATCACTTGCCTCAAGATTGTAAAGTCTGATTCGTCCTCGAAATCAAGGATTGGCCGAAAAATCCCAAGCTTTTCTCCTTTCTCTTCTTCTTTTCTTCTTCTCTTTCTTCTTTCTCTCTCTCTCTTTCTAGGGCTTTCTCTTTTCTCTAAATGAGAAAGGATTCTCCCATAGGATTTTAAGCCTTGAATCCAAAATACACCACTTTAAATGATAATACACACTTTAAATGACTCAGTAACTTTAATTCGAGTCAAACGAACTTAAAATATTTCAGAACCCGAATAAGCCCCAAGTACAGTCATTTCGACTATCTCGACCCTTCCGAAAACATCCGTACCCTCAGAATTGTCATCTGAATCACTTTCTAACATCTTCAAATTTTAACCTCAAATGCCAATTCAATTAATCTTTAATTAAAATAATATTTATTTCTCCCAAAATAAATAAATTATAGTCCCAAAAATCTTGGGGTATTACTTACCATATGGATCCTTTAGAATAAAAAGAACCTCAAATACAACTGGACGACCTACTCAATAAAGGATTTACACACCCGAGCACATCCCCTTGGGGAGATCTAGTTTTGTTTGTACGAAAGAAAGATGAATCTTTTTTGTTATGTATTGATTATTGAAAGTTAAGCCAAGTTAGTATTAAGAATAAATACCCATTACCTAGGATAGGTGATTTGTTTGACCAATTGTGAGGGTCAAAGATATGTTTAAAATTTTATTTAAGATCTGGTTATCACCAACAATGTGCTAAGCAAGAAGATATATTCAAAATTGTTTTCCAAACCTACTATGGCGATTTTGAATTTTTGGTCATGTCTTTTTGTTTAAACAATGCCCCCACTGCTTTCATGAATTTACTGCATAGAATGTTTCATCCTTTGTGAAATCACTTTGTGATCTTCTTTATAAATGACATCTTAATTTATTCCAAATCCCGGGTAGAACATTAGGAATATATGTGTATAGTACTTGAAACCCTTCGTAAACATTAGTTATACATAAAGCAAAGCAAATGTGATTTTCTCATGAAATAAGTAAAGTTTCCTAGACATGTAATTATAGAAGTAGATATACAAGTGAATCCAGTTAAAACCACTGCAGTACTTAAATGGACTCAAATTACCACTATCATAGAACTACGAAGATTTCTATGTCTTGTTAGGTACTATTGCATTTTGCGAAAGGAATTTCCTAAATTGCCCTACCATTAATGAAGTTCACCAGAAAAGATGTCTGATTTGCATGGACCCCTGTATGTGAAGAAGTTTTTTGCACTTGTGAAAGAAAAGTTGAGCACTGACCCCATTTTAACCATCTATCCAGTAATAGCAGTTAAGATGTTTATATTGATGCTTTGCTAGAAGGACTCGATTGTGTGCTCATGCAATAAGGCAAAGTGATTGAGCATGGATCCTGACAATTAAAAATTCATGAATGTAACTATCTGGTACACAACTTGGAATTAGCCACAATACTCCTTGCCCTAAAAATTTGGAGATGTTACTTGCATGGAGAATCATTTCAAGTCTTTTCTGATAATAAGAGTCTGAAGTACATCTTCATGCAAAAAGATCTTAATTTTTGATAAAGATGATAGATAGAATTTTTAGAGGAATATAAATTTAACTTACTCTACCATCCGTGGAAAGGTAATGTAGTTGTTGATGCTTTAAGTCACAAAGCCCAAGGAAGTCCCTATAATATGTTTGTTTTTTAGAAACTATTAGAGATTTCAATCTACAGCGAGACTCCTCTACAACTCGGATTGTGTTACAAAACATTGTCACTCTCCCCATTCTACATAAGATAATCATGAATCTCCAAGATCAAGATGAATTTTTTGCGTTCCCAAAAAAAAATTCAAAACAACCTACTACAAAAATATTGGACTTTGGACCCTGAACATTAGTTAAAATTAAAAAACCGAGTATGTGTTTCCCTTATATCTTCACTCCGAGAAGAAATCCTGCAAGATACTCATTATTCTAAATTCATTGTTCACCCTGGTATAAAGAAAGATATTGTACACTTCATAGCTAAGTTTCCAACGTGTCAACAAGTAAATATTGAGAATCAACATACCAACAGTTTACTCCAACCACTACCTATCCCATAATGGAAATGGGATCATAAAACCATGGACTTTGTCAGTGGATTACCCCGAAAGGTTCAAGGTTTCAATACCATATGGGTTATTGTTGATCGTCTTATAAAATATGCCTCTTTTCTACAAAAAAAAATCCATCGGTTTTTTCCAATGATTGAGTGAACTTTAAATCAAAGAGATTGTGAGACTAAACGGCGTACCTATTTCTATCATATCCGATCAAGTCCCTATATTTATAGGAAAATTTTAGTAATCCTTAGAAATAACCCTAGGAACCAAACTCTACCTCAGCACAACCTTTCATACCAAAACCGATGGACAATAGAAAGAGATAATTCAAACTTTTCAAGATATATTACAAGCGTACACATTAGGATTTCTCGATTCATGGAACAATCATCTTGCCTTAATTGAATTCACCTACAATAATAGTTACGAAACTAGCATTAAAACTTCCCCTTACGAATATTTTTATGGATGGCCCTATCGTTCGCCCCTATGCTAGAATGAATTAGGAGATAATCATATACTTAGACCCGAGATTATTATTCAAACCATAGAAAATATACTCCTTCAGAAGAAATTACATTCAACTAAGAGTGGACAAAAGAGTTACGTCGACACTCGGCGAAAGACTTTAGAATTCCAAATAAACAATCAAGTCTATGTTGGAAAGAAAAGGGATAATGCGATTTGGAAAGAAAGGAAAGTTATCATATATCTATGTTGGTCCCTTTAGAATCATAAAACATATTAGACCAATAGTTATCGTCTAAAATTACAGCCCGAATTATCAAATCTTCATAACATATTTCATGTTTCACAATTACGAAAATACATCCATGACCTAAGTCGCATCATTAATTGGGAAGGTATCAAAGTTGAACCCAACAATGAATTTGAAAAAATTCCTATTCAAATCCTCAACCAAAAATAAAATGTTCTCCGATGAAAAACCATACCAGTAGTCAAGGTTATTTGGCGACATCACGGAGCTAAAGAAGCCATATGGGAAATAGAAGACATTATGAGTCAACAATACCCCGTGCTTTTCCTAGGTAATTTTGAGTATGAATTTTTTTTCATAGGAAGATGACACAAAACCCCGTAAATTAGCTGTTAGTCGCTTAAGTAGACAAAATTTCAAAGAAAAACCCTAAACTTTCACTAAATTACCAAAATTCCCCTAAAAGTAAAATTAGGATACTTTACAAACTCCTACACAAATTTGATCCTAACTTTCACTCAAAGTCTGACCTAAGGACATATATTTTATAATAATTCCATAAACAAGTCCAATAAGTTTTTATAATTACATAAAAACCCAAAAACTTTGATAAAATGACCAAAAAATCCAAAACATATACAAAAACTATCCAATGACCTAAACTCAAACCAAAACTTGTTTACCCTATAGCCCCTGGTGACATGGAACTAGATAGATAGCCATCATAGCTTGTGTCGTGTGGGTAACCTATGGTACCCTTTCTAACTCCAATAAAACAATAATGGAAACTTGTGCAATTCATCCCAATCTTCACCTTCAAAACCACTAATTAACTCCCCTCTTCGAACCCTATAAATATCATCTCTTACCTCAGTAGAAAACTATCCCAACTGAGAGAACAATCAATGTAAAAATTTGAGACTTTTTACATTCCTTAATTTTATGCATGAGTGCTTGTTTATCGAAGGTGTTAATGTTTCTACATCTCTATAGAGTAGAATTATATGTTTTCCCATAAAAGTTAACGTATATATTCACTAAAATGGCTCAAAATCCAGAAAAGTCCATTAAAGCATGAGGTTCAATGGTGGATTCTGTTTCCTTGACTTTGAACCAATTTCAAAGTGAGGTGTGTTGAGCTTAGTTCTCAGGAATCTAGTTTTAATGTTTAATTAAACAAAAAAAGTCATTTGGTACCTCAAATCAAGGGTTGAAGTTTTCAGCCTGAAAATTTTTAAAAAAAAATCGAAAGTTTCACTCTACCAAAATCCATCAAACTAAATTTATTCTGCCACAATTTTTATATAGAATAAATCCTTTATAATGTCAGAACGGGAATTACAGCTTTCAGTTACTTTTGTTTGGTCAGAATTTCAAAATTATTATTCCAATAGCTCGATTTAGCCCACCAAAATTCTTAAAACCAATATAGTTAGATTCCTCTTCAAAAATCAGGCAACTTTAATTTAGGAATCAACTTAAAAAGAATTATAATTCTTTTAAATTTAAGGTCAAAGTTGTGAAACCCTAAATTCAATTGTTGAACGGTTGAAGGTGAGTGGCTTACATGCGCGTGAGTGAAAGTCAAAATAGGGGTGTAAGGAATTTAATTGAGCACGTGAGGGCACGTCTCCATTAAAAAAAATCTATTTTTTTCCAACATTTTTTTATCAAAATGGTATATTACATCACCATGCTTGGATTCAAAGAAAGTATTTTCTCAGGAATAACAACTTTAGGTTTAAAAATTAAGTGTTATGTTTACATATAACCCCCATCAACCTTTTCAAGTATTTCAAATCCAACCTAAATTTTTTATGTAAATACTAGAGCATAAATTGAGCTACTTTGTCTTTGTCACTAATTCCAAACTTTATTAGAAATGAGAGAAAATATTTATTTTAAAAGTTTTTAAAATTATACTTTTTACACTCTTAATAAATTTTACATTGAAAATTCTTTTGAGATAACATCCTACTACATCACATAAGCATTGTTTTGAACTTACATTCTTTATGATTTCAGATTACCTAATGCACCTAGCAATTTAGCCGCATGAAACACCGAAATTTGTAAAACTCAAAGTAGGTGATTTTAATTTAATATTAGACAACTTGAGCTTATGTCTTTTAAATACTAATTGCTAGATCACTCTATGATCATTTTGAACTCCTATTGAAAATATGAACTGCTTCGTGTAGTTCAAATTTATGTCATATATTGATTCTATTGATATTATCACTATTTTCGAAATCGATAAACCATTACACCCAAATAACTAAACCTCTTTAGCCTGAATTATGGTCTAACTCTGCAACCTTAAATGAATAATGGAATATAACCCTACAATTTATTTCCCTTTATCAATGAAACCCCGAGTAGCTTACCTTGCGATTCGGGGATTAGATCCCAGTATACCAATGTAATTCTAATTGTCATGTAGGACTCACATGTTGAGTGCCTAATTTTTATCTTCTACAAACATATAATGCCACTCTAGCTAAGAGTGACGAGCTATATTTTATTATTCCTCGATTATTGGGATTTCCTTTCCAAGTCGATTTTATGCCTTGGGCGATATTGTAACAATATGCATATGCTATTGAAGCCTTATAACCTATCATTTATGAGTCATCGTGTTATAAGATGAACCCTTATCATAGTAAGTTGATACTAAGTTTATTTGGTTACATTCACCATATAATTCATTTACATATGAGTAGGATTTAGCATACCTCTGATAATTCTATTATATTTCATTTTATTTCAACATGTATAATCTCAATATTTCATTCCGTTGTTTTCTAACATTATAATCTTCCATATCTTGTATATAAATAATAAATATCTACTTAGCATGTCTACTTAGTTATTTTTATTCCGGATGGATGATAAATCGGAGGAAGAGAAGTTAGCTCCCACGCACTTGAACTTTTGGAATATCTACACCAAAAATATGCTCATTTATGTACGTGTGGGAAGTGAAAAACAAGGATGGTAGTCCCCATTGGAATATCTACACCGTAAATTATTAGCTCTTATGAATCTAGAGTGTTTCCACGAACTTTTATATTATGTATGGCATGAACAAATAATATTATATGTTCTTTATTTTCAGATTCCGATATGTAATAGGATCCTTAGCATCCTCATAATAAAAGTTTTCTAATTTCTGCTATACTAAAATTATTGTTGTATTAAATTTTGTTCTTATTTACCATTAAAACTTAAAATTCGTGGATGTGAAAAATTCGGTTTCACTACTAACCCAAGATTAGAACTGGGATTAACCGGTACCAAATTTTTGAAACCTGAACCAATTATATCGAGTAGTGAACCAATCGAACCAACGATTCTTGGATTGGTTTGGATCAATTTTTGGTTCCATATATATATATATATATATAGAAAATATATAAAATAACATATTTTATTAAATATAATTGAAAAAATTGAAGAAAATGTTATAAATGTAATCTAAATCCTAAAACCAATATAAAATCAGATTCATTAAATTAAGAGAAACATATTACATATATATATATATATATATATATATATATATATATATATATATATATATATATATATATATATATATATATATATATATATATATATATGCCAGTGTTCTAAAAAACCCGCATAGGCTCCCCCTAGGCATGCCTAGGCTTGAGACTTAGGAGAAACTCCCCGCCCTAAGCTTTTTATGCCTTATTTGTGACACCCCGCCCTATAAAATACCGGGTGATCAATCCTATACCAAATTAAAACAGGAATCCCACTTGGATCATCCTTAGCATCACTGTAAAAAACTTTTTAAAACTTACTAACCACCTAGTATTCCCAAAGTTGGTGCCAATTTTTAACTTTTTGATTAAACAAAACAGTACATGCGAAATTAAAAATAAACCATTCACACAACTGAATGAAAATAAACTGAATCATTAATTAAACAATTTGCCGAATAAACCATCGACCACCAAAGCGAAATAATCCAATACAGAAAGTCAACACCTGAATAAATTACACTAGAAAACTGTACCAAAAAGTCTGGGCGACAAGCCCTAAATAAAACTGAAACTGATACAAGATTCCTACTCTAGGAATGAATAAATGATGCATCTAATCCAAACTCCAACTATCATCCACATGTGCCGCAGCTCCGTGTCCCTGGAATAGAATATCAATCCCGGCGTCCCTGTGGCAGGACACCTAAAAGGTTTTAAAAATAGTTTTATAGCAAGGGTTAGAACCCAAAATATTTTGAAAATATTTAGCAAGTGAATTAGCAATAGTGATTTCAAATGTGTGAATGCGCTTCATATTTAAGTTAGTGTCGCACTCCCTTATGGACATTCTCACCCCTCCACTATTGTGTACACCTACCGGTTACCTTAACCCCACCTAGTTGTACTACCCTGTCCAACTAGGCCTAGTATAACCTCCCCTTGCCATACTAATCTAACCCGAGTATAATAATTTCTTGAATTATAAGTTATCGCACAATTAACTTAATTAATTCCTCTCAATTAGCAACATATAACTGTGTCTCAAGTCATATAAAGTAAATACATCACACACTGTATTATTACCCGTATATAATATTTACTACCATTATATACGTACCTTTAGCATAATATCCACACATATAACATACGTATATCCATCCCTTCGAGTATACCCTCGCCGGATGATTCCCTCTAAAATTCTATCTCACTAGGTGTGCTCACAAAACCTAGTTCCCCAAGTTGGAATCGCTTACCAACTTGGCCTAAACTATAAACGTAGTGGAGGCGGTCATATTACTTTCCTGAAAGTGAGATAAATCCCTCACCCATAAATACCTGGCGCTATGACCTGGGATATACTCGCCCTATTCCTCAAGCTAGGGGATTCACCCACAACGCGCAATCTCCCTTGATAACATTAGAGTATATTAATTTGAATAAATATCTAGTCACTGATATTTAATATCACACACAATATATACACGTATATATATACTATCACTACACCGTATATATATAATATAACCCCAGCTTTACCGTGTACTCCAAATCCCGTACACTGTCTATAATTTAATATCACACACGATATATACACGTATATATATACTATCACTACACCGTATATATATATATTATAAACCCCGGCTTTACTTCGTACTAATATCCCGTATACTGCCTGAAATTTCCTGAGTCTGTGGCCCAACTCAACGTAATTAATTTTCTCACTTAATAATTTCTCGTCTTCTCGAGTCTATGGTCCGACTCTAATATATATAACTCACACTTCAATTTATATAATACTTTCCCCGAGTCTATGGTCCGACTCCAATTAAATTAATTAACACCCTTATTAATTGAATACCTTTCCGAGTCTATCACCCGACTCTAATTAAATTAACTAACACACATTTTATTTTAACACCTCCCCGAGTCTACAATCCGACTCTAATTAAATTAATTATCACACCTATTAATTTAATCCTACCCGACTCTACAATCCGACTCTAATTAAATTAATTATCACACCTACTAATTTAATCCTACCCGAGTCTAGAATCCGACTCTAATTAAATTAATTATCACACCTATTAATTTAATCCTACCCGATTCTACAATCCGACTCTCATTAAATTAATTATCACACTTATTAAATTAATCCTACCCGAGTCTATAATCCGACTCTGATTAAATTAATTATCACACTTATTAATTTAATCCTACCCGAGTCTATAATCCGACTCTAATTAAATTAATTATCACACTTATCAATTTAATCCTACCCGAGTCTATAATCCGACTCTAATTAAATTAATTATCACACGTATTAATTTAATCCTACCCGAGTCTACAATCCGACTCTAATTAAATTAATTATCACACTTATTAATTTAATCCTACCCGAGTCTATAATCCGACTCTAATTAAATTAATTATCACACTTATTAATTTAATCCTACCCGAGTCTATAATCCGACTCTAATTAAATTTATTATCACACTTATTAATTATATCCTACCCGAGTCTAAAATCCGACTCCAAATTAATTACTCTCTTCAATAATTAATTAAATACTTTGGTGTCACTCAACCAACATACCAGGACTCACTCACTTGGTCCATTTTACCTCTCATAATTTAATTCCCACATTTTTGCCCACATTATGTCACACGTGCATCTCCATAAATTTTTCAATTATATTTACCTATAATCACCAACATACCCGGACTCGATCACTTGGCTCGAAATTAAATATTTCCCGAGTCTATATCCCAACTCTAAATTAATTAGTTTATCTCCAAACTTAATTCACTACCTTGGCGACGCTTATCCAATATACCCGGACTCACTCACTTAATTCGTATCTCCCTATTTTAGAATAACATTCATCAAATTTATCCATAAAGTGCTCCATATAAATTTCCCCTAGTCCCAATTACTTTTCCCCATATTTACTAGGAATATGTGTTTCATAATTTATTTATTTATTTTTACGAATTAATGTATGGGAATTAATTTAATTAATTAATTTCCCCCTTATATCACAAACTGGCGGAACTGCCCATATTTTCCCATCGTCGATCGATCGATGCCCCCGATCGATCGATCGACCCCTTCGTGACAGATCTTCTTCCCCACTAATTTCCACCATTAACGGAATTCAAGGTTTTTGACCCATAATCTAAACCTCTAATTACATCATCCCACCACAAAAACATGGTTATTCCATATCCAACACATCATAGGGACCTTAACATAATCAATTTCTCCACTTGTATCTACTTTTCGAAATGGGTTTTTCTCCATAAAAATTCAATTATCTATTTTACAAATCTCAAATTTCAGATTCAATTTCCCCCTCTTTTCGTTCTGAATTTCCCATTCAAATCATACATACATACTCAGAGATCTATCACCCATCTAAATCTTACTTTGAATCTTATTCAAGTGTTCCATAAATAAAAACCCCATTTTTGTACCCGTTTATCCACAAAACGAATTTTAGTATACACATCACTAAAATATGAATTGGATATCACAATTTAGGAGTAAAAACAGTTAACAACTTGACTGGAATCACTCGTAGGGTGTGATCCGTTGTTGATGTCCCTTAACTTGGCTCCAATAACCTCCAATCTACTCTTGATTTGCTTTTCCCCAAATCCCCTCTCAAATCCTAGGTTTAGAGTTATGTTGGCTGCCATTCCTTAATCTCCCAATTAGGTTGAAAACCCTTCATCCCGTTTTTAGCTTGATGGGCTTAATTAAAATAGCCCAAATCATCCCGTGTGGCCCGGCTATGCCAAAAAATGCCCTGAGACCCAATTACTACCCCAGGGTATTCTTTTCTAACAATCTCGACCCTTCCAGATACAATCGCGCACTCAAAATTGACATCTAAACTAATTTATAAAAATCCTTATCTCACACCTAATTTAGTCTATACCGACTCCCGATTGGGATAAGTGCATACCCCGTCATTAATACCCGAAATGACGTAATTAAATTATTACTATTCACTTAGTAAATAAATTTCCCTAAACATTAACCATTCACTCCCCGATTAATATTTCAATATATATATATATTGCCATAATTAATTCAATTAAAATTACAACGCACAAGTAATTTAAAATTTTCGAATTAATTAAATATTAAATGCACAAAAATACGGGGTGTTAGATACTCCCCCCCCCCCCCCTTACAAAGGAATTTCGTCCTCGAAATTAAGATGAGCGTAATGTTCCAAGCTTCGCATATTACTCTCTAGTCATGTGCCTCCAAGCCCTCTATATCTATCCCATCCGCTTCTAACCATACGTTACACAAGCATGCATTTAGATTACCCAGGGCGCCCAAACACCCTATACCCGTGCTTAACTGCACAAAATTTGCCATAATTAACCCGGGTGCCCATACACCCTATCCTCGCGCTCTACCGCACGAAACTTACCCAACTGGGCTAGTCGTAACCCGTAATATAACTTCAAACCCGTAGTCATATCATGTATATAAATATATATTTATACATATATATCTACTGCCCAGGTACCCAGCCCATGTGCTAACGTCCAAACATATCCCCATAAATACTTGTCTCTAAACACAAAAGTATATACGCTTACCCTTATGCTATTAAAGACAACATAAAATACCGCGCCCTTACTATCACTAGTCCTAGCGCAAAATAAACCCCGAGCTATCTCTGGTTGCTCAAAAATAAATCTAACCACCTTGATTCACTTCAGTAAACATCCCCACTTATCGGGATAAATTGTGAGAACACAAAACCTCACTATGTGTTATCGCATCACGCAATACAACATATATATCCACATATATATATAGGCTATATGCCCTCTTCGGTGATACCTATTACCAACCATACCCTGGTGTCGCGAACACTAAAATTTTACACCACTATCCACCATAGTTAAATTTCATCGTTATCCAGCCGATATTTTGGAAATATTATTAACCCTACTCCCATAATTCTCGAAAGTAGAAATTCCTCGCATAATTCAAACCTTTCCTCAGTGTACACCTTCACTCTCCCGTGAAGAACACCAAGGAAACTCCGCTACCCTATGGAAAGTTTATCTACATACTATGGATGCTACAGCCAACGCACCCACTAAGTTCGACTCACCCGCGAACTCTAGTGAAAAATAAGTCTTATATTGTGACATCCTCCTGGTCACTCAAAAATATACTCCATGCCCCTAGGGTAAAAATAATTACCTCTATATTCCAGCTGCAACGGCTGATTCTCGGGTTCCGGAGTATCTTCTCCTTGCCCGAATGCGCCCATGACTTGCTGTAGTGGATGCACATCCAGGACCTCATCCTTTAGTTGATCCCTACCTTGCTTAAGACAATTTCTCTTCAATTGTCTCGCTTTCCCCACAAACGAAACACCTTCTCATACATTCACCCTGCCACTGGTCCCTTCCATGCCGACCTTGTTGAAATTTCTGGCCATCCTGCCGATAGCCTCCAGTTCTAAATCGTTTGGCATGATTTCCCTGCCGGAAATCCTGCCCCTGACCTCCCCCACTCTGCTGTTGGGATACCCTACTGGTATTATTCCCTACTACCTTATTCGACTGGATAGTTTCCACTCCCCTCCCGCTTACTATCATGAGGAAGCGATATCCCTAACAGTGCCGAAGTGCTGAGATAACGACATCAGTATAAGCTACTAATGCGTATTTACCAATTCAATGTTGTCTGATTCTCCAGACTAAACCGTCCACAAACCTTTACTTTCTTTCTTTTTTCCCTGCTTAACTTATCCGGTACAAAATTTTGCCAACGAGTGAATTCTTCCTCGTAATCGGCCACTTAACGGTCCCCTTGAGTCATCTCACAAAATTTTCTCCTCATTTCGGTCTCAACTAATTGAGGAAAATACTTGCGGTCAAACCGCACCCCAAACTCTGTAATAACTAGTGTGTCCATTTCCTCACTTTGTTGATCGACTCCCACCACTGTAGCGCTGCTCCCACTAAACTAAAAGTAGTTAGCATTTGCTTCCGCACCTCATCGCAATCTCCTATGCGTAGGTGACACTTGATATCCCTCTTCCTTGACACGCTAGGACTACATTTGAACCCCCTCGCAATTCTGGTGGGTTCCCACTAAAAATAAACTTTCTCTCTTGCTTCCACCCCGACGACTCCGCGTGAGTCTGATCGTCCGGCGCCACTTACACTTGTGGTGACCCCGTGGAAAGTACCCTTCCGTTACGACCACCATCGCTTCAACCGCCTACGCCACTAGTTCCGTTACTTGTGCTGCCAAAATCATCTCTGGCAGTTGCTGCGCTAGCTCTTGCCCCTGAAGAGCCTCTCTCATCTCCCCTTGCTTCCCTAGATGCTTTCTCTCTCATGGGCGTCCTCCGGAATGAGAATCGAATTTGTATGAGTTCACTCTCAAATATAAATTTCGCAGAAGAACGTATATGCGCATATGTATGAGAATACAACAATCCTATGAAATGGCTATATATCAAAGATTGCTAAGATGAAACGTGAAAAGCAGCACATATCCTAAGGACAATAGAACCTGATGCTCTGATACCATCTGTGACACCCCGCATAATTAAATACCGGGTGATCAGTCCTATACCAAATTAAAACAGGAATCCCAGTTGGATCATCCTTAGCATCACCATCGAAAACTTTTTAAAACTTACTAACCACCTAGTATTCCAAAAGCTGGTGCCAATTTTTAACTTTTTGATTAAACAAAACAGTTATGTGGAATTAAAAATAAACCATTCACACAACTGAATGAAAATAAATTGAATAATTATTTAAACAATTTGTCGAATAAACCATCGACCACCAAAGCGAAATAATCCAATACATAAAGTCAACACCTGAATAAATTACACCTGAAAACTGTACCGCAAAGTCTGGGCGACAAGCCCTAAATAAAGCTGATACTGATATAATATTCCTACTCTAGGAATGAATGAATGATGCGTCTAATCCAAACTCCTGCTAGCATCCGCATGTGCCGCAACTCTGTGTCCCTGGAATAGAATATCAATCCTGGTGTCCCTATGGCTGAACACCTAAAAGGTTTTGAAAATAGTTTTATAGCAAGGGTTAGAACCCAAAACATTTTGAAAATATTTAGCAAGTGAATTAACTGTCGTAATTTAAAATGTGTTAATGCGATTCATATTTAAGTTAGTGTCGCACTCCTTTGTGGACATTCTCACCCCTCCACTATTGTGCACACCTACCGGTTACCTTAACCCCACCTAGTTGTACTACCCCGTCCAACTATTCCTGGTATAACATTCCCTTGCCATACTACTCTAACCCGAGTATAATAATTTCTTGAATTATAAGTTATCTCACAATTAACTTAATTAATTCCTCTCAATTAGCAACATATAACCGTGTCACAAGTCATATAAAGTAAATACATCACACACTATATTATTACCCGTATATAATATTTAGTACCATTATATACGTACCTTTACCACAATATCCACACATATAACATACGTATATACATCCCTTCAAGTATACCCTCGCCGGATGATTCCCTCTAAAATGCTATCTCACTAGGTCTGATCACAAAACCTAGTTCTCCAAGTTGGAATCGCTTACCAACTTGGCCTAAAATATAAACGTAGTGGAGGCGGTCATATTCGTTCCCTGAAAGAGAAACAAATCCCTCACCCATATATACCGGACGCTATGACCTGGGGATATATTCGCCCTATTCCTCAAGCTAGGGGATTCACCCACAGCGCGCAACCTCCCTTGATAGCATTAGAGTATATTAATTTGAACAAAATATCAAGTCACTGATATTTAATATCACACACAATATATACACGTATATATATACTATCACTACACCGTATATATATAATATAACCCCGACTTTACCGTGTACTCCAAATACCATACACTGCCTATAATTTAATATCACACACAATTTATACACGTATATATATACTATCACTACACCGTATATATATATTATAAACTCCGGCTTTACCGTGTATTAATATCCCGTATACTGCCCGAAATTTATTGATTCTGTGGCCCGACTAAACGTAATTAATTTTCTCACTTAATAATTTCTCGTCTTCCCGAGTCTATGGTCCGACTCTAATATATTTAACACACACTTCAATTTATCTAATACCTTCCCCGAGTCTATGGTCCGACTCCAATTAAAGTAATTACACCCTTATTAATTTAATACATTCCCGAGTCTATCACCCCGACTCTAATTAAATTAACTAACACACATTTTATTTTAACACCTCCCCGAGTCTACAATCCGACTCTAATTAAATTAATTATCACACCTATTAATTTAATCCGACCCGAGTCTACAATTCGACTCTAATTAAGTTAATTATCACACCTATTAATTTAATCCTACCCGAGTCTATAAGTCGACTCTAATTAAATTAATTATCACACCTATTAATTTAATACTACCCGAGTCTACAATCCGACTCTTATTAAATTAATTATCACACTTATTAATTTAATCCTACCCGAGTCTATAATCCGACTCTGATTAAATTAATTATTACACTTATTAATTTAATCCTACCTGAGTCTATAATTCGACTCTAATTAAATTAATTATCACACCTATTAATTTAATCCTACCCGAGTCTATAATCCGACTCTAATTAAATTAATTATCACATTTATTAATTTAATCCTACCCGAGTCTATATTCCGACTCTAATTAAATTAATTATCACACCTATTAATTTAATCCTACACGAGTTACAATCCGACTCTAATTAAATTAATTATCACACTTATTAGTTTAATCCTACCCGAGTCTATAATCCGACTCTAATTAAATTAATTATCACACTTATTAATTTAATCCTACCCGAGTCTATAATCCGACTCTAAATTAATTACTCTCTTCAATAATTAATTAAATACTTTGGTTTCACTTAACCAAAATACCCGGACTCGCTCACTTGGTCAATTTTACCTCTCATAATTTCATTCCCACATTTTCGCCCACAATGTGTCACACATGCATCTCCATAAATTTTTCAATTATATTTACCTATAATCACCAACATACCCGGACTCGATCACTTGGCCCGGAATTAAATATTTTCCGAGTCTATATCCCAACTCTAAATTAATTAGTTTATCTCCACTTTTTTTCACTACCTTGGCGTCGCTTACCCAATATACTCGGACTCACTCACTTAATCAGCATCTCCCTATTTTAGAATAACATTCATCAAATTCATCCATAAAGTGCTCCACATAAATTTCCCCTAGTCCCAATTACTTTTCCCCATAATTACTAGGAATATGTGCTTCATAATTTATTTTTTATTTTTTTTACGAATTAATTTATGGGAATTAATTTAATTAATTAATTTCCCCCTTATATCACAAACTGGATGCACTGCCCAGATTTTCCCATCGTCGATCGTTCGATGCCCCCCGATCGATCGATCGACCCCTTCGTGACAAATCTTCTTCCCCACTAATTTCCACCATTAACGAAATTCAAGGTTTTTGACCCATAATCTAAACCTATAATTACATCATCCCACCACAAAAACATGGTTATTCCATATCTAACACATCATAGGGATATTAACATAATCAATTTCTCCACTTGTATCTACTTTTCGAAATGGGTTTTTCTCCATAAAAAATCAATTATCTATTTTACAAATCTCAAATTTCAGATTCAATTCCCCCCCCCCTCCCTTTCGTTCTGGATTTCCCATTCAAATCATGCATACATACCCAGAGATCTATCACCCATCTAAATCTTACTTTGAATCTCATTCAAGTGTTCCATAAATAAAACCCCCATTTTTGTACCCGTTTATCCCCAAAACGAATTTTAGTATACACATCACTAAAATATGAATTGGATATCACAATTTAGGAGTAAACACAGTTAACCACTTGCCTGGAATCACTCGTAGGGTCTGATCCGTTGTTGATGTCCCTTAACTTGGCTCCAATAACCTCCAATTTGCTCTTGATTTGCTTTTCCCCAAATCCCCTCTCAAACCCTAGGTTTAGAGTTATGTTGGCTTCCATTCCTTAATCTCCCAATTTGGTTAAAACCCTTCATCTCGTTTTTAGCCTAATGGCTTAATTAAAATAGCCCAAATCATCCCGTGTGGGGCCGACTATGCCCAAAAATCCCCCGAGACCCAATTACTACCCCCGGGTACTCTTTTCTGACTATCTCGACCCTTTCGGATACAACCGCGCACTCAGAATTGACATCCAACTTAATTTATAAAAATCCTTATCTAACACCCAATTTAGTCTATACCGACTCATGAGTGGGATAAGTGCATACCCCGTCATTAATACCCGAAATGACGTAATTAAATTATTACGATTCACATAGTAAATAATTTTCCCTAAACATTAACCATTCACTCCTCGATTAATATTTGAATATATATTGCCATAATTAATTCAATTAAAATTACAGCACACAAGTAATTTAAAATTCCCGAATTAATTAAATATTAAATGCACAAAAAAATGGGGTGTTACATTATTCTTAGTAAAACCCTTAAGGTGCACTTTTTTTCTAAAAACAACAATGCTTTAGTAAAACTATATCTCCTTTTAAAGAATTTTTTTACTAACCGGACCATTATCTCGGCCAAAATAATCAAATAGTATTTTAATTTGTAAATATTCAGACATATTTTTATGATAAGTACAATTTTAGTATTTTAATAGCCTTTTATGGTTAAAAATAGTAAAATATATTAAAAAGGCCTAAACGCCTTTTTACGCCTAAGGCCCGCCTAGGCTTCTAAGGCTTAAGTCTTGGCCTCCACGCCTCGATCATGCCTCGCAATTTTTAGAACCTTGATATATATCTTAGGATTCGATCTACTCTAGTATGTTTCATTTCTTGGATCGGTTATGAGTTAATCGATTTTAATTTGGTTCGGTCTATGTTCATAGCAGAACATGGAACCGAACCAAAAAGATTGGTTCTTTAACTTTTTGAATCAAAATCGAACTACGAAGGAAAACCAAACCATATCAATGCAATGCACTCGTCTTGCTTTGATTTATCAAATTTTTCGATTCCGATGCATAATTCAAATAGGGACTCTTTGTTCCATCTAATGACAAAAATAATTTAAGTCAATAGCAAGGATCATACAAATAATTTCAAGGTTATGTTTTTGTTTTGGGAATACAAATTGAGTACAATGCGATGTAAGATAAAATATGTAGAATATGTTAATACAAATTAGTAAATTTATCTGATGAGGGAGGTTTTACTTTATATTATGTGAAAATTGAAAAGTTTCGTTTAAAATTAATAATATATTCTAAAACTATCGATTATTTTAAAACTAAAACGAGTCTAACACTAAATCAATGTTTGTTTATGTTTTCGAAAAAAATTTAATAAGTCGTGTCAATATGTATAATTTCCTCCATACATCATTGCTAATATAAGTCCAAATTAGGCTTAAAAATAATAAAACATGTAATATTATGTATACAATTAGTTTATAATCTGCAATATTATGACAATAACAATGATATTGTAATAGATTGACGATGATATCATGCAATATTAAATTGTAGCAGATTCCCGTAGTAGATAAGTTTAAAATTAATTATGTAACATTATTATCACATTGGGGGTAAAATTTTCAAATAAAAACTTCTCCTTCAAAATTGTTTCTATTGTAAAATATGTTGGAAAGTAATGGGGTTTTGAACATAAAATGGCTTAACTTTCAGCCTAAATAGAAATGGGACCCACAAACCTTTGTTACAGGTCCTCATACTAATTTGTTACTCTCCCCGAGAAGATTAACTTTGTATATTCACATTATCAAAACAATTAAGGGTGAATGAGAAATTATCCTCAGAGTACCCCATTTGAAGTGGGTGAACTACTGTTTAATTGGGTGAAGTAGGTTAGTACCACAAAGAAAAATTAGAAGAAAAGTAAGTGGTATATTTATTCATGAGTTGTCCTTATAATATGGATGCACTTGGGATATCCCAACTCTTTGAAGGAGATAGGAGTTAAAATCTAAATAGTTTGAGCTCTGGTCTAAAAGCCACACGCGGATTGCCACCAACCCATCTTGCCCGGCCTCTCTCCAAGTTTGTGAGCCTTAGGTCATGGTCTTGGTCTTTGTCATTTAATTTTTCACCACGTTTTATTTAATATTCATGTAATTTTTTTATTAAATTGGGATTGTTTGAATTTATTATTAAAGATTAATTGGGCCTTATTTTTAGACCCAATAGACATTTTAAATCGAACCATTAAGAGAATTTTTAGACAGTTATTTTAACTGTCTTGGCAATTATATTTGTCCCAAACTAATTAATTTAAGGGTTTTGTTTGTTCAGGTTTTTGTTTGAAAGTTGTCTTTTAGTTCTTATGGCTATTCTGAACAAATTGGAACATGTTTGGAATAGACACATTTTCCTCTAAAAATAATTCCATTTCCTCCATGAATTAATACCTTTTGAAATAATTAGAAACTAATTAGAGTTAGCATATTCCTCAAATGTATTTGAGTCTACCTAAATAGAAAGATCATCACACAAACCTTGATTTGTAGGCAAACTAAATTGGAGTAATTATTTTGGTTTTCTAGGTAATTTTATCATTGGAGGAAATCACTCAAAGGACCCTGAGTAACATAGTGTGTACATAATTTCCTTAAGGACATACTACCCAACAGTAGCCTCAATCAAAATGTGCATTCCTATATTATTACTCCAACCTATAAGTTTATAAAAATTTCTACTTTTAATACAATTTTTTATAATAAAATTATTATTTTATTATATCTATTAATTTCATATTAGTTTTCTTCTTAAATTTATTCACACAATCCAATAATCTTAAGGAAATTATATTGATTTTGTGAGTTAGATTTATAGTAAATATTAATCCTTTGTGCATCATCATGAGAAAGTGGAAAGGTTTAATTGATCAAAATTCAAACATTGGAAACAAAAAAAAAGTTATTATATTTAACAAACATTGAATTTGGAAAAGTTATAGAGGGAAGAAGTCCCAGAATTAACAGATTATGCCGAAACCGTGACTATTGATGCATGGAAATATTATGATTTTCGGATTGGAAAATACTTTATATAATTTCTACAATCCAATCAAAACATCAAAAGAAATCTAGGAATCAATTGATAAAAAATACAAAACCAAAGACACCAGGCATAAAAAGTTTATCGAGATAGTTCTTTGTCTAAGTACAAGAAACTCAAATAATTATTCATAAAATTCATGCTGAAAGCATGTCTTTAAGCAAGTCATTTCAATTAGCGACAATTATTAAGAAATTTCCTCTTAGTTGGAGAGACTTTAAGAATTATTCAAAACATAAGCATAAAGAAATTTAATTTGATAATACAAGAAGACATCATAAGTAGCAAGAAGAAAGGAAGTCAAAATTCTGGTGCCAAATGAAAATGTTGTCGAGGAAAATCAATCAAAACCAAAGTGATATAACTCCCCTAAAAAGATGTGACACCCCGCTTATTTTAACCACGGGTGATCAGTACTTTATTAAAACAAACAGGAATATCATTATGTTCATTCTTAGCATCACTATCGAAAACTTTTTAATTTACTAACTACCTATGTCAATTTTAAGCCGATGCCAAATCTTATCTTGCATTAATATAACAATATTCAAAAATAAATACATTCACCCAACCATCCAGACAATATAATAGTCTGAACCAATCACATAAGAAATAACTGAATAAAATAATAACAAAAAAATAATCGGTTCCCAAAACAAAATCCAACTACAAGTCTAATGTAGATAAAACCAAGTTTGATAAATACTGACTAACTTAAATATTGAATATTCTGAATGGGCAACAAGCACAAATGAAATACTGAAATGAAATGTCCTAAACTAGGGATGAATAATTGAAGCGTCTACACAAATTCTATAAGCCTCCACAAGTGCTGCAACTATGCATCCTAGGAAAGATTCATTAAGCTTAGTGTCCCAGTGGGTTAACACCTAAAATGTTTTTAAAAAATTGATTTAACATGGTTCAGAGCCAAAAAACGTTTGAAAGTATTTAGCAAGGATTTATATTGCAGTTCAAAAGCAGTTATATACACACGTTAGTTCCACGTACAGTCCCTTGATTTCCTCTCCTATCATCTATAGTTCACACCTAATGCATCCTACCAAGAAATGCTACCCTGCCCAACTAGACATACGTATCAAACTAACCACTAAAGGTTCAACTCCCCCGCACTGCCCATACAATATGATATTGTACTACCAATAACTAATATTACCCGCGTATTATTATTGAATCACTTTATTCAGTTTCCCATAATTAAGTTTCTTTTTGATATACACTATCTATCTTTCCTACCATCATATAAGAAGAAGAATCATACTTTATTATAGCACCATCAAGTATGTTTCACCAGACTTATGTTGCTTTTAGATCTACCTTATCTATCTTTTTTATTATAAAAAATAAGTAGAATAATCACACTTGTGTATATTTATCACATTATAGTACATACAATTATAGCATTCCTCGAAATTACCACCACGATGCATGCGTACTCTGCTAATTCCATGTACCTCTCGTACCAATCAAGGACTTTTGGTCTGAAATGTCTCCTTAAACCATAAATCAAACAACATACAATGGTGGCGAACATAATTCTAAGCGTTCGGGCTACACACATACCTCACATACCCAAATGACACACCGATCCCACTAATACGCTACAGATAGTGAGACGCCCAAAGTATTATGTTCTCGTGCACACATCTAGACCTCGCTAGAATTGCCTAGGTAGGACGCCCTTTGCGCAAAAACTCCAGTGTAAGTAAGCATCGTAGGTATGTTCACACACATAGAAAATCACATAATAGTTATTCACACAACCCATATATATATATGTGTGTGTGTGTGTGTGTGTGTGTGTAAACACACAATCTAACATATAATCTCGTATGTATTATTTATCTATCTCAAATACTCAACGTACTAATAATTCTCACATACTTTTTGTTTCGTGTTTTCTGAGTACCACTCACTACTGTAAGGTCCCATCTATTCTTTACGTTAATTCGGTAGTTTATTCATCACTATACTACTAGTTTTAGTCTTATGTTATCGTTTACTCTTTTCGTAACCCAAAATTGTAAATCCCTGATACGTCTCTCATTTGGTTAAACATCATTGGTACAAGTACCAAATTACCCTCATTAAGAATAAATGAGCCTTAATCATGTACTTACTGACCTCCCCTAAGTCTATATACAATTATTTAAATTATCTCAAAGTTGTCCCATAATCAGTTTCTTAAAGACTTAAACAAATACAAATTTCGGCAATAATAGGCTACTAAAATCGGTTTTGCTATGTTGGTGAATCGGTTCGCTGCCGAACTAGTTCGGGGGGTGTCAATGAATCGATTCGAAGCCCTTGGCAGTTCTCCTTTTTGTTTTTACGAGTTTCTTCCATTAAAATTCTTTCAAACTTTCATGATACAATCTCAAACTCCCATCCAGCATCATCAATCATCAAATATACGTGTAGGGATGATTTCTAACTAAATCATGCATTAAATCCATAAGAATTGTATCGTAGAACAGATTAAACCCAATAATTCTCAAAACCCTAGTTTATGGTGTTCTTCTTGTGTTTTCATCTTTTAACCCAGATTTCTTTACTGTTAATCATCACATATCATCTTATTTTGTACTATCGATATGCAAGGGTTTGTTCTACATGAATTCCTACTCCAAATCATGTATTCTACCCACCTAAATCCCAATAATCATCAATAAATCGTAAATTGAAAATCCTACACTACGTGGGTATTATAACATGTTCAAACTTTGAAAGATAAAGACTTGATATATATTTATAGGTATGATTTTCATTTTTGTGAGATGAAGATGTTCTTCCCTTGCTCTGATCACAATTTCGGCATTATCCATGGTGCAAAATAGTTTGGGAAAGCGTAGTATTCTTCTCCTCTTCCTCTCCTATGGCCTCCTCTTTCTATAATGTGTTGTAACCCTGGGCTCAAACTTCACTGGCCTAATATACCTTTCAAATTTTTGAGGTTCTCTCTACCATAAACTCTTAAATGATCGAAAAGGCCTTACATGGTGCCAGGTTAACACCCAGGTACACTATTTTGACTATTTCCACCATTCAAAATCAATCGTGACCTTGAAATCACCATCCGAGTAACTCTATAGTAATTTCCTATTTTGATCTCAAACAGTCTACACGCGACTCCCGATTTAGATCTAATACAACCAATATAATTACTATTAACTTAGTAATTATATTCAATAACATTAATAATTTCTCTCTCGATTAATATTTTAATCAACGAATAATATTTAATTCAATTAAATTACGGCACGCATAATTTAAGAATAACCAAATTAATTATATTCTAAGTACTCAAAAATACGGGGTGTTACATACTTCCCCCCTTACAAAGGAATTTTATCCTCGAATTTTGGATAAATCTTGTGCTTGTAGCTTCGGATATGTCCTCTCACAACATTCACCTCCTCCTAAAGACAAAATTATTTTGTTGTTCCTGCTACACCTCTACTAATGGTATCCTTCAATCCGACAGTCAACACACTACCATTCAAACCAATCTTTAATCCGTTTTAGTCACCTTACACTGAAATATTCCTTCATTTAATCTACAATTTCTCTTTGGAGACTACAGTAACATTTTCCACTATGATAGCCTATCTACTAAAGGGTAAAGTATTCCTTCTATTGGGTACAGCACTAACATCCCCATGCACCTACTCTTATGTTCAACTCATTCACTTACACATCTTCTGACTACAAACTATACTAAAAATTCAACTAACTAGGGCACCCATACACCTTATATATTGTGCATAGCTGCACAAATACTACTCAGATCCTATTAGCCTTAAATCATAAATAATTCTCAACTCACAATTTTAACCACGCATCCTGTCAACTACTAGTGTACTAGATCCATGTCCTAAAGACCGCACATCTCCCAACTTCCGACATTCGCTAAGATTCATGTGTGGCATGTCTCGCAAGATAAATCCAAACAAGGAACCACCTAGATATACTATTACCTAGCATTGTCGATCATCAACATCCATGGGTCCAAAGTACATAACTAAGACAGCCCAAATCCTGTCCCCCGATAGATAAGTCAAATCATTCACTCCCTATCACTCAAGGGGTAATATGAATCACTTCGCTCAACGTTAAACCCGATATAGCCAGAATCACATCAGTAAAATTACCCATGCACCAGGATAAAATTTAATGACATAACTACACTCTCCGAAGTCTACTATAGAATACAATATATATATATATATCTATATATATATATGCAGGCTCGACCCTTTTTCAGGTGATACCTGGCAAAATAAATATCTCACTCTGGAATAGCGAGTGCGATAGTCTTACCATAACCGTCCACTATCGCTCGAAACTTTGCTAACTTGTCACTACACAAGATAATAATATGCTTTAATCTCAAAACTCTCATTAGGAGCAAAAACTACCACATAATATAACATCAAAGTGTCCTACTACCCAACGGTAAATACATTTGTGATTATAGGGTTGATATTGCCAACGCACCCACTAAACCTAACAAACCCGCAAATTTTTTTAGTGTTACTATTTATATTATGACACACCCATATCTCCCTAAAAACTTCTCATACTCATAAGGATAAACAAATATTTTACCTCCATTTCCTATCTGCCTTGTTGGGTCGATAGGTTCTTGAACGTAATTCTCGCGTCAGAACTGACCCAAGATTTACTGCAATGGTTATACACACAGGATGAGATCCTATAGTTTCCCCTTTTATCTCTTTGGGCAATCTCTCTTTTCATAGAACGTCTCTCCATAACAAAAATAACTGCTAGACAAGCCTTCATGTCTCTGGCCCCGACCCTGTTGTCCTCCCCTACTATTTCCTTGGCCCTAACAACCCAGAGGAAGAAAATGATGTTGCTGTTGATAAATCTACCAGACTTGCCTAAAACCTTCATCGGGTCGGTCATCCTCAGATCTAAATCTCTTGGCCTAATCCCCCTGTCGAAAATCTTGTCCATGTCCTGCGATGCCCCACTAGCACCGTTCTCACCTACCTTCTCAGTCTGACTGGTTTTACTTACTCGCTTTCACCATTTCATTCGGTAGCACTGATTCGAATAATGAAGTAGAGTGACATTGACGACCTCAGTGTATGTCTCCAACCTTGTATTACCCAACAAGTGTTGTTGAATCCTCTAAGCAAGTCCATCCATAAACTTTTACATCTTCTTCATCTCAGTATTCACCTCATCCTTCACAAAGTTTGCTAAATGTGTGAAATTCTCTTCGTATTCCACTACGGTCCGGTCTCCTTAAGAGACATCGAGAAACTTTTACCACATCTCGATCTGAATAGAGGACAGAAAATACTTACGGTCAAATCGCGCCCAAAACTCACTAATGATCATCACATCTATCTCCTCGGTTGTGGTCATAAATTTCCACCACTGCAAAGTTTGGCCCACTAATTTGAATGATTCCAAGAATGTTTCTGAGTGTCACTGCACTTAACCATACGAAGGTGGCATTGAATGTCTTTCTTCTACTGACTGTTCCCAACTACATTTGAGCTACCTTAAAACTCTGGTGTGTGGCCCTTCTGAAATGCTTCCTTCATTCTCTGCCAATCAGATGGCCCCGGGTGGGCCTGAACAACTAGTATTACTGGTAATTAGGGTTGAATGTGCGAAAAGTGTTTTGCCATTGCAATCATTGCTACATTAACTTCATGTGACACAATTCCGGCCACCTCTACTGCTGAAATGTTTCCTTGTAGGGCGCCCTCCACAGCGTTCGCTCTCGTCCAGTGAGTCCCCTTTGGCGTCATTTGATATGAGATTGAAGTCTATATAAGCTCATACATAAATACAAACTAATCATCAGAAGAACATAAGTGCACATACATAAAGGAATAGAATAATCCTATAATAAGGCTCTATATCAAAGAGTGCTACGCTAAAATCGTAATAAGTTGTATAAATCATATGGACACTAAAACATGATGCGCTGCTACCATCTGTGAAACCCCACTTATATTAACCACGGGCGATCAGTCCTTTATTAAAATAAACAGGACTCTCATTTGGTTCATTCATAGCATCACTATCGAAAACTTTTTAATTTACTAACCACCTATGCTGCAAGGATAATATTTTACATTGTCTATTCCCAATTGAGTATGTCGTATACCGCTACAACCGTCAAAGAAATATTCAAGCTCATTCAAACATGGAGACAGATCCAAATATCAAAGCTCTTCAACATTCAAGCCTCCGCGAGATAGATTTTGGTAAGGTTGTGTTTAAATTTCCTTAGCATTTCACTTAATGTATTGGGATAAGTTTTCTAAAATATTTTTTAAGTGTTGGAGTAGAGTTTTTGTCAAAGAGTTTTTTCTAAGTGTTGAGGCGAACTATTAGTATTTTCTAATGAACCAAAAAATATTAACTTTTTTATAGCTCATTCGAGCGACAGAGGGACATCGGTCGAGCGACATCCTTATGTCGTTCGAAGTCGTTCGAGCGATGTGCCGCCTTAAATTCTATATACATAGTGTGTTAAACTACTCCGTTTTTCTTAAGAAGACCTCCATTTTTATCCGCTACGAAAACTACTTTGGCAGAATCATTGTCTTCTCACTTTTAGGCATTTAATCCCTTTTGTTTACAATTCACAATCATCCCAATAGTTTATATGACTTGTTTTGGAACCCAAGAACACAATTTTATTGAAGTTTCTCATGTAGAGAGGGTAAATGTACGGCTGACTTGGTACCACTTAAGGGAGGTGTTGGCTGACTATGACTGAGGTCATTAAGAGTGCTTACGATTGTTCCTCGATGTCTTATGGTTTCGTTGTGGGAGTCCATTGTTGATTTAGATTGCAACCTATGAGATTTTGCTATGATAAATTCTTTACTAATTTTTCTTGTAATATTTTAAGTTGTGATTCGCAAATTATTAGTGAAATAAAAGGTTTTTGCCGATCAGAGTTTTTTTCCTGAAAATTGGTTTCCCTTTCATGCTTCCTGATTTAATGATTTCAAAATCATGTAGATGCATGATTTAGGGTTTAACTAAAATATAGGATTAATTGAATTTGGTTGATTTATCATAAAATTAAATCAATTTGAAAACACTTGAAATATTCCGTTGCGCTGCAAAAGTTTACAAATTGATATCAAAGTGGGTTGCACTGAGTTATTGTGTTTTGATTCAAATTTTCTTAAGTATGGCTTTTGGTGGTATTGATATTTTAGATGTCAACTGTTTGAAAGGTCTAATTGGAAATTTCGTATGAATTCTTGTTTTAAATTATCCGTTGATAACGACTCTGAGAGATGTTTTGGTTGTAAGGGAATTAGTCATACAATGACTGAATGTCCCGCTAATATAAGAAAGATGTTTAACAAACCAACATCTCATGTTTCTTCCCTTAGTTATAGTAATTCTGAAAAGGAAGTCTTTTATGCTACTAAGTGAGAGCTTCCCACCCCTGTGACTAATGATGAGAGTGAAAGTAACGAGAGTGAGGAGGAAGAGGAAGAGGAAGAGGAAGAGTTTAGTGAGTTGAAAGTTGCCTGTAATAACCTGTATGTGGAATCTGAAAAGTTAAAGAAGGAAATGCTTAGAGAAAAGCTAGGATCTGTTGAGGGTGAGAGAGATAGTCTGAAAGGGCTGATGGAGACTATGAAAGGGAGATTTTAGAGTTTAAGGATTCTACACTTGTACTTGAGTCGAGGATAGGTGAGCTTGATAATATTTTGAGAGAGTGGAGTAAGGTAAAGATTGATTTGGAGTCTAGGTCAAAAAAGCTAGATAAGATGTTAGGCACTGTCAAAATCAAGGAGGATAAGTGTTGTATAGGCTTCGATGATAGTGTTGCACCCATTCCGAAAGCCAACCCCACACAAGTAAGAGAGCCTCCTAGGGTTATTAGGAGAGAGCCACCTAGGCACATTGTGAGAGATCCACCTAGGAATTTTAGGAGAGCGCCACCTAGAAACTTTAGGAAAGGGAGGCCTTTAGGTAACACTCACCGCCTGATTTACACTTGCACACACTGCGGTAGGCACGGTCATCTTAGGTGTTTATGTTTTAAACTTCAAAATACTCCTAGGAAGTTTAATAAGAGAATAAAATCGATTCCCAAAACCCCCACATGTCATTACAAATTTGTTTGGTTTAGGAAACCGAATTTAGAGGCTTTTGGACTGATTGTTCATGACTCTTGTTTAATTGCATGCCATTCACCTCATGTTAGATCTCTCTGTTGATTGTGTTTGCTTGTTTGTCATACGCTGGTTATGCTTCATGTTATATTATTGCTAGTGTTATGACTTGTGTACTTTTTGTATGAGATTTTTTTTTTTGAAAATTTTTGGAAAAATACAAAAAAAAAAAATATATATTTTGATAAAGCTAAAAAAATTGATACATTTTTGGAAAAAGACAAAAAGATTTATTTATTTTCTTTTTCCCCATATATGAATGGACATTTAGGATGACCGAGTCACACCTTCATTCCATATCCATTTGACGATTTGATATTGTTTTGATATGTGTCATCATTTCATTCATGTGCTTTACAATGTTTGGAGTCATTGAGATGTGATTAGTTATTACGACCTACATGTTTGACTCATAGTTTCCTTCACTGCACCCTTGGACGGATTTGTTTGACTATTGTTCTTGTCTATCACATGTTGATCGATGTATTTTCATCTCAATTCTATCTTTAAAACGAACCAAATACGATAAAACATGACAATGAAAGTAGTGCATGTAATAACTGTTTACTCTGAGAAATTAAATTGTAAAAAATGATGAGTGACCACAGGAAAGGGTTGCGAGATTACAAAATTAACTCATCGTGAAAAACACCATTTTAGAAGAGCCCAAAGAACAAATTAAGGCAATAAAAAGAAAAAATATGCCAAAAATGGGCCAATATGATTTCTCTAAGGAGAGAATTTAGCTTCATCACCTCAAAAGAAAATTAAAAGATATATTATTTATGAGGGTGTTTGGATGGAATACAAAACGGGTTTTCACGTCCTTGAAAAGTCATGAAAAATTAGTACATAGTTTTAGAGGTCATTGGTATGAAAATTATGTTTTACTTTGATTTGTTGATTAGATTTAGACGATGACATCTAAATTCAAATTTTCGACACCTAAGGATGATTTTGAGATTCATTCGTTAGTAGTACACATATTCATTGTGCACATATGTTATGTTTGATTGCACTAATTTGCTTATCAAATATATTCACACCCATTCATTTCGTTTCCATGATTTGGTTATCTTAGTGTAGATTCATGCTGTGTGATTCGGTAAAATTATTTTTGCATTTTGTGTGAAAAATTAAAAATATCAAAAATAGTTTGTGGACATCTTTGAGTATATCCTGATGATTATAGTTGTTTGCCTTATTTGTCGTGATAACTCCATGCTTGTTTTGTTTATTCGTTTCCTTGTATATTTTGGTCAAATAAAAAGGGGGAAAAAATCATGGGAGAGTTTTTGCATTATGGGGGAGATTTGATAATTGATGATTGATTTATTATTATATCATTTCAAAATCGATGCATCACAAAGGAATTTCTTTGTCTCATGTGCGTAGGTACAAAAATTGAAGACCATTATTTTGCACACCCTGATGAGAAAATCTTGAAGATTTGATGTTGAAGATTTTGAAGAAAAGTTTGATACTTGCATCTTTAGTACTTTTTCAGTTTTGGGTTGATGGGAGGGTATTAGAATTGTAAAGGCATTTTGATTTGATAATTCAATTTTTTTATTTTGTACCAGTATAGGCATAGGGGGAGATTTGTAAGGACGTTATTTTACATTGTTTGTTCCCAATTAAGTATGCCGTATACCGCTGCAACCGTCGAAGAAATATTCAAGATCATTAAAACATCGAGACATTTCCAATTATCAAAGTTCTTCAACATTTAAGCCTCCATGAGATAGATTTTGGTAAGGTTGTGTTTAAAGTTCCATAGCATTTCACTTATAGTATTAAGATAAGTTTCCTAAAATATTTTCTAAGTGTTGTAGCGGACTATTTTCTGAAGAAATAAAAAATATTAATTTCTTAATAACTTGTTCGAGCGACAGAGGGACATCGTTCGAGCGACAACTATCACCGTTCGGGCAATATGGCTATTTCGTTTGAGCGACGCGTCGCCTTATTTTTTTTTAAGTATAGCGTGTTAAATAGCTCCATTTTTCTTAAGTAGACCTGTGTTTTTAGCAACTATGAAAATTGCTTTGGAAGATTCATTGTCTTCTCACTTTTAGGGCTTTAATCCCTTTTCTTTTCAATTCAAATTCATCCCAATAGTTTATGTGAATTGTTTTGGAACCCAAGAACATAATTTTGTTAAAGTTTCTCATGTAGAGAGGTTAAATCTATGACTGACTTGGTGCCACTTGAGGGAGGTGTTGGATGACTACGATTGTGGTCATTGGGAGTGCTTGCAGGTGTTCCTTGTTGTCTTATGGATTCGCTGCGGAAGTCCATTGCTGATTTAGGTTACGGCCATATGAGAATTTTTTACGGTAAATTCTTTCCTGATTTCTCTTGTAATATTGTAAGTTGTAATATGCAAATTATTAGTGAAATAAAAGGTTTTTGCCCTTCGGGGATTTTTTTCCTAAAAATTGGTTTCCTTTGCATCCTTCCTGATTTAATGATTTCAAAATCACTTAGATGCATGATTTAGGGTTTAACTAAAATATTGGATTAATTGAATTTGGATGATTTGTCATACAACTAAATCATTTTGAAAACACTTGAAATATTCCGCTACACTGCACAAGTTTACAAATTGATATCAAAGTTTTTTAAGAAGATCACTGTATTATCATATGTTAATTTAAGTCGGTGTCAAATTTTATCTTGCATTAATATAACAACATGTGGTAAATAAATACATTCACCCAAACATCCACATAATATATTAGTCTGAACCAATCACATAATAAATAACTGAATATAATAATATCGAATAAACCATCGGCTCCCAAAATAAAATCCAACTACAAGTCTAAAGTAAATAAAAACAAGTTTGATAAATACTGAATAAGTGAAATATTGAATAGTCTAAAGGAGAAACATGCCCAAATGAAATACTGAAATAAAATGTCCTGATCGAGGAATGAATAACTTAATTGTCTACACAAATCCTATAAGCCTCCACAAGTGGTGCAGCTACGCATTCCTAAAATGAATCATCAAGCTTGGGGTCTTTGTGGATGGACACGAGTACATACATTAGTTCAACGTACACTCCTTTGAGTTCCTCACCTCTCATCTATAGTGCACGCCTAATGCATCCTACGCAGCTATGCTACCCAGCCTAACTAGACATATGTATCTAACTAACCACAAAAGGTTCAACTCCACCATACTACTCATACAATACGCTACCTTACTAGCAATATTTAATATTACCCACATATTATTATTTTTATTAAATCATTTTATTAAGTTTTCCATACTTAAGTTGTTTTTAGATGTACACTATCTATCTTTCCTACCATCACATAAGTAGAATAATCACACTTTATTATAGCACCATTAAGTAAGTTTCATCACAGTTATGTTTCTTTTAGATATATCCTATCTATCTTTTTTTCCTATCACATTTTTGTATATGTATCACACTATAATATATACAACTATAGCATCCCCTAAATTACTACAACGATGCGTGCGTACTCTACTATCAAGTCCATATACCTCTCGTACCAATTAAGGACTACTGGTTCGGAATGTCTTCTTGAACCATAAATCAAACAACATACAATGGAGGCGAGGGGATATGCACATACCTAACGTACTCAAATGACACATCGATCCCACTAATACACCGCACATAGTGAGTCACCCTAAGTTCTATCTTCTGGGGCACACATCCTAACCTCGCTTGAATCACCATGGTGGGATCTCCCTCTGCACGGAACCTCCAGTGATAGCAGGCAGCATAGGTATGTTCACACACATAGAAAATAACATAATAGGTATTCACACACACACACACACACATATATATATATATATATATATATATATATAGAGAGAGAGAGAGAGAGAGAAAGAGAGAGAGAGAGAGAGAGAGAGAGAGAGAGGAAGGCTCACATACATCATGCTCTATACATCACGCCTAATTCTAGGCCCTGGAAAACATTTTTTAAAATTTTATATTTTTCCCTTGAAATTAACCTTCCAATCAACCCATATACAAAAAATTAGTTCAAAAAACATTTTTTAGTTATTTTTAAAAAATCCATAAAAAACCATTGGCAAAGACCCTTATAAATAAGGTATTTTTAGTAGTTTTTTATGGATTTTTTAAAAATTGCTACAAAATGTATTTTGATCTAGTTTTTTGTATAAAGGTTTATTGGAAGGTTAATTTCAAGGAAAAAAATATAAAATTTGAAAAAAAAAAGTTTTTTAGGACCTAGAATTAGGCGTGTGCATGGGTGATGTATAGAGCATGATGTACTATAGCCTGGATCTCTCTCTCTCTCTCTCTATATATATATATATATATATATATATATATATATATATATATATATATATATATATATATATATATATATATATATATATATATTGTAGGTGTACACACAACCTAACATATAAACTCGCATATAGTATTTATCTCTCTCAAATACTTAACATACCAATAATTCTCACAAAATGTTTATTTTATGTTTTTTTAGTACCACTTACTACCCGAAGGGTCCCATCTATTCTTTACGTTAATTCGGTAGTTTATTCATCACTATGCTAATAGTTAATGTCTTAGGTTAACGTTAACTCTTCCCGTAACCCCAAATTGTAAATTCTTGATACGTCTCTCAATCGATTAAACAACGTCGGTCTAAGTCCCAATTTACCCTCATTAAGAATAATCGAGCCTTAATCATATACCTACTAACCTCCCCTATGTCTTTTTATAATTATTTAAACTATTCAAAAGTTGTCCCATAATTAATTTCTTGAAGAATTAAACAAGTAAAAATTCTAGCAATAACAGGCTACCCGAACCGGTTCTACTATCCACACGAACTGGTTTGCTGCCTAATCGATTTTGGAGGGTGTCCGAGCTGGTTTGAGGTCCCTCGCAGTTCTCCTTCTTGTTGTTATGGGTTTCTTCCATTAAAATTATTTCAAACCTCCGTAATACAATACCAAACTCCCATCAACATCATCAGTCATCAAATACACGTGTAGGGACAATTTCTAACATAAAACATGCATAAATCCATAAGAATTCTATCCAAGAACAAATTAAACCCAATAATTATCAAAACCCTAGTTTATGATGTTCTTCTTGTGTTTTCATCATTTAACCCAGATTTCTTTCATGTTAATCATCACATATCATCTTATTTCGTAATAGCGACATGAAAGAATTTGTTCTACATGAATTCATACTCCAAATCATGCATTATACCCACCCAAATCCCAATAATTATCAATAAATCGTATATTGAAAATCCTACACTACATGGGTATTATAACATGCTCAAACTTTTCAATATAAACACTTAACTTATATTTCCAGGTATGATTTTCATTTTTGTTTTATGAATACGTTCTTCCCTTGATCCGCTCACAATTTCGGTGATGTCCGCGGTGCAAAACGGTGTGGGAAAGCTTAGTTTTCTTCTCATTTTCCTCTCCTATGGCCTCCTATCTCTCTAAAGTTTTGTAACCCTAGAATCACACTTCGGTGCGCTAATATAACTTTTAAATTTTTGGAGTTCTCTCTACCCTAAACACTTAAATGACAGAAAAGCCTTTCCGAGGTGACTGGTTGGTATAAAATTGCCCTAGGACCTAATCTATACACCCGGGTATACTATTTTGACCATTTCAAGCCATTCAGAGTCAACTGCGACCTGGAAATCATCAGCCCAGACACTCTACAACAATTACCTATCTTGACCTAAAATAGTATACACACGACTCTCGGTTGAGATCTAACACAATCACTTAACTATCACTTGGTATCACGTCACTTAGTAATTATATTCAATGACATTAATCATTTCTTTCCCGATTAATATTTTAATCAACACATAATATTTAATTAAATTAAATTACAGCACACGTATAATTCAAAAATAAATGAATTAATTAATTTCTCATTACTCAGAAATACGGGGTGTTACAAAAGAATAAAAGAATATTTAGCCACACTAGACCAGAGGGTAAATATTTTAGGAAAATAAAGAGTGAATGATGGATTTGTATGAAACTAAATCATTGTGCTCAATATTGTCATAGGCGCAATGGGTAATATTCCAAATATAAGTCTGATCAAGCCGATATTGCACAAATGATTGTTGAAATGGATATTATTTTATCATTGTCTGTGAAATAAACACGATTGATAATTCCAATGATTAGTGGCTGACATTAGAGCGATGCACTACATTTGTTACGAAAAGCGTGCATTCACATGCTACAAAAAAATTTGATAACTAAGAAAAACTATTAATGGGTGTAAGAGCATAGTTTTTTTCATTGGATAATAGTTTAGGCTTACATAGATTTTGGCATATTCCGTTACCATTCTACTTGAGCCATCACAAAGGATCGAATATCCATAATCTCTAATTTTCAAGCATCTACACAGTATAAGGTACAATGCTATTAAGATTTTAAATTTATTTATTAAATTTATTTTGGGATGATTTTATTTTTATTAAAAGTTAAACAAGATTTTTTTGTTTTAAAAATTGAGGCATTTTTTATGTTTCTTTTTTTTTCAAAATTCCCCTGCCTCATTCAAACAAGAAGGCATTCTCGTTTGAACGAGTTGTCCTTTTCGTTAGTAGTATCGTTTGAAGTTTATATCGAATGTGTATCGAACGAGGGCATACTGTTTTAGCACGTTCAAAGATAGTTCAAACAAGATAGTTGTTTCGTCCGAACGAGATCCTATTTCATTATAATGATCTTCTATTCTCTTTTGAACGAGCCTCATTTTCGTTAAAACGATTTGTCGCCATGAAATTTGCCAAAACTATTTCTGCACATATTTTGCAAAAGTTTTCAACCTTTTAAGTATAGAAAACCTTTTTGATTCAAGAAATTCATTCCCAAAATATATTTATGTGGATCTATTTAAATCATATAGTTTTGTATCCTAACATACACTACTCTTGTGGAGAGAGTTTCTTCGCAGCAGACCATTGTGATTCTCTAAGTGAGCATTGTTGAAGACAAAGGCTTATCGATGGATACGGAGCATGGATGACAGCGTGTGGACTGCTCCTCACTGAGTAGTATTCTTTGAAGATTCTAGGAAGACACTGCGCATTATACTTGTGGCTAGTATAAACTAGCCTGTAAGTCGATATTCTTGGAAACTCTCTAAAGTGATGAAAATAAAAGGTTTTACCCGCAAGGTTTTTTCCTCAAATTTCCTTTATTGAATGCTTGTTTTAATTTATATGTTTTATAACCTATATACATGTCGTAGGATAAAAATATAATATGTAGATATTGTGTGTGTTTGAAATTTAGTTATATGAATAATCCATTAAGATCCCAATAGTGCACTCCTAAATTGGTATCTGAGCCTGTTGTACAAAATTACTCTGTGATCCTTTTCTGGAAAAATATTTTCTTTGATGTCAATTTTTTTGAAAAAGGTGTTGATTTTTAAAAAGTTGGATTTAAATGAATAATTTTTATGATCGAGTTCCCATATTTGATGATACCAATTATGATTATTGGAATCTAGGATGAGGTCTATTTTAAAAGCCATATATGAGAGAGTCGGGTTAGTTTGTGAAACAGGGTGGACTCCTCCCACTTTAATTGTTAAAAATTTTGTTGACCCTTAACATATTTCTTCCTGAACTGGTGAGGAATTTAAGTGGACTAATTTTAATTCCCATGGATTTAGTGTTATTTCTGGAGCCATCACCCCTGACGATTTTCGTCGCATCATGACATGCACTACATCTAAGGAAGCATGGGATACCATCCAACTCACTAACGAGCGTACCAACGCTATAAAAGTGTCAAAGCTTAAAAATATAACCATTCAATTCAAGACCATTACTATGTTAAAGTCTGAGTCATTCGATGAGTTTTATGAACATTTGTCGAACATGTTAATTTGAGATTTAATTTGGGTGACAAAGTTACAAAAATGAGAGTTGTGAAAAATATTTTGAGATCATTTCCCTCCCATTTTATTCCTAAGATCATCGTGCTTAATTCATTAAGGATCCTAGATACTATTAGGTTTGAAGAACTTATAAGAATAAGATCAAGAGTAAAAGTGATAAAGATGAAGGTATAAGGTGTTATGAGTGTGAGGGCAAAAGGCACATGGCACATGAGTGTCCCACTAGGCTAAAAAGAAAGGGCAAAGAGATTGTGAATAAAGCCACTCTTAGCCATAGTGACATCGTGTCGGTTGATTCAAGGGGAGAATAACCACATGAATCGTGTGTTGCATTCATGTCTAGTCACGTAAGTACTTCAAGTTAGTTCAATGTCGATAAGGACATTCTAAACATGTGATCAACGATGATTTTTTATTTATTCGAGTGATAGTGAGTGTGAGGATGAGATATTGACTAATGGAGAATGTGATCGCCAAAAAGTGTTTAGTGATCTTTACACCAATATGTTGAAAACTAAAAAGATTAATAAGGATTTATCTCTTAGGGTGTTAGATTTGGAGAGAGAGGTGAAAGTTTTGAGGATATGTGAGGCATCGGCTAGTCAACTGAAGAAGGTAAATGTTTCCTTGTGTAAGTAGTTGATCGTGTTAAGCTAAAAAAGAGCGATTTAACCAACACCATTGCTAGTCTTATGAGATATCTTCAATGTTCATTGGAGACTTGTGAGAAAATTAATGCCCGTGTATCCTAACTCGAGAGAGATCTCAAATGTTCCCAGGAGGTCAAGGTTAATTTAGAGGAAACATCTAAGAAGGTAGGAAAAATGCTCTTAGGTCCCACTTTAGGTAGCATTGAAAGGCTAGGAATAGGTTATGACGGTGCGTCCACCTCCCATGTTGCACCCAAGATGGTTCTAGAGTTTGTGTTAGATCCATATGGACCTCGGTCGAACCCACCTAGGAAAGCTCTTCGTAGACGTTTTAAGAGAGGTGGACCCAAGCCCCGCATATGTTTGTTCCCATTGAAATCAGGTCACCTTAGGTAATTTTTCTTTAAGTTGGGAAGAGTGTCTCATAGGTATCTTCTACGTTATTCTACCGCACGTATACCTACACGAGTTGCCGCATATATTCCCATACGTGTTACTTCGCATGGTCCCACACATCACATGATATATTTTGAGAGTTTTTTATAGCAAGTAGAGTATTTAGTCAAGACTTCACAAGATTTGCTGGATTCATAGGATGTCACCTCCTTTGGAGAACTTCTACGGGCCTAATGATTAAGGTTGCGACTTTTTACTAGTTAATGGTGTTTTTCATGCTCATATCATATCTACCTATTGATAGTGTGTACTACTATTGTACTTATATTTTTCTTTTTGATATATTTTTCAAAAAATCCAAAAAGATTTTTGTTTTTCTTGAATAATACAAAAAGATTAACGGGTTCTTTTTAAGAAAAGGTGAAAAAAACAAAAAGATTTATTTTTTGTTAAATTTTTTGAAAAATACAAAAAGAGTTTTGTAATTTTCTTGAGACCGTATGTGGATAAAAATTAAAGATATCCAAGTCACCCATTCATTCCATATCCATGTTGCTATTTTGTAGTGTTTTAAGATGTGACATCATTTTATTTATGTGCTTTATAATGTGTGGAGTCATTAAGATGTTATATGATGACAACTTGCTACATGTTCGACTCTTTGTCATCTTTAATGCACACGAGCATGGACTTATTTGAGTATTGCACTTACCTTTCATGTGTCAATTGTAGTGTTTTCATCTTAACCTTCTTTTAAACAAACCAAATATGAAAAACGAGATAATAAAAGTAGTGCATGTAAGAACCATTGCCTGAATTAAAAAAAAAGTAATAATGTTTTTGATAAATTCGGTATATTTTAAACAATGGAATCGAGCTGCGAAAGATACGATGAATGTGTGTGAAAAGCCACCATTTGAAAAGAAAAGAGACAACAAGATTAAAGGCACATCAAAACAGAAGTGTCAGGACAATTTAGCAGAACATTGATGCTTCGCTACATATGAGCATTAATTTCTTCAAAAAGAATGGAGAGAAAAAATTCGATATGTCAGATTTTGAGGGAGTTAGGTCGAAAATCAAAGGGTTTGCTCTTTCTATAAAAATTTCATAAAGAATTACATATTTTTGGACATTATTGGTGTAAAAATCACTTATGTTATTGATTAGTTGATTAGGTTAAGTCAATTTTACTTTAATTCACCATTTGTACACCTACGGTAGACGTTAAGGTATTTTATTAGTGGTGTCTCATTCCTTCGTGCACACATGATATGTTTGTTTACGTTAATTAATCTATGAAGTATGTTCACATCCCTGCATTTCGTTTCCATGATTCGGGTATTTTTGGGCTTCTCCATGGTGTGTTGCACTAGTAAATTTTTTACTTACAAAATTTGATTGAAAATTTCATAAATAGGTTGTGGAGCCTTTGAGATTATCATTGCATGCTTATTACTCATATATTTTTAGTGATGATATCTTATTCTTTTTAGTGATGTTCCCTATATTTCATGGTTAGTTTCTACTCCTTATCTGTTTCGAAAAAAATAAAAGGGGAAGAACAAATTACATGAGTTTGATTTATGGGGGAGAAACAAGAAGAAGTGGAGATTTGAAGTCATTTTAAAAACATTATTATCTTGTACCTATCCCTTTTCTAGGGTTGGGAAGAGTATTAGGATAATGTCATTGCCTTATGGGATTTTAATATAATTTGAATTTCGATTTTATGTTTGTACCGAAATAGCCAAAAGGGGGAGATTTTTAAGAGCATAGTTTCTACTATTGTTCAACAACATAGCCTTGCATAGATTTGGCGTATCCCATTTCCATTCGACTTGAGCCGTTATGGAGGACTGAATATCCGTCATCTCGAACCTTCAAGCATCTCCATAGTATAGGGTAAAATGCTATTATGAGTTTAAATTTATTCATTAAATTTAATTTGAGATGATTTATTTTTTATTAAAATTGAAACATGATTTTTTTCTTCAAAAATCGAGGAATTTTTTATGTTTAATTTTTTTTCAAAATTCGTCTCTCCGTTCAAATGAGAAGGCATTTTCGTTCGAACAAGTTATCCTTATTGTTTGTAGTCTCCTTTGAAGTTTACATAGAAGGTGTATTGAACGAGGGCGTACTGTTTAGGTCTTTTTAATGTCATTTGAAGTTGGTTCAAACGAGATAGCTATTTTGTTCGAATGAGATCCTATTTCCTTCTAACAATCTGCTATTCTCATTCGAACGAGTCATTGCCTTGAAATTTATGAACATCATATAAATACATGTTTCATTTTCATATTCTTTAAAACTTTTGTCAAAATTTTTATATGCATTTTTTGCAAAAGTTTTCAACCTTTTGAATTTAGAAAACCTATTTGATTCACAAAATTCATTCCCAAAATATATTTGTTTGAATATACATAAACAACTCTTGTGAAGAGAGTTTTTTCACGTCAGACGATTGTGATTCTCGAGGGGACCAATGGAGAAGACAAAGGTTGATCGATGGCTATCGAGTATGGAAGGCCGTGTGTGGAGTACTCCTCACCAAGTAGTATTCTTAAGAGATCTATGAAGATACTGTGCATTATACTCGTGGCTGGTATCAAGTAGTTTGTAAGTTGATAGTCTTGTAAACTCTTTAAAGTGTTGAAAATAAAAGGTTTTACCTGCAAGGGATTTTTTTTTCTCAAATTGCCTTTGTTGAATGCATGTTTTAATTTATCTGTTTCATCATTTAGATGCATGTTTTGGGATTTAAAAAAAGTCAAAATTTGGATATTGTGTGCATTGGACATTTAGTTATGCAAATAATACATTAACATCCCAATAGTGCACTCTTAATTTGGAACGCTTCTAGTTCATGTGTTGAAAGAAAAATAAAGATCATTTTTAAGTTCACTTCAAGTAAAATCTTACTTTGAATAATGTAGTTCAAGTACTTGCAATTTGAAAGAATCTCGTGTCTAGATCATTAGAAAGTAAGATGGGTTTTAAATTGGTCTTTGAATCATACAAATTTTTAGTCATCAAGGGATTTATGTTTATGGGAAACGGGGTATTTAATTGATTGGTCATTTAATCTGAATTTAACTATTGACTTCAGTATTAATGATAATAAGAATTAATCTATTGCTTATATTCTTGAGTCACTTAATGTTTGGCATGGTATATAAGGACATGTTAATTGTAGATCCATCCATAGAAGGAATAAATTGGGTTTAGTTCATAACATTAAAATAGATAATAAACGAAAATGTGAAGTTTGTATTAAATCAATATTTTTTTAAGAAACATTTTTTATTCTATTGAAAAAAGCATCGAAACTTTAGAATTAATCCATTATGGTATATGTGATCTAAAATACAATCAAACTAGAGGTGGTGAAAAAATTTATATCGTGTTTATTGATGATTTCACTAAATATTTAGGTCTTTACTTTCTCCGTAGTAAATATGAAACACTTATAAAAGTCTGTTCTTTATAAAACTGAAGTTGAAAATCATCATAATAAAAAGATTAAAATGTTTAGCTATGATAGAGGAAGAGAATATTCATAGCCTTAAGATGAATTTTGTACACAATATGTTATAATACCCCAAATGATAACACCCTAAACTGCTTATCAAAATGGAATTATTATGAGGAAAAGATATGGCTAACGCAATGATTGTCAGCTACGAGTTGCCCCATTATTTGTTGGGGAGGGGGGTGGAGCTTAACTTTCATCATATCATGTACTTAATAAATATCCTTACAAGAAAACATATAAAACCCTATTTGAATTTTGGAAAGGTAAAACTCCTTCACACAAATACTTGAAAAGTATGGGTTTTTTTGTCTAAGATCGTTATACCTTATCCTTAAAGAACTAATAATGTATGACACCTTTACACAAAATCATTCACACAAAGGCATGAGTTTTACATGCCTTTGGGTTGCATTACATAAGGTACCTATGGTATTTGAAAGTTATAATGATAGATATCCAACTCGGAGGACTCAAAATGCACAATTAGCTAAATATCCAACTTGGGAGGTAGAGTCTTATCTCGCCCTTCCTAAAAAAACTTTAATTTCTTGATTAACAATCGAATATGAATTCATTATTTTAGACAAATCATGAGAATAACCTAATTATCTTCGACATTTTTTTAGAGGATATTCCTTTTAAGACAAAACCAATACCAGCCATACCTATACATTATAATAATCCAGAAAAAATATCAAAGGCCTAAAATTTTGTGTATAATGGAACTATTTCCATTACACAACTTCTCACAAATGGAACTATTTCCATTGACTTTATACAATGAAAGAATAATATAGAAGAATTATTTACAAAATCTTTATCAAGTGAGCATGTTTATTAAACATTGAGGGGGATGTGATGAAAACCTTATAACAAAGAGTCGTTATGATGGAAACCAACCTATTTGATTATAGATCACACGATCTAGGTTTAACGGGACAATAAAATTATTGAAGTCCCTCTAGTTTTACTTTGGAGATTATATCTCCTACCCATTCCTATGATCCAAGAAGTGAAATCTCCTATTAGATAGGGTACTCTTAACGGGTAATCACATATGTGAGTGTGAAGTAGTGTTGCTTCTATGATAATATCAATTGCTAGAATCTATAAAGTGCTTATGAGACTTGAGAATGTTCAAGGCCAAAATGAATACCATCATGAGAACTAACTATTTGTGAAAATGATTCATGTAAGACCTATTCTCTTGGTTTACATAAATGACTGGAAATTCAAGACGCCATGTCCACTTATTATCTATTAAATTTGACAGACTCTCACTGGGGGAGGTTCAAAGCTCCAAGTTACCTATATCGATGCATTAAAGTTCCAATTGCACTATTTATAGCATATGAATGTATTTTTGGACTTTATCTACTCATTTCATTCACGTGAGGGATTTATGAAAAAATAATGTTCTTTTGAACATTAAATGGGTAAACCATTACCCAAATAAAAGTGGGACCCACATAACCTTTGGTTTGGTTCCATATACCAACGTGTTCATCTTCATGAGGAGATTAACATGTTATATCAACATATTCAAATCCATTAAGAGGTGAAAGAGAAATTGTCTTCAAAGTTCCCGATTTGAAGTGGGTAAACTAGTGTTTAGTTGAGTGAAGTGGGTGAGTCCCACATTAAAAATAAGAAGAAAAGTTATTTTGTCAAAAATTAACCTATTTAAGGGTTATCTCTATTCAGTGTTTTGTCAAAAAATATCCCTTTTTGTTCCTGTGACTATTCTGAGCAAACATACGTCTATTCTAAATAGACATATTTTCCCCTATAAATATTTTTATTTCATCCATGCATTAATACCTTTTGAAATAATTATAAATTAAGTCATGTCTGGCTATTCCATTAATCCCTTAGAGTCTGCATAAATAGCAAGTTCATCACATAAACCTTTGTTCATAGACAAACTAAACTAGTGTACTATTGTGGTTTGCATGATTGTTGTATCCTAAGAGGTAGTCATTTAAAGTACCGAGTATTATAATTGGCACGTAATTTCCTTAAGGACATACCATCCAATAGTAGCTTCGATCAAAATCTACATTTTTGTATTGTTACTCTAACCTATAAGTATATACAATTTTCAAATTGTAATATAATTTTTATAATTAAATTAATGATTCATTATATATGTTAATTTACATATTAGTTTAAATAATTCTGGTTTAAAATATATTCAGGCAATATAATGAAATCTAATGCAGTTTACTATTGTAAGAGACTCAATCTTATCATTACACTACACCTAAAAAGGACTTTTGTTACCACTCAACTGCAAGGACTTGTCATGGTAAAAAATCTTGACAACAAAACACAAAGGTGTTATCACGATCTTTGACCCTGATACGACTATGACAACCTATTATTATGGTCGTGTCAGGATAAAAAACTGTGTCATCACCTTCATGTTTTGTTGTCATGGTCATGACATGGTTTAAGACCATGACAACGAATTGTGATGAATTAAATTTTAATTCTCATCACTCCACATTACACATTCCACATAAACAACAAACCTCTCAGTTGCTCTCCTCATCCATCGGTGCTCTCATTCTCTCCCACCAAAACTATCCCTCTTTGTTTAAAAACTCTAAACCGGTGCTCCCATCTCTCTCTCCTCTCCTCAACCACAGTCGCTAAACTTATCTTCGACCGTTGCTTTCCTCTCTCTTTCCTATCCTCAGCCACCGACGCTCTCCCTTTCTCCCATCGGTAGCCTATCTCCCACCACTATGAGTATTTATTTTCCACCATGGGTTCTCTTTGTTAATATAAGAATTATATTTCTTGTTTGTGTATTAGTAGTTGTTCAGTATGTTTGTGTATTGGTGGTTGTTGAATGTGTTTGTGTATGAGAATCTTGAAATATGTTCAATCTATTTGTGGTTTTTATTCAGTATGACTCTTTCATATTTGTGACACATTTTATTTTAGTACTTTAGTATATTCCATTAGTATTAGGATAATTTGGGATTCAATTGATTTGAGATTCTTTAAGAACTTTAAAAAAACTAAGTTTTTATCGTAGTTAACCTCATCATTGTATAGTAATAGCCCCAATTTTTGTGATGCCCTGCTATATAAGTTATATTCATTTTGATATTTCTGTTATTTTCTTTCATTTGTAATATTAAGTCGGATTTTTTTATATTTACATTTAATTGAAAGTTCTTATTGGATAAATTATTATGTATTAATATTGTATATGAATTATTTTTCATATACAATTTCCTAGAAAAGGCATTCATTGAAACTCAAAGGTTGAAATTTGTTATTCATGAATAATCTTTTGAATGCATATATTGATGTATATTAGTAGGTCTAATTATGAATATGAATGATTTTTTGCCATTTAATTATGCATCTGAAGGATTATTTGATTTTTTCAATTTGTTTAGATGATTTGAGTGTTATATGTAATGGATTGAATAAGATTATGAGTTTTTTGTGTCGTAATTCAACGTGGATGAAAATTAGGGTTCATATAATAGAGTTTTGAAAACAAATAAGTTTTTTATGGAATAATAAAATTGGTTTTGTAGAATTTAAAGTATGTAGTGCTCAAATTGAGATGTAGATTTATGAAATTTAATATGTTAACCTTTATAGGGGTAGTTTATTTTTTAGAATTTGAATGCTTAATGTTGAACTCCATGATGAAAAGTATTTTTTTTTATTATCTAGGTGAACCTAAATATATGTTGTTTGTTTACACTTATGTGGTTATGAGTGAAATGATGAAAATAATCCTAAAAAATTTAATGACTTAAAAGGCTTAGATTAGGGTTTAAAACTTGTATGCCTAATTGGACTCAAGGAGAGATCATGTGATAGAGCTTGGGATGCCTTGCAATCACTATGTAGGAATGATCTTAGTGTTTGATATGATAATGAATAAATCGAATTGGGATTTATCGATACTTAAATTTATTGTTATACCGTGGACGTGGCAAAGATGACAATACGTTTCATGCCATGGTTGTTTTGCATAGTCTCATGACCCAATATGGCTTGTTTAACAATATCGTGATAAGAATTATGAATTGGGTGAAGGTCTTTCTACCTAAGTAGAATACACTTCCAAATATCTATCCTAGTATGAAGAACAGTCTGAAAGGTTTTATAATGAAGTATAATTCAATTCATGCTTATGGGTATGGCTGCATACAGTATCAAAAGGAGTATAAATTCTCGATAGTTATTCGGTATATCAAGAACCGAGATATGTGCAATCTACTGGCAAGGAAGACATACTTTCAAAATGCCTAAAAAGTATTGAAATATTTTCTTATTGGGACAAGATTTAATCGATTTTTCACAGTAACATGGATATCGGAGGCCATAGCTTGGCAAGCTAGGGAAGAATTAGGGAATAATCCCATGTGTTATCCTATCGATTCTATAATTTGGAAAATGATAAATTATGATTATCCTGATTTTGCTCAGGAATAATGTAAAATCTGTTTGGAAATATTAGTAGATGGTTTAAATCTATTTGAAAATCTAAGCAACACTCAGAGTGTGTGGCCCGTGATTCTAGCACCATGAAACCTACCTCCTTCATAATGTACAAGACCTAAATTATTGATGTTATCTTTATTGATACCTAGGCCAAAAGGACCAAGTGAAAACATTGATGTTTATTTAGGTCATCTGATAGAAAAATTAAATGAGTTGTGGATAGACGATGTGAAAGAATTTGAGTCTTACAAAAAAGAAGAGTTTGCACTGAAAGTTATGTTAATTTAGATAATTCATGATTTTCCAACTTATAGGACATTATCTGGTTGTGTAGTTCATGGTTATTTGGGGTGTCCTATTTGTAGAGAGGAGATTAAATCTCAACATCCCATGGTTAGTGGAAAAATTATATAAGGATCTTACTTATTTTCGAGCGAGTGCAAAAGATAAAAATCTTGTTGAAGACAAAATGAATTACTATGGTGTCATTCGGAATATATTTGAATTAGACTATATAAGCTTTAGAGAGGTTGTGTTTTACTATGATTGGGTAAGAGTTGAGGATAAAAATGTTTGTAAAGTTTATTCAGGTACCAATTTGATCACGGTTGATTTGTCCAGGATGAAGAGCAACAAGCATATGATCGATGAGCTATTTTTTATGCTTTTCAAAAGGTCAAGAAAGTGTTTTACTCAGAGTATATCAATAACGCTCCATGTCCAATCGTCTTACATGCACCAAAGCGCCTAACCAGCAACATGGATGACTTGGCTGCTCCTATTGAATATCAATCCATTTTGATTGATAACCTGAATTTGAAACAATTCTTAGAATTGTAATAAGGATTCCAATTATTTGAAACAATTCTTAGTTTGGTTTATGATATGGATTTATATTATTCTAATATCATTGCTACTGTGTATTCTTCTAATGTCATTGTTGATTTATCAGTGTTTAATACTTTTTCGGATATATTATTAGTGGATGATGGTTTAATGATTTATTCATTTGAATTTGATTAGTTTTTGGGAATTTAAATCAATCTTTGTTGGTTAATTAGTGAATAAGTTAATTTGGATTTTAATCAATTTAAGCATTATTTAAAACAATTCTTAGTATGGATTATTATTTTCCTAATGTCGTTGTAAATTTATCATGCATATTATCTAATAATGTGAAACTAATTCATCATTTATATTTCTAAATCATCTTCTTATACATATGTTTCTACTAATAACAATTTTTACAGGATATGTCTTCATTAGGGCGTGATCAGCGAAGCGGCGACGAGGAAGGCTCGTCTAGAATTATGCCCCTAAAGTGGGTAATTTGGGGAGCATAATGGAGAACAAAACGACCTTCCAATCTAGAGCCTTATAATTGGCCAAAAATGATTATTGAATCCGGATACATTGATTGGAGGAGGGTGTCTTTTGAGCTTAAGATGGTCGTTTTTTTTTGTGGGGGGGGGGGGGGGGGGGGGGAGGGCATTACAGGTGTTGATACCAAATTTAATCTGCTGACGTGGATCCATCATTTGAAGACACGTGCCAAATAATTTGGCAATTATAAATATATCTACCGATCAATCCATTGCCACCGATCTACTCAAGCACCCTGAGAAACTCATGGGCCCCGAGCAACTCATGCATACCGAGCAACTAAAGTGGTCCGAGCAACTTAGGCGGCCCGAGTAACTTAGTGTGAGGAACAAGAAAATCAAAGAGACGACTGTGCATTAAATGCTCATTATTATCGTACAGATGTATATGTCTACTAGAAAACAGCGCATTGACCTTTCACACTTACAGCCTCAAGGCTATAAATACATTGTAACCTCCTCATTAGAAGGGGATTCGAAATTTCTTGGTAAATCCATTATCGAGAATTCTATGAAAATAATCAGCAATAACAAAAACAGTGGACATAGGCCATTCTCACAAGGCTAAACCACTTTTAAAATCTTTTTGTCTTATTTATTTTATCTGTGATTGATAAATTAGAGATAATCTAATTTTTTACATCAACAGATTGGCACCGTCTGTAGGAAACGACTATACTTATCGTTTTTTCACCAAAATAATTCATCATCAATGGCCGATAATCCGGAGACCAGTAATCGAAATGCTGGGATCCCTCCAAATTCATCCATTCCCCCAAATGTGTTAGATCTGGCTGGCATAATGGCAAGTTTAGCCCAAGGTCAAACGGCCATGCAAGAAAGCGTGCGACAACTTATATAAATTGTTCAAGGCGGAGTGCCGACTCAATCAGGACAACGAAGTGTTCAGAGAAATACTCGTTTACCCTCTTCATGAACTAGGAGAACGTTATTTCCTGAGGAATCTCAATCTAGACGCACCGAATCATATCGCACTGATAGATCTAATGATCCTTTTTATCAACCTGGTCGGACTTCATCAGTACGAGCTACAGATTCTCAGCGAAACATCACTCTATCTTCGGAGAGAACCAGTGCTCTAGAAAGATTGAGTAGAGTCTCTCCTTTTGATCATTTGGGTCCTAGATGGAATAAAAGTCATCCTAGGACTGTGTCGAGGAACTCCCCGCGACCATCCGATCTAAGGGAAGGATCTGCCCAATCACGAACAACTGCTCGTAATAAAAGATCCCAAGAGGTGAATTCAACGCGATCAGTTACTCGAACCAATAGGCACGAGGAAGGAAACGATGCTTGGAAAGGCTTTATTCAGAGGTTAGAGGACAGATTAGGGGAAATGGCTAAGGCCAAGAATCCTTTACAAAGAACTTTTGTCCAAGGGACACCATTTGTACAGATAATTGTGGATTTTCCCACACCGTTAAAGTTTAAAGATTCTGTGTAACGCCTAAGTATGATGGAAAAACTGACCTTGTCCTTAATATAGAACAATACCAAGCTGTTGTCAATATCTATGCAGTCCCAGACGAGATGAGATGCAGGGCATTTTCAGGAACTTTTACCGGATCTGCTCAGATATGGTACAACAACCTTCCTCGAGGGAAAATTGAGACTTTCTTTCAACATGAAGAACTCTTTATCGGGAACTTTTGTTTTGGAGCGAAACCAGTTAAACGAGTAGCACATTTGCTGAGTGTTAGATAGAAGGCAGGTGAAAGCACTAGGGATTATATTACTCGTTTGAATAACGAGAAACTTGAAGTGATTGATTACGAGGAGAAAACATCAATTACTGATCTGATGAGTGGCCTATTACCAAATAAATTGTATTACACTCTAGCCAAAGATCCGCCTGGGACCATGGCAAACTGATGGCAAAAGCAGCCAAGAGCATGAAGGCCGAGGAATCCATGGCTTCTAAGAAGAATGCAGATACTAAAGAGACCAAGGTGGAAGATGGTAAAATCGAAAAGAAGGATCAGAAGAATAATGGTGGCAATAGGCAATCGAAAGGAAAGCAAGCACTAGAGTAGATAAAGAAATTTGGAAATTATACTCCTTTAAAGGTAGATATAAATCACATTCTGGAGGAAATCAAGAATATCGAGGAACTAGCCTGGCCAGAAAAAATGAAGGCAGATCCTGACAGAAGAGACAAGTCCAAATATTGTGAATTCCATAAAGACCATGGTCATACGACTACATAGTGTATAGCTCTTCAGAATGAAATTGAAGCACTCGTCAAATGAGGAAAATTGGTTAAGTATGTTGATCGCCAAAGTGGTGGAAAGACCAACGACTGAGGAAGGAGAAGATCCAAATCTCCTCGTCAAGCAAAAGAAGACAAGAAAAGAAGTTATGAAGAAGATCCAGAAGAGGATCAAGATGATCCCGATCTACGCAAAAGACCAAGACAGCCAGAACGTGAGGTATTTTCAATTCATTTTGGATCATTTGATTGTAATGTTATTACAGGTGGAGATGCAGGAGGTGGAGACCTTACAACGGAAATAAAAGCTTACCTCAATGAGGCTCAAGCTTGCTCGTACATTCAGTGGATCAATCTGGCTGAAGATGATCGCCCGAGGAAGGTGAATAAAGACAAATTGGTCATTGGTTTCTCTAACAATGATCTAGCAGGAGTATTATATCCTCATGATGACCCATTAGTGGTGAAGATGAGGATGAAGGAAGTGGTGATTTCACGAGTGCTGGTAGATAATGGTAGCTCGGTAGACATCATGTTCTATCCATGCTTTGATAGTTTGCATCTGAAGCTAGCCCAGTTGGAGCCATATCATAGGCCCCTCCTTGGTTTTACTGGCGAGAAGGTTTTTCCACTTGGGACGATCAAGTTGGATATGCTTATCGGTACATGGCCTGCTTGTCGAACAGAAAGAGTACGCTTTTTCCTAATGGATAAAAATGTCCAGTCAGCTTACAATATCATCATGGGAAGGGTAGGTCTGACGAAGTTCAAAGCGGTACCATCTACTGTACATCAATGTCTAAAATTCCCAACCAACTTTGGGGTAGTAGTGGTGAAAGGTGACCAAAAAGTAGCCCAGGAATGCTACTATTCATCTATCGAGCAAGAGGAACACGAAGAATCTAGAAAGAAGAGTACTACTCATCAAGTGGATGAAATAGAAGATGCAGTGATTGAAACTTTAGACCATTGAGATGAGTCTCATCTTGTTAAAGTCCAGGTCGTGGAGGCTACTGAAAATATCATTCTGGACGACGAACATCCAGAGCGAACAACTCAAATTGGTGCTTTACTGGACGCATCGATAAAACAGGAATTGATAGCATTTCTAAGGCATAGAAATCAGAATTTTGCATGGAGTCATGAAGACATGCCAGGGATAGATTCGAGTTTCCTGTGTCACGAGCTCAACGTAAACAAGGAAGTCAAACCAGTGCAGTAGCGAAGAAGAGTGTTCAGTCCTGAAAAGAACCAAGCCATACAGGAAGAAGTAGAGAAACTACAAAAAGCATCTTTTATTGAGGATGTCAAATATCCTGATTGTCTAGCAAATGTGGTGATGGTAAAGAATAAAAACAAGTAGAGGATGTGTGTAGACTTCACCGATCTCAATAAAGCATGCCCAAAGGATCATTTTCCTTTGCCTCGAATCGATCAGCTGGTGGATGCTACATCGGGACATGAATTGCTGAGTTTCATGGATGCTTATTCTGGGTACAACCAGATTAAAATGAAGCCAGAAGACAGGGAGAGTACCTCTTTTATCACCCCTAGGGGAACTTATTGTTATAATGTTATGCCTTTTGGATTGAAAAATGCAGGTGCAACATATCAGCGGCTGATGAATAAGGTGTTTGCAGAGCAGATCGATCACAACATGGAGGTTTATGTTGATGATATGCTAACGAAGAGCAAGAAAGCTGTTGATCATCTAGTTGAAAAAATATCTAGGGAAACCTCCATTGTTGTCCAGACCAGTAATGGGAGAAAGACTATACTTGTATTTAGCAGTCTCAGAAAATGCTGTTAGCTCGGCATTGATAAGATTGGAGGATGGAGTGCAGAAACCAGTCTACTACAGGAGCAAGGCTTTCCAAGGAGCAGAAATCAGATATCCAAGGTTGGAGAAGTTGGCGCTAGCGCTGATTGAAGCAAGCAGAAGAATGATACCATACTTCTAAGCCCATACTATAATTGTATATACTGATATGCTATTAAGGAAAGCTCTGCATAAGGCAGAGAAATCAGGAAGATTGATGTACTGGGTAGTAGAACTTGGTGAATATGATATAATTTATGAGCCTATATCGTCACTCAAAGGGCAGGTAGTAGCGGATTTTATAGCAGAGTTTACTCGGGAGGATGCCTCCGACGAGCAAATGTTAAATACAGACCAACCTGTGGATGTTATAGGGTCATAAAATTTAAACCCCGACCAACTTCCCACCGTGGAGGATCAAGAGAAGATGATCACCAAGCAACGAGAAGTGCCTGTGGAGGATATTCCACTGAGGAACTCTGTCTGATCAAAAATTTAATGATGAAGCACCTATATGGAGCTCGTATGTGGATGGCTCTTTATGCACTATGGGCAGTGGAGCAGGGATTGTTTTAAACAGTCCAGATGAGATTAATGTGGAGTATACCCTGCGCTTTCAATTTAAGGCTTCTAATAATGAGGCCGAATATGAAGTTATGATCGTGGGTCTAAGTCTGGCCAAAACCATGGAAGCAGAGCAAGTCGTTTTATTCAGCGATTCACAGTTGATCGTAAATCAAATTTTGGGGGTGTATGCAGCAAAAAAAGAAGTAATGATCAAGTATCATGCCAAAGAAATGGTGGTTGTATCGAGTTTTACTGCAGTTCATTTGTTCAAAATACCAAGACTGAAGAATAAAAGAGCAGACGCATTAGCTCGGTTAGCATCAGCCACACGCACCGAGCTATGAAGAATAATCCCAATAGAAATCATGGTTGGTCAAAGTATAGACGAAGATCTGATGATGAACTTTATTGCCCTAGACTTGGGACCATCATGGATGGACCCCATCAGAGCCTATATTGAAGAGGGGGCTTTGCCAACTGATAAACTCGTAGCAAAAAAACTGAAGTTTAAAGCTGCTCATTATGTATTGACAAATGGCATCTTATATAGACGATGACTTATAGCAGGGCTACAAAGATGTGTCCACCCCTCCGAAGTGAAAGATTTGATCGAAGAGGTTCATGAAGGATCTTTTGGAGCCCATGTAGTAGGTCGGACGCTTTTGCAAAGAATAACAATGCAGGAGTATTATTTACCAACGATGAGAGCTGATTGCGTAGCTTATGCTAAGAAGTGAGATAAATGCCAATGTTTTTCCTCCATCCGAAGAACTCCCCAAACCTTATTAGGGCCCATCACGTCCCCTTGGCCATTCGCTATGTGGGGGATAGACTTGGTTGGACCACTTCCAACGACCAGGGGCATGTTTAAATACCTCGTGGTTGTTGTAGATTACTTTACTAAATGGGTGGAAGCTGAACCCCTTATTGATATGACATATGACAAGGTCTATCAGTTCATTTGGAAGAATATCATTTGTAGATATGGTCTTCCCCATGCATTCATTACTGATCATGGAACCCAATTTGACAACGAGGAGTTTGATGCGTATTATCATCAGTCCAATATATTGAAGACCCACTCTGCACCAGGCCATCCCCAGAGCAATGGGCAAATGGAGGTGACAAACAGAACGCTATTGGATGGTTTGAAAATGCGATTGGATGATGCAAAGGAAAATTGGATTAACGAGCTACACCCCGTGTTGTGGGATTATCGTACCACACCACGAACAGCAACAGGAGAATCTCCATACATGCTCGTAATTGGGAGCGAGGTTGTCATACCTGCTGAATTGGGTCTGCCAACGCATAGGATGCTTAATTTCAATTCTCCTATCAGTGATTTGATGAGAAGATTAGACCTGGATATGCTCGAAGAAGTTAGGGAACAAGAAGCAATCAGGAATGCAACATATCAACAACGAACAGCTTTGTTCTATAACAAAAGAGTGAAGAAGTGTGATTTGAAGGAAGGGGATTATGTGCTGAAGAAAGTAATCCAAAAGCATAACAAACTGGAAGCCAACTGGCATGGACCCTACAGAGTAATAGAAGTTGTTCATCCAGGGACATACAAGATTGAAACCTTGGAAGGAGAAGAATTTAAGAATGCATGGAACGCAGAGCATCTGCGCAAGTACTATCAGTAATTGAAATTCTTATTTAATACCATTTCTTCAGTATGAATAAAGTGATGAATGTTTTGCCCAATTTCTTTCTTTATTGAAATTTTTTCGGAATATTAGTGCAACACAATACCACCAACTCCGGTTGGTCGGGAAGAAATTACCACCAACTCCGGTTGGTCGGGAATCAATTACCACCAACTCCGGTTGGTCGGAATCAATTACCACCAACTTCGGCTGGTCGGAAACAATTACCACCAACTCCGATTGGTCGGGAATCAATTACCACCAACTCTGGTTAGTCGGGAATTAATTACCACCAACTCTGGTTGGTCAGGAATCAATTACCACCAACTCCGATTAGTCGGGAATCAATTACCACCAACTCTAGCTGGTCGGGAAGCAATTACCACCAACTTCGGTTGGTCGGGAAGTAATTACCACCAACTCTGGTTGGTCGGAAAGCAATTACCACCAACTCTGGTTGGTCAGAACTAATTACCACCAACTTCGGTTGGTCGGGATTTAATTACCACTAACTCCGGTTGGTCGGGAATTAATTACCACCAACTCCGGTTGGTCGGGAAGCAAATACCACCAACTGCAATTGGTCGGGAATCAATTACCACTAACTCTGGTTGGTTAGGAATCAATTACCACCAACTCCGGTTGGTCGGGAATTAATTACCACCAACTCCGATTGGTCGGGAATCAATTACCACCAACTCTGGTTGGTCGGGAAGCAATTACCACTAACTCCGGTTGGTCGGTAAATCAAATACAATCAACTCCGGTTGGTTAAACTAAGCAGGAACATGGGATGCAAATCATTCCATTACTTAGGCCCAAAGAGTGACAAGTCACTATAATCAAACAACAAATGAGCTAAATATAATATATCTATTTACCAATCAAGAAGCAAGGATATTCTACAAATTTATTTAGAAGAAAATGAAATGACAAAAGATTAAAAATTTCTTCATTCAAATCAAGTAGAATTACATATGCTGTGCAAAGTACATTACATAAAAATCCTATTCTATTGGCTTTTTCCCCTCTGCCTTTGAATAAGGTTCTACTCCAGGAGGAGGATCATCTAAGGCATAAGGAGAATTTATAAAATTTACATCTCTCAGCATTATAATATTCATTACAGATGGACGATCAAGTAAATGTTCTAGGAGAGATATCTCAAAGTTGGCATGAAGACTGTAGTCGCCGAGATACTTAGAGATCAAGCATCGAGGAATTACACGAGCATGAATCCAACTAAAATCGAGCTTAAAAGGAGGCACGGGTAAATCGAGCACTGCAGGCTCGTAATAATCCCATAAGTAATCACTCTACTCCAATTGAAGCACACACATGGCATTAAACCATCCCTGCTTGTACGCTTCGTTATTTGACTGCTGGATCCGAGCATCAAGATGATAAAGAGCTTCATTATATCCAGCCATCCAAAACTCTCTGGGTTGTTTATGTAATTGGTAAGTTAATCTCTCTACCTGCTCGTAGAGATTCTTCACCAGAAGTTCTTTATTTTCCGAGTTAGAGCTCTAGGTAGAGATTTGTTCGCTGAGGTTCAGGATTTTCTTGGACATCTATGCCAAAGCTTAATTCTTCACCACTAACTGAAATGCCTAATTCTCCAAGGCTGCTTGAGTTCTTGCTTCTTCAATGGAAACCCGACCAGCCCTTGCTCGTCCCCGAGAATAAGATCTTGCTCGTCCACGAGTAGAGGTGGAGGGTCCAACTTTTTTCAAAGTTTCCAACTCATCTCGCAAGTTGGCATTTTCTACCTCCAAGAAAGAGAAGCCCTCATCATTAACAGGGACCAAGGCTCTCGAGGAAGATGCAACAGATTTCAGTTATTTTATCTCTTCCTGCAAGGCGATGTTCTCCTGTTCCAATAACTTAGCAATATGTCTGTGCTCTTTAACTTCAAGCTTCAGAACACTTTCTTTCTTCTCATAAGCAAAGATAAATTTGTCATACCCTTTGTCAGAGCTCAGTTGTTGATATTTTTTCTCGTATCCTTGGTGAAAAAGGGTAGAAGATTCTTTATATTGCTGCTGGAGTTCCTCGATAGTTCCTTAGAGATCCTCAATCATCTCGTAGTAATCCAGATTATTAGTAACTGCGCAATCGATCAAACACTTCAGGTATTGGTAAGATTCTACTACTCGTTCAGAAGCATCTGAACCAAGGATGTCAAGTATCTGGGCCTCATTTAGATCAGCATGACCAACTTTAAAATAGTCGTTGCATTTCTTCATTAATTTTGTGTCATGAGATAATAATAGCTTCATCTTGGCCATAAACTAACAAAGAGAAGAAATAAAAAGAATTAATAAGGGTGCAGACGGAACAAGTAAAAGAGAAAGCCAAGACAAATAACCAAAGTTCGAATTTTTATTTCATCATAAGGGGAATATACAAAATCCGAGGCTACAAGTCATAGAATAACAAAATAAACACTTGAGAAACTCTACACCTTCTCTTTGTTCCCTATGATTTCCTCAGAAGGTTTTGAGGAAGAGGCTAGTTGCTTGGAAGACAGGATTAGCTGCTCGGCAGAAGTACTGTCTAGTTGGGGTTGCTCGGAAAGATGAACAATAGGAATGGCAAGGACCTGATCTCCAGTCATCATTGAAGATTCGTTTGAGGCAGCTTCATCCTCTTCTTCTTCTCCAGGAGAGGGAGGAGGGACATGAGTGTGTTGCTGGAACAATTCAAAATTCTCAGCAACTTTCATCTCTTTCAATGTAGCCACCCATCCATACCTAAAGAACTTGACACATGCATAATCCATTTGAGAGGACATGGTAGCTAGGCCCTTGTTCCAACCCTTGTCCCAACCAGCGCTGAAAGACTTTTTAACTGCCTTCTTCCTTTTTGCCTTCTCCGAGGAGGTCCTTTCCCTAAGGATCTCCTCGACAGCTTTCAATTTCTCCTCCACCTCCAGTTTCTGACGCCCAACATCTTGAAGTCTAACAACTTCCTCTTCAGCAGACTTGAGCTTAACTTCTAGCTCCTTATTGTTTTGTTCAAAGACTTTGTTGCTCTGCTCAGACTCTATCAACTTCTTCTCCAAATCCTTGGAGGCATTCACAGCTTGATTTCTTTCTTGCTCAATGGACTGGAATTGCTTCTCCCAAGCAACTTTATCTTCCTCGTATTTCTAATGAGAATCTTTCAGGGATTGGGTCAGCCCAATAAAATCTTCCTCTACACCTCCCGAGGAGCTTAAAGCCTTGATTGCTTCATCCTTCTTCAAGATGCTGTTGAAACACATCACCATCTAAAAAAAGAAATAACATTAGGTCAATATATGAACATAATATTAGAAAGTGAATGATTCAAATTAACAAAACTTATTGAGCGATGTATTGAGCAGTGAGGGTAGTAATTCTCTCACGAGAAAGGGAGTATTCAATGCCTTGGACTTCTGGGACAGTCCAGGATCTCACCAAACTCACAGCAGAGCTCGTATCCACAAAAATTAGAACACCACCTTCAACATTTGAAGGTTGAGAGATAGGTTCAGCAGGTCTCTCAGAAGAACTTTTCTTTAACCTCCTTGGAGGAGCACTAACATTTTTAACTAAAGACGTTGTCTTAGTTGGTGATATGACAATAACCTCACTTGGAGGAGAGATCGCAACAACCTTGCTCGGATCCACAGGTGGCTTCTCAGCAACTTTCTTGGTAGCGGCAGGAGGGGGTACATCAATGTTTCTTGTCCCTTCTTCTGGGACATCTTGTTTACTTTTCTCTCCCTCTCTAGCAGTAGAGGCATACTTGTCAAAAAAGGCAGGAGCTCTTATCTTCTTCATCAGATTACTGATAGGAATACTTGACTCAGAAGAAGAACCTTCCACGCTAGTTTCAGAGGCTGGTACTTGGTCAAGAGTAACCACCACTAGACAAGGACAATCAGTGAAAGAAGAAGTATAGCTCTTATACTGCAACAAGTAGGAAGCAGATCTAATATGTTCTTCAGCAACATATTGGTACAAATCCCATATAAGTTTCAAATGCTTTAAATTAACATCAGCTTCTTTTGGAGGTTTTCTTTTACTGTCAAATGTAACAAACAAAAGCAAATGTCAGTGATACATTTTATCAAACACAAAGAAAACAAGATTTCAAAAAATAAAAACAACATATTCCATTACCATAAGGGGGACACCTGGGACCTTGATATACATCATCTCCATTTAATGGAGCGTGTTGCCAATTTTTCATAACAACCCCATGTTCAAAATAATCCCTATTGGCATCTGGAAGATTAACAACTAAAGTCCTATTCAAAAACCTAGTTTTTAAATAGAATGTGGAATCACTAACAACCCATCTATAGCAGTACATAATCTCGGAAATCCCTAAACGGGTTCCATGGATTTGATTCAATCTATGTACACCATTAACTATCCTCCAGGTATTTGGAGCTATTTTTGCAGGAACAACGTCAAAATATTGACAAAATTCCAAACATAAGGGATTTGGAGGAAAAGAAAAGACACATTCGGCCACAAAGAGACTTGGGAACCAATGTCCCTCAGCCAAAGAAAAATAATCAGAAGGTTCAGAAAGTTCTTCCAAAATAACCCACGAAGGGATTGAAAATTTAGACCGAAATTTGTCCAGTGACTCAATAAGATAAACCATGATGAACAGTGTAAATAAAAGAAAACGAAGAAAATCTTACATAGAAAAAGAGATCAGGTGACAGTGAACGACGGAAAGAACGAAGGCACAAGATAGAGAGAAAATGAAGAGTTCAAGGATACAGATTTAAAAAGTGAAAAACGATAGGATTTCTGCCGCGCTTAAATACTTTACCTCGGGAATAGAGAAAAACAATGATTACAAAGGAGGACGTTTGCGTACCCAGTGACTAAAAGAAGAAAAGGAGCACAGATATCGAAGCGGTCATGAAAATTCAAAATATTTATGAGGCCTAATACTATGCACTCAAAAAGAAGTTAGGTACAACGAATGCTTTACTAAAAACCATACAAACCAATAATCTATGCAGTTTTCAAGCAGAATGTTTCATACTTTTCTTCAACATCAAACTATGAAACATTGGGGGCCTCTGTTGATACCAAATTTAATCTACTGACGTGGACCCATCATTTGAAGACGCGTGTCAACTAACGTGGCAATTACAAATATATCTACCGATCAATCTACTGCCACCCAGCTACTCAAGCGCCCCGAGCAACTTATGGGCCCCGAGCAACTCATGGATCCCAAGCAACTCATGCATACCGAGCAACTAAAGCGATCCGAGAAACTCAGGTGGCCTGGGTAACTTAGCGTGGAGAACAAGAAAATCAAAGAGACGACTGTGCATTAAATGCTCATTATTATCCTACAGATGTATATGTCTACTAGATAACAGCGCATTGTCCTTTCACACTTACAGCCTCAAGGATATAAATACATTTTAACCTCCTCATTAGAAGAGGATTCAGAATTTCTTGGTAAATCCATTATCGAGAATTCTAAAAAAACAATCAGCAATAACAAAAATAGTGGACGTAGGTCATTCTCACAAGGCTGAACCACTTTAAAAATCTTTTTGTCTTATTTATTTTATCTGTGATTGATAAATTAGAGATAATCTAATTTTTTACATCAACAACAGGTATATGCTTAATGGAAGAAAAATATGTGTGCATGGTATTTTAGCAGGGACTAGTGGTCCATCTTACGATGTACAAATACAGTACCCAAGAAATAGTCAATCTCATTAGAAAATTGATAACAGTTTGTCGATAATGAGATATCAAATAGGCAATTATCCTCTCGCAAATCTTGGAGGGCCAACCGGACCAAGAAGGTTAACGTGCAATATTCCGGGCGTACGTTTTACGCTGAGGTAAAGTACATTATGGTAAGATTTGAATGCTATTTCATTTTACTATTATTTTATTCTATTCGATTATAATTATATACTAATTTAGTAATTTAGCATTATTTTATTTCAGGAGAAGGGGAGTGGTCCTAGGGGGTAAGTCGCATTGGGTCGATGCCTATGTGGCGATTCGAATGAAGACAAGCAAGGACAAGGAGGTCAATCAGGTCATGGTAGCCACTATTGTAACTTATAATTGTATTTATGTTATTGCTTAATAATTTCTAATCACATACTTTTTTTAGTTCATCTAATCTCGTACTTTTTTTATTATGTTAGGAAAATCTTAAAGAAGTCCACAACTCGCAGAGTGATGCCGACAAGGCATCTCTGAGTACGGATGCACTTAGTCGAGTGCTCGAGTGAGATCATAAAGTTCGTACTCAAGGTGTTACCTCTCGAGTGGGGAAGTAAAAGCTCATCAGGAATTCGTCGAGTAACAATTTATTGTCACGCAAGGCCAACGAGTTGAAGACCAACTCAGACCAAAATTTTGACAACATAAAAAAAGCATTGAATAAAATGTTTTCGATTATTATGAAAGATATTCAAGTTCGATATGTGAGCAGCTCGGGAAAGGGCAAGTAGAAAGTAATGGATGAGGGGACCACTGAAAGGGCAAGTAGGCCTCTTATCTCCGTATGACTTGTTTTCCTCCCCCCCCCCCCCCCCCCCACATATCTTAACTGTCTAGACACCATTCCGAATTGGTTGGGAGACAGTCTATTTACTAGCCTTACGAGGAGGCGATATAATTGCCAGGGGTTGGGAGATCCGAGTAAACACCCAAATTCCTTGGTGTATAATCATCCACTGCAGCCTCACGGGGCTCGGGTCCGCGTCACTGGCATTGTGGTGAGGAAAGAAAATAAAACCCTGTGGTTGAATAAAAGTGTGGCGTGCGACATATTGAAGGTTGTGTTGGTTCTTATATTATATTGCCTACCTTTTTCCTTCAACATGAGAATCAATGAATATATACTTTTTACGTATTAATTTGTATACAACATTCAAATTTAGATTAATATATAATATTTTTTTATTTATATGTGGTTAATGATTGATTATTATCAATATTGATGTTGATTGTTGTTAGTTATTGTTAAAATATATCTTTGATTGCTGCTACAGATTATATAATATACTTCTGCATAGTGGCAGTGGCCATACTGCCCAAGAATTTTTTAATTCTACTGCACAGTTTTGTCATGAACAAGTTTTGACCATGACAAGTAATTGACAAATAATCCATGCCAATGACTTATCACGGTTAAAGTGTGTGACAAAGAAAAACTTGTCCCAAACTTTAACCATGACATGTCCCTAACAAATAAAAACTTGTCGCGAACTTCGATCGTGACAACTATCCTGTTTTGGTGTAGTGTTAATACAAGTAATATTTCTTAATTGTAGTTACAGACATGGATAGTCTTATAAGTAACGGCATCTCAATTTAAACATGATGTCACATGCATGCATGCGGTGAAAAATAAATGTATTGCACACTACTTAAGAGTAGTCTAACACCTATAGTATATCAAAATAAAATGATATCTTTCTCACTGGCATATACGTACTCTATTGATACAAAGTAATAAAATGACAATATTTTCTGTAACTGAAAATTATAATAAAATTTATATTAAACTGCCTTGTAGTATATAATGTGAATTACTATAAGAGACTAGTTCAAGAAGGTGAGCATGGCTCGAGCTTTATATTATAATCACAATGCAATATTAGATCAATGCCACATTGTTTTGAGCCTTTTTTTGGGTGTTATTCTTGAATACCCTTTACTCCCATAATAGAAAGAACGCGTGAAAAACGGAAGGAAAAAGCTTATGATGTATTATCAAGTTGCATGCCAACTCTTAACTTATGAATCAAAGGCCCCAAAAGCATTGTACAAAAACCAAAACCAAAACCAAATATGGTTTGCCACGTCGAAATATGGTCCATGTGCTTTTAATTTTTTTTGGTCCCCCACGTTTTTTATTGTTGACAAAATGGCCCAACTCTGCACAAAACAATGACACGATGATGGGGACTTGGGCTCCTTACAAGTTGTCTAGCTGTGCTTAAATCCAAGAATTCTTAACTCATAAACAGTACACGAGTCACATTTGCATTATTTGTTTGTTTTTAGCGAATTGGAGCATATTTCTCATGGTAGTGTAAAGGGTAATATAGTGTAAAATTATTATGATTATTTGTGATTTGTGGTAACATTGTTCTTCTATTTTGGTTGGATATTATTACAATTGAGAGAAAGAGCAATGTAGAGAGAAAAAGTGAAAATGAGCAACTGAATTAATTGAATTTAGACAAACAATACAAGAATATATATAAGAAAACGAAACTTCACCTAAAGTAGAAATAACAAACTTATTAACAAACTAATTAATTAATTATTTACATAAAAAGTAGTCAATAACAAATATATGTATCACTAATAGGCCCCTCAAGTTGGAGGCAGATGATGAATATCTAACACACCCAATTTGATGAGGAGAGGATGAAACTGAGAAGGATCTATAGGCTTGGTAAGAAAATAAACTAAGGGTTTGTTTGGTTGGTTGTTTTTGTTTAGGGAAATGTCAAAAAGTTGACAAATATAAAAATTTGCCCATTTTTTATCATTTTGGTTGCACAATTTGTCGTGACATTATTTGTCAGTATACAACACCTTTTATGCATAAGTTGTTGTCAAACTTTGCTTACCTATTTGACTGAGAAATATTTGGCAACAAATTTGCTAACTTCTTAAATGGTTTTAATGTTTTAAAAAATAATTTAAAAACTGTTTTAAATAATTAAAAAAACTTTTATGAATATTTAAAAACTATTTTGTAATGTTTTAAAAACTGTTTTTTAATATTATAGAAAATTGGTAAGAAAATGTTTTACAAATTTTTTTAAAAACCATATTATAAAAATATTGTAAAAACTATTTTTAACATTTTTAAAAACTGTTGAATCTAATATAAAAACAGTTTTAAAGTTAAAAAAAACTGTAATGAATATTTAAAAATTGTTTTGCAATATTGTAAAAACTGTTTTTAACATAATAAAAAATTGTTAAGAAAATGTTTTACAATTTTTTTAAAAAACCCATAATATAAAAATATTGTAAAAATTGTTTTGAACATTTCAAAAACCCGTTTTGAATATAATATAAAAACAGTTTTAAAGTTTTAAAAACTATTTTAAATAGTTAAAAAAAACTGTTGTGATTATTTAAATTTGTTTTGTAATATTTTAAAACTTCTTTTAATATTATATAAATTTGTTAAGAAAATATTTTATAATTTTAAAAAAAATTCTAATATAAAAATATTGTAAAAACTGCTTTTAACATTTTTAAAAATTGTTTTAAATATAATATAAAAACAGTTTTAAAGTTGTAAAAAACAATATTAAATATTATTTTAAATAGTTAAAAAAACTATTGTGAATATTTAAAAATTGTTTAGTAATATTTTAAAAACTGTTTTTAATATTATAAAAACTTGTTAAGAAAATATTTCGCAATCTTTTTTCAGAACTATAATATAAAAATATTGTAAGAATTGTTTTTTACATTTTTTAATATAATATAAAAATCATTTTTAAATAAATTAATTGAATTGACTTTAATTTTATTTAATAATTATTTGATAACTTCATATAAAAAAATTAAATAAAATTAATAAATTTGATCATGCACACTTTTTACCTATTGTAATCCAAACGAATCTTAATTGACGATTGAAACCCACGTCAAAAACCTTCGAGACACCTTTCTGAATCTTATCTCGAAACACGTCACAGTCTATTTCAGTATGACGATTGTCAATGTGTTTATCAAATTATTATTGTTTTTGAGTCCCACTATTCCCATTCCAAATTTACATTCTCCCACTCCACCTTTTTGCTAAAAGACTCTACTACCCTTAATAATTACTTTTCACATATTTGTCTTCATCTCACTCCAACTTTTATTGCTAATCGCTCAATTGAGAGTACAAATTGAAGGAGGAGAGATTTTCTAATATTTACAAAAAAAATATGCAAATAAATAGCCACATAAAGAATAAATTTCCAAAAAAAATTATTATCAAAAAAATTAGTTTGAACAAATATAATATTTTGTCAAAAATCTATTATTTATTTTAAAATACATAATATTCTGAAAATAAAAAAACATAATATTTTGAATATAAACAAATCTAATATTCAGGAAAATAATTTTTAAATATTCTGAAAATACATAATATTCTGGGAAAAAAACTATTATTATTTATCATAGAAACGGAAGTTAATCAAAAAATTGTTTTTAAATACATAATATTTTAGAAATAAAAAACATAATGTTTTGAATATAAACATATACCGAAAATAATTTTTTTAATATTCTAAAAATATAAAAATCACAAAAGTCTGTTTTTATTTAAAAAAAACATTCGGTTATTTATAAAATAAAAAGTATTATTATTTTTTTATTGAAACGAGCGTTAATAAAAAACTGTTTTGTTATTTATATAAAAAAGGGACATTCTTTCTATAAAAAAAATGTTGACGATAATTATATCAAATAAAAAATGGACATCAATTTTATAAAGAAAAACTGGACGAAACTTTTATTATAAAACACAACTATTTTTATAAAACTGTACTTTTTTGTAAAAAAATTAAGTCGTGACTTTGACACATTACTAATTTTGTATTTTATACTTTAATACATGACATGACATAAATAGCGTGATTTATAATTTTCACGCCACATTAAATGCAACATGACTTGAATAACACGAGTAAACTTATTAATTTAATATTGTGTCACTCACAACAAATTATTCGTGTCATATTGTATTCATTTTGGTGAGAAAATTATAAATCACGCTATTCATGTCGTGTGGTGCATTAAAGTATAAAATGCGAAAAGTAGTAATTTATAAAAATCACAACTTAGTTTTTTACAAAAAAAAATACAGTTTTATGAAAAAGTTATGTTTTATAATAAAAGTTTCGTCCAGTTTTTGTTTATAAAAATGATGTCCATTTTTTATTTGATATAATTATCGTCAACATTTTTTTATAAAAAGAATTTATTTTTTATATAAATAACAAAACAGTTTTTTATTAATGCTCTTTTCAATAAAAAAATAATATTACGTATTTTTTTTATAAATAACCGAATGTTTTTTTAAATAAAAACAGACTTTTGTGATTTTTATATTTTAGAATGTTAAAAAAATTATTTTTCGGAATACCAGGATGTTTATATTCAAAACATTATCTTTTTTATTTCTAAAATATTACGTATTTAAAGACAGTTTTTTGATTAACTTCAATTTCTATAATAAATGATAATAATTTTTTTCCAGAATATTATGTATTTTCAGAATATTTAAAAATTATTTTCAGAATATTAGATTTGTTTATATTCAAAATATTATGTTTTTTTATTTTCAGAATATTATGTATTTTAAAATAAATAATAGATTTTTGACAAAATATTATATTTGTTCAAATTATTTTTTTTATATGTAAATGTATTAATAATTTTTTTGGAAATTTATTCTTTATGTGGCTATTTATTTGCATTTTTTTTTTGTAAATATTAGAAGATATCTCCTCCTTCAATATGTACTCTCAATTGAGTTGTTAGTAATAAAAGTTGAAATGAGATGAAGATAAATATATGAAAAATAATTATTAAGGATAGTAAAAATTTTTAGCAAAAATATGAAGTGGGAGAATGTAAATTTGGAGTGGGAATAGTAGGACTCTTATTTTTTCGTATTAATCTTTGGTAATCATTTCTCACTGCAATGATTAGAATCAGAGAGAGAAACATTTGATAGCTGACTTAGAGAAAATAAAATGACCATTTGCCCCTCTATACTATTGTAATTTTGAAACAATTTGTAACATTTTGAAATATTATAATAGTCTGGAAGTTAAAAAATAAACTGTAATTTTTTACGTCCACATATCTTGGATTTTTTTAATAAAAAAGAGTTCTTTTTTCAACGGAAAAGTACAAATATTATGGGTTTTTAAATTTCCAAAGTATTATGTTTTTTGTCACAATGTTATAAATTATCTCATTTCATTGAAAGAAATATTGGTTTAAAAAACTATCCATTTTCAAGCATTTGTCTTATTGGGAGGGATTTGATATCACAACACATAAAGTTAAAGGGAGACACTGAATTATGAAATGGACCCATTTTATTTATACAAATGTGAATTGTAAAATTTATAGAGAATTCACTAATTTAACATAAACAAATATTTGGAATAAATGGCATTATTTTTGTGTAGTTTCTTAGGACACCTTTGCTCCACATTTGGGGTTAGGACATGTGTTTAAATATCTTCTGTATTATTTGGTTATACTAGAATGCAACTCGTGCGATGCACCGGCATTATATATACACTTAGATATATGAACATTACAACAATTACTTAATCACTCACTACAATTCAAAAAACATATATTCAATTATTTTAGCGCCTGAAAATACTTTGGGCTGAAGTTTAATATGTTTTTTAAAATTTGGAAGTAAAAAACTTATCCTACAAATTTCAACATACACAAATTGCATCATATTTCTTAAAGCCAACAAATAAAGATGATCATATTAGAAAATACATTAGAGATTGTAAGGTCCGGTTTGTTTGTATCTCTGAACTCTGAACTTAAGCCATTCAGATTTCAGAGGGAGCAAAAATATATTTGTTTTCCATAGGATTCAGATAGCAACGGTAATATTTTTGAGTTAATGGTTCAGAGGTTCTAAACCCTCTAAATCTGAACGAAAGTTTGTTTCTAATAATACCCTTGAAATGACAGTAGTGTAGGTAATACATAGATAATAAGAAAAAATGTTTTTTCTACTAAATAAAATAAAGCAGTTTTTTCTACTAAATAAAAAAAAGTTGTTTTCATAAAATAAAAAAAAAAAAGCTATTTTTTCTACTGAATAAAAAAAGCTATTTTTTCATTAAAAAAAAAAACCATTTTCCTACTAAATAAAAAAAGGCAGTTTTCATTAAAAAAAAAAAGCTGTTTTTTCTACTAAATAAAAAAAAAGCTGTTTTCATAAATAAAAAAAAACGTTTTTTCTACTAAATAAAAAATAACTGTTTTCACAAAGAAAAAAGCTGTTTTTTCTACTAAATAAAAAAAGCTGTTTTCATTATAAAAAAAGCTGTTTTTTCTACTAAATAAAAAAAAGATGTTTTTTCTACTAAATAAAAAAAAGTCTAAATAAAAAAAGGCAGTTTTCATTAAAAAAAAAAAAAGCTGTTTTTTCTACTAAATAAAAAAAAAAAGCTGTTTTCATAAATAAAAAAATATATTTTTTCTACTAAATAAAAAATAACTGTTTTCACAAAAAAAAAGCTGTTTTTTCTACTAAATAAAAAAAAGCTGTTTTCATTATTAAAAAAAAGCTGTTTTTCCTACTAAATAAAAAAAAGATGTTTTTTCTACTAAATAAAAAAAAAGTTGTTTTCATGAAAAAAGGAAGCTGTTTTTTCTACTAAATAGAAAAAAACTGTTTTCATAAAAAAAAAGGAAGCTATTTTTTGTACTAAATAAAAAAAAAGTTGTTTTCATAAAGGAGATGAGTGGAGAGATATATAAGGAAGCTACTCTACTTTGGGGCCACCTTTTTAGGATTTGAGAATGAGATTTCTCTCTCTTCACCAAAATCATTCAAGGCATATTAAGGCTTGTCAAATCTGACGTGTCAATTTTGGAGAGATACTAATGAGCTTTTATATAGAGTAATTCCGAATTAATCTCTATGAACAATTATATATTAAGTCTACATTATTTTTTTCCCTCTTTTTTTTTTTAAAAAAAACAAGCTTTCATTCTACATTCTAATTAGTAAAATGCTTTCAAATTTAATTTTTAAAATATGAAGATTTCAATAAGCGACAGTTTTTTATAGACAATATTGGTCATTATTTTAACAGTGACAATTTTTACCGCTCATAACAAGTCAACACTGTTTGTGTTCTTAACGACATCGCAATTGGTAAAAAGCCCAATTTTTATTAATTAATATTTTCAATAATGATTATTCTTTCCATGCAAAATACATCATGAATAGGCTTTGTACCAACCTTTTTTTTATTGTCGCCCTTTTTAAGTGATCTGTATTAGAAAACCACAATATGAACGGGTAAATCTACAAATCAAAATTTCAAACTTACCTATGGTAGAAAACTCTAATAGTGGTAATAAGCAAGTGGTTAGGATCAAATGTGTCTTAAAAGTTTATAGGAATTACATTAATCCGTGACAATTCTCACACACTAATGTAGTTCATATAGACCGAAATAAATAATTAATGTTTCTTATTTATCTTTGATACAAAATTAACAAATTTGGTAAACATTCTCCAAAATTAGACAATGTTTACAAATTTTGATACGGATTTTCTTCGTCTCTAACCATTATACATGTTCTTATTGTCACATGATAGTTTTTAATTCAGTATATTGGTTAATACTCATAGTGCTTTTCTATTATTTTTCATAGACATGGACAAAAGTTATAAAAATGAATTGAATTGTCTTATATATGACTAAGAATATAGACTTTTGCCTCCCCTTATTGTCACTGGATAGTTTTTTAAATTTAAAACATTGGTTCCCCCAAACTAAGTTCAATGAACCAAATGACATAAAAAAATTAGTAAAAAAACCATTTTTTAACGGTCATTTAATTTTCATGCAAAATCAGGGTCGGGGCGTCCTTACAAGGGCCACAATATTTTTTTCTAAAAGCATTGGAATAACATTAAAAATCCCTATTTTAAAAGAAATGTCGCTTCGATGGAATATAAAACCTCTTATATTGTTCAACTATTCATGGTTCAATTATTTGTCTACTCGAGAAATTTTCTTTTGTTTTTTTCTAGCGATAAATAGTGACTCGATCTCTTTCAAGACCGGTATGAAAATGTTGTTGTAACAGAAAAGGTCATTTAAACAAGGGCATTTTTTAACTTTTGTGTTTTAAATAATTTTTAATGATATCCATTCTAGAAGAGATATTAAAGAACATATGCATCACTAGCAGCCATAGACTGCGAGTTCTTAACAATATTGTTTGCAAACCATGAATTTGCTAACCGATAACATTCACAAAGTGACGCGGGACCGAAAAATTCTCACGAAAAAAAACAACATATACATCATGTTTATAGCATTTTCCCTAAACTTATCTATCTCATTGCCCCAAATTAAACTAGTGTGACTTATGTAGTTCCTAAACTGACATTTTCAGCTCCTAAAATATGAAAAACTCCATTTTTAGGTCCTTTGTTAACTATTTTGTTAAAGCTAACCGAATTTTTATAAAAATCAATTATCCTCATTAAAAAAGGTCAAAAAACAACGGAATTTGCAATATTTAGATCTAAACATAACACGAATCAAATAAAACGCGATTCAACATGAAATGTCATTTTTTTATCTAACAAAAAGACGACCCAATTAAAATACGACGCGAAAATATTTTTAACAAACATGAACATTGTTCAATATAAATGCAACATGACATGAAATTATATTATTTTACGTAACAAGAACGCGACACAAATAACAAATGACACAACATAAGATCATTACGTTGTCAAATTCCGGAAAAAAGAGAAGGGTTGCGTTCGGTTAACGACAAGTGTAAATTTTGTCAAGCCCTTGTGAACATGAATCCTAGGTAAAACTTTTTTTATGTAGTGTTGCATTTTGATTGGGTCTTGCTTTATGTAAAAAGAAAATTGTGCCGTGGTATAATTGGGTAGTATTCGTGGTAGGTAAAAAAAATATGATCTCATATCGTGTCACGTTTTATTTGGATCGTATTCATGTTAGTTAAAAAAGATTTTGCATCGTCTCATGTTTTAATTATGTCTTTCTGTGTTACATTTTATTTTAGTAGTATTCGTGTTAGGTAGTGGTGGCAATTCGGATTAGTCTTATCATTTTCGGATTTTTACTCCCTATTAAATCAATAGGACCCAAACAAAAAGTGGCACTTCAGATTAGGTAGGGCCACGGGAGTATATTACTCTCTATTTTTTTTTTACCAATTTGTGTCTTCCTTCCAGCTATGCATCATATCTAATTTACTTTTAAATATCAAGCAATTTACTATCAACAAATTAAAATGGATGGTACTTTAGTGGAGGTTTTTTTTGTTAAGTTTTGAAATCTAAAAATAGTGCATGAAGTTAAAACAATTATTTCCCACGGCCCTCTTTTGTTGTTTAAAAAATATGATTTATTCATTCCCTTCTTATTATTTTCCTCATCTACAGCAGTTGCGTTATTTTGTTTTATAATCTCAAGTTATATGGATGTTGTGTCATCTTGACTTAATTTTCTTAAATTGACTCATTAATTGTGTTTAATTTCATTAATGAAATGATTAATTAATTTCTCCATTTTAGTTCAGGTGTAAAATCTGAAATCGGTTCATTTCACAAACACAATTAATGGAATAGGAGTCACTTTAGTGTTTGCACCTCTCTTTCTTTTCCTCCCTTGTCCCCTCCTCCTCCCCTCTCTCTTAATTCGTTTTTGTCGTTTTTTCTCATAGAACCTTAAGATCAATTTCAGATTACGAAACATTGCATAAAATTAAATTTAAACTCATTTCAAATCCACTCATTTACAATTTACTAATTCACAATAAATCAATTTAGATAATTCAACAATTTGTGCAATCAAATTGGGCCTTATCAATAGCAAAACCGTGTAAAAATACATGAAGGAGAACCCATATTTGTACGTTCATCTAGGGTGTCGTAGACCTTAGGTCTGACCCTGTGCAACATAATTCATATTGTATGTTCGTCTATTTATTGATTCCTTAAAATTCAAAACAGCTCGATGAAAACATAATTACAAAAATATTCAGTTTTGCATAAAATAGGACAATAAATATTTAATTACCTGGAGCACTGCACGATTTTCACGCACACGTTATTTTTTTAAGCTTCAAAATGTACTTGTCTATTTTTTTAGCAAATTTTTATTATACTTTAAAGTAAGAGAAGAAAGAGTATATGTTAGAATTTTATATGGAGAGAGACCTTTTGAAATAAAATAAAAATAAAAATAAACTTAGATTAAACGGTAGTTAAAAAAATATATCAAAAAACTTTAGGTTGAATGGCCCTAGTAAATAGCGGAGCCATTATATATGATTTTACAGAATTATTGGTAGGTCGAGACGTATAGATAACTCTAAATATTTGGCAGTGCAATTTAAACGTGGGTTATGTCAGTATCAAAGTCACGTAGATGAATGTTTGTCACACAGCTAACCAGCATGAGGCAAAAAGAGGATTCAAAACCATTTAATGCAACTGTTCTAGAAGAAGAAAAAAAATAATGCAAGCAATACAACTAGCCAAGAGCAAAGATCATTGTAATACAATCATACCTCAATTATATTTGATCGTTTTTTAAATGCACTTCATCAAACATGAACAAACATATGGAGTTTATTTTATTTATTAAGATGATGATTCATATTATATTAGGGATCATCAAAATTATAACTCAATTTTTGGTAGAATTGATATTATTAGTGCCTTATTAACACACACAAACACACACACACATATATAAGTGTGTTATTAATTTATACGGGTAAAAGAATTTATGATTTTCTCAAAATAAAATATAAATCGCTATAATATTACATAGGAAAATTTTGTTGTTGTAAATTTATATATTTTATTTTAATATAAGCAGATAGTTAAGATGAGAGGCATTAAAAATTATTAAATTATTTATTTGTTTACTCTTAACGGATCGAATTAATATTAGACGATATGCGGTCTATTTACATATAGAATAAATGAATAATCGTGTTATAGGGCTAGGAAGTACTAAAATAAATTGAAATAAATAAGTCATATTTGTACTAAAATTTGATTTATTAACAAGCCCAATTTTCAAACACTTCCTACTCATTGCAAGCCATGCACATTATTAACAAATTAGTATGAGAGTGTTTGTCCTACAAAATATACAATAACTAGTTGGAAACTCGTGCGATGCGCAAGTTAGACGACTATGTATACGTGAATTCAAACATTCGTGTTTTCTGAAAAAATATTATCATTAGAGTAAAGGTGACAGGAAATAATATTACTTTCAATTTTACACAAATCTTAAATTAAAACTTATATTATCGTAATATAATAAAAAGAAGAAACGAAAAAGGCTCCATGTGGCCCTTCTCTTAAATCCATTCCATGTCATTATGTGTCATTAGATTTTAGCCCTGAGCATTGCGGGCTCTTTGTAGAGCTTGTGTAAACTTTATATGATAAAAGAAGGGAAAGTGAAATTATATGAACATTAATGCCACATTTATATGACTAATAGAGTTTGGCATGATGACTTTTTACAACTTCAAATGTTATTGGCCATATTGTTTTTCCAAACAAAGTACACTATTGAAAAGAGTTTGTTGTGAATAAACTCATTGTAGGCAAACATAGATATAAAAAATATCGTCTACTAACATAATTCCATTTTCAACGTCCATCTAGGGGGGTCTCCTGTCAAAACTCTTCAAAGACATTTGGAAGGAAACAACTAACAAGAATGTTAGCTTTGTTTTTCTTTCTTAAGATATATTCGTAGGTCAAAGAAAAAGTAAAAGAGAATGTTACTCAATCACTTAAACATTCAATTCATAATATGTAAATTATATCTTTCAGCAATTACTTTGAATCGTTCCATATTTTAAATCTAATTGATTATACTGTTAAATAGAATGTACATACACTTTAATTTATATTAGTAAACTCAATAATCAAATGAATTTGCACTACTTAACTGACAGGAATGGTGTACTTGTATATATTCCTTCCCTTCTACTTCTCACTATCAAGACTCCATCTTGCCCATCCAGTGCCCTAACAAAAATGAACACATAGTTAATGAGACCAAAGAAACCATTTTTTAACCTCGAAGAAAACACACTGCATACAGAGCAATTACATTGCAATTTAAATAATAATGAGCCCCAAATAAATCTCTCAAAGCCTCCCAAAATGCCATAAAACAAATAACAAATCATTCTAGAGACTTCTTAAAAGCTATGTGTTCAATAAGTAAGTCATTATATTCCTACTAAATGACAAATGTGTTCAATATGCAAGTCATTATATTCCTAGAAAATTAAAAACCTAAAACTAAATTTTATAGAAAAATAATGGAACATGTAAATACCTGGAACAGAGCTTCATGGGCGAACACATGATGGATTCCAAACTGAGAATCGTGGAGAAATCACATTTTCATATGGGAATGATGGTATGTAAAACCCTAACATAAATTACACTATATACACATTTGGTAAAATCCTCTTCGTCTGGATGGAAAATAATGGTTTTAAATGGAGGGTTTGGAACTTTACAAATTCCATTGGAACCATATCTAAATGATTCAGATCTTTTTTTTTACAAAGATAAAGCATATCAGTTTTAGGGGAAAAAAACTCAGCAATTCAGATCCGGTGTTTGAAAAAAAGTGGGGTCAGTCAAGACCAAAACCCAAATTGGATCGAGTGAAAGAAAAAAATCCATATTGTATATTATATAATACAGAGCGTATATGTAAACTGAACCCAAAACAAAAAAAAAAAGAATTCTTTATGTGATATTTGTAAAAATTTTGAAAACAGAACAACAAAAAGCTTAAAAACGAATACTTACCTCTATTCACTTGATCCACTCCATGCATTAAAACAAATACCTTTGTTAACTTGCAAAAGGCATATCATAACATGCATTAAGGTGAAGAAATGGTGAAGAAATATTTTGACAAAGAGAGAATATGAATGGGGTAGAGAGAGCCCATATGCCCATGTAAGGTTTGCCACAGATTTATTTTTACAGAGAGAGAGAATATGAAGGGGTAGATACACTAAGGTGATTAAACGAAAGAGACAAAGTGAGAGTGGGGAAATGAATTATCTCACATAGGAAGAGAAAATATCCTTGAAAATAAGTTGAGTGCCACCTGGACACACTGAATGAAGACAAGTCTTTAAGGCCTGCATATCGTTTTATAGTATATAAAAGATAAAAGATATTACATTTTGAATTTTAAAATTGTGTTGTATAATGTATTAGATGTGTCATATTATTTGTGTGGCCATCCCCGATCCTCGTGGAGAGAGCGCGGAGGGGAGTTATCTCCGCGGTGAGAGGATCTCGGTCCCGCGCATCCCTCTCGGGATCGCTTCGGCCATCGTCGACGATGTGTGAGGTGAGAAATGTAGAAAGATAGAGTCACCATTCTATTTTACTCAAAACAGACAAAAGAAAGTGAAGTCATCCCGAAGGAAAGCATCAAAGACATACTGATACATACGAAATCAAAAATGATTCGAGTAGGGATCGGAGGCTAAGTTACGGAATGGGAAGGTGCAAGGTTCTAAAAAACGTGGGGCGTGATCAAGGCGTGGAGGCCAAGCCTTAAGCCTTAGAAGCCTAGGCGGGCCTAGGCGTAAAAAGGCGTGAAAAGGCGTTTAGGCCATTTTAATATATTTTAATATTTTCTAACCATAACAAGGCTATTAAAATACTTAAATTGTCAATATCATAAAAATATGTCTGAATATTTGCAAATAAAAATACTATTTTATTATTTTGGATGAGATAATGATCCGGTTTGTAAAAAAATCTTTATCGTTTCACTAAAGCATTGTTGTTTTCAGAGCAAAAGTACGCCTATAGAGTTTTACCAAGCATAAGGCGTCAAAATCTTAAGGCGGGGCGTTTCTCCCAAGCCTCAAGCCTAGGCGTGCCTAGGCGGAGCCTAGGCGGGTTTTTTAGAACAGTGGGAAGGTGTTAGATACCCATTCCGCCCTTGCGGTCTCTAATGGATTGCTGTTATTTTTCTTTATTTGCCCATGATATGTGTGCATGTGTATATGTAACAGAGATAGGAATCATCGACTTGTATCATGGAAGAGATAAAGCGAGTCATCCATAGGAATGTTCCGAAAAGTAATATTAAAAAAAAAGGTTTACGCGATTATCGTAGCGTTGATCGTTATAATGGAACGATAATGCATATGGAATAATATGCCACTAAGAACAAATATATGTATATGAAAGTATATAGAATCTAAGAGAATTAAGTTAAAGAATATAGGGAAAATGACAAAAATGGAAGGGATAGGACTCGAGTCTCGGGTTTTATCCTGAGACGCTTACGTTGCCTATAGGGGCATCAAAGTCCACATCGTTCGTATGTAAAATGAAGGGTGGGATTTATCCTATAAATCCAATCGGGGACTTCTCTTATAGGTGTGTGTATGTGTAGAAAAGTCTTTTAGTTATGAGAAAAACGTGAGAATTCCTGTTTGGAATTTATGAGCAAACCCTCCTTTTCTTATTTTTTGGGTTTTATTCATATAAAAATAAGAGATGTGAAATAATTCGAAATAAAAAGTATATTAGGATATGTGAGATGGAGAGAATAAAAGTGCTAAATAATAAAACAAGTTAATGCGAATTTAGGAGAATTTGAGAAAGTTGGACCTTCTTGAATATCTTAAGATTGATCTTTAATGTTGGAGAGCAGCCATTGCACTTGGGTGATGATGGAGGGTAGTTAATTCACCAAGTTTGATGAAAAATTTGATGAAAAGTGAGGGTTGGAAAGGGATTTGGATATGGAAATCACGCTGACTTCTCTAGTCTGAGGTTGGTAGGGAGAAGATTTGTGTCTCCGAATCCCATACTCGTTGACCACTTCTATGACTTTTGCCTCGAAGTGCAACCCGTTATCTGACACTAGCTCGTACAGGACCCCATATCGACAGATGATGTTCTTCTTGATGAATTTGGCCACTTTCTTGGCTTTCAAAACTACGTATGACTCGGCTTTGACGCATTTGGTGAAGTAATCAATGGAAAATAGGATAAACTCATGCCCGTTAGAGGCCTTGGGTGTAGCTTTCCTTATGATGTCGATACCCCAGGTGGAGAATGGTCAGGAAGAAGTCATGTTGTATAATTCTCGTGGAGACAGGTATTGAAGGATGGAAAACTGTTAGCATTTGAGGCATCTCCAGACATAGGCGGTGCAATCCTGGATCATGGTGGTCCAGTAGTAGCCTTATCGGATGATCTTCTTAGCAAGTATGTGACCGTTCATGTGGAGCCCACATTCCCCGCTGTAGATTTTTTGCATTACCTCTTTAATGTTATCCCCTACGATGCAGTGTAGATGGGTTCCATCGAAGTTTCTCTTGAACAGTGCTTTGTGACAGATAATGTTACTGGGCGGCCATTCTTCGTAGGGTTACTGGATCTTTCTTGTTAGAACCTTCGGGATACCTACCATGCTCGAGCAGGTGCCAGATTTCATAGTACCAACAATTGGTTATCTTGGGATCTTCTTTGGTGATGAGAATAATGTGGTAGTAGTGGGTTAGTTTATCTTATTTTTGGACTAGGAAGGGGGCCATTGTTATTCCTTTGGGCCTGTTGACCATGGAGGCCAAGGTAGCAAGGGCATCGGCTAGGTTATTCTTTGATCGAGGTAAGTAGTGGAAGGTGATGTCTTGGAATTGAGAGGCTAGTTCTTCTAAGTGGGCATGGTAGGGTTGGAGTTTCTCGTCCTTAACTTTCCCTTTTCTGAGCACTTGACCGATGATGAGGGCACAATCCCCGTAGACATCTAGGCATTGAATACCTTTCTTGAGAGCAACTTTGAGGCCTACCGTAGACGCCTCGTATTCAGTCATGTTGTTGGTGCAGGGGAAATCCAATTTGATAGCGATGGGAGTTTAGAATTAACCTGGGGCGATCAGAAGTATCCCAATGCCATATCCCTTTTTATTGCAGCGCCATCGAAGAACATATGCCATCGAAGGTCGTCTTCAGAAGCACAGAGGATGTTTTAATTTGGGAATTTAGAGATCCAAACATCATCTTGTTCCATGGGGTAGTGAGCAAGGTAGTCAGAGATGGCTCTTCCTTTCATGTCTTTCTGCGTGACGTACACTATATCAAACTCAGCTAAGAGCATCAACCACCGGGCCATTCGGCTAGATAAGGCAGGTTTCTCAAGAAGATACTTGATGGAGTCCTTTCGGGCTACAAGTTTGATGGAGAAGGCGAGCATGTAGTGTCACAACTTTTGGGTGACCCAAACAAGCGCGATGCATTCCTTTTCTAAAGAATTGTAGCTGAACTCGTACCCCGCCAATTTGCGACTGGCATAATAGATGGATTTTTCTTTGCGAGATTTTTCAAGGTATTGGGCTAGCAAAGCCCCAGTTGTAATGTCAATTATGGTTAGGTATAGGAGCAAGGGGAGAGCAGGATGCGGTGTCATGAGTACTGGAGGTTGGGTTAGATATTGTTTGATTCGGTTAAAAGCTTATTGGAAGGCCTCATTCCAAACCTTGGTTGAGTCCTTTCGGAGGAGTTTGAAAATAAGTTTGCAGATGGAGGTTAGCTGGTTGATGAACTGGATGATGTATTATAATTTTCCAAGGAAACCACAGACTTCCTTCTCCGTTCGGGGAGGTGGAATCTTAAGTATGGACTTCTGCTTGGTAGGATCTGCTTCTATCCCCTTCTCACTGACCATGCATCCCAAGAGTTTTTCCTTTGTAATGCTGAAGACACATTTCTATGGATTGAGTATAATCTGATATCGTCGCAGTCATTCAAAGAACTTTCGGAGGGCGGGAACATGACCTTCTCTAGTTTTGGATTTGATAATCATATCATTGTAACACCCCGTATTTTTGGTGCATATAATATTTAATTAATTCGGGACTTCTAAATTACTAGTGTGTTGTAATTTTAAATGAATTAATTATGGCAAAATATATTTAAATATTAATCGGGGAGTAAGTGGTTAATATTTAGGGGGATTTAATTACTAAGGGAATAGTAATAATTTATTTATGTCATTTTAAGTATTAATGACGGGATATGCACTTATCTCAACCGGGAGTCGGTATAGACTAAACGGGGTGGGGAATAAGTATTTTTATAAATTAATTCGGATGCCAATTCTGAGTGTACAGTTGAGTCCGGATGGGCCGAGATAGTCGAAAAAGTGTACCCGGGGGTAGTAAACGGGTCACGGCGCATTTTTAGATATAGCCGAGCCAACACGGGGGCATTTGGGTCACTTGGGCTTGGCCCATTAGGCAAAAAATGGGATTTAGGTTAATTGTTAAATTAGAGAAAATAAGTAAATGACTGAGGTGAGTTTAGAAAAAGGCTAAGTGAGTTAAGGAACCCTAATAGCAGTTAAAGGCAGATTTGGGATCACTAGAGAGCCAACAAGAGTCATCTTCAACCTTGGAATTCATCTCCAAATCAGACACTACGAAACCTAAGGCAAGTGGATAACTTGCAATAGTATTGAATCTGTTTTTAAATTTATATTTATGTGATGTGAATGATTACATATTCGTTTTGGGTGTTCATGGCATAAACATGTGATTTTGAATACATTAATCTGATTTACGAATTTGAGTAAGGATTCATATAAAACCTGATATTTATAAGTTGATACATATCTGGTAGGATGATATCTGGACAATTAGAAACGAATTTGGTGAAGGAATTTGGAGTGTAAATGGGTTAAGGGTTAAAGATGAATTTTGTGCCAAATTCAGAAATCGTAGTTAATGGACAAATTAATAATGTTAATGGACATTCTGGAGATCCCTAATAAGGTTTCTAACATGTATTAATGCTAAGAGGGCTTGAGGTTACTGGTAGAAGAAACTAGGGTTTGAGAAATTTCGTCCATGTCTGATTCTGTCTTCGCGAAGAAGACGAAGACCTGCTTGATCGATCGATCGAAGGTCTGGGATCGATCGATCGAAGGTCGGCAGAATTTGGCAGATTCGTCCAGTTATGTATATAAAAGGGAATTTACATAATAATCTTTATGTAATTAATTATTGAGAAATTAATACATGAGTTTAAATCTAATTAATCGTGAGTAAAGTTAATTAGGATTTGAGGGAGTTTTTGGGTGACACGTCATGATAAAAAATTTGGGAGTCGGGAATTTAGACTCAGGTGAGGTTATTTCGGGCTACGAGAGTAAGTCCAATTTTATGGTGAGGGCGACACCAAAGGTGACTTAATTAATTGATGTGTGAATTAATTAATAATTAGGGTTGTACCATAAACTCTTAATAATTTAAATAGGCTTGTGTTACGGATTTAGTACATGGTGTAGCCGGGACATTTTATATTTATATATATATATATATATATATGGTGTGTGATAGTATATATATAGTGTGTGCATTAATATCAGTGATCGAATATTATTATTATATACTCTAATGCTATAGGGGGAGGTTGCGCGTAGTGGACGAATTCCCTAGCTTGAGGAGTAGGGCGAGTATATTCCCAGGTCATAGCGTCCGTTATATGGGGTGAGGGGCATCTCACTTTCAGGGAAAGAATATGACCGCCTCCAATCGTACGTTAAACCAAGTTAGTGAGCGATTCTGATTTGGGTAACTAAGTTATGTGAATATTCCTAGTGGGATAGCACTTTAGAGAAATTATATTTTGTGATTATTTTTACTCGGTTGGATATTAGTATTAAATGTTGTTTCAAGTATGTTTGTGAATACTGCAATATGATTTAAATATATAATTAAGTAAAAAATTATATATGGGATAATTAATACATAGTGAAAAATGTATTATGTGCATAACAGGTGTGAGTGTTATATGAAATTAAAAAGGGTAATGATTTAATTAAGTTGATGTTTATAATAACTTAAAAATCATTATTTAAGGTATACTCGGTTAGAGTAGGTTAAGTGCAAGGGGTAATATAAGTGTTCGGTCAGGAGAGTAGGGCCTAGGTAAATTAAATGAATGCATTAGTAGTGCACATTAGATGAGGGGTAAGGAAGTCCTCAAGAGAGTGCGACACTAACTAAAATAAGAAGAGCATGCATATTTATTTATTACTGCAAGTTAATCATTTGTTAAATGTTTTCAAATGTTCTTGGGTACTAACCCTTACTATAAAAAAATTTAAAAACCTTTTAGGTGTCCAGCCACAGAGACGCCAGGCTTGACTCTATTCCAGGTATCCGTTGCTGCAGAACATGTGGATGTTGCGGGGTTTTTGATAGACGCCTCATTCTTTCATTCGTGTAGAGACCCTTTAGTATTTATCTGAGCATGTCGCTCACATTTCATTTATTAGTGTTAGACTTGTTGAGATTGTCTTCTTGTCTTTACTTGTATTTGATATTTGGACCGATGGTTTATTCGGTTAGGTATTATATTTGTGGATGGTTATTTCAGTTTACTGTGATTGTGTATTATTTTATGTTCTGCATGAGATTTATTTAATTAATTGAAAGATAAAAATTGGCACGAGTCTACTTTTCTCACTTAGGTGGTTAGTAATTAAAAAGACGACAGTGATGCTAAGAATGATCCAACTGAGAAATATGTTTTGACTTGATTTAGGACTGATCACCCGGGATTAATTAGGCGGGGTGTCACAGATGGTATCAGAGCATCAGGTTCTAGTTTCCTTAGGATCTGTGCGGCTTTCTACATTTCAACGTAGCACTCGGTTGTTATGGAGCCCTATTATTAGGACTGTTGATTCATTTTTCGCTTGTGAGATATCGTATTTCTGCTGTGAATATTTTGTGTAAATTGTGTACTTATACGATTCAATCTATTTCAGATGCCACCGAGGAGACTGAGAGCGAAAAGGGCTGAGGCTAGGGAGGCTCACCAGGAGCCACAGGTACCGCCACCCCTACCCCCACCCGAGTTGATTTCCACTACTCAGGTGGCAGTGATAGTGGCACAAGCGGTCGAGACAGCAATGCGAGCTATGGCAGATCATTTTCCACAGCCCAAGCACCGCCTCCAGTGGCACCAGCAGTTCAGGCTCCAGTGGGGCCACCATCTTGGCAGAGAGTTAGGCAGACCTTTCAGAAGGGTCACCCACCTGAGTTTCAGGGTAGCACAGATGTAGTAGAGGCTTGTGACTGGAAGAAGAACATTCAGCGCCATCTGCACATGATGGAGTCTACTGAGCTACAGAAACAGATGCTTGCTACCTTTCATCTGTCGGGGGCAGCCTTACAGTGGTGGGTGTCAGTTACCACCACCGAGGAGCGAGACTTGATGCCGATAGCAGAGTTCTGGGTGCGGTTCGACCGCAAATACTTTCCACCAGCAGTAGAGGTTGAGATGAGGAAGAAATTCAGTGATTTAGTACAGGGTGACCGATCAGTGGCATACTATAAGGAAGAGTTCACTCGTTTGGCAAACTTTGTGCCAAATGAGGTGAGCGATGAGGAGCGGAAGAAATCGAGGTTTATGGACGGTTTAGCCTGGTGGATCAGGCAACATTTGATTGGGAATCCAGCGTTAGTGACGTATACAGATGTCGTTAATGTCGCACTTGTACACTGCCAGTATCATCGCTTCCATGCGAAGGGGAGCAAGATAATAGGGGAGCCGAGCCAACAGGGCAAGGCAGTTACTAGTAGTGACATAAGTGGTACTCAGCAGTAGACGGGCAGTCAGCAGGGAAATCAGGCTAAGAAGTTTAAGCCTAATGGGTTCCGACCAGGAGGACAGGGGTTCAGGCAGGGGCAGCCGGGCCCGAATCAGCAGCAGAAGGTTCCTCAGGGCCATCAGGGCCAAGGGAACAATGGGGGAGGCCAGCAGGGCTAGGGCCAGCTGCGTCAGGGCCAACGAAAGGGGGATGGTCAGAGACGTTGTTTTGTCTGTGGCCAGCCAGGACATTTCAAGAGGGAGTGCCCACAGAGGGGCAGAGGTCAACAGCAGGAGGCCCAATAGGGGCAATGGGGGCAAATACCGCCAGCAGCACCAGCCCCACCCACCTCACCACAACAGGGGAAGATGAACTACGGGTGTCTGTATAACGTTCGGGATGTTCCCAATCCCCCAGCACAGCAAGCACCGCCAGCAGTTGAGGGTATGTTTCTCATTCATGGTTATGAGGGCGGTATTCTTTTTGATACGGGAGCATCACATTCATTCATTAAATTAAATTTTACTAAACGGGCCGGACTACTAGAGACCGCGAGTAGTCTTTGGATGTGTGTAGAGTCGCCAGTAGGCAGCAGGGCTACGATTCACTCGATTTGTCGGGGTGTGGACATTTTGATTGGGAGACTTAGTTTAGCAGCGGACCTCTTAGTGTTAGATATGGAGGGGTACGATGTCATCTTGGGTATGGATTAGTTGGAAGGTTATCGGGCGATGGTGGATTGCTACGAGAGGACCATCGTGTTCTTCATTCCAGGGCAGGAGATGTTCTTGATAGCAATGCCGCTACCTGAGGGAGGGTCACGCACACACTTGTATTGCATTGAGGAGGATACCTCACAGGAAGTGGCTATTTCATTGGACTCAATCCTAGTGGTGAGAGACTTTAAGGATGTGTTTCAGGAGATACCAGGGTTGCCACCTAGTAGGGAAATCGAATTTGTGATCGATTTAGCATCGGGGATAAGGCCGATTGCTCGGGCCCCATACCGTATGGCCCCTTTTGAGATGCGTGAGTTGAGAGAGAAGATTTAGCAACTTCTGGGTCAAGGTTTCATTCGATGGAGTACATCGCCGTGGGGTGCACCGGTGTTGTTTGTGAAGAAGTGAGATGGCTCACTACGATTATGCGTGGACTATAGAGAGCTGAATAAGGCCACGATACGGAATAAGTATCCATTGCCTAGGATTGATGATCTATTTGACCAGTTGAGAGGGGCGTCTTACTTCTCTAAGGTTGACTTGAGGTCAGGGTATCATCAACTATGTATCCGAGAGGAGGATGTTCCTAAGACCGCTTTCTTGTCGCGGTATGGATCTTATGAGTTTAGGGTGATGCCATTCGGGCTCACCAATACACCAGAAGTGTTCTTGGACCTCATGAACAAGGTTTTCAGGGAGTTTCTTGATCAGTTTGTCATAGTGTTCATTGATGATATCCTGATCTACTCGTGTACCGAGGAGGAGCACGCAGAGCATTTGCGTATAGTTTTACAGACATTGCGGGATCACCAGCTCTATGCCAAATTCAGTAAGTGTGGATTTTGGCTACGGGAGGTTCAGTTTATTGGCCACGTGGTGTCAGACTGGGGTATTGTGGTGGATCCGAGTAAAGTATCGGCGGTGAGGGAGTGGGGACAGACCACGACACTGACTGAAGTGCGCAATTTTCTGGGATTGGATGGTTATTACAGGAGGTTCATCAAAGGATTCTCAAAGATTGCGGGCCCTTTGACGAATCTGACCCGAAAAGGGGTACCTTTCACTTGGCATGATCATTGTCAATTAGCTTTCGACGAGTTAAAGGACAAGTTGACATCTGCACCCGTGCTTGCATTGTCGAAAGGAGGATTAGAGTATCGGGTTTACACTGACGCATCCTTACAGGGACTTGGGGGAGTGCTTCAACAGGAGGAAATGGCTATATCTTATGCGTCCAGGAAGCTAAAGCCCCACGAGAAGAATTACCCCACTCACGACCTGGAGTTAGCAGCGGTCATTTTTTGCTTTGAGGATATGGAGACATTATCTTCTAGGGGAGCAGTTCACGTTATTCACGGATCAAAAATCACTTCAGTATCTCTTCACTAAGAAGGATCTGAATTTGAGGCAGAGGCGATGGCTAGAATTCGTGAAAGACTACCAGTTTGATATTCAGTATCATCCTGGTAAGGCTAATGTGGTAGCAGATGCATTAAGTCGGAGACCGACTGGGGAAATATCAGAAGTCTGGAAAGCGAAGTGGAAAGAACTTCAATATGAGGACGATGTAGCCAGAGCTTGTATGTCAGGATTATCCATCACACCTGAGATTATTATGCGGGTTGTGAGGGATCAGGTAGAGGATCAGACCTGCCGGGATAGGGTGAGCCAGTTGCTAGCTAAGGGAGAAGAGGGTTACTCGATCAGCTCGGAGGGAGGCTTACGCCTTAATGGGAGGTTGATTGTGCCAGAGGATAAGGAGTTGAGGCACGCTGTTATGACGGAGTCTCATCGGTCGAGATTCTCGGTACATCCCGGTGGGGGATAAGATGTATCAGGATATGAGGAGGCAGTATTGGTGGGCAGGAATGAAATGGGACATAGTAGAGTTTGTTTCGAAATGTGCCACGTGTCAGCTCATGAAAGTTGACCATAAGAAACCATCAGGGATACTACATCCACTAGAAATTCGCGTGTGGAAGTGGGAGAGAATCTCTATGGACTTCATTACAGGGTTACCGACTTCGCAGAAGGGCCACGATTTCATATGGGTCATTGTGGATCGTTTGACCAAAGTGGCCCACTTTCTATCAGTTTGCACAAACTTTGAGATGATGCGTTATGTCCAGCTGTTCATAGCAGAGATTATTAAGCTGCACGGGTTACCGATAAATATTGTGTCAAATAGGGACAAAATATTTGTGGCCCACTTTTGGTAGAGTTTTCAGGAGGCCATGGGCACGGAGTTACGTTTGAGTACATCCTATCACCCACAGACTGACGGACAGACTGAGAGAGTCAATCAGATGCTGGAAGATATGCTTAGAATGTGCATATTAGACTTTGGGGGAGGTTGGGAGAAATATCTTCCTCTGGTAGAGTTTACATATAACAACTCTTACCAATTCACGATCGGCATGGCACCCTTCGAAGCACTATACGGGAAACCTTGTCGTTCACCCGCTTATTGGTTAGAGGTGGGGGATAACAAACTATTGGGGCCGGAGATTGTTTAGGAGACATCTGCCAAGATAGAGCTGATCTGAGGGAGGATTCAGATAGCTCAGGATAGGCAGAAAAGTTACGCTGATGCTTCACGGAGACATGTGGAGTTAGAGGTTGGGGATCATGTATTGGTCTGGGTGTCCCCTATGAAAGGGGTGATGAGGTTCGACAAGAAGGGTAAGTTAGCACCTAGGTACGTGGGACCTTTCCCCATTATCGAGAGGGTGGGGCCTATAGCCTACAGGCTGGGATTTCCGGAGCACCTTCAGTGGATACACGACGTGTTCCATGTAGCATCGCTGAAGAAATATCACAGGAGTGAGAGGGCTTTCTGGCACATTCCACTAGAGGAAATTGATTTATAGCCAGACATCTCATATAAGGAGAGACCGGTGGCTATTCTGGACCGTAGTGAGCAGAAATTACGATCCAAGGTTGTTCCACTAGTCAAAGTATAGTGGGGCCATCACAATATTGACGAGTCTACCTGGGAGCGGGAAGAGGATATGCGGGAACAATATCCAAAGCTTTTCATCACAGGTATGACCTAATTTCGGGGACAAAATTCCTTTGTAAGGGGGGGAGTATGTAACACCCCGTATTTTTGGTGCATTTAATATTTAATTAATTCGGGACTTCTAAATTACTAGTGTGTTGTAATTTTAAATGAATTAATTATGGAAAAATATATTTAAATATTAATCGGGGAGTAAGTGGTTAATATTTAGGGGGATTTAATTTCTAAGTGAATAGTAATAATTTATTTATGTCATTTCGAGTATTAATGACGAGATATGCACTTATCTCAACCGGGAGTCGGTATAGACTAAAAGGGGTGGGGAATCAGTATTTTTATAAATTAATTTGGATGCCAATTCTGAGTGTACAGTTGAGTCCGGATGGGCCAAGATAGTCGAAAAAGTGTACCCGGGGGTAGTAAACGGGTCACGGGGCATTTTTAGACATAGCCGGGCCCACACGGGGGGCATTTGGGTCACTTGGGCTTGGCCCATTAGGCAAAAAACGGGATTTAGGTTAATTTTTAAATTATAGGAAATAAGTAAACGGTTGAGGTGAGTTTAGAAAAAGGCTAAGTGAGTTAAGGAACCCTAATAGCAGTTAAAGGCAGATTTGGGATCACTATAGAGCCAACAAGAGTCATCTTCAACCTTGGAATTCATCTCCAAATCAGACACTACGAAACCTAAGACAAGTGGATAACTTGCAATAGTATTGAATCTGTTTTTCAATTCATATTTATGTGATGTGATTGATTAAAAATTCGTTTTGGGTGTAATGGCATAAACATGAGATTTTGAATACATTAATCTGATTTACGAATTTGAGTAAGGATTCATATAAAACCTGATATTTATAAGTTGATACATATCTATTAGGATGATATCTGGACAATTAAAAACAAATTTGGTGAAGGAATTTGGACTATAAATGGGTTAAGGGTAAAAGATGAATTTTGTGTCAAATTCAGAAATCGTAGTTAATGGACAAATTAATAAGGTTAATGGACATTCTGGAGATCCCTAATAAGGTTTCTAACATGTATTAATGCTAAGAGGTCTTGAGGTTACTGGTAGAAGAAACTAGGGTTTGAGAAATTTCGTCCATGGCTGATTCTGTCTTCGCGAAGAAGACGAAGACCCGCTTGATCGATCGATCGAAGGTCTAGGGTCGATCGATCGAAGGTCGGCAGAATTTGGCAGATTCGTCCAGTTATGTATATAAAAGGGAATTTACATAATAATCTTTATGTAATTAATTATTGAGAAATTAATACATGAGTTTAAATCTAATTAATCGTGAGTAAAGTTAATTAGGTTTTGAGGGAGTTTTTGGGTGACACGTCATGATAAAAAATTTGGGAGTCGGGAATTTAGATTCGGGTGAGGTTATTTCGGGTTACGAGAGTAAGTCCAATTTTATGGTGGGGGCGACACCAAAGGTGACTTAATTAATTGATGTGCAAATTAATTAATTAGGGTTGGACCATAAACTCTTAATAATTTAAATAGGCTTGTGTTACGGATTTAGTACATGGTGTAGCCGGGACATTTTATATTTATATATATATATGGTGTGTGATAGTATATATATAGTGTGTGCATTAATATCAGTGATTGAATATTATTATTATATACTCTAGTGCTATAGGGGGAGGTTGCGCGTAGTGGATGAATTCCCTAGCTTGAGGAGTAGGGCGAGTATATTTCCAGGTCATAACGTCCATTATATGGGGTGAGGGGAATCTCACTTTCAGGGAAGGAATATGACCGCCTCCAATCGTATGTTAAACCAAGTTAGTGAGCGATTCTGATTTTGGTAACTAGGTTATATGAATATACCTAGTGGGATAGCACTTTAGAGAAATTATATTTTGTGAGTATTTTTTCTCGGTTGGATATTAGTATTAAATGTTATTTCAAGTATGTTTGTGAATACTGCAATATGATTTAAATATATAATTAAGTAAAAAATTATATATGGGATAATTAATACATAGTGAAAAATGTATTATGTGCATAACAGGTGTGAGTGTTACATGAAATTAAAAAGGGTAATGATTTAATTAAGTTGGTGTTTATAATAACTTAAAAATCATGATTTAAGGTATACTCGGTTAGAGTAGGTTAAATGCAAGGGGTAATATAAGTGTTGGGTCGGGAGAGTAAGGCCTAGGTAAATTAAATGAATGCGTTAGTAGTGCACATTAGAGGAGGGGTAAGGAAGTCCTCAAGAGAGTGCGACACTAACTAAAATATGAAGAGCATGCATATTTATTTATTACTGCAAGTTAATCATTTGTTAAATATTTTCACATGTTCTTGGGTACTAACCCTTACTGTAAAAAATTTTAAAAACCTTTTAGGTGTCCAGCCACAGGGACGCCAGGCTTGACTCTATTCCAGGTATCCGTTGCTGCAGAACATGTGGATGTTACGGGGTTTTTGATATACGCCTCATTCTTTCATTCGTGTAGAGACCCTTTAGTAGTTATCTGAGCATGTCGCTCAAATTTCATTTATTAGTGTTAGACTTGTTGAGATTGTCTTCTTGTCTTTACTTGTATTGGATATTTGGACCGATGGTTTATTCGGTTAGGTATTTTATTTGTGGATGGTTATTTCAGTTTACTGTGATTGTGTATTATTTTATGTTCCACATGAGTTTTATTTAATTAATTGAAAGATAAAAATTGGCACGAGTCTACTTTTCTCACTTAGGTGGTTAGTAATTAAAAAGACGACAGTGATGCTAAGAATAATCCAACTGAGAAACCTGTTCTAACTTGATTTAGGACTTATCACCCGGGATTAATTAGGCAGGGTGTCACAATCATCCACATAGACCTCGACTTCTTTATGAATTAAATCATGCAGGATGGTTATGGCAGCCCTCTGGTTGGTTGCCCCAGCATTCTTGAGACCAAATGGCATAACGGTGTAGAAAAAGATTCCCCATGGGGTGATGAAAATGGTCTTTTCTCGGTGATCTGGTGCAGTTTGATTTGGTTGTATCCAGAAAACCCGTCGATGAATGACTTAAAAGCATGACTAGTTGTGTTGTCCATGATCATGTCGATATTGGGTAGCGGGTAATCATCCTTCAGAGAGTCCTTGTTCAAGTCCCGATAGTCTACACACATCCAAACTTTCCCTCCTGATTTCGGCACATGCACTATGTTGGCTAGCCACGTGAGATATTCGATCACACGAATGAAACCCACGTTCAGCTATTTAACAACTTCTTATTTGACTTGAGCGACCATTCAGTGTGGAGCTTTCTCAATTTTTATTTAATTGGATGTTAATCTGGCAAAGTGGGGATCTCATGTTGATCTATTTCAAGATCAATGTCGGGCATATTGTCATAGGACCACGCAAAGACATCTATGAATTCTTTCAGCAATTCTTCGAGTTGTGCGCGCTCATGCTCGCCAAGGGTAGCCCCTATCCTAATCTCGCGCAATTAGCTACTAGAACCGGGGTTAACAACAATAGTTTCTTCTTCATTAACTTGAACGCAATTATGTTGTTTGTTATTAACCTTATTTAGATCAGTTAAGAATTGTTCATTTGGAAAATCATCATCATCAAAAGTTTTATTAGAATCTAAAAAAATAATGTAAGGCACATCAAGATACTCAAAATCTTCATTTATTTCATTGATAGTAAAAACAGCATTGAGAACCTCACCAAAGGAGGTCTCGATTACATTTGAGCAAGGATAGACAATAGAAGAAGAGATTGGGTAAACATTGGGGTTAGGTGGGATTTAAACAGGTAGAACTGGCACATCATGACAGTTGAGGAGAGGTGTATCAACAACTTTAATCAGGTGGGATAGATCCAGTGATGTAGTGCTTGAATGAACCATGCAGAGTGTCAGCCCCAGTGTTTGTAAGTTAAACGAATACTCGGAGTCACTTTCCTCAAAATCTTTGGTATCTTTGATGATCAATTGTATATGGTGTTGGGAATTTTTGGCCCATGGGTAGCTGTCTTGGAAAAATATCTCCATTCCATGCTCCATCTTATTATCTGTATGGTCATACCATGGTTCCAAAAAGCCACAAAAGGGGAAATCTTCACCCTCTTTGATGAATCGTCCATTCAAGGAATCACCTGGGATAGTTTGGATGCAATCTAATCTTCTCTTTGGTCGAGACTGGCGAATCATTCTGAGCTCTTATTCTGATGGTTGATACCCCAAACCACGGGGAGGGAAAGCTTTTTTCAGTATGATGGTCTCAATTAGCCCTTGTTGTCTTTGTCCTAGCCCCAGTCCGAAAATGAAGTGAATGTTTCTGAACATCTAAATCACATTGACATTGCCATGAGGGTCGTACTCTGGAAAAACCATTTCTTTGAAATTTTCCCCCACCGGGAGTAGAAGTGGCTCAACTTGGAATCCTGATAGGAGCATATCATTTGACCCGTGCTGTATCTCAAGGATTTGATTGCTGGTACGTGCATCCTCGACATTGTCGTCGTCGCCTAACTTAGCGCTCCGGCTCTGATACCAATTTGTGGAGTGTGGAGCCCCCGATTTTAAGGTTTTTAAAATTATATTCCCTTTTTGTGAAATAGATATGCGGAAGCGTAAAAGGTGATGGTTCAATAAAACAAATTACCAATTTTAATTTCTTGACAAATTTAAATTAAACAAAGTGAAATGTGATGGAATTACACACACAATATTTGATTTCACTTAAACGCCATTAATTCAAATTAATTTGGCATCAAATTTATTAAGTGTGACAATTTAAAACCAATTTTATCTTGAATTATCCTAAGCATGTGTTCTAATTTATTATTCAAGATAAAAATAAATCAATCACACTACGCCGCGATGTATGAGGAAAAACCCACAACGGGAAACAACCTCGGACGGCCCTAACCTCAAATCCACTAGATACGGTTTTACAAATACAAGACATAAAGACTTACAACACTCGACTCGATCCCTCTCAAGCCCCGACGCTTCTTCTTGTAGATACCTCTTCCTAGCGGATAACCACGGAGCTCCACCGCAGTCTCAGAATCCACCGATCGGACTTTATATGGTCATCGTCACCCGTGCTGTCAATGAAGAACTTCAATTTCTGATGGAGCGAGGAAGACACACCCTTGATACTGTGGATTCAAGGTCTTCCAAGCAACATGTTGAAATAAGATGGGATGTCAATGACTTGGAATTCAACGATAGGATTTATAGGGCTAGCCCCTATTATAAGTTTTATGGATCCCATCACCTCCCAACGGGTATTATCGTAGGCACGCACCACAGCGAAGGTTGGAGCGAGATCATTTTCCTTCAATCCTAAGCATTTTAAGGTTCTTAATGGGCAGACATTCAAGGTAAATTCATTATCGATAAGGGAGAGTGGTATGATCTTCCCCATAATTTTGACGGAGATATTGAGTACATGATTCTGGTTTGGCCCAATTCTAGGGATTTCTTCTTCGGAAAAGGATAGCATTCGGGTAGAGGTCAGGGATCCTACACTAAATTTATCGCTTCTTCTGGTGTAGTGGAAGGAAGAGTTGTGGGTCCAGTGACCAACTTGATCAAAGCATTTCTGTGTAGCTGGGAAGACATGAAAAGCCCCCATAGAGTGATGTTATCTTGAGTTTTCTTCTGTTGATCGAGGGTCTTGCTTTCCTTGAGGTTCATCTCTGGCATAGGAAGGTTTTCAACGCCTTTCCCTTTATCATTGGCTGGTGGTAAGCTTGGCATCTGGTAATGCCTTCCCGATTTGGTCATGCGATTTACTGAAGAAGGGAAGAACATGAATCCTGTTTCCTCATCAATCTCGAGTTATTTTACCATCTTGTTTATTTCTCTGAGGACTTCTTTAAATGATATCATCCCATACATGTCATCTATCGAGCCAGTTTTCTCTGAAGCTTGCTCTTCATTTGAATCTTCAAATTCTCCCCCCATCCGATGGCAATAATTTTATCTTTCCATGTAAATTCGATACATTCCACAAATTTAATGGCTTTTTCGTACAGGTCCTCCCATTCTGCGAGGAGGTGTAAGGGTGAAGGTACCAGGCGCCCTTGTAACTTCAGAGTATCAAGTAACTCGATCATGATGCAAATATTCTTGGTTTTCTTGAATGATTCTTCCATGATCTGGACAACATTGTCTAGGCTGACTTCATCGATCGGTACTACCCAACTGTCTGACACTCGAGCCCATTTTCATGCTTTCAACAATAGCGTACTGAACCTCTGGCAATCAATGATCCTCTATGAGGGAAATTTCAGCCCGAACTCTAGGAGTTGGTTTAATACTTTTATAATTCCATACTTCCATTTTTGGAATGGGTACGGACAATGATGCATTCTCTGGTCAGGAGTGATAGTGCCTAATCAACGAGGCTAACATGGTGTAGGAGGAAATATGATCAAGTTTGGAGAGGTTCGGGAGAGTATATGGGCGTGATTTGAGTTAAGGGATCAAATTCTAGGTTCATTTCTAGGTAGATAGCATTGGCTTGATTTGGGAGTGGGTTGTGAGTATTGTTTGGCTTAGGATTGGCTGAGGGGGCAATGGTACCCGGTCAATTAGACCTTGCATTATGTTTCGGAGGTGAAAGCATTGGTCGATGGCATGTCCAGTAGTTTGGTAAAAGGCACAATGGGCATCTTCCCTAAAGTTTCTGGGAAGTGGATTTGGCAATAGACGGGGCTCCAAGGGTTTGATGAGGTTTCGGCTTAACAGGGTTTGATAAACTTTGGAGAGGGGAGCATGGAGCTCATTGTATTACTTTCGGACTAGGACATGGCTACTTTCTGGTGCCCATGAGGTGTTTGGTTGAGAGATATTATTGATGGTTGAGACTACAGCACTGACAGGCTTATCATATTTTCTAAGAGTGAACTGTCCGGACACTTTCTTTGGTTCAACTTCTATTTTAGCAAGACCCTCTTCGATTTCTACTCCTGCTTCTCTGAGAGCTCGAAAGTGGGGATAGTATTGTCCTCACATGGTTGCTCGGACATGGGGTAAGAAGTTCTTCTTCACTATGTTGACTTGTTCTACCTCGGATGGCCGATTGGTCACGGTGGCTACTTTTTCCCTCCATCGGTCTATGAAGTTACTGAATGGTTCCCCAGAGTTCTATTTAAGAAGTTCTAAATCACGATGGGTGATCTCAAGCTCTTCATTGTATTTGTATCGAGACATGAATTCTCAGGCTACATCCTCCCAGCTATGGATTCTAGACTCCTCGAGAGACAAAAACCATCGGAGGGCGCTATCCTTCAAAGTTTGCTTAAATAATTGGGCCATCAGTTCTTCAGAAGCCCCTAGGAGAGTCATAAAATGGTGATAACTATGAAGATGAACAATCAAGGGTCCACTTCCTCCGAATTTCTCGATATTTTGCATCTTAAACTTCTCGGGTAACGTCGCCTTAGGATAAGGAGACATGTGGGTGTAGTCCATATAATTCCCAGAGATTCTGACCTGGTCTAACTTCTTAGTTAGCATCTTTAGATCTTCTTAGACCTTGTTAAACTCTTCCTCTTTAAATTTGTATCAATGATCATAGTCAAGTTTGCCCTAGGCTAGGCAAGGTTTGGCATAGGAATCTGAGCAGGTGGTGGCCCATTAGCAGGATGGGAATATTGAGAGTGATGATACTCTTCGGGAATCCATATAGGTTTGGGTGGACTCATAGAACGAAGGAATAGGGCCTTGGGCTCTTGAGGAATAGGAACCTGGTTTTTTTTTATCTCTCAGACCTCAGTCTGGAGGTTGTCAATCTTGGACACGAGCTGAGCTAAGACTGCCGTCAGATATGGCTGCACAACTGGTACTTGATCTGTGTTCTCCATGGAAAGCGGATGGATTCCGGACTCAAAAGAAGTAGAAGGGGAATGGATAAAATTTCGGGGTGATTTGACTGAAGACCGAAGCTAATAAGGATCCAGGCCAATGGCATGTAATTAACCTTAGAAGGCGTAAAATGGGATTATTTTTTAGAAAAGGAATGAAAATATTTTTTTCTTTTTGAGATTAAAAGACAAAATATTTTTGGAATTTTGATAAAGAAAGGAGAAATGTTTTTTTGGATTTTTGATAAAGAAGGGAGAAATATTTTTGGATTTTTGATAAAGAAGGGAGAGATATTTTTGAGAGACGGGTCTCAGCATGATTATTATAATTATTATGTTCTCACTTGTATTAAATTCTCGTAAATGAAAAATGAAATCCCGGACGGGACGCGAGCTTGAAAAAAGTTGTGTTTGTAACATATGCAAAGCTGTAGTTGGACTTGTGACCGGGCTCACGGACTGGTCGTATTTTAAAAATGCATGAAAAATTTGGGCGGTAGGCTGACCAAGAATTTCAGCAGAGTTTCGGGTCTAAACTGACAATCTAACATGTATCCTAGGCTTGACACCTATATGTGGGTATGCAGTTAGTTGGGCGAATTGGAAAGGGTTTCCCCCTTTAGCGTGACTTCCACGATATACGTCTTGCTTTTAAGAACAATCAGTATGTGTGGACAAGCCATTTTAATATACCTAAGTGTACATGAATTACCTCAGTATATACCTCGTGGGGATGGTACGTGTGAGAGCGAATTCGATATACTCGGTGTACGTGAACGAGTTCCCTGTGATATACCTCTCGTCATGACTTCAGTCAAGTGGTAAAATGTGGGGGAACCGTTCGATATATGTCGAAGGTACTTGTCCAATGGAAGGTGAGAGTCATATCTCTTAGTATAACCGTGCCCTGTCGGACCAGCGACCATCACGAAGTGACCCTCCAGTTACTGGACAAAATTTGGTAAATAACAATGCTCTTTGGTGATGTTGTGTGAATCATGCATGATTCTCTTATTAGTATCTTATGATGAGAGTAACTTTCTTGATCATGCCAAATAGGGAGAAAAGTCCAAGTACCAAGGGTGTACCAAGTATGGATGGGTGATGTGTGCAACATGTGGATATATGTGATCCTAGGTGCACGTTGTGTGAAGTATACATAGAGAATCTTCTACAGGTGTGTGAAACATAAGCATGAGGTACACATGAATAGTAAAAGGGGACATGCAAATAGGGGGATATATAAGAAAATAAAACACCCATGTAAATAGAGTCCGGCCCCATATAAAAAAATCCCTAGCAGAGTCGCCACTATGTCCATCCGTGATCATTACGGAGAGAGAGAGCGGAGGGGATTCATCTTCGCAGTGAGAGGATCTCGGTCCCGCGCATCCCTTTCGGGAGCGCTTCGGCCTTCGTCGGCGATGTGTGAGGTGAGAAATGTAGAGAGATAGAGTCTCCAGTCTATTTTACTCAAAATAGACAAAAGAAAGTGAAGCCATCCCGAAGGACAACATCAAAGGCATACTGATACATACGAAACCAAAAATGATTCGAGTAGGGTTCGGAGGTTAAGTTACGGAATGGGAAGGTGTTAGGCACCCATTCCACCCTTGCGGTCTCTCATGGATTATTGTTATTTTCCTTTATTTCCCCATGATATGTGTGCATGTGTATATGTAATGGAGATAGGAATCATCGAGTTATATCATGGAAGAGATAAAGCGAGTCATCCATAGGAATGTTCCTAAAAGTAATATTAGAAAATGGGGTTTACGTGATTATCCTAGTGTTAGTCGTTATAATGGAACGATAACGCATATGGAATAATACGCCACTAAGAACAAATATATGTATATGAAAATATATAGAATCTAAGATAATTAAGCTAAAGAATATAGGAAAAATGACAAAAATGGAAGGGATAGGACTCGAGTCTTGGGTTTTATCCCGAGACGCCTACGTAGCCTATAGAGGCATCAAAGTCCACGTAGTTTGTATGTAAAATGAGGGGTGGGATTTTCCCCATAAATCCAACCGGGGACTTCTCTTATAGGTGTGTGTATGTGTAGAAAAGTGTTTTAGTTGTGAGAAAAGTGTGAGAAAAGCGTGAGAATTCCCGTTTGGAATTTATGGGCAAACCCTATTTTTCTTATTTTTTGGGTTTTGCTTATATGAAAATAAGAGATGTGCAATAATTCTAAATAAAAAAGTATATTAGGATATGTGAGATGGAGAGAATAAAAGTGCTAAGTAATAAAACAAGGTAATGCGAATTTAGGAGAATTTGAGAAAGCTAGACCTTCTTAAAGATCTTGAGATTGATCTTGAATGTTAGAGAGTAGCCCTTGCATTTTGGTGATGATGGAGGGTAGTTAATTCACCAAGTTTGATGAAAAAGATGATGAATTGTGAGGGTTGGATAGGGATGTGGATATGGAAATCACGCTGACTTCGAGAGAGGTTTTTCTGAATTCTCTGAGAGTGATGGATTTCATATCTTGGTTTTTCATTGCAATGAGTTAAGGACCTCCTTTTTATAGGCCCAGGGCATTTCCGATCGGCATAGTCCTGTTCCTGCCAGTCGGTAGGTGTTTTAGGCATGCTGTCGATAGGCCGGGTTTGGAATCTGCCATTTGGCAGTCTCTTTCAGGTTCCTTCGACGACACGGTCGTAAAACACAAACTGTTGATCCGAATAGCACACGGGGGGAACCAATGGAAAGTTACTTTAGAGACCTTCAAAAGTCCTTCGGACTTCTCCCGATTTCGGGAGTTGACTTTGGGTCAAATGTGGCTCGGAAGCGCTCGTCGGTCCTTTGGACGGGGGATTGTCCGTATGGTAAGTCAGAATCTCACACGAGGTGGACCGTTGGAAAGTTTATGAGATGTACATCGACATGTGACAACCCACTATTCGAAATAAGGGGTGGCCAGACCGATACCCCGATAAAACGGGAATCATGGATAGATATCATTCTAGCAATCACAACAACATAAAGAGTATAGGGAATAACCACACAATATTTCAGAGAACGGGCTATCAAAATTTTTAGTTTTTATAATTAAAGAAAGCATTTTCAACATCTCGTAATCGAAAAGAGGGTGGAAACTCCCACAAGCATGAATCTAGAAACCAACAATAATAAAGAAAGGTCCACATGAAACATCGTTCAATGGAATACATACAATGTACATTCAGTTCCGTGAGTACATAATACATCCATTATACAATTACCACAATTTTGGGCCACACGCCCGAATAAAGACTGATCATAACTAGAAAACAATAATGGAGGCGTCTACACAAAATATCCCGTGATACCCGCAAAAATGTCATGGCTCCTCAAAAGACACTGGGAAGGAAAGGTCATTACGGGCGACCTTGCGACGGAACACCTGAACGGATATAATATATACATACACAACAAGAAAGAAGAACCGGTCAGAGGCCAGTATTATATGATCACCAGATAAATGATAAGGATGACAATGATGGACAGATAAGCATGGATAATAAAGATGATATTTTAGCACGGATTTTTTTTATAAGAAACTAAGACAGTTAAATGATTATTAAAGTGAAATTCAATTATACAAGGGAATAAAAGTAATCATAAGCCTTTTTCATCTTTCATCGTTTTCATTTTATCTCCTTTCCATTCCTTATCAGGAATACAATTATTATCAGGTGCTCTTTATGGCACTTATCTCAATAGTATGCTCTTTGTGGCATATACTTTTCTCTTTAAGGCATTCGTGTTCCATCGAGTCCAACTCGATACTAGAATAGTTATATATATATATATATATATATATATATATATATAACGATTCTAAGACCGCCCGTCCGGGTTTACCCACTGTGCGCGCCCCTAAATAACCATCATCTTCCAGGGTCTATCATAAGACAACCTGGGATCCTATCGCAAACGTCGGGAAGCGGCCATATGCCTGCGGGGTAGTCAAGACCACACCCGGAATCTCCTACCCATCGCAGAAAATATAAAACAAACGCTCATATGGCCTAGGACTATATCCACCCTGCATTCATTAGCCAGGGGGCCTCACCTCACGCACAGACTTCCCTTAAGATGGTATTTAGAGAGGTGTGTATCATCCATTTTATTAATTTCCATTACATGATTTAGTAAATTATCATTTACTTTATCCCTTTTTCATTTTATCAAATGCATTAAGATTATCCGGAACTATACGTAGTTCGTATCGTCATAACAACCTCAATAAGAAATCAGACTCCCAAGTTATTTTCCAAAGCCTCCTTTTAGGATTCATAATAGACCATCAAGTCAAACCTAGATCACATTAATTCCTAAAGTCTCCAAATTTGACCTTAAGATCTCCTAGCTTCTCATAAAACTATACGAAAGAAGTAAGGTCTGAACACTACTTTAAATTCCCCCTTGAAATGAGCCCTAGATGAACCCTTTCGAGTCTAGGGAGTCGAGCAACTCAACTAATACCCTAAGACCCTATATTTACTTAATTTAAGAAGTTCCCTAAGTTCCTATTAAAAAAAAGATTTAAAGATGAAAGTAAAATTTTGAGGGAAGAAAACAGGGGACCGGTCGATCGGTCCCAAGACCGCGGTCGACCGCGTCTCAAGATTTTGCCTACGAAGAAAAGCAGAAAGTTCATTTCGGTAGGCCGATCGACAGGTCAGGGGACCGCGGTCGACCGCACCATAATTTTAAGCCTTTGAAAGAAATGCAGTGTACCCTCTCCCGAAGACCCGGTCGACCGGTCTGAGAACCGCGGTCGACCGGTCTCTGTAGACCTAGACCAAGACTCCCTATTTTCAAACCAATCCCAAAGCCAACTCATTTATTATCACCAATACAACATAAATGCTACTACTACTACCACAACCATCCATAATCATTCCAACTATTCTTCAATGATTCAAAACCAACCAACATACAAACCCTAAACTAGTAAACCATGATCAATACACCATTATCACACAAATCATTTAGCTTAAACCACAAATAGCAAGTAGGAAACTTGCCTTAAACTAGAAAATGCATATTTTCTTTGGGTGGAGCAAGAATCCCTCTCAAATCTTCAATCTCGTTTCTTTTCTCTACTCTTTCTCTCTCTCTCTTTAGGTTTAATGATAAAATTAGGGAAATTAGGAGACTTAGTAAGACTAAGTTGTGGCTTAAGTCAAAATCCCAACTTAATTGACCAATATTGCGATAAAATAATACGCAACTGTATTTTTAAGGTAAAATCAGTCAAAAGTGCCCAGAACCCCAAAATACAATATGGCACACAATTTGACTACCTCGCACGTTCCGGACTCAACTACGGCCTCCAAATTATCATTTGGATATTTTATAATTCATTTTAAGTCCCGGTCTTATTATTAAGCTAAATATCATTTTAATTCATATGATATTATAAAACAGAACATAGCAATATTCACCTATCATTATGGTAAATATGAATTCTCATAGAAAACATTTACTTTTCTTCATTAAATGGATACTCAATCCATAGCCCAACATTTTATATCTAAATACCATATCTAGTAAATAAACATAAAATACTTTCTCATAAGCGAGGGTTATTACATACTCCCCCCCTTATGAGGGAATTTTGTCCCCAAAATTCAAACGTACCTTATAAGAAGAGATGTGGATATCTCTCAAGCATGTCATCTTCACGCTCCCACGTTGATTCCTTAGCATTGTGATGACTCCATTGGACTCTCACCAAGGGCACCACGCGGGACCTAAACTTGCGCTCTCCATACTCAAGAATAGCAACCGGTTGTTCTTCATACGAAACGTCGGGTTGCAAGTTAATATCCTTAAAAGGAATGTGCCAAAGGGCACCTTCACATCTTCTATAGTTCTTCAAAGAGGAGACATGGAATACATCATGGATTTGTTGCAAAGGCTCCGGCAAAGCAAGTTGATACGCCACGGGACCAACGTTTGCAATAACTGGGAAGGGTCCAACAAAATGCGGTGCAAGCTTCCCCTTCTTCCCGAAACGTTTATTACCCTTCATTGGTGACACTCACACCAAAATTTGGTCTCCAACCTCCAACTCCACGTGTCTCTTACCCGCATCGGCATAGCTCTTTTTACGGTCTTGGGCTATCCGAATGTGATTTCGAATGAGTTCAATCTTTGAAGAAGTGTCTTGGATCATTTCAGGTCCAAGGAATTTGTTATCAGCCACTTCCAACCAACAAGCGGGCGACCTACATGGTCGACCATAAAGAGCTTCATAAGGCGCCATTCCAATAGTAAATTGGTGTGAGTTATTGTAAGAAAACTCAACCAATGGGAGGTATTATTCCCAACCGCCTTTGAAATCAAGCATGCACATACGGAGCATATCCTCCAACATCTGGTTTACCCTCTCAGTTTGACCATCTGTTTGAGGATGATAGGAAGAGCTCAACTTCAATTCGGTCCCCAATGCCTCTTGGAAACTTCGCCAAAAGTGGGACACAAATATTTTATCTCGGTCGGAAACAATATTTAAAGGTACCCCATGAAGGCTAACGATCTCCTCGATGAACAATAGGGCATAGCGAGCAGTATCGAAATCCGTACGTACAGGCAAGAAATGTGTCGACTTTGTCAAGCGATCGACAATCACCCAAATCGAATCATAACCCCTCTGCGATCTAGGTAAACCCGTAATAAATTCCATCGAAATTATTTCCCATTTCCATACTGGAATCTCCAACGGTTGCAACAAACCTGTCGGTCGTTGATGGTCAATCTTAACCAACTCACAAGTAGTGCATTGGGATACAAACTCTGAGATATCCCTCTTCATGCCTGGCCACCAATACTGACGGCGCATGTCTTGGTACATCTTATCCCCACCCGGATGTGCCGTAAACTTCGACCCATGATATTCCGCCATCACCGCTCATTTCAAGTCCCCTTCTTCAAGAATAATAAGTCTTCCATGGAAGCGTAGTCCACCCTCAGAACTAACCGAGTACGGCTCCGCTCCCTCGGACAATAATCGGTGTATATGGTCTTGACAACCGTTATCTCTTTCCTGGGCTTCCACAATTCTTGCCACGATCGTAGGAGTAACGGTCATTACTGACATGAATTCTCTCACTACCGCATCCTCCTGGCTGAGCTCCATCCACTTAGTTTTCCATACATCAGCTAAGTCTCCCTCAGGCTTCCTACTCAAGGCATCCGCTACTACGTTCGCCTTTCCAGGATGATAATGGATATCAAATTGGTAATCTTTCATGAACTCTAACCAACGACGCTGACGCATATTCAAATCCTTTTGTGAGAATAAATATTGCAGCGATTTGTGGTCCGTGAAAAGACTAAACTTTTCCCCCAAGAGATAATGCCTCCATATCTTCAAGGCAAAGACAACTGCGGAGAACTCTAAGTCATGCACCGGATAATTTCTTTCGTGAGGCTTTAGCTTACGGGAGGCATAAGCAATAGCTCGTCTTTCTTGCTAAAGAACACCTCCTAACCCTTGGAGAGATGCATCGGTGAAGACTAGATATTCCAATCCCAGTTTTGGCAATGCCAGGACTGGAGCCGAAGTCAATCTATCTTTGAGCTCATCAAATGCAGCCTGACAAGAATTGACCCAAACAAATCTCACTCCCTTTCGGGTCAAACTCGTCAAAGGACTAGCGATTTTAGAAAATCCCTTAATGAACCTACGGTAATAACCCGCTAAACCCAGAAAACTACGAACCTCCGTAGGTGTCGTGGGCTAACCCCACTCTCTCACCGCAATCACCTTGCTAGGATCCACCGATATACCCTGAGATGACACCACATGACCCAGAAACTGAACTTCCTTCAACCAAAAGCCACACTTCTCGAAGTTGGCATACAACTGGTGATCCCTCAATCTCTGCAGGACCAACCGTAAGTGAGTAGCATGGTCAGATTCTGTCTGAGAATAGACTAAGATGTCATCGATGAATACAATAACAAATTGGTCAAGGAAATCCCGAAATACCCTATTTATAAGATCCATAAATACTGAGAGAGTTAGCGCTTGCGTTCAAATAAGGAAACAATATAATAAATTCCTTTTTAACCCAAATTAACCCTAAGCATGCAACTAGGTGTGATTGAAACAATATGAAATCATGCAAGAATTATTCAACACACAAAGTTTAAGGAAAAATCCCCCACAGGGGCAAAACCATTTGTATATCACTATAATTTGTAAGAGAAACGGCTTACAATCGGATTACACTGAAATACAAGTTTTTGACTAAGAATTACCCTCGGGTATCGGATTCTGTAGTCACGGCTGGAATATCCCTTTCCAGTAGGGCTGCAATGAAGAGGAAGGAGCGGTCCACTTCACAAGGGTTGAACAACAGCAATGGTGTTCTTTGGGTTACCAAACTTGATTCACAAGGATATGGAAGATGTGTGAATCTAAAAACCTAGAATCATAGGACTCAATAGGTGAAGACTTTAGGGTTGATATTCTCTAAAAAATGTGGGAAAGTCTTAAGAAAACCAACTACTGATCGTGGTTTAAATAAGGAGTCAAAACCCTAAAAAATCTGCTACACGATCTGGCAGAGTCTATCCTCGTCGGATCGGTCCGGTGAACTCGGACCGGTTCTTTTTCTGAAACCGGATCCATCCGGTTGGCATCGGATCGGTTCGGCCTTTTTGCCTTCATCGGTTCGTTATGGATCTGGGGGGTACTGGTCTCAACTCAGCAGGCGGATCGATCCGGTCCCTTTAGCCGGATCGGTCCGGTGAATCGGATCGGTTCTTTTATCTGAGCCGGATCGGTCCGGTCAGGTCTGATTCCCAAATTCCTTCTTCTTTTGATCTTCAAATTTCGGATTTCGTTGATGACGATGTGATCTTGAATCTTTGCAATGGTGTTACGGCTAATGACATATACAAGTATGTTGGACAAAAATGTCCTTACAATGGTTTTGCCCCTGTGGGGGATTTTTCCTTAAACTTTGTGTGTTGAATAATTCTTGCATGATTTCATATTGTTTCAATCACACCTAGTTGCATGCTTAGGGTTAATTTGGGTTAAAAAGGAATTTATTATATTGTTTCCTTATTTGAACGCAAGCGCTAACTCTCTCAAATACATAAGGAGCATTGGTTAGTCCAAAGGGCATAACCAAGAATTCATAGGATCCGTATCGGGTCAGAAATTCAGTCTTGGATACATCCTGTTCCCGTATCCTCAATTGATGATACCCCATCCTCAAATCAATTTTGGAGAAGTAAGACGCTCCCCTAAGTTGGTCAAACAAATCATCGATGCGAGGCAAAGGGTATTTATTCCGGATGGTGACTTTATTCAACTCCCTATAGTCAACACATAACCGGAGAGAACCATCTCTTTTCTTCACAAATAATTCCGGAGCACCCCATGGCGACGTACTGCGCCTAATAAATCCCTGCTCCAATAGTTGCTGAATTTGATCTCTCAACTCCCTCATCTCCACAGGAGCCATTCGATAGGGAGCTTTAGCAATCGGTCTAGTTCCCGACATTAAATCAATCACAAACTCCATCTCCCGACTTGGAGGCAATCCCGATATTTCCTGGAAAACATCTTCGAAGTCTCTAACAATCGGAAGAGAATTTAGGGGAACCACTACATCCTGAGATGCATCCTCCGCAATAAAATATAAATAAGCACTCATACTCCCTTCCATACAAGGCATAACAACCAAGAACATTTCTTGTCCAGGAACCGCAAAAACTATACTTTTCCCGTAACAATTTACTATAGCGCGGTATTTCACTAGCCAATCCATACCCAATATTATATCATACCCGACCATGTCAAGGACGAGTAAATCGGCCTCAAAACACAAGTTACCAAGATTAATCCCTATGTTTTTACAAACAAAGAAAATCAATGAACCATCACCCATGGAGGATTCAACACTAGTGAAAGTACTCACGACAGACTTTATCAAATCTGTAGTTTGAGCAAAACTCCTAGAAATGAAAGAGTGTGTAGCACCCGTATCAAATAGTACTCGACCCATATGCCCTTGTATGAGAAACTTACCCTCAATCGCTGGCGGTGTCAAAGGGGCTGGAGGAAGCATAACTTCCTGAATATGGTAGACCCGTCCATACTGCAGTTGCCCCTGCTGAGGAGGAGCAATCGGATTAGGTGCCTGGGGCAGAAACTGTACATACGGATGTTGTGGAGCCCTAGGAAGATGCCCTCCAACCAACTGAGGACACGACCTCTTATAATGGCCCAACTCTCTGCATTGAAAGCATTTATTAGCCGCATTCTCTTGATTCCTCCCTTGATTGTTTCGAAATTGTCCCACACCTCGGCCCTGCTGGCCCCTACCTCCATTTCCACCTCTACATCCTTGTTGTTGCTGTCCGCCTTGACCCGATCTGTTATTATTGCCACCCGCATTAAACCCACCAAAATGTTGGCGCTTAGACAAATCCCCTTGCTGGGGATCTCTCTCTCTCTGCTTGTTCCCCGAGGATTGGGATGAAGAAGATGTTCCCCCTCCGATCCCATTACCTCCCGGTTTAACCACTTGCCCCATCGCTGCAGCCTTTTTATTATTTTGCACGAATAATCTATGCTCTTGGCAGTGAAGTAGAGAAGCATTCATCACGTCCCCAAAGGTTACTAAAGATAGGTTCCCAAGCAAATGTTGTTTTATTCGCCAGTGTAAACCTCCTACAAATTTAGAGATTCTCTTCACTTCTGGAGTCACTTCATCCGGTATAAATCTTGCTAACCGGGTAAACTCCTCTTCATACTCGGCAACCGATCTCTCCGCTTGTACTAAATATTGGAGCTTCCTCTGCATCTCCCTTTGAACTGCGGGAGGGAAATACTTTCCATCAAACAAAGCCCAAAAATCGGTGATCAAAATTTTATCCCTTTGTTCAGGTGTAGTCATTGACTCCCACCAATGTAAGGCCGACCCAACAAGCTTGAAGGTAACGAGGATTTGCTTCCTTTCCTCACTACATTCCACCATTCTAATATGGCGCTGCATGTCCTTCTTCCACTGGTTTTCCCTTATAACGTCCGAACCTCCATCGAATTCTGGGGGTTGTCCCTTTAGGAAAGATTCTCTAACCCGTTCCCACTGAGAAGGTCCCGTAGGAACTAGTGCTTCTTGCCCCCTTGCTTGGGCTTGTGGCATTTGTTGTACCACTGTAGTCATCGCTTCATTTACAGCTTGGGCCACTATATTTACCACATCCGCGGCACTGATATTCCTCGGTGGCTGCGGTGGAGGACCAACCTCATCCTCTACAACTCGATTACGTCGAGCAGGACATCCTCTCTTAGGCGGCATCTGAGATAGAGAGAAGATAGAGTTAGAGTACTATATAAAACAATCTATCTAGCAGCAGATCGCATACATAAGCAACAAAACAATCCTAACATTAAGCTTTATGTCAAAGAACGCTACGGTAGAACGTGACAAGTCCGCATAGATCCTAAAGACTCTAGAACCTGATGCTCTGATACCATCTGTGACAACCCGCTATCCGAAATAAGGGGTGGCCAGCCCGATACCCCGATAAAATAGGAATCATGGATAGATATCATTCTCAGCATCACAACAACATAAAGAGTATACGGAATAACCGCACAATATTTCAGAGAACAGGCTGTCAAAATTTTTAGTTTTTATAAATTAAAGAAAGCATTTTCAACATCTCGTAATCGAAAAGAGGGTGGAAACTCCCACAAGCATGAATCTAGAAACCAACAATAATAAAGAAAGGTCCACATGAAACATCGTTCAATGGAATACATACAATGTACATTCAGTTCCGTGAGTACATAATACATCCATTATACAATTACCACAATTTTGGGCCACACACCCGAATTAAGACTGATCATAACTAGAAAACAATAATGGAGGCGTCTACACAAAATATCCCGTGATACCCGCAAAAATGTCACGGCTCCTCAAAAGACACTGGGAAGGAAAGGTCATTACGGACGACCTTGCCGCGGAACACCTGAACGGATATAATATATACATACACAACAAGAAAGAAGAACCGGTCAGAGGACGGTATTATATGATCACCAGATAAATGACAAGGATGACAATGATGGACAGATAAGCATGGATAATAAAGATGATATTCTAGCACAAAATTTTTTTAGAAGAAACTAAGACAGTTAAATGATTATTAAAGTGAAATTCAATTATACAAGGGAATAAAAGTAATCATAAGCCTTTTTCATCTTTCATCATTTTCATTTTATCTCCTTTACATTCCCTATCAGGAATACAATTATTATCAAGTGCTCTTTATGGCACTTATCTCAATAGTACGCTCTTTGTGGCATATACTTTGCTCTTTATGGCATTCGTGTTCCATCGAGTCCAATTCGATACTAGAATAGTTATAAATATATATATAGCGATTCTAAGACCTCCCGTCGGGGTTTCCCCACTGTGTGCGCCCCTAAATAACCATCATCTTCCATGGCCTATCATAAGACAACCTGGGATCCTATCGCAAACATCGGGAAGCGGCCATATGCCTGCGGGGTAGTTAAGACCACACCCGGAATCTCCTACCCATCGCAGAAAATATGAAACAAGCGCTCATATGGCCTAGGACTATATCCACCCTGCATTCATTAGCCAGGGGGCCTCACCTCACGCACGGACTTCCCTTAAGATGGTATTTAGAGAGGTGTGTATCATCCATTTTATTAATTTCCATTACATGATTTAGTAAATTATCATTTACTTTATCCCTTTTTCATTTTATCAAATGCATTAAGATTATCCGGAACTATAGGTAGTTCGTATCGTCATAACAACCTCAATAAGAAATCAGACTCCCAAGTTATTTTCCAAAGCCTCCTTTTAGGCTTCATAATAGACCATCAAGTCAAACCTAGATCACATTAATTCCTAAAGTCTCCAAATTTGACCTTAAGATCTCCTAGCTTCTCATAAAACTATACGAAAGAAGTAAGGTCTGAACACTACTTTAAATTCCCCCTTGAAATGAGCCCTAGATGAACCCTTTCGAGTCTAGGGAGTCGAGCAACTCAACTAATACTCTAAGACCTTATATTTACTTCATTTAAGAAGTTCCCTAAGTTCCTATTAAAAAAAAAGATTTAAAGATGAAAGTAAAATTTTGAGGGAAGAAAACAGGGGACCGGTCGATCGGTCCCAAGACCGCGGTCGACCGCGTCTCAAGATTTTGCCTACGAAGAAAAGCAGAAAGTTCATTTCGGTAGGCCGGTCGACCGGTCAGGGGACTGCGGTCGACCGCACCATAATTTTAAGCCTTTGAAAGAAATGCAGTGTACCCTCTCCCGAAGACCCGGTCGACCGGTCTGAGAATCGCGGTCGACCGGTCTCTATACACCTAGACCAAGATTTCCTATTTTCAAACCAATCCCAAAGCCAACTCATTTATTATCACCAATACAACATAAATGCTACTACTACTACCACAACCATCCATAATCATTCCAACTATTCTTCAATGATTCAAAACCAACCAACATACAAACCCTAAACTAGTAAACCATGATCAATACACCATTCTCACACAAATCATTTAGCTTAAACCACAAATAGCAAGTAGGAAACTTGCCTTAAACTAGCAAATGCATATTTTCTTTGGGTGGAGCAAGAATCCCTCTCAAATCTTCAATCTCGTTTCTTTTCTCTACTCTTTCTCTCTCTCTCTTTAGGTTTAATGACAAAATTAGGGCAATTAGGAGACTTAGTAAGACTAAGTCGTGGCTTAAGTCAAAATCCCAACTTAATTGACCAATATTGCGATAAAATAATACGCAACTGTATTTTTAAGGTAAAATCAGTCAAAAGTGCCCAGAACCCCAAAATACAATATGGCACACAATTTGACTACCTTGCACGTTCCGGACTCAACTACGGCCTCCAAATTATCATTTGGATATTTTATAATTCATTTTAAGTCCCGGTCTTATTATTAAGCCAAATATCATTTTAATTCATATGATATTATAAAACAGAACATAGCAATATTCACCTATCATTACGGTAAATATGAATTCTCATAGAAAATATTTACTTTTCTTCATTAAATGGATACTCAATCCATAGCCCAACATTTTATATCTAAATACCATATCTAGTAAATAAACATAAAATACTTTCTCATAAGAGAGGGTTATTACAAGACATTCCAAAGAGTTTGACTCAATTTAGGGAGTTGACATTAGTCAACCGGGGCCTGAAAGTGTTCGGTGACCTTTTGAAGTAAAATGGACCGTTCGTCCGTATCGTAAGTCAGAATTGTGCACGGGGTGAACCATTGGAAAATGCTTTCAGTGCCCTTTGAAGATTCCTTCAGTCTCGGTTGAGCTGAAGAGTTGACTTGGGTCAAATGGATCCCGAGAGCGTCCGGTGGCCTCTTGATCAAGTTTCAGGGTAGAACGGGTTGTTCGTCCATTCCATAAGTCAGAATCGCGCACGGGGTGGACCATTAGAAAGGGGTTTCAGTTCCCTTTGAAGATTCATTTATTCTCGATCGAGATGAAGAGTTTGACTTTTGGTCGAACGGAGCCTGGGAGTGCCCGATGGCCTCTAGGTCAGTACCTGGGGTATGACTTAGGTTTGTAGTGATGAAAGGAGTTGCTAGGGACCTAAGGAGAGGTTAGGGGGTTCTAGAATGGGGTGTCTACAATTTATAAATATAGAAAATTGAATTTTAGGACAACCCATTAGATTAAAGATTATATTGCCAATATTCCCCAACTTGAACAATTATCTAGTTTTCGTGTGTTCGCTAAAATCCTCAATGTCTTTTATTGATTATTTCCTAACCTATTTATTTATGTTTTAGAAAACTCATTGGTTCCTCTTTTTATTTTTTCTAGGAGTAACACTTTCAGTGTCTCAGATTAATAGTCGTATTTCCTTTTTAGTCGGCCTAAATTAATAGTCATAGTTTTACAATAAGTATGTAAAACTAGATGAGATTTTGAAGTCATTCATCTAAATAATACACAAGAGTGAATAATGATTTAAGTGTATGTCCTGCATTTAAAAATATTCATCAACATTATAACTCAACTTTTGCTAAAAACTCATGAAAAAACATATCTTATGATGATCTATGTTAAATGATTTAATCTTAATTATTTAGTTTCCTTAAAAAAAATCCTAATTATATTAAACCTCATCTTAATTTTATCGAATAAAATTTAGTCAATCTAATTTACTTGTGGGTGATTCAATGTACAATAATAAAGAAATAAAACATGCAACCACCCAAATGATACATTATTTTAGAGTGGAAAATCTTTCATAAAAAATCATTGTCACGCCCTAACCCAATAAAAGTGACTAGTAATAATAATGTTTTACAAGTCTTACAAAGAATAAACATGTGCTAAATAAGACATCGGTACATGCCATAAAGTCTTTTTCTTCCATTTTAATCTGATGCCTCTCTATATACTAACAATCAGGTTCTATCACCCACAACAATATACACAAGCCCCAAGTATCAGTATCCTTAAATTTATGACTAAAAGTCAGATATTCCTACAATAATTATCATGTTAATAATATCATGCGATCATTTGTGCTGATATATTCAGAATGAAGATCGGCCTAGATTTGGTAAGCCAAAATATATTTGTGGAGTATATGATTGATAAGATTACACTCTCATAAATGTTCATCTACAAACTAATGTAGTGTTTGGAAAAATTGGGGTCCATGCTAGGGATAACATTTAGGAAGATATTTAGACATTGGTTCATAAAGATACTAAATAAAAGCTTGTTTCCAATAAGATTGTCCTCATTCATATTAGGAATGTCTTACGAATTTGGCTTCTTACGAGAAATTTTATGGGGCTTATGGGTTTCTCGTACGAAGATGTCTTCCTACGACAGAATCTCGTACGAAAACCACTTTATACTAAAAGTTTTGACGAATAAAAAAGGACCTTGTACAAAACAAGTTTCGTACAAAGATGTTTCCTATAAGACTTATGAATTTGCCTGACAAAAGTATTAAAAAAATTCTATAAAATTAGTTATAAGTATGATTTTATTTGGTCAATTCTTAACTCCAAAATAAAATTTGAAAATTAAAAAAAAACAAATATCTTATCAAAACTCCAATGTAGTGAAAAAATATAGTCTAGTATACAATGTCTTGGTGCTTTGTCTTTGTCCTGAGATCTTCAATACTACTATAGATTATATATATATATATCTGTGTGTGTGTGTGTGTGTGTGTGTGTGTGTGTGTCTTTCCCACTTCAATTATATTGTCATAGTCCGGTTTAAAAATATACTTTGTATCTTTTGTCCTTGAGGTTGTTATGATAATGCTTTATGTATGCCATTCTTCAAAAAGCTTCATCAAACTCATCTCGGTATCCTTCATGTTCACACTCTTGGGAAGTCATTTAAAATTGAGGTAAAAGCACTTTAAAGGCTCTAACTCTTTTGTCATATTAAATCAACTTTTTTATAATTGGAAAATTTGTTTGTATGTGATGATATTATTTTTGGTATTCGGTGATATAGGTATACAATATATATTTTCACATAAAAATCTATTGTTTATAACATTTCAAAAATATGTCATATCTATGTTTAATTAAGGTTCAAACATACATAGTGTTTTCATAATCAATACCAAGTACTCCAGTATTGGGTTGTGATAGGATTGTCGATAAAAAATTTATTCCCTACGAAATTTGATTCCTCATATTTCAAGATATAAAAATAAATTAAACTACATCTAGGGTTTATATCACCAAACACATGTTAATCTTGTGAATGATCTAGTATAGGAGAAATAGATGAGGAAGAAGATGTTGTTGATGATTCACCACCTTCAATTATTTTCTAGAAGAGAAAACACCATTGATCTTCTAGTATATGATCCATCCAAAGCAAGATACATGCATGGACACTTTTAGATGTGAAAATTAAGTGAATAAGAGAAAATATATTTTCTCTCTCCTCACCCTCTCACAAAAATGTTGTAACACCCTGCATTTATGAGCATTTCCACACACACACACACACACACACACACACACACACATATATATATATATATAATTAAATTACAAGTGTGTTGTAATTTAATTGAATTAATTATTATCTCTGTATTTAATTATTATACGTCGGGAGAGATAATGATTAATATAAACAACATAAAAATTTTGTTATCTGTAGTAAATAATACATAACTATTATTATACATCATAACGAGTTAAACGACGGAATTCTATTATATCTCAATCAGGAGTCGGGTATAGATGATAGTAAGGTCGAGATGGAGACTTGTAGTTAAGTTATTAGGATGACGGTTCTGAGTTCATGGTTGATTCCGGATGGGTCGAGATATTCAGAAAAGAGTACCTGGGGGGTAGTAATTGGGTCTCGGGACATTTTTAGGCATACATGGCCCACACGGGATTTTCGGGTCATTTGGTTTGGGCCCATAAGTCTAATTACGGGTTTAGCATTTATTTAACCTGAATGACATTTAATCATATTCTAACCCTAATAAATGAACGACAGTTAATCATATTCTAACCCTAAGAACTAGAGAGGGGAAAAGAGGAAGGAATTTGGGAGGCTTTTGGGAGCCAAGTCAAGAAGAATTGGAAGTGTTCTTCACCAATTCATCATTTACCTAAAATGAATCAGACACTACGAATCAAATCACACAAGTGGTTAACTTTCTTTCAATCTAAATTTCTGAGTTTCAGTTCATATCATAGTGGGTGTAAACCATAAATCTGTTTTTTTTTTTTTTTTTGGGGGGGGGGGGGGGGGAGGTTATTGTATGAAAATGGGTTTTCATTATTTGAATGCAAATTCGAAGATTAATCATGAAATTGATGATTAAATAGCATGTAGTACTGTTAAAATTATATTCCTATTCGAAATACATGACTTAATGTGTTGGGTTGATGATTGAAAAATAAAATTTAATATGGTGATGGGATAAATGGGAGAAAAACTCAAATTCTTGAATTATTGGATTAATGTGAGTATCATTGATGTCAAATGGTGATTTTGATGTTTAGTAAGGTTTGAGAATATATATAGATCATTATTGAGGTTTGGGTGAGAATAACTAAAATAGAAAAGATTGAAAAGTTAACAATGGAGGAAATTGAAACAGAGTAGACGAAGTAGATGATTTGCTTGCGTTGAATCGATTCAGAATAAGGCCGAATCGATTCAGCTGCCCAGATTTTAGGGATTTTTTTATTTTTAATCATTAAATTCACGATTAATTGTCGGGGAAACTTTTATGTTAATTTTAAATTATGATGAGGGACATATTTAATTTCAGTAGGCTATGTTAAGGGAGTGTTTAGCCAAATTGAAAGAATCCAAGGCTAGGACCTTTTTTCGAGAGAGTATGAACTAGAGAAAATTTTGAATATCAGGATTGATTTCGGATAGAATGAGTAAACCCAAATTGTGAACCAATATTTAATAAAAAATTAGAGTCATGCAGATAGACTCGATTATTATAGGCTAGTTCCAGGAGAGTTAGGCACGAGTTAGCCAGACTTAATTAATTTTTATTATATATATATATATATAATAAAGTACCATTCTTATGTATGTCATAAGAGCAAAAGATGATGTCATCTATTAAAATTTTTTATGCACTACCTCTTTTAGCCTTAATTCCTTGGTTGCCCCCTCATTTTTTACTTAAAAAATTTAGACTTCAATTCAAAATTGGGGGTACTTCGGTCCCAATTACTTCATCAATTTGTTCACAAAGATAACATGCCTCGCATTCTCTACTTCTCTCCCGTTCTCTCTCTCATCAGCAATGCCAAAAAAAACCTATTCCCACTGCTTTATCCCCCGACGCATCTGGCTCCATGTAACCTCTCCTCTCTCGACTTCACCGCCCCTCTCTTCACGCCGTCTTATGTACGTTTGAAATGGTTTCGATTTTAGGTTTTGATTGGTTTAAATACATACCCATCTCCAGAAACTATGTTGAGCCACTATATTTGATCTGAGTTTGATGATAAAAATATGTTTGAGACACTATATGGTGCGATTTTGCAATTTTCTTTTGTAGATCTGCTCCTAAGATTCTTTGGATTTATGTATATGGATTTGGTTGTTTTGTTATTTCATATATAGGAATGGAGTGGGTTCAAATTTGGGGCTTTGGTTCAAAACATCTATTTATGTGTTTCGCAATTCCATTTCCCCTTTCAGTTGCAGTTTCAAGCCTCACAGGGAGGAGTTTATGTGCTGACAGTATCTTCTCAAGTTTTTTTTTTCTTTTCATCTTTTTGTTGCCGTTGAAATCTTCTATTTGAGTTTTTTTTTTCTTTTCATCATTTTTGTAGGTTTTGGACAAATATATTTGAGTTAAAATATTTATCACCCTATTTTTGTATCACCCTATTTTTTGTTCTTGAGATGATCTTTTTGTACTAACAAATTTCTAGAATATCATTTGTATTCCAACTGTTGATCTACATGATTTCAAATGAAGAAGAAACCATTTCGAATGCCCATAAATTACTAATTTTATTATAGTGTTTCTATGAGATTGAAACCATTTTTGTAAATCAAAAATTCCGGATGTTAGTATATGTGAGATACAATACAATGTATTAGATAGTTTATGATCGAGAGAATTGTATAATTACTATTTCTAAGTTTATGTTAACACTTGAGAATGGCCTATTGTGCATTTTGGTGTTGAACGCAATATTCACTAACATTTACTTTTCTTTTTTGTATACAGGACTTCTTATAGCATCAATGCTCTTAAATAAGTAGGTAATGTTTAGTTTAATAGATCATTTACTCAAGTACGTGAAATGGGGTGAAATTCGAAGGTGAATATACGCGGTTTGGCCTAACAATATTGTTGTCACTTTATTGAAGTCCGTATAACAATCTTGTTCCTTTTTTCCCTTTTATAGATTGTGCTTCATTACTTTTTTTTGGGTTTTGCAAAATTTTGCATTGATGCATTAGTTTTTTATTTTGCATTGATGCATTAGTTCATAGATTATCTATTCATGTTGGTATCATGTCTTTTATAGATACTTATTTATGCAATGAATTATTTAATATCCTTTCCTTGACTAATCGTTTTGTTTCAGGTATGGTAGAAAAAATGTAGTCACTTACATGGTTGCTCTTATGTTGAATCCACCAAAATCTCTTCATGTTTTAACACAAAACATGTTGATTCAATTGGAGATATAAGATAGATATAAAATTATTCAGGTAAGGAGTTTTAATAGAGTTGATTTTTTCTATTAATACACCAAAGTTGATTTTTCCTATTTATAGTTGGTTGATAATGTAATATAATGCTCCATATAATGGTTCAGTTAATGGGGCATTCATTTCATTTCTCACTTTTGGCTCTATGAATGTTTGTGTGTTAGAATAGACTCTGAGAGAAAAACATAGTGACTCAAAGGACTTAATTTAAGAACCCCTTTTGGCATTTTTTTTGTTTCTATATTTTCCATGTTTGTGAGTTTTATTTATTAAATGAATACCTCTCACTAATCTACTACTACTACTACTCTGTATTTCATTGCTTGCCTCTCAACCAGATAATTGCTTGCCTCTCACTAACATACTACTACTCTAGATTTCATTATGTATTCCCTAATTTTGATGTTCTTAACTGAATCTATGTTATTTACATATTTAACTTATTTCTGTGAACATTTATGTCTTTGGTCGATCCAATTATTTCACTGTCTTTGTTATTTGGGGGAAAAACAATTTGAGATTACGATATTCACATAATTATGTTTTAATTTACGTTATTCACTTGAAATTGTATCTCCAGTTTATGTAGGTTGAACATGAGTTTATATGTGCCATAAATGACTAATATGCTAATAATTGTAGGTGAAATTGAAATCAAGTGTGACACTCAACTTCTTCAAATTTTAGTTGTAACACGTTGTGTACACTCTGCTGTGAAGACAAGCACAAAAACGTTGTCACCGTATTAGGAGAAGTTAAGGTCTGTAGATTCAATACACTTAGGGATAAGTTCCAGATTAGTTAGAGACTGTAGATAACATTTGATGCAAATATAATAGTTAGAGACTCCTAATTCAGAATGTGTGAACCGATAAACTCATTAATCATATTTATTATTTATAAAATCTTACAGGAAGTAGGGGTGAAAAGGCTTATCAGCATCGCCGAATGTTTCAACCGTCTACTTTACACCTTGGGATAAATCTTTGGGAGTTTGACACTGAAACATGTGATTATTTCCTTGGGTTAAATCGTTGTAACCGATATTATGTAATGACTACTGTATACATTATTGAACTATTGTTTTGGTTATTTTGATTTTTTGTATGTCATAATTATTGTTGTCACTGTGTTTGTCTAAATTGATGGTTGATACTTTCGATTACAATTAGAGTTTTTGGAAACACCCGTCAAAGCATGATGGGGGCTTATACTTCCACTCATCCAACTACAGGTCCCCTTGGCCCTTCACTGGATATGCCACTATTCTGAAAAGTTTGAAATATATGAAGCCAACACAACATCTATTCAATATCTTACAACTTCATATCATGTCTGGAAATTTATAAATTGTTTACACCTTTATGTTGTAAATTGTTTACACGATTCAATATCTTTTTTATCATGTCTATAATCTTGCAACTTCATATCATATCTTTTTTTTTGTCACCTAACTTCATATCATATCATATTTTTCTTCTATTTCAGGTTTATATATGTCCTCTAAATGATCAAAGCGATAGCCTGCAATGCAAAAGGTATTAGGATGAAATCTACAAGAAGGCGGCTGAAAAGGTTAGTAAAATTTCATAATATTTCCTTTTTAGCCATTTTAAAACCTATGATTGGTTTTGAAAATATGAAAATAACTTTGGGGTTTGCTAGCAGTATATTGTTTGCACTGTTATTAGTATCTAATAGTGGGGTTATTGATTAAGAAGTGTGTTAATCCTTCTCCCCCTAAATAAGGATTGAGTTATAATTGTGCAATAACCATTTTAATCCCATCTTAGTTTTTTTGTCATTCCCATTTCCATCTCAACTTTTGTTCCCACTACATGTGTACGGGGTATTGTGATTCGAGCCAATCGGCCTCAAAGAAGAGGTCACTCCATAAAGGGGAGACCTCAATTGAGCCTAAGAAGTTGAAGGAGTCCTCACCTGCCCACTCTCGAAATTAATGTGCTCGAAAAGGTCATGACAATCATGAGTGTAAGAGAATAGAAGAGGTGGAGCATGGGATTCAAAAATCCAAAATCACACTGCCTCAATTAGACTCTCTGTCTAGGAGGATTTCCATTTGTTACTTCATAAGACTGCATAATCACCCTGAAATGTATATTTGTTGAGAATGGAACTTACGTAACATCTATAAGCTTCCCGCTTTTGTTCTCTCTTTTGAAAGTTGTGACACTTCTTCTATTTTACTCACTTGACTCCACATAGGATGTGTTTTTCATCTCATTGTTGGGTAAGTATCAGAGTCTTAAAAAGCCTACAAATCAAATATGATAACTGCTACATGCTTTATGTCACACTTCAGAGAAAGAATCGAGCAAACACATCATCTAAATATGTTATGAACTTCATTTATACGCATAGATGGAGTAGAGTACGAGTTCAAGTTATGATCAGATTTTGTGCTTATGTTGTAGCTTGTCCCAGAATATAATTCATTTACGATTGTATGACAGTTTCTTCTTTTATGGTATAATGTGTTTCTGGTATTTCTTATTTGAATGTTTCCCGTTTTATCTCCAGATCCACTCGATAATTATATACCGACCAGACTATCCAACGAAAGGATATGGATGCACCCGATAGCATGATGTGCAGTTGTTATATCAAGCTGTACAGTTGCAATAATTTGGTCGCAAAAGCCTCCAACATCATGATATACAATAGAATATGCATATGCAATCTGTACAGCTATGTGATAAACTTTTTGGGTTTGGATGCCTGTTCTTTGGTGATATTTTTGGTGCATAATTTTGCAAATTGTGCATATGACAATACATACCCTCCACATTCCATATTCCTTTTGAGGCAAACTTTTCGGTATGATTCATTATGTTTTTTGGTATAATTTTGGTTTAAGTTTATAATGCATAAAACAAACACTAACTCTCTCTTTGATCACATCGCTGTAATTCCTATGACATGACTACTTATACATTTCAATCACTTTATTGTATTTTATAATTTTAATATTCCTGTGACTAAAAAGGAATCAAGATGGAACTTACATAACATCTATAATACGCCCAGTTCTGTTCTTGCTTTTGAAAGTTGTGATATTTCTTTTACTTTTACTCACTTGACTCCACATAGGGATGTGTTTTTCGTCTCATTATTGGTTAAGTATTAGAGTCTTAAAAGGACTACAAACCAGATATGATAACTTCTACATGCTTTATGTCACACTTGAGAGAAAGAATCGAGCAAACACATGGAGCAAACACATCTTATGAATACGTTATGAACTCCATTTATACGCACAGTTGGAGTACAGTATGAGTTCAAGTTGTGATCAGATTTTGTGATTATGTTGTAGCTTGTCCCAGAATTTAATTCATTTACGATTGTCTGACAATTTCTTCTTTTATGGTACAATGTGTTACCAACCATGACGTGAACTTAGAAGCTCTCATTTCAGATCTTCTTCAAACAATCTAATCACAGACGTTCATTTATGTTTCTTCAATAAATTGCAACCTTGGCTACTGCTAAAGCACGACAAGTCAATGGAGAAGTTGAGCTGCTAGACAGGGATCATGGGGGTGAGGCTACTCACAATGGGAAACAAATATTTACACTTACTAAACCAGAATATGCCGATTCTGTACCAGCTGGAGTTCATCTTCATCACAGGGCTGTCAGTATTAGAATTTGATCCTCATCTCGAATGTTCTAAATTAAGTCATTTTTGGTTTATATTCTGTTATTTTGAGTTTCTAATTATAGAGTATGTAATGTATTATTCAAATATGTTTATTTAATTAGCGAGCACAGGTGTATGTACTATTCGAGTAAGAAAGACGCAGGTTTTTGAGACGCACATTGAGCAATTAAAACAAAAGTAAAAGGTCCTAGAAGCAGCAACTGTAGTGCTAAATGATAAGTGTAAGCCACAACCACTGCAAGGATGGAATGAACCACAAGGAGAAGGATAATTTCGGCTCTGGAAGCACGAGGAGAAGGATTTGGAATCCAAATGCAGTGCTAATTATGGCTGGCCTTAGAGGGTAGACCGAGTATGAGGAGAAGGCTTTACAGGTGGATCAAATGCAGTGCTAATAACGGCTCCACCCACGCAGCGCAGTCAGGCGCAATGAGAAACTTTGATGAGCTGGATTATGCAAATAACTGCATACAGTAGATGGCCAGGATCACTTCGAAGTCGGATTCCACGATGACGCATTTAGTGGTTATGCCGACGAAGTGGAGATGCGATTTTTACTATAAATATACAGATACTGCCTACACAGACTGAACTGGAACTGAACATATGCGTTGTATGTGGTGTGGGAGGAGGAGAATGTCAATTTTTGTTAATACCTACTCTCGCAACTATACATATAGTATGAGTGTACTAGCTATTTGTTTTTTTAAGTGTACTTCAAGAAACTGTGGTTTAATTAGTATTCCTCTTGCTCAAGATATTATTGAATCATGGGTTCTTTATTATTTAGTTTCACATGGATGATTTAGTTACGTTTCAATTTCATAATAAATATGAGTAATGCTACACTTATAGGTGATTAGTATCAGGTTAGTACCGAACACGTTTTATTATTTTTGTTCCTTTAAAGTTGGAAGTTTCATATTTTCATTGTTGGATCTTCTTCGTGCAAGGGTTTTTTGTCAATTTTTTTACTTATTCTGATTGCGTCATGTGGTAGCTAATTCAACTTTTTGTATAAGTTGGTGGACTGTTTATTATTTGTTAAATAAGGGTGAATGAAGGATTATTTTAAACTGATTATTTTAATCTGATTCAACACTTCATCTCTAAAATAAGGATATGTCCATTTGTCCATTAAGTTTCTTGAACCATAAATACATATATATCCATTTTTCCATAAAGTTCCGAGTTCGTCTTTAAGATCTAACAATGTCTTGGGTTTAAGTCTCACATATTGCATTTATTCTTCACTTTTGTTCTTTCAATATGCGTATGTTTATTTTGGGCAAGTTATGTACCTTTCTTTTTCATGTGCTTGAATAGGCGGATGTCGGTTTGCTTACCACCATATATAAAGAGGCTACTCCCATGTCTCGAACCCTAGACCAGCCGCAGCTTTGGCAAGGGCACTTGCCATCTCACTAAGGCACGACTTTATGCTTTTCAAAATTATCAGCGTGCCTTCAGGCACGGGCATACCCTAGTGTATATATATATATGTATATATATATAAAATAAAGTAGAAAACTTATGTATGTCATAAGCTTGGTTGATGATGTTATCAATATGAGTTTTTCTTGGAGTACCTCTTTTACCCTCAATTTTTTAGTTTCCCCTCTATTTTTTACATAACAAATTTACAAGGTAATTCAAAATTGAGGTTAATTTTGTCAAAATCACTCCCTCAATTTGTTTTCACTATCTCACTTCTCACACACACTTCTCATTCGCCGCTTCTCTCCCATTCTCTCATCAGCAACTCTAACAAAAAACTACCTCAAACATCAATCTTCTCTCTACCTCTCTCTAATCCACTCCCTCCCCCCTCCTCCTCCTCTTTTTTTACATCACACCCCTACTCCCCCTGCCACACCCTCCTCAACTCTCTTACACACACTCTTCACCCCTACTTTCTTCGATTCTAGATCTAACAAATCTAATAGGTACTCTATTACACACACTCAGCCTTTCTTTGATTCTTCGATCAAAATGGGTATTGTTATTGTATAGTTTGTTAGGGTTTCCAACGCATACCATCACATTGTTTCATTGTTGTTATTTTAACACTTGTTTTTTTATTATGGCTTAAGGTTATTATGAGAAAAAATGAATACTTATTATTTTTGGATTTATATTCATTGGTTGAGAGTGCGTGATGATGGATATCGCATTTCAAGGGTTCAAAATAGCTCATCACTTTTAAGAGTTGTTATTCATGTTTGAATCATTTTGTTTTAATCTTTGTGTTATTTGAGGATCTTTTGATATTTCTTTTATGTTGTAGGTACTCATGTATTTCAATTTTTTAAGATCCGAGCCATTTTTGTTTCTTTTATGTTGCAGGTACTCATGTATGTTGCAGGTACTCACCTCTCACATCTCTGACACTCTTAGTTATACCTCATTTTCATGGGTTTTTGTGTTGATTTTTTTTAGTTATAAATCAATGAAGCGCAAAACCAAAGTGGTGCCTATTTTGTGGTTTAACTAGCCTGATATATGAGCATTTTGTTGCTCAAAGTTGGTACTTTGGTTTTATGCTTCATTGATTTATATTTAATATTCTCAAAAACATCATTTTGTATTGTAAAAAACTAATTTATGTGGTTATTCATTACTATCACAACCCAAAAATTTAATTGCGATGGTTATTTATTACTTCCAGTACTGATTCATTATTGCCCTGTTTGGTTTCTTGATGGATCTATGGCATATGGTTGAATATTGCAAATGATAGAGTCCTTTTAGGCTTTGACTGTATATGTTCACTTCACGTATAGGTTTGATAACCAATTTCAAATAATGGACTCCTTTTGTTTCATATTAATTATAATGTATTACACTGATAAATCTAATTGTTGACTTATTTATGTAATATTGTTTTATGATTATGGTGATGCATATCTTAAATGATAATAATTGGTTATTTAGAAATCCCACATAATAATCACAAATTATCTTTTTACCCGAGTCTATGAACTTATCACTAATATTTATTTCAGTATAATAGACGAATTTTTAAATACATTTGAAAATAACTGATCGATGTTATAATTTTAAGATTTTTTTTAATTTGGGATGCATAGCTCTTTTCTCTTTGGACTTAAGGGTGAGTCGAAGGCAGCAAATGAGCAACAAGATCATCACAATCTAAAAATTTGGGATGGGCACGATGTGTCAAAGGATTTATTAATCAGGTCCGTTGGGTGGCACCTTAACGTGATTTGTGGGTTCTTCAGTCTCATGTTCTTCCTCTGAATATGATTGAGCGAATTTCGAATATCATTGAGCGAACTTGATGGGAAGGTGGTACATCGTACAAGTGTGTCCTATAAATAGTTTTGTTCGTATAAGTCTTAAATCCCTAAGTAAAAGATTTTGATCGTGATTTGAGATTTCGAATGAATGACAGTTTAGGGGTGGAGAAGATCAATGATACATATGCAATACTAAGTCACACATTAGGATCCATCTCAATATACTACAAGTTAAATAATCTATTCATTAATTTTGATGCTCATTTGAGTATGTGTGCTACCTTAATTTCTTTCTTAAGGTTTGTGATCTATGCAACTCTGAGGTGCTCCAAGCAAGAAGATTGAGATCAACACAAGTGTGGTAATTATAAGAAGATTTTTGTTGTGCTTTTATGGGTGAGTGATTTTATCTGCAAATTTTAGTGGTACTTGACCACTTTCGATTTTAGGAGAATATTATAAATGACATTATTCCATATTTTACTGGGAAGTGAACTTTATTAAAGCAAAAAAAAAACACATGAAAATTAATTAGGAAGTTCTATTGTTAGGTATTGAAATGAATAACTATTCAATTGTAAGAATTGGTCAAATGTAATCTTTATGGTTTTGCGATAGTTCTGTGTTGAAACTTAGAAAGGTTTGAGACCTGTCATCCGCTTCCTTTTTATTATTCTACTTACTTTTTATTCTTCTTTATTTTATGTTGTTTTTGTTCTAATTCACTGTTGAATCTGTTTATAGCTTGATCTAAGTTGACTGAAGAAGGCATTAGGTATCAAAGCTAACCCCCATCTCGTACCCACATTCCCACCCATACCCGGGGTTCATTTTAGTTAGTAATTCTCTTTTGATTTGTATTAACTTTGCAACATCAGTTGTTGCAACATATGGGAATATTCATGTTTGCAGTGAGTTTCTGTCATATAGAACTGGGCAGTACAATAGAAGGTAAGGGGTTCAAATAGTAATATACAGTTGGTATTCAGTTCTCTATATCCCCTCTCAAATATCTGATTTACTGCTTGGGGGGAGGGGTTCAAACAGTAATATACACTTGCCGATGAAATTTAGTTACTCAGGACATAGAGATGTTCTAATTTCGAGCTAAATTATATTTAATATTCTAAGTTCATCTTGATTTATAAATATAATTTGATTGTTCTTTTAGAAATTCGGGTAGTCTTACCTTTATTATTTAGTCCTAATTTTGGACTCTAATATTTATTCGTTGAAATTGAATTGATAGATCAGCCTTACAATTCTTCTATCATTTGATAGGTTTTCAAAAGACAAATGGAGAATTGAGGATCTTATGAAGGAAGAGAGTTGCATATATGGTATCCTAGCAGTCAATTTGGATCATTTAATCATTTATAACAGAAAATGTTATTGGTGAGGGTGGATATGGGGGTGTTTATCGAGGTTGTTTGATGAACGGAGCTCAGGTGGCTATTAAGAAGCTCCTTAACAATATGTAAGTTACTCTGAAATGTATCTTATAGTTGCTGGACAACTTAAAGATATTCCTATCTGCAAGTCTTTGTTTTCATTTATGAAGGCAATCAAGAAGTTTGAAGGTTCATTTGAATCATTATTTTGAGCTCATTACAAATGGTATATTAAATGGAAAATCTGACCATAAAAGCATAAATAGGAACAAATCGTACAAAAGATCCGAACCCAATAATTTGACTCATATGTGACAGCATACAAAAATACATATATCAGTTCCCATAGAGTAAACATGGGTGAAGTATTTACATCCAATTAATCGTTGTCAAATTTAGTTTATGACTTAGAATTGCACAATTTTATCTTTGAATGCACAAGTGAACCCTATGCTTCATACCTGCATTGCATTTATGAAAACTTATAGATATGACTGTTTGAATGGTACATGCACAAACAACTAACCATTCAAGGTAACCATATCAGATGTCTTGTGAGGATTGCAGTAAGGTATTATATGTTGAATATATTTTTGAGCAGCTACTTATTCATAAACTATTTCGTGGCAACTTTTTTTTACCGTGGCATAATGATATTTTAACAAGTGAGTACCAATTTCACTACGATTTCACATGGGTTAGGGGTGTAAATGAGCCGAGCTGAGGTGAGCTTAATTTCACGATACCTCTGTATAACTAGTTCCTTTTTCCTATTAACATTATTTGTTTTATTTGTAGACTAGATTTGATTGGATCAAACTCCAAGCCCCATTTCTATATAACAGAGGTAATCAAATCAAAATTTCTTGGGTGTGGGGAAGTACACTTAGTCCTATTCGTTCACTGTTGAAATAGGTTTATTGAAAATGTAAATGCCAACTCCTTTTTAATTTTAGACATTCATCATTGTTTTAACGATTCGAAGATACTAATACATAAAATTTACTCTCCATTTTAATTTATCATTCATCATTGTTTGAAGTTCTTAAATGGTTGTATGTTGGTAGTTTGGAGCAGATGGGATTCAGTTAAGGAAAAATATCCCGGATCATGGTTTTGAACTGCAAAAACATGAAGGAAGTGTAATTTCTTTGGAAGGGAAGAACAACGGCTCTGGGGACTTAAGGAAGAGATGGTTTTCTTTAGTTCCTATGTCTATTTTAGTAAATTATCATAGGATATTATAGTGACTTAATAATCAGATTCTATCCAAAGTATGCTTGTGCCATAATCTCTCTTTAATTCTCTCTATGTAGCAAGAGTTGTGAGCATATCGGTAATTCGCGAGAAGTACATCCAGTCCCACACATCAATAACATCACCATTCGTGGTTGGTAACCACAAATCATCGCTGAACTCTAATCCCTGGTTGGCAGCAACAATCAAGGTTTGGTTGGTCAATGCTTTTTTTCATGGCTGTAACCGATTTTATCTTGGCTATAACCGATTTTTTCATGGTTGGTCAATGTTGGCACGGGATGGGGAGTTGTCTGACTACCAATTATTGGTCAGTGACCAGTATTGCACAGATTGGGGGGTTTCCCGACCACTTATTGTTGGTCAACGGCATGGTACCAGAGTCCTTTGTAACAGGACGAGTGTTTCCTGACCAACTGTTTTTATTATTGAATTTGGTCGGTGAAAAAATTGGAACGATGCTGAAAATACGTTTGAAATTTGTTTGAAGCTCGAGTTTAGTTGGGGAATGTGTTTAAAACTCTTTGGGTTTGTTAAAATTAGCGTTTGTTGTTAAAGGGTTGTATGCAAATTTGGTAATTCTAGGTTGATATGTCTTATAAGGTGTGTAAATGTTGCTTTTAGAGTTTGTTCTTCTAATTTTTATCGCATTTTCTTTTGTGTAGGGCACCCGGACCATGTATATGACGATGTTATTTCTCTCAGAAGCATTACTGGTATTCACTCTATGACAATATTATTTCACTTAATCATGTAAAACGGACACTTATAATTCTTTCTACAATGGTATGCATCCCATATAGAAATGTATTTTCAAGTGTTTCATAGTTGAACAATGCGAAAGTTTTTTACTTTACTATGAGTACACTTCTTTGATTAGTTTTGCAACTCTATGTAATAGCATCTCAGTTTGGGATTAATAATATTTTTAGTCAATTAGGTTTGAGATCGTGGTGTGGATTTGGATGTTTCTGGGATTGGATGCATATTTATAGAACATTGAGTTTGCACTTAAGAGTGAGAATCAAGTTTAATTAAACTAAATGGTGAGTATATATTCATTAGTTATTTAAAGTATGGGGTTTTCATTGAGTTGAATAATTTTTGAAAATAAGCAAATGATTTTTGAGATACTTTTTTCCTTGACATTTCTCTATATAAATTGCATGAGGACATTAAGTATATGATGTAATTGGGTACAAATATCCCATAGTGTCATGAAGTTAGATTTGTTGTATATATTTATTAGTTATATAGTTGGTTAGTATATTTTAATTGATTTCATTTCGTTATCTATATATCTAAATTTGTGAGTTTGTTATTCAAGAGCTGATGAATAGATGTGGTATGCAATTTGTCATACGTAATAAACTAGGAATAGAATTGTAATCATTCCATCGTCACAGGAACAAAACACGTAAGCTTCCGATTATTTTATTTTATTCACAAGTTCAATTTAAATGTTCAATTGCATGTATATTACATGAGGTTTTCCTTGATAGGAAGAAGAGTAGATAAGAATTAGCAGGTATGCTTGGAACTTTTGTGAGCTATTTTAATAAGGCATTGTTTGTATATTTATTATGAATTTGAATTAACACGTTTATTTTTTGTTGTTTGATTTTCAGATTATGACAATATGAGGAGTATGTGTCAATTATAAGCTTGAGTTTGGGATCACATTAAACATTGAGCCCCATCCCACCCATTACGGATGTGCCACGAGTTTTTTGATCGATCGACGATTTTTTTTTTTTTATTAGATTGAAAATTTATTATCGTGTTTAAGTACTATTTTTATCATCATTTTGTTGGTAAAATTGTCAATAATGATTTTTTTGTGTGTAATCATATCTGAAGTCTATTGTAGTTAATTGATGATTTGGTTTATATAATGTCTGGGATGGACTATTTGTATACTTGACTAGTTTTGGCTTCTTAAACAGGTAGATTGTCCTATATAAAAAGGGAACATTTTGCCCAATTTTTTAAAATCATGTACACATTTGTGTTTTATAATAAATTATATGATTACAATTTTTTAGAAGTGTTCGTTATTCCTTTAGGCACATGCATACTTTTTTAATGTTATTGGACTATTTCTTATTTGTTAAGCAGGGTGGATAGTGTTATAAATAAAATATATTATGGTCAAGTTTTTAAAATTACACTTTTGTTTTTTGGTGGAATAATTTTTTTTTCGTTTTACAATTACGTACTTTGAAAAGTTTTGTCAATTTGCGATTATCAGCGTGCCTTCAGGCACGAGCATACCCTATATATATACATATATATATATATATATATATATATATATATATATATATATATATATGTGTGTGTGTGTGTGTGTGTGTGTGTGTGTGTGTGTGTGCGTATGTGTGTGCTTATTACAAATATCGATGTGAATGATATTTATAAAAATACATACCCCACTAGTGCTATCATAGGAGATTCTGCGATGTGGGTGAATCCCCTGGCTCGTGAAAGAAGGGAGATTATAATCCCCATGTTATAGGGTTCGTTATATTATGTTGTGATTCTTTTCGGGGTCAGACATCTCGGGTATGATTCGGTCTCACTCCTGGGGAACTATGACGGCCTCCGCTATGCCTATTATTTCATTATCTGATTCGGTATGAGCTAATCGTCTCGTGGTATCCGAGTTAGATTGAGTATACATGGGGTGATAACATTTTAGAGAAAACATCCGATGAGTTATTATTCGGGAGATTGATATTATATACGAAATGCGTGTGAATGTTGTAGTATTATTATAAATATATAATTAGTGTGAATATTTATATACGACTAAAATACAGGAAGTGAAATTGTGTTATTGATATAACTGGTGAAATGTTATATGATTTTATTTGAATGGAATAAAAGAATTACTGGGTGATATAATTTAAAAATGAAAGGTAATATTACTCGGGCTAGAGTAAAGGATAAGGAAGGATTCATAACAAGGCTAGTTAGATGGGGTAGTATAACTAGTTGGGTTATGAAGAAAGTGGTAGGTGTGCACATTAGTTAAGAGATGATGATTATCTCAAGGGAGTGTGAAACTAGCTTAAATATGAAAAGTATTCATGAATTTTAATTACTGCCAACTTAATCACTTGCAAATGTTTTTCAAATTTTTTGGGTTCTAACCCTTGCCCAAAATATTTTCAAAACCTTTTAGGTGTCCAACCACAGGGATGCCAGACTTCATTATCAATTCCAGGGATGTGCAGCTGTGACATATTTGGATGCGTGCAGGATTTGGACTACACGCCTCTGTTCATTTTAGATTAGGAATTCATTATTCCACTATTTCATCTTTGGGCATGTTTCCCCTACAGTACTTTATCCAGTTTATTCAGTTGAGGCTTGTGTTGGGATTTATTTATTCATTTGGTTGGATTTATTACTTAGATTTGGAGTTTGTATCCGATAGTTTATTCGACAAGACCTTTATTTATTTATTTATTTATTTATTCATATCTTGTGATGGTTTGAACTCTGTTAATGTGTGAATGGTCTAATTTAGTTTTTCCTAATATTTTTAATTGTTAAATGAAAAGATAAAATTTTGACACCGGCTTAATTAGCTAATAGGTGATTAGTAATTAATGGTTTTTGACAGTGATGCTAAGAATTAACCAAATGGGAATCCTATTTAATTTAATAAAGGGCTGATCACCCAGTACTTAAATAGGAGGGGTGTCACAGATGGTATTGCAGCATCAGTTTCTAGTGTCCATAGGATCTATACGACTTACTACGATTTCAGCATAGCGTTCTTTTGATATAGAGCTCTATATTTAGTATTGTTTCTTGTATGTTTATGCATTTGACATGTCGTGCTTCCGCTATTAAATTTTGTATTGACTGTAGACTTATACAACTCATTTGAAATTTTAGATGCCGCCTAATAGAGGTAGACCGGATGGAACAACAGTGAAAAATGAGGTGAGAGAGGCTCATCAGGAGCCAGAGGTACATCAGTTGCAGCCACTATCGAGGTTAGTGATGACTGGACAGGTGGCAGAGATAGTGGCCCAGGCAGTGAATGTAGCCATGACTGCCATGGTTGCCCATTTCCCACAGACTCAGCCATAACCACCGGTGGCGCCAGTTATTCAGGCCCAACCGGGGTCATTATCTCGGCAAAAAGTTAGGGAGTCTTTTCAGAAAGTCCACCCACCGAGTTTTCGGGGAGCTCGGATACGATAGTAACATGACAGTGGAAGAAGGACCTACAACATCACCTATGTATGATTGAGTGCAGCGACACTCATAAATAGATGCTTTCACGTTCAGATTTATGGGAGTTTCACTTCAGTGGTGGGAGTCTATTACCACCTCAGAGGAGAGGGATACGATACCGATAACATATTTTTAAGAGCGGTTCGATCGCAAGTACTTTTCATCAGCTATTTAGACAGAGATGAGGAGGAAATTTAATGATGTTACACCGAGTTACCGATCAGTGGCTGAATATGAAGACGAGGTCACCCATTTGGTTAACTTCGTGATGAATGAGGTTAAAACTGAAGAGAAGAAGAAGTTTAAGTTCATGGATGGGCTGGCCTGGAGGATCAGTCAACATGTACTTGGCAATTCAACGTTATAGACATATACGGAGGTTGTTAATGCCACACTTTTGCACTTACAAGATCACCGCTTCCACCAAAAGGGAAGAAAGATAGTGGGTGAGACGAATCAGTCAGCCATGACAGGAGAGAGTAGTGCCAGTGGGGCACCTCAACAGCAAGTGGTGAGACAGCAGGGGCAAGATTCCCAGCAGGGGAATCAGGCCAAGAGGTTTAGACCAGAAGGTTATCAACTAGAGGAACAGGGTTTCATACATGGCCAGTAGGGTCCTAACCAGTAGCAGAAGGTTCCCTAGGGCCATCACGGCCAAGGGAACAATGAGGGAGGACAATGGATCAGGGGCCACTAATGCCAGTATCAGGGGTAGCCTCGTTAGATCCAGTAGGGCCAGAGACAAGGGGACTTTCAGGGGAGTTGGTTCGTATGTGGCCAGGAAGGGATATGAAAAGAGAGTGTCCACAGAGAGTTATTGGTCAGTAGTAGGGTGGATAATAGGGGTAGTAAGCGCAGATGCCTCTAACAACACTAGCTCCACCAGCCCCATAGCCATATGGGTAGATGCATTACGTGTGTGTGTATAATGTTCGGGACGTACTAATGACACCAGCACCCCAGGAGCTGTCAACAGTTGAGCGTATATTTCCTATTCATGGCCATGAAGGTAGGATTATTTTTTATACGGGGGTGTCACATTTTATTGTCACTAGATTTGCACGAGCGATCGGTCTTTAATAGACAGCCAACACTCGCCTTATGTGTGTAGAGTCATCGTTGGGTAGTGGGTTACTTATATACTCGATATGTGGATGGTTAGACATTATTATTGAGAGACTGAGTTTATAAGCAGGCCTCCTTATGTTAGATATGAAGGAGTATGATGTCATTTGGGCATGGATTAGTTGGCAGGTTACAGAGTGATGGTAGACTATTACGAGAGGACCATAGTGTTCTCCATTCCCAGACAGGATATGTTCTTAGTAGCGATGCCTCTTCCTGAAGGAGGGTCGCGCACCCACTTATACTACATTAGGAGACCTCACAGGAGGTAGTTATCCCGTTAAACTCGATTCCAATTTTAAGATATTTTGAGAATGTATTTCAAGAGATACCAGGGTTACCACCTAGTCAAAAGATCGAATTTTTTATCGACCTAGCATCTAGTATGAGACCGATTGCCCGAGATTTGTACCGCATGGCCCCTTCAGATATACAAGAGTTATGAGAGTAGATTCAACAGCTTTTAGGGAAGGGTTTTATTCGGTGGAGTGCATCGCCTTGGGGTGAACCGATGTTATTTATGAAGAAGAGGCATGGTTCTCTTCGCTTATGTGTAGACTACATGGAGTTGAACAAGGTCACGATATGGAATAAGTATCCATTATCAACGATCAATGACCTATTTGACTAGTTGAAAGGATCAACATACTTCTCCAAGATTGATTTGAGTTCGCGATATCACCAGTTGCTCATTTGGAAGGAGGACGTTACTAATACCGTTTTTCTATCGTGGTATGGGTCATACGAGTTCGGGGTGATGCCGTTTAGGCTCACCGATGCGCCATCAGTTTTCATGGATTTTATGAACAGGGTATACAGGGAGGTTTTGAACTCATTCATGATTATGTTCGTAGATGAAATTATGGTTTACTCCTGCACTAACGAGGAGCACGTAGAGAATCTTACGCGACCACCAGTTGTATGGAAAATTTGGGAAATGTCAATTTTGGATACAGGAGGTGTAGTTTCTAGGCCACATCGTGTCCGACAGGGGCATTACTATTGATCCAAATATGCTATCGAAGGTTAGGGAGTGGGGACAGGCCATGACACCGATAAATATTTATAGCATTTTAGGGTTGGTCAGTTATTATCGTCGTTTCATTAAGGGGTTTTCGAAGATTTTAGGTCCATTAACGAATCTAACTCGCAAGGGGGTACCATTTGTGCAGAGTGATCACTGTCAGTTGGCCTTCGATGAGCTAAAGGACAAATTAATGTTAGCACCTCTACTCACATTACCTAAGGGAGGGGTGGAGTACCAGGTTTATAAGGATGCATCCTTATAGGGAGTTGGGGGTGTTTTATAGCTGGAGGAGAGGGCTATAGCTTATGGGTCTCGAAAGCTTAACACCCATGAGAAGAATTACCCCACGCACGGACTTGAGTTAGCAGCGGTTGTGTTTGCTTTGAGAATATGAAGGTACTATGTTCTTGGGAGAATTTTATGATATTAACGAATCATAAGTCACTTTAGTATCCCTTCACATAGAAGGATTTAAACATGAAGTAGAGGCGGTGTCTAGAGTTCGTGAAGGATTACCAGTTTGATATACAGTATCATCCTGGTAAGGCGAACATGGTGGCAAACACGTTGAGCCGATGACCTACAGGAGAGTTAGCAAAGGTATGTAAGGCGAAGTGGAGTGAGATTCGATACAATGATGAGATCGCCAGGTCTTGCACGTCAGTTCTAGCAATTACTCTCGAGATTGTTGTGAGGGTAGTGAAAGAACAAGCAGAGGATTAATTCTGTCAGGATAGGGTACGCCAGTTTTTAGGTGAGGGTGTAGAGTCTTACTCGATCATCTCATAGGGAGGCCTATATTTTAATGGGAGACTTATTGTACCAGAGGATAAGGATTTGAGGCGTGCGGTTATGACTGATGTAAGGACATTTTTGTCCAACATACTTGTATATGTCATTAGCCGTAACACCGTTGCAAAGATTCAAAGTCCATTCATCATCAACGGAATCCGAATATCAAAAGCAGAAAAGGAATCACGGAACAGACCGGACCGATCCGGACCAGATAAAAGAACCGATCCGGTTCATCCGGATCGATCCGCCTACTGAGGTGAGGCCAGTATACCCCGGATCCATAGCGAACCGATGAAGCCAAAATGCCGAACCGATCCGATGTCAACCGGATGGATCCGTCTTCAAAAAGGAACCGATCCGATGTCACCGGACCGATCCGCCTAAAGGGACCGGACCCATCCGCCGAGGATAAATTCTGCCAGATCGTGTTACAGATTTTTTAGGGTTTTGACTCCTTATTTAAACCACGATCAGTAGTTGGTTTCGATAAGACTTTCCCACGTTTTTCAGAGCATATCAACCCTAAAGTCTTCACCTATTGAGTCCTATGATTCTAGGTTTTTAGATTCACACATCTTCCATATCTATGTGAATCAAGTTTGGTAACCCAAGAACACCATTGCTGTTGTTCAACCCTTTGTGAAGTGGACCGTTCCTTCCTCTTCATTACAGCCCTACTGGACAGGGATAGTTCCAGCCGCCAACCCTACTGGAAAGGGAGTCTTCCAGCCGCGACTACAGAATCCGATGCCTGCGGGTAATTCTTAGTCAAAAACTTGTATTTCAGTGTAATCCGATTATAAGCCATTTCTCTTACAAATTATAGTGATATACAAATGGTTTTGCCCCTGTGGGGGATTTTTCCTTAACTTTGTGTGTTGAATAATTCTTGCATGATTTCATATTGTTTCAATCACACCTAGTTGCATGCTTAGGGTTAATTTGGGTTAAAAGGTGTTTAATATATAACTTGATCATTTGAACGCGAGCACATACGTTTTTCAAATTGGTATCAGAGCAGGTTACGCTAATCTATCGCGTATTCCGTTTTCCGCAAAATTTTTCTAAGATATCAATTTTCTAAAAAAAAATTGATTTTTGAAAAAGTGCGTGTTCAAATGGAGAAGTCATATTATAAAATGCCTATTTTTGACGAGACAAATTATGCTTATTGGAAAGCCCGTATGAGGTCGGCTTTAAAAGCCATTGATGAACGTGTCTGGATTTTGGTTGAACGAGGGTGGACTCCTCCCACTGTGACTTTTGATAATGTGACCAACTTGAAACCTGACATTTCTTGGTCTGATGAAGAAATTAAATGGTCATCTTTTAATTCTAAGGGTCTAAGTGCTATTTCTGGATCTGTCACACCTGATGAGTTCAAACGCATAATGACGTGTACCACGTCAAAAGAGGCATGGGATGTTTTACAACTCACCCATGAAGGAACTAATGCTGTGAAAGAGTCTAAGTTGCAAAACTTGACAACTCAATTTGAAACAATCACCATGCATGATTCTGAATGCTTTGATGAATTTTATGCTAGACTTTCTGACATTGTGAATACTAGTTTTAATCTTGGTGAACAAATTCCGAATGCTAGAGCTGTTAAAAAGGTTCTTCGTTCTTTGCCTAAGCGTTTTATCCCTAAAGTCACTGTGCTAAATTCTATGGGTAATTTAAATACGCTAAAATTGGAAGAACTTGTAGGAGATTTGCAAACTTATGAAATTGATATGTTCCCTAAAAATGCTAAATCTAAAGATAAGGGAATTGCTCTTAAGGCCCAAGAGAGAAGGAGTGAGGGGTCTGCTAGAAAGAGGGTAGAATCATCTAGAAAGAGAGAGACTGACACGTCAGATTCTGAGTACGATTTTGACTTAGATAATTTGGCTCTTTTCGCAAAAAATTTGAAGAGGATTCTCAAATTTAAGAAAAATGGCAATTTTAAAGATAAAAAGAAATTTGAGAAAAATAAGTTTGAAAAGAAAAATGAAAAAGTTTCGAAAAATCCTCCTTTGAAAGAAAGTGAGAGATGTTTTGAGTGTGATGGTAGGGGTCATAGAGCTTTTGAGTGTGCCAATCGTCTGAATAGAGAGAAAGGGAAAGCTGTCCTTAATGCTACCCTTAGTGACGACAGTGAGGTCGAGACGGTGGATTCTTGAGATGAGTCACCGCATGAGTGTAACTTCACTGCATTCATGACCAGCCAAGTGAGCACTCCCAGTTCTCCTCATGACGTTGAGGATGATGCTTCACAGGGACACCTCGACAGTGAGATCGATGTCAGTGAGGGGGAGGATGACACAAGTGAGAGCGAGAGTGATATACAACGCGCCTACGCTGAGTTATATTCTGAGTCTTTTAAAACTAAAAAGCGTAACAAAGCGTTAGTTCTTAAGATCACCTGCTTAGAGGAAGATTTAAAGAAAGCGAGAGAAAGAGAGTTCTCCACCTGCACCGCCCTGAGAGAGAGAGAGTCTACATGTGTCGAGAATGAGAATTTATTTAGAGAGAGAGAGAGAGTACTCTAGAGAAAGAGAGAGGGGACTTGATCAAGCAAGTGGCTAGTCTTACGAGTCAGCTCCATTCCTCCGTGGAGACTCGGAAGAAACTTGAAGCCCTTGTTGCCCAGCTGACTCATGATCTTGAGAAAGCACGGGAAGTCAAGGTACAAATCGAGGACAGATCTGGGAAGATGGGAAAGATGCTCCTCGGCCCCGCTTTAGGTTTTGGTGATCGTCAAGGAATTGGATATGATGGTGCCTCCACGTCCCAAATTGCACCTGGACCAGTTCCTGAGTTTACTACAACTCCTTATGGTCACCCTAAAAAACCTCGTAGGAGAGTTCGACCAAGAAAAGCAAACCAAGGTCCGCCTTTGACTGTGCTCTTTTGTACTTATTGCAAAAGAAAAGGCCACCTTAGGGAAACTTGCTATAGCATGGGTCGGACACGACGTACTACTGCTCCACCACGTCATACTGATGAGTTTTCTAGTCTGAGAGAGAGAGTTGAGTTCTTAGCTGCCACGACTCAGAGTTTAATGGAAGAATTCCGACGAATGTCTTTGCCGTTAGTGAATGCTTCTCACATTCCAGCTAAAATCAACAACAACAAAGGCAAACAAAAGGTCACCTCGACTTGGGTACCTAAGAAAGATAAAAGGGCTTTTGTTGTTCATGTTGCTCTCAAAGCACATAATACCTCTCAATGGTATTTTGATAGTGGGTGCTCCAGACATATGACAGGTGATGCCTCATTTTTTACTACTCTTGAGGACTATCAAGATGGCAGAGTCACCTTTGGAGATGGGAGTAAGTCTAGCATTATAGGACGAGGTACTATCGAGTTACCTGGTTTTCCTAAGCTAGAAAATGTTTTGTACGTCAAAGGTTTGAAAGCAAACCTTCTCAGCATTAGCCAGCTGTGCGACACTGACTTTGCAGTAAAGTATGACCGGGACGCGTGTAAAGTCTACAATCAACCCGGTAAACTTTTGATGCAAGGGATGAGGACCGAGGATAATTGCTATGGGACTGAGCCCACATCCTCACTTGTCTGCAACAGCGCCACAATCACTCCTATGGATCTGTGGCACCAACGTCTAGGTCACGTGAACGTTAGAGATCTTAATCGTTTAGCTAAAAAGGACCTAGTACATGGCTTACCATCTCTTGGAAAGTCAACTTCGACCGTTTGTGGACCCTGTGAGATGGGAAAACAAATTCATAGTCCTCATAGGAAGTTGCATTCCATTACCACCTCTCGTGTTCTGGAGTTGATTCACATGGATCTTATGGGTCCCACTCGTACTGAGAGTCTAGGTGGTAAGAGGTATATCCTCGTGATGGTAGATGATTTCTCCAGGTACTCCATTGTAGGTTTTATGAGAGAGAAATCCGATGCTGTAGATTTTTTAACGACCAAGTGTCGTGTCCTACAAAATCAACACGGTGTCACTATTAACAGAATACGTAGTGACAACGGCACTGAATTCAAGGAAGCAAAGGTGGATCTGTACTGTGATAGCCTTGGGATCAAACATGAGTTTTCTGCTGTGAGAACTCCTCAGCAGAATGGGATTATTGAGAGAAATAATAGAACGATCCAAGAGATGGCTAGATCTATGCTTCTAGGTCGTAAAGTTTCTAGGAGATTTTGGGCAGAGGCAGTGTCTACTGCATGCCACACGGTGAATAGGGTGTATATACGTCCACACACACTTCACACTCCTTATGAGTTGTGGACTGGCAAGAAGCCCAACCTGGCATATTTCCATGTTTTTGGGAGTAAATGCTACATCCTACGGGATAGAGAGCAATTAGGAAAGTTTGACTCCCGGAGCGACGAGGGAATATTTCTAGGATATTCATCGAATAGTAGAGCGTACCGGGTTTTTAACCTGAAGAGCTCTAGGGTTATGGAATCAATAAACGTTACCGTGCAAGATGACGAACCTTTGACGATTATTGATCCTAACCTTCAGTGTGAGGATGAGGATTATTCTGACAGTGATTTACCTATTCCTCCCTCACACTCTGTGGACCCTATTCCTGAGTTAGGGGACACACCTGCTTGGGTTCGTAAGAGTCATGACCCTTCTGCCATTGTTGGTGATCCCACTCGAGGGTTCAAGACTCGTGCTCAGCTAGAGAACGTTGTTAGCCATCTTGGCTACACGTCCAAAGTCGAGCCCAAGAACCATAAAGAAGCACTCAAGGATGAACACTGGATCTCTGAAATGCAGGATGAGTTGCTTCAGTTTAAAAAGAATAATGTCTGGGAATTAGTCCCCCGACCTAGTGAGACTAATGTGATAGGTACCCAGTGGATTTTCAAGAACAAAATGGATGAATATGGTACCATAATCAGAAATAAGGCTAGGTTGGTCGCTCAAGGCTACACACAGATAGAGGGTGTAGACTTTGGGGAGAAATTTTCTCCTGTTGCGAGGCTTGAGTCCGTCCGTCTTCTGCTCGCCATCGCATGCCATCTGCGCTTCAAGGTGTATCAGATGGATGTCAAGAGTGCCTTTTTCAATGGCATTCTACAGGAGGAAGTTTATGTGGAACAACCAAAAGGGTTTGAAGACCCTTAGCACCCTGAGCACGTCTACTATCTGAGGAAATCCTTGTATGGTTTGAAGCAAGCACCCAGTGCTTGGTACGAGAGGCTTACTTCCTATCTCTTAGCTCGTGGCTTCAAGAGAGGGGGAGTAGATATGACGTTGTTCGTCAGGAGAGATGACGGTGCTATTTTGGTTGCCCAGGTCTATGTGGACAACATAGTCTTTGGATCCACATGCTCCCAGCATGCTCACCACTTTGAGGAGGAGATGAAAAGTGAGTTTGAGATGAGCATGGTTGGTGAGATTACATTCTTCCTTGGTCTCCAGGTTCGTCAGCTAGAGGATGGGATGTTTATCTCCCAATCCAAGTATGCTAGAGACCTAGTGAAGAAATTTTGTTTAGACTCCACTAAGCATGCCCGTACACCTATGAGTACCACTACCAAGCTTAGTAAGGACACTTCAGGCAAGGACGTTGAGCAAACCTTATATCGGAGTATGATAGGTAGTCTTCTCTACTTGACTGCCAGTCGTCCCGACATCGCCTTTAGTGTTGGAGTCTGTGCGCGATATCAGGCATCCCCAAAAGAGTCACATTTACTTGCTCTAAAATGTATTATTAAATACGTAAGTGGGACTCTCTCATACGGGATTTGGTATTCCTTTGATACCGATGACCGTCTGTCCGCCTATTCGGATGCCGATTGGGCTAGGGATGTAGATGGATGTAGAAGCACTTCTGGTGGGTGTTTCTATTTTGGTTCTGCTCTTGTCTCCTGGCTGAGCAAGAAGCAAAATTCCATCTCTTTGTCCACTACGGAGGCTGAGTACATAGCCGCCGGGAGTTATTGCACATAACTCTTGTGGATGAAGCAAATGCTGGAGGATTATGGGATATCACAGGACACTATGACCATTTCCTATGATAACACGAGCGCGATACACATATCCCGCAATGCTGTCCAGCATTCGCGCACAAAACACATCAGGATACGTGAGCACTTTATACGTCAGTTAGTTGAAGAGAAAGTCGTATCCCTGAGTTTTGTTCCTACCGACCGTCAGTTAGCCGATATTTTCACGAAACCTTTAGATGCCCTTAGATTTGAGAGTCTTAGGAAATCTTTAGGGATTTGCACAGTTGACTGAGGGGTTGGTCTATGTCTAGAATAAGATGCTTCTTCATGTTCATATCATATGCTTCCTATTGCTAGTCTGTTTTATATGTACCATTGCTTTGTTGTACAACTTTGTTTTATTCTTGTTGCTTTTTTATATTTCTTTTGAAAAATACAAAAATATTTTCCTTTATGAAAAATTTTGAGAAAAAGCACAAAAAGATTTTATTTTGATAATATTTTTTGAAAAAGGCCAAAAAGATTTTTCTGTTTTTGCACCTTTTATGGATGAGCATTTAAGTTAGCCAAGTCACAACTTCATTCCATATATCCATGTGACTGTTTGATAGAGATTTGAGAGGCTACATCATTTCATCCATGTGCTTTACATTGATTGAGTCTTTGAGATGTAATTAGTGATATCTTTCTACATGTTTGACTCCTATATCCTTTATTGCACACATGCACGGCTATATTTGATTATTGCACTTGTCTATCTCATGTTGGCTTGCGTGTTTTCATCTCAATCATGTCTATACAATGTACAATATGCGATACAACTTGACAAGATTGGAATGCATGTAAAAACCATTTTGGTGAGACTGTTTTTTTTTTTTTTAATAACGGGAAGGGGCTGCGAAAGGTCATTATCTATTTTTTGCGCAAAAGCCACCGTTAAAAAGGACCTAAAAAATGGAGGAATTTTAATATCCAAGGTCCAAAGAGGTTAAAAGAGCCCGGAAAATTTAAAAGGCAATAAAAACCAATTTATGCCAAATATGGGCCACTTAGGTTTCACCATTAATTCTCCAAAGTTTGAGAATTTAGAATGCCTTTATTCAATATAATATCTGAGGGAGTTTGGTTGGAGAATTTTTAAACGGGTTTGCACTTCCTTGAAAGTCCTGAAAAAGCATAAAATCATTTTGGACGTTATTGGTGTGAAAATCATTTTGAGCTTTGATTTGTTGATTTGATTGAGTCAATATCTTATACTGGCACTCTTTTTCACCAAAGGAAGCATTTGAGTTCATTCGCTAGGAATATCCAATATTCATCGTGCACATATGTCATGTTTGTATGCATTGATTTTCCTATCGAATTTGATCACACCACTTCATTTACGCTATCATCGACTTGGTTGTTGTGTGTTCATTCATGATGTGACATTATCCTTGTGACATCCCGCACTTGCTTATTTAAATTATTTCTCTCATTTGTCTATTTAGGGACATCATAAAAAGGGGGAGAAAGAATTATCTTATTATGGGAGATTTGAAATTTTGAGCTTGGGTCATAAATTGGTATATATGTTTATCTCATTTCAAACTCGATATGTCACTTGGTATTTTGCTTTGTCTCATGTGTGTAGGTACTACTTTGATAACTGAATTGCACACCCTGATGAGAAAAGCGTTGAGATTCCTGAATGTTTGAAGATCAAACGATGCAGTCTTATTCACTTGTACTCTTTCAGTTTTGGGTTCATGGAAGGGTAGATTTGTATAGGCATTGTTCATACTTGATAATTCGGATTTTTTATGTTTGTTCCGGCATAGACATAGGGGGAGATTTGTAAGGATATTTTTGTCAAACATACTTGTATATGTCATTAGCCGTAACACCGTTGCAAAGATTCAAAGTCCATTCATCATCAACGGAACCCGAATATCAAAAGCAGAAAAGGAATGAGGGAATAGACCGGACCGATCCGGCCCAGATAAAAGAATCGATCCGATTCATCAGAACCGATCCACCTAAAGGAACCGGACCGATCCGCCTACTGAGGTGAGGCCAGTATACCCCGGATCCATAGCGAACCGATGAAGCCAAAATGCCGAACCGATCCGATGTCAACCGAATGGATCTGTCTTCAAAAAGGAACCGATCCGATGTCACCGGACCGATCCGCCTAAAGGGACCGGACCGATCCGCCGAGGATAAATTCTGCCAGATCGTGTTGCAGATTTTTTAGGGTTTTGACTCCTTATTTAAACCACGATCAGTAGTTGGTTTCGATAAGACTTTCCCACGTTTTTCAGAGCATATCAACCCTAAAGTCTTCACCTATTGAGTCCTATGATTCTAGGTTTTTAGATTCACACATCTTCCATATCTATGTGAATCAAGTTTGGTAACCCAAGAACACCATTGCTGTTATTCAACCCTTTATGAAGTGGACCGTTCCTTCCTCTTCATTGCAGCCCTACTGGACAGGGATAGTTCCAGCCGCCAACCCTACTGGAAAGGGAGTCTTCCAGCCGCGACTACAGAATCCGATGCCTGCGGGTAATTCTTAGTCAAAAACCTGTATTTCAGTGTAATCCGATTGTAAGCCGTTTCTCTTACAAATTATAGTGATATACAAATGGTTTTGCCCCTGTGGGGGATTTTTCCTTAACTTTGTGTGTTGAATAATTCTTGCATGATTTCATATTGTTTCAATCACACCTAGTTGCATGCTTAGGGTTAATTTGGGTTAAAAGGTGTTTAATATATAACTTGATCATTTGAACGCGAGCACATACATTTTTCAACTGAGTCTCATGGTTTGAGATTTACGGTACATCTTAGTGGGGATAAGATGTACTAGGATACGAAGGGATAGTATTGGTGGGCAGGAATGAAGCGAGACATAATAGAGTTTATCTTGAAGTGTGTTACTTATCAGTTAGTCAAGGTAGATCACTAGAGACCTGCAAGGGTGCTACATACACTGGATATCCCCATGTGCAAGTGGGAGAGCATTTCGATGGACTTCAATACAGGGTTACCGACGTCACAGAGAGGTCATGACTCCATTTGAATGATAGTGGATTGGCTGACCAAGGTGGCCCATTTTTTTTAGTCTGCACCAATTTCAATATGATGAAGTATATGCGGTTGTTCATCGCGGAAATAGTTAAGATGTACAGGGCACCAATTAACATTGTGTTCGATAGAGATAAGATCTTTGTGTCTCACTTCTGGAAGAGCGAGGCCATGGTCACAGACATGCAGTTGAGAACCGCATAGCATCCACGAACAGATGGATATACTGGGAGCGTTAATCAGATACTAGAGGACATATTGAGGATGTGCATTCTTAATTTTGAAGGAAGATGGAATCAATACCTTTTATTGGTATAGTTTGCATATAACAACTCTTACCAATATACCATCGATATGGCACCATTTGAGGCACTTTATAGAAGGCCTTATCATTCACCTACCTGCTAGTTAGAAATGGGGGACAACAAATTGATGGGTCCAGAGATGATACAGGAGACGATTGCCAAAATTGAGTTGATTCGGGGACGTATTCAAATAACTTAGGACAGGTAAAAGAGTTATGTCGATGTAGGCTGGAGACATGTTGAGTTAAAGGTTGGAGACATGGTGTTAGTATAGGTATCTCCCATGAAGGGGGTAATGAGTTTCGATAAGAAGAGGAAGCTAGCACCGACGTATGTGGGACCTTTCCCTATTATTGAGAGAGCGGGACCAATACCATATAGATGGGTTTTACTAGAGCCTCTTCAGCGAATACACAACGTGTTCCACGTGACATCGCTTAAGAAGTATCGGAAGTGAGACAGAGCTTTTTAGCACATTTCACTCGAGGAGAATGATTTACAGTCAGACGTGTCGTATAAGGAGAGACCCGTGACTATTCCAGATCGTAGTGACCGTGTTGTGGTCTAAGGTGGTACCATTAGTCAGAGCTCAATAGAGACAACACAGTGTTGACGAGTCAATATGGGAGCAGGAGGATGACATGCCAGAGCAGTATCCAGCGTTATTCACCGCAACCTAATTTTGGGGATGAAATTCCTTTGTAAGAGGGAAGTATCTAACACCCTGTATTTCAAAGCATTACTATTTTCAATTAATTGGGGATTAATTAGGGTAAAATTAAATTACAAGTGTGTCGTAATTTAATTTAATTAATTATTTTGTGTGCATTTAATTATTATACATCGGGAGAGATAATGATTAATATAAACAGAATAAAAATTTACTAAGAGTGTAGTAAATAATACATGACTATTATTATACGTCATAGAGAACTAAACGATGGGGTTTTATTATCTCTCAACCAGGAGTCGAGTATAGATGATATTAAGATCGAGATGAAGACTTTTAGTTAAGTGACTCGTATGATGATTCTAAGTGCATGGTTGATTTCGGAAGGGTCTAGATAGTTAGAATAGAGTAGCCGGGGGTTGTAATTGGGTCTCGGGATAATTTTAGGCATAACCGGATCCACACGGGACTGTTTGGGTCATTTGGGTTGGGCCCATAAGCCTAATTTTGGGTTTATCATTTATTTAACCTAAATTAATAAGGGTTAAACGATAGTTAATCATATTCTAAACCGAAGAATTTGAGAGAGGAAAAGATGAAGGAATTTTGGGAGCTTTAGGGAGCCAAATCAAGAGGAATTGGGAGTATTCTTCATCGATTCATCTTCTACGTCAAAGGAATCAGACACTGCAAATCTAATCTGGAAAGTGGTTAACTTGATTACAGTCTAAATTTCTGACTTTCAATTCATATCATAATGGGTGTAAACCATTACTCTATGTTTTGGGTGGGTTATTGTAGAAAATGGGCTTTCATGATTTGAATCTAAATTTGAAGATTAATCGTGAAATTGATGATGAAATAACATGTAGTACTATTAAAATTATATTCCTATTAGAAATCCATGATTAGATTTGTTAGGTTGATGATTGGAAAATCAAATTTAGGATGGTGATGGGATAAATTAAAGAAAAACCCAAATTCGCGAATTATATGATTAATGTGAGTGACATTGATGTTAAATGGCGATTTTGATGTTTAGTAAGGTTTGAGAATATACATAAATCATTATTGTGGTTTTGGTGAGAATATAACTGAAATAGAAAAATCTTCAAAAGTTAACAATTCAGAATAGAACTGCTTGCGTCGAATCGATTTGCTCCTTAAGCCGAATCAATTCGGCAAGGAGAATCGATTCACAATAAGGCCAAATCGATTCGGATGCCCAAAATTTAGGGAATTTTTCATTTTAAGCCTTAAATTCACTGTTGATTGTCGGGGAAACTTTTGTATTAATTTTAAAATATCATGAGGGATATATTTAATTTCAATAAGCTATGTTAGGGGAGTGTTTAGCCAATTTTAAAGAAATCCAAGGCTATGACCTTTTTGGAGATAGTATGAAATGGATAAAAGTTTGGATATCGGGAAGGAATTTCAGGTTGAATGAGTAAACCCAAATTATGAACCAATATTGTAAAAAATATTAGAGTCGGGAAGATAGACTCGATTGTTATAGGCTCGTGCCAGGAGAGTTAGACACAAGTTAGCCGAACTTATTTAAATTTATATATATATATGTTTGTGTGCTTATTACAATTATCAGTGTGAATGATATTTATAAAAATACATAACCCTCTAGTGCTATCGTAGCAGGTTGCACGATGTGGGTGAATCCCCTGGCTCGTGAAAGCAAGGAGATTAGAATCCCCAGATCATAACATCTGATATATTATGTTAAGATTATTTTCGGGGTGATACGTCTTAGGTATGATTCTGTATCACACCTGGGTAACTATGATCGTTGATTCGTATCGAATATTGCATATTTTCGCCCTATATCTTTATGCATTCTAAGGCGAGTGGGTTGTCCTAGTTATTATGCCTAGGATACTTGACGAGGTATATCATGTATGCTCCGTACTTACGACTTTGCCTGCATAATTTTTGGGGTATTTATTGACGCCAAAATCTGACTTTTATACGAATTTAGGGGAATGACAACTCTTGATTTAATTAACTGTCAAAACGAGACTCGATGTTAATAACTCGTTGACCCATGTAATCATTTTGTACAAATTATCTCTAGGTCAGGGATATCCGACGCAACCTATAGTTTTTATTCGCTTTGTTAATTTAGTTTAAATACACTCGCTTAGTTTAATCTTTTCCTTTTTGTTTCTTATTATCTTTTACACTTTTATTTAGAATTATTAAACCAATTAAATTCTAGCAACTCATCTCTGTGGATTTTCGATGCCCAGACTTGGCCGCTATACTCCCTTAAAAGAGTGTGGTCATAAGTTCAGGTCTTTGTATTAAGGCGGTGAACAAAAAACAATGATCAACATTTTGAGACGCGCCACTTTTCACCCTTCATCAAAATGGCGCTGTTGCCGGGGATTAGTTTGTTTTAGAATTTATTTGATTTAGTATTTCGTAGTATTTTCTCTGTATTTATATTTTTTTTGCCTAACATTTTTTTAGGACTTCTACATTTGAGCGCCAAGAACCACTTGAATTTCTTGCGCATGCATCTACTTTGTGGAATTCGCCACTTCGAGCCATTTTGGGGGTAAGTATGTCTTATTCCAATTCTTTCGGTAATCGTTATGATAATTCTCAAAATCCCCGTACTCCTATGGCTTTTGGTTAATACTTAGAGTCCTAACAAATTGCAAATTAAAAAATGTCTTTGGGCGAGTATTACAAAAGTCAAGCTTTGGAGTGCGTGTATTTTGAGGAGGATGATAACGATTTTGGGCCTCTAATTCCTTATAATAGGAATTTTGAAACAAATTGCAATAGTTTTCAAAATTCTTATAATAATGAGTTTGAGTATAGTTCCAATAATAATTTTCAAGATTTTCATTTCCAAGAATCCGCACCTCGGCCTATGACTTTCGATGAGGGTTTGCTCATGCTTGAGAATAAGAGGTATGAAGATCGTTATCGGGAAGAAATTCGTTTGTGGGAACATGAATTGGATTTATTATTTGAATTCGAAGACGATTTTTCTTTCGAGACTTTTGAAGTCGAGGAATGTTTTGAACCAAATGAGAACTTTGTACCTACTTTGCAACAAATTATTCTAGACTTGGCCCATCATTTAATAGAGAATGAAAGTGAGGATGAAATTGATGTAGTATCCATTTGCAATGAAATGATTTCGTCTTTGGATCCCAAAGAAGAAAGTTTCATTGAAAATGATCCTATCTCCTTTGAAATTCCAACTTTGAGCGATGATAACTCATCTCTTGAGTTTGAATTTCTTTCCTCCCCCTTTTCACTCTCCATTATCACACTGTTACAAGTACCCAATGAATTGGTGTTGAACTTTAAAACGTTCAACCCTTTCACCGACGAGGAGTACTTGCTCAAGTTGCCTTCCATGAAGGCATCGTTGCCTCCTTATGCGCCCCCTCCCATTCAAATTGAAAAATACTTGGGATATGATTCATTTTTTCTTGGCCCCCATGTGTATTTGTCACCCGTCTTATCTAAATCCCCCATCCTCCCGCCAAAAATTTTAATTGTTCAAATGGAATTATTATTTTCCAGGAGGCATGCATGAATGGGAGGGTCCGCCGTGGATCTTTCAAAGTGAAATATTTTTCTTGGTGGACCCTCAACTATTTAGACTTCTAGTGTATAGTTAGTGTGAAGCCTAAATAGTAGGTTGTATAGAGTTAGATTTTTATTCTTTCTTTCTTTTTATCTTTTCTTTCCTTTTTAATTTAGTCTAGTGTAATTAGTTAAATTTTTGTTATTTGTTTTTTTATGCTTTGGTACTAACACGTTTTGTTGAATCTTTGGCCTCGTACTTTCAGGAGATCGTTCCATTATGGGTAATATCGCTATTTTCCTCTCTTTAACTTGGTTCCTAATTTAGATTGAGGACAATGTCAGGTTTTAAGTTGGGGGTGTGAGACATTCTGTCCATTAATTGGTAGTTTCTTTGATTTGATTACATGTTAGTTACTAAGTATGCTTTTCTTAGAAAAATTAAAAATTTCAAAAAGATTTTCTTTCTTTTTTCTCCTTTATTGGGAATTTTGCCTTTGTTTTCGATAACAACCTTTAATAAATGCTCGATCCAATAGAAAACCCAATGATGCATGTTCTCGATTTTAGAAGTTATTAGATTTTAGTCCTAATTATTGATATTATTAATAACTTCATGAATTAAACTTTAATCCCATGAGCACATGGACTTTTCTTGCTTTATTGATTTGGTTTAAGATTTTTATAACTTGGTAATATTTTGTTGCATTGTATATACTTACACCGAGTAAGCTTTGTACCTTTCGTTATTTGTGAGTGTTATACACTATTCTTTCCTTTTTAAAAACGTTACAGTCATTGGTAATCTCTCTATTATTTCATTTGATCGTTCATTAATTGAGTTCATATATGAAATTTATTACTTGAGCATGATTTTCAAAGTGTTTTTTGACTTGAGAATTGCGTAAACTTTATGAATTGATCATAGGCCATCCTTGTTATATCACCCATATTAGCCTTGACCTCACCTTATATGTTTACCCTCATCAACCCCTTTGAGCCTTAATATAGCCTTTCTTTTCATTAACCAAAAATCTCATAACCAACGCCAAATTGATGTTAAAACCATACATACACCTTCCATACCTTTATTTTGAATGTTACTTAGGATTAAATGATGTTGTTGTGTTGCCATTGGAATTTAGGCATGTGAGAGTGTGAAAAGTAAAGAAAACAAAAAGTGAAGAAAAAATGAAAAAGAGAAAGCAAAAAGCGAAAGAAAAGAAAAGAAAACAAGAGAAAACAAAGAAAACAAAAGAAAGAAAAAGTTGTAAAAGTTGTATATAGCTTTTATTGCTCTCCAAATGATATATCCGATGCTTAATTGGAACTTGTTTTTCCAATTTTGATATTGCCCGCATTTTCCCATTATCCTGAGTTTTCATCTCTGAACACTTTGAATCTGTACATACATATATCCTTCCTTTCATAACCTTAGCCCCACACCTACATTACAACCCTATACAGTCTTAGTTGATCTTAGGGTGCATTCAATTTAAAAGTCATAGTAGTTTTGATAATCCGTGAAAATGCATTTCTCCTCTTTTAATGTGCGGTATCTTTCATTGAGATTACAGTTTTGAATTTCCTATATAGCATTCTTCATTTGTGACATGTGTGCGGCCTAGTTTCCACTTACATTTACTCTTTATTCCCGCATGTTCCGTGTGTTAACTCCCTATTTCGAGTGAATTCACTTGATGAGTGTAATTACCATGAGGATTTATTATATGCTTCCTTTAATTTTTATCTGGTTTAAATAAGTTTTTGCCAAATCATACTTTGCATGTGCTCGCTCCCCTCCCACATTTTAAGGTTTCAATTCCATGAGGTGCATTCTATAATGTTAATAATATGGACTTTTGTGTGAATTAGTTCACTTTTCTAATAATGCGTATGAAATATTTTTCGTTATTATTGAGCTTGTCGCATGTTGGGTTGGGCTTATTTTGAGGAAACTATTTGATGTTTGTGGGTTTCATCCCTGAAAAACCTCACGAGACGACACTCATCCACTAGAGTAACCTAGGGGTTTAACGGCTTATTGCATACTATAAATGTAATCGTGCTCCCTACGAAAGTGGTATTTATATTTCAATACATATATATGTCTTGTATTGCCTTTTGTGGACTGACTTTATTTTTTCATCACTAGGGACTAGAAATGTTTAAGTTAGGGGGTGTGATTCGTATCGAATATTGCATATTTCCGCCCTAGATATTTATGTATTCTAGCACTTTTATAGTCCTAAATGCCTATGTTTATGCTCATTAACTAGATAACCTCGTATTTGGATATATATATATATATACATGCTTTGCAGGGTTAATTGTGCTTTTGTAGGTATCGGAACGCTAAAAGTGAGGATCCAATTCATTTCCGACAAGTTCCATTGTCGTACGCTACTTTAAGGGTATTTTAGTCATTTCACATTTTATCTCCAGCTCATGTTAATTCCACGAATGCTTAGCTCGTTGAGTTAGCGTCGCGTGGCCGCAAACTACGCATCATTTGGAGTCCGAATGGTGGAGTTATGGCCATCTTCGTTTCACACCTTTCCCCTCTCTTCATGGACCAAGAAGGCCAAGAAACACAGTGCCGGTCGATCGGCCTTGGGACCCTGGTCGATCGAGATTTTTTATTTCAACTTGCGAAGCAAACAGTGTATTTGGCCCTGCTCGATCGATCGATCGATCGATGTTTTGGGTCGATAATCGATCGCTCGATCCTGCTAGATATTTGGCAATTCGTTCCTTTTCTTTTCTTTTTCTTTTTTTTCTTTTTCCACGTTCTATTTAAGCCAAATTTTGGTTTGTAAAAGATATCAATTATATTCTTAGGTTAGTTTTTAATTTAGGATCTAGGGTTTGAAGATTTCATGGGTGTGCCATTTTCTCCCTCCGAGGGTTTGCTCTATAGAGGGGTTTGATCCGTCGAGGTTTTCAGAACACAATTCATCACGTTCTCCATTAATTCAAGTTCCATTGTTTGTATTTCTTGCTTTATTTCCGTGCTTTGTAGTGTAGAATTATTGCTTCATTTAAATACGCGCTTTTACCATGCTTTCTATCTAGTTTAGTCTAGGTTGTATCGGATTGAACTCACCTAAAGGTTTACGTGTTGCTTTGCTTTGGTGATGGTGTTCACGGGTTTATTTCGAGTGGGTTGTCCTAGTTATTATTCCTAGGATATTTGATGGGGTATCTCATGTATGCTCCTTACTTACGACTTTACGTGCATAATTTTTGGGGTATTTGTTGACGCCAAAATCTTATTAGGCTTTTATGCGAATTTAGGAGTGTGACAACTATTGATTTAATTAAATGTCGAAACGAGACTCAATCTTAATAACTTGTTGACCAATGTAACCATTTTATACTAATTAAATCTAGGTGAGGGATAACCGACGCAACCGATAGTTTTTATTCGCTTTGTTAATTTAGTTTAAATACACTCGCCTAGTTTAATCTTTTCCTTTTATTATCTTTTCCTTTTTGTTTCTAATTATCTTTTGCACTTTTATTTAGAAAGTATTAAACCAATTAAATTCTAGCAACTCATCTCTGTGGATTTTAGATACCCGGACTTGGACGCTATACTCCCTTAAAAGAGTGTAGTCATAAGTTCAGGGTTTTGTATTGAGGCGATGAACAGAAAACAATGATCGGCATTTTGACACGCGCTACTTTTCACCCTTGATCAATCGCGTCCACTACGCTTATTATTTTATTGCCCGATTCTATGCGAGATAATCGTCTCGTGGTATCCGGGCCGGATTGAGTATACCTGGAGTGATAGCATTATAGAGAAAACATTCGGTGAGTTATTACTCGGGAGGATAGATATTATATACGACATGTGCGTGAATGTTGTAGTATTATTATACGTATATAATTAGTGTGAATATTTATATACGGGTAAAATATAGGAAGTGAAATTATGTTACTGATATAACTGGTGAAACGTTATATGATTTTATTTGAATGGAATAAAAGAATTATTGGGTGATTTAATTTAAAAATCATAGGTAATATTACTCAAGCTAGAGTAAATGAAAAGGAAGGATTCATAACAAGGATAGTTAGACAAGGTAGTATAACTAAGTGGTTTATGAAGAAAGCGGTAGGTCTGCACATTAGTTGAGAGTTAAGGATTACCATAAGAGAGTACGATACGAGCTTAAATATGAAAACTATTCGTGCATTTTAACTACTGCAAATTTAATCACCAGCAAATGTTTTTCAAATTTTTTGGGTTATAAGCCTTGCCAAAAATATTTTCAAAACCTTTTAGGTGTCCATCGACAAGGACGCTAGACTTGATTATCTTTTCCAGGGATGCACAACTGCAGCATATGTGAATGTATGCAGGATTTGGACTACATGCAACATATTTTCGAGTTGTTCATTCTAGATTAGGATTTTATTTTTCCAGTATTTCATCTTTGGGCATGTTGCCCCTACAGTAGTTTATCCCGTTTATTCATTTCAGTCTTGTTTTGGGATTTATTCATTCATTTGTTGGATTTATTATTCAGATTTGGAGTTTGTCCCCGATGGTATATTCGACTAGACCGTTATTTATTTATTCCTATCCTGTGATGGTTTGAACTCTGTTCATGTGTGAATGGTTTAATATAGTTTTTTCTTATATTGTTAATTCTTAAATGAAAAGATAAAATTTTGACACGGGCTTAATTAACTAATAGGTGAGTAGTAATTAATGGTTTTCGACAGTGATGCTAAGAATGAATCATTTGGGAATCCTCTTTAATTTAATAAATGATTAATCACCCGGTATTTAATTAGGTGGGGTGTCACACACACACACACATGCGGGTGCACAAACATGAAGTGGGCTTAGGTAACTAAGGGTTCAAGAGTTTTGGAATTTCTACTTGGTATACTGTAAATGCCGTGTGATATCGATTTAAATAAATTCGCAAATTTCCAATATAACCTTATTTAATTGGAGTCTATTTTCAAATCAAATTAATTCAGCCCCTAAACATGCAACTACGTGTGTGTGTGTGTGTGTGTGTCAACCCCTAAACATGCAAATTAATTCACCCCCTAAACATGCAACTACGCAAATAAAATTGCTAACTCACCGATTTTAGGAAAAATCCCTTTCGGGAAAAACCTTTATTTCACTATAAAATAGTAAAGCACAACTTAAAAATATTACAATGAAATCTGCAATGATGACTCCTCGGAAGAATCACATAGGCACACAGCCTAGAGTCAACAATCGAATAACAGCAGTAGTACATAAGAACACGTTGTCCTAATCATCCAGGAACACCCTCGAGGGACATGCAGTCGTGAGCCATAGATTTACCCTCTCTATAAGAGAAAACTTCAACAAGATTGTAACTTAGATTCCAAAACAATTCACATAATTATTGGGACATCTTGTGAATTGAAAATAAAAGGATTAAACCCTAAAACTCTCAAAAGTGAGAAGACAAACGTTTCTGCCAAAGCAGTTTTCATAAGACATAATTCTTAGGTCTTCTAAACCAAAACGAAGTTGAATAATACACTATTTATAAAAATGTCAAGGCGACGCATCGCTCGAACGAAATAGGCAGGTCGCTCGAACACTGACATGAGTCTCTGGAACGAGCTTCGCGCGACATAAGGATGTCCCTCGAACGAAATAAATTAAAAAATAAATTTTTATTTTGTCTTTAAAAGTCTGCCTCAACACTTAGAAAAATATTTTGTACAAAATATCCCAACACTCTAAGTGAAATGCTAAGGTACTTAAACACAACCTTAACAAAATTAATCTCGAGGAGGCTTGAATGTTGAAGAACTTTGATATTCGGATCCGTCTTGACGCATGATAAGACTTGAACAAGTCTTCAATGGTTTGTAGCGGTATACGACATACACTGATGTAAACATGACTTATGAAATATGTCCTTACAAATCTCCCCCCATGTCTTTGCCAATACAAAATAAAAACATCTTAATTATCAAATAAAAATGCCTATACAAATCTAAAAACTTTTCTTCATCAAATCTTCAAGATTTTCTCATTAGGGTGTGTAACATATGATCATCAATCTTTGTAGCTACTCACACGAGACAAAGCAAATACCTTCGTGACGCATTAATTTTGAAACGACATAAGAATAAATATATCAATAATCAAATCTCCCCATAATGCAAAAACTCCCCCAGAACTCGTTTCCCCCTTTTTTATTTGTTCGGAGTAGACAAGGAAACGAATAAACGAAAAACATGGAGTGTCGCGATAAAAATGCATGGAAAACATGAATCAAACTATGCTCATGCAAAGGAGTAAATCAAAATCTTCCACAAACTATTTTTTATTTTTTAATTTTTCATACAAAAATGCAAAAAATAATTTTACCAAAATCGCACACCATGAATTAACACTAAGATAACCAAATCATGGAAATAGAACGAATGGTTGTGAACAATTCTATAGGCAAATCAATGCAATCATGCATTACATATGTGGATGAATATGTGAACTCCTAACGAATGAATCTCAAAATCATCCTTAGGTGCCAAAAATGTTGAATTTAAATGACATCAACTAAATCCATCAACCCGTCAATGTTAAGAATGATTCCCACACCAATAATGGCTAAAATTATTTAATGCTTTTTCATGACGTTGTCAAGACGTGCAAACCCGCTGATACATTTTTCATCCAAACTCCCTCATAAATAATTATGCATTTATTTTTCTTTTGAGGTGCCCCCTTTTTGGTATATATATCTTTTTATTTTCTTTTAATTTTTTTTGGGTCTCTTTTCAAACGGTGGCTTTCACCCAGTTAATGTTTTACTCTCGTTGCCCTTCCCCATGTTTCACTCATCATTTTTAAATTAAACAAATTCCTCACGAGCAACGGTTGTTACATGCGCTACTTTCATTGTCAAGTTTTATAGCGTATGGTTCGTTTTAAAGATAGAATTGATATCACAACACTCCGAGCAATATGTGATAGACAAGTATAATAATCAAGCAAATTCGTGCAAGTGAATACGAGTCAAACATGTAGGTAGTAGAAACTAATCACATCTCAATGACTCCAAGCATTGTAAAACACTTAAATGGAATGATGATGCATATCAAAACACTATCAAACAGTCACATGAATATGGAATCAAATTTTGATTCCGTTATCCTAAATGTCCATCCATAAACGGTGCAAAAAAATACAAAATTCTTTTTGATTTTTCCCAAAAACTTTATCAAAATAAAATCTTTTTGTATTTTTCAAGAGTTTTCACAAAAATAAAAAGTAATAAAAAAAGTACACAAGTCATAACACTAGAAAATATATAACATGAAGCACAATTAGTGTATGACAAATAGGCAAATACAATCATTTATATGATATGGAAAGAGAAAAATCATGTGCCAGAAATCAAGAATCAACTAGTTTATAATCTAGTGCCTCTAAAAGTGTCTTCCTAACACAAATAGGTGTGCAACGACGCATATGAGTTTTGGGAACCAAGGGAACCCTAGATTTTTACATCCTAGGACCTTTTCGAAGATCGAAACAATAACGCCTAAGGTGACCTTTCCTACCATAATGTGGACATGTATAAACGGGTGGAACAACACCTATAAGTTGACCTTTTCTAATGTCCTTGGGATTTATTGACCCTCTAAAACAAATAATGGTCTTGGATTTAATACTCGAAACATAAGAACATGACGAGCCACTACCATTGCTACCAATACTACTCGAGTCTGTCCAATCATTATTCATCTCTAATATTTTTTACTAAAGCAAAGAATTAGACTTTTCCAATTTTGGGGAATCCTTATCTAAATTTTCAATTATTCCTAGAAGGTTACCATGTTCTCCCTTAAAATATGCACACTTATCCCTAAGAGTCCCTTCACGTGCCACAAATTCATCGATTAAAATATTTTTATCCTCTTTGGCACAAACACAAATCCTAGAGTTTTTAAAGTCCTCCAATCCTTTTTCTAAAAATAGAACTCTATCATCACTCTCATTTTTGGACAATTTTAAATCTTTAAAGTCATGTTCCAAAGAAACAAATTTGTCAATATAAAAATCTCTTTGATTTCGAACCGTTTGCAAAAACTGGGTTTAAAACGAGAATTTTCTTTTTCCAAAAAATAAATTCTTTTCGCAAACGTCAAATTCAAACTATTTAAATCATCAAAACTTTGACTCATGTCATCAAGGGGAGGCACCCGATAACATTAGTGCTGCATCGAAAAAATTGCAATTTGTAAAAAAAAAATCAATATCACAAAATTTTGCAGAAAACAAGGGTAAGGTTGCGGTAGCAAAGCTTCGACTCATGCCTATCATAAAAAGTGTTCATAATTTCATAATAAATAGATGCAAATTTTATACATTGTATGAAGAAACAAAGATGAAAAAATAAAGCTTCACACCAATGGAAGAATTCCAAAAAATAGCAAAACATCAATTGATTTTAAGTATAAAGACCAAAGCTTTGTTCTCCAATGAGTATTGGTTAATAACTTGTATAACAGATGTAAAGTAACAAGTTTTAGAATACGAAATGACTTAAACAAGTGGAAAAATTATGCCAAAGAGGTAAGCATTGACCCTCACTACTTTAGCTAAAATGGAGGGGAAAAATCCCGCTGAAAACCCAACCCTCAGACTAAACCAGACCCACGCTCAGGACTAACCCCTCAGGCAAAGCGAAACAGTCTCTCCCAGAACTGAACTAGTTCGATCACTGGGTTTGATAATTTTTGTTTTATCTTGATTATTTTCCTTATTTGTAGTTTTATCCCTAGACTTCTCTTCAACTTCAAATGGCCATAACTTCTTCACCATAACTCGGGTTGAGGCACCATTTCTTCCTAAGTTATCATGACATTGAGATCTTCAACTTTAGTGTTGGCTCATTCTCTTGCTTAAAATTTACTATTTTACCTTGACTTCCCTTTCTCATAATGTTTGCATTATTTCCTCTTTTCTCTTTTGTCCAATTACATGATTAGCCTGTAAAACACATGAGACATAAATAAAATAAAAAAGACTTTCAAAAAATGTTAGTTGTAATAAATATGAGATAAATACGGGATAAATGTGATGTTTGGGATAGTAAAAATAACAAAATTAGAGGGAGAAAGATGGAATATTCGTGCCGAATCAAACCTCCTAACTTGGAACGATTTTAGTCCCGAGTACTATAAAAGAATCAGAAATAGGGTCTTTGAATACCACTTATTAATTATGGGATAGAATACTTTTCCGCTGACACGCGATTTCATTTAGCGTATAAAATAAGTCATTAAACCCCAAGGTTACCCTAGTAGGACAGGTGGTATCTCATGAGGGTTTGCAGTGAATTTATCAACAAAATTCATTTTGTACCACATGGTACGACTCAAAGAAAATATAAGAATAATTTAATTCGTTAAAAATAATCACAATAAATTTTTATTTGAGAAATCTCAATTCATTATGTGTGTGTGTGTGCCCGCACGCGCGTGCGTGAAGCCAAAAATTAACCACTAACTTCCACCGATTGATCATAACGTAAGTTTTAGAAATTTCATTTTAATCAATTTCTTATGGGATGCAGTCACAAAAGAATCACTCGGATAGTGAATTTTTCTCTAAGTGTGCGTAAAATTAAGAGTAAATATAACGGGCATAAGTTCACACACAGAATTTGAAAGACGGAAATTTTATGGTAAAAAAACTCATGAACGGGTTACGATCATTGAAAAATGGGAAAACAGCATTCTTTATTTGCACTATTTTGTCTCTTTATTATGTTTTTGATTTTTAACTCTCCATGTAGCGATTGACTTCGTTATTCAGACTCGGTAATGATTTTTTCGTGTTAAGATATTTTGGATACTAATGGAAATTTTGGAATTTTTCAGAGTTGGAAAAGTTTCTAGTAAATGACCATTGGCACTTGTTTGGGCTTTTTCTCATTTTTCTTTTTTTCCATTTCATTTCCTTTTTATTTTTCATATTTCTCTCATTTTCTTATTTTTTCATTTTATTTTTTTCTATTTTTACTTAAGCATTTTTTTTGGCCCATTTTATATACCATTTGGACTTAATTTCTAACTTTATTTTCATAAGTTCGGGCCAATTTGGATTTTTTGGGTTAATCAAATGAAAGGAATATGACTTTAGGCTCAAGTAGGATTTCAAAAGTTGGATTTTTTTAAAAAAAATTTACAGCTAATATTTTTAAGTGAGAAAATGATGGACTAACTTCATATGTCCGAATTACTAATCAAATTATCCGTCTCGAGATTAATTTTTATTTTTGAGATATTTTTAGGTGCATTTTCAAAACAAAATTTCCACTCATTTTCTGTAACCGATCAAAACAACGATTTAGAGATCAACGACGAATTTACCATTGAAGGAACATTTGAGTTATTTTTACCTCGGATTGATTTAATTTCACGGAAACAAGAATTGGTACAAAATTCTCATTAGAATAAAATCTCCGCATTTATTCGTATGAGTCATCAATTTTTTTCAGTTTTCGTTTTTGATCAATTTTAGCTTAGTGTAATGGAATTTTTTTAAACTGAGGCTTCAAACAAAAATTTAGTGATATTTTTAAGTGTTTAAATTCAAATTTTTATTTATTTTGAAAAAATGTTTTAGACTTTTTTTTAAATTATAATTTTTTTTGGAGTTTTTGATATTATTCATCTTGCCCTTGTAAGAAGACAAGGCCCCAAATTTAAAATTACTTCAAATTAATGAGATGGTTCAAATAAATTTCCAGCTAAAAATTTAATTCAAATTTTAATAAAAAATAAACTTCAAATTTTAATTTCTTCCAAATTAAAATTAAACAAAACTAGATGTGACATAAAAACTACTGAAAGATTAATACTCACATAAACACAATTAATTCAATCCAACTCCTAAAATTTGACTAACAATAATTAATTCATTTTTCAATATAGGCCAAACTAAATTAACACAAATTATATCAAATTAAATTGTGGTGACTTGAAAGTAATAAAGCAAGATTGCAAATTAAACCCAATTTTAACTTTTTAATCTAAGTATGCGTTCTAGGTGAGTGTAACACCCCATGTTTTTATTAACTATTTTTATTAGTTAATTGGAATTTTCGAGAAAAATAAATTTTTGAATGTAATAATTTTGTAGGATAAATATTTTAGAAGAATAAAACTTCAAGCGGAATTAAAATCAGAGTTAAAATGGATTTTATATTGATTTTACAATTTTTGTCCCTTATAAATTTTTTGGGCGGACTGTTAGATTTTAGGCATGATCGATCGATCGATGCTTGGGGGTAGATCGATCGACCCTCCTAGAAAACATGAGCAGCAAGCTGTTTTTAGAATTGGTGTAGGATTATGACTCCTAATCACTATATAACCTTGTTAATCTATAGGGGGACTTCTCATAATCACTTTTTCTTCACTTTTTCACCAGAGAACACTCCCAAATATTTTTCCTCTCGCTCATAATCATCAACCTTTTTCATAATCAAATTTTTGGCACAAGTTTTGGGAGGCTTAATTGGAGTTTAATCAAGTTTGGTCAAGAACACTCTTTTGCTATTTTTTCGCAAGGAATCCATATTTCTAATCAGATTTTCAACACAATCTTTACACGCATGAATACTTTATTCTTTTCCGTTAGTATTATGCATTTTAAGTGTCGCCTAAATACTTAATTACATGTTTTCTTAAAAATAATTAGTAACGTAATTAGAAAAAGTGGATACTAATTATGGGGCTATTTTTATAAAATCTATTAATCTGAATAATATTCATAACCCTTTGGGTACGTAGGATTCATGAGTGATTTTGGGTTTTATTGGTGTAGGTTGCATGTAGAAAAATCCTAGCTTTAAAATAATTGACTTTTGGGTGCATATAACTCATGTAATACATGTAAAGATAATAAAATTTGGTTTTTTCTGTATATACGATGAAAACTTGGAATATTTATTTTAAAATAATTAAATGAGATTATTTCGGTATTTTTGACGTTGTGATAATTTAATTAAAGGTTTAATTGAATTGGACTATCATGCGTAGTTTTATATGTTGATTAATTATGTTTGTTTGTGTGACCTTTTGGTATTATTATATTGCCTTTGTGACGACGGGTTGTTGGGTAATTTTTCTCTCCCTATACTTTAGGATGCCTTCTAGATTTGGGACTAGTGGTTAAAGCTTTTAATGATTTACGTCTTCTAGGTATGGGACTAGTGAGGTAGATTATTGTGTTTTTATCATCTTGGGGGTGGGCTGATTTTTATTACCTTATCGTCGTTACGCTAGTCTAGGTACGTGACTAAGTTGAGATTTATGTTGGAAAATCCTCCTATATATAGGTTAGGACGTATTGATAACTTAGGGACGCTTAGGTATGGGAATATGGGGTATTTTGAGGATCCCACATCGATTAAAAGGGTCGGGTAATTTATAAATTGTGAAATTGAGAATTAATGTCTAAGATAAAAAAAAAGGGGTATTAAAATTTGTGGCGACATAATGCGTCGGGGCCGACCATTTAAACGGGCCAGAGGGCGATTTATGTCGTGTCGTTTGTGGAACCATATCATGTGTTGGGGCCGACAGTTTAAATGGGTCAGAGGGAAATTGACAAGTGGAAGTGTGACTTTAATAAAAAGTGAGAACTATAATAAAAGTTGTTTAATTTAATTAAATTAATATCGTGGGGCTTGGGAATTTAAAACTATAATGGTGTGCCTTTATAAATGGGATTTCTGTGGGTAGTTAGTGATTTATAATTATCGCGTTTAATTATTCCGTTTAATTTAAAATATTCTATTGTGATATTTATTGCGTATAATGCTGCTGTTTGGATTCAAGGATCCTATTTGAGGGGAGTAGTGTGTATTCTTGCTCGGGGCTTTGGCTCTGACTCATGCGTTGACTAATCTTTTTCAGGATTAGAATTGGAGAAGCTGCATAAGTTTATCGGAGTTATCATTTGAAGGTGCAGTTGGAGTTATTCTTTTATGGCATAGTTTAGTTAGACTTTCCTTTTTAGTCGTATTTAATTATGAGACTTATTTTGAGTTTTGTTGGGCCATTCGGTTCCAAAGTTATTTAGAGAGTTTATTTTGGAATTATTTCAGAGTTTATTTAATCATTATTGGAGAATGGATTTTTGGAGTTAGCATACGATGCATCTTTTCTCTCTTAGTTGTTTATGAGCATTTGAGTTTGATTCAATTATTTATCTTATGGACTGGTTTATTTATGTCCCATATCTGTCTCATGCTAAGAATGGTAATTATTTACTCACGCCCGACATAGTTTTCGTGGCGGCCGATGCCAGAATTAGGCGGGGTGTGACAGATGGTATCAGAGCGTGGCCTTAGGTCTCGTAGCTTATGAGTCCATTTAACTTCCGTGTTACCAATCTTTGATTCCCTTTGTTGATTAGTACTCCTTGAGGCAAAGGGTCTAGCATACGTGTTAGATGTGTTTCTTGGAGATGTGAAGCTTTGTGCTAAGGACGTCATAGGCATTGCATTTATAACTAGTAGGCTTAATGTGAGGATCCTTAAAATGAATTTTGGAGGCGATAATTATTTTAGAGATTTTAGTGCAGATGTTAGGTATAGTATGTATCGAGTTTTGATGTTGAGATTTAATTTGAGGATGTTAGCATTTTGATGACTATCGGATATAGGATTGAGTGGGGGATTTGTGAGAGCGTGTGGTACGCCGTTATTTTCATATTTATGCGTATGTATATAGGTACTGTATATTATTTTACTGCTCGGGGGGTAGGTGCGCATAGAATTGGGTGTATGGGCGCCCAATTATGGCATTCTACGGGTTGGCATATGTGAGCCTTATTCTCTTTTTGCAAGATTTAAGTGTTTATGTGTATGCATCGTCTAATTTCGAGGACGAAATTCTTTGCTAGTGGGGAAGTATGTAATACCCCGTGTTTTTATTAACTATTTTTATTAATTAATTGGAATTTTTGAGAAAAATAAAATTTTGAATCTAATAATTTTTATTGGCTAAATATGTTGGTTGTGATTTTAGAAGAATAAAACTTCAAGCGAAATTAAAATCGGAGTTAAAATGGATTTTATATTGATTTTACAATTTTTGTCCCTTACAAATTTTTTGGGCAAACTGTCAGATTTTAGGCATGATCGATCGATCGATGCCTGGTGGTAGATCGATCGACCCTTCCAGAAAACGTGAGCAGCAAGCTATTTTTACAATTTGTGTTGGATTAGGACTCTTAATCACTATATAACCTTGTTAATCCGTAGGGAACTTCTCATAATCATTTTTTCTTCAGTTTTTCACCAGAGAACACTTCCAAATATTTTTCCTCTCGCTCATAATCATCAACCTTCTTCATAATCAAGTTTTTGGCACAAGTTTTGGGAGGCTTAATTCGAGTTTAATCAAGTTTGGTCAAGAACACTCTTTTGCTAATTTTTCACAAGGAATCCATATTTCTAATAAGATTTTCAACACAATCTTTACACGCATGAATACTCTATTCTTTTACTTTAGTATTATGCGTTTTAAGTGTCGCCTAAACACTTAATTACATGTTTTCTTAAAAATAATTAGTAACTTAATTAGAAAAAGTGGATACTAATTATGGGGCTGTTTTTATAAAATCTTTTAATCTGAATAATATTCTTAACCCTTTAGGTACGTAGGATTCATGAGTGATTTTGGGTTTTATTGGTGTAGGATGCATGTAGAAAAATTCTAGCCTTAAAATAATTGACTTTTGGATGCATATAACTCATGTAATACATGTAAAGATAATAAAATTTGGTTTTTCATGTATATACGATGAAAACCTGGTATATTTATTTTAAAATAATTAAATGATATTATTTGGGTATTTTTGACGTTGTGATAATTTAATAAAATGTTTAATTGAATTGGACTATCATGCGTAGTGTTATATGTTGATTAATTATGCTTGTTTGTGTGACTTTTGGGTATTCCTATAGTGCCTTTATGACGACGGGTTGTTGGGTAATTTTTCTTTCCCTATACATTAGGATGCCTTATAGGTTTGGGACTAGTGGGTAAGCCTTTTAATTATTTACGCCTTCAAGCTATGGGACTAGTGAGGGTAGATTATTGTGTTTTTATCATCTTCGGGGTGGGCTGATTTTTATTACCTTATCATCGTTACGCTAGTCTAAGTACGTGACTAAGTTGAGATTTATGTTGGAGAATCCTCCTATATATAGGTTAGGACGTATTGATAACTTGGGGACCCTTAGGTATGGAACTAAGGGGTATTTTGAGGATCTCACATCGATTAAAAGGGTGGGGTAATTTATAAATTGTGAAATTGAGAGTTAATGTCTAAGATAAAAAATGGGTATTAAAATTTTTTGCGACATAATGTGTCGCGGCCGACAGTTTAAATGGTCCAGAGGGCGATTTATGTCGTGTCGTGTGTGGAACCTTATCATGTGTCGGGACCGGCAGTTTAAACGGGTCAGAGGGCGATTGACAAGGGAAAGTGTGACACTTTAATAAAAAGTGACAACTATAATAAAAGATGGTTAATTTAATTAAATTAACATCTTGGGAATTTAAAACTATAAAGGTGTGCCTTTATAAATGGGATTTCTGTGGGAAGTTAGTGATTTATAATTATCGCGTTTAAATATTTCGTTTAATTTAAAATATTCTATTGTGATATTTAATGCGTATAATGGTGCTGTCTTGATTCAAGGGTCCTATTTGAGGGGAGTAGTGTGTATTCTTGCTCGGGGCTTTGGCTCTGACCCATGAGTTGACTAATCTTTTTCAGGATTAGAATTGGAGAAGCTTCATAAGTTTATCAGAGTAGTCATTTGAAGGTGCAGTTGGAGTTATTCTTTTATGGCATAGTTTAGTTAGACTTTACTTTTTAGTCGTATTTAATTATGAGACTTATTTTGAGTTCTGTTCGGCCATTCGGTTCCAAAATTGTTTAGAGAATTTATTTTGGGATTATTTCAGATTTTATTTAATCATTATTGGAGAATGGATTTTTGAAGTTAGCATGTGATGCATCTTTTATCGCTTCGTTGTTTATGAGCATTTGAGTTTGATTCAATTATGTATCTTATGGACTGGCTTATTTATGTCTCATATTTGTCTCATGTTAAGAATGGTAATTATTTACTCACGCCCGACATAGTTTTGGTGGCGACCGATGCCAGAATTAGGCGGGGTGTGACAGATGGTATCAGAGCATGGTCTTAGGTATCGTTGGTTATGAGTCCATTTAACTTCCGTGTTACCGATATTTGATTCCCTTTGTTGACTCGTACTCCTTAAGGTAGAGCGTCTAGCATCGTGTTAGATGTGTTTATAGGAGATGTGAAGCTTTAGGCTAAGGACGTCGTAGGCATTGCGTTTATTACTAGTAGGCTTAATGTGAGGATCCTTAAAATGAATTTTGGAGGCGATAATTATTTTAGAGATTTTAGTGTAGATGTTAGGTATCGTATGTATCGAGTTTTGATGTTGAGATTTAATTTGAGGATGTTAGCATTTTGATGACTATCGGATATAGGATCGAGTGGGGGATTTGTGAGAGCGTGTTGTACGCCGTTATTTTCATAGTTATGCGTATGTATATAGGTACTATATATTATTTTGTTGCTCGGGGGGTAGGTGCGCATAAAATTGGGTGTATGGGCGCCCAATTATCGCACTTTACGGGTAGGCATTTGTGAGCCTTATTTTCTTTTTGGGAGATTTAAGTGTTTATGTGTATGCTTCGTCTAATTTCGAGGACGAAATTCTTTGCTAGTGGGAAAGTATGTAACACCCCGTATTTTTATTAACTATTTTTATTAATTAATTGGAATTTTCGAGAAAAATAAATTTTTGAGTTTAACAATTTTTATTGGCTAAATATGTTGGTTATGATTTTAGAAGAATAAAACTTCAAGCGTAATTAAAATCGGAGTTAGAATGGATTTTATACTGATTTTACAATTTTTGTCCTTATAAATTTTTTGGGCGAACTGTCAGATTTTAGGCATCATCGATCGATCGATGCCTGGTGGTAGATCGATCGACCCTCCCAGAAAATGTGAGCAGCATGCTGTTTTTAGAATTTGTGTAGGATTAGGACTTCTAATCACTATATAACCTTGTTAATCCGTAGGGGGACTTCTCATAATTACTTTTTCTTCAGTTTTTCACCAGTGAACACTTCCAAATATTTTTCCTCTCGCTCATAATCATCAACCTCCTTCATAATCAAGTTTTTGGCATAAATTTTGGGAGGCTTAATTGGAGTTTAATCAAGTTCGGTCAAGAACACTCTTTTACTAATTTTTTGCAAGGAATCCATATTTCTAATCAGATTTTCAACACAATCTTTACACGCATGAATACTCTATTCTTTTTATTTAGTATTATGCGTTTTAAGTGTCGCCTAAACACTTAATTACATGTTTTCTTAAAAATAATTAGTAACTTAATTACAAAAAGTGGATACTAATTATGGGGCTGTTTTTATAAAATCTTTTAATCTGAATAATATTTCTAACCCTTTGGGTACGTAGGATTCATGAGTGATTTTGGATTTTATTGGTGTAGGTTGCATGTAGAAAAATCCTAGCTTTAAAATAAATGACTTTTGGGTGCATATAACTCATGTAATACATGAAAAGATAATAAAATTTGGTTTTTCATGTCTATACGATGAAAACTTGGTATATTTATTTTAAAATAATAAAATGATATTATTTGGGTATTGACGTTGTGATAATTTAATTAAAGGTTCAATTGAACTGGACTGTCATGTGTAGTTTTATATGTTGATTAATTATGCTTGTTTGTTTGACTTTTTGGTATTATTATATTGCCTTGTGACAACGGGTTGTTGGGTAATTTTGCTCTCCCTATACTTTAGGATGCCTTCTAGGTTTCGGACTAGTGGGTAAGCCTTTTAATGATTTACGCCTTCTAGGTATGGGACTAGTGAGGGTAGATTATTGTGTTTTTATCATCTTTGGGGTGGGCTAATTTTTATTACCTTATCGTCGTTACACTAGTCTAAGTACGTGACTAAGTTGAGATTTATGTTGGAAAATCCTCCTATATATAGGTTAGGACTTATTGTTAACTTGGGGACCCTTAGGTATGGGACTAAGGGGTATTTTGAGGATCTCACATCGATTAAAAGGGTGGGGTAATTTATAAATTGTGAAATTGAGAATTAATGTCTAAGATAAAAATCGGGTATTAAAATTTTTTGCGACATAATGTGTCGGGACCGATAGTTTACACGGGCTAGAGGGCGATTTATGTCGTATCGTGTGTGGAACCTTATCATGTGTCGGGGCCTACAGTTTAAACGGGCCAGAGGGTGATTGACAAGGGAAAGTGTGACACTTTAATAAAAAGTGAGAACTATAATAAAAGCTGGTTAATTTAATTAAATTAACATCGTGGGACTTGGGAATTTAAAACTATAAAGGTGTGCCTTTATTAATGGGATTTCTCTGGATAGTTATTGATTTATAATTATCTTGTTTAAATATTTCATTTAATTTAAAATATTCTATCGTGATATTTATTGCGTATAATGCTGTTGTCTGGATTCAAGGATCCTATTTGAGGGGAGTAGTATGTGTTCTTTCTCGGGGCTTTGGCTCTAACCCATGCGTTGACTAATCTTTTTCAGGATTAGAATTGGAGAAGCTGCATAAGTTTATCGGAGTTATCATTTCAAGGTTCAGTTGGAGTTATTCTTTTGTGGCATAGTTTAGTTTGACTTTCCTTTTTAGTCGTATTTAATTATGAGACTTATTTTGGGTTCTGTTTGGCCATTCGGTTCCAAAATTGTTTAGAGAATTTATTTTGGGATTATTTCAGATTTTATTTAATCATTATTGGAGAATGGATTTTTGAAGTTAGCATGTGATGCATCTTTTATCACTTCGTTGTTCATGAGCATTTGAGTTTGATTCAATTATGTATTTTATGTACTGGCTTATTTATGTCTCATATTTGTCTCATGTTAAGAATGGTAATTATTTACTCACGCCCAACATAGTTTTGGTGGTGACCGATGCAAGAATTAGGAGGGGTGTGACAGATGGTATCAGAGCATGGTCTTAGGTCTCGTAGGTTATGAGTCCATTTAACTTTCGCATTACTGATCTTTGATTCCCTTTGTTGATTCGTACTCCTTAAGGAAGAGGGTCTAGCATGCATGTTAGATGTGTTTCTTGGAGATGTGAAGCTTTGTGCTAAGGACGTCGTAGGCATTGCGTTTATAACTAGTAGGCTTAATGTGAGGATCCTTAAAATGAATTTTGGAGGCGATAATTATTTTAGAGATTTTAGTGCAGATGTTAGGTATCGTATGTATCGAGTTTTGATGTTGATATTTAATTTGAGGATGTTAGCATTTTGATGAATTTCGGATATAGGATCGAGTGGGTGATTTGTGAGAGTTTGTGGTACGCCGTTATTTTCATAGTTATGTGTATGTATATAGGTACTATATATTATTTTGTTGCTCGGGGGGTAGGTTCGCATAGAATTGGGTGTATGGGCGCCCAATTATGACATTCTATGGGTAGGCATATGTGAGCCTTATTTTCTTTTTGCGAGATTTAAGTGTTTATGTGTATGCTTCGTCTAATTTCGAGGACGAAATTCTTTGCTAGTGGGGAAGTATGTAACACCCCGTGTTTTTTATTAACTATTTTTATTAATTAATTGGAATTTTTGAGAAAAATAAATTTTTGAATTTAATAATTTTTATTGGCTAAATATGTTGGTATGATTTTAGAAGAATAAAGTTTCAAGCGGAATTAAAATAGGAGTTAGAATGGATTTTATATTGATTTTACAATTTTTGTCCCTTATAAATTTTTTGGGCGAACTGTCAGATTTTAGGCATGATCGATCGATCGATGCCTGGTGGTAGATCGATCGACCCTCCCAAAAAACGTGAGCAGCAAGATGTTTTTAGAATTTGTGTAGGATTAAGACTCCTAATCACTACATAACCTTGTTAATCCGTAGGGGGACTTCTCATAATCACTTTTTCTTCAGTTTTTCACCAGAGAACACTTCCAAATATTTTTCCTCTCGCTCATAATCATCAACCTTCTTCATACTCAAGTTTTTGGCACAAGTTTTGGGAGGCTTGATTGGAGTTTAATCAAGTTTGGTCAAGAACACTCTTTTGCTCATTTTTCGCAAGGAATTTAGATTTCTAATCAGATTTTCAACACAATCTTTACAGGCATGAATACCTTATTCTTTTCCTTTAGTATTATGCGTTTTAAGTATCGCCTAAATACTTAATTACGTGTTTTCTTAAAAATAATTAGTAACTTAATTAGAAAAAGTGGATACTAATTATGGGGTGGTTTTTATAAAATGTTTTAATCTGAATAATATTCATAACCCTTTGGGTACGTAGAATTCATGAGTGATTTTGAATTTTATTGGTGTAGGTTGCATGTAGAAAAATCATAGCTTTAAAATAATTGACTTTTGGGTGCATATAACTCATGTAAGACACGTATAGATAATAAAATTTGGTTTTTGATGTATATATGATGAAAACTTGGTATATTTATTTTAAAATAATTAAATGAGATTATTTGGGTATTTTTGACGTTGTGATAATTTAATTAAAGGTTTAATTGAATTGGACTATCATGCGTAGTTTTATATATTGATTAATTATGCTTGTTTGTGTGACTTTTTGATATTATTATATTGCCTTTGTGACGACGGGCTATTGGGTAATTTTTCTCTCCCTATACTTTAGGATGCCTTCTAGGTTTGGGACTAGTGGGTAAGCCTTTTAATGATTTACGCCTTCTAGGTATGGGACTAGTGAGGGTAGATTATTGCATTTTTATCATCTTGGAGGTGGGCTGATTTTTATTACCTTATCGTCATTACGCTAGTCTAAGTACGTGACTAAGTTGAGATTTATGTTGGAAAATCCTCCTATATATCGGTTATGACGTATTGATAACTTTGGGACCCTTAAGTATGGGACTAAGCGGTATTTTGAGGATCTCACATCGATTAAAAGGGTGGGGTACTTTATAAATTGTGAAATTGAGAATTAATGTCTAAGATAAAACACGAGTATTAAAATTTGTGGCGACATAATGTGTTGGGGCCAACAGTTTAAACGGGTCAGAGGGCGATTTATGTAGTGTGTGGAACCTTGTCATGTGTCGGGGCCAACAGTTTAAATGGGTGAGAGGGCAATTGACAAGGGGAAGTGTGACACTTTAATAAAAATTGAGAACTATAATAAAAGCTGGTTAATTTAATTATATTAACATCGTGGGACATGGGAATTTAAAACTATATTGGTTTACCTTTATAAATGGGATTTCTGTGGGTAGCTAGTGATTTATAATTATCGCGTTTAATTATCCCGTTTAATTGAAAGTATTCTATTTTGATATTTATTGCGTATAATGCTGTTGTCTGGATTCAAGGATCCTATTTGAGGGGAGTAGCGTGTATTCTTTCTCGGGGCTTTGGCTCTAACCCATGCATTGATTAATCTTTTTCAGGATTAGAATTGGAGAAGCTGCATAAGTTTATCGGAGTTATCATTTGAAGGTGCAACTGGCGTTATTCTTTTATGGCATAGTTTAGTTAGACTTTCCTTTTCAGTCGTATTTAATTATGAGACTTCTTTTGAGATTTGTTGGGCCATTCAGTTCCAAAGTTGTTTAGAGAATTTATTTTGGGATTATTTCAGATTTTATTTAATCACTATTGGAGAATGGATTTTTGGATTTAGCATGTGATGGATATTTCATCGCTTAGTTGTTTATGAGCATTTGAGTTTGATTCAATTATGTATCTTATGGACTGGTTTATTTATGTCTCATATATGTGTCATGCTAAGAATGGTAATTATTTACTCACGCCCGACATAGTTTTGGTCGCGGCCGATGCCAGAATTAGGCGGGGTGTGACAGTGAGTTAAATAATATAAAAGAAAAAATCTCAGTACATGGTGATGTATGAGAAAAATCCAAATGGAAAAAAAATTCGGACGGCCCTGGCCTAACAAATCCACTAGATACGTTTTACAATTACAAGACAAAATTCTTACAACACTCGAATTGACTCCATTTAAGCCCCAACACTTCTTCTTGAAAATACCTCCATATAATTGATAACCACGATGTCCATAGCAGTATTGGATTCCACCAATGGAGGTACAATCCACCGTCAACCACACATGGTGCCTTTCACCACGTGAGAAAGTCGTAGCACAAACTTTTCTCCTTTATGGGTAGAGAGTAAACCCAAACTTCTCTTCTTATTGGTGTAGAGAAAACCCGGTTCCAAAACTCTCCAAGCAAATATATATATATGAACTTGGAATTAAACTAACATATGGGTGTATGCGTTTTGGTAGAATTTAATCCATGAAATCAAAAACACAAAACCTGAACTTTTGATGAAACCCTTTTTTACTCTCAAGGTGTAGAAGATAGTATGTCAAAAGTTACTTAGAAAAGTGGGTAAAAACTGTCAGAAAAACTATTCCCGCTGAAATCTCATTCGAACAACTTTTTGAGGTCGTTCGAATGGGTCGTTCGAACGAGATTTCAGAAGATAAATTGGTCAAAAACTCGTTGGAAATTTCTCATTCGAATGAAGATGTTTGAACAAAATTTCGACTGAAAAACTGATAATATTGGTTTCAAGTCGTTTGAAGCTTGTTCGATTTCTCGTTCGAATGTAAATCTCGTTCGAACAACAATTCGAAGGAAAATGCAGAAAATCCAACATTTTCATTTGAGGCCCAAAAACTTTAAACAAAAGTTCTAAAAAGATTTTCTGAAAATAAAAAAGTCTATTAGACAAAAATAACACTCATAAAAATATTCCAAGTCTCCCTATATATATATTTATTAAATGCATTCATACCTTTTAGAGACATTGAAATCCTCATGTTGATGACGTGAAACGTTAGAACGATAACCCGACAAGGATGAACTTGAATATCTAGGCCGCTATGTTTTCAATATACACACATCATAGGCTTGGAAGGATACACAACAACATATATCCTATGACTCAAATAGTTTTGTCTGCAATTAAGCCAAAACAGCATATGGACTCAAGTGAAAATTTGTGTCCTTACAAATCTCTACAAATCTCCCCCTTTGCTATTTCGGGACAAAATCCAACCAAAAATCCTAAATGGCCATCAAGCTCATCTAGAAACAACCCAAAAAAAAGGCCCTATGACTCGATCCAAGGATGAGCTTTGTCGTTTTACCGAATTTGTCGCTAGAAAGATAATTCCTGCACACTTAATCACACCATCAAACGCATAGGGAATATAACAATAGTAAATGCAATGTAAATAAATACTCTCCCTTAAATAATTCTCCCCCTTTATCAAACAATGATCTACCTATAAAGATAGCATCCCCCCCCCCCTCCCCAAGTTAGATCTCCTAAAGTAAAGGTCTAGATACCATATCTCCCCTTTTTTGTTCAGGAATAGACAAAGGTTAAAGAATTATAAACGAACTTATTTCTCCCTCTTATTTAAGGAAAAAACTATTTCTCCCCCTAAAGTTTAAACAAGGGATATGAGTTAAGAAGAAACAAGATAAACATGCAATGGTGTATAAATAGGAAAAATAAAGCATATGTTAACAGTAAAATCCAACTAATCCACATAATAATAAAGGATACCAATTATGATGCGATGGAAAAAAATGATACCAATTAAAATGTATTAGCATAAGCATGGGATATCAACCAAAATTCGCAATAATATAGTTACCAATTATGACTTCAAAGCATATATGGACTAGCAAGTAAGGCAAAGACTCAAAGGCAAAAAAATACCATATATATATACACACATACACACAATGAATATCACTAACGCACACGCACATATACATAGGTATAAACACCACAAATGACACAAAATACATTAATCTTTTCACACTCGTATGGAAAAAATTTGTCCAAATACATATGGTAAATGGAAGTGTAGGGGTGTGAACTAGCAACAATTAATTTATGACCCAATCACTTAAAATATGTTCACGGAGTTCTCATTTGATTGCAAAACTTTATCACATTTAGAAATAGCCTCATGTGACAATATAAATTGAACTCAATGAACAAACATACACAATAAACACAAGCCTAGAATTTCGATGATTCTTCAAACCAATAGAGTCGTGATAATAAAAGCATAACTAGGATACAAAGTTATTGTGCAAACCGATTGAAACATCCAACCAAACTCCTTATAAGTTTCTTTCCCTTTTTCTTTTGATCATATCAACTAAACTAAATAGTCCTTGGCTAATTTTTCTTTTATAATGCCATATTTTTAAGGAAAATTATTCAATGGTAGTTGTCTTTCGCAACCCGATTCCATTGAAAAATAACTACAACACCTGATAAATATTTTCTAATTTTTTACATACGGGAAACGGTTATTACATGCACAAATAGTCCATAGTCATAGCAACATGTAGATGAATAAATTGATAGGAGAACATATCACTTAGCTTAAATATACATGTGAAGTTTAAATTTCAAATGAGATCGTGCATATGTGAATATAGGCATATAAAAATAGAATCCATTAAGCAATACAAAATCCAACTACTCCATGCAAGCATGACAAAGAATACTTTAAGGATTGACAATCTTAACCAAAAGTTCTATCCACATGGAAGCGGAAAGGGAAAGGATTCAACCACAAGTATATGCCACATAAAGTGTGTCAAACTAAAATACACACAAAACAAGAAAATCTTTTTGAGTTTTTCAAAAAATTTCAACAAACACAAAAATTCAAGTCAAAAGAAAAAAAAATATTTTTGTATTTTTCTCAATAAGATACAAACAAATAAAAATAAATACAAAAGATATACAAAGCTCATAATTCTAGCATGTGATTAATCATGGGGCATAGACTAGAAAATGATAGATGTACATACAACAAGCATAAATAAATCTTGAAGCACAAAAACGCTAGAGTAGTAGAATAGGCTAACACGTTTAACCATTAATTTTAGCATGGGAGGTATCACGTGATAGAAAATGAGAGTCATAAATCCTATTTTATAAATTTACCAAGTCGGATCTCCTAACCTAAACAAGTGAAGTCTGACAATCTCGGGATTGGTTGACCTTGGCTATTTCCGTGACCTTACTCTAGGATTTCCTAGGATCCTTTTTTAGATAATTTTTTTTCCTAAGATGACCTTTTCGACCACAATGTGAGCAAGTAAAGAACCAGAGAAAAGTGGCACTTAAGGATTGACCTTTAGAAGTGTTCCTATGTGATACTCTCAAAAGAGTGGTTTTGTTTTTGTTAGTGGAAGAAATATAAGAATCGAAGCCTATACCACAAGTGTCATTTTTAATTTGGATTGTGCGTAAGATTTTAACTAGTCTTTCAGACCTACACTCTAAATGAAATTTGACTCGACTTGAGTCTCTTCACTTTATTCCAACTCTAAAATGCGTGACTCAAGCAAACCCTTACTCTCTTCAAACATGAAAATCACTTTCTTCATAGTCTCCATTAAACCTCTAAGGCTATCTCTCTCACCTTCTACGTACTCAATCTTTTCACGAAGAGCTTTCTCACATTTTCTAAGGTCTTCAACTAACGCACTCTCATTATTAACCTTGGCACGTTCCCTCAAACTAGCTTCTAACTTCAAATTATACCTTTTTCATTTCATAGATTCTTCATATAACTCTCTAAAGGCAATTTGAAGTTAACTCTAATCAACCTCTTCTTCACTTTCACTTTCTCTCTCTCTTCTCCACTCTCTAAATCATCAAAAACATTGGATTCACAAACTTTGGCCTTGGAAGTATCATGTATTAAATGTCATCATTGGACGAATTCTCCCTATCACTTACATGACTTGCCCTGAAAGCGATAAAGTTGCGCTCAATGGGGGATTCGGGTCCCTCTTCCTTATCACTATCACTAAGGGTAGCATTGCATGAAATTGGTTGCTTTCCCTCTCTCCATAGTTTAGTGGGGCATTCAAAAGCCTTATGGACATACCCTTCCCAACCAAAACACCAATTTGGCTCGTCCCTATTAAGATCTTCATTATGATTTTTAGGGATTTTCTCAGGCTTGTTATGCTTGGATTTATCAAATTTCTTATATTCATTTTCGAGTCTCTCTTTATTAGTCTTAAAAAATATTCTAAATTTTCTAGCAAACATTACCATATCTTCCGAGCCAAAATCACTCTCATCATTCGAAACTTATTTTTCCTCTTTTTGGGCTTTCAAAGCGATGCCCCTATCTTTCTTCTTTTCGGTCTTAAAGGAAAACGTGTCAAGTTCATAGGTTTATAAATCACCTACGAGCTCTTCTATCCTCATAGAGGCTAAAGTGGGTAAAGAATTCAACACGGTCACTTTAGGAATGAATCTATCGGGTAGGGACCTTGAAATTTTCTTTACTACTCGGTCGTCAGGTATCTTTTCTCCAAAATTAAAAGATGAATTTACAACATCGGAAAGTCTAGCATAAAATTCACCAACAGTTTCATTTTCAAGCATTTTAATGGTCTCGAATTGAGTGGTGAAGTTTTGGAGTTTCTAAGATTTTACGACACTAGTTCCCTTATGGGTGAGTTGTAAAATATCCCAAGCTTGTTTAGCAGTTTCACACGTCATGATACGTCGGAATTCATCCAGTGTGATCGCACTAAATAAAGCATTCAAATCTTGGGAATTAAAATTTTCTAATGTCAATTCATTTTTAGTCCATCTCTCTACAGGTTTGGAGACACATTCATTTTCTACTAAACATGTAGATGGGGACCAACTGTTAACGACAAACATCCAAACCCTCTCATCTATAGACTTGAGTGCCGATTTCATACGGCTTTCTAGTATGCGTAATTAGAAACATAAAAAACAAGAAATTTTAAAAATGGGGAAAATTACTTTTTTTAAGCTAGACATAAAAGGATCTAAACGCAATAACTTAGTGGTTCCTGGTCTGATACCACTTGTTGTCCTTGGTGGAACACAAGGCCCCAAATTTAAAATTAGTTCAAATTAACAAAATCGTTCAAATAAATTTCCAACTAAAAATTCATTTCAAATTTTAACCAAAAACAAACTTCTACTTTTAATTTCTTCCAAATTAAAATTAAACAAAACTAGAAGTGAAATAAAAACTACTCAAACATTAATATTCACTTAAACACAATTAGTTCAACCCAAGTCCTAAAATTTTCCTAACAATAATTAATTCATTTTTCAATATAGGCCAAAAAAAATTAACATAACATTTATCTAATTAAATTGTGCCGACATGAATTAAATTAACCTTACCTAAATAATAAACTAGCGCCAACTTAAAGCAAGATTGCAAATTAAACCCAATTTTATGTTTTGAACCTAAGCATGTGTTCTAGATGAGTTAAACAAGATAAAATAAGCAATGTTACTACAAGGCGATGTACGAGGAAAACCCAAATGGGAAAAATCTCGGATGGCCCTGGTCTAATAAATCCACTAGATACGATTTTACAATTACAAGATAAAAGACTTACAACACTCAACTTGACTCCCTACAAGCCCCGACATTTCTTCTTGAAAATAACTCCATCTAGTTGATAACCACGACATCCATCGCAGACTTGGACTCCACCAATGGAGGCACAACCCACCGTCAACCACACATGGTGCCTTTCACCTTCTGAGAAAGATGCAACACAAACCTCTTCTCCTTTATGGGAAGAGAATGAGCCCAAACTTCTCTTCTTGTTGATGTAGAGAAAAGTTGGTGCTAAAACTCTCCAAGCAAAGATATATATATATATATATATATATATATATATATATATATATATATGAACTTTGAATTAAAATAACATATGGGTGTATGTGTTTTGGTAGAATTTAATCCATGAAAACAAAAACACAAAACTTGATCTTTTGATGAAAAACCTTTTTGCTCTCAAGCTGTAGAAGATAGTATGTCAAAAGTTACATAGAAAAGTGTGTTTCCCGCATAAACTAAGTCTGTAAAAAAGATAGTGGGAAAAGTGGGAAAGTGGGTAAAAACTACGAAAAAAACGGTTCCCGCTGAAATCTCGTTAGAACTATTTTTTGAGGTCGTTCGAACGGGCTCGTTCGAACGACTTTTTCAGGTCGTTCAAATGGGCTCGTTCGAACGAGAATTCAGAAGACAAATAGGCCAAAAACTCATTGGAAATATCTCGTTCGAACGACATTTCGAACAAAAAAATAATCTTGGTTTCAAGTCGTTTGAAGCTCGTTCAATTTCTCGTTCAGACGAAAATCTTGTTTGAACGACAATTCAAACGAAAATGTAGAAAATATAACATTTTCATTTGAGGCCCAAAAACATTAATAAAAAGTCCAAAAAATATTTTCGAAAAATAAAAATTCGATTACAAAAAAAACACCCATAAAAATATTCCAAGTCTCCCTATATATATATTAAATGCATACATTCCTTTTGGAGACATTGGAATCCTCATTTTGATTATGTGAAACATGGAAAAACCCGACAAGGATGAACTCGAATATCTAGGCCGCTACGTCTTCAACATACAATCGTTATAGGCTTGGAAGGATAGACAAGAATATCTATCCTATGACTCAAATGGTTTTGTCCGAAATTAGGCCAAAACTACATATGGACTTATTTGGAAATTTGTGTCCTTAAAATTCAATTTTTTGACATTTTAAAATATGTGTGAAGTTTTGAAAAGGCTCACTTGTACCCCTCTCCCCCCAACTTAGACTTTGCATTGTCCTCAACGTCAAGGGCTAAAATATAAATAAGAAAATAATTGAGTGTGAAATATAGAAAAAATAAAATTTAAAATGAAATAAGGACATGATGTAACTCAAACACAATTTTCATTCATAGCAACGACGAAGAATACATAACTTATTTGAAAGATAAAACAATTACACATGAAGAAACTACATAAAGGAAATTCATGTCCATAAATAATTCCATGCTAAGACGGTGGAGGTCCGCTTGGATACGCATCATCATTGAGGTATCTCAGAGGTAACCATCTCGAAAATAATTCCTTTCTTGACGGTGCTACGCTAGTAACCCGTTAAGTCAGGACTCGATTTGTTCCTTGCATCTATTTATCACCGTCGTTTCATAACCACGCTCATCAAAAAATCACCTTCAAATTCGAGTCCGCCGAATCATCATCTTCTTGCTTCCCTTGATTAAATTTCCTTCCATATTCTTCTTCTTCTTCTTCTTCTTCTTCTTCTTCTTTGGTCTCTTCCTCATCATCACCCCTACTCCCATTTTGACATCTTCAAAAATTAATTTGGGAGGAGGGGTTGGTTGCAAGCTTCCTTATTACTTTGGTCCACCGATGTTGAGTTTGTGGTCTTGGGCACTCGGGAATAAAAGTCATACCATTGGGGCAGTAAGCTGCACTTGTGATCTCGTCAAAATAAATGTTGGCAAGTCTCATTTTTTACACCATGTCGAACAAGAAGTAAAGAAATATTTCATGACCCAAGCGGATTGTGAAATCGTTCTTAGTCGGGAGGATAGTATCGCATGTGATGAGATTCTCTAACCTAGTGAGGGCAATGAGTTTTTTGGATGGGAAGGTATCACTCGTCCAAGGAGAGTCTCGGGGCCACCGACTAAAAAGCTCAAGACGAGGGATGTCTTTTCGACGGTAGGGGCAGTTGTAAGACTTAATTACTTGACCCCCGTCACTTTCATTTGGAGTTAAAAATTTGACGAGATAAGGGAATCACGACACCATTAATGTACGCGTCATATTTTCCATTGAAGGTGCAAATAGGGGCCCCTAAAATTGTTTGACTATGGTTCATAAATGGCACCCTCATCATTGGCAAACCAATTCTTCCACTGGAAACATGAAAAAAGAGAGATCACGTTATCTGGCATGTCATTCCAAATGATTTTTTTAATAAAAAATGTACATAGAGGGCTAAAATAGTCATTGCATAAATTCTATTCTTGTGGGGAATGAAATGTTTCTCTGTTGTCGCCCATGATTACGTCGGTGGACTTGTACTTTTTCAAGTAGAGATTGGGGACCATTGGAAAAGGTATGAAACTTAGGGAGAAAATCGAATAATTCTAGGAAATGAGAGGATTTTTGAAGGTGTGAGGAAGAATGGTAGAGGGTGGGGTATTTATAGGTGGGAAATGGTTGAAAAGGCGGGAAAGTGAGAGGTTATTTTGGTGGGAAATGGATGGGTTCAGAAAAATGAAAAAATTGAAAAGTGGGGGAGTGTTTTGGGGTTAATTTTCATGGTTGGGGTAAGCGGGATGTTTTTCGGTGGAGGGAATGTGAAAGGTTAGGAAGTAAAGGAGGAAACAAAAAGAAAATTTTGGATTTCCCACTCATAAAAGAGAATCGGCTCTCTTTAGGGGCCGGTCCGAACCCGTTAGGTCAGTAAAATGGTTCAATCTCAAATCAAACCGGTTGGATTTTGATGTTTGCCAAAATCAAACCTTTGGCTCTGAGGGTTTAGTTTTTGGACAAAACCTCTTCGCTGAGGGTTCGATCTTCCGGACACATTTTTTTCATGTTTCCTTTTTTCTTGACAAATTTCATGCTCCCTTGGGCAAAAGTGGTGGGTTTCCTAGAAGTCTCCCAGGGCTCAACATAAATTCCACATTTTTTACGGATAATAATCAAATTAACAGCGGACTCATTTTGCACTCTCGGGATGGGTCTTTGAATACCAAAAAAAAATTACTATCACAAAAATGCACACGACTCACTTCGCGGCAGACAAACCACTCACATGATTCAAATATACAACAAAACTTACCCCATACATGTAGGTGATGGGACGACCTCTCTCCAAAACCTACTCATCCCCGTACATGAGGTTCAACAATAAAATTGTCTTCACTTTACCATGACATGCCTCTATATATGGATTTAGGCGCTATCCATTTAATTTTAACGTGATCCCATCCTTCGGATCCTCCACTTCTATTTCACTGTGTGGGAACACTTCCTTCACAACGAACGGTCTGAACTATATTGATCGTAATTTTCTGGTAACAATTGTAGACGTGAATTGTATAGGAGAACTTTTTAACACGAATGAAACTCTTTGCAATTTATATTTCGATAATGGGATCATCCCTTCTTTTTCAATGCGGGTGCTCTCATACGTATCATTTCGTATTTCTACCAACTCATTTAATTGGAGTTTTCATGTTTCTCCGTCTTTATCCAAGTTTAAGTTTAATCTCTTGATTGCCCAATACGCCTTGTGTTTTAACTCAACGGGGAGGAGCCAATGATTTCCATACAAAAAGTGGAATGGGGACATCCTGAGGGGGTTCTTATAATCGGTTCAATAAGCCCATGGCGCATTGAGTAATCGGGTAGGCCAATCCCAATAACAGGGATCACCGATCTTTTTTAGAATGGTTTTAATCTCTTGATGTTCTAGCTCAGCTTGTCCATTAGTTTGTGGGTGGTAAGTTGTCCTAACCTTATGTACAAGTCCATAGGACGATTGTAAAAGTGTGTTACGTTGTCACTAATGATGACTTTAGATGAACCAAAACAAGAAAGTATGTGTTCATGGTTGAACTTTACCACCACCTTACTATCATTCGTGCATGTAGCTATTGCCTTTACCCATTTAAACATATAATCTACCACAACAAGGATGTATAAAAAAACAAAAGATGGAGGAAAGGGTCCCATGAAGTCAATGACACAATAGTCGAACATATAAATAGTGAGAATAAGGGTCAACGACATCATATTGCGTCTAGTAATAGTGCTCATCTTTTGGCATCTCTCGCAAGATCGATAAAATACGTTCACATCCCGAAAGATAGTGGGCCAATAGAGATCGCATTAAAGAATCTTTGAGGCCATATTATTCATGGAAAAGTGGCCTTCACGCCCTTCTGAATGACACTTTGAATCTCATCATCCAGTATACATTTCTGGATTATTTGGTCAATAAAATACTTAAGTAGATAAGGATCATCATTAAACCACATGCGCGACCAAGTAAAAAAATTCCTCTTCTCTTACGGATTCCAATCGGAGGGGAGAACCCCCGTCACTAGATACTTCATGATGTCCGCAAACCAAGGTAGAGAGGAACTAGAAAAAATTTCTCATCAAAAAAATACTCGCTTATGGGCATGGGATCTTAAGGCACATCGAACGAGAGCCTAAACCAATGATTAACTACAATATTTTTCACTCCTTTCTTGTCTTTAATGGAAAGATAAAATTTTTGGAGTAGAAATATCGACCTATTGAGGTACGACTTTGCATCCTTCTTGGAAAGAAGGTATTTGAATTCCACGTGTTTAGTAAATCATATAATGGGTGACCTGATAAGATATGAACGAAATTTGTCAAGGACGAACACTATCGCTAACAATTCTTTCTCTGTAGTGGAGTAGTTTAATTGGGGTTCGATTAAAGTCCATCTAGCATAATATATTACATGTGCTTTCTTATCTCTTCTTTTCCATAAAACATGACCTACTGCATAGTCACTCGCACCACACATTAGCTCGAATAGAAAGTTCCAATCCGGAGCTTGCATGATGGGAGTGGAGACGAGCATTGTCTTTAATTTCTCAAATGCCTCTTGTCACTCTTCGCTCCACTCAAAAGGGTCATGCTTAACTAGTAATTCCCTCAAAGGCCTATCTATGGAGCTAAAATCCTTAAAAAACCTACAATAGAACCCAGGGTGTCCAAAAAATGAGCGTATGTCTTTTAGTGACTTGGGTGGGGAAGTTCAATAATTATGTCAATTTTCACCCTATCCACTTTTATGCCCTTGAATGATACTATGTGTCCTATATCTACTCCTTCGATAACCATGAAGTGACATTTCTCCCAATTTAGCACTATGTTCTTTTCCGCACATCGAGCAAGTAACTTCTCAAGATTAGTAAGAAAATAGTCAAAAGAGGTGCCAAAGACGCTAAAATCATCCATGAGCACCTCACGGCCTCCCTCAACCATGTCACTAAAAAGACTTAACATGAACCTTTTAAAGGTCGCAGACGCATTACAGAATCCAAATGGCATCCTTTTATAGTCAAAAGTGTCAAAAGGAGATGTGAATGTTGTCTTTTCATGGGGAAGAAGTTCCACCTCTATTCGGTTATAACCCAAACAACCGTCTAAAAAATAGTAAAATGGGTGGCTCGAAACTCTCTCGAGCATTTGGTCCATGAACGACAAAGGGAAGTGGTATTTTTTAGTGCCGGCAATTAGTTTCCGATAATCAATAAAAATGCTCCACCTAGTGGTGGTATATTTTGGAATAAGTTCTCCTTTTGCATTCTCAACCACGATCATTCCCAACTTCTTGGGAACTACTGGTATTGGACTAGACCATTTACTATCCGAGATAGGATAAATGGTGCCTTCATTCAATATCTTTATAATTTTCGTTCTTACTACATCGTTCATGATTGTGTTTAATCTTCTTTGCATTTCCCTAGAGGGCTTTACGTCCTCCTTTATGTGGATTTTATGGGTAAAAATCAAGGGATTTATACCTTTTATATCCGCACTAGACCCGCCAAAATCACCCTTTTGCTTTCTCAAAATCACTATAAGCTTTCCTTCTTACTCTTTATCTTGGCTAGAGGAGATAATAATAGGATATGTCTCATACCCCCCCCCCCCCCCCCCCAAATAAGCATATTTGACGTTGGAAGGTATTTTCTTCAATTCGAGTTTAGGAAATTTAACATCGGATGTATCCTTGTAGTATTCCCTCTATGGTGATTCCTCTAATCGCAAGACCCAACTCACATCTCTCACATCCTCAATCTCGCCCTCACCTAGTATCTCTCTCATCCTACTCACCCCTTGATCTAACTCGAATTACTCTCTTTGTCGCTCTCTCTAGCCGTCACTAGAAATGCCTCAAGTGGGTACCTAACATTATTACCCTCAAAATGTTCGTGTACTACCTCCTCGATAATATATGTGTCATGTAAATCGTCCTCATCACCCTTTTGCTTGGTGATTTTGAAGATATTCATTTTAAGTGTAATATTCCAAATGCTACTTGAATTTGAGCATTATGCATATGAATCAACGCGTTAGCTGTAGCTAGGAAAGGATGTCCAAGAATGACGGGAACATGATGACTCGATGTGGAGGAAGGCTCCATGTTCCAAATGATAAAATCTATCGATAAGTAGAAAGCGTCAATTTAGAAGATCACACCCTCAACTACCCCAAGAGGTACCTTCACAGAACAATTTATAAGTGGAGATTAATTTTAATTGGAGTTAATATCTCCCAAATTGAGATTTCTATAGATGGAATAGGGTAAAATATTGACATTCTCACTTAGATCTAATAAAGATCTCTCTATTTTACTATATCCAATAATGCACGAAATGGTGGGGGCTCCTGGATCTATAAACTTTTGTGGGAGGTCACACAAAATTAATGAAATAAAATTTTATGCAGGAAAACCTTCTTCTTTACCTTTAATTATTATTTCACCATGAGTAAAGAACTTAGCATATGCTGGAATTTTCTTTATAGCATCGAGAAAAGGTAGGTTTAGCTTCACTTGCTTAGGGACGTCTAAAATTTCATCACGTTAGGCCCTTTTAGGAGAAGGGACCAACCATTGAAGCTCTTGTGTGGCTATTGGGGGTTTTACAACCACTTCGGGCCTAATCGTGTCTTATTTATTGCTCTCTTCCAAGGGGGTATCATCGACTTCTTGCGTGACGAGAAAAAACTGTCTTTTTTTTACGTCTTGTGGAGGAGGTGACAAGTCAATAACTCTTCCACTACATAAAGTGGTTACAACTTTACATTGATCTTGATTTTTATTAGGAGTCGATCTCACACAGTTTTGACCTTGGGGAGGTCGTTGTCCTTGGGCGGGAAACTTTCCCTTATCTTAGACATTCAAAGAGGAATGTAACTTAGATAAAGATGTTTTTAATCAGAAAACATTTTGAGCATTTTGACATTAATCCATAACTAAGTTTGCGTGAATTGGGCAAGAGTGTCCTCGACACTTTTCCATTATGGTATCACATACGGCGCAGGAGGAGGTGCTTGCATTTGTGGCATATGTTAAAAATGTGGGAGTTGTGGTGGTTGTTGGGAAACGTGCTGATTTGGGTTCATTGACTCATTCTATTGCCCATAATTAAAATAAAAATGGTTTCGCCACGAGGGATTAAATGAGTTACCATGAGGGGCGTCAAAATTTCATGTATAAGCTCTCACCGCTTCAACTTCATCTTAAAGCATAATTTTGTAGGCGAGGATAGTTGGACATTCCTTTGTTAAATGTCCCGCCTCACAAATCGCATAAATATCCTTCTTTAAAACTCGAGATGGGACGGATGTATCTCTCCCCCTAACTTCAACCAGGTCTTCTTTTTTCTTGGCTAATTGATTAATTTGAAGCTTTAACTCGGCTTCCTTATCCAATTGGTAGAGTCCGGATGAGGAAGTATCTATGAGCATGATTCTATCTTTGGGTTGGGTGTTCAGATCGATGGGTTTCAAGATTATGTAGTCTCGGTGACATACTTAAAGTGGGACTCAACATCGTTCACATTTATCCCAAAGAACACTTCTGGGCACATTATTTCTATGAGCTTAGTTTGAACCCATGATGAAAGTAGGAGCTGAGTCTCCACTTATCAAAATCGGGATGTGGGCACATATTAACCAACTCGTTGAACCTCTCCCAAAACTTATCAAAGGGCTCATTATCGTCTTGCTTATATGTTTGAATTTGATCCCTAATAAAGTTGGTCCTATGAGTGGGATATAAATTTGGGAGAAATTTATCTTTCTTGTCTCTCCATGTAGTGATATAGTTTGGTCTTAAAGAACAACCCAAGTCTTAGCCATGTCTTTAAGTGAGAAGGGTAAAATCTTGAGATGTATGACATCTTAGGTTCAAGATTGATCGTTAAATGTTTTAGATGCCTCATCGAACTCTTGGATAAGGATATAAGTCTTATCCAACTCCATTACATGAAAAGTAGAAATAATTTGGATCATTCCATTCCTAAAGTGAAATTATCCCGCATTATACGGGAATATAATGCATCCCAGAGCGACGATTCACTCCGGATATAATAAGTCTCCTATAGGGAGATAAAATGTCTCATCTTCTCTCATTTTGAAACTACTGTTGTCTAACATCGCACTCACTCTTAAAGAATCACAACCCTCACTGGAGTTTTTAGACGTTCTACCCATAGTGTGACTACTTGATATAGGAGGTGGTACCCAGAAATTTGAAGTGTTATTTCTAGGAGATGTGGGGTTCACTATTGGCTCGGGACTTGGAGTGGGCTGAGTATTTCACATTTAAGGACATGTGAGAAATTGTTTTTATTTTTTTTTCTTTTCGAATTTTAGGATATTTGATTTTTTTTTTGTATTTTGGCGATTTATGATTTTTTGGTCTCTTTAGGAATTAGAGTCAAATTAAGATCAATTCGAACTAACCTACAATATACATACTCCCCGTAAATGGTGCTAAAAGTTGATGCAAAGAATAAAGTGTGTGCTACGTGTAAACCTATAGCTCAAGTGCAAGTTGGTCGCTCAAGTAATAACCCAGTAAGACATGGTCGAATTCTTAAGGAACAGGTTGTAAAATGAAGAAGACAGGAGGGTTGATTTCTTATATCTAAGCTTCAACTCAACAAAGAAAGAAAAAGATCATGATTTTGTAATTTGAGAAATTTCTAATTATCTACGCAATGCGAGCTACGCAAGTGCATATTAATCTACTTGAAAGAAAAAACTTGAATTTTTGGTTTTAAAAACACCGTGAGATCCAATCCCCCGAACTGTAGAGTATCTACAATAAATACAAACTTCTATTAAATTATTTAATTAATTAAAAGAAGAGCACAAACTAAAATGAAGCATCAAATATGTTTGGTTATTACCCCGCGCGATAATTGGTCAACAAATTAATTAGCGTGAATGATAAATTAACCGACACGTATAGTATAGCCCCAAACAATATGGTTGCTTTCAACATACGGAGTTAAAAGACCTACAATATTAGTTTTGATTAATGTACCAAACTCCAAGAATTAATTATTTAGTTATGTTGATTTTTTACATTTAACTATGAAAACTCTAGGTTAGGTTCATGTTTTCCAACCCACAAATAGCTTAGCTACATATGGATTCAAATTCTACACTAATTGTCATCATCATCATGTAAGTGTTCATAATTAAATAACCAGATTAAAGAGATGAAAATTTTATACTAAGTATAAAGAAACAAATACGCAATAATAAAGCAGCACACCAATGGAAGATTTTCAAAAAATAGAAAAACTTTAATTAATTTGATGTAAAAAGATCCAAACTTTGTTCTCAAATGAGTATTGGTTAATTAATTCATAAATACGTGTAAAGTGTGAATTTTTAAACTCCTAAATGGCTTTAAAAATGCCAAAAAAATGCCAAAGAGGTAAGCATTGACCCTAACTACTTTAGCTAAAATCTAGGAAAAGACAAAAAATCATGTTGGAAACCAAATCCTCTGACCAAACTGAACCCTGAAGACCGAATCCTCAGGTAAAAAGAATCAGTTGGCTCCCAAATTCAAATCGGTTTGGTCACTACGTTTGATGATTGTTGTTTTACCTTGCTTCTTTTCTTTATTTGTAGTTTTACCCCGAACTTCCCTTTAACTTCAAATGGAGATAATTTTTTCATCGTAACTCAGATTGAGGCGTTGTTTCTTCCTTTATTCTCAAGACCTTGAGATCTTGAATTTTCCCGTTGGATCATTCTCTAGGTTCTGGTTAGAAATTTATTAGTTTTTCCCTTGACTTCTCTTTCTTGCAAAGTTTTTATTGTTTCACCAATTACATAATTAACGTATAAAAAACATGAGAAATACCCAAAATATGAAATACTTGCCAAAAAGTTTAGTTACAATAAATATGAGATAAATTCAGGATAAATGTGATGTTCGGGATTGTAAAAATACCTAAATTTGAGGGATAAATATTGAATATTTGTGTCGAATCACTACACGCACTCTCAAATGTGTTCAATATGAAGGACTTACGGTAATTTGGCAACATGCTTAGGATCAAGCTTCTACGTGGTCAAAAAATACGATGTTAGTATTATCTCAAGCCACCAATATCCATGATATGCTCACAAAGTTTATCATGAAGGATTCCAAGAAACGAATTTTTCTCGTTCAAGCATGTAATTACTTTGCCTAAGGATCATTGTCCTAAGTCACCTAATCTGATAGGGCGAAGGAGGACTATACATAATGCTTCGGTGATGGGTAACCTCATATATGTTAGGCGGTGTACTAGATCAAATATTTAGTTTGTTATTGGCATGGCCAACAGATTTCAGTCTAACATAGGTGGGGAGCACTGGACTACTGTAAATCACATTATCAACTACTTGAAAATGACTAGAGATTATGTGCTGGTTTACGAAATATCAAAATATTAGTTCTAGTATAATTGAACAATTCACAACTGAGACAGAGAGTTGATATCAAATTTTTAGAGATGATGTGCAATTTTTATAATTTATCTTGACTATGGGAACCTATCTGATGTTTGGAAACGTGTTTAATAGTTTAAGGAAGATTATAGTGGGACATCAAGAATGTGGTGAGCATGGCCAAGGTATTATTTGAGTCTAGATACTAACATATTCGAGTCTATATACTAACTATATTATACTTGCACAATCATTCTTAATCTTTAGATTATAAACTTATAAGTTTCGATTATACCCGTAAACCTGGTCAGTGAAACTTTATCGGGTAGATTATTTTGAATAAGATAAGTTAGAGATCAATGTATAAGTAATATGTTGGTGAAATTTTATTCGTAGAAAATTTAATTTCACCAAATAGGTATTAAATACTTAATGTGGAGAATCATATAGTATATTGTTTAACTTTGGAAAGAGTACCTATTTAATCAAATAATTTCAAGATAATTAAATTGTAAGGCACTTGTAATTATTTATTGGAATTTACTAAAATTAAAAAAAAAAGAAAAAAGTAAACGACGGAATATGGTTTTTTATATTTCTATTTGGCAACCACTTTAATTATATGCCTCAGATACGTACTGTAGACCATATATGTAAGGACATATTTTATAAGTCATGTTTATATTTGTATATGTCGTTTACTGCTACAAACCGTTGAAGACTTATTCAAGTTCTATCATGCGTCAAGACGGATACGAATATCAAAGTTCTTCAACATTTAAGACTCCACGAGATTAATTTTGGTAAGGTTGTGTTTAAGTACCTTAGCATTTCACTTAGAGTATTGGGATATTATTTTAAAAATATTTTCTAAGTGTTGGAGCGGAGTTTTTCGTGAAAAATATTTTTCTAAGTGTTGAGGCGGATTTTAAAGACGAAATATTTTTTTAATTTATTTTGTTCGATCGACGCATGTCACCGTTCGAGCGACCAACCTATTTCATTCGAGCGACGCTCCACCTTAACATTTTTATAAATAGTGTGTTGTTCAGCTTCATTTTGATTCAGAGGACCAGAGAATTCTGTCCTACGAAAACTTCTTTGGCAGAAACGTTTGTCTTATCACTTTTGAGATTTTTAGCGTTTAATCCGTTTTGTTTTCAAATCACAAAACGTCCTAATATTTATGTGAATTGTTTTGGAACCAAAGATACAATCTTGTTGAAGTTTTCTCTCGTATAGAAGGTAAATCAATGGATGAAAATTGTGTGTCGATTGGGAGTGCTTAAGGGTGTTCCTGGCTGATTAGGATTGTGTGTTCTTCTGGACTGTTACGGTTGTTCCATTGCTGACTTTAGGCTGCGTGTCTATGTGACAGTTCCGAGGAGTGATCATTTTAGATTTCATTGTAATCTTTTTAAGTTGTAAGTTACTATTTTATAGTGAAATAAAATTTTGTCCGAAAGGTATTTATCCTGAAATCTATGAGTTAGAAATTTTATTTGTGATGGTTTGACCCACACACGTACACACCTAGTTGCATAATTAGGGGCTGAATTAATTTGGTTTTAAAATAGATTCCAATTAAATAAGGTTAAATTGAAAATTTTTGAATTTATTTAAATCAATATCACATGGCATTTAAAAATTGGTATTATAGGGTTTCTCTAAGTTATTAAGTGATATATACAGGATGCGGTATTTCCTGTATATGTTGCAGACTTACATGCTATAGGGTGCGGCCCCAACTTGTCCGCTTAGCTGGCTGCATCCCATCTTATTCACAACAACAATAAAACACATACACCTCCTATAAATAGAGATCCACACCTCGAGATATAAGATTCGGGTTCATTTCTTGTACTGATACCTAGTCCAAAGATCATAGTACTGGTGGAGGCATTGCCAAACACTCTGCACCCCTCGGTACAACTTGGGGGCTGCTCATCTGCATCACAGTTATCTCTCCGTGACTCCCAGAATAATCATAACCATGTATATATAGTGAGAATGAGGAATCAAAGTGGACGTAGGCTCATTCTAATAGCCGAACCACTCTATATCTTATGTTTTCTCTCTCTTTACTTGCTTTATGATTACTCTGTACTTTATATGGTGATGTGAGTACGACTTGTGTCTGATTTCTCCCATCAAAATTCTGGCAGTGCCTGTGGGAAGCGAGGTATTATAATCTTCTTTATCAATATTTTGGGTTCTTAACACTGTATTATATTCATGGGGATCCTTTGGATCATTATCTCATGGGTGTATTTTGGTTATTGAACTCGTATTTTGTATACACACCCTCAAATGGGTATCGTATATATTCAGATACGTTCATGGGTCCTCTTTTTTTTATGACCATAAATCCATTTCTTCGATACCTCTATGATATCACCTCACCTAGATAATGCTGAAAAGCATGTTGGGATTTATCCCCGTAAAGATGTGTTATTAGGGAAAAGTTATATTTACTCGTCTTTATTTTTCTTTACCCGTGATATAGGGTTTGTCACTAGAATTGTGTCGTTTTGTGCACCAAGAGGTTATTCTTCCCTGGATAGTCCCTCGTAGGTATGTTCTCCACATGTTTTGTGTGAAAAACTCAGTTTCTGGGTTCCAATTCTGGGATTTCTCCCTTCTGCCCAAGATGGGATGCGGCCTAGTAGTTGAACTGCCCTTTTTACCGTAGCCCCTACTAGTGCCTTTGGTTTACAACAACTTCAAATCATCGGGGAATGGACTCAATTGGCGTCAAGTTAAACCTTGGTGAATTCCATTCAAGGGCAGCGGGAGTGGACATATGTGCTTACTTGGTCGCGGCCTCAGCAGTAAAACCCTTGCAGCAATGCAAACTGCATCCCAACTTAATATTTAGTTCATCATGTATTATGTGATTAATCAATTTTGCTAGTTTTGTCTCAGATTATATATTTTTTAAAGACTAACAAAGAAGAAAATTGAGGGAGAGTCCAACCAAGGCGGAGAAATGAAAAATGGGATTGCTCAGCTGTACAACCACCTCAATCATCTGTATGACAACCATGCCTTGATCCAGACTCGGGTCAACTTCCTGACCCAAAGGGTTCTAATGATAGAAGTTGCATCATCACGAAAGGATGTTGTCCCATCCACCTTGGCCGCGACCATAAGGTCCTCCGTAACACAATTGGCTGCGAAAAAGAGTCAGAAGAGGAAGGTTGAAAAAGAAGAAAAGGGCTTTGAATCCCACACTCCACTATTTACGGAATTGAAGAGGTGTTGGAACTCATCAAAGAAGACAAATTTCTTTGCTAGCCTGAGAAATTTAAGTCCTATCCTCATAAGAGGGACAAAACCAGATATTGCAGCTTCCACAGGGACCATGGGAAAAGCACTGACAAATGTTTTGCGCTGAAAGATGAGATCAAAAGACTTGGGAGGTAGGGAATGCTGCAGCAATCCCTAAAGGATGCTTAAGGGATGCAACCTAATCTAACAGGCCGCATACCTTATACCTATTGTGGCCATCCCGGGCGGTGAGACATTCATTTAGAGGGGAAGGAGGAGGATCCCTCGAGAAAGAACTGCATTGCGGTCTCACCTCCTTCAATTCAAAAGGTGTTTCGGTCATCATCAGTATGGGGTGAATTTAAAGAGATGGAGTCGCCAGCCTATTTTGCATAAAACAGGCAAAAGAACATGTTGCCACTTCGAGAGAGCGTCATCAAGGACAAACTGATGCATATGAAACCAATAGATCGGAGGTCTGGTGGCTAAGTTATGGAATTGGAAGGTGCTAGGAACCCATCCAGCCCTTTCAGTCTCTCATGGGAAAATGTTAATATTTTTCTTTATCCCCGTGAAGTGTGTGTATGTGTTTATATAATGGGGGTTGGAATCATTGGACCCACACCATGAAAAAAGATAGGGTGAGGTCATCCACTGGAATATTCCCAAAATAATAATAAATGTAGAAGATAGAATATGAGCATTCATCGCAATATTGATCATTATTGGGAAATGATAATATATGTGGGATGAGACACGAACAATCATATTATATATGTATGATAATTATGAAAATGAGGGATTTTGAGAAATTTGGAAAATAAGAGAAGTTGCAAAATTGGAAAATTGGACTTGAGTCTCGGATTCTAATCCGGGATGCCTACGTAGCCTATAAAGGCATCAAAGTCCACGTAGTTCGAATGTAGGATACGGGTGGGGTTTATCCCATAGATTCGAAAGGAGTTTTATTATGTGTGTACGTGTAGAAAATGTGTTTTTGGTTTTGGAGAAAGTGTGGTGGATAATTTCATTTGAAATTTACGAGTGTAACCCTCTTTTATTTGTTTTTCGAGTTTTTTTTATGAAAAAAAAAGTATGTGAAATATACTAATAAAATCATAGATGTTAATGTGTATGAACTAAAGTGAAACTAGATTATGAATCTAATGTAACTTATGCGGAAATAAAGGGGTTTAAAGGGGGGGGGGGGGGGAATTGGAACTTCCTTGGATCTTGAGAATCGATCTTGGATGAAATCCTTTGAATGTTGATGAATGTTGATGAGAGAGAAGGATATTTGCTAAATTGGGTGTGAAAAGGATGGGTATTTAGGCTTGAATGGAACTTCTCATATGGAACTTCTTTGATTTCGAGAGAATGTTATTGAGATCACTGATGTTGATGGATTTTTTCCTCTTCCTTGGGATTGCGGTCATGGACCCTATTTATAATGCATAAGGTGGGTGGTGATCAACCTAGCCTAGGGTGTGACTATCGCCAGTTCACCGTTGACACTGTGCCGATAGGCAGGGTTCAGGGCCTACCAATTGGCAGTCTCGTGCGGACTTTTCTAGAAAATGACTGTATCGCACAAACCGTTGATCCGAATAATGTATGGGGAATACCATTAGAAAGGTATCTTAGATACCTTTGAGAGTCCTTTGAACCCCTACTGGGTTCGGGAGATGACTTTAGGTCAAATGTGGCTCAGAAGCGCACATCGATCTTTTGGACGGGAGATAGCCAGACGCAAACGAATTGTTTGTCTGCTTGGTAAGTCAGAATCATGCATGGGGTGGACATTTGGAAAGGTTAGTATATTTACTTACATATTCCAAAGATATTATCTTGATTCGAAAAGTTGACCTTGGTCAAATGGGGCTCGAAAGCATCCGGGGACCTCTTAGAGTAAAACGAATCCTTCGTCCGTACCATAGGTTAGAATCGTGCACGGGGAAGATCATTAGAAAGGGTATTCAGTTCCCTTAAGAGATTCATTTCGTCTCATTCAAGGTAAAGAGTTATATTTGATCAATCGGAGTCCTAGAGCGCCCGGTGGCCTCCAAGTTAATTTCGAGGGAAAACTTATCGTTCGTCTGAATGGTTATATGCTATTTTGCGCATGGGACAGACCATTGTAAAGGGGTTTCATTGAACTTCACAGATTCAAATATATTTTTCTCTGACTATAGATTTGACCAGAGTCACATAGGGTCCGGAGGAGCCCGATGACCTCTAGATCGGTTCTCGGAGTGCGACCTAGGTTTGAAGTGGAAATGGGAAATGCTAGGGGTCTAAGGAAAGACTTAGGGAGTCCTAAAATGTGGTGTCTAGATATCCCCATGATGAGCGAGCTTCGAATAAATGATGTACATCAAATAGACACCATATTATGGAGGTAGGTCAGTTTTGTGGACCTAAGCAATGTGTATGACCAATTCAGAGGGTCGGGGTCAATTTTGACCTAAAAGACGTGGTGATCAAGGACCAAGGTCAATTCTGACCTAACTGAGGTGATGATCCAAGACCGAGGTCAATTATGACCCAAAAAAGGTGATGACTGAGGACCGAGATACATTCTGACCTAATTGAGGTGACGATCCAAGACCGAGGTCAATTCTGACCTAAAAGGGGTGACGATCGATGACCGAGGTCAATTCTAACCTAACTGAGGTGATGATCCAAAATTAAGGTCAATTATGACCTAACTGAGGTGATGATCCAAGACTGAGGTCAATTCTGACCTAATTGAGGTGATGACCGAGGACCGAGGTCAATTCTGACCTAAAAGAGGTGACGATTGAGGACAAAGGTCAACTCTAAACTAACTAAGGTGAAGATCTAAGACTGAGGTCAAGTCTGACCTAAAAGAGGTGATGACCGAGGACCAAGGTCAATTATGACCTAACTGAGGTTACGATCCAAGAACGAGGTCAATTCTTACCTAAAAGAGGTGACTACCGAGGATCGAGGTTAATTTTGACCTAACTGAGGTGACGATCCAAGACCGAGGTCAATTCTAACCTAAAAGAGGTGGCGACTGAGGACTAAGGTCAATTATGACATAACTAAGGTGACAATCCAAGACCGAGGTCAATTATAACCTAAAAGAGGTGAGGACCGAGGACTGAGGTCAACTCAGACCTAACTATGGTGACGATCCAAGACCGAGGTCAATTCTGACAAAAAAGAGGTGACGATTGGGGACCGAGGTCAATTCTGACCTAAATAAGGTGACGATTAGTGACTGAGGTAAATTCTAACCTAAAACAAGTGATGAGCGAGGACCGAGGACAATTCTGACCTAACTGAAGTGACAATCCAAGACCGAGGTCAATTCTAACTTAAAAGAGGTGACGACCGAAGATCGAGGTCAATTCTGATCTAACTGAGGTGACGATCCAAGATCGAGGTCAATTTTGACTTAAAAGAGGTGACGACCAAGGATCAAGGTTAATTCTAACCTAACTAAGGTGACGAATGAGGACCGAGGTTAATTCTGACCTAACTAAGGTGACAATCCAAGATCGAGGTCAATTCTGACCTAAAAGAGGTGACGATCGAGGGCCGATGTCAATTCTGACCTAACTAAGGTGACGATCCAAGACCGAAGTCAATTCTGACCTAAAAGAGGTGTACTTCTCCTTCAAGAAATTTTGGGAGTCCAGTAGGGATGAGGATTGGATTTTAGGTTCCGCTGGGGAATAGTTAATGATCCAAGGATTTTGTAGATGGGGGGAAATTTGGAGTATCCTTTGGAGATGTTGTTGGAGATAATGATTCTCTATAGTTATGTTGGGGATGCAAAAATGTTTTCCTTTGTGAACAAGGTGCTATAATGGATTTGGCAATTTTAGGAATTTTTTAGCATTGTTCGAGATTTTTTGGTAATTCTCTTGAACTTTGTGTATGAAATTTCGCTTTTGCTACGGATTTGGAGGTGACATTTTATCCATAGGGGACAGTTATTTAGCACACCGGGGTGACTGGGGGACATGAACAAATGTGGTGCCTACTAGCGCATGAGTTCGACTACTCCTGAAATCTTGGGGAGAGGGTAGTCTGCCAGATCGTGGAGGATGAGGTTGCGGTGCCATCGACGAGGCTCCCTATGTTCATGAGGCACATGCGGGAGATGTCTTGTGATGATTGGGTGGCGGCGATGATGAGAGAGCCATACTCTTTATACACTGACATAGCGGTGATGTACGAGTATCTGGACTTCGTCTCGAGTTGGTTGATGCCCCTAGTATATAAGATATGATTTGTCTCCCTAGGGAGGGCTCGATTCGGCAGGTAGGATCCTCCCATAGCACGGGTGGTGCGGCTACGTCAGCGGCAGCGATGACGATGTCAGGGCCGCCTTTTGTGTGGCTGCATTCTCCTAGTTACAACCTTTGGTGAGCTGATAGGGGATCAATGCGTCTACATCACCGTCCTCATGCGATGAACTCAGAGGAGTTGGGTCTGACAGAGGAGGTCCTCGGCCTGCGGCATGTCTTTTTTTATTTCCTTGATTTCTTTCCTTTTCCTAATGCTTGAATGATTTGATCTTTTCCATTCTTCCTCGCAGCAAATCAGTGTTTCGACCTTTTGGATGAAGGACTGGATATCTTCGGCGACTGCTCGTATTCGTGAGGTGGTTTTGGTCCCTTATTCCTTAGTGCCGTCTACCTCGTTTGGGGATGGTTTGAGCTCTGGAAGTGGGGGCACTTCCTCTTGCCGCAGGGGGAAGAGGGAGCATCGTAGGACGAGGGATCTTAGAGAGAGAGAGAGAGAGAGAGAGAGAAGAAAGAGAGAGAGAGTGAAAGAAATTGGGTTCAGGCTGACTCCCATTGTTCTTTTGCTTTGTTTTCCTATAAATTGTTAATATAATACAGTAAAATATATGCAAATGAAGAATGAATTTTTTTGTTAATTTTCTTTGATTTAGTGATTAATGCACATGCTCTTTTTACTTTGCTGCCGAGACTATAAAATGAATTTGAAAATTGATTAGAGAAGGATTTTCTTCAAAATGGACTTAGTAAAAGCATGAGAATAAAGAAAATCCTGAATTTCTTTAAGATAAAAAATAATTTTTGTTGGTTTTTTTTTATTTTGACAAAAGAGGAAAAAAAGAATTTTCCCAGAATAGGGGGTTACCGATCGGCGTGACCCTTATCCCGCCTATCGGCATATCAGTCCAGTCCAATCAATCTAAGGATTTGATTTCACTTTCTTTAATTCCTTGGTACTTAGTGGGGTAAAGTTTTAGTTCAATTTCTGCAAGGTTTCCTATCCTTTTTTATGAGTTTCCAAGTATAAAAAGGGGTGTGAATGGGGCTTTTCTCCTCACACTTTCATCTTCTTTATTTTTCACATTTTTGATTGCTTATTATTTCTTGGTTTTGAAAGATGGCTCTGCATGGTAGCATTGAGATCGCCAATTGCCTTGAAGCCTTGGAAGCAATGTGTTCTTATAATGTCGATTATGACGCCTTCCACATGTGGCGAGTCTCTTTGTGGCGCAACCAACCCATTGAGTGGAAGTTGCTGATGGCGTTGGTTATGGGGGGAAATGATTTCCCTTCCGGAGGTGTTGCAGTCTGTGCGTTCGCAGGACATGGGTGATGCTGGATATGCCAAGGGCCGTCATCCTAGGTATTGTTTCAAAAATTTATATTAGTGACTGGGGAGACGCTAGTGGACCCCCAAAGTGCTGGCCTGGACGACTAGCGGGAGGGTTGTTCTGACTTTCTGAGGGGTAGTCCTGTAATGTTGCTTATGTGGTTGACAGAGAGATTTCGTATGGCGATCCCACCTAATTATCCTTTGTCGGCGGTGCCAAACTTCTTCTTACACGATTTCATTAGCGTAGGTTTGGACATTGAGAGTTGGGGGAACTGGTTTGTGGAGAACGGGGCTCGAGGCTTACGCTGGCCTGTGCCTTGGTGGGGGGAGCTACTACCCATTATGGAACTCGGGGAGTACCAATATCTCTGATTAGTAGGCCTTAGGAAAACATCTTTCTACTTTCCCTAGTGGTTGCTGCACCAATTTGGTTAGGAGAAAATCATGCCACCGCAGACACCGAACTTCTTTCCTATGGAGGACTTGACAGAGCATATGTGCATGCGACTAGGTTCTGTGTGGGAGACTAATCCTCCATCGACCCATCCTTCTCAGTCTACTGGGAGAGTCTAGCATGTCTCCAGGGACTACATGAAGTGGTTGTGGAAGAAGGTAGTGGACAGGATGCTGGCTGATGAGACTGGTCAAATGTGGTTTTCCAAATATGACACCATAGAGGGAGGCATTGTGGTCTTCCCCAAAATAGTCCGGGCTTATCATTCTATGGAGCGTCTGCGATACTCTATTTGAGCAGGGGAGGTTTGGGGAGCCTAGGATGTAGGCGGTGATGGTGTTGGTTCCTTTAGTAGCTGCCGGTAGGGCTTTGGGAAAGTTTTTGTAATATCTGTGGTTTTGTTCCTTGTGGGAGTAATTGGGGGGGGGTGATTTTCAGGAGTAGTGGGGCTTGTTATTATCTGGGGTTTTTTAGTTAGGTAGGTAGGTGTCGTGTTGGCAAGGGAAGTCATTTGACAAATTTCAGCTAATGAAATAAATAATTTTTTTATCATCTAGTTATACCTCTTGATGACTTCTGCATTTTGAATTATCCATGCCGATCGCTAAGGAATACATAATCCTTTTGTTCATGTATATGTTAAAATGAACTTTCATTCTCGGAGATAAGAAAAGAATATCATTTTGTGAAAAAGAAGGGGGTTGCGCTCATGTGAAGCGAATGAGCTACCTACGTACCTCAGAGGGTTTAGAAAAATTTTGAAATTCACTTTTGAAAATGTTTTTAGAGGATCAGGACCGCGTAGTTCTAGGTGGGGGGAAATGAAGAGATCTGTGTTTTCAAGAATAGAAGGGAGATGAGAAGAGTTGTAGGGCGCCGAGATTTTGGACTAGGGGTAGAATTTCTTGAGGCGGTCCAGGTTGATTGGATGCTCCATTTATTCTCCGTCGAGGTCGGTGATCATAGTGGCACTGCCAGACAGGATCTTCATCACAATGTAGGGACCACTCTAATTGGGCTTGAATTTCCCTTTAGGGTCCCAGATGGGTGTAACACCTCGTGTTTTTATTAATTAATTTAATTAAATAATTGGAATATTCAAGAAAAATAAAATTTTGAATTTAATAATTTTTATTGGCTCAATATGTTGGTTATGATTTTAGAAGAATAAAACTACAAGCGGAATTAAAATCGGAGTTAAAACAGATTTTATATAGAATTTTTAATATTTTGCCTTACGGAATTTTTAAGGGAAACTCTCAGATTTTAGGCATGATCGATCGATCGATGATTTTCATAGATTGATCGATGCCTTCAGAAAATGTGCCCTGAAAGTTGTTTTTAATTAGAGTTTATGTAGGATTAGGACTCATACTATATAACCTTGTTAATCCATAGGGGGACTTCTTATAGTCACTTTTTCTCAAGTTTTTCACTAGAGAACACTTCCATATATTTTTCTTCTCACTCATAATCATCAACCATCTTCATAATCATGTTTTTTGTCACAAGTTTTGGGAGGCTTAATTGGGGCTTAATCAATATTGATTCATGAACACTTTTTTGCTAACTTTTCGAGAGGAATCCAGATTTCTAATCAGGTTTTCAACACAATCTTGACAGGCATGAATACTCTATTCTTTTCCTTTAGTATTATGCGTTTTAAGTATCGCCTAAACACTTAATTACATATTTTCTTAAAAATAATTAGTAACTAAATTAGAAAAATGGACACTAACTATGGGGTGGTTTTTATAAAATATTTTAATCTAAATAATATTCATAACCCTTTGAGTTCGTAGGATCCGTGAGTGATTTTGTGTTTTATTGGTGTAGGTTGCATGTAGAAAAATCCTAGTTTTTAAATAAATGGATTTGGGGGCGTATAACTGATGTAATTTGTGTTGAAACAATGAAATTAGAAGTTTGATGTTTTAAAAGATCAAATAGCGGTATATTTAATTTAAATAATTAAATGAGATTAATTAGAGTTTTATGACGAGGTGATAATTAAATTATGGTTAAATTGAATTGGACTATCATGTGTAGTTTTATATGTTAATTAATTATGCTTGGTTGTGTGACTTTTTTGTATTATTATATTGCCTTTATGACGATGGGTTGTTGAGTTATTTTGCTCTCCCTATACTTTAGTATGCCTTATAGGTATAGGACTAGTGGGTAGGCCTTTTAATGATTTATGCCTTCTAGGTATGGGACTAGTGTGGGTATATTATCGCACATTTATCATCTTGAGGGTGGGCTGATTTTCGGTACTTTTTCATCGTTACGCTAGCTTAGGCATGAGACTAGGTTGAAATTTAGGATAGAAATTCTTCCTATACATAGGGTAGGACGTAATAATAACTTGGGTACCCTTAGTTATGGGACTAAGGGGTATTTTGAGGATCTCACATCGAGTAAAAGGGTGGGGTGATTATAAATTGAGAAATTGAGAATTAATACCTAAGATAAAAATGGGTATTAAAATTTGTCACGGCATAATGTGTCGGGGCCGACAGTTTAAATGGGTCACAGGACGATTTATGTCGTGTCGTGTGTGGAACCTTGTCATCTGTCGGGACCGACAGTTTAAACGGGTCAGAGGACGATTGACAAGGGAAAGTGTGACACTTTAATAAAAAAAGTGAGAACAATAAAGTTGGTTAATTTAATTAAATTAACATCGTGGGACTTGAGAATTTAAAATCATATTGGTGTGCCTTTATAAATGGGTATTTCTGCGGGTAGTTAGTGATTTATATTTATCGCATTTAATTATTCCGTTTAATTTAAAATATTCTATTATGATATTTATTGCGTATAATGCTCCTGTCTGGATTCAAGGATCCTATTTGAGGGGAGTAGTGTGTATTCTTTCTCGGGGATTTGGCTCTGACCCATGCGTTGACTAATCTTTTTCAGGATTAGAATTGGAGAAGCTGCATAAGTTTATCGGAGTTATCATTTGGAGGTGCAGATGGAGTTATTTATTTTATGTCATAGTTTAGTTAGACTTTCTTTTCCAGTCGTATTTAATTATGAGACTTCATTGGAGTTTTATTGGGCCATTCGGTTCCAAATTTGTTTAGAGGATTTATGTTGGATTATTCAGATCTTTATTATTCAGGTTTTATTTAATCATTTTTGGAGATTGGATTTATTCGGAGTTAGCATGTGATTGATCGTTTATTGCTTAGCGGTTTATGATCATTTGAGATTGATTCAATTATTTATCTTATGGACTGATTATTTATGTCTCATATCTGTCTCATGCTAAGAATGGTATTTATTTAGTTCACGCCCGACATAGTTCGGCGGCGGTGGCTGGCCACCCCGTCTGTCGGATTTTGTAGGGTGTGACCATGGGCTCTACTATTTCTTTGAGGGCTAAACCCTCTTCTCGAACACCGCGGTCCTTGACTCTCTTATTGAAAGATTGCGCTATACGGAGATGGCACCCTTGTATGTGATATAAACCTTTCAATCTCCCCTCGTCCAAGAGGGATAGATCGTCAAGATAGATTTGGTACTTGTCTTCTTCGCTGAGCTTGATCTCAAGCATAATGCGCAATGAAGGTATCTCCAGATCTACGGGTAGGACTGCTTCCATGCCATAGACTGGATAGTAAGGGGTAGCCCCAGTAGAGGTTCAAACTAAAGTGCGGTAGCCCCAGAGGGCGTAAGGGATCCTGTCATCCCAATACTGACAACTCTCGATCATCTTGCTGATGATAGCTTGGAGATTCTTATTGGATCCTTCGACCGCCCCGTTGTTTTGAGGTCAATATGGAGAGGATTTGTGTCTTTTCATTCCATAATCATCAACCACTTTCGTAACTTTCACCTCGAAATGTAACCCATTGTCTGATACCAACTCGTGTGGGATCCCATATCAACAAATGATGTTTTTCTTGGCATTCAGAACTGCGTATGACTCAGCTCCAACCCACTTGGTGAAGTAGCCAATAGCGACTAGGATGAACTCATTCCCATTAGATTCTTTCGGTGTAACTTTCCCTATGATGTCGATTCCCCATGTGGAAAACGTCCAGGGAGAGGTCATGTTGTACGATTCTCGTGGAGGAAAATGTTATAGGTTGGAAACTATTGGCATTTGAGACATCGTTGAATGTAGACTGTGCAGTCCTGAACCATGGTAGTCTAGTAGTACACTTGTCGAATGATCTTTTTGGGGAGCATACGGACGTTCATATGGGATCCGCATTCCCCGCTGTGGATTATATGCATCATTTCTTCAATGTCAGCCCCTGCGATGTAGTGTAAATAGGTTCCATCGAAGTTTCTCTTAAATAGTGGTTTACCACATACAATGTACTGGGCATCCAGACTGCTAAGAGTTGCTTGGTATTTCTTATCAGATCCTTGGGGATACCTACCATGTTTAAGGAGGGACCAAATATCATAGTACCAGCAATCGGATATTTCGGGTTCTTTCTTCTTGCTGAGCTCGATGTGGTAGTAGGGGTTGGTTTGTCTTATTTCTGGACAAGGAAAGGGGCCATGGTTATTCCTTCGGGCATGTCAATCATGGAGGTTAAGGTGGTAAGGGCATCATCTAGGTTGTTTTTTGCTTTGGGAAGATATTGGAAGGTGATTTCTTAAAATTGGGTAGCTAGTTTTTTAAGGTGGGCATGGAAGGGTAAGAGTTTCTCATCCTTGACTTTCCATTTACTTAGTACTTAATAGATGATGAGAGATGAATCCCCGTAGACATCGAGGTATCTAATTCCTTTCTTGAGGGAAAATTTGAGGCCTACCGTGCATGCCTCGTATTCAGTCATATTGTTAGTGTAGGGAAAATCTATCTTAATGGCAATGGGAGTGTGGGATTCATCAGGGGAAATTAAGAGGATTCTAATTCCATATCCCTTTTTATTGGCAGCACCGTCGAAGAATATTTTCCATCAAAGATCTTCTTGGGAGGCGCAAAGGATATTCTCATTTGGGAATTTGGAAATCCAGACATCGACTTCTTCCATAGGGTAGTCAGCAAGGTAGTAAGAGATGGATCTTCCTTTCATAGATTTCTATGTGACATAGGTTATATCAAACTCAGCTAGAGGCATCAACCAATGGGACATTCGACTGGATAGGGAGGGATTCTCGAGTAGGTACTTGATGGCATCCATTAGGGATAGAGTTTGATGGCGAAGGTGAGCATGTAGTATCGTAATTTTTAGGTAACCTAGACAAGAGCGACACATGCTTTTTCCATGGCGGGGTAGTTAACTTCGTAATTGGCCATTTTTTTACTGGCATAGTAGATGGCTTTCTCTATGAGGGTTTCTTTAAGGTATTTTTCTAGCAAAGCCCCGACTGGAGTATCAATTACGATTAGGTATAGGAGAAAGGAAAGACTAGGCTACAGTGTTATGAGCACCAGAGGTCAGTTATGTATTGTTTAATTCTGTCGAAGGCTTCTTGGCAAGCTTCATTCAAGACCTTGGTTGAATCATTTTTTGAGGAGTTTGAAGATGGGTTCACTGATGGAAGTCAATGGGCTGATGAATCGACTGATGTACTATAAATTCCCAAGTAATCCTTGGACTTCTTTCTCCGTTTGAGGAGGTGGCATCTCAAGTATGTCTTTCAACTTAGTAAAATCTGCTTCTATCCCTTTCTTACTGACTATGAATCCCAAGAGTTTTCCTTTGGTAACGCCGAAGACACATTTTTGTGGGTTAAGCTGCATTTCGTACTGTCGCAGTCGTTCAAATAATTTTCGAAGAGAGGGAACATGACCTTCTCTAGTATTGGACTTGATAATCATGTCATCTAGATAGACCTCGACTTACTTGTGTATTAGATCATGAAAAATGGTTGTGTCAGCCCTTTGGTATGTAGCCCCTGCATTTTTTAGACCAAATGGCATGACAGTATAGCAAAAGGTTCCCCAAGGGGTGATGAATTCGGTTTTCTCTTGATGATCAAGGTGCATCTTGATCTGGTTATATTTGGCAAACCCGTCAATGAATGACTCGAGAGCGTGACTCGCTATGTTGTCCATAATCAAATCAATGTTGGGTAGCGGGTAATCATCCTTTGGAGAGGCCTTATTCAAGTCTCGATGGTCAACACACATACAGACCATCCCTCCTGATTTTGACACGGGTTTGATGTTGGCTAGACATGTGGGATATTCAATTACTCAAATGAAGCCCATGTTCAATTGCTTGACTGCCTCTTCTTTCACTTTGTGTGATGAAGAATCGCTACAGCGGAAATATTGCGACTTCTCAAATAAAATCCAATTTTAATTATTCCCAAATTTTAGTTAAACCCTATAACATGCATCTAGATGATTTATCAAATAAAATATAGCATGCAGAATCAAACATTTTCAGGAAAAATCCCCCAAAGGGGAAAAACCTTTTATTTCACTATAATTTTTAAGAAAATGTCTTACACGGATTACAATGAAATAAGTGCGACATACGAAATACCCTCAGGCGTCGGTTTCGATGTCTCGGTTGAAATCTCCCGCAGGAACTTCAGGTGGTCAGCAATGAAGAAGAGAAACGGCTTCTCCATAAGTTTGTCGGCTGGAATTTTCCCTTTCCAGGAGGGCTGCAATGAAGAAGAGAACGACTTCTCCACAAGGGTTGAACAGATACACGGATGTGTTCTTGGGTTGCAAACTGATTCACAAAGGTTTGGAAGAATTGTGTGAATCAAAACATGAGTATTGGGACTCAAAAATATGAAGACTATAGGTATTTGGACTCTCAAAAACGTCTTCTAAAGTCTTGCAAAACAACTCCCCAGAAGTTGGTATTTATAGGAAAAAAGATGAAGAGTCCGACGTTCTTAAAACTCTAAAATTCTATCGAGCGTACAAAAAAAACAGCATTCTTTAAGGAATTTTCTCCATCTTCAAAAGGTCATAACTCCTTCACCGTAGCTCGGATTGAGGTGCCGTTTTTTCCAGTATCTTCGTTGCGGCGAGCTCTTCAACTTTACAGTTGACTAGACCTCCAAACTATGGATGTGAAATTACGAAAATACCCTTGAACACTCCTATCGTGCCTTTTTTTCACTGTTTTGACTTCCCTTGCATACCACTTGCATTAAGTCCCTAAAATCGTGGAACGTGAAGTCGTTGAGGCAGATGAGGGACACATTAATGGAGATGTTGAATGCTTGATTCTTGGAATTCGGATAGAGGCCGTCATGTGAGATCGTGAGATGACGTGCCAAATGTAGCGGCGTACGACATACATAAATGTAACATGTTGGACATGAAAAAAATGTCCTTACAAATCTCCCCCTATGTCTATGCCGGTACATACATAAAAAATCCGAATTATCAAATAACAAAATTGCCTATACAAATCTACCCTTCCATGAACCCAAAACTGGAAAAAGTACAAATGAATAGTCTCCATCGTTTGTTCTTCAAATCTTCAGGAATCTCAAATCTTATCTCATCAGGGTGTGTAATTCAGTGATCATCAATGCAGTACCTACACACATGAGATAAAGAAAAATACCAAGTGACGTATCGAGTTTGAAATGAGATAAAAATAGATACCAATATATGATAAGCATAAGTCAAATCTCAAAAACTCCCCCAAAATTCAAACTCCCCCAGAATAAGATAATTCTTTCTCCCCCTTTTTATGATGTCCCCAAATAGACAAATAATAAGAATGAATCAAACAAGCAAAATCGGGGTGTCACGGTATTCAAAAGCAAAGCATCAATCAATATGGTAAACTTGCTCTAGCAAGGAGATGCTAAAAAAAAACTTTCACAAACTATTTTTGATTTTTCAATTTTTCGAAAAAAAAAAAATTTTACCATTTGAAAAAAAATGATTCAAAAATCACACCATGGATTTAGACTCAAACAACCAAGTCATGGAAACGGAATGAATGGGTGTGAACACATTCGATAGGTAAATCAACTCAATCAATCATATGTGCACGATGCATATGTGTACCCCTAACGAATGAGCATCAAAAGTATCCTTAGGTGTAAAAGATTGTTGAATTTAAATGACATCGTCTTATGCAAATCAACAAATCAAAGTCAAATGATTTCCACACCAATAACGTCCAAAACTATTTAGCGCATTTTCAATAATTTCAAGGACGTGCAAACCCGTTTTAAATACTCCAACCAAACTCCCTCACAAATATTTTCTTTTAGAGGTGTTAAACTAAATTCTCAAACTTTGGAGAATTGGTGCAAAAACCTATATGGCCCATAATTGGCATGAATTTCTTTTTATTGCCTTTAAATTTTTTCGGGCTCTTTTAACCTCTTTGGACCCCGGATAATAAAATTCCTCCATTTTTTAGGTCCTTTGGAACGGTGGCTTTTGCGCAAAGAAGAGATAATTACCTTTCGCAGCCCCTCCCCGTTCTTAAACAAAGCACACAATCTCACAAAACGGTTCTTATATGCACAATTTCCTTATCAAAATTTTATCGCGCTTGGTTTGTTTTAAGGACAGGATTGAAGTGAAAACACCCAACCAACATGTGATAAGACAAGCACAATAATCAAATAAATTCGTGCATGTGTGCAATAAAGGAAACATGAGTCAAACATGTAGGAAGTAACACTTAATTACATCTTAATGACTCCAAATATTATAAAGCACAAGGATGAATTGACCTATTGTCTCAAAACACTATCAAACAGTCACATGAAAAAAATGGAATGATGTTGTGACTCGGTTATCCTAATTCTCCATCCATAAACGGTGCAAACAAAATACAAAAATCTTTTTGGATTTTTCTAAAAATTTTAAAAATAAAAAATTATACAAAAAGTACAAGTCATCACACTAGCAAAAAAAATATATCATGAAACCATAACTAGTGTATGACAAACATGCAAACACAATCAACCAAAAGATTTCACATGGGGTGAATCACGTGCAAGCAAACGGAAATCGTGGACAAATAAACCATAAGCCTCTAAATCCGATTTTCTAACCCAAATAGATGTGTAACGAGGTGTGGGGGTTTGGGGAATCGAATTTATTCTTCTATTAACCTTCCTAGGTTCATTTAAAACTTGTAACAAAATTGCCTAAGATGACCTTGCCTACCGCAATGTGTACAAGAGTAAATCGGGCGGTGTGTGTTACCTAAAGGTGGCCCTCTCCTCAAATTTCTCGGTTGCTCTCTCCGAATTTGCCTAGGTGGGTCCCTCCTAATGATCCTAGGAGGTTCTCTCACGATTTTCCTAGGAGGATCTTTCCTAACAACCTTCGGTGTCTCTTTCTTAACAATCCCATGGGGCTCTCTAACACGTGTGGGAATGGGAGCACCATGTTTTTCAAAACCAATCCCATCCCTATCCTTTTTAATCTCGATAGTGCCTAAAATCTTAACAAGTTTTTCAGACCTAGACTCCAAATCAAATTTCACCTTACTCGAATCTCTCAAACTTTTCTCAAGTTCATCTATCCTAGATTCAAGTAAGCGCCTAGACTCCTCAAACTCAAGAATCTCCTTTTTCATAGCTTCCATCACGCCTCGAAGATCATCTCTCTCACCCTCGACATATCCTAACTTCTCTCTCAAAATTTTCTCTCGTTCCCTAAGTTCTTCAACTAAAACATCATTATTTTTTAAGGAACAATCTTTCAATTGAGCTTCAAGTTTCAAGTTTTCCTTTTTTGTCTTTAAACATTCAAAATACAAATTATTGTAGGCAACTTGCAACTCACTCAATTCTTCTTCTTCCTCCTCACTCTTTTCACCCTCACTCTCATCACTAATCACACGGATGGGAAACTCTCGCCTAGAAGCATAAAAGACTTCTTTTTCCGAATCACTATCACTAAGGGTAGAAACATGAGAAATCGGTTTATTCAATTTCTTCTTTAAATTTGTTGTACACTCATCTAACGTGTGACCAACCCCCTCACAACAAGAACACTTCTCAGATTCGTTTTCAACACAAGATTTAAAACAAGAGTTCCTATGAATTTTCCAATTAACTTTTTCAAAAATTTGACATCGAAGATCATAAAAACCATCAAAAGCCATTTTTTGTGCAAAATCAGGATCAAAACACAATAACTTAGTGCAACAGGCTCTGATACCAATTTGAAAACGTGAGTAGACAAATTGTATCAGAAAGTAAATCCTCAAAAAATCAGGATCACGCGATAAATTAGCGTAACCCGCTCTGATACCAATTTGAAGAATCGCTACAGCGGAAATATTGCGACTTCTCAAATAAAATCCAATTTTAATTATTCCCAAATTTTAGTTAAACCCTATAACATGCATCTAGATGATTTATCAAATAAAATATAGCATGCAGAATCAAACAGTTTCAGGAAAAATCCCCCAAAGGGGCAAAACCTTTTATTTCACTATAATTTTTAAGAAAACGGCTTACACGGATTACAATGAAATAAGTGCGACATACGAAATACCCTCAGGCGTCGGTTTCGATGTCTCGGTTGAAATCTCCCGCAGGAACTTCAGGTGGTCAGCAATGAAGAAGAGAAACGGCTTCTCCACAAGTTTGTCGGCTGGAATTTTCCCTTTCCAGGAGGGCTGCAATGAAGAAGAGAACGGCTTCTCCACAAGGGTTGAACAGATACACGGATGTGTTCTTGGGTTGCAAACTGATTCACAAAGGTTTGGAAGAATTGTGTGAATCAAAACATGAGTATTGGGACTCAAAAATATGAAGACTAGAGGTATTTGGACTCTCAAAAACGTCTTCTAAAGTCTTGTAAAACAACTCCCCCGAAGTTGGTATTTATAGGAAAAAAGATGAAGAGTCCCACGTTCTTAAAACTCTAAAATTCTATCGAGCGTACAAAAAAAACAGCATTCTTTAAGGAATTTTCTCCATCTTCAAAAGGTAATAACTCCTTCACCGTAGCTCGGATTGAGGTGCCGTTTTTTCCAGTATCTTCGTTGCGACGAGCTCTTCAACTTTACAGTTGACTAGACCTCCAAACTATGGATGTGAAATTACGAAAATACCCTTGAACACTCCTATCGTGCCTTTTTTCACTGTTTTGACTTCCCTTGCATACCACTTGCATTAAGTCCCTAAAATCGTGGAACGTGAAGTCGTTGAGGCAGATGAGGGACACATTAATGGAGATGTTGAATGCTTGATTCTTGGAATTCGGATAGAGGCCATCATGTGAGATCGTGAGATGACGTGCCAAATGTAGCGGCGTACGACATACATAAATGTAACATGTTGGACATGAAAAAAATGTCCTTACAGTGTGACCATTCGGTACGGAGCTTTCGCAGCTTCTGTTTGACTGGTTTACATTCCGGGAGATTTGGGATCTCATGTTTTGCTATCTCAGGGTTAATTTCGAGCATATTATCATAAGACCATGTGAAGACATCCATGAATTCCTTCAGTATATCTTCGAGTTGCGTGCGCTCACGCTCATCAAGGATAGACCATATCCTAATCTCGCGCATTTGGCTACTAGAACCGATATTAATAACAACAGTTTCATCTTTCCTAACTTGAACATGGTTATGTTGTTTGTTATTAACCTTATTTAAATCAGTTAAGAATTAGTCATTTTCAAAGTCATCATCATCAAGAGTTTTATTAGAATCAAGGCAGCTAATGTAAGGCCCAACAAGATACTCAAAAGCTTCATCTATTTCATTGATAAGAAAAACATCATTGAGAACCTCATCATAGGAGGTCTCGATTACATCAGAGTGAGAGGAAACAACTAAAGGGGAAAGGGGGTAAACATCAAGGTTAGGTTCAATATCAATAGGTGGCATAAGTGCAGCATGCCAGTTGAGAAGAGGTATATCAACATCTTTGATAAGGTAGGATGGATTGGATGATGTAGTCCCTGAGTGGATCATGTAAAGTACCAGCCCTAGTATATGTAGGTTGAAAAAGTACTTAGAGACACTGTCCTCAGAATCCCTAGTATCATCTACGGTCTCTCTAGTGAATGGTTGTACACAGTGCTAAGAACTTTTGGCCCCCCCGAGTAGCTATTTTGAAAAAAGATCTCCATTCCTAGTTTTGTCCTCTTATCTACAGGGTCATACCAAGGTTCATGGAAGCTGCAGAAAGAGAAATCTTCACCCTCTCTAATAAATCTTCCATTTAGAGAATCTCTCGCGATAGTTCTGGCACATTCTAACTTTCTATTCAGTCGAAGCTATCAGATAAATCCGAGTTCTTCTTCTAATGGTTGATAGCCAAAGCCATGGGGAGGAAAGGCCTCATTCAACACAATAGATTCAGTTATCCCATATTGTCTTTGCCCTAACCCCTGTCCGATCATGAGGATCATATTCTGGGCAAACCCTTGTTCTTGAATATTTGGATTATATTGATATTTCCATGAGGATCATATTCTAGACAAACCCTATCTTTGAAGTCATCCCCTGCTGGGAGTAGTAGTGGTTAGACTTGGAAGCCTGATAGTAACATATCATTCACCCTATGTTGTATCTCAACTACCGAATTACTAGTGCTTGCATTCTCGGTGTTATCACTGTCTCCCAAGATGGTGATGACTTATCCAGTGGCAAAGAATTTCAATTTCTGATTAAAGGAAGAAGCACCCCTTTGATGTTGTGGAGCCAGGGTCGTCCGAGCAGTAGATTGAAATAATCTTAGATGTCAATGACTTGGAACTCAATAATAGGATTTATAGGGCCAACCACTATTTTAATCTTGATAGAACCCATTACTTCTTGGCGGGTGTTGTCATAGGCACGTAAGAAAGCAGAGGTTGGATCAAGGTCGCTCACTTTCAATCCCAAATAGTTTAGAGTTCTTAGTGGGCACACATTCAGAGTTGATCCATTATCGACGAGATAGAGGGGAACGATTTTCCCCATAACTTCAATAGAAATATTAAGAGCATGATTGTGGTTGGGACCAGTCTCAGGGTTTTCCTCTTCAAAAAAGGAGGGCACTCTAATAGAGGTCCAGGATCCAATTATGTTCACTACTTCTTTTTACGTAGTTGATGGAGGAACTGTGGGTCCTGTGAGTAACTTGATTAGGGAATTTTTGTGTAGTTGGTAAGACATGAAATGTCCCCATAGGGTGATGTTAGCTTGAGTTTTCTTCAGTTGATCAAGGTCCTTACTTTCTTCAAGAGTCATTTCTGGCATAGGGACATTCTCAACACCTTTCCCTTTTATCGCTTGTTGATGGTTATAAGTTTGAGTTCTGGTAATGTCTCCCCGACCTGGTCATGTGGTTCACAGAAGAGGGAAAAAATAGAAACCCCATTTCTTTATAGATATGAAGTTGCTCAACTACCTGGTTGATCTCTCTTAGAAGATCCTCTAATGATATCACTTCGCATAGGTTGGCTATCATACTATTCTTTCTTGAATCTGGCTCTTCTTCTGAATCCTCAGAATCGTCTCCCCATCTAGTGGCAATAATATTATCTTTCCATGCAAAGTTAATACACTCTACAACTTATATGACCTCTTTGTATGATTCTTCCCATTCGATAGGGAAGTGCACGACTAAAGGGACCAAGTGTCCTTATATTTTCAAAGTGTTGAGCAACTCGAATATGCTACAAACATCACCAGTCTGTCGAAATAAATCTTCCATGATCTGGACTAGGTCATCTAGACTGACTTCATTAACTGACACTACCCATTTATCTGACTCTCGGGCGTATTTTTGATCTTCTAAGAATAACCCACTGAATATCTGACAGTCGATGGTCATTTGGGAGGGCAATTTCAGCCCAAATTCTAGGAGTTGGTTCAACACTTCGAATAATTCCATATTTTTACCTCCATAATGGGTACGGATAATGATCTATGCGCTGGTGAAGAGTGATAAGTTTGATCTGCAAGGATGGTAGGGTTTAAGAGGAAATATGGGAATATTTATAGAGGTTTAAGAGAGTATATAGGTATGACTAGTGATTTACTTTACCTGATTTGGGTAGATGGGTCTAGTTCTGAGTCTTCTTCTAGGAAGATGGCGTTTGCATGATTTGGGAGTGGATTATGGGTAATGTTTGGTTTAGGATTAGCTGGTGGGTCGATGATACCCTAGTCACTCGGGCTTTAAATTGTGTTTTAGAGATGGAAACATTGGTCGGTGGTATGGCCAGCAGTTTGGTGAAAGTCATAATGGGCATTAGGTTTGAAGTTTTTCGGAAGTGAATTTGGTAACGGACGAGGGTCCAAGGTTTTGATCATTTTTTGGTTCAATAGAGCCTAGTAGACTTTAGAGAGAGGAGCATGAAGCTCGGTATATTCCTTTCGGATTGGGTTTAGGCTACTTTTCGGTGCCCATGAAGTCGCAGGATGAGAGATATTGTTGATAGTAGAAACTATGGTACTAGCAGGATTTTCAAACTTTCTGGGAGAAAATTGTCCAGAGGTTTTCTTCGATTCAACTTTTGTCTTGGCAAGACCTTCTTCGATTTCTACTTATGATTCTTGGAGGTCTCGGAAGTGAGGGTAGTATTGTCCTCCCATTATTGTTCGGACATAGGGTATGAAGTTATTTTTCACAATGATGAGTTATTCTTGTTCGGAAGGCCGATTGGTCATGGTAGTTCTCCATATTTCTATGAAGTTGCTGACTGATTCCCCAGGGTTCTGTTTAAGTATCTCTAAGTCATGTCGGCTAACCTCTATCTCCTCATCGTACTTGTACTGTGACATGAACTCATGGTCAATGTCTTCCCAACTGCGAATTCTAAATTCTTAAAGGGATAGGAACCAACAGAGGGTGATATCTTTCAAATTCTGCTGGAACATTTGATCCATTATTTCTCCAGATGCCCTTAGGAGAGTCATGGGTTGGTAATAGCTACAGAGATGAACGATCAAGGCTCCACTATCTCCAAACTTCTCGATATTTGGCATCTTGAATTTTTCTGGTAACCTAGCTTTAGGATAGGGAGACATGTGGGTGTAGTCCGTGTATGTCCTAGAGATTCTGACGTGGTCGAATTTCTTGGTTATCATATTGAAGCATTCCTCGAGCTTATTCAGTTCTTCCTCTTTCGGATCAATAGTTGCAGGCAAATTAGCCCTTGTCTGAGCAAGGTTTGGGATAGGAAGCTCGGCTGTTGGAGGCCCATTAGCAGGAGGAGCACGTGGAGCATGATGGTATTCTTCAGGAACCCAAATAGGCTTGGGAGCAGGCGGACCCATGGCGCGAGGGAACATGACCTCAGGATTTTCGGGGATAGGGACCCAGTTTCTTTGCATCTCATAAGCCTCAGTTTGAAGGTTGTCAATTTTAGCAGTGAGATAATCCATAACCGTCAACAAATCTGGTTATATGTTCGGCACTTGATTCTTGTTCTCCATGGAAGGCGTGTGAGTCTTGAACTTGGAGGAAGTAAGAGGACTGACATAACTTTGGGGTGGTTTAACTAAAAATCGAAGCCAATAGGGAGCCAGGACAAGGGTATGTGATCGACCTAAGAAGGAGAAAAATTGGAATTTATTTTTGGAAAAGAAAAAGGGAAATTTGTTATTTTTCGAAAAGGAGGAAATTATTTTTGACATTTTTGGAAAAGATGAAGACGAAAATGTTTTCGTTTTATTAGGGAAAAGAAGGAAAAATATTTTTGGTATTTTTTATTAAAGAGGGAGAAATGTTTTTGAACACTTTTGTAAAGAGAGGAAAAGATGAGAGACGGATCTCATCATGATTATTATGTTTATTAGGTTCTCACTTGTATTAAGTTTACCTAAATGCAAAATGAAATGCCGGACGGGACCCGAGCCTAGAAAAATTGGGTTTGCAACATATTTAAAGCCTTGATTGGACTTTTAACCAGGCTCACGGGTAGGGTCCCGTTTTAAAAATTTTGCAAAAATTTGGGCAGCAGGCCGATCCAAAATTTCGACAGAGTTTCGGGTTGAAACTGTAAATCTAACATGTGTGTCCTAGTCTTAACACACATATGCGGGTATGCACTTGGATGGGTTAATTGGAAAGGGTTCCCCCCCTTTGGCGTGACTTCCACGATATACGTATTTTCTTTTGAGGGTAATTAGTACGTGTGGACAAGACATTTGATATACCTGAGTGTACGTTAATTGCCTCACTATATACCTCGTGGGGGTGGTACATGAGAGCAAATTCGATATACTCGATGTACGTGAACATATTTCCTGCTCAAATTCGATATACTCGATGTACGTGTCATGACTTCGGTCAAGCGGTACGATGCGGGGGAATCGTTTGATATACATCGAAGGTACTTGGCCAATGGAAGGTGAGATTCATATCGTTTAGGCTAATTGCAACTGTCGGACTAGCGCCCATCACGAAGTGACTCCCCAGATACGGGATAAAATTTGGTCAATAGCAATGGCCTTTGATGATGTCTTATGAATCGTGCATGATTATTTTATGGAGAGACTATCTTTTGATCATGCCAAACAATGGCATGGTACAAGTACAAATAGTAAAGCTATACTCAGAATGGATAAGTGATGTGTCAGTGATCTACAAGTGTGTGTGTGTGATAAGTGAGCATGGATGTATACAAGTGGAGGTGTGTTCTAGTGACACCTAAGCATGGATTTCTAATTGATGTGTGCAACATGTGGATATACGTGATCCTAGGTGCACGTGGTGTGAAGTGTACATGGAGAGTCTTCTATAAGTGTGTTAATAGTATCACGAGCATGAAGTGCATATGAATAATAAAGGGGAACATGAAAATAGGCGGATATACAAGAAAATTAAACACCCATGTAAAAAGAGTCTAGTCCCCTTAAAAATAGTCCCTAGAAGAGTCGCCACTGTGGCCATCCCGGGCGGCGCGACGTTCGTTCTGGGGGGGAATGAGGAGGATCCCTAGAGAAAGAAATGCATCCCGGTATCACACCCTTATCTTCGAAAGGTGTTTCCACCGTCATCGGTATGGGGTGAAAGTAAAAAGATGGAGTCGTCAGCCTATTTTTCACCAAACAAGCAAAATAACATGTTACCACTTAGAGAGAGAAGCATAAAGGACAAACTGATGCATACGAAACCAATAGATCGAAGGTCCGGGGCCTAAGTTACGGAATAGGAAGGTGTTAGGCACCCATCCCACCCTTTCGGTCTCTCATGGGAAAATGTTAATAATTTCCTTTATCCCCATGAAGTGTGTGTGTGTGTGTTTATATAATGGGGATTGGAATCGTTCTACCCATACCATGGAAAAGATAGGGTGAGGTCATCCACTGGAATATTCCCAAAATAATAATAAATGTAGAAGATAGAATATGATCGTTCATCACGATATTGATCGTTATTGGGAAATGATAATATATATGGGATGAGACGTGAACAAGCATATTATATATATATGTATGATAAATATGAAAATGAGGGATTTTGAGAACTTTGGAAAATAAGAGAAGTTGGAAAATTGGAAAATTGGAATCGAGTCTCGGATTTTAATCCGGGATGCCTACGTAGCCTATAAAGGCATCAAAGACCATAAAGTTAGAATGTAGGATAGGGGTGGGAGTTATCCCATATATTCGAATGAAATTTTATTATGTGTGTACGTGTAGAAAATGTGTTTTTGGTTTTGGAGAAAGTGTGGTGGATAATTCGGTTCAAAATTTAAGAGTGTAACCCTCTTTCATTTTTTTGGGTTTTTTTTATGGAAAATAAAGTATGTGAAATATACTAAGAAAAGCATAGATGTTAATATGTATGAACTAAAGTGGAACTAGATTATGAATCTAATGTAACTTATACGAAAACAAGAGGTTTAAAAGAGAGGGGGCGGAATTGGACCTTCCTTGGAGCTTGGGCTTTGATCTTGGATGAACTCCTTTGAATATTGATGAATGTTGATGAGAGAGAAGGATATTTTCTAAATTGTGTGTGAAAAGGATGGGTATTTAGGCTTGAATGGAACTTCTCATATGGAACGTCGCTGATTTCGAGAAAATGTTGTTGAGATCACTGATGCTGATGATTTTTTACTCTACCTTGGGAGTGAGTTCATGGACCTTATTTATAACGCAGAAGGTGGGTGCTGATCGCCCTAGCCCAAGATGTGCCTATCGGCAGGATACCCTTGACACTGTGCTAATAGGTAGGCGTGAGGGCCTACCAATTGGTAGTCTTGTGAGGACTTTTCTCGAAAATGATCGTAGCGCACAAACCATTGATATGAATCATGCACGAGGAATACCATTAGAAGGGTATCTTAGATACCTTCGAGAGTCCTTAAGACCTCTCCCGGGTCCGGGTGATGACTTTGGGTCAACTGTGGCTCGGAAGCGCACATCGGTCTTTTGGACGGGAGATGGCAAGTCGTAAACGAATCATTTTTTCGCTTGGTAAGTTACAATCATGCACGGGGTGGACCGTTGGAAAGGCCAGGAGATGTAATTCTACATTCCAAAGAGTTTCGCTCTATTCAAAAAGTTGACTTTGGTTAAACGGGGCTCAAAATCATTTAGGGACCTCTCGGAGTAAAACGTATTAAAGCCCCTTCGAAGATTCATTCAGTTCCCTTTGGAGATTCATTTAGTCTCGTTCAAGCTAAAGAGTTGACTTTGGTCAAATGGAGACTGAGAGTGCTCGATGGCCATCAGGTCAATATTTGGGGAAAATTGATCATTGGTCCAAACGGTTATGCTATTTTATGCATGGGACAGACCGTTGGAAAGGGGTTTCAGGGCCCTTCAAAGTTCAAAGAGCTTTTTCTCTGACTATGGAGTTGATCGGAGTCAAATAGGGCCTGAGGGCACTCGATGGCCTCTAGATCGGTACTCGGAGCGCGACCTAGGTTTGCGGTGGAAAGGGAAAGTGCTAGGGGTCTAAGGAGAGACTTAATGGGTCCTAGAATGTGGTGTCTACACCTTCCTATGCATATGATTCATTATATGTTTGTGTTTTCTCTGTGAAAAACTCTATTTAAATAGTTCATTTTTAACTTTGTATTATCCTAACAAAGTTATGAATATATGAAACTATTCTTACTTTGTATTGTCCTAACAAAATCGAATATATATATATATATATATATATATATATATATATATATATATATATATGAAGAACAGATTTAGTCATGTTTTATCTCTTCATTTTCTATTTATAGAAATCTTATGAATGACCTTCATCTTGAACAGATTTCAAGGGAAAGATGGGCAGTTATCTCGAAAGACTATTTATTTCAGGAATGATCCAATGGTTCAAAAATGACAACCTTAGTAGGCTTATAATGCCACTCAAGGTGCAAGGACATATTCTGATACTCATAAGGCCAACCATCCTTCAGTATATGCTACTATCAGCTTCAAGGGCTCAAATTTCCCCCACTCAGCTTTTGGGATGCGTACATTAGCCCAGGGAGGCTTAAAAATGTCCCGTACATTAGCTTGGGGAATATTTATAATACCTACCCCGGAAAGGCCTGATAATAACCCACTAGGACCATTGACTTATTTGTCTATGGATAATCCTGTAGGTCCCTAAAGTATAACTTTTGTTTTTCCGGAATTAATTTAAGGATGAATGCAAACCAACTTTCTCTTTTTGAAAAACACTTTTTCAATTTTATCAAACCAAGTTGTGAATAAATGAGCTTAACCCAATTTTATCTTGTTTAACCCTAAGCATGCATATTGTGATTAAAGCAAGTAAAATAAAGTAAAGATAGTCACAACGCCGGATGTACGAGGAAAAACCCAAAACTAGAAAAAACCTCGAACGACCCAAGCCAGACAATCACTTTGAACAATGGTCTTACAAAGACAGATTAGCCTTACTTAACGAATTGATCCCCATGGGTCTTGACGCTCCTTGTGATCTTATACCGTTCTTTAATAGTTCCCACATAGAAATTCCGTCTTCCACGATGCTTGTCCACAAATGTCTCGGTGTCCACCGATATGGCTTGATACGTCTACGATGTTGAACATGATGTTCGTCGCTTCTCCACCACAAAACCAACAATCACAAGTTTTCAATGATGAACAAAACTCAACTTGGTGCAACAAGGATCACATAAACATTATGCTACTGAAAGTTAGGATCTTTACAAAATTTAAGGATGTGTTTAAGACTTTAAAACCTTAGAAAACATGTGCAAACAGGTTTCAGGATCGTAAAACTATTTTTCAAAAATGCACAAACTTCGAGGAATCAAGACACCTCTATTTATAATAAAATTGAGTCGGTGTTAGAATCTCGTTCACATGAGATGCCATTTCAATCGAACAACATCAAATGTCGTTTGAACGGCGTCGTCAGATATAGTTCTTAATTTTAACTGAGTTTTGATTAAAACCAACTCTTATCAAATTCTCATCCATCCTTATCTGACATAAACGAAGTGTAAGCAATTAAACCTCTTTTAAAAACATTACCCTTTAAAAAATAACATACTTATTTTTATAAAATGACTTTCGAGTTACATTAACATTATGCATTCATACCCGTGTGATCTCGGAATGCAATTAAACCTTGAAGAAGAGAAATTGCACCAATTAAACTTCGGCATGATTAATTCCATGTAGCTTTGCCGCAAAGTCATCAATAAATCTTCAATACGCCATAGACTCGAGGGATCATACAATAAAAAACTATCTATGACTCAAACCTATTTTGTTCCGAGAATAAGTCAAAACTACATTAAGACTCAATTGGAAATTTTCCCCTTACAAATCTCCCCCTTTGACTATTCTGGGACAAAACCAATAGTGAAATGCCTAAGCTAGGCCGTATGACGCATAAATCCCATCCCATAAAACCCCAAATGAAAAATACATCATCAGTATAGGATAAGATTCTTCAACAATGGACCGGTAAGCATGAAACTGTCTCGAATGTCTGAATGTAATGTAGACTTGAAATCTCGTATCTCTTTAAGCATACCTACAAATATGAAACTGAAAAATACCCAATGAAGTATGAAGGAACAAATGATAGAAATCAATAGGAAAATAATCAAATATGAATCATTTGTTATGTGAGTAAACACATAGTAAACATGATACCAATATGTGAACATGATATACCATGAATATCACAAACTCATAAAACTCCCCCTACATCACAGACATCTCTCCCCTTTTTTGTCTCGAACAGACAATCCGGTGAAAAGATAAACAAATCTAGCAGTGATATACCAATTTGAGATCAATATGAATTAACTCATAGTATGCTAGATAAACATAAAACCACTAGTTAAAAATGATCAATCAATGTCAAATCAGTTGCTAGAAAATAATGAATCAGACAAAAATATATCAGTGTAAGCAGGTGTGATAAATGAACAATGCAGTAAAAGGGTTAATCTCTAAAAATAGACTGCACAAATAGAAACCCAATACCAAAATATGAATCTATAAGCAACAGGGTACTAAAATAGACTCAATAAAAAAAGTCAAAATCTGGTCAAATAGGGTTGTCATTCAAATGAGCCAGGGATGTCGCTTGAACGAGATGAAACATCGCTCAAAAGAAATAGTATGTCATTTGAACGATATACTCAAAATTTCACAGAATCCCATGAATATCAAACAGTGCTACCCAGTGGAAAAATTATGTGAAAATTCTAACTGAAAGGGGATTAAAACTGCGAAACAGTAGACAAAATAAGAAAACTTTAAAAACAAACAAGTATGAGTAACATGCTAACATAGTATTGATGTCCCTAAACATGAACATGGAATGTATGGGCGTGAACTAAAACAAATAAATCATAATTCCAACACATCGAAACAATCAAGAAGCTCTCATCAATATCAATCTATCATCAAACCTTATTATAGCCATATGTGACAATTAAAGAATAAGCGTCATGAACTAAACAAACATCATGCACACGAATTCGGAATTTTGACGATTCTACAAACAATAGTGTCATGACACGATTTTTCAACTATAGGATTCTTTATGCAAACTCGTTTAAATGTTTAAACCATCCAAACTCCCTCAAATATATATCATATTATCTTTTGAATGAACTAAACTAATTTGGCCCATTTTTGGCATATGATTCTTTTTATTGCCTTTCGATTTTTGGGGGGGCTCTTTTAAACAGTGGCTTTCACGACGAGTCAATTTTACCCTCTCCCCGCTCTTTCCCGTACACTCATCATATTTCTCAATTAAAATGCTCACGAGTAAACGGTTATTACTTGCACACCTCCTCCTTAAATCTACTTATGCATAGATGACAAAATTGAGATAAGAACGTCTCACCAAACTCAAATATGCAAGAGTAGTCAAACATCCATATAAACTTGTGCATGTGTGCAAATATGGAATATATACAAAGTCAAATAAAAACGCATATCAACTTCGAAAAAACCCCATAATACAATGGTTAAGATCAATCTAAATATCGATAATAATGACTGATCAAGGGTGAAAAGTAGCGTGTGTCAAACGCTGATCGTTGTTTTCGTTTCACCTCCTCAATATATAAACCTAAACTTATGACTACACTCAACAAGTGAGTATAGCGGCCAAGTTCGGGTATCAAAAGATCCACAAAGACGAGTTGCTAGAATTTATAGGATTTAATATTCCTAAATAAAAGTGTAAAAGGTAAATACGAACAAAAAGGAAAAAGATGCATAAATGGGATAGATTAATCTAGGCGAGTGTATTTAAACTAGATTAACAAAGAGGTTAAAACTATAGGTTGCGTCAAATATCCCTCTCACGAGTTAATTAGTATAAAATGGTTACATTGGTCGACTAGTTATTAACAATGCGTCTCATTTCAACAGTTAATTGAACCAAGGGTTATCACGGCCCTAAATCTGCATAAAAGCCTAATATAATTTTGGCGTCAACAAATATCCCGGTAATTACGCGTGCAAGGTCGTAATCACGAAACATACACGATATACCCCATTAAATCTCCTAGGCGTAATAACTAGGACGACGCACTCGAAAAAGACCCGTAAACTCCATCACCAAAGCAAAGCAACACGTCAACCCGAGTGAGTTCCATTCAAACACAACCTAGACTAACTTAGCTAGAAAGCATATTAAAAACGCGATAAAGAAACGTGGTAAATAAATACAATAAATCTACACTACAAAGCGAGTAAATAAAGCATGTGAATCTAATTAACAAAGCATGTAAATTAACTACAAAGCAAGAATTAATGAAATACACACTATATTAATGGAGAGGGAAGATGAATAGTTAACTTAGAAACCCAAAAGGGTGTCAATCCAAAAAGAAATGAAGAAGAACTCTTCAAAAATCCAAGCCTTAACCTAAACTATCTTCTAAAATGAATTATATCTGAATATTTACACAAAATTCCTTTATATAGTAAAAGGAATTAAATTAGAAAAGAAAAGGAAAAAGAAAATAAAAGGCAAAATATCTGCAGAAAATAGGGGATCGATCAATCGATCCATTTGATCGATCGATCGATGGTTGAAAATCATGCCCACTGTCTCAACTCGACGGCAAAAACTGAAGGATCGATCGCTCGATCCTTTTGATCGATCGATCGATGGCTATAGGTCTGCACCAATTTCCTCCTATTTTGGTGTGTTTGGTTTTCCCTTCCGCTAAAATCATCATAACTTCTTCGTTCTGTACTGGAATCGCGCCCGGTTCACGGCCATGTGAAGCTTGCGAGGAGTGATACAACTTTCGTGAAGATGTTGGACCAGGTGTGGAAAGACTAAAATGACCTTGAACGTGCGATCGCATACGAAAATTAGCCAAAATGCGTTCGAACTTCACACTTAGCATCCAAATACCTAAAAAATCTCAATTAACCCCTGCAAAGCATGTTAACATAGAAATCCGAGGTTGTTTGGTTAACGAGCATAAATATAGGGAATAAGATACCCGAGGGGGCTAAAATGCATTAGTTCGAGGGATAAAATACGCAATATTTGCATATTATCACAACCCCTAACTTACACATCGCTAGTCCCTAGCAATGAAATAGGATGCAACAAGAACCACAAGAAAACCAAAAGCAGGAGATAGTACAAAAGTATGGTATAAAAGCATAAGGCCACTTTCGTGGGCGATTCGATTGCATTTAGCGTATGCAATAAGCTGTTAAACTCCTAAGTTACTCTAATGGATGAGTGTCGTCTCGTGAGGGGTTTTAGGGATGATAGCCACAAACATCATATGATTTCCTCAACAATATGCCCGAACCAACTTGCGACAAGCCCAACAATAGCGAACAAGATTTCATACACATTATTAGCAAAGTGAATGAATTCAAACAAAATTCCAAATCATTAGCATTATAGAATGCACCTCATAGAATGAAAACCTTAAAATGTGGGAGGGGAGCGAGCACATGCAAAGTGTGATTTGGCAAAAACTTATATAAACTGGATACTAAATAACGCAATCATATATTCAATCCTCATGGGCATTACACTCATCAAGTGAATTCACTCGAAATAGGGAGCTAACACATGGAACACCCGGGCATAAAGAGTAAATGTAAATGGAAACTAGGTCGCACATATGTCACAAATGAAGAACGCTATATATAAAATGAAAAACTTATAATTTCAATGAAAGATACCGCACATTAAAGGAGGCAAAATGAATTTTCACAGATTATCAAAACTATTTAAACCTTCGAATTACATATACTTAAGATCACATAGGGCTTTAATGAGGTTGTAATGTAGGCAAGGATAGGGTACGAAATGAAGGATATGTATGTACGGGTTCAAAGTGTTCGGGGATGAAAACTCGGGATAATGGAAAATGCGGAAAATTTAAAAAGTGAAAAATACAATCCAAAAAAAGCATTGGATATATCATTTGGAGAGCAATCAAAGTTTATTGAACACTATATACAACATTTACAAACTTTCTCTTTCTTTTTCTTTTCTTCTTTTTCTCATGTTTTCTTTTGTTTTCTTTTGCTTTTTGATTTTTCATCTCTTTTTCACTACTCTTTCTTTTCTTTACTTTTCACACTCTCACATGCCCAAATTACAACCGCAACAAAACAACAACATTCAATCCCAAGTAACATTCCAAAGAAAGGTATGGAAGGTGTATGTGTGGTTTATAACTCCAATTTGGTGTTGGTTATGGGAATTTTCGGTTATGAAACGAAAGGCTATATTTACGCTCAATGGGGTTAACAAGGAGAGATATATAAAAAGTTTATGCAATTCTCGAGTCAAAACAAAGTTTGAAAATCATGCTCAATTAACACATTTCAAGTATGAACTCAATTAATGAACGATAAAATGAAAGAATAGAGAGATTACCGACGAATTCAACATTTTCAAAGAGGAAAGAATAGTGTATAACACTCACAAACGATGAAAGGTACAAATCTTACTCGGTGTAATTATATAAAATGCAATAAAATATTACCGAGTTATAAAAATCTTAAACCAAATCAATAAAACAAAGTTGGTGCATGTGCTCATGGGATTAAAGTTTAATTCATGAAGTTATTCATATCAATTATATGAGGACTAAAGTCTAATAACTTCTAAAATCGAGAACATAAATCATTGGGTTGTCTATTGGATCAGGCAATTATTGAAATTTATCATCGAAAACAAAGGCAAAATGCCTAATAAAGGAGAAAAAAGAAAGAAAATATTTTTTAACTTTTTAATTTTTCTAAGAAAAGCATACTAAGTAACTAACATGTGAGAAAAATCATGGACTAAACAAAGAAATGGATAGAATATCCCAGACCCCCTAACTTAAAACCTGACATTGTCCTCAATGTGAATTAAGAACCAAGTTAAAGAGAGGAAAAGAGTGATATTACCCAAAATTGGAGCAATCCCATAAGAACAAGTCCAAAGAATCTACAAAACAAGTTAGTACCAAGCATAGAAAAAACAAATAATAAAAAGTTAACTAATTACACTAGACTAAATTAAAAGAGAAAGAAGAACTAAAGAAAGAAATGATATAAATCTAATTATATAAAACCTTCTATTTAGGCTTCACATTAAGTGTACACTAGAAGTTAAAATAGCAGAGGGTCCACCACAAAAATGATTTGAATTTGGAGGGTGACGGGTGTACCCTCACTCTCCAGTATACCTTCCGAAAAATATGAATTCTGTTTGAAAAACGGAAGGCATGTGTAGCGCAAAAGAAATGAACCGTCACCAATTAAAATTTTTGGAGGGACGGTGGGGGATTTGGATTGAACAGGTGATAAAAACATGTGGGGCAAAGAAAAGCAGAATATCCTCCCAAAGATTTAGCAAGCGGAATGGGAGATGGAGCACACGAGGGCAAAGATGCCTTCATAGAAAGAAACTCGAGCAAGTAATCCTCGTCGGTGAAAGGGTTGAACCTTTCAAAGTTCGGCACCGATTTATCGGGTACTTGTGACGGTGTGATAATAGAGAAAGAAAAGGGGGAGGAAAGAAATTCAAACTCCAGTGATGAATTATAATCACTCAAAGTTGGAATTTCAAAAGAGATAGGATCATTTCCAATGAAACTTTCTTCTTTGGGATCCAAAGATGAAATCATCTCATTGCAAATGGATAATACATCCGTTTCATCCTCACTTTCAATATCTATTAAGCGAAGGGCCAAGTGAAGAATGGTTTGTTCCAAAGTAGGCACAAAATCCTCATTTGGTTCAAAACATTCCCCGACATCAACAGTCTCGGAAGAGAAATCGTCGTCGGATTCGAATAATAAATCCAAATTTTGCTCCCAACAACGATTTTCTTCCCTATAACATTCTTCATACCTCTCGTTCTCAAGCATGAGAAAATCCTAGCCGAAATTCATAGGCCGAGGTGCAGATTCTTGAAAATGAGGAGTTTGAAAATCATTATCGACACTAAAGTTAAACTCATTATTATAGGAATTTGAAAACTATTGCAATTCATTTCAAAATCCTATTATAAGGAATTAGAGTCCCAAAATCATTATCCTCCTCCTCAAAATACACACACTCCAAACCTTGACTTTTGTAATACTTGCCAAAAAGTCATTTTAGATGTTGCAATTTTTTAGGATTCTAAGTATTGACCAAAAGTCAAAGGTTTGCGAGAATTTTGAGAATTATCATAATGATTACCAAAAGAATTGGAATAAGACATGCTTACCCCAAAAATTGCTCGATGTGGCGAATTCCACAAAGCAGATGCACGAGCGAAAAATTAAAGCATTTCTTGGCTCTCAAATGTAGAAGTCCTACAAAAATGTTAGGCAAAAAATATAAATAGAAAGAAAATACTATGAAATACTAAATCAAATAAAGTCTAAAACAAACTAGTCCCCGATAACGGCACCATTTTGATGTAGGGTTGTTGGGATCAAAGCACTAAACCAATTAAGATTCAAAGCAAACCATCCCCGGCAACGATGCCGTTTGATTAAGGGTGAAAAGTGGCGCGTGTCAAATGCCGATCGTTGTTTTCGTTTCACCTCCTCAATACAGAAACCTAAACTTATGACTACACTCAACAGGTGAGTATAGCGGCCAAGTTCGGGTATCGAAAAATCCACAGAGATGAGTTGCTGGAATTTACAGGATTTAATACTCCTAAATAAATGTGTAAAAGATAAATTACAACAAAAAGTAAAAGATGCAAAAAAGGGAAAGATTAATCTAGGCGAGTGTATTTAAACTATATTAACAAAGTGGTAAATACTATAGGTTGCATCGAATATCCCTCACCCGAGTTAATTAGTATAAAATGGTTACATGGGTCGTCGAGTTATTACAAATGCGTCTCGTTTTGACAGTTAATTGAACCAAGGGTTGTCATGCCCCTAAATCTGCATAAAAGCCTACTACGATTTTAGCGTCAACAAATACCCCAAAAATTACGCACGCAAGGTCGTAAACACAGAACATACATGATATGCCCCATAAAATCTCCTAGGAGTAATAACTAGGACAACGCACTCGAAATAGATCCGTAAATGCCATCACCAAAGAAAAGCCACACGTCAACCCAAGTGAGTTCCATTCAAACACAACCTAGACTAACTTAGCTAGAAAGCATATTAAAAACACGGTAAAGAAACGTGGTAAATAAATGCAGTAAATCTACACTACAAATCAATTAAATAAATCATGTGAATATAATTAACAAAGCATGTAAATTAACTACAAAGAAAGAATTAATGAAATACACACTATATTAATGGAGAGGGAAGATGAATAGTCAACTTACAAACCCAAAAGGGTGTCAATCCAAGAAGAAATGAAGAAGAACTCTTCAAAAACCCAAACCTTAACCTAATCTATCTTCTCAAATGAATTATATATGTATATTTACACAAAAATTCCTTTATATAGTAAAAGGAACTAAATTATAAGAGAAAAGGAAAAAGAAAATAAAAGGAAAAATATCTGCAGAAAACAGGGGATCGATAAATTGATCCCTTTGATCGATCGATCCATGGTTGAAAATCATGCCCACTGTCTCAGCTCAAGGGCAAAAACTGAAGGATCGATCGATAGATGGCAACACGTCTGCACCAATTTCCTCCTGTTGTGGTGCGTTTGGTTTTCCCTTCCGCTAAAATCACCGTAACTTCTTTGTTTTGGATTGGAATCGTGCACCATCCATGGCCACACGAATCTTGCGAGGAGAGATACAACTTCCATGAAGATGTTGGGCCAGGTGCCCAAAATGTGGAAAGAATAAATGCCCTTGAATGTGAGATCGCATACAAAAATTAGCCGGAATGCGTCTGAACTTCACACATAAAGTTCAAATACCTATAAGAGCTCAATTAACCCCTGCAAAGCATGTTAACATAGAAATCTGAGGTTTTCTGATTAACGAGCATAAGTAGAGGGAATAAGATACCCGAGGGGGCTAAAATGCGTAGGTTCGAGGGATAAAATACTCAATATTTGCGTATTATCAATGACCAAATGTCCTAGCCACATGGATGATGGAAGGAAGGTGGTCAAAGCACAACGATATACCACATCAAACATGTTAACTCATGACACAAAACAAAACCAAAAATCTTTTTGGCTTTCTCTTAAAAACTTTATCAAAAATAAAATCTTTTTTTTATTCTTGAATAAGATGCAATAAATGAAAAATGTAATACAAATCGATAAACATGGTAATACACTCCACCTTTAGATTTATCATGAGAAGAATTAAGTGCAACCAAGTGAGAATCGTGAAGTTTTATTCCTAAATCAACCAAATCCAACTTCCTAACCCAAGTAGGTGTGTAACGACGCATGGGGGTGGTGGAATCGGGGAAACTTTATTCGTAAACTTCCTAAACTTTCGAGGAGCATTCCTCAGGTCATATCAAAACTTTCTAAGGTGACCATTAATACCACAAAACGTGCAAGTGTAGCGATGGTATGGAAAGTGATCAACATGTGGACCTTTTCTAACGTTCCTATGTGGTTCTCTCACACGTGCAAGGGAGAATGGGAACAATACGATCATCAAAGCCAATACATCCCCTATCTCTGTTAATTTGGATGGTGCCTAGCATCCTATCTAACTTACCACTTCTAGCCTCTAAATCAAACTTAACTCTAGATGAGTCTTTCAAACTCTCCTCTAACTCGTTAATCCTAGAATCGAATAGACGCCTAGACTCCTCAAACTCTAGTACCTCCTTTTTCAAAGCCTACATCAAACCTCTAAGGGTGTCTCTCTCTTTTTCGATGTATTCTAACTTGTCCCTAAGCTTCTTTTCCCATGCCCTAAGATCCTCAATTAATGCATCAGTATTTTCTACGGCATGCTCTTTCAACTTAGATTTCAATTTCAAGTTTGACTTTTTCACATTCACCATCTCCTCAAAAAATTCTCTAAATGCAACTTATAACTCTCCTACGTCGATCTCCTCATCCTTGCTCTCATCACCCTCACCCTCTCGGGAAGCACTCTTAATAGCCTCGGAAGTGTCATGCACATGAGTATCCTCGTGGGAAGAGATATCGTCGTCGCTCAAATGACATGCCGTAAATGCAAAAAAGTTACGCTCAATGGGGGACTCCTCTCACTCTTCCGGTTCACTATCACTTAAGGTGGAATTATAAGAAATTGGTTGCTTGACCTCTTTCTTAAGTCTAGTGGCACACTCCTTAACTTTGTGACCATACCCTTCACATCCGAAACACCTATCAGACTCTTCTCTCTCAGGCTTCTCACTGTTTTCTTTAGGGGTGGGATCTCCCTTGTTCTTGAATTTGTCAAACTTTTTAGCATATTTTGATTGCTTATGAATTTGAAGAAATTTCTTAAAATTTATTGGAAACAAGATGACATCCTCAAAGTCGGAATCGGAGTCCTCATTCAAAACGTTAGCCTCCTCCTTCAGGGCTTTCAAAGAAATGCCATTTTCTTTCTTTGGAACTTGCTTGGAGGTAAACACATCGAGTTCATAGGTTTGTAAGTCACCTAAGACATCTTCTAGTTTCGACGAGTTAAGAATACCAAAGGAAGTCATAACGGTCACTTTTGCATGAAACCTACTCGACAATGATCTCAAAATTTTCTTAATCATTCGGTTATCTAGAATCTTCTAACCTAGGTTAAATGCCTCATTAAGAATAGTAGACAACATAGTGTAAAACTCATCAAATTTCTCACTCTCTAACATTTTAATCGTCTCAAACTGTGTAGTGAGATTTTGTAACATAGACGCCCTAACCATGCTCATGCCTTTGTGAGTGAGTGCAAGTGTATCCCGAGCTTCTTTCAAAGTTTCACAAGTCATGATACGATTATACTCTTCAGGTGCGACATGTGAGGAAATAACGTGCAAACCTTTAGAATTATACTGTGCAAGCCTATGTTCAATCTCAGTCCATGACTCAATGCGTTTCAAACTAGTGACCTCACCTTCTTGTGTGACAGGTGGTGACCAACCTTTTTTAGCAGCTAACCAGACACACTCATTAATAGATTTCAAATCACTTCTCATTCGCATTTTCCAGTAAGCATAATTAGTGCCATAAAAAATAGGAGTGTGAAAACTATCAAAATTTCCAAAATTCATCCTACAAGCAGCAGGGATCAAACATAATAAAAATATATTTATAACTCTGATACCAATTTGTAGGCCCCTTTTTAATCAAAACTTTTTTCTTTTGTGGAATTAAGTTAAGGATGAAAGCAAACCAACATTATCTTTTTGAAAAACTCTATTTCAATTTTATCAAACTAAGTTCTGAATAAATTAGCTTAACCCAATTTTATCTTGTTTTACCCTAAGCATGCATCTAGTTATTAAAGCAAGTAAAATAAAGTATAAATACTCACAACTCCGGATGTACGAGGAAAAACCCAAAATGGGAAAAAACCTCGGACGGCCCAAGCGAGACAATCACTATGAATAATTGCTTTACAAAGATAGATTAGGCTTACTCAACGAATCAATCCCCAAGGGTCTTGACTCTCCTTCTGATATTATACCATTCTTTAAAATTGCCTAAGCATAAATTCAACCGTTCACAATGCTTGTCCACAACACTCGACTCCACGAATGTGTTGGTGTCGATCGATACGATTTTATATGTCTATGATGTTGAACACGATGTCCTCGCTTCTCCACCATAAAACTAGCAATCACAAGTGTTCAATGATGAAAAAGACTCAAATTTGTGGAACAAAGATCACATAAACATTATACTAATGAAATCTCGGATCTTTGCAAACTCTAAGGATGTGTTTAAGCCTTTAAAACCATAGAAAACATCTGCAAACGGGTTTCTGGATCTTAAAACTATTTTTCCAGAATGCACACACTTGAAGGAAATAAGACACCTCTATTTATAATAAAATTAAGTTGGTGTCAGAATCTCGTTCGAACGAGATGCCATGTCATTTGAACGACTGTGGATCTCGTTCGAATGACATCAAATGTCGTCTGAACGACGTCTTCAGATAGAGTTCTTAATTTAAACAGATTTTTGATTAAAACCAACTCATATCCAATTCTCATCCATCCTTATCTGACATAAAAGAAGTGTAACAAATTAAACCTCTTTTAAAAACATTTTCCTTTAAAAAATAACATCCTTATTTTTATAAAATGAATTCTGAGTTACATTAAAATGATGCATTCATACGTGTGTGATCCCGGAATGCAAATAAACCTTGAATATGAGAAATTGCACTAATTAAACTTCAGTATGATTAATTCCATGTAGCTTTGCCGCAACGACTTCAATAAATCTTCAATATGTTATAGACTCGAGGAATCAGACAATAAAAAACTATCTATGACTCAAACCTATTTTATTCCGAGAATAAGTCAAAATTTCATTAAGACTCAATTGGAAATTTGGTCCTTACAAATCGTATATTTGACGGGGCCGAAGACTTAATTTTCTGCTTATAATCTAATTACAGCCTGGGAAGGATTTATATATATCCAAACATAACTTGGGGAATATTTATAACACCTATCCTAGGTAAGCCTGATAATAACCCACTAAAAGCGACTATGAGACTCTACGAGAGTGGTTTCAGGATAAAGAGGCAATAGGAAGCCATGGAATGCAATTGAAGCGACTAAAGGATGTTGTGGAACTAACATCATGAATCATAATAAAGCTACAAAAAAACATTGGTCATAACCCGTCATACTGTTACCTTAAATGCCGCAGCAAAAGAAAAAATGCCCCGTGATTTAAGTCGCAACCTCAAATGTTACTCCCATTAGCACTGCGGATTGGGGGATAATAAATGCCCAATTATGAAATGGAAAATTTCATGGCAAAGACAGGTGGCCGAAGCCTTGTTCACAAATTCTTTATAAGGTGTTGTCGCGGCTCTAAGCCCACACGTTCATTGGTAAAGCATTATTTCAAGGAATAATTGCAAATTAAAAGTGTCAAAAATATATAGAGATAAAGAATTCATTCAAGTATTGAAGCAAGAAAGATTGAGGAATAAAAACATGTAGGCAGAGGCAAAAATAATCAACTTTAAAATAAGTGCCATAGCCTTATCAATATGGCTACAGCCATTAAGGAGTACATTCATTCATTCGAAAGATGTAGAAGAAAAAATGATGACATTAACATCTGAATTGCTCAAATGTCGTGGCATAACTTCAAACCAACCGCATCCTTTGAATTGCAACCAAGACTTGGAAAAATGATGGAAAAATTAACTGAGGCAAAGGAATTTAAGACGCATCCCCAAAGACATTTTTCTTTGGCACCATGGCTTGGAGGATGATAGACACAAATACTGAGTGGAAAATTTGAATATTCTAAGGCAAAATGTAACAGGACGCAGACTTATATCCACATATCAGTTATCGAAGAAGCATTTTTGTAAATTGTTTATTCAAGCAATCAAATATATGGAGGCAGCATTCATTCAAATATCAAAGCATACAATAAAGGAATAAAGGAGGAATTAAGAGAGTAGTTAGATTAAAGGCCGCGGCCTTGGCTAAAAGTTGTGAAATGTCAAGTCATAAGTACAAACAAATGGCTGCAGCCTAAATAAAGTTAAAATGTTAGGAGGCCACAACCCAGTGTACATTATGAAAAAGGAGAAGTTCCTAAGTCTAAGACTCAGCATCATCTTCAATGTCCTTGTCTTCACCTTCTGTGACTTTGTCAAACTCTTCATCATCATCCGTAGCATCTTCGATTAGCTTCCTTGCTCTCTTCTCTACCGCAACCCTCATCTCAGGTACGTAGGCAATGTGTTCTTCATCACCAACACTCTAGGACATAACCTGGTCCTTGGCATCTGGGAATTTTTGGCCACCCTGTATATTAGTTCTTGGTAGCCACGAATGTATGCCTTATTATTGGTGAGGAAGAAATCTATAGACTTTTTATAGTCTTCTGTGGCCTGCTTGAGGGATGCGAAGTGAGAATCCTCCATTTACTTAAGGGCTGCGGCGTGATCTGTCTCGTGCTGACTATAATTTTCTTGACGATCCTTTAGTTCCGAATCGAGACTAGAGGCAAGCTTAGTAGCTTCAGCAGCTTTTACTTGTTCAGTTTCCAGAGAGGCTGCAACAGTTCTCAGTATTTCCACCGCATCATTTTTGGCCTTGACAGCAGTTTCAAGGTCTATTTCTGCTGCCTGGAGTGCCACGGTAGAAGAATGTTTACCTGCCTTAAATGATGAGTTTCTGGCATTCTCCAGGTCAGTGTTATGCACCTTTTCAGTGACCTCCTTTAATTTGTAAAGGCTTGCATACTTCAGTTTTTGGGACACCACAATGTCCGCGGCCTGAAAAGAAATTTAAGGTTAGAAACAAAATGAGTTACAGAAATTATGTTGGAAAGTGATGTTGCCCTTAACCTCAGCAGGCTGTGGAGAGCATATTCTTCAAGATGCTTATGGTCCTCCTCCACCAGACGGTCCAGGTCCATGTTGTCAGGAACCTTTCGCATCCTGTGGATTGCCCTACCAGTTGTGTCCCATGATGATTGAGGATCTGGTCGTGGAGAGCCATTGAGGTCGTGGAGAGCCATCAGGGCCAACACTGGAATGACTTTGAAGAGGGGCTAGGTTAGCCTTAACGGCCATAATTATTAGAGGAGGGGGTAAGTTTGAAATGATAGTTTGTGAGGTTCCGCGTCCATTTGCGGCTCAGACTCATAGGGCATTAAGTCGGCCACGGCCAAATGATTGCCAATGTCATTGTCATATTATACCTCAGTCCTTTTTTGAGGAGAAAAATCCTCAACTTGAGTTGTTAGCACAACAGAATCTATTTGGTCGCCCAAATTGGATGCAGAAGGATGCTTGGACTTACCTCTTTTTCTCTTTCTCTGTTTATCGACATTGTTAAGGGCAGTCGCGTCCTTATCCATTTCTACCAATTGAGCTGCTAGGAGCTCCATATCTATCTCCTCACCTGAATAAGAAATGAAGCAAAGTAAAAAATTAAAGGTTTAAAAATTATTGTTGTGGTGTTAGTAAGGGGATAATACCTTCCACATCCATCAATTTTGGCAGATATTTGTTGGTGAAGTAACCTCCCTCGAAAATTGAAGCTGAAGTCACTAAGGTGCTAAATTTTTATCGTTAGCACTTATGGCCGTAACTCTTCTTATTCTAATCCCCTACTGCTCACTTAGGGGAAAATTGTCAAGAGTTGCATAAAAGTTCAATGTTAATATAAAACAATAGGAGGAATATGGCACTGTGGAAATAGGACGCGACATGTACTCAAAGGTCTGTAGCCTTATTTACCTAGTTTGGATGGGCATCCCCACTGCCGTGGCATCCTGTATGATTTCTCTCTCTCAGACTCATCTGGGTGGATCTCCCACCGTTATCCAGAAACATAAAAATACTTGCCCTTACAGTTTTTACATTGGTGGGTCTGCTAGTATAAAGAGTTTCCTCATTATTGACGAGGGAAAAGTAGTAAAATCACAAAAACTTTAGAGAGTTGTCCTTTGGTCTGTAAAAGTGGAAGAACTCTACAGTACTTATGTCATTCTTGAACCTATTCTTCCACAGCACTGCGGATGTAAGAACTTTCCTCCATCTATTGGGATGTAATTGAGCTGGGGCTAACTTCATTGCATGAAATATTCTCCTAATTGGTACGGGTGCAGGTAGCCACAGCCCATATACAAAATCATGGAAGGCAAAGAAGACCATGTCATCAGTATTTATAGAGCATGTCCTCTTCTCCGTGGAAGGTGCTGAGGAAATTACATTCTCTGAAAACTCAAATGCCTCAGTAACTTCATCAACCCATTCCTGAGTCATAATGCTTCAGACGTTTTAGGCGGAAGGGGGTCTCTCTACTATGTTCAATGGGCCAGCAGGTGCATCCCTGGCCTATGAAGGCCCAACAGTTGCGGCATCAAGGTCCATAGGGTTACTATTGGAGTGGTTTTCCTCCTTCATTGCCTCAATATTCTCCTTACAAACAGAGTCTATGGAGTCAGAAACTAAAATGATGAAATTTAGGCAATCTTTGGGCAAGCAAGGTCTAAATGTCTTTAAAGGACACACGAAAGGGAGTTTGGGAGGAGAAACTCAAAAATGTTTGTTCCATAAATCCTTCAAAAATCCGTCAGGATTCCAACTCATATGAATTTAGCAAGACTTGAAAAGCAGAAAGTCCGTTGTTAGGTTCCACAGCCAGTATAGAGAGATAAGCCTCTTAGAGGCCATGGAAGGAACAACGTAATAGTAAGTTCAGAAGCTAAAATATAAGTTTCAACAATTTTAGCTAACTACACTAAGTATTAGGCCTTGGAATCTTTATAGATCAAATTAATGTCGCCATATATTATTTTTGGGGAAGGAGATATTAAATATATTCTTACATGCTGCAGTCCTTAGGTTTATTGGCAAAAGGATGTGGACACTAGCCTAAGGCTAAACACTAAAGGCAAAAGGGAATATTCATCGTACAACTGTTGACATGATGTTGTAGATAAATAACTTAACCAGGATATCCTACCTCCTACGGCAACAATTCTGAAACAAGTTGACAATGAAGGTGGCCTAATCTAAATACCAAAGACCTAGAATCAGAAATGTTTTCTCTAGAACACCAAGAATAGAATGGCATGTTTTTAAAACTTTTACTAATCTAAATCTAGTAAATTTGATCCTACGCAAATACAGGGAATTCAAAAGCCCTACAAAACCTAAGCCAAAGTCAGCAAGTTTCCTTTATTGAGTCAACATGGATATTAGCAGTCTATCGATTGAAGATTGATTCAAATCCAAACCAGTTATCTATTATGATCAAGCCAATTCAATGGGCTTAAATGAGTTCAAGTCATTATGGAATTAATAGTGCGGATGCAAGTTATGATTAGTTGGTTAACATGATTAGTTTGTAAAATATGAATTTGTATGGTTCATTTAATAGCAAGAATTGAGAGCAGGCAACAAATAATAGAATTATAGAATGATTTAGGAGGTGTTCGACTTGAAAAGTACATAGAAATTGATGAAAAATAGTTTCTCAGCCTCCTACCGCCGCTAACACCGCCTAAGGTTCACCGAAAAACTCAAAGGATGAAATGACAAGGGTTTTCTCTCGTTATGCTCTCAGGGAATTGGAAAAAGTAATGAAGTCCATAGCCAAATCCATTTATATAAGAGGCCACGGGAAGATGAAGCATCGTATTTAAATGACCGCGGAAACTTGAGAAGAGAAGACTTGACTACTCAGCCGCATCCCCAATCATTATCTCTTGGCACTACGCCTTGGGGGATTATTAATATAAGAAATATAAGACCCCTTCCTCGAAAGGATTATGATAGGCATGAGCCGAAGACTTTCTGCCACAGCCTTACATATACAGGTTGCGGTCTTGCCTGTATATGTCGCGGACTTACATGCTATAGGGTGCGGCCCCAGCTTCTTCACTTAATTGGTCGTAGCCCCTCTCATTCACAGCAACAATACAGCACATAAACCTCCTATAAATAGAGGTACACACCTCGATATATGGAATTCGGGTTCATTTCTTGTATTGATACCTAGTCCAGAGGTCACTGCACTGGTGGAGGCATTGCCAAACACTCTACACCCCTCAGTACAGCTTGGGGGCTTCTCATCTGCATCACGATCATCTCTCTGGCACTCTCAAAATCATCATAGACAGGTATTCTCTTCTCTCATCTACATTGTATGTTTATTACGGCATCATAAACTTATAGTACAATGCATATATAATGAGAATGAGGAAAAAAAATGGACATAGGCTCATTCTAATAGCCGAACCACTATATATCTTGTGTTTTCTCCCTCTTTACTTGCTTTATTTTTACTATGTACTTGATATGATGATGTGAGTACGACTTGTGTTTGATTTCTCACATCAACAATTATTATGATAATTAGGGTAGAATTTGAATCCATATCTAGCTAAGCTATTTGTGGATTGGGGAACATGAACCTAGCCTAGAGTTTTCAATGTTAAATGTAAAAATTCAACATAATTAAATAATTAATTTTTGGAGTTTGATACATTAGTCCAAACAAGTATTGTAGGCTTTTTAACTCCGTTGTTAAAAGAAACAAGACTGTTTGAGGATGGATTATACGTGTCAATAAATTTATCATTCTCCCCAACTAATTTGTTAATGCCCAAACATATTTGGTGCTTCGAATTAGTTTGTGCTTTTCTTTTGATTAATTATATTTTTTTTATAACTTTATACTTATCGGAGATACTCTACGATTTGGGGGATTAGATCTCAACCCCATTTTCCCAAAAGTGTTTTTAAAATCGCCAATTCAAGCTTTTGATTTCAGGTAGATTAATTTGCACCTGCGTAGCTTACATTGCATAGATAATTAAAAACTTCTTAAATTACGAAATCATCATAATTTCCCTTCTTTCTCGAGTCAAAACTTAGATCTCAGAATCCAACCCTACTGTCATAATTATTTTACGACCTATTCCCTGAGGATTTGACCCTGTATTACCGGGTTATTATTTGAGCGACCTCCAGTTATGTCATTGATGCACATGTAGTACACACCTTTTGTGTCGCATCGCGTACTCAAAACCAACATACAGATAAGGTAACCAAATTAAAATTTATTTCCATAATGGAGGCAATATTTTTTTCTGATTATGTTAAGGATAAAAATGACAAACTATGTCTACATGATAAAAATATTAACCAATTAGATTACACCAAAATTTATCTTCAATATTAGATTATATATTTAAATGCAAAATGGTAAACAATCACTAAATTGTACTATTAAAAACCACAACGAGAAAAACTTTTGCCTGAAATGAACAAAAAACGTATTATAGTAGAGTCTTACAAATTGAAAATGATAACTTATAATCGAACTACACACTAACTAAATATAAACTCTTTCCCATCATATCCTTCTAAGAGAGAACCAATATATGGAGAACGGTACATAACTGCAACCGATTTTGGAATCGCCCAATATTTTCAAGTCTCAGGCCAACAAATCTTTATTTAAAGTGGAAATGAGCTTTGTTCATATGGAACGGAACTACCAAGTAACCACCGACAATAACTAATATGTGTGAGGATATCCTATAGTTGAAAATATGTAGTAAAAGTTGGAAGTATTAAAACAATCCTTGATTTGAATGGTTATGGAAATTTCAATTTTAAATCAATTACCAAGTGAACAATTATTCCAAATTCAAAATAAAATGGTGTAAATACATTTTGTGTGATCTTTTTATAACAAACCCCATTTTCCATGTAAGAGTTGGCCAGATAAAATACGTAAAAGATAGAGCTTGTCTAACAATTTATACCATTCTTAGCATCAAAACGTAAAAATAAAATTTTGATAATAGACTAAACAACGTATAAGTTTCAACTCTCATAAATCATAAAACATCCACCCAAGATGACTGGAAATAAATGAGTCTTAGTCTTATTCCTTACAATCATTGGAATTTAAATAACTAAAATGAAAAAGTGTAGCAACCTAAACTAGAATCAAACAGTTGATCCGCTACTAAGCAAGTGAAACTGCAAGTCTGATCCTCTGTCAGTCCTATTGTTCCTATATAGGAAAACCTATAAAATGATTTTTAAAATATCGATTAGATCCCTAAAGTTAAAGGAATTAACTTATAAAAATAATAGATAATAATGAAGTCAATTCATATTACATACCACCCATATGTTCTCACAAGTAGTAAGTATCTCACCCCTCATCTAAGTGTAATACTATACACATTTCCAACCCAAGCCCAAACATGTGATCATGTTTATATGATAACATAACAATATTAAGGGTAACTAGCCCACATATAATCGGGAGGTAAATATGTACATGTATGATGATAGTTCCATAGACTATTCCAACAATACTACCTCCACAGAATTACAATCGCATTACATTATGTATGTTATGTAGCATTATCTCCATTAACCGTTATCTACTTCATTAGACTATATATGTTAATTTCTTAATCATTTTATACACACACACACACACACACACACACACACACACACACATATATATATATAAGGCATCTACCTTCGGTGTCTAGCTCGTGCCTCTATCTATAAGCCCGTAGGAATTCACTACCTGGCACCTTAAAAAATACACATAAAATAGTGGGGTGATCAATAAGTAGTAACACCACTAATGGGTCCATACCCATCCCGACCAATGGATCTATTCAAACAAGCTTCCCTTATCATGAAGGAGACGCCTCTAAATGCATGATCACATATAATGATCGCCACTACGCAAGCACATCACAGTCGACGTGCGGTACACGGGTCGTTGTCGCACGTAACCCCAAGAGGTAGACATTCCACGAGAACAGGTATGTCCACACAGTATAAATAAATACAGATAACATACAATATATGTAGGTAATTATCTACCACAACTTTATTTCATATTCCTCTGAATACCAGTATTTGTCTTGAATATTAACACCCTAGTTAATTATTAAAAAAATCATTTTTTGAATAACGACATTAATCCATTTTTAAATAAATTTCCCTTCACTTGGGAAACATTCTATATAGTCGCATGGACACATAAAAATTACGAACACTTCCATGGTCTAACCCTGACCCACGCCACAAGAGCCGAATTGATTCGCCCGGGGAGCCAAATTGATTTGATTCAGGTAGTCAGCCCTGAATATGTCAAATTTCAATACGAGTTTTCTTCCCAAAATCCCATAATAGTTTTTAAGGCTTTACAACTCAAATTTTATAACCATGACTATATCAAAATTAAGAAAACATATTTACGTGGAACTATAATTCATCTACACATGATAATCCACAATAATTCAAGTTATTAGATGATAAAAGTCACAAGTTGTATAAACTCAACAAGTTCGTAATTCTCATCTATGATTTCCATAATAGCAAGACAAATTTTTGATTAAAATTCAGCAATAAAATAAAATCCTATCACATGAGTGGTGTCGCAAGGAAGCCATCGCAATAAATACTTCCTGAGTCACTATAGTAGTTATGTCTGCTGGAGTTACCACGGGTGGCTCTGGTGGCAGATATCCTCTACAGTTATATTTGTATCATATCATGGTCCACAACATCGAGTGTTTGTCATCTAAAAGCCAACAAGGTTCGTATTAGTAACAAATCGAAAAGAGTATAACGATTCCTAAACATAGGGATTCACATATAAATACGCAACGCATAACGTAATGAGTGCAATAAAGATCCCAAGGATGCTAGAACCTTGATACTCTGATACCAACTGTCACAACCACCATTTCATGCGCAAGGGTTGGACAGACACAATACGCTGACGATGGGGCTTGTCTAACAATTCATACCATTCTTAGCATCAAACCATAAAAATAAAATTTTGGCTTAAAACATCCACAAAGTGTAAAGCAACATGAAATAATAAATTGAACATTGTATAAGTCTTATTATAAGTCTTAACTCTCATAAATCGTAAAACATCCATCCCAGCATGACTGGAATTAAACAAACTGAAATAAATGAGTCTCGAACTTATTCCCATACAATCTATGTAATATAAATAACTGAAATGGAAAAGAGTAGCAACATAAGCCAGAATCATATAGCTAAATCGATTACTAAACAAGTGAAACTGCAAGTTTGATCCTCTGTCAGCCCCATTGGAAAATAATTTTGATAATTTATGATAGAGCCCTAAGGTAGCAAGAATTAACTTACAAAATCAATAGATAATAATGCAGTTAATTCACATTACATACTTCCCATCGGATCTTATAAGTAGTAATTATGTCACCCCTCATCTAAGTATAATACTATACACATTTCCAACTAATGCCCAAACATCTGATCATGTCTGTGTGCTAACATAACAATAGTAAAGTCAACTAGCCCACATATAATCGGGAGATATATATCTACATGTGTGATCATAGTCCAAAAGACTAGCCCCATAATACTACCCCATGGAAATAAAATCACATTACATTATGTATTTTACGCAGCATTGTGACTATTAATAGTTATTTACTTCATTAGACTATATAGCTTCATTTCTTAATATATATATATATATATATATATGGCACACGAAGGCCTCTACCTTCAGTGTCTAGCTCGTGCCTCTATCGGTAAGCCCATAGGAATTCACTACCTGATGGATTAAGAAAATACAAATAAAATGGTGGGGTGATCAAGAAGAAGTAACACCACGAATGTGCCCATAACCAATCCGACAAATGGATCTATTACAACAAGCTTCATTTATCATGAAGGAGACTCCTCTGAACGCACATCTCAGCCAATGTATAGTACGCCATCCGTTGTCGCACGCAACCCCAACTGATAGACCTTCCATGAGCACTGGTATGCCCACGCAGTATAAATAAATACAAATAACACACAATATTTATAGGTCATTATCTCCATAAACTACCAGAACTTGATTTCAAATTCTTCGGATTAACATTCTGTCTTGAATATTAACACCCTAGTTAAATATTTTAAAAAATCATTTATTTAATAACAACACTAATCCATTTTTATATAGATTTCCCTTCACTTCGACAACCTCTCATATAGTCGCATGGACTCATAAAATCACAAACATTTCCATGGTCTAACCCGGACCCACGCCCCACGAACCGAATCGATTCGATTTGGATAGTGAGCCTAGAATCTTTCAAATTTCAATACAAATTTTCTTCCCAAAATCTCGTAAACGTTTTTAAGGCTTTATATAACTCAATTTTTATAAACATGACTATATCATAATTAAAAAAAAACATATTTACATGGATCTATAACCTATCTACACATGATAATCCGTGATAATTGAAGTTATTGGATCATAAAAGTCATAAGTTGTCTAAACCCAATAAGTTCATAATTCTCATCTAAGATTTCCATAATAGTAAGATAAATTTATGATTCAAATTTAGCCAAAAAATAAAATCTAATCACATGGATTCTAATAGTATTTTCTCTAATTTTACAATATCAATTTCGAATTTGTCACCAAGGTCTTTAACTCTCAAGGAATAATTAACATCAATTTGTTTTAAAAAGAATCTGATGCAAATCCATCTATGATTCAATTCTCGGACAAGTTTATAACAAGAAATTGTATAAGAGACATACATATGGATTAAAAAATATATTATTAAATGTTTTGCAAGAAAATTCTTCCCTTTAGAGGCGATAGAAGCCTCCTCCTTTGACCCTTTCTTCCTCTCTTCTTCTGTAAGTGTGGTAAATTCTCCGAGAGTGTGTACAACTATTAGGTTAAATTGTAATTGGATGGAATACCTAATTAAGTTGGTTTATATTCTCATTCAACCCCATAATCCCGTATTTCCTCTTAAGACCCAATTTTGGACCCCTAAATAAGCCCATAATGACACTTTAACTCGTCTAAAATCTCCCTAAGGGTATACATGTCCCTGAGGACCAACTTAGGATGTTTAAAATGCATAAATGAATTCCTAAATCACTTTCAAAAAAACTCAAATAGTTTTTACAATGAATCACACATTTTAGTTGTACTAATCATGTAATAACAATAATTCACATAATATGCAATTTAATTATTCTACCAATGCACACATTCAGTATAATAGAATAACTTAGTCGTTATAAAAGAATTTTGAAAGAACACTCTTCTATTTTTTGTACAATCATATCTGAGAAATTTATTCATGCAATTTATTCATTGTAAAATTACCAATTTAAATGATAAAAAAATATTGAGTATTACATTTTCCCCCTAATTACATAATTTCTTTGTCAAAATTTGGAACATACCTGAATCAAAGAGTTTCGAACACTTGTCTCCCATGTCATACTCCCTATCCCAGGTTGACTCATCCTTATTGTGGTCCCCTCATTGCATGTATACTAAAGGAACTACCTTGGAACGAAGTCTATTCTCTTTATGGTCCGGAATGGAAACATGTCTCTCCTCATAACTCATGTCGGGCTGGATCTCTATCTCGTCAAAATCTTTGAGCTGATAAGTTACCTCATCTCTAAGGAATCTTCGTAAGGCTAAAACATGTAAAATGTCGTGGATCCTCTGCAAGTGATTCGGTAAGGCAAATCGATAAATTATTGGTCCAATCTTTGTGGAGTCAACTTGGGAGACACCTTAAGTAGCACCGGATTTCTGACCTCATAATCCAAATGCCTCTTATCTGCATCCACATAACTATTCTGTCAATCCTGGGAAATCAAAATCCTAGGCCTAATCATCTCCACCTTCTTTTACGTGTCCTAGATGAACTCCGATCCGAGAAGCTTGTTATCCCCCCACTTCTAACTAATAAGAGGGCGAACGACAAGGCCTCCCGTAGAATGCCTCAAAGGGTGCTATACTGATAGTGAAATGGTAACTATTGTTGTAAACAAACTCCACCAATGTTAAATACTTCTCCTAACTACATTTGAAGTCTAAAGTGCACATCCTTAATATGTCATCCAACATCTGATTCACCCTCTCTATCTGACAATTCAGTTGTGGGTGATACGAGGTACTCAACCTCAATTCCGGCCCCAGTACCTGCTGAAAACTCGACCAAAGTTAGGATACAAATGTCTCATCCCTATGTAACACAATATTGAGTGGTACACCAAGAAACTTTATAATCTCTACAATAAATAGCTTAGCGTACTAGTCCAATGTATAGTCTGTCCAAACTGGTAAGAAGTGAGCCACTTTTGTCAAATGGTTAATGATAACCCAGATGGAATCTATCCCCACTGTGACATAAATAATCCCGTAATAAAGTCCATGAAATTCTCTCCCATTTCCACATCACAATCTTCAAAGGCTTAAGAACACCTATTGGTCACTGATGGTTCACCTTTACCATTTGTCATGTGGCACACCTGGACATAAAAATGGCTATATCATTCTTCATGCCTCCCCATTAATACTGGCACCTCATTTACAAGTATATCTTATCTCCACATGGATGTAGTAAAAAAATAACTCATGTGCCTCAGTTATAACTACGCATCATAATTCCTCGTCTTTAGGAGCTACTAATTTGTCGTGGAAACTGAATGCCCCATTAAAACTAATTGAATAATACTCTATCCCCTTTGCCAAAAAATTCCTTACCTTCTCCAGGTAAAAAGGATATCTCTTATGTGCCTTCACGATCCGAATGATGATTTCAGGTGTGATGGTAAGAACATACATAAAAACACGTGACCGCTTATCATTCGTACGAAGTAAACCCCATATCGCCTTTCGCGCTACTACTAGCTTGACTATCAATTTATGGATCGTTGTGTCTATAACTACATCTGCCTTTCCTGAAGGATACTAAATATCAAATTTTTAGTCATTTATAATCTCAATCCACCGATGATAACTCATGTTTAACTCCCTATATGTGAACAAATACTGTAGACTTTTATCATCCACTTACAACTAAAAAAATTCTCCATTAAAATATAATGTCTCCAAATGCGTAATGCAAACACTATAGCTGCAACTCCAAATCATGGGTGGGGTAATTCCCCTCATAAGATAAGATTTCATGAAGCATAAGATATCTTCCTCTCCTCCTGTATTAATACACCTCTAAGTCACCGCAAAATTGCATAAGTAAATACTTTATATTATATTCATCCAGGTGGTAAGGTGAGCACTGAAGCCAAAGTCCACCTGACCATGAGCTCATCAAAAGACTGCTGACATGCAGTGTCCCAAAAAAAGGGTACACCCTTCCACGTCAAATTCTTTAGAGGTCCTACTATCGTTTAGAATCCATGAATGAATCGATGGTACAATCCTGCCAAACCCAAAAAATTGTGCACCTCCGTAGGTGTAGTAGACTATCCCCACTCCAAAGCTGCTGGATCCACTTATATTCTCATCTCAGACATAATGTAGCCTAAGAACTGAACCTCCCTCAACTAAAACCCGCCTTTATCAAAACTATCATTGAGTTAATGTTACCACAATGTCTATAAGACTGTCCACAAGTGTTATGCATGCTCATCTATAGTCTGAGAATAAATCTATATGTTATCAATGAACACGAAAAGAAATTGTTCTTCGAAGTCCCTAAACACCCTATTCATCAGGTTCATGAACACTACCAGTGTGCTGGTTAGACTGAAATGTATAACCATGAACTCATAAGACCCATATCTCGTCAAAAATGCAGTTTGTGAAACATCCTGGTTCCGAGTCCTCAACTGATCATACCCTGACCTATGCACCCCTAAAATGGTCGAACAGATCATTATTATGAGGTAACAGATTCCTATTTCATATTATGACCTTATTTAGCTCCCTATAATTGATACAAAACCTCAATGATCCGTCCTTCCACTTAACAAATAGTATGAGAGCACCCCATAGTGAAGTACTCCTACGAGTGAATTCCTGACCCAATAGCTACTGGATTTTATCCCTGAGGTCTCTCATCTCCATATAATCCATATGGTTTAGTGCACGTTTGATGGGTCTCATATTCAAAATCAATTCAATCAAAAACTATATTTCACTACTGAGTTGTAACCTTGGAATCTCTCGAAACACAAAAGAAAACTCCCTAACAATCGAAATAGAGTATAGGGAAACAATAACCTCATCAAAATTCTCCTCCTCAATGTAGTAAAAATGCTTGCTCGATCCTCCCTCAGGGCGTGACATCACAGGCAAGTACATCTCTCACCCCGAAATGGCAAAGACGATGGACATCCCATAAAAATCCACACAAGCCCTATAAGTAACTGACTCATACATCCCTTTGATAACATAATACTCTAACATATCTAAACGAAGTAGGTTAGCCACGAACCTAAGTATCCCAATGCTTATACTTATACATATTCTCACAGAATGTATAGGTTCCCCTTACCATGGCTAAATCGATGTAAGTACTATGTCAGACACCGAGTGTATCGTCCTCGATGATCGAGAAAAACTAGTGAACACAAATGAGTGTGCTACATGAGTAACAAATCAAATACGTCATACATGTCTAAAAATAGGGAACATACCCTCCAATGCATATGTTGGTTTTGGTCCCTCTCCAGGTGTGACGTGATACACGTGCCCATACTATAGATATTGATTGCTATTGCCCTTGAGGTGGGATTGGTGTTGGACGGGCTGGAAACTCCTGACACTGGCCCTAATTTGTCTAATATCCATGCTCACCTTGAATTTTTTTTTACTATATCATTAACTAATAGTTAAATTTGAAGTAAACTCCAAAAACAAACTCTTTTGATGAAACTCTTTTTAAAATTACTATATAAGATATGTAAAAATAGAATGGCTTTGGATGTTAGATTTGGTAGATAGATTGCCTTCAGATTTTAAAATAAAAACATATACTAATTCTTTGATTAGAAACCAAACCACATAAGAAGTCAGAATAAGAATAATAAGTTTGACACAGTAATTTTTTATGTGGTAAAATCACACATTAGGTCAAACATCCACGGTAAAGATAGAAGAGATTCAAACCAACATATAGGAGAGAAGCAATTGCACTTATATTCAATCCAATATTCACTCAAGTGTGTACAATTTTTCTCTACTAATTTTTATCTCTAGAATTCACTAATTTTTTCTATCTTTCCCTAACTTTCTCTCTCTAGTCTTCTTCTCTAAAAAGCTTTTTGCTTTTTTATGGGGTCTTCATTTTCAATATATAGTAGATGCATGGATCATGAGGGGTGTGCACATGGGGGTAAATTAGGTAATGGAAGTGCACATGTGGATATGGTGTGAGGAGCATGTGGGTTGAGAGGTGTGAGGTCACAAAAATATGATTTGGGTGAGGGTATTTTGGAAATTGGTTTTGAGTGGTTAGTTGGGATATAATGGGTAAATGGGGTACAAAGGGTTTGAATGGTAATAAACATGTGGCTATTTGTTTTATTTGGTTTTGTTGGTTTGCATTTGGTAGGTATAAGTCGTGGGTTTGGAGACAAATAGGTCTTTGGCTATGGAAGATGGGTATTTGAATGGGTTGGTGTCGCGGGTAGGTGGGTCGGATTGGCTGGTGGTTTGGACACGGTTTGGGATGAAATCGAGAGTTGCCGCCGGAGATTGGGTTTGAGGGCCATTTCGTCCGGTTGGGTTTGGTTCTGGTCTTCCCGGGTAGGGGCGGAGGTAAGAGTTGCCGCCGGAGGACGCGATCGGAGGTGGGTGAGGGGCTGGACAGGTCTCGATTTGGATTGACATGGGTCGGCGGGTGAAGGGAAGTTTCAGGCGTGGCTAGAATCTTGTTTGCTCCAGATAGGTTGTAGTTTCAGGGGGGTCAGGTTGGAGATGATGCCGGCGTTAATGGGTTTCCGGGTTTTGGCGACGCCGGCGCCGGAGGGGGTGTGGTAGCTATTGGGTCACTAGTTGATGGCTTGTCGTGGGTTAAGGGCGGTTTTAGGTGGGAGTGAGGTTGAGTAAGAGAGAGAAGGTGTTTGGATGTGGTGTTAATGGTGAGTCAAGGGAGAGAGAAAGAGGTGTAGGGAAGAAGAAATGGTAGGTGATTAGGTAAAGTGAGGTGTAGGGGAATATGGTGAGGGTGAGTTGGTTAGTGTGGTATTAGTTAGGGGTGTATGTAAAGTAGGGTGAGGGTTAGGGTTAGGGAGGTGTAGGATAAGTGGGGTGTGTGTGGTGTATGTGTGTGTATTTAATTTGGAACTTTAAAATAATAAAGACTCAACTAAAATTAAACTAAAAATAAAAGTAAAATCTAATTAAAAATAAAACAAACTAAAGAAAATAAAAATATTAAAACTAAAAAAATAAAATCCTAAGCTTATATAAAAACTAAAATAAAACAAAAGAAATAAAAACATAAAATCTAAATGAAAATTAAAGTTCTAAAAATATAAAATATAATAAACTATAAATAAACTCCTAAAAACTAATCCTAATAAAATAAGACTACACTAAAAACTAATAAAAATCAAAATAAAATAAAATTATATTAATAAAAAATAAAATAGAAAATAAAATCTAGAAAATACTAAATAAATCTAAAATAAATCCTAAAAATAAAAATGACTCAAACAAAAAATCTAAAAAATAATAAAAAGAGACAAATAAAATACACACAGGGTTAGGGGTAGGTTTAGGCTAGGTTTATGATCGGGTAAGGGTTTAGGTAGGTTTAGGGACAAGGTATTTAGCTCCATAAAATGCACAATTGCCTTGAAATATAGCTTTTGACACTGCAATGCGCATTTGGCCTACAAAATAAACATTTAAGCACATAAGACCCGTATTGTCGAGAATTAGCAACTAAAGTACATCTATTCGGGGTATAAATTGTACAGTTTTGGGTGATTATCAGTTGTGATAGCTTGTGTGGGTGGATTATTACGTTTCACTATCGAAGAGAGGTTAAATATAGAAGAGTGTCAAGGCTTTTGGGTGACCGAGTCGTTGTGCAAGTCTATTGTCTATACTTTGTAAAATTGTATAATAGTGATCTGTTTACGGGATGTACAAGGTTTCTCTTGGTGGTTTTCCTCGTACATCGGCGTCTTTTGGATTTATTTATTTATGTTATCTGCTATCACCTTATATGCATGCTTTAGATTAAAATGATAAAATTTGGTAAAGTAATTTTCACAAGAGAAGTTTGAAATAGGTGTTAAGTTTAATTGGGTTAATTTTGTTTAAAGGTTCAATCTTTAAAATTTGAAAAATATAAAAATATTTGACTTGTGTGTATTCGAACCATCCTTACATTAGAGTACATTGTAGGGGTATTCTTACTAGCACATCTCATCCGGTGTGTGGTACGCGGTCATTTTCGCACGCAACCCCAATTGAAAGGCCTTCTATGAGCATGGGTGTGTCCACATAAAAAATAAATACATACAAATAACACAAAATATTAATATGTAATTATCTCTATAAACTACCAAAAATTGATTTCATATTCCTCGAAATACCAATCTTTGTCTTGAATATTTACCCCTAGTTAATTATTTAAATCTTTCCACTAATTGGATAACGACACTAATGCATTTTGAAATAAATTTCCCTTCAGTTGGAAAACCACCCATATACTTGCATGGACTCGTAAAAATGCCACAAACATTTCCACGGTCTAACCCTAACCAAAGCCCCAAGAGACGAATCGATTTTCCTTTTTAGATGAATGGATTCACTTCGGACGATGAGCCCATAATCTGTCAAATTTCAATATGGCTTTTCTTCCCAAAATCCCATAAACGTTTTTAAGCCTTTATACAACTCAATTTTTATAACCGTAACTATATCATAATCAAGAAAACATATTCACATTTATCTATAAACCATCCACACATCATTATTCGAGTTATTGGATCATAAAAATTAGATGTTTTCTAAACCCAATAAGTTCATAGTTCTCATCTATGATTTCCGGAATACTAAGATCAATTTATGATTCAAATTCAAAAATGAAATTAAATACTATCACGTGGATTCTAATAGTATTTTCTCCAATTTTATGATATCAATTTTGGGTTTGTTACCAAGGTCTTTAACTTTTAAGGCATAATTAACATCAATTTGTTCTAAACAACCCTAGATCCAAATCCATTTATGATTCAATCCTCAAACAAGTTTATAACTCAAAATTGTATGAGTGACATGCATATGAATTAAGAAACATATTATTAAAAGTTTTTCAAGAAAATTATTACCTTTAGAGATGATGAAAGCCTCCTCCTTAGAGCCTTTGGAACCCTTAAGGTTTAATGTTTGATAAGAGTTTAGGTCGGGCTTAAAATACTTCTGGGATGAGTGTGTATTAGTTTAATATCTATATTTATGGTTTAGGGAGGCTTGGAACCTCCATTGATGGGTTTGGGAGGTAAAAACCCAAGGTTGTTGAAAATGAAGGATAATCGAGTAAATCGAATCGGTTCACTAAGAGAGAGAATGGGTTCACTTGATTGAACTGGTTCGATCTGCCAGCGAGTTGGTTTGGTTTACTGGTATGTCCTGATTTTTATTGTTCCTTGTTATAATCCATTAGCTATGGATAAATGGGTGTATCGGTTTTGAGCTAATTTCTTTGGAACATTATTATGGATTAGTGGGTGTTATAGGCCAACTATTAAATAGGTTCGAGTGAGATGAACCAAATTTCAAGTGAGTGAACACTTAAATTGAAAATCAAGAAGTCGGTCTGTACTTTTAGTTTAGTAGACCAGTACGCTGCGGGATTCTTGTACGTAGTTAGAACTATTGTGTTATTTTTAGGAGGTTGCTCCTAGTGGGAAGTCCACCTTGACATTGACTAATAGGTGTTGGATTGATTCCCCTAGTCCTAGTATTGTTACATGGCCACTATCCATGTGTGGGGATATGTGTTGGTTTGGAGACTAGTTGGGAGTAATTTGGTATGATTGCGACCACTAAACTTATGTTTATGACCACATAATTTTGTTTGCGTTTACGTTTTAGTCTCGGTGGTGAGATTCTGACCCGCTGGCCCAATTGTGGTACATGGTATACTTGAAGCACATTAGCACACGAGGGATACATCCATGAGGTCTTGCTCTGGAGATGTGTTATATACATATATAGTGAGTGATATATATATATATATATATATATATATATATATATATATATATATATATATATATATATGTAGATGTATATGAGATAATTTGTGAATATATATTTATAGCATGTGTGTATCTACGTAATTATTTGCAATAAAATACCTAGTGAAGGTAGTACTTATTAGCCGATGGTGACTATCAGAGGGATAGGCAATGTTAGAAGTTATTGTCCTGGTTAAATTAGGTGCCATGACTAGGACAGTAAAATTAATGCACTAGGTATGCACTACAGATGAAAGGTGAGGATAAGTCTCGTGTTAAAGTGACTGGAAAGTTTTTTGTGAAGGTAATTATAATACCTCGTATTTCTGTGTACTCGAATTTAATAAATTGATTCGTATTTTTGTATATTATTAATAAAATAATAATGTGGTTATTAAATATTAATCAAAAGGGGGATTTAATGATTAATATTGTGTGGTAAATTTACTAAGTGTATAGTAAATAATTTATAGAAATTATTATGCGTCATGGAGAGTGAGATTGGTGTAATTGGATTTATCTCAATTAGGAGTCTCATTTAGACTAAATTGAGGTCGAGATAGGTTATTTATTTAGAGCGACAAGAATGAAAGAGTTGGCGCTTGCGTTCAATTAAGAAATAATATAATAAATAATATTTTTAACCCAAATTAACCCTAAGCATGCAACTAGGTGTGATTGAAACAATATGAAATCATGCAAGAATTATTCAACACACAAAGTTAAGGAAAAATCCCCCACAGGGGCAAAACCATTTGTATATCACTATAATTTGTAAAAGACGGTTTACAATCGGATTACAATGAAATACAGGTTGACTAAGAATTACCCTCGGGTATCGGATTCTGTAGTCGCGACTGGAATATCCCTTTCCAGTAGGGCTGCAATGAAGAGGAAGAAGCGGTCCACTTCACAAGGGTTGAACAACAACAATGGTTATCTTGGGTTACCAAACTTGATTCACATAGATATGGAAGATGTGTGAATCTAAAAACCTAGAATCATAGGACTCAATAGGTGAAGACTTTAGGGTTGATATGCTCTGAAAATCGTAGGAAAGTCTTAAGAAAACCAACTACTGATCGTGGTTTAAATAAGGAGTCAAAACCCTAAAAAATCTGCAACACGATCTGGCAGAGTCTATCCTCGTCGGATCGGTCCGGTCCCTTAGGCGGATCGGTCCGGTGAACTCGGATCGGTTCTTTTTCTAAAACCGGATCCATCCGGTTGGCATCGGATCGGTTCGGCCTTTTTGCCTTCATCGGTTAGTTATGGATCCGGGGTGTACTAGTCTCAACTCAGCAAGCGGATTGGTTCGGTCCTTTAGGCGGATTGGTCCGGTGAATCGGATCGGTTCTTTTATCTGAGCCGGATCGGTCCGGTCAGGTCTGATTCCCAAATTCCTTCTTCTTTTTATCTTCGGATTTCGGATTTTGTTGATGACGATGTGATCTTTTCAACCATCAATCTTGTAACGGCGTATGACATAACATATACATAAAGATGGACAAATTGTCCTTACAAATCTCCCCCTATGTCTATGCCGGAACAAACATAAAAAATCCGAATTATCAAGTATGAACAATGCCTATACAAATCTACCCTTCCATGAACCCAAAACTGAAAGAGGTACATATGACTAAGGCTGCATCGTTTGTTCTTCAATTCTTCAGGAATCTTCACGCTTTTCTCATCAGGGTGTGTATCATGGGAGTACCTACACACATGAGATAAAGAAAATACCAAGTGACGTATCGAGTGTGAAATGAGATAATAAACATATGCATATATACCAGATTTATGATAAACCTCAAATTTCAAAACTCCCCCATAATCAGATAATTCATTCTCCCCCTTTTTATGATGTCCCCAAATAGACAAAATGAGAGAAATGAAATAAACAAGCAAAACCGGGGTGACACAAGGCATAAAATCACACCATGAATGAACATAAAGCAACCAAGTCGGTGATAGCGTAAAGGAATGGGTGTGAACAAAATTTGATAGGAAAATCAAAGCATACAAACATGACATATGTGCACGATGAATATTGGATATTCCTAACGAATGAACTCAAAAGCTTGCTTTGGTGTAAAAGATTGACAGTATAAGATATTGACTCAATCAAATCAACAAATCAAAGCTCAAAGTGATTTCTACACCAATAACGTCCAAAATGATTTTCATGCTTTTTCAGGACTTTCAAGGAAGTACAAACCCATTTTTTTCAATCTCCAACCAAACTCCCTCAGATATAATTTTGAATAGAGGCATTCTAAATTCTCAAACTTTGGAGAATTGATGGTGAAACCTAAGTGGCCCATATTTGGCATGAATTGCTTTTTATTGCCTTATAATTTTTTTCGGGCTCTTTTAACCTCTTAGGACCTCGGATATTAAAATTCCTCCATTTTTTAGGTCCTTTGTAACGATGGCTTTTGCGCAAAGGATAAGAATCAACTTTCGCAGCCCCTCCCCGTTATGAAAATGTACACACAGTCTCACCAAAACGGTTTTAACATGCAATCCAACCTTATCAAGTTTTATCGCATTTTATACATTGTATAGACAGGATTGAGATGGAAACACTCAAGCCAACATGAGATTGACAAGTGCAACAATCAAATATAGCCGTGCATGTGTGCAATAAAGGATATAGGAGTCAAGCATGTAGGAAATATCACTAATTACATCTCAAGGACTCCAATCAATGTTAAGCACATGGATGAAATGATGTAGCCTCTCAAATCTCTATAAAACAGTCACATGGATATATGGAATGAAGTTGTGACTTGGCTATCTTAAATGCTCATCCATAAAAGGCAAATCTCTTTTTGAATTTTTCAAAAATTTATCAAAATAAAATCTTTTTGTATTTTTCAAAGAATAATAAAAAATACATAAAAGCTGTACAACAAATCTATGGTACATATAAAACAGACTAGCAATAGGAAGCATATGATATGAACATGAAGAAGCATCCTATTCTAGACATAGACCAACCCCTCAGTCAACTGTGCAAATCCCCAAAGACTTCCTAAGACTCTCAAATCTAAAGGCATCTAAAGGTTTCGTGAAAATATCGGCTAACTGACGGTCGGTAGGAACAAAACTCAGGGTTACGACCTTCTCCTCAACTAACTGACGTATAAAGTGCTCGCGTAACCTGATGTGCTTTGTGCGCGAATGTTGGACAGGATTGCGGGATATGTGTATCACGCTCGTGTTATCACAGGAAATGGTCACGGTGTCCTGTGAAATCCCATAATCCTCAAACATTTGCTTCATCCACATGAGTTGCATGCAACAACTCCCGGCGACGATGTACTCAGCCTCTGCAGTGGACAAAGAGATGGAGTTTTGCTTCTTGCTTAACCAAGAGATAAGAGCAGAACCAAAGTAGAAACATCCACCAGAAGTGCTCCTACAACCATCTACGTCCCCGGCCCAATCGGCATCCGAATAGGCGGACAAACGGTCATCGGTATCAAAGGAGTACCAAATACCGTATGAGAGAGTCCCACTCACGTATTTGATAATACGTTTTAGAGCGAGTAAGTGTGACTCAATAGGAGACGCCTGATAACGCGCACAGACTCCAACACTAAAGGCAATGTCAGGACGACTAGCAGTCAAGTAGAGAAGACTGCCTATCATACTCCGATACAAGGTTTGCTCTACGTCCTTGCCTGAAGTGTCCTTACTAAGCTTGGTAGTGGTACTCATAGGTGTAAGAGCATGCTTAGCGGAGTCTAAACCAAATTTCCTCACTAGGTCTCTAGCATACTTGGATTGGGAGATGAACATCCCATCCTCTAGCTGACGAACCTGGAGACCAAGGAAGAATGTGAGCTCACCAACCATGCTCATCTCAAACTCACTTTTCATTTCCTCCTCAAAGTGGTGAGCATGCTGGGAGCATATGGATCCAAAGACTATGTCGTCCACATAGACTTGGGCAACCAAGATAGCACCGTCATCTCTCCTGACGAACAACGTCATATCAACTCCCCCTCTCTTGAAGCCACGGGCTAAGAGATAGGAAGTAAGCCTCTCGTACCAAGCACGGGGTGCTTGCTTCAAACCATACAAGGCTTTCCTCAGATAGTAGACGTGATCAGGGTGCTTAGGGTCTTCAAACCCTTTTGGTTGTTCCATAAAAACTTCTTCCTGTAGAATGCCATTCAGAAAGGCACTCTTGACATCCATCTGATATACCTTGAAGTGCAGATGACATGCGATGGCGAGCAGAAGACGGACGGACTCAAGCCTCGCAACAGGAGCAAATGTCTCCCCAAATTCTACACCCTCTATCTGTGTGTAGCCTTGAGCGACCAACCTATCCTTATTTCTGATTATGGTACCATTTTCATCCATTTTATTCTTGAAAATCCACCGGGTACCAATAACATTAGTATCACTAGGTCGGGGGACAAGTTCCCAGACATTGTTCTTCTTAAACTGAAGCAACTCATCCTGCATAGCAGATATCCAGTGTTCATCTTTGAGTGCTTCTTTGTGATTCTTGGGCTCGACTTTGGACGTGTAGCAATGATGACTAACAACGTTCTCTAGTTGAGCACGAGTCTTGACCCCTAGAGTGGGATCGCCAATAATGGCTGAAGGATCATGACTCTTGCGAACCCAAGCAGGTGTGTCCCCTAACACAGGAATAGGGTCCACAGAGTGTGGGAGAGGAATAGGAAAATCACTGTCAGAACAATCCTCATCCTCACACTGAAGTTTGGGATCAATAACCGTCGGGGGTTCATCATCTTGCACGGTGACGTTTATTGATTCCATAACCTTAGAGCTCTTCAGGTTAAGAACCCGGTACGCTCTTCTATTCGATGAATATCCTAGGAATATTCCCTCGTCGCTTCGGGAGTCAAACTTTCCTAGTTGCTCTCTATCTCGTAGGATGTAGCATTTACTCCCAAAAACACGGAAATATTCCAGGTTGGGCTTCTTGCAAGTCCACAACTCATAAGGAGTCTGAAGTGTGTGTGGACGCAGATACACCCGATTCACCGTGTGGCATGCAGTGGACACTGCCTCTGCCCAAAATCTCCTAGAGACTTTACGACCTAGAAGCATAGATCTAGCCATCTCTTGGATCGTTCTATTCTTTCTCTCAACAATCCCATTTTGCTGAGGAGTTCTCACAGCAGAAAACTCATGTTTGATCCCGAGGCTATCACAGTAAAGATCTACCTTTGCTTCTGTGAATTCAGTGCCGTTGTCACTACGTATTCTGTTAATAGTGACTCCGTGTTGATTTTGTAGGACACGGCACTTAGTCATTAAAAATTCTACAGCATCGGATTTCTCTCTCAGAAAACCTACAATGGAGTACCTGGAGAAATCGTCCACCATCACAAGAATGTATCTCTTACCACCTAGACTCTCTGTGCGAGTAGGACCCATAAGATCCATGTGAATCAACTCAAGAACACGTGAGGTGGTAATGGAATTCAACTTCCTATGAGGGCTACGGATTTGCTTTCCCAACTGACAGGGTCCACAAATCGTGGAAGTTGACTTTCCAAGTGACGGTAAGCCACGTACTAGGTCCTTTTTAGCTAAACGGGATAATTCTCTAACGTTCACGTGACCTAGACGTTGGTGCCACAGATCCATAGGAGTGATCATGGTGCTGTTGCAGACAAGTGAGGATTTGGGCTCAGTCCCATAACAGTTATCCTCTGTCCTCACCCCTTGCACTAAAAGTTTATCGGCTTGATTATAGACCTTACAAGCTTCCCAGTCAAACTTTACTGCAAAGTCATCATCGCACAGCTGGCTGATGCTGAGAAGGTTTACTTTTAAACCTTTGACGTACAAGACATTTTCTAGCTTAGGAAGTCCTGGTAACTCTACAGTACCTCGTCCTACAATGCTAGATTTACTCCCATCTCCAAAAGTAACTCTCCCATCATCATAATCCTCAATCTGAGTAAAAAGGGAGACATCACCTGTCATGTGTCTGGAGCATCCACTGTCAAAATACCACTGAGAGGTATTATGTGCTTTGAGAGCAACATGAACAACAAGGGCCTTTTTCTCTTTCTTAGGAACCCAAGAATAGGTAACCTTTTGTTTACCGTTGTTGTTGTTGGTTTTAGCCTGAATGCGGGAAGCTTTCATTGACGGTGAGGACATTCGTTTGAATTCCTCCATCAAACTCTGTGATGTGGCGGCTAGAAACTCAACTTGCTCTCTCAGACTAACAAACTTATCAGTATGATGTGGAGGAGCAAAAGTACGTCATGTCCGACCAAATCTATAGCAAAACTCCCTAAGGTGTCCATTTCTTTTGCAATGGGAGCAAAAGGGCACAGTATTAGGAGAACCTTGGTTTGCTTTTCTTGGTCGAACTCTCCTTCTTGGTTTTTTATGACGGCCATAAGGAGTTGTAGTAAACTCAGGAATTGGTCCGGGTGCAATTTGGGACGTGGAGGCACCATCAAAGCCAATTCCTTGCCTGTCACCAAAACCTAAAGCGGGACCGAGGAGCATCTTTCCCATCTTCCCAGATCTGTCCTCGATTTGTACCTTGACTTTCCTAGCTCTCTCAAGGTCATGAGTAAGCTGAGCAACAAGGGCTTCAAGTTTCTTCCGAGTCTCCATGGAGGAATGGAGCTCACTAGTAAGGCTAGCCACTTGTTTAGTCAAGTCCGCTTTCTCTTTCTCAAAACTGCTCTCTTTCTCTCTAAGAAAATTCTCTTTACTAACCCAGGCAGACTCTCTCTCTCTCATGGCGGTGCAGGTGGAGGACTCTCTCTCTCTCGTCTCTTCTAACTCTTCTTCTAACGCGGTGATCCTAAGAACTAACGCCTTGTTACGTTTTTTAATTTTGAAAGACTCATTATATAACTCGGCGTAGGCGCGTTGAAGGTTACTCTCGTCCTCACTACCTTCCTCCTCTCCCTCACTTTCTTCGCTCTCATTGTCGAGGTATCCCTGTGAAGCATCATCCTCATCGTCGTGAGGAGAACTAGGAGTATTCACATGACTAGCCATGAACGCGGTGAAGTTACGCTCATGCGGTGACTCATCTCCCGAGTCCACCGACTCGACCTCACTGTCGTCACTAAGGGTAGCATTTAGGACAGCTTTACCCTTTTCCCTATTCAGACGAGTGGCACACTCAAACGCTCTGTGTCCCTTACCGTCGCACTCAAAACATCTCTCACTTTCTTTCAGAGGAGGATTTTTGGAATCTTTTTCATTTTTCTTTTCAAACTTATTTTTCTCAAATTTCTTTTTATCTTTAAAATTGCCATTTTTCTTAAATTTGAGAATCCTCTTGAAATTTTTTGCGAAAAGAGCTAAATCATCTAAGTCAAAATCGCACTCAGAATCTGACGTGTCAGTCTCTCTCTTTATAGATGACTCTATCCTCTTTCTAGCTGACCCCTCACTCCTTCTCTCTTGGGCTTTAACTGCAATTCCCTCATCTTTAGATTTAGCATTTTTAGGGAACATATCAATTTCATAAGTTTGCAAATCTCCTACAAGTTCTTCCAATTTTAGCGTATTTAAATTACCTATAGAATTTAGCACAGTGACTTTAAGGATAAAACGCTTAGGCAAAGAACGAAGAATCTTTTTAACAACTCTAGCATTTGGAATTTGTTCACCAAGATTAAAACTAGTATTCACAATGTCATAAAGTCTAGCATAGAATTCATCAAAGCATTCAGAATCATGCATGGTGATTGTTTCAAATTGAGTTGTCAAGTTTTGCAACTTAGACTCTTTCACAGCATTAGTTCCTTCATGGGTGAGTTGTAAAACATCCCATGCCTCTTTTGACGTGGTACACGTCATTATGCGTTTGAACTCATCAGGTGTGACAGACCCAAAAATAGCCCTTAGACCCTTAGAATTAAAAGATGACTATTTAATTTCTTCATCAGACCAAGTAATGTCAGGTTTCAAGTTGGTCACATTATCAACAGTCACGGTGGGAGGAGTCCACCCTCGTTCAACCAGAATCCATACACGTTCATCAATGGCTTTTAAAGCCGACCTCATACGGACTTTCCAATAAGCATAATTTGACCCGTCAAAAATTGGCATTTTATAATATGACTTCTCCATTTGAACACGCACTTTTTCAAAAATCAATTTTTTCAGAAAATTGATATCTTAGAAAAATTTTGCGGAAAATTGGAATACGCGATAGATTAGCGTAACCTGCTCTGATACCAGTTTGAAAGAGTTGGCGCTTGCTTTCAATTAAGAAATAATATAATAAATACTATTTTTAACCCAAATTAACCCTAAGCATGCAACTAGGTGTGATTGAAACAATATGAAATCATGCAAGAATTATTCAACACACAAAGTTAAGGAAAAATCCCCCACAGGGGCAAAACCATTTGTATATCACTATAATTTGTAAAAGACGGTTTACAATCGGATTACAATGAAATACAGGTTGACTAAGAATTACCCTCGGGTATCGGATTCTGTAGTCGCGGCTGGAATATCCCTTTCCAGTAGGGCTGCAATGAAGAGGAAGAAGCGGTCCACTTCAAAAGGGTTGAACAACAGCAATGGTGTTCTTGGGTTACCAAACTTGATTCACATAGATATGGAAGATGTGTGAATCTAAAAACCTAGAATCATAGGACTCAATAGGTGAAGACTTTAGGGTTGATATGCTCTGAAAATCGTGGGAAAGTCTTAAGAAAACCAACTACTGATCATGGTTTAAATAAGGAGTCAAAACCCTAAAAAAACTGTAACACGATCTGGCAGAGTCTATCCTCGTCAGATCGGTCCGGTCCCTTAGGCGGATCGGTCCCGTGAACTCGGATCGGTTCTTTTTCTGAAACCGGATCCATCCGGTTGGCATCGGATCGGTTCGGCCTTTTTGCCTTCATCGGTTCGTTATGGATCCGGGGTGTACTGGTCTCAACTCAGCAAGCGGATCGGTTCGGTCCTTTAGGCGGATCGGTCCGGTGAACCGGATCGGTTCTTTTATCTGAGCCGGATCGGTCCGGTCAGGTCTGATTCCCAAATTCCTTCTTCTTTTGATCTTCGGATTTCGGATTTTGTTGATGACGATGTGATCTTTTCAACCATCAATCTTGTAACGGCATATGACACAACATATACATAAAGATGGACAAATTGTCCTTACAAAGAATGATGATTTCAAGTTCATAGATGACTCCGGAAGGGTCAAAATAGTATACCCGGGGGTGTTGATTGGGTCCTGGGATAATTTTAGACTAAATCAGCACCATACACGGGCATTTTAGTCATTTGGTAACCAAGGGTCAAGAGACCTACGAATTTACAACAACTTTATCAGAATATAGATGGGAGAGGATAGGTTTTAGAGGTCATAAAACCAAGGGAGTACATTAGAGAAAAAGGAGAATCCATTTGTGAAGCTTAAAAGAGAGTTCTTGAGAAATTGGAGTGTGTTCTAGCACCACAATTAATATTGGTATGAGGATTGAAAGAGAAGGTACACAAACCATCATCTAAATCACGAAATCAAATCATCTAATATAAGGCAAGTGTTTAAATATGATTTCCCTTGTAGTTATAATACCCATATGAGAATCGGGTTTAAACATGTTATTATGAATGATGAAATTGGAAATTTATGCAATTAAAATACATGTTCTGGGTAGGAATTCATGTAGACTGAAATTATGTATGATGAGAATAATAAATTTGATCAAGTATTGATGATTTAGATTAGTAAATTATGAGTGTTATGTTGAAGATGAATGAAAAACATAGAAATCAAGGGTTTTTGATGAATAGTGATTTGATTTGTTCTTGGATGGAAATCGTAATGCTTTAATGTTAAAATTTCAATAGAAATTATCCTAATGCATCAATATAACGTTTGGGATAATTTGTTTTGAGTTTAGTCAAGAATCCTGTGAGTTATGATAATGAAAGTGGTGAAAAATGCACTTGAATAGAGGAAGAAGATTATCTACAATAAAACTAATCGATTCAGCCTAAGGGTAAATCGATTCGGTTTGACCAGATTTGCCTATTTTCCCCTTTTGGCCTAGAAAGTCCTATAATTTTGTCTGGAAAACTTTTGGGACTGTATTAAAATATAATTAAGGAATAATTAAATTAAAGTATGCCTATAATGAGGTTTGGCTTAATCTTAATGAGAGGATCGAGGCGAGGATTTAATATACCTAAATTGGGCCGTAATTAATTCGAGAGAAGGAAAATGAGTTACGAAGAATTTAAGTGAGTTTATATTATAGACCAGTATATTATGATAGAGCTAGCTACTGAATTTCTTGAAGGGGTAACTAGGCTCCTTAGAGTAGAGAGCAATACTCAAATTAATACAATAGTGAGGATAATCGTAACATGATAGTACGACAAGTATTCGAGAGATAAATTCGACGTAAGAAGTATGATAATTAGGTTGTGTGTATACCTACTGATTTAATACATATATAGGTTGTGTGTATACCTATTATATGATTGATGTTAAATGTGAACATACTATGCTGCCTACTATCACAGAGGTTCTCGTGCAGTGGGAAATTCTAGCTTGCCGATTCCAGTGAGGTTTGGATTTATGCCCCAGAACATATAACTTAGGGCGTCTCACTATATGTCGTGTATTAGTGAGATTGACAGGTCATTTGCGTACGTTAGGTATGCGCGTAATCCAAAGTCTTAGAACTATGTTCGCCTCCATTTCTTGCTATTTTATTTTTGGGTTCGAGGAGAGAAGCCGAACCAAGTCCTTATTTTAGTACAAGAGTTGCATCAAATGATAGCAAAGTATGCCTATTTTCACAGTGGTCCATTTGAGAGACACCATAATTATATATACTAATGAGACATATATATGTACCAGTTTGAATAATTCTACTTACGTGGGATAGTAGACAGATTGATAGTGTGTGTATAAATAAAGAATTAAATATTGAAACTTAATTAAATGATTGAATGTTAAAATATGGAGAATGATATTTATGATATTAATAACATATGAGAGATTTTTATTCGGATAGCATACTGTATGGGAGATACGGGGACTTATAGATGTCGGTAGTGCAGATGAATACTTACGTCTAGTTAGCTTGGGTAGAATGGCTAGGTGGGATAAGTATAAAACATTAGGTGTGCACAATAGATGAGGGGTGAGGACATTCAAGAGAGTGTATGTAAACCTAACATGTGTATCGAATAACTGATTTTTAAATTGTGATAAATACTTGCTAAAAGTTCTTAAAATGTTTTGGGCTCTACTCCTTTCTATAAATATTTTTCAAAACCTTTTAGGTGTCCAGCCACAAGGACACCAGACTTGACTACCTATTCTAGGGACGATTAGTTGCAGCACTGTGGAGGCTTACAAGATTTGACTACATGCTTCCATAATTCATTCCTAGTGTAGTATTTTACTTCAGTCTCTCAGTTGGACATGTTGCCCATTTTAGACTTTATTTATTCAGTTACTCAGTTCAGACTTATCTTGCGATTTATTTACTATGTTTTGGACTTATTAATTGGATTTGAATTTTTTAACCCAAGCTTTATTCGGTAAGACATTTATTCATTTATTTACTCCTTCTGATGGTTTAGACTATAGTGTGAATGTTTTAATTTAGTTTTCTGCATATTATTATAAATTTTGTAATGAAAGGTCAAAAACATTCTCACCTTCTCTATTAACTAATAGGTGGTTAGTAACTAATATGGTTTTTGACAGTGATGTTCAGAATAAACCAAATGAGAAACATCCTTTAATTTAATAAAGGAATGATCACCCGGTATTTAAGGAGATCGGGGTGTCACCTGGTATTTAAGTTATATTGTCCATACGATCTGTATGGCTTACTATGATTTTAACTTATTGTTCTTTTGATATAGGGCCATGTTTTTAGGATTGTTGTTTGTATATTCACGTGTTTGAGATATCGTACATCTGCTATTAAATTTTGTATAGACTGTGCATTTATATGATTCAATTTTTTTCAGATGCCACCTGGGGGGAGAGAGAGAGAGAGAGAGAGTGGTTAGAATAGCGACCGAAGATGAGGTTAGAGAGGATTAGCAGGAGAAGGAGGTACCTCATGCATAGCCACCACCGGGGTTAGTGACAACTGCACATGTGTCTTAGATAGTGGCCCAGGCAGTCAATGCAGCAATGACAGCCATGGTTGTTCATTTCCCATAGGCCCAACCACAGACGCTAGTGGCACCAGCGATTCAAGCCTAACCAGGTCCGTTACCATGGCAGAAACTTAGGCCACTCGCCAGAGTTTTTGAGGAGCTCTGATGTGATAATATCCTATCAATGGAAAAAGGACATTCAATGCCACTTATTTATGGTGGAGTGCAGTGATACGCACGAGCAGATGCTTGCCACATTCAGACTTATAGGGGCCACGTTATAGTGGTGGGAGTTTTTTACCACCTCAGCGGAGAGAGACACGATGTCAATTGTCGAGTTATGGGTACGGTTTGACCGCAAGTACTTTTCACCAACAGGGGAGATCGAAATGCGAAAGAAGTTCAGTGAGGTGACACAGAGTGACAGCTCTGTGGAAGAAAATGAAGAGGAGTTCACCCCTTTGGTTAATTTTATGTCAAACGAGGTGGCAAATGAGGAACGAAAGAATGTAACGTTTATGGATGGATTAGCCTGGAGGATGAGGCAGCACTTAATCGGCAACCCTGCATTTTTTACGTACACAGATGTCGTCAATGCCGCATTATTACACTACCAGGACCATCTCTTCCACATGAAGGGAAGCAAGAGAGGAGGCAAGCCCAGCCATCCGATCAAGGCAAGTGGGGGTGGTATGAGCGGAGCATCACAATAGTAGGGGCAGGATTTTTGGCAGGGGGATTAGGCCAAGAGGTTCGGGTCAGGATGGTACCGACCAGAGGCCCAGATATACAAAAAGGGTCAGCAGGTCCCTAATCTGTACCAAAAAGTTCTTCAGGGCCAAGGGAACAATAGAGGTGGCTAGTAAGTCCAGGGTTATTAGGTATATCTCCAGGGTAGCCTCGATAGGGCCAGCAGGGCTAGAGGCATAGACCGTTACCGGGGCAGTGCTTTATATGTGGCCAACAGGGTCATAAGATGAAATATTGCCCATAGTTGGGCAGGGCACAGTAATAGGGTGCCCAACAAGGGTAGAAGGCCCTGTTACCTCTGGAACCAGCACCTCAAGTGCCTCCCGCAGTTGAGGGTACGCTTCCTATTAATCAAAATGAGGGTAGGTTTCTTTTTTATGCGAGGGGTCATAATCTTTTTATTGCCACCAGATTTGTAAAGGCAGTCAGTCTTTCAGAGACAATCGGTACTCGTCTTATGTGTGTAGAGTCAGAATTGGGTAGTGGGTCGCTTATACACTCGGTATGTAGAGGTGAGATCATCATTATTGGGAGTTAGAGCATAGAAATGGACCGTATTTTGTTAGATATAGAGGGATATGATGTTATCTTCGGTATGGATTGGTTAGCGGGTTATAGGGCGACAGTAGACTGTTATGACAGGACCGTAGTGTTATCCATTCCAGGTTAGGAGATGTTCTTAGTGGCGATGCCTCTTCCTCAGGGAGGGTCACACACCCACCTATAATACATTGAGGAAGAGACCTCACGGGAGGTAGTTATTCCGTTAGACTTGATACTAGTTGTGCGAGATTTCGAGGATGTATTTTAGGAGATAACAGGGTTTCCACCTAGTTGAGAGACCGAGTTTGTTATCGACCTAGAAATGGGTACGAGACCGATTACCCAAGTACCATATTGCATAACTCTTTCAGGAGTTGAGTGAGCACATTTAGCAGCTATTAGGGCAGGGTTTCATTCAGGGGAATACATCGTCGTGGGGTGCACCAGTGTTATTTATGAGAAATATGGATGGTTTGATTCGCTTATGTGTCGACTATAGGGAGCTGAATAAGGTTACGATACAGAATAAGTATCTGTTACCGAGGATCGATGACCTATTTGACCAGTTGAGAGGGGTTGTGTACTTCTCCAAGATTGATTTGAGATCGAGGTATCACCAATTGTGCATTCTAGAGGAGGATGTTCCCAAGATCACTTTTCTATTGTGGTAAGGGTCGTACGAGTTCAGGTTGATGTTATTTTGGCTCACCAATGCGCTAGCAGTGTTCATGGATCTCATGAACAAGGTATTTAAGGAGTTTTTGGACTAGTATGTGATCGTGTTTATAGACGATATTCTGGTTAACTCTCGCACTGAGGAGGATCACGCAGAGAAGTTGCATAGGGTTCTACAAAGACTCCGGGACCACCAGTTATATGCCAAATTCCAAAAGTGTCGATTTTGGCAATAGAAAGTACAGTTTCTTGGCCACATCGTGTTTTACAGGGGTATTTATATTGATCCGAGTAAGGTATCAACGATGAGGGAGTGGGCACAGCCCATGACACTGATAGAGATTCGCATCTTTCTGGGGTTGGCAGGGTATTATCGCCACTTCATTAAGGAATTTTCAAATATTGTGGGTCCTTTGATGAATCCTGACTCGCAAAGGAGTACCATATGTGTTGAGTGATCACTATCAGTTAGCCTTGGATGAGATGAATGACAAATTAACATCGACACCTGTACTTGCATTGCCTAGGAGTAGGGTGGAGTAACGGGTCTACACCGATGTATCCTTATAGGGACTTAAGATGTGTTACAACAAGAGGAGAGGGTTATAGCTTATGCGCCTTGAAAGCTTAAGCCCCATGAGAATAATTACTCCACACATGACCTTGAGTTGGCAGCGATTGTGTTTGCTTTAAGGATATGGAGACACTATCTTTTGGGTGAGCAGTTTACGTTATTCACGAATCATAAGTCACTTCAGTATCTCTTCATACAGAAGGATTTGAACATGAGGCAGAGGCAATGGTTAGAATTCATGAAGGACTTCCAGTTTGATATACTATATCACCTTGGGAAGGCTAATGTGGTAGCAGGCGCATTGAGCCGGAGACCCACTGAAGAGTTAGTAGAAGTCTGAAAAGCAAAGTGAAGTGAGCTTTGATACGATGATGAGATCGTCAGAGTGTGCACATCAGTTCTATCTATTAATCTTGAGATTATATGGCAGGTAATGAAAGCACAAGCGGAGGATCATTTCTGCAAGGACAGCGTACGACAGTTATTAGCTGAGGGTGTGGAATCTTACTCGATCATCTCAGAGGGAGTTCTACACTTTAACGAGAGACTAATAGTGCTAGAGGATGAGGACTTGATGCAGGCGATATGACTAAGGATCACGATTTGAGGTTTTCGATGCATCCTGGTGAGGATAAGATGTACTAGGACATGAAGATATAATATTGGTTATCGAGGATAAAATGAGACATAGCATAGTTTATCTTGAAATGTGTTACATGTCAGTTAGTTAAGGTAGACCACCAGAGGCCTTCAGGGATGCTACATCCACTGGAGATTCCTGTGTGGAAGTGGGAGAGAATTTTTATGTAATTTATTATAAGATAGCCGACATCGCAGAGGGGTCACGATTAAATTTGGGTAATAGTGGATTGGCTAACCAAGGTGGCCCATTTCTTGCCAATTTTCACCGACTTGAGATGATGCAGTATGTACAGTTATTCGTAGCAGAGTTAGTTAAGTTGCACGGAGTACGGGATAATATTGTATCTGATAGAGACAAGATCTTTGTGTCTCATTTTTGGAGAGTTTTCAGGAGGCCATGAGCACTGAGTTAAGACTAAGTGTTGCATACCACCCACAGACAGATGGACAGGCTGAGAGGGTGAAATATATGCTAGAGGACATGTTGAGGATGTTTATCCTAAATTTTGGGGGAGGATGGAAGCGAGATATTCCAATGGTAGAGTTTTCATTTAAAAAAATTTACCAATTCACCATCGATATGGCACCATTTGAGGCACTTTATGGGAGGCCTTGCCATTCTCCCGCTTACTGGTTAGAGGTGGGAGACAAAAAGATATTGGGACCATAGATGATACAAGAGACGACTGCCAAGATCGATCTAATTCTAGGATGTATTCGAATAGCTCAGGATAAGAAGAAGAGTTATGTCGATGCAGACTAAAGATACATTGAGTTAGAGGTCAGCGATCAGGTTTTGGTACGCGTGTCTCCCATCAAGGGGGTTATGAGATTCCGCAAGAAGGGAAAGTTAGCACCGAGGTATGTGGGACCTTTCCCGATAATTGAGAGAGTGGTACCAGTAGCATATATACCGGGTTTACAAAAGAATCTTCAGTAGATACATGATGTGTTCCATTTGGCATCGCTAAAGAAGAAAAGGCTCAAGGAGATTAATTTTGGATCGTGGTGAGCGTAAACTGCGGTCTAAAGTGTCACCATTAGTCAGAGTTCAGTGGCGACACCACAGTATTGACTTGTCTACATGGAAACGAGAGTATGACATGCGAGAGCAGTATCTAGAGTTATTTGTAATACTAAGGGGGGAAGTATGTAATACCCCATATTTCAGTGTACTTGGAGTATAATTAATTCGGTAATTTATTAATAACATAATATTGTGGTTATTAAATAATAATCAAGAGAGGGAGTTAATGAATAATATTGTGTGGGAGTTAATGAATAATATTGTGTGGTCAATTTACTAAGTGGATAGTAAATAATTTGGGGAAATTATTATGCGTCATAGCAAGTGAGATTGGCGTAATTGGATTTATCTCAACTAGGAGTCACGTGTAGACAAATTGAGGTCAAGATAGGATATTTGTTTATAGTGACTCAAATGATTATTTCAAGGTCACGGATGACTCCATAAGGTCGAAATAGTCAAAATAGTATACCCGGGGTGTTGATTGGGTCCCAGGACAATTTTAGACTAAACTGGCACCGTATGAGGTGAAAAACTGTTACAAAATCCGTTTAATACAAGATTAAACTATTTAAGTAACTCGGAACTATTTTTTTAAGAAACTCTTTTCTTTAAACCAAATCAGTTTTAATCACAAGAAGTGTTTAATAAAGCTTATACGAGATCAACTCAAGATTTGTAACAAGTTTTGAAAACCAAAACTAAAATAGTTTAAATCAGCACACCACCAAGAATGAGATAAGGAGATGTAGAAAGATTAATGACAAGAGATTTTTAACGTGGTAAAACCTCACCCAACTGAGGAAACATCCACGACTCCCTAAATGGAGTAAAAAGAAAAATCCACTAAAACAAAATATAACAGTTGCAAACTATATAACACACATGCACACAAATCAGACCTAAACAAGTTTAGGAATATACCCACTGGTGTCCTTATAAATTTTCTATAGTTTTGATTGTTGATCTTGTTCTCCCAGCTTGCTAACTTCACTTTGTTCCAGTCTTTACGTCGAATTTTATTTCAAGATCTTATTACCAACACTTTTAGTGTTGTAGTGTGTAACTGTTTGTGATGGTGAACTAACACATGCATGCACACACTCACGCTTATTTTTACAAACAGTCCTAGAAAATTACAAATCAGATTTATATGGTGTGATTTTCAGTCTCTCTCTTCTTAGGAAACTTAAATCTTATTTGACCTTTAAAATGAACCCAGAATCCACAGCTATCTTTCTCTGAAGACGTATCAAGATCTTAATCAATTTTAGAGTTTTAAAAATGTTTTTGAAATTGAAAACCGCCAAGTGAGATTCCAACTAGGTCAGAGATCTTGTTTCAAATGAACTAGAAATAGAAAATGATATTGTTGATTTTGAGTATGAAAACATATACACAATACGATCAACAACAGATTTCTCAAGACGAGAAACAATAAATGCAGATCTAGGTGTAATGTAACATAAAATGCTCAGATCTAAAATTTCTATGAAACAGAAATGCAGATCTAGCTTAATGCTTAAGTTGGACACAAGATCTCAAAACGAAAAGATTACAGCACAACACAACTTTCAAACCAACACTCAAAAACTGTCAAACACTCAAGGTTGTGTTTTATATAAAACTGGTTTTGATAAACTAATTAGGGTTTGAAAAAGGGTTTGGACAAATAGGGTTAGGGTTTCTCACTCTGGTTTCTCTCTTCTCTCTTCTTTCTCTTCTCTCTCTTCTCCCTTCTCTCTTCTCTCTCTAAAATGACGAATTGGCAAAAGTCTTCTAATGGCTGTGGGTTACCCTCCTTATATAGGGGGATGATAAGGATCGAGAAGCTAGAGGAAAATTGAGGACTGAGATTAAGTCAAGCAATCTTGACTTCAATCCAGCGGTTGGTTATGAGGCTTTTGATTGGATGAGAGATGTTCGCAAGGATTGGGACAAGGACGCATGCAGAGCATCGATTAACTCGATCCAAGGGCTAATAAAACACGCTGGTTTACTCTCTTAGAAGAAACACACATACATCCAATAGGGAAGCAACAGGTTTAAGGCAAATACCGGATATCAAACGCGCGTCCCAAACTTAATTACAATGATACCCTGACTTTTCTAGCACTTTCAGTTCCTACCCAAGGGAACATTTCAGGGAAAAAAACAATAACCAGTATTTATATAATGACCCCAAAACTTTTTTATTCCATTTTTAATTAAGAAATAAATTTTTTTAAAATCATTATAATTCTCAAAAATTATTCAAAAATAGTTTTAATGGAAATTAACACACACACAACCAATATATCAATTTATGACCCATGAATGGAGTCCTATTGTATGTGATTGTTTGTGATTATACCTTCATCAGTCAAATAAGAGGAATGAATTGTATTGAAGAGTCTGAGGCTCTTTGGAATCTAGGATGGGAACTTAATTTTGTCTCTATTTCCAAACAAGATGAGCACTTATACAATGTAGACTCAAATGAGTCAAGAGTATAAAGTGCCTCAATCTCCCCCTTTGGAAATATGAGACAAAATCTCCTTTGAGTCATCTTAGACTCATAGGGAAACAAAAAGAAAAGGAAAAACCCTATTCCTATACAAAAATTCTATCTACCCATGTCCTAGAAAGAAAAAAATTGGATAACTCAACTAATTTACAATTCAATACCCTATTACATTTGTTGAAAATAACATAGAATAATTGTACAGAATCCTGAAAGTAATCACTAAGATTAAGTTCTTTAGAATATGTATTAATAAATGAATTCATTTGACTCAAATTTCTCCCCCATTTTGTCTCGAATGGACAATGGGAAAAATTATGTAAATCCAAGAGTTTATTCAGCACAAACCATTCCTATTGATTTACGCAAAGAAATGAATCTATTGTAGTACAAAGGTTTGGTAAATATATCTGCGAGTTGCAAATCAGTAGGAAGATAATTGATTTATAATTCCTTAGTTTCAACTAATTCACGTATAAAGTGATGTCTTATTTTTATATGCTTTGTTCGCGAGTGTTGAACATGATTTTTAGAGATATTGACCGCGCTTTTATTATCACAATAGAGATGTAATTGTTCCTCTTAAATACCATAATCACTTATAATTTTCGTAAGCCAAAGTAATTGAGCACAACAACTGCTAGCGGCTATGTATTCGGATTCAGTAGTGGATAAAGAAATGCAGTTTTGTTTCTTACTAATCCAACCTACTAAATTATTACCAATATAGTAACCCGCTCCTGATGTGCTCTTACTATCGTTAGTACACCCTGCCCAATCGGCATTAGTGTATCATATTATAGTGCAAGGACTATCATTGGTGTACCATAGTCCTAAGTTTAGAGTGCCTTTAATGTATTTTATAATTCTTTTAACACAAGTTAAATGGCTCTCTTTAGGATTGTTTTGATAACGGGCACACACGCAAACATCGTACATAATGTCAGGACGCAAAGATATAGTAAGGTTCCAATCATACTGAGATAAAGGGTTGGATCTATGGATTTTCCAGTTTCATCTTTAGACAGTTTGACCGTAGTACTCATGGGAGTTTTAGCATCTTCTGCATTCTCAAGGACGAATTTTTTAATAATCTCTAAAGTGTATTTTGATTGGGAGACAAATAATCCTTCTGAATTTTGTTTCACTTGAATACCTAAGAAGAATTGCAACTCCCCCATAAGAGACATTTGAAATTCTTTATGCATAATTTCAGAAAAAGATTTAACTTTAGTAGGGGAAGTTGATCCAAAAATGATATCGTCTACGTACACTTGGCCTATAATTATATGTTTGTCAAAATGTTTGACAAAAATGGTTTGATAATTTCCACCTCTCTTAAAACCTTTGTCTAAGATAAAGTTGGAAAGGCACTCATACCAGGCTCTTGGCGCTTGTTTTAGGCCATAGCAAACCTTTTTAAGACGAAAGACATGATTTGGATATTTAGGGTCAATGAACCCTTTCGGTTCTTCTACATAGGTCTCCTCAGTCAATATTCCATTAAGGAAGGCAGATTTGACATCCATTTAATAAAGCATAAAGTGTTAGTAGGAAGCTATAGCAAAGAGAAGACGAACAGATTCTAATCGAGTACAGGAACAAAATTCTCGTTAAAATCTATTCCTTCAATTTGAGAGTATCCTTGAGCAACTAATTTGGCTTTGTTTCTAATGACTATCCCACTTTCATCAGATTTATCAAACGTGTGCCAATAACCTTTTTGTGATCAAGCCTGGGTACAGGATACCAAACATCATGAATGACGAATTGAAGAAATTCATCCTGCATTGCAAAAATCCAATGAGGATCATTCAATGATTCATTAACATTCTTTGGTTCCTCAAGGGAAACAAAACATTTATAATGAGCATAATTTCTTAATTGAGAACCTGTACGTACAGGCTCATTAGGGTTACCAACAACTTTGTCTATGGGATGGTCTTTAGCAACCCAATTAGGTACATCAGGTGTCTCAATTGGTAAAGAATCATCTATTTCTAGAGAGTCATTTTCCAAAACATTTTCAGACTCAACCATAATAGTTGGTTCTCCAGTCTTACTCTCTACAGTGGTGTCACTTACAATAACGTTTATGGATTCCATTAAGGTCTTAGTGCGAAGATTGTAGACACAGTATGCTCTAATGTTAGGAGAGTATCCTAGAAAGATGGCTTTATCTCCACGAGGCTCAAATTGGATAAGTGTTCTCTGTCTTTGTAGACATAACACGTACTACCAAAGGTTATAAGGTACTTAAGATTGGGCTTTTTCCCATACCAAAGTTCTTAAAGAGTTTGTTTAGAATTCTTTCTAAGATAGACCCTATTTATAATGTGACATGCAGTACGAATAGCTTTTACCCAAAAATACTGAGGTAAAATCTTGGCATGAATCATAACACGTTCCATCTTTTAAAGTGTACGATTATTTCTCTCATCAATACCGTTTTGTTGAGGTGTCTTAGGAGCACTAAATTCATGTTTGTAACCATTATAGTCACAATACTCTATAACACCTGTATCTAAGAATTATCCTCCTCTATCACTACGAATTCTATTTACCTGGGAGTCTTTCTCATTTTCAATTCGAAGTAAAATCTCCAAAAAGGTTTGGAATGTGTCAGACTTTCGTTTTAAGAAAGCTGCCCAAGTAAATCTAGTGAAGTCACCAACCATAACTAGAATGTAACTGTTTCTACAAAGACTAACAGTTCGAGAAGGACCCATTAGGTCCATATAGATGAGCTCCAAGGGTTTATAGGTAAGGATATCTTTGACTTTGTTATGAGGGGCCTTAACAATTTTTCCTTCTTGACAAGATCCACAGACAATATTAGAAATAGGTTTGATCTTAGGAATAGCTCTAACTATTTCTTGAGAAGACAGTCTACTAAGTTTTTCATAATTTATGTGACCCATACGATTATGACATATCTCATTGTCATCCATTCTGTCAGTGTTACATACCTCAGTACTGTTCTGAACAGTATAATAATTTTCTGGAGTCCTGAGTCCTGTAATTATACACTCACCTTTTTCCTTTAAAATTTTGCAATTATTCTTTGAAAAAGTGACAGTATGATTTGAGTCACAAAATTACAAAATGCTAAGTAGATTAGCCTTAAGACCTTTTACTAGAAGAAAATTTTCAAGTAAAGGTAATCCTTCTTCTTGGAGTGTTCCTTTACCAATGATTTTAGATGATACACCATCACCAAAAATAACTTTTTCTCCAGCAAAGATGGTTTTGTTTAAGAGTTTGGTATTATCCCCAGTTATGTCCTTTGAACATCCAGAGTCTAAATACCAACCAGAAGGAGTGTGTTCAGCTTTTAAATCATTAATAACAATATTACTCTTCATCTGGGGTAATATCTCATCTTTTTTAACCCAAACAGCTCTTGTTTTCATCTTTCGCTTATTTGATCTTAATTGATATAATTTGCGAGCATTGGATTTCTGTTGAAAAATGTTTTGCGCATGAGGTTGAATTTTATGACAAGTATCAGCATTTGGTTTAGAAAAGTGTCTCGGAATCCTTCTTGGAAATGATCTTTTAGGTTTAGTCTTTCTCCTTTGATAGTTAGAGTTTTTGTCTGGTTGTCTAGGAAGAACAAAATTGTTACGGCTTCTCCTAGAATAGTTAAAGTTTTGGTACATATGACAATTATAGACAGGGTTGACTACACGTTTAGAGTAGCATCCTTCAAAGAAATGACCATATAAGTCACAGTAAGAGCAGTATAGATTGCTCGAGGATGGTATCTCCTTAGGAAAGTCTCTAAGTATAGGCTTGATGAAATTTTGAGATTGAACCTTATTCCTAGGGTGTACGGTTTGAAAGACAGAATCACTCTTTCTTATTGGGGGCAGACATATTTAGTCTTAGGTGGACTTTCACATTTAGAGTAACTTGATTCACCAATATAAAACTTAGATTAGTTTTTGTCAAACTCATTTTTCAGAGAATGAAAGGATGGACAAGTTTCTACAGGTCTTTTACCTCCAGACACAAACTTAATTAGTTCAAAGATTTTAGTTTGAGTCTTCAAATTGGGGAAAAATCCTATTCTAGTTCGATCATCAGAATTGGTTTTGGAATCAGCAACAAATCCATTAAAACAGTTTGAATTATTTTCAAATTTAGCAAATTTTTTGAAAACTGTTGCTATCTTTTCTTTAGATTGTTCCAGTTCTATTAATGTCCCTCTATATTTTTTCTCTAGAGTTTCATTTTCTTTAATCAAATTCTTCAATTTTTTATCAAAATTTTTTACTTCATTTTCATGAGTAAGACATTGGGTAGTATACTCTTCAGCATTAAGTTTAACCATCAGACTTAGGTCTTCTAATTTCTTAGTGAGATCTTTCACTATATTCTCTAGTCTAGTGCTTTTCTTGAGGGTTTTTGTATAAAGTGTGTGAATGTCAGGGAGGTCTTCAGTGTTTGAGTCACTAAGTGCAGTGTGTGAAGTGACCCCTAAGTATTCATTTCTTGAACTCACGCACCCATGGACATCGTCATTATTGCATTCCTTTTTACTCACACACCCCATGGTAGAACTAACAATATTCTCAGAAATTAAAGCATCTAAACCAGTAGCAGCATGATTCATAACAGCGGAATTAGAGTTACTAGCATTTTTCTCATACATAGGCATATCATCATTCTAAATTATTTTAGCAAATAAAGACATGCAAGAATCAAAACAATTATAAGATTCAGGTTCCTCATTTTCAGAATTGCTTGAATCATCCCATGTTTTGCAAATCTTGGCCCTAGTATGTTTATTGGTAGTGTTCAATTTCACTCTACATTCTTATGCTATGTGTCATAGTTTTCCACATCTAAAACACTCAATGTTTTTGAAGTCTTCGTTGGGTCTCATGTCCTTCTGATGTTTTTCTTAACCTTTCTCATGAGGTTTGTAGTTAGAATGAATTGGATAATTTAGCTTGCCTTGTTTGTTTGCAAATTTATTTCTAATTTTGACAATTTTCTTAAATTGTTTTCACATTAAGGAAATTTGATTATCCAAACTATCTATATCACATTCCTCATTAGAATCATCAGTGGGAATAGTAAACTCAGGTTTCATCAACTTAGCGGAAAAACTCAAGTTGGAACTAGTATGTTTCCTATGGGATTGGGTCATTTGTTTCTTAAATTATAATTCCATTTCCATAGTTCGTAGTTTACTACTGAGTAATTCAGGAGTGAGATTTTCATCACACATTTCCTTAATAGCATATCTTTTGTTGTCAAATTTCTGTGGCAATGATCTCAAAATTTTAGATACAATTTCATGTATGTCATATGTTATCCCATTAGAATGCAGGCTGGTCACAATGTCAGTCAATTTTATGTAGAAGTCATCAATAGTTTCAGAATCTGACATAATTAGGGTGTTATACTGCTAAACAAGCATTTGAGTTTTAGCAGCCTTGACTCTAGTGTCACCTTCATGTGCAGTGATCTGTGTATCCCAAGCTTCCTTAGAAGTGGCACAAGATGATATCCTTTTGAACTCATGTTCATTTATGGACATAAATATGGCATTATTACCTTTGTTATTGTTTCGAGAACTTTTCTTCTCTTCTTGTGTGAACTCACTTAATGATTTCTTAATACTCTCATTACTTCCTTGAGTGGCTGGTTTAGTAGGATAAGTGTAACCATTTTCAACAATATCCCATACATCATCTCCCAAGGTTCCTTGTATGAAAGCAACCATTCTTACCTTCCAGTAAGCAAAGTTGTTTCCATCAAAGAGTGGGGGTTTGGTCAAGTTACCAAATCTTTCATTTTTCTCGTCTATTGTTTTGATTTTAAGAAATCAATTTCAGAAACACAAGACCTTTTTAAAGATTTCCAAAGCTCTGATACCATTTGAAAAACTGTTACTAAATCCGTTTAATACAAGATTAAACTATTTAAGTAACTCTGAACTGTTTTTTGAAGAAAGTTTTTTCTTTAAACCAAATCAGTTTTAATCACAAGAAGTGTTTAATAAAGCTTGTACGAGATCAGTTCAAGATTTGTAACAAGTTTTGCAAACCAAAACTAAAACAGTTTAAGTTAGCATACCACCAAGAATGACATGAGGAGATGTAGAAAGATTAATGACAAGATATTTTTAACGTGGTAAAACCTCACCCAACTGAGGAAACATCCACGACTCCCTCTACGGAGTAAAAAGAAAAATCCACTAAAAAAAATATAACAGTTACAAACTACATAACACAGATGCACACAAATCAGACCTATACAAGTTTAGGAATGTACCCACTGGTGTCCTTATAACTATTCTGCAGTTTTGATTGTTGATGTTGTTCTCTCAGTTTGATAACTTCACTTTGTTCCAGTCTTTACGTCGACTCTTGTTTCAAGATCTTATTACCAACACTTTTAGTGTTGTAGTGTGTAAGTGTTTGTGATGGTGATCTAACACATGCATGGACATACTCATGCTTATTTTTACAAACAGTCCTAGCAAATTACAAATCAGATCTATATGGTGTGATTTTCAGTCTCTCTCTTCTTAGGAAACTTAAATCTTATTTGGCCTTTAAAATGAACCCAGAATCCACGGCTATCTTGCTCAGTAGACGTATCAAGATCTTAATCAATTTTAGAGTTTTAAAAATGTTTTTGAAATTGAAAACCGCCAAGTGAGATTCCAACTAGGTCAAAGATTTTGTTTCAAAAGAACTAGAAACAGAAAATGATATTGTTGATTTTGAGTATGAAAACATTTACAGAAAACAATAAACAACAGATTTCTCAAGGCGAGAAACAATAAATGCAGATCTAGGAGTAATGTAACATAAAATTCTCAGATCTAGATTAATGCTTAAGTTGGACACAAGATCTCAAAACGAAGAGGTTACAGCACAACACAACTTTCAAACCAACACTCAAAAACTCTCAAACACTCAAGGTGGTGTTTGGTATAAAATTGGTTTTGATAAACTAATTAGGGTTTGAAATAGGGTTTGGACGAACAGGGTTAGGGTTTTTAACTCTGGTTTCTCTCTTCTCTCTCTTCTCTCTTCTCTCTTTAAAATGGCGAATTGGCAAAAGTCTTCTAATGGATGAGGGTTACCCTCCTTATATAGGGGCTGAGAAGGATCGAGAAGGTAGAGGCAAATCAAGGACTGAGATTAAGTTAAACAATCTTGACTTCCATCCAACGGTTAAAGGTAAGCGATTGGTTATGGGGCTTTTGATTGGATGAGAGATGTTTGCAAGGATTAGGACAAGGACGCATACAGAGCGTCGATTAAATCGATCCAAGAGCTAATAAAACACACTGGTTTACTCTCTTAGAAGAAACACACATACATCCAATAGGGAAACAACAGGTGTAAGGCAAATATCGGATATCAAATGCGCCTCCCAAACTTAATTACATAGACACCCTGACTTCTCTAGCACTTTTGATTCCAACCCAAGGGAACATTTCAGGGAAAAAACTAATAACCAGTATTTATATAATGACACCAAAACTTTTTAATTCCATTTTTAATTAAGAAAAATTATGTTTTAAAATCATTATAAATTCTCGAAAATTATTAAAAAATATTTTTAAGGGAATTAACACACACACAACCAATATATCAATATATGACCCATGAATGCAGTTCTATTGTGTATGATTGTTTGTGATTATACCTTGATCAGTCAAATAAGAGGAATGAATTGTATTGAAGAGTTTGAGGCTCTTTGGAATCTAGGATGGGGACTCAATTTTGTCTCTATTTTCAAACTAGATGAGCACTTATACAATGTAGAATCAAATGAGTCAAGAGTATAAGGTGCTTCATGAGGGAATTTTAGTCATTTGGTAACCAAGGGTCAAGATACCTATGAATTTACAACATCTTTATAAGCATATAGATGGGATAGGCTGGGATTTAGAGGTTAGAAAACCAAGATAGGACATTTGAGAAGAAGAATAAGAAGAAGAAGAAGAAGAAGAAGAAGAAGAAAAAGAAGAAGAAAAAGCCATTTGTGAAACCTAAGAGAGAGTTCTTCAGAAAATAGAGTGTATTCTAGCACCACAATCAATCTTGGAGTGAGGTTTGAAAGAGAAAGCAGATAATCCATCATCTAAACCATGAAATCAGATCATCTAACATAAGAAAGTGTTTATTTATGATTTCTCTTCTAGTTATAATATCCATGTGAGAATAGGGTTTAAACGTGTTGATATGAATGATGAAATTCAAAATTTATGCAATTAATATACATGTTCTGGGTAGGAATTCATGTATACTGAAATTATGTATGATGAGAATACGAAATTTGATCAAATAGTGATGATTTGTATAAGGAATAGTTATGTTAAAGATGAATGAAAAACATAGAAATCTAGGGTTTCTGATGAATAGTGATTTAATTCGTTCTTGAATAGAAATTGTAATGTTTTGATGTTAAATTTTTTTTTTAGAAATCATCCTAATGCATGTATATAACGTCTGGGATAATTTGTTTTGAGTTTAGTTGAGAAGAATGTGAGTTTTGATAATGAAAATGGTCAAAAGCGCTGTTTTGTAGATGAAAGAGATGACCTACTCCAAAAAGAATCGATTCGGCCGAAGAGCGAATCAATTCGGTTTGCCTAAATTTACCTATTTTCCCCTTTTGGCCTAAAAAATCCTATATATTTGTCGGGCAAACTTTTGGCACTGTATTAAAATATAATGAAGGACTTATTATATTGCAGTAGGCCTATAATAAGGTTTGTCTTAGTCTTACTGAGAGGATTGAGGCAAGGATTTGATATACTTAAATTGGGGCGTAATTAATTCGAGATAAGGATAATGAGTTACGGGGAATTTAAGTGAGTTTTTGTTATAGACCAATAGCATACGATAGAACTATCTACTGAATTTATTGACGGGGTAACTAGGGCCCGTAGAGTAGAGAACAATACTCGAATTAACACGATAGTGAGGATAATCGTAACTTGATAGTACGATGAGTATTTGAGAGATATATACTATGTACGAAGTATGATAATTAGTTTGTGTGTATACCTACTGATTTAATGTATATATAGGTTCTGTGTAAACCTATTATATGATTGGTGTAAATGTGAATATACCACGCTGCCTACTATCACGGAGGTTCCCGCGCAGTGGGAAATCCCAGCTTGCTGATTCCAGGGAGGTCTGGATTTATGCCCTAGAACATAGAACTTAGGGTGGTTCACTATGCACCATGTATTAGTGAGACTGGTAGGTCATTTGGATACGTTAGGAATGTGCATAGACCAAAGGCTTAGAACTATGTTCGTCTCCATTGCTTGCTATTTGCTTTTTGGGTTCAAAGAGACATGCCAAACCAAGTCCTTATTTTAGTACGAGAGGTACATCGATTGATAGCAGAGTATGCATATTTTCACGGTGGTTCATTTAAGAGACACCGTAATTATATATATTACTGAGATATATATGTGTACCAGTTTGAATTATTCTACTTACGTGTGATAGTACATGAATTGATAGGGTGTATATAAAAAACGAATTATGTAGCGAAACTTAATTAAATGATTAAATGTCAAAATATGGCGAATGATATTCATGATATTGAAAACATATGGGAGATTTTTATTCCGGTAGCGTACTGCATGGGCGATACAGGGACTTATAGGTGTCGGTAGTCCAGATAGATACTTACGTCTGGTTAGCTTGGGTAGTATGGCTAGGTGGGATAAGTATAAAATGTTAGGTGTACACAATAGATGAGAGGTGAGGACACTCAAAAGAGTGTATGTAAACCTAACAGGTGTATGGAATAACTGATTTTTAAATTGTGATAAGTAATTGCTAAATGTTTTCCAAATATTTTGGGTTCTAACCCTTTATATAAATATTTTCCAAAACCTTTTAGGTTTCCATCCATAGGGAAGCCAGACTTGATGATCTATTCCAGGGACGATTAGCTGCAGCACTGTGGAGGCTTGCAAGATTTGATTGCATGCTTCCATATTTCATTCCTAGTGTAGGATTTCATTTCAGTCTCTCAGTTAGTCATGTTGACCATTTTAGACTTTATTTATTCATTTACTTAGTTCAGACTTATATTGGGATTTATTTACTATCTAGTGTAGGATTTGGATTTTGTAACCGATGGTTTATTCAACAAGACATTAATTCATTTATTTACTCCTTGTGATGGTTTAGACTATAGTGTGAATGTTGTAATTTAGTTTTTCGCATATTATTATAAATTTTGTAATGAAAGGTAAAAAAAATTCACCTGCTTAATTAACTAATTGGTGGTTAGTAATTAATATGGTTTTCGACAATGATGTTGAGAATGAACCAAATGAGAAACATCTTTTATTTTAATAAGGAACTGATCACCCGATATTCAATTAGGCCGGTTGTCACGGAAATACACTAGACCTTTCATTTAAACCACCTAAATATTTGCAAATATTTTCATATGTTATTAAAGATTTGACCTGCTATCAAATATATTTTTTCAAACCCCCAGGTCTCCAGCTGCATGGGTAGGAAGGTTAGTCTCCTCATCATGCCGTTGTGAGCTGTAGACATGGATGCCATGAGATTTGGTTGTAGCCGGCTCAGTTCATTCTATCTAGATAGGATGGAGTTTCACTATTTCTTTTTAGGTATGTTTCCCGTAGATGGATAGGACTTTACTTTTATTTCATATATTTCTTATCACTTCTCACTAGTACGTTTACATGGATTATTATTTGTGGTGATCGATTGTGTATTCGATTTATGTTATTTATGATTACTTGCTTATCTGTTATATTGTCTTTTTGTTGGTGCATATTCATATTGGTTTTATTTTTTATATATTTGTACGAAAGTCATGCTGAGAATGAAATCGTAATAATTTGCATTTAATTTTAATAAGGTCTTAATCAATCGGTGATAGAATAGGCAGGGTGTCACAGTTGGTATCAGGCCATCAATCTCTAGTGTCCTTTAGGATCTTTACGATACTTTTACATTGTTAGCGTTGCGTTCCTTTTATATAGAGACCGGTGCTTAGGACTGTTGTTTCATATTGCGCATTATAGGTCCTTTGCTACTGTTATATATTTAAGTGGAATCTCATATAATTTCAGTTTTATTTCAGAGGCCAAACACCAGGAGAGGGAGACTAGAAAAGTTATAAGAAAAGATCATTGAAAGGGAGGCTTAGTCGTAGCCACAGGCAACCCAAGGTACTATGACCACAATAGATGTCGTAACCATCATAGCACTAGCAGTTAACACTGCCTTGATTGCCATGGCACAAAATTTGCCTCAGTTATAGCTATATCCACCAGTTGTTGTACCAGTGTAGACTCACACTCTATTATTTGTATGGGACCATGTTAGGGAGGCATACTAGAAGGTTCATCCACTAGAGTTTTAGGGGAGTGCAGATGTAGTTACAGTTAGATAATGGAAGAAGGATATCCATAGGCATATTCATATGGTTGAGTGCAGTGACACTCAGAAGTAGGTACTGGGTACGTTTAAGCTAGTTGGGTTAACTTTAAAGGGGTAGGAATTAGTCACCACACAACAAAAGAGAGTGATGTGATGACCATTCAGGAGTTTTGGGTGTTGTTTCACTATAACTTTTTTCCCATCAATAGTACAGACATAAATGAGGAGAAGATTTCTAGATCTCACACAAGAGGGTCAAAAAGTGTACGAGTACAATTAGGATTTCACTCGTCTGGAAAATTTTATGCTAGATGAGGAGAATACGGATGAAAAGAATATCTTGAAGTTTGTTAACAGGCTCACTTGGAAGATCCATCAACATATGTTGGGTAGACCGGTGTTGAGGACTTACACTGATGTTGTGAACATTGTATTGTTATACTTTTAGAATCATTCCTTCAATTTAAAGGGAGCAAAGAGTATGGGAGAATCAATTTGAAAGGGCAAGAATGGGGGCACATACGGTAGCGGGGCGCTACAACAGTAGGGCAGGAAGTAAAAGCAGGGTTCACAATAGGGGGAATTGTCTAAGAGGTTCAAACTAGGAGATGATGGGTACAAGCAGGGCCATTAGGTCCAAAAACGTGCTCCTCAAGGTTAATAAGGCTAGGAGGCCACTAAAACCTAGGATATCCGAGCCAGCGGGGCCAGCAAATGGGATAACATCATCAGGGTTAGAGGCTGACAGACTTCATGGGGGTGTTTCGTATGTGGGGAGTAGGTTTACATGCAGCATGCTTTCCCGAATAAGTTTAGGGTTCGGTAGCAAGATGCCTAGCAGGGGTAGTAGCTACCACAACTACTAGCCCTACCTATAGTTCTAGTAATGCCATAACAATAAGGGCAGTTATAGTATGGGAATGTCTATAATGTCCATGGGCTAGTTTTTTTGTTGGTGCCGCCAGAAGTTGAGGGTGTGTTTTCTATTCATGGGCATATGGGGTGAGTATTATTTGACATGAGAGAATCACACTCGTTAACCATCAGTAGATTCGCACGAGAGACGAGTTTAGTGGATACAACATCTGATATTATTATGACTATATATTTACCATTGGGTAACATGTCTCTCATCCATTATATCTGCAGGGGAGTAGGTGTGGACATTTGGAGGTTATGCTTGGTAGAATATTTGCTCATTTTGGAGATGTACGAGTTTGACGTTATATTAGTTATGGACTATTTAGAGATGTATAGAGCAATGGTGGACTGTTATAGTAGGACTATCATGTTTAATATTCCAGAGCAGTATATGTTTTATGTGGAGATGCCTCATCTTAAGAGAGGGTCAAGCATATATTTATATTACGTCAAGGAGAAGACTTCAGAGGATACTATCATCTCATTAGATTTGATCCATGTGGTTAAGGACCTTGCTGATGTATTTTAAGATATATTGGGGTTATCACCAAGTTGGGAGATTGAGTTTGTGATCATCTTAAGGCTGGAAAGTAGACTAATAGTGTGTGCACCGTATCGTATGGCTCTATTAGAGATGTGAGAATTGAAGGATCATATTTAGCAACTTTTGGGCCAAATTTTATCCATAGGAGTACTTCACCTTAGGGGTGCTCCAGTCCTATTTATGAAGAAGAAATAAGGGTTATTGAGGTTGTGTGTCGACTACTGGGAGTTGAACAAGGTCACAATTCGAAATAAGTATCAATTATCACTTATCGATAACTTGTTTGATTAGCTAAGAGGATCAACCTACTTATCGAAGATTGATTTTAGATCACAGTACCATCAATTATGTATTAGGGAGTAGGATGTCCCTAAGATCGTGTTTTTGAAAAAAATACAGGTCTTAAGAATTTTAGGTTATGCGGTTTGGGCTAACCAATGCACTGATAGTTTTCATTGGATCTCAAGAACCGAGTGTTTAGGGACTTCTTAGATAAGTTTGTGCCTTCATACATGACATCTTCGTTTATTCTAGGATAGAGGGTGAGCATGTAGAGAATTTGTAAATGGTTCTTTAGACTTTGCAATACCATTAGTTGTATGTCAATTTTGAGAAGTGTGGATTCTGGTTACGGGAGGTTCAGTTCTTGGGTTATATAGTCTCCAAGAAAGGGATTTTGGTGGATCCAAATAAGGTGTTAGCGGTGAGGGAATGGGGCCATCCCACTACACCGATGGAGGTCCATAGTTTTTTAGGGTTAGAAAGTTATTACCGTCAGTTTATCAGAAGTTTTTTAAAGATTGAGATTCCCTTGACAACTTTGATTCCTAAGTATGAACCTTTTGTTTGGGATGAACATTGTCAGCTAATTTTTTATTAGCTGAAGGAAAAGTTGACTTCTGCACCACTGCTCTCATTGCCTAGCAGAGGAGTGGAGTATTTTCTTTTTACCAAAGATACTTATAGGGACTTGGGAGAGTTCTACAACAGGAGAAACATGTTATAGGTTTTGCATCTCGTAACCTAAATCCCCATGAGAAGAACTATCCCATGAACAACTTGGAATTAGAAGTCCTACTTTTCCTTAACCATTTGGAGGCACTACTTTTTAGGGGAGAAGTTCTGGTTATTCACGGACCATAAGTCACTGTAGTATCCTCTCATATAGGAGGAATTTAATATGAGGTAGCGTAGATGTCTTGAATTCATGAAAGATTACCAGTATGACATTCAATGACATCCGAAAAAGGCTAATGTGGTGGAATATGCATTGAGCCATAAGCCTACAGGGCAGTTGGAAGTAGTTTGAAAGGCAAAGTCACGTGAGCTTCATCTGGAGGAGGAGGTAGTCAGGTATTATATAGCAGTAATGACTATCACACTCGAGATCATTTTGAAGGTTGTGAAGGCATAGGCGACGGATCCTTCTTGTTAGGAAAAGGTGTGAAAGTTATTAGAATATGGAGTGTAATCATATTCAGTCAGTTCTGAGGGTGGGTTACACTTCAATAGGAGGTTGATTGTCCCAAATGATGAGGGCCTACAACACGTAGTTATGGATGATTCGCACAAATCACGATTATTAGGTCATCTAGCAGGTGATAAGATGTACCAGTGTATGAGGAGGTTGTATTGGTGGGGAGGTATAAAGAGGGATATGGAAGATTTTATCTCTAGTTGCAACACTTGTGAGATGGAGAAGGCTGATCATCAGAGACTAGTTGGAGTTTTACAACCATTGGATATTCTAGTGTGGAAATGGAAGACTATATTGAAGTATTTTATCATGTGGTTATCGATGTCACAGAGGGATCATGATTTCATCTACGTTATTATGGACCGTTTGACTAAGATAGCTCATTTCTTACCTGTTTGGGTTGACTACACAATAGGGCAGTATGCCTAACTTTTCATTGCAAATATAATGAGAATGCATTAAGTGTCGTTCAACATTATTTCTGATCGGGATAAGATCATTATTTCCAACTTCTGGCAGAGTTTTTAGGAGGTGATGGGGTCAGAGTTACATATGAACACAGTATACTAGCCGTGGATCGACTGTCAGACGAAGAAGGTGAATTGGATACTGAAGGATATGTTGAGGATGTGTATTTTAGACTTTAAGGGTAGTTGGAAGTAGTACCTACCATTGGTGGAGTTTGCGTATAATAACTAGTACCATTTAACTACTATCATGGAACCTTTGGAGGATTTATAGGGAATACCTGATTGTTCTCCCTTATATTGGTTATATGTCAGCTAAGATTGAGTGATCAGGAGTCGTATTTGGGTAGCTCAAGACCATCAAAAGTGTTATGTTGATGCGAATCGAAGATTTTTGAATTTTGATTTGGGTGATCTGTAATTGTTACGGGTATATCCCATAAAGGGAATAATGAGGTTTAGGAAGAAATGGAAGATGGAATCTAGATATGTGGGGCCTTTTCCCATTATTGAGAGGATAGGTTCAGTTGCATATAAGCGTACCCTACCGGAGCATTGACATCATATCCACGATATGTTCCATCTATCGTCATTGAGGAGGTGTCTCATGGATGATTTGTCTGTAAGAACCCAAGACTTTCGGAACAGTAATTATCTTATTTTGGGAAAAATAAATAATATTTTATTGGAAAATAATTAAATTGGCAATAGAGGTCAAAATTAGGAGTTGTTAGAAAGTGTGTCGAATGGCAATTCTGAGGGTACCATCGTTTCCGGAAGGGTCGAGAAAGTCGAAATGACTGTACTTGGGATCTATTTGGGTTCCGAAATAAATTAGGACCGTTTGACTCGAATTAAAGTTACCGAGTCATTTAAAGTGTGTATTATCATTTAAAGATGTGTATTTTGGGATTTAGGCTTAAAAAGCCTACGGGAGATTTATTCTCCAAAGAGAGAAAGAGAAAAAAGAAAAGAAAGAAAGAGAGAAGAAGAAGGAAGAAGAAAAGGAAGGATAAAGAGGGAGAAAGTGGATTTTCCGGTGGATTCAGACCCTACGAACCCGAGGCAAGTGATTAAACTTGCTAAATAATTGTTATGTACCATTTATTGCATGATTTGTGGATTGAATTTTGGGTTTTAGGTTTAAATTGATAAAACCTAACTTTTGGGAAAACCTTAGATTTGTAGTATATAAATGGATTTAAGGTTAGAAATTAGTTTATATGGATTCTAGGATGAATATTGTTGATGTATTTGTGATTGGGTTGAAGAAAAATGGAGAGGAAAAATGGAGAGAAAACCATAAAAATGATTTTTGGGTATTTTGGCTTACTTAAAAAGTAGCCATTTTCGAGGTTCAGCAGGGCCGAATCGATTCGACCCCCTAGCCGAATCGATTCGGAAATATGCAGGTGCCCAGGTCTGAGTGACCGAATCGATTCGGACTCCAGCCGAATCGATTCGGCCTGAGACAGAGTCCCAGGTCTGATGACCCGAATCGATTCGCCTTACTGGCCGAATCGATTCGCTGGGCCGAATCTATTCGGAATAAGCCCGAATCGATTCAGAAACAGGGCTTTTGGGGGAAAGTTTTTCTAGGGAGAATTTCTTTCCGTTTCGTTCGATGTTATCGATTGGGGATCTCTATAGGAGATATTTGGAGTATGTTTTGGAGACTATTAGAGAGTTTCCCTTATAGGAAAGTTTGGAGTCATATTGACTAAAATTGAGGAATATCGATTAGATATTATGGTTTCTCCTAAGTGGAGAAGCCTACCTTAATTGGGAGGTTATACTTGGAGATAATAAATTCCATTCATATGAAAGAATGAGAATAATTTAGAGATATCGGCTCTTAGGATCCAATCCCAAAAGGGGGATAACTTTAATGGTTCATAAAATAAATTGAACCCTATAATGGATGGAGAATTATGAATGCTATTTGATGTGCATATGGATATAGAAATATCCTTATTAATGATTGATTTGGGAGATATCTCATACAACGAGAAATGCTAATTGAGGTGCAATAGGATATAGAATATCCTTAACTTAAAATTAAATTGAAAGACAAATTCGTATTAGAAGCGACATGAGAGCTTCAAGCGAGAATTAGTATAGCACATACTAAGCGGGATTAATGTGTGAGGAGGAACATTAGTATATCTTGAGAGAAATATACTAAACATATGATGTTAATCAAATTTTTGCCTAAGGGCGTATTATGAAAAGGAACATGTTGTTGCAGGTATACCTTATATAAAATGGTATATCTTTATTATGTGGGATGTATGTATACCTTATATGATGGTGTATATACATGTTAAGCATACCCCCTCCTCGCTATCATTGGGAAGTTTCGTGCGTAGAGGGTGAGCATTCTGACTAGAAAAGCAGAATGTAGATATTCCCCAGGTCATAGTCGTCCTTTGTGGTCAGCAAATGACATTTATATATATATTTATTTATTTTGGGGGTGAGATGTCGGGGGTATGTGACGCTCTCACTTGCCGGTTAGGAACTATGACCGCTTCCCGGACGTCGTGTGCGTGAGTTGATCACGAGGTGGGTGTCGTTGAACCCCACCAGGTGGCCCCAGTTTGCTACGTATATGGACTGCTGGAAGATGATAACATGTGAGCCTGTGTCCTTCGAGTTATAGCTCGGTTGGATGGTTATTATTGCTTGTTCTTGTATTTGGGTGTCAAGGGCATAATGGACCTCAACGACCTACATTGCCAGGATTAGTGTATCGGGGGGGTTCCTTGTTTGGATTTCGCCTCGGCGAGACGTCCCACGCACGAACCGCAGTGTAATGTTGGAACTTGGGGATAAGTTTAGTCCTTAATGATCATAATTATATATATATATATATATATATATATATATATATATATATATATATCACCTATCCCGACAATCGACAGTGCAAGGAGTAGTGTAACGGGGGGGTTCCTTGTTTGGATTTAGCTTCGGCGAGATGTCCCACGCATGAAACGCCGTGTACTGTTGAGAATTGGGAATATTAATTAATTAAAATTGGACAATAATCAATTGGGTTACATGCATCTTGCATTGAGGGCATAATGAGCCCCGAGGATCGATACGGTCAGGAGTAGTGTAACGGGGGGGTTCCTTGTTTGGATTTCGCTTCGGCGAGACGTCCCACGCACGAAACGCAGTACCGTGTTGAGAATCGGGAGGAGTTTAGTCCTTAACTCTTGATGCTAATAACTCATCTATAATAATTATATATATGGTTTCATGCCTTTTACGGGCATCACTAGAATATAAATTCTAGTAATTGAGATTGATGGTGTATGTTGATGATGTGGACATGATTTAATCATGTAACTTTATATGTTCAACAAATGAACATTATAAAGATAACTATAACAATTACATTAAAGATAATGTATATAACTTAAAGAATATAATGATAATGTAGAATTGGGAGATAGGTTAGATGGTTTCACTTAAATACTTTATTTGGGTTTAAGTTAGAATCCTCATACCTAATTAGAATCGGACATCCTTTTGGAGACACGTGCATACGTTTAGTGCGCGCTTTAGATGAGAGGTGAGTTGAATTATATGGGGAGTTCGATTCCAACTAAATCATGTAATAATGCATTTATAATTATTATGCATTTTAATACACTTGCTATAAACTGTTTTTCAAACTCAGGTCCTGACCCGTTTATATTTTCCTCCTCCATGTATATATATTGTATTACTTCAGGTGTTCCTACGCAAGGACGCCTTTGATATTCCTCCATTCAGGATTTGTGGAGCTGTGGCAGTAGCGGACTGTTGCGGCACTTTGCTTTAGTCGATTCCTATCTATTGTACATCTAGATTAGGATTCAGTTGTTTTGAGTTAGTATTCAAGTGTTGTAGATTAACACTTTCATATTTTATTCATCTGATTATTGTACTGTCTGTTGCCCGACAGCATATTCGGGTATTTTATTGTTGAGGTTTTATTGTACAATGTATTGTACTCTTTCATATTTAGAGCATGCACAGTTCACTCATCATAGTTAGATGTATTTTTTTGTGGTGTGCATTATTGGTTTTGTTGTTGTTTTTAAAAATAAAAGTTTTAAAATTTTGGCAATTCGCACTAAATGATTGTGGGTAGTTAGCCTTATATTATAGTGTTTAGTTGTTGATGTTGAGACTGTACCATCTGAGATACCTGATTTATGTAGTATAGGGCTGGCCACCCGTTATTATTTGGAGCGGGTTGTCACAGGTGGTATTAGAGCATTAGGTTCTAGTGTCTTTAGGATCTGTGTGCGTTACTACAATCTTCCGTAAGCGTTCTGGATGTAGAGCCTTATTGTTAGGACGATTATACCCATACGTCCATATCTTTCTGTGATTCAAAAATATTTGAAAGGCGTTCTGATACAATTGTCCTTGTTTCAGATGCCACCGAAGGGAGGTCGTTCAGTCAGGGCAAATAAAGGGCAACCCCAAATGCCTCAAAGTAACATGACTACGGATGATGTTGCCAATATAGTGGCACAAGCGGTCACTGCTGTCGTTTCTACGATGGCTCAGCAGTTTGACGCTCGAGCAGCCCCAACCCATTTAGGATTGTCTTTATGGGAGAGAGTGAATGAAGATTTTATTAAGGGACATCCTCCCGAGTTTGCAGGGGGAGTTGATGCAATGGATGCAAGTCAATGGAAAAATAGTATGCAGAGGCATCTTCGTATGGTTGAGTGTAGTGAGGTGCAGAAACAATTTTTAGTCACCTTTAGGTTATCGGGTGCAGCTCTTCAATGGTGGGAGTCTGTCACCACATCTGAACAGAGAGATACTCTACCTATAAAAGAATTTTGGGAACTTTTTGATCGAAGGTATTTGTTCTCCCCTACTCAGGATATGGGGATTATTTTTCAAGGAAATAGAACGGTGGCGGAATATGAAGAAGATTTTTCTCTATGGGCGAGATTAGTACCTAATGAGGTATATACGGAAGAGAAACGTATATCGAAGTTTGTTCGAGGTTTAGATTGGAAAATCCAACTACATTTGTTAGAAAGTCCTAAGTTAATGACTTTCGTCGAGGTTGTAAATGTGGCACTATTAAAGTGTCATGAATATCGTTTTCGTTCTCAAAAGAATAAGAACTTTGGATATTCGAGTTCATCAAGTAAGTTTGGCAAAGAGAGTGCCAGTAATGTGAGTGGGCAGAAAGGGTTTATGGGCAAGTGTTTCTTTTGTAAAGAAATAGGTCATAAAAAGAGAGATTGTCCTAAAAGAGGTAAAGGACCACAGTATGATGAAATTTTGGAGGTTCAACCCCTACAGCAGATTCGAGGTCTCTTTAGACCGGGGGACTATGTTTGGGAGCCCATTGATGAGGATGGGCAATCGGACTAGAGATGGATGATGTAAGTTAATTTTCCTTTATAAATAGGATTATTACTATATGAAATTTTGGAATATCGTATGGAAGATATATATGAATCGGGTAGTGCTTTAGCCCTTTTGTTTATGTATGGTATGTAATGACCCTAAAGGGAAACTTGGAGCAAAATAGGCTCTTATGCTATGATTTTGTAAAGGATAGTGGATTTTGCAAGGTGCCCATAAAGAGCTTTAAACCTTGTGGTAAATATAAGAATGGTATGGTGATAAGTAGTAATGATAAAAGCTACTTCTTTTATATAGTCATGATAGACTATTACAATTCTTGTATTCCAGATATGGATTTTGCCCTATATATGGCAATATGTTGAATGATTTAAGACGTTGTTTATGTATATTAGTTGAGATTATGGAATGATGGGACGCAGGTAAAATTTTAGCTCATGATTATGATAATATTTGTGAGCTACATGTTATACAGATGATGATTTATAAAGACCTTGTGTTGGACATAAGGCATTTTATATTATATCATAATATATAAACCGTTTTCAAAATAAACTGTTTTCAAATTAAAATTTTTATCGGCCTTCGGGCCTTTTCAAACTAAAATTTTTCACTAAAATATTTTCAAACTCTAGTCCGGATTTAAAAAACTCTCAATCCTCGACGTCGCCGCACAGTAGTGTATTGGGAGGGTTCCTTGTTTGGATTTCGGTTTGCGAGACGTCCCCCGCACAAAAGTGGCGATTGTCAGGAGTTGAGAGGTGTTATTTCTTTAGACCATTCAAACTTTTGTTCTATTAAAATTTTAGTATTATTCATATTATCGGAAATGTGGAACTTGCGAGGCAAATAAAGCCTCATTATGATTGCTATGAGCACAAAGCTCAAATTTAAAGGGTGTATGGGCGCCCTTATTGTGGAAATTGGTTTTATTTAATTCATAATCTACTTAAAAATAAAATAAATTAAATAAATTCGTCGTGGGAAGTTAGAAGTTTGGAGATAAGATTAGTTGATGGGTAGATTAGAAATAGTTGAGCTTTGGGAGAATTAGGCTTAGCTGAATTTCGAGGACGAAATGCTTGTAAGTGGGGAAGTTTGTAACAACCCAAGACTTTCGGAACAGTAATTATCTTATTTTGGGAAAAATAAATAATATCTTATTGGAGAATAATTAAATTGGCAATAGAGGTCAAAATTAGGAGTTGTTAGAAAGTGTGTCGAATGGCAATTCTGAGGGTACCATCGTTTCCGTAAGGGTCGAGAAAGTCGAAATGACTGTACTTGGGGTCTATTTGGGTTCCGAAATAAATTAGGACCGTTTGACTCGAATTAAAGTTACCGAGTCATTTAAAGTGTGTATTATCATTTAAAGATGTGTATTTTGGGATTTAGGCTTAAAAAGCCTACGGGAGATTTATTCTCCAAAGAGAGAAAGAGAAAAAAGAAAAGAAAGAAAGAGAGAAGAAGAAGGAAGAAGAAAAGGAAGGAGAAAGAGGGAGAAAGAGGATTTTTCGGTGGATTCAGACCCTACGAACCCGAGGCAAGTGATTAAACTTGCTAAATAATTGTTATGTACCATTTATTGCATGATTTGTGGATTGAATTTTGGGTTTTAGGTTTAAATTGATAAAACCTAACTTTTGGGAAAACCTTAGATTTGTAGTATATAAATGGATTTAAGGTTAGAAATTAGTTTATATGGATTCTAGGATGAATATTGTTGATGTATTTGTGATTGGGTTGAAGAAAAATGGAGAGAAAACCATAAAAATGATTTTTGGGTATTTTGGCTTACTTAAAAAGTAGCCATTTTCGAGGTTCAGCAGGGCCGAATCGATTCGGCCCCCTAGCCGAATCGATTCGGAAATATGCAGGTGCCCAGGTCTGAGTGACCGAATCGATTCGGACTCCAGCCGAATCGATTCGACCTGAGACAGAGTCCCAGGTCTGATGACCCGAATCGATTCGCCTTCCTGGCCGAATCGATTCGGAATAAGCCCGAATCGATTCGGAAATAGGGCTTTTGGGGGAAAGTTTTTCTAGGGAGAATTTCTTTCCGTTTCGTTCGATGTTATCGATTGGGGATCTCTATAGGAGATATTTGGAGTATGTTTTGGAGACTATTAGAGAGTTTCCCTTATAGGAAAGTTTGGAGTCATATTGACTAAAATTGAGGAATATCGATTAGATATTATGGTTTCTCCTAAGTGGAGAAGCCTACCTTAATTGGGAGGTTATACTTGGAGATAATAAATTCCATTCATATGAAAGAATGAGAATAATTTAGAGATATCGGCTCTTAGGATCCAATCCCAAAAGGGGGATAACTTTAATGGTTCATAAAATAAATTGAACCCTATAATGGATGGAGAATTATGAATGCTATTTGATGTGCATATGGATATAGAAATATCCTTATTAATGATTGATTTGGGAGATATCTCATACAACGAGAAATGCTAATTGAGGTGCAATAGGATATAGAATATCCTTAACTTAAAATTAAATTGAAAGACAAATTCGTATTAGAAGCGACATGAGAGCTTCAAGCGAGAATTAGTATAGCACATACTAAGCGGGATTAATGTGTGAGGAGGAACGCTAGTATATCTTGAGAGAAATATACTAAACATATGATGTTAATCAAATTTTTGCCTAAGGGCGTATTATGAAAAGGAACATGTTGTTGCCGGTATACCTTATATAAAATGGTATATCTTTATTATGTGGGATGTATGTATACCTTATATGATGGTGTATATACATGTTAAGCATACCCCCTCCTTGCTATCATTGGGAAGTTTCGTGCGTAGAGGGTGAGCATTCTGACTAGAAAAGCAGAATGTAGATATTCTCCAGGTCATAGTCGTCCTTTGTGGTCAGCAAATGACATTTATATATATATATTTATTTATTTTGGGGGTGAGAGGTCGGGGGTATGTGACGCTCTCACTTTTCGGTTAGGAACTATGACCGCTTCCCGGACGTCGTGTGCGTGAGTTGATCACGAGGTGGGTGTCGTTGAACCCCACCAGGTGGCCCCAGTTTGCTACGTATATGGGCTGCTGGAAGTTGATAGCATGTGAGCCTGCGTCCTTCGAGTTACAGCTCGGTTGGACGGTTATTATTGCTTGTGCTTGTATTTGGGTGTCAAGGGCATAATGGACCTCAACGACCTACATTTCCAGGATTAGTGTATCAGGGGGGTTCCTTGTTTAGATTTCGCCTCGGCGAGACGTCCCACGCATGAACCGCAGTGTAATGTTGGAACTTCGGGATAAGTGTAGTCCTTAATGCTCATAATTATATATATATATATATATATATATATATATATATATATATATATATATATCACCTATCCCGACAATCGACAGTGCCAGGAGTAGTGTAACGGGGGGGGGGGGGGGTTCCTTGTTTGGATTTCGCTTCGGCGAGACGTCCCACGCATGAAACGCCGTGTACTGTTGAGAATTGGGAATATTAATTAATTAAAATTGGACAGTAATCAATTGGGTTACATGCATCTTGCATTGAGGGCATAATGAGCCCCGAGGATCGATACGGTCAGGAGTAGTGTAACGGGGGGGTTCCTTGTTTGGATTTCGCTTTGGCGAGACGTCCCACGCATGAAACGCAGTACCGTGTTGAGAATCGGGAGGAGTTTAGTCCTTAACTCTTGATGCTAATAACTCATTTATAATAATTATATATATGGTTTCATGCCTTTTACAGGCATCACTAGAATATAAATTCTAGTAATTGAGATTGATGGTGTATGTTGATGATGTGGACATGATTGGATCATGTAACTTTATATGTTCAACAAATGAACATTATAAAGATAACTATAACAATTACATTAAAGATAATGTATATAACTTAAAGAATATAATGATAATGTAGAATTGGGAGATAGGTTAGATGGTTTCACTTAAATACTTTATTTGGGTTTAAGTTAGAATCATCATACCTAATTAGAATCGGACATCCTTTTGGAGACACGTGTATACGTTTAGTGCGCGCTTTAGATGAGAGGTGAGTTGAATTGTATGGAGAGTTCGATTCCAACTAAATCATGTAATAATGCATTTATAATTATTATGCATTTTAATACACTTGCTATAAACTGTTTTTCAAACTCGGGTCCTGACCCGTTTATATTTTCCTCCTCCATGTATATATATTGTATTACTTCAGGTGTTCCTCCGCAAGGACGCCTTTGATATTCCTCCATACAGGATTTGTGGAGCTGTGGCAGTAGCGGACTGTTGCGGCACTTTGCTTTAGTCGATTCCTATCATATTTTAGAGCATGCACGGTTCACTCATCATAGTTAGATGTATTTTTTTGTGGTGTGCATTATTGGTTTTGTTGTTGTTGTTAAAAATAAAAGTTTTAAATTTTTGGCAATTCGCACTAAATGATTGTGGGTAGTTAGCCTTATATTATAGTGTCTAGTTGTTGATGTTGAGACTGTACCATCTGAGATACCTGATTTATGTAGTATAGGGCTGGCCACCCGTTATTATTTGGAGCGGGTTGTCACATTGTCTTACCATCATATAGCATTAAAGGATATATATTAGAAGGTAGATATTACTTATGAGGAGAGACTTGTTGCCATTTGGGGTTATAATGAGCAAAATCTTCGGTCAAAGGTGGTATCGTTAGTACGTATGCAAAGGGGGCATCACAATGTTGTCAACTCAACTTGGGAGAGAAAGGATGACATGCGAAAAAAGTATCCAGATGTGACAACCCAGATATAATTATGATAAATTATATTTAAATCATGCTTACCTTATGTGATATGAATAATTTGTTATTAGTATATCTAATTTTAAGTGATTATGTTTAGTCTAATCGTACTTTCATAAATCATGAAATGTTAAATTATTTACAAACATAAAATTTTGTTGTTTTCGGTAGAAATGTTCCTGTTGGAGACCAGTTTTGACCCTTATAATGTAGGAATTGACTCAAGAAGAAAACTAGATAGTTGTATATATATGAGTTAGTTTTGTGGAAAAATAAATGGAGAATAAAATGGATGTCCAAGTAAGAAGTTAGCCCAAATTTACAAATAAGGGGCAAATCTGTCCATTCCCTTTAAGTGGTAAATTGTCTTTATTAAACCAAATGGTTTAATTTGATTGGTTGGTAAGGGAGGCGGCCTTGGCCGACTTAAAAATCTTCTTCTAGCCTATATCTTTAGTAAATTTAACCATAGGTTCAGTTTTGGAGAGTTTTGTCTTGAGGAGAGAGAAAGTAGAAGTTTAAGGAAGAAAGAATTACAATAAAAGCTAGGAAAAATTCTAAGAAAATTCATAAAGTGTTTCCAAGGTATAATTATGTGATTAATATTTTTTTAATCTAGTATTATACTTATTTCAAAGTATAAAAATCGTGAATTATTGATTAAAATTCCATCCTCCTTTGATATAATAAGTATTTGTTCACATGTGAAAAAGTGGTGTATGTAGCCCGTATTGCTTGTTATTGAAATCCCTTGTATTCAAACTTGCACATATTTTTGTGTGCTTATTGTAATTGATAAATTCCAGTTGGATATGAAATTAGACTCATATATTCATATCATATCCGAAAATTAGAATTTAACTCCTTGTGGTTAGGCCTTAGTATTGGTTGCAAGTTGATACATAGTTGATGTTTGAATATTTCATTTCTATATGCCCTGCGTTTAGTAAAGCTTTTGATATAGCAAATGAACTCTAAATATTATGAAACATTAATTCTGTATTATTCAGTATGTTTATTGAAAATGGGTGGAAAATCATGGAAATTTATGTCGTAGAAAAATTATGAATATTCTTGGAAGTTGAAGGAACAATAAAGGAGCTTGTAGGGAAGATACCTTGTGTTGTAAAGAAATGGTCATAACTTTCTCTGGAAATCTTGAAAAATTGCATCGTCACTTGTAATGGAAATTATATTCAGATATGATTTCATATTGATAAGCTTGGACAACTGTAGTTATACAGTTTATGAATATAGGATGGTTAAGTATGTAGGACAATAAATTGAGGCCATACCGGATACCCCATAAAAGAATGTTTTTATCTACTCCTTCCAAAGGGTATTTTGAGTATATGTTTCATGTGTATATACATTGAGAAGTATAATGTTATGTTTACCTGGTGTTAGTTACAAATTCCTTATGAGGAATTTTCTACGATTTAATATTCATAACTTTATGAATATATATACCATTGTTTCATCTTTACTTGTGTTTTCGTGGAATTTGATTTGAGTGGAATTATATTATTGTTGTATAATCATTGAAAGTTACATAAATATATTAAGATAATACTTATGATTGAGATTCAGTACTGATTTAGTTGGATTGGAATGTGTAAGGTCTAATCAACCCAGTTCAACTCCACCCGAAGGAAACGTAAATACCTAGTTGACAACTTAAGGTGAATGTACTCACTAGAAAGATGTATTTTTATACTGTTACAAAAATGATCAGAATGTTATGAATATGAAACTGTTCATTTCAGTTTACCAAAATGGGAGGTTACTCCTCGACCCGGAATGGGGAGAATTGTCTATTTCAGATAAGATATATGAATCATGATTCGAAAAGTTGGTCATTCATTACGAATGAGCCGGAAAATTAGGTTAGTCTTATGAATGAACGAAAATTTGGTCATTCTTTATGAATGAGACGGATATATATATATATATATATATATATATATATATATATATATATTATCACAGGGATGTGATTTTTTTTCTTTTAATTTTATGCAATAGTATAGTAGTGATGCATTCACTAAGTTGTTTTACTCACGGTTCTAATATTTATGTTTTTCAGGTAACGCGATGTCACTGCCAAATCTAGGATGTCGGGTTGGATTAGCTAGGAATGGGTGAAACAAATATTTTGTTTAAATGTAAATGATGTAATTAACTTAACTTATCCTTCAATCAAGTTTGTATAAGAATGACAACTTTAATGTTGTAAAAAGTTTTGAGTTGTATGGACTTACGCTGATGACTCTTTAGTTAAGACTCGTGTTTATGGTTTAGTTCAATTGATTATGGTTTGACCCATTTTGACTTTCAAACTTAATTATAAGTAACTGGGTTGGGGTGTGTCACCAAAGCTCTTTGTGGCAGGTACGTTCGAATTTCGAGGAGAAAATTCCATTACTAGGGGGAGAATGTAATACCTCATACTTTTGTGGGTATTTTATTTCCATGTGTGCATTAAATTACTAATGTGAGTATTTTATTTCCATGTGTCAGACCCGATTAACGATATGGTGGAACATTTTTAGTTCAGTGACTCGAATGACCTTTATGAGTGTGCCGTTGATCCAAAATGGGTCATAATAGTCTAGAATAGGTACCTAAATGATATAGTTCTGGGCTTTTTAGACATAGTATGGTGCGTGTGGGGGTATGGTTGTCTTTTTTCACTTAGGTCTACACCTATATACGAAATTAAGGTTTAATTAAGAGGTATTTAAGGTTAAGTGGGGTGTATGACAGGCTCATTTTAGACCTAGGTTAGTGGAGATTAAGGGAGAGATCAAAGAGAAGAAAAAGAGAAGGAAAACTTGGATAAAAGAGGAAGAACCGTCTTCAAAAATCAATTCATCTATACTTGTCAAGTTTTGGATTTGAATCCAACATGGCAAGTGTTTTGTGGCTATAAATTTGTAATTTGCAATTAATTATGTTTATAATACCCCGTATTTTTATGGGCATTTAATTATGTGATGTGGAATTAATTAAATTCATTAAATTAAATTGGGATAAATTAATTTAATATTAATCTGAATTTTAAAATAAATATTTACTAGCGTGACGAGAGTTAGTAATTCTTCATAAGAATAATGTTTAATATTAATAGATGAGTAAAGTAATATATGAGATTAAATTTACTAAAATTATCGTGAGTGAATAATACGACAATCATAGAAATTAAGTCGGGACGCGCATGTGTCGTGTCGGGACTAAATTAATGGAATAAAAAGTAATTTAATTACAAGTCACATGTATGGTCATTTTGAGTGTACTAATGTGTCCGAAAGGGACGAGATAGTCCAAAAAGGGGACCCATGGGTTTAGTTTGGGTCTCGGTATGTTTTTAGGCCTAACCAATAACCGGGGAGGGCATTTTGGTAATTACCCATTTTAGGATTTAATTATGGACAAAAATTGTAGTGTTATAACTCATGAGAGTTAGAGTCCTCGAGGATTATAAGTGTTGGAGTTGCAGAGAGTCTAAATAAGAGAGAAGAAAGAAGGTTTCCAAGGGGGAGAGCCACCAACCCTACACCACTCTCATCAATTCCACCCCCAACACGTAGATCCGGAGAAGGGAAATGTTCCTATACCACTCAAATTCGTAGGACCAGACCTTGATTTCCAGGAAAGTATCTAAATTATTGTTCTTTAGTTGATAACACATCCATGCTAGTGTAGGAATTAACTCTTTTATGTCTTCATGAAAACAAAATGTTGTTTGGGAGACTTTTATTACAAATTTGGAGTAGAAATCATGTTAGGATGGATATCTGTCATATGTAGAATATAATCCACAAAATTGATGCCCAGTAGAGATGGAAATTTGGAAAATTAAATGAATTCTTCAGAAAATTGGATGAACTAGGGTTAAATGATAATTTCTTGAATTAAAACCCTTTGATGACGATTCTTAATGAATTTGTGAATATTTTATGTTAGAAATCGTCTATATTTGTTTATATAATGTTCATGATGTTTGGTTAGGAGTCTTGGACATGTTAATGGAGGTTTGAGGATTTACATTGGATGAAACCTGTAGGCTAGAATTGCGGAGTTCAAGAATATCGATCTATCGATTGGATCGATCGATTGACTGGATCGATCGATCGACCCCTTGTCATCGATTAATTGACTCCTTCAGAAAATCAAAACTTCTCCCCCTCTTTAATGAATCTAATCCCAATGTGTAAGGACCTGTGGAGATAAATTAAATATCGTAATGGGACATGAAAAGGACCAGTGGGTATAAGTAGGGTCCGAGTAAGACGAGTTTATGTGAAATTTAACCGTGGGGTTTCGAGGATACAAATTGATTGAGAAACCGTGCGTGCATTAAAGTAGGTCTTGTAAGAATTTAGAAAGACTCAAACCAGTAGAGTAGTGAGATCACACCTACATATTTTACATTTATCAAGAGGATACACTTCGAGAGTCGAGTAGTACTTACATATTTATGATAATTGAGAGAATAAAAAGAATAATTTATTTGTACGTAGAATTCGAGTGTTATATGTTATGCATAGTTAGAACATATTATGGGTCGTGGGAGTACCTAGATGAATTATGTGAATATATGTATGGGGGGGGGGGTGTATATATATATATATATAATAGGGTATATTTGTGTGTAATCATACTCGCGCTACTTGCTATCACGGAGGTTTCGCACCGGGATAGTCTTATCTCGATTGGACCTTTATGGGGGATATTAACTTGTACCCTAGAACATAGCATCCTTGGTATAGGCTATCCCAGAGTGGTAGTCAAGTGGTCCTAACATACGTCAGGGTATGTGTTGACCTCTTAGTGACTTGGAACTATGATTCGCCTCCATTATGTGTGTTTTGTGTAAATACAGTTCGAGAGTGATTTCGAACTAGTATTTCCCTTTTATACCAGTGATACGGGGACTTGATAGCAGAGTATACTAGAACCATAGATTTATGTGGGGTGCCCTACTAGTATATCTACTATGGATGATAAATATATATGTACCGGTGATTAATCTACTGTGCTTGTAAGTAGAAAACGAATTGAGTAATTAACATGAAAGGAGTTAAAGGGTTAAGAACTTAAGTCTAAATTGAAATGAATATAACTGGCTTGGTAAATTCCTAATAAAAGGGTCATCAGATATAATCAATGATTATGCGATAACTTGGATTAGGCTTAGTGAATGAAGATTTTGTTAGACTAGTTAACTGCATTAAATTTAACTAGTTTAAATTTCGTAATACATTAGGCGTGCACACTAGTTGAGAGGTGAGAATTCTCAAGTGAGTGCCAAGTTACTATTATGTATGTAATATCAACTGGTAAGCATTTTTAAATACTTACTAAACAATTTTAAAGTTATTATATATATATATTACAGGTGCCCAGCCACAGGGGCGTCAGGCCTAGATCTTTGGACCATTGACGTGCTGAGTTATTGTGGAAGTTATAGGTCCTTGCAGTAGACGACTCCATTTATTGATTTTCCAGTCTTCTATCTAGTTATTCTCAGACAGGGCGTGTGTCGCTATGACACCCCGCCTAATTAAATATCGGGCGATCACTCCTTTATTAAATTAAATCAAGGTGAACAGTTGGTTCATTCTCAGCATCATTGTCGAAAACAAAATTTTCCAATTAAACACCCTAATTAATGAAGCTAAGTGTCAAAACCATTTTATAACATTACTTCCAAGTTTTATTTAAAGAAAAATCATTTATTTATTTATTAACAACATTACAATGAGTAAGAGTCACATCACAATAATCCTGGAACATAATCCAATTAATTTAAAACATTCGTCAATCGAATCCCAACAAGTAAAATTTAAAGTAACACATCCATAATGAATAAATCCCATAGTAACAGAACTGGAAATAACTGAAATACAAATGTCCCAATAAAACAGATAAATAGTGGAAAGGGCGACACATGCCCAATAAATGAGAATGATATAAGTGGAATCAATAAATGAAGTCGTCTACGCAAGTGGCCTGCAACTCCCACCTAAGCTGCAGCACGTTCCTTTCAAGGGATCCTAAGCAAGACGCCCCTGTGGCTGGGCACCTGTAATATATACATATATATACAAGAGAGAGAGAAAGAAAAAGAAACGGGTCAGAGCCCGATAGTGTGTATGATTGAAAAAATTCATTTAGCAAGTATTTAAATTGATACAGGCCAATGCAACAATATATTAGTGCGACACTCCCTTGAGCAATTCTCACCTCTCTTCTAATGTGAACGCCTATCGTACTATCCTTCCCAACAGTTTATCTTATCATTTATCGCACTAATCTTCCCAATGATTTAACTTATCTTAATTTACTCGTAAGATTTCAAAACCGAACAATGCAATTGTTTAAAAGGAGAATTTCATTTAATAACAATGCTCTCATTTTACTTTATTTGTTAACAAAGTTTCCCAGTGTCATATTCTACTTTCTCAAAACAAGTATTTACAATTTGAGTCATCAACCATGTCCTACTTACCAAATCCCAGTAGGCAGTTCCAAATTTCATAATTTCATATATATATTAACTACTCGTATAATATATATATTATAACATCACCCCAAATAAAACTATGGTGCAGGCATACTCTACTATCCAAACCCCATATCACTCATATCAAGGGGAATACAAATTCGGAATCACTCTCGAATTGTATTAACACATACACAAACAATATTAAGGCGAAGTATAGATTCCAAGTCTCTAAGAGGATGGCACATACTCGCGTCTCTTAGGACCGTCTGAACTATCATTCCGATAGCCTGTACCAAAGATATCTAACTCCTATGGTACGAATCAATATCCCCCCGAAGGCAACACAGGATAAGATCGTCCCAGCGTGGTAACCTCAGGGATAGCAAGTAGCGTGGTATGTTTTTCACACATAGATAGTATATGCATACACAATTATATAACTATACTAATATTACCATATCAATATTAGGTATATTTCAAATCCCATAGTTACGACTTTTATCCTTATTTACACATTTTTAGTAAACACATCTTCGTTTCCAAGGTTAGAAACGAACCGTAAGATGTGTTTACTAAAAATGTGTAAATAAGGATAAAAGTCGCAACTATGGGATTTGAAATATACCTAATATTGATATGGTAATATTAGTATAGTTATATGGTTGTGTATGCATATACTATCTATGTGTGAAAAACATACCACGTTACTTGCTATCCCTGAGGTTACCGCGTTGGGACGATCTTATCATGTGTTGCCTTCGGGGGGATATTGATTCTTACCCTAGGAGTTAGATATCCTTGGTACAGGCTATCGGAATGATAGTTCAGACGGTCCTAAGAGACGCGAGTATGTGCCATCCTCTTAGAGACTTGGAATCTACACTTCGCCTCAATATTGTTCGTGTATGTGTTAATACAATTCGAGAGTGATTCCGAATTTGTATTCCCCTTGATATGAGTGATATGGGGTTTGGATAGTAGAGTATGCCGGCACCATAATTTTATTTGGGGTGCTGTTATCATATATATATATTATACGAGTAGTTAATATATATATTGGAAACTTGTTATTAGTTGAATGTTACTGAATAGAGAGTTAGTAATTATTGGAAACTTGCTATTAGTTGAATGTTACTGAATGAGTATAGAAATATATGAGATTTATTTTTATAAAATTGTCACGAATGAATAAAATGACAAATTCGGAAATTTGAGTCGGGACGTGCTTGTGTCGCGTTTGGACTAAATATGGATAAATGAAAGTCAATATTTTATAAGTTTTTTGTATGGTCATTTTGAGTGCGCCAACGCGTCCAGAAGGGTCGAGATAGTCAGAAAAGTGTACCCGGGGGTTTGATTTGGGTCCCGGGGCATTTTTAGGCCTAATTAGTAACCCGGGAGGGCATTTTAGTCATTTTGTATTTTTGGGTAATTAAACCCACGAAAATTAATAACCTATATCAGCCATTTAGGTTAGTCATTTAGGGTTAGAATACTCAGAACCCTAGAACGGCCATTGGAGAAGAGAGGAGAGAGCTCTCAAGGCATTCCAAGGCTCAAATCTCAACTGTTTGCACCGCCGCCACCACCAACGCGTAGATCACGAGACGGGGAACGCAACCACACCAAATTCGACACCAAACCAGACTTATGAAATTGCAAGGCAAGTGTTTATCTTGCTTATTTCGTTGATGAATCTTTCATATTAATTTAGGAGTAATTAGAATGAGTTTTTATTGAAGAAAACCAAAGATATGAGATAGGAATCGCATGTAGTAATGGATAAATTGTTATTCTGGAAATACCTTAATATGTAGAGGATTAAACCACGAATTTATGAGGTTTTAGATGAAGGAAATTCTTGAAAAGATGAATTAGAACCATATTAATGAAATTTAGGGTTCTTGAGGTTTTTTTTATCAATTTTGGGCTTGTTAATCCATGTTTAATAATGGAAATCTATATGTTTTACGTTGGAATTTCATAATATGATGATATAATGTCAGTAGTATGAATCTTGGGTCGATTGGGTATGAAAACCATGGAAATTATGAAGGTTAGAAGATGAAACCCGTAACTGCAATTTTGCAGATTTCGCATACCTGCTTGATCGATCGATCGAGCCTAGAGCTTCGATCGATCGAGCCCCAAACCTCGATCGATCGACCCCTACTGGCAGACTTAAATTACCCTTCTTAAATTAGTTGAAATCCACTTTAATGAGGAATATTATGGACACCCTTATAAATATGTTTTGGGAGATAAAGAGGACCTGTAGGGTATTCGAATAAATTTTGGGACCTTTAATATAAGGCGAGAACTGTACTCTTGGGATAATTATATAAGGAACGATGAAACTACGTATTTCAAGTGAGAGATTACGTCAAATAGTTACGATAGAGAATGGATGTATACCTACTGAATTTTATAATTGGGAGGATAAATCCATGAGAGTTATGTGGTAAGTTGGAATAATGCCGAATCAAGGTTAGAAACGAACCGTAAGATGTGTTTACTAAAAATGTGTAAATAAGGATAAAAGTCGTAACTATGGGATTTGAAATATCCCTAATATTGATATGGTAATATTAGTATAGTTATATGATTGTGTATGCATATACTATCTATGTGTGAAAAACATACCACGCTACTTGCTATCCCTGAGGTTACCGCGTTGGGACGATCTTATCATGTGTTGCCTTTGGGGGGATATTGATTTGTACCTTAGGAGTTAGATATCCTTGGTACAGGCTATCGAAATGATAGTTCAGACGGTCCTAAGAGACGCGAGTATGTGCCATCCTCTTAGAGACTTGGAATCTACACTTCGCCTCAATATTGTTTGTGTATGTGTTAATACAATTCGAGAGTGATTCCGAATTTGTATTCCCCTTGATATGAGTGATATGGGGTTTGGATAGTAGAATATGCCCGCACCATAGTTTTATTTGGGATGCTGTTATCATATATATATATATTATACGAGTGGTTAATATATATATGAAATTATGAAATTTGGAACTGCCTACTGGGATTTGGTAAGTAGGACATGGTTGATGACTCAAATTGTAAATACATGTTTTGAGAAAGTATAATATGACACTGGGAAACTTTGTTAACAAATAAAGTAAAATGAGAGCACTGTTATTAAATGAAATTCTCCTTTTAAACAATTGCATTGTTCGGTTTTGAAATCTTACGAGTAAATTAAGATAAGTTAAATCATTGGGAACATTAGTGCGATAAATGATAAGATAAACTGTTGGGAAGGATAGTATGATAGGCGTGCACATTAGAAGAGAGGTGATAATTGCTCAAGAGAGTGTCACACTAATATGTTGTTGCATTGGCCTTTATCAATTTAAATACTTGCTAAACGAATTTTTTAATGATACACACTATCGGGCTCTGACCCGTTTCTTTTTCTCTCTCTCTCTTGTATATATATGTATATATTACAGGTGCCCAGCCACAGGGGCGTCTTGCTTAGGATCCCTTGAAAGGAACGTGCTGCAACTTAGGTGGGAGTTGCAGGACACTTGCGTAGACGATTTCATTTATTGATTCCACTTCTATCATTCTCATTTATTGGGCATGTGTCGCCCTTTCCACTATTTATCTGTTTTATTGGGACATTTGTATTTAAGTTATTTCTAGTACTATTACTATGGGATTTATTCAGTATGGATGTGCTACTTTAAATTTTACATGTTGGGATTCGATTGTCGAATGTTTTATATTAATTGGATTACGTTCCAGGATTTATTGTGGTGTGATTCTTACTTATTGAAATGTTGTTATCAAATAAATAATTTTTTCTTTAAATAAAAAGATTTGGAAAGTAATGTTATAAAAATGGTTTTGACACTTAGCTTAATTAGTTAGGGTGTTAAATTGGAAAATTTATTTTTCGACAGTGATGCTGAGAATGAACCAACTGTTCACCTTCAATTAATTTAATAAAGGAGTGATCGCCCGGTATTTAATTAGGGGGGGTGTCACACCTGTGACACCCCGCCTAATTAAATACCGGGTGATCACTCCTTTATATAATTAAAAGATACGTGGAAGGTCCCCCTTCTGAGCGAGGTAGTTCCACTCAAGCATTTCTTATCCCGAAATGGTAAAGACATTACTCTCACCAAGGCAATCTATCATGGCTCTATAAGCTGCGAGCCAATCCATACTGATAATCACATCATGCTCATGCATATCTAAGACTAACGTGCCTGCGGGTAATACCAAGCTACCAATCTCTACCCCCACTCCCCGACATATAAAGAAAAGTGAACCATTCCCCAGTGGTGAGTCTACCTACGTTAAAGTGCTCTCTACTGTGGTTAATAACCCTAAGGTCTTCGCATAATATGTAGCTATAAAATAATGCGTCGTCCCAGTAACAAAAAAAACTCCACCCAAAGTACCATGGATATAAGACATACCCCAAATCGCGGCTGGTGCCTGTGGGGCTGCTATTTGGTGGACATTATAGATGTGTCTGTACTGTAACTGCCCCCGCTGCACTGGAGCTACTGGAAAGGTTGGTAGGGCTGGTACCTGAGCTGGTGCTGGGAGAGCGACTGGAAAAAGTGGCCCCCGTGGTTCATTACGGGCACTCCGCTGCTGTGGGGCCCTAACACCCTCTGGGAAATCCTGGCATTTATGGCCATGCGTGCCACACACAAAACATCTGCCTCTGAAGTTACTCCCCCTCTGACCCTGCTGCTGTCGGTGTCGGCCTTGGTGACTTGGGACTTTATTCCTCTTTCGAAACTGTTTCACTTTACCACGTTATTGACTAGAACTGACTCGGTCTTGGGTAGTTTATTTTCGAAATTTCGGTGTCTTCACACATTTGTCAGCTTTAGTCACATGCATTTGGTTAACCTCTCTAAGTCTTTTGTCTCCTTTAAGTTGTATGCTGCGTTCTTGGTATTGTAAAACTGCAGTGGTAACTGCTTGTGCCACGATACCTGCTAACTCGATGGTTGATATTCTCTATAGAGATGCCTGAGGTGTGAGCCGATCTTGCTCGTTGCCTCCCCTAACCGCTCTAGCTAGTTCTTCCCGACGATCCATCTGAAATGTAAGTAAATTTGGATGAGTTCATCATTCAAATAAAAAAAATCGCAGAAGCACGAATTTCAATTGTATAGGGATGAACACAACATTCCTAGTATTAGGGCTCTATATCAAGGAAAGCAACGCTGAAAGCATAATAAGCCGCACAGATCCTAAAGGACACTTGAACCTGATGCTCTGATATCACCTGTGACACCCCGCCTAATTAAATACCGGGCGATCACTCCTTTATTAAATTAAATCAAGGTGAACAGTTGGTTCATTCTCAGCATCACTGTCGAAAACAAAATTTTCCAATTAAACACCCTAATTAATTAAGCTAAGTGTCAAAACCATTTTATAACATTACTTCCAAGTTTTATTTAAAGAAAAATCATTTTTTTATTTATTAACAACATTACAATGAGTAAGAGTCACATCACAATAATCCTGGAACATAATCCAATTAATTTAAAACATTCCTCAATCGAATCCCAACAAGTAAAATTTAAAGTAACACATCCATACTAAATAAATCCCATAGTAACAGAACTAGAAATAACTGAAATACAAATGTCCCAATAAAATAGATAAATAGTGGAAAGGGCGACACATGCCCAATAAATGAGAATGATAGAAGTGGAATCAATAAATGAAGTCGTCTACGCAAGTGGCCTGCAACTCCCATCTAAGCTGCAGCACGTTCCTTTCAAGCGATCCTAAGCAAGATGCCCCTGTGGCTGGGCACCTGTAATATATACATATATATACAAGAGAGAGAGAGAGAGAGAAAAAAAGAAACGGGTCAGAGCCCGATAGTGTGTATGATTAAAAAATTCATTTAGCAAGTATTTAAATTGATACAGGCCAATGCAAAAACATATTAGTGTGACACCCTCTTGAGCAATTCTCACCTCTCTTCTAATGTGCACGCCTATCGTACTATCCTTCCCAATAGTTTATCTTATCATTTATCGCACTAATCTTCCCAATGATTTAACTTATCTTAATTTACTCGTAAGATTTCAAAACCGAACAATGCAATTGTTTAAAAGGAGAATTTCATTTAATAACAATGCTCTCATTTACCTTTATTTGTTAACAAAGTTTCCCAGTGTCATATTATACTTTCTCAAAACAAGTATTTACAATTTGAGTCATCAACCATGTCCTACTTATCAAATCCCAGTAGGCAGTTCCAAATTTCATAATTTCATATATATATTAACTACTCGTATAATATATATATTATAACAACACCCCAAATAAAACTATGGTGCGGGCATACTCTACTATCCAAACTCCATATCACTCATATCACGGGGAATACAAATTCGGAATCACTCTCGAATTGTATTAACACATACACAAACAATATTGAGGCGAAGTATAGATTCCAAGTCTCTAAGAGGATGGCACATACTCGCGTCTCTTAGGACCGTCTGAACTATCATTCCGGTAGCCTGTACCAAGGATATCTAACTCCTAGGGTACGAATCAATATCCCCCTGAAGGCAACACAGGATAAGATCGTCCCAGCACGATAACCTCAGGGATAATAAGTAGCATGGTATGTTTTTCACACATAGATAGTATATACATACACAATCATATAACTATACTAATATTACCATATCAATATTAGGTATATTTCAAATCCCATAGTTACGACTTTTATCCTTATTTACACATTTTTAGTAAACACATCTTACGGTTTGTTTCTAACCTTGATTCGGCATTATTCCAACTTACCACATAACTCTCATGGCTTTATCCTCCCAATTATAAAATTCAGTGGGTATACATCTATTCTCTATCGTAACTATTTGACGTAATCTCTCACTTGAAATACGTAGTTTCATCGTTCCTTATATAATTATCCCAAGAGTACAATTCTCGTCTTATATTAAAGGTCCAAAAATTTATTCGAATACCTTACTGGTCCTCTTTATCTCCCAAAACATATTTATAAGGGTGTCCATAATATTCCTCATTAAAGTGGATTTCAACTAATTTAAGAAGGGGAATTTAAGTCATCCAGTAGGGCTCGATCGATCGAACCTTCGATCGATCGAAGCTCTAGGCTCGATCGATCGATCAAGCAGGTCTGCGAAATCTGCAGAATTACAGTTACGGGTTTCATCTTCTAACCTTCATAATTTCCATGATTTCCATACCCAATCGACCCAAGATTCATACTACTGAAATTATATCATCATATTATGAAATTCCAACATAAAACATGTTGATTTCCATTATTAAACATGGATTAATAAGCCCAAATTCATATAAAACCTCAAGTACCCTAAATTTCATTAATATGGTTCTAATTCATCTTTTCCAGAATTTCCTTCATCTACAACCTCATAAATTCGTGGTTTAATCCTCTACATATTAAGGTATTTCCAGAATAACAATTTATCCATTACTACATGCAATTCATATCTCATATCTTTGGTTTTCTTCCATAAAAGCTCATTCTAATTACTCCTAAACTAATATGAAAGATGCATCAACGAAATAAGCAAGATAAACACTTGCCTGGAATTTTCAGAAGTCTGGTTTGGTGACGAATTCGGTGTGGTTGCGTTCCCCGTCTCGTGATCTACGCGTTGGTGGTGGGGGTGGTGGAAACGGTTGAATTTTGAGCCTTGGAATGCCTTGAGAGCTCTCTCCTCTCTTCTCCAATGGTCGTTCTAGGGTTCTAAGTATTCTAACCCTAAATGACTAAGCTAAATGGCTGATATATGTTATTAATTTTTGTGGGTTTAATTACCCAAAAGTACAAAATGACTAAAATGCCCTCCCGGGTTACTAATTAGGCCTAAAAATTTTCTGACTATCTCGACCCTTCCAGACGCGTTGGCGCACTCAAAACGACCATACAAACAACTTATAAAATATTCATTTTCATTTATCAATATTTAGTCCCGACGCGACTCAAGCACGTCCCGACTCAAATTTCCGAATTTGTCATTTTATTCATTCGTGACAATTTTATAAACGTAAATCTCATATATTTCTATACTCATTCAGTAACATTCAACTAATAGCAAGTTTCCAATAATTACTGACTCTCGTCACGCTAGTAAATATTTAAATCAACATTCTGGATTAAAATTAAATTAATTTACCTCAATTGAATTTAATAAATCCCTAAATTTAAAAGCCATGAAAATACGGGGTATTACAGTCGCCCATTTCCATATTTCATTTTAGTTCAGAGAGAGACTTATACTCTTTATCATTTCAGGATTTAGATATTGTTGGGATTGCTTTATTGATTTCCTTATCCTGCGATTGGGATTTATTATTTAGATTGTTTAATCTATCTTGGTTGTTTCATTTGGATGGTTTGGTTTAATATTATTAATTGTGCTCATGAAAATGGTTTCATATTAAATCATAACAATAAGTCTTAATTTATAAAATCAAATTTTTTGACACTTAGCTTAACTATTTATTAGGTGATTAATAAAGAAAAAATTATTTTCGATAGTGATGCTAAGAGTGAACCAACTGAACACTTCGATTTAATTTAATAAAGGATTGATCACCTGGTATTTTATTAGGTGGGGTGTCACATATGGTATCAGAGCATCAATTTCTAGTGTCCTTTCGAATCTATACGGCTTATTATTCTTCCAGCTTAGCGTCTTTGATATAGAGCCCTCTTTTTAGGATTGGTGTATTCATGTTCATACGATTACGTCTTCAGCTATTTGAGATTTAATGATAATTGTGGACTAATAAAATTTCTTCTCATTTCAGATGCCTCCGAGATGAGCACCCCGAGATAGAAATGCCTAGCCCGAGCAGCCAGTAGCTCAGGCTTAGGGAATGACGAATGCAACTGAGGTCGCCGCTATAGTTGCTCAGGTGGTGAATGAAGTATTACTGGTGGTGCGGCAGGACCCACCTCAGGTTCAGGCAGTAGTGCCAGTTCCAGCACAACTTCCCACGGCATGGGAAAGGGTTAGGGATGCCTTTCAGAAGGCACATCCTCTAGAGTTCTTGGGCAGTTTTGACATTGTCATTGCTAGCCAATAGAAGATGGACATACAGTGGCATCTACACATGTATGAGTTCTTCGATGTTCAGAGGAAGTTACTGGCTTCTTTCAAGCTAGTAGGAACCTCATTATAGTGGTGGGAGTCCACTATCACCTTATAGGAGAGGGACAGTATGCCGATTCAGACTTTTTGGGTGCGGTTCGACTGCAAATATTTTCCCTTTGCTATGCAGACTGAGATGAGGCAGAAGTTACTGAATCTTAAGTAGAAAAGTATGACGGTTGCAGAGTATGAGGAGGAGTTCATGAGACTTCTCACTATAGTTCCGGATAAGTCACCTACCAAGGAGAAGAAAATCTTGATGTTCACGGATGGGGTGACCTGGAGGATTCGTCAGCATCTCATAGATAATCTGTCGTTGGGTACTTACACTAATGTACCCAATGTCTCTCTGTTTCATTTCCAGGATCACTGCTTCCACTAGCAGGGAAGGAAGCAAGCAGTGGATTCCATCCAGTAAGTCCGAACAAGAGGTAGTTATGCAGGTGGGGCACCAGTAGCTCAGGGCAGGCTCGTCATAGTGATCAAAATTCCCACCAGGGGGACCCTGCTAAGAGATTTTGATCCGATGATTCCAGCCAGGGATATGGGGGTTTATGGAGAGCCAGTCTAGTTAGCATGGCCAGAAGGGCCCACATGGTTACCATCAGGGCCAGTCGAGCTTGCAGCAGGGCCATGAGGGCTAACAGCATTATCAGCAAGGCGAATGAAGGGGTGGTAACGACCATCAGGGCCGAGGTCAGCAGGGACAGAGGGGAGGAAACTTTAGGGGTAGGTGTTTTGGTTACGGCAAGAATGACCATGGGTGTCAGGATTGCCCATAAGGGGATAGGGCCCCACAGCAGTAGAGTGCCCGTCAGGAGCCTCAGAGACCGCTCTTCCAGCCCACCCTCCTAACACCACCCCAGATGCCAGCTTTACCATCCATCCCAGCAGTCCCCGTTCTGTAGGGGAAATTGTAGTATGGACGTGTTTATAACATCCACCATCCAGCAGCACAATAGGCTCCACCCGCAGTTGTGGGTATGTTCCATATCCATGGAACTATGGGGCATGTTATATTTGATACTGGAGCGTCACACTATTTTATAGCCACTAGCTTTGCACGGGCCCCAGGATTATTAGACACGATAGAGAGTACAATGACATGTGTAGACTCACCACTAGGGAATGGGTATTTAATTTTATTTATATGGCAGGGAGTAGATATAGAGATTGGTAGCTTGATTTTACCTACAGATATGCTAGTTTTAGATATGCATGAGCACGATGCCATTATTGGCATGGATTGGCTGGCTGCGTATAGAGCCATGATAGATTTTTTCAGTAGGAGTATTATCTTTCCCCTACTAGGACTAGAGATATTCCTGGTGGATATGCTTCGCACTGAGGGTGGATTGTCCACCCATTTATATTACATAAAGGAGGATACCTCCAAGGAGATAGTGATTCCCCTAGACTCGATTCTGATTATTCTCAAGTTTTCTGATGTGTTCTAGGAGATATCGGGACTGCCTCCTAGCTGAGAGATAGATTTCATTATAGACTTGATGCCGAGCACTCGATCAATATCCCATACACGATATCGTATGGCTCCAGTTGAGATGAGAGAGTTACATGATCAGAGTTCGGACCAGGACGCAATGTCCCGATCCTTTATATCTATTATGATGGTCACAACCGAGATTGTTACGAGGGTGATACAGGCACAAGCAGCTGATATGTTTTGTTAGGATTAGATTGTACAACTCCTAGCTGAGGGTGTTGGATCCTATTCAATAAGTTTAGATAGGGGTTTGCGGTTTCATGGGAGATTAGTGGTCCCGGAGGGAGAATATTTATGTCTTACGGTGATGATGCAGTCGCGTGGGTCTAGATTTGCGGTACATCCCGAAGGGGATAAAATGTACCAAGATATGAGGTGGCAGTACTGATAGAGTGGGATAAAGAAGGATATTGTGGAGTTCGTGTCCAAGTGTACCACCTATCAACTAGTAAAGGTGGATCACCGAAGACCGACAGGATTACTCTAGATGCTGAAGATACCTACGTGGAAATGGGAGAGCATTTCCATGGATTTCATCACTGGGATGCCTATATCACAGTGGGGTCACGATTCCATATGGGTAATAGTGTATCGATTGACCAAGGTAGCTCATTTTCTACCAGTACGGACAGAATACACTACAGGCCAATATCCTCAGTTATTTTTACTGAGATAGTAAGGTTGCATGGGGTAACCGTGGATATCGTGTCGGACAGGGATAAGATTTTCATGTCACGATTCTGGGAGAGATTTCAGGAAGCGATGGGTATTGAGCTACGATTGAGTATGGCATATCACCCCGAAATAGATGGACAGACTTAGCACACTAATCAGATGATGGAGGATATGCTACGCATGTGTGTCCTTCATTTTGGAGGAGGATGGGAGCAGTAACTTCATATGGTAGAGTTTGCTTATAATAACTCCTACCAGTTTATGATTGGCATGGCCCATTTCGATGCGTTGTATGGAAGACCATGTCGTTATCCCACTTGTTGGATAGAGGTGGGGGATAATAAGATACTTGGGCCAGAGTTTATTTAGGAGACGTCATCCAAGATTGAGTTGATCAGGAGTCGCATTCGGGTAGCCTAGGGCAGGCAAAAAAGCTACGTCGATACAAAGCGGTCTTTCAGGGAGTTTGGTGTGGGAGACCAAGTACTACTGCGTGTGTTTCCTATGAAGGGAGTGATGAGGTTAGGAAAGAGAGGGAAATTAGCTCTGAGGTATGTAGGACCATTTCCCATTATCGAGAGGATTGGGTCAGTGGCATACAGACATGGATTGCCAGAGCACTTGCACCGTATTCATGATGTATTCCACATTTCATCGTTGAGGCGGTATCTTCGGGATGACTTGACCCATACTCATATTACGATAGATGAGATTGATTTGTAGCTCGATAGTTCTTATGAAGAGAGACCAGTGGTTATCCTAGGCCATAGCGAGAGGAAATTGAGTTTGAAGATAGTCCCACTTGTACAGGTTCAGTGGAGCATCATAATGTAGAGGAGTCCACTTAGGAGCGCGAGGTAGATATGCGCGAAAAGTACCCATAATTGTTTTTACCAGGTATGCCTTATTTTCAAATTTTGCGATGAAATTCCGTTATTAGGGGGAAGTATGTAATACCCCGTATTTTTATGGGCATTAAATTATGGGATACGGTATTAATTAAATTAATTCAATTAAATTGGGATAAATTTCTTTAATATTAATCCGAATTTTAAAATAAATATTTACTAGCGTGATGAGAGTTAGTAATTATTGGTAAGAATAATGTTGAATGTTACTAGATGAGTAAAGTAATATATGAGATTGAATTTATTAAAATTTTCGCGAGCGAATAATACGATAATCATAGAAATTAAGTCGGGACGTGCATGTGTCATGTCGAGACTAAATTAATGGAATAAAAAATAATTTAATTATAAGTCACCCATATGGTCATTTCGAGTGCGCCAATGTTTCCATAAGGGCCGAGATAGTCAACAAAGTGTACCCGGGGATTTAGTTTGAGTCTCAGGACAATTTTAGGCCTAACCGGTAACCTGGGAGGGCATTTTGGTAATTACCCATTTTAGGCCTTAATTATGGACGAAAATTGGAGTCTTATATCTGATGAGAGTTATATTCCTTGAGGGTTAGAAACCTTGGAGTTTCAGATAGGCTAAGGAAGAGACAAGAGAGAAGGCTTCCAAGGAGGAGATCCACCAACCCTACATCACTCTCATCAATTCCACTACCAATGCGTAGATCGGGAGAAGGGAAACATTCCTACAACACTCAAATTCATCAGACCAGACCTTGATTTCCAAGAAAATATCTAACTTGTTGTTCTTTAATTGATAACACATCCATGCTAGTGTAGGAATTAACTCTCTTATGTCTTCATGAAAATAAAATGTTGTTTGGGAGACTTTTATAGTAAATTTGGAGTAAAAATCATGTTAGGATGGATATCTGTCATATGTAGAATATTATCCATGAAATTGATGCCAGGAAAGATGGAAATCTAGAAAATTAAATGAATTCTTGAGAAAATTGGATGAACTAGGGTTAAATGATAATTTCTTGAATTAAACCCCTTTGATGACGATTCTTGTTGAATTTGTGATTATTTTATGTTAAAAATTATCTATATTGGTTTATATAACGTTCATGATGTTTGGTTGGGATTTTGGGACATGTTAATGGAGGTTTACAGATTTATATTGGATGAAACCCGTAGGCAAGAATTACAGAAACTGGGCCACCACCTGCTTGATCGATCGATCGACTCAAGAGTGTAGATTGATCGACTGGATTGATCAATCGACCCCTTGTCATCGATCAATCAACTCCTCTAAAAAACCGAAACTTCTTCCCCCTCTTTAATGAATTTAATCCTAATGTGTAAGGACTTTTGGTCATAAATTAAATATCGTAATGGCACATGAAAAGGACCAGTGGGGTATAACTAGGGTCCGGGTAAGGCAAGTTTATGTGAGATTTAATCGTGGGGTTTCGGGGAAACAAATTGAGTGAGAAACCGTGCATACGTTAAAGTAGGTCTTGTAAGAATTTAGAAAGACTTAGACCAGTGGAGTAGTGAGAGTACACCTACTGATTTTACATTTATCGAGAGGATACACTTTGAGAGTCGAGAAGTGCTTACGGATTTACAATAATTGAGAGAATAAAAAGAATAATTTATTTGAATTTAGAATTCGAGCATTATATGCTGCACATAGTTAGAACATATTATGGGTCGTGGGCGTACCTAGCTGAATTTTGTGAATATATGTATGGGTGTGTGTGTGTGTGTATATATATATATATATATATATATATATATATATATATATATATATATATATATATATATATATATATATATATATCATACCCACGCTACATGCTATCACGAAGGTTTCGCGCCGGGACAGTCTTATCTCGATTGGACCTTTATGGGGGATATTGACCTGTACCCTAGAACATAGCATCCTTGGTACAGGCTGTCTGAGAGTGGTAGTCAGATGGTCCTAAGAGACGTGAGGGTATGTGTTGACCTCTTAGTGACATGGAACTACGATTTGCCTCCATTATGTGTGTTTTGTGTAAATACAGTTCGAGAGTGATTCCGAACTAGTATTTCCCTTTTATACCAGTGATACGGAGACTTGATAGCAGAGTATGCCAGCACCATAGACTTAGGTGGGGTGCCCTACTATTATATCTATTATGGGTGATAAATATATGTACCTGTGATTAATCTACTATGCTAGTAAGTAGAAAACGAATTGAGTAATTAATATGAAAGGAGTTAAAGGGTTGACAACTTAAGTCTAAATTGAAATGAATATAGCTGGCTCGGTAAATTTCTAATGAAAGGGTCATCAGATATAATTGATGATTATGTGATCACTTGGATTAGGCTTAGTGAATGAAGATTTGGTTAGACTAGTTAATTGGGTTTGATTTAACTAGTATAAATCCGGTAGTACGTTAGGCGTGCACACTAGTTGAGAGGTGAGAATTCTCAAGTAAGTACCAAGTTACTAATATGTATGTAATATCAACTAGTAAGCATTTTTAAATACTTACTAAACTATTTTAAAGTTGTTATAAATATATATATATATATATATATATATATATATATATATATATATATATATATATATATATATATGTGTGTGTGTGTGTGTGTGTGTGTGTGTGTGTGTATTACAGGTGCCCAGCCACAGGGGCGTCAGGCCTAGATCTTTGGACCATTGACGTGCTGCAGCTACTGTGGAAGTTGAGGGTCCTTGCAATAGACGACTCCATTTTTTGATTTTCCAGTCTTCTATCTAGTTATTCTCAGACAGGGCGTGTATCGCCTGTTTCCATATTTCATTTTAGTTTAGAGATAGACTTGTACTCTTTATCATTTCAGGATTTAGCTATTTTTGGGATTGCTTTATTAATTTCCTTGTCCTGCGATTGGGATTTATTATTTGGGTTGTTTAATCTTGCTTGGTTATTTCATTTGGATGGTTTGGTTTAATATTATTACTTGTGTTCATGAAAATGGTTTCATATTAAATCATAACAATAAGTCTTAAATTATAAAATCAGTTGTTTTGACACTTAGCTTCATTAATTATTAGGTGATTAATAAAGAAAAAATAATTTTCGATAGTGATCCTAAGAATGAACTAACCGAAAACTTTGATTTAATTTAATAAAGGACTGATCACCCGATATTTCATTAGGCGGGGTGTCACGTGTTTATAGTTAATTAATAATTAATCTGAAAATTTAAGATGGATGTATGGGAATTAAATGGGAGGAATTGGTTTGTGCTTAACCTATGATTATGATTGAGAATTAATAAGGGAGAAATTTGTGATTTAAGTCTGGGAATATGATTATGAACATGAAGAACATTGATAGGGTGTTAGGTAAATGAATTTTAAAGATTATTAGTTCTAGATTAAATAAATTGAATTATTGATTAGTAATCCTTGAGATTTAATGTTGGATTCGGGTTTAGATCAGGATTAACATACTTCTAGGATGATTGTCTATTGATTTGGGATCTCAATTTATGGTTTTGGGAGGCTTTGTGACCTCCATTTATCGGTTTGGGATGTGAAAATCCGAGGTTGAAGACGAAAGGCAACCCAAAAAATCGAACCAATTCATTGGGGGGAGTGAATCGGTTCACTTGACCGAACTAGTTCGGTGTGAACCAGTTAGTTTTATGGATTGTCTCGATTTTTATTTTGCATTGTATTGACCTGTTAGCATTGGATAAATGGGTGTATGGGTTTTCGGGGTAGATTGGGATTTCTTTACAATATTATCAGGGGTGGGTGGGTGTTTTAGGCCAACTATTAGATGGGTTCTTATGAGACGAATAGGATTTCAAGTGAGTGGACACTTTAATTAAAAATTGGAAAGTCGGCCCGGATTTTGTAAAATAGTATGATGTGGGATTTTTATACGTTGTCAGTACTATATATATATATGTGTGTGTGTGTGTGTGTGTGTGTGTGTGTCTGTGTGTGTGTGTGTGTGTGTGTGTGTGTATTATGGGTTTCTTATATATATGTGATTGTTTGTGTATTTGCTTAGAATATACCTACTCGATAGTTCTATCGTTAGGAGGTTGCCCATATTGAGAAGTCCACCCTGGCATTGACCAGCAGGTCTTAGATTGATTACTCGGGTCATAGTACTATTGCATAGCCACTATCTATATGTGAAAATAGGTGTTGGTTTGGAGACTAGTTAGGAGTGATGTGGTACGGTTTCTACCCATGGACATTTGTTTATGATCCCCTCCATTTGTTTATGTTTAGGTTTTGGGTTCGGTGGTGAGATTCCGACTTGGTGTCCTAGTTGTGGTTCATGGTATACCTGGAGCTTAATAGTGCACGAGGGATGAATCCGTGAGATCCTTCTCTAAGGATGCGGTATATACTATATAACGAGTGATATATGTGTATGTGCATATGAGATAATATGTGAATATCTATTTATAGTATGTCTGTAGCTATGCAATTATTTACGATAAAATATATACTGAAGGTATTACTTATTATCTAATGGTGACTTTTAGCAGGATGGGCTATGTTAGAGGTTATTGTCCTAGTCAAATTAGGCAGCATGGTTAGGATGGTAAATTAAATGCTTTAGGTGCACATTGTAGATGAGAGGTGAGGTTAAATCTCATGTGAGTGTGACTGGAAAGTTATTTGTGAAGGTAATACACTGCACCTTTTCATTTAAAGCATTTAAATTCTTACAAATATTTTCGAATGTTTTTCGGGCTTTAACCCACTGTGAAATATATTATTTTCAAAACCCCAGGTATCCAAAAGCAGGGACAATGAAGTTAGTCTCTTCATCATGACATTGCGACAAGTAGCAATAGATGTTGCGAGATTTGGTTGTAGCCGCCTCAATTCATTCTATCTAGATAAAAAAAATAGTTTTAGTATTTCCTTTGGGTCATGTTTCCCGTAGATGTATGGGACTTTACTTTTATATCGGATATTTCTTATCACTTCTCAGTAGTACATTTACATGTATTATTATTTATGGTAACATATAGTTTATTCGGTTTATGTTATTTATGATTACTTGCTTATTAGTTCTATTGTCTTTTAGTTCGTGCATATTCATATTGGTTTTATTTATATATATATTTGTTGCAATAGTGATGCTAAAAATGAAATCATAATGATTCCTATTTAATTTTAATAATGGATTTATCAACTGGTATTAGAATAGGCAAGGTCTCACACCATGTTTGAATTCAAACGAGATTTCTCAAAAAGCGTGTTGTCTTGAAAATGTGTATTCTATATAAAGGGGTTCTGGCATTTATTTTTATAGTGATTTTTGGCAAAAATTATTTTCTCATACATATCCAAAAACTCCCAAACCCTATTTTCAGTCAAACCCTTTGAGATCTAAGTTTCATTATCATATATCCTTTGAGGTATTATTTATGGGCACCAATAAATTTATTCTCTTCATCTTGTTCAGTATATTTCATATGGTGAATTCCGTATTTGTTGTATACATATGTTGGACTCCATGTTTGTAGTATTTTCGTGAAGTAGCGGTGCATCTATGTTTTGTATTTGTAGATGATTACTGAGCCTTATCGATGGACATTGAGGTATGTATGGACTCACACATTATGGAAGTCCCACTAGTGGACTTCATCATGTAATTTTACAGAGGTAGAGGAACGAAGAGCAGAAAGGCTTGATGATGCTAAGATTTAGCACCACCAGATAAGTGATAGTGAGCTCAAACAGTAGCAGCCATGGCAGCCATAGAGATGTATAAGTGTATAAGTATGTAGAAGGGGATGAGTATAAGAGGAAATAAGACAATGATGTATAGTGGTTCAGCCAATTTGACCTACATCCACTGTGAGTGTGTGATCCACTAAGTATGGGCACTAATGGCCTTGGATACAATGCACATAACCCTCTCTCTCTCTCTACTGTGTGTACAAGAAGAGTTTTAGCTAGGGCTACAGTTCATGAATCGATCCCCTGTAGGGTTGTAGGTGACAAGTATATATAGGTCTTGGGGGGTGTAGTGTACCCCCCAAGTATGCATGGTGCATGTGAATGATGATCTAGCCAATCCCCTGTTGACACCTGTAGATGCCAAATGATGACATAATATTCCCTCATGTGAGGGTGTGATTCGGTTATAACGGTCTGCCACGTGTCATATGAGCCTGACGCGCACTGTTCCACGCGTGTCCCAAACCACGCGCCATCATGATACCACCCTCGGCCTATGAGCCGAGGCCGAGGGCAAAGTTTCTTCCGGCAATGAGCCTGGCCCAATTCTGGCCTCGTACTGTCGGCCCCTCGTACTGTCGTCTGAAGCCTGGTAGAGGGTGGGCCCCTTGTAGGGTCGTCTGGTCCTGGCGAAGGGTCGGCCCCTCATAGGGTCGTCTGGGCCTGGCGAAGGTTCGGCCCCTCTGAGGAGCCGTATGGAGCCTGTTGGAGGGGTCGGCCCCTCGTAGGGTCATCCGTTTGGAGGTTATCATTAGCCAGGCCGAAGATATAAACGGGTATATCAATCACCCCCCAGCCCTTAGCCATAGGTGCTGTTGAGATGGCTGAGGGATAGTGTTTTAAATGAGATGCATGTATGATCAGTTAGATGAGTGACACCTGGGCAGATACTTATTGTTGTTTCAGTTCCCAAGGTCATGGCGGCTGCGCAGTGCACTTTGGGCCTTGTGACCTAATTATACCTTTCTTGGTAAACGGGTCCACTCATTACCAAAGTATTTAAGAGATTTTCAAACTCTCTCTCCTCCTTCTTCTTCTTCTTCGCGCCCAAGCCTTTTCTCTCTCTAGAACCAGTTCCCATTGCCATTTGCAGCCTTCAATCCTTCCAAGTCTAGCAGCGTTCTTGCTCTCTCCTCATCAGGTAACCTCTTTCACCCAGCGTTTTCTTTTATCTTCATTTCTGTTTGTTTTTTAGGGTCGTAGGGCAGCACTTTCTTTGAGTTACCCCATAGCTTTTTTTGGTGTCTTCTCCGGTCACTGGTTCTTTGAACGTTCTTGACGAAAACCTTTGAGGTCTTTTGTTTAATCCAAAAGTCAAACCTGGTCAATTCCCCACTTGTTTATAGCTGAATTAGCCAAGTCTAGTGTGATTTCTCTAAGTGTAGAGTCTTCCCCTTAATGCTTAGGAGGCTTTACAGCTTAGTATCTGAGTTCCCGTCCTTGAGAGAGAAGCTCTTTACCGAGATCAGACGAATAGAGGAAGAGGAAGAGAGGAGACGAGGGGACGACCCTAATTGGGTACGACCTATCTTTCCCATTCCTCTTGCCACCATAAGACCATCCTCATCATCTGAGTCTTGTGGGTCGTCTGCTCATCCGGCCGAGACTCCCAACCCAAGTGAAATGGACGAGAGAGCCTCCTCGCCAACTGGTGCTGGAGCTTCTGGTAGAAGGGACACATCTGACCTTAGTCCAGGCTGAGAGGCCGAGGGTACGGCCCCTTCTGAGGCTGTCCCTGTGACAACCTTATCCCCCCATGCCTTCTAAGTGGCTTTTCCTCAGAGTCCTCCTGCAGGTGATGAGGGAGAAGGGGATGAGGACGAGGACGACGATACGGATGACGAGGTTGATACCTCCCACGCCTCGTCCTTTATCTCCTCTGTTAGGGATAGAGACCTTCTGATATGGAGGCATATTTACGGAGTGCCCTCCGGGGTAACTATGAGGGTTCCCTCTGAGACTGAGAGGGTTTTTGATTGTGAAGAGGGAGAGGTTGCAGTCTATGAATAAATGTTCAAGGTTGGAGTTAGGCTCCCTCTGCACCCTGCCATCGCTGATATCCTGTTTGCCCTCGGCGTAGCCCCCTCTCAACTTCCCCCCAACTCCTCGAGGACGATCCTGGGCTATATCTCTTTGTGGAAGAATTCTTTCACTGATGAGCCCTCGACTGCCCTATTTTTGGGCTGCTACAACATTACATCCTCGTCCAAACAGCCCGGATACTATCATCTGGGGGCAAGGAGGTCTGAGAAAAAACTCCTTCACGTGGCACAAACTTCCAACCATGATTGGAAGAAGAGGTTTTTCTTTATCTCCGGGGAGTGGGAGCCCGTTGCCGATAGTCTGAGGGTCCCCAGAAAATGGGCCAACCCCTCCATGAAGGCCAGGTCAGACCCTGGACTTAGTCTGGAGGAGAAGGACATTGTAGATTATCTGAGAGGACGAGGGCGAGAGGGTGAGCTTGCAAAATTCGAAGACTTGATGACCCCTCGGTTCCTTAAAGAAGCTGGTCTGAGGGTCAGCCCCCTGTCTGAACTACGTGAGTTATACTGAACATTTCCTATTATTTGCTTTTTCCAAAGTGTTTCCTCTTTAGATCTGCACTTTTCTAACATGTCGTCCTCTTATCAGATCGTCCTGCAGGTACACCAGACTATCTTTGGGAAATAACAGCTCCCGGCCTACTGTCTGGATTGGCCAAGAAGAAGGTAATGAGCCTCAGCAGGCTCCGAGGAAGACAAAGGCCGCTGGGCCGACAGTGGTGGATCCAACCGCTGACAGTAACAAAAGGAAGGAGCCCGAGGGCCCAGTTGAGCCTCGGCCTGATTCTCGGACGAGGGCCAGAGTCGACGCCTCTGAGGGGACGACCTCTTCATCCAGTATGGGGGCCTTCTGGTCTCAAAACCTGGCCCATCTGAGGGCCGACCCCTCGTCACTGATCGCGAAATTAAGGGCTGCCAAGGCCTCGATGTTCTCTGCACCGTCGGCCTCTGACTTCGAGTTCTTAGCAAAGATGCCTCCTGCTAAAGTGTACGACTATGGTCTGCACTCCCTTGCCCAGGTATTGATCTTGACCTACCTCTTTAATTTCATTCTTTCACTAACTGTTCCCTCGGCCCCACTTGATATCTGTTAATTTTTCGTGCAGTCTGTTTGTGACCTTACCTTAGCCACCAAATGGATGGTCGAGAATCAGATGAAGTTCCATGAGGCCGAAAGGGCTATTCAGCATGAGTCTGTCTTGCAGACAGAGCTTGATACTGCGAAGACTGAGCTTGATACTGTGAGGGCTGAGCTTGAGAGTGCTAGGACCGCGCATGCTAGGGTCCTAGATGAGCTGATGAGGCAGCACGATGCCGACCTGCAAGCCAAGGACTTGATCATCAAGGATAGGGATGAGGCTTTACTGAACATGGAAGTCAAGCACAAGACTGATCTGGAAGCATCCATCAAGAAAGCTGAGGCCGATGTTGTTGAGGCTTATAAGACTTCAGATGAATTTCAGGGCTTTGGCCTTGAGTATCTGGAAAGGGGGATCAGGACGGCCTGCCGATGGGTCGTCCTCAAATTTGGTGATCTCGTCTCGTCGGTTCGTCCTTCATTGGAGGGTGTTCAACTGGACGACCCCGTCATTGCCGAGGCCCTCAACCAAGTGGAATGCCAAGTTCAGGTCGAGGGGGTCAGCACTTCTGAAGATCACCCTGTTCTGGTTATTGAGGAGACCGTTCCTATAGATGTAGAGGCCTTGCCCTCTGATGTCGTTCCATAGGGTGGCTGCCTGTAGCCCATACCCTTCTAGTGTATTTTTGTGCTTTGTATTGTAAAACACTTGATATTTTATGTTTTGTTAATACCATCGTCTCTACTTCTACTGTCTTCCATAATTGTTGTCTTCCATATTTAATTCTATTATGGTTTGCTCATTGTTTATGCTACTAACCCCTCCCTCGTCTTTTTTGAGGACCAATGTGGGGTCGTCCCCCCATGTGGCCTCATAATAGCCGAGGGTTCAAGTAACCAAATTAATGATTTTTACATAAAGTCTACCCTCGTCTTTTTTTAGGACAGTGGTGGGGTCGTCCCCTCCACTGGTCCCCATTATAGCCGAGGGATTCACTTACCAATTTAATGGATTTTTAAAGTCTTCCCTCATGTTTTTTGAGGACAGTGGTGGGGTCGTCCCCTCCACTGGTCCCCATTATAGCCGAGGGATTCACTTACCAATTTAATGGATTTTAAAGTCTTCCCTCGTCTTTCTTGAGGACAGTGGTGGGGTCGTCCCCTCCACTGGTCCCCATTATAGCCGAGGGATCAACTTTCCAATTTAATAGTTTTTAACAAAGTCTTCCCTCGTCTTTCTTGAGGACAGTGGTGGGGTCGTCCTCTCCACTGGTCCCCATTATAGCCGAGGGATTCACTTACCAATTTAATGGATTTTAAAGTCTTCCCTCGTCTTTTTTGAGGACAGTGGTGGGGTCGTCCCCTCCACTGGTCCCCATTATAGCCGAGGGATTCACTTACCAATTTAATGGATTTTTAAAGTCTTCCCTCGTCTTTCTTGAGGACAGTGGTGGGGTCGTCCCCTCCACTGGTCCCCATTATAGCCTAGGGATCAACTTTCCAAATTAATGGATTTTAAAGTCTTCCCTCGTCTTTCTTGAGGACAGTGGTGGGGTCGTCCCCTCCACTGGTCCCCATTATAGCCGAGGGATCAACTTTCCAATTTAATGGTTTTTAACAAAGTTTTCCCTCGTCTTTCTTGAGGACAGTGGTGGGGTCGTCCCCTCCACTGGTCCCCATTATAGCCGAGGGATCAACTTTCCAATTTAATGGATTTTAAAGTCTTCCCTCGTCTTTCTTGAGGACAGTGGTGGGGTCGTCCCCTCCACTGGTCCCCATTATAGCCGAGGGATCAACTTTCCAATTTAATGTTTTTTAACAAAGTCTTCCCTCGTCTTTCTTGAGGACAGTGGTTGGGTCGTCCCCTCCACTGGTCCCCATTATAGCCGAGGGATCAACTTTCCAAATTAATGGATTTCTGTAGATGTTTCCATGCGTGCTAGGACTGACAACCACAGGATAAGGGAAACACTGATACTTCTCATTAATTTTCCAAGTGTTCTGTTGGAGCAACTTTCATTACAATTATGGCCTTTCAAGACCTTACAACACTACTGATAGTATTTCTTCAAATGATCTGCATTCCAGGGGTTTGAAAAAGGTTCCCCCTCTAGGTTTTCTAGCCTGTAGGTCCCAGGGATGACTTCATCGATGACCCTATATGGGCCATGCCAATTAGGGTGAAGCTTGTTGAGATTTTGCCAAGTCTTCTTGAGGACCAAGTCCCCCACTGCGATGGGCCTCTGTTTCACCCTCTGATTGTAGAACCTTGTGGTCCTCTGTTGGTAGGCGGCCTGCCTTACCTCAGCGTTCTCCCTTCTTTCCTCAATCAGGTCCAAGTCGAGTCTCCTCTCCTCCGTATTTTTCTGGGGGTCATACACCTGGACTCTATGCATAGGAAACTCAATCTCGGTGAGGATGACGGCTTCTGATCCATATGATAGCATGAATGGGGTCTCCCCGGTGGAGGTCCTCACTGTCGTCCTGTATGCCCACAGCATGGCATATAATTCCTCGACCCATCTTCCTTTTGCCTCCTCAAGCCTCTTCTTAATTCCGTCTAGGATTGTCCTGTTCGTAACTTCGGTTTGCCCATTGGCCTGAGGTCGGCCTGGGGTGGAGAAAAATTGTTTGATACTTACCCTCTCACAGTATTTCTGTAGAGAGGCATTCTTGAACTGAGTCCCGTTATCCGAGATGAGGGTGTTGGGGAGACCATATCTGCATATGGTGTTTTTCCAGATGAACTGGAAGTTCTTCTGCTCTGTGATTGTCACCATTGGCTCCGCCTCCACCCATTTTGAAAAATAATCAATGGCTACGATGAGGAATCGATAGTTATTGATGGCCCTAGGCAAGGGTCCTACTAGGTCGATCCCCCACACTGCAAATGGCCATGGGGATGTAATGGAAGTAAGAGGCTGATGGGGCTGGTGAGGGATGGTGGCAAATCTTTGACATTTGTCGCACTTTTTTACGTATGCCGCTGCGTCTTTCCCCATAGTCGGCCACTAGTACCCCTAGGTGATTACCCTCTTCGCTGGGGATCTACCCCCAATGTGGCTTGAGCACGACCCTTCATGCACATCTTGCAAAATGGAAGGGACTTCTGAGGGATGCACACACCTAAGTAAGGGGAGCAGAAACCCCTTTTTGTACAAGGTGTCTTCGATGACAGTGAATTTTGCAGCCCTGTACCTCAGCTTCTTCCTTTCCTGCCTCGCTTCTGGCATCTCACCCTCTTTAATGTATCTGATCAGGGGGTCCATCCACGAAGCTTCTTGAGGGACATTTAGGCAATTGCCAAGTGTTCCCTCAACGTCCTCAATAGTTGGCCGAAGCAAAATTTCTACTGGGACCGTCCTCCTGATGTCTGTTCTTGTTGCCGAGGCCAACCTAGCAAGGGCATCAGCACGGCCATTTTCGAGCCTAGGTACCCTCCTTAATTTCACTTCTCTAAAGCCCTTCAGTAATGACCTCACCTTCTCGAGGTACCTAGCCATCCTTTCGTCCTTAGCCTCGTAGGCTCCTAGTATCTGATTCACGACTAGCCTCGAATCACTATGGACCAAAATCTGGCCGACACTAAGAGACTTGGCCAAGGAGAGGCCTGCTACTAAGGCCTCATATTTAGCCTCGTTGTTGGAGGCTTTGAAGTTGAACCTCAGGGCGTATTCGACGTCTGTGCCATCGGGTGCTGATAGTATCAGTCCAGCTCCACTTCCGCTGTCACAGGATGACCCGTCAACGAAGAGGCTCCACAGAGCCTTTTCCTCTGAAAAATTTCCCTCAGAGAGGGACCCCTGTCTAAAGATGTACCTTCCCTCTTCGTTTTCAATCGCTTTCCTTCTAGCGGTGTTTGTCTCAGCCCTATCTGCGGGTGTGTCAGCGGGTCTATCTGTATCCGTCTTCCCGAGAGTCTCACCCTCGGCCTCATCATCTTCCCAAGTGAACTCAGCCACAAAGTCTGCCAATGCCTGTCCCTTAATGGCTGTCCTAGGCTGATACACAACGTCAAACTCCCCCAGCTCTATAGCCCAGGCCATCAACCAACCTGATTTTTCTGGCTTGTGTAGGATTGCCTAAGAGGAGAGTCGGTGAGGATGACCATTGTATGGGACTGGAAGTACGGCTTCATCTTCCTCGAGGCATGGATCAAGGCGTAGGACAGCTTCTCCATCCTCGGGTATCTTTGCTCTGCCCCCTGGAGTTCCTTGCTGTTAAAATACACAGGCTTCTGTATCCCGTCTTCGTCTCTCATAATGGCTGCACTGATGGCCGACTCTGAGACGGCGAGGTACACATAAAGTCGTTCACCCTGGACAGGTCGTGATAGCAGCAAGGGAGACCCTAAGTACGACTTTAGGTCCCTGAAAGCCTCATCACACTCTTCACTCCATTCGAAGGCCTTCCTAAGGATCTTGAAGAATGGCAAGCACTTGTCTGTGGCCCTAGACACGAACCTGTTCAAGGCAGCAACTCTCCCTGTGAGCCTCTGAACGTCTTTAATGGACTTCGGGGTCCTCATCGCAATAAGGGCCTTTATCTTCTCAGGATTGGCCTCGATGCCTCTTTGGTTGACAATGAACCCCAGGAACTTCCTTGCTCCGACCCCGAAGACACATTTGGCCGGGTTAAGCTTCATCTGGTACTTGTCCATTGTATTGAGGGTCTTCTCCAGGTCTGCCACATGATCCTCTGCCTTCAGACTCTTAGTCAGCATGTCATCTACGTAGACCTCCATAGACTTCCCAATCTGATCTTCAAACATTTTGTTTACGAGGCGCTGGTACATTGACCCTGCATTCTTTAGGCCAAAGGGCATGACCCTGTAGCAGTATGTCCCCTTGTCAGTGATGAAGGCGGTCCTCTCCGAGTCTTCAAGGTTCATGAAAATCTGGTTATACCCTGAGTAGGCATCCATGAAACTCATGAGCTCATGGCCTGCGGTAGCGTCTACCATCTGGTCGATGCGGGGGAGAGGGAAGCTGTCTTTGGGACAGTGCTTATTGAGGTCTGTGAAGTCCACGCACATTCTCCACTTGCTGTTGGCCTTTGGTACAATGACTGCATTGGACAGCCATTCAGGGTAGATGACCTCTCTAATAAATTCAGCGTCTTCTAATTTTTTGACCTCGTCCCTGATGACCTCATATTTTTCTCTGGAGTAAATTCTCCTCTTCTGCTTCACCGGCTTCACTCCCTCTACCGCATTGAGCTTGTGGCACATGATTTCAGGGTCAATCCCTGGCATATCTACATGACTCCAGGCGAAGACGCTTCGCCTTCTCCTCAACAGTTTAATGAGGTCTTCCTTGATGTTGGGCTTCAAAGACTTTCCCACTTGGATGGTTTTTTCCGTGTCATCCTCATCGAGGATGATGGATTCTACCTCTTCCGCAGCCTCTCCTTTTTTCAGTTTCGTTTCATCTCTGGGGTCTAGGGTATCAATATTATAAGTGGTTGTAACCCTCTTGTGTGCCTCCCTTTCTTCAGCAGAGTTGTAGTAACACTCTCGTGCTGTCGTCTGGTCTCCCTGAACTTCCCCTACCCCGTAAGGGGTAGGAAATTTGATCATCTGGTGGACCGTAGACGGCACGGCTTCAAACCCCTTGAGGGCCACATGCCCCAGTATGATGTTGTAGGCCGAAAACACCTGCTCGTCCATCACAAAGAAACTGACCTTCTTGGTGAGCCATCTCGGCCACTCGTCCCCCATCCTCACATCAGCCTCATATACCCCAAGGGGGTGAACCTTTTCCCTACTGAACCCAATCAATGGATGGTGGTAGGGGACGAGTCTAGCACGGCTGAGACCCAAGGCCTTGAAGCATGGCCAGAACATGACATCTGCAGAGCTACCCCCATCTACCAAGATCCTCGGCACCTCGCATCCGTGCACCCTGGTAGTGATGACGAGAGGGTCATCGTGTGGGTCTAAGAGGCCTTTGAAGTCCATCCTTGAAAACCCTACTATCATTGTGTCCATATCCACCTTCTTCCTCTTTTCTGACTTGACCTCCAGGGAGGTTGCGTGTACCGTCTTCGTCACTGCCTTTACCTCAGCCACATGGGCCTTTCTATCGGCGACCTCAGACCCTCCTCCTGCAAGTCCTCCGGATATCATTCCCACTCCGAGCGAGATCATATTAAGCCTCTTGACAGGGCCATGGTCGTCTCTCGGCGGGAGGTCAGGTTCGTCCTCATCATCAGAGGGGTCGTCCCCTCTTTTTTGAGGACCTTCTCTGCAGGTATCGACTCGCTTCTTTTTGGGGTCGTCCCCTCGGTCCCTCTTGAAGTCGCCTTTGTCGACGTACTTTCTGAGCTTCCCTTCCTTCAGCATCTTCTCAATCTCGTCTTTCAGAGCAAAGCATTTATCCGTCACGTGGCCGTGGTCTTAGTGAAATTCACACCATAGGTTCTTATTCCTCTTACCGGGGGCTGCCCTCAGCTTCTCAGTCCACTTCAGCGACTGGTCACTCTTTATCTCATTGAGAATCTGTTCACAGCTGACCGTCAGAGGAGTGTACCCAGCGAACTTGTCATCCGCGGATCTCTTCTTCCCCTCTTTGTTCTTCTTGGGGTATTTACTCCCACTTGCACCTCCTCTTTCTTCCTCATATTTTGCAGCCATCGCCTCTTCGGCGTTCATCACCTTTCCTGCTGTCGACAACAGCTCGGCCATCGTCCTCGGAGGGTCTTCAGCAAGCTTCCATAACAGCTTCCCCTTTTGGAGTCCCCCAATCAGGGCTGTCATAGCTATGCTCTCCTCATAGTCTTCTACCTCCAGCTTCTCCTTATTGAATCTGTCTATATAGTCCCTCAGACTCTCACTCTTCCCCTGCTTGACATAGAGCAGGTGGGTGGTCTTCTTCTGTGGCCTCACCCCGAAGCAAAAATTATGGATGAACAGGTCGGCCATCTGCTTAAAGTTTTCGATGGAATTTTTTGGAAGAAACGTGTACCAGACATGCGCAGCCCCTATCAAGGTACCAGAGAAGGCACGAAACCTCATCTCATCTGAGATAGAGTATATGTCTGCCGCCGACTGATACATCTCCACATGGTGGACGGGGTTGGTACTCCCGTCATACCTTGGGGTGACCATAGGTGGCTTGAATTTTGATGGCGTGGGGAAGTTGACTATCTTTGCCACAAAGGGTGAGCCTATGGCGTATCCCCTCTGAAGAGGGTCTTGGCTCTTCAATATATCACCAATCTTATCCTCCAACAGCTAGATTGAGTCATTCCAGGGCCTCACAGGGTCGGCCTGGCCGATGTTATCCCCTGCTGCCTCTCCGAGGTGGACGGAGGGTTCTGCTGCAGCAGGCCTGTGTCTGCTGTTTACTTCCCTTTGGGCATCATCTCGGCCTCGGGATCGGCCGTCTACTGCCTCCCTCCTGGATCTCGCAGCGCTTCTCGGTCTGGACAACTGTTCCCGCATGTCATTTACTGGGCCTAGCCTCTCAAAGGCCGACCCCCTGCTCAAGCGATCAAAGGCAGAGCCTCTTGGACGATCATCAGGGTTTGGTCTCCCACACCTCCCTCTACTGTCCTGGAGGGGTTGTACAGTATTGTTGGAGACTTCATAGGGTTCCTAGCATTCTACTGGGGCTTCCTCTCCCTCCAGATCGTCATAGCTGTCCTCAGGGCAAGGGTTTCCTTGCCTCCCCAGGTGTAAACGCCGAGGGTCAGCAACATCCCTACACCGCTGAGGGGGTGGTAGGTCTTTGCGTGGTGCCTGGGGTGGTCCCCTGACCTCATGCTGTCCTGGAGCTGCTGTCGGAGTAATCATCTCAGGTGAGACCCCTGGTGGTCTCAGTATGTTCTGGCTTAGAGTTGTGAACTGCTCCTGCATCATCCGCTGGCTTGCTGCCAGAGACTTTAGGGCTGCCGCCACATCAGCCATCTCAGACTGGGGTGGCGGCTGACTGGAACTGGGTCTTCCCCCCTCATCCGGCAGGGGAAGTGGTGGTGGTGGCATCTCAGGTGCCATGCGCTTGAGCTATGAAAAGTTGGACTGAAGAAAATACTGGTGAGCTTGAGAAACTTAGTGGGTCTCTTTCAATGGTGAAACACCTCCTCTCAGGGGGAGTGTTGGTTCACCACCAGAGTGCCTAGTGAGGCCAAGCTGTACAAAGGATGAGATGTCTTCTCGTTCCCACAGAAGGCGCCAAACTGATGATGCTAAGATTTAGCACCACCAGATTAGTGATAGTGAGCTCAAACAGTAGCAGCCATGGCAGCCATAGAGATGTATTAGTGTATAAGTATGTAGAAGGGGATGAGTATAAGAGGAAATAAGACAATGATGTATAGTGGTTCAGCCAATTTGACCTACATCCACTGTGAGTGTGTGATCCACTAAGTATGGGCACTAATGGCCTTGGATATAATGCACATAATCCTCTCTCTCTCTCTCTACTGTGTGTACAAGCAGAGTTTTAGCTAGGGCTACAGTTCATGAATCGATCTCCTGTAGGGTTGTAGGTGACAAGTATATATAGGTCTTGGGGGTGTAGTGTACCCCCCAAGTATGCATGGTGCATGTGAATGATGATCTAGCCAATCCCCTGTTGACACCTGTAGATGCCAAATGATGACATAATATTCCCTCATGTGAGGGTGTGATTCGGTTATAACGGTCTGCCACGTGTCATATGAGCCTGACGCGCACTGTTCCACGCGTGTCCCAAACCACGCGCCATCATGATACCACCCTCGGCCTATGAGCCGAGGCCGAGGCCGAGGGCAAAGTTTCTTCCGGCAATGAGCCTGGCCCAATTCTGGCCTCGTACTGTCGGCCCCTCGTACTGTCGTCTGAAGCCTGGTAGAGGGTCGACCCCTCGTAGGGTCGTCTGGGCCTGGCGAAGGGTCGGCCCCTCGTAGGGTCGTCTGGGCCTGGCGAAGGGTCGGCCCCTCTGAGGAGCCGTATGGAGCCTGTTGGAGGCGTCGGCCCCTCGTAGGGTCGTCCGTTTGGAGGTTATCATTAGCCAGGCCGAGGATATAAACGGGTATATCAAGGCTTATGAGGGCATCATTTTTGTGTTGTAAGTATACTATTGTTTCCGTATAATTTCATAATTAATTTTTGTGGTTTGGTCATCCGATATTTTTTCCGTTGTGGGTTTCCCTCATACATCAGATTGTTGGGATTTGTTTCTGTATTTTATTCTTGTTCACACCTAGATGCATATTTTAGGACAAAATTAAATTTAGTAAATCGTTTATCACAACAGTAGGTTTAAATTGGTGCAAAGTTTTTTCTTTGAATTTATTCTATTAAAGTTTAACATTTAATTTAAAAAATTAAAAATTGACTTCTATTTAGATGTAACACCACATATTTTTTAGTATTTAGAATTTAATTAATTCGGTTATTTTCAATTACTTGTGTGTCATATTTTAATTGAATTAAATATTATGTGTTTATTAAAATATTAATCGGGAGAGATAATGATTAATATTTACGGAATAAAGTGACTAAGTGAACAGTAAATAACTTGTGATAATTATTATATATCGTAGCGAGTGATATCGACGTGACTATGTTATATCTCAATTGGGAGTCGCATGTAGACTATATGTGGTCTAGATAGGAAATTTATGTAGAGTGACTCGGATGGTGATTTTGAGGTCATGGTTGGTCCTCGATGGGTCCAGATAGTCAAAATAGTGTAACCAGGGGTAATAATTGAGTCCCGGGGCCTTTTTAGACATAACTGGGCCCACACTGGGGTATTTTGGTAATTTAGGCTTGGCTCGTTAGCCTGATTTCGGGATGAAAGATTAAAAATTCAAGTCTAAGAGTTTGAGGCATCCCTAATTCATATTCTAAACCCTACAAGATTGAAAGAAGAGAGAAGGAAAAAAGTGGAGAGCTTTAGGAGCCAAAATCAAAGAGGATTGGGAAGTTCTAACACCAATTCATCTTCTAGAATGTAAAATTAGACTTTCTTTATCAAGGCAAGTGCTTATCTTTCATTATTTAAGCATGTTATAATACCCATATAATGTAGGGTTTCAATTTCATGATTTATTAGGATTTGGATGGGTAAAATTCATGATTCGGGGTAGGAATTCATGTAGAATAAATCCCTATATGTAAATTATACAAAATCACAGAATATGTGATGAATAACTTGGAAGAGATTATGGTATAATCATGAATATGCATGAAGAACACCATAAACTAGGGTTTTATGATTTTTGAGATTTAAATCGATTATTTGATGGATTTCTTTTAAATATGATGTATTATTTATGTTAGAAACAGTCCTTATATGTGTACTTGATGATTGGGTATGTTGTATGGGAGTTTGGGAAGGGTTCATAGAGGTTTGATATAGTATAAGTAGTGAAAACTCGTAAAAGCAATGAAGAGAATGAAATGTCAAGTGCGAATCGATTCGGATGCATGACCGAATCGATTCGGTAGGGCGAACCAATTTGGATCCTAAACTGAATCGAACTGTCAAGTGAGAATCAATTCGGATTTATGACCGAATCGATTCAGTAGGGCGAACCAATTTGGATCCTAAACTGAATCGATTTGGCTTCCTAGTTTTTAATAAGTTTGATTATTCTTGTAATACTTACTCATGGAACTAATTACGGGGAATTTTGGTGATGGTTGATTAATGATATAAAGAATTAGAGGGGATCAGTGGACACGTAGTAAAGGACCGGTTTAATCTTAATGAGTGTAGACTGTGGATTAAGACAGACGAGAGTTAATTGATTGTGTAGCATATCGGGAATTTGCAGATTGGGTTATGGGAAGAGTAAACGATAACCAAAGATAAATACCAGCAGAATAGTGATGTGTTAACTATTGAATTTTACTTAAGGGATTATTCGTACCCTTTGGGTAGTGAGTGATACTCAAAAAATATGAATATAATATTATGTGTGAATCATTAGTACGTCGAGTATTCGAGAGACATAAATACTACCTATAGGATATATTATAGGTTATGTGTATACATATACTGAAGATATATATATATATATATATATATATATATATATATATACATATATATTGTGTGAATACCTATTATGTGATTTGTTATGTGTGTGAACATACCTACGGTGCTTGCTATCATAGGAGGTTCCACGCAGAGGGCGATCCCACCTTGGCGATTCCAGCGAGCTCTGGATGTGTGCCCCAGAATATAGAACTTATGGCGGCTCACTATATGCTATATATTAGTGGGACTGGCTGGTCATTTGGGTATGTTAGGTATGCGCATAGCCCAAAGGTTTGAAACTATATTCACCTCCATTGTGTGTTGTTTAATTTATAGTTTGAGGAGACATTCTAAACCGATAGTCCCTGATTTAGTCTGAGAGGTACATGGAGTTGATAGCAGAGTATGCATGCATCGCGGTGACCATTTCGAGGGACGTTGTACTTGTATATATTATAATCTAATAAATACATACAAGTGTGATTATTCTACTTTTGTGTGATGGTAGAAAAGTTAGATAGTGTATATGTAAAAGTAATTTAACTATGAGAAACTTAATTAATGGTACATTATTAATATTCGGTGAATATTAATTATTGGTTTTAAGGTAGCGGGCCATATGGGCGATATGGGGGAGTAAACCGGTTGTGGTTAGTTAGATACTTATGTCTAGTTAGGTTGGATAGCATAACTAGGTGGGTAAAATAGGAGACGTTAGGTGTGAACTTTAGATGAGAGGTGAAGAACTCAAGGGAGTTTACGCTGGATTAACATGTGTATCTAATAACTTCTTTTATAACTGCAATTTAAATACTTGCTAAATATTTTTCAAAGGTTTTTGGCCCTTACCCGTGTCAAATCTATTTTCTAAAATATTTTAGGTGTCCAGCCACAGGGACACCAAGCATGATGACTCGTTCTAGGGATGCATAGCTGCAGCATTTGTAGAGGCTTGCAGGATTTATCTATACACTTCAATAATTCATTCCTAGATTGGGATTTATGATTCGGTATTTCATTTGGTCATGTTGACCATTCGATTGATACATTCTCTCAGTTTTATTTATCAGACTTTGTATTAGGATTCAATTTTATTTTCATAGACTTATGGTTTGAATATTAGTTTTGGATCTGACAGTTTATTCAGTATTTATCTATTTATCTCGTGATGATTCAGACTTCTATAAATTATGTGGATGGTTTACTTATATTATTTTAATTTCCACATGTTGTTATATGTTAATGAAAGATAAAATTTGGCACCGGCTTAATTTAATATAGGTTGTTAGTAATTTAAAAAGTTTTCGATAGTGATGATAAGAATGAACCAAATGAGATTCCTGTTTATTTTAATAATGGACTGATCACCCTTGGTTAAAATAGGCGGGGTACCATAGATGGTATCCGAGCATCAGATTCTAGTGTACATAGGATTTGTGGGGCTTACTTCGATTCCAATATGGAATCCTTTGATATAGAGCCCTATTATTAGGACTAATGAATTAACTTTTACGCATTTGAGATTAAGTTATTCTGCTATTATATTTGTATTGACTGCGAACTCATACAATTCGATCTTATTTCAGATGCCACACAGAAGAGAAAAATTGGTGAGGGTAGTGGCGAAAACCAATAAGGGAGAGGCTCAGCAGGAGCTATAGGAACCATAGCCACAGCCACCGCAGGGGACAGGGACGGAAGTAGGTGGCTATTATTATAGAACAAACAGTTAATGCCGCTAAGACTACTATGGCACTGCATTTTCCTCAGGCCCGACCACAACAGGAACCAGTGGCACCAGTTATCCAGGCCCACTCGGGGCCATCAGATTGGCAAAGAATGAGGGAGGTATTTTAGAAGGGCCACCCACCAGAGTTTCAGGGTAGTTTTGATGTGATCTTAGCTTGCTAGTGGAAGAAGGATATTCAATTCCACCTTCACATGGTTAAGTGTAGCGATGTGAAGAAGTAGATGTTGGCCATTTTTAGGCTTGTCGGAGCATATTTACAGTGGTGGGAGTCTACTACCACTATTGAGGAGAGGGACAGTATGCCTATTGTCGAGTTTTTGGTGCAGTTTGACTGTAAGAAATTTTTTCTAGTTATTAAAACAGAGATGAGAAAGAGGTTCAATGAGGTGGTTCAGGGTGACCGTTAAGTAGCTGAGTACGAGGAGGAGTTCAGAAATTTGGCAAACATTGTTCCTGATGAGGTGAACAGTGAAGAGAAGAAGAAACAGAAGTTTATGGATGGTCTAGCCTGGAGGATCAAGCAACACTTGATAGGTAACCCCATGTTGAGGACTTATACTCAAGTTATGTTGCATTTATCCATCGCCACGATTATCGCGTCCATCTGAAGATATGCAAAAAAGGGGGTGAGACTAGCCAATAAGGCAAACCAGGTGGGAACAGTGCTAAGGGAGCATCGCAATGACATTCAAGTAGACACCAGGGGTAGGATTACCAGTAGGGATTCTGCCTAGAGATTTAGGTCTGGGTTTATCTACCTGAGGGTGGTGGTTTCAGGCAGGGCCAGTAAGGTCCTCAGCAGCAATAGCATGTTCCTCATGGTCGGGTCCAAGGGAATAATGGGCAGGTCAATAGGGCCAAGGCCACCAGGACCAGCAACAGGGGCAACCCCGATAGGGCCATCAGGTCCAGAGTCATAGAGACTTCCATGGACGTTGTTTTACTTCTGTATAGATGGGACATAAGAGGAGAACTGCCCACAACAGGATAGAGCATCACATCACCAAGGGGCCTAGCAAGGGCAGCAGGCACTATTACCCCTGGCAGCACCAACACCACCAGTCCCATCACAGTAAGTGAAGCTATAGTATGGACGTGTCTAAAATGTATGAGATGTAGTCTTACATAAGGCGCCACCAACAGTAGAGGGTATGTTTCCCATTCACTGGGTTGAGAGTAGGATTTTGTTTCATACGGGGGCAGCACACCCATTTATAGCTACCATTTTTTCATGTGTGGCCTATTTATTAGAGATAGTTAGTAGTCTCATAATGTTTGTAAAGTCACATTTGGGTAGTTTTTCACATATACACTTGATTTTTAGGGGTGTGCTTATTAACGTGAGGATACAATGTTTAGTTGCCGACCTTTTAGTGTTAGATATGGAGGGTTACGACGTCATTTTAGGTATGGGCTGGTTAGCTATATAATGGGCGATGGTAGAAACATTTCGGGAGGACCATTGTGTTCTTTATTCTAGGGTAGGATATGTTCCTAGTGGCAATTCCTCTTCCCGAGGGAGGGACAAGAAACATCTATATTATATTGAGGAGGAGACCTCACGAGAGGTGATTGTCTCTTTGAATTCGATTTTAGTGGTGAAAAAGTTCAAGGATGTGTTCCAGGAGATACCCGAGATCTTGCCCAGATTCTAGTGGTTAGACGGATACTATCATCACTTTATTAAGGGTTTCTCGAAGATTACAGGTCCATTGATGAACCTGACTCCTAAAGGGGTGCCATTTGTTTGGGATGACCACTATCAGTTAGATTTAGATGAGCTAATGAGAAAATTAACCTCAACACCTATACTCGAATTGTCTAAGGGAGGAGTGGAGTATCGTGTTTACATAGATGCATCCTTGTAGGGAATTAGGGGTGCACTACAGTAGGAGGAGAGGGCAATAAATTATACATTTTCACAAGCTTAAGGCCCACAAGAGGAATCACCCCATGCATGACCTTAAGTTAGCAACGGTTGTGTTTGACTTGAGGATTTGGAGTCATTATGTTTTGGGGAGAAGTTTACCTTGTTCACGAACCATAAATCACTTCAGTATTTATTCATGTAGAATGATCTGAATATGAGATAAAGGAGATGGTTAAATTTCATGAAGGATTACCAATTTGATATTCATTATCATCCTGGGAAGGCTAACGTGGTGGCAGAGGCGTTGAGATGATGACCTACTGGGGAGATAGCATAGGTGTGGAAGGAAAGTGGAGGGAGATTCGACATGATGATAAGGTTGCCAGAGCTTGTATGCAGTATTATCTGTCATGCCTGCGATCGTTATGAGGGTGGTGAAAGCATAGGCAGGGGATTAGTTTTGCCAGGACAGAGTACGCCATTTGTTAGCTAATGGGGCGGAGTCTTATTTGATTAGTTTTGAGGGAGGATTGTGCCTCAATGGGATACTCTTGGTTCCAGAGGATGAAGATTTGAGACATACATTAATGTTATGTCAAGGTTTGTGATACATCCCGATGGGGATAAGATGTACCAGGATATGCGTAGGCATTACTGGTGGTCAGAGATGAAGCGAGACATAGCAGAGTTTGTCTAGAGGTGTCTTACCTACCATCTAGTGAAGGTAAACCACCAGAGATCGATGGTAATTTTGTAGCCACTAGAGATTCTAGTGTGGAAGTGGGAGAGTATCTCCATAGATTTCATTATCGAGTTACCGATATCACAGTGAGGTCAGGTATCCGTCTGGGTGATAGTGGATCGTTTGACTAAGGTGGCCCATTTTCTACCAGTTCGTACATATTTTGAGATGAGGAGTACGCGTTGTTGTTCATTGTCGAGATAGTGAGGCTGCACGGGGTTCCGATTAACATTGTGTCAGATCGGGATAATATTTTTAAGTCTCACTTCTGGCAGAGCTTTCAAGAGGCTATGGGCACGGATTTACGTTTAAGTACAGTGTATCACCCACAGACAGATGAGAAAATAGAAAGAGTTAATCATGTGTTAGAGGATATGATAAGGATGTGCATACTTGACTTCAGGGGTAGTTGGGAGCAGTATCTTCTATTGGTGAAGTTTGAATATTATAACTCCTACTAATTCAACGTCGGCATGGCACCATTTAAGGCACTGTATAGACGGACTTGTCATTCGCTTGCTTCCTAGTTATAGGTGGGGGATAACAAGCTATTAGGGCTATAGATGATTCAGGATACTACTGCCAAGATTGAGCTGATTTGAGGGCACATCCATATAGCTCGAGAATGAAAGAAGAGTCACATCGATGCAGATATGTGGAACATAGAGCTGGAGGTTGGTAATCGGGTTTTAGTACGGGTGTCTCCTATGAAGAGAGCCATGAGGCCACGCAAGAAAGAGAAGCTAGCACCGAGATATGTGGGACCTTTTTTATTGTCGAGAGGGTTGGACCAGTTGCATATAGGCTAGGTTTACTAGAGAATTTATGATGAATTCATGACCTATTCCATGTGTCATCACTGAAGAGGTACCAAAGGAACGAGAGATATTATTGTCATGTTCCATTAGAGCAGACAGACTTGCAGCCATATATCTCTTATAAGAAGAGACCGATCACATTACTTGATCATAGTGAGCATAAGCTACGGTCTATGGCGGTACCCTTGGTTCGAATTCAGTGGGGGAACCACAATATTAACGAGTTGACGTGGGAGCGGGAAGATGACATGCACAAATAGTATCCAAAGTTATTCACCGCAGGTAAGTCCCAATTTTAAGGACAAAATTCCTTTGTAATGGGGGAATTATGTAACACCTCGTATTTATGAGTATTTAGAATTTAATTAATTATGTTATTTTAAATTACGGGTGTGTCGTAATTTAATTGAATTAAATATTATGTGTTTATTAAAGTATTAATCGGGAGAGATAATGATTAATATTTAGGAAATAAAGTCACTGAGTGAATTGTAAATAACTTGTGAGAATTATTATACATCATAGCGAGCAATACTGACATGACTGTGTTATATCTCAACCATGAGTCACGTGTAGACTATATGAGGTTGAGATATGAAATTTATGCAAAGTGACTTTGATGGCGATTTCGAGATTGCGGTTGGTTCCAGATGGATCGATATAGTCAAATTAGGGTATCTGGGGTAGTAATTGGGTCCTAGGGCCTTTTTAGACATAATCGGCCCTGCACGGGGGTATTTAGACCATTTTAGCTTAACCCGTTAACCTAATTTCGAGATTGTGGATTAAAAACCTAAGTCTAAGAGTTTGCGGTAGCCATAATTCATATTCTAAACCCTAAGAGTTTGAAAGAAGAGATAAGGAAAAAGAGGAGATCTTAAGGAGCCAAAATCAAAGAGGATTGGGAAGTTCTAACACTGATTCTTCTTCAGCAACATAAAATCAAACCTGCTTTATCAAGGCAAGTTTTTATCTTTCATTATTTTAAGCATGTTATGATAACCACGTAGTGTAGAATTTGAATTTCATTATTTAAATGATTTCTTGGGATTTAGATGGGTGCAATTCATTATTTGGGATAGGAAATCATGTAGAATAAATCCCTATATGTAAATAATACGAAATCAGAGAATATTTTATGAATAACTTGGAAGAAATATAGGTAAAATGATGAATATACATGAACAACACCATAAACTAGGGTTATATGAATTTTGAGATTTAAATCGATTCTTGGATGGATTTCTTTTAGATATGATGTATTATTTACGTCAGAAATATTCCTTATACGTCTACTTGATGAATGGGTATGTTATATGGGGGTTAGGAAGGTTTCATGGAGATTTGATATAATATAAGTGGTGAAAACTCGAAATAGCAAAGAAGAGGATGAACTTTCAGGTGCGAATCGATTCGAGTGCATAACCATATTAATTCGCTAGGGCGAACAAATTTGGTTCCAATACCGAATCGATTCGTCTGCCCAGTTTTTGTTAAGTTTTATTATTATTGTTATACTTACGCATGGAACTAATTACGGGGAATTTTTATGATGATTTATTAATGATATAAAGACTTAAAGGGTACAAGTAGACACAAAGTTAAGGCCTAATTTAATATTAATGATTATAGAATGGGGATTGAGATCGGCAAAAGTTAATCGATTGTGTTGCGTATCGAGAATTTGCAGATTGGGTTACGGGAAGTGATTAGGCATAAATTCTTCACATTTATCCCCTTCATTTCTGTATTTTTATGATCCCGTGCGGTGTAAATAGCTTGAATTTATCTCATATCTATGATACTAACCCTTTTTGGCAAGTATTTCGTATTTTGTGTATCTCTTATGTGTTTTACAGGTATTTCATGCAAGAAAGATGGAAAAGAGAACTCAAAATAGTGAAAGAAACCAAGAATCGGGGAGTTGAGGGGTATTTTCGTAATTTTGTAGCCTTAGTCCGGAGGTAGGGCCAACTGGAAAGTTGAAGAGCTTTCAATTACAAGAATACTAGAAAAAACGGCACCTCAATCCGAGTTACGGTGAAGAAGTTATGCCTATTTGAAGTTGAGAAGAAATTCAAGAAAAAAGCTGTCAGACCCAAACCGAACCGAAGCTGAGAAAAAAATCGGCCCGCCCATTTGTCACGCTCCAGATCCGTTGCTAAATTAGTCACGCCCCAGATCCGTTACGAAATTAGTCACGCTTTCTAAGTGTGACAAATTGGCAGATACGGGATTTTTATTTTGTGCTTATCTTTTAGCCAAAAGAGTTTTATGTTTTGGGGACTCTTCTAAACGACCCTTAGCCTATATATTTAGTCATTAGGACTCTTTTTATTCAGATTTCATTGATGTAAAAGCTCCATAACATCTAGGAACATCAAGGGATTATATTGCTTCAAGATTTCATTGTTTCGGGTTTGTTTTTCACGTTTTAATTCAAGATTCTTGTTATTGTTCTTGCATGCGTATTTTTCGTAGTTGATTCAATTCATTGTTGCGTTCATAATATATATTTACATGTTTAAATCTAGTTTCATCATGAATTCATACACATGCAACGTTATTATTTCATGCATTAGTCCATTTAACATGTCCGACTAGGTTTTAAAGGTTGGGATGCATGAACCCAACCTGATGTGTTAGTGCATGTGTTTAACGTCAATCCGATGAATTTAATGATTAATTTTGATCGTATCGCGTAATTTCATAATAATTGTGGATCTTTATATCTCGTTTGCCCCGGGGTACTCGTGATGATTTAGAGTAAAATTTGAGTGTAATTACCGCGATACCGATTTACTCATCCTCAGATTAGGTATGACGCGGGCTTGAACCTCGTATACATAATGCTTGGGAGTACTAAATTTCGGGTTTGAATTAATCGGATAAATTTATGATTGACGTTGTCACTACACTACACTAGGGTTGGGGGATTGTATTCCCATCCTGTTTTCTCATCATTTAGGTCCAAAAAAATTTTGATTCAAATCTTCATTCCTCATTTAGATAATTTAGTAGTTGCATATTTCATCATAATTTCATAATTGCATTTAGTTTAATCAATCCCAAAAACCAAAAATCAATCTTTTCTTTTCTTTTTAGAGTCATCGTTAGGATTCCTCAGTCTTATTCCGTCGTCACAACTCTCGTTGTCCTTTTTCCATGAGGATCGATACCCGACTTGTCGGATTATTACTTGAACGACAGGCTTGCACTTGAGCCTAGAGAGTACACACTTTAGAGACACATTCTGAGTCGTGTCAGGAAGAGTAAACGATAACCTAAGATAAATACCAGGATAATAGTGGTGTTTTAACTACTGAATTTTCTTAAGGGATAATTGGGACCCTTGGGTAGCGAGTGATACTCGAAAAATACAAATATAATATTATGTGTGAATTATTAGTACGTCGAGTATTCGAGAGATATAAATACTACGTACGGTGTTTATACCTATATTGAAAATATATATATATATAGGTTATTTTTATACCTATTATGTGATTTGTTATGTGTGTGAACATACCTACGCCGTCACGGGAGGTTCCATGGAGAGGGAAATCCCACCTTGGAGATTCAAGCGAGGGTTGGATGTGTGCCCTAGAACATAAAACATAGGGCGGCTCACTATGTGTTGTGTATTAGTGGGACTAGTAGGTCATTTGGGTACATTAGGTATGTGCGTAGCCCAAAGTCTTAGGACTATGTTCACCTCCATTGTGTCTTGTGTTATTTATGGTTCGAGGAGACATTACGAACCGATAGTCCCTGATTTGGTACGAGAGGAACATGGATTTATTAACAGAGTATGCATGCACTACGGTGGTCGTTCTAGGGGATGTTGTTGTTTTATATATTATTGTGGGATAAATATATACAAGTGTGATTATTCTACTTGTGTGTGATGGTAGAAAAGATAGATAGTATATATCTAAAATTAATTTAAATGTGGGAAACTTAATTAATCGTGCAATATTAATATTCGGTTAATATTAATTATTGGTTTTATGGTAGCGTGTCGTATGGGCGATATAGGGGAGCTAAATTGGTTGTGGTTAGTTAGATACTTATGTCTAGGTAGGCTGGGTAGCATAACTAGGTGGGTAAAATAGGAGACGTTAGGTGTGCACTATATATTAGAGGTGAGGAACTCAAGGGATTGTACGATGGACTAATGTATGTATCTAATAACTGTTTTATAACTGCAATTTAAATATTTTTTAAAAGGTTTTGGGCTATGACCCATGTCAAATCAATTTTCCAAAATATTTTAGGTGTCCAGCCATAGGGACACCAAGCATGATGACCCATTCCAGGGATGCATAGTTGCAGTTTTTGTGGAGGCTTGCAAGATTTGTGTAGATGCTTCAGTTATTCATTCCTAGATTAGGATTTATGATTCAGTATTTCCTTTGGTCAATTTTGGCTTTGTTTATGTTGAATTTTACAACTTGAGACTTCAATTTGACTTTTAATGATATTTTTGAAAATTTTGAATTCCAATTTTTATTTATTTTGAACAAATATATTTTTGGGTTTTTCAAATTTTTATGATTTTTTTTTGGAAATTTATAGGCATTTTTTGAAAATTTGTGATACTTTAGAAATACGCACTTGTGACCCCCCCCCCCCCCCCCCCCCCCTAAACTTAGACTTTTGCATTGTCCTCAACCAAAAAGGACTAAAATCTAAACAAGGCAAAATAATAAGTGCAATAAATAAAACAAACAAATATTAAATGCAACAAGACATTATATGACCCTAGCACATAACTCAATAATACACTAAAAATCACCCCATACACGTCGGGGGTGCGATGACCTCTCATCTCTCCACAAACTCACCCGACCCCACTCACGGGGTTCGATGCTCTCCTCATCTCTCCCGTCCTAGGATTATAATCCAACAATCGGAACAAGTTGGTCCCTCGCCCATAAATAAAGGAAAGGCTGGGAGACTCATCGTGACTACTCGAAAAGAGATCCCTGGGATGCTTACTCAAAGCATAACTTGCGTGCTTTGACTCATAGGGAACTCCTAATTTTCGTTCAATTTTTGGAATGCATGGGTCGTGCTCTAAGTCGGATGAAACACACCTTTTCTCCTCACTCGCCTTCGGGACCTCTAGTGGTATGGGTGGATGGTCACAAATAAGGAATTCATCGATTTTATCTTTCCATTCGCTTTCTTCTAGGTGACTAAATGAATCCAATAGAGTTTGGACTTCGTCGTTAAGGCTCTCATCCACCGGACCGAATTCTTTTTCAAATTCTTGCATGCTCATGTCCCTTAGCTCTCTCTCTCTCTCTCGAGTAGTGCCTACATCCTCTCTTACTTTCTCGATCTCTAACTCCACCATTTTTCTTTCTTCTAACCCCCCTCTCTCTCTTTCAATTTCGGTATAAGTTCCCTCGCTCTCATGACTAAACACTAAGCAAGATTCTAAGGCGTCTCCACATAAATTTTCCTCAATATGCTCTTCTACGATCTCATCAATTAGGCTCACCGCGTGAAGATCATCTTGTTCCCCCGTATATTGGGCTACATGGAAGATGTTAGTCTCTAAGGTCAAGTTCCCAAAGGTGAGTTGCATTCATTCATTCTGAATATTGATGATTGCTTTAGCCGTAGCTATGAACGGGCGCCCAAGGATGATGGGAACATGGTTGCTCGAGGTGAAGGAGGGCTCCGCGTCCCAAATGACAAAGTCTACCGGGAAGTAGAAAGTTTCAACTTGGACGATCACGTCCTCAACTATGCCTCTTGGTATCTTCACGGTTCGATCCGCTAATTGGAGAGTGACTTTTGGGGGCTTGATATCACCCAAATCAAGTTGCCTATAAATGGAATAAGGGAGGATATTGACACTTTCTCCCAAATCAAGTAAGGCTTTTTCGATTTTATTTTCTCCAATGATGCAGGAAATGGTGGGTGCACCGGGATCTTTAAATTTAGGCGGGAGATCGTTAAGTAGAATGGAGCTCACGTTCTATGCTAGAAAGGCATTTTTCTTTACCTTCATCTTTATCTTTACTGTCAACAAATCTTTGATGACTTTTGCATAAGCTGGAATTTTCTTAATGGCATCAAAGAAAGGTAAGTTCGGCTTTACTTGCTTTAGTGCGTTCAGCACTTCATCACGTGGGTTTCCTTTATGTGAATGAATCAACCTTTGAGGAAATGGTGTCGTAGTGGGTAGTTTCACTACTTCCTCGGGCTCACCAGTGTCGTCTTTATCACTCTCATTCAAGGGTTCATCTTGCATCTTTTGTGCCGGGCAAAATCTCCTTGTCTTTAGGTACATCTTGTGGGGGAGGAGACAAGTCAACTACTCTCCCACTACGTAGAGTGTTAATTGCGCTACATTGCTTAGGAAGGTAATGGGGTGTCGAGCTGACACTAGTTTGACCTTGGAGAGGTCTTTGGCCCTGGGCAGGAAACTTGCCCTTCTCTTGGACGCTCAATGAGGATTGTACCTTTGACATATTTGAATTTATGTCTTTGATCAGGTGATCATATTTAGCATTGGTTGCAGTCTGGCTAGTGATAAATTGATTCATAGTATCCTCGAGAGTTCTCCGCGGTGGAGGGATATACGCTCCTTGAGGTGGTGGCGCTAGAACATGTCCTTGAATGTGTGGAGCTTGTTGAAAGTGTTGTGGTGGAGGAGGGACAACATGTGAAGGAGGGTTCATTGAGGCATGTTATTGACCATAGATAAAACCAGGATGGTTTTTCCATGAAGGGTTGTATGAATTCCCGTGCGGTGCACCGAAATTACCCTTAAATCCTCCTATACCACTAACTTGCTCCTAAAGCATTACTTTGTAGGCGGGTATAATAGGGCATTCCTTAGTTGAATGACCTGCCTCACAAATCGCACACACCTTCTCGACGAGGTTTGGTATGGATCCAGCTGATCCTTTTCCATATATCTCGCATAGGTCTCGAAATCCTTTCTCAAGGGTATCCAATCGACTGTCCGTCATAGAATTCTTATCTACGTGAAATAGGCCGGACCCCGACGGAGTGGTGATCACTTGATGATTTCGATTTTGAGCATTAGGATCAGAAGTATCCCAGGTTTGTGTAGTCTCGGCGACATGCCTCAGGTGAAGTTCAACATCGTGGGCATTTAAATCGACAAACGGACCACTTCCCATGGTTTCAACAAGTTGCTTGGAGTTAAGGTTCAGCCCATTATAGAGAAAAGAAATGATTTGAGCTGCATCAAATCCATGATGTGGGCATGAAGTAACCAACTCATTGAAACGCTCGTAACATCGATGAAATGGCTCATTTTCAGATTGTCTGAACGCCTGAATTTGAGCCTTTATGGAGATTATTCGATGTGGAGGGAAGAATTTCTTAAGAAATCTAGATTGCAACTCGTTCCAAGATGGAATCGAGCTTGGAGGCAAAGACCATAGCCGGGTATTAGCTTTATCTTTGAGCGAGAAGGGTAAGAGTTTGAGGCGGATCACCTCTTGTGTGCAAGTTTGATCATTGAGAGTATCGCACACATCCTCAAATTCCCTAATGTGAAGATATGGTTTTTCAGAATCCATACCATGGTAATGAGGTAACATTTGGATCATCCCATTTTTTAAGCGGAATTGCCCAGAATTATACGGGAGTATAATGCATTGCGGAGTGACAGTGCGCTCGAGATATAAGAATTCTCTCAGCGGGCAGTATGGGGCCTCTTCCTCACCGACGGCTGGACTACCGTGTTACGACATCTCCCTCTCTCTTAAGACTCGGTGCTCTCACTTGGTGTGCTCGAAGTGTGCTCGGAGGTGTGTCCTAAGAAGGAAAACAGAGTGTTATTGGAGATTGAGTGTCACGGTGTGGGAGGTGGGATCCAGAACTGTGGGGCAGTAGGAGTGTGGGGACTATCGGGGTTGTACTCAACGATTGGATTTTCGTGAATGCTGGTTGGAGTATTATGGGGTGTGGGAGTGAGTTTAGAATTTTGCATTAATGTCTTAAGAGAGATGATGGTGAATCTTTTTGTGATTTTTGAATTTTTTTTATATGTTTTTGGATTTTTGGAGATTTTTGGTCAAAGCTTTGGATTGACTCGATCTAATCCTAAGTCTACCTAATTCCCTGGCAACGGTGTCAAAAACTTGACGCGACTCAGAATGTGTCTTCAGAAGTGCGTTCACTCTAGGCTCAAGTGCAAGCTTGTCGCTCAAGTAATAATCCCAGTAAGCCGGGTATCGATCCTCAGGGAAAAAGGACAACGAAGTTGTGATGACGGGAAAAGACGAAGGAATCCTAACCTTGACTCTAAAAAAAAGGGAAAATGATTTGATTTTGGGAATGATTATAACTAAATGCAAGTATGAAATTATAACAAGATGGAAATACACGAAATTATCTAAAATATGATTGAAAAATGATTTGAAACTTTTAACTAAGTGATGGGAAAAATAGGTCGGGAATACAATCCCCCAACCCTAGTGTAGTGCAGTTATAATACTAATCGTAAATTTAACTGATTAATTTGACCCAGAATTTAGTACTCCCAAGCATTACGTATACGAGGTTCAAGCCCGCGTCATACTTAATCTGAGGATGAGTAAATCGGTATAGCGATAGTGACACTCGAATTGCATTCTAAATCATCCCGATTACCCATAGGCAAACGAGATATAAAGATCTACAATTGTTGTGTACCTACGCAATACGGTCGTAATCAATCACTAAATTCAGAGGATTAATGTTATACACATGCAACTAACACATCAGGTTGGGTTCCTGTATCCCGGCTTTAGAAAATCTAGCCTAACATGCTGAAAGTAATGAAAACAGTGTTTGATTTGCAGAAAAACATGATTAAACTATGGAAAATTGGTAGAATGATGTAAAACATAATTAAACATATGAAATTACTTACTAATCTTACCAAAGCACTCAAAGTATTATCTAGAATTACTGGTAATTACTGAAATCTGATCAAAGCCTCAATCTTGGAATTAAAAGAACAAACTATGTCTAAACTAGGGTTTCTAGAAAAATAAGGAAAATTATACTAATTCTCCGTGCTAAGAATGATAATAAAATGGGTTTATATACCCTACAAGACTCCAATAGTTTTAGTAGCACTAGGAATCTCCACTAGAGGAAAATTAGAAAATTAAAATTACGACAGCCGGACCGGTCCCCTCATCCTCTGAACCGGTTTGCCTTTATCCGGACCGGTCCTGTCCTCCTCCAGACCGGTTTTCCTTGAATGCGGACCGGTTCTTTTATTTCTCGGGTGGAACGGTCCGGGGCGGACCGATTCTTTTTATTTTCATCCTTCTTCGGTTTGAATGCGGTCCGGGCTTCTCTGGAATGTGGCAGTACGGACCGGTTCTTTTAATTTCTGGGCGGATCGGTCCTGTGCGAATCGGTTCTTTTAATTTCTGGGCGGACCGGTCCTCTCTTTATTTGACTTTTTCTTCTATCTTTGACTGCTGATAACATTCACATCGGGACACCGATTGAGGTGTCGTTTTTTCCAGTGTTCTTATAGTTGAAAGCTCTTCAACTTTCCAATTGGCCCCACCTCCGGAATAAGGCTAAAAATTACAAAAATACCCTTTACTCCCCGTTTCTTGGTTTTCTTTCACTCTTTTGAGTTCTCTTTGGCACTAACTTGCATAAAATACCAGTAAAACACATAAGGGATACACAAAATACGAAATACTTGCCAAAAAGGGTTAGTAGCATAAATATAAACCAAATCCAATCTATTTACACCGCACGAGATCATAAAAATACCGAAATTAAGGGGATAAATGTGAAGAATTTATGCCTAATAAAATCCCCCTAACTTAGAACTTTGCGCGTCCCGAGCAATGTAAAAGAATCCTAGCAAGTCTTAACTCTTGAAAATCACATTTGATTTGGATAGAATACCTTTCTCGCGGGCAAACGATTGCATTGAGCAGATGCAATAAGCCTTTAAACCCCTAGGTCACCCTAGTAGGACGAGTTGTGTCTCGTGAGGGTTTGCAGAGAATATACCCACAAAATTCGACTCAAGGAAAAATCAAAATACGCAAAAATTGTATAACTCAAACTTTCCCAGAAAATAGTCATCATCAAGTCATATTTACAAATCTCAAATCATAGTGCATGTGTGTGAAGACGGAATTATAACCGCGAATTTCCACCGATTGATCATTACGTTACTTACCCGAAAGTTTGTTTTGATTTCAAAATCTCACGGAATGCTCTCACAAACGAATCACTCGGAATGTGGCTATTCTCTCGGTATGCGTGATAAAAAGAGTAAATGTAATGGACGCAAAGTCACGCGTACAAGTAGAAAGACGGAAATTTCATAGTGATAGGATCTCATCAATGGATTACGGTTTCAAAAATGAGAACATTGCCTCTTTTTTGCACATTTAATCTCTTATATTATCTTTTGGTGCATTAGTCTCCACGTGGTAATCAATTTTGCAATTTGGACTCGGTTAGGACTTTTTCAGGTTTTAAGGTATATTGGGTAAAATGAAAGAGGTAGGGAAGGTTGGAATTGGAAAAATCATTTATGATGTCCATTTGTGCTTTTTTCGGGCTATTGCTTATTTTTTTTCTATATTTTCTGTTTTTCACTTCTTTTCTTGCTATTTTTGTTGAGCATATCTATTTTTTTTCTTGCCCCTTTTTTCTGCACTTTTTGGACCAAATTCTAAATTTTTCCAAGTTTCGCAATTCCGGGCTTTGGGTTGTTTCGGGTTGTCAAACGAAAGGAAAAATTTCTTTGGCTCAATTTGGGTTGCAAAAGGGGTGATTTTTTGCTACTTTTTCTGGACAATATTTTTGGGTGACAAACAAGGTCCTACTTCATTGTCCAAAATGCCAATTGTGTTACCATATGCGTTTCGAGATGAATTTAAGTTTAGAGATTGCTTTTGCAACGTTTTTCAAGGCAATATCACACACATTTTTCATAACCGATCAAAATGAAAGGATTGAGATCCTCGACGACGTTTTAGGCACTGAAGAGAACTTTGAGTTAACAATTAACTCGGATTGATTTAGAAACTCGCAAAAATTGATAGACTCGAATCTCACCGGGTTTGTTAATCTCCACACTTATTAATTAAGTCGTCAATTTTCGCTCAATTTCCATCTTTGGTCAATTTTGGCTTTGTTTATGTTGAATTTTACAACTTGAGACTTCAATTTGACTTTTAATGATATTTCTGAAAATTTTGAATTCCAATTTTTATTTATTTTGAACAAATATATTTTTGGGTTTTTCAAAATTTTATGATTTTTTTTTTGGAAATTTCTAGGCATTTTTTGAAAATTTGTGATGCTTTAGAAATACGCACTTGTGACCCCCCCCCCTAAACTTAGACTTTTGCATTGTCCTCAACCAAAAAGGACTAAAATCTAAACAAGGCAAAATAATAAGTGCAATAAATAAAACAAACAAATATTAAATGCAACAAGACATTATATGACCCTAGCACATAACTCAATAATACACTAAAAATCACCCCATACACGTCGGGGGTGCGATGACCTCTCATCTCTCCACAAACTCACCCGACCCCACTCACGGGGTTCGATGCTCTCCTCATCTCTCCCGTCCTAGGATTATAATCCAACAATCGGAACAAGTTGGTCCCTCGCCCATAAATAAAGGAAAGGCCGGGAGACTCATCGTGACTACTCGGAAAGAGATCCCTGGGATGCTTACTCAAAGCATAACTTGCGTGCTTTGACTCATAGGGAACTCCTAATTTTCGTTCAATTTTTGGAATGCATGGGTCGTGCTCTAAGTCGGATGAAACACACCTTCCCTCCTCACTCGCCTTCGGGACCTCTAGTGGTATGGGTGGATGGTCACAAATAAGGAATTCATCGATTTTATCTTTCCATTCTCTTTCTTCTAGGTGACTAAATGAATCCAATAGAGTTTGGACTTCGTCGTTAAGGCTCTCATCCACCGGACCGAATTCTTTTTCAAATTCTTCCATGCTCATGTTCCCTAGCTCTCTCTCTCGAGTAGTGCCTACATCCTCTCTTACTTTCTCGATCTCTAACTCCACCATTTTTCTTTCTTCTAACCCCCCTCTCTCTTTCGATTTCGGTATAAGTTCCCTCGCTCTCATGACTAGACACTAAGCAAGATTCTAAGGCGTCTCCACATAAATTTTCCTCAATGTGCTCTTCTACGATCTCATCAATTAGGCTCACCGCGTGAAGATCATCTTCTTCCCCCGTATATTGGGCTATATGGAAGATGTTAGTCTTTAAGGTCAGGTTCCCAAATGCGAGTTGCATTCTCCAATTCCGAATATTGATGATTGCGTTAGCCGTAGCTAAGAACGGGAGCCCAAGGATGATGGGAACATGGTTGCTCGAGGTGAAGGAGGGATCCGTGTCCCAAATGACAAATTCTACCGGGAAGTAGAAAGTGTCAACTTGGACGATCACGTCCTCAACTATGCCTCTTGGTATCTTTACGGTTCGATCCGCTAATTGGTGAGTGACTTTTGTGGGCTTGAGATCACCCAAATCAAGTTGCCTATAAATGGAATAAGGGAGGATATTGACACTTTCTCCCAAATCAAGTAAGGCTTTTTCGATTTTATTTTCTCCAATGATGCAGGAAATGGTGGGTGCACCGGGATCTTTAAATTTAGGCGGGAGATCGTTAAGTAGAATAGAGCTCAAGTTCTATGCTAAAAAGACATTTTTCTTTACCTTCATCTTTCTCTTTACTGTCAACAAATCTTTGATGACTTTTGCATAAGCTGGAATTTGCTTAATGGCATCGAGGAAAGGTAAGTTCAGCTTTACTTGCTTTAGCACGTCTAGAACTTCATCACGTGGGTTTCCTTTATGTGAATGAATCAACCTTTGAGGAAATGGTGCCGCGGTGGGTGGTTTCACTACTACCTCGGGCTCACCAGTGTTGTCTTTATCACTCTCATTCAAGGGATCATCTTGCGTCTTTCATGCCGGGCAAAATCTCCTTGTCTTTAGGTACGTCTTGTGGGGGAGGTGACAAGTCAACTACTCTCCCACTACGTAGAGTGTTAATTGTTCTACATTGCTCAGGAAGGTCATGGGGTGTCGAGATAACAATAGTTTGACCTTGGAGAGGTCTTTGGTCCTGGGAAGGAAACTTGCCCTTCTCTTGGACGCTCAATGAGGATTGTATCTTTGACAGATTTGTATTTATGTCTTTGATCAGGTGATCATATTTAGCATTGGTTGCAGTCTGGCTAGTGATAAATTGATTCATAATATCCTCAAGGGTTCTCCGCGGTGGAGGGATATACGCTCCTTGAGGTGGTGGCGCTTGTACATGTCCTTGCATGTGTGGAGCTTGTTGAAAGTGTTGTGGTGGAGGAGGGACAACATGTGAAGGAGGGTTTATTGCGGCATATTAATGACCATAACTAAAACCAGGATGGTTTTTCCATGAAGGGTTGTATGAATTCCCGTGCGGTGCACCGAAATTACCCTTAAATCCGCCTATACCACTAACTTCCTCCTGAAGCATTACTTTATAGGCGAGTATAGTCGGGCATTCCTTAGTTGAATGACCCGCCTCATAAATCGCACTAACCTTCTCGACGGGGTTTTGTATGGATCCAGCTGGTCATTTTCCATATATCTTGCATAGGTCTCGAAATCCTTTCTCAAGGGTATCCAATCGACTGTCCGTCATAGAATTCTTATCTACGTGAAATAGGCCGGATGCCGACGGAGTGGTGATCACTTGACGATTTCGATTTCGATTTTGAGTGTTAGGATCAGAAGTATCCCAGGATTGAGTAGTCTTGGAGACATACCTCAGGTGAAGCTCTGCATCGTGGGCATCTAAATCGACAAAAGGACCACTTCCCATGGTTTCAACATGTTTCTTGGAGATAAGGTTCAGCCCATTATAGAGAAAAGAAATGATTTGCGCTGCATCAAATCCATGATGTGGGCATGAAGTAACCAACTCATTGAAATGCTCGTAACATCGATGAAATGGCTCATTTTCAGATTGTCTGAACGCCTGAATTTGAGCCTTTATGGAGATTATTCGATGTGGAGGGAAGAATTTCATGAGAAATCTAGATTGCAACTCGTTCCAAGATGGAATCGAGCTTGGAGGCAAAGACGTAAGCCAGGTATTAGCTTTATCTTTGAGCGAGAAGGGTAAGAGTTTGAGGAGGATCACCTCTTGTGTGCAAGTTTGATCATTGAGAGTATCGCACACATCCTCAAATTCCCTAATGTGAAGATATGGTTTTTCAAAATCCATACCATGGTAATGAGGTAACATATAGATCATCCCATTTTTGAAATGAAATTTCCCGGCATTATACGGGAGTGTAATGCATCCCGGGGTGACAGTGCACTCGAGATATAAGAATTCTCTCAGCGGGTGGTATGGGGCCTCTTCCTCACCGGCGGCTGCACTACCGTGTTGCGATATCTCCCTCTCTCTTTAGACTCGGTGCTCTGACTTGGTGTGCTCGAATTGTGCTCGGAGGTGTGTCCTAAGAAGGAAAACGGAGTGTTATTGGAGATTGAGTGTGACGGTGTGGGAGTTGGGATCCAGAACTGTGGGGCGGTAGGAGTGTGGGGACTATCGGGGTTGTACTCAACGATTGGATTTTCGTGAATGCTAGTTGGAGTATTATGGGGTGTGGGAGTGAGTTCAGAATTTTGCATTAATGGCTTATGAGAGATGATGGTGAATCTTTTTGTGCTTTTTGAATTTTTTTTATATGTTTTTGGATTTTTGGAAATTTTTGGTTAATGCTTTGGATTGACTCGATCTAATCCCAAGTCTACCTAATTCCCCGAAAACGGCGCCAAAAACTTGACGCGACTCAGAATGTGTCTTCAGAAGTGCGTTTACTCTAGGCTCAAGTGCAAGACTATCGCTCAAGTAATAATCCCAGTAAGTCGGGTATCGATCTTCAGGGAAAAAGGACAACGAAGTTGTGATGACGGGAAAAGACGAAGGAATCCTAACCTAGACTCTAAAAAAAAGGGGAAATGATTTGATTTTGGGAATGATTATAACTAAATGCAAGTATGAAATTATAACAAGATGAAAATACACTAAAATATCTAAAATATGATTGAAAAATGATTTGAAACTGTTAACTAAGTGATGGGAAAAATAGGTCGGGAATATAATCCTCCAACCCTGGTGTAGTGTTGTTATAATACTAATCGTAAATTTAACTGATTAATTTGATCCGAAATTTAGTACTCCTAAGCATTATGTATACGAGGTTCAAGCCCGCGTCATACTTAATCTGAGGATGAGTAAATCGGTTTAGCGATAGTGACACTCGAATTGCATTCTAAATCATCCCGGCTACCCAGAGGCAAACGAGATATAAAGATCTACAATTGTTGTGTACCTACGCAATACGGTCGTAATCAATCACTAAATTTAGAGGATTAATGTTATACACATGCAACTAACACATCAGGTTGGGTTCATGTATCCCAGCCTTAGAAAATCTATCCTAACATGCTGAAAGTGATGAAAACAGTGTTTGATTTGCAGAAAAATATGATTAAACTATGGAAAATTGGTAGAATGATGTAAAACAGAATTAAACAGATGAAATTACTTACTAATCTTACCAAAGCACTCAAAGTATTATCTATAATTACTCGTAATTACAGAAATCTTATCAAAGCTTCAATTTTGGAATTAAAAGAACAAATTGTGTCTAAACTAGGATTTCTGGAAAAGTAAGGAAAATTATACTAATTCTTCGTGCTAAGAATGATAATAAAATGGGTTTATATACCCTACAAGACTCCAAGAGTTTTAGTAGCACTAGGAATCTCCATTAGAGGAAAATTAGAAAATCAAAACTGCGACAGCCGGACCGGTCCCCTCCTCCTCTGGACCGGTCCGGTCCTCCTCCAGATCGGTTTGCCTTGAATGCGGACCGGTTATTATATTTCTGGGGACGGACCGGTTCTTTTTATTTTCTTCTTTCTTCGGTTTGAATTCGGTCCGAGGTTCTCTAGAATGTGGCAGTGCGGACCGGTTCTTTTAATTTCTGGGCGGACCGGTCCTCTCTTTATTTGACTTTTTCTTCTATCTTTGACTGCTCATAACTTTCACACCGGGACACCGATTGAGGTGCCATTTTTTCCAGTGTTCTTGTAGTTGAAAGCTCTTCAACTTTCCAGTTGGCCCCACCTCCGGAATAAGGCTGAAAATTTACAAAAATGCCCTTTTCTCCCCGTTTCTTTATTTTCTTTCACTCTTTTGAGTTCTCTTTGGCACTAACTTGCATGAAATACCTCTAAAACACATAAGAGATACAAAAAATACGAAATACTTGCCAAAAAGGGTTAGTAGCATAAATATAAACCAAATCCAATCTATTTACACCGCACGAGATCATAAAAATACCGAAATTAAGGGGATAAATGTGAAGAATTTATGCCTAATCAGTCATCGACACAAAGCAACCACATCTGAACCAATCAACCTCGTAGTTGTCCAAGCCGAGGTTGCACCAGTCAAGGACACAATGCCTAGCATTTATAAGAGCATGTAAGGTTGGGAATGCGTGGAAAAAATCAGTTGTAACCGAATCAATCCCCTCACGTGAGGGAATATTTCATCATCATCCTCTACACGTGGCAGTGATAGGTGGCTTCACTAGATTGGATAGATCATCACACATAAGCTCATTGCATGCTTGGGGGGTACATTACACCCCTAAATACTATATATACTTGTCTTTTCCTACCTTGTAGAGGATCCATTTTTTACAAACCCTAGCCAAACTCAGTTGCATTTATAGTAGAGAGAGAAAGTGGAGTGATTGTATTGCTAAGGCCATTAGGTCCCTCTTCTGATAGTGATTCTTACACTAACTTGCACAGTGGACGTAGGCCAGATTGGATGAACCACTTGCATTCTAGTGTTCATCCTCTTCTCCGCACCTCCTTCTATATATATACACTCTGTTGTGCTGCCAATGTTATCACTTGCTTGAGCTTGTCAACACCTGACCCGGTGTGCTATTCATGGCATCATCATTTTAGAGGCGTCTGTTGGAACAAGAAGATTCATTTCTTCCTTTTTTGCAGCTTAACCTCACTAGAGACTCCGATTGTGAACAATGCCTCACCCTTCGCGTGAAATTGTGTCACCATTGAAAGAGGTCCATTCAGGTATCAAGCTCTCTAATATTTTCATTGCAAGCTCTTTAGTCCTAACATATGGCACCAGAGTTACCAGCACCTCCTCCACCATCTGGTGTTGGAGGACCCAGTTCCATCCAAGCACCACCCCAGTCCGAGATGGCTGAGGTGGTAGCAACCTTGAGGTCCTTGGCGGCAATGCAGCAAATAATGAAGGATCAATTTGCCAAGATATGTCAAAACATAATAAGACCACCTGGGGTCTCACCATAAATGATTACTCCAACAGCTATTCAACCACATCCTGAGGCCAGGGGACCACCCCATGCACTGTGAAAGTACTAACCTACACCTCAGCGGAGGAGGGATGTTACTGACCCTAGGCGTTTATGTCTGGGGAGGCACGGAAACCCTTACCCTGAGGATAGGTATTATGAAATTAAAGCAGAGGATGCTCCAGCAGACTGCTGGGAGCCATATGAGGTTTCAAACAACACAGTATGTCCTATACAACAAAGCCGAGGTTGTGGAGCAAGACGAGCCGAGGTTGGTGATACCCAGCAAAGAGGATCAGCTTTTGATTGCTTAAGTAGAGGTTCGGACTTTAAAAGGCTCGTCCCAGTTAATGATCTGAGGCAAAGGTTATCCAGGTCAAGAAGTGTAGCTGGCTCACAAAGGGAATGTGGTGAACATAGGCCTCATCATGGCCGACCCCACCATGGTCGAGATTGTGGCCAGGAGGTCAACATTCGACGTTGTTTAGTTCACCCCTTGGAGGTGGCTGGGGACAACCTCAGCCAGGCCGACGTTGCAAAACCATGGAATGAATCCATTCAACGGCTAGAAGAAGAGATAGGGAACCTCGTAAAAATTCGAGACCAGCTCCAAAGGGGATTCTCACAGGGCTCCCTATTTGTGGCAAGAATTCTGAACTTCCCAACCCCTGCCAAATTCAAACCACCAATGGTGTCTCCCAAGTATGATCGAAGTACCAACCCTATACATCATATTGAGATGTATCAGTCTCCATTAGACATTTATTCAATCCCTGATGAGATGAGGTGCCGAGCTTTCTCAAGCACCTTGACGGGAGCTTCACATATTTGGTTCACTTCTCTTCTTAAAAATTCTATTGAGAACTTTAAGGGCATGGCTGAGCATTTCATACATAACTTCTGTTTTGGGGTGAGACCTTAAAAGAAGGAAAACCATCTGCTCTACGTAAAGCAAGTTAAGAATGAAAGCCTCAGAGACTACATTGCAATATTCAACAAGGAAAAATTGGAGGTTGAAGATTACGAAGCGAACATAACTATGGCAGCCCTTATAGGAGGACTTTAGAAGGGGAAGTTACTTTGGAAGCTTGCTGAAGACCCTCCTAAATCTATGGCCGAGCTGTTAGCAACAGCTGGTAGGATCATGAACACTGAAGAAGCAATGGTTGCAAAGTATGAGGATGATAATGGAAGCAGCAGTGGGAAATTCCAAAGGAAGAAGAATAGAAAGAAGAGGGATGCAGATGACAAGTTTGCACACTACACTCCTCTAATTGTGAGATGCGAACACATCCTCAACGAAATAAATAATGAAAGGTCCCTGAGATGGCCAAAGAAGCTGAAAGCTCCTCTTCATAAGAGGAACAAGAATCGGTGGTGCGAGTTCCACCAAGACCACGGCCATCTGACTGACAAGTGTTTCGCCTTAAAGGATGAGATTGAGAAGATATTAAAATCTATAAAACTCATAAAGTACGTAGATAGAAGAGCTTCTAAGGGAGGAAGAGACGACCCTAAAGAGAAGAATAATGACAGGTGCTAGGAAGATGCCCATACCAGAAGAGCTGAGGACTCAGATGATGATGATGATGACCCGGACCTCCCACCAAAAGATGATAATGTCCCAGTGAAGATATTTGGTATGATCTCTTTCGGGGTGAACACCATCTGTAGAGGACTAGTAAGGGGTGGCTCAGAGGTAGCCGACCGCAAAGCTAACGTGGCAAAGGCCAAGTCAGTGACCAAAGTAGAGGTTGTGAATTTGGCATCTTTAGAGGTAAAACAAAAGAAAAGAAAGAAGGTAGATATGGATATTCTCATAGTTGGTTTTCACGACTGGATTTCAAAGGCATCTTACCTCCGCACGTTGACCCTTTGGTAATCACCACTAGGGTGCATGGATGTGAGGTTCAAAGAATCCTCGTTGATGGGGGAAGTTCATTAGACATAATATTTTGGCCCTGTTTCAAGAGCCTGGGCCTCAGCGGAGCTAGGCTTGTCCCTTATCATCATCCTTTGATTGGCTTCAGCGGGGAAAAGGTTCACCCATTGGGTATGTATGAGATGGATGTGAGAATGGGAGATGAGTGGCCTAACAAGTTGACCAGAAAAATAAATTTCTTTGTGATAAATGAGAACATCTTCTTAGCTCACAACCTCATCATAGGAAGAGTAGACCTCAAGGAATTTGAGGTCATGCCTTCAACGGTCCACCAAATTCTAAAATTCTCAACTCCCTATGGAGTAGGGGAAGTGCAAGGTGACCAAATATCGGCACGTGAATGCTAATTCAACTCTGTAGAAGAGAGAGAGTCTCATAAGAAGGCAACAACCACATACAACATCGACACACTTGATCCTAGAGATCAGATAAAGCTCAAGAAGGGATAGGCCGCGAAAGAGGTAGAATCCATCGTCCTCAATGAGGATGATCTGGAAAAAATCATCCAAATCGGCAAAGACCTAAGACCTGAGATCAAGGAAGAGTTGGTGAAGTTTTTAAGGAAGAGAAAAAGAGTTTTTTCCTGCAGCCACGCAGACATGCCAGGTATTGATCTTAAGGTCATGTGCCACAAACTCAATGTTACGGAAGACGCTAAGCCCGTCAAGCAAAAAAGAAGAGTATACTCAAGAAAAGAGTATGACATCATCAGAGAAGAGGTTAGAAAGCTTTAAAAAACCAAGTTTATCAGGGAGGACATATACCCCGAGTGGTTGTCCAATGCAGTCATAGTGCCAAAGGCAATTAGGAAATGGAGGATGTGCGTAGATTTCACTTATTTGAACAAGTCTTATCCGAAAGACAGTTTCCCTCTGCCTCGTATTGATCAGATGGTGGATGCCATAGCTGCACATGAGCTCATGAGCTTCATGGATGCCTATTTAGGGTATAATCAGATCTTCATGAACTCGGAAGACTCCGAGAAGACAACGTTCATCACAGATAAGGGGACCTATTGCTACATGGTCTTCGAGATGAAAAATGCAGGTGATACTTACCAACGTCTTATAAATAAGATGTTTGAGGATCAAATAGGCAAGTCCATGGAAGTGTATGTGGATGACATGCTGACGAAGAGCCTTAAGGCCGACACTCATGTTGTCGACCTTGAAAAAATCTTTGACACAATGGACAGATACAAGATTAAGCTCAACCCAGCCAAGTGTGTCTTCGAGGTAGGAGCAGGAAAGTTTATGGGATTCATCATCCATTAGAGGGGAATAGAAGTTAACCCTAAAAAGATCAAGGCCTTGCTAGAAATGAAGACACCCAGATCTATCAAAGATGTTCAGAGGTTAATCGAAAGAGTTGCTACACTTAACAGGTTCATCTCAAGAGCTACAGACAAGTTTCTTCCCCTTTTCAAAGTACTAAGAAAGGCCTTCGAATGGGATGAGGAGTGTGAAAAAGATTTTAAGGAGCTCAAGTCTTACCTCGGCACTCCTTTACTCCTGTCTCGGCCCGTTCTGGGGGAGAGGTTATATGTATATCTAGCTATTTCAGAATCATCCATTAGTGCAGCCATTGTAAGAGAAGATGATGGAGTGCAGAGGCCAGTATACTTCAATAGTAAAGCTCTTCTAGGGTCTGAACAGAAGTACCCTCGAATGGAAAAATTATCTTATGCTTTGATACATGCTTCTAGGAAGATGAATCCATACTTCCAATACCACTTTATGTTTGTCCTCACTGATTCCCCACTCGGACAGGTCCTCCATAAGCCTGAGAAGTCAGGTAGGTTGATGACCTGGGCCATCGAGTTGGGGAAGTATGACATTATTTATCAACACAGGCTTGCCATCAAGGGGCAGGCACTTGCAGACTTTTTAATAGAGTTTATCTGGGAAGAGGTTGAGATTGAAATTAGTCAGAGGGCTGCTGATGAACCAAACATAAACGTCTTCCAAGGTTCAAATGAGGTTGGGTCAAGTAGACCTGGAAAAAGAGTAGTTGAAAATAAGGAAGACAGGCACCTCTTTAAGCAAAGGACCCTATCAGAGGGGAAATTCTCTTCAAATGAAGATGTTTGGTACCTCTTCGTTGATGGGTCATCTTGTGAAAGCGGAAGCAGAGCAGGGTTGATAGTGTCAGCACTAGATGGTACCGACATTGAATATGAGCTAAGGTTAAACTTTAAAGCTTCAAACAATGAGTCAGAGTATGAGGCATTAATAACATGTCTCTCCTTAGTAAAAGCCCTTAGTGTTGGCCGACTCCTAGTCCACAGTGACTCAAGGTTAGTTGTCAACCAAATCCTGGGAGTGTATGAGGCCAAATATGAAAGGATGGCCAAATACCTGAAGGGGTGAGAATGGTACTATAAAGCGTCAAGGAAGTGAAGATAAATAGGATACCTCGGTAAGACAACAGTCGATCCGATGCACTCGCGAGGTTGCCCTCAGCAACAAGGATCGACACAAAAGGAATAGTACCAGTTGAGATTCTACTCAAGCCAACTATTGAAGAAGAAGAGGTTGCCAGAACTTGCCTCAATTTGAATATGGGAGCCTCATGGATGGACCATCTTATCAGATACATCAAACGGGGAGAGCTGTCAGAATCAAAGTTAGAAAGGAGAAAGCTGAGGTTCAAGGCTGCCAAGTTCTCAATTGTAGGAGATGTTTTGTATAAGAAGGGGTTCCTACTCCCTCTCCTCAGATGTGTCCACCCTTAAGAGGTTCTATGCATATTGTAAGAAGTACATGAGGGCTCTTTCTCCAGTCACATAGGAGAAAGACCTTTAGCTAAGAGGATAATCACTCAGGGGTACTGATGGTCGACCTTGGCCAAAGATGCAGTGGCATATGTAAAGAAATTCGATAAGTGCCAGATATTCTCCACCATCCCTTATCAACCTCATCAACCTATGACGTCAATCAGCTCACCTTGGCCATTTATAATATGGGGTATTGACTTGGTAGGACCCTTGCTAAGAGCTGAGAACAACTATTGATTCTTAGTAATGGCAATTGATTACTTCTCCAAATGGGTAGAGGTTGAGCCAATGATCACAATTACAGAATAGAAAACCATCCAGTTCATCTAGAAGAACATCATATGCACGTATGGTCTTCTAAACACACTCATCTCAAATAATGGAACCCATCTCAAGAATGTTTCCTTAGAAAAAACTGTGAAAGAGTGGGGATCAAGAAGTTCTTCTCTTCTCCTGGCTGACCCCGTGTAAATGGGAAGACCGAGGTCACGAATCGAAAAATCCTTGACCGGGTAAAGAGAAGGTTGGAAGAGGCCAAAGGGAGATGGTCAGAGGATGCATACTCTGTGTTATGGGCCTACAGGACGACAACCAGGACACCAATGGGAGAGACTCCTTTTATGTTATCACATGGTTCAGAAGTTGTCATCCCTACAGAAGTAGGACTCCCCACTCACAGAGTTCAAACCTATGACCCTCAGAGGAATGGGGAAGAGAGAAGACTTGATCTTGATTTGATCAAGGAAAGAAGAGAGGATGCAGAGATTAGATAGGCAGCCTACCAGCAGAAAATTATGAGGTTATACAACCAAAGGGTGAAATCAAGACCTATAACTGTGGGAGACCTAGTCATAAAGAAGGTGTTGCAGAAGGCAAATAAGCTCCACCCAAACTGGCATGGTCCTTATAGAGTAGTTGATGAGGTTGTGCCTGGTACCTACCGACTAGAAAATCTCGAAGGGGAGCCTTTCTCCAATCCTTAGAATGCGGACCACTTGAAGAAATATTACATATGATGTTACAGTTATTTCTTTGTAATACATGAATCATTTCATGAAGAGGATTTTAATGAGAAGAGCAATGTTGTGATGATACTTTTGCTATATGCTCTAAGCATCATTAGTTTGGTGAAAATTATGAGGGTAAACATCATTAGATGGTGACCTCAGACCTTAAATATCATTGATTTGGTGAAATTTATGAGGGTGAACATCATAAATTGGTGACCTCATACCTTAAACATCATAATTTGGTGAAAATATGAGGGTGAACGTCATTATATGGTGACCACAGACCTTAAACATCATTAATTTAATGAAATTTATGAGGGTGAACATCATAAATTAGTGACCTTGGACCTTAAACATCATTAGTTTGGTGAAAATTATGAGGGTGAACATCATTATATGGTGACCTCAGACCTTAAACATCATTAATTTGGTGAAATTTATGAGGGTGAACATAATAAATTGGTGACCTCAGACCTTAAACATCATAATTTGATAAAAATATGAGGGTAAAACTCATATTTTGTTGACCTCAGACCTTAAACATCATTAGTTTGGTGAAAATTATGAGGGTAAACATCATTATATGGTAGCCTCAGACCTTAAACATCATAATTTGGTGAAAATATAAGGGTAAACGTCATATTTTGGTGACCTCAGACCTTAAACATCATAATTTGGTGAAAATAATGAGGGTGAACATCATTATATGGTTACCTCAGACCTTAAACATCATTAGTTTTGTGAAAATAATGAGGGTAAACATCATTACATGGTAACCTTAGACCTTAAATATCATTAATTTGGTGAAATTAATGAGGGTGGACATCATAAATTGGTGACCTCGGACCTTAAACATCAGAATTTGGTGAAAATATGAGGGTGAACAGCATATTTTGGTGACCTCGGACCTTAAACATCATAATTTGGTGAAAATAATGAGGGTAAACATCATTATGTGGTCACCTCAGACCTTAAACATCATTAGTTTGGTGAAAATAATGAGGGTAAACATCATATTATGGTGACCTCAAACCTTTAGTTTGGTAAAAATTATGAGGTTAAACATCATAATATGGTGACCTCATACCTTAAACATAATTAGTTTGGTGAAAAATATGAGGTAAAACATCATATTTTGGCGACCTCGGACCTTAAACATCATTGATTTGGTGAAAATTATGAGGGTAAACATCATAATATAGTAACCTCAGACCTTAAACAACATTTAAGAGGTAAGACATTCGAGCATAGCATTGAAAGAAGCAATATAATCGAAAGAAGATGGGATTAATGATTATCATTGAACAACATTCAAGAGTTACAAATCAGATGTACCAAGATGCCATCAGAATCACAAAAGCTAAGAGGTACAAACAAGAAAGGAAACAAAAATCATAACTTAAAAGCTTCACATGAAAAGGCTTAAGTCCCTGCAGCTATAATTATGTCTTCGTGGCCGAAGTTGGTCACCTCAGCCCCATGATCCTAAGGATTAGCGTCTTTAGTCTCAGTGACTTCCAGGGGAGCAGTCTCAGCAGGTGCAGCATCGGCCTCCTCAACCTCTTACAAGTCCTGAGTAAATCGAGGGTCACCAAAGCCTATACCTTTAAAGTCTAAGGTAGTCAGACTCCCTAACTCTTTCTCCTTAGAGGCTGCCCATTTGCTAGATGCTTTGATACCTCTTTCAAGGTATTCAAAGCCAAAAACTAACAAATTCATCAGACACCTTATAGTCTTCGATGATCTTCTCTACGGCATCTTCTAAAGCATCCTTAACTGCAGCACGCACCTTAGCCTTAAGGGAATCATCTTTAGCCTTCAGGTATGCATAATGATCCTTCTAAATCTTGGATATGTCGTTGTCTCTTTTCTTGACAACTTCCTTCAGCTTATCAACCTCCTTTAGATCTTCCTTCAGACATTCAACCTCGCCATTCAAAGAGGCTTCAACCTTCTGAGCCTCTTAACCCTTCTCTATGAGGGGTAGCTTTTTTAGGGTCCAATTAACAAAACAATGCAAGGACAAGATGCCCTGCGGTAGAAGATCAGACGTATGAGCATGTGAGCTACAAGTTATAAAATAGCTGAGTTTACACTTGTGGAAAGAAAATGAGAAAAACTAATACCTAAATTGATCTGTGGAGAGTAAACTCGACCAGCAATGGGATGCCCAAGGAGCGTAAGAAACGCTTATCCTCTTCAGTTATCACTACGTCGATAGCATCGGCAACCTTCAGACTATGGTCAATGAGACTATCGTTGATCTTCAGCTGAGAAAGACGAGCTGCTAGGGCATCGTCTATAGATATGTGGATGGTACGATCCCCTTTTTGAGTCTTGCGCGGCCTCAAATTGTCCGAGTCAGTGGCGGTTTTCCTCTTTTTGGTAACATCGGCTTAGGATGTGCCGACATTTTTCTTGGTTGCGAGAAGGGGCACATTTTTTCCGCCTCTATTCTTCCCTCTCATCCCTCAGAGGTTTATGAGAAGATGTTCAAGTTGAACATCCCTTAGAGATCTGCCTCTATGAGCAGATGTTCAAGTTGGGTTTTCGTCTTCCTATCCCTCAAAGGTTTCCTAAGGGTGATGGAGGAGTTTATCGAATAGAGGTGCCTAAAGGCTAGAAGGTCATACTCGCTAATGGAGCTCTCAATTTTGGTCGCCTCAGATGTATCTATATCACTCTCTTGACCATCATCATCATCCCTAGCAGCATCGGCCTGAGAAGTTGCAGGGACACCGCTAGGAAACCTCTGAGAAAATTTAGCACCGGTGGTGATCGACAGAGGAATGACATCAATGATGGGGGAATGGCCTCACTTGGCCCTATTATTTCAGCATCGGAAGAATGTTGTGAGGTACTAGCACCATGGTGAGATGAGAAACAGCTCGAAACATCGGCTTCCTCAGGGACCTCACCCTGCCTAGGAGAGTAGTCCATAGCCTCTTGAAAAGATTCTACAAACATTGGGTCTGAGGAGGACGACTCGGACTCAAAAATTGGTGTTGGGTCCACAGCAACCTCTGCAGGCACAGTAGGCTCAGCTGGCTTAGGGTAGATAACCTTAAGAGGTGGAGGAAAGATGGGTGTAAGAGGAAATGGTTCTTCCCTATGAGCTTCCTCTTAGGCTAGTTCTATTTGCCTGATTTTCTTAAAGGTCTTCTCACAAAAAGATGGGAACTCTTTTATTAGTTGGTACAGGGGTCTGATCATAAGGTAGACGACACTACACTTGGACTCAAAACCACAAACAGGCAAACAACTTAATTCAATCTAAACTAAGGATCAATTTAGGAATGTAAAAGGTTTTAAAATGAAGAACAACAAGAACATTCAAGAACCAGGTCACCGGAGAAGGAGATCGGAGGTTCACCGGAGACCCGGAGAAAGGATTTTTTGGCTAAACAACCTCTGAGCTACCTACAAATGCCCCTAAATCACTCAATCACTACTATCCTAACCTCACAACCACCAAGACTGGTGGAAACGACTTGCCGGAAATCACAAAAGCGCATCGAAAAACTCATAAATGACAAACAAACCCTAAAAATAGGAAAGAGGTTGGAAATGGTACCTGATTAGTTGTAAATGAGGGAAAAGGATGACAGAAATCGAAGGAAACCTTTAAGAGCAGTCAACAATGGAAGCTTGAGAGAAGTTGTAGAGGCAAAGAAAGCTAACGCGGGAAGAAATGAAGGAAGAGAATAAGGAAAGAGAAATGATTTTTAAACCTATTTAATGATGGAGGCGCAAATTTTGAGGGCCCATCATTGCCCTAGGGAACCTAAAGGATAAAAACATAATCGTTATGCCTCGATAAGCACGCTACCCACTTCAAAAAGTGACAAGTGGAAAGGAAGTATTGGCATAAAGAGAAATTCGGCCTCGGCCTAAGCTACATACCCCTCGGTCATCTAATTACACAGAAGACTAAGGGCTAGGGGTGATTGATATGCCCAAAGTGAACCCTCTTACTCAGAGCAACTAACCTCGTCCAGTCTCACAGCTGAGGTGACCAGAAGCCTATGATAACCATCAGTAATATTGTCTCTTATAAGGTCGTCCCTAGCTGATGTTGCAACAACCTCATACACCAACCTCGGCTGGTCAACAGCTGGGGTCAGCAAGGTCTCATGAGCTCAGTCATCTACCAACATCATCATCGGCCCCAGCCGACGTTGCGGTCAGCAGCCAAAATTAGCATGTCATGGGTTGTTATCCACTAACATCATCATCGGCCCTAGCCGACGTTACAACTCTCTCATACCGAAACTCGGACAGCCCTCCTGGCAGAGGTCATCGACACAAAGCAACCACATATGACCCAATCAACCTCATACTTGTCTAGGCCGAGGTTTCACCAATCAAGGACACAAGGCCGAGCATTTATAAGCGCATGCAAGGTTGGGAACGCGTGTACAAAATTAGTTGTAACCGAATCAATCCCCTCACGTGAGGGAATATTTCATCATCATCCTCTACATGTGACAGTGACAGGTGGCTTCATTAGATTGGCTAGATCATAACACAAATTCTCATTGCATGCTTGGGGAAACACTATATATACTTGTCTTCTCCTATCTTATAGGGGATCCAGAATTAAAAATCCTAAACAAACTTTGGTGCATTTATAGTAGAGAAAGAAAGTGGAGTGGTTGTATTGGTAAGGCTATTAGAGCCCTCTTCTGATAGTGATTCTTAAACTCACTTGCACAGCGGACGTAGGCCAGATTGGCTGAACCACTTACATTATAGTCCTCATCCTCTTCTCTTCACCTCCTTCTATATATATATACACTCTCTTGTGCTGCCATTATTATCACTAGCTTGATCTTGTCAACAAATTACCTGGTGGTGTTATTCACAGCATCATCACCTGTGCCATCACATAATTAAAATAAATAACCTAGAAAGCCAAGTAGGGGAACAATTTTCAAAGGCGACGTATAAGGCTTCGTGTTTTCTCGCCCATGGATTAATTAAAATTCGACTACCCCATCATCTAATTGAGGATAAAAAATAATTGGCTATGTGTTACTTAGGATTCTCTTTGTTGGTGTGTGTCTAATTCCTCCTTTGGTAGTCGATTTTTAGTGCTCTGTCCCTTTGAGTTTCAACGAGAGTCCGTTATATCCCATTTTTCCAAAAAAATGCAAAAATATTTTTCAATTTAAAAAAAATCCCAAAACTCTACCAATGATTTTTAGAGCCTAATCTCCATATTTTCCAAAAATCGAAAAAATATTTTTCATTTTCTTTCCCATCTTTTTGCAAAAAAAAATTCTCTCTTCTTTTTTCGAAACAAAAATCTCAAAAACATTTTCCTTCTTTTTCCAAATATTTTCCAAAAAATCCTAAAAATATTTTCCAAAAATCTCAAAATTATTTTTCGAAAAAAATCCCAATTTTTTTTTTATTCTTTTTCAAAAATACTTTTCAAAAACTCACAAAAATATTTTCTTTCTTCAAAATATTTAATAACCAACAAAATATTTTCCTTTCTTTTGAAAAAAAACACAAAAATATTTAGTGCTCTTGTTGCACTCACCTTTACGCTCAATAAGGCCCATGATTTGTGCTTCTTCACCCTCACCCTTGTCATTCATCCTCACCCACCCTTGGTCCACAGATGTTTTGCATCGCGTGATGCACTTTTCATACAATTGCATTGACCTTGTAGCCTTTATCCAACAAGACTGACGTTTCAGTCTTGTTTGGGGGTGATTATCATCACCCAATTTTCTACCACCCCGTTCTTTCATAGTCCTTCTCTTTAAGGTGAGTTCCCTTCGATCTGGCTGAAGACGTTAAACTTAGTTCTACCGGGAGGCAGCCCGCTGTTTCTGAGTATGAGTCTTATCCTTTTTAGGGGTAGTGTTTTACCCCCCCCCCCCCAAATGCTTTACCATGCTTATAGACATGTACACATTTTTATCTCCTCACTTATTTAGGTTTTATATTGGATACGAAGGGTCCACATAATTAGCGGTTGATTTTGGTAATCTCTTTCCTACCATATGCTCTCAATTTTAAAAACATCTTTATTTAACATCGATGACGATGTTCCTTTTTGTTTGGGGGTGGGTAATTTATCAAAATTCTACCTCTTTTGAAAAAATTTCAAGACTTTAGATTTAAAATTTTTGTGCATTTTCTTTCATCTCACTCGTTGAAGTGAATATTTCGATCATCCATCTCTTAAGTCTAGGAATCAAGCTAGATGATATTTTTTCTAAATAGCTTAAGTAATACGTACCAAGGAGTTTTACACCATAAATTTCTAGACTCGACATAAATTTGCGCACTTATCACGTCACTACGGTTTAGAGTTGAAGAGTAATGCAATTCTTAAGAAAATCTTAAGGATTGTCAGTGGAGACTTTAGCTTGTGATAATTGTTCATTTCATATTTTAGAGAGTTTTACGCAATCTCCATGTCACAAGTTGATTCAACTTCCTTTGGGCATGCACTTAATTGTTTTATGATCTCATTATTCTTCGATAATTTTTTGGCTTGATCAATGAAATTGACATCACTTTCGGCTTCTATGAAACATGTGTCCTAACGTTTATCTCAATCACCAGACTTTCAACCTTACACCAACAAAACTCCATTTTATCATACATCCATATCATCACCATATACCATCCCTATTTTCATACCACCCATTTTCCATCCACCATTTTAAAAAAAGAGAAGAGTGTTGATACTATAAAAGAGAAAATTCGGCATAGAGAGTGTATGAATTTTTAGCAAAATACCTCTCTCAAAGATCATTTAGATGGAGATAAACCAAGATACAAATCTATGTTGTGGTTATTTGTAATTTTTAGCAAATTTATCTCAGACATTGATGCGTATTTAGAAGTTTAAAAAAGAAGAGAAGGAAAAAAAAGAAGAAAAAGAAAAGAAATTTCCAAAAGAAAAGAAAAGGAGAAAGTTGCAGTCAAGTTCTTGTGAAATAAAGACATTTATTCCTCAAGTGTAATACACTATTTTCTAACATCCAACATCCATCCATTATATCACCATCCTACCATGTCTCATCATATCCTTCTCATTTCATTTCCTCCCTCACCTATAAGCATCCATGTTTTCCCCCAAGTGTTCGGGCAAAATGAAGGTCAACATGGTGAATAACTCGACGTTCTCACTATAGTCATTAGCATTCTTTCATGAGATCATTATTCTTTCTAACATGTTCGTTATTTCTTATATGTGTGTGAGACATTTGACATTGCTTGCATTTACTCACCTCCTCAGACACAAGAGCGATACACTTACCCAAATCTCGTGAGTTCGTTTGAGAGAGTTATATCCGTGAGATTTTGAAATTGAAGCATTGACTCCAAAACGGCGATCTAGGAATTACTCTTATGAGACTTAGTTCATTTTGATAGATTCATACCACACATATTGAGTTCTAGGAAGGATGTGCCTTCAGTAGCTAAATGTTTTATACACTTCTAGCTTGTATTCTTCAAAATATTTATCTTGTGACGGATTGTACAATTGTTCTGCGTCTAATAAGAGATTGATTGCCATTTGCAAATAAAGAATTTTTTAGGTATATTTCCTGCAAACCCTCACTAGACAAAACTCGTCTTATAGGGAAACCTATAGGTCTAAAGGTTTGTTACACATGCTAAGTGCAATCGCAAGTCCCCGCAAAAGTGGGACACTTTTTGTTTCCTATCTTTCTTTCTCTCTATTTTTGTTCGAGGACTAGAAATGTTCTATTTGGGGTTGGTGTGATAAGAACCCAAAAGTGTTAAAATAAAGCCCAAAATAGATGATTTTTAATTGCTAATTCTCAATCACATTGGTCTTATGCACATTCATGTCTATTTTGTAGGTCAAATGCCATTTGTGGTTTCAAACGCTTCAATTCAAGGCAAATGCAGGCTAAAAGGATCCAAACCATAATTCATGTACCAATTACCCGAACCTAATCCTATACCGAGACTAGACCATTCTCAAACCCCATGTGTGTGTGTGTGTGTGTGTGTGTGTAGTATTATTTTTATTATTTTTATATTTTTCAAGTCATTTTTTATTATTTATTTTTAGTATGTTATTATTTTTGTAAATAGTATACATTACGTGCATATAGCTGTATATATTAGAGTCTGTATTGTACGTCGCCTATTTTTATATTTTTATGTAAATATTCTAGGTATGTTTTTTATTTTTATTTGATTTTTAGTTTTTAGTATTAGTTAGTTTTATTAATATTTTATTCTTATTAGGTTAAGTTTATTAATATTATTTTATTTTAAGTATTTTATTGTTAATTTATTAATTTTATTTTTTCAGTTGAGTCTTAGGAAGCTTTATTTTTATTTTTAGTTAGAGGTACAATCTAAATACACATACACTAACTAACCTACACTCACCCACACCCTATTACCCCCCATCATCTTCTACCTTCATTCATATCTCTCCTCTCTCATCCACCATAACCAAAACATTAATGAAAGAAACCAAAACCACCCAACCAGTTTACCCCCTATTAACCCGACTAGACCTACTACCTTAACCCACCAAAGCTCTGATTCGGATGGCCCCTACTACCATACCACTAACTGTGATGCACCTGCTACTAGCCCGACCCCCTTATATATCCATAACCTAAATCGACCCAATTCAACCCCGACCTAAATCCAACCAGCATCCATCATAACTCAGATCTACATCCAACTTGAGTTCCATCCTAAACCCACCATACCTATTTGCTACCCCAAACCTCATCCCTGCTCAAACTCGGACATAACCCGAACCAAAGACCCATTCCATACCAACTCGAAAATCCACCCTTCTAAACCATTTCAAGACCAACCGCATCCCGATTCCATTTTAACTAAAAACATGTTATACCCATGAACCTATTTCAAAACCCACACAAGGCATATCTTATTTTTTCCACTACCTGCCTAAACTCACACATGTTAAATGACATACCTCCCATTTTCTTAAAATACCACCCAACAACTACCACATTCTCATCACCTCACTTCCCACGTGCACATGTATGTATTTCATAAAATTACCCTCACTCAATACCAAATACCATTTTAGCCTCTTTACATGTCCATCCAATTCCATTTATACCCCTATCCTCATTTCACCTACAAATTTAAGACTTGGTGCCATTTGAAGGAGATCTCCATTTTACTTTTAAGCTTAGGATAATTCTTCTCCATCCCTCTATAAACAGTATTTGCACTTTTAGCAAATATCTCACTATAAAGTGACGTCGTAGAATGTTTCTCTTGGGGTGAATTGTTCTCCATCCCTCTATAGAGAGTATTTGCATTTTTAGCAAAATATCTCAATATAGAGTGATGTGCTTGAATTTATATCTTTTGGAAGTAAGCTCTTCACCATCCGTTTATGGAGAGTATTTGCATTTTTAGCAAATATCTCAATATAAAGTAATGGTGTAGAATTTATTTCTTTGGATGAATTCTAATGTACAATTTTATAATGAGAGAATTTATAATTTTTTGCAAGTCTCTCTCATTATTTAAGAGTCCATTAAGAATTTATCGATTGTATATATTTTAAATAGTTTTTTTTATTTTGTAGTTTTTATTTTAGAAAAAAAAATATTAGTGAGTGGCTGTCATTAAAAATCGAGATAATTTTGGATTATAATTGAATAGTTCATTCCAATTCAAGGCTTGTTTTGGTTTGATCTATTCTTCTCTAATTCATCTTGTTTAATCCTTAGATGCTTTCATTTGTTTATTCTATGTCTTGGATGATGATTATGGAGGGCTAATATCCCATTCAAGGGATGAATTGAATCCCCCATGAGTCCAATTTAGTTAGTTTACTTGTTAGCATAATGTTATGGATTTTGTTTATCTCAAATTTTTCTTATTAAATTGTACTTCTTAGTTAGTTACTTTAAAAATCAACACACTTAATTATGTAATAATTGTATGAAAAAACAGTAAAAAAAAAAGAATAATATGAAAATGATTTTACACTTTTGTCTTCTCATAATTTGTTCTTCACACATGAAAGGTGGATTGATACTCTTACTTATCTTATACATATTTTTAGTGTGTTTGTAGGTTGAAGGGATTTTGATTGGAAAAAGTTTTGGACCAACGATTACACTTAGAAGTATTTTTTTCCGTCACCTTTATATATGGTGCTCAATTATTAGACATCAAAGGAGTTGAGGTATCATATTAGGAATAGGTTAACCCTATAGTGGGGTAGTATATTGAGTATGTATTTATCGGGAACTCCCATTAGTTGAGATTGTAGCACTGTTATTTATTAACAGGATATGGAGTTAAGATTGAACTCTCTAGTAAGTAGATGGTTGTATTAGTTATAACATCTCTTTAGAATGTAGTTATGAAAAAGGAGTAAATTTGGGTGAAATAATTATAGGTTGTTGATTAGGATCTATCTATCGTTATATCTCGATTACTATATGATACGACGCAAATATTGCGTATTTCACCCGTTAATGTACGCGTTATTAGCCCCCTCGAGTACCTTAATTCCTATATTTATGCTCGATAATCAGACAACCTCCATTTTATATGTTAACATGCTATATGAGGTATATTTGGGCTTTTGTAGGGATTACAGGTGCTAAGTATGAAGTTGGATGCATTCCGGTGAAGTTTCCTTCAAATCCGCACGCGTGAGGGCATTTTAGTCAATTCACAATTTGGGAAATTGTCCCAATCTCTTCATGTAAGTTTTATCCCTCTGAACAAGCTTCACGTGGCCGCAAACGGTGCGCAATTCCGAGTCCGGACGAAGAAGTTATCAGACTTTTAGCGGAAGAGGATTCCAAAGAGACCAAAACCAGGAAGCCAAATCGATTCGGCTCCAAGCCAAATCGATTCGGCCCCCTAGCCAAATTGATTCGGAAATTTCCAAATCGATTCGGCTCCAGGCCAAATCGATTCGGCCCTGCTAATATTTGGCAATTTTCCTTTTTATTTACAATTTTGCCATGGGATATTTTGTATTTAACCCCTATCTCTTCATTTTGAAGAAGGGATCTTAGATATCTTCATTATTCTCTAGTTTTAGGGATTGCAAACTTGGGAATTTTCCCTACTCCTCTCTTGTACTCTTTGTTTTGTAAGTTGTATATTAGTTTTAATTACATTAATTTAGTTGTTTTCCTTAATTTCCATGCTTTCATTTACTTTCTTTCTTTACTTTCTTTCCTAGATAAATTTATTTCTTGCTTATTTAGTTTAATATTACTGTAAATTAGTTTATTTCCATGATTTGTCCGTAGATAAATAGGTTCGGGATTGTGTTCCGCCATTTACGGGTTTAGAACCTCGAAAGTTAGGTTTTCGTGTGAAATTGCATTTAATTGAAACCGCGTGTATTAAAGTTGGATTATTATGCGTTTAACTTTATTTGTCACGCAACTTTAGTGTTTATAGCGATATTCCGAATTTAATCCGCGTGTGACCATTTTACGTTAAATGTTTAATCTCGCAACTTTGGATTAAATTCCTTATTGTGTGATGTTTATGCTTAATTGAAAATGCTCGATTAAATTGCTTTCGAACCTTAACTCTAATTAGTAGTTGTTTCGATCCGTGTGGTAAAATGCGATCTCGATCCTCGCTTTCCTTTAATTTAGCGTTAACTTCTCTTTTCTTTAGTCCACCATAACCACCCATCACCTTTTCTTATTTCTTTTACACCCTTTTATTCTAAGAAGTTTTAAAACAATTAAAGTCTAAAATTTAATCACTCCCTGTGGATTTCTTACGATACCCGACTTACCGCTGTACTTGCTTGTCAAGTGTAGTAGTAGCTTAGGTTTTTGCATCGCGGCGGCGAAACACACAATGATTGTGTCCTCACACGAACACACTTTTACCGCGCGGTCACAAAATGGCACCGTTGCCGGGGAGTGTGTTTTAGATTGTAATTGTTTTATTATTTCGTAGTATTCCTTTCATTCATATTTGTATTCTTTATTTTCCCCTTTCTTTTTGACTTGTGCTAGATTGTTTCAATAAATTGAAATTTTGGCGCTTGTTGCTTTTGTTGAATAGCTTATTTTGAAATGTCTCGCTATTACGCTTTAGATAACCTTAATTGTTATGAGAATTGTTTTCCAAGTTATGCTCCCAAAACAATGAGAGAATGCCTACAAATTCTTGAAAATGAATGCATTGAGCGTGAAATTCAAGCATATGTAAGTGATCCCTCATTGCCTTGTGAGGGTAATTTGGAATGCGGGGAATCCGTTAGCTATGAGAAACCCGCACAAGAAGATGAAATGTCTTATTGTTCGTTTGATTGTGAGTTAATGATGAAGGAAATTAATGATCGATCCGAAAGTTCTCAAGCTTAGTTTCTAGAAACTGATGCCTTGCTCGATGAGATTATTTCTTCACAAAATCGGGTTGAGGTTGAAACTTGCGTTTCATCTCCACCCCTTTTTGTTGAAGAAATAATTGAGAGTGAGCCAAGCTTTAGCACTTTCGATTTTCAACCTCTTACTAATTCTTCCGATTGTATTGAGGTTGTTGGTCCTTCCTTTCCTTTGCTCCCTACTATTCCCGAACAATAAAATTTATCGCAAGAATCGATTGAAAGTCTTGAGGACTTTGACCCGATTCTTGAACGATAATGTTATTTTGAGATGCTTCATCTCATGGGCTTTTCACTTGCACTTGCCCCACCTCCCCTTCCAATTGAAGAATCTTGGGGATGTGATTTTGATTTTTCTGAGCCTAATGTAGCCTTGTCCCCCATAGTATCCAAATCCCCCATCGTCCCCCAAGAATTTCAAATTGGCGATGGTTCACTTTTTTCACCACCCACATGCCTTCCGTTTTTCAAACGGAATTCATATCTTTGGGAGGCATGTTCGCTTTGGAGGGTCCACCGTTGATCTTTCAAAGTCAAATCCCTTTTTGGGTTGACCCTCAACTATTTAGACTTCTAGTGTATAGTTAGTGTGAAGCCTAAATAGTAGGTTGTAAATAGTTAGCTTTTTAATTTTCTTTCTTTCCTTTTTTTTTCTTTTCTTTTTAATTTAGTCTAGTGTAATTAGTTAAATTTTTGTTATTTGTTTTTGCTATGCTCGGTACTAACTTGTTTTGTAGATTCCTTTGGACTCATGCTTATGGAAATTGCTCCAATTTTGGGTAATATCGTTCTTTTCCTCTCTTTGTGTTGTGTTCTTAATGCGCATTGAGGACAATGAAACATTTAAGTTAGGGGGTGTAGGATATTCTATCCATTTCATGTGTAGTCCATGGATTTGCTCACATTTAGTTACTAAGTATGCCTTTTTGTGAAAAATTTGAAAATTTTCAAAAATATTTTCTTTCTTTTTTTCTCCTTTGTTGGGCATTTTGTCTTGTTTCCAGTGATAAATTTCAATAATTGCCCGATCCAATAGACAACTCAATGATGCATGTTCTCAATTTTAGAAGTTATTGGACTTTAGTCCTCAAATCATTGATATTGTGAATAACTTCATGAATTAAACTTTATCCCATGAGCATATGCACTTTCCTTGTTATATTGATTTGGTTTAAGATTTTTATAACTCGGTAATCTTTTATTGCATCGTATATACTTACACCGAGTAAGCTTTGTACCTTTCATCGTTTGTGAGTGTATAAACTATTCTTTCCTCTTTGAAAACGTTGAATTCGTTGGTAATCTCACTAATCTTTCATTTGACCGTTCATTAATTGAGTTCATGCTTGAAATGTGTTACTTGATCATGATTTTCATATATTGTTTTGACTTGAGAATTGCGTAAACTTTTGGAAATGATCATAGGCATTCTTTGTTATATCACCCATATTGACCTTGACCTTGACCTCACCCTTATATGTTTACCCTCGTTACCCCCTTTGAGCCTAATTATTAGCCTTTCATTTCATACCCCATTCCCATAACCAACTCCAATTGGAGTTTTAAACCATACATACACCTTCCATACCTTTGTTTGGAATGTTACTTGGGATTGAATGATGTTGGTATGATGTCGGTTGCAATTTAGGCATATGAGAGTTTGAAAAGTAAAGAAAATAAAGTAGTGAAAAAAAAAGTGAAGAAAAAGAGAAAGCAAAAATCAAAAGAAAACAAAAGAGAAAAAGAAGAAAAGAAAAGAAAGAGAAAGTTGTAAATGTTGTGTATAGTGTTCAATAAGCTTTGATTACTCTCTCGATTGTTATATCTAATGCCTTTTGGAACTTGTTTTCCAATTTTGATATTGCCTGAATTTTCCCATTATTCCAAGTTTTCATCTCCGAACACTTTGAATCCGTACATATACCTTTCATTTCGTACCTTAACCCCAAACCTACATTACAACCCTATAAAGTCCTATGTGATCTTAGGGTGCATTTAATTTAAAAGTCATAATAGTTTTGATAATCTGTGAAAATGCATTTCGCCTCTTTTAGTGTGCGGTATCGTTTCATTGAGATTACAAGTTTTTCATTTCCTATATAGCGTTCTTCATTTGTGACATGTGTGAGGCCTAGTTTTCATTTACAATTATTCTTTATGCCCGCATGTTCCGTGTGTTACCTCCCTGTTTCAAGTGAATTCATTTGATGAGCGAAATGCCCGTGAGGATTGAATATATGCATGCCTTTATGTTTATCCGAATTATTTAAGTTTTTACCAAATCATACTATGCATGTGCTCTCCCCCCTCCCACTTTTAAAGTTTCAATTCTATGAGGTGCATTCAACTTGTTAATAACAATGGACTTTAGCTTGAATTTGTTCAATATGCTAATAACATGTTTGAAATCTTTTTCGTTGTTGTTGATTTTGTCGCATGTTGGGTTGGGCATATTTTGAGGAAACCATGTGATGTTTGTGGGTACCATCCCTGAAAACCCTCACGAGACAACACTCGTCCACTAGGGTAACCAAGGGGTTTAACGGCTTATTGCATATGCTAAATGCAATCGTGCGCCCGCGAAAGTGGCCTTATCTTTTTATTACTTTTTCATCCCATTTTGTACTTGTTTCCTGATTTGGTTTACTTGTAGTTCTTGTTGTTTCCTATTTCATTGCTAGGGACTAGCAATGTGTAAGTTAGGGGGTGTGATACGACGCAAATATTGCATATTTCACCCATTAACGTACGCGTTATTAGCACCCTCGGGTACCTTAATTCCTATATTTATGCTCGATAATCAGGAAACCTCCATTTTATATGTTAACATGCTATATGAGGTATATTTGGGCTTTTGTAGGGATTATAGGTGCTAAGTATGAAGTTGGATGCATTCCGGTGAAGTTTCGTACAAATCCGCACGCGTGAGGGCATTTTAGTCAATTCACAATTTGGGAAATTGTCCCAATGTCTTCATGGAATTTGTATCCCTCTGAAAAAGCTTTGTGTGGCCGCAAACGGTGCGCAATTCCGAGTCCGAACGAAGAAGTTATGAGACTTTTAGCGGAAGAGGATTCCAAAGAGACCAAAACCAGGAAGCCAAATCGATTCGGCCCCCTAGCCAAATCAATTCAGAAATTTCCAAATTGATTCGGCTTGGAACAGTAGCCAAATATCGGGGGGCCAAATCGATTCGGCCCTGCTGATATTTGGCAATTTTCCTTTTTATTTACAATTTTTCCATAGGATATTTTGTATTTAACCCTTATCTCTTCATTTTGAAGAAGGGATCTTAGATATCTTCATTATTCTCTAGTTTTAGGGTTTGCAAACTTGGGAGATTTGCCCTACTCCTCTCTTGTACTCTTTGTTTTGTAAGTTGTATATTAGTTTTAATTACATTAATTTAGTTGTTTTCCTTAATTTCCATGCTTTCATTTACTTGCTTTTTTTACTTTCTTGCCTAGATAAATTTATTTCTTGCTTATTTAGTTTAATATTAGTGTAAATTAGTTTATTTCCATGATTTGTCCGTAGATAAATAGGTTCGGGATTGTGTTCCGCCATTTACGGGTTTAGAACCTCGAAAGTTAGGTTTTCGTGTGAAATTGCATTTAATTGAAACCGTGTGTATGAAAGTTGGATTATTATGCGTTTAACTTTATTTGTCACGCAACTTTAGTGTTTATAGCGATATTCCAAATTTAATCCGCGTGTGACCATTTTACGTTAAATGTTTAATCTCGCAACTTTGATTAAATTCCTTATTGTGTGATGTTTATGCTTAATTGAAAATGCTCGATTAAATTGCTTTCGAGCCTTAACTCTAATTAGTAGTTGTTTCGATCCGTGTGGTAGAATGCGATCCCGATCCTCGCTTTCCTTTAATTTAGCGTTAACTTCTATTTTCTTTAGTCCACCATAACCACCCATCACCTTTTCTTATTTCTTTTACACCCTTTTATTCTAAGAAGTTTTAAAACAATTAAAGTCTAAAATTTAATCACTCCCTGTGGATTTCTTACGATACCCGACTTACCGCTGTACTTGCTTGTCAAGTGTAGTAGTAGCTTAGGTTTTTGCATCGCGGCGGCGAAACACACAATGATTGTGTCCTCACACGAACACACTTTTACCGCGCGGTCACTATATAATCTAAATAAAAGTGTATCGTAGGGGCTCCTTGATGGGAAGTTTACATACCACACATGGAGTCTAGTCTTGGTTGAGATTTGGGAGATAATAGGGTTGTATTACGCTTAATTATAACATGTCCTGTAATAATATTAACCGAAACAGCTGTCTAGAGATAAGTATAAGAGTTATTGTTTATATTTGAGTATAAGACAGACTTTTGTAGTCTTAGTACTTGTATATGAGAAGAGAATTACTTATGCTTATATGTAGTTATTAGTTAATTCTTGTCTTAATATTATGTATTACCATTTGATCGAGGTTTTCATATATTGTAATTTCTCTATTTCTATATAGGGAATATTGAGATATTATTTGTAGGTCATTAATTATTTATTTGGAAACTCATATTTTGTTCATATGGAGAATGTCGTAGTATTATTATAATATTCTCTTATCTCTGTTGGATTAAGTATAATATATCTTACAGTTGAATCTAACCCTCTTTCATTAATTAATATTTTAGGTTCTGTTGTGAGGACTAGATGTCGTGCTTAACATTGTTAAGTCTCTAGCGTGGATCGTCGTTAAGGATATGTGTAATGTAAAGTATTCTATTTTAATTTTATAGTGATTGGATACTTTACTCATTCAATTGTATAGTTTCATTCTAACGATTGTATTTTTAGTTGGTTGTTCAGGTTGTATTCATAAATATTGTAATGGGATTTGGGTCATATTAGTTTATTCTTATTTAGTTCAATATTGTAAAATTGTTGATATTCATGTTTTTATTTATTTTCATATTCATATGGTTTGTTTTAATAAATATTCATTTGAACTCATATGCCATTTGACATGATTAAATTGTTATTAATTTTTCCACCCTTGTACACTGAGTGTTTAGAATTGATCACCATAAATATGAATTTTATGGGGCATCACACGCATCTCATTTACTTAGTTTGACTCCATAATCATCATTCATTAAAGTAAATATTAACATAGGATAAAGAATACAAAAATAGAAAATAGACTTGTGACAATTGAAAATAGCCATCTCATGTGTCCAGACAATTGTATTCAAATAAGATAACCTTGTGATAATATTATTGGTATATTTTTAATATGATTAAATGGTATATTTTAATCATATTATTCATTTGAGTTTGTATTCAATAAATTTTGTATACTGAAAGTTCACACACAAACTACATGTTAGGGTTTATATGGAAAGGAAAAATACACACACCAACTATTTTTAATTTTTTCAAATTTCATTTTAACTTAGACAAATTTACCCAAATTAAACATAACGCCGATTAAACAAAAGTTGTGTTAAATAATTAACCAATTTTATCTTAACCTAAATCATGTATATAGGTGAGAATATCAAGATAAAATAAACCAATCACAGAATTCCCAATGTATGAGGAAAACTCAATTGGAAAAAACCTCGGATGGCCCAGGCAATGAAACTCACTATGTCAGCAATTACAAAAGGACATGACGAAAGACTTACATAACTGACTCGACTCCTTTAAGACTTAATACGTCTTCGTTCCTTCGACCATTTGAAAAATGATACATAGGAGTCCATCTACACACTACCACAACTCGTGAGTCCACACACGCCTAGGTATCCACCAATCCAAGCTCAGAAACCGTCACACGATACGAAGCCCACCGTATCAAAATAGAAAATGTGCACAAAATCCACTGCATGAAACTTACTGTACAATATGATGATAAGTACACAAACTTTGGTGACAAATGGAGATCTCAAATTATATATAGGTTGAATCTTATATATAAAATTAGTTGGATGAAACTATGTTTTGGAGGCTCTAGGAAATGTATTTGGAAAAAAAAATCGAAAGTATTGAATTCGCTAAACTCATGCCAGCACTCCAATTTATAGAAAACACTTTTTTGAGGAGGCATAAATTTTGAGGTAATTCGTTTGAACAGGAAACATAAGGTCGTTTGAACAAAGTCACTAATCTCATTCGAATAGGAAATCGAATGACCTTCAAATGACATTTTTTACCAAGCATGAAAATCCCATTTGAAATTTGTTTGAACCTCATTTGAACGAGATCATACAACTCGTTCGAACCAACTTAAGACCTCATTCGAATAAACATAGTAAATTTGTTTGAATAGGTCGTGCGAACGACTTTTCCCAAAAATTATTTTTTTAAAAAAAATCATTTTATGAAAATAGCCTCAAACATTATTTTAATAATAACACCCAATGAAATACCAATGATAAAAAAATATATACGCCATTCATACCTTATGAGATCCTTAATCATTGAAGACAACACGTGCACGAAGCAAAACATAATAATGTACACACACTAACTTGGCCAATACGGTCTTCAACTAAATATACATCACACACTTTGAAGGATAAATGATCAACACTTAACCTATGACTCAAACAGTTTTGTCCAAATGGAATTAAGACAAAACATATAAATTGACTCGATTCATAAATTTATCATTACAAATCTCTCCCTTTGGCTATTTCGAGACAAAATCAGAAAATAAAAACCTAAGGGTTGTCAATTTCATCTAAAGATTCAATCCTAACTTCAAGAGGATAATGTATAGACTTGACAAACACATACTCTGAGTAGATTTGCTCGTGTAAACTATGCCAAATTATTGCAAACCTTCACACTTAAACAAACTTTTCAAATAAAACTTGAATATATAACAATATAAATCACAATTCAAAAACCCTCCTCCTTTGTCTAACAATCTCCACCTATCATCAAATGTCTTTCCCTAAGGTAAAAATTTACCCCCATAGTTAAAGAGTTAGATAACATTTCTTCACCTTTTTTTAATTAAGGAATAGATAAAGAATAAGGGCCATAATAATAAAAAAACTCCCCCTAAATATAACACAAGTAAACATAAGGAAAACGAGTAAAATCATGCGATGATATGAAGTGCAACATGCAATGACGAAAACTGTAATACCCCGTACTTTTAGAATAAAATCAAAATATTTTTAGAATAAAAAAGAAATTGTAGGAATTAAAACAAAATTGATAAAATTAATTAATTAATTTATGAATAAATTAATTTCTTATTATTTTCTGTTATGTGGAATTGACTTTCCATGAAAAATAATTTAGGTAGAAAATAATTGTATGCACGTTGAATAATTGATAGATGATGCACAACACAATTAAAAAACATACTTGTTGAAAAAAATATTTGCGATGCGTTTTGAGAGGTTTTATGGGCACGTTTAGGTGCTTTAGACCCTTAGAAATGGTCCTAGGGTATACATATATGGTTTAGGAGGTTATTAGGCTAGTTGGGAGGTGTATTGGGGTCAATTTGACGGTCCAAATTTTAGGTCTAATGCACAACTCGGGATTTGAGCCTTAATTACCTTAATTAAGAGTTTAATAACTCCCTCTCATTTACATCTAAGAACCTAAAACACATTTTGTTGGGGAGATGCAAGAACACTAGCACAAGAATTGGGAGAAAAAGATTTGAGGAGGAATCCAAGAAGCCAATCAAGAAATCATTCAAGACTTAAGGCAATAATTTTCTTTTTTATTTTATTTAGTTCAAATTACTTCTTAATTCATCGTGTTTTCAAATCCCGTGTAGAAATTATGGATTTAGGAACCTTTGATGATTTCATTTTGGTATTAAATTATACTCTTGGAGAAATTTATTTTGATGTTAAAGAAGGAAATTCAGAATTTAGGACGGTAGAATTTTTAGGATTTATGTTGATTGAACTCATGATTTCAACCCTTGTTATAATAATCTTGATGATTCGTATGTAGAGGAGTTAATCCTTGTTTAAAGTTTGAGATTTTGATTTAATTTGGACACATAAATGTGGCAGATGTTAGAAGATTGATGGATAAAAATTGAATATATATGAACACCTCCATGATCATACTTTCTGTGATTTAGGACTTAATCCAAGTAGAAAAATACATAATAAACAATCATAAGATGATAAACCAAGTCACAGGGACTGATATCAATGATTAGCACAAGGTTTAAGTCTTTGGAATTGGGTTTAAATGAAAGAATGTAAATCCCATAATGTGATGACCTGTTGTTCTCTCATACAATCAGCGGGGGTGGACCGGTTCGGCCCTTGGGGGTCAGGGCGAGGGGTCTGTGGTTGTGTCCGGCATATTTTTTGGTGTCCATGAGAGTTAGTGGGACTGTGTACAGATAATCGTTGAATAATGTGACATTACAAATAAAAGGAAAGCTAAATCAACTAGATGGTTAATTATGTTTTATAAAAGAAAGAAAGTTAATAATTTACGTGATGGTTTATTGTTAACTATGGATAATTACGAATAAACTTTACGGGGTAGCTATGGGGTAATTACTAGGATAATTACCTTTACATATGATATGATATAACTATATTTTGGGGGGACATACCTATGTTCGGGGTATGCGCTTCCGGGACTGTAGCACACGTCGGCACAGGTGGGACAAGTATAGTGTACCTGATATTTTAGGTACAATGTAGCAGCACCATTTATGAGAGATGAGTGTTAATGTTGGGATCCATGTGACACCGCTATGTATGGGCCGTGCAATAGTGTACTGCGTAAGTACAGCGCCAACTGTATGTGTATTGTGGTGTCCGTGTTGGATAGAAGACTCCTCCGAACTTACCGATAGAGCATGAATGGGACACTATTGGTGGATGCCATAGTGTCATATATATCAGGACATATTTATATAATTAATGAAAATTAATGGAAGAATTTCTTAAGTCTAATGATGTAGATTATAAAATATAAACCCAATACTATATAATATGTATAATGTTTGACGTCATCATTTTATGGGTAGTTTGTCTGGGATAATTTGGGAAATAGTAACTTGAATGTAAATAATTCTATTTCAAATTTTTATTCCTGTTAGATCCATTCTTATATTGTCATTAGCATTCTCAAATGAATCAACCTTGTTAGGAGGTACTGCCCAAGGAAAGGAAAAGGTTACTTTCGGACCAAGGATGATAAATAAAATGGAAACAAAATAAAATCGTATATCAAAATGACTTATGGCATCACCGGAAGGACCGATACCACAATCGTAGGCTGATAATTTTATTGGATAGGTCGAACTATTGGAAGCAAATGGAAAAGGAACACCGAGTGGGATAAAATAAACTAGCGAACTGATCACTAAATAGATACAAATAGGTGCAAATTCTGACATCACCACAACGGATGGGTCTGGTTGTTCTCTCTCTCTTTGCCTCTACTTCATAGGGGGAGCGGCATACCAAAAAAAAAGGATTCAATTCATCCCGAAGCATACCAGGGGCTATCCTCTTTATCGAATCCTTAGAGGTTTGCTCGTCCGGGATCGATCATATAGATCATCAGAGGCCACCAATTCCCTGCCACCTTTCTATTTATGCGCACCATTGTAGATGTGTCTTAGGAAGCGGTCGTGCTCACTAGCAATGAGTAAGTCTATCTTAGCTAGTCGTAAGACCACAGCGGTTCCATCATCTACATCAAAACTTGGGTGGTTATAAGTCTAGCAATGCTTTTAAATGAGGGGTGAGACATGTTATGCATGTAAGAAAAAATTGGAAATATAAACTTTTGTTAACTATAAGTTTTCACAATAAATTTAGTTAGTTAATTCTTGCACACTTTAGGGCATTGACCCAAAATTATAAATATTTCCCCCCGGGTGGGCTAGGCGTTGTGTAGGTTATATTTTACATACTATGTAGCAGCGCCACTTATGAGGGATGAGTGTTGATGACGGAATCCTTGTGGCATTGCTAGGTATGGCCCATGCAATGGTGTACAATGTAGGTACCACCCCAACTGTATGTGTATTTTGTTGTCTGTGTTGGATAGAAGACTTCTTCGGACTTACCGATGGAGCACGAACGCGACATTATTGGTAAATGCCTTCGTGTTGTGTGTGTGTGTATATATATATATATATAATGAAAATGAATGGAAGAATTTCTAAGTTTAATGATGTAGATTATAAAACACAAACCCATTACTACATAGTATGTATGATGTTTGATGTCGTCATTTTTTGGGTAATATGTCTGGGATAGTTTGGAAAATAGTAATTTGAATACAAACAATTCTATTTTAGGGCATTATTCGAGTCAAATACATTATTATATTGTCATTAGCATTTATCCATCATTTTTATCGAGATTTGGGTTATTGTACATGTAGCACTGCTTTTAGATGAGGGAGACATGTTACGTATGTGAGTGATGATGGGAAATATACACTTTGAATTAACTGCACTTTTCAAAACTAAATTTAGTAAGTTAATTCTTGCACACTTTAGGGTGATGACCCAAAATTATAAATACTTCTCCCCACAGGTGCTCCTACACAGGGATAGTAGGGTTGTGGACAGTTCAACCTTACAGTCTCACATTGTCAATCAGACTTCTAATCATTGATTCTAGATTAGGTTGCTACTATATTTCAGTTCTTTCCTTTTTACATTTGGATTATTTTATGGGGATAATCCCAAAGTCTTTTTTATTGCTTGCTGGTTTGAGACAGTTATGAGTATATTAGGATTTATTATATTGTGTGATTGTGGGATTCTATTATTTCCTTGGGTGTTAATTTAAATTCAGTTTCAATTTTAATTGTAGTTTACAAATAAATATTTTATATAGTTTGATGCTTAGAATGATAAAAATTGTATAACTAGCCCCATCTTTGGCGTACTGTGTATGGCCAACCTTTACGTGAGAAAATGTGAGTTATTACAGTTAGTACCTGACGATCCAGATTCTAGTGTCCTTAGGATCTGTGTTGCGTTCATTACGCTCTGCATTGCATTCTTTGATATGTTGTGCCTATAATTAGGATTCATTATATTCTTGTGTCTTGTACTAATTCGAACTTTGTCTTCTTTCATATGGAAAATGGAAGAAGGGATCGACCTAGGCATGTAGCCACACCTGCTATAGATGAGGAGGCTCAGTCGGAGACACAACAGCAACCTCAGGCCCTAGTGTCCCAACCCATTATTACCCCAGCAAATATCGCTACCATCATGACCTAGGTAGTCTCTACCGTAATGGCAGTAATTCTCTAGAACTTCCCACCACATGTAGAACAGCAGCCACCACCACCATAAACAAATGGCATTACCAGCCTAGACACCGAGGTTAATCTGGGACAGAGCTATGGACGCCTCCACAAAGGGCCAATCTCCAGAGTTTGCAAGCAGTCCAAAAATATTAGTGGCGAGGAGGTGGAAAAAGGATATTCAACGAAACTTACAGATGGTGCAGTTTTCTTCATTTCAGAGGCAAATGTTAGACTTATTTCGACTTGTTGGGGCAGTACTCCAGTTGTGGGAGTCAATTACTTCAGCTGCAGAGAGGGAAAGTTTGACTATAAACGAGTTCTGAGAGAGGTTTGAGGTAAAGTATTTCCCTCCAATGATTCAGTCAAAGATGAGGAGTAAGTTCATGGACCTAAGATAGGAAGGTCGTACGATGGCAGAGTATGAGGAGGATTTCACCACTTTTTCTTTCTTTGCAAAGGAGGAGGAGAACACGGAGTAGAAAAAGATATACAAGTTTATAGTAGGGTCCGCCTGGCATATCAGGAAGGCACTTTTAGGTAACTCGACATTCATTGTGTATAATCAAATAATGAATGCCGCCCTTTTTCACTATAAGGACCACAGGGCCATTCAAAGAAACAAAAGTGAGAAGAGATATGGAGATGAGATGTCGAACCCGCGGGGTAAGATGAGTTGAGGTTGTAGTTAGGGGGCCCAGCAGTTTAGGGGTCCTCCATCTACATATCAGCATAAGTTATTTCAGGGTTTCGATGATCGAAACAGGCAGGGGAAGGGCCAGTGTGAGCAGGTCCAGTATGGCCATCAGGGTCAGGGTCAGGGTCACCAAAATTGAGGCTAACAGGGTCGGATGGTAGAGAGACGCCCGTTTAACGGCAACTATTACACTTGTGGTGAGAGGGGGGAAATGTCGAGGATATGTCCTCGGGGTAATCAAACACATCGGGAGTAAGGTGGTCAGCTAGTATCTTCAATGCCATAGGAGCAACGCCAACACTTACTAGCTCCAGGAGTTACAGCACCAGTACAGATGGATGTACTACATTGAGCTGGTAGAGGGGCCAGTGCCAGTTCGGTAAGTAAAGGGTATGTTCCTTATCTTTGGGCATGTGGGTTGTATTTGTTTTTACACAGGGGCATTTCATTCTTTCGTTAGCACTGGTTTTTCACGTGATACTAGGATGATAGACTTTGGTCTGATACTGTACTGCACATAGATTCACTCATGGGTCGAGGAGCACCCATACGTTCAGTGTGGGGGTATACGGGTCAAGGTTGGGCGACTCAAATTTGTGACAGACTTACTAGTAATAGATCTGCACAAGTATGACATCATATTAGGGATGAATTAGCTAGATACGTACAAAGCTTGTGTTGACTGTTACAGTAGGTCCATCATTTTTATCATTCTAGGGTAGGAGATGTACCTGGTTACGATGTTGCACCCCGGGGGTGGGTCGAGCGCGCACTCGTACTATATTAAGGAGGATACTTCTTCAGAAGTCATAGTGTCGCTAGATTCTATCCCGGTAGTTAGAGTATTTTTTGGCGTATTTGGGGAAATCCTAAGATTTCCACCTAGCAGGAAGATAGACTTCATGATCAATTTGATTTCGCTCACGAGACCTATTTCCCGTATACCTTATCGAATGGCTTCTCTAGAGATGGGGGATCTTTAGGACCAGTTTAAGCAGTTATTGGGACATCGGTTCATTAAGAGGAGTACTTCATCATTGGGGTACTCCAGTTTTGTTCATCAAGAGAAGGACTAATCCATGCAACTTTGTATCGACTACAAGGAATTGAACAAAGTCACCATACAGTAATATCCATTGGCCTGCAATGATGATTTATTTGACTAGCTCAAAGGTGCTACGTATTTTTGTAAGATCGATTTGAGATCGGGTTATCATTAGTCGAGGGCCCGGGGGAAGGATATCTCAAAGATGGCATTTCTTATGATGTATGGGTCATATGATTTTTTAATTATGCCTTTTGGGCTAACAAATGCATTAGCGATGTTTATGGATTTAATGAATCGGTTATACAGGGATTTTCTGGATCAGTTCGTCATAGTGTTTATTGATGACATCCTGATTTATTCTCGGACTACAAATGAGGACGCACATCATTTACGAGTAGTCTTACAGATACTACGATACCACCACTTGTATGCTAAGTTCGAGAAATGAAGTTTCTGGTTATGGGAGGAACAATTATTGGGTCATATCGTGTGTGAGAGGGGGATATCAGTGAACCCGGGGAAGGTCTCTGTAGTGATGGAGTGGGGACAACTCACTACACTTACTGAGGTGCGTAGCTTTTTAGGGTTAGCCGGATGCTACAGTCCGTTCATTATGGGGTTCTCAAAGATAGTCAGGATCCTAATAAACATGATGAGGAAGGATGTACCATTTGTATGGGATGATGCGTTTCAGTGGGTGTTTAATAAGACGAAGGCTTGGTTGACTACAACATCGATTTTGGCATTACCTCGGGCAGGGGTAGACTATAAGGTCTTCAAAAATACATCCTTCAGGGGACTTATAAGGGTATTTATGCACGAGGAGAGGGAAGTAGCTTATGCTTCACGGAAGCTAAAGCCTCACGAGGTACATTACCCCACCCACGACTTGGAGTTAGCATCCCCGGTTTTTGCATTGCGAGTGTGGAGGCATTATCTCCTGGGAGATAGGTTCCAACTATTCACAGACCATAAGAACTTACATTACTTGTTCATGCATCGAGAGTTGAATAAGAGGCAGAGGAGATGCCTAGAGTTTGTCAAGGATTACCAGTTCGACATTCAGTATCACTCTAGAAAGGAGAATGTCGTAGCGAATACCTTAAGCCTCAAATCGATATTGGAGTTAGCAACGGTATGGAAGGCAAATTGGAAATCACTTCCTATGGATGACGAGTTGACTCGTGCATTTATGACATTTCTCATCATCACACCCGAGATCATTATTAGGGTCGTGAATGCACAGGCAGGTGATCATCTTTGCTAGGATTGGGTTAGAAAGTTGTTAGCCGAGGGGACAGAGCACTATTCTATTGGGTCAGATGGAGGATTGAGATTTTAGGGCAGGTTAGTTGTCCTAGATAATGAGGAGTTAAGGCGAGCCGTTATGTCTTAGGCTCACGATTTATGTTTTATGGTACATCCCCAAGGGGATAATATGTTCCATGACATGTAACGTCAGTATTGGTGGGCCGATATGAAAATGGACATAACAGTCATTGTGTCCAAGTGTGCTGCGTGTCAGTTAGTGAAGGTGGACTATCAGCATCCTGCGGGTGTCTTATATCCATTAGAGATCTCAATGTGGAAATAAGAGAACATCTCCATGGATTTCATCACTGGGCTACCTACATCACAGAGGGGGCACGATTCCATTTGAATGATCATCAACAGATTAACGAAGGTGGCTCACTTATTACTGGTTCGAATAGATTACAGTTCAGAGATGTACGCTAGGGTTTTCCTCATAAAGATCGTTAAATTACACGAGTTACCTATCAACATTGTATTGAACGGGGATAGGAAGTTTGTGTCCCATTTTTGGAGGAGATTTCAACAAGCCTTAGGGGCAGAGTTGAGATTGAGTACCTCATATCATCCTCAGACCAATGGGCATATGGAGAGGGTTATTAAAGAGGGCAAATATTCTCTGACACCACTTGTAATAGTGGAAGGATCTAATACCACTTTAAGAATGCAGAAATAAATGTACTCGATAAGGACGGTCACAAATCAAAATTTTATTTTTGTGTTTTTCAATTTAAAAGTCCAAGCTACAAAACAAATTTAAAATAAATTTTAATCTTTGATTAAATTAGTTATGAAGGAAAATATGTGTTCAAAACAATATGAATATGCTATTCATTTAAGAACACAACGATTGAGGAAAAATGCTTTTTAGGGAAAAATCTTTATTCATCATTTTAAACACATTACAAGGCAGTCGACTTAATACTACTTGATACCAGCCACAAGCAAAATATGTTAGTCTTCTCAAGATCTCGAAAGAATACCACTTGTCTCCAAGCGGTCCACAAGCGACAGATTCATTTTTGGTATCCACCGATCAGCCTCGGCCTTCTTCTTCAACAGTTATCCTTTCGAGTTAACAAGTCGACCATGGAGTTACCTCTCCACAAGGTGTATGCAGAGATACTAAACCATATAGGGTTTAAAACGATTAGCAAAAACTATTTTGGGGATGTGTGTTGTGAATCAAAAGTATTTTTAAAACATAAAACTTTGAAAACTTTTGGAACGGATATTTAGAAAACGTTCCTTCAAAAGTGTTAGAAAAAATAAGAACACAAATTTTGAGGTGGAGACTCATTCGAATGAAAATGAGGCCCGTTCTAGCTAGAAAGGCAGCTTGTTTGCACGAAACAGAATCTCGTTCGAGCGACATTGCTATCTTCTTTAAACAGGCTACAAACGACGCCAAACATTACACCCTCATTAGATGCTCATTAGATGAAGATATCAAACGACCCTTAGAATAACTTATACATCTCGTTGTAACGAGACTATCTTCTCGTTTGAACGAGGTAGTGAACTTAGAAAAAATAATTTTAAAATAAAAATGCCTCGATTTTTAAAACAAAAAAACCCTGTTTCAGTTTTAATAAAAATAAAACATCCCAAAATAAATTTAATGAATAAATTTAAATTCTTAAAATCTTTATACCTTTATAGGATGTAGGGAATTCTTAAATGTTGATGTTGTTTTGCCTTGACGGTACGTGACGGCTTGTAACGGGATACACCAAATTAGTCTAAAATAATACAAGGCTTGTGATATGAGCAATATTAGAAATTTTGCTATTACAAATGTACCCTTTGGCTATTCTGGTACAAAAATAAACAAACCTATCCAACATTCAAATTACATCAACATAACTCTCTAAATGATAACAGAAATCTAACACTATTACCAACCCTAGAATAGACTGGCGTAAGTCTCTTTGACTTCAAACTCTCCTTGTTCTTCCCTTTTGAAACTTTGTCTTCATCTAGTGTAATATGATCTTCCGTAAGTACCCAAAAACATAAAGAAAAGAAAATACCTCGTGGTGCATCAAGTTTGAAGTAAAAAAAAATAACAAAACTCATAAAGCAATCTCCCCCGCAAATCAAACTCTTCATCAAATCAAACCTTCCCCGCAATTTGTTCTCCCCCTTTTTGTCCAAAATAGACAAAGTATTATAAGCTAAACATGAAGTAAAAAGTATCACATTGAAGAAGTAAGATATCATCACATAGATATGTAAACAACTCACATGTAATAATAATCTCAAAGGAAAACACAACCAACTATTTTTCAATTTTTTAAAAAAAATATAAATATTACAAATACAATAAGATACCATATGTAATATATGCAAAATATACCAAAGAAAATTTGTCACACATATATAGGTATAAACGACCATAAAAATTGACACAAAAAACATAAGCCTTGCACACTAGCATAATATCAATGTGTCTAAACATGTGGGATGGAATTAATGGGTGTGAACTAGATACAAATGAATTATGAATTAAAAATTCAAATATATTCAAGAAGTTCTAATTGATTGCTAAACTTTATGAAACTAATCTTTTGCCTCAAGTGATAAGTAAAGTGAACTTTAATGAACAAACAAGAACAATGAACTTAATCCTAGAATATTTATGGTTTTACAAATCAATATTGTCATGAGAAAATAAGCATAATTGGGATTCATTGTGAAAATTCGTTGATCTTCAACTATACTCCCTCAAAAGATAAACATATATCATATTTTCTTTTCTTTTCGTTTTCTTATTTCTTTTGAATGATCATACAAATTAAACTATAATGGAACCATTTTGTCAATTTTTTTGTTTTTATTGCCTTAAATTTTTATTGAGCTCTTGTTAATAGTGGCTTTCACGCAAAGACTTTGTCTTTTGCAACCCTTTCATGTCCAGACTCATATTTTTCAATACAAAATAAATATTCTCACGGGCAATGGTTCTTACATGCACAAATCCCCCATAGTCACAAAACATATAGATAACAAAATTGATGAGAGAACATCTCAAAAAAGCTAAAATATACATGTGAAGTTAACGTTGAAAAAGCTCGTTCATGTGTGTGCGGAGGCATATAAAAAGTCGAATCCATTAAGCAAATCAACTTCGAAACAAGTCCATGTAAACATGGTTAAGAACAATTTAATTATCTACAATCATAACCAAATGTCCTAGCCACATGAAAATTACATAGTGAATTATATTCAAACACACTAATATGTCTCATAAAATGTGTAAAACTAAAATACACAAAAATCAAAAATCTTTTTGTATTTTTTAAAAATATTATCAAAATAAAATCTTTTTGTATTTTTCTAATATGACTTAATAAAATAAATATATAATACGAAAGATACACATATAATAACACTGGAAAACATATATCATGAAGCACAACTAGAGTATGACAAACAAAATCATGTAAGCAATCATCCATAAGATATATCCTATGAAGCATCATGTGCAAGCATGTGAGAATCAACTATTCTAACATCTAACGCCTCCAAAATAAATTTCCTAACCCAAATATATGCATATTTAACGCGTCAGGTTTTGAGAACCAAGGGGACACTAGACTTCAACTTTCTAGGACCTCTTCCAAGATCATAACAAAAATGCCTAAGGTGACCTTTCCTACCACAATGCGAACATGTGTAAACACAAGGAATGTTACCTAAGGTTTGACCTTTTCTAACGTTCTTAGATGCGGGTGTCCCTCTAAACAAACAATGGTCTTGACTTTGACACTTGAAGCATTAAAAATATGGGAGTCGGTACCATTACTACTAACTAATAAAGTCTTTTAAATTATCATTTAACTTCAAAATTTTAAACTCAAACAAGGAATTTGACTCTTCAAGTTTTAGGGACTCATTCTTCATATTTTTAATAATTCCTGGAAGATTATCTCGTTCCCCCTCAATGTAAGTAAACTTATCCCTAAGAGTCTTCTTGCATGCCTTTAAATCTAAAATCCATTTTTCACTATCCTCATTGGCACAAACAGAAACCCTAAAAATTTTAGAGTCATATAATTCCTTCTCTAAAAATATTACTCAATCATCACTCTCTTTCTTCGACAATTCTAAATTTTTAAAATCACAATCGATGTCCACAAGTTTCTCATGAAAGAAATTTCTTTGAGTTTGAATATTTTTCAAAATATCCATAGCAGCTTTAAAATGAAAATTTTCTTTTTCAAGAATTTCAATTCTTTTAGAAAACTTCAAATTCAAATGATTCAAGTCGTCAAAACTTTGGATATCCATTGAAGAAAAAAGAGCAAACAATACAACAAGAGAGATGAATAAGCAACCACCTTAAAATAGCAATAAACAAGGATCTACGGGTAAGTTAGTGAAACCTGCTCTGATACCACTTTATAAAGAGATGGTATCAATGGGAAAAATTCTTTGAAAATCAGGATCACACGATAGATTAGTGTAACTTGATCTGATATAAATTTGCGAAAGAGGGTATATATGTTCAGACACCACTTGTAATAGTGGAAGGCTCTAATACCACTTTGAGAATGCAGAAGTAAATGTACTCAACAAGGATGGTCACAAACAAAAATTCTATTTTTTTGTTTTTCAATTTAAAAGTCAAGCTTACAAAACCAATTTTAAATCAATTTTAATCTATAATTAAATTGGTTATGAAGGCAAATATGTGTTCAAAACAATATCAATATGCTACACATTTAAGAACACAACGATTGACGAGAAATCCCTTTTCAGTGCAAACCCCTTATTCAACACTTTAGAAAAATTACAAGACAATCAACTTATAACTACTTGATACTAGCCACAAGTATAAAGTAGAGACTTGTTGAAAATGAGGCATGTTCGAATGAGAAAGGCATTTCGTTTGAATGAAACAGGATCTTGTTTGAACAAAATTGTTATCTCGTTTAAACAAGCTTCAAACAACCTTCATACGATATTGTCTTCTCATTTGAATGAGGCAGCGAACTTAGAAAAAATAATTTTAAAATAAAAATACCTTGATTTTTAAAACAAAAAATCATGTTTCAGTTTTAATAAAAATAAAAGTTCCCAAAATAAATTTAATGAACAAATTTAAACTCCTAAAAATATTTATACCTTTATGGGATGTAGGAAATTCTTGAATATTGATTTCGGTTTTCCTTGACGGTACATGACGGTTTGTAATGAGATACGCCAAACTAGCCCAAAACAATACAAGGTATATGCTATAAGAAATATCAGAAAATTTGCTCTTGCAAGGGTGAGGTTGATGTTGGAGGATATGCAATGTATGTGCATATTCGACTTTAAAGGGAGTTAGGGGAAATACTTTCCCTTGGTGGAGTTTGCTTACAACAACAGCTACCAGTTCACGATTAGGACGGCACCATTTGAGGCATTATATGGGAGATCTTGTCATTCACCCTCATATTTGTTAGAGGTGGGGGAGAAAAAATTAATCAAGCCAGAGTTCATTCAGGACACCTCAGAGAAAGTGGAAATGACTCGGGCCAGGATTCGAATTGCCCTTGACAGGCAAAAGAGTTATGTGGATGCGGGTCGGAGACACTTAGATTTTATTGTCAGGGATTAAGTGATAATTAGGGCATCTTCCATGATGTTAGTTATGAGATTTGGGATGAAGGGGAAGTTGTCTCCCCAATATGTGGGATCGTTCTCTGTCTTGGAGATGATGGGATCGTAGTGCATTAGTTGGGACTACTGAAAATCTGTCACTAAAGTCGTTTAATAAAATTAAACTATTTAAGTAACTCCGAACAGTTTTTTGAAGAAACTCTTTTCTCAAAAACCAAAACTAATTGAACACAAGATATGTTTAATAAAAGATTAAGAATGAGATGAGGAGATGTAGAAAGATTAAGATCAAAATTTTTACGTGGTAAAACCTCACCCAACTGAGGAAACATCCACGACTCCCACTACGGAGTAAACCAAAAATTCCACTATAAACAAATTTTAACAGTTACAAACTATATAACAAACGTGCATACAACTCAGACCTATATATGTTTAGAAATATACCCTCTGGTGTCCTTATAACTTCTCTGCAGTTCTTATTGTTGATGTTGTCCTCCCAGTTTGCTAACTTCCAATTTGTTCAAGTTCTTTACGTCGACTCTTCTTCTCAAGATCTTATTACCAACACTTTTAGTGTGGTAGGGTGATAGCGTTTGTGGAGGTTCTTTCTAACACATGTATGCACACACACACACACACACTTATTATGTATAACCAGTCCTAACAAATTACATATAAGACTATATACTGTGATTTTTCTTTTTCTCTCTTCTCACAAAACTTAACCTTATTTGACCTTTATAACAATCCCAGAATCCACGGCTATCTTGCTCAGAAGACGTATCAAGATCTTAATCAATCTCAGTTTTGAAAAGATTTTTGAGATTGAAAATCACCAAGTGCGATTCCAAACTAGGTCAAAGGTCTTGTTTCAAGAGAACAAGAAATAAAAAACATTATTGTTGATTTCAAAGTTAAAAAATCATTTACAGAAAAGAGTCAACAATATATTTCTCAAGCTGAGAAACAAAATATGAAAATCTAAGTGTAATGTAACATGAAGTACTCAAATCTGAAATTTCTATAAAGCAGAAAATAGATCTAAGACACAATGTTTAAGTTGGACACAAGATCTAAAGAACGAAGAGGTTACAGCTACAAACCAACTCTCAAACACTCAAACACTCAAGGTTGTGTTTGGGATATACAGGAGTTTGAAAAGAGTTTTAGGTTTGAAAAATGGTTTGGACGATTTAGGGTTAGGGTTAGGGTTTCTAACTCTTTCTCTCTCTTCTGGTTTCTCTCTTCTCTCTCTTTTTTTCTCACTTCTCTCTCTACCCTCTTTTTTCTCTCAAAAGGACGAAATGGCAAAAGTCTCAGAAGGCTGAGTGAGGGGGTCATTTTATAGGAGGCTGAGAAGATTCGAGAATAGCGTTCAAAATCAAGGGTTTAGATTGAGTCAAGGTTGATTGACTTTGATCCAAGGGTTCACGATATGCGGTGATTAAATCTCTCCTGATTGGTTCATATGGGATTCACAGGGATTATGAAAGGGCGCATGCAGATCGTTGATAAAAACGATCCAATGGTTGAAAACAGGCGCTGGTTCCCTCTCTATAAAGAAACACACTCTCCACCAATCAGAAGACAACAAATGTTGGCCAATAATAAGATATCAAACGCGCGTCAAAATTAATTAAAAATACACCCTGAAGTCTCTGCCGCTTTCGAATTCTACCCAAGGCAACTTTAAGCCAATATAACCATTAAACCTTAATTGCAGATTGACCCCAAAAACTTGAAAAAATAAGTTTTAATTAATAAAAACTTATTTAAAATGTTTATAAAATCCCAAAAAAATATTTAAAAACAATTTTAAGGATTTAAACACACTCAACATATGTACACACAATTATATGCAATATGAAATTTATGAGATCAATTATATTGTGTGTGAGTGTTGGTAATATGGTCTAGATCAATCAATCAAGAAGGAGAAATTGCAAACCAAGCTCTGGGGTTCTTTGGATTCTAGGATGGACATAATTTTGTCACAATTTCCAAACTACATGAACACTTATACAATATAGACTCAAGTGAGTCAAGATTATAAGGTGATTCAACTCCCAAACCACTTGCAGTAGATGCACGACGTCTACCACATATCTGCAATGTGGAGGTTCCTTAGAGATGAGATAGGTTACCAGCACATCGACATTAATGAGATATATCTCCATCCAGACGCTACCTATGAGGAGAGACCCGTAGCCATTCTGTACCGTAAGGAATGCTGACTTCGATCTAGGATGTGTTTCGAGAGATTTTATGGGATCGTTTAGGTTTTTTAGACCTTTATAAATAGTCTCGGGGTATATATATGACTTAGGAGGTTATTAGGCTAGTTGGGATGTGTATTTGGGTCCATTTAAGGGTTCAAAGTTTAGTCCTAAGGCCCAACTCATAATTTAAGCCTTAATTACCTTAAATAAGAGTTTAATAACTCCCTGTCATTTACATCCAACAACCCTAGAACACATTTTAGGGGAGAGAGGAAAGAATACTAACAGGAGAATTGGGAGAAAAAATTTAAGGAGGAATTCAAGAAGCTAATCAAGAAATCGTTCAAGACTTAAGGCAAGAATTTTCTTGCTTATTTTATTTAGTCCAAATTGCTTCTTAATTCATCGTGTGTTGAAATCCAATGTAGAAATTCTATATTAGGAAACCTTGAAGATTGGATTATGGTATTAAGGAATTGATTTTGATGTTAAAGTAGGAGATTAAGAATTTATTATGGTAGAATTTTAAGGGTTTATATTTATAGAACTCATTATTAGGACCCTTGGTATAATGATTTTGATGATTCATGTGAAAAGGAGTTAATCTCTTTTTAAAGTCTTAGATTTATATTTAATTTGAACACTTACATGTGGTATATGTTAAACGATTGATGGAAAAAAATTGAATATACTTGAAAACCTCCATGATCCTACTTTCTATGATTTGGGACATAATCCAAGTTGAAAAATACGTAATAAACAATCATAAGATGATAAACTAAGTCATAAATACTGATATCAATGATTAGCACAAGGTTTAAGCCTTTGGAATTGGGTTTAAATGCAAGAATATAAATCCCGTTGTGAGATGACCTACTACGTCCGCAAACAGTCAACGGGAGCGAACCAGTTTCGCCCATGAACCAAACTAGTTCGGCCCCTGGGGGGTCAGGGCCCAGGATCTGCAATTATGTCCAGGGTATTTTAAGTTGTTCATGCGAGTTGGTGGAACCGTGTAAGGATAATCATGGATTTATTAAAAATGTAAACGTGACATTACAAATAAAAGGAAAGCTAAATTAACTAGATGGTTAATTCTGTTTTATAAAAGAAATGATGTTAATAATTTACGTGATACTTTATTTTTAACTGAGGATAATTACAAATAATATTTACGGGGCAGCTATGGGGTAATTATTAGGATAATTACCTTTACATATGGTATTATGTAATTATATTTGTGTTGACATACCTATGTTCGTGGATTGTCCTATCGGTCAGGGTACGCACGTTCGGGACCGTAGCACACATCAGCACAGGTGGGCTAGGCATTGTGTAGGTCATATTTTACATAATATGTAGCAGTGCCACTTATGGGGGATGAGTGTTGATGATGGGATCCTTGTGGCACCGCTTGGTATGTACAACGTAGGTACCACCCCAACTGTATGTGTATTTTGTTGTCTGTGTTGGATAGGAGACTACTCCAGACTTACCGATAGAGCACGAACGGGGCATTATTGGTAAATGCCTTCCTGTCGTATATATATATATATATATATATAATGAAAATGGATGGAAGAATTTCTATGTCTAATGATGTAGATTATAAAACACAGACCCAATACTACATAGTATGTATGATGTTTGATGTCGTCATTTTTTGGGTAATATGTCTGGAATAGTTTGGGAAATAGTAACTTTAATGCAAACAATTCTATTTTAGGGCATTATTCATGTTAAATACATTCTTATATTGTCATTAGCATTCATCAATCATTTGTATCGAGACTTGGGTTATTATACATGTAGCACTGCTTTTAGATGAGGGGTGAGACAAGTTACGTATGTATTGACGATGGCAAATCTACACTTTAAATTAATCGTAATTTAAAAAAATAAATTTAGTAAGTTAATTCTTGCACACTTTAGGGTGATGAACCAAAATTATAAATACTTCTCCCCACAGGTGCTCCTAGACATGGATAGCAGGATTGTGGACAGTTCAGCCTTGCAGTCTCACATTGCGAATCAGACTTCTGGTCATTTATTCCAGATTAGGTGGCTAGTATATTTAAGTTCTTTCAGTTTTACATTTGGATTATTTTATGGGGATAATCCCAAAGTTTGTTTTATTTCTTGCTGGTTTGATACACTTATGAGTATGTTGGAGTTTATTTATATTATGTGATTGTGGGATTCTATTATTGTCTTGGTGTATTGATTTAAATTCAATTTCAATTTCAATTTCAATTGTAGTTTACAAATAAATTTTTCATATGGTTTAGTGCTGAGAATGATATAAATTGTACAACAAGCCCCATCTCCGACATACTGTATCTGACCAAACCTTTATGTGAGAAAATGGGATTGTTACAAATAACACTCGGCAATATAAGCACAAATAATCCAACTATGAACAAAATATACCAATTTTGATGAATAAATGAGATATCAATGATATCAAGCAACAAAAAATAACAATATGATCATATACAATACAAATTTGGAACCATTTGAAATTGAAGACTAAACATATGGCATACATGGATTAACTGCAAACACAAAGACTCGAAACAAAACATACTGTATATGTAAATATCCATAATATTCCAATGATGCACAAGTGTATATATATATATATATATATATATATATATATATACACACACACACACACACCATAAGAGACACAAAACACATAAGCTTTACACACTCACATAGTATTAATGTGTCTTAACCAAAATTTGGTACAAAGTGAAGGAGCGTGAACTAGAAATAAAGGAAATATGACCCAATCACTCAAAAATGTCGAGGTAGTTCTATTTGACCGCAATAATACCAACCATCGATTTAGCCTCACGTCTCAAATAATGAACTCAAAAAGAACAAACATACATAATGTACACTATCCTAGAATATATTGATGATTCTCAAATCAATACTGTCAAATATTTATGCATAACAAGGATTCACTATATAAACTCATTTGTCTTCAACTTATAACGCCCTCAAAATTATAAATCTTTCATTTTGAAGATAATAATTTTGTATCATTAATTTCTAAAACATTGGCCTTGGCAATTTATTTTCTTTTAGGATTTTGTCAATGGTGGCCTTTCACATAAAGGAGATTTCTCCTTCTGTTAACCTTTCATATTTCATCATCAAATTTTTTTTTATCAAATAAGATCAAACTCACACAACAGTTTTTACATGCACAAATCTCCCATGGTAAAAAATATTAAGCATGTGACAAGATTGGTAGGAGAGCCATCATTTATCTTATGATATATAGGCTATAAAATCCAAAGGAGCTCGTGCAAAGTGTGCAGAGGCATATACGAAAATGAATCCATGAAAGAAAAGAAATCTTGAACTACTCCATGCAAGAATAATTAATAGCAATCCAAGCATTGAAAATCCTAATATAATATCCTAGTCATATTGATATATGGAAGGAATGGGATTCAAACATGCCGATATACCACACAAAATGTGTAAAATCAAAATACAAAAAATAAACAATATTTTTTAGTTTTTAAACATTTTTCCAAAAATAGCACCACTTGAAAACTAAACTCATAAGACAAAACAATCTTTTTTGTATTTTTCACAATAAGACTCAAAAAAGAAAAATCAAAATACAAAAAACTCAAACGTGGTTCAACTAAGAATAACATATAATCATGAAGAATAAAATCTAGTGTATGAAAACATGAAATCACAATCAACCACTAGATTTATCATGAGAAGTAGTAGGTGCAAGCATGCGAGAATCAACACGTATAATGTTTAAAGCCTCCAAATCAGATTTTCTAACACACATAGGTGTAAAGTCATGCTCTTGGGGATTGGGAACCTCGGCGACTCTAGATTTAGACTTCCTAGGATCTTTTACAAGATCATAGAAAAAGAACCTAAGGTGACCTTTCCTACCATAATGTGTGCATGTGTAGACACAAACAACAATGTTACATAAGGGTTTTTAACATTATCGACATTAGTTGGCCCTATCAAAAAATTGGACTTGGCTTTAGCAAAATAAGTATCATCATCATCGAATAAAATTCCATAAATGTCATCTCTGATTTAGACGAGTCTCTCAATCTTTCTTGTAACTCCACAATCCTAGACTCAAGAAAAAGACGAGACTCGTCAAAAACTAGGGAATACTTCTTCAAAATCTACATTAATCCCCCAAGCTTATGTCGCTCCCCCTAAGTAAACACGATCTTCTCCCAAAAATTCTTCTCATGTTCCCTAACATCCTCAATCAATTTACTCTCATCATTACCTATGGCACGTTCTGTTAACTTAGCTTCCAACTCCAAGTCAGCCTTTGTCAACTTCAATGACTCGGAGTATAGCTCATGAAAGAAAAACCGAATTTCACTATCCTCCTTTTCTTCTTCTTATTCATCTTCACCACTCTCTCCACGACTCACTTGGAATTCACACAATATGGCCTCGGAATCATCATGTGTGGAATTTTCTTCATCGAAAGAATTTTCATTAAGGCCAAATGGTGGAATTTGATTCCTCTTTTGCTTCACTATCACTAAACGTAGCATTATATATCTTCAAATTCTTGTCTTCATTCCTTATCTTAGTAGGACACTTAGTAGTGTTGTGGCTATAATCCTCACAACCAAAATATCTATCTGACTCATTCCTTTTGAAATTATCATTATGATTTGTAGGGAATTTTTCTTCCTTGTTAAATTTATTTTACTCTAACTTCTTTGATTATTTTTCAAACTTGAGAAATTTCTTAAATTTCTTTGTAAACATGGCCCATCATTAAAAATAAGTATTCCTCCTTTTAGGTTGTCAAAGAAATCCCTCAGCTTTCTTCATCTTTTGGAGGAAAACATGTCAAGCTTATAGGTTTATAAGTCAGACACAAGCTCTTCGGTTCGTAAAGTCTAAAGTACCTAATGAATTCAAAACAATCACTTCGGAATTGAATCTTTCAGGTAGGGACATTAAGATTTTCTAAATAATCTTGTTTTGTGTATTCTCTTTCCCATGTTTAAAGATGAGTTCACAATATCAGATAATATAGTGTATCACTCATCAAAGGTTACACTCAACTCCATCCTAATGGTATCAAACTGAGTTGTGAGGTTCTCGAGTTAAGAAGCCTTAATAACACTAGTACCCCTCAGGAGTGAGTTGGATTATGTCATAATCCTCTTTAGACATTTTCCATGTCATAATACAGCAGAACTCTTCTGGTGTGATCGTACGAAACAAAGCTTCAACCCACATGAATTATTGTTAGACAATTTATGCTCATCCTAACACTAGGTCTCAATGGGTTTTAAAATTCTATGTTCACCTAACAAAGTTTTGGGTGGGGACCATACCTTAACAATAGTTAACTATACCCTCTCATCTATCATCTTAAGTGTTGATTTTGTATGCACTTTTCAATATGCGTAGTTGGACTCATCAAACAACGGTAGTCTAGAAAATGACTGACCCTTCATATTAAAATCTACCATTTTCATGACTAAACACCCACATTTTATAATAACTAAGTGTCCATCCTCTGATATCACTTAAAAGTGCGCACACAAACTACGTGATAGGGTTTATATACAAGGGAAAAATACAAACACCAACTATTTTTAAAATTTTCAAATTTAATGTTAACTTAAATAAATTTACCCATATTAAACTTAGCACCGATTAAACAAAAAGTTGTGTTAAACAATTAACCGATTCTATCTTAACCTAAAGCATGCATCTAGGTGAGTATAGCAAGATATAAAAAAAATAATCACACAACGCTCAATATGCAAGGAAAACCCAAATGGTAAAAATCTTGGACGGACCAACCAATTAAATTCACTTGTCAGGAATTACAAAGGGACACTCAGAAGACTTACACAACCGACTCAACTCCTTCAAGCATTGACACATCGTCATTCCCTTGACCTTCTATACAATGACACATAGGATACCACTTACGCCTTACCACAACGCATGAGTCCACACACGCCTCAGTATCCACCATTCCAGTCTCAATAAACGTACACATAATCCATCACAAGAAATTTACTCATCAATATGATAGTGAGTACACAATCTTTAGTGCCCAACGGAGATCTCAACACATATAAATATTAGATCCTGGATCCCATATTAGTTGGGTGAAATTAAGGTTTGGAGGCTCTTGGATATGTATATGGAAAATAATTGCAAAATCATTAAACTAAGAAATTGATTCCAATACTCCAGTTTATAGAAAACACAATTTTTGGGACGACAAAAATTTCAAGGCATCTCGTTCAAATCAGACGCGTCAGGTCATTCAATCGAAGTCACTAATATCGTTCAGATTAGAGATCGAACGACCTTCGAACGATATTTTTCTATTAAGTAAGAAAATCTCGTTCGATGGTCATTTGAACCTCATTTAAATGAGATCATACAATTCGTTTGAACTAAGTTAAGGCCTCGTTCGAGTGAACGCAACAAACTAGTTTGAATAACTTTTCATAAAAAATATATTTTTTTAAAACTTTTATGAAAATAGCCTTAAACATTATTTTAAAAACAAAACCCAATGAAATACCAAGGATAAAAAAAAATATGTGCCATTTATATCTCATGAGATCCTTTATCATTGAAGGCTAAACATGGCTCGAAACATGACATGATGATGTAGACACTCTAACTTATCCACTACGATCTTTAATCAAACATATGTTATAGGATTTAAAGGAAAAACACTCAAGACCTAACATATTACTCAAACGGTTTTGTCTAAACGGAATTAAGCCAAAACATCCAAATTGACTCGATTCGAAAATTTGTCCTTACACATACCTCGCCTTTTTCAATGATGGATTATATATTTACATACATAATTATTCAAAACTATTCAAAATCAATTTTATCCAAACCTCTCTTCATGGATCTAACCCTTATGTGTCCGTATATTACATATATACATGTATACTTAAAGAAGAATCCGAAAATGTTAGTATTAATTTCAACACGAAATCTAAAATATTTAATAAAATTAAAATTTGTCTTATAATTGGAATAATTAAAATTAACAACTAATTCTCATGAGTGAGTAAAAATACAATAACTTTATATTAACCCATAAATAACATGTTCATCAACTATGAACATCAAGAACAAAAAATCCATATTTTGATGGACAAAAATATTTCATTGACATAATGTGACCATCAAGTTCATGAGAGTTTCTTTAATAGCACTAACAGATTATGAGACGATTACATAGTGAGAAGAATTTTTTTACAGTCATAATATTTTAACAAGATCCGTCCCACAAATGTAAGGACACGAAAAACTGATATAAAAGAAGAATATATTGAATTACCTTAATTAAATGTTTTTCATAAATCTCTGAACTTGGATCTTAATCACATCATGAACAATCATTAACATGATTATCATTATCATAGAAAGTTCCGCAAATGGTATGACTATCTAACAGTATCCTCACGTGGCAAGATAGAAAGAACCTTTTTCCCACATTAGGATGGTGTATATATATGGAGTTCATTAAAACTATTATACTTAGAATTTGGATTTTTTAACACCCTTATTTATTAGTCTCCAAATGAGCTCCGAATTTCTAAATACAATCCATGGTTGATATTATTACAAATACAATGATATTAGTATATCATTTGATAATTCACCCATATCAATCATACCAATTGTAGACACCCCATTCTGTTATCCCCTAACTCTCCTTAGGTCCCTAGTACCTCCCTTCATCACCGTAAACCTAGGTCATGTCCCGAGTACTGACCTGGAGGCCATCGGGCACTCCCCGGTTCAGATTGACCCAAGGTCAAATTCTTCATCTCAACCGATACTGAATGAATCTTTGAAGGTCACTGAACACCCTTTCCAACGGTCCACCCCGTGCGCGATTCCGACTTACCATGCGGACGAACGATCCGTTTCCGTCCGAAACTTCACCCAGAGGCCATCGAGAGCTCCCGGGCTCTGTTTGACCTATGTCAACTCTTCAGATTGACCGAGGCTTAATGAATATTCAAAGGTAACTGAATACTCTTTCCAAAGGTCCGTCCTGTGCGAAATTCCTACTTACCATGCTGACGATCGATCCGTTCGACTCCGAGAGGTCACTGAATGCTTCCCGGGCACGGTTGACCAAAGTCAACTCCACAAACTGGGTCAAACTCTTTGAAATGTCGAAGTACATATCCTAAACTTTCCAACGGCCTGCCTCATTCACGATTCGTACTTACCATGCGGACGAACGATCCATTTGCGTTCGAACGATCCCCCGTCCAATGGACCGACAAACGCTTCCGAGCCATATTTGACCCAAAGTCAACTCCCGAACCCGGGAGTGGTCCAAAAGACTTTCAAAGGTATATAAATTACCTTTCCAATGGTATGCCTCGTGCGCGATTCTGACCAACAGTTTGCCCTCGGAGGTCAATTTTTTGAAAAATCCTGAAGCGCATTACCAAATGGCAGGTTCCAGACCCTGCCTATCGGTAGGTGCCGATAGGCAGGAATGGGTCTATGCCGATCGACACTTACCTAGGCCTATAAAAAGAGGCCTTCACCTCATTTGCAAGGGGAGCCCAGATCTAATAAAAAATCTCTCTGAGCGAATCCCAGAAACCTCTCTTGAAGGCAGCATGATTTCATCTTCCAAATCCCTTTTTTACTTTCACTTTTCATCATCCTTTTCATCAAAATTGGTGAATTAGCCACTCTCCATCATCATCCAAGTGCAAGGGCTGCTCTCCAACATTCAAGATCAAGTTCAAGATCTTCAAGAAGGTCCAACTTTCTCAAACTCTCTCTTAAATTCCCAATAACTTGTTTTCTTATTTAGCACTTTTATTATCTCATCTCACACATAATAATATACTTTTTATTTAGTATTATTGTACATCTTTTATTTTCATAAAACCCAAAAAACAAGAAAAGGAGGATTTGCTCATAAATTCCAAGTAGGGATTCTCACACTTTTTCCACACTTTTCTCACAATCAAAACACTTTTTCTACACACACACACTTACAAATAAGAGATTCCCCATTTTAATTAATGGTATAAACCCCACCCCTCATTTTGTATGCAAACTACGTGATGTTTGATGCCTTTATAGGCTACGTAGGCGTCTCGGGGTAAAACCCGAGACTCGAGTCCTTTTTCTCTCATTTTCTATATTCTCTAAATCCATTTTCCTTATATTCTATATACTTGCCCTTAATAACATATTTCTCCATATGCGTTATCGTTCCATTATAACGGTCAACGTAGGGGTAATCGCATAAATCTTATTTTTCTAATACTATTCTTATATCTTCCTATGGACGACTCGCTTTATCCTTCCCATGATACAAGTCGAGGATTCCTACCTCCATTCTATATATAAACACATGCAAACATATCACGGGGGGAAACAAAAGGAAAATAGCAAATATTCATGAGAGACCGAAAGGGCAAAATGGGTGCCTAACACCTTCCCATTTCATAACTAAGCCTCTGAACCCTTCTCGAATCATCTTGGTTTCGCACGCACCAGTATGTCTTTGGATGCCATCCTTCGGGGTGGCTTCCCCTTTTTCTTTTGTCTGTTTTGAGTAAAATAGATTAGCGACTTTGAATCTCTCTACATTTTTACACCACATCTCAAACGACGCCGACCGAAGCGCTCCCGAGAGGGACGCGTGGGACCAGAAGGATCCTTTCCTCCACGCGTCCGCCCGTACAGCGAGGATCGGGGATGGCCACAGTGGCGACTTCGTTGGGGATATGTGTTTTGTTTATGGGCTTGAATCTATTTACATGAATGCTATATTTGCTTATGTTTCCCCCATATTTGCATGTTCCCCTTTCTCATATGTATCCCATGCTTATGTTTATATTCACACACTTGTATAAATTTCTCCATGTACACTTCACACCACGTGCACCTAGGATCACATGTATATCCCCATGTTGCACGCATCACCCATCCATACTTGGTGTACCTTTTGGGGTACTCATACTTTGCTCCCTATTTGGCGTAATCAAGAAAGGCATTCTCATCATAAGATACTAATAAGAGAATCAGGCATGATTCACACGACATCACCAAAGAGCATTGATATTGACCAAACATTCCATTGAAAAATGAAGTTTTTAAAATAGAAATTTTACCCCACAAATTATATAAACACATTTTATTAATGAAAACATTTATTAAAAAAAATGTTTAAAAATGTTTATAAATTCCCAAAAATAATTAAAACCACATTTTAAGGGGAATTAATCACACAATCAATTTTAAGCAATATATACACATGTATGCACTTCTAATTGTGTGTAGTGTGATTCAATTTATACCTTCATGGATCATTGAAGAGGATTAGAGAGAAAAGTTCTGAGGCTTTTTGGATTCTAGGATAGACAACCAATTTTGTCACTATTTCCAAATTAGATGAACACTTATACAGTATAGACTTAAGCAAGTCAAATGTATAAGGTGCTTCAATCTCCCCCTTTGGAAATATGAGACAAAATCTCCTTTGAGTTAGCTTAAAACTCGTAGGGAACCAAAAAAATAAAACCTAGTCCTATACAAAAGATACTATCTACCCATTTTCTAGAAAGTCAAAAATTACATAACTCAACTATTTACAAAATTTTACACTAGAAATGGTAGACAATCAGTAGAAGAGATTCCTGCAAATATGCACACTAAGATCAAGCAGTTTAGATGAAATGTGAACAAAACATTGAACCCGTAAGACTCAAATTTCTCCCCCATTTTGTCTCAAATGGACAAAGGCTAAAACTTAAGGTCTTAAGAGTTTAATCAGCGCATACCATACCTATATAATTTCGCAAATACAGAAATTTGTTATAGTCTAAAGGTTTAGTGAACATGTCTGCAAGTTGCAGATCAGTAGGCAGGTAATGAATTTCTAATTCCTTAGTTTCGACAAGTTCGCGTATAAAATGATGCCTTATTTTAATATGATTAGTTCGCGAGTGTTGAACCAGGTTTTTAGATATGTTAATTGAGCTTTGATTGTCACAATACAATTGTAATTGATCTTCTTTAATCCCATAATCACTTAACATCTGTTTTATCCATAACAACTGAGCACATCAACTTCCTGCTGCTATATATTCGGACTCAGCCGTAGATAAAGATGTGCAATTCTGTTTTTTGCTACTCCAACCAACTAAATTATTGCCAACATAATAACAGGCACCTGATGTACTTTTACTATCATCAGTACAACCGGCCCAATCAGCATCAGTATACCCTATGATGGTACTACAGGTATCCTTAGTATACCTAAGTCCAAGATTGAGAGTGCCCTTTATGTACTTTATTATACGTTTTACACTCAATAAATGGCTCTCTTTAGGGTTATTCTGGTAACGAGCACACAGACATACAGCATACATTATGTCTGGTCGTGAGGCAGTTAGATAGAGTAGGCTACCAATCATACTACGATAAAGTGTGGAATCAACTGACTTTCCATTTTCATCTTTGCTTAATTTAATAGTAGTACTCATAGGCGTTTTGGAAACTTTAGCATTCTCTAAACCAAATTTCTTAACAAGATCTAAGGCATACTTGGTTTGAGAGACAAATAGACCATCAGAATTCTGTTTCACTTGAAATCCTAAGAAAAGTTGTAGCTCCCCCATAAGGGACATGTGAAACTCCTTATGCATAATAGCAGAAAAAGATTTAACTTCAGAGTTTGAAGTTGACCCAAAAATGATGTCGTCTACATAGACTTGGGCTATAATAATGTTTTTGTCAAAATGTTTGACAAAGAGAGTCTGGTCATTTCCTCCTCTCTTAAAACCCTTATCCAACAAAAAGTTGGAAAGGCGTTCATACCAAGCTCTAGGAGCTTGTTTTAAGCCATACAAAGCCTTTTTTAGACGAAAGACATGGTTAGGGTATTTAGGGTCAATGAACCCTTTGGGTTGTTCTACATATGTTTCTTCGGACAGAATTCCATTGAGGAAGGCAGACTTGACATCCATTTGATAAAGTGTAAATTTTAAGTGACACGCTATGGCGAAAAGAAGTCGAACAGATTCAAGACGAGTGACAGGGGCAAAAGTCTCGCTAAAATCTATTCCTTCTATTTGTGAGTAGCCTTGAGCAACTAGTCTAGCTTTGTTTCTAAGGATGACCCCATTTTCATCAGATTTGTTCTTAAAAATCCAACGTGTCCCAATAACATTTTTATTTTGAGGCCGCGGTACAAGATACCAGACATCGTGAATGACAAATTGTAAAATTTCTTCCTGCATAGCAGAAATCCAGTATGTGTCATTCAATGTTTCATTAACATTTTTCGATTCCACAAGGGAGACGAAACATACATAATTAGCATAATTTCTTAACTGGGATCTAGTACGAACTGGCTCATTAGGATTACCGACCACGTTGTCAATGGGATGATCTTTAGAGACCCAGCCAGGTACTTATGGACTCTCACTAGGTAATGAGTCATCTATTTCTGGTGAATTAGTTTTGAAATCATTTTCAGATTCCACCACAATAGGTGATTCAGATATCTTATTTTCGATAATAGTGTCTCTTACAATTACATTTATCGATTCAAAAGGGCCTTAGTACGCAGATTGTATATACGATAAGCACGACTATTTGGAGAGTATCTTAAGAAGATGGCTTTATCACCACGCGTTTCGAATTTAGACAGATGTTATCTGTCTTTACAGACATAACACTGACTTCCGAAAGTTCTTAGATATTTCAGATTAGGCTTCTTACCGTACCACAACTCATAAGGGGTTTGTTTAGAGTTTTTCCTAAGGTAAACCCTATTAATGATATGACATGCAGTTCTAATAGATTCTACCCAAAAGTATTTAGGTAGGGATTTGGCATGGAGCATGACTCGTGCCATCTCTTGAAGAGTTCGGTTTTTCCTTTCGGCAACACCGTTCTGCTGAGGGGTCTTAGGGGCACTGAATTCATGTTTGTAACCGTTGTAGTCACAATATTCAACTATTCTTGTGTCTATGAACTCTCCCCCTCTATCACTACGAATGCGATTGACTTGTGTGTCCTTCTCATTTTCAATTCTTAGTAAAATTTTCAAAAAATTCTGAAACGTGTCAGATTTTTGTTTCAAGAAGGCAACCCAAGTGAATCGTGTGAAATCATCAACCATGACAAGGATATAACTGTGCCCACAAAGACTAACAGTTCTAGAGGGACCAATAAGGTCCATATGGATGAGATCCGGAGGTCTAGAGGTGAGAATGTCTTTAACCTTTTTATGCGAAGTCTTAACTATTTTTCCTTCCTGGCAATGACCACAGACAACACTTGAAATAGGTTTAATTTTAGGAATTCCTCTAACAATCTCTTGACTAGACAATCTACCAAGGATATCATAACTTAGGTGATCCATACGATTATGCCAGATTTCATTGTCATCCATTCTGACAATGTTACAGGTTTCAGAACTAGTCTTGACAGTATAACAATTGTCAGGTGTTCTAAATCCTGTAATAATGCATTCACCTTTATCATTTAGAATTTTACAATTGTTCTTTGAAAAGGTGACTGTATGGTCAGAGTCATAAAATTGTGATATACTTAGGAGGTTGGCTTTAAGGCCTTTAACTAATAGAACATTTTCGAGAACAGGCATTCCTTCTTCTTTTAGGGTTCCTTTACCTATGATCTGGGATGAAACTCCGTCACCAAAAACTACTTTCCCACCAGCAAATCTGGTTTTGTTTAAAAGTTTGGTTTCATCTCCTGTCATATGTTTGGAACATCCTGAATCTAAATACCAACCAGATGAAGTGTGTTCAGCTTTTAAGGCAGTGATAACAATGTTACACTTCATTTGGGGTAAAAGATCATCTTTTCTAACCCAAATAGCTCTAGTTTTAATTTTGCGCAAGTTTTCCCTCATTTGATAAAATTTTCGAGAAACAGCTTTTTGTCGAAAAACATTTGGAGGAGCAAACTGATTATTGTGGAAAATTTGTGCTTTTGGTTTAGGAAAGTTTCTGGGAGCCTTTCTCTTAAATAAACTCTTAGTTTTGGTCTTTCTATTTCTGTAGTTAGAGTTCTTATCAGGTTGTCTAGGAAGGACATAATGGTTAGGATTTTGCCTAGAATAGTTAAAGTTTTTGTAGACAGAAGTGTTGTACACAGGGGTGTTTAGACGCCTAGCATAACAACCTTCAAAGGAATGACCATAAATGTCACAGTACGAGCAATATTGATTGCTTGAGGGATGAATTTCCTTAGGAAAACTTCTAAAGATGGTTTTAACAGCATTCTGTTCAGAAGTCCTATTCCTAGGAGGGATGGTTTTAAAGGTAGATTCAGCCTTTCTGATCAAAGGACAGACGTATTTAGTCTTAAGTGCAGTGTCAGCCTTAGAATTACTAGACTCTCCAATGTCTTTCTGTTGTTGCTTTTGATCAAATTCTTTTTTATAAAATGAAAGTCTGGACATGTTTCAATTGGTCTTTTGCCCCCAGATACAACTTAATAGGTTCAAGATTTGTAGTTTGTGGTTTGTTCTTAGGGCAAAATACAATACCGGTTCTATCATCAGAATTGGTCTTGGAGTCAACAACAAAGTCAGTAAAACAATTTGAATTGTTTTCAAACTTAGAATTTTTTTTGAAAACAGTAGCTGTCTTTGTTTTTGCTTCCTCCAGTTCTAATAATGTTCCCTTATATTTCATTTCCAGGATTTCATTAGTTTTAGTCAACTCTTTCAATTTTTGATCAAAAGTTTCAATTTCAGATTGATGAGACAGACACTGGTTAGTGTACTCTTCGGCATTCAACTTCACAATAAGACTTAGATCATCTAATTTCTTAGTTAGGTCTCTAACAGTCTTCTCCAGTCTAGTGCCTATTTTAAGAGTTTTAGCATACAAAGTATGAATATCAGGAAGGTCATATGTGTCTGAGTCGCTAAGTGAAGTGTGTGTACTGACCCCTAACGATTCAGTTTTAGTACTCACGCACCCATTTGCATCGTCATTATCGAGATCACTTTGACTCACACACACGGTAGTAGAACTAGCAACATTTTCAGATAATAAAGCATTTAGGCCAGTCAAAACAGTATTCACACAAGCAGGAGTAGGAGCATCATTATCACACACAGGCATATCATCATTGTAAATGATCTTAGCATAAAAAGACATGCAAGGGTCAAGTACATTTCATGACTCAAGTTCTTCTTCATCAGAGTCACTTGAATCATTCCAAGTTTTACAGACATTGGCTCTATTGTGTGTGTTGGCTTTATTCAGATTAACTCTGCAATCATGAGCAATGTGACCTAGTTTCCCACATCTAAAACATTCAATCTTTTTAAGGTCTCTAGTGGGTCTGGAGTTGTTGTCCTTAGGATATTTGTCAAGACCTCTCTCATGAGGTTTGGGATTAGACAGAGTAGGATAATTAGGCTTGCCTTGTTTAGTTGCCTGTTTGTTTCTAAATTTAACAATTTTCTTAAATTGTTTAGACATTAAGGCAATCTGATTATCTAGTTTGTCTATATCACACTCCTCATCAGAGTCAGAGTTGATCAAATTAGTCTCAAGTTTTGATATCTTAGAGGCAAAACTCAAGTTAGAGTTGGGTTGTTTTCTTTGTGAATGATTTAATTGTTTCTTAAAGTCTAATTCCATTTTCACAGTCCTAAGTTTGCTACTGAGTAACTCAGGGGTAAGGTTTTGATCACTCATTTCCTCAATAGCATACCTCTTGCTGTCAAACTTTTGTGGTAATGATCGTAGAATTTTATAGAAAATTTCATTCCTATCATAAGTTATACCATTAGCATGCAACTTAGTAACTATATCAGTTAAGTTCATGTAAAAGTCATCAAAAGACTCAGAGTCAGACATGATCAAAGAGTTGTACTGCTGGGTAAGCATTTGAGTTTTAGCAGCTTTAACTCTTGAGTCTCCTTCATGGGAAGTGATTAATGTGTCCCAAGCTTCTTTAGAAGTGGCACAAGATGAGATTCTCTTGAACTCATACTCATTAATAGACATAAAAATAGCATTCTTGCCTTTATTGTTATTTCGAGAAATGGTTTTCTCTTCTTGGGTAAATTCACTTAAGATTTTCTTTACCCTCTCATCACTTCCTTCAATGGCTGGTTTAGTAGGATAAGTATATCCATTTTCAATAATGTCCCAGACATCATCTCCTAAAGTCCCTTGGATGAAGGCAACCATTCTTACTTTCCAGTAAGCAAAGTTGTTTCCATCAAAGAGTGGAGGTCTGGACAGATTACCAAACCTTTCATTCTTCTCTTCCATAGTTAGGTTTTTCAGAAAACGATTTCAGAAACACAAGATCTTTTTGAAATAAAAGTTAACAGGGCTCTGATACCAATTGAAAAACGTTGCTAATGCCGTTTAATACAAGTTTAAACTATATAAGCAACTCCGAGATGTTTGTTGGAGAAACCCTTTTCTTTTGAAAATAAAAATTATAAACAACAAGATGTGTTTACAAAAAACTTATGTACGAGAGTAATCAAGACTTTGTAATCAGTTTTTAAAACAAGACAGTTTTAAAAATCAGCACACTATAGACTGAGATGAGGAGATGAAGATAATCAACACTCGGTTTTTAACGTGGTAAAACCTCTCCCAACAGAGGAAACATCCACGGTGACTTCTAAGTCACAAAAACAAAAATCCACTAATAACAAATAAGAGTTACAAACAATACAACATACATACACACAAATCAACCTATTCTAAGTTTAGGAATTTACCCCACTTGGTGTCCTTCTAACTTCTCATAGATCTGATTGTTGATGATGTTCTTCCAGTTTGATAACTTCCTTTGCTTTAGCTTCCTTATGTCGACTCAATGATCTTTGATCTTATACACAACACTTTCAGTGTAGTAGTGTGTTAAGTGTTTGTGAAGTGATTCCTATTCACATGCATGAACTCACACACACTTAGATTTACAGATAGTCCTAGAAAAATTACATATAAAGTCTATATGCTGTGATTTTGTTTTCTTTCTTTCTTACAGAACTAAAAACCTTTTTGACCTTTAATCTATCCCAGATTCCACGGAAATCTTGCTTCAAAATCGGTCAAGACCTTAATCAATCTCGGTTTTAAAAATATTTTTGAGATTGAAAATCTCCAAGTGCGAATCCAACTAGGTCAAGGTTAAGTTTCGTAAGAATAGAAACCATAAAACATTTTCAAAACCAAATCAGTAAATATTTTCTTAAATCAAGAAAGAAATATGCAGATCTAGTGAAAATATAACATGCAGAATGTAGATATAAAGTTTCTATGAAAGAGAAACACAGATCTTCACACGAATGTTTAAGTTGTAAACAAGATCATAGACAAAGAGGTTACAACTTCAAATGAACAAACCACTCTCTCTCTCTCAAACACTCAAGGTTCTGTTTGGGGTTAGGTGTATACGAAGGTTTGATTCAGAAAATGAAGTGTTTAGGGTTAGGGTTAGGGTTTGGTTTTTGGCTAACACAGTTTCCTTTCTCTCTCTTCTCTCTTTTCTTTTCTCTCTTCTCTCTCTCTTCTCTCTTCTCTCTATTTTTTTTCTCTCAGAAATGACGAATGCCCAAAAGTCTTGAAAGTCTGAGAAGAGGGGGGTTTATATAGGGGTGAGGGAAGGTTCTGGAAATGCGCATGGAATCAATGGCTGAGATTAAGTCATCCTATGATTGACTTGATCTAAGGGTTATAAAACAGCGGTGATTAAGTCCAAAGTGATTGGCTCAAACGATGGCACACGGATAGGTTTAAATACATGCAGACCATCGATCAGCTTTGATCCAACGATCATCAATCCACCAGCGAACCCTCTCACGTAACAAACACAAAAAGATGAACCAGGAGGATGACAAGTGTTGCAATATGAGTGGCTCACACACGTGCGTCCAAAGTAATTACAGCAAGCACCGTGAAGTCTCTGGCGCATTTGCATTCTACCCAAACAAACATTCCATTGAAAAATGAAGTTTTTAAAATAGAAATTTTACCCCACAAATTATATAAACACATTTTATTAATGAAAACATTTATTAAAAAAAATGTTTTAAAATTTTTAAAAATTCCCAAAAATAATTAAAACCACATTTTAAGGGGAATTAATCACACAATCAATTTTAAGCAATATATACACATATATGCACTTCTAATTGTGTGTAGTGTGATTCAATTTATACCATCATGGATCATTGAAGAGGATTAGAGAGAAAAGTTCTGAGGCTTTTTGGATTCTAGGATAGACAACCAATTTTGTCACTATTTCCAAATTAGATGAACACTTATACAGTATAGACTTAAGCAAGTCAAAGGTATAAGGTGCTTCAAATTGTTCATCTTCGCAGTTATCATCGTTCCATAACTCTACTAGGGGCTTCTGGAGAGGTGATGGCCCAATTGTTTCAGCAAACTTTGAAGGATAGTGCCCTCCGATGGTTTTTATCTCTTGACGAATCCAAAATCCATAGTTGGGAGGATGTAGCCCGAGAATTCTTATCGCACTACAAATACAACGAAGATCTTGAGGTCACCCATCATGATTTAGAGCTGCTCAAAAATAATCCAGGAGAATCAGTCAGTAAGTTCATAACCAGGTGGAGGGAGTGAGCAGCTAACATGACCAATCAGCCATCCGAGGAAGAACAGGTCAACATAGTGAAGAAAAACTTCTTGCCCCATGTCCGAGCGACAATGGGAGGACAATACTATCCCCACTTACGAGCTCTCAGAGAGGTAGGAGTGGAAATCGAGGAAAGCCTCGTTAAAATAGAGGTTGAACCAAAGAAGGTGTCCTAACAATTCACCCCTAGAAAGTATGACAAGTCTGCCAGTGCTACCGTCTCGACCATCAACAACATCTCTCAACCAACCACATCATGGGCACCAGAAATCCGCCATGCCCCCATTCGAAGGGAATACACTGAGCTCCATGCTCCACTCTCCAAAGTTTACCAAGCCCTATTAAGCCGAAACCTCATCAAACCCTTGGATCCACGTCCATTGCCAAACCCACTCCCAAGAAACTTCAAGATCGAGGCTCATTGCGCCTTTTAGCAAACTGCCGACCATACCACCGACCAATGCTTTCACCTCCGGAACGTAATCCAAGATCTCATTGACCGGGGTACCATCACTCCACCAGCCAATCCTAAGACAAACACTACTCACAATCCACTCCCAAATCATGCCAATGCCCTCTTCTTAGAAGAAAACCAAGATTTCTATCCCTAAACTTAAATCACACCCATATACTCTCCTAAACCTCTTCAAATTTGCCCATATTTCCTCCTACGCCCTACAAGCCTCACTGATCAGGCACTGCCACTCCTTACCAGAGCATGCATCGCTGTCCATACCTATTTTGAAAATGGAAGTATGGAATTGTCGGATGTGTTAAACCAACTCCTAGAGTTCGGGCTAAAATTTCCCTCACAAATGGTCATCGATTGCCAAAAGTTTAGCACACTGTTCTTGGAGGTACGAAAATGGGCCTGAGATTCAGACAAGTGGGTGGTACCAACCGACGAAGTCAGCCTAGATGATGTTGTCCAGACTATGGCAGAATTATTGGGGCAAACCAACAGCATTTGCAGTATCACCGGGTTACTTGACACTTTGAAGCTACAAGGGCGCTTGGTCCCTTCAATCACACATATCCCCACAGAATGGGAGAACTTGTATGAAGAAGCCGTTGAAGTTGTGGAATGCATCGACTTCACATGGAAAGATAGAGTTGCTACCACCGGATGGGGGGAAGAATTCGAAGATTCGAGTGAAGAACAAGCTTCAGGAAGAACTGTCCCAGTAGCCGACATAGGTGGGATGATCTCATTTGAAGAACTCCTCAGAGAAATAAATAGGGTGGCAGTACAACCTGAGGTTGAAGAGGAAACGGGATTCATGTTCTTTCCTTCTTCAGTAAATCACATGACCAGATCAGGGAGACATTAGTAGGTTCCAAGCTCACTATTAGCAAATGACAAAGGGAAGGGCGTTGAAAACCTTCCTATGTCAGAAACGACCAACGAGGAGATCAAGATCCTCGATCAACTGAAGAAAACCCAAGCTAACATCACTCTATGGGGACTTTTCATATCTTCTCAGCTACACAAAAATGCTTTAATCAAGTTGCTCATTGGACCCATAGTTCCTCCATCTACCACACCAGAAGAAGCGGTAAATCTGGTCGAATCCTTGACCTCTACCCGAATGCTATCATTTTCTGAAGAAAAAATCCCCAAAATTAGGCCAAATCACAATCATGCACTCAATATCTCCGTCTAAGTTACGGGAAAGGCCGTTCCACTCTACCTTGTCGATAACGGATTCGCCTTGAACGTTTGCCCTCTGAGAACTTTCAAGTGTTTAGGCCAAAAATAAGGTGACCTCACTCCAACCTCCGCCGGTGTGCGTGCCTATGATAATACCCGTCGTGAGGTGATGGGGTCCATAAAACTTGCAATAGGGGTTGGCCCTATAAACCCTGTCATTGAATTCCAAGTCATAATCATCCCAGCTTGTTTTAACCTGTTGCTCGGACGACCCTGGCTCCACAATATCAAGGGTGTCTCTTCCTCACTCCATCAGAAATTGAAGTTCTTCGCCGACAGGCGAGTCATCACCATTTTGGGCGATAATAAAAATATCGAGGGGGCAAACACCAGCAGTCCAATTCTTGAGATACAACACGGGTCAAATGATATGCTCCTATTAGGATTTCGAGTTGAACCACTCCTACTCCAGGAAGGGAACGGTTTCAAAGAAAGGGTTTGTCCATAATATGACCCTCATGGCAATGTCAATGTGATTCAGACGTTCAGAAACATGCACTTCATGCCCGGACTGGGGATAGGGCAAAGGAAGCAAGGGATACTCAGGCCCATCGAACTGAAGAAAGATTTCCCTCCTTGTGGCTTGGGGTATTAACCATCAGAATAAGAGCTCAGAATGATCCGCCAGTCTCGACCAAAGAGAAGATCAGACTGCATTCGAACTGTCTCGGGAGACTCCTTAAATGGACGATTCATCAAAGAAGGCGAGGACTTCCCCTTTTGCGGTTTTCCTGAACCATGGTATGACCACATAGACAAGAAGATGAGGCCAGGAATGGAGATCTTTTTCCAAGACATCTACCTAGGGGCCGAAAGTTTCCCACACCAATTACAACCGCTCATCAAAGATACCGAAGAGACTGAGGAAAGCGATTCCGAAGATTGCCTTTAATTTCCAGATACTGGGGCTGACACTCTGCATGGTTCATTCAGACACTACATCAATGGACCCATCCCGTCTGATGAAAGCTGCTGATACACCCTCCTCAACTGGCATGCTACGCCAGTAATACCCCTTGAAATCTCCCCTAACCCCAATGTTTACCCTATTTCTTCTTCTGTTGTCTATCCTTGCTCAAATGTAATCGAGACCTCTTTTGATGAGGTTCTCAATGCTGTTTTTCCTATTAATGAAATAAATGAAGATTTTGAGTATCTTGTTGTGCCTTACATTAATTGTTTAGATTCTAATCGAACTTTTGATGATGATGATTTTGCAAATGAACAATTCCTAACTGATCTAAATAAGGTTAATAATAAACAACATAACCGCGTTCAAGTTAGTAAAGAAGAGACTGTTGTTATTAATCTCGGTTCTAGTAGCCAACTGCGTGAGATTAGGATAGGGGCCACCCTTGACGAGCATAAGTGTGCACAACTTGAAGAATTGCTGAAGGAGTTCGTAGATGTCTTCGCATGGTCCTATGATGATATTCCCGGTATTGATCCTGAAATAGCTCAGCACGAGATCCCCACTCTCCCAGATTACAAGTCGGATAAAAAAAAATTGATAAAGCTCCACACAAAATGGTCGCTCAAGGTCAAAGAAGAGGTGGTCAAACAGTTAAACGTGGATTTCATTCGAGTGATCAAATATCCCACATGGCTAGCCAACATTGTACCTGTGCCGAAATTAGGAGGGAAGGTTCGAATGTGTGTAGATTACCGAGATTTAATCAAAGCTTCTCCAAAGGATGATTATCCGCTACCCAATATCGACATGATCGTGGACAACACAGCCAGTCATGCTCTCAAGTCATTTGTCGACGGGTTTGCCGAATATAACCAAATCAAGATGCACCCTGACCACCAAGAAAAAACCGCATTAATCACCCTATGGGGAACCTTTTGCTACACCGTCATGCCATTTGGTCTCAAGAATGCTAGGGCTAGCTACCAAAGGGCTGCCACAACCATCCTGCACGATCTGATCCACAAGGAGGTCGAGGTTTATGTGGATGATATGATTATCAAGTCCAAAACTAGAGAAGGTCATGTTCCCGCTCTTCGAAAGTTCGTCGAACGACTGCGAAGGTATCAGATGCGACTTAATCCACAGAAGTGTGTCTTCGGCGTTATAAAGGGAAAACTCTTGGGATTCATGGTCAGTGAAAAGGGGATAAAAGCAGATCCTGCAAAGCTAAAGGCCATACTTGAGATGCCACCGCCCCAAACAGAGAAAGAAGTTCGAGGTTTTCCTAGGAAATTGCAATATATCAGCCAGTTCATCAGCCAGCTAACCTCCATCTGTGAACCAATCTTCAAGCTCCTCCAAAAAGATTCAACCAAGGTTTGGAATGAGGCCTACCGATAAGCTTTTGACCGAATCAAACAATACCTAACCCAACCTCCAGTGCTCATGCCACCAAGGTCTCGTTTCCCTTTGCTCCTATACCTAACCATAATCGACACTGCAACTGGGTCTTTGCTAGACCAATACCTTGAGGACTCCCATAAATAAAGAGCCATCTATTATGCCAGTCGCAAATGGGCTGAGTACGAGGTCAACTACACTGCTTTAGAAAAGGCATGTGTCGCACTTGTCTGGGTCACCCAAAATTTATGACACTACATGCTCGCCTTCTCCATCAAACTTGTATCCCGAATGGATCCCATCAAATACCTGCTTGAGAAACCCGCCTTATCCAGTCGAATGGCCCGATGGTTGATGCTCCTAACCGAGTTCGATATCTTATACGTCACACAGAAAGCCATTAAAGGAAGAGCCATCTCTGACTACCTCGCCGATTATCCCATAGACAAAGAAGATGTCCAGATCTCCGAATTCCCAGATGAAAATATCCTCTGCACCACTCAAGACCGCCTTCGATGGAAAATGTTCTTTGATGGCGCTGCCAACAAAAAGGGATTGGCATTGGGATACTTCTGATCGCCCCAGATGACTCCCACACTCCCATCGCCATTAAATTTGATTTCCCTTGCACCAACAACATGACGGAATACGAGGCATGCACAGTGGGCCTCAAAGTTTCTCTCAAGAAAGGTATTCAATACCTTGATGTCTACGAGGATTCTGCCCTTATCATCGGTCAAGTGATCAAAAAGTGGAAAGTCAAGGACGGAAATCTCCAACCCTTTCATGCCCAATTAGAAGAGTTAGCCTCCTAATTTCGAGATATCACCTTCCATTACCTACCCCGAGTAAAGAATAACTTAGCCGATGCTCTCGCCACCTTGGCCTCCATGGTCGACATGTCCGAAGGAATAACAATGACCCCCTTCCTAGTCCAAAAGCAAGATAAACCGACCCATTGCTACCATATTGAGCTTATCTCCACTGAAGATCCCGAACTAGCTGATTGCTGGTACTATGATATCTGGTGCCTCCTCAAACATGGTAGGTATCCTGAGGGTTCCAATAAGAAAGATCGAATAACCCTCCAAAGACTGGCTGCCAAGTACATCATCTGTCATAAAGCTCTACTCAAGAGGAATTTCGATGGAACTCATTTACATTGCATCGCAGGGGCTGAGATTGAGAAAATAATGCATAAAATCTATAGCGGGGAATGCGTACCCCATATGAATGGTCTCATGCTCGCCAAGAAGATCATCCAACAGGGCTACTACTGGACCACCATGATCCAGGATTGCACCGCCTATGTCCGGAGGTACCTTAAGTGCCAACAATTCTCCAACCTTCAACACTTACCTCCATGAGAATTATCCAACATGACCTATCCCTGGTCGTTCTTCACCTGGGGTATCGACATCATAGGGAAGGTTACACCAAAGGCTTCAAACGGACATGAGTTCATCCTGATTGCCATCGATTACTTCCCCAAATGGGTCGAGGCTGAGTCATACGCAGTATTGAATGTCAAAAAAGTCGCTAAATTCCTCAAGAAAAATATCATCTGCCGATATGGGGTCCCGCATAAGCTGGTATCAGATAACGGGCTGCATTTCGAAGCAGAAGTCATAAAAGTAGTCAACGAGTACGGAATTCAGAGACATAAATCTTCTCCCTACCGACCTCAAACCAATGGTGCAGTTGAATCCGCCAACAAGAACCTCAAAGCCATCATCAGCCAGAAACCAAAAGTTGTAGGGATTGGGCTGACCGGATCCCGTACGCCCTCTGGGGCTATAGAACCTCAATCCGAACCTATATTGGGGCTGCCCCTTACTCCCTGGTCTACGGTATGGAAGCAGTCATACCTGTGGAGCTGGAAATACCCTCGCTACGCATCATGCTCGAAAGCAAGGTTAGTGAAGAAGGCTGGTGCCAAAGTCGTATTAATGAGCTATCCCTCCTAGATGACAGAAGATTAAAAGCTCTTTACAAAATACAGGGGTACCATCGTCGAATTGCGCGATCATTCAAAAAAAAATCAAGGACCGTGGTGTCTGGGAGGGGGATTTATCCCTCAAAGATATAATAGAACCCATCTGGGACTCCAGAGGGAAATTCAAGCCTAATTAGAGCGGCCCCTACATTGTGAAGAAAATCTTATCCGGCGGTGCCGCCATGCTCACTGACCTAGATGGGGAGGAGATGGATCGTCTAGTCAACCTAGACCATCTCAAGAAATTATACCCCTAGTCTGAAATCTCAGCGCGCTACGACTCTTCTCACCCCCCTTCTATTCTAAAAAAAAACTCTTCATTTCTCTCTACCCAGAACTACGTGGGCCTGATCCTCTACAAAAACTATTTTAAAACTTTTCAAAAAGCCCCAGAGGTACGTAGGCAGCTCATACTCCTCACATGAGTGCGGCCTTTTCTTTTTTCACAAAATACGATTCTTTTCTTACCTCCGAGAACGGCAGTTCATTCTAAAAATATTTGAACAAAAGGATTATGTATGCCTTAACGATCAGTATAGATAATTCAAAATACAAAACTCATCGAAAGGCACAGCTGGATGATCAGAAACTTGCTTATTTCATTAATAAGAAATTACAATACGGATTACATAAGAAAAAGGAATGGATAACTCCCTCCCCCACTACCATAAAAAGCCAAATAAAATCCCCACACCTATCACACAAATAAACTCTCCAAGAGTCCTACCCACAGCTACCAGAGGAGTCTGCACCCTCATCATCTACATCCTAAGGTCCCCAAGTTTCCTCTGCCTAAATAGAGTGCCCTAAACATTCCATGGATCGATGAGCCTTAACCATCTTCGAAAAGACCACAACACCCAGCAAACCATCTTTATCCAGTTTCTACTGCCAACATCTTGCTGACTACTTTCCTCCATAACAACTTCATATAATCTTTGGGGACATAACAAACCTTCCTGATAGACTAAGAGGGACGGGTCGACAGACGCCGATTTTCCCACAGAGATCCAAGCAACAAATGCAGGCGCTCAGTCAAATCTTCTACCGGAAAGAAGTTTAAGGTCCGAGGGGGCACGACCTGCGCCCAATCGAATTGGCGCAAAAGACGCCAAGGGAAATAAAAAGAGGTATGTCAGAGACCAACCAGTCGCACATATGAATACTCTCCTAGCTCCAGAACAGGCTACAACTGTCCCCACCAAGGCACTGACCAATACAGACCACAAGCCCCATGCTCCATAAGCCAATTCTCCCAGTTCTCAACATACAGACCAACGCGGATGAAGTAGTGCAAAAAAAAGTTGGGTACGACCGACAAGGGATATTCTGGAGGAGTCGACAAACATAATCTTTCAGACAACCACATGAACAGCATCACAGGGCTACCCCTCAAAAAGTCAGAACGACCTTCTCTCTAGGCATCCAGGCCATTCAGAGTCTCCGCTAATATCACTGCCGCAGGATTACGACGGTATGACATCCATAATGTAATGGATGCAAGTTGTGGGTCCACTTGCACCTCCCCAGTCACCAACAGCAATTTTGAAACCAGACCCAGAACAACGGCTCCAGCATAGACAGCATCACCTACTTCCCGCAAATGCATAGACTGCAGCATTGCCAGGAGGGAGATCATTCCTCCAGCAACCAATGATCTAGCCGCCGAAGGCGAAATGTGAAAAAGCCCGACCAACAAATCCCTAGGAGAACGGGAAAATTCGGGCAAAGCCGCAGCAACACTGGGATTTATACCCAGTATGGCAGAAAATTCCTCGTAGGTAGGACAAACTTCTTCTAACCCAAAGCGAAATACATGGTCTTCGGGGTACCAGAATTATACCGCCGCCATCAGCATATTCCACTCAATAGGCCGATTGCGCCACAAGGAGACTCGACGCATGTTGAAAGCATCGTAGTTGACATTATAAGAGCACATAGCTTCCAAGGATTCTAGGTAGTTGGCAAACTTAATGCTACCAGGGAGAGCCATCTTGCAAAGCTAAGAGATGGTGGGCAAGTAGATAAGAATGCAAAGGTGTGATGAAAACATTCCACCCTTACCCATTTTTATACTTGAAAATCCTCACAAGGGACATAATCCCTGCATAAATCGGAGGGAATCCTACCCCACAAGGTACCAAAGGCAGAAGAGGTTACCATTCAAAGCTTTGAATTGATGGGACTGGACTGAACTGTCGATAGGCAGGTTAGGGTGCTTGCCGATCGACAAGCCCCCTATTTTTAGAAATTTCCCTTTTTCCTCTTTTGTCAAATCAGAAAACTCAATAAAAATAAATTGATATTCTTAACAGAATTTCAAAATCCCTTTAAATTTCCCCTTTTTAATCAAAAACTTTACTTTAAAAAATTTCAAAAATATTCTTTTTTACGGTCTCAGCAGAAAAGTAAAAATCGCATGTGCATGAATTCATTCATCATTAATAAAAGATAACAAAAAACTCCATTGCATTGCATATATCTATTTTTTGTGTTACATCATTTTGCAGGAAATAGAAAGAAAAAACAAAAACAACGGGACTCAGCCCGAACCCACATTCTTTCTCTCTCTCTCTCTCAAGAGCTTCCACCCCTGCGGCGTGCTCTCTTCCCCCTACGGCGAGATGATGTGCCACCACTAACCGAGCTCGAGTCCTCTCCGAACGAAGAAGAACGCACCAAGCAAGAAGGAACAAGAACCGCATCCTGAATATGGGCAGTCGCCGAAGATATCATGTCTCTAATGTCCTTGAGCCAAGTGGTCGACACCCGAACTTGCTGCAAGGAAAGGTGAAATCAGTATCAAAGCAGAAATGACCAAAACAGACAAGAAAGAAAGAGAGGAACAAAAAAGTATATCGCAAGTCGAAGGACCTCCTCTATTAAACCCAACTCCTCCGGATCCATCGCATGAGGACGGTGCAGCATAGACACCATCCCTCCATCAGTCCGCCGAATGTTGTATGAAGGGGTATGCAGCCGTACAAAAGGGACCTTCGAGGTCTCCGCCGTCGTAGATGGCGACGGACCAGCGCCGTTGTGGGAAGACCCCACCGCCATACTCGAACCCGCCGGAGGGAAGGGAAGTGCATCATATATGCTGGGCGCCATCAACCAGTTCGTCAAAAAATCCATATAGTCATACGGCGCAGCCGTATCGGTGTATAGCAAGTAGGACTCGCCGATCATCATCGCGATCCTCTCATCATCCAACATCAGTCGCTCCTGCCTCATAGACGTAGGAGGCTGTGTGGGTGGCACCACCACCTCCTCCTCAGCAATCTGACGAACCACCCTCTCCCCGAGGTACCAAGAATGGCCGAACTCATGCGCCAGCAAATGCCTCATCCGTGCATTCACCCCGATCACCCCCGCATCCTGAATGGCTGTCCCCCGGGGATAAAAGGTCACCTGAAAATCTCCAAGCGAGCATAAATCAATACAAGATCAGAAGGAGAAAAAACCAAGATTGAAATGGAAAGAGACTTACCCTACCACTGGTCAAGTCATTCAAGACCTGACGCACCGCCTCCAGGGAAAGAGATCCCTTCGACTGTCGATTGGACTTACGCCATCGATACAATCGACAGAAGTCCCCATTAGTGTCATCCTTCAAAGCAATCAGGGGAGTATTGCACCCAATCACCTCATAGAACCACGTCTGAATTCGTAAGCAAAAAGAGACGCATAAGGAAAATGCGAATGCATGAAAGGAAAATGCGAGTGCATGAAAGGAAAATGCGAATGCATGAAAAGAAATGAAAAAACTGAAGAATACCTCAAGAAGGTACGTTGCCCCAGTGAAAGTCTGCCGATAGCACCGGCTGAATGCATCCAGCGAGATCTAAAGGATAGCCAAGGTTAGACTCCCCCAATCATAAAAAGGGATATTCGAAAACATCCTCAAGTACGGAAGAAACCACAAATGAACGACGTCTGCGCTCGACGCCACCATGAAACCTCCCAATACCAGCAGAATGAATAACCGGGACATCTGCCTCACTTGCAGCCCATCCTCCACATCAATCACCCTACTCAGCAGAACATCCTTCAGCAGGGACAGTCGAATTAAATCCCCAGAAACTATCCTCCCTACATCACCAAGTGAGGCACGCACTGCCTCCGGTCTCACCCGTAAAGAGAGATCCACCTCTATCTTCTCTCCATCACAATCCATCCCCAGCAGCTGTTGCACGTCTATGGGAGTCACAGTCATCTCCCCGATGCCAAAATGAAAGGTGTGGGTAGTGTCCCACCACCTCTCTCCCAAAGCGCACAAGACCGCTGTCGAATGAGGCGTCTCATCCAGCGCCGATGCCAACCGCCCAAAACCCGCTGATGAGACCACCCAGCACACCATGGGTGGGAGATGCTCCCAGACATCCTTGAGCCCCGTTGTCCCACGGGCACACATGTTCTTCAAAGAAATATCAGGCTGACAAAAAGAAAAGTCTCGTCAAAGGTCAAGAAAGAAAGAAAAATCACCAAAAAGAGAAGAATGTCAAAGGTCGGGTTACTTACATAACCACCGGGACTCACTCTCGAAGAGCGATGATGCGATGGCTCCCGTAGCAAGGTCCACTCATCCGCAACAGGCTCAAACGCATCAAAGGAGTTCTCACTCCCCAAAGCAAGAGGCTCCCTAGCCCTCCACTCCACATTCGCCCAGTTATCAACAGTCAACCACTCCCGGTGGACTGCAATGCTCACAAAAGCGGCCATTTCTTGAAGATCGGAATGATAGAACGATTTGCAGAAGAATCACAGAGAGAGGGAAAGTAAAAGAAGCTGTAAAAAATGAGGGGATTCGCCCCCTTTATATAGGATGACAAGTGCCATGCCGATTGATATCTCCCCCTACCATACCGATTGGCACTGACCCCTTGCCTTCCCGAGGTAGCCCAAAAGTTCGTGCCACTACCGAATGGCACCCTTCATACTATGCCGACCGGCACCCCCCTTAAATTTCGTACAGAAATTCCCAGAAAATACCAAAAAATCTCGAAAAATCCCCAAAAATTTCCCAAAAGTCCCAGGAAGGATTTAAAGCATTTTTACCAAGAAAACTTCGCGTTCCATTGAGTGGAACCCCTCTTCCCCAGCGGAATCCTCAAAAACCAAGTGAAAAATCCTCCTGGCAAAGCTCCGGAGGATCCCTAAGGATCACCTGATCACTTCCCCAGCGGAATTCTCTTACAGCACCCAAAATAGGTTATTCCCCCCTGCGAGGTCTCCTAAAAGCTTTCCAGCTATCAGCTCCCCAGCTCAGATCAAAATCACAAAGCTCTTTCTCCAGCAGAATCAAAATCCAATCTTTATCCACTCTTGGGTCAGAATTGGCCCCGGTCCTCGATCGTCACCTGAGTTAGGTCAGAATTGACCTTGGTCCTCGATCGTCACCACTCTTGGGTCAAAATTGGCCCCGGTCTTGGATCGTCACCTGAGTTAGGTCAGAATTGACCTCGGTCCTCGGTCGTCACCACCCTTGGGTCAGAATTGTCCCCGGTCTTGGATCATCACCTGAGTTAGGTCAGAATTGACCTCGGTCCTCGGTGGTCACCACTCTTGCGTTAGAATTGGCCCCGGTCTTCGATCATCACCTGAGTTAGGTCAGAATCGACCTCCGTCCTCGGTCGTCACCACTCTTGGGTGAGAATTGGCCCCGGTCTTGGACCATCCCCTGAGTTAGGTCACAATTGACCTAGGTCCTCGGTCGTCAGCACTCTTGGGTCAAAATTGGCTCCGGTCTTAGATCGTCACCTGAGTTAGGTTAGGATTGACCTCGGTCCTCGGTCGTCACCATTCTTGGGTCAAAATTGTCCCCAATCTTGGATCGTCACCTGAGTTAGGTCAGAATTGACCTCGATCCTCGGTCGTCACCACTCTTGGGTCAGAATTGGCCCCTGTCTTGGATTGTCACCTGAGTTAGGTCAGAATTGACCTCAATCCTCGGTCGTCACCACTCTTGGGTCAGAATTGGCCCCGGTCCTCGATCGTCACCTGAGTTAGGTCATAATTTACCTCGGTCCTCGTTCGTTACCACTCTTGGGTCAGAATTGGCCCCGGTCTTGGATCATCACCTGTGTTAGGTCAGAATTGACCTCGGTCCTCGGTCGTAACCACTCTTGGGTCAGAATTGGCCCCAGTCTTGGATTGTCACCTGAGTTAGGTCAGAATTGACCTCGATCCTCGGTCGTCACCACTCTTGGGTCACAATTGGCCCTGGTCTTGGATCGTCACCTGAGTTAGGTCAGAATTGATCTCGGTCCTCGGTCGTCACCACTCTTGGGTCAGAATTGGCCACGATCTTGGATCGTCACCTCAGTTAGGTCAGAATTGACCTCGGTCCTCGGTCATCACCACTCTTGGGTCAGAATTGGCCCAGATCTTGGATCGTTACCTGAGTTAGGTCAGAATTGACCTCAGTCCTCGTTCGTCACTACTCTTGGGTCAGAATTGGCCCCGTTCTTGAATCATAACCTGAGTTAGATCAGAATTGACCTTGATCCTCAGTAGTCACCACTCTTGGGTCAGAATTGGCCCCAGTCTTGGATCGTCACCTGGGTTAGGTCAGAATTGACCTCGGTCCTCGATCGTCACCACTCTTGGGTCAGAGTTGGCCCAGATCTTGGATCGTCACCTGAGTTAGGTCAGAATTGACCTCGGTCCTCGGTCGTCACCACTCTTGGGTCAAAATTGGCCCCAGTCTTGGATCGTCACCTGAGTTAGGTCAGAATTGACCTCGATCCTCGGTCGTCACCACTCTTGGGTCAAAATTGGCCCCGGTTTTAGATCGTCACCTGAGTTAGGTCAGAATTGACCTCGGTCCTCGGTCGTCACCACTCTTGGGTCAGATTGGCCATGGTCTCGGATCGTCACCTGAGTTAGGTCAGAATTGACCTCGGTCGTCACCACTCTTGGGTCAGAATTGGCCCCGATCTTGGATCGTCACCTGAGTTAGGTTAGAATTGACCTAAGTCCTTGGTCGTTACCACTCTTGGGTCATAATTGGCCCCGATCTTGGATCGTCACTTGAGTTAGGTCAGAATTGACATCGGTCCTCGATCATTACCACTCTTGGGTCAGAATTGGCCCCGGTCTTAGATCGTCACCTGAGTTAGGTCAGAATTAACCTCGGTCCTCGATCCTCGTTCCTCGGTCCTCGATCGTCACCACTCTTAGGTCAGAATTGACCTCGATTATTAAATCTTCACCCTAAGACCGAAGAATTGGCTTTGACCCGCATAATCGGTCACCCTCATCACTTAAGACCACAGATTTGGCTTTAACCCGTAGAATTGGTCACCCTCCCCAACACTACTCTAGGTCCTCAGAATTGACCTAAACCTCCGATCGTCATTCATCCCCAGCACACTCCTTAGGTTCACAGAATCAACATCGACCCTCTGAATCGATCATACTCCCTCAAAAGAATCATGTGGTGTCTATTCGATGATCATCATTTGTTCCAAACTCACCCGTCGAGGGGATCTGTAGACACCCCATTCTGTTACCCCCTAACTCTCCTTAGGTCCCTAGTACCTCCTTCATCACCGTAATCCCAGGTCATGTCCCGAGTACTGACCTGGAGGCCATCGGGCACTCCCCGGATCAGTTTGACCCAAAGGTCAAACTCTTCGTCTCGATCGAAACTGAATGAATCTTCGAAGGGCAATTCCGACTTACCATGCGGACGAACGATCCGTTCGACTCCAAGAGGTCATCGAATGCTTCCCGGGCCTGGTTGACCAAAGTCAACTCCCTAAACCGGGTCAAACTCTTTGGAATGTTAAAGTACATCTCCTAAACTTTCCAACGGTCTGCCCCGTGCGCGATTCGGACTTACCATGTGGACAAGCAATCCGTTTGTGTCCGAACGATCCCCTGTCCAATGGATCGACAAACACTTCCGAGCCATATTTGACCCAAAGTCAACTCCTGAACCCGGGAGCCGTCCAAAAGACTTCAAAGGTCTCTGAATTACCTTTCCAACGATATGCCGAGTGCACGATTCTGACCAACAGTTTACCCTCGACGACCGATTTTTCGAAAAATCCTGAAGCGCACTACCAAATGGCAGGTTCCAGACCCTGCCTATTAGCAGGTGACGATAGGCAGGAATGGTTCTATGCCGATCGACACTTATCTGGGCTTATAAAAAGGGGCCTTCACCTCATTTTCAAGGGGAGCCCAGATTTGATAAAAAAATCTCTCTGGACGAATCCCAGAAACCTCTCTCGAAGTTAGCGTGATTTCAACTTCCAAATCCCTTTTTTACTTTCACTTTTCGTCATTCTTTTCATCAAACGTGGTGAATTAAACACTCTCCATCATCATCCAAGTGCAAGGGCTGCTCTCCAACATTCAAGATCAAGTTCAAGATCTTCAAGAAGGTCCAACTTTCTCAAACTCTCTCTTAAATTCTCTTAAATTCCCAATAACTTGTTTTCTTATTTAGCACTTTTATTATCTCATCTCACACATCCTAATATACTTTTTATTTAGTATTATTGTACATCTTTATTTTCATAAAACCCAAAAAAAAAGAAAAAGAGGGTTTGCTCATAAATTCCAAGTAGGGATTCTCACACTTTTTCCACACTTTTCTCACAATCAAAACACTTTTTCTACACACACACACATTTACAAATAAGAGATTCCCCATTTGGATTTATGGTATAAACCCCACACCTCGTTTTGTATGCGAACTACGTGGACTTTGATACCTTTATAGGCTACGTAGGCATCTCGGGGTAAAACCCGAGACTCGAGTCCTTTTTCTCAAATTTTCTCCCATTTTCTATCTTCTATAAATCCATTTTCCTTATATTCTATATACTTGCCCTTAATAACGTATTGCTCCATATGCGTTATCGTTCCATTATAACGGTCAACGTAGGCGTAATCGCGTAAATCTTATTTTTCTAATACTATTCTTATATCTTCCTACAGACGACTCGCTTTATCTTTCCCATGATACAAGTCGAGGATTCCTACCTCCATTCTATATATATACACATGGACACATATCACGGGGGGAAACAAAAGGAAAATAGCAAATATTCATGAGAGATCGAAAGGGAGGAATGGGTGCCTAACACCTTCCCATTTCGTAACTAAGCCTCTGAACCCTTCTCGGATCATCTTGGTTTCGAACGCACCAGTATGTCTTTGGATGCCATCCTTCGGGGTGGCTCCCCCATTTTCTTTTGTCTGTTTTGAGTAAAATAGACTGGCGACTCTGAATCTCTCTACATTTTTACACCACTTCTCAAACGACGCTGACGGAAGCGCTCCCGAGAGGGACGCGCGGGACCCGAAGGATCCTTTCCTCCACGCGCCCTCCCGCACGGTGAGGATCGGGGATGGCCACACCTATATATAAAGTACTTAAAATTTTTTGTAATTATACAAAACACCGCGGTACTTTTATTCTTGTCATAATTTGCCTATTAGGTGTAGCCCATTAGGCTCAACTCAAGACAAAGCGTGAAATTAATTAAATCAAATTATTAATTAACACATCCTAATAATAATCAAATTTTCCAATCGATATTAATCATTATCTCAACCAATTAACTCACAATTATAAGTGACGTCTAGAAAGTCTCGTATTATGACTTTAACTTAGTGTGAATGATTGTTGTGAACCTTTCCACTCTCTATGACACCAATAACTTCAATCCTTATATCATATCTAATATCTTGAACAAGTTATATAGGTAATGGATGATTACCACATATCTCATAAATTGATCATATGCATTTAGATCTAAATGATTTTCCTCATAATGATGCAAATTAAAAGCTCCATTTCAAATTATCTCCATTCCATTGCTATGGACGTCTCAAGAGTGAATCATTATCAAAATGCATATGATGTTCTCTCCTTGCTAGGAATGATTTATTCCTTGTTGATCCATAAAAAAATATTCATATGCACAAGTATAGCCCTAACATTGAATATAATTTTCCCTGATACGAAAAAAGATTTCATCAATATCAAATTAATTCCACCATATATATAAGATTACTGTGATTACACAAGTCAAGTATTATAGGTATTAACTATAGGGGTGGCAACGGGTCGTGTCGAGCCAAGTTTGTGTCGAGTGATAAACGAATCATCAGGGAAATATAAGTTAGTCGTGGGATAGGTCATTCCCGAAAATAAACAAATGACATCATAAAAAACTCCCAAAATTTTGAAAATCTTATAAACCTTACACCATTCTTCAGGGGATGGACAAATTTTATAATTTGAATCACTCAGTTACAAATGTGAAAACACTTGTTGATAAAAATGAGCATTCTCAAGCATATCATATATGGAGTTCCATCTCATTGGAACATCTCCTCGCAACCTCTTTTTACCCAACAAAGAAACTTGTGCAAATTTGGCCTTTTTACTGGATGAACCCTTAACATATTTAATATTAACACGGATTTTCACCACGGCGTCTTCGATTTCTTTAAGTCCATCTTGAAATATCAAGTTCACAATGTGATAACAACAATGCACGTGAAAAAATTTACCATTCATCAAGAGGGAATTTTTCAAATTCAATTGACATTTCAAAATATCAACAAAGTAAATGTTGTTAGTAGCATTATCCAAAGTTATAGAAAACTACTTTTCTTCAATTTCCCACTCTCGTAACAGTGTGTATATTTTTTCACATAAATGAACACCTTCGTGTGGAGTGGGCATAATACAAAAACTAAGAATCCTCTTATGCAGCTTCTAATCTTTATCAATAAAGTGATCAGCTATGAGTGCAAGATACCCATAAATATAACGAGAGGACCACAAATTTGTTGTCAAGAAAATTCTACCAGGTAATGAACTCAATAAATTTTTAAGATTCCCTTTTCCATTATGATATTTCTTTAGTGTGCAAGCCTTAGCTATATTTCTACACGGTAATTTGAGATCCGGTGAAATATAATTAAAAATAGCCCTGATGTTTTTAAGTTTTACAAACATAAATGGTAATTCTTGCATAATTATTCCATCGACAACTAAGTCCACAAGCACATCATGATTAAATTTTGGAGATTTTAATGAGATCACTCCCTTAGTTTGATTAAGAAGTAGTTGTCCTATGTCATGTGTGCCCTTTCTACCACAACTATTCATCTGAGTTAACATGTTACCCGTACCATAAGAAGCCTCAGATATGTATTCCACCCCCGCAATTCCTACATCTAGCACATGTTTTCCCATCATCAGACATGGGTAATTCCTCAAATACAGTCTAAACAATGGAAGTTTTTTTCCTATTCTTATTGCGTTTTGAAGGAGGAGCTACTCCAACATTTTGTGTTGAATCTATATCTATTGGTTGAGTTTCAGTGTTATCCAAGTTATCCTCAACATCATCCAAATTTTTCACCTCAAATGACTCCATCTGAAAAAATATAAAAAACATGTGGTATAAAAAAATTAATATTCTGTAATTGAAATGTAAAAAAAGTAATCTGTATAAAAGAAATTAGTATTCTCTAAATAAAATGAAAAAAATGTAATTTTTTTAAAAAATCAAAAATAGATCTAAATAAAACTAATCTGTAATAAAATGTAATTTGTTTAAAAAGATGTAAAATGTAAATAAAATATTTTTAAATTAAAAATAATTAAAAAAAACAGAACTAGATCTAATTAAAATTAATCTGTTTAAAAAATAAAAAATTAATATGTTTAAAAAGATGTAAAAACGAAATGAAGGTTTACTGATTTAAAAAAGTAAGGGATTTGAAATCGAAAGGTTTACAAAACTAGATCTAAAAAACAAAGTCGAAAAACGAAATGGATTTGGAAAACAAAAGGGAATTAAAAAAAAGGAAATCGAAAAATGAAATGGAACTAAAGGTTTATCTATAATCGTACTAAAGGAGTTAAACTATTTCTTTAAGATTTCGTGGTTGATACGGTTTGGCTATAGGTTGTAATCGAAGGCGACGGTGAAGTAGAGGTCACCGGTGAGGGATTTGAAGAGCAACGGGTGAGGGATTTAGTGTGTGAGGGGAGGATAAGTGAGAAATGATTTGGTTGAAATGAAGTAGGGTGTTGTTTTGTTTGGCTTCTTTTTGAACTAAAAATACAAAAATAACCTTCCCTTTTAAAGATTAGACGAGTCTAACGAGTGTACACGGGCTACGACCCATTAGTAATTCGTTTAATAAACGGGTGTGGTGGGTCATAAATGGGTTTCGTGAATATACATCAACCCGATTCAATTTCTTAATGGGTCCAGCGATTCCACTCGTTTATTACCCAACCCGTTAAGGCTAAACCTGAACCCTCTTAAAGCATGTCGGTTTCAGGTCGGGTCAATGGTTTGTGTCACAAATTACCACCCCTAATTAAAAATAATATATATATTAGCAATTCCATTAGATTTTCTAAAACTAGTCGCATTCAATATATATGCTCACTAACAAGAGCCAATATGTTTGACTTAGTACCTCCATGCAAGTATATTTAAGGTGCAATATCCTAATATCAGTTTTGACATATGCTATCTCAAAGAAGATACACTTTTCAAATGTGCTTCTTACTAGAAATAATTTATGGAATAATGAGGAGAATCGTGAAGACGTCACGATTTCCACTATTATCATGCAATCCCTCTATAATGTTTTATTTGACTAATTATAATTTAACTTGCATAGAAAAATACCAAAAATTAACATGGATAAATTTATCATTTATAAAAGAAAAATATCATAAAATACAGTTAAAATAATTGGTTTGTGGTTATATCCCCTTTAACTCCTACATTACAAGGTAAATTAAGAACTAAATTTATATATTTTTTTGTTTAAGTATTTTTTTTATCAAAGGTGTTATTCTCTTTTTGTCTAATTTCCTACTTATAGATGCGAAAAGATAACTGTGTGCCATTGTCAATATTTCAATTTGAATGTAACTAATAAAACTTTATTCATTGCCACGTGTCATCACATCTTATTATCTCCTATGTTTCTCTAACTTTCCATGAAAACTCTTTTGCCTCTCTCAATGTTTTGAAGATCTCTCACCTATCACGTCACTAGTTTCTTTAAATTAATTTATATTCCACATGTATTTAGTTGTATGTGTGGATCAGAACAACTATATTATGACTTCAAATATTTCTTATAAAAATGTCATTATATTCTTCAAATGTTTCAATCTCACTTATGTATTAGCTCATTAACAAATATGAAAACTAAATATTATAGTTCCTTCCAAATTTGTAAAATAATTAATGACATGTATATAATTAATGTTTGGTGATTAATCATGAATATTAAATTTAATACCCGTTATTCTTGCACATTCTAGCATTCTCGTGTTCGTTAATTCTTATATTTAATCTCTTATATTAGATTACCTTTGTTCTTGATGCTTATATTTTTTGCAAGGTTTATTTGAGCTTTTATAGGTCTTGGGATGCAAAATGTGAAGTTGAATATGTTTCGGGACGTTTCATCACAATATGCAACTTCAAGATCACAGTGGTCATTTGAAACACTATTTTTATGGTATAAAATTAAAAACATTTATATCATCAAATTTTCTTCACGTGACTGCCAACCATACGTGATTTTGATCCCATATGAATAAGTTACGATCATTTTTGCACTATTTTAGCAAATTATTCAATTTCAAGGGTAAATTTGTAATTTATAGTCCAAAAATTTGAGGGTTTTAAAAGACCAAAATTTATAAATGTTAATTATCTTCATATGGATTCAAACCATGCGTTATTTTGAATCTTTATGAAGATTTTATGATCGGGATGTACTTATGTGTGAAAATCATCTTCAGGCAGCAACATTGGGTAGTGTCAGCACCCCCACCCCCACCGGCAATCGAGAGGCTATGGCCAATCGATCATATCCTTTATTATGACCTTTTTAGGATGGGTATTTAAGGGGGACGGTTCTTATTATAAGGGGAGTTCATTTTAGGTGGGTTTTGTCCCCAAGGTTTGTTAGGAGCTCCTCTCTCTCCCTTTTAGGCTTTGCTTTGTAAGTTTACTATTCATCTTCTTCTTCCCATTTTAATATTTAATAGTTAGTTCCAAATATTTTTAACCTAGTTTCTTTTCAATAGAAGTAACTTACTTTTGTTTTCTGTCTTTATGTCTCTCATTAATTATTGTTGTTAAAATAGACTTTGTAACTAATTATATTGGATTAAGAATCATGAGTGGTTGCTTTGCTATTGTATGATAGTTTAGGTAAGTTTTTATTGTTTGTTTGTTGTTTGAATTTCACCTTAGTACCTTAATGGACGATATCATGTACTTTCATATTAGAAACTTTGGTGTCTAATTTGAATTATATTGTTGACACCAAACTCAAATTTAAATCGTGCGTGAAAATTTAGGAAGTAACACTATAGGTGTTTGATTGTTTGCCCAAGTAAGTTTCAACCTTTTGTGACACCCTGCCTATTTAAATACTGGGTTATCAATCCTTTATAAAAAAATAAAATAGGAACCTCATTTGATTCATTCTTAGCATCACCGTCGAAAACATTTTAAAGTTTACTAACCACCTAGTATTCAAAAAGTCGGTGTCAAATTTTTATCTTTTTATTAAACAACAACAATAATATGCGAAAACAAATACAATAATTAAAATCATCCACACAGTAAAATAATTTAAACCAAACGCTAGATATATAGCTAAAATAAAATAATACAGAATAAACTATCAGTTCCAAATACAAAATCCAACTAAACATCTAATGAAATCAAACTAAGTCTACAAATACAAAGTCTGATAAACTGAATCAAAGAAATAGCTGAAGGGGCAACATTCCCAAATGAAATAATCGAATTGCGTCCTACTCTAGGAATGAAGTGACCGAAGCATCAAATCCAAATCCTGCGAGCATCCACAAGTGTTATAGCTATGCATCCCAAGAACAAATCACCAAGCTTGGCGTTCCTGTGGTTGGACACTTAAAAGGTTTTGAAAATATTTTGCATATGGGTCAAAGCCAAAGAAAACCTTTTTATAATATTTGGCAAGCATTTAAATCACAGTTTAAAAGCAGTTATTGATTACACATGTTAGTTCAACGTACACTCCCTTGAGTTCCTCACCTCTCAACTAATATGCATGCCTAACGTCTACCACCTATCTATGCTACCCAGCCTGACTAGGTATTGTCAATAACTATCTAACCACTAACAAGTTTGACTCACCCATACCGCCCATACAGTACGCTATCGAAAACTAATAATTAACAAGTCCCGTATGTTATTATTAAACCATCGTTAACAGTTCACGTATGTTATCCTTAAAACCATTTAATTAAGTTTCTCTACTTAAATCGTCTTTAGATATATGCTATCTAGCTTTACTACTATCACATACTAAGTGGATTATCTTGTAATTAAGTTACTTTTAGATATACACTATATGTCCTTCCTACACTACACACAAGTAGGATTAATTACCCAAGCATATATATATATATATATATATATATATATATGTGTGTGTGTGTGTGTGTGTGTGTGTGTGTGTGTGTGTGTGTGTGTGTGTGTGTCACACACACACACACTATATATATATATATACACACACAACATCTCCTGGACTGGCCATCGCAATGCACACTTGCACACCTTACTATCAAATCCACGTACCTCTCATACCAAATCAAGGACTAGAGGTTCGGATATCACCCTCGAGCCATAAATCAAATCAACACATATTAGAGGAGAACATAGTTTCATGCCTATTGGTCATATACAGACCTAACGTACGTCAATACTTTCGTACACTCAGATAGTCATCGTACCTAGGTTCTATGTTCTGGGTCGCGAATCCAGACCTCCCTGGAATCGTCAAGGTGGGATCGCCCTCTGCGCTAAACCTCCATGATAGCAGGCAGCGTAGGTATGTTCACACATAAGAAAGCACATAATAGTCATAAAAACAACCTATTCATATGTCTCATATAGGCATACACACAACCCATAAATATAATCCGTATAGGTATACATTCAACCTATAATATAGTTCGTATAGGTATACACACAACCTATAAATACAATCTGTATAGGTCTATACTCATCCTATTTATATGATCCGTACGTAATATATCTCTCGAATATACAACATACTATCAATATATGTGTTGTAAATGTAGACCCCCAAATTTAAACTTCTTTTAAAATCAATTTCCTTTAATGCGGAATAAAGATGGTACAACACAACAATTTAATTTTTAAAATTTTATTTGATTTTCTTTTCTTAAAAAGATGAAAAATTAACTTAAACACAAATTTTAATTTCTAAAAGAAAAATTAAAATTGAACCTATGGTGAACACACACACACACACACAAAATTCACACAAACCAGTATTATGATTTTCTCACAAACAAAACTAACACATGAAGTTAACTATGAGAAATTTACTTTTAGCCCAAAATTAATTTAACACAAGTCCTAAAATTTATCCACACAATATTTTCAATATTACTAAATTAGGCCAGACCAAATTTTAGCAAATATAAATTACTGACTTGAATTAAATCAACTTAAGTTTCACCCAAACTTATTTTAGCACCAAATTAAACTAGAGAAGTGAATTAAACCATATTTTATCTTTTAATCCTAAGAATGCGTTCTAGGTGATTTACAAGATAAAATAAATTCACTACCACTACACCGCGATGTACGAGGAAAAACCTAAATCGGGAAAAAACCTCGGACGGCCCTGGCCTAACAAATTCACTAAGTACGGTATGAAATTTTACAAAGACTCGACAAGAGGACTTACACAACCGACTCGAATCCCTTCAAGCCTTGACACGCTCCTTCGATCTCCAACCTCCGCCTAGCGAATAATCCCAGAGTCCACCGGAACCTTGGAGTCCACCAATTGAGACCAAGCTACCATCAACCACACATGTTGCCTTTCACCATGCGAGAATGTCGTAGCAAAACCAAAAGCTTCTTTTTCTTTGAGGGATGTAGAAGTAAACCCAGACTCTTTTCTTCTTAGGTACAAAAGTGAACCTAGTGCCAAATAAACTCCAAGAAAATATATATATGTGGTACTTGGAATAAACTAATATGGGTGTAAACAAAAGTGTTTAAGAATGATTTTTTTTTAAAAAAAAAACAAACACTCAGAAAATGAACTTTTCATAGAGGAATTAAGCTCTCAAAACTCTCTCTAGAGATTGTAGAAGATGAAAAAGTTAGTTTTTCAAAGTTGGTTCCCGCACAAATTAATTCTGGTAAAAGTTAGTGGGACAAAAGAAGTGGGAACATGGAGAAAACTGCCAAAAACAACCAAAATATTTTCCCACCAGAAACCTCGTTTGAATGAGATTTTCGTTCGAACGACCTTGTAACGAAGTTCCATAGGCCAAATGGAAAAGGTCATTGGTAAACTCATTCGTACGACATTCTTGTTCGAACGACAAACTCGTTCGAACGAAGTGACATAATGTACATATTTTGATTTTAAGACCAAACATTTTATTTTAAATAAACATTACACCCATTAAAAATTATTCCAAGTCTCCTACAAATATATAAAAGCATTCATACCTTTGGAGACTTGAAATATGATGTAGATGACATGAAACTTGGCACTGTAACTCGGCAATGATGTACTCTTGATAAGTAGGCCGTAACATCTTCAACTTTAGCATGTCATAGGCTTGTAGGATGCTCAAAAACTCTATCCTATGACTCAAACGTTTTTATCCCGAATTGATCCAACACTACATTAAGACTCAATCGGAGACTTGTGTCCTTACAATATGATTATAACTCTCTATCAAATTTTCTCGAGTATTAATCTCTAACCGAAGGGTTGTAGTCACCCTTTAAGTTATTTCAGTAGATACTACACTCATACTCTATTGGTCTAAGTCATAGGTTCACTCAAATCCTCTGTGTCTCGGTCTCATTGTCCCTAATTCACTTAAATTACAATTTATGATCAATTAATCTTAGCCTCAAATCTTTTCATTATGACTAAGCCCCAACCCTATCATTATCCTACTAGTCATCATAATATCTCTCATAATATTTCAAAGGCATCCCAAAATTCCACCCGATCATTAATTGTAAGTTTTAGGCTAAAAAGGGGGAAATTTCCAAAATCTAGGTAACCGAATCGATTATCCCAAAGGCCCATATCGATTCCCATGTCGAATCGATTCGTCCTTGCGTCGAATCGATTCAAAAAAATGTGAGGTCTTCTTCTACCTTATGTTTTTACGATTTCCACCATTAGAACTTTCTCAAATCTTCGTGAAACTTTACCAAATTACAAACCAACATTTCTCAACATCATATAAGCGTATAAGGATGATTTATAACATAAATCTAGAGGTAAATCATCACGGATTCAATCCAATAACCGATTTCTTCTAAAAATCCTTAAAACCCTAGTTTTCATTGTTCTTCATCTATTTCAATCAAAAATCCATATTTCTTCCATTATTATCATCACATATATTCTAAATTCATATCGCTCACATACACAGATTCAACTACATTCAATCCTACCCAAGATTGTGTGTTTAAATCATCGATTTTTCAAGAACTTCATTTAAAATCATCAAATATCAAACCCTACACTACATGGGTATTATAACCTTTTAGAAAAAAGCAAGATAAACAATTGCCTTATGACATGTAGGTCTGAATTCATTTTTAAGATGATGGAGTTGATCTCTCCTCGCTCCGAACACAATTTCGAAACTTTAGTAGAGAGAACAAGTGTTGCACCTCCAAGAACTCTTTTTTCCTCCTCCCTTATGGCCTTCTTCTTCTCTAATTATTGTTAACCCTAGCCTCTAACTCCAAGGGGATAATATACTCTTTTAATTTTTGGAGTTCTCCAAACCACAAACACTCGAATGACCGAAACGCCCTTAAACGGTGCAGGTTCGTCTAAGATAGCCCCAGGACCCAAACTATACACCCGGATATACTCTTCCAACTATTTTGACCCTTTAGAAATCAATCGTGACCTCTAAATCATCATTCGATTCACTCTATAATAATATCTTATCTCGACCTCAAAATAGTCTACACGTGATCTCCGATTGAGTTCCAACGCAGTCCCGTCGATATTACTCGCTACAATGTATAATATTTTTTTCTCAAATTATTCCATCAATAATAAATCCTTATCTCTCAAAAATATTTAAATCCGTCAAATTACGACACACATGTAATTTTAATTTAAACCAAAATAATTATCGAATTAATTAAATTCCAAATACTCCGAAATACAAGGTATTACATACTTTCGCCCTTACAAAGGAATTTCGTCCTTGAAATTAAGGTAAGCCTGGTACTCAAAAGCTTTGGATATATTCTCGCACACATCCTCCTTTTCCAAACAATCAAAATCATTTTACTGTTCCCACTATATCTCTACTAACGGTATCCTTCAGTCCAACAGTCTCTACTTACTATTCATTCTAGTGACTAATTTGCTTTAGCCATTATATATAAAAATACTTCATCATTTAATCTACCAATTGACCATGGCGCCTACACGACACTTTGTAATTTCATCCCCTTTTTGGTCACCACTATGAGCCTATCCACTCACGAATAAAGTATTTTCTCTAGTAGGGAAAGATCCAATATTCCCATGTGTCAACTCCTTTATTTATTTTCTCGTTTTACACATACCAATCCACATCTTTCGACTGCGGATGATACCAAAGATCCAACTAACTAGGGCACCCATACACCCTATACTCGTGCAAAATCGCATAAATGTTACCCGGCTCCCTCAGACTTAAATCATAATATAACTATCAACTCTCAGTTATAACTTCATATACGTACAATAACTAAGGTACTAAACCCATGTCCTAGTGACCAAACCTTTCCCAACTTCCAATGTTCATTAAGTTTCATGCATGGGATGTCTCGCAAAGCAAAATCCAAACAAGTACTCCCCCCCGATACACTACTACCTAACATTATCGACCGACGATATCTTTTAGACCCTCAGTCCATAGCATATACCCCAAAATCCCCATCTCTAGACATAGAAGTATACTCTTACACTCCCATGTTACAAAAGACAACATAAATCATGGCGCTCTTACCATCACTAGTTTCTTAGTGCGAATAAATCACAAGTTATATCTCTCCGCTCGATAATGAACACAAAGCACCCTGAATCACATAAGTAAGAAGTACCTACACGCTAGGAGCAAATATAACAAGACTGCATACACATCGAAGTTTACGATACAATACAATTTACACACACACACACACACACACACACACATATATATATATATGTCCAACCCTCTTTCAAGTGATGCCTCGCAAAACAATATAACTCGCCCTAAAATAATAAGCATAATAATCATATCACACAATCTACTACCGCTCAAACCCTCGGTACTAGTCACTATACATGTTCATAATAAGTCCTAATTTACTAACTCTCAAAAGTAGTAAATCATACCACAAAAATCCTCTTAGTACCCACACCCGCTCCCCTACATGTGACACCGAAAAGCCCCACTACCTAATGGTAAATACATTCACAATGAGGCTGATACTGCCAAAGTACCCACTAAACCCGACTCACTCTCGAATTTTAGTGTTAACAGTCATAAATTGTGATGCACATTCCCGCAAGGATGAAATAAAAATATTACCTTATTTTTCCATCTGCCTTGCCTGATTTTCGGGCACCATTCACATCTATTTTTCAGTCTGAATGGTCTCACTTTCTTGCTATGGACAAGTTCAATATAAGTGGCCCTACTCTCCATACATAGGATACCTTTATGTACCATCCCCCTATGTCTAGCCCCACTGACCATATTGGGGTGTCCTTCTCTCGAACCTGGTAGACTTGGCCCTGATTGCTACCCCCGTTGTCCCTTTGGCTCTACTGGCCTTATGGAACTCGCTGCTATCCTTGATAGCCCTAAGTAAATCCACTATCACTTGGTAGGAATTCAACTAATCTGAATCATATAAATGGGTCCTCTACTGGGTATACCCTCCTGTGGTACTTTACTAGCACCATATAATCCAGTCCTCCTCTTCGATTAGATTATCCAACCTTCTTGGCTCCCTTCTCCTGGAAGCATTGATATAAAATTATAAACATACAACCTTGATGATGTCGGCACAAGTCATCCTAGTCAAATTTCCCATTCATGCTTGTGTGTTCTACCCATGAGTCAATTATCAACTTACGAAACCTTTCATATTCTCTATATCCCCTTCATCGGGTATGAAGTTCGTTAAACAAGGCAACTCCTCTCTCAATATCGGTCTTTATCTTGCCCATTTGTGATAAGTTTCTAAACTCCATTCGCATTTCTATCCGAACATCAGATGGAAGATTTTATGATCAAATCACACCCAAATTTCTCATTCAATTCCATATATAATTCTTTATATGTGGTGACTGACTCTCGTCACTTTAGAATGCTCTCACGAACTAAAAATTTTGCTCGAAATTTTTATCCTTGATGTCGCTGCACTCCACCCTACACAATTGCCTTTGGATTCTCTCCTTCTATTGGATCATTAAACTTTTTTTCTTCCCCTAATCCTTATAGATGGCTCTTCAAAATAGTACCTCTGGCTTCCCCTCTTACCAACTATGTTGGGTGAGTTTAAAATTGCACCACCATTATATATAGTAGTGCTTGGGGAAGCTACTATTCCAGAGTTATTATCCTATTATTACCCGCCTGAATAAATAATTACGGTGACTTTTATCTCAATTACTATTCCCAGAACACTCTATGGCTGCTGAGCCTCTCCTCCTATAGTCCTGCTAATGGCCCCTGCTAGTTGCCCTATATTGTTTGGTGTATGAATCCTAACCGAACTCATATATAATCCACATTAACTATACTTAATAGCAGAAAACATAAGTCACAATATGTAGAGGAATACAACATTCCAATAATAAGGCTTTATATGAAATAACGCTAAGATGAAATGTAAAAATCCGCACAGATCCTAAGGACACTAAAACTTTATGCTCTTATACCATCTGTAACACCCCGCCTATTTAAATACTAGGTGATCAAGCCTTTATAAAAATAAAATAGGAATCTCATTTGGTTTATTCTTAGCATCACTCTCGAAAACATTTTAAATTTTACTAACCACCTAGTATTCAAAAAGTCGGTGTCAATTTTTTATCTTTTTATTAAACAACAACAACATGCGGAAATAGATACAATAACTTAAACCATCCATGCAGTAAAATAATCTAAACCAAACACCGGATAAATAGCTGAAATAATATAATACCGAATAAACCATCGATTCCAAATACAAAATCCAACTAAACATATAATGAAATCAAATAGAGTCCATAAGTACAGAGTTTGATAAACTAAATAAAAGAAATAGCTTAAGGGTCAACATGCCCAAATGAAATAACTGAACTGCATCATACTCCATGAATGAAGTGACTGAAGCATCTAATCCAAATCCTCTAAGAATCAACAAGTTTTGAAACTACGCATCCTTGGAACAGATCATCAAGCTTGGCGTCCCTGTGGCTGGTCACTTAAAAGGTTTAGAAAATATTTTACATATGGGTTAGAGCCTAAGAAAACCTTTTGAAGATATTTTGCAAGCATTGGCGAGTAATATCGACCGACTGCTTCAGAACTCAATCGAAGGTCGCGTGTAGACTATTTTGAGGTCGAGATAAGATATTGTTATATAGTGACTCATATGATGATTTAGAGGTCATGATTGATTTTGAAATGGTCTAAATAGTCAGAATAGTATACCCACGTGTTATAATTTGGGTCCCGAGGCAATTTTAGACCAACCTGGCACTATTTAAGGGTATTTCGGTCATTCGGGAGTTTGTGGTTTGCAAAACTCTGAGAATTAATAGAGTATATCAGCCCTTTGGAGTTATACATTAAGGTTAACACAAATTAGAGAATAAAGATCCACAAGGGGGGAGGAGAAGAGAGTTCTTGGAGGTGCAACACTTGTTCTCTCCACCAAAGTTGTCGGAATCATAATCGAAGCGAGAAGAGATCGACTCCATCATCCCAGAAGTGAATACAGACATGCATATCATAAGCCACGTGTTCATCTTTCTTTTTTCTAAAAGTTTATAATACCCATGTAGTGTAGGGTTTGATATTTGATGATTTTAAATGAAATTCTTCAAAAATTAAGGATTTAAGCACATGATCTTGGGTAGGATTGCATGTAAATTGAACCTATATATGTGAGTAATATGAATTTCAGAATATATGTGATGATAATAATGGAAGAACATTGGGTTTTTGATTGAAAGAGATGAAGAACAATGAAAATTAGGGTTTTACGGATTTTTAAAATAAATCGGTTCTTGGATTGAATCTGTGATGATTTAATGTTAGATTTATGTTAAAAATTATCCCTATACGCTTATATGATGTTAAGAAATGTTGCTTTATAATTTGGTAAACTTTTATGAATATTTGAGAAAGTTGTAATAGTTGAAATCGCAAAAACATAAGGTAGAAGAAGACCTAACCGATTTCGAATCGATTCGGCGCAAGGGTGAATCGATTCGGTTGCCCAAATTTTGGAAATTTTCCCCTTTTTAGCCTAGAATGTACGATTAAGTATCGGGTGGACTTTTGGCATGCCTTTGAAATATTTTAAGAGATATTATGATGACTAGTAGGCTAATGATAGGTTTGGGTCTTAGTCATAATGAGAAGAATTAAGGTTAAGGTTAATTGAGCATAAATTGTAATGTAAGTGAATTCGGGAGAATGAGACCGAGGCATCGAAGATTTGAGTGAACATATGACTTAGACCAGTAAAGTATGCATGTAGTATCTATTGAAATAACTTATAGGGTAACTAGGGACCTTCGGGTAGAGATTAATACTCGGGAAAATGTAATAGAGAGTTATAATCATATATCGATGGTACGTTGCGTATTAAAGAGATATATTACTTACGAATCATATTTATAGTATGAGTGTATACCTATACGGATTGTATTTATAGGTCGTGTATATACCTATACGGACTATATTATAGGTTGAGTGTTTACCTATACAGATTACATTTATGGGTTGTGTGTATGCCTATATGCGACATATGGATAGGTTTTGTGTATGCCAAGTATGTGCTTTCTTATGTATGAACATACCTACGTTGCCTACTATCACGGAGGTTCCGCACAGAGGGCGATCTGACCTTGACGATTCCATTGAGGTCTGAATTTGTGCCCCAAAATATAGAATCTAGGTACGATGACTATTCGAGTGTACGATAGTATTGATGGTCAATTGGGTATATTAGGTTTGTGTGTGACCCATAGGCTTAGAAATATGTTTTCCTCCAATATGTGTTGATTTGATTTTTGGTTCAAAGGTGATATTCTAACCTCTACTCCTTAATTTGGTACGAGAGGTACATGGACTTGAGAGCAGGGTAGGCAAGTGTGCATCGTCGTGGCCAATCCGAGAGATGCTATATATATATATATATATATATATATATATATATACTTGGGTAATTTATCCTACTTTTGTGTAGTGTTGGAAGGACATATAGTGTATATTTAAAAGTGACTTAATTATGAGATAATCTACTTAGTGTGTGATAGTAGTAAAGCTAGATAGTGTATATCTAAAGACGATTTAAGTAGAGTAACTTAAGTATATAGATTAATGATAACATACGTGAAATGTTAACGATGGTTTAATAATAACATACGGGATATGTTAATTATTAGTTTATGATAGCGTATTGTATGGGCGGTACAGGTGAGCCAAACCTGCTAGTGGTTAGATAATTATTGATAAGACCTAGTCGGGTTGGGTAGCATAGCTAGCTAGATGAAGTTAGGCGTCCACATTAGTTGAGAGGTGAGAAACTCAAGGGAGTGTACGTTAAACTAACATGTGTAATCAATAACTGCTTTTAAACCATGATTTAAATGTTGCAAAATATTTTCAAAAGGTTTTCTTGGGATCTGACCCGTATGTAAAATATTTTCAAAATCTTTTAGGTGTTCATCCACAGGGACGCCAAGCTTGATGATTTGTTCCAGGGATGCGTAGATTCACCACTTGTAGATGCTTGCAAGATTTATATTAGACGTTTCAGTCACGTCATTCCTAAAGTAGGATGCAGTTCAGTTATTTCACTTGGGCATGTTACCCCTTCAGCTATTTCTTTAATTCAGTTTATCAGACTCTGTATTGGTGGACTCGATTTGATTTCATTACATGTTTAGTTGGATTTTGTATTTGGAACCGATGCTTTATTCGGTATTCATTTATTTCAGCTATTTATCTGGTGTTTGGATTAGATTATTTTACTACGTGAATGGTTTAAGTTATTATATTTATTTTTACATGTTGTTGTTTTTGCTTAATAAATAGATAAAAATTTGACACCGTCTTTTTGAATACTAGATGGTTAGTAAACTTTAAAATGTTTTCGAAAGTGATGCTAAGAATGAACTAAATGAGATTCTTATTTTATTTTTATAAAGGATTGATCACCCGGTATTTAAATAGGCGGGGTGTCACACCTTTGAAATTACTTTTCTTTTTATATAAACATTTATGCTAAATAATTCTATAGTGGTATTAAATGATTCTCGATCTAATATTTATTTCTTGTTCATTAACTTAGTTTAAATATTTGCCTAGTTTTAATTGTATTATAAATCTTTTAAATCAAAAATCATATGTTACATATTTTTTGTGAAGCAATAAATCAATTAAATTATATCAAGGTTCTTTGTGGATTCGATACCCAAGCTAGTTGTTGTACTTATAAAACAAGTGCAGTTATAGTTTAGGTTTTTGTATTGAGATGATAAGCCAAACAACAACAATGTTCTTATAAGGCCCCCTTGATTTTTCTTGTTCATGAACTAAGTGGTCGTGTAAGCAAACAGTGATTGTTTGGTTTATAGCCTCAATATAAAAAACTAAACTTCAACTATACATGTTCAACAAGTATAGCAGCTAGTTAGGGCATCGAATCCTAATACGACGCAAATATTGTGTATTTCACCCGTTAACCTACGCGTTATTAGCCCCCTCGAGTAACTTAATCCTTATACTTATGATCGTTAACCAGACAACCTCAGATTTCTATATATACATACTTTGCAGGGTTTAATTGAGCTTTTGTAGGTATTTGGATGCTTAGTATGAAGTTCGGACGCTTTTCGAAAAAGTTCCGTCGACTTTTACAGCTTCGGGGTCATTTTAGTAATTCCAGCATTCGGGTTTGAATCCCGAGCTCTTCATGAAAGTTGAATCCCTATGATTTCTCTTTGCGTGTCCACCGACAGTGCATGAATCCGACTTTTAATGAAGAGGTTATGGCATTTTTAGGATGGTTTTGACTTAAAAAGCACACTCAAGGTCACATTCAAGGGAATTTTAGTTATTTCACTTTTTGAGTTTTGGGCCTAATTTCTTCTTGGATGTTGTATCCCTCTGAGTTATCTTCATGTAGCCTCCAACCATGCCTAATTTTGAGTTATAACGAAGAAGTTACGGAATTTTTCGTAAAGTTGGACAAAGATGCAAATTGCAGACCTGCAGGGTGCGAATCGATTCGGCCAAAATATGAATCGATTCGGAATGCACTAGAACACTAGATTTTCATTCTGAATCGATTTGTAATGGGCCTGCAAATTTTTGTTGTTCTTTTATTCACAAGTTTTCCATTGGTATATTTTGTATATAAATACAGTTTTTCTCTCATTTAAAAGGGGGATCTCATTAATATCTTAGATTTTAGGGTTTGTAAGGAGCTTTGTCCCTACTCCATTTTCCATTTCTATGTAAGTTTATTTGTGTACTATTCATTGTCTCTTTAATATAGTTGTTATTTACATGCTTTATTTCCATTCTTGCCATTTATTTTCCTTGCCTAGATTAACTTGATTTAATTTATTTATTGATTTCCTTTTAATTGATGTATTTCCCTTAGATAAATAGGGTCGGGTTGTGTTCCGCCATTAATGGGTTTGAACCTAAAAAATTAGGTTTCACGTAAAATTGCATTCACTTGAAACCGCTTGTATTAAAGTTGGATTGTTATGCGTTTAACTTTATTTGTCACACAACTTTAGTGTTTATAGTGACAATCCGAATTTAATCCGCGTGTGACCATTTTTTATTAAATGTTTATTCAAGCAACTTTGGGTTAAATTCCTTATTGCGTGAATTTTATGCTTAATTAAGATGCTCAGTTAAATGTTTTTGAGTCGGAATTATAATTAGTAGTTGTTTCGATCCGTGTGGTAGGATGCTATCCCGATCCTTGCTTTACTTTTGTGTAGCATAACTTATTCTTTTCTTTTGTCACCATAACAACCTACCAGCTTTTACACTTTTATTCTTGAAGTAATTAAATAATTAAAATCTAAAATTCAATCACTCCCTGTGGATATCTTATGATACCTGACTTACCTCTTTGCTTGCCTCACAAGTGTAGTAGTAGCTTAGGTTTTTGCATGTAGAGCGGGAGCCGAAATCAACGACAGTGTCCCTACACGAATCGGTTTCCCTCGCATCAAAATGGCACCGTTATCGGGGAGTGTGTTTTAGATTGTAATTGTTTTGTTGTTTCGTAGTATTTTTCCTTTTGTATTTGTATTATTTGTTTTAACCTTTTTTGTAGTATTGACTATTTGAGCGCTAAGAAACTTTGATTCGCGATTGCTCACTTTCTTGCTCGGATTCTCTGTCTACAAATAATTTGATAATCATGTCCTGCTTTTATAGTTATTACAGTCATTCTAATCTTACTTTGGGGATAGTTTTCAAGTTTTCCATTTTGAAGATTTTCATGAGATTGAAAGACTTGAAAAAAATTATCGTAATGAAAATCGTTATTGGGAGCTTGAGTTGGATTCATTATTTGAATCCAATGATGATTCTTATTCCGATACTTTCAAATACGAGTTTTAACCAAATGAGGAATCCGAGACTCTTGAGCCGAGGAAGCTTACTTTGGAAGAAACTTTTCTTCTTTACTCCTAAGGTTTGGAAAGCCTAAATGGTGCTGGAATGAGACTGGGAGCACTTTGCGATGAGATGAATTCTTGTGCACAAAATAATGAGGAGCTGGAAACTTGTGTTTCACCTCAATTTTTCAAATAATTTCTCATCGAATGTGAATCTTTCTACCCCGAAATTCAATGTCCTTCTGACGATATGTTGACTCAGATTGAATTTATTTCATTACCATATACGTTTTTCGTCATCGAACCATTAGAATTACCGATTGATTCCTATGAGTCAGCAGAAACTTTTAAAACTTCTACACTTTTTGCCAATGAGGACTCTTTGTCGAACTTGTTTTCGATGGATATTATCCCTGCGTGTGCACCATCTTCCATTCCTATTGAAAAACTTTTTGGAGATGAGTCAATTTTTCTTGGACCTTAAGTGTATCTTTCCCCTTGTTATCCAAATCCCCCATCATCCCCCAAAAATTTATAATCGACGATGGTTCATTTCTTACACTTTACACATGCCTTCCGTTGTTCAAACGGAATTCTCATTTTTTGAGAGGCATGGATTCTAGGGTGGTTCCACCGTCGATCATCCAAAGTCAAATCATAGTTTGGGTGGACCCTCAATTATTTAGACTTCTAGTGTATAGTTAGTGTGAGGCCTAAATAGTAGGTTGTAAATAGTTAGCTTTTTATTTTTCTTTCCTTTTAATTTAGTATAGTGTAATTAGTTAACTTTTTGTTATTTGTTTTTGCTATGCTCGGTACTAACTTGCTTTGTAGATTTGTTTGGACTAGTGCTTATGGAGGTCGCTCCTATTTTGGGTAATATCGTTATTTTCCTATCTTTTTATTGTGTTCTTAATGTGCATTGAGGACAATGCAACATTTAACTTAGGGGGTCTAAGATATTCTATCCATTTCATGTGTAGTCCATTGATTTGCTTACTTGTTAGTTACTAAATATGCCTTTTTGTGAAATTTGAAAATTTTCAAAAATATTTTCTTTCTTTTTTTTCCTTTGTTGGGCATTTTGCCCTTGTTTTTTATGATAAATTTTAATAATTGTCCGATCCAATAGACAACTCAATTATGCATGTTCTCTATTTTAGAAGTTATTAGACTTTAGTCCTCAAATCATTGATATTGTGAACAACTTCATGAATTAAACTTTATCCCTTGAGCACATGCATTTTTATTGCTTTATTGATTTGGTTTAAGACTTTTATAACTCAATAATTTTTTGTTACATTGTGTATACTTACACCGAGTAAACTTTGTACCTTTCGTCGTTTTTGAGTGTATATACTACTCATTCCTCATCGAAAACATTGAATTCGTCGGTAATCTCACTATTCTTTCATTTGATCGTTCACTAATTTAGTTTATATATTGAAATGTGTTACTTGAGCATGATTTTTAAAGTTTTTTTTTACTCGAGATTTCGTAAACTTTATGAAATGATCATAGGCCATCTTTGCTATATCGCCCATATTAGCCTTAACCTCACCTTATATGTTTTCCCTAGTCAACCCCTTTGAGCCTAAATATCAGCCTTTCGTTTCATTACCCAAAATCCCATAACCAACTCCACATTTGAGCTATATACCATACATATTACCTTTCTTACCTTTGTTTGGAATGTTACTCAGGATTGAATGATGTTTTTCTTGTGGTAGTAATTTGAGCATGAAAAGAGTGAGAAAGGAAAAAAAAGTAGTGAAAAATAAAAGAAAAAGTGAGAAAAGAAAAAAAGAAAAAAAAAAGAAAAAGGGAAGGTTTGTATATGTTGTATATAGTTCAATAATCCTTGTTGATCTCCAATTGTTATATCTAACACTTGATTATGGAGCTTGTTTTCCATTTTTGTTATTGCCCGCATTCTTCCCATTATTCTAAGTTTTCATTAAGAACACTTTGAATACGTACATACATATCCTTAGTTTCGTACCCTAGCCTAACCTACATTACAACCCTATAAAGTCCTATGTGATCCTAGGGTGTGTTCAAATTAAAAGTCAAAATAGTTTTGATAATCCGTGACAATGCATTTTGCCTCTTTTATTGTGCGATATCTTTCATTGAGATTACAAGTTTTTCATTTTATATATAGCGTTCTTCATTTGTGACATGTGTCCGGCCTTGTTTCCATTTCCATTTACTCTTTTTGCTCGCATGTCCTGTGTATTACCTCCCGTTCTGAGTGATTTCATTTGATGAGCGTAATGCCCATGAGGATTGAATATATGCTTGCTTTAATTTTTATTTGGTTTATTTAAGTTTTGGTCAATTCACACTTTGGATGTGATCTCTCCCCTCCCATTTTTAAGGTTTCAATTCTATGAGGTGCATTCAACCTGATAATAACAACAGACTTTTGTTTAAATTCGTTCAATATGCTAATAACGCGTTTGAAATCTTTTTCGTTGTTGTTGAGTTTGTCGCATGTTGGGTTGGGAATATTTTGAGGAAATCGTATGATGTTTGTGGGTTTCATTCCTGAAAACCCTCACGAGACTACACTCGTCCACTAGGGTAACCGAGGGGTTTAACACCTTATTGCATACACTAAATGCAATCATTCGCCCGCGAAAGTGGCTTTTATCGCTTTTATACATATCTCTTTTTTTGTGGTTTGCATGTAGTTCTTATTATTTCATATATCATTGTTAGGGACTAGCAATGTGTAAGTTAGGGAGCGTGATACGATACAAATATTATGTATTTCACCCATTAACCTACGCGTTATTAGCCCCATCCGGTATCTTAATCCCTATACTTATGCTCGTTAACCAGACAACCTCGAATTTCTATATATACATGCTTTGCAGGGGTTAATTGAGCTTTTGTAGGTATTTGGATGCTTAGTATGAAGTTCGGACGCTTTTCGAAAAAGTTCCATCGACTTTTGCAACTTTGGGGTCATTTTAGTAACTTTAGGATTTGGGTTTGAATCCCGAGTTGTTCACGAAAGTTGAAGCCCTATGATTTCTCTTCGCGTGGCCGCCAATGGTGCATGAATTCGAGTTGTAATGAAGAAATTATGTCATTTTTAGGATGATTTTGACTTAAAAAGCACACTCAAGGTCACATTCTAGGGAATTTTAGTCATTTCACATTTTGGGGTTTTGGCCTAATGTCTTATTGGATATTTTATCCCTCTGAGTTATCTTCGCGTAGCCGCCAACCGTGCCTAATTTTGAGTTATAACGAAGAAGTTGCGGTATTTTCCGTAAAGTTGGACAAACCTGCAGATTGCAGACCTGTAGGGTGCGAATCGATTTAGAATGCACCAAAACACCAGATTCCGAATCGATTTGGAATGGCCCCGAATCGATTCGGGCCTGCAAATTTTTGTTGTTCTTTTATTCACAAGTTTGCCATTGGGATATTTTGCATATAAATACTCTTTTTCTCTCATTTGAGAGGGGGATCTCATTAATGTCTTAGATTTTAGGGTTTGTAAGGAGCTTTGGCCCTACTCCATTTTCCATTTCTATGTAAGTTTCTTTGTGTACTATTCATTATCTCTTTAATATAGTTGTTATTTACATGCTTTATTTCCATTCTTGTCATTTATTTTCCTTGCCTAAATTAACTTATATTTCATCTATTTATTGATTTCCTAGTGTTAAAGTAGTTTAATTGATGTATTGCCCTTAGATAAATAGGGTCGGGTTGTGTTCTGCCATTAATGGGTTTGAATCTCGAAAATTAGGTTTCGCGTAAAATTGTGTTTAATTAAAACCGCTTGTATTAAAGTTGCGTTGTTATGCGTTTAACTTTATTTGTCACGCAACTTTAGTGTTTATAGAGACAATCCGAATTTAATCCGCGTGTGGCCATTTTTGATTAAATGTTTATTCAAACAACTTTTGATTAAATTCCTTATTGTGTGAAGTTTATGCTTAATTAAGATTCTCAGTTAAATGTTTTCGAGCCGAAGTTATAATTATTAGTTGTTTCGATCCGTGTGGTAGAATCCTATCCCGGTCCTCGCTTTACTTTTGTGTAGCGTAACTGATATGACGCAAATATTGCGTATTTCATCCCTCAAACCTACTCATTTTAGCCCCCTCGAGTGCCTTAATCTCTATATTTAAGCCCGTTAACCAGACAACCTCGGTTTATATTGTTAACATGCTATATAAGGTATAATTAGGCTTTTGTAGGTATTTAGGTACTAAGTATGGAGTTCGGACGCATTCCGCTCATTTTCGTACACGATCGCACATTCAAGGGCATTTTAGACTTTTCATAGCTTGGTCACCTGGCCCAACATCTCATGGAAGTTGTAGCCCTCCTCTCATGCTTCGTGTTGTCGCGAACGGTGCACTATTCCGATCCAGAACGAAGAAGTTAAGGCGAGTTTAGCGAAAAGAAAAACCATCCAACCAAAACAGGAGGAAAAGAGAAGCAGCCCTGGTTGATCAATCGATAGATCAAAAGTATTGATCGATCGATCCTTTAGAATTTTTCCATCGAGCTAAGACAGTGGGCTGATATTTTTACCATCGATAGATCAAAAGTATTGGATGAGGGATATTCGACGCAACCTATAGTTTTATTCGCTTTGTTAATCTAGTTTCAATACACTCGCCTAGATTAATATTTCCCTTTTATGCATCTTTTCCTTTTTAGTTTGTAATCACCCTTTTACACTTTTATTTTGGAGTATTAAACCAATTAAATTCTAGCAACTCGTCTCCGTGGATTTTCGATACCCGGACTTGGCCGCTATACTCACTCGTTGAGTGTAGTCATAAGTTTAGGTTTTTGTATAGTTCAGGTGAGCCGAATTCAAAACGAACGGCGCGTAGGTAACTCTCGTGTCGCGGCGAAACCCTGTCTATCGGTAACTTATTCCTTTCTATTGTCACCATAACAACCTACCCCCTTTTACACTTTTATTCCTGAAGTAATTAAACAATTAAAATCTAAAATACAATCATTCCCTGTGTATTTCTTACGATACCCGATTTACCACTATGCTTGCCTCGCAAGTGTAGTAGTAGCTTAGGTTTTTGCATGTAGAGCGGGAGCCGAAATCAATGAAAGTGTCCCTACACGAACACTCGAATTCCCTCACATCAAATCCAAATGGAACGTTGCTAGAAATTAATCGATATATTACTTTAAAAAAAGTAGTAAGAGGTGATTTTTTATTTTAAAAGGTTTTATACTACAATCAAAACTACGCAAATATTCAAAATAACTTAATCAACAAGAAATAAACTATATGTCAACAATCATTTACCCTACCATGGAATTACTTAGCATAAATAATTATATGAAAACAAAAGTAATTTCAAATGTTGAAACTAATATTGTCACTCCTTAAATCTTTATGAAGGTTTTAAATTTGAGTTTGGTGTCAACAATATGGTTCAATTTCCACACAAATGTTTTAAATATGAAAATACATTATTCCATCCACTAAGGTGCTAAGGTCCAATTCTAACAACAAATAACCCATCAATACTTCCCAAAACCATCATACCATGGCAAAGAAACCATTTAACTCATGGTGGGTTCATGAATCTTAATCCAATCTAATTATCTACAACAAAAATTGAAATTAAAAATAAAAATCAATGAGAGAAATCAAGAGAGAAAACAAAACTAAGTTATTTATATTGAAAACAAACTAGGTTACAAAGCTTTAGAAGTAACTATTAAATATTAAAAATTGAAGAAGAAGATGAATAGTAAACTTACGAAGCACCTTGGGAGAGAGAGAGAGAGAGAGAGATCCTAACAAGCCTTAAGGAAAAAATATCACCTAAAATGAACCCTCTTTATAATAAGAACCAAACCCCCTTAAATATCCATCCAAAAAGGCTTTTAAACCTCCTAAAAAAATCATTCTAAAGGACCCAACCAATTGGCTATATCCTCTTGATTTTTTTTTTTTTTTTTTTTGGGGGGGGGGGGGGGGGGGGATACTTTCTAATGTTGCTACCTCAAGCTGATTCTCGCACGTCAGTACGGAAATAACGATAAAATCTTCATACAGACTCAGAATAACGCACGTTTGAAGACACGTAATGATAATTAAATTATATACATTTTGGCATTCTTAAACCCTCAAATTTTTAAAGAATAAAATTACCAAATTACCCTTGAAGTTTAAGAATTTGCCAAAAATTTGAAGAAATGACCATAACTTTTTCGTACGCAGTCGAAATGACATATGACCGACGGTCAGAGGATGATAATTTGATGATCTACATGTTGATAATTTTATACCATCCAAGATATATATTTTAAAATGACTAAATTTCCCTTAAAGTTACATCTTACGATGAAACATTCTTGAAATGTATCCAACTTCATACTTTGCATCCCCAAGACCTATAAAGTTCAAATAAACCTTAAAAAATTTATAAGCATAAAAAATAAAGGTTATCTAGTATAAGATCTTAAATGTAAAAATTAATAAACACGAGAACGAGCATTGTGAGCAAGAATTAAGGGCATTAAATACAATATTTCATGATAATCATGTGGATTAGATCAACAAAATTTCTTTATAATTGTAAGAATATAACTAAATCTCTTAATGTGTGAATTAATTTATATTCCACGTGTATTTAGTTATAATTTTTCTTTCTTCATTAAATTTTTCTCTCAAGTAACAAACCCATAATGTTAAAGGTTATTCATAGTTGTTATCATTGCTTTAAATTATAGCCAAACATAAGATAACGGATTTCATTTTTCATCTCATATATATATATATATATATATATATATATATATATATATATATATATATATATATATATCAACAACTTTCTATTTTATTATATAGCTAACAATGATTTTTCAATTGAAAAAATTGTTATTTCTACCACCCTTGACATATTTTTAGACTTACCCCGTATGACCACACTTTATCTCACACTATTAACTAGTCTCTTTATTTAATATTTAGATTTTTTTCTTTATAATTTTGAGAACCAAAATACCTTCTTTTTGTTCCCCACTTATCGTCCCCCCCCCCCCCCCCCCACACACACACAAATAATAATAATAATAATAATAATAATAATAATAATAATAATAATAATAATAATAATAATAATTAAGCCTGATTTCTTAACAGTAAAAATTAATTTTGCAAATCAAAGAAAATTCCATTTCAAGAAACATACTTAGTGAAAATCATATTTGGGGGGGAATTTGTCAATTTCCTCCTTGAATCTTCGTTAATCTAAGCTATGGACATAAGAAAATCTTTGTTGTATATTACAACAACAACAATATTAAGGACACAATATTTTTTATTAATTAACGCAAAATCCATCTACATTATAGTTAGACAGCAAGTACATTTAAGGTAAATGTATAACACCAAAAGATAAATAATCGGTACATACTTACTTTAAGATATTGAATTAATATAAATTTTATTTTTTCCTTAATTTTGGCTGTTGTAAAACTATACAGATACATTTTTTCCTTAGTTATATAGAGAGAAATTTACGTTAAATTTTAATTCACACCCATCCAGCATATTTGATCTCTAGTCCCTTGTCATATAGGGTGTATTTATTTTTTGGGTACAAGAATTACATTATTATTAAATATATTTAAGATTATTATGTGTGTATATTAGGTAATATGCTCTCTCTTTCTTTATATATATATATATATATATAACCAGCGAATTAAAATAATCATGAGAGTGGGGTTAGGTTGCTTATTCCAAGCACTATATTTGGGAGTTTTGGAGATAAGAGGAGAGAAGATAAACTTTTATTAGGAGAAAAGAAAATAATTTTATTTTCTTTTTTTTACGAGTTTACAAGAGAAGGGAATCATTGAACAAATGTTTTTTCTTTTATCCCTTACTTCTCGAAATTGAGAGAATGGTTTAGAAAGAAAAATTCACTAATTCTTAAAAATAAAAGTTCTCATCAATTTTCTTATTTTCTCTCCTAGTAAGAGATCCCAAACAAATAGTAAGAGAGTCCGAAACTATGCAAGGACTTAAATTAAATGGGTTACATGAGATATGAAATGTATACTTGGAAGAATGAAAGCGAAGCATGATTCGAAATGTTGAACCCACTTATGAGTAGTCGCGATTTGAATTTTGTTTTTAGGTTTGTGTAGGGGTATTCGAGGTATGGCAAAAATTCGTACCATACCGTCTTGTATCGAAAATTAGTGGTAATGGTTTACATTTTTTACTTACCGAAACCAAACTATCGAAATCGAAATTACCGTTTTTTGTGGTTGGTTTTGGTTTTAACATTTTAAAAACCGATTTATAGACTGTACCTTACCGAAATAAAATATCGAAAACACCAAAATGATATTATTAAAATTAACAAATTGAAAATATCAAATTAAATCAAACAAGAATACTCAATGGCTAAATTCAAATACAACAACACTTATTTTATAAGTTCTTTGTTTTTCTTTAAGTCGTCAACTTTTTATTAACCCTTTGATCAATACAAGATTTTACAGCGCTTGGATCATTCACAACATAACGTATCACAAGATTTAAGCTACAAAGTGAAATTTAGTGCCAATGGGGTGGGTATAATAAGTGAGAGTGATTGGAAAAAGTTAAAGGCATTGCACACATTTTTAAAAGATTTTTTTCTTCTTACAAAACATATATCCAGTTCTCGTTACATCACTTCTAATTCTTATTTTGATGAAGTAAGTTTAACTAAAGAGCTTATTTTATATTATATGGATAGTGATGATCCTTTTTTCGTGATATGAACAATAGTGTAACTTGAATTACAATTCGTGGTGTTTATTTTGGAGTTTAATGTTTATATATAGTTTTAGAGATGCAAAATTGTGTAAGTTGTTTTCTGCTTTTTTTTTTAAATATGCATATAAAAAGGTTTAGGTAAGTGGTATAAATAATTATCATTATGCACCGAGTAGTACTAAATTTACCGTAAAGAGAAATTTATCAAAATCTATCGTATTTTTCGAAAAAATAATTTTACAGCAAAAAATCGAATTTACCGATGTATTGCATGGTTTGGGTTTGGTTTTGGTTTATGGGCTGGTGTACCAGCTAGCAAAATTGATAATTTGGGTTTGATGATTTCATAGTTAGTATGTATTGGTATGCTCCATTTACCGAGAAAACCGATCGAAAACCAACCCTAAGTTTGTGAATTCGAATTAGTTTGTATAAATTTGTTTTATTGCGATTTGGTTATCAAATTTGTTCTTTTATTTTTATTTTTTATTTTGGCATAATTTTGATCAGAATTTGGGATGTAATAGTTGTAAGAAATATAGTTTTTTCCTGAATTTGGGTAAAATTTTAGGTTTGCTATTAACGACACTCCATATTTTACTTCAAAATACCTCCACATATTTCAAAATAATTGTACTTTAGAATTTATACAATGTTATTCTCGAGCATGCTTATACAAAATGGTAAAACTTTTGATGTGTTTTTATTTTTTGTAATGGTAGACGTATTTAATGTAATAAACAATTCAAGGATTTATGTTATAAAATTTGTGTTTCATCCTCATAAATATTAAAGTTTGAGAGACGAAAATATTGGTGACCTAGAAATCGAAGTACACATCCTCAAATTATTAGCATTTATAAGGATTCAATGACTAAACCACCTTATAGACCTATAATGGGCCCAAAATTTGAAGTTGCGCCATTTATCATAGCAGATCCTACACAATATGATTACTTAATTCATTGCACCTAGAATTGAAAATGCCAAAAGAGAAAGGTGTAATTTGTTGGGTTATTTGGTGTCTTATATATTGAAAATAATTTTTGGCTTCAAAGTTTAATTTATTATCACTTTATTACTATTAATAAAGTGATAATAAATAAATTTGTTGGGTCATTTTGTATTTTTACTCTTTTAATAATCGCAAAACAAATGTGCCAATATTCAAAATTTTGGACCCAAACTATAAATACGGATAACTATTAGATCCAAAATGCAAATAACTCAAAATTAAAATGCAATTAGAGAGTAAATTTTTTCTGCCGAATGAAAGAGTTCACATTCTTAAACTCTTAGTGGAGACAAATATTTTTTATATATTTTTTACATAACAAATAAATTTAATTTTAAAAAAATCTTTTCATCCTTTTCAAAGTTGAAAACAAACATGCACAGTCTGTATCTATTTGCCGTACACATGGAGTGAAATTATTGGTCTGCCAAGCTATTGATGCTTTTTTCTAACATGTGATAAATATGCCCCTTAATTTTTCATCAAATACAAAGAAATATATCCAATTTAATTTCTTTTTGGTATTATTGTATCCCCCCTCCCCCCCCCCCCCCCCCCCCAATTTATTTATTTTTAGAAAACCCCTTATTATCCTAGCAAATTGTTTTATATAATGGAAAAGACTTCACATGTTCAAATTGTATAAATATGCATTTTCGATCGTTAAAATGTTGCCGATCATCTCATCTACTTTTTGATTGAATTTCTTTATGAAACTTCATGGATATGATCTCGAGATCATATCCATGAAGTTTCATTAAAAAATTCAATCAATAAAGTGGTCGACTCCGACCTAACATTTCAACGGTTGAAAATAAATATTTATACCATTATTTTTCATATGACCCCATCTTAATGGTTTTTTTAGTGAATCTTTTTATTAAAAAAAATTTGGAGATGATCCCTAACCGTGGACATCATATCCATAAAGTTTCATCAGAAAATTTATTTTTTTACTATTTAAAAAAAATAATATGTACCAGGTTCTGCATATATATATATATATATATATATATATATAAAAGAGCGGTTCTCATGCATACCCCAGTTTGCATACCGCTGGCGCGGACCTTTTTTAATAAAATAGTAAAAAAAAAAAATTAGGCTAATTTTTTTTTATAGTTTTTAAACATTTCAGTAGGACCATAAAAAAATGGATCAAATACTAAAAAGTCCCTCAAATATTTTTTTAATATATATTTAGTCCAATCATTTTTATTTTATTCCAAAAAGTCCCCCAAACACCCATTTAAATAATATTCTCTTATTTTTAAAGTTTGCGCTAACAGCATATTGAGGGACTTTTTGGAACAAATAAAAAGGTTTAGACTAAATGTGTATTAAAAAAAATTCAAATGACTATTTGGTAAAATCGGTCAAACTTTGTCAGTTTTTAACAACTTAAAAACTGACAAAGTTTGACCAATTTTTTAAAAATAGCAAAGCAATTCATTTTGCGCTGAATTTTTTTTATAGTCCTACTGAAATGTTTAAAAATCATATAAAAAATTAGCCCAAAAATATTTATTTACTATTTTAAAAAAATGGTTCGCACAAAGGATAGACAAACTAGGTACGCATGAAATCATATATATATACCAATTATTTAAAATAATTGAGAGTGTGGGGAGGGGTTTGCTGATTCAAAACATCATGTTTGAGAGTTTTGACGAGAAGAGAAGAAGAAGATGAAAATTTTATTAAGAGGAAAGAAAATAATTTTATTTCTTTTGTTTACGAGTTTACATGAGAAAGGATTCATTTAAGATACACTTTTTCTTCTCTCCCTTTTCTTCCCGAAATATAGAGAGGGTTTTGGAGACAATGGTTAATTAAAACTTAAAAAATTTCTATCATAATTTAACTCTGAAATCATTGAAAAAAATATAAACTTTGTAATCATTTTCTCTTATTTTCTCGCTAATTTATAACTCCCGAAGAAGCTGTAAAAGTTTTCTCAAGTATGTTGTGGATGAATTAGCTGAGTTACTTCAGATATGCGATATATGCTTATAAGAATGGAAGAGAAGCTTGATTCAGAATCAGATGACCAAACCTACTTACGAGCAATTGCGATTTTGATTTTACAATTTTTTAGGGTTTATGATTTGGAACCAGTCTATATAATTTAGTGTTATTATCACTCTACTACAATTAAAATAAATACATATTTTATGTCAATTTTAACTAACATAACTAACTAGCTTTTCCTTGTCGTGCAAATTGGGATATAGTCCTATATCTAAAAGACTGAAATAATTTTTTTTTTACAGCAAATAATCACTCATGAGGTAATATAAATTCCATACACATTTATATCTAAAAAGAATTATGCATAAAAAATTGAAAGGCTTGTTTGTAATTTCGGGTCCAACACATGTGGGTTTAAAATTTTGCATATTTGCACTTTACATGTTATTTTCACCTTTCTCAACACTTTTTAATATCTCTTGCAACACTCTTTTCTCTTAAATCATCTCAAAAAATGAAAATTATTCAAATTTTGGTCTGAAACTACATAAAAGGATAAATAATTTACCCAAGATACAAGTCAATATGAAAAATGCAATCAAAGGCAGAGTAAAAGTTTTCAGTTTCTACCAAATGAAAGAGGAGTCCTTCTATACTGACCCGTGATTTTAATACATTTGGCATGATACATTTATATATCGTATTTGTATTGACTCGCATTTGGATCCAACAACAATGGACCCGAGTACATGCCGATGAGGGTATAATACATTATTGTATTGCATCACTCCGTATGTAACCTGAAATCTGTACTAGAATTATTGAATGAAACTGTTCATAATCTGAAGGTAGATGAAGACAAAGATTTTTCTTTTCTTTTACATTAGAAGTAGATGTAATTAAAAACATATCTTCAAAGTTGAAAACCTATCATGAAGTGTATAGATTTATAGTACACGTACCTTTTAGACAGTGACTGACTAGCTACCAATGCTTGTTTTCGAGCATCTGATAGATAAGTTCATTAATTTTACATTAAATACGAGGGGAAAAAATTCAATTTTATTTCATTTTTTTTTATATAGATTTTGTACTTTTAGGACTTAAAATAATATTGATTATGGATATAGGACAACAAACATTTCGTATTCATTTTTAGTCCTTATTTTCAAATTAAAGGGACACGTGGCATGCTGTGATTGGTTGACGTTTTATGAGTATAGATCCGCGCCAGCGCGTTTATTCAAAAATAGGGACTAAAACTATAAAAAATATGTTCGTTGTCCTATTTCCAAAATACATATTACAATAGGTCATAAATTTACAAAGCCCATTTTTTTTTATTATTGTATGTCCGTCCCAATTTTCTGTTTCTTGGGGGGAAACCCCCGTATTATACTAACAGTTTGTTTTATACAATGGAAGACTATAAGACTTCAGCTCTCCAAAAGAAATTGTACAATTTAAGACTTGCTCCCTAAGTCTAATTCTTGGTTTCGATCTTGTGATTTTTTTAAGAGTAAATAGATAATGGTTCCATAAAATTTTTGAGTTATGGACACCATTAGTATATACTCTCGATTTTTAGTAATATATACAATAAATCTTGTAAAATATTCATTATATTTTTTTTACTTATTTTTGCCAATTTTTTCAGCATGTATATGAAATTTTATAATATATACACGAATATTTATAGGGAGCGGCTATTGCCGCTCCTTCTAATTCTCAAAGCACTCCAAATTTAGAAATGATTACAAAAATACCCTTATGACTTTTATGTTATTGTTTTAACAACTCATTATTTAAAAACAAAAAGATATTACAAAGATCTAATTCTCTTTTTCATATGTAATTAGAATATCTAATACCCATTAAGTAACTAAATATAAATTACTTTCTTACAACATATGAAAATAATTATGAATATTAAATTTGAACTCCTTTATTTTTATTGGTTTTATCAAACACAAGCAAGAGCTAATTAAAACGCGATACGACATAACATGACAAGAAATATTATTTTTTTAATCTAATATGAACACGACAGAACATGAAATAATACAAATGATACGACATGCGAAATCTTATTTTTCAACCAATCATAAACATGACCAATTAAAACGAGACACGTTACACCTCAAAATCTTATTTTTGCCTAAAATGAAACACGAGTCCTATAAAAGTGATATGACACAACACGAAATTTTATTCTTTATCAAATACGAACACAACCCACTTAAAACGCAACACGACAAGTTGGTATAATATTGGTGGTTTATTTATTTTATTTTTTAAAAAAAGAAATGTCTAAAACAAAACAGTTTTAAAAACAACGCTTTTGTTAAAAAAACATAAAAAGATGTTTTTTAAGTAGTTAAAACAGTTTATTTTTGAAAAAACTGCTTTTTAAATAATTTTTTTGTGTTTTATAAATAGTTTTTTAATTAAAAAAAATGTAAAAAGTTTTTTTTTTTAAACAGATGAATTGTTTTTTTTTTAATTTATAAAAGTTAAAAACAAATTTTTTTTTAACTTTTCAAAGAGTTTCTTATTAAAAACTGTTTTTTTTTACTAAAAAGAAGTTTTTTTTTATTCAAAATACAAATTTTTAATTTTTATCAATTGTTTAACTTGGAGGTAAAAAGTGGGTAAGAGAAAAAAATTTACCCAAAATACAATTTTTTTTATTCAAAATACAATTTTTTATTCAAAACTATCAAAATACAAAGTTTTTTTTATTCAAAACAACAAATAATTTTTTTTAACAGTGAAAATAACTTTTTTTACTTTTTAAAGCGATTATATAAAGCTAAAGCATTTTTTATACAAAATTTATTTTATATTTTTAATATAGAAAACTGTTTCTAATATAAATTTAACCTTTTTATTGAATAAATAAAAAAGTGAATACAAATTTTTGGTATAAATATGAATTTGAGATGAATGAAAAAGAGTTAAGGATTTAAGGGTATTATAGTCTTTAAATTTTATAATGGAGTGGGAGAAAAATATGGGGAGTGCGAATAGCCGGAGCCATATTTCTAGTCTACACGTATTATATTTATGTATATCTTAACTTATAAAGTAAACATTAAGGGGTGAGAAAATTAATGCTCCCAAAAAAATTGTACATGGCCTAGAGTCAAAAAAAATTATTAATCATGGAGTAAGATGGAATCGTCCTTTTTTATATTTGTTTATATATAAAATAATTTCCAAAAGGTTAGTGATAACCCTCGTGCTTAAAGGTGTTACAAAACAAGATATCATTTATTATCTTGAAAAACTATTTTTTTAAAGATAATTTCAGTGTGTTAGATAAGGATTACTTATCAAATGTGATTTTCAAGTTACTCACAAAATAAACAATAGTGTGTCCGTCTGAATGCCTTAAATAATAGGGCTTTTATTGTCCAGTAAAATGGTGAATAAGCCCAGTTAAAAAACAAAAACTAACGATGGCTAAGAAAAATAAACTATAAAACTGAAGTAAAAATAACAATAAATTAAATTTGTACATTAAAAAGGAAAGTCAAACAAGATCCAAATAGAAAGTCCACCATAAATTACAAGGTAATTTGACACCCTAGCCCTAATTTGTCCAAAAAGCTACTTACAAATTACAAGGTAAAGTAAAACAAAGAATTTAATGCAAAGTGGTCAATTTTCTAATCAGCAATTTTATTCTTCATTTGTCAAATTTCCTATTTATTTATGTTGGATGCGCAATTTTGTCAATGTTTGAGTTTAAATTTAATTACTTAAATTGTTTCTACGTTTTTGTCTCAACTATTGTGCAATGTTCCAAGGATCTGCCACCTATTACATCACAAGTTGATTTCAATTACTTTTTATTCTAAATTAGTTATATTCCATTTCAAAAATCTCTTATTGAATAATTTATTGATAGAACAACTGTACAAGTACATGCACTTGGAATTATTAATATTTTTCTGTTTTACACGATATGCATATTTTAGAAAAATCTTTGACAATTTTATAATGCGCTTGTATCATGTCATTTTGGATTTTCGTTACAAAAGAATAATTAGCATAATTAGATGAACACAAAAAACATACTTGCATTTGTTGTCCCTTATTTGGAACTTACATTTTTCTTGGATCAATTATTAAAAAGTTTAGTAAATATTTTTTAATACTTATTTAGTCCAAATATTTTTATTTTTGTTTTAAAAAGTTTTTCAATCACTCATTTAATCAATATTTTCTTATTTTTAAAGTTTCCTCTCCCACTCCCCCCCTTCCAAAAAAAAAACTGCCGTTGCGCTGGTGACTTTCACCGGCACTCCTTGTTTTGAGTATTTTGATGTGATGAGGGACATTTTAGAACAAAATAAAAAGGCATGGACTAAACGTGTATTAAAAAATATCCGAGGAACTATTTGTTATATGCCTCATTGTTCTCTCTATTTCCCTTCTTTCGTTCTCTCTTGAGCGTGGTCGGATTTAGTGATTCGAAACAATATGTTTGCGAGTTTTGGAGAAAAGAAAATTTTTCATTAAGGGAAAAAGAGGAGAGAAATTAAAATGATTTTATTTCCTTTGTTTTTGAGTTTACAAGAGCAGAGATTCATTTGAAACATGTTTTCTCTTTTCTTTATTTCTTACAAAAATAGAGTGAATGTTTTCGAAAGAAAAGTTCACTAAAACTTAAAAACTTTATACCCGAATTTTAAGTCTGAAATGATTAAAAAAATTAAACTTTCTCTTACTTTCTCTACAATTTAAAACTCGTAAACAACTGTCAGAGCATTCTTAACTAATTGATGGTTTAATTAACTAGGTTAGTTGAGATATGTAATGTTTGCTCGGAAGAATGGAAGTGAAGCATGATTAAGAAGACAAAACCTACTTACGAGCAATCACAATTTTTGTTTTGCAATTTGGTTTTAGGGTTTGTGATTCGTAATTGGTTTGTATAATTTTGAGTTATTTCAGTTTAGTTTTCAAGTTTTTTCTATTTTTAAATTTTGGTTAATTTTGATTTAAATTTAAGATGTAAGAGTTGTAGTGAAATATAAGTTTTCAAAATTCCAGTTAAAATTTTATGTGTGTTTCTAAAGCCACTCCATCTTTTACTTCAAAATACTAGAGTTTGATTAAAAATAATTGTACTTTAAAACTTATAGAGTGTTATTTTAGTTCAAACTTGTATGGTGTTAAAACTTGTGATGTCCTTTTATCCTTCTTTTTATTCATTTTTTTTGGAACCGATAGACATGTTTAAGGTAATAAAAAAAATTTAAGGATTTGTGTGAAAAAAACTTAATGTGTTTTATACTTTTAAATATTAAAGTTTGTGGGGCAAAATTAATGGGTTGGGCCTTTTATATGGGCTTTGCTTCTTCAAATTATTATAATGTTGCCTGAATTGCCCAAACTACTTTTTGGACCAATAATGGACCCAAGATATGGTTACTTTCTCATTGCTGGTACAAACACAATATGATTATTTTATCCATTGGGCTTAGAATTGACAAAACCAAAAGGGAAAATGAATAATTTGTTGCGTTGTTTAGTGTCTTATATATTTTAAATGATTTTTGGTTTTAAAGTTTAATTTATTATCACTCTACTAGAATTATCATAAATAAATATTGGGACGTGTGTTCGAAAGTCCTATTTTTCTAATATTTAAAGTTATAATTTCTGTCCAAAAAATTTTAAGCTCATAAGTCTTACAAGAAAAAAAATTATTTGTGACAAACGTATAAAATCACTACTACAATATAAATAACACTTATTAGAACATTTCAAGGTATATATAATTATCTTTCTAAATAATCATCGCCCCAAAATAATTATATGCAAAAAATCAACAATTTTTACGGACTTAGATAACTATACTATCTATCCATAATTCATTCTTAACGTCTTATTTATAAGAGATTAGCATGTAAAATCAAACTTCATCACCTATTCACAAAACAACATTATTTAAAATTTCAGTAACCAATTGAATTATTGTGGCAGAACCTATCCGAACAAAAAAAATAAAGCCCAAGACATCAAAAAAAAAAATGCAGGATTTACTTCAGCATAAGAACCAAATTTGATATTTCTTATGTAAATTCTAGCTAACATAACTAACTATTTTTTTCTTTAGCAAATTGGGCTATATTCACATCTAAAAAGGGGAGAGATTTTTTTTTATCCCACTTAAAACAAATAATCACTAATGAGGTGATAAAAATCGATAAACAGTTTATATCTAATAAGAAGTATAAATAAAAAATTAAAAGGGTTGTTTGTAATTTGAGGTCCAACACTGAGTTGTCCATTGTCCTGATTGGGTCGGGTTCGGGCTGGGCTAACAATTTATTATAACATGATCTACAAAAACCCAAGTCTAGCCCAGCCCAACCTTGGGCATTATTGTTCGGTCCAAGCCCGACCCATCCCGTCATCCATTTCAAAACTATTTCTTAAGTGTCAAGTATTATGATATTTTGAGTAAAATGAATATATTAAAACTAATCCTTTAAATAACATCGAGTCTAAACTTATTCCATTTTAACTAAATTTACAATGTTTAGAAACACTAATTAAAAAATAAAAGTATGTGACAAAGACTAAAGATTAAATTTTTTTGTTATATTTCATCGTAGTAAAAAATAATATATGGCACAATTTGAACAAACTATTGCAATAATTGAAATTTTTTGCTTTTCGTGATAATTAAGACAAGAATATAAAAATATACATTATGCTTAAAATATTTGGGCTTTTGGTTGAGACTGGGCTAAGTAGATAATGCCTAAGCCCGACTCAACTTTTAGTCTTGCTTATTATTTTGGCCCAACCCAGTCCTTCGCGATTATATCCGTTGCCCAAGCCTTGAAATTTCCATGCTAGGTTAGACGGATTGGACAGGCTGCCCGACCCATGGACAGGCTTGTTTGAAGTACACATACTTAGTGACTCGTATTTGTAGTGAAATCTCGTATTTGTAGTGAAATCCTTAGTCTGACACGTGGTAATTCAGGTTAATCGTGTAATTTTTTGGTCGAGTTAATTTTTATTTGAGTATAAATTTTGGGTACTCTTAAATCTATACAAGTTAATCGTGTCAAGTTTGCGTCATTTCGGGTTATTACCATAAACAGGTTATCGTGTCAAAATTTGTTCTGGCTAGTAAATGATGCTTTTTTTCTGACAAATGATATATATATATATATATATATATATGCCCATTAAATTTTCATTAAATATGAGGGAAGAAAATAAGACTTCGCTTGTCCAAAAAATCATGTATAATTGCCCCCTAAGTCTTATTATTGGTTTCGCTTTTTTCTGTATGAGGATATTACTGAATATTTTAAGAAAAAAAATAATAGTGGGATAAGGTAATATCCACTTAGCGTGTTTAATCACCAAATTTTTTTAAATATTTTTTGTTTTGCTTAACTCCTTGGTCCGATGGTTGTTTTGGGTTAAGGACTCCATTAGTGCATACTCTATTTTTCTAGTAATGTACACGATAAAATTTGTAAAGTATACATGCTTTTTTTTTACTTTTGCTGCAAAAAATTATAGTATGTAAGGGGAATTTTATGATGTACACATGAGTTTTTGTAAATGACAAGTATCAAGTTTATGTATATTTTAACTTATAACTAGGGGTGTGCAAAAAAACCGACAAATCGAGCCGAACCGATAATTTTCGGACCGGGTTTTTTTAAGGATCGGTTCGGTTCGGTTTGATCAGGTGTAAAACCGACAGAATCTGTTCGGTTTTAGGTTTTGGCATAAAAAAATCGATTTTGAACCGAACCGAACCGAATTAATTTTTATACTTTTTAATTTTATATTTTATATTATATTTATATTAGTGTTGGCATATTATATTATATTTTTTAATTTTATATTTATATTAGGTATTAAAAAAAATATTTTTTATTAAAATAAATGAAAAAATCGAACCGGCCCTGTCAATAACCGATGGACAAATCGAACCGGCCCTGTCAAAAATCGACCCTGTTCGGTTCGATTCTTCAACAGTTTCGGTTCGATTTGGTTCGGTTTTTCTCCTCCAAAAACCGACATGATTGGTTCGGCTCAAAAAACCAGGCCAAAACTGAACCGACCGACCCGTGAATACCCCTACTTATAACATATACATTAAGTCATTACTTGATACGCGGGGTAAGGAGGTGTGATAGAATAAGAGTTATCCCGTTTCGATGGGAATACAATTAATTCCATCTCATAGGTAGGATGATTTATCCCATAGCTAGAGGATAAGAAGCTTATTTAGGATAACTTATATCCTGAAATCCTATTCATCCAACACCAAATATTGGATGGGATAACTTATTCAAATTAAAATCTTATTTCATCTCACATCAAACGTGGAATGGAATAATATTGTTCACTCACACCTTCTTATCCCGCACATCAAACAAGCCTAAGGGTTGAGAGATTTTAGTATCCAAAAAATATATGTATAAACTAGAACAAAAAAAAATTGTTATTTGTATTAAAATGTTTTGTCCTTTTTTTATATAGTCATTTATATGTACAATAATTTCCAAAAGTTTCGTGATAATCCTCTAGTGCGAAGGTGTTACATAAAAGAAATTATTTGTTTCATAATTGAGCATTTAAATTTAAATGATAATTAAGTTCGATAAACTATTTTTATTAAGATAATTTATGTGCGAAGCATAAGGAATGCTTATCAAATGTGATTTTCAAATTATTCTCTATATAATCCGTAAATTGGGTAAGTTTGAATGCTTTAAATAAGAGGACTTTTATTGCCCAGTGTAATGATAAACTCAGCTACAAGAAAATGAAGAGGGGTAAGATATAAAATTGAAGTAAAGAGGTAATAAATTTGTAAATTAAAAGAAAAGTAATCCATAATCGAAATAGAAAATACTCCAAATAAAAGTATCGAAATATAAGGGCGAAAAATAAAACTTTACAAGTTTTGGAGGTTGTTGAATGTCTAGTGCTACTTTGACCAAAAATATAGTCATAAAAACTGTAAACTAAAGTAAAACAAGGAATTTAATATAGTCAAGGACTTTATTCTTCATTTGTCAAATTCCTTATTCATAGATGTAAGTTTGTAAATGTGTAAATCCGTTAATGTTTGAATTTGATTTTAACTACGTAAATGGCTTGAATTTTTAGTGAAATCCTTAGTCTTGCTAGTTAATGGTGCTTTTTTTTTTTCTGACAAGTGATAAATATGCCCTTTAAATTTTCATTAAATATAAGGAAAGAAATCCAATTTTATTTTAATTTTGGTATTACTGAGGACCACAACCCCTTATTATACTAGGAGGTGGTTATAAGACTTCACTTGTCCAAAAATATTGTATAATTGCCCCCTAAGTCTTATTATTGGTTTCGCTTTTTTTGTATGAGGATATTACTGAATTTTTTAAGGAAAAAAATAATAGTGGATAAGATAATATCCACTTAGGGTGTTTAATCACCAAATTTTTTAAAATATTTTTTGTTTTGTTTAACTCCTTGGTCCGAAGGTTGTTTTGGGCTAAGGACTCCATTAGTGCATACTCTATTTTTCTAGTGATGTACATAATAAATTTTGTAAAGTGTGCATGTTTTTTTTTTTACTCTTGCTGCAAAAAATTGTAATATGTAAGTGGAATTTTATGATGTACACATGAGTTTTTGTAATAGACACGTATCAAGTTTATGTATATTCTAACTTATAACGTATACATTAAGTCCTTACTTGATACGCAGGATAAGGAGGTGGAATAGAATAAGAGTTATCCCGTTCCGACGGCAATAAAATTAATTCCACCTCATAGGTAGGATGGTTTATCCCATAGCTAGTGGATAAGAAACTTATTTAGGATAACTTATATCACGTGAAATCTTATTCATCCAACGCTAAATATTGGATGGGATAACTTATTCCAATTGAAATCTTATTTCATCTCACATCAAACGTAGAGTGGAATAATATTGTTCACTCGCACTTTCTTATCCCATACATCAAACGAGCCTAAGGGTTGAGAGAGTGTCCAAAAAATATATGTATAAACTAGAACAAAAAAAATTGTTAATTGTATTAAAATGCATCGTCCTTTTTTTTATAGTCATTTATATGTACAATAATTTCCAAAAGTTTCATGATAATCCTCTCATGCGAAGGTGTTGCATAAAAGAAATAATTTGTTTCATAATTGAGCATTTAAAGTTAAATGATAATTAAGTTCGATAAACTATTTTTATTAAGATAATTTGTGTGATGCATAAGGAATGCTCGTCAAATGTGACTTTCAAATTACTCTCTATATAATCCGTAAATTGGATACGTTTGAATGCTTTAAATAAGAGGATTTTTATTGCCCAGTGTAATGGTAAACTCAGTTGCAAGAAAATGAAGATGGCTAAAGTAAAGAGGTAATAAATTCGTAAATTAAAAAGAAAACAATCCATGATGGAAATAGAAAATACTCGAAATATAAGTAAAACAAGGAATTTAAATCTAGTCAAGGACTTTATTCTTCATTTGTCAAATTTCTTATTCACAGATGTAAGTTTGTAAACGTGTAAATGCGTTAATGTTTGAATTTGAATTTAACTACTTAAATTGCTTGTGTGGTTTCCATTTCTTTAAACTTCTTAGGAACTGTCTCAATTTTTTTTTTGGTGATAACAGGAAGGGAAACCAACAGCAACCTAAGAAAACATAATCAAAAGGAGAAACCCTCTTCCTCAAGCTCTTTGTCCACCATTCTCATCAGTTCTTCGGGAGCTTCATCATGTTCCTTGTACAACTCTTCCGCTTCTTTCGCAATTTTAACCATGCAGTCAGCCATGAAGTTACTAGCCCTTGGGAACTGTCTCAATTATCATGCAATTTTTCAAGGTCTGCCAGCCATCATGTCACAAGTTGCTTTCAATTAATTCGTAGTAAGAATTAGTTATATTTCACATCATTGACTAATTGATTAACAGTCCAAAAACATGCAACTTCTATTATTTTTTATTTATTTTATTTATTTATTTATTTTACACGTTGTGCGTATTTGAGAAAAATCTTTGAAACTTTATGTGATGAGCTTTCAGCGACAATTTGGATTTATTCTGAAAATTGTTTACATAATAAGATGAATACATTTAACATTTTAAATCCAAGAATTAATGTTTAATTTCAAAAAATTAATTAAAATGAAAGTTAAGAAAATGAGGGACATATTACCCAGTTTATTTAAATTATATTTTTTATGATAATGATTCTATATAAATGAATGTCTTACTTTGTACAATAAATAGAAGTGGTACCCATATATTGAGAGAGACTTATGTGCACACCAAGTTTATATACTTGCTGACGCAAATATATATTTTTTTAAATATTAAAAAAAGTGAGTTGAATTTTTTTTTGTGATATTTAAACATTTCAAGATCCGCATATAAAAAAAATCAGCTCAAAAAAATTTCTTTGGCTATTTTAAAAAAATCAGTCAAATTTTCACAGTTTTTAAAGTGTTTTAAAAAGCTGTGAAAGTTTTTTAGGTTTTTTTTATATGTTAATTTCTTAAAATATTTAAATGTCACACAAAAAAATTCAGTTAAAAAATAATTCATTTTCCATGTTAAAAAGCCTGTATGCAAATTTGGTACACAATATTGAGTAGCCATATATATATAAACACTGTAATTGGCAGTTTTGGAAAGATGAGAAGATGAGAGAAATTTTTATTAAGAGAAATTAAAATTATTTTATTTCCTTTGTTTACGAGTTTAAAAAAGAAGAGGTTAATTTAACTCATGCTATATCTTCTCTCCCTTTCTGATAAAAAAAGGAAACAAGTTTTGGAGAGAAAGGTTCACTAAAAACCAAAAACATTATCTCCTAATTTAACTCCTAAATGATAGAAATTTCAACTTTCTCATCATTTCACTTATTTTCTCTACATTTTAAAGCTCCCAAAGATACTCTAAATGTATGCAATGGTTGAACCGTGAATAGTTTACACCATTAAATCGTGTAAACTACTTTATGGGTGTCTAATGGGCCCAAAATATGGAGATAGTCCAATTACAATAGCGGATCCTAACACAATATGATTACTTTACTTAGAATTGACAATACCAAAATGGAAATGTAAAATTTCTTGGGTTATTTGGTGGCTTATATGTTTTAAATGATTTTTAGTTTCGAAGTTTAATTTATTATCACCCTTTGGGGTTAACTCCTATATATCCAACGTATAAACATACGAGTTTTATCAAAAAAAAATAAACTTGTAAGTTCTACAAATAATTTATGTGCTTGTGGCGAACATATAAAATCACTACTATATTATAAATGATCATAATTAGCGCATTTGAGGGTACATGCATTTAATTGTCTAGATAATCATTGCTATATATCCAACGTATAAACATACGAGTTTTGTCAAAAAAAAATAAACTTGTAAATTCTGCAAATAATTTATGTGCTTGTGACGAACATATAAAATCACTACTATATTATAAATGATCATAATTAGCGCATTTGAGGGTACATGTATTTAATTGTCTAGATAATCATTGCTCCAAAATAATTATATGCAAAAATACTCAACATTTTTTATGGACTCGGATAACTACCTTATCTATCCAAAATCCATTCATGTCTTATTTATAAGAGGTTATCATTTCTTAAACTACCTATATATGCAGGGAAAATACAACTTCTTCAGCTGTAAAAGAAAACACCATTGTTTAAAATTTCAGTAAATTTACTGTGACAAAACCTACCATAACAACAACAACAAAAAAAAAAAAAAAAAGTGCAAGGCCTATAGCAAAACAAAAACCAAAAAGATAATCACATGACCTACTATAGCATACGAGCCAAATTTAAGGTCGGTCCATAATTTTTTAGGTCAATATTATCTAATATAACTTTTTTTCTTCGTGGTGCAAATTGAGCTATAGGCCTACATCTAAAACAAGAAATAATTTTTTTAACCCACATACAACAAATAATCACTAATGAGGTAATAAAAAAATCTATAAACATTTATATCTAACAATAACTACAAATAAAAAAATTGAAGGGGTTGTTTGTATTTTGGGGTCCAACACTTATGTGTATTTGTAGTTTGAGTTTAAAATTACGCATATTTGTACTTTGAGGGTTATTTTATCCTTTTGCGACGCTTTTTAATAACTTTTGCATCCTTTCTTCTCTTAAAATCATCCAAAAAAATCAAAATGGCACTCAATTTACAATTATTCAATATTTTGGACTCAAAAGTATAAGTACAAATAAATAGACCAAAAATGCAAAAAACCCGTAATGAAAATGCAATCAAAGAGTAAAATTTCTCACTTTCTACCTAATGAAACAGTTCATATGGAGAAAAGGAATTATTACTTTTATTTTTACATCACTTGTAATTATAATTAAGGGTTATTTATGATTGGGTACCCATTAATTATTCTTTATTGAGTCAAACCCCCTTTGTTTCCACTTTTTGAGGTTCGACCCTCATTTTGACGGATTCTGCTATATGACCATTAAGTTACTCATTTTTAGGCCCTATATATATATATATATATATATATTACCTAACAACTAATATTAAAAAAATAGTTTTTTATTTAAAAAATTTTCTATAAAAAATAAAATAATATTTCAATAATAAAAAATCGGGTTTGATTGCTTTAAAATATATCCACATAATATGATAGCATGGTTTTTGAAATTTTGTTGAAAAATATCTTCACTTTTTGGATGTATGATATTTTCATCTTTCACGTCCATGCATGAAATGTCATACTAAGGTGTGTGTTTTTTATTAAAAAAGTTTTTTTTTTAAAAGGGAAATAATTATTTTTAAAAAGGAAAATAATTTTAAATAAATTAATTTATATTTTTTTAAAATTATTTATATTTTTAAAATATATTTTTTATATTTTCAATTTATATTTTTAAAATATTTTTTTCTTTAATTTTTATTTTTTGTCACGGGGGCAAATTTATCCCCTTGATATGGGAGCAAATGGTATATTTTATGTGTCATGCATGTTAAACATGCAGGACATACATGGAAGACATAAAATGTCATGCATATTTAACATGCATACATACATGTATTATTATATAATTTTTTTATTAATTTTTTTATTATATATATTTTTTAAAATATTTATTTTTTCAAATATATATATATAACCCGTCTTTTTTTTTTAACACCTTTAATATATATATATATATATATATATATATATATATAATAAAGTAGGGATGATATGGTAAAAATGTATGTATGATATTTTATATTTTTATGGATGCTATTTTATGTGTTTTTATGTGTTTTATGCATAATATTTTATGTTTGCATGCACATACATAAAATATCATGCTAAAAGTATTATATATATACCATTATATATATACTATACTACTATTATACTACTATTTTTTAAATACTATTAAACTACAAATATACTATTATTTTTTTATTAAATTATTTTTTTAATATTTATTGGATCTTAGCATGATATATATATATATATATATATATATATATATATATATATATATAATATGGGAGCTTAGTTTTTGAAAATATATACATTTTTAACGGTACGGATTAATGCCACATCAAAAGACATTTTTGGAAAATAAAGGGTCAAGATCATCTCCCTCCATTTTTGTTTCAAATTTTGAATATTCAATCACCTTTTTCGTTTCCCCTACTTTCCCCATAGATTTAGGTTCCATTCTCTCTCTTTATTATCTCACCTCGGTTCATTATCTCACAAAAGGTAATTTCTCTCATTCTCTCTCATCTCACCTCACCCATTCTTTCACAATCACAAACCTCTCAAGGTTCTATTATTTTTTAAGACATTTTCAGGGCATTTCACTATTTTTATTGTATGCTATTTTTTTTGCAGGTTGATTTTTATTATGGATTATATTCACCCGTCTTTTTCGTAGGTGTTCTTCTTGGCGCTTATAACTTTGTTATTTTTTTTTGCAGACTTTGATAGGGTTCATATTTTCTCTCTTAATCATGTTATGCTCTCTACTTTATCCTCTCTCTCTCACTATTGCTTACATATTTTGGGGTTTTGCTTCCAAAGAATAATGCCCATTTTTATTTACATTTTGTTGTAAATCAAGTTAATTTTGTTATTTATGTTTTTTGCAGACTTTGATAGCGTTTCTATTAATTTTTTTTTGCAGTTTATTCAGATCATCTGCTTCTGCTCACACTACTATTTTCGGTCCAAGTAAGATCCCTCGAAAACGAGCTATGATCCCCCAACAGATCTTCTTTTCTTCATAAATGTTTTCTTTTCAGATTCGTATTTAGGTTTCATATTTTGTATTTTTGGTTTCGATTAACAAATTTAGCTGGGTGAGGTGTATTTGACTTCAAAATTGTTGGGTTAGTTGTATTTTAAATGTTTTGAAGTTAGTTATGTTTGTTAACACCAACAGTTGAGATGGTGCGTTCTGTTTAAATTTGTTTTTTATGTTTTTTTTAATTTCTTTTCACAAAATGAAAATAACACATAAACATGTTCTCTCTCACACACACAAACACAACTTCCGTATTACCCCTTTGCAATAAGATTGGTCATTGTTTGGAGCATATCGATTTCTAACTCAATATTATTTTTTTATCAATTTGGATATGTATTATACTCTTAATCAGGAAAAAAAAGCAAAATAAGAAGCTGTAAGAGTTACAAAATGGGTATGAAATGGCTCTGTAAATTTTAAGGTTGTCACTCCTTAAGTTAGATATGTTGGATGGGTATTTTCGCATCTCTATCTCTGTTGGTAATACAGAATTTCCCTGAGGTAATATTTTTTTCATGTATTTCTAAGTGTTTGACAATGTCCAACTGATTTTTATTTGGGTAATTTTATTTTGATTTTGGTTATCCACGGCTGCTAATAGTTGAGATCTTTTCAATCCGATGTCATTAGCTTTGCTTTTAGGAGGAACCCAGAAAAAATTCCATGGGTATTGTGAGGCTTGGGAATGATCACACAACTACACAAGTATTAACAATTAGAAAAAATTTCATACAAGACCAGCGTGGCCAGGTATGAGGTTGTCTTTAATAGCCAATTTTTTTTTTTTTTTTTTTTTTTTCTGTTTTATATGTTAAGTTTTTTTTAATATGCAGCTGATAGTTGTTTTAGAAACTAATCTATATCTCACTATTGTATAGCTTTGCAGTGGTGTTAGAAACTAATATACAGCTCACTGTTGTAAGTATACCTTATTTCTTTATTTGTGTTCACAATGATATTGTTTGATCACTAACCAAGGTAATTGTTGTCTCTCTAAAAATTCATAACCTCTTTGTTTGGTGATCTTTTGAATTTAGGTGGAGTTAAACACCATACCTTTGGATATATTATCTTCTGAGTGATAATTGACACTGAGTTCTGATTTTTTATGCTTAATTTATTTTTGTTTTTGAATATTTGGATTAATATACAATTTATTGATGCTTTGCTCCTAATTGGATCACTTGAATATTGATTTCACTTTCTTTTTCTTTTCATATTTGTGTTTAAGACTAATTGGGTCACTTGCTCCACTTTTAGTTAATTGACTATATTTATATGGGAGTGGATCTGTATGGAGAGACTGTTGTAGGAGATAATACCCAGACAAGGATATATGTTTATGATTTGTAACCTTTGTATCACATACATAGTCTACCAGCTACTACAGCTACAACTGTAGTCTACCACAATCAATGAATACTAGCCACCACCATATCATGAATGTGAAACAATTGTGTTTAGTTATTTTATGAATTTGCTGGACCTTACTTTATTTGAAGTTCCCTGCATTTTCTTAAAAAAAAACTCACACGTTAACCTAACATGAACACAATCCAAGTAAAAGTGACATAACATGACACGAAATGTGATTTTAATTTATTTACAAAAATAGAAATACGACACAATATGGAGTCTTTTTTTTACCAAACACAAATATGGTCAAGTAAAAGTGACACAACAATTTTTTTTTAATGTTTTTCCAAACACAAATAATAAGTTTTTTTGGCCAAACATGAAGTTTTATTATATTTTTTACCAAATACAAACACAAACAGGATCCGATGTGGTGTTTATGTTTTACTTCGATCGAGTTTGTGTTTGTGTTTGTGTTTGGTAAAAAAAAAATCATACTTTGTTTGTGTCTAGTAAAAAAAAATCGTATTTTTGTTTGTGTTTGGTCAAAATATTTATTATTTAGGCTTGGAGATTTTTTTTTTGTTGTGTCGCATTTTAATTCGATTGTTTTTCTGTTTTTGTAAATAAATTAAAAAATATTTCGTATCATGTCATGTCGCTTTTACTTGGATTTTGTTCGTGTTAAATTAACAAAATATTTTGTGTTGTATCCATAAAATTGGATACAATACAAAATATTTTGTTAACTTAATACGATGAGAATCCAAATCAAAACAGAAACGCAATCAAATTAAAATGCGACACAACAACAAACTCGATCGATGTAAAACATAAACACCACTGCGGATCGTGTTTGTGTTTACATTTTTAAATAGTTTTAAGAAATACTAAAATTTTGTAAAAGTAAAAAAAAATAAGTTTAAAAATAAGGGGTGTCGTTGACACGAACCGTTAAAAATGAGAGAATCTTAGGTAAATGTGAGTTTGAGGGACATAATGAATTAAATTTTTTTTATTAGATTAATTTTTTAGCGCGGACCTTTATATACTAAAAAATTAAATTTTGTAAAATTTAGAAAAAAAAAGATTAAGTTTAAAAAAAGGGGTGTTGCTTGCGCAAACTTTTAAAAATAAGAGAATATTGGGTATAATATGGGTATTTGAAAGACTGAATGAGTTAAAAATATTTTTAAAAAATAATTTTTACTAGAATGGTCTTTTAACGCGGACATTTATATAGTTTTAAGAAATACAAAAATTGTTTTAAATTTTGTATGATAAAAAAAAAATTAAATTTAAAAATATAGGTTGTTGTTGACGTGATCTTTTAAAGTAAGAGAATATTGGGTAAATGAGTGTTTTGAGCGACTAAATGAGTTTAATTTTTTTTAAAAATAATTTATATTAGAATTGTTTTTTAATGCGGACCTTTATATTAAAATTAAAAAAATTAAGTTTAAAAATAAGGAGTGTAGATGGCGGGAACTTTTAAAAATAAGAGAATATTGGGTAACTGGTTGTTTAAGGGACTAAATGAGTTAAAAATAATTAACTAACTCGGAGTTAACACTAGGGTAGTCTATCATTATTCCTGAGAGAATGTGTTGGTAATTGAATCTTTTGGTAAAGTCTTTGGGATAGGTGTTGTTGAAAATGGTTTGAGCAAGGTGCCTATTTTTTTGTCGGGAAAAGTATACCCTTTTAAGTCTTTTTCAAAATTCAGATATTATTGAATTTTCACATATGCTATAATTTTGACATAATCCAAAACAATTATAAATAGTGTTGATTATAAGTTTTGGAAATGTCATGTTTCAAAATATTAAATATTTTGCATTTTAGTATATGTTGTGTATAATTTGGATAACAATGGTTGAGATGAATGGGAGATAGATTATTTTTTTGGCACAAACATAATATGATACGACTAACATTGTTTGCAATTTTGACACCCAATTTAACATGAAAAGACATAACTAACACGATGATAACAACATTGGCACCCATTTTAACGTGAAAATACATGCAATTTTTACACGATTAACAATTTTGACACCCACTTTAGTACGAGTAAAAGACGACTAAAACGATAATACATGATAATACTACTTATGAACACGATGTCACACAACATCAGTTAACTCTAAAAAAATATTTATTTGTTGTAAACTAAATTTTTTTTTTTGTCGGGGAACAAAAAAATTACCGTTTTGCATTTACATACTTGGAAAATTTTACCCGTTTTGCGATTACGTATTTTGAAAATGACTTGAGCCAACACAAAATGAGCAACCATGTTTTCGTCAGAGTAGAACTGCTATGCCTAAATTTTACGGGATTGAACTCTTAGTACTTCTGTGAACTGTGCCTAAATTATTTAAATTGTTTACACTTGCAATATATAAAACATTTATTATTTACATTATACACGACTTTATATTTTTTAAAGTTATCTATGTGCCTTCAGGCACGAGCATACTTTGAAAAAAATTTGCCATTTTGTAATCACGCACATTGAAAAATTTTGTCGTTTTGCAATTACATACTTTGAAAATTTTTCGTTGTTTCACGATTACGTACTTCGAAAGATTTTCGTCGTGCCTTCAGGCACGGGCATACGCTAGTATATATATATAGAAGCTTATGTATGATAAAAAAAAATATATGTATGATATTTTGGCATTTCATGCCCATGCATGAAATGTCATGCGAAAAGTTGTTTTTTTTCCTTTTTTTAATGATAAAAAGGGGTTTTGTTTTTGGTTTTTTTTTTTTTTTTAAAGTGGGGTTTAAGGTTGGGGGGTTGGGGGGGGTTGGGGGGGGGGGGGGGTAATCGTTGTGCCATCGGCACGGGCACACAGACTAGTATATATATATAATAATGCTCTTGTGCGGACTAGTCCGCATTTTAAGAATGTGGACCGGACATGTGTCACCTAACGATGCGCCTAGAAATTATCGCCTAAATTATAGGCACATTCTCTCTCTTTTCTAGGCTCACCGCCAGGTGACACATGCCCGGTTCGCATTCTTAAAATGCGGACTAGTCCGCACAAGAGTAGGACTGTATATATATATAAATTAGCTTATGCATGATAAAAAAAATATATGTATGATATTTTGGCATTTCATGCCTATGAAATGTCATGCTAAAAGTTGTCCTTTTTTTCTTTTTTTCTTATGATAAAAATGGGTTTTGTTTTTTGTTTTCTTAAAAAGGGGGGGGGGGGGGGAGGGGGACGGGCTGGGGGGCGGGGGTATCGTCGTGCCATCGGCACGGGTACACAGACTAGTATATATATATATATAAAGTTCTCTTATTTTTTAAAAACACTTTTTTATAAAAAAGTAAAAACATTTTTTTAAATTTTAAAACAATTTTTATTTATGTAAACGGTTAAGAAGTTAAGCACAATTTCGTATATATAAAAAGTTCTTTATTTTTTGTAACATGTTTTACAAAAACCATTTTTTAAAAATCAGAAGCTATTTTTTCAATAAAAAAAACTAATTTCTAACATTTTTAACTATTTTAAGAATTAAAGAAACTATCTAAACTATTTTAAAAGTTAAAAAACATTTGAAGTGCTTTATAAAAAATAAAAATCTATTTTTTAAAGAAATATAAAAAAATGATAGAAATAAATTGTTTTAAACTATTAAAAAACTTCCTAAAAAATATTTTTTTAGAAGACACTCAATTTTTAGGTTTTTTTTATACATAAGAAAGATGTTTCTAATGTTTTTTAACTTTGAAAACTAAAAATAAATTTTTAACTTTTTTTAATAAATTACGTACAGTTTTTTTATATACAGTTTTTACGTTTTAAAAACATTAAAAAAAACGTTTTTACCTTTTTACCTATTTTCGAAAATGAAGAAACTCTTTTAAAGTTAAATGTGTTAAAACTATTTTATTAAAAGAATTCTTTTATTAAAAACAAATTGTTTTACACTATTAACAAATGTTTTCAACTATTCAAAAATTATTATTTTTTTTAGAATTTATTTTTTTATAAGTTTTTTTTTTATATTTAAAAGGAATGTTTTTAACAATTTTGTATCTTTTGAAAACTAGAAACAAATGTTTTAAGTGTTTTTTCTAGTATTTCATTATGAAAACAGTTTAAAAATTTTCTTCTTATAAATAATGGACAATTTTTTATATCAAAAAAATTTATATAAAAAAGAGTAAATTACTTTTTGTCCCTAAATTATCTCCCTAGTTTTTTAATGGTCCCCAATATTTTGTTTGACTCAAGTTAATCCCAAACTATATAATATATATCAAAGTGGGGATTTCACCAAACACTTCGAAAACCTTTAGCTCAATAATTCCAAATTACCCATTTTGCCCTCATTTAAAACCCATTTGCCCTCTCATAATCCTCCATCCCTCAGATTTCTCTCTCTCTCTCTCTCTCTCTCTCTCTCTCTCTCTCTCTCTCTCTCTATATATATATATATATATATATATATATATATATATATATATATATATATATATATATATATATATATATATAAGAGAATGGTGTTTTACTGTTCCAAAATATCAACAATTGAGATCGAATTTTTTGGTGCGTTCTAAGGATGTGAGAGTGTGCCATGTCATAATGGGAGTGTTATGGCATGGCAAAATGATAACATGGAATACAAAGTCAAGCCTTTCCTTTCATTCCCTCTCGGTTGTTTCATTTCAGCGTCCAAAAATTAAACTTGCCCCCACAACCTCCCTTCCCCAAATCCGCCCCCTCCGCACTGTCTCCCCCTCCCAGGCTGTTGTCAGCTCCCTCGCTGCCTTCGTCAGGTATGTGATTCGGGTTTTATGGTAAAAATCACACCATTGTTATTTTGTGGTTCTCATTAGTTTGATGTGCGATTTGTGTAAAATAGAGGCTGGACATCAGAATCTCATTGCTTTGATGTGCGATTTGTGTAAAATAGGGTATGGAAATCTGAATCTCATTAGTTTGATGTGCAATTTGCATAAAATAGGGTTTGGTTATCTGAAAATATGGTGCTATTTGTAATTTAGGGCTTCGTAACTTAGGTTTTGTGAATAAATTTATAAGATGTTTGAATTGAGTTGTTTGAACTATACTACATCATTTTAATCGATGTTTGAGCTTTGTTTTTTATTTTTTTTAATCGATGTTTGAACTGAGTTGAACCGCTATAGTTCAACTCTGAGTTGAACTGCACTAAGTTGAATTAGGAGTTACAGTTCATCTTAATTGAGGAACCGTAGTTCAACTTAATCGATGTTTGAACAATATTAGGAGCTATAGTTCAACTATATTAGGAGTTGTAGTTCAGCACTGAATTGAATTGTTGCCGCAATTAAGCAGTAATCGGTTAAGTTATAGTTCAGCACATAGTTCAGCAGCAATTAAGTTATAGTTGAGCACTATATAAGCACATAATTTAGCACTGTATAAGCACATAGTTCAACCAAGATCCATATATGACCTCAAGCTCTTGTGGGAAGTCATGATGATGAATCATCACAAATGGGTCAATACCTATATTAAATGTCTATGTTGTGCGTGTGTATATATATATATATATATATATATATATATATATATATATATATATATATATATATAACTTCAAAGGATGGTTGCGTAGTTGGATGACACTAAATTTTCAATTAGTACCATTGAGTAGATTGTCTATAATGTTGTTATTAACATGATACCAGTTGGATTAATTTCACCAAATGTCCCTCCTGGTAAAATTTGAGAAGAGCTTTAATTAAACAATTAAAAGGATAGCGATTATAAGTAAAAAAATGAAGAATAGGTATGGATATATCCCAAATGAATGCATTATCTCAATGTCTTCATGTGATCATTGATTGACGCAAAAGGGACAAGTGGGTTGATACCCACGTGGAGTTAGTCTAATTATAAAATTATCCAATAGATCATGCTAAAAAAATAAGTAATTAAAGGGCACTTAATGAAAATGCTCATAACATAGTATTTATTACATAATTATGGCCTTTATATAATATGGTTCTTCTAATTATGGCATTTATAAATATGGTTCTTCTAATTATGACATTTATTTTGGTTTGGTTTGGTTTAGTTTGAATTTTAGGGCATTTGGTTCTCTCTCAATCCCAAAATTAACATTTATTTGACATTGATGCAGCGCTGGAATCTTATTATTTCGGAGACATCTAACTTTTATTGGACATGGATCATATAACAAATTCTGAGAATGCATGGATCAATAACTGTATATTGTTGTTTCTTACATATTTTGGATTCTAATGTATTTAATTTGTGGTACTTTTTCTAAATAGATTGAACATATTACTAACATAAACACGGATATCGTGATCCATGAGGCTTATGAAGTGCCCATCATTATGGTAACTCCTAACCGATGATTTATAATTTTCACCTCTCTTATGTAACTATTTTATTATAGTGGAACATGCAATACGACTTCAATTAATATATATGTGATTATTTTTACAAAGTTTATTTCGTTGAAGTATTTGTTAGATGAATTTGAGATCATTGAATATTATTGGATTGGTTGTTATCCCTTAAGAGGGTGGATAGTCCAATAAATAAAAGGAGATTATGTCCATTTTTTTTAAATGGACAATTTATTTATTTGAGGCATAATGTGAATTCAGTTGATGAATATTATATATTTCATGTTATATGTGAATTTGTTTGATGAATTTAAACTATTTGAAGAATGTTGGACACTTTGTTATTTGTTAAGCAGTGTGGATAATCGTATAAACAAAGGAGATTATCGCCAATTTTTTAAAAATTACACTTTGTCTTGTCGATGAACAATATTTATGCCGTACTTTGAAAATTTTCTCCATTTCGTGATTACGTGCTTTCGAAATTTTCATCGTTTCGTGATTACGTATTTTCGAAATTTTTGTCGTGCCTTCAGACAGTGGCATTTCTCTAGCATGCATATATATATATATATATACACACACACACACACACTAGCGGAATGCCCATGCCTGAAGGCACAACAAAATTTCCAAACGACAAAAATTTTGTTCCCCAACAAAACAAAGTGTAATTTTTTTAAAAAAAATGGCCATAACCCATAGCCTCAAGCCACCATGCAAAAACCTGTTAAGAAATACTTAAAATGTCTTATAATTCTACCGTATATTAAAGAAATACCTAAAATAGTGTCTAAATTAATACAAAATCTCAAATTCAAATAATACAAACAACTTTTATACATTTGAAACCAAAATAATACACACGATTTAAATTGGAACATAAAAACACATTTACCCTAGGAATATTTAATCTTCTCTAACAAATGAGATATATAACGTGTGAGTATCAAGTATACAGGGGGAAATATGAATACAAATTTGCATTGTGAGGACCTATAAATAATGAAAAATTTTCAACCAAGAATCCCAATATTTACTTACCCATTTTTTCAAACAATTGATGTTCAACAAAGTACATATCATTATTTTGAAACCAATTTCATATAAAGCGCCTCCTCTCTTGAGGAGAACTTGGGATTGAGGCACACACATTCTGTACAGGAATATAAATGTGATCAAGGTAACATACACACCTAAAGTGTAAATTTGCAAAAGAAAATGTAGCGTGAGAATTAAATACAGAGCTCAAGTTGTCGTATAATTTAATGCATCGATTACATGTATCTAACACGTGTGCAACACCAACAAGAGTTTATAGGTTTATTGTCCTTAGAAACTTGACATGCATTATAAAAGATAGTTTATCATCCATTCTGCAAGTGATGAAGTACATCATAAAAGAGATTCCTATCACCCACCTCACATATGGGCACCCAGTTCATCAAACTGTTCATCCGCTTCTACGGTATCGTCCGAAAGACAAACTGCATCGACTTTCTATTTCAGGATATCAACGACATTGAGCACCAACTGAGAAGATTTGACCGCACCTATGGACTCAACTGTGAATATAAAATTATCTTCTTTGGCATAGATTTTTTTAAGTCCCGGCTTCCCCATAGCGTCCGCTTTCTTGAGCACTTCATCGTCGTACTTAGGGTCAACCACAATAACCGGTTGGGTGTCAAAATCAATGTCAAACACTTTGGTAGGATTACTTTCATCCAAACTTGTTTTCTCCTCAAGTGTTAAAGTCTCTATCATCTCTTCATTGATATGAATCTCATGTTCATACATGAAAGTAACAGTTGCAGTAGGTCACCATTTTGAGTTTGAAGTAGCTCCATGAGGGAAATGAAATACCTATAAAATAATTTATCAAACACCTTAAAAGTCGTATATTTTAAATCAATAATGTGCATAGATTGGATTACACTCACCAGCAGGTAGACTTTTAGAGTCGAAGCTCTCCAATTCAGATAACCATATATTGTAAATCACTAATGTGCATAGAGCCAGAGGTCACCACACCATACATCAAAGGGTATAAGAAGGTATCATTCAATGTGAATGATCATCCAAGTACCTCCATATCACCCTGTTCTTGCACAGCGGACTCGCATTTACCTTAAATAATGAAATTCACTTTTCCAAATATCAAATTGTAGAACCAAACTTAAAATTTAAATAATCAATCTACATATTATAATATACAATAGCAAAAGAAAATTTTCACTATAATAGAAAATAACATGAAAGGAAATAAACAGAAATCCATAATAACTTGAGACATTGGTCAACGAATCTACTATAGTTTTAAGGGTGCCTTCCCTTGAGTGGTGACCTGATAAAGCAGAGACCTTAAAAATGTTACTTGATAAAATGAAAACCCAAAAATAATAATAAAAATAACCCAATCAACAATGGAAATAAACAATCAATACAAACAATGGAGATAAGCCAAGGGTGTGGTGTGTGGGGACAAACCATTGAGAGTTATCAAGATCACATCTTGAGATTGAAAATCCCATGTTTTATCTGCAATGCAAGGAAATAAAACTCTATAAGCAAAATATTTGACTTATTTATATATCATCCAATCTAGAAATTACACATAATATACTAATCATTGAGAATGTTTGGGAGATAAGTTAGTGTTACCTTTAGCATTTAATCTGGAAATTCTCTTTAAAAGATGGTCTTCTTGTCTTGAGATTTTTCTTTCAGTCTTGATGTTCCCCTTACATGGATTCTTCATGACTTTTACAGTTTATGATTTGTCTTGATTGTGCTTGTACAGTTTATTCTTTGAGTTTTTGGAGAAAGTGATTATCTCTTCAATCATGGGAAGACTGTAGTTTTTTACTTCATTATCAGTGTCATAGAGGTGTTCTGCATCATATTTCATATCAAAAGAAGGCAGAGAATTAGTTCTTGGTAATTGATCAACTAACTTCAAATCTGATAAAAGGCTTTAATAAGTGTTTTGAGTAGCTTTTTTTTAGAGTTTTCTTTGTCATTAGAATTGATTATCAGTTGAACTTCCTTTTCTTCTTCTAAGACATATAGGTGTACTGCATCAAATTAGCAATAAACTACTTCGACAGGGTAATCCTCAAATTAGCTACTGCGTGAAGAGTCTGCTGCTGAATTAGCCATAATCCTTAATATACACGTGTGACAGTGTAAAATTTAGCTATAAATTATGCCATAATCTTTAAAATTTAGTCCAAAAAGTACCTGATGTTTGCTCTCCCGCTGACAGCTAAGGTCCCGTTGGTCCTCATATTTCTTTTGATTGTCTTAAATGTTGTACCTGCTAGCACAACTGTCTTGGCCTTGTACATGATAACCACACTGTTGTTTGCTCTCCCGACGTTTCTCATTTTGTACTTTGTGTATCCTAGTTTGGATTGGTTGGTGAGGGAGATCGTTTCTGGAGACGCAGTTTCTCTGCCTTTTGGCGGAAATATCTGTGAATGAGTTCGCCCCAAGAACGACAAATATTCGGTCGGCGTTGTTCTGGCGATCAATCTTTTTTTGTCCTAGATGTTGGATTTGAGTATGATTTTGATTTGGATATCAGCTTCCACTGTTCAGAAAGAAATGAGTATGAATTTGACTTGGATATATGTTATTTGGCAATGGGAAATACAAAAAAAAAGCTTGGTACTTCAGTAAAAACTCAATGAAATAACAAATGAAATTGGATAGAACTCATAATGAGAAGAAACTCTCGCAAAATTGATTTCATATAACTCTAATACTATTTAGTGAACATTTGTGAAACTCGTGGGGGTATAATTCTAATACTATTTAGTATTGGGGGCTAACTGTAAACTGGACTTAAAAAGTTAGAATTGATTCTTCAACATAAACATGGGAGAAATAAGTACTTGATCCTTGCTTAAAAGAGCATCCCAATCATTCTCCCCTAGATATTTTCTAGTGGCAGAGTAGCTCAAAGAAATCCAATAGTTCAAATTGCCTAACCATACGATTCGGGTGGCACCATTGTCTCCAATAAAATAGAATCGGAAGTTGATTTACAATTGTACATTATATTCCTAAGTAAAATAAAGTTTAAATTGTCAATAAATCCTTAAACTATTATGTTTACTGCTATTAAGTCCTGAACTATGCATATTAACTCCCTAAACTATTTCAAAAGGTGATAAATAAGTCTACGTGACACTAAGAAACACCTTTTAGCAGCGTTTTTAGTGATACGTGAGGACATTTTGTATTCTTTATAATAGAATAGGGATTTTATTTGCATTTTATCTTACAAATGAATTATTGACGAAAGGAAATTGAAATTGGATAATGTTGCTTAAGGGACTATGGATATGCTCACTCATGCTTCAAAATTTTCCCGGGTAATCTATGAACAGGTGATCTGCATATTTTTGGAAACTGAGTATTTTTAAGTATCCCTACAACATCTGTATTCCTTCTTAGTTTGTCTCCTTTCTCTCCAGATGCCAAGTGGTTGCAGACGAAACAAAAGCTTGTCTAGAATAAAGACATACTCATAGAAATACATCCCCGAAACAAAACAACAACGTGTAAACAGAAGTTGCATCACCATTCAATTGAGATTAATGTCTCTAAGTAACACATCATGCCATCAAATATCAACTTCTAACCAATATATACATCATAGACCAAAGAAGAAAAATATTGTGTTTGAACAAATTTCACAATCTGATAAAATATATTCATATACAACATATTATATAGATGCTCATACACAACAATCTGATCAAACATTATAAGTAAAGGAATTGTATAAGCAAATAAATCTTATGGGACGATTCGGCTAACCAAATATGCACAACCCAAAATTTCAGTTAATACTGAGGATTAGAACACCCGTACTTGATAATGTAGCATGCTGTTATATATATAGAACATGACTTAATTTTCATTGTCAATGATACAATATAAACGATATAAACAAAATAAAAACTACAAATGAATCGACATACATTCTAATGAAATCCCACTTTTAATCGGCATACATAACACCCAAAATAGCAGATTGTGTTCATTCATCATTTGTGTGTATAAGCTACGAACATTGTGTTCACTAACAAATGTTAAGAACAGTGTATATAAGCTAGAAATAGGTAGTGATTACAAATGTTCAACGATCATATCACGATTGTTGAATCAACAAACACATACCAGAGTGTTACCCTAAAACCTAAACCAATGAACCTCAATTAAACCATAACTTCATCTAAAACCATTTAGTAGATGTCAATAAAAAAACATCCTTCACCAAAACCATATAAATTTGGGGTATTTCATTTTATACAGCTTTACGTTAAAAAAAATAGGGAGAGAGAGATATAAGTGCACACCTGATTTGAAAACATTCAATAAAGCCTCATAGGTGAATTGATACACACAGCGTATAAAACAATGAATGCATTGTTTTTGTTATTACTGAATACATAATTTTTGTTATTACTAACTGCAACAAACAGAGGAATATCACTACAGCTGTAAGGAGCAACACGAACGACCTAGAGAGAGAAAATGGAAAGCCTCTTAGATTTTTATCAATAATCAGTACTAAGGTGTACAATTTACTACTTGAAAACCTTAATATATGGCAACCATTGAGCAACGGTTTAAAAAAATAAACAAAGATTCATTTTCCCACATAGTTCATACTAAAAAATGCCCTATAAATGCTACGCCGTGGGTAGATTAGATTATATAAAACGAATTCATTTATAAATTAGTGTGAAACCTAACCTATATTGTTGTATCCTCCCCAAAACAAAATAGTAAAAAACAAATTTTGTAAGCTAACTAAAACCTTAAATTTTAAGAAACCTAATCTTTAATATGTGGTAGAATAATTGATAATCTTAATAATAGATGTCCATAAATGGTAACTATGAGTAAACAAAAACTTACTTGGGCAATTTTTCAACCACTCAGCATACAAACTCAATGAAATGCTTACTTGGGAATTTCATCACCCATGTAGCATACAACATGTGTAAAAATAGAGTTTTAGAATATAACTTACATACAAACTATAAATTCATACGGTGTGTCTGAACTAATATAAGTAAAAACAAAGAAGTATAAATAGAAGATTGAAAAAATGTGCAGGGATTACCTCCAAAAGAAATCAGTACATGCTTAGTAAAAATTTGTACCTACAAAATAAGCCAAATTAGATATTATAAATCATATCACATCTAGACCCATAAAAATATTTGAACCCCTCAACCCCTAATTTTTGAAAGATAAAAACCATTACCCATTATTTAAAATAAGAGATGAAGATGAAGAGACCAAAAAAAATCTAAAACCCAAAACCATGATTCCAACCTCAAACAAAAATGATTAAGACCATAAAAATATTTGAACAAAAGTGGATGACGATGAAGATATACCTTTTTGCTTGATGGTGCCATCGTTGATTTTTTAGATAGAGAAAGAGGGAAATGAGGGAAAGGACGGAAAGACCATATAAATTCTCTAGCAGCATCCAAACAGAGAAATATAAAAACTGGGATAAATATAAATTCTTCCTACAAAGATCAAACACAAAATTAAAAACTGAAAAAAAAATAATCATATATATATGCATTACGAGAGAAGCAATAAATATCTGAAAAAAGTGCATCGTCAATATCTGGAAAAAAGCATATATGGAGACCCATTTGATGCATTTTATAAAAAAACAAATATGCATTTTGTTCTTACCCATTGATGGAAACCCATTGCATGCTTCGGTTGTTTTGCGTTCGATGTGTATGGGGTGGGGGTGGGAGATTCACTTTTGTTGAAATCAAATAAGATCTGCAAAGCCTATAAAAACAACATCAAATCTTAAAATAAACAAAACCCAAATATGATTTGAACAAAAAAAAAATGAATGAAAAAACGAAGACAGATTTTGTGGATGGGTTTAGTTCAGATTGTACCTTGAGTTTTTGCATTTAAAGCGATTTTGTGGTAGATCCATTGTTTTTATATGAGAATGAATGGCTATAGCTTTTGATGCAATTTTGGTTCAGCTGGTAGTGTTGTGGCTTGTACGATAGAGAAGGGAGTGTGGTACTGGGTTTGCACTCTGCAGAGCACATGGCTCGAGGAGGACTGACATCGTATGAGAGTGAAAGTATCCATTGTTTTGTTGTCTTACAAAAATATCCCTTTGTATTTGAATTAAAGTAAAACTTTAAGAGTAAAATTAGGGGAAAAACGAATATTAGTAGGATAAAATTGAAATTTCAATTAGAGTATATAATGAGGTGTGGTAAGGTACATAACATTAATGTGTATATATTGATCTCACCCTTCATTTTGTGCATTGGTAGTTAAATCTCAACCTCTTATTAAGTTATCAACTTATAGAATAGTAAAATTATTCTACTCCTTATTTTATATATATATATATATATAAGAGAGAGAGAGTGATCAAGTGTGGTCATAGTTTTGAGTCTCTGAATGAGGTCCAATTTCTTAAAATAGTAAAAAAAAAAAAATTGGACTGATTTTTTTTTATTTTTTAACATTTCAGTAGGACCATAAAAAAATAATCAACTCAAAATGATTTTTTTTGCTATTTTAAAAAAATCGGTCAAACTGTATCAATTTTTAAGCGGTTAAAAACTGAAAAAGTTTTACCCTAAATTTTTTATTTTTAGTTGATTTTCTTATATAGCCCTACTAAAAAGTTTAAAAATCATATAAAAAATCAACGCAAAATTATTTTTTTATTATTTTAAAAAAATGGACCTCATTCAGGGATCTCATGATATCTTCTCTCTCTCTCTCTCTCTCTCTCTCTCTCTCTCTCTCTCTCTCTCTATATATATATATATATATATATATATATATATATATATATATATATATATCTATAATTGTTTACTTGATATTTATACTTTTTTACAAAACCGATTTTTATAAAATGGAATTTCTTACAAAATAGATTTTTATCACTTTTATTTTAAAAAAATATTTTTTATATACAAAATAAAACAACTGATTTTTTTATTTATATATAAAAAATTAATAACATTTAATGTGTGTGTGTGCGCGCGTGGGTAAGAGAGAGAGACAGAGAGAGAGAGGGAAAAAAGTGAGAGTTAGTGGGTTTAAATGAGGAGGAAATGAATAATTGATAATTTTTTTGTCAAAGTTTAATGGACTTTTGAACGGTGTCCTCGGTTTGAAACAAGTTTATAATTTGGGAAGTACCTTGAGACAAATAAATGATTAGGGACTATTTAAAAACTAGATTGATAGTTTAGGGGCTAAAAGCATAATTTACTCTATAAAAATTGTTTTTTATTTGTTAAAATAGTTTTTCCGAGTTTTATATAAAAAGCAATTTTAAAAAAATGGATTGTCAAAACAATCAGAACAGTTTTTTATTTTTTTTAAAAAAAGAATATTTCTTTAAAACTATCAAAACATTTTTTTGTTTAATTAAAAGGAGTACGTTACTTGAAACATTGTTTCAAATAATGGCCACCAAACCTATTTTTTTGGCTGTTACTAGGATGGAGTTATAAGGATGTCACGGTTGTTGGCTATTAGTAGGAGCATATTGAAAAAACAATGCTAAAAGACACTTTTAACCGTAAAGAGAAGGATTGGGTGTCAATGCTCAAGAGTTGAAAAGAGTGAGAATTTGACGTAAGTATCCAATAATTAATGCGTGTCAAAATCCAAATAACCCTATAACTAAAAATAATTTTTCGAAGTTGAAACGTATAGATTTGTAGTACACATTCCTTTAAGATAATGACTCGAATTTTCTTTGAAATTATTGGTATGACTAGTTAGTGACGTTTTTTTTCTAACATGTGATAAATATGGCCATTAATTTCTCATTAAATATAAGGAAAATAATTCCATTTTTATTTTATTTTTCATATTATTGTATGACCTCTATTATTTTTTTTTTATGGAAAACTATGATTCTTTCCCTGCCCAAATAATATTTTTAAATTTAAGAGTTGCATCCGAAGTCTAATTCTTGGATTCGGACTTTTTTGTGAAAAATATTATAGAATTTTTCAATTAAAAAATAGTGATAACGAATAAGGTGATATCCGGTTGGGTTGTTTAATGACCAACAATGAATTTTTATAGTTTTTTTTGCTTTAATTCCATTCCCAATATTTTTTTTGAGTTAATTATTATAAATTTGTAAAATATACATATTTTTTTGCAAAAAAAATTATAATTTTTATGTGGAATTTTATAACGTATACATGAATTATCGTGATATACACGTGTTAAGTTTCTGTATATTCTAACTTATAAGGTATACGTTAAAAGTTGATGGACCTTACCGTAAAAAATATATGATAATTGATTAAAGCCACATAAATTATTGGTCGGGGACTAAATGAAATTGTCCCTTTATAAATTATTAGAAATTTTCCCTTGGTAATAACGCCACATCCAGAAGGTGTTACAAAAAGGACTATACATTATTTGATAGTTAAGCCATTAAATTTGAATGGTAATTAAGTTTGACAAAATATTAAAATATACTTACGGCAATAATCAATAGATTTTATACGTTTTAATGCCATAAGTAAGAGGACTTTTCTTTCCCAATAAAACTAACATGCACGCCACTCAATGCGTAGCCGAATATATATATATTGTATTATTTTGCTTTTGTAGCATGCTTCATTTAATATATTATACTAATCAAAAGAAATTGAATTTTAAATTAATATCAAAAGTAAGATGGATGACATCCGGTAACTACAATTGATATTTTTAATTTTGACTTACAAAAGTTACAAAAGGAAAGACAATTGAAAAAAAAAACTAATTGAAATACTCACAATCTGAAGATCTTAATTGTTGGGTGGAAATGTTACTCTTGCTTTATCAACATTACGATCCCCAGACTTGACAGTAAAACCTTAGCCAATAGTTGGTCAACAATCAATAAAAAAACTACAAATAACAAATTTCTAGCAAAAAAATAGTTTATGAAAAAAAATCCAGCAAGAAAAAGAAATAGATTTCTCAGTGGGAAAAAGATTTACAAGAAAAAAGTAGTTTTCAAACCTAGAAAAGCATATTCGTAGCCACATACACACACACACACACAAAAAATTCTACCCAATAAAAAATTACGGATATGCTTACTAATTATCTTAATAGAAAGAAAATTAGTAAAAAGAACATTACTTAATGGATACTAAATAAAAATTACGGATCTGCCATACCATTACATTGATATATGCTAAAGATATTTTCTGAAGGGGAAAATTGAGAGACAAGAATGTCAAAGGGCATGATATCTATAAGATTATCTCACACGCTAATTAATTAACAAATGAACATTTCAATTGCCCTTTTTCCTCAAAGAAAACCCTTAATGGGAACTTAAGAGTTGAGATTTAACGTGTGTATGTTCAAACAATATATGGAGACACTTTAGGCAAAATAAATTGATAAAATCCAAGTTTAGTCATTAGGCCCTAAAATTACAACATCGAGAACACCACAATAATCAAATTAGTGAAAAAGGAAAACTTGCTAAACTCCTCAGGAATATCAGAGATCTCGTGTACATATAGAAACCAGATCCCTCGAATCAAATATTAGGAATAAAATAATATAGAAAATAAAACCTCACCTTCGGAATAGAAATGTAACCCGAAATAAATGGGTTATGGGAAATGGAAAGGTCAGAGAAGATGAAAAGGAAAAATAGAACGGTTGGTGTAATATGTACGTGGCTTTGCTTTTCAAATGGTTTGAAGTCTTTCAAACGAAAAGTCACAATTCCAAACTGTTAAAGCCTAACTAAAATTTAAGTCAGTTGTCACGTGGCAGGTTCACACTGTTTTGAACTACAATTTTAAATATTACATAGATGGTGAATAAGCTCAATCAGGAAAAAATTGTACTTTAAAACTTATATAGTGTTATTTTAGAGCAAACTTGTATAGTGTTAAAACATACGATGTCCTTTTACCCTTTTTTGTTCTTTTTTTTTATGTGTTATTGAGTAGCGATTGACATATTTAAGTTAGTATAAAATTCAAAGATTTATGTTTTAAAAACTTACTGTTCTTTATCATTGTAAATATCAAAGTTTGTGCGACAAAATTAATAGGGTTGAGGTTTTGTTCGACCCTTTAGGTAGTGGCTTTACTTCTTTAAATTATTGCAGTTGTGACAATGCATTTTGCCTACCCGGACCATGGTTAATGCATAAATCATACAAACTACATTATGGACCTATAATGGGCCCAAGATATGGAGTTGGCCCGTTTATCATAAAGGATCCTAACACAATATGATTCCATTAATCATGGAGCATAGAATTGACAATTCCAAATAGGAAATTAATAATGTGTTGGGTTAATTGGTGTTTTATATGTTGTAAAAGACTTTGGTTCCAAAGTTTAATTTATTAGTGCTCTATTAGAATTATCGTAAATAAATATTGGGTATTTATTTGTAAGTCCTAAATTTTAATAATTTAAAGCTATAAGTTCTCTCAGATTTTTTTTAAAACTTTAAGTCCTACAAATAATTTATATATTGGTTAAAAGCGTAGAAAATCACTACTACAATATAGATAAATCTTATTTGAATATTTGAGGGTATATATAATTATCTTTCTAAATAATTATAGCCTTAAAATAATTATGTTGAAAAAATTATTAATTTTTATGGGCTAAGATAACTATACTATATATCCAAAATTCATTATTCATGTCTTCTTACAACATATTAGAATTTCTTAAACTACATATATTTGCACAAAAAATACAACTTCATCAACTATTCACAAAACATCATTATTTATAATTTTGGTAAATAATTAAATTTATTGTGGCATGACCTATCAGAAGGAAAAAGTACAACCGAAGACATATCGCAAAATACAAAAAAAATCGTAAGACCTACTTTAGCATACGAGCCAAATTTAATATTTTTTTATGTTAGTTTTAGCTAATATAACTCTTATGCCTACATCAAAAAGAGGAAGGATTTTTTTTAATCCCACTTATAGCTAGTTATCACTAATGAGGTGATACAAAATCGATAAACATTTATATCTAACAGGAAGTATAAATGTAAAAATTGGAAGGGTCGTTTGTATTTTGGTACCCAACACTTATCTATATTTGTAGTTTGAGTTTAAAGTTATGCATATTTGAACTTTGAGGGTTATTTTCTCCTTTTATGACATTTTTCAAAAATATTTTGCAACACTTTTTTTTGCTTAAAATCATCCCAAAAAATAAAAATGACAATTAATGAGCAAATATTCAAATTTTTGGAACCAAACTACAAATACAAATAATTATTAGACCCAAAATGCAGGTAACATTAAATGAAAATGTATTTAAAGAGTAAATTTTCTTACTTTCTGCCAATTGAAACAGTTCACAGTGTGAAGATGTTAGATGGAGATAAAGATTTTTTACTTTTATTTTTTTCACATCACAAGTAAATGTAATTAAAAACATATCTTCAAAGTTTAACCCATCATGAACTGTATAGATTTTTAGACAGTGACTCGTATTTGCAGTGAAATTATTGGTCTCAGTGGTGCTTTTTTATAAGATGTGATAGATATGTCCATTAACTTTTCATTAAATACAAGGAAAGAAATCCAATTTTGTTAGATTTTCGATAATATAGTATGAGCACCCCAATTTTTTGTATTTTATTTGGAAACCCCCTTATTATACTAACATTTTTTTTATATAATGGACGATTATAAGACCAGTGGTTGAGCTAGGAATTGAATTTGGGGGGGCACAAATCATTGATGGGGGTTTAGGGGTGGTAGCCCCCTAATTTTTTTTAGAATTATTCTTACATTTTTACAAATATTTAATTGATAATTTGTATTTGTAGACAATTATAACGCCATTTTTTGGGTTATTTTTACATTTTTACAAACATTTAATTGATAATTTGTATTTTTTTTTAGAGTAATGGGTCATTGTTTTAGGGGGGGGGGGGGGGGATATAGAATAGAATAGTTTAAATTAGATTTTAAGTTTAAATAATTCTATTTGTGACCAATATAAACAACAACACTCTTAAACAAGAACAAAAAAAACTACAAAAAGAATAATTTTGAGGACCTAAATTTGTGACGACCAATTCTGCGAGCCAAGGTAAATTCTGAGGACCTAAAGTTGCTACGACCAATTTTGGGGGTCGAGATCAATTCTGAGGACCTAAAGTTGTGACGACCAATTTTGAGGGTCGATGTCAATTCCGAGGACCTAAAGTAATAGCTCAGGGAATAGTTCTCCTGGAGAAATTTGAATTATCTTAGGGGTGCAGGTGCACTTGAGGTTCCACTGGGGATTGTGTTGTCTTGAAATTTCGCTGATGGATGTTAGCTTTGAGGTTCCGGTTAGAAAATTGTAGTGGACTTGAATGCTGGCGCATCATTGGTTCTGCTAAGGACTATGTTGAGGATGAGAGTGTAAGATTAATCCCGCTAGGGATTTTGGGAGTTTTGTAAGGATTTTAATGATCCAAAAATCTTTTTCTCGAGGGAAAATAGCGTTCCATATTTTTTCGGTACTGTTGGGAATTTTTCAGGATTTTTTTGGATTTTTTTAAAACAAACTGGCATTTTTGTACAAAATTTGAAAGGTCCTGCTGATACGCCGACTTTAGGGGGTGCCAATCGGTAATGGTACGGACTCCTGGGCTTCCTTGGGAAAGGAAAATGCGGCTACCGGTCGGTAGGCAGCCCTTTAACCTTCTATAAAAAAGGGGCAATCCATTCCCATTTTTCACACCTTCAAGTGTTTGAATCTTTTGGTTTTGTCTCTAAAAATCGTTCTTAAGTTCATTCTACTTCAAGACTTCAAATGGTTGGTTCTTCAATCAAGGTGTACAACAATGAGTAGTTGGTTGTTGATGACTTGGTCGACGTGGAGTGGCGATCAATGGTGCCCCTTGTAATGGGAAATGAGAATGCTTTTGATTTGTTTGAGACTATAGTTGATGAGTGTATCCTGCTACGCTAGCCTCCACATCACCGTTAGTCTAGGGTGGAGAACCCTAGTGGCTATATAAGTACAGTAACTTTTGGGATTCCAATTTATTTTTCTCTGTTCCTTGTGGTATTAAGTGATGATACCAGAAATGGTATCACCAAATCAATGTAGTATGCAAGCTCAAATCTGTAGATCAGTGGAGTGTAAATAGATATGTAATATAGAAGGAGATGAAGCAAAGAGGGAGATAACACATAATATAAGTGGTTCAGCCTATCGAGGCCTACTCCACTGTGTGAGTGTGTGTGAAATCCACTAAGAATGGGCACTAATGGCCTTGGGATACAAAACACTCAAGCTTTCTCTCTCTCTCTCTCTCTCTCTCTCTCTCTCTCTCTCTCTCTCTCTCTCTCTCTCTCTCTCTCTCTCTCTCTCTCTCTCTATCTATCTATCTACTGTGATTTTCATAGAGTTTCATCTAGGGTTTATAATGATCAATCCTTTTCAAAGAGGTAAAATACAAGTATTTATAATGCATGGGGGTGTAGTGTACCCCCCAAGTATGTAATAAGCATGTGTGAAATGTTCCAAGTCAATGAGGAGGAGTCAGCTGTCTCTATCACATGTAGGTCATGATGATCAAATATTCCCTCATGTGTGAGGGAGATGTTGTTATAACGATTTTATCCACGTAGGATTTTTATCCCACGTGCACATTCTCACGCGTTCCTGAATCCACGCGCTCTGCCAGTTGTCCATCGTCGATCGTTCACCCAGGACGAGGTCGAGTTGTCGAGTTGTAGCCTACTGATGGAATAACACAATCAGATCATTCCCATATAAGGCAAGTATTTATCTTGCATGTTTTGATTTAGTTATAATATACTTTTAGAGTAGGGATTATAATATCATGATTTTAATTATCTTCTTGAGGTTTAAGTGAATAAAACTCATGAATTGGGATAGGATTGCATGTAGAATGGCTCCACTGATTTTTATAACTCGTAATCAGATGATGTGTGATGATTACTATGGAATAAATCTGGATAAATCTTTAAGTATAGAGGAAGAACAGTGAAAACTAGGGTTTTTGATAAATATTTGATTTGATTTATTCTTGGGTGTTTTCTTAAGGATTTATTGTGTTAAAAATGTTAGAAATTATCCTTATACATATCAATGATGATGAGTTATGTTGGTTGGGAGTTTGGGAGTCTTGCATGAAATTTACATAAACAAAAATAATGAAAAAAGAAAATGCGTAAGGGAAGAAGACAACCTATTACATTTCGAATGGGCAAATGGATTCGGCAGGCAAATCGATTCGGCCTTTGGGCGAATCGATTCGTTTTACCAATAATTGAGAAATTTTCCTTTTAAGCCTTAAACTTGTGGATAATTAATGGAGAGACTTTTGGGACATCTTTAAATCATAATGAGGACTATATTGAATTGCAGTAGGCCAATGTGGGATAATGTCTTAGCTATAACGAGAGAATTAAGGCGAATACATGTGAGATATGAATTATGAAAATAATGAATTCGAGGGAATGAGAACGGATCACGGAGAGAAGTGAATCTAGGATTTAGACTAGTGGTGTATGAGTGTATTATCTACTGATATTATTAAGGGGTAACTACGGCCCTTAGCGTATTGAGCGATACCCGAAAAAATATAATAAAAGGCTAAAATGGTAATTATTTGTATGATGAGTATGCGAGAGATATATATTACGTACGGACTTCTATAATGGGGTGTGTGTGGATCCTACTTATTTATATACATATATAGGTTGTGTGAAAACCTATGGTTGTGTTTGATTATGTGTGTGAACATACCTAGGCTGCCTGCTATCCGGAGGTTTTCGCACAGAGAGAAATCCCACCTTGGCGTTTCCAACGAGGTCTAGATTTGTGCAATGGGAGAGAGTGAGCGAAGAGAGAAATGTCTAGGGATAATGTAAGGGAGGATCAGCAGGAGACACATGGGACAGTGTCAGCAGAAGAGATGGCAGCGATAGTGGAACAGGTAATTAATGGGGCGATGACCGCCATGGTGCCAACAACCACCACAACCAGTGGCACCAGTGGTCCAGACCCACCCGGGACCGTCAGAGTAGCAGAGGGTTAGGGAGGATTTTCAGAAGGGCCACCCACTAGAGTTTCAGGGGAGTTTAGACGTGATTACGGTATGCCAGTAGAAGAAGGATATACAACGCCACCTACGCATGGTAGAGTGTAGTGAGGTGCAAAAGTGGATGCTAGCCACTTTTAGGCTATTTGGGGCAGTGTTATAATGGCGGGAGTCTGCTACCACCATTAAGGAGGGGGACACGATGTTTATTATAGAGATTTGAGTGCGGTTGGACCGCAAATACTTTTTTCCAGCAGTTGAGACAGAGATGTAGAGGAGGTTCAATGAGGTAACTGAGGGATATAGATCAATGTTGAGTACGAGGAGGAATTCACTCGTTTGACTAATTTTATTACAGACGAGTTGAATAATGAAGAAAGGAAGAAGGTGAAGTTTATGTATGGTTTAGCTTGGAGGATCAGTAAACATTTGATTAACAACCATGCATTGGTAACTTCTACAGATGTCGTTAATGCAACACTGTTACACTGCCAGGACTATCACTTCTACGTAAAGGGGAGCAGGAGAGGAGGTGAGCCTAGATAGTAGGGCAAGGTCGGAAGTAGCGGTGCTAGTGGATCACCACAACAACAGTAGTAGCAGTCAGGCAGACAATAGAGGAAGGATTCTCGGTAGAGGGATCAGACTAAGAGGTTTAGATCTTGGGGCCATCGACTCGAGGGAGGTTATAGGCAGGGCTAACAGGGTCCTCAGCAGCAGCAATTTCCTCATGGCCGTCAGGGCTAAGGTAACAATGGGGGAGGCAATCAGGGTTAAGTCCATCAAGGCCAATAATAGGGCCAACACTGTTAGGGCCAGCAGGGATAGAGGCAGAGAGAGCTTTCAGGCTAGTGCTTAATTTGTGGTCAGACATGCCACAAGAGGAGAGACTGCCCACAACAGGGTAGAGCACCGCAACAATAGGGTGCCCCACAAGACCAGCAGGCACAGAGGTCACCTGCAGCACCAGCCCCACCCACCCTACCACAGTAGGGAAAATTATAGTACAAATGTGTTTATAACGTGCGATATGCTTTCACACAGTAGGCCCCACAGGCCCCATCAGTAGTAGAGGGTACATTTCCTATTCATAGGCATCAGGGTAGGATACTATTTGACATTGGGGCATCATATTCTTTTATAGCGACCAAAATTGCATGAGATGTCGGCTTATTAGAAACAACCGATAGTCTCCTTATGTGTGTTGAGTCACCGATGGGTAGTGGGTCACTTATACATTCGATCTTTGGGGGTGTGGACATCGACGTGGACAAATTATGCTTAGCCGCCAACCTCCTTGTGTAAGATATGGAGGGGTATAGTGTTATATTAGGTATGGACTGGTTAGGATACCTGGTGATGGTGGATTATTTCAAGAGGACTATTGTGTTCTCAATTCCAGGGCAGGAGATGCTAGTAGTGGTGATGCCTCTATCTGAGGAAGGGTCGAGCACACATCTATACTACATTGAGGATGATACCTCACAACATGTGTTTGTTTCACTAGAATCAATTACAATAGTGAGGGAGCCTAAGGATGTATTCTAGGAGATTCTCGGGTTACCGCTTAATTGAGAAATAGAGTTCGTAATTGACCTAATTTCGGGTCATAGGCCTATAGCCCGAGGACCTTTTTGTATGGCCCCATCTGAGATGAGGGAGTTGAGGGTGCAGATTCAGCAGCCCTTGGGGAAAGGTTTTATCCAATAGTGTAATTCATCGTGGGGTGCACCAGTGTTGTTCATCAAGAAGAGGTATGGATCGCTTCGATTATGTATCGATTATTGAGAGTTGAACAAGGTAACGATCCAAAATAAGTAGCCAATGCCTCGGATTGATGACCTTTTTGACCAGCTAAGGGGAACAACTTACTTCTCCAATAGTGATTTAAGCTTCGATTATCATCAGTTGTGCGTTAGAGAATAAGACGTTCCTAAGACTACTTTTCTGACTTTGTATGGGTCGTACGTGTTTAGGGTGATGCCATTCAGTATCACTAATGCGCCATAAGTATTCATGTACTTGATGAACAGGGTCTTTAGAGAGTTCCTTGGCCGGTTTGTTATTGTGTTCATTGATGATATTCAGGTTTACTCTCACTCTGAGGATAAGCATGTCGAGCATTTTTAGAGACACTACAGAATCACCAGTTGTATGCCAAAATTAATAAGTGTGGGTTTTGGCTTCGAGAGGTACAATGCTAGGCCACATTGTGTCTGATAAGGGTATAGAAATCGATCCGAGTAAGGTATCTACGGCGAGGGAGTGGGGATAGCCCACGACACCGGTCTAGGTTCGCAGTTTTCTGGGGTTGGTCGGATATTATAGACCATTCATTTTGGGTTTCTCGAAGATTGCGGGTCTGCGAACGAATCTGACTCGCAAGGGGTGCTATTTGTTTGGGATGACCATTGTCAGTTAACCTTTGATGATCTAAAGGACAAATTGACCTCAGCACCCATACTTTCACTGCCTAGGGGAGGAGTGGAGTATCGTGTTTATACCGATGCATACTTACAGGGATATAATATATGAATCTCGTAACTTTAAGCCCCACAAGAGGAATTACCCTACTCATGATTTGGAGTTAGCCGCATTGTATTTTCCTTAAGGATTTGGAGTCAATATCTATTGAGGGAGCAGTTTACCCTATTCACGAACCATAAATCCCTTCAGTATCTTTTCACACAGAAAGATCTGTATGAGGCAGAGGAGGCGGTTGGAGTTCGTGAAGGATTAACTATTTGATATTCCGTATCATCCTAGGAAGGCTAACGTGGTGGTAGATGCATTGAGTCGACAACCCGCGGGGGAGATATCGAAGGTGTGGAAGGCGAAGTGGAGAGAGCTTCGACATAATGAAGAGGTTTCCAGAGCATGCATGTCCTTATTAATTGTTACGCCCGAGACTGTGATGAGGGTAGCGAGAGCACAGGTAGGGGATCCGTATTTCCAACACAAGGTTTGCCAGTTGTTAGATGATGGGGCAGAGTCATACTCGATCAGTTCAGAGGTTAGTTTTTGTTTTAATGGAAGACTCATTGTTCCATTGGATGAGGATTTAAGACATGCAGTGATGTTAGAGTCTCACGGGTCCAGATTCTCGGTACATCCTGGTGGAGATAAAATACTAGGATATATGTAGGCAGTATTGATGGTGGGGGATGAAACTAGATATAACAAAGTTTGTTTCAAAGTGTGCTACGTACCAGCTAGTGAAGGTAGATCACTAGAGATCGACAGGGATGTTGCAACCACTCGATATTCCCATGTGGAAGTACGAGAGTATCTTCATGAATTTTATTACTGGGTTTCCATTATCGTAGCGAGGTCACGAATCCATATGGGTGATAGTGGATCGATTAAATAAAGTGGCACATTTTCTTCCGATTCGCACGGACTTTGAGACGAGGCAGTATGCATAGTTGTTTATTATTGAGATAGTACGATTACATGGGGTTTCGATTAATATTATTTTCGATCAAGATAAGATCCTTGGGTCCCATTTCAGGCAAAGCTTTCAGGAGGATATGGGCACGAATTTATGATTGAGTATAGCGCATAACCCACAGATAAATGGACAGACAAAGAAGGTTAATTAGATTCTTGAGGATATGTTGCGGATGTGCATACTTAACTTCGGGGGAGGATAGGAGCAGTACCTTCCTTTAGTGGAGATTGCGTATAACAACTCCTACCAGTTCACTATCGGCATGGCACCATTCGAGGCACTATATGGTCGGCCTTGTTATTTACCCGCTTACTGGTTAGAGGGGGAGGACAACAAGTTATTGGGGCCAGAGATGATTCAAGAGACCACTACCAAGATTGAGATAATTAGAGGGCACATTCATATAGATCAAGACAGGTAGAAGAGCTATGCCAATACAAACAGGAGACACATAGAGCTTGGGGTTGGTAACGAGGTGCTGGTACGGGTCTCTCCTATGAAGGGAGTGAGAGATTAGGCAAGAAGGGGAAGAGAGCACTGAGATATGTGGGGTTGTTTCCGATTATCGAGAGGTAGGGACTAGTAGCTTATAGGCTGGGACTACCAGAGCACCTACAGAGAATCCACAATGTGTTCCATATGTCATCGCTGAAGAAATACCATAGAAGTGACCCAAATATGAATGATAATGAGTTATGTTGGTCGGGAGTCTTGCATGAAAGTTACATGAACAAAAATGGTGAAAAAATCAACTGTGTAAGGGAAGAAGATGACTTGTTACATTTCAAATCGAGTCGGTCCTTGGGCGAATCGATTCGGAAGGCAAATTGATTCGGCTTTGGGAGAATCGATTCAGTTTGACCAGAATTGAGAAATTTCCCTTTTTAAAAAATAAACTTTTGAATAATTAATAGAGAGACTTTTGGGATATCTTTAAATCATAATGAGGACTATATTGAATTACAGTAGGCCTAATGTGGGATAGTGTCGTAGCCATAATAAGAGAATTAAGGCGAATACCTATGAGATATAAATTATGAAAATTATGAATTCGAGGGAATGAGAATGGATCACAGAGAGAAGTGAATCTATGATTTGGACCCATAGTGTATGAGTGTATTAGCTACTGATATAATTAAGGGGTAACTAGGACCCTTTGAGTAGTGAGCGATACCCAAAAAAATATAATAAGAGGCTACAATTATAAATGTTTGTACGATGAGTATGCGAGAGATATATGCTACGTACGAACTTATATGATAGGGTGTGTGCATACCTATATATATATATATATATGTATGTATGTATGTAGTGTGAATACCTATGGTTGTGATTGATTATGTATGTGAAATAACTTCGCTGCCTATTATCTGGAGGTTTTCGCATAGAGGGCAATCCCACCTTAGTGTTTCCAAAGAGGTCTGGATTCGTGCCCTAGAACATGGCACTTAGGGCGGCTCGCTATGGGTTGTGTATTAGTGGGATTGGCGTATCATTTGGGTACGTTAGGTCTGTGCGTATCCCAAAGTCTTAGAACCATGTTAGGCTCCATTATGTGTTGACTTATTTTAGGTTCGATGAGACATGTCGAACTATTGGTCCTTGATTTAGTACGCGAGGTACAAGGGCTTGATAGAAGAGTATGCCAATATCATGAGGGGACATTTTGGGGATGCTATAGTTGTATATATTATGTGTGTGTTAAATATGTACAAGTATGTTATATCTACTCATGTGTGTGATAGTAGAACTGATAGATTGTGTACATTTAAAAGTAATTAATTACAGAAACTTATCTAATTGAATCAATTAAAATATGTGGGACATATTACTTATTGATATTGTGATAGCATGTAGTATGGGATTTATGAGAGAGCTAGACTTATTTAGGTTATGTAGATACATTATTTAGTTGGGATGGGTAGCATAGCTAGATGGGGTATGTTAGGCATGTACATTGAGGATCTCAAGGGAGTGTATGTGTAACTAACATGTGTATTTAATAACGGATTTAAACTGTGATTTAAACACTTGCAAAATATTTTTAAACTATTTTCTCGAGCTCTGACCCGTGTCAAAATATTTTTAAAACCTTTTAGATGTCCATCCACAGGGACGCCAAGCTTGACGATTCTATCCAGGGATACATAGATGCCATATTTGTGGAGGCATGCAAGAGTTTCTATACACTTCAGCACATTCACTTCTAGATAGTATTTCTCTAAGTATTTCATTTTGGGGACATTTCCCCTTTAGACTACTTACTTCTCCCATTTATTTATTAGACTGTATTTAGATTCAGTTTTATTATGTCAGACTTATATTTGGATTGTTTGGGAACCGATGGTTTATTTGGTCTCATTTATTTATGTGCCTGTTGTGTGATTTCTCAGATTATATTTGTGTGGATGGGTTAGTTAATTTATTTTATTTCCGCATATTTTTGTTATAATGAAAGATAAAATTTGGCACCGACTTAACTTAACATATGTGATTAGTAATTAAAAGGTTTTTCGACAGTGATGCTAAGAATGAACCATATGGAATTCCTGTTTATTTTGATGAAGGACTGATCACCCGTGGTTAGAATAGGTGGGGTGTCACACTTGGCCACTTTCTTAGTACTCATCACTGCATATGATTCGAATTCAACCCATTTGGTGAAGTAATTAATGGAGACCAGGATGAATTTGTGACCATTTTAAGCTTTGGGAGTAACCTTCCCTATGATTTCAATGCCCCAAGTAGAGAAAGGCCAAGAAGAGGTCGTGTTGTTTAGTTCTCGAGGAGGCAAGTGTTAGATATTGGCAAACTGTTGGTATTTGGCGCATCTTTGAACATAGGCAGTGCAATTTTGAACCTTGGTGTTCTAATAGTACCCTTGACAGATGATCTTGTTAGCAAGCATATGACCGTTCATGTGGGGCCTGCATTCCCCACTGTGGATTTTTTACATAATTTCTTAAACATCAGCCCCGGCTATGCAATGCAAATGGGTTCCATCAAAGTTTCTCTTGAATAGTGCATTATCGTATATGATATCCTGGGAAGCCAATTTGCAAAGGGTCACATGGTCTTTCTTATCCATATCTTAGGGATACCTACCATGTTTGAGGAGGCGCCAAATGTCGTAGTACCATGACTTGACCATATTAAAATCTTTCTCAGCGGTGTGCTCAATGTGGTAGCAGTGGGTGCGCACAACTTATTTCTGAACCATAAAAGGGGCCATTGTTATTCCCTCATGCATGTTGACCATAGAGGATAGGGTAACAAGGGCATCAGGTAGGGTGACACATGATTTCTTCAAAGCAGTGTAGTTGACTTCGTATTCTACTAGTTTTCGACTGACATAATAAAATGATCTTTTCTTATGAGATTCTTTAATGTATTGGCTTAGAAAAGATCCTTCTATAGGATCTGTTACGATCAAGTATAAGAGGAGGCTGAGACCTAGCTGCAGATGAATGAGCACCGAACGTCAGGTGCAGTATCACTTGATTCGATTAAAGGCTTCTTGGCAGGGCTTATTCCAGACTTTTGTTGAATCCTTTCTGAGAAGTTTAAAAATGGGTTCGTAGATAGAATTTAGTTGGCTAATGAACCGATTGAAGTACTATAGTTTACCCAAGAATCCTCGGAATTCTTTCTCCATCCATGGTGGTGGCATCTCAAGTATGACTTTCAGCTTGGTAGGGTCTTCTTCGATTCCCTTCTCACTAACCATGAATACAAGAGTTTTCCTTTCATGAAATCGAAAACACATTTCTATGGATTTAGCTGCATCTGATATTATCGCAGTCGCTCGAAGAACTTTTGGAAGGTGGTAATATTACCTTCCCGAGTCTTAGATTTAATAATCATGTCGTCTAAGAGGACTTTAACTTCCTTATGAATAAGGTCGTGCAGGATGGTTATAGCAGCCCTTTGGTAGGTAGGCCCGACATTCTTGAGTCCGAATGGAATGAAAATATAGCAGAAGGTTCCTCATGGGATGATGAAGGAATTTTTCTCTTCACGGTCAGGGTGTCTCTTGATCTGGTTATATCCGGTGAATCCATTGACGAACGATTTTAGGGCATGGATAGCCTTGTTGTCCACAATCATGTCGATGTTGGGTAATGGGTAATCGTCTTTAGGGATTCTTTATTCAAATTATGGTAGTCGATGCACATATTTATTTTTACTTTCGACTTCGGCACATGTTTAATATTGGCGAGCCATATTGGGTATTTGACCATGCGAATGAAACCCGCATTTAACTGTTTGACCACCTCCTCTTTGACCTTGATGGACCATTCGGTATGGAGTATTCTTAGTTTCTATTTGACTAACTTACATTCTGAAAATGTCAGGATGTCATGTTGAGATATTTTTGGTCAATGTCGGGCATGTCATCATAGGACCATACAAAGACGTCCATGAATTCCTTCATTAGTTCTTCAAATTGTGCACGCTTATTCTCATTAAGGGTGGAACCTATTTTAATTTCACATTGATGGCTGATGGATACGAGATTAATAACAACAGTCTCATCATCATTAATTTGAACGCATCTATGTTGTTTGTTATTGTCCTTATTAAGATTAGTTAATAATTGTTCATTTGCAATATCATCATCATTAAAGGTTTGATCAGAATCAGACAATTAATGTAAGGTACAATAAGATACTTAAAATCCTTGTTTATTTCATTTTTCAGAAAAATAACATTGAAAAGCTTGTCAAAAGAGATCTCAGTTACATTAATATTAGGAAAAAGAAAAATAGAAAAAATGTAAAGAGACTTGAATAAGGTAAAAAATAGGGTTAGGTTGAATTTGAGCAGGTTAGACTGGTATGGCATTTCAGTTGAGGATAGGCATGTCAGCAACTTTGATTTGAGTGGACAGGTTTGACAACGCGACATCTGGGCGGATCATGCAGAGACTCAGCCTTAGTGTCTGCATGTCAATTGAGTCTTCAAAATCACTTTCCTCAGAGTCTTTGGTAATTTTCATGACTTGCTCAGCGAGAGGTTGCACTTCATGTTTGTAGTCTTTTACACAAGAGTTATTATCTTGAAAGAATATTTCTAACCCCAATTTTATCTTCTTGTCAACATGATCATACCACGGTTCAGGGAATCAAAAGAAGGGAAAGTCTTCAACGTTCTTGATAAATTTTCCATTCAAAGAGTCTCTTGAAATATTCTTTTCATCTTATAAGCTTCATTTCGATCTCCATCAACAAAGTTCTTTGAGTTCACCTGATGAAGGTTGGTAACCCAGGCTACATGGGGGAAGGCCTCTTTCAAGACTATGGTCTTAATGATCCCTTGTTAGCGTCTCCCTAGCCATATTCCGGGCATTAAATGCATGTTCTTGAATATTTGAATCATATTGACATTACCATGAGGGTTGTGTTTCTAACAGACTCGGACCTTAAAGTTGTCCCTTGCTGGGAGGGGAAGTGGATCAATTCTAAAATCAGAGAGGAGCAAGTCATTCGTTACATACTGGATTTGCAATATTGAATTACTAGTGTCGACATTGTCTGTACTGTCCTCGTCCCCTAAAATGGTGATAACTTGACCTTTAGAGAAGAACTTTAGTTTATGATGGAGAGAAGAGTATACTCCTCGGATGTTATGAAGCCATGGATGATCAAGGAGTAGATTGAAGCATGTGGGTATGTTAATAACTTGGAACTTGGTGACAGCATTGATAGGTCCAACCCTTATTGTGAGTTTTATAAAGACCATTACTTCTTGATGGATATTTTCATAAGCACGCACGGCGATAGATGTAGGAGTGAGATCACTGACTTTTAGTCCTAAATGGTTTAAGGTTATGAGCGAATACACACTGAGAGAAGATCCATTTTCAATCAGTGATAGAGGGACTATCTTACCCAAGATTTCCAGGGAGATATTGAGAGCATAAATATGATTAGGGCCAAATTTTGATATCTCTTCATCAAAAAAGGAGAGGCATCTGGAAGAGTTCAGGGACCTAACCATATTTACGGCTTCTTCGGGAGTAGTGTGGAGGGAGGGACTGTTGGTCCGGTGAGGAGCTTTATCAAGGAATTTTGGTGCAACTGAGAGGACATGAAAAGCCCCCATAGGGTGATATTGGCTTGGGTCTTTTTGAGCTGATTAAGGACTCTTCTCTCTTAAATGGTCAATTTTTGACATGGGAAGTTCTTTGACAACTCCCTTTCCTTTATTTGTTTCGGTTGTATGAAGAATCAGATCTTTGTAGTGTCTCACTGACCTAGTCATATGATTTACAGAAATGAGAATGAATAAGAATCCCGTGGATTCATATACTTTGGGCTGAATGGCCACCTTATTGATTTATCCCAATAGATATTCAAAGGATATCATTCCACGTAGGTTGGTTATTGGATTGAATTTTCCTTGACTCGGTTCATCATTTGATTTATCAAAATCATCACCCCATTCAGTGGAAACTACGTCTTCTTGATAAGAGTAATCAATACACTTGACGACCTCAACGGCTTCTTCGTACAAATCCTCCCATTCAACGGGGAAGTGTAGGAGTGAAGGGACCAACCGCCCCGGGAGATTTAAAGTGGGTGAGCAACTCAAAAATGTTGCAGATTTCATTGGTCTATAATGACATATCGGCCATAGTTTGTATTAAATCATATAGAATGCATTGTTCAAGAGGTACTACCCATTCATCTGATTCCCGAGCCTACTTTCGGTCTTTTATGAACAAGCTACTGAATTTTTGCTAATCGACGGTCATCTAGGCGGGAAATTTTAGCCCAAACTCTTAGAGTTGGTCTAACACAGTCGGTAACTCCATGCCTCCCCCACTAATCAGGTGTGGAAGGCGATGCAGACCCTCGTAAGGAGTGACAAAGCTTGATCAGTGAAGCATGTAGGGTGTAGGAGAAAATATGGGCAAACCTTGAGCGATTTAGGTGAGATTGTAGGGATGATGGGTACTTTGCTGGGCAGAGTTTGAGTAGAAGGGTCAAATTCTAGGTCATTTTATAGAAAGATGGCATTTGTATATGTCGAAAGTGGGTTATGATTGGTATTGGTTTTTGGATTAGCTGATGGGGTGATGATACCTCGATCAATTAGGCCTTGGATCACATTTCTAAGGTGGAGGTATTGGTTGGTGGTATGACCTACAGATTGGTGGAAATCACAACGAGCATCGGGTTTGAAGTTTTTAGGGAGTGATTTGGTAATGGATGGGGGTCCAAGGGTTTGATAAGATTTTCTCTTAATAGGACCTGGTAGACTTTAGACAGGGGAGCATGTAGCTTGATGTATTCTTTCTTGGCAGTATTAGGGCGACATTTCAGTTCCCAAGAGGTAGCATGTTGAGTAATGTTATTAATGGTTGAGACTATAGAACTATTAAGCTTCTTATACTTTCAGGGAGTGATTTTCTTAGTCACTTTCTTTGGCTCATATTCCATTTTCATAATGCCTTTCTGAATTTCTACACCAGCCTCTCAAAGGGCTAAAAAAATATGGGTAACACTGTCTTCCTAATACTGACTTGTTCCTCCTCTAAGGGTCTATTGGTCATGGTGGCAGCTTTCTCTTTCCTATGAAGCTAATGATTGTTTCCCCATGGTTTTTCTTAAGAAACTCTAAATATCAGTGTGTAACCTCTAGCTCCTCATTATACTTGTACCAGACACGAATTCTCGAGTGACATCCTCTCAACTATGGATCCTGGATCCTTTGAGTGACAGAAACCCTTGGGTTGGTAATAGCTTTTAAGGTGCATAATTTGGGGTATGTTTCCCCGAACTTCTAGATGTCTGACATCTTGAACTTCTCTGGATGTCAAGCTTTAGGATAAGGATACGTATGGGTGTAGTCTATATACTTCTCGGATATCTTGACTTGGTCAAAGTTCTTTAATAGTAGATTGAGGTCTTCTTTGACTTTGTTAAGTTCTTCCTCTTTGTGATACATAGGTACTGGAAGATTATCCCTTAGTTGGGAAACGTTTGGAATAGGGAGTCGAGAAGGTAGCAGCCCATTGGCAGGTAGGGCACGTGGATACTCTTATGGGACCTAGAGAGTCTTGGGAGCGGGTGGACCCATAGCATGAGGAAAAACCTCGGGTTGTTCGGGAATCAGGTCCCGATGTTGCTGCATTTTATGGAGCTTGGTTTAAAAGTTATCAATCTTAGCACTGAGTTAGGCTAGGACTACCATCAGATCAGGCTGCGCATTTAGTGCTTTTTCAGTATTCTACATGAATAGCTCGTGAAGATAGATCCCAAACTTGGATAAAGTAGTGGAAGAACCGACGGAGCTTCGGGGCAGTTTGTTGGAAGACCAAAGACAATACGAAGCCAGGCCAAAATTGGGTATTTGATCGACTAGAGAGGGAAAACGGTTCAAATTTATTTTTGGAAGAAAGAGGGAGAAATATTTTGTTATTTTAGGAAGGCGGACAAATATTTTTGGTAGTTTTTGTTTTCGAAAAAAGGAGTGAACAAGAAAAGGAATCTCAACATTATTATTATTATTATTATTATTATTATTATTATTATTATTATTATTATTATTATTATTATTATTATTATTATTATTATTATTATTATTATTATTATTATTATTATTATTATTATTATTATTATTATTATTATTAGGTTTTCACTTGTATTAGGTTTGCCTAAATGCAGAAAAATGCAGGATAGGACCCGAGCCTCGGAAAATAGGGATTAAAAATATGTAAGACACAATTTGACTCGTTTTCGGGCTCATGGATAGGGTCTTGTTTTGAAAAAAGGCCAATAATGCTAAAATTCAGGCGGTATTCCGACTCGAAATTTTGATAGAGTTTCTCATGGTAACCGCCAAACTAAATATGAGTGTCCTAAGTTTGATGCCTATATGAGGTTTATGCATTTTTTGGGTTGGTTGAAGAATTACTCCCTTCGCATGACTTCCACAAGACACCTCTTGCTTATAAGGGCAATTATTCATCGGTACGTATGGACATGCCATTTTTATATACTTGAATGTACACAAATTGCCTCACTATATACCTCACGGGGATAGTAAGTGTGGGAAAGAATTTGATATACTCGACGTACGTAACCGAGTTCCCTGCTATGTACTTTCTGTTGTGAGTTCGGTTAAGCGATACGATACAGGGGTAACCATTCGATATACGTCGAAGGTAAGAGGCCAATGGAAGGTGAGAGTCATGTAGGTGCATATGTACACATGTAGAAAAGAATAACACCAATGCAGAACTATAGTCTAGTCCCCTTAAAAGCACGTCCCCACCAAAGTCACTACTGTGGCCATCATGAGAGGGCTGGGGGGACTTCCCTCTGGTGTGCATAGGGGATTATGTCCTTTCTCTAAGCACTTGGCCATCATTAATATAGTATAATATGTAGAGATAGAGTCGCCAACATATTTTACACAAAATAGGCAAAAAAAATGTTGTCACCTCAAGAGAACGACATCAAGGACGATAATGATGCTTGCAGAACCAAGTAAGATCCTTCCCACTTTTGAGGTCAACTTTACTGATTTGGAAACCATTTGGTCGATCAAGCAAAGACTTGGTACTAAACACCATCATAGGCCGACCTCGTTCTTACCCGGCTATAAAAGTTTTACTACTTTTTTTGTAGCTAGACCAACTTAGAAAATTTCCTCAACCCTCATTTTTTAGATTACCTCATCTTACCCTTCCCTGATACCTCAGGATATGGTTTTGAGTTCTCTCACAAAGAAGAAGGAAATTTCTCAGTAGAAATAAACTTTTCCTCCTTTGAGCCTATAGATGTTTATCTAGTGGCGAGAAATATTCATTCTTCATATATGGTGAAATAAAAAATCCCCAATATCCTCTTTAGGATCAAGTCGCCTCCCCCAATGATCAAAAGACCATAAATTAGGGTTCTAATCATCCTGTCCTCGTGGACACATCCCCTGCCAAGAATCATAAACCTATGTCTAAGAGGTTAAGGAAGGATACAAATCCTCCTATGTAAATGGTTAGAAAGAAACTAGCAAATAAGGACAAGAGTATTGCTCAATCTGTTGCAGTTAACCATGCGCTTGCTTGCGAGTTGATTAATGTTGCAGTTCTCCCTGCCAATGAAGCTTTTGAATCTTCTCTCTCTCACTTAAGATCGGTAGATCAGGAAAATCATAATTTTGGCCCTTGTAAGTTGGTTGTCTATTATATAATTGTTATCATATTTCCTCAACTATCTTTTCTAAATTAATTTTTTGAACGTTTATCTTGTAGTTATTGATTGATTATAACCAGTATCTGAGGAGGAATGATAAAATGAAAGACTTTCCCTCTGGTGTTGATGAGGCTTTAAAGTAATGTGAAAATATTTAGAAGTTGTTGGTCACACTCATGGGGAACAAATGAATGATAAGATGAAGCTGGAATAGAAGGTCAGATCATTACAGTTGGAGCGAACAACACTGCGAGTATCACCAAAAAGGAGACTAAGGAAACTAGGAGGGTTACCAACTAGGGTAGAATTCAGGTGGTAGAGGTAAAGCCCAAGGCTACCAAGGATAAGGAGGATGCCTTAGCAAGAGGCTAGGATAAGGCATTCTCAAATATCTCTATACAGATAGATTATTTGAAGAAGTCATCCTTCAAATATAGTCAGGATGCGGCCATTGCTAAGGTTGGCACCGCTGAAGGGTTTGAAAATTTTCACTTGCACAATCGTGAAAATCTTCCTCGAATTAATGAGGAGATGGATGACAAGGACGATGTTAGTGAGTCTGCATCCAATGAGCAGTTAGTGGTCACTAGGCAAGTAGAGAATTATGTTGAGGCTGATAAAGATAAGGTGGGATATGGATCTCTATACTTTAGGAGTTTTAGGCTTTATCTTTTTTTTTTGCATCTTAAAATGTATTACATTGTTATAACTCTTATTTTTATTATAATAAAATGAAGTTATATTCCCCATATTGTTGTCTTGGTTAAATTCTTGCAAGTTTGTTTTCTTGGAAAATACTTATATCCAACCACCTATTTTCAATTTAATACGAGGATGGCATATCTGGTCGTTTTTCGGAGCGACTTTCAAGAAAAGTGTAATCCTTTATTAGACATTGGTCATGAAGAAATGGATGAGAATGAGGTTGTGGAGTTTCTAGGCCAAGACATATATGCTCAAGCCAAACAAGCATATTTAAGTTTGCATTGCCTTTTCCATCTGGAAGTTTCAAATAATACTGCGTGTCATGAAATGGTTATCTTCCTGAAGCAAAGCCACAAGGACACTGCAACAAATATTTATGTCGATTATGAGAAAATCCAGCAAACTTGCTGAAGAGCAGTGGATTTGATCAAAGGTTTCTTTCTTTTTGTTAGCTTACTCTAAGAAAGAGTTCGTTCTTGACTCAAATCTAAATAGTGCCAGAGAGATCGCCAAGTCGCTGGAGCAAGAGAATAATGCCTTACGTATTGATCTTCAAGGTCTTAAGAACCCAAAGTGTACCGACCAGAATGAAGGTTTATCCTTATTAGAATAATAGAATGCTCGCCCAATGGAAGAGTTTGAGCAAATAAAGAAGTCTAAGGGCAAAGGTTAATCCTCTTAACAGTAGTGTAGGATTTCACAGTCAATAGAGGAAGAGATGACTAAGAAGACTATGTCCGACCCAATCACTATCATAAAGAATCAGTTTTCAACCCTTAAGATGTTAAATGAGAAGGTAGAGCACCTTATGTATCGATTTTTTAATCAACCTCGTACTGTCTATAATGATGGTTACGATGAATCCCTTACACACTTAGACGCAGAACTTGATCATGCCCATAAACATGGCTATAAATAAGGATGGCTTTACTCCCTCATAATGATGAAGTTTCTAAAGGAGAATGAATTATGGTATTATCATGATCTAGGCTTCATTGAATATCCCAATACTCCTTTTAAACTTGATGTTTCTGGATTCCTCCGAGTGCGTTTAATTAGAAAATACCTTAGGGGCTATGGCCTATAGTGGGATGATGAGCTTCATCAATCACTATATTTGACGAATAAAAAAAGTTTTAACAGTCAGACAAGGCTTAGATATCTGATCACTTACATCACCCCTCGTTCATTGGATACTCCCCTCGTTGGGTTTAAGAAGGAACCAAGCGAGAACCTCGTTCTCTCTGACAACTTGTTGTATTTTCATGTTGATTGCTTTATAATAATTTTTCATGATTTATAATGAAAATCCACATCGTTCTTTCTTCTGCGTAAACTTATAAACTATTTATTATTTAAAGAAGGTCCACTATTAGTTTAGTCTTATGATTATAAGGTTAGCTGTTGCTCGACATATCTGCCTTACTAGTTACTGATGTTGGACGAACCCGAGTCGTCCTTCCTTTGGTTATAGTAACGTGTAATTTTGCTTACTAGTTGTGAATACAAAATTTATGGATTTATTCGCATCTTAGGCTAAACACACATAAATTCAAATTTAAACAAATTTTTCTCAATTTAATTTAGTGTGCATGTAATGATGAAGTTCAAATTAAATAATCCAAACTAAACTAGCATGTGAAGAAGTAAGGAAAAATCCTTTTGGCAAAAACTCTATCTTAATACTATATCAGAATTAACGGACACTATATGACTTACAGACTACTTAGCTCTCAAATTGTAATGCATATTTATTCAAATCTTCTACAGATACATCACAGTCTAGCACCGTCCACATGAAACAATCTTCTTTTATTATCCACTAATTAGCCTTCTTCTTTAACACTAGAGCCTTAATTCCACAAATAAGTAGTATAGATGAACTCTACAAGGGTTTTTGAACATAGATTGTGTTTTTCTTAATTTGGTAAAGTGATGTCTAAATTTTCAAGGGGTTTGGATGAAAACCGGTAGAGTTTGATCACAAAAGGAACTATAAAATGTCTTGGAAAGGGGATAAAAAGAGTTCCTTAAAACTGTAATCCCACATCTCTATTTATAAGCAAGTTTGTTGCAAAAGCATAGGCATTCGAGATTTGGATCATATTTGATTAAAAAACAAAAACTTGTGCTCTTGTTCGAATGACCAGGTACCTCATTCGAAATTCTTACCCTTTTTTGTTCGATTAGGTTTCCAATGGAACTTCGAACGATATTCTAGTGCTTGAATAAAAGACATCTCATTCAAATGTGGAAAACTTGTTCTAGTGACGTACCCAATCTCATTTGAACGACATCTAACAAAACTTCGAATGACATTCCAAAACTGACCAAAAGGCATCTTCCCAAATCTTGTTCGAATGATGGAATCTCGTTCTAATGACACTGTGTAAACTCGTTCAAATTACCTGATAATCTCATTCTAACGAGGTAATGAGATTTCAAAAAATTCTATAAAAAATATTTAAAAATATTTTGAAATGCAAACTCTTAAAAAATGACACCTGGAAAACTAAAGTCTTTACCAAACTACATCATAACTCTTCATAATGATATTAAGATGAATGATCTCTAATCTTGTAAATGTCATCAACTTCTTGTCTTCGTATACGTGTAAGTAGTCATGAAGGTGTCATGAGGTGAAGCAGGATAAGAAAAATAAATACTAAATTGAGTAATTATAAAACTTGATCTTACAAATCTCCCCTTTTAGCCATTCTTGTAAAAAACACAAATTGAAGCCAAATTGACCCCTATGACTAATATAGCTATTTCCCTCCCAAATCAAGAAACGGAAATGCATAAATTTATAACTCTTCAACTGAAAAGCCTCCATATCTTCACTTTGTGCGGTCTAAGAAATCATCATCAAGGAGGAATGACTTACACACATGAGCCGTGATGAGTACGAGTTTAAATAATAAATAAAACTTCCCCTCAATTTGTTCTTCCCCTTTTTCTTCTAATAGACAAAGGAGTAGAATCTAATCATGAATAATAAGCATCACATGAAGAAGTAATGATATCATCACAAAGATAATCGATAATCACAATTAATGATAATCAAAAGGCATAATGTGCTCTTCCTTTATCAAACAATAATTATTGATTTTTTCAATTTTTCAAGTATAACAAGTATAAGTATAAAAATACATATAGCTAGAAAAATACATAGTCACATGGAATATAACTAAAATATCCTAATCGTGAAAACGAAATATAATTTTGTGAACATTTTCCTTAGGTAAATCAACATAAACATTCATAACATAGGTGCACGGAGTCATGAGATATTTCTAAAGAAATAATTGAATTTCTACCTGTGGTGACAATTATTATGCAACACAAATAGATAAGAGAAACGCAATCACCAAGTAATAATAAGGAATGCAAAATGACAATCACACAACAAAGGATGTACGTGGTTCAACAAAGATGCCTATGTCCACGGTGGTGCAGTTAGTATTATTTCTATGTTCTCCGGAGAGTGATTATAGAGAATACAATATGTCCCTTGCCCCGAACCTAGGGTTATTATATACATGTTTATTTCAGTAAGTGGGGGTGTTGGTATCTCCCACGTTTTCCATCTCTTCCTAGAACCTATCTTAATTGGAATATGGGAAGAGACTAAATCATAATCGGTTAAGACATGGAGGGTCTGGTAAGTGGGGGTGTTGGACTCCCCCACGTTTTTCGACCGTCGTTTCAACCTTCTCAGCATTCTTCCATTTCCTGTGAGCTCTAGTGATTCACACTCTCTTCTCTCGGTCTCCATTCTTATCACTTCCTTGTTATTTGGGCTCGTGATTCTTCATCGTTCGAGTCGAACTTTCATCTTGTAAGTCTCCTGTTCCTTCTCTTTGTATTTTCTCTTTGAATTTTTAGTTCTCCAAGGGTTTCCCAATGGCAAAGATTTGTAATAGGTCGGTGTCTGAGTTTAGGAAGTTTTATAACATCCCAGAGTGGGTAGAGATTGAGTGTGTTCCTCCCCTAGAAATGTTAGAGAAATAGAGGGTGCCCATTGGATCCATGTTTTGATGCTTTCCCAAGGGGGACTTACTTTTCCTCCCAACGACCTGTTCTTGCACTTCTTTGGTTACTTCAATATTATTCTTGTACAGTGTTCGCCCAATGTGTGGAAGATAATTAATGGCATCCATAGAATCAATCAGTTATATGGTACCAAGTTAGGGCTTGCCGAGGTCTGTTTTTGCTACTCTTTTTCTTGAACTAGTTCTGGTGTTCTCTATCTCAAATCCAGGAGCCCTGACAGGGTATTGGTAGTAAACCTACTTGATTCCCATAAGGAATATTGGAAAAAGGGTTTCCTTGCTATAAACTGGCAGTTTTCTCCCCAGCCTGAAAGGTCAAGGTCTGATAGGTTATCTGTTCCCTTTTATGGGGAAGAATACATAGGTAGACTTTGCTCTATTCTTTCAATTTTGTTGATTTGTGATCTTTTTAATTTTTCTCTATTTTTTCTTCAGCGAGGTCGAAGAACTTGGAACCTGCTCTCAGTGAGGTCCGTCTCTCTGAATTGGTCAAGGCCTGGAATATCAGGGAGCCCTTAGCTGACGGCGAGCATCCCCGGTCCGCTGCTTTTTTGCTCGAATATAAGAACATTGGTTCTAGTTTGATAGCGAGTCCGGTAGACAGTATCCCTGAGTTTGATACCTCTGAAGAGACTGCTGCTGATCCTATTCAGTTGGACGAGGAGGAGAGCAGTTCTGGGAGTGATATCGCAGGTGGTGCTGAAGGAAACTTTGATGAAGGGAGCTCCGGTGGTAGTATCTCTTCTGATTTGGAGAAAGTATCTGAAGCTCGAGAATCTTTGAGCACATCCAGCAGTTCAAGAGAGGAGATGGTTCCTCTAAGGAAAAACCTGATTCGGGATGATGATGACGATGATAACGTGCTCCTCGCTCAGAGGTCAAAGAAGCAAAAGTCTAGTACTGGGGCTATAACTACTGGCTCTCGGTCTTCTACTCAAGAGCAAGAGAGTAAGAGGAAAGAGGAAGAGCAGATGAGAGAGAGGGGGAGAAAAAATGAGGAGGAAATAAAGAAGATGAAGGAGAAGAGGAGGATAGAGGAGAGGAGGAGAATGGAGAAGGAGAAAAAGGAAGAGAGAAGAAATATGGAGTCAAGGACGAAGGCTGGGCAAGCCTTAGTCCCGGTGTCTGCTTTTCTTGAGGGAGCCTCAGTTTCCGTTTCTACTCAATTGGCTCCTGTGCTGCTCGAGAGGGCAGTTCTTCCTGCAGATCGCCAGAGGGCGCTGGGGTCTGATCAATTGGCCCTAAAAATTAGCCAGAGGCTAGCCCTGGTAAGATCTTTTCCATTTTCTAATGCTTAACAAGTTTTAGTTGTTTCCCCTTCCTGATCTCTTCTTTGTTTTTGGTAGTTTCTGACTGACTTCGCTGTGCTCTATCGTTCTCGTGACGAGCTGGTGAGAAGGAATGGTGAGCTGGAGAAGTAGAGGGCTGCTTTGGAATTAAGGGGTACTCAACTGGAGGCTGATTTAAAGACTGCTAATGCCGACCGAGTTTCCTCTGACCTGGCCCTCGTCAATTCTAATTGAGAGAGGGATGCTGCGGTTAATGAGCTGAACGAGATGAGGCAGGCCTATGACCTGGTCTGCTCGAGCAAGCTGACTATCGTAGAGGAGAACAAGGTGCCGACCAAGCAGTTAAAGGAGAAAGAGTCCCAGGCAGCCACCATCAAGGAGGATTCATACAACTCCGGGTGGACTGCTGCATATGAAGATGTCGAGGTTCAGATAGGCTACAGATAGGCTACATCAGCCGTCTGAACTTTAAGAAGGGTTAGAACAAGGCCCTCTTAGCTACTGGTGTTGATGATAACTATCCTTTATTTGACGAGCATGACCCGGGCCTGAAGCCGACTGTGGATGAAGAAGCCCCTGCCCCTGCTATAGAAGGCATTGGGCCTGTCTCCCAGATGTTTCCTGCCGAGGTCCTTCCTCCTCAGGCGATAGAGGTTGCCCCTGCTGAGGGGGTGCTTCTATTGTCGTTGACAAGGGGAAGTAACTAGCTACCTCTGGGCAGCCTGAGGTTGCTAATTAGTTTTCATCTAGGGTTACTTTTTGTATCTTTGTTTGTAACTTTTCTTTTTACTGCTCGATGTACTTTACCCCTTATCAATGAAAAGGTTTATTTTTCCCAGTGCACTGATTTGTCTTCCTTTTCTATGCCCTCTTATGTCTTGTAGTTGATTGATGCAGAAGAGTATATTCCTACCAAATCTCAATTGGGCAGGACTTTTGGTCCCAATGCAAGTCCTCAGGTTCGCCAGGCCTTTGTTAGGCTTTGCAAATATCTTAGGTCAAGGAATCAAAAGTATAAGGATCAGTCTGAGCTTGTGGCCAAGTTGAAGGACAGACTCCAAGATATAATAGAGGTTGGTGCTTTAGTGCAAGAAGAGGTGAATGCACTGAGAACAAAGCTTCTCGATGCTTCTGAGATTAAACAGGTTGGGGAAATGCTTAGGTAAGAAAATGAAGCTTTAAGGAAAGAGGTCTCGCGACTTAGGGAGTATGCACCGAGCACCGCTCCTGCAGTATTGCGAGGCTCTTCATCGTCGTGAGCTAGGGCTGGCTCGAGTGACGTTCCTCCTGTGCTGTAAGGTTCTACTGGTCCATTCGTTCCCTGAACTGGCAGGAGCACTAGGAGTTCAGATAGGGAAATGGAAGAGCTTCGCAGTGATATCCAGCGAGCATATGTGATCGTTGCTGGGCTTCAAAGGGATATTACTCGGCTGCGGCACCTGTTTAAAAAAGGACCTCGGTGAGTATGGGCCGACGATTATGACCAGGGTTGGCTAGATGCTCTGACAAGGCTGATAGAATTTGAAGAGCTTTCCTTCATCAGGGGGAGGTTGAGTGCTTTAAAGGAGATGCAAGTTCCAAGGAACTCAATGCTCTGGTATCGCCATGAAATATCTCCTTCCACTCGGATGCCCAATCCCTTACGGAGAGATGATTAGTGGATACCCATCGATGCCATCCCTCGGCAGCTATTGGAGTCGGATGCTAACGAAGTCGAGGAAGAGTTAGTTCCTGCTCCCGATGATGGTCGAAGAGGTCAAGTGGCTGATTATCTCGTTCAGAGGCCTCACCCCCACTAAGATTTTTCCAGTAGTTACTCTGTGTATTTTGTATTAAAGTGACGTTATGTCAATGTTTTGGGCGAGCTCGCCGACTAAACATGTATTGTACTTGTTGTAAATATGGTGGATTAATATAAAATTTATGTTTTGGGCTAATTTAGCCGACTAAACAAGTGTATTATATTCTCCATATTCTCACTCCTTTATGATATCTAAATTTATATTATTGCGCAAGTGTCCTTCCAGTCCAGTATACTATCGAGATACCATTGTGCACCACTTTACCTTTTAGGTCGTGTTGTCACACTCCCTTAGTCCTAAGTGTGGCAATTGGCGAGGACACACATGGTGTTGGATGCTCTATCCGATCAGGATTTTATTCAACCAAATATGGTTTGGCGACCAGTTTTAATTTGGCCATATTGCCTAAGGATCTCCTGTAGGGCTTCATATATTGCCAGGGGCAATGCTAAGAGGTCTTTCGTGTTTCATAACGAAAGCCTGAGGAGGGTGATTTCCCTGCTATGGTGTAATGGTCAATGTGCCTGTCATTTAGAAAAAGGTGTGTGATAAAGCTTATATAACTGTTACTCATTAGAATGCAGTCGTTAAACGGCTTTCATTAATGACAAGGAAAATGAACTACTAGTTCCACAACAGCAGCATAAAAGAAGAATCTAAAAATAGAATTTCTTGAGATTGGCTGCGTTCCATGCTCAAGGGATTTCTCTGCCTTCCATCGTTTCTAAGTGATATGCGCCTTGCAGATTATCTTTTGTTATCTTGAATGGTCCTTCCCAGTTTGGCCCTAGCTTACCGTCTGATGGTTTCACTGCGCTGCCCCAGACTTTCCTTAGGACAAAATCCCCAACTCGGAATGTCCTTGGGTTGACCCTCTTGTTATAATGCCTTGCAAACTGTTGCTGATAGCTTGCTAGTTTTACTAGGGCTAGCTCTCGGCGCTCGTCGGCTAGGTCGAGCTCAACGGGCATGCTGCATCATTATGGCCCTGGTCGACAAGGCTGGACCTCATTATCGGCCAGCCGTCTTCTAATGGGATGACTGCTTCCATTCCATATGTCAGCAAAAATGGGGTCTCCCCTGTTGCTCGTTGTGGAGTGGTTCGATAAGCCCATAGAATATGTGGTAATTCATTCACCCACACGCTTTTGGCTCTCTCTAATCGCTTCTTTAATCTGTCGATCACAGTTTTGTTGGAAGCTTCGGTTTGTCCATTGCTTTGAGGATAGGCCATCGAGTTGAAATGGTGTCTAATTCCATATTGTTTACAGAAACTCTGAAAAGAGCCGCTCTTGAACTGCGTTCCATTGTCGGTGATAATGGTTTTGGGGATGCCAAAACGAATGATTATATTTCTCCATATGAACCTTATCATAGCTACATCTCAGATGTTCGCTAGGGATTCTGCCTCAATCTATTTGGTGAAGTAGTCAGTCGCGACCAGCAGATACTTGCGATTATCGGTGGCGGTAGGAAGTGGTCCTACGATGTCCGTCCCCCATTGGGCGAACGACCATGGGATGGATAATGATTTTAGGTCTCTAACAGGTTGGTGGACCATAGGAGCGTGAAGCTGGCATTTCAAGAACTTGCGGACATACATCGTAGAGTCCATTTGTATATATGGCCACCAATAGCCCTCCTTTATTGCTCGAAAAGACAGATATCTTCCTCCAATATGGCTTCCACAGATTCCTTTGTGAAGCTCATGTAGAACTTGCTCAACATCCTTTGGGTGAACGCATTGGAGGTAGGGATCGGAAAATGATCTCTTGTATAGCCTGCCCTCAGGAGATAAGTGAAAGCGAGCAGCTTTGACTCTTATCTGGTGAGCAGTCTTGTTATCATCTGGAAGTGTGCCATCCTTTAAATAGTCCCTTAATGGGTCCATCCAGCTGGGTGCAAACTCAATTCGGAGAACCTACTCCACACTTGGTTGCTCGCTATTACGGTTAATGCTCGGGTGAGAGAGGAAATCGATGGGGATTATCCTTTTTAAGTCGGAATCGATTGCTGAGCTTAGGGCTGCTAGGGCGTCAGCATGGCTGTTCTGCCCTCTGGGAAACTGTTGGACATTGATCTCTTTGAAGCTCGCCATTAGCCTTTTTACTAAGGCGAGGCACGCTGCCATTCTTTCATCTTTTGCATTGTAATCTCCACTTATCTGATTGGAGACTAATTGAGAATCGCCGAACACCTGTAAATGCTTTGCTCCCAAAGTGTGCGCCTTCTGGAGGTCGGCTATTAAGGCTTTGTATTCTGCTTCATTGTTTGGAGGCTGCAAATCCAAGCCTGATTCCTTGTTCAAGGATTGTATCCTTTAGAGTAATGAGGACAATGCCCACACCTGCCCCCTTTGAGTTGGAGGCTCCATCAACGAACAATTTTCAGGTTTCCTTTGTTGCGTCGTTCCCCTTTTATCTTGTTGGTGGAGGTTGGTTGGAGGGTTGCTCACCTGTGAATTCGGTTATGAAATCAACAATGATATGCCCCTTGATTGCCTTCCTTGGTTGAAATTGGATGTCAAATCGTCCGAGCTCGACTGACCATTTAGATAGTCTGCCCGACAAATCTGCCTTCCTCAGTATTTCTTTAAGGGTGTGTGATGTAAGGATGATTATAGCGTGGGCTTCAAAATAGTGCTTCAGCTTCCTCGAAGCCACTACTAGTGCAAAGGCGAGCTTCTACAGTGGTAGGTACCTCTGCTCGGCGTCTAGTAGGGTCTTGCTCGTGTAATAAATGGGGTGCTGGATTCCTGCAAATTCGCACATTAATGTAAAACTGACATTGTGGTTGGAAACGAAGAGGTACAAGTATAAGGGATTTGCTTCCTGTGGTATGACGAGCAGTGGTGGGGAACTGAGGTAAGCCTTGAGTTCGTCCAGTGCCTATGAGCAATCTTGGTTCCATTCTACCATTTTGTTTCCTTTTAGAAGCTGGAAGAAAGGCTTACACTTCTCAGAGGACTTTGAAATGAATCAGTTTAAGGCAGCGAGCATACCGGTGAGCTTTTGTACGTCTCGAATCGTGCGAGGAGGTTGTACCCTGTTTATTGCATCGATCTTGTCTGGGTTGGCCTCGAGGCCTCTCTTACTGACCAAGTACCCAAGAAATTTTCCTGAATGGACACCGAAAGAACACTTGCTCGCGTTAAGTTTCATACGGTATTTCCTGAGGATGTCGAAGGTGCTTGATAGGTTTGAGAGGTGGTCTTATTTTTTCTTTCTTTTAACGAGCATATCATCGATGTAGACTTCCATGGTGTCTCCCATTTCACCCTTGAACATCTTGGTGACCAGCCGTTGGTAGGTTGCCCCTGTATTTTTGTGCCCGAAGGGCATGACCTTGTAGCAGTATAGTCCGACTGAGGTGATGAATGCTGTTTTGTCCTGGTCTGGGGCATACAGAGGGATCTGATGATACCCAGAGTATGCTTCCAGAAAACTCATTCTCTCATGAGCTGCAGTAGCGTCTACCACTTGATCAATTTTTGGGAGGGGTAAACTGTCCTTAGGGCATGCTCTATTGAGGTCGGTGAAGTTGATGCAAACTCTCCACTTCTTGTTGCTTTTTGGAACTACTACTGGGTTGGATAACCATTCGGGGAATCTCACCTCTCGTATGGATCCTGCATCCAGTAGTTTTTCTACTTCTTTTTCTACGGCTTTTACCTTCTCGGGTGCAGTTCACCGTGCCTTTTGCGTGATTGGTTTGAAGGTGGGATTGACGTGAAGCTGATGACAAACCATACTAGGATCAATTCCAGGCAGCTCGTATGGTTCCCACGCGAAAACATCTACGTCGTGTCTCAGCAGAGTTGTCAATTCCTTTTGATCCTGGTCAGTGAGAGAAGCTCCAATCAAGAAAACTTTGTCACTATCGCTATCTCCAGCTGTAACCTCTACTAGGTCTTCGATGACCCGTTTAGAGGGGAGGAGCCTGGTCTCCTCTACTCCAGGTCTTCCGTACTTTAATTGCTATTTAGAAGGTGTCAGACCTTCTTGTTCTTCATCTTTCTCGCTGGGTTGATCGGCCTTCTTCGCTGGCCTTGGTCAGATGGATGCTATGAAACACCTTCTTTCCATTGCTTAATCGCCGTGGATCTCCATTACTCCTCGCTCGGTTACATACTTGAGTTTATGATGATAGGTCGAGGAGACTACCTTCATCGCATGTTGCCATCCCCTGCCGAGGATGGCTTGGTATGGCGAGTCGATGTCAACCACCAAAAACTCAAGCATCTTGGAGACATTTCCCGTGCGTACTGGCAGTACAATCTTTCCCAGGGGCGTAGTTATTTTTCCAGTGAAGCCAACTAAAGGTACAGTAGCTTCCTTTAGGTCGGCGATGCTTAACTTCAATTTTATGAATATGTCGAGATACATTACCTCGGACGAGCTTCCTTGCTCGACGAGCAACTTGTCGACGTCAAAGTTAGCTATCCTGAGGGTAATGATCAAAGCATCGTGATGTGGGGTTCTCACTCCCACCAGATCTTCATTTGTGAAAACAACATGCTTATTATAGTTGACGTCATCTGCTCGTCGACGCTTTCCTGACTCTGACTTCGCTGGATCGATCTGAAAAGCTTGCATCACCGCTGTAAGCTTCTTCATCTCCATTCGAGATGAATTTCCTTGGATCTACTTGGCATCAGATGCCCCATGCATTACCGCGAACTCATGTCTAGCATCATCTTCGAGCACGTTGTCAGGTCTCGCCTCTCTGTTGGTAGCCGCTTTCTCTGCCTTCTTCTCCACAAACTCGTTCAAATGCCTGAATTGGTCTAGCTCCTCGAGCTGAGACTTAAGGGCCTTGCAATGCTCGGTCTTATGTCCCCCCTCTTTATGAAAAGCGCATCTCAGCGCGTTGTTTATTTTTGAGGGATCTCCCCCCATTTTCCTGGGCCACTTGATGAATGGTTCGTCTTTGATTTTCGCGAGAATTTTGTAAATTAGTTGTCGGAAGACGGTGGTTACCGCCTGAAATGCTCTTGACACATCATTATTGCCTCCGTTCTTGGGGCCATTTCTTCCCCCGTTCTTTCCTCCTTTCTTCTGGTTCTCAGTTTTATCACTGCAGCGAGCTTAGTTCGATCGTTTTCTGTTGTGCCGAGGCGGTTCACATCTTCCACCTTGGCATACTTCTCAATGCGGGCCATTAGGTCATCGATGGTCATGGCTTCTTTCTTTGTCAAGGATTGGAACATAAGGAAAGAGCTGGGTAGCCCAATTTTGAAAGAGGCCACTTCCACTTTCTCTGAATAGTCCTCGACCTCGTTGAATAATTCCCAGTACCTCTTCGCGTAGTCTCGGAGGGTCTCTTGGGGTGTCTTTTTCATTGTCAGCAGGGCATCCATCCTTTTAGGATGGGAGCTACTAGTAATGAATTGGGCCGTAAAGAGCTCGGCCAGGGATTGAAACTTCTGATGGACCGATGGGGGAGCCTTTTGAACCATTTTGGTGCCACGTCATGCAGGCTCGAGGGGAAAATTTGACACATTAGTGCGTCTCGGTGGGTTATGGCCTGTCGGTATTGCCTGACGTGATCAATGGGATCAGTCTTATCGTCATAAATTTTGAACCTTGGAATGGCAAACTTCTTGGGGGCTTCTTCTTCCTCAATTTCCCTTGAGAAAGGTGATTTCATCTGAGTTTTGAGAGCTCGCCTAGCGAGTTCTCGGGTCGTTCTAGTACCGTGATGGGCAGGATGTTGGTCCATCTCCCTTCAGACCAGATTTCGTATGTTCTCGTTGTTGCGATACGGGTTTTTGTGGCTGCGAGCTAGTTGCAGTTGCTCGAGCAGGTCATCCTCTGACTCGTTTCCCTCGGCTCTCTAGGATCCGCGCCTGGGGCTCCTTCCTCGACTGCGAGACTTGCTCGCCTGAGGGCTAGGAGTGTGGTACGGACGTTTCTTGGCACTACGATGGAGCTCTCTATCCATTATTCCTAATCTTATTTTGAGGCGAGCGTTCTCAGCCTCGTGCCCACGAGAAGACTCCCTCTGCTCTTAGAGCCTCGCCTTGTATGCATCAATCAACCTGGATATCTGTGTGGATCTCGCTGGTCCTTAGCTTTCTTTCGAGGCTGGCCTTTCTGGGCGAGCCCTGTGATCTGAACGCCGAACTTCAGACCTAATCCTACGAGGAGTAGGGGGTTCTAGAATATCCCCTGCCTGGGGAGCATTACTACTGTGACCAGACATTTAGAACTCCTTTTTTGGTGTGGGATTTCTCAGGAAAGATAAATGTTCCCACAGACGGCGCCAATTGTGGTGACAATTATTATTCAACACAAATAGATAAGAGAAACGCAATCACCAAGTAAGAATAAGGAATGCAAAATGACAATCACACAACAAAGGATGTACGTGGTTCAGCAAAGATGCCTACGTCCACGGTGGTGCAGTCAGTATTATTTCTATGTTCTCCGAAGAGTGATTATAGAGAATACAATATGTCCCTTGGCCCGGACCTATGGTTTATTATGTACATGTTTATTTCAGTAAGTGGGGGTGTTGGACTCCCCCACGTTTCCCATATCTTCCTAGAACCTCTCTTAATGGGAACATGGGAAGAGACTAAATCATAATCGGTTAAGACATGGAGGGTCTGGACTTTGGGCCGCCACAAATGGGCTACTCGTCTAGGCCCATCATTCTAATTTCGGGTACCCACACTACCTTAGGTGTAAAATATTTAACTCAAATGAATTTGACTCAACTTATGTAATATTCCATGAATTTTAATGATTCTAAAAATAATAACACCAAACTATTTAATGCTTTCCAATATAGTCCGTTATGCAAACCCATTGATCTTATAATTTATAACTCCTTCAAAATCTCACATATATAAGAATTCACTCTCTAATATTTTAAAGAAATCATAATACTCATATGTAACAAAACATCAATGAATATAACATAAACAGCCTTGACACTTCTGTTTTCCTGTGTTGTTAATCTTTTTAGAATATTTTTGCAAATGGTGGACTTTAACACAAAGAGAATTTTGCCCTTTCATAGCCCCTTTCCATTACTTAACATATATTAATATTTTTTTGAGAAACAAAATCCGAGCAATGGTTCTTACAAGAACAACTTATCTCTTTTTATATTTGGTTTATTATTAAGTAGAATTGAGATGCGAACATCATATTTGACACATGATAATCAAGTACAATATTCAAAAAGTTTGTGCACATCTGCTATAAAGGTGATAAAGAGTCTAACATTTAGAATGTAATCAAGAATAATCAACGAAATATTATCCATGCATTATTAAGCACACTAACAAAACAAAGACATGTCTCAAAGCAGTATGATAAAGTCACGTGAATGGATGGAATATAGGGATGATTCGAATATCTTTATTGTTCATCCATATATGGTGAAAAATAAAAATACAAAATCTTTTTATCTTTTTGTAAATTTTTATAAAAATAAAATCTTTTTCAATTTTTCCATGTTTTTCAAAACAAAAACAAAAAGCTTTTTGATTTTTCAACCTCTTTTGAAAAATATAAATATTTTTGAAAATTTTCAAAATCTATAAAAAAGAAAAACATATGAAGGCAATGATAATATGATTTAGAAATAGGGATATTAGATATGATCATGATAAACATCCTACACCAGATAAAGTACCCGAACTCAGTCAACAGAGAAAACACCCAAAGACTTTCTAAGATCCTTGAATCTAAGTGCAACTCAAGGTTTCATGAAAATATCGGTTAATTGATGTTTGGTGGTCACAAATCTTAAGTACACAGCCATTTCCTCGAGGAGATCAGGAATAAAATGCTCACGTATCCTAATATTCTTTATGCGAGAATGTTGGACCGGATTACGGGATATATGGATCACAGTCGTATTATCATAAGAAATAGTTAGTGTGCCTTGTGAAATCCTATTATATTTCAACATTTTCTTCATCCATAAGAGTTGTGTGAAATAACTCCCGGTGGCAATATACTTAGCCTCTGCCATGGACAAAGATATGGATTTTTGTTTCTTATTTCACTAAGAGATAAGAGCACTTCCAAAGTAAAAACACCCACCTGAGGTGCTCCTACAACCATCAAGTATGTTTACCTTGGAGAATGGGATCATGTAATGAATTTTGGAGACAAAACGATGGAAAAAAATGCTAGAATTCTCGGCTGTAATTGGTCCATCTATCGATCAACGTTCGTAGTTGATCAATCGACATGTTTAGTCAATCGATCGACTCCCCCTATATTTGTGATAAAATTTCCTTTTAAGGTTTAACCAATCCCAAATTTTTTAGAATTATTGGTGTGGACTATTTCAACATATTGGGACTTAGGAAAGGTTAGTAGGGGTATATATGAGGCTCGAAAAATATTAGTTTGGTTTGGGATTAAATGATAAACTTACGAGTGTCCGACAAGTTAAAATTATGGGAACTGGAATTTAATTCGAATAAACAATAACATAAGGTTAGAGACAGTAGTAGGGGGACTTTAAATTACTGAAATAACCTTAGAGACAAGTGGGAGACTTAGTAAACGTTTGGGATAGGTTTAAATACTCAGATTTATATGACGAGAGTTATCGCGCTAAACATATTACGTATAATAATCGGGATGAAATTTTACTACGTATGAGACTTGTAATATAGCACAAGAGTATACCTATATTAAAATGATGATTACTTACGTTATGTGATTACCTAGTATATGGATTATTATGTGCATGATATACCTACCATAGTTGCTATTACAGGAGGTTGTAGGAGGAGGACTATCTTGTCTTGTGTGCCTTTGGGGGGATTTAGATTTGGTACCTCAAGAAAATAGTACTGTGAAGACTTGTTTGTGAGTTGATAAGTCAGCTAACTATGGGAGCATAGGTATGTGAACTATGTTTGCCTCCAATATGTGTGATTTATATTGATATAGTTTCTGAGTGATCCGGAACTTGAAATCCTTACGTGTGTGATGTACCAGGATTTGATAGTAGAGTATGTGTGCACCATAGGTTCTAGCCTTTTAGGGTGCCTGATGATGCTGAAATTAGCACCACCAGATAAGGTGTTTTTAAGCTCAATCTAAGAACAACAATGGCAGCATAGTTATGTAAAAGGTAGGAGAAAGAGATGAGGAGAAGAGGAGAGAGCACCAGGACATAAGTGGTTCAGCCTAAATTGGCCTACGTCCACTGTGTGTGTGAATAATCTCACTGTAATAAGGCACTAATGTCCATAGATACAATCTCTCAAGCTTTCTCTCTCTACTGTGTATCTAGACAGAGTTTCAGCTAGGGATGTATCTGTGGATCCCTTGTAAGGTAGGGGATGACCTCTATATATAGTACCTAGGGGTGTAATGTACCCCCCATGCATGTAATGTGCATGTGTGTGATTGCCTCACCAATATGGGAAAGCCATCTGTCACTGTCACATGTAGAGAATGATGATGCAATATTCTCCCCACGTGTGGGGAATAATCTTGTTATAACTGATTTATGTCCACGTGCCCTTATCCAAATGTCAGCAGATGCTCGGCTATCGCGCCTGGTGTATGACCTCGGCCTGGGAGAGGCCGAGGTTGGTAAGTCTAGGTACTCGTTCAGTTCGAGTATTCCATGGAGGTCTCGGCCTATCCCAACCGAGATAATGGACAAGGTCAGCCCGAGACGAGGTTGAGCTGGAGTGTTTGGAGTATCGACTAATGTCTTGATGAGGTTGCTGGTGGATTCCAGCGAGCTCGGCCTATGTCTGGCCGAGGTTGCCATTCCAAGGTATATGAGAATGCTGCTGATGCATGTGATGCCCCTTGGAGAGGCTCATGGTAGTGTCATCCTGGGCCGACCTTACTATGGCCGAGGGCTGATATCGCGTGTCTAAGACATATCCAACGTCGGCCATAATCTCGACCGAAGTTGGTGTCTCTAGGACGAGGTTACACTTGGGGCATATCAATCACCCCCAGCCCTTAGTCATATGTGGGAGTAGGTGACTAGGGAATTATCACACCTCCGAGGCCTGTCTATTATGAGCCAATATTTGTTTGACACTTGTCCAATGCTGAAGTATGATTGCTTGGTGGGCGTGTGTTTTTAGCCGCCTTTTGGGGCTCCCAAGGCAATGATGGGCCTTGGGAATTGCACCTGTATATTTAAGGGTTTTGAACCCTATTTCCCTTATTTCTTCTTCACTTCTCTCGTTTCCAACCAAACTCGTTCCTGCAGCCTTCTCTCTCTAGAAATATCTTTACTGTGGTTTCTTGCGTCTTCTCGTCTCCTCCTTACTATTTCATCCTCAGGTAACCTTCGCCATACTTTTTCCTCCATTTTTCCTGCAAGTCTCCTTATTTTCGCGTTTTTCGGCGAGTTTTTTAGTTTTTCGGTGAGACCACCATTATTTTAGGCGAATAATTCTTGCCACATTTAGGTAGTTTGATCTTTTACTGCTTTACTTCACTAGCCAATCTTGTTTGTAGTTTTAGGAAGTATCCTAAGTGTAGTGTCAGCCCCTGATGCTCAGACCCTTATATCAGCTTCTTGAGGAGTTCCCCTCCCTTAGAGAGAAGACCTTAGAAAACATTAGATAAATAGAAAGAGCACAGGAGGAGGCTTGTAGGTCACAATAATTTCCCATTAGACCCATCTTTCCACCACCTTTGAAGGTGATATATCCTGACCCCCAGAGTTTTTCACTCAGACAGAGGTTCCTGCTGATCCCATACTGATGTCTGAGTCTGAATCTTCTACCTCAGACCCCATGTCTGTGGATTCCTTTTGAGGAGGCCATGGACTTCACACCTCGGCCTGATCAGGCCCCTGATCAGGCCGAGGTCTCCAGCCGAGCCTCATCCCATAATAGCTCAAGCACCTCAGCCTCTTCTTCAGAGGTTGAAATTGTTGAGCCAAGTGTGTCTATACCACCACCACTTAACGCCATTCCTCTATCGGCCTTCACTGGTGTTGAGTTCTCTTAGAGGTTCCCGAGTAACCCATCAACATCTGCTCCGGCCGACGTTGAATTGGATGATGAAGATGAGGTTGAGAGCGATGTCGACGTCTGTGAGGCCGCCAAGATCGAGAGTACTATTACTGAGGTAGACCTTCTCTGCTTCAGATATCTGTATTCTATCAGTCCCTCAATAAAGCTTAGGATACCTCTGAGCGAGGAGAGGGCTTATCATGGCTGAGACGATGAGATATGCCTGTACGAGCAGATGTTCAAGTTGGGGTTTCGTCTGCCTATTCACCCCATTATCAAATCCATCCTTTCCTATATCAATTTGGCCCCCTCTCAACTATCCCCTAATGCCTGGAGAGTCATAATAGGGGCCATAGTCTTATGGAAGGCTGTCCACCACTCAGACCTTACAGTTCAGGTCTTCGTAGGTTGCTATGTCCCTTCCTCGGCCAAAAATCATCCGAGCTACTACCATTTTATAGCTCGGAAGCCTAAGAAGAAAATGATTCAAATAACTCAGACTTCCAACCATAACTGGAAGCCTCGGTATTTCTTTGCTTTTGGGCCATGGGAATTTGTCCCATATGTTCCCTCATCTATTCTAGAGCCGAGGATGCCCCTGAGGTGGGGTAAAGTCATAATGTCTGTGAGGGCTGACCCTGACCTGAGTCCATCAAACCTTCAGAAGGTGAAAGCCCTATAAGATCAGGGGGTACATGGTTTGTTCGTCAGGTTTGAACACTTGATGACCCCCCATTACCTCTCTGAGACAGGTCTGGGTGGAAGTCCTCTTTCTGAGCTTGGTAAGCGCTTTTTATTTAAAGTTGAACCTCTGAGTTTATTCATGTCTGATTATCTAACTCAGATCTACTAATTTTTTGCAGAGCGACCACACGATATTTTGGACGAACTTTGGGAAATGGTTGCACCCAGCTTGACGAGACTTGCCAAGAAAGTAGGCCTTAACGCTCCTCCCCCAGCTCCCTCTGCCTCTAAGACCCAAGACACAAAAAAGAGGGCTCCAGAAGGTCATGCCTCTGAGGATCAGAGGCCGAAGAAGAAGATTACTGACACTGCCATCCCCATCTCTTCAGCTGACGCCCTGTCGGCTCGTCTAGATCAGTTGAAAATAACTGACAGCATAGTCGGCCATAGTCTTCAGGCCCTAGATGCCTTCGGGTCTGCAATGACCGAGGCTGACAAACGCTTCTTTAGGTCACTGGACACCCCATTGCTGGTTCAGTTTGGCATTCACAGATCCATTCAGGTATGACTTGATATTTTTGATTGTTCTTCACCCCAAGTGCAACATCTGATTATTCTTCAGCTCATTCATGATCACAAAATACGCAGGGCCTGGTAGCTATGCACCACTTATCCAACTGGACTCTGAGGAAATTTCCCCTCATCCAAAAGGGTCAAGAGACCGAGAAGGTCCAGAGCACTCTGAACACAGAGATTGACCACCTCAAATCTGAGATAAAGGATTCTGAGAAGAAGGTGAGGGGGCTGGAGAAGGACATTTCTCAGCTTACTAAGGATTATACTGTAGCTCTGAAGGATAAGGATGATGTTCTGCAGCAGAAGGTCAACTCAGCTGTTAGGGCAGCCCTCGATGATGCCTCTGAGAAGATAATCTCTGACTATAAGTCCTCTGACGAGTTTATGAGCTTCGGCTTTGAATACCTTGAAAGAGGTATCAAAGCCACTATTAAGTGGGCTGATGTCATGGAGAGGGAGGCTGGTACTTTGAAAGCCTCAGATTTCATAGGTCTCGGCTTTGTCGATCCCGAGTTTGTCCAGGCCCTTCAAGAGGTGGAGGAGGAGGAGGCTGCCGCGCCTGCCGCATTGGTCGGCACTGAGGTTAAAGGGGAAGACCATTATGATGACATGGCCGAGGTGACCAATGTTGTCCAGCCTAACCAAGCCGAGGATATCAATATTCCCCCCTCAAACCCTTAGATAATTTTTGAACATTGTTTGTAACCCATAACATTTTGAAACTTATTCTGTAATCCTTGATCATCTATTATTTCTGAATGTATCAACCTCTGAGGAGGATCATCCTCACTTACTTTTATTGAATGTCATGTGATGTTTTCGCTCTTAGTCTTGTTGCAATGATATCTTGTTTAAACTTAATCAATGGTCTGACCTCAGATGTTATCCCCATAATTAATCTCACCAAATTAATGATGTTAAGGGTCTGAGTTTATCCCGTATGGTGTCTGATCTCAGACCTCGTCACCACTGAATGGTGTTATAAGGTCTGAGGTCATCACCTAAGATGTTAACCTCATAATTAATCTCACCAAATTAATGATGTTAAGGGTCTGAGGTTATCCTGTATGGTGTCTGATCTCAAACCTCGTCACCACTGAATGATGTTGTAAGGGTCTGAGGTCATTACCTAAGATGTTAACCTCATAATTAATCTCACCTAATTAATGATGTTAAGGGTCTGAGGTCATCTCATTATGGTGTCTGGACTCAGACCTCGTCACCACTGAATGATGTTATAAGGTCTGAGGTCATCACCTAAGATGTTATCCTCATAATTAATCTCACCAAATTAATGATGTTAAGGGTCTGAGTTTATCCCGTATGGTGTCTGATCTCAGACCTCGTCACCACTGAATGGTGTTATAAGGTCTGAGGTCATCACCTAAGATGTTATCCTCATAATTAATCTCACCAAATTAATGATGTTAAAGGTCTGAGGTCATCCCATTATGGTGTCTGGCCTCAGACCTCGTCACCACTGAATGATGTTGTAAGGGACTGAGGTCATCACCTAAGATGTTAACCTCATAATTAATCTCACCAAATTAATGATGTTAAAGGTCTGAGGTCATCACCTAAGATGTTATCCTCATAATTAATCTCACCAAATTAATGATGTTAAGGGTCTGAGGTCATCCCATTATGGTGTCTGACCTCAGACCTCGTCACCACTGAATGATGTTATAAGGTATGAGGTCATCACCTAAGATGTTATCCTCATAATTAATCTCACCAAATTAATGATGTTTAGGACAAGTGTAAAATGGAGCAAGTACCACCATGGGAACTGATCTTTTATTAATAACCCCTTCATGACAAGATGGTACAATTACACAACTTCATGCAACATCATATGTAATATTTCTTTAGGTGATCAACATTCCATGGATTAGTGAAAGGTTCTCCTTCTAGGTTTTCTAGCCTGTAAGTTCCAGGCACAACCTCTTCTGTCACTTTGTAGGGGCCGTGCCAGTTTGGGTGAAGTTTGTTTGATTTCTGCAAGGTCTTCTCTAGCACTAGGTCTCCCACTGCAATGGGTCTTGACTTCACCCTCTGGTTATAGAATTTCGCTGCCCTCTGTTGGTAAGCCGCTTGTCGAACCTCTGCGTCTTCTCTTCTTTCTTCGATAAGATCTAGGTCTAGCCTCCTCTCTTCCCCATTATTGTCAGGGTCATAGGTCTGAATCCTATGAGTTGGGAGCCCTACTTCCATTGGTATGACGGCCTCTGAGCCATGTGCCAACATGAACGGGGTTTCTCCTGTTGGTGTCCTTACCGTGGTTCTGTAGGCCCATAACATAGTGTAGACCTCTTCAACCCATCTTCCCTTCGCATCTTCTAACCTCTTCTTGATTCCATCCAGGATAGTTCTGTTTGTGACCTCGATCTGACCATTTGCCTGAGGTCGTCCAGGAGATGAGAATAATTGCTTTATTCCTACTCTTAGGCAATACTTTTCTAAAGAGGAGTTCTTGAACTGGGTCCCATTATCCGAGATGAGAGTGTTTGGGAGGCCATATCTTCATATGATATTCCTCCAAATAAATTGGAAGGTCTTCTGCTCTGTGATCGTTATCATCGGCTCTGCCTCCACCCACTTTGAAAAATAGTCGATGGCAACTATCAAGTATCTATAATTATTGGCAGCTCTTGGTAGGGGTCCTACTAAGTTAATCCCCCATACTGCAAATGGCCATGGAGAGGTGATTGACGTCATAGGCTGATGGGGCTGATGAGGAATAGTGGTGAATCTTTGACATTTATCACACCTCTTTACGTAAGCTGCGGTGTCCTTGGACAAAGTTAGCCACCAGTACCCCTGTGTGATGATTCTCTTGGCCAAGGGTCTTCCCCCTATGTGGCTAGAGCAAGAACCCTCATGAACCTCCTGTAAGACCCGAGGAACTTCCGTGGGATGCACACATCTGAGGAGAGGCAATAAAAATCCCTTTTTGTACAAGACGTCTCCTATCATCGAGAACTTGGCAGCCCTATATCTCAATTTTCTCCTCTCTAGCTTGGACTCAGGTAGCTCTCCCCCTCTAATATACCTGATGAGGGGGTCGATCCATGAGTCTCCTAGGTTCAAATTGTGACACAGGTTACATACCTCTTCTTCCTCGATGGTTACCTTTCTCAAGACCTCGATTGGAATGGTCCTCCTAACATCTGTCTTCGTTGCCGAGGCCAGCCTTGACAATGCATCTGCGTGACTGTTACTTTGTCGAGGCACTCTCTTCAATTTTGCCTCTTCAAAATATTCTAACATCATTCTTACCCTCTTCAAGTACTTGGCCATCCTTTCATCTTTGGCCTCATAGATCCCCGGTACTTGATTGACAACCAACCTTGAGTCGCTGTGGAGTAGGAGTCTCTTTACGCGAAGAGTTGTTGCCAATAAGAGACCTGCTATCATGGCCTCATACTCGGACTCGTTGTTTGAGGCCTGGAAGTTGAACCTCAGAGCGTATTCAATGTTCGCACCATCTGGAGCCGAGGGTATCAACCCCGCACCGCTTCCACTGTCGCATGAAGATCCATCAATGAAGAGGCTCCAGATGTCTGTATCTGATGAAAAGGCTCCTTCTGTCATAACTCCTTGTTTGAAGAGATATCGATCCTCCTCGTCCTCCGTAATTCTGCTCATAACTTTTTGGATGCGACCTCTTCCAGATCTCAGAAGACACTTAGTGTCGTCTCTTCCTACTTTCGGAAGATATTTGGTGTCGTCTCTTTCAGATTTCGGAAGACATTTGGTGTTGTATCTTCCAGATTTTGGAAGACACCGCGGTTTTCAACACCCTCTAGGCCATTCTCTGCCTCGGCCTCTTCCCATGTAAACTCAGTGACAAAGTCTGCGAGGGCTTGCCCCATGATGGCTATCCTAGGTTGGTAGGTAAGATCGTAATCCCCCAACTCGATGGCCCAGGTCATCAACCTCCCGGATTTCTCAGGTGTATGCAGGACCTATCTTAGCGGGGAGTCAGTGAGGACTACCATGGACTGAGCTTGGAAGTAGGGCTTCATTTTTCTTGAAGTATGTATCAGGGCATAGGCCAACTTTTCCATGCGAGGATAATTTTGTTCAGCCCCTTGAAGGGCTTTACTGTTAAAATACACAGGCCTTTGGATCCCATCGCCTTCTCGTATTATGGTTGCACTGATGGCTGATTCAGAGACTGCCAGATACACATACAACTTTTCTCCTGTTAAGGGCAGCCACTCTCCCCGTGAGTCTTTGAACATCCTTGATACTCCTAGGAGTCTTCATGTCAAGTAATGCCTTGATTTTCTCAGGGTTCTCTTAAATTCCTCTCTGGTTAACGATGAATCCCAGGAACTTCCCAGCTCCTACTCCGAAGACACACTTCGCTGGGTTGAGTTTCATTCTGTATGAGTCCATAACATCGAAGGTCTTCTCAAGGTCTGCTACGTGAGTGCAAGCTTTTAAGCTCTTTGTTAGCATATCGTCTACATACACCTCCGTAGTCTTACCTATTTGCTCTTCGAACATCTTATTGACGAGACGTTGGTACGTTGCCCCTGTATTTTTCAGACCGAAGGGCATCACTTTGTAGCAGTACGTCCCTTTGTCGGTAATGAAGGCTGTCTTCTCTGAGTCTTCAACATCCATGAAGATTTGGTTATAGCCTGAATACGGGTCCATGAAGCTCATGAGCTCATGTCCTGCCATGGCATCCACCATCTGATCTATCCGAGGTAAGGGATAGATATCTTTTGGGCAAGATCTGTTCAGGTCGGTGAAATCAACACACATTCTCCACTTCCCATTAGCCTTGGGCACAATGACTGCATTTGAAAGCCACTCCGGATAGGTAACTTCTCTTATAAACTCAGCCTCTTCTAACTTTTTGACCTCTTCTCAGATGACTTCGTATTTCTCCCTGGATTAGACTCTTCGTCTCTGTTTGATAGGCTTGGCATCTGTGGTCACGTTGAGCTTGTGACTCATCACCTCAGGGTCGATGCCAGGCATGTCTGCGTGACTCCATGCGAAGACACTCTGCCTCCTTCTGAGGAAGTTTATCAACTCTTCATTAATTTCTGAATTAAGGGCTTTGCCGACCTGGATGGTTTTTTCCAGGTCGTCCTCTTTGAGGACGATGGATTCTCCCTCTTCCGCAGCCTCTCCCTTCTTCAGTTTCGTCTCATCCCTTGGATCAAGAGTATCAATGCTATAAGTGGTGGTTGCCCTCTTATGGGCCTCCCTCTCTTCGACCGAGTTGAAGTAACATTGCCGAGCTATGATCTGGTCACCTCATACTTCCCCTACCCCATAGGGGGCCGGGAATTTTAGCATTTGATGGACCGTCGATGGTACAACTTCAAACTCTTTTAGGGTCACTCTTCCTATGATGAGGTTATAGGTCGTGAATACGTTCTCGTCCATTACGAAAAAAATTATCTTCCTCGTCAGCCTCTTAGGCCACTCATCACCCATCCATATGTCCATCTCATACATGCCCAAGGGGTGGACCTTTTCTCCACTGAAGCCTATCAAAGGGTGATGATAGGGTATCAACCTTGCTCTACTAAGACCCAGGCTCTTGAAGCAAGGCCAAAACATCACATCCACCGAGCTCCCCCCGTCTACCAGGATCCTCTGCACCTCACACCCATGCACCCTTGTCGTTATGACCAAAGGGTCATCCCGGGTGGCTAAAAAACTCTTGAAGTCGAGTCTGGCGAACCCAACTACGAGGGTGTCCATATCTACTTTCTTCCTCTTCTGCACTGTATCGGAAGACGTTAGATTCAAAACTTCACGCGAGCCTTCCTATCAGCTACTTCAGAGCCACCTCCTGTAAATCCTCCACATATGGTGTTAACACGAAAGGATACCGTACCGACCCTCTTCACCAGGGTGTTGTCATCTTTCGGCAGAAGATCTGGATCGTCTTCATCATCACCTTTGGAATCATCGTCTCTTCTGGCCGGGACATTGTCACGGCATCTGTCATTTCTTCTTTTCTCAGGGTCATCTCTCCCACCCTTAAGAGCTTTACCGTCCACATACTTCCTCAACTTTCCAAATTTTAGCATCTTTTCAATCTCATCCTCCAGGGCGAAGCATCTGTCCGTGACATGGCCATGATCCTGGTGGAACTCGCACCATAGGTTTTTGTTCCTCTTATGTGGTGGGGCTTTCAGTTTTTCTGGCCATCTCAGAGTCCTGTCATTCTTAATCTCGTTGAGGATGTGCTCGCAGCTTACAGTCAGAGTAGTATAGTGAGCGAACATGTCATCACCCGACCTCTTTTTCCCATCTTTCTTGCTTTGGGACTTTCCACTGCCACCGCGGTTCTCATCCTCATACTTGGCGGCCATTGCCTCTTCCGCATTCATTACTTTCCCTACGGTTGCTAGGAGCTCCGCCATAGACCTAGGGGGTCTTCTGCAAGTTTCCACAATAGCTTCCCCTTCTGAAGACCTCCTATAAGGGCGGTCATGGCTATGTTCTCTTCATAATCTTCGACCTCCAACTTCTCTTTGTTGAATCTCGCTATATAGTCTCTTAGTCTCTCATCCTTGGCCTGCTTGACATACAGCAAGTGGGTAGTCTTCTTTTGAGGCCTCACCCCAAAGAAGAAGTTATGGATGAATCGTTCAGCCAAGCCTTTGAAGTTCTCAATTGAGTTCTTCGAAAGGGAGGTGAACCAATTGTGCGCTGCCCCCGTTAAGATCCCAGAGAAGGCCCTACACTTCATCTCATCGGGTATCGAGTAGATGTCTGCTGTCGACTGGTACATCTCGATATGATGTACAGGGTTAGTGCTGCCATCTTACTTGGGAGACACCGTAGGAGGCTTGAACTTAGCTGGGGTTGGGAAACCCACTATCCTAGCCATAAATGGGGAGCCCTCTGAGTAACCCCTTTGCAATGGGTCCCTGCTTTTGATGAGGTCTCCTATCTTCTCCTCAAGACGCTGAATAGAGTCGTTCCAGGGTCTTCTGCCATCGACTTGGCCGAGGTTATCCCCTGCCACCTCCATGGGATGGATCGAGGGTTCCCCTGCCGCGACACGTCGGCTGTTGACCTCTTCCTTCTCCCTGCCTCTTCTTTCACAGCGTCGGCCTTGATCTGGCCGACCCTGCCTGTTCCCTCTCTGAGAGCCTACTGCGCTCCTTGATCTCGACAGTTTCTGTCTTAGGTCATTCATCGGGCCCAACCTCTCAAAGGCCGACCCTCTGCTCAACCTATCAAAGGCTGACCCTATTTGTTGGGCCTCTTCACCTCTTCGGCCGACGTAACCTTGACTTTGCCTAAGAGGTCGTACAATGTTATTTGACACCTCATACGGCTCCCAGCAGTCTTTCGGGGCTTCCTCTTCCTCTAGATCACCATACCTATCCTCTGGGCAAGGGTTTCCCTGCCTCCCCAAGCGCAAGCGCCTAGGGTCAGCAACGTCCCTTCTCCGCTGGGGTGCAGGCTGGTCCTTCATTGGTACCTGGGGTGGTCCCCTGGCGTCAAAATGAGGCTGAACTGCCGCCGGAGTGATCATATCCGGTGAGACTCCAGGTGGCCTCATCATAGTTTGGCTGAGCTATGCAAATTGCTCCTGCATAGCTTATTGTGTTACAGCTAAAGATCTCAAGGCTGTAGCTACCTCCACCATTTCGGACTGGGGGGCGCCTGACTGTAACTAGGCCCTCCACCCCTAGGTGGTGGAAGAGGCGGTGGTAATTCTGGTGCCATATGTTAACACTATAGAGCTTGAGTAGCAGATGAGCTTAGTACCTCAAAGGACCTCTTTCAATGGTGAAGCAGCTCCACACAAGGGGCGGTGCCTGGTTCACTACTAGAGTCTCCGGTGAGGTTAAGCTGAAGAAGAAGAGAGCTTCTTTTCTCTTCCCACAAACGGCCCCAAAATGATGATGCTGGAATTAGCACCACCAGATAAGGTGTTTTTAAGATCAATCTAAGAACAACAATGGCAGCATAGTTATGTAAAAGGTAGGAGAAAGAGATGAGGAGAGAGCACCAGGACATAAGTGGTTCAGCCTAAATTGGCCTACGCCCACTGTGTCTGTGAATAACCTCACTATAATAAGGCACTAATGGCCATGGATACAATCTCTCAAGCTTTCTCTCTCTACAGTGTATCTAGACAGAGTTTCAGCTAGGGTTGTATCTCTGGATCCCTTGTAAGGTAGGGGATGACCTCTAAATATAGTACCTGGGGGGGTGTAATGTACCCCCCATGCATGTAATGTGCATGTGTGTGATTGCCTCACAAATATGGGAAAGCCATCTGTCACTGTCACATGTAGAGAATGATGATGCAATATTCTCCCCACGTGTGGGGAATAATCTTGTTATAATTGATTTATGTCCACGTGCCCTTATCCAAATGTCAGTAGACGCTCGGCTATCGCGCCTGGTGTATGACCTCGACTTGGGAGAGGCCGAGGTTGGTAAGTCTAGGTACTCGTTCAGTCCGAGTATTCCATGGAGGTCTCGGCTTAATCCCAGCCGAGATAATGGACAAGGTCGGCCTGAGACGAGGTTGAGCTGGAGTGTTTGGAGTATCGACTAATGTCTTGATGAGGTTGCTGGTGGCTTCCTGCGAGCTCGGCCTATGTCTGGCCGAGGTTGCCATTCCAAGGTATACGAGAATGCTGATGATGCATGTGATTCCCCTTGGAGAGGCTCATGATAGTGTCGGCCTGGGCCGACCTTGCTATGGCCGAGGGCTGATATCGCGTGTCCAAGACATGTCCAACGTCGGCCATAATCTCGGTCGAGGTTGGAGTCTCTGGGCCGAGGTTACACTTGGGGCATATCAGTGCCGAATATATATATATATATATATATATATATATATATATATATATATATATATATATACCCTTGTGATTATTCATTGTTTCTTAGTAGATGAGAATGGCTAAGATATTTAAATGACTTAAAGATGTGGGAACTTAAATAATACATGAGATAATTGATTCAATTAATGAGTATTTGAAATGTAATTATGTCTTAATTGGTTAATACGGGTGGGCATCATAAAGAAGTCCGTATAGATAGATTTGGTACAGACTAGTTAGGTAGTGGCATAACTAGAATGGGCTAAAATAATGGGTTAGGCCTGCACATTAGTTGAGGGGTGAGCATCTAATGTGAGAGCACGTGATTAACATGTTTATTATATGTGGTGTTTAAATTGCATTTAAACACTTTCTGTTTTTAAACTGTTTTCAAATCGAGCTCTCACCCGTTTGCTTCCATATCTATTTTGTTTTTGTCAAACCTATTAGGTGCCCAGCCACAGGGACGTCAAGCATAGGAGTTCCATTTTATTGACGTGATGTAGCTGCTGTGAAAGTTACAGGACATTGGTATTAGACGCCTCCACATATGTCTTTGCTTCTTTCGGAGTTACCCATATCAGTTAGGGAATGTTGCTCATTTTTATTCAAAGTAGCCGCTTCAGAATTTTATTTCATTTCAGTTGTTGGATTTATTTATATATTCAGACTTTTGTATTAGGATTATTTGGCATTGAGACTATATTTGGAGTGTTACTCCAGACTCTGTTATTTCTTTCTATTAATTATTCCTATGATATTGTTTATGTGAATGTTGAATGGTTGGTTATTCATTACTTGGTTGTACGCTAATTTAATTAATAAAATTTGGTGTCTCACTTTTTAAATATTAGGTGGCTTGTAACAAATTAAATATTTTTTGACAGTGATGCTAAGACTGATCCAACTTGATATTTTATATTAATTTAATAAAGGAGTAGCTACTCGGAATTTAATTAGACGAGGTGCCACACCTCCCATCTAAAACACTGCCTTCGGTCGAGCCTCAAGACATGACTAGTGAACAACCATGGGATTATTAGTGGAACGAGGAAAGTCACCAGCTCTTGTTGAAAGTTTTCCATAAGGAACTAAATTACAACAAACCTTTCATAGGACCGACCAGAAACCTAAAGGCCACTCCCAAAGGAAATAAGGCTCAGCTCAAGAAATACCGCCTTACCCAGCCCGTAGATAGTACCAAAGTTATAAAGTGACTAAAGGTTCATTTAAAAGTACCTTTGTAGATCCCTGCTCGCCTCATCACCATTATCAAAGGAACTACAATACTGAAAATTTGGACCCTAATCGGATACATCCTAGAGCTCGTCATACAGAGGCCCTTTGAGTCTATAATGTTAGATAAAGAGACCATCTTATCCCCTCTCCTAAGTATCCCTCCATAAATCAGAATTTTCTTTTATTATCAATATGTCCTCCCTCCCTTTGATGGCATAATAAGAAGTGGTTTCCAATATTTGCTTGTGTGTGTTACATGTGATTATTGTAAATCCAACGATGGACTAGAATTCACACGTAATAATGACAACCCTACGAACTTAAAATACTTATAAAAATTGGATCAAAGTAAAAATAGGCTCGTATCTCCCAATGAGGATTACACAAGAATTATAAAATTAGGCACTCCTCAAAACTTGAAACAATTACAAATAGGGTCCTCCCTAAATGAGAACGAATAGTAAAGGATCATCAATATCCTTGCTAACTTTGTAAATGTATTGTCTTGGTCTTACGTTGACATGCCCTACATAGACCACACTATCATTATGCATGAGATACCCACTCTTCCTAATGTTAAACCCATAAAACGTAGTCTCTAGAAGCTTATACCTAAGTGGGGTTTAAAATTAAAGGAGGAAGTGGAAAAATGACTCAGTGTCGATTTCATACGAGTGGTGGAGTACCCTATTCGGCTAGCCAACATCATGCCCGTGCCCAAAACTAACGCAAAGTTCATATGTGCATTGATTATAAGGATATCAATCGGTCCCCAAGGATAATTTTCCTGTGGCATGAATCAATTTATAGGTAGAATGTACAGGCAATAACTCATTTAAATCCTTTATAGATGGATTCACAGGATATAATCAGATCAAAATGCACCCCGAACATTGGGATAAAATCAGGTTCATTATCCCTTGGGGAAGTACTGTAATATAGTTATGCTCTTCAATTTAAAAAATATCGGAGCAACTCACTAGCACAACTCACCAGAGAATAGCCACGACCATCATGCACAACCTTATTAATAAGGAAGTGGAGGTCTACGTGTTTTGTCATTAGTAAGTTATACTTAAATTGAATTACCATGTTTTTTTTCCAAAGATGTATAAAAGTTATTACAATTTGAAGGAATCTACCTAAATTATGAAGATAATGTTAACATAAATAAGGTAGGGCATCACAACTTGGTATCAAATCTTGGTTTTTAGGTTTATGGACTTGGTGTGATTGTCTACATTGACAATGGACAATAGTAAGTGGGTTTGTTACGAGTCAATAATTTGACTAAAAATGTTAATGTTAGAAATTGTTCTATTATGTTGCTGTTTATTTGGTTTATGTTGTAGTGAGTAATGGATTTTGTAAGATAGGAAGTAAGATATTGAGGATCATTACAAAATACAGAGATTTTAAGCATTTTTAAACTAAATATTTATGTTGTTTTACATGTTATAGACAATAGTGTTATTGAAGGAAACAATAAAGTGAAAAGGTTTTATAAAATTTGAGAAGTAATGGAAGTTATCTCATCTTATATTGATATATGGGGACTTGAGTTATATCACTGAGTCGTGGATGAGTGCATGCCTCATCTTTATATGAGAGTAGTATACGGGGTTCCATATTATAATAAAGGACGAGAAGTGAAGAAAATTAAAAGTATGGATTATGATGAAACTTAAAATATTATAGTTAGATGTATTATTGTGTTAAAGTGTGAATATTATAAGAGAATAATGATAATATTATAAATAAGAGTATATGAGAGTCATGAATAATAGTGAATATATGGTAAGTATTATGAAGATTATCATGATTTATAGGATTGAATCAAATTGTTCTCTTAATATATTACTTATGGTGATGTTAAAAAAAAACAAATATAGTGTTGGCAAGTTAGAAACATAAATAAATAATTAAATTCGTTACTAGTTTTATTCAAAGAATAGGATTGAAGATGAAGAAAAGTAAAGCTAGATGGTTAAAGTTTATTAAAATTTAAATGATTGGACTTGTAAAAAATGGCGTGGGAGTGTGAGAAAGAGATTAGGTCTTATATAATTTAATTGGGTAGATTACAAATTAGTGACATTAATTCCTTAATAAAGGTATAAGAAGAACAATTGTGATATTTTTTCTACGCTTTAGAAGTTTGTTATAGAAATAATAGGCATGTAATGTTGAAGATAAATTCACGGAATGTGAGTTTAGGGGTAAATTCATGAAGGGATATAATACCATCTTGTATGGGAAGTCGTGTACTATAAGATTATATAATGGATGACATATAAAAAAAGGTTAGGATTAATAAAAAAAAGGTGAGATGAGAAGATTAGTAGTTCTTGTAGATGTTTATATGAAATATTCAAATATAGAAACAAAATTCTTCAAATACTATTAAGTGTGATAATTAATCTATACATGAGTTCATAGTGAATTATATTTAGGGGAAGAAAGCGTAATGGGAGTTGAAATGTACATATTTAGTAGTATGAGTAAATATAGTAAATACTACTCTTGTGATATTTTGTGATGGTAATATGAATAGTAAAGTTGAGATGATGACTTCAAGAGTTAGAAGTTTAAAAGATTGAGGAATCAACTTAAGAGTTTGTGTTGTGTATTTTGACAATGAGTTTCTTGTCGTATGTTGTTTATAAGAATTGAAGATGTATTTATAAAGGGTGTAAATTTTTAATATGTTTACATGATAGTGTAGAAAGAGTAATTAAATAAAAAAGGTGTGCTGAAGGTATATTTCTACATAATATTTTCAAAACCTAAGGGGAGGTGGTTATGGTAAAATATAAATGAAATATGACTAGGTGTGACAACTTTACGATAATGCATATTTAGAGTTAAATGGGATGTTTTATCATAATTGATAAATAACCGAGTCTAAAAATTTAAAATAAAGATAAGTAAGAATAATGCATGTGGATTGGGATATGTGTAAGAATAATGCATGTGGATTGGGATATGTGTTAGGGGAATTTACACTTTAGGGATTGATATGCGTGGATAATAAGTTATAGTTAATGTTATACTTATGTGTTATCAATGAGGGTATGAGAAATAATTTATATAATTTAAGTTATATAGAATTAACACGAAGTATGTGAAGAAAGTATGTATAGTGTGAGATAAAATTATATGATATAATAAGGTAATTGTAAAAATTTCGAAAACAAATGTGGTATAAGGAATTCAAAGAATTATTATGGAGTTATTAAGTATGGATAAGGTTTTAGGTAATTGAATGGGATTTTTTTTCTTAATGAACTCTGCGTGTATGAACACAGCTAGAATGAGATACCAACGACAAAGGGATAGAAATTGCCTTATTACGTATCAAAATGAAGGTAATTTACTAAATTGGTCAATTGGTGTATTTAGATTATAATGTCATTGTCTGTGGATAGAGCATTTACTAATAACGTGTGTTTATTAAAAAAAAGATGTTTATGAATAAGATAACAATAGTATATTTTAAGTATAGTCACGCGATAAGAATTCTATAACAGGATATCTATTGAATTAAGAGTTATATTTGTTAATGCAAAAACCACACGTGGACTAATAATGGTTGTACGTTAATAAAACGTTGGTGTGAAGTTTAAATTCTCTCTCTCTCTCTCTCTCTATATATATATATATATATATATATATATATATATATATATATATAGACACACACACACACACACACACACACACACACACATACTAGCGGATGCCCGTGCCTAAAATCATGGCTAAAGTTTTTCCAACATTCAACACACATGAAGTGTGCATTTTTACTGGCCAAAAATCATGTCTGATGGACTTACCTATAGTAGGCAACTAGAGAGGTTATAAATTTCCAAGAGAAATGGTAAATCATCAAGAATATAATTTCCTCTGTCAAACTTCCAATCCCGTACTAATCCCAAAATTGGGTGAACCTACATGAATAATTAATCATCAAGAATATAATTTCCTCCCCGCTTTAAAGACTTTGCTAAATAAATAAATAAAGTAAAGTTGGTCAAAAAACAAAATTACATTAACATAAAAGCTTAAGCATTCCAATATACACATCAAAACATATATTAGTTGTTCGTATTTATGAGTGCGAGAGGATATTTGTTTCAGGGTTGAATATGAAAAACAAAGAATTAAAAAAAAATAGTTGCTCATGTAAATGTAAAATAATATAAGTACAAATATGGGACCGTTGATGGCAAAAATAAAACTCACAAAACCTCTAAGAAGTTTGGTGTTTTATTCTTAGATTTGGAATCTCCAGATATTAGGGTTTGGAAACCCAAAAAGGTATTGATCTTTCGTTTATCGATAATATGTATAATGACTGGTGAAGATGAAGACGAAGGAAAGAGTTTACCTTAGCAACAGTGTCATTTGGGTGATGAAAGAATGAAGGAGAGATGGATTATTAGGGCTTACACAAACATATCATTTGTGAGAGAAGGAAATGTGGAGAGTGGAGTTACTGAGGCATAAAAAAGGTCAAGTGGGAGAGAGAGATTTAGCCGGAATAATGAAATTGGAGGGTAATCACAACCGCTTATTTTCTCTCAAAGAATCTAAACCCTTATTGTGCTTTTACATTTTTTGAACTGAAAAACCTTCCTACTTTAATAAATATATATATATATATATATATGTGTGTGTGTGTGTGTGTGTGTGTGTGTGTGTGTGTGTGTGTGCTGAGAAGTGTGATACAATTATTATACATACAATGATTATGTGAATTAATATTGATATAGATTAATGCGTGCAATAATGATAGAGTATATTTGTTAATATGTGTGATTGAGATTAAATTGACCCCATATACAAAACTAGTATGATGTGGGAAATTATTTAATTTTATAATAGTCAAAAGTGGACTTATATATAATGTGAGCGGTATTACATGGTACTTAGATATGAATAATAAAGTTTCAACATTTTTATTTGATGTTATATTACAATTCAAAGGTAAGATAGTTTGTATAGAGAAATAATAAAGATCTGAGGACACTTGGTTAAGAAAAATATGAAGTACTATTACGACTTGACATATTTAAGACCTCGTGGTAATTGTAATATGTAGGAATTAATAGGAATCACTGGTCTTGTAGAAAGTATTGAAAAATAGAGGTGGAGGATGTTTTTATTCATGTGAATATTTGATTTATACATGTAAAGTTTATATAACACAATTATAAGTATGTTGTTATTCTTGATAAGTTGATTAAGTCAGTATTTGATTAATATGTTGGTATATATAAGCGAAATAGGAAGTTATGTGGTGATGTAATCTCATGAATGTAGAATAAAAATACGATGATTATCTTTTTTAGCGATCGAATCGTTCACAAAGAGTATGTGAATTGATTGAGGGATTAAGGAACTGGAAAATTAGTGATATTGTTAATAAAATATTATGATAATAGCAAACTACCGAGAAGATGATGCTGATTCAAAATTACTTAAATGTGGCACAATATAGACAATAAACTCATACTATGTAGTGAATGAAATAATTTAAATTTGACAAGGGTGATTGAGTATCCTCGTTTTCCACTATGGAGAGGTTTTATGAGATTTGGAAAGAAAGGAACATTAACTCCTACGTACATTGGCCCATATTAACTATTGGAAAGATTTGGGATGGTATCATATAGATCAACAATACCTCCAGAGTTGTCTTGCTTAAATGATGTGTTTCATGTATCAATGCTTCGTAAGTATTTGGTGATCCATCACATATATTAAAAACTCAACCTATTAAATTAAAAGAAGGCTTGTCGTACATTGAGGAACTGATAGAAATTCTTGATCGTAAGGAGCAAGTAATAATGAACGAATTTATTCCCTTGGTTAAAGTGTTGTGGAGGAGCCATGAAATGGAAGAATAAACTTGAGAAAGGGAGTATATGATGAGGAAACATTATCCTCATTTTTTTTAAGTGACATTCATATTAAATTTTGAGGATGGAATTTTCTAAGTAGGGAGTTTTATGACAATCCAAATGAAACTATGATCAATTCTGTTTGAATCATGCTTACATTTTACGTACACACACACACACATATATATATAATATTTTATTTATATATAAAATTTTTGGTAATTATATTTTAGTCTATTTGTACCTTCAAGAATCGTGAATTATGAAGTTGGTTACAAAAAACAAAATTTAAGGTTCCGGTAGGAATTTTTTTGTTAGAGGATAGTTTTGACCCATGGTATGTGATAATTTGGTCAGGATAAAAACAATATACTTGTATATATCCGAGTTAGGTTTGTAACGAAATATATAGTATGTCAGACGGATGTCCGAGTAAGAAGTTATACCGAATTTATGAACCAAGTGCAAAATTGTCCATCATTTTAAGTTGCATTTTGTCTTTTAGTACACAAAATGTTTTAATTTAATTAGTTGAAAATGGTAACAACTTTGGTCGACTTAAACCCCCTATATATCACCTATTTCTTCATAATTTTGAACCCTTAATTCAATATGGAGAAGTTTTGTCTTGATGAGAGAGAAATGAGCAGCTTAAGGAAGAAAGCGTGACAAGAAAGGTTAAGAAAATTCAAATAATATTATAAAAGTGTGTCCAAGGTATATTTATATGTTAATGTTGTTTTATTATTGGATTATACGTATTGAAATTGTAGAATCATCCATTGTTGATGAAACTTTCACCCTCTTTTGTATATGTATGTATACGTTCATACCTAAGACAATCGGTATGTGTAATCCATATTGCTTTGTATAGGACTCCTATGTATTTAAACTTTAATATATTTTTGTATACTTTAAGGAATCGAGTAATTCCAGTTTAAGATTAAACAGACTCATATACAAAAATCATATTTGAAAATTTAAATTAAACTCCTTGTGGTTAGACCTAAGTGATGTTTGGAAGTTGGTATATAGTTGGTATTTGCATAATTCGTTTAGATATACTTGAGTTTGATGAACGTTTTAATATAGCATATGAAATTTGAAAATTATGAAAATTTAATTTTTTATTATTTAGTATTATTATTAAAAATTGGTTGAAAATCATTGAAAGTTATGGTGTAGAACAATTATGAAAATTCTTGAAAGTTGACTGCATGATAGAGGATCTTATAGGATATATTTAAGACGCCATAAATAAATGGTCATATCTTTCTTTAGAAATATTGAAAAAATACACAATCATTTGTGTTGGAAGGTATATTCATAATTGTTTTCATATCGATAAGGTTGGATGCTTGTATTTGTAGAATTTATGATTTTAGAATTGTTAATAATAAAGGACAATAATTTGACGCTATCTAGATATCCCATGACAAAATACTCATATATTTTCCCATTAAAGGGTATTTTAGGTATATGTTCTATGATTGTATATATTGATAAATATACTTTTATGAATATTTGGTTTTAGTTATAAAATCCTTACAAAGTGTTTTCAATGGTTTAATGTTTATAACTTTATCAATATCGATAGTATCACGTCATCTTTACTCAAGTTTTATAAAATTCTACTTAAGTGGGATTATGTTGTAGTTGTATAATGATTGAAAGTTTTATAAATATATTAATATATATGATACTTATGATTTGAATTAAATAATGATTTATTTGCATTAACAAATTTAAGATTTAATCCACTAAGTTCAGGGCCACAGGAGAGAAACACAAGTATATAGTTGAGAACCCGAGGTAAGTGATCTTCCCTATGAATTGTACATAATTATACTTTTGTTGGGAAATGTATAGCTTAAATAATTTTGTTGGGATGATAGGGTAATGATATGTTGTTTATGATATATATGCATATATTTAATAATGTTAAGTGAAGTTTTCTAATTATATGGACTATAGTGGGTCCTAAAAGATGTGGTGGTCTCATTTTAATTAGAGAATCCAACTTAAATTTTTTGTGTACTTGGGCCAAAATAAAAGGATGTGATGGTCCCTATAAACTACAGTGGATTAATTGGACTGTAAGGACACAAATTTCCAATTGAGTCCTCTTATAGTTTTGGCTCAATTCCGGACAAAAACATTTATTCATAGGATTTTATTTAATTGTAATATTCAAGACCTATGAAGTGTTTGTTGAAGACGTAGCGGCAAAGAGTATAAAGAATCATCAACATGCCGTAGTTTATGTGCCTCGTTTGTACGTCATCAACTTAGGTTCCATGCTCCCAAGGTATGAATGTATTTATATGTATATAGGAGCTTGGAACAATTTGTATTGGGTGTTAGGTGAATTAAAACTACATTTTATTTTTCAGAAAGAATCAATTAGAAACTTAAAAATAAGTTTATAAAAGTTTCTGGGCCAAAATCGAATTTTTCAATCTTTCTGTTTGTTCGTTTGAAATGTCGTTCGAACGAGTTTTTTCGTTCGAACCAGATTTCGTTCGAACGAGTTTTGTCGTTCGAACCATGTTCGTTCGAACGAGTTTTGCCAACGACCCTAACTGGACAGTCGTTCGATATGTCGTTCGAACGAAGGTTCGTTCTAACGAGGTATCTAACGAACCTCTAACGAGCCCAGGCTGGTCACTCGTTAGAAGTCTCGTTCGAACGAGAATCACGTTCGTTCGAACGAACTTCCAGCGGGAACAGTTATTTGGCAGTTTTTTGCAGTTTTTCCCCACTCCTCCACTTGGTTTTCAACCAACATTTTTCATGCAATATTATGTGCGGGAAACACATTTTCCAAGACAACTTTTCCATTCCATATCCATCTCTTAGAGAGAGTTTGAGAGCAAATTTATTTAGGGAAAATGTTCAAGTTTTGAGTGTTAATTTTTAATGGAAAATTCATACACTCTAGTTTACACCCATTGTTGTTTATTCCAAGTTCTATATATACATATCCTTACTTGGAGTTTTTGGCACCGGTTTTCTCTACCGAATTCAAGAGACGTTTCGGGTTTGCTTCTACACCCCATCACAAAGAAGACCTTTGTTGAGATTCTACCCGTTTGGAGAAAGGCTCCATGTTCGGGTGACGGTGACCGTTTAAAGTCCTATCGGTGTATTCCGAGACCACGGTGGAGCTCCGTTGGTTATCCGCTAATTGGAGGTTGATACAAGAAGGAGCATCACGGCTTGAGAGGGTTCGAGTTTAGGAAGTAAGTCTTTTGTCTTGTATTTTGTAATACCATTTTTAGTGGATTTGAGTCTAGGGCCGTCCCGAGGTTTTTTCCCGTTAGTGGGTTTTTCCTCGTATATTGCGGTGTAGTGTGACCTTGTTTATTTTATCTTGCACAATAATTTAGAACGCATGCTTAGGATAATTTCAAGATAAAATTTGGTTTTACATTAACACTAATTTAAATTGGGACTTTAATTTAATATTGGATTAAATTTGGTTTATTCAAGTCACTTGCATTAATATGGTTTCGCCTAACTTTGAATAATTGTTAATGATGACTTAGGCAAATTCTAGGACTTGAATTATGTTGTTTTAATTTGTTTCTTAAGATATTAAAACCTGGCCTTGTTGTTTTGTGGAACCATCACTTGTATTTAACGCTTTCGCATTTATTTGTTTAAAAAGGAAATTATATATTTTAAATGTGATAAATTAATCACCGGGGATCCAACTTCCGCTTTTTCAAATTGGTATCAGAGCCAAAAACGATAAATTATTTCGTTAAAGATCCTTTACTTTTTGGCTAAATATGGATTTTCCCCATTTTCAAAATTTCCTATTTTTGATGGTTCTAACTACGCGTATTGGAAAGCGCGAATGAAATCGGCACTTAAATCTATCGATGAACGTGTTTGGATGTCTGTTGTTAACGGTTGGACCCCACCAACACATTTAATTGAAAATGTACATGTTCCCAAACCCGTTTGATAGATGGACTGAAAATGAGTTTAAGCTAGCAAACTTCAATTCCCGAGGTTTAAATGCCTTGTTTAGCGCTGTCGCACCGGATGAATTTCGACGTATTATGACGTGTGAAACTGCTAAAGAAGCTTGGGATATTTTACAATTAACTCATGAAGGAACGAGTGTCGTTAAAGCTTCTAAACTCCAAAACCTCACTACTCAATTTGAAACTATCAAAATGGATGAAAAAGAAACATTTGATAAATTTTATGCTAGACTTTCTGATATTGTTAATTCATCCTTTAACTTGGGAGAGAAAATACCTGACGACCGTGTAGTAAAGAAAATTTTAAGTTCCCTACCCGATAGATTTATTCCAAAGGTGACCGTTTTAAATTCTTTACCCACTTTAGCCTCTACGAAATTAGAAGAGCTTGTAGGTGATTTACAAACCTATGAACTAGATATGTTTCCCTCTAAAACTGAAAAGAAATTTGAAAAGGGCGTTGCTTTAAAAGCCCGCAAAGAGGTTAAACAAGTAGTAGAGAGTGATAGTGATAGTGACTCGGAAGATATGGCTTTGTTTGCTCGTAAATTTAGAAAATTTCTTAAATTTAACAAAGATAAAGTTAAAAATGATTTTAAGAAATTTGAATCTTCTAAACATGATAAAAACGAGAAGATTTCTAAAGCCGATAAGATCCCTAAACCAAGTAATGAAAATATTGATAGGGACGAGTCTAATAAATGTTTTAGTTGTGAAGGTTATGGCCATAGGGCATTTGAGTGCCCCACTAAACTAAGGAAAGAGGGTAAATGACCCATTTCATATAATGCGTGATAGTGATAAGGAAGAGAAGCCCGAATCCCCCACTAGGAAAAATTTTGTGGCTTTTATGGCACATGTGAGTGATAATGAGAACTCATCGGATGATGAAATTATAGCACATGCCACTTCCAAGGTCATTGTACATGATTCTCTTATTTTTGATGATAGTGAGAGTGAAGAAGAAGAAGAGAGTGAAAATTAAGAAGAGGTTGATATGAGTGAACTTCAAAATGCTTTTCATGAATTATATAAAGAATCTATTAAATTGAAAAGAGTTAATTTGAAGTTAGAAGCGAGTTTAAGAGAGAGTGTCAAGGTCATTGATGAAAGTGCCTTAATAGAAGACCTTAGGACACATGTGAGGTCTCTTCAAGAGAAGCTTGAATATGTAGAAGGCGAGAGAGATAGCCTTAGGGGTTTAATGGAATCCTTGAAAAAGGAGCTTCTTGCTTTTGAAGAGCGTAATTCTTTACTAGAATCTAACATTGTTGAATTGAAAAATAAATTAAAAGATTCTAGTAATGTCAAATTTGATTTGGAGTGTCGTTCGGAAAAACTAGATAAAATGTTAGGAACGGTCCAAATTAAAAATGACACTTTTGGTTTAGGCTTCAATTCTTGTAATGATTTTAACCCTAAAGTCAAAACCAATGTTTTAGGAGAATCTTCTAGGAATGCATTTAATGATCACTCCTTAGATAAATCTTTTCGACATGCTCTTACTTGTACACATTGTGGTCGACAAGGTCATCTTAGGAAATTTTGTTTAGATCTTAAACGAATTCCTAGAAAATCCCATAGTAAAGTAACCACGATAGCTAATGTTTCTACACCCCAAGATAGTAATTCTTCATTAATTTGGGTTAGGAAATCCGACTTTGTTGCCTTACAAAATAGGGATTTTGATTCTCATTTACTTACACATGCCTCCTCCCTTGCTAAATCTAAAGGATAATTGTGTTAGTGTTTGCATACTTTAGCGTTTGTACTTCATGCTATATTCATATGCTAAATGTATGCTTGTTTAGTCATTTTCTAGTCATTGCCTTATTTCATATCACATGCTAGAAACTATGACTTGTTTATCTTTTTGTATTATATTTTGTGTTAAAATTGACTGCATAATATAAAAAGATTTTTGTTTATCATTTGTGTTTTATTTATTTCATTTAAGCTTAATGAAAAATACAAATGATTTTTGTTTAGTCTTTTGAGTATATATCTTTATTTTTGATTAAAATGTTAAAAACTCAAAAAGATTTTGTTTTGTGTGTATTTTTGTTTGACACACTTTATGTGGCATATATTTGTGTTTGAATCCTATCTTTTACGCTCCCATGTGGCTAGAACTTTTGGTTTAAATTTTTAATCCTTAAAATGTTCTTTACCATGTTTTATATGGAGTAGTTGGATTTTGTATTGTTTAAATGGATTCTATTTCTATATGCCTCTATTCACACATGCACGAGCTCTTTTGAAATCTTAATGTCACATGTTATATTTGAGCTTTTTGAGATGTTCTCCTATCAATCTAGTCATCTACATATCTATGACCTAGGAGGACTAGTGTATGTCAAAATCCGTTGCATGTGAGATTTGTGAGAAAAATGAAAACATGATAAATTAATATATGCACGGGGAAGGGCTCCGAAAGGATGAATTAAATCCTTTGCGATTGTAAGCCACCGTTGATTGGATCTAAAAGAAATACGTGATCCAAAGGCCTAAAAACAGAATATTTGGCATTCAAAGAAAGCAATTGCCAAGGCCTATGTTTGTTTGATATATTCATTCAAAAACAAAAGAATATATATGCTTATTGAGGGAGAATTGGATGGTATATCAACGGTTTGCACAATGTCCATTTATCCTAGTTGTCTTTAATGTCATGACTCTATTTGGTTTGTAGAATCATCATCATGCTAGGCTTGTATGCATTGTGTATGTTTGTTCATTGAGTTCAATCTTTATATTGTCACATGAGGTTATATTTAACTGTGATGAAGTTTGCAATCAAATGAGAACTCCGTGAACGTTTCTTAAGTGTTTTGGTCTAAATTTAATTGTTGCTTGTTCACACCCCTACACTTCCGTTTCCATATGACACATTTTTGCCATACGAGTGTGCAAACTTATTGTATTTTGTGTCATGTGTGTGTTTATATCTATATATATATGCAAGTGGTTCATTGATATATTTCAAGTATATATATATATATATATATATATATATATATATATATATATATATATATATATATATATATATGATATTTGTTTGTCTTTTCCTTGTTTTTAATTGCCCATATGCTTTCATGTCTTATCACTTTAAGCTTTCACTTGCTGTTTCTTAGTTCTTTATCCTTTGCCTATTCCCGAACAAAAAGGGGGAGAATGATGATAGGGGGAGAAATGGTATCTAATCCTATTATTATCGTATCTTCGTTTGGGGGAGATTTATCTTAGGGGGAGACATCTTTCTAAGTAGGTCATGTGTTTAAAGGGAGAATTAATTTAGGGGGAGTAATTAATTAAAAATTGCATTTAATATTTTGATATTCCCTATGCATTTGATGAGTTTGCTTAAGTGTGCAGGAATTATTCTATAGCGGCATCTTTCTATGGCAAAGAGTTTAATCCTTGGGTTGAGTCAAGATTGGACGGGTTATGTTTTGAGTCTAGTAGAGCTTGACGGCCCTTTAGGATTTTTGTTTGGTTTTTGTCCCGGAATAGCCAAAGGGGGAGATTTGTAAGGACACAAATTTCCAATTGAGTCCTCTTATAGTTTTGGCTCAATTCCGGACAAAAACATTTATTCATAGGATTTTATTTAATTGTAATATTCAAGACCTATGAAGTGTTTGTTAAAGACGTAGCGGCAAAGAGTATAAAGCATCATCAACATGCCGTAGTTTATGTGCCTCGTTTGTACGTCATCAACTTAGGTTCCATGCTCCCAAGGTATGAATGTATTTATATGTATATAGGAGCTTGGAACAATTTGTATTGGGTGTTAGGTGAATTAAAACTGCATTTTATTTTTCAGAAAGAATCAATTAGAAACTTAAAAATAAGTATATAAAAGTTTATAAAAGTTTCTGGGCCAAAATCGAATTTTTCAATCTTTCTGTTTGTTCGTTTGAAATGTCGTTCGAACGAGTTGTTTTCGTTCGAACCAGATTTCGTTCGAACGAGTTTTGTCGTTCGAACCATGTTCGTTAGAACGAGTTTTGCCAACGACCCTAACTGGACAGTCGTTCGATATGTCGTTCGATATGTCGTTCGAACGAAGGTTCGTTCTAACGAGGTATCTAACGAACCTCTAACGAGCCCAGGCTGGTCACTCGTTAGAAGTCTCGTTCGAACGAGAATCACGTTCGTTCGAACGAACTTCCAGCGGGAACAGTTATTTGGCAGTTTTTTGCAGTTTTTCCCCACTCCTCCACTTAGTTTTCAACCAACATTTTTCATGCAATATTATGTGCGGGAAACACATTTTCCAAGACAACTTTTCCATTCCATATCCATCTCTTAGAGAGATTTTGATAGCAAATTTATTTAGGGAAAATGTTCAAGTTTTGAGTGTTAATTTTTAATGGAAAATTCATACACACTCTAGTTTACACCCATTGTTGTTTATTCCAAGTTATATATATACATATCCTTACTTGGAGTTTTTGGCACCGGTTTTCTCTACCGAATTCTAGAGACGTTTCGGGTTTGCTTCTACACCCCATCACAAAGAAGACCTTTGTTGAGATTCTACCCGTTTGGAGAAAGGCTCCATGTTCGGGTGACGGTGACCGTTTAAAGTCCTATCGGTGTATTCCGAGACCACGGTGGAGCTCCGTTGGTTATCCGCTAATTGGAGGTTGATACAAGAAGGAGCATCACGGCTTGAGAGGGTTCGAGTTTAGGAAGTAAGTCTTTTGTCTTGTATTTTGTAATACCGTTTTTAGTGGATTTGAGGCTAGGGCCGTCCCGAGGTTTTTTCCCGTTAGTGGGTTTTTCCTCGTATATCGCGGTGTAGTGTGACCTTGTTTATTTTATCTTGCACAATAATTTAGAACGCATGCTTAGGATAATTTCAAGATAAAATTTGGTTTTACATTCACACTAATTTAAATTGGGACTTTAATTTAATATTGGATTAAATTTGGTTTATTCAAGTCACTTGCATTAATATGGTTTCGCCTAACTTTGAATAATTGTTAATGATGACTTAGGCAAATTATAGGACTTGAATTATGTTGTTTTAATTTGTTTCTTAAGATATTAAAACCTGGCCTTGTTGTTTTGTGGAACCATCACTTGTATTTAACGCTTCCGCATTTATTTGTTTAAAAAGGAAATTATATATTTTAAATGTGATAAATTAATCACCGGGGATCCAACTTCCGCTTTTTCATGGACTGTGGCGGGTCCAGGCTTGTAAGAGTCTGCAATTCCTACTTGTGTTATAGCATTTTAAATATTTATTTAAACTTATTATATTTGTGGCATGTGTGTATGGTCATTCACTAAGCCTATCTAGCTTACACTCCTATAATGTTTTATTTTAGGTATGCCTATCATGTCTAGTTCACTGCCAAGTTCGAATTTGGAAATAAGAGAGTGAAGGATATGTAGTGTGCATTGAATAACAAAAACTTTTTGTAAAGGTTAAACTAAGACACTTGTTTATATAAAGTGTGTTGTTATTAGTAAGTTATACTTCAAATGAATTATACTTTCTTATAAATAGGACTTAAATGAAAACCATTTTTTTTTTCAAAGATCTATAAAATTTATTACAATTTGAAGGATTTTATCTATATTGCAAAGATAATGTTGACTTAAACAAGGCAGGATGTCACACTGATACCAAGTTGTGACACTCGGATTTCTGGGGATCAATGAGGAAAACCTTTTATACCTTGATTTCATTTGAGAAACTCCTATTTTAAAGTAAAATCTTGCTTTTAAATTTTTGTGTCATCAAATAACATTAATTTAATTAATGAAATGATGTCCATATTATAAGGACACTTGAAATAAAAGAATTTTTCCAACTTCATAGAATAAATAGCAATTTAAGAAAGTTCACATCATCCTGTCTCATTAAAACAAAATTTATTATGTTTCAAAACATATCCAAATAATATAGTCAAAGTTTCATTGAATTAACACATGAAATTAAATAGTAAATAGAGATCTACTGGTATGTAAATACTTCCTTCCCTCTCACGGTTTCCTTGCATTTATCTTTTCCTGAAGTACCCCGGGGGGGGGGGGGGGGGCAATTGGTGGGGTATAAGTGTGCGAGTAGTAGGACAAATACTACAAAGTAATATAGACAAATAATATTTATACATATAATATGTATTTTAGCAATTATGAAATCATACATGATTTGATTAAATGGTCTCACAAAAAATGCAATGTGACATACAATTGACGTTTTGATCATGTAACCTGAGCGATAAGTCACTCACACTTAATCTTTCTTTTAATAATAACCATATCCCATTAATTTAACCATTAACGTACTTTTACATGTTTTCAAAACTTTCATTTACATTAATGAGCATCATTCTCAAAATTATCTTTTCACTTTCTTAATTGGGGTGCTAATCCATGAGTGTTATATGTCCTTTCACCGACTCCTATCACGTCGAAATATGCTACTAATTAGTGGTATGGAATTTAAATATTAAGCCACACCCTAGAGCTGTGGGCCTTATTAAATGTACCGGTTACCTCTGAGTGCCTTTAACTTTATATGCCTTTATAACCATTTCCTTTCTTCCCTTCATGTCCTCTTTTAAGCCTTTTTTCTTTTTATCGGCCAATGAGGCCAAATACTCGAGACGAAACTACTCCCAACATGTAATTTTCCAACTTTCACACTTTATGAAAAGTTTTATTTCATTTTATCTTTAATTGGCAATTCATCTTTGAAAAAAAATTTATTTAGCAAGTCTTTATGAAACTTAGCCTTTAAGTTCAAAATACCCATTTATACATTTTAGTTCATTTTCACTATCCATGCACACTTGTAAACTTGCATTTTATAAAATTTGTCAAAAATGTATCTTTTCATCTCCATTTTATAAAATATAAATGTTTTCACTACAAAAAATTCAAATCTTTTGACTAGAATCCTTTTGTTTGGAAAATTTACTCATAAGTCCAATTTTAATGTAAAATAATACTTTTGTACTAAAAATTACTTTTGTAATTTCAAGAATTATATTTTAAGCTTGTTAATTCATATAATTTTATGTGTTCATATTATTCCATTTTAAAAACAACTTTATAAATGATACTCATGTTTGCAAAAGTTACCGCTTAGTACTTTCGGCCCGAAAACTATACTTTTGATATTTCAAGACTTGTTTTACAATTTAATAAGTTTTAATTGGAACCCTAGTTCTTTGTTTCACCTTAAGACTTAACATTTCAATACCCCTACTTTAACTACTTTTACACTAAGAACCCATTTACTTTATTTTCTTCTAGTTTCTTTAACTTTGTTCACGTACATTATATCAATGAAATTTTCAAGTTTATCATTTCATTTTTGAAAACTTATTTTAATAAACTTTTAATGTATTTAACCCATGTATCCTAACTGCATAAGTTTATGTTAATGAAACAAAGGTTTTATGCCAATAAAATCCAAAAAATGCATCCACCTTTTGTTTGACAAGTTTAATACAATATTTTATCACAAAATGAACAAGTTTAAAGTGATTTATTCAAGAAAAAATTGGATTAAACATTTTGAATTTTTTTTCTTCCAAACTTTAACTTTTATCCATTTTTATCACATATTCTTCAATAATAAGCATAAGTAGTCAAACATATATACATATATCTATCACGCTTTGATTTAAAATTTGAAAATAGTGTAGAACCCCTAACTTTGGAAGATAATAACTTTGTTGAAGATGTTGAAAAGAGAACCCCATAAGCTCGAAATTTTCTAACTTTAGTTCTTCTAACAATACTCTTTCACACCCAAAATAACACCTCTATAGCTCTTGGAAACCCTTGATTATGGAAGGTAATTGTGTAGGATAATATGAGTGAACTGTGAAAATGATAAGAAAGCTCTTTCGAAGTTAAAATTGTGGAGAGAATGCGTATTTGTGAATTGGACTAAGTGCAGATTTTGATATAGTATATAAGGGAGGAAATGGGATAGGTACCCCCTACAAGTCAAACTACATGCCCCATACTCATCTCACATGACCTTACCCATTGGGGTTACTGCCCTACTACCTAAAGTGTCCAAAGATATATATATATATATATATATAAAGTGTTTAACGTCCAAATATAGTCATTCTGCAGGTGCCGCATTGATTCGGCCCCGAGTCCAAATCGAATCGCCTCGAATGGGTTCAATTATTTTTTATTTTTTATTTCAAGTGTCAAGTCCACCTAAAAATTTTATTTTTATTTTTTGTTTATTTTTACCCATATTTTACAACCCTGAAAACTTTATGTAATGCGATTTTTTTAAGAATTTTGACAATTTATTATTTCACAAAATTGGGTGTTACAATAATAGCTCTACAATAAAGCATTAAAAGGTAGGATGGAAACATTGATAAAATGAAGGATAGTTATTTTAAGCATGGAATATGTTGCATAATACTCCATTGAATGGTACTAGTAGATCATCGATTGAATGGGATCCAAACTATCTCGTTGTCCAATGCCTTAGTAGTATGAATCAGACAATGGCGGTTAAACTGAAGCTTATGGACGCTGATAAAACCTTTCATTTTATAGATGTGTATCGGGATAATGAGAGAATGGGCTAGAGCTAGTATATGGATTTATTTTGTTGATAAAGCTCATATATATAAAAAAAATCCTTAGATAGTTGCAAGAGATTTTAATATTATTAGAAAGTAAGAGCAAAGTATAAAAAGTGTAGGTATTGATTGTTATGAAGCTGATGATTTTAATAATTGCATTGACAAGATCTTGTTTAAGGATTTACCTACTAGAGGGTGTTGGTTTACCTGGAAAAATGGAAGAGAATGGAGCTAATATTTAAAGAAACATCGATAGAATTATTTCTGATCATATACTTCTTATCTTATCCATTTAGTTTACAAGAGAGAGAATTAATCTACCTCTTAAATTCTTTTATTTGAAGATGAATAATAATGTGTTTAAGGACATTTTGAAGAATGGTTAGGAGTTAATAGTGAAGATAACCCTATGCTTTCTATAGTTAAGATATTGAAGCTTTTTAAGTCTAATTTCAGAAACTTAATAAGAACTATTATTCCAATATCTCTCAAAGAGTTATTTTGAAAAAATAGGAACTAAAGTCCATTGAGTCTAGCATGATTAAAAATATGGGTGACAGTGAGCTTATTATAGTAAATAATAGTGTCAGTTTGAGTACTTGGATTTAGGAGAAAAGGAGGAAGTGTTTTGTTAAGAAAAAATAAGAATTCATTGGTTAAAGATGGGAGATAGAAATACTGCTTATTTTCATAAAATGGTTAAAGGAAAAATTATCTAAAATAAAATCTTAACTATAAATTATAAAGAAGGGAATACTTTAAGGGTTAGAAAGATGTTCATAATGAGTCCATGAGGGTTTTCTCTACGTTGCTAGGAACTAAAAATGATAATGATAAAAGCGTAAAGGAAAAGTTGTTTAGTGTTAGAAATAGGTGGTTAATTAATGATCATAAAAGATTTATGTAGATTCAAGTTACCCCCTGAGGAAATGAAAGAAGCTTTATTTTATTTAAACCATAATAAGTCTATTGGTTTTAATAGTTACAATGTAAGGGTTTCCCAACAAAATTGGGATATCATGAGGAGGATTTGGTGGAGGTTGTCCTATCTTTCTTTAGTTTTGGAAAACTATTACTAGAATAGAATAATACTATCATATACTTGATTCCTAAAGTTCCTAGCCCTGATACTGTGAAGGAATTTTTTGTTGGAGTGAAAGTCCAAGGGTCTATTGAAAATACGAAAAGATAGAACTACAAAAAAATACACATACATGAAATCTTACAAAGCAAAAGTAGGATTTACCTTTATAGATCTATTTGATTTGATTTCTTCTTTGCAAGAACACAATATATGATGAAAGTTAATCAAGAACGTGGGCTCGATGCACCGCATGGTCTTCTACTTATTCTCGATATGGACAGTGATGAGCAGAGTGTGGTCTCTTCCTTCATGACCACCTTTTCTTCTCCCTTTTCCTCTTTGTTGTCTCTCTTTCTCACAAGTCCGAATTTGGGTCTTTTAAGTTTCCAAGAGTAACGTCTAGCTTAAGAAAAAATGGTCCTTAGGTGCATATATATAGTCTATTATAGGTACCCTAAGGAGAGATAAAAATGTGGCGCCTAATGGACCTGAGAAAACCTAATCCTTCCCGGATCCTAATATCAGTCCCTTAATTATAATTAATACCACTAAATAATTATAATTGCAACTCCACCCTTTAACTCAAAATTATATTTCAAGCTCCGCATTATTAATTAATTAATTCTCCCTACGTTAAGGTTACAAATACCTGCTAATAAAATATATTACTGATAATTTATTTGATTAACTTCTTTAAGTCCTTGAGTGATCCAACTTCACTTATTTGTAGTGTCTGCTTAATATAATCTACCTATAGGGTTTGACACATAGAAAACTTATACGAACTCAAAGTAGTATTCCATACATAAAAGACTTTTACCATACAATAATCAAAATTACCCATTCTATCAAGATTATTGATCCAATAATGAATATCACTCGAAAGGTCAAAGCAATAAATAACTAGTGCATGTGTCTATCAATAATACTCGGATTAAGAGACTTAAGTAAACCTAATAATCATGAGGTTTACATTGTCCTATAAAATTAGTATAAAGACAATGACCTCAAGGTGGTCCTATTCAATATACTTAAGTTAAAATTATAAATTTTCTCGTAATCAAGATAGACTTACTAAAATATTGTGCTACAAACCTACTGATGGTGTGTCCAGTTCCATCTAAGATTGTGAACGATAAGACATATATTCTACAAGAACTGTGTAAGTCATACACTACACACTAGAACACCTACTGAGTAGAATAAAAGACATCAGTAATATATAAAATAATGCAAACATTATGTCCATACATGATTCTCATTATAACAGAAAAAACTGATTTTATTTTAACAATAAATCTGACTAAAATTATTACATAAAGTATGGTTTTAGTCTACTTCTCTAATATTTAGACCCATAAATTATTGTAATATCACATACAAGATTGTATCTAAAATTATAGTGAATCGGGTCAAGGAGATCATTCCTAGTTTCGTTAATAATAGGCAACCAACCTTTGTTTATAGAAGAAGTATTTATGGCGATGTTCTTTTAAAACAAGAATTGGTTAGAGAGTACCATAAAAAAGTGGAAATCCTAGATTTGATCTTAAAATAGATAGCATGAAGTCTAGTGACTCGGTTGATTGGGGATATGTGAAAGATATTTCAGAAGTTATGGAATTTCCTATTACTATAGTGAAATGTATTATGTAATGTGTTGAAACCGCTAGGTATTCCGTGTGTGCGAATACGGGATTAATGGGGGGTTCAAAGGAACTAATAGGCTTAGATAAGGGGACCCTTTTATCCCATTACCTATTCCTATTAGTGATCAAGTATTTTTATTAGTTATTGGATTATAAAATTAATAAGGAAAAATTTTCCTATCACGTTAGGTGTGAGCAATTCAAACTATGTCATGTTATGTTTTCTGATGATTTGTTCATTGTTGCTGAGATTGATGATGTTTTTATAAATATTATTGATGAAGTTCTTAGAATTTCTAAAGCATATATGGATTAGGGCCAAGTAAATATAAATGTGAGATTTTATTTTCTATTTTTGACGATGAAACCAAAAGGAGGCTTAGTCAGATGATGGGAATGAGAATAAGCAGGCTTCACATTAAATATCTTAGTGTTCATTTATTCTCTATTACACTATAGGCTCAGGATTGCATAAACCTAGTGTTGATACCAAAAATTATCTGTCTATGTGGACCAATAAAAAACAAGCATTTGTTCTCCTACGTGGCCTTAATCCCAGTCAGATGATAATAGCCTAACAAGGAATGCCGACCAAGTACCGAGAAGGCCGACCAACAAATTCAGTAAAGGCTCAATATATCATGTGTTATATTACTTATAGTTTGTACAACTAATCGTCACATACATTATGTAAGGATGTAAATGGTTAAAGAATAAATGCATTCCATCCCTTGACATTCTAGCCATTGGCCTCCGAGTCACTATAAATACATTGTATTCCTGCCATCAAAGGGAATAACACAATCAAGCAAGCTATTGCAATGACTAATACTATAACAGTGGACAAAGGCTTTAACACTTAGTCGAACCACTTTAAAATATTGTGTTGTTCTCTTTCCACTTACATATTTTATTTGTGATTAAAGAATTAAATCTAGTCTAGTTTTTTACATTAATAGATTGGTGCCATCTATGGGAACGAGTATTTAATCACCGTTCTCATTATTATACACCCTTGTTCAAACAAGATGAATGATCCTGAGCCTAGTATTAGGAATGATGGTAACCCTCCTGCTCCATTTGCTCCACCACAAAACAGTGATCTAAATGGAATTCTCTTCAGTCTCGCTAGAGGACAGGAGGCTATACAAGACACAATGAAAAAACTGGCTCATTCATTGCAAGTCAGACAAAGAGAAATGTCGCCTCCCCCTCCAAGATCCAGTGGACATGATTATTCTAGAACTTCACGCGATACTTCTTATCACCCAGGGTCGAGTTAATAACTCAGGTCTACAAAACCCTATGACGTTAATTATTTTTCTTCTGAAAGGCCAAGTGTGATGGAAAGTCTAAATAGAGCTTTACCCTTTGATTGTATGGGACCTAGAGGAAATAGAAACCCTCCAAGGGAATTATTCAGGAATAATCAACATCTAGCCGACCAACATGAGGTTTCAATCCGATGAAGATCAAGTGTCTGGCGATCTATACGCACCAATCAGACCTCTTAGGAGGAGATTTTAGAGTAGATAAATGGTCAGAACAGTCGAGCTACTTCTCATAGATCTGATACAGGTAATCCTTCGTGGAAAGGATCAATACAAAGGTTGGAATAGATTGGTTGAAATGGAAAAAGAAAAGAATCCTTTGAAAAAATGTTTTGTTAAGTAATCTCCTTTTATTCAGGCAATTGTGGACTTTCCTACTCCTTTTAAGTTTAAAGCTCCTCCGATGGTTACCCCCAAATATGATGGTAAAATCAATCATGTTCTCCATATTGAGGAATATCAAGCTACAACAGATATTTACGTAGTACCAGATGAGATGACATGGAGAGCATTTTCTAGCTCCACTATGGGCTCAGCCCAAATATGGTATAACAACTTGCCCCGAGGACAGATCACCAACTTTAATAAGTTGGCCGAGTTATTTATTAGTAACTTTTTGTTTGGATCTAAATCAGTATAAAGAGTGGCTGATCTCCTGAGTATAAGTCAGCAAGTGGTCGAAGCACTAGGGACTACATTACTCGGTTCAATAATGAGAAGTTAGAAGTAATTGATTACGAGGAAAAAACGTCCATCACTGCTCTTATGAGTGTTTTATTCCCGAGAAGATGTACTACGCTTCGTCTAAATATCCTCCCAAGACGATAGCTGAGCTCGTGGCAAAGGCAGGAAAGATAATGAATGCTTAGGAAGCAATGACTGCTAAATAGAGTCCAGCCACATAGTCTGATGCAAAATCTTAGAAGTAGGAATAAAAGGACCATAAGGAGTCGAAGAAACATGAGGTAAAGAAGGAAGAAAAACTCAAGAGATATGGGAACTACACTCCATTGAGTGTTGGCATTCACTATATCCTGGAAGAAATCAAGCATAATAAGGATTTACAATGGCCCGGGAAGCTGAGAGCCCCTCTTAACAAAAGAGATATATCCAAGTACTATGATTTCCACAAGGATCGTGGCCACATAATTGATGGTTGCATTGCTTAGTAGAATGAGATAGAATCTCTCATTCATCGAGGAAAGCTCAATAAATTTATTGATCAGCGTGATAGCAAAGTATCTAGAAGAAGATCAAATTCTCCATGTAAGTCCAGAGAAGATAATAAGATAAATCGCGATGACGATTAAGAGGATGATCCCTACCTACCGAAGAAGCCAAAATAATAAGAACATGGAGTAGTTATGCTCAATTTTGGTTCATTTGATTGTCATATGATTACAGGAGGTGACACAGGAGGAGGAGATCACACGGATGAAAGAAAAGCTTACCTGAATGAGGCCCAAGATTGTTCTTATATCCAAAAGATCAATTTAGCCGAGGAAGATCGGTCGAGGAAGGTCAAAAAAGATAAGCTGGTGACTGGCATATCAAAAAATGACCTCTCTGGGGGTACTTTATCCTCATGATGATCTATTGGTTGTCAAATTCAGAATCAGGGATGTAGTCATTGCCAGAATATTGGTTGATAATAGGATCTTGGTAGACACAATGTTTTAATCCTATTTTCAAAGTCTGGACTTGAAGATTAGCCAATTATAACCACATCACATGCCACTAATAGGCTTTTCTGGTGAAAAGGTCTATCCTATGGGAACAATCAAGTTCGAAGTGTTATTCGGCACCTGGCCAATACGTCATATGGAGAAAATACGCTTCTTCGTAATGGATAAAAATGTTTAATCATCTTATAATGGGATCCTCAACAAGGTAGGACTCAAGACGTTTGAGGCTGTCCCATCAATAGTTTATCAGTGCTTGAAGTTTTCAACTCATTTTGGAGTAATCATTGTGAAACGTGACCAGAAGGTGGCCAGAGAGTGTTACTATTCCTCAGCCGAATAAGAAGAAATGATTGAATTAAAAAAGAAGACTACAACTTATTAGGTAAATATCACTGAGCCTAACAATGAATCTGAGGTTGAAACCTTAGATCCACAGGATGAAACAGAGTTCGTCAAGGGTCAGATTATGGAAGCAATCGAAAGTATCATTCTGGATGACGACAAATCAGAAAGTAATACAAAGATCATCTCAAAACTGGATATTGTCCTAAAACAAGGGTTGATTATGTTATTGAGCAACAAAGAAATGTATTTTCTTGGAGTGATGAGGATATGCCTGGCATTGATCCCAATTTCCTTTGTCATTAACTCAACGTCAGCAAAGGTGTTAATCAGATCAAGTAAAGGCATAGAGTTTTTAGTTCTAAAAAGAATCAAGCTATCCATGAGGAAGTAGAGAAGCTTAAAAAAGCTTGATTTATTGAAGATGTGAAGTATCTACACTGGTTGGACAACGTTATTGTGGTAAAAAAGAAGAATGATAAGTAGAGGATGTGTATAGATTTTACGGATCTAAATAAATCTTACCAGAAGATCATTTTCCCTTGCCAACGTTGATCAACTGGTAGAAACTACGTCAGGACACGAGCTTTTAAGCTTTATGGAGGCCTATTCTGGTTATAACCAGATAAAAATAAAGCCCGAAGATAGAGAAAGTATAACTTTCATCACTCCCCCAGGAACTTATTGTTATAATGTGATGCCTTTTGGTTTTAAAAATGCAGGTGCAATGTACCAGAGGTTGCTAAATAATGTTTGTGAACAAATAGGCAAAAATATGGCGGTTTATGTGGATGGCATGCTCACAAAAAGTTAAAAAGCCTCTGATCATATTGCCGACTTAACTCAAAATTTTGACCAATTAGATAATCATCAGATGAAACTAAACCTGAACAAGTGTGTGTTCGGAGTCCAAGAATGGATGTTCCTCGACTTCATCTTCAACCAAAGGGGAATTGAAGCTAACCATGTGAAGATAAAAGCCCTGATTGAGACGTAATCATCAGTCTGCAAGAAGGATGTACAGAGGCTGATTGGAAGAGTGGCAGATTTAAATTGATTTGTTGCTAGAGTAATAAATATGTGTATTGAGGAAGACTTTTGATCAGAATAAAGAGTGTGATCAAGCTTTAGAGGAGCTGAAAAAAATACTTGGGATCACAACCACTACTCTCTTGACCATTTTTAAGGGAGAAATTATACTTATACCTGGCCATTTCTGAGTTATCTATGAGGTCGACTTTAGTTAGATAAGACAATAGAGTGCAAAAGCCACTATACTACACCTGCAAAGCCTTCAGGGGAGCTGAGATCAGGTACCCAGATTTGGAGAAAATATCCCTAGCCCTTATTGAGGCCTCTAGGTGAATGAAACTTTATTTCCATGCACATACCATAGTAGTATTTACAGATTTGTCTCTTCAGCAATCACTCCACAAACCTGAGAAATTAAGAAGATTGATGTATTGGGCAGTGGAGTTTGGAGAATATGATATTGTTTATAAGCCTAAATCTTCATTGAAAGGTTAAGCTTTAGCAGATTTTATTGCCAAATTCACTTACCCAGAAATTCTCGACCAAATGAATTTGCCTGCCAAGCAGAAGTCAGGAGAAGAAATTTCATCTCAAAAGCAAGTTGAAGTTGCTGCCGAGCAGCCTGAATACCTTAAAAGCAAAGGAATGGTATAGAGGTATACTGAGGAGAGTAAGAAGATCTTTAGACATGGATTATTAACTGATGAAAGTTTCAGTAGCAATATCCTGACATGGAAATTATATGTTGATGGTTCTTCATGTGCTACTGGCTGTGGAGTCAGTATAATCCCTAACACTCTAGATAATATTGATATTGAATATGCCCTCAGATTTTAATTCAAAGTGTCAAACAATGAGGTAGAATATGAAGCCTTAATAGTCGGATTGAATCTAGCCCACTCACTAGGTGCCGAGCAAGTAGTGGACTATAGTGACTCACAACTAGTAGTGAATCAAGACCTTTGTATATACGGAGTCAAATGAGAATATGTATTGGACAAAGGAGTGCTATAGAGAAGGGGGTTGGCGACCTTTATTCAAAGATGTGTTCACCCCCAAAAATTGACAGATTTGATCCAATAAGTTCACGAAGGTTCTTGTGGGGCTCAATCAGCTGGCAGAACATTGCGTCAACGAATTAACACATAGGGCTACTACTGGTAGACCATGAGGGAGGATTTCATAGCCTTTGCAAAGAAATGTGATAAGTAATAGAGGTTCCCTAATGTCAAAAAAATACCCAATACTGCATTAACTCCAATCACTTCGCCTTGGTCGTTCATTATCTAGGAATTTACTTGGTCGACCCATTACCAACCACCAAAGGCAGGTTTAGATACCTGGTCATTGTTATTGATTATTTTACCAAATGGGTTGAGGCCAAGCCACTAGTCGACATGCCTTACGAAAAGGTGTACCAGTTCATATGGAAGAGCATAATTTGCAGATATGGTCTGCCATATGCTTTTATTATAATTCATGTCACTCAGTTTGACAATGAGGAATTTGAAGCCTACTATGTCCAATCTAAAATTTAGAAGTTGTATTTTGCACCAAGCCATCCTCAAAGTAATGGTCAAACAAAAGTAACAAATAGAACTTTGAACAATGGATTGAAGAAACGGCTTGATGCAGCTAAGGTAAATTGGATCAATAAAGTGCACTCAGTCCTATGGACTTACAAAACCACAATAAGAACAACAACAGGAGAAATGCCATATATGCTTGAATTTGGAACTGAAACGATGATACCAGTAGAGATCGGCTTACCAACCCACATGGTATTGAACTTTAATTCCCCAGTCAGTAATTTAATGAGGCGACTAGATCTTGATATGCTGGAAGAAGTAAGGGATGAAGCTGCCATGAGAAATGCTACCTACCAATAGAAAACTGCTCAGTTTTAAAACAAAAGGGTCAAGCCGACCAACTTGAAGAAGGAGATTATGTTATCCATAAAGTGATACGGAAGAGTAACAAGCTTGAAGATAATTGGCATAGTCCTTATCGTATTTATGTTATCATTCGACCAGGCACATACCAGATAGAAACTTTGAAGGGTGAAGAGTTTAAGAACCCTTGGAATGCCGATCACCTTAGAAAGTATTATCAGTAGATTGCAAGCTTTGTATTTTAGTTGTTTTCAAGAAGATTATCAATAAAATTTTCAGTTTTCGTTATTTTAATTTTTGAGGTACGAATATAAATATACATATATCCCTCAGATCAGAAATCTCTTGATAGGCAAAAATAAATAATCAATGTAATAACTAACCAAGTCAAAATAAGATTTCAATTCTGAGTACTTGGTCGGCTATGAAAAATCCAAGACAAAATAGGATTAAAATCCGCAGCACTTGACCAAAAAATTTAGTGGTAAAGATGCATTTTACCCAAACCAAGTCAAATGAAGGAATGCATGTAAAAATTCGTAGATATAGACATATAAACATATATCCCACATACACTTGGTCATCGCTAGTAACTAATGCTAAACTTAGGTCGATAAATCTAAGTGCATGCGTAAAACCTATAGCAACACCGCTGGTAACTAATGCTAAACTTAGGTCAATAAATCTAAGTACATTAGTATAACCTATGTAAATACCACTAGTAACTATTTCTAAACTTAGGTCGATAAATCTAAGTGCATTAGTAGAACCTATGGCAATACTGCTGGTAACTGATACTAAATTAGGATAAATATATCTAAATATATTAGTTGAACTAATGGCACGAAAATTGCAAGTTAACTAATTGATTTAAATAGTCATGAAATTAACATATTTCATTACAATCAAATGTATTTCAAATGAATGACAAGATAATTATTCCATTGGACGTTTTCTTTCAGCTTTGGAAGATGGCTGCACTTTTTTCATGCCAGCAGGAGGATCATCCAGCGTATAAGGAGAATTTATGAAGTTGAAATCTTTAAGCATCCTTTTGTTACTGCTACTCTAAGTGTTGGTCAGATGAGAAGGTTGAACTATTTTAAGATCACCATGTAACTCATAATCCCCTAAGTATTTTGATATCAAGCACTGGGGAATTGATTCAACAGGAATTCGGTTGATATTCAACTTGAAAGGAGGCTGTTGGCAGTCTAAGAAATTAGGATCATGCCAATATCAGAGTTTGCTATCTTGATCAATCTTCATCATAGTTAAACAATTAGTATAACCCAATTTATAACCTTCACGATTAGATTGAGCAAGGTGATCATCTATATATCCCGAAGCTTCATTATAGACATCCATCCATACTTTTCTAGGTTACTTGTGAAATTAGAAGGTTAATATTTAAACTTGATATTGAAGTCTCTTTAAAACCTCATACTTCGCCTTCAACTGGGAGAGTTGGTCAGAAAGGGCTTGGTCTTTAACTTCCAGCTTTGTGGACAAATCAGAAATAGCTCAGTTCTTGGCCTTTAGCTGGGTAGCCTAATTAGCAGAAGTCTTTTTTATTCGGACCTCTTCAACCTTTGGTCAACCAACTCTCTGTTTGGAGGATTATGCAGGTTTGGATTTTTTGTAAGCTTCAAGTTCCTCTCTTAATTTGGCATTCTCATTCTCTAGAAAAGAAGCACCTTCGTCGGCAACAATAGTAGAAAACGTTTCAAAGACCTAAGCTCGTCTATCAACTTATTATTCTCTTCCTCCAAGAGTTTAGCAATTTCTATAGTTTCATCAACTTCACGATTAAGAAAGAATTCCTTCTTCTTAAAAGTGAAAGCATATTTCTCCAATTTTTCCTCAAACCCACAGGCTTTACTCATTGCTTGGCATTTGGCCTCGTAATCGGCATGCAGTAAAGATTTAACCTCATTATGTTCTACCATAGTTCTTCAATCATTTCATAGTACGCAAAAATATTGGCCACAACTCATTCAAGAAGAAACTTAAGATACGTATATGCATCTTTAGCTTGATCAGAAGCATCTGCTCCGACCAAGTCTGTTAATTCTTAATCAGTCAAATTTAAGTGACCAGATTTGAACAGGTTATTACACCGCTTGAGTAAATCAGAATTAATGGAAGAAATTTGTTCCATCTTGGCCATAAACTAAAAAGATAAAGTAACAATTGATCAACAACAAAAGAAATAATAACAACCGAGCAACAATAAAAAGTATGAAGAAATGGTTCTTTCATTGATAAATAAAGGAAAATTACAAGTACATTAGGGTAGAAACAAAAAGAAAATAAAAAAGGTGCAAAATAGAAAAACCCAATGTCGAGTAAGTATACATCTTCTTTTTATCCTTTTCAACATTAGGATTTACACCCTGGTCAGCAGAAAAGGTAGACGGATCAGCAGGGGTTTTATCTTGCTCGGATGGAGGGATAGTTGAATCAACAATATTATTATCTTGGTCGATAGAAGGGATAGAAGACTCAACCACCAAAGATGATTCCCCAGAATCAAAATCATTCTAAACTTCATTGTCAAAATTGGGGGAGGAGAGCCAGGGTCGTGCTTCAGGAAGAGTTCCGAATCCTCAACAATGTTAACTTCCTTTAATGCGGCTGACCAACCTTCCATAAAGAATTTCTTCTTTGAGTATTCAAATTGGGAAGAGGCGATATAAATGGCTTTATCCCTACGTTTATTGAAGGATTCATCCCTAGCCTTATTTTTCTTAGCCCTTTCAGAGGAATTTTTTTTATAGTTTAGCCACTGGTACTTTAGAAGCCTTTGCCTTGCGCTCAGCTTGAGCAGCAGTAAAGTCAGCCTTCTGCTGAGCTTCTTCAGCAGCCTTGATCTTCTCTTCCCAAGCCTTCTTCTTGATCTCCACGGATTGTTGGGAATCCAATAAATATTTTCTAAGACCTACAAAGGCATCTTTTACATCATCCAAAGAAGAACGAATAAGATCATCCTTCTCTAACATTTGGTGGTAGTCGACTAAGAACTGTAAGAAAAATCCAAGTCAGTGCAAGTCAAGAAAGATATGAATAATATTCAATCAACTTTGAAACTAAAACCTTACCAAGTCTAAACTCTTAGTAGCCCTCTCCGATAGTTTTAATTAGGGTAAAGAGGCAATAACAACTCCATGGTCTGGGAGGGTGCCAGACTTAATCAATTTCCTATCCAAGCTAGGATTCAAGGCTACAGATGAGCCAGCAGCAGAAGGAGTAGTACCTACCAAGCCTCATTGTTTGGCCTCAATAACTTTCTCAACCTATTTGTCAGCAGTACCTCTCCTCAGTCTTTTTAGAAGAGATTCATCACCCTTGTTGGTTGGGGGCTTCTTGCCAACATCAGTCTTCTTTTTTAAGGCACCAATATCAGTAAGCTTATTGGTGTCAGCAATAGAGTCATCCCCCAAGAGATTGGGAAATTTCATTTTACACATACTCACAGAAAGGGGAAGGTCAAAATCTAAAGAGGAGGAAGTACCAACAACAGGTTCACCACCGGAGGTAGAGATTTGATCTCTCTCTAAGTCTATGATGTTAGAAGGGGTGGCAGTTGTTGGTGGTCGAGCAACAAAAAAAGTTACAGAACTTCTATACTTCAGCAATTATGAAGCCAACCTAATATTCTCTTCGCCTATCTTTTTATGAATACCCCACAAAAATTTGATCTCGTCAAGATGATGTCACTTTCTTTGGGACTCTTTTTATTTTAATCAACTGCAAGTAAAGAAATAGCAATTGTTAATGGGAAATATCCATAGGTATTTCATCAGCATGAATACACAAAATATGTTTATTACAACCTATGCGATAGCCCTCTTTAGGGCATCTGGTCCATCATATACTTCACCCCTTGAAGAGGAGTGTATTTCCAGTTCTTTTCAATAACCCCATGATCGAAATAATCCTTATTGGAGCCAGGAAAATTGATTACTAGGGCTCTATTATCAAACCTCGTCTTTAAATAGTATGTATTGTAACTGGTGATCCATTTTTAACAGAACATAATTTCAGGAATTTCGATATAGGTCCCATGAATTTGGTTAAGCTTATGGATTCCATTAATTATCCTCCAAGTATTGGGGGCTACTCTAGCAGGTACAACATCAAAATATTGACAGAACTCTAAGTAAAAACTCTTTATGGAAAAACTAAAGCCGCACTCAGTTATGAACAGGGATGGAATCCAATGACCCCCAAATAAAGAGAATACATCAACAGGAGGACTAGGAAACTCTAAATCTACCCAATTTGGTATATTCCACTCTCTCCTAAATTCGTCTAGAGAATCAATATGAACTATGTAAACCATGATTCAAGAAGAAGAAAAGAAGTAAAAAGAAATAATTCTTACAAAAACTTAAGGATTCAGCAAGAACTCTCAAAAGAGATGAAGAACGACGGCAAGCGAGCACTCAAGAGTTCAAACATAGCTGCTACAGTTCGAAATTTTGGGGGTAAAGGAAACTAGGGAAGGTTCATCTCCTTTTATAGGTTGCCTAAAAAAAACGAATCTAATGATTAAACATAACAACGATTGACGTTTTGATGGCTTCGCAAATCAAATGATGAAAAATACTCGTTTACTCTTAGACGGTTCCTACTAGTTAAATTTTACAAGTGTGGTAAATTGGCTGCCAACCAAGTGCCCGAACTATACCCTGGAGCAAGTGCTTTATACTTTCATGCAAGAAAAAAGAATAGAACATTGGGAGCTTTTGTTGATACCAAAAATTATCAATTTACGTAGACCAATCAGAAATAAATATTTTTTCTCCTACATGGCCTTAATCCCATTCGGGTGATAATATCCTAACAAGGAATGCTGAATAATACAAGGAATGCCGACCAAATACTGAGAAGGCCGACCAACAAGATTAGTAAAGGGTTAATATATCAAGAGTCATATTACTCATAGTTTGTACAACTAATCGTCACATACACTATGTAAGGATGTAAATGCTTAATAAAAATGCATTCCATCCTTTGACATTCCAACCCTTGGCCTCCGGGTCACTATAAATACATTTTACTCCTTCCATCAAAGGCAAGAAGACAATCAGGCAACCTATTGCAGGGACTAATACCATAAGAGTGGATGTAGGCTTTAACATATAGACGAACCACTTTAAAATCTTGTGTTGTTATCTTTCCATTTAAATATTTTATTTGTTATTAAATAATTAGATCTTATCAAGTTTTTTACATTAACACCTAGTATAAAAATTAATAAGCAAGGTTCAAAGTTAGACCAATAGATGGATTTCATATAAAGGAAGGATACAACTTATGATTTCAATTCTTAGAAGCATTTAGATTTATTAGCTCAATATCTTTGTTTTACCTAAAAGTGCAACGACATAAATTGATAATATCGTAAGGATATTTGTTTGGTCAAGAGAAGATCTCAAAACTTGAGGGGATAAATTGATAATATCGTAAGGATATTTGTTTGATCAAGAGAAGATCTCAAAACTTGAGGGGATAAATTTCCTTGGAAATATATTTTTTTACCTTTTGATGAGGGTGGGATAGGTATTGAAGAATTATGTAAGTGGAATATGGATTGCATGCTTAGACATATATGCGATAATATTAGGAAAAAGGATTCTCTTTGGATAAAATGGATTCGTTATTTAGTTATCAATAATTGAAAAGGTGGTACGAATGATCTAACACCACTTAGAGAGAGAGTGGAAGGCACTGATACCACTATGAGAATGCAGAAACTAATTTGCTCAACAAAGATTACAATTTGAGAGTGCACAATCATCTAAAGGTGTTAACTTATTAATTCAAATGACAATCCACACCAAATGTTAATCATTTATCCCTAGAACATGCAACTATGTCATAAAACAGATAAATCAAATCAGGCATTCAATAAAGGCAAAGTTTCAGGAAAAATTCTTTTCGGGTAAAACCTTTTTTCAACACTTTAGAAATATTACAAGGCAGTCGACTTACAGACTACTTAATAATCACCACAAGTATAATGCGCTAATCTTCATAAATCTCTAAAGAAAACTACTCAGTCTAGAGAAGCCCACACGCGACCTTCCACACTCGATATCCACCGATCAACCTTTGTCTTCAGTAATGGATTCTCTCAGGTATCACAAGTCATCCATGGAGATGCCTTCTCCACAAAGGTGTATTCAAGTATTAAAAACTTTCTAGGGTTTAAATGAATTCACGAAACTAAATATTTAGGATGTTTGTTTTTGAATTAAATAGTATTTTTGCAACACAAAAAGTGAGGAACTTTTGCAAAGTATTTGCAGAAAAGGATATATCAAAAGTTTTAGAAAAACTAAACACGAAATATGTATTTATACGATGTTCATAAATTTTGAGGTGGTGGCATCATTCTAATGATATTGCATTGTCATTCTAAAGGGATTATCATCTCTTTCGAATGAGACAAGTCTTGATTACAGCGAGCCATAAAATGAGATAGTAAGCCCTCGATCAAAGCACATTTGAAAAGCATTTTGAATGAACCTTCTAACGAAGTGAGAATCTCCTTTGTACAAGATGTCAATTTCGTTTGAATGAGATATAAAATAAAATAAAAATTTCAAATAAAAACTCCTATTCATTTTTTATAAAAATAAACATCCCATAAATAAAGTTTGTGAATTAATTTAAGCTCTAAATTTCTTTATACCTTTACAGGATGTTGGGAAGTCTTCAAACTATATTGGGAAGCCTTCAAACTTAGAGATGCTTGAGTTCGGTTCATCGTGATGATGTGTGACGATTTGTAATGGGATACGTCAAACTAGCCTAAAATACAAAATGGCCTACGCTATGAACAATCCTAGAAAAATTATTCTTACAAATCTCCCCCTTTGGCTATTCCGGTAAAAAATAAACAAATATAACCGAACACCAAATTAAAATAAAAAATCTCATATGACAAAAAATCGCACACCGTTTTTACCCCTAGAACGGAATGGCATAAATCTCTTTATTTTAGAACTTTTTCTTCTTCCCTTTGAAAAAAATTATCTTCATCTGTGTGTCTCGAATTCCTCATTATGTACCTACACACATGAGACAAAAATATATACTTCATGATGCAATGAGTTTGAAATAAAGTAAAACTCATAAATAAACTCTTCCATATATATCAAACTCATCAAAACTCATTTTAATTTGCTATTTCACTTTGTTTTTATTTGAAATAGACAAAGTAGTAAACATAATCATGAAAGCAAAGTATCACGTAGAAGATAAGATGTCATCGCAAAATATATAAATCAAGCATGTGTAAGGATAATCTCAAATTCAAACACACCTAAATATTTTTGAAAATTTTCAATTTTTCCAAAAACAATTTCACAAATACAACATACAATGCCCTATATAATATATCTAAAATATTTCAAAGAAAATTCGGCACGCATATATAGGTATAAACGGCCATAAAATGACACAAACACATAAGCTTTATACACTAGCATAGTATCAATATGTCTAAACATGTGTGATAGAATGAATGGGTGTGAACTAAATACAAATAAATTATAATCTAAATACTTAAATATGTTCAAGATGTTCTAACTGATTACAAAATTTTATGAAACTAAGCTTTAGCCTCAAGTGACAAATAAAGTTATACTTAATGAATAAAATACGCATAATGCAGACAAGAATAGACTATTGATGATTCGTCGAATCAATAGCGTCATGAAAAAATAAGCATAACTAGGTATCATTGTGCAAAGCCGTCCATCTTCACAAAACTCCCTCAAAAGATAAACATATATCATATTTTTCTATTATTTTCTTTTCTTTTGAAGTTATTTCATTTCAAGATCAATCAAACTAAACTATTTTGTCCCCTTTTTGGAAAATATTTGATATTTTTATTGCCTTTATTTTTTCTTGCGCTCTTTTTAAACGATGGCTTTCACGCAAAGTCAACCTCGCTTTCGCAGCCCTTTCCTATGTACACTTGTATTTTTTTAATAAAAAAAAATCTCATGGGAAATAGTTCTTACATGCACAAATCCCCCATACTCACATAAACATATGGATGAGAAAATTGATGGGAGAACATCTTACCAAGTTCAAATATACATAATGAAGTACACGTTCAAAAAGCTCGTACATGTGTGTGCGGAGGCATAAACAAACTCAAACCCATAAAGAAAATCAAGTTCTAATCAACTCCATATAAACATGGTTATGATCAATCTAAGTGTCCTAAGCCATAACCAAATCTTCTAACCATATGGCAATTGCAGAGTGAATTTGATTTAAACACACCAATATGCCATACCAAATGTGTGAAACTAAAATAAACGAAAACCATTTTTTTTTTTTGTATTTTTCAAAAAATTTATCAAAATAAAATCTTTTTGTATTTTTTAAATATGACTCAATAAAGAAAAAAATAGAACAAAATATACACATGTCATAATGCTAGAAAATATATATCATGAAACATAACTAGAGTATGATAAACAATATCATGCAAGCAATCATCCATAAGATATATCATGTGAAGCATCATGTGAAAGCATGCAAGAATCAACAGGTCTAATATCTAGATCCTCCAAAATAGATTTTCTAACCCAAATAGGTGTGTACTTGATGCATCGGGATTCAAAAACGAAGGGAACACTAGACTTCAAGTTCCCAGGACGTCTTCCAAGATCATAACAAAGCGCTCTAAAATGACCTTTCCTACTACAATGTGATCATGTGTAAATGCGAGGAATGTTACCTATAGGTTGAACTTTTTTAGCATCATTGGATTTTGTTAACCCTCTAAAATAAATGGTCATGTCTTTAACAATCAAAGCATTAGAAACATGCTCTTGATATTTGGACCTTTTTTGGAGACTTGGGGATTGGTCTTGATGGTTGATAAGTTTCCTTGCAGGTTGCTGAGGAATGTAAGGGAATTTTGATAATTGGGTGTGAAAGTAATGGAATTTATAGATGAAGAGAGGTTTTAAATAAGAAAACTTCGCTGACTTTAGAAGAATGTTGTTGAGATCACTGAAGTTGATATTTCTGAGGTGCCTTTCAAAATGAGCTCATGATCTCCTTATATAGGGTCAAGGGATTACCGATCGGCATTGCCTTTTTCATGCCTATCAGCAGGTTAACCTAGACACACTACTGATTGACAGGGAAATGGATCTATCAACTGCATTCTCGTGTAAATTTTTTGGAAAAACGATCATAAAACGCAATCGGTAAGTCCAAATCATGCATGAGGCCTACTGTTGGAAAGGTTATTTAAATACGTTTGAGAATACTTGCTATAATCCTTGGTTCGGGAGTTGACTTTGGATCAAATGGGGCTCGAAATCACCCGTTGGTCCTTTGGACAGGAGACCGTCGAACGACAATGGATCGTTCGTCCATATCGTAAGTTCGAACGAAGTGTTGACTTTGGTAAAATGGGGTCCGAAAATGCTTAGTGATCCTTCGGAGTAAGATGGGTCATTCGTCCATACCGTAAGGTTGATTCGTGCAGGGAGTGGAACGTTATAAAGGATAATTAGTGCCCTTAGAGGATTCATTCAATCTCGTTGGAGCTGAAGAGTTGACTTTGGTCAAACGGAGTTCGGGAGTGCCAGGTGGCCTCTGGATCAATTTTCGAAGAAAAATTGTCAATTCTTTTTAACAAAGGCAAAAATAGATAAATCAAATAGGGCATTCAATAAAGGCAAAGTTTCAGGAAATAAAAACTTTCGACTAAAACCTTTTTTCAACACTTTAGAAATATTATAAGAGAGTCGACTTACAGACTACTTAATAATGACGACCAGTATAATGCTCTAATCTTCGCAAATCTCTAAAGAAAACTACTCAGTCTAGAGAAGACCACATGCGGCCTTCCATGCTCGATATCCACCGATCAGCCTTTGTCTTCGGTAATGAATTATCTCAGGTCTCACAAGTCATCCATGGAGATTCCTTCTCCACAAAGGTGTATTCAAGTATACAAAACTTTCTAGGGTTTAAATAAATTCACAAAACTAAATATTCAGGATGTTTGTTTTTGAATTAAATAGTATTTTTGCAACACAAAAAGTGAGGAACTTTGAAGAAGTATTTGTACAAATGAATATGGAAAAATCTTAGAAAAACTGAACACGGAATATGTATTTATAGAATGTTCACAAATTTTGAGGTAGCGGCGGCGTTCGAACGATATTGCATTGTCGTTCTAAAGAGATTATCATCTCGTTCGAATGAGAAAAGTCTTGCTTCCAGCGAACCATAAAATGAGACAGTAAGCCCTTGATCAAAGCACATTTGAAAAACATTTTGAATGAACCTTCTAATGAACTCAGAATCTCCTTTGTGTAAGATGTCAATTTCGTTTGAATGATATATAAAATAAAAAATATATATTTTTAAAAATAAAATCTCCTGTTCATTTTTTATAAAAATAAACATCCCATAAATAAAGTTTGTGAATTAATTAAATCTCTAAATTTCTTTATAGCTTTAAAGGATGTTGGGAAGTCTTCAAACTATATTGGGAAGTCTTTAAACTTAGAGATGCTTGAGTTTGGTTCATTGTGATGATGTGTGACGATTTGTAATGGGATACGCCAAAGTAGCCTAAAATACAAAATGGCCTACACTTTGAACAATCCTAGAAAAATTGTTCTTACAAATCTCCCCCTCTGGTTATTCCGGTAAAAAACAAACAAACATAATTGAACATCAAATTAAAATAAAAAATCTCCTATGACAAAAATCCTAACCCCCTTCCTACCCCTAGAATGGAATGTCATAAGTCTCTTTATCTTAAAACTTTTTCTTCTTCCCTTTCGCAAAATTTATCTTCATCCGTGTGTCTCGAATTCCGCATTACGTACCTACACACATGAGAAAAAAATATATACCTCGTGATGCAATGATTTTGAAATAAAGTAAAACTCATAAATAAACTCTCCCCTATATATCAAACTCATCAAAATTCATTTTAATTTGCTCTTCCCCTTTGCTTTTATTTGAATAGACAAAGAAGTAAACATAATCATGAAAGCAAAGTATCACGTAGAAGATAAGATATCATCGAAAAAGATATAAATCAAGCATTTCAAATGATAATATCAAAGTCAAACACAACCAACTATTTTTGAAAATTTTCAATTTTTTCAAAAACAATTTCGTAAATACAACATATAATACCATATATAATATATCCAAAATATGTCAAAGAAACTTCGGCACGCATATATAGGTATAAACGACCATAAAATGACACAAACATATAAGCTTTACAAACTAACATAGTATCAATGCATCTAAACATGTGGGATGGAATGAATGGGTGTGAACTAGATACAAATCAATTATATCCTAAATACTTAAATATGTCCAAGAAGTTATAATTAATCACAAAATTTTATGAAACAAAGCTTTAGCCTCAAGTGACAAATAAAGTTGAACTTAATGAATAAAATAAGCACAATGCATGAAAGCCTAGAATATTGATGATTCTACGAATTAATAGCATCATGAAAAAATAAGCATAACTAGGTATCATTGTGCAAATTCGTCGATCTTCAACAAATTCCCTCAAAAGATAAACATATATCATATTTTTCTGTTCTTTTCTTTTCTTTTCTTTTGAAGTTATTTCTTTTGAAAGATCAATCAAACTAAACTATGTTGGCCCCTTTTGGGAAAATATTTGATATTTTTATTGCCTTTATTTTTTCTTGGGCTCTTTTTAAGCAATGGCTTTCATGCACAGTCAATCTCTCTTTCGCAATCCTTTCCCGTGTACACTCGTATTTTTTCAAAACAAAAAAAATCTCACGGGAAATGGTTCTTACATGGAAAATCCCTCATACTCACATAAACATGTAGATTATAAAATTGAGGAGAGAACATCTCACCAAGCTCAAATATACATAATAAAGTAAATGTTCAAAAAGCTTGTGCATGTGTATGCGTAGGCATAAACAAACTCGAATCTATAAACAAAATCAAGTTCCAAACAACTCCATATAAACATGGTTAAGATCAATCTAAGTATCTAAAGTCATAACTAAATGTCCTAGACATATGGAAATTTCAGAGTGAATTGGATTCAAACACACCAATATGCCATACCAAATGCGTAAAACTAAAATAAAAAAAACGAAAAACTTTTGTATTTTTTAAAAAATTTATCAACATAAAATCTTTTTGTATTTTCCAAATATGACTCAATAAAATAAAAATATAGTACAAAAGATACATATGTCATAATACTAGAAAATATATATCATGAAACACAACAAGAGTATGACAAACAATATCATGCAAGCAATCATCCATAAGATATATCATGTGAAGCATCATGTGAAGCATGCAAGAATCAATAAATCTAACATGTAGATCCTCCAAAATAGATTTCTTAACCCAAATAGGTGTGTATTTAATTCATCGAGATTCGGAAACCAAAGGAACATTAGACTTCAAATTCCTAGGACGTCTTCCAAGATCATAACAAAGCACTCTAAGATGACCTTTCCTACTACAATATGATCATGTATAAATGAGAGGAATGTTACCTATAGGTTGAACTTTTCTAACATCATTGGATTTTTTTAACCGTTTAAAACAAAAAATGGTCATGTCTTTAACTTTCAAAGCATTAGAAATATGCGAGCCAGTACCATCATTATAAAAAGTACTCGAGTCTTTTAAATCATCTTTTAACTTCAAAATTTTAAGACTCAAACAAAGAATTTATCTCTTAAAATTGTAGGGACTCTTTAGTCATATGTTCAATCATTCCTAGAAAGTTATCTCGCTGTGTCCATCCCTAGGAGATCTTCCCTCTCGTGTAGGGTTTTTGTGGTTTCAACACTCGCGAGCGCGCGTAGAGGAGATGAGATACAGGTCTCCTGCCCCTCCTCGAGGAGCTTCGGCTGTTGTCGTTTTAGGGTGATGTAAAGCGATAGAGTCACTAATCTATTTTTCACAAAATAGAGAAAAGAATATGCTGCCATCTTAAGACAACGGCATCAAAGACTAACTGATGCTTGTGAAACCAATTAGTTCAAAGGTTCGAGGGTTAAGTTATAAAATGGGGAGGTTTTAGGCACCCATCCCACCCTTTTGGTCTCTCATGGGTTTATTTTATTCGTCTTCTTAATTTCTCCGTGAAGTGTGTATGTGCATGTATATATAAGTGGAGTTCGGAATCACTCGACTCACATCATGGGAAAAGAAGAAATTTGGTCATCCACAGGAGTGTTCCCTAAATAGTAATTAAAAATATGATGTTTGCGCTTATAAAGATACCAATCGTTATGATAAAATGATAATATGTGTTAGATAAGATACAAATATGAATCACAAGGGTAATAATGTATGGATAAATAGGAAAAGGATGAAAATAGGAAAATAGTAAAATAGTAAAATAGGACTCGAGTCTCGAGTTTTATCACGAGACGCCTATGTAGCCTATATTGTCATTAAAGTCCATATAGTTCGCATGAGACATGAAGGTGGGGTATATTCCCTAAATTCAAACAGACTTTTCATTATACGTGTGTGTAAGAAAGATGTATTTTTTAGTTTTAAGAAAATGTTGTGAAAATTTCCATTGGAATTTATAGTTGTACCCCCTCTTTTTCTTGTTTTGAGTTTTTTTATGGAAAATATATTATGTGTAATACTACTAATAAAGGATTGAATATTAATATGCGTATGAAAAAAAATCTAAATTAAGCACTTACATAACTAAAGAAAAAATAAAGAAATTTAAATAAAGAGAAGAGTATTTGGACCCTCTTTGGAGACTTGGGGATTGATTTTGATGGTTGATGAGATTACTTGAAAGTTAGTGAGGAATGTAAGGGGATTTTGATAAATTGGGTGTAAAGGTAATGGAAATTAAAGATGGAGAAAGGTTTTAAACAAGAAAACTTCGCTGACTTTAGAAAAATGTTGCTGAGATCACTGAAGTTGATATTTCTGTGGTGCCTTTCAAAGTGAGCTCATGATCTCCTTTTATAGGGTCAAGGGATTACCGATCGACATTGCCATTTTCATGCCTATCCGCAGGAAACCCTAGACACACTACTGATTGATAGGTAAATGGACCTGCCAAATTGCATCTCGTGTAATTTTTTTGGAAAAATGATCATAAAACGCAATCTGTAAGTCCAAATCGCGCATGGGGTATCCTGTTGGAAAGGTTATTCAAATTACTTTGATAATATATGGTATAATTCTTGGTTCGGGAGTTGACTTTGGATCAAATGGGACTCGGAAGCACCCATTGGCCCTTTGGATAGGAGATCGTCAGACGACAATGGATCGTTCGTGGAAACCGTAAGTTTGAATCATACACAGGGCAGATAATTGGAAAGGTTATGTGAGGCAATTCGATGTTACAAAGATATTCGCTCAGTTCGAAGAGTTTACTTTGGTCAAATGGGCCCGAAAGCGCTTAGTGATCCTTTAGAGTAAAACGGGTTGTTTGTCCATACTGTAAGGTTAATTCGTGCACGGGGTGGACCATTGGAAAGGATATTTAGTGATGTTAGAAGATTAATTTAGTCTTGTTAGAGATGAAGAGTGGACTTTCATCAGACGGAACTCGGGAGTGCTCGGTGGCCTCCAGATCAGTTTTTATAGGAAAATGGTCCATTCTTTCGATCCGTTATGCCATTTTATGCACCGGGCAGACCATTAGAAAAGGAATTCAGTGCCCTTTTTAGATTCATTGAGCTTTCACTCTGACGATGAAGTTGATTGGGGTCAAATAGGGGCCCGAGAGCGCCTGGTGGCCTCCAGATCGATACTAGAGTGTGACCTAGGGTTAATGGTAAATGGGGAGGTGTTAGGGACCTAAGGAGAGACCCGAGTTGGTCCTAGAATGTGGTTTCTACACTCTCTCCCCCTCAACGTAAGAAAACTTATATCTAAGAGTCTTCTCACGTTCCTTAAAATTATTAATAAAAAAACTATCCTCGACGGTACAAACATTAACCCTAGAATTTTTCAAGTACTCTAATTCTTTTTCTAAAAACCAAACTCTATCATCACTCCATTTTTTGAACAAATCTAAATTTTAAAATCACGGTCCATGTTCACAAGTTTCTCACAAAAGAAATCTCTTTGATTTTGAACAGTTTGCAAAAGATTCATAGCGGATTTAAAAATAATTCTTTTTCAAGAATTTCAATTCTTTTAGCAAACTTCGAATTCAAATGATTTAAGTCGTCAAAACTAGGGGAATCCATCGAGAGAAAAACAAAATCAACCAAAAATCACTAAACAAGGATCTAACACAATAACTTAGTGTAACCTGGTCTGATGCCAATTTTAAAAGGCAGTATGAATGCTCTTACACCACTTAAAGAGAGGGGAAGGCCCTGATAACACTATGAGAATGCGAAAAGAATTGTGCTAAAAATATTTCGATTTGAGAGTGTACAATTTTCTAACAATGTTAGCTTATTAAATTAGAATGAAAATCAACACCAAATTTTAATCATTTAGCCCTAGAACATACAACTATGTGATAAAATAGATATATCAAATTAGTCAGTCAACAAAGGCAAAGTTCCAGGAAAAAATCCATATGATTAAAACCATTTTTCAGCACTTTAGAAAGAATAAAAGACATTCAACTGACAGAGTACTTGATAACCACCACGGGTATAATGTGTTAATATTTGTAAATATCTAAAGGAAGATACTTAGTCCAGAGCAACCCACACGCAGCCTTCCACACTCAGTATCCACAGATTAACCTTTATCTTCAGCAGTAAATTCCCTCAAGTATCACAAGTCACTCATGAAGATACCTTCTCCGCAAAGGTGTATTCAAGGATACAAAACTTTATAGGGTTTAAATGAATTAACAAAACAAAATATTCGGGATGTTTATTTGTGAATTAAACACTGTTTTTGTAACAAAGAAAGTGAAGAACTTTTGTAAAGTATATGCAGAAACGAATTTGGCAAAAGTATCAGAAAAATTGAATAGGAAACTGGTATTTATAGAAAGTTTACAAACTTTGAAGTAGTGACGTCGTTCGAACGATATTACACTTTCGTTTTAATGAGATTATTATCTTGTTAACAAGAAATGTCTTGCTTCTAATGACCCATAAAAACTGAGACAGTAAGCCCTCGATCAATGCTTGTTTCAAAAACATTTTGAACGACCCTTCTAACGAAGTGACAATCTCGTTTGAGCGAGATTTCCATCTCATTTGAATGAGATATAAAATAAAAAATATTTTTCTTTTTAAAAATAAAAAACCCTGTTCATTTTTTATAAAAATAAACATCCCATAAATAAAGTCCTTGACTTAATTTAAACTCTAAATTGCTTTATACCTTTACGCGATGTTGAAAAGTCTTTAAACTATGTCGGGAAGTCTTCAAACTTGGTAATTCTTGAGTTCGATTCGTCATGACGGTGTGTGACGATTTGTAACGAGATACGCCTAACTAGCTTAAAATAAAAAATGGCCTATGCTATGAACAATCCTAGAAATTTTTTTTATACAATAAAGATACTTATAGTTGGGTAAAGTTTGTACAGATAATTCTTGGACATGGAGAAAGTTGTGTAAGCTAAGGGAGGAATCTATAAGAATCATTAAGTATCATATTAGAAATGGTAGGGAAACCTACTTCTGGGTGGATGATTAGCATGAGTAGGAATATCTGGTGGAGAAGTTCTGTAATAGGATTATATAAGATTTTGATATCAACATTAAAGCTTAGAATATAGATTTAGTGTGGAAGGTCAGTGGATCTTTCCTATTTCTGCATCAAATGTCCTTATTACTTTATCCACAACTAATGTTATACTTAGAGGGCAATACGGATAATGGGTTACTTGGAAAGATTCAAAAAGTGGTTTATATAAGTGTAGAGAGAATTATGATTTTATAATATAAAGGGGAATTAAAGAGGATATTTAATAAGTGGATTAGTTTATAAAAGAACTTCCTAAATGTATATATATGGATCATATGCATAGATAGTTTATGGGCCAAAGACAAGTTGAAAAAATGGGCTACCATAAATAATAATTCACATGTTACCTGCCATACAAGTATTGAAAGTGACCAACATCAATTTTTTTAATTGTCTATACTGTATGCATATTTGGGAAATGGTTAAAAGTTATTGTAAAGATACTAAAAATACAAACAATTTAAATAAGAAATTGTGAACCTTTCTCAAGAAAAAGAACAATTTTATGAGTGATGTTCAAAAGATTTATTTTGCAATTTTCATATATTTCGTATGGAGAGAGAGAAATGCAAGAATCTTTGACAATAGGTCTAATAAGCCAAAATATGTGTTTCATAAAATTGAGAAAATTAATATGCTTAAATTGCCTAAGATTATAAAAAATTGAATTTCTTTAGAAATGGGTATGATATAGGGAAATAGTGAAAGTATATTCATAGACCACTCTTGATTAGTCATATTTTGAGGAGTTTAAGTATTTAGCCTTTTACTTGGGAGAAGAATGCTATCGTCACAATTTAGTGGAGTTATTGATGGTTGTATAAATTCTAGTTATGGTCCTGCTCCTTTAGTGTCCTGCATGCCGAAGATTTTACAAGTTAGTTTATTCAGATCAATGTGCTCGTTATCAATGAGCGAGTAGATTGAAACTTATATTTTGGGTGGTCTTTCTCACTTGTATGTTGGTTATTTTACCTATGTGTGGGTTTGAATGGGACTTTTATGTGTCGTGGTGTATTTCTTAATTATTTTGTTCTGTATTTGGGAGGGAATGTTTCATATCTAGAGTTTTAATTGAGATGGTGTTGATTTTCAAGCAGAGTTATCCTTTCTCTATTGCATGTGAACATATGTGGGTTTAAATGGGAATTTTGCTCATGGTTGATGGATCTTCATCCTTTTGTATACGTTTGAAGGAGATTTATGGTCTATTTTGGTTCTTCATATCTTATTTAGTTGAGTTATTGAAGGTATTAATATCAGTTTATGATGGCATGTCTGGTCGAGGTCTTTTATAAATAAGGATATTTGTGTTAGTGGTTATGTTTATATGAGGAAAAAAATTTAAATAGCTTTTGTTAGACATACATTCTCTTTGCCTTTCTCTCCTCTTTATGGATTTAGTGGGAGATTTTTGTCCTAAATGTTTATGAAGGTTTGAATGGGGAAATTTTTCATGGTTTGTCAAGATGTTTGGTTGGTTTGGCCCTTCTTTGGAAGATGGAAGCTTTGGGTTTTAAGGGGTGGTAGTTAGTGGTTTTCTCAAGTTTTCTCTCTCTCGATTCAAGGTTAGAGAATGTGTGTTGGAGTTAATGATATTTTAATTCTTTATCAAGAAGGTGGCCAACAGTCTTGTCCATATGTTGTGTTCCTATTTGCATTTTGGGTGGTGTTTAGACGTGTGGTTTTAGAGGGTTTATATGTGTTATACGTGTTTTGTTATTTTTAACGTGTATGTTTGTCTGTTTGTATTTGTTTGTTCATGTTGTTTTTTTTAGTTAAGTGTTGTTTGGTTCGGGTTTTATTATGGGACGAGCTTGGTGAGCTTTGGTATCTATTCTTTTGATTTGTTAGTAGCCGATTTGTTATAATTTGGGATAATGTGTGACACCCCGCCTAATTAACCCCGGATGATCAGTCCTAAATTAAATAAGAACAGGTTTCTCATTTGGATCATTCTTAGCATCACTACCGCCTTTCTAATTACAAACCACCTAAGTAAGAAAAATAGACTGGTGCCAAGTTTTATCTTTCATTAACTTAAATGAAACCCATGCGTAAATAAAACAACATAATAATCTTAATTAACTGAAACAACCATTCACAATTAAACGACTGACCGAATAAACCATCGGCCCAAACTTCAACAAATATAAAATAAAGACAAATAATCAATCCCAACGAATCTGACAAAAACTAAATGGACTATGAGCGACATGCTCGAACTAACTCATAGAAGTCTCTATACTAGAATGAAAGAGTGAGGCGTTTATCAAAACTCCCGCAACATCCACATATGCTGCAACAACGGATTCCTGAAATAGAGTCAAGCCTGGCGTTCGTGTGGCTAGACACCTAAAAGGTTTTTAAAATTTTTATAGCAAGGGTTAGTACCCAAAAACATTTGTAAAAACATTTAGCAAATGATTAACTTGCAGTAATAAATAAATATGCATGCTCTCCATATTTTATTTAGTGTCGTACTACCTTGAGAACATCCTCACCTCTCCTCTAATGTGTACTACGAACGATTTAATTAAATTCACCTAGTTCCTCATCTTTTGACTAGATGAATTATAAAACCCCTTGCAACCACCCTACTCTAACCGAGTATGCCTAAATTGTGATTTTTAAGTTATTATCATCATCAACTTAATTAAAGCAATTCCCTTTTTAATTTCATATAACTTTCAATCTGTTAACCATATAATACAACTCATGCTTCGTATTAATTTGCCCATATATAATTATTTACCTAATTATATACTCAATCATATTACAGTATTCACAAACACACTGATATAACATTTAATAATAGTATTTTCCTCGAGTAAAGTCTCACCGGGTATAAGTCCTCTAAAGTTCTATCCCACTAGGTGTAATCACATAACCTAGTTACCCCAAGTCAGAATCTCTCACTAACTTGGTTAATACATATATATTGGAGGCGGTCATATTCCTTCCCTGAAAGTGAGATGCCTCTCACCCATGTAACCGACGCTATGACCTGGGATTTTACTCGCCCTACTCCTCAAGCTAGGAGAATCATCCACTACGCGCAACCTCCCCCTATAGCACTAGAGTATATATCTAATAATAATATCCATCCACTGATATTAATGCACACATTATATATATATATACTATCACACACCGTATATATATAAATATAAAGTATCCCGGCTACACCGTGCACTAAGTCCGTGACACAAGCCTATTCCATTTTATTTTGAGTTTATAGCCCAACTCAAATTATTAATTAATTTGCACATTAATTTCTTTTGGTATTGTCCCAACCAATATATTCGGACTTACTCTCGTGGCCCGAACTAACATCACCCGAGTCTAAATCCCCGACTCTAAATTATTTAGCCTTTACCTAAATAAAATTTACACCTCGGTATCGCTCAACCATTATTTTCGGACTTATCCATTGCATCCGTATTTAATTATTTTGAAACAAACTTTATAAAATTTAATCCTAGTGTGACACACCTAATTTTCCCAAATCCCAATTGATTTTAATTATGATGTCACACCAAGTCGCCCCCAAATTCTAATTAATTTTTATTCACAATTAATCATATTTAAATCCATGTATTAATTACTCAACAATTAAGGCATGGAAGGATTTTTAGTTAATCTCCCTATGTATTAAAAACTGGGCGAACTGTCAAAGTTTTCGGACCATCGATCGATCGATGGTCCACCTTCGATTGATCGATCGATCAGATCCTCGTCTTCCCCGAGTTGGCTATTTCAGCCATAGACGCCCACCTCCAAACCCTAACTTCTTTTACACCGAAAATTAAACCTTCCCATCAGCAATAGGCCTCAAAAACCTTATAAGGAACCTTCCTAAAGTCCAGAAACATCACTTAATTTCTTTCCTCTACTGTTTTCACGAACTTGGGTTTAAAATCCAATTCAATCTTTAACCCATTTAAACATCGATTCTATATCACCAATTCGTTTCTAATTCCTCCGGTTTACACAACTTACTAGATTACAACCATACACTCAGATTAAATATGAATTTCTACTCAATTTAGAAATCAGATTCATAATTTATAAAAACCCATGTTTATACCCCTATAACTCCCAAAACGAATTTCTTTGATTAACCACATCACATGAATATGAATTGAAATACACTTTAAATGCTATAACAAGTTAACCACTTGCCTTAGGGTTCGTAGAGTCTGAATTTGGAATTGTGAGTGCCCCAAGATTGAAGATGACTCTTTTTGGCTCTCCTGTGATCCCCAAATTTTCCTTTGGCTGCTGTTAGGGTTTCCTAACCCTCTAAGTCTTTTCTCAAAAACAATTCAGTCGTTTCCTTGTTCTTTTAATTGTTTAATTAACCTTAATCCCGTTTTTTGTCTAATGGGCCAAGCCCAAGTGAGCAAATTACCCCCGTGTGGTCCCAGCTATGTATAAAAACGTCCCGTGACCCGTTTACTACCCTCGGGTACACTTTTCCCACTATCTCGGCCCATCCGGACTCAATCGTCCACTCAGAATTGGCAATTAATTTATAAAAATCCTTATTTCACACCCAAATTAGTCGATACCGACTCCCGACTAAAATAAGTACATATGCCATCAATAATAGTCGAAATGACGTAACTACATTATTACTATTCACTTAGTAATTAAGTTTAACTAAATATTAACCATTGACTTCTCGATTAATATTTAAATATAACGTTCCATAATTAATTCAATTAAAATTACGGCACACAAGTAATTTGAATTCCCGAATTAATTAAATATTAAATGCATGGAAATACGGGGTGTTATACTCCTCCCCTTACAAAGGAATTTTGTCCCCGAAATTAGGTCGTACCTGTGGTGAAAAGCTCTGGATATTGTTCCCTCATATCCTCCTCCCGCTCCCAGGTAGATTCGTCAACATTGTGATGACCCCACTGTACTCTAACTAGTGGAATAACCCTGGATCGTAACTTCCGCTCACTACGGTCCAGAATAGCTACCGATCTCTCCTCATATGAGATGTCTGGCTGTAAATCAATTTCCTCAAGTGGAATATGCCAGAAGTCCCTCTCGCTCCTGTGATATTTCTTCAGCGATGCCACAAGGAACACGTCGTGTATTCGCTGAAGGTGCTCCGGTAATTCCAGCCTGTAAGCTACTGGCCCCACCCTCTCGATAATAGGGAAAGTCCCATGTACCTCGAAGCTAACTTACCCTTCTTACCAAACCTCATCACCCCTTTCATAGGGGACACCCGGACCAATACTTGATCCCCAACATCTAACTCCACATGTCTTCGTGAAGCATCAACGTAACTCTTCTGCCTATCCTGAGCTATCCAAATCCTCCCTCGGATCAGCTCTATCTTGGCAGACGTCTCCTAAACAATCTCTGGCCCCAATAGTTTGTTTTCCCCCACCTCTAACTAATAAGCAGGTGAACGATAAGGTCCCCCGTATAGTGCCTCGAATGGTGCCATACCGATCGTGAGTTAGTAAGAGTTGTTATACGCGAACTCTACCAAAGGAAGATATCTCTCACAACCTCCCCAAAGTCTAATATGCACATTCGAAGCATATCTTCTAGCATCTGATTGACTCTCTCAGTCTGCTCGTCAGTCTGTGGGTGATAAGCTGTACTCAAATGTAACTCCGTGCCCATGGCCTCCTGAAAGCTCTGCCAAAAGTGGGCCATAAAAATCTTGTCTCTGTCAGACATAATATTAACCGGTACCCCATGCAGCTTAACAATCTCAGCTATGAATAGCTCCGCATATCGCATCGTTTCAAAGTCCGTGCGAACCGGTAGAAAGTGGGCCACTTTGGTCAACCTATCCACAATGACCCATATGGAATCGTGACTCCTTTGCGATGCAGGTAATCCTATAATGAAGTCTATGGAGATTCTCTCCCACTTCCACACGGGAATCTCCAGCGGCTGCAGCATCCCTGATGGTCTCTGGTGGTCAACTTTCACAAGCTGACATGTGGCACATTTTGAAACAAACTCTGCTATGTCTCGTTTCATCCCTGTCCACCAATACTGCCTCCTCATATCCTGGTATATCTTACCCCCATCGAGATGTACCGTGAACCTCGACTCATGGGACTCTGTCATAACAGCATGCCTCAACTCCTCATCCTCTGGCACAATTAACCTCCCATTAAGGCGTAAGCCTCCTTTTGAGATGACTGAGTAACCCTCAGCTAGCAACTAGCTCACCCTATCTCGACAGATCTGATTATCCGCCTGAGCTCTCACAACCCGCATAATGATCTCATGTGTGATGGATAATGCGGACATGCATGCCCTGGCTACATCATCCTCATATCGAAGTTCTCTCCACTTCGCTTTCGAGACTTCTGATATTTCCTCAGTCGGTCTCCGGCTCAAAGCATCAGCTACCACATTATCCTTACCAGGATGATACTGAATATCAAACTGGTAGTCCTTCACGAATTCTAGCCATCGCCTCGGCCTCATATTCAGATCCTTCTGTGTGAAGAGATACTGAAGTGACTTATGATCTGTGAATAATGTGAACTGTTCTCCCAGAAGATAATGTCTCCATATCCTCAAAGAAAAAATGACCACTGCTAGCTCCAGGTCATGAGTGGGGTAATTCCTCTCTTGGGGCTTTAGCTTTCTAGAGGCATAAGCTATAGCCCTTTCCTCCTGCTGAAGCACACCCCCAAGTCCCTGTAAGGATGCATCAGTGTAAACCCGATACTCTAATCCTCCATTCGGCAACGCAAGTACGGGTGCAGATGTTAACTTTTCCTTTAGCTCGTCGAAAGATAATTGACAATGATCATTCGAAGTGAAAGGTACCCCTTTTCGGGTCAGATTCGTCAAAGGGTCCGCAATCTTTGAGAATCCCTTGATGGACCGCCTGTAATAACTGGCCAATCCCAGAAAACTGCGCACCTCAGTTGGTGTCGTGGGCTACCCCCACTCCCTCACCGCCGATACCTTACTTGGATCCATCGTAATACCCTGGTCTGACACCACATGGCCAAGAAACTAAACCTCCTGTAGACAAAATCCACATTTCCCGAATTTGGCATAGAGCTGGTGATTCGGCAATGTCTGTAAAACTATACGCAGATGCTCTACGTGCACCTCCTCGGTGCATGAATAGATCAGGATGTCATCAATGAACACGATGATAAACTGATCGAGAAACTCCCTGAAAACCCTGTTCATGAGGTCCATGAACACTGCTGGTGCATTGGTGAGGCCGAATGGCATCACCCTGAACTCATAAGATCCATACCATGACAGGAAAGCGGTCTTAGGAACATCCTCCTCTCGGATACGTAGTTGATGATACCCTGACCTCAAGTCGACCTTAGAGAAGTAAGAAGCCCCTCTCAACTGGTCAAATAGATCATCAATCCTAGGCAACGGATACTTATTCCATATCGTCTCCTTGCTAAACTCTCTATAGTCCACGCATAATCGTAGTGAGCCATCCCGCTTCTTTACAAATAACATCGGCGCACCCCAAGGCGATGTACTCCGCTTAATGAAACCTTGACCCCGAAGCTGCAGAATTTTCTCTCTCAACTCACGCATCTCTGACGGGGCCATACGGTATGGGGTCCGAGCAATCGACCTTGTCCCCGGTGCTAAATCGATCACAAATTCGATTTCCCTACTAAGTGGTAACCCTGGTATCTCCTGGAACACATCCTCAAAGTCCCTTACTACTAGTATTATGTCCAACGGAATCTCCACCTCCTGTGAGGTCTCCTCCTCGATGTAGTATAGGTGCATGCGTGACCCCCCTCAGGTAACGACATCGCTATCAAAAACATCTCCTGTCCTGGAATGGAGAACACGATTGTCCTCTCGTAGCAATCCACTGTCGCCCGATAACCTGCCAACCAATCCATACCCAAGATGACATCGTACCCCTCCATATCTAACACCAAAAGGTCCGTTGCTAAACTAAGCCTCCCAATCAAAATGTCCACCCCCTGACAAATCGAGTGAATCGAAGCCTCGCTGCCTACTAGTGACTCAACACACATCCAAAGACTACCCGCAGTCTCTAGTAACCCGACCCGTTTAGCAAAATTACATTTAATGAATGAATGCGATGCTCCCATATAAAAAAGAATACTATCCTCATAACCATGAATGAAAAACATACCCTCAACTGTTGGTGGTGCTTGCTGCGCTGGAGGATTGGGAACATCCCGGATGTTATACACATGCCCGTAGTGCATCTTCCCCTACTGCGGCGGGGCGGGTGGGGCAGCTGCTGCTGGCGGCATTTTCCCCCGTTGCCCCTGTTGGGCCTCCTACTGTTGACCTCTGCCCTCTGTGGGCATTCCCTCTTGAAGTAGACTGGATGGCCACAAATAAAACAGCGTCTCTGACCATCTCCTTATCGTTGGCCCGGTTGTCCCTACTGGCCTCCCCCATTGTTACCTTGGCCCTGACGGCCCCGAGGGACCTACTGCTGCTGATTCGGGCCCGACTGCCCTTGTGTGAACCCCTGTCCTCCCGGTCGGAACCCACTAGGCTTAAACTTCTTAGCCTGATTCCCTTGCTGACTGCCCATCTACTGCTGAGTACCACTCGTGTCACCACTAGTAACTGCCTGGACCTATTGGCTTGGCTCCCCTATTTTCTTGCTCCCCTTCGCATGGAAGTGATGATCCTGGCAATGTACAAGTGCATAATTAACGACTTCCATATAAGTTACTAACGTCGGATTCCCAATCAAATGTTGCCTGATCCGCCAGGCTAAACCATCCACAAATCTTGATTTCTTTCGCTCCTCATCGCTCACCTCATTTGGCACAAAGTTTAGCAAACGGGTGAAATCTTCCTCATAGTCTGCCACTGATCGGTCCCCCTGTACTAAATCACCGAATTTCTTTCTCATCTCAGTCTCTACCGCTGGTGGAAAGTATTTGCGGTCGAACTGCACCCAAAATTCTACTATCGTCCTCAAATCTCGCTCCTCGGCGGTGGTAACAGACTCCCACCACTGTAAGGCTGCCCCTGACAGACGAAAGGTAGCAAGCATCTGTTTCTGTACCTCGGTACACTCCATCATGCGCAGATGGCACTGAATGTTCTTCTTCCAGTCATAAGCCTCTACTACATCTGTGCTACCCCGAAACAATAGTGGGTGACCCTTCTGAAAGGTCTCCCTAACTCTGTGCCAAGATGGTTGCCCCACTGGAGCCTGAACTGCTGGTGCCACTAGAGGTGGTGCCTTGGGCTATGGAAAGTGAGCTGCCATAGCTCGCATCGCTGTCTCAACCACCTGGGCCACTATCACTGCCACCTGAGTAGTGGAAATCAACTCGGGTGGGGGTGGTGGTGGCGGTACTTGTGGCTCCTGATGAGCCTCCCTGACCTCATCCCTAACCTCAGCCCTCTCTGCTCTCAGTCTCCTCGGTGGCATCTGAAATAGATTGAATCGTATATGTAAACAATTTACACAAATATTATTTACAGCAGAAATATGATATCTCACAAGCGGAAAATGAATGAATAGTCCTAATAATAGGGCTCTATAACGATCGAGTACTACGCTGAAACGTAAAAAGCCACACAGATCCTAACGACACTAGAACCTGATGCTCTGATACCATCTGTGACACCCCACCTAATTAACCCCGGGTGATCAGTACTAAATTAAATTAGAACAGGTTTTTCATTTGGATCATTCTTAGCATCACTGCTGCCTTTTTAATTACTAACCACCTAAATAAGAAAAATAGACTGGTACCAAGTTTTATCTTTCATTAACTTAAATGAAACCCATGCATAAATAAAACAACATAATAATCTTAATTAACTGAAACAACCATTCACAATTAAATGACTGACCGAATAAATCATCGCCCCAAACTTCAACAAATATAAAATAAACACAAATAATCAATCCGAACAAATATGACAAAAACTAAATGGACTATGAGCGACATGCTCGAAATAACAGATAGAAGTCTCTATACTATAATTAAAGAGTGAGGTGTCTATCAAAACTCCCGCAACATCCACATATGCTGCAGCAACGGATTCCTGAAATAGAGTCAAGCCTGGCATCCCTGTGGCTGGATACCTGAAAGGTTTTTAAAATTTTTATAGCAAGGTTAGTACCAAAAAATATTTGTAAAAACATTTAGCAAATTATTAACTTGCAGTAATAAATAAATATGCATGCTCTCTATATTTTATTTAGTGTCGTACTCCCTTGACGACATCCTCACCCCTTCTCTAATGTGCACTACGAACGCCTTAATTAAATTCACCTAGTTCCTCATCTTATGACTAGATGAATTACAAAACCCCTTGCAACCACCCTACTCTAACCGAGTATGCCTAAATTGTGATTTTTAAGTTATTATCATCATAAACTTAATTAAATTAATTCCCTTTTTAATTTTATATAACGTTCACATCTGTTAAACATATAATACAACTCATGCTTTGTATTAATTTGCCCGTATATAATTATTTACCTAATTATATACTCAATTATATTACAGTATTCACAAACACTTTGATATAACATTTAACAATAGTATTTTCCCCGAGTAAAGTCTCACCGGGTATAAGTCCTCTAAAGTGTTATCCCACTAGGTGTAATCACATAACCTAGTTACCCCAAGTCAGAATCGCTCACTAACTTGGTTAATACATATATATTGGAGGCGGTCATATTCCTTCCCTAAAAGTAAGATTCCCATCACCCATGTAACGGACGCTATGACCTGGGATTTTACTCGCCCTACTCCTCAAGCTAGGGGAATCATCCACTACGCGCAACCTCCCCCTATAGCACTAGAGTCTATATCTAATAATAATATTTATCCACTGATATTAATGCACACATTATATATATATATATATATATATATATATACTATCACACACCGTATATATATGAATATAAAGTATCCCGGCTACACCGTGCACTAAGTCCGTGACACAAGGCTATTCCATTTTATTTTGAGTTTATGGCCTAACTTAAATTATTAGTCAATTTGCACATTAATTTCTTTTGGTATCGCCCTAACCAATATATTAGGACTTACTCTCGTGGCCCGAACTAACATCACCCGAGTCTAAATCCCCGACTCTAAATTATTTAGCCTTTACCTAAATAAAATTTACACCTCGGTATCGCTCAACCATTACTCCCGGACTTATCTACTCCATCCGTAATTAATTATTTTGAAACAAACTTTCCAAAATTTAATCCTAGTGTGACACACCTAATTTTCCCAAATCCCAATTGATTTTAATTATGATGTCACACCAAGTCGCCCCCAAATTCTAATTAATTTTTATTCACAATTAATCAGATTTAAACCCACGTATTAATTACTCAACAATTAAGGCATGGAAGGATTTTTAGTTAACCTCCGTATGTATTAAAAACTGTGCGAACTGTCAAAGTTTCCAGACCATCGATCGATCGATGGTCCACCTTCGATCGATTGATCGATTAGGTCCTCGTCTTCCCCGAGTTGGCTGTTTCAGCCATGGACGCCCACCTCCAAACCCTAGCTTCTTTTACACCAAAAATTAAACCTTCCCATCAGCAATAGACCTCAAAAACATTATAAGGAACCTTCCTAAAGTCTAGAAACGTTACTTAATTTCTTTCCTCTACTGTTTTCACGAACTTGGGTTTAAAATCCAATTCAGTCTTTAACCCATTTAAACATCAATTCTATATCACCAATTCGTTTCTAATTCCTCCGGTTTACACAACTTACCAGATTACAACCATACACTCATATTAAATATGAATTTCTACTCAATTTAGAAATCAGATTCATAATTTACAAAAACCCATGTTTATACCCCTATAACTACCAAAACTAATTTCTTTGATTAACCACATCACAAGAATATGAATTGAAATACACTTTAAATTCTACAGCAAGTTAGCCACTTGCCTTAGGGTTCGTAGAGTCTGAATTTAGAATTGTGAGTGCCCCAAGGTTGAAGATGACTCTTTTTGGCTCTCCTGTGATCCCCAAATTTTCCTTTGGCTGCTGTTAGGGTTTCCTAACCCTCAATGTCTTTTCTCAAAAACAATTCAGTTGTTCCCTTGTTTCTTTTAATTGTTTAATTAACCTTAATCCCGTTTTTTGTCTAATGGGCCAAGCCCAAGTGAGCAAATTACCCCCGTGTGGTCCCGGCTATGTCTAAAAATGTCTCGTGACCCGTTTACTACCCTCGAGTACTCTTTTTTGGCTATCTCAGCCCATTCGGACTCAATTGTACACTAATAATTGGCATCCGAATTAATTTATAAAAATCCTTATTTCACACCCAAATTAGTCTATACCGACTCCCGGCTGAAATAAGTACATATCCCATCATTAATAGTCGAAATGACGTAACTACATTATTACTATTCACTTAGTAATTAAGTTTCCCTAAATATTAACCATTCACTTCCCGATTAATATTTAAATATAACTTGCCATAATTAATTCAATTAAAATTACGACACACAAGTAATTTGAATTCTCGAATTAATTAAATATTAAATGCATGGAAATACGGGTTGTTACATAATGTTTCGTATTTTTCTTCTTATTAGTAATTAAATATTGCCATTAGAAAAATCATCCTTAGGGGTGAATTTATAATAATGATAAAAAAAATCCTTTGGGTCTTTAATGTACCTTTTTCTCTCCCAAATCACATGTCATCCTTTTATAGTTTGAAAATAACGTAAGTGTAGATAACCCATCCTAGGACCCCTCTAATCACCTCCTTAGGTCCCTATCACTCACTCGTTAATCATAAACCCTAGGTCATACTCCGAATACTGATCTAGAGCCCATGGGTGCTCTCGGGCCGCCCCATTTGACTTGGGTAAACTTTATCACCTGAGCGAAAGCTCAATGAATATCTGAAGGGATCTGAATCCCCTTTCCAACGGTATACCCCAAGCGCGAATTGACCTTACGGTTCGGATGAATGGTCAATTTCACTATCAAAAATTGATATAGAGACTGTCGGGTGCTCCTGGGAACCATTTGACTCTGAGAATTTTTCTCACCTGAGGGAAAGATCAATGAATAATCAAAGGTCTCAGAATACCCTTTCCAATGGTCCTCCCCATGCAAGAATCGGCCTCATGGTTCAAACGAACGATCCGTTTCACTATCGAAAACTGATTTGGTGGCAAACCTGGTGCTCTCAGACCCCATTTGACTCCAATCAACTTCCTTGTTTAAGCGAAAGATTAATTAATCTTCGAAGGGATCTGAATCCCCTTTCCAACTGTTTGCCCCGTGCATGGATCAATCTTATGGTACGGACGAATGATTCGTTTTACCCTAAAAATGATCTAGAGGCCACCAGGCGCACTTGGGGCCCATTTGACCCTCGCGAACTCTCCGGATTGGGCAAAGATCAATGAATCTTCTAAGGGCCCTGAATCTCCTTTCCAATGATTTCCCCCATGCACGAATCGGCCTTACAGTATGGATTAACGACCCATTTTACTCCGAAAGGTCATCGGCCTCATTTGGGCCCCGTTTGACCTTGGCCAACTCTGTGAACTGGGCAAAGCTGAATGAAATGTTGAAGGTCACTAAATACCACGGTCCATCTTGTGCGCGAATAGGCCTTACGATTCAGACACATGATCTATTTACTTCGAAAACTTCATATTCAGTGATTAATGGGCGCTTCCGATCCCCATTTGACCTCGGTCAACTCCCGGACTCAACAATGGATCAATGGATTCTATAAGGGATCTAAATACCCTTTTCAAAATTATGCCCCGTGTGAGATTCTGACTTACGTTTCGCATTTTACAATCATTTTTTTGAAAAATCTCTCTTAGACTTCAGAATGGCACCCTCGGGACCCTGTCTATCAACAGTGTGCCAAAGGTTCTATGCCAATAGGTAGGTCCAGGACCATGTCAATCGGCACCCCCTTGGTCCTATAAATAGACGCCATGACCTCACTTTGAAACGCGCCCCTGAACATCCTTCTCAGTAATTCAGAGTTGTTCCCTTCCTAAAAATCCCATCTCCCATATTCCATTCCATCATTTTCATACTTCATTTAGTAAATCCCCCCATCTCCTCATACCACCTTCATCACATTGTAAGATCAGTGTATTTACAATAAAGATTCACTTCAAGTATTCAGAAGGAGATCCAATTCTCTTGCTTTTCTCTAAATTCTCTTATTTAGTGTTAACTGCTTTATTTATACTTTAGTGCTTTATTTCATTACATCACATACATTAATATCAAACCTTTATTAGTAGTATTTGCACAGACACTATTTTCTTAAAATAGAAAAAGAAAAAGAAAAAGAGTGTTTATTTATAAATTTCAAAAGAGGGATTCTCATTACACATCCTCACACTTAAATAATGTTTATCTCTACATATACATATAAGAGAAATTCCCCATTTGGATTTATGGGTTGAAACCCACCCTATGTTATCTTTGAACTACATGAACTTTGACGCCCCTCGGGCTACGTAGGCATCTTGGGTAAATCCCTAGATTCGATTCATCCCTTATGTTTGTTTATATATATATATATATATATTCTTAATGGATGTCATATTCTTACATGCTCGTGTCTTGTCCAATATATACATTCTTTGTTCCATAACTACTTGTGATTCGGAAAACACTTACATTACATTTTAAATTATTATTTTCGGGAACACTCCTAAGGTTGAATTCAATCCGTCCTTTTCCATGATGCGAGTTGAACGATTCTGTTATCCATTTATATTATCCACATAAGTACACACTTTACGGAGTCTATCAAGAGAAGATTAACACATGCCCATGAGAGATCGAAATGGTGGGATGGGTGCTTAAACCTTCCCTTTCTATAACTTATTCCCCGTACATTTGAACTAATTCTTATTGTTCTCTACAAAACATAAATCAGAGAAACATAATCAGCTATAAAAGTAAAGAAGAAAATAGATGGAAAAACATTTGAAATATGGATATGTGCCAACCTATTCCTTGACCTTCCTGAGGGCACCTCAGACCTCTATACACTACACCCTTAGGAAGAGGGAAAAAGTGCCAATTATTCATAATTAGGCTATGATCGCAATAATCCTTATTTGAATCATGTAGATTCACGACCAAAGCTCTGTTGGATTTCCTTGTCTTTAAGTAATAAATATTCTCGTTAGTAGTACCCCAGTTGTAACAATACATTGACTCTTTTATCCCAATATGTGACCTATATTGCTCATTAATACGGTGAACTCCATTAATGATTCTCCACGGGTTTGGGGATACTTGGGTGAGAACCATATAAAAATACTAGAAAAATTGCAAAAATAAATGATTGGGGGAAAATTAATCCCACACTCAGTAATAAAATGATGGGTAACCAATGGTCCTCAGTTAAAGCACAGAGGTCACAAGCCCCATTCAATAACTTAGTTTTTAGCACGTAGGGATTCTATAGGTAACCTTTAAAAGCTTTAATCAACTCTCATCCACAGTATAAACCATATTTCAACAAAGATATATAAAAGAATTAAAAAATGAAAAGGAGGAGGAGTTCTTACAGAGAAAAGGAGGGTATGACTCTCACTAATGGAAAAAAAACCTTGGCAAGGAAGAAAGAGATTTTTGAATTAATGATGAAATGAGCAGAGGAAGGAAATGACACTTTATTAGACAGATGACGTCTCCCCAGTTGCCTATAGATGGTATGATTAAAAGTATCTAATGTTTCATTTTTACTGTGGTTCACTACCTAACGCGCTTTATTACCGGCTTATTGCAATTTTCTCCTTTATTTATGAAATTTCCATTACACCAAGAGTAAAAATTCCAACTCTGAAGAATCGACTCCCGAACAAGTTTCTCAATAGATCAAAGACATATATAAATACTTTCGACCAAGTTTCCATGAAATCTATAACCTTCTACCTAATGATACTCCATCCACTCATTCGATAAGCCTTCCCAGTCTGAAGATCTTATGCTTCAGACAGGCTATTGCTCGTTCCACTCACGAATGACGTATAGGGGCTAATATTGTATTATAAATCCATAGAGGGACATGGACCAATGATATATAGAGACTTGTCATCATATAATTCTCATCTAACATGGTTGGCACATCATTTATCTGGTTGACTCAGTTTTTCCTTTGGTCAGCTGCGTGGTTAACCAACCGTAAATGCCATTAAACACATGTAAGCTACATGTGGGAATATGTGCAACTCATTATAACTGCATGGGGTTAATCCTTTCAACTATCTATGATTATCTCTCATTAATTGTCACCTAGAATGTAGAAAAGTGTAACTACTTGACCTATAAAGGCATTCCACCTCTTCTTCTTCTCTCTCCCTTTAAAAATGGCACCCCTTTTAACATGATAAGGGCATGAAGAAAATGGCCATACACAAAACCCTAAAGATATTACTGAGAGGTTGTACCTATTCCTAATACAAAATAACATTGCACTTATGGCTGTAGGTACCTCATTTGGCCGAACCACGCTAATCTCTTGCCTCATTCTCTAGCTATTATCTCTTTTAAATCCCAACTATTAATTCCATTATTTGTTATAGTTTATTTTTGGTATTCATTAATTAAGACTTAAATACATCTTAATATCAGGTTTAGACAATAACACCAATGTAAGAACTTAGTGGGATTTTTTAACTAATAGTGATAGCTACAGAAAAAGTCGGGGCAATTTTGTTCAGGATTTTACAGACGGTAAGACTGAAAGAATGACCATACATTGGGGACAAGAACTTGTATATGCAATTACTTTATCTTATTCAATTCCCTTAACTATTTTTAACTGTGCTTGGATGGTATTTTTTTTTATTTCACTCATTTAGTAATATCATCAAAGGATGAGAACTTTAATAGAGTCCCATTGGATTCAAGTGAATAAGGGTGAGCTCCCTTTTTTTTAAAAAGATGAACGAGGAAATAATATAATCGGATCTATTATTTTATCAAAGTAAAATGTGATTAGGGGAATACAACATAAGGGACCTCTATTTTGGTGATTACTTATCGATTCATATTGTTTACCGTCCTTATATAAGGAGAAAACATTCAACTTAGAATCTAAGGGTTTTTGGACCAGTCTTCGGTCATCTGATAATTTTTAAGAAATTTCATCAAAGCGATCGACCTCTAAGTATCCTGTTCTTTTTGTGCAATAGGGTGTGTTCCAATAGATTTTTCTATATGAAAATGGGCGGGGTGACTTGATTATCGTGGGATCACTTTTCATTATCATGGTTCATGATAAACTGGGGTACTTGGAAAGAGAAACCTTTAGGGTGCATGTGACACTAATTTACCCTAGTACTGAATAGCTATAAATTCCTATTCGATATATCCCAATACTAAACAAACTTCAAACGTTCCATGTCGCTGAGACCTTTAGATCAAAAGAGAAGTTGTTAGATATAAGACATGTGGGAAAAAATGAGGATACTCATTAGCGACTAGCCTTTTTGGGAAGAGGCTTTTTGAATGGACGGACTTTATTCTGGGAAGAAACTTATCAAAAGTACGAACCTCTCTTTAAGGAGAGGTGAATTTTCCAAAGTACAAACTTTCCTTTGAATAAAGTGACTTTGCTAAAGTACGAAATTCTTTAAACGAGCAACTTTTGGGGGCCTCGAGGGTATAGGGTTTAAACAATATGAAAATCAAGACTATGCAATCCAAGATGCAAACATGTAATATTTAATTTGTAAATATTTTGATGCTTTTTTATCTCCAGGTCCTTTGTGCGCACCTATATCTTTGGGGAAATGTACAATCATGTACCTTGGGATCTAAGCACGTATATACATTGTGAGAGACCCTGAAACTAAGGCCGCTAAATGATTTTTAAATTTAAAGTAGTTATGAGGGAAAACAATATTAATCATAATAGAAATGAAGCAGACAAATAGTTTGGTTCTCTAGGTTGTATCCCCAAACGATTCACCACTGTGGTGTTATGGGCCCCGATGATGATGTGCTCAGGGGAAGAACTTGCGTGAAGTTAATGGTGGACACGAGAGTGCTTGTCTCCTGGTCTGCCTCACCCCGAGGTTGAGTTAAATGTTTGAGGTTATACTCAATAACTTGCCCCTAGATTTAAATTGACACCATGTCTAGTTCCTGGTGCATGCCCTATTAAGTGTGGCTTTTGTTAAAAAAGGTGTCTTATAGGTTGTTGAGATTTGCCAGTTTGTTTTATATAAAAACAAACAAAAAGTTTCACGCTATCCCTTTTGGGATAATTCCAAAGAATATTTTAAAATCTTCGATTGCTTTAGATATTCTTATTCTGTGGGTTCAAAAACCGAGTTATGAGTGGGGAAGGTGTTAAATACTCTGCTATTCTGTGGTCTTCCTTAATTATCTGCTCATTATTGCCCTTTGCATTAATTGATTACTTTTTAGCTATTTTAGAATTTTTTTAGAGACCTTAGTGTGAGGGTCCCTTAAAATATAGATGGGTGCTTAGGTTAGGAAATTATATTAGTGAGAGGTATAAGAATGTCACGTTAATTAATGAAGGTACACAACATTGTTTATGAATAACATTATGCTTGTATTCATATGACAGATGGTTATAGATGTAGATGTTAGAGAAGGCTTGACTTTGAAATAGTTTGATATTTCATTCGATTTTTAAGGAGGTATAGAAAAATGGATAGGAGATAAGAGAACTTATGTGGGATAATACATCAAGAGACGTATTGTCAAGGCTCGAGATCATGAGAAGTACTGGGTATTACGTCTATATTTTTAACAGGACTTAGGATGAAAGACTACGTAGTTTATTCGTATAATCAGTTTATACGTGTTTGCACACTTGCATGAAGGGATATGTTTAGGATGTCCTGCCTTAAGATAATTTGATATCTCGTTTGGTTACTTAGGTTAAATGGATGAAAGTCGAGAGATCAATGCATCTTGGTGGAGACAACATATCATGAGACATACTTTCAAGGATCGAGCTCATGAGAAAGACCCGGTATTACACCTATATAGTCAAGAGGACTTAGGATCAAATCCTGCTTAGATCGATCGTACACATGTTCTAACGTGATGCGTGTGGAAGTGTAGGACTTTTCTTAGATAGAGGGAAATAGGAGTGGATCCTAAGATCACTATATTCGCATATTATATTATGATTGTCGGGTGATAAATAGCCGAAAAGAAATTTCCTTCAAAATTGGGGGTGCAGTGCTAAGGATGTCATGTATTAAACATCCATCGTCAGGGAGGTAGAGCTAGAAGTTGGGTTGTTTGGATTAGGGATGGAGATATCCCATAATATGCCAAAAGACGTATTCTAGGTCTTGGGCTTCACGAGTTTATCTCGGTATAGTGACTACATACCTAATGGGACTTGGTATCAAAGACAATGTTGTGCCAATAAACAGGGTCTATTTATGGGTGTAGGCAATGGGATATCGGGCATAAAAGGTACACCATTACGGTATTTATGGAGCATAGTCCTTAATATATAATTTATGTTATGTTGGATTGTTATATTTATATGGTAAGAAAATACATCGATCAAATGTCAATGTTTGAAAATTATTTGTATGAAAACACATATTCAGGGTGTCGTCATGTGGATGGGCTTTGTTCTCTTGGAGAAGTGGTGAGAGTAGCCATATTTTAGACTTTGGCCTATAAGTTTAGGCTGACACAACTCAATGGCACTTTTTTTAGAACGGTTTTGAAAAGTATCTTTTCAGGTTGATGTATTTTAATCATGGCATTTGATTACCATTTGTTTAACATTTGAGCATGTCTATACAATACACAAATAGAGGTGCAAGATTAGAAACCAAGCCTGCAAAATATAAATGTTATAAATTGCATACTCGATACCCTAAAAAGGGGTAAATAAGTTTGTACAGTTTATCACAGTATATATATATATATATATATATATATATATATATATATATATATATATATATATATATATATATGTGTGTGTGTGGGGGGGGGGGGATATTGCCTCCAAATTTCTGCAGAGGTTCTTTACCCTTGCGATTAAAGACGACTTTTTTCTAGGGGAGTGTCGCCTTCTTTGTGGCGTTTTTCAATTGGAGGGAATATCATTTAGAAGGGTTATTTTGGGCAGAATTTGTGCAAAGGTTCGACTTGGTTTATTTCTCGGAAGAGACTTTTTAGAAGTACGAACCGCTTTTTTAGACTTGAAAGTTACTTTGAAGAAGTATAAGATTTTCTTGAGGGGAAAGCGACTTTTTTGAAGTACGAGCTTCTTCGGTACTTTCAGAATGAGCTTGAGTATCTAGAACTCCTAGGGGAGATGAAGTTGAAAAAAACTAAATGAGGTCGGGTTCTTGGATGAGTTGAAATGGATGGGGGAACCATTATTTATAGGGGTCTGGGCTAGGTCTTTAGCCGATCAGTTAAAGTTCATGGGCCCTCAATTTTTGGTAGGTGCCAAATTGATGCATAAGATTAGATCTTTAAAGATTTTCTAATTATGATTTTTTGGATGGACAATTGATCGATTATGTGAGAGGAAATAGTTAGTTGATAAGTAAACTATTTGGGGGTTCTTTAACGGATCTGTTAAAGGTTAATGAGGTTTGTTTGTTTGTTTGTTGTTTATTAGATTATTTGATTTTTTATCATTTCCACTTTGTCTCTATATACTTTAGCTATTGGCATTTTTGACACCTCGAACATTAGTTGAAGGTTTTAAAAGTTGGTATTTTTTAGGGTTTATCCGGGGTTGGTGCACGAGGCTTGTTTGTGATGGGATGAAGCATCCTCGAACCTCGATTGTCGATCTATGCGTCCACAACCATGAACAGTATAAGTCAAAAAATCAAGTGAATGCACATAATTGAGTTATAAGAATAACTATTAATTCTTAAGCTCACCATTTGATTAATATACTTTTGAGATGTTATAAATGGTATAAGGTAAACATTTAATATCCCACATATGATTTATATCCCTAAAATAGATACTAAAACATAGCAGTACAAGAACATTTATAGGCCCTATCTTGTTTTTCTTGCCATGAATTTTCCAGCACTTGTCTTTGAACTTTTCATTATAAAATGGCTTTTTATATGGTGTCTTTAACACGCACTTTTGTAGGAAACTATTGATGATACCTGAATTCAAATAAAAGCGATCTCACCAGTGGTAGTCCTTTTTGTGTAACCAACGTCTCATCAATCAAGTTAAAGTGTTTTGCACACATAACTCTTAAATTTTCCATAAAATGTTTTAAGATGACCAATATTAGATCTCAGGTTTTAATCATGATTTAAAATCAAGCATTATTACAAGCCATATATCAAAAATCATATGATTCAAGTGATATGCAAGTGCACGTGCAAGGTGACATCATAATCAAACATTTTAACAAACTTAAACTATCATGAGTTTTCTTGTGAATTTTAACTTATTATTGAGTTAATAATCGTTTTCACTTAATAGTTAAAAATTCATGATTTAACCATCATTCAAACTAAGATATATCAAATCAATATAAACATATAACTTAATCACACATTATAAAAAGAAGAAAATGAAAATATTTTAGGATTTTAAAATATGAATGATGCAATATGTACATACATATTACGTAAGGAATAACACATGTGAGAAAATATATGAAGACACTTGAATGCATGAAAATCCTCACAAAAAGTATGAAAATGATCCAAGTATGACAATAAAATACTTACCCAAATGATCTGATACCAAATGGATGAAGGAGTACCTAGGAAGGGGACCTACATAAGAAAATCCCTATGTATCCTAAGAAAACTATGAAGGTAGTTAGTTAGGGGTGATGCCTCTTTCATAACATTAAGAGGCACAAAGATAACTTCCTTCTTTGCAAATTTTTTTAAGTTAGTCAATCTCAATTTCTTCCTTGAATCATTCCTTGGCATATGATTAGTCCTAAATATTCCATATTTATCCCATTAATTTCGGTATTTCTATGGTCCCAGACATTGCATTTAACCTAAATTTATTTCATATTTGTGCTACGAACGTTTTTGACGAATATTTCATGTTTCGTGTATTTTTCTTATGTTTTATAGGTAAATCATGCAAGTGGATGGAAGAGAAAAGTCAAAACAATGAATGAATTATGAGAAAGGAAAGTCAAGGGAATTTAGGTAATTTTCTAGTCAAAACCTAGAGGAGGAGACGACATAAAAGTTAAAGAACTCGAAGTTATGATAATAATGGAAGAAACAACACCGCAATCTGAGCTACGGTGAAGAAGTTACAAGCATTGGAAGTTGAGAAGAAAGTCTGCTGGCAAATATGAAAATAAGTGAAAATAAGGCAACCTTAGATAGAGGACCTGACTGAACCGGTTGGTTCGCTCCATGGGTTCTCTTGTGGATTCAGTTTGGTGAATTGGGTTCGGTCCCGGATGGAATTTTGTGTCTCTTCCTCGATTTTAGCTTGAGTTATTTAAGTCTATCTAAACCTCTATGAATGGATTTTTGCACTTTTATTAGTCCATTATAATTATTTTGAACCTAGTAAGTATTATTGTTGGGTAACTTATGATTGAGAACAAATTGGAGAATAACTTTCATTCAATTCATGATCAAGTATTTTTTTTTTTGTTTTTTCTTCAATTAGTGTGATCTCTGGCATGCTTCAATTGGTAACATTATTTCATCTCATAAATCTTATTATTTCATCATGTTTTCTTGCACTACAGTGTTTGTTTGTATAAAGTTTAATTCTATGACCGACTAACCTCATCTTGAGTCGGGAAACATGAACCTAACCAAGGTTTTTGAAGTTAAATATAAAATTTAACACAATTGTATGATTAGTTATCAGAGTTTGATATTTTTATTAGGACCCATATCGTATATCTCTTAGCCCCATTTATCGAAGGAAACCAGAATATTTTAGAATACATTAAATGTGTCGATAATTCTTTCATTCGCATTAATTAATTTGTTGACTAAATATTATATGGATTAACATCCACACATATTTAGTGCTTCAGATTCGTTAATGTTTTTCTTCCGATTAATTAAATAGATTTCCAGAATTTTATATTTTGTGAAAAGTTCCTACAGTTCGGGGGATTGGAGCCCGAATCTATTTTTTTCCAAAAGTTTTCAAAACCAAATATTTCAGGTTCTTGATTTTTCCTAGTTTAAATTGCTTAGTAAAATATAAATTTTTTCGAAACAAAAATCAGCTTTTCTTTATTTCGTGGGTCGATACCTATATCTTAGAAGCGAACCCTAATATCGTCAAAATGTTCAACATCCTATTCCCTAAGGATTCGACCTCGACTTACTTGGTATTACTTGAGCGACCGTCTTGGACTTGAGCCGTAGGTACACACGTAGCACACGCATTCTGCATCGCGTCAAGTTTTTGGGGCCATTGTAGGGAGTAGGTAGACTTGTAGATTAGGTCGACTTGATCTAAAATTCAACTTTAATTCTTAAAAAAGCCCAACAAATCGTACATCCAAAAAATAAAAATATCCAAAAAAAGTCAAAAAAATCAAAAGTGTAACTGATAATCGTATTTGGGTGGGTCATCACGTGTAAACGGGATTTCGACAAAATTAACACTCTGCGAGGCTAAAAGTAAAATTTGTGGTGAGAAACGGTTTAATGCTGTTAAAATTAGGATCCTTATAAATGATGTTGATTAATTTCAAAAATCTAGATTCAAATTTGAGAAAATATATCGTGTAAAAGTGTTGAAAACCCATTTCGAGAATTAATGATTTGTTGGAAAATTAATGATGTTTATGGGTTAAATCCATTACCTGAATCTGTTTAAGAGAGAGATTAAATGTTGGGAAGTTCGAAAGTAAGAGCTGGGTTAAAAAATAGAGCTCAGATGGACATCAATGGCGGAAGGCAGAGCGAGGAAGACGAAGTGGGCTGGAAATTGGATGGTCCTTCGAACGACTTGAGGTGTCGTCCGAATGATGTTGAGAAATGTTTGACAGTTCATTCCTTTTTTTATTTGGCATGAGATTTCTTTTGTGGAATTTAAATTAGATTTCTTTTGTGGACTTTAAAAGGTTTTAATTAGTGAGATTTAGTAACCTCATACTTAGGGACTTAAGGGACGAATATAATGAATCGTAAAGGTAAATAAGAGGCGAAATTTAACTACAAATTTGGTGCGCTAAATTCTAAAATGTTTAAAAATTATGGGCCGAGTAAGTGTGTTTGGGTATGGTAGTTGAGTGACACTACTTTAATAAATTAATTAATGTGAAATTAATTAAATTAAGAGTCGGGGATTTGACCTAGATATTTTTAGGCTAGTTCTACGAGAGTTAGGCACGGGTCAGCTAGTTTAAATTCTTATATATGTATGGATAGTGTGATAGTGTGTGTGTGTGTGTGTGTGTGTGTGTCTATATATATATATATATATATATATATATATATATATATATATATATATTTGTGTTTCTTTAAATATTAGTGTAAGATATTTTATATAATTACATACCCATCTAGTGCTATCATAAGAGGTTGCGCGATGTGGGTGAATCCCCTGGCAAGTGAATGCAGGTCTAGTATAATCCCCAGGTCATAGTGTCCAGTATTTTATGTTTTGATTCTTTTTTAGGTGAGACATTTTAGGTATAATTCGGTATCACACTCGAGGAACTATGACCGCCTCCACTACTCTTATTATATTATTTCCCGATTCGGTGTGAGTTAATCATCTCGTGATATCCAAGTGGATGAGTATACCTGGGGTGATAGAATTTTAGAGAAAGAATCCGATGAGTTATTACTTGGGATGATGGATATACATATGGCATGTGTGTGAATGTTGTAGTATAATTGAACGTATATAGTATTGTATATAATTATATATGGGTGAAATATATGAAGTGATATTGTATTAATTATATATGTATATAATAGAGTGAATATATATATACGGGTGGATTACATAAGGTAAAATGATATTACTTGTATATAACTAGTGAGACAGTTATACAGTTTTATTTAAAATTATTAATTAAGTTAACGCGATAAATAACTTATGAATTAATAGCAAGATTACTCGGGCTAGAGTAGTGTGTCAGGAAGTGTTCATAACAAGTCTAGTTCGACGGGGTATAAAACTAGGAGGTTTGCCCCGGCACGCAAGAGGGTGAAGATGCCCCCTTTGAAGAGAGTGAAAAAGAAGAAATGATTAGGCATCAGGTGATAGTGAACCCCCTATAGCCACAACATACCCTTAATGGTTGGTCCCTCCTCCTAAAGGGACCTACCGTGATGATATTCTAGAGGTGCTAAAGCAAGTGAAGCTAAACCTAAATTTTCTTGAGGCTATCAAGCAAATTCTCGCGTATGCTAAGTTCTTAAATGACGTCCTCACGGTGAAACGTATATTAAAGGTAAAGAAAATATGAGTTCGTTACTATTGTGTGACCTCCCACCTAAGTACAAAGATTCGGATTCCCTATACTATTTCGTACATTATTGGAGAGAATAAAATAAAGAGAGCTTTATTAGATTTAGAGGTGAGATAACATTCTTCCCTATTCCATCTATAGGAAGCTTGATTTGGGAGATATTAAGCCTATAAAAATTTCTCTCTAACTTTCGAATTGTTTAGTGAAGGTACCTTGTGGGATAGTTGAGGACGTGATCATCCAAGTCGACACTTTATACTTCCCGGTAGATTTTATCATTTAGGACACGGAGCCATTCTCCCCCTTGAGTCATCATGTTCCCTTTATTCTTAGAATCCATTTTCTATCCACGGCTAACACGTTGATTAACATGAGTAATGGGAAAATTCAAGTCACGTTCGTGGATATGACACTTGAAATGAATATCTTTAACATCACTAAGAAAATAGGTGATGAGGATGATTTACGCAAATAGAATCTTATTGAGGAGGTACTACATGAATAATTTAAGGGTAATCATGTTAGGGTTTCACTTAAGGAGTGTCTAATGATGGTGAGTGAGAGGGAGAGAGCATACTCCAAGCATGACCATAAGGTGAGTATAATGAAGGAGTTGTTAGATGATATCGAGAGTGAGGAAGACGTGAGAGATATTAGCTGGGTCTCCCGATTCGAGGAATTACCATAGAGGGAATCCTACATGTTTCCCTCTAATGTTAAATTTCCCAAAATCTAATTGAAGAAGATTCATTCCAGCGTTAAATATGCTTATTTGGGAGAGGATGATAAATCCCGTTATTGTCTCCTCTATCCTAAATAAAGAGAAAGAAGGGAAGCTTATGACTATTTTGAGGAAGCACAATGGTGATTTTGGTTGGTCCATTGTGGATTTGAAAGGTATAAGTCCCTTGATTTGTACCCAAAAAATCACCTAGATGAGGCGTGAAGCCTTCTAGTGAGATGCAAATATATCTGAAACCGATCATGAAAGATGTTATTAGAACAAAGATCATTAATTTGTTGGATGCGGACATCATCTATCCCATCTCAGATAATAAATGGGTGAGTCCAATTCAAGTCATTCCTAAGAATTTGGGAATGTCCCCGGCTGAGAATGTGAAGGGGAAACTTATTCCAAAACGTACCACCACCGAGTTTCACATTTGCATTTATTACCGAAACCTTAATGCCAGCATTAGAAAAAACCAATTCCTAATGCCATTTATGGACCAAATGCTTGAGAGAGTCTCGTGCCACTCGTTTTACTATTTTTCAAATAGCTATTCCGGATATAACCAAATTGAGGTAGATGTACTAGACCAAGATACGACCACTTTCACATATCCTTTTGGCACTTTTGACTTTAAAAGGTTGCCTTTTGGATTGTATAATGCGCCCGCGACCTTTCAAAGGTTCATGCTTAGTCTCTTTAGTGACATGGTTGAGAGAGGACATGAGGTGTTCATGGATGATTTTAGTATCTTCATCCCCTCTTTTGACCATTTTCTTGCTAATATCGAAAGGTTCTTGCCCGATGTGAGGAAAAGAACTTGGTACAAAATTGGGAGAAATGCCACATTGTGTCATCAAAGGGGATAAAAGTCAATAGGGAAAAAATTAACTTAATTTCCGAACTTCCCCCACCCAAGTCACTAAAAGATGTGCCCTCACTTTTGGGATACACAAGGTTTTATCGTAGGTTTATTAAGGATTTTAGCTCTATTGCTAGGCCCTTAAGTAACTTACTCATGAAGGATGTCCCTTTTAAGTGAAGAGAAGGGTGCGAAGAGGCTTTTGAGAAATTTAAAAGAATGATCGTCTCCGCTCCCAACATGCAAGCTCTGGATTAGACCCTTCCCTTAGAGCTTATGTGTGATGTGAGTGACTATGCGGTGGGGGATGTTTTAGGGAAAATGTGAGTTAAGAAGGCTCATGTCATATACTATGCTAGCCATACTTTAACCAGACCTCAATTGAACTACTTTACCATAGAAAAAGAGTTTCTAGTGGTAGTGTCCGCCCCCTAAACGTCTCATTCATACTTTATCGATCACCTATCACGCGCTTTATCGACAACGCGACACTTAAATATCTCATTTCCAAGAAGGATGCAAAGGCACACCTCATTAGGCGGATCTTGCTATTCCAAGAGTTTGGTGTTTCCATTAAAGATAAGAAAGGAGTAGATAACGTCATAGCCAGTCACTTATCTAAGATCTCATCCGATGTACCTCAAGATCCCGTACTCATTGCCGAGTAATTTCAGGACGAACAATTTTTTGGTACTTCCTCCCTTCCTTAGTTTGCGGACATCATCAACTATTTAGTCAAGGGGGACGTTCCTTCCGACTGGACACCGCAAGAGAAGAGGAAGTTCTTCACATGATCGTGCATATTTTTCTATGATGATCCCTACCTATTTAAGTATTGTGCTGACCAAATAATATAAAAATGTGTGCCCGATGAGAAGATTCAAAGTGTAATCTGATTTTATCATTCAGAAGCTTGTGGAGGCCTCGTTTCCAGAAAAATGATGGCCGCAAAGATTCTTCAATGAGATCTCTATTGGCTCACTATCTTTTGGTATGTAAACGTGTATTATGGATCATACGATGGGTGCCAGAAGATGAGACCTATTACTAAACGTGACTGTAACACCCCGCCCGCCCGGAGAGAGCGAACGGAGTGCCACTACGATAAACCTAACCAAATCCACAAATAACAAGGTATAGGGCATCTAAAAATCCCACATTATAATAAAATAATCCACTAATCTCAAATTCTTCAAATTAAATACAACCAAAAATCTCTCGAAATATAACAACTATCTATCTCGAAATAAAATGCTCTATACTTCAAAACTAAATACAAATCTTCTCATATTATTCCCGAATATGCTTCCCAAAACAATCCACACTAAATATCATCCCAATTGGTCCATAGCACTCAAATCCGTGCTCACCTGCCAACTAAGAAAAAAAGATGGGGAAGTACACAGTACGACAGGAAAGATGCTCAACAAATATTAGCGATGAATAAAATGTAACAATACGAGTACGAATATTCAAATAAAATGCGAATCTCATAAGCAATTATATCAATATAATTTCTCAACAACACATTAATCGGGTCACCAGGCCTCACCACCGTACCGCGCCTATGCGTTTTTTAGCATATTCGGAAAAAGGAATATTCGCGGGTGCCCAACTTCAGTGCCATATTAAAATCTCATGACAACATGCTCAATACCAAATATAATACCACATGAATCGAAATTAGATTGCAATAAATATTTTTCAGAATTCCAATGAATTTAACAATTCAAAATATGAGTTCAAATAAACATGAAACCAACGGAATAACACTCGCGAGATTATGGAGCATATTGTGTAGAATCCCATACCTTAAACCACCAACAAGAACCAACACAAATCTGCCCAGAAAAGTCAGATTAAGCCATCAAAAAATCTTCTCCAAAGATCACCAAAAACTCCTCCAAGAACAACCTCAAAACAGTCCCAAGAACACCTCTAAAAACCTAAGGTTGAATGCATAAATCAAAGGGCTTGTTTGTGTATAAAAGAGAGGAATTTAAAACATGTTTGCTGCCAAAAAGTTGTACCAAAAAGGGTCACCCACGACCTTATTTTATAAGGAAAAACCAAGAGAGTTGCAACCTAAACCAATACTGCGAAAAATACTTGATGTTCACATTTTCTGGGAGGGTCAATCGATCAACCCTCAGGCATCGATCGATCAATGGCCTTCGAAAACTGATAGTTTGCCTTAAAAAAAATTATAGGGACAAATATGGTAAAATCAATATAAAATCCGTTTCAACTCCATTTTCGAAACCGTTTGAAATTCTCGCCTTTAAAAATAATTACCAACAAGTTTGAGCAATAAAAATAATTTTATCTCAAAATTTATTTTCCTCTTTATTTTGAAAATACCCCAAAAATTACGCGGGTTGTTACACTTCCCCACTAATAATGGAATTTGACCCTCGAAATTCGCCGGATGCCTAACTCTAAAAAATCAGGCCAACAATCTCCAAAATAATCTGTCTCCAAAAATAAATTCCTGACATCTAATCTAGATGCGTAACGTGAAACGATCATCTAAAATGACTATCTCCAAATATATGCGCCATAAAACGCAACAGACCCAAAACTCAAGGCCTGAGAGTGGTCGTATACCTAAGCTTTGATACCATTTGTAACACCCCGCCCGCCCGGGGAGAGCAAACGGAGTGCCACTACGATAAAACTAACCAAATCCATAAATAACAAGGTATAGAGCATCTAAAAATCCCAAAATACAATAAAATAATCCACTAATCTCAAATTATTCAAATTAAATACAACCAAAAATCTCTCGAAATATAACAACTATCTGTCTCAAAATAAAATGCGCTATACATCAAAACTATATACAAATCTTCTCATATTATTCTCGAATATTCTTTCCAAAACAATCCACACTAAATATCATCCCAATTGGTCCATAGCACTCAAATCCGTGCTCACCTGCCAACTAAGAAAAAAAGATGGGGAAGTACACAATACGACAGGAAAGATGCTCAACAAATATTAGCGGTGAATAAAACATACCAATACGAGTACGAATATTCAAACCAAATGCGAATCTCATAAGCAATTATATCAATATAATTTCTCAACAACACATTCACCGGGTCACCAGGCCTCACCACCGTACCGCGCCTATGCGTTTTTTAGCATATTTGAAAAAAGGAATATTAGCGAGTGCCCAACTTCAGTGCCATATTAAAATCTCATGACAACATGCTCAACACTAAATATAATACCACGTGAATCGAAATTAGATTGCAACAAATATTTTTCAGAATTCCAATGAATTTAACAATTCAAAATATTAGTTCAAATAAACATGAAACCAACGGAATAACACTCGCGAGATTACGGAGAATATTGTGTAAAACCCCATACCTTAAACCACCAACAAGAACTAACAAAATCTGCCCAGAAAAGTCATATTAAGCCATCACAAAATCTGTTCCAAAGATCACCAAAAACTCCTCCAAGAACAACCTCAAAATAACCTCAAGAACACCTCCAAAACTTAAGGTTGAATGCATAAATCAAAGGGCTTGTTTGTGTATAAAAGAGAGGAATTTAAAACATGTTTGATGCCAAAAAGTTGTACCAAAAAGGGTCACTCATGACCTTATTTTATAAGGCAAACCCAAGAGAGTTGTAACCAAAACCAATACCACGAAAAATACTTATTGTTCACATTTTCTGGGAGGGCTGATCGATCGACCCTCAAGCATCGATCGATCGATGGCCTCCGAAAACTGACAGTTTGCCTTAAAAAAAATATAGGGACAAATATGGTAAAATCAATATAAAATCCGATTTAACTCTATTTTCGAAACCGTTTGAAATTCTCGCCTTTAAAAATAATAACCAACAAGTCTAAGCAATAAAAATAATTTTATCTCAAAATTTATTTTTCCTCTTTATTTTAAAAATACCCCAAAAATTACGCGGGTTGTTATAGTGACATGATGTCATCGACCCCTATTATCAACTTTAAGATTTTGACTGTTAGGGTATCGACTTAATGGGACCTTTCCCTACCTCTTTAGGTTTCCTATATAACCTTATTTCCATAAAATATGTGTCTAAGTTAATAGAGGCCATTGCTACACGGAAGAATGACAATAAAGTGGTGGTTAATTTACTCACGCATCTTCATTTATTCCCTAATTTACTCATGCATCTAAATGTATTCTCTTTGTCACATTCTAGTTTTGTCTCTAATTTACTCATGTATCTAAATTTATTCCCTCCGTCTCCATGTCTTCTCCTCGTGAATAATATCAAAAATCTCAACTAACTAGAGTGCCCGTACACCCTATATCCCGTGCATTTCTGCACAAATCGATTGAACGTAATATACTTGTTTTAAACTAATCCTCGCGTACTTGGTATGACCGTAAAATAAGGTTATACTTAACCACCCAACTAATTGCAATTTTATTATTCTCTAGGTTATCCCATCAATATACTAGTGGTGTAAACGTTCTACACTAGTCTTCACATTAGGATTACATGGCTCTCTTGGCCTTAAATCATAATATAACTAACAACTCTCAATTATAATCACGTATATGTACAATAACTAAGGTATGAACCCCATGTTCTAGTGACTTAACTTCTCCCAACTTCCAACACTCGCTAAGTTTCATGCGCGTGATGTCTCGTAAATCGAAATACAAATAAGGAACCCCCCGATACACTAGTCTCTAACTTTGTCGATCGTCGAAATCCGTTAGGCTCTCAGCCCATAACCCGTACCCCCGAATTTATGCCTGCTAACATAAAACGTCTACTCATCCACTCTCATGTCATTGAGATGTCATACAACAAAGAGCTCTCACTATTTTCAAGTTCTTAATGCTATATAAATCATGATTTGTATCTCTCCACTTGACAAAGAACACCAGGTACCCTGAATCACATTAGTAAACGTGCCAACTCAACGGGATCAAATATAACAAGACAACATACTCACTGAAGTCTATGATACAATACCATTTACATACATACATATACATATACATATATATATATACATATACATATATATATATATACATATATATATATATATATATATATATACATATATATATATATATATATATATATATATACATATATATATATATATATATATACATATATATATATATATATATATATATATATATATATATATATGACCAACCCTCTTTCAGGTGATGCCTAAAAAAAATATATCTCACCCTGGAATAACAGGCACGATAGCCTACTACCTCTAAAACCCTCGGTATCCAGCCACTACAAATGATTATAATATATTCTACTTTCATAATTATCAAAAGTAGTAGAACTAATAACACAATACAAAAATCCCATTAGTTTACGTACCCGCTCCCCCACAGGAACCAGCAAAGAGCCCCGCTACTCAATGGTAACTATACCTGATAAGGCTGACACCAGCAATGCACCCTATAAATTCGACTCGCTCGCAAATTTAAGATTTAAAGAATCATATATTGTGATGCACCCATGTCACCCGAACTTATCCTATACTCATAAGATTAAGACAAAAATTCTATCTCCATTTTTTATCTACCTTGCCTGGTCAACGGGTTCCTAAGTGTAACTCTTTCGTCAAAACTGACCCCTGATCTGCTGCAATGGTTGTATATCCAGGATCTTGTCCTATAGTTGCTCTCTGCCTCATTTGGGGGTAATAATTCTTCCTGTTACCCATATCTCTACAACTGAGAGAACTACCAGATAACTCTCTTTTCTTTGGTCCTGGCCCTACTGGCCTCCCCCGCCCTTCCCTTGGCCATGTCGGCCTAGAAGAATGGGATTCTTCTACTACTGAGGAACCTATTGGTCCTTCCTAAACCCACTATTCTCAAGTTGGTAGCTTGTGGCCTAAATCTCTTAGGCCAATTCTCCTGTCGAAAATCTCGCTCCTCCTGCTATTGTGCCCCACTTGTACCGTTCCCATCTACTTTCCCAGTCTAACTGGTCTCACTTTCTCACCGTAGACATGTTTAATATAGGAGACCCTAATATCCACACATAAGACACCTTTTTGTGTTATCCCCTATCTCTGGACCCACTGGTCATGTCAGGGTGTCCGTCTCTTGAACCTGGTAGTCTTTTACCCGATTACTACCACCCTTATCCCTTTGGCTCCGCTGGCCCTATAGAACTCATTGTTGGTATTGATGGCCTTGACTGAATCCACCATCACTTTTTAGAAATTCAATTGATTTGTATCATTTAAATAGGTCCCCTACTATGTATACCCTCCTATGGTGCTTCACTGCCACTGTTTACTCCTGTCTTGCTTGTCGACTAGATTCTCTAACCCTCTTGGCTCCCTTCTCATGGAAGCTTTGATATAAACTTGCGAACTTACGACCTTGACGACATCGACATTAGTCATCCTTTCCGGATACCCCATCTACGCTTGTATATTCTAATCGTGAATCCATTATCAACTTACGGACCCTCTTTATTCTCTATATCCCCTTTATCGGGTATAAAGTTTGGTAAACAAGTCAACTTCTCTCTTACGATCGATCTCTATCTGGCCCACTCGTGATAAGTTTTGAAACTTCCTTCACATCTGTCTGAATGGAAGATGGAAGATCTTACGATCAAATTGCACATAAATTTCTCATTTAATTCCATATATACTACTTCATCTATGGTGACTGACTCTCATCTCTTTATGCTACTCTTACGAGCTAAATATTTTTGCCCAAAATTTACTCTAGGGTGTCGTTGCACTCCACCCTACATAATTTCCGTTGGATTATCTCCTTCCATTGGTCTATCCGACTTACTCGAGTCCTTATAGATGGATCTTTAAAAGATTCCTTTCGACTTCCGTACCCCTTACCAACTACGTTGGGTAAGTCTGATATTGCACCACCGTTATCTACGATAGTTCTTAGGCAAACTACTATTCCCAAGTGATTATCCTATTGTCACCTTCCTGAATAGTAATCATGGTGACTTCTATCATGATCACAATTTCCAGAATACTCTATGTCTTCTACCGAGCATCTCCTCCTGGAGTCCTTTTAACATCCCTCGTTGGTCATCTTATAGTGTTCGGTGTATGAAGCCCAATCGAACTCGTATATAAATCACATCAACTATACTTAATAGCAGGAGAACGTAAGTCGCATACGTAGAAGAATACAACAATCCTATAATAAGGTTCTATACTAAAGACTATTACGCTAAAACGTAAAAAGCTGCACAGATCCTAAAAACACTATAACCTGATGCTCTGATACCATCTGTGACACCCTGCCTATTGAAATATTGGGTTATCAATCCTTTATAAATAAAAGTGGAAATCTCATATGGTTCATTCTTAGCATCACTGTCGAAAACATTTTTAAAAGTTTAATAATTACCTAGTATTCAAAAATTCGGTGCCAAATTTTATCTTTTAATTAAACAGTAACAACGTGTGAAAACAAATACAATAACCAAACCATTCACATAGTAATAAAAATCTGAATCAATCACAAGATAAATAACTGAATAAAAATAATACCGAATAAACCATCGGTTCCCAATAAAAAAGTCCAACTAAATATTTACTGAAATAAAATGGGTCCACAAATACAAAGTCTGATAAACTGAACAAAATGAACTAACTCGAGGGGAGAAATTCCCAAATGGAATAATTGAAATGCATCCTACTCTAGGAATGAAGTGACTAAAGCGTTTAATTCAAATCCTGCGAGCATCCACAAGTACTGCAGCTATGCATCCCTGGAACAGATTATCAAGCTTGGCGTCCCTGTGGCTGGACACCTAAAAGGTTTTGAAAATATTTTGCAAACGGATCAGAGCCCAACCTTTTGAAAACACTTAGCAAGTATTTATCACATCTTAAAATCAGTTATTTATTACACATGTTAGTTCAACATACACTCCTTTGAGTTCCTCATCTCTCAACTAATGTGCACGCCTAACGCCATCTACCTAGCTATGCTACCCAGCCCAACTAGGTCTTAAGAATAATTATCTAACCACTAACAGGTTTAGCTCCCTGGTACCACCCATATAGTATGCTACAATATCCCAAACTTTACTCATTAAGTCTTTAGTTAAATTATCTCTTTAACTTCCCTCGTATCGCCCATCCAGTACGCTATCGTAATACTAATAATTAACATCACATGTATGTTATTATTAAACCATAATTAACATTTCACGTATGTTATCATTAACCCATAATTTATATTTGACGTATGTTAGCATTAAAACATTTCATTAATTTGATCTACTTAATTCATCTTTAGATAAACGCTATCTAATTGTACTACTATCACACACTAAGTAGATTATCGCATAATTGAATCACTTTTAGATCTACACTATCTATTCTTCCTACATTACACACAAGTAGGATATATATATATATATATATATATATACCTCTCTAGCATCCCCTGGATCAGAACCGCGGTGCGAGTATGCATACTCTGCTATCAAGTCTAAGTACCTCTCGTACTAAGTCAAGAACTATCAGTTCAGATGTTACCCTCGAACCATAAATCAAATAAACACATATAATAGGCGAACATGGTTATAAGCCTTTGGCCTACGCACACACCTAACGCACCCTCACACTATCATACACAAAAGTAGTGCTCAATCCCTAAGTTGTATGTTTTGAGGTACAAGTCTAAAATCCCCCCAATGGGATCATCAGGATAAGACTGTTCACGACGTGGAACCTCTCGTGATAGCAGGCATCGTAGGTATGTTTATACACATAAGAAAGTACATAATAGTCATAAACACAATCTATTCATATGTCTCATACATGCATACACACAACCTCTAAATATAATTTGTATAGTTGTACACTCAACCTGTAATATAGCTCGTATAGGTATACACACAACCTATAAATATAATCCGTATAGGTATACACTCAACCTTTAAATATGATCTGTATAGGTATACACTCAACCTATGAATATATTCCTTACGTAATATATATCTTGAATATTTAACGTACTATCGATATATGATTATAACTCTCTATTGCATTTTTTTCGAGTATTAATTATTACTCGAAGGGTCCTAGTTACCCCTTAAGTTATCTCATTAGTTACTACACTCATACCATACTGGTCTAAGTCATAGGTTCACTTGAATTCCCCGTTATTCGATCTTATTCTCCTGAATTCAATTACATTACAAATTATGCTCAACTAACCTTAGCCTTATGTCTTCTCATTTAAGCATAAGCCACAACCTTAACATTAGCCTACTGGTAATCCAAATATCTCTCATCATATTTTAAAAGTACACCAAAAATTCACCCAATCGTTATTCGTAAGTTCTAGGCATAAATAGGGAAATTGTCAAAATCTGGCTTACTGAATCGATTCACCTTTGGGCTGAATCGATTCGAAATGGTTCAAATGCTTCTTCTTCCTTACGCAACTTCATTTTCACCATTTTAATCAACCAAACCTTAATGTAATCACCCCCAAACTCTATTATAATTTGTTCCAACATTATATAAGGGTATATACATCAATTTTAACGAATCTATATCATCAAAACATCATTAAATCCTAAAATTCTCAATATTTCTTTAAGGTTCTTCTACCTAAAACCCTAGTTCATGTTCTTCATGTATAACCAGCATTTTCCCCAGATTTCCTTTCGTAAAATTTACACATATAATCTGATTTCTTCTTCTACATATTTGGAATCATTTTACATGCATTCCTATCCCAATTTTTGAGTTTTAATCAATTTAAATCTTAAGAACACAATTTAAAATCATGAAATTATAATTCCTACATTACATGGGTATTATAACTACATAAACAACAAGCAAGATAAACACTTGCTTGGATTTGTATGTCTTATACTCTGCAAAAGGTGTTAGGATTGCCTTCCTCTCCTTCCGATCTATGTTTTGGCGGTGGTGGTGGTGGTGCAAAAATGGTGTGGGGAGCCATGGAAGCCTTCTCCTCCCTCCTCTAGTAGCCTCTTTGTGATTTTATAATTTCTAACCCTAACTCCCTCAACAAATAAACTGATATAAACATGGTAAATTCGTAGTCCCTTTTCCCCAAAAATCCAAAAGACCAAAATACCCCTTCGGGGTGCCGATTTGGCTTATAAATGTCCCGAAATCCAATCCAAACCCCGAGTACACTTTTTTGAGTTTTTTTACCCTTTCGGATACACTAGTGCACTCAACATGACCATTTGGATGACTTATAATTAAATTATATTTTATCTCTTAAATTTATGTCCCGGCACGACTGATACGCGCGTCCCAACTAAATTACCGTAACTATCGTATTTCTTACCCACAAAAACCATAAAGCATTATTACTAATCTATTACTAATTCACTAAGTAATACTCAATATAATTCATACAAATAAATATCAATCCTTAACACGCTAATTAATATTAATTTTAATTCGAATTAATTTCTCATTTTAATTTAATTAATCTCCATATAAAATCATAAAAAGTAAGGGGTGTTACACTCATGTCCATTACATTCACTCTTAATTTTGCGCACACCGATAGAAAAAGTCGTCTAAGTGACTCATTTGTGAGAGCAATCTGTGAGAAATTGAATCAAAACGAATTTTTGAAAACTAACGGAATGATAAATCGATTGAAGTTAGCGGTTAATTTTTGGCTTCGCACACACACAATATGAATTGAGATTTATCGAATAATTTTTTTTTGATTATTTTTATGGAATTTAAATGTTAAGATTTGTAATTATTTTTATACTTTCTGTAAGTCATAACAAAATGAATTTTGTGGGAAAATTCACTGTAAATCCTCACTAGACATCACTCGTCCTACTAGGATAACCTTGGGGTTTAACTTCTTATTTCATACACTAAATATAATCGCTTTTTTGTGAAAGAGGAATTCTATCCATTAGTCGTTTAGATATTTTCTTAGACACTTATTCACATTCTCTTACATTGCTCAGAACTACCAACGTTTTAAGTTTGGGGGATTTGAGTACGCCTTAATATTTCAGAACTATCCCTTAATTTTGGTATTTTATAGTCTCGAACATTATATTTAGCCCGATTCATCTCATATTTGTGTTTCTAACCTTTTTGGTGATTATTTCTTATTTTGCGTATTTCTCTTATGTTTTATAGGTAAATCGTGCAAGTGAATGGAAGAGAAAAGTCAAAATAGTAAAAGAATTATGAGGAAGAAAAGTAAAGGGCATTTTAGTAATTTTCAGATAGAACTCGAAGGAAGAGCTAACATAAAAGTTAAATCACTTGAAGTCACGATAGTACTGAATGGAACGAAACGATACTTCAATCTGAGCTACGATGTGGAAATAATAAGCATTCGAACTTGAGAAGAATGTTCGAGGGGAAAACGAAAAATAAGAACAAATAAGACAAAAGAAGGCAATCTTAGGCAGAGGAACTGATCGAACTTGTTCGATCAAGAGAATTGAGTCGCTCTACGAGTTCATTTGTGGGTTCAGTTTAATCAATGCATTCAGTCCCAGACGGAATTTTGTGTCTCTTCCTACATTTTAGCTCGAGCTATTTGAGTCTATCTAACCCTCTATGAACAAAATTTTGCACTTGTATTAGTACATTAGGAGTCTTTTGAACCTAGTAAGCATTATTGTTAAGCAACTTATGATTGAGAACAAATTAGAGAAGAACTTTCATACCTTTCATCATCAATTCAATTTAAGATCAAGTCTTTTTCGATTTTTCTTTAATTGGTGTGATCTCTTCCATGCTATTTGTTTCTTCAATCTTAGTAACATGAATTCATCTCATAATTATTATTATCTTATCATGTTTGTTTCCACTGCAATGTTTATTTGTATAGATATTAATTCTATGTCCGGCTAAACTCATCGTTTGTTGGGAAACATGAACCCAACCTAGGCTTTTGAAGTTAGATATAAAATTCGACACAATTGTATGATTAATTCTCAGAGTTTGATATTTTTATTGGAACCAATATCGTAGATATATTAACACCGTTTGTTAAAGGCAATCAAAATGTTTAAGAATAAAATATACGTGTCGATAACTCTATCATTCGCGTTAATTAATTTGTTGACTAGATATTGTGTGGATTAACACCCACACATATTTCATGCTTCAAATTAGTTAACATTTTTGTTCTAATTAATTAAATAGTTTTGGAAAATTTTATATATAGCGAAAAGTTGCTACGGTTTGGGGGATTATATCCCAACTCCATTTTTCCTAAAAGTTTTCAAAACCAAAAATTTCAAGTTCTTGCTTTTTCCTTATTTACATTGAATTTATCTAGTTTAAATTGATTAGTTAAATAGATTTTTTTTTTCGAAACAAAAATCACCTTTTCTTTATTTTAATAGTCGATAACTAGATCTTAGACGCCAACCCTACTGTCATCAAAATGTTCTACCCCCTAGTTCCTGAAGATTCGACCCCAATTTACCGGGTATTACCTGGGTGATAGACTTGCACTTGAGTCGTGGGTATACATGTAGCACACATATTCCACATTGCATCAGGATACCTCCATCATCCTTAGGTATTCATATTTATTTTCTCCTAGGATTATTATTCCTAGGAACTTAAGCATAAGATTTCGATCTTCAAAACTCTCTCCAAACCTCTTTTCTCTCATTAACCATAACCCTTCTCATCAACTTGTCAATCTCACCTCTTACCTCATTAACAGGATCTCACTCAACAAAATTTCTCTTATTTTGAATGAACATAGAATTTCTCGCAATGAAGTACTTACAACTTTGGTTAGAATGACCATGTAACCTATAACGGGTACAAAAAGTTACATCTCTCCTAAACTTAAGTTTCGATTAATGAGCTATCTAAAAAACTTTTTAAAGATTCTTTCTTTTAAAGAAAAAGTGGGCATTATTATTTCTTTTACCATAAAATGAATATTATAGGCATGAGGTGTAAATTAAGGCATTGATACAATCTTTTTCCTTTTCAATTTTGGAGTTTGTTCTTTATTTTTGTTTTTGCTACAAGAAGCTACATCAACATTTGATTTTGAAGCAATATTATTTTCTTTCATTGGTTCAAAGTAGCCAATACCAGGTTTGTCATTTTTTAATTGACCATGGTTCATCAAAATGTTACCAAAAATATTGGTTCTATCAATCGTGTCAATTTCCAAGTCTTTGACACGTTGAAGCTCAATTTTTAACGTTTTAAAATAAACTTTCAAAATTTCCCTTTGAATCTCAAATTTTTCTGTTTTTCAAAACAACCCAATTTTTGCTTTTCAGACTCTTATTCTCATCAAACAAAATATCAATATTTTCTTTAATTTTCAAATTCTCCAATGAAAAGGGTAAATTTGGGACAAAATTACTATTTAAGTCGGTTGAAGTGTATTATACATATATAAAGAAGCCAAACGATCTTTTAGTTTTTTTTATGAAAATTAAAATATATTTTTTAATTATATTTTAAATGGAAAGTTTTATAGATGATGATGATGATGATGATCATAATAATAATAATAATAATAATACTTTAAAAATGTCCTAAAATCAATATATACATTAATCTATATATATATATATATATATATATATATATATATATATATATATATATATATATATATATATATATATATATATATATATATATACTAATAGTATAAAATGCTCTACAAGAGTTATGTCTCCTCTTCAACTAGCCTATCCACGTGTCATCCCTCTCCTTATTACTTTTCATTACCGTCACTTTTTCAATCGTCAGTTGACATTCCCCACATTTATAATTTTTTCTGCCCTTTTCATCTTCAAAAGATGCTTCCTCTGCCCGTCTTTTCCTATTTCCTTCCTTCTATTTCTCAATCCAATTCATCAAGTTCATAACCCCAAATTTATGGTTCTCCAACCACTAGCTCATCCACCAGTATGTTCGAATTTTCCACTAACATAATTAGTTTCAACGAAAACTATAGTGATTTCTTTAAGTTTGAATCCAAACCTGATATAATCGATCTAAGTACGCCAAAACTTGTGGGATCAAACTAGAAGCATTCATTGAAGGTGGATTTACCTCATCTAAACAAGACTCAGCCAGAAGCGAAAGAGAAAAAACATTACAAAGGAGTCAGACGAAGGCGGTGGGGCAATTCACATCAAATATCCGAGATCCGAATCGGCATGGGTCTAATAACCGACTCAGGTTCATCACTTTTTATCAACATAGAAGTGGATGGCATGCTATATTGTGACGAATCTCTTATCTTTAACCATCAACGAACTCCGAGATAGTTTTGATCTAACTAGTGGTTTGAGGGACGGTGATTAATTGGTTAGAAGATTCTCTCATCTTTGATTCATGTTCAGTTGAATTTTGGATAATCTGATCATGAAAATAGGTGAATCTCCATCCTTAACGGGTTTATTACTTCATATTTGTGAAGATTTATGAAGATACATTATTTACGGTATCGGAGCTAACTTCATATTTCTAAAGATCCTTTATTAATATTAAGTTCATTACTTTTCCTTAGTGATGATATCTCTTGCATAATATCAGACCATTACAAATTTACAAAGGCTGGGTTATTTTATAGAGATCGAAGTTATCATATAAAATCGGTGCTTGACTCGAGATCGGTTGTCTTTGGTTCTGCTTTACGATTAAGAGGATCCCACTCATAGGTCATCTTATTCTAGACAATCGTAAGTTATATTTCTTCACTATTTTGAATGAAGATTTCTTTTTTCCTATCTAAATTATAGTAATCTATTGTTTCTACATCAAGGAGTATGCATAAAGGCATTGGAGTAGTTATGATATTACAAGGATTATAGGAACGATGAGTGTGGAATTTTTCTTTGAATGTTTTTTTTAAATAAACTTGGTTTATACTATATAATTCCAACAATAGCAAATCTTATATGTTACATTGAAATTCAAACAAATTTATTAATGGATTAACTGCACTATGCACAACTTTATCGCCCACTGAGAAGAGTATGCGCGTGCGCTCAAATAAGAAATTATATATTTAAATTCAGTTTAACCCAAATAAACCCTAAACATGCAACTAGGTGTGATTGAATGAAGAAGTAGATCATGAAGATTAATCAAACACACACAATTGAGGAAAAATCCCCCAAAGGGGGGCAAAACTATTTATTTTCATTATAATATTGTAACTGTACAATTTCGGATTATAATGAAAATACAAGTGACTAAGAATTACCCTCAGGTGTCGGATTCTGTAGTCGACGGCTGGAAATATCCCTTTCCAGGAGGGCTGCAATGAAGAAGAACGGTCTTCTTCACAAGGGTTGAACAACAACGGTTTGTGTTCTAGGGTTACCAAAAGTGATTCACAAATGTATGAGCAGTTGTGTGAATCAAACCATGAGTTTTGAAACTCATAAAAGTGAAGACTTTTAGGTATATGAACTCTTAAAATCGTGTGAATAAGTCTTCTGAAACTACTTCCCATAGTGGGTTTATAAAGGAGTAACTTGGCCTAAAAAATATCTGCACGATCTGTTTGAGATTATCCCAGGCGGACCGGTCCGGGTCTGAGGCGGATCGGTCCGGGTAGGCGGATCAGTTCGTTTTAATTTTGGCTTCTTCGATTCACTTCCGATTCGGGGTATACTGGATTTTCAGCAGGTGGATCGATCCGGCTGAGGGGAGGACCGGTCCGCGGGCGGATCGGTTCTTTTTCTCTGGGCGGACCGGTCCGGCTGTGCAGAATTCTGATTCCTCCTCTTCTTTGATATTCAGATCCGTTGATGACTATATGTATCTTGAATTTCTTTAACGGTGTAACGGCATACGGCATAACAAATTAATGATGAACAAAAATGTCCTTACAAGTCTCCCCCTATGTCTATGCCGGTAGATACATAAAAACAAGCATCCGAATTATCAACCAACTAAAAATGCTTATACAAATCTACCCTTCCATGAACCCAAAATTGGAAAGATATAAATGAATAAGACTTCATCGTTTGCTCTTCGAATCTTCAGGAATCGCAACACTTTTCTCATCAGGGTGTGCAATTCAGAGATCATCAGATAGTACCTACACACATGAGATAAAGCAAAAATACCAAGTGACTTATCGAGTTTGAAATGAGATAAACAGATATGCCAATATGCTAATTGGTGATAAACAACTCAACACTTCAAAACTCCCCCTTAATGTGATAATTATTTCTCCCCCTTTTTATGATGTCCCCAAATAGACAAATGAGAAGAATAAATCAAACAAGTGAAGACAGGGTGTCACAAGGAATAAGCTACTATTTTTGTTAATTTTTCAGATTTTTTTTAAACAAACAAGAAACACACCATGAACAAACACAGGACAACCAAGTCGATGATGATGTAAATGAATGGGTGTGATCGAATTCGATAGAAAAATCAATGCATACAAACATGACATATGTGCATGATGAATATCGGATACTCCTAACGAATGAACTCAAAGTCTTCCTTTGGTGTAAAAAAGGTTGAAATATAAGACATTGACTCAATCAAATCAACAAATCAAGGCTAAAAATGATTTCTACTCCAATAACGTCCAAAACTTTTTATGCTTTTTCAGGACTTTCAAGGAACTGCAAGCCCGTTTATATTCTCCAACCAAACTCCTTCAGATATAATTTTAAAAAGAGGCTTTCTAAATTCTCAAACTCTGAGATGTGGCAGCTAAAAGCTCAACTCGCTCTCTCAGACTGGTAAAATCATCAGTATGCTGACGTGGAGCTGTAGTACGTCGTGTCCGACCAATGCTATAGCAAAACTCCATGAGGTGGCCTTTTCTTTTGCAATAGGTACAAAAGAACACAGTCAAAGGCGGACCTTGGTTTGCTTTTCTCGGTCGAATTCTCCTTCGAGGTTTTTGACGATGACCATAAGGAGTAGTAGTAAACTCAGGAACTGGTCCAGGTGCAATTTGAGAGGTGGAGCCACCATCATAACCAATTCCTTGCCTATCACCAAAACCTAAAGCGGGGCCGAGGAGCATCTTTCTCATTTTCCCTGATCTGTGCTCAATTTGTATCTTGACTTATCGTGCTTTCTCAAGATCATGAGTCAGCTGGGCAACAAAGGCTTCAAGTTTCTTTCGCGTCTCCATGGAGGAATGGAGCTCACTCGTAAGACTAACCACTTGTTTAGTCAAGTCCCCTCTCTCTTTCTCAAAAACACACTCTCTCTCTCTAAACAAACTCTATATCTCAACACAGGCAAATTCTCTCTCTCTCAGGGCTGCGAAGGTGGAGGACTCTCTCTCTCTCGCCTTTCTTAAATCTTCCTCTAAGCTGGTGATCTTAAGAACTGGCGCTTTGTTACATTTTTTAGTTTTAAATGACTCAGAGTACAACTCAGCGTAGGCGCGTTGAATATCACTCTCGCTCTCACTTGAGTCATCCTCCCCCTCACTCACATCGATCTTACTGTCGAGGTATCCCTGTGAACCATCATCCTCATCGTCGTGAAGAGAACTAGGAGTGCTCACTTGACTGGCCATGAATGCGGTGAAGTTACACTCATGCGGTGACTCATATCCTGAATCCACCGTCTCGACCTCACTGTCGTCGCTAAGAGTAGCATTAAGGACAACTTTCCATTTCTCTCTATTCAGACGAGTGGCACACTCAAAGGCTCTATGACCCATACCATCGCACTCAAAGCATCTCTCACTTTCTTTCTTAGGAGGATTTTTGGAATCTTTTTCATTTTTCTTTTCAAACTTATTTTTCTCAAATTTCTTTTTATCTTTAAAATTGCCATTTTTCTTAAATTTGAGAATCCTCTTGAATTTTTTTGCAAAAAGAGCCAAATCATCTAAGTCAAAATCACACTCAGAATCTGACGTGTCAGTCTCTCTCTTTCTAGATGACTCTTCCCTCTTTCTAGCCGACCCCTCACTCTTTTTCTCTTTGGCATTAAGTGCAATTCCCTTATCTTTAGACTTAGCAGTTTTAGGGAACATATCAATTTCATAAGTTTGCAAATCTCCTATAAGTTCTTCCAATTTTAGCGTATTTAAATTGCCCATAGAATTTAGCACAATGACTTTAGGGATAAAACGCTTAGGCAAAGAACGAAGAATCTTTTTAACAACTCTAGCATTAGGAATATGTTCACCAAGATTAAAGCTAGTATTAACAATGTCAGAAACTCTAGCATAGAAATCATCAAAACATTCAGTCTCATGCATAGTGATGGTTTCAAATTGAGTTGTCAAATTTTGCAATTTAGACTCTTTCACAGCATTTGTTCCTTCATGGGTGAGTTGTAAAACATCCCATGCCAACTTTGACGTGGTGCACGTCATGATACGTTGAAACTCATCGGGAGTGATGGAACCGGAAATAACACTCAAACCTTTAGAGTTAAAAGAAGACCATCTAAATTCATCTTCAGTCCAAGAGGTGACAGGTTTTAAATTAGTCACATTTTCCACAGTGACGGAGGGAGGTGTCCACCCTCTTTCAACTAAAATTTAAACCCTTTCATCTATGGCTTTTAAAGCCGACCTCATTCGGACTTTCCAATATGCATAATTTGTCCCGTCAAAAACAGGCAATTTATTATATGATTTCTCCATTTGAACACGCACTTTTTCAAAAATCAATTTTTCAGAAAATTGATATCTTAGAGAAATTTTGCGAAAAAATTAGGAATACGCGATAGATTAGCGTAACCTGCTCTGATACCAATTTGAGAAGAGTATGCGCGTGCGCTCAAATAGGAAATTGTATAATTAAATTCAGTTTAACCCAAATAAACCCTAAACATGCAACTAGGTGTGATTGAATCAAGAAGTAGATCATGAAGATTAATCAAACACGCACAATTGAGGAAAAATCCCCCAAAGGGGGGCAAAATCATTTATTTTCATTATAATATTGTAACTGTACAATTTCGGATTACAATGAAAATACAAGTGACTAAGAATTATCCTGAGGTGTCGAATTCTATAGTCGGCGGCTGGAAATATCCCTTTTCAGGAGGGCTGCAATGAAGAAGAAGAACGGTCTTCTTCACAAGGGTTGAACAGCAACGGTTTGTGTTCTAGGGTTACCAAAAGTGATTCACAAATGTATGAGCAGTTGTGTGAATCAAACCATGAGTTTTGAAACTCATAAAAGTGAAGACTTTTAGGTATATGAACTCTTAAATCGTGTGAATAAGTCTTCCGAAACTACTTCCCGTAGTGGGTTTATAAAGGAGTAACTTGGCCTAAAAAATCTCTGCACGATCTGTTTGAGATTAACCCAGGCGGACCGGTCCGGGTCTGAGACGGATCGGTCCGGGTAGGCGGATCGGTTCGTTTTAATTTTGGCTTCTTCGGTTCGCTTCTGATCCGGGGTATACTGGCTTTTCAGCAGGCGGATCGGTCCGGCTGAGGGGCGGACCGGTCCGCAGGAGGATCGGTTCTTTTTCTCTGGGCGGACCGGTCCGGCTGTGCAGAATTCTGATTCCTCCTCTTCTTTGATATTCGGGTCCGTTGATGACTATATGTATCTTGAATTTCTTCAACGGTGTAACGGCGTACGACATAACAAATTAATGATGGACAAAAATGTCCTTACACCCACTGCGACATATTTGATCGATTTCAGCACAAAATTTACTAGACTTTGTGTCCCCAATGTAATATTGCATTTACTCACATTGTTCTTTTTTAGGCATACTACTTTTTCTTCTGATATATCTATAATCACGATTATTGTATTTTTAATTTTGGGCAAAGCACCTACAATCGCATGTGGCAATCGAGTTCACAAAAATTAACAAATCAATTGCATTCTCAAGTGTATGAGAATCAAGTTTTGTTGTTTTACTCTCGATTTCGGCTTTGGAAATAAAATCAAGTGTACTATAGCAGATCACTAATGAAATGATGAGTTTTACTCTATGTACTCTTGGCTTTGCTAATTTGGTTTCCTGGTTGCATTATTCATATTCATATCGGTAGAAGCTTATGAAAACATTCCTATTATGAAGTTTTTGCCAATGAATTGCTATGTCATTATTAGAATGTCAGCTATGAAATTTTAGGGACCTCATCCAATAAATAGAGGGACTTGAAATTACAATTGATGTTGAACATATAATGAATAGTGTTCTTATTTGAACCTAAACTTTCTTTCTATATCCCAAATATTTATTAAACCGTACAAATGGGTTGACATTCTTTTAGTCCACCCCACCTATTGGGGGGTATATATAAACTTTAAAAAACAAATCTGCACTTTGTGTGTGTTTATTGAGTGGATAGCGAATCTTATATGTTACATTGAAATTATAAGTTATTAATCTTCGGTGTAGAAGTAAATGTTGTTGTTTACATGTTATGGTTGATGATTAGAGTTAAAGATATTTTTTTTTGAATTGCATATCAAAATTTTGGATGCAATAAACGTTGTGGATTATGTAATAGCAAAGTTAGAAGAGAGGATGGGTGATGGATTAAAATGTTTATCATAATCGCCAAGCTCGCGCATCGCGCGAGTTTACACCTAGCACTTTTCTTAAATACTTTACAAGAAATTAAAAGTGCTAATCAACTAAGTTATCTCGATAATCTCCTTTCTCTCTCCTTTCATTTCTTTCGTCCAAATATTTGAAAAGATCTCTCCTCTCCTCTCATTTCAATTTAATGTTCCCTTTTCTATTCCTCTGCCCTAGAAACTAAAGTGCCTAAAGTCGCATATATTAAATTATAATCACCAAACCATGCGGGAAATGAACACACTTCAAAACCAAAGAAGAAAAAACCTTAGCTCTCGCATCCACTGGGAGAACACATGACCCCAAATTCGAAGGCCTGTAGTAACCTAAACAACCACCTAAACACAAACCCTACCATCGAACATAACCTATCGACCTGACATGAGGATCTGAAAGAAGATAGAGGTCCAGTGAAAATGATCAATAGAGCCATAGAGGGGAGGTCAAGGATGCGTTTAGGATCTCACACCAGACGAAAAACCAAGTAATGTCTTTGTTTTTCTTGAAAACATATAAGTAAAAATACTTTGATTTTAGTTGCCCATTAGGCCATGAATCTGACAGAAACAATGGTTGACTTCAAATAAAGCTTTAGTATTGCGAGAAGACCAAAAATTCAAATAAAACTTTAGTGTTGAGACCCAACATGGGTATGTTCAAAGACCAAAAATGCACCCGTGTTCTCTAAACTATAGTTTCAAGTTTCCCTTCATGACTCTCTCAAGTCCCTCTTTTGTGAGTGAGTTCTGTACATGTGATTGTTGAGACCTAGCTTGGTTTGTGAGGGAAACAATTATGTCTTGGGCATGAGTTTTTTAAGTATTTCTGTGCATATGTACATATATTTATGGGTATGTAAGTGTGTATTATATATTTACTTTGTGTGAGAGTATGTTTGGTTTTCTTGTGCTTGGGTTCCGAAGATGGATTAATGACAAAAAATGAATTTCATTTTATCTATCTCTTCTTTTTTTTGATGAAATGTACTTATTAATTAAACAATAGGCAACAGCCCAAGAATTACATCAAGAATCCAATCACAAAGGCCCAAAGCCTAACACCCTACACGACAGCCTAACTCTTAAAGGCAACAGGCTGCCCAAGAGAAAAAGCCTACACAGCTTAAACAAAACACGAAGAATCTCGAACATATGAGAGACTAAACCACGTGTATCCCACCTCCATCCAACCAATCAGCAAAACCACATTTGAACAATATCAGAGAACACCCAACCGAAAGGACAAAACAAACAATAAAAAAGAAACAGAAGAGAGAGAGAGTCATCTTCAAGCTCAAAACAATCTTCAACACTATGAGAGGTCACAAACAAGAAACCCATCAATTCAACCAAACTTCGACACCACAAGAACAAAACGACCCACTGAGGATCATTCTGAAAAGCTTCCAAAAAAGTTCCCATTTAGAATAGCCAGAGAACACCCATAGAATACCATCAAAAGCCCAAACAAGCAAGCTGCTCGGAAATGGGTACTACTCAGGCTCAGGCTCACCAAGAGAAACCCAACAACTCTCAAGATTAGCTCAAACTCAACCAGGATGCCATTTACCAGAAAATGTCACTAGATCTGAGATGAAACAACTGCACATAATAATCCTATCTTTTGACTGATTTCTGAGGCCAAAAGGAAGGCCATGCAAGCCGACTCCACATGGAATAACCCCTCCATTCTACCAGAATACAATAAAACCAGAGCTCGAACACCAGCAGTCTACGAAGCAACAATGCACAAGAATCCTCAAGATAAGAAGACCAAGCAGATAAACTCTCAACTCCTTAAAAATCCTTTATCTAGAATTAATTCCATAAATTCTCATTAAGCCCCCATTTCCTACAGATCTCAACATTTTCATTATTATTGCTAATTTTCTTCCATTTAAAAGTGCTGTCAAACACCAATCTCCTAATTTTTGAGAAGATAAATCCATCAAATAATTGGAAATTATTAAAAATAATATCATTTTATCTATCTCATTATCCTTTTAAGCTAAAACTAAATAAATAATAAAATATTTATCTCCATCCCAGTGTTATGTGGTTGGTTTTTATGTTAATGTGCATATATTATGTGGGATTGTAGTTTATATGTGTGTTTTTAGTATTTTTATGTGTGAGCTAATACGTGAGCATGCGATTTCAAAAGCAAGATGAAAATTTTTAAAAACAAAACACTATTTTCACAATAATATTTTATGCATTACATTTTTCCAAATAATATAGAATATGGATGCTATGATGCATGCAACTAACTTATCTAATACAGTTTCTGTTCAAGTCTGTCTATGCTTATTGCTCCAAGAGTTTTTTTTCTAATATAAAAGAGTTCAAATATCTCGAATTAGCTCCTATACTAATATTCCTAAGTAATCATATACTCTCTTTATTACGAGAATATCTTATGTTTTTCAACTTGAATATCATGGAAATCATAAATCCCAGCCCCCCCCCCCCCCCCCCCCCCCCACACACACACACTCACACACACATATTTGATTTTCAATATGGTTACAAAAATACTAATTATGTTATAAAATATAAGAAATCTACATCTATAATTATAAACATATTTGATACTGAATTGATACTTTCAGGTACAGTTGAAATTGAGAAATGGGCAAAATTAAATAAAAAGAAAGTGAAATTAAAATCGAGGGATAACATAATTGGGAAAATTGGGTTCACGTAGAGAATACAAGTTTAAAACTTATAATATTATTTATTATGAATTGATAACACTTTTATTTTTGCAAAACTAATTTGAATTTATTTTTGAAGATTTTTTGTTCACATAACAAACAAATAATACCTACATTAAAAGTTATTCCCAATATTTATATTGAGAATACAAGTTTAGAACTTATATAACATTATTTATTATGGATTTAAGAGACTATTTTTTTTTTGTAAAATAATGCCATCACTCGGAATACATAAGGTTGATATTCTATTATTTTTTCCCTGTTTATTTTATTTGGATCAATTAATGGGGTTATAAATTCGTGTCTTGATTATTAATTTTTATTTGGTTTTGATTTGTTGATTACATTGGTGGTTGCAAAGGTAATTAAAGGCCGTGTCCGTGCTTCGCGCAACTTTACACCTAGTATATTTATAATGGTGTGAGAAGGGTATTAATGAGATATTAATAACAATTATTTACATTAACTCTTTTTTAATGGTGAGAGAAATGGGTATTAAGAATAATGTTCGAAGTACCACCAAAACATTCTCCAAATGAATTGACATGGATTTGTAGTACTGTACTATATCATTATTATAATAAAAAATACAACATTTAATGCTATCTTAACTCGTTTGGGGAATGATTTGAAACTCATAACTAGTATTCAACTTCGCCAATGCACAAATGATTTTAATGAAAAGCCAAAAATGATGTGAACAAAAATTCAGTTTAGAAGACAAATTCGGTTTAATTGAAAGTCATGGATGGAAAATAGTGATTTGACAAAAAGAGAGAGATATAAATGATTAGAGAGAGAAAAAGAAAAGAGAGAGATAAATTTAATGAAAGACATATACGATAGCACTCTTCAAAAAAATCCATTCAGGGTTGAGAATTGAGAGAAATCTCACGCCTTAAGTTTTTTACGTTTTATTTTTATTAAAACTCTTAAATGCACTTTTTTCAAGAAATAACAATACTTTACTGAAACGTTATCGCCTTTTGAAAAAAATTACAAACCAAACCATTATCTTATCCAAAATAATCAAATAGTATTTTAATTTGCAAATATTCAGACATATTTTTATGATATGTACAATTTAGATATTTTAATAGCCTTGTTATGATTAAAAACTATTAAAATATAATAAGAATGCCTAAATGCCTTTTCATGCATTTTTACGTTTAAGGGCCACCTTGACTTCTAAGACTTAAGGCTTGAACTCCATGTCTCGATCACGCCCCATATTTTGTAGAACCTTGTATGAGAGTAATAAAAATGGAGAGCTTCAAATGTTACAACGTGGCATAATAAGAGGGTCAAAATATACTCTATTTTGATTTTCTATATTGTATTAGATTAACGGGATCAATGGTATTTATGGATAGTTCGTACTTATACTTTTATAACGAGAAATTGGTAAAAAATTTAAATACACATTATCTTGAGTATCCATACTTTTTAAGTAGTAGTAGATAATAGATAAACAGTAGATTAATGGATGTATAAAAATAAATATGTGGAGTGGAACAATTAACTACCTGTGCTATCTCTCTTTTCCTTTTTCCCTCTATTTTTTTTAACAGACACCAACTATATATTAGATCAGAATCGTATTACAACAGTTAGGTTTGTAGAGAAATAGTAGTAATATCTGCCAAAAGTACTAGTAACTAAAGTACTAGTAATATCTGTCAAAAGTGGCTTGTAGAGAAACTTGGGTGCTACATCAAAAAAACTATCCATATTGTTGATGTAAAAAATTAGATTGCTTCTAATTATTTAATCACAGATAAATATAAATGAGACAAAGAATTTTAAAGTGGTTCAGCCTTATAAGAATGGCCTACGTCCACTGTTTTCTGTTATTGCCAAGTGCTTTTGGAGCTCTCGATATGTAATTCTATCAAGAAAATCCGGTCCCCTGCCTGAGGGTGATACAATGTATTTATAGCCCTTAGGCTGTACATGTGAAAGGGTAAACAATTAATGCCCTTTAAGAGTATACGTCTGTATGATTAGCATTCAATGAATAGTTGAACTGTTGATTATCTGGCAATCAATGATGTGGCCAAGATGCGGCTCGGACTGTCTTAGTTGCTTGTCGTTCAGGAGTTCCTCGGAGTGTTGGAGTTCCTCGGAGTACACTTGCTTCTCGGAGTGAGTATGACTTGGTTGGGGAAATAGACTTCCTCGTTGCTATTGTGCCACGTAGATCGACACATGTCTTCTTATGATTCGTCTATATCAGCATGTTAATTTTGGTATCAACAGAAGCCCCCAATGTTTCATATTTCAGACTTTGAGGAATATGGAACATTATTTCTCGGTATATGGCAATATTAAATGACCTTCCTGGTTTTTAGGAGCATTTTCTCCGTATTCGAATGTCCTTCCAAATTCGCAGAATCCGCTTTTTGAATTTTTATAAGCGCTTCGATCTTCGCGCACTTTTTGTCCTTTTAGCCGCCGGTAGCGTAATAGTTTCTTTTTTGTAATCATTTCTTTCACCGTTTCCCAAGGCAAAGTATTTAAGCTTTATAGGCAATCCCATCGTCTTCTACCTTTTCCAATTTTTGCTTTCTAGTTTTCTCTTTCTTGTGCGTTCATCCTTTTCTTCGTTCGTTGTCAACATATCTCATTTTCTTCCTGTAAGATCTTCTTCCTTCTTCTTCCTTTCTTTTATTCGCCATGGTTTATGTTATTGAATCTCTTAAGAAATTCCGTTCTGATTTTTCTATTCCATCTTGGGTAACTCTGGAGGATCTTTCTGAGCCCTCAAATTATTTTCGTTTGGCTAAGGAACATTGGTTCCCCAGCCTCTTTATTGCTGAATGTGGATTTTCTTTTACACCAAACCCTTTGTGCTTAGAGTTCTGTCATTATTTCGATGTTGTTCCTGCAAAAATAGCCCCCAACACCTGGAGAATAGTTAATGGGTTGTATAGGTTGAATCAAACTCACGGAACCCGTATAGGAATTCCTGAGATTATGTATTGTTATAGATGGGCTATTCTAGATAATGTTTTTTATTTAAAAACTAGATTTTTGAATAGGGCTTTAGTAGTCAACCTCCCTGATGCCAATAGGGATTATTTTGAACATGGGTTAGTCATCAAAAATTGGCAACATGCCCCTTTGATTGGAGATGAAGTATATCAAGGTCCCAGATGCCCTCCATATGGCAATGGGATAGGTTATTATCATTTTATTTTATTTCTGAAATTATGATTTCATTATGTTTGATAAAATGTGTGACTGATATTTCACTATGTATTTGTTTGCAGTTGACAGCAAAAGAAAAACTCCAAAAGAAGCTGATGTTAATATCAAGCATTTGAAACTTATCTGGAGTTTGCATCAGAAAGTTGAAGACGAGCACATCAGGTCTGCTTCATATTTGTTGTAGTACAGGAGCTATACATCATCCTTTACTTCTCGTCCTGTGGTCAGCACTAGTGATCCAGTGTCAGTTCCTGAGGATTCTTCTCCAGAATCTCACATTCCTCTGAGTCAGAAAATGGGCAAAAGAAGAGTTCCTGCTATCTTTGAGGAGACTACCTCTGCTGGAGATGGAAAAAGGAACAAGACTGACGTCCCAAAGGGGACAAAGAAAGTAGATGACGCCCCTTCTATTGCTCCTCAGAAGGCTGCCGAGAAGCCCCCAGTGGCTCCGAGCAAGAAGGATGCACCTGTGGAAGTGGTCACCATCTCCCTAACCAAAAGCTCTTCTTTGGTTGAAACTGTTGAAATGCCACCAAGGAGACTGAAGAAATCCTCCTCGGTCAATTTAGCTGAAACCATTCCCCAGTTCCAAGTTAGTGGAGCTGGTGTTCCAATTATTATTCCTCCGAGCTCAGCTATGAGCTCGGTGAAGACTTGGACCATTCCTTAAGTCCAAGGAATTGAGGAGAATATGTCTAGGGATGTGCTTACATCCCTGGCTACTCGTCACATTGCTTCAGTAAGTTTCTCATGTTCTGAATTTTCTTTCTTTCCGTCAATCCATGTATCTCTGTGCTAACTTATCATTATCTCCTTTTTTCAGCTGGTGAGTTGCTTTAACACCATTGTGAAGAAGGATGAAGCGATCAACGCTTCTAGCTCCTCGTCCGGAGTGGAAGATGCTTTACTAGGTTTGACCAAATCTTTGAAGGAGTCCCGTTAAAAGTATGACGAGGATAAGGTTGAATGGGAGAAGAAGTTGGCTGCAGTTGGGGCAGAGAAGGTGCAGCTCGTTGAAGTTTCCAAGGGTTTGGAAAATAAAGTGAAGGATTTGGAGATAGAGAACAAGAAGTATGCCGAGAAGGTCACGAACTTTGGGGAGCTTGAAAACAAAATGAAAATGGCAGAAGAAGAATTGTCCCTTCTGCGAGAAGTGAATATCCAGAAGGAGGAGGTGGAAGCTAAGTTGAAGGCCACCGAGGATCTTCTATCCGAGAAGCTCTCCTCGGAGAAAATAAAAAGAAAAATGGCGGTGAAAAAACCTTTCCGCGCTAGTTGGGACAAAGGGTGGAACAGGGGGGTAGCAGCCATGATGACCCAAGTGCAATATGGGAGTCTTAAATACTTCCGAGATGGTTGGGTTGCTGCCCTGCAAGAATTGAAGATTAATGAGGACTCAGAACTATTTCAGCAGCATCTCCATGGTCCTCCCCCAAATATTGAAGATGAAGAAGAGGACGAAGCTGCCTCTGAAGAATCTTCAATGGTAGTGGGTGATCCAATCCTTACTCAGCCTACCGACGAGGAGCTTTCATCTCTGCCTGCTCCTCCTGAACAAGTTCCAGCCCTAGCCGACCAACTCATTATTTCCACCGAGCAACCGAGCTCCTCATCCCAGCCTCCTGAGAAAGTCTTAGGAGACAAGGAAAAGGTTGAAGTTGTTCGGTATTTATTTTTCTTTTGTCACTTGTACTCTGAACACTGTACTCCTTTCTATGATGTAATAAAAAATTACCTTTTTTGTTTCTCTATTTAGTTGATGTTCTGTCTGCTTTTTTATTAACTCTTGGCTTCTTTTCTTTACTAGTTTATGGCTAGAATGGAATTGCTGTCTGCCCATGACACAACTCTGCTTCGACAATGTAATGATTATTTTAAGGCTGGCCACACTGACTTAGACAATTCCCATATTGTAGAGATTCTTAGTCTAGATGCTTTATACCAAGCAGTGGAGGCATATCAATACTTGAAATGTCTTCTTGATCGTGATGTAGCCAACAATGTGGCTTATTATGAAATGATTGAAGACTTGCAAGGTACTCTCGATGAACTTCAGCAGTAGTATAAAGAGTCTTCAGCTCTTTTGCACGAAGGGTATGAGAAGAAAATCAAACAACTTAGTACTGAAAAAGGCTACGACAAGATGCTTGTTGGCTATGAAGTGAGAGAGAGAACATTGAAAGCAGATGTCGAAGGGCACAGGCAAATCGCTGAGCTATTGGAACAAGAAAACAACAATCTGCAAAAAGAACTAGCTCAGCTGAGGTCTGCTGCTTCATCTTCTACTGCCTTGGTCACCGATGAAGGATTCTCATTTTTAGAAGTGGAAAATGCCAAGTTGCAAGAAGAGTTAGAGGCTTTGAGAAGAGCTGGGCCTTCTACTACTATTCGGGGACGAGGAAGAGGTTCTCGTGGACGAGGAAGAGTTGCTCAGAATGTTAACGAGGAACAAAGTACTCAACCTGCTCGGGGATGACCAAGAGCTCTTCATCGTGCTGTTGAAGAAGCTCGTACTCAATCAGCGTTGGAAAACCAAGCATTCCAATTGATGGCAAAAAATCAAGCCTTGTCTGAACAGTCCAAGAAAGTCCAAACTTTGGAGGATCAACTTGCTGCGACGAAGTCTGCTTTGGATCATAAGGATATTTTTGCCAGAAACCTTCATGAGCAGTTAGAGAGACTAATTTTCCAATTCCATAAACAACCTCGTGAATTCTGGATGACAGGCTACAATGAGGCCCTTTTTCACTTGAGTGATCGTATTGAAAATGCTAATAATGAAGGCTACAAACAGGGATGGTTGAACGCCCTGGGTGTATTGAAACTAGAGCAAGGTCATTATTTATGGGATTACCATGCTCCTGGGATGCTAGATCTACCAATTCCACCCTTCAAGCTTGACATGAGTTGGATCCCTGCTCGGGCCATTCCTCGTTGTTTGATCTCCAAGTATCTTGGTGACTATGCCCTTCATTCACAAGCAGAATTATCTCGTCCTGAGAATTTACTGGATACACCTTCAATAATGAACGTCAGAATGCTTCGAGATCTTAACTTCATTAATTCTCCCCTTTGCCTGGAAGATCCTCCTGCTAGCGAGGAGCTTATTTCAAAAGCAGAAGGGAAAAGACCAGTAGAATAGGAAATTCTGATGTAATAATTAGTACACAATTTAATATCAATGTAATAAATTTGTGTAATTCATTTTGAATTTAATGAAAGAGTTTCATTTTTGTTCACAAATTTGCATTGCTATTGTCTTGTATTTGTCAAACACTTTATATTTGTGTTTGCATAACAATATCGTGTGGTTCATCGTTCAAAAAAGTTACAAGTACCAGTAATGTTGCTCGGTCACTTAATAATGAGTATAAAAATGTTTAAAATTCTTCCAACCAACCAAGGTTGTTACATTGTGCTCGTCGACCAATTTTACTTAGTGGGTTTTTATCCCCGACCAGCTTACTTGGTACTGTTTGAAATATTTTCTCCTCGTCGACCAACTACAGTTAGTGGATTTTTATCCCCGACCAACCATACTTGATTCAGTTTGGAATATTTTGTTCTTCGAGGAACTTTTGTATTTTATGTAATAATCTTACCTCCCGACCAACATAAGTTGGCATTTGAGAGCATATCTTGTTTCCTAACCAACCGAGATTGGCACTTTTAGGAGTATTTTGCTTCCTAGCCAAACACGTTGGCATTTTTAGGAATGTTGTTCTCGCCCTTTTACCAACTGGAGTTGGTCTGAGTTCAAACTATCATGTCCACTTGCCCTTTTACCAAAATTGGTCTGAGCCAGTGTCAGCCTCCTAACCAAAGGAGTATGGTTTCCTAACCAACCGGAGCTGGTATTTTTAGGAATGTCGTGTTCTCGCCCTTTTACCAATCGGAATTGGTCTGAGTTCGAACTATTATGTCCACTCGCCCTTTTACCAACCGGAGTTGGTCTGAGTTAGTGTACGCCTCTTAACTAAAGGAGTATGGCTTGTTCTCGCCCTTTTACCAACCGGAGTTGGTTTGAGCTTGAACTATCGTGTTGTTTTTACTGCCGAGCAGCGTAGTGTTACACACACTAGTATTCCCCGAAAAACTTTCAATAAAAGGAGAGAAGATGGCGAAATATCATCGTTTTATTCATATTGATGGAACTGCTTTACATTTTACATTACTGATAATACTTGCGTAGGTGTTCAGCATTCCATGCATTCTTAAATTCCTCTCCTTCTAGAGTCGCTATTCGGTAAGTTCCTGGTCGAACAACTTCTGTAACTCGGTAAGGTTCATGCCAGTTTGCTTCCAACTTATTGTGCTTCTGAATGACCTTCTTTAGCACGTAATCTCCTTCTTTTAAGTCGCATTTTTTCACCCTCTTGTTGTAGAACAGGGCTGTTCGTTGTTGGTAAGCAGCATTCATAATGGTTTCCTCTTCTCTAACTTCCTCGAGCATGTCCAAATCTAATCTCCTCATTAAGTTGCTGACTGGGGAATTGAAATTAAGCACTCTGTGTGTTGGAAGACCCAACTCGGCAGGTATTACGGCCTCACTTCCAAACGCCAGCATATATGGTGATTCTCCAGTTGCTGCTCGGGGAGTTATTTAGTAAGCCCACAATACTGACTGTAGCTCATTAATCCAATTAGCTTTAGCCTCACTTAGCCTCTTCTTCAAACCATTTAGTAATGTTCTGTTCGTCACTTCAGTCTGTCCATTGCTTTGAGGATGGCCTGGTGCTGAATGAACCTTCAAAATGTTTGACTGATGACAATAGGCAGCAAACTCCTCGTTATCAAATTGTGTTCCATGGCCTGTGATGAAGGCATGAGGGAGACCATATCTGCAGATGATGTTCTTCAAAACGAACTGATATACCTTCTCGTATGTCATATCAATAAGTGGCTCAGCTTCTATCCACTTAGTAAAATAATCCACTGCGACAACGAGGTACTTGAATCTTCCTCGGGTCGTTGGTAGTGGTCCAACCAAATCAATTCCCCAAATGGCAAATGGCCAAGGGGAAGTTATGGGTGTCAACAATGCTTGTGGAGTTCGTCGGATGGAGGAAAAACGTTGACATTTATCACATCTCTTAGCATAGGCTATACAATCAGCCCTCATCGTTAGCTAGTATTATTCCTGTGTCATCACCCTTTGCAAAAGTGTCTGACCTGCTACATGGGCTCCACAGGACCCTCCATGGATCTCTTCAATCAATTCTTTCACCTCGGAGGGATGTACACATCTTTACAAACCTGCCATAATTCCTCGTCTATACAAAACACCATTAATTAGTACATACCGAGCAGCTTTAAACTTCAATTTCTTGGCAGCGAGCTTATCCTCCGGGAATTCTCCCTCCTCAATATATGCCCTGATGGGATCCATCCAAGATGGTCCTAAATCAAGGGTAATAATGTTCATCGTCAGGTCTTCATCTATGCTCCGACTTTCTAATACTTCAATTGGTATCGTTCTTCGCAGCTCGGTATGAGTAGCTGATGCTAGTCGGGCCAGTGCATCTGCTCGTGCATTCTACAGTCTTGGTATTCTGATCAACTGAATGGCATCAAATTCTGCCAACAACTCCATCACCTTTGCATGATACTTGACTATTAATTCTCCTTTAACTACATATGTTCCCATCATCTGATTCATAATTAATTGAGAATCACTGAATACCATCACTTGTTGTGCTTCCATAATTTTTGCTAAATTAAGACCTGCTATCATGGCCTCATACTCAGCCTCATTATTGGAAGATTTGAATTGGAATCGCAGGGCGTATTCCATGTCAATCTCGTCAGGGATGTTCAAAACAATCCCTGCTCCACAACCTGTTGTGCAAGATGACCCATCTACATATAATCTCCATGTATGTAACTCGTCTTCAAATTTCTTATCTGACAAAGTTCCTCGGTGAAATATTTGTTATTTCCTTTCATCCTCCCCTGATATTTCTCGCTCTTCGTCGACCATCTCTTCTCGCCCTTTTACCAACCGGAGTTGGTCTGAGTTCGAATTTGATGATCCTTCTACATCCACAAGCCCTTTTACCAACCGGAGTTGGTCTGAGCTTGTGTTTGTTGATCCTGTAACATCCACAGGTTGATCATCGAGCAACTTTTATTCCTCGGGGGTATCAGGATAAGTAAACTCTGCTATAAAATCTGCTACAGCTTGCCCTTTTAATGATGATCTGGGTTCATACATAATATCATTTTCACCGAACTCTATTGCCCAGTACATCAGTCTCCCTGATTTTTCTGGCTTATGAAGGGCTTGTCTCAACGGCATGTCGGTATACACGACGATGGTATGGGCCTGGAAATATGGCCTCATTCTTCTACTTGCCTCAATTAATGCCAACGCCAATTTTTCCAGCTTTAGGTACCTGATCTCAGCACCTCGAAAAGCCTTACTTGTGTAATAAATTGACTTCTGGACTCCATTCTCCATTCTGATCAATGTCGAGCTGACTGCATTCTCTGATACTGCCAGGTACAAGTACAACTTTTCTCCCATTACTGGCCTGGACAACAGTGGAGGTGCTCCCAGATATTTCTTCAAGTCTTGAAAGGCTTTTTCACATTCATCATTCCACTCGAAAGTTTTTCGAAGTGTTTTGAAGAATGGGAGGCATCTATCAGTTGCTCGGGATACAAATCTGTTGAGCGCTGCAACTCGTCCCGTAAGACTCTGCACCTCTTTCTTTGTCGTTGGAGATCGCAACCCTAAAAGATCTTTGATCTTCTCTGGATTCGGCTCAATGCCTCGCTGGTTGACGATGTACCCGAGGAACATTCATTCTCGTACTCCAAAGGTGCACTTCGTCGGGTTGAGCTTCATTTGGTATTTATCTAGTTGATCAAAGGTCTGACCTAAGTCAACTAAATGATCAACAACTTTCTTGCTCTTTGTCAGCATATCATCGACATAGACTTCCATATTGCAACTGATTTGTTTGGCAAAAACCTTGTTCATCAGCCGCTGGTATGTCGCTCTTGCATTTTTCAAACCAAAAGGCATAACATTATAACAATAAGTTCCCCTAGGGGTAATAAAAGAAGTACTTTCCCTGTCTCCAGGTTTCATTTTGATCTGGTTGTAGCCAGATTAAGCATCCATGAAGCTGAGCAGCTCGTGTCCATAGGTAGCATCCACTAGTTGATCAATTCTGGGCAATGGAAAGTGATCCTTTGGGAATGCCTCGTTGAGATCGGTGAAATCAACACACATTCTCCATTTATTGTTTTTCTTCTTTACCATCACCACATTTGCTAACCAGTCTGCATATTTCACATCTTCAATGAATTGGGCTTTCTGGAGCTTCTCGACCTCCTCTTGTATAGCTTGATTCTTCTCGGGACTAAATACTCTTCTTCTCTGCTTTACAGGCTTGATTTCCTTATTCGCATTGAGCTCATGACATAAGAAGTTTGGATCTATTCCTGGCATGTCTTCATGACTCCATGCAAAAGTTTTCTTTCTGTTTCTCAAGAAATTTATCAACTCCTGTTTTATTGAAGCATCCAACGACGAACCTATCTGAGTTGTTCGTTCAGGGTGTCCATCGTCCAAAATAACATTTTCTGTAGATTCCACCACCTGTCCTTTTACAAGTTGGGATTCATCTCTGGGATCCAGTGTTTCAGTTTCTGTACCTTCATCCACCTGGTAGGTAGTAGTCTTTTTCCTTGATTCTTCAAGCTCCTCTTGCTCGGCAGATGAATAATAGTATTTCCGAGCTACTTTTTGATCACCTTTCACAACTCCTACTCCAAAATTTGTTGGGAATTTTAAGCACTGATGTACTGTAAATGGAACTGCTTCAAACTTCTTCAAACCAACTCTTCCCATGATGATATTGTAAGCTGATTGCACATTCTTATCCATCACAAAGAAGCGTATTCTTTCTGTTCGACAAGCAGGCCAAGTTCCAATGAATATATCCAACTTGATCGTCCCAAGTGGAAAAACTTTCTCGCCAGCAAAACCCAGGAGAGGTTTGTGATAAGGCTCCAATTGAGATAATTTTAAATTTAAACTGTCAAAAGATGAGTAGAACATGATGTCTGCCGAACTACCATTATCTACCAGAACCCTTGAAATCACTACTTCTTTCATCCTCATTTTGATCACCAAAGGATCGTCATGAGGGTAAAGAACACCTGCAAGGTCGTTTTTTGAAAAACCAATGACCAGCTTCTCTTTGTTTATCTTCCTCGGGCGATCCTCTTCAGCAAAATTTATCCATTGAATGTATGAGCAAGCCTGAGCCTCAATGAGGTAAGATTTTCTTTCTGCAGTAAGATCTCCTCCTCCTGCATCTCCGCCTGTAATAACATTACAATCAAATGTTCCAAAACGTATTGAAAATACCTCGCTATCTGGTTGCTTTGGCCTTTTGGGAAGATCGGGGTCATCCTCTGTATCATCTTCTTGATCCCTTTTCCTGTTTTCTTCTGCCCGATGAGGAGATCTAGACCTCTCTCTTGCTCGGTTTTCATTTCCTCTTTCATTTCTTCGATCAACATACTTTGACAACTTTCCTCGTCTAATGAGCGTTTCAATCTCATTCTGGAGGGCTATGCAATTTTTAGTCATATGACCATGATCCTTTTGAAACTCGCAATATTTATCTCTATTTCTTTTGTCAGGGTCCGACCTCAGTTTCTTTGGCCACCTTACTTCCTCGTTATTCTTGATTTCTTCCAAGACATGATTAATACCCATTTTCAAAGGAGTATAATTATCGAATTTTTTCAGGACTTCCCATGACGACTTATTATTCTTGGAATGCTTGTCACCGCCATTGCCCTTTTGCTCATTCTTCTTAGATTTGTCGACTTCCACCTTGGTTTCTTTATCCATATTCTTCTTCGCAGCCATAGCCTCCTCGGTATTCATGATTTTGGCCGCTTTTTCCATCAACTCTGACATAGTTGTAGGTGGATCTTTGGTTAAAGCGTAATACAACTTGTTAGGCAACAACCCACTCATCAAGGCGGTGATTGCTTTCTTTTCTTCATAATCTATGACTTCCAGCTTCTCGTTATTGAAACGAGTTATGTAATCTCTAGTACTCTCACCAGATTTTTGTCTAACACTTAACAAGTGTGCTACTCATTTTACTGGCTTTGCTCCAAAACAGAAATTGTCGATGAACAACTCGTCCAATTAAAAGAAAGTTGAAATCTTACCCCGAGGAAGATTATTGTACCATATCTGGGCAGATCCAGTAAGAGTTCCTGAGAATGCTCTACATCTCATCTCGTCGGGGACAGCATAGATGTCGGAAGCAGCTTGATATTGCTCTATGTGAAGAACAGGATCTGTCTTTCCATCATATTTGGGGGTCACCACAGGTGCTTTAAATTTCGACGGTGTAGGAAAATCCACAATGGCCTGTACAAAAGGTGTCCCTTGAACAAAAGTTCGTTGTAGGGGGTTCTTCGCCTTAGCCATTTCTCCTAATCTATCCTCCAACCGCTGAATGGAACCTTTCCACGCATCATTTCCTTCCTCGGGCTTATTAGTTCGAGCAATTGATTGTTCTGACGTGACCTCCTGAGATCTATCTTGACAAGAAACCGATCGTGATTGTGCTGATCCCTCTCTTAGATCTGATGGTTGTCGAAAACTCCTCGACATGGTTTTAGGTGGACTCCTATTCCTCCTAGGGCCTAATCGACTGAAAGAAGACACACTGCTCAGTCTTTCCAAGGCACTGGGTCTCTCTGGAGAGAGAGTGATACGTTGCTCAGTATCTATGGCCCGTATTGATGAAGTTCGCCCAGGTTGATAAGAGAAATCATCAGATTCCTCATTACGATACGCTTCTGTACGCCTGGATCGTGAAGAAAGTAAATAGGTTTGCCTCTGACCACTTCGCTGTCCCGAATGTGCTGGTGCACCGCCATGAAGGGTTTGTATGAGTTGCCGCATTGTTTCTTGCATGGCGGTTTGCCCTTGAGCCAGATTCGTCATAATTCCTGCTAGATCTGGAGGTGCAGAGGGATTTGGAGGATTTCCAGCATTTCCAGCATTTCGATTGCTGGATTCCGGATTATCTACCATTGATGATGAATGATTTTTGATGAAAAACGATAACAACAGTCGTTTCCCACAGACGGCGCCAATCTGTTGATGTAAAAAATTAGATTGCTTCTAATTATTTAATCACGGATAAATATAAATGAGACAACGAATTTTAAAGTGGTTCAGCCTTATAAGAATGGCCTACGTCCACTGTTTTCTGTTATTGCCAAGTGTTTTTGGAGTTCTCGATATGTAATTCTATCAAGAAAATCCGGTCCCCCTGCCTGAGGGTGATACAATGTATTTATAGACCTTAGGCTGTACATGTGAAAGGGTAAACAATTAATGCCCTTTAAGAGTATACGTCTGTATGATTAGCATTCAATGAATAGTTGAACTGTTGATTATCTGGCAATCAATGCTGTGGCCGAGATGCGGCTCGGACCGTCTTAGTTGCTTGTCGTTCAGGAGTTCCTCGGAGTACACTTGCTGCTCAGAGTGAGTATGACTTGGTTGGGGAAATAGACTTCCTCGTTGCTATTGTGCCACGTAGATCGACACATGTCTTCTTATGATTCGCCTATATCAGCATGTTAATTTTGGTATCAACACATATATTGACAGCTCTGGCCAGTCTTGGCCAATACGTCAGCAACCGAGTTGGCCTCTCGATAACAAAAGGATATCCATACAGTATCTAACTGCTGCATCTTCTTACGACAGTCCCGGAGTAATTCCTGAAAATGGTGGCTCGAACATGGGGCCCTACAAAACAGTTGGGACGTAGACAAATAATCCGTTTCCACATGGATATTACGAATACCTCTATCAATTGAAATTTTTAAGCCCTCTTTTATTGCCCACATTTCAGCTATTGCATTGGAATTAAAGCCAATATTTTAAGCAAAGTCCCAAATAAATTTACCCTTGTCGTCTCTAAGGACGCCACCAATACCCGCATATTGATTCCCAAGATTGCATGATCCTTAGCAACAAACTCATAACCTTGTAGGTTATTCATTATTTTTATCATTGATTTAAATCGTAGTGGACAAAAATAACAATCTCATTTTTCATCTCTTATCCATCGATCACTACATTTCCATTTTCTTATATAGCTCACAATAATTTTTCAATAAATAAAATATATATTTTAACTTTACTCTTGAGATCTTTTTAGACTTTCCCTAAAAGTTAAAAAAATTAAACATAGCCCTGTGACCTTAGTGGTAATCTAACTTGAGCAGGAAAAAATGTCCCAAAATTGTTAAATCCTCCCATATTTCCTGAGTAAATAAAGAGCAATACTACTTGCATCGATTTTATGCACCGATTTCTTGCATCGAATACATAAAATGTTTATACAATTAATTAAAAAAATATAAATTTTATTTGTTTACTTTGCATACCCAATATATAAAACTGGTGCAAATATTATTTTTGGTAAATAAAATAGGGCGGAGCTATTCCCGCTCCAACAAATGCCTCTCGCACTCCAACTTTATTTGTGAGAAACCAAAAGCACAAAATTACCCTTCTTCATTTGTCAAAGATACAAAGCCCATGACAAAACCTGGTGAAGTTTTGAACGTTTTAATATTTTTTTAACTTAAATGGGTTGACCATACTTTAGAGTTAGTTAAAATGGCAAGTTAATTTTAATTTATTTTTTGAATTTGGGTTTTTGACAATTTTTCTAGGAATAATCAACCTTATTTTTTGTGTGTTTAAAAGTCACTTGTTTATTTTTGTTGCATTTTTTTGAGAAAAAAAATTAGAATTAAGGTTTTAAGTTTTTTCTTTTCTTTTCGGGTTTAGGTTTATTTAAGATTTTTTTTTTGTTTCGAATTTAGAATGTAAGGTTTAGTTTTTTCTTTCGGTCTAGGCTTCACGGTTTAGTTGTCCCTTCTTTTATTCAGTTTAGACTTTAGAGTTTAGGATTAGAGTTTAAATTGATTGTGACTATTCTATATGATGATGGAATTTTTCTAAAAAAAGGGCCTAAACTAAAAACGCAAACTTTTGAGAGGGTCCTAAATTAACCGCAAGACACGAAATCTTATTTTTTTTTCACCAAACAGAAACTCAACTTAATTAAAACGCGACACACATAAAATCATAAAATCTTATTTTATTTAGATCGTGATCGTGTTAGTTAAAAAATAAATTATTCATAATCGCAATCTGTAATTTTTTAAATGGTTTATTTTCAATAAAAAAATTGGATTTCGTGTCGTGTCTTGTTGTATTTTATTTTAACATATATTTTTTTACATATATTTATAGTCTTGCTCAAAATTAAGAGTCGTGTTAAAATCATGACTCGCATCGTTACGTGCTCGTGCTATAATTAAGACTCGTGTTGTGTCATGCATTAGTTAAAACTATGACTATTGTCATGTTGTATTTGTATTAAAATTATAACTCATGATTTCGACTCATTATGAACGACTCGCTGACTAATGCGTTAAAATTATGACCCATGTGTTATTTTTTTTAAATAAAAAATAAAATTTAACCTACAAGTCATAAAGATACACAACACATAAAATGATATCTTTATTTTTACTTAACACGAACAAAATGGAAATAAGAGACACAATCCCATTAAATCGTGGCAAGATACGACACACTAAGAAATCTAATGAAAAATATGTAAAACACCAATAATAAAAAATTGTATTTATGTTTGGTAAAAAGAATTGTTATTTTTGTTTGGAAAAAAAATAAAAAAATCTTATTGGGTAGCTTTTACTTGACCATATTTGTGTTTGGTAAAAAAACGACTTTGTATTGTGTCGCATTTAATTCGGGCATGTTTCTTTTTTTTTTGTAAAAAAAATTAAAATAAGATATCGTGTCGTGCTATTTTAACTTGGATTGTGTTCGTGTAAGGTTAAAAAAATATATTTCATGTTGTATCCAATTTTAATTGAGTCGTGTTTGCGTTTGATTAAAAAAATTGTGTCGTGTTGCTTGTACTTGGATTGTGTTCATGTCAAGTAAAAAAAATCGTATCGTTTTATATTTTAACGGGATCATATTCTTATTTGGTTAAAAAAAATTGTATATATATATATATATATATATATATATATATGAATTTGTATTAAAATATAAGAATTAGAGAAATATCCTTAATGTTCTCATCTTAAATACCTTGTCAACAGATTTTTTTATGTGTCGGAGAAAGATGGGAGAGGATTTGCAATTTATACCATCAAGTTTATTTTTGTCATTCAATACATTTTTGAAGCGCATGAAGTGTTCGAGGGAGCGGGGAAAGCTATACCCATAAAATATGGGACCAACTTTTTAAGACTATGGACCAACATGGGGCCCAAACATTAAATGTAATGAATCATATTCTGGAACACAACGTACATGTGTTTTTCACAGTAAACTAAACTAACCCTAAGGTGCAAACAAAACCTCACCCATCTCTCTCACTCTCTCATCCCACAAAAATACACATGTATATTTACTAATTTTTACTCAACACATACACAAACTACATATATATTGCTAAATACACGCTTATATATGTACACACACAAACACAACTAGTGTAGCAATCTTAAACATAAAAAACACATATGCACATGCCCAATTTTGACCAGTCCAGATTTGGCTCACCTAGATTTAACTCGGCCAACCTAGTTGACAGTCCTAAATCTAACAGTATTAACTAGTCTCTCTTTTTAATATTTAGACATTTCCTTTATAATTGTAAGAACCCAAATATTCATTTCCCCCCACATATAAATCTTCAAAAAAAATGAAAAAATAAATAAAATAAAAAAATAAATTAGCTAAATATTTTGAGAGTCAAACCTAATTTTGCAAATCAAAGAAAATTCAATTTCAACAAATATCTTTAGCGAAAATCATTTTTGTTTTTTTTGGAATATTGGTACTCTTTGGAGGAACTAGTTGTAGAGAGACAAGTTTATGCGCGATTTTTATTCACACCATCAAGTAAATTTTTTCTTTGGTGCCTTGTCATTTAGAGAGGGAGTGTATTTATATTTTGGGTATAATAATTTAGATTACTATTAAAGACTTCAAAGATTATCTTGCTTGTATATTAGGTGAGGAATAATGATATGAGTTTCAAAGAATGTCCTAATTATCCCCCAAATCAATTATTATAATGCATTGGTGCTTTGTCAGCTCATTTGGGATTGATATGGAATATGCATTTGGTACGCATAGCATTATTCATTTCTTTGTTGATCACATAAACTATATTTGAGAGTTTTGGAGAGAACGATAAAACAAACTGAATTTATTTTCTTTTTTACGAGTTTACAAGAGAAGATATTCATTTAACAAACACTTTCCCTTCACAAGAGAAGGTTTCGGAGAGAAATGTGAAACTTAAAACATTCTCTCCTAACCCAAATAAATTATAAGAGCGTTCTCAAGTATGCGATATTCTCCTTGGAAGAATGAAGATGAAGCTTGATTCTCAATGGCGAACACACTTACGAGCAATCGTGTTTTAATTTTCCGTTTTGCTTTCTAGGCTTGTGATTTGGAATTAGTTTGTGAAATTTTGTGTTATTGCGGTTTAGTTGTCAAATTTGTTCTATTTTTTGACTTTTAGGGTAATTTTAATATTAATTGGAGACATAATATGAGTAAATCTTTTGATGCGTTATTAAAGGCACACCGTGTTTTATTTCAAAACAACACTGTTTGTTTAAATAATTGTACTTTAAAACTTATATAATGTTATTTTAGAGCAAAACAATACCCTGTTAAAACTTATGAAGTCTGTTTTTTAATTTTATTTTTTGTAACGATAGACGTATTTAAGGTAATGAAAAAAATCAACTATATATTTATAAAATTTGTGTGTTTTATCCTTGTAAATATTAATGTTTGTGGGACAAAATTAATGGGGTTGGGCTTTTGTTTGACCCTTTTTGTGTGGCCTTTGCTTCTTTAAATTTTTAGAAGCCGTGACAATGCATGCCTGATCGAACCATGGTTAATAACATAAATTAACCAAACTACTTTATGGACCTAAAATGTGCCCAAGATATGGAGTTGTTCCATTTATCATAGCAAATCCTAACAGAATATGATTACTTTAACCATTGAGCTTAAAATTGACAATACCTAATGGGAAATTAATATTTTGCTGCGTTATTTGGTGTCTTATATGTTGTAACTGATTTTTTGTGTCAACGTTTAATTTAATATTGCACTATTATAGTAAATAAATATTAAGAATTTGCTCATAGGTCCTAAATTTCTAACATTTATAGCTATAAGTTTTGTCAGAATTTTTTTTAAAGTGTAAGTCCTAAAAATAATTTATTTGGTTGTTGTGAAGGTATAAAATCACTAATACAATAAAAATACCCTTTTTAGAACATTTGAGGATACATAAAATTATATGTTTAAATAATCGTGGGCCTAAAATAATCACTTATTTCCCTTGAAATCATCCAAACAATAAAAATGACACTTAGTGTGCAAATATTCAAAATTTTGGACTCAAACTAAAGATGCAGATAACTATTATACCAAAAACGCAAATAATGAAAACTGAAAATGCTATCAAAGATTAAAATTTCTCACTTTCTGCCAAATGAAACCGTTCGATCACATTGTGAAGTTATAAGCTGGAGACAATTTTTTTTTTAAATTATACGTAAGTATATACTACTTATAAAAATTGCTTAAACCAATTGGTCACATGTGGATGTTTTTACCACTTGCGAACTAAGAAATTACCAACACCATTTAATACATCCACATATAAAACCCACCAAATTCGGTCACTAAAATCAGTTCTTAAATGTCTATTTATTATTTAAATTCAATCGAAATTTGTACTAAAAGTGATTTAGTGTCAATTATTATTTTTTGACTTATTTATCCATTTTTACTTATATTTCCTAACATGCACTTTTTAGCTAAGGATCATGTGTAACAATCACTTAAATTTTATGTAATTATTGAAATTTTCTTAACATGAAAATCTATGGTACTATATAATTTGCTTTTATTTATTTGTTTACCTTCCATAATCAGTTTATAAATGTGGATGAGTAATTATGAAATTCTATTAATTTGGAAGTTGCTAAAAAAGAGTTATTTTAAAAGGTTATTAAATTAATTTGAGGATGACTCTAATATGTACTTTAATATTTAAAGTAATCCGATAATGGATAGTTTGAAAGATACTAATATTCTAAAGTGCTCTATAATTTGAAGTTACAGCATAAGTATTTTGTACACAAATATATATATATATATATATATATATATATATATATATATATATATAGAGAGAGAGAGAGAGAGAGAGAGAGAGAGAGTGGATCTAGTGCGGACCTAGACCAAGTATGCACACTAGCTACAGTCCAAAACTTCTCTAAGGACCACTTTTGTCTTTATATGTTTTCGCCTTTTTCTAAAGTTTTTTAGGAAATAGAATTTTCTACCCCAATGATTTCTAAAGTCTTTTAAGCTTATTTTAACGCTTAATTAATCTGGAAGACTAATTGTAGAAGTTTCAGGGCTACTGCTACTTCTTAAGCTTCTTCTGTCACTATCGTACTGGAATTCTGAATAGCGGGGATTATCTATATAAACAGTTTTTTCAGGAAATCTAGAATTTGGAAGAGGTTTTGATGGAAACTATTCTAGTCTTAAATACCTTATATGGTATCGTGGGTTTATCTGTCTAGTTTCTTTATATATTTGATTAATAATATCAATTATATCGTTATCTATAAATTCGTCTAAATCGTTATCACCATAAGATGACAAAAATCTACGGTATGTCCTAGGGGTAGCTGTTTCTATGTTTTTAATGAGAGGGCGGATTCCTCCAGCTCTAATTAAAATAGCCTTTGTTTCAGCTAATCTTTTCCGTCTAATGAATTTTAATACGTCTATGCTGTCTTCAAGTATCCTAGTGTATTCTTGATACTTTTTAGGTCTTGACAATTCTTCTGCAAAATCTTCAGTTCGTAATTTTTGTCTAAAGAGATCTCGGATCCCAGTTCTAATTATTTCAATTCTAGGTGCTTTTTCTTATTAACCAATATTTAAATATACCACCTGCGTATGTTAAAGCAGTTTCTATAAGTTCTTTATCTTTAGGGTCTGTAAGAGTCCAATCTTGAATTTCACTAGTTAAGTCTAAACTTGTTTGATTAACAAATTCTAAAAAATCTTTAGTGATTTGTAAGCTCATATAAGATTCTTTCTCTTTTTTTTTACAGAAATAATATGTAAAAATTGTTAAGGGTTTGGTTTGAGTTATACCTTCCTTCTGGTCTGCAATATCTTTATCTTCTTCCCTTCGTCTCTTCAGCCTTGTTACTATTCTTCTTCGGTCTCGGCCTCCCACAACTCTCTCTTTATGTGTCGCACCTCAATCCACTATTTTGGCAGTTGACCCGTTTCCTGCCTGTACGCCTTCACGCCTAACGCCCACCTGGCTAACGGCTCACGACAAATCGCCACCTGACGGCGGTTCACTAGTATAACACCTTGTGTGCTATACCAGAGGTTCCACACAATAGTCCTCTATGAACAGAAAGTTGGAGACAATTTGGAAAATAATAGCAACTCAACATAAGAGAATTCTGAAAAAGAAAATACTTTTATTGCATTGCATAAGTAAATACAACTCTCCCCTCTCCCCTGTAATACCCCGTAATTCTGCTTAATTAGGAAAATACGTTTTATTTAAATTACGTGAGTATAGTAATTTAATGTGATAAAATATGTTTTATTTAAACTACGTGAGTAGAGTAATTTAATGAAATACGGTTTATTTAAATTACGTGAGTAGAGTAATTTAATGAAATACGTTTTATTTAAATTACGTGAGAAGAGTAATTTAATATGACATAATGTTAATAAAGATTAATATGACGATTAAATATTTACTAAATGTAAGTAGTAAATTTTGAATGTTGATATGTACGGTCTAGGAATTATATGGACGTACCTGAGTTATCTCAACCGAGTGTCACGCATAGACAAAAATTTAAGATGAGATTAGAAAAATATTTTAAGAGACTCAAACGATAATTTAGAGTCCGCAGATGATTCCGAGAGGGCCGAATTAGTCAAAATAGTGTACCCGGGGGTACTAGTTGAGTGCCGGGTCATTTTCGGGCTAAACCGGGACCATTCGAGGGCTTTTTGGTCTCTTTACATTTATGGGTAAGTAAACCTACGAATTTTGAAACCCTAGATCAGATTATAAGAGGTGAGGCTAGGGTTAGAAAGAAAGAAAATACACCATAGCCATTAGAGAAGAGAGAGAGACAATTTCCTAAGGCAAAAGAAGGAAGGAGGGGAAATTCTAAAGAGATTTCACCCCCAAAGTTGTTGGGAAGGAGGATTGAAGGATCAAAATCACCAACCATCATCAATAACCACGAAATCAGACCCTACAAATCATAAGGCAAGTGGTTATTTGCAAAATAAATTGAGTTATAATACCCATATTTAAGCTTGATGAAGAACATGGTTTTTATGATACTTTTGGGAGAAAAACAATTGATTATGGTCCATGATTGGTAGGGATTGCATGTAGTACATTTTTGGATATCCAAATATTCTGATATCATAGGAAACTAGATGATTAAATCGAACTAAAAATCTAGAATTATGATGAAAGATGTAAAGAATGTATTTTTAGGGTTCTTGAATATTAGTAAGATTTTTAGTTAACTTGGCTAAGATTTATAATGATTTTGTTGTGTTAAATCGTTAGTAATCATCCCAGAACATGTAGGAATGATTAGAAATTATTGGTTGCAAAGATGGTGGATTATCATGAAAGATATATAGATAAAAATGGTGAAACCCTCATGAAGAAGACGAACTGGGTCTGTCACTGCTTCATCGATCACTACACCAAATCTATCGAATTGTCAAGGTCATTGACCTTGACAAATCCAACTTGTCAAGGTCAATGACCGTGGCATTTCGAGGCGAGACAACTTTTTTTGTCACGGTCGTGTCACGGTCATTGACCTTGACACAAAACTCGCGTTTTGTGCCACGGTCGTGTCGCGGTCAATGACCGTGACACGTTTATCACGGTTTATAACCGTGACAAAGCCGTGACCCTTTTTTAAAAAATTGTCACGGTCATTGACCGTGACACGTCCGTGACAACTTTTTATCACGGACGTGTCACGGTCAATGGCCGTGACAATTCTGGGCAGAATTTAAAAAAAATCTGTTGGGCAGTATGGCCATTGCCACTGCCCAGCAGTATATTTGTACCTGTTATAGCAACATTGTACCTGTTCCAAACATCATATATCTAAACAAACTAAAGATAATGCAAATATATATTCAAAATAGAAACTATTTAAGAAGAAACAACATCACCATCAATTATCTCAAATGTACAAACTATTTGCATGGAAAAGAGATTTTGTACCGCGACGCTCGGGGACACCTCCTTATCCTTCCCTTCTCGTTCGAATAGGCACATAAGTATAGAGCATATGTGGCCTACCCTTAGGGCCACTCCCTGTCCCCTGAATTGAAATAAAGTAAAATTAGTATCCGCCCCTCAAATATAGATAAATATAAATCGTAATTGAAATCGAAATCGAAATTGACATATAAATATAAATACATTACCTGTAGTGTCACTCAAACAGCTAACTTGAGCTCATATGGCACCTCCTTCCAACTAATGTACCCCGGGCAATCGTGTCAAATATAATTCTCTTCATATCTAAACACTAAGAAATACCATAATCCTATGGAGTTATGCGTTGCAAATTCCTTCCAACCGTTGTGTAGCCAAAAATCAGCAGTTGAAGTTGTCAATTCCACCTTTCAATGCACTACAAGAAAAATGATCATTTATGTTAGTCAAAAACTGACATAAATGACCATTTATGTCAGTTTTAGAAATTTTCAAAACTGACATATAAAGCCGTGACATAAATGTTCGTAAAACTGACATAAATAAGATCACATTTATCTCAGTTTTTAAGAACACACATAAAAACTACGGTATTCACCATGTTTTTAATCACATTTTCACGAAAAACTGATATAAATAACATCACATTTATGTCAATTTTAGTAATTTTTATGAGAGTTTTATCAAAACTGACATAAATGTTGATATAAAAATTAAAAAAAAATCATTACTCCATCAATAAACAACTATTATTTATAGTTAAATCAACCCTTGTAAATAGATAATAAATAGTCGAACAATATTCAAATAGTCTAGATTTCATCAAACAAATTCATATATAACTTGAAATATACAATATTCATTAAAGAAATTGTGCCTCAAATAAAAAAAGTCTCAATTTAAAAAAAAATGGACAAAGTCTCCTTTATTTATTAGACTATCCACCCAAAGGGTAACAACCAATCCAACAAAATGTAAAATTGAAATACAGGGCAACCTTTTAAAATTTCTCCTACAAAAGGTAGTTGCGGCCATCTTTGAATCAACACTTGGCAGTGCTAGGGCAATTTTCACTTCGCAGTTCTTGGTCCATTTGGTTTCACTTGGTAGTGCTTGGTTTTGCTGCTGTTGGTCTGATTTCAGTCATTGGGTTGCTGGTTCATTCTGCCCCTTTTGTTATCTGGCCCGTTCTTCCCCATTTGTTATCGGGTTAATCTTGAGTCGGTAAAATCGAACAAATAAAAAAATGGGTAAAAATGGAATACACAAACTGCAGAATCCTTACCTGAGAAAAAATTAAACATATAAGTAAGCATTAGAAGATGAATACATAAACTATGTATTTAAAAGTAAAAGAGGGTAACCGAGAGTATACATGATGGTGTTGATGAAAGCATGATCCATAAACTGTGTAATTGAAAGTTTAAACTTGAACATGTATTGTTTAATTAACAGAGAATACACTTTGTAATTGGAAAGAGCATACATTGTGTACAGTGTGTAATCAACTGGTGAACCATTAAGATTATAATGAAGGCTACACATTGTATGCCTCAATTATAATGAAGGTTGCATAGTGTTTGCCTCATTCAAAGCCTCTCTTATTTGGAGGTGATTTCAATACAGTATGCCCTGCAGAAGAAAAGGTAGGAGGAAATCCTATTGATGTGGGAGCTGCTAGTGACATAATGGACTGTATTCAAAATAGTTACCTGGATATGGGATACATTGGTTGCAAATTCACCTGGGAAAAGTGTTCTAATGGAGTAATGTTGTTTGAAAGACTGGATAGAGCTCATATAAACCATCATTGGATAACTGATTTTCCTTTATCTAAAATCTCTCACAAAATTGTTTTTTGGCCCTATTAGGGGGTAAGGAATGAGGGTCACTCCTATCATTAGTCCTACTCCTGCTCGTGATTACATACAAAGAGCTTTTGCTTCAGATTCAGCCTCATAAACTCTAATATATTCTAAGAATTTGCAAAGAGTATCGCTCGCACAGCTGCGGTTGCAGTGTTAAGAATTCACTGGACTTGATGCGAGCGATACTTTGGATACCATTTTCACTTTTTGCAACAGTGTTACTATTCAATCTTTAATTCACGATGAGTTGAAAATAACCTATCCCGCATGCAAATACATCCGTAGCTGTGCAACCGATGAAGTCCAGTGCTGCTAGCTGCACAAGATTTCAACTCGCATCAATAATAGTAAATAGTAACAAACGAACTTCTCTCTCTCTAAGCAGTAAATTTAAGAATTTTCAGCCATGGGACTACCAATACCTATCTCTGATAACAAGTAAGAGCATCCAGCCCAAAATCATTTGGCAATGGGTGGAGAGGCCTATCCGATTTATATACTAACTAGGGAGACTTCAAATTACCAATGTAGGGACAAACTCTTAACACTAGCATGAGGATTAAGTCTTTATTTAAGAAACAAATCAACAGCTCTACTATCGTGCCCACACAAGAAATTACGTTACTATGTTCTATATTTTACCAAATGAATCAAATAACCAATTTAAATAAATCTCTTTACCGAGTTCAGTGAAATACTCTGCCATCCCTATTTAAAAGTCAAACATTTTAAATACCAAAATTACTGCCCAAATTTATCCTCCATAATATTATGAATACCTTTGAATGCAACACGTGCAATCATTGTTTTCCCATGGGTACTGCTGGCATGACTAACTTTGATCTCACCCAAATTTATATACTATTTTTCGAAACAAGATTTTAATTAGGGACGGACCCAAAAATAAGGATTCTTAATTTGGAACGGAGGGGGTATTTACTATTAGTTTATATATCACATATTTAACTGAGAACTGTGTATGAATGAACATAAATCTTGCAAATGAATAATAGTATAGCTAAAAGCCCATATTATTTAGTCGGGCACAACTTGCTAGACAGCAAGCATCAATAAAGAGCCTTCACCAGAGGCACTTTTGAAAAATAATTACTAAAAAGATATAGCATATAAAGAAACTAGGGGCATATACCAAATATACCCTCGAACATTTTTTAATACACGTTTAGTCAAGCCTTTTTATTTTGTTCCAAAAAGTCCCTCACCACATAAAAACACTAAAAAAAGGAGCTCCGGTGAGGGTCGCCGGAGCTCCGGCAGTGGGGGTGGGGATACCTCTTCCGCGGGCCTTTAAAAATAAGGGAGTATTGGTTAAATGGGTGATTGAGGGGACTTTTTGGAACAAAATGAAAAGGCTTGGACTAAATGTGTATTAAAAAATGTTTGACGGACTTTTTGGTAATTGATCCAAGAAACTACTGAATTAAGAAAAATTCTGAGGAAACAATTCACACTAGAAGAAAAGGACAACAGAAGAATATTACCTGAGATGAAAAATTCATGAATGGTTCAATTTCAGATGAGGAGAGAAAATTCTCTTTAGTAACCAAGTTAGGATACAAGGCTGTTAACACAGCCAACCTAGACTTTCCTCCGTAAATATGTGCACCTGCCAGATATATGGCAGTCACTACACCAAATCTGCCCATTTGTCAAGGTCAATGACCGTGACATTTCGAGGCGAGACAACTTTTTTTGTCACGGTCGTGTCACGGTCATTGACCTTGACACAAAACTCGCGTTTTGTGTCACGGTCGTGTCAAGGTCAATGACCGTGACACGTTTGTCACGGTTTATAACCGTGACAAAGCCGTGACCCATTTTTAAAAAAATTATCACGGTCATTGACCGTGACAAGTCCTTGACAATTCTTGTCACGGTCATTGGGCGGGACGGATCCGCGCCATTGTAAAATGGTCTCTCGTGTTTTTCCAAAGTACTGTGTCCGCATATTTTTTTTCCACGTCTTGTGTTGCTCCCTCAACTGCTCGAAGACGGAATCGCGTAGCTTTGGATCCAAGTTGAATTGTTCCTGTCCAACAAATACAATGTTAGTTGCGAATAAATATAAATATAAATATAAATATAAATATAAATTGAAATTGAAATATTCATATAAATATTACCTGTAGTGCCGCCCAAACAGCTAACTTGAGCTCATACGGCACCTCCTTCCAACTCATAAACCCCGGGCCGATGACCGTCTTTAGCAGCTAGAGGGATCTCGCTAAAAGCTCCGACTTGTTTTCGACGGTAATCCCAAATTTTCCATATTTGGGGAGCCTAGGGGCGGAGGAGCCCTCGTCGCCTTCGCTACCACCGAACCCAGACGACGACATCATCATAAACAGCATCATCATCTTCGCCCTAACATCTGAAGGAGACATTTTTGCTGTAAAAAAAATGTTATTAGTACAGATAAAAAAAATGTTATTAGTACAGATAAAAAAATGTTTCGTCTATATTATAACGTATGTGTAAGTTCCGTCAATACCACCCCCGCCACACGCACACACACACACACACACACACCACCCCTACCCACCCCACCCCACCCCCGCCACACGCACACACACACACGCACACACACACACACACGCACACACACATATTTTGAATGAAAATATCAATTATTTATAAAATTGATGTCTACTTTTAGTGTTGTGTATATATGTTAGTCTACTTTTGCTTTTTTTTTTTTTAAATAATCAATTAACCAAATTTCATAATAGTGAATAAGGGTTAATCCTAGCCATTGATTAAGTGTATTATTAGTAAGTACAAAAATTAAATATGGACTCTTAATCTAGGATATAAGGAGTATTTGTTAGTGAAATAATAATTTAGTGATAAAAACACACTCGAACACTACCAAGTTTTGACGACACGGGTCTCTAGAAAGAAAAACAAGCATTTCCAAATTACACGTCGAAATAATACAAGTGCATGCTTTGCAATCAAAGGTATTTATCTTTAGGGGTTTGTAAATTTAGGATTTATTGTAATATGTATTTTGAAAATAGGACAACAAACATTTTATTTATGATTTTAGTCCCTATTTTTTAATAAAACCGCTGGCGCGGACCCATATTCATAAAACGTTAACCAATCATAACATGCCACGTGTCCCTTTAATTTGAAAATAGGGACTAAAAATGGAAACAAAATGTTTGTTGTCCTATATCCATAATCAATATTATTTTAAGTCCTAAAATTACATAATCTATTATCTTTATAAGGATAAAATTATCTTAAAATGATTGGTAGGGAATGTCTATGAGGTGGATGATAATTTATTTGATATTTTATTTTATTTCTTTTGGTTAGGTTATTAAGACTTTATTTGAATTGATATCTTAGTAATTATTATTTAATATTTATTTTGAGCAATTATCTTATAGTAGGATTATTATCCTAGAAACAATTCTATCAATTCAAATAAATAGATATCAATTCAAATACATGTCTTGGATATCAATTCCCACTAGGGGTGGCAATTCGTGTGCGTCGTGTCGTGTTCGGGTTGTGTCATGTCGGGTTCGTGTTAAGTATTAGTCAACCCTAACCCGACCCATTTAACTAATCGTGTCAGATGAGCAAACACTAACCCGACCTATTTATTATCGTGTCGTGTTCGGGTTGACCCGCATAACCCATTAAGTAAAATATAAAATAATTTTTTTCTTCTCTCTTAACCAATAATAACACTCATACGCCTACAATAACTTAATTTAATTAATTTCAAATTCTTGCAACACATAAATAATTTATCATCCGAGTTCGTGTCGAGTTCGTGTCGGGTATCATGTCGTGTCAAAAATTGCCACCCCACCCCACCCCTGCCCCCCTCCACCACCACACACCACCACACACACACACACACCCCACCCCTAACCACCCCCTGCCCTACCCCTCCACCACCCCCTCCCCCACCACACACCACCACACACACACACACACACCCCACCCCACCCCACCCCACCCCCTCCCCCACCACACACCACCACACACACACACACACCCCACCCCACCCCTAACCACCCCCTAACCACCCCCTGCCCCACCCCTCCACCACCCCCTCCCCCACCACACACCACCACACACACACACACACACCCCACCCCACCCCACCCCCTCCCCCACCACACACAACCACACACACACACACACACACACACCCCACCCCACCCTCCACCGTCCCCACCCCCAACCTGCCCCACCCCCTGCCCCCCTCCACCGTCCCCACCCCCTGCCCCACCCCGCCCCACCCCGCCCCACCCCCCACCCCCTGCCCCCCTCCACGCACACACATACACACATATATATATATACACATACACACAAATATACACACAAATATATATATATAAATGAAAGAGAGAGAGAGAGAGAGAAAATGGACCTGAAAGTAGAGAGAGAGAGAGAGAGAGAACAGCGTCGAGAGAGAGAGAGAGAGAAATGGAGGGAACGGCGCGGGAGGGAAAAAAGAAGGGGGATAGGGTTTTTGCTGCGAATATTGTCACGGTCGTGTCAAGGTCTTTGACCGTGACAAGAATTTAAATAATTGTCACGGTCATTGACCGTGACAATTCGTTGTCACGGTCGTGTCAAGGTCAATGACCGTGACATAAAACGCGTGTTTTTTTGTCACGGTCAATGACCTTGACAAGGCTGGCCGGCTGAAAGGTGACAATTTGCCCATTTTGGTGTAGTGAGTCTTGCGGTTGAAACCAAGAGCAACAAGCATAAGCACTGTTTCTTCAGGCATTAATGGACATAAGCCATCTGACCTTAATGCTGCTAGAGAGGGTAACCTACAATACATATTGAATTATTTTCTTAAAAAATAAACAATTTTCAAAGCCTAAAACATTTAAGTCTATGGTCCGACTTCATTTTAATTAATTATACACTAATTAATTTTCATTATTTTGGTGTCTCCCTACCAAGTATACCCGGACTCTCTATCTCTCGGCCCGGAATTCAATAGCTTCAATCCATCCTTCAATTTCACGTAATCATGTCTACTCCCGTTATTAACATGATTTCAATATACTAAATCATGAACCTTACATCTTCAATTTCATTAGTCCTCTAATTAATTCAAGATTAGTTACTCACAAATTAAACACTAAATCATACTCAAATTTCAGAAATCAGCTAAGGCAGAAACTGTAAATCTCTAACACATAACAGGTCTGAATCAGGGGAAAACAGAAATCTGACAAACTTAACAGGTGGTTCAAACGACAAGCCCTGTCATTTGAACGAGATACCAGGTCGTTCGAATGACCTTGGTATCTTCTTCTTCTCTCTCTTCTGCCAAAAACCCAATCCACCATTAACCAGTTTTAAACCTTCATTCTGTACATATTTCTTCACCAAAATGACCCCAGATTCATCTTAAATTCAAACTTTTATCATATTCCATCTAACCCTAACAATTTCATCAATAAGGGCATCAAATTCATCAAATCTTAACATCTCTACATATTTATAAATTTCCAAATAAAAGAAGTCTCCACTTTCTTATGAACACAAACCGTAACATATTAATTGATTCCCACCTCCTTTAATATGAAAAGGTAAATACAGATTAACAATTGCAAATTCAACCACTTGCCTCAGTTTGTAGATCAAAGCCTTTGGATGAGGATCTTGGATTGAATTCAAGGATCTCTTCTTGTTCTTGAAGCTATCTCCCCAAACCCCCAAATTGTCTTCTAATGGCTTTTCTCTTAAGCTCTCCACAATTTTTGTCTTCTAAAATGACTTTAAGCTGCCTTACCCTTACCCAATTAAGGTTAAAAGTTTTAATCACATTTTTGGGCATATGGGCCTCCTAAAAAGGGTCCAATCTCCCTATTTAGAGCTCATATATATCTAATTAAGTCTCGAAACTCATTATATACATATGGCCACTCATTTCGAACTACTTCGACCCTACCGGACTCAACCGCGCGCTCAAAATCGTCATCCGAATAGTAATTTTTTAAAATTAACTTCAACTCGTCAATTTATTTAAATATATCCACTTTAACATATCCCAATTAATTAATTCTCCTTGATTTACGACACAAGTAAATTACCAAATTATCGAACTTATTAATAAAGATAAAAACTCAGAAATTATGAGGTGTCACATACTTCCACCATTACAAGGGAATTTCATCCCCGAAATTTGGATGTACCTGCAGTAAATAGCTCTGGATACTACCCCCGCATGTCCTCCTCACACTCCCAAGTGGACTTGTCGGCACTATGATGACCCCACTGAACACGAACAAGCGGTACGACTTTAGATTGTAACTTACGCTCATTGCGATCTAAGATAGCTATTGGTCTATCCTCATAAGAAAATCGGGTTTCAAGTCTATCTCCTCAAGTGGGACATGCCATAATGACCTCGGGCTCCTCTTGTATTTCTTCAACAATGCAACGTGGAATGCATCGTGGATACGCTGAAGATGATCTGGCAAACCCAAACGGCACCGGTCCAACTCTCTCAATGATGGGGAAAGGGCCCACATACATTGGCGTTAACTTCCCCTTTTTGCCAAATCTCATCACCCCTTTCATAGGGATACCCTCACTAATACTTGATCCCCGATATTCAACTTTACATGTCTCCTATTCGCATCAGTATAGATCTTTTGACTGTCTTGGTCTATACGGATACGCCCCCAAATTAGCTCAATCTTAGAGGACGTATCCGGTCCCAATAGTTTGTTGTCCCCCCACCTCCAACCAAAAACATGGTGAGCGACAAGGTCTCCCATACAGCGCCTCGAATGGGGCCATGACAATAGTGAATTGTTACGAGTTGTTATACGTGAACTCTACAAATGGAAGGTACTGTTCCTAACCTCCCCCAAATTTAAGAATAAACATCCGTAGCATATCTTCGAGCATCTGAATCTACCGCTCCGTTTGCTCATCCTTCTAAGGGTGATAGGAGGTGCTCAACATCAACTCAGTGCCCATTGCATCCTGGAGGATTTGTAAAAAATGCAATACAAAAATCTTATCCCTATCAGATACTATAATGATTGGGACCCCGTGCAATATGACTATCTCCACTATGAACAGTCTCGCATGCTACATAGTCTCAAAGTCTGTACGAATCGAAAAAAAGTGGGCCACCTTGGTCAAACGATCTACTATGAGCCATATAGAATCGTGACCCCTCTGTGAAGCAGGCAACCCCGTAATGATTTCCATAGATATTCTCTCCCACTTCCACATCGAGATCTTAAGTTGCTGCAATATCCCAGACGATTTATGATGATCTACCTTCATAAGTTGACACGTGGAACATTTCGAGACAAACTCCACAATATCTCATTTTATCCCCATCCACTAGTATTGCCTCCTCACATCTTGGTACATTTTGTTCCCATTGATATGTACCACAAATTTGGAGCCATGAGCCTCAGTCAAAATGATGTGTCTCAAGTCCCCATCCTCTGGCACGACCAACCTCCCATTAAAGTGTAGCCCACCCTCAGAGCTAATGGAGTAGGACTCTGCACCCTCTGCTAGAAACTACTTCACCTTATCCTAGAAAAAATGATCATCCGCCTGAGCCTTCACCACCCACAAAACAATCTCGGGTGTGACTGCTAGAACTGCCATACATGCCCTAAAAATCTCATCATCGTGCGTAACTTCGCTCCATTTTGCCTTCCAAAGTTCCTCTAAATCTTCCTTGGGTTGTCGGCTCAACGAATTCGCAACTACGTTAGCCTTTACAGGATGGTACTGAGTATCAAACTGATAATCTTTCATGAACTCCAACCACCTCGTTTGCCTCATGTTCAATTCCTTCTAAATGAACAGATATTTGAGTGACTTGTGATCCGTTGATAAGGTGAACTTCTCTCCCAAAAGGTAATGCCTCCAAATCCTCAACTCAAAGACTACCGCGATCAACTCTAGATCATGAGTGGGGTAATTCCTCTCATGGGGCTTTAGCTTTCGGCACACATAAGTTATCGCCCGCTCTTCTTGTTGCAACACACCTCTGAGTCATTACAAGGATGCATTAGTATAAACCCGATAGTCCAATCCTGCCCTTGGTAATGCCAATACAGGGCTTGTCCTTCAGCTCATCGAGCGCCAGCTGACACGAATCGCTCCATACAAAGGGCACCCCTTTATGGGTCAAATTGGTCAATGACCCAACTATCTAGGAGAACCCTATGATGAAACGATGGTAGTACCCAGCTAGCCCCAAATATCTCCTAATCTCCATTAGTGTCGTGGGCTGGCCCCACTCCCTTACCTCTGACACCTTGCTTGGGTCCACGATAATCCTCCGCTCTGACACAATATGGCCTAAGAACTGCACTTCTCGAAGTCAGAACCAATATTTCTCATACTTGGCGTATAGCTGGTGATCCCATAACGTCTGCAAGACCATACGGAGGTGATTGTCATGCTCCTCCTCCGAGCGCGAATAGATCAAAATGTCATCTATGAACACTATGACTAACTGATCGAGAAAATGTCTAAAAACTCGATTCATAAGGTTCATGAATACCGCCTGTGCATTGGTGACTCCGAATGGCATCACTCGAAACTCATAAGAACCATATCGTGACAGAAAAGCGATTTTTGGTACGTCTTCCTCTTGAATCCTCAACTGATAATACCCCGATCGTAAATCAATTTTGGAGAAATATGCTGCCCCTCGCAACTAGTCAAAAAGGTCATCAATCCTAGGCACTAGATACTTGTTTCGGATCGTGACCTTATTCAACTCTCGATAATTGACACATAAGCGGAGTGAGCCGTCTCAATTCTTCACAAATAACACGGGAGCACCCCATGGTGATGTTCTTCGTCGAATAAATCCCCGACCCAAGAGTTGTCAATTTTGTTCCCTCAACTCACGCATCTACGAAGGGGCTATGCAATAAGGCACTCGGGCTATCGGCTTAGTACTCGGCGCTAGGTCAATGAAAAACTCAATCTCCCAAATGGGTGTAAACCCCGGTATGTCCTGGAATACGTCCTCAAAGTCCCTCACTATCGGAATCGATTGTATCAGGACCACCACCTCCTGTGAGGTCTCATCCTCAAGATAATATAAATAAGTGCTCGATCCTCCTTTTGGAAGGGGCATAGCCACTAAAACATCTCATGTCCCAGTATGCCGAACACTAAGGCTCTCTTATAATAATCAACCATCGCTTTATAACCGGCTAGCCAATCTCTACCCAAAATAACATCATAGCCCTCCCAATCTAAACCTAAGAGATCCGCCGCAAAACTCAAACCCCCCAATCACAATGTCTACCTCCCTACAAATCGAGTGAATAAGTGATCCACCCCCTATAGGTGACTCCACGCACATGAGTACTCTATCAGTCGTGTCTAGTAACCCAACCACTATAGGAAAACGGGTCCTAACAAATGAATACATTGCACCAATATAAAAAAAGTATCCTACCAACATAACCATGAATAGGGAACGTACCCTCTACTGTCGGTGGCGCTGGCAGTGCTTGGGGAATTAGAACATCTCGAACGTTATACACACGTCCGTACTGCAACAGTCCCAATTGCTGCTGAATCGGGGGAGCTGGTACAGCTTGAGGTCCATGAGTATGATATCCCTGTGGGGAACCCTATTATTGCCCCTACCTCTCTGTGGGCAATCTCTCTTCACGTGGTCTGGCTGGCCACAAATGTAGCAGCACCTCAGTCCGTCTCTCTGATATTGGCCCTGTTGACCCTGACGCTGTAATCCTTGATGTTGGCCTTGGCGAGGTTGTCCTGGCTGTTGGCCCTGATGGACACCCCCATTATTCCCCTGGCCTTGGCGGGCCTGAGGAACCTGCTGCTGATTTGGACCCTACTGGCCCTACCTGGACCCCTATCCTCCATATCGAGATCTCTTGGCAGGATTCCCCTGAAGGGTATCCTTCCCCTATTGTGCACCACTATAAGGACCTCCATTAGCCTTGCCCTGTTGTCTCAGCTCCCCACCCCTCTTCCTCCCCTTAAGGTGGAAGTGATGGTCCTTACAATGAATTAAGGCCGCATTAAACACAACGGTATACCTCACAAAAGCTAAATTTCGTATCAAATATTTCCTGATCCTCCAGACCAACCCATCAACAAACATAACTTTCTTCCTTTCCTCGTTGCTCACCTCATCCGGCACAAGAGTGGCTAGATGAGTGAACTCCTCCTCGTACTTGACAACATATCTATCTCCTTGAGTTAACTCCCTAAGTCTCCTCCTCATCTAGGTCTCGATGACCGGGGAAAAATACTTGCGGTCAAACCACGCCCAAAACTCTACAACTATCACAGAATCCCTCTTTAAAATAGTGGAAGTGGACTCCCACGACTGTAAGGCGACTCCCGTCAGCCTAAACGTCGCAAGCATCTGTATCTGCACCTTGCTACACTCCACCATCCGAAGGTTCCTTCTTCATATCACGCCTCCACTGGTAAGCTGCACTCATATCCGCACTACCCTGGAACTCTAGGGGGATGTCCCTTCTAGAAGTCCTCCCGAACCCGCTGCCACTCTGTCGGACCTGGGTGGACCTACCCTACTGGAGCCATGTGTTGCGGTGGATGATGATGAGGAAGGTGACTTTCTATCACTGTCATGACGACATTAACCACGACACATCCAATAGTATAACGGAAAAAGGTTAATGCCTCCATGACAACGATGGCAATATAAAAGTAAAAATCCATTTGAAAATATTTAGCAAGTGAATTTAAATGCAAGAAATTAAAATGCAATTATGATATTCATATTTAAGTCAGTACCGTAGACTCTATTTAGGACACCCACCCCTCTACTAATGTGCACACCAAACACACTATACATAACTCACCTAGCTACCCTCCTAGTAACTAGCCTTGTCACATATATTATACTATTTGCCCCACTACTATATCCCGAGTGAGTTTAGCATACACGTTATAAGTTGTTGTTCACATTAACTTATTTCAGCCAATTCTCATTCAATACTATATAACTGTTTCACAAGTTATATTAATTATATACTTACACTATATATATTTATCCGTATATAATTTTGCACTATATATACATATCATATCACAACATTCACGCGCACATGTCGGATATAAATGTTATCACTCAACGTGTAGGAGGCGGTCATAGTTTTCCACGGTAGTGATATTGAATTAAGAAACCATTCGCCTCACTCCTGAACCGAACGCTATGACCTGGGGACTATACTCACCCTGCGTTCACTAGACAAGGGATTTGCCCACATCGCACAACCTCCCCGATAGCACTAATATTAATATGCTTTACTATAAATATTATTCACAAAAATATTAGTGTCATATATATACTACACATCACCATATATATATAGAAATCTAGGCTACCGGTATACTATGCTCATACACAAAGCCTAAAACATTTAAGTTTATGGTCCGACTTTATTTTAATTTACTATACACTAATTAATTTTCATTATTTTGGTGTCTCCCTACCAAGTATACTCAGACTCTCTATCTCTCATCCCAGAATTCAATAGTTTCATTCCGTCCTTCAATTTCAAGCATCAAGTATACTCCCTTAATTAATAAGATTTCAATATACTAAATCATGAACCTTACATCTTCAATTTCATTAGTCCTCTAATTAATTCAAGATTAGGTGCTCACAAATTAAACCCTAAATCGTACTCAAATTTCAGAAATTAGCTAAGGCAAAAACTGTAAATCTCCAACACATAACAGGTCTGAATCAGGGGAAAACAGAAATCTGACAGACTTAACAAGTGGTTTAAACGACAAGCCCTGTCTTTCGAACGATAGTGGCTCACGTTGGAATGCTATACCCGGTCATTTGAACGACCTTGGTATCATTTTCTTATCTCTCTTCTGTCAAAAACCCAGTCCGCCATTAACAAGTTTTAAACCTTCATTCTGTATAGATTTCTTCACCAAAATGACCCCAGATTCATCCTAAATTCGAATTTTGATCATATTCCATCTGACCCTAATAATTTCATCAATCAGGGCATATCAAATTCATCAATCTTGACATCTTTACAGATTTATAAATTTCCAAATCAAAGAAGTCTCCAATTTCTTATGAATACAAACCCTAACATATTAATTGATTCCCACCTCCTTTACTATGAAAAGGTAAATATAAATTAACAATTGCAAATTAAAACGCTCGCCTCAATTTGTAGATCAAAGGCTTTGGATGAGGATGTTGGATTGAATTCAGGGATCTCTTCTTGTTCTTGAAGCTATCTCCCAAAATCCCCAAATTGCCTTCTAATGGCTTTCCTCTTAGGCTCTCCGCAATTTTAGTCTTCTAAAATGACTTTAAGTTGCCTTACCCTTACCCAATTAGGGTTAAAAGCTTTAATCCCTTTTTGGGGGCCTATGGGCCTCCTAACAAGGGCCCAAACTCTCTATTTGGAGCTCAAATATGTCTAATTATGTCCCGAAACCCATTATATACATATGGCCACTCATTTCGGACTATTTTGACCCTACCGAACTCAACCGTGCGCTCAAAATTGCCATCCGGATAGTAATTTCTTAAAATTAACTTCCACTCGTCAATTTATTTAAATACCCACTTTTACGTATCCCAATTAATTAATTCTCCTTCATTTACGAAACAAGTAAATTACCAAATTAATTAATAAAGATAGTAACCCAGAAATTACGAGGTGTTATATATATATATATACTAGCATGCAAGCCATGTGATGATTCATGATCGAATTTTTTTAAATTGTATTTTTTTAACTTTACCATATGAGATAATGTAGTAATTTTAAAATTACATAATATAATTATATTTTACAAAAATTTAAACTTAACCCCCACATGCATTTCCATGACCAAAATAACAAACCAAAAAACAAAAGGAATTGGAAACACAAAATTATATCGCCATTTGCCATGCCAAAAAAAAACTATCAATGGATCTATTTATTAAAAAATAATAAAAAAAAGGATTACCCTGCAAGCAATCACAATTTTTATCTTCTTTTCATACAACATCAAGAACATAATCAATAAGCTTAGCTCCCTCGGTAAAATGTCCTTTAGGCCAATTATTGCCAACACCCGATTGGCCAAATACATAATTATCGGGTTTGAAAATGTGGCCAAAATTATCAGATCGAATGGAATCCATGGTACCCAATTCAAGGTCTGTTTCATTATTTTATACATCTGATGGATTTTCCAAATTCCCACCAACATCATAATCGATGTGACACCCCGCCTACTTTAATCACAGGTGATCTACCCTTTATCAAAATTGACAGGAATCACATTTGGTTCATTCTCAGCATCATTATCTAAATCACTTTTAAATTACTAACCACCTACGTTAAATTAAATCAGTGTCAATTTTATCATAACAACATGCGGAAAATAAAAGTAGAATAACTCATCCACAATAAAATATAAGAGTTTGAATCATTGCATTATCGATAGATAAATAATAAATAATGAATAAACCATTGGCTCCCAAAAAAGAATCCAAATAATAAGTCTAGAGCAATAACTAATCCAAGTACATCACCTAATGTCCAAATTACCCAAAAACCCATTTTTCATGTAACAACCCTCCCCAAAAAGGAGTTTGTCTTCACCTACCATAATACGAACATGAGTTTTTTCAATTTAAAACAGATATAAGTTAATTACTTGCCTTTCTAGGTTCGTAGGGTCTGATTGCGCATTGTAGAAGACAGATTTGACAAAGCACGCCCAATTCCTCCTTGAATTTGGCCTCTAAAGTTCCCTTTATTTCTTCTTTCTTCCTTCTCTCAATTTTTAGGGTTTTGCATCTGAGTTGTGCCTGCCTCTAACTCTAAAACTTAGATTTAATATCCCTAATCTCAAAATTAGTCTAATGGTGTAACAACCCCTATTTTCTCACGTAAAGGCTGGAGAGGCATGATATGTCGAAGATAGGGCTTGTTTGTCAATTAATACCTTCCTTAGCACATAGTAATTATAAATAAGTTATTTTCCAAAATTCTTGCATTTGTAAGATAAGGGGCACATACACAATAGTTCAATATTCCAAACCACAAAAACAATAATAATGATAATAATATCTAACTAGAGTGATAAAATCCTAACTGACATAAAATGGAAGAGTATCGGGCTTAAGCCTTTACAAAAGTTCCAAATAGTAAAAGACTGAAGATGAAAAGCACCTACACTAGAAATAACTAAATCTGGATTTGGAGAGTAAGCGAGGTCACATGACTGCTATAGCAAAATCCAACTACCCTTGTTTAGGATCACCTGGGGGAGAAAACATTTATATTTGGGTCAGAGCCCAAGGTGTGCAAGAATTAAGTTGAATAAAATATGAATGTAATTATACAGTCTATGAACAATAATTATTCTCCCTTTTCATCACGCACATATGTGTAACACCTCACCCTTCATCTAACGAAATATCATTCGTTCCCCAATAATTCCCAAATAATGAATGATGAAAATGTCTCAAATTATAAACGGGGACAATAGTAATAAATTATTTGAATGTAATTTCTACAATAAGTTACCCACAATCAATTATTCAAGTCTCATAAATCTTTCAAAAAGGTCATAAGCATCTATTATGCATTAAAGAACATGGTATATAAATATTTTCTATTTTCTTTAGACAATTCAATTTATTTAATTTCAAATCCGGTCATTTAATTTTATATGTCCTCTCATATATATGACACACAAGGGAATCTACCGTTGGTTTCTATTCGTGATCTATCGACAAGTCTGGAGGAATTCTCTTATTCCTAAACGGACAACAAAAAACACACATACGTTGGGGGCGATCCTGATGAAGTACACCTGTATACGGCCCATACCTAACGGTGATATAGGAACGGTCAACGCCAACCCTACCTCTAATGGGTGGAGCCTCCACGTAGTACCTATATGGCCTACACATCGTCAAGCCCACCTGGGCCAGTGTGTGGTACGCGCCCCGAATGCGCGAACCCCCGAGCCGATAGGACGGTCCACAAATAAGGTATGTCAACACAAATACATAATAATACATATTATTTGTCTCTATAATATGCATATGCAATTTCTCTACAATTACCAATAATATTCCTCAATTATTCATTCGTAATATTTTTTTCTTTTATTACTAATTTAAAATCTAATTAATTATTAATTCCAATCCATAAATAATTACTAAGCATCCTAGCCAAGAGTAATTATTATTAATTTATGTGTGGATGAATTCATTAGACCCATACTGTCCCAACACTTCCTCCTAAATTTTGTATTTTAGTAGCGCACAGGGTATAACAGTGACATGAGCAAGTACCAAATTAGGCAAGGCAGATGAGCATGAACAGTGGGAGATTCCGGCCCGTCGTTCGAACGGATGGAGGTCTCGTTCGCAACACAGGGGATGTCGTTCGAACGGCCTGACCTGTTGTTCGAACGAGGTGTCGTCTTCCACCTCCGCCTTTCCCAGTTTTTGAGTTACCCAATTTTTTTCCAACTTTCTTAATTCTCTTAACAACAACACGAAATTTACATTCTTAAGTCTAGTTTCCAACAAAAATCCTAGTTACAATCATTAATGTAAAAAAAAATGTGACATTGTGATAATTGATTAAATTCGTAACTTTCTACGTTGGCACACTTATTTAATTAGTGTCTATTTTTAAACCAAAATAAATCATCTCCAAATCATTCAACTGCGTGTGTGCATGTGTCAAACCATAAAATAAATAAAGCATGCGACACAAGCTTAAGGAAAAATCCCCGCAGGGCAAAACCTTTTATTTGTAGAACTTTAAAAATTTACAAGACCATTGACTTACATATCATCTTGCTTTCGACCACACGAGTAACGCACAATGTCTTCGTCAAACCTTCAAAGTAACGGCTAGAAATCTACAGTGGTTCACGCGCAGCTATACCACAAGGACCGCAATCCTAGACACGCAGTCTGAAATCTTCACAAGGACTCCCACCATAATAGCACGCAGTTGTCGGTTGTAGAGCTCTACCCACAAAGAATAAACAAGGGAAAAAGTTGTGTTCTTGAACACCAAAACAATTCACTAAAGCATATGAGAGTTTTGTGAATTGAAAATAAAAAGGGATTAAAACCCTAAGGGAAGAAGCCAAAAAGGATTCCGCTTTCGCAGTTTTTATGTTCGTCAAAACACTGTGACTTCTTAAGATAAATGGAACCAAATAATGAGTATTTATAGAAAAAATACGCCGCCTCAAAAACAGAGCTCGTTCGAACGAGATCAACAAGTCGCTCGAACGAAGGACAAATGTCGTTCGAATGAGATCTCACGAGATCTCATGTCGTTTGAACGACAAAAGCAGGTCATTAAAAAAACCTATCAAATGATATACCACGCGTGCCTGTAGAAAATTTCGATACGAACGCGTGACCGCTAGTTTCGTATTTTTCTGATTTTAAATGAATTAGTTATGATTTTTTTACGGAAAGGTGTCTAAGAAGAAAATCTTTAGAAAAATATTTCATAAAAATATCCCAACACTTTTAAGTGAAATGCTAAGGAATTAAAACTCAACCTTACCAAAGTAAACTTCGCGGAGTCTTTTTAATGAAGAACTTGATATTCAGATTAGTCTTTGATGCTTGAATGTTCTTGAATGCTCTTCGACAATGTAGCTGTATAAGACATAATAAATTGTTAACGGACTTATAAAAATATATTCTTATAAATCTCCCCCTATGTCTATGCCGGTACATACATAAAAATTGGAATTATCAAAAACCAAAATGCCTATACAAATCTACCCTCCCATGAATAAATTTACAAGGCCTTAAAACTGTTCTTCAATCATCTTCGTCACATCTCAAAGCTTTTCTCATCAGGGTGTGCAACATATCAATCTTCAATTTTGTACCTACATACGTGAGATAAAGAAAAAATCTTCATGACGCATCGAGTTTTAAATGATATAAGAATAGAGCATTAATAATCAAATCTCCCCCATAATAAAAAAACTCCCCCATAACATGATAATTCTTTCTCTCCCTTTTTATGTTGTCCCAAAATAGACAGATAAGAAGAAACAATCAAAACATGAAGTGTCACGATAAAATGCATAAAAAACCAGAATTAAGCTACGCGCATGCAAAGGAGTATCTCAAAAATTTCACAAACTATTTTTGGATTTTTCAATTTTTCATACAAAAATAAGATACTAAAAATCACACCATGGATTTAAACCAAAATAACCAAGTCATGGAAATGGAATGAATGGGTGTGAACACATTCAATAGGTAAATAAACTCAATCAATCATATGTGCACGATGCATATGTATACCCCTAACGAAGGAACATCAAAAGTATCCTTAGGTGTAAAAATTTGTTGAATTTAAATGACATCATCTTATGAAAATTAAGAAGTCTAAATGATTTTCACACCAATAACGTCCAAAACTATTTAACACTTTTTCAAGATTTTCAAGGACGTGCAAACCCGTTTAAAATCTCCAACCAAACACCCTCATATATATTTTCTTTTAGAGGTGATAAACTAAATTCTCAAACTTTGGAGAATTTGTGCTAAACCTAAATGACCCATAATTGACATGAATTTCTTTTTATTGCCTTTAAATTTTTTCGGGCTCTTTTAAACCTCTTTGGACCCCAGATAATAAAATTCCTCAATTTTTTAGGTCCAATTTAAACGGCGGCTTAATCACAAAGGATAAATGATCATCTTTCGTAGCCCTTCACCATTTTCAAATAAAGCACACAAACTCACAAAACGGTTCTTATATGCACAACTTTCTTATCAAGTTTTATCGCGCTTGGATCATTTTAAGGACAAGATTGAAGTGAAAACACCCAACCAACATGTGATAAGACAAGCATAATAATGAAACAAATTCGTGTATGTGTGGAATAAAGAATATCATGAGTCAAACATGTAGGAAGTAATAACTAATTACATCTCAATGATTCCAAACATTATAAAGCACATGGAGGAATCGAACTATTGTCTGAAAACACTATCAAATAGTCACATAAATAAAAATGGAATGATGTTGTGACTCGGTCATCCAAAGTGTCCATCCATAAAAGGTGCAAACAAAATACAAAACTCTTTTTGGATTTTTTTAAAATTTTATCAAAATAAAATCTTTTTGTATTTTTCGAAAAAAAAAATATATACAAAAAGTACTTGTCATTACTATAGAAAATATATATCATGAAACCACAACTAGTGTATGACAAACATGCAAACACAATCATCTGTATGATATGACAAGAGAAGAATCATGTGCAAGCAAATGAGAATCAACTATTCTAAAATCTAGCGTATCCAAAAGTGATTTCCTAACCCAAGTAGATGTAACACGTCGACACGGGGTTTTGGCAACCAACAAAACACTAGAATTCGAATTCCTAGGACCTCTTTCAAGATCAAAACAAAATCTTCTAAGGTGGCCTTTCCTACCACAATATGGACATGTGTAAATGGGTGGAACGACACCTAAAGTGTGATCTTTTCTAACATCCTTGGAATTAGTTGAACCTCTAAAACAAATAATGATTTTGGCTTTAGCATTAGAATCATGAGAATACGATGAGCCATTACCATCACTATCAAATCTACTTGAGTCTGTCAAATCATTTTTTAACTTCAAAATTTTTGACTCGAGCAAAGAATTAGACTCTACCAAAGACAGGAATTTCTTTTTCAAATTTTTAATTAAACTTAACAGTTTATCGCGCTCACCCTCAATTAAAACAAATTTATCCCTAAGAGTCTTTTCACGTGCCGTAAAATCATCGATTAATTTTTTATCCTCGAGGGCACAAACGGGAACCCTAGAATTTTTTAAGTCCTCTAATTCCTTCTCTAAAACAAGGAGTCTCTCATCACTCCTCTTTTTGGAAATTTTCAAAGAATCAAAATCAATACACAAATTACCAAAGTGGTCACGACAAATATCACTTTGAGTTTGAAACGCTTGTAAATATGCAATCTTACTTTTAAAGAGAGAATTTTCTTTTTCCAAACTTTAATTCTTTTGCAAAGTTTCAAATTCAAACTTTTTAATTTTTTAGCGCGGTCGTCAACTTTTTCTAAAATAGGCTCCTTATTAAATGGGCGTTCCATTGAAAGATTGCGATTTTTCATAAAACTGATTTAAAAAAATAAATTAATATCACACAATTTTGCGGAAAATAGGAATACGCGATAAATTAGCGCAACCTCCTCTGATACCAATTTGTAAAAAAAAACGTGACTGTGTGATAATTGATTAAATTCGCAACTATCTACGTTGTCACACTTATTTAATTAGTGTCTATTTTTAAACCAAAATAAATCATCCCCAAATCATTCAACTGCGTGTGTGCATGTGTTAAACCATAAAATAAATAAAGCATGCGACACACGCTTAAGGAAAAATTCCCGCAGGGCAAAACCTTTTATTTTTAGAACTTTGAAAACTTTACAAGACCATTAACTTACATAACATCTTTCTTTCTCCCACAAGAGTAACGCACGGTGTCTTAGTCAAACCTTCAAAGCAACGGCTAAAAATCTGCAGTGGTTCAAGCGCAGCTATACCACAAGGATCGCAATCCTAGACACGCAGTCTGAAATCTTCACAAGGACTCCCTCTACAATAGCACACGGTTTTCGATTGTAGAGCTCTCCCCACAAAGAATAAACAAGGGCAAAAGTTTTGTTCTTGAACACCAAAACAATTCACTAAAGCATATGAGAGTTTTGTGAATTAAAAACAAAAAGGGATTAAAACCCTAAGGGAAGAAGCCAAAAAGGATTCCGCTTTCGCAGTTTTTATGTTCGTCAAAACACTGTGACTTCTTAAGATAAATGGAACCAAATAATGAGTATTTATAGAAAAAATACGCCGCCTCGAAATCAGAGCTCGTTCGAACAAGATCAACAAGTCGCTCGAACGAAGGACAAATGTCGTTAGAACGAGATCTAATGTCGTTTGAATGACAAAGCAGGTCATTCGAACAACCTATCAAATGAGATTCCATGTAAGCCTGTAGAAAATCTAAATACGAACGCGTGGCCACCAGTTTCATATTTTTCTGATTTTTTATAAATTAGTTATGATTTTTCTACGGAAAGGTGTCCGAGAACAAAATCTTTAAAAAAATATTTTGTAAAAATATCCCAACACTTTAAGTGAAAATGCTAAGGAATTAAAACTCAATCTTACCAAAGTAAAATTCGTGGAGTCTTTTTGATGAAGAACTTGATATTCGGATTATTCTTTCATGCTCGAATGCTCTTCGACGGTGTAGCGGCATAAGACATAATAAATTGATAACGGACTTATAAAAATATGTCCTTACAATTAATATACTCAGATGCTTAAGAAATTAAGTCTCCAATATTCAACCATGATTAATTCATAAGCAGGGTATTTATTTGGGAAAATTTACATCTGAAAATCAGCCCATAAAAGAATCATCAATCACCTCTATAATTATATACCATTTTTCTCCAATAATCATTAAACTCAAGGGAAAACTAATCATCAACATATATGTTTTCAATCTCTAATTTCTAGAATAACTCGACATACAATTAATATACTCAGATGCTTAAGAAATTAAGTCTCCAATATTCAACCATGATTAATTCATAAGCAGGGTATTTATTTGGGAAAATTTACATCTGAAAATCAGCCCATCAAAAAATCATCAATCACCTCTATAATTATATACCATTTTTCTCCAATAATCATTAAACTCAAGGGAAAACTAATCATCAACATATATGTTTTCAATCTCTAATTTCTAGAATAACTTGACATGTATATTCTTCATCTACATGTGGGTTCTCATCATCAAATCAAATATAAGCAGCCCTAATTTCCAGAAATCCAAAAGGGGAATGGATTATGCATTGAGAAATACATTAGAAACATAATTTATGCAAGAAAATTCATGCCTTTAAATTTTGTAGAGGAGAACCCTTGAAAGCCTTTGATCCCTCCTTGTTCTTGTTCTTTTCCCTTTCTTTGGGTGTTTCTCTTTTCTCTCTCCCGTGGATTTCTTATTAAGTTTTGATTTGTGATAATGGGGGAGTGGTTTGCTCTCACTAAACCACTAAATTGAGTGCTAATCCTGAGTTGGGGTATGGGCCCAACTTTTGAACCCCCAAATAAGCCCGAATTCGTATTCTAATTAGTCCAAAACTCTCCCAACCCATATGTTATTGACCCAAGACCATTTATAAAAGTTTAAACCACTTAAACAAGTTCATATAAGTCCCAAAACGGGCTCTGAATTATTTATGTCAAAATTATTACTTTTTATTGTGTCGCACATAAATTATAAAATTTTCTTTTATGATATGCAAATAATATATTCATGCAAAAAATGAATAATACACACAAGTATGCCAAATAATAAGCTTCCACTTAACATATCTGAATAAGATATTTATTTAGATTAAATTTTCTAAAATAGAAAAAAGAATTTTTTTCACTAATTAATTAGAGAAAAATGCGGGGTATTATAAATGTACCAAGTCCGAATGACCGAATAGCCCCGTGTGGGCCCGGTTATGTCTAAAAAAATCTTGGGACCCAATTACTACCCTTTGACACACTATTTTGACTAACTCGACCTATCCGGAGCCAACCGCGACCTCGAAATTGCCATCCAAGTGACCCTATAATAATTTCCTATCTCGGTCTCATATAGTCTACATTGTCACATCACTATTACTCGCTATGACGTAAAATAACTCTTTGCTACTCACTTAGTAATTATATTCAATAAATATTAATCATTATATCTCCCGATTAATATTTTAATAAACACATAATAATTAATTCAAATAAATTATGTCACACGTGTAATTTATAATAACCAAATTTATTAAATATTAAATATTCAGAAAATAGGGTGTTACAATCGAATCCCATTCTTTTAGTATTAGGTTCCTTTTAGGGTCCATTAATTTCCCCCGTCTGGATTTCAAGGATCATCATCGGAGTTTCAGGTTTCTGATAAAGGGAGTGGAATGTTTAGAGTTTTTTGGGGAGTGAAGAATCAGAGGAGAGGGAGAGAGAATTCAGAAGAGTGAGAAAGAAAAGGAAATGGGTCTTGTAAAGTGAGATGAACCGGAAGAGAGAGGAGTTAAATAAATTATTTGTTACTTGAATAAAGAGGAAAACTATCAAGAAAAAACAAATAGGCTCATGAGATAGAGAGAAGCGGAAAGGATAGATAACCATACTAATAATTGTCCGCATGGCTTTCTATAGATGCGACAAATGTCGTTATCGTATTTTGCACTCAATTTTAGTTGTATACTATAATGTGCTTTTTTTTTAAAATTATGTGTTCTTTTTAATTTTTTTCCATCTTCACAATATTTTAATTTGACGGCAATGTTAAGATCCTAGCAATAACTAATGTTATCTATTTTTTATGTTACATACTCTTAAAGTAACTTGACATATATTATGTCTTGAGAATTCCTTGATGCATATACATTCACTTTTTTATGTGTATTCCTACATAGCATAGCCATTTCATCCATACTCATCCTATTATAGGAAGATGTCATATGTTGCAAAACTATTTATGTAAGAGTATTTTTAAGGGAAACATTTTTCTCCCTAACATCATATAAATCTTAAAAATGATTGTATAGCATGCTTAGACAATAATATTGCAGTTTGAGTGGAATAAAATGAGGGAGAACATTTAAAGACACCTATGAATTGAAGACCACATTGTGTAAAAGATTATATTTCAATAGAAAAATATGTTAATATTATAAGTAAGAAAATAAAAATGAATATGAGAAGTGATACAAATTTCTCTAATGGACAAATTTATGTGCCATGTTAACTCATGAAAAATAGAGTTGGTATATATATATATATATATATATATATATATATATATATATATATGGGTGTGTGTGTGTGTGTGGACTCGGATTTCAGTTTTGGAATGTAAGTAACTAAGCGAAAAAAAATTCCATGAACAAAATAATCTCATTTTCTCAATTAATTGATAAGAAGAACAAAGATATCTTAAAAATATAATCCATGCCATGAAAAACTAAAGTAAAATGTCATTTCATGAAGTAGTACTGAAAAAATGAATTTGATTATAAGCAAAACCTGAACTGGTTATTTAAGCTCAATTAGTATTCTATAAATATTAATATGTTGCATGAAAAAATTATAATACTTTTATAAGAGTGATAATTACACTATCAAGCAAATTTTATTTTTTTAATAAGGGTTGCATTGACCTCACCCCCATTAGTTATTGAAATATAGGGTTTAGCACCACAAAAAAAAAACTATCGTATCATTGAAATATGGTGTTTAACATCCGAATATTGACTACTTTTTTTTGTCAACTTAGGAAATTTGTCAAAAATTGGTGGTCAATGGTAAATGTTTTCTGCAAATACCCAAACAACAATAACTAATGTAGGGCCACGTCCTAATGACCCTTTTTTTATTAATTCAATCATTATATAATTTAGGGTATTATTAATTACATAAGCTACTCAAATAATTTTTGTGTTCATTGAACTGTAAGGAATTTTTAATATGAAGCATCAATATTTATTTATTATGAAAAAAACAAATTTATCCTTTGCGAACCTTTCGTGTGAGCTATATTATTTATTTATGCCTAACTCAAACGATGTTGAAGAAATTTCAAACACGTGTCATTTAAGTTAATTGAATTTTTTTACATTTAGGTGATGAATTAAATATCATCTATATACAATAATAAAAATATGGCCATTTTAACTTTATCCACCATTTAGTTATCATCAATTGAGTTTAGCAATCATTTTATTTTCTTTTACACTTAAGTTACCATTTTTAGTTTTAGTGTTGATTTTAACTTTCTGTAATCCGTATTGCGTCACTGAAAGTTAAAATCGTGATTAAATTCTAAAGTAAAAGAAAACAATGGCTAAACTCATATACTAATAACAATATAGTGTGTAAAGTTAAAATCATCGATACCTTAGAACAATTCTTAACGCCATACAAATTTGTTCTTTAATTGAGGATCGTGAAGAATTATCAAATGTGATGAAAGTATTTATGATTTATTTACTAATTAACTACCCGTGATCTTGATTTTGTGATTATATTTCTTTACTTTAACTTTGCGATTCTTGGACGTTCGCTCATTTCAATAACTTATTAGTTTACTTTTTATAGCATCGTTGGTGTGAAAAAGTGATTTATGTCACAACACAATATATTTATATAGAAATGACGAATAAATAGAATGAGGTGACTGTAACACCATGTAAATTCAAGGACCTTTGATTAAATAATTTTTGGGAGAAAAAATAATTTTTATTGGGAGGAATTAAATTCGTGATTTGGGAAATTTTAAAATTTGAGGAATTTATTAATTTGACGAATTGAGGTTTAATCAGTTGGACTGTTTTTGTCGCATTTTGAGGTAAAAAATTTGGAGAATGGTATATATTAATTCGGATGGAAATTCGGAGTACGCGGTTGAGTCCGATAGGGTCAAAATAGTCCGAAATGAGTGGCCAAAGGTATAATATGGGTTTTGGGACTTTTCTAGACACATTTTAGCTCTCAATCAAGTGTTTGGGCCCTTTTTAGAAGGTCCATAAGCCCAAAAGGGATTAGAGTTAATAAACCTAATTGTGAGAGGATAAGGAAACTTGAATTCATTTTAGAAGACCAAAATTGGTGAGAGACTTAGAGGATAACAATTAGAAGAGAATTTGGGAGATTACTTGAACAACAAGAGGAGAACCTTGAATCCAACCCATCATCTTCATCAAAGGACTTGATTCTATAACCTTAAGGAAAGTGGTTTAACTTGCATTTGTTAAATTTCATTTTCCTATTCATATTAAAGAAGGTGTGAATTAATTAATATGTTAGGGTTTATTCTATATTAGAATTTGGGAATTTCAGGTTTGGGATTTATAAATTTGTAGAGATGATAAGATTTTATAGATTTGATGCCCCAATTGGTGTAGATGATGTAGTTATTTGAGTAAATCAAATGGGTGTATTTAGGATGAATCTTGGAAGGTTTTGAGGGTGAAATTTGTACAGAATTGAAGTTTTTACTATTTTAATGGCGAACTGATTTTCTGGGCAGAATGGAGAAGAAAGAGAACACCAGGGTCGTTCGAACGACCTGGTGTCTCGTTCAAATGACAACTAGTGTCGTTCAAACGACTTGGCTAGTCGCTTGAAGAACTTGTTGAATTCTGGGCAGATTCCTCCCATTCCCGTATTCAGAGCTGATAGTTATTTTGTGATGAATAGTTCTTGTGTTGGTTGAATATGAAATTTATGGTTATAATTTATGGTTTGAATTTGTTAACATCACCGTTGGATTAAGTAAAGGATGAATCCAATTAGAGAATTAAGGTTTATAGTTGAGTGATTTGAAACCTTATTAATTAAGTGGGTAAACTTAATTGAATGAAATTGAATAATGAATTGGGGATCTTGAATTTCGAGCCAAGAGAGATAGTACGGGTATATTTGGTAGGGTAGCACCAAGATAGTGAAATTAATCAGTGCATGATTAATTGAAATTAAGTCGGATTGTAGACTTGTATGTTTAGGCTTGTGTATGGATGTAGTACACCGGTATCCTGGATTTAATATATATATATATATATATATATATATATACGGTGATGTGTACTATATATATATAATTTATAAATATTAGTGTGAATAATATTTATAGTAACGCATACCAATATTAATGCTATCTTAGGAGGTTGTGCGATGTGGGCGAGTCCCCTGGCTAGCGAATGCAGGGTGAGTATAATCCCTAGGTCATAGCGTCTGTTATTAGGGGTGAGCCATTATGGTATGGGACGGTCACTTTCGAGGGGGAACTATAGCCACCTCCTACGCATTTGTGATAGCATTTATATATCTACGACATGTGTGTGAATGTTGTGATATAGTGATACATATATATGGTGCAAATTTATATACGGGTGAATACATGATGTGAAATGTATAATTATAAAACTTGAGAGATTGTTATATGATATCAAATGATAACTGACTTATATAAGTTAATTAGTGGAGGGGTGAGGTGTCCTCAAGGGAGTGTGAGGCATTAACTTGAATATGAAGAGCATTCATGTCTTTTAATTTTCTGCATTTAAATTCACTTACTAAATATTTTCAAATGTTTTGGGTTCTAACCCTTGCTATGAAATATTTTCAAAACCTTTTAGGTGTCGAGTCACAGGGTCGCCAGAATAATTCTATTCCAGGGTTACGACGCTACGGCACATGTGGATGTTGCAGGACTTTGACTTAGTCATTTCAGTCATTTCATTCCTAGAGTAGGATGCAGTCAGTATTCCATTTAGGTATGTTTCCCTAGTTGTTCCATTTTATTTCAGTTTGATAATGTATTCAGTTATTCCTCTTGTGGTTTATTTTTGGTATTTGATTTGTAGCCGGTGGTTGGCTCGGCTAGGATTACATTTATTCCATTTTAATATTATTTGATTTATTGGTTGTGTGAATGGTTAATTATATATTCTTTCGCATATTGTTAGATATGTTAATTAAAAAGATAAAATTTGGCACCATGTCTTTTGAATACTAGGTGGTTAGTAAGTTTTGAAAAGTTTTCGATGGTGACACTAAGAATGAACCAGATGAGATTCTTGTTTAAATTGATATAGGAATGATCACCCGGTATTTTATTAGACGGAGTGTTAGAGTAACAAGAAGAATGAAAATGTATATATGTGGTTCGACCGGGCTAGGCCTCCGTCCACGAGTGAAGGAGAGGGGGAGTGTTTCTTTATAATTATGGAGGATTTTTTAGTACAGAGTTGTAGAGTTATATCTTCTTTCCTTTACTAATACTAGGCATGGATTTATGTACGTAGAATGTTACAACGTTTATATTTATGGATGAAATGCTCTTCTTTATCTATGGATAATGAACGATCGATCATCGTATCCTTAGATAGGACTGTGTTTGTGTCATTCCATGATTACTGGTCCAGGATTATTTTTCCACTCCATTCGGTCGTAGGCCGTTCATAAATTCTCCTCATCAGTTACCCACAGACTCTTGGTTTTTATGAAACTATAGTCAAATAACCTCTGATAGTGCCATGTGTCTCCTAGTTTTGGTAATCACCAATAGCAGTCATTGCAGTCGCTTTAGTTCCCAACTTGCAATGATTACTCTGAGGTCTCATGTTGATGTCATTTTTTATGATAAGATAGTGATTTGATGTGATTTGTTTCCAATATCTGACGATACGTGGATTCTCTAAATGTGCGTGGGTATATAATTTACCCAAGATATTAAAATACTGATGTATCAAGATTTGGTTTTTTATCTAAATTTTGCTAAACCTAGCTGAATGAGGGGGATGAAGATGTTCTTTTATTGGACATTTTAGGGTTCCCTACCCTAATATCTTTCCTTTTGTCAACAAATAAGATTTCTTTTTATTAATATTCAATGAATTAGAATTCTACGATTAATCTTAATCATGGTGATCAATGGGAATTCTTAAATCCTGATATTATAATGCTTCGCAATCAACAAATTCTATATGTTCATCATCAAAAAAATACTCATGTCATGACAAACAAGAACATCGATATGGAACTTCAAAAATCTTCTGTTAGTACTCCAAGCACGTATACTAGCATCCGAAATAAAGATCTACATGAAGAATCCAAATCAAATATTTGGCCTACACCTTAGTTGTGTGGAAACCTTATGTCAGTAGAAATTTCGAAAGATGAATACCAACAATCTATTAAAGAAAGTGAATCTTTTTTAATTGGAAGATACATGGTTAACAAGGGTGAAAAAACTTTAAATTTGGGATTACTCAAATTGAAACTCAGACTCTTGGAATCTTTTTGGATATTTAAAATAGTTCCAATGGGTAAAGCATATTTTACTCTATAATTCACAACTGTAGAGATAAAAAATGCGGATTGGGCAAGATGAACAACCTCAATTAACCCAGGTATTTTCAAACTTTTTCAATGGTCCCTTAGATTCAATCCAACAAAACAAAGAATCACAACTTCACCTGTTTGGGTTAGATTCGTGGCACACGGTATTGAATATTTGAGGCCTTGAATTCTTCTTAAAATAGCTCGTTGTCTAGGTGATCCAATAAAGATTTATCAACCTACACTAGAAAAATCCTATGGTCATTTTACTAGGGTATTAATTGACGTGGAGATCAATGATACTATGCCTAATCAAGTTTTAATAAAACACACATATATCATCTTTGAACAAGATGTTCAATATGAGAGACTTCCACCAAGATGCTCCCATTGTAGAATTCTTTGACATTTAGTCACTGGTTGCAGAGTGGTTAGAAGAATACAACTTGATGGTGTTAATATAAGGAAACACAAATCTTAAAATATAAAAGAAACATAAAAATAAAGCTCCAAAAGAAATACCACAACCAAACAGGTATACAAATCCACATGTATAATCAAAGAGTTTTCCAACAGTCATGACAACAAAGAGGATTCTTAGAGTATAACCCAAGAAACTCCTATCAGTCAAGACAAAACTCCAAGTTCTACTAATAATATACAAGAGGAACCAATTAATGACATCATACAGGACTTTGATGATGACAAAATGCCACATCTTGAACCTATTGATGAATATCAACCAGAATCTAACTCTGAGATGGTCTTAACAGAAAGCACGAAGGCAGATAAGTTAATTTCAATTGAGAATGAGCCACTGAACAATAGCCATGCTATTATTAATGTTCCTTCCAATCAAGAACAATACAGGAAAACCAATCAATCTTGGCTGAATATGATGAAAGAAGAAGTAGAAAAAAACATATCAAATTTCCCTGTAGAAGATAGTTGTAAGCTAATAGACTATAATTTAGACAAGGAAATTGAATATGTTACCAATGCTAGCATCTCAAATTTTAAAAACAAAAACTAAAGGTTCACTGGGAACAGATCAAGAGAGTTTTACTCCATTAATCTCCAACGAAAAAAAAGAAACTCAAAAGTAAACTAAGGAAATACTCAACTTCACAAGCTTATAGCTTAAGGAGTGGCTCAAAACCTCATATTTCATGAAGATTCTATAATGGAAAATTAGGGGTTTGTGAAATTCTCATTCTAAAACAATGTTATCTTCTTGGTCTACGAAACATAAACCAAATCTTCTTTGCATTGCAAAACCTAAGATGGATTTTACCCCCATCTTTTCAATAGTTATTTCAAACTTTTGGAATGAATTTTTTTCTCCTCTAATAATAGGAATGGTCTTCAACCAAACCTATGGATGTTTCATTCAAATTATTTATAAACTCCAACAATTATTTCAAATACAAACCAACAAATAACCTTTATCTCTTTGATTGAAGGTATTCAAGTAACTTATACCATTGTCTATCATCAACTGACTATATTATTACAAAATAACTTTGGGCAGATTTTGATCATCTCAACAACAACATCAAAGGACCTTAGATGATAATAGGGGACTTTAATCGTGTGCTTGGAGACCATGAATGCAGAGGCATTAACACACCATATGCTACAGCCTGCAATGACTTCAAAAGTATGATTGATAACTATAATTTCCTTCAAATTGATCTTAAAGGCATTCTTTACACTTGGAAAAAAAACATCACTTCTAATATTGAGAGGAAATTAAATAGGGCTGTTTTTAATCAAACATGGCTTAATTCTTGGTCTGGCATTAATTGCATTGCTTTAGCTAAATTAGGGTCTGATCATCACCCAATCCTATTTGATGTTAAATCAAATTTACATATAGGTCCTAAACCATTTAAATTCATGTCCTCTTGGACTAATAACCCAAAATTCATCACTGTAGTTGAGGATGTTTGGAAAAACTCTAAATTCTATGGCTGCCCAATGTATGTTTTTAAAGAGAAACTTAAAACCTTATAGTCTACATTGAAAAAAATGGAATTTTGAGGTTTTTGGTAATGTACATGCCAATCATCATTCAACAAAAGAAAATTTATTGGCAATCCAATATGAAATAGACTCTAACGGTCACAATCAGGCTAGGGATCGACTTGAGATGGAATGACATAAGAAACCCATTGATGTTTTGAAATTTGAAGAAAATGTTTGGAAAGAAAAAATTAGGATTAAGTAGATGACAGAGGGTGGCAGATGTACTGTTTATTTTCATAAGCATGTACAACAAAGAAGAGCTAATAACTCAATATATTATCTCAAACAAGGGGATGATCGGCTTACTGATCATGAAGATATCAAAGAACATACTGTCAAATAATTGTCATCTTTATATACTAAAGTTCCAACAATTGATCCTAATAACCATGTTACTAATATCATTCCTAATCTAGTCATTGGCTCTGGTAATGGTTATCTTGTATCTATTCCTAATATAGAAGAAATTAAATCAACTGTCTTTTCTATGGACCTTTTTTCAGCCCCATGCCTTAATGGTTTCAGTGGCATCTTTTATATAGTTTGTTGGAACATCATACAAAAAGATGTTTATACAGTTGTTGAAAATTTCTTTACAAATAGTTGGATTCTGCCTGGATTTAATACAAATCATACTGTTCTTATCCCCAAAGTTTTAGAAGTTGCTTCTATATTTGACTATAAACCTATTGCTATGGAAAACTTTATCTTTAAAATTATTACTAAAATAATTACCAATAGATTAAAATCTATTATAGATTCTATAATCTTTGATAATCAATTTGGTTTCATCTATGGTAGATCACTTTCTCATCCAATTTCAATTGCTTCTGAAGAATTTAATCTTCTAAACTACAATGCATTTGGTGGGGATATTGGCTTTAAACTAGACATTGCTAAAGCATTTGATACTATTGATTGGAACTTCATTCTTCAAACTTTATACTCATTTGGTTTCAGTGATAAGTTTGTTACTCTTATTAAAGCAATTCTTAACTCAGCCAAGCTATCCATTCTTATAAATGGATCTCCAGCTGGTTAGTTTAGTTGTTCTAGAGGTGTGAGGCAAGGTGACCCATTTTCCCCTCTTCTCTTTAGCTTTTCACATGATTATTTAATCAGTCTCATTCTTCTAAAAGTCCAAGAGGGTTATATAACCCATATATCCTCTCCAAGAGGTTTCAAAGTTCCTACTCATTTAATATATGCTGGTGACATTATGATATTTTGTAGAGGTAATGATTTATCTTTAAATGATATCATGCAAATTCTTGAAACCTATGCCTCAATCTCTAGACATAATATTTATAAATCTAAATGTCAAGTTTTCATTGGTAAAGGAGCTTTTAATAGGAAAACTCATATTACTAATAATCTTTTTTTCAAAGAAGCTCATACCTCTTTTATTTACCTTGGAGTACCCATATTCAGAGGTAAGCCTAGAATATATCATCTTTAAGTCATAACTGAAAGAGCAAAATCCAAACTTGAAGGTTGGAAAGGTAAACTCCTTTCAATTACTAGTAGACTAGAATTAATTAGGATTGTCATCCAATCCATCTTTATCTATAGTTTCAGAATATATAGATGGCCTACCACATTTCTCAAAAAAATCCAACAATGGATTAAAAAACATTTATGGACTGGGTTAACAACTCATAAGAGGATTGTTGTTCACTGGAAAATAAAATGTATGCCTCGTGAAGAAGGGGACATCAATTTGGGAAATCTTGAGCATCTTAATAATGCTTGCATTCTTAAACAATCTTGGGATCTTTGTACATCTAAATCTCTATGGTCTCAATTCCTTAAAGCCAAATTTAATCCCTTGAGTGATTAGAATGAGGGTTACGAAATTAGTTCTATTTGGCATGGATACAAAGATGCTTTCAAAATAATCAATTTCAATGCAATGTGGATTATTGGCAATGGTAATAAAGTTAGGTTTTGGACCGATAATTGTCTTGGGTATATTCTTAGCCCTTAAGTTCAAAATAATATTAGAGTTGCGAAATTCATTCAAAATGGTAATTGTAACCTTAATCATAGGTTTATCAGTTCATTGGAAACTTCGACAATTAGCAAAATAAAAAATATTATTCTTCTAAAAGAATACATTGATGATTGCCTTTTTTGGCCACTTTCAAAGTCTGGTAATTTATCTTTTAAATATGCATATGACTTTTTTAGTAATAAGTCTCATAAGTATCCAGGTTATAAACTTCTATGGACTCAATACATTCCTCCTAGAGTTGCAATGACTATATGGAAATTATTCCGTAATAAGTTTGTTGTTCTTGATTTACTGAAAGAAAAAGGTGTTCATTTAGCATCTAGATGTATACTATGTAAATCTCACAATGAATCTATGAATCATCTATTTATTGATTACACCTATGGAAAACAAATTTGGGATTGAATTTTTACTATTTTCAATCATCATGTTTGGTTCAGTTGCCCAATGCTTATTTGGAATCAAGCTATAAATGTGGCTTTCAGTCCACAAATAAAAAAGCTTTGGTTGGCATCTATCTTCGGAGCTTTTGATTTTATTCGGAGATCTAGAAATCAAGATATATTTGATAACAAACTACCATTTCATATTAGCACTATACATCAGTTAAGGCTTTCTCTCAATAATATTGGTAGCCTTTATAAAGGTCACATGAACAATATTATTGAAGATTTGATGATCCTTAATAGTTTAACTATATAAAAGCATTCCTAGAAAAGCTCCAAAGATCATAGAAGTCAAATGGTTTCCCCCAATTCAAGGCTGGAATAAAATCAACACCGATGGCTTATTTAAAAGTAATAGAGTTACCATTGGAGGGGTTTATAGAAACTGCAGGGGGTTCATGAGAGGTTCCTTCTGTTGTAAAGTTAACGCCAAATCAGCCTTTGAAGCTGAACTTATTGCATTTATGATAGGGATAGAGATTTCTTGGAGTTACAATTGGAACAAAATCTGGTTGGAAACTGATTCCATATCAGTTTTCCATTGTTTAAAAAAAAAATTACAATCATCCATGACATTTCCTTACCATATGGAATAATTGTAAACATTACATTTCCAAAATGGCCTTTGTATGCTCCCATATTTATAGAGAAGGCAATCCTGTAGCTGACAAATTATCTAACATTGGCTGAATCATGGTGAAATCAAATGGTGGTGGAATGCTCCTAATGATCTTGTGCCCCTCATTGAGAGAGACTTATCTTAAAATCCCCATTTTATATTTTCATAGGTATGCATATATTTTTCCTTTTTATTTGATTGGTTTGGAGATATGTTCCACAATCATGGTTTGTATTCCCTTGATCTATTATAAAGATCTGCATGGGACTTTATTCTATGCTTTGTTTTACAGGAGGTTAAGTTTTCTATGCCCCCTTTCCTTTTTGTGGGCCATATGGAAGGCTTTTTTCCATTTTTTTTCTTTTAATAAAATTTGTGGGGTACCGTCCCTCTTCCTTAAAAAACATATATTTTACCCAATGCACCTTACCCTCGCGTGCTTTCCACCGTTTGCATGAGAATAGTTTGATTCATTTTTATCTTTCCATGGAATTTGAACGGACATCCCCATATGGTATAAAACCCACCTTCTTCTACCTTTTTGAACTTTCCCATTTCCATTCTCAAGCAACTGAAACTCCGTCTCTAAGTAATTTTTCCTAAAAGCTCTATTTCCTCTATAAATACAACCTCATTGTATTTGTTAAAAATCCTCCTTGCTTCAAGTGTTCACTTCCATTATCGTCTTCTGTCTAACCGGTACGCTTTATTTTTCTTCCTTTTCCTACAAATTCATTTAAATCTGGAAAATCATAGCTAAGGGTTGTTTTTCACTTTGCTCTGATAAGAAATTTCATAGTTTCATTTCCTGAGGGAAACTTTCACCTTCCCATTTTTTCTCCCCTCCCAATCTCCATTATTAAAATGCCTTGAGTGGTTTCGGTCCCATACTCTATTTAGACCACCCAAAAAGACTTCAGTGTAAGCGAAACTTGTCCATTATGGTGAAAATAGTGGATGCTTTTAAGCCTGGACATAACAAAACTAGGGTCTCTGCCCATGGGATTTCATCCCCCAACGTTGATGGGGCCACTCAACCCTATAGAGCTCGAAATCATGCCCATAAAGTTTCCCCATCCGAACAGGACCGTGTTGAGACTTCACGTGAGGTCTTCCTTTCTCCTTATGAGGTAATGAGCACCATAATCGAAGAAATGGTCAATTATTAGGTCGAAATCTCGCCCTTTTGAGGGCTTTATCCATCCAAATGGCCGATGAGACTGATCGGGCTCATAATACCTATGATGGTGAGGTCTGGTTCCATGAACATTTCTTCCAAGTGAGACTTGACATTCACCTTCCCAGACCTATTAGGGACATTATTGCCTTCTTCAACCTTTTCCCCTCATAGTTAATACGGAATGCTTTTAGAATTATGATTGGATCCATGGTTCACTTTTATGACCTGTTAGGGGATAACAATCCCATGTCAATTAGGCATGTTTGGGAGTTTTTTTTTAGAGAAAGGAATGGAAAATAAAGTTTTATTAGGAGAGAAAAGAAAAAAAAGGAAAATTTATAGGAGAGAAAAGAAAGGAAGAGAAGAGAATGGATTTAGGAAGGAAGATAAAATAATTTTCTTTTCTAGTGTTTGGGAGTTGGGAAAATAATTTTTTTAAAGGAAATAAGGTACATTCTTTAGAAAACTTTCCTTTCTCTCCTTTTCTTTCCGATTTGGACGGAAAGTTTTGAAAAGAAAGGAAGGGAAATTCTTTTAAAAAATTTCCTTTTTTTTCTCTCCTTTTAAACTCCCAAACGACGGAAAATGACAAAACAACACTTTCTCTCCTATGTAAACTCCCAAACGACGGAAAGGAAACATAATTTCCCTTCATTTCCTTTCTTTTCTCTCCAAAATGAAACTCCCAAACAAGCTGTTATTGTTAGTGTACAAAACCATGGTGTCCCAAAAGTGGTGGTACACCCCGACCATTAGGAATAAGGGTAAAGCCTTCATCACTTCCCTCCCCTCCTCCAATCACGACTGGCGACATCAATTGTTTTTTATTAATAGAGAGGGATGGAAACATGACAAGATGAATGATCTTATCAGTCATCGATTCATGGTCCCTCTGGTCTAGAATGAGCCCGACCTTAGTGAGTTTTCAACTTAATTATCACTGTACCAAAACAGGCTAGTTGTCATGATCACATACCTTGACAAGTCGAACATGTCACGATCAAAGATCGTGATAGGAATGGGAGTGCAATGAGTTTTTTAAATACTTGTCACGATAGAATTTCGCAATAAGATTCATTTGTCACGGAGTTGTCACGATTAATGTCCGGGACAAGTTTTTATTTATTAAAAATCTTAACTGTGATAAGTCCTTGACAGAGGAAAACTTGTCACGATTAAAGTCCATGACAAGTAGACTTGTCAAGGACTTGTCACGGTCAAAGTCTATGACAAAACTGGGCAATATGTTAAAAAAAATTACTAGGCAGTATCGCCACTTCCACTACCCAACATTATATTATTTAACCTGTAGAAGCAATCAAATATATATTTTAACAATAACTGGCAACAATTAATACCAATTTTAATAATAATCAATCACTAAGCAAATATAACTAAGAAACACAATATATTAACCCAAATTTAAATGTTACATACAAATTATTACGTAAAAAGTAAATGTTAGTTGAGTCTCAAGTTGTAGGAGAAAGGTAGGTCATATAATATAAGAATCAATATAACCCTCAATATGCTACACGCCACATTGTTCATTCAACCATAGGGTTTCATTTTCTTTCCCCACCATAGCGTTAGTGATGTGGACTCGAGCCTCATAAGGATGCAGCGGACGGTTATGCACTAATGAACCTGGGCGAATGCTCGGGTCCCTCAACCCCTGGAAATATTATCACCTCCTTGTAAGTCTAGTAAATAAAAAATCCCATAACTAATAGTAAATGGAGTCTGGATAGTTGGGACCGGGGGAAGGGGGCAGGGAAATAAGTCATACAAAGATGAGGGGTGTTTTAGTGAGGATGAGAAAGATAGAGTACTGGTACCCTCATCCCCTACTTTCTCCTTCCCCTTCACTGAGCTGCTCTAGGCTCAACCTTGAATATCTCTCTTAACCATTGAAAATATTTTATTCAGTGTGTTTTCGATGTTTTCAAACTTTTGCTCCGAGTTAGTCTTCAACTCTTCGACCTTGTATGGCATTCCATTATTTCTTAAAGTAATACCGATGAGCTTTGACTTCCCCACCCGAGAGATAACACCCTGAGTACGACCTTTATAATCCCACCCAAAAACTTGGCTAAATGCATCCATACTCAGAGATGCCTTGTCGACATCACTCTATGAGTTGTGAAATTCTTAAGTTTTTTCCAAAATAACAAAAAAGTACTTGATTAGATGAAATAACAAAAAAAAAAATTATTATAAATAATGAATTTATAATATAAGTATAATTATAACTTATAATAGTGGCGTCCACATCCTGATTGAACTCCGTGTCCTTCACTTTCTTCGTTCGAATTGCCACATAGGCATCGAGCCTATCTGGCTTACCCCCAGGACCACTCTCATTCTCCTAAAATAAAATAAGTCAAAATTAGTGAATTAGTATATAATTACAACCAAATAGAATACAATAAAAGTAAAATGAAATAACATTAAAAAATAACCATACTATGATCCACCTAGGTGATGCGACTAAGATTGTGTCTCATAACTGCGTACTCTCTAAGCTCAAGTGCAAGCATGTCGCTCAAGTAATAATCCGATAAGTCGGGTATCGATCCTCAGGGAAATAGGACAACAAAGTTGTCACGACATTGGACAGATGAAAGAATCCTAACTCTGACTTTAAAGAAAAAGAAAAGATGATTGGTTTTGGGAATTGGTTACAACTAAATGCAATTTTTGAAATAATTAGCTAATGAACTAATGAATGAATAGAATGCAATTACTCTAAAATTACCTAAATTACTGATGATTATTGATTTAAAACTCGAACTAATGGATGAAGAAAACAGGACGGGAATACAATCCATCAACCCTAGTGTATTGATGGTATAAAACTAATCATAAATTTAAATGATTAATTTGACCCAAAATTTAGTACTTTCAAGAATTACGTATATGAGGTTCAATCCCGCACCATACTTAATCAGAGGACGAATAAATCGGTATTGCGATAGTTACACTCGCATTGCATTCTAAAGCATCCCGGTTACCCGAAAGCAAATGAGATCCAAAGATCTATAATGGTTGTGTTTCTACGCAACACGGTCGTAATAAATCATTAAATTTAGAGGATTAATTTTATACAAATGTAACTATCACATCAGGTCGAGTTCATGCATCCCGACCTTTAAAAACCTATCCTAACATGATGAAATTAATGAAAATGACTGTTAAATTGCAGGAAATCATGATTAAACTAAAGAAGAATTGAAGAATGATGTAGAAGGAAGATTAGACAGAGGAAATTAATTAACTAACTTACCAAAGCATTAAAATCATCAATTAAAATTACTTGTAATCACAGAAATCTGAACAATCTTCAATCTTGGAATTAAAATTACAATCAATCTTCAAACTACGGGTTTTAACTCAAAAGGAAAAAATAGATAAATTCTCCGTACTTAAAATGATAATAAATCGGGTTTAAATTCCCTACAAGACTCCAAGAGTTTTAGCTTGACCAGGACTCTCCATTGGAGGAAGAGTAAAAAAACAAAACTTCGATAGTCAGACCGGTTCGGTCCTCCTTCGGTTCGGTCTGGATGGAATTCGGATCGGTTCGTTTATTTCTTAGCCGAATCGATCTGGTACAGATTGGTTCATTTCTTTTCTTTTAGCTTCGATCCATCTTCGGTCCGAGGTTCACTGGAATAATGCACCTCGGATCGGTCTGAATTTCCTTTGACTTTTTCTTCAATCTTTGACAGCTCATAACTTTTACACCAGGATTCTGATTGAGGCGTCGTTTCTTTCTTTGCACTCATAAACTTGATATCTTCAACTCTTATTTAGATGCCTCATCCGAATTTCTAGTAAAAATGATAACTTTGCCCTTTTGACTTTCCTTCTTTTCTTTCTCGATTCTTCCGATTTCTTTCTTTCTTTATTGACATCAAATACATGTAAAATCAGTACAAAATACTAGAAACTCGGTGTACTCATTAGAATAAGTCAGTAGCAAGATTATGAGATAAAATCAAATCGATTACGTTATTCGAGGTGCTAAAAGTAACTAAATTAAAGGGATAAATTTAGAAGAATTTATGCCTAATCAGATCCCCTTAACTTAGAACTTTGCACGTCCCGAGCAATGTAAAAAAATACTAGCAAGGTTGAACTCTTGAAAATAATTTTATTGGGAAAGAATACCTTTTTCGCTGGCAAGCGACTACATTTAGCGTATGCAACAATCCGTTAAACCCCTAGGTTACCCTAGTAGGACGAGTTCTGTCTCGTGAGGATTCGCAGTGAATATACCCACAAAATTCGACTCAAAGAAAATTCGAAATAAGCAAAAATTGTATAATTCCAACTTTTCCAGAAAATAGTCATCATCAAGTCATGTTCAAGAGTCTCAAATCATAGTGCGTGTGTGCGAAGCCAGAAAATTTAACCGCGGATTTCCACCGATTGACCATTACGTTACGTATTCAAAAATTCGCTTTGATTTCAAAATCTCACATGATGCTCTCTCAAACGAATCACTCAGAATGGGGCTATTCTCTGTGTGTGCGTGATATAAAGAGTAAATGTAATAGACGCAAATTCACGCACACAAGTAAAAAGGTGGAAATTTTATAGTGATTGGATCTCATCAACGGAATACGGTTTGAAAGACGACAACATTGCCTCAAATTTATATTTTTGATCTCTTTTATTATCCTTTGGTGTTTTAGCTCTCCACGCAGTAACCAATTTTGCAATTTGGACTCGGTTAGGACCTTTTCGGATTTTAAGGTGTAATGGATAAAATTGAAAATGGTTGTGAAATTCGAAATTGGGATTTTTTTTCTTATGATGTCCATTAGTGCGTTTTCGGGCTTTTGCTCATTTTCTTCTTCTTTTTCTATTTTTTTCTATTTTTCACGCTTTCTTTTCTTGCTATTTTTGTTGAGCATAGTGACCAAGCATCAATTCTTCTGAATTTAGCCCTTTAAGTTAGTGATTTTGATATCTCGAACAAAGTAATTGAATCATTTTTATTCCATATCATTTCCAGTGACTTTTTCTAACAATTTCCCCGAGTTTCGTGTATTTCTGATGAATTTTACAGGAAGGTAGTGCAAGAAAAGAGAGAAAGAAACCGGAAGAAAGGAAAATAACAAAGGAAGAAAAGTCAAAGGGCAAAAGCATAAATTTATACCCAGAGTTCGAATTCGACGCCTAAAGGGAAGATGAAGATCTTGATTTCACAAGAGCATCGAAAGAAACAACACTCAAATCGGAGCTCGAGATCAAAAGTTATGGCCAGTCAAAGATGAAAGGAAAAAGTCAACATTGAATACAATCGGACCGATCTGGTAGATTTCGGACCGATCCGAAATGTCACAATTCCACTAGACCCCGGATGGATGCCGAACCGATGATAGCAGAACCGATCCGGTGGTATTCGAACCAATTCGGTAGAATTAAAAAAGAACCGACCCGGTGGCTGAAAAACGAACCGATCCGGTGGGATCCGAACCGGTCCGGGTGTGCAAAATTCTGGCATTAATTATGAAGATTAAGAGGTGTATAGATGGTAAAATCTTGCACAACAAGCGATTCTAGTTGTCAAATTCGTGCTACTTGGTGTTATAAAAGACCAAGCCCTACCTCTTTCCAGGGGAGAGTCGAATTAGAGAGAAATTCAGAAGTTAGGAAAGCTTTAATTTTCTTTGGTAGAAATTTTCATAAACCTTAGTTGTAAGGTTAATCAAGAAGAAGTTTTCCGGATTCAAGCTCTGTTGCTTTTCCTATTGCTGAATACAAGTATAAACATTCCATTCTATTATTTGTTCTTTACTTTATATACAATTCTAATCTCAATTTTTTTGCAAATTATTCCCAATGTTTGTTAGACCCCTAATTTTATGTATGGGTATGAATTTGTTTTCTACAAAAAAATGTCCAAATAAATTCTCAAGGGCTGGGGTACATGAATTCATTTCGAGGTGAATTACCTATGTAAAAAATATAGGGTAAATTAAATATTAACTAAATCGTGTATGGAAATTATATGAACATAGCAAATATTTTAATCTCCCTTGCCCTAGGTACTTGGGATGTTTAAGAACGCTATGTAAGTGAAATTGCCCATTCATCGCTTTGTAGGTACCTTTGATTTCATATGATGAGGGTTAGATCCTTTATATATGTAATGCTTAGGATTTATTAAGATTGGATTTAGTCAAGAATTTCAATTTACAGTTTTATTATTCTATATGGTAATTTAATTAGGTTTGATGGATTGTACCCCACCCTATTCTCTCTCATTTTCAAAACTAATTTCTTTACAATTCTTAGTGTTTTTGTGCACACTTTATTTCATCAACAATTGGAAATCATCATTCATCTTTTTATTTCTTTGGATAAATCATTTTAAGATTGAATAACTATTCCTATAAATGTGTCAATTTTTAATCCCTCTGGAAACGATCCCGACTTGTCGAATTATTACTAACGCGATAGGCTTGCACGTGAGCCTAGAGAAAACGCACTTTTGAGACAAATTCTAATTCGCCTCAAGTTTTTGCCGCCGTTGCCGGGGATTCTCAATTGGTATAATTTAGGAAAGTGATTTTAATCCTAAGGTGATTTCCATAAAAAAAAAATCATCTCATCTCTTATGCGCTTACATGCAGAATTCATCTTCCACCCAAGTTCACAAAAATCCTATTGCCGAAGCAAATTCTGAAAATTCTCACACCACTGATTATCCTCATTTTTGGGTTCCACCTCCTTCGCCTAATAATTCAATCACAAGTCGCTCATTGAGTCAAACACCAAGTGTGAATTCTGAATCTTTTGGGAGCAATATGTCGGTGCACGGTGGTGTTGGTGTTGGTGCAGGAGAAGAGGAAATACCTTATCTTCCCTTGAAAGATCATTTATTTCCAGAGTGAACTATTACCCCTGGTTGCATTTTACTCCCGTATAATACTGGTCAGTTCCATTTTCGAAATGGTATGATCCAAATTCTTCCCACATTTCACGGGATGGATTCGGAAAAACCATATCTCCATATTAGAGAGTTCGAGGAAGCATGTGAGATGTTTGGTGACCAAGCATGCCCACAAGATGTTATCCGGTAAAAGATTTTCCCTTTTTCCTTAAAGGATAAAGCCAAAACTTGGTTATGGTCGCTACCCCCGAATTCTGTGTTATCCTGGAGAGATATGCAAACCAAGTTTCTCTCCAAGTTCTTTCCACAACACAAAACCAATTCTGTCAAAGCCCAAATACAAGCTTTTCGACAAAATGAGAATAAGGCTTTCAACAAGTGTTGGGAGAGATTTCAGGAGTTAGTTAGTGCTTGCCCACATCATGGATTCGAAAAACATCATCTAATTTCATTTTTCCATCAAGGCCTTACTTTATCATCTAAACAACTTGTTCAGACAATGTGCAAAATACCTTTTTGGGAGTTAGACTCGAGTGATGCTGAGGCTCATCTGAAATATGTAGCGGAGACTACTCAAGCATGTGATGTTTTTGATCCCAATAGTCAAAATAAAAATCGACAAGTGTCCAACTTCACTGTTGCGTTCGGTATTTATCACTTGGACAAGGACACTTTGTTAGATCAGAAATTTGACCAATTGGAAAAGAATTTCAGAGACATGCTTGAAGTGCGCTTAAGAGAAGTAGCTGGACTCGGGCAAGCCGGAAAGGAGAAAGTGTGTGCCATTTGTAGTGCTGGTCATTCTACTAAAGGATGTCCTACCATCCCTGCATACAAGGCCATATACACTGAACAAGTTGAGGCAATAGGGGGATTTTGAGGAAATTTTAATGCACAGCAAGGGAATGCATACAATTAATCTTGGAGGAATCATCCTGGTTTCCACTATGGACAACCACAAGGGGGGATGGCTCCTAACCCACATGTAACTGTACCACCACCACCCCCTCAATTTCAGCAAGTGGCTCCTCCGATGCATGATCCTATACAGATACCACCTCCTGGTCCGTATGTCGCTCCACCTAGGCGATCTCTTGAAGATAATCTGAATCAATTCATCCAATCTCAAAAGGAGAGCAATGCTAAATATAATCGGATGTTCACTGAAATTCATACTAGCATCTCTAGATTGCAATCTGCAGTGAATACTCAGGAAAAGGGTAAATTCCCAGCTCAAGGCCAAAGACCTCCTCTTCAAGGACAACCCACGGTTAGCTCCACATCATCAGATTTTCCAGAACAATGTCAAGCTGTCATTACTCTCCATAGTGGTCACGTAATTGATCTAGCGCCAACACTTCCCATGGAATCTAAAGCTAAAGAAGCTTCAGAGTTTGAAGAGATTCCATTACATACAGAAGATAAAGATGTGGGAGTTGAACCTGACATTGAGGTAAAACTACCCACTGCTGCTCCATTTCCTCAGCGCTTAGCACCACCCAAAAATGGGGCTTCGCGTACAAAAGTGTTAGATATTTTGAAGTAAGTAAAGTTGAACTTTTCGTTTCTAGATGCTATTCAACAAATTCCAGCATATTCCAAGGTCATCAAAGATCTTTTGACTGTCAAACGACGGCTAAAGGTGAAGAAGAATGTTTTCTTGGCACAAAATGTGAGCTCGGTCCTTCTTAATGACCTTCCACCAAAATTCAAGGATCCCGGTGCACCTACAATTTCATGTGTCATAGGAGAGAATAGAGTGGAAAAAGCATTTCTTGACTTAGGTGCGAGTGTGAACATCCTTCCATACTCTATCTATAAACAGCTTGATTTAGGTGATTTAAAACCTACTCGAATCACTCTACAGTTAGCTGATTGAACAGTGAAAGTGCCTCGTGGGGTTGTGGAGGACGTGATAGTTCAAGTGGACACATTTTATTTCCTTGTTGATTTCGTCATTTGGGACACGGAGCCTTCTCCCCATGCGAGAAATCATGTTCCAATAATATTGGGTCGTCCATTTTTAGCTACTGCTAATGCTTTGATCAATACACGGAATGGCCAAATGCAACTCACTTTTGGAAACATGACTCTAGAGACCAATATTTTCAATGTCGCTAACCAAATGGGTGATGAGGATGAAATTCTTGAGGTTGATCTTATTGAAGAAATGGTGGATGAGCATATCGAGAAGATCATAGGAGGAGATGCACTGGAAGTATGTTTAGTGCAAAGTGGTGAGAATAAGAGTCCTTATACTGAGTTTGAGCGTGAAGTGGATGAGTTGAAAACTTGGTTACAAGAAGAAGCGAGTTTTGAGAATTTAAGAGATGTTGACTAGATTTCTAGATTTGAAGAATTACCTCTGAGGGAGGCAACCATGATTCCCTCTGAAAATAGATTTCCTAGTCTTGAGTCAAAGAAACTACCCTCTCATGTCAAATATGCTTTTTTGGGAGATAGTGATACATTCCCTGTTGTTGTTTCTTCCAGTTTAAAAAAAGAGTAAGAGGGCATGTTGTTGGATGTGTTACGAAAGCATAGAAGTGCATTTGGTTGGACTATAGCAGATTTGAAAGGTATAAGTCCATTGATTTGTACCCATAAATTCCATCTTGAGGAGGAGGTGAAGCCCTCGCGTGAGATGCAAAGGCAATTAAACCCAACCATGAAAGATGTAGTTCGAGCGGAAATCATCAAATTGCTAGATGATGAGATTATTTATCCCATTTCTGATAGCAAATGGGTGAGCCCAAGTCAGGTCATTCCAAAAAAGTCGGGTATGACCGTGGTTGAAAACGCTAAGGGAAAATTAATACCTCAACGCACCACCACCGGGTGGCGTGTTTTTCTTGACTATCGAAAGCTCAATGCCGGAACTAGAAAAGACCATTTCCCCTTGCCGTTCATCGATCAAGTGATTGAATGAGTGGAGGGTCATCCTTACTACTGTTTCCTAGATGGGTACTCTGGCTACAATCAGATTGAACTGGATGTACTTGATCAAGAAAAGATGACTTTTACATGTCCGTTTGGTACGTTTGCCTACAAACGTATGACATTTGGGCTTTGTAATGCGCCAGCAACTTTTCAAAGGTGCATGTATAGTCTCTTTAGAGACATGCTAGAAAAAGGTCTTGAAGTGTTCATGGACGATTTCAGTGTTTTCGGTCCATCTTTTGACCAATGTTTAGCTAATCTTGAAAGAGTTCTATTCCGGTGTGTGGAAAAAGACTTAGTCCTCAATTGGGAAAAATGCCATTTTATGGTCACCGAGGGCGTAGTTTTAGGCCACATAGTCTCATCTAGGGGAATTGAAGTTGATCGAGCAAAAATAGAAGTTATAGCTGAGTTACCCCCGCCAAAATAACTTAAAGATGTGAGGTCCTTCCTAGGCCATGATGGATTTTATAGGAGATTTATCAAAGACTTTAGCGCCATCGTTAGACCTTTGAGTAATCTTCTCATGAAGGACACTCCATTTGAATGGAATAAAGCATGCCAATAAGCTTTTGATAAACTTAAAAGCATGTTAATTTCTGCTCCTATCATGCAAGCTCCTGACTGGTCACTCCCATTTGAGCTTATATGTGATGCAAGTTGTTACGCGATTGGGGTTGTCCTTTAATAAACAAAAGACAAGAAATCTCATGTTATTTACTATGCTACCAGAACATTATCTGGCCCTTAGCTTAATTACTCTACCACAGAGAAAGAATTACTAGCAGTAGTTTTTGCTCTCGATAAATTCCGCTCTTACATTGTTGGGTTACCCATCATTTGCTTCACTGATCACTCAGCCCTCAAATATATTTTGACCAAGAAAGATGCCAAATCCTGTGTAATAACGTGGATCCTACTCTTACAGGAGTTTAATCTCTCGATTCAAGATAAGAAAGGAGTAGACAACGTCATTGTTGACCATTTGTCACGCCTCTCGTCCGACGTACATATTGATCCCATTCCCATAGACGACTATTTTTCGGATGAAAACCTATTCACTACTTCTTCTCTCCCCTGGTTTGAGGCTATAGTTAATTACCTTGTCGCTGGAGTTATTCCCTCCAATTGGAGTCCGCAAGAGAGAACAAAGTTTATCTCTTGGTCATGCATGTTCTTTTACGATGATCCATATTTGTTTAAGTATTGTGCTGATCAAATCATCCGGAAATGTGTACCTGATGAAGAAATCCAAGGGGTAATTCGATTTTATCATACGAAAACTTATGGAGGTCATTTTTCCAAAAATAAAACTGCTGCGAAAATCCTTCAAAGCGGACTCTACTAGCCCACAATCTTCCGGGATGTGAATACTTTTTGCAAATGTTGTGATAGATGCCAAAGAATGGGAGTTATTACTCACTGTGACATGATGCCATTGACCCCAATACTAGTCTTGGAGTTGTTTGATTGTTGGGGTATTGACTTCATGTGGCCCTTTCCCCCTTCTTTTGGTTTTCTATACATCCTCCTCGCTGTAGAATACTTCTCAAAATGGGTAGAGGCCATAGCTACAAGGACGAATGACAATAAGGTGGTGATAAAATTCATTCAAGAAAACATACTTTCTCGATTCGGAGTGCCTAAGGCTATAATCAGTGATAATGCTACCCATTTTTGCAATAGGCCGATGGAGAAGCTAATGCGAAAGTATGGCGTTGTCCATAAAGTTGGCCCAACTTACCACCCTCAATCGAATGGCCAGGTCGAGCTCGCCAATCGAGAAATAAAAAATATCTAAGAAAAGATAGTCGAACCTAATAGGAAAGACTGGTCTCTCAGATTGAATGATACGCTCTGGGCGTATAGAACTGCATACAAGAATCCCCTTAGGATGTCCCCATTTCGTTTTGTATATGGCAAACCTTGTCATCTTCCGGTTGAAATTGAACACAAAGCGTATTGGGCTATCAAAAGGGTGAACTTTAACATGGAAAAAGCCAGTGAAACACGTAAACTTCAGTCGAACGAGTTGGAAGAAATACGCAATGATGCGTATGAAAGTGCTAAAATCTCCAAAGAACGAATGAAACGAGCTCACGACAGAATCATTCGACGGAAGGAATTTCATTCGGGACAAAAAGTACTTCTTTATAACTCGAGGTTGCACTTGTTTCCCGGAAAATTGCGGTCACGATGGTCAGGTCCATTCATTGTGAAGGAAGTATTTCCCCATGGAGCTGTTGAACTAGAAGATCAAAAAGGGGGAAACGCATTCAAGGTCAACGGGCATCGTCTCAAGCCGTATTTGGAAGCGATCGTCAAGGAAGCCGACACAATCTGGTTGTCGGACCTCATTTATGGGGATTGACTGAAAAAGAAAGGTGAGGTCGTCGCACCCCCGACGTGTATGGGGTGAAGGTTGTATATAATAGTCTTAGGATGTTAGGAGTCGTAAATATGTGTTATGACCGGAGTAGGGAATCAAATACATGTCTTGGGGGTGTTTCAGGTTTCGGTGAGCATTGAGGGAGTTTTAAGATTCAATTACACTGAAGGAATCATTGAAATGGAGAAATTAGGCTAACAGTGAGAAGGATAGAAAAGCAAGGGAAATTTTGGAAATTCAGCAGACCCGATCGGTCCGGCCCTGAATAAAAAGAACCGAACCAGTTCAATCGGATCGGTCCGATATAAAATTGGATTGGTCTGGTAATCTGCAGTGCGCCCCTTCCCGAGGTCAAAACCTCTTCAATCCAAACCTCATTCATTCCCCCAATCCCTTTCTCTACCCAAAAATTTCGACCCCTCTATTTCCCCCCATCCATTTCCCCCTTTTTCCTTATCCTAACTATAAATACCCACATCCCCCACCCCATTTTCTTCACACCTCCCTCTTCTCTCTTCTCTCTCACTTTCTGTCTAATTCTTCCATACCCATGGCTGCTCCCCAGAAATATAATTCCATTGAAGTCCTGCCCGACGGCAATGGCGAATATCGTTCGCGCCGTGAAGCAAATTAGTGTTGTCGTTTCTTTGGTCCGAGAAGGAAAATTCACATCGAGCGCCAAGTGCTTTGGGATCAGCTGCCTAATTCTGTCACAGGCATGTTCATGTCACGAGGCTGGTGCAGATTTTTCAATGAACCATACGAGGCTGTTTGGGAGAATGAAGTGCGTCAGTTTTATGGAACGCTCATACGCACCGCTGACTTCGAATCTCAAGCCTTTGTAGACTCGACTCCGATACCGTTCTCACTTGAACTTATGGCCCAGAAACTCGAGTCTAAAGGTGTGGTCACTCCAGCTCAATTTACTTATCAAAGATCCAGTTCTGTCCAAAGCTGTTTGCATCTCTCGAATCGCGCCGGGCGTGGTTTGGAATACCGAGACCTTTCCTGTTGGTCGGTTATCCGATAATGCCGGCATCACTTTTCACATCGTTTGTGCCAATATTTTGCAAACTTCAAATGACTCGTCTATGCGCCCCCGTCAATCTACTATGATGTATCATCTGTTTGACCATGCAACTATTATCAATTTGGCCCGCACGTTTTACAATGATATCATCTTTCCAGCGTACGACAAAAATGGTAGGGCTCCTCTTCCTTATGGCCGTCTCATTACTTCCTTTCTTAAGGATGTCGGAATTGTTCCACCGCAATATATTATTAACTTGCCCAAGCCTCTAGGACAAGAATCCCGCACTCGAAGTGAAAAACAAATCCAGCTAATCCATGCGCGTCAAGGAGGATACTCAAGTGATGAGGAGGCTGATGCGGAAGAGGACATTGCTGATGAAGATGTGGAGATGGAAGAAGGTGAGGAGGAAGAGTATGATGAATCTACTGATCCGAATTATGTTCCGGTTGGTACGGGTTTGACTGAGTGCATTCTTTCTCTTGAGACGCGTTTTGACGGGTTTAAGACATCATACGAGAGGGACATGAGTTTGGTCCTGCGTATGCATGCTGATTTGTACCGTCTCCAGTCGGATCCCGAGGCCCCCCTTCCTCCTTACTACTATAATCCATATGACCCTGTTGCTCCCGGATCTTCCCACACCCCACCCGCCCCTTAGGCAGCCCCGATCCTGCGGTTATGTTATATTACTTATGTTTGTTATCCTTTGCTTCCACAGTTGTGTTGTAATATACAGTTTTAGTATGGTAGTTGCTTGTTTTATTTCTCGCACTCATTATTTCGTCCTATTTCACTCTCTCGTCCATTTGATTGAGGACAATGAAAATCACTAAGGTAGGGGGGATGATAAGTGCGTATTCATAAAACTTTGCACATATATAAAAAAAAAAGCCAAAAATATTTTTTTTTCACAATAAATAAAAATTGGAATTTAAAATTTTCAAAAATATCACCTTTATTCTATTTAAAGTCTCAAATTGTTAAATCTCAAAATGCACTAAGCCAAAATTGACCGAAGATGGAAATTGAAAGAAAATTGACAACTTAACGAATAAGTGTGGAGATTGATAAAACCCGGTGAGATTTCGAGCCTTTTAATTTTTGTGAGTTTTTAAATTAATCCGAGTTATGATTAACTCAAAGTTCTTTTCAGGGTTTTAATAAGTCGTTGATGATCTCAATCCTTTATTTTGATCGGTTATAGGAAATGTGTGAAATGTTGTCTCGAAATTAGTGCTAAATATATCTCTAAACTTAATTAATCTCGAGATGCATATGGTAAGGTGATTAGAAATTTGGACAATGAAGTAGGCCCTCGTTTGTTACCCAAAAATATTATCCATAAAAACATTATGAACAATTATCCCTTTGTAATCCAAATTGAGCCAAATAAAATTTATCTTTTCGTTTGATAACCCGAAAAATCCAAATAGCCCGGAATTGTGAAAATTGAAAAAATTCATCAAGTAAGTCCAAATTGTGCAATAAAAAGGGGTAAGAGAAAAACAGAAAAAAATGCTCAAAAGAAAAATATCAAGAAAAAAAATGAAATTTAAAAAAGAAAGAGAAAATTGAGCAAATGCCCGAAAAAGAACTAATGGACGTCATAAGGAAAATTTTCAATTCCGAACATTCCGTCCATTCCCATTTTTACCCTTTATACCTTAAACCCGATAAAGTCCTAACTGAGTCCGAATGACGAAATTAATTACCGCATGGAGAGCTAAGACATGAAAAGATAATATGATAGATTAAATGGTGTGATTAAGAGGCGATTCTCCCGTTTCCTTATAACCGTACTCCGATGATGAGATCTTTTCACCATATATTTCCTTCTTTTCAATTTTGTATGCATCAATTTGTGTCCATTATATTTACTCTTTATATCATGCATACCGAGAAAAAAATAGCCACAATTCGAGTGATTCGTTTGAGAGAGCAATCCGTAAGAATTTGAAATCAAAATGAATTTTTGAAAAGTAACGTAATACTCAATCGGTGGAAATTTGAGGTTTAATTTCTGGCTTTGCACACACAGACACACACTATGGTTTGAGACATTTAAATATGAATTTATGGTGATTATTTGTTGAAAAGTTTAAATTGTACAATTTTTAAGTATTTTGATATTTATTTGAGTCAATAAAGAATTTTGTGGGTGTATTCACTGCAAACCCTCACGAGACAAAACTCGTCCTACTAGGGTAACCTAGGGGTTTAAAGGCTTGTTGCATATGCTCAATGCAATCGCATGCCTCCGAAAGTGGAATTTTAAAGGAATTCTCAGAAAAATAGAACTTTGGGGTAGCTTCATTTACATTGCCCGGGACGTGTAAAGACCTAAGTTAGGGGGATTTCACCAAGCCTCAATTCTTCTGAATTTAGCCCCTTAAGTTAGTGATTTTGATATCTCGAACAAAGTAATTGAATCATTTTTATTCCATATCATTGCCAGTGACTTTTTCTAACAATTTCCCCGAGTTTCCTGTATTAATTGAATCATTTTTATTCCATATCATTGCTAGTGACTTTTTCTAACAATTTCCCCGAGTTTCCTGTATTTCTGATGGATTTTACAGGAAGGTAGTGCAAGAAAAGAGAGAAAGAAACCGGAAGAAAGGAAAAGACCAAATTTGGAAAAGTCAAAAAGAAAAAGCGTAAATTTATACCCAGAGTTCGAATTCTACGCCTCAAGGGAAGATGAAGATCTTGATTTCACAAGAGCATCGGAAGAAATGACACTCAAATCGGAGCTCGAGATCAAAAGTTATGGCCAGTCAAAGATGAAAGGAAAAAGTCAACATTGAATACAATTGGACCGATCCGGTAGATTTCGGACCGATCCGAAATGTCACAATTCCACTAGACCCCGGATGGATGCTGAACCGATGATAGCAGAGCCGATCCGGTGGTATCCGGACCAATTCGGTAGAATTGAAAAAGAACCGACCCGGTGGCTGAAAAACGAACTGATCCGGTGGGATCCGGACTGGTCCGGGTGTGCAAAATTCTGGCATTAATTATGAAGATCAAGAGGTGCATAGATGGTAAAATCTTGCGCAACAAGCGATTCTAACTGTCAAATTCGTGCTACTTGGTGCTATAAAAGACCATTCACCTATGTAGAAAATAGAGGGTAAATTAAATATTTACTAAATCGTGTATGGAAATTATATGAACATAGCCGATCTTTTAATCTCTCTTGCCCTAGGTACTTGGGATGTTTAAGAACGCTATGTAAGTGAAATTGCCCATTCACCACTTTGTAGGTAAGGGTTAGATCCTTCATATATGTAATGCTTAGGATTTATAAAGATTGGATTTAGTCAAAAATTTGAATTTACAGTTTTATTATTCTATATGGTAATTTAATAAGGTTTGAGGAATTGTACCCCACCCTATTCTCTCTTATTTTCAAAACTAATTTCTTTACAATTCTTAGTGTTTTTGTGCACACTTTATTTCATCAACAATTGGAAATCATCATTCATCTTTTTATTTCTTTGGAGAAATCATTTTAAGATTGAATAACTATTCCTATAAACATGTCAATTTTTAATCCCTGTGGAAACGATCCCGACTTGTCGGATTATTACTAACGCGATAGGCTTGCACTTGAGCATAGAGAAAACGCACTTTTGAGACAAATTCTAAGTCGTGTCACATAGATATTTTTTTTCTCTCCCCTTCTTATGCACTTTCTGAACAATATTCCATTTTTGCAATTCTGGGCTATTTGGGTTTTTCGGGTTGTCAAACGAAAGAAAACTTTTTCGGCTCAAATTTGGGTTACGAAATGGATGATTTTTCACAACTTTTTATGGCCGATATTTTTGGGTAACAAACGATGGCCTACTTCATTATTCGAATTACTTATTAATTTACCATATGCGTATCGAGATGAATTTGATTTAGATATTTGTAGCGCGCTTTTCAAGGCAATATTACACACGTTTTTCAAAACCGATCAAAACAAAGAATTGAGATCATCAACGACTTATTTAAAACGCTGAATTAGAACTATGAGTTAACCATTAACTCGGATTGATTTAAAAATTCAAAAAGATTGATAGGCTCGAAATCTCACTGGGTTTTGTTAATCTCCACACTTATTCGTTAAGTCGTCAATTTTCGCTCAATTTCCATCTTTGGTCAATTTCGGCTTAGTGCATTGGGTTTTTACAATTTGGGACTTTAAAACGAATTTTAATGATATTTTTGAAAATTTTGAATTCCAATTTTTATTTATTTTGAAGAAACATATTTTTGGATTTTTCAATTTTTTTTTAGATTTTTGGGCATTTTTGAAAATTTGTGAAGTTTTAGAAATACGCACTTGTCACCCCCCCTAACTTAAACTTTTGCATTATCCTCAAGCAAAAAGGACAAAAAGCTAAATAAGGAAAAATAAGAAGTGCAATAAATAAAATAAACAAATGGAGAAAATGAAGATTTTTAAATAATAGGACTTTGGTACAATAACATAAAAGAGCGTACAACCATGTGAACAAGGAAAATAACTAAAAATTGTCATAAACCAACAAAGCTTCACTGGGGGGGGGGGGGGGGGGGGAGAGTTGGGCGCGTCAGGGCCATAAGGGTCATAGAAGTAGAATGGAAATAGCTCGTTGGGGTCCCCTTGGCGTCTGTACAAGTCCTCCTGGAAATGAAACATCATACTTATATCGCGCCAGTAGTCGGTCACAAAATTACTGAATTTTGTCTCGAGCGCTGACATTCTATTAGTGAGCTCGCCACCCGCCCATTCGAAATTTGGGTCGTCTTCTTCTTCGACCTAATCTTCATCTACTCCCACTTCTCCTATATCCACATCGGCAGTTGCCTCTTTTGCTTCCTCTTCCACACTTGAGGCATCATCGGCCTCATCATCACTTCCACGTCTTGCCCGAAGGATGGCTAGCTGTTTGGTGCTCGGAGTGCGGGTTCCTTGTCCAAAGGGACCGAGGAGGTGAGTACGGTCTAACGGAGCCTCAATGCCAGTGTCTTTGAGAATGGAGGTAATCAGGCGTGCATAAGGAAGTGGTGCTGCACCTTTCTCATCCATGGATGCAACGATAATGTCAGCGTATAGGGTGAGAGACAAGTTAATTGGAGTGTTGGGATCGAAGAGGTGGTATATCAATGTGGATTGATGGGGACGCATTGCTGAATCGTTGGAAGTTTGCAAAATGTTAGCACACACAATTTGGAATATAAGGCATGCTTTCTCGTTAAGTCGACCAACAGGTACAGTCTCCCCCCTCCAAGCAATGCCGGGGGCAATTCGTTCCATAATCAGGTCCTTAGCTACTGGGGCGACATTCCTTGGGTATGTGTAGTCTTGAAGATCCGAAACATCATATTCGGCCAATTTGGAAGTGAGAATGGACAAAGAGAATGGAATGATGGTATCATCGACGTATGCTTGAGACTCGAATAGGCCCGTTCCAACAAGCGATCCATAGAAAGAGCGTACCTCGGTGGCCCAAACCGCCTCGTAGGCATGAAGAGGGCGGTGATGAAATTGGGCAGCCCTGCCCATTGGACAGCTCGCTCCATGTAGAGTTTGCGATCCAGGCCAAAGAAGTGGTTGCACCAACGCTCCTCTTGGCGGGAGAGAAACTCACCATGGACGGATGGTAAAATTTCAGTGGAGTCGTGTTTGACGGGGGTAGCTCGTTGGGCCATATGACAAGGGTAGGATGCTGGAAAAATAGGTAGAGAGAAGTGATGCAGTTGAAGGTGTGGAGAAAAATGGGGGATTGGGGTGTGTATTGATAGGTGAGAAGTGGGGGGAAGGTTGGGAAATGGAGGGAAATGGTTTGGAGGGAAAAGGGGATGTATTTGGGAAGGAAAATGGAGGGGAGGAGGTGGTTGGAAGAATTTGGGGGGAAGGTAATGGATTGGGGGAGAAGGGAGGTGTACCTAGGGAAGGGGGAAAGATTGCAAAAATCGGATCGGTCCGGCTATTCCAGGACCTGACCGATCTGGTCCTTTAATTTTTGAGTTCTTTAATTATCGGATCGATCCGACTCTAAAAGAAACGAACTGATCCAGGGCGAATCGGTCCGGCTAAAAAATAAAAGAACCGATTCGGTTCTTACACTAAGCAGGATTTCTTCCCCTAACTTAAATGAGATCACTCTCTCCGAAATTTTTCGATGCTCAATAAAACTTCCTTTCAATTTTGGATCCAACACCCTCTCGATACCTATGGCAAAGCGACTCGACTCATTCTCCCAAAACATGTGAACGCTCCATCCTTATTGTATCCTAATCCTAGGGACTCTCACTACTCACACGACTCTCGTCTACTATACACAAGACTTCACCCCATACGCATCAGGGGTGCGACGACCTCATTGTAGTATCTCACTCTACCCCATAAAGGGGGTTTGACAACCAAATGGTATCGACTTCTTCCACACATGCCTCTACATATGGATTTAGGTGTTGTCCATTTACTTTGAATGTATTTCCCACTTTCAAATCGTCTAACTCAACATCTTCGTGCGGGAATACATTCTTTACAACGAACGGGCCAGACCATCATGACCGCAACTTGTCCTGAAATAAGTGAAGTCGAGAGTTATAGAGTAGCACTTTTTATCCGGGAAGAAACTCTTTGCGTCGAATGATATTATCGTGAGCGAGTTTCATCCTTTCTTTGGAAATTTTTGCGTTCTCGTACACATCATTGCGTATCTCTTATAACTCATTTAATTGAAGCTTGTGAGCTTCACCGGCCTCATCCATGGCATAGTTCAACTCCTTAATCGCCCAATACGCCTTGTGCTCTAATTCCAAGGGAATATGGAAAGGTTTGCCATACACAAAGCGGAATGGGGACATGCCGAGCGAATTTTTGTATGCGGTACGATAGACCCATAGCGAATCGTTCAATCTAAGTGACCAATCTTTTCGGGTAGGATTGACAGTCTTTTCAAGATTTTTCTTGATTTACCGATTCGCTAGTTCGACTTGACCATTCGTTTGTGGGTGATTGGTCGTTCCAACCTTGTGAATGACACCATACTTTCTCATGAGCTTCGTGAATGGCCTATTGCAAAAGTGTGTGCTATTATCGCTGATTATCGCTTTCGGAGTGTCGAAGCGGGAAAGTATGTATTCCTTTAGGAACTTAATCACCAATTTGTTGTCATTTTTCTTAGTAGCTATAGCTTCCACCCATTTGGAAACCTAGTCCACCGCAACAAGGATGTATAAGAAACCAAAGGACGGTGGGAAAGGGCCCATGAAGTCAATACCCCAGCAATTGAAAATCTCTATAAAGAGTATGGGGGTAAGAGGCATCATGTCTCGTCGGGTAGTAGCTCCCATCCTTTGGAAAATATTGCAAGATTTACAAGCATTGTTCACATCCTGAAATATTATGGGCCAATAGAGGCCGCATTGAAGAATTTTAGCTTTCGTCTTTTTCATCGAAAAGTTACCTCCACAAGCTTTCGAATAACATAATTAGATGACTTTGGGGATTTCATCATCCGGTACACAACGTCGGATGATTTGGTCGGCGTAATATTTAAATAGGAAGGGATCATCATAGAAAAACATGCGCGACCAAGTAATAAACCTCTTCTTATCCTACGGTGTCTAATCGGGAGGGACGACTCCTGTGACAAGATAGTTCACTATATCCGTACCAGGGCAAATGAGAGGTGGCAAAGAGTTTGTCATCCAAAAAGTATTCATCTATGGGTATTTGATCACTAGGCATGTCGGACGAAAGTCGTGATAAGTGGTCGGCTATGACATTTTCTACTCATTTCTTATCTTTAATGGAGATATTAAACTATTGTAGGAGTAGGATCCACCTTATGAGGCGCGGCTTTGTGTCTTTCTTTGCAAGTAGGTATTTCAAGGCCGCGTGGTCGGTGAAGCAAGTGATGGGAGAACCGATAAGATAGGACCGAAATTTATCATGGGTGAAGACTACTGCTAGCAACTCTTTCTATGTAGTGGGGTAATTGAGTTATGGTCCGATAAGAGTCCGGTTAGCGTATTAGATGACATGAGCCTATTTGTCTTTTCTTTGGCCTAAAAAATAGCCCCTATCGCATAGTTGCTAGCATCACACATAAGTTCGAATGGTAAGGACCAATCCGTAACTTTCATGATGGGAGCGAACACAAGCATGGTTTTCAGTTTTTCAAAGGCGCTATGGCATGCTTTCGTCCACTCAAATGGGGTGTACTTCATGAGTAGGTTGCTTAAAGGCCTAGCGATGGCACTAAAGTCCTTAATGAACCTTCGATAAAACCCCGCGTGGCCCAAGAAGGAGCGCACGTCTTTGAGCGATTTTGGTGGGGGTAGATCAGCTATGACATCCATCTTAGCTATATCAACTTCTATCCCCTTGGATGAAACTATGTGGCCAAGAACTACTCCCTCGGTGACCATAAAATGGCATTTTTCCCAATTTAGCACTAAGTTCTTTTTCACACACCGAGCAAGTACTTTTTCTAACTGTGCCAGACAAAGATCGAAGGAGGTGCCAAAAATGCTGAAATCGTCCATGAACACTTCGTGTCCTCTCTCGACCATGTCGCTAAATAAGCTCAACATGCACCTTTAAAAGGTCGCGGGTGCATTACACAAGCCAAAATGGCATACGTTTGTAGGCAAACGTACCAAAAAGGCAAGTGAAGTTCATTTTCTCCTAGTCAAGTACATCCACCTCAATTTGGTTATATGCGAAATAACCATCAAGGAAGCAATAGTAAGGGTGGCCCGCTACTATTTCAAGCATCTGATCAATAAATGGTAAAGGGAAATGGTCTTTCCTACTTCTCGCATTGAGTTTTCAGTAATCAATGCAAATGCGCCACCCGGTGGTGGTACGTTGGGCGACTATCTCGCCCTTAGCATTCTCAATCACTTTCATGCCTGACTTCTTCGGGACAACCTAAATAGGGCTCACCCACTTGCTATCCGAGATTAGGTAGATAGTCCCGGCATCCAATAACTTGATAATTTCGATTCTCACCACTTCTTTAATATTGGGACTTAGCCTCCTTTGCATTTCTCTCGAGGGCTTGACATATTCTTCGAGATGGATCTTGTTGGTGCAAATCAAAGGACTTATCCCCTTCAAATCAGCAATACACCAATCGAAAGCATCTTGGTGCTTCCTTAGGATTTTTAACAGTTTACCCTCCTGCTCTTCGTCTAGGCTAGAGGAGACAACAACAGGAAATGTCTCGTCCTCTCTTAGGAATGCATATTTAATATGGGGGGGGGGTAGTTTCTTCAATTCAAGGGTTACAAATTTGTCACTGGAGGGAACCATGCGTGTCTCCTTTGGTGGTAACTCCTCGAATCGAGAAACCCATTTCATATCTCCCACGTCCTCTTTTGATGCTCTCTCATCAAGTAACTCTCTCAACTCCTCAACCTCCCTCTCAAATTCGATGTACCTTCCCTCACTCTCGTGGCTCGACACTAAACAGGACTCTAGAGCGTCTCCGCGATAATTTCCTTAAAATACTCCTCTACAATCTCGTCTATTAAGCTCACCCCGTGAAGATCATCTTCTTCCTCTGTATGTTGGGCTATATGGAAGATGTTTGTCTCTAAGGTCATGTTCCCAAAAGTGAGTTGCATTTTCCCATTCCGAGTGTTGATAATAAAGTTAGCCGTAGCTAAAAATGGGTGCCCAAGAATTATGGGAACATGATTGCTCAAAGCGAAGGAGGGCTCCGTGTCCCAAATGATAAAATCTACCGGGATATAGAAAGTGTTAACTTGGACGATCATGTCCTCGTCTACACCTCATGGGATCTTCACGGTACGATCCGCTAACTAGAGAGTGATCCTTGTGGGCTGAAAGTCGCCCAGATCCAGTTGCCTATAGATGGAGTAAGGGAGGATATTGACACTTGCTCCCAAGTCAAGTAAGGATTTTTTAATTTTATTTTCTCCAATGATGCAGGAAATGGTGGGTGCACCGGAATCTTTGAATTTAGGCGGGAGATCATTAAGTAGGATGGAGCTCACGTTCTGTGCTACAAAGACATTTTTTTTTACCTTCATCCTCCTCTTTACCATCAGCAAGTCTTTGATGACTTTTGCATAAGCTGGAATTTTCTTAATAGCATCGAGGAAAGGTAAATTTAGCTTTACTTTCTTCAGTACGTCTAGTACTTCCTTACGGGGGTTTCCTTAGTGGGAAGGAATCAACCTTTGAGGAAACGGTGCCGCGGTGGGTGGTTTCATAACTACCTCGGGATCACTAGTATCTTCTTTATCACTCTCTTTCAAGGGAACATATTCGACCTCTTTCGTTCTGAGTGAAATCTCCTTGTCTTTAGTTGTGTCTTGTGGGGGAGCTGATAAATCAACGACTATCCCACTACGAAGAGTGGTCACATCTTGACATTGCTCCTGATGTTCGATAGAGGTTGAGCTAACACTAGTTTGACCTTGGGGAGGTCTTTGGCCCTAGGCAGGAAACTTGCCCTTCTCTTGGACACTCAATGATGATTGTATCTTTGAAATATTTGGATTTATGTCGCTGATCAGGCGATCATATCTAGCATTGGCTGCACTTTGGTTATTGATAAATTGGTTCATCGTATCCTTAAGAGTTCTCTGCGGTGGAGTGATATATGTTATTTGAGGTGGTGGTGCTTGCACATGGCCTTGCATGTGTGGAGCATGCTGAAAGTGAGGTGGTAGAGGAGGGGAAACATGTGAATTAGGATTCATCGCAGCATGTTGTTTCCCATAGCTAAAACCAGGATGGTTTTTCTATGAAGGGTTGTAATAATTCCCGTGCGGTGCACCAAAATTACGCTTGAATCCTCCTATACCACTGACTTGCTCTTGAAGCATTACTTTGTAGGCGGGTATAGTCATGCATTCCTCAGTTGAATGACCTGCCTCATAAATCACACACACCTTCTCGACGGGGCTTGTGATGGATCCAATTGGTCCTCTTCCACATACTTCACCTAGGTCTCACAGTCCTTTCTCAAGTACATCTAATCGAGTGTCCGTCATATAATTATTTTTAACGTGAAATAGGTCGGACGTCGATGGAGTGGTGGTCACTTGACGATTTCGATTTTGAGCATTAGGGTCAAATATATCCCAGGATTGGGTAGTCTTAGCGACATACCCTAGGTACCGCTCAGCATCGTGGGCCACTAAGTTGACAAACGGACCACTGCCCATGGTTTTAATGAGTTTCTTGGAATTAAGGTTCAACCCGTTATAGAGGAACGAAATAATTTGTTGTGTATCAAATCCATGATGGGGGATGAAGTAATTAACTCGTTGAAATTCTCGTAGCATCGATGAAATGACTCATTTTCCAATTGTCGAAAAGCTTGAATTTGAGCCTTGATGGAGATTGTTCAATGCGTGGGAAAGAATTTCTTGAGAAATTTAGATAGAAACTCATTCCAGGATGCAATCGAGCTTGGAGGTAATGACCATAGCTGTAATACCCCGTATTTTTATGGCTTTTAATTATGAGGATAATTAAATGGAATTGCTTTTAATTATGGGATTTATTAAATTAATTTGGGATGACTAATTGGAAATAAATTTGGATTTAAATGCTAGCGAGACGAGAGTTAGTGATTGGTTATTGTTATGTTGTTGGATATTATTGAGTGATTATGGTAATATCTGATCATTGAATTTATTAAAATTGTCGTGAGTTGAAAACACGGTAGTTTCGGTAATTTAGTTGGGACGCACGTGTCAGGACCCAATTTAATGGATTTAAAAGTATTTTATTTTTATGTCATCCGTATGAGCTTTTTGAGTTCGCTAACATGTCCGGAAGGTTCGAGATAGTCAGAAAACACTAGCCGGGGTTTAGTTTGGGTCCCGGAGCATTTTTAGGCATGACCGGCAACTCGAGAGGGTATTTTAGTCATTCCATAGTGAACCACAAATTTAAGATAGTTTTTATCAACCAACACTTGAGTCCCTTAGGGTTTTCACAACCAAAAATCATAGTAGCAATTAGAGAAAAAGAGATGAGAAGTTCCAAGGGTTTCCACGGCCATAACCACCACACACCACCACCACCGCCGGATTTGTGATCGAAAAGAGAGAGGGAAACAACCAATAACGTCATCAACGGATCAGAATCGGTATTTTTAGGCAAGTGATTTATCTTGCCAATATTCAAAGCATATATTTTACATGTTATTATAGATTTGAAGATTTATCATGAATAATGAAATAAATTGTAAAATGGGAGCATTAAATATTGAATCCGGGTAGGGTTGCATGTAGTTAAAGCTTCTGGACAGATCTTAGATACTAAATCATGTTTCATGTGTAGCTAATTACTAAATTTAATCAAGATTTATTATGTTCTTGAAAAAATTTGGAGGAATTAGGTTGAGAGGAATAATTATAACTTTTGATCCAAGAAACCGTTGATTGGGGATGATTTAACGATTCTAAAGTGTTAGAAATTATGTAAACACATTGGTATGATGATTAGTATACTTAGTTGTGAGTTTTGGGCATTAGGATGAAGAATTTGAGGTGTAAAAAGAGGAGAACCCGTAACTGTTTAAGAAATTATGAGTTGATACCTGCTTGATCGATCGATCGACTCAAGAATGTCGATCGATCGAAGGATCGATTGATCGACCAATTTTCTTCGATCAATCGACCCATTCTGATTTTTGGTAATTGTTTCACTTTACGGTTTAATGATTATTCTAAAGCAGATGCTGATTATTAGGATGATTAATATAATATCGTGCGACTTAGATAAAGTCAGTGGGGTCTTAGTGTTATCGAAGAATGTTATAACTTATGGAATTGAATGACATTGCTTACGAAGGTCTACCGAGTGAGGAATGATTATAAATCGTTCGAATTGAAACTATAATTGGAATTAATGATGATATAAGATTAAGGGTAGTAATGGAGGGGTTTCAAGTACTAAGATAACATTAGAAACTAATAAGAGGCCTAATAACCTTTTGAGATCGGTTTAAGTACTCAAATTGATACGACGAGAAAGTTATCAAGTGGAATATATATTACGTATTATGTTCGAGGTTAACTTCCTACGTACGAGACATTACTAGATGGAATGTGTGAATACTTATATTGTAATAAGATTACTTAGGTTGTGTGAATGCCTAGTGTATGGATTTCTTATGTGTATGACATACCTACCATACTTGCTATCACGGGAGGTTAGTTTTATTTTGGAAAAGGACCCTCTTATCCTTGTGTGACTTCGGGGGATTTAGACTGGTATCTTAAGGACATAGGAATGTGAAAGACTTATTTGTGAGTTGATAATTCAGATGATCATGGGAGCGTAGGTATGTGCATGACCCATGGGTATGTGAACTATATTTGCCTCCAATATGTGTGATTTATATTTAGACGGTTCCTGAGTGATTAGGAACACGTGATCCTTACGTGCATGATGTACATGGATTTGATAACAGAGTATGCGTGCACCGCAGCTTAGCCTAGGGGTGCCATATATGCATTTATGTACTGAGACTGATATTCTTATGTACTTGTGACTGGTTCATTGTTGCTTAGTAGATGTGAATAACTAAGATATTTGAATGGGTTAAAAATGAGAATTTAATTAACACTTGAGATAAGTAATTTAATGAATGTGAACATGGGTTATAAATATGGCTTATTTGGGTATTACGAGTATTTACTGTATGTTAGAACGCGAAGGCAGGAGTGGTATAAACTAGTTAGATAGTGGCATAACTAGGATGGGTTAAGGGCATACGTTAGGTGTGCACAGTAGTTGAGAGGTAAGAAACTCATGTGAGAGTAGGCAACTAACGTGTTTATAATATGTGTTGTTTAATTTTAATTTAAACACTTGATAAACTTTTAAACTGTTTTCACATTGGGCTCTGACCCGTTTTCCTCTAAATCTATTTTTGTTTTATAAAACATTTTAGGTGCCCAGCCACAGGGACGCCAAGCATAGGAGTTCTATTCTAATGATGTGTTGTAGCTGATGTGGAAGCTACAGGATCTTGGTAGTAGACGCCTGCATATTTATCCTTGATTCCTTCAGAGTCATTTGTATCAGTTAGGGCATGTCGCCCATTCTTATTTAGAGGTTGTAATTGCAGAATTTCATTATTTCGGTTATTGGTTTATTTATTCAGACTCTTGTATTGGGACTTTAATTACTCTGGCATTTTATTATTAGAGTGTTTACTCCAGACTCTATTGATTTCATTTCATTGTGTATTCTTATGAAATTGTTTATGCGATTAATGGTTAATGATTTAGTTCTTGGTTTTGTTAACTTAATTAATAAAACTGACATCTCTCTTTTTAAATATTAGGTGGCTAGTAATTAATTAAATATTTTTCGACAGTGATGCTAAGACTGAACCAACTTGATATTCTGTATTAATTTAATAAAGGAATAGTTACCCGGTATTTAATTAGACGGGGTGTTACAATTGCCAGGTCTTAGCCTTATCTTTTAGCGAGAATGGAAATAGTTTGAGGCGGATCATCTCTTATGCGCAAGTTTGATCATTAAGAGTTTCATACACATCCTCAAATTCCCTGATGTGAAGATAAGGCTTTTCAGATTCTATCCCATGGTAGTGGGGAAGCATCTGGATCATCCCATTTTTAAAACGAAATTTCCCTTCATTATACGGGAGTATAATGCATCCCGGAGTGCAAGTGCGCTCGGGATATAAGATTTCTCATAACGGGCGGTACGAGGCTTCTTCCTCACCGGCGGCTGTACTACCGTGTTGCAACATGTCTCTCTCTCTTGATGACTCGGTATCCTCACTTGGTATGCTCGGGGCGTGTTCTGAAGTGTGTCCTAAGAGGGAAACCGGAGTGTTATTTGAGATTGAGTGTGACGGTGTGGGAGTTGAAACCCAGAACTGTGGAGCGTTAGGAGTGTGAGGGCTAACAGGGTCATACTCAACAAATATGGGTTGGAGTATTATGGGGAGTTGGAGTGAGTTTAGAATTTTGCATTAACGGGCTTATGAGAGATGATGAGAAATATTTTTGTTCTTTATTTAAAATTTTTATATGTTTTTGGATTTTGGGTCAAAGTTTGAGATTGACTTGATATAATCCTAAGTCTACCTAAATCCCCGGCAACGGCGCCAAAAACTTGACGCGACTAAGAATGTGTTTAAGAAGTGCATACTATCTAGGCTCAAGTCAAGTAATAATCCAATAAGTCGAGTATCGATCCTCAGGGAAATAGGACAACAGAGTTGTGACGACGTTAGACAGATGAAGGAATGCTAACTCTGACTCTAAAGAAAAAGAAAAGATGATTGATATAATGAATGAACTAATGCAATTTTTGGAATTGGTTACAACTAAATGCAATTTTGGAAATAATTAGCTAATAAACTAATGAATGAATAGAATCCAATTACTCTAAAATTACCTAAATTACTGATGATGATTGATTTATAACTCGAACTATATGATGAAGAAAACACGACGAGAATACAATCCCTCAACCTTAGTGTACTGATGGTATAAAAATAATCGTAAATTTAAATGATTAATTTGACCTAGAATTTAGTACTCCCAAGTATTACGTATATGAGGTTCAAGCCCACACCATACTTAATCAGAGGAAGAGTAAATCGGTATTGCGAGTTACACTCGCATTGCATGCTAAAGCATCCCGATTACCGGAAGAAAATGAGATCCAAAGATCTACAATGGTTTTGTTGCTACGCAATACGGTTGTAATAAATCATTAAATTTAGAGGATTAATTTTATACACATGCAACTACCACATCAGGTTGAGTTTATGCATCCCGACCTTTAAAAACTTAGCCTAACATGATGAAATTAATGAGAACGATTGTTGAATTGCAGGAAATCGTGATTAAACTAAAGAAGAATTGAAGAATGATGTAGAAGGAGGATTAGACAAAGGAAATTAATTAACTAACTTACCAAAGCACTAAAATCATCAACTAAAATTACTTGTAATCACATAAATCTGAACAATCTTCAATCTTGAAATTAAAATTGCAATCAATCTTCAAACTAGGGTTTCTAACTCAAAAGGAAAAATTAGATAAATTTTCTGTGCTTAAAATGATAATAAATCGGGTTTAAATACCCTAGAAGACTCCAAGAGTTTTAGCTTGACCAAGACTCTCCATTGGAGGAAGAGTAAGAAAACAAAACTTCGATAGTCAGACCGGTCCGGTCCTTTTTCGGTTCGGTCTGGCTGGAATCCGGATCGGCTCATTTATTTCTTAACCAAATCGATCCGGTACGGATCGATTCATTTATTTTCTTTTAGCTTCGATCCATATACGATCCGGGGTCACTGTAATAATGCATCTCGTATCGGTCCCATCCGGATTGGTCCGAATTTCCTTTGACTTTTTCTCCAATCTTTGACTGGTCATAACTTTCGCACCGGGACTCCGATTGAGGTGCCGTTTCTTCCTATGCACTCGTAAACTTTATATCTTCAACTCTTCTTTAGATGACTCATCCGAATTTTGGGTAAAATTACAACTTTGCCCTTTCGATATTCCTTATTTTCTTTCTCGATTCTTTCGGTTTCTTTCTTTCTTTATTGACATCAAATACCTATAAAATCACTACGAAATACCAGAAACTCTGTGTACTCGTTAGAATAAGTCAGTAGCAAGATTATGAGATAAAATGAAATTGATTACGTTGTTCGAGGTGCTAAAAGTAACTAAATTAAAAGGATAAATTTGGAAGAATATATGCCTAATCACTAGGCATAAGACGTATGCCCGGAATAGTGCATGTCCAGATTTCCCCTCCCTGATTATTAATAATAAACTATTGCCAGCTTATCAATGATATTGACTCCTTCTCGGATACTGTGCCCCTATGCCATAAGATGAACTCTCGATCTCTGCCAAAATACCGTGCACATATGTTTTTCTTTCACATTTTTCATTGCTCCCTTAGCTATTCTAATGTGGAAACACGTGATTTTAGGGGCAAGTCCAATTGTTCCTCTCTAAAAAGTAGAAAAAAAAGTGACTTAGTAGTATTTAAATGATAAAATAAAATTTTAAATTTGATTGAATCAAGCATATACTTGTAATGCCCCGCAAATGGACATCTTAATCTCAATGGGCACCCTCCTCTAATCACTGTACCCGATACAAATAATTATATTGGTTAATTCCATGGCCTTATCTTATAAGAAGATCTTATTCTCCACTAAGATCCCCAACTTGGTCCACTTTAAGGACGTAGTGCTAAGCGAGCCTTCCTCACCGTCGCTTCCCTGATCAGGCCCTAATGAGATATATCCTACAAAAATTGTTATTACTAAAAACATATATATATAAAGATGATTTAGAAATATAAATATTGAATTAGTTTGACATTCCTAGATAATATGCATGATAAATTAAAAACGGCATTAGAAGAATACAAATCCATATCATAAACCAAACTAATAATTGTTTGAATTAATATTTAAACTCATTAAAATCCAAATTAAGGTATTCACTAACTAACCAGCAAAGATTGATTCGAATCCAAAAAACTGATAAATCAAAATGAACAAATCATTAAACTATGATCCAATAATAATATATCCAATAAATAATTGAATTGTGATAAATTAACAATGACATTAGAAGAATACAAATTAAAACAACATTAGAAGAATGCAAATCCATATCGTAAATTAAACTAAGAATTGTTTTATATAATTGGAATCCTTATTACAAATGTAAATATTATTTTAAATTAGATTTATCATAAAAAATGGATTGATATTCGGTAGGAGCAACTAAGTCATCCACGCTAGTGGTTAGACGTTTTGACCTATGTAAGACGATTGACCACAGTTTATTGTTGACATACTTCGAGTAAAGTACTTGCTCAACCTTTTGAAAAGTACAAACAAATGGCTCATCGCTCACATGCTTGTTGCTTTCATTTTGGACAAATCAACCATGATAAAATTAGGGCGAACATATATTCCTAAGCGAAGATTAATGACTCCATAGTGATGCATTCCTTTACAATTGATCCTTCAATGTCTCATGTATTCTTGACATAATCTTTGACCATGACAACACCTTTGTGTTTTGTTGTTAAGGTTTTTTACCGTGATAATTCCTTACTGGTGAAAGGTGACAAAAGTCCTTTTTTGGTGTAGTATTTGTTTGTCCTTGGGCATCTACTTTTGATTACTAACCAGTATTCCTCTATTATGTAGGTATTTTCAACAACCTTCCCGCTCACCCTCGGGATCAAAGGGATATGGTTAAAGAGTCTATCACCAAAGCCCATCCTTTCAGGGAGCTCATTAATGTACCTAGGTTGAGAAACCTTAGTTTCATTGCTCTGGTATAAGAAGTTCGTGACTAAGAAGTTCTTTGGGAAAGGGCTCTCACTAAATAAGGACGCATTATTCTCACTTTCCAACATATGTTCTTCCCTCCTCTTATCAGGTTTATCTAATGCATGTCTGGATAATATCACTTCTCAAAACTTTTTATACTAATATTATCCCCGTCTTCCTTCAGATTTTGAAGCAGTGGCTCGCAAGGTACATCGATCATACCTCTAATGCCAAAACCAAACCCCTACTACTCCCTAACCAAATGTTGCTCAGCATTAACCCCTCAAGGAAATGAAACTAACCCTCCAGACCAATTGGATAGTAAATAAGGAGGTAGACTTCCTTTGAATATGGAGAAATATTTATTTGTTATCCTTATGGATATGAGTATCTTCAAAGGATGAGGAGGGAGAAATGACCTCTAGAGGCTGAGGGCCAAACTAAGGCTACCCCAACCTCCTCCCGACGACGTTTGGTCATTAATAATGAAGTTAATGTTGAAAAAGAGAGAGTCCCTCTGACAAGAGAAAGAGATGGTGTCCCTTATCTTTAGTTTGATGATCGGGATAAAACCTACCTCACCTTTCAAGAATCCTCCTTACCCATCGACATCGATGCTCTGGGTGGTAGTGGTTCGATAGGGTGTGCCGAGGAGATAATGTAATTAGGTATGCAGGTAGTTACTTGCTCCTAATCTCTGAGCTTTAATATTTGGTTCTTTATTTTTCCTTCACAACCCTTTTTATTTCTATATATGGTATATCTGGCCACTTATATGTCTCAGAAGTGAAAATAAATGAAGGATAAATCTAAGCAGGTACCGGGTCTGAAGGGAGATGTAAAGGTGCTGACGAAAGGAAAGTTTGATTGCTACACGAATAGAGAGGGATAGTGAGCGTTCAGATAAAGAGAACACTGTCGAAGAAAAGGATTGTCTCGTCACAGAAAGAGACCAACTTAGGATTAAAAATGACAAATAGAATAGGAAGCTATAACTGAAGGATAAGGAGATGGACGATGCCATTAAAGTCGAATGGGCCTTGGCTCCTTTGATCCGATTCAGGTACCTGAAGTCTTTCTTAACTTCAGAACTGTGGAATAATAAAGTATCAATCCTTTTTTAATAAATATTCTGAATTAATCAAGAGGGCCAACGAGGCCCATTATGACTAGGATATTTTCATCTTCAATCCAGATGATGTAGAGGCCAAGGAGGAGTGGATGTCTTCTCCTTCTTGTATATAACGAGATGGACTACTGTAGTATTATAGGTTTCTCATTAAGATGTGGCCCCTGGTTAGTTATGAAAGCAAGGATATTTTCATCTCCATGTGGGAGGAAATAGGTCGAATTCTCGAGACTACCCCTTCTGACCCTTTATCCCTAAGATACATTTTATAACATTTTAAACATTTCATTTGTAATATTTTCTTCATCCACTTAACATTTCTTGGCCTCAGCCTTTTTATATATTATTTTTTCTCGTAACCTGAACACCATGGTCGTAAGCCAATTTTGCAATATTTTTTATAGACGATTGGCGAACCATGTAGAGCTAAAGCAATTTTGTTTATACACGGTCGTTGAACTGTGTTGTTTATATTCTTAAAGTCAATGAAAAAGGGTGGTACAAATGACAATTTATGGAGGCTAAGAGCTTAAAAAATGCATACTAAAATTTCTTCTACTGTTAACCTTCTTCCTCCTAGTGATTGGTTCATAATTTGGTACAAATCGAATGCATAAGTGGGTAGGAGAATGATGATTTTATAAAGATTAATCATATAGAGAAACAATCATTTTAAAACGGCCTTCTTTATTGATAATGTTGATGTTCATAACTATGTTCAAGATAAAACTTTTAAAAAAATGCACAAATCGACCAATAAATATAACTGGAAATTGAAATAGACAAGAAATGAAAGGTAAATTTCTATCGTCGAATGGTGTTTTCCTCCACCTTTCGATCGCTTTCTATTTCCGCTTCAAGTTCTCAATGTTCCATAGGCGTGGAAGGCCTCGACCTTCATGATCTCTGAGTCTATAAATTTTAGGTCTGAGAATGCCTTCCACTACATACATCACTTCTCAATTATCTTTTAAATTTTTGTGAATGGGATTCTTGGTCGACTGCATTGCCTTTCTGAGTACTAGGTCTATAACTTGGAACATATGATTCTTGACTCTTCGGTTGTACTAGTGGGTTAATTTTTTCTTTTTTTCTTCAATCCTCAGCACCGCTTCCTCCCTTTGATCGTCCAATAGATTCAAATTTTCCCAAAGTCATTTTTCATTCTTCTCTTCCTAGAAATATTGTACCCTTAACCTTGGGACATGTAAGTTAATCGAGATAACTATTTATATTTCATAAGTGATGTTAAATGGATTAGATCCTGTTGGTACCCTTGTCATCATTCAGTATGACTATAAAATTGAGGTTAGCTTATTTGCCCAGAGGCCCTTAGAATTATTAAGTTTTATCTTTATCTCATGAATGAGTGTTATATTCATGACTTTGAACAGACCATTGCATCTGGGGTGTTTTGGGGCTGAATAATAGTATTTAATTCAGAAATGGTCACACATGTTATCGATCTGAATGATATCGAATTTCCTTTCATTGTCTGAGATGATAGCATTGGGTATACCGAACCGACTGATTATAAACTTCTATATGAATCATTGAACTTTCTGATCAGTGATCCTGGCTCGTGGATCTGCTTCCATCCACTTGGTGAAATAGTCAATTTCTACCTATAAAAAATTTTATTAACCTTTTTAAATTTGGAATGGGCTGAGGATATCTATCCCCCATTGTGCGAACGGACAGGGAGAGACAATTGTCGTTAATTCTTCAGTCGAATGGTGAACGCCATTAATTTTTCTTTGACATCTATCATAATTCTTCACATAGCCCTCAACATCTTTACTCATTATCGACCAATAGTAGCCCTTCCTTAGTCCTTTTTGAGCTACGATCCTCCCCTAGGATGTCCCCTAAAGATGCCTTCATGTAGTTTGATAATGTGAGTTCTTACTTTTATTGGGTGGATACATTGGAGGATTAGCCTCGATTACCCTCTTTAGTACAATGCCCTCTTATATATTAAATACTTGTTGGCATTAATTCGCACCTTCGTGCTTCTACCAGATCGTATAATAGCATCCCCTACTATATAAACAACATGTATTTATCCATTCATATAGGGCTCGACTCTCTGAAGCTAACGACTTTATCCTCCTCGATATGGATGATTGGTTTGTCCAAGATTTCTAGTAGATGATTCCCATGATTAGTTGAGGCTAACTTCACTAGGTGGTCAGCTTTGGTGTTCTTAACCCTCAAGATATGCCTAATGTTGAAGGCCTTGAACTGTTACACTATTTGTTGAAATTTCTTTAGGTAGGATATCATATTATTTCTGTTTCGTTCATAATCCCCTATCACCTATTGGACCACCATGTTCAAGTCATTCAAACTTGGCTTCATTGTTGTAAGCCGTGAAGTTAAAACACAATGTGTATTCCATAATACCGCCCTCATGTGTATCGATTATTAGTCTCACCCTGCATCCATCCTTGTTTGACGATCAATCTACATGGATTATCTAGATCGTCTTGTATTCTTTAATTGGTTGGACCATATTCTCCCTTCTTTTATCCAAAAATGCCATGCTAAAATCAGCAATGACTTACCCCTTTACTGCCACCTTCAATCCGTATTATATTTAAAATCCTCCCGATTCCATTCACCATTTCACGAGTTTTCTAAAGACCCCTGGTTTGTGAAGGACATGCCTAAGAGGTAAATCTATTAGAACAACTATCACGTGAACTTAAAAATATGGTCTCAACTTATGGGATGCTATGATCAATGCGAATGCTATTTTTTATGACATCAGATACCTCGACTAAGCCCACCTGAAAACTTTAATTACATAGTTAATTGGATGTTCAGTCCCTTCATTATATCTATTTGAAATTAAGTTGACAGCCATTGAGGAAACGATAAGGTAGATGTATAGCTCTTCTCCCGGCATCGATTTTGGAAGTAGAGGAAAGTCCGTCAAATAGGTATTTAGACCTTGAATATCTCATTCGCAATTGTCCATCTATGAGAACTCCTTTTTTAATGTTTTAAAGATCGGGTTGCACCTTTTCGTGGGCTTGCTTATAAATCAATTTAACGTAGATTCCCTACCTCTCAACGATTGTAACTCATTCACCATTCTTGGGATTCTCATATTTATAATTTCTTGGATATCACTATAAACCTTAAAATCTTTTAAGAAGCCATGCCGAACACGGATTTCTCATGATTTAGCTTCATCTCGTACTGATCAAGGACTTTGAACATTTTCTATAGGTATGATAAGTATTCTTTTGCCTTAAAAATATTTACTAACATATAATAAACATAAACTTTTATCGTCTTGCCTATATCATTTTCAAACATTCGATTGACGACCCACTAGTAAGTTTCTCTAATGTTCTTCAATTCAAAAGACATTTCTTTGTAATAATGGGTCCCCCAATAGGACACAAGTCAAGTATTTTCTTCATCCCCAGGTGCATCCAGATCTGGTTGGATCCAAAGTATGCATCAAAGAATGAGAGTGCTTCACTTTCTAAAGTAGCATCCTCAAGGGCGCCATTCCTTGGAAGAGTACAAGTCCTTTGGAAAATCATCATTCAGATCAGAGTAGTTTATAGATAACCTCCACTTTCCATTTATCTTTTGCACCATCACTACATTAGATAACCATTCGGGGTATTTTTGACGTCCTGAATGAACTTCGCCTCTAATAGCTTTCCTACTACCATGTGGGAAGATTGGTTCCTCTCCAAGGTGAATGCCCTTTTCTTCTACCGAACTGTTCGTCTGACCGGATCTATCTTCAATTAGTGGGTCATCACCAAGGCATCAATACATGTCATTTCTTCGTGACTCCAAGCAAATGTTTTATGGTGTTCTTTCAAAAGCCGAATCAACCTCATTCTCCTATCTTTTGTTTGTAACTAACCTACCCTAACTACCCTCTCTGGGTGGTTTTTATATAAAGTAATGGGTATCAAATCCTCCACGGAAGACCCCATATTCATTTCTTCGCTCGAGTCTAGTCCATTAATATTGAAGGTTTCCCTTTTCTTCATTAATGAAGAGAAATGGCAGGTTCAGGCAAGTGAATAACTCCCCCATACTGTCCCTATTTTTTTATGTTAGGAACCGAGTGGTCATGGATTTGATTAACAAGACCTCATCGAGACAGCTAAGAGGCATTCGTCTTATGAGCACATTATAGGACAATGGTGACCTGACCATCAGGAACTCCACCTGAAGGGTAACTGATCTCTTGCCTCTTCCATTGGTAAATGGAAACTCCACTTAGCCCTCTGGACACCCTGCTCTTTAGAGAATCCCAATAATGGGCCTTGTACTTAATTTAATCGTGCTCCAATAACCTTTATATTCTCAAAATAATGATATCATAGTAGATAAGGTTAGATGAACTTCTTGTATCAATTATAATCCTCTCCACTATCCAATCGAATATTTTTATCAATATTAATAAGCGATCATCGTGGGACGTGATGAGGTTTATGGAATCTTTAGGTGTGAAAATAATATCTTCATAGTCCTCAGTGGGTTTTCAAACTTGTACTTTTAATAGTTATCTTTTTTAACTACGAGAGGATCGTCTAGCCAAAGTCGACTCCCATCTTGATGCAAAATATCACATTGATCCACCTTATTCCTTCCCTTCTTCTTTCTTTCTCTTTTAAATGACTCCTTCTTATTTTGTCTCACCTTTCGCCACCATACTCATCCTATTGAGGGATTACCCTCTGGAAAAAAATCCCTAAGGTATCCTCTCTATACCAGTGCCTCGATCTTTCTCTTGAGATGGAGATATTCCTTTGTGTCATGACCACTGTATAAGTGGAATTTGAAGTATAGGTTGGGTATGGGCTTCATGGGACAGTTCTTTAGCTTACTTGACCACTTCATTGCCCTTGGGTGTGCCACGATGTTTAGAACCATTCCCATGTTTGTGTTGAGAGGAGTGAATTTCTCAGCACTAATCTGATTCACCCGAGGGGATCCCTTTGAAGTCGATGACTTTCTTTTTCCTGCCTCTCCATACCTTATATTTCTTATCTCGTCTTCGTACTTCATTTCTACCATATTTTTGGTCAGGTGGTTCGATTGTTGACTACTGAGTCTATCCTCAGCATGAATATTCTTCTCCACCTTCCTTATGAGCTCTGTTACGTTCATGGGGGGCTCTTAGACAGAAATAAATGGTGTTACCAGTTGATAATCCCCTTAAGAAGTTTATTAGGAACACATTTTCATTCAGATAATTGATATCGAGTAGCTCGTCATTAAATCTCATGACAATTTCCCTAAGACCTTTGTCCCAAGTCTACAGGATGTTAAATTGATGAATGCTCGCCCTCCGATGGATCCTAATTTCGATAAAGTACCGAATAAAACTCACGGAGATCTCTCTAAAACATGTGACAGATTTTGGAGGCATCCAATTGAACCACATCCTTACCGACCCCTTCAGCGTGACGGAGAATGCTCTACACCTTATCTGACTGGGACTAGACGTAAAGTCCATGTGTTCCCCTTAGCGATTGATGTAATCCATTGGATCTAAGGTCTTGTCAAAAGATTCCATTCTAGGGAGTTATCAATTGAGTACCGTGTGAATACACTTGTCGTTTTCCATTGGATGTAATCCATGGGGCATAGTGATCGCGTGAAAATTGAGTACCGTGTGAATACACTTGTCGTTGTCATCACCTTTGCGCCTCAATATAGAAAAACCTACACTTTAACTACATATGTTTTATATGTATAGCGGTGAGTTCGGGTATCGAATATACATGGAATGTCGTCTAAAACTATATAATTTGTTACTCTTAAAAGAAAGTGTAAAAGAAGATTTTAATTTTTTGAATGTTTTAATGCTATAATTTATCTAGGCAAATATTTTAACTAAATTAATTTGCAAATATAAAAATCATAGGTTGATAATTAAATTCGTCACTTCAAAATACGTATCATAAATAATTATATTGTTAGACCCATTTTAAAATATGATTAATACTCATTTGAATAATTATTTAAACCCGGAGTGTCACTCTCCCTATTTTCATAAAAGTCCAAATGTGAGTTTGGCGTCAACAATAATCCCTAAATTATACACGCAATGTCGTAAATATTGTGCATACATGATATACCCCATTAAGGTCCCACTGTGTGTTTTTGGAAATACTCAACTTGTTAAAATCGGTATATTCCATCATACCATAGCAAAGCAACTACACATCCTAAATGAGTTCATTAATCTCAACAAAATTAAAATTACCTAGAAAGCATTTTTAATCAATCAAATAAAACACTGTGAGAGAAAAAAAAATTGAAAGGAAGAAAATGATTTTTAAAGTGCACAATGAAAGCATTTATACTAATTAGAGAAAATGAAATAAAAAAGGGAATAATTTATTAATTTCTAGAATTACAAATTACAAAACTAAAAGGAGACGAAAACTACACTGATCTAAAAATTCTATTTAGACTTGGATGCCAAAATAATTAAACCAACGGCCCTTTTTATAGGTAAAAAGAAGGTCTTGGGGATACCTTTGAAATTCCACAAAAATAATGGCAAAACTAATTAATTAATAAAAAGTGCATATGAGAAAGTTTTATTTACTTAAATGTATGGACAACTGATCAAGAGAGTGTGGGGGAAAAATATAAAATTTGGTCCGTTTTCAAAGAGAAACAAAAAATAAATGAAGAAGTTTGGGGTTAAAAAATGAAAGAAATGAAGAAATAAAAGTTTATGGGGTGAAAAGAGTAGAAAAATAAAAAGCAGATCTCTACTAACAAGGGGAAAGAGACGCTTGTGGGGGGGTGGGGGTGGGTGAGGGGAATTTGGTTCAGATCCAAAGGTTGTGGCACTGCCACGCAGCGTACCAGGATGGCACCACGTGGCGCGCTGATCCACTAATGGGTTCATTAATTATAATGCACTAAAAAGTACATAACCCTTAGCTTTTTCCAGATTTCATATATTACAAATAACTCCTAAAACTTCATAACTTCTTCATAGGACTTCGAATCGATGTACTACAAGAACCAACGTGACCCATATTTTGAGGCTGACGATATTTCAACAGTGCTTAGGTCACGTGGTTTTACTTCGTATTTGACCTGAGACTTTGACCTTGGATTTCTTTCAATTTTCAACTTTGCACGCTCATAATTTCTTTGTTTGAGATCTGATTAACTTGCCATTTGAACTCAGGTGTTTCTTGATTTGATGTCTACAACTTTTGTTATTTGTTTGAGTCCAAAATTAGTCATTTGAAGTTATCAATTTGCCCCTAAAAGTGCTCAGATGACTATTTCATCTCCAAATTTCTTCCACACTTTGCCATTAGTATCATAAGCCTTGTAAATACTCAAATAAACCTTGCCCAAGTGATTAAGAATGAATAATTAAGGCCATACAGTAACTAAGTATAAAACATGAGTTTAACGAGCATGGAATTTCCATAATACACAGTAAAAAGGACGATAAAATGCAATATTTGACACGAATCACACCCCATAACTAACGTGTTGTTAGTCCCTAATCACATAGTAAAAGATTTATTCGTGTCAATTTTTGCAATTTATTCAAAAATTATAAAACAATTATAGAGATCCAATTTCGCAAGATGTACGGTTGCATTTAGCTTATGCAAAAAGCCGTTAAACCCCCAGGGCGAGTTTGTCCTCCTAAGAGTATACAGTCATGATACTCACAAAAATCATTTTTTTCTCAAAATGCATTTCATTTTTAGTCAATTTCAAGACGTTTGTAAAACGAATAAAATGATGAAACGAATTGCCCTCGATCAAAAGTGAGGTTGACACATAATTTTAAAATTTTATTGCGTAAAAGTTCATATCGCCATTCTTTAATCGAACAAAGATATTGATATTACCAACGACTTAAAAATATTTTTCATTCGAACAATGAATAAGTGTAACATCACTTACAATAGGAAAGAGGACACAAAGCTCACATATGGGGTCTACTTATGAATCTTTTAAATTTATCGAGTCATTTAGCTTTTAACAATGGTGCAAGTGTAATTCGTGATGTGCATAGGGTGTCAATACATGAATCATATGATTTTATAAGGCACAATAATTATGAAAAATAAATTAAAAATCTATTTGGACAGGTTAATCCTTGATAAGTTTATTTCTTTTAACAAATTGAGGTAATTTAGAGAGTAAACATTTAGGAAAAAAGCCTAGAAAGAAAGAAAATATTTTAAAGTTTTTTCAAATTTTTTCAATTTTTTAATTTAAATTATTATAGTTGTTTCATGGAGAAACTTTTGTCAATAAACACTAAAATTTAACTTACTTTTATTTTAATTTTATTTATTTTATAATAAACCAAATTGAATATGATGTGTGCAAATATATTATGACACCTCCTAACTAAAACGTTGCATTGTCCATAATGTACTTTAAGAATAATATTCAATTCAAGTTATAGAAAGATGATATTCAATATGGGGCGATCCCCAGATATCACGTTTGATAATCTTGTAAAACGCATTAGTAACAAGGGAAAAAATAAATAATTTGTTGTTAATTTTTTAATAAAATATGTATAAAATAAAAATATCATCGTTCAATTTAGCATAAACTAGAAGATGAAATTTTTTGGGGTTCACCCCAAAAACGTGTTGACTTTGCAGGTTTAACGGTGAACTCCTATGATTTTTCATGCATGTCGAAAAATAGGAGTTTGATTTATGCAATGATGGGGGGGGGGGTGATTCGGGCAGAAAAAATAAATCATCATAAATTTTGAATAAACATATTTTTGAGTGATGGGTTGTTTGGATTTAGCGGGGTAGGTAAAATCGAGAGGAATAAGTGTGACGTCTCTCGGTTGTAAAATCAAATTAGTTCCAAGAAATTCAATATGATCTCTCCCGAATTTTTCAAATTGGATTGGGGGTAGGTCACATATTGGAAGAATTTCCATCATAGAAAACAATCCATGTAAGCATCCCTCGACAAGACTCGGATTAAAATCGTCAAGACTTTCATTTGATTCTTATGGTAGTTTTAATGGTTGGAATTAATGGTGACGGGATTTTTTTTAATTTCTGTAAATTCATCAAATGCGGGTTGATTTCATAAGAAATAAAGTCGCTTTAAAAAAAAATATTCTAAAAAGGTTTGAGATAAAATAGGGATTTTCAACTCTAATATTTTTTGAAGAAGAGTTCAATTCATTTTAAGGTGCCTTTAATCCAATGACGTCATCATTTTTTAATATTTATAAAATTGAAAGCATTTGCGTGAGAGAAATTTCCATTTCTTTTAGGTTTTGGGTCATTGGGGACACATTTTGTTCCCAAGCTATTAGCTGTTGATCACAATCCTCTGATTCTACATATGGTTCAACATATTTTTTTTAAAGTTTCGCAAGAATGAGGTTCAATTCTTCTATTTTGATTAATTTGCAAGTAATCGCCAAAAGACATCGGTATAACAATTTTGCTAAGTATTATTATAATATTTTGTAAAACTATTATTATAATATTTTTACTACCGTTATTGTTAAAATATTGTGACCCATTATACTACTACTACTACTACTACTACTACTACTACTACTACTACTACTACTACTACTACTACTATATTGTGAACTATTATCAAAACTATTAGAACTATTGAAACAATTAAGTGAAGACATACTTACAAAAAGTTTGCTTTTTGAGAATTTCGAAGCATGTGCATTATAATTTTTCTTGGATCTCAAATGGTTAGGTGACTACAAAAAAAAAATAATATATATATATATATATATATATACAAAAATATGAACGAAAAAATAAATTAATTAAATTTTAAATAAAATCTTGACCATGGTGCCACTTTGACAAGACATTGCCGAGATCAAAGTAATAAATCAATTAAGTTTTAAATAAAATCATTCCCTGGAAACGACGCCTTTTTGACAAGGCGTTGTCAAAATCAAAGAAATATATCAATTAAGTTTTAAAGTAAATCATTCTCCCAATAATGGTGCCATTTTGATTGGGCAAAAAATGAGCGTCGTAGAAATATGTTTATCGTTATCGTCACTTTTGCACATCAATATAAAACCTTAACTACACATGTTTAGTACGTATATCGGCTAGTTGAGATACATAATCCATAGGGAATGTTGTTTAAAATTTAAATGATATATTACTTGTAAAAAAATATGAAGATGAATTTTCATTTTTAAGTGTTTTTGCACTACAATTATGCTAGGCAAATATTTAAACTAAATTTATTAGCAAATATAAAAAGCATAGGTTGAGAATTAAATCCCGCACTTCAAAATACGTAGCATAAATAGTTACATGGTTAGACACGTTTAAAATAGGATTAATACTGATTTAAACAATTATTTAAACCCGAAGTGTCACTCCCCAAATTTTTATAAAAGTCTAAATACGAGCTTGGCATTAAAAATAATCCTAAAATTACACACGCAATGCCACAAATATGGTGATTACGTGATATACCCCATTAAGGTCCTTTCGGGGTATTTTTAGAAATAATTAATCTATTAAAAATCGATCTATTCCATCATATCTTAGCGAAGAAACTACACACCCAAAATGAGTTTATTAATCTCAAGCTAACCAAAATTACCTAGAAAGCATTTTTAATGAATTGAATAAAACAAGCTGAGGGAAGAAATATTTTTAAAAGGAATAAAATGATTTTTAAAGTGAACACTTAATTATGAAAGCATTTAAACTAATTAGAGAAAATAAAATAAAAAAAGAGAACATTTATTAATGTCTAAAATTAAAAATTACAAAAACTAAATGAAGACTAAAACTACACTACACTAAAATTTTTGTCTAAAATTCGATGTAAAAATAATGAAACCCACTAAAAATATTGTCTACACTATGTATCGAAAGAAGGTCTTGGGGGTATCTTTAGAATTTTGTAAAAATGTTGGGTACGTAAATTGGCACTAATTAAATAAGTTTGTGATTGGAATTTGCGCATCTTTTCAAATCAGTATCGAACACGACATTAATGCTTTTACAAATTCGTATCAGAGCTTTTTAAGGGGAGTGCATACCCGTTTACAAAATGGTATGAGAGCCGGTTACACTATTTTGTTGTGTGTTCCTATTTTTTCACAAAATTGTGTGATATTGATTTTTTTTTTGAAAAATCATATTTTTAAAAATTGTCGGAATGTTTCCAAGTGAAAGCTTATATAATCGATTGCCAATTTTTGATGGGTCTAATTATGCTTATTGGAAATCCCTCATGAGATCCCATTTAAAAGCAATCAATGAAAGAGTTTGGGTCATTTGTGAAAGAGGTTGGAATCCTCCCACTGTCACCGCGAATAATGTCATGAATTTAAAACCTGTGTCAGACTTGACTGAGGATGAGTAGGTGGAGCACTTTTAATTCACGTGGGAATACTGCAATTTTTGGACACGTCACCCCTGATGAGTTTTGACGTATTATGACGTGAACCACATCTGAAGAAGCGTGAGATATTTTGCAACTCACCCACGAAGGCACTAACGCGGTCAAAGAGTCTAAAATTCAAATTTTGACCACTCAATTTGAGACGATCACTATGCTAGAAACTGAGTGTTTGATGAGTTTTATGCACGTTTGTCTAATATTGTCATCACTAGTTTTAATCTTGGTGAGCATATACCTAATGCACGAGTGGTTAAAAAGATTTTAAGATCGCTGTCTAAACGTTTTATCCAAAAAGTGACTATTTTAAATACCTTACGATATTTGAGTCGTCCGAAACTAGAACAGTTGGAAGAAGACCTCCAGACGTACGAAATTGACATGTTCCCCGACAGTGTCAAACCTAATAATAGAGGGATAGCTCTTAAAACCCAATCTACGAAGGGAAATGAAGTATCCACGAGTGAGAGGAAAAAGAAAGTGAGTTTTTGTGAGTCCGAATCTGAGGACGAGTTTGATTTTGGCATGGCCCTGCTTGCAAAGAATTTCAAAAAAATTCTTGAGTTTTCAAAACAAAATTCTTCCAATAAAAAGTTTTCGGAGAAAAACAAAAAGAAAGACAAGGCCAAAGAAAGTGGTGAGAAAGAGAAAGAGGGTGGGGAAGATTTAGAAAATTTGAAATGTTTTAAGTGCGAGGGCAGTGGGCATAAGTCGTTTGAGTGTACCACTAGGATTGGGAGAGAGAGAAAGAAAATAGGCATGCCTTCCACTCTTAGTGATAGTGAGGGAGTTGAGTCCAGTAAAGGTTTAGCACATGGGATGTGTGTAGCTTTTTCGAGTCATGTGAGCACACCCACTTTGTCCCACGATGATTATGTACACGAGAGCGATGACAATGAGTCGAGTGTTTCTAGTGGGGGTGAGAGAGAGTTTGAGAGTGGAGATGAAAGTGATCTCCAAAAAGCTTTTAGGGATTTTAACACCGAAACCTTGAAAACAAATAAGTATAATAAGGATTTAGGCCGTCGGGTTTTAGAATTGGAGAGAGGGAGAATTTTGATGGAGGGAAAACTGTGACTTGATCGACACATTGTCTAGTCTGATGATACCTGTATCCTAACTCAAGAGTGATCTCGAACATGCCTGGGAGGTCAAAGTCCCTTTAGAGAATGCATATAAGAAGGTTGAAAAGATAGTTCTCAATCCAATTTTGGGTAGTGGTGAGAGTATAGGAATAAGACATGATGGTGCATCCACTTCTTTTATTGCTCGCGAGCTTGTTCCCACTTTAGTGTTAGATCCACATGACTCTCAAACTGACCCACCTAGGAGTCCCGTACCTGTTAGGAGAGCGTGTAGGAGACATTTTGAGAGAGGTGTACCTAGGCCAGTTTATGGTTGTACACACTGTAAGAGAAGAGGATACCCGAGATAGTTTTGTTTTAAGTTGGGTTATGCGCCACGTTATGCTACTACATGTGTCCACACGCACGCACCCACACCTGACTCTCCGGATGATTACATGAGAGAGTTTGCACATATTTGGGAGCAGGTAAAGTTTTTGGTCAAGACTTCACATGATTTGATGGAGTTGTTTTAAAATATGTCACTATCTTTGGAAAACTCCACCGCACCTACCGGTTGAGGTCTAGACATGTTTACTAGCATAAGTTGATTTACATGATGATATTTTTACCTATTGCTATTATGCATCATTTTATATTTATATTTTCCATTTTGATATATTTTTCAAAGACCAAAAATAGATTTTTATTTTTGAAAATTTTTGGAAAAATACAAAAAAAAAATATTTTCATAAAATTTTTGAATAAGTCAAAATGAGTATTTTTTTGTTTACACCATATATGAATGCACATTTAGGATGACTGAGTCACAACATCATTCCGTATCCATGTGACTATTTGATAGTGTTTTGAGACAATATATTGTGTCATTCATGTGCTTTACAAAGTTTGGAGTCTTTGAGATGATATATAGTGTTGCTACCTACATGTTTGACTCATTTGTCCTTTATTGCACACGTGCAGGAATTTGTTTGACTTTTATGCTTGTCTATAACATGTTGGTTGAGTGTTTCCATCTCAATTATGTCTATACAACCAACCAAATGCAATAAAACTTAACAAGAAAGAAGTGCGTGTTATAAACCGTTTGTGAGTTTGTGTGATTTATTTTGAAAAACGAAAAAGGTCTACGAAAGGTATCTTATTTTTTCTTTCGAGATAAAGTCACCGTTTAAATGGACCAAAAAAGGTGTGGAATTAAAATTAATCGGGTCCAATGAGGTTTAAACGAGCCTGAAAAAAATTGAAAGGCAATAAAAAGAAAATTATGCCAAAAAGGGGCCAACAAGTTTTAGCTTTATCACCTCATAAGAAAAATAAAAAGAATTATATTTTAATGAGGGAGTTTGGATGGAATTTAAAACGGTTTTCACGTCCTTGAAAGTCATGAAAAAGCATTACATAGTTTCGGACGTTATTGGTGTGGAAATCATTTATACTTTGATTTGTTGATATGATTAAGATGATGTCATCTAAATCCAACAATTTTACACTTAAACACTATTTTGATGTTCATTCGTTAGGAGTACACTTATGCATCGTGCACACATGTCATGATTGATTCGATTTTCCTATCGAATTTATTCACACCCATTCATTCCATTTCCTTGATTTGGTTATCTTAGTGTAAATTCGTGGCGTGTGACTTTTGTAACATCTTTTTTGCATTTTCTTATGAACAATCTGACAAATAAAAAATAGTTTGTTTGCCTTGTTTACCGTGACACCTCGTTTAATTGGTTTATTTCGGACAACTAAAAGGGGGAGAATAAATTATGATTTTATGGGGGAGTTTATGTATGGGGGAGAATTGATTATCATTTCATGTTTATCCTTATATCATTTTAAAATCAATATGTCACGAGGTATTTTCTTTGTCTCATGTGTGAAGGTACAATCAGGGTAGATCGTATGTTGTTGAGGCGTGTCAGTGGAAGAAGAATATACAGTGCATCCTGCGCAAGGTGGAGTGTGGTAAGATGCAAAAGAAGATGTTAGATACTTTTAGACTTGCTGGAGCGGCCTTATAGTGATGGGAATCAGTTACCACCGTCGAGGAGAGAAACATGATGATGATTGTTGATTTTTGGGTGTGGTTTGACCGTAAGAATTTTTCGCCAGCAGTGGAGATCGAGATGTGGAAGAAATTCAGTGAGGTGACCCAGGGTGATTGATCCGTAGCAGAGTATGAGGAGGAGTTCACCCATTTAGCTAATTTTGTGCTAGACGAAGTGAGAAACGGGGAGTGGAAGAAGACGAGGTTTATAAATGGATTAGCCTGGAGGATTATGCAACACTTGATTGGTAACCTAGCATTGGTGACGTACAATGATGTCATCAATCCATCATCATTACACTGCCAGGAACATTGCTTTCACATGAAGGGGAGAAAGAGAGGAGGTGAGCCCAACCATCAGGGGCAGGTAGGTGGGGGTACTCTTAGCGGAGCATAGTAGCAGGTTGGCAGGCAGAAGGGGAAGGACTCCCGGTAGGGGAACTCTACCAAGAGATTCAGATCTGGGGGATATCGACTGGATTTCCAGCAGGGTCCCGATCAGCAGCAGTACTTTGTTCCTCAAAGCTTCCAGGGCCAAGGGAATGGCGGGGGAGGCTAGCAGAGACAGGATCAGTGGCAGGAAGGATTTTCTTCGAAGTGCTTCTTTTGTAGAGAGATAGACCATAGGAGGAGAGATTGTCTCGAGAGAGGCATAGGACAACTACATGACGAGGTTCTAAATGTACAAGCACTACAGCAGTTCATAGGCCAGTTTAGACGAGAGGACTTCGATCAGGGTTCCATTGACAATGTGAAGCAGTTAGAGTATATAGGTAAATTTTCTTTATTATCCTACGAGTATGGAGGCAATTTTTATGATATGGGGGCATCTCAAATAAGATTATGAGCACTAGAATTCACGAGTCAGTCAGATTTAGTGAGTGAATTGGTCATAATAACCTTATTAAGTATATATGTTATTAATTACCGTGGGGGTAGCGGGGCTCTTTGGTGTGGCCTATGAGAGAGAGGGTGTGTAAACTAAGATGATGTTTACATTAGGTACCATCTCCAGATCTTGCGATTATTCTACGGGATAGTCAAAACCCTGTAGTATCCAAGAAGTAGACCTTATCCTCAAAGAAATCGTAGAACCCATCTAAGATCTTAGAGGGAAGTTCAAACCTATTTGGAGTGGCCCTTACATTGTGAAAAAAATCCTATCAGGCGGCGTTGATGAGGCGTAAACTTTATATTTAAAACGCGTCATTGGGTGTTTACAACCTATACAAAACAAATACCACAAACTTAGTACACTAATGGAAGTGTAGCGGGAAGTAGGGATCGAATCCACAGGGAATGTCGTATAGATTTTAATTGATTTATTACTTCAAGAATAAAAATGTAAAAGGTGATAGGTTGGTATAAAAGAAAAGGGGAAAAATTAAGAAGTTAAAGATAAATAGGAATTAATAAAACAAGACTCGGGATCGCATTCGCGCCATGGGCTAAATAACAAATAATTAGAATTTCGATTCGAAAACCGAGCATTTTTAGTTAATCATAAACATCATGCAAGAAGAAATTTAACACAAAGTTACGAGATAAAAAATTTAATTCAAAATGGTCACACGTGGATTAAAATCGGGTTATCGCTATAAACACTAGCATTGTGTGACAAAAAACATTAAACGCATAATAAATCAATTTTAATACGCGAGGTTTCAATTAAATGCTATTTTACACAAAATCTAATTTTTGGAGCTCGACACCCATACATGGCGGACACACGACCCAAACCCTATTTAACTACATACTATATATGAATAAACTAATTAAACAACTAATTAATAATTAAAACAAGAAAACAATACACTACAACAATTTATCTACGCAAGAAATAAATATAAAGCAAGAAATCTACACTAGAAATCTTGTAAATAAATGACAAAGCAAGAAAATAAGGAGTTACAACTAAATTAATTGGTAGGGGGTTATGAATAGTACACTTACAATCCACAAATGAGGCAAACCCAAATGAAAGATAAAATGAGCTCTCAAAACCCTAACCTTAAACTAATTAAAAAGATAGATATTTTCTCAAAATGAGATAAAGTGTTATATATACAAAAGGCAAAATGGAAAACTTGTAAAAAAAATGAAATCTGAAAACAGGGGACCGAATCGATTCGAAGGTGCGAGATTCGATTCTGTGCTGGGGTACCTCAGCATTGCTTGTTTGCCGAATCGATTCACAAAGGTTCGAATCGATTCACACTTGATACTTTTGAATTCCTCCCTTTTTTAAAAATCCCGACTCCAAAAATGAATAAGGTCCGCAATGTTTTTAATGGCCATTTCGTATGTTGCGTTTGTGCCAAACTGAGACCAAAAATGTAAACCCGAGCGAATGGGGAAGCTCCATGGACCTCCCATCACAACTCGCGACCAACTGCTACAATGCCACAAACCCAATTGGTGCGTGGAAACCATCTAAGGATTTCAACCCGAAACCCATATATTATGCCAAATGTCAAAATCCACTATGAAAATACAAAGCTCCACAACCTCCATTAATGGTGAGAAAAGACCCATTTCATGAAATTGGCCAAAAATCAACGATCCGTATGCGCGTGTGGTAAAACATTATGCTCCAATTTCAGATGAAAGGCTCTAATTTCAGACGAAACCAGAACCCGATCTATCTCCCAAAACCTCCATTTCTGAAATTTTTTGTAAGTTGGACAAAATAGAAAAGGACACAAGGGTTATTATTCAAATTGTTAGTACATAAAATATTAAATAAATTCCTTATAATTTCCCCCCATTAAACGTCCGTGGAATACTCATTCGGACTCTGATTCGAGCGCCATTCATGGCCATGAAAAGGTTGTCCTGAGAGCTGTAACTTTCGTTAAGACTTTGGTCAAAAATACCAAAGTTTGAAATTATCGAATTGCCCCTGAACGTGCAAACTTCAACGAAACTTTATCGAAACGCGATGAAACATCACACTAAGCACCATAACACCTATAACATCTCAATAATACCTCAAATAACATGTTATCACATAACACGGAGGTTGTCTGATTAATGAGCATAATTATAGAAATTACGGTACCGAGGGGGCGACAAATGCATAAATTAGCGGGTGAAAAATGCAATATTCATGACTTATCACACCCCCTAACTTAGACAATGCTAGTCCCTAGATATGAAGTTCTAAGAAAGAAGAACTATAAGAACATCACAAAATAGTAGAAATATACAAAAGTGATAAAAACCACATTAGCGGACATATGATTGCATTTAGCATATGCAATAAGACGTTAAATCCCTAGGTTACCCTAGTGGACGAGTGTCGTCTCGTGAGGGTTTTTAGGGATGAAACCACAAACATCATATAGTTTCCTTAAAATATGTCCAATCAACATGCGATAAAGTCAATAATAACGAAAAATATTTCAAAATGTTATTAGCATATCGAACGAATTCAAACAAAAGTTCGTTGTTATTAACATTATATAACGAACTTCATAGAATTGAAACCTTAAAAGTGGGAGGGAGGCGAGCACATGTATAATATGATTTGGTCAAAACATAAATAAACTGGATAAACATTAAAGCGTGCATATAGCAATCCTCATCGGGCATTACACTCAACAAATGAAATCGCCTTGAAAATGGAGGTAATACACGGGACATGCGAGCATAAAGAGTAAATGTAAATGGAAACAAGGCCGCGCACATATCACAAATGAAGAACGCAATATATAAAATAAAAAATTGTAATCTCAATGAAAGATACCACTCATTAAAGGAGGAAAAATGTATTTTCACAGATTATTAAAACAATTAAAACTGTTAAATTGAACTCACCCTAGGATCACATAGAACTTTTACAGGGTTGTAATGTAGATTTGGGGTCAAGGTACGAAATGAAGGGTATATGTACGGATTCAAAGTTGTTCAGGGATGGAAAACTTAGGATAATGGTAAATAGCGGGCAATTCCAAAATTGGAAAACAAGTTCCCAAACAAGCATTAAATGTGACAATAGGAGGGCGACAAGGATTATTGAACACAATATAAAACGTATGCAACTTTCTCTTTTCTTCTTTTCCTAACTTTTTCTTTTGTTTTCTTTTGTTTTTCACTTTTCTTTTATTTTTCACTTTGTTTTCTTCACTTTTCTCACTCTCACATGCTTAATTTGCAACGACAACACAATAACATCATTCAATCCCAAGTATCATTCCAAACAAAGGTATGGAAGGTAACATGTTTGGTTTATAACTCCAATGTGGAGTTGGTTATAGAATTTTGGGGTTATGAAACGAAAGGCTATAGTTAGACTCAAAGGGGTTGACTAGGGAAACATTAAAGGTCAAGGCTAATATGGGTGATATAAAAAAGATTGCCTATGATAATTTTCTAAAGTTTACTCAATTCTCGAGTCAACACAGATTTTAAAAATCATGATCAAGTAACACATTTCAAGATATAAACTCAAATAATGAACGATCAATGAAAGAATAGAGAGATTACCAACGAGTTCAGTGTTTTCAAAGAGGAAAGAATAGTGTATAACACTCACATATGAAGGTATGTCTCTAATCTCACTTATGTAAGTATATACAATGCAACAAAAGATTACCGAGTTATAAAAATCTTACACCAAATCAATATAGCAAGGAAAACGCATGTGCTCATGGGATAAAGTTTAATTCATGTAGTTATTCGTAATGTCAATGATTTGAGGACTAAAGTCTAATAACTTCTAAAATCGAGAACATGCATCATTGAATTGCTAATGGATCTGGAAATTATTGAAATTTATCATCGAAAACAAGGGCAAAAATCCCATCAAAAGAAAAAAAATCAAAAATTTTCAATTTTTAACAAAAAGCATGTCTTGTAACAAAGATGTGATCAAATCCATGGACTAATTATGAAACAGATAGAATATCCTACACCTTCTAGCTTAAATATTTCATTGTCCTCAATATGTATTAAGAACATTACCCAAAGATAAGAAAAGAATAATATTACCCAAAATTATAGCGATCCCCGATAAGCACGAGTCCAAAGAATCTGCAAAACAAGTTAGTACCGAGCATAATAAAAATAATAACTAAAAGTTTAACTAATTAAACTAGACTAAACTAAAAGGAAAGAAAAACTAAAGAAATAAAGAATAAAAATCTAACTATTTACAACCTACTATTTGGACTTCACACTAACTATACACTAGAAGTATAAATAACTGAGGATCCACCCAAAATGGGATTTGAATTTGAAAGATCAACGGTGGACCCTCTAAAGAAAACATGCCTCCTGAAAGATATGAATTTCGTTTGACCAACCGAAGGAATGTGGGTGGTGGAAAAGGTGAACCATCGCCAAATATCAATTTTGGGCGAACGATGGGTGATTTGGATGCTAAGGGGGACAGGACTAGATTGATCTCTGTAAAATTGAAATCACATCCCCAAGGTTTTTCAATTGGAAGGGGATGTGGGGCTAGTGCAAGTGAATAGCCCATGAGATAAGCGTATCCAAATAACATTCTTGTTCAAGAATCGGTTCAATGTCCTCAAGACTTTCAACCGATTCTTGTGATAAATTTAATGGTTCGATAATAGTGGGGAATAAAGGAAAGGAAGGACCATTGAAAGTGCTTGGATCAGTCTCAATTATTTCTTCCTCAAAAAGGGGTGGAGGTAAACTACAAGTTTCAACCTCAATCGTGCTTTTTGAAGAAGAAATGATCTCATCGAGTTGGAAATTTTTTTATTTGTCCAAGCTTCATAAATCTCAACTTCATCATTCATTTCCTTATTTCCACTAAGCAAAGTTTGTTCACAAGGCGATGAGGGATTACTTACAAACTCTTGAATTTCACGCTCAGTGCGCTCATCCTCAAGAATTTATAGGCATTCTCTTATAGTATTAGGAGTGTGACTTGGAAAGATATTCTCATAACAATTATGATTATCTAAAGATTTATAGCGTGACATTTCAAAATAGACAATTCAACAAAAGCAACAAGCGTCAAAATTTTAATTTCTCGAAACAATCTAGCACAAGTAAAAAATAAAGAGTAAAATAAAGGATACAAATATGAATAAAAGAAATATTACAAAATATAAAATCAACTACAATCTAAAACTAAACGCTCCCCGATAACGGTGCTATTTTAAATGATTTTTTATTTTTTTTCTAAGAAAGCATACTTTGTAACTAACATGTGATAAAATCCATGGACAAAACAAACAAATGGATAAAATATCCCACACCCCCTAACTTAAATGTTTCATTGTCCTCAATGCTAATCAATAACAAAACATAAAGAGAGGAAAAGAAAGATATTACCTACAACGACGCTAAAAACTTGGTTTCTCTTTAAAGAGTGTTTGATTCAAGTGCAAATCTTTCGCAACAAGTAGTAACTGGGTAAGACCGGGATCGTATTCCTCAGGGATTGAATGCTCTTAGGAGAACAAGATTAGGATAAAAGGTATTCTCTAAACATCAAAAAGTTAAAGTGTAAAAGATGATTTGATTGTTTGAAAAGGTGATTGTGATTAACCGCTAAACTAACATGCGTGTAATTAGCACATAATATGTCAACTACAAAGATATACCAAAACTAACTAACCTAAGCTTGAGTTCAAGAGATAAAAGGGATTTAGGATTATTCTCCAACCTTGGATTTGTAAGTAAAGATGATAGGTATTGGTTCAAATTAATTCTAATTGAGCATAACTAATTTTATCCAAACATCAACCATGTAGAGACTAAACTCGTCGATGGAGGATTAGAGATAATTAGTTATTGCTAAAATGGGTTGGGGTTGTAGTAAAGCATCAAAAACTACCCATTGCATGATAAGGGAAGTTAAGATACTAGGATACTCTAATACCAACACATGAAGTTCAATTAGAACAATTCTAAACCAAACCTTAAATATGAAGTTTAAGCATCCGAGGAGGGATTATGAAGGAGGGATTATGATCCCCAACCTTAAGTTTAGCTACTCGTACTAGAAACTAGGATACATGTGTAAAGGAACCACATATTTAAGCAAAGCATCAAGTGTAAACATAAGACAATTAAAGCTATGGTAATAAATACAATTTAAAACTAAAGAATACAAGCAGATATGGATTGAATGAACAAAGCATGCATTAATTAACATCTAACTTGTGAGAATTCAAAGCTTTACATCTAGGAAGAGCAATAAATGCACTTGACCTAGGAGAGAGAAAATAGTGTTTTTATGTATCCCACTTCTAACCAAAGCAATCTATATCTTCAAATGAAGGAAAACAAGGAATAAATCCCCAAAATTCTATCCAAAATGGCAAACTAGTAAATAAGGAGAAAACTTAAAAATCTGTAGAACCGAATTGGTTCAACAAAGTCCGAATCGATTCGCAAATGGGAAGGAGGTGCACTGTCTTCTTTCGAATCTATTCGGTAAAGCCTGGATCGATTCAGACCTGCTCTCAAAATGGAATTTCTTTGCTTTGGATTTATTTTCACCAAGCTTCACCGAATCGCCCGTAACTTTTTCATCATAGATCACATTCATGCACCGTTGGTGACCAAGAGAAGATGATAAGGAGGGCTACAGCTTTCGTGAAGATATTGGGAGTAAAGCCCAAATGCTGATTATACTAAAATACCCCCTGAAGCTGCAACGGTCAATGAAACTTTTCCAGAACTTATCCAAACTTCACAACTTGCATTCCCGAGACCTATAAAAGCTCAATTAAGTCACACATAATATATATATATATATATATATGACTAAAATAGGTTTCAGTTAATAAATGAGCATAAGAACTGAGAATAACAAGTATAGGAATGCTAGAATGTACAAATTAACGGGGTTATAAATACAATAAAAGTGACTTATCACACCCTCTAACTTATACATTGCTAGTCTCAAGCAATGAAGTATGAAGAAACAAGGGCCATCAACAAAACCAAAACAGGATAAATATGTACAGAGAATGAAAATGCCACTTTCGTAGGCGAACGATTTCATTTAGCGTATGCAATAAGTCGTTAAACCCCCAAGTGGCCCTAGGGGATGAGTGTCGTCTCGTGAGGGTTTCCAGGGATGATACCCGTAAACATCAAGTCAACTCAATAGTGATTTGGCAAAAACAAATACTTAGCTCAACAATTATTAAAGAATCATAGTCTATTAACAAAGTGAACAAAGTTCACACAAAACTTTCATAATCCATGTAAATGCAAAAGCATGCATAACTGAAGTTCTTTTCGGATGTTACACTCAACAAATGAAAACGCTCAGAAATAGGATGTAACACACACGGGACATGCAGGCATAAAGAGTAATTGTAAAAGGAAACCAGTATGCGCACGTGTCATCAACAAATAACGATATATAAAAGTGAAAAATACAATCTCATGAAAGGATATCACATATTAACCGATGTGAAATTCACTTAAACAGATTATCGTTAATGTTCGACCTTTGAATCACATCACCCTAGGATCAAATATGACTTTTCGGGTTGAAATTTGGGGAAGTCTAGGATTCGAAAGCGAAGGACTATGTACAGGAGCAAAGGGGATTCAGGAATAGCATGCAGGATAATGGAATTAGTGGGCAATAAAGGAATTGAATTGAATTCCAAAAGAAAATTATTCATGAGAGTAGAACTTTTATTTCCATGTACTTTAGTGCCATTTTATTCTATTTTTCTTGTTTTCTTTTTCTTTTCCTCCTTTCTTTTCTTTTCTTTGTCCACTCATTGCTTAATTGCAATCCAAGTAAGATAAACATCATTCAATACGGGGAATAATCCCAAATCAAGGTACGAAAAATGTATATATGGGTAAAATTCCAATGTGGAGTTAGTGGGGGGATTGGGGAATGAAACGAAAGGACATAATAGGGTTCAATGGGGTTAACTAGGAACATGTATAAGGGTAAGGTTAATGTCGTATGGGTTCAACAACAAAGAGGTCATATGATCCTTTCTTAAAGTTTCATGTGATTATCGAGACTCAACCGCATTGAAAAACATGCTCAAGTGATAAGCCAATTAATATGCAATCAATGAAAAGAAAATGAGATTGTCAACAAGATAATTTTTCAAGAAAGAGATAGAGTATATGTATACACTCACAATTGAAGATAAGTCTCGAATCTCACTTATGCAAGGGTATAGCATGCGCCTTATGATCACGAATTAGAATAGCTTTAAACCAAATCGTAAAAAATTATTTGTGTATTGCGCTCAAAGCTTAACAATTTAATTTTATGAGGTTATTCACAATGCAAATAATAACGGGCTAAAGGATAATAAACCATTAGCTCTAAGCATGCATCATCTCTATACAAAAGGCAAAGGCGATCATATACGTAATCATTAGAGACAAGGGAGAAAAATAAGAGCTTGAAATTAATTATTTTTTAAATAAATAAATGCGAATTAATAATAACATGTTAAACGATAATATAAATGTAACCCATACCCCCTAACTTGAAATGAACATTGTCCCCAATGTTAGTAGGGACAAAAAGGGAAAAGAGGTGAGAAAATAGTCACCCAGAAAGGAGAAACTCGGGAGCCGCTCAACAGCGTACTTGTTACATGTTAGTACAAAAAAAAACAATATATACCAAGGAGAGATATAGACAAGAGAAAAATAAAATAAAGAAACTGAGAATTTTCATTAATATAATCGAGTTTTGTACATGTGTTAGAAAACCAAAATGTGTAAATATACTCAAGTATTATCACTAACACAGCCTACGCAACTATAATATTTAAAAAGCAATAACAAAATAACCCAATATTCTTCCAAAAACAGCAAATACATATAAAAATAAACCCAAAACAGCAGTAAATATATAGGGCGGGTCCCTATGGAAAGTTAGGGCGGCAGCTAGAAGAACTAGGTGCGTTGTGGTCACGCGGGGCCTAAGGATAAAATAAGTAAGGAGGCACAACAGCCTCGCCCCCGTGTAAAAGTGAAAACTGGTCCAGCTGCGCCCGTGCTAGCATAGAAATATCCGGCTCGTATGCACCCTGAAAATCAAAAAATCCCCTCTCATGGTTGTCCCTAAAAGAAGTAAAATCTGTCTACAATGTACCCATCCTCATAGACAACTCTCGAATGTGTCCCATAAAATGTGTAATGAAAAATATGTTACTAAGGCCGTTTATAAAAATAAACTATTTAAGTAAGTACGATCTATTTTTTTAGGAAACTCTTTTCTTAAAAACCAAACTATTTGAACACAAGATGTGTTTAACAAATCAGTATGTACGAGATCTATTCAAGATTTGAATAACAGGTTTATAAAGTAGTTCAAAAAACTTAAACTCAGCACAACTAAGAATGAGATGAGGAGATGTAGAAAGATTATGTTCACGATGTTTTTTACGTGGTAAAACCTCACCAATTGAAGAAACATCCACGACTCCCTCTACGGAGTAAAATGAAAAATCCACTGAAACAAATATATGAGTTACAAACTATATAACTAACATGCAAACAACTCAGACCTATATAAGTTTAGGAATGTACCCTCTAGTGTCCTTATAACTTCTCTGTAGTTCTGATTGTAGATCTAGTTCTCCCAGTTTTTTAACTTCTGATTTGTTCCAGCACTTTACATCGACTCTTGGTTCACAAGATCTTATTACCAACACTTTTCGTGTTATAGGGTGAAAGTGTTTGTGAAGGTGCTCTCTAACACATGCATGCACACACACACACACTTATTAAGTACAAACAGTCCTAACAAATTACAGTAACACTATATGGTGTGATCTTTTCTTTTTCTTTCTTCTTACAAAACTTTGAACCTTATTTGACCTTTAAATCAATCCCAGAATCCACGGATACCTTGCTAGGAAGACAGACAAGGTCTTAATCAATCTCAGAATTTAGAAAAGCTTTTCGAGATTGAAAACCTCCAAGTGAGATTCCAAACTAGGTCAAAGGTTTAGTTTTACAAGAACTAGAAACAGAAAGCATTTATTGTTGATTTCAAAGTAAACAAACGTTTTATAGAAAATAATCAACAATATATTTCTCAAGATGAGAAATAAAGAATGAAACTAAGTGTAATGTAACATGAATAACTCAGATCTGAATTTTCTATGAAATCAGAAAGTAGATCTGAGTAAAAGTTTAAGTTGAAAACAAGATCTAACGAACAAGAGGTTACAGCAGCAATTACAAACTCAACTCAAACTCTCAATCACTCAAGAACAATCAGGGTAGTGTTTTGGATATGGAGTTTTGAAGAAGTGTTTGAGTTTGGATGGAAGAGGCTTTGACGAACAGGGTTAGGGTTTCTAACTCTCTCTCTTCTCTCTATTTTATCTCTTCTCTATCTTCTCTCTCTTCTCTCTCTATTTCTCAGAAAAAAGAAAATGGCAAAAGTCTTAGAAGTCTGAGAATAGGGTTCCTTTTCTAGGGTGAGGAGAAGGTTCGAGAGACTGGATCAAAACCAAGGGCCAGGATTAAGTCAAGTTACATTGACTTAGATCGGAGGGTTCTAAGAACGCGGTGCTTAAACGATACCTGATTATTTAAAAAGTTGTACTGGGATTCACCAAGACAACATGCAGATCGTCGATAACCAATGATCCAAGGGCTAAAAACATACGTGTTTATAACTCAGTAAAGAAACACAGTCGTAGCCAATAAGATGAAGACAGATGTTGGACAATAATAGGATATGAAATGCGCGTCCTAAAGTAATTAAAACCACACCCTAAAGTTTACTCCGCTTTCGGATTCTACCCAAGGTAACATTAGGCCAATATACCCAACAAATTATATTTACAAATTGACCACAAAAACTTTTAAATCAAGTTTTAATTAAGAAAATCTTATTTAAAAAATGTTTATAAAATCCCAAAAAATTATTAAAATTCAAACTTAGCGATTTAAACACACTCAACATATATACACACATTATTATGCAGTATGACATGCAATAAATAAATTCTATTGTGTGTGAGTGTTGGCAATTTGTTCTTGATCACTACAAGATAGAGAGATGAAGTAGCAAACAAACTTCTGAGGTTCTTTGGTTTCTAGGGAGGACATAATTTTGTCACAATTTCCAAACTAGATGAGCACTTATACAATGTAGACTCAAGTGAGTCAAAAGCATAAGGGCTTCAATCTCCCCCTTTGTAAATATGAGACAAAATTTCCTTTGAGTCATCTAGGACTCGTAGGGCAACACAAAAAATAAGAAAAACTTATTCCTATCAAAATTCTATCTACCCAATACTTAGAAATCAAAAAGTACATAACTCAACTAAGTACATTTGAATACCCTATTACAACTGTTGAGAGTAACTTTACAATAAGAACATGCAATAGATCACTAAGATCAAGCTGTTTAGCATATGTAAGAATTGAATAGACTCAAATTTCTCCCCCATTTTGTCTCAAATGGACAAAGGAAAAAACTTGGATAAATAGCAAAGTTATTAGTCAGCGTAAACCATACCAATAGATTTACATAAGGAAATGAATCTATTATAATCTAGAGGTTTGGTAAACATATCTGCGAGTTATAGATCAATAGGAAGATAATTGATTTCTAATTCCTTAGATTCAAACAATTCGCGTATAAAATGATGTCTTATTTTAATATGCTTTGTTCGCGAGTGCTGAACAAGGTTTTTAGAAATATTAATCGCGCTTTGATTATCACAATAGAGATGCAATTGGTTTTCTTCAATACCATAATCACTTAGCATTTGTTTAAGCTACATTAATTGAGCACAACAGCTGCCAGCGGCTATGTATTCAGATTCAGCTGTCTAGAGTGATGTGCAGTTTTGTTTTTTACTACTCCATCCTACCAAGTTATTACCTATATAATATCATGCTCCTGATGTGCTTTTACTATCATCAGTACACCCAGTCCAGTCAACATCTGTGTACCTAATTATAGTGCTTGGTGTGTCATTAGTGTACCAAAGTCTTAGATTTAGAGTGCCTTTTACATATTTAATGATACGTTTAATAGCATTCAAGTGTCTCTCTTTAGGGTTACTTTGATATCGAGCACATACACACACAACATACATAATATCAGGACGCGAGGCAGTAAGGTATAGTAAGGTCCCTATCATACTACGATACAGAGTAGGATCTATAGATTTTCCATTTTCATCTTTAAAAAGTTTTAGCGTAGTACTCATGGGCGTTTTAGCATCTTTAGCACTCTCGAGGCCAAATTTCTTTACTATCTCTAAAGCGTACTTGGATTACGATACAAATAATCCTTCTGAATTTTGTTTGACTTGGAGGCCTAAGAAGAATTGTCGCTCCCCCATAAGGGACATATGAAATTCCTTATGCATAGTTTCAGAGAATGATTTGTCTTCTGAGGGAGAAGTTGATCAAAATATAATATCGTCAACATAAACTTGAGCAATAGTGATATGTTTATCAAAATGTTTGACAAAAAGAGTTTGGTCATTTCCGCCTCTTTTGAAACCTTTATATAAAAGAAAACTGGAAAGACGCTCATACCAAGATCTAGGAGCTTGTTTAAGGCCATACAAAGCCTTTTTCAGACGAAATACATGATTTGGATATTTAGGGTCAATGAACCCTTTAGGTTGTTCTACATAGGTTTCTTCAGCCAGTATTCCATTAAGGAATGCAGATTTGACATCCATTTGGTACAGTGTAAAATGCATGTGGCAAGCCATAGCAAAAAGAATACGAACAGATTCTAAACGAGTAACAGGAGCAAAGATCTCGTTGAAATCAATTCCTTATATTTGAGAGTATCCTTGAGCAACTAATCTAGCTTTATGTCTAATTATCATCCCATTTTCATCAGTCTTATTTTTGAAAATCCAACGTGTGCCAACAACCTTTTTGTGATCAGGACGTGGAGCAAGATACCAAACATCATGAATGACAAATTGTAAAAGTTCATCCTGCATAGCAGAAATCCAGTAAGAGTCATTCAATGCCTCATTTACATTCTTTGGTTCCACAAGGGAAACAAAACATGCATAATGTGCATAATTTCTTAGTTGGGATCTTGTATGCACTAGCTCACTAGGGTTACCAACTACGTTATTTATGGGATGATCTTTAGAAACCCAGTTAGGTACTTCAGGTGTCTCAATAGGTAATGAATTATCTATTTCAGAGGAGTCATTTTCTAAAATATTTGTAGACTCTTCCTCAATAGTAAATTCACCAGTCTTGCTTTCTATAGTAGTGTCACTAATAATTACATTTATGGATTCCATCAACGTTTTAGTGCGAAGATTATACACTCGATAAGCTCTACTGTTAGGCGAATATCCTAGAAATATGGCTTTATCTCCCCGGCTCTCAAATTTGGATAAGTGTTCCCTATATTTGCATACATAACAATTAATGCCAAAGGTTCTAAGATATTTGAGATTAGGCTTTTTATTATACCAAAGTTCGTAAGGGGTTTGTTTGGAATTCTTTCTAAGATAGACCCTATTTATAATGTGACACGTAGTACGAATAGATTCTACCCAAAATTATTTAGGTAAATTCTTGGCATGTAACATAACACGTGCCATCTCTTAAAGGGTACGATTCTTTCTCTCCGCAATACCATTCTGTTGAGGGGTCTTAGGAGCACTGAACTCGTGTTTATAACCATTATAGTCACAGTATTTTATAATACTAGTGTCTTTGAATTCACCACCTATATCACTACGAATTCTATTCACTTGAGTATCCTTTTCATTTTCAATCCTAAGAAGAATTTTTAGGAAGGCTTGAAATGTTTCAGACTTTTGTTTTAAGAAGGCTACCCAGGTAAATCTAGTGAAGTCATCAACCATAACAAGGATGTAACTGTGTCCACAGAGACTAGCAGTTTGGGAGGGACCCATTAGGTCCATATGGATGAGTTCTAATGGATTAGAGGTAAGAATATCGTTGACTTTATTATGTGGTGCCTTAACAATTTTACCTTCCTGACTGGAACCACAGATAAGATTTGGTATAAGTTTGATTTTAGGAACTCCTCTAACTATTTCCTGAGAAGTCAGTCTACTAAGGTTATCGTAATTTATATGACCCATTCTGTTATGCCATATCTCATTGTCATCCATTCTGGCAACATTACAGATTTCAGAATTGTTCATGACAGTGTAGCAATTGTCAGGAGTTCTGAATCCAGTAATTATGCATTCACCTTTTTCATTTAAAATTTTGCAATTGTTCTTTGAAAAGGTAACAGTATGATCTGAGTCACAAAATTGCAATATGCTAAGTAGATTTTCCTTAAGACCTTTGACTAGAAGAACATCTTGAAGAATGGTAAGCCCATCTTCTTGGAGAGTTCCTTTGCCTATGATTTGAGATGAAACTCCATCACCAAAAATGGCTTTACCACCAGCAAAGTTGGTTTTGTTTAAAAGTTTAGTTTCATCACCAGTCATATGCTTATAACATCCAGAGTCTAAATACCAACCAGATGATGTGTGTTCAGCTTTTAAAGTAGTGACAACAACATTGCACTTCATCTGAGGTAATAGATCATCTTTTCTAACCCAAATTGCCTTAGTTTTCATCTTGCGCTTATTAGCTCTCAATTGATAAAATTTGCGAGCTCTGGATTTTTGCTGAAAAATGTTTTGTGCATGATTTTGAATTTTGTGAAAGACTTGAGCATTTGGTTTAGGAAAGTGCTTAGATTCCTTCTAGGAAATGTTCTTTTAGGTTTGGTCTTTCTCTTTCTATAATTAGAGTTTCTATATGGCTGTCTAGGAAGTATATAGTTATTGCGATTCCTCCTAGAATAGTTAAAGTTTTGATAGATATGAGGATTATAGACATGTTTAAATAGTCTCCTATCATAGCAACTATCAAAAGAGTGACAATATATATCGCAGTAGGAGCAATAAAGATTGCTCAGAATTGGAGTTTCCTTTGGAAAGTCTCTAAACAAAGGTTTTGAAGAGTTTTGAGGCTGAACTCTATTCCTAGGTGTGACAGTCTTGAATACAGACTCACTCTTCCTAATAGAGGGGCAGACGTATTTAGCCTTAGGTGGACTTTCATGTTTAGAGAAACTTGATTCCCCAATGTTAAAATTTTAATGTTTTGAATCAAACTCAGTTTTTAGAGAATGAAAGTCTGGGCATGTTTCAATAGGTCTTTTGCCTCCTGACACAAACTTGATAGGTTCAAAAGATTTTATTTGTGTTTTCAAATTGGGGCAAAACCCTATTCCAGTTCGATCATCATAATTGGTTTTTGATTCAGCAACAAATTCATCAAAACATTTTGAATTATTTTCAAAATTTGTAATTTTTTTGAAAACAGTTGTTGTCTTTTCTTTAGTTTGCTCCAATTTTAACAATGTCCCTTTGTATTTTTTCTCGAGAGTTTCATTTGTTTCTTTTAAATTTCTGAGTTTTTCATCAAACATTTTGATTTTTCTTTTATGAGTCAAACATTGGGTAGTATACTCTTCAGCATTTAGTTTGACCATTAGGCTTAGATCTTCCAACTTTTTGGTAAGTTCTTTCACAATTTTTTCTAGTTTAGCGCTTTTCTTGAGAGTTTTAGCATAAAGTGTGTGAATGTCAGGGAGGTCTTCATTGTCCGAGTCACTAAGTGTGGTGTGTGAAGTGACCCGTAAAGATTCATTTTTTAAACTCACACACCCATTAACATCGTCATTATCGCTATCCCTTTAACTCACACACCCCGAAGTAGAACATGCAACATTCTCAGTAATCAAAGCATCTAAACCAGTATAAACATGATTCTCAATAGCAGGAGTAGAGTTACTAGAAACATTTTCATACACAGGCATAGGCACATCATCATTATATATGATCTTGGCAAAGAAAGACATGCAAGGGTCAAAAACATCAGATGACTCAGGTTCCTCCTTTTCAGAGTCACTTGAATCATCCCATGTTTTGCAAATGTTAGCTCTAGTATGTTTGTTTTGAGTGTTCAAGTTAACTCTACAGTCTTGTGCAATGTGCCCCAGTTTACCACATCTATAGCATTCAGTCTTCTTAAGGTCTCTATTAGGTCTAATATGAGAGTCCTTGTGATTTTTGTCATGGTTTTTCTCATGAGGTCTGTGATTAGAGGAAGTTGGATAATTTAAATTGCCTTGTTTATTTGCCACTTTGTTTCTAAACTTAATGATTTTCTTAAACTGTTTTGTAATTAAGGCAATCTGATTGTCCAAACTCTCTATATTGCATTCCTCATCAGAATCATAAGTAGGGAATATAAGCTCAGGCTTAGTTAACTTAGAAGAGAAGCTCAGATTGGAACTAGTCTGTTTCCTATGAGTTTGTGTCAATTGTTTCTTAAATTCTAGTTCCATTTCCACAGTTCTTAGTTTACTACTGAGTAATTCAGGAGTGAGATTTTGATCACACATTTCCTCAATAACATATCTTTTGTTATCAAATTTCTTTGGTAATGATCTTAGAATTTTAGATACAATTTCATGTCTGTCATAACTCACCCCATTAGCATGCAGTTTGGTCACAATATCAGTCAGGTTCATATAGAAGTCATCAAATGACTCAGTCTCAGACATAATTAAGGAGTTATACTTCTGAATAAGCATTTGAGTTTTAGCAGCCTTAACTCTAGTGTCTCCTTCATGAGCAGTAACCAAGGTGTCCCAAGCTTCCTTAGAAGTGTTACAGGATGAGATTGTTTTGAACTCATGTTCATTTATGGACATAAATATGTCATTCTTTCCTTTGTTATTATTTTGAGAAACTTGTTTCTCTTCTTGAGTGAACTCGCTTAATGCTTTGTTAACCCTCTCATTACTTCCTTCAGTGGCTGGTTTTATAAAAAATTGTAACCATTTTCAACAATGTCCCACACATCATCTCCCAGAGTTCCTTGAATGAAAACAATCATCCTTACTTTCCAGTAAGCAAGATTGGTTCCATCAAAGATTGGAGGTCTGGTCAAGTTACCAAATCTTTCATTTTTCTCGTCCATATTTGATTTTCAGAAAACAATTTCAGAAACACAGGATCTCTTTTGAAAGCAGTTTACCAAGCTCTGATACCAATTGAAAAATATGTTACTAAGGCCGTTTATAAAAATAAACTATTTAAGTAACTCCGATCTATTTTTTAGGAAACTCTTTTCTTAAAAACCAAACTATTTGAACACAAGATGTGTTTAACAAATCAGTATGTACGAGATCTATTCAAGATTTGAATAACAGGCTTATAAAGTAGTTTAAAAACAAAAAACTCAACACAACCAAGAATGAGATGAGGAGATGTAGAAAGATAATGTTCACGATATTTTTTACATGATAAAACATCACCAATTGAGGAAACATCCACGACTCCCTCTACAGAGTAAAACGAAAAATCCACTAAAACAAATATATGAGTTACAAACTATATAACTAACATGCAAACAACTCAGACCTATATAAGTTTAGGAATGTACCCTCTAGTGTCCTTATAACTTCTCTGCAGTTCTGATTGTAGATGTAGTTCTCCCAGTTTGTTAACTTCTGATTTGTTTCAGCACTTTACCTCGACTCTTTGTTCACAAGATCTTATTACCAACACTTTTCGTGTTGTAGGGTGAAAGTGTTTGTGAAGGTGCTCTCTAACACATGCATGCACACACACACACTTATTAAGTACAAACAGTCCTAACAAATTACAGTAACACTATATGCTGTGATCTTTTCTTTTTCTTTCTTCTTACAAAACTTTGAACCTTATTTGACCTTTAAATCAATCCCAGAATCCACGGATACCTTGCTAGGAAGACAGACAAGGTCTTAATCAATCTCAGAATTTAGAAAAGCTTTTCGAGATTGAAAACCTCCAAGTGAGATTCCAAACTAGGTCAAAGGTTTAGTTTTACAAGAACTAGAAACAGAAAGCATTTATTGTTGATTTCAAAGTAAACAAGCGTTTTATAAAAAATAATCAACAATATATTTCTCAAGATGAGAAATAAAGAATGAAACTAAGTGTAATGTAACATGAATAACTCAGATCTGAATTTTCTATGAAATCAGAAAGTAGATCTGAGTAAAAGTTTAAGTTGAAAACAAGATCTAACGAACAAGAGGTTACAGCAGCAATTACAAACTCAACTCAAACTCTCAATCACTCAAGAACACTCAGGGTAGTGTTTTGGATATGGAGTTTTGAAGAAGTGTTTGAGTTTGGATGGAAGAGGCTTTGACGAACAGGGTTAGGGTTTCTAACTCTCTCTCTTCTCTCTGTTTTCTCTCTTCTCTCTCTATTTCTCAGAAAAAAGAAAATGGAAAAAGTCTTTGAAGTCTGAGAATAGGGTTCCTTTTATAGGGTGAAGAGAAGGTTTGAGAGACTGGATCAAAACCAAGGGCCAGGATTAAGTCAAGTTACATTGACTTAGATCTAAGGGTTCTAAGAACGCGGTGCTTAAACGATACCTAATTGGTTTAAAAAGTTATACTGGGATTCACCAAGACAATATGCAGATCGTCGATAACCAATGATCCAAGGGATAAAAACATACGCGTTTATAACTCAGTAAAGAAACACAGTCGCAGCCAATCAGATGAAGACAGATGTTGCACAATAACAGGATATGAAACGCGCATCCTAAAGTAATTAAAACCACACCCTAAAGTTTACTCCGCTTTTGAATTCTACCCAAGGTAACATTAGGCGAAAATACCAACAAATTATATTTACAAATTGACCACAAAAACTTTTAAATCAAGTTTTAATTAAGAAAACCTTATTTAAAAAATGTTTATAAAATCCCAAAAAATTATTAAAATTCAAACTTAGGGATTTAAACACACTCAACATATATACACACATTATTATGCAATATGACATGCAATAAATGAATTCTACTGTGTGTGAGTGTTGGCAATTTGTTCTTGATCACTACAAGATAGAGAGATGAAGTAGCAAACAAACTTCTGAGGTTCTTTGGTTTCTAGGGAGGACATAATTTTGTCACAATTTCCAAACTAGATGAGCAATTATACAATGTAGACTCAAGTGAGTCAAAAGCATAAGGGCTTCATCTAACAGGGGGAGGGACCTTCGGAAGATTCGACATCGGAGCATCAAAATTGAAGGGGATCCCAGCAGCCGCGTGGTCTATCGTCAACTGTCTCTTCCTCTCCCAATAATATTTACCTAATGTTTTCTCATTGGCGTATTCATCAATTAAGGAGGGAAGCCTAGGTATTTTACCGGAGGTGACCCACTCACACCAATCGTCTCCACATATCCTAGAAACCAATCATACATAAGGGAGAGTGGTGGTTCCCTTATCAGAGTAAACGACACTCAACATTTATTGAAGCACTGAAGCAGGAAGGCTAATAATGGTGTTGGCATCTAGGATATGGTAAAGGAAATGGTCTTGTTCTGACCTTAGGACCAACTTGGTTTGGGTGGAGATGATAGAGTTGATGGAAACTAAATGGATAAGGCGGTAAGAGTCAGGCATGTGCCTAGTAGGGAAAGTATCACCCGTCCAAACATGATCGGGCGCCAGACGCGCGATAAGGACGTCATTTGGAAGAAGGGAAAGAGGATCGTTATATGGATACCCATACAAATCCAAATTATTAGCACCTCCTAATAGTATAGAAATAATCGTCTTTGGAATCAAAATTTTTCTACCCCGAACAAATGCCTCATAAGTTCCGTCTCCTATTGCGATGAGAAATGTATAGAACCTTCTCACAAGATCCTCGTTCATCGTACCCTCGATAGCTATTGAGCATCCAATGAAGCTTATCGACTTTCCTAAAAAAGTTAGGAGGCATTTTCAAAAAAATAATTGGGAGGCCCACCTTGACGTCTTTGGGTGTTTACGCCCTATACAAAACAAATATAATAACTTGGTACACTAATGGAAGTGTAGCAGCAAGTAGGGATCGAATCCATAGGGAATGTCGAGTAGATTTTAATCGATTTATTATTTCAAGAATAAAAGTGTAAAAGGTGATATGGTGGTTTTGGTGAAAAAGGAAAAATAAAAGAAGTAAGGTCTGAACAATATTAAATAAAATGAAGTCGGGATCACGTCCCCGCCATGGGCTAAACAACTAATAATTAGAATTTCGGTTTGAAAATATTTAATCGAGCATTTTTAATTAATCATAAACATCAAGCAAGAAGAAGTTTAACTCAAAGTTGCGAGATAAAACATTTAATTCAAAATGACCACAGGCGGATTAAAATCGGGCTAGCGCTATAAACACTAACGTTGTATGACAAAGAAAGTTAAACACATAATAAATCAATTTTAATACGTGATATTTCAATTAAATATCGATTTTACACAAAATCTAATTTTCAGAGCTCAACGTCCATCAATGATGGACACACGATCCAAATCTTATTTAACAACTCACTACACATGAATAAACTAATTAAACACCTAATTAATAATCAAAACAAGAAATAAATATAAAGCAAGAAATCTACACTAGAAAGCTTGTAAATAAATGACAAAGCAAGAAAATAAGGAATTACAACTAAATTAATTAGTAGGGGTAATGAATAGTACACTTACAGTCCACAAATGAGGCAAACCCAAATGAGAGAGAAAATGAGCTCTCAAAACCCTAACCCTAAACTAATTAAAAAGATAGATATTTTCTCAAAATGAGAGAAAGTGTTATGTATACAAAAGGCAAAACGACAAACTTGTAAAAAAATGAAATCTGGAAACAGGGGACAAAATCGGTTTGGAAGTGTCAGAATCGATTCGGTGCTGGGAGACCTGAGCACTACGTGTTTGCCGAATCGATTCGCAAAGGTGTGAATCGATTCGCACCTGATACTTTTGGATTCCTCCCCTTTCTGCAAATCCCACCTCCAGAAATGAATAAGGCCCGCAATGTTTTTAATGGACATTTTGTATGATGTGTTTGTGCCAAAACCCACCATGTAGGACCTTCCATGGCTGCTTTAAAAATTGGACCTGCTATTTGCGTGTTGGAGGTGCCAAACCAAAACCAAAAATGTAAACTCGAGCCAATGGGGAAGCTCTATGGACCTGCCATCACAACTCGCGACCAACTGCTAGAATGACACAAACCCAATTGGTGCGTGGAAACCTGCTACGGAGTTCAACCCGAGACCCATATATTATGCCAAATGTCGAAACCCACCATGAAAATACCAAGCTCCACATCCTCCATTAATGGTGAGACAAGACCCATTTCATGAAATTGGCCAAAAATCAACGATCCATATGCGCGTGTGGTAAAAAATATTATCCAATTTCGAACGAAAGGATCTAAGACGAACTCAGAACCCGAGCTATCTCCCAAAATCTCCATTTCTAAAATTTGGTGTAAGCTGGACAAAAGAGATAAGTTCACAGGGGGGATTATTCAAAGTGTTAGTAAATAAAATATTAAATAAATTCCTAATAGTTCTTCCCCGATTAAAGGTCCGTGGAATCTTCGTTCGGACTCTGATTCGAGCACCATACATGGACACGCGAAGCTTGGACCGAGAGCTACAACTTCTGTGAAGACTTCAGTCAAAAATACCAAAGTGTGAAATTATCGAATTACCCCTGAACATGCGAACTTCAACGAAACTTTACGGGAACGCGATGAAACTTCACACTAAGCACCGTAACACCTATAACGGCTCAATAATTCCTCAAATAACATGTTAGCCCATAAAACAGAAGCTTTCTAATTAACGAGCATAATTATAGCAATTACGATACCCGAGATGCCTACAAATGCATAAATTAACGGATGAAAAATGCAATATTCATGACTTATCTGACGGCGTTATGCTCACAGATCTAGATGGAGAATAAATGGCGCATCTAGTCAATCTGGATTGTTTTAAGAAATTCTTTTTTTAATCCGAACCCTCAGCGTGCTACGACTCTTCTCACCCCCCTTCTATTTTCAAAAAGTCTCTTTGTTTCCCTTTATCCAGAACTATGAGGGACTTAATCGTATCAGAACACCCTTTTCTAAATCAAGCCCACAAATTCTTAAAACCCATAGAGATAATTAGGCAGTCCATACAACACACATGGGAGCGGTCCTTTTTCCTTCACAAAATACTATTATTTTCTTTCCCCGAGGATGGTGGTCCATCTCATCATTTAAACGAACAAAAGGATTATATACGCCTTAGTGATTGGTACAGGCAGTTCAAATACAAAATTCATTAAAATACATAACAAAATATGTTTAAATTATTTTATTTTCATTAATGAATACGATTGTTATACGAAATATCAGTGGGGGGAGTCAAACAAACAACACCCCTCCTAATATTCATTACAACCTATCAGTCCCTACTATTGAACAAGCTTCAAAAAGTCCAAAAAACATACCAAAACATCTACCTTAACACAAATTCCTCACAAAACACAAACACACCCATCTTCATAAAACCTTGTCCTCAGCTACCAAATGGTCCCGCCTCATCATCATTACTTTCTCCAGGAGGCCCCAAAGTGTCTCACCACTAATTAGTATTTTTCATTCGCTCCATGAATGGGTATGTGTGGGTTTAGAACGATTCACACATATGACTCTGAGTGTTTGTGAATCTCAAAGTGTCTATCTTTAACATATATGACGACTTGACGTATTAGGTCGATAAAGTGTTCCCTCAAAGTCTTAAACAAAACAAGCTCTGAAGTGAGAATTTATAGAAGCAAACAAAATTTGATGCACCGGATTTTTTTGAGCCCGTAAGACCGGTTCAGAAATGATCACCGGATCGGTTCGGTCATCTGGATCGGTTTGATTTTCTTCTTAAATGGATTGGTCCGGACATATGACTTTTCCTACCTAAAATTACCAACTGGATCGGTTCTGAAACGCAGTAGGCCCCCAATTTTAAATAAAAAATTATTTTACTTCAAAAGTATATAATTTCCCTTTTAATTATGCAGAAGCGTAGATGATGGTTCAAATATAAAAGCAACTTAACAAAATTTAATTTTTCTCAAATTAAATTTACACCAAGTGAAATTCGATTAAAACACACTTATGTTAATTTCACTTAAACCAAATTAATTAACCCAAGTCCTAGAAAATTTTCCTAAGTCATATTTCTCAATTTTACCAAATTAGGCCAAACCAATTTTATCCAATTAAATTAATGGATTTGAATTAGATTGACTAAACATTACCAAATATTTAATTTAGCACCAAATTAAACATGTAGTGATTAAAACCAAATTTTATCTTAAATTAACTAAGCATGCGTTATAGATGAGCATAACAAGATAAAATAAATAATAAATCACTATGCCGCGATGTACGAGGAAAAACCCACAACGAGAAAAAAATCTCGGACGGCCCTAGCCTCAAACCCACTAAGTACAGAATTTACAAATACAAGCAAGATGACTTACAACACTCGACTAGATCCCTCTCAAGGCCCGACGCGTCTTCTTGTATCAACCTCTGCCTAGTGAATAACCATGGAGCTCCACCGCAGTCTCAAAATCCTCCGATCGGACTTTATATGGTCACCGTCACCCGAATAAGGAGCCTTTCTCCAAGTGGGTAAATCAACGTAAACCTCTTCTTCTTTGTGGGATTTAAAAGCAAACCCAAACGTCTCTTCAAATAGTAGAGATGAAAAATCGGTGCCAAAACTCTAAGCAATGTATATATATATATATATATATGGAAGCTTGGTAAAACAATATGGGTGAAAACTAGAGTGTAAAATGAATTTTTCTTTGAAAAATAAACACTTTAAAACATGAGCTTTTTCTCTTTTTATTTTTCTCTCAAACTCTCTCTTGGAGATAGATGTGTATGAAAAAGTTTTTAAAAAAAAGATGTTTCCACACTTTATTAATCAGGTAAAAGTTAGTGAGAAAATAGTAGTGGGAAAGAGGGAAAAACTGCCAAATAACCGTTCCCGCCAAATCTCGTTCGAACGACATTTTCGTTCGAAAGAAATCTCGTTCGAACGAGGCTTCTAACGAAGTTCCAGTGTGAACTCGTTAGAAATCTCGCTGGAAATCTTGTTCGAAAAACCATCTCGTTCGAACGACATTTCGAACGAAGTTCCAGTGGCCAATATGGGAACTCGTTGGCAAACTCGTTCGAACGACATTTGGTTCGAACGAAAAACTCGTTCGAACGACATATCGAACGAACTTCCAGAAAGTTTGAAATTTTCATTTTTAGCCCAGAAACTATATAAACTTTATTTAAAGTTTTAATTAAATCTTTCTGAAAATAAATAGCAGTTTTAAATAAACGTACACCCATTATAAAAACGTTCCAAGCTTCTATATATATATGCAATGCATTTATACCTTGGGAGCATGGAACCACTGTTGATGACGTAGAAACGTGGCACTTAAACTCGGCATTTTGATGAAGCTTTATACAGTTGGACGCTACGTCTTCAACAAACTCATCATAGGCTTGAAATAGGATCAATGAACTCTATCCTATGACTCAAACGTTTTTGTCCAGAATTGAGTGAAAACTACAAAGGACTCAATTGGAAATTTATGTCCTTACAAATCTCCCCCTTTGGCTATTCCGGGACAAAAACCAAACAAAAATCCTAAAGGCCCGTCAAGCTCTTGACAAAAAAATGTCTCATCCAAAATAAAATACAATGCTTGACTCAAGCAATCCAAAGGATCACAATCTTTACCGGTGAAGGTTGTCACTTATAATATAATTCCTGCACACTTAAGGAAACACATTACACTCATAGGGAATATCAAATATTTAATGCAAGTAAGTGAGGTAAGTACTCACCCTAAATGAATTCTCTCCCTTTATCAACTATGATCAACTTAGAAAGATGTCTCCCCCTAAGATAAATCTCCCCCAAACTACGATACGATTACAATAGGATTAAATAAAACTAGGATTAGATACCATTTCTCCCCCTATCATTCTTCCCATTTTTGTTCAGGAATAGACAAAGGCTAAAGAATCAAACATTAACTTATCGTCTCAAATTAAAGCATATACACCCTCTAAACTAAGCAAAGGATAAATAGAATGGGATAAAAAGCTAAAAACATGCAATAGTGCAAAAAGTGATGAAAATCATTAAAGCACATGGGCAACAAAATCATAACTAATCCAACAAATACTAATGAATACCAACTAAGATGCAAGAAACAGATACCAATATGATACCTAAGTATTAAGTATGTGATATCAACAAATAATGCAACAAGATGGATACCAATAATAAATTAAAGCATATATGGACTAGAAATCAAGGCAAAGACTAAACAACAATATCAAATATATGTATACAAAATAGATGCCTAATAGACTCAAGTACACATATATAGATATAAACACACAAATGGCACAAATTAAGATAAGCTTTTCGCACTCGTTTGGCAAAAATGTGTCATATGGAAACGGAAGTGTTGGGGTGTGAACTAGGAACAATTAAAGTTAGACCCAATCACTTAAAACATGTTTACGGAGTTCTCAATTGATTGCAAACTTCATCACATTTGAATATAGCCTCATGTGACAATACAGATTGAACTCAATGAACAAACATACACAAATAATATAAGCCTAGCATGTTGATGATTCTACAAACCAATAGTGTCATGACATGGAAAATGCAACTAGAATAAACGAACATTGTGCAAACCGTTGATATACCATCCAATCTCCCTCAATAAGAATTTATATTAATTTTGAATGAATATATCAATCGAACAAAGGCCTTGGCACATATTTTTTCTTTTGATGCCATATTTTCTTTTAGGCCTTGGACCACGTATTTCCTTTAGGTCCAAACATACGGTGGCTTACTATTCGCGAAGGAAACAAAGTCCTTTCGAATCCCTTCCCCGTGCACATTTATATATCACATTTTTTATATCTCACAAATCTCATGTGCAACAGATTTTGACATGAACTAGTCCTCCTAGGTCACAAATATGTAAATGACAAGAATGGTAGGAGAACACCTCACAAAGCTCAAATATACATATGAAGTTAAAATTTCAAATGATCTCGTGCATGTGTGAATAAAGGCATAACAAAATTGAATCCATTTAAGCAACACAAAATCCAACTACTCCATGTAAGCATGGTAAAGAACATAATAAGGATGGACAATCTAAACCAAAAGTTCTAGCTACATGGGAGCGTAAAAGAAGGGATTCAAACACAAGTATATGCCAGATAAAGTGTGTCAAGCTAAAATACACACAAAATAAAAATCTTTTTGAGTTTTTGAAATTTTTAACCAAAAATAAAAATATATATACTCAAGAGACAAACAAAAATCATTTGAATTTTTCATTAAGCTTAAATTATCAAGAGATAAAAACCAAATGATAAACAAAAATCTTTTTGTATTTTTCATTTAATGCAAACAAAAATGAAAGAAATATAATTCAAAAGATAAACAAGAATCATAATTCTAGAATGTGATTAAACATAGACTAGAAAATGATTAAACAAGCATACATTTAGCATGTGAATATAACATGAAGTACAAACACATTCAACCTTTGGATTTTGCAAGGGAGGAAGCATGTGAAAGTAAATAAGAATCAAAAACCCTATCTTATAAAGCTACCAAGTCGGATCTCCTAACCCAAACTAATGATCAGTGACTATCTCGGGGTGTAGGAATCTTGGCTACCTTGGTTGCCTTACATTGGAATTTTCTAGAAAATCTTTTAATATCAAAACAATATTTCTTAAGATGACCTTTTCGACCACAATGTGCACAATTAAAAACATGTCGAAAAGATTTACCTAAGGAGTGATCTAAAGGCTTTCCTAGGCGATTCTCCTAAAAAGTTGGTTTTGGCTTTGTGAGTTGATTCATTGCAAGTATCGAAGCCTAAACCACAAGTGTCATTTTTAATTTGGACCGTTCCTAATATTTTATCTAATTTTTCCGAACGACACTCCAAATCAAATTTGACATTACTAGAGTCTTTTAATTTATTTTCTAATTCTAGGATGTTAGACTCTAATAAAACATTTCTCTCTTCGAACTCGAGAAGATCCTTTTTCAAGGATTCCATTAAACCTCTAAGGCTATCTCTCTCGCCTTCTACATATTCAAGCTTGTCCCGAAGAGTCCTCTCACGTGTCCTAAGGTCTTCTACCAACATACTATCATCAATGACCTTGACACGCTCTTTTAAACTTGCTTCTAACTTCAAGTTTTCTCTTTTTAATTTAATTGATTCTTCATATAATTCTTGAAAAGCATTTTGAAGTTCACTCACATTAACCTCTTCTTTATTTTCACTCTCTCTTTCTTCTCCACTCTCACTATCATCAAAAACAAGGGAATCATAAACTATGACCTTGGAAGTGTCATGTGTTAAATTTTCATCTATAGATGAGTTCTCACTATCACTCACGTGACTAGCTATAAAAGCCACAAAGTTGGGCTTAGTGGGGGAATCGGGTCCCTCTTCCTTATAACTATCACTAAGGGTCGCACTATAAGAAATGGGTTGCTTACCCTCTCTCCTTAGTTTAGTGGGGAACTCAGAAGCCCTATGGCCATAACCCTCATAACCAAAACACCTATTTGACAGATCCCTATTTAAATTTTCATTAATAGTTTTAGGGATCCTCTCGGCTTTGTCATTCTTAGAAGTTTCAAATTTCTTAAAGTCATTTTTAAATTTATCTTTGTTAATTTTAAGAAACTTTCGAAATTTCCTAGCAAACAAGGCCATATCTTTCGAGTCACTATCACTCTCGCTCTCTACTACTTGTTTTTCCTCTTTTCGAGCTTTTAAAGCAATGTCCTTTTCAATTTTCTTTTCAGTTTTAGAGGGAAACATGTCCAGTTCATAGGTTTGTAAAGCACCTATAAGCTTTTCTAATTTTGTAGAGGCTAAAGTTGGTAAAGAAATTGAAACTATCACTTTAGGAATAAATCTATCGAGTAGGGACCTTAAAATTTTCTTTACTACTCGATTGTCGGGTATTTTCTCTCCCAAGTAAAAAGATGAATTAACAATATCGGAAAGTCTAGCATAAAATTCATCAAAAGCTTCTTTTCCATTCATTTTGATATTTTCAAATTGAGTGGTGAGGTTTTGGAGTTTCGAAGCTTTAACGACACTTGTACCTTCATGAGTGAGTTGTAAAATATCCCAAGCTTCTTTAGCGGTCTCACACGTCATAATGCGTCGGAATTCATCCTGTGTGACAGCACTAAATAAGGCATTTAAACCACGGGAATTAAAATTTGAAAGTTTAAACTCATTCTCACTCCATCTATAGGCCAGTTTAGGAACACGTTAATTTTCTAAAAAATGAGTAGGTGGAGACCACCCGTTAACGACAGATAAACAAACTCTCTCGTCGATAGGTTTAGTGCTGATTTCATTCGAGCTTTCCAATATGCGTAGTTAGAACCATTGAAAATGGGAAATTCTGAACATGGGAAAAATTCCATTTTAGCCAAAAATAGTTAAATGATCTTTAACGAAATAATTTATCGTTTTGGCTTTGATACCAATTTGAAACGCAGTAGGCCCCCAATTTTAAATAAAAAATTATTTTACTTCAAAAGTAGATAATTTCCCATTTAATTATATGGAAGCGTAGATGATGGTTCAAATATAAAAAGCAACTTAACAAAATTTAATTTTTCTCAAATTAAATTTACACCAAGTGAAATTCGATTAAAACACACTTATGTTAATTTCACTTAAACCAAATTAATTAACCCAAGTCCTAGAAAATTTGCCTAAGTCATATTTCTCAATTTTATCAAATTAGGCCAAATCAATTTTATCCAATTAAATTAATTGACTTGAATTAGATTAACTAAACATTACCAAATATTTAATTTAGCACCAAATTAAACATGTAGTGATTAAAACCAAATTTTATCTTGAATTAAGTAAGCATGCGTTCTAGGTGAGTATAACAAGATAAAATAAATAATAAATCACTACGCCAAGATGTACGAGGAAAAACCCACAACGGAAAAAAATCTCGGACGGCCCTAGCCTCAAATCCATTAAGTACAGAACTTACAAATACAAGCAAGATGACTTACAACACTCGACTCAATCCCTCTCAAGCCCCGACGCGTCTTCTTGTATCAACCTCTACCTAGTGAATAACCACGGAGCTCCACCGCAGTCTCGGAATCTTCCAATCGGACTTTATATGGTCACCATCACCCGAAAAAGGAACCTTTCTCCAAGTGGGTAAATCAACGCAAACCTCTTCTTCTTTGTGGGATTTAGAAGCAAACCCAAACGTCTCTTCAAACGGTAGAGATGAAAAATCGGTGCCAAAACTCCAAGCAATGTATATATATATATATATATATATATATATATATATATATATATATATATATATATATATATATATATATATATATATATATATATATATATATATATATATATATATATATATATATATATATATTTGGAAGCTTGGTAACACAATATGGGTGAAAACTATAGTGTAAAATGAATTTTTCTTTGAAAAATAACCAATTTAAAACATGAACTTTTTCTATTTTTCTTTTGCTCTCAAAATCTCTCTTGGAGATAGATGTGTATGAAAAAGTTCTTTAGAAAAAGCTGGTTTCCAAACTTTATTAATTAGGTAAAAGTTAGTGGGAAAATAGTATTGGGAAAGAGAGAAAACTGCCAAATAACTGTTCGCTCCAAATCTCTTTCGAATGACATTTTCGTTCGAACAAAATCTCGTTCGAATGAGGTTTCTAATGAATTTTCAGTGTGAACTCGTTAGAAATCTCGTTGGAAATCTCGTTCGAACAGCCATCTCGTTCGAGCGACATTTTGAAGGAAGTTCCAGTGGCCAATATGGGAACTCGTTAGCAAACTCGTTCGAACGACATTTGGTTCGAACGAAAAACTCGTTTGAACGACATATAAAACGAACTTCCAGAAAGTTTGAAATTTTCATTTTTAGCCCAGAAATGTTATAAAATTATTTAAAATTTTAATTAAATCTTTCTGAAAATAAACAACAGTTTTAAATAAACGTACACCCACTATAAAAATGTTCCTAGCTTCTATATATATATGCAATGCATTCATACCTTGGGAGCACGGAACCACTGTTGATGACGTAGAAACGAGGCACTTAAAGTCGGCATTTTGATGAAGCTTTATACACTTGGCAAGTACATCTTCAACGAACTCATCATAGGCTTGAAATAGGATCAATTAACTCTATCCTATGACTCAACCATTTTTTCCGGAATTGAGCCGAAACTACAAAGGACTCAATTGGAAATTTGTGTCCTTACTGGTTCGTTTTTCTACAGCTCCGGATCATTACGGATCGGTTTGGATTTTTCTTTCTTTCTGTTCCTGTATGAGAGGACTTATGAACCAAAAAATCAATATCACGAACCCACGATGTAGATAATGAACACGACGCACGATATTGATGATGATGGGCACGTGAAACACAAAATTCAGATTAAGGACGTCAAGATATGATCTTATTGTGACGAGTCGACTGTAGCGGTATACGACATATATGCTGAGATCTAGGATAAAACTGAAATGCCTAGATACTAACCCGAACATTTATAAAATATGTCCTTATAAATCTCTCCCCATGTCTATGCCAGTACATACATAAAAAATCCTAATTATGTTCCCACAAAAAAATAAATGTCATACAAAGTAATATCCCCATTAAACCCAAAAACTAGAAATACTAAATGGATGATATGTCTTCAATCATCTTCAAATATTCAAAACTCTTAAAACTTTATTTGTCCTCATCAAGGTGTATAAACATAATCCTCAATTTAGTACCTACACACATGAGGCAAGAAATAGATACTCGTGATGCGCAACAGTTTGGTATATAATAATAAGAAAAATAAAATATCAAATTAAGCTTAGGAAAATCATTGGAAAGTCAAACTATCTCCCCCATAATTTGTTCTCCCCCTTTTTATGATGTCCCCAAATAGACAAAATAAGAACAGAAATAGATGCACATGGTAATTGTCACAAGCAGAACCACTTTCTCTTTTTGAATTTTCAAAATTTTTGTCACAAAATACAACAAAGAATCACACCAAGAAAGAACACTAAAATAACCAAGTCGATGATAGCGAAAATGCAGAGTTGTGAACAGATTCGATAGTAAAATCAACACATACAACCATAACATATGTGCACGATGAATGTTGGATATTCCTAACGAATGAACTCAACATCATCCTTAGGTGTAAAAATTTTGGAATTAAAAGAAAGTAACTCAATCAAATCATCAAATCAAAGCTCAAAGTGATTTCCACACCAATAATGTCCAAAACGTTTGAAACGCTTTTTCATGACTTTTAAGGGCGTGCAAACCCGTTTTTCATTTCTTTCCATCCAAAATCCCTAAAAAATAATTAAAACATTATATTTTTCTTTTGAGGTGATGAAACTAAAACCTATTGGCCCATTTGATTTGGTAAATTTTTCTTTTTATTGTCGCTTAATTTTTCGGGCTCTTTTTCAAACGGTGGTTACACGACAAGTAAACTTTGAACTCTCATAGACCTTTTTTGTGTAACACTCATCATATTGTGTTGCAATTAAATCCTCACGGTAAACATTTTTTACATGTACTACTATCTTGTCAAGTTTTATTGCATTTTGGTCGTTGTATAGACATAATTGAGATGGGAACACTTAAGCCAATAAGTGAAAGACAAGTACAATATTCAAATAATTCCATGCATGTGTGCAATAAAGGAGATAAGGAGCAAACATGTAGAAGATATCACTAATCACATCTCAAAGACTCCAAAAAATGTAAAGCGTATGAATGAAATAATGTAACATTTTAAATCACTATCAAACATTCATGTGGAATATGAAATGAAGTTGTTCTTATGGTTATCTTAAATGTTTATCCATAAATGGTGTAGAAAAAATACAAAACCCTTTTTATGTTTTTCAAAAAATTTATTAAACAAAAATGTTTTTGGCTTTTTCCAAAAGTTTTCAAAACATAAAATCTTTTTGGATTTTTTCAATTTTTCAAAAAATAAAAATCAAACAAATAATGATACAATCTGAAATAGGAATCAGATGATATCAACATGAAAAATGCATCCTACTCTAGACATGGCGAACAATCCTCAGTCAACTTTGCAAACACCTGAAGATCTCCTAAGACTCTCGAATCTAAGGGTATCTAAAGGCTTCATGAAAATATCGACTAATTGAAGGTCGGTAGATAAAAAACTCAAGGATATGACCTTTTCCTCTACAAGGTCATGGATAAAGTACTCGCGTATCCTAATGTGTTTTGTGCGCGAGTGCTTGACAAGATTGCATGATATGTGTATCGCACTCGTGTTATCACAGGAAATGGTCATGATGTCCTATGATATCCCATAATCCTTCAGCATCTGCTTCATCTATAGAAGTTGCGTACAAAAACTCCCAACAGCTATGTCCTCAACCTCCATAGCAAACAAAATGATGGAGTTTTACTTGTTGCTCAACCAAAAGACAAGAGCAGGACCAAAGAAGAAACACCCACTAGAAGTGCTTCTACATCCATCTGCATCCCAGACCCAATCGGCATCTAAATATGGAACATTCGGTCATTGGTATCAAAGAAATACCAAATGCTGTAGGAAAGAGTCCCACTCACGTATTTGATAATACGTTTTAGAGAAAGTAAGTGTGACTCTTTGGGGGATGCCTGATATCGTGCACAGACTCCAACACTAAAGGAGATGTCGGTATGACTAGCAGTCAGATATAGAAGATTGACTATCAAACTCCAATACAAGGTTTATTCAAAGTCCTTGCCTTAACTATCCTTACTAAGCTTTGTATATGTACTCATGGGTGTACGTGCGTGCTTAGCCGAGTCCAAACAAAATTTCTTCACGAGATCTCTAGCATACTTGGATTGGGAGATGAACATCACATTCTCTAGCTAACGAACCTGGAGACCAAGGAAGAATATAAGATCACCAACCATGATCATCTCAAACTTACTCTCCATCTCCTCCTCAAAGTTGTGAGCATGCTGGGAGCACGTGGATCCAAAGACTATGTCGTCTACATAAACCTAGGCATCCAAAATAGCACCTTCATCTCTCCTGAAAAACATTATCTAATCAACTCCCCCTCTTGAAGCCACGGGCTGAGAGATAAGAAGTAAGCTTCTCATACTAAGCACGGAGTTCTTGCTTCAAACCATACAGGGATTTTCTCAGATAATAAACGTGTCCTGGATGCTTAGGGTCTTCAAACCCTTTTGGTTGTTCCATGTATACTTCCTCCTGTAGAATTTCATTTAGAAAGGAACTCTTGACATTCATCTGATACAACTTGAAGCTCACATGACATGCGATGGCGAGTAATAAGCGGATGGACTCAAGCCTCATAACAGGAGCAAGGGTCTCCTCAAATTCTACACTCCCAATCTGTATGTAGCCCTGAGCGATCAACTTAGCCTTATTACACAAAATCTTACCATTTTCATCCATTTTATTCTTGAAAATCCACTTGGCACCAATCACGTTAGTCTCACTAGGTCGGGGGACAAGTTCCCAGACATCGTTCTTTCTAAACTGAAGCAACTCATCCTTTATAGCAGATATCCAGTGTTCATCCTTGAGTGCTTCTTTATAGGTTTTGGGCTCGACTTTGGACGTGTAGAAGACATGGCTAACAACGTTCTCAAGTTGGGCACGAGTCTTGACACCTAGGGTGGGATCACCTAGAATAGCAGTAGGATCATGACTCTTACGGACCCAAGCAGGTGTGTCCCATAAGACAGGAGTAGGGTACACCCTAGGTGTGTGAGGGATAATGGGTTCAGTACCAGAAAGGTCTTCATCCTCACACAAACGAGTGGGGTCAACTAACGTCGAAGGTTCCTCATCTTTCACGGTGACATTAATTGACTCCATAACCTTATAGCTACCCAAGTTAAACACCACGTATGCTCTACTATTCGATGAATATCCTAACAGTATTCCCTCATCGCTCCGAGAGTTAAACTTTCCTAATTACTTTCTATCCCGTAGGATGTAGCATTTACTCCCAAAAACACGAAAATATACCAGGTTGGGCTTCTTTCCAGTCCACAATTCATAAGGCGTCTAAAGTGTGTGTGGGTGCAAGTAAACCCTATTCACCGTATGGCATGCGATAGACATTGCCTCTGCCCAAAATCTCCTTGAAACTTTATGACTAAGAAGAACAAATCTAGCCATCTCCTGAATCGTCTGATTCTTCCACTTAACGATACCATTTTGTTAAGGGTTTTTCATGGTCAAAACTCATGTTTGATTCCAAGGCTGTCACAGTAAAGATCTACTTTAAGCTTCATAAATTCAGTGGTATTGTCACTACGCGTTCTATTGATAGTGACACCATGTTGGGTTTGCAGGACATGACACTTGGTCGTTAGGAACTCTATAACATCTGATTTATCCCTAAAAAAACCTACGACCAAGTTTCTGGAGAAATCATCCACCATAATGAGGATATACCTCATACCACCAATCTTTTTGTACGAGTAGGACCCATAAGATCCATTTGACTTAACTCAAGTACCCTGGTGGTGGTAATGGAATTAGACAGCCTATAGGGGCTACGAATTTTCTTTCCCAACTGAGAGGGTCCACAAACTATGGAAGTTGGTCTTCCAAGATATGGTAAGCCACGTACTAGGTTCTTTTTTACTAATTAATCTAAATCTTAAGTTCACATGACCTAGATGTTAATGCCACATATCCATAGGAGTGATAGTGGCACTGTTGCAGATAAATGAGGACTTGGGTATTATCCCATAGCAATTATCTTATGTCCTCACCCCTTGCAATACAAGTTTATCGACTTGATCATAAATATTACAAGAATCCTAGTCAAACTTAACTGTAAAGTCAACATCGCACAACTGGCTGATGCTAAGAAGGTTAACCTTCAAACCTTTGACGTACAATATATTCTCTAGCTTAGGAAATCATGGTATCTCTGTAGTACCTCATCCTATAATGCTAGACCTTCTTCCATCACCAAAAGTTACTTTACCTTCCTTGTGATCCACTAAGGAGGTAAAAAATGATATGTCATCAGTAATGTGTCTAGAACACCCACTCTCAAAATACCACTATGAGGTGTTCTGAGCTTTCAGAGAAATAAGAGCTTGGTTGTCATTCTTAGGTACCCAAGTGGAGGTAACCTTTTGTTTGCTCTTATTGCTGGTGGTTCTTGTAGCAAAGTTTGTGGTATCCGCAGACGGTTTAGATAATCATTTGAATTCTCCCATTAAGATCTGAGAAGTAGTGACTAAAAACTTAACTTGCCCTCTCAGTCTCATGATATTAATCATGGGGTGTGATGGAGCGTAAGTACATCCTGTCCGACCCAAACTATAAAAAAACTCTCTCAGGTGGCCTTTCCTCTTATAATAAGTACAAAAGTACATAGTCTGAGGCCTACAACAATTTTATTTTCTTGGCCAAACAACTTTCTTGGGTTTTGGTGGATGACCATAAGGATTCGTTGTAAACTCAGGGACTGGTCCATGTGAAATTTTTGAAGTGGACGCACAATCAAAATCGATTCCTGGCCTCTCACCAAATCCTAACGCAGGGGTGAGGAGCATCTTTCCCATCTTTACAGATCTATCCTCAATTTCAACATTGACTTCCCGTCCTCTTTCAAGATCATGAGTGTGTTGGGCAACAAGGCTTACAGAATCTTATGAGCCACTTAGGATGCACAGAGGTCTCTTGGATGCACAGAATCTTATGAGCCATTACATCTTTAGGTCCTCAGAATTGAACTCCACCCGTACAATAGGTCAATACAAAATCAGGTCCTCATAATTGACCCCTACCCATTGAATCGGTCACTATATATTAGGTATCAATAATTGACCTCGATTCACAGAATCAATTGCTATATCTTTAGGTCCACAGAATTGCCCTCGGCCCGCAAAATTGGTTTCTACTGAAGCACTCTATATCTTTGACTTACTTGAGTCTATATTATATGGGGGCTCATCTAGTTTGGAAATAGTGACAACATTTAAGTCCCGTCTTTGTTTACCAAAGAACCTCAGACTCTACACTTGATTCCTCTACATGTTCCTAAAGGTAGTATACCAACACCACACACTAAGACTGTATACATACATTGTCTTATTCTCTATTTTTTTTTTGTGTGAGTTAATTCCCATAAATTATTTTTTTACTAATTTTGGGATGTGTTAAATAATTTCTAAGATTTTTTTAAATGATTTTTAAAAATGAAAATTGGTCATTTAAAAACCTTTGGGACTTGTGTAAATTCTTTTAATAGCTTAATGTTGGTTTGGGTAGGAGACAAAAGCACTAGAGACTTCAGGGTGTAAAAATAATTACTTTTGGTATGTGTTTTGTAACCCGTATTTTGTCAACACGTGATGCTCTCTCATTGGTTGATTCTATGTTTCTTTACTCTCACAGAACTGTGTTTCTTTGAGGACCCTTGACCAATATTATCGATGATCTGCATGTGTTTAGACTTAATCCATGTGAACCTCTCTTAACCAATCATTACTGGTTATTTCCATCGCATTATTTTAACCATTAGATCTTTAGTCAACTGGTCAAGATCAATCTCAAACATTGGATTGCCTCTGAGTTTCTGGATCCTTCCTCACTCACTATATAAACGACCTAAGCCTCAGTCATTTGAGACTTTTGCCCTTCATCTAAACCAGAGAGAGAGAGAGAGATATGAAACCCCAAACCTAACCCAGCCCAAATCTCACCAAAAAAAACCTTTTTTGAGAGTAAAATAGTTTAAGATTTGAGAAGTTTATCCTCCATAGTTGTTTATCTCTTTCCCAACTTAATCACGTTGTTTAAACCTCTATTTTTTTTATAGAATCTTGAGATTACGCTTTTGAGATACAGTTCACTTCGATAGTTCTTAGTCTAGATTTCTTATTTCGATAAATCTTGTTTTTGTTGGTTATTTTCAAACTGATATGTTGATTTCAAACCCTAAACTAACAAAATCCTTTCTAATTTCAGTCTACTCAAATATTTAGACTTAGATCTAGTTGAGATCTTGATTGGGGATTTCACTTTCAAGTATTTCACGTTTTTTGAAATAAGTACATATTTTCAAATAAGGAAAGTGCATAGGATCTTGGCTAGTTTTTATAGCAATATTCCCTCTTGATCTGCGAATATTTTAAAGATTCAAAGTCTGATTATTTTGACTAAATTGATTTTGGAAATCTTGCATATTAAGTGATATGTTTGTAATTTGTTACTCATACTGTCTGTAATTAAGTGTGTGTGAGTTGATTGCATGTGATTTAAAGCACATCACCACATACACCTTCACACTACTATATTGAAAAGTGTTGGTATTGAGATATTTGACTTTAGAGTCAACGTAAAGCTAAAAGGAGTGGAGTTACGAATCTGAGAGAACATCAACAACATTAGAACCTTGGGAGAAGTCATAAAATGCCAGAGGAGTTGGTATATTTTTTTAACTTAGTTTAGGTTTGATTGTGTGTCTTGGTTGTTATATAGCTTGTAGCTTGTTACTCTTATTTAGTGGATTTTTGATTTTTTGACCTAGAGGTCACCGGGGATGTTTCCCCAATTGGGTGAGGTTTTACCATGTTAAAATTGTTCATGTATACTTCCTCTTCCTCTCATCCCTTTCTTAAGGCTGTATTGATTTAATTTTCTTAAAGTTTTGTTTTTCAAAACTGGTAAACCTATCACTGAAATAACTTGTTCATACTATTTTACACATCTTGTGTTTAAAATTTATTTTAAGAAAAGAGTTTCTTCAACAAACTGTTCGAAACCATTTATATAGTTTAATCTTGAATTAAACGACTTAAGTGGTATTTTTTAGCTACATCTTTAGGTCCGCAGAAATGACCTTGACCCGTTGAATTAGTCATCTTAACCCTTAGGTATGCAAAATCAACCTTAACCCACTGAATTGGTCATCTCAACCCTTAGGTACTCAGAATCGACCTCGACCCACTGAATTGGTCTTCCGACTCTTTAGGTCCATATATTTGACCTCGACCCTCTGAATTTGTCACCTTTGTCCTCTAGGTCTGCATAATCGACTTATATCCTTTTTTGCAATATTGTTGAGGTATCTATCTTTCGATGTCCTTCACTTGTTCCAAGATTTCCCATCGAGCGAATTTATAGACACCCTATCTTAGTACCCCCCTTAAGAACCTCCTTAGGTCCCTAACACTCCTCCATTCTCCATATAACCTAGGTTATGCTCCGAGTACTAATTTGGAGGCAACCGAGTTCTCCCTGGCCCCGTTTAACTCCGAGAAACTCTCCGACGTAAGAAAAAATAAATGAAACCTTTAAGGGCTTTGAATCCTTTTTTTAATGGTCTATCCCATGCATAAATTTTCCTCACGGTTCGCACGAACAATGTGTTTTACTCCAAGTACTGATCTAAAGGCCACCGGGCGCTCCCGAGAACCATTTGACATCGATCAAATCTCTGACCTAGGATAAGCTTAATAAAAGCTCAAAAGGCTCTGAATCCCCTTTTTAACAGTACGTGTCGTGCCCAAGTCGACCTAATGGTTTGCACGAACGATTATTTTTACTCTAAAGGGTCGTCGAGTGCTCCTGGGTCTCGTTTCGCCTTGTTCAACTCTCTAAACCTAGTGAATCTCAAACTAAATCTTTAAGGACTTTGAATTCCATTTCCAAGGTTCATGTCGTGCATGAATCAGCCTCACGGTTCTAAAAAATGATCCATTTTTCTCTAAAACCCCCCGTTTGGAGACTATAAGGCGCTTTCGAACCCCATTTGACTTTGGTCAACTTCCAGACTTGGGATTGACTAAATGGATTCTTGAATCGCTCTTAATTACCTTTCCAACGGTCTCATTCATGTGTAATTTGGACTTACGGGTTGCATTTTGTGCCCGTTTTCCTGAAAACGTTCGTTTTGAACTGCTAATAGGCACCCCAGACCCCCTGCCTATTGGTAGGGCATACTTTCCTTGCCCATCAAGGAAGGGACTATGTCGATAGTCAAGCCAGGGTCCTGACGATCGGTACCCCTAACCTTAAATGGCGCGATATAAAGGGCTCATGACCTCATATCCAAAAGATATCCTTTTCAATTGTCGGCAAACATTCTCTCGAATCATAGCCTTCTCATTACCGAAAAAGCCCACTTTCTAACATTTACCCTCTTCACTTTCTTACCATACTTAGTCATCCACTTCACCCTATCATATTACCTTCATACCACTACAAAACTAGCCTACATATATTCTAAATTCAACAACAAAGATATTCCTCATCCCTTTTTTAGTTAAATCATTTAAGTGTAATTGTTCCCTTAATTCTCATTTTATGATATCTTCTAGTTTTGTTTCATTATCTCACATCAAATAATCTTCATTTTTATTGGAAATGACTTATTTTCATAAATCTCAAAAAAGACAAAAAGAGGGTTTATTCATAAATTTCAAAAGTAAGACTTTCATTTTCTCACACTTTCACATGTGAACACATTTCTCTCCAAAAACACTCAAAAATGGGTTCTACATTTGGATTTATGGGTTAAACCCACCCCTATGCTATTTTTGAACTACGTCGACTTTGATACCCCTGGGCTACGTAGGTTTCTTAGGCCAATCCCGAGATTCGAGTCTTTCCTTTTCATTTTTATGCTTTCTACATTCTATTATATTTATTTTGTGAGTCTTGGACTCCTACATATTTGTGTCTCGTCTGACATGTATATTCATTTCTCCATATCGATTCGTGATTCGGCAAACACTTATATCATATGTTTATTGTTAGTTTTGGATACACCCCTACGGATGAGTCCGCTCCGTCAATTCCATGACAAGAGTCGAATAATTTCAATCCCCCGTTATTCATATTATACACATGTACACAGACATCATGGAGAAAAAATAGAAGATTAATATAGCCCATGAGAGACCAAAAGGCGGAATGAGTGCCTAACACCTTCCCATTTTGTAACTTAGTCTCCGGACCCTTTGAATCACTTGGTTTCATATGCATCAATATGACCTTAATATCGTTCTCTCAAGGCGGTGACATTCTTTCGACTATTTTGAGCAAAATAGGTTAGCGACTCCATCTCTTTGTATTACCCCATTTGACGATGACAAATTTATATCTGAGCCAGACCATGAAAACGTCGATAAGAGTGGCAGAAAGAGGTCATCCATATCCTCTAATCACATACATGTGCATGGAAAAAAGGAAGAGAGAGAGACACGGGGGATCCTTTTTTGCCTTCTCCCGTCATCCCGACTTCGGGGCCGGGCCTGTGCTATAGGAATCTGACCCAGAAGGCAACAGACGCATTATCGACGCTAGGGGTATGTACCGGTTGGTTGGTTCGATTTTGATGGGTATTTTTCACCCAAACTGACCAAGTCGATTTTTTGTAATTTTAATCTGAAATCAAACAGGGTCGGTTTTTCAATCAAATAGAACTGGGTCAGTTTTTTACAAGGTCGGTTTGGTTTGCTCATCAAACTTTGACAGTGTTGGTTCGATTTGATAGGGTCGGTTTTTTTATAGGGTCGGTTCGGTTTGCCAGTGTCAGTTTTTTGACATTCAGTTTGATATTTTTATAACATTTCATAATTTTTTTGTTTTGGGGAGCTTTGTGCATTGGTTAGTTTTTGTGTGTGAATTAATACATTAGTTATGGTAGACCCTAAGGTGGTGCCACTTACTGAAGTACATATTCATATGAATGAAAATATTAAAAAATACATATGCGGGCCGATTTGGTTCAAACCGAACCTTATTAGCCCTAAACCAAAAATCGAACCGATTTTAGTCCCCTTCAAACATAACCGAACTGAACTCCTTAAAAAACAATTAAAAAATTGTCAGGTCGGTTTGATTTTGTTGGTTTGTCGGGTCGATCAGTTTTTCTACACACCCCTAGTCGAGGCTATCATGTTTAGAAATGTCCTCATCGACATGATACATACTAGTTTTGCTAATGTGACTACCCGTGAATGCACAAAAATTAAGTTCATGTGGTGATTCATCCCTCAAATCCACCGAATCAACATCACTATCACTTAGGGTATTATTATATGCAGCTTTTCCTTTTTCCTATCTCTTAAGGCTAGTGGGACACTCATGGGCTTTGTTACTTTCCCCCTCTCACTCATAACATCTCTCTGATTCAATTTTCTTAGGTTACTCACCTCTAGGTCTTAGTTGATCATTTTTAAAAACATTCTTACCTGTCTTGAAATTTTTATTTTTCTCAAAATTTTTATTTTCCACATTGGAATAATTTTGATTTTTGAATTTGAGAAACTTTATAAAAGTTTTAGTAAATAGGACAAGATCATAAAGATTAATTTTGAAATTAAAGTCACAAACCTTTTCTTTTGATTTAGATTTTAAAGATATTCTTTCCTTTTTCCTTTTGGTTTCGGGGATCATGTCTAATTAGTAAGTTTGGAGATCATCTACGAGCAATTCTAGCTTTATTGTGTCTAGAATTATCGAAGAGTTAAGGAAGGTAACCTTCACATTAAAACTATATGGGAGAGACCTTAGAATTTTCTTAATCACTCTCATCAAAAGTGTCGGTTTCAAGCATGTGTATAGTCTCAAATTGTGTGGTGAGGTTTTGAAGCTTAGAAAATCTAACAGTATTAGTACCCTCGTTTTTTAGCTGGAGGATGACCCAAGCTTCTTTACACGTGCTACTTGTCATGATGTGACAAAATTCTTCTAGTATGACAACACTAAAAGCAGCATTTAAATCCCGAGATTTAAAATTGCGCAGTCTAAGATCATCCTAAGTCCAATTTACGACTAGTTTGAGACTAATATCATTTTCATGTCCACTCCCTTTCAACATCAAGCCAGATGTGCTCGTCAATCAATTTTAGAGACAATCTCATTTGAGCTTTTTAATAGGCGTAATTTGAATGATGGCCTATTGTACAAATTATCCACGTACCAAGAGGATTCATCTAAATAATTGGTAGAAACAAGCTCTGATACCAATTTGAGAAAATGGGTTTTGTAGGGTGGCCCGATTATATGTAGAAATCATAGATTAGGTCACACACATGAGCCAAATTCAAACAAATCTAAATTTTATATTGATTAATTAGGAGAACCTAAACATGAAATATATATGAATCTAAATCGAAAGAAACAAACCACAAATATAGAAGATAGGATTTGAGGGAACAACCCCTTCGAGGAAAATCGTGCTTCAGTATTATTACGACTAGGTATTACTGACACTAACAGACTTATATAACTTAGATCCCACTAAGCAATGCAGCTATGACTTCCCTCTTTGTTGTTAACATCAAGCGATGCATATCTAGCAACGCCCCATAACAAACTCCATTTGCTTCGATGTTTACCTATCAGCCTCAGGAAACTCTATTCCTATCTTTAGCAGTGAAAAGATTAACTCCACAAGGTTTAAAACAAAAAATGTGTTCTTAAAGTGATCTCAAATCATCCAAGGGGTTTATATTTGAAAAATAAAAGAGTTTCGTCACAAAAATATTTCTAAAAGGCTTGATTAAAATTGTAGGCTCATATCTTTATATATGAAGAAAAATCTCTAAGAGATAAGATTAAAAGATTGCATTTGAAATCAGGTAAAAAATAAAATTTTACTGACTCGTTCGAACTTGGAATATATCATTCGAACAAACTACTATATCTCATTCGAACACCCATCAAATGAACTTTCCAAAGAGATTCCAGAGCGGCCAACGTTTGATAAAAAAGATCTAATTCGAAGTTGTTCTAATCAAAACCATGTCCTCCTTCAAACGACATAAAATTTCGTTCTAACAACTGTGCGAATTTTTCAAAACACATTTTAAAAACATTTTGAAATAATATTTACTATTCTCAAATCTTTTTAAATACCCCTGAATATATCGATTACACTAAATCAACCTCATATACCTTCTCTATATGATTGTAGTGACGATCTCAACTTTTTGATCTTGGATTGTTTCTTTCGATCACTAAATTGTCTTCTCTTAAAGATCTTGAGAGTCTACATGATCATGTAAAGGTGTAACAGAATATGCCAAACTTAAAAACAAGATGAGCATTATAAATTTTTCTCTTACACCGATAAGATCGACAAACGCACTATAGTAAAGATATTATAACTAGAAGACAAAGATTTACAACCACACGACTCTATGATTGACTAGATAGTCTTTCACACAATATTTTCCAAGGAGAGCACCGATTGTTAAAGTATGTTGCACAACCGCCACCGATTTTGGTCCGCGACCAATGTTGTTTAATATCTCGCGAAAAATTTTCTCTTTAAAGTTAAAGCAACTTGTTCTAAGAATGGAATCTTCAAGCATCCAAAAAAGCTACACCAAGGATTTTGAAGAAATCCTAAAAGGCTATGATGGTATATAACAAGGTTACGGTACTTTGAATCCCAAAATAAATTTCTCAAGTCAAGGAAGAGAAAATACTTAATCACGAACAAAATATTTTAAAAAAAACATTTTTAATAAAAATGTGAGTAAATAATTCTCTAAAGTTTTCTCAAAGAAAAAACCAACAGCAATAGCTTGAAGGAATCAAATAAGATGAGTGAAAAAATGTGCTCTCAAATATATAAAATATTTTTTATCAGCCAAAGATTTTTTTCAAATCTCTCACTCTTAGTTTGAAAGAGTCTATAACACTTAACTATATAGTCTTTTAATTTGAAAGTGTTTAAAAATTAATATGCTAGGTGTCACACCCTTATAGAGTCAAGTGGTTAATTAGGCATAACTTCTTCACATTTATGCCCTTAATTTTGGTATTTTTATTATCCCATGCAGTATAAATTGTATGGATTTGTCTCATATTTATGCTACTAACTACTTTTGGCAAGTATTTCGTGTTTTGTGTATTTTTCATGTGTTCTATAGGTATTTCATGCAAGTTAATGTGAGAGAAAACTCAAAACAATGATAGAAACCAATAAATGGGAAGTTGAAGGGTATTTTTATAATTTTTAGCCTTATTACGGAGGTGGGGCCAACTGAAAAGTTGAAGATCTTTCAATTACAAGAACATTGGAAAAAATTGCACCTCGATCCGAGCTACGGTGAAGAAGTTATGGTCATTCGAAGTTGAGAGGAAATCACAAGAAAAAAAACGGAACCGAAGGCGAAGAAAAAGAACCGAACCGGTTATTGTAAAACTTTATGTTATAGGCAAACGGAACCGAATATCCTGAACAGGATCGGTTCGATTCTCAAAATTTGGATTTATCCACGTGTAAAATTAGATTCCTGCATAGTTGAAACTCTTGTAAATTCGTAGGTTATTTATTCTAACGTCTTTTGAAGACATTAGAGAGCTTCTTTTTACATAGTTTTAGAGAGATAAAGTAGAGAGCTTCTTTTTACATAGTTTTAGAGAGAGAAAGTAGAGAGGAACCCTAGAAGCTCATAAATTTCAGTTTTCAATCATCAATTGCAAGTTATTCAGTATAGTTGATTTCTTACTCTTCTCTATTGTTTGGTTTCAATAATTCTTACATAATTAGTTTATTCCCAGTAGGTATTACATCATTATTATTCTTTAGAAATAAATTCATCATGAGTTCAGTTGTATGCACCGTAAAAATCCTAGTTTTTGTTAATTGCACCATGCTAGGCTAGACTTCTAGGGGTTGGAATGCATGAACCTAACCCGATGTGGTTTACATGTGTGTAACATTAGTCCCCTGAATTAAGTGAATGATCGAATCGTGTTGTGTGGTGATCACAACCGTTGTAAGACTTTTGATCTCATTTGCCATAGGTAACCGAGATGCTTAAGAGTGTGACGCGCTTGTAGCTCCTATGACACCGCTTTATTCTTACTTTTGATTATGTATGATGTGGGTTTGAACCTCATATATATAATGCTTGATATTAATAAAGACTGTATTTAATCAATTATCTAATTCATAACTAGTTTTATCTCCTGTATACATACTAGGGTCGGGGGATTGCATTCTAACCTATCTTTCCCATTCATATTTAGTAAATCAAAATTAGCTTACTCTTGCATGTTTAGTTTCATAATTAGTTTAATTAACTCTCATTTAGTTTATAACAATTTTTTCACTTCAATCAACTTTTTCATTTCTTTTTAAGAGTCAGGTTAGGGTTGACCGTCTTACTGTTCGTTGTCATGAGTATTCGTCATATTTCCCTGTGGATTCGACCCTGTCTTACCGGGTTTATTACTTACGCGATAGGCATGCATTTGAGCCTATATAAGCACGCACTTTAGACACTTTTTAAGTTGCGTCAGTGGTCACTTCAAGGTCTAATTCAGTAAAAAATGTGTACTTGATACAAAAACCAAGAAGATCTTAAAGAATGATCTTGTGCAAAAAGTGATTTTGGTACTGTCAAATGCATTTCATTGGAGCATTGTTGCATCGATAAAATTCTTCATTGTGGCGACACTAAAGCGAAAATTAGGTCGCGGGAAAGTTCTTAGCTTTTGAATGGGACATAAAGTGTCTAGCGAAGAAAATCTTCGTTGGAGCATCGATGCAAAAAAAAAAATTGCTTGTGGGAATATCGACGGAATTTGTCGAGTTTTTCCTTTGAAAAAAAATTGAAAATAAGTTTTTGTCGAAACCCCTAATTATGTTTGTCCCAACCAAGAACACTCATACTTAAAATACACAAATGCAAGTCTTTATAAAAATAGGTTTTTCTATATGAAAATTATATTTGCATTGTGTATTTGACAAACTGACAAACCAAGGTTAAATAAAAATATGTTTTAATTATAAAAAATAGTTTAACCAAGGTGTAAGTCTAAGTCCGCTAAGTCTTATACCTTTCCTAAGTGGTGTACTCGAGGTTTAGCAATGAGCGAATTCAGGATGATGATGAAGCTTTTTGGTGACCTCTTGAATAAAAATTCAAATATGTATTGACACGAAATTCAGAAAATTTATTCTATAGAGCATATTGAGTATACCCTACTCTTACATCAAAAATTTCTTCCTTTGAGTTATCCTCATGTTTTGAGTAAACTGCAGTATTCGAAAAAATATAAGAGTGAATATAGTAACATTTGTAGCCTTTGAATTGTTATCATTAAAAGTATTTTGTCTGATTTTGAAAATCTCCTTGAGTTCATAATCTCTCCATTTTCGATGATGGTGATTCATTAGATGATTTTTTTAAGAAAATATTCCAATGCTCACACTTACTCAATGGATGTTTTCTTATACAACAGAGGATGGAAAAAAATTCTTATTTATTTTACTATATCATATTAACAATTAACAATGAATATGTTCTATATCGGTATATTATATAAATTTGTTAATTATTATTTAATTAGACTTAACATGAACATTATATCTCAATGGGGAGCATTTCAAAGATAAACAAGAAATATGATGCAAAGCTCAAGTCAACCACCATCAAATGAGGTAATGAAATATATCTAAATTAGTATAATGATATTTTATTTTTGTCATTTTCCTAATTTTGAGAAAAAATATTTTTTAGTATTATTGTTCATTCTATTTTAAGGGGAAAATCTGAGTATGGTAATTAAATAATACTTGTCTGACTTATAACTAAAAAAGTATATATAATCAAATAAAACCTCATTCTTACTATTTAAATTTTCAAAATATATGATCTAACAATATATATTATCATTTTTACTTTCAAAAATATAAAATATAAATTTTACAATTTAGTAAAAATATCTTAACTTGTTAATTAACACAACTTTCTAAGGAGACAATTTTACACAATATGCCAACAAAGAGGTGTGTGTTGAATGTATTGATCAATCTGATTTGAAGAATAATGAGTACAACAATACTTACTCGTGCAATTAATAACATGTGACTTAGTTAAATAAGTGTGTCACAAACACACACACACACACATATGCCCTCTTAAAATTATGGTATAGTTAATGTTAAGTCCCTAAAAAATAATTATATTTGATAACTCACCTTAGTTTTTAAAACTAATAAAATGATGCCACTTAATCATTCTTACACACTTTTAATTGAATACAAGTTTATTGATAATACCCAAATGAAGGTTAATATGAACCTACAATATAAATATTATGGGTTGTCCATGCATTAACCAATTACATCAAAATGTCGTATTAACTCTAGGATCAACAAATTTGGACTCCTTTTAATTATGTCAATTCAGTAAATTGCATAATGTAGGTGTAAAGTGCACATTGATTATGTTTTTGACACATTCATCAAAATCCATTAAATAGCATTCATATTCACTTTTTAATTCCTCGAAAAAATAATTAAATTTGACTAATTTACATGTGTTGCCGTGTCATTATTTTTAATAATTACACTATAAATTAAAACAAAAAGTTTGGTGTGCAAAACAAGATGGTGTATATTATAGTGTAGAAGCTACATTACACATAAGATTTTCATACTACATGGAGAAACTCTAAGTAATACTATGAGCTAAAAATATTTTTTTAATTGGGGTAATTAATGTTTAGTCCATATAAGCCAGGTATATTTTGCAAATACGTTCCAAAAAATCATTTATCTATATTTCTTATAATCTTTTTAGAAGTTTAGGTTAAAAGAAAAAAGAGTATTTATGAATGTTTTATATCCTAAGTGGCTTTTTATAACCAAATAAAAAGATTGTGACTAAATGTTAATTACAAAAATATCGATGAACTTTCATCAAATGGCTATTTAAACTTAAGTAATATTACGAGTCCCAAAAATATTATTCAAATCATTAATAAAATGACGTGACATTATAAATAAGTGTTGTACTGTGTCATTTTTACATTACAGTGTAAAACATTTATTACAATGTCAAATCATTACTATAATAAATTGGAGATATATTTATGTTAGATTGAAAATTACTTTGAATACCAAGTATCAAATTATCAAAATTTTAGAAATAAAAACAAAAATAATACTATGCGAAGAAAAAAAATTAGAATAATTTTAGGAGACGTAAAATAAACGCATTTGATGTGACACAATAACGTATCAGTTTATAAGATTCACTATTGTTAAACTCAAATACGAATCAATACGAATACAACAAGTTGATACGTGGATCCAAATATAAAGGATCCCAAAAAAATATCTATCCTATTAACGCTAGCCACTAAATAGGGGACACTATGTCACACACAAACACTAATAATTGAAGATCCAATGGTCCAAAAACTGAGTGTACGGTATCTACCATAGTACGAATTTGTGCTAACATCACCATCCTCAAAAAGAGTAACCGACAACGACGTGATATTGGTCGAATAAGAAGGACACATGCCCAACACGTTAGCATAAAATCATAAAGTGATTTTTTTAAATTTTATTTATGGAGAAAAAGTGAAATAATATTAAATGGCCCTCACGTTGTTCATGCACACACATTATTACACACAGTCCATTGCCACGTTAATGTCACGTGCGGGTCACGAGGTTTCTGCCTCCTCTTTTTCCTCCCTAGAAATGATAAAATAAGGACAATAAGTTTTAATCTATCCAAAATTTCTTGGAAACAAATCATGAGGTTTTAGTAAGTACATTGTTCGGGTTGAAATAGGTTTAATGACCCAATAAGTCGGTTTAGGTGCAAATCAAAACAAATCATGCATGGATTATTAGAGAGTATCAATGATTTTCTTTTCTGTATTTTTTAAAACAGGGCATAGATCGGTAATCGGGTTCTCGAAAAATAAGAGAAAAAATGAGTAAATCATTTCCAACCCATCACAGAACCACGTGAACCCGACTCGTAACTCACCCCAAACAGTTTTTGATTTTCCATGTTCAATCCGCCCATTTGCTGGGTCTAATTATGACTTATGAATGCTAATGAATTATAAAGGCCCATTGGGCCATTTCTATAATACAATTATTAAATTTTTAATATTAATAATAGGTTCATTTGGTCAAAAAAATGATATTTCTTAATTACTTTTTAAATTAAGCTTTTTTAATTTTTTTCTAAAAAAATCAGTCAAAGTATAAAAGACTCACAAACACTTATATTTCTCTTATCATAAATCTAAAGAAAATTTTAGCAAAAAAATAGATAGTTGATGAACTAAGTGTTAAATGCACTTAGATCCTAGAGAATAAGTATTAATTGTCCCTTAATAATAATTTACTTTATTTATTTAATACTAGCATATAATTCGCACGATGCGCGAACGCGTTATAATTAGTTAATATGAATCATAACCCACTAAATAAATAACGACTATAAAATAAACTGTACATACGAAAACATTTTGGAGTATGATGACAAATTGAAACTCGTTATGAATAATCTAAACACATATGATAACTTAAATATAAAAAACGAATGTAATATTTGCGCCAAGTTGTATGCATATACATGAAAGAGTACACATCAAGGTTTACAAATAAGTATATTCACCTTAAAGTTAGAAAGCACATCTACTGTCAAATTTTTGAAATTGAGCAGCAGTTAATTACCTTCCTCTGTTTAAAATAATTAGAATGAAGATTTTCCATGCGTTCATATAAAGTGATCCAGTTTCCAACTGCCTTGAGTTATGAATGGAAAAGTTTGACCAATAATCTGACTAATGTCCTCATTGGCATTGTGACTCTACTACTAACCCGACCTATAAATTTAATTTCATGATCAAACATAAAAAAAATTATTAAAAAAATAATCTAAAAGTTAAAAGCCCATATAGTAAGGAACATATATATATATATGTGTGTGTGTGTGTGTGTGTGTGTGTGTGTGTGTGTTGAAAAACATGTTAACATAAACCATTGTGTTTCGTATGTGACTTAAAAATGAATATAAAAATCAAATCATAAAATCTATTAAAAAATTCAAATTATCCTAAGTAGGGGTGTAAGCGGTACGGTTTGGTCGGTAAATCGTAGATACCAATACCAAAACCAAACTCTAGATGGTAAAACCAAACCGTACCAGTTTACCACCCGGTACACCAAAATCAATACCAAAACCAAACCGGCTGGTATTTCGGTTTTTTCGGTAATTTTGGTTTTTTTCTGGTTTCGGTAAATTCTGGTTTTTTCTGGTTTCTTCTGCTTTTTTCTGGTTTCGGTAAATTCTGGTTTTTTCTGGTTTCTGATTTAGGTTTTTTCTGGTTTCGGTAAACAACACTAAAAGTCCCAAAAAACCAAAAACAAAACCAACCAACTTTTTTTAAATATTAAAACCAAAACCAAAACCAACTTTTTTCTGGTTTTGGTAAATTCGGTACGGTAATTTTGGTAAATTTGGTACGGTACGGTAATTTCGGTACGATTTTTTCCGGTTTCGATAAATTCGGTACGGTATGGTAATTTCGGTACGGTTTTTTCTGGTTTCAGTAAATTCGGTACGGTACTTTCGGTAAATCAGTTTTTTAAATATTAAAACCAAAACCAACCAACTTTTTTGCGGTAATTTCGGTTTCGGTAAGACTGGTTTCTGGTATTTTAATATATGAAACCAAAACCATTTTTTTTTTTACCAAAACGGTACGGTACGGTAAAAATCCGTACCGCTTCCACCCCTAATCCTAAGACACACTTCACAAATTGAAAGAAACTCAACCATTCCAATGATAATCGTAGGATACCTATATGAATGAATAAATACATCTATCCAATAGAAATATTTATGTTATATGTAAAAAAAATAATAATAGTCAATTTAGAGAACCTTGAAAGAACTCAAAACATTAAGCTCTATACACATGTTTTGATTATGATTAAACAATTTTTTTTATGAGTTTGAACAAAAAAAATCATCTTGTTCTTTCACGACATAGGTAGAAAAATCTCATAAAGAATGTCAACTTGAAAATTATCTCCAATACCCATATTTCAAGTTTAATGTTTAGAAGAAACAAATCACCGATGAGGAATGAACTAACTTTTCAAAAGCAAATAAATTATTTTGTATCAGCCTTCTTAAGGGACTTTGTAAATTTATGACCTATTGTAATATGTATTTGGAAATATGTCAATAAATATTTTATTTATAGTTTTAGTCCCTATTTTTTAATAAAGTAGCTGACACGGACTCATATTCACAAAACATTAACCAATCACAGCATGCCACGTGTCCCTTTAATTTAAAAATAGGGACTAAAAATGAAAGAAAATATTTTTTGTCCTATATCGATAATCACTATAATTTTAAGTCCTAAAAGTACATAATCTATTTTTTTTAACTATTTGGGGATTTAACATTCGGAGTGAATATCTCAATTCTTAGTCTCTATGAAATCACTTAATCAATTTTATAAAAATGTTAAACGGGTGTATAACATGATGTAGAAAATCAGCGATAATGTTTTAAAAATAAAAATAAAAGACCAAAATTATGTCAAATAAAAAAGAAAGTACCTAACACAGGAATATTAGTAGAAATGGATATGGAATCAGTAACTGAGAAATCTCCAACCACATCTATATATTCATATTCTCCTGAATATAGAAAATAAAAATATATTCAAACGAAGATACAACAATTTTCATAGAGTTCAAAGAGTGAAAAAAAAATTAAAATTAAAAAATTATCCGCTGGATAGGGAGCAGACTAGTACCAACGTGAGTTACAAATTGAAGCGTTGTAGCTGAGAGATAATAAGTTGTTTATAATGATTTTTCTCATATCATCCTTTTGTTTGTTGATTTTGTTTTTCTCGCTGATTTTTTATATATCTGCTAAGATATTTCTCTCCGTAACACTGTGAAAATGTGCGACTGTGTGATAATTGATTAAATTAAATTCGCAAGTTTCCAAGTAACCCTTATTTAATTCAAGCCTTAAATATGCATCTAAGGTGCGTGTGTCAACCCATAAATAAATAAAGCATGTGACACAAAAATATGCTGAGACAAAGATTTCAGAAAAAAAACTCCTTTCGGGTAAAACTTTTATTTCACTATGAATATATAAATCGCAACTTACAATTATATAGAGAAATCTGTAATAGATCAACGCATAGCCAATCCACAAAGACACGCAGTCTTGAACTCAGCAAGAGAATACACATAGCACCCTCCAAGGACTCGCAGCCCAAACAACAAAGGAAGGACCGCAACTCTCCTTAATGACACGCAGCCATAACACTTTGTAGAAACTCCCTCGGCAATGACACGCAACCCTCGGTTGCAAAGATCTCCCCACAAAGGTTTAACAATATCAAAGCTTGTGTTATAGGGTTCCAAAAGATTCACAAAAGTAATTGAAATTTTTGTGTGTGAATCAAAAATATGTTTGGCACATCAAAAATCAAAGTCTTGTTGTATTTGAACTCTTAGAAACGTTTTCTCAAAGACTTAAAAAATACACCACCGAAATAGGTATATATATAGGAAATATAAGTTGGTGGAAAAAATCCAAACGGAACTATTCGATTTTATCAGAAGCGGATCGGTCCGCTATGGAGGCGGATCGGTCCGACCTCGGTTCGGTTTGTTTTTTCAAAAGGGCTCTTCGATTCGATTTCGATCCGGGGTTTACTGGTGCAAAGCGGATCGGTTCGGTATGGAGGCGGATCGGTTCGTTTTTAAAAGGGGCGGACCGGTCCGGTTATCCAGAAAAATTAAAATCTTTTAAAAACCTCATTTTGCTTGAAAAAAGTTACTTCGTATTTTTATAAAAAAAATCATTTTATAAAAATTTCCCAATACTAAGCATAAAACTTTAAGGGACTTAAAAACAAAACTTTTACCAAGTTCATTCTCGCAGAGGTTATGATGTTGAAGGCACTTTGATATTCGGATCCGTTGACGTAGATGCGATCTTGAGTTTCTTCAATATGGTGTAACAGCGTACGACATACATATTGACAATGGACAAAAATGTTCTTACACACTGTAGCAAGGAATCAAACTCTGTAAAATCAAACAACTTATATATATATATATATATATATACAGTACTGCTCTTGTGCGGTCTAGTCCACATTTTAAGAGTGCGGACCGGACATGTGTCTATAATTTAGCCAATAATTTCTAGGCTCGCCGCCAGGTGACATTGTCTGAACTCTTGAAATGCGGACTAGTCCCGCACAAGAACAGTATTGTATATATATATATATATATATCTGTGTGTGTGTGTGTGTGTGTGTGTGTGTGTGTGTGTGTGTAGAGATATTCCCACTCCAACTAATTCCTAAAGCACTCCAAAATCTTGTAAAATGACAAAAAAAAAACCTTTAATACTTACACACTCCTGTTAACATGCTAAAAGTAAAATATAATTAATAAATCTTTATGAAAAACAGTTTTTTTTTTTAACTTTTAAAACAATTTTGAACTATTTTAAAAGTTATGGTTTTCATTATATTTAATGTAGGCTCTCGTTTTTATCATTGTCGTTAAAAAATATGTTTACTATATGCTCTTTTTTTTACATATTTTTTTTTGAAATTTTGATTTCTTAGTGACGCGATTGTTTTTTTTTTTTGAATTTTTTTGATGTCTTAGAAACGCGATGGTTAATGCCGCTCGCGCAAACCCACATCATTTAATGGATATGGGTCCGCGCCAGTGGCACTAACCAATCGCATCTCTAAAACATCAAATTAAAAAAAATATATGTTAAAAAAAGAGCACATAGTAAACATATTTTTTAACGACAAAAATAAAAACGAGAGCCTACATTAAAAAAACTAAGTTCTCTTTTTAAAAAAAATCATGTTTTTTTTATTAATAAAGGGACAAAAAAACTCTCTTTTTTGTCAAATTTTGTAACACCCGTTTGATTGTTTTTTAATAAAGAAAATGAAAGAAGAATTTAAAAAAATTCGAGAATAAATATTTTTATCATTTTTTCTTTATTTTGATAGAATTACTGTAAATAAAGAAAAAAAATGTTTTGGGAATTTTATCGTTTTTTATTAAAAACATGTTGTTCTATTTAGGTAAAGGAAAAACGTTTTTGGGACTGTTAGGTTTTATAGAATTTAATTTTATTGTGAAAGAGAGAATGAACAGAATGTCCGTTCTTCTCTCAATGAGATCTCTTCGACTGCAAGGCTAGTTCTAATTAAGATAATAGCAACGAATCCTACTGCTAATTAAAGCAAAATCCATGTGTCAGTTTAAAAATTTTGGAACTACTATTTTATATATATACATAGATTAGTGATTTTAATGGTTATTAAATCAACATGTATGTGTAAGAGTAGAATCCTTTTAGGGTTAAACAATTTGAGTCAAAGAATTTTGTCTACAAGGGTATATGAGTTCATTTAAAAATGGACTAGAAATTTATAACAACCAGTTGTACTTAACACGTCATTTACAAATTAGTTAATATATATATTTTATTAATTATTGTAAAAAAATGTATTCTTTATATATTTTTATGAATTATTGTGAAAAATGTATTCTAAGTTTCGTACCTAAATTAAAACAAATAATGTTAGTCGATTAGATAATAAAAATATAAAGATAATCGCCCTCACTCTCTCGTTAAGCCTCGATCGCAAAACTCATTATTGAAATTTCAAAAATTCCAAATTAATATTTCAAACAAAAAAGATCAAACTAATAAATCTTGATCAATTTTATTAAGGAAAAAAATCCTAAACCTGTGATGTTTTATAAAAAAAAAATTTAATATTGTAAATGTTCCAGAACTCTCTCCCTTCACCAAACCCTACCCACCCCCCCCCCCCCCCCCCCCCCAACCCACACACGAGAACTAAAACGAGCCTCTTTATCCCCACTCTGGTCATCCCATATGGTTCATTTAAAAATGATGAAATTTTTTTAGATTTAATATGTTAAGTATCAAAAGTGTTTTTGTTAAATATGTTAAAGTTCAATATTAAATATTAAAATATGTTAAATATTAAAAAAAATAGATCAACAGTCATTCCATACAAAAATATCAAACATTATCAACCATTAGATATTAACACTAGTTTAAATTTTCTATGTCTAAAATACTAATTATTTAGTTTAAAATTTATTAAATATTAAAAGGTTAATTCATAAATTGATAAAATATAAGTAATAGATAGAAAAATGAGGTTGTAAGATTTAATAAGGTCAAATAAGTTCATTTCCATATTTGAATAAGGTTAAACAAATAAATTTAGTGCAATATGTTAACTTTCATGTGTTTCTTGATGCAGTGTTACTTTGAATTTATACCTCAATACTCACCTCAATAAATATTTTTCTCTATTACTTGGGGTCGGCTCCATAACTCCTCTTTTTTTATTTCGTTTGTTCCATACAATATCCTTAGTTAATGCTCATTATGTCGTATATCCCATACTCTCAATTTAGGTCTGCGTCTAATCATTGCATTATTGTCATTATGAACTAAAACAACATTCCTTACGACACTTATTGGTCTACGTGCTCAAACCACCTAATCGATTTTCTCTCAATTTATCTTCTATAAGAGTTTATTTCATGAAGGTGTTCATTTATAATTTTAATCTTTTGAGATTCAGTATATTGTGAACACCTCATCCTTAATCGAGGCTTACCATTTGAAACACAAACACTCCAAAATCTCAAAGAGGTAGAAATGTAAATACCCTAACTATGAGATAATATGTACATGTATAACAAAACAGGTAAAAATATAAATATCCAAAATATCAAGCCAAAATCACAAAACCTTAAATGTCCATTTCTTGAATCGCACGATTGATCCTTCAAACCACACGTTTGAAAATCCTGAGCTAATCATTATCATATCTAATCATCAATGATAAGTTTGATTCCCTGACCACTCGATTGATCAACATACAATAATTGTCCCACGAAGATCATTAATCGTTACGTATGATCCATTAGATCCCATCCACGGTGGCACGTGTCCTATACTTCAGCCTCATGGTTGATCAGGACTTCAACTGCAATGTTGATGTCCTCAAGATGACAACTATAAATAAGGGTCTCACCAATTAGAAACAGTAGCCTCCAAACCCAAATTTGATTTGATTTTCTAACTTTCTTCAACCCCGAGAATATAAAAATCTCGAGATATGTCCAAAATCTCGAGAGAAGTTTTGACTTTCTAAAAAGTTTCTTCCTCTTATAAAAAGAGCAAACCTCTGAGTGCATCCCATAAAGATGGGCCTTTCCAAATGAAACTCCGTCCGATGGTGCCACTTCATGCATGACACTCTTCCAAAAAAACTTGGATCACGCTATAAGGTTAAAAACTTTGAGAAAAATCAAATCAATATCATAAATAAATATTGTGATATATAAATGTACATATTTGCCTGCATAACATAGTCTGGCCCCTGTCTGGGGACAGAGTATACATTTTATAGTGTTTATATATTAAAGTCTGATGTTTCTCCAGCATCTCCGTTCATTGGGCAAGATAACATACCCATATTATAAACAATGCTAATTAAAAATGGTACAACTAAGTACGACATAAAAACATAATGTTCTAAAACCATTCTTAGGAAAGTGTCCATGAACAAAGTTACTCCGAACCTTTGTGATTAACGCGTGAAAAGTGCGCGCATGTAAAGTGCGCAGTCGTTGTTTTGATTTCACCGCGATAATACAAACAAACCTAAATTACTGCTACATTTGCGAGGCAAGCACATCGATAAGTCGGGTATCGAAAATCCACAGGGACGAGATGCTAGAATTTATATGATTTAATACTCCGAAATAAAAGTGTAAAGACGATTACAAACAAAAAAGGAAAATATGCATAAAGGGAAATGTTTATCTAGGCAAGGGAAATGAAACTAGACTAACAAAGCGGTGAAACTATAGGTTGCGTCGAATATCCCTCACCCGAGTTAATTTGTATAAAATAGATACATAGGTCGACGAGTTATTTAGAATGCGTCTCGTTTCGACAGTTAATTGAATCAAGGGTTGTCACGCCCCTAAATCCTCATAAAAAGCCTAATAAGATTTTGGCGTCAACAAATACCCCAGAAATTGCGCACGAAAGATCGTAATCACGGGACATACATGACATGCCCTATCAAATCTCCTAGGTGCAATAATCGGGACAACGCACCCGAAATAGACACGTAAACGCCATCACCAAAGCAAAGCAACGCGTCAACTCGAGTGAGTTCAATTCAAACACAACCTAATTTAATTTAGCTAGAAAGCATTGTAAAAACGCGATAAATGAAAAGCGGTAAATAAACGCGATAAATCTACCTAGAAAGCAAGTAATCAAAGCATGTAAATCTAATTAGAAAGCAAGGAAATAAGGAAATACAACTTATATTAAATGGAGAGGGTAATGAATAGTCAACTTACATACCAAAAAGGGTGTCAATCCAAAGAGAAATGAACAAGAACTAACCAAAATTCCAAACCCTAACCTAAACTATCTTCTAAAACTATCCTAAAACGTTTATATCTGATATTTACAACAAAAAAGTCTTATATAGTAAGTGGGAAAAGAAATAGAAAAGAAAAGAGAAAAGAAAATAAAAGGCAAAATATCTCCTGGGAACAGGGGATCGATCGATCGACCCAAACCATTGATCGATCGATCATGAATAAATCTTCCCATTGTCGAGAAGGATCGATCAATCGATCGATCAATCAGGTATCAACCATTGCATTGCTGTTTTGGGCTGCTTGGATTTCTCATCTGCTGAAACTCCGGTAACTTCTTCATTCTGAATCGGAATCACTCACCATTTACGGCCACGCGAAGATTGCGAGGAGGGATACAACTTCCGTGTAGATGTTGGGCCAGGTGCCCAAGCTATGAAAAGACTAAAATGCCCTTGAACGTGCGATCGCGTACGAAAATCGAGCGGAACGCGTTCGAACTTCACACTTAGCATTCGGATACCTATAAAAGCTCAATCAACCCCTGCAAAACATGTTAACATAGAAATCCGAGGTTGTCTGGTGAACGAGCATAAATATAGGGAATAAGATACCCGGGGGGGCTAAAATGCGTAGGTTCAGAGGATGAAATACGCAATATTTGCGTATCATCACACCCCCTAACTTACACATTGCTAGTCCCTAGCAATGAAATAGGATGCAATAAGAACTACAAGCAAACCAAAGATAGGCGATAGTACAAAAGTATAGTATAAAAGGAAAAGGCCACTTTCGCAGGCGATTCGATTGCATTTAGTGTATGAAATAAGCCGTTAAACCCCTAGGTCACCCTAGTGGACGAGTGTCGTCTCGTGAGGATTTTCAGAGATGATACCCACAAACATCACATGGTTTCCTCAAAATATGCCCAACCCAACATGCAACAAGTGCAACACTAGCGAAAAGGATTTCATACGCATTATTAGCACATTGAACGAATTCAAACAAAAGTCTGAATCATTGACATTATAGAATGCACCTCATAGAATTGATACCTTAAAATGTGGGAGGGTAGCGAGCACATACAAAGTATGATTTGGCGAAAAACTTAAATAAACTGGATAAACATTAAAGCAAGCATATATTCAATCCTCACGGGCATTACACTCATCAAGTGAATTCACTCGAAACATGGAGGTAACACACGGAGCATGCGGGCTAAAGAGTAAATGTAAATGGAAACTAGGTCGTACACATGTCACAAATGAGGAACACTATATATAAACTGAAAAACAGTAATCTCAATTAAAGATATTGCACACTAAAAGAGGCGAAATACATTTTCACAGATTATCAAAACTATTATAATTTTTGAATTACATCAACCTAAGATCACATAGGACTTTACTAGGGTTGTAATATAGGTTAGGCTAGGGTACGAAATGAAGGAATGTATGTACGGATTCAAACTATTGGGGATGAAAACTCGGGATAATGGGGAAATGCCGGCAATATCAAAATTGGAAAACAAGTTCCAAAATGGCATTAGATATATCATCGGGGAGAGTAATTAAAGATTATTGAACTATATACAACATTTACGAATTTCTCTTTCTTTTCTTTTCTTCCTTTTCTCACTTTTTTATTTTGTTTTCTTTTGCTTTTCGCTTTCTCTTTTTCATCTTTTTTTCACTTTTTCTTTACTTTTCAAACTCTCATATGCCTAAATTGCAACCGACATCATAACAACAACATTCAATCTCAAGTAACATTCCAAACAAAGGTATGGAAAGTGTATATATGGGCTAAAACTCCAATATAGAGTTGGTTATGGGATTCGGGGTTATGAAACGAAAGGCTATATTTAGGCTCAAAGGGGTTAACGAGGGTAAACATATAAGGGTAAGGTCAAGGCTAATACGGGTGATATAACAAAGAAGGCCTATGATCATTTCCAAAAGTTTACATAATTCTCGAATCAAAATAATATATGAAAATCATGATCGAGTAACACATTTCAAGTATGAACTCAATTAATGAATGATAAAATGAAAGAATAGTGAGATTACCAACGAATTCAATGTTTTCAATGAGAAAAGAATAGTGTATATACTCACAAACTACAAAAGCTACAAAGCTTACTCGGTGTAAGTATATACAATGCAACAAAAGATTATTAAGTTATAAAAATCTTAAACCAAATCAATAAGGCAATAAAAGTGCATGTGCTCACGGGATTAAAGTTTAATTCATGAATTTATTCACAATATCAATAATGGATACTAAAGTCTAATAACTTCTAAAATCGAGAACATGCATCATTAGGTTGTCTATTGGATCGGGCAATTATTGAAATTTATCATCGGAAACAAAGGCAAAATGCCCCAAAAAGGAGAAAAAAGAAAGAAAATCTTTTTGAAATTTTTAATTTTTTCTAAGAAAAGCATACTAAATAACTAACATGTGAGGAAAAACATGGAATAAACTAAAGAAATGGATAGAATATCCTACACCCCCTAACTTAAAACTTGACATTGTCCTCAATGTGAATTAAGAACCAAGTTAAAGAGAGGAAAAGAGCGATATTACCCAAAATTGGAGCGATCCCCATAGGAACAAGTCCAAAGAGTCTACAAAACAAGTTAGTACCGAGCATAGCAAAAACAAATAACAAAAAGTTAACTAATTATACTAGACTAAATTAAAAAGAAAGAAAAAAATAAAAAGAAAGAAAGCTAACTATATACAACCATCTTATTTAGGCTTCGCACTAACTGTACACTAGAAGTCTAAATAGTTGAGGGTCCACCATAAAAACGATTTGACTTTGGAGGATAACCGGTGTACCCTCACATACAAGCATGCCTTCCGAAAAATATGAATTCCATTTTAAAAACGGAAGGTATGTGTAAGTCAGAAGAAAGGAGCCATCGCCAATTAAAAGTTTTGGAGGGACGATGGGGGGTTTGGATTAAACGGGTGACAAAAACATGTTGGGACCGAGAAAAGTCGAATATCCTCCCAATGATTTTGAAATTGGAATGGGAGGCGGCGCACACAAAGGCACGGATGCGATCATGGAAGGCGACTCGAGCAAGTACTCCTCATCGGCGAAAAGGTTTAAAACATTAAAGTTTGAAACCGAATCATCGGGTACTTGAGACGGTGTGATAATAGAGAATGAAAATGGGGATGAAAGAAATTCAAACTCATCAGATGAATCATCATCGCATGAAGATTGAATTTCGAAGGAATCATTTTCAATGAAATGTTCTTCTTTGGGGGGCCAAAGAAGAAATCATTTCATTGAAAATAGATATTACATCATTTTCATCCTCCCTTTCAATATCTATTATGCAATGGGAAAAGTCTAGAATGGTTTGTTCCAAAGTAGGTACAAGTACCTCATTTGGTTCAAAATATTCTTCGACCTCAAAAGTCTCGGAAGCAAAATCATCGTCGGACTCAAATAGTAAACACAAGTCATGTTCCCACGCACGATTTTCTTCTCGATAATGATTTTCAATTTTCTCAATTTCAAACATACGCAAGCCCTCGGCGAATATCATAGGTTGAGGTGCGGATGCATGAAAATGGAAACTTTGAAAATTACCATCGGACTTAAACGAAAACTCATTATTATAGGAATTTTGAAAACTATTCGAATTCGTTTCAAAATTCCTATTATAAGGAGGTAAAGGCCCAAAATCATTATCATCATCATTAAAATTCTAATAACCCAAGTTTTGACTTTCGTTATACTCGCCCAAAGTCATATTTGAATTTGTTATACTTTGGGATTCTAAGTATTCACCGAAAGTTATAGGATTACGAGCATTTTGAGAATTATAACAATGATTATCGAAAGAATTGGAATAAGACATGCTTACCCCAAAAATGACTCGAAGTGGCGGATTCCACAAAGTAAGTGCGCGCGGAAAAAATTCGAGCGTTTCTAAGTGCTCAAATGTGGAAGTCCTAAAAAAAGGTTAGAAAATAATACAAATAGAAAGAAAATACTATAAAATACTAAATCAAATAAAGTCTAAAGCAAACTAGTCCCCGGCAACGGTGCCATTTTGATTAATGCGTGAAAAGTGCGCGCGTGTAAGGTGCGCAGTCGTTATTTTGGCTTCACCGCGATAATACAAACAAACCTAAATTACGGCTACACTTGCGAGGCGAGCACATTGATAAGTCGGGTATCGAAAATCCACAGGGACGAGATGCTAGAATTTATATGATTTAATACTCCGAAATAAAAGTGTAAAAGGTGATTACAAACTAAAAAAGAAAAGATGCATAAAGGGAAATGTTTATCTTGGCAAGGGAAATGAAACTAGACTAACAAAACAGTAAAACTATAAGTTGCGTCGAATATCCCTCACCCGAGTTAATTTGTATAAAATGGATACATGGGTCGACGAGTTATTTGCAATGCGTCTCATTCCGACAGTTAATTGAATCAAGGGTTGTCACACCCCTAAATCCGCATAAAAAGCCTAATAAGATTTTGGCGTCAACAAATACCCTGAAAATTGCGCACGAAAGGTCGTAAGCACAGGACATATATAATATTCCCCGTCAAATCTCCTAGGCGCAATAACCGAGACAACATACCCGAAATAGACCCGTAATTACCATCACCAAAGCAAAGCAATGCGTCAACTCGAGTGAGTTCATTTCAAATACAACCTAATTTAATTTAGCTAGAAAGCATTGTAAAAACGCGATATATGGAAAACGGTAAATAAAAGCGATAAATCTACCTATAAAGCAAGTAATAAAAACATGTAAACTATTGAGGAAAGCATGTAAATCTAATTAAAAGCAAGGAAATAAGGAAATACAACTTATATTAAATGGAGAGGGTAATGAATAGTCAACTTACATACCAAAAAGGATGTCAATCCAAAGAGAAATGAATAAGAACTAACCAAAAACAAAAACCCTAACCTAAATTATCTTCTAAAACTATCCAAAAACGTTTATATCTTATATTTACAACAAAAAAGTCTTATATAATAAGTGGGAAAAGAAATAGAAAAGAAAAGAGAAAAGAAAATAAAAGGTAAAATATCTCCTGGAAACAGGGGATTGATCGATCGACCCAAATCATCGATCGATCGATCATGAACAAATATGCCCACTGTCGAGAAGGATCGATCAATCGATCGATCAAGTAGGTATCATCCACTGTATTGCTGTTTTGGGCTACTTGGATTTCTCGCCCGCTGAAACTCCCGTAACTTCTTCGTTCTGAATCAGAATCGCGCACCGTTTGCGGCCACGCGAAGCTTGCGAGGAGGTCTACAACTTACGTGTAGATGTTGGGCTAGGATCCCAAACTATGAAAAGACAAAAATCCCCTTGAACATGCGATCGCGTATGAAAATCGAGCGAAACGTGTTCGAACTTCACACTTAGCATCCAAATACCTATAAAATCTCAATTAACCCTTGTAATATATATCTTAACGTAAAAATCCGAGGTTGTCTAGTTAACGAGCATAAATATAGGGAATAAGATACTCAAGGAGTATAAAATGCGTAGTTTAGGAGGATGAAATACGCAATATTTGCGTATCATAACTTTGCTAAAACCAAAGTATAAAATCGAAATACTCTTTAACACTTCTTTGAGAAAACACTACCATATCAAAGATGACACCAATGAATCAGTGTTTTCCTTTAATACTTATCAAACACGTGTCTTTGATTATTAATTTTTAACATATGGATATAATACTTCGCCTCACAATGAAAACTCTATACAAAGTACTAGGATCCATAAATAGCATAATTTTGTATAATCTATACCATGTATCTATTAGCCTAGACCCATAAATATTACCCTTTTATTGGAACTACGATGGCTTTGCTCCCGGAATCTTCTTGGTACGTAGTCACAATATTAAGCTACACTCGTGAGCCCAAGCCTCATAATAAGTCTCTTGACGTATTATCTTTAGGGATGCCTCAAACGCTAATCAAACCTCCCTTTCTAAAATGAAGTGATCATCTCTATCACTTTAGATCAATCCGAGGCCCAACGACACCTCATGTATTTTAGCCATGTCGATAAGGGATACATAGATTTATGTCGGTGTAGTCTTGTCAATGGATCTAATTTTATCCAAATTCGAATTCGAATCCAAATCCAATCCATTTAAGAGGATATGGATCATGCCTAAAATTCGATTATTTAATTGCCCAATTACTCGTTTATTAAATCGAGCAGATTTGGATTCATATACTCCGATCCATTAATAATTCGATCCGATTAAAATATATATATATATATATATATATATATATATATATATATATATATATATATATATATATATATATATATATATATATTATATTTAATAGTATTTTAAATATATATTACAATAGTTCTTTATTTCATTATTTGTTTTTTGGAATATTTGCAAAATAAATTTATGAAATTAGAGTTGAAAATAAAAATGTTGTAAATCAAGTTTAACATAAATGGATAATCGGATCGGATCCGAATCCGTTTAATATAAACAAATATGGATTTGGATTTGCCTGATCCGATCCGAATAATAAAAGGATCGATCCAAATCCGTTTAACATAAACGGATATGGAATTGGATTTGTCTAATCCGGTCCCAATTCGATCCGTTTATAGGCCTATGTCGGTGAGTTCTAGGCCACGCTAATCCTAAGGTATCATGTTAAAGTCAACCTTTTAGCTCTAGAATATGACATCCTTAACATAATACCCTCCCCTCCACCCATGTACCCACAGGTAGTGAAGGATTTCTAAAATATTAAATTCTTCATATTCACAAACTAACCCAAAAGTTCCACGCCACCTTCGAGTTAGTGATCACAAAGCATACATGTATATCTTTATCGTCGAATTCTAGCATAATCCCATTATAAACCCATATTAGAGTCAGCCTTATAGATCCTAATTATATGCCTCCCCCTCAAGCCAAGTCCTCACATTGAAACATTTCCATTAGTAACGTTCATACACCTCTCATTGATGCCATTTATATACTTATGCATATATTTACATTTTTACGAATTTCTCAAACTAAGGTCTTTTAACGTCTTCTAAAAAAATAAAAGTAATCATAAGTGTGAAATGTGATAATAAATATATTGATAAGGAAGCATAAGTAACAAGTGGGTAGCTTAACCTAGTTCCTGAACCCACACCACGAATATTTGGATCATTTGTAGGCCTCAAACTACCTTAGACCATTTTTTTGTTTTTATATAAAATAATCTGGTGACTCTAAACAACTGACAACCACTTGAACAAAGAATAGGCTTAAGACTAAATAGGGCTAATCATTATTATCCTTACCTTAATCCCATCATATGGGGTCGACCACATGTATTATCCTTTTCCATTCTAATCTATTATATGCAATATAACCATTCAAGTTTAATCCCTTAAGATCTCTTCTAATAATTTCCTCCCACAATAGTTTAAGGTGACCCCTTTCTCTTTTACCTTCTAAATCTAATAATCTTCCTCTTCTTATAGGTGCATATATTGGTCTACGCAACACATCCAGACCACCTAAGTCTACTTTCTCTGAATTTATTGCTAATGGGAGAAACTCCTAACTTTTCTCTCACGTATTGGTTTTTAATTTTGTCATTTATAGTAATTCATGTCATCCATTGGAGCATCCTCATCTCACTAACATGGAGACTTTGATATTTTTTCTTTAAATCCCAACACTCTGATCCATATAAGGTTACTTGCCTAATAATTATTTTATAAAATTTTCCTTTTAATTTATTAGTTATCCTCTTATCGCATAACACTTCACTTGCTTATCTCCATTTCATCTAATTAGTTGATATTCTACTTGTTATATCCTCATCAATATCCCTATTACTTTGTAACACTGAAACTAAATAATGAAATTTATTAGTTTGGTTTATCACTTTTCTTCAATCTCTAACATTATGCTATTCTACGCCTCATTATTAAATTTATATTCCATAAATTCCATTTCATCTCTACTGATTTTTAGTCCCTTAGACGCTAAGGATTTTCTCCAAGTATCAACTCTCATCGTTAAGCCCTTCTTAGAAGTGTCTACTAAGACTATATCATCCGTAAAACAACATACACCATGGGACATGTTCTTGTATGTCCTTAGTAAGCTTATCCAAAACTATGGCAAATAAGTAAGGACTTAAGGTCGATCCTTGATGTTGACCCACTTTAATCATAAAGTCATTAGTTTCTCCATATATAATTCTTACTCTAGTCTTTGTATTATCATACATATCTTCAATAACTTTAATATAACTCATAGAGATTCTTTTCCTCCATAAAGCCCACTATATTATATCAATAAATACTATATCGTAAGCATTTTCTAAGTCTATAAAGACCATATATAAATTTTTATTCTTACTTCTACATTTCCCTATTAACTGTCTTAATAAGTAAATAGCTTCAGCGGTAGACCGCCCTGGCGTAAATCCAAATTGATTGTCTGAAATAGTTGATCCATTTTGTAATCTTTGTTCTATAAATAGTTTGATTTCCCTTCTCCAAAAGAAAGGTCTAAAAAAAATAAAGGGCTCTTTTATTTTCATCTGTATATATACCCCATTTGTTTTTTCATAAACATGTGTATATCTCCATTATTTTGAATAAAATATCCTAGGCTCAATTTGTTCATATGTACATTTATAAACTACGTTATTCACCCTGTAAACTAAGTAGCAGTAAATGTATTATTTTGATTCATAAAAAAGAATGTGCTTGAATAAAAAAAAAAGTGATATAAAACTCAAAAATATGACAAAGCCAATATAAAAGCCCTATAAAACTAAAAATACCAATTGTGCAGACCCATAAAATAAATAAATCCAAAGATTAAGTCAAATGTATGAATCGGTGAGGAGAGCCCCCCCCCCCCCCCCCCCAAACCTAGCCTAAATTAAAGTTTTTACTCGTCATGATGGGCCTTCTTGACCCTCTATGCCTTATCCCCTCCATCACCATCACCTATCATCGCACCTTCCTATAGAATAGGATCGGGCTAACTCAGGGGAGGAGGAATTTCACAGGTTGAAGGATGATTCAATGACACCACGCTTGAATTGGATTCCCCCTAAGGAAGTGTAGTTGTACATGTATGAGATTGAGATATCCGGTATAAAACTCGCTCCATGAAAGAATGCACGGTAAAAAAGATGTTCACCAAATGAGACAACCTCTGATGGAGTGAAAACCAAAAGGACAGTCCCCTCTAAAGGCTAGACGTCTGGACCACCACCTCCTGGGATTAAAATACACAAAATAGAAGCAACAATTAGTATAAGTAGTGGAAAAAAGAAAATTAAAATAATTAAAAAGAACAAAAAGAAAAATATACCTCATCTCTCCTTAAAAATGAATAGAGCCCACCAGAAAATCAATCTACAATGGTCGTAGACTAAGGAGCATGAATAATAGACGGTAAACCCTCTCGGAAGGTCTCTAAATCAACGACCAAAAGAGGAATGGTCACGCTCCTAAGGAGAGCATCTCCCTAGGAATCCCCTCCCTCCTGATTTCGTTACAAAGCTTCCCCATCCATCTTCCTCACTCTCGCCTCAGCTGCATGGGCCATCTCATCATCATCCTGAATGGTTTCCTCAATAATCCTCATGCGGGACTCCATCTAAACAATGCAAACCTCAGCAGATCTCTCCGTATGGACCCTATCCTTCTTCGACCCCTCAGTATGCGCATGTGCCAACATAGCATCCACCTTCTCTTGTGTTCGCCATGCCTGACATCCATCCACTTCAAACTAAGGATTAGGAAAAACTCCCTATCCACCCTAGAATTCACTGTCCTAGAGGTATCTCCCAAATTCAAACCCCTCCAAAGAGAGGAACTAAGCTCCCCAGGACAAGAACCCTCACCCACCTCATGAAATCCTAAAAAAAAAGTCCCTATAGGTAACATTCCCTCAATCCTCGAGTGAGGATCCACCTTAAATCAACAATGACCCTCCATAAGTTCCCCCAGTCCTTAGAAAACTAATGGATACATCCGAGAATAAATCATCTACCTTAACATCCTCAGCATGACCGTTCACCCCATCATCGAAATCCCCCTTTAACTTATCGTCCTTTAATATGGCCATGGTCACCCCACCACCTCCCTAGATAATGTCCTAAGAATGTACCTAAAAGTTCCTTTTTCATCTTGATCCACTTGATCCTCACTCATCGCTATTATCTCTCCCATCATTGAGGGTTCCCCTTCTCGCATTAATATAGTCTCAATAGAAACAGGGATAGGCATCATCATCACCCCCCCTCTCCATGAAATCTTGTTAGTCTAAGCCATCTCTGAGAAAATTGACGACATAAACCCCATCTTAGAATGCATGGCGCTCATCCTCGGTCAACCCCTTAACATATATCATACGGTTAGGAGGGGAAACGACACGCGTCTTGAAAACTCCAGCATATACTATTGTGTACACTATCCCATATAAAAGAGATCCCCATAGGGTTCCTCCAGGAGAAATCTCCGATCGAAAAATGCCTAAGCAACATCACTCACCTCCAACACATGTCGTGTCAACTCCCAAGGCACTTAAGAAAGAGAAGACGAAAAGTAAAATACAAAAGTACATAAATACCTAAAAGGGAAAATAAATATGGAAATAAGATAGATATAATACAACTTACCCTACCTGTCACCATATCCCTCACACAAAATTCCTTATTATCTCTCGTCACCATATCCCTCACATAAAACAGAGTAGTACATCCCTTCCACAAATATGAGAATACCAAAAATGCTATCGGTAGAAAACCTCGAATAAAGGGACATGGGATGGAATATCTTCGCTAATCCCATCCTCCCCCGTGGATAATCCTGAATCTATGTGAAGTCCATCGAAAAGGGAAGCCACCACAAGTGAATCCCTCCTGATCCTTTAGGTGCCAAAAGCACCCCAATCGTCATTAGAAAAGGCACCTCACATACCTCCTAATTGCTACAACATCGAGCCTAGGGTCCCTTACCTTCTCTAAATGGGCACTCAGATAACTAGCATTAATAAAATCTCCTCAAGAAATAACAGCCACCATGACCTTTGATGCATGCAATCCCTCTGTTGTAATAGTCAAGGGTGGTTCCACCGCAAGAGGTACCCCTGTGAAAGGAGCCCCGGTTAAATAAAATAAGTCTAAGGGAGCACGGTCATCTCCCCTAATTGTAGGTGGAAGGTGTTGGTGGTATCCTACCAGCGCTCCCCCAATACATCCATAGTTGCCTAAACCTATGTAATGTCCTAGTTGGCGAGTTATCTAATATCAATCCGAATCGCAATGCATAGACAAAAACCTCTACAAACATCATCACCCTTGTACAGACCCTATTCACCAAATCGACGGAACCTTTTACCATGGCATGCTCAACCGCCTATAAAAAATATCGTACATAATTATAAATCAATGATGGGAAAATAATGTAGCCCTCTCAATGTTTTAATTATTTTACATTCATGTTTAAACTATCTTTCGTTATTTCTTGTCAACTAAAAGGATTAATCACTCTTAAGATAATCCTAAACTATATGTATCTCTCTTCCTCTCAGTGTTATACTTATCATACGTTCACATTTACACTAGATTTTGTTAGTTCCATTTAACTAAGATTAATTAATCATGAGATCATCCTAAACTTTTTGGATTTCTTTCCCTCTCAGTGTTTTAATTATCATGCATTCACGCATAATCTATCTTTCATTAGTTCGCGTTAATAAAAAAATATTAATGAGTCATGATATAAATATAAACTCTATTGGGCTTTCTCCCTCACAGTTTTTTAATTATCCTACATTCACACTTAAACTATCTTTTGTTAGTTCTCGATAACTAAAAAGATTAATCAATCGTGATATAATACTAAACTCTTCGGAGCTCTCTCCCTACCACTGTTTTACTTATCATACATTCATACTTAAACTATATTATTTAGTTCCCATTAAATGAAAAGATTAATCAGTCATGAGAGAATCCCAAAACTCTTCAAAGATTTATCCCTCCCAGTGTTTTTAATTATTGTACGTTCACGCTTAAAATATACATTACTAGTTTCTCTTAACTAAAAAGATGAATTAGTAATAAGATAATCCTAAACTCTCTGAAGTTATCCCCCTCTCAGTGGTTTAAATATCACACTTCCACGCTTAATATATCTTTTAATAATCCCATTAACTATAAAGATTAAATATTCATGAGATAATTATAAAACTCTCCGAAACTTTCGCCATCTTAATATTTTAATTATTGTACGTTCACAGTTAAACTATCTTTTGTTAGTACCCGTTAACTAAAAAGATTAATTCGTCATGACATAATCCTAAACTCTTAAAATCTCTTTTACTCTCAGTGTTTTAATTATCTTACATTCACACGTAAGCTATATTTCGTCAGTTCCCATTAACTAAAAATATTAATCAGTTATGAGATAATCTTAGATGCTCTGGAGCTCTCTACCTCTTAGTGTTTTGATTATAAAAAATTCACACTTAAGTTATATTTCATTAGTTCCCATTAACTAGAAATATTAACCATTCGTGAGATTATCCTAAACTCTCTTGAACTTTATCTCTCTCAGTATTTTAATCATCACACATTCATAGTTAATCTATCTTTTGTTAGCTCCTGTTAACTTAAAAGATTGACCACTCATAAGATAGTCCTGAAACTCTCTGGAGCTTTCTACCTCTTAGTTTTTTTAATTATCGTAAATTCACACTTAAACTATCTTTTGTTAGTTATCATTAACTAAAGAGATTAATATATCATGAGATAATCCTAAACTCTCGGGAGCTTCTCCCTCTCAGTGTTTTAGTTATCTTACGGCCACACTTATGTTATCACCTATTAGCTACTGGTATCTAAAAACATTAACTAGTCATGAGATGATTCTAAACTCCCCAGATCTTTCCCCTCTCAATATTTTAATTATCAGACGTTCACACTTAAGTTAGCTTTCGTTAGTTCTCATTAACTATAAAGATAAACTAGCCGTGAGATAATCGTAAACTCTGCGGATCTTTCTCCCTCTCAGTGTTTTATTGGTCATACGTTCACACTTAAAACTATCTTTCGTTAGTTCCTATTAAATAGGAAGATTAATTAGTGGTAAGATAATCCTAAAACTCTCAGGAGCTTTCTCCCCCATTTAATTATTTCTTTCACATTTAAACGACTATTTGGTTATCCTTTCGCGGGGGGGGGGGGGGGGGGGGGGGGGGGTAATTAGCTACGAATAATCCATATTTAGCAAACACCTAAAGATTTTGTTTAAAATATTCGAAAACATTATTTAAAGGGGAATAATACTAGCCATGAGGGCCCCAAAATCTCTCACCACCCGATTACCATCATCTCTCATTATTCTTATAAATAGTTATTTAAGGATGTGAATATACTACGAGCTACTCGGTTATTCCATTATTATTATATTATTATTATTTTCAACTTTATTCTTATTATCATTTTTATTCTTTTTATTATCCTTATTTTTGTTTAAAATAATATCTTTGCATTTATAACTATGATTGTTTACGTTATTATTTTTATCATTACTATAGGATTAATGAAACCATTTGTATACTCCCCCAAACACAACATTCTAACGTATGTATACAACAAATAGAATATAACTAATAAACAAAAAATAAAATACAAACAAAAAAAGGTCGATGACATACTCGTGGAACACTCACAGGGAGTCCCCCCCGGCAAGCAATGAAGGCCCCATTCTTGTAATAGTATCTCGATGTCCGCCTCATTAGCCGGTAGAGGAGGGGAATAGGATGCACGCGTGCCCAGAACCGCTTATTCACCCATCCAAGCTACACCCTCCCATTCATTGGATTTCGTCAAAGCATTCTCATACCCAAGAGGACCCATAATGAAAACTAGGGACCACTACATTGCCCCTTATTTGGGCTACATCACCACATAGCATCCTCAACATTAACCACATAGTTGGTGTTCAAAATTTACAAAAAAATTTAAAAAAATCAATATTTCCTCCCCTATACTTACACACCTAACAAAACATTATTAGAGGATACATGGTCAATCCCATATCAACCCAAGTTTCGAAGAAGAATGTCCTCAAGCGCACACTCTCAGTCGACTTCCTCTATGAACACCTCGATCCTTAATTGAGTCTTACCTTTTCAAACACGAACACCCCATAATATCAAAGAGGTATAAATATAAATACCCTAACTATGAGATCATACTAATATATTTGTACATGTATAACAAAAAAGTTAAAACTATAAATATCCAAAATATCAAGCTGAAAGCACAAAATCGCGAATGTCCATTTGTTCAACTGCACGGTTGAAGGCTTCTATCGGATGGTTGATCCTTTAAACTTCACGACTAAAAATCCTAAGGTAATAATTACCATATATAATAATCAACCCCACAGTTGATATTTTGACCACAAGGTTGATCAACATACAACAGTTGTCCCCCAAAGTTCATCCATCACTATGCGTGTCCCACTAGATACCATCCCTAGTAACACATGTCCCTATAATTTAACTACATGGTTGATTAGATCCTCAACTGCATAGTTGAAGTCCTTAAGCCGGAAACTATAAATAAGTATCCCACTCCATTAGAAATGGTACCCCAAACCCCAACATTGATACATTATTCTACCTTTCTTCAACCTTGAGTATCTAAGAATCTCGAGCTCTATATAAAATCTCGAGAGAAGTTTCAAATTTTAAAAAAAATTCTTCCTCCAACAAACAAAGACAAACATCTGTGCCCATCCAAGAGGACAAGCCTTTCCAAACTAAGTTATGTCTGACGGTGCCACCTCATAGGGGGCACTCCCCCAGAAAAATTCGGCTCACGCTACAAAAAAATTGGGTTAATATCATAAATAAATATTGTGATATAGAAATTTACATATCTTCCCGAATAACTTAGTTCGACCCCCTTTAGGGAACCGAGTATGCTTTTTACAAAGTTTATATTTTAAAACTAGGTTTTCTCTAACATCTCTATTTATTGAGCTAAGATTACATACTTATATGTTTAACAATGGTAATCAAGATCAATAAAACTAAGTATGACACGAAAACATACTTTTATAAAAATATTCTCAGGAAAGTTTCCATGCACCGAGTTGCTCCGAACCTTTGCTAAAACTAAAGTCTAAAATTGTAATACACTTCACCAATTCTCTGAGCAAACACTTTTGTCTCGATGGATGCACCCATAAATTTGTGTTGTCGTAGAATACTTATCAAATACATATCTTTGATTATTTATTTTTATCATATGAATATAATACTCCGGCTCAAAACGAAAATGTTATACTAAGGGCTAAGGTCCATATCATAATGTTGTATAATTTATACCTGATATCCTGTAGCGTACACCTATAAATGTGCCTCCTTTTTTAAGACTATGTTGGCTTTCATCCTAGAATGTCCTAGCTATTTAGGCGCAATATCTAGCTACACTCGTGAGCCCAAACCTCATAATACATATCTTGGTGTATTATCTTTAGGGATTCCTCCATCTCTAGTCCAAACCCCCTTTCACATATGAGGTGATCATCTCCATCACTTCAAATCAACTCGAGGCCCAACGATACCTTTAAGATTTTTTCCATGTCAATAAGGGATAGATGTATCTTTATTGGTGACTTATTGTCCACTCCAATACTAAGTTGTAATGTTAAAGTCATCCTTTCGACTTTTAAACATAACACCCTTAATGCAATATCCTCCCTTCCAACCCTATAACTGAAGGTAGTGAAGTATGCCTCAAAGATTACATTGTTCATATTTGTAAACCAACCTGAAGGTTCCAAAACACCTTTGAGTTAGTGATAGCTCGATTGAAATATCTCTCTCTCTCAAAGACTTAGGGTCCACTCCCATTCTGAACCTATATTAGAGTCAGCCTCCTGGCTCCTATACTTCCTTCCCCTCTAAATTCAAGTCCTAAAACTTGCACACATCATGTTAGAACATTTCCATATAGCTCACCGAGGAAATTAAACTACATAAGATTTGATCTCATTGCTAGGCGTATATGTAGGAACAATACCAAGTCCTTCTCGTGATCACTAGTCGTGATAATATGTCTCTCGATATATTATCCCCACAGAGATACTTTAATATCTTATCCTTCTCTCACACCTCCAATGAGATAACAAAATATCTCAAGTCGATACTTCTCACGCATACCCACGTATATTAATAGCCTCCCATTGCATAAGTTGAGTCTTCTTGCACCCATACATATACATATTAATGGCCACCCGTTACCTGAATAAATATTCACATATAAGAACTCTTGTGTACCCACATCGATTTAGTGATGTCTCTACACCTCTCACTAATGACATTTTCATACCTAACCATATATCTACATTATTAAGGGATTCTCAAACTAAGGTCTTTCAACATGTTCTGAAACAAACTAAAAGTAATTATAACTATAAAACGAGATAATAAGTATATAGATAAGGAATCATAAAGAACAAGTGGGGTACTTAATAGCTTCCCCACTCGTAACCCAATTCTCGAACTGACACAAATAATCAATGGATCATCTGTAGACCTCAAACTACCTTAGGGTTAGTCCTAAAGGGCTAAATAGATCCATTTTGTTTATTTTTATATAAAATTAATTAGTGACTCTAAAGAAACGACAACACCTCACACAAAAGAAATTGCTTAGGCCTTACTAGGGGCATGAAAAAAATTGGATATGGTGTCGAACAGCTTCTAGGGGCACAATAACAATAAACCCAACTTCGAAGAGAAACGATGAAATGAGAGACAATCACTCTTGCATCCTCATAGGGATTACGCTAACACACTTACGCGAATCGACAAACCACACCTTCCCTTCACACATGACAATGTAAAATCACATCCCTATCTCCCTTAAGCATAACAGTCTGGGGCCATAACACCACACAAACATCCATCTTAACATCTGCATCTCTACCACACTCATTTTCTTCATATTTTGTTTCTTATTTGACTAATAATTTGTATTATATAACATGATTGGTTTAGTAGTTTTCCTATAGAAATTCCTCTTTAAATTTAAAGGTATGCATCTATCATATAGTACGATGATAGAAGTGCTCCACTTGACTCATCATGCTTTAATCGTATGAGTAATGTCATAACTAACATGTACTATAGTTTACATAACTGAGTCTAAGTAATGGATATGATCACTTTTAGGTATCTATAGACCATTAGGTTCTTAGAAATCTGAGAAAAAAAAACTATGGGCTTCTTTTGATAATTTTTATCTCTTAAAATATTAATCCCCGTGAAAAAGAAATGGAAAATGGGACATATAACCAAGCAAAACCATGCTCCACTGGTCTTGAAAATGAATCATGAGTATACTAAAAGGTCCCATCAATAAAATGTGTTTTGTGAAAATATCCAAGATAATATCTTTGGGTTTTTATAAAAAATATTTCGTTGACTGCCGTTGTTCAGTGTTAAATATAGCGAACAAAGGTCTTCACTGGAGTGAACTCTTAGCAAAGATAGGGTGTGAGATCCACCAGGTATTTATATACGATACAAAGGATACAAGACGCGCATCATGATATATTTTGTTGGAGCAAAGTTCTGCTTTTCTGTAGTAAAATATCTGAGAAGGAAGTCGTGGATACCACCAGGGATTTTGCCAAAGGTTCTCAGATCACCCGGGACCAGTGAAGGTAAACATTCACTGTAAGAACATGTATACTTTAACATTAGGGTTGATCACTTCCTAACATTAAAATATACAACTTATTAAAAAAAATTATATATCATTCTTAGCACGTATGGAAACAAATGAAACAAGTGACGATATATGAATACGATATGATAAACCTCAAATACATCAATTGATAAATGCATCATCAACTAAAAAAATAAGATAAGAGATTTAAAACTACACCACCAAACTCAAAGTGTACTAATATATAGCCTCATTAAAAAAACCAACTCAACTAAAATAAACGATATACATGCCAAATATCCTACCTAGATATACAAGTCAACTAATTTCCAAAATACTAAACTTACACAACTGAAATTAAGATGGTACATCATGGACATGAACCTACACCATTGATCCTGATGATGATGACCGAAAGAGACTGGACATGTTAATCTGTGCTATCTAGGTAGGAATCTACTCACGTGAACCAGCCTAGCACTCGAAAGGTTTTCACGAATAAAATGGGAAAACCCAACAAGATACCAAAGATACACAACTCAAAATTAATTATATATACAAGCGATAAATTCATAATTATATGTCCTACTATGATAACCAACCATATGCCACATAACCTCACATACTATTTTAATTAGCTCGATTATTTTAGTAATTAATTAATTAATTAAACTGTAATAAGCATGCACCCCTTCTCCCCCACCATCTCAATAACATGTGGGACGCACATATAAAGACAATCATACATTCAAGAACCACCTGTCATCCGCATGGACAAAATATTAATAAAACCATGTGATTCACAAATAAATATCATCACAAAACTGGATACCAACTATCTCTCGCTTGGATAGAAGTACACACATAAATAAGCTATGTGATACATCAAATCCACATACCATCACATAGATCGGGCACCACTTCGTGATTGCGTAGTCAGGATAAACAATATCTAGAGTGATGGAAAAATACAAGTGTTCTATCAGCATACACAAGTAAAAGTGTTCTCTCTCGGCACACACCCATAACCACTTCCATTTAACCATCTCTCTTTAATCAATATCATTGTCATCTTATTACTATTCGATATTCCACATTTAGCTTATCAATTTTCATAGCATTATTATATTCCATTAACCTCACCCTTCAGACCATTCTAAACTAGGCCCTAAACAAATTGTTACTTTATTTCATCAACTACTAAAGGTATCCTCAAATCATTCATGAAGACATAACTAGTATGGGACTACTTATCAATCTTATCATTATAATAACAGAGATATGTAGAGCCATGACTACTACCCATCTCTAAACTCCATGTATAGACCGTCTCATAAATGAAATTCAAATAAGGATCCCCCCCCCCCCCCCGATACACTTTTGTCATGATAGGGTAGTCACTAAGATACTAAAATCAGTTAAGGAATTATTAGTGTGAATTAATTTATGGATTTAATGAATTTAAAAAATTGATTTCCATTTCCAGTCACGACTACCACCATAAACTATTAACAACCGCAAACCAACATAGTGTGTGGTTGCGATTGATTCAATTATTTATTCCCTTTGATATTATTATTTGATTGTGGTTGTGATTATTAATATAATTTGCAGATTTATTTATCATGTTATGTTATTGCACACTAACTAATACTTTGAAAAAAAATGGTCCTAGTTGAAAAGGCCTCACAAGCTATATAAAGATTTATCATAATCATGAAATGTGTTAAAATCGTGACATTGGTCAAGAATTGTCACATGATATGACCGTGATAACATTAGGCACCCCCTTAATCTTTGTCATGGTCCATGACCATGATAGGTCGCTTGGCACCCCACCCTTTTGACATTATTCTTAAGAAAAAAAGACCTTAACAAGGAGGTATTTTAACGGCCATGAACCGCAACAACTATTATTGTCATCCCCATACTTGTCATGGTCATTACCTTGACAACTCTAATATGTCAGGGTCAATGATTGTAAAAATTTGCTTGTTTCGGTGTAGTGGAGAGAGAGATTAGTAATGGTGTTCCCCATATGGTTAAAATAAATTAGGTTTTAACCGAATATGTTATTAATACAGTATGCGATAAGGAAATATATGTGAGATTGATGGAGAAGTTTTATATCATGGTCATCAAGCTAATAATCTTATTTGAGACAAAGTGTTGTGCAATTAAGAAATCACATGTTCAAAGAAATGATCATGACAAAGAAGTGATGTTAAGATGGATGTGTTGTAAACTTAAAATGATAAAATTACAATTAATAGATCTAATCCCCCGTATTTTGGGCACCATTTTTATGAGAAATATTGCACATTTTTCGAAATTTATTTGGATTTAATATGTTTTCAAAATTGAGTTGAAAGACTAGGGGCACGGTGGTCATTTGATTTTTCTTGGGGAACAATAAAAAGATATTTGTACTTGGGTTAATTTAATGCTGGAGGAATCCTATAAGGATTAGGGGATGACAATTAAAAGAAAAGTATAAGAGAAAATAGATAATGAGAAGAGAATGACATGGGAGAGAGAGAGAGAGAGAGAGAAAGATGTGACACCCGACTAATTAAATACTGGATAGTTACTCCTTTATTAAATTAATACAGAATATCAAGTTGGTTCAGTCTTAGCATCACTGTCGAAAATATTTAATTATTTACTTGCCACCTAATATTTAAAAAGAGAGATGTCAAATTTTATTAATTTAGTTAACAAAAACCAAGAATTAAATCATTAACCATCAATCGCATAAACAATCTCATATGAATAACCAACGAAATGAAATTAACTGAGTCTGGAGTAAATACTCCAATAATAACAATGCCAGAGTAAATAAAGTCCCAATACAAGAGTCTGAATAAATAAACCAATAACCGAAATAATGATAGTCTGTAACTGCAACCTCTAAATAAGCTAACTGATACAAATGACTTTGAAGGAACCAAGGATAAATATGAAGGCGTAATATACCAAGATCCTGTAGCTTCCACAGCAGCTACAACACGTCATCAGAATGGAACTCCTATGCTTGGCGTCTCTATGGTTGGGCACCTAAAATTGTTGTTACAAAACAAAATAGATTTCGAGGAAAACGGGTCAGAGCCCGAGGTGAAAACAGTTTAAAAGTTTAGCATGTGTTTAAATTACAATTAAACAACACATATTATAAACACGTTAGTTGCGTATTCTCACATGAGTTTCTCACCTCTCAACTAATGTGCACGCCTAACGTATGCCCTTAACCCATCCTAGTTATGTCGCTAAATAACTAGTCTATACCACTTCCTCTTTCGCATTCTACCATAGGATGTCTACTCTTAATATCCAGGTAAGTTATATTCATAACCCATATTCGCATTCATTATCTTACTTATCTCAAGTATTAATTATTTTCTCACATTCTTAGTCCATTACAATATCTTAGTTATTCACATCTACTAAGCAGCAGTGAACCAGTCACAAGTACATATATAAATCACTCTCAGTATATATATATATATATATATATATATATATATATATATATATATATATATATATATATATATATATATATATATATATATATATATATATAAGGCACCCCTAGACTAAGCTGCGGTGCACACATACTCTGCTATCAAATCCATGTACATCACGTACGTAAGGATCACGTGTTCCAAATCACTCAGGAACCGTCAGAATACAAATCACACATATTGGAGGCAAACATAGTTCACATACCCATGGGTCACGCAGATACCTATGCTCCCGTGGTCAGCTGACTTATCAATTCACAAATAAGTCATTCACAGTCCTATGTCCTTAAGGTACCAGTCTAAATCTCCCCGAAGGCACACAAGGATAAGAGGTTCCTTTTTAAAAAAAACTAACCTCCCGTGATAGAAAGTATCGTAGGTATGTCATACACATAAGAAATCCATACACTAGGCATTCACACAACCTAAGTAATCATAATTCAATATAGGTATTCACACATTCCATCTAGTAAGTCTCGTATGTAGTAAGTTTATCCCGAACAGCATACGTAATATGTATTTATCTTGATAACTCTCTCGTCGTATCAATTTGAGTACTTAAACCTATCTCAAAAGGTTACTAGGTCTCCTATTTGTTTCTAATGTTATCTTAGTAACTTAAAGTCCCTCCGAAACTGTTCTTATCCTTACATCATCATTAATTTCCATTATAGTTTCAATTCGAACAATTTATAATCGTACCTCACTCGGTAGACTCTCGTAAGCAATAGTATTCAATTCCATAAGGTAAACCATTTTTCCCGACATCAACTAAGACCCTACTGACCTTAATTAAGTCCCACAATATCAATTTAAACATCCTAAGAATCATCATCGGCCTTGGGATTTATATTAAGCTTTAAGGGTAAAACAATTACCAAAAATTAGGAGGGGTCAATTGATTGAAGAAAAGGGGTCGATCAATCGATCGTCGATCGATCGACATTCTTGAGTCGATCGATCGACCAAGCAGGTATCAGCCCAGATTTATCTTAAACAGTTACGGGTTTCATCCTTTTTACACCTCTAATTCTTCATTACTGTGACACCCCGACTAATTAAATACCGGGTAGCTACTCCTTTATTAAATTAATTCAAAATGCCAAGTTGGTTCAGTTAATAGCATCACTGTCAAAAACATTTTAATAATTACTAACCACCTAGTATTTAAAAAGTAAGTGCCAAATTTTAAGTTAATTCTGGTTAACATGCAGTAAAAGAATAATGAAAGAATAATAACCATTCACTATAATGAAGTAATGAATAACCAACAACATAAATATAATTCCGGAGGAAAACTCCTCACAACAATCCCACAACTAAAAATTAATATGACAAGTCTGAATCCTGAATAATTACATGCCAGAAGTCTGAATAACTGAAATAACTTAAATGTCTCTAAAAGAAATGGGCGACATGCCCTACAACTGATAACTGAAGAATATCGAGTCAAGGTAGATGAAACGTCTACAAGCAAAGCCCTGTAACTTCCATAAACAGCTACAGCTCGTCACCTGAATGAGAATCCTAAGCATGGTGTCCTTTTGGATCGGCACCTAAAATGGTTTTTACAAAAATAGATTTGAAAGCAAATGGGTCAGAGCTCGAAAGTGGAAATCATTTTTAAAAACAGCAAGTGTTTTAATAATGTTAAAACATTAAATGCAAAATACATGTTAGGACGTGCACTTACATGAAATTCTCACCTCTCGACTACATGTGCACTCCTAACATACCATACCCATCTATAAGACATCCATATCTAACCAAACCGTAATAAGTTCTACCCCTTACTACTCGATTCCCATATTACAATCTAACGTTATTAATTAAATAAAGGGCTTAACATACATTCGGATTCTCAATTAGTAATATAATTCACTATCAATTAACCCGTTATGTTTTCTCAAAACATTACCATAATTATATTCACAATATTAACATGAAAGTTCCCATTAATTAAGTGTATATTATTCACATCATAAATATACAATACAAGCACCCCGAGACTAGTTGCGGTGTACACATACTCTGCTATCCATCCCGGTACATCACGTACATAAGGATCACGTATTCTGAATCTCTCAGGAATCGTTCTGAGATAACAACATCACAAATAATGGAGGCGAACACAGTCACATCACATGGGCCACGCACATACCTGCGCTCCCACGATCAGCAGACTTATTAACATCCCAATAAGTCCTTCTCTGACCTATGTTCATCGAGGTAACCAATCTAAATCCGGGCAACACAAGGATTAGAAGGCCCTAAGCGAACGTAAACCTCCCATGATAGCAAGTATGGTAGGTATGTCATACACATAAAATCAATATATATACTAAATATGCACACCTCTTAGTAATTACCATAATATATTGGTGGTACACTTCTCATTTTCGTACCGACATATAGTACTACACAATTTATATGTTCCCGATTAATATAATAAATTAGGCCGTCAATAGTTCTCGCAACGTAATAGACACTCACGTACTACTTCATATTTTCCCTTAGGTTCAAACTACACTTCTAGGTTTGACTTCTCATTACATCCCAAACATCCCAAATGTAACAATTAATCATCAATGGAAGGTTATATCTACATATACACAAGGTTACGGAACACTCGGGATCAAAACAGGCTAAAAGCCTAAACTGTCAACTCGTTCGAAGTCTAGTTCGAACGAGGCTGTTCGAACGAGAGTTCGTTCGAACGAACTGGGCCTTCTAACAAGATCTCGTTCGAACGAAAGTCTTCGAACGAACATCCCTCTCGTTAGAACCCAAACTGTCAACTCGTTAGAAGCTCATTCGAACAAGCTCGTTCGAACGACCTGGGCAGGTCTTCTAACGAGTGGCCAGATTCGAGCCCAGAAATTCCTAATCTCGTTTTTCCAATTTTCTTCACTCCTAATCCCACATAAAAATCATTCCAACATCATTTTAAGGTTCCTAATTCGTACTAAACAACCCTAGGTCATAATAAAACGTTTATATAGGGCCAACTCATATTAAACATCATCAAATCTTCAAATCCCTTTATTTATCCCCAAATTATATGAACATGAACCCTAACATTTATAAATCAACCAAGAGCCTAATTAAATCCGTTTTCAGTTCATCCAAATTATAGTATCATCAGCATAATCATCTAAATACAAGTCTACATGCGATTCCACATCAAAATGTAATTTTTACTTCCAATTAAAATGGGTTTTTCATTAACTCCCAAGAACAATACAATTTTATTGAATTTCCTACGCATGGAAGAAGCATTCTCTATAAAAACGAAATTAAATCACTTGCCTTATTTGAATCTCTGAATTTGAGGTTGAATCTTGAAGGTTGGATTGCCTTCTCTCTCTCTCTGCAGAATCCTTCTCTTTCTCTCCCTCTCTACAAGTTCTTCTCAAGGTGTTAATGGAGGTGAGGTTGGTTTTTGCCAAGTTATAAGGTTTCTAACTTCTCCCGTAGCCCATTACCTAAATTGGGGTTGGAAATGGCTTAGTGGGTTAATACTAAGTCAGATTTCTAACTCTAATTTTCGTGGGTTCTAATTACCCAATTTCCGAAATTACCTAAATGCCCTTATAAGTTACCGGTATGGCCCAATAATGCCCCGGGACCCAAACTTAACCCCCGGCTAGTGTTTTCTGACTATTTCGACCCTTCCAGACGCGTTGGGGCACTCAAAACGACCATGCAGTTAATAGAACTAAAATTCATTTTTTAATTAAAATAAATATTTCCCTGACGCGACTGTCACACGCGTCTCAATAAAATTTTCCAACTTGCCGTATTTAAATCTCAAGACAAATTTCATACTTCAATATTCATATATAATCATATATGCACATTATATTCAAATACCAACTCGCATCACGCTAGTATTTTAATCCGGATTAATTTCCAATTAATACGCATTTGATTTAATTAATCCCATAAATAAATATCACAAAAATACGGGGTATTACAATTACAACATCCCAAACTCCCAAAAAAGTTTACTAAACATCCTATTAACATATGAGTATCATCTTTAACGTACTAGAATCATTAAATCATCATGAATCATCAGTTTCTTAAATCAAAACACCCATTTCTCCATAAAAACCCTATTTCTCCTATTTTTATCAAGATCTTCATATCTCAACATAAATTCCCATATTTTTATGCATGGATCGTGGTTTCATAACTAGTCTATGCCCAGAAGTTTCATCTACATGAATCCTACCCATATTCAATATTTAAATTCTCCAATTTCACAATTAATTCACTTATTTACGATAAATCATCAAATCTAAATTATCATGTAAGATATATGCTTTGAATCTTTGCAAGATAAATCACTTGCCTGAAAATTATAGATTCTGATCCGTTGATGATGGTAGTGGTTGTTCCCCCCTCTCTTTTCGGTCACAAATTCGGCGATGGTGGTGGGTGTGTGGTGGTTATGGCCATAGAAACCTTGGGACTTCTCCTCTCTTCCTCTCTAACTGTCATGATGCTTTTTGGTTGTGAAAACCCTAAGGAACTCAAGGGTTGACTGATAAATATTTCCTAATTTTCGTGGGTCAATATTCACCAAAAATAGGAATGACTAAAATACCCTCCCGAGTTACCGGTTAGGCCGAAAAATGCCCTGAGATCCAAACTAAACCCCCGGCTAGTGTTTTCTGACTATATCGACCCTTTAGAACACGCTGGTGCACTTAAAATTCTTATATGGATAACATAAAAATAAAATACATTTAAATCCATTAAATTGGGTCCTGACACGAAACTGCCGTATTTTTAACTCACGATAATTTTAATAAATTCGATAATCACATATTACTATAATCACTCAGTAATATTTAACATTATCATCATATTTAAATACTAACTCTCGTCTCGATAGTTATTTAAATCCGAATTAATTTCCAATTTAATTATCCCAAATTAATTTAATTAATCCATAATTTATTTAATTAATCCACAATTAAAAGCAATTACTTATAATTAATCTCATAATTAAAATCAATAAAAAATACGGGGTATTACATACTTCCCCCCTAATAACGGAATTTCGTCCCGAAATTCAAAAAAGTAAGGCATACCTGGAAAAAGTTAGGTATCCTCCAGTACTCAAAATAAAATTCAAAGTAAGGCTCAATCACTATAGTCCCCGCTTCATTACAAGTTTGTTGAACTCTCTCAACACTTTCTTAGTTATAGGATTTCATCTCAATAAATGCACTTCACGTTGTGCTCTTACTAAATAATATTCGAATAAGAATAGCCTACACATCATTAGTCGTATTATATCAATATTATTGTGAGTTCGCAGCTCACTTCGTATTAACTCCCGCGTTTATCTAAACACAAAACTCCCATCCTGGGAGAAACCTTAAAACATCTGACTACTCTTGTCTGTTCTTTGAATCTCTGTTCCCGGCATTGTGACTTTTATATAAGGGATTAGCCACTTAAGACAGGTTGTGATTATCCTAATGTCGTCATCGGACTCTAACTTCTGACTGATCCGAAACTCTGATAATCCTCTCACCTCTAAGCATCCAGAGGAAGGATAGTATGGTTTATTTACACCAAACATCTGCAAGTACCTTGTTCATAATGAATATCGCACAATTTTACTATTAGGTAATATCCTTACCCCATTATTATATTATACTTCACTTACTAGCGATATCCACTATGGAAATGAAACGGTCGTTATGAGTCCAAAATTACTTTCATACGGTTCCAGGAGTCATCAATAACCTCGCGCCTATTCCTCGGGCTATCGGTGGTACAACTTTCTCAAACGAAACTTTTCCCACTACTTCCTTATACCCCATAATGAAGGTGGGTTTCGGGGATTTCATCCTAGTTCAGAATAATACTGGGTAGGACCGCATTCTGGCACGGTCACTATATCAAGTGTAAATCACCCAAGGATATAACAATTTCTTCCCTTCTTGATAACCCGTTCCATATATTGCAACCCATCAAAGAAATTTACCATCTTGACTCTTCCACTACTCAATTGTCGGCTCGACACCAAGTTTCTGGTTGTTACCCTTACTGCAACCAATTTCTATCGATAGGTGGTGTACGTGGGGCTACTAATTATGTCCCACTCAACACCACTTCAACTTATAACTCCTCCCATTAAATGCTACTTAATAACTCTCTTCTTCCCTCGGCATATATCAAAAGTTTTGACTCGTGCACTTTTCGCCACATTGTGCACATCTAGACTCTTTATACCTTATTAACACCCTCATTCTATATACGTCTAAGCCATCCTCAACATTCTATTGGGTGGAACTCCACTCCAAATTGTCCATAATAGTTAAATCTTTGTCTTTTCGAGGGATATCCCCTTTTTAAATGGCTTCCCACTGCCTTTCAACCAATTTTGGATGTGATACTCTGTTTGCATATGAATCTATAGATTGTCGTTCTTCACATGACACTTGATCCACTCTACTACTTCCATTTCGTCATGTTAGTCCCACGAGTAAAAATTTCACTCTTCTGTGTCTCTTCTTCCGGCTATTCTGACATCGGCAAATCAAGATGCCCATACACCCTATACATCGTGCAAACGGATTTAAACATCACATACACTTTATAAGTACTCCAAACTCTTTATTATCCCTGCATTTGCAACGTGGCTATACCACTTGGGCGTTCTCAATCACCCCCGAATTTTAAATTTAAATCCTCCTAAACATCATTTCATCCTTTACCCACCAAAAATAAAACAAAATTATCAGTATTTCCTCACTAGCAACTGGCTCTACTGGCCTTATATCGTAATTTACCCTTTTTAAACATCCAGTTATAACTGCATACTTCCATAACGATCGAGGTACCCAAATCATGGACGAATGGCCAAACATCTCCTTACTACCAACCTTATGCTAAGTTCCATGCGTGGGATGTCTCACAAAGCAAAATCCAAACAAGGAACCCCCCCCCCCCCGATACACTACTTCCTAGCATTGTCGGTCATCGAAATTCGTTAGGCTTTCAGTCCATAAAATGTACCCCTATATTCCCGTTTCTTGACAACAAAGTTACATCTCCTTCCGCTATTTCACTTAAACAAGGAACTCCTTCCGAGAGACACTCTCTTTTAACATTGATCGAAATCCCTTCCATAAACATCATGCAAATAAAATCGAGGTTCTCAAAATACCGTCCCCAGACATACAAACATGAGTATTAACTCCCACGTCTCTAAAGGGTGATATAACAATGCATTCTTCTTATTACTACATCCCGAGCTTTAATTATAATAATCAGCTAAATCTTTCCGCTATATATATATATATATATTCAAAAATACAATTGCGGGCATGACCCTCTCTCAGATGGGGCCTCGCCAGAACAAAACATTCCACACCACGGTAGTAACCCCGATAGACTTGCAATAACCGCACACTATCAATTTAAACATATTATAAAATCATAATTAGGATAATATCATACTCGTATAACACAACACTAAAATGAGTAATTTCAATAAAGTATATACCGCTATCAATATACCCATTCATCCTCCACAGATAACACTAAAGGTAACCCCATTATACCTGGGAGAAATATTCACATAAATAATAACATTGCCGAGATACTCACTAAGCTCGACTCTCAAGCGAAAAATAGCAATAATAACAAATGTAGCAATTTGTTCATGTCACATACAACACGCAACATCCTCTGAGGATATAACTCATACTTCTACCTTGCCAATCGCCCTAGCTACTCAAATGGTTCCTGGACTTTACACACCTGTCCGTACCAAACCAAAAATTTTAATAACTATTGCCCTTGTTAGGAACCTTACCCTTTTCCCTCTACTTGCTTCGGGGAACATTTTAACGCACGGTTTTTACTCCCCACAAACTACCTCTAGGCATACTTCACTTATCTCCGATCATACTGACCATGTTAAGGTTGTCCTTCTCTTGGACGTTGGTAGTCTCGACTCTGATGACTATCTCCATTGTTCCCTTAGCTTTGATGGCCCTAAGGAACACGCTACTGGTTTCTACATATCTTTCTGAAATCACCATCGCTTGGTAACAGTTCAACTATCCAAATCATTTAAATGGGCTCCCTGATGGGTCTCCCCCTTGTGGTGCTTCTTCAACACTATTTCCCCCAGTCTTACTCTATCTAAATTCTTCGATTCTTGTAGCTCCCCTCATAAGGAAATGCTTACCTCCATATTAACAAAACGCAACTTAATTACCATCTGCATTGACTGTCCAAGCAGAATTTCCTAGAAGTGCTAACAATTCTTCTTGTATGCAAATTCTCCCTTTAATGTCCTCTTCTCCATTTCACCTACTTCACCCGATGTAAGGTGCGCTAAATAATGAAATTCACAAAGTGACCTCCGTCTGACCCTCTTGTATGAGTTCAGAATTACATTCGCACCTCACTCTGAACATCTAATGAAGGAACTTATGGTCAAACCATACTAATGCGCCTTCTCTCAACAACACATTCCACTTCTAAGTGTGGTAGTTGCCTCTCATCATTGTAACTCCGATCTTACGAGCCAAGAAAAAATTTACCCCATATTTTCACTCCCTATTAGCGATACCCAGTCATATGTCCAAGCCTTTGGATATTTTACGTTAGTTGGCTAGTACACGCCATCTCCGCATTTCTAGTATTTCCACTACTGGTTTTTTTCAATGTTCTGTCTGACTCTCTCCCAATCCAACCTTGCTGAGTGATTCTAATTTGACCCCACTTTCTACTATAGTTGTACCTATAAGTCACAAGTCGCGCCTTAGTCGTCTTTACCGTCCTGAACTTTCGGGCCATAATATGGGTGATCTCAACTACTGTCATCCTTCTTTAATAAACCAAGTAACCTCAACTGATCTTTGCATCCTGCCGTCCGCCCACCTGTCTTCTCCTGACGTACTGCATTGTTCAAAAAATTCATGAACTCAAATGCAAATAAGACTCACTATCATATATATCACAGCAGGAGAACGAAATATCACCAAAGAAATCAACAATCCTAAACATAAGGCTCTATATCAAAGAAATCTATGCTGGAAGCATAATAAGCCGCACAGATCCTAAAGGACACTAGAACCTGATGCTCTGATACCACCTGTGACACCCCGACTAATTAAATACCGGGTAGCTACTCCTTTATTAAATTAATACAGAATATCAAGTTGGTTCAGTCTTAGCATCACTGTCGAAAACATTTAATTAATTACTAACCACCTAATATTTAAAAAGAGAGATGTCAAATTTTATTAATTTAGTTAACAAAAACCAAGAATTAAATCATTAACCATCAATCGCATAAACAATCTCATATGAATAACCAACGAAATGAAATTAACTGAGTCTAGAGTAAACACTCCAATAATAACAATGCTAGAGTAAATAAAGTCCCAATACAAGAGTCTGAATAAATAAACCAATAACTGAAATAATGATAGTCTGTAACTACAACCTCTAAATAAGAATGGGTGACATGCCCTAACTGATATAAATGACTCTGAAGGAACCAAGGATAAATATGAAGGCGTTTAATACGAAGATCCTGTAGCTTCCACGGTAATTACAGCACGTCATCAGAATGGAACTCCTATACTTGGCATCCCTGTAGATGGGCACCTAAAAAAGTTTTTACAAAACAAAATAGATTTGGAGGAAAACGGATCAGAGCCCGAGGTGAAAACAGTTTAAAAGTTTAGCAAGTGTTTAAATTACAATTAAGCAACATGTATTATAAACATGTTAGTTGCGTATTCTCATATGAGTTTCTTACCTCTCAACTAATGTGCACGCCTAACGTATGCCCTTAACCCATCCTAGTTATGTCGCTAAATAACTAGTCTATACCACTTCCTCTTTCACATTCTACCATAGGATGTCTACTCTTAATATCCACGTAAATATATTCATAACCCATATTCGCATTCATTATCTTACTTATCTCAAGTATTAATTATTTTCTCACATTCTTAGTCCATTACAATATCTTAGTTATTCACATCTACTAAGCAGCAGTGAACTAGTCACAAGTACATGTATAAATCACTCTCAGTATATATATATATACACACACATATAAGGCACCCCTAGGCTAAGCTGCGGTGCACACATACTCTGCTATCAAATCCATGTACATCATGTACGTAAGGATCAAGTGTTCCGAATCACTCAGGAACCGTCAGAATACAAATCACACATATTGGAGGCGAACATAGTTCACATACCCATGGGTCACGCATATACCTACTCTCCCGTGGTCAGCTGCCTTATCAACTCACAAATAAGTCATTAACAGTCCTATGTCCTTAAGGTACCAGTCTAAATCCCCCCTAAAGGCACACAAGGATAAGAGGGTCCTTTTCCAAAAAAAAAAACTGACCTCCCGTGATAGCAAGTATGGTAGGTATGTCATACACATAAGAAATCCATACATTAGGCATTCACACAACCTAAGTAATCATAATTCAATATAGGTATTCACGCATTCCATCTAGTAAGTCTCGTATGTAGCAAGTTTATCACGAACATCATACGCAATATGTATTTATCTTGATAACTCTCTCGTCGTATCAATTTGAGTACTTAAACCTATCTCAAAAGGTTACTAGGTCTCCCATTAGTTGCTAATGTTATCTCAGTAACTTAAAGTCCCTCCGTTACTCTTCTTATCCTTACATCATCATTAATTTCCATTATAGTTTCAATTCGAACGATTTCTACTCGTACCTCACTCGGTAGACTCTCGTAAGCAATAGTATTCAATTCCATAAGGTAAACCATTTTTTCCGACATCAACTAAGATCCTACTGGCCTTAATTAAGTCCCACAATATCAACTTAAACATCCTAAGAATCATCATCGAACTTGGGATTTATATTAAGCTTTAAGGGTAAAAAAATTGCCAAAAATCAGGAGGGGTCGATCGATAGAAGAAAAGGGGTCGATCGATCGACATTCTTGAGTCGATCGATCAACCAAGCAGGTATCAGCCCAGATTTATTTTAAACAGTTACGGCTTTCATCCTTTTTACACCTCTAATTCTTCATTACAACGTTCCAAACTCACAAGAAAGTTTACCAAACATCATATTAACATATTAATATCATCTTTAACGTACTATAATCGTTAAATCATCATGAATCATGAGTTTCATAAATCAAAACACCAATTTCTCCATAAAAACCCTATTTCTCCTATTGCTTTCAAGATCTTCATATCTTAACATAAATTCTCATATTTTTACACATGGATCATGGTTTCATAACTAGTCTATGCCCATAAGTTTCGTCTACATGAATCCTACCCATATTCAATATTTAAATTCTCCAATTTCATAATTAATTCACTTATTTACGATAAATCATCAAATCTAAATTATCATGTAAGATATATGCTTTGAATCTTTGCAAGATAAATCACTTGCGTGAAAATTACAGTATCTGATCCGTTGATGATGGTAGTGGTTGTTCCTCCCTCTCTTTTCGATCACAAATTTGACGATGGTGGTGGGTGTGTGGTGGTTATGGCCATGGAAACCTTGGAACTTCTCCTCTCTTCCTCTCTAACTGCCATGATGCCTTTTGGTAGTGAAAACCCTAAGGAACTCAAGGGTTGGCTGATAAATATTTCCTAATTTTCGTGGGTCAATATTCACCAAAAATAGAAATGACTAAAGTACCCTCCCGAGTTGCCGGTTAGGCCGAAAAATGCCCTGAGATCCAAATTAAACCCCCGGCTAGTGTTTTCTGACTATATCGATCCTTTCGAACACGTTGGCGCACTTAAACTTCTTATATGGATAACATAAAAATAAAATTCTTTTAAATCCATTAAATTGGGTCCTGACACGACTGACACGCGCGTCCCAACTTAATTACCGAAACTGCCGTATTTTTAACTCACGATAATTTTAATAAATTCGATAATCACATATTACTATAATCACTCAGTAATATTTAACATTATCATCATATTTAAATACTAACTCTCGTCTCGCTAGTTATTTAAATCCGAATTAATTTCTAATTAATTATCCCATATTAATTTAATTAATCCATAATTTATTTAATTAATCCACAATTAAAAGCAATTACTTATAATTAATCTCATAATTAAGAGCCATAAAAAATATGGGGTATTACAAGAGAGAGAAAGAGAGAGAGAGGAACATTGACACTACCTTCCCATCCAGAATAGATAAATGTGAACATAATGTCGAAGTTACATGCCGCCATAACATTTTGCGATACGAAACCTTTTCGTGAACGACATGATGTCGATTACTAGGCGCCCATGCATCGACTAAAGTCCCATCACTTGCACCAACCACTCCCTACATTCAAATTTCAAAATGGATCTCAACTTATCGGTATTCATTGCAATTCGTTGAGGTACAATGTCATAATCTGGAGGGGAAATAAGAACTGTTGTTTCACTCGGCAACACTCTCAACACGAGTTTAAAATGTCGATTATTTATCTTTGTGGAATGTTGAAAGCGGTCCGCAACAACTCTATGCCTATGGCTTTGACCAACAACGTACAAAAATATTGCTACGGACTCTTCGATGGGTACACGACTATGTTGTGAATTCTCTATATAGTTTCCCTTCACGAGGAAATCACATAAAGCCCTAAAACACTGTTGGTTCATACTAAAAATATTTTGACACTTTGTTAAAGGTCCATCAAGTATCTCTTTTACATATTCGACACCCGTGAGAGCAGATGAATGATAAGGAGATTTTTGTTGTACCAATATCAACTGGAGTGCCATAAAGGTCTCAACTTCTTCACTTCCATCATCCGAAGAGGAATCCATATTGTTGTTCATTAAATCAAACTCCAACTCTCAACTACTAAGGCTGCATTAGAGTGCACACATTAGTATATATATGAGCCATACAAAAAACATATGTGCAGCCTTTTATAGCACTTTTAAAGATATCCAAAAACAGAAAATACATAAAATAGAAAATGCATAAAATAGAAATCTGGAAAATATTAAAAAAATACCCTTACACATCAGAAACACTACCTACACATCAGAAACACTACCTACATAACCAAGGTGGGGGTTAGCAGCAGGGGGCGAGGTGGTGGTAGGCAGGGGTGGGGGGCAGGCAGGGACGCAAGGTGAGGCACTCCTTTTAAACTATATCAGCACCTTAAACCATACAAACCAACATTACATAGCAGCACATGTAGCAGCCTTAAATAGCCTTAGCATATACAGCCTTAAACAGCCATAAACAATACATTAAACAGCCTTAGCATACAATACATTAAACAACCTTAAAGATCTTACACAATGAATCATACAAACATTACATAGCAGCCTTAAACTAAAACAAACAGCCTTAAAATAAACCAACATATAATTCATTACATAGCCGCCTTAAAACCAACATAAAGCATTCTAAAACAAACAACATTAAACCGATACGAATTTAGCCAAGTAAACTGTAATACCCCGTAATTTTAATGACTTTTAAAATGGGTTATATTTTAAATTAATGGATTAATTGGATCTTATTATAAATTAATTTATTTGGTTTTTATCCGAATTGTGGATATTAAAATGGATGATTCTGAATATTACTTAAAGATATTTAGGTAATATATGAATGTGATGTCATTGATATGACGGTATGATATAAATTCGGTAATTTGAATTTTTAGTCAGAGGCGGTATGGGACGTGTCGGGACTAATTTATTAAATTAAAAAGGAAATTTATTTTCTATCGACCTTATAGTCATTTCGATTGCGTCGTTGCGTCTGGAAGGTTTGAAATAGTCAGAAAAGTCTATTTGGATGTTAATTTTGAGTCTCGGGTCATTTGAAAATGAAAAGACAACCCAAAAGTGCATTTTGGTTATTTTTACAAGGGGGGTGAATAGTGATTTTGGGTTTTGTCTTATTATAAGTATTTGGAGATTAGTGTATGTAGGTTCATTTCAACTCTTCTACACAAAATTGAAAAGTCATCTTCTTAGAGAGAGTGGAAGGTTGCTTGGAAAGAAAAAGAAGTTTGCTTGGGAAGGAGGAGAACCAAAGGTCAAAGGTCACCACCACCATCACCACCTGTGTTATTCAACTCCAAAGGGTCAGATCTTCATTAGAGGCAAGTGTTTGATATTTTCAATTTAAGTTCGTTTATTGTCCATGTTAGGATAGTTATAAAAAGAGATGATTTTCATGCTTGGAAGATGAAAGGATATAGTTAATGGATTTTTGGAATCTAAAAATATATAGGAATTAAACTCATGTTGTAGGTAGTTAGTAATCCAATAAATATTCATCAATCTGTGGAAGAAATTCTGAAAATAATTTAGTGTTCTTGAAGATAATATGTTGATAATTTTCTGGAAAAATAGGCAAAAACGAGTGGAATGAGAAGAGCCAATTTGGAATGTTTAGATCTTCTTTTTGAGTGCATTTGGATGAGATTTAAGAAAAACTCAAAACACATACCTGACTCAATTTTTCGTGTAGAATCCAAATCTGAAGTCGGATTGATGATTTGAATAATTTTTGGATCTGATTTTTCTGAGTATTTAAAATATGAGAATTCATGATGTTGTTTCTTTTTAATGTTGGTTCTTATCCCAAAACTTTTGTAGATATTCGGTGATTATTAATGGGATATTACGAGACTTAGAGAAGATCAATAAGCCCTAGTTAAGATTTGAATTAATTTGATTGGGATTTAATTGATTAGAATTATGATAATTAAAGTTAAAGAGATTTCGGTTGCTAGATTCATGTGTTGGATTCTAATCTGTTTGTATGAGGATTAAGGATAGTTCAAGTAGGGGAGATTTAATATAACACCTGGGTAGCCTTAGGGTTACAATTTAAACATCAAGGACTGAGTTTAAGCTCATTATTGATTTCGCAAGGGCTGAGTGTAGTATAAGAGCGTAGTGGTATGGCTCCTAGATAGAGATGGGAGTTTAGAACACATTTGGTTGAAAGAGGGGATGAGGTTATTCCGATCGCATATTTGAAGTTGACGAACCTCCTCGATCGACAAAGTTAAGTAGTAGTATATTGGAGGGGTTCCTTGTTTGGACTTCGCTTTGCGAGACGCTCTGCGCATGAACCTTAACGAGGTCGTGAGTGGAGAGATGTTATAGGATGCGAGGATAATTAAATTATGAAGTAAAGATATGATATTTTAATACGTGGAATTTAAAAGAGATATAATGCTACGTATGGAAATTATCTTAAGGTAGTGATATTACCTTATTGATATTATATTATAGGTATGATAATGCCTATTTGATTGATTGATGATTTATGTGTATGACATACCTAGCTTACTTACTATCGGTGGGAGGTTTGTGCATGAGGGCAGTCATATCCTGATGAATCCATCGGATATTTGATTTTTTGCTCGAGAACATAGGTCTATGAAAGACTTATCAGGGAGTTGATAAGTCCGCTGACTATGGGTACGTAGGTATGTTCGTGACCCATGGGTATGAGAACTATGTTCGCCTCCAATGATTGTGTTGTTGTTTGTGGTTCGAGAAATCCTTACCGAACCTTTTGTCTCTTATTCGGTGACCAGCGATATTGGGACATGATAGCAAAGTAATGCATTGCACCGCAGCTGTGACTCGGGGTGCCGTATATATATATATATATATATATATATATATATATATATATATATATATATATATATATATATATATATATATATATATATATATATATATATATATATATATATATATATATATATAATGGATTAAATGAATGAATGGATATTTATTATGGTTAAATCTATCTACGGTGATAATTGTAGATAACGGTGAATAGAGAAAGATAATTGAATTAAGTTAATGAATGTTTATTGAAAAACTTAATTCATATTAATTGAGAAATGATTCATGTTAATGAGAAACGATGAGAAATGTAAATGAATAATAATGTGACATATGGTATGGGACATATGGGGATTATGATATTGGGATGGAATTATAATATGGACACTAGAAAAGAGGAACCATTAACTAGGAGGTTAATAGGAAACGTTAAGTGTGCACTCTAGTTGAGAGGTGAGAATGGCCAGTGAGAGTTGGGTCTAACATGTACATAATAAAAGATTTATTGCACTTGTTAAATACTTGATGTTTTAAAAATTATTTTCACAATCGGGCTCTGACCCGTTTCCTTGTATATTTTCTTTTCTATTGTATCTTCTATATCAGGTGTCCAGCAACAGGGACGCCAACCTTAGCGGATTATGACAGGCTATGGATTTATGGATTTTTGCTTAGACGCCTATCATCATTTGATTCACAGTATTCTCTTAGTAGGGCATGTCGCCCAAAGGATTCAGTTATCTTCGTCTATCGGGGTCAAATACTATGGTATTCGTGTCATTTTAATACATTTGATATTGTTGGGATTACTGTAATGGATTAATATTATTTTGGAATGTTTATTCCAATTGCATTCAAATTATTTTGTGTTATCTAATTGGTTATCAGTGTTGTAGAATAAAATGTGTTGTGTTATTCTTAAACTAAAAATGAATTTTGTTGAATTAAAATTTGGAAAGTTTTTAACACTAACTTAATTGGGTATTGGGTGAGTTGTAAATGTTTTTCGACAGTGATGCTAAAAATGAGCCAACTGTATATTCTATTTTAATTTGGTATGGGGCTGTCCACCCGGTATTTAATTAGGCAGGGTGTTACAGGTGGTATCAGAGCATCAGGTTCTAATGTCCTTTAGGATCTGTACGGCTTACTGTGTTTTTAGCTTAGCGTTCTTTGATATAGAGCCCTATGTTTAGGATTGTTGATCTCTTTGGTAAGATTCCGTATATATCAGTGAATCTTATTTACGTTTGGGAGTGATCGAACAAAGAAGTATGGCAGATGAGGGTCATTGAATGGATAGCGGAGATCGTACTTAGGAGGTTATGAAGTATGTTCGAGTATGATGACCGTAGTCGAGGTCACCCCTATTATGGAAAATTGAGGAGAGACATCAGTAGAATTTCTTGAAATGCGGGAATTGTGTGTGTTACCTAACGAAGGCAATATTTCAAAGGCTTGGGCATATAGTGGAGTGTGGTTAACTAGAACTGAAAATTTGGGGTAAAATTTTTCTTGACTTATCGGAGCAAAGTTATAATAGTGGGATTCAACAACCACCACCCACGAATGAGGGAATGTTCTCTGTCTAAGGAATTATAAGGCGTATATTGATTTTTGTAGCGATTAATATTATATGGGAAAATGGGTTGCTAAACTTTGACAATAGCACTGTTATTTACGTAGACTCACCGACGGGTGTAGGATACCTATATTTTCATGTCATCACGTGGGTTTGATTTTATCACGGAATTACTTACTTTGGGCATGTCCGAGCATGATATGACTATCGGCATGCATCGACTTGTGGTATAGGAGAGCGTATGTACTACTACTATAGCTAGCATCTTGTCTTTATAAGAGAGTAGATGAGTAGACTTTATTCGAATTAATAAAACCTGTAGAGAGGTTATAAAGTATTGACTAAAGACCTGAGGAGTTTCGATGATCGACTACTTTAGGTAGTAGTGTATCGGGGAGTTCCTTGTTTGGATTTCGCTTGCGAGACACCCCACGCATGAAACTAATAACCGTTAAGAGTCGAAATAAGATAGGTCTTTAGGATATGAGTTTATAACCTTTGCTATTATAATGAAAGTTGTACGATAGGGTGTATGGGCTCCCTGGATGATTGGATTGTAGTAGTTTTCAATATTGTGAAACAGTAAGTAGTTGTGACTTCAGGATTTATTTGTTTAATAAGTGAGGATCATATTTCCCAAACTTTGTCACGAGGATGGTATAGGAAAGATTGGGTATAATTTAAATTTGATTCAGTTGGAACTATATGGTGAGACTTAGTGTAACATCGATGGGGATTTTCGTTAATGTACTGTATGGGCGGTACTACTTAGATTTCTTGCGATGTGAGATTTATACTCGGAGTTGACCTTATCAGTATGGTTCATTTTTCTGAATTTCGGGACGAAATTCTGTTATAAGGGAGGTAGTATGTAATACCCCGTAATTTTAATGACTTTTAAAATGGGTTATATTTTAAATTAATGGATTAATTCGATCTTATTATAAATTAATTCATTTGGGTTTTATTCGAATTGTGGATATTAAAATGGATGATTCTGAATATTACTTAAAGATATTTAGGTAATATATGAATGTGATGTCATTGATATGACGGTATAATATAAATTCGGTAATTTGAATTTTTAATCAGACGCAGTATGGGACGTGTCGGGACTAATTTATTAAATTAAAATAAAAATTTATTTTCTATCGACCTTATAGTCATTTCGACAGCGTCGTTACGTCCGGAAGGGTTGAAATAGTCAGAAAAGTCTATTTGGATGTTAATTTTGAGTCTCGGGTCATTTGGAAATGAAAAGACAACCCAAAATGGCATTTTGGTTATTTTTACAAGGGGGATGAATAGTGATTTCGGGTTTTGTCTTATTATAAGTATTTGGAGATTAGTGTATGTAGGTTCATTTCAACTCTTCTACACAAAATTGAAAAGTCATCTTCTTAGAGAGAGTGGAAGGTTGCTTGGAATGAAAAAGAAGTTTGCTTGGGAAGGAGGAGAACCAAAGGTCAAAGGTCACCACCACCATCACCACCTATGCTATTCAACTCCAAAGGGTCAGATCTTCATTAGAGGCAAGTGTTTGATATTTGTAATTTAAGTTCGTATATTGTCCATGTTAGGATAGTTATAAAAAGAAATGATTTTCATGCTTGGAAGATGAAAGGATATAGTTGTTAATGGATTTTTGGAATCTAAAAATATATAGGAATTAAACTCATGTTGTAGGTAGTTAGTAATCCAATAAATATTCATCAATCTGTGGAAGAAATTCTGAAAATAATTTAGTGTTCTTGAAGATAATATGTTGATAATTTTCTGGAAAAAGAGGCAAAAACGAGTGGAATGAGAAGAGCCAATTTGGAATGTTTAGATCTTCTTTTTTAGTGCATTTGGATGAGATTTAAGAAAAACTCAAAACACATACCTGACTCAATTTTTCGTGTAGAATCCAAATCTGAAGTCGGATTGATGATTTGAATAATTTTTGGATCTGATTTTTCTGAGTATTTAAAATATGAGAATTCATGATGTTGTTTCTTTTTAATGTTGATTCTTATCCCAAAAATTTTGTAGATCTTCAGTGATTATTAATTGAATATTATGGGACTTAGAGAAGATCAGTAAGCCCTATTTAAGATTTGAATTAATTTGATTGGGATTTAATTGATTAGAATTATGATAATTAAAGTTAAAGAGATTTCGGTTGCTAGATTCATGTGTTGGATTCTAATCTGTTTGTATGAGGATTAAGGATAGTTCAAGTAGGGGAGATTTAATATAACACCTGGGTAGCCTTAGGGTTACAATTTAAACATCAAGGACTGAGTTTAAGCTCATTATTGACTTCGCAAGGGCTGAGTGTAGTATAAGAGCGTAGTGGTATGGCTCCTAGATAGAGATGGGAGTTTAGAACACATTTGGTTGAAAGAGGGGATGAGGTTATTCCGATCGCATATTTGAAGTTGACGAACCTCCTCGATCGATAAAGTTAAGTAGTAGTGTATTGAAGGGGTTCCTTGTTTGTATTTCGCTTTGCGAGATGCTCCGCGCATGAACCTTAACGACGTCGGGAGTGGAGAGATGTTATAGGATGCGAGGATAATTAAATTATGAAGTAAAGATATGATATTTTAATACGTGGGATTTAAAAGAGATATAATGCTACGTATGGGAATTATCTTAGGGTAGTGATATTACCTTATTGATATTATATTATAGGTATGATAATGCCTATTTGATTGATTGATGATTTATGTGTATGACATACCTAGCTTACTTGCTATCGGAGGGAGGTTTGCGCGTGAGGGCAATCATATCCTGATGAATCCATGGGATCTTTGATTTGTCGCTCGAGAACATAGGTCTATGAAAGACTTATCGGGGAGTTGATAAGTCCGCTGACTATGGGTACGTAGGTATGTGCGTGACCCATGGGTATGAGAACTATGTTCACCTCTAATGATTGTGTTGTTGTTTGTGGTTCGAGAAATCCTTACCGAACCTTTTGTCTCTTATTCGGCGACCAGCGATATTGGGACATGATAGCAGAGTAATGCATTGCACCGCAGCTGTGACTCGGGGTGCCGTATTATATATGAATATATATATATATATATATATATATATATATATATATATATATATATATATATATATATAATGGATTAAATGAATGAATGGATATATATATATATATATATATATATAATGGATTAAATGAATGAATGGATATTTATTACGGTTAAATCTATCTACGATGATAATTGTAGATAACGGTGAATAGAGAAAGATAATTGAATTAAGTTAATGAATGTTTATTGGAAAAACATAATTCATATTAATTGAGAAATGATTCATGTTAATGAGAAACGATGAGAAATGTAAATGAATAATAATGTGACGTATGGTATGGGACATATGGGGATTATGATATTGGGATGGAATTATAATATGGACACTAGAAAAGAGGAACCATTAACTAGGAGGTTAATAGGAAACGTTAAGTGTGCACTCTAGTTGAGAGGTGAGAATGGCCAGTGAGAGTTGGGTCTAACATGTACATAATAAAAGATTTATTGCACTTGTTAAATACTTGTTGTTTTAAAAATCATTTTCACAATCGGGCTCTGACCCGTTTCCTTGTATATTTTCTTTTATATTGTATCTTCTATTTCCGGTGTCCAGCAACAGGGACGCCAACCTTAGCGGATTATGACAGGCTATGGATTTATGGATTTTTGCTTAGACGCCTATCATCATTTGATTCACAGTATTCTCTTAGTAGGGCATATCGCCCAAAGGATTCAGTTATCTTCTTCTATCGGGGTCAAATACTATGGTATTCGTGTCATTTTAATACATTTGATATTGTTGGGATTACTGTAATGGATTAATATTATTTGGAAATGTTTATTCCAATTGCATTCAAATTATTTTGTGTTATCTAATTGGTTATCAGTGTTGTAGAATAAAATGTGTTGTGTTATTCTTAAACTAGAAATGAATTTTGTTGAATTAAAATTTGGAAATTTTTTAACACTAGCTTAATTGGGTATTGGGTGAGTTGTAAATATTTTTCGACAGTGATGCTAAAAATGAGCCAACTGTATATTCTGTTTTAATTTGGTATGGGGCTGGCCACCCGGTATTTAATTAGGCGGGGTGTTACACAAACTGGCCATCCACCTCCGCCTACGTTCCTCATTCATACAAATAAACGCCTCACGGTAGACCTCGTATTTTGCAAACGCATCCAATGCCTTCAAAAACTGATCAGCAAGAATGTCAGCCATGTTGTCGAGTATGGACAAACAATTTGTCATACTAAATGGATTTGGAGCAGTTTGTGCTTTCAATTTCTCAGTTCTAGCTCGTGATGCCGAAGTCAGTGCTTCCATGCAATCGTTCATTAGAGATGTCTTCGGGCTTTTCGAAGGTCATCCACTATCGTGAGTAGTACTCTTACGACGACGAGCTCCTTTTGAACACTGAACGTCATTAACCTCCTCGCACAAATCAGTTTGTGAAAACTCGGAATTAATTTCTCTCTCCTCATCTGAATCAATTGGACCTTGCATTGATGCCCTCCCGCACATACCAGTTGCGGCGCTCTCTTTATAGATCTTACACAACGAATCATATAACATGCAACCCTTCTCCTTCAAGGGCTTAGATTTTGGATTAGCCTGAAAAATGACAAATATGACACAATTTATCATTTACACAATAAATTTAGGAATTAAACAATAAATTTAGGAATTATGCAATAAATTTAGGAATTATGAAATAAATATCAAAATCATTGCTAATAGGAGTTTACCAATAAATAGGTTGCCCAAACATCCTCCTCAGTAGTCACGGTCTGCGTTTCGCTGTTCCATCCAAACTCGGTGGTGTTTATAAGCTTTGTGAACGCAGTGCACTTGTTCTTCAACCTATTGTATTTGCATTTTACTTGGGCAACTGAGAAGGACCGATTGGTCTCCATTTTAATTTGAGTCACAAATCCTTGCCAAACCTTGGCCGGGAAGGTGGAACTTTTCAGATTATTGTTATCAACTTCAACCTCCATCATCAAAATAAAAGCGCGCTCAGCACTTGTTGACCATAACCGAGTCTCCTCGGCCACACGAGACATCTATATTATAGGCCTGTTAGCATACCATAAATACTCCATACTCCATAAATATAAATAAAAAGAAAAATGCATACCATCAACAGAAAATCAACCACAAATAACAACCACATAAAATGCATACCATCAACAAAAATGCATAACATCAACAGAAAATGCATACCATCAACAAAAATGCATATTAACCTGTTAGCATGCTATAAATAACAACCTCATAAAAAATTCTTTACCACTGTATGTAAAAATAAATGCCCATAATTTACGCCCAATAATTTATGCCCACAAATAATTCTTTACCACTATATGCAAAAACCAACAGAGATTGGAATTCTTTACCACTGTACGTATAAATAATGCCCAGAAAAAATTACAAACATCATACAAAAAATCAACCAGAAATAAGTACACACAAACATTAACCAAAAAAATACAACATAAAACTTATCTTCAAAAAATAAAATTGGGGATATACCGAGTAAAATCTGGAAGAGAAATTATCTCCGGATGATTCACACCACTTTGAGCGGAGGGAAGGGATCGCCCGTCTTAGGAGACACTTTGATCTTGTCTGGCACACCATGAGTTTTCAGAGGTTTCGTGGTTTTTTATAGAAACCCTTATCTCTAGATGGGGTTAGGGTTAGTTTGTAGGTGGGAGATGAAATACAAATCAGGTGTATGTGAGATGTAAAATCGAGATTGATTGAAGAGGAAATGACCAGAGGTAGATATTAATGGCGATTGTGAGTTCGGATATTAATGGAGATGGTTGGTTGTTGGACGAGGGGAAAGGGAAGGACGGGAGTCGTTGGTTTGTGTTCAAACAGTGCATAATTATAACACTATGTAATAATAGAGGTAAGACTTGTTTTCTAAACAATTCGATTTAAGCAACAGTTTTAAAACACACGGTTAAAACATTGGGTAGTCAAATGTATTACCAAACACGGTTTTAAAGCCATTTGAAATTATAACACCAAAATCCTTATTATAAAAACAAACCAAACAGGGCCCTAACGATTTGAATGGAAGTCTGGTACCCACTATAGCTGGTGGTACCACCGCTATATCATCTTGATGCCCATCACTATAGCAAATAGCAGAGAAATGTAGTGGGTAGAGTTAGTTCGCATGCGTTTGTAGCAAAGGTCGTTTGGAGTCTTTTAAGGAGATAAAACCCATATATGTGTTTATGGTGAGCCTTTTTATTTCTATACACACACTGAAAATAAAACCTAAACAATTCTAAACGCTAAACAGAAACTTTAAAACAAAATTTATTTATATCTTTGAACCCTACATTGAAGACCTTTTACTTAAAGTTTGAGGATGAACCAAGGATTAAAGTTTCTTAGTTTCTCGCGTAGATTACGATTCGAGGTCAGTTTTTTAAGATGGTTCGTGGAAAAATTTCTGAGTTTATTATTTTTCATGGATTGTATTCGTTTGATGTAGGTGTCATTCTCCCATGATTAATTTGTCTACTATTCGTGTTTACCCTTATTTGTATATACAATCCATGCTATATGTTGCATTTTATATGTCATCTTGTATATATTATTCTTGTTACACGCCTGATTATGTCATATTATTTTCATGCAGAGTAAACGAAAAAATACATATTAGATGATATTCTACATGTATTGGGTTATAGATGGTATATAATACCTAATTTGTGAAAATCTTGATAAAGATGGCATATTGCGTGATTGATATTGTTATTATTGGTGGATGATGTTAAGGCATCCTTTAGCCAAACATATGCTTTCGGGTTATTTATCTTGTCTTTTAGCTCGTTTGCCATGCCATTGACCTATTTGGTTATTAAACCAGTTTATGGGTTTTTAAGACATTATGATATGACAATGAGGGGAGAACCCTATCGTGCCCTGTGATTAGAAATTTTATTAGTTTTGGGGCCATGGAGCGTCGAGATAATAATTGACAAGAGAGGTGATCGAGAGTTCACACTGTACCGAGGGAGTGTGATGGAAATTTGATATATGGGGAACTTGGGATATGTAGTGCTACGCGGGGAGATACTAAGATGTGATATTTATTCTGGGGATGATAATGAGTGTTCATATGTGTACACGCTTATATATTGTGCACGCACGAGTATGACAGGTTTTGATTCAAGCAACGATTTTTATGTCGATTGATGCAGCGTGATCAAATTTGAGTTATAGAGACGAGTAAACAACTCTGTACTTTATTTTTAAATGCATTGTACATTTATTTCAAACATATTTTTGAGATTTAATGTGAATCAAGATTTTATTTAATTTATTTATGCTTCCTCAAATGTTTATTTTAGCCATTGGGTATTATTAAACATTTTTTTAAATTGTTTTGAATTGAACATATTTTTACTTTTGAGGATCACTCCAGATATTTATTTTTCCGAGATGTTACACTAGATTCGTAAAACAATAAAACTAAAACCCATATAAGATAAAATGAGATATAATCAACTTAAATGGGTTTGTCACGTCAAACGTATGCCAATAAGTGATCACATAAAAAAAAGTGATATGATTAATATTAAGGAGCTTGATGAATAAATCTTATTCCCATTAGACTGTTTTAATTGGTCATATTATATTAAAGTTTCCTCAACAGGTCCTATCTTCACAAGTGTAAATATTCACTACCCATTTTCAAATGTGACCAATTGAGACAAAAACATTTTCTAATAGTATTTATTGGAGCAAAAAAGATAACCGTAATATCACTTTGGTTACATACTTATTAAATAACACTAATTGATAAAAAAATCCCTTATTATCAATAGTAGTGCTAGGAAAAAGTTATCAAAATCACATAATAGACGATTGTTATATCATTTTCATTTTGTACACTTGTTGCGTCAGTTTCACAAAATTGCCTATAAAGTGAAACCCCCAAATGAAATTAAGTTAAACTTTAACACCCAAAATGATACGTTGCATAACAAATGGAGATCATCTGCCAAATAAACCAAAAATTAATAATATGCCAAGCTTGACACATAATTTTTATTTGCATAATACATTTTCTAATTGGTCCTATCTTAACATTTTTTTCTCAATATGTCCTATTTATTTACTATATGTTTACAAATAGATTTATTGGAACATATTTTTTTTCATGTGACCTGTTAGAGTAAAAAAAAATGATAGAACTTATTAAATTACATACTTAGTAAACGAGAGTAATTGATAAAAAAAAACTTTAATAAATTACTACAATAAGAATTAAGATTTTTTTTTAAAACTCAAGTACAAATAAAAATTAAACCAATAAAAGTAGTAAAAACAATACCTAAAGAAGTGAAGCATTCCTATCCATGAAGTTATCATTGATTGAACATGAAATTCCTCGTGAACCAAACACATTTCTTGTTACCCAATAGTCAGCATATTTTTTGCTTGGTTAGGAGTTAATTGTATTATATATTATATATTCGGTTCGTTCATATCGAGAATTAGTTACAAACTAACACGTGTGAGAATCACGTGCCTAAAGTTGGGGTGGTGCTATAAACGTGTATCTTTTTCGGCTTTTGACAGTGGCCGCCCCAAACGCGTGATTGCTAATTTCCCATTTTACCCCTCTCACAAACAAACATTCACGTGAATAACTAGTACTAACTAGGGTACAAACCTCGTGTGCTATTTTATATATACAATATATATATGTATCTATATATACAACTGGATTTCTTGTTTTGTTCATAAAATTTGGTTTATTTTCTGACTACATATATATATATATTATTTATATATTGAAGGATAGAGTTAAAATCTTCAAATTATATATTAATTGGTAAAAAGTGACAAAATTAGCTTTTCACATACAGCTTACAATTGGATGATTGACTACTAATATTTTATGAAATTGATAAGGTTCGTATGAATATTATTAAAAGTATAAGTGGACAAAAATATAAATTGTAATATTAAAAAAATTAAGCTTTCACCCCAAAATTCTCTATATGTATGTTTAGTAGGGTGCACTGGACTTTTACAAAAATGACATTGTTTACGCACAAATGTGTCGTCGAAAGTGAAACAAATCTGACATTGTATAGGCACTTTAGGGGAGGATTTTGTTCTTCAAATATAGCATTCTAACTAAATTACTCTAAAGGTCCATTTGACAACTCAATTTCAAACCATGAAAATAAAATTGAAACGCCAATTTTAATTTTACGAAATTGAAATTGTCCTTCCAATTCCAATTCCAAACCTTGGAACTGGGTTGCCAAACGGGCGCTAAAGGTCCATTTGGTTCGGGGTGATATACTTTTAACCGCATTAAAAAGTAAAATGATGAAATATTTTTTGGGTTAATTATTAAATAGTCTCTACTATAAATATATATTTTTTAAAAAGGACACATATTTTTAGTTTAACCCATTTAGTCCCTCAAGCACTCAATATCCTCTTATTTTTAGAGGTCCGCGCCAGCGGCACTCCCTCTCCAAAATATGTGGCAAAGGACTTTTTGAGGCAAAATAAAAAAGTTTGGACTAAATTGGTATTAAAAAATGTCCGAGGGACTATTTGGTATATGTCCCATATTTTTTCACATATTTAAAATTAAATTTTTATTGGGTTGACATTGTGAATAAGTGTACACCCTATAATTATGAAACTTTAAATAAGAATAGAAAAAAAAATTAAATCTACATAAATAAAAACATATTTTATCATATTACATTTTACTGCGTTGAAATATATTTTATCTCGAACAAGATAAATAAATCTCCAATTTAACTAAAACCCACATGATAAATAAATCTCCATTTTTTTATATAAGTGAGCTATAAATCTAGAGCGTTGAACAATTGAAGTAGGCTTTTATTTTGGGACCCATGGTTGCCCCAATACAAAGAGGATCAGATGACTTTTTTTGTTAGATATTATTTCATAACCATAGTTAAGAAAATCATGGTCGTGGAATCACTTTCAAACTTTATATGCCTTAAGTTCTACTCAATTAAGGTCCCCGTGGTGTGGGCTCTAATGTTGGCTTGATCTCTAAACCTTATACTCAAAAAGATTAACAAGGTTCCTAGGATTTCCTTTTTTCTTTTAACCTTTTAACAACATGATGTTCACCATAATAAGATCGATTAATAATGCTACATTTCCCTTTAATTAGGTGGTTAAGATCGATTAATAATACTACATTTCCCTTTAATTAGGCGCTTAAGTATTGGGACCCATTACTCAACTCGTTTTCTTTTTACTTTGCTCGACAATGTAGATTTCTTACACGTTACTTTTTCCAAAGTAGAGTATGGATAAACGCCCATTATAAACTTTTTGACAATGAATCGAGTCGTGTTGTATTGGTTTCGGATCTTGCTTTATTAATCGTAATATTGTTTATATCTATCTCAATTATAGTCTGTGCATAGTCGATTTCATGTTATGTGTGTTTATTACTTTTTCTAGATATTTGTCGTGCATCAAGTTTGTTGTCACTCATTTATAAGCGTTATAAATCTATTAAAAGATAATAATCTAATCTGTCAACTTTGTGTCATGTTAATGGGTTCAGTAAAAAAAAAGGTCACCCTTACTCATGTTAGTTATAATAATTCGTAATTAAGATAATATTATTTTGTGACATGTTTTTAATATTTTAACATAAAATTAGGTTTAATGTGTCCCTTTTGAATGTCGTCTTAATCTTATAATGTATGCATGATTTTGTTTGTAATTTATATATGATTTTTTCTAATGTATATGTATTAGGTTTATATATACGATAACATAAAATGTATTTAATAAAGGCAACGAACATTAATGTTGAGAACTACCTAATTTGATACATCGTCGTGAACCTAATATTGGAAAGATCAATAAATTCCATTTCCTATCTATATTACAAAAATAATAATGTAAGATTCTAAAAACTTTCTATCTTTTTTCTTTAAAAAAATCTTAAAATTAATTTGAGAGTGAGAACTCTCTTTTAAAACGAATGAGATAACAATATGAGTGATGTTACATTGTTATATATTTAACACGACATTATAGAACGACGAGAATTTAGCGGGTAGTTATTTTTTTAACTTTCAAACTCCAAATCAACACAACCTGCAAACACAATTGATAAATGGTTTGTGTTATTTAGATTATATTGTAATAATAATTTTGTAGAATATAAATGATACAATATGGTCCTATGAGTGGTATGATTGATTGAAAGAGAAGATGTCATAGACATATGTTCATGATTACAGATTAAATGTGTTAACTCGAACACGACCTGATTAATAAACATGTTAAGTTAGGATAAAATCATTTGATATAATTAGTTAAAATAATAGTGAAGGTTGAAAAATGCTTGATATAAATCATAAATAATACTTATTTAACATGACATAATGTAAGGACATATTTTCATAGGTCCGTTATCAATTTGTTATGTCATATACCGCTACACCATCGAAGAGCATTCAAGAGACATCTACATCAAAGACGGATCCGAATTACTCAAGTTCTTCAGCATTCAAGACTCCGCGAAGTTTACTTTGGTAAGGTTATGTTTTAAATACCTTAACTTTTCACTTAGAGCTTTTGGGATATTTTTACAAAATATTTTCTAAGTGTTGGAGCAGACTTTTTCGTCAAGTATTGAGAATGAGTATTTTTTCTAAGTTTTGAAGCGTCCTCGATTTTGACGCCCAGGTCGTTCGCGCGAGATCAGCATCTCGTTCGAACGAGATTGGAAGTCGCGCGATGTCGTTTGAACGACATCGTACTTCGTTCGAGCGACATAACTTCTCAATCAAACGAGCTCGTATTTCGAGGCGGTGCATTTTTTGTATAAATACTCATTAAATGGTGACGTTTTCATTAAGAAGTCCATACGTTTTCCAGAACAGAAAGACTGCGAAAGTAGTATTCTTTAGGCTTCTTCTTTTAGGGGTTTAATCCTCTTTTGTTTATCAATTCACAAAACTCCCATATGCCTTAGTGAATTGTTTTCGTTTTCAAGAACATACTTTGCTCTTGTTTATACTTTGTGGGGAGATCTCTACAACCGACAGTTGCATGCTATTGTGGAGGGAGTCCTTATAAAGTTCATTGTTGTGGAGAAGCCATTTTCTTCTTCATTGTTGACCACCTGGAGTTCCTGAGGGAAAATTCCAGCCATAACTTGTGGAGGAGTCGTCTTCTTCTTCACTGCTGCCCTCCTGGAAAGGGAAAGTTCCAGCCGAGACATCGAAACCGACACCTGAGGGTATTTCGTATGTCACCCTATTTCATTGTAATCCGTGTAAGCCGTTTTCTTACAAATTATAGTGAAATAAAAGGTTTTGCCCCTTTGGGGGATTTTTTTCTAAAATTGTTTGTTTTATCCTGCATGCTTTATTTTATGGAATAAATCATCTAGATGCATGTTTTAGGGTTTAACTAAAATTTGGGATTAATTAAAATTGGATTTTATTTGAGACGTCACAATATTTCTGCTGTAGCGATTCTACAAATTGATATCAGAGCCTGTTGCACTAAGTTATTGTGTTTTGATCCTGATTTTGCACAAAAATGGCTTTTGATGGTTTTGATGATCTTCGATGTCAAATTTTTGAAAAAGTTAATTGAAAAATTCACACGAACTCTTGTTTTAAATCTTCTGTTGAAAACGAATCTAAGAGGTGTTCTTGTTGTGAGGGTGTTGGTCACACGTTAGATGAATGCACCATAAATTTAAAGAAGAATAAACTGATTTTTCATGTTTCTACCCTTATTGATAGTGATTCGGAAGAAGAAGTCTTTTATGCTTCTAGGCGAGAACTTCCCATCCGTGTGATTAGTGATGAGAGTGAGGGTGAAAAGAGTGAGGAGGAAGAAGAAGAATTGAGTGTGTTGCAAGTTGCCTACAATAGTTTGTATTTTGAATGTTTAAAGACAAAAAAGGCAAATTTGAAACTTGAAGCTCAATTGAAAGAGTGTGCCTTAAAAAATAATGATGTTTTAGTTGAAGAACTTAGGGCACATGAGAAAATTTTGAAAGAGAAACTTGAGTACGTTGAGGATGAGAGAGATAGTCTTAGAGGGTTGATGGAGACTATGAAAAATGAGCTTTTAGAGTTTAAGGATTCTGGACGTGTACTTGAATCTAGGATAGGTGAACTTGGGGTGAAATTGAAAGATTCAAGTACAGTGAAATTTGATTTGGAGTCTAGGTCTGAAAAACCTGATAAGATTTTAGGCACTATCGAGATCAAAAAGGATAGAGGTGGGATTGGTTTTGAAAAACATGTTGCACCCATTCCCACACGTGTGAGAAAGCCTCCTAGGATTGTTAAGAAAGAGACACCTAAGGTTGTTAGGAAAGAGACCCCTAAGAATATCGTGAGAGAACCTCCTAGGATCATTAGGAGAGACCCACCTAGGCAAATTCAGAGAGGGCAATCGAGAAATTTGAGGAGAGGGTCACCTTTAGGTAACACACACCGCCCGATTTACACTTGCACACATTGCGGTAGGCAAGGTCATCTTAGGAAATTTTGTTACAAGATTTTAAATGAACCTATGAAGGTTAATAGAAGAATAAATTCGATTCCCCACACCCCCACACCTCGTTACACATAGATTTGGGTTAGGAAATTGGATTTAGAGGCTTATAGTCTTTTTGTTCATGATTCTCGTTTACTTGCACGTGATTCACCCCATGTGAGATCTTTTGGTTGATTGTGTTAAATGTTTGTCATACACTAGCGTTGCATCATGGTATATTCCTTCTTGTGTTATGACTCACTTTGACGTAGCGCACATTGATTTATTTATTGCATTTGTGCGTTTCGCTACTGATTTAGCACTGTTTTGGATCTGTTTGCCCCTTTGAGGTACTGTTTTCATGAAATTTTTGCACTGGGCAAAACTGTATGACTTTCTGGTCAAACTGTGAAAATTTGGTTTTCTCGTTCGAGCGAGAACTGTACGTCGTTTGAGAGACATCTCTTCTCGCGCGAAGTTGCTTCTCGCGACATGCCTTGTCGTTCGAGCTACAGACTAAGTCATTTGAGCGACATGTCTAGTTTTTCTCCTGTTCCTCTGCTTCAGTATCCTGTGTTCATATGCTTAGGTTTTTGGTACTGCTGGTTGCTTTTGGAACAGTTTATATGCAGTTATTCGTAGTTCCCATGCTTATTTGATAAACACTGCATTGCTCGTTTAATCACACCTGCTTAGATTGATATATTCCTTGTGTGATTTACTGTTTTCTAGCATAGGATATTGTGCATATCGATATTATATGCCTATTGCTGGTTGTATCATTTTGTAGTTATATTTTTTTTCTGTTTGAAAATTTTTTATTTTGATAAATTTTTTAAAAATCCAAAAAGATTTTTGTATTTTGTCTACACCGTTTATGGATAGACACTTGGATGACCGAGTCATAATTTCATTCCATTTATCCATGTGACGATTTGATAGTGTTTTGAGACAATAGGTCAATTCATCCATCTGCTTTATAATGTTTGGAGTCATTAAAATGTAATTAAGTGTTGTTTCCTACATGTTTGACTCATAGTTTCCTTTATTGCACATATGCACATATTTGTTTGATTATTGTTCTTGACTTATCACATGTTGGTTGGGTGTTTTCATCTCAATCATGTCCTTAAAACGACCCAAGTGCAATAATACGAGAGTAATAAAAGTAGTGCATGTAAAAACCATTGCCCATGAGGAATAAATTATTTAGTTTGAAAAAATGATGAGTTAACACGGGAAAGGGCTGCGAGTGAATAATAATCACGTCGTGAAAGCCACCGTTTGAAAAGAGCCCACACAAAAAAATTAAGTCTATAAAAAGATGAAATATGCCAAAAATTTGGGCCAATAGGTTTTCTCTAAGTTAAGAATTTAGTACCTCTTTAGATATAAAGAATTGCATTATTATATATGAGGGAGTTTTGGATGGATATATCAATGGGTTTGCACATCCTTTGAAAAGTTCTCGAAACGGCACTAAATAGTTTTGGACGTTATTGGTGTGGAAATCATTTAGACTTTGATTTGTTGATTTGATTAAGACAATGTCATTTAAATTCAACAATTTCTACACCTAAGGATTCTATTGATGTTCATTCATTAGGTGTACACGTATGCATCGTGCACATATGATTGATTGAGTTTATTTACCTATCGAATGTGTTCACACCCATACATTCCATTCCCATGACTTGGTTGTTTGAGTTTAAATCCATGGTGTGATTTTTTTTTAATCTTATTTTTGTATGAAAAATTGAAAAATCCAAAAATAGTTTGTGGATGTTTTTGGGACATACCTTTGCATACGCGTAGCTTGAGCTTTTTTTGTTATGCATTTTTGTCGTGACACTCCTATTTGGGGACATCATAAAAAGGGGGAGAAAGAATTATCATGTTATGGGGGAGTTTTTGCATTATGGGGGAGATTTGATTTATTAATGCTTTATTCTTATATCATTTCAAACTCGATACGTCACGAAGGTATTTTGCTTTATCTCATGTGTGTAGGTACAAAGACTGAATATTATGATGTTGCATACCCTGATGAGAAAAGCTTTGAGATTTGACAAAGATGATTGAAGAACAATTTTGAAGTCTTGCAAATTTATTCATGGGAGGGTAGATTTGTATAGGCAATTGGGTATTTGATAATTCGAATTTTTTATGTATGTACTGGCATAGATATAGGGGGAGATTTGTAAGGACATATTTTCATAGGTCCGTTATCAATTTGTTATATCAATTTGTTATGTTATATACCGCTACACCGTCGAAGAGCATTCAAGAGACATCTACATCAAAGACGGATTCGAATTACTCAAGTTCTTCATCATTCAAGACTCCGCGAAGTTTACTTTGGTAAGGTTATGTTTTAAATACCTTAACTTTTCACTTAGAGCTTTTGGGATATTTTTACAAAATATTTTCTAAGTGTTGGAGCGGACTTTTTCGTCAAATATTGAGAATGAGTATTTTTCCTAAGTTTTGAAGCGTCCTCGATTTTGATGCCCAGGTCATTCGCGCAAGATCATCATCTCGTTCGAACGAGATTGGAAGTCGCGCGATGTCGTTTGAACGACATCGTACTTCGTTCGAGCGACATAGCTTCTCGTTCGAACGAGCTCGTATTTCGAGGCGGTGCATTTTTTGTATAAATACTCATTAAATGGTAACGTTTTCATTAAGAAGTCCATACGTTTTCCAGAACAGAAAGACTGCGAAAGTAGTATTCTTTAGGCTTCTTCTTTTAGGGGTTTAATCCTCTTTTGTTTATCAATTCACAAAACTCCCATATGCCTTAGTGAATTGTTTTCGTTTTCAAGAACATACTTTGCTCTTGTTTATACTTTGTGGGGAGATCTCTACAACCGACAGTTGCATGCTATTGTGGAGGGAGTCCTTATAAAGTTCATTGTTGTGGAGAAGCCATTTTCTTCTTCATTGTTGACCACCTGGAGTTCCTGAGGGAAAATTCCAGCCATAACTTGTGGAGGAGTCGTCATCTTCTTCACTGCTGCCCTCCTGGAAAGGGAAAGTTCCAGCCGAGACATCGAAACCGACACCTGAGGGTATTTCGTATGTCACCCTATTTCATTGTAATCCGTGTAAGCCGTTTTCTTACAAATTATAGTGAAATAAAAGGTTTTGCCCCTTTGGGGGATTTTTTTCTAAAATTGTTTGTTTTATCCTGCATGCTTTATTTTATGGAATAAATCATCTAGATGCATGTTTTAGGGTTTAACTAAAATTTGGGATTAATTAAAATTGGATTTTATTTGAGACGTCACAATATTTCTGCTGTAGCGATTCTACAAATTGATATCAGAGCCTGTTGCACTAAGTTATTGTGTTTTGATCCTGATTTTGCACAAAAATGGCTTTTGATGGTTTTGATGATCTTCGATGTCAAATTTTTGAAAAAGTTAATTGAAAAATTCACACGAACTCTTGTTTTAAATCTTCTGTTGAAAACGAATCTAAGAGGTGTTCTTGTTGTGAGGGTGTTGGTCACACGTTAGATGAATGCACCATAAATTTAAAGAAGAATAAACTGATTTTTCATGTTTCTACCCTTATTGATAGTGATTCGGAAGAAGAAGTCTTTTATGCTTCTAGGCGAGAACTTCCCATCCGTGTGATTAGTGATGAGAGTGAGGGTGAAAAGAGTGAGGAGGAAGAAGAAGAATTGAGTGTGTTGCAAGTTGCCTACAATAGTTTGTATTTTGAATGTTTAAAGACAAAAAAGGCAAATTTGAAACTTGAAGCTCAATTGAAAGAGTGTGCCTTAAAAAATAATGATGTTTTAGTTGAAGAACTTAGGGCACATGAGAAAATTTTGAAAGAGAAACTTGAGTACGTTGAGGATGAGAGAGATAGTCTTAGAGGGTTGATGGAGACTATGAAAAATGAGCTTTTAGAGTTTAAGGATTCTGGACGTGTACTTGAATCTAGGATAGGTGAACTTGGGGTGAAATTGAAAGATTCAAGTACAGTGAAATTTGATTTGGAGTCTAGGTCTGAAAAACCTGATAAGATTTTAGGCACTATCGAGATCAAAAAGGATAGGGGTGGGATTGGTTTTGAAAAACATGTTGCACCCATTCCCACACGTGTGAGAAAGCCTCCTAGGATTGTTAAGAAAGAGACACCTAAGGTTGTTAGGAAAGAGACCCCTAAGAATATCGTGAGAGAACCTCCTAGGATCATTAGGAGAGACCCACCTAGGCAAATTCAGAGAGGGCAATCGAGAAATTTGAGGAGAGGGTCACCTTTAGGTAACACACACCGCCCGATTTACACTTGCACACATTGCGGTAGGCAAGGTCATCTTAGGAAATTTTGTTACAAGATTTTAAATGAACCTATGAAGGTTAATAGAAGAATAAATTCGATTCCCCACACCCCCACACCTCGTTACACATAGATTTGGGTTAGGAAATTGGATTTAGAGGCTTATAGTCTTTTTGTTCATGATTCTCGTTTACTTGCACGTGATTCACCCCATGTGAGATCTTTTGGTTGATTGTGTTAAATGTTTGTCATACACTAGCGTTGCATCATGGTATATTCCTTCTTGTGTTATGACTCACTTTGACGTAGCGCACATTGATTTATTTATTGCATTTGTGCGTTTCGCTACTGATTTAGCACTGTTTTGGATCTGTTTGCCCCTTTGAGGTACTGTTTTCATGAAATTTTTGCACTGGGCAAAACTGTATGACTTTCTGGTCAAACTGTGAAAATTTGGTTTTCTCGTTCGAGCGAGAACTGTACGTCGTTTGAGAGACATCTCTTCTCGCGCGAAGTTGCTTCTCGCGACATGCCTTGTCGTTCGAGCTACAGACTAAGTCATTTGAGCGACATGTCTAGTTTTTCTCCTGTTCCTCTGCTTCAGTATCCTGTGTTCATATGCTTAGGTTTTTGGTACTGCTGGTTGCTTTTGGAACAGTTTATATGCAGTTATTCGTAGTTCCCATGCTTATTTGATAAACACTGCATTGCTCGTTTAATCACACCTGCTTAGATTGATATATTCCTTGTGTGATTTACTGTTTTCTAGCATAGGATATTGTGCATATCGATATTATATGCCTATTGCTGGTTGTATCATTTTGTAGTTATATTTTTTTTCTGTTTGAAAATTTTTTATTTTGATAAATTTTTTAAAAATCCAAAAAGATTTTTGTATTTTGTCTACACCGTTTATGGATAGACACTTGGATGACCGAGTCATAATTTCATTCCATTTATCCATGTGACGATTTGATAGTGTTTTGAGACAATAGGTCAATTCATCCATCTGCTTTATAATGTTTGGAGTCATTAAAATGTAATTAAGTGTTGTTTCCTACATGTTTGACTCATAGTTTCCTTTATTGCACATATGCACATATTTGTTTGATTATTGTTCTTGACTTATCACATGTTGGTTGGGTGTTTTCATCTCAATCATGTCCTTAAAACGACCCAAGTGCAATAATACGAGAGTAATAAAAGTAGTGCATGTAAAAACCATTGCCCATGAGGAATAAATTATTTAGTTTGAAAAAATGATGAGTTAACACGGGAAAGGGCTGCGAGTGAATAATAATCACGTCGTGAAAGCCACCGTTTGAAAAGAGCCCACACAAAAAAATTAAGTCTATAAAAAGATGAAATATGCCAAAAATTTGGGCCAATAGGTTTTCTCTAAGTTAAGAATTTAGTACCTCTTTAGATATAAAGAATTGCATTATTATATATGAGGGAGTTTTGGATGGATATATCAATGGGTTTGCACATCCTTTGAAAAGTTCTCGAAACGGCACTAAATAGTTTTGGACGTTATTGGTGTGGAAATCATTTAGACTTTGATTTCTTGATTTGATTAAGACAATGTCATTTAAATTCAACAATTTCTACACCTAAGGATTCTATTGATGTTCATTCATTAGGTGTACACGTATGCATCGTGCACATATGATTGATTGAGTTTATTTACCTATCGAATGTGTTCACACCCATACATTCCATTCCCATGACTTGGTTGTTTGAGTTTAAATCCATGGTGTGATTTTTTTTTAATCTTATTTTTGTATGAAAAATTGAAAAATCCAAAAATAGTTTGTGGATGTTTTTGGGACATACCTTTGCATACGCGTAGCTTGAGCTTTTTTTGTTATGCATTTTTGTCGTGACACTCCTATTTGGGGACATCATAAAAAGGGGGAGAAAGAATTATCATGTTATGGGGGAGTTTTTGCATTATGGGGGAGATTTTATTTATTAATGCTTTATTCTTATATCATTTCAAACTCGATACGTCACGAAGGTATTTTGCTTTATCTCATGTGTGTAGGTACAAAGACTGAATATTATGATGTTGCATACCCTGATGAGAAAAGCTTTGAGATTTGACAAAGATGATTGAAGAACAATTTTGAAGTCTTGCAAATTTATTCATGGGAGGGTAGATTTGTATAGGCAATTGGGTATTTGATAATTTGAATTTTTTATGTATGTACTGGCATAGATATAGGGGGAGATTTGTAAGGACATATTTTCATAGGTCCGTTATCAATTTGTTATGTTATATACCGCTACACCGTCGAAGAGCATTCAAGAGACATCTACATCAAAGACGGATTCGAATTACTCAAGTTCTTCATCATTCAAGACTCCGCGAAGTTTACTTTGGTAAGGTTATGTTTTAAATACCTTAACTTTTCACTTAGAGCTTTTGGGATATTTTTACAAAATATTTTCTAAGTGTTGGAGCGGACTTTTTCGTCAAATATTGAGAATGAGTATTTTTCCTAAGTTTTGAAGCGTCCTCGATTTTGATGCCCAGGTCATTCGCGCAAGATCAGCATCTCGTTCGAACGAGATTGGAAGTCGCGCGATGTCGTTTGAACGACATCGTACTTCGTTCGAGCGACATAGCTTCTCGTTCGAACGAGCTCGTATTTCGAGGCGGTGCATTTTTTGTATAAATACTCATTAAATGGTAACGTTTTCATTAAGAAGTCCATACGTTTTCCAGAACAGAAAGACTGCCAAAGCAGTATTCTTTAGGCTTCTTCTTTTAGGGGTTTAATCCTCTTTTGTTTTTCAATTCACAAAACTCCCATATGCCTTAGTAAATTGTTTTGGTTTTTAAGAACATACTTTCCTCTTGTTTATACTTTGTGGGGAGATCTCTACAACCGACAGTTGCATGCTATTGTGGAGGGGGTCCTTATAAAGTTCACTGTTGTGGAGAAGTCGTTTTCTTCTTCATTGTTAACCACCTAGAGTTCCTGAGGGAAAATTCCATCTGTAACTTGTGGAGGAGTCGTCTTCTTCTTCACTGCTGCCGTCCTGGAAAGGAAAAGTTCCAGCCAAGATATCGAAACCGACACCTGCGGGTATTTCGATTGTCACCCTATTTCATTGTAATCCGTGTAAGCCGTTTTCTTACAAATTATAGTGAAATAAAAGGTTTTGCCCCTTTGGGGGATTTTTCCTGAAATTATTTGTTTTATCCTACATGCTTTATTTTATTGAATAAATCATCTAGATGCATGTTTTAGGGTTTAACTAAAATTTGGGATTAATTAAAATTGGATTTTATTTGAGAAGTCGCAATATTTCCGCTGTAGCGATTCTACACATAATACACATGAATTGCCACTCATAGAGATTGTTGTGAAAATAACAAATGTTTGACTAACACAGAATGCTAATATAATGTAATAGTTTTTTACTCTAAACTCCGTAGTTTATCTTTTTTAGATGATGGGGTACGTTTTCAATTTTAAAAGTTAGGGTCCTTTATTCTTTATTTACTTCATGTTGAAACTTTAAAATTGAATATCTCTCAAAATATAAGTTCGATTTAAACAAAAGTTATATGTTAGGAAGCTCTTGATGAAGTTTATCAAAATAAATCCACCAAGAGTATTTAAATTTAAAGTTTTAAAATTTATTTTCATCCAAAATATTTTGTACTTTAATAATTTTGAAATTAGATCTCTCAAAATACAATTTTTATTTATAGATTTTTTTTCTTCAAAAATGTCTTTACAAGATCTATCATAAGAGATGTATGAAACATAAGGATTTGGTTCAAATAGCTAATTTAATGTTAATCAGTTATAAATTATCTTTGTTTATGTACACTGAAAAAGCTTTATGTGCATGTTATATTATAAATAGAGTTCCATTAAAAAAACAAGAATATTACAACACGTTAATTATGGTTTAATCTAAAGGCTAATATTTAACATCTCAAAGTATGGGCTTGTCTTGACTATGTAAAAAAATCTAAATTAGTGAATAATACTTACAAATGTTCTTTTGTGGGATACTCTTACGATAGTATGACTTGTAGATTTAGAAAATTGAAAATGAAAAAATCATTAAGTCAGTACGTGTTGAAGTATATGAACATCTAAACAAGTCAAGAACATTAAATCAATAATGAGAAAATGATAACTCTATTACATATGCTACACCTTTTAATGTCTCCACATGATAAACATCCATTTTAGAACAAAAAAAAGGAGTAGGAATGTTGTCTTGTAGGAGTTTATAAATCATATTTTTCTAGTTTTCTTTATACACAAATTTCCAATAGTTTTAGGATTTTATTATCATTGAAAAAGATATTCATCGAAGAGAGACAATAAAGGGAGATAGGTATAGGATTTCTAAATTTGATTCCATTGTAATAATTGGGAGTATTTGGGGTTGGGGTTCAAAATGTGTATAACATTTTAATGATACTATCATTATAGCATATTCCTCTCTCTCTCTCTCTCTCTCTATATATATATATATATATATATATATATATATATATATATATATATATATATAGTTAAATTCAATCATGTTTAGAAATATTATTTCACATTGGATTGTGGCTAGGTTTAATGGACATGGTATCTTCACTAAATGGTAATACAGGGTGAAATATCTCATTGTTCAATAAAGGCTAGTAAGCACATTGAAAGAGGTGAATGGAAAGCCAGAGTAAATGACAAATGATGATTGGAAGGATATAAAGTTAATATGTTTGAGTATTATCTTAATCTTTATCGATGATAATATTATTAATAATTTAAATAACGAGGACATGTCGCCAAAGTTATGGGTAAAGCTAAAGAACCTCTATTTAGCGTAATGTCACAAAACAAATTTCAATCTCAAGAGGGATCTAAACCAACTGAAGATGCAGGCAGGAGGACACCTCATGAATCACGTGATTGTATTATATTGGGTTGTGTACCAACTCGAAAAAGTTTATGTGAAGATAGAGGATGAAGATACAACCATATATATTCTAACCTTTTTTTTCGAATTCATTTGAGAGCATAGTGGCTATCAATTTGTATAGTAAAGATATGGTTAAATTGGATGAGGTTTATTTAACTATATCCTCCAATGAGAATATGAAGTCATTGGGGGAGGAGAGTTTGAATTCATATTTGCATCCTCGTGGTGGAATAGGGGAAAGAACGTCAATTAGGATATAGTGAGGGTAGTATTAGGTTTATTTCAAAGGGTGATGGTAAAGATTGACAATATTACAAGTACAGGGAGTGTGGTTACATAAATTATAATTTTACTTTGAATAAGAATGAAGAGGGATCCGATAGTGTATTAGTGACATTTGCATAATATGAAGATTTTTAAAAGTCCCTTACGATTTTCAAAGGTAAATCTATGTCTCCAACTAAATGGATACTCAAAAACATCAATTGCAAGTTTTTTTTATAGTAGATAATGGTGGGAGGAAAATTCCTAATAGGTGAAAGGATGGCTAAGAATTCCTCTCCAAAGTCAATGATGATTTTGACTCGGTTAGTTTCATACATGCATTAGTCGTTGATAAATCAATGAGTCTTAGGATCATATTTAATTTAGGGGATGTAATTATCTCAATATAGGTCATTGGTTAACCGTTTGTGGATTTTCAAGAGGAGTGTTTTTGTTTGAAGGAGTAGCGGTATTTTATTTTATCTCCTAGGTGGATATTTGAGAAATTTATTTCCAAAATACCACTTTTCGTAGTGGATTAGATACCACGGAGATGGGGAAAAAATCTTAGGATTTTAGTAAGTTAGAGCTGGAAACTAGGGAATGTTGTCGCTATAGTGAACTAGTTTCCAAGTTAGTAACAAATGGGAGATAATAGTATGAAATGCGGATGTATTTTTGGTATTTTGAAATTTTAAACTTAAGGTATAAATATAATGCTATGAAGGATTTATCATTAGTGTTTTATTGACATTGAGAGAGTTATTCCTAAAACAGAGGCAATAAAGAAAGAGTGTATAGGGGTTTCTCAAGGTGAGATTTAGGCGTATTTGGCACTGGAGTAATGATTGTGTATAACTCTTGTATGATTTTACCATTATATTCTATTTTTATGGAATGGATAATTGCTCTCTCTCTCTCTCTCTCTCTCTCTCTCTCTCTCTCTCACGGAAGTAGGCAAGGTAAGATTGATAAACCATGTTTAATGGATTTTGTTCGTCTATATTTTGTGGCTTGCTTATATTTCCATTAATCCTGAACACATTTCTTTAGTTCAAGGTTCTAAAAAATGCGGGGCGTGATCGAGGCGTGATCGATGCGTGGAGGCCAAGCCTTAATCCTTAGAAGCCTAGGCGGGCCTTAGGCGTAAAAAGGCGTGAAAACACTTTTACGCCTTCTTAATATATTTTAATATGTTTTAACCATAACATGGCTATTAAAATACTAAAATTGTACATATCATAAAAATATGGCTGAATATATGCAAATTAAAATACTAGTTGATTATTTTGAATGAGATAATGGTCCGGTTAGTAAAAAAAATCTTTAAAATGCGATATCGTTTCACTAGAGCATTGTTGTTTTTAGAAAAAAGTGCGCCTTAAGCGTTTTACCAAGAATAAGGCGTAAAAAACTCATGGTCCGGTTAAAGCATTGTTGTTTGTGTGTGTGTGTGTGTGTGTGTGCGTGTGTTACGCGAATTAACACCTTTCGAGAAATTGGCATAAAATACGGTAATATGCTAATTAAATATTTGAAATGACTTAGTATTATGGACGACTATAGAATGGTCAGGGATTTGGAGTTAAGGGTTTCCTTATTTGTATTATCTCCTCGTTATCAGGTTCCATCGATCATAAAGTAGTTTCTTATAATGCCAAGTTGAACATAAATTATTAATAATTAAGTTTTAATTTAATTGACTTGTACTAGTTTATAAGTTAAGCTAATGAGATAATTAATTTATTAGAGTTTGTAATATTTCATATTGACTTTTGGGACGTTTAAAAAGTATGTTTTTGACTTAAAATAACGGGGTTTAAGTTCATCGGGTTAATGTATGGCTTGGGTAGAGTTTCAGACAATTTGGATGATATTTTGGGCTCATTGGGTTGAGCCTTATATTTGGTCTAGGATTAATTTTATGGGATTCACTCTTATTAGGTTAATTTGATAAAATTAAAACATGCATAAGGCATTAGAGAAAACCCTAGAAAGCTAAATAGAGGAGGCACATAAGGATTAAAGAGGAATTAAAAGTTTTGGGGCTTTGATTCATTAATCGGTCCAAAGGAAATGTACATTTCTAAATAAGTTGATTTAGATTTATGTTAGAATAGTGATAGTTTATTGAATTCTTAATTACCACTTTTATAATCTAATTTTAATCGTATAAAAATTAATTTTGTTATTATATTTATTGATAATTAAGCTTTAATCTCATGTAAATAAATTAAGAGTGTTTGATGACAAATCCTATGAGTCATCCTTGAATTCTAATTGAAATTAGTGTATTATATATCATGGTAAGTATTCTTATAAAATCCCTCATGTTAATACGTAATTGAAATAAATTTAAATTGAATTGGTTATAAATATGAACTTATGGTTCTAAAACTCAAGATTTGAATTTGATAATTAAACCATTGATTAATTGCCTAAAAATTTATTGTTTTAGGTTAGTATTGTTATTTTACAACTTATATTTGAAGGAGGGTGGGATTTAGATCGATTAGATGCTTCGAATTTAGGTTTGGTGTTGTTAATGGTCGTTTTTGGAACTTAGAGAAGATGAACATTGCGGTTATCTCGTTAAAATGAGATTTAGACCTCATTCGAATGAGGTAAAGAATCTTACCAGAATGATTTGGGAACTATTTAGAGGGACCACGCTATATTTATTCGAACAACCAAGTGATTTCGTTCGAACGAATTTTCATTAGAATTGACAATTAACCTTTAATTAATTTGAGATAATTAAGGCATAGCTTTTGAAATTTGTCAGCAAATTGGACTATTGTATTTTGACTTTATATGTCAATCATATGATGTTGTGTGTGTACTCGTGGAAGACTTAGTAGGAGGAATTTTATGGGACACATACGATGTTGACCGCCTAAGTACCCCGGTGGTATAAATAATGGACTTACCTTGGTCCTTTTACCCTGATCCTACGATTAGCATACCCTATCTCGAGGGGGAATAAATGGGGCAGTTTTATCATATATCCTTGGGTATGGATATATGATAGGAATGCATAGTGAGTATCCCTTGTTGTTGCTTTCAGGTTATAGATATGGGACTAGCTATAACCATACCTAGTGCGCACAAGTGACCCCCGAAGGCAATTGCGATATGCCTTCCTACCTTTATGTGCGGACTTGTACCTAACCCATTTATTTGAATGTGAGTAGGGACATGTTCACTTGGATCTTGGACTTATATATATATATATATATATATATATATATATATATATATATATATGAAACCCTTGACTATGGAATTCTTTCGTTATAGATAAATGAGAAAAAATTATAATTATACATTGTTGGGTTCACTTGGGATTAGACCTATATGCTATATTTAGGTTATTTGGGTTGGGATAACTTAAAAGAATCTAAAATATGAGGGAAGTTATATTATTATTATTATTATTATTATTATTATTATTATTATTATTATTATTATTATTATTATTATTATTGTCGTTGTTGTTGTTGGTGGTGGTGGTGGTGTTGTTGGTGTTATTGTTGTAAGAGGGTACTTTAGATAAAATGGAGGCGTAACCCCTTTGAAGTATAGTAATGATAAGTTAATTTGCCAAAACCTTGGATTAGTGATATAACATGCAAACACAAACCTAATGAAGATAAGACTCAGTTTAAACTCACAAATCTCTCGTGTATAACTCAGAAGGTATTAATGAACTTAGAAATAACTTAGCTAGAGGGAGAGAGAAGTAAGCACCCTGGATACACCTTGGTAGGCAGGCAAACACACCAAACACTCTCAAGAATCTCTATCAAGTATTAAAAGCTTCGTAATAAATGACAATGGTGAGTGAGCCAACCCTCTGGTTTGTAATAACTCTCTCTAACGTATCTTCTCTCTAGCAATAACTTCTGAACTCTCACAAAGATCATCCTTTTCTCAGGGGTGGTTGGGGTCCTTAAATAGCCCCCCCACACCATCCTCGAGGCAACTCATTCATTAAAGATTATGAAAGACGTCCCTCATACTTTATGTCACAGCATTAAATGCCTTATGTACTAGATGTCTCCACATCATAAACATTAAATGCCAAGACATGCCTTTTGCCTAACCACTGTGTGCCAGGGAGTTGTTATCACAGAGGTGGCTCACTAACTTCCTGACATCCGCAAATACCACAGGGGTTTACTCAAGTGTAGGTCTGACATTGTTTAGCTTCCTAGTGACATCACCTGCAGTAGATGTGACATTAAGTAGAAGGCTGTTTGGTTCACAACTCAACTCCCGATGGAACTCCAAGCTGCTCCGCCCGAGGTTCCACGATCAGGGTCCTTTGGTGTTTTACTAGGTGTATCTAAGATGGTCAGGACAAGCTCCAACGGTGCCTTGCTTCTCAATCCTTCAAACCAAGTCCCTCTAAAGTTCCCACGTTGAGGTCATTCGATAGAGCATGAAAGCTCTCCCAGGCCCTACCAAGCCTGGTCTCTTGCGAGTACCGTTTGACCTCACACTAAAACTCATTATTATTCTAGTTACATCATTACAACAGTTATATCTTATAGTCAATATAAACAAATATACAATATGACTAACACAACAATCTAAAATACGAGTTGTCACGCTGAGCTGCCACGGTGCCGTAATCCCCAAAACACTGTTGCTAATGTGGAATTACTTCTAATCTCAAAATTAACTTTAAGCCCCCTCTACATTTACCCCTTCGTGGAGAGGTTTGTTGGAGCAAGAAATGTCTGCACGAAACTTCTTAAACTGATGAACCTTCCCGGTGTGAAAAAATTCTGAGCCGAAGCACTACGACTTGTTGGGGCTTTGACGAAGGGACATAGCCACTTTTTCCTTATACTGTGCTTCAACCGTTCTAGTTTTTTATTATTTGAAATTCTCCTAAAAAGCCTGCTAACCTTCTTAAATACTCGTTTTGATTCCTTGTAAGTGAAATTCTCCCTCGTAATGCCTTGCCATGTTCGAAAAAGCAGAAATTCTCCCCGATGCAGTCGAGTTACCATTTAAACAACGTTTGGACTTATGGCGAGGGGATATCTTAGCTTATTGAACTGTTGGCACATCTTTTTCGTTGGGAGTTATTGGATATGTCTGACAAAAATTTTGGCACCAAAACTCAAACTTGCTGAAGAAGGCAACCCCTTCTGTTCCCCAGGCGTCGCTTCGTAAGTGAGGTGGCATTGTCTTTTCAACTGTCAGAACACTTCTCGAAGTGACACATATTCATTTGAAATGGTTATATGTGACTATGCACGTGCGATGGTGGGAAACATAAAATTTAGGTTTAAAAGGCTTCAAACGTCTCTTTTATTTCAAACCCTTCTCTTTCCTTCTTCTTCTTCTTTTTCTTTAATCACCCGTATTCCTTAGAGATAGAAACCTGTGCGAAAACCTCCATTATTGTCCTATTCTTTACTCATTCTCCTCCCTCTCTCTCATCTGTTACGCCACCACCCGTGGTTGTGGTTCTCCATCTCCATTCCCAACCCTTCTTTTATCAAGCTTTCTTTATTGCACTTTGTTATTGTCCGTATTGGCCTCGTCAAGCAACCCTGTCGCACCTGCCACAAGTGCTCGACCTACTGCACCTGTTGTCACCGCCTCATTGATTGCTTCTTGTCAAGAGTAGTTGGGCTTCTACCGTCGCTCCCCCATTTTTGGCAAGGGTGATGACTTCACTGGGTTTTGTAAGAGTTGCATTTTTAATGCCAAGTATGATGCTATGACGCTTGGTGATAAAGATGAGAATTCTGATGACTGGGGCTTTCTACCTCCCGAGGGGACTCTCAAATTTTGTCTGGAGCGAGGAGACTTCCCATGGTCCAACATCTACTTTGAAGGTCCTGGGGGCTCCCCTGCTAACTTTGCTGCCTAGAACTCTCAGATGCAGAGTTCCCATGCTGATACCCCCACCAAGATTGGGCTTCATCGGGCCAAGTGGTTTAGTGAGTTCACCCTGTCCAAAAAAAATGCTGCCCTTCCTGTTCTGGTATCTCGCTGGAACATTACAACTCATACGTTCATCGCTGCATGGGGAGAATTTACAATAACATTGGAGGACATGTACGAGCTCCTAGGCCTTGAGGCAACAGGCTATGAGCCCTATTTCGATGAAGCCCTGGATGCTCAAGAGACTGCTGACCATTTGGAGTTGGGCCGTACATGCCGAAGGTACATCGGTACTTCAAATAAATCTACCTTCACTCCTCTTATCAAATATTTCTTCAAGGATCCTTCTGAAGGTAGTTCCTCTGAGGCGGCCCTTGGATAAGGTACATCGCTGGAACTTCCTGCCTATATCCTTATCATTTTTTCTCGCTTCTTTTTAACGAGGAAGCCCAATAACCAGCCTCGAATGGATCTCATCAACCTATCCCTCCGTTTGGCCCGGGGTATCAAGATTCCTCTGGATACAATCACCTTGGGATCCCTCTACACATGACTCAATAGAACCCTTTTGGACATGGAACGCTCTCTGTGCCGTTATAACTTGGCCAACTTCGCCAACTATGTACTCCTCATGGGCTTCCTCTATGTATGTTTCCCGGCCGTAACAACCAAGACCAACAGCCCTCCTTTGGGTGAAATAATCCTTCCCCCACGCTCCTTTGTTTATCACAAAAGACAAAGCCGAAAGGACCTTACCTCCTTTATCGATAACTTTTCAAGCTTTGTGATGAGACCCTATGAAGAGGATATTTTTCTCTACACTTATGATTTTTTCAAGAATGAGGCAAGAGTGGTCCAGGCACTAGTGTAGACCTCATTACAGAGGACCCCTCACTAGCCATGATCCTTCTATTTTTGCTCGGATACCTGCCGTCTTACATCGAGTGGGGATACACCAGCGAGCACTACAATCCCAACCGATGCAGCCATCAATTTGGCTTTGATCAAGGGTCTCCTCGCTCGATGTTTTAATTATCCAACCCCAAGGTCTCCTTTAGCGAGGCGTGTTCTCTATTTTCCTCAACTGCTGCGTGGGGAGTGATTTCTACACTGGTTGGGAGGGTAACCATCCCCAGTATCAATAGGCAAGGGGACGTGACCCCTCTATTTGCGACAAAGTACTCGCCGAGGCAACTGGGCCAAATTTATGAATTCATCGACTAGGATCCCGTATATCCTCCAGTTTTTACATTTTTTGCCTTGGAGTTGGGGTTGAAGGGTAATTATATTCTTGGGATTGAGTTCCCTCTAAGACAGTCCCCTAAAGAACCTCCCACTGAACTTCCTCCATATTGCCCCATGATCCCTATTACCACGCCCAAACCCAAGGCTACTGCAACCCCCAAACTAACTGCCCCCTCGACCAAAGCTGCAACGGGATAAGGGCCTTCTAAGCCACCGGCCAAGAAGGCCAAGAAGTCTAAGTCCTCGAAGTCCAAGCCCCAAGTTAAAGCACAAACTCCCTTGAAGGCAATTTCTATTGCCTCCGTTCCCCTTCCCATGTCTCTAGAGATGGCTGAAGAGTTGAGAAGGCAGGTTGAAGCTGAAGTCGCCAGAATAAATGTCGAGTTTTAATGGCGCGTTGCCATCGTTCCTCCTTCGACTGCTTTTCCCACAATCGTGGTTGTTCCCAGTGAGCCACTGGCAAAAAGGAGAAGAAGGTCGAGGGTACCCTAAACTGGTGGTGCAACAAGCTCAAGAAAGAAAATGCGGGGTACCAAGATCCAGAAAAAATAGACGCTTAAGAAACATCCATCCCCAGCTCTTTCTGCTGTTGCCTCCTCGTTACCTTCACCAGTGGTTATACCTTCTCGTTCTCCATCTGCATCTGAGGTATACGTGTATTATTTATTTCTTATTCCCCTTAAGGTATGTTGCATTTGCTCATTTCTCAATATGAAAATGTTTTGGTGCAGGGAATTGAAGATAAAGAGCCCAGTCCCCCCCAGCCCCAGCCCCCTCGTAAGCCGTTTCGTGTGGGGGCGTTGTGGTATCTCTCAAGCAAACACTACCCTTCCTCGTTCCCCCTGATAAGTCTTACCTACTCCCGAAGATTGTCCTCCCAACTGTCCAAAGAAATTGTTAAGAGGGCTACTACCGTTGAGTCTGCTGAAATGCCTAGTGAACCATAGGGAACTACTGCAGCCTCCTCTGAGTTATCATCAGAGCAGTAGGTACCTCTGCCCCTTGTTGTGGTCGAGGAGAGTGCCCCGCAGGTAAATTCCTTGCCAATTCTTACATCTTTTACATCTTTTAGAGTTATTGTTGTTGTTGTTGTTGTCAAATTTAGTTAAATTCTTACTCTTTATGATTTTTTTATATTTAATCCTATTTGTGGAATCTATTTTTAGGTATAGGAAGCATCTATCACCATAGCCCTGATCCTTTCCACTCATTATCAGTTCCTGTCTTCGAATTCTAGGCTGTAGGTATCAAGCCTGCATACTCATTTCCATTTATCGCACTTTCCTTTATTCTTAAGTAAGATTAATCTATTGAGATTTACTTTATGTGGAGTGAGCATTAATAAATTAAAAGTTGGATTTTTTATGCGAGACAATTTTGTATTACAGTGGTGGAATTATTTATTGTATGGATTTTGGTATTAGAGTTATGTGGGGTTTACTCATATTATTGTTGTGAGCTGTTTATCATCACAAGTTAGTCTTATTTTAGTAATGCTTATAATGATGCAAATTGTATAGACTCATATATTAATTATATTTGGACATGATCAATATTTTTATGGATTCTACGAAGTGTCATAATTGGTTTCATATCATTCCAAGTTCTAGTGTCTTAGGGTTTTGAGTGTGTCCATCACTTTTCTGAGTTGCGTTCTTTGATACTTTAGAGACTTATTATTTAGAAATATTTACTCTCATTTTGTACAATTACTTATAATAATGTTTTTTTATCATCTTTCAGATGGTGAATACCAGGAGGATACCCACACGTCCTAAAAGGGTTGCACGTGCCTAGTCAGTGACAACACATCCTAAGCCACAAATGCCATAAGGGTATGCACCAACACTTATGTCGACAGATTTGGAAATTATTATAGCACGCACAATAACCGCCACCATGGATTCCATATGCCAGTGTTAGCCTCCACCACCACCACCCGTGGTTGTACCTCCCCACACACTACATTGACTAGGGAGATAACTCATAGTGACTTACATAAAGGCATTGCCTCGAGATTTGTTGGATATATGGATCATATTGTATCATTGCAGTGGAGGTGAGATTTGAGAGACACGTATGCCCGGTAGAGTGCTCAAAGGTGAAAAACATGTTTTAGCAATTTTTAAGCGTGTGGGTGATGCATTGCAGTGGTGGGAGTTGGCCACCACAGAGGAGGATAAGTCTATCTTAACAATTCGACAGTTTTAGAGCAAGTTCGAGGGGAATTACTTTCAACCCTCACTTTAGATGCGTATAAGGTCGTGCTTTATAAGGTTACAGTGGGATGAGAGCACTGTCATTGAGTATGAGTGGGAGTTTATCAACTTCGATTTATTTTACCCCCATTGAGGTTAGCACGAAGGAGAGGATGATGTATCGATTTATTTTGGGACTCATATAGAGGATTAAACATGTTTTTCTTGAAAACCTGACCTTCACTACTTACACTCACATAGTGGATATCGCTATGTTTCAATTTTAGGACCACCACAACATTCAAAGAGAGAGAGAGAGAGTGTGTTGATTCTATTTTAGGACATCGCTATGTTTTCTATGTGGATAAAAAATTAGAGTATGGTATACAATTCTTAGGGTTGTTTCTTAATCACACTTGCCTCGAGTTGTTTTATTTTGATTTTCTTAATGGATTCAGTTTGCATATGCCTCGGCACTCACTTGCAAGATCTCTTTTGAATTATAACTACCTATATTTCATGAGATAAGTGAGGTATTATCCTATTAATCAATATTATTATATACGTATATATTTTTATTGGGGGATTTGTGTACGTAAGAACCATTTCCTGATAGTTTATTTTGTTTAAAAAATATGATAGTATAATAAAAAAAGGAAACGAATGGAGTAAATCTCCTTTTCATGAAAGGCTTCCATTAGCAAGAACTTAAAAGCAAAGAGAGGTAAAGAAAAGAAAAAAAGTTACAAAGCCATTTTTTAAAATTGGTGCTTCAAGCTTGATATCTTCAAAACAAAAAGAGGTAAAAAATAATATTGTTTATTTTTTAGGGTGTTAAAGTTAAAGATCAATAGGTTTTCACAATGAGTCCTAGTTAAGCTATATATTTGATGATATTGATTTGAGAATCATCAAGATTTCTATGCTTGTGTTCATTGTGTATGTTTGTCCATTTAAGAGTTCATTATTTGTCATTTGAGGCTAAATTCGAAGTTTGATAAGTTAATGTGATCAAATAAAACCCCTTGGAAATATCTTGAGTGATTGGGTAATATTTCTTTTGTTTCTAGTTCACACCCCTTCATTTTCTACAACATTTTATTTGGACACATTGATGACACGTGAGTGTGGAAAGCTTGCATTTTTGTCTTTTTATGGTGTTGATACACACACACACACACACACACACATATATATATATATATATATATATATATATATATATATATGCTTGCGCTTTATTATGATATGTGTGTATATATATGGTATGTTTGTTTTGAGCCTTTGCATTTTCATTTATTCCATGTTTGCCTTATGCTTTATCTTCAATTCAAATTTGTATGATATATAATCATAGTTGTATCTTTTGTTACATGCTTACATTGTTATTATTTGTATTCATTATTTATATTGTTTGTGCTTATGTTGCTGAGTTAGTTTGTTGTTGCATGTTTCACTTCACAGCAAAGCATGATACACTTGTTTTCCTTTATATTCACATGTGTTATATTTACGGGTTTAAGTTGTTTCATATTATACAACTTCATCTTTTTTTATTACTGAACAAAAAGGGGGAGAATATTTACCTTAGGAGGAAACGTCTTACCTTAGGTGGAAATAAATTAACCATAGTTTTAGGAAATTTTTGGACATGGGGGAGGGTTTCGTACGAGGATTTATATTTGTTATACATTATCTTAGAATTTGAAGGTGTGTTCAAGTTTGCAATGATTTTGCAACAACAAATCTACTCAAATCTGGTCAGTCAAATGGCTATAAATTTTTCCTTTGGGGTGTTAGGATTGAGTCTTTAGAGAGCTTGATGGCCCATAGGTTTTTATTTTTGTGTTTTGTCCCAGAATAGCCAAAGGGGAGATTTGTAAGGAAAATTTTCAAATAGAGTCAAATTATATATTTTTCGGCTTTATATCATTTGGAAAAAACTATTTGTGTCATAGGTTAAGACTTGGATTGTTTATCTTTCAAGTCTATGATGCGTGATTGGAAACTATATCGGCCATGTAAAGGGAGTTCATCATTGAGTCGTGTTTTCGTACTGAGTTTCGTCTTCATTGTCGATGGTATCTCAAGAGGTATGCATGCTTATTTTAGTTTGATTCCTAGGTTTAGTTATTGAGTGTTGTTATTGAAATATTCTTTGAGGTAATTTCTTATAAAGAATTTTTAAAAGAAAAAATTATTTTTGTGAACTATCGTTCAAACGAGATTTATAGCCTCATTCAAACGGGTTTCGAAAAATTATTCTAATGACTTCCAGGCATGCTTTAAATGAGTTTAACAATCTCATTCGAATGAGCAGCAATCGATATTCAAATGAGTTATCACTATCTTGTAAGAACAATCTTATTCAAAGGTCGCTCGAATATTATTCAAACAAGAAAGTCTACTTCGTTTGAACGACCTTAGTAATTTTGTTTGAACGAATTTGCCTTAAAATTTATGCCAACTATTTTTTCGTATTTTCTATATATATATACTAGAGTTGGCATCATTTTTTCTCAAGTCTTTAGAAATCAGTTTCCTAATAGAAATAAAAGCCTTAAAACCCTAGTTTCACCCAATAGTTTTGAGGTCCAAGTTTTGTCTAAATATTCTTGTTTGAGATCTTGTGTTTGGCGCCAAAGTTTTATTACTCATCATCTTTGTTGAGTATTATTTCATTTAGTGGATTTCATAGGTGTTGTAGTTTTACGTGGTGGACTTCGTGTTGCTATGATGGTTTGATGAGTCACAATCGGTGGATACCAAGACATGTGTGGAGAACCCATTCTATTAGTTCGTATGTGGATTTCTGCATGTCGTTATGAAGAATATTAGAGGAACGAAGATACTATCAAGACATGAAAGAGTCGAGTTGGTTGTGTAAGTCATCTGTCATACTTGTATAATTCCTTATTATAATGAATTTGCATGGCTGCGCCACCCAAGTTTTTTCTTGTTGTGGGTTTTTCCCGTACGTCGGTGTGTTGTGTTATTACTTTATTTTACTCTGCTATACTCATCTAGATGCATGTTTTAGGGTAACATAAAATCTAGTATACTGTTTACACACCGTCCGATTTAATTGGGGAATGATTTTTTATCTTTGTCATTTAATTAATTTGAAAAATGAAAAATTAATGTATTGTTTGGCAATCCACATAATCCCTTAGGTCAATAGAACTTTCAAACATACAATCAGAAGCTTAACTCTAGCTTTCTTCAAATTTCAGAGCATAGATTTCTGCATACGAAACATCAAATATTTTCTTTTTAAATTCTTAAAATCTCAATTAAACATATACTAATTACAATTATTTTTCTAAAACCCTTTAATCTTCAACTAATGTAAGACTTTCATTATTTGACCCCGTATTAAATCAGGAAGATCTACCATAAAGAATCAGATCAAACTAGAAATCTTAGGCTACTAGCACATAGGAGACCAGATTTGGTGAGATCAAGAATAATAAGAACCATCAGAAGAGGCATCTATGCCTCAAGAATCAAATCTTAGCTTCATCAAATTACATGGTAAGAATAAAACTTTCAAAAACTCTAAACATCAAATAAAACATATGCTAAACCATATATTCTAATGTAAATTTCATTCAAGCTTCAACCTAAGATAACCTTTATATGAAAAAAAAATCTACAAAGTTGGAGAGGAAGCGCGGATGGCTATCAACTCATAGCACCCAGGGCCATAACTGGTATGAATCAAGTTACATACAACTATAAGAAGAACTCCGTCTATATTCAAACCATAAAATAGAGTACAACCGTTCTAGATCTCAGGGCAGGAACTAACATATATTTTCTTTTAAAATTCTCATAATATCATATGAAAATATACTAATTACAATTCTTATTCTGAAACCCCATTAATCTTACAACAAGGTTGCGTTTGTTTTTTCATCTGAATCTGAAATCTGAAGTCTGAAATCTGAATTTGAAAAATATATCTATTTTTATGTCTGAATGGACCTCTGAATTTGAAAATATATCTGTTTTTATGTCTAAATGGACCTCTGAATGGATGTATTTAGACTAATTTAAACTTCAGATTCAGACTTCAGAGGTTTATTTACCTCTTAATCATTCAGAGGAAAAAGTAGTCGTTAACCTCTTAATCATTTAAAAAAACAAACACTATTTAGTATCACTTAAGTCTGAATGGTTCAGATTCAGACTTAAGAGGTAAAAACAAACAACACCTAAGAAATGATATCCATTATTTTCCCCTCATATGTGGGCACCCATCATGGACATCAACCACAATTGGTAATCATATCACCAAATCCAAGTTGGATTTTTTCTTAAATTAAATTATAAATCACCCCATTAACCCTCTGTTGATGTAAAAAATTAGATTATTTCTAATTATTCAATCACAGATAAAATAAATAAGACAGAAGAATTTTTAAAGTGATTCAGCCTTAAAAGAATGGCCTACGTCTACTATTTTTGTTATTGCTGATTGCTTTGTTATTGCTGATTGTTTAGGAATTCTCAATAACAGGTTTTTTACCAAGAAAATCCCCCCCCCCCCTTCAATAAGGATGATACAATGTATTTACAGCCCTGAGGCTGTACATGTGAAAGGATAACGCATAGTTGTCCAATAAGCGTATACATTTGTATGCTAATAATCAACATTTAATGCGCATTTAATCCTCTTAATTGTCTGATAATAAATGCTCTATTGAGGTGCATCTCGGACCGCCTAAGCTGCTCGAACTGCCTAAGTATCTCGGTATCCTTGAGTTGCTCGGTGCAGTAAAGTTCCTCGAAGAGCACCTAATGCTCAGAGTATCTGAGTTGGTTGGGGAAATTGAGTTCCTCGAAGTCAAGGTATTGTTTAGAAGTGTTTGTTATTGCCACGAAGATTGCCACGTGTCTCCACTTAATTGAGCCATATCAGCAGACTAAATTTGGTATCAACAGAAGCCCCCAATGTTTCATAATTCGAGAATGAGGAGTGTGGAACATTCTTCTCAAAATATGGCGGGATTTAAATGGTCATCCTGAATTTTAGGAGTGTTTTCTTTGCATTTATTTTTCTTTTTGAATTCATAGAATCAGACTTTTCAAATTTTTCTAGCTGCTTCGATCTTCGCGCCCTTTTTGTCCTTTTAGCCGCCGGTAGCGTAAATGTCTCCCTTTGTAATCATTATTTTTACCTTTTCCCAAGGTAAGGTATTTAAGCGTTGTAGAAAATCATATCGTCTTTTACTTTTTCAAATCTGTATCTTTGAGTTTTCCATTTTCTCTCTCTCTTGTGCGTTCATCCTTTTTATCATTCGTTGTCAATAGATCCATCCTTTTTCTGTAAGATCTTCTTCCTTCTCTTTTATTTCCTTTATTCACCATAGTTTACCTTGTTGAGTCACTTGATAAGTTTCATTCTGATTTCTCTATTCCTTCATGGGTTATTTTGGAGGAACTTTCTAAACCTTTAGATTATTTTCATTTGGCTGAGGGACATTGGTTCCCCAGTCTCTTTGTAGCTGAATGTGGCTTTTCCTTTCCCCCAAACCCTTTGTGTCTGGAATTCTGTCAGTATTTTGACGTGGTTCCTGCAAAAATATCCCCCAATACATGGAGAATAGTTAATTGAGTTCATAGATTAAATCAGATTCAGGGAACTCGTATAGGAATTCCATAAATTATGTTTTGCTATAGATGGGCTGTCAGTGACATTATCTTTTATTTGAAAACTAGGTTTTTAAATAGAGCATTAGTGGTCAATCTCCCAGATGCCAATAGGGATTATTTCGAGCATGGTGTTGTTATAAAAAATTGGCAACATGCTCCACTAACTGGAAATGATGTGTATCAGGGTCCCAGATGCCCTCCCTATGGCAATGGGATAGGTTGTTTTTACTTCACTTTATGTCTGAAATTATGCTTTCTTTGTGTTTGATAAAATATGTCACTGATATTTTAATTTTCATTTATTTGCAGTTGACAGCAAAAGAATGTCTCCAAAAGAGACAGAAGTTAACTTAAAACATCTGAAACTTATCTGGAGTTTGCATCAGACTGTTGCCGAGGAGCATATTAGATCATCTTCATACTTGCTGCAGTATAAAAGTTACACCTCATCTTTTACTGCTCGTCCAGTGATAGGTGAAGTAGAACTAGCACCAACCTCTGAAGGTTCTTCTCCTGAGTCACACATTTCTCTTAGTGACAGGATGAAGAGAAGAAGAGCTCCTGCCCTCTTCGAGGAATCTGCCTCTATTGCTGGAGAGGCAAAGAAAAGCAAGCATGATGTCCCAGAAGAAGGGACAAGAAAAATCAATGCACCTCCTCCAGCTGCCACTATGAAGGTTATCGAGAAGCCCCCAGTGGCTCCGAGAAAGGTCGCTACTCCAAGCGAGGTTATAGTCATATCCCCGACTAAGACTACATCCTTGGTCGAGACCGTTGATGCTCCTCCGAGGAGGCTGAAGAAGAGCTCCTCGGTCAATTTAGCTGAATCCATCTCTCAGCCTCTAACTACCGGAAGTGGTGTTCCTACTTTCGTTGCTCCGAGTTCTGCCATGAGCTCGGTGAAGTCTTGGATCATTTCCGAGATCCAAGGTATTGAAGAAAATCTTTCCCGGGATAGGGTTACCACTTTGGCAGCTCAACACATTGCCTCAGTAAGTATTGCAAATCTAAACTTTCATTCTTTATGTTATGTGCTTGCAATGACTTACAGTTATTTTATTTTTCTAGTTGGTAACTTGTTTCAATACAATATTGAAGAAGGAAGAAGCCATCAAGGCGTCCATCTCCTCTGGTGGTGTAGAGGAGGTTTTTATAGGTTTGACGCAGTCTTTAAAAGATTCTCGTCAGAAGTATGTTGATGATAAAGCTTCCTGGGAGAAGCAGCTCAATTCGACCGAGCAGGAGAGGGATCGGGCTGTTGAGGTCTCCAAGGGATTAGAGAAGAAAATGAAAGAATTGGAAGGTAAGAATAAAGAGCTCGAAGGGAAGCTCCAAAATGCTGGAGAGCTTGAAGGTAAGCTCAAGTCTACTGAGGAAGAGCTGGGTAGACTTCGTGACGTTGGTCGTCAGAAGGAGGAGGCAGAAAAGAAATTGAAAAATGTCGAGGAACTTCTATCCGAGAAGCTTTTCTCGGAGAAGGTGAAAAGAAAGTTGGCTGTAAAAAAGTCCTTCAGTGCTGGCTGGGACAAAGGTTGGAATAAGGGTTTGGCTGCCATGGTCTCACAAATGGAGTATGGCAGCCTCAAATACTTTAGGGATGGTTGGGTGGATGCTCTAACAGAGATGAATGTCGATGAGAACTACGACCTGTTTCAGCGACACATTCCTGTCCCCCCTCCTACTCCCGGGGAAGAAGAAGAGGACGAAGCTGCCTCCGAGGAATCTTCTATAATGGTTGGGGATCAAGTACCAACTATTGAACTTTGCTACGAACAACCCCAACCAACTAGTACTCCTACCTAGAAGCTCCAATTAACCAACATTTCAGCCGAGCAACTTCCAGCACCCACCGAGAAACCTTCTGGGCCATTCGAGCAACCTTCCTCTTCGTCCCAGCCTCCTGAGAAAGTTTTGGGAGACAAGGAAAATGTGTAGAGTTATTTGGACTTTTCTCTCTGTTTTATTTTCTTTGTCAAATGTAACTATGAACTATGTACTTCTCCTTTATGATGTAATAAAATTTAAAATTTTGATTATGCATAATGCTGACTCTCTTCTTCTTGCTCTGTTTTCACTCTTATTGATTCTTGCTATCTCTTCCTTTTACTAGTTTATGGCCAGGATGGAATTGTTATCTACTCATGATACAAAATTGTTGAGACAATGCAATGAATACTTCAAAGTTAGTCATACAGATATGACTGAAGCTCAGATTATTGATATCCTCGGTCCAGATGCTTCAGAGCAAGCAGTCGAAGCCTATCAGTACTTAAAGTGTCTGCTCGTCTGGGCAGTGGCTAATAATGTAGCATATTATGAAATGATTGAAGACCTCCAGGTCACTCTCGAGGAGCTTCAACAATAATATAAGGAATCTAAAGCCCTCTTGCACCAAGGATATGAGAAGAAGTATCAGCAAATGAATGCTGATAAGGGATATGATAAGCTGTTTGCTGCTTATGATGTGAGGGAGAGAACTTTGAAAACCGAGGTCAAAGAGCACAGGCAGATAGCCAAGTTGCTGGAGCAGGAAAACAATAACTTGCGAGGAGAGTTATCCCAGCTGAGGTCTGTAGCCTCTACCTCAAACGCTTTGGTCCCTGTGAATGACGAGGGATTCTCTTTTTTGGAGGTCAAAAATACCAATCTGAGAGACGAATTAGAAACCTTGAAGAGTATTGGGCCTTCTACCTCTTCTCGGGGACGAGCAAGGGCTGCTCGGATTACTATTGAAGAACAAAGAACTCAATCGACTCTGGAGAACCAAGCCTTCCAATTGATGGCAAAGAACCAGGCATTGGCTGAGATGTCTAAGAAAATCATGAATCTGGACGAGCAGCTCTCTGTTCAAAAGTCTGCTTTGGAGAGTAAAGAACTTTTAGCGAAGAACCTCCTCGAGCAATTGGAGAGCCTAACATATCAATTCCACAAGCAACCCAGGGAGTTTTGGATGGCTGGTTGTAATGAAGCCCTCTACCATCTAGATGATCGGATCCAAAATGCAAATAATGTGGGTTACAAGCAAGGATGGCTAAATGCTTTGGGCGTGCTGTAGTTGGAACAAGGTCATTACTTGTGGGATTACCATAATCCTGGGTTGCTCGACCTACCAATGCCTCCTTTCAAACTTGATATGAGCTGAATTCCTGCTCGGGCCATTCCACAATGCCTAATTTCAAAGTATCTCGGAGACTACAGTCTTCACTCCAACTTTGAGATATCTCGCCCAGAGCACCTTCTTGATCGGCCATTAGTTATGAACATCAGGATGCTTAAAGATTTGAACTTCATAAACTCCCCCTATGCCTTAGACGACCCTCCTGCTGGTGAAGAACCTGTTTCAAAGGCAGAGGGGAAAAACCCCATAGAATAGGATTCCTGATGTAATAATTTTTTTTTATGTATTTTATTCTCAATGTATTTTATTTTGGATTTAATGAAAAACTTCTATTTTTCTTTGCAATCTTGATTTCCATTGTCTTGTAGGTATTTTGTAAAACACTTTACTTATTTACTAATGAATGTGCATGTATATCTGTTAAAAAGATAACAACATTGTGTTATTTGCCAATCAACTAAAGTTGATGAAAACTTATTGTCGACTATCCTGAATTTGTGGTAATCACTTGACGATTACCCAAAATGGATGATATTTTGTTTCTCGACCACCTTGGTGGTAATTTGAAATGTTACAAGTATTAAAAATTTTCTTGATCATTTTTTAATTCTAAGCCATTAGTTGACTTTTATCATATAATCCTTCTTTGTTTAATAGAAATGTTCCCAACCAACCGGAGTTGGTGGATTTTTTTCCCAACCAACCGGAGTTGGTATTTCTGGGAAATATTTTTCTTCCCGACCAACCGGAGTTGGTGGATTTTCTTCCCAACCAACCGGAGTTGGTATTTCTGGGAAATATTTTTCTTCTCGACCAACCGGACTTGGTGGATTTTCTTCCCGACCTGCTACATGGGCTCCACGGGACCCTTCATGGACCTCTTTAATCAAATCTTTCACCTCGGAGGGATGCACACATCTTTGCAAACCTGCCATAATTCCTCGTCTGTATAGAATACCATTAGTCAGTACATAACAAGCAGCTTTAAACTTTAATTTCTTGGCTGCGAGTTTGTCAATCGATAATTCTCCCTCTTCAATATATGCCCTAATGGGATCCATCCAAGATGGCCCTAAATCAAGGGTAATAAAATTCATCGTCAGATCTTCATATATGCTCCGACCAACTAGAACTTCAATTGGGATTGTTCTTCGTAGCTTGGTACGAGTAGCCGATGCTAATCGAGCTAAAGCGTCTGCTCTTGCATTCTCCATTCTTGGTATTCTGACCAGTTGAACAGTAACAAATTCCAATACCAATTCCATCGCCTTTGCATGGTACTTAATCATCAACTCTCCTTTTGTTGTATATACACCAAGCATTTGGTTTATAATCAACTGTGAGTCACTGCATACGATTACCCGCTATGCCTTCATGGTTTTTGCCAGACTAAGACCTACAATCATCGCTTCATATTCGGCCTCATTATTAGAAGCTTGAAATTAAAAGTGCAGAGCATATTCTGTATCGACCTCGTTTGGACTTTTCAATACAATCCCAGCTCCACTACCTGAGATGCATGATGAGCCATCCACATATAGGATCCATACAGGCATTTTATCCTCAAACTTCTTATTGGACAAAGTTCCTCGATGGAATATTTGTTGCTCATTTATCTACATTTTTACCACACCTCGCTGCTCGTCGACCTTCATCTCTTTCTTTCCGACTAACTTAAGTTGATCGGGGTTTAAATTTGATGATCCTGTAACATCCATAGGTTGGTCGGTGTTCAGCTTTTGCTCCTCGGGGGTATCAGTATAAGTGAACTCTGCTATAAAATCTTCTACTGCTTGCCCTTTTAGTGACGATCTAGGCCCATAAATTATATCATACTCACCGAGTTCTATTGCCCAATACATCAATCTCCCTAATTTTTTTGGTTTATGAAGAGCTTGCCTCAACGGCATATCGGTATATACGACTATGGTATGAGCCTGGAAGTATGGATTTATTCTTCTACTCGCTTCGATCAGCGCCAGTGCCAACTTTTCCAGTTTTGGATATCTGATCTCTGCTCCTCGAAAGGCCTTACTAGTGTAATAAATTAGTTTTTGTATTCCATCCTCTACTCTTATTAATGTCGAGCTAACTGCATTTTTTGAAACTGCCAGATACAAGTACAACCTTTCTCCCATCACTGGCCTGGACAACAGTGGCGGTGCTCCCAAATATTTCTTCAATTCTTGAAAAGCTTTCTCGCATTCTTCATTCCATTCAAAAGTCTTTCGGAGCGTTTTGAAGAATGGGAGGCATCTATCAGTTACTCGCGATACAAATCTGTTAAGTGCTACTACTCGCCCTATAAGACTTTGCACTTCTTTCTTCGTCGTTGGAGATCGTAGTCCCAATAGAGCTTTGATCTTTTCAGGGTTTGCTTCAATGCCTCATTGATTGACAATATACCCGAGAAACATGCCTTCTCGTACTCCAAATATGCACTTGGTCGGGTTTAACTTCATTTGAAATTTATCTAATTGATCAAAGGTCTGGCCTAAGTCAACTAGATGGTCAGCAACTCTCTTGCTCTTTGTCAGCATATCATCAACATAAACTTCCATATTGCAACTGATTTGCTCTGCAAACACCTTATTCATCAACCGCTGATATGTTGCACCTGCATTTTTCAAACCAAAAAGGCATAACATTATAACAATAAGTTCCTCCAAGGGTAATGAAAGAGGTACTCTCTCTATCTTCAGGTTTCATTTTAACCTGGTTATATCCAGAATAAGCATCCATGAAGCTTAGCAGCTCGTGTCCCGAGGTAGCATCCACTAATTGATCAATTCGGGGCAAGGGAAAATGATCCTTTAGACATGCCTTGTTGAGGTCGGTGAAGTCTACACACATCCTCCATTTGTTGTTCTTCTTTTTCACCATTATTACACTTGCTAACCAGTCTGGATATTTAACATCTTTAATAAAGCAAGCTTTCTGGAGCTTCTCGACCTCCTCCTGTATAGCTTGGTTCTTCTCGGGGCTGAACACTCTTCTTCTCTGCTTCACTGGCTTGATCTCCTTATTCACATTGAGCTCGTGACATAAGAAATTTGGGTCTATTCCGGGCATATCCTCATGACTCCAAGAAAAAGTTTATTTTCTGCTTTTTAAGAAAACTATCAATTCCTATTTTAGTGAGGCATCTAACGGCGAACCTATCTGAGTTGTTCGTTCGGGGTGCTCGTCGTCCAGAATGATGTTTTCAGTAGCTTCCACCACCTGACCTTTCACGGGTTGCGACTCTTCTCTAGGATCCAATGTTTCAAGTTCTGCACCTTCATCCACCTGATAGGTAGTAGTCTTTTTCCTAGATTCTTCCAGTTCCTCCTGCTCGGCAGATGAATACTAGCATTCCCGAGCTACTTTTTGATCACCCTTCACAACTCCTACTCCAAAATTAGTTGGAAATTTTAGGCATTGATGTACCATAGATGGTACTGCTTTGAACTTCTTCAATCCTACTCTTCCCATGATGATATTGTAGGCTGATTAAACATTCTTATCCATCAAAGAAGCGTACTCTTTCTGTTCGACAAGCAGGCCATGTACCAATGAACATATCCAACTTGATCGTCCCAAGTGGAAAAACTTTCTCGCGCAGAAAAACCGAGGAGGGGCCTATGATAAGGCTCCAACTGAGACAATTTTAGATTTAAGATGTTGAAGCACGAGTAGAACATAATATCAGCCGAGCTACCATTATCAACTAGTACTCTCGAGATCATTACTTCCTTCATTCTTCTTTTGATCACCAATGGGTCATCATGAGGATACAGCACACCTGCGAGGTCGTTCTTGGAGAAACCGATGACAAGTTTTTCTTTGTTGACCTTCCTTGGGCGATCATCTTCAACCAAGTTTATTCATTGAATATATGAACAGGCTTGAGCCTCATTGAGGTAAGATTTTCTTTCTGCAGTAAGGTCTCCACCTCCTGCATCTCCACCTGTAATAACATTACAATCAAATGATCCAAAATGTATTGAAAATACCTCACGTTCTGGCTGCCTTGGTCTTTAAGGAAGATCAGGGTCATCTTCTGGATCATCTTCATGGTCTCTTTTCTTGTTATCCTCTGCTCGACGAGGAGATCTAGACCTCTCTCTTGCTCGATCGCTGTTTCTTCTTTCATTTCTACGATCAACATACTTTGCCAGTTTTCCTCGTCTAATGAGTGCTTCGATCTCATTCTGAAGAGCTATGCAATTTTTGGTCGTGTGGCCATGATTTTTGTGGAACTCGCAATATTTGGCCTTATTCCTCTTGTCAGGGTCTGACTTCATTTCCTCTGGCCAGTTTAACTCCTCGCTGTTCTTGATTTCTTCTACAACGTGGTTGATATCTACCTTCAAAGGAGTATAATTTTCAAATTTTTTCAATACCTCCCATGATGGCTTTGTTTTTTAGTGCTTGTCACCACCATTATTCTTATGCTCTTTATTTTTGGCCTTATCAACCTCCACCTTGGTCTCTTTGGTATCCATATTCTTCTTTGTAGCCATAGCCTCCTCGGCATTCAAGATCTTGGCCGCTTTAGCCATCAGTTCTGACATGGTTCTAAGTGGATCTTTGGCCAAAGTGTAGTACAACTTATTGGGCAAAAGCGCACTCATCAAAGCAGTAATCCCTGTCTTTTCCTCATAATCAATAACTTCGAGTTTCTCGTTATTGAAACGAGTTATATAATCCCTGGTACTCTCACCTGCCTTTTATCAAACACTTAACAAGTGTGCTACTCGTTTAACCAATTTTTCTCCAAAACAGAAGTTTCCAATGAAGAGCTCGGCCAGTTGAAAGAAAGTTGAAATCTTACCTCGAGGAAGATTATTGTACCATATTTGAAGAGTTCCCGAGAATGCCCTGCATCTCATCTCATCTGGCACAGCATAGATGTCAGCAGCAGCTTGGTATTTCTCTATATGAAGGACAGGGTCAGTTTTTCCATCATATTTAGGAGTTACAACAGGTGCTTTGAACTTTGATGGTATGGGAAAATCCACAATTGCTTGGACAAAAGGTGTTCCTTGGACAAAAGTTCTTTGTAGAGGATTCTTAGCCTTAGCCATTTCCCCTAATCTATCCTCTAACCTCTGAATAGAGCCTTTCCACGCATTTGATCGAGAACTAGTTCGAGCAATTGATCGTGTTGAAGTCGCTTCTTGTGATCTATCTTGTCGAGCAATTGGTTCTGATTGGGCAGAACCTTCTCTTAAATCAAATGGTCGTCGAAAGTTTCTCGACACGGCCTTAGGAGGACTTTTATTCTTCCTAGGGCCCAATTGATCAAAAGGAGAGACCCTACTTAATCTTTCCAGTGCACTAGTCCTTTATGGAGAGAGAGTGATGTGTTGTTCAGTATCTGTGGCTCGTACTGACGAAGTTCGACCCAGTTGATAAGAAAAATCATCAGATTTCTCAGTGCGATATGAATCGCTTTGCCTAATGCGTGAAGAAACTAAACGAGTATTTCTTTGAACACTTCGTTGTCCTGAATAGGTCGACGCTCCACCTTGGATAGTTTGCATGAGTTGTCGCATAGTCTCTTGCATAGCTGTCTGACCTTGAGCCAGATTGGCCATAATTCCAGCCAGATCTTGGACATTTGGAGGAGCGGATGGATTTGGGGGGTTTCCAGTGTTTCGATTGCTGGATTCGGGATTGTCAGCCATTGGTGATGAATTATTTTTGGTGAAAAATGAAAATTACAGTCGTTTCCCACAGATGGCGCCAATCTGTTGATGTAAAAAATTAGATTATTTCTAATTATTCAATCACAGATATAATAAATAAGACAGAAGAATTTTTAAAGTGATTCAACCTTAAAAGAATGGCCTACGTCCACTGTTTTTGTTATTGCTGATTGTTTTGTTATTGCTGATTGTTTAGGAATTCTCGATAGCAGGTTTTTTACCAAGAAAATTCCCCCCCCCCCTTCAATGAGGATGATACAATGTATTTATAGCTCTGAGGCTGTACATGTGAAAGGATAACACATAGCTGTCCAATAAGCGTATACATTTGTATGATAATAATCAACATTTAATGCGCATTTAATCCTCTTAATTGTCTGATAATAAATTCTCTGATCGAGGTGCAGCTAGGACCGCCTAAGTATCTCAGTATCCATGAGTTGCTCGGTGCAGTAAAGTTCCTCGGAGAGCACCTACTACTCGGAGTATCTGAGCTGGTCGGGGAAATTGAGTTCCTCTAAGTCAAGGTGTTGTTCAGAAGTGTTTGTTATTACCACGCAGATTGCCACGTGTCTCCACTTAATTGAGCCATATCAGTAGACTAAATTTGGTATCAACACCCTCTTCTAATACCCCCTCTCTATTGTTGGTTTGTAGTAATTTTCTCATTATTCCTATTCTGTGATAGATCTTCCATCCCCTAATCTGTTTTCATAGATAAGCTCCCCTATCCCCCTGTTTGATGGCTAGTTTAGAATTATTTTTATTATCCCTCATCCCATACATATTTCCCGATTGGTTTTTATCTCTTGGAAATTTCCCCCATTTTTATGTTGAATTTTGAATAATCTTTTCTACCTACTTGATAATTTAGTTGCAAACTATTTGTTTCTTTTTAAAATTTATATTATTTCTTTCGCTCTAGATAACATAGATAGATTCACATAGATCTAGGAATATAATACTTCTTTGAAATAATTTCCTTATGGCATTCTTCTTAATGTCTTAGACTTCTCTAAAACCACCATTGTTATATAAAATTTTATCATAACATTTGTTTGAAAAATTAGATTGAAAGAATAAGTGATAACAACTATCCATATCCCTTCCATACTATACACGACTATCATTATTCACCCAACCCCATTGTAGAAGTTTATATTTAGATATAAATTTCCCCAAACACACAATCCACATTATGGAAGAACATTTAGGCACGCTACTTTTATTCCATAATATATCATACCAGTTCACTTTAGGCTTAACCTCCCTATTAAATTTTAGGTATCTTTGCAATTATAATATTTATTCTTCAACGACCCCCAAACCATTCAGTCATCCATATTACAATGGGGTATCATAGAAGTATTACTTATACTTATATGTTCTCTAGTAATTTGCCTCGGTAAATTCCAAACCCCCTCTCTGCTATATTTATCGATCATATATTTCAAGTTCCCTTCAACATCATATATAACTCTGGAAGCCAAACACTCAACAATAGATACAAGTACATGCTAATTATTAGTTTAGAAAAAGGTATTCAACCAATTCCCAATCTTGTACTTGATAAGAGTCTTAGTTATATCTCCAAGTCTCAATCCCCCCCCCCCCCCCCAATATTCATAAACAATACTTCCCAATCTTTAAAGACCACAAGCATATCCCTTTCAGAACATACGTATGAATCCACCTAACCCAAATAGAATCTTTCTTTCTATAAATATCCCATAAATATTTTAGCAACATGCCTTATTAAGGGTCATTATGCCTTTAAGATTTAAACCTCCTTCATCATTTGGAAAACATAACTCAAGCAATGTAACATTTTCTCTTGAATTCTTTAACTACTGAGCACTCCAAAAAAAGTCTCTAAGAATTTTGTATGTCTTTAATAATACTTTTGTGAAGAATGAACAAATTTCTACACTATATTTGAACACTTCTTAACATAACAATAACTAACTGAACTCTTCCAGCGTATGAAAGACATTTTGTAGTCCATAACTTAATTTTCTTCAAAAAAAATTCCACTAAACATTTACAATAACTTTCTTTCAATCTGGTGGATATAAGAGGAAGTCCCGAATATTTAACTAGCAATTTTTATTTTTCATTCGAATCAGGCAATGTAGTCATCTTTTCTCCTCTTCCTCAACTCTAGTAAATATATAGAACATTTATTTTTGTTAGGATTCAAGATTGAAATATTCCCAAGAAAGAGGTCCTTCACTAAATTCCATAGATTTCCCATTAGCACTAGCAGGAATAAACAAATCGCTCGTGAACATATGATGAGTGATACCCGATTTCTCACATTTTGGATGATAACCAAAATCCCTTTCCCTTTTACTTTTATCCATTAAGCGGGAAAAAAATTAATTATTAAGAGGAGCAAAAGAGGGGACATTGGATTTTCTTATCTAAGGCCCCTTTCCCCCTTGAAAAAACTTGCAACTCCTTCATTAAGACTGATGTTATAAGAAGTAGTAGATACACATTTCATTATCCAATTTATCGTATTATCTAGGAAATTCATTACTTTTAAAACATATTCAATGTCCTCCCAACTGATCGAATCGTAGGCTTTCATTATATATACCTTTATACCAATCATAAGATCACCCCTGTTGTTCTGGTAGCCCTTTACATGTTCCTTCACTAATAAGATGTTATCCATAATACCTCGTCCTTTAACAAATATTAACCGTTTATTATCAACATCTTATTTATATTCCTTGATTCCAAAACTTAACTTATTGTTACTCCATCGTATTATAAAAAAATCCACTAATCAGGTTTAGTAGGGGAAACAATACTTAAAAGTCTATTGAGGGGCTATTAAAATCTGAGATCTTTCTTAGATGCGTTCCCTCTGAATTATGATATTATACTTACTTACATAATAATTTCCCAACATGAGGATATTGAGATCTAATGAAATTAAATATTTCCCGTAACAGACAAAGCAATAATTGGGCAATCATTCCAATTCTCATAATCCTCTAGATTAAAAATCTATGTGCCTTTTGCAAATGTTGTGATATCTCCTAAGTCCAATCTAGTCATCATTGAGACTTGAATCTCATAGGTGAACCTATTTAATACATTCCTAAATGTACCGATCACGAGCCTCTTTTAACTCTCAAAAACATTCCTTAACCATCGTATTGGCTTCACAGTTTGAGATCAACTATTAGGATTGTACTCACAACTTTACATATAGGATGTCAACTCCCTATCTAGGTTGTGAACTTTTCAATTGTATTAGATAAGTAATTCTGTCTCCTGTTAGGACTAACCCAACTGACTAGAATTTTAATAAGTCCAATTAACCAATATTACATACACTATATTTAAAGAATAAATATAGGGTTTATAGGTACTAAGTCCCATTGACTTGGTCAATGATTCAAGATATCATTTGACTGATTCAATGATGTCAACGGTCCTATTTTGCCAACTCAACATATTAAAATTATCAACATAGCCCCTTTGATAGTTGTTACCTAGTTTTTGCAAAAATAGCCCATCAAATCTTCAAAAGTCCATAACTTCAACTCTACAATTACAAAATTCATAAAATTTATATATTTGGAATCTACCCATCAAGACCTATTAAATAATACCCATATTCCATATCTTTTGATGAAAAAATCAAAACAACTAAATTTATAGTTTCTATAAAACCTCTATTTTTTCAACGAAAACTCCATTTTTGGGGGTGAAAACCCTTCTTCTCCGGCTCCAGAGATGGTGTCTCTAATGTAGACCAAAAAAGGGAAATAAATAAATAATAAATAGAGATAAATGACGAGAAACAAAACACACTGCTGAGGATTCTGATGGCTTTCGGTGAGCTTCTTCAGCGGTCTATTCCAGCGAGTCTCCTATGGGGTTAGGTAAGTGTGGGGGTGGGGTTGACATAGACAGACAGAGAGAGATTGGTTATGTGTTTGTTTTTATAGAGAGGGTGTTTGTTTTTATAGAGAGGGTAAGTGGGTTTAAAATGGGTTTGAGTGAAAGGTATAATTGTTTAAATATATGTATTTATAATGAAAAAGGACTTGGTACATTAAATAAAATAAATGGGTTTTATGCATCTTTGACCCAATAAATGAGACTAGCCCATAATAATGCCATAAATATAAGAAACTCTCACACACATGATTCTCATTTCAAATGATTTAGATACAATATTATTAAAATAAATGAATGTCATTACATCGCATTTAAAAAAAAATCCAATAATCTCCCACTTAATACTAAAGCCTTGTGCATATGAATTTGACACCCACTCCCTCTATGTGACTATCAAATGCCTTAGCTTATATTCTCTTTGTAAAATGATCCACAAGGTTGTCCTAATGATGTTATCTTGATCACGAGAATGTCGCCTCTCTATACGATCTCCAGTATAAGGTGATAGTTACGCTCAATGTTCTTTGCCCTCTTATGATTCTTTGGTTATTTCAAATTTTCAACCACACTGATATTGTCTAATAAAGTATAATAGCCTACTTTATTAGAGGAACCACACCCAAGTCACTTAGGAAGTTTCGGAGCCTAATAACTCCCTTTGTTGCCTCCGAAGCGACACATATTCATCTTCCATGGTTGAATATGTAATACAGGATTACTTGGTAGTCCTCTAACTTATGGATCCACCTCCTAGGGTAAATACATATCCCTAGGTTAACTTCCTTAAATCTATATCCAATTTAAAGTCTGATTTAATGTACCCTATGGGTATGAGACTGTCCACTGTAAACTAACATATAATCTCTAGTCCTTTTCACATACGTGAGAATGCGGTTTGCCGAAGTCCAGTGCTCCTCACTTGGGTTAAACTAAAATCTATTGATCAAGATAATCTAAAAGAAGATATCCTATCTTGTTCACAACATAACGTACATGAAGTTGCCCACTGCCAAAGCATAACGTATAGTCCTCAAAATCTCTATTTGACTAGGTGTCTTAGGAAACTAATGCTTAGATAGAGAATTTATATTACTGAAGGGGATAAACCATTACTTAGAATCTTGCTCGCTAAACCTTGTGAGAACATTATTGATATAAGTGGCTTGGGAAAATACCAACATCCTATTTTGCTAATCATTCATAATCTTGATCCCAAAAATGTGACGGGCTTTTCAAAAGCCATTTATATTGAATTAATTACACAACCACACTCTTAAACTAAAAAATACACCCACATTGTTCCCAATTAAGAGAATATCATCCATGTATAATACTAGAAATACCGCCACATTTCCATCATTATTCTTATACACATAAGTTTCATATGGGAATTGATAAAAATCATAAGTTTTAATTGCCTGATCAAACTGTATGTTCTAAGACCTTGAAGATTTCTTAAGTCCGTAAATGGATCTCTTAATCTTCTACATCTTGCTTCCTTGACATTTTCTATGAATCCCTTAGCTTAAAACATATAGATACACTCGTCAAGACAACTATTCAAGAACTTAGTCTTGATATCCATTTGACAAATCTCGATATCGAAATGAGCCACAATGGATAATGTATTAAGATAGACTTTAGAATGTCTACCAATGATAAGTTTTCCTCATATTTGATTCCCTCTTTCTAAGTAAACCCTTTCTCAACAAGCCATCGCTTGAAGGATTCCACCATCCCACCCACCCATATTTTCTTCTTGTAGATCCACTTACATCCTATGGGTTTATCCCATTTGGCAAGTCTACAAGCTCCCAAAGCTGATTAAAATATATTTAATCCATCTTAGTATTAATATCCTTTAACCAAATCTCATAGTCCTTATCTTTGAGTGCCTTGTCAAAGTTCCCGAGATCCGGTTTATGTTCTCACCCAAATACATTAACCTATTAAGTTATCCCTAACTCTTCCACTAGGATATGGCTCCACTTTTGGTTTGGTATAAGTTACACATGTATCCTGATTATCAATAATACTCCCACTACTTTTAGGTAGTGTATTATTGATATGAGATTGTATTTCACCTTATAGAGTGGTCCAAAAGTAATTACTTGGTCTTCCCCTCTTAGATCTTGAAAGATATTCTTTCTCTTAGGTTTGGAGTCTATCATATAATCTTCCTCTAATTACCTAAATTTGTACAAACAAATACTCTTTGGTCCTTAGGATCATAAAATCTACAAATATGGTTCCTTTTAGGTAAATTACAAAGATACATGCATCTATTTGTGATTCAAACTTTACCAGCTCTTTCCTCCACATATGTTTGGGGTAACCCCATATCCGAACATGCCCTAGACTAGTATTATTTCCAGTACATAGTTTTGTGGATGTCATTGGGACCAATTTAGAAGAAACTAAGTTTAGTAGGTACGTGGCTCTCACTAGTGTAAAAAATTAAAAAGAATCCGGTAGATCCAAATAACTCATCATGGATTTAACCATGTCTAAAAAAGTCATGTTCCTTTTTCTACCACACCATTTATTGTGGAGTGCCTGGGGTAGAAAATTGGGATGTAATGTCTACCTTTGACAAGTGATTCCTAAACTTTTCCAAGAGGTACTCTCCTCTATGATCAAATCATAAAGTTTGGATTAGTTTACCATGTCTACACTTCACCTCAACCTTATACACTTCAAACTTCTCAAAGGCTTTAGACTTAGGATTAATAGGGTAAACATACCCAAATTTTGAGTAGTCATTAATGAAAGGGGTGAAGTACTTGTATCCACCTCTTAACGAGATTGTCATAAGGCCGCACAAATTATAATAAACCAATTCCAACACATTTTTTTTTATCTCTATAGACTTTATACATAAAGGGCATTTTGGTTAATTAACCTTCTAAATGGGATTCACAAACCAGAAGTACCTTCACTTCCAATGAACTTAATTATCCATTTGAAACTAATATTTGAATTTTTTTTTGGGTAAATACGACCTAAGCATAACTAACAAAGATTCGTTTGGCTCAATTTACAAGGTTTATTTCTCTTTAGGTTATTTCCATTTAAGTTACTCATTTTAGTATTTAGCAACAATGATAAGATATATCTCATAATATGAAGATCATTTTCCAATACACCAGAACATGTAAGATATTTCCATTTTTTTTTATAAAAACACATTTACATAAATAAACCAAATATCCATTTAAAACCAATTTAGAAACATTAATCAAATTTCTTCTAATAGTAGGAAATAAAAACAATATACTAATATTAAATTATTGTCTTCACTAAAATTTTAAAATAAATTTCCTACTCTAATATTGTTGCATTGTGGTGATCACCCATGAATAGAAATATCTCTTCTTCATTGAGATCCCGAATTACCTGGAACCCCTGCAAAGAATTTTATGATTAATGGATCCCTAATCTACACACTAGGTACTTGTAGATTGCACAACAAAATATGTCTCAATAACTAAGGAAAAATTATAGTTTCCATTATTCTTTGCTAAGAAGATTAGGCACTGCTTCTTCCAATGTCCTGAATGTTTGAAAATATAAATATAATAGTTGTATTTTTGCTTCTTACTCGCTACCTGAGGCTTAAAAATACTTTCAATAACTACAGGTTGTGCTTAAGACTTTCCCTTATTATTCTTACCATTTGGGACAGAAAAATATGAGCCTATCTCAACAACCTTAACAACATCCTTATACTTTATGATATTCTCCACAACTTGGTGTTCTTAAAGAAGTTGCGTCAGAGAGTAATCAAGTTTGTTCATATAATAATTTAGTTGAAACTATTTAAAGGGTTCTCGATTTCAGGACTAAGCACTTCTAGTTATCCTAATATGGACATCATCTTTAGAACACGATCACCCATGAGAGTACCATCTAGAATCTTGGCGTTGACCAGCCTTTCCATGGCATTTATCCTTAAGACACAATTTTAATCCTCAGACGTGTTATTTGATATTCAATATCATGGCTTAAGCGCTTAGCATATGCTTATGCTAGTGTTGCAGCACATTGGTCATAGAAGCCCATATGTAGCAATTAGCCATTTGATCAGTCTTTTTCCACTTCTGATAAGCAAGTGCATCCTCATCAGATGCCCCCTCATCGGGCTTAGCAGGTCATGATTTAATTAAAATAAACTTCAAATCCTCAGCAAGTTTCTTATACAGTCAATATAGTCCATGTCAGTTAACTTGTGTTTCCTTTAAGATGGAAATAAGTGGGTTTTATGTTGAGCCCATTTTGAAATTTGAGAATCATAATTTAAAAAGAAATTTATTTCAAATTTAACATGTGAGTATTAATTTCTATTAAATTTTAATTTTCCATCCCCTTAATGCTAATAAAAAATAAAATTTCTTAGAGCAACCTAGTTCCCTTATAAAGTGTGATTCCTCTTTGTGATCTTAAATCACTCCACCTTGAACTAGATAGTTTTTGAACTTTCAGTTATGTTCTATGAACAACCCCGGAAGATTTCGTCCTACATAATTGAATATTTGGTAAATTTTGTTCCCACATCTAATGACAATGGCTCCCTTTGGGAGGATATCATTACTTGCGTTTAAATGTATACCATTGATTTGTCCATTAAAATCACATTTCCTCATGTAAAACTTTCACGATGGGAGAACCAAACTCACTCACACTAAATTTCAAGAAAATGTCACTTAAGAAATTAAAAATTATTGTGATGTTGAGATCAATACAATCTGATTGGGGGGGGGGGGGGGGGGCAGACAATCTGACACAAGAAATCAATCACATCATAATTTTAAATTACAGATGGAGACCGTGGACTTTATATGGAAGCCCATCTCCCACTTAATATTTTAAACTTGAGGGTATTTTCAAAAATAACTTGTTCAAAACTAAATTCCCCAATTAAATCCTTGGTAATTTTCAACTAACTTGTAGAAATTAAATTTTTCGATCTCATTATTTTAATTTTGCAAAAATAAAACCATTTTTAAATTAAAATAAAACTTGAAGATCACAATTAAATGTATATCTTTAAATTAATCACCCGATTAAACTAGGAGAAACAAAAGTGATCTAGGTCGATCATAATAAAAATTCATGTTATTCTTAATAATGTGGTACCCTGATTAATTAATTAATTAACACATGAAAATTATTAGCATACAAGATGGTAAAATCATAATACAAAAGCATAATCATGGAATCATAATTCAAATAGGAATCAAATAACCTTTCCATAATGTCCTAGAATTCCTCTTGAAGTAGATTTCTTCAAACGTACATTTCCTTTTGAAGTAGATTCCCCCTCAATTACATCAACAAAAACTGGATTTTCTTCATGAGTTTGTCTTTTAGAAAAAGACTTTTCTGCTCCCGAAAACATTCAGACAAAGATCTGTTGCACAACCAGTAAAAATAATAGAAAAATAATAAAAACATACCTCACTACTATGGACGAATCGAGCCAATGGTGGTCTGGATCAATCCATCCCTGTAGGTTTTTCATCTTCATCTCGGGTTCACCATATTCATGAAAAACGTATATGACTTGTTCAAAATTTTACCAAACTCCATGAAACTTTGTCCATGACCATATATATATAATAACACCGATAAACCATCGAAGGACCCATTCACACAAAACAACATTCATGTGCCCATGATGGAAGAGATGTGAACATTATAATACATGCAAAGTCACGTTAGTATGAAGAACATACAAATATGTATTCCTTATGACATGAAAACTAGGGTTTTTATGGTGGACAATATGGACATTTCCAAAACACGATCAATCTAAATTGAGGGATTTGATACCAATTCTTGGGGACTAATATATGCAAAAATAATTTAGCTTAAAAACTTTTATCAATCGTGCAACAGTCTGTGAACAATAAAATGAATGTTTAAAACTTAAAGCTAGGATTTTGATTATAATATATTTGCAGATCTTGTTGGTGATCCGAATGATGATAAAAACTGTTTGGGGAATATGAAGGGTATTCCCTTTTCTTGTCCTCCAAAAGCTTGTAGAACACACTGAAAATACCTAATGATCATGCCAAAGGAAGGTTGGTGTGTGGGAACCTTTTGAAATGAAAACTTTTGATTTTGAGTGAGATACAGACCTCTCTATTTAGGTCTCTTCACAAAAACATTAATGGTGTTTTATTTTACCCTTGATAGTGAATATGAAACGTAAAACCCTTGCTTGCACTAATATATATAGGTACAAGTTATGGACTTGGGATAAACTGGGTTTCCTTGAAGTCTAGGCTTATTACTTGGTCATATTCACTATACAAGGGACCTAACACCAAATAATTAAATTTCCTTTCAAATAAATACTCATAAATCCCAACTACATTCCCATAATTTATTTACTTTCTTCATTAAATCATAATTAGTTCCACTAAATAATAAAGACTGCACTCCAATTTAATTGTCTCAAAATCACTTAGAGTAACGAGGTCTTACTTGAAAAGTTAAAGTGGTACATAATATGATTCTCCGTGTTCAGTATTCAATACCCTCTTGGTCAAATCATTTTTATTGTTAATTTATTTAAATGAACATCTTATTTATATTCCTTAATTCCCAGACTTAATATATTTTCTATTCCACCAGATTATAAAAAAATCCGAGGATCAAGTTTATCAGTGGAAACAATACTTATAAGCCTATCAAGGGGTCTTTACAATCCAAGATATTTCTTAGATGCAATTATCTCTGAATTATGATCTTAGATCGACTTACACAATGATTGCTCAATTAGTGGAGATTGAGATCCAATTAAATTCAATATTTCCCATAACAGTCAAAGAAATAATTTCTTAAGCATTACAATACTCATAATCCTAGGGATTATGAATCTATACGCCTTTTGCAAATTATTTTGATATTTACCAAGTCTACTCTTGTCATCACCAATACTTGAATCTCATAGGTGGTCATGTTCAATACATTCTCGAATGTACTGCTCACAATCCTCTTTGAACTATCAAACAAGTTCTTGAACCACCAAACAGATTCCTCCAATTTGAAATTAACTACTAGGATTGCACTCGCATGTTTATTGATAGGATGTCAACTCCTTATCTAGGTTATGAACTATTCAATTGTACTAGAGTTCAATTGTACTAACACACTGAAATTCCTACAAAGTCGAATTGACCGATATTACATGCAATATATTTAAAAAATAATACAAAGCATTCTCACACGTATAATTCTTATTTCAAACAAACTAGACACAATATTATTAAAATAAATGAATGTTCTTGTTGATGCAAAAAACTAGAATAGATCTAATTATTTGAACACAGATAAATAAGTAAATAAAAGAGACAAGTAAGATTTTTACGAAAAAACTGTTACTTAAACCGTTTAATACAAGATTAAACTATTGAAGTAACTCCGAACTATTTTTTGAGGAAACTCTTTTCTTTAAATCAAAAAGATTAATCACAAGATGTGTTTAATAAAAAATGCATGAGATATGTTCAAGATTTTATAACAGGTTTAGTAAAATAGTTTAAATGAATTAAACTCAGCACAACCACAAGAATGAGATGAGGAGATGTAGAAAGATTAAGGACAAGGCATTTTTAACGTGGTAAAACCTCACCCAACTGAGGAAACATCCACGGTGACTTCTAAGTCACAAACCAAATATTCACTAAAATAAAATATACAAGTTACAAACTATTTAACACACATGCACACAAATCAGACCTATACAAGTTTAGAAATGTACCCATTGGTTTGATGATAACTTCTCTGCAGTTCTCATGTTGATGTGGCTTTCCCAGTTTGCTAACTTCTCCACTTTAATCTAGTCTTTACGTCGACTCTTGATGATTAAATATCTTATAACCAACACTTCTGTGTTGTTGTGCGTCAAGTGTTTGTGATGGTGATCTAACACATGCATGCACACACACACACACACACACACACACACTTACTTTATATAAACAGTCCTATCAAATTACAATCAGATCTATATGCTGTGATTTTCAGTTTCTCTCTTCTTAGGAAACAAAATAACTTTGTTTAACCTTTTAATTAATCCCGGAATCAAAGGTTAGCTTGCTCGTAAGATGGTTCAAGGTCTTAATCAATTTCAGAGGGTTTTGAAAATGTTTTTGAAATTGAAAACCACCGATTACGATTCCAACTAGGTCAATAGTCTTGTTTCAAAAGAACTAGAAACAGAAAATAGATTTGTTGATTCTAGAGTTGTGAAAAACATTTACAGAAAATAAATCAATAAATGATATTTCTCAAGATGAGAAACTAAATCTGCAGATCTAAGTGTAATATAACATAAAATGACCAGATCTATAATTTTTATAAAAAAGAAATACAGATCTAACCTAAATGTTTAAGTTGGACACAAGATCTCAAACTCAAGAGGATATAAACCACGAACAGGCTTTCAAACCAACTCACAAAACAACTCTCAAACACTCAGGTTTGGTTTTGATTTAAACTGACTTTCAAAAATATGAGTTTAGGGTTTGAAACAGGATTAGGACGATTTAGGGTTTCTTTCTCCCTTTGGTTTTTCTTTTCTCTCTCTTCTCTCTCTATTTAGAAGAAATGCCAAAAGTCTTCTAAAGGCTGAGGGTAAGCCTCCTTTTATAGGGATCTAGGAAGGATCGAGAAGGTCTGTTCAAAACCAAGGGCTGAGATTAAGTCAAGGGCAAAAGACTTGGATCCAAAGGCTTAAGAACAGCGATGGATTAAACGTCTACTGATTGGGCTAGAGATATTCACAAGGATTTGGTTCAAACGCATGTAGAGCATTGATAACAATGATCCAAGGGCTGAGATTGGACAAGGGTTATGTGTCTACAAACAAACACAAATCAAGCCAGTATAAGAGGGGCAAGTGTAAGGCTAGGATCAATCCTCACACACGCATTTTAAACTTAATTACACAGGCACCCTCAATTCTCAAGTGCTTTAGGATCCTACCCAAACCAACTTCCAGGTATGAAAACATAAAATCAAGAATTACACAATGACCCCAAAAGTTTTATAAACCAAATTTTAATTTCCAAAAAATCATTTAAAAATTATTAAAAATTCCCAAAAATTATTAAAACCAATTTTAAATGGGATTAAACACACACAACTCTCACACAAACATATTATGCAATATACATGGAATGAATGCAATACTAATGTGTGGATGATTGAGAATATAACTTTAAACAATCAATCAAGAGGAATAAAGAGTATAGTCTGAGTTTTTTTGGAATCTAGTGAATGGAGTCAATTCTATCACTATTTCCAATCTAAATGAGCACTTATACAATGTAGACTCAAGTGAGTCAAGAGTATAAGGTGCTTCATTTTAAAGTGGTTCGGCTGAAAGGAAAAGCCTACGTCCACTATCTTGTATTACTTAATTTTCACTAGGATTGTATTTCGGTCCCTTTTGATGTAGGGATTACAATGTATTTATAGTTCACTAAGGGATCAAGAGTAGGAATATTAAATTGTGGATGCCTTTATAAATTAGGCATTTACATCAGTACATATTGTTCATAATGCATATGATTGCGAGTACTTTGCTAATAGTGTTGGTTGGGCTTCCTGGTGTTGGGCGGTATCCCAGTATGATGGTGGGGTTTCTAGGCCTTTGTCTGCAGCTACTCCTTGCTGACTAGAATTATTGCCACAGTGGATAACACATGTCTATTTCTGATTGGTTCACGTAAGTGGGTAAATTTTGGTATCAACAAAAGCCCCAAATGTTCCATTCTTAATTCTTGCTTGAAAGTATGGAGCATTTAGTTATGATAGATGCTTGGGAAACCTTTCTGATACTTGGTTGACTGCCGACTTCCCACACTTGTAAAATTATCAACTTTACTAATAACATATAACATGGATGGCATTTTTGTAATTACCCGTGATTATAACAAATCATCCTAGAGGTTATGTTTTTCCATGAATAGGTTACCAGTGATAGCACTTACTATTTAAAAACTAGGGCTATAATTAGGGCTTGCGTTGTTAATCTCCTAGACTCCAACAAAAACTATTTTGATCATGGGGTGATTGCCAAGAATTGGAAATATGCACCCATGACAGGGAATGCAGTATACTAGGGCCCCAGATGCCTTCAATATGGCCATGGGATAGGTTGCAAGACTATTGTATAACTTTTCTTGATAATTGTATTAGTTAGAATACTAACTATATTTATTTTCTCTTAATCGCAGTTTATCAGAAGAGAAAGTGTCCTAAGGAGAGTGATATCAGACTTACCGAGCTAAAATTTCTTTGGGGTATTCACCAGAAAATTGGAGAGGAACACATTAGGTCGGCATGATATCTATTGGAGTATAAAAACTCCATTACTTCCTTTATTTCTCACCCAACTTCTGTTGATCGCTCCTTGGTGATTGAGCTTGATTAAGACCCATTCTCCACTTCTTCTTCTTCCACTGTATCTAGAAGTGGTGAAGCTACTACAGGAATCTTCAATTGACTCAGATTTACCTCTTGCTACTACCACGGTGAAGAGAAAGTTCCCTAACATTATAGGAGATATTACCACTGTTGGCTCCACAAAATCTGTTACTGGTGGGGGCAACAATAAGGATGAGGGTGGGAAGAAGCCCCCAACTAATAAGAATGATGAAGCCCATATCAAGCACTTGAAGAAAGGTCTTCCTTCTAGGCTGGCCGAAGGATATACTTCTAGTGCCGACCAATGAAACTTGGTCGATTTTTCTAATATTGGCTCTCCAGTGGTTATTGGCCCTGGTTTGGCCAACTAATAAAGTCTGGTGCTCTTCCAGACCATAGGGGTGCTTCTTCTGTAATGCTCCGCTCTAAAATATCTTAAAGGGCTTCTCATAGCCATTATTTTGTAAGAGTTGTTATTTTTTCATATTCACTTGTTTGACAGCTCTCTTATAATGACTTGGTATGATTTTTTTTTTGCAATTCCTGGTTGATTTTAACTAGATGTTGAAGAAGGATGTCATCCTTTGTTCTTCTTCAAACGAGGTGGAGGAGGCATTTGAATGCCTGAATAAGTCTTTGTGCGAATCCCAATAAGCATTGGCAAATAAACAGCAGAAATGGTAAACCAAAATAAAGACTACTGAGAGTGATGTTGTAGTTTCTCTGGGGAAGGTTACGGAGCTACATAAGAGTCTAGCTACTCAAAAGGCTAAGGAAACTGCATTCAGCAAAGGTTGGGAGAAGGCTATCAGCCCTGCCTCTATTCAGATTAAATTTTCAAAGAAAAAATGCTTCAAGGATGGCTGGTCGGCAGGACTCACGGAGGTTGGAACATCCCAGGACTCTGAGTTATTCCTCAGGCATGATCTTGGTTCTCCTCCCAACTTGGATGAGGAGATTAAGGATTATAGAGGATCAGAGGATTCTAATCTTGTCTTGGACTCTATTGATCAACAATAAGCAGCAATAGTTGGGTCTTCAATCCCCCCTTATTTTGAGCAAATCACTCCACAAGTCACTCCACCTATTTTTGCCCCTTCCAAAACTGGGGTCACTTCTGACAGAAAGAAGGTGCAGACTTGCTTCGCGAGCAACTTTTATTTTTACCTTTATTTTTGTTTTCTGTTTCATCTCAATGGAGTTGTAACTTGATTTCCATTAATGAAAATGAACATTTCTTTTCAGTTATCTACCTCTGTTTTAAATTCTATATTCTGTTGTTAATTGGATATTTTCTTACTCTTTATAGTTCATGGCTAAACTAGATCAATTATCCTCCACTAACTTCGAGCTATTCAGAAGATGTAATGATCTCTTCAAGGCTGCTCATATGAATTTATCTGAGGAAGACCTATCCAACTTTCTCGGGACTGATGTCTCGGATCAGGCTAAAGAAGCTTACCTATACTTTAAGTGTCTTCTTGATCGGGCAGTAGCTAATAATGTGCATGCTTTGAAATAATAGAAGAACTTCAAGAATCTTACAAGGAGGCTAAATATTTTTTACATGACGACTACGAATAGAAGTATAAAGCTCTAAATAAAGGTTGGGGTTTTGATCAAAAATTGGAAAAGTATGCATCTTTCTTCAGGAGGCAAGAAGTTATGCTTAATCGTGAAATAGACGGGGCTAGGGCCATCTCCAAGCTGTTGAAAGAAGAGAATAACAGTTTGAGTGATGAATTAAACTCATAGAAGGGTTCTTCCACCACTATGTTGCTACTGATGATGGGTTTACTTTTTAGAGACTGAAAATGCCAAACTAAGGGAAGAGGTGGAAGCACTGAAGAAAACAAAGCCTACTTCTTCCTCCCGAGCAAAAGTTAAACCTGACCGAGCGACTACAGATGAGGCTATGACCCAGCAAACACTTGCTAATAGAGTGCACAATTAAAAGTAAAAAATTTAGCCATTGCTGATATGTCCAAGAAACTCTAGACTCAAGTCGAGCAACTTTCTACTCAGTCTTCCCAATTACAAGCTAAAGATGGAGTACTGAAAAAATTGCATCATCAGGTTGAGAGATTGACTTTATAATTTCATAAATAGGTTAGGGAATTCTGGATGGAGGGATATAATGTGGCCCATGGTCATTTTGATGAATTATTTAAGCAAGCCCCCTAACGTGAAGGTTATAAGTGGGGCTGGACCAACTGTTTGACAGTTATGAAGGTGGATCAGAACACCAAACTTTGGAACTGGTGTGATCCTGGTTTGATGGATTGTCAAGATCCTCCTTTCAAATTTGACATTAGTTGGATCCCTGTCAATACTATTCCCTAATGTTTGATTTTAAAATACCTAGGGGATTATGGCTTTCATGACGAGTTAGAGATCGTTCGTCCTCCTCATCTACAAGAGGCCCCGAGCAGCAATAATAGAAGGATGCTACAAGACTTCAATTTTATCAACTCCACTTACACATTAGATGATCCTCCTATGGGCATGGAACCAGTGCCAGCTCCTCAGCAGAAGGGAAGCGTCCCTTAGACTAGTTATATTCTGATAATTCGGTTATAAGTGATATCATGTAATGATCAGTTAAATGAATGAAATATTTAATTAACTTATCTTATCAATCTTTGGATGTGAATGGCTTCTTTGTTTCATTAGTTATATTGATACACTTAGGCTTTTACCCAAGTTTAGTACAAATTACCAATGAAAGTATCATCATAGGTTCTACCATTATACTTAGATTAAAATCCAAGTTTAATACTAGTTACCCATGTATTTTCATAGTTCTACTAATACTTTTAAATTTTTAGGTTTTGCATTAGTTACCAGTGGTGACCAAGCGTATGTGGAATATGTGTTTACATTCCTTTTTAGTAATCTTCACAACGTTCTTCCTTCATTTTCCCCGGTTGGATAAAATCTATTATTTTACCCTTAACCGCATTGACCAAGTTTCTTGAGCACTTAAGATCATGTCTTACTTGGGTTTTTATTTGATGCAGATCAACTTTTGAACTGTACCAATCAATCAACTATGTGGTTATTGTTGTTCTGAGCTCCTACCAACTATGTCATTATTATTTCGAAGGACCAATATTTTCAAATAACTTTTGAAATTTTTTCTAACCAAGTATAACATAACTTTTGACGAAAGTCCATCAAGTATGTAGTGCATAGCACTAGTACTCCAAAAAAATGGAGGAAATCTTCCTTTTATTGATACGAAAATGTCACAATTACAATTTGTGTCATTACATTACTGGTAGTACTTTCTAAGATGTTATGCATACCAAGGATTTTTGAACTCTTCCACTTCCAAAGTCTCAATTCTGTAGGTACCTGGTCGAACAATTGTTGAAATATAATATGTCCCATGCCAAATGGCTTCAAGTTTGTTTTTCTTCTGGATTTCCTTCTTAAGCACATAATCTTATTCCTTCAAGTTGGTCGGCTACATCCTTATGTTATAAAAACATGATGTCCTCTACTGATAAGCATCATTTCTTAAGGCTACGTCTTTGCGCACTTCCTCCAGCATATCCAAATCTAATTTTCGCATCAAATCAGTAACATGAGAATTAAAGTTTAACACTCTATGAGTGGGCAGAACCACTTCAGTTAGTATCACTGCTTCAGTTCCAAATGCCAACATGTATGGGGATTTTCGTGTAGCAGTCCTCGGAGTTGTTTGGTATGCCCACAGAACGGAGTGTAGTTCATTGATCTAGTACCCCTTGGCATTATCAAGTATTTTCTTTAGTCCATTGAGCAGAGTCTTATTTGTTACTTCAGTTTGCCGATTGCTTTGAGGATGTCCTAAAGCAGCATGAAGCTTTTGATATTTGATTGGGCACAATAGGCAGTAAACTCCTCGTTGTCGAACTGTGTGTCATGATCTGTAATCAAAGCATATGGAAGACCATATCTAGAAATAATGTTTTTCAGATGAATTGGAAGACTTTCTCATAGGGCATGTCGATCAATGGTTCAGCTTCGACCCATTTGGTGAAGTAATCCACAACTATGACCAAGTATTTAAATCTTCCTCGGGTGGTCGACGGTGGCTCGACCAAGTCTATCCCTCATATAGAAAATGGCCAAGGTAAAGTAATTGGAGTTAGATAAGGTTGTGGAGTTCTATGAATGTTGGAATACCTTTGGCACTTGTCACATTTCCTGGCAAAGGACGTGCAATCTGCTCTCATAATTGGCCAATAATATCCCTGTGTATTAATACGTTGCAATAATGATCTGCCCGCTATGTGAGCTCCACAAGACCCTTCATGGACTTCCTCTATTAAGTATTGAATCTCTGTTGGGTGAACATAGCGCTGCGGTGTAGTTGTCAATCCTCTCATGTAAAGTATCCCTTTGTCCAGCACATATCTTGCTGCTTTATACTTTAACTTTTTGGCCTCAATTGGATCTGCTGGTAAGAATCCTTCTTCAATATAAGCTCTGATGGGATACATTCAAGATGGCCCCATCTCCACTATGATGAAATTAATCATTAGTTCATCATCAATACTTCCTTTTAATTAGAATTTCAATAGGAATATTTCTTCAGAGCTCAATTCCAGTTATTGATGTCAGCCGAGCAAGTACATCAGCTCGGGCATTCTCCAATCTTAGAATTCTGCTCATCCAAACTTCTGGAAACTTTGCTATAACTTCCAATGCTTTGGAAATGTATCTCATCATTAGCTCTCCCTTGGCTCCATACAAACTTAGTATTTTATTCACCACCAATTGAGAATCACTGTGCGCCACAAGTTGCTCAGCGTTCAGCGATTGAGGCAAACTTAGGCCCACAATGAGAGCTTCATACTCTTCTTCATTATTTGAGGCCTGAAACTAGAATTGTAGAGTATATTCAATATCCATCCCATCAAGAGTGTTGAGTATTATACCTGCTCCACTTTTGATTTCGTAAGAGGATCTATCAACATACAAGTTTCATATGGGGAGATTATTATCAAATTCTAGGTCTGTTAAAATCACATCATGGGATGTTTTGCTCCTTGCTTCCTCATACTTCCTGGACATCCTGTGCTCTGTTGGAAGATTCTGGTAGGTTAGCAATGATATCCCTAATTGGACTATCCTTCCTAGGTCTTGTTCTGCATGAATTCTCTATTGCTCAAGAACCTCTAGATAAGTGAATTCGACAATGAACTCTGTTACAACCTAGATTTTTAAGGAAGACCTTGGTTCATACACAATATCATACTCCCCTAAGTCTACTTCCCAATACATCAATTTCATAAACTTCTACGATTTGTGGAGGGCTTGACTTAGAGGCATACCAGTGTACACCATAATTATATGGGCTTAGAAATTGGGTTTCATTCAACTGGAAGCCTCAATCAGTGCCAATGCTAATTTTTCCAGCCGTGGATACTTGATTTCTGGTCCTCGGAAGGCCTTGCTTGTGTAGTAAATTGGTTTTGAACTCCATTTTCTTCTCGGATCAAGGCAGAACTTACAGCTAACTCGGAGATAGCCAAGTATAAGTATAATTTTTCTCCCAAAATTGGTCGAGAGACAAATAGGGTGATCCTAAGTAATTTTTCAACTACATAAAAGCCTTTTCATATTCATCATTCCATTCAAAGCTCTTTCTAAACACTTTAAAGAATGGCAGACACTTGTCAGTAGCTCAGAACACTAATCTGTTCAAGGCTGCTACTCGCCCAGTTAGCCTTTATACATCCTTTTTACAAGTAAGGGACTGCATTTCAATCAACGCCTTCATTTTTTGGGGGTTTGCTTCAATCCCCCGCTGGTTTACTATATACTCGAGGAGCATTCCTTCCTATACACCAAAAACCCACTTGGTCGGATTCAACTTCATTTGGTGCATCTCTAGCTGATCAAAGGTTTAGTTGAGGTCGATAATGTGGTCAGATGCTTTTTTTCTCTTCATCAACATTTCATCTACATATACTTCCATATTCTTATTTATTTTCTCCTCAAAGAATTTATTTACCAATCTTGGGTAAGTAGAACTTGCATTTTTCAAACCAAATGGCATAACATTATAGCAATAAGTTCCTCGGGAGTAATAAAATAAGTGTTTTCCCTATCTTTAGGCTTCATCTTAATCTGATTATAACCAGAGTATGGATCAATGAAGCTTAGTATCTCATGCCCTGGCAGAGCATCAACGAGTTGATCAATTCATGACAAAGGAAAATGATCCTTTGGGCACGCCTTGTTTAAGTCCGTGAATTCCACACACATTCTCCACTTGTTATTTTTCCTTTTGACCATAACGACGTTGGCCTACCAGCCTGGGTATTTCACATCATCAATGAATGAATCTTTTTGAAGATTCTTAACTTTCACCTGAATAGATGGGTTCTTCTCGGGGTTGAACACCCTACACCTTTGCTTCATAGGCTTGGAGTCTTTGCTAATATTGAGATCATAACAGAGAAAGTTAGGGTCAATGCCAGACATATCTCCATGACTCCAAGTGAACACGTGCTTCCTTTATCTTAGGAAAGTCATCAGCTCATGTTTAAGAATAGGATCAAGTGTTGTTCCTATTTGAGTAGTCCACTCTCTCTTATCATCATCTAATACAATGCTCTTTATTTCTTTCATTATTTGTCCTTTCACTAATTATGTTTCTTCTCTTGGATTTAAGTTTTCAACCTCGGATTCTCTATTAGGTTTAGAGGTGTCCACTTAATAAGTGGTGGTTTTTCTCTTTATCTCTGCCAGATCTTCTTACTCGGCAGATGAGTAGTAACATTCTCGAGCTACTTTCTGGTCACCTTTTACCACGCCTACCCTAAAGTTGGTTGGGACCTTCAAACACCGATGAACTATAGATGGCATAACTTTGAATTTCTTCAATCGTACTCTTCCCGTGATCATATTATAGGCAAAATGAACATTTTTATCCATTATAAAGAAATGTATCTTCTCTTTTAGACTTGCTAGACATGTACTGATTAACACCTCTAATTTTATTATCCCTAGAGGAAATACCTTTTTGCCAGAAAAACCTATTAGAGGCCTGTGATAAGGTTCCAATTGGCTGAGCTTCAAGTCCAGACTGTCAAAGCAGGAATAAAACATGATATCCATCGAGAAGCCATTATCAATCAACACTCTGGAAACAAATATATCCTCCTTTATGACTTTGATTACTAGACAATCATCATGGGGTATAGCACCCCTGAAAGGTCATTTTTAGAAAATCCAATCACCAGCTTATCTTTGTCAACCTTCTTTGGTCGATCTTCTTTGGCTACATTAATCCTCTGGATCTAGGAACAAGCTTGAACTTGATTAAGGTAATCTTTTATTTCAGCAGTATGATCCCCTCCTCCTGCATCTCCACCTGTAATCATTTGACAATCAAAAGATCCAAAACTGAGAATGAATACCTCTCATTCTGGATGTCTAGGTTTCTTGGGCAGGTCGGGATCGTCATTTTGATCATTTTGATGCGTTATCTTTTTCTTATCTCTGGTCTTGCATGAAGACTTTGACCTTTGTCTAGCTCCACCATTGTTTTGTCGATTAACAAAATTGTCTATCTTTCCTCTTCGAATGATAACTTCAATTTCATTCTGAAGAGAAACACAGCGATTTGTCGTATGTCCATGATCCTTGATAAATTCACAGTATTTGGACCTATCCCTTTTGGCAGAAGGTGTTCTTATCTTTTCAGGCCAACGTAAATCCTTATTGTGCTTTATTTCCTTCAAAATATGATGGATGCCCATCGTTACAAGAGTATAATTGTTGTACCTTTTAAGCCGGTCCATATTCCCTTTTTCCTTTGATTCCTTGTGGTCCTTAGGATCTTTGTGCTCCTTTTTATTGAATTTACCTTTAGCTTTAACTTCTGAGTTTTTCTTGGCTACCATAGCTTCTTCAGCGTTCATAATTTTGGCTACCTTTGCCATCAACTCTGTCATCATCTTTGGAGGATCTTTAGCAAGTGTGTAATAGAGCTTCTCGAGGTGCAACCCACTCATAAGGGTTGTAATGGTTATATTTTCCTTGTAATCAATGGCTTCTAACTTTTCATTATTGAAATGAGTGATGTAATCTCAGGTACTCTCTCCTACCTTTTGCCTTACACTGACTAAATGAGCTACTCGTTTCACTGGTTTTGCTCCAAAGTAGAAGTTACTAATGAATAGCTCGGCAAGCTGATGAAAAATAGAAATTTGTCCCCTAGGAAGACTGTTATACTGGATCTGAGCAGGTCCTGTAATTGACCCTGAGAATGTCCTACATATCATTTTGTCAGGGATGGCATAGATGTCAGCTGCTGCCTGATATTGCTCTATATGAAGGACGAGATCAATTTTCCCATCATATTTGGGAGTAATTACAGGAGCTTTAAACTTTGAAGGTGTGGGAAAATCGACAATAGCTTATACAAAAGGAGATCCCTTCACAAAACTTATCTACAAAGGGTTCTTGGCCTTAGCCATTTCTCCCAAACTATCTTCTAATCGCTGGATGGAACCCTTTATGCATTGCTACCAGCATCAGTTCTATGTATTGTAGCTCTTTCATTCTGACCAATTATTTGTGCAGAACTCTCCTTTCTGTGAATGTTGATCGGCTAGACAAGTTCATTGGGCATCTGATCTAGATTGGGTTGAGCCCTCACATTGATCAGTTGGTTATCGAGTATTTCTCGATAATGCCTGGGAACATATATATTCCCCTTGGGTCCCAAACGTTCAAAGGGAGATGGTCGACTTAGCCTTTCTAAGACACTCAATCATTCAGGAGTAAAAGACTGTTCTTTATAGGGCTCTGATGTTCTGAGGGAAGAACTTACTCCTGGGCGATAGTAAGTATCCCTAGTAGTCCTGGATTGGCTATGTCTACTGCTTCTTGGAGGTGGTGATGGTATATTTCCACGAGCAGATAAGGAAAGCGGCCTAGCTTGCAGGGTGTGCGGTAATTGCCTTATGGTATATTACATAGCCTCTTGTCCTCTGGAGAGACTAGCCAATATTCCTGTCAAATCATTGGTTAGTTGGTGGAGAAGAGGAAACATGCAGGATGCCATCATTCCTAGTACTTGACTCAGGAATATGTGTCATGTTTAAAATAGATGAATGAAAACGTTTAGAAATATGTTCCCATAGACGGGGTCAATCTGTTGATGCAAAAAACTAGAATAAATCTAATTATTTGATAACGGATAAATAAGTAAATAAAAGAGACAAGTAAAATTTTTTTAAGTGGTTCAGTTTAAAGGAAAAGCTTACGCCCACCATCTTGTATTGCTTTATTTTTACTTGGATTGTATTCCGGTCCCTTTTGGTGTAGGGATTACAATGTATTTATAGTCCACTAGGGGATCAAGAGTCGGAATGTTAAAGGATGGAATGCCTTTATAAATTAGGCATTTACATCAGTAATATTGTTCATAATGCATATGACTGTTGGTGCTTTGCTGGCAGTGTTGGTCGGGCTTCTTGGTGTTAGTCGGTATCCCAGTATGATAGTCGGGCTTCCGGGCCTTGGTCGGCAGTTACTCCTTGCTGACTAGGATTATTTCCACAGTAGATGACACATGTTTATTTCTGATTGGTCTACGTAAGTGGGTAAATTTTGGTATCAACAGTTAGTATACACTTTTAAGAATAAAACCCCAATATGAGGTCATTTAGCTCCTGTGTCCTATAGATATTTGGTTTTAACATTTTGAGTCCCCTCAGATCCTTTGCCTATAAACCTTATACTTCAATACATTTAGGTCCCTCAACTCCATGGGCTTCAACATTTTTAGCTCCTTCGGTCTACGGACTTTTGGCTTCAATATTTTGAGGTCCATCAAATCTATTGGCATATGGACCTCCGACTCCACCATTTTAGGATCCCTTAGTTACTTTGACCTTTGTAAGTGTTAGGTTTTTATTCTTAAAACCATGTAAAGACATTTTATTTTCATTAATAAAGGGTTGTATTTATTCATTTTGAAATGATAATCATGTTTGTGAGAATGATTTGTATATGTTTAAATAAATTGTTTCATATTAAATGTCGCTCAATGGAGCTCAATAGTAATTATGGTGATCTGGCTTTAGGTTGATCAAAAAAAGATCAAAATTAAAATTTTATCACTATTAAACGGTTCACAACCAAGATAGGGAGTCAACACCCTATCATAATGGTTATGATGCAATTCTAGAAGTTTATCTCAAACTACGGGAACCTGTATGACAGTTCAAGAAATTGTATGATAGTTCAATAGAGGAATGTGACCGATATATCCCACGAATATTTTGAGCATAGCTAGCCGTGATATTTGAATCTAAGGTTTGTCTTAGTTAGACTACTAAATCTCACACCATTTACAAATGGTTCATACATTCTTAGTCCCAAGAGTTATGAGGATTGGAATGCTTATATGATTATTACTTCGATTGTTATCGGTGCGATTTGATTTTATTTTGAATTAATTAATCCTCGCATATTCGGTGATGGTTGTGTGAGTAGGTATGAGATCTTAATTTGGAGGAATCCGCTTCCGTGCATACCTTGGATTGCAATACGCCTTGATAGATTTATAAGATTTTTTTCCACAAGTTAAACTTGATCAGTGGGTTATTTTATAGTCCGGTGTAGTAGAAAAATAAGTTAATTTCGAGAATTAAGGAATTAATTAAATGTTGGTTACAGTCATCAGTGCAAATTAATTTGGCGAAGTGGGAATCGAAAGCTTAACGCAGGGAATCATATTATTTGCCATTATCAACTTTGCAAATAAGACCTCATTATATCTAATAGATTTATGATATAATTAAATTAGAGTTTCGTCTTAATTATTTGATGGAATGAATTGTGATTAAATATAAAGAGGAAATAAATTGTGGGATTTGTAATTTGAGATTTTTGAGTATTTATTTCAAAGACAATTTAATTATTTGTCTTAGGTCCCTAAAATAGTCCACATACCCAAGTGGTTAGCCCCAGATTCCCAACAAACCTAGTTTGTCCCAAGACAACCTCCTAAACTAGTATATAAAAGATTTACAGATTAATATTAGGGTGTGACAGAAAATGCTATTTCTATTTTTGTGAAGGACCCTATAGATAGAGGACCATATCTTATTCCAAAGCAAGATTTTTCATCTAAAAAGTGCCCAAAAATCAACCTAGCTTTAGGAGGATAATATAATAGAATATTTGAGCATTATAACAAATATAACAACCTTTTGGAATACTAAAATAAGGAGACCCTGAATCTACATTAAATACTTTTCTCCCCATCGGATTGTAACCGGATCCATAAATGTATTATATTTAAAACCCCATATTCGTTATTCGGATCTAATTTTTCCATTTATTATATCTATTGCATAATCTTTCGAATATTCTGAGGCTGAATATTTATTTCGCATATATTGATCCTCGGTAATTGGTAACAAAGCTCTTGTTATAGAATGTTTATGCTTTAGTTAGAATCCATGTTGTCAGCCAAGTTTAACCCTAGGTTTTAAGTTAAAAATATGTGCATGGTAGTATATTGTAGACACAACATTCTAGGAGACCCTAGGTCTCCCCTTAGGTCCATAGAACCTCCCCGTCTCACTATAAACCCTAGGTCGCACTCTGAGTACTGATCTAGAGCCCTTTAGGCACACCCGAGCCCCGTTTGACCCCGATCAACTCTATCCTCAGAGAGAAAGCTCTTTTAATATTTGAAGGTCCTTGAATACCCTTTCTAATGGTCTGCCCCATGCCCGAATCGGCATAATGGTTCGGACGAACGGGTCATTTTACTATTAAAGATCGATTCAGAGACCATTGGGCACTCCCTACCCCCGAATTAACCCTAATAAACCTCACCGTCAGAGCGAAATCTCTTTGAATATTTGAAGGGCATTGACACCCCTTTCTAACAGTCTACCCCGTGCACAAAGCAGCATAACTGTTCGTACGAACGATCAGTTTTGCCCCAAAAATTGATCCGGAGGCCACTGAGCACTCCCGGGATCCGTTTCACCAAAGTCAACGCTTCAGGTCAAACGAGACTGAATGAATCTTTGAAGGGCATTGAATACCCTTTCTAACGGTCTGCACATTCTGACCTACGGTACAGACGCATGGTCCATTTTACTCAAAGAGGTCCCAGAGAGCTTTCGAACCCCGGTTGACCAAGGTCAACTTTTTGAACCGAGCAAAACTCTTTGGAATGTCGAAGTACATCCACTACACAAAAAACAGGAATCTGACACGGTTTAAAACTGTGCCAAATCAAATCTGGCTCGGTTTTGAACTGTGCCAGAATCAGGTGTTCCAAAATGGCCATTTTTTTCTGACACGGTTTATAAGTGTACCAGATTTGACCAAATACGAATACTTCCGGCACACTTTAAACCATGCCAGAATTTGATATTTCTGGCACACTTTTGGCACAGTTTTGAACTGTGCCAGATTGAGCACATTTTGATAAACTTTTGGCACAGTTCAAAACTGTGTCAAAATTTGATGCACTTTTGGCATGGTTTAGAACTGTGTCAAATTTTTGGATAAAAGAAAAAAAATTTGAAAACTAGAAAATTCACAAATTGCAAATCTTGGACGTTGTTGATAAACTAATGTACATACAAACTTCAAAATATTACAAGTCTTTAGTAGTTCATAGACCAAAAAAATTGGGCAAAGTTTCCTCTAGTTTTTGGACATTCTAAAACCTGCTAATATAAAACCTTGATAACATAAAACCCGCACGACCACAAAATATAAAAAATAAACTTACAAAAGCCCGCACGGCTATAAAAGTTTACAATAAAACTACAAAAGCCTGCATGGCCATAACACAAAAAAATAGAATCATGAATAAATCCCTTGTTTTAAACCATTGAGTTCTCCATGTGTTCCTCGTGAATAAATGCTAAAAAAATGTTATCCTGCAAAAAAAAATTACGATACAAAAAAGATACGATATTATTAACCAAGTAATTTATAAAAAAATCTTACTCAAGCTAAAAAATTACATATAGGAGTGGCAATTATTATTATATTCTAAAATTAAAAATCTTACCGAAGTTATGACTAAAAAATTACATATAAGAGTGGCAATTATTATTATATTCTAAAATTAAAAATCTTACCCAAGTTATGACTACCTGAGAGGCCCTTGAATACGTTGTCAGTTCGTGCAAGTTTCATTGGTCCCGAGCGAGGTGTTCGTGCCTCTTACGGGGCCGTTTGGGGGCTGGTTTGGGTTTTCATCCTCAGACCGCTTATTTTCAAGCCTAATCTACATATTTTGAAATTATCATCATATTCTCAAACCGAGAGACCCGTGACTATGCGGTCAGTTCGTACAAGTTACATTAGTCCCATGCGAGGTGTCTGTGCCTCTTACGGGGCCGTTTGGGGGCTGGTTTGGGTTTTCACCCTCAAACGGATTGTTTTCAAGCCCAATCTACGTATTTTGAAATTATCGTCATATTCTCAAACCGAGAGATCCGTGACTACGCGATCAGTTCATACAAGTTACATTAGTCCCGTGCGAGGTGTTCGTGCCTCTTACGGGGCCGTTTGGGGGCTGGTTTGGGATTTCTCTCCTTTAAGGGATTATTTTTAAGATTAATGGATATAGTTTCAAATTATCATCATAATCTCAAATCGAGAGGCCCGTGACTACGCTGTCAGTTCGTACAAGTTACATTGGTCCCGTGCGAGGTGTTCGTACCTCTTATGGTGTCGTTTGGGTTTTCACCCACAAATGGCTTATTTTCAAGTCTAATCTACATATTTTGAAATTATCATCATATTCTCAAACCGGGAGACCCATGACTATGCGGTCAGTTCGTACAAGTTGCATTAGTCACCTGTGAGGTGTTCGTGCCTCTTACGGGACCGTTTGGGAGCTGGTTTGGGTTTTCACCCTCAAATGGGTTATTTTCAATCCCAATCTACGTATTTTGAAATTATCATCATATTCTTAAATCAAGAGACCCGTGACTACGCGGTCAGTTTGTACAAGTTACATTGGTCCGGTGCGAGGTGTTCGTGCCTTTACGGGGTCGTTTGGGGGCTAGTTTTGGATTTCACTCCTTTAACGGCTTATTTTTAAGCTTAATGGATATATTTTCAAATTATTGTCATAATCTCAAATTGAGATGCCCGTGACTATGCTTTCAATTTGTACAAATTACATTGGTCCCGTGTGAGGGGTTCGTGCCTCTTACGGGGCCGTTTGGGGGTTGTTTGGGTTTTCACCCTCAAACGACTTGTTTTCAAGCCTAATCTACATATTTTGAAATTATTATAATATTCTTAAATTGGGAGACCCACGACTACGCGATCAGTTCGTACAAGTTACATTAGTCCCGTGCGAGGTGTTCGTGCCTCTTACGGGACAATTTGGGAGTTGGTTTGGGTTTTCACCCTTAAACGGGTTATTTTCAAGCCCAATCTACGTATTTTGAAATTATCATCATATTCTCAAATCGGGAGATCCATGACTATGCGGTCAGTTCATACAAGTTACATTGGTCCCGTGCGAGGTGTCCGTGCCTCTTATGGGGATATTTGGGGGCTGGTTTGGGATTTCACTCCTTTAAGGGCGTGTTTTCAAGCTTAATGGATATATTTTCAAATTATCGTCATAATCTCAAACCGAGAGGCCCGTGACTACCCTGTCAATTCGAACAAGTTACAATGGTACCATGTGAGGTGTTCGTGCCTCTTATGGGGCCGTTTCGGCGCTGGTTTGGGTTTTAACCCTCAAACGGCTTATTTTTAAGCCTAATATATGTATTTTCAAACTATCATCATATTCTCAAATCAGGAGACCCGTGACTACGCGGTCAGTTCGTACAAGTTACATTGGTCCCGTGTGAGTTGATCGTGCCTCTTACGGGGCTCGTTTGGGTTTTCACCCACAAACGGATTAATTTCAAGCATAATCTACCTATTTTGAAATTATCATCATATTCTCAAACTGGTAGACCCGTGACTACGCGATCAGTTCATACAAGTTACATTGGTCCCGTACGAGGTGTTTGTGCCTCTTACGAGGCCGTTTGGGGGTTGGTTTGGATTTTAACTCTTTAAGGGCTTGTTTTTAAGCTTAATCGATATATTTTTAAATTATGATCATTTTCTCAAACCGAGAGGCCCACGACTACGCTGTTTGTTCATACAACTTACATGGGTCCCGTGCGAGGTGTTCGTGCCTTTTAGGGGGCCGTTAGGGGGCTGGTTTGGGTTTTCACCCTCAAACGGGTTGTTTTCAGCCTAATCTATGTATTTTTTTAATTATCGTCATATTCTCAAACCAGGTGGACCATGACTACACGGTCTATTCGTACAAGTTACATTGGTCCCGTACGAGGTGTTCGTGCCTCTTACGGGGCCGTTTGGGGGCTGGTTTGGGTTTTCACCCTTTAAGGGCTTATTTTTAAGCTTAATCGATATATTTTCAAATTATCACCATATTCTCAAACCGAGAGGCCCGTGACTACACAATCAATTCAAACAAGTTACATTGGTCCCGTGCGAGGTGTTCGTGCCTCTTACGGGGCCGTTTGGGTGCTGGTTTGGATTTTCACCCTCAAACGGCTTGTTTTTAAGCCTAATTTACGTATTTTGAAATTATCATCATATTATCAAATCGGGAGACCCATGACTACGCGATCAGTTCGTACAAGTTATATTGGTCCCGTGTGAGGTGATCGTGACTCTTACGAGGCCATTAGGGGGCTGGTTTGAGTTTTCACCCTCAAACGGGTTATTTTCAAGCATAATCTACGTATTTTGAAATTATCATCATATTCTCAAATCGGGAGACTCATGACTAAAAGGTCAGTTCGTACAAGTTACATTGGTCCCGTGCGAGGTGTTTGTGCCTTTTATATCATAGCCATTATTTATTCGTTAAATCCAACATGTTTTAACATTTAAAATAAACTCACCAGCAACAACAAATTCCAAAACCAAACCACCAGCAAATCCCTTCCACCAATTTAACTAAATAAGCTCATAAAGTAAACCATGAAGTGATTTTCAAATTTTAAAAGGAATGATCACATATAGAATGAAAAAGACAAACTATAAATGTTGAGTAGAAATAATTCATTGCATTTTAAAAGGTTAATAAATGGGTACTAAATAATAGTTACCTATAGTAACTTGATTAAGATTGGATGGAACTGTCTTGAGTTGAACCTTTGTAAAACAAAACCAAACAAATCACTGGAAGCTTATGCTGGCCTTTTGATCTCCAAACCTCCCTACTACCTTCTTTCAATTCCCCCCTGCACTGGATCAAACTCTTTAATATTATAGTACCCATATATGATTATACAAACACGTGTGTGAAATTGATAACATGTCCCTTTTATGAGTATATTGTGCTTTATTATATGGATATGTATCGATATAAATTAACACATTTGTGCATATAGTGAATAATCTACCCCTGATTGTGCTTAGATGTATTGAATTGATCTAGAGATCAAAGATTGTGATGGAAGATGATCATGGTTAATCTTTTTAAGAAAGTAGTCTATGAAAGAACAAAGGAGTGCAAGCTTGCATCCTCCACTTCAAGGTGCTCAAAACAAGAAGCTCCATTCTTTGTACGGTTTTTCCTTCAAATAAAAACTTGGTATCTCCTACCTACTCACAAAAATCCATATGCCCATTACATATAAGAACATATCAGAAAGGCAAATGGTTCAATATATAATTAAATAAATAAATATTCACATTAATTTTTCTCTCACCTGTAAATCAACAATGGGAGGCACTTCAATCTCCTCCATTTTTGTTGCTAATGAGAAACAGGCCACAACTAACAATTGGACTATTAAAGCTTTACCCCTCTATGTGCACATTAACAATGTCACAAACATGAACAGGCACAATCAGCATTTAAACACTTAAATATTAATACATATACATTTAGCCTATGTTATGAACATATAGGTAGTTCATAAGCTGATAGGAATCGATCGAAGTAATTTATTGAGAGACAAAAGCTCAATGGTCCAAAACTATAATGTATCCCTTTAATTGAAGGGGGAAGCATAAACCTCTGACAGATTTTCTTATTTTTGTTGCACTTGTTTTCATTATCGCAATCGAAACTAGGGATTATGTTTTAATCGATAACAATGATTAAGACTATTGACAATTGAGGTATTTATTTGGTTTACATCACTTATTATTAATATGTAAGCAATGATGTTGAGTCGCTGACCAATTTTTTCATTCCTAGCTACTATCATTTATCTCCCATTCCCTTGATTAAACCCCTTAAACTCCTATTGACTAAGTTGAATCAAAGCTTAACCAATACAACTCAAGTTAATGTAACAGGACCAATATATTCTTTATTATGAATAGGTTTTATGTGTAAAACACAATTATAATAAACTATAAAGTGTTGATGGAATTAAATGGAAACAAAACTCCCAAACTATGCATTATTTGCAAGAAACTAGCTTGAACCATCCCAAAACAAAAAACCCATTCTAAAACATAATATTTTACATTAAGGAGGATTTAATAAAAAATGAAAAAAAAATAGACATTTGCATTCCGAAAATGTGGTGTGTTTTTACTGGGCAAAGACAAAGCCCCCCACCCACCCACTATACATGTGTATACTATTCAGACACGTAATTGACACATAAAATAGGAAGGGATCCCCAAAATATGCATCTTAAATACATTATAAAAGCAACCCATTTCCAGATCTCATATCATAGCCATTGTTATCCCGTAAACTGAATAATTATTAAAGTAGTTTATTTGGGCGGATATCTTAAGAGAGAAAGAGAAAGAGAATGGAAACGTTGGAGGAGTTTGAAGCGTACAACTGGAGCGAAGTGAAGCTACCATCTTTAAGGGCAGCGAAGGCTTCCGGGCATGACATTGTGATTGCAGTGGATCATGGACCTAAGAGCAAACTCGCTTTAGATTGGGCCCTCAACCACCTCTGCCGCCAAGGCGACACATACAACATCTTAAGAAACCCCCACGGTGCATAATTTGAACCAAGCTATATGTTTTTGGATCATGTTCATTCATTCTTAATAGGAATTTAAGTCTGTTAGCTCAAAAATCAAGGTAGTCTACAAAATCGAGTTGTGAATCAAGCTTTAATTATATGAGCCACGATAGAAAAATTGAACAACCAACCAACTGCTTTACTTGACCGCAGTGAATTGAGTGTAATGTATTGTTACATGGAGTAAACAATATTTGATTACCATACCTTTTAAGGCAAAAACGGAGAGAGACTTGAAATCCCAACATTCTTATCAATATCATCAGCTAACTTATTTAACGTTTTCTTTTATATCGTACTCTATCTACAACCTAACCTACCCCGCCAAAACAAGATTAACACTATACTGTATAAAAATATCATTCCAAAAAATGAAATATTAAGAATATAACATATCTACCTCACCTTTTTTTTGTCCTCCTGATTTTAAATCAGAGGAATCCATAGTGATGACAAACAAGAGTCTCTTTGTTTGGAATTACATATTCATTTTCATATCCATAAGTTTGTAACAAATATGTGAAAGATAAGAGGAAGGCTTACCAAGGACGAAGGGTAAATCGATAAATGGTTGGGTCTTGAGAGCCGCAGAGGTTGAGGGAGGATTGTAAGAGACTTGCCGAATGGGAGCGATTTACCATAGAGCGATGGCCGGAGGCTTGCCTGATGGAGCGGATGGATGTCATAGTAGAGAGAGTGTGATATTGGAGCCAGTAAGCGGGTGGGGGGAGGGAGAGAGATGGGGATCAGGAGATTGAAAGTTGAGATAGGAAAGAGAAGAGGGAAAGTAGACATAATAATTTTTTTAGGGTCTTTTATATTTTAATCAAGTGTACTCAATTTTGGCACTGCTTTAAAGTGTGCCAGATTGTCATTAAATCGTGCCAGAACCTGGCACAGTTTAAAACTGTGCCAAATTTTTAATATCAGGGTGTGCCAGATTGCTATTTTTCGTGTAGTGATCTCTAACCTTTTCAACGGTCCATCCCGTGCACGATTCTGACTTACCATGCTGATGAACGATCCATTATGTCCAATGATCTCCCGTCCAAGGGACCGACGTGCGCTTCTGAGCCACAGTTGACCCAAATTCAACTCCCAAACTTGGGAGAAGTCCAAGGATTCTTGAATTTCTCTGAAATACCTTTCTAATGGTATGCCCCCGTGTATGATTCGGATCAACGGTTTGTGTTGTAGGATCGTTTTTCCAGGAAAATCTGCACAGGACTGCCAATTAGTAGGTCCTGGTCCCTGCCTATCGGCATAGTGTATGGGGTCACATGTCTATATTCACCCCCAGGGGTAGGCTAATCGGCACCCCTTGACCCTATAAATAGGGACCATGTCCTCACTCCAAGAGGAACACAACAGATCTATCAACATTAGTGATCTCAGCAACATTCCCTCGAAATCAGCGAAGTTCCTCATATGAAGTTCCATTCAAGCTTACATACCCATCCTTTTCATACCCAATTTGGCAAAATAGACTTCTCTCTCATCAACATTCATCAACACTCAAGTAATTTCATCCGAGATCAAATAATCAAGCTTCAAAGAAGGTCCAATTCCCTCCCACTTTCTTTAAATTCCTTATTTTTGCATAATACACATTGGATTCATAATCTAGTTCTTAGTTTAGTTCAAACACATTAATATCTACACATTTTACAGGTATATTGCACATACTTTATTTTCTACAAAAAATCCCAAAAATAAATACAAGAGGGTTACACCTATAAATTCCGAACGGAATTATCCATTACACTTTTTCCAAAATCAAAACAACACATATACATATAATAAAATTCTGATCGGATCTATGGGATAAACCCCACCCCTATGCTACATTCGAACTACGTGGACTTTGATGCCTTTATAGGCTACGTAGGCGTCTCAGATTAAAATTTGAGGCTCGAGTCCAATTTTTCAATTCTCTCTATTTCCCAAATTCCCTAGTTCTCTAAAATCTCCCATTATATATATATATATATATATATATATATATATATACCATATTTGTTTGTGTTTCATCCAACACATATTATCGTTTCCTAATAACTATCATTATCGTGATGAACGCACAAATCATACTTTCTACATATGTTATTTTGGAAATATTCCTATGGATGACCTCACTCTACCTTGTCCATGGTATGAGTGGAATAAATCCAATATCCATTATATAAACATGCACACACACTTTACGGGGATATAAAGGAAAATAATAACACTAGCTCATGAGACACCGAAAGGGCGGGATGGGTGCCTAACACCTTTTCATTCCATAACTTATCCCCCAAACCTTCTAACTATTGGTTTCGTATGCATCAGTTTGTCCTTGATGCCGCTCTCTTGAAGTGGCAACATTTCTTTTGCCTGTTTTGTGCAAAATAGGCCAGTGCTCTATCTCTTCACATTTACCCCCACGTCGACGATGGTCGAAGCAACCTTACCAAGAAGGGTGTGAGACCGCGGTGCAGCCTTCTCGAGGGGAGATGTATCTCTCTTACTCTCTCCTCCCCAGGCACCGACCAGGATGGCCACAGTGGGGACTCCACTGGGATGATTTTTAAGAGGGCTAGACTCTATTTTCATGGGTGTTTTATTTTCTTGTATATTCCCCTATTTTTATGTTCCCCTTAATATTCCCTGTACATATATACCTCATGCTTAAGCCACTATTCACTCACTTGTAGAAATTTTCCATGCACACTTCACACCAAGCACTCTCGATCTCCGTTTGACCAAAGTCAACTCTTCAGCTTGAACGAGACCGAATGAATCTCCTAAGGGTACTGAATACCCTTTCTAACGGTCCATCTCGTGCACGATTCTGACCTACGGTACGGTCGAACGATCCGTTTTACTTCGAGAGGTCCACGAATGCTTTTGAGCCCCGATTGACCAAGGTAAACTTTCTGAACTGAGCAAAACTCTTTGTAATGTTGAATTCAATCTCCTAACCTTTCCAACGGTCTGCCCCATGTGCAATTTTGACTTACCATGTGGACGAACAATCCGTTTGCATCCGACGATCTCCCGTCCAAGGGACCGATGTGCGCTTTCGATCAACATTTGACCCAAATTCAACTCCCGGACCTGGGATAAGTTCAACAAAATCTTGAAGGTATCTAAAATACCTTTCTAATGGTATGCCCCGTACGCGATTCGAATCAACGTTTTGTGTTCTACGATCGTTTTTCCAAGCAAATATGCACGGGACTGCCAATTGGCAGGTCCTAATCCCTGCCTATCAGCACAGTGTATGGGTTCACATGCTGATAGGCACCCCTAGGTATAGGCCGATCGACACCCCCCTGACCTTATAAATAGGGTCCATGACCTCACTCCAAGAGGAACACAACAGATCCATCAGCATCAGTGATCTCAACAACATTCCCTCGAAATCAGTGAAGTTCCATTCAAGATTACATTCCCATCTTTTTCATACCCAATTTGGAAAAATTATCTTCTCTCTCATCAACATTCATCAACACTCAAGGAATTTGATCCAAGATCAAAGATCAAGCTTCAAAGATGGTCCAATTCCTTCCCTCTCTCTTTAAATTCCTTATTTTTGCATAATACACATTAGATTCATAATCTAGTTCTTACTTTAGTTCATACACATTAATGTCTACACTTTTTAGTGGTATATTGTACATACTTTATTTTCTACAAAAAATCCCAAAAAATAAATAAAAGAGGGTTACACCCGTAAATCTCGAATGGAATTATCCATCACACTTTTTTTTAAATCAAAATAATACATTTTATACACATAAACATATAATAAATTCCATTCGGATCTATGGGATAAACCCCACCCCTATGCTACATTCGAACTACGTGGACTTTGATGCCTTTATAGGATACGTAGGCGTCTCGGATTAAATCCGAGATTCGAGTCCAATTTTCCAATTCTCTTTATTTCCCAAATTACCTAGTTCTCTCTCTCTCTCTCTCTCTCTATATATATATATATATATATATATATATCATACTTGTTTGCATTTCATCCAACACATATCAACACATATTATCGTGATCAACGCACAAATCATACTTTCTACATATGTTATTTTGGAAGTATTCCTATGGATGATCTCACTCTCCTTGTCCATGTTATGAGTTGAATAAATTCAATCTCCATTATATAAACACGCTCACCCACTTCCCGGGGATATAAAGGAAAATAATAACACTAGCCCATTAGAGATCGAAAGGGAGGGATGGGTGCCTAACACCTTCCCATTCCGTAACTTGGCCCCCGAACCTTTGAACTATTGGTTTCGTATGCATCAGTTTATCCTTGATGCCGCTCTCTAGAAGTGGCAACATTTCTTACCCCACACCGACGACGGCCGAAGCAACCTTCCCAATAGGGGTGCGAGACCGTGGCGCAGCTTTCTCAAGGGGAGATGTATCTCTCTCATTCTCTCCTCCCCAGGCGCCGAACGGGATGGCCACATATATGTTTGTATATCGACATGATTTTCTAGGATTTGAATAATTGATATCCCTTCCATCATGGTCATATGGATGTTTATTATGTGTATGGATCTTATGGCAGTTTATCCGTAGTCAAATTTCTCTTAGATTAGAATTGGTTGTAATAATTAGGGTTTCTAATTATTGCATGTTATTTATGTATTTGGAGGATTTTGTGACGGGATGTAATGATTAGACATTAGGATTTTATATTATGCATCGACTTGTGATTTTAATGGAAGATCCATAGCTTCCAATTGATTTTGATGAAGAACCGAGGTCTTTAATGGAGCTTTTGGTGGTTTATTGAAGTCTAGAATGCCATAGTTTTGGTGTAAATTTAAGAACCCTAAAGATAAAGAAAGAAAAAGGAAGAAGGAGAAGCAGACTCATGCGCCATCTGGGAATGCGAAGTTCTTAGCGTGAATGCTGGTCATCAGGCCGCCACCCCAGTGGGACATGCCGCGACCGTGGTTTCAGCGATAGAGAGAAGGTCAAGGCAATTTTTTTGAAAGGATGGAGAGGTATAATTATGTCCTTTTACTTTTATTTCATTTATTTAATTATTTTCAATTTTATTATATTCTATTCTATTGCATAGTTTCGTGTGTAAACTAATTTGACAATTAGGGATACCCGATTTTATGGACAACATGGTTTATCTTTTGAGACTTGCCTAGATCACCAATTTTTGTTGAAATTAGTGTTAATTTTTTCTTTTCATAATTGAATTAAACCGAGGTAATTAATTTTAAGGTGTAAATTAAATTGACATCTACATGTTTTATTTTAATTTTAGAAATTGGCCTTGAAATATGCAAATCCAAATGTGTAACGACCATATATAAAGGTATGATAAGACTCATACTTGAAGTTAACTACCATATTTTCCTTCACATTATTGTTCAGACGTCCCTTAAGTCTGTCATATATCACGTTGGGCTCAATAACATGTTCTTGGAGACTGAGCACAATACCAATTTTTATTTAACTAAACATCATCCACCTTAGTCTTTAACCTAAGTATGTCTGTAGAAGCAATAACTATATTAAAGTTCTCCTTCTCCATATCCTCATAACTGGTTTATAAGGCCTCATAATTGGACTTTAGTCCCTCATAATCGAAAGGATCCTTCCTATAAACATTTTTTTCATCTCCATTCATTCATATGTAATCTTCTCAATTTTCGAAAGGACCTTTTGAGCAATGATCATGTGAGATTGACACTCCTCAATATGAGCAATGTGGAAACCTATCATCTTATAAACAAAGGTCATTAGGGATTTTAACCTCTCTGTCGGCTTTTAAGGCCTCCAGTTTGACCATCTACTCATCAAATGCCTTATTTTATTCCATCTTGCAGTGATCCCATCCCCTAGCAAAGGGTATAAAATGGTGCCAACCCCACTATAATTCAAGATCAAAAGCCATAAAATCCTAAGACAAATAATGAATCTATAAGGAAAAAATAAATACATAAGTATTAATTAAATAAGGTATAAACGTGAGCAAGAAAATACAAGATGAAGTATATATGCCCCGTAAATGGATTAACTCTTTGCCATTGGCCTCAACACCCCTGGAACATTTTAACCATATGAATACTATTTACCTTCCTCATTTCATTCATAGGATCCTCGATTGAGGTGTGATCCTGTGTCCTGTTGTAAAAAAGGACTCTAAAAATGTATACTTTCCCCTTGCCTTTCTCAATGGTATTAGTGTTATCGTCAGTGTTCACTATCTCCCATCCCTATGGAGTAGAGGTCCCAGGTAAAATTTTACCCCCTCTCTAAGGTCTTAGTGTGGGTGCCCAAGGCAGAAGTTGGGTGAGTTTTTTTCTAAGGTACCAACTAGGGAACCAAGTGGAGAAAACAATTTAAGTCAGGGGTTTCAAGTCCCCTTGAAATAGAATACACGCCTTGAGATAACTCTAGGGGCCCACAAACCTACTTTATTGCCTATAGTGGATATTTGATTTTACTTTTGGTAGATGGATTAACAAAAGGTTTAATTCCTTTTAGAACATCATGAAAGGGAAGAACGACCTGATTAGAGATCTTGGTAAATCCACCATCCTTATAAGGTGCATCAATGCTTTCTTTTCATTGGAAGGAGACTCGTCGGGTTTGGAGAGTTTCATGACAACCTTGGTCATTTTACCCTCTATATGCGATAAAAGACCATGTTTTGAATAAAAAAGATGCTTGTTTTTTTCTTAGAGACCTTTTCATCAACTACAAAATCTAAGGAACATAAAGTGGTGTGATTGGAGATAATGTCAAGTTAAAATAAGTGAGAGAGGTATGCAAAAGGGAAGGCCACCAGTTGGTTTGTTAAGTTCATTGTGACATTGTTAAAATCTGTAGGAAGCATAGTATCACCCCCAGTTGTTTGTTCCTCACTAAGATTGGATTTAGGGACGCCAACATCAGGTGCATCATGTTCATAGACCAAAAACACATCGGGTGGTGTATAATTTTAGCCAAGGAGTACACCTATGAATCTCTATAAGTTTGGGAACTTGTTCATTAGGGCATAGATACTCTTAAATTGTCTCTCTAAGATAACCAAAATATTGAATGGAACCCAATTTAATTCAAACCATTATTCTACCTGAAGATCTTATTATAAGTCTTAGGCTATATTTCCACTTTTCTGTTTGAAGAACTACGAGTACACGGTGGAGTTTATATGAAATTTTCCTTCGGGATACAATGAAACGGTTTCAAAATTGTAATTCAAAATATGTATAATATGATCAAATAAATATCACTTCAAACGTAAAGTTAATAATGTTAAAGACAAAATAAAGAGATGGTAGAACACATGAATTTTGGGTGTTCAAAATAGAGGGTTGTAACTCACTTCATAGTCATTTTTTGACCGCATGTGAATAATGAATTCTCAAAAAATGCAATTTAGTATCTATTTGATCAAGTATGGTAGGATTTATGCCAAGTGTGCCATCAACTGATAAGTCTCCCCTAAGTCACCCAATTTTCATTTTGAATGTTGCACGAACGTACACCACGCGTTGCGATGATGGTCATATGCACCATCGTCAAGCAACATATTCTAACCACTTTGAGTACAAGACATTTGTTATCCATAGTCATGTAGTATAAACCCATTTACTATTGTGTAAAGTTTATATGTTGAACTTTAGATACTATATCCATTACCAATAAACCCATTTCCTCCAGTTTTACTGTAATAAGAAGACTCAAAATAAAATAAATATATATTCTTCAAATTTCCAAATGATATAATAATACATTTAATGAGTGGTGAATTACTTTTTTTGATGATAAATTACATGTATTGTGACATTATGACATATAAATAAATAGTAAAGAAGATATTATTATGTACCAAGAATATTATTAATCATAAAGAAGTGATGGATTTTAATACATTCAATTTGATGTTCAAAATTTTCAATTATTTTTTACAAATTAAAATGAACAAAAGTTTTATTTAATTATAATTTTAAAGTTTGAGGCAAAATTAATGTTTGTACCTAATAGATAAGTATATTTTTCATTTAGTCCAAGTTATTTTTTATATTCCAAAGTTTCCTTGTCTATTCTGCGACATTATTTTTGGTGTGGTTGGGGGGGGGGGGGGGGGGGGATATAGTTTAGGGTTTTATTTTATGGGTTTGGCTTTTTTCATACAACTTAGTTTTTTGGGGGGTGGGGAGGGGTGAGTTTATAGGGTTTAGGGATTTTTTGTGTAAGGTTTATGATTTATTTAATTTTTGGCTTAGATTTAGGGTATTTATAACTTTAAGATTTAGTTTTTTTTTTAGTTACTATTTAGGATGTCAGGTTTAGGGTTTTAGTGTTTAGGATTTAGGATCAGATAAGAGATAGTGTGTGAATGTTTTATATACTGAGGAGTTTTTTGGAACACAATGCCTTAACTAAAAGTGAATTAAAAAATGGAGGGACTTTTCGTCAAATGTCCCAATTTTTCTCTGAGGGCCGAATTCAAGTATAAAATCAAGATTTGACGTAGTCCAATTCTTGTGATAACTAATTAAAAATACATGTTATTCGTATTTTTTATTTAGTAGTTCCTTCTAATGTGTTTAGGATCCGGTGTTTCCTATTTAAATTTTAAGGTTCATTTTTATTTTTTCTAAATATTTTATTAAAATTAGAAAAAAAAATTATTACAAGTGTCACAATAACTAAAAATAAACTATATAATATATACAGTACATCTTTGAACCCAAAATTTCATTCTGAAAAACCATTACACCCTGTATATAAATAAGGCTAAAAATATCAATGACATAAAAATGCAGCTCTATTTTTTTATGCTCAGAAAAATAATCATTTATGATATCAGTAATTTCAAATGCTATAATATTGCATAAAAATTTGACTTAATTCCTCTTAGAGTAAATTTTTTTCAAACACAGTGAACATTTAAAACTAAGTTATAGTGATACTCATTGTCATTCAATTCGATCTTTACATTTTCCTCTATACATAATGTTTTTTATAATGTATACATTAATTTTTGTACTTCATGTTATATGGAATTTTGGTCAATCAATTCAATTGGTTGGGGGTCACTCCAATTCCCGACTAACCTAATCATTGGTGTAGGGAATGAGACGACCCTTGATCTTAACTGAAATATTGACATCAACCTCAAACTGATGACAGATCCCAAGAAATCCAATCGATCTGAAAATAAGGCCTTCATAGAGTCGAGCACTATTACATAATGGATGTTAATCCAATACCTCAACACATTACTCATCTCCACAAGGAGCTACAATTCGGCTACTTCTATTTCTTAAACATGCCTCAAGAACCTCGACTCATGTCTTAATACCCCAGTAATAGACAATTCGACTCACATATTCCTCTTGCGTTAACCTCAACATAGCTCATATATCAACATTATTTCATATGCATGCTCATATAATAGGACGTTTTAAAATTTTCAAAACATTAGTAATGGTCAAATGGGACCACAACCTATGTGAATGATATTCTTTAATCAATATTACTGATGCACAAGGAATACTTGTCCACGTTTTGTTGGCTCCAATAAAGAACGTGTGGGCCTTATGCTAGGGGTTCACATTACACCCCCTAAAAAGTATAAAAAGAGATATTTATCTCATTAATTATGCATGTTGTGTATCATTCCTACTATAACTTCATAAAAAATTGATAGAAGAGAGATAAATAATATCTTATAAACTTTGTAACAATGGTGGTTTCCACTAATTATAGTGAAATAAATTCCACCACTCCTTATCGTGGAAGTAGACTTTTAAATTGAACCACGTACATACACATTTTTTCCATATATTTGTGATAGATATGCCAATGGCTTATTTGTGTGGACAAGAATCATGTAGGGACCTATGGGATTTTGTTCCATAATCTTAAATGCTTTATATAGGTGAGTTTTCTCTCCAGCTCTAAGTTAACTTTTTAGGGTTTTGTAAAGGTTTTCAATAAGATAAAAAGAAATCATAATTTTAAGAGAGAAAAACTTTTTTGTGAGTAAAAATTCTTTTCAACGTTTCGGAGAAAGCATTGAAGATTTTATTTATACTGAAAACTCAAGTTCATCTTATTCTTGAGTGTTTTGTTCTTTAGAGTTTTATACACTTTTTTATTCTTTTATATGAGCACAACATTTTCTACATCATTAACCTTTAGGATATTCTGACATATTTTAGGTCTCGATTCCATTAGATACTATTGGCTCTTTTTACTTGGAATGAAATTTCTTTAACTATAAAGAAGGCTTGTGAAGTAAGTTAAATTTAACATTATAAACGAGTTTAACACATTGAGATGTGGAGGGTGATTATATGTAATCTATGATTGATTTTCTTAATATAAGGTGAAAAAAATAGTTATAGAGGTTTTGCATTATTTAGTCTAGGAAAGGTTCAAGTTTAGAAGTCAACTGTTAAGAAGGCTTATATAGTAAATTGTATTGATTTGGCTCGAGGTTTTCTCTCGCGAGGATTTCCTCATAAAAATCCTCGTATCAAGTGATTTATCTACTTTTTCAAATTTTGATTATTTTGTATGATCAATTAACATGTATTAACAAGAGAATTATTTTTTTAAATCTCGTTTTGTCACTTATATGTTAAGATTAACTTTTGCCCAGTTTTGGATTAAAATAAAATATTCCTTTTCATTGGAAATACTTTTAATTATGGTAATTACCGTCGAGATCCTTACACTCTCACCATGTTATATAAGGCGGCATAAGACCACCAGATCTCATTATCTAAACATAGGGGATATGGTAAATGAAGCATTTAAAGAAATGCCATAGGATGGAAAAGATGCAGAGGAAGGATCTTAGCAACCAAATATAGGCTCCTCTTACCACCCTCTTGAGACTTCCTCTATCCCAACTACAACGCCTGAAACCTACACTCATCACCCTTCAGTAAGAAAAACAACTGCACTCACATTACTCAAAAAGTCATAGACACTTGACAAAATCATTCGAGGGCCTTGCGCTTATCAAAGTCATTACAACAATGTAGTAGCTCGTTATTTTTAAAATAAATAATTAATTATTAGTGATTTAATTAATTTAGAGAACATCCAAATTTAATTATGAGAGATTAATATTTATTATGTGTCAAATTATTAAAAGAATTAATTTGTTGAGTTTAATTAGTTAGTAGAAGTAAAATTTAAATTCTAATGTTAATTCTAATTAATAATGAGTTTAATTGGTTTAATTGGTTTAATGGGTTTATTTATTGAAGGAATAACGAGCAGGTCGTTTTGGTTTAATTGGCCTAATGGGCTTATTTGGACATTTAATGAAATTGGGCATTGAGAAAACAAAATTGCGACTAGTGGATTCAATGATTTTGGCTCAGATTTAAAATTCAATGAGGGGTAGGATTTTAGAATAAGGCACTTACAACATTTGGACTCAGGAAAATAAAGGCGACTGGAATGGTGGAGAATTTGTGGGTTTTCGATGTTGGTTTAATAGAGGAATTGAGGCATGGGTTTAATAAATGAAGGCCGACAACCTTTTATTAATGTCAACCCAAGTTTTTACGGGAAAGGGACAATTCTCTCTCTCTCTCTCTCTCTCTCTCTCACATCATTAATAAATTATTGTCTTTTATCTCTCTCCCAATCATTGCTCCTTCATTTCTTTTTCTCGCTTTCAACCTAGTGTTTTCTTAACCTCATTACACACCATTCCCCAACGTCTCACCCTAATGGAAAAATCAAACCCTAACCTATAATATTCAATTAAATATTTAACACGAAGGTTTCAAATTTTTTCAAGGGGGTTTCAAATAGAGTCTTTTCAAGTACTAATTCAAGGGTTTCTTCACCAATAAGGAATTGAATTTACAAACACACTTTGAGGCAAATTGTATTCTACTCCACTCTTTTTATATGTGTATTTTCTCAAATTCACCTAAACCTGATTGTAGTGTTAAATTAAATTAGGAACCTTTAAGAAATTGTATATTACTAACTTATTGTTGAAACAGGTGAATTCTAATATTTTCATATGTTGAAATTAAATATGGAATTTGAATATTGGCCCTAGAGTATGAAAATGGCCTTTTAGGTTTTGGGCCCCATTTGTAGAAGTTAACTGTTTAAAATTGGAAAACGGCTAATATGGAATTTGTGAAGAATTTATAAATTCTTAAAATTTACACATGGTTATTAGGGTTGTACCTTATGCTTTAAAAGTGGTACTCTTGATAGTTGTGGCCCAAATTAATAATATTTAATATGAGGACCTTATTTATGATATAAGATCTTATTTGAACACATTTTAGAAGACTTTATACCCTTGATATATAAATGAGACCCTTATGCTGGAATATACCCTTAACATATAAATAAGACTTATGGTTTTCTCACTAGGGTTTTCATGTATATTCGAGCATCGTGCAATTTATTTATTTCTGTATTTAATACTGTGTATACACCACATGAAATTTATCTAATAACTGAATTAATTAAATCATAAATTAACACAATTCAAGTTCGATTCAAGTAAATTGAACATTGGACACAAAATTCTAATTTTACTTAAACAAATTTAATTAATATCTCTTAGACAACCAACTGTTTCCAAATGGTATCATAACACGGTACCCTAAGTTACGAATTTATATGTTTGGGCATTGACTATGGAGGGAAATTTCATCTTTTACCCTCTATTTTTTATGACATGAGTTATGCGTACTGGAAAGGCTATATGAAATTATTCGTTAGGTTTCTTGATGAAAGAGAATTGTTAGCCATAGTGAAGGGATAAACTCATCCCATGACAAAGGAGGGTTATAAGGTAGTCCAAAATTCCATATAAAGATGGACTAGTGTGAAAACAAGTTTATCTAACTTTAAGTTGTGGGTCCTAATGCTCTTTGTAGTAGTGTCATGAAAATAGCTACATGGTGAAAGTCTCCATGTTACAACACCACCACACGATTTTAGGTGTTGACGATGTTGTTGAATGACACCTTTGATGAGTCACTACACCAAAATGGTCAAATTGGAACCCTTCAACCTGCCAACATTGTCACGGTCAAGGACCGTGACATGTCCGTGACAATTCTGTCAGTAAAAAAAAACTCCCTCTTCTTTTTTTCCCATCGATTCTAATTCCCTACATTTCTCTCTCTCTCTAGAAACTGCACACTCTCTCTCTATAACTTTGGTACATTTTCTCTCTCTATTTCTCCTCCATTTATGTATATGTGTATGTATAATTTGCGTGTGTGTATATATGTGTATGTAAATGTGCGTGTGTGTGTGTGTATATATATGTGTGTGTATATATGCGTGCGTGTGTGTGTGTGTATATGTGCGTGTGTATATGTGTGGGTGTGTGTGCGTGTGTGTGTGTGTGGTGGGCAGCGGACTGGAGGGGAGGGGGCAAGGCTAGGGGGGTTGTGTGTGTGCATATGTGCTTGTGTGTATTTTTTTAATTTAATTTTTATTGGTTTATTAGATATTACCCCTCATATTGTAGTACCCCTTGTAAAAGAATTGATTGATTTAATATTGATTGGTTGTTAATTTTTTTTGTAAATTAATAATTATTGCCCCTTTCATATGCATGTAGGACTGTCCCTCATTGTAAATTAATAAATTAATAATTGTATACTTTAATTGTTAGTTTAATTGATGAAAAGAATTAATTAAGTAGATGAATTAGAAGGAGTACGGGATACACATTTGTTGTTGCCATTGCGGTTGGATTATAGTGGATCGATATTGGGTTGGTTAATTTTAAAAGTAGCATGACCACTGGATTATTGTCCATATGGGGGTGAGATTTTTCAACTTTTTTTAAAAATTACTTTGTATAACGAACAATATATATATAGTATGATAATTAAATGAAACATACTTGAAATTACATATAGTGGGCATAGATACTAGCCTTCTAGTTCTTATGCGTACGCATTCAATAGCCCTTAGACCCGTTCGAGAGTCATTATCCCTGTAATGAGATCTCTCGAATTGTCTCGTTTGGACAGTTTGGGACTGCATAATTTCTGAATAATAATATTCTTAATGGCTTAAAGTTTTTACTTTTGGAGGAAGTTCTGCAGTCGTATCCTAATGTTCTCTGGGTACATACTAGATTGAAAAGTGTGACTGTTATTTCAATTGATCAATTGAAACAACACTCACACTTGCCAATCTACGCCGTGTACTTGGAGAACTATGGGGATATGCTACCGAATTTTTTTCAAATTGTAACAATGTGCAAGAGCTGTTAAGTATATTACAGAAATATGCGGTCTTAAATGGGATAGGACCACTCACCCTTTAAAGGAGATGGAGGAAATAAGAATTTCTATTATAAATTGAATTTGAATTTGAAATTTAAAAATCGAATACAAATAAGACATAATTAAATGAAATTGTGGGTACCCGAAATAAAGAACTATGGGCCTGGACGAGTAGCCCAGTCCTGGCGGCCCAAAGTCCAGGCCCCTCATCTTTTATAATTGATCCAGTCTCCCCCCACGATCCCATGAAGGGAAGTTATGGGGGAAATGGAAAACGTGGAGGAACCCATCACCCCCACTCATCTACATGCACATGTATATATTAAACCCTAGGTCCGGGGTAAAAGGACAAGTTGTATTCTCTGTAATCAGTCTCCGGAGTATATAGAAATAATATCGACTACACCACCGTGGACGTAGGCATATCTTGGCTGAACCACGTACATCCTTTGTTGTGTGATTGGCATCTTGTATTCCTTGTTCTCTTCTTGATAATCTTTCTCTCATATTTATTTGTGTTGCATAATAATTTCTTCTACAATTGACGCCGTCTATGGGAAGCGTTCATCTTTCCCTGAGAAGAGCCCACATCAAGAAAGGAGTTTAAGATGTCTGGTCACAGCAGCAATGCCCCCCAAGCAGGAGATATTCAAGAGCCACCTGCTCCTCACAGGATTAGGTCTGAAGTCCGACGTTCAGATCAGAGAGCTCTCCTGGAAAGACCAGCCTTAGAAGAAAGTCAGGGACCAGCGAGGTCCACGCAGATATCCAGGCTTATTGATGCGTACGAGGCAAGGCTCCACGAGCAGAGAGAGTCTTCTCGCAGGTACGAGGTTGAGAATGCTCGCTTGAAAAGAAGACTGGAAAGACTAGAAAGGGAGTTTCGTTCTGATAACCGGAGATGCCCATATCGCACTCCTAGCCCTCAGGCGAGCAAGTCTCGCAGCCGAGGAAGGAGCCCAAGGAAAGAATCTCAAAGGGACAAAGGAGGCGAGTCAGACGACGACCTCCACGAACAGCTACGAAGAGCTCGCCGCCACCAGAGCCCTGCTCGCAGCGACGAGCTCATACGAAACATGGTCCGAAGGGAGATGGACCAGCATCCCGCTCACCACGGTACAAGATCAACTAGAGAACTCGCGAGGTGAGCTCTCAAAACCTAGATGAAGTCACCTTTCACGAAAGAAATCGAAGAGGAGGAAGCTCCCAAGAAATTTGCCATTCCAAGGTTCAAGGTTTACGACGGAAAGACTGATCCCATCGATCACGTCAGGCAATACCGACAGGCAATGACCCTCTGGAGTCATCGAGATGCCCTGATGTGTCGTATTTTCCCCTCGAGCCTTCATGATGTAGCACAGAAGTGGTTCGAAAGGCTCCCCCACCGGTCGATCAAGAATTTCAAATCCCTAGCCGAACTCTTTACGGCCCGATTCATTACCAGTATCTCCCATCCCAAAAGGATGGATGCTCTACTGACAATGAAGAAAACACCTCAAGAAACCCTCCGAGAATACGCAAAGAGGTACTGGGAGTTATTCAATGAGATCGAGGACTGCGCGGAGGAAGTGGCAGTGGCCTCCTTCAAAATTGGGCTCCCTAATTCTTCCCTCCTCCACCAATCCCTGACGAAGAAGGAAGCTAGGACCATTGACGACCTTATGGCCCGAATTGAGAAATATGCAAAGGTAGAAGATGTCACCCGATCTAATACAGGAGAAAACGATCGAGTTGAGCTCACTACCAATGTAGGTGAGAAAAATGAAAACTAGAGGAAAGGAGGAAAGAACGGGGGCAAAAATGGCTCCAAAAATGGAGGGAACCAGGACGCATCGAAAGCATTCCAGGCGGTCAACACCGTCTTCAAAGAACCAATTTATAAGGTTCTCGCGAAGATCAAGGATGAGCCATTCATCAAGTGGCCCAGAAAGATGGGGGGAGATCCCTTGAAGAGGAACAATGCGTTGAGATGCGCTTTTCACAAAGAGGGAGGGCACAAGACCGAGCACTGCAAAGCTCTTAAGTCTCACCTCGAAGAATTGGCCCAGTCCGGGCATTTGAACGACTTTGTGGAGAAAAGGGCAGAGAGAGTGACTGCCAACAGAGAGAAGAGACCCGACAATGTGCTGGAGGATGATGTTGGACATGAGTTCGCCATAATTCACGGAGTATCTGACGTCACGCAGATACAAGGGAACTCAGCTCGAATGGAGCTGAAAAAACTTACAGCAGTAATGCAGGCCTTTCAAATCGATCCAGTAAAATCACAGTCAGGAAAGCGTCGACGAGCAGAGGACGTCAACTATAACAAGCATATTATTTTCACGGATGAAGATTTGATGGGAGTAAGGACCCCACATCATGATGCCCTGGTCATTACACTCAGGATAGCCAACTTTGACATCGACAAGTTGTTCGTCGATCAAGGAAGCTCATCCGAAGTAATGTGCCTCGACCTGTTCAGGAAATTGAAGTTGAGCGTCGTCGACCTAAAGGAAGCTACTGTACCTTTGGTAGACTTCGCTGGGAAAATGACCATGCCCCTAGGCAAAATAGTGCTGCCAGTTCATGCTGGGAATGTCTCCAAGATGATTGAGTTTTTGGTAGTTGACATCGAATCACCATACCAGGCCATCCTCGGCAGATGATGGATTCATGTAATGAAGGCGGTCTCCTCGACCTACCATCAGAAGCTCAAGTATGTAATCGAGCGAGGAGTAATGGAGATCCACGGCGACCAGTCGATGGCGAGGAAGTGCTTCATAGCAGCCATCCAACCAAAGCCAGAGAAGAAGGTCGGTCAGCCCAGCGAGGAAGTTGAAAAGGGTGTGATACCTTCTAAATAACAACTAAAGTATGGAAGACCAGGAGTAGAGGAGACCAGGCTCCTCCCCTCCGAGCATGTCATCGAGGACCTGGTAGAAGTTATAGTCGAAGTTGGTGATAGTAGCAGAGTCTTCTTGATTGGAGCATCTCTCACCGATCGAGAACAAAAGGAGTTGACGACCTTGCTGAGACACAACGTAGATGTTTTCGCATGGGAACCATACGAGCTGCCTGGAATTAATCCTGATATGGTCTTTCATTAGCTGCACGTCGACCCCACGTTCAAGCCAGTCACGCAGAAGGCACGAAGAACTGCACCTGAGAAGGCTAAAGCGGTCGAAAAGGAGGTCGAAAAACTGCTGGATGCAGGATCCATGCGGGAAGTACAATTTCCCAAGTGGTTGTCCAACCCAGTAGTAGTCTCGAAGAACAATGAGAGGTGGAAAGTTTGCATCGACTTCACTGACCTCAACAAAGCATGCCCAAAGGATAATTTCCCCCTCCCAAAGATAGACCAACTAGTAGATGCCACTGCAGCTCACGAGTGAATGAGTTTCCTGGACGCATACTCAGGATATCACCAGATCCCCTTGTATGCCCCAGACCAGGACAAAACGGCGTTCATCACGACGGTTGGGTTATATTGCTACAAAGTCATGCCATTTGGGCTCAAGAATGCAGGAGCAACCTACCAGCAGCTGGTCACAAAAATGTTCAAGGATCAAATGGGAGACACAATGGAGGTCTACATCGACGACATGCTCGTTAAGAGCAAGAAGAAGGAAAATCACCTCTCAGACCTGTCAAAGACCTTCGAAATCCTCAAGAAGTACCGAATGAAGCTTAATGCGAGCAAATGTTCCTTCGGTGTCCAGTCAGGAAAATTTCTTGGATACTTAGTCAGCAACAGAGGCATAGAAGCTAATCCGGACCAAATCGATGCAATCAACAGGGTACCACCACCTCGAACAGTCCGGGATGTGCAGAAGATCACTGGAATGCTCGCTGCCTTAAATCGCTTCATTTCCAAGTCCTCCGAGAAGTGCAAGCCTTTTTTCCAGCTTTTAAAAGGAAATAAACTAATAGAATGGAGCCCGGACTGCTCGCGAGCATTGGATGAGCTCAAGTCTTACTTAAGCTCTCCACCGCTGCTTGTCATACCACAACCAATGGATTCTTTATACCTATACCTCTCGGTATCTAGTTACACTGCCTGCTCGGCGTTAATATGCGATATCGAAGGAATCCAACACCCCATTTACTACGCGAGCAAGACCTTATTAGACGCCGAGCAAAGGTACCTGCCATTAGAGAAGCTCGCCTTTGCACTAGTGATAGCCTCGAGGAAACTGAAGCATTACTTTGAAGCTCATACTATCATCATCCTTACATCGCACCCCCTAAGGCGATCCTAAGGAAAGCGGATTTGTCGGGCAGATTGTCTAAGTGGTCAGTCGAGCTCGATCGGTTCGACATCCAATTTCAAACAAGGACCGCTATCAAGGGTCAGATCCTTGCTGATTTCATAGCCGAATTCACTGGCGAAGAACTCCCTGGCCAACCTCAACCAACAAAGCAAAAAGAGAACCCAACAACAGTGGAAACCTGGAAACTATTCGTTGATGGAGCCTCCAACTCAAAGGGGGAAGGCGTAGACATCGTCCTCATCACCCCAGAAAACAACATCCTTGAGCAAGGAATCAGGCTTGGATTTTTAGCCTCTAACAACGAAGAAGAATACGAAGCCCTAATAGCCGGTCTCCAAAAGGTGCAAATTCCGGGAGCAAAATGTTTACAGGTGTTCGGCGATTCTCAACTAGTCTCCAATCAGATAAGTGGAGATTACAACGCGAAGGATGAAAGGATGGCAGCCTACCTCGCCCTGGTGAGGAAACTAATGACGAGCTTTGAGGAGATCAACATCCAGCAGTTTCCCAGAGGACAAAACAGTCATGCCGACGCCTTAGCAGCCCTAAGCTCGACAGTCGATTCTAGTATTAAAAGGGTCATTCCCATCGATTTCCTCACTTGTCCAAGCATTAACCACAACAGCAAGCTGCCAAATGTGGAACAAATACTCCAGGTGGGATCAGCCCCCAGCTGGATGGACCCCTTAAGAGACTATTTAAAGGAGGGCACGCTCCCTGAGGACAAGAAAATCGCCCACCAGATAAAAGTCAAAGCTGCTCGCTTTCACTTATCCACAGGAGGCGACTTGTATAAGAAGTCCTTCTCCGGTCCCTACCTTAGATGTGTCCACCCAGGCGATGTCGAGCAAGTGCTGCGCGAGCTTCACGAACGAATCTGTGGAAGTCATGTCGGAGGAAGGTCTCTAGCCTTTCGAGCAATGAAGGAAGGTTATTGGTGAACATATATGCAAAACGACTCCGCAGTAATGTCCGCAAATGCCCAAAATGCCAGCTTCATGCTCCAATGGTTCACCAACCAGCCAGCAACCTAAAATCCCTGACCAGCCCGTGGCCCTTCGCCCAATGGGAGATGGACATCGTGGGACCACTACCTACTGCTACCGGCAATCGCAAATACCTGTTGGTTGTAACTGACTACTTCACCAAATGGATCAAGGCAGAACCATTGGCAAACATCCGAGATGCTGACATGATAAGATTCATATGGAGGAATATAATCACTCATTTTGGAATCCCCAGAACCATCATTACTGATAATGGGACACAATTCGAGAGTGGACCCTTTCAGGACTTCTGTAAGGAGCACGGGATCAGGCACAACTTTAGTTCGGTGGCCTACCCTCAGAGCAATGGCCAAGCAGAAGCTTCCAACAAAACTGTGATCGATGGATTGAAGAAGCTACTAGAGCGAGCCAAGGGCGCATGGGCAACCGAGCTACCCCATGTCCTATGGGCATACCAAACAACTCCTGGGTGAGCAACAGGAGAAACCCCATTTTCGCTAACATATGGCATGGAAGCAGTCATTCCACTAGAAGCAGGCTTGCCAATAATGAGATCCGACCTTATCGACCAAGGCCAGAATGATGAGGCGTTGCTCGCTGAACTCGACCTCACCGACGAGCGTAGAGAACTGGCCCTGGTGAAGCTTGCGAGCTATCAACAACAGCTCGCAAGGCATTACCACAAAAGGGTTAACCCAAGAAGATTCCAAGTTGGGGACTATATTCTAAGGAAAGTCCTGGGCAACATAATAAGGTCATCAGACGGAAAGCTAGGCCCAAACTGGGAAGGACCCTTTAAAATAACTAGGGACGACCTGCAAGGTGCCTATCATTTGGAAACAATGGAGGGCAGAGAGATACCTCGAGCATGGAATGCAGCTAATCTCAAGAAATTCTATTTTTAAATTCTCAAGGAATTCTATTGTTGAATCTTTTTCTTGTATTTGTTATGAGAAAGGAATAGTTCATTCCCCTTATTACTAATGAAATTAGTAAACTGCATTTTATCACACATCTTCTTCCAAATCACAGGCACAATGGTCGATATAGCAGGGGAATACCCCTCCTCAGGTCATCGTCATGAAACACGAAAGACCTCTTAGACTTGCCCTTGGCAATATATAAAGCCCTACAGAGGATTCTTAGGCAATACGACCAGATTTTATACAGGCCATCAAACCTACTTTGGTTGAGCAAAATCCTGATCGGATGAAGACATCCAATACCGGGTGTGTCCTCGCCAATTGCCCTACTTAGGCCTAAGGGAGTGTGACGACACAACCTAAAAGGTAAAGTGGGGCATAATGGTATTTTGGTATTATACTGGACTGGGGGGACACTTGTATGGCAAAATAAAAAGGATTATTAAGCAGCAAGAATATAAAAAGATTGGATGAACACGTTTAGTCGGCAAAATCGCCCAAAACACGAATTTTTCATTGATCTCTTATATTTACAACAGTGATAATAAAAGTTTAGTCGGCGAAGCTCGCCCAAAGCATTTACATTATCGAAAAGGACAAAAGAATAACAGCTTGTTATATTTACAAAAAAGATAATACACGTTTAGTCGGCGAAGCTCGCCCAAAGCGTTTACATTATCAAAAGAAAAAACTTAGAAAAAATTCAAGAAGGAGGAAGCCTCCGAGCAAGATAGTCTGCCACCCTAGCTCTTCGTCCATCATCAGGAGCAGGGACCAGCTCTTCCACAGCCTCATCTGCGTCCAACTCTAACAATTGCCGAGGAATAGCATCAATAGGGATCCATCTATCATCCCTCCTGAATGGATTGGGCATCAGAGTGGAGGAGGACATCTCGTGACGATACCATAACACTGAGTTCCTCGGGACCTGGAGTTCTTTCAAGACACTCAACCACCCTCTGATGAAAGAAAGTTCTTCGAACTCGGATAATCTTGTAGGAGCATCTAGCCAGCCTTGGTCATAACCGTCAGCCCATGCTTGTCGAGGACCCTTCTTGAATAAATGCCGTAATTGAGTAACGTCCCTTTGAAGCCCAGCAGCAGTTATATATGCTCGACGAACATCATCACGGAGCTCTTCCATCTCCTTATCCCGCTGTTCTTCCGCTTCCATGTTCCTGCCCCTGGTGCTCCTACCAGCTCGCGGGAGGGGAGGACGAGTGGAACCTCGCGGCATAGGAGTATGTCCAGCTCGCGAGGACGAGGAGCCTTGCGGAATCGCTGAAACAGTGCTCGGTGCATTCTCTCTAAGTTGCAGGACTTCCCTCCTCAGGTTTTCATTCTCCTACTACAGGAATTCCCCAACTTGATTTATCTCGGTGGCCTCTAGCAACCTTGATCTCAGTACATTGACTTCCTCTTGTACAGAGGCACCACTACCCTCCATCTCCTGGAGCCTGTCCTTCAGCTTATCCACTACCTCGGACTGATCCTTATATTTTTGGTTCCTTGACCTAAGAGACTTGCAAAGCCTAACAAAGTCCTGACGAACCTGAGGACTGGCATTAGGACCAAGAGTCCTGCCCAATTGAGATGTGGTAGGAATATAGTCTTCTACATCAGTCAACTACAAGGCATAAAAGGGCATGGGAAGGGGAAATCAATCAATGCATCAGAAAAAGAAGCCTTTTTATTTGATTAATGAAGGTCAAGTACATCGAGCTGGAAATGAGAAAATTACAAGCAAAAGTACAAAAATAGTCCTAAGGGAGGAATAACTAGCAACCTCAGGCTGCCCAGAGGTGGCTGGCTACTTCCCCTTGTCAGCAGCAGCAGAGGCATCCCCCTCTACAGAGATGCCCTCATTCGCCTGGGCTAGACCAGCATCGGGAGGAGTTGTCTGAGAAGTAAGATCAACACCCTCGATGGCTGGGGCAGGGGCTTCTTCTTCCATGGTTGGCCTTGACCCGGGTCATGCTCGTCGAACAGAGGAGACTCAGCGTCAACACCAGCAGCAGGAGGGCCTTATTCCAGCCCTTCTTGAAGTTCAAACGGCTGATATAACCTATTTGAACTTCGACGTCTTCATAAGCAGCAGTCCATCCGGAGTTGTATGAGTCCTCCTTGATGGCGGCTACTTGGGACTCCTTCTCCTTCAGCTGCTCGGTCAGAGCCTTATTCTTCTCCACAACACCCATCTTGCTCGAGAAGACTAGGTCATAGGCCTGCCTCAACTCGCCCAGCTCCTTAACCGCAGCGTCCCTCTCTCGGTTAGAATTGTCAAGGGCCAGATCAGAAGAGGCACGGGCGGCGTCAACAGCCTTCAGATCAGCCTCTAGCCGAGAACCCCTGACTTTCAGAGCGGACTTCTGCTGCTCCAGCTCGCCATTCATTCTCACCAACTCGTCGCGAGAACGGTAAAGCACAGTGAAGTCCGTCACAAACTACCAAAAACAAAAGAAGAAATCAAGAAGGAGAAATAATTAAAACTTATTAAGGAATTAAAAAAGGGAGAGAACCTTACCAAGGCTAGTCTCTGGCTAGCTTGAAGGGCTAATTGATCAGACCCCAGCACCCTCTGGCCATCTGCAGGAAGAACTTCCCTCTCAAGTAATGCAGGAGCCAGCTGAGGGAAAGTGGAAACCGAGGCCCCCTCGGGCAAAGCTGAAACCGGGACCAAGGCTTACCCAGCCTTCGTCCTCGACTCCATCTTCCTCCTCTCTTCCTCTCTCTCCCTCTCCATCCTCTTGCTCTCCTCCACCTTCTTCTTTTCCTCCACCTTCTTTCTCTCCTCCTACTTTTTTATCTCCCTCTCTCTCACCTGCTCTTCCTCTCTCTTCTTCCTCTCTTGCTCCTGAGTGGACCGAGAGCCAGTAGCCACGGCCTCAGAAGAAGACTTTTGTTTCTTTGACCTCTGTGCAAGAAGCACATGGTCCTCGTCATCATCATCTCTAATCAGATTCTTCCTTGGAGGCATCTCTTCGCCTGAACTACTGGAAGAGCTCGACGATCCTCGAGCTTCAGAATCTTCTTCAGAAGAAATACTACTGTCAGAGCTTCCTCCACCCAAATTGCTCGTAGCTCCCGCAGGCTCACTCTTAGAACTTCTCTTCTCTTCGTCCAACTGGATAGGCTCAGCAGTAGTCTCTTCGAAAGAATCAAACTCTGGAACACTATCCACAGGCCGTGCTATGAAGTTGGAGCCTGCGTTCTTGTACTCGAGAAAAAAGGCAGCAGACCTGGGGTGCTCACCGTCACCCAGAGACTCCCTGATATTCCAAGCTTTCATCAACTCCGAAATACGGACCTCGCTGAGAGCAGGCTCCAAATTCTTTGTCCTCGTTGTGGAAGAAAAAGCAAAGAAAGGTCAGAAAAGTCACAAGTCAACAAAGGTTAAAATAACAGTACAATGTCTACCTATATATTCTTCCTCGTAAAAAGGGACAGTGAACCTCTCATACCTCGACCCATCAAACTGGGGAGGGAACTGCCAATTCCTAACAAGGAAACCCTCTTGCCAGTAGTCCTTATGAGAATCAGGTAGGTTTACTACCAATACCCTATCAGGACTCCTAGCTTTGAGGTATAAGACACCTGAGCTAGTTCAAGAGAAGAAATAACAAAAACAGATCTCGATAAGTCCTAACCTAGTACCATATAACTGGTTTATTCTATGGACGCCATTTACTATCTTCCACACATTGGGCGAGCACTGTGCGGGAACAATACTGAAATAACCAAAAAAGTGCAGAAATAGATCATTAGGGGGAAAAGTGAGTCCCCCCTAGGAGAGCAACAAGACATGGATCCAGTGGGCATCCTCTATATCCCTAACGTTCCTAGGAGGGGAGGCACAACATTAAATATCTACCCTTTCACGAATATTGTAGAACTTCCTGAACTCAGAAATTGACCTATTTTCAATCTTCGCCATTGAAAAGCTCAAAGAAACTCTACAAACCAAAGAGAAAGTGCAGAGAAAGGGCATGAGAAACTTACAAAACAGAAGATCGGTTCGAGTGATGAAGAAGCACGAGCTCAAGACGACTAAGAAGCAATGGGAATGGGAATTCAGAGAAGAAGGTACGAGGCACTAGAGTTCTCAGAAGAAGGAAAAGTATTGGAAAGGCTGAAACGATGGATGAATAGTGGCTATCCCAACAAGCCTTCAATTCTAATCATAGCGCACGGATAGCGAAGCGGGTGCCGCCAAAGCAACTGCACAGTTTTTGAAGAATCATAAATCAGCCATGATGGCTGCTCATTTAAATCCATTGGACCCATAAACATGGCCCAACAAATTTAGGGGCAATTGTGGTTACCCGAAATAAAGAACTATGGGCCTGGACGAGTAGCCCAGTCCTGGCGGCCCAAAGTCTAGGCCCCTCATCTTTAATAATTGATCCAGTCTCCCCCCACGATCCTATGAAGGGAAGTTATGGGGGAAATGGAAAACGTGGAGGAACCCATCACCCCCACTCATCTACATGCACATGTATATATTAAACCCTAGGTCCGGGGCAAAAGGAGAAGTTGTATTCTCTGTAATCACTCTCCGGAGTATATAGAAATAATATCGACTGCACCACCGTGGACGTAGGCATATCTTGGCTGAACCACGTACATCCTTTGTTGTGTGATTGGCATCTTGTATTCCTTGTTCTCTTCTTTATAATCTTTCTCTCATATTTATTTGTGTTGCATAATAATTGCTTATACACTAATCCATGAATATACGCTTCTTAGTGGTGAGAAGGTAGTCAATCGAGAACACATAGTGGCTGCAAAATTGACGGTGACCGAAGTGATTTGTGTGTTGGAGAAGTACTTTCCCCCAACATTCTTTGACATAAGTGTTCACTTGTTGTTACACCTATGAGACGAGTTACTTCTTTGTGGTCCAGTTAGATATCGGTGGATGTATCCATTTGAAAGATTGATGAAAGTTTTTAAAGATTACGTCAAGAATACGCGATACATTACAGGATCAATTACAGAGGAATACATCACCGTGGAGTCATCAATATATACTCGGGAATATATAGCGTTGATGACACTGATGAGTTCGTCGATGATGGTGGTTATGTGATGGTAAAACGAGTGAAATTAACGAGTTTGCAACATGAACAAGCAACTCGTTATCTATTTGACACACATGAAGATGTCGAAGAATGGAAAAAGTAAGTTTAAATTATTTTAATGTTTAACATTATTTTAGAATATTTTAGATCATTTTATACATGATTAATTTTGTAATATGCAGAAAATATGAAGCCTGTGAGAACAATAAAAGACGAAAAATAATGGTACAATCAGACAACGAATTTAGTCAGTGGTTGTCACAAGAAGTAATTATAATGAAAATGGTCGTTATATAACGTTACATTACACTCGAACTTTACAACTAATCGCATTAATTTATCTATATTCTCAGCTCTTAAAGACGGGTGATGCGACATCAAGGCTTGCTCGTCTAGCCACTTGACCCTTGTTCGTGGCACAAGAGTACAAAAAGTATCGATTGAACGGTTACGTATTCGGCGCAAAAATGAACGAGGAAAGTACAAATGTACAAAACTATATGCTGATTATGATGATAACCCGAATTTGAAACAATTTTTCAATTTGTAATAAATATTCTAATTTTCACTTTATCAATCCATTTTTAATGCTTTTAATTGATTTGCACTTTATCATTTTCACTCTTGTGTAGTGTACGTGTGTGTGGGCAGTAGGGGTGGGGGTGGGTACGATTCAGATTTTTAGTAATTGTACATATTATGAGCTAGATGCTATTATTTTGAAATTCAGAATTGAGGTGTTAAACAGTAACAATTCATTTGGATTTGTAGTAATTGTACATATTTCCATGTCTTCTTCTAATTCATTTTGATTTGTACTAATAACCACATTTTTTTTACAAAAAATGTCTCCTTCAGGTATTAAGGCGAGGATGATGATGCTGATTATGATGATGTCGTCTGGGCTCGGTGGTAGCAGAGGCGACGAGGGCTCCTCCCCAAATATGGAAAATTGGGGTTGGCCATCGAGAACAAGACGGGTCTTTTAGTGAGATCCCTCGAGCTAGTAAAGACGATCATCGACCCGGAGTACACTAGTTAGAGGGAGGTGCCAAATGAGTTCAACTTAGCTATTTGGGTGGCACTCCAGGTAACGTATTTATATATATATTTCGATTTCGATTTCGATTTCAATTTCAATTTCAATTTCAATTTTATTTTTTATTTATATTTATATTTATATTTATATTTATATTTATATTTATATTTATATTTATTTGCAACTAACATTGTATTTGTTGGACATGAACAATTCAGCCTCGATCCAAAGCTACGCGATTACATCTTGGAGCAGTTAAGGGAGCAACACAAGACCTGGAAGAAAAATATGCGGACCCCGTACTTTGGAAAGACCCGAGAGTTCGTTATTCAAATTCATGAATCTGTCCCACTGAAGGAGCCGATCTCATTGTCACAATTGGCAAAAGTTCATTGACAATGAGATCGGGGAGGGAAAATCGGCCAAAAAACAGAGACATGCACTACTCCGTCCGGACGTCTTACGCCGAGGTGGAGCATAGGATGATGGTAAGATTTAATTTTTCTATAACTACAGAAATATATTATTCTACATTATTTTTTTGTGGGGACGATACTAATTTTGTATTATTTTATTTCAGGGGTCAGGGAGTGGCCTTGGGGGTAGGCCACATAGGCTCGATACTTATGTGGCTATTCGGACGAAGAAGGGGAAGGATAAGGAGGTGTCCCCTAGTGTCGCAGCCATGATAGTAAGTAATTCGACAGTTTACCTTTTGTTTAATTACGTTATAATTTTTTTATTTACTTATTTTACTAATCATGTGCTTTTTGTCATTTCAGGCAAAGCTTAAGGAAGTGCATGAGTTGCAGTCTGATGCCGACAGGGCATCTTTGTCCACAGACGCACTCATCCAAGTGCTTAGCGCTGATCACAAAGGGAGGACAAGGGGGGTGAGCTCGGTGTTGGCCAAATATAGGATCATCGAATTGGAGATGAGCGACACCGGGTTGGTTCGAATGGTGGACTCGCATGACGAGAAGCTGTCCCGTTTGGAGGCGACGATCCAAGATATGTTCCCATTCATGAAGCGTTCGTTGGTTAAAAACTGTAAGGGGAAATATAATGAGAAGGTGGTGGAGGATGAGGTGGTGAAGGAGGACGAGGATGTCGACCTCACTACTTTATCGCCTACACGTTCGGAATTTGATGATCCAGTACCCTATTTGGCTCCCTTCGACCGACCGATGTCGACACTTGGTTGGCTGAGCGTGTTTATACTGGACATATTTGATGGCCAGCAGATAGGGCGGGGGTTGAGGGACCCGAATACCGTCCAGAGTATACCAGTTCAGGGACGTTTGCTTCAAGACATCAAGTCCAAGGTGCTCGTCACGCATGTGATACCCGAGAAGGAGAATTCCCCATTGTGGTTGTACAAATAATGCGACACGATGTATATTGCTGGGTGTATCAATTCGTATATTGTGTGGCCTACTCACCTCCTCAGAGCTACCCCTACCCCAGACACGTAGTGACATTATTATTTGAATTGAATTGTTTTAAGTTGTTACATTTGAATTATATTTGGATTATATCGTGATGCATATTGTTTTGAATGTATATTTGCATTATCTCTATTTTATTTGGATAAATGATGTTTGACCAGGTACAACGTTGCTATAACAGGTACAAATATACTGTTGGGTAGTGGTAGTGGCCATACTGCCGAGCATATTTTTTCAATTCTGTCGAGAATTGTCACGGTCATTGACCGTGACAATTTTTTTATTAAATATCACGGGTTTGTCATGGTCCTTAACTGTGAAAAAACTTGTCAAGGTCAAGGACCGTGACATAACCGTGACAAGTCTAATGAACTTGTCACGATCGTGATAACGAACGTTGTCACCCCCAGATTTATCACAGTCATTGACCTTGACAAGTCCAACTTGTCAAGGTCAATGACCGTGACAATTCGGCAGATTTGGTGTAGTGAGTTTTTCCTAAAACCTTCCATATAGTAAACTCATCGTTTAACTTGGAAGAGAAGAATTTGGACTCCAAGATACCGACCTAATCCTCGGGTGATAAGACCAATCTTGTCTATGACAAGTCCAAAGAGTCCAAACCAAAAGTTGAGTTCACTTTTGTCAAAATGTCAATTAAGACATCCACATGTTAGAAAATTATATAACCAATAGTGAATCTATGTCCTCTAATTAATATAAATTTATGTTAATATGTTAACTCAAGTCAATGGCTTGAATGATTTCAGCATGAGTTTGATGAATCTTTCTGAAGACCTCTTGGACATGACACAAAATCTTTTTTGATCACATTTGCAGAAAACCAAACGATCGGGTATAATTAGTCTACATATAGTCTTACAAATTACACATTTATCTTGAATTATTATTTTATATGTGCTTATAAATGAAATTCGAATTAAAAGTTATGAGATAAAAGATAAAAACAAAATACGTATTTCAACGTGGAAACATAAACAAAACAAACCACATGTGACCAACCACTAAATCTCTCAACATAATAGTGCAGAGGATTTGTAAGGATCAAGGCTCGACTTACTATATTGAATTAAACTACTAAAGTCCTATTTAAAATCTTGATTATAACAACTATAGAATCTACCTAAACTTCGCAAGACGTCTATAACTCGGTATCCATTGATGTTCTTAGTTACCAATCAATTATGTGATCCACCAGACTCAACAAATGATACATGTTTAGATATATGTATTTGGCACTTATTAAGATAATTAATAGAGAATAAGATTCATATTCTTTTAATCACCAAAATATCTTTAGATAGGCTCTCAAAGTGAATTTAATGAAAAGATATCATCAAAATTAACTTTGTTAACTTTAGTTTAAATCTCATAATTTGAGATCTTTTTTAAACAAACTTAAAAGCCTTAAATTTAAGTCATCTTATTTGAATGAAATTCCATGTCATTTGAACAACAGTAAAAGTACAAGCTTCTTAGGAACTTTGTTTTTTAGGGAATATATTTGAATTGGGTTTTGAGATTAAAAGGGCTTCCTTATTCACGTTATCGATAAGGTATCTAAGTGACTAACAATAAGGATTGAAATACCAAACTTAATAGGGACTACTTGTTCAACACTGAATGCTACGTCAAATGGTGCTTTGTTAGTTATTCCCTCAGTGCTCACCACATAGGCCCAAAGGATTCTTGTAAGTTGTTCCACTCAGAACTGCATGGATTTGAAAATTTCATTATTTAGACAATATAGTGGTGTCTTGTTGATCACTTCCACTTGGTCGTTGCAATGGGGGTGACATGGCTCATGGAATAATGCTTTATTCGAAAATAATTATAAATGGATTCAATTCTCATGTTTTTAAGCCACTTGCCATCATCAATTATAATGGAATATAACATTCCTTATCGAGTGAGGATCAGATTCCATAAGAAGATATTGACCTTATGATTAGTGATTAAGACTAATGTCTCAACTTTCATCCAATTTATGAAATATTTAATAGCCACCAAGAGGAATTGATAATAACCTGGTCTGATCAGTAAGGCCCAAGGATATATAATCATCACATAGTGAATGGATAGGGTGATAAGATGGGTGGTAAGTCCTCATCTTGTTGATGGAGGGTGTTTTCCACTCGTTAGAATAAAATAAGTCCTTTTTCATCAATGTCTATACGATTGTGGTAAGGTAACAACCTTGATTCATAACCCTTTGAGCCGCATCTTCTTATATTCTTCTATAATAATCCCTTACAAAGTTCTTATAAAATCATTGGTGACTTTATATAGTAAGCACACCTTAAGATCAGATTGAAAAAACCTCATATAAATAGTAGGCCTTCAACCACAATGTATTTTTAATACATATTCTTCAACTTATAGCTTAAAATCCCTCATCGGGTAAGGTTTATTCTTTTAAGTAATGGATATAAATATATCCATATTAAGTCTTGGTCCATTTGTTTACATCCTTGACCTCCCTGAACTTAATATTAGTTTACCATGGGGTTCCCCTCATCATATGGTATCTATTGAGGGCCACGTGGTTCATGTTGAGATCTAAAATATATGAGCAAGAAAGGCATCCTTTGTGTGTAGTTGATGAAAATAGTAGGATACTTCGTGTACAGTTAATATAGAGAGGCATCCTTAGTTTTAGCAACCGTTACGTCAGATTTTATGTCACGGTAAATTTAGTCCCAAACATTGGACTCTTTTATTAGAAGAAAGTACGAGAACGGTTATAGGGAAGAGTTCTCTTTACTTTTATTGGCTTAGACGGAGGTTTGTGTTTTTAAGGGAGATTGATTATGTAAGAGGTTTTTGGGTAGTGAAAGGTAGTTTTGAACGAGACGCATATCCCATGGTTCAATGTGCATCCCAAGGTAACAAGATAGACCATCATTTAGATGTAAGTATTGTTGGTCAGATAAGAAATATGTTATATAGGAGTTTATGTCTAAATGTTCTACCTGTAGTTAGTGAAGGTAGAACACCAGAGACATCTGGGAAATTAAAGTTATTAGATATCCTAATGTGAAAATGGGAGATTATATTGATGGATTTCATCATAGGGTGTTAAGGTCTAAGAGGGGACATTATACCATTTGGGTCATCGATGATAGATTGACCAAAGTTGATTAGACACGAAGATAGTAAGTTATTCAGTCCAAAATGTGTCCGGAACACCACAAATGAGGTGGCGCTCATAAGAGATTATATGAGAACTACCCAGCGTAGGCCGAAGAGATATTCGAACACCATACGCTTTTAAAGGTTACTCCAATAAGATGAAATTTTGAGGTTTGGACCTAAGGGGAATTTAACTCCCCGATATATTAGTCCTTTCACAATCTTGGATGGGGTGGGAGATGTCATTCGACCTTACTCGATCACCTTCATTATATGCATGACGTTTTCCACGTGTCTATGTTAAGTAAGTTCTTGAGGGTGGAGTTGGCGCATTAACATATAGATATAGACATGATTGAGTTACGGTTGAATGCGAGTATAAGGAGTGACGACATCATATATTAGGTTGAAGAGAGAGCATAGTCTACTTAGTAATGTGAGGATGTCATGCTGGATATATATTTATATATCTTTGAGTTAGGTATTTAAAAGAATCGAATTTTGAGGACAAAATTCCGTATTTAAGGGGGGAGGAATGCAATACCCATATCTTATATGACATTTATTTAATTGTTAAATTGATTATTGGGTATTGATGAGTTGGTATTTCATATGATATGTTGTATGTCATTTTATGATTTGAGAAGTTGGACTTTTGATATGCCATTTTGTAGATTGATATATGACTTTGAGATGTTACATATGTTATATTAGGTAATTAAGTTTTGTATTGATTGGACTGATATTTCAATAGATGTTGGTGAAATCATAATAATTCATTAATATAAATATTTTAAGTCACTTAGTATTATGGACGAGTAAGGAATGATTAGGGACTAGGTGTCAGAGGTTTCCTTGTTTATATTATTTCCTCAGAATCAGGTCCCACTAATTGTGAATTATGTTCTTATCATACCGAGTCACTATTTATTTAATTACCCATTTTATTCTAAAGTGCTTTTCAAACTCTCTCTCTCTCTCGGGAGACATAAGGCTTCCCTAGGTTTTGCATGGTTGTCATGCCTGCCATGGCCAAAATAACTCAACAAACATCCTCTTCAAACCCTCTCAAACCTCCAGAACCCCCGAACCCATGGACTAAATCGTTTGCTAGTGTACTAGTAAACAACACTAATAAAAAAAACTATCATCTTACAAGGTGTAAAACGTGACTATGTGATAATTAATTAAATTTATAACTTTCTACGTTGGCACACTTATTTAATTAGTGTCTATTTTTAAACCAAAATAAATCAGCCCCAAATCATTCAACTGCGTGTGTGCGTGTGTCAAACCATAAAATAAATAAAGTATGTGACACAAGCTTAAGGAAAAAATCCCCCCAAAGGGCAAAACCTTTTATTTCACTATAATTTGTAAGAAAACGGCTTACACGGATTACAATGAAATAGGGTGACATACGAAATACCCGCAGGTGTCAGTTTCGATGTCTCGGCTGGAACTTTCCCTTTCCAGGAGGGCAGCAGTGAAGAAGAAGACGGCTCCTCCACAAGTTACGGCTGTAATTTTCCCTTTCCAGGAGGGCAGCAATGAAGAAGAAAAACGTTTCTCCACAAGAGTGAACTTTATAAGGACTCCCTCCACAATAGCACGCAGCTATCGGTTGTAGAGTTTTCTCCACAAAGAATAAACCAAAGCAAAATATGTTCTTGGGTTCCACAAAACAATTCACATAAAAGTAATTGGGATTTTTGTGAATTGAAAACAAAAATATTTAAACCCTTAAAATTATTGGAGAAAAACTTTCTGCCAAAAGGTATTGAATTAAATCTGGGAAGATACACAAAAATTTCAAAAGAATAAGACTCTTAAAAGTTGAAACTGTTCTCCACATTTTTCTAGGCTGCCAGGACCCCTTTTTATACAAACTCTGAGTCAGTCAAAAGATAAGCATTACAGCAGCGTGTCAGCCAAAAAGCAGGGTCGTTCGAACGAGAACCCCATCTCGCTTGAACGAGATCGCGTGTCGTTTGAACGACTATGCGCGACATCCTAATGTCGTTCGAACGAGATAGAGATCTCGCTTGAACGACCTTGGCATCGAAACCGAGGTACGTTTACTGCAGTAACAACTTTTCACAAAGCTTTTCAAAACAAAACTTTCTCTTAATAACAGTTATAAAACCTCTTTAAAAAATATTTTTATATAAAAGTTTTTTTAAAACCCTTTTAAAAATATCCCAACACTCTTAATATGAAATGTAAATGAAACTTTAAATATTATATTACCAAATGTCATATTGTTGGGCTAAAATGTTGAATACCACTTGTAATTCGGATTCGTCTTTTGTAGATGAAAATTTCTTCAATTCTTTGACGACTTGTAACGGTATACGACATAATTAATTGTGTTGCACTTATTAAAAATATGTCCTTACAAATCTCCCCCTATGTCTATGCCGGTACATACATAAAAATATCTGAATTATCTAATACCAAAATGCCTACACAAATCTACCCTCACATGAATCCCAAAACTGAAAAGGTAAATTTTGCAAGTTCTCAAATTTTTCTTCAACATCAAAACTCTCAAAGCTTTTCTCATCAGGATGTGCAACATCATGATCTTCAATCTTTGTACCTACACACATGAGATAAAGCAAAAACCTTCGTGATGCATCGAGTTTGAAATGATATAGGAATAAAGCATTAATAATCAAATGTCCCCCAAAATGCAAAAACTCCCCCATAACATGATAATTCTTTCTCCCTCTTTTTATGATGTCCCCAAATAGACAGCTAAGACGAAAAAAATCAAAATATGGAGTGTCACGATAAAATGCATAGCAAACTAGAAACAAGATACGCGCATGCAAAGGAGTATCTCAAAAATTTCACAAACTATTTTTGGATTTTTCAATTTTTCATACAAAAATAAGATACTAAAAATCACACCATGGATTTAAACTAAAACAACCAAGTCATGTAAATGGAATGAATGGGGGTGAACACATTCGATAGGTAAATAAACTCAATCAATCATATGTGCACGATGCATATGTATACCCCTAACGAATGAACATCAAAAGTATCCTTAGGTGTAAAAAATTGTTGAATTTAAATGACATCGTCTTATGCAAATCAATAAATCAAAGTCTAAATGAGTTCCACACCTAGGGGTGTGCGCGGTCCGGTCCGATCCGTTTTTGGGGTATTTTTGGGACCGGACCGCATTAATCGATCTTAAAAAATTACGCACCGAAACCGGACCGAAATTATCGGTCTCGGTCCTATTCAGTTTTCAAACGGTCCGTGTTCGGTCTCGGTCCTATTCAGTCCATACCAATAAAAAACAACACATTTTTTTATTATTAAAATCAACACTTTTTTTTTGTAAAACTACATTTTTATTAAAAAATAGCACATATATCGAATCATTCCTAAAAATTAACTCAAATATATCCCAAAACTAAAATATCACACAATTTATATGTCCCAAGAGAAGGAATACGTAAAAAAAATCTTTATTGTTTGCAAATAAAATACAACTCACCTACCTCCCAAGAGAAGGAATTACTTGATGAATAACCCACTGTGAATCAACCACACCAATTTTCATGAGCAGGCTGTCAGAAGGCAAGCCAAACTAATTAAATAGTCAAAGTATGCAGTGTAATAGTTTAAAAGATGCAGAACTTAAAATGCTAAATGAAATAAGGCAGTCGAAACCTCTCCTTGGATTATTGAGACTAACATTTATGCAGCATAGACATTGCCCATTTATATAAGTCCTGTTGCACAATTTTTGTCCTGTTGGTTTAAAAGATGCATACACACACACACACACACATACACACACACACACACACACACACACACACACAGAGAGAGAGAGAGAGAGAGAGAGAGATCCATTTATATTAGTCCTGTTGCACAATTTTTATGAGAAAACAAATCCATGAAGTTAAATATTTTCGTATCATCATTAATGCAAGACATTTATGGCCAAGAGTAAAGTCCATCCATATCCTCTTATACATGCAGCAAACAAAATCCTTGTTACCTGCAAGGGTACTCGCAATCAACGAGATATAAAAATAGTCAACCATTTCAAATCCCCACAAAATAAGTGTTCTTGCTAAACTTTGCCTACCCCTTCACAATGATCTTCCACAAACCCATACTATAAGAAAATTTAGCAATCCGAATAATCCAACAATGCTAAAAACTGCCATATCTGCCAAAAACCACTCTTTTCCACAAACTTTCCTCTTCCTAAACGAATTTCTAGAGCCAAAAATCACAATAGAGCTTGATTAAAAGAGCCCAAGTCCTTTACTTGTCCCAAGTCCTCCCTGATGGAAAGGCCTACATAATGACTTCCAATCAATAGGTGGTATTTATAATCCTCTTTGTACCTTTCAGAGGTGTGCATTTTTTCAAACTTCGGATTTATGGAAAACTGATACAGTTTTTCCAATTTTGGTATACTATTTTCAATTTCCAATTTCCAACTTTTTTGGGGGGAAAAGACCGAATAGGAATCTATATTAATTCTGAAATTCTGATTTTCCAAATTTGCAGATTCAATATTTTCGGAGTTATGCCGATCTTATTTTTGTGAAAAAGTGGCATTTTTTTCCGAAATTATATAACTCGGAATTTTTGCAATGTACTTTCTTGGGAAGCTATACAGGCAACAACTTGAGAAGGAGAGTGCTAATCACTTGGGAAGATATCCATAGAAATTGGGGCTTCATGTGCAAGAGATATGGGGAAGGGATATTCACTTGCCCCTTCCATTTTTTTTGGGTGATCGGACACTTGCCCCTTCATTGTGCTTTACAACTATACATTTTAATTCTAATGTTGTTATTCAAGATGAGTTCGTGGAGACCCAATACTAGAAAATTTTGGGTTTTATTCACAAACAACATTTCTTATTTCATACTACCAGTCCCTACAACATTTTTTATTTCATACTAACAGATCCAACTTTGTCTTGATCATATTTTATGGATGAGTTTTGTAAAAAAAAAATAACAGATGAAACCAAAAATCTACCTTGATCAGAAATGTACCAAGAAGGAAGTGGAAGGGTTTGTTTGCTGTCGGGGGAGACTAAGGGAAGGGAGAGCAGCCGGCCGTAGAGAGCAGATCTTGGCTCGCACCTAGAGAGAGAGAGAGAGAGAAGAGAAAATAACAACTTAGGGTTATGTTGGGTTTGGTTGGGTTTCAAAAGTAGCGTGCGTGTGTGGGTGCTACTTGTTATGAAATTAAATATATATATATATATATATATATATATATATATATATATATATATATATAAGCGGTCCAGTCCGGTCCAAACCCTAATTTTACGAGACAAGACCTAAATCGAACCGCATTATGCGGTCCTGAATATTTTTAGACCGAATTAAAAAAAACCGCAAAAGCGTGTTTAGTCCGGTTCGGTTTTTTCGATCTATTCGGGTTCGTGCACACCTCTATCCACACCAATAACGTCCAAAACTATTTAACACTTTTTCAAGATTTTCAAGGACGTGCAAACCCGTTAAAAATCTCCAAACAAACACCCTCATAGATATTTTCTTTTAGAGGTGATAAACTAAATTCTCAAACTTTGGAGAATTGGTGCAAAAACCTAAATGGCCCATAATTTGGCATGAATTTCTTTTTATTGCCTTAAATTTTTTTTTCGGGCTCTTTTAAACCTCTTTGGACCCTGGATAATAAAATTCCTCCATTTTTAGGTCCAATTTAACGGTGGCTTAGTATTCGCAAAGTCAAAATGAACCTTTCGCAGCTCTTCCCCGTTTTTAAACAAAGCACACAAACTCACAAAACGGTTCTTATATGCACAATTTTCTTATCAAAATTTATCGCGCTTGGTTCGTTTTAAAGGATATGATTGAAGTGAAAACACCCAAACGACATGTGATAAGACAAGCACAATAATCAAACAAATTCGTGCATGTGTGCAATAAAAAAAATCATGAGTCAAACATGTAGGAAGTAACACTAAATTACATCTCAATGATTCTAAACATTATAATGCACAAGGATGAATTGACCTATTATCTCAAAACATTATCAAATAGTCACATGAAAAAAATGGAATGACGTTGTGACATGTACTTTTTGTTTTATGGTTTGACACGCACACACGCACTTGAATGATTTGGGGCTGATTTATTTTGGTTTAAAAATAGACACTAATTAAATAAGTGTGCCAACATAGAAAGTTTCGAATTTAATCAATTATCACACAGTCACGTTTTACAAATTGGTATCAGAGCTTATTTAAGCGATCGCCACTTTACAAATTGGTATCAGAGCGGGTTACGCTAATTTATCGCGTGATCCTCATTTTTTAAGGATTTATTTTTTTGATACAATTTGACTTCTCACCTTTTTACAAATTGGTATCAGAGCTTATTTAAGCGATCACCACTTTACACAGGGTGAACTAGCAGTTTTTTTTTTAGAAGATGATATCAAAACCCTAGCAGAACCATTCAAATATTCTGTAATTGGCAAGTTATCACATGGAAGGCCAAATATTGATATGGTTAGCAAAATATTTATTTCTTGATCCCTCAAAGCAACCTATACTATTGGGTTATTAGACTCATCAGACTTAATTATAAAGAGGATTATGTAAGACTATGGTTACGTGATCAATGGTACATTGGAAAACACCCCATGAGAACGTTTAAATAGTCTCCAAATTTCAAGCCTGAAGAAGAAAGCTCAATCGTGACTATTTGGATCAATTTACCAAACCTTTCCATTCACTTTTATGCCAAATCCTCTCCATACTCAATTGTCCAACTTGTTGGAAAACCCTTAAATATGGATGCCTCAATAGCTTCAATCACCCGACCTAGTATTGCTAGAGTTTGTGTGGAAATTAATCTAATGGAAACTCAACCAAGAAGAATATGGATAGGGTGTGGTAACAAAGTCTTATGGCAATCAATAGAATATGAAAACATGCCATATTTTTGTCAATATTGTATGAAGAAGGGTCATTGCGAAGTGTAGCGTCTGATCAAGAACCCCCTCACCAAAGACCTAACAACGAAACCTCCTAATGATGTAGAATCCACCACTAAGATTATGAAGAAACCAAAAGTAATAACTAAAGTTTACCAATAAAATCCCCCCTCAAATTCTGATAAAGGCCACGATATCATTAACACTCAGCAAGAAGATCCCTCTCATGCCTCAAATTTGAATTATGGTCAAGTCTCTATCTTAAAAAACCGGTGGAAACCATTCAAAACCATACTGATAAGACCAAATTAGGACACCTCTCAAATGAAGATTAGATGATTAAAGACCAATGCAACCTTTTCTGCAGAGGTACAAAACTTCCTCACAAAGTAAAACATCAAGTTTATAAAAAATCTTTCCACACTGATTCAGAAGAAAAAAAATGATAGAAGTGCCTTTTATTGAGGAACTTAAAACATTTGCTAGTTGGTTTGACAAAAAATGGAACAAGTAGAACAAAAAATATGATAGTAAGGCCAAGAAGTCAACCCCAGATCTGGTAGAGATAACGAAACCCCTCAAAACAGTTAAACGTGCCAAATTTATTCCATTTGACCCCCCTTTTAAGAGATTTACAAGATCTTCAAGTAAGAATCATACTAAAACTCTTTCCCTTCCTTATCAATGATCAATTTTGTTTATTAGAATGCTAGAGGATTGGTAAAAAAAATCTACAATTAGGAGGATCAAGAGACTAGAAAAATTACATAACCTGCCTGCTATGGCTTTAATTGAGCCCAAAATTGATGCAATAAAGATTGCCAAATTCCAGCAGATATGGAAATTCCCAAATAGATCTTTTAATTATTACAATAAGATATGGTTTCCATGGAATAATGAAATTAATATCAATGTTTATAGAGATGAAGATCAGTTTTCATGCCTGCAAGTGGCATCTAATTTTCTACATAATCCTATTATAGTTATCATAGTGTATGCTAAACGCACTGCCTTGGAAATAAGATATCTATGGGCATCTTTTGAATATATTACAATTAGTTATCCTATAACTCCCAAGGTAATCATTGGTGACTTTAATGTTTTATCCAAAGAAGAAGAAAAATCAAGAGGGGCTTAGGTAGAATTTAATGTATGGAGGACTTTAATGAGATGATAACTGCTTGTTCTCTAAATGATTTAGGTTACTTAGGTTCAAGATTTTCTTGGACCAATAATATAACCAATGGGACCATTTTTAGAGGATGGATAGAGGGTTAGTCAATCAGTTTGGCTTCAAGATTTCCCAATAACAACCATCAACCACCTTCACAGAAATTGCTCATACCATAGCCTTCTGTTGATGTCTATAAAAATGAAATAGGATGATAAAGCCCATAAAATTTCTCCATATGTGGTGCATATATTCGAACATTCAAGACATTATTAAGGATTCATGGTATCCTCAAATTCAATCCCCTCTTATGGATCTTTTTGCTATCAAACTCAAAAGACTTGGATAAAACTCAAAGAGTGGAACAAACTTCACTTCAAGAATATTTTCCAAAATATTAATGATCTTGAAGACTCAATCATCATAAAAGAACATGCCTTTGAAAGTGATCCAAATGATAGTACCAGATTTGATATGAATGAAGCTAAAGCCAAACTTAATACAACCTTGAGAAGAGAAGAAAGCTACTGGCATCAGAAGATCAGGGTGAAATGGATGCTTCTAGGAGATCAAAACACAAAATTTTTTAATGCCAATGTGAAGGACAAAAAGAGAAGATTATTTATTAATATAATTAAGAACTCTAATGATCAATGGGAATATTCAAAAGAAGAGATAGATTTTTTTATTAGTTATTTCAAACCCCTCTGGCAGGTTGATTACATAGATATCAACACCAACTTCTTAGATGTTATCAACAAAAGCATTTTAGAAGAGGTAAATGATAGTATAACCAAGTTTCTAACGGTAGAAGAGATCTTTTCAGCCATTTCAAACCTTAATTCTTCCAGTGCTCTAGGTCTAGATGGCTGTGATGGAGAATTTTATACAAAATTCTAGGAAACCATAAAGTATGACCTAATTTTGTCCATTCATTCATTATTTGCTGGAAATGAAATCCCAAAAATCTAGTCAAGCACCTCCATAGTGTTGATTCCTAATATAAAGTCCCCCTCTCAATACTCTAATTACAGACCTATAAGCCTATATAATTTTTCAAACAAAATCATCTCTAAGATCCTTTGTGATTGACTTGTTGATGTTCTTCCCACTATTATTTATTCTAATAAAAGTGCCTTTGTTAGAGGTAGAAGTATTCATGATAATATTTTGCTGGATCAAGAAATGGTCCACTATATTGGTAGAAAGCTCATGGTTCCAATGTCATTATTAAATTGGATATAGAAAAGGCTTATAATAGGGTTTGCTGCCATACTTATGTGTAGTTCTTAGAAGATTTGGGTTCAATGAAGTCTTTATAGACATGGTATGGAGGTTTATTTCAATTAACTCGTACTCTATTTTAATTAATGGGAAATCAAATGGCTTTTTCAACTCTACAAGGGGCTTCGGATAAGGAGACCCTTATCTCCAGCCCTATTCATTATATCAACAAAGGTTCTAAGCTGACAATTAGACTAACTCTTCCTCAACAATAAGGCAGTGCCCTTCAATCATCCTCAAGGTAGCAGTTAGTCTCTCATATTAGATTTGCAGATGACCTCATTATTTTCACTAATGGTCCCAAACATAGCCTCAAGGCTATTATAAAAACTTTAAAAGAGTATAAATTCAACTCAGGTATGTTAGTGGACTCTTTTAAAAGTTCTTTTTATGTTGATCCTAAAATTTGTCCATCTAGAAAGGCTGATATAGATAAACATACAAGTCTGAGATCCAAAACACTGCCAATGAAATACTTAGGAGTACATTTAACCAAAGGAAGAAGGAAAGCAATTATTTATTCAGAGAAACTTCAAAATATCATAGACAAACTTCAGGCGTGGTCCTCCAAAATCATTTTTTAAGAAGGTAGATTAACTTTAATCAAGCATGTGATTTCTTCAATACCCATATATAAGCTTTCAGTTCTTACCCCTCCAAAAACAGTCCTCAATAGGCTTAATAATACCTTTAGAAAATTTTATTTGGGGGGGGGGGGTTGCAACAAGAAAAAACCTTTGTAATGGATCAAATGGGAAGAGTTGTGTTATCCTTATGAAGAAGGTGGTCTAGATATTAGAAGAATGGAAGATATTATCCAAGTAGGCAGTCATAAACTCTACTGGAAATTCAAAGTTGACAATGGCCTATGGGAAAATTTCATGAGAAACACAAGAAAGAGGAGTATTACTAACAACAGTTCTCCCATTATGAAGACAATAGCAGGAGTTAGAGAATTAGCTGAAGAATTTATTGACAAAGATAAGACCCTTTGGTTCCCTTCTACTACTAGTGAATTCACTTTTAAATCTGCCTTCAACTTATGTAGACAAGCTAAAGTCATTTCTATTAGTGGCAAACTCAACTAGATGTCTCATTGTCCCATTAAAATATCCAATTTCATTTGGAAACTCCTCAATAGTGATATCCCTTTAGATTCTGAGATATAAAAAAGGGAATCAAACTGGCTTCTAGTTGCAGAGGTTGTAAAATAGAGGTAGAATCTATCAAGCATGTGTTCTTTCACTACCATTTATCAAGAGAAGTGTGGGTCTTCTTCGGCAAAATTTTTTGGATTACTGTTAATTACTCTTCAACCAAATTCAATCTCCTCTCTTGGTGGATCACAATGCCATCTAAAAACCATCAGAAACTCATCTTCAACTTCCTGCACAAAATCATTCTTTGGGAAATTTGAAAACCCGAAACCAAAATCATTATTTGGATCACAATGCCATCTAAAAACCATCAGATTCATCTTCAACATCCTGCCCAAAATCATTCTTTGGGAAATTTGAAAGCCAGGAAACAAAATCTGTTTGAAAATGACAATATTCTCCCAAGCCAAAGCATCAAAAACATTTTCTCCACCATGGAAAATATTAGCTTCAACAAAGAATCCAAAGATAAAAGGAGAGTGTAACTTAAACCTCATACCTAAACAAGTATGTAGGGTATATTAGTATATATATTTATTTTGAATGGACTAAATAAGTTGGGGTAAGTGTCCAAGTGGTAAGTTTATGGGGTTTGGAGCTTGAGGTCATGGGTTCAATCCCTAGGAGGCACACTAAACACTAATAGTCTTTGATTGGGCCTTGGGGTTTTTAGGCTTCTCTTGAGTGCCCAAATTTTTTAACCTTTTTATTAATTCGTTTTTATCTATTTTTAAACACGTTTTTAATTTTTTGACTTAGTCTCCTATTCTAAATAATCTACCCGTTAGTGGACCACTTCCCACGTTTTTTTTATCAATTTATGTATAAAACAAACACTACATCTTTAGAAAAAAACACAGAATTTTTTTTCTATCTCTTTCACTTTCTCTGTAAAAAATTATTTGCCTATTTTCTGCAATAATTTTTATATTCATTATTTATTTAGGAGTGCTGGAGTATCCTGAGAGTTCCAAGATTTAAACATTAAGCTGGTGTTTAGATCTAATCGTTGAATCCTGGGAGGTGTTTGCTCACGAGGTTGACAACTACAAATATCAGCGGGCAATTTCACTTTTAGGACTTTGTGTCAAACACAAACCACGATCGATAAGTTCTTCCTTTTTTTATCTTTTTCGTATTTGGATTTTTTCATATATTTTGCATTTATTATTTCCAACAATCTAAAGGTTAAATTTATGTGTTATTCTACAACCTGCTATGGAAAATTCTAATGCAAAATACTCTGAAAAATCTGAACTGTTTGATGGAAGGAATTTTAAGAGATGGCAAATGAAACTGCAATTTTACCTAACAACTCTTAAGGTAGTTGATTTAATTGCATCTCATAGACCTTCTATACCTGAAGAACTAGTTGTTTGAAAACAAAGGGATTATATGTGTAGGAATTATATTCTGAATTGTCTCTACCTTGAACTGTATGATGTCTATTGGTCATGTCCCAATGCTAAAGAATTATGGAACACACTGGATAAAAAATATGCAACTGAAGATGCTAGGTATAAAGAATTTGTGGTTGGAAAACTTTTAGATTTCAAAATGGAAGATAATAAATCTATTGTGTCGTAACTTGAAGAACTACAAATTATTATTTATGAAATTATGGCTGAGGGTTATAGTATATGTGAGGGATTTCAAGCGTCGTCTATAATTGAAAAACTGCCACCTTCTTGGAAAGATTACAAAAACGGTCTTAAACATAAGAAAAAAAATGACAATAGAAGATTTGATAGTTTGTTTGAGAATTGAGGAAGACAATAGGAATGCAGAACTTCAGCAAAAAAAATTTGAATTCAGTTCTAAGGCTAATTTGGTCGAGGAGAAATTAAATGGAAACCAAAAACAGAACCAGTTTAAGCCTAACCATCCAAACTAGAAACATGGGCACCATAAACCAAACAAGAATTCGAGGTCCAACCATAAATTCAAACCTAATGATCAGAATAAAAATTCTAAACCTCAGTTTAATCTAAACCTGCAGGTCAATGCTTTGTGTGTGAAAAACCAGGTCATTACGCGAAAGATTGCAACTTTAGGAAGAGTCAGAATGTGAAGCCTCAAGAAAATTTAACCGAGGAGGGCAAATTTCCTGCTGCGGTGACTGAGGCAAATATTGTGAGTAACATGACAAACGGGTGGCTTAATTCTGGCGTTACCAAGCATATTTGCGGCACGAGAGGTGCATTCACTGTTACGGGTGAGGGTGAACGTCTGTACATGGGAAACTCCTCTTCGTGTAAGGTTGAGCGGAAGGGAATCGTAGTTTTAAAGTTCACTTCAGGAAATGTTCTTAACTTGAAAGATGTTTTATATGTCCTTGAGGTTAGGAAGAATCTGGTGTCCGATTTTATCTTAGTTAAGAAGGGTTTTTAAATTTTTTTAGAGAGTGATAAGGTAGTTATGACTAAGGGAGGTGCTTTTGTGGGGAAAGGTTATGTTCACGAGGGTCTTTTCAAACTAAATGTAATCATGCCTGATAATAATAAAACATCTACTTCTTCTGTTTATTTGATTGATTTTCTGATATGTGGCATTTTAGACTTGGTCATGTAAATATGGCATCCATTAAAAAATAATGTTTTTGAGAAACATTCCAAAATCTGATATTTCTTCCAACTCTAAATGTGAAATATGTGTTGAATCAAAATATGCTAAAAAACATTTTTCGAGTGTCGAAAGAAGTTCAAATGTTTTAAGTTTAATACATTCTAATCTTTGTGATTTAAAAGGTTATTTGACCAGTGGTGGAAATAAATACCTCATTACTTTTATTGATGATTACTCTCGTTACTGTTATATTTATCTCCTTACAAGTAAAGATGAGAGTTTCTCAAAATTTATTTCTTATAAATTAGAAGTTGAAAAATAATTGAAAAAATCCATTAAAATATTAAGATTCGATAGGGGAGGAGAATACACCGGTGATCTTGATAAATATTGTAAAGATAATGGAATAATTCATCAAGTTACTCCTCCTTATTCACCTCAATCTAGTGGTGTGGCTGAAAGAAAAAATAAAACTCTTAAGGATATGGTAAATTCTATGTTAACCACTTCAGGATTACCTTATAATATGTGGGGTGAGGCACTTCATACTGCTTGTTATATTCTTAATAAAATACCTTTTAAGAATAATGATAAAACTCCTTATGAAATGTGAAAAAATAGAAAACCTTCTTATAAACACCTTAAAGTGTGTGGGTGTCTTGCTAAGGTTTCAATACCAGTACCTACGAGAACTAAACTTGGCCCAAAGACTGTTGATTGTGTTTTTATAGGTTATGCTAAAACCGGTAATGCATATAGGTTTCTTGTAATTGATTCTAAAAATTAATATATGGATAAAAACACTATTTTTGAGTCAAGCGATATTGAATTTTATGAGAACAAATTTCCTTTTAAAGTGAGAAGTGAGGGAACTAGTAGTTATGTTCCAGTGGGTCCTAGTGTTAGAAATGAATCTTCAAATTCAGAAGAAATTAAAATTAGAAAAAGTAAAAGACCTAGGATAGATACTTCTTTTAGTCCTGAATTTTTAACATACTTAATGGAAAATGACCCCGTCACTTTTAGTGAGGCAATATCCTCACCCGATTCTATTTTTTGGAAAGAAGCTATAAATATTGAATATGATTCTATTATTTCTAACAACACTTGGGAGTTAGTTGACTTGCCTAAAGGATGTAAAACTATTCGATAAAAATGGATTTTTAAAAAGAAATTAAAAGCTGTTGGTTCTATTGATAAATTTAAGGCAATATAGGTAGCTAAAGGCTATAGGCAAAAGGAAAGAATTGATTTATTTGACACTTACTCTCCTGTTACTAGAATAACATCTATTAGGCTATTAATTGCTATTGTTTCATTACGTAATCTGATAATTCATCAAATGGATGTGAAAATGGATTTTTTGAATGGATATCTTAAAGAAGAAATTTATATGTATCAACCCGAGGGGTTTATAGTCCAAGGCCTTAGTAAAAAGTGTGTAGACTTAAAAAAATCTTTATATGGACTAAAACAAGCTCCTAAACAACGACATGAAATTTTTTATAAAGTAATGATCTCTAATGATTTTAACATTAATGAAGCGGATAAATGTATTTATAGAAAATTCAAGGATAATTCCGGTGTGATTATTTGGTTATATGTGGATGATATGCTTATTTTTGGTACTGATATGGATGTAGTTAATAAAACTAAAAGTTTCCTAAGTAAGCAATTTGATATGAAAGCTTTGGGTGTTTCCGATGTTATACTTAAAATTAAAATCATTAAAAATTCTGAAGGAATTGTTTTAACTCAATCTCATTACGTAGAAAAAGTTCTTAGAAAATTTGAACAATTTAATTGTATTCCTGCTAAGACACCTTATGACCCTAGTTGTCACTTAAGGAAGCATTCTGGTCCTGGTGTATCATCATTAGAATATTCTAGAGTTATTAGTAGTCTAATGTATCTTATGAACTGCACTAGACCTGATATTGCATATATTGTGGGTAGACTTAGTAGATCTACTTGTAATCCTAATAATGAACATTGGGATGCTTTGATTAGAGTTTTGAGATATGCAAAATACACAGTAATAATGGTATTCATTATGTTAGATATCCTGCTGTAATTGAAGGCTTTTGTGATGCTAATTAGATTTCTGATAATGATGAATGTAAGTCCACGAATGGATATGTTTTTGCCTTGGCAGGAGGCACTATATCTTGGAAATATACCAAGCAAATGTACATAGCTAGATCCACCATGGAGTCTGATTTCATAGCATTGGATAAAGCAAGTGAAGATGTTGAATGGTTAAATAATTTCATATTAGACATCCATTTATGGCCAAAACCAGTTCCAGCTTTGTCCATTCACTGTGATAGTCCAGCAGGGATCGCAAGAGCACATAATAACTCCTACAATGGAAAGTCTAGGCATATCAAGAGAAGACACAACACAGTGAGACAGCTATTGAAATATGGAGTTATAGAAATCGACTATGTCAAGTCAAAGAAAAACCTGGTAGATCCATTGACTAAAGGGCTAGCTAGAGAGAGAGTTTATCAAACATCGAGGGGAATGGGCTTAAAGCCTATTAATATCTAAATCACCTATAATGGAAACCCAACCCATATGACTGGAGATCCCAAGATCTGGGTTCAATGGGATAACAAAGTTATACGAGTGATTTGTGGGCGTAAAAATTTAAGTTTTACTTAAAACCCATTCCTATGATGTAGTACCTCTGTATCGATGGAGGATGAGATTTAATCTCTTAATGCTTTATATAACTGTTATTCAGTGGGGTGTGAGATACAGTACACACTTGTTAGAAGCACCTATATGAGTGTGGTAGTGGGACCGCTTCCTATGAGAATTAAGGCTGATTCTCTAGAGCACTCAAGAAACCTGGGCATGTTCATGTTCGAAACGAGCACAACCGTGGGAACTCGATGATAAATTTTGAGAGTCACGTGGGTGTTCTATTGACTTAAGTGTACAACAATGGTGAAATAGTTCAAGACAATGGTGAAATAGTTCAAGACATTAGTGGAGATTTTTGCCCTTTTTATTAATTCGTTTTTATCTAATTTTAAACCCGTTTTTAATTTTTTTGACTTAGTCTCCTATTCTAAATAATCTACCCGTTAGTGGAGATATTAATTGGTTAGTTGCTTAAAACCACTACCCACATTTTTTGACCAATTTCTGTATAAAACAAAGTCTACAACTTTAGAGAAAAACATAGAAAAAAATTTCCATCTCTCTCACTTTCTCTGCAAAAAATTATTTGCCTATTTTCTGCAATAATTTTTTATATTTGTTATTTATTTGGGAGTGCTCGAGTATCCTGAGAGTTCCATAATTTAAACATTAAGCTGGTGTTTAAATCTGATTATTGAATCCTGGGAGGTGTTTGCTCACGAGGTTGATAGCTACAAATATCAACGGGTAATTTTACCTTTAGGACTTTGTGTCAAAAACAAACCTCGATCGATAAGTTCTTCCTTTTTTTATCTATTTCGTATTTGGTTTTTTTCATATATTTTGCATTTATTATTTCCAACAAAGTATTCTTCCACAAATGTGCTTGGTCTAAACCTCATAAAGGCACCTACAAACTCAGCATTGATGGATTATCCAAAATCAATCCAGGTCCCAGTGGGGTAGGAGGAATGATTAGAGGTGATAAAGGGCATCTCATAGCGGCCTTTAGTGTAGATTTAGGAATTAACTTCTCCCTTTATGCAGACACCAAAGCTCTTGAGGATGGCCTTAAGCTTTGTCAGCATCTAAACCTTAACTAAATTTTGATTGAATCTGATTCTAAAGTCATTGTTGATCTTGTTCTAAAAAAATCCAAACCTCCTTGGATCATTCTAGACACCTTAAACCTCCTTGTCTTTCTAGATACATTTGAAATCAAGCACATATGGAGAGAATGCAAGTCATTAGCAAATGCCTTGGCCTATAATGCAGCCTCATCTAAAGAATCCTCTACATATTGGTCATTTGAATCTCTTCCTCATATCCTAAAAGATTTGTTAAACCTTGATAGGTAAAATGTTCCTAAAATCAGATCTTGGTCCAAGTAATGTAATGGGATTATTCTATAAAATCCCATACTTAATTTCCTTTAAGTTTCATTTTCTTTATTATGTAATGGGGATGGAGATAAATCCCCAAATTTATAGGGTTTCTTCTAGAGTATTGGCCTTGACCTCTAGATTCAGTACAAGGTTTGTAAGCCATGGAGAGATTTTTTCTCTATTTCATTATTTTCTAATAAAACGCGTGGGGCTACTGTTTCTCTTCCTAAAAAAACTACTTATTTAATTAATTATTAAAATTTAAACTTAAGCTACGGATACCGACTAATTTATTTAATAAGATAATTAATTGATTTAACAAGATAAATGACTTGTAGAATATGTTATCTTCTGGGTTAATTATGAGGACATTTAAAAAGTTCATTTTGAGCTAATTATACTATAATATTGGTCCATTAAGTTGATATATGGGTTGCGCCAAGTTTTAGGCCATTTGGAGCATGTTATGGGCCTTTTTAGTTAATGTTATTTTGGGGCTTAAGCCTAGTTTCGAGATTGATGATTTTAATAACCTAGTAAACGTAACCTAAAACATTAACAATTTATTGGGAGAATCCTACCTACTAGTTTAGAAGAGGGATAAGCCTAGATTTGGAGATTTGGGGATGGAGAAGCCTAACTTTGGAGATTTGGAGGAATTGGGGATTTATTATATAATCATCCAAAGGCAATTTTATTTTGTATGAGCATATAATTAGGTTTGTGTTGTAGTTAGGGGTGCACAACAAAACCGGAAATCCGATAAACCGAACCAAACTGACTGCATTGGTTCGGTTTGGATCGGTTTTTTTGCTCAATGGTTCGGTTCCGGTTTGAAAAAGAAAAAAAAAACGATACATCGGTTCGGTTCTCGATTCCAGGGTAAAAAAACCCAATCCGATCCGAAAACCGATCCGATCCGAACCAATCCGGGACCGAACCGATTTATAATTACATATATATATATATATATTTATTTAATATATTTAACACTTGTAATTTATATTTTTGTGATTATTTGAGTTTCTAACTTAAGTTATTGAGGTCAAAATTAATTTTAACCTTAAAAAAATTAGTTATGAAACACATTAATCTTAAAAAAAATTAGTTATGAAATATGATTTTGGAACCGAAAACCGATCCGATCCGATCCAGGAACCGCTGGTTCGGTTTGGTTCGGTTCTGTATTAAAGTCGGTTCGGTTCCGGTTCAAAAAATTTGGAACCGACCCAGGTCGGTTCGGTTCTAGGATTAGTACCAAAACCGATCCAAACCGAACCGTGTGCACCCCTTGTTGTAGTGATACTAATATGTTGGAATATTCTAATGAAATCATATAATATGATTTGTATTTACAATTAAATATATTATTAATATTAATATTAACGATATAATGACCCTAGTTTTGGTGTTGAAGAATTATTGAAGTTTTGTTCATAAATTAACTAATTAGCCCACAAATCCATGTAATTTGATCTTAAAATCATTAAATATGAGTCTTATTAGTTATAATATGTAAAATTACTCTATTCGTGTTCCCAATTGATTAGAATCTGTAGGTTAATTGAATCAATATTAGTGTTTGTCAATTTATAAAAATACCGCAAAGTACGGATTATTATAGAATAACGAGTGTAAGTACAGGTCGAACCCACAGAGATTTGTCAATTTTAATTTTTAAAAGAATTGCAACTATCCAACTAGAATAAAGTGGATAGAAAATAATTAGGAACTACGCTAAATAAAAACAACTACGATAAATGAGAGTAACACGAGAGATTTATAAATAATAAGGATTCGGGGTCCACTTATCATGTAACTAATATAAGAATAAAGCTATCATAATGAAAGAAAAATTGCAAGAATAAGTGGAGATTTTCATTAATAAATCAAACTTTCAATAAGTTCTCTCACAATAATCTTCAATCTTCTAAAAAAATGATAAAAACTTGGCCCTCAAATTGATTACAATCGCTCAAAGTTGCTCCCCAAAAATCATTTTTAAATTATGAGCCCAATGGTCCTTTTTATAGGACAAGTGGTGAGGTATTTGACTTGTGGTGGAACTCTTCCTGATTGTTCGAATGGCATTGGAAGCTATCTCTCCAACTCTTTAATCTTTGGATCGTGAAAAGGGTCGAATTTCCCCCCACTAGGAAACTCTTATCTTTTCTTATTCAACATGAACGCCGAGATTCATCCAAATCGAAGAATAAAAATTTCTGATTTTTTTTACGATTTCGCAAAGTGTAAATATGGCTTTTTTCGAACTACTGTAAAAATCATCTTTTTTGCGCCTTTTTCGGATTTACCACCAATTTGCGCCAAATTCCATCATTACCTACAAAATTTTCACCAAGAAACTTTTTTCACAAATTAGCACAAGAATATTATAAAATTATCGAAGTGCCCATTTTTTTACTAAGAATTGTCATTTTTAATTCAAATTCAATCATTCTTGTATTTTTTTCACTTTTTAATAAAATGATCCCAAGAACTTATTAAATAAACAAAAATGGGACTAACAAAGTATAAATTCGAGCATAAAATATAGAAAATAATGCATTCATCAATTATATAGAACATGAACCTAGGATTACTTTTCTAAATTTTGTGATTATACCATTAAATGAGTTTTTAATCATATAAAACTTATGGAAACATGTGGCTAGCACTTATATGTTGATTGTATATGGAGGATATGCACTGGTTTTGAGGTATATAGGTTGTAAGGTTTGGAGTATTGGAGTTATGGCCGGCATGGGAAAAAGCAAACAAAAGCACCCCACTGTACATCTCGGATCGATCCGATCGTGTGGTTATGCCAGTGTGAGTTGGTTTAAGGGTTTAACACGGGGTTTAAAGCTTGGTCATTTGAGAATATTTTAGATAAATATAAAATCAGTTGTAAATTAATAGGTATGGGTGTTTATATCTATGTTTGGAAACATGGGGATTAGGCCGATGTGTATAGTGTAGGGTAATGTTTATCGATTGCATAAATAAGGTAATAAATTATATTGAATTTATAAACCATCGATGATGTTTGTTTTATGTTCAAAATAAGTTTATAAATAGTAAGTTGTCAGATGTTTACCAAGTTTAATAACCCTTGGTGTTCGGGGTACAGTTTATATAAACGGTTAATGTTAAACACGAATAATAACATTAGAGTAAACAAGATTAAGTGTAAGCCTTGGGTAAGGTTTTGTTGATGACTTATTTTATTTATGTGCAATAATATTAGGTGTGTGTGTGTGTGTGTGTGTGTGTATGTGTGTGCGTGTGTGTGTGTGTGTGTGAGTGTGAGTGTGTATGTGCGCATGTGGGTAACTTACTAGTAGGAATTTGATTGGGCACCATAACGTTGACCACATATGGTATTCCCTATGATAGATACGGGCTCTACCTAGATCATATTTACCTCGATTGTATATGCTAAGGTACCCATTTCTCAAGTGTGATAACGAGGCCAGATCTTCTTTGTGATGCACCGTAAAATCTATTGCTAGATTGATCATGTCCAAAAATAAGTAATACAGGAGTTAAAATAATTAAGTACAAATATAAGCATGACTAAAATAAAATAAACTAACACAAATAAAAGATTATAATAATAAGAACATGAACAAACTAATAAACTCTGATACCAAAATCCGATAATAAATAAAATCTATCACTAAGAGTACAAACTGTCTCGCCAAAATAATACCCAATACTGTAATAGTAATGTTGGCTCCAATATGAAGAAACTAAATATAGTAATCTGACTCAAAGTAATACTAAAAAGGAAATACAGGAAATAAAAGTGAGCACACGGGCTCTACACCTACATCCTATGAAGAAGATGTAAATGGAACGAGTGAAAAGAGTTAAGGGCTATGGTGATAACTCTCGTCTGGGTACTGAAAGCAGATTTCAACAACAAGATAAAATATAAAAAGTCTACACATAATAAGAATTTAACTAAATTTGGACTAAAATAATAACCACGCACATTCTTCTCATATTTTAGTTGCATTTAAGTTAACCCGACCTAAACAACCTAAATACAACATGTGGTTCTAATATCAAGACCAAGTGAACCTAATGATTAGTTGTAATTCTTCTCAATTAAATATAATTAAGTGGTTCTATAATTAATGAACTATATACATCTTTGTAATAACCTCAGTAAAGATGTAAGGACATTTTTCACATGTCCGAAATGTTTCATTTATTTATGTCGTACGCCGCTACATTTGACACGTCACCTCACGATCTCACATGACGGCCTCTATCCGAATTCCGGGAATCAAGCATGCATTATCTCCACTAATGTGTCCCTCATCTGCATCAAAGACTTCACGTTCCTTGATTCTAGGCTCGTAATGCAAGTGGAACGCAAGAGAAGTCAAATCAGTGAAATAAGGCTTGATAGGGATGTTCAAGGGCAAATTGATAATTTTATAGCCACCTTCCGGAGGACCGGTCAACTGGAAAGTTGAATAGCTTTCCGCAACAAAGATACTGGAAGAAACGGTACCTCAATCCGAGCTACGGTGAACAAGTTATGGCCCGTTGAAAATGGAGATATGTTCATTGAAAAGTCTGGAAAATTTTCTAAGTGTTTAAGCACCAATTCCGAGCACACTTTCCCGAACCCAGACCCAAACCGGTTCGGAGGGGCGAACCGGTTCGCAGGGGTACCCGAACTGGTTCGGGGTACCTGTACGCTGGATAGAATTTCAGCAGTTTAAAATCGTGGGTCTCTTCATGGTTTTCCCTATAAATACCAACTTCGGGAGAGTTGTTTTGTAAGACTTTAGGAGACGAATTTGAGAGTCCAAATACATCTAGTCTTCATATTCTTGAGTCCCAAGACTCATGTTTTGATTCACATATCATTACCAAACCTTTGTGAATCCTTTAGCAACCCAAGAACACAACTTTGGTTTGTTCAACCCTTGTGGAGGAGACCGTTCTTCTTCTTCATTGCAGCCCTACTAGAAAGGGATAATTCCAGCCGCGACTACAGAATCCGATACCCGAGGGTAATTCTTAGTCAACTTGTATTTTCATTGTAATCCGATTGTAAGCCGTTTTCTTACAAATTATAGTGAAAATAAATGGTTTTGCCCCTGAGGGGGATTTTTACTTAATTGCATGTGTTTGAATGTTCTTGCGTAGATTATCAATTTATTCAATCACATACTGCTGCATGTTTAGGGTTTGTTTGTGTTAAAAGGGTTTTATATATAACTTGATCATTTGAACGCGAGCACACACGTCCTTTCAAATTGGTATCAAAGCAGGTTACGCTAATTTATCGCGTATTCCTTTTTTCGCAAAATTTTTCTAAGATATCAATTTTCCAAAAAAAATTGATTTTTGAAAAAGTGCGTGTTCAAATGGAGAAGTCATATTATAAAATGCCTATTTTTGACGGGTCAAATTATGCTTATTGGAAAGAATGTATGAGGTCGACTTTAAAATCCATTGATGAACGTGTCTGGATTTTGGTTGAACGAGGGTGGACTCCTCCCACTGTGACTGTTGATAATGTGACCAACTTGAAACCTGACACTTCTTGGACTGATGAAGAACTTAAATGGTCATCTTTTAATTCTAAGGGTCTAAGTGCTATTTCTGGGTCTGTCACACCTGATGAGTTCAAACGCATAATGACGTGCACCACGTCAAAGGAGGCATGGGATGTTTTGCAACTTACCCATGAGGGTACGAACGCTGTTAAAGAGTCTAAATTACAAAATTTGGCCACCCAATTTGAGACTATCACCATGTCTGAGTCCGAATGCTTTGATGAGTTTTTTGCACGCTTGTCGGACATTGTTAACACTAGTTTTAATTTGGGTGAGGTAATTGATAACACGCGTGTCGTTAAAAAGATTTTGAGATCTCTCCCAAAACGCTTTATTCCTAAAGTCACTGTTTTGAACTCTTTGGGAAATTTGAAATCACTTAAGTTGGAAGAACTTGTAGGAGATCTTCAAACCTATGAGATTGACATGTTTCCCAAAACCATTAAGGCTAAGGATAATGGGATTGCTTTAAAGACTCATTTTCAGAAAAAGAAAGAAATTTTTTTTGAGTCCAAGTCTGAATGTGATTTTGACTTAGATGACTTGGCCCTGTTTGCAAAAAATTTCAAAAGAATTCTCAAATTCAAGAAAAGTGGAAATTTCAATGATAAAAGGAATGTTGAGAAAAATATTTCTGAAAAGGAAAATGAGAAAGATTTCAGAGACCCTTCTAAGAAAGACAGTGAGCAATGTTTTGAATGCGATGGTAAGGGTCATAGAGCGTTTGAGTGTGCCACCCGTCTGAATAGAGAAAAGGGCAAAACTGTCCTCAATACTACCCTTAGTGACGACAGTGAGGTCGAGTCGGTGGACTCGGGAGATGAGTCACCGCATGAGCGTAACTTCACTGCGTTCATGGCTAGTCATGTGAGTACCTCCAATGCTTCTCACGACGATGAGGATGCTACGTCACAAGGACACCTCGACAGTAAGAGCGATGAGAGTGAAGGGGAGGATGAGGCAAGTGAGAGCGAGTGTGATCTCCCATGCGCTTACGCCGAGTTATATTCTGAGTTTTTTGAAACCAAGAAGCGTAACAATGCTTTAGCCCTTAGGATCACCGCTTTAGAGAATGATTTAAGATTGCTTGGAGAAAGAGAGAGTTGTGGTGAGAATGAGAGAAATAAAAAACTTGAGAAGATAAGATGTTTTGAGTGCGATGGGACAGGGCACAAGAAATTTGAGTGTCCCACTAGACTTAAGAGAGAGGGCAAGAAAGTTGATATGCCCACTTCTCTAAGTGATAGTGAGGATGATAATGGTGATGATAGTTTGATCCAAAATGCCTTTAGAAAGTAGTTTATCGAGACCATGGAAATAAAAAGGACTAATAGGATCCTAGGTCTTCGGATTGGTGTGTTGAAGGGAGAGAATGATAAGCTTAAAAGGGAAAAAGGTGACTTGACCAACACGGTGTCTAGTCTGATGACACGTGTATCCCATCTCGAGGATGACCTCAAACAAGCAAGAGAGGTTCAAGTCACATTAGAGAATTCACCCGAGCCTATATCCACCATTGTGAGTGAGTCCCATGGGTGTCCGTGTAGGAATGTTCATCCCAAAATTGTTGATAAATTACTTCCTAGACCGGTTTATGTTTGCTCCCACTGTAAGAAGCAAGGACATCTTAGGGAATTTTGTTCTAAGTTGGGTTTTGTGCCATATCATGCTACTTCACACATTCATGCACATGCACCCACTCATGATACTTTGCCTGCTCATGTTGATAGAGAGTTTGCACATATTCGCGAGCAAGTGAAGTTTTTGATCAAGACCACACATGATCTAGTGGAGTTGGTTCAAAAGATGTCACCATCTTTAGAAAACTCCACCGTTACTCCCGGTTGAGATCTAGTCTTGATTGATAGCATAGTTTGTTTACCTTTTTTACCTATTGCTAGCATGTATCATTAGTTAGTTTTTCATTTTTTTTAAAAAAAAAATACAAAAAGATTTTCTTTATTTTGTTTAAGAAAAGCACAAAAAGATTTTATTTTGATAAAATTTTTGAAAAAGACCAAAAAGATTTTTTGTACTTTTATGTACCTTTTATGGATGAGCATGTAAGATAGCCAAGTCACAACTTCATTCCATTTATCCATGTGACTGTTTGATAGAGATTTGAGAGGCTACATCATTTCATCCATGTACTTTACATTGATTGGAGTCTTTGAGATGTAATTAGTGATATCTTCCTACATGTTTGACTCCTATATCCTTTATTGCACACATGTACGACTATATTTGATTATTGCACTTGTCTATCTCATGATGGCTTGCGTGTTTTCATCTCAATCATGTCTATACAATGTACAATATGCGATAAAACTTGACAAGATTGGAATGCATGTAAAAACTATTTTGGTGAGACTGTGTGTTTTTGTATAACGGGGAGGGGCTGCGAAAGGTAATCATCTATCCTTTGCGCAAAAGCCACCGTTACAATGGACCTAAAAAATGGAGGAATTTTAATATCCGAGGTCCAAAGAGGTTAAAACAGCCCAAAAAAAAAAGTTACAGGCAATAAAAAGCAATTCATGCCAAATATGGGCCACTTAGGTTTCACCATCAATTCTCCAAAGTTTGAGAATTTAGAATGCCTCTATTCAAAATTATATCTGAGGGGGTTTGGTTGGAGAATTTTTAAACGGGTTTGCACTTCCTTGAAAGTCCTGAAAAAGCATAAAATCATTTTGGACGTTATTGGTGTGAAAATCATTTTGAGCTTTGATTTGTTGATTTGACTGTGTCAATATCTTATACTGTCACTCTTTTACACCAAAGGAAGCATTTGAGTTCATTCGCTAGGAATATCCAATATTCATCGTGCACATATGTCATGTTTGTATGCATTGATTTTTCTATCGAATTTGATCACACCACTTTATTTACGCTATCATTGACTTGGTTGCTTTGTGTTCAGCCATGGTGTGATTTTATCCATGTGACACCCCTCACTTGCTTATTTGAATTATTTCTCTCATTTGTCTATTTGGGGACATCATAAAAACGGGGAGAATGAATTATCTTATTATGGGGGAGTTTTTTTGAAATTTGAGATATTGATTATGTTTTTATCATATATTGATATCCATCTTATCTCATTTCAAACTCGATGTGTGTAGGTATGAAGATTGAAGATCTATATGTTGCACACCCTGATGAGAAAAGTTTTGAGATTCCTGAAGAATTGAAGAACAAACGATGAAGACTATTCATTTGTACCTTTTCCAGTTTTGGGTTCATGGGAGGGTAGATTTGTATAGGCAATTTCATATTTGATATTTCGGATTTTTTATGTATGTACCGGCATAGACATAGGGGGAGATTTGTAAGGACATTTTTCACATGTCCGAAATGTTTCATTTATTTATGTCGTACGCCGCTACATTTGGCACGTCACCTCACGATCTCACATGACGGCCTCTATCCAAATTTCGGTAATTAAGCATGCATTATCTCCACTAATGTGTCCCTCATCTGCATCAACGACTTCACGTTCCTTGATTCTAGGCTCGTAATGCAAGTGGAACGCAAGAGAAGTCAAATCAGTGAAATAAGGCATGATAGGGATGTTCAAGGGCAAATTGGTAATTTTATAGCCACCTTTCGAAGGACCGGTCAACTGGAAAGTTGAAGAGCTTGCCCCAACAAACATACTGGAAGAAACGGCACCTCAATCCGAGCTACGGTGAACAAGTTATGGCCCGTTGAAAATGGAGATATGTTCATTGAAAAGTCTGGAAAATTTTCTAAGTGTTTAAGCACCAATTCCCAGCACACTTTCCCGAACCCAGACCCAAACCGGTTCGGAGGGGCGAACCGGTTCGCAGGGGTACCCGAATCGGTTTGGGGTACCTGTACGCTGGATAGAATTTCAGCAGTTTAAAATCGTGGGTCTCTTCATGGTTTTCCCTATAAATACCAACTTCGGGAGAGTTGTTTTGCAAGACTTTAGGAGACGAATTTGAGAGTCCAAATACATCTAGTCTTCATATTCTTGAGTCCCAAGACTCATGTTTTGATTCAAATATCATTGCCAAACCTTTGTGAATCCTTTAGCAACCCAAGAACACAACTTTGGTTTGTTCAACCCTTGTGGAGGAGACCGTTCTTCTTCTTCATTGCAGCCCTACTGGAAAGGGATAATTCCAGCCGCGACTACAGAATCCGATACCCGAGGGTAATTCTTAGTCAACTTGTATTTTCATTGTAATCCTATTGTAAGCCGTTTTCTTACAAATTATAGTGAAAATAAATGGTTTTGCCCCTGAGGGGGATTTTTCCTTAATTGCATGTGTTTGAATGTTCTTGCGTAGATTATCAATTTATTCAATCACATACTGCTGCATGTTTAGGGTTTGTTTGTGTTAAAAGGGTTTTATATATAACTTGATCATTTGAACGCGAGCACACACGTCCTTTCAAAAGAAAAGACTATCACATAGTCTATTATCCAAATAAGTATGATCCAAACTCATACACAAAATAGGCTATGCACAATACGCACGTAAAATATGAAGGCCTATCCCTATTGCATTTGGGGATCATTCGTGCATACTAAGTATAGTTATAGGTCGTCCCATAATAATAAACTCAAATCATCAGTAAGAGATAAGTCATTAAAACTTCTAATCATTCGTAGAAACCTCCATACCCAAGTCTATATGAATAGAAACATCATTTATTCCCCCCTCGGGATATAGGTACATCAGTAGTTGGACCCAGGGTAAAAATTACTAAGGTAAGCCCGTCTCTATCACCAGGCTACCAACGCGGTTGACATCGTATGCTCCCCATAAAGAGTATCTCCTAATACATACCCAAAGAGCACTCCACATGGTATACTTTCACGTAAAGTCAAAGTACACTAATCCAATCTACTCACATATTACTAAAATAGTATCTAAATTATCATATTAATCATCCTCAATTAAATATGAATTTAAAAACAAAACTGACCCAATATTGTTTTAACATGATCCCAATCTTGTTCTAACAAATTCATATATGCCATTCGAACGACAACCCAAGTCTTTCGAACGAATACCCAATTATTGTTCTAAAGATATCCCAGTTAATTCCTACGATAATCTATATCTCGTGTTAACGAGATCCTAATCTCGTTCTAATTGAATTGACTCACAGTCATTTGCTCTAAAACGTCCAACACAACCCTTAACCCTCAAAATCCTAAGTCTAAAACCTTTAATCAGTCCTAAACCCATCCTCCTTCATATATAAGTTGTAACACAACAATACTAACCTATATCTACAAATTTTAATCATTGTAGCATATATTCAAGTGTTAATTGCAGATTAAGAGTTAAGAACCCTAAGTTCATGCTTCTACTCAATTTAATCTCATATTTAAATCAATTCTTGATTTAAATATAGGACTTTCATTACATTCATTAAATGAGTTTGTTTATAATAATAATAATAATAATCAATTTCAAGGGTAGATTCATGAGATTCAAAAACAAATCATCTAATATCAATAATATGAGGTTTGGTCTTAATTTCACCACTAAATTAATTTCGAAATTAGGAATTAGATTATACAAATCAATCAGTTAGGATGAATTCTAACTTCTAATATCCCAAACTCCTCAATTCTTGCGTGCCTCTCTTATTTAAATCCTTATAATTTTAGCCAATTGCTTCTAATGTATTTTAGGTTATGTTTAATGACCTACTAATGTTGGCTCTAACAAAATTAGCCTTAAGCCCAATATGGGCATTAACCCAATAAGCCCCAAAAGTATTCCAAATGGCCCGAAATTCTACCCAAACTTTATACTAACCCAATAGACTTAAAACCAACTATTTTAAGTAAAAAAGATCATTCTAAATGTCTAAAATGCTAACACGAAATATGAATTTTTTTAAAATTAATTAACTTATTAAATCAATATATCAACCTGCGCGAGTCAGAGAAATCAATCCTTTAATTATTAATTAGAGAATTGCCATACAACATTATAAAAAAACTACTTCACGAGCGGTGGAACCTGATACCGAGGGGATAATTTAAATAGTAAAACCCTCGACATCTAGTCCTGACCATTCCATAGTTTCCCATAATGCTAAGTCACCTTCAAATATTCAATTAATGTATTACCGTGTATTATATCCGATTTTATATAAGAATTATGTAACACATATAATATAATAAGTGACATCACATGTCATATCGAATAAAATAATTAAATAATGCACAGAAAAATACGAGTATTACAGTTTCGTATAGCCTTGGGTATGGGGTCGTATATTTAGTGTCATGGCACAGTGAGTTCCCTTGTTCTTGTTTATTTGAGGCTATGGGGTTGGGACGTACTATAGCGATAGCTAGTAGTGGCATGGGTGATCCCCAATGGCAATAGGGATAGGCCTTCACACTTTGTTTTTGGTCTATAGGGAATGTGCATAGTGGGTTAACAATCATAAGAGTTACAAACTCCACAATTCTCGACTTTAGATATAGTTAAATGGAGAAATGAAGTCCACACACTCCTCAATATTTACACGTTTTACAAAGCCTTAATCATCTTCGTATATATTACAAAGTAAAGGGTATAAATCCCCCCCCCCCCCCCCCCACCACCACCACAATTGACAACTACCCAAAATTTTAGCCCAAAGAATATGAAAAATCCACAGTGATACTAATTTGAAAAACCACATTATCCCAAATTGACGATAACAATTATCCTTCCAATCACAGTTAATAAAATTAAACTGCTCAAACCTTTGTCTAGTGTTTTTTTATTAAATTCTAATTTGATTTGGTATTCAAGAAATCATTAACGGAGAAGAGTATTTGTATTATCAGATCTCTAAAATACTATTAAAGAGGCTCTGAGAGTGAATCTTATTAAAAAAGGTGGCAAAGAAGAATTACATTAAGAATACTTTAAATATGTAGCATAATGATTTTATTTAAACTACAAATGATATTTAAACTAACTTTAAAGATTCAAATAGGTGACTCTTTATTCAAATGATTCTATATGTCATTCGAATGACCATAAAATCATTTAGATGACATATGTATCAGCTTCTTACGTCCTTTGTTTTTTGGAAGATATGCACATTATATGTGAGTTGTTCAAATGACTTACTTATGAAGTGGAGATCACTTTAGCAACCCTAGTTTTCTTTGAATGAGATGTTTCTATATGTTATTTTTGAAATTTATTTATCAAAGAAATGATATTAAATAATATCAAAATCAATACAACTCTTAAAAAATTCCTTTAAATTTTTTCATAAAATACGCAATCAAATTTAATACAAACGTTAACTATTTTTGGCATATTACAATGTCTCTTTGAATTGAGTTTGATTACAAGAATATGCCTATCACAATAAGAGATCACTATAGACTTGAGTGAGTAAAGACACCTAATCTAAAATCGTATGAACCCAAATAGTTTTTTTTACGTTTAATGCATTTTATTCATAAAAGTTTCTTTGAGATTTTTTTAAAATTAATATTAGTTGTCATTGATAATGTTTCTTTAAATATGAATAAAATGCTTGAAACAAAAAAAAATTGAGAATGTTTCTTTGGATATGATTTTACTGTGCAATTTGTTTTCCTTTACACACACACACACACACACACACACACATATATATATATATATATATATATATGTTTGTTCTCTTGTCTTATTAAAATTAATTAGGGAAAGAAGTATTTATCATGTTAAAGACCTTTCGAATAGTGTATTGATAATTTCAAAAGGTTTTCCTGAAGTAGATTTTTTTCAAAAATGATTTTTTACTCATATATGTTTCCTTGAATAGAATTGTCTTTTGTGTAACTAATTTTTGTTCACATAGGTTTCGAAAAGTAGAATTTTGTTAATAAAGGAATACATTTTAAAACCAAATTCACCGGAGACAAGCTGACAAAAATTTTATGATAGGTAGAACTGGTAATTGATCTGTTCCGACTCTGATACGTACGGCTAGCCATCTGTTCCGATTTTGGTAAGCTCATCCTTAATATAAGTGGGTAGCGACACTAGGTGGACCGTTTATCCTCTCTTAAGTGATATTATCAGCCACTCTGGAGGAGCTGTTAATTAATGCTATGATGTTCAACTCAGAAGGGCGTTATTTCAATTATTAAGGGTTCGTTTGGTTCTGTATTCAGAAAACTCGATTTAAACACTGGTTTTAAATACAGGTTTAAAATTCACTTTTTTATATTTATAAATATTAGTGTGCGTTTGGTAAACTTGTTTTTAAATACAATTTTTTGAAAATTTGACAAAATTGGCATTCATTTATATTATACATATATGTGTTTGTATGTGTGTGTGTATATACATAAAACTTTCATACGTACATACATACATCATAATTGCATCAATATATCATGTATTTTTATGTATATTTAATGATGTGTGTTGGGGAGTTTAACTATATATATATATAAACATACATGCATAATACCAATGCATGCGTACATACATACATACATAAATGTATAAATACATACATATACATGTGTGTGTGTGTATATATGTCTATATAATGATATTACATGTATAATTCGTAATAAAATTATATACATACATGAATTGATAATATTTTTTAATACATATGTATTATATGTGTATTTTATATAATTCTATGCATTAATAATACATGTATAAAACTATATATAAGTATCACGCATCTATTAATAATATTATTTAACATATAGATCTTAGTATATTATATAATTTAATAAAACATAAATATAAGTAATTTTGTGTACATGTACATATATATTTTTTATTTATAAGAGTTACATACATATTAATGTATTATGTACGTATATTATATATTAAGCTATAAATATATTAAAATATTAAGAATAAATAATTCTGAGCTGAAAAATAAAAAACAGAAGTTATAAAACACTCTTTTGTTGTTTTTTAAAAAAAACTTGATTATAATACGGAAATATAATAATTCAGTGTTTAAAAACAGATATGCTAAACACATATTTTTATCAGAATTACATTTAAATACAGAAAACAAAATTATAGTTTGCAAACCAAACAGATCCTAAAGCTTTTGATGATTTTATTATCAAATTTTTAATTAATTTATTATCTTTTTATTAGAAAATCATATCATCCACTTATTACATTTAATGCAGACATAGCTAATAACATGTTTTTAAACAATCCCACACTCTTAGATTCTATTAACATGGGGAAGCATTACCCCCTACAAAAATAATTTAGAAAAACAAAAAAACCAGGCCCACATATGATTGTACAACAAACGTGACTCTCTTTTTTTTTTTTTTTTTTTCCAATTTCCTTTGCATTACTTTTTCTAGCCCATAAGAATCATCCGTTTACACACACATTTATTGCAACCCATTTTTCTTTTAAACAAACATGACACACGTTCACAGAAGATTGTTGCCGACTCCTTCTCTCTCTAACCTAACCATGGTCACATTTTTAACCCTAAAACCACTAACCACAATCTATGCTCACGCAGATGGGATTTAGAGAGCCTAGCCATTTCACTCTCTCTCTCTAAACCTCACTCTACAAAGATATATAGAGAGAGAAAAAAGGGTAAATGTTTCTTGGAATATTTTTGGTGCTACCCATCTCATAATAGTGGTGTGTATGTTATGTTCATTCTTGTGTATTTTATTCTCACATGTTTCAAGTGTTAAGTTAAAGATTGTGTTTTTATTTGTGGGTTTTGGTTTTCTTGGTTGATGGAGTAGAGTGAGATCTGAAATTTGGTTTTTTGTGAATTGGGTGTTTGGAGGTGAAAAAGAGGGGATTTTGTGAGATGGGTTTGTTTTGGATTTTGTTTTTTGGCATGTTGGATGTGTTGAATTTGAGGGTTTTTTGATTGTTTAGGGGTTGGGTTTTAATTGGGTGTTTGAGTTTTTGAAGTGTTTGTTTAGGGTGAATGTGTTTTTTTTTTCATTGTTTAGTTAGGGTTTGGATTTGAATTGGGGTTTGAGATTGAAGTTTGTTTGTGTTGTGTGTGAGGGGTAGGGATGAAAATAGAGGTGGGAATGGGGGGTGGGGGGTGGAATGATGAGGATAAAGCTATGGTAGCTGATGTTTTGGGAAATAGGGCGTTTGATTACTTGATATCGAGCTCGGTTTCGGCCGAATGCTCGTTAATGGCGATTGGGAGTGATGAGAATTTGCAGAATAAGTTAGCAGATCTAGTGGACAACCTGAACGTGTCGAATTTTAGCTGGAATTATGCGATTTTCTGGCAAATTTCTTGCTCGAAATCCGGGGATTTCGTGTTAGGTTGGGGAGACGGGTCGTGTAGGGAGCCGAGAGAGGGGGAGGAGTTGGAAATTAACCGAATTCTCAATCTTCGGTTTGAGGACGAAAATCAACAAAAAAGGAGGAAAAGGGTTCTTCAGAAATTGCATAAGTTGTTTGGTGGATCTGATGATGATAGTTACGCGTATGGGTTGGATAAGGTTACCGATACTGAGATGTTCTTCCTCGCGTCGATGTATTTTTCGTTCCCGCGAGGGGAAGGTGGGCCCGGGAAGTGTTTTGGGTCGGGCAAGCATGTTTGGCTTTCGGATGCGATGAAATCTTCTTCGGATTATTGTTTTCGGTCCTTCCTTGCAAAATCTGCAGGTATTCAAACGATTGTTTTGATCCCGACCGAAGTTGGAGTACTTGAATTGGGGTCTGTGAGATCCATACCCGAGAGATCTGAGTTGTTGCAGTCAATTAAATCATCGTTCTCGTCGTTTTCATCACTCGGTGCATCGGCCAAGCCACCTGTAGTGGCGGTGAGCGAGAAAAAAGATGGAAATGCCCCATTTCCAAACCTGGGCAGCACTTTGAATGGCTTCCCGAAGATTTTCGGGCAGCATTTGAGCTCGGGCCGATCCCAATTTCGGGAAAAGCTTGCTGTTAGAAAGCCAGAAGAGAGGCCATGGGAAGTGAACTCAAACGGGAATCGGCTCCCTTTCACAAACCCTAGAAACGGTCTTCACGGTTCGAATTGGCCACAATTCAACAGCATAAAGCAAGGGAATTCATTAGACATCTACACTCCTCAAACTCCACATCTTCAAGAAATTGGCAACGGGGCTCGGGGAGAATTTCGGGTAAACAGTTTTGGGCCTCAAAAACCAGCCCAAATGCAAATTGACTTCACGGGGGCCAGTTCTGGGCCTTCGGTAATTTCCCGGCCCGTTAGCGTTGAGTCTGAGCATTCGGATGTTGATGCCTCATGCAAGGAAGATCAACGAGCAGGTCCGGCCGATGAAAAGAGGCCTCGTAAACGGGGTCGAAAGCCCGCCAACGGACGAGAAGAGCCCCTCAACCACGTGGAGGCCGAGAGACAAAGAAGAGAGAAACTCAACCAGCGGTTCTACGCGTTACGAGCCGTTGTGCCAAACATCTCCAAGATGGACAAGGCCTCGTTATTGGGAGACGCCATTGCGTACATCACTGAGCTTCAAAAAAAACTCAAGGACATGGAATCGGAGAGAGAAAAGCTCGGGAGCACCTCAAGAGAAGCATTGGAAACAAACCCGTGTCCCGAAATTCAAAACCGGGGCCCGGACATCAAAATCGAAACTGTCCGCGACGAAGTAATCGTGAAGGTCACCTGCCCATTAGACACCCACCCTATCTCTCGGGTCGTCCAAGCACTCAACGAGTCAAAATTCAAAGTTGTCGAGTCAAACTTAGCTGCCGGGAATGATTCGGTGTCTCACAGATTCGTCGTCAAATCTCAACAAGGTTCGGAACAGCTGACGAAAGACAAATTGATCTCTATGATGTCTCGCGAATCAGTCGGGTAATAATAATAAGAATATATATTCATATATTTTGACATTTTGTTCTTTGGTAGAGGTGTAATATGTAGTGAAGAAACCATTTTAAAGCTTCTGCATAGGTTTTTGATATACAGCAGCAATGTGCCAACTAGAAGTAGGAAAGTAACTACCTATTGACCAAGTAGTGCAATCAGTTATATCTGTTTTGTTTATAGTATACATATCTGTTATCATGAACTATTCTTGCATGATAAATTAAATTTGTTAAGTTATCCTATATTCTTTGAGTTGTTTCTCTTATTATTTTATGGGTATATATCTTCTATAACTCATTTATAATGTGTTGTAGAAATATCTGCCAGATTTGAAAATTTTGTGTGTAGATTGATTGATTATTGATTTTTTGTAAAGGGGACCAATGTGATGTGATGTGATGTTAATTGTAGGTGAGGAGGATGAGCATTTCATTTGGAAGAATTTTCTTCTTGTTTTGATAGGACCTTATTTATTGAATATACATTACAAATGTATGCAACCAAATACATTATTTTTCTGTAAATTTCTGTGAACATGAGTTGTACATTTTCAAAGCATGTGGATTAAATGTGAGGACCACTAGTAAAATAGACGTCTCTGTGTGTGTGTGTGTGTGATATTTTCAAGGTGAACGTGCAAGAAACACTCATAAACTTTTATTTTTTTGCAAATAACCCCCTCAATATCTCAATACGGGAACTATGCATTTTTCTAGATATACCTCCTTTTTAGTGACAGATAGGGGATTCTTTGTAACAAAACATAGTTTGGGGGGGTGGGGGTTGGTTCTTGTAGCAACCCTCATTTTTTTATGTTAGAGTTTGAGAGAGTAAAATAAGTGAGAATGGAGGAAATTCGATGAATTTTTGTGAGTGAGGGGGGTCTTGCAAAAAATTGGAAGCTCATTTTTTTTTATCCTTTTTCCTTTTAGCCTACTTCAATGTGTTAAAATACAAATTAGTGGCAGAAGAAAAATTCGCGATATTCTGAAGGTTGAAATTACATATTGGTAGTTCCTCTGTATATATTTATATGGAACTAGGGACAGGATTCGGATTTTCGCTAAGCATAATAAATGATCATTTGAAATAGCGCCTAGGTTTATTTATTATCACTTCTGATTGGGCATTTTTTTTATATGCTGATAAACATGAATATTAACCAATGGTGGCTAATTTTGAACAGAATTAATGTTTTTTAATTGTTTTATTTCATTAAAATTGTGAATGAGAAAAATATCAATTCTAAATGATATTTTTTTTGTATATAGTTTCTTTTGATGCCTTCTGTTTCTCAGTAACCAAACAGAGGTTTCTTATATCAAAGTGAAAAGGAAAAAGAGAAAAAGAAATTGTACTAGAATTCTAAGCAAAACCCTTTATTGATTTTTTTCTTCTTCCTATAAAATGGAATTGAGGTATCTCTAGGATTAAGGGGAAAAAACACCTGAAAAAAGGAAAAAGATTAAAACCCAACATGTTTAGCGTTACAACAGATGATGTATAAAGATTCCTTAACAGTCTTCGGTACATTTCTTTGGTCCCATGCAAATTGTCTTGTAGGAAAAGTGCTAAAAGGTTCTTGAATTGTGCTGGCTCGCGAGCGTGTTTGCCCACGCGCGTGCTCACGTGCGCGTGTGCGTGCCCGCGACAGGATATGGGTCTGAAAATTAATTGTTTAATAAATAATTTAATAATACAATTGTCGAATTTGATATATTTATAATCTATAAAATCTATGCACAATAACGCACTAGTCGGATAATGTTCAAGGTGCTATATTTTTCATAGATTATTATTATTTAAATTTAATTCAAAGCATCTATTCATGACAAGGTACCTTCGGATCATTGAATTATATGTTAAAAAGTTATTGAGTAGTGTAATAAATATATGATTTTTTAAATATTAGGAAGATATTTTTAGGTTCAAGTAAAATATGAATTTGGTATTTGTGACTTTTGAGAGAAAATTCTTAATTGGATAAAATTACTTGAAAAGATCTGTTAGTGGTGGGTTCATGTTGAAGTCACTTTTAGTTGGAGTGAATCTCACTTTCGTAACAGTAAAAAGATAAATAAAATCACTTTCATGTAATAACACACGCACAGTAACCGAAAAGAACACGAGGTGTTCAATTGTCAGCATGAGCAAATTACACGCAAATATACTGTGACCATATTTAGGGTTTGATATCTCAACAACAAAGTGAGCATTTATGCTCAAACAAGTGACCAACATATAGACCCCAAATCTTTAATATGCTTTTGCCTTTTGCTTTGCTCTCTCTCTCTCTCTCTCTCTCTCTCTATATATATATATATATATATATATATATATATATATATAGAGAGAGAGAGAGAGAGAGAGAGGCATGCTCCTGTGCACACTAAGTTTGCACATTACCTTTTATATATAGTAAAAGAAATATTTTTGAGTTGATTTTTTTTGTGTGATATTTAAACATTTCAAGGAACCCATATAAAAAAAATCAGCTCAAAAAAACTTTTTTTGCTATTTTTAAAAAATCGGTCAAACTTTCGCAGTTTTTAAGCCCTTTAAAAACTGCGAAAGTTTGACCGATTTTTTAAAAATAGCAAAAAAAGTTTTTTTGAGCTAATTTTTTTTTATGTGAGTCCGTTGAAATGTTGTAATATCATATAAAAAAATTGGTGTGCGCCAGCACTAAGTTTGCACACTTTTAAAAGGTAATGTGCAAATTTAGTGTGCAAACTTAGTGTGCATAGGACCCTGCCTCTATATATATATATATATATATGTATATACATATGTATATATATATGTATATACATATGTATATATATATGTATATACATATGTATATATATATATATATATATATATATATATATATATATATGCTCTTGTGCAGATTGTCTGTTCCGTATTTTAACAATACGGATCGTACATATGTCACTTAGCGGTAAACCTAAAAATTATCGGTTATATTATAGACAATCTCTCGAATTTTTCTTGGCTCACCGTCAGGTGACGCATGTTCAATCCGTATTACTATATATATAAAACATCTTCACAATATATTTTCGGACACATTGTTTTATTTTGGAGTAGGTGATTTATTTATTTGAGATGAGGCTAAAGGTATCTTAAAAATTTCTTACTCGCACTATAATATTATTTTTATGTAATTTGTGTGGTGTTAATTAAAATTTTCAAGTGCTTTTGACACCTATAGATTTAGAGTAATGATACATTTATTGGTTTATGTGTTGTATTATGGCAGGATCACATTGTGATTTAACACAAAGCACGTGGAAGTATTCCAATTCATAAAAATTAACTTACACACCATGTTAAAAAGATATTTGTTTTATATGACATGTCAAAAAATGTTTGTCCTATGTATCATAATGTAAACTTGCTCTCGCAATAATAGTTTTGTATTTTATTATACAAAGCTCTCTTATCTTAATTAAAAAATCTTAAATTCACTATCTTAGTTATTTTAACTCAACTTATAAAGTATGTCTTTAATTTTAACAAATACAATTATACAACCCTTATTTACTTAACTCTGTACGAGTGTGTTACAACACAGAATCATGTTGCCTTACAATTAGGCAAAAATATATATATTTCCCTACTTCCAAATGTTACGTCTCTTCTCATAATAAAAAAAATCCATTCTTATTAAATTTCATTAATTAATAATTTATTGTCAATAATTTATTTAAATTTTGTTCAATATTTTAAAAATTATACTTCAGTTTCAAAATTATTATAATAATTTAGATATTATCGTAAGCATGACACGCAAGTGTGTCATTAGTGCATAAGATAATTAGTTATATGCGTATAACCCCTTATAATTTTTAAAATCATGAATATTATCGGGATGTGTCGTAGACGCATTGCACAAGCGCGTCGTAGTCAGGGGCGATCCTGAGCATGTGCCTGTTTGTCTATTTGTTTTTATTTATATGTGGTGGGTTCTTTTTTTTAATATCAATACACAAAAAAAGATTCTATTTTATAATTTTTGTATAGAATCTTGTCAATTTTTATTAATTTTAAGATCGACTTTTGTCGTAGCTTTGTACGAATGCGTGCACACCCACGCGTATGTGAGTGCGCGCGTGCATGTGAGAGAGAATATGAAAGATAGTGAGAGAAACACAATGTGAGGCATGTGGGCTTAGTAAACAGGAGCCAAAGGAGATCATGTGGTGGTCAAAGTCAGGCACTTCATTCCAGAAATATCAACCCACCCTTGAATGTGATTAATGGACCCCACTTAATAGTTTAACAAGGGTAATACTAAATGTATTTTGATGTAAATTGACTCACTTGTGTGACTCTGAAGTATCAAATACAAAGTCTTTGAAATACATATTTCAATTGACATCAATTTATATAATATTTGAGTAATTATAAATAAAAAAACAGTAAAACTAACACAGTGATATCATTGTAAAGTTACTGAAAATATTTTATAGAAATATTTTTTATTTATTGAAAAGGAGAGGGAGAGAATTACTATTAATAATAAGTTCATGAACGTCAAATTATTCAGGCATTTTTTAATTGACGTTCAGTCTAATTATTTTTATTTTGTTTCAAAAGTTCATCATCATATAAAACATTCACAAACACCATTTCTTTTATTATTTTAAATCCTAAGAAAAAATTATAAAAAAAATTGACAAAGGACTTTTTGGTACATAAAAAAATAAGGTGGACTAAGTGCAAAATGTAGACCTGTCAACGGGGTGCGTTGGGTCCTGTGATACCGTGTTCGTGTCAAAACTACACAAATCCATACACGATCCGTTAATAAATCGGTTTCAAAGAACAAACTCAAACTTGAATTGTTAATGTTAGCACGGACATGATCCAAACCGTTAATACCTGTAAAGTAACTAAAATTCTCCATCAAAACTGAACAATGTTAATTCCTATATTCTAAACTCCAATTGTTTATAGTAACAGAATTCGAACAACAATATGTTCCTTACCCAAAGTTATAAATATTACAAAATGTATTAAACATAATCAATAAAAAAAAGTTATAGTAGTGTCAACGGGTTTTAATGGTTTCAAACGGGTCTTATCTGTTGCATCAAAATTATCAAATCCGAAGCGTTATTTTAACGAGGCTATCGTGTTGACTCGATATTGACCAAACTCGATAAAAATATTTTTGAGCTAATTTTTTTCTGTGATATTTAAACATTTTAAGGAACACATATAAAAAAAATCAACTCAAAAAATCGTTTTTTGCTATTTTAAAAAAATCGGTTAAACTTTCGCTGCTTTAAAGCATATTAAAAGCTGTGAATTTTTGATCGATTTTTTAAAATAACAATTTTTTTTATGCTAATTTATTTTATATGAGTTCCTTGAAATGTTTAAATATCACGTAAAAAATTTAACTCAAAAATGTTTTTTTAATATTTTAAAAAAATAAGTGTGTGCCAGCACTTGTGCACAGGAGTCTCTCTCTCTCTCTCTCTCTCTCTCTATATATATATATATATATATATATATATATATATATATATATATATATATACTGCTCTTGTGCGGAGCAGCCTATATTTTAAGAGTGCGAACCGGACATGTGTTACTTGATGGATTCACCATCAGATGACACATGTTCGATCCACACTCTTAAAATGCAGACTGGTGCGCATAAGAACAGTACTCTCTCTCTCTCCCTCTCTCTCTCTCTCTCTCTCTCTATATATATATATATATATATATATATATATATATATATATATATATATATATATATATATATATATATATACAGTCCTCCTCTTGTGCGGACTAGTTCGCATTTTAAAAATACAGAGCGGACATGTGTCACCTGGCGGTGAGTTCAAAAAAGAGAGAGTGTGCCTATAATTTAGACGATAATTTCTAAGTGCATCGTTAAATAACACATGTCCGGTTCACATTTTTAAAATGCGGATTACTCCGCACAAGAGCGTTATTATATATATATTTATTTATTTATTTTGAAAAGGAGAGGGAAATGACTTACCAATTTGCATGATCCGCATTAAAGGTCGGTTCTTTCCGACTGAAATGGGAAACATGATCATTAATTAAATACAAGAGCTATTTCATGAAGCACACGAAGAAATAGTTATTACCATTATTAGTTTGTGATTAACCTTGTTCACGTGTTTGACAGGCCCTTTTTTTCCTCTCTCAAAAGAAAACTAATTAAATTACCCAGGACCACCAAACAGCAAAATGGGGTTTGGTGAGCACGCATCATTTGTGTTGACCTAACCACCTACACAGGATCTTAGAGTTATTTTCATTTAATCATGTGTGTTAAAGAGCATATGCTATTTTTATTTTTTTGAGTATATGCTATTATATTTTTTGGTATTATTGTTTTATTTTTATTTAGAATTTAGTGATGAAAAAGCGTTACAAAAAATGAAAAGGCGTAGTTGAATATCAAAATGAATGATAAAGTCTAAAGAAAAATAAAATGGTGGTAAAGTTAATTAATGATAACTATATGATGAGTAAAGTCAAGAGACCCCGGTGTATTTAGGGTTCTTTCACTTTTCCATTTCACAAATCGGACATGCAATATTTTCATTCTACTTTTCATCCCTAAAAAGTAAAACATATGGACGATTTTCTACAAGACATCATACGACTATGGTGAGGGAGTATTACGGTAAAATAAACAAGTAGGGGGCATTTTAGAAAATAAATGCCGAATGTCCTTAGAGAATAACCACTAATATGCTGAATCCTAATTCTACAAAACTTTTTTTTTAATTTAGATATCTCAGTACAAGAAAATGGGGATTTGCCAGAGTTTTATTAACAATGTTTTTTGTAAACATTGGTATTGTTATTTTATTTCGACGTTTTGGAAAACATTGAAAAAATCTCATCACTTTTTGTTTAAACGTTGTAAAAATGCCGTAATTTATCATTAAACGTAGTAAATTCACGATATTTTTTCTAAACCACACGTGGTTCACATAAACAGGTCGAATCCTTTTTTTACACCCATGACCGTGGTTTCCTTTCCCGTTATTTTTGCTGACATAATTTTTTCCCACCACACATTACACCAGAACAGCAGACTTGTCACGGTCTTTGACGCTGACAAGTCCAACTTGTCAAGGTCTTTGACAACTTCTTTGTCACAGACTTGGCTGAGTGCGTCCGTAGCCAAAGATGCTTTGTCGGCATCAGACTTCGACTCTGTAACACCCCGTAGTTTTGTGCATTTAATATTTAATTAATTCGGGATTTTATATTACTGGTGTGTTGTAATTTTAACTGAATTAATTATGACAATATATTTATTTAAATATTAATCGGGAAGTGAATGGTTAATGTTTAGGGAAATTTATTTACTAAGTGAATAGTAATAATTTAATTACGTCATTTCGGGTATTAATGACGGGGTATGCACTTATTCCAGCCGGGAGTCGGTATAGACTAAATTGGGTGTGAGATAAGGATTTTATAAATTAATTCGGATGCCAATTATGAGTGCGCGATTGAGTCCGGATGGGTCGAGATAGTCAGAAAAGAGTACCCGGAGGTAGTAATTGGGTCTCGGGATATTTTTGGACTTAGCCGGGCCCACACGGGGTGAGTTGGGCCACTTTAATTAAGCCCATTAGGTGAAAAACGGGATGAAGGGTTTTTAACCTAATGGGGAGATTAGGAAATGGGCAGCCATCACAAATCTAAGCCTAGGGCTTGAGAGGGAAATTGGGGGAAGGCTTAGCAAAAGCCAAATTGAGGATTTTGGAGCCAAATCGAGGGACTACGCCAACGGAATCAGACACTACGAACACTTTCAGGCAAGTGGTTAACTGTTTTGATATTTAAAGCATGATAATCAATTCATATCATGGTAATGTGGGTGTGAAAATTCGTTTTTGGGTGTAAATGGGTACAAAATGGGGTCTTTGTTTTTGAAATACTTGAATGAGATTCAAAGTAAAATTTAGATGGGTGATTGATATCTGAATAGGTATATATGATTTGAACAAGAAATATAGAACATAAAAGAGTGGAAATCGAATCTGGAAATTGAGATTTAAAACAGATAATTGAATTTTATGGAGAAAGATCCATTTCGAAAATTATGAGATAATTAGAGGGGTTGATTATCTTAATGATCTCTATGATGAATAAGATGTGGATTAACCATGTGTGGATGATGGGATGATGTAATTAGAGGTAATTTATGGTTTAAAAACCTTGAAATTCGTTAATGGTGGAAAACAGGGGAAAGAAGAGCTGTAACGAAGGGGTCGATCGATCGATCGGGGGCATCGATCGATCGACGATGGGAAATTCTGGGCAGTTCGGCCTTGGGTGAAGTATAAGGGGGAATTAATTATAAAATAATTTCCATACAATTATTAGTGGTAAATAATTGTGAAATAAATATTCCTAGCAATTATGGGAGAAAGTAATTGGGACTAGGATGAATTTATGTGGGGCATTTAATGGATGAATTTGAGAGATTTTATTCTAAAATAGTGAGGTACGGATCAAGTGAGTGAATCCGGGTATATTGGTCATGCGACCCCAAGTTAGTGAATTAAGTTTAGAAATAAACCAAATTATTTTGATTCGGGATATAGACCCGGAGAATATTTGATTATGGACCAAGTGGGCGAGTCCGGGCATGTTGGTAATTATAGGTAAATATAATTGGGAAAATTCTAGAAATAAAGGTGTGACACATTGTAGGCAAAACTGTGGGTATTATATTATGAGATGTAAATTGGACCAAGTGAGTGAGTCCGGGTATGTTGGTCAAGTGATATCGAGGTATTAAATTAATTATAGAGAGAAAGTAATTAGTTTGGAGTCGGAACATTTACTCGGAAATGTGGAGGTACGGGCCAAGTAAGTGAGTCCGGGGATAATTGTTGGGTGACACCAAGTTGTTAAATTAAAAAGAGTGATAATTAATTTAATAAGAGTCGGATTGTAGACTCGGGTAGTATTAAATTAATAAGTGTATTAATTAATTTAATTAGGGTCGGTTTGTAGACTCGAGTAGGATTAAATTAATGGATGGGAAAATTAGTTTAATCAGAATCGGATTGTAGACTCGTGAAGGGTACTTATTAATTAATGTGATAATTAATTATATTAGAGTCGGACCACAGACTCGGAATTTGGGTTAATTAATTAATGTGTAAATTAATTGTATTAGAGTCGAACCACAGACTCGGATTGGCATTAAATTAATATGTGTGTTAATTAATTTAATTAGAGTCGGGCGATAGACTCGGGGAGGTATTAAATTAAAATGTGTGATAATTAATTTAAGGAGAGTCGGACCATAGACTCAGGGAAAGTATTATATTAATTGAGGTGTGAATTAATTATATTAGAGTCGGACCATAGACTCGGGAAGAGGATAAGTTATTAAGTGAGAAAATTAATTACATTGAATCGGGCACAGATTCAGGAAATTTCAGGCAGTGTACGGGATTTTGAGTACACGGTAAAACCGGGGTTCATAATATATATATACGGGTAGTGATAGTATATATATATGTGTATATATTGTGTGTGATAGTAAATATCAGTGACTAGATATTTATTCAATTTAAATACTCTAATGCTATCAAGGGAGGTTGCGCGATGTGGGTGAATCCCCTAGCTTGAGGAGTTGGGCGAGTATATCCCCAGGTCATAGCGTCCGGTATATATGGGTGAGGGATTTATCTCACTTTCAGGGAAGGAATATGACCGCCTCCACTTCGTTTATATTTTGGTCCAAGTTGGTGAGCGATTCCAACTTGGGGAAACTAGGTTTTGTGAGCACACCTAGTGAGATAGCATTTTAGAGGGAATCATCCGGTGAGGGTATACTCGGAAGGATGAATACACGTATAATATATGTGTGGATGTTAGTAGAGGTACGTATAATATGGTAGTAAATATTATATGTAGGTGAATAATACAGTGTGTGATGTATCTACTTTATATAACTCGAGTTACAGTTATATGCAGTTAATTAATGAGAAATTAATTAAGTTAATCATTTGTGGGAATAATACAGTGTGTGATGTATTTACTTTATATAACTTGTGACATGGTTATATGCTGCTATTTAAGAGGAATTTATTTAAGTTAATTGTGAAATAACTTATAATTCAAGAATTATTATACTCGGGTTAGAGTAGTATGGCAAGGGAAGGTTATACCAGGACTAGTTGGACGGGGTAGTACAACTAGGTGGGGTTAAGGTAACCGGTAGGTGTGCACAATAGTGGAGGGGTGAGAATGTCCACAAGGGAGTGCGACACTAACTTAAATATGAAGCGCATTCATGCATTTTAAATTACTGCAGTTAATTCACTTGCTAAATATTTTCAAAATGTTTTGGGTTCTAACCCTTGCTATAAAACTATTTTCAAAACCTTTTAGGTGTCCAGCCACAGGGACGCCAGGATTGATATTCTATTCCAGGGACACAGAGCTGCGGCATATGTGGATGCTAGCAGGAGTTTGGATTAGACGCATCATTCATTCATTCCTAGAGTAGGAATCTTGTATCAGTTTCAGTTTTATTTAGGGCTTGTCGCCCAGACTTCTCGGTATAGTTTTCAGGTGTAATTTATTCAGGTGTTGAATATTTGTAATAGATTATTTATTTGGTGGCCGGTGATTTATTCGGCAAGTTGTGTAATTATTATTCTATTTACTTTCATTCAGTTGTGTGAATGGTTTATATTTAATTCCGCATGTATCGTTTGGTTTAATTAAAAAGTTAAAATTGGCACCAGTTTTTGGAATACTAGGTGGTTAGTAAGTTTTAAAAAGTTTTCGACAGTGATGCTAAGGATGATCCAACTGGGATTCCTGTTTTAATTTGGTATAGGACTGATCACCCGGTATTTTATTAGGCGGGGTGTCACAGACTCATGCACTTCCTTAAGCTTTGCTTGAAAAGATAAAAAGTACACGATTAGTTAATTAAGTAAATAAAAAAATTATAACGTAATTAAAAAAATTAAAACATTTATAACTTACAATGGTGGTTGCGACGCTCAAGGCCACCTTCTTGCCCTTTTTCCTCCGAATTGCCACATAAGCATCGAGCCTATGTGGTCTACCCCCAGGGAGACTCTCCGTGTCCTGAAATAAAATAATACAAAATTAGTAAGTAACGCAAAGTAATGCTAAATTAGAATAACTAAAATTAAATAAAAATAAAAACTTACCATCCTGTGCTCCACCTCAGCGTAAGATGTTCGTCCGGAGTAGTGCACGTCCAACTTTTTCGCCCGGTTGTCCCTCCCCGATTGGTGAGATGCCAATTGCCGTTCATCATTCTCATTGTCGATAAACTTTTGCCATTGTACCAATGAGATCGACTCCTTTGGGGGGACGGTGTCACGTAGTCTCAGAATGGACTCCCGAGTCTTTCCAAAGTACTGTGCCCACAAATTATTCTTCCATGTCTTATATTCATCCCTCAATTGTTCCAATGCGGAGTCGAGGAGATATGGGGGCAAACCTAATTGTTCCTGTCAAACAAATAGAAACCAAAAAGAAAGCAAGTGTTAGTTGCTTATAAATATAAATATAATTATAAATATAAATATAAATATAAATACACTACCTGTAGTGCCCCCAGATGTTCAACTTGAGGTCAATAGGCACGGCCCTCCAATCAGTATACCTCGGGCCAACGACCGCCTTCACTAACTCTAGTGCTCTAGCCAATAATGTCGTCTTATTCTAGAAGAAGGACCCCAATTTGCCCCATTTTGGGGCCCTACTGGCCGAGGAGCCCTCATCGCCTCCACTACCACGCCCGAATGAAATTATTTTCTGCAAAAATTGTTATTATTAGTACAAACATGTATATGGAGTTTGAATTAATGCTCAAATCCGATAATAACAATACATACCAATACCAATAACAATTTTTTTTATCAATTTTAATTTATACCAATACCAATTTCAATTTACACACACGCACACTGCCCCTCCGGCACACACACTCCTGGGTCATGGACTTTGAATTAATGCTTAAATTGATTAAAATTCTAATTAAGATATTCACTTGGTTATTACAAGCATTAAAATGATCAAGAACAAATGAATAAAAAGCATTAAATTGTCGTCCGATAATAGTAAAACATTAGAATAATACAGCCACTAGTCATTACAAATAATTTGAATACTTATAACAAATCTAAAAATTATTTCAGATTCGGGTTATCATCAAAAGTGGATTGTACAATTATCTCTCCCACTCCACAACACCTCTTTGCCCGAGTAGAATTCGAGTACTATCGTCCTATAATTCCACCCCATGAACTTTCAGTTATAGCTTTGAGTTTCGCAAAATCACGAGCTTTCAGATAATTTTTTCCAAACCACGAACTTTCAATTCAGGTACTCCGCAACACCTCTTTGCATTAAAGAATCTCAAGTCTTTATTTTAGTTTGCCCCTAAAATCTTTGGGTTTGTGAGAATCAATACGATGGTTATTTCCTCAATAAGGTAAGATTTCAAATTTATAGAAAGAAGGGCTTATTTTTCTCATATTTTGACATTGTTTGTCTTGATTTTGTTCTAGCTTTGATTCTCATTATAACATTGTGGTCTTGTATTATATCAATTTGAATAACTATTTAATAGTTAAACTTTGCTTATAATTTTGACATTTATGTATAATTTTCAACTTATGATTAATTTTATTATTTTCTACTCATTTCTTACCTTTTGCATTGTTTGTTGATTAAACCATTAATTTCCTTTATGCTATGGGTTAGGGTGGTTGTTCTTTAGTGATGAAGTGGTGGACTTTGAGGAGGATATTGATGCATATTAAGATATGGACAAATTTTCATTACAAACTGTAGTGCGTTTATTTGTTATTAAAATTTTTGCATTATCATCTGAGTAATCACCCTGCTTTGTTCTAATTTTGAACTGGAGAAGTTCAACTTATTTGAATCTTGCTTGAAAATGATTTTGTTGGAGGGGTAGCCTTAGGGTCTATTGATCACGCGCACTAATCGAACTACAAAAGAAACTACACATACGTGAAACCTTACAAGGAGGAATTAAGGTTTACTTTCGAGATCTCTCTAATATGATCTCGTCTCAGCACAAAAATATGTGATCATGATTGATCTTAAACACATGCTTGATTCACCTCATGATCTTGTACAGTATTTTTGATATGAACAGTCACGAGCAGAGTGTGGGTTATTCTTTCGTAACCAATTCCTCTTCTCACTTTTTCTCTCCGCTACCTCTCTTTCTCACAAATTCGAATTAGGATTTTTGAGTCTTTATAATGATTGCTTGCTTGAAGAAAAAGGAACCTTAGGTACATATATATAGGCTACAATACAAACCCTAAGGAGAGATAAGGACATGGATCGTAATGGGTCTGACAAAACCTAATCCAATCCGAATTCTAATATAAGTCCATTAATTATAATTAATACCACTACTATAATTGCAACTCCACTCCTTAACTTAAAATTATATTATGAGCTCCTTATTATTAATTGCTTATTTCTCCCCACGTTAAGGTTACAAACACCCATTAATAAAATAAATTAATGGTAATTTATTTGATTAACTTCTTTGAGACCTTAAAGGGTCCATCTTAACTTAATTCTAATGACAGATTAACAAAATTCACCTGCAGGGTTTGACACATCCAAAACGTATATGCATCTCAAAGGGGTATCACATTTCTCTATAAGACTTTCATCATATATTTATTATCATTACCGAATCTATCAAGATTATTAATCTAATAATGAATCTCACCCGATAGGTGAAAGCAATAAATAACTAGTACATGTGTCCATCAATCATATCTAGATTAAGAGCCTTAAGTAAACCTAATAATCACGAGGTCCACATTGTCTTATAAAACCAGTATAACGATAATGACATCAAGGTGGTCTCGTTCAATACACACAAAGAATATTAGCATAATAAGTTAAAACTAAACTATTTCCCGTAATCAAGATATACCTACTAAAATATTGTACTACAATCCTACTGATGGTATGTCCCAATTCGATCTAAGATTGTGAACGATAAAACTTATGTTCCATAAGAATTAGTGATGAGATCCTTTATGTGTAAGTCGTACTCTAGACACTAGAACTCCTACTAAGCAGAATAAAAGACAGCAACGATAAATAAAATAATGTAAACATTATGTACATACATGATTCTCATTAAAATAGGAAAACTTATTTTATTTTAACAATAAAACTATTACATAAAGCATGGTTTTAGTCTACTGCTTTCACAATATCCCACTTAAACTGAAAGCCATAATGCAATGCATCTCACTCCCATCCAATCTACGTGATTATCAGAAGTCTTGGTGTGTAAGCTCTTAATGAAAGGGTCTGTCAGGTTATTCTCTAATACAATCTTGGTAATTGTGACATCACCCTGCTGCATAAATTCTCTAATGAGATGATACTTTCACTCGATGTGTCTTCCTCTATTATGGCTCATGGGTTCCTTTGAGTTAGCAACCTCATCACTATTATCACGATAAAGTGTAATAGACAATTGGACTAAAGGTACCACTCCTAAATCTATTAGAATTTTTTTAAGCCATATTGCTTCCTTAGTTACCCCGGAGGCTGTCACATATTCAACTTCCATGGTAGAATTAACAATGCATGATTTCTTGATAATCCTCCAACTAATGGCTCCACCTCTTAAGATAAACATATATCCCGAGATAGACTTTCTGTTAGACTAAAAATCCAAGTCGGGTTACCCAATAGGTACTAGATTCTCATCCTAATAAACTAACATATAATCTTGTTTAGTTTTTAGGTAATTGAGTAAATGCTTTACCGCAGTCCAATGTTCTTTCCTAGGGTTAGAATGGCATCTACTAACTATGCATCAACAAAGCAGATATTGGGTCTAGTGCATAATATAACATACATATGACTCCCAACTGTCGAGGCATAAGGGATGCCTTTCATCTTCTCTATTTCATCATGTGTCTTAGGACACTAATCCTTAGATAGATATATTTCATATTTGAAAGGGATGAACCCTTTTTGGAATCTAGAATGCTAAACTTGGAAAGAATGGAATCGATGTAAGTCACTTGTGATAAGCCCAATATCCCATTCTTACAATCTTGCATAAAATTGATCCTAAGGATGTGAATAGCTTCTCCGAGATCCTTCATATCGAATTAGATGGATAACCATGCTCTAATCGAAGACAACACTCCAATATCGTTTTCAATGAGGATAATTCCGTCCACATATAGTACTAAAAATACCACTACGTTTCTGTTGCACTTTTTGTACACACAAGACTCATTCGGACAATAATCTAAAGCAAAAGATTTAATTTCCTGAGAAAAATAAATGTTCCAAAATCAAGATGATTGCTTAAGTCCATAAATGGACCTTTTAAGCTTACACAATTTATGCTCTTAGCCTTGAGTTATAAAATCATCTGGATGCACCATATAGATACACTTATTAAGATTCCCATTAAGAAATGCAGTCTTGACATCAATTTGCCAAATTTAGTAATCGAAAGGAGCTACAATAGATAAGACAATCCAGATGGACTTTAGCATAGTTACCGGCAAGAATGTTTCTTCATAATCAATGCCCTTTTTGAAATCCTTTCACAAAAAGTCATGCCTTTAAGGTCTCAACATTCCCCTCCACCCTTTTCTTCATCTTATAGATCCAATTTCATCTTACGGTGTTTATCCCTTAGGATTGATCCACAAGATTCTAGACCTGATTGGAATACATAGTTTCCATCTCGTTATTACTTACTTTAAGCCAAAGATCTACATCTTTGTCACAGATAGATTCATTATAGTTATAAGGATTAGCTTCGAGTTCATGAGGAAACTTATTAAAAGACTCTCCTAAGAACATAAATCGTTCAGGTTGACATACAACCCTCCTACTACGACGAGGTAGTCCCTGTGGTGGTGCACTAATGTCAACATGTTGTGTGATTTCATCCTGTACTAGTGTGTTGAAAAATCTTGTTGCTTCCTTCTTATCTCTTCAAGAACAACTTTACTTCTGGGTTTATGATCCATCATATAATCCTCTTCCAATAGTTTAGCATTAGTGCTAACAACGACCCTTTGATCCTTAGTATCATCGAATGAGTAACCCTTAGTTTCCTTAGGACATCCTATAAAGAAACACACTTCTGATCTTGATTCCAACTTACTGGGATCTCTCTTCAGTACATGTGCCGGACTACTCCAAATCTGAATATGTTTTATAATGGGATTATGCCCAATATATAATTCCTTGGGTGTAGTAGATACTACCTTTGAAGGTACCAAGTTCAGTAAATAAGTGGATGTTTCTAAAGCATGTCCCCAAAAGAAATCTGGGAGATTTGTATAACTCCTCATGGACCTAATCATATCCAAAAAATTCATATTCCTTCGTTCTTCTACATAACGTTTTCGATGCATACTAGGTATAGATAATTAGGATGTGATCCCTTGATCTTCTAGATACTTCCTAAACTCCCCTAATAGGTACTCGCTACTACAATTCGATTATAGTGTATTGATACTTTTACCTTGATAATTCTCCACTTTTGCCTTATAAAGTTTGAATTTCTGAAAGGCCTCGGACTTATGATGCATGAGGTAAATGTACCCGAACCTTGAGTAGTCATCTACGAAAGTCATAAATACTCAAAGCCCTCTCTTGCTCGGGTTTTCATTAGCCCATATATATCACAATGAACCATTTCTAACGGTCCCTTGGCCGAGAAAGGCCTCTTGGTCATTTTACTTTCTAAATATAATTCATAAACTCAAAGTTCCTCCACTTCCATTGAGCTCAATTTCCCATTTGCTACCAATTTATGATTCCTTTTTAGATTAATATGACTAGTCATAACTATGAAAGGTACACTTGGTTCACTAAGGAGGTTTCCTTTATCTTTAAATTTGATCCAATTAAATTATGAAAAATATTAATTTGTTGTGTGAGACATATAGATTTATAATATAAAGATTATCAACTAGCGTACCAAAATAAATAAAAGATTTTTTTTTCTTAAAAACCACGAGTTTATTAAAAAGAAACTAAATATCCATGAAAGGCTAAGGAAAAAGTTGAAATCAAATTCCTTTTAATGTTATTACATAAAGACAATCTTTTAAAAGTAAACTTCTATCATTACTAAAGCTTAAATGAACATATCCCACGATAATTAAAGCTTAAATGAACGCCTCCCATGACAACTATCACTACTCTCGTATCATATGTCATAGTTAGATAAATCTCTCCATCACTAAGTCGCTTGATTTCCTGGAACCCCTGCAAAAAATTGTATACGTGATTAGAGACTCTCATATTTACACACCGGGTACCAGTAGTGCGAACCACAAAACACGATTCAACGAAAAGTAGATGGAATTTACATGCGTTGTTATGTTTGTCGAGGAAAATAAGACAATTTTTCTTCTAGTGTCCGGACCACTTACAGTGGAAACACTTACTTTTTGACTTTTTCACACCTCCTTGAGGCTCATGAGCTTCCTAAGGGACCATAACCTATTTCTGAGCCTTCCTCTTAACCATAGGATTAGAAGTAGAACCTTTCTCAGCAATAAAAGAACTTCCATACTTCTTGATGAGACCCTCAACTGAGTGTAGTTCTTTAAGTAGTTCTGCCAAAGAGTAATAAAGTTTTTTCATATTATAATTTAGGCAGAACTACTGAAAGGACTCAGGCTGCAATTGGATAACAATATCAATTTGGATTGACCTATTGATTTTCACTCCAAGGATTTCAAGATCATTTAAAAGAGGCATCCTCCTCAAAATATGTTCCCTTACTGTGGTCCCTTTAGCCATGCTTGTGTTCATGAGTTCTTTCATGGAAACCCGCCTTGTAGCATGATTCTAATCTCTAAACATATCTTTGAGGTTCAACATCATGTCATAGGCACTGGTCATCGACTGATGTTGATGTTATTGAACATTTGATATATATGCCAAAATGTACAACGCGCTATCTCATCAGCCTTGATCCATTTTCGATAAGCATGGGTTTACTTTTCGATCGCCCTTCACTAGGTTGCTCAGGACAAATCTCATATCGCACAAACTTTTACCCTTCAACGTTCAATAATATATCCAAATTCCTTTTCCAGTCAATGGAATTCGGTTTAGTTAATTTATTTTCCTCGAGAATGAGATTAAGTGGATTGAAATATATTCCCATTGTAATACTAAGAATCAAATAATAAGATGAATTATTACAAGGCATAAGCCTTTTGAATTCTAAATTAAAATTAAGGCTCTACCAATTTAAAATAATTCGTTAGCATTTAAATATTATTCATCTTTGGAGAACCTACTTTACAAAATAAATTAGACACGTTAATTCCTAATAATTTTATTATCTAGACAAATAGTGTGTAAAATAAAATTAAATAGACGATACTTTAGTCCCATAAAATAATAGCATTCCTCTTTGGAGAACCTACCATTATTTTATGCCTAAGTGTATACAACCAACTAATTTTAGATTATCCCATATCATATAAACCCCTCATTTGTGTGTGTGTGTGGGGTGGGGTGGGGTGGGTGGGTGGGGGGGGGGTAGCCTATGTGAATAATGAATGCAAAATTACCCTTAAGGAAACTTGTACCGACGATCATAGTAAAGCATTTCTTGTTAGAGGACCTACTTATTATTAAAAGTCTACAAATCATTAATGTAGACCATGAAATTTGATCTTGGAAAATTCCCTCTCCCACTTAGTAATTTAAAACTTTATAAGGGTTATTAAAAAACGTGTACCCAATTTTTAATTAATTTGAAAAGGTTAGGTCATTTGATATATTTTCAAAAATATCAGGATACCCCTATTTTAATATATCAAGCAAATGTGTGATAAATAATATTTTCAAAAAAATACCTCGATCATTATTTAAAAAAAGTGGATGCCTAATTTTTATTTTATAACTACACATAATAATGTTCACAATTCAAAATAATTATAAAATATTCACACTAGCATTTACGTGATCTAAGTTCGGTCAATTTTCCACATTGTCAATAATCTAAGGGAACCATTAACACATAAATGACTCAATAATTAAAATATAAATAATAAAGGCATAAAATAACATAAATAAGGATTCTTGGCTATTATGGTCAATATGAAACTCTATTGTAGGCAGGAGTCGTTAACATTCCTCCTTGAACCCAAACACTTTATGTTGCCATTAAGTTAGGACGACACAGGGTTCCACCTGATTTATGTGCCAACATATCCTCCGACCACCGATATTGTTTCAAGTTCCTCCATTGAAAATCGCTATCAAAATAGCAATAGTTTAAACATGTACAATGAATCCATGAAGTATATTACATTTTACATCAATATTACATTCATCCAGCATAATAAAAAAATTAACCATGAAAAAACCATCGTGGGATCCAATCGCATGAAACATAAACATTGATACGTTACCATAATATGACATTAGTTCATGACAAAACAAAAGTTAGAACACATCTATATTCCACTCAACATCCATGCACATATACAATTGATTTAATTATCCAATATGGATGAGTTCAACTTATACGCGGTATCAATAGGGCTATGATACCAATTATTGAAGCGAAAATCCCAGGATCTGTTAATTACATGTATAAATAGAACAACATGAAAAAAACTACACATACATGAAACCTTACAACCCATAATTAAGGTTTACCTACGAGATCTCTCTGGTTTGATCTCATCTAATAAAAAATAGTATAGGATGATTATTGATCAAGAACGTAATCTCGATGCATCTCATGATATTCTATCATATTCTTGATATGAATAGTCATGAGTAGAGTGTGAAATCTCCCTTTATAACCTATTTCTTTTCTCACTATTTCTCTCCCCCGCCTCTCTTTCTCACAAATTCAAATTAAGTTTTTTGAGTCTCAAGACAGACGAATTGTTTGAAGAAAAAGGAGACTTAAGTGCATATATATAGGCTATAGTAGGGACCCTAAGGAAAGATAAGGACATGTCTCCTAATGGTCATGAGAAAATCTAATCCAACCCGAATTGTAATTCCAGTCCATTTATTGTAATTAATACCACTACATATTTACAATTGCAACTCCACTCCTTAAGTCAAAATTATATTTTGAGCTCCTTATTATTAATTATTTATTTCTCCCCATCTTAAGTTTATAGATACCCATTAATTAAATAAATTACTGATAATTTATTTGATTACTTCTTGAACAATCCATCTTAACTTAGTTGTAGAGGCGGATTAATAAAATCTACTTGTAGGGTTTGACACTTAAAAAATTTATAAGCATCTCAAGGGGGTATCATCAGTCTCTATACCGAAATATGAATTTCATCCATAAAAGACTTTCACTATACATTAATCACCATTACCCAATCTAACAAGATTATTGATCCAAGAATAAATCTTACTCGATAGGTCAAAGCAATAAATAACTAGTGAATGTATCCATCAATCATATCCGGATTAAAGAGCCTTATGTAAAAATAATAATCATGAGGTGTACATTATCTTATAAAATCAGTATAAAGACAATGACCTCAAGGTGGTTCTGTTCAATACATACAAAGTGTACTAACACAATAAGTTAAGACTATACTATTTTCCGTAATCAAAATAGACCTATTAAAATATTTTCGTACAACCCTACTGATATTGTGTCTAGTTACATTTAAGACAATGCACGATAAAACTTATGCTCCATAAGAACTGGTGATCTGATCCTTTATATGTAAGTCGCATTCTATACACCAGAATACCTACTAAGCAGAATAAAAAATACCAGTGATATATAAAATATTGCAAACATTATGTCCATACATATTTCTCATTAAAATATGAAAACTTATTTTATTATAATAACAAATCCATAACTAAACTATTACATAAATCATGGTTTAATCTACTACTTTAACCGATTTCGCCTAATTGGATACGATCTAAATACACAAATTTTATTTTTTGTAATAATTTATAATAATTATAAGGTTAACACTTGGAAATATTACTTAAGAACTATTAAACACATATGGTGGTGTGAGATTAGGGCGCGACACATTGTGGGTTCCATGATACAAAAAATCTAAAAAAAGTAAGAGTCGTGTGCATTAGGATATAAAATAATTATAATATATGTTATATTATTGTCTTATAATTTTGTATAGACAATGGATCAAGTTTTTTTTACATAATAACGACTATATTTATTCATCCCCACCATAAAAAGAATGGACCATAATGCAAAATATTTAAATGGCAATATAATTCATGAAAGATCTATTCCTTAACAACTTCCAATTACTTAATTTCATTTGTCTTAAAATTTAGCTTTTCCTCTTAACGTTTTGAACCCCACTTGCATAAATCCTCTTGAAAATATTATTCAGTTCAACTTTTGGAGGCCAGAAGATGTTGAAAGTTGATTTGCAATAATTCAACGATCTTGATCTTCAAGATCCAGACCAATAATGGTTAACATACAACGCTTTAATTTTTATTTTTTGAAACTCTCAAACCTCTGTTTGTCATTTCCAACTCTCACTATTTCTCCAACCTAGAATATGTATTTAATTTAACTAACAAAGAGCTTTGAACTTATATGTCATAATTATTTTGAATCATTAGTATTGATTTAGTTGATTGTTTGACCTTTGGCTTTAGATTTATTTTTTTATTTGATTCTCTTAGAATATTAAATTATTATTGAATTTATGTTTGGATGGATGTGTAAATGGATATTTGGATGTGAACTTAGGTTTTTACTATCTTATCGCTTGTTAATGCCTATTGTAACTGTTGCTTAGATCACTATGAAATAGAAATATTGCTTGAAATATAGATTCCAACCATATGAATGGTATAATGTGTTATGTTATTGAAGATATGGAAATAAATAAGAAAAAAATGTGTTTATTGCATTTTTCTTGATGTGATCAAAATATTTTTGTATATTTTCTTTAAATCCAGTTTTTGTGATGGGTACAAGGTGGAGAATTTGGTCCTATAATTGAAATGAAAGAGAAATTACGCCCCGTGATGATTGATTACACACAATATTGTATAGATTACATAGGTTGTTTCATAATCTATACAAAACTAGTTTTAGCTAATAAACTTCAGGCATTAACTTTTATATTTTCTTTAATTTATTTAGGTATTTGAGAATAACTCCACACTTTATTTATTAATTTTATATCCTAGCTATCATGATCTGGACAAGCTAGGCATTTATGAGGACTATTTTCATTATATTTAGATTAGGGCAATATTTGAAAGTTTAAAAACTTGTATGTAAACCTTTAACCCTCGCCCTTTATATATTAGTACATATTACTTGTAGAAATTTTGTATTTTGTTTACTAAGTTTGCTTTCATTTGAAATGTTGTTCCAAACATATCACTGTGATGAGTTTTTTAAGCTTTCTAGTGTTTCTTAAATTTTGATATCATTTCCACCAGTATGAAGAAGAATGTATAATTTTAATTAGGCTTCGTAAGTTTCATTTAACATTCCATAAACAAGAGGATGAATAGTTACATTTTATCATTATTGAATGCTGGATATTACCTCTGGTCAATACTATATGTTGGACTTATTAAATAATAATATTTTTTATGTTTTGTTTTTGTTTTCATTAGGTTGAACATATTTATGGATAAGCGTTGGCTTAATATAAAACATGGGGCCATCATTTGGACGAGACAAAAGAAGAGGGATTGATTAAATTTGCTTCACATAATAGATCAAATACTAAAAGAATATAGTTTTTATATTAGAAATGCCGTTATATGATATATGTGAAGAAAAATGAGGTGGTATAACATATATTACTGGTTGGTTTTCTTGAGAGTTATACATGCTAAAATTTTTATGAGGAAACTTCCTCATATTTGTTTCCTTTTTCTAAATCAGTTGTTGGTGATGAAACGCTTGAAACGATACATGATGCCTTTGTAATTCCTCCATCAAACCCATTTAACTTTATAGATGTTGTAAAAAGCGGCAGCATAACTTTATAGATGTCGGTGAGGAGCAACAACACATGAGAAGTCCTGATGATGAAACTAAGATATTATTTCATCTAATAAAATAGGCTAAAAGGGAGTTGTACCCAAGTCACTTTCATTTGTTATACGATTGTTGTATATAAAGTGTCTTGGTGGATGGAGCGAAAGGATCTTTACAATGTTGCTTGAATTATTAAAATATGCATTCCATGAGGGTGAAACATTGACGAAGTATTTTTATGAATCGCACAAGATCATTGTAAAATTAGGGCGAGAGTATAGAAAATTCATGCATGCCCTAACGAATGCATCTTGTATTGGAAAAATACAATTATAGGGAGTGAATGTCGAAAGTTTCACATTCCAAGATGTAAACATTTAAAGGATCAGGAAGATTACAACATTACTGTTGATAAAAAAATTCCTACGAAGGGGGTGAGATACTTCCCTTTAGTACCAAGACTTCACAGGCAATATATGTTATAAAAGATAACATCGCAAATGAAATGGCATACTGAAGAACGCATTCATGTTGATAGTGTAAGGTATCCAGCCGAATATCTTGCTTGGAAAACATTCAATGGCATATATCAAAATTTTATAAGGACCCGGGGAGTATTAAACTTGGATTAGAGAATGATGGATTTAACACATTCAGGAGTATAAATATTTCTCACAGCACGTGGACCCTAATCATTACACTATCAACATGAATACGTTTAGAGTCTGGCTTGATTCTGGCCTCGTACTGTCGTACCCTCGTAGGGTCGTCCGGAGCCTAGGGAAGGGTCGGCCCCTCGTAGGGTCGACTGGAGTCCGGTGTAGGGTCGGCCCCTTGTAGGGTCGTCTAGATCCCGATGGAGGGTCGTCCCCTCGTAGGGTCGTCTGGACCTGGTGGTAGCCAGCTGGGGCCTGCTGAAGGGTCGGCCCATCGTAGGGTCGTCCGTATTGGAGGTAATCCTCATCCAGGCTGAGGGTATAAACGGGTATATCAATCACCCCCAGCCCTTAGCCATAGGTGTCATTGAGATGGTTGAGGGATATTTGCTGAAATTGAGACACGTGTGATCAGTTAGGTGAGTGACACCTGTGCAGATACTCATTGCTGTTCCAGTTTCCAAGGCAGGGCGGTTGTGCAGTGTACTTTGGGCCTTGTGCCCTAATTATACCTTTCTTGGCAAACGGGTCCACTCATTACAAGAGTATTTAAGATATTTTCAAATTCTCTCTCCAAAGCTTCTTCTTCTTCGCGCCTAAGTTTACTCTCTCTCTAGAACCAGTCGTCATTTACAGCCTTCAATCCTTCAGGCCTCGCAGCGCTCTTGTTCTCTTCTTATCAGGTAACCTTTTTCTCCTTACGCCTTCCTTTGTCTTCATTTCTGTGTATTTTTTAGGGTCGTAGGTCGGCACTTTCTTAGAGTTCCCCCATTGCCTTTTCCGGTGTCTTCTCCGGTTGTTAGTTCTTGAACATTCTTGACGAAAAATGTTTTAGTTCTTTGGTTTAATCCAGAAGTCAAACCTGGTCAATCCCCCAAGTATTTGTAGTTGAATTGGCCAAGTCTAGTGTAATTTCTCCAAGTGTAGGGTCTTCCCTTTAATGCTTAGGAGGCTTTATAGCTTAGTGTCTGAATTCCCACCCTTGAGAGAAAAACTTTTTACCGAGATCAGACGAATAGAGGAAGAGGAAGAGAGGAGACGAGGGGCCGACCCTAATTGGGTACGACCCATCTTTCCCATTCCTCTTGCCACCATAAGACCATCTGAACCCTATGAGTCTTGTGGGTCATCGTTTCGTCCGGCAAACAGTCCCAAACCAAGTGAGATGGACGAGAGAACCTCCTCCCCAAGTGGTGCTGGAACGTCTGGTAGAAGGGACACGTCTGACCTTAGCCCTCCTCGAGAGGCCGAGGGTACGATCCCCTCTGAGGCTGTCCCTGTGACAACCCTATCCCCGAATGCCTTCCAAGTGGCTTTCCCTCAGGGTCCTCCTGCAGGTGATGAGAGGGAGGGGGATGAGTACGAGGACGATGATACAGATGATGAGGTTGATACCTCCCATGCCTCGTCTTTTATCTCCTCCGTTAGGGATAGGGACCTTCTGATATGGAGGCATATTTACGGAGTGCCCTCTGGGGTAACTATGAGGGTTCCCTCTGAGACTGAGAGGGTTTTTGAGGGTGAAGAGGGAGAGGTTGCAGTCTACGAGTAAATGTTCAAGGTAGGTGTCAGACTTCCCTTCCACCCTGCCATTGTAGATATTCTGTCGGCTCTGGGCGTCTCCCCCTCTCAACTTCCACCCAACTGTTGGAGGACGATTCTGGGTTACATTTCCTTGTGGAAAAACGCTTTTACTGATGAGCCCTCGTCCGACGTATTCTTGGCCTGCTATAATATCACCTCTTCATCTAAACAGCCCGGATATTATCATCTAGGGGCGAGAAGGTCTGAGAAGAAACTTCTCCACGTGTCTCAAACTTCCAATCATGATTGGAAAAAGAGATTCTTCTTCATATCTGGGGCGTGGGAGCGCTCCGCCGAGGCGTCCCCTTCTGCCGATGGTCCGAGGGTCCCTAACAAATGGTCTAATCCCTCAATGAAAGCTAGGTCAGACCCCGGACTTAGCCTGGAGGAAAAGGATATTGTTGAGTATCTGAGGGGACGAGGGAGAGAGGGTGAGATCCTAAAGTTTGAAGATTTGATGACCCCCCGGTACCTCAAAGAAGCTGGTCTGAGGGTCGGCCCTCTGACGGAACTATGTGAGTTATACAGCACGTTTTCCATTTTCTACTTTCTTGAAGTGTTTCCTGTTTATCTCTGTATTTTTCTGATGCATGGTACCCTTTTCAGGTCGTCCTGTAGGTGTGTCAGATTACCTCTGGGAAATGACTGCTCCAAGCCTACTCGCTGGTTTGTCAAAGAAGAAAGGGAAGGAGCCTCAGCAATCTCCAAAGAAGACGAGGGCCTCAGGGCCGACGGTTGTTGAGCCGACAGCCGATAGTCACAAAAGGAAGGAGCCTGAGGCTCCTGTTGAGCATCGGCCTGATCCTAGGACGAGGGCAAGGGTCGAAGCCTCTGAGGGGGCAACCTCTTCCTCGAGCATGGGGGCCTTCTGGTCTCAAAATCTGGCCCATCTGAGGGCCGACCCTTCGTCGCTGATCGCAAACTTGAGGGAAGCCAAGGCCTCGATGTTCTCTGCACCGTCGGCCTCTGACTTCGAGTTCTTGGCGAAGATGCCCCCTGCCAAAGTGTACGACTATGGTCTGCACTCCCTTGCTCAAGTATTGGTTTTGACCTTTTAATTTTATTCTTACTAACTGTTATCTCGGCCCATCTTGATGTTTGTTCATTTTTTCTTGCAGTCTGTTTGTGCCTTGACCTCAGCCACCAAGTGGATGGCCGAGAATCAACAAAAGTTTCACGAAGCTGAGAGGGCCATTCAACACGAGGCTGACCTGCAATCTGACTTGGCGACTGCGAAGGCTGAGTTAGAGAGTGCTAGGGCTGAGCACACGAGGCTTTTGGACCAACTGGCGAGGCAGCACGACGAGGACATGAAGGCCAAGGACTTGTTGATCAAGGACAAGGACTTGTTGATCAAGGACAAGGACGAGGCCTTGACCAATATGGAGGCCAAGCACAAGACTGACCTTGAAGCAGCTGTCCAGAAAGCCGAGGCTGATGCTGTTGAGGCTTACAAGGTCTCTGATGAATTCCAAGGCTTCGGCCTTGAATATCTTGAGAGGGGAATTAGGACGGCCTGTCGGTGGGTCGTCCTAAAGTTTGCCGACTCAGTGTCATCCATCCGCCCTTTTCTTGAGGTGGTTCAGCTGGATGATCCCTTGATTGCTGAGGCCCTGTCGCAAGTGGAGTCCCAAGTTCAGGTTGAGGGGGTCGGCACATCTGAAGGTCAGCAGGTCGTGATTGTTGAAGAGACCCCCCTGGTTGATGTTGAGGCTCTACCTTCTGATGTCGTCCCTTAGGGTGGCTTTCTGTAGCCCATACCCTCATTTTTGTATTTTTGTTCATTTGCCTTGTAAAACACTTGATATTTTATGCTTTATTAATACCATAGTCTCTCCCTTTCCATAATTGTTGTCTTCCATACTTGACTCTTTTATGGTTTGCTCCTTGTTGATTTGCTCTGTTGATGCTACTAACCCCTCCCTCGTCTTTTTTGAGGACAGTGGTGGGGTCGTCCCCTCCACTGATCCTCATTATAGCCGAGGGTTCAAATAATCAAATTAATGATTTTTATGGGGTCTACCCTCATCTTTCTTGAGGACAGTGGTGGATTCGTCCCCTCCACTGATCCTCATTATAGCCGAGGGTTCAAATAATCAAATTAATGATTTTTAACAAAGTCTACCCTCGTCTTTGTTGAGGACAGTGGTGGGGTCGTCCCCTCCACTGGTCCTCATTATAGCCGAGGGTTCAACTTACCAAATTAATGGATTTTAACAAAGTCTACCCTCGTCTTTCTTGAGGACAGTGGTGGGGTCGTCCCCTCCACTGATCCTCATTATAGCCGAGGGTTCAAATAATCAAATTAATGATTTTTAACAAAGTCTACCTTCGCCTTTCTTGAGGACAGTGGTGGGGTCGTCCCCTCCACTGGTCCTCATTATAGCCGAGGGTTCAACTTACCAAATTAATGGATTTTAACAAAGTCTACCCTCGTCTTTCTTGAGGACAGTGGTGGGGTCGTCCCCTCCACTGATCCTCATTATAGCCGAGGGTTCAAATAATCAAATTAATGATTTTTAACAAAGTCTACCCTCGTCTTTCTTGAAGACAGTGGTGGGGTTGTCCCCTCCACGGATCCTCATTATAGCCGAGGGTTCAACTTACCAAATTAATGGATTTTAACAAAGTCTACCCTCGTCTTTCTTGAGGACAGTGGTGGGGTCGTCCCCTCCACGGATCCTCATTATAGCCGAGGGTTCAACTTACCAAATTAATGGATTTTAACAAAGTCTACCCTCGTCTTTCTTGAGGACAGTGGTGGGGTCGTCCCCCCCACGGATCCTCATTATAGCCGAGGGTTCAACTTACCAAATTAATGGATTTTAACAAAGTCTACCCTCATCTTTCTTGAGGACAGTGGTGGGGTCGTCCCCTCCACTGGTCCTCATTATAGCCGAGGGTTCAACTTCTTTGCATGCATACTAGAACTGATAACCACTGGATGAGGGAAACACTGATACTTCTCATTAATTTTCCATGTGTTCTGTCGAAACAATGCTTATTACAACTATGGCCTATCAAGACCTTACAACACTACTGGTAGTATTTTTTCAAATGATCCGCATTCCAGGGGTTGGAAAAAGGTTCCCCCTCTAGGTTTTCTAGCCTATAGGTCCCAGGGACAACTTCGTCGGTGACCCTATAGGGGCCGTGCCAATTAGGATGGAGTTTATTGGGCTTCTGCCAAGTCTTCTTGAGAACCAAGTCTCCTACTGCGATAGGCCTCTGTTTCACCCTCTGATTGTAAAACCTTGCGGTCCTCTGCTGGTAGGAAGCCTGCCTTATCTCAGCATCCTCCCTTCTTTCCTCAATCAAGTCCAGGTCAAGTCTCCTCTCTTCCCTATTTCCCTGGGGGTCGTACATTTGGACCCTATGAGTGGGAAACTCGACTTCGGTGGGGATGACTGCTTCTGATCCATAAGCTAACATGAATGGGGTCTCCCCAGTAGAGGTCCTTACTGTCGTCCTGTACGCCCACAACACTGCATATAACTCCTCGACCCATCTTCCTTTTGCCTCCTCAAGCCTCTTCTTAATCCCATATAGGATTGTCCTGTTCGTAACTTCGGTTTGCCCATTGGCCTGAGGTCGGCCTGTGGTGGAGAATTTTTTTTTGATACTTACCCTCTCACAGTACTTCTGCAGAGAGGCATTCTTGAACTGGGTCCCGTTATCCGAGATGAGGGTGTTGGGTAGACCATATCTGCATATCAGATTTTTCCAGATGAACTGGAAGGTCTTCTGCTCTGTAATCGTGACCATCGGTTCGGCCTCTACCCACTTTGAAAAGTAGTCAATCGCTACAATGAGGAACCGATAGTTATTGACTGCCCTCGGTAAGGGTCCTACCAGATCAATCCCCCACACTGCGAACGACCATGGGGATGTCATGGAGGTGAGAGGCTGATGGGGCTGGTGAGGGATGGTGGCAAATCTCTGGCATTTGTCACACTTCTTTACATATGCCGCTGCGTCTTTCCCCAAGGTCGGCCACCAGTAGCCCTGGGTGATCACCCTCTTTGCTAAGGATCTACCCCCAATGTGGCTTGAGCACGACCCTTCATGCACGTCTTGTAAAATGGAAGGGACTTCTGAGGGATGCACACACCTAAGTAAGGGGAGCAGAAACCCCTTTTTGTACAGCGTGTCTCTGATGACAGTGAACTTTGCAGCCCTGTATCTCAGCTTCTTCCTCTCTTGGCTTGCTTCTGGCATCTCTCCCCCTTTAATGTATCTGATCAAAGGATCCATCCATGAAGGTTCTTGAGAAACATTCATGCAAATGCCAAGTGTTCCCTCGTCGTCTTCGATAGTTGGTCGAAGCAAGATTTCTACCGGGACTGTCCTCCTTATGTCTGTCCTAGTAGCTGAGGCCAACCTTGCAAGGGCGTCAGCACGGCCATTGTCGAGCCTAGGTATCCTCTTCAATTTCACTTCTTTAAAGTTTTTCAGCAATGACCTCACCTTCTCAAGATACCTAGCCATCCTCTCATCTTTGGCCTCATAGGCTCCTAGTATCTGATTCACCACCAGCCTTGAATCGCTGTGAACCAAAATTTGGCCGACACTAAGGGACTTAGCCAAGGAAAGGCCAGCTATCAAGGCCTCATACTCAGCCTCATTGTTGGAGGCTTTGAAATTGAACCTCAGGGCGTACTCGCTGTCTGTGCCGTCGGGTGCTGATACTATCAATCCAGCTCCGCTCCCGCTTTCGCAAGAGGACCCGTCGACGAAGAGACTCCACACAGCATGTTCCTCCGAGAAATTTCCCTCGATGAGTGACCCTTGTCTAAAAAGGTATCTTCCCTCTTCATTTTCAGCCACCTTTCTTCTAGCGGTGCTTGTCTCAGCCGTATCTACAGGAGGGTCGGTGAGCCTACCTTGCTGGGTATCTGTCTGGCTTAGACCCTCACCCTCGGCCACGTCACTTTCCCAAGAAAATTCAGCCACGAAATCTGCCAAGGCCTGCCCCTTAATGGCTGTCTTAGGCTGATACACAATGTCGAACTCCCCCAGCTCTATAGCCCAGGTCATTAGCCTTCCTGATTTTTCAGGCTTGTGTAGGACCTGCCTAAGAGGAGAGTCAGTAAGGATGACCATAGTATGGGACTGGAAGTCCGGTTTCATCTTCCTTGAGGCATGGATCAAGGCATAGGCCAACTTCTCCATCCTCGGGTATCTTTGTTCTGCCCCCTGGAGTGCCTTGCTGTTAAAATATACGGGCTTCTGTATCCCGTCTTTGTCTCTTATGATTGCTGCACTGATAGCGGACTCTGAGACAGCAAGGTACACGTAAAGTCGTTCACCCTGCACGGGTCGTGACAGCAGCAAGGGAGACCCTAAGTATGATTTTAGCTCCTTGAAAGCCTCATCACACTCTTTACTCCATTCGAAGGCCTTCCTGAGGATCTTGAAGAATGGTAGACACCTGTCTGTAGCCCTTGACACAAATCTGTTCAAGGTAGCCACTCTCCCTGTGAACCTCTGAACGTCTTTAATGGACTTGGGGGTCTTCATCTCAATAAGAGCCTTTATCTTTTCAGGATTGGCCTCGATGCCTCTTTGATTGACAATGAACCCTAAGAATTTCCCCGCTCCGACCCCGAAGACACATTTGGCCGGGTTAAGCTTCATCTGATATTTGTCCATCGTATTGAAGGTCCTCTCCAGGATTGCCACATGATCCTCTTCCTTCAGACTCTTAGTCAGCATGTCGTCTACGTAGACCTCCATAGACTTCCCAATTTGATCTTCAAACATTCTGTTTACGAGGCGCTGGTACGTTGCCCCTGCATTCTTTAGGCCAAAGGGCATGACCCTATAGCAGTATGTCCCCTTGTCAGTGATGAAGGCGGTCCTCTCCGAGTCCTCAGGGTTCATGAAAATCTGGTTATACCCTGAGTAGGCATCCATGAAACTCATGAGCTCATGGCCTGCGGTAGCGTCTACCATCTGGTCGATGCGGGGGAGAGGGAAGCTGTCTTTGGGACAATGCTTGTTGAGGTCTGTGAAGTCCACGCACATTCTCCACTTGCCGTTGGCCTTTGGGACAATGACTGCATTGGACAGCCATTCAGGGTAGATGACCTCTCTGATAAATTCAGCGTCTTCTAATTTTTTAACCTCATCCCTGATGACCTCGTACTTCTCTCTAGAGTAAATCCTCCTCTTCTGCTTTACCGGCTTCACTCCCTCTACCACGTTGAGCTTGTGGCACATGATTTCAGGGTCAATCCCTGGCATATCTATATTACTCCAGGCGAAGACGCTTCGCCTTCTCCTCAACAGTTTAATGAGGTCTTCCTTGATATCGGGCTTCAGAGACTTGCCAACTTGGATGGTTTTTCCCTGGTCATCCTCATCGAGGATGATGGGTTCTACCTCCTCAGCGGCCTCTCCTTTCTTGAGCTTCGTCTCGTCCCTGGGGTCTAGGGTATCAATGTTGTAAGTGGCCGTAGCCCTCTTGTGTGCCTCCCTTTCTTCAGCAGAGTTGTAGTAGCACTCTCGCGCTGTCGTCTGGTCTCCCTGAACCTCCCCTACCCCGTATGGGGTAGGGAATTTAATCATCTGGTGGACCGTAGATGGCACAGCCTCAAACCCCTTGAGGGCCACACGTCCCAGTATGATGTTGTATGCCGAAAACACATGCTCATCCAGCACAAAGAAACTGATCCTCTTGGTGAGCCATCTCGGCCATTCGTCCCCCATCCTGACATCAGCCTCATATATCCCCAGGGGATGAACCTTCTCCCCGTTGAACCCAATCAACGGATGATGGTATTGGACAAGTCTGGCACGACTGAGGCCCAAGGCTTTGAAGCATGGCCAAAACATCACATCTGCGGATGAGCCCCCATCCACCAGGATCCTCAGCACTTCGCACCCGTGCACCCTGGTGGTGATGACGAGAGGGTCATCATGCGGGGCCAAGAGGCCCTTGAAGTCCATTCTTGAAAATCCCACAATCAAAGTGTTCATATCAACCTTCTTCCTTTTTTCTGACTTGACCCCTACGGAGGTTGAGTGCACCGTCTTCGTCACTGCCTTAGCCTCAGCGACATGGGCCTTCCTGTCGGCGACCTTAGACCCTCCTCCTTCCAGACCCCCGGAGATCATCCCCACCCCGAACGAGATCATATTGAGCCTCTTGACAGGGCAGTGGTCGTCTCTCGGCGGGAGGTCAGGGTCGTCCTCATCATCAGAGGGGTCGTCCCCTCTTTTTTGAGGACCTTCTCTGCAGGCATCGACTCGCTTCTTTCTGGGGTCGTCCCCTCGGCCCCTCTTGAAGTCGTCTTTGTCGACGTACTTTCTGAGCTTCCCTTCCTTCAGCATCTTCTCAATCTCGTCTTTCAGAGCAAAGCATTTATCCGTCACGTGGCCGTGGTCTTGGTGAAATTCGCACCACAGGTTCTTATTCCTCTTGTCGGGGGCTTCCCTCAGCTTCTCAGGCCACTTCAGCGTCCGGTCACTCTTTATCTCATTGAGGATCTGTTCACAGCTGACCGTCAGAGGGGTGTACCCCGCGAACTTATCATCCATGGTTCTCTTCTTCCCCTCTTTGTTCTTCTTGGGGTATTTACTCCCACTGACACCTCCTCTTTCGTCCTCATATTTTGCAGCCATCGCCTCTTCGGCGTTCATCACCTTTCCTGCTGTCGACAACAGCTCGGCCATCGTCCTCGGAGGGTCTTCAGCAAGCTTCCATAACAGCTTCCCCTTTTGGAGTCCTCCAATCAGGGCTGTCATAGCTATGCTCTCCTCATAGTCTTCCACCTCCAGCTTCTCCTTATTGAATCTGGCTATATAGTCCCTCAGACTCTCACTCTTCCCCTGCTTGACATAGAGCAGGTGGGTGGTCTTCTTCCGTGGCCTCACCTCGAAGCAGAAATTATGGATGAACAGGTCAGCCATCTGCTTAAAGTTTTCGATGGAATTCTTTGGAAGAGACGTGTACCAGACATGCGCAGCCCCTGTCAAGGTACCAGAGAAGGCACGACACCTCATCTCATCTGAGATAGAGTATATGTCTGTCTCCGACTGATACATCTCCACATGGTGGACGGGGTTGGTACCCCCGTCATACCTTAGGGTGACCATAGGTGGCTTGAATTTTGATGGCGTGGGGAAGTTGACTATCTTTGCCACAAAGGGTGAGCCTATGGTGTATCCCCTCTGAAGAGGGTCTCGGATCTTCAATATATCACCAATCTTATCCTCTAACCGCTGGATTGAGTCATTCCAGGACCTCACAGGGTCGGCCTGGCCGATGTTATCCCCTGCTGCCTCTCAGAGGTGGATGGAGGGTTCTGCTGCAGAAGGCCTGTGTCGGCTGTTTACTTCCCTTTGGCCATCGTCTTGTCCACGGGGTCGGCCATCTGCTGCCTCCCTCCTGGATCTCACAGCGCTTCTTGGTCTGGAAAACTGTTCCTGTAGGTCATTTACTGGGCCTAGCCTCTCAAAGGCCGACCTCCTGCTCAAGCGATCAAAAGCAGAGCCTCTTGGACGATCATCAGGGTTTGGTCTCCCACACTTCCCTCTACTGTCCTGGAGGGGCTGTACGGTATTGTTGGAGACCTCATAAGGTTCCCAGCACTCTATAGGAGCCTCCTCTCCCTCCAGATCGTCATACCTGTCCTCAGGGCAACGGTTTCCTTGCCTCCCCAGGCGTAAACGCCCGGGGTCAGCAACATCCCTACGCCGATGAGGGGGTGGTAGGTCTTTGCGTGGTGCATGGGGTGGTCCCCTGGCCTCATGTTGCCCTGGAGCTGCTGCTGGAGTAATCATCTCAGGCGAAACCCCTGGTGCTCTTAGTATGTTCTGGCTTAGAGCTGTGAACTGCTCCTGTATCATTCGCTGGCTTGCTGCCAGAGACTTTAGGGCTGCCGCCACATCAACCATCTCAGACTGAGGCGGCGGCTGACTGAAACTGGGTCTTCCCCCCTCATCCGCCGAGGGAAGTGATGGTGGCGGCATGTCAGGTGCCATGTGCTTAAGCTATGAAAAGTTGAACTGAGGAAAATACTAGTAAGCTTGAGAACCTTGGTGGGTCTCTTTCAATGGTGAAACACCTCCTCTCAGAGGGAGCGTTGGTTCACCACCAGAGTGCCCAGCGAGGTCAAGCTGTACAAAGGAAGAGATGTCTTCTCGTTCCCACAGACGGCGCCAAACTGATGATGCTAAGATTTAGCACCACCAGATAAGTGTTAGTGAGCTCAAGCAGTAGCAGCCATGGCAGCCATAGAGATGTATAAGTGTATAGAAGGGGATGAGTATAAGGGGAAATTAGACAATGATGTATAGTGGTTCAGCCAAATTGGCCTACATCCACTGTCAGTGTGTGATCCACTAAGTATGGGCACTAATGGCCTTGGATACAATGCACATAACCCTCTCTCTCTCTACTGTGTGTGTGTACAAGCAGAGTTTTAACTAGGGCTACTGTTCATGGATCCATCCCCTGTAGGGTTGTAGGTGACAAGTATATATAGGTCTTGGGGGGTGTAGTGTACCCCCCAAGTAAGCATGGTGCATGTGAATGATGATCTAACCAATCCCCTGTTGACACCTGTAGATGACAAATGATGACATAATATTCCCTCACGTGAGGGTGTGATTCGATTATAACGGTCTGCCACGTGTCATATGAGCCTGACGCGCACTGTTCCACGCGTGTCCCAAACCACGCGCTGTCATGATGTCACCCTCGGCCTATGAGCCGAGGCTGAGGGCAAAGTTTCTTCCGGTAGTGAGTCTGGCTTGATTCTGGCCTCGTACTGTCGTACCCTCGTAGGGTCGTCCGGAGCCTGGGGAAGGGTCGGCCCCTCGTAGGGTCGACTGGAGTCCGGTGTAGGGTCGGCCCCTCGTAGGGTCATCTAGATCCCGGTGGAGGGTCGTCCCCTCGTAGGGTCGTCTGGACCTGGTGGTAGCCAGCTGGGGCCTGCTGAAGGGTCGACCCATCGTAGGGTCGTCAGTATTGGAGGTAATCCTCATCCAGGCTGAGGGTATAAACGGGTATATCAGTCCTCCCGGTCATAGTAATGACATTGACATTTATTTAAGCCTTTTAATTGATGAGATGAAGGAATTATGGGTTAGTGGTGAATACTTATGATACATCTAGTAATAAAAAAGTTTAAACTGCTTGTGTCATTGCCATGGACAATAAGTTGTTTTCCCGCATGTACAAAATTTTTGAGATGGAGCACAAAAGATAAATTAGCATATACTTGTTGTCACAAGTACACTAACTTTCATTGGCTGTTTAAAGGGAGGTAAACATTGTCATATAGGTCATCGTTGATGTTTTCCCAGAAAGGCATAGATTTTGAATAGATAAAATCTTATTTAATGGTATACTTGTGTTGGATATAAAGCTTGTTTGAATATCTGGAGCAGAAGTGTATAATAAAGTAAGGGACTTCAATAACAATGTTATGAAAGTGAGAGTGCGCCAGCAATAAATGTCAAACTTATTTAATTAAATTCCAATTTCAGTCCCCATAAGTTCAAACTCTTGCAAACAAACGTGATTGACTAATGAAATAATCTAAGCATGCAAGATAATCACAATTGAGGAAAAATCCCCCACAGGGTCAAAACCATCTTATTTCCACTATAATTTGTAAATATCAATTTACACGGATTACAATGAAAATACAAGTAGTGACATATAAAATACCCGCAGGCGTCGGTTCGATGTCATCGACAAGAGGTCCCGCAAGAACTCCAGGTGGTCAGCAATGGAAAAGCTTCTTCTTCTCTTTAAGTGTACTCCAGATGAGTAGAATGATCTTCCTTGGGGTTTAGAGGATTCACATAAAGGATTGGCAATTGTTTGTGAATCAAGAAGCATAAAACCTTAAAAAATGAAGTCTAAAAAATGCTACTGTTTTGAAGAAACGGGGGGGGGGGGGGGGGGGGGTGTAGGCTTGGGAAAGCGTGTAAAATCAGCACTGCTTAAATATACATTTTGAAGTAGTGCGTTGTTCGAACGACATACGATGTAGTTTGAAAAAGATGACATCTCATTCGAACCACATCAGTGACGTGTCTCAAAATGCCTCCTTAAATAGATATTGCATGTTTATCATCTTTCAGACTTCAAAATTTAGTTAAAAAATATTCCTAACTATAAATGTAAATAAATAAAAACTCCAATTAAAATTATTTTACCATAAGTACGTGGAGTAGTGGGAATGGTTGAAGTGTACGTTGCTTGAGCCATGATGCACGTACGAAGATGGATGCATGAATTCGGATCACGTCCGTCGTGGATGATCGTGGAGACGTGACAAATGTAGCGGTATCAAACATACTTAATTGTGATTTAGGACACATGGAAATTTCCTTGATTCTACCCCGGACATTTATAGAACATGTCTTTACAAATCTGTCCCTATGTCTATGCCGGTACATACATAAAAATACCCGAATTATGCTGCCCAAAATAAACCAAGTGACATACAACTTAATATCCACATTAATCCCGAAGACTGAAAATACTAAATGTGTGTCCTCATAAATTTAATCATCTTCAAATATTCAACTCTTTAATTTATCTTTGTCATCATCAGGGTGTGAAAAAATGATTCTCCATTTTGATACCTACACACATGAGACAAGAAACAAATACCCGTGACGCGCAACAATTTGAAATATAATGATAAGCAGAAATAAATATTAATTATGTGCAAGCAAATCATTATAAAAACAAACAAACAATTCTCCCCCATAATAATTCGTTCTCCTCCTTTTTATTATGTCCCAAAATAGACAGATATGAAGAACATAAGCAATGCAAATGGAGAATGTCACAAGGTAGTAAAATTTCTCTTTTTGAATTTTTCAAAATTTATAAAGCAAAAAAAATCACACCATAAAAGAACACCAAAACAACCAAGTCAGTGATAGAGGAAATGTAGGGATGTGAACAAATTCAAGAGGAAAATCAATACATACAGCCATAACATATGTGCACGATGAATGTTGGATGTTCCTAACGAATGAACTCAACATCTTCCTTAGGTGTAAAAATTGTGGAATTAAAAGAAATTGACTTAATTAAATTAGCAAATCAAATCTCAAAGTGATTTTCGCACCAATAACGTCCAAAACATTTGAAACGCTTTTTCATGACTTTCAAGAACGTGCAAACCCGTTTTTCATTTCTTTCCATCCAAACTCCCTCGTAAATAATTATACATTATATTTTTCTTTTGAGGAGATGAAACTAAAACCTATTGGCCCATATGATTTGGCATATTTTTCTTTTCATTGCCATTTTAATTTTTTTGGGCTCTTTTGCAAATGGATGCTTTCGCGATGAGTTAATTTTGAACTCTCGTAGCCCTTTCCTATGATTCACTCATCATATTTTGTTACAATTAATTCCTCACGGTAAACGGTTTTTATACGCACTACTATCTTGTCAAGTTTTATTGGATTTTGGTCGTTGTATAAACATAATTGAAATAGAAACAATCAAGCCAATATGTGATACACATGTACAATACTCAAATAATACCGTGCATATGTGCAATAAAGGATGTAAGGAGCCCAACATATAGAAGATATCACTAATCACATCTCAAATACTCCAAACAATGTAAAGCACATGGATGAAATGATGCAACATCTCAAATCACTATAAAACAATCACGTGGAATATGGAATGAAGTTGTGACGATGGTTATCTTAAATGTTTATCCATAAACAGTGTAAACAAAATACAAAACTCTTTTTGTGTTTTAAAAAAAAAATTATAAAAAGAAAATCTTTTTCGATTTTTCAAATTTTCAAAAAAAATAACTAACAAACAAATCATGATACAAATTATACAATCTAGAGATAGGAATCAGATGATATAAACATGAAAAATTCATCCTACTTAAGATATGGTGACCACCCCTCAGTCAACTGTACAAATTCCTAAAGACTTCCTAAGACTCTCGAATCTAAGGGCATCTAAAGGCTTCGTGAACATATCAGATAACTAGAGGTCGGTAGATACAAAACTCAAGGATACGACCTTTTCCTCTACAAGCTCAAGGATTAAGCGCTCGCATATCCTAATGTGTTTTGTGCACGGATGCTGGAATGGATTACGGGATATATGTATCGCGCTCATGTTATCACAGGAAATAGTCATGGTGTCCTGTGATATCCCATAATCCTGTAACATCTCCTTCATCCACAGAAGTTGCATGCAATAACTCTCGGAGGCTATGTACTAAGCCTCCGTAGTGGAAAAAGAGATGGAGTTTTTATTCTTACTCAACTAATAGACAAGAGAAGAACCAAAAAAGAAACACCCACCAGAAGTGCTCCTACATCCATCTGTATCCCCGACCCAATCGGTATCAGAATAGGCTGATAAACAGTCACTGGTATCAAATGAATACCAAATGCCAAGTGAGAGAGTTACACTCACGAATTTACTAATACGTTTAAGAGGTAGTAAGTGTGACTCTTTTGGGGACGCTTGGTATCGAGCAACAGACTCCAACACTAAAGACTATGTCGGGATGACTGGTAGTCAAGTAGAGAAGACTACCTATCATACTTCGATATAAGGTTTTCTCTATATCCTTGCCTAAAGTGTCCTTGCTAAGCTTAGTTGAGGTACCCATCGGTGTACGTGCATGCTTATAGGAGTCTAGACCAAATTTCTTCACAAGGTCTCTAGCATACTTGGATTGGGAGATGAACATTGCAACCTCTAGCTGACGAACCTGAAAACTACGGAAGAAAGTAAGCTCACTAACTGTTCTCATATCAAACTCACTCTTCATCTCCTCCTCAAAGTGCTTAGCATGCTGGGAGCACGTGGATCCAAAGACTATGTCGTACACATAGACTTGGGAAACTAAAATATCACCCTCATCTCTCTTGGCAAACATCGTCATATCAACTCCCCCTCTTTTAAAGCCACGGGCTAAGAGATAAAAAGTAATCATCTCGTACCAAGCACAGGGTGCTTACTTCAAACCATACAAGGCTTTCCTTAGATAGTAAACGTGATCATGGTGCTCATGGTCTTCAAACCCTTTTGGTTGTTCCATGTAAGCCTCCTCCTGTAGAATGCCATTCAGAAAGGCACTCTTGACATCCATATAATATAACTTGAAGTGCAGATAACATGCAATGGCGAGTAGTAAGCGGACAGACTCAAGCCTAGCAACAGGAGCGAATGTCTTTTCAAAGTCTACACCCTATATCTGTGTATAGCCTTGAGCGACCAACCTAGCCTTATTTCAGAAAATAGTACCAGTCTCATCCACCTTATTCTTGAAGATCCACTTGGTACCTATCATATTTGTCTCACTAGGTGAGGGGACTAGTTCCCAGACATGATTCTTTCTAAATTGAAGCAACTCATCCTGCATAACATATATTCAGTGTTCATCTTTGAGTGCTTCCTTATAGTTCTTGGGCTCGACTTTGGACATGTAACAGACATGACTCTTGCGAACATGAGTCTTAACCCTTAGGGTGAGATCTCCTAGAATAGTAGAAGGATCATGACTCTTAAGAACCCAAGAAGGAGGTTCCCCTAAGTTAGGAATGGGATCCACTCTAGGTATGGGAGGCACAATGGGATCATCAGTAGAAAGTGCGTCACCCTTACCCAAAAGGTTAGAATCAATAACGCCGGTGGTTCGTCATCTTGCACGATGACATTTATTGACTCCATAACCTTAGAACTATTTAGGTTATACACCCGATAAGCTCTACTGGATGATGAATAACCTAAAAATATCCTCGCATCGCTTCGGGAGTCGAACTTTCCTAATTGCTCTCCATCCCATAGGATGTATCATTTTCTCCCAAAGACACATAAATATGAAAGGTTGGGCTTCTTTCCAGTCCACAATTCGTAGGGCATCATAAGTGTGTGTGGATAAAGATATACCCTATTCACTGAATGGCATACGGTAGACACCGCCTCTGCTAAAAATTTTCTTTTAATTTTACGACCCAAAAGCATAGATCTATCCATCCCATGAATTATTTGATTCTTCCTCTCAACAATCCCATTTTGCTGTGGAGTCTTAACGGCCAAAAATTCATGTTTGATTCCGAGGGTATCATAAAAAATATCTACTTTTTCTTCTTTAAACTCAATGTTATTGTTACTACGTATTCTGTTGATGGTGATAGCGTGTTAATTTTGCAGGATACGACACTTGGTCATAAGAAAGTTGTCAACATCAGATTTCTCTCGTAGAAAACCTACAATCGAGTAGAGTGAGAAATCATCTACCATCACAAGAATGTACCTCTTACCACCTAAACTCTCAATACAATTAGGACCCATAAGATCCATATGTATCAACTCAATTATGCGTGAGGTGGTAATGGAATTCAACTTTCGATGGGGGCTACGAATTTGCTTTCCCAACTGGTAGGGTCCATAAATTATGGAAGTTGGTTTTCCAAGCGATGGTAATCCACGTAATAGGTCCTTGTTAACTAAGTTTTCCAAATCCCAAAAATTCACATGACCTAGACTTTGATGCCATAGATCCATAGTAGTGACCGTGGCTCTATTGCAGACAAATGAGGACTTAAGGATTATCCCATAACAATTATCTTTAGTCCTCACCCCTTGCAATAGAATTTTATCGGCTTGATCATAAATGTAGCATTCATTTAGGTCAAACTTTACTGTAAAGTCAGCGTCACACAGCTGACCAGTGATGAGTAAATTTTCTTTCAATCCCTTGACGTATGACACATTCTATAGCTTAGAAAATTATGGTAACTCTACTGTACCTCCTCCTACTATGATAGACTTGCTCCCGTCTCCAAAATTGACTTTACCTTCCTTACAATCCTCTAGGGAGGTAAACAGAGAGATGCCACCAGTCATGTGTCTAGAGCACCCACTATCGAAGTATCACTGTAGAGAATTATGTGCTTTAAGAGAAACATGAACAACAAGGGCTTTTGCATTATTTTTAGGCACCCAAGATTTAGTAACCTTCTGCTTGCCCTTATCATTGTTGACTCTAGTCGGGATTTTAGAAGTGTCCACTAACGGCATAGAAATCGGTGGAACTCTTCCACTATACTCTGAGATATGGTGACTAGAAACTCAACTCGCTCTCTAAGACTCTCAAAATCAGTTGTCATATGTAACGGAGAAAAAGTACGTTGTGTACAACCCAAACTATAGCAATATTCACGAAAATGGCCTTTTTTTGCAATAAGTACAAAAATATGTAGACTAAGGCCAACTTCGGTTTGCTTTTCTTAGCCGAACTCTCTTATTTTTTAAGTGGGTGGCCATATGGATTTGTAATAAACTCGGGAATCGGTTCCAATGTCGTATGGGATGTGGAAGCTCCATCAAAACCTATTCCCGACCTCTTACTTAAAAATAAAACAGGGGCGAGGAGCAAATTTCCCATCTTACTAGATCAGTCCTCAATTCTTACCTTGTCTTCCCGGGCTCCCTCAAGGTCATGAGTGAGTTGGGATACAAGGGATTACAGTTTCTTTCAAGTGTCCAGGGAGGAATAGAGATCATTTCATCAGATCATCCACTTTCTTAGTCAAGTCCCCTTTTTCTTTCTTAAAAACACATTCTATCTCTCCCAAAACTCTCTCTCTTAACACATGCGCTCTCTCTCTCACTAAACTCTCCTAAATCCTTCCCTAGAGCTACTATCCTAAGAACTAATGCTTTGTTACACTTTTTGGTCTTGAAAGTATCAGCATATAAATCAGCGTACGCGCATCGGAGATCACTCTCGCTGTCACTTGCTTCTTCCTCCCCCTCGCTCATACTGTTGTCACTGTCGAGGTGTCCCTATGAGCTTGCATCCTCATCGTCGTGAGGATAACTATCAGTAATTACATGACTAGATATGAATGAGCTGGTTACATTCAAGCGATGACTCGTCTCCAGAGTCCACCGACTCGACCTCGCTATCGTCACTATGGGTGGTGTTTAACGCAACTTTTGATTGTTCTAGACGTTTCAACCTAGTTGCAAACTCAACCCCCTATGACCTCTACCGTCCCACTCAAAGCATCTCTCATTTTATTTCTTAGGGGTGTCCTTTTTATCTTTCTCAAATTTCTTTTCATATTTTTTTCTTTCTCAAAATTCTTTTTATCTTTAAAATTCCCATTTTCCTTTAATTTGAGATTTTTTTTGAAATTTTTAGCGACTAGGACAAAATTATCTAAGTCAAAATTAGAATCAGAATCAGACATCTTTTTATCTCTTTTCTTAGATGACTCACCTCTCTTTGACCCCTCACTCTTTCTCGTCTGGGCTTTAAGTGCTACCCCTTTGTCTTTTTATTTTATCGTGTTTGGGAACATGTTTCATAGGCCAGTAGGTCTCCAACTAACTCTTCTAATTTCAGCCTACTCAAATTACCTATTGAATTTAACACAGTGACTTTTGGGATAAATCTCTTAGGTAGTGGTGTCAAAATTTTCTTAACTACTCTAGCATCAGGAATGTGTTCACCTAAGTTGAAACTAGTGTTTACAATATCAGATAAGCGTGCATAAAATTCATCGAAACGCTCATTTTCATGCATGGAGATAGTTTCACCAATTTAGATTATTTTATTACATTTGTGCCCTCATGGGTAAGTTGTAGAACATTCCATGCCTCTTTAGAAGTGGTACACATCATGATACGTCGGAAATCGTCAGGTGTGATGGCTCCAGAGAAGGCACTAAGCCCACGTGAATTATATGTGCTCCATTTAAATTCATCCTTAGTCCATGGAGTCATAGATATTAAAGTAGTTACGTTATCTACAGTGATAGTAGGAGGCGTCCACCCTCTTTCACACACAACCCAAACCCGTTCGTCTATGGCCTTTAAGTGAGATTTCATACAGCCTTTCAAATATGCATAATATAAACCGTAAAAAATTAGGAGTCTTTATATAAGTTTTCCATTGAAATTGCGTTTTTTCAAAGATCAGTATTTAGAACAAAATTGATATCCAGAAATAATTTGCGAAAAAATTACACTATAAATTTGTGTAAGTGGCTCTAATACCAATTTGAGAGTGCACCAGCAATCAATATCATTAAATTCCAATTTCAGTCCCAATAAGTTCAAACTCTTGCAAACAAACGTGATTGACTAATGAAATAATCTAAGCATGCAAGACAATCACAACTGAAGAAAAATCCCCCACATGGGAAAAACTATCTTATTTCCACTATAATTTGTAAATATCGGTTTACACGGATTATAATGAAAATACAAGTAGTGACATACGAAATACTCATAGGCATCGGTTCGATGTCGTCGGTAAGAGGTCCCGCAAGAACTCCAGGTGGTCGGCAATGGAAAAGCTTCTTCTTCTCCACAAGTGTACTCCCGATGAGTAGAATAATCTTCCTTGGTGGTTTAAAGTATTCACATAAAGGATTGTGAATTATTTGTGAATAAAAAAGGAATAAAACCTTAAAAAATGAAGTAAAAAAAATGGTACTGTTTTGAAGAAACGGGGGTGTGCAGACTTGGGAAAACATGTAGAATCAGCACTGCTTAAATAGACATTTTAAGGTGGTGCATCGTACGAGCGACATATGATATAGTTTGAACGAGATGGCATCTCGTTCGAACCACATACGATGTCGTTCGAACCACATCAGTGACGTGCCTCGAAATGACTCCTTAAATAGATCTTGCGTGTTTATCATATTTCAGACTTCAAAATTTTGTTAAAAAATATTCCCAACTATTTATTCAAATAAATAAAAACTCCAATTAAAATTATTTTACCATAAGTACGTGGAGTAGTGGGAACGGTTGAAGTGTACATTGCTTGATCCATGATGCACATACGAAGATGATAAATGCATGAATTCGGATCACGACCGTCGTGGATGATCATGGAGACGTGCCAAATCTAGCGGTATCATACATACTTAATTTTGATTTAGGACACTTGAAAATTTCCTAGATTCTACCCTGGACATTTATAGAACATGTCCTTACAAAAAGATCCACGACCGTAACAAAATATGAAATGAGATGATAATGAAGAGGGGAACTTACCATATAATTTGAAGAAATGAAGTATATTTTTTTTATTTAAATTAGTTAAAGGTCAAATTGATATGACACAATCTTAAAATAATGCATATTGAGAAGAATGTATGCGATAATGTGCTTTGGACATTATTAAATGTTAATGTTAAAGGAAAGGATACTTTAAAGTCCCATCTCGATCTAAAAGAAATAGGTATTCATAAGCCACTATATCCTCAAAAATGGCAAAAATAGATATTATTTGCCACCAACATGATTTACATTGGATAATAAAAATAAATATATAGTTTGAGAAATGATGAAGATGGTGAAAGTCCTAGATGGTTATGCTTCGAACATATCACTTCATACTATCCTTAAATAACGTACTCTATCATGACTCAAGAGTTATGACAACCATATGTTAATGCAAGAACTACTTCCTATTTTCTTAAGAAATATTTTACCTAAGAATGTGCTTAGTCCATTAATTGAGTTAAGTAAATTTTTTAGGAGTATATACTCAAAAGTTAGGAATGAAACTGGTTAACATAAGGTTGAATCCCACATTAATATCATGCTCTGTCATCTTGAGAGGACCTTTCCACCTTCATTTTTCGATGTCATGGTATATTTGGTTACTCATTTGACAGAAGAGGTGAAGATCAAAGGACAACCACAATACTGGTCAATGTACACTATTGAGAGTTGTAGTATCTATTGTAATATTATGTTCTTTTTTTTTCCTTCTCGTGGTAAGATTTTTTCCTTTTAAATTTAATTTTTTCCATGAGAGATACTTAATTACATTGAAGAATTATGTGAATACTTGTAGTCATTTAGAGGGATCAATTGCATAAGGATATTGAGTAGAATTTTGCTTGACAATGTGTTAAAGATACTTGGAGAATGTTGAGACAAAGTCTAATTGGCTAGTAAGGAACGATGATAAAAGTCCTCTTGTTCAATTATGTGGATGTAAATTAGGTAAATCAAAGGGATTTCTGATGGATGACATTATGTATGTACAAGAACATCGGTATGTGTTGGTTAACACTGATGAAATTGCACCATTTCTATAGTAAGTATCTTACTTCATAAAGTTCCCTCATTTTAGATATGTAAAACATAATGTAATGGTTCATTTTAATACAGTAGTCACCTTACACTATTAGGTGTAATTATCATCTCATACCACATGATGTGAATCGCATCCAAAATGAAGCATTTCATTTGTGATTTAAATATCATCTAAGTTCAACATGTACTAAAAACTATATTATACTTCTAATTGTATTATTACATAGGTATGATGTGTAATGACCTTTTTTTAAATCTCAAATAGGTGTAAAATTTCCTCTAGACAGTGAACATAGAGCTATCATAATAAATTTGGATTTTAGCTACGGGCCCCTTAAAAATGGAAAAAAATTCACATGGTATATTACTAATTGTATGAGGTATCATACTAATGCTCGCTATAGAAAAATAACCACATAAAATAGTGGAGTCATGTTAAATGCACTTACTACAAGTTATGAGAGTGCAAGAGATTGGAATCCCATGTCTGGAGATGTTAATTTGTGTGGAGTTTCGAAGAATATCATTGAGTTGTATTATTTTAAAGACTACATGTTTGTGTTGTTCAAGTGTCACTAGGTTGACGATAGTAGATGTCTCATTCAATGAGATAGTTTTGGATTCATGATTGTAAATTTCAATCATTTGTTTTACCCTAGGCAATAAATTAATGATGAACTTTCACATTAGCATCTCAGGCAAAAATGTATTTTTACGTGCAAGACCCAATAGAGAAAGACTAACATATTATTTTTGAGACAAAGATGAGAGACTTTTTTGATGTGTTTGGACAAAATTAAACAACCCGAGAGACTATGACAGATAAAACATAGGTATGGAGTGAGAGATCTTTGGACGATACGCCATTCACACGTAATGACAATATTACTTGGAAACTATTAGTTGATAAGGAAATGCAAATGGAGATGAGTGAAGATGTGCAAAAACCTTTATTACCTAGCTGCGAAGTTGAAAATGTAATAATAACTAGATGTTCATCTGTGTTTTGTAGTATGTTTGTATTATTGTTTGAACTTTCTTATAAGTTATTAACATTAGATTTTAGTAGTTTATTTTGGTTTGATGTTGTTTTTACGAACATTTTGGTTTGGTAGACATTTTGGCTATGATGTCATAGATTGGGGGATACTACTTTACTCCCAGTATATCGTGGTTGTAATGTCATTGATTTAACACATATTGTTTTTTCTAATAATAACATTTTAATGTTTTTAAATTTGTAGTGGTTACATATTATGACGTTGTTTATTCATAATGGGCTCATGGAGGGCAAATCTTTAGTCATTTATATTTTAAAGGACTTATCAATTTATACATCATTTGTTCTATCGTGTTATAGGAGCTTTGATTTTGAATATTATGGTGTATGATTTACGTTCATATATTTTACATGTCATGAATTTCTCTTTGAAACCAATGTTTGAAATATGTTCCTCTCTCCTTCTCCATGCCTTCAAATGTTTTTGTTTTTATATACTTTTGGCGATGGATTGTTTATATAATCGCACATTGTTAATGGTTTGATATTACGTCCACTATAGACTATGGGAAACTCCCTGGATGATGTTTAACTTTGGTTTTTATATAATCAAATATTTATAAAATGAGTTTGAATGGTTTTTTTACTCACATAATAGAGGAACAATAGGCTAGGGTGATATCTAACTTATTTATAGAATGAGTTTGGATAATTTTTTTGAATCACAGAACATTAGAGTTAGTGGAAAGGATAAGATGAATAACATTCACGTATTTCTTATTCTTTATCCTCCACAATTTCCCCATTCCATTTAACATCATCATTTAGTTTATGTTCTCTATTACACCATTCATGGTGAGATGAGATTTTTCTTTACAAGTTATGAAAATACGCATAATGTTTATGTGGAATAACAATTGCAACATTCTCCTATATTCGTGTGCACTAATTATAGAGAATAAAAAACTATGAATAAAGGTGAAATACATTTGTATTCAATTCCACAAAAACAATCATAACTTACCATTAAATGTCCTTATTTTATCATTGTTCATTGTTTACTTTCTATTTTATACCATAATTTTTTATGTGTTTCTCTACTTCACTACATCTTTCATATAGTAACTATTTATTTTTTTCTACTAGAATGGTAGTTTAAAATCACATTTACAGTTGTGCATTGAGTACCCTCTCTATTTTACTCACTATTATTTTTTTCTTTTAACTGTCTTTTATTAATCATAGATTGGATTGATCCCTTTGAATTTTGTTATGGTTAAAAATCTATGAAAACTGTTGGTGTTTCTTAGTGAAATGAGTTTAAAACTTTTGGTTACTGATATTCCAATGAGTTAATAATAGCTTTTATTGTTCTATTATGGTTGAATTTAAAGGAAAATTATGGTTTAAAGTTTTAATTGACACCCATTTATGTATGTAATTGTTTATTATTAATATTTTAAATTCTCTTTTAGTTTAGTTTCAGTAACTATAAGGACCACGCATAGAAGTAGGAATAAAAAGGAAAATCCTTATGGATAAGCCAAAATTCTGATTAAGAATGTAATAACAACTATTAAGAAGGAGAAAAAAAAATTTCTTTATTCTTTTTTATTTGGGTTGTTTTGGGGAATAATTTCTTGTATGTTTTTGTCAATCTGTGTCATTTTATTATCTTAAGAGTATGATTGTAATGCACATATTTTTAGTCTCTATTTTCTTCTCTATCTTATGTAAACAAATAGTTGAAAGTGTCAAGAAGGTTGTTTGGATTACAATAACCAATTAGTTCAAATTTTCATTCTTTTTGGAGCCAATTTTAGTTTTTAAGTCAATAAGAAGGAAAAATATTCTTTCTAGGTCTATTATATACTTCTTTAATACACGGGGTTTATTAATGTTCCTAATATAAATGTGAATTATTTTAAATTTCTCATTCATTTATGATGTTCCCCATGTGAAGTACACCTTATTTTTACAGACACTCATTATTTTTGGAACATATATGTCACCTAGTTAATTATTTTTACAACTTTGTTTTTGTTCGTTATATTCATGCAAAATAAAACTAACATTTTTTTTAAGGAAAAGGCCTAAGCCCTAAGCCCTATTTATTATATCAAGGAGAAAAGTCCTCTCCACCTGGACAAAAATATTACAACATCCTTGAACGAACAAACACAAAACCTTAAGAAACTCTAACATTAGGAAAACTAAATCTATCTAAATTAAACATTCCTTTAACAATAAAAGGAAGCTCAGAAAAACTAAAAAAAGATTTAGATTGTCTTGAACTTGAAGCTAGGTTAGCTAGAGCATCTGCAACTGAATTATTCTCTCTCCAGGTATGCTGAATATGAATTGAATGAATTTTAATTTTGCAGGATATATCATCTACATCTTCCTTTAAAAACTAAGGCACCTCCCATTGTCTATGAATAATCTTAATAGCTGCAAGAGAGTCTGATTCAATGATCAACTGACCGAAACCTATCTTCAAACACTCCTGAATACCTTTCAAAATAACCTAAATTTCATCTTTAAGACTTGAAGCTTTATGCTTGAATTCCTGGAAAGCAAAGATGAAAACACCTTTATGCTCTCTAATGATACCCCATATACCACTATCACCAGAATTAACCCTACTAGATCCATCCACATTAAGTTGAATAGATGAGAAAGGAGGACTGATCCATCTAGTAATAATGAATACTGGTCTAGAGGGGATAACTTTAAGATGAAAGGAGGATATTATATTTCCATGAAGAGCTGAGGGAAAATTCTTGAACTTCTTAGAAACTACCAAGTCTGCAACAAAATTATAGATCTTTTTGATAATCTCCGATTGAACCATATGAATCCCATTAAAATATCAGTCACATATGGATTTCTAAATAAACCACAGAATGAATACAGGAAGCACTCTCAACAAAAACTTAAAATAGTCTTTGTTAGACTTACAACTCCATCAAGACATCAACATAGCAGGAATTGAAGAAAAACACAGATCAATCTCTAATATGTTTGAGAAATGAGCTCAGATACCAATGGCCATAGAACTTGATAAGAATAAATGATATAAAGATTCCTCCTTAAGGAAACAACATTGACATCTAGACACCAACTGAATTCCCAGCTCTATAATAACAGTCTACTGGAACTGCTTTGATCAGAATCGTCCACGAAGCAATTAAGATTTTAACTGGGATACACTTATTCAACATGTTAGCCTAAAGATTACTACTATAATTTATAGGTCTAATAATTTGAAAAGCAGATTTGAAAGTAAATAGCCCAGAGTTTGAAGGCTTCCGGATGAAACCATTCAATTTTTTGATGGTATTATCTTCAAAGAAATGGAAATTCTCTCTAATTCTTTTAATAGTACTCGATCCACCTGACCCAGAATCCATAACTTTGTATTTGCTCCTCATGAATTTGGCCCACAAAGCATTGGAGACCTGACTTCTCCAAGCAAATTTTATGCTAAAAGTAGCACAAATATTCTCCAAATATCTAACACCTAGACCTCCTTCCACTAAAGGCCTGCAAATATCTTCCCACCTAATCCAAAAGTGTTTATAACCTCCATTATCTTTAGAACCCCAAAAGAAATGATTGAGAATTTTGTGAATTCTCTGAATAATAGATTTAGCAGGGTTGAAAGCAGCTAGAGTGAAGATAGGAATATAAGATAAACATGTTTGATGAGGATCAATTTGCCAGCAGCAGATAAAAATCTGGTCTTCCACCCCTTGAGTTTGCTTCTAATGGAATCAACAATCTTTGAGAAAAAACTAATTCTTATTCTTCCTTTAAAGAGAGGACACCCCAAATATTTTAATTAGAGAGGCTTGTACTTAATCTGCAGGTACCCCGAGATAGCTGATCTTCTCTGAATGGACAATTTAGGATCAACTGAGAAGGAACTTTTAGCCTTATTAATCAATTGACCTGAGGCAGATTTATACATATCTAAGAATTTTGAAAGGTTAGAAAGGCTTTTCTTACTTCCATTGATGAAAATAATAATATCATCAGCAAAAGACAAATCAGATATAAGAGGACTTCCAGTAGGATGGGAAAAATGAGTTACTTTTCCTTTCTTGAATAAGATGTAAATTCCTATGCTTAATACTTTATCCATAAAAACAAATAGAGCTGGAGAAAGAGGATCTCCTTGCTTGATCCCTCGAGAATAATTGAAGAAACCTGCACCATAACCGTTAACAATGACAGAAAACTAATTATTAGATAAAAGCCTCCATATGAAGTCAATAAACACCTCACTAAAACCAAATCTTCTAAGGACTTTAATGAGGAAAATCCAAGACACCCTATCATAATCCTTTTCCATATCCAACTTGATAATCACATTAGAACCATGGCACTTCTTGTGAAAATAAGAAGTCATTTCATGAGTAAGCAGAATATTGTTTTGGATATTTCTTCCTTTCACAAAACCACTTTGATTAGGAGACACAATTACATCCAAATGAGATGATAACCTTGAATTCAGAATTTTAGAGATGATTTTGAAATTGAAATTACTCAGGCTTATAGGCCTAAAACGAGAGCATTGGCTGGGATTGTAAATTTTAGGAATAAGAACTATAGAAGTACTAGACCAACTTCTAGGGATTTGAGCTCCCACAAAGAAAGATTTAATAGCCTCACATAGATCTTTCTTAATAATATCCCAACATTTACTGTAGAAGACACCTCCAAAACCATCAGGACCAGGACTACTATCCCCATTTAAATAAACTATGGCTCTAAAAATTTCATCTTAATTAGGCATATCAGTTAGACAATTGTTCATATCATCAGTTATGATAGGAGGAATAACTGAAATCAACTCCTCATCTTCAGTTCTCTCCTCAGCCTCCCATCTGTGATTAAAATGGTAAATAATTAGCTGCTGAGTATCCTTCTGATTATCCTTCCAATTACCTTCATTATCTTTTATCTTATGAATAGCAGAAGCAACCCTTCTAGCCTTAACACTAGCATGAAAAAACTTTATGTTATTATCTCCTTCCTTCGACCACTATATTACCTTTTTATTGCCAGTACATCTCTTCCTGAATAGTTGCTTTGTTAAGATCTTTTCTAGCATTCTGCAGCTGTAATCTATTCGCAGGAGAGGGTTGGACTTCAAAAGAATACTCCTTCATAAGAACATCATCTTCTAGATCAATTACATTTTGAGAAATGTTTTTAAAAGTAATTTTATTCCAATTAATCAAGGTTGCTTTAAGAAGTCTTAACTTATGAGAAAATTTAGACATTGGAGACCCTTGAACTCGACAATCCCATGGATCTTTAACAACTTGAGGGAAACTATCATGAATCATCCACATTTTTTGAAATTTAAAAGGCTTAGGATAATAGTCTTGAGTGGTTGAAATAGACAACAACAAAGGAGAATGATCACTACAAGAATTACCTAAATGAGAAATACTAGTTTTGGAAAAAGCAGATTTCCATTGCAAATTGCAAAAGCCTCTGTCAAGCCTGGCACATATAGCATCTTCTTCAATTCTCATATTAGTTCATGTGTATCTAGATCCACTATACTCCATATCAAACAATCCACACTGATTGTAGCAGTCTCTGAAGTCTTCAACAGTTTGGTGGTCAACTTCATTACCACCTATTTTTTCATTTTGATCAACCACCACATTAAAGTTCCCTATAAACACCCGAGGTACATCAAAACTACCAGACACATCTTCTAAATCCCCCAACAACTTTCTTTTCTCCTCCTTACTACAGTTAGCATAAATCAAATTCAAAATGACATCTTTAGGAATTGTTTTAAAGACAAGCATTGATCTCCATCTTTAATAATAGAGACATCAATACCTAATTCCCAAAAGAACTAAATCTTATTTGATTTTTTTCACAACACTTTATCAAATCTCCACTTAAGTAAGAATTTCTCCTTGTTAAAATAATTGGCTTTGGGTTCCAAAATAGCAAGCATTGGCAAATTATGAGCTTTACACAACCTTTTGATTCTTTTGACAGTTCTCTTATTGGAGATACCCCTTGCATTCCAACACAAGCAAATGATCATTTGGATGAAAGGAATTTTGAGTTAGAGCATTCCTTTGTACTATCCCTAGTAATTCTTCTAAACAACAGATCAAATGGCTACTTCTTTGATTTCAACCCTTGAGAATCCTCCTCCAAGTCACCTACCTGGTCAACAGTTTTAGCCTCCTTTTTCTTTCACATTTCTCCTCTGCTTACATTCTTGAATTCTAGCCCATTTACGGTCGAAGAGATTAGCAAATTTCTGGAGATCCTCTTTTACAAACTTACACCTACCCTTCATCTTCTTGGAATCAAACATATACACTTTTTCCTTATCTACATGACAATCATATTTAGGGAGCTCAGTTCCTCTTGGGGATAACATTATATTGTCTACCGAAAATACTTCTTGAGGTGAAATATCACAATGATGAATCTTATTAATGAATTCTTGAACAGGTTGATTGGAACATCTATTAAAATTTCCATGCTTGAGAACCACTATATTTGAAACTTCTTACCTTTTTTTATTACTTAATTATTCAGATTGATCTTCAGCCAACGTAGCAACCACCTTATTAGTATGCATAATGGGATTAACATATTCTTCTTCTCCAGCAATATCTTTTCTATTGAGAATTCTTTTAAGGATAAACTCTTGATTCTTATTAGGCCTCATTTCCCTCACTGGCTTCAAGAACAAACATGTCTCTTCGTCATGACCTTTCTTAGAATAATGCATACAATACTTTGGCTTGTTTTCCATAATAACCTCTTGCTAGAAACCTGTATACCCACAGCCTATCCAAATCCTCTTCGCAATAATCTTTGTCAAATCAACTTCCACAAAAACCCTAGCAGTACTAGGTCTTTTCATATCAAGAGTAGAAGAATCTAGATTCAAAGGTTTTTCAATCAATTGAGTTATGGAATATAGAGAGGATTTAGAAAAAAAAATGAATAGGTAATTGAGGGAAAGAGATCCAAATGGGAGAAATACTACTCTCTTTATCAGGCCTGAAATTGGGGGCCCACTTGAAGGTCCTCATAGGATATTTACCTATAAACTAAATATCTCACATCCACAGCCTAGAATAATCTTCCTTCGAATTTAATCTAACCAGTATATGCTTATAATTTATAAGACCAATATTAACCATAGTTTTAAGAGCAAAAGTTTGGAACACCTTCCTTATTACTTCCATAGATGGTCTGCCATGTGAGAACTTTCCTACCAATGCATGCTTGAAGGGTTTAGATAATATCTCAATGTCTTCTTTAGAAAAGAAAACTCCAGGTTCACCTTTAAAAGATGTTGGAGTTTTGAGACCAAGATCATGGTTTTTAGTAGATCCTTTATCAATAACATTAGCAAATGATCTAAACCAAACATTTTGGATACCAGGAGGCTTGGTATTCACGTTAGGGATTTGCGGCAGCCATGCAAACCCTAATTAGGGTTTATGTACAAAGATAGAAAGAGATAAAGAGAGAGGAGAAAGAGAGAGAGAGATTTATTTCCTCGTATTGAGTCATACAGTACCATGACAACAAGTATATCTCAAACCTAACATGTTAGAGGAGCTATGCTGCCCCCTAACGTGTTGGGTTTGTGATCTACTATATATTCTTCTTCTCTTCTTTGATACTTAGATCGGAGTTCTAATTAGGAGGAAGATGAGCATAAACGAGTTTGATCCCCCACTTTAATACATAGTGGGTGGGGTAAACTTAATGGCATTTTACACATTAAGGTGAATGAGCGTGGCAAACCCATTAAGAAACCCACATACAGACTTGTATTAAATTTAGGGTCTCTAGCACACAATGGTCAAGTAACACCATTGAAATTCCTTGATTAAAGAAAAGTTTCCAAAGGCGGGAATAACACAATCTGGACTCATATCACGGTGTGATGACAAATTACATGGACTAAATATTTTGGCTCCTAATTTTTGGTTTAGCTATCTAATGTGCCGTTTAATTGAAGATAATACAAATGTCACGTATCAACTGAGAAAGTTTTGGATTTTATGGGTAAAAAGTGAAAAGAGTGGAAGTCCACATCAAAGCATTAATGTAATAGTAAATATAGGACTAATGAAAACGTTTAGTTGATTGTCCTCCAAAGGTTAAGGACGATCATTGAAAAACACTCATTTTCTAGTGGGACTCAGTGGAATCACTTGCATAATTGGGTTGTTAGTGGAAACTATGGAAGTTTTCATATTAAAACAAATATTTAAAATGAGTGACATCCTAATATATATTAATTCTAATCTATATCTTGTGGATCCAATACAAAGATCCACCTATATCTATGGTCAACTTTTTAATGTAAATCATGTTAATTAGGTGTTGTTTTGAACATATCAAAATTTTAATTTGAGCACAAAGACTAGAATTTTACCATCATTGAATTCGGGGATCCTAGTGATGAAAGTTGACCTAAATCATTCTGCTGATTGGAATGTGTATCATTTTAATCGATAAATAAATATTTTTTTTCATGAAATGCTCCTTCCATAACAATAGTATATATAATTCAACCATATGTACTAAATTTTAGTATCCATATCTACACGGGTCTAATGTTTAAAAAATCAGAATAAGTTTATGCCTAAAGGCAAGACTGTAATGGCAAAATTTCCAATTGAGTCCGTTTGTATGTATTTGACTTATTCTCGGAACAAAACTTGTTTGAGTCATAGATAGATTTTATATTGTCATGATTCCCATAATGTCGATGATGTGTTTGTTTAGAAGACGTAGAGGCCAAGCTTAAAAGATTTATCATGTTGAGTTTGATTGGTGCACATTTCACACCCTCATTCAGATTGCATTTCGATCTCTCAGGTATGAATGCATTATGCTTATGAAGTTCGGAAAATAATTTTATAAAGGATGTAAACTTTATCGAAAATGATTTTAAAATGCTTTATCTTTGTTTATTTTGAGCTTATCTGATGTTTAGAGTCATGTGAATTCTCACCTTGGATTTTGAGACTTCAAACGACATGTGGTATCGTTCGAACGACGTCTCTCAGTCATAAGAACAACATATGCATATCGTTAGAATGACCCGCCGACTTAATTTTATTATTTAAGGAAGTGTTTGGTCAGAATTTTGAGCTGTGTGCATAACCATATTTCAACTCATACGCTTTATGCATAAGTTTTTTAAGGTTTTCAAAGTCAAAAACCATCCTTAGAGTTTAAAAGATCCGAGATTTCATATACAATTGCTACAGAGATCTTTGTTGCACCATCAAAGATTGTTCATCACTTTGAAAAAATTATTTCGTAGGGTTTTACGGTGAAGAAATGGAGGAGTCCATGTTCAGAATTGTAGACGGTTGCCAAGTTGCATGGGTAGATGCCGAGGCACTCGTGGACACGTGTGACTTGGATGTGTATATCTGCATGGGAAATGTGAAGGAGCAGTTAATGAAAAGAAGAGCATCAATACTTTCGGAGATCGAGCCGTTGTGTAAGACTGTATGTCTTCCATTGTAAAACCGTATCATAGTGATTGTCTAGCTTGGGTCGTCCGAAGTTTTTTCCCTTCGTGATTTCCTCGTACATTCGGCATTATGAACTTGTTTATTTTACTTATCTTAATCACCTAGATGCATGTTTAAGATTAAATAAGATAAAATTGGGTTTTAGTGAAATTGGTTCACAAACTTGGTGCGTGTTAAGTTTGGAAAAAGATTTTTGAAAGAAAAATTGTTTTGACATCCTTAAAGGACATTTGAGAAAAAGAGGCCTGCAAATTGGTATAAGAGCATTTTATTGTGTGTGTTTGATCCCTTGTGTTTTTAGGGATGAATTTCGGAATTTTTGAAAGTTTTAGAGCTCCTTTTTTATATGGCACTATTTCTGCTTACTGAAAAATGCGAATGAGAAGTGCTTTGAAATCAATTGATGAGATTATGTGGTTATCGATCGAAAAAGGTTGTACACCACCGATCACACGAGAGGGAGAGGCCCGTAATTTGAAACCCGTTGAGTCATGGACCGAAGCATAACATGGACTTCCACTTTAGAATATAATTCTAAAGGTCTTCACGTTATTTCCTCACATTTCATGCTGGAATAGTATAATCGAATCATGACGTGTGAAACTTCAAAAGAGGCTTGGGATATTCTTGCACTTACTCACGAGGGAATTAACATGGTTAGGGCGTCTAAACTTTAAAATATCATTACAGATCTTGAGACGATTATGATGTTAGGGAGTGAGTCATTTGATGAGTTTTATTGTAGATTTTCCAACATAGTCAACTCGTCGTTTAATTTGGGAGATAAAATACCTGTAATACCCCGTATTTTTATGCTATATTAATTTGGGGATTTATTAAATTTAATGTGAATTAATTATTTAATAAAAATCCGAAAATTAATTATGTTATAATTATTAACGTGATGAGAGTTAGTAATTATGAGAAAATTTGTTGAATATTACTAATGAGCAAAGTAATAGTGGTCATATTGAATGTCACGAGTGAATAAAATGACAATTTTAAAAATTTGAGTCGGGACGCGCCCGTGTCGCGTCGGGACTAAATATTGATAAATAAAAGTAAATATTTTATAAGTTGTTCGTATGGTCGTTTTGAGTGCGCCAACGCGTCCAGAAGGGTTGAGATAGTCAGAAAAGTATACGTGGGAGTTTGATTTGGGTCTCGGGGCGTTTTTAATTTTTAATTAGGACCCCGGGAGGGCATTTTAGTCATTTTGTATTTTTGGGTAATTAAACCCACGAAAATTAAAGGGGCTATATCAGATGTTTAGGTTATCTCCTAGGGTTAGATAACTCAAAACACTAGAACGGCCATTGGAGAGGAGAGGAGAGAGCTCTCAAGGCATTCCAAGGCTCAAAACTCAACCGTTTGCACCGCCGTCAACGCGTAGATCGCGAGACGGGGAACGCACCAACACCAAACCAGATTTTTGAACATCCCAGGCAAGTGTTTATCTTGCTTATTTCGTTGATGCATCATTCATATTGGTTTAGGAATGATTAGGATGATTCATATGGATGAAAAACCCGATTTGAGTTAGGAAATTTCATGTAGTTATGGCTTAAATGAAAATTCTGGAAACTCTTTGTCATGTAGAGGATTAAACCACGAAATTATGATGTTTTATGAGAAGGAAATTCTGGAAAAGATTTGTTAGAACCGTGTTTAAGAGAAATCTAGGGTTCTTGATATTTATATGAATTGTGGGCTTTAATCCATGTTTAGTGACGGAAATTGACATGTTTTACGTAGGAAATGCATAATATTATGTTAGGATGTTAGTAGTACAAATTTTTGGACGTTTTGGAATGCAAAACTTGAATCTGGATGAAGATATGTGTTAGAACCCGTAACTGCAAAACTACAGAAATCACAATACCTGTTTGATCGATCGATCGAGCCAAGAGCTTCGATCGATCGAAGGTTCGATCGATCGAGCCCCTAACTTCGATCGATCGACCCTTCCTGGCAGACTTAAGTTCCCTTTTAAAATTGTTGAATTGATTCAAAATGAAGAAAACTCCTTAGACATCCTTGTTAAAATAATTTGGAAGATAATGATGACCAGTAAGATTCATTAATGAATGAGAGACCTTTAATGTAAGGCGAAATCTATGTTTTTGGGATATTTTGCATAAGGGACAATGTAAGTATATATTAAAGGGGAAAGACACGTAAGAGAGAGTTACGTTGGAACATAAATGGATACCTACTGAATTGTACATTTGGAAGAATAGAGTCCATGAGGGTTACGTAGTAAGTTGGAAAAACCCTTAGAATTAAAGTTAGAAACAAACCATTTTACTTGATAAATAATAATGGGAAAATAAGGATAAATGTTGTGAATGTGGGTTATGGGATAAACCTAAGTTGATATAATAAAAGTGGTATATTTATATGATTGTGTATGCATATATTATATACTTGTGAAAAATGTACCCGCGCTACTTGCTATCCCTGAGGTTACCGCGCTGGGACAGTCTTATCTCGAATGGGCCTTCATGGGGGATATTGACTCGTACCCTAGAAGATAGGAATCCTAGGTACGGGCTATCAGATCGATAGTCGGACGGTCCTAAGAGACGTGAGGGTATGTACTGACCTCTTGGACTTGGAAACTATGCTTCGCCTCAATATTGTTTGCGTATGTGTTAATACAGTTCGAGAGTGATTCCGAACTTGTATTTCCCTTAGTACGAGTGATACGGGGATTGGATAGCAGAGTATGACCGCACCATAATTTTTATGTAGGGTGCTGTTAGAATATATATATTATACGAGTATTTAATATATATATATGAACTTCTGAAATTTTGGGAAACTGCCTACTGTGTTATGGTAAGTAAGACATGTGTAATGACTCAAATTGGAAATACTTGTTTTTAAAGTATAATATGATATTGAAAAACTTTATGAATCAATAAAGTTAAAATGAACGTTTTGTACTAAATGCAATTTTCCTTTTAAACCATGATGTTGTTAAATCTTAAATCTTGAGAGTCACCTAAGATAAGTTAAATCATTGGGGAAAGATAGTGTGATATATGATGAGATAAACCATTGGGAAGGTTAGTGCGATAGGAGTGCACATTAGAAGAGAGGTGAGAATTTCTCAAGAGAGTGTCGCACTCATATGTTATTGCACTGGCCTGTAATCAATTTAAATACTTGCTAAACGAATTTTTAAATCATATACACTATCGGGCTCTGACCCGTTTCCATTTATCTTTCTCTCTTGTATATATATGTATGTATTACAGGTGCCCAGCCACATGGGCGTCTTGCATAGGATCATTTGGATGGAATGCGCTGTAGCTTTTGTGGGAGTTGCAGGCCATTGTTTAGACGACCTCATTGTTGACTCTACTTCTAGTTCAACTTTATCCAGTGGGGGCATGTGTCGCCCTTTTTCCATTATTTAGTTGATATTGTCAGAGATTGTAATTCTTTTAAATTTTAGTATCTTTATTTCAGGATTGTTAATGTCAGGATGTTTTCCTTAGTATTTTAATGTTGGGATTTATTATTGTTGGGTAAACTCTTGAATGTTCATTTTATTCTTCTACTTATTGTGTGAATCTTTAGATGTTAATGGTTTAAGGTTTTATAACCGGATTTAATAAAATTAGAATAAAGGTTTAAATGGTTTTGACACTTTGCTTAATTAATTAGGGTGTTTAAATTGGAAAAGTTTTATTTTCGACAGTGATGCTGAGAATGAACCAACTATTCACCTTGAATTAATTTAATAAAGGAGTGATCGCCCGGTATTTAATTAGGCGTGGTGTCACAGGTGGTATCAGAGCATCATGTTCTAGTGTCCATAGGATCTGTACAGCTTATTTTCGCTTTCAGCTTTACGTTTTTGCTATTGAGCCCTATTTTTCGGATTGTTGTATTTCTGCTTTTACGTTACGTCTTCAGCCATTTGAGATTTGATAATGATGGTAGACTAATAAACTTCTTCACGTTTCAGATGCCTCCGAGACGTGCTTCGAAGGATAGGCGTGCCCAGGCCGAGCAGCCAGCAGCTCCGGCACAAGGCACTATGAATGCTAATGAAGTAGCCGCCATTGTTGCTCAGGCGGTGAATGCCGCGCTAGCGATGGTTCAGTAGGCTCCACCCCAAATTCAGGCAGTGGCACCAGTACCAGCACAGCTTCCATCTGTATGGGAGAGGGTTAGGGATGCATTTCAGAAGGCGCATCCCCCTGAGTTCTCTGGTAGCTTAGATATCGTCACAGTCAGCCAATGGAAGAAAGACATCCACCGGCATATTCGTATGTATGAGTGCACCGACGTGCAAAGGAAGTTATTGGCTTCCTTTAAGCTGGTGGTGGCCGCTTTGCAGTGGTGGGAGTCCACTACCACCTTGGAGGAGAGGGACACGATCCCTATTCAGTCGTTTTGGGAGCGGTTTGACCGCAAGTACTTTCCACCCGCCGTGCAGACTGAGATGAGGCAGAAATTACTGAATTTGAAACAGGAGAACTCTACTGTTGCTGAGTATGAGGAGGAGTTCACGAGACTTCTCACCATAGTGCCAGATGAGGCACCTACTGAGAGTAAGAAAATTATGTTGTTTGTGGACGGGTTAGCTTGGAGGATCCGTCAGCACCTTATAGGGAATCTATCTCTGAGTACTTTCACTGATGTAATCAATGCTGCGTTACTACATTGCCAGGATCACCGCTTCCATCTGCAAGGAAGCAAGAGAGTAGGAGAGTCCAGCCAGCAGGGCAGGACCGGGGGTAGTAGTGCTAGTGGGGCACCATCTCATGGACAGACTCGTCAACACGAGCAGAGTTCCTATCAGGGGGACCCTGCTAAGCGATTTCGTTCAGGTGATTCTAGACAGGGATTTGGGGGTTATAGGCAGGGCCAGCCGGGCCAGCCTAATCAACAGGGCCAACAGCGTGCTAATCAGGGCCAACAGGGCCAGTGGCAGGGAGGTAACGTCCAGTAGGGCCGTGGTCAGCAGGGTCAGAGGGGAGGTAACTTCAGAGGCTGGTGTTTTGTATGCGGCAAGCATGGTCATAAGTGCCAGGATTTCCCAGAGGGTAATAGGGCCCCACAGCAGCAAGGTGCCCGTAATGAGCCGCAGAGACCACTTTTTCCACCTTCCCTCCCAGCTCCAGCCCAGGTGCCATCCCTACCAGCAGCTCCAGTGCAGCAGGGGCAGTTACAGTACGGACGTGTCTATAATGTCCACCAGGCAGCAGCTCCACAGGCACCACCCGCGATTGAGGGTATGTTTCCTATCCATGGTACTATGGGTCAGGTTTTGTTTGATACTGGGGCGACGCATTGTTTTATAGCTACGCATTTTGCGAAGTCCTTAGGGTCGTTAGCCATAGCAGAGATCACAGTGACGTGTGTAGACTCACCACTGGGGAGTGGATCGCTTATCTTCTTTATATGCCGGGAGTGGGGGTAGAGATTGGTAGTTTGGTATTACCTGCAGACATGTTAGTCTTAGATATGCATGAGCATGATGTTATTATCGGTATGGATTGGCTCGCATCTTATAGAGCCATGATTGATTGCTTCGGTGGGAGCAATATTTTTGCCATTCGGGGGCAAGAGATGTTTGTAGTGGCGATGCCTCGCCCAGAGGGAGGTTCGACCGCTCATTTGTATTATATAGAGGAGGATGCCTCTAAGGAGTTTATGATTCCGTTAGACTCGATTACAGTTGTTCGTGAGTATTTAGATGTGTTTCAGGATATACCAGGCCTACCCCCCCGTCGAGAGATAGACTTTATCATAGATTTATTGCCAGACACGAGACCTATAGCACACGCTCCATACCGTATGGCTCCGACGGAGATGCGAGAGTTACGAGATCAGATAGAGAAGATGTTAGGTCAGGGCTTCATTCGTAGGAGTACCTCACCTTGGGGCGCTCCAGTCTTGTTTGTGAAGAAGAGAGATGGTTCACTAAGGTTATGTGTGGACTACCGGGAGTTGAACAAGGTCACGATACGGAATAAGTATCCGTTGCCTCGAATCGATGATCTGTTCGACCAGCTGAGGGGAGAAACTTTCTTTTCGAAGATAGATCTGAGGTTGGGGTACCATCAGCTACGTATTAGAGAGCAGGACGTTTCAAAGACTGCCTTCTTGATGAGATATGGGTCTTACGAGTTCAGAGTGATGCCATTTGGTCTCACAAATGCTCCAGCCGTATTCATGGACTTAATGAACCGAGTATTCAGAGAGTTCTTGGATCAGTTTGTCATCGTCTTCATAGATGATATTTTGATATATTCACACTCCGAGGAGGAGCATGCCGAGCACTTGAGGCAGGTTCTTCAGACTTTACGAGAGCATCAGTTGTATGCTAAGTACGAGAAGTGTGGATTCTGGTTGCGAGAGGTATAGTTCTTGGGACATGTTGTTTCTGAACAAGGGATAGCAGTTGACCCGAGTAAAGTGTCAGCGGTGAGGGAGTGGGGACAACCCACGACACCGATGGAAGTGCGTAGTTTCTTGGGGTTAGCCGGATACTACAGGAGATTCATTTGGGGATTCTCCAAAATAGCGGGTCTATTGACGAACCTGACTCGCAAAGGGGTACCATATGTTTGGGATTATGCTTGTCAATTGGCTTTCGACGAGCTGAAAGATAAGCTTACTTCAGCACCAGTCCTTGCTTTATCGAAGTCGGGTGTGGAGTACCTAGTTTACACCGATGCCTCTTTACGAGGACTTGGGGGAGTACTTCAGCAGGAAGAGAAGGCTATAGCTTTTGCCTCCCGCAAGCTTAAGTTGCATGAGAAGAATTACCCCACCCACGACCTGGAGTTAACATCGGTCATTTTTGCACTGCGGATATGGAGACACTATTTATTGGGGGAGAAGTTCCGTTTGTTCACAGACCACAAGTCACTGCAGTTCATGTTCACTCAGTGAGAGCTGAATATGCGTCAGCGCAGATGGTTAGAGTTTGTGAAGGACTATCAGTTCGACATACAGTATCATTCGGGGAAACCCAGCGTAGTTGCTGATGCGTTGAGCAGAAGACCGGTAAATGAGGTAGCGGACGTCTGGAAAGCGAAGTGGAAGGAGTTGGGTCACCAGGACGCAGTAGCCCGTTCCTTCATATCTGTTATGACAGTCACACTCGAGATTATTACGAGGGTAATACAGGCCCAAACCAAAGACCCATTTTTCCAGGAGCAGATTGTACGACTTTTAGCCGAGGGTGCTGAGTCCTATTCTGTTAGTTCTGATGGGGGTTTGAGGTTTAATGGGAGGTTAGTGGTTCCAGAAGGGGCAGAATTGCGTCATGCAGTGATGACCCAATCTCACGGGTCCCGATTTGCGGTACATCCTGGAGGAGATAAGATGTACCAGGATATGAGGAGGCAATACTGGTGGAGTGGGATGAAGAAGGACATTGCTGAGTTCGTGTCCAAGTGTTCTACCTGCCAACTGGTGAAGGTGGACCATAAGAAACCGTCAGGATTGCTTCAGCCATTGGAAGTACCCGCGTGGAAGTGGGAGAGTATTTTCATGGATTTTATTACAGGGTTGCCTACATCACAGCGGGGCCACGACTCTATCTGGGTGATTGTAGACCGTTTGACCGAGGTGGATCATTTTCTGCCGGTGTGGACAGATTTTTCCACGGGTCAGTATGCTTAATTGTTCATTTATGAGATTGTCAGATTACATGGGGGTGCCCCTAAATATTGTGTCAGATAGAGACAAGATTTTCGTGTCACGTTTCTGGGAAAGCTGTCAGGAGGCTATGGGTACTGAGTTGAGGTTGAGTACAACTTATCACCCACAGACAGATGGACAGACAGAGCGTACTAATCAGATGTTAGAGGATATGCTACGCATGTGTTTTCATGATTTTGGAGGAGGTTGGGAGCCACATCTTCCACTGGTAGAGTTTGCTTATAATAACTCTTATCATTTTACGATTGGTATGGCTCCATTTGAGGTTTTGTATGGCCGGCCTTGTCGTTCTCCAACTTGTTGGCTCGAGGTGGGGGATAACAAGTTTCTAGGACCAGAGGTAATTCAGGAAACCTCTGCAAGGATTAAGATGATTAGGAGTCGCATTCGAGTAGCCCAGGACAGGCAGAAGAGCTACGACGATGCGAAACGGTTCTTCTGGGAGTTTAATGTGGGGGACCAAGTGTTACTACGTGTATCTCCTATGAAAGGAGTGATGAGGTTCGGGAAGAAAGGGAAATTGGCCCCGAGGTATGTGGGACCATTTCCCATTATCGAGAGGATTGGGCCGGTAGCATACAGATTGGGACTACCAGAGCATTTACATCGCATTCACGATGTATTCCACATCTCGTCGTTGAGACGGTATCTTCAGGATGATATGGCCCATACTCACATCGCGATAGATGAGATAGACTTCCAGCCTGATAGCTCTTACGAGGAGAGACCGGTGGCTATCCTAGACTATAGTGAGAGGAGATTGAGGTCGAAGATAGTTCCACTTGTACGGGTCCAGTGGGAGCATCATGACATGGAGGAATCCACTTGGGAGCACGAGGCCGATATGCGCGAGAGATATCCAAATTTGTTCTTACCAGGTATGCCTTATTTTTCGAATTTTGGGACAAAATTCCGTTATTAGGGGGGAAGTATGTAATACCCCGTATTTTTATGCGATATTAATTTGGGGATTTATTAAATTTAATGTGAATTAATTATTTAATAAAAATTCAAAAATTAATTATGTTATAATTATTAACGTGATGAGAGTTAGTAATTATGAGAAAATTTGTTGAATATTACTAATGAGCAAAGTAATAGTGGTCATATTGAATATCACGAGTGAATAAAATGACAATTTTAAAAATTTGAGTCGGGACGCGCCCGTGTCGCGTCGGGACTAAATATTGATAAATAAAAGTAAATATTTTATAAGTTGTTCATATGGTCGTTTTGAGTGCGCCAACGCGTCCGGAAGGGTCGAGATAGTCAGAAAAGTATACCCGGGGGTTTGATTTGGGTCTCGGGCCGTTTTTAGGCCTAATTAGTACCCCGAGAGGGCATTTTAGTCATTTTGTATTTTTGGGTAATTAAACCCACGAAAATTAAAGGGGCTATATCAGATGTTTAGGTTATCTCCTAGGGTTAGATAACTCAAAACACTAGAACGGCCATTGGAGAGGAGAGGAGAGAGCTCTCAAGGCATTCCAAGGCTCAAAACTCAACCGTTTGCACCGCCGCCAACGCCAACGCGTAGATCGCGAGACGGGGAACGCAACCACACCAAATTCAACACCAAACCAGATTGCTGAAAATCCCAGGAAAGTGTTTATTTTGCTTATTTAGTTGATGCATCATTCATATTGGTTTAGGAATGATTAGGATGGTTCATATGGATGAAAAACCCGATTTGAGTTAGGAAATTTCATGTAGTTATGGCTTAAATGAAAATTCTGGAAACTCTTTGTCATGTAGAGGATTAAACCACGAAATTATGATGTTTTATGAGAAGGAAATTATGGAAAAGATTTGTTAGAACCATGTTTAAGAGAAATCTAGGGTTCTTGATATTTATATGAATTGTGGGCTTTAATCCATGTTTAGTGACGGAAATTGACATGTTTTACGTAGGAAATGCATAATATTATGTTAGGATGTTAGTAGTATAAATTTTTGGACGTTTGGGAATGCAAAACTTGAATTTGGATGAAGATATGTGTTAGAACCCGTAACTGCAAAACTACAGAAATCACAATACCTGTTTGATCGATCGATCGAGCCAAGAGCTTCGATCGATCGAGCCCCTAACCTCGATCGATCGACCCCTCCTGGCAGACTTAAGTTCCCCTTTTAAAATTGTTGAATTGATTCGAAATGAAGAAAACTCCTTAAACATCCTTGTTAAAATAATTTGGGAGATAATGATGACCAGTAAGATTCATTAATGAATGAGAGACCTTTAATGTAAGGCAAAATTTTTTTTTTTTTGGGATATTTTGGATAAGGGACAATGTAAGTATATATTAAAGGGGAGAGACACGTAAGAGAGAGTTACGTTGGAACATAAATGGATACCTACTGAATTGTACATTTGGAAGAATAGAGTCCATGAGGGTTACGTAGTAAGTTGGAAAAACCCTTCGAATTAAAGTTAGAAACGAACCATTTTACTTGATAAATAATAATGGGAAAATAAGGATAAATGTTATGAATGTGGGTTATGGGATAAACCTAAATTGATATAATAAAAGTGGTATATTTATATGATTGTGTATGCATATATTATATACTTGTGAAAAACGTACATGCGCTACTTGTTATCCCCGAGGTTACTGCGCTGGGACAGTCTTATCTCGAATGGGCCTTCATGGGGGATATTGACTCGTACCCTAGAAGATAGGAATCCTAGGTACGGGCTATCGGATCGATAGTCGGACGGTCCTAAGAGACGTGAGGGTATGTACTGACCTCTTGGACTTGGAAACTATGCTTCGCCTCAATATTGTTTGTGTATGTGTTAATACAGTTCGAGAGTGATTCCGAACTTGTATTTCCCTTAGTACGAGTGATACGGGGATTGGATAACAGAGTATGCCCGCACGATAATTTTTATGTAGGGTGATGTTAGAATATATATATTATACGAGTATTTAATGTATATATGAACTTCTGAAATTTTGGGAAACTCCTTGCTGTGTTATGGTAAGTAAGACATGTGTAATGACTCAAATTGGAAATACTTGTTTTAAAAGTATAATATGATATTGAAAAACTTTATGAATCAATAAAGTTAAAATGAACGTTTTGTACTAAATGCAATTTTCCTTTTAAACCATGATGTTGTTAAATCTTAAATCTTGAGAGTCACCTAAGATAAGTTAAATCATTGGGGAAAGATAGTGTGATATATGATGAGATAAACCATTGGGAAGGTTAGTGCGATAGGAGTGCACATTAGAAGAGATGTGAGAATTTCTCAAGAGAGTGTCGCACTCATATGTTGTTGCACTGGCCTGTAATCAATTTAAATACTTGCTAAACGAATTTTTAAATCATATACACTATCGGGCTCTGACCCGTTTCCATTTATCTTTCTCTCTTGTATATATATGTATGTATTACAGGTGCCCAGCCACATGGGCGTCTTGCATAGGATCATTTGGATGGAATGCGCTGTAGCTTTTGTGGGAGTTGCAGGCCATTGTTTAGACGACCTCATTGTTGACTCTACTTCTAGTTCAACTTTATCCAGTGGGGGCATGTGTCGCCCTTTTTCCATTATTTAGTTGATATTGTCAGAGATTGTAATTCTTTTAAATTTTAGTATCTTTATTTCAGGATTGTTAATGTCAGGATGTTTTCCTTAGTATTTTAATGTTGGGATTTATTATTGTTGGGTAAACTCTTGAATGTTCATTTTATTCTTCTACTTATTGTGTGACTCTTTAGATGTTAATGGTTTAAGGTTTTATAACCGGATTTAATAAAATTAGAATAAAGGTTTAAATGGTTTTGACACTTTGCTTAATTAATTAGGGTGTTTAAATTGGAAAAGTTTTATTTTTCGACAGTGATGCTGAGAATGAACCAACTGTTCACCTTGAATTAATTTAATAAAACAGTGATCGCCCGTATTTAATTAGGTGGGGTGTCACATAACCGAGTCATAAAGAAAATCTTAAGGTCGTTGCCTATTAAATTTGATCCCAAAATGACCGTTTTGAACTCCCTGGGTATGATTGAATGAACAAAACTAAAAGATCTTGTAGGTGTTTTAAAAACTTATGAGCTTTATATGTATACCTCCAAGCAAGTGCCAAAGAAAGAAAAGGTCATTTCTTTGAAAGCCCGAAAGGAGGAGACTAAAGTTTCAGATAATGATTCCGATTTTGAGGCTATAGCCTTATTGGAAAAGAAGTTAAAAAACTTTCTTATGTTCTAAAAGCAATCGAAAGATGCCCAAAGACTAGAGAAATCCAAAAACAACAAGGTCGATCCCGCCCCTAAGAATAAGAGTGAGAATGTTAAGAGGGATGAGTCGGATAGGTGTTTTGGGAGTAAAGGTTATGGTCAGAAAGTAGCTGAGTATCCCACTAGACTTACGAAGGAGGGAAAGAAATCGCTTGCATATAATGCCACCTGAAGTGATAGTGAATCGGAATATGGCGAGAGTTACCCCATTGAGCACAACTTTATAGCGTTCATGGCATGCCATGTGAGAGATGAGGATATATCTTCCCATAAAGATTCTCATGTGAATGACACTTCTGAGGCCATTGAGTGTGAATCCCAAGTAGGGGTGGCAATTTTTGACACGACACGATAACCCGACGCGAACTCGACACGAAATTAGTGGGTTAGGATTGATGATTTCTTGACACGAACCCGAATATGACACGACCCGCCAACACGACGGGTTGGGTTAGTGTCAAACACATATAACTCAAAAATGACACGAATAGACCCACTTAACTCGTATTTTATGGAGAATATATTAGATAATTTATATATCTTGATAGGCATTCTATAAAATTCATGGAGAAGCGGATGATAGATTATTTATGTCTTGCAAGAAGTTGAAATTAATTAAATTTAAGTTATTGTAGGCCTATGATTGGTATGATTGGTTGAGAGCGAAGAAAAAAAATGTTTTATACTTTACTTAATGGGTTATGCGGGTCAACCCGAATACGACACGATAATAAATAGGTCGGGTTAGTGTTTGCTCATCTGACACGATTAGTTAAATGGGTTGGGTTAGGGTTGACTAATACTTGACACGAACCTGGCATGACACTACCCGAACACGACACGACGCACATGAATTGCCACCCCTAATCCCAAGTGAGTGAGGGTGAAGCTACTGAGGATGAGGAGATTGATGTAGGCGAGTTAAAAATTGCCTTTAATGATTTGTATAAGGCAGCAGTGAATGTGAAAAAGGTAAACTTGATTGCAAGCTAGGTTGAATGAGCGTGCCTTAGAAAATAATGATGCTTTGATTGAGGATATTAGGGCACGGGAAAAGATTCTTAGGGAGAAACTAAAATATGTTGAAAGCAAGAGAGATAGTCTTTGTGGTTTGATGGAGGCTTTAAAGAAGGAGATTATAGAGTTTGAGGAGTCTAGGTGTTTGCTTGAGTCTAGGATTAGTTAGCTTAAGGAGAGATTGAGAGACTTGAGTAAGGTGAAGTTTTATTTTGAGGCCAGGTCGAAAAAGTTGGATAGGATGTTAGGCACCGTCCAAACAAGGGAAGATAGGTTTGGTATAAACTATGATGATCGTGTTGTTCTGATTCCAAAAGCCAATACTAATTGTGTGAGAGAGATGACTAGGAACGTTAGGAGAGGTCCAATTTTAGGTCACATTCCTGGCTGTGTTTACACTTGTTCCCATTGTGGTAGGAAGGATGACCTTAGGCATTTTTGTTATGACCTTAAAAATGCTCCTAGGGAGTTTAGGAATAAAGTCGTTTAGGTTCCCAAAACTCCCATGGGTCATTTCATACCTATTTGGGTTAGGAAATCGGACTTAGAGGCTTTAGGAATTAAACTTCATGGTTATTGTTTGGTTGCACTTGATTCTTCCCATGCTAAATCTAAAGGATGATTGTGTTCCCATGTTTGTCATACGCTAGTCTTTGCATCATGATATATATATTGCTAGTGTTATGACATGTTTATATCTTTGTATTATATTTTTCATTTATTTGAATCTTATTTGAAAAATATAAAAAGATTTTTGTTCTGATAAAAATTTTAAAAATACAAAAAGATTTTATTTTTATTTCAAAAATATTTGTAAAAAAACACAAAAAGATTTTCGATTTATTTTTGTGTCATGAGTTTTCATGTTTGATGTGGCACATTGGTGTACTTAGACCCCCACCACTTCGTTTATCCATGGCCATAATTGTTGATGCGTTGAATGATCTTAACCATTGACTAAATGGGGTTGTTTCGATGTTGATTTGCATTTGAATTCAACTTTGTATATATGCCATCTTTGCACACATGCACGAGTTTATATGAATGTTTGACATCTCATGCATATTTGAGTTTGGTGAGACGTTCTTATCCTAATTTTGTCATCTATGCGTAATAAGACTTTGGAGGAAGTGAGAAAGTAAGAACTGTTAACCGTGAGAATTTATATTGCTTATATTAAAAAATGATGAATGTTCACGGGAAAGGGCTGAGAGAGTACAGTCAACTCGTCGTGAAAGTCACCAGTTAAAACAACCCGGGGAAAAATTAAGGCAATAAAAAGAATCATACGCCTAGATAGGACCAATAGGATATCTCTAAGTTGATAAAAATAGAAACCTCAAAAGATATTAAAAAGAAAATTTGAATATTTGAGGGTGTTTGGATGGAAAAATTAAACGGGTTTTCAACAAGAATTCTTATGCTGAAAATCGTACCGTGACGCTATTATTTATAGAATCGTCAAAATTTTGAATTTGTGTGCTTGTTTATTGTTTAGTTCATTTAGCTCAATATATTAATTGTCACATATGGATAAAATTTAGTTTGATGAAATTTAGCTATCAATTAGAGATTCTTGATTATTTCGATGTGCTCAAAGTGTGACTCATTTGTTTTAGTCCACGCCCATTCACTCCATACCCATGTTTGAGCACATTGATACTATGTTAGCGCGAAATTCATATTGCTTTTTTCCAATTTTAAGTCTGTTTTTTCTACTGTTTTCGTATCTCTAGTACCTATTTTCATGAAAAAATTTCACTGTGCAAAACTTCAACTTTTTTGGAACTGATACAGAGTTTGATGAAGTTGTTCAAATAACTTCTGGACTTCGTTCGAATGACATGTCCAAGTCATTCGAAGTTTGGTTACTAACGACACATTTTTCAAGGCGTCAATTTATCAGATATGGTTGTTAGTATGGTCGTTCAAAGGTCATTAGATAGATGTATCGAACGATAACACATTGTTTTAGGTCGTTTGATGCACACTTCAAATGACATGGTTTAGTCATTCGAACGACCTACCTAATTTTTGAGCCTTTATTCTAATTTTGTACCCGCTTTATATATATGATGATTTCATTCTATTTTGGTACTTCTGGGTTCATTTGGACAGTTTACATGCAGTTCATAGTGCTTATTCATGATTTGATTCTTATACTGCATTGATTCGTTTAGTCACATCTTTGCTTAGATTGATTATTCATTCTATGTGACTGTTTTCTAGCCAAGAATTGGTACTTTGTGATTTTTATTAGCTGCATTTCATGCTTCTCTAGATATTATTCATTGATTATTTATTTCTAGATTTTTGATGGTTTATTTATCTGTTTCACTTATTGTCTATTCGAGACAAAAAAGGGTAGAGATGTATGTGATGTAGGGGGAGTAGTTTGATTGATGATGAGAACATATGATCTTTTTGGCTTTATATATTGGTATCATGTTTTGTATGTTTATAATTAATTGATATCATTTTGACTCGCACAAAATAGGTTGCACAAATTGGTATCATAATTTGCTCACATATTTAACAAATGATTTGTTTTACATATTGGTATTTTTTTTATATCATTTGTTCCATACTTCACAGGGTATTTGTCTGCTTCATGTGATAGGTATTCTTCAACGATGTGAGATTTCAAGACTACATCACATTCAGACAACTCATGCTTGTCAGACCTGCATATACTAGTCCTTGTCCTGTATTTTTGATTTTGGGTTTTATGGTATGGGATTTAAGTATCATATAGCTTGACGACCAGGCTTAGGCACTTCACTGTTTGGGTTTTGTCCCGAAAATGTCAAAGGGGAAGATTTGTAAGGGAAAAATTTCCAATTGAGTCCGTTTGTATGTATTTGATTTATTCCCAGAACAAAACTTATTTGAGTCATATATAGATTTTATATTGTTACGATTCCCACAATGTCTATGACGTGTTTGTTTAAAAGACGTAGCGGTTAAGATTAAAAGATTTATCATGCCGAGTTTGATTGGTGCACGTTTCACGTCTTCATTCAGATTGCATTCCTATCTCTCAGGTATGAACGAAATATGTTTATGAAGTTCGAAAAAGAGTTTGTAAGGATGGAAACTTTATTGGAAATGTTTAAAAAATGATTTTAAAATGCTTTATTTTCGTTTATTCTGAGCTCATCTGATGTTTAGAGTCATGTGAATTCTCACCTTGGGTTTCGAGACTTTAAACGATATGTGATGTCATTCGAACGACATCTCTCAGTCGTTAGAACTACATATGCATATCGTTAGAATGACTTGTCAACTTAATTTTGTTATTTAAGGCAGTGTTTGCTCAGAATTTTGAGTTGTGTGCAGAACCATATTCCAGAAAAGAACTCATACGTTTTATGCATAAGTTTTCTAAGTTAAAAACTATCCGTAGAGCTTAAAAGATCTGAGCTTTCATATACAATTACTACAGAGATATTGGTTGCACCATCAAAGATTGTTTATCATTTTAAACAAATTATTTCATTGGGTTTTGCGCTGAAGAAACAGAGGAGTCCATGTTCTGAATTATAGACGGTTGCCAAGTTTCATCGGTGGATACCGAGGCACTCGTGGATTCATGTGCTGTGGATAAGTATCGTCGAAGGATTCATGTGTGGGAACTGTGGAGGAGAGGTTAAAGAGAAGAAGGGAATCAAGGCTTGTGGGTATCGAGTCATTATGTAAGTTTGTTAGTCTTCCTTTGTAAAACCGTATCATAGTGATTTCCTGGCTTGGACCGTCCGAGGTTTTTTCCCTTTGTGGTTTCCTCATACATCCGACGTTGTGAATTTATTTATTTTACATTCTTTAAGAACCTAGATGCATGTTTAGGATTACACAAGATAATATTGGGATTTAGTGAAATTGGTTCACAAACTTAGTGCGAGTTAAATTTGGAAAAGGATTTTTGAAAGAAAAATTGTTTTGACATCCTGAAAGCACATTTGAGAAAAAGGGGCCTACAAAGACGACATAAATTCTTATCGAAACTATACAGTGAGCACAAGAGACATGCAATTGGGAGCATCACTAATTATTTATACAGTGAGTATATGTCATTGTTACTTGGTTTTCTTTTAGAGTTACCTTTTTTTGTAATATAACCATTTAAATTGGTAAATAATTGAGAAAATAGATTTATGCATTTTTAATGGATCATCGTTATTATTGGTGTTATATATATATATATATATATATATATATATATATATATGTGTGTGTGTGTGTGTGTGTGTGTGTGTGTGTTATGTGTAGAGTTTATAATAGTGATATGTGAATTCCCACGTGAATCCAAGTCATTACATGGAATTATCAATTATGTTCTCCATGTATTAGGCAAAGAGCATGAGAAAAAAATCATCCTTGCACGTTTGATAATGCCACATACATGGTAGAACTAGTCTTATTCAATTTAAAAATGAGGTAAAATTTGATACTTTTAATGGTTACAACATTCTCTTTACGCTGAAAAGGAAGTAAGTGAAAAGAGAAAACATTTTAACTCTTGGAATCTTGTTCTCATATAGTTCTAAAAGGAATGGAAGCCAATCAACACATAAGATGGTGTATAAGGAGATACATATAGCTAAGAATCAGGGGCCAATCAATTAATAATCTTCTCGATTATTGTATGTATGTTTTAGATTTTATCATCAATTTATAGTTAAACACCTTGATTGCACATCCAAGGAAAACTACTATCATTTATATGTAGGATAACTGTGTATATCATTTTACCCTGAGGTCCATTAGTCACATTTTTTTTACGTTGCATTATGTGTTTCAAGCCATGAGAAGGTAAAATGACTATAAAAACATAAGTCATTTTCTCCACTAAATTCCACCAAATGACTATAAAAACATAAGTCATTTTCTCCACTAAATTCCACCCTTATCCATCTAAATTGAATTTATGCGATGAACTATACTTTTACTATTTTTTTGTGTGTGTTTGTGTGAGAGAGGGAGTGAGATTTGTATATAAGTTTACCAAATTCCAATTCGAGGAAGGCATATCATTACCATCACTTTATATATTGTTTATGTTGAATAAGCAACCTACTTGTAGAACCCCAAAGAATGACCAAAAAATGCATTTCATGGAGGAAAATTGTGTGGATATTTCATATATGTAACAAGTTACCTTTTAATGTTAAATACATTCATCTTAAATTAATAAAACACCCCTCACCTTTGTCATTATTCAATTATATCACATTTGAATGTTCATTGCTCAATCACTATAGAATATTTGGTAACTAGGTGATAGATTTTAAGGTCGTGAGAGAATAGTGGTAAAAGGGAGCTAATAGATATTCAAAGATCAACAACAACAGACAAAACCCTAATAAAGAGTAAGATCCAAATCTAAAGTACCAAATATATCCATGATTCCCAATATAGGGTTAAATATGATCAAAATGTGGCCTCCAACCCAATTAAAGGTGTTTCAAGAACTAACGATTATGAATGTAGACTTATCCTAAGCCAATCATTAGACCATGATCACGTTTAAACCAAAATCAAAATATTAGGGGATCAATCTTAAGGAGGGCATACCACTGGCCAAATTTTCATACACTAACAAGTGGAGTCAATTCCAATTGATCATTATGATGACCAACGAGTGGATGACCAACATGACCAAAATTTTCCCATCCAAAATCAATCTAAATAGTACAAACTTTAGTTACAATGAAGACAATGTTTAGTCCTACTTTATTAAACAATTCTGATGTGAACAACACCCCTAATAGATTCCTTAATAATTCATGGAAACTTTAGTGGAACAGGAATAAGAGGACTAACAGGAGAATGATGAAGGTATTAAGATAAGAGGGGAGAAAGTTCGTATTCATGATCCTCTAATTTCTAAGGAGATCCAATATGCAACATATTTGATTCATCCAAATAAAAAGAGAATCCATCCTAGATCACATTTTAGTAATGTTTAGACAACAATCTATCCATCCAGTAGTGCAAACTCAACTTATTTAAAAGAGTTTAAGTTTAAATATGTAGTCATGTAGATCTAATTTGATCATAATTATACCCGAATCTCATAAAGAGTAAGAAAGAGTATTCATTTTCTCTTTATTATCGTTCCATGTCTTGATTACATACTTTATTTTCATCGGTTAATTGAATTATAATATTTATTTTGTTAAAATCTGATCACCATATTGTTGGACTAAAAATCATCATTTGTAGTGTCTACTTGTATATTATATCTTAACTATAAGAAAAGAACCCATAGTTAAGTGGACGTGTCTTTTACATAATTTTTTGTTTATATATTGAATTTTTTTGGGGTTTATATGTAATAGGATATACAAACAAGTTTTGAAGGATGGTGAATTCCTAGTAAAAAAATTCATCCAAAAATTATCACAAATATGTTATTTTCCTTGGAGATAATAACTAGTGTTCTATTACGAGAGTAATTAGGATCACAGAATAAAAGATGAATTCATTTTTCTTTTTGACTTACATATTTATCAAAGGAGAACATGCACCTAGTGATCTAAAGAGTCAGATTAATAATGAACCGAATTATATCATGCGAGTGATGGATGGACAAGGGGTAATTAAATCGATTTGATTGAACGTTGTGATAATTTAAAGTTAGATAAGACTCGAGGTAACTTAGAGACACATGCTAGGTATGTTGAATAGAACTCCTTTGAGCACATAGGTGTATGTCAAAGCCTTTTAGACAAGAAATCAATACGACATATCGTTCTTACTGGGCTATTTTGGAAAACATCTTCCCGAAGTCCTCCATCATGGTAACCAAAAGATGTCCTTCAATGCTATCTTTCTTTACGAGCCTCTCATATTGTCCATTATTTGTCAACTCCCTCCATAATTTTACGTGGTCTGAGGACAGTATTAGCCTTATTCGAATGTCCTCTAACTCGGCACCACAAATATCTGAACTAGCCATAAGTCAAATAAATCCCAATACTCATTCGATACTTCTATCTCTCATTACTCCTTCGTAGTAGTCATAGGTATTCCTAGATTCAAGGTGTAGTTACGCAAGGCTAGCCCTTTACATGGAATACAGCAAGGCTAGATGTGAAATAAAAATAATTCGCAAACAAATTCAGTTATGGAACTTTGATTAATCAAACATAGGAAATAGATAAATCCAAAAACTAAGTTTAAAGAAAAAACCTTGGTTTTCAAAGACAAAACCTTTGCGGGTCCGATTACAATCCAATGGGAAGGAAATTATTTATTATAAATGGAGGTCTAACTTTTTTCTAATCTCAAAAACCTTGTTTAAACCTTCTGAACGCTAGAATATTCTAATGTATGATCCTCTCCAAAGTTAGGTAGGTGGGTGGAAACCTTTTTAGATGAAAACCTTTGCTAAAACTTGAGATTTGGTGGCCTGTCTCTAGACTCCTTCACTAGAAACGTGAATCCTATTTTCTCTCAGCCTTATCAAATCCTAAGATGAATAATAGCGATTAAAACTCCTCCCTACACCTTTATAGACAAGTACAAAAGGTAGGCTTGGGCCAAACTAGGTTTCTTGAGTGTATGAGCCTAATTACTTGTCTATTTGGACTACACCAATGACCAAAGATAAATAATTAAATTAACTCCAAATAAATAAATTAAAATCCAAATTACATTTACCGTAATTCTATTTCCTTTATTTAATAAATCATAATTAATTTCACTAAATAATTATGACTGCACTCCAATTTAATTATCTCAGAAATCACTCAGAAATATTGTGTTCTTATTTGCAAAGTTGATTATGGTACATAATGTGATTTCCCGCGTTAAGCTTCCGATAGCTGCTTGGTCAAATTAATTCATCGCAAATTGGCTTTAACCAACATTTAACTAGTTCCTTGATTCTCAAACTTAACTTATTTTTCTAGTCATCGAATTATAAATAATCAAGTGATAAGGTTTACTAATGGAAATTTATCCTATAATTATATTAAGGGGTATCACAATCGTAGATATCCCAGGAGAAGATTCCTATGAATTAAGATCTTAGTCCTACTTACATAATTGTCACTTAATATGCGAAGATCATTTGATTAAATCCACGATTGAAATGAACCCATAACAATAAAAAAAAACAATCACATAAGCATTATAGTCCACATAATTCTTGGGATTATGAATCTATATACCCATTGTAAATGGTGTGAGATTGCCCGAGTCTAATCAAAATAACCCTTAGACACAAATTTCATGGGTGGTCCTATTCAATCCATTCCTAAGATGTACCGATTACAATCCTCTATTGAAATATCGTATAAGTTGTAGAACCATCATAGAGGTTCCTGTAATCTGAGATAAACTAATAGGATTGAATCTCAACCGTTTTGATAGGATGTCAACCACCTATATAGGTTGTGAACTTTTTAATAGTTCTAGAATCGGAATTATAATCTGCTTGTGACCAAACCGAAGCCAACTCACTGAAATTCCTATTTATCTTTATGGAATGACATATGAATATGAGATAATATATTTTAAAAAATATAAAGTATTATCACAAACTTAATCCTCATTTCAAAATAATTAAAAAATATTTTATTAATCATTAATAAAAAGTTTTACTCATGGTTTTATGAATAACCCTCTAAAGTTTCCCATTTAGACTTAAAGATATATGTCCGTTAACTAATCTCCCCATTCCTTCTACGTGACTGTTGAAAGTCCTTACTGGTAAGATCTTTGTCAAAGGATCCTCCAGGTTGTCTTCAGTTATAATATTGTTCACGATGATGTTGCCCCTCTACACGATATCCCGAATTAGGTAGTAGTTGCACTCAATGCGTTTAGCCCTCTGATGAGTCCTTTGTTATTTTGAATTTACAACCACTCCACCATTATTTCAATAAAGTGTAATAGCTTATGTCTCTAAAGAAACCACACACAAATCACTTAATAAGTTTTGGATCCAAACAACCTCTTTTGTTTCCTCCTAAGCGACAACATACTCGACTTCCATAGTCGAATTAGCAATACATGATTACTTGTTGATCCTCCAACTTATTGCTCGAGTAACTAGGTAAACACATTTCCCAATGTAGATTTATTAGACTCCATATCCGACTAAAAGTTTGAGTTTGTGTACCCAATAGATATTAGATTGTCTACTAGGTAAACTAACACATAATTTTTAGTCCTTTTCAGGTACTTGAGAATGTGTGTCACAGCAGTCCTGTGCTCCTTTCCTAGATTAGACTGGAATACCATGCCTACGGCATAGAAAATATACGGTCTAGTGTAGACCATAACATATGAGGCTCCCCACTGCCGAAGTATAAGGGATATTCTTCATGCTCTCTATCTCATGAGGTATCTTATGACAATGATCATTAGATAAAGGAACTTCGTATCTGAAAGGGATAATTACGTTCTTATATTCATATATGCTAAACCTTGTGACCACTATATTTTTCTGATAAAGTAATACCTTGATCCCTAGGATGTGACTAGTTTTTCTTAAGTTCTTCATATTAAATTGACTAGAAAACACACAATACACCCGCATCGTTTCTGATAAGAAGAATATCATCTATGTAAAGCACTAGAAATATCACCATACTTTTGTGATTATTCTTGTACACATAAGTTTCATCCATACATTGATCAAAACAAATGATTTGATTACCTAATCAAATTAGATATTCCAAAACCTTAACACTTGCTTAGGTCCATAAATGGATCTCTAAAGTGTTCATACCTTGATTTCTTGTCCATTTGCTATGAATATCATGGGCTGCACCATACAGATTCACTCATCAAGATTATTGTTCAAAAATTCTTTCTTAATGTCCCTTTACCAAATCTCGTAATCGATATGTGCAATAATGGATAGGATAATTTGGATAAAATTAATCCTGTTTACCAGGGAAAAGGTATTCTGATAATCGATCCCCTTTTTTTGAGTGAACCCTTTTGCAATAAGACGTGCCTTAAAGGTTTACATCTTCTTATCTACCACTTGCTTTCTCTTGTAGATCCACTTACAACCAATGGGTTTTATTCCACCCAATAAATTTCAAAAGACGCACACTTGATTCAAATATATTGAATCCTTCTCGGTATCCATATCCTTTAGGTAAATCTCAACATCTTTATCTTGGAGTGACTCATCATAGTTAACGAGATCAAATTTGTGTTCCATTAGAACTTGACCAAAGTGCTCTCCCAAATACACTAACCTATCAAGATGATGTATGACTCTCCCACTACGACATATCTCCACTTATGGTCTAGTATAAGTGACATATGAATCCTAATCATCGATAATGATTCCACTATGACCAGGTAGTGTACTATCAATATCAGGTTGTATTTCATCCTATATGGGTTACCCGAAGTATTTCCTTTCTCTAGTTGTCTTAGCTATTGCAAAATAATCGTGGTCTTGGGATTATGGCCAATCATATAATCTTACTCTAAGTACCAAGAATTTGTGCTAACAAACACACTTGGGTCCTTAGCATCATTAAATTGACCACCCTTGGTTCTTTTAGGGTAACCTATACGAGACTTACATCCGTCCTTTATTCTAAATTCCTTTCCTCCTTCCACAGCACAAGTGTCGGGTAATCCCATATCCGAATATTTCCCAAATTATGCTTGTGCCTAGTCCATAATTCTGATGGAGTCATTGACATAGATCTATAAGTATATAAGTTAAATAAATATGCAATCATATCTAGTGCAAAACTCTAATCGAAATTCTGTAGATCCGAATTACTCATTATGGATATAACCATGTCCAAAAGACTCATGTTCCTCCTTTTTTCTATATTATTTTTCTAGTGGAGTGCGAGGTGAAAACAACGGGGTTATAATACCCAAACCAAACAAGTGTTCCCTAAACTCTCCCATGAGGTATTCCCTTCACGTATTGATTATTTTATCCTGCACATGCTCCACCATAGCCATATACTCTTTGAACCTAATAAAGGCTTCAGACTTGTAGTGCATAAGGTAAATATATCAATATCTTGATCAATCATCGATGAAAGTGATGAAATACTGATAACCACCTCTTTCCCGGATAGTCACGGGGCCATATAAATCAGAATAAACCAATTCCAGCGCATCTTTGGCTCTGTACCCCTTAACTCTTGTTCATTTTTCTCTCTAAATAGTATTCGCAAACTGGAAATTCCTCCACTTCTAATGAACTTAATTTCCCATGTGAAAACATTCTTTGTCTTATTTTTAGTTATGTGACCCAGCTGTAAGTGCCAAAGATATGTGTAGTTCAACTTAGAAGGTTCCTTTCTCTTTAGGTTATTTTAATTTAATTTATTCAATTCAGTATTAAGTAGAAATGGTGAGACAAGTCATATAATATAAAGATCATTTTCTAAAGTTCCAGAACATATAAGAGATTTTCCATTTTTGATTAAAAAAATACTTTATTAAAATAAACCAAATACCCATTCATCATAATCTTAGAAACTGAAATGAAATTTATTCTAATACTAGGGACATAAAAAAATCTAACAATATGAAATTATTATCTCCATAAAAATTTACAACTAAATTACATGTTGTTACTATCATTGCCTTGCGATGATCAACCATGAACATAAACATCTCTTCACCATTGAGCTCCTTGGTTACATGGAACCCGTGAAAACAATTGCAAATATGATTATTGAATGCTAAATATACATACCAGGCACCGGTAAATTGCACAACAAAACATGACTCATGGACATAGGAGAAATTACTGTTTCCATTCTTTCGAGCTAAGAATACTGGCATTTCTTTTTTCAATGTCCTTCCTATTTGCAGATGGTATATCCTCCTTTGGCTTCTTACCTCCAACTTGGGGCTTAGAGTTTTACTTGACAACTTTATCTTGTGTCTTCTTCTTCTTCTTCTTCTTCTTCTTCTTCTTCTTCTTCTTCTTCTTCTTCTTCTTCTTCTTCTTCTTCTTCTTCTTCTTCTTCTTCTTCTTGGGGTATATGGGCCTTTCTCAGCAACCTAAACCACACCCTTATACCTATTAATATTTTCCACAACCTGGAGTTTTTTAAGAAGTAGGTCTAGTGAGTAATCAGACTTGTACATAGAATAATTTAGGCCAAAATGTCTAAAGGACTCCGATAGTGATTGGAGCATAAAATTAACTTGGGTTTTCCCATTGATCCAATCACCTCCAGTTCTCCCAAGATGGACATTTAAACTTGATAACATACGGTAGTATCCTTAAGCATCTTAGTGTTGATCCTTAAACATATCCCTGAGGTTTAGATTCATGTCATAAAAAGTTGAGATTTGATCATGTTTCTACTGAAACACATTAGTTATAGAGGCCAATATTTAGCACTGCTATCTCAATAACATTTTTCAACCTTTGGTCTGCTTGAACATCACTTTTGGGTGCCCCTTCCTCTAGATTGGTTGGGCTGGTCTCTATCAAGTCAAACATAAAGTCCTCAGTAGTTAGGACAATGTATAGGTTTTTTTTACTCTATATAGTTCATGCCAGTTGTCTTGTTGTCCTTTAATAATGAAGCGAGTCGGTCGAATGATGATCCCATTTTGAAATTTGAGAAATATAAAATTTTAAAAAGAGAATTAGTTTCAAAATATAGATGTGAGAATTCAAGTTCGTTTTAATCTTAAAGTGTCTCCCTCACAACCATTTTAAAGTAAAAAATCATTTGATATCCTAGTTCCCTTATGGAAAGAGATTTCTCCTTGGGTTCTTAAATCACCCCAGCTTGAACTAAACATGATTTTTTCCTTTAATTATGCACATGGACAATTCAGAATCTTCTGTCAAATATAACTGAATAGTCAGTGATTTTTGGTCCCACAATTAATAATAATGACTCCATTGGGGATGATATAATTAATTATGTCTAAGTGTATACCACTGGTTCATTCTTTGAAATAGAACCTGCTCGTGATGAACTTCCTCACTGGGAGGATCAAACTCACTCACATTCTAAATCTCAGAATTATTACTTAAGTGTAATTAATACTAATTGCCTTGATTAATTCCATCCGTTCGGGATCAAGAATAGATATGGCTTGGAAATAACTGGGGGAAGAACCACCAGACACAACCAAAAAAAAGAAAAACTTCTTAGCTGATAGTGGGGTGAAGGAGTGGGGATCGATCAAGGTCTATGGTCGAACGATCAACCCTGTTGGGCTTGGTTTTCTTCCTTCTCATGGATTTGCATAAAAAAACTCCATATTCATCCGAAACCTCCATGAAACTCTATGAAACTTGGACAAATATTAAAACTAACACATGATTCTAAGTGAATGGAAACATTGCATTCCCTCCCACTCACCTCCAAATACAAGGATATGAAAAAATTAGAACACTTAATTATTACAACCATATCGAGTATAGATGCAAAAACTAAATGCAGATTAACTACCGTAGGATCCAATCACACAAAAAATAATGCGTGACCATGATGGAAGGGATATACATGAAGAACCTCTTTGAAAAACCATGCAAGTACAAAAGTATATACAGATACACCATTCCACAACATGCAAAACTAGTGTTTTCAAGTTTGGACAACATGGAACTTTCTAATGGATGATTAATCTAAACCAAAGGCTCTGGTACCAAATATTCAGGATCGATATACGTGGAATAACAAAATTTAGCTCTGGAACTTTGATTAATCAAATATTGAAAAGAGGTAAAAAAAACTAGGTTTGAAGAACAAATCTAGGGTTGTGGATTTGGTTGCAATTAGACGGAGAGAAAAGTATTTGTTGTAGATGTAGGACTACCTTACTTTGGATATCCAAACCTTGTTTAAATCTTATGAATGCTAAGATCTTATAGTGCATGATCCTCCCCAAAGTCATTTAAGTGGCTAAACACCTTTTCAGATTAGAACCTTTGCCTAAAATTAAGATTAGGTAGTCTCTCTCTAGCCTCCTTTAAAATAACTCGATCTAATATATAGTAAATTTAAAAGGTAAGATTAAGAATCCAAAAAGCCTGCTGAAGAAACTCTTATTTATAAAATAAATATTTGACACAAGATGCGTTAATTCAAAACAAAGTATAGAATTGATATATAAAATCCTTGGTAACAAAACTTTGATAAAATAAAGTCTAATAAACCTAGATCAAGTTAGGAAGAAAATAAGAGTTAAGATCATCCAAAGTTGCTCAGTACACAAATTTTAACATGGTAAAACCCCAAAGTTAGCAGAAACATCGACGGTGACATTTATGCCACATAAAGAAATCCACTAAACACAAGAATAGGGTTACAAATTACAAGCATGCAATAGGACCAAACAAAACGAAAGAAATATACCTAAACCTATGAGCTACACCTCTAGGTAATCTTCTTGATTGAGCAAGACTTGTTGAACCTCCAATCCAATAGGGTTTTGACGTCGACTTATCAGTCAGGTTCTCCAGAAAATAACCACATATAAAGTATATGAATGTGTGAAATAGTGTTAGTGTTGTGAACTGGTCTAAATGAACATGCAAGAGTACTCACACATACTTTGGTTACAAAATGTCTTAACAAATTATAGCCAAAGTCTAAATGGCCATATCTGAACAATTTATACTAAGAAATCTACTAAATATCTTAGATATGGTAAGAAAGATAAAAATAGACCTGATAGGATATATACAAGAAAACATAAATCAAATTTTCTGAAAAGTGCAGATCTAAAATCGAAAAGTCAATTTCTGATATATTTTGTCTTTGATCTAGAAAAGTATGGATCTAAAGGAATACACAACATGAAAATAAATATCCAATAAGAAATTCAGACTTTACAAAGAATGTTTAGAATAGGTTTTGAAACTGATATTTCTTACAAGACTTAACTCTAGTGTGAAAATATTTATCACAATGTTAAACTCTTGATTTCAAGGGAAAAATTAATATTGATACATGGATGAATGTTGTTTAAGGGAGAACAGACCTTCAAAGGAGTTTAAACTGCTAAACTCTAAACAATCAACACTCACACGTATATCGAAAAACCTAGAAACTAAAAATCTCAAAAATATTTTTCTCTCTGGAGTTTCAAGGTTTTTCGCACTCATAAAATATTTTCTTTTGAGAACTTTCGGACCCTAACCACTCCTATCTCTTTTTCTTATCTTTCTAAACTGAGCTAAAAGTCTCATAAACAAAGACGGGCATGGATTTTATTGATGGCCAGGAAGGATCTAAAATGTATGAGTGTAATCAATGGTTGAGATTAAAATAACGGATTGAGTTTTAATCCAATGATCCACAAAGAAGTGTACAAGTAAATTTGATGGTTAATAGCTGGTTACTAGGTCACTGTTCTGATTGGTTTAAATGGATCTCACATGGATCATCCCTAGGATCACTCACAACCTTAGATTGATTTTATCGAATGGTGCAAAGTGTTTACATGTTATGTGAGAGTAAACAAACATAGTTTATACCAATCAGAAGTAAGCAAGTGTGATACACGTGTAACTCACTATCACACACACACACACACACACATAAAGGTAGATTAATAAATTTTCCAAATTAAAGAAGCTACCCCAAAACCTTTTTAAAACCAAATTAACAAATGTTTAAGTAATCAAAATTTTTTATACTAAATCCAAAATAATTTTAAAAAATTATCTATAAATTTTATAAATTCCAGAAAAATTATTTTAACACTTAATATGTGTTGATACCAAAATTTACCATCTAATATGGACCAAGTACAAGACAACACGTGTCATCCTATGTGGCATAAGTCCAAGTTAGCATGATAGAAAAGCCCGACAAACATGGTTATCCGACCAACAGCCAAAAATTCATTATGTACAGCAAACCAAGCGCCAGCAGTCTTAAAGCCTATATTGTCTATGAATCGATAACGTTCATATAATTAATTCTCATTATGTATTGATGTAAATACCTAACAAATAAAGGCATTCCATCCTTTCACATGACAATGATCAAGAACCCCCTCGGGCTATAAATACATTGTATCACCCTCATTACAAGGGAGGAAAAAAACAAAGGCAATCAATACGCTACAGTGGACGTAGGCTATTTCCTTGAGCCGAACCACTCTAAAAATCTCTTGTGTCTTGTTTGTTTTACTTAATTTATATGTGTGATAGAGTAATTAGGCCTAGTCTAGTTTTTTACATCAACAGATTGGTGCCATATGTGGGAACCTATTGCTAAATGTTTTCACTCATTCATCATTCATCATCCATGGCTGAAATTCTAGAATCAAGTACCAGAAATGAGGGAATACTGCCTACTCCCTCTTTCCCTCTAAATAACAATGATTTAATAGGAATTTTTTCTAGCTTGGCTAAGGGTCAAGAATCTATGCAGGATACTATACGACAGTTGGCTCAAACTCTGCAAGATGGAGTGCCAGCACAAGTTAATCAAAGGAGTATGCCGCCACCGCCAACAAGGAGTATTGGTCATAGACACTCCAGAACTTCTAGGGATCCTTCATACCTACCTGGAGAAACTTTTTTTATTAGGGTCACCAATTCCACTGATGGATAATCCCTCTCCCAAAAAGATTGAGTTCCTTAGAAAGGCTAAGTAGGGCCTCTCCTTTCGATCGTTTGGGACCCCAGGGAAATGCCCTACGAGTTGCGTCGAGAATTACTCGATGACTAAGTGATTTAAGGGAAGGTTCAACCCAATCCATATTAAATACCCGACGAAGTGATAGGTCCAATCAGAGAGAAGGTTCGCAGGAAGAAAGTTTAACACGATCTACTGGTCGGCATAAAAGAGCTGCCATCCATGGAACTAGCAGTGATGCTTGGAAAGGTTCCATTCAACGTTTGAAAGACATATTGGGTGAAATGGACAAAGCCAATAATGCCCTCCAATGGAGTTTTATTAAGGGGCCCCCTTTGTGCAAACCATCATAGATTTCCCTACGTCGACCAAGTTTAAAGATCCAGTAGTCACTCCCAAATATGATGGGAAGACTGATCCAGTCCTTCATATAAAATAGTACCAAGCAACTGCTGATATATATGTTGTTCCTGATGAGATGAGATGTAGGGCATTCTCGAGAACAATCATTGGATCTTCTCAAAATATGTTATAATAGCCTTCCTCGGGGGCAGGTTTCTTGCTTTCAATAACCCGACAAGCTATTCATTGGTAATTTTTGTTTTGGAGAAAAACTAGTGAAATAAGTAGCTCATTTGATTAGTGTAAGACAAAAGGAGGGAGAAAGTACCAGGAATTACATCACTCATTTCAACAATGATAAACTAGAAGTCATTAATTACGAAGAAAAGAACGTAATCACTGCCCTCATGAGTAGTTTGCTCCCTGACAAACTATATTATACTTTGGTAAAAGATCCACCAAAGACGATAACAGAATTGATGACCAAAGCATTAAAGATTATGAACGTCGAGGAAGCTATGGTTGCTAAAAAGAATTCAGACGCAAAGGCAGAAGCAAAAACAGAAGGAAAGTCAAATAAGAAGGAGCACAAAAATCATAATGAGCGCAGGAGTTAGAAGGTAAAGGAAGGCCTAAATCGGCTTCAAAAATTTACTAATTATACTCCCTTCACGGTGTATATACATCATGTGTTGGAGGGAATCAAGTACAATAATGATTTGAGTTGGCCTAAAAACTTAAGGTCACTTGCTGATAAGAGGGATAAGTCCAGGTATTGTGAGTTTCACGAAGATCATGGTTATACTACTAACCATTGTATTGCCCTACAGAATGAGATAGAAGCACTCAAATAAAGAGGAAATTTGGACAGATTTTTTGATCGAAAGAATGGTGGAAGAAATAGAGAAGAATTCGACTAGGATCTAAATCTCCAGTTAAGCCCCAGGAAGAGAAGAAGAGGAACCACGACGATGATCCAGAAGATGATCCCGATCTTTCCAAGAAGCCTAGACAATCAGAACGTGAGGTATTCACATTCAGTTTTGGATCTTTTGATTATCACACAATTACAAGTGGAGATGCTGGAGGAGGAGATCATACAGCTGAAAGAAAAGCTTACCTCAATGAGGCTCAAGTTTGTTCCTATATTTAGCGGATCAACCTCGCCGAGGAAGATCGACCAAGAAAAGTTAACAAGGATAATCTCGTAATTGGCTTTTCTAAAAATGATTTATCGAGAGTTTTGTATCCTCATGATAATACTTTGGTGATCGGAGTCAGGATGGAAGAAGTATTACTAGCAAGAACATTAGTGGACAATGACAGTTTGGCAGATATTATGTTCTATCCCAATTTTTCTAGTTTGTGTTTAAAAATCAGTCAACTAGAGCCTTATCACAGGCCACCCATTGGATTCTCAGGTGAAAAAGTGTTTCCTTTGGGAACTATCAAGCTAGATGTGTTGATCGAGACAATACCAACTAGTAGGACGGAGAATGTGAGATTCTTCGTAATGGCCAACTGAAGGGCAACGCCATGATCTGCCTCCATCTTATTTATTGTCGCGGCATGGTCTAGGGCATCTTGGGCGGACTTGGCCTCCAGATCTTCGTACTTCTTTTGTAGTAGTATAAGCTTTTTACTTAAAATCTTCGCGGCCCGTGCAACTTTCGCGGTCTGATCTTGGTAGGCTTTGAGGGATTCCGCGGCTTATTTGAAATTTTCCTCCACTTCCTCCCTTGCATTATTTATAATAGCCAAGTTCATTTGGACTGCCTGAAGAGCCGCGACATTAGACTTCTTCCCAGCTTTAAATGAAGAAGTCCGTGCAACCTCCAAGTCAGTGGCATGCACCCTATCCTTGGCCTGTTTCAGCTGGTAGAGGGTCTCATACTTCCTCTTCCGGGACACCATGTCCTGTTTCAGCTGGTGTATCCGCAGTCCTCCAAATCATCATGGTCTTCCCCCACCAACCTGTCAAGGTTCACGGCATCGAGGGCCCTCTTCATTCTCCACACGGATTTCACGGTAGTGTCCCATAATGACTCAAGTTTAGGTTGTCTTAACTGAGGCTGCGGACGACTATCAGGACCAACTCTGTCGCGGCACTAAAGGGGTGCTAAGTTTGCATTTACTACAATGATAGGTGGCGGTGGAAGAGAAGCTGTATTGAGGGGGGCATCATCAGTTGACATCAAACTTGTCGCGGCCAGGTTGGTTTCGATGTCATCATTGAATTCATCTTGTGGTTGGATTGCAAGAACGTCATTCTTCTCCGCGACATGAGTTGAGGTCGCGGTGGGAGTGTTCTGATCGTTTGAAGGAGCCGTGATAGGTGCTTTGGCCTTGGACCTCTTCATCTTTCTGCTCCACGAAGTATTATTGAGAATGACTGCATCCTCGTCCATCTCTGTTAGCTGTGCGGTTAACAGTTCCCTGTCAACTTCCTCGCCTGAAAAGGGAAAAGCAACAATAAATAATCAAAGTCAAGACAAAATGCCGCAGACAAATACGGAATCAGATTATTACCTCCCACGACCATGTCTTTTGGAATGGACTTGCTTGGAAAGAAACCTGCTTCAAATATAGTTGTTGATGTAACAAGTGCGTTGAACCTCTTATGCTCGGTAGGAACTGCCGCGGCCTCAGCAACTCTCTTTTCCTGCCGCTTGCTCAAGTGCAAGTTATCAAAAACTGTAGAAAACATTTCAAAGGTTAGTACAGAGAATGAATAATTACAAAGAAAGAAGGGATGCAGACATTATCCAAATACCTAATTTAGAGGGAGACCCCCATTGCCGCGACATTCTATACGACCTCTCCCTCTCGTTCTCCTCAGGGTGAATCTCCCAACCTTATTCGGATATATAGAAATACTTGCCCTTCCAGTTCTTTACACTGGTTGGTCTCCCAGAGTAAAGGGTCCCATCCCTACCGCGGACGGAGAAGTAGTAGTACCCGGCGAACTTCACGGAGTTTTCCTTTGGGCGGTAGAAATGAAAGAACTCCACAGGGGTAATGTCCTTTTTGAATTGGTTCTCCCAAAGAACGATCGCAAAAAGCACGGACCTCTAGCCACTGGGGTCTATCTGGGCTGGTTCCAGTTTTATTATCCAAAAAATGTGACAGATGGGAACAGGAACAGGCAGCCATAACCTATAAATAAATGCATGAAGTGGGAAGCAAACTCCATCATCAGCTAGAACTTTGCAAGGTCTTTGGTTCGTGACAAATGCTGAGCATATTAAATTTTTTGGAAATTCGAAGGCCTCAGCCACCTGGTCAACCCAGTCTTGGGTCATGATGCCGCGGATATCGAGCACAGCTATGGGTCTCTCAACCCTCCTAGATGGACCAACTGGGTTATCCCTAACTCCCACAGCATCATCTGTTATGCCCAAATGATTACTTGAGTTGGCTTCCTCCTCCATTGTAGACTCAAAATCCTTCTTACAGGCAGAATCCGCAGAGTCTGAGTCTAGTATCACGCAGTTGGGACAATCCCTCAGTTGGTAAGGCCCTATTGATATCAGAGGTGGCACGAAAGCCACTTCAGGAGGAGAGGTTCCAAAATACTTTTCCCAAAAGCCTCTCAAAAATTCGTCTGGGTTAAAGCTCATATGGCTGCATCAGTTCCTGAAAAGCAGAGTCTGCAGTTAGGCGCCGCAGCCAGTATGGTTCAAAAAAGACTTTAAGAAGTCGCAACAAGATTAGTAATACGAATAAAGTGTTTAATCCCTGAAAGACAATTAACGCTGTGGTATATCGATGTGAGGGGTGTTGTTCCCCAAATTGGAGTTGCTAATGGGCTAAAACACTGCTGACTCTATTCATTTAACCTAAAGGATTACCCTCTGACTCTACCGACCGCAACCATCTCCTATGTCAGCAAGGGAGATTACACTACCGCGGTAACTCACTCAAATGGAATTAGAGATTACAAGACGCAACCATCTCTAAAATTACTAAAGGTTGATTTAAGGAATTCAAGCAACAATTATAATTATTTATCATGGATGTATATTTCGTTCTTGAAAATGTGAAGATTGTTAAAAATGCAAGGGTGGGGATTCAGATCCCTAAAATACCCCCACCACCGCGGCAGATTAAGTGGATATGCATCAAAGAGTCGCAGAGGTTAAATCGCCCATTGTATGACGCGGATAGGGTCCAAAACAGTTCAAGAACAATTGTATGGTATCTAATGTTTAGTCGCGGAGGATAATTATTGATATTCTATCATGCCGCGGTCTCTATCTTAAACAGTTTAGTATATAATGTTTAGTGGTTTTAAGATCGAATACACAATACGAAGAGTTTATTTATGAACAGCAAGAACAATTATATGATTTCATGGGATTCAACACGGATACGTGTTATGTTTCTCAAGCATTTGGAAGATCAGGGGTTCAGTTCGGCATATGAAGATTGATCCAAACAATTATTACAATTATTTTATCGTTCATGCGTAATGGCAAATTAGTCAATTGGAACCCTAAATTCCTATCAAGCAATACAGAAGATCATGTGTTTGATTATTGAAGAAGTATGAGCTACGAAAACTATTTAAAAAGATGATTGGTTGAAAATTTTTCCTGGAAACAGAAAAACCAGCAATGCTCATCCTCACACCACCTTAGAACTGCTACGCACAACCTCGAAGGGTCGCCAAAAAATGAAAGAAGATGGACACACAAAAATTCTCTCTCGATTTTCTCTCAAAGTTTTGGAAATGTAATGAAGTCCACGGCCTGAAATAATTTATACAAGAGAGCGCAGAATACGAATCGTGGCCTTGAAAACTACCGTGGCTCATATAAAAACTTAACTAAGTCGCAGCCCCAATCGAATTCTCTTTGAACTACGACTTGGGGGCTTATTGATAGTACAAATATAGCACCCAGCCGCGGGTGGTATGCTAATATGCATATGATTACATGCCGCGACCCCTATTAACATAGGGCGCGGTCGTTACTAAACTTGGAGTGCGGCCCCCTTATCAAGGGGCGCGGCCACCATCAACGTGTTGCAGACTCATCTAGTCGAGGGCGTGTCACCTTTGTTTGTTGCTAGCTATAGGATGCGGCGCTTATGTTGTTTGCCTTACAGGTCACATCCCTCTCCATCACAACTCCAAACTGCGTCACGTGCTCATTACACGTGAGCATATCACCTATAAATAAAGGACCACACCTCGAGAGATGGGGGTGATTCCATGTACACCCGGGGCAGGTTCTACAATACCTATTCTCCCTACACAGCCTCAGCACATAACTTGGGGGCTGTTCAACCACATATCTACATCGCAACTACATCTCTGACACATCGGAATCCTCAATACTTCCATGTACTCTCCTTTATTCTCATACTTGTACGCCTCTTTAGGCATGATTATACTGTACAATACAATGAATATAATGAGAACGTAGCAACACAGTGGATGTATGCCTATTTTAGAGACTGAACCACTCTATATCTTGTGTTCATGTCTCCTTACTTATTTTATTTGTTCAATACACACTTTACTCTTGACTTGTTGATACGAGAACGACAAGTGGACGATTTCTCGTATCATCAGCTGCATTTACGCATGTCCCCCAGTCACCCAAGTGTGCCTAATAGCCTTCCCCCAGGGATAAAAGGTCACCTGCAAATCCCTAGCAAAAGCAAAGGATCAGTATTGATAAAACGGCATCAAAGTAAAAGAACACTCTCAAGGACAAAATAATGCTTACCCGCTCGCTCGTTAGACAATTAAAGACCTGACGCACTGCCTTTGGAGAAAAATTCTTCTTCGACTGTCGGTTGGACCTCCGCCACTAGAACATCCGACAGAAGTCCTCCACAGAGGCATCATTTAAAGAAATCCCATCACCTCATAGAACCACGTCTGCAAAAGGACAAGGATCAACATTCAAGAAATCAAAAGGAAGTACATGAATGCAAAATGTGAATGCATAAAGGAAAATGCGCAAAATAAAGAATACCTCTGAAAGATCAGTGCCCCAGTAAAAGTTGGCCGACAGCACCGACTGAATGCATCCAAAGAATAGTAAAGGGTCACCAAAGTCAGGCTCCCACAATCATAGAGGCGGATGTTCGAAAACACCCTCGAAAATGGCAAAAACCACAAATGGACAACCTTGCCACTCGTCGCCACCAGAAAACCCCCTAACACCAGCAAGATAAATAAGCGGGCCATCTGACGCAACTGCTGCCCGTCGTTCTCATCAATCATTCTCCTGAGCAAAATCTCCCTTAAAGAACACAAGTGGAGAGAATCTCCAGAAATCACCCCTTCCGTGTCTCCAAGGTCCGCCGTTACCACCTCTGGCGTCACCCTCAGCGTCCTGTCCACCTTAATTTGGGCACCCTCACAGTCTAGCCCCAATAACTACTAAACATCGATGGGAGTCACCGTCATCTCCCCGAGGATAAAATGGAAGGTGTGGGTAATGTCCCACCATCTCTCTCCCAAAGCACAGTGGAGCGGGGCGTCTCATCCATTGCCGACGCTAGCCTCCCATAACCCGCAGAGGACACCCTCCAGCGCATAACAGCAAGAAGGTTACGATTACAATATGATTATGGGAAGAGTTAATCTGAAAAAATTCAAAGCTGTACCCTCAACTATTCATCAATGCCTAAAATTCCCGACCAACTTTAGAGTTGGAGTAGTGAAATGAGATTAGAAAGTAGCTCGGGAGTGCTAATATTCCTCGACCGAGGAAGAAGATATGTTAGAGACAAATAGGAAAATAACCACTTATCAAGTGGATATATCTGAGCCGAACAGTGAGTCTGAGGTTGAAAACTTAGATCCACGAGATGAATCTGAGCTTGTAAAAGGCCAAGTGATGGAGGCAATGGAGATCATTGTTCTAAACGATGATAAACCAGAACAAATAACTCAAATAGTAACGTAATTGGAACCAGTTCTTAAATAGGAGTTTGTGGATTTCCTATGACAAGGGAAACAAGTATTTGGGTGGAGTCATGAAGATATGCCAGACATAGACCCAAATTTCCTATTCCATGAGCTTAATATGAATAAGGAGGTTAAACCTGTGAAGCAGTGAATAAGAGTTTTTAGCCCGGAGAAGATCCAGGCTATACAGGAAGAGGTGGAGAAACTATAAAAAGCTTCCTTTATTGAAGATGTGAAGTAACCTAATTGGTTGGCCAATGTAGTTATGGTCAAGAAGAAGAACAACAAATGGAGGATGTGTGTGGATTTTACTGACTTGAACAAAGTGTGCCCGAAGGTGTAAGGACACAAATTTCCAATTGAGTCCTTTGTAGTTTTTGCTCAATTCCAGACAAAAAAGTTTGAGTCATAGGATAAAGTAATTGACTATCCTTCAAGCCTATGACATGTTTGTTGAAGACGTAGCGGCCAAATTTAAAGCTATATCAAAATGTCGAGTCTAATGTGCCTCGTTTCTACATCAACAACATTGGTTCCATATATATATATATAGGAGCTTGGAACATTTTATATTGAGTGTACTTTGTTTTTAAAACTGTTGTTTATTTTCAGAAAGATTTAACTAAAACTTTAATATAAAGTATATAATGTTTCTGGGCTAAAAATCAAAATTTTCAACTTTCTGGAAGTTCGTTCGAAGTGTCGTTCGAATGAGTTTGTCGTTCGAACAATAAAGTCGTTCGAACGAGTTTGCCAACGAGTTCCCAGATTGGCCACTGAAATGTCGTTCGAAGTTTCGTTCGAACAAAAAATGATGTTCTAACGATATTTCTAACGAGTTCACACTGGAACTTCATTGGAAGGCTCGTTCGAACGAGATTTGGCGGGAATAGTTTTTGGAGAGTTTTGAGCAGTTTTTTCATGTTTCCCACTTCTTTACCCCACTAACTTTTGACAAAACTTAACAAGTGTGGGACCAATATTTTTTGTTTAACTTTTTCATATTCTACAACCTCTAAGAGAGTGTTTGAAAGAGAAATTCAAAGAAGAAAAAGTTCTTTATTTAAGTGTTGTTGTTCTTCAAGAAAAATGTTTTAAACACCTGTTTTACACCCAAAGTTTATTTATCCAAGTTCCATATATATATATATATATATATATAGACCTGCTTGGAGTGTTTGGCACCGGGTATTACTCTACCGTTTGAAGAGTTCATTTGAGTTTGTGTCTACATCCCACAAAGAAGAAGAAGTTTGCGTTGATTTACCCACTTGGAGAAATGCTCCTTGTTCGGGTGGCGGTGACAGTATAAAGTCCGATCGGTGGATTTTGAGACCGCGATGGAGCTTCGTGGTTGTTCTCTAGGTGGAGGTGTATACAAGAAGAAGCGCCGGGGCTTGAGAGGGATCGAGTCGAGTGTTATAAGTCTTATTGTCTTGTATTTGTAAAACCTTACTTAGTGGATTTGAGGCTAAGGCCGTCCGAGATTTTTTCCCGTTGTGGGTTTTTCCTCGTTTATCGCGGTGTAGTGATTCATTATTTATTTTATCTCTTGCTATACTCACCTAAAACGCATGCTTAGGTAAAAAGATAAATTTTGGTTTAATCACTACTTGTTTAATTTGGTGCTAATTAATTATTGGGTAATCTGTAGTTAATTCAAGTCATTTAATCTAATTTGAATAAAATTGGTTTGGCCTAATTGAGTAATATTGAAAATATGACTTAGGCATATTGCTAGGACTTGGGTTAATTAATTGTGTTTAAGTGAAATCAAATTGTGTGTGTATTCCATCATATTTCAATTGGTTTAATTTTAATTTGTAAAGAAATTGAAATTTGTGAATTTGCTTTAATTGAACCATCATCTTTCGCTTCCGCATCTCATAAAAGGAAATTATCTTTTTGAAGTAAACAAAGATTTAAAAAATTGGGGGCTTCACCTTTTCAAATTAGTATCAGAGCCAAAACGATAAATTATTTCGTTAAAGATCCTTTAAATATTTTTTGGCTAAAATGGAATTTTTCCCATTCTCAAAATTTCTTATTTTCGATGTTTCTAATTACACGTATTGGAAAGAACAAATGAAATCGGCACTTAAATCTATCGACGAGAGGGTTTGGTTATCTGTAGTTAATGAGTGGTCTCCACCAATTCATTTAGTAGATAATGAACGTGTTCCCAAACCGGCCGATAGATGGAGTGAGAATGATTTTAAACTTTTTAATTTTAATTCCTGAGGTTTAAACGCCTTGTTTAGCGTTGTCACACCGAATGAATTCCTACGCATTATGACGTGTGAGACCGCTAAAGAAGCGTGGGATATTTTACAACTCATTCATGAAGGTACAAGTGTCGTAAAATCTTCGAAACTCCAAAATCTCACCACTGAATTTGAAACCATCAAAATGAACGAAAAATAAACTTTTGATGATTTTTGTGCTAGACTTTCCGATATTGTTAATTCATCTTTGTAAGGACACAAATTTCCAATTGAGTCGATATATAGTTTTGGCTCAATTCCGGACAAAAACATTTATTCATAGGATAGTATTTATTGTAATATTCACAAGCCTATGAAGTGTATGTTGAAGACGTAGCGGCAAAGAATTTAAAGCTTCATCAAAATGCCGATTTGCGTGCCTCGTTTCTACGTCATCATCTAAGGTTCCATGCTCCCAAGGTATGAATGTAATTATATTGATATAGGAGCTTGGAACAATGTTTAGTTGGGTGTTAGGTTTAATAAAAGCCATGTTTATTTCAGAAATAATTTAAAAAGAACCTTATATTAATATATATAAATGTTTCTGGGCCAAAATAGAATTTAACAAAAATTTCTGAAACTCGTTCGAAATTTCGTTCGAATGAGATTTTTCGTTCGAACCAAACTTCGTTCGAACGAGACTGCTTTCCAACCAAACTGGTCAGTCGTTAGATAAGTCGTTCGAACGACTTTCTCGTTCTAACGAGGTTCTAATGAGTCCAGGCTGGTCGCTCGTTAGAAACCTCGTTCGAACGACAGTCAAAGTCGTTCGAACGAGAATGCCAGGCGGGAACAATTTTGAGCAGTTTTTTGGCAGTTTTTCCCCACTTCTCCACTTGGTTTTCAACCAACTTTTTTCAAACTTATTTATGAACGGGAATCTCTTTTTCTAACTTATCTTTTTCATACCAAGCAAACTCCTAGAGAGTGTTTTGAGAGAAAATTTATTTAAGGAAAAAGATCAAGTTTAGAGTGTCATTTTTGAAGAAAAATTCTACACACTCTAGTTTACACCCAATAGTTGTTTTATCCAAGTTCTCTATATTCATATCTTTACTTGGAGTTTTTGGCACCGGTGTTTCTCTACCGAAATTAAAAAGGAGACGTTTCGGGTTTGCTTCTATTTCCCATCACAAAGAAGAAGACATTTGTTGCGGTTTTACTCACTTGGAGAAAGGCTCCAAGCTTGGGTGACGGTGTGCCTAATTGCCCGATCGGAGGGAGTCCGAGACCGCGGTGGAGCTCCGTTGGTTATCCGCTAATTGGAGGTCGATACAAGAATAAGCATCACGGCTTGAGAGGGTTCGAGTTTAGGAAGTAAGTCTTTTGTCTTGTATTTTGTAATACCATTTTTAGTGGATTTGAGGCTAGGGCCGTCCCGAGGTTTTTTCCCGTTAGTGGGTTTTTCCTCGTATATCGCGGTGTAGTGTGACTGTTGATTTTATCTTGCTCTATATCACTTAGAACGCATGCTAGATTATTTTCAAGATAAAATTTGGTTTTACAATCACACTAATTTAAATTGGGACTTTATTTTAATATTGGATAAAATTTGGTTTATTCAAGTCACTTGCATTAATATGGTTTCGCCTAACTTTGAATAATTGTTAATGATGACTTAGGCAAATTCTAGGACTTGAATTATGCTTTAATTTGTTTTCTTAAGATATTAAAACCTGGCCTTGTTTGTTTGTTGAACCATCACTTGTATTCAACGCTTCCGCATCTATTTGTTTAAAAAGGAAATTAAACATTTTTAATTGTGATAATTATTGAAACCCCCCGGGGATTGTCCTTTTCAATCTTTTAACTTGGGAGAGAAAATACCCAACAACCGATTAGTAAAGAAAATTTTAAGGTCCTTACCCGATAGATTTATTCCCAAAGTGAGCGTTTTAAATTCTTTACCAACTTTAGCCTCTACAAAATTAGAAGAGCTTGTAGTTGATTTACAAACCTATGAACTAGACATGTTTCCCTCTAAAGCTGAAAATAAAATTGAAAAGGGCATTGCTTTAAAATCTCGAAAAGAGGAAAAACAAGTAGTAGTAGAGAGAGAGTGATAGTTACTCGAAAGATATGGCCTTGTTTTCTAGGAAATTTTGAAAGTTTCTTAAAATTAACAAAGATAAATTTAAAAATGCCTTTAAGAAATTTGAAACTTCTAAGCATGACAATGCCTCGAGGATCCCTAAAACTTCTAAAGAAACTTTAAATAGGGACGAGTCAAATAGGTGTTTTGGTTGTGAAGGGTATGGCCATAGGGCTTCTGAGTGCCCCACTAAACTAAGAAGAGAGGGTAAGTGACACATTTCATTTAATGCAACCCTTAGTGACACTGATAATGAAGAGGGACCCGATTCCCCACTAAGCCCAACTTTGTGGCTTTTATGGCTACTCATGTGAGTGATAGTGAGAACTCGTCTATTGATGAAACTTTAACACATGACACTCCCAAGGTCATAGTTTATGATTCCCTTATTTTTTATGGCAGTGATAGTGAAGAAGAAAGAGAGAGTGAAAATGAAGAAGAGGTTAATGTGAGTGAACTTCAAAATGCTTTTCAACAACTTTATGAAGAATGAATTAAATTAAAAAGAGCTAATTTGAAGTTAGAAGCGAGTTTAAGAGAGCCTGTCAAGGTCGTTGATGATAGTGAGTTAGTGGAAGACCTTAGGACATGAGAAAGAACTCTTCGAGAGAAGCTTGAATATGTAGATGGCGAGAGAGATAACCTTAGAGGTATAATGGAATCCTTGAAAAAGGAGCTTCTTGAGTTTGAAGAGAGAAATATTTTACTAGAGTATAATATTTCAGAATTAAAAAATAAATTAAAAGACTCTAGAAAAGTCAAATTTGATTTGGAGTGTAGGTTCGAAAAACTAGATAAAATCTTAGGCACGGTCCAAATAAAAAATGACCCTTATGGTTTAGGCTTCGAAACTTGTAATGAATCTACTCATAAAGCCAAAACCCATATTTTAGGAGAATCGCCTAGGAAAGCCTTTAGAGATCAATCCTTAGGTACCAATTTTCGATGTGTTTTTACTTGTGCACATTGTGGTCGAAAAGGTCATCTTAAGAAATTTTGTTTTGATCTTAAAAGATTTTCTAGAAAATCCCAATGTAAGGCAACCAAGGTAGCCAAGATTCCTACACCTCGATATTGTCACTCATCATTAGTTTGGGTTAGGATATCCGACTTGGTAGCTTTACAAGATAGGGAATTTGATTCTCATTTACTTTCACATGCTTCCGCCCTTGCAAAATCTAAAGGTTGAATGTGTTAGTTTTATTTGCATACTTTAGCTTTTGTACATCATGCTATATTATCATGCTAAATGTATGCTTGTTTTAGTCATTTTCTAGTCTTCATGCTTAATCAAATGATAGAATAATAATTTTTGTTTATCTTTTGTATTTTATTCTTTCATTTTTGTTTGCTTTAAATGAAAAATTCAAAAAGATTTTTGTTTACCATTTGTGTTTTACCTTTAGTAATTTAGGCTTAATGAAAAATACAAATGATTTTTGTGTGTCTTTTGAGTAAATATTTTTGTTTTTTCGTTTAAAATTTTCAAAAACTCAATAAGATTTTTTTGTGTGTATTTTAGCTTGACACACTTTATGTGGCATACATTTATGTTAGAATCTCATCTTTTATGCTCCCATGTGTCTAGAACTTTGGTTTAGATTGTCCATCCTTATTATATTCTTTACCATGCTTACATGGAGTAGTTGGATTTTGTATTGATTAATTGGATTCTATTCTTATATGCCTCTATTCACACATGCACAAGATCTTTTGAAATTTAACTTGATATGTATATTTGAGCTTTGTGAGGTGTTATCCTACCAATCTTGTCATCTACATATCTGTGACCTAGGAGGACTAGTGCATGTCAAAATCCGTTGCACATGAGATTTGTGAGAAATAAAAAAATAATATGTATAAATGTGAACGGAGAAGGGATACGAAAGGATTTATTATCCTTTGCGAATAGTAAACCACCGTTTGTTTGGACCTAAACGAAATACGTGGTCCAAAGGCCTAAAAATAGAATTATGACATAAAAAAGAAAAATAATTGCCAAGTCCTATTTTTGTTTGATATATTCATTCAAATAATATATATGCTTATTGAGGGAGATTGGATGGTATATCAACGGTTTGCACAATGTCCGTTTATCCTAGTTTTACTTTCAATGTCATGACTCTATTGGTTTGTAGAATCATCAACATGCTAGGTTTGTATGCATTGTGTTTGTTTGTTCATTGAGTTCAATCTATATTGTCACATGAGGTTATATTCAAATGTGATGAAATATGTAATTAATTGAGAACTACTTGAACATGTTTTAAGTGATTGGATCTAAATTTAATTGTTACTAGTTCACACCCCAACACTTTCGTTTCCATATGACACATTTTTGCCATACGAGTGTGAAAAGCTTATCTTATTTTGTGTTATTGGTGTGTTTATATCTATATATATATGCCTGTGCATCTTTGGTATATCTAGAGTATGTATATATATGATATTTTTTTTGGTCTTTGCCTTGCTTTCTAGTCCATCTATATTTTAATTCATAATTGGTATATATCTTGTTGCATTCATTGTTGATATCACATGCTTAAAAGTTATGTATCATATTGGTATCATTTTCTTGCATCTTAGTTAGTATCCATTATTATTTACATGGATTAGTTGTACTTTTGTTGTCCATAAGGACACATATTTTCAATTGAGTCCTTTGTAGTTTTGGCTCAATTCCGGACAAAAACGTTTGAGTCATAGGATAGAGTAATTGACCATCCTTCAAGACTATGACGTGTTTATTGAAGACATAGTGGCCAAGTTTAAAGATTTTTCAAAATGCCGAGTTTAATATGACTCGTTTCTACGTCAACAACATTGGTTCCATTGCTCCTAAGGTATGAATGCATTTTAATATATGTATATAGGAGCTTGGAACATTTTATATTGGGTGTACTTTGTTTTTAAAACTGTTGTTTATTTTTAAAAAGATTTAACTAAAACTTTAATATAAAGTATATAATGTTTCTGGGCTAAAAATCAAAATTTTCAACTTTTGGAAGTTCGTTCGAAGTGTCATTCGAATGAGTTTGTCGTTCAAACAATAAAGTCGTTCGAACGAGTTTTCCAACAAGTTCCCAGATTGACCACTGGAATGTCGTTCGAAGTTTCGTTTGAACGAAAAATAATGTTCTAACGAGATTTCTAATGAGTTCACACTGGAACTTTTAGAAGGCTCGTTCGAACAAGACTTCTTTCGAACGAAAATTTCGTTCGAACGAGATTTGACGGGAATCGTTTTTGGACAGTTTTGAGCAGTTTTTTCATGTTTCCCACTTCTTTACCCCACTAACTTTTGACAAAACTTAACTAGTGCAGGAACCAACCTTTTTGGTTTAACTTTTTCATATTCTACAACCTCTAAGAGAGTGTTTGAGAGAGAAATTCAAAGAAGAAAAAGTTCTTTGTTTAAGTGTTGTTGTTCTTCAAGAAAAATGTTTTAAACACTTGTTTTAGACCCAACGTTTGTTTATCCAAGTTCCATATATATATATATATATATATATATATATATATATATATAATTGCTTGGTGTGTTTGGCACCGGGTATTACTCTACCATTTGAAGAGTTCGTTTGGGTTTGCTTCTACATCCCACAAAGAAGAAGAAGTTTGCGTTGATTTACCCACTTGGAGAAATGCTCCTTGTTTGGGTGGCGGTGACCATATAAAGTCCGATCGGTGGATTACGAGACCGCGGTGGAGCTCCGTGGTTATTCGCTAGGCGGAGGTGTATACAAGAAGAAGCGTCGGGGCTTGAGGAGGATCGAGTCGAGTGTTGTAAGTCTTACTATCTTGTATTTGTAAAACCATACTTAGTGGATTTGAGGCTAGGGACGTCCGAGGCTTTTTCCCGTTGTGGGTTTTTCCTCGTACATAGCGGCGTAATGATTCATTATTTATTTGATCTCTTCCTATACTCACCTAGAACACATGCTTAGGTAAAAAGATAAAATTTGGTTTAATCGAAACTTGTTTAATTTGGTGCTAATTAATTATTGGGTAATGTGTAGTTAATTCAAGTCATTTAATATAATTCGAATAAAATTAGTTTGGCCTAATTGAGTAATATTGAAAATATGACTTACGCAGGACTTGGGTTAATTAGTTGTGTTTAAGTGAAATCAAATTGTGTGTGTATTCCATCAAATTTCACTCGGTTTAATTTTAATTTGTATAGAAATTAAAATTTATGAATTTGTTTTAATTGAACCATCATCTTTCGCTTTCGCATCTCATAAAAGGAAATTATCTTTTTGAAGTAAACAAAGATTTAAAAAATTGGGGGCTTCGCCTTTTCAGAAGGATCACTTTCCTTTGCTTCGAATTGATCAATTGGCACATGCTACTTCAGAGAATGAGCTGCTGAGTTTTATGGATTTATATTCTGGTTATAACCAGATCAAAATGAAGCCCGAAGACAGAGAAAGTACTTCCTTTATCCCTCTATGAGTAACTTATTGTTATAATGTTATGCCATTTGGTCTGAAAAATGCAGGTGCCACTTATTAGAGACGGGTGAACAAAGTATTTGAGGAACAGATATACAAGAATATGGAGGTGTATATTGATGATATGATCACTAATAACAAAAAAAGTTACTGATCATATTATCGACCTTAGCCAGGCGTTTGATCAATTAGAAAAGCACTAAATGAAGTTAAACCCCACCAAATGTGTATTCAGAGTGCATAAGGGAATGTTCCTCGGGTATATAGTGAATTAAAGGGTAATCGAAGCTAATCCCGATAAGATTAAAGATCTGATCAAAATGAAGTCCCCAACATGTAAAAAAGATGTTCAAAGGCGAACTGGCCGCGTAGAAGCGCTTAACAGGTTTGTGTGACGAGCAACGGACAAGCGCTTTCCATTCTTTAAGGTACTAAAAAAACTTTTGAATAGAACGATGAATGTGAAATAACCTTTCTGGAGTTGAAGAAGTACTTAAGAGTACCACCACTACTCTCCCGACCAGTGTTAGGAGAAAAGTTGTATTTATATCTAGCTATATCAGGGTCAGCAGTTAGATCTTCCTTAATCAGGGAGGAATACGGAGTTCAAAATCCAATTTATTACACCAGTAAATCTTTTCGAGGAGCAAAAGTAAGATATGACAGACTAGAGAAATTAATATTCTCCCTAATTGAGTCTAGCAGACGCATGTAGCCATATTTTCAAGCCCACACCATAGTGGTATACATTGACATGCCACTAAGACAGGCTTTGCATAAGCTAGAGAAATCTGGAAGATTAATGTATTGGGCTATGGAGTTAGGGGAATATGACCTTGTATACGAACCAATGACTGCTTTAAAATGTCAAATTGTGGCTGATTTTATTGCAGAATTCACTTGCCCAGAGATCCTCAAGTAAAAAGGGCCTCTAGCTGAGCAACACGCAGGAGCCAGCAGACCAACTAGAGATATGCCTGACCAATGCCAAATAGGGGAAACTGTAGAAAAAGACCAACCAAAACCGTCTAGTGGAGTACAGGAGATGAAGAAAAAATATGAGGAGGCGAAGGATAAAATTTTCCATCAAGGGATTCTGACAAACCAACGTTTGACAACAATATCCCTATATGGAGTCTGTATGTTGACGGGTCATCTTGTGAAATCGAATGTGGAGCTATAATCATTCTCAATACTCCAGGCGAGTTAGACATAGAGTACACTATATGTTTCCAATTTTATGCCTCTAATAATGAGGCGGAGTATGAAGCTGTGATTGTTGGTTTAAATCTAGCTAAATCACTGAACGCTCATAAAGTTATGGTGTCACTACACCAAATTCTGCGAATGGTCACACCTAGTGGGTCACGACCCAAGTCCGCAACCAGCTGGTCGCAGACTTGGGCCGTGACTCACTCAATATTTGGCATGACCATATTTATTATCACACTAAATTATCGATGCTTTAGAAATGGGCACGGACCAAGTCCGTGATCACGGTGGTCGCAGACTTGGGCCGTGACCAGGTAGTGACCATCTTGCCGTCAAACTCGCGCCAAAATTCCCTACAAGCTTGGTTGCGTAGGGGTCACGGCCCAAGTCTGTGACCAATGACATGATGAAGAAGATAGTACACACATTGGGGGTCACGGCTTAGGGCCGTGACAATTTCTTGGTGTGGGTCAAGGCTATGGGCCGTGACCATACCTCATTCAAGCAATAGGGTTGATGAAAAAGGGTCGCGCATCGTTGATTGAGGGTCACGGCTATGGGTCGTGACTATTTCTTAGTGTGGGTCACGACTATGGGCCATGACCATCCTTCAATTCAAGGTCTGAAACTAGTCGCGCATGGGGGTCACGGCTATGGGCCGTGACCATCCTTCAATTCAAGGTCTGGTATTGGTCGCGCATGGGGGTCATGGCTGTAGGCCGTGACCATTGGCCATTCATGTAGCAGCAGCAAGGTTATGGGTTGCGAGGTGGGTCGCGGCTGATCGCCGTGACCATGTATTTCCTAAAAAAATGCACTTTAACATTTGACCCCTTTCATTTTCATTTACCCGCTTCTCTCTCTCTCTCTCTCTCTCTCTCATCAAAGACAAAGCTGTGGCTTCTCTCTCTTGTAAAACACCGGTGGGTTTTCTCTCTCTCTCTCTGCTGCCGACCCTTGCTGCCATCGGTAAGGTTAGCTTACTTTAATTTCTATTTTGATTTGTTTGATGAGATAAATATATTTGAATGAGGGTTATTGGTTTTTTGATTTCGGTTTCATGAGATACAATCATATATATCTGTTTTGATTTTTGTTTGATGAGATACAAATACAGATACTTTAATTTCTGTTTTATTCTTTTATGTGTCTAATTGTATGTGTATGTATGTATAGATTTATGTCAAAAAAATATTAGGGTTTAAGTAAACCCTAGACTGTATGTGTGTATGTATAGGTTATTTCAATAAACCCTAGATTGTATGTATGTATTTTTTTTGGCAAAATATTATTCAAAAAATGGATTTATAATAAGTAAAAAAAAAATTACATCCGCCTTTTTGTGGGTTATATATATGCATAGATTTATGTCAAAAAAATATTAGGGTTTAAGTAAACCCTAGATTGTATGTGTGTATGTATAGATTATGTCAATAAATCCTAGATTGTATGTGTATGTATTTTTTTTTACAAAATATGTTTGTCTTTTTTTTTGACAAAATACGATTAAATGATTATTTTGGCATACGAGTCGCAAACACATGTGCACATTACTATAGTGAGATATTGTTGGCTTGGTTGTTGGATACTATGTTAAATTTATTGAATTGATACTATTGTCGATAAATGTACATGTTATTAAATTTGTTGGGTGTGCTCTTGATTTGCCTATGAAAAAGTATATCACTTATCTTGCGATTAATGTGCATTTTTTTACGTTTATGTAAAGATATTAGGAGGCTATAACTTGACATGGAACAAATACACCACCGCCGGCTGATCTCTGATCCACCGCCGGTTGAATCTCCACTACACCGACCACCATAGCAGGTTCCTATATCTACCTCTCCCACACGCACAAACGCACAATGGAACACACGCACGCACACCTACATCAATTCCTGTATGTCGGGGTTAGATCCAGACATCAAGGTGGGCGGTCGGCACCAGATCTGTATTGGGTTTGTGCCGATTGGAGCTGGACAAGGGTTTGATTGGTCGGGGGTTGCTAGTGGTAGGGTTTTGGTATGGTGGTGGTTGGTTGGAGGGAGTGCGGGGGGCAGAAGCTAAAGGTGAGGTGGTAGTTGAAATGACGGAGGAGGAATTTGAAGGGATTGTGATGATGGGAGATTTTTTTAATTTATTTTTACTTTTTTAATGTTTTAATTTTATTTTTGGGCTGGGATATTTTTTTTTCTCTTTTAGGTAAAAAATGGAGGGAATCCTGTTTCTAGGCTTAATTACAACGAATTAATATTTAAGGGGGTGAATTTGTCGGGTATTTTTTTAAGGGGTGTCCCATAACTCTTATGGTCCTTATTAACTTTTATGTTGTTTTATGCGCTTTTAAGATTTTGACATCTAAATGTGCAATGTTTACTAGTTCAAGATATTTAGAAATGTTTCTCCTCAAATTATTAATGATGAAATTGATTATTTACGATTAAGTCATAAATGTTGTCTCCTAAGTAACATGAATTCAATTGTTTAATAAAATATGAAATGATAATAATTTTAACAAACATTCACAACATTACATTGTTATGTTTAATGTGTAGCTGATGAGAGAAAACATTTATTGTTTCAGGTGTTTGTTTTCTTTGCTTCCAGAAACTTCTCGAGAAAATGCCATGGTTAAAGTGTTAGGTGCACTGTTAACTCAAATCTTTTGGTGGATGTTCAAGGTTTGATTTATTGGCTTAATTCTTCAATTATACATTACATATATATTTACTCTCTTTGTCTTTAAACTGTTCGCTGTTTTGTTATTTTATTTTCAAAAAGTTAGATTTAGGCATAAAAAACATGCCATCCAAGGGTGTACAATGGGGATCCCGTTTTGAATGTACGATGTAAATTTCAGTGTACGACGGAGATCCCGGTTTGAGTGTACGATCGCGTAGTCACGGGGATCCCGATTTGAGTGTATGACGTAAATTTGCAAAAAAAAAGACTTGAGTATACGACCAAAACGGTTTCGTAAGTTTCACGACCACCTCTCATGGGACCAATGTGACTCGTAGGAACCGATCGCGTAGTCACGGGGCTCCCGGTTTGAGTATACGACGTAAATTTGTAAAATGTTAGACTTGAGCATAAAAATATGTCATCGAAGGGTGAAAACGTAAAACAAACACAAAACGGTCTCGTAAGAGTCACGAGCACCTCGCAGGGGACCAATGCGACTCGTAGGAAACGACCGCGTAGTCACGGGGCTCCCGGTTTGAGTGTACGGCGTAAATTTACAAAAAAATTGACTTAATCATAAAAACATGTCATCGAATGGTGAAAACCTAAAACAACCATAAAACGGTCCCGTAAGTGTAACGAGCACCTCACACGGGACCAATGTGACTTGTAGAAATCGACTGCGTAGTCACGGGGATCCCGATTAGAGTGTACGACTTAAATTTGCAAAAAAAATAGACTTAAGCATAAAAACTTGCCATTGAAGAGTGAAAATGTAAAATAGTGACAAAACATTCTCGTAAGAGTCACGAACACCTCGCACGGGATCGATGTAACTCGAAGGAACCGTCCGTGTAGTCACCGCGCTCCCGGTTTGAGTGTACGATATAAATTTGCGAAAAATAAGACTTAAGCATAAAAACAAGTCATCCAAGGGTGAAAACATAAAACAACCACAAAACGGTCCCGTAAGAGTCACGAACGCCTCGCACGGGACCAATGTGACTCGTAGGTACCGACCGGTTAGTCACAGGACTCCCGGTTTGAGTGTACGACGTAAATTTGTAAAATGTTAGACTTAAGCATAAAAATATGCCATCAAAGGGTGAAAACGTAAAACAACCACAAAACGGTCTCGTAAGAGTCACAAGCACCTCGTACGGGACCAATGTGACTCGTAGGAACCGACCGCGTAGTCACGGGGCTCCCGATTTGAGTGTACGACTTAAATTTGCAAAAAATTAGACTTAAGCATAAAAACATGTCATCGAAGGGTGAGAACGTAAAACAGCGACAAAACAGTCCGATAAGAGTTACGAACACCTCGTACGGGACCAATGTGACTCATAGAAACTGACCGCGTAGTCACAGGCCTCCCGGTTTGAGTGTACGATGTAAATTTACAAAAAATTAGACTTAAGCATAAAAAATTGCCATCGAGGTGCGAAAATGTAAAACATCAACAAAACGCGGTCCCGTAAGAGTCACGAACACCTCTCAAGGGACCAATGTGACTCGTAGGAATCAACCGCGTAGTCACGGGGCTCCCGATTAGAGTGTACGACGTAAATTTGCAAAAAATAGACTTAAGCATAAAAACTTGACATTGAAGGGTGAAAACAAAAAACAGTGACAAAACGGTCACGTAAGAGTCACGAACACCTCACATGGGACCAATGTGACTCATAGGAACCGATCGCGTAGTCACGGGGATCCTGGTTTGAGTGTATGACGTAAATTTGCAAAAAAAAAATAGACTTAATCATAAAAAATTGCAATAAATGGATGAAAATGTAAAACAGCCACAAAACGGTCCCGTAAGTGTCACGAACACCTCTCACGGGACCAATATGACTCGTAGGAATCGACCGCGTAGTCACGGGGCTCTCGGTTTGAGTGTACGACGTAAATTTGTAAAATGTTAGACTTAAGCATGAAAACATGTCATCGAAGGGTGAAAACGTGAAACAAACACAAAACGGTCCCGTAAGAGTCACGAGCACCTCGCACGGGACCAATGTGACTCGTAGGAACCGACCGCGTAGTCACGGGGCTCCCGGTTTGAGTGTACGACGTAAATTTAAAAATAATTCGACTTATGCATAAAAACATGCCATCAAATGGTGAAAACGTAAAACAACCATAAAACGGTCCGGTAAGAGTCATGAGCACCTCATACGGGACCAATGTGACTCGTAGGAACCGACCGCGTAGTCACGGGACTCCCGGTTTGAGTGTACGACCTAAATTTGCAAAACATTTAGACTTAAGCATAAAAACATGCCTTCGAGGAGTGAAAACGTAAAACAAATACAAAATGGTCCCGTAAGAGTCACGAACACCTCGCACGGGACCAATGTGACTCGTAGGAACTGACCGTGTAGTCAAGGCACTCCCTCTTTGAGCATACGACGTAAATTTATCAAACGTTAGACTTAGGCATACAAACATAATTTTATAGGGTAAAAATGTTAAAACAACCATAAAACGGTCCCGTAAGAGTCACGAACACCTCTCACAGGATTGATGTAACTCGTAGGAACCGTTCGCGTAGTCACAGCGTTCCCGGTTTGAGTGTACGACGTAAATTTGCGAAAAATTACACTTAAGAATAAAAACATGCCATCGAAGGGTGAAAATGTAAATCAACATCAAAACGGTCCGATAAGAGTCATGAACACCTCGCACGGGACCAATGTGACTCGTAGGAACCGACCGCGTAGTCACGGGGCTCCCGGGTGAGTGTACGACATAAATTTGCAAAAATTAGACTTAAGCATAAAAACATGCCATCGAAGGGTGAAAACGTAAAACAGCCACAAAACGGTCCCGTAAGAGTCACGAACACCTCGTACGGGATCAATGTGACTCGTAGAAACCGATCACGTCGTCACGGGGCTAACGATTTGAGTGTACGACTTAAATTTGCAAAAAAATAGACTTAAGCATAAAAACATGCCATCGATGGGTGATAACGTAAAATAGCGACAAAACGGTCAGGTAAGAGTCACGAACACGTCGCACGAGACCAATGTGACTTGTAAAAACTGATCGCGTAGTCACGGAGCTCCCGATTTGAGTGTACGGCGTAAATTTGTAAAAAATAGGGTTAAGCATAAAAACATGCCATCGAAGGGTGAAAACATAAAACAACCACAAAACGGTCCCGTAAGAGTCACGAATATCTCGCACGGGACCAATGTGACTCGTAGGAGCTGACCGCATTGTTACGGGGCTCCCGATTTGAGTGTAGGATTTGAATTTGCAAAGATAAGATTATGAAATCCCTACCTTATAATGTCATCCCGATCTTATGAATTTCAAATAGATGTTTAAAAACTTTCTTGCAGGTTAGTCAATTCCACTCGAGAACATATCCATTATTGAATTCAACATACAAGATTAGCTTCCTTGAGACCAACACTGCCGTAACTAAAAATAGTTAACCGTTCATATTATAATAGTTAATGATCAAGTGTACGTGGCAAACTTTTAGTCTGGCAATAAAACTTAGCACAATATGGTGGTCTTGTACAAGCACAAGTACACAGTGATATTCTTGATAGTATATAATGTCAACAAGTTCAACTGTTCGACAATCAATACTAACTGTTAATTTGAAAGACTCGAGAAATTCTCCCATGAAGGAGATCGCAAAATGGGTAAGATGTACTATTGAAAGGGAGTATTAAGACTGTTAACTGGAACAAATCAAAAAACATATTTCACAGTGGCTTTAAAATCCTCAGGATCATTGTTGTCATGGTTTTTTTCAAATCCTGTATGTTTATTTATATTGGATGAATTCAATGTTTAGAAAATAAATGTGCAACCTTCACTCATTCATTTGGAAAATAAAGACACGCGTATAGTAAATAAAGACACATATATTTGATTTCATAGAGCATGATACGTTCTAGAAATCATACATACTGGTACAGGTCCTACACGCGGTTGTGCATCATTAAGTCAAGACCAAATTATGATATTAATTAAGATAGTGTTTTTCAATTGGGCATACATACTGGTACATGTCCTACTCGCTGCCACACTACTGCACCTGCTACTGCCACGGTACTAAATACATATAATACACTAGATGGAGGACAACACCGGCTACTGCTTCGCTGCCATGATAGCAGCACCTGCTACTGCCCCAATCCCCCTACAAGTGCTACTGCCCCTGCCTCAAGCCCCTGATCCTCTTGCTTATGCTGCTTCTACTACCTAAACATTTGCTTCTAAGATTTAAACACCTGCTCCTCTTACTTATATGATGCTTGAGAAAGTGATACCAAGAATTTCAAGTTACTCTAGAGTTCGACATAAAGTGATTCAACATAATGTAAAGATGGAAAGTTAAATAAATAAATATATATATATAAGTTATATATATGTTGTTATATATAACAATGTTATATATAACTGTTATATATATAACAGTATATAACTGTTATTATAACAGTATATAACTATTATATATATAACAGTATATAACAGCTATAACTATTATATATAACAGTTATATATATAACAGTAAAATGCCCGGTTAGTTAAAAACGAAACATCCTCATCGTCCAATTCAATCTCTTTTGTATAATGCCCAATCACCGTATCAAAATCCTTCTTCTTATTAGCCGCATTCCCAGCCTCCTTCTCCTTCTGCGTCTCAGCTTTCCTCTCTCTAATTTCCCTCTCCTCATTCGGTACTTATTTTAGTTACGGTTCCGGCTCAGGTTCAGGCTCAGGCTGCTTGACGGGCTCGTCATTTCCCTCCGGAATTGAATCGTTCATCTCCATATCGTCGGGCATACACGTGAAAAGTTTGACGTTGAGTAAAACCCCAAGCGCCTGCATAACTCTCTGATCCTTTAGGTAGAGATTTAAGTTGGTGGGGTTTTTCTGAATCTCCTGCATCATTTTAACGAAGTCCGATTGTTGAAGATATGTTCTTGTTGAGGGATCAGATGTTAGTTTAGCTCACATCTCGGGGCCGAAAAATGCGTCCCCGAAGAGGTTTTAGGCGGCTGGGGGGGAGCGTGATTTGAAGGAGGCGGATTGGGCATCGGCGAGGCCGGATTTGAGGGGTTCATTGTTGGGGTCTATTTCGAGACCTTTTTTGTAAGAGGAAACGACGCCGTCGTAGTTGTGAAGGCCGAGATGAGCGGCGTCGAGGCGGGAGTAGCCTTTGGACCAGTCGGGTTTTAGTTGGACGGTTTTTTGAGCTTCGGTTAAGGCTTGTGTGTATTGGTTTAAGGAGGCGTAGGCGGCGGATCGATTGGAGTAGAGGACGTGATTGGTGGGGGAACATTGAATTGCTTCTGTGAAGAATCTGATTGTGTCGGTGAAGTTTTTAGCGGCGAAGGACGCGTTTCCTTTGGCTTTGGCTTCGTCAGCCATTGAAAGAGATTGATAGTACTAGACTTAGTCTTAAAAACATGGTGTTGATGCAAAAAACTGAACCGAATCCCATTTTTATGATCACAGATAAATAGATGAGAGCAATCCAATCAAGCACATAAGAGACAAAGATTTTTAAAGTGGTTCGGCTATGAATAAAGCCTACGTCCACTGTTATTTTATTCCCAGGGGTTTACAATAGCACCATAGGGTGTAGAGAGAGAAAGGATGTGTATCTTGTGTATGGGGTTTCTAGGTTCTCTTGGATCTCTCGGATCTCTTCTTTTCCTCCTCCCTTTGGCTAAGGGAATACATATATTTATAGTAATGGAGATAAAGAGATTCATTGTATGTAGACATTTATACATTATGTCTACATTCAACGAATCTAATTGTTGAATTGCTTGGAATGCTATGTGTTGTCATCTACAGTATAAATGTACATTAATGATCATTAAATGCGTAGTTATCCTTTGATCTTCCCGGTTAGTATGCCGACCAACTCTCCTCGGGTGCCGACAAACTCTCCTCGGGTGTCGACTAACTCTCCTCGGGTACCGACCAACTCTCCTCGGGTACCGACTAACACTCCTCGGGTGCCAAATATTGCCACGTAGGATGGCATGTGTCCTTTTTTGATTGGTCCTCATAGATGGAGAATTTTTGTGTTAACAGAAGCCCTCAATGCTCCATGCTTGATGGTTTACTTGAAAGGATGGAGTATTTATTCTGCACTGTTGCTCGGTGCTCGTGAAATTCTTTATCTACCTTCTTGATTTGTTCAACATAAAGTGCATTGTCTCCAGAACGATATATGATGCAGGCTGATCGATGGTTGCTAATCTTTCTTTCGAGGAACTCCGTGTGCTATGTATCACCCCTGGGAGTTTGGATGCAGCCATGCCATAGTATACAGCTTGTAGCTTGTCATAATCTTCAAGTATGTTGATTGGTTTTGCCAGCCGACCAACTGCTTCCTGTATCGAGCAACTGAATACTAACTTTACGTGCTTGATTTTTCCGATTTATGCTCCTCTGAATACTTTGTCGAGTATCATATTAGCTTTTGAACCCAACTCTTCAATCTTGTTAGTACCAAGCTAGTGGTGGACTTCGAAACATTTTCATACAACTTCTTCTTCATTATTGGTCGGGACAGTAGTAAAGATCTCAGTGCTGTAGATGTTGAATTTGACTCCTGAACTTCAATATGCCTCCGTGTAAGTTTGTGGAGTTGAATTTGATAGTCTACTGCATGATGTTATGAGAATGTTCCACCGAATGAACAACTGAATTTGTAATAGAAGCCCCTAAGTGTGGAATATCAACTTTGTAATAGAAGCCCCCGAGTTACAGAAGTTGTTCGACCAGGAACTTACCGAATAGAAACTCTAGAAGGAGAGGAGTTTAAGAATGCATGGAATGCAGAGCACCTGCGCAAGTATTATCAATGATGTATATGTAACGCAGTTTCCATCAGTATGAATAAAATGAAAATATTCGGCAAGTCTCTCTATTTATTGAAATTTTTTGGGGAATACTAGTGCTATGCACTACTCGGCAAAGCTCAGAAGACTACTCAATGAAATATTCCAAACTGTACCAAGTATGGTTGGTCGGGGATAAAAACCCACTAACTGTAGTTGGTCGACGAGGAGAAAAAATTCCAAACTATACCAACATAGTTGGTCGACGAGGAGAAATATTCCTAAAAATGCCAACCTGTTTGGCTAGGAAACGAAATATTCCAAACTATACCAAGTATGGTTGGTCGGGGATAAGAACCCACTAACTGTAGTTGGTCGACGACCTGTTTGGCTAGGAAACAAAATATTCCAAACTGTACCAACATAGTTGGTCGACGAGGAGAAAAAAATCCAAACTGTACCAACTTAGTTGGTCGACGAGGAGAAATATTCCTAAAAATGCCAACCTGTTTGGCTAGGAAACGAAATATTCCAAACTGTACCAACATAGTTGGTCGACGAGGAGAAATATTCCTAAAAATGCCAACCTATTTGGCTGGGAAACGAAATATTCCAAACTGTACCAACATAGTTGATCGACGAGGAGAAAATATTCCAAACTGTACCAACATGCGAGGAGAAAATATTACAAAATCTACCAAGTATGGCTGGTCGGGGATAAGAACCCACTAACTATAGTTGGTCGACGAGCATAATTTAACAACCTTGGCTGGTTGGAAAAATTTTAAACATTTTTACACTCATTACTTTATGATCGAGCAACATTACTGATACTTGTAACTTTTATTACTAAGTTGGTCGATGAACAACACTATTATTATCTTTTTAACAGATATGCATAAGTGTAAAGTGTTTGGTATTTACAAGACAATAGCAATTAAGATTTACAAGCAATAATGAAAGTCTTTTATTAAATTCAAAATAAATTACAAGTTACATTGATGATAAAATGAAAGTTACATTGATATGTATACTAACTGTTACATTAAAAATTCCTATTCTATTGGTCTTTTCCCATCAACTTTCGATACAGGTTCCTCGCCAGCAGGCGGATCATTGAAAGACTGAGGAGAGTTGATGAAGTTTAAATCCTTCAGCATCCTGACGTTCATCACAGAAGGTCGATCTAATAGATGCTTGGGACGAGATACCTCGATCCGAGAATGAAGATTGTAGTCACGGAGGTATTTTGCAATTAATCTCTGAGGAATGGCACGAGCTGGAATCCATTCCATGTCCAAATTGTACGGTGGCACATGCAAGTCGAGCAACCCAGGATCATGATAGTCCCACAGATAGTGTCCTTGTTCGAGCTTCAACACACCTAAGGCATTCAGCCAGCCTTGTTTGTAGCCCTCATTGTTGGCATTCTGGATACGATCATCCAAGTGGAATAGTGCTTCGTTGTATCCAGCCATCCAGAACTCCCTGGGCTATTTATGGAATTGACATGTTAGCCTTTCAAGCTTCTCGTGCAGATTCTTGATGAAAAGCTCCTTACTCCCCAAGACTGATTTCTGTGCAGAGAGCTGTTTCTCCAAGTCCCTTATCTTTTTTGACATGTCAGACAAAGCTTGGTTCTTCGCCATTAGTTGGAAGGCCTGGTTCTCTAAGGTAGATGCTGTCCTCTGCTCCTCGACCGGCACCCGAGCTGCTCTTCCTCGTCCCCGAGGAGCTCTTGCTCATCCCCGAGGAGATGTGGAAGTGCCCGACCTCCTCAAGGTGTCCAACTCTTCCCTTAATTTGGCATTCTCAACCTCTAAAAATGAAAATCCCTCGTCAGTTACTGGGATTAGGGCTGTTGAAGAAGAAGCTGCAGACTTCAACTGCGCTAGCTCCTTCTGCAAATTGTTATTCTCTTGCTCCAGCAGCTCAGCAATCTGTCTGCACTGTTCAACCTCACCCTTCAAAGTTCTCTCCCTCAGATCATACCCAGCAAAAAGCTTCTCGTAGCCTTTGTCAGCAACGATCAACTTGTACTTTTTCTCATAGCTCTCATGCAACAAGGCAGTGGATTCTTTATATTGAAGCTGAACGTCTTCAAGGGTGTCTTGGAGATCCTCCATCATTTCATAGTAAGCCACATTATTGGCCACCGCTCGATCAAGCAGACACTTCAGGTACTGATATGCTTCCACTGCCTGTTCTGAAGCATCCTGGCCAAGGATGTCGGAAACTTCTGATGCACTCAGGTCTGTGTGACCAGCCTTATAATATTCATGACATTGCTGCATCAGCTTTGTATCATTGGCAGATAGTAGATCCATCCTGGCCAGAAACTAGCAGAGAAAGAAAAAATAATCATCAATAAGAAAAGCAAACAGAGTATGAATAGAAGAGAGGCAATCGTATGGAAGAAAACTCAAGTTTTATTAGATCATAGTGCAGAGTTACAAAGATCTTGGTTACATTTGACAAAAAAGAAAAATAGAAAGAGAAAACCGAACAACACTACACCTTTTCCTTATCTCCCAAAACCTTCTCGGGAGGATGGGAAGAGGATGCAGGTTGCTCGGAGGGAACTGTGACTTGTTCGGAGAGCACCGGCTGTTGCTCGGAAGAAGAAACTACTTGCTCAGCAGCAAGCTGTCTGGTTAGGGCATATTCTCCCACAACCATTGAAGACTCCTCAGAGGTAGCTTAGTCCTCTTTTAATTCTTCTAGAGTAGGAGGGGGACCAGGGATGTGTCTCTGGAAGAGCTCGGATGACTCGTCGACCTTCAATTCCTGAAGGGAAGCAACCCATCCGTCCCTGAAATACTTTACACTGCCATAATCCACTTGAGAGACCATGGCAACACATCCCTTATCCCAACCTTTGTCCCAGCCAGAGCTGAAGGACTTCTTCACGGCAGCTTTCCTTTTGGCCTTCTCCAAGGCAAGTTTCTCGGACAACAAAACATTAGCAACTTTCAGTTTTTGTTCAGCTTCCTCCTTCTGCCGAGTTATTTCATGGAGTTGGACCAACCTCTCCTCAGTAGCCTTAAATTTATTTTCAAATTCCCCAGCAGTCTTGAGCTTCACATCGAGCTCTTTATTAGCCTTCTCCAAGGTATTCACTTTCCTCTCCAAATCCTTGGAGGCCTCAGCAACCCGAGTTTTCTCCTGCTCGGAGGAAGCAAGTTTCTTCTCCCAGAATGCCTTATCAGTATCGTACCTCTGGCGAGATTCCTCCAAGGACTTGGTAGCTTCTTCCAGAGATCCCTCCACACTGGACGAGGAGAAAGAAGCTTTGATTACTTCATCCTTCTTAAGGATTATGTTGAAGCAGCTCGTTAACTGTAAACAGAAAAAAGAAAGCAAAGTCATAAACAAATATGAGAAATAACAAAGGAAAATATGAAAATTACAAAGTAAAGGTACTTACTGAAGCAAGATGACGAGCAGCCAAAGAAGTAACCATATCCCGAGTAAGGTTATCTTCATTACCTTGCACCTCGGGAATGGTCAAGGACTTTACCAAGCTCATGTCAGATCTCGGGGGAACAGATGTGGGAACCTCAGTCCCAGCAGCAGGGGGCTGAATGGTGGTGCCAGCCAAATTGACCAAGGAGCTCTTCTTCAGCCTCCTCGGGGGAACAGGTACAACCAAGGAAGAATCCTTGGTCGGTGATATCACAATCAGCTTTCCAAGAGCAGCAGAGCTTCTCGGAGCCACTATGGGCTTCTCAGCAATCTTCGCAGGAGCAGCTGGAGGAGCTGCAGCAGTTTTCTTTGTCCCCTCTCTTGGGACATCAATCCTAACCCTTTTTACCTCCCAGAACCGAAGGCAGTTTTCTCAAACAAATCAGGAGTCCTTCTCTTCTTCATCCTTTCGCTCAACGGAATGTGAGATTCTGGCGAAGAACTTGCAGAGGGTTGTACTGGCTCTGCTTTACTGATCACTGGACGAGAAGTGAAAGAAGTTATATAGCTCTTGTATTGAAGCAGATAGGAGGCTGATCAAATGTGCTCGTCAGCAACCCTTTGATGCAGACCCCAGATAAGTTCCAAATGCCTTATATTGACATCTGTTTCTTTTGGGCACTTTCTCTTGCTATCCACTGCAAATAAATAACATTTGTTATCAGTAGCACATTTTATCAAACATAAAACAAACATGATTCCAAGATAAATAAAATAAAATAAAAATACCCAATCCCATTGCCATAAGGAGGTCATCTGGGACCCTGGTAAACCTCATCTCCGGTTAAAGGAAGGTGTTGCCAATTTTTTACAACAACCCCATGTTCAAAATAATCCCTGTTGACATCAGGGAGATTGACCACTAAGGCTCTATTTATAAACCTAGTTTTCAAATAATAAATATTATCATTAACTGCCCATCTATAGCAGTACATGATTTCTGGAATTCCTATACGAGTTCCATGCACTTGATTTAATTTATACACCCCATTAACTATTCTCCATGTGTTGGGGGCTATTCGTGCAGGAACAACATCAAAGTACTGACAAAATGCCAGACACAGAGGATTTGGTGGAAAAGAAAATCCACACTCAGCACAAAAGAGACTGGGGAACCAATGTCCCTCGGCCAAATTGAAATAATTAGAAGGCTCAGAAAGCTCTTCCAATACAACCCAAGAAGGAATGGAAAAATCAGATCGAAATTTGTCAAGAGACTTAACAGGTTAAACCATGATGATGAATTAAAATAAATGAAGAAGAAGAAGAAATAAGATCTTATAGAAAAAAGACTGAAGCTGTTGACAATGAACGACGAAAGATATGAACGCACAAGAGAGTAGAAGACAATGAAAAACTCGAAGATGAAAATTTGAAAAGATAGAAGACGATGGGAGTCTCTGTGAAGTTTAAATACCTTGCCTTGGGAACTGGCGAAGTAATGATTATAAAAAGGATGATTACGGCGGCTAAAAAGGCATTAAATATTGGCGCGAGAATCAAAGCGAACAACAACGGCTAAAAAGGCGAAAAGTGACACGGGAACCGAAGCAAGCAGAAAAGTCCAAAAAAGCATGATTCTACGAATTGGGAAGGAGAAATAAATACAAGGGAGATGATCCTAAAAATCAGGAAGAACTATTTAAAGCTACCGTATTCCGAGAAAGAATGTTCCATACTCCTCAAATTTCGAACTATGAAACATTGGGGGCTTCTGTTGATACCAAATTTAATCTGCTGACTTGGACCAACCATATGAAGACACGTGGCAATCTACATGGCAACAACAAGCACTTCCGAGATGATCATACGCTCCGAAGAACTCTTATGCTCCGAGGAACAAGACCTCTCCGAGGAACTCTTAACAAGACCTCTCCGAGGAACTCTTATGCTGCGAGGAACAGGATCTCTCCGAGGAACTCATTAGCACCGAGAAGCTCAGGTGGTCCAAGCTTCTCAGGCGGTCCGAGCTGCATCTCGAACAAAACATTAATAGCTGGATAACCAACAGTTCAACTGGTTCATTAAATTCTTATCATTCAAACGCACACGCAAAGAGGGCATTAAATGTATTACCCTTTCATATGTATATCATTTAATGTATTACCCTTTCACATTACAGCCTCAGGGCTATAAATACATTATACAATCCTCATTGTAAGGGACCGAATCCTGAATCCAAACTTTGGGATCCAGAACGAAATTTCTTGTAATCGAGAATTCCTAAACACTCATCAATAAAACAACAGTGGACGTAGGCCATTCTTATAAGGCTGAACCACTTTAAAATCTTTTGTCTCATTTATTTATCTGTGATTGAATTATTAGAGTGATCTAATTTTTTACATCAAAACATGGCATTAGTGGGTGAAAAGCCAAAACAACCCCCAAACGGCCCCATGAGTGGCACCAACACCTCGTACGGGACCAATGTAACTCATAGGAACTGACCGTGCGATCACGGGACCCCCCGATTTGAGAATACGACGATAATTTTCATATTTCTGGACTTAGGCTTAAAAACATGGCGTAGTGGGTGAAAAGCCGAAACAGCCCCCGAACAGCCCCGTGAGTGGCACCAAGACCTCGTACGGGACCAATGTAACTCGTAGGAACTGACCCCACGGCTGCGGGTCTCTCGATTTAAGAGTACGACGGTAATTTGAATATTTCTAGACTTAGGCTTAAAAACATGACGTTAGAGGGTGAAAACTCGAAACAGTCAACGAACGGACCCATGGGTGGCACCAACACCTCCCACGGGACGAATGTAACTCGTAGGAACTGACCCCACAGCCGTAGGTCTCCCGATTTGAGAATACGACGGTAATTTGCATATATCTAGACTTAAGCAAAAACATGACGTTAGAGGGTGAAAATTCGAAACAGCCCCCGAACGTCCTCGTGGGTGGCACCAACACCTCCCACGGGACAAATGTAACTCGTAGGAACTGACCATGCAGCCGCGCGTCTCCCGGTTTGAGAATACGATAATAATTTGCATATTTCTAGACTTAGGTTTAAAAACATGGCGTTAGAGGGTGAAAACTTGAAACACTCCCCGAACGTCCCCATGGGTGGCACCAACACCTCCCACCCACGGGACCAATATAACTCGTAGGAACTGACCACGCAGCCGCAGGACTCCCGGTTTGAGAATACGACGATAATTTGCATATTTCTAGACTTTGGCTTGAAAACATGGCGTTAGAGGGTGAAAACTCAAAACAGCCCCCGAACGTCCAAGTGGGTGGCAACAACACCTCCCACGGGACCAATGTAACTCGTAGGAACTGACCCCGCAGTCGCGGGACTCCCAGTTTGAGAATACAATGGTAATTTGCATATTTCTAGACTTAGGCTTAAAAACATGGCGTTAGAGGGTGAAAACTCAAAACAGCCCCCGAACGTCCCCGTGGGTGGCACAAACACCTCCCACAGGATCAATGTAACTCATAGGAACTGACCACGCAGCCGCGGGACTCCCGGTTTGAGAATACGATGGTAATTTACATATTTCTTGACTTAGGCTTAAAACTATGGCGTTAGAGGGTGAAAACTCAAAACAGCCCCCGAATGTCCCCGTGGGTGGCACAAACACCTCCCACGGGACCAATGTAACTCATAGGAACTGAGCACGCAGCCGCGGGACTCCCAGTTTGAGAATACGACGGTAATTTGCATATTTCTTGACTTAGGCATAAAAACAAGGCCTTAGAGGGTGAAAACTCGAAACAACCCCCGAACGTCCCAGTGGGTGGCACCAACACCTCCCACGTGACCAATGTAACTCGTAGGAACTGACCCAGCAGTCGCGGGTCTCCCGGTTTGAGAATACGACTGTAATTTGCATATTTCTAAACTTAAGCAAAATATGGCGTTAAAGGGTGAAAACTCGAAACAGCCCAGAACATCCCCGTGGGTGGAACCAACACCTCCCACGAGACCAATGTAACTCGTAGGAACTGACCCCGCAGCCGCGGGTCTCCCGGTTTGAGAATACGACGACAATTTACATATTTCTAGACTTAGGCTTAAAAACATGGCGTTAGAGGTTGAAAACTCGAAACATCCCCCGAACGTCTCCGTGGGTGGCACAAACACCTCCCACGAGACCAATGTAACTCGTAGGAACTGACCACGTAGCCGCGGGACTCCCGGTTTGAGAATACGACGATAATTTACATATTTCTACTTGGTTACTGATAATTTTAACTCATATATGCAATTTTTCAGCTTGATTAAATTTTTTGTAAAACTACTTAGTTACTGATATTTCTTTTATGTATCCTATCATTTGTAGGATTTTTGCACGCGAAATAAACGAAGGAGGCAACAGTCTATAGCAGGAAGATTGTTTATATGTTGTGGACATTCAGGATTTTGTTTTTTGTGTTACAGTCGTGCAGGCTTTTATTGTTTAGTTTTATGGTCGTACGGGCTTTTACAATTTGATTGTTGAATTTTATGGTCGTGCGGGCTTATAATAAGTAGGTTTTACATTTACAGGTTTTGGAATGTCAAGAAAATAGAGGAAACTCTGCCCAATTTTTTTTTGGGTCTGTGAATTATTAAGACGTGTAATATTTATAAGTTTGTATATATATATTTTTTATTAACAACGTTCTCGATTCGGAGTTTGTGATTGGACCCCCAATTTTAGGTGCACTCACAGGACCCCCAATTTTAGGATTGGACCAAAAAAATACATTTTTTTTTAAAATTATAGTTAAATATGGTCATGGACTTTGTCCATGACCATTTTTTTTACGTCACGCATAAAAATGGGTCACGGCCAAAGTCTGCGACCATTTTTTTTCTTTTTTTCGTCACGGTTATGGGTCACGGACTTGGGCCGCGACCATTTTTTTTTATTTTTTTGTCACGGTTGTGGGTCGCGGACATTGGCCGCGACCAATTCGTCACGGTTGTGGGTCACGGATTAGGACCGCGAGCAATTTTTTTTTTTATTTTGTTTTCATGGTCGTGGGTCGCGAACTTTGGCCGGGACCAATTTGTCACGGTTATGGGTCACGGATGAGGGTCGCGACCCGTCACGGCCTAAGTCCGCGACCATCTGCCGTGACCCCTCTCGGCCGTGACCATTTTTTGGTCACGGACTTGGGCCGCAACCCACGAAATGGTCACGGCCCAAGTCCGCGACCCACAGTTTTGGTCATAGATTTTGGCCGGGACCAATCGCCAATTTTGGTGTAGTGTGTATAGTGACTCATAGTTGGTGGTAAATCACGTGTTGAGTTTATATACAGAAAAAAGAGAATTAATGACCAGATATGTGGCCTAAACTTTGGAAATAATGTCCACTTTATCAGCTGTCCAGATGGTCAGAATTCCAAGATTGGAAAATGCCAGAGCAGATGCCCTTGCTTGGTTAGCTTCAACAACCAGAACGGAGATACGAAGAACTATTCCTATTAAGTTACTTGCTAATAGGAGCATTGATGAAGATCTGATGGTTGACTTTATTGCAGTTAATAGGGGGGCGTCTTGGATGGACCCCATAAGAGAATATATCACCGATGGGATTCTTCCAGTCGATCTACTTGAAGCTATGAGGATGAAATACAAAGCTGCAAGATATGTGCTAGATGGTGGTCTGTTATACAGAAGAGGATTAACTGTTGGTCTACAAATGTGTGTGCATCCAGCTGAGGTAAAGGATTTGATTGAAGAAGTCCATGAAGGGTCCTGTGGAGCCTATGTAGCAGGAAGAACGTTGTTGCGAAGAATACATACGCAAGGGTACTACTGGCCAACCATGCGGATTGTATAGATTTTGCCAAGAAATGTGATAAGTGCCAGAGGTTTTATAGTATACGCGAAGCTCCACAAGCTCTCTTATCGCCAATCACTTCTCCCTGACCTTTTGCTATGTGGGGAAATGACTTTGTCGGGCCCCTTCCAACCACTCGAGGGAGGTTCAAGTTCCTAGTTGTAGCTGTTGATTAGTTTATAAAGTGGGTGGAAGCTGAACCATTGATCGATATGTCTTACGAAAAGGTTTATTAGTTCATCTGGAAAAGTATTATATACAGGTATGGCCTACCTTATGCCTTTATAACTGACCATATCACACAATTTTACAATGATGAATTCGCTGTTTATTGTGCCCAGTCCAATGTCCAAAAAATCCACTCTGCTCCTAGACATCATCAAAGAAACGACCAAACAAAGGTAATTAATAGAACTTTACTGAACGGGCTGAAGAAAAGGTTGGAAAATGTAAAAGGAAATTGGATCAATGAGCTGCATTCAGTCATGTGGTCTTACCAAATAACTTCCAGAACAACTAATTGAGAAACTACCTACCTATTGGCATTTGGTACTGAAATCGTAATCCCTGTTGAGATAGGTTTACCTATGCATAAATTTCTTAACTTCAACACCCCAGTCAGCGATTTAATGAGAAGATTGGATTTAGACATGCTGCAAGAATTCCGTGAAGATGCAGCTTTAAGGAATGCAACCTATCAACAAAGGACTGCATGTTTCTATAATAAGAGGGTCACGCTGAGCAACTTAAAAGAGGGCAATTATGTTTTGAAGAAAGTTATTCAGAAGAACAATAAGATGGAAGCCAATTGGCATGGGCCTTATCGTAGACCAGGCACATATCGGATTGAGACTTTGGAAGGGGAAGAATTGAAGAACCCATGGAATGCAGATCACCTAAAGAAGTATTATCATTAAATGTAGCTATGTTGTACTCATTTCACTTAAAATTTAATGAGAACATGACTTTACCAAAATTATTAAATGTTGTTTTCTTTTTCGAAGTAATAGTGTTATGCACTTACAAACACAGTGAAGGCCACCAACAAAGTTGGTCGTCGTCAATATAGGCCACCAACAAAGTTTATCAGTAACAACCGAATTCCATCAACAAAGTTGGTCGGCATCAATGAAGGCCACCAAGAAAGCTGGTCGGTAAAAACTAAGGCCACCAACAAAGTTGGTCGGTAACAAATAAGGCCATCAACAAAGTTGGTCAGCATCAATAAAACCACCAACAAAGTTGGTCAGCAACAAACATATAAAATCATGCAAGGCAAAATCGTAACTCTCAAATGCTTGGTTAATGAAGATCTGGATGAATAATTTTCATCTAAACTGGGCTAAAAGATAGATAAATGTTCCACTCACGCCTGAAAACTAAGGTAAATAATGCAATTACCATAAAATTTAGGTACATTACTACAACCATGGTGAAACATTGGTAATTGGTATAAAACATAGGATAATCCTAAGGATATCAATTGAACCGATGAAAAAGTAAAAGATTAACTAAAAGTTGATCCATTCATAAAATAAGCTTTTCATTAAAATTATACGATTACATATTGTTGCTCAAATATGGAAAATCAAAACACAAAATTTTATTCTACAGGACGCTTTCCTTCAGCTTTAGAGACAGGATCCATGCCAGTTGGAGGATCATCCAAAGTAAAAGGAGAGTTGGTGAAGTTAAGGTTCTGAAGCATCCTGGTATTGGTGCTACTAGGACGGTCAATTAAATGAGGAGGACATATGATCTCTAGTTCATCATGCAGTTCGTAATCCCCTAGGTACTTAGAAATCAAGCATTGGGGAATACGGTGAACAGGTACCCAATTAACATCCAACTTAAATGCGGGATTGTCAAGCTACAGTAATCCTAGATCACGCCAATCCCAGAGAGAGTTGTTCCCTTCCACCTCAGCACAGTTAAAGCGTTTATCCAACCCCATTTGTAGGATTCGTTCCGGGCATGTTGAAGTTTATGATCATAATGTCCCAAAGCTTCATTATACCCACCCATCCAAAATTATCTGGGCCATTTATGGAATTGAAAAGTTAATTTATCAACTTGTGATTGCAGCTTCTTAAGTAACCCATCCTTAACTTCCAATTGGGAAGATTGAGCAGACAATTCTTCAGAAAAGGTCTTTAACTTTTAGGACATCTTAGTGATAGCTCGATCTTTTGTTTTTAGCTTGGCAACTTGATTGGCAAGGGTCTGTTGGGTCCTAACTTCCTCTGTAGTTCCTCGGCCAGGCCTATTTCTAGATCGGGAAGAAGAAGCGGACTTAATGATTTTTAAGGCCTCCAATTCATCTCTCAATATGGCATTATCAGCTTCTAAAAAGGATTAACCTTCATCTGTAGTAGTAACAACAACTCCAGAAGAAGACTTCAGGAGATTCACTTCATCCCTCAAATTATTATTCTCCTTTTCTAGGAGTTTGGCAATAGTCCTAGTTTCTTCAATTTAAAGATTAAGTAAATCTTCCTTTTTATTATAAACAAAGATAAATTTATCAAAGCCTTGATCTACACTCAAATTTTGATACTTTTGTTCATAGCTCTGATGCAGCAGCACGTTGGATTCCTTATACCATTCTTGAAGTTTTTCTATCATTTCATAATAGGAAAAATTGTTTACTACTGCCCGATCAAGTAAGTATGTCAAATATTTTTAGGATTATTTAACCTGCTCTGAGTCAACATCACCGAGAAACTGAGTTATTTCTTCTTCGGATAAGTCCATATGGCTAGCTTTACAAAAAGCATTGTGTTTCCTTAGTAGCTCGATATCATTGGAAGATAGTTGTTCCATCTTTGCAATAAACTAGAAAGAAGAAATAATCACCAATCAACAAAAAGAATGGAGAACAGGTATAATCAACATGAGATAAAAAAGGAACAACAAAACGTTCTTTTATTAATAACAAAGAGTTCAAGTAAAATAAACAAAAGGAAAAAGAAACAACAAAAGTAAAAGATAAAAATGCCGAATAATATTACACCTTCTCCCTATCACTTTCAACCTTCTTGCTCTGCTCAGAAGAAGAGGTTGTAGGCTGGAGTTGCTCGAATTGCTCCACTGGAGGAATATAAGACACATAGACTTCAGGTTGTTTGGCAGCAAACTCAACCACAAATGAAGACTCTTCAGAAACATCTTCATCTTCAACCTCATCCTCTATGACTGGAGGAGAACCAAGAATATACCTATAAAAAAGTTCAGAGTCTCCATTTGTATTTAACTATTAAATGGAGGTAACCCAACCATCTCTGAATTTTTTTGCTTCACATACTCAATCTGAGCAGAAGCATTATAAATGGCTTTGTTCCAGCCCTTGTCCCAACCAACACTAAAGGAAGCCTTCATAATAAATTTTCTCTTAGCTCTGGAAGAGGATACAAGATCTTCAACAGCCTTTTCCCCTTGCTCAGCTTCTTCTGCCCTGTACTCAGCTTCCTCTTTTTAGCGCACACCTTCCTCTTTCTAGAGCCCAGCTTCCTTAGCCCTGTACTCAGCTTCAAGGGCATTTGTATCAGATGTTTGATGAGCAGTTTCAGATGTCTTCAGTTTCTCTGCCCAAGTGCTCCTCTCAGTCTCCAAGTCCAATTGAGACTCAAACAGAGACTTCTTCAGACCAGACAAGGCCTCCTCCACCTCATTTAAAGAAGAATAAGCCTTAATTGCATCATCCTTCTCCAGCATATTATTGAAGTGAACCAAGTACTACAAAAAATGAAGATCAAAGTGAGAATATGAGGAATATAAATAATAACCAAACCAAGACAATGAAAATTACCTACTAATGCAAGGTTTTGAGCAACCAATTCGAAAACCCCCATTCTAGGGAACTTTTCATCCACCCTCCTATGGTCTGGAAGAGTACCAGACTTGATTAACCTCCTAGCCAAACCAGGAGTAATAGATATTATAAGAACAGCATCAGAAAAGGGTAAATCAACTAAGGACAGTTCATCGGTCACTTGGTCGACTTGCTTCTCTGCAAGCCCTCTCCTAAGTCTCCTCAAGGAATTTTAACCTCTTTGGGAGCTACATTCTTATGAGCCAAGTTTTTGGGGGCTGGGGGTTTAATAACATCCCCTGTTTTATTCTTAGCTCCTTCAACAGAGGATCTGGAGCCAGAAGCAACACCTCTATAGAGGTCAGGAAACTTCCTCTTCTTCATAATTTCAAACAGAGGAGTATCAGAGTCAATAGTAGGCTCTTATTCAAGATTAATTACTAGAGAAGAAGAGGCAGCATATTTGGGAATAAAAGAGGAAAAAGTGTTTTTTATACTGGAGCATATATGAGGTAGACCTAACGTGCTCTTGAGCAACTACCTTATGAAGATCCCAGATAGATTTTAACTCTTTCAAATTTACTTCACTCTCTTTGGGGAACTTTTTTTTTGCTCAACTGCAAATCATTTTATAAAACAACAGTCAGTATGACATTTTATCAAATATAACCAGGGAAAATTTACTAAAATATAAAACAACCTATTCCATTTCCAAAGAGTGGACATCTAGGTCCTTGGTATTTAGCACCTCCAACTAAAGGGGCATGTAGCCAATTTTTTACAACAACCCAGTGATCAAAATAATCCCTATTTGAATCAGGGAGATTAACTACCAAAGTTTTACTAACAACCCTAGTTTTCAAATAAAAGGTGGTATCACTAGTTACCCATTTATAACAAAACATCATTTCTTAAATCCCTAGATGGGTTCTATACATCTGATTGAACTTATAAACTCCATTAACAACTATCCATGTGTTAGAAGCCACTCTTATAGGTACAATGTCAAAATATTGACAAAATTCCAAACATAAGTGATTAGGATGAAACGTGAAGCCACATTCAGAAATAAAGATGGAGGGGAACCAATGACCCTCAACAAGAGAGAAAAAATCAAAAGGAGAAGTGGTATGTTCTAATACAACCTAATATGGAATATTAAAATTGGTTCTCAACTTATCAAGTGACTTGATAGAGTAAACCATGATGAAGAAAACAAAGAAGAAGATAAGAAAGATTCTTACAAAGATTTAAGGATTCAGTAAGAACTGAAGACAAAAAAGAAAACGATCGCACAAAAGCAAAGAACACAGCGGCAGAATCAGAAGTAAGTGGTGAAAAAGGATCAAAGTTTTTACCGCCCTTTTTATAAGACGCATCGCAAACTAGGCAAGATAATGATTAAAGCTAACGACGGTTGGATTTATAATGTCTAGCAGATGAAAAGACAAAGATACGCTAAAATTTGAAATATTTATAAAATTGCCATTCGCGCTAAAGAATTGTCAATTAAGTGAGTAAATTTCACAAGGCTGGAAGCTCTGCAGTTAACCAAACAGCCCGAGCTACTGCTAAAGCATAATATTCCACACTTTCACATCAACGCCAAGTATTAAACATCGGGGGCTTCCGTTTATACCAAAATTTACCATCTTACATGGACCAAGTACAAGACAACACGTGTCATCCTATGTGGCACAAGTCCCAGTCAGCATGATAGAATAGCCCGACCAACAAGTAAGCCCGACCAACATAGTTATCCGACCAACTGGAAAGCCTGACCAACATGGTTGTCCGACCAACTGAGAATACCGACCAAAGGCCAAAAATTCATTATATACAGTCAACCAAGCGCCAGCAGTCTTTTAGCCTGTATTGCCTATGAAGCGTCAACGTTTATATAATTAGTTCTCATTATGTATTGATGTAAATGCCTAACAAATAAAGGCATTCCATCATTTCACATGACAACGATCAAGACCCCCCTTGGGCTATAAATACATTGTATCACCCTCATTGCAAGGGAGAAAAAAACAAATTAAGGCAATTAATATGCTACAGTGGACGTAGGCTATTTTCTTGAGCCGAACCACTCTAAAAATCTCTTGCGTCTTAATTGTTTTACTTAATTTATTTGTGTGATCGATTAATTAGGCCTAGTTTAGTTTTTTCCATCAATAATATGAATGATGTATAATTAGTACCTATATTTGTGGATTTTATACCTATATACTATATTTGAATTGGGCTGAATTGTTTAGGATGCCTTATTTGAACTAGACTACCTTATTGAAAATGGCCATTACCCATAGAGGAGCTCAATCATAAAAAAAACTTGTATCTTAATATCCAAAAACCAGATGAAAGACCTATGTAGTTAAGACTTTTAGTAAGTGATTCGTGTCGAATCTTGCACATTTTTACCATCGAACCTATGCATTTTAGCCCCCTCGGGTACCGTAATTGCTATAATTATGCTAGATAACCAGACAACCTCCATTTTATAGGTTAACATGTTATATGAGGTATTATTGAGCTTTTATAGGTATTACGGTGCTTAGTATGAAATTTGAGCACGTCCTGGTTAAGTTCCGACACGATTCGCACGTTCAGGGGCATTTTCGTTATTTCATACTTCTGATTTACCCAAAGAATTAATGGAAATTGTAGCTCTCGGGCCAAACTTCGCGTGGTATCAAACGGTGCGCGAATCGGAGCTCGAACGAAGGAAACACGGACCTTTAATCGGGGAAGAAATATAAGACTTTATTTATTATTATTTTATTAATATATTAACAATCTATTTAATTCCATCTATGTCCTTTTATCTTTCATTTTGCAGGAGCTTCCATGGACGATTTTTCTTTGGCTCGGGTTTGCGTTCGAGTTTTGGGTTAGTCCCAAATTGATACTTTTCGTTCGAAATTGAAGTTGGGTTATGTACGAATAGCGTTATGGGTCGGGTGGCTCAGGTTTTTGGACTACCCATTTTGACATTTTCATGGTTCTGACCATTTAAGGAGTTGGAGCATTTGGTGGGTTTTACCATCTCCATGGGTGCGGGTCTCGCATTACTTGAGCAGTTCTCGGGTTCCGCATTTGGGGTTGTTGTTTGTGCGCCAATTGGGACTTGTTTGTGCTGTTGATACGTTGTGGGTCTTGGCCATTATTGGTCATGGTTTTTGGCTTTGTGTTGCAGTAATGACACGAAACAAGGGTTGTTCGGTGCAGCGCCGGTCGATCGGCCTTCGGACCCCGATCGACCGTGTTTTGGGTTTTTGCCTTACGATGGTTCCAGTGGCCATTTTCCTATTCACCTGGTCAACCGCGATTTAGCTGTCGGTCGACTGGTCCTATTTTGCTGTTCGCATCTTTTGTTGCTATTCCCCCCCCCCCCTTTTTTTCTTTTTCATTTATTTTAAATGTAACTTAAACCCTTTTCTTTTCTTATTTCTTTTTTCTTTCTTTTGTTCGTTCCAACTTAGTATAAATACTAGGCTTAGTTTATTTTTGTAAGGACTCACATAATATCTAGTCTCTCTCTCTCTCTCTTAGTTTAGGTTAGGGTTAGAGTCAGTTTTGGGGATTTTGTGGAGACACCCCTCTCCTCCATTTTCTTTGTGTAATTCCTCCATTAATGTAAGTTTACTATTCATTGTCACTTTTGCCTACTTTTTTTTTTATCTTCGTTGACTTTTATTCCATGCTTTATTTATTATTTCTTGCCAGATTAATTAGTGTTAATTTAATTAGTGTGCTTTAATTAATTAGTTGCATTTTATTTAATGTCATTTAATATGTTTAGGGGCTAATTTAAATTAGGTTGTGTCGGATTGAACTCACCGAGGGTTGACGTGTTGCTTTTCTTTGGTGATGGAGTTTACGTATTTATTTTGAGTATGTTGTCTAGTTATTATGCCTAGGAGATTTAATGGTGTTTATCATGTATGCGCCGTATTTACGACCTTGCGTGCGTAATTTTCGTAGTATTTGTTGACGCCAAAATCTTATTAGTCTTTTATGTGAATTTTGGGGTGTGACAACTCTAAATTTAATTAATTAACGAAACGAGACGCAATCTTAATAATCCGCGAACCCATGTACCCATTTTATACTAATTAACTCGGGGTGAGGGATATTCGACGCAACCTATAGTTTTTATCCTCTTTGTTAACATAGTTTATATACACTCGCCTAGTATAATCTTTTTTCCATTTATTATATTTTCTTTTTAGTTAGAAAAATACCTTTTACACATTTATTTTAGGAATATTAAACCAGTTAAATTCTAAAAACTCGTCTATGTGGATTTTCGATACCCGAACCTGCCGTTATACTCCTTTAAAAGAGTGTAGTCATAGTTTAGGTTTTTGCATTAAGGTGGTGAACAGAAAACAACGATCACCATTTTGACACACGCTACTTTTTACCCATAATAAGTAAGTCATCTACATAGGGTGTTTCATCCTTCACAAAAAAAAAGCGAACCATGTTTTCTCTCGCCCCGTTAAACCCTACAGATGAATAATAGTTGTTAAAACCCATTCCTACATCTTTATATACAGGTACAAAAGGTGGACTTGGGGGCCAAACTGAGTTTCTTAATTGTATGGCCCTGACTACCTGCATATTTGAATTACATCAGAACACAAGACAAATAATTAAATTATCTCCAAATAAATACTTGAAAATTCCAATTACATTTACCATAATTTTTTCCCTTTATTTATTAATCATAATTAATTTCACTAAATAATTATTACGACACTCCAATTTAATTATCTCAACAATCACTTAGTTATAGTGAGGATTTATTTGTAAAGTTGAATATGGTACATAATGTGATTCCCCGCATTAAATTTATGTGATTCCCGTCGCTTGGTCAAATCAATTTGTTGCAAATGGGCTTTAACTAACTTTAATTCAATTCTTTAATTCTTAGATTTAATTTAGTTTTCTACTCCATTAGATTATTAATCCACTGATACCGGTGAAAAAAAATCTTATAAGTCTATTAAGGGGGTATCGAAATTCTAGGTATCTCCGGATGCAGATCCCTTCGAATTAAGATATCAGACCTACTTACATAACCAACACCCAATATGTGGAGATCATTTGGAATGCTTATATTATTGTTGATTTGATTTCTATAGGTTTAGTTCAATCCAAGATTGAATCATACCCATAACAATTAAGTCAACAATCACATAAGCATTTCAATACTAATAATTATCGACATTAAGAATCTATGAAACCTTTGCAAATGGTGTGAAATTTTCTAAGTCTAATCAATATAACCCATAGACTCAAATCTCACTGGTGGTCTTATTCAATATTTTCTTATGATATACCGATCACAATACTCTATTGAACTATCATACAAGTTGTCAAACCATTGTACAAATTCTTATAGTTTGAGATAAACTACTAGGATTTCATCGCAACTGTTCCAATAGGATGTCAAGCTCCTATCTAGGTTGTACAATTTCCAATAGTGCTAGAACTAGAACTCTAATCTCCTCATGATCAACCCAAAGTCGACACACTGAAATTCCTCTCTTTATTGACTGACAAAATTTATTTTTATTTCTAAATGAATAAACAATCCTTTATTAATCAGTAGTAAAATATTTTACATATAATTTTATGAATAAACCCCGACACCCATAACTAAATTGATTGATATAATGTAACTTATTAAAATTGTAAATATCTTGAATGGGAACGACTTATAGTTCTCACTTATTATTAAAAATAATGCGAGAGCAATTAGCTTCATTGAGTTACTTGGGCATTAACTTTTAAACTTTTTCACTATATATTTTGTATATTTATATATTAAGTATTCTTTGTTATACATACATATACTTGACCACCTATAACAAATACGTGGGTAATGGGTTATATAATGAAGTATGGTTATATCTATTTTAGATCTTGGGTTAATTTTTAAATCATAGTGGTTTAGAAATCGCCTATTATTTTCAAATTAATTGATAATTGGATATGGTAAGCGGTGGCTAGGCATTTACCATGGTAAGGCAATGGTAAGTGGTGGTTGAGTAGGATGTAAAGTTACCTATAAACTATTGAAATCTTTTTCAAAGTTTGAAGGCTAATAATTGAGACATAAAATTATATTACAAGCACATAACATTGCCTAATTATTTTATTCATGTGGATATTTTTGCAGGACATCTCCTCTACCTTGTTTATGATGAAAGGAATTCACTACCTCTAATGGTATTTGGATTTGATCTCTAACATATTTCATGATATTCTTAATGCGTATACATTTCAATTCCTTTTCTTACCAATCGAATTATAACATTCTATGTTTAGTATTATTAAACATTTTTATAGTGTGAGGCTCAGAGGAGAGATACTGAGATGAAACATCAACAAGAGTTGAAGAGGATGCTACGTGAGATGGGGGCCGAAAATGAGAGTGTGTGTCATAAGCTGGACGCATAATATGATAGGATGAAAGTTGAAATGACATATGAGATTCACGCTCAAATAAAAGAAAAGGTATTTTCTGTGGATCTCGGATAGATGTTCTTGAGGTTATATGCATGCTATGAGTATATTTATGCAATCTCCATGAGATTTATCTTCAAGCGCTGAAGATTTCAACCATTATTAATTATAGCTGTATATGGTACTATTGGATAATTTCATGCATCATACTTAACATTCTTTGTAATCGTATTATTAAAATCCTAATGGAGCCCATATTTAAATTTTAGCATCATCACAATTGAAACAATCGATGAAATTCTAGTCCGAGTTTAGATCACAACAATGATCGCAACTAGTAAAGAAGGCAATACCATAAATCATATCACAATCCTACCTTTAAAACTATTGCGAGGTTCGAGTTTTTTCATGATTTCCTTGATGACACTAACTTATTTTTTCATTCCATTGGGTTAAATGTATTAAATGAATTCTTTTAAAACTTTATGAATGCAAGTATTTAAACATCAATCCTATACGAGTATGCCAATTTTCGATTATTATCATCATTGAAAGCAGTGATATGCCAATTTTGAACTATGATATGTCAATTCTATTAACAATTTTGGACTGCGATATGTCAATTCTGTTAACAAATTTCAAGATGGTAATCAATATTCAAAAATATATAATCAATTTATAAAATGTCGGCTAAATGTTTACTGACATTTTTGGAACAATTATCGGTGTTTAATGTTTTTTGATAAATCACATACAATAAAAATAAAAAATATCTAATTAGAAACCCCAAAACAATTGTGAAGAAGAATCACAAATGACCTTATTAATTGTGAATTTTGAAATATTTCACATGGGTTTGTTACTTGTTATAACATTTGCTAGACCATTCACGCATATTTTTTTTACAATAAATAGCATTATAAAGCATTAATTAAAAACAACATTTGTAAATAAAAGTGTGACAAATTTAAGGCTATTTTTTTCTTTAGATTTGACATTGCAAGTGCTAAAAGTTTTAGCAACATGACCAACAATTTGTACGGGAACCCTAGATGCGACAGTTTAATTCAAGAAAAATGTATTTATCATTTTAATTAAATATCTAGGTGATTAAACAATAACTCATAGCTATAGTTGAATAATAATTAAAAAAAATCATCAATCTATTTTTTTTCAATCTAACTAAAATATAAATATTTTTTAGAAAAATAAAAATACACATAATTCATTGAGGAAATTAAAATATCGTTGTTGTGCCTGTGTATCCCTTTTATCTACCATTTTGCCCTTCCACTTTTCAATGGTGGATAGTTTTTTCTTCTCGAACTTCATGCGTGCACGAGCATCCAAGTTGGAGTAGTTTAGGTTCATTTTCTCTTTTACTTCGTTTCTTTTAATCATTTGTTTTTATTTTAAGGTGATATTTATTTTTTCTCCACCAAGAACTACTTCTTTATTTGAGACTTTGTGGTCCGTGACTTATCTAGGGACTCCATTCACATTCTCACGTTCGCCATTGGCCACCCGATCCCTTGTTGGGTAAACTGGGGATTGGCCAACAACATTTCCCAGAAACACTCCTTAATTAGTGTAGATAATATGCTCAGCTTAAACTAGGTCGGCATACTCCCACCCAATTCACATGCATTAGCATTCTTAATCATTGTCATATAGGGTTTTTCAAGTATTATTTATGTATTTATATATTTTTTGTACGTGATAGAAATTTTACGTATGTGGAGTTGTGTAGTTTAGTTTTTTGTATGTGGAGTAGTTCAATTTAATTTTTAATATGTATGTGTAGTTTAATGTGAAGTTGTTCAATGTTCAATTTAAATAGACGCATATACTAAATAATCTCTCAAACTTTTTTTTTATTTTGTACCAAAAAGTCCCTTATTCTCTTATTTTTAAAAGTCCAAAAAGTCACCATGTTAAAAACGCTTTATCATGCTGGCCGAACTTTTAAAGATACGAAAATAAATGACTTTTTAGTAAAAATAAAAGACTTGGACTAAATATGTATTAAAAATTATTTGATGGACTTTTTGGTATTTGATTAATTTAAAATATGTGGTGGTATATGTAGTCTGAAATATTTTGTATTTTTTAAATAGGAAGTTCTGGAGAAATTAATTAAATATTGTTAATAATGATTGAGAGTAATTGTTTGAGCATTATAAAACTATAATTTGTTTAAAAATAAAAATAACCCGAAAAAAAATCGAACCCTCGGCAACACTCAACTTTCGCATATGTAATTTTGAACCGATTTAGCCTCGATTGAACTGTAATCCTGGCTTTGTCACTGACTATACTCTGCATTATATACCCTTAGTTCCATTTTGAAGTGCCCTTCAAATTAAAGTAAAACTTTTACTAAAAGACTATTTTTTCACCACCTTATACGTCATGCATGTGAGAGGAGTCACATTGCGGTCAGTATAGTTATTACCCAATCCCCTAGTCACTTCCCAAGAATGGCAAAAAAAATGCTCATGGCCTTACTAATAGTATCAAAATGAGTTATGAGTGAACCCACACTTCGGTAATTTTCGCATTGGATATGTAGTTAAATTTCGCCACAACCTTCTCTCACACGCACAACTATCTTTAAGTTGTGTCGTAAATCGAATCCTTTGAATTATCCACCCACGTAAAGTTAATTACCGCTTATTCGTCCTCTATGAAATTTTCTTCTAGTAACTCCCCAAACCCTTTTGTGATAGCTTATAGAAATTGAGTGTTTTAACTTTGATTTTCTTCGGTTTTAGAGCAAGACTCCATTGGCATGGTACTCATTAAAAGGATACACATGTGGAAAAAAAATGCAAATAGCTAAAATGAGTTTGAGATTTAGATGGGTGTTGAAATGGTTATTTGTTTATTTTTTGATCTTGTGTCATTCCAGCTGACATGGGAGCATTAGATACAATGTTCAAAACCCGTAGGAAAGGAGCATTTCAATAATGATATAGAACTAAGAGCTATTTTTTAATGGGAAATAGCATTATGGAATTTTCCCCCACAAAAGTATTCCATAATTCCCTCAAGATGGTCTTAGGATTCTCTATAAGATAATCACATAATCATTTGTGCCCACATAGGTAGTTGTCTTATTCCAGTTTTTCAAAACACTTTGAGTTCTATTTTTTACCTCTCTAGAAATTTTCATTAGATATTCAAGATCTTATAGTTAGTTGTCATCATCCACATAACTCATTGATCATACTTTGGATGAATGGAAAAATGGACAAGACTTACACTCATGGCACATATTATAAAAAAATTTACATCTTGATAAAAAAAAATTGAGTGAAGTCTAGCAGCTTCGCTGCAACAACAATCTGTCTTCGACAATAGTAGTCTGGAAGTGTCTCTTTGGCAAAACACCTAAAGGAATGTGCTCTCAGCTTCACTGAAGCTTTGCCAGAATGAAGTTCTTCGTTGCAATGATGTTTTTGCTTCATTGGTTGCTTATTCTATTGAATGTCCTTTCCAAAACTCTGAACATTGAAGCAACTAGTTTCTATGCAAGATCACTACAATGTAGAATTTCCTCATTGTATCGACCTTATCAAAGATGCATGCAGAGGCACATATATATTTTTTAGATCTTTGAGGATCTTCTTGGTTTGTGTGTATAAAGTCACTTTTTGGATGCTTATTTGACATTGGATCCCCCAACTTTCACACGCATGCCTTGCGTAAGAGATGTGACTTTGTAGTCTTGCTTGGTAATGCTTAAACCCCCACTTGGATGGTTTTTCTTATTTAAATCATTATTTCTCTTCATTTCAAAACATCCCACAAATATATTGCAGGAAAAAAATACTAAGAAATATTTTGTGTCTTCTTAATATTCTTTTTTTAAGAAAATTAGAACACGCTTTTGAAAAAGTGGAAACCCATTTTCTAAATCTAATTCATTGGTTTCCTTCATCTCTTCTTTGCATTTAATCAATTATGTTTCTTGAGGTTGATTAATATCAAAGAAGACAAAGATTTTACCTAGTGCACATTTTCAAAAATCACCTTTTCCGTATACTTAAGGGGTTTAACAGGAGTAATGTGACCTTTGAGGCTCTTTTTTAGGTTTAAATCATTTGTGAACTCCAAGTTTGATGATGAAGGATTGTGAGACATGATTGATATGTGTCAAGACATAAGATATATTGATAACTTCTATCTACGTATAAAGATATCCATTTTGCTACGGATTTGTGGAAAAAGTGTGAGGTGTGAGTTAATATGGAAGGAGTAGAATCATGTAATAAGAGTTCAATCCATGGAATCGTACTCAAAATAACATAAAATACTAAAGAATAAATATTAATAGAGATAAAAAATAACTCTAATAAGAGAAAATCTTAAAACATTCTTTAATCAACAAAAGAATGTGAAAGGATATTATATTTTCCAAATCTAGAAGAAAAGGAGAAGAAAAATCTTACATAGAGTTTTCTTGATAAGGAAAAGGCGATGAATCATCTAAGAAAGCTTTGCAAATGGTTTAGGGTCGCCTATAATTCAAAGTAGAGAGAGAAGGAGATTTTCAAAAGTGACAAAAGAGGTGATCTGGATGCGTCTTATAACCTAACATCTTTGCAGCGATGACAAATGTCACTCCGACGAGAAGTCCTTCGTTGGTCGTGGGTTTAACCAGACAATTCCAAATTCCTTAAATGAGTGTTCGACTCAAGGAACAATTCACAAAAGATACAAAGTGATCCTTCTCACGTAATCCACTTCCAAAATGACGTACACAAATAAAATTTGATATATTTGTGTCATGAATTGTCAAAGACAAGGCTTAAATGATAATTACAAGTGCTCTATGCGGAGAAACAATTATCTAGTGAAAGATTCATAATACATTCATAATACATTTCAAGTTAATCTAAAAGAGCACATATGAGATAACTCATGTGGGAGAAATAAGTTTAGAAACATGAACATTTGTGTGATGAAATCAAAACAAATATGGAAAGAGAAGTTTTACTTAGAAATTTCAAACTAATAAATGATTTTTATTGAAAACTTTTCAATTTCCTTGAAAAGGTAAAATCTTCAACTAAGATTTTTTCCTCATTAAGAGATTATTTGGTTAAAATCTTTGTTTCACATCCTTGATTTTACTCAATTTTTGGATGTACATAAATCTTTAAAACATCACTTTAATTTTTTTTTGCATGTGGTGGCTTTTAAATGTTCATTACTAAAGGTGGGGAATGAAAGGTAATTGTCACAATTCGATAGTTGTAGCACTTACCAAATCATATTTCATAATCGTTGCATATAGCATTTTCAACTCAAACGATCAAGATAGAAATATCACAATCACAAAGGAAAAAATAACACCCTTTTTCAATTCACATACATTTTGAAAATTTCATAAAGCATTAATTGGAAGTGTTTTGTTCTTTAGTTTATAAGATAATGCTCAAAATCTAGTGCGGTGTAAGTGAGACGAATCATAATATATACACAAGGTAAACTTAGCTAAAAAAATCATAAATTTTCAAGATTTTAGATTCGAAATGTAAAGTTCATAGTCATAAGCACAACCAATATAGAAAAATCATGTGCAAACAAATCAAACTGATTAGTCTTAGCAATTTTGGAAGGTGATCTATAAGCACACAATCACAAAAGTTAAAAAGTATGAGACCCAAAGCATTATAAAGGAAGGATGAGACATGGAACACGATAAGTATTCTAAGAAGTCCTAAGAACAAGGTAAAACCTTATAGCAATTAGAAGTTAAGGGTATTAACAGATGATACAGTCTATTTACTAAATCTTCCTTATGTAAATGATCCTTTCTAATCCATATTTTTCTAACATGAAACAAATCGGGAATAGGTTGAATCTTGGGAAAAGTAGCAATCTTTTGCCCCTTTTTCTATGAACTTGTTGAGGATGTTCATGTGATTTTCCTAAAGAGTTATTATTACCAAAGCTATAATTCTTCTTGGCATTGAAAATATGCAAGGTTGATTTAAGTAAATAACAAACTTCTCACAAATATCCTTTCCAATTACAATAATAACATTTATGAACCTTAGGATGAGACATATGAAAATAATTATTGGGAGTAACTTATTAAAACTTGAACCGTTTTCAACTTAAAGAAAAAATACTTATGATGACCCTTTTAATGACAATAAGAGAAAGTACAATCTTTAGTAAGTCTTTTATCATTATGCTTATGATTTTTGTAAATTGGATGAGACATATTGCACTTATCTTTTAAAAAAAATCAAATTATCATGTTTCCTTGTTTTGTTGAACTTTTGGAAACCATGATAAAAAAAAGCATTAATTATATGACATCGAATGTTAACCATTCAAAGCCTTTCTTCTTAAAGATTCACAATAGCGTACGTCTAGTTCCAATGATAGATCTTCAACTTTCTTTAAAATCTTGTCACTAAGATTTAGACTATTTTGAAATTTCACTTTCAAAATATCCACAAGGACAATTAAATCATCTCTTCCCCTTTTGAATGTGGACACACATTCTTCCCAACTAAAGGTAAGTTCTTATCTTCAACTAATTCATCAAAAAAATTCTAAAAAGTCGTTAAAATCTAAATATAGAGCCTTAGATTTAGGATAGAGAGAATGAGCATAAGAATCAATAGATTGAAAAAATCATTCTCTTCTTGAACGGAAGTGAGCTCATTAAAAAGTTCAGTTTTCTCATTTTTAAAGGCTTTAAATATAACAATCAATATATCTCTATCAAAATGATAACTGAGAGGATTTATGGTCTTCATTTTCTTAGATTGATTTTTCTTTATCTAGATGTTTTACTATCATATAAAGTTTAATATTCATTTTAGATATGTTCTTATTTTGATAAATAAGCGTATTAAGAGGCAAACGTAGATTATTACCTTCGCAATCACAACACGAGTACTAGAAATTTTTATGCTAGAGTGGTTCCCCTACCTCTCCCACGCGACGGTATTTTCTTTGTTTTGACTATGTTTCTTTTCAAAACTCGATTCAACAAGGATAACTTCATCTAGGAATATTAATATTCAAGGTGTCTACTCAACGCGGATGTCTTAACCCTAATGGAAAGGGAATTTTTTTCCTTTTTGATATAAAATTGCATGTGTTTGTGATTGTGAATATCTCTATCATCTCATATTAGATTTGTTTCTTTATTTTCTGAGCTAGTTAATCAATTAATTAGGAACCCACATTATTATGAACAACATGGATTTATTTATGAGATTGTCGCAGATCAAGATTATTTTGGAAAATATCTTTATATATTCTTTTATAATATTTAATTTAATCAGGTAATTCATATAAGGTAATGATTAAATTGTGGCATTAGAATTTATACTATTTAAAAATGATTTTAATTTTGGAAAATTAAAATACGAAGAGTGGATAATTTTATTTTTAAAAGTAATTGGAAAATTACCGTTGATCTACTTATAAGGTTTAGAGTTGTACAAATATTTTTTAAAATAACCTCATGTTTAAGATATTAAGTGAGAGAGGGCTTTGAAAAAACATAATACCCATCGGTGTTGTGATAATATGATGAGATTAGTTCATCGCATTAGCATTGCCTTTCCTCCACAATGGAAAAATTATCATTAATTGTGGGACCAAAATACATTGGCTGTTCAATTATATTAGACCGAGATTTCCTGGAATGTACGGATAACATAATTGAAAGATTAAAAAAAAAATTAGTTCAGGTTAAGGTAATATATCTGTTACACCCCGCCTATTTTAACCACGGGTGATCAGTCTTTTATTAAAACAAAAAGGAATCTCATTTGGTTCATTCTTAGTATCATTGTCGAAAACTTTCTAAATTACTAACCACCTATGTTAAATTAAGTCGGTGCCAAATTTATCTTCCATTAATATAACAACATGCAAAAATTAAATACATTCATCAAACCAATAACAGGATATAATAGTCGGAACTAATCACATAATAAATAATACCGAATAAACCATCAGTTCCCAAATAAAATCCAACAAGTCTAAGGAAAATAAAACTAAATCTAAATAAAGTCTGATAAATAAACTAAAGTACTAAATAGTATGAAGGGGAAACACGCCCAAATGAAATACTGAAATGAAACTCCAAATCTAGGAATGAACAACTGAAACGTCTACATCAACTCTGGTAAGCCTCCACAAATGTTACAACTACGCATCCTTAAAATAAATTCCTCAAGCTTGGCGTCCCTATGGATGGACACCTAAAATGTTTTGAAAAATGGATCTGACAAGGGTCAGAGACCAAAACCTTTTGAAATTATTTTGTGAGTACTTAAATAATAGTTTAAAAATAGTTATTATATACACATGTTAGTTCCACGTACACTCCCTTGAGTCCCTCACCCCTCATCTAAAGTTCACACCTAATGCATCCTACCTAGCTATGCTACCCACCCTAACTAGATAACGTATCTAACTAACGACAAAAGGTTTAGCTCCCTCATATCATATGTACGATATGCTACAATACTAACAATAATTAATATTACTCGCATTTTATCATTGAATCATTATATAAGTTTCTCTACTTGAATTACTTTTAGATATACACTATCTCTTATTTCTACCATCGTACATAAGTAGATTTACCATACTAGTACATATTTAACACACATATAATATATACAACTATAGCATCCCCCGGAATGACCCCCGTGATCCTGGCATACTCTGTTATCCTGTCCATGTACCTCTCGCACCAAATTAAGAACTATCGGATCAGAATGTCTCCTCAAACCCTCAATAAAAAAAAATACAATGGAGGCGAACATAGTTCTTAGACTTTGGGCTATGCACATACCTAACGTACCCAAATGGCCTTACAGTCCCAATAATACCTTGCACATAGTGATTTTCCCTAAGTTTTATATTCTGGGGCACACATCCAGACCTCATTGGAATTGTCAAGGTGCGATCGCCCTATGCGCGGTTACTCCCCTGATAGCAGGCAGTGTAGGTATGTTCACACACATAATAAAATCATAGCAATAGGTATTCATACAACCTATATATACATATTATTCAGTAGGTATACACACAACCCTTCATATCAACCCGCACATAGTATATATTTCTTGGATACTCAACGTACTCATTATAACCTCTATTTATATATTCCCATGTATCACTTGCTAACCGATGGGTCCTAGTACTCCTTAATTGCAATCAGTAGTTAATATCTCTTTATCCTACTAGTTCATTACTTGCGTTTACTCACACTCTCCCTAACCAGTCCCGATTCGTGAAATTCCTTAAATTTCATATTATGCCCAAAAGGTACTAGCCTTAATTCTCCTATATTGGCTAAGCCTAAGCTCTATCATAGGCCCAGTAGAATTCAATATTTCCCTCACTATAGTTAAAGAATAACTCAAAATTATCTTGCCTAATTATTCGTAAATTCGGAGCATAAACAAAAGGAACGGGGAAAATATGAGTAATTGAATCGATTCGGTGCAGAGTTCGAATCGGTCACCTACCGAATCGATTCTCTCTTCGAGCCTAATTGATTCAAAATGCTACATGCCATCTTCGCCATTACACTGCTACGTTTTCACCATTTTTATTCATCTTAACATTCATATATCACAACCAAACTACAACATGTTCTAACCCAACGTCAAATAAGGGTATATAAACAATTTCTAATGTCAATAACACAATAAATCCATAAACATTCTACCCAAGAACGGATTAAAACCCAGATTTCTACATAACCCTAGTTTATGTGTTCTTCACTCATAATCATTCATTTTTCTAGTTTTCTCCCATAATAATTATCACATATATTCTGATTTCGTGTCTTTTATATATATGGATTCATTCTACATGCAATCCCATCCCAAATTATGAGTTTATTCACTTAAATCCCAAGAACAAAATTGAAATCATGAAATTATAAATCATACACTACATGAGTATTATAATATGCTTTAAAATTGCAAGATAAACACTTGCGTTTTCACTAGAAGGTCTTATTTTTTATTGTATGTGATGAGGATGCCTTCCTTTCCTTCCGATCACAATTCCAATAACTTTGGTGAAGAGAAAAGATGTTGCACCTCCAAGAACTCTCTTTTCTTCCTCTCTTATGGCCTCCTCTCTCTCAATATTGTTGTAAACCTAGACCCACACTCCAATGGGTTGATATACTTCTTAAATTTTTGGAGTTCTCTCTACCCTAAACTCTCGAATGATAAAAACGCCTTCTTGTTGTGCCGATTTGGTCTAAAATCTCCCCTATATGCCTGGGTATACTATTTTAACTATTTTGACCCATATGGAATCAATTGTGACCTCAAAATTACCATCCAATTCACTCTAAAATAATTTCCCATCTCGACCTCATATAGTCTATACACGATACCCGGTTGAGATATAACACTATCACGTCACTATCACTCGCTATGACGCAAAAATAATTGTTTACTATGTACTTGAAATTTATATTTGATAAACGTTAATCATTATCTCTCTCGATTAATATTTTAACCAACACGTAATATTTAATTTAATTAAATTATGGAACACGTGTAATTTAAAATTAACCGAATTAATTCAATTTTAAGTACTAACAAATACGGGGTGTTACAGACTTCTCCCCTTACAAAGAAATTTTGTCGTCCAAATTATGACGTACATGCGATCAATAACTTTGGATACTGCTCGTTCATGTCATCCTACCGCTCCCACGTCGACACATCCACATCATGGTGCCCTCACTGAACTCAAACTAAGGGTTCCACCTTAGACCTCAGCTTACGCTCACTACGATCAAGTATCTCCACTGGTCTCTCCTTGTAAGAGATATCTAGATGCAAGTCAATATCCTCTAATGGGACATGCCAGAAAGACCTTTCACTCCTGTAGTATCTCTTCAACGATGACACGTGGAACACATCGTGAATCCGTTGTATGTGCTCTGATAGTACCATCCTCTATGCTATTGGTCCCACCCTCTCAATAATCGGGAACGATCCCATATATCTCGGTGCTAGCTTCCCCTTCTTATAGAACCTCATCACCCCTTTCATAGGAGACACCCGCAAAGATACCTGGTCACTAACATCAAGCTCTATGTGTCTTGTGCCTACATCAATATAACTCTTTTACCTTTCATGATCTATACAAATGCGCTTTCGAATCACTTCAATATTGGCAATGGTGTCTTGAATCATCTATGGCCCTCCCAATATCTTATTGTTCCCCACCTCTAACTAGAAAGTGGGCGAACAATAAGGCCAACTAAACAGCGCCTCAAATGGTTTTATGCTAATGGTGAACTAGTAGGAGTTGTTATACACAAACTCCGCCAAAGGAAGGTACTGCTCTCATCAACCCCTGAAGTCAAGTATGGAAATCCTTAGCATATTCTCTAGCATCTGATTAACTCTCTCTCTCTGTACCCATCTGTCTGTGGGTGATACGCTATACTCAAATGTAAATCTAAGCCCATAGCCTCCTAAAAGCTCTACTAGAAATAAAACATAAATATCTTGTCTCGATCGGACACAATATTAATCAGAATCTCATGTAGTCGTAATATCTCAATAACGAACAACAATGCATACCGTCTCGTGACAAAATCCATATGAACTAGAAAAAAATGGTCCACCTTAGTTAATCGATCCACCATCACCCATATGGAGTTGTGACCTCCTTAAAATATCGATAGCCCAGTAACAAAATCTATGGAGATACTTTCCTACTCTCACATTGGAATATCGAGTGACTGCATTATCCTTGTCGATCTCTGGTGGTCTACGTTCACTAGCTGACAGTTAACACACTCTGAGATAAACTCCGCTATGTCCCACTTTATCCCCAACCACCAATACTACCTATGCATATCTCGGTACATCTTATCTTCATCGGGATGTACCAAAAATCTGAACCCGTGAGACTCTGACGTCACTGCATGTCTTAAATCTTCATCGTCTAGAACCATGATTCTCCTATTAAAATGCAAACTTTCCTCTAGTCCGATAGAATAAGATTTGTCCCCATTAGCAAACAACTGGCAAAACCCTGTCCTATAAATGCTGATCCCCTGCCTGTGCTTTCACTACCCTCATAATAATCTCAGGTGTGACAGCCAATACGGGTATACAAGATTTGCAAACTCATCATTGTATCGAAGTTCTCTCCACTTCGCCTTTCAAACTCAAATATTCCCCCAACAGGTCGTCTGCTCAACATATTTGCCACCATATTAACCTTCCCAGGATGATACTGAAGATCGAACTGGTAATCCTTCATAAACTCTAACCATCTACTCTGCCTCATGTTCAGATCCTTTTGCATGAACAGATACTGAAGTGTTCGTGAACAAGGTAAACTGCTCCCCGAACAGACAGTGCCTTCGAAAATCCCCAAGGAAAACACCATCGATGCTAACTGTGTGTCTTATATGGGGTAATTTCTCTCACGGGGCTTAAGCTTGCGAGATGCATAAGCTATAACCTTCTCATCCTATTATAATACACCCTAAGTACCTACAAGGATGCATCTGTGTAGACACAGTACTCCACTCCTCCCCTGGGAAGTGAAAGTACAGGTGCTGAGGCGAATTTATCCTTTAGCTCATCAAAAGTTATCTAACAATGGTCGTCCTAAACAAATGGCACCCCCTGCGAGTCAGATTCTCTAACGGATTCGCAATCTTTGAGAAACCCCGAATGAATCGTTTATAGTATCCGTCCAGTCCTAGAAAACTGTGAACCTCAATCGATGTCGCGTGATGTCCCTACTCCCTCACCGTCGACACCTTACTCGGATCAATCGCAATACCACTGTCAAACACAATGTGGCCCCAAAACTGAACCTCTCGAAGCTAAAACCCACACTTTTCAAATTTTTCATACAATGGGTGATCCCGTAGTTTTGTAAAACCATCCACAAAAGCTTGACATTCTCATCCTCAGAATGAAAGTAAATCAGAATATCGTCGATGAACACAATCATGAACTAGTCAAGTAACTCTCTAATAACTCGATTCATCAGACCCATGAACACTGATGGCGCATTAGTGGGTCAAAATGGCATCACCCTAAACTCAATTAACCCATATCGTGTTCGAAAAGAAGTTTTAGGAATATCCTCCTCTCTGACACGCAGCTGATGATATTCAAACATCAAATCTATCTTGGAGAAGTAAGCTTCTCCTCTTAGCTGGTCAAACAAATTATTAATCTGAGGTAGTGGGTACTTATTCTGGATCGTGACCTTGTTCAACTCCCTATAATCGATACATAATCGAAGATATCCATCACTCTTCTTGATGAACAACACCATCGCACCCCAAGGTGATGTTCTCCGTCTGATGAAACCCTACCCCAGTAGCTACTGAATTTGCTCCCTCAACTCCCTCAACTCAGATGGGGCCATGCGATAAGGCGCTCAGGTGATAGGCCTCGTACCTGAAACTAGGTCGATAACAAACTCAAGTTCCTAGCTAGGCGGTAGCCCAAGTATCTCCTAGATCACGTCCTCAAACTCTCTCACCACAAGAATCGAGTCTATTGAAATAACCACCTCCTATGAGGTCTTCGTCTTAATGTAATACAAATGTGTACTCGGCCCTCCCTCGGTAAGAGGCATTGCCTTTAAGAACATCTCCTGCCTTGGAATGGAGAACACAATAGTCCTTTCAAAACAATCCACCATCGCCTCATATCCAGCTAACTAATCCATACCCAAAATAACGTTATACCCCTCCATATCTGACACAAGAAGGTCTTCGGACAAACATAATCTACCCACATCGATGTCCACACCGCTATAGATCGAATCTTACCCAGTGGTGACGCCACACACATAAGGAGGCTAACAGTTATCTCTAGCAGTCCGGAAGCTCGTGCAAATCTGGTCGCTATGATAGAGCGTGATGCTCCCATATAAAATAAAATCCTACCCTCAAGCTCGTGAATAAGAAACGTACCTTATACTACCGATGGTGATTATAGGGCTTATTATATGACTGCATCTCGGACTTTATAGAATGTTAGTACTCTAATTTCCCCTGCTGAGGTGATAATGGTGCTGCAGGTGGTATCTGTGCCTACTGCCCTTGTTGGGCACCCTACTGCTGTGGTGCTCTACCCTGTTGTGGACAGTCTCTCCTCTTGTGGCCCGTCTATCCACAGATAAAGCACTGAATCAGAAATTCTCTTTGCCTCTGACCTTAGTGGCCCTGATGGTGCTGACCCTGCTATTAGCCCTGATGGCCTCCCCTATTGTTCCCTTAGCCCTGACGACCCTGAGGAACCTGCTGCTACTGAGGACCCTGCTGGCCCTACTTGAAACCTCCATCGGTTCGATAACCCCCAGATTTAAACCTCTTGGCCTGATCCCCCTGCCAGGAATCATGCCTCTAGTGTATACCCGATGCAGCACCACTCCCCTGCCTTGCTCAACTAGCTAGGCTATCCTCCTAGTGTCTACCTGATATGTTTTTAGATGGAAGCGATGGTCATGGCAGTGTAAAAGTGAGGCATTAACAACATCTGTATAAGTCACCAATATGGGGTTGCCAATCAAATATTGCCTAATCCTCCAGGCTAGTCTATCCATAAACTTCAATTTCTTTTTCTCTTCACTGTTCACTTTGTCTAGCACAAAATTAGCCAAACGAGTGAATCCCTCCTCATACTCATCTATTGAGAGGTCACCCTGAGTCACCTCAATGAACCTCTTCCACAACTTTGTCTCAATGGTTGGCAAAAAATTCTTACGGTCAAACCATATCCAGAACTCAGCAATGGACGTCATGTCCCTCTCCTCGACAATATTAATCGACTCCCACCACTATAACGCTGCTCCAACACCCTGCCTATTTTAATCATGGGTGATCAGTCCTTTATTAAAACAAACATGAATCTCATTTGGTTCATTCTTTGCATCACTGTCGAAAACTTTCTAAATTACTAACCACGTACGCTAAATTAAGCCAATGCCAAATTTTTTCTTGCTATAATATAACAACATGCGGAAATTAAATACATTCATCAAATCATCCACACGATATAATAGTCAGAACCAATCAGATAATAAATAACTGAATAATTAATATTGAATAAACCGTCGGTTACCAAACAAAACCCAACTACAAGTCTAAGGAAAATAAAACTATTTCTGAATAAACTCTGATAAATAAACTGAAGTACTAAATAGTGTGAAGGGAACATTCCCAAATGACATAACGAAATGAAACTTCGAATCTAGGAATGAACAACTGAAGCATCTACATCAACACCTGCAATCCTCCACAAATACTGCAGCTACGCATCCCTGGAAAGAATTCCCCAAGCTTAGAGTCCCTGTGGCTGGACACCTTATATGTTGTGGAAAATGGATTTGATAAGGGTCAGAACCCAAAACATTTTGAAAATATTTTGTAAATATTTAAATCACAGTTTAAAAAAAGTTATTAGATACACATGTTAGTTCCACCTACACTCCCTCGAGTTCCTCACCCCTTATCTAAAGTGCACACTTATTGCATCCTACCTAGCTATGCTACCTAACCTTACTGGATAGCGTATCTTAATAACCACAAAAGGTTTAGCTCCGCTGTATTATACAAATGATACGCTACCGTACTACCAATAATTAATATTACTCGCATATTATCATTGAATAGTTATTTAAGTCTCTCTACTTAAATTACTTTTAGACATACACAAGCTATTATTGTTACCATCGCATATAATTAGATTTATCACACATGTATATATTTAACACACATATATTATATAAAATGATAGCATCCACCGAAATGACCCCGTTGATGCTATCATACTCTGGTATCCTGTCCATGTACCTCTCGTACCAAATCAAGGACTATCGGTTCAGAATGTATCCTCGAACCCTCAATCAACAACACACATTGGTGGCAAACATAGTTCTAACACTTTAGGCTACGCACATACCTAACGTACCCAAATGACCTTTCAGTCCCACTAATACACTGCACACAGTGACCCGCCCTAAGTTCTATGTTCTGGGGCATACATTCAGACCTCACTTCAATCGTCAAAGTGGGATCGCCCTCTGCGCAGAACCTCCTGTGATAGCAGGTAGCGTAGGTATGTTCACACATATAATTAAATCACAATAATAGGTATTCACACAACCTATATATACATATTATTCAATAGATATGCACACAACCCATCATATCAACTCGTATGTAGTATATATCTCTCGCATACTTAACGTACTCATTATAACCTCTTTTCATATAATCCCGAGTATCACTCGCTACTCAATGGGTCCTAGCTATCCAGTAATTACTATCAATAGTTAATATATCTCTATCCTACGATTTCACAACTTGGGTTTGCTCACACTCTCCGTAACCCGTCCCGATTCCCAAAATTTCTTAAATTTCATATTATACCCAAAGGGTACTAGCCTTAATTCTCCCATTTTGGCTAAGCCTAAGCTCTATCATAGGCCTATTGGAATTCACTATGTCCCTCACTATAGTTTAAGAATAACTCAAAAATCTTTTAGCTAATTATTCACAAATTTGGAGCATAAACAAAAGAAACGGGGCAAATCTGGGTAACCGAATCGGTTCACCTACCAAATCGATTTGCTCTTTGATCCAAATCGATTCAAAATGCTACATGTCTTCTTCTTCATTACGCTGTTACATTTTTCACAATTTTTATTTATCATAACCTTCATGTATCATAACAAAACTCCAGCATGTTCCAACCCAAAATCAAATAAGGGTATATAAACAATTTCTAACGTCAATAACACATTAAATCCATACAAATTCTTTATTCATAATCATTCATTTTTCCAGTTTTCCCCCATAATAATGATCACATATATTTTGATTTCGTGTCCTCAACATATGTGGATTCATTCTAAATGCAATCCCATCCCAAATAATGAGTTTCATTCACTCAAATCCCAAGAGCATAATTGAAATCATAAATTATAAAGGGTCATTTAAGGTTTGGCCCCCATTTAATTCCCTATAATAAGTCAAATCCCAAAAAATTGACTTTCTTAAGCTTTGACCCACATTTTTATCTTTTCGTCCATTCGGTCGTTAACTTTTATGTTTATTAAGGATTATACCCATACTTTAATATGGGGGCCAAACCTTAATTTAAAAAAACACCCAAAAATTTATTAAAAAGGCAAAAATTTATTAATTAAGAAAATAAATAATAGAAAATTAAAAAAGGCTGAAAAAAGAAAAAATAGAAATAATGAAAAATATAAAATAATTAAAAAATATAGAAAATGAATAAAAACATAAAATAAATATTAACCCTAGAATTAATTTTAAAAAACACCCAAAAGTTCATTAAAAAGTCAAAAATTTATTAGTTAAGAAAATAAATAACAGAAAATTAGAAAAATGCTCAGAAAATTTAAAAACGCTCAAAATGTCACATTTTACAAAATCTTTTAAGGATCAATCTTAAAAAATAAACATGTCGGGGATTGTTTTGACATTAACTCAAATTTTAATTTGGTATAAAATGCTCCATTAACCCTATGCGCATTAAGGGGAAATTGTTTCTATAAATCAAAGCTCAAACATGTCCGACTTTTTATCAGATTAAACATATCCTACTTTATTCTCAACCAAATGAAAATAAATCCTCCAAAATTGTTAAACCCCAAAATATTTTTCTCCCCGTCTCTAAATGGGCCTAATTGTTGACCTTACCATACATTCCCTAAACAAACACAAACAATGATGAAATAAATAAAATAGCATACAAGGAATGAAAAAGAACAACTTACTATGAGAAAAATAAAGTTTTTAATTGAAAAAATAGCGTAAGGCTAATTAAAAAAAAGCAATTTCCAATTATAAAAAAACTTCTAATAATAAATTGTTTTAAATATAAAAAATATTTTTTAATTATTAATGAACTTCCTAATAATTAAAATTGTTTTTAATATAATGAATCATTTTATTCTTTATAATTAAAAATATTTTTTTACATTTAAAATAATTTATTATTAGAAGTTTTTTTATAATTGCAAATTGCTTTTTTTTAATTAACCTTAATGCGTGTATTATAGAAAAAATTGTAAATTGCAAATTGTTTTTTTTTACATGTTTGAGATTTGATTTATAGAAAATTTCCCCTTAATGCGCATAGGGATAATGAACCATATTATATCAAATTAAAAATGGAGTTAATGTCAAAACAATCCCTTACATGTTTATTTTATAAAATTGATCCTTAAAAGATTTTGTAAAATGTGACATTTTGAGCGTTATTTAATTTTATGAGCATTTTTCTAATTTTCTATTATTTATTTTCTTAATTAATAAATTTTTGACTTCTTAATAGTTTTTTGTTTTTTTAAATCAATTATGGGGTTAATATTTATTTTTTATTCATTTTTTGTATATTTTTTCATTATATCTGTTTTTTTTATTTTCTAAGCATTTTTTTTAATTTTCTATTATTTATTTTCTTAATTAATAAATTTTTGACTTTTTGATAAATTTCTGGGTGTTTTCTTAAATTAAGGTTTGACCCCCATATTAAAGTAAGGGTATAACCAGTGATAAACATAGGAGTTAACGGCTGAATGGACGGATAGTTAAAAATGGGGGTCAAACCTTAAGAAAGTCAATTTCCAGGGGTTTGACTCATTATAAGGAATTAAATGGGGGTCGGGCCTTAAATGGCCCAATTATAAACCCTACACCACAAGGGTATTATAACATGCTTTGAAATTGCAAGATAAGCACTTGTCTTTGCACTAGCAGATCTGATTTCATTTTATGTGGGATGAGGATGCCTTCATTTCCTTCCGATCACAATTCCGGCAACTCTGGTGAAGAGAAAAGATGTTTCACCTCCAAGAACTCTCTTTTCTTCCTCTCTTATAGCCTCCTCTCACTCAAGATTTTTATAACCCTAACCCTATACTCCAATGGGCCGATATACTTCTTAAATTTTTGGAGTTTTCTCTACCTTAAACTTCTGAATGACCTAAACGCCTTCTCTTGGTGCCGATTTGGTCTAAAATCATCTCGGGACCCAATCTATACACCCAGGTATACTATTCCGACTATTTAGACCCATTCGTAATCAACCATGACCTCGAAATAACCATCCGAGTTTCTCTAAAAATAATTTTCTATCTCGACCTCATATAGTCTACACACGATACCTGGTTGAAATATAACACTATCACATCAATATCACTCGCTATAACCAAAAAATAATTATCTACTATTCACTTAGTATTTATATTTGATAAACGTTAAATTATGACGCAAGTGTAATTTAAAATTAATCGAAATAATTTCATTTTAAATACTTAGAAATATGGGGTGTTACAATATCACATAATTAATTTCAATTTATTTTTTTCAAATGATTATTCTTAGATTTTAAAAATGGACTCAACATTCAACCCACTTGTTTCATTCGTAAAGAAAAACAAATCAACTGGAATGAATTTCCATTGACTTTAAAAGAAATCTACATATTGTCCTCACTACTGAGGATTGTAAGTTTGTTTTAATCGAACCATGACTTATCAAGATTGGTGAAGGGGAATCTAGTCAAATGTCCAAGCTTACCAGAGGTGGCAAACGATTGATCAAATTGATGTCCTATATATTTGCCTTCTATGACTAATGTATTGCAACACTAGCATTAAAATATGTCAAGCGCTTACACCATGATTTTGAATCACAGGGATATGTTTGCGGATCGAAATCTTATCGTAAGGCTAGATGATAAGGTTCGGTTATATGTATAAATCGTAAACTGGTTCACATACAAATAACCCAAATTCAATCTAGTCTAGATTTTATCTTGTTAAAAGTGAACCTAAACATGCAAGATATTTAAACTAATTGGAAAAAAACCACAACCCAATAAACTGAAGATATTAGATAAAAAAATACTTTCGGGCAAAACCTATATTCAACATTGTTTACCATCGAATATTACAGAATGACAATTATAGAATTATAAAATTTAAAAATCCGTTAAGTAACGTAGTAATGTCTCAACTCCCTGTTGTCAACAGAAAATGATGCAAATCCAGCACCGCCCCACATCAAGCTCCACTTTCCTCAGTATTCACAAATCATCCTCAGATTCAGTATCCCTATCTTCAGTAACAGAGAACGAACTCAACAAGATTATAAACATATATGGTGTTCTTATCGGGTTTGAATGATACTCAACAAATCATCCTAGGGTTTGGATTTTAGGAAGAAAGATGTTTAAAACAAACTAGGGTTTGCAGACCTTTTGGATATGTATGTAGAAACAAATTTTGCCAAAAGATAATCCCAAAACCCCTTTTATAGATAACAAAAATTTGGAGGTGACAAAAAATTGATAAATCTCGTTCGAACTAAAATAATACCTTTTTTGAATAAAAATAGGACCTCATTTGAACAAAGGGAAACCTCATTTGAAAGACGAGCCAGTCTCATTCAAACCAACTTCGAATGATATTAGTTTTCTAAACATAACAATAGTTATTTATGTTCATCTAAATGAACTCTCAATCTCGTTCGAATGAATATATAAAGTCATTCAAATGACTTAAAAAAATAAAAAAAATCTTTGAAAAAATATTTTAAAGGTAGCCTCGAACATTTTATAAAAGGAACCCTAAATAAAGTGCCTATGCATAATCAAAACCATATACCTTCTTGATGATTGTAGGGATGATCTCAACTCAATCGATCTTCGATTGTTGCTCGATCACTAGCATGTCTTCATTTGAATAATTTGATAATTACATGATGATAAAGATGTAACGGAATATGCCAATCAAAAGTAGATGATGAGCAATTATAAAACTTTCTCTTACCAATTTCCCCTATGTCTATTTTGGCACAAAACACAAACCGAAACGAAATAACCCCCAAGACAAGTTCAACTACCTTTTCAAAACCAAAAAGGAGAATATACTTGTGACATTGCCTTTATCTAAGAATATCCATCATGTTGTCCATAAAATCATCAAGGCGAAAATACCTACACAATTGATGCAAAAGAAATACCGTGATGCATGAATTTAAAGAAAGCATGGAATTACCCCTCAATATGTTCTCCGTTTTTTATCTGTAATAGACAAAGGATTAGAAACTAACCCTCCAATGTTAGCATCACGAGAATACAAATATGAAATATTATCAAAAAGAATAAATAATTAAGCACATGCGATGAAATTTCAATGAAGCAACAAACTAGTTTTAAAATTTTTGTATCTAGAAGTATGTACGTGTGTGTGTGTGTGTGTGTATATATATATATATATAAGTATGTACGTGTGTGTGTGTTTGTATATATATATATATATATATAGGATAAGGCTCAGCTACATCATGCTCTATACATCATCCATATATCACACCTAGTTGTAGGCCCTAAAAACTTTTTTTTCAAATTTTTTATTTTTCTCTTGAAATTAACCTTCCAATAAACCCGTGTTCAAAAAATTAGGTCAAAATACATTTTCTAGCTATTTTTAAAAAATTCATAAAAAACTGCTCAAAATACCTTATTTATAAAGGTCTGCGCCACCAGCTTTTTGTGAATTGTTAAAAAATATCTACAAAATGTATTTTGACCTAATTTTTTGAACACGGGTTTATAAGGGCCAAGAACAAAGTGTGATGTATACATCATGATGTAGGTGAGCCTTCCTCTCTCTCTCTCTCTCTCTCTCTCTCTCTCTCTCTCTCTCTCTCCCTCTCTCTATATATATATATATATATATATATATATATATATATATATATATATATATATATATAAGTTTAAATACAAACAGTCAGACCATAAAGTAGCAGGAAAATATCTGAATCATGGATATGGAATGAATATATGTGAACTTAAATCATGGAAAAATCAACATAGGCATACAAAGCAAAGGTGCACGAAGTAAATAAGATACACCTTAAGAAACAACTCAATTGAACCTTAGGTGTAAAATAACTAAACCGAGTGAAATTAACTCAACTTATGCAAAATGCCATGAATGTTAATGCTTTCAAAATCAATAATTCGAAACTATCTAAAGTTTTTGAAGGAAGTTTATTGTGCAAACCCATTGATCTTCAACTTATAACACCCTCAAAATCTCAAAAGCGTCCACTCACAAAATTTTTGAAGGAATCATAATTCTCATGATAGTAAACACCAATGAAAAAAAAATAGGCCATGGCACTTCTGTGTTTGTGTGACGAAATCATCTTTTAGGCTCTTTCCAATCGTGTCCTTTAATGCAAAGAAGATTTCTTCTTTCGTATCCCTTTACATTAGTTTAAATAAAAATAAATGGTTTTGGGAAAAGAAATTCGGGGAATGATTTTTACAAGCACAATTTGTTTCTAATAAATTTGGCTCATTATTATGCACAAGTAAGATGAGAACATTGTATTAGTCATATAATAAGCAAGTACACTGTTCAAAATGTCCGTGCAAGTGTGTAATAAAGGCCATATAAAGGATCTAGCATAAAGTGAGTAATCACCAAAGAATAACGAAAGGCCAAACGTAAACGAAGCCATCTCATAACATCATGAGTAAGTCACATGAATGGATGGAATGTAATTGCAATGAGAACATTTTAAATGCACATACATATATGGTGTAAAAGAAAATACAAAAATATTTTTGAATTGTTTGAAAATTTGTATCGAAAATAAAATCTTTTTGAAATTTTTTGAATATTTTCTAAATTTTTCTAATTTTTTTTTTTGGATTTTTCAAAAATCTAAAAATAAAATTACAATCTAGTAATAGGGGAAAAATAGCAGTAAAATGACCATCCTATTCTAAAAATCGGTCTTGACCTTAATCATTATTCCGGGAGGTATTCTCAAAAGGATCAGATATCCTTTAAAATTCCTCCATCAAATATTGACAAGCCTTGACTAAAAACTCCACTTACTCTCGAAGACTAGGGAAGTCTCTATGGTGGTATGTGGGAGCATGTGGGGGGGCACTTGTGTGGAAGCTTTTTCCTATCTTAAAACAAAACTAACTCAAGTGACCTCTTTTTTTGCAATGGTAATAAACATGGATTGGTTTGGTCCATCCTTGATTAAAACTTCTAGAAGGAGTTCTCCTTGGTTGGTTAGGTTGAGGCCCATAAGGATCTAACATAAACTTGGGAACTGCTCCGCGTGCAGTATTAGAAATGGATGCACCATCGTAACTTAGTCCCTGCCTCTTGTTAAAACCTAATGCGAGATCGAGGAAAATCTTTTCAACCTTATTATATATGTCCTCTAATGTAACTTTAACCTCCCAAGCATGTTCGAGATCTTTCTCCAGTTGGGAAACATGGGCTTCAAGTTTCTCACACGTCTCTAGTGATGCTTAAAGATCTCTGGTAAGACTAGACACTTTGTTAGTTAAGTCACTCTTTTCCATCCCAACCATTATAAGTTTCTCACACAAAGAAACATTCAACTTGTCGAGTTGACTCACAGAGGCCTCACATTCTATCGAAACTTATAAATCGTTTTCTAGATCCAACACCGTAAGAGTCAAACTTTTGTTTTGCCTTTTAGTTTTAAGGACTCGATGTAAAGTTAAGTGTAGCCATATTAGAGGCCATATTATACCTCACTCAAATTGTTTTTATCATCCTAACTATCTCAAGAATGGTTTGACATATTATTGAGGCTATCACACATAGCAACCTGTAATTTTTAATTTTGTATTCTTAAATTAATTCAGATTTTTTTGTGTAAAATAAAATTTTGGAATTTATAAAGTTTTAGTAATTCAAAAGGTTGAGTTTTAATATTGAAAAGTTGGATTTTAATCAAAATTAAAATCGAAGTTAAAATGGGAATTTAAAATAAATAAATAAATAAAACGTTTGTCACGGTTCTGGGTCGTGACTAACGGGCAAACCTTTCCTTTCAGTTTAAATAGAATTCCATTAGCATCAGAACTCTTAATCATTATAAATTCAAACTAATCCGTGGTTGGGTTCTTCAAATCATTTTTTTCATAACTCATCCTCCAGAAGGCTTCTCCAAAATTATTCCCTTTCAACCTTTAAACTCTAGCCCCATTCTTCTTAACCTTCAACTCAAGATTTGTCAATAGATTGATTGAGTTTTCTCATGATTATTCAAGAATGAGTTTTGATTTCTTCCGGGAGAGGAAATCAGTGGTGTGATTTTTGAGGCATAATCTTTATTGTTTTCATGTGATGAGTTTATGGTACGGGAATTACGCAATATGCTCCTAAATTCTCTCGAGAATATTCTTCAATGAGATATTGTATTTGTCGATGGGCATGGTGTCATGAGAATCTTATATGGAATGTAGAATGGGCACCCACCAATAGTCCAATAATCACGATGAGGCTTTACGAAGCTTTGGTGAGGTGAGGTGAGGCCTGGTGGCCCATTGATGTGTTATTGAAAAATTCAAATTGGTGCAATGCTTGAGTATTGCATTTGATTCGTATATGAGGATTTGTATTGATGCGCTTTATTCACCGTTATTATTTGTGAGCATCTATTCTTGTCATATTGTGTACTTCCCCGTATTTTTCTTTTGTGGCAGGTTAGCGTGGATTTGGACGCTACGGATTATTTGGAGGATTTTAGAGAATGGAGTTTTGAAGATTATTTTTGTATAGCTTGGTAGTGTAATTTATTTGGAGAGTTTAATATCATTTTCGAGTGGAACTTAAATTGTAATTATTTTGGAAGTGTAAAATTTTGGATTCGTTATATTTATTTTGTGGAATATAGATTCTCTATACTAATTGTTGAGTATTTAATTAGTTTTAATCGTAGTAGTGCTTCGTGTTTTGTGCGGGGTGTTACATCACAAGTGACGTGGGATGTATTATAGTAATAGTGACTTACCATAAACGCAAAAAAATTAGGTTCATATGGTGATTCATCCTCAAAATCTACTGACTCGACATCACTATCGCTTATAGTGGCATCATATGCAACTTTGCCTTTGCCCTTTTTTTGGAGCCTAGTGGGACACTCATGGGGCTTTATGTCCTTTCCCCTCGTACTCATGCCATTTATTAAATTCAACTTTCGTAGGGTACTTACCTCTAGATCTCTGTTGATCATTCTCAAAAACATATTTTCCAGCTTTTAAAAAAATTCTTTCTCCAAACTTTTATTTTCTACTTTGAAAAAAATTTCTTAGTTGAATGTGAGAAATTATTTAGCATTTTTAGCGAAAAGATCAAGATTATCTAGATAAATTTTGGAATCGGAATTAAAACCTTTTCTTTCTTCTTAGATTGAGCTTTTAAAGTGATACCTTTGTCTTTCTTCTTTTAATATTTTCAGAACATATTGATTTCGTAAGTTTGATGATCACCTACAAGTTCTTCTAACCTACGAGTATCGAAAATTTCCAAATAATTAAGGACTGTGTCTTTCGTAGTACCATATAAGTGTGCATAAAATTCATCAATACCATTTCAGTAATTCCCTCACCCAAATTAATGCTAGAGTTCACAATACTACACAAGTGTGAATAAAATTCATCCAATGTTTCAGATTCAAGCATGCTAATGGCCTCAAATTATGTGGTGAGATTACGAAGCTTAGAAGATTTCACAGCATTGGTACCCTAGTAAGTGAGTTGGAGGATATCCCATGCTTCCTTAGATATGGTACACATCATGATATGAAAAAAATTTCCAGTTGTGATAGTAGAAAAAATCGCATTTAAGCCCCGAGAATTGAATATTCTCCATCTAAATCATTCTCAATCCAAGTAGTGGTTGGGCTCACACTAATAACATATTCATTAGTCGCAATGTGGGAGTCCATCCCCTTTCAATAGCAATTTAGGCATGTTCATCAATTGACTTTAAAATCGATATCATTCGAGCTTTCCAACAGGCATAATTTGTGTCATCAAATAACGGTAGCCTATTATACGAGTTATCCATATAGCCACTAGGATTCATCAAAGTAAACTGTGAAAACAAGCTCTGAAACAAATTTGAAAATGCGATATAGTTGTCCGCTACGTGGATAAGTCGTAAACTAGGTCAGACACAAACAAACCAATTCACTATAGTCCAAATTTTATATTGTTAAAATAGGTTAACCTACACATCCAAGATATTAAACAAAATGGGCACGAACCAAAAACCAACAAACATAAGACAAGAGGAGGAAAAATCATTTTCGAGCAAAAGCTATATTCAGCACTGTTTATAATCGGATAAGTACTGAACGTCAATTATAGACTTACAAAACTTCGAGATCCACTAGGTAACATAGCAACATCTTCGTTGCTTGTTGTCAACATCAAATGATGCAGATTCATCTCTTCCCCATAGAAAATTCCACATACTTTGGTATCCACCAATCAGCCACAAGAATTTGTATTCCTATCTTCAATAGTGGAGAATGAACTTCACAAGGGTACAAAATCGTATGGTATTCTTCTTAAAAGAAAATGCGGGTTCATATGGATATTCCGTATATCAGGATATACACACAAGTTTCAATTTTTAATCCAAATTTTATTTTGATTAGATTAAGATGTGAATCCAAGATAAAGTCCAAATTATATATCTCCAAGCCAAGCAATCAACCCAAGCACGTAAAGAAGAATATGAGGAAAAAATCCCTTTCGAGAAAAATCTAGATTTTAATATTGTATCAAAAATTAACAAACTTGATGACTTACCTAATACTTAGAGCTCCACTAAGTATAATGTACAGGTCTGAAACTTTCTACAAATATGACATAGTCCATCACCGTCCACGTAAAGCGGTCTTTCCTCGATATCCAGTAATCAACCTCAAAATTTAAGGTTCTTCCTTCTTCAGCAGTAGAGCCTCGACTCCACAAATCTACAATAGACTAGAACTCTACAAAGGTTTAATGTAAACTTTGGAATATTGTGTTTGAGAAAATTCCATAAATCATATAAGGGGTGTATGATTTGGAAAAGAAAAGAGTTTTAAATAAACACAAAGATGGAAACTTTTGGTACAGGAATTGCAAAAGATTTTTGCCCAATGTTTTTTATAAAATAGGTCAATAGAATCCTTTTTTTTATAAAAACAATTTTTGAGGAAACGATTTTGTTCAAATGAAAATGGCATCTCGTTCAAACGAAAGACTAGTTTCATTATAAGGATGTCAAGTCACGTTCTAACGACAAACCTTTCTCGTTTGATCTTCCTTCCAAAGGCCTTCCAGTGATAGTGGTTTTGTTGAAAAGAGCCCATCTCATTCGATGCTCGTTAGAATCCCATTCTAACAAAAAGGACATTGGATTCTAACGAGATTTACATCTTGTTCTAATGAGATATAAGAATTTATTTTCAAAAAATGTTTTATAAAAAATCCTCGAGTGAGAAACAAACATCCCAGAATATATTTGACAGAGAAATCAAAACCACAAGTTCGTATACCTCCATAAAAAGTTCATGAAGATTCCAATGGTTTGAATCTCGAACACGATGCTCGGTCATTCACATGTGTTCAAATGATCATGAAGGAAAGTGCGGATATAGTGTTTGGTTTGAAGCAACGACCTATAATGGGATATGCCAAAATAACTAAGTTGTGAGCAACTATAAAATCTTGCTATTACAGTACAAAACAAAAAACAAAATACGATTAAAAATAAAAAAACATAATACATTGTATTCAAATGTCCTCCTAAACTAAAAAATGGAATGACATTTAAAACTTTGTCTTCATCTGAAATTCTTCATCTTGTGTAGTCCAGGAGATCAAAATCAAAGTAGAAGAGACCTACACACATGAAACAAAAGAATACCATGATGCATATGAGTTCAAAGAAAAATAAAACTTCCCCTCAATTTGTTCTTCCCCTTTTTGTCCGTAATATACAAAGGGATAAAAACTAAGCATAAATAATAGCATCACATGAATCCAAAAGAAATAACATCACAAAGATAATCAATTAAGCACATGCAATGAAATTCTAAAAGTCTCTCAAACAACCATTTATAAAGTTTTCAAAATCTTCAAGTATAATAAGTATATGTATAAAAATTACATAAAGGCACAAAATACATAACACCATGGAATAACACTAAAACACCCAAATCATGAAAAAAAAATGTAAATGTGTGAACATACTCCTGGGAAAATCAACATAGGCATTCATAATATAGGCACACGAAGTCATAGATATACTTCTGAACAAAGAACCCAGTATTAACTATAAGGTGTAAGAATATTGAATATAAATTAAATTGACTCGACTTATGCAACATGCTATGAATTTAAATGCTTCTCAAATCAATAATACCAGGCTATTTAATGAATTTGAAGAGAGTATGTTGTACAAGCCCATTGATCCTATACTTTATAACAATCTGACATATATAAGAATTCACTCTCAAATTTTGTAGTTATTATGGTGCTAATATGTAGCGAAGCATCAGTGACATAAAAAGGCATTGGCAACGCTATTTTGCGCGCTATTAATCTTTTAGTCTCAAATTTTGATCTTTCGTAATCCCTTTCCATTTTCTAACATATAAAAATTTTTTGGGGAAACAAAATTCGAGAAATAGTTGTTACAAGCATAGCTTTTCTCTTTTTATATTTGTTTCATTACTAAGCAAGATTAAGATGAGAACACCATATTCGACAGATGATAAGCAAGTACAATGTTAAAAAAATCTATGCACATGTGCAATAAAGGTGATAAAGAGTATAGTATGAAAAAAGTAGTCATCAATGATCAATAAAATGTGATAAAGAGTCTAACATGAAAAAATTAATCATCAATGATTAACAAAATTCTATCCACACACTATTAAGCACACTAAAGAAATAAAGCCACGTCTCAAACCACCATGAAAAAGTCATGTGAATGGATGGAATGTAGGGGTGAAATATCTATATTGCACATTCATATATGGGGAAAAAAATAAAAATACAAAAATCCTTTTGTCTTTTATAAAAAAATTATTAAGAATAAAATCTTTTTCAATTTTCAAATTTTTTCTTAAAAACAAAAAATATTTTTGGATTTTTCAATATATATCAAAATAAAAAGAATAGGAATACATATAAATACACTCGAGCAATAGGGAAATATATATGAACATGATAATCATCCACTTCTAGAAACAAGTCATAATCTCAATCATTAGGTCTGGAGGAGTTCTGAAAAGGAGAAAATACCCTTTCAAATTCCGCATTAAAACTTTACGAAGTCTTGACGGAAAACTTTACTTTCTCACAAAACTCTAAAAATATCTACGGTGATGTACTGGAGCATGCCAAGTAGCATGCTCGGAAGTGCATGCTAGAACACATGTGAACTCGTGAGGGAGCATATCAGGAAAGAAGAGTGTTAAAAACTCTCCCCAGTTTAAAATAAAACTCCCAAAAGTGACCTCTTTATTTGAAATGGGAAAAACATACACGGTCTTGGGTCTACCTTGGTCAAAATACCTAGGACGGTATCTCCTTGGTGGTTGATGTCGAGGCCCATTAGAATCCATTATAAACTCAGGAAAGGATTCCGGTGTGTCATTTTAACCTATCACGAAACCAAGGAGCATATTTCCTACCTTCTTTGATGTGTCATTTGAAGACTGGTTTTAAATGGGAAATTAAGCACATTCGAAGTGGAGGCGCTTTTAGTCTATGAATCATGTTTATAAAGTAAAAAGACCAATAGTATCTTCACGAAGAAAGGATATAGTGCCAAAGATATGTTGGAACAGGTTCATTCCGATTTATGTGGTCCCATGGATATCCGGTCAAGAGGTGGTTATGAGTATTTCATCACTGCCATTGATGATTACTCAAGGTAGGTATATATTTACCTTGTGCAACACAAGTTTTAGGCATTTGATAAGCTCTAAGCATACAAGGTTGAGGTGGACCATATCCATTGTAAACTAATTAAAATCTTATGATCTAATCATGGGGGTGAGTACTTCTTTTAAGAGTTTAGGAATCATTTATCAAAATTGGGGATTACTGTAATATCCTATTTTTTGTAGTAATTAATTAATTTTTTAATTGATTAATTGGCTATGACGATTTGTTATTTTCCCGTGACATTTGTATGTCACTCATTATTTTTGTTATATATTGTTATAAGATTTTTATATGTTGTAGTATATGTGATATATGAATTAAAATCTTTTAGAAATTGGCATAATACACAATAGTATATTAATTAAATATTTAAATGACTCTGTATTATGGGAGACTATGGAATGGTTAGGGACTAGGTGTCAAGACTTTCCTTGTTTGGACTATTCCCTCGATGTCAAGTTCCACCAATCATGAAGTAGTTTTTTATAAAATCGAGCCACGCGTAACTAATTTATAATTAAGTCTTAATTTTTTTTGCGCCCCCTTATAAACTAAATTAAGGAGATATATAATTTAGTAACACGTGTGTTATTTTAAATTAAGGAGATATATAATTTATTAACACATGTTCTATTTTTTCTTTACTTCGGGGGAACTTAAAAGGTCTTTTTTTTTATTTAAAATAGAGAAATTTTAGTCTATTGTGTTGGGCCAAGTTTTGGGTCATTTGGATTATGATTTGGGCTCATTGCGTTGAGGCTTATATTGGGCCTAGGCCTAATTTTGCGGGAAGCACTCATATTATCTTACTTAGTAAAACCTAAAATACTTTTAAGGCATGATAGAAAACCCTAGAGATCTTGGAAAAAGAGGGATTGAAGGGGATTTAGGGGAACTTTGATTAATCATCGGTTCAAAGCAAGTATAGATTTGATTAAGAATACATTTAAATTTATGTTAGAATAATGATAATTTATTAGAATATATTAATACTCTTGTAAATTTAATTTTAATCTCAAAAAAACAATTAGATTAATTGTGAATCAAATCTTAATAATATTTTATGGAGGTAGTACAGTTTGATAATAAATCCTCATATTGAATCAAACTTCATTTTGTGTAACAAAACCATATTAATCTTACATACAATTTCTATCATGTTAATTCTATCATTAAATCAAATATGCGATAAACTTATAAGTTTGCGAACTTAATGGGTTATGTTATGATTTAAAAGTGTTTAGAGATTATAGAAGTTTAAGAACCTTTTCCAAGGTTATTCATGGCGGACTAGGGTTTCAAAGTTCATAATTTGGGGTTTAGGGAAGAAGAAACTAATTTTTCTCAGAGGTTAGAAATACGGTTCTGTGCGCAAGGTGAAAAAGCCCTCCGTGCACGGAAGCATGAGTAAGACATAGAATATACCTGTGCGCACCACTTTGGATAAGGATTCCAGTTTTTTGGTCTTCATGTGGCAATGTTTGGTCAACGTTTATGGAAAATCCTAGATTATTAATATAATTATTTTTCAATCTAACATGTTTGGTTTTGGGTCAAATGAATTTTATACATTTTGGATTATTACATCGATCCTATATGCTGAAATGCCTATCTCCTGAGTGAGACTAATGGGAGGATTCTCTTATACAACCTGGGGTATGGGGAACGTATATGTTTGGTGCGATGGTGTAGGGATTTCACCCATGTTGACACTATGAGGTTATAGGGTTGGAACGCACTAGTATGCATGAGTGATCCCCAAAGGTAATACGGATTGACCTTCGTACTATTATTTATGGAAACAAGAGTAGCCTATGATTTTTTTTGTGGGTTGTGTACATTCACAGATATTCTGGATTATGTGATTCTATTTTGCATTACATTGAGATGTTTTTACCAAAAATGATTTATACTAGTGACGTATATCTAGAAACTTATGACTTGGGAATAATGTGATGAATATACTAGAGACGTATATACTAAATTAGTGGCATGGGATTATTTGATACTAATAAACTTGAGACATACTTTTAGAATCATAACTAGAGACTGTTATTAATATTATGGTTAAGAAAAATTGTATTAATGCAAAAGGTTAATGTATAATATATGATTCTTAATACAAGAGATGAACTTATGAATGAGAAAGCAAAGCATACTTAATTAAAAAAATGAACACATACCACATGGGACTCATCTAGGGTTTGGGAGTAGAACCACTAGTTATTTTAGGTTGTTTGGGTTTGGTAATTTAAATAACTTAAAATGCACTTAATTTGGAAGGAATATATATTACTATTACTCTTCTTCTTCTTCTTCTTCTTCTTCTTCTTCTTCTTCTTCTTCTTCTTCTTCTTCTTCTTATTATTATTATTATTATTATTATTATTATTATTATTATTATTATTATTATTATTATTATTATTATTATTATTATTATAGTTATTATTATGGCCAAAATTTAGTTACTTTCTTACTCACTATAGACTTTTTAGGTTTAATCCTCATCTTTGAACTATTTTTTATAGGTCTTCGACCATCGTTGCGGCCATGGAATTGGGTTATTCATTGTAGGTGTACCTTTATATACATCGCGGTCTTTATTCCTAGGATGCAGACGCCTAGCAGTGTCATTCATTTACATGTTTATATTTTGTTTATGTTTCAATTTCAATAGTTGTAATTATTTTAATTTTTTCCCAAGTTAGATATTTTATGAGATATAATTGTATTTTAAGATGGATATTGTACCATTGAGATTCTATATTCTAGAGTTGGATTTGATTCTTATGGAAATGATTGGCATCAAATATGTTTTATTTGATTCAACATTTTATTATTTTGTATTTTATTTACTCATATCATTTTATATGTTTCGTTATAATGAGAATGTTACCAAGTGTGTTTTATTCCCATGAATTTTCTATTGGACATGATGAATCAATTTATGAATTTTATGGGGTATCACATTTTTTATGATAGCATTTCAAGTTCAAGTGTCCTAGGGTATTGAGTATGAGGGGGTATCACATTTTGTATGGGGTATCACATTTTGTATGAGACCTGAATTTTTTATGATAGCATTCCCATTGCATTCTTTGACTCTCATATATATTAATCGATTATGGTTGTACTCAATATAACGATTATCACTCAGGGGGTTTCGCACCATTGTTCCCGATGAATGATCTAGATAGACCCAAGTGTATCGGAAGGGTTCCTTATTTTTTTATTTCCTTTGTGAAATGTCCCGTGCATGAGGTTGGTTCCAGTTGAGAGTTAGGGAATATAGGGCATGGGACCTTTAGTATGTGCTTAGAATATGGGTCGTGGGGAAATTTTTTCCACTCACCATCCATAATAGTATAAGGAGCAAGTTCTAGAGACCTCATCAGGGAGACCACATAGTAACTAATATGGGTGAAGTTTGACGATCTTTATTTCTCCGCACTAGAATAGATTGATACAAAAGAGAAGAATGTTATTCCCATCATTAGCTAAGATATGAGAAGACATATTGCGTTCGCAAAATTTTTGCATAAAGGATTCGGTTGATGTTATTAGGTAACCGTCCTTCACAATTTGTGCCTAGGTGGTAGAAGTTGTCCTTTTACATCACTAAAATCATCATTATTATCCTAAATGTAGAGTTCATAAGATTGATAAGATTGGGTGGGAATAGGTCCAAAAGACTATATATAGTGTAGAATTGCCCCGAGCCGAGGAGGACCTCGCAAGAAGAGGAAACTACACAAGGGGAGTAGACCCTAAAAGGATCCTATAAGCAAATAGCCAGATTTTTTATGGCCATCAAAACCAAGGGAATTATGGCCAGTGGGCTCACGGCCAATGGAAAGAGGTTTGACGAGGCCAGTTTTAGCAGGACCGATCATAGAGATAGGATCAGTAGATCTGCCATTTTGATGGTTCCTTTAGAGGAAATTTTTACAATTAGGACGAGTGAGGACATTTAATTAGTAAATTCCTTATAGGCAAAGAGTATTATTGGTATAACACTAGTATATTATTATGTTTATGTTTATGGCTCATGTGCACGAATCTTTTTTTTACACCGAGGGGTTCTCATTCTATTATTACTAGTGTGATTGTGGAGATGTAACAACATATTTAGTCATCTCGGTATCATCCTCTTTGTTGATTTAGACATGTGGTCTTATAATTTTATTATTGGGCTTTTAATTAATAACTATGTATCATGTTCACATCGACTACCGCGAGTATGATTTTATGTCCGTCATTTTTTGTGCAAGGATTCTTTCTTACAGTTAATTTTAGGATTATGGGAAGGCCTAGCACATACGGGTGTTTCACAAATGTGAGCATGACATATGGGATTACCGTTTCTTAGAGATGGTACCAATTGTTAAAAGTTCTTTCAGTTTTATTTGAAGTGGTCTCGAGTTACCACCTACAACGGAGATCAACTACAACCTTAGTTTTGGCAGTAGCTTTAAGCCAATTATGAGGGCACATTATTTGTTGGCTTCATCGTAGATGAATGAATATGGGAGCAAACATTGTGACTTTTAAGCCCAAGGTTAGTTTGTAAGAGTATATCACCGTGAAAAAGCCCTAAACCTTTTCGTTAAAAGGTGGAAGATTCACTTTGTTTGTGTGGATCATCAAGAGTTGGTAAGTAAGGTCACGATGCAGAAAAATTATTTGTTGCCCCGTATCGAAAACCTGATAGATCAGCGAGGGAAGTGTCTTTGTTATGATGATTGAAGTGCACTCGAGTTATTACTAGGGGTGGGATTGGGGGGATTATATCTCAAAGACAGTTTTCTTAAGCAATATCGAGCAAACATGTTCTAGATCCTACCAATTGGTTTAACCTAATCTTCAATTATGATATTCTTTATTGTGTCTATCAATGAAATTTTTAGGAAAGATAAACATTTGTAGTAAATATGGAAATTATTCCAGATATTTCATCATGGGTAGTTCAATCCCAAGATGTAATACCCCGTACCTTTGAGAGTATTCCATTTCCACATGCGCATTGATTTATTAATTTAGTTGGGAAATTAAATTGGGTTTGATTAATATTAATTAGGGTGTTTAGGATTAATATTTATGATTGTTATTATTTACTTGTGCGTAATAAGTAAGTAGATATACGAACTACTATATTATCGTATAATGAGTGAAAAGAGATGGATTATTATATTATGGTTAAAGAGTTAATATGACAAATTTAAATGGTTGAAGGGCATCGCGCACTGTGTGCACGTGTTAGGGTCTGCTAATGAGATGCTAGAATATTTTTATTTCAGCGACTCAGATGGACTTTTTTAGTGCACAGGTGATCTTTAATGGGTCTAAATAGTCCAGAATAGGTACCCGAGGGTTATAGTTGGTCTCCAAGGCTTTTTAGACATAGTATGGCCCGCACTACACCAAAAGGCCAAATTGCCACGTTTGAGCCGGCCACCCTTATCACGGTCATTGACCGTGACAAAAAAAACACGCATTTTTTATCACGGTCAATGGTCGTCCGTGATAAATGTACTTGTCATGGACTTATCACGGTCAGTGACCGTGACAATCTTAGAAAGTTGTCACGGTCAAAGACCTTGATAGGTCCGTGACAACTTTTCCAGTAAAATAAACCCTTCTCTCTTTTTTTCCCACTGTTTTGTTTTTCCACACTCTCTCTCTCTCCCCCCCTTTGTGTGTATATGAATATGTGTGCGTGTGTGTGTGTGTGGTGTGCTGCATATGTGTGTGTGTGTGTGTGTTTGCTACGTGCGTGTGTGGGTGTGTGCGTGTGAGGGGGTGGGGAGCAGTGTGGGTGGGTGTGTGCAGGTGTGAGTGGGGGGGTTGGAAGGGGCAGTGTAGTGTGCGTGTTTGTGGGTAGTAAGGGTGGGGGGTAGGGTGTGTGTGTGTGCGCGCGCGTGTATGTGTGTGTGGTGTGTGGGGGGGGGGGGTAATGAAACAATTAGGTTTTTATACGAAAATGTGTAAAAACCCAAATATATGTTGTACCCTTAACTATAAATACCCAAATATTGTTGGATAATACATAATGATAAGTAATTAACCCTTTAGATTCTCCCCATTGTTGGTCTCAAACGTAAATGTGTAAATGATGATTCTCCCCATGTTTAAGAGGCTTAAAGTTCAATTTGAGATTTTTCTCATGAAATAGTCATAATAGGAATTGGAATTGGGACTTACAATTATTATTGTTATTTTAATGATGACTTTAATTGGATATAAATGATTTAAGAGCCTTTAGATCCCCCTTATTAATTGTTGGTTTCAAATTAGTAAGTAGTTAGTTTGAATTGATGTTTGGGATTTTTAGTAATTGTGCATATTATGAGTTAGATGTTGTTATTTTGGAATTTAGAATTAAGTTGTTAAACATTAACATTACACCGTGACAGTTTAAACGGACAAATTTATTAATAAAATATAGCTTTAATTATAAATTTAATTGTATAGATTTAATTGTATAGCTTTAATGATGATATATTTATAAGACGTGATGAAATGAATTAATTGAGTAGATGAATTAGAAGGAGTACGGGATACACATTTGTTGGTTTGTTGTTGTTGGATTATAGTGGACCGATGTTGGGTTGGTTAATTTTGGAAGTGGCATGACCACTGGATTATTATCCAATTGGGGGGGGGGGTCAAATTTTTTCTAAAATTAATTCGTGTAACGAACAACATTTTATTAATTCACATAATTAGTATGTTTCATTTATGATAATTAAATGAAACGTACTTGAAATTACATATAGTGCGCATAGATACTAGCCTTCTAGTACTTATCCGTTCGAGAGTCATTACTCCTGTAATGATATCTCCTGAATTGTCCCGCTTGGGACTGCATAATTTCTATATAATAACATTCTTAGTGGCTTAAACTTATTACTTTTGGAGGAAGTTATGCAGTTCTATCCTAATGTTCTCTGGGTACATACTGGATTGGCAAGTGTGAGTGTTATTTCAATTGATAAATTGAAAGAACACTCACACTTGCAAATCTACGTCGTGTACTTGGAGAACTATGGGGATATGCTGCCGAATTTTTATCAAATCATAATATTGTGCATGAGATGTTAAGTATATTACAAAAATATGCGGTCTTGAATGGGATAGGACCACTAACCTTTATAGGAGATGGAGGAGATAGAAATTAATATGATAAATTGAATTTGAATTTGAAATTTAAAAATCGAATATAAATAAGACATAATTAAATGAAACGTATTATAAATCTAAGTTTTGTTTATACTATTCCACGAATACACGCTTCTTACCATTAATAGGTGATTGTTTGTAGTAGCTGTGATGGGATATCCTAAATACAAAGTGTGGATGGGTAAGACAAATAGATAGGGGGATGTGTTTCATAGAGGTGCTAATGAATTTGTGAAATATGCAAAGAGATGTCATAATGATGAAGAGTTTCCGTGTCCGTATGCTAGGTGTGAGACTGGTAAGGTGTCTGAGTGGAAAATAGTTGAACTACTTTTGTTAAGATGGGGTATGTAAGATAATTATCGATTTTGTAGTTTTCACGGGGAATTAAAAGTTCCTTTTGTCCTCGAACAACCTTTATGAAAACCTTCAATAAGTAGGATAAATGTAGAAGGGGATGACGTAGATCATAATATGTTATAGGATTTAGTTGATGATGCGTACGACCTTCATGAAGTGGAAGAGAATGAGGTCACTAACGATGTACAAGGTTCAGGTGATCATAAAGATATCAGGATAAACCTTGACGATGACTACCAAATTTTAAAATTTAAAGCGACCCAATCGTTTTACTTTGGTTGTGAGAAAGACAAAAAAAAATTACATTCCATGGGTTATTTACATAGTTTAAAGACCCAATATAATTTGTCTGGCAATAGCGTGACAGGAATTCTGAATTGGGTGAAGCGATTGCTACCCAAGTAGAATACGCTTCCAAATAGTTATCCTATTATGAAGAACGGTTTGAAAGGTTTGGGAATGAAGTGTAAATAAATTCATGCTTTTGTGTATGACTGCATACTATACCGAAAGAGTATGAAAATCTCGATCGGTGTCTGGTATGCGATGAACCTAGATATGTCCAATCTACTGGCAATGAAGGCACAAGATCAAAAGTGCCTCAAAAAGTGTTGAAATATTTTCCCATTGGGCCTAGATTAAAATGGTTTTTCGCAGTACCATGGATAGCAGAGGCAATGAGTTGGCATGCTAGGGAAAAAGTAGAGGATAATCTCATGCGTTATCTTATTGATTCTACAGCTTGGAGGAGGATGAGTTATGAGTATCCCTATTTTGCTCAAGAACAGCGTAACATTTGTTTGGTTATATCAACAGATGGTTTTAATCCAAACTAAGCACCAATAATAGTGTGTGGCCAGTAATCCTAGATCCACTCAACCTCCCTCCTTCACAGTGTATGAGACTTGAATTTTTAATGTTGTCTTTATTGATACTCGGGCCAAATGCACCAAATGATGACATCGATATCTACTTGGATCCTTTGGTAGAAGAATTAAATGAGTTGTGGGAAGAGGGTGTGCAAGAATTTGACTCTTTTAAAAAAGAAGAGTTTACGCTGAAAGCTATGTTAATGTGGGCAATTCATAATTTCAAGCTTATGGGATATTATCCGGTTGTATAGTACATGGTTATTTGGGGTGTCTTATTTATGGAGAGGAGATTGACTCTCTTCGTCTCCCTACTAGATCAAAAATGTATACCATTACCATAAGAGGTTCCAATTTTTTATCAGCCGGGGTTGAACATAGGCAACCGTCGAGAAAACTTTCACGTTCAGAAATTGAAATTAAGTCTTCTAATTGTGGCCCTAATATGACAGGTAAGAATCCTAAATTTAAGAATGTAAAGCATAAGAAGACCCCAACTGGGAATGAAACTGAGACAAGAAAGGCATAGTCTGGGAGGTCAATTTTATTTAACTTGCCTTATTGGAAGAATAACCCGGTGCACCATGTATTGGATGTGATGCATGTAGAGAAGAACATCGTTGAACATATTGTGGGCACATGCCTTGGGGGGATTCATTCGAAGAATGGAGAAAATGCACGAAAAGACCTTAAATTGTTGAAACTTAAGCCACAACTATGGTTGAAAGAAGATAGTAGGGGAAGGAAAATAATCCCCCCTGGTGCATTTACTTTGACGAGTGGGGAAATGAAGGTGCTTTTAGACACAATACATAAGTTGAAGGTTCCATCTAATTTTCCGTCCAACTTGCAAAGGATTTTGAATTATGTTACCCATGATTTATATAAGTGTAAGTCCCACGATTGGCATGTGATCATGCAATTGGTTCCTCTATTGTTTAAGCACTGTTTCTCTAAGCACAAGGATTTACGTAGGGCTATTATGAAAATTAGTATCTGCTTCTCACTTTTGTGTGAGAGGGTAGTCAATCAATAGTGGTCGCAAAATTGGCGGTGACTGAAGCGATTTGTGTGTTGGATAAGTAATTTCCCCCATCATTCTTTGAAATAAGTGTTCACTTGTTGGTACACCTATGCGAAGAGGCACTTCTTACGGTCCAGTTAGATATCGGTGGATGTATCTGTTTGAAAGATTGATGAATACATGACACATTGCAGGATCAATTGCAGAGGAATACATCACCGTGGAGTCATCAATATATACTCGGGAATATATGCCTAACTCGACCAGCGTTGATGAGATTGATGAGTTCGTTGACGAGGTTGGTCATGTGATGGGCAAACGAGTGAAATTAACGAGTTTACAACATAAACAAGTAGCTCACTATCTATTTGACACACATGAAGATGTCGACGAATGGAAAAGGTAAGTTTAAATTATTTAAAGTTTTACATTATTTTAGATTATTTTATACATGATTAATTTTGTAATATGTTTGTCACATTAATATTATGCAGAAAATATGAAGCCTATGAGAACAATAAAAGACAAAAATCAATGGCACAATCAGACAACAAATTTAGGTTGTGGTTGTCACACGAGGTAATTATAATGAAAATGGTTATTATATAGAGTTACATTATAATAAAACTTTATAACTAACCTAATTAATTTATCTATATTCTCATCTCTTAAAGACGGGTGATGCGACATCATGGCTTGCTCGTCTAGCCAGTAGACCCTTGTTCATGGTATAAGAGTACAAAAAGTATCGATTGAACGATTGTGTAAGGTTGTACGAGGAAAGTACAAATGTACAGAACTCGGGAATTTAATACAAGGATCTTAATTTCTTTCAAGCGAGCGCAGAATATAAAAACCTCGTTGAAGCTGAATTGACTTACTATGGTATAATTCGAAATATATTTGAATTGGACTATGTAAGCTTCAAAGAGGTTGTATTTTACTGTGATTGGGTAAGAATTGAGGATAAAAATACTTGTAAAGTTGATCCTGGCACCAATTTGATCATGATTGACTTGCTCAAGTTGAAGAGCAACGAACACGTGAGCGATGAGCCATTTATTTGAACAATTCAGAAGGTCAAGCAAGTATTTTACTCGGAGTATATAAACCACGAGTCATGATCAATCGTCCTACATGCGCCAAAGCATCTAAACAGTAGTGTCGATGACTTGGATGCTCCTACCGAATATCAATTCATTTTTTATGATAACCCAAATTTGAAACAATTTTTAGATTTGTAATAAGCATTCCAATTTGATCATGATTGACTTGTCCAAGTTGAAGTGCAACGAACACGTGAGCGATGAGCCATTTGTTTGTGCATTTCAAAAGGTCAAGCAAGTGTTTTACTCAAAGTATATCAACCACGAGTCATGTTAAATTGTCCCACATGCGCCAAAGCATCTAAACAGTAGTGTCGATGACTTGGCTTCTCCTACCGAATATCAATCCATTTTTTATGATAACCCGAATTTGAAACAATTTTTAGATTTGTAATAAGCATTCCAGTTATCAGACAATAGTTTAATGCTTTTATCGGACATCAGTTTACTGCTTTTAATTCATTTGTACTTGATCATTTTCTCTCTTTCTCTCTTTCCTTTGTATATGTGTGTGTGTGGTCGGGGAGTTTTCGACTATTTTCTAAAATTACTTCGTGTCATGACCCATTCGAGATTGACATGACCACATAAAATGTTTGTATGTCTTCTTCGTGTGTGTGTGTGTGTGCAGGTGTGTTTTTATTCTTCTAATTCATTTGGATTTGTACTAATAATAATAATTTTTACAAAAAATATCTTCTTTAGGGATTAAGGAAAGGACGATAATGATGATAATGATGATGTCTTCTTCAGGGCTCGGCAGTAGCGGAGGTGACGAGGGCTCCTCGACCCCTAGGCTCCCCAAATGGGGTAAATTGGGAATGGTCGTTGTGAACACGACGGGCTTATTGACTAGATCCCTCGAGCTGGTGAAGACGATTATCGTCCAGGGGTACACTAGTTGGAGGAGGTTCCAAATGATCTCAAGTTAGCTATTTGGGCGGGACTACAGGTACTGTATTTCAATTTCAATTTCAATTTCAATTTCAATTTCAATTTCAATTACAATTACAATTACAATTACAATTACAATTACAATTACAATTACAATTACAATTACAATTACAATTACAATTACAATTACAATTTCAATTTCAATTTCAATTTCAATTTCAATTTCAATTTCAATTTCAATTTATATTTATATTTATATTTATATTTATATTTATATTTATATTTATATTTTTATTTATTCGCAACTACCACTTACAATATTTTTATTTTGTATTTTTTTGACAGGAACAATTCAGCCTACCCCTAGAACTCCGCGATTTTGTGTTGGAGAAGTTGAGGGAGCAATACAAGACATGGAAGAAGAATTTGCGAGCTCGATACTTTGGTAAGACTCAGGACTCCATTATCAGAATGCGTGATTCCATCCCATCGAAGGAGTCGATCGCATTGGCACAATGGCAAAATTTCATTGACAATGAGATCGAGGAGCGACAATTGGCATCTCTCCAATCGGGGAGGGAAAATCGAGAGAAAAAAATGGACGCGCGCTACTCTGGTTGGACGTCTTACACCGAGGTGGAGCATATGATGGTAAGTTTTTATTTTTTATAATTATAAAAATATGTTATTCTGCATTATTTTACTTTGTGTTACTTACTAATTATGCATTATTTTATTTGAGGGGACGGGGAGTGGCCCTGGGGTGGGCCATATAGGCTCGATGCCTATGTGGCAGTTCGGACGAAGAAGGGAAAGGATAAGGATTTGTCCCCAAGCGTCGTGACCATAATTGTAAGTAATCTGATAGTATAATTTTTTTGAATTACGTTATAATTTTTTTATTTACTTATTTAACTAATCGTGTGCTTTTTGTTGTTTCAGGCAAAGCTTAAGGAAGTGCATGAGTCGCAGTCTGATGCCGACAAGGCATATTTGTCCACAGATGCACTCATCCAAGTGCTTGTCGCTGATTGCAAGGGGAGGAATAGGGGGGTGATCTCACAGGTGGGAAAACCTAGGATCACCGAAATGGAGATGAGCAACACTGGGTTGGCTCGTCGGGTAGACATGCATGACGCAAAGTTATTAAGGTTGGAGGCGACGGTCCTAGATATGTACGCATTCATGAAGCGTCAGTTGGGCGAAAAGGGCAAGGGCAAGGGAAATGGGAATATGGTGGAGGAGGAGGTGGATAAGGACGAGGACGTGAAAGTGGACGTCGTTACTTCATCGTCAATATGCGTGGACTCACAGCTTGATGATCCAGTCCCCTACTTGGCTCCCCTTCAGTGGCCTATGTTAATAATCGATTGGCCGAGCGTTTTTTTATGCGACATATATGATGGCCAACGGATAGTGAGGGGGTTAAGGGATCAGAATACCATCCCGGGTATACCGTTTCACGGACGTACCCTTCAAAACATCGAGGCCAAGGTGCTCATCACGCATGTGATGCCCAAAAAGGAGAACTCCGCATTGTGGTTGCGTGAACATTGCGGCGTGACGCATATTAGGGGGTGTCTCAATGCGTATATCGTGTGGCCTTACTTACTCCTCGAACCTACCCCAAACTCTATGGCGTGACATTATTTGTATGTATTTTTATTTGGACACTTGGATTATATTTGAATTGTTTTGATTTGTTACATTTCGGTTTGGATATGGAAGTATATATATACAATGATTTGGTGCATTATTTATATTTTATTTAGTTATATAATGTTTGAACATATATGATTTTGCTAAAACAGGTACAAATATACTGTTGGGCAGTGGCAGTGGCCAAACTGCCTTGCATTGTTTTTTAAATTCTGCCCAGACTTATCACGGTCATTTATCGTGACAAGTCTGTGACAAAGGAAACTTATCACGGACTTGTCTCGGTCAATGATCATGAAAAATTTTAAAGTTTGTCACGGTCTTTAGCCGTGACAAACCTTGTCAAGTCAAAGACCGTGACAGGACTGTGATAAGTCAAACAAACTTATCACGGTCAATGACCGTGACAATAAAATATGTCACCCCCAGACTTGTCATGGTCATTGACCTTGACAATCCGGCAATTTTGGTGTAGTGCCCTATGGGGATATGGTCGTATTTTCACCCTTAGGACTAAACCTAAATAAGAAATTTGGATTTAATTAAGAGGGTATCTAAGGTTAGGTTGGGTGCATGTTATTCTCATTTTAGCATCTGCTTAGTGGGGATTAAGTGAGAGATCAAAGAGAACAGAAAAGAGGTGAAAAAGAGAGAAGGAGAACTTGGAAAAGAAAGGAAAGGCCATATCCGAATACAGTTAATCTCTATACATGTCAAGCTTCAGATTTTAATCCATCAAGGCAAGTATTTACTTGCTGTAGATTTGAGATTTTCTGTAGTGTATTATGTTCATGTTTAATTAGTAATTAATTTGGGAATTTAAGATGAAATTTTGGGGATTAATTGAGAGGAAAATGTTTGTGTTTAACCTATGATCATGATTGAGAATTAATAAGGGAGAAATTCATGATTTAAATCTAGGAATGTAAACATGAAGAACATTCATAGGGTTAGATCAATGAATTTTAAAGATTAATTAATTTTGGATTAAGTAAATTAAATTAATGAATAGGAATCCTTGAGATTTAATGTTGAATTCAGGTTTAGATCGAGGTTAAAATACTTCTGGGATGATTGTGTATTGGATTGGAATTTAAATTTATGGTTTTGGAGGCTTGGGACCTCCATTAAAGGTTTTCGAAAGTAAAAATTTGAGGTTGAAGACGAAGGGCCACCCAACCAATCAAATCGGTTTGCTGGGGGAGAAAAATTGGTTCGCTTCAGTGAACGGGTTTAGTCTGCCAACGAACCAATTCGGTTTGTTGGCCTATATTGACTTTTATTGTTCATTATTTGACCTGTTAGTGTTAGATAAATGCGTGTGGTTTTTTTGGGTAGATTGGTATTTCCTTGAAAAATTATCAGGGGTTGGTGCATGTTTTAGGCTAGCTATTAGATGGGTTAGAGTGAGACGAATTAGATTTCAAGTGAGTGAATAAAAAAAAGTAGCATTGAAATCAATTTTTACTGACCAATCAGAATTTCCTCCCACGATCTATAATTGCCTCAAAAGGTTCAATATAAATACATTATTGGACCTTTTGAATAACAGTTAAGAAGATCTTATTAAAATTGAACATTTTTTCTCGGGAAGTCAGTTTGGACTTCAATATTGGTAGACTAGTATGCTATGAGATTTTCATACAAAGTCAATACTATATATATACACACACACATAAAGTGGGCCGTCACCTTAGCATTGACAAATAGGTGTTGAATTGATTCCCAAGTCATAGTAATTTTGCATGATCACTATCCATATGTGAGGATATGTATTAGTTTAAAGACCGATTAATCATGGTGTGGTATGGTTGCAACCCCCGAACGTAAATTTATGAACGCTTCCATTTGTTTGTGTTTATGCATTGGGTTCAATGGTGAGATTTCAACCCGGTGGACCAGTTGTGGTAAGTAGTATACCTGGATACCTATAGCACACAAGGGATGCATCCGGGAGGTCCGGATCTGGGGATGCATTTTATACGTATATAGCGAGTGATATATATGCATGTTTATATGAGATAGTGAGTGAATATACTTTTATATCATGTGTATAGCTATGAAAATATACAAATTGAAGGTAGTGAATATTAACTAATGGTGACTATTAGCGGGTTGGTCTATGTTAGTGGTTATTGCTCTATTTAGACTCGGTATTATTATTAGGTTAATAAAATGAATACGTTAGGTGCGCATTAGAGATGGGAGGTGAGGAAAGGTTTCAGGTGAGTGCGACTTGTTTACATTTGAAGCATTTAAATACTTGAAAATATTTTCAAATGTTTTTCGAGCTTTGAACCACAGTCAAATTATTTTTCAAAACCCAAAGTATTTAGTAGCAAGGATAGCATGGATAGTATCTTCGTCATGCCATTACGTGAAGTAGCTGTAGAAGCTGCGAGATTTGATTGTAGCCGCTTGAGTTCATTTAGTTTCAGTACCTTTTAAGCATGTTACCCGTAGATAGATAGGAGTTTTCATTTATGTCAGATGTTTCTTGTTACTTCTCAGTAGTAAGTTTACTTCAATTAGTTATGGTAGCCAATAATTTATTCAGTTTACAATATTTATGCTTATTTGCCTCTCCGTTCTTTTGTTATTTTATTTGGTGTATGTTTATGTTGGTTTTGTTTATATATATATTTGTTTCGACAGTGATGCTAAGAATGAAATCATAATGATTCCCATTTAATTTTAATAAAGGCTTGATCAATCAATATTCGGGGTGTCATAGTTGGTATCAGAGCATCATGTTCTAGTGTCCTTTAGGATTCTATGTTGTCAAAGTTGTGTTTCTTTAATATAAACCCCTATGTTTAGGATGGTTTTTTCATATTATGCACTTTCATTCTTCTATTATTGTCTATTTAAGTGGAATATCATAAAATTTTGGTTTGGTTTTTTATGCCAAACACCAGGTTCGGGAGACTAGCACAGGCAGCGAGAAGGGACACAAAGTGGGAGGCTCAGTCAGAGCCGCAGGCAGTCCAGGGGATAGTGACCACGACAGAGGTTCCAACCATCATGGCACAGGAATTTAACGCTTCTATGACAACTATTGTACAACACCTGCCTCGGGTAGAGTCATAGCCACCAGTGGTAGTACAAATATAGACTCATGCTTCCGTTCATGTGGGAGTGAGTTAGGGAGGCATTTCAAAAGGGCCTTGCACCAGAGTTTCAGGGCAGTGTAGACATGGTTGCAATTATCAAATGGAAGAAGTATATCAAGAGGCATCTTCATATGGTTAGAAGCAGCGACACTGAAAAGCAACTACTAGATACTTTTAATCTAGTTGGGGCAGTTTTTCAGTGGTGGGAGTCAGTCACCAGACCAGAGGAGAGGGATATTATGACAATTTAGGAATTCTAGGTGATGTTTAATCACAAGTTCTTTTCGTCAAGTATGCGGACAGAGATTTTTGGAGCTCACACAGAATGGACGGACAGTGGCCGAGTATGAGAAAGAGTTCACTTTTGATGGCGAACTTGCTGCCTGATGAGGTGAACACGGACGAGAAAAGGATATTGAAGTTCGTGGACTGGCTCATGTGGAGGATATATTAGCATCTATTTGGTGAGCCGACATTTAGGACTTACATTGATGTCGTTAACACCGCATTGGTACCCTACTATGATCATTGCTTCTATCTAAGGGAAGAAAATAAGATAGGAGAGTCAATCCACCAGGGCAAAACTAGGGGTAACAAGCTAGATAGGATGAGGAGGGTCCCAGTAAGGGGAATCATCTAAGAGTTTCAGGCCTAAAGATAGTGGGTATAGGAAGCTCCATCAAGGCCAACAGCTTGCTCCTCAGGGCCAGCAAGGGTAGGGGAACCAGACTAGAGGCCACCATGGGCTGGGAATATTAGGTCCAATGATCGTTGCAGCTTCGCGAGGGCCAGCAGAGCCAAAGGTTGGAAGACTTTACAGGGAGGTGTTTTTTATGTGGGGAATACGACCACATGTGGCGTTCTTTACCGAATGGGGTTAGATATCAAGAGCAAGATGCCCAGCATGGGTAACAACTACTGCATCTACTGGCATCGCCAGCAGTTCCAATGATGCCACCTCATAAGGGTCAATTATAGTTGAGGGATATCGATAACCTTCGTGGTCCAATTATGCCACCAGCACCACTAGCAATTGAAGGTATGTTTCCTATACATTTGCACATAAAATGAATATTATCTAACATGGGAGCATCACGTTATTTTATTAGCACTATATTCACATGGGAAACGGTATTAGTGGATATAGTGTCTGATACTATTATGATCGAGATTCATCATTAGGTGGCGGGGCTCTCATCCATCCCACTTATAGGGTAATGGTGTGGACATAGGGAGGTTATGTTTGGTAGAGGATTTTCTTATTTTGGGGATGGACTGGTTAGTGACATACAAAGCGATGGTGGACTGTTATAATAGGACTTTTATGTTTATTATTCCCGGGCAGGATATGTTTCTTATGGCGATATCCTATCCCGAGGGAGGGTCGAGCACGCATTTATATTACATCAAGGAGGAGACTTCAAAGGGTATTATCTCATTTGATTCGATCCCTACAATTAGGGAATTTTCTAATGTATATCAGGAGATACCGGGGTTATCGCTAAGTTGAGAGATTGGTTTTATGATCGACTTAGTGTCGGGGGCTTGGTCGATAGCACATGATCCATATCGTATGGCTCTATTAGAGATACGGGAGTTGAAGATCAAATTTAGCAACTTTTGGAGCAGGGTTTTATTCATATGATTACATCACCTTGGGGTGCCCCAGTACTCTTTGTAAAAATTGAGATGGGTTGTTGACTACCAGGAATTGAATAAGGTCATGATTTGAAACAAGTATATGTTGTTGCGTATTAATGACTTATTCGATCAAATGAGAGGAGAAGCCTACTTCTTTAAGATTGATTTGAGATCAGGGTACTATCAATTACGTATCAAAGAGAAGTATGTCCCTAAGATTAAATTTTTGACGAGATACGGTTCTTACGAATTCAGGGTTATGCCATTTGGACTAACCAATGCACCAACAGTTTTCATGAATCTTATGAATATAGTGTTCAGGGACTTCTTATATCAGATTGTCATTATTTTCATAGATGACATCCTGATTATTATTAAATGAAGGGCAAGCATTCAGATCATTTGAAAATAGTTCTTCAGACTTTACGAGATCATCAGTTGTATGCCAAGTTTGAGAAATGCAAATTTTGGTTACAAGAGGTGCATTTATTGGGTTATATATTCTCCAACAGGATTATTTCGATGAATCCAAGTAAATTTTTAGCGATGAGAGAGTAGGGCTAACCCACGACACTGTTAGAGGTTCATAGTTTTTCGGGGTTAGCAGGTTACTATCACGGGTTCATCACAAGTTTTTTGACGATTATGGGTCCCTTAATGAATTTATGATACATCAGCACCAGTGGTCGCAATGCCTAGGGGAGGAGTGGAGTACTTTGTTTTTACTGCGTCCTTATATGGACTTAGGGGAATTTTATAGCAAGAGGAGAGTGCTATAGATTTTGCATTCCTCAAGCTAAAGCCCCATGAGAAGAAGTATCTCACTCATAACTTGGAGTTAGGAGCAGTTGTTTTTGCCTTGAGGATTTGGAGGCGCTACTTATTAGGGGAAAAGTTTCGTTCGTTCATGGACCACAAGTCACTGCAATATCTTTTCACATAGAATAAGCTAAATATGAGGATGCACATATGGCTTGGTGAAGAATTACCAGTTCAACATTTAGTATCATTCGAGGAACGCTAATGTGGTGGCATATACCTACGAGACGGTTAGCAGCAATCCAAAACGCGAAGTGGGATGAGCTTATCCGAAGGAGGAGGTAGTTAGGGCTTATATACCAGTGATGACTGGCACACTCGAGATCATTTTAAGGGTTTGAAGGCACAGGTTGGGGATCCCTTTTTTCAGGACAAGGTACGACATTTATTGGCAGATGGAGCGGAGTCCTACTTAGTTAGTTATGAGGGTGGCGTACGCTTTAATGGGAGGTTGATTATCCCAAACTACAAGAACCTACGATGCGTTGTTATGGAGAAGTTGCACGGGTCATGATTTTTAGTTCATCCTGGAGGGAACAAGATGTATAAGGATATGAGGAGGCATTATTAGTGGTATAGTATGAAGCGGTACATAGCAAAGTTTATTTTTAGTTGCACCACTTGTTAGGTGGTAAAGGTTGATAATTAGAGATCAATTGTTGGAGATTCCAGTGTGTAAATGGAAGAGTATATCGATGAATTTTATGATGGGGTTAATGACATCATAGAGGGTCATGATTCCATCTGGGTTATTGTGAACCATTTAACTAAGGTAGCTCATTTCTTACTTATTCGGGGGGACTACATGACAGGGTAGCATGCCCAACTCTTCATTACAGAGATAATGAGACTGAACGGAGTTCTCGTTAACATTTTTTTGGATTGGGACAAGATATTTGTTTCCCCATTCTAACAAAGCTTTTAGGAAGCGATGGGACGGAATTGCATCTAAGAATGACATATCACCCGCAGACCGATGGCTAGACGACGAGGGTGAACAGATATTAGAGAATATAATGAGGATGTGTATTTTGTATTTTAAGGGTAGTTAGGAGCAGTACTTACCGTTAGTGGAGTTCGCTTATAATAACTCATACTAGTTTATCATTATAATGTAACCTTAGGAGGCTTTGTATAGGATACCATATCGTTCACTCTCGTGATGCTTAGAGGTGAGGGACAACAATTTTCTCGATCCAGACATGATTCAGGATACATCGACAAAGATTGAGTTGATTAGGAGTCGTATTCGGGTAGCTTAGGATCTTCAATAGAGTTACACCGATTCGAGCCGAAGATTCTTAAAGTTTGACATGGGTGATCAGGTGTTGTTACGGGCATCTTCCATGATGGGAATGATGTAGTTTGGGAATAAGGGTAATTTGGCACCTAAATATGTGGGGAATTTTCCCATTATTGAGAGGGTAGAGTCAATTGCCTATAGGCTTGCCTTACTAGAGCACTTACAACGGATTCATGATATGTTCCATGTGTCATCCTTGAGGAGGTATCTCAGGGATGAATTGGCTTACCATCATATAGCATTGGAATATATATATTTTCAATCGAACATTACTTACAAGGGGAGACCTATTATTATTTTAGTTCATAGAGAGTGGAAGCTTCGGTAAAAGGTGGTACCATTAGTACGTGTGCAGTGGGGGCATCACAATGTCACCGAATCGACCTGGGAGAGTGAGGATGACATGCAAGAAAAATACACAGACCTTTTCATGGCATATACATTCAAATTTTGAGGACAAAATTTCGTTGTTAAGGGGAGAATGTAATACCCCTTTTTTAGAATATTTCATTTCCACGTGTGAAATGATTTATTAATTTAATTGGAAAATTAAATTGGGTTCGATAAATATTAATTAGTTAGTTTGGGATTAATATTAATGATTATTATTTACTTGCGTATACTAAGTAAATAGCGATGTGAACTATTATATTATCGTTTAATGAGCAAAAAGTGATGAATATTTATATTGTCGTTATAGAGTTAATACGACAGATTTGAATGGTTTAAGGGTGACGCATATTATACGCACATGTCGGGACCAGTTAATGAGATTGTGGAACATTTTTAGTTTGGTGACTCATATGGTCTTTCTGAGTGCACCGTGATCCTAAATGGATTGACATAGTCCAGAATAGGTACTCGGGGGTTATAGTTGGTCCCCGAGGCTATTTAGACATAATGTGGTCCATATGGGGTATGGTCGTCTTTCTACCCTTAGGGCTACACCTAAATAAAAAGTTAGGTTTTAATTAATAGGTATTTAAGGTTAAGTGAGGTGGATGGAAACTTCATGTTAGCCTCTTTAAGTTAGGATTAAGGGAGAAAAAAAGAGAGGGAAAACTTGGAGAAAAAGGGAAGGACCATCTCTAGATTTAATTCATCTTTAAACGTGTCAAGCTTCGAATTTTAATCCAACAAGGTATGTATTTAATTTCTTTAGATTTTTGATTTTTTGTAATTAATTATGGTCATAGCTAATTAGTAAATTAATTTGGGAATTTAAGGTGAAATTTTGGGGATTAATTGAGTGGAATTAGTTTGTTTTAACCTATGATTATGATTGAGAATTAATAAGGAAGAAGTTTGTGGTTTAAATTGGGTAATGTGCATATGAACATGAAGAACATTGATAAGGTGTTAGATAAATGAATTTCAAAGATTTATTAATTCTTGATTAAGTAAATTGAATTAACGATTAGGATTCTTTAAGATTTAATATTGGATTCGGGTTTAGATTGGGGTCAAAATACTTCTAGGATGATTGTGTATTGGTTTAGGATATAAATTTATGGTTTGGGAGGCTTGGGATCTCCATTGAAGGGTTTTGGAGGTAAAGACGCGAGGTTAAAGACGAAGGGAAACCCAACAAACTGAACTGGATTGTTGGGGGAGTAAATCGATTCGCTTAGATGAATAGGTTCGATCTTCTAGCGAACTGGTTTTGTCTGTCAGTGAATTGGTTTGGTTTGTTGGTCTATTCGAATTTTTTCTGTGTTATTTTGACCCCTTAGCATTGGATAAATGGACAAATGGGTTTTCAAGGTAGATTGGGATTTTCTCGGAACATTATGAGGGGTTGGTACATGTTTTAAGCCAATAGTTAGTTGGGTTTGAGTGAGATGAATCGAATTTCAAATGATTGAACACTTAAATGGAAAATAGAAAAGTCAGTTCGGACTTCGGTATTGGTACACTAGTACTCTGTGGGATTTTCGTACGAATCCAATACTATATATAAGTGATTGTTTATGTATTTGTTTGGAACATACCTACCTGGTAGTGCTATCATAGGAGGTTGCGCATAGTGTAAATTCCACCCTGGCGTTTACAACAGGTGTTATATTGATTCCCAAGGTCATAATACTATTGTATGACCACTATCCACGTGTGAGGATATGTATTGGTTTGGAGATCTATTGTGCCAACCCCCAAAAATATGTTTATGTCTGCTTCCATTTATATGTGTTTACGCTTTGGGCTCGATAATCAGATTCCGACCATTTGGTCCAGTTGTGGTACGTGGTATACTTGTAGCCCGATAGCACACGAGGGATGCATCCTCAAGGTCCAACTATGGGGATGCGGTTTATATGTACATAGCGAGTGGTATATATGTATGTGTATATGAGATAGTGTGTGAATATCTTTTTATATCATTTGTTTAGCTATGAAAATATATTGAGTAAAGGTATTACATATTAGCTAAATGGAGACTATTAGTGAGATGGGCAATGTTAGGAGTTATTGTCCTATATAGGTTAGGTATCATGATTAGGATAATAAAATGAATACGTTAGGTGTGCACTGTAGATGCGAGGTTAGGAAAGCTCTTCATTATGTCTCTTCATTATGTCATTGCATGCAGTAGCTGTGGTGCTGTGAGATTTTATTATAGCCACCTCAGTTCATTCTATCGAGATAGGATTCAGTTTCTGTATTACCTTTTAAGAATGTTGTTCGTAGATGGATAGGACTTTTCATTTATGTTAGGTATTTCTTATTACTTCTTACTAGTACGTTTACATTAATTATTTGTGGTAGTTGATTAGGCATAAATTTTTCCCATTTATCCCCTTAATTTAGAGGCTTTTATCGCTTCGCAAAGTGTAATTCGAGTGTATTTATATCATATCATTGCTCTTGATAAGTTTCTAATGAGTACGCCGAGTTTCGTATTTTCTTTATCTATTTCGCAGGTGTTCAGTTTTTTAATCCGAGTCCCGTACCAAAAGCTTCAAAGAAGTGCAAGAGGGAAAGATTTTTGCAAAGACTGTCAAGACAGAACCGAACCTCAGTGGAAAGAAAAGGACCGATCCCATACTGGGAAAGTTCCTATAAAGACTGTCAAGACAGGCCGAACTGAAGGGAAGAAATAACGAACCGATCCTACACCTGGAAAACTTCCTATAAAGCATTATCAAGATGGAACCGAACCAAACCAAACCGAAGTAGAGGAAAAACAAACCAATCCCATGCTCAAAGAACTCTCTGTAAAAGATGTCAAAGACAAAACCGAACCGAACCCCTTAACAGGATCGGTTTTATTCTCGATTATTCGAACTTATCCACTTGTAAAAATTAGAATCCTGCTTGGTTGAAACTCTTAGATTTCGTAGATTATAAATTGTAACTTCTCCCAAACATTAAAGAGGCTTCTACTTCGTGAAGGAAGCAATTGTAATTATTTTTAGAGGAGAATAACACATAAACTCTAGTTTTGATTCCAGTAAATTTCTTCCAATTCCTTCTTTAATTATTGCAGTAGTTCTTTTGTTAGTAAGTATTTTTCATTTTTCTTCTTCTTCATTCTTAGTAAAAATGTTCTTTTTCATTCGAAACATGTTTTCATCTAGGATTAGTGTGTCCGGCTAAGTTTTCAAGGGTTGGGGTGCATGAACCCCACCCGATGTAATTCATAGTAGTGGAAATAGTATTTGGAATTAAACCTTAGATGAATTGTATCATAATTCATATGATACTACTTTATTTCAGCCTTTCCTTACATACTGTGCGGGCTATGATCCCTCATATGTGTAATACTTAGGAGAAATAAAGACCGAATTTTAATTCAACCTTTGCTTATGTACTGTTCGGGATACGATCCCTCATATATGTAATACTTAGGAGTATTAAAAGGTCAGATTCATTTAAAGTTTTAATTTTAAATCTCGTATCCTATGAAGTGAATTACTAGGGTGTGGGGGATTGTAACCCGACCTATTTTTCTCCATTCGTAGTTAAAGTTTTAGTCAAGAAATACGAAATTTTGCATTAGAGTAATTGCATCGCATTCTTTTTCATAATCTCATCAGTTAATCATTTTTAAAAGTGCATATAGTTATAGTTGTTTCCAAATCAAATCATCTTTTCCTCCTCTTTAGAGTCAAAGTTAGGTTTCCTTTATCTGTCCAACGTCATCACGACTTCGTTCGTCCTATTTTCCTAAGGATCGATACCCGACTTATCGGATTAGTACTTGAGCGACAGGCCTGCACTTGAGCCTAGAGAGTACGCACTTCTGAGACACATTCTTAGTCGCGTCAAGTTTTTGGCGCCGTTGCTAGGGAACTAGGTAGACATAGGATTAGATCATGTCAATCTCAAACTTTGACTAAAAATTTCAAAAAAAATCAAAAAACATAAAAAAATTTAAAAGCACAAAAATACTCCTCATCATCTCTCATATGCCTATTAATGCAAAATTATGAACTTAATCAAACCCCCCTAACTTAGAACTTTGATCATCCTGAGCAATGTAAAAGAATCAAAACATGGTCTAACTCAAAAATGGGATAGGATGCCTCTTTCGTTGGCGAGCGATTGCATTTAGCATATGCAACAAGCCTTTAAACCCCTAGGTTACCCTAGTAGGACAAGTTGTGTCTCGTGAGGGTTTGTAGAGAATATACCCACAAAATTTGACTCAAAGAAACTAAAAATACGCAAAAATTGAATAATTCAAACTTTTCTAGAAAATAGTCATCATCAATTCATGTTCAAGAGTCTCAAATCATAGTGCGTGTGTGTGAAGCAAGAAATTTAACCGCGATGATTTCAAAATCTCACGGAATGCTCTCATAAACGAATCACTTGGAATGTGGCTATTCTCTCGGTATGCGTGATTTATAAGAGTAAATGTAGTGGAACCAAGTTCACGCACACTAGTAGAAAGACAAAAATTTTATGGTAACCGGATCTCATCATCGGATTACGGTTATAAGACCACATTGCTTCCAATTCATATTTTTGATCTCTTTTATTATCTTTTTGTGTATTTTCTCCCCACGCGGTAACCAACTTCGTATAAAGGATTCGGTTAGGAATTTTTCGGGTTAAGGGTGTATTGGGTAAAATGAGAATGGTTCGGGAAATATGGAATTGGAAATTTTTCTTATGATGTCCGTTGGTGCGTTTCCGGACTTTTGCTCAGTTTTTCTTCTTTCGATTTTTCTATTTTTTTCTATTTTTCACGCTTCTCTTTTCTTAATGTTTTTGTTGAGCATAGCTATTTCTTGCCCCTTTTTCTGCACTTTTCGGACTTAATTTCTAGGATTATCCCTTTTCACAATTCCGGGCCAGTTGGGGGTTTTCGGGTTGTCAAACGAAAGGGAAAAATTTATTCGGCTCAATTTGGGTTACAAAAGGGATAATTTTTCATTACTTTTTCTGGCCAATATTTTTGAGTGACAAACGAGGGCCTATTTCATTGTCCAAAATAGTAATTGCGTTACCATATGCGTTTCGAGATGAATTAAGTTTAAAGATCTATTTTAGCACGTTTTTCAAGACAATATCACACACATTTTCCATAACCGATCAAAATGAAAGAATTGAGATCCTCGACGACTTATTTGACGCTGAAAAAAACTTTTGAGTTAACAATTAACTCGGATTTATTTATAAATTTCACAAAAATGAAAGGCTCGAATCTCACCGGGCTTGTTAATCTTCACATTTATTCGTTAAGTCGCCTACGTTCGCTCAATTTCCATATTTGGTCAATTCCGGTTTTGTGTATCATGTTTTTTACCGACTTTTAATGATATTTTCGAAAAGATTGAATTCTAATTTTTATTTATTTGAAAAAAATATTTTTGGGTTTTTCAAGATTTTATTATTATTTTTTAATTTCTAGCCATTTTTGAAAATTTGTGAAGTTTTAGAAAGACGCACTTGTGACCCCCCTAACTCAAAGGGAATTAAAAGTGTGAGAAAATAAAACAAACAAATGAAACAGAAATGCAGAATTTTTATAGAGAATTAGCAGTTGTGTTACAAAAGGTAGGGAAGAGCATACAACCAACGCTGGGTAAACAATAACCACAACACACACAAACAGCTAACACAAACACGGGCTTCATTGGAGCGGCGGATTTGAGGGCCCAGGTGCGCTGGGATCGTAAGGATCATAGAAGAAGGTGGGGGCGGTCCACCGAAGTTGAGCTCGTATAGATGGGCTTGGAGTTAATCCATCATGCTTGTGTTCTGCCGATAGGCCTCTTGATCCCTTTTGTAGGATGCTTGGTCTCAGTTGTATTGGGTGATGAACCCGTCAAAATGAGATTTCACCGCTGCAAGGCGCCTATCAAAATCCGTACCCGGGGGCTCGAAATCGGAATCATCGTCCTCGTTGTACTCTTCTTCTTCAGCCCCGCCCATCTCGACGTCCTCAGCCACGGGCTCTTCGGCCTCTAAATTAATCGCCACCCAGGCTGCTCAAACGACAACCCTTTGCTGGGAACTCTGAGTGCATGATACCTTCCCAATGGGCTCCGGTAGGAGTGGGAAAGCGTGAGGTGGTTGTAGATCGGCATCGGTAAGGAGGGAAGCTATGAGGTGGGCATAAGGGAGGGGTACCGCACCTCTTTTCTCCCAGACCGCGTAAAGGATATCAACATAAAGCATGCGGGCCATATTTAGGGTGAAATTTGGGTCAAAAAGATGGTAAAAGAGCGTCGCTTGGCGAGGGCGCATCGCCGAGTTGTTGGTGGTTTGATGCAAGTTGGGGCACACTATATGGAAGGTAATGCACGCCTTATCGTTTAGGCGGCCCACGGGGAAATTACCCCGTTCCCAAATATCGTTGGGCGTGAGCCGGTCGATGCATTGTTGTTCGGGAATGGTGGGGGCATTGGTTGGGTATTCATAGATTTCTGGATGGGAGATACCGTTGTCAGCAAGTTTGCGGGCGAGGATGGCTAAGGAGAATGGGATGGGGCGGCCGTCAACAAAAGCTTGTCACTCGAACTCACCCGTGCGGATGAGAGAGCCATAGAAGGATCGAACTTCTTCCTCCCAAACAACATTGTGGGGTTATTGGAGGTATTGCATCCACCCTCTCCGGCTAAAAAGGGTGGTGACGAAGCGGGGAAACTCGACCCAGTTGACAACTCGCTCAATGTGCAATTAACAAGAGAGGATAAAAAAAAATTGCACCATACGCGCTCCATGTGGGAGCGGTATTCTCCATTTCTGTTGGGAAAAATCTCGGTGGACATATATTTTGCGGGGAGAGTGGGATTTGCTATGGGGAAAGCTGGGAATTTTGGAGAGGAAAGAACTAGGATTGTAGAGAGGGAAAGTAGAGTGGAGGTGTGAGTGGAAGGGTAGGGTTGTGGTGGTTTTTATAGGTGGTGGGAAGGGTTGGGTAGAGGGATTTTGGAGGGAAAGGGGAGTGGATGTTTTGGGGGGGAAAGGGGAAGAATGGAGGCAAGGGAGAGCATAGGGGGAAGGAATAGGCACCTCGGGAAGAACCAAAACTGCAGAACCTGAATCAATTCGATTAAGGGACGAACCAATCCGATTCAAGTTTTTTTTTTTGGTGATTTTTCAAAACTGAACCGATCGGCTTTGGGGATTCAGTTCGGTTCCATCTTAGCGGAACCCTCATTCTTATACTGATGCACTAGAATTCCAACCCCTTGACTTCTGGATACTTTCCCACTTATTCACCCATTCGTATTTCTGACGCTCTCACGAAGTACATGTTGGAATGTGTGATCTTAACCCTAACCTCATGTAACCTACCTACGGACTCAATCTAATCTACCGAAGCACAACTACTATACACAAGAATTCACCCCATACGCGTTGGGGGTCGAAGACCTCTTTTTCAAGCTCATTCTACCCCGTAAATGGGGTTCGACAACTAGATGGTGTTGATCTCTTCTAAGCATGCCTCAACATATAGCTTTAGGCGTTGTCCATTGACTTTGAACGCGTTCCCACCTTTTGGATCTTCTAACTCTACTGCTCCGTGGGGGAATACGTTTCTCACAACGAATGGACCAGTCCATCGGGACCGCAATTTATCTATAAATAGATGAATCCGGGAGTTATAGAGGAGTACCTTTTGTCCCGATTGAAACTCTTTTCGTCGAATAATCTTATCATATGCTAGATTCATCCGGACTATTAAAATCTTGGCATTCTCATATGCATCATTGCGTATCTCCTCTAAATCATTCAGTTGAAGCTTAAGGGCTTCACCGGCTTTGTCCATATCATAATTTAATCTCTTAATGGACCAATATGATTTGTTGTAAGGAAATTTTTGTCCATTATCAATTCGTTATGTCGCACGTCGTTACACCGTTGAAGAAATTCAAGATTCATACAGTAATCAACGGATCCGAATATCAAAAGAAGAAGAGGAATCAAAGTCTGACAAGCCGGACCGGTCCTCCCAGAATAAAAGAACCGATCCGCCTATGGACCTGTCCACCTCAGACCCAAACCGGTCCGCCTGCTGAAATTCCAGTACACCCCGGACCGCAAGCGAACCGAAGAAGCCTAAAATAAAAAGAACCGATCCGCCTACCTGGACCGATCCGCCTCAGACCTGGAACGGTCCGCCTGGGATAATCTCAAACAGATCGTGCAGAGATTTTTTAGGCCATGTTATTCCTTTATAAACCCACTACGGGAAGTGGTTTTCCAAGACTTCAATACACGATTTTCAGAGTACAAAAACTCTAAGTCTTCACCTATTGAGCCCAAGACTCTAGGTTTTTTATTCACACAAATTTCCAAACACTGGTGAATCACTTTGCAACCCAGGAACGCAGTTTTTTGCTGTTCATACCCTTGTGGAGAAGACCGTTCTTCTTCTTCATTGCAGCCCTCCTGGAAAGGGACATTTCCAGCCGTCGACTAAAAAATCCGACACCTGAGGGTAATTCTTAGTCACTTGTATTTTCATTGTAATCCGAAATTGTTCAGTTACAATATTACAATGAAAATAAATGGTTTTGCCCCTTTGGGGGATTTTTCCTCACAAGCATGTGTTTGAATGTTCTTGCTTAGTTCATTATCTTATTCAATCACATATTGTTGCATGTTTAGGTTTTGTTTGAGTTAAAAGGTGTTTAATATATAATTTTATTATTTGAACGCAAGCACATACGTTCTCAAATTGGTATCAGAGCAGGTTACGCTAATCTATCGCGTATTCCTATTTTCCGCAAAATTTTTCTAAGATATCAATTTTCTGAAAAAATTGATTTTTGAAAAAGTGCGTGTTCAAATAGAGAAGTTATAAAATAAAATGCCAGTTTTTGACGGGACAAACTATGCCTATTGGAAAGCCCGTATGAGATCTGCATTAAAAGCCATTGATGAACGTGTCTGGATTTTGGTTGAAATAGGGTGGACTCCTCCCTCCGTGACTGTTGATAATGTGATCAACTTGAAACCTGTCACTTACTGGACTGAAGAAGAATTTAAATGGTCATCTTTTAATTCTAAGGGTCTAAGTGCTATTTCTGGGTCTGTCACACCTGATGAGTTCAAACGCATAATGACGTGCACCACGTCAAAAGAGGCATGGGATGTCTTACAACTCACCCATGAAGGAACCAATGCTGTAAAAGAGTCTAAATTGCAAAATTTAACAACTCAATTTGAAACCATCACCATGCATGAATCTGAATGCTTTGATGAATTTTATGCTAGACTTTCTGACATTGTGAATACTAGCTTTAATCTTGGTGAACATATTCCTAATGCTAGAGTTGTTAAAAAGATTTTGCGTTCTTTGCCTAAGCGTTTTATCCCTAAAGTCACTGTGCTAAATTCTATGGGTAATTTAAATACGCTAAAATTGGAAGAACTTGTAGGAGATTTGCAAACATATGAAATTGATATGTTCCCTAAAACTACTAAATCTAAAGATAAGGGAATTGCACTTAATGTCCAAGAGAGAAGGAGTGAGGGGTCGGCTATAAAGAGGGTAGAGTCATCTAGAAAGAGAGAGACTGACACGTCTAATTCTGAGTGTGATTTTGACTTAGATTATTTGGCTCTTTTTGCAAAAAATTTCAAGAGAATTCTCAAATTTAAGAAAAATGACAATTTTAAAGATAAAAAGAAATTTAAGAAAATAAGTTTGAAAAGAAAAATGAAAAGGATTCCAAAAATCCTCCTAAGAAATAAAGTGAGATATGCTTTGAGTGCGATGGCAGGGGTCATAGAGCCTTTGAGTGTGCCACTCGTCTGAATAGAGAGAAAGGAAAAGTTGTCCTTAATGCTACTCTTAGCGACGACAGTGAGGTCGAGACGGTGGATTCAGGAGATGAGTCACCGCGTGAGTGTAACTTCACCGCATTCATGGCCAATCAAGTGAGCACTCCTAGTTCTCTTCATGACGATGAGGATGATGCTTCACAGGGACACCTCGATAGTGAGATCGATGTGAGTGAGGGGGAGGATGACTCAAGTGAGAGCGAGAGTGATATTCAACGCGCCTACGCTGAGTTATATTCTGAGTCATTTAAAACTAAAAATAGAAACAAAGCGTTAGTCCTTAAGATCACCGGCTTAGAGGAAGAATTAAGAAGTGCAAGAGAGAGAGAGTCCTCCACCTTCACCGCCCTGAGAGAGAGAGAATCTGCCTGTGTCGATAAAGAGAGTTTTTTTAGAGAGAGAGAGAGAGTGTTTTTGAGAAAGAGAGAGGGGACTTGACTAAACAAGTGGCTAGCCTTACGAGTCAGCTCCATTCCTCCGTGGAGACTCGGAAGAAACTTGAAGCCCTTGTTGCCCAGCTGACTCATGATCTTGAGAAAGCACGGGAAGTCAAGGTACAAATCGAGGACAGATCTAGGAAAATGGGAAAGATGCTCCTCGGCCCCGCTTTAGGTTTTGGTGATCGGCAAGGAATTGGTTATGATGGTGCCTCCACATCCCAAATTTCCCTTGGACCAGTTCCTGAGTTTACTATGACTCCTTATGGCCATCGTCAAAAACCTCGAAGGAGAATTCGACCAAGAAAGGCAAACCAAGGTCCGCCTTTGACTGTGTCCTTTTGTATTTATTGCAAAAGAAAAGGCCACCTTAGGGAGTTTTGCAATAACATGGGTCGGACACGACGTACTACTGCTCCACCACGTCATAGTGATGAGTTTTCGAGTCTGAGAGAGCGAGTTGAGTTCTTAGCTGCCACGTCCCATAGTTTAATGGAAGAATTCCGACGGATGTCTTTGCAGTTAGTGAATGCTTATAACATTCCAGCTAAAACCAACAACAACAAAGGCAAACAAAAGGTCATCTTAACTTGGGTACCTAAGAAAGATAAAAAGGCTTTTGTTGTTCATGTTGCTCTCAAAGCACATAATACCTCACAGTGGTATTTTGATAGTGGGTGTTCCAGACACATGACAGGTGATGCCTCATTTTTTAAGACTCTTGAGGACTATCAGGATGGAAGAGTCACCTTTGGAGATGGTAGCAAGTCTAGCATTGTAGGATGAGGTACTGTCGAGTTACCTGGATTTCCTAAGCTAGAAAATGTTTTGTACGTCAAAGGTTTGAAAGCAAACCTTCTCAGCATTAGCCAGCTGTGCGACGCTGACTTTGCAGTGAAGTTTGACCGGGATACTTGTAAAGTCTATAATCAAGCCGGTAAACTATTGGTGCAAGGGGTAAGGACAAAGGATAACTGCTATGGGACTGAGCCCACGTCCTCACTTATCCGCAACAGCGTCACGATCACTCCTATGGATCTGTGGCACCAACGTCTAGGTCACATGAACGTTAGAGATCTCAACTGCTTATCTAAAAAGGACCTAGTACGTGGCTTACCATCTCTTGGAAAGTCAACTTCGACCGTTTGTGGACCCTGTTAGATGGGAAAACAAATCCGTAGTCCCCATAGGAAGTGGCATTCCATTACCACCTCTCGTGTTCTTGAGTTGATTCACATGGATCTTATGGGTCCCACTCGTACTGAGAGTCTAGGTGGTAAGAGGTACATCCTCGTGATGGTAGATGATTTCTCCAGGTACTCCATTTTAGGTTTTCTGAGAGAGAAATCCGATGCTGTAGAATTTTTAATGACCAAGTGTCGTGTCCTGCAAAATCAACACGGTGTCACTATTAATAGGATGCGTAGTGACAATGGCACTAAATTCACATAAGCAAAGGTAGATCTTTACTGTGATAGCCTCGGAATCAAACATGAGTTTTCTGTTGTGAGAACTCCTCAGCAAAATGGGATTATTGAGAGAAAGAATAGAACGATCCAAGAAATGGCAAGATCTATGCTTCAAGGTCGTAAAGTTTCTAGGAGATTTTGGGCAGAGGCAGTGTCTACTACATGCCACATGGTGAATAGGGTTTATTTGCGTCCACACACACTTCAGATTCCTTATGAGTTGTGGACTGGCAAGAAGCCCAACCTGGCATATTTCCGTGTTTTGGGGAGTAAATACTACATCCTACGGGATAGAGAGCAATTAGGAAAGTTCGACTCCCGGAGCGACGAGGGAATATTTCGAGGATATTCATCAAATAGCAGAGCGGACCGGGTTTTTAACCTGAAGAGCTCTAAGGTTATGGAATCAATAAACGTCACCGTGCAAGATGACGAACCTCCGAAGGTTATTGATCCTAACTTTCAGTGTGAGGATGAGGATTGTTCTGACAGTGATTTACCTGTTCCTCTCTCACACTCTGTGGACCGTACTCTTGTGCTAGGGGACACACCTTCTTGGGTTCGCAAGAGTCATGACCCTTCTACTATTATTGGTGATCCCACTCTAGGGGTCAAGACTCGTGCTCAGCTAGAGAACGTTGTTAGCCATCTTTGCTACACGTCCAAAGTCGAGCCCCAGAACCATAAAGAAGCACTCAAGGATGAACACTGGATATCTGCTATGCAGGATGAGTTGCTTCAATTTAAAAAGAATAATGTCTAGGAACTAGTCCCCCAACCTAGAGAGACTAATGTGATAGGTACCCGGTGGATTTTTAAGAATAAAATGGATGAAAATGGTACCATAATCAGAAATAAAGGCTAGGTTGGTCGCGCAAGGCTACACACAGATAGAGGGTGTAGACTTTGGGGAGACATTTTCTCCTGTTGTGAGGCTTGAGTCCGTCCGTCTTCTGCTCGCCATCGCATGTCATCTGCTCTTCAAGTTATATCAGATGGATGTCAAGAGTGCCTTTCTGAATGGCATTCTACAGGAGGAGGTTTATGTGGAACAACCAAAAGGGTTTGAAGACCCTCAGCACCCTGAGCACGACTACTATCTGAGGAAAGCCTTGTATGGTTTGAATCAAGCACCCCGTGCTTGGTACGAGAGGCTTACTTCCTATATCTTAGCTCGTGGCTTCAAGAGAGGGGGAGTAGATATGACGTTGTTCATCAGGAGAGATGACGGTGATATTTTGGTTGCCCAGGTCTATGTGGATGACATAGTCTTTGGATCCACATGATCCCAGCATGCTCACCACTTTGAGGAGGAGATGAAAAGTGAGTTTGAGATGAGCATGGTTGGTGAGCTTACATTCTTCCTTGGTCTCTAGGTTCGTCAGCTAGAGGATGGGATGTTCATCTCCCAATCCAAGTATGCTAGAGACCTAGTGAAGAAATTTGGTTTAGACTACGCTAAGCATGCACGTACACCTATGAGTACCACTACCAAGCTTAGTAAGGACACTTCAAGCAAGGACGTAGAACAAACCTTATATCGGAGTATGATCGGTAGTCATCTCTACTTGACTGGCAGTTGTCCCGACATCGCCTTTAGTGTTGGAGTCTGTGCACGATATCAGGCGTCCCCAAAAGAGTCACATTTACTTGCTCTGAAGCGTATTATTAAATACGTGAGTGGGACTCTCTCATACGGTATTTGGTATTCCTTTGATACCGATGACCGTTTGTCCGCCTATTCGGATGTCGATTGGGCCGGGGATGTAGATGGTTATAGGAGCACTTCTGGTGGGTGTTTCTATTTTGGTTCTGCTCTTGTCTCCTAGCTGAGCAAGAAACAAAATTCCATCTCTTTGTCCACTGCGGAGGCTGAGTACATAGCCGCCGGGAGTTGTTGCACACAACTCTTGTGGATGAAGCAAATGTTGGAGGATTATGGGATTTCACAGGACACCATGATCATTTTTTGTGATAACACGAGCGCGATTCACATATCCTGCAATCCCTTCCAGCATTCACGCACAAAGTACATCAGGATACGTGAGCACTTTATTCGTCAGTTAGTTGAGGAGAACACTGTATCCCTGAGTTTTGTTCCCACCAACCGTCAGTTAGCCGACATTTTCACAAAACCTTTAGATGCCCTTAGATTTGAGAGTCTTAGGAAGTCTTTGGGGATTTGCACAGTTGACTGAAGGGTTGGTCTTTGTCTAGAATAGCATGCTTCTTCATGTTCATATCATATGATTCATATTGCTAGTCTATTTTATATGTACCATTGCTTAGTTGTACAGCTATTTATTTATTCTTTTTTTCTTTTTATATTTCTTTTGAAAAAAATACAAAAAGATTTTCTTTTATAATTTTTAAGAAAAGCACAAAAAGATTTTATTTTGATAAAATTGTTGAAAAAGCCCAAAAAGATTTTTGTATTTCTATGCACCTTTTGTGGATGAACATTTAAGATAGCCAAGTCACAACTTCATTCCATATATCCATGTGACTGTTTGATAGAGATTTAAGACGCTACATCATTTCATCCATGTGCTTTACTTAGTATGTAGTCTTTGAGATGTAATTAGTGATATCTTCCTACATGTTTGACTCTTATATCCTTTATTGCACACATGCACGGCTATATTTGATTATTTCACTTGTCTATCTCATATTGGCTTGAGTGTTTCCATCTCAATCCTGTCTAAACAATGTACAATATGCGATAAAACTTGGCAAGATTGGAATGCATGTAAAAACCGTTTTGGTGAGGCTGTGTGTTTTTGTATAACGGGGAGGGGCTGCGAAAGGTAATCATCTATCCTTTGCGCAAAAGCCACCGTTAAAAAGGACCTAAATATGGAGGAATTTTAATATTCGAGGTCCAAAGAGGTTAAAAGAGCCCGAAAAATTTACAGGCAATAAAAAGCACTTCATGCCAAATATGGGCCACTTAGGTTTCACCATCAATTCTCCAAAGTTTGAGAATTTAGAATGCCTCTATTCAATATTATAACTGAGGGAGTTTGGTTGGAGAATTTAAAGGGGTTTGCACTTCCTTGAAAGTCCTGAAAAAGCATAAAATCGTTTTGGACGTTATTGGTGTGAAAATCACTTTGCGCTTTGATTTGTTGATTTGATTGAGTCAATATCTTATATTGTCATTCTTTTACACCAAAGGACCCATTTGAGTTCATTCGCTAGGAGTATCCAATATTCATCGTGCACATATGTCATGTTTGTATGCATTGATTTTCCTATCGAATTTGATCACACCACTTCATTTACGCTATCATCGACTTGGTTGCTTTGTGTTCATTCATGGTGTGATTTTATCCTAGTGACACCCCAAACTTTCTTATTTTGCTTTATTTCTCTCATATGTCCATTTGGGGACATCATAAAAAGGGGGAGAAAGAATTATCATATATTTTGGGGGAGTTTTGTGTTTTTGAGATTTGATACAACATGCTTTCTTCATTTGATATCTCATTTCAAACTCGATACGTCACTTGGTATTTTGTCTTTTCTCATGTGTGTAGGTACTACATGGATTATCATTGGATTGCACACCCTGATGAGAAAAGTGTTGAGATTCCTGAAGAGTGGAAGAGCAAACGTTGAAGTCTTATTCAATTGTATCTTTCCAGTTTTGGGTCCATGGAAGGGTAGATTTGTATAGGCATTTTTAGTTGTTTGATAATTCGAATGCTTGTTTTTATTTATGTACCGGCATAGACATAGGGGGAGATTAAAAGAATTATCATATATTTTGGGGGAGTTTTGTGTTTTTAAGATTTGATACAACATGCTTTCTTCATTTGATATCTCATTTCAAACTCGATACGTCACTTGGTATTTTTTTCTTTTCTCATGTGTGTAGGTACTACATGGATTATCATTGGATTGCACACCCTGATGAGAAAAGTGTTGAGATTCCTGAAGAGTTGAAGAGCAAACGTTGAAGTCTTATTCAATTGTATCTTTCCAGTTTTGGGTTCATGGAAGGGTAGATTTGTATAGGCATTTTTAGTTGTTTGATAATTCGGATGCTTGTTTTTATGTATGTACCGGCATAGACATAGGGGGAGATTTGTAAGGACATTTTTGTCCATTATCAATTTGTTATGTCGCACGCCGTTACACCATTGAAGAAATTCAAGATTCATACAGTAATCAACAGATCCGAATATCAAAATAAGAAGAGGAATCAAAGTCTGACAGGCCGGACCGGTCCGCCCAGAATAAAAGAACCGATCTGCCTACGGACCGGTCAGCCTCAGACCTGGACCGGTCCGCCTGCTGAAATTCCAGTACACCCCGGACCGCAAGCGAACCGAAGAAGCCTAAAATAAAAGAACCGATCCGCCTACCCGGACCGATCCGCCTCAGACCCGGACCGGTCCGCCTGGGATAATCTCAAACAGATCGTGCAGAGATTTTTTAGGCCATGTTATTCCTCTATAAACCCACTACGGGAAGTGGTTTTCCAAGACTTCAATACACGATTTTCAGAGTACAAAAACTCTAAGTCTTCACCTATTGAACCCAAGACTCTAGGTTTTTTATTCACACAAATTTCCAAACACTGGTGAATCACTTTGCAACCCAGGAACGCAGTTTTTTGTTGTTCATACCCTTGTGGAGAATACCGTTCTTCTTCTTCATTGCAGCCCTCCTGGAAAGGGACATTTCCAGCCGTCGACTACAAAATCCGACACCTGAGGGTAATTCTTAGTCACTTGTATTTTCATTGTAATCCGAAATTGTTCAGTTACAATATTATAATGAAAATAAATGGTTTTGCCCCTTTGGGGGATTTTTCCTCACATGCATGTGTTTGAATGTTCTTGCTTAGTTCATTATCTTATTCAATCACATATTGTTGCATGTTTAGTGTTTGTTTGAGTTAAAAGGTGTTTAATATATAATTTTATCATTTGAACGCAAGCACATACGTTATCATTTGTGCTCCAACTCAATGGGATGGTGATAAGGCTTGCCATACACAAAGCGGAATGGGGACATTCTGAGTGGATTCTTGTATGCGGTACGGTAGGCCCATAGCGAATCGTTTAATCGAAGGGACCAATATTTCCGGTCCGGATTGACGATCTTCTCTAGTATGTGCTTGATTTCACGATTTTATAATTCATCTTGTTCTTTCTTTTGTGGGTGATAGGTCGTTCCAACCTTGTGAACGACGCCATACTTTCTCATTAGCTTCTCGAATGGCATGTTGCAAAAGTGCGTGCTATTATCACTAATCATCGATTTCGAAGCACCAAAGCGAGATAGTATGTGTTCCTGTAAGAATTTTTTCACCTCTTTATTATCATTAGTCTTGGTAGCTATAGCTTCTACCCATTTAGAAACGTAATCTACCGCGATAAGGATGTATAGGAAACCAAAAGATGGGGGAAAAGGTCCCATGAAGTCAATACCCCAGCAGTCAAATATCTCAATAATGAGTATCGGGGTTAATGGCATCATGTAGTTTCGGGTAATCGCTCCCGTCCTTTGATACCTATCGCAAGATTTGCAACAATTTCTCACATCCCAGAATATTGTGGGTCAATACAAACCGCATTAAAGAATTTTAACAGCTGTCTTTTTCACGAAAAAGTGGCCTCCACAAGCTTTCGAATGACAGAATTGGATGACTTTTGGGATTTCATCATCTAATACGCATCGTCAGATGATCTAATCGGCGCAATATTTAAAAAGAATTGAATCATCATAGAAAAAAATGCTCGACCAAGTGATGAATCTCTTCTTCTCTTGCGGTGGCCAATCGAGAGGGACGGCTCCCTTGATAAGGTAGTTCACTATATCCGTAAACCAAGGCAAAGAAGAGGATGGATCCCGTGATGTAAGCTTTGACTAATAACGTAAGATCACATCTCGGTTCTTAAAAATGAAAACAAAAAACTCTATTAAAAGAATAAAATCAAGATCGAGTTCAATTAATAACAACAATTCAAGAACAAAATACACAAAACTTTAATAGCATTGAAACTTCCAACACCTGTTCAAATGTTTTCAACTAACACTTTTATCTTCCTCAATGAGAGATTTGGTTAAATCTTTTAGTTTCACGTCCTTAATGTTACTCAATTTTTGAAGGATACATATCTATAAAAAATTGCATTGTTCAAAAACTTTTTTCATGCGGACGCTTTCACTCATTCATTACTACGATGGGATACTATTTTATATTTTTTAGTAATATCATCCAATAAAAGTTGTAGCCCTAACCACATCATCACTCATGATTTTTTATATAAGTCATATAGATTTTCAACTCCTTCAAATCGTGAATAAATATCAGACATACACATTTGAGGATAATGAATTCTCTATCAAGAATATTCGAATCTTTGAACTATTTGTAAAAGATTGTGAAATTTTGTCATTCCTTATAAAGTGGCATCCATACAGTATGTAGTGTGGTGTAAGGTGCAACCAGATATGATAATATATTTTCAAGGTATAAATTTTCTTAAAGTTTATAAGACTTAAAAGAAAATCAAATTCATCTCATGAAGAACATGTCATATTCCTAAACAAATGGAACAATAATCAAATAAGTCATTTTGGTATATGGAAATATGTAATAGTTTATATCATCGAGAAGGAAAAAATGAGATTGTACCAAAAATACGATTGTGGTTTTCAGATATGGATATGTACAACCACAAAAGAGGATAATATGTTATTAAAGGATATACATGAAGCACATAATCCTAAACATGTTACAACAAACTCAATTAATCGTGAAAATAACTAATTAAGTCCAAAGGTACTCAAACTAGAGAAATCACAAGGTTAAGACTAAAAATGTATGCAAAGCCTAAGAACAAAATTGGCAAACCTACGATAATAAACATAAGTAATAAAAATATATATATATATATATATATATATATATATATATATATCCAAGGTAAAATGAAAACACTTTTAACATGCATATGAATAAACATACCTAGATAAACTAGATGTGATAATCCTAAACATACTTTTGGAGGACCAAAGCAAAGTATTCCTAAAGATAACAAAAATTGAATTATCCAAGATGTGAAGAAAGAAAAAATCAATAACATAAACAATTCACATACGAGTTATCAAAGATGATAAAAATGATATACAAACTCATGTATAAATTAAAAGTACATAGCCTAGCATAAGATATACTATGGTGAAATACAAAAAAGGTTATGACCATAAATTAAACAACCTCTAGCGTTTAGAGATAAAAGTAACAAATTTCTAAATCTCTTTAGTTTTAACTTTAATTCCATCTAAATTGTTCTTCCTAACCCATACACGACTCGTACGGGGACCCTTGGGTTCAATTAGGACCTTAGGCATACTTTTCCTCGCCTTCCCTCACTTTCAATGTTATTTTTTCTCAAAAGAAAATTGATTCTTTTTAGCCCAAATTTTTCTTTCAAGGGGTTTAAATAAAAATTTTCTAGAATCAAAACCCCTTTTGTCTTTGTTTTTCCTCACGAAAATCTTACCACTCTCAGCGTGATGCAAAAGGAAGATTTATTTGAGAAAAAAATAAAACTCCCTCAAATGACCAAATTTGTGATAATTATCACATTTAAAATATCGTGGCCTAGTCATTTGGTTTTTCAGTTTATGAACAACCTATTTAAAATGTTCAACATTATTCAACTTGTAATAAAAATCTCTAAGGTGAACCTTTTTCCGACAATAAAAAATAGAAAAGTCCTTTTTAGGTCTCTTATGATTAAGCATGTGATTTTTGTCATTAAACTTGAAGTCTAAGCCTTTCTTCTTCTCAAAATGATTGTCAATATTTTCCCCTTTATCTTGAAATGTTAAGGGTTCTTTTCAATAGATGTTGTCTCGTTTTGAGAAGAGGTTTTCAAAAATATATTTTCCTTTTCAGAAGTTGAAATTTCAAATTTGTTAAAACCTACCCATATTTTATCATCTCCTGTTTCGGTTGGTATCAAAGTAATATCTCCAAGTTTTTGTGATCTCGCCACTAGATTCACTTTTTCATTTTTGGTCGAGATCAAATTATATGAAGATTATCAATTTTCTTCTCCAAAATGATGTTGGACTATTCACACAAAAGAATATTTTGTCCTTTTGAAAGTGAGAAAAACTTTCATCCTCTTCTTTTGAAACAACAATATTATCTTTCAACTAATCAAGAAAATCTAAAAGATAAAAAAAATATTTAACTTTAAGTTTTTCAAAGAAGATGGGTCCATGATCTTCCAAAGCACATAAAAATTCATTTTCCTTCTTCACATATGCTAGATCATTTAAAAAATCATTTTTTTCTTGTTCAAGGGTTTTGACCATTTGAAAAAGAGTTTTATTTTGATCTTTCATAAAATTGGTTGACCCACACCAACTTTTGAAAACTCCTTTTTCAATAACTAAATCTTCTAACATATTTTAGTACTATCTACTTAAAGTTGATCACCAAGAGTTGATTTAAGTTGTAAATCATTATTCTACTTTTTATAAGCTTTTAATTTGGAGGGAAATAATAAATTTTATTTTACAAGTCTAAATGATTCTTTATAAAGTTCATTATATTCAGTTTCAAGATTCAAAGATACTTTATCGTGACATCCTTCCCCACTAGAATCATATTCATTATCGGGGAGAACGACCTAAAAATCGAATGGAGAAACAATTATGGTAAAACCACAACCAATATTACTAATAAAAGCATTTTCAAATAAATTACTTTTATGCTCGAAAAGTTGACTACTAGTGAAATTAGATGGAGTAACGAGTCCTATAAAATTGTAATTTTTCCCAAATGACAAATACATAAAAAGCATAAATGCACAGTCTATTTTCACACACATAGGAGCTACCTCAAGGTTATTCAACCTAAAAAAGTGAGGTCTTACTCTGATATCAATTGAGAGTGCGTGTGCTCAAAATCGAGATGGACACAGATACCCAATTAAAATTTCTTGTCAAAAGGAGACAAGATTTTTTGTTAGTTGCATGTTACGGATAAACAAATAACATCTAAGGTAAATGTGACAGATTATTTACGAAATATATGATATCAAATTTATCTTCAATATTAGATGATTTAATTTAAGTGCGAAAAGGTAAATAATATAGCACAACACCAAGGTATACGAGAAAAAATCCCCAACGGGAAAGAAAAACATGGCCCGATAGAACGACAAATTTACTATAATAGAGTGTTATAACTAGAAAAAATGAACTTACAACCTCACGATGCTATAACTGAATAGACATTCTTTCCCACCATATCCCTCATAGAGAGCACCAACTGGTGCAGAATACTGCACAAATGTTATGGGGTTTGGTCAGCAACTCATGTTGTCAAGTCTTTATGCCAATAAATTCTTCGTTTTGAGTTCGAATCAATCTTTCTTATTTTAAAGTTTGAAAAAAATCATTTCAATGGAATAATTGACAAAACACCAATGAATACATACTTCCTAAGATATGAGATTCATAAAGGTTGATGGAAGCTTTAAAGTGTTTGTCTAATATAAAATATTAAAGTCTCTCAAGAAAAAAAAAATCAAAAGTTTGTTCAAGTCTTGAGAAGAAGTAATAAAACTTCAAATCAATTTAAATATCAATAATAACAATGGATTTATCAAAAACATCTAAAGAAGCTTGAATAAAAACTCTAGTTAATAACGATTTTTAGACTATACTTTTCTCTCTAAAAAACTCAAGCTTTCATAAAAACAACCTATATTTTGTGTTGGGAAAGACGACCAGATTAATTAACCAATAAGCTCTAAATGAACTTGCGCATAAAATTTTCAACGTTTTATAGGCTTCCTACCCACAAAATAGTCAAAAGCAAAATCTATATGAAAGATATGGTTGGAATGGAGATTTTCACAAAGTTCGAGGTCAATAATTACTTTAAAGAAGGCATCAAATTTTCATCAAATTTATCATTAGTCATACACATAGACTACGAGAAACTGTTACTGTAGCGATTAAAATCCTTTCTACAGTGATGCACATGCGATAAGGTCTTACTGATCTCCAAATTTTTCATCGACTGAGCTTTTGCACATAGCGCTCAACAAGCGAAGTAAAATTTCATTATGGTGATCCAAAACAAGTTTTTAAAGATATTTAAAAATATAAAATAATTATTTTAATGTACAACATGCTCTTTCAAAAGTATGTTTATTTAATAAAAATATACAACATATGTATATGGAAAAACTCAAAACACTGGCTCAAACACACACACCAGTTTATCACCTTTTTCCAATTTAAGAAAATACATTTTGAATTATTTTAAATCATGGGTGTACCATTTCATCTCAGTCCATTACCTTTAACTATTGTGGAACACTCATGGATTTTGAAGTGAATGATATCGGGATGCAGTAAATCTTGATATGATGCTTCGCCAGAATGACTTCTTGGACTAAAGACACAAAGTGGGTTTTGATTAACAAAATAAGATAACCTTATCATGTGGGGAACTTTGAGTGTTTTTCATACTTTTATAGACAGTCTTATACCTTTAATGAAAACAAACTCTGGCTTTTAATGGAATAAGGATTCTAGGCAATCGACCTCACGATATGTTTTTACTCTAAGAGGTGGAACCATAAGTCAAAGGAGTATCAAATAATCGTGTGTTATTTATTCATTCATGGGAGATAAATATGTTGTAGCTTCGGACGCAGAAAAAGAGGTTGTTTGGATCCAAAACTTCCTAAGTTATTTGGTGTGGTTCCTTTAATGCAATTGGATATTACACTTTACTGTGATAATATCAATGTGGTTGATAACTTAAAAAGAACCAAGGACTCGTAAGTATCACTTGATACAGAAGATCGTGAGAATAGGCAAAGTCATCACAACCAAGATTGCAACTCGAGATAACCTGGTGGATCCTTTTACAAATAGATTACCAACAAAGGCTTTTGATAGTCATGTAAAGGGAACAAGTGTTAAATACACAGGCAGGTGGGTTTAAAACTAAGTGGGACATTATTGGGGTTTTATTCTTAAAATTATGTATGACAATTATTTACTAAATAATTTGTTTCATGTTCAACTTGACATGAGGATCATCTTTATGAGAGTACCTTATATTTACTTTGAATATATTATATAATGTCACTCAATTGAATTTAGTATAAATTCTGGTGAGTTGGGTCTGGCCTGATCATATAAGATTAGAATCTGGTTCTAGCTCGATTGAATAGTTCACAACATACAGAGTTGACATCCTATCAGTAAAATTTCTTCTACAATCTTAGTAGTTTATCTTTACTACAAGAACTTATTCGATGGATTATGAAATTTTCTAACAGTTCAAAGAGAATCGAACTTAGGGCTATAAATTGAGTTGGGAAATCCCAAAGTCCACTAGTTCATCCCGCTAAATTCCAACTGATCTTTAAGTGAGTATGAGTTGGAGTGAGCTTGAGCCAAAATTTCAAGCCCGAACTATAATTTAAACCGATCTTGAGCCACATGTGGCTAAGCACCAATTGGTCCCAAACCAAAAAATTATTATTTATATTTGTATATATTATGAAAATTAGTTCTACATGTATGTGTAATGAATCTAAAAAATAGATTGAAAGAGAATTTGGTGATAAATTTTGTGGTTTATTCGTTTAGACTAAAACTTTTAAATTTATAATATTTCTGTAAAGATTGTAAACATTTTTATTTTATTATTTTTATTAAATTCAATATGACTTCTTTGATTATTTATGTCTTAAATGAAATAATAAATAAAATATTTATCCTCAAAATTGAGTTTGGTCCTAGCTGAATTCAGGATCGAAGCTCGTAATAGAATGTGAGTCGGGCTTGAGTCTAGGGTCTTATTTGTATTTCGGTTTGAGATCGGGCTTGGGAAGATAGATTGCAATTCGAGCCAAGCCTAAGCCACCTCAAATCCATATCTCTTAGGCCGATTTACAAGCCTAATCATACTAGTAAATCAAAAATGTATTGAACAAGACCAGGGGTGAGATTCAAGTCTAGGTGCTGACTAAATAAGACTTGCATAATCTGACATAGTTTTTAAATGGTTCATAAATTCTAAATCTCGGTGATGATGAGGATCGGAATGTGTACACAATTATTGATTTGATTGTTATGGGTATAATTTAATTTATTGGGTCTAAATTTTTACAAATTGGGCAATCATTGTGTGCAAATGTCTGAGATCATAATCCGAAAGAATACACATCTAGGAGATAATTTGGATTGTGATACCACGAATATAATTATAAGTTTTTATTATACAAGTAAAGTTTATGTAATACCCTTCCCCAATAATTTAATTTACATTATATATCGATTATAAGTTGAATAGGAGTTAATTATGGCTAAGAAAGAATTGTGGATAAGAATGGGAAGAAAATAAAAGGAGAATAATAATTGGGTCATTCAAACGACATTGAGAAGTCATTCGAACGACAATAGGTTATCGTTAGTAACGACATACAGATCGCGAGATACAGGCTTCTAACGACATGATACTGACTTACAGTAGCAGGTCATTAGAAGGGTTGTGTGAAGCTCGAAAGTAATGACATAGCATAAGTCATTCCAATGACATAGGGAAGTCGTTCGAACGATGTTGGTCGATTTTTTAGACCTGGTTGCCCTTGTGAGTTATCACAATTTGGAGCATTGGATCTTTGAGTTGTCGATCCCATGTCATCCCAGAAAGGGTAAAACGTGATTTTGGGGCTTAAGGGGGGTTTTATAAGGGTTTTCTTGGTCTTTTTAAGCTTATTTGCGTGTTGGGAGAAATAGAAGAAGGATAAAGAGAATGAGAGAGGTAGGTGGTCTTCCACAACCAAGTCACCACCCCACCATCATAAACTACCCATAAACCACCACTTTCAAGATGTATTTCTCCACATTTGGATAAGATATATCCATTTCCACCATTGATAAAGAAGGGCAACTAATTTTGGAGGAAGATTTGGGGGACTTTTGGAGGAGAAGAAGGTGGGTTTTAATAGAGTTGAAGCGGATCTTTCTTTGGAGCTTAGGAGGAAGCATTTGGTAACCCCTTGAGGCCATCTTAGTGTAGAAATTATTTTGCACATTATAGTCTTATAGTTAGACTATTTGAGTAGGGTGCATTTAGTTAGATAGTATAATTGTTATGTAGAAGACAACAAAAATTTTTATGAAATAAAAATGTTGGAAAATTTTATTTATGTTAAAAATAAGGAATGGATAATTATTTTAAGATTTTGAAATAACGAAAGTTGATAATTTATGAAAATAGTGTATTTTCTAGAAATATTTATGAAAACATTTTATGAAATAAAATGTTTGAAGATAATGACATATTTTGGTAAATATTGATGAAATAATGTTCTTGCAAAAATGATGGTTTTATTGAAAATAGACATTTGTTGAATTTGAAGGAATTAAATGTCTTTATGTTTTGAAAATATAATTTTTGCAAGTGTTATGAAATACTAGAATGGAAAATATGTTTAAACCAAGTAATAGGATTTTTGGGTTTAAAATCCATCTTCTCATGCATATAAACTTGTAGTATTTCAATATTAAATGTATAAACAAGTTTAGAAAAGGTTTTGTTGGGTTTAAATATGAAATAATAAAAGTCAAAATTTTAGTCTTCAAGGTATGTGTAATTAGGACTGAAACATATGATGAGAATAAGGTTAAAAGACTACATGTTAAATAAAAAGAAATGACAATTTTCTTATAAAAGTAGATTTAAGTGTGAATGTAACTATTGAATGAAAAAGTAAAAAAATGTGCGCTTGGAAAATGTTGATAAAAAGTATTTGTCAAGTGTTAATGGGTAAACATGAAATGGTTAGTTAGTGTAACTTAGTAATATTGTGAAATGTTAACACTTATCTAATTGAAATGGATTAAAGGTGTACAAGTATTTCCATTAAAAAAGATATTACTCCAAGTGTGAAAAGGTGTTAAAGTGTTAAAACACTTAAAAAGTTGGTATGAATAACTTAATAGTTTTTTTGGTGAAAGTAACACTTGAGAAATGGAGTAAAAGGTGATTTTCAAAACAAATGGATAAAATAATAATTTTACTTAAAGTAGAACATTTTTATCAAATAAAAAAGTTGGAAAGGGTGTTACAAAATGCGGTCCTAAATGATTATGATGTTTGAAATAAAATCAAGGTTAAAGTGTAAGGGACATAAAATGGTAAATTTTCAAAGTGTAACTCAAGATGGGGCAGTAAAGCGCCGATTTTTGGCTTCAACGGGGTAAAAAGAAAGTAAAACAATGTGGAAATTTGTAAAATATTAAAACATATAAAAGGAACTCGGATGACACCAAGATAAAGAAAAAATGGCCCGAATCCCTCAGGTGAAAGCCCTAAATCACTGGCCAGAGCATATGGTGAGTATAGCCAGTGGTGTGGAGCCCATGAAAGTATGTTGTATAGGAAGATTCCAAGAAAAGATAAAAATGAATAAGGAACATGTCAGGAAACAGGTTATGAGGTAAAATGTATTAATACAACCTAACTTGAATGGACGTAATAAATGTTTCGGTAAAGATTAAATTGGAAAAGTGAATGTATAATTTTTTAATGTCCATAAAGGAAGAAAAAAGGGTTATATAAGAGGGTAAATGGGTGATTAATCAACCTAAGCAGTTAAACCCATAATTAACACGGGAATGTGTTATAAAAAGGTTTTCAAAGATTAAAGGAGTATTTTCTAACACGATGAATGTGTGTGTTGAAATGGTGATTTTCAATGAAAGTACTAAAGTGTATTGAAATGAATAAAATAGTCAAATTATGGTAAAGGAATGTCTTTGGATAAAATAAACATAATGGTTTCAAGTGTTGAACCGGGGGTGTTAAATAAAGTGAAAAATGTTAAGTATGAGTAAAGGAAGTTCTTCAAGATTAAGGTAAATTAATCTGGACAAATAAGGTTTTCGAAAGTAAAACGGTTAAATCATTGGAACATGTATTCTCAAAGGTATATATATATATATATATATATGTAGATACATATATATTTTCTCATGCATGTGGTTGTAGTGCGTGAGTATCCTTTCTGCCATTTGTTTCTATATCACTTTGTATATTCCCACTGGGTATAGGCTCACATCCTCGCTTTGTTATGGCAAGTTAGGAGCGGTTTCATATTTTGAGAGAGTTATACAAGTAAGTGTTATTTAGTTATTTTACGTTAGTATCTTTGTTTACTTGAACTTCGGGGTGCTCCCCATGGGTCCCACACATAGTTCATCTTGAAACTGGAATCGCATCCTAAACAAGTGAAATGTTAACTAAAATAAAACTGGATTAGCAACATTATGTAAGTTGTTCCATTGGACTTCACACCTAATGCTCGGGTCAGATCGGGTTAACTCACGGGTAACCCATAAATCCGAGTTGGGTCCTTACACTTTATCATTCAATTATTTTATAATTTAGTGGAGTATCAAATAATTAAGTTTGAGATCAAGTAATCAATATTATATTCCTGAAAATTATTTAATAACAAATTAAATTTCCCCAAGTGGTTATTGTATGATTTACAGTGGGAATCATATTATGCGCTATCTAACTCAACAAACAAGACCACATTATTTGAGTAATCCTTAGATAATTATTTTAGAGTGAAATTATAATTATTTAGTGGAATTAATTGTAATTTGTAAGAGAGTAGTCTAATTTGGGGAAGCCCCTCCTACACAATTAAATAAAAATATATATATTATGGGAAGTGTGAGTGAAATTAATCGCAATAAGGTATTTCTAAAAAGTAAAGAATGGAAATAAAATAATAAAATGCCCATCACACAAATATTTATGTGGTTCGACAATTGCCTACGTCCACAGAAAGAGTTCTCAGTTCTTATTAAGTTCTCCCTAAATTTAAAAATTATATACTCATTAAACCTAAGGTGAGGGTTGTATTTATATCAATGTAAAGTAGTTGAGTCATACAAGATACTCCCCTAGATTGTTATTATCTCGCTTGGTGACTCTTGTTTATCTCATCCTAGATTTCAGGTAACCAACTAAGCCTTTCAATATTCAAATGATAAGTGTTTGTATTTAGCCACCTGATAAGTATTAGTATTCATCCACCTATTATTGAACTTGATTGGGTGGTGTTCTGATCCTGTTGGGCCTTCTCGTCACCAGAAATTCGGCTTTTATAATTTGGGCCCCACAATTGCCCCTAAAATTCTTGGACAAAATTGGACCGCAGGTGGGCCAAAGAATTTTGAATCCTTTGTTGGCCCAAAAAGTTAAACTAAATGGCGCTGAAAACCTTTGGTCGGACATACTTATGATTAATCAAAACTGGTGAGGGTACGATGGTCATTATTGGAGATTTGAATAGTAAAAAAGAATTCTTAAGCTTTGATCCAAATGATTGCCTGCACATAGTTTAAACGTCCTTCATCTCCATACTACCCATGATTTTTCTTCTCACTCCTGCTCAAAAAGATCTCCGAAGTTGTTTCTTTCATTTGCTTGCTCTGTAAGTTCTCAATCTTCCTTTTTCTTTCCATCTTCACAACTCTCCTTTATTTTTTCATTATTCTTCTATCTTTGTCAAAAATGGTGAACGTTCTTCATAGAAATAACTTATATGATTTTAAGAAGACATATGTCACCCTTGCCCAGAACCCCTATTACAGTTTATGGGGACCATTGAAGACACACACTAGTTATGGTTTAGGGAGGATTAACTTTTCCCCCAAACCAATTATTTCTAGAGTTTTGTGCATATTTTGAGGTCATCCCATTTCAGTGTGACCCTAATACTTAACATATTGTCAATGGGGTTCATAGAATTAATTAACTATACGAGACCAATATGGGTATACCGAAAATCAAATACTATTACTCCTAGTCTCCCACCAACGCTGGTGTTGTGTACTTGAAAGCGAGGAAGGCCAATAGGGTCTTTGTAGTGAACCTTACTAATTCCAATAAGTGATATTGAGAACAGGATTTCATTGCCCTTAATTGGTAATATCCGACTCTTCTCGGGGGTGAACGTACCCTAGGTTCTTATGCACAGCTTGGGGGAGACATATAGGTTGACACTTATTTCTTACACACTTCTTTGTGATTTCCATATTTTTAATTGCCTTGACTAATGGAATTTTCTTTCTTGGATTTGAATAGCTCGCTCAAAGAAGAAGGAAATTTCCCTTGTCTACATCAACATGGCAGAGTTCCTAATTGACGTAACCCCTTGCGGGTCGTGATCATCTCGTTCGACCTCTTTCCTCCTAGAATACCAAGACACTTATGGAAAATTTACTTTCACCAAGTAGATAGTATCCCCGGCCTCTCTTTTTCAAATAAGTAATATTTTGTCTCTTTTTCCTTATAATCTCTCGATGTTGGGTCCATCCTTATTAACGAATAGGAATCCATAGCCCCGAGGAAGAGAATTTTGTTGATTGATGATGAAGATGTTGAGGTTGGTGCCTCCACTTCCAATACTAAGTTCTTAAAGAGAACTGAACATGAAGGTCGTAAGGCTGTTGAATCGGACTTGGCCGTCCATGAGAAATATAAGAAGGATAAGTCCCTTAGTCCCTAAAGCCTCCAAAATGAATGATTTTCTTCCTCACGTTAGGACTTACTTCATAGGTGAAGTTTGTGTCCAGGAACCCTTCCCTGGCTTATGTCCTTTTGAGAGGGGTTGTGCTCGCAACTGATCGCGAGAAAGTCAAGCAACTTTCCCTCAAACATCTTTCATTTTGTGATACTCAAATTCTATCACTTGTAAGGAACTTTTTTCTTTTCTCCTATTTACACATTTTTTATTCTGAGATAGATATGTCTAACGTATGATTTGTTTCATTGTTCGTAGTTTGTGGAAAATTTTGTTCAGATCTTTAATGATGAGCTCAGTGAGACTCTAAAAAAATCACAATAAACTATGGTCAATGCCCACAATGCATACAAGAACTGAAAGAAGTTCACCAGTGATTCCATGAGAGAGCTAAAGATCGAGATTGATAAGCTCAAAGTTGATAATGCGCAACTGAAGGCCAAGCAATCTCGATTAATAAAGAAGGTGGAGGAATTCCCCTCGATTAAAGAAAATATCTTTGAGAAAGGCTATACTGAAGCCTTTGATGATGCCAAATTGGCGTTCATTTGAAAGTCCAATTTTAAGAAAGGTTGTTATGCAGCCTTGGTAGGAAATAATTCCCCAACATAATCCGATCTCTTCAGCGAGCATAAACTTGGCTTTCCTTCGAGAGTTGAATAGGATGCTACCACTAGTGTCCCGATAGACCAGAGTGGGGATTTGGCATCCAAGGATAAAGTCGCTAAAGTTAAGGAGCAGGTGAAGAACAAGAGTGCTTAGTCTAGTACTTGTATATCTTGTACCTTTTCCTTCTAATATATTTGTAAGGTCTTTTCTCATCTTAAAGTTATTAATAGAGAAAACTTTCCCTTCATCGTAGTGTTGTTCAAGACCCTTGCTGAGTTTTTTTCCTTTTTTGTGTTTACTTTTTATAGTTTGTTAATAATGTTGTTGCTTCCTTTATTGGTGATTTAAATTTCCTCCTTGGATGGAATGCTAGTGATCAAGCTCGTCGATCAATTGTGTCTGTTCGCAAGGTTCTTAAGAAGAGGGTTGGTGCCTATAAGGACCATTCATCACTGATTGCTAATTTAAAGGATGACTTGAAGGAACTTGGGGACGTGGGAGCCCTGATGGAAGAGGAAGTGAAAAATTTGAAGGCTCATATCGCTGGGATAAAAAACATTGGTGATATTGGTTCCCTTATACAGTTAGAGAATTATGATCTAAAGAAGAAACTTATCTATGCCGTAAAAGATAGCCTAAGAGCTCATATTATGGTCATGGGACTTAGCCACAATGAGACTAAACTTTGCAATCTATTCAAGATGGGTCCTCGAGCGGTGTGATTGGAAGTCTATAATGAAGGTTGATCGGATGCTCTTATAAGACTAGAGGAGGCAAAGAGTGAGGCCTACAAACATGGTTGGTTAAATGCCTTGGGGATTTTAAGAGTTCCCAAGTATTCTCAACTTCGGTATATGTACTAAGTTAACTGCCCAACGAATAGGAATCTTCCTTTTGGCAGTGAGGAAAAATGGGTTCTTTTGGACGCTATTCCTCTTCAGCTTGCCAGAAGCTACTTAGAATCCCATGATATTGGTGCTGATTTTTAACCAGATCCCAACAAAAGCCAAAGATGAGAGATCGTCGAATTTTTCTCTTATCGACCATAGCCTGTTGTAATTGGTATCCTTTGTGTTGGCATTTTTTCGTAATTGATCATTTTTATAACTTATAACCTAATGTTATAATCAATTTGATTTAATATCAATCTCTTGAATTTTCCCGTTCCTTTATGTCAATCATGTGCTATATTTGTCTAATCTTACCTTTTAGGTTGTGTCATCACCCTACATTTGGCCTAGAACATACTATGGCAAAAATGCACCTGGTGTAAAGGCAATCCACCCGTTTTGAATTTTATTCGATTATGTCGTGTTCATCTAATGCCTAGGGATCCCCCATAGGGATTTTTCTTACCTGAGTAATTCATGAGGTTGTTTTTGTTTGTAATGGAAAATACCCTAAGACTTTAAGTTTAATTATAATAAGAAAATTTGCAATTGTAATTAAGTTAAGGTAAGTTTGATTGGCATTCGAAAGTTAATGCCAACTATGAGCTTGTTACTTTGGAACAATTCAAAGCAATTAAAAGCTAATTAATTAAGTGAATAACTTGAATCTTTATTAATAACTTGAATTTAAATTGCGAGAATCATAAGTTTTAAAATGAATATTGCAAAAATTAAATATGCTGGAAATAAATTTAAAATAAATTTCGGAGGTTGGTCGCGTTCCATGATCTAAGTATCTCTCTGACCTCCATTGTTCCCAAGTGATATGCTCCTTGCAAATCATATCTGATCACTTTGAATAGACCTTCCTAGTTGGGCCCTAACTTGTCATCCGAGAGAATTTTAGCATTGTTGAGGACTTTTCTAAGGACATAATCCCCGACCTGAAATTTCCTTGGATTGGCCCCTCTGTTGTACTATTTTGCCAACTGTTGCTGGTAGGAGTCTAGCTTAATCGTGGTATGTTCCCTAAGTTCTTCTATTAGGTCAAGTTTAGTGCTAAGGGATTTTTCGTTTAGTCCTTGTTCAGCAACATTTATTCTCTTGGTCAGTAGACCCATTTTGAGTGGAATCACGAATTCCATTCCATAGGTGTGCGAAGGGTGTTTCCCTAGTAGGTATCCTTGGTGTAGTGCGATATTCCTAGAGAACATGAGGAACCTTGTCCATCTAAACACCTTGCTCTTTCCAGCCTCTTTTTCAAGCCATCGAGCATCGTTTTATTAGAGACCTCTACTTGACCCTTGCTTTGGAGATAGGCCATAAAACTGGAGTGATGTTTGATTCCATAATCATAATAAACCTTATAAAGGTCCACTCACAAATTATATACCATTATCTGTTATGACTTTCTTGGGTACCCCAAAGCGAGTTATAATGTACCTCCAGATGAACCTGATCGTATGAGCATCTATGATGTTCACCAGTGGTTCTGCCTTAATCCACTTTTTGAAATAATATGTGCCGACCAATAAGTACTAGTGATTTCCTAGTGACATAGGGAGAAACCCTACGATGTCCAACACCCATTGTGCAAACGGCCATGGACTGGTTAGGGACTTTAGGTCGATGTCCAGTTGACAAAGCATAGGGAATAATTTTTGGCATTTTTCACATTTTTTAGCACAAATATTTGCGTCCTTTTTCATATATGTCCACCAGCAGCCTTATTTAATTGCTCAAAAAGCCAGAGATCTTCTTCCTGCGTGGCTCCTATAGATTCCATCATGTAGTTCATACATAACTCGATCGACATCTTTTGGGTCTACGCATTGAAGGTAGGGTCTTGTGAAAGATCATTTATAAAGCTTTTCTCCAGCTCCTAGATAAAAGTGAGCGATTTTCACCCTAATTTAATGAGCCTACTTTTTTTATCCGCAACGCATTGTTATGTTGTTAAGCGATGATTGGATCCATCTAGCTTAGGCATTTTTCAATGAAAAGAACATGGTCAGAGGCCACCACTTTTCAAAGCTAGGTTTGGCAACGAACTCCACTTCAATCGTTCTCCTGAGATTGGAATCTACTGCTAAGCTTAAGGTTGATAAAGCATATGCATGACTATTGTGCTCCCAGGGGAATTTTTGAATGTGGACTTCCTCAAACTTTAATATCATCTCACGTACCACTTTGATGTATGTTCTCTTCCTTTCATCCTTAGCATTGAAATCTCCATTTACTTGGTTGGATACTAACTTTGAATCATAAAATACTTAAAGTTGATTTTCCCATAGTAAATGAGCCTTACGTAGTCTTACTACAAGTGATTTATTGTTAGAGGCTTCAAAATGTAACCAAATCCCCGACTCGATCATGACATTTTTTGGTGTTACAAGAACAATCCCTACTACTCCTCCCTTAGAATTATAGACACCATCCACATACAACACCCAGTTCTCAGAATGATCCAGCTTGCGACCTTTTAGATGTTCAGCCATTTGTTGATCGGTAAGAGTATCTCCTATTGTAAATTCTGCTACGAAGCTAGTCAACACCTGACCCTTCACTGTTGTCCTCGATTAAAAGTTTATGCCAGATCTCCCAAGTTATATTGACCATTTGGACATGTATCCAAATAGTTCAACTTTGTGAAGAACAACATTAAGAGGGAAAGATATGATGACGGTGATGGAATAGGCCTCCAAGTAATGCTTTAATTTTTATGAGGCAATCACCAGTGAGTAGGCCAATTTTTTTAGTGGTAAGTAGCCCTGCTCAGCATCTAGGAGCGGTTTACTGACTTAGTAAAAGGGGTATTATTTTGCGTCTTTCTCGTAGACCAAGGTCGAACTAACTGTATGGCTTGAGACAACAAGGTAGAAGTAAAGAGGATCCCCTTGATCGGGAAATTCCAATAATAGGGGTGTTCTCAGGTAGGATTTTATCTCCTCGAGAGCCTTTGAATATTCATCATTCCAGGTATGGCCCCTTTCCTTCTTGAGCAACTAAAAAACAGTGTCCAGCGCTCGGATGACTTGGAAATAAAGCGATTTAATGTTGCGAGCATTCCAGTAAGCTTTTGGATTTCTCGTAGCATCTTCGATGACTGAACATTATTTATCGCTTCAATTTGATAGGGGTTTGATTCAATTCCCCTCTTTCCATGGGTGGTCACGGTCTGGTCTAGTCAGATTTTGTCCATTTTAAGTGTCGGACCGAATCATTCGGTCCTATATTTTTTAAGACCGCATTCGGACCGATTTAATCGGCCTAGCCTATTTATTCGGTCTATGCTATTTTCGATCCAGTTCGGTTAATAATCGATCCATATTTTAAATTTATTTACTTTTTTAATTTGACATCTCAGTGTATTTTTTTAGTTCAGTGTATTTTTTAATTTCACAACAAAAATATAATCAGTAGGTTTGTTTGTTAAGTTCAGCAAATAATGTTTTTTTTTAAATTTCACAACCATACAATGGGTTTGTTTTTTGAGTTCAATAGATCATTTGATTTCACCAAAAAAAAGCAAATTATTTGATAATCAGTTACTAAAGTCTAAAATCATTTCAAGAACCAAAGAAATCACAATAAATTTCAACAAAAAACAGTTCCAAACCCGAGGTTCGCCAGATCTGATGCCATTTCCATTTATGTTGAGGTGCACCGATTTGAGGTTTCAAACTTGAGTTGGGTTTATGTGGAGTTGAGCTGGTGAGGTGTGCCAGAGATGGATATGGTGAGGTGCGCTGCGTCAGAGATGGAGCTGGTGAGGTGCGCCGGTTGTGTAAATGGGAGAGAGGAAGTTAGAGAAAGAAAATGAAAGGGAAGAAAAGTGAGAAGTGAAGAGGTGTGTGTCGTGCGTGTGTTGTGTTTTTCAGGGTTTAGTCATAAATGATATATTTATATATAAAATTAATATATATTATATAATACTAAATTAATCAGTCCAGTTCGGTCCTACGATCAAATTTAAATTGGATATTTTAGACCGGACCGAATATATTTGGGTCTCTTATATTAGGACCGAATAAGGACCGATTTATAAAAAAGCCTATAAATGTGGGTTCGATCCAATCGGGTTAATCGGGTCGGTCTTTTTTTGTCCACTCCTACCTCTTGCTAACCCGATAGCCTCGAAACTTCCCTGAATGGACCCCAAATGAGTACTTGCACGTGTTGAGCTTCATTCGGTAATGCCTGAGGATTTCAAAAGTGTCGTCCAAGTCTCTGAGGTGGTCGTCTGTACAATTGCTTTTGACGAGCATATCATTGATGTATAATTTCATTATTTCACCCATTTATTGATTAAACATCTTTGTAACCAGTCTCTGTTATGTGGCTCCATCATTCGAAAGGCCAAAAGGTATGACCTTATAATTGTACAAGCCCAGCGGTGTAATGAATGAGGTATTGTCCTGATTGAGACCAAACAGGGGAATCTGGTGGTTTCTTGAGTAAGTGTCTAAAAACTCATTCGTACGTGGGTTACAATGTCGTCAACTAGTTGGTCTATCTTTTCTAGGGTAAACTATCCCTAGGGCAATCCCTATTGAGATCGGTAAAGTCTATACAGACTCTCCAGTTGTACGAACTACTACTGGATTTAAGAGCTACTTTGGTAATTGAACTTCTCTGATGGACCTCGCCTCTACAAGTTTACCTAACTCCTTTTCCACCACTCATCCCTTGTTCAAGAAAGTGCAGCGAGTTTTTTGTACGATAGGCTTAAATGTCGGATCTACATCAAGACAGTGACAAATGACTACAGGATCAATCTATAGCATGTCATATGGATTCCATGCGAAAACATCTAGGTTTTTCTTTAGAAAGGTAATCAACTCCATCCTTCCATGGTCAGACAAAGTGGTGTCGATTAGGAACTTCCTCTCTTGTCAGGTTTCATCAAAAATTACGTCCTTTTTAATACCCCGTATTTTTATGGCTTTTAAATTTAGGGATTTATTAAATTTAATTGAGATAAATTAATTTAATTTTAATCCGGAATGTTGTTTTAAATATTTACTAGCGTGACGAGACTTAGTAATTAATGGAAATTTGTTATTTGTTGAATGTTACTGGATGAGTATAGTAATATATGAGATTTATTTTTATAAAATGTCAAGAGTGAATAAAATGACAAGTTTGAAAATTTGAGTCAGGACATGCCCGTGTCGCGTCAGGACTAAATATTGATGAATAAAAGTGAATAAATTATAAGTCACTTGTATGGTCATTTCGAGTGAGTCAATGCGTCTGGAAGGGTCTAGATAGTCAGAAAAGTGTACCCGGGGGTTTAGTTTGGACCTCGGGGCGTTTTTAAGCTAAATTAGTACCCCGGGAGGGCATTTTGGTCATTTTGCATTTTTGGGTAATTAAACCCACGAAAATTATTAGGCTATATCAGCCATTTGGAAGAGTCCTTTAGGGTTGTCAGACTCAAAACATTAGAACGGCCATAGGAGAGGGAAGGAGAAAGCTTTCCAAGCAAACCAAGTCCACAAATCCATCCGGTTGCACCGCCACCACCACTAACGCATAGATCGCGCGACGGGGAACGCAACAACACCAAATTCGTTAACAAATCAGAACGCTAAAAATCCCAGGCAAGTATTTATCTTACTTATTTTTTTTAATGCATCGTTCATGTTAGTCTAAGGTGATTAGGAAGAGTTTGGTAGAAGAAAATCCATGTTGGAGATAGGAAAATCGCATGTAGAATTGATTTGAATGCAAATCTGGAAACCCCTTCATATGTAGAGGCTTAACCATGAAATTATGATGAATTAGGAGTAGAAATTCCTAGAATAAGACTGATTAGAACCATGCTAAATAAATTCTAAGGTTCTTGAGATTTTTATGAAGTTTTGGCCTATTAATCCAGGGTTATTGATGAAAGATTGCATGCTTTACGTAGAAGATGAATAATATGGGTGTATACTGATTATAGTATGATTTTAGGGAGTTTGGGTGTGAAAAATCTGGATTTGATTGAGGTTGGATTGTGAAACCCGTAACTTCTAATCTGCGGAATTCGCATACCTGTTTGATCGATCGATCGATCGAACCAGGAGTGTCGATCGATCGACGCATCGATCGATTGAGCTCCTGCCATCGATCGATCGACCCCTTCTGGCATATTCATATTTCCCCTTTTTAAATTTAGTTGAATTCGATTTAATGAGAAATAACCCTTGGACACCCTTATTAAAATGTTTTGGGAGATAAAGAAGACCAGTAGGACTTATAAATAATTATGGGACCTTTAATGTAAAACGAGAGTTGTATTTTCGGGATATTTACATATAAGGGATGATGAAATTATGTATTAAGGGGAGAGACGCGTAAGATAGTTACGTTGGAAATTAGATTACCTACTAAATTCTACACTTGAGAGGATAGAGTCCATGAGTGTTACGCAATAAGTTGGAATGATCCCTCAAATTAAAGTAAGAAATGAACGGTCATACGTGAGAACTAAATAATGAGAAATGGGGACAAATGTCGTAATTATGGGATTAGAAATGTACCTAATTTGATATGGTAATAGTAGTTTAGTTATATGACTGTGTTTATGCATATACTACCTATGTGTGAAAATTGTGCCCACGCTACTTGCTATCCCTGAGGTTACCACGCTGGGATGATCTTATCTCGATGTGCCTTTATGGGGGGATATTGACTCGTACCCTAGAAGATAGAAATCCTTGCTACAGGCTATCGAATCGATAGTTCAGACGGTCCTAAGAGACGTGGGGCATGTGTTATCCTCTTAGAGACTTGGAATCTATGCTTCCCTTCAATATTGTTTGTGTATGTGTTAATACAGTTCGAGAGTGATTCCGAACTTGTATTTCCCTTAGTACGAGTGATACGGGGATTGGATAGCAGAGTATGCACGCACCATAATTTTTATGTGGGGTGGTGTTAAAATATATATATTATACGAGTATTTGATATATATATATATATATATATATGAATTCCTGAAATTTGGAACTACCTACGGTGCTATGGTAGGTAAGAAATGAATAATGACCTGAAATTGGAAATACTTGTTTTGAAAAGTACAATGGAACACTGGAAAATTTATTAATAAATAAAGTTAAAATGAGAGCTTTGTAATTGAATGAAATTTTCCTCTTAAACAATTATATTGTTCATTTTTAAATCTTACGAGTAACCTAAGATAAGTTAAACCATTGGGAAGTTTAGTGCGATATAAGAAAAGTTAAACCGTTGGGAAGATTAGTGCGATAGGTGTGCACATTAGAAGAGAGGTGAGAATTTCTCAAGAGAGTATCGCAGTAATATGTTGTTGCATTGGCCTGTAAATATTTTAAATACTTTCTAAACAAATTTTAAATCATTTACACTATTGGGCTCTGATCCGTTTCTATTTTTCTTTCTCTCTTATATCTATATGTATATATTACAGGTGCCCAGCCACAGGGGCGTCTTGCGTAGGATCCTTTGGAAGGAACGCGCTGCATATTAGGTGGGAGTTGCAGGCCTCTTGCTTAGACGACTTCATTTATTTGATTCCACTCCTAGCTTATTCATTCAGTTGGGCATGTGTCGCCCATTCCCATTATCCATTTGTTTTATTGGACATTGTGATTAATTTATTTCTAGTATTGTCACTTTGGGATTTATTACTGTCTGGATGTTTTACTTTAAATTTTTAAATATTGGGACTTAGTTGTTGAATGTTAAATTTATTTGGATTATATGTTCCATGATAATTTTGGTGTGATTCTTTAATATTGAACTGTTGTACATATTTAAATCTTGGTTTATAAAATAAAATTTGGAAAGTAATGTCTAAAAATGGTTTTGACACTTAGCTTAATTATTTAGGGTGTTTTAAATTGGAAAAGTTATTTTTCGACAGTGATGCTAAGAATGAACCAATTGTTCACCTTGATTTTAATTTAATAAAGGAGTGATCACCCGGTATTTAATTAGGCGGGGTGTCACATCCTTCAACTTCTCTACAACCCTATCAACGGGGGGGATCCTGGTCTCCTCCACCCCTGGTCGTTCATGCCTTAGTTGCTATTTGGAAGGAGTATCCCCATCATAGGGCATCTCGGGGAGGATTTCCTTATCTTTCTTCTTATCCGACTTAGTTTTGATAGCGGTGATTTAGCATTTTTAGCAATGGCTTGATCGCCTCTAATCTCCGTTATACCCCCAATCTGTGATGCATTTGAATATCTGGTGGTAAGTTGAAGGGATTGCTCTCATAGAACGAAGGCACCCTATGTCGAGGATGTTGTGATAGGGTGAATTTATATCGACCACTGAAAACTCAATGAGTTTTGAAATTTGCCTCTTCCCCACTGGCAGTATTACCTTCCCTAATAGCATGATCATCTTTCCTACGAAGCCGACCAAAGGGATGGTCGCTTCCTTAAAATCTGATAATTTTAATTTGAGCTTATAGAATAGATTTAGGTACATTACCTTCGAAGAACTCCCAGTTTACAATACTGAAAGTGATTACTAGTGCACCGTGGTGTGGGATTCTTACCCCGACCAAATTGTCCTCTATAAACACTATGTGTTTTTTATAATCCATATCATTCGGTCATCTGCGCTTGCTAGATTAGATCTTAGAAGGATCTATCTAAGAGGCCTCCATCACCGTTGTGACCTTTTTTAGTTACATTCGAAATGCATTTCCCTAGATCTGATTGAGGTCTAACGCCTCGTGTATTACATCAAACGCATGTCTTACCTCATCGTTTAATACATTGTCTAGTTTTTTGTTATCATTAACGATGACCTGATCAGCCTTCTTCTCTATGTACTCGTTTAGGTGACCTTCCTGGGCTATCTCCTCCAGATGAGCTTTGAGGGCTTTGTAGTTATTGTCTTGTGTCCTCTCCTTATGGAAAGCACACAAAAGCGTGTTCTTTCTCTTGGTCAGATCTCCTCCCATCTTCTTTGGAAACTTGAGATACTGTCGGTTCTTGATCTTCCTAAGCATCTTATAAATTAATTCCTTAAAAATCGTGTTGATGGATTGAAAAGCTTTGGAAAAATCTACTCATCCCCCATTCTTGACTCTGTTTTGCTTCTTGTTCTCCTTTTTAGGGGTGATCTTCTTGTCATTCCCTTTGTTTGCCTTAGCATGACTAGTCTCGGCTTGGCTGGTGTTGACCACATCCTCCACTTTTGCTTACTTTTCAGTAAGTGACATGAGGTCGTCAATAGTTTTCGCTTATTTTTTAGTAAGGGACTAGTGCAGCATGGAGGTAGGGGCAATCTAATCTTGAAAGATGCTATAGCTACCTACTCCAAGCAATATTCCACCTCGTTGAACATTTCCAAGTTGCATTTAGCATATACTCGTATGGTCTCCTGTGGATTTTTACTCATTGTAAGTATAGAATATATCCTCTTTAGATATGAGCTATTAGTTATGAAGTAAGCTGTGAAAACCTTAACGAGGGATTTAAAGCTCTTAACCGACCTGTGGGGAAGCCTCTCAAACCACTTTTTAGTGACATACCCTAAGTTATATGGGAATATGCGACACATAATAGCTTCGTTATGATTCCATAGAGTCATGGCCTTCCCATACTTGCGAACATGATCTATGGGGTCTGTTTTGCCATCATAAATCTTAAACCTTGGGGATAAAAAGTTCTTCGAGGATTCCTTTTCCTTAATGGCCCTTGAGAAATGATATTTCATTTGGGTGATTAGAGTCCTTCTCGCTAGCTCTTTTATGGATCTAGCTCCTTAGTGAGTTGGGTGTTGGTCCATATCTTTTGTTACCAAACACCTTATATCATCCGTGTGGTGCTTTTTATCACGGTGATGTCACACTAAGTGAATTTCATACTGTGAACGCTCTTGGCCACACCTAGTACTCCTTCCTCGGCTACGAGTTTTTCTCACCTGAGAACTAGGAATCTGACCACGGTTCTTTCGATTATCTTGACAAAGTTCTTTCTCCATTTTCTCCAGCCATCTCATAAGGCATATATTCTCCACTATCTGTAGGCGAGTTGTCTCCACTTGTTGTTGGAGTCCTGCTTCATACACGTCAACCATCCGCAATATCTTGGTTAATATAAGGTTCTCATTACTTTGCTCGAAGAGTTTCTCTTCTGAGAAAAATCTAAGATTCTCGTCATGGTGAACCTCAGATTTGATCCTGAGTGGAGCTAGGTCTTCTCGTACGTCGCCAGCTTGGGACGCACTATTTGGGCGGTGAGAAATATGGGCTGATTTCGTAGAAAAGAAGATCGATTCCCTATGAGTGCAATTAATCCCAATAAGGTATTTCTAGAAAACCAAGAATATAAATAATATATCAAAATGCTCACAACCCAAAGATTTACGTGGTTCAGCAATTGCCTACATCCACAAATAGGGTTCTCAGTTCTTGTTAATTTCTCTTAAAGTTCAAAAATTAAATCCTCTTTGACCCTAGGGTGAGGGTTGTATTTATAACAATGTAAAGTAGTTGAGTCATATATGGAACTCTCCTATCTTATTATTGGCTGGTGTGGTGACTCGTGTTTATCTCATTTGAGATTTTAGATAACTAACTAATCCTTTCAATATTAAAATGATTAGTTTTTATTTTATCCACGTTATAAGCATTCATATTCATCCACATGTCGTTGAACTTGATTGGGGCAGTGTGCTAATCCTATTGGGCCTACTTAGACCACCATAAATTGGGAATTTATGGTTTGGGCCCCATGGGAAGTAATATGGGATTTTCATATTTCCATTTGGAAGCTAATTTAATCATTAGTCTTGGGTCTCTAGTATAGTTCATTACAAAAGTAGTAAACTAAAACTCTCTAGAAACCCTAATTAGCCCAAGAAAACTTCATGTACCTATATATATGAGTCTAGGAAAGGGGAATAAGTTTCATAACACATCCTAAGTCTTATAGATAGAGTGAGAGAGAGAGAGAGAGAGAAAAGAAAACATTATTTATATTTTTATGAAAGAGTGAGAATAAAGAAAGTTATTTCTCACACAAATCATCAAGTTTTCATCCTCGAGAATGCCCACACACAAGTCTCACTTTGAGGGGATCATATATTAGAAAATCGAAGGCAAACAGGACATTCGGGAAAGAATTTGAAGGTGAAATACTATCAGTCATATAATCTTCTTCATCAAATACTTCTCCACATTTGAACCATCAACAAGATCCGCAAAGGTATCATAATTTGAAACATAGATCTATTCATTAGATCTAGTTATCCTCTTCTTCTTTTTAATGCATGATCAATAAAAGTTAATACGGAATCAAAGTTTTTATAATATCAATCCCCAGCGTGAGGAGAAGAGAAAATCCAATACATCCTTCCAACTGTTATTATATGGATATTAACTTATAAGATTTGTCACTCGATCTAGTTATCCACTTTTATCATTTCACTAATGTCTTACTAGCCTGCGTAAGACATTAGTGAAATGATAAAAATGGATAACTAGAGCGAGTGACAAACCTTTAATTTTGAAGGTATCATGGACAACCTCAAGTGGACCTTATAAGAGTCCAAGAAGAAGTAGTTTAGTGAGAAAACTACTTATTATAAAAAGAATTAGGAGCTCGCCATGAATTTCATCCACCAGGAGGTGAAAGTGATCAAGTTCTTTTGTTTAATTATTGTAGGGCTTAGCCAATTTCCATATAATTAATGAAAATCCATATTTTTCCTCGAAGTGTTTGTTCCTTTTGCATAGTGGATTATTTTTCTTTTACTGTATTTAACTTCCTTGTTTAAATAATTTATCTTTGAGATGATGTGCTAATAGTTACTTTTAGCCTTCTACCTGAGCAAGCTAATGTTCTCCAAGTGACTTGGTAGATCAAGTAAGCAACCTTATTAATGAAAGCTTATTTTAAAGGGAGGATGTGTTCGATAAGGCAAAAAAAATCCATAAAAGTGTTGTCTCGAGCCTTTAAATAAATAAAATCCAAAAACATTTTCTTAAATAGGTAACTTATTGAAGTTAGAGGGCCGGATTATTTACTCGAAAGGGAGAAATTTTATCTTCAAATGGAAAATGTTTCCCTGAATGTTAAATATACAAAGGTTGAAAGGTATTTTGGGATGCATATAAATAAGTACTTGAAAGTGAAGTGGAAATATGACCAAATTAGAATTGGTTGTATAGGAACCAAATTAGGATTGCATATGCTGACATCCACATAAGGGACATTCAATATTAGGCCTACAAGCATGGTTGGTTGAAATCATTGTCCATCCTTAAACATACAAAGAGTTCTTCTCGTGGCCTTATACCTTTAAAGTTAACTTTTTGTGTATATTCAAATTTATCTTTGCACTTAACTCGGATTATTGTATTATAACACAAAGGTTAACGATAAAGATTTATTTATCTTGTTTTAATTAGCATGCTCCATAATTTACTATTCTATATAGTTAATTTTAATGGTTTTTCATTTGGAATTCCATTAACCCCTTAATGTTGGTCAAGTCATGTTTGTTTCACTTTAGGTGGTGTCATCACATCAACCTTAGGCCAAAGAACATTTAATAATATGTAATGTGGGGTTTATCCTTATGTTAGGATTAATGTCAATCTCTCATTCAGACTTTCTAGGTTTCCCAATGATCCACTATAGATCTTTGTTATTTTTTGTTATTTTTGGGGTATCTCATAGGTCTATATGAAAATAAGTATGTATTACAACCTTAAAGTATGCATTAAACACTTGCAAGTGGATAAAATTTACCCAATATATATTTATTATTGAATATGTTAGTAATGGCTCTCACTAGAGAAACATAAGTTTATCACTAGAAATAATAAATGGAGCTACAAGATTGCATTAATAAAAATAAATAAACTAACATGATGACCTATTGTGACATTATTTAAAATTATGACTTTCAATAAAAAAAAAGTATTATATTTGATGCGTTCCATGGCCTTAGCATCCTAGTATATTCTATTATGTCTAAGTGATAAGTTTCATTCCGTTCGATAGTTTTTACTCGAGATGGGTCTTTCTAGGTTGGCATTAATAGCTTATTATAATGGTTCTCCACATATCCTATTATCCTAAGTAGGATGAAGTCTCCACCCTTTCATTCTCTCTAATTCACATGGATATTATACCTACTGTTGAGATGTTGTTGGTGCACATCAAGTCGAACAAAGACATGGTTATTCACTCCTCGATAAGATGCAGCTATACACTGAGCCTAGAATCATTTCCATCTTCCATCTTCATATCTTAGTGAAGTACTCATTGTTGGTAGGTCAACCTTTAGAGGAATGGCGACTTTCATTACATAAGCAAGTACATTAGGTGTTTCCCCTATAGATCTCAACAAAGTGGTTTTATAGAAACAAATAACACGAGGAAATTAAATGACGCTTCATCCCTTGGTTTATCCAATCAGTTTTTGATTCTATCAAGCATAATTTTGCTGGAATCTTTCCGCTTTCAACTTTTTTAGGGTAAGCCTCTGAGTTGAAATAGTGGTGAACCCCATGGTCGGGACAGGGATTCAAAAATGGGCCATATACAAACTAGTTGTTGTCATTATTGATGTTTCATGTTCAAAATGAACCTCGTCATATTAGAATCCCTTATATTAGTCAGTGGATAATCCTTTATTTACAGAGTAAAATAATTAGTTTTAACAAATAGGTATTTTATATTTTTTGAAGTAATGGGTAGAGGGACCACGATATCCATCTCCACTGATCAAAAATCCATGGACAATTCTGAGGCTCGCGATCTCATGTCGATTGGTGAAGTAAATAAGAAAACTTATGAAACTTATCACACCTATGCATGTAATTCATAACATCTTTCATATGTACAACCACCAATATACATGATTTCTCATAAAGTTGTAAAAGTGTAAAAATAAATCCCCATTGTGGATATGAAAACAAAGGGATTTGATGATATCTATAGTATGTTTTGAGTAAGTTCATCCCCTTATGATCAGTGATCACACCCACTAATTGATTAATCTTGGGCAAAGGAAAATCTTCCTTGAGGAAAGATTTACTTAGGTTAGTGAAGTCAAAAATAACTCCCAATTCGAATTACTCTTCCTTGCAATATTAGGCTTTAATGACCAGTCATCAAATTAAACTTTTATAATAGACATTTCCTATAGACTTTCCCAACCTTTTTTTATATATCCTAAGACTTTTCAAGAGTTGTTCGGCAAGCCTTTTAGGATATTGGGGGATTTTTGGGGCCCACATGAAACATGTGCCACATAACTTATATATTCATTTTGGTCATGTTGTAAGTCTTCCAAGTGAACACATTTTTACTTCTTCTCGGATTTGCAAAATAGTCCACCTTATCATCCTTTGACATTAAGCTTCCAATAAAAATCCTGATCTACAGATGATCATCCTCAAAGGCCACAACATCGAGTTTAGTTGTTATTTTATAGGGATAAAATTTCCCTCAAAGACTATATCTTAAAAATTTTACTTATCCTCTTTCATAAGTCAGATGACACCGATAAACAATTACAATTCAATAACTCTATTCCCCTAATCTCCATCACTTCCTATTCGGTCATGTATTTGAGTTTATGATGGTACGTGGATGGAACAAATTTCATTATATTGAAACACACTTTTTCAAGGATGGCATGTTAAAGTGAGTCGATATCCATTAATAACAAGTCAATCATTGTGTAAATCTATTTAGTTGAGACTGATAATACTAATTTAACGCATGGTCACCTTCTCTGTAACCATTAGATAATTTATACTCATTTCAATTTATTGAACAACTTTAACGAGATTAATTTTTACAAACTCCTTTTATAAACTAGGAGATTTTCCATATCCCATTTTGTTATATGTAGTGTAATAACCAATGCATCATAATGGGGAGTTCATACTCCTGTTATATCATCCTTTATAAAGATGATACTCTTAGCATGAATGACTACTTCTAGTCATATACTCTTATCAATTCTTAGTTTTTAACGCTCTACTTGATATGATACCATAGTTGGTTTCTTGGTAATTCTAAGGGTTTGTGGCATTTTACCTTCCAACGTGAAAGGAAAAATGTCACAAGGTTTATCGCAGAACTACATCAGACCATTATTAATACTCAAATACCACTGGTTGCATTAAAAAAGGTTCCAAAATAGAGTCAAAGACCATAGCATCATCCTCAAAGTTAAAGGAGACTTAGTCTCACTATCAGACCTTGAAAACTAAGCTCATAGACCTCAGGATGAATAGCTTCAAGCCTCAAACTAATCCAAAAAACCTTCTCCTAGATAGAATTTACCTCTGTTGGGATCATGACCCCTCTTCTAAGGAGAATTCCCATGCTAAATCATGAGAATAGGATTAAGACCATTTCAGGATGACCTCAAGCATCTTAGGACTCCTCATATGTTTAGCAAAGCTTCTACAACTTTTTTATAGAGTGGTCGAGGGTACAGACACTATTATACCAACTGCCACCACTCAATCCTACTATAATTGAATAATTAAATTCGTATTTAGTGTTTCTATCAACTACCTTACACCACCTACAATCCTTTCATCAACACTCCACCATGATATTGTAGCTCATAGCTGTCACGCCCATGTTTTTGAAGTCCACTAAATTTCTCTCTTTTGATCTAAGCTAGGGCCTATATATGGAAGGCTAGTGAATGGTTAGCGGGGCATCTTAAAACATGGAAATCCTCTAACAATCAGGATATCATCAAGAAAACACTATAGAAACTTAAAAGTCCTAATCTCTTAAGTGTTTATAATTTTAGCTTTGGTTAACCCACTATTAAGTGAACATAAGATAAGTATTGGCTCACTTTAAACCTCTCATATTTTTATTATTTATAGAATCTTAAACTAAATAAGAAATCCCTAGATGAGTCCATAAGTTACACCATAATGCTCATTTGATTAGTGACAAAGGCCTAAAAAAACCTCATATCTTCTTGGCCAAAGGCTAAGAGATCTTTAGATTGTAATACTCTCATTTGCAACCTATTATATAAAACAATATCATTTATAGTGGACTTAGGATCCTCGAGTGAGGTTCTAAACTACTTTATACCCTTGTTTCTTACTTAACACACCTACTCACTAACTGATCTAAAGTCCTGTCGATAGCATCTACTAGGGGCTGAGGTCTCAAAACGGAGACTCCAAACTCCATACGGTTGGAAATCCAAAAGATAATGTATCTGTTCTGTAAAAAAGTTCAAAACTATTACCTCCCCCTAAATGGAACATGCTCACTATTAAGCTCTTCAATGGGTCCAAAGACCCAATTGATCATCTAAATACTTACAAATCTCTTTGGCTACTCCATAATACCCCAGACAATGTATTTTGCATAACCTTCCCCATACCTTGAGAGGGATGACCAGGCATTGATTTAATAATCTTAAACTTGGGACCATTAGGAACATCATGAATTTAGTAAGATCTTACGTCATTTACTTCCCTCCTCTATTTTAGATCAAAATCTGGTGAAACCCTCAAAGAATACACGAAGAAGTTCAATCAAGAAGCCTTGCAGGTGGATGACTTGAATGATAGTGTTTGTGTATCTTCCTTCATCATGGGACTTACATCGTAGGACTTACCTAGGTATTTTAAAAAAGGGGCCCTCGGTCTATGACGAAATGATGGAAAGAGATCAAAAGTATATGCGTGTAGAAGATGCGATCACATATAGGAAAACGGTAGAACCCCCCCCCCCCCCCCCCCCCTAAACATGGGAAGAGGAAAATTTTGTTCTTTCACCTCATAGATTCCCATAAGGCCACTGAGATCTAGAAAAGAAAGAATGGACGAAATAATAATGTTCCTTTAGAATCCAAACACTTCACTCCCCTCACGATCACCATAGAAGAGGTCTTAGAAACTGTGTAATCATAAGAGTTATTACCTCTGACTAAGCCCATTAGGGCTCTGGATGATATGAGGTATATGTCCAAGTACTACTGATTCCATAGAGATCGTGGGAATAACACAAGTGATTTCTTCCAACTCAAGGAGTCCATTTAAGGGGTGATCAAGTGAAAATACCTTAAGGAGTTTGTATCCAAGGACGCTGACAAAGCTTAGTGAAATAATAAAAACAAAGATGGAATCCCTCTGATAAATGCAAACACCATCTCAAGAGGATTCAATGAAGGTGGACACTCCTCCACAACACCAAAAATCCCATCTCAAGGGCATTTAATAAGAAGGAGCGTAGGTCGATAGTGTGTATTGCCAGAATAAGTCACCAAGGAAGGCTCCCATGATGATTGTCCCAAACACAGACCTGAAAAGGATTCCCCTCTTGTATAACGATCCTTTGTTTATCATTTTGATTATAGGAAATGCAAATAGGATGAGGGTATTTATCAATATTAGGAGCTCCTCATATATCTTTTTCATAGATTTTATCAAGCTTATGGTCCTCACAATGAAGATATGTAACCCGTCACTACTCCATTGATTAGGTTTGATGGAGAATGGACCTATTCTATTAGGTACATCATTGTTTCCCTCACGATTGGATCCAAAGAATGTTTCTCCACCATGTGGAACAAGTTCCTAGTGGTGTACTTGCCCTTGGCTTACAATGTGATTATATAATACCATCGATCAATGAGTTAGGCACTGTAATATCCACTCGAAGGATAATAATGAGATTCCCAACCCCAATGGGTGTGGGAGAAGTGCACGAGGACTAGAATAAAATTAGTGAGTGTTATTACACTTATATGAAAGAGAAGAAGAGTCCCCAAGACACCGCCCAAAGGTTACTTGGTATTCCATAAATCTCCAATAAAGATGTTGAGGTCGTCACAGAGGTTTTCCCTCCTCCACGGGACCTCCATGAGCTCCCATAATAAAATTTATGCATAGAGTTATTGAATATGGACACCCTAGATCCAGGATATGAGGAGAAAGAGCAAAGAGGTGAACCCTCTAAGGCCTTTATTACTATCTACGTATAAAACTGACCCGATCAAGGTCATACAGATTGGGGTTGGTCTCATCTCTTCCTTTATAGATAAGTTATCTCAATCCTTACGAGAGAAAAAAAGATATATTTTTATGTGTCCACTCAGATATGATGGGGGTAAACTTTGAGATCTAGTCCACCACCTCAGTATGGACCCAAACCATAGTACAGTACGTCAAGAGAAAAACTTTTTTGGCCCCGAAATAGATACAACTACTATTAAGAGTGATGGTCCCAGAAATATTCCAAAAGTTTAATTTCTAGACAAATTTTAATTTCTGTAAAAATTAAAGTGAAATTAAACAAAACAAATATTTAAATTTCCACTCAAACAAAATTAATTCAATTCAAGTTCTAAATTTTCCATACAAACAAAGCATGAATATTTTCAAATTAAATTAGTTTACTTGAATTAAATTAAAATTACCCAAATTTGAACTTGCACCAATTTACACAAAAGTTGTGATTTGAACCAATTTTATCTTTTTAAGCCTAAGCATGCATCTATGTGATTTTGCAAGATAAAAATACAAACAATCACAACGTCGTGATGTATGAGGAAAACTCGTAATTGGAAAAATCTCAGAGGGCCAGCCACAAATCCACCAGGTATGGTTTTACAAAAGACATGAAAAAAGACTTACTTCCTCAACTTGACTCCCTCTCAAAGCTTTGATGCTTCTTCTTGCTTCCACCTCCATCTAGTTGATAACTCTGAAATATACCGTAGTCTCGGAATCCACCAATGGGGAAAATCAGCCGCAAAAAATGCACGAAGCCTTTCTCCGTATGTGCACCACGAAACAACAAACACGAACTCCTTCGTAGGAAACTTCCTCTTTTGGGGTAGAGATGAAATTCGGTGCCAACAAGATGATCTCATAAAAGTATATAATAGAAACTTAGATCAAAGAAAACTTTTGGGTGCAAACACTTGTGTTTTTATTGAATGATTTAGCATTAAAGATTATCAAAACACAAGGGACATTTGGATAAAGATTTATGCTCTCAAGCGTCTATAAATTTTTCTCCAAAGTCTATCTAAAACAATCCATTCCCGCTCTATTCAAACAGGTAAAAAGAAAGTGGGGATGTGGGAAGTTGAAAAATAAACTACCAAAAAACTGCTAGAAAAAACGCTAGGTCTTTCGAACAACTTTTGAATGTTGTTCGAACGACTTCATTCTAACGAGATTACTAACGAAAAAATATAACAAAATAACATAATCTCATTCAAACGACTTCGTTCGAATGATGTCGTTCTAATGACATTTTTAACCAGAAAACAAAGAAATAGAAACAAATCTCATTAGAAAGTTCGTTCGAATGACCTGGGAATCCCGTTTGAATGACTTTTTAGAAAACCCAATTATCTTTTAAAAAATCAAAAACTTTGATGTTAAGTTTTAAAATGATTTTCTGAGAAAAATATAAAGTCATTTGACAAAATTTTTATCAAAACACACCCATAAAAATATCCAAGTCTCTATATATATTAAATGCATTCACACCTTTAGAGACGTTGGATAAATTGCGAAGTTGATAACGATAAACATAGCACAAATACCGGCATTGATGATATCTTCACTTTAGGCTTGGCCGTTACGTCTTCAAGTTAATCATCATAGGCATGAAAGGATACAACAAAATTCTATCCTATGACTCAATTAGTTTTGTCCGAAATTAAGTCAACACTACAAATTGACTCAATTGAAAATTTATCCTTACAAATCTCCCACTTTGGCTATTCCGGGACAAAACCCAAAAATAAAAATCCTATGGGCCGTCAAGATATCCTAAAAGGACACAACCCCACCCAACGAAAAGAAAAAAATTACATACGCTTGACTGACACATGGAATGAGAAGCTTTGCTATTGCTTTACAAATGTTGTCGCTATGATGAAAAGCTTGCACACTTAAACACAACATCAAACGCATAAGGAATATAACAATATAAAGTTCATAAATAAATTCTCCCCCTTTGTATAACATGTCCTTCTTAAGAAAGTCGCGCGTCTCCCTCTAAGTTAGATTTCCCTAGATTTAAAAGGTTTAGATACCATTTCTCCCCTTTTTTATTCAGCAATAGACAAAGATTAAAATGCATTAAAATAACCCATTTCTCCCCAATTTAAAACAAATTCTCCCCCTAAATGAAACAATGGATAAGGAATAATGGAAAGGCAATTATATCATGTAGTGTTGAATAGAGTGAGAAGTGCAGTGAAGCAACATGGCAACAAAAGAGTAAATAATCCAAAGATAGATACTTATATCAACACAAAGCATATATGGACTAGATAGTAATACAAAGACAAAAAAAATAATACCATATATATATAAATACTCAAAGGATACCAATGACACACAAGCACATCTATATAGTTATAAACACCACACAAGACATAAAATACAATAGGCTTTCCACTCCAATGGCATAAAAGTGTCTAAATAACCATGTGGTAAACGGGGTGAATGGGTGTGAACTAGAGACAAAAGAATTATGACCCAATCACTTAAGAATTATTCTTATATATAGCATCATGTGACAATATAAAGTGAACTCAAAGAACAAACAAACACAATTCACACAAGCCTAGAATTTTGATGATTCTACAAACCAATAGAGTCATAACAAAGTAAGTAGAACTAGGATACATTGTCATTGTGAAAACCTATTGATATATACATCCAAACTCCCTCAAACGTAATAATTCTTTTCTTTTCTTTTGAATGAACATACCCAACTGAACTATATAGGTCTTGGCTATTTTTGTTTAATGCCACAATTGTATAGGCCCTTTCAAACTGATAAACTATAGGCCTTGGCATATATTTTTTTTTCAATGCCACATTTTTTATAGGCCTTTTCAGTGCACCCTCATATTTTTTATATACTGCAAACAACTTTTACGTGCAATGGTTCTTATATGCACAAATCCTCCATAGTCACAAAAATATGTAGATGACAAAATTGGTAGGAGAACATCTCAGTTAGCTCAAATATACGTATGGAGTTAACATTCAAGAGCTCGTGCATATGTGTGAGAGGCATATAAAAAGAGAATCCATAAAGCAACTCACAATCAAACTTCTCCATGCAAGCATGATAAAGAACATTTTAAGAATGGAAATACGTAACCAAAAGTTCTTGCTACATAGAAGCAAAAAATGAAATTGGATTCAAATACAACGATATGCCACATAAAATGTGTAAAACTAAAAAAAAAATCAGTTTTTCAAAAATTTTAAACAATCACCCAAAACAAAAACAAAAGATACACATATCATAATTTACGCACAATTTATATAATGAAGTATAGACTAGAATAAGATAAACAAGCACACAACTACCAAAAATTTATCAAGAAGCACAACATATAGTGTATGTAAACAAAGCTAACATAATCAACCATTGGATATATCATGCGAGGTGTCATGTGCAAGCAGAAGAGAACCATCAAAAATAGGAATTATCAAAAATTACAAATTTTTCATTTTAATAAAAAAATCCTTAAAAATCAGGATCACGCAATAAATTGGCGTAATCCACTCTGATGCCACTTGTTAAGGGTGATGGTCCCCAAAATATTCCAAAATTTTAATTTCTAAACAAATTTTAATTTTTTTTAAATTAAAGTGAAATTAAAATAAAAAATATTTAAATTTTCAATTAAACAAAATTAATTCAATTCGATTTCTAAATTTGCCAAACAAACAAAACATGAGTATTTCGAAATTAAATTAGTTGAGTTGAATTAAATTAAAATTATCCAAATTTAAACTTGCACCAGTTTACACAAAAGTTGTGTTTAAACCAAATTTCATCTTTTTTACGCCTAAGCATGCATCTACGTGATTTTGCAAGATAAAAATAAAAACAATCACAACGCAACGATGTACTAGAAAAACCCACAACGGGAAAAACCTCGGACGAACCCGCCAAAAATCCACTAGGTGGCGTTTTACAAAAGATAAGATAAAAAAATTACTTCCTCGACTCGACTCCTTTTCAAGCCTTGACGGTTCTTCTTTCTTCCACCTTCGTCCACCGTAGTATCGGAATCCACCGATTGGGGCAAAATAAATCGCCAATAACACACGAAGCCTTTCTCCGTATACGGACCAACAAATAATAAACACAAAATCTTATGTAGGAAACTTTCTCTTTTGGCGTAGAGATGAAACAAGGTGCTAATAAGATGATCTCAAACAAGTATATATGTTGAAACTTGGATCAAAGTAAACTTTTGGGTGTACACACTTTTATTTTGCTTGAATGATTTAGCATTAAATATTATCAAAACACAAGATACATTTGGATAAAGATTTATGCTATCAAGTGTATAAAACAATTTCTACAAAGTCTATCGAAAATAATCCATTCGAAGTTGAAAAATAAAATTGTCAAAAAACTGCTAGAAAAACTACCAAGTCGTTCGAACGACTTTTGAATGTCGTTTGAAAGATTTCATTCTAATGAGATTACTAACGAAAAATAGAACAGAACGACGTAATCTCGTTCAAATGACTTCGTTCGAACGATGTCGTTCTAACGAAATTTCTAACGAGAAATAAAAACAAATCTTGTTAGAAAATTCGTTCGAACGACCTAGGAATCTCGTTTGAACAAGATCCAAAATTTATTCGAACGACTTTTAAGAAATCCCAATTATCTTTTAAAAACCCAAAAAATTTTGTGTTAAGTTTTAAAATGATTTTTTGATAAAAATAAAAATTCGTTTTAATAAAAATTTAATAAAAAGACACCCATAAAAATATCCAAGTCTCTCTACATATTAAATGCATTCATACCTTTAGAGACTTTGGACAAATTGCGATGTTGATGACGATAAATATGGCATGAAAACCAACACTAATGATATCTTCACTTTAGGCTTGGCCGCTGCATCTTCAACTCAATCGTCATAGGCTTGAAAGGACACAACAAACTTCTATTCTATGACTCAATTAGTTTTGTTCAGAATTAAGCCAACACTACAAATTGACTCAATTGGAATCTTTTCCTTACAGCTACTACCAAAGAGTTCAACAAGATTTTAGAATACAACTTCATCCAGGAGGTGCAATATCTGGAGTGGCTCTCCAATCTGGTGTTGGTGCCTAAGCCCAACAAGAAGTGGAGGATGTGTGTGGGCTTCATTGATCTTAATAAATCATGTTCTGAGGATTGTTATCCCTTTCCATGCAATGATACTTTGGTGGATTCAACTGTTGGTAAGATGTCCTATCTTTTATGGATGCCTATTTATATTATATCATCAAAATGTCTCCCATAGATGGGGAGAATAACTCATTCATCACTAATAAAGGTACCCACTGTTATAAAATTATGCATTTTGGATAAAAAAAATGCAGGTTCCACATATCAGAGGGTGGTAAACAACATTTTCAAAGACATAATCATCAAATCTGTGGGGAAGTTTATGTCAAAGACATATGGTCAAGAGTTTAGAGGCTCAAGATCATATCTAGAACCTCAGGAAGGTTTTTTTATCCTTAAAAGAAATTAAATGAGCCTCAGTTCTAAGAAGTATGCCTTTGGATTGGCATGAGGAAAGTTCCAGGGATTCATGATCACTAGACTTAGCATAAAGGCTAATCTGGACAAGCTCCAACCCTTGTTGGACATGGAATCTCTCAAAATACCCAATGAAGTTAAGAGCCTGGATCGAAGCATTGATTCCCTTAATCATTTTAATCCTAGGGCCACACACAAGTATCTTCCCTTCTTCAAAATACTGAAGAAATATTTTTAACAGACTCCAAATACTAGGAAGCCTTCTAGAACCTGAAGAATTATAGAGGGTATCCTCCTCTGTTGTCTCGAACCATTACTGGAGAAAATTTTTACATTTAATTTACTACTTCTTTAAACACAATTAGTTCAGTTTGATAAGGGAAGAATATAGATTTTAATACCCATGTATACTACATCAGTCGGGGTCTGTAGGGGGTGAAAGAAAGAATCATAAGATAGAAAAACTTTAATCAACTCATCTATACATTTAAGGCCCTACTTCCAATCACATACCATAATCATCATGACGGATCAACTGCCTTAGAAAATTCTACACAAGTTAAACACCTCAGAAAGTCTCATTAAATAGTATGTGGAGTTGGAGTAATTTGACATCATGTATTAACCACAGAATTCCATCAAGGGCCAAACCTTGAATGATTTTATTGAAGGGTTAAATAACCTAAAGGAAGTAGGAAAATAGCCCAAGAGATCAAAAAATGAAATGAAAGTGCCCAAGGAGCCCATGCTCCGGTTATTTCAAGATATAGACCCCAACCTCCTAACATGGGTATTGAACGTGGATGGATCCACCAATAACTCAAGAAGTGGGTTTGGTCTTCACCTTATCATACTAGAAGGAGGTAAAATCTCTATCACTTTTTATTCTATACTCAAAACCCTCTAATAATGAGGCAGAGTGTGAAGATTTGGTAATTGGCCTAGGACTGGTTATCCACTTAAAAGAAAAATATATCAAAGTTATTCGTGACTCTTAGCTAGTGGTCAACTAGGTCACTAAGGTCTATGAGTTTAAAGGCGATTGAATGGAAGGGTACTTGGCGATTGTAAAGAACCTCATACAAAGAATACATGGATTCAACATTAGGGGGTTCCCATAGTAGAAAATTCAAAACTTTGCCATGTTATATAAGTGACCTTCTCAGATGAAGTAGATCCAAATGTTTTGATAGTCACTTTGTATTATCCAATCATCGTTCAACTCCAAATTATTATGCCTGGGGAATAATTTAGGTAAGAGTGGATCACACCCGTTAAGAAGTACCTTGGAGATGGAAGCATGCCTAGAGACAAGCTCCAAGTCAAGCGCTTGAAATCTTTAAACTTAAAATACTACATGGATAATGGGGTCCTATTCAAAAATGGGTACTTCTCATCTCCACGGTGGTGCCTTATCCATTAAAAGGCTAGTTACATCCTCAAAGATCTCCACAAAGGTGTTTTTAGTGCCTATATTGGACCTCAGACCTTAGTCTACAAGGTCTTCAGGTAAGGATAGTTACGGCTCACCTTGAGCAAACAAGCTAAAATTTGGTGCAGCTTTATGGCATATGTCATAGGTTGGACTTTATCCCCATGCAGACATCCGAACAAATGTCCCCATTGCTAAGTTGATGGACCTTTTTTCAATGAGGGTGGGCTTGATAGGGCCTCTGTCCCTCAACAAAGGTCAGATTAACTTATGTATTGCGTCTAGATAATTCCACCAAGTGGGTTGAAGTTGAGCCTTTGAAAACCATCACTCAAAGGAATACCACCAGTTTCATATGAAAGAACAACATTTATAGTTTTGGCCTATCAAGTTCCATCATATCAAATAATATAAATAGGTATGACAACTTATCCTTCATAGAATTCTGCTAAGATCATGGGATCAGTAACCACTACTCATTACCGGTCCATCCACGAATAAATGGGCAAGTAGAGGTAATAAATGGGACCATTTGCCACAGTTTGAAAATATATCTTGAAAAAGCTAAAGGTATGTGGGATGAATAGTTGTCATGCATATTATGGGCCTACAGGAACACTGTCATAGGTCCTATTAGAGAAACCCCTTTTCTCATTAACTTATGGCACTAAGGTTGTCAATCCCACAAAGATCAAGATCCCAATGCAAAGGGTATCTCAGTTTTAGTTAGATACAAATTATCAATGGCTTAAGAGGTCTTTATATGATATGGAAGAGCGTGAAGCTTCATTGATAAAAATGGTTGCCTACAAGCAGAGGGCAGCCTCATACTTCAATAAAAAGTTGCACTACAGAGAATTAAAGGTGGGTGACCTTGTCCAAGAGAAGTCACCATCTCCATCTTGAATCCAAGTGGAGGGAAGCTAGGTCCCATGTGAGAAGGGCCCTATGTGGTTAATAAAATTATTACTATTTGAAAGACGAGAGGGGTGTTAGCTTCCACACCCCTTGAACTTAGGACATCTCAATAAATACTTAAAATGATGTGCTTTGTTGATGAAATATAATTAAAAGAACCTTTTTTCTATATCAATTATTTTCGTATAATGGTATAAGGGGTTACAAGGTCTGAATCCTTTCCTCTAAACTAAAGCTAAAGTCTCAAGACCTAATAAAAATTACAAGGCTTTCATCCTTGGCTCTAAAAAAATAACTAAGATCCAACGATCTCAGACGTATGACTCTAAGAATTGCAAGGCTATTATCATTGGTTGCTAAGAGCTCTAATCTCTAAATATCTAGCAAGAGTTGTAAGGCCTTCGTCCTTAGCTCGAACAAACAATCTAAGGTCTAAATACGCCTCGTAGACAAAAGGAATTAGCAGGGCTTCCATCCTTAATTCCTCCTGAGTAGGCTCAGGTTTAAGGACCTAAAACAGTTGATTTAAAAGACTTTTTTGCACCCAAATATATTTGTAACAAATGATGTAAAAAACCTTTTCCATCATCTCGAAAAATTCTATCCCTTAATTCAAAAGATTTTCAAGGGGTCTGGCATTGAAAATACAAAAAAAATCGATTAAAACCATACTTGAAAATGTTAATGTTTAAAACTTCAACTCTCATAATATTGGGTGGGGCATGAGTTTATACAAAAATCTCAGGTTTTTTGTTTTAAAAAAAAGGTGCAAAGCAAGTCCCAAACTTCTAAGGCTTTCATCCTCCATTTCATAGTTCTTAGGACCCTTAGTGGAACTTCAATTTAAACTTTTTAGGCTTTCATCCTTAGTGGCATATAGTTCATAGGTCTTAGGACACTTAGTGGAACTTAATTTTTCTACTTATAACGATTTCACCATTAGATGATTCTAATTCAAAGGTCTTTGGAGACTTAATATAATTTCATTTTAACTTATAAGGCATTTATCCATAGTCGGTTAGAGTTTTGAGGTCTTAGGACCCATAGTGGAACTCCAATTCTTATTTTGTAAGCCTTTCATCCTTACTAGTTTATATTACAAAGGTATTTAGACCCTCAGGAATGCTTCCGAATAGTTCCTAAGTTTTTCTTATTCTTTACCAATAAATCTTGAGGGTGTAGGGGTATATTACCAACTTCACATACCTCAAACAAACATAAGCAGAAATGATTTATTTTGGGCTTCTCAGGGTTTTCAATAGCTGTTTCTTTGGCAGAAAGGCTTTGCCTAGACTTTATATCCATGCCTGAGGGAATAAAGGTTTCATCTTTAGCTTCATATTTGTAGGTATTATCAGTCCCACCCTCACCACTAATATTTCTTTCAAAGTCTCCTCTAGTCGAATCCTCAGTAAGAATACTATAGATATCAACCTTGGGAAAAAGAAACTAGGCCTTAACCTTGCAGGCCTCAAAGCCTAAGGAGTATTTCTGGAAAAAGAACCTCCAATAGGAATCAGAGATCATATAACATCAATCTAGCTCCTTATCAAGGATTCCACATTTCCCAAGAGCACAGAGTGCTTTCTTTTAAGCCCAGACAGTTCATCTTGCATCTTTAATACCTTGACCATCATGCGGTCCCTTATACCGCTAAAGTCATAAACCTACATTTTACCAAGTGCAGGGCCATAGTTTGATGTTACATCTTATCATTTTCACCTTGGAGGTTATGCACTTCATATTAGAGGTCCTTCAAAATCTCCTTATGGCAAATTTGATTCTCAGTACTAGACCTCTCAGCCTCAGACAATAAGCTCTGAAAAGCAAAAAAAGAGCAACACTATCTTGAATGACCTTTTCATTCAGGAGACGAGTAACTAGATTAATTAATTAAATGTGTGATTACTAAAGAAAGATCATTTAATTGAAGCTTGAATTAGACAATAATGGATTTAATTTAAATTTAATTTGCTAAATTTTGGTTAATTACAGAAGTTTTTGGCTCTTTTAAATAATATTTTGGGTGATTTGGAATGTTGGGTTAAACCTAAGGGTGTCATCTTTGTAATTTTAGTAAATTCAAAAACTTTATCTTTAGAAATTATTTCACTTGTGGTTTGCATTTGGGGATTAATGTTGGATATCAATATGACAAGAGAGAGAGAGACATTATGAGGTTTACTTTAGGTAACGATTGTGTGCATGTGTTGGGATGTTAAAAAAAAATTGGCGTGTACTTTTTTAAGTGCAGCTTTGGGTTTTGATGACAAGCGCACGTGTGTGTGTGTGTGTGTGTGTGTGTGTGTGTGTGTGTGTGTGTATGCATGTTTTAATTAGTGAGGAACTCTTTTGAGTCAGCATTTATTTTCATTAAAAAGACTTTTGTACCTAAAATTTTCACACGCAACCCTTTCCTCCCAAAAATCAAGACAAAACTTACAGAATTAATTTTACAACCCTAAACCTCCATTAAAACAAAACTTTAACTTAATTTTTGGACGCTTTACGGTAATATTTTGAAGAAGTCTATAAAATCAAACATGATCATTTTTGCGAGGCGAACGTAGAGGTGCACTCGAATTTTTCATATTACTTCTTTTCATACAAAAATATCATCGTTGTTATCCATTAGTATTATTTTATTTAAATGTTCCCTAAATATTAAATACGCATATTTTCCTAACACGATTAAAACCTTAATTAAATGAAGTAATAATTTAATTATAAATATGATTTTATTAGCTTACTAAATTGAATTTAATACTTGAAATACCGCATGATTAGATGACTGTAATTTTATTTTGGATCGTTGGAACGAATCGCATGTTAATTAATATTATAACTAAATTAATATGTCTTGATTTGTAAAACCACTTTGATAATTAATTTGAGGTATAATGTATTAGTTTATTGTTGAAAATTGTTAATAAGCATATTTGACTCGGTTTTGATTTAATTCGATTAATTATTACTCGCGTCGAAATATTGAATTGGGATAACTTGTCGGAATTTTTTTAAAACTCGTTTTATCACATGATATAATTGGTTTAATGTGCACGAAATAATATTTGTATGATTACAAAATAAATAATCGTAATGTTGGATTAATAAAGTATTTAATGCAGAATTTGTTCGTATAATAAATTGACACCATTAGGACGTTAGGATTTACGTGGGTAGTATGTCCTCACCCTTAATTAGTTTGTTACTTTGTAGGTATGGGACTAGCGAATAGGCATATTAAATTGATATTGGCAGTTTATAGGTATGGTACTAGGGAGTGTTCATTTGTACATATGGTTATTTCCTAGGTATGGGATTAGGCAATACGATGTTATGTTGTTTTATCCTAGGTGTGAGACTAGATGATGATTATTTTTTAGGTATTCTTCCTAGATGAGGTATTAGGTGATACTTATGGTTTGGTGATCTTTAGATATAACACAAGGGATGGATTGTAGTTGTGATGCATGGGTTATAGATGGAGGCTACTTGTAATAATGAAAACATGATATAGAAAAGATAATTAATAGCTAAGATAATAAACGAGTAATAGAGACAGATTTATATGTGTCACTTTATGTGAGAGTGTGGGTAGGTCGGCCATTATGATGATTATGGGACCCACACTGCCATGGATACTTTGACGGTTTATGTTGGCGTCACGAGTATGTAAAGTGTCTCATGTGGGCCAACCATTATGATGATTATGGAACCTATGCTAACTGGATAGGCTAATGAAAATTGGGTCCACGGGCTATAGTGATGGATGAGGATATTATGTGTTGAGACGTTAGGCGTGCCATGAGTAAGTGTAGTTCCAATAGAAAGGAAAGCTAGTTATAATGGTGTTGCATAGATGATATAATTAATATTGAGAACTAATAAAGGAAAATGAGTAAGATAATGAAATGATATTTTTTTAATGTTGAAATAAACATAATTAGACTTGAGTAGGAAGGTGGCTTAGTTTATGTGGGTATAGGTTGTAGTTTTATGTTACTCGCATCGTTATCTTTTGCTTAGGTAATAAAAACTATCTACTTTGATATTTATCTTTTATAATACTTATGACTGAATTCATGGATCCTTTTTTAAAAGAGTAACTAGTATTCTTGTGGTGGGCCCTAACCTTTTATTGTTTACTAACATTTTAGGCTAGGTTGTTGGGTAACTGCATAGTTTTGGATCTAAAGGGACCTGTAGATAGACATTTATTTATCTCATTAGTTTAGTTTTCTTTCCATTCAATTTACTTATGAGACATTTGTTATGAATTTAATGTCTCATTCAACTCCACACTTGTTTACGATTTTTAGTTGGAGAGATTTATATGTAGTGGCTTCATTTAATTTGAGTTTTATTATATTGGGAGTTGCAATTTATTATTGGTGTTTATCATGGTGATGGATTTTAGTGTGGTGAATGATCTATATCCTTTGGATTATCTTGATATATATCTTATGGAAAAAGATTAAAATATCTCATATTTATGTCACATGCTAAGAATGGTATATAATTTTAGCACCCAATATAATTTGGCAAAGTGGACTAATCACCCTTAGTGGAAATTATATGGGGTGTTAAACCTTGTCCCTCAGTGTCGACACCATCTCAGAACAGTTTGTTACGGTCATCAATATTAAAGCCTCCATAAAATAGCTGAGGTGTTAGAGTTTCTCTCTTCAACAGATGATGGTCTGAAATACTTGTCCTCCTAGGAGAACCTTGGATCCACTTATTTCTCTACCTCAACATGCTCCTCGAGTTGGTCAGAGATCCTTGGGGAGACCCCAAATGAGCTCTTATACTTTATTGGGTAACCCTCATATAACTTCAAATGAGTCCCACCAAATTCCTTTCCTTTTACAGAGGGAACGCTATACTTTTCCACATCAAACATTAAAACTAGGGGTAGCAACTCCCTAGAATACAAGGTGCACTATGGGTTTCTCCATAGGACCCACCTAGCCTTTGTAATGCTTACAGAAAAGGTAGAGTTTTATCAACAGTATCCAATGATAGATCTTTCTTCAACTCAGAAGTTCGATCAGGCGTAGCCACCAACCTTACCAATGGCATATGTATATCCCTAAGAGCATGGAATTTAATAATATTTATGGCCTTAAACCGTTTCCCATTTATCGAATATGGAGTGGAATAGGTCTGTTTATCTTGGATTCTAGATACCTTCCTCTCTTCATATTCATTTTTTGATCCCACATTAGCCAAGAGTTGGTGAAAGAAATTCAGCAAATAGAAGCTTATAATAAATAATAAATTCAACAAACTCACTTGGTAAAGAATCGGCGTCCAAAATAAGTAAGCTCTCCATAGGAAGCAAGACCGTTTTGATTAATGGGGAAATATTAACACTCTTCTTGGCCCCCTAATCCTCACCTTTGGGCACCTCAAAGACCAAAAGTGAGACCTCAGGAATGTTAATAGTCACCGCCTTACACTTTCTTTAACCCAAGGTAAAAGTTCCATCTCCTTCCATTCCCCTACCACAATTTGTTGATTCACACTCTTATTGAGGGGGATATCTTAGGCTAAAGTCCCATTGATCGGGCGGAAAAAGTGTGCGCGTGTAAAGTGCACAGTCGTCGTGTGTTTCGCCGCCGCGATACAAAAGAACCTAAGCTACTACTACACTTGACAGGCAAGCACAACGGTAAGTCGGGTGTCGTAAGAAATCCACAGGGAGTGATTAAATTTTAGATTTTAATTGTTTAATTACTTCAGGAATAAAAGTGTAAAATAAACAAATGAAAAGGTGATAGGGTGGTTATGGTGACAAAAGAAAATAATAAGTTAATGCTAAATTAAAGGAAAGCGAGGATCGGGATCGCATTCCACCACACGGGCTAAACAACTACTAATTAGAATTACGGTTCGAAAACATTTAATCGAGCATATTCAATTAAGCATAAACATCACACAAGAAGGAATTTAACCCAAAGTTGCGAGATTAAACATTTAACTGAAAATGGTCGCACGCGGATTAAATTCGGATTATCGCTATAAACACTAAAGTTGCGTGACAAATAAAGTTAAACGCATAATAATCCAACTTTAATACACGCGGTTTCAATTAAATGAAATTTCACACGAAAATCTAACTTTCAAGGTTCTAAACCCGTAAATGGCGGAACACAATCCCGAACCTATTTATCTACGGACAAATCATGGATTAAACTACTTTAAACAACTAATTAACTAATAAAACAAGAATTAATTAAACTAAACTAATTTATCTAGGCATGGAGATGAAGAACAAAGTAAGAAAAACAACTAAAATAACTATATTAAGGAATAAAAGGTTAAGGTACAACTTACAAAACAAAGAGTACAACCATCCAAAGCAAGAGGGATAGGGTTTAGCTCCCAATCATAAAAGCCCTAAAACTAGAGAAAAATGAAGATATCTAGATGTCTCCTCTTCAAAATGAAGAGATAAGGGTTAAATACAAAATATCCCATGGCAAAATTGTAAATAAAAGGAAAATTGCCAAATATCAGCAGGGCCGAATCGATTTGGCTTTGGGGCGAATCGATTCGCCCCCTACAGGTCTGAATTCTGCAGCTTTGTCCTGTTTTACGGAATATGCCGCCATTTCTTCGTTATAGCTCGGAATGAGGCACGGTCGGAGGCTACGCGAAGATAACTCAGAGGACTACAACATCCAAGAAGACATTGGGCCAAAAAGCCAAAATATGAAATGACTAAAATGCCCTTGAATGTGACCTTGAGTGTACTTTCCATGTCAAAACCATCCTAAAAATGCCATAACTCCATCGATACAACACAGCATCATGCACCGTCGGCGGCCACGCGAAGAGAAATCAAAGGGCTTCAACTTCCGTGAAGAGCTCGGGATTCAAACCCGAATGCTGGAATTACTAAAATGCCCCCGAAGATGCAAAAGTCGACGAAACAATTCCGGAAAGCGTCTGAACTTCATACTAAGCATCCAAATACCTACAAAAGCTCAATTAACCCCTGCAAAACATGTTAACATAGAAATCCGAGGTTGTCTGGTTAACGAGCATAAATATAGGGATTAAGATACCCGAGGGGGCTAATAAGGCGTAGGTTAACGGGTGAAATACGCAATATTTGCGTCGTATCACACCCCCTAACTTACACATTGCTAGTCCCTAGCAATGAAATAGGAAACAACAAGAACTACAAGCAGACCAAAAGTAGGATAAGTACAAAAATATGGTATAAATGCATAAGGCCACTTTCGCGGGCGATTCGATTGCATTTAGCGTATGCAATAAGCCGTTAAACCCCTAGGTCACCCTAGTGGACGAGTGTCGTCTCGTGAGGGTTTTCAGGGATGGTACCCACAAACATCACATGGTTTCCTCAAAATATGCTCAACCCAACATGCGACAAACTCAACAGCAACGAAAAATATTTCAAACATGTTATTAGCATATTGAACGAATTCAAGCTAAAGTCCGTTGTTATTAACAAGTTGAATGCACCTCATAGAATTGAAACTTAAAAGTGGGAGGGGGGAGAGCATATGAAAAATATGATTTGGCGAAAAACTTAAATAAACCGGATAAACATAACGGCAAGCATATATTCAATCCTCACGGGCATTACGCTCAACAAATGAAATCACTCGGAATGGGAGGTAATACACGGGACATGCGGGCATAAAGAGTAAATGTAAATGGAAACTAGGCCGCACACATATCACAAATGAGGAACGCTCTATTGGAAATGAAAAACTTGCAATCTCAATGAAAGGATACCGCACACTAAAAGAGGCGAAATGCATTTTCACAGATTATCAAAACTATTATGACTTTTAAATTAAATGCACCCTAAGATCACATAGGACTTTAATAGGGTTGTAATGTAGGTTTGGGGTTAAGGTACGAAATGAAAGGTATATGTACGGATTCAAAGTGTTCGGAGATGAAAACTTGGAATAATGGGAAGGATGCGGGCAATATCAAAAATTGGAAAACGAGTTCCAAACAAGCATTAGATATATCATCGGGGAGAGTAATCAAAGCTTATTGAACACTATACACAACATTTACAACTTTCTCTTTCTTTTCTTTTCTTCTTTTTCTCACTTTGTTTTTGTTTTCTTTTTGTTTTTGCTTTCTCTTTTTCTTAACTTTTTCACTTCTTTCTTTTCTTTACTTATCAAACTCTCATATGCCTAAAATTGCAACCGCAATACAACAACAACATTCAATCCCAAGTTACATTCCAAACAAAGGTATGTAAGGTGTATGTATGGCTTAAAACTCCAATTTGGAGTTGGTTATGGGATTTTGGGTACTGAAACGAAAGGCTAGTATTTAGGCTCAAGGGGTTAACGAGGGTAAACATATAAGGGTGAGGTCAAGGCTAATATGGGTGATATAACAAAGATGGCCTATGATCATTTCCAAAAGTTTACGCAATTCTCGAGTCAAAACAATATATGAAAATCATGCTCAAGTAACACATTTCAAGTATGGACTCAATTAATGAACGATCAATGAAAGAATAGAGAGATTACCAACGAATTCAACGTTTTCAATGAGAAAAGAATAGTGTATAACACTCACAAACGACGAAAGGTACAAAGCTTACTCGGTGTAAGTATATACAATGCAACAAAAGATTACCGAGTTATAAAAATCTTAAACCAAATCAATAAACCAGGAAAGTGTATATGCTCATGGGATAAAGTTTAATTCATGAAGTTATTCACAATATCAATGATTTGAGGACTAAAGTCTAATAACTTCTAAAATCGAGAACATGCATCATTGAGTTGTCTATTAGATCGGGCAATTATTGAAATTTATCACTGGAAACAAGGCAAAATGCCCAACAAAGGAAAAAAAAGAAAGAAAATATTTTTGAAATTTTTGAAATTTTTCACAAAAAGGCATACTTAGTAACTAAATGTAAGCAAATCAATGGACTACACATGAAATGGATAGAATATCCTACACCCCCTAACTTAAATGTTGCATTGTCCTCAATGCGCATTAAGAACACAACACAAAGAGAGGAAAAGAATGATATTACCCAAAATTGGAGCGATCTCCATAAGCGCGAGTCCAAAGGAATCTACAAAACAAGTTAGTACCGAGCATAGCAAAAACAAATAACAAAAAGTTAACTAATTACACTAGACTAAATTAAAAGGAAAGAAAAATAGGAAAGAAAGAAAATTAAAAAGCTAACTATTTACAACCTACTATTTAGGCTTCACACTAACTATACACTAGAAGTCTAAATAGTTGAGGGTCCACCCAAAAAGGTATTTGACTTTGAAAGATCAACGGTGGACCCTCCAAAGTGAACATGCCTCCCGAAAGATATGAATTCCGTTTGAACAACGGAAGGCATGTGGGTGGTGAAAAAAATGAACCATCGCCAATTTGAAATTTTGGGCGGACGATGGGGGATTTGGATAACAAGGGGGAAAAGAACACCTGAGGTCCAAGAAAAGTTAACTCATCTCCCAAATATTTTTCAAACGGAATGGGAGATGGTGTACACGTCGGGATACCATCCATCGAAAACAAGTCCAGTAAAGAGTCCTCGTCGGCAAAAAGTGTAGAAATTTTAAAAGTTTCTACCGACTCATAGGAATCAACCGGTAATTCTAATGGTTCAATGATGGAAAACGAATATGGTGATGAAACAAATTCAATTTCAATCGACTCGTCGTCAGAAGGATATTGAATTTCGGGGGAGAAAGATTCACACTCGATGAGAAATTCTTTGAAAAATTGAGGTGAAACACAAGTTTCCACCTCCTCGTTGTTTTGTGCATAAGAATTCATCTCATCGCAAAGTGCACCAAGTCTCATTCCAGCATCATTTAGGCTTTCCAAACCTTGGGAGTAAAGAAACAAAGTTTCTTCCAAAGTAGGCTTCCTCGGCTCAAGAGCCTCGGACTCCTCATTTGGTTGAAACTCGTCTTCGAAAGTAATGAAATGAAAATCATCATTGGATTCAAATAATGAATCCAACTCAAGCTCCCAATAACGATTTTCATTTCGATAAATGTTTTCAAGTCTTTCATTTTCAAGAAAATCTTGAAAATGGAAAACTTGAAAACTATCCCCAAAGTAAGAATCATTAGAATGACCGCTATAACTATAATAGTAGGACATGATTACCTCGTTGTTTGCAGATGGAGAATCCAAGAAATAAAGTGAGCAACCGCGAATCAAAGTTTCTTAGCGCTCAAGTATGCTATCCTGCAAAAAAGGTTAAAACAAAGAATACAAATACAAAAGGAAAAATACTACGAAATAATAAAACAATTACTATCTAAAACACACTCCCCGGCAACGGCGCCATTTTGATCGGGCGGAAAAAGTGTGCGCGTGTAAAGTGCACAGTCGTCGTGTGTTTCGCCGCCGCGATACAAAAGAACCTAAGCTACTACTACACTTGACAAGCAAGCACAACGGTAAGTCGGGTGTCGTAAGAAATCCACAGGGAGTGATTAAATTTTAGATTTTAATTGTTTAATTACTTCAGGAATAAAAGTGTAAAATAAACAAATGAAAAGGTGATAGGGTGGTTATGGTGACAAAAGAAAATAATAAGTTAATGCTAAATTAAAGGAAAGCGAGGATCGGGATCGCATTCCACCACACGGGCTAAACAACTACTAATTAGAATTACGGTTCGAAAACATTTAATCGAGCATATTCAATTAAGCATAAACATCACACAAGAAGGAATTTAACCCAAAGTTGCGAGATTAAACATTTAACTGAAAATGGTCGCACGCGGATTAAATTCGGATTATCGCTATAAACACTAAAGTTGCGTGACAAATAAAGTTAAACGCATAATAATCCAACTTTAATACACGCGGTTTCAATTAAATGCAATTTCACACGAAAACCTAACTTTCAAGGTTCTAAACCCGTAAATGGCGGAACACAATCCCGAACCTATTTATCTACGGACAAATCATGGATTAAACTACTTTAAACAACTAATTAACTAATAAAACAAGAATTAATTAAACTAAACTAATTTATCTAGGCATGGAGATGAAGAACAAAGTAAGAAAAACAACTAAAATAACTATATTAAGGAATAAAAGGTTAAGGTACAACTTACAAAACAAAGAGTACAACCATCCAAAGCAAGAGGGATAGGGTTTAGCTCCCAATCATAAAAGCCCTAAAACTAGAGAAAAATGAAGATATCTAGATGTCTCCTCTTCAAAATGAAGAGATAAGGGTTAAATACAAAATATCCCATGGCAAAATTGTAAATAAAAGGAAAATTGCCAAATATCAGCAGGGCCGAATCGATTTGGCTTTGGGGCGAATCGATTCGCCCCCTACAGGTCTGAATTCTGCAGCTTTGTCCTGTTTTACGGAATATGCCGCCATTTCTTCGTTATAGCTCGGAATGAGGCACGGTCGGAGGCTACGCGAAGATAACTCAGAGGACTACAACATCCAAGAAGACATTGGGCCAAAAAGCCAAAATATGAAATGACTAAAATGCCCTTGAATGTGACCTTGAGTGTACTTTCCATGTCAAAACCATCCTAAAAATGCCATAACTCCATCGATACAACACAGCATCATGCACCGTCGGCGGCCACGCGAAGAGAAATCAAAGGGCTTCAACTTCCGTGAAGAGCTCGGGATTCAAACCCGAATGCTGGAATTACTAAAATGCCCCCGAAGATGCAAAAGTCGACGAAACAATTCCGGAAAGCGTCTGAACTTCATACTAAGCATCCAAATACCTACAAAAGCTCAATTAACCCCTGCAAAACATGTTAACATAGAAATCCGAGGTTGTCTGGTTAACGAGCATAAATATAGGGATTAAGATACCCGAGGGGGCTAATAAGGCGTAGGTTAACGGGTGAAATACGCAATATTTGCGTCGTATCACCCATACCCTTTTTGTACAATCGATTAGGAATGACCAAGATTTCAAAAAGGGCGGTCACCAACTTTAGGGCTTTCTTTAACTTCTCAGCCTCCTCATGGTTAAGGACAACATATCATTCAAGAAAATATGTGTTAATGTGACTTTAGAGCAAGAGAATAATAGGTTGATATTAAAATGAAATTCACCAAGAGCTGGGGAGTACACCACATAGTACGACATATGATCTTATCCACAAAATTAGGACTCGCTTAGGCCCCATCGATAAAGAAGAATATTTTCTTCCATTGTTTATGAGCATTGTGCTTCTCCCTCAAAAAAATAGTATGGGATTTGGGGAAAAATTAATTTAAAACCTTGGCTTTGCTCTGCTTATAAACACCGTATAGAGTCAAGAACTGAGCCAGAGAGACATTTAACTTGCCTCTATTGGAATCCTTATAGTTTAAGACAGTGGCCATCATAGGCTTCCAGACGTTAGCCATAATTTTGTTGGGGAAATACCCCCAATGAAATTCATAACATCCACTACAGGGAAGGGTAGCAAAAACTTGGCCCCATAATCCAGGAAACATTAGTTAAAATAGACATGTTTAGGGTCCGAAGAGAAAGCTCTTGCATTAAACCTAGTATCCCTCATGGTTATATTTATTGGTATCAAATTTCTTATACAGATGCCCTTCATGTCTTTTATAGTAATGTTTTAAGCTACTTTGGTCCAGTCTGAGATATTGGGGTAATTAGGCCCCAAGTATTTGATGACTTGGGTACCAGTAAGGATTCCCTAAGTAGGAGACTTGGATGAAGTCCTACCTCCTTGCTCAATAGAGCAATTTAAAGAGGCATGAGGACCCATCGCCGAAAGAGGAGTGGGATTTAAGACCTTTGAGGTTGAAACGTTTCCAAAAGATATGGTTTTAAAGTAATGAAAAGAAAGATATCATTTGGTTGTAGGAAGAAGTTTAAGAAAATAAGGTGTAATTGATGAAAATGAATGTTGAGAGTCTCAATCATCCCAAGGGATTTATTTATAGTCGTTCAAGGCCTAACACACCACGATTCTCCACCTTCCACACTCAATAAATGTTCCTTTCCAGTGAAATCTCATAACTATGTAAATCCCACTAGCTAATTAAGTTGATACCCTTACTCATTTAAATGGATACATATTGCCTCAATAAAGGCTTCTAATGATACCAAAGTCGATTTTTTAGGCCTTTTCATGTCATTTACCTTCCCCCAAGTAAGCAAAGAGGTCCCAAGGTCTACCATAGACCTATGCCAAACCAGTGTTAATCCTTAAAGGCAACTATGTGGAAAAGGCCTATTTGGACGTTCTTAAAATCTACACACGTGATTAAGTTCAACTTTCGCTCAGAGGAAGATTTTCTATGAATATCAAGAATTGTGTTAAATATGGGTCCATAACAGATTCAAAGACCATAACAGAATTTTCAAATCTATAAGTCACTTAGTCATACTATCAGACCTTGTAAATCAATCTCAGAGGCCTCGGGATGAACAACTTCAAGCCTTAGACTAGTCCAACAGACTTTCACCTAGCTTGAACAGACCTTTGTTGGGCTTAATACCCCTATTCTAAGGATAAATTCACATGTTAAGTCACGTAAAGGATTATACCATTTTAGACTGACCTTGGGCACCTCAGGACCCCTCAGACATCTGGCAAAGCTTTTATCGCTTCTTTAGCAGATAGTAAAAGGTACAGACATTGTTCTACCTACCGCCGCCACTCAGTACCACTAGCATTAAATGATTTAATGTGCATTTAATGATCTTATAAACTACTTACACCACTTGCAAGCCTTTCATTAACACTCCATTGTGCTATTGTAGCCGTCAGACCTCGAAGCAGCCCCGCACATGTTACTGCAGTTCTCTCTCTATCTATCTATCGATCTTTAAGAGAGTGCTTATATATATAAGTCTTATGAATAGTTAAGGGGCATCTAACAATAAAGAAAACCTCTAACACTCAGGATATCATGAAAAAAACACTAAAGCACTTAAAAATCCCTCGTCTCTTAAGTTTATATCCTTTATCTTTGGTTTAGCCGTAGTATTGGCTCACTTCTAACCTCTCACAATTTGTATTCTTTGTAGAGTCCTAAAATAAAATATGAAATCCCTATAAGAGTCCATAAGTTACTCCCTTGTGGTCATTTAATTAGTGACAAAGACCTTAGAAACATCATATCAGCTTGGCTAAAGCCCAAGAGGTATTTAGATTGTAATACTCTCATCTAAAACCTAATATACAAAGAAACAACATTTATAGCGGACGTAGGATCCTAAAATGAGTTTCCTAACTACTCTATATCCTTGTCTTTTACTTTGACATACATCATCACTAATGAGTCTAAATGATTATAGGGGGAATCTTTTTGGGTCTTAGATCTCAAAAGATTTCAACCACCCACTAGTTTCCATAATATCGTTAATTTCTTCCTTTTTGAGGGCATTGCCTTTGATTTTTTCCTTAAATGTACACTCTATTGATAAAGTTGAACATATGTGTGTTATCTATCATTGAAAATAATGTATAGTTGTTTCTCTACCACACCTTCTCCTTTCTCACCTTCTTCTTCAAATGTGTTATGTATGTTACCATGTTATATCAAATCCTCTACGTGGGACATAAAAACCTTTAAATTGTATATCTTTTACCTATGGTCTTTATGGTACAATTACCTTACCATTGAATTATTCTTGATCGAAATTTTAGTCATCCACCTTGACCACTAATAAAATGTCTTGTGTTTGATATTTTGGAGAATCTTGTAAGCATGATCCTTGAAAATAATGTTATCCACTGAAAATACTTCATGTAATATGCCTTTCCCCTGTTCCTTAGGGCTTCATATTGCCCATTATTAAAATTCTATCAATCAGCCTCCTTTTTGGTCTTGATTGGACTATCATTTTGGTACCCTCTAAACAACATGTCTTCGACCTTCACATATTTATTTATCTTTTACATATGGTCATCAATGATGGTTGCCTATTTTATAACAAAGGAAATGTATACTAACGAGTTATTTTGTAATCCACTATTATATTAAGAAACTATGACTTACTTCGAACAATCCTCCAATATGTTGTACATCTCCTGATACATGTAAACATACTCTCAGAGGCTTTCCTATGTATTCTTCTTGAGAAATGAATCATTTATCTTTGGGTTGGAAATTATCTTGAAGAATATGTTCGTGAAATGTTATTAATTGCTTGAAGTTACTCACAAAACTTTTCAATAACTTTTTAAACCAATTTTGGGTCGCATTGCCCATGTTAAATGGAAAAATGTGGAATATGAACACCTCATTGGTATTTCGCAAGGAAATTTCTTGGTGATATTAGAAAAACTGGTCTCATAAATGTGTCTTCCCATCATATAAATATCGTACAAGTGGTGAAAATCCTATAAGGATATAATTCCTATAGTCCACGAATGATATGGGATCTCATATAGCTGACCAAAGACCTCCTGCCCACTTCCTTAGTTGTCAATATTTACCTACACTCTTCTTCCATCCATCTCCTTTTGCGTGAAGCTATGAATATCCTTTGTTTCTTAGTATGTATCCTTGTATGGTAAAAATATACATACTAAATTTAATAGACTAACAAACCAGATAAACGTAAATCACACAAAGAGAGAACACATAAAATGATTGTGGCCAAGTTGTTTGTCTACATCCACAATGGTGTTTTAGTTCTTATTAATATCGGGTTTACAATTTGGAAGACGTTCAACGTCTATAGCACTTAACATGTCCAGTATGGTGGGGGTCAACATTATTTATATAAAAATAAGTACACATTCTTTGTGAGTTGTTCATTATGTATGCATGGTACTCTATTTGTTGTGTTTATCTTCTTGTTATATATTACCACTTGGATCTTTGTCTTCAAATAACCCTTCTTTCGGATCTCCTATGGTCACGTCATATGGCATCAACCTTTAGTTAGGATCTTTAATAGGCCCCAACTTATTGGATCGATAAACTTTAGGTAGGATCTACAAGGTCACATCATAAGAGACCAAATTTTTAGTAGCCTGTGTTGACCGGTTTGTGAAAGTTTTATTTTTTACGATCTAAGTTTTTATGTTAATATGTAAAAATGGACTTATTTACACTTTCTCTATTGGACCTTATAAATAAAATTAAAATAGTATGTGTTTATCCTCAACAGTAGATAATAATCATACATGAATCTTATACGATAAATATAGAAGATCGCATGAACCACTCAATGGATGACACGTATCATCATTAATGGCAAATGGAGAAGTCGGCCTCATAATCACATTTTGGTCATCCAATGAAATTGATGTCAGCTCAGTTATTATTGTGCTTAGCCTTGTGATTAGGCATAAATTCTTCATATTTATCCCCTTAATTTCAGTATTTTTATGATCCCGTGTATTGTAATTAACTAGCATTTGTCTCATATTTATGCTACTAACCCTTTTTAGTAAGTATTTCGTGTTTTTTGTATCTCTTATGTATTTTAAATGTATTTCATGCAAGATAGTGCGAGAGAGAACTCAAAATAGTAAAAGAAACCAAGAAATTGGAAGTTAAAGGGCATTTTCATAATTTTTCAGTCGGAGGTTGGGCCAACTGGAAAGTTGAAGAGCTTGAAGTCATAAACATACTGAAAAAATAGCACCTCAATCCGAGTTACAGTGAAGAAGCCATGCGCATTCGAAGATGAGAAGAATTAATTAGGCAAAACTAAGGAAGGCAGAAAGGAGAACCGGTTTGGTTAATGGGGAACCGGTTCTCCCTTTAGTCATGCTCCAGAATTGTGACAAAGATTAGTCGTGCTTTAAAACCGTTACGAATTTCCAGAGGCGGGATTTTTATTTTGTCCTTATCTTTTAGCCAAAAGAGTTTTATGTTTTGGGGACTCTTCTAAACGACTTCTAATGTATATATGTAGCCATTAGGGTTCTTTTAATTCATATTTCATTCATGTAAAAGCTCGTAATCAAGGAGGAACATATAGGATAATAATTTAAAAGTTTTCCACCTTCAATTCAAAACTTTTTTGGTTCTTCTTCAAGTTTTTCTTCTTCTTTCATGTTGATGTTCTTCAATCTTGGTAACCTTTATTTTCAGCACTTTCATTATTGTTCCATTATGTTTACATGCTTATTAATGAATTATTGTGTAGTTAATACAATCATGTTCAACTAGGTTTTTAGCAGGTTGGGATACATGAACCCAACCTAGGTATTATGGATAGATATAAACATAAATGAATTAAATAAATAATTAGAGGCTTGATACTTTGTTGGTACGAGTATTGTAAGCCTTTTAACTTCATTTTCCATAGGTAACCGGAGTGTTTAAGGGTGCAATACACATGTTGACAATTTTATCATTCATTTTAGATTTATTTTTTACTATTTATTATGTGGAGTAAAGTCCTCATATATATAGTGATTAAATGAATTTAAGGTATTCTCTCAATTATATATTTGATTCTTGAAATTTTTATATCCTCCATAATTGCCTATGGTTCGGGGGAATGTATTCTAATCCCACTTTTCTCGCATAGTTTAAAATCAAAGTTTTCAGTCTTTGCATATTTTAGTTAATTCACATTTGTTGATTAAGTTGCATTACTTCAGTAGAAGATTCTATAACATCATCATCTTTTCCTTTTCTTTTTTATGAGTCTATCGTTAGGGCTAGTCATCTTTCTTAGTAGTCGTTACGTTTCACATCTTAGTCCCTGAGTTCGATACCCGACTTGGTCGGATTATTAATTAGGTGACCGATTTACACTTGAACCAATATAAGCACGCACTTGAAACACTTTCAAAGTTGTGTTAAGTTTTTGGCATCATTGCCGGGGACTAGGTAGACTTTTAGGTTAGGTCGATTTAATCCAAAATTTGACTCTAACTCTAAAAAAGCCAAAAAAATCATAAAATCAAAATATTCAGAAAAAAAAAATATGAGTCTTGAAAACACCCCACGGGATAGTGTCACAACCGAATTACCTTCAGATATAAGTCTTGAAAATTTTGAGAAATAATTCGGCCCAGTGGATGAGGACCTCACTCTTGAAGTCCAAACATTTTTGGACTCATTTAGTCACCTAGATGAGAGCGACTAGAATGGCGGGATAGATAAATTAATTCCTTATGAACATGCACCTGGGCCTTTAGAAAGTATGCTGAAACGTGAGGTTTTATCTAATGTTGAAAATATTGAGAAAATAATTCGATCATTTCCAACCGATGACACATGCTTTACCAAACCGCATTGTCATTTTCCTCCACATTTGCCCGTGCCACTTGAGTTCTCGGATGCGATCGTGGCGTTGGCTAGAGTTTCCTTTTCTTTAGAGACCGATCCATGCCTTCTCGAGTTTAGGAACAATCTAGGGCATTCAAAAGTATAATATGACAGCCCGTTCAAGTCGGTTCATTCATGTAACAAGGTGATTGGGCAACTCGACGATTTCACTCACCTCATTCATCATGTGTGTCGAGGTGTCCACTTTTTCTATTAGGTCGATTTTTGATTGCTTCAGCTTTTGATTTATGATACAGGAAAGATGGAGAGGATATTATCGGACCCCCATACGGGGTCGAGTGAGTTTGTAGAGGAGAGAGAGAGAGATCATCACACCCCCGACACGTATGGGGTGATTTTTGTTGTATTTTTGTGTCGTGTGTTGGAGTTAAATAGTGTCTTTTTGCATTTTAAATATTTGCTTGTTTTATTCTTCACACTTATTATTTTTTTTTCCTAGATTTTAGTCCTTTTGATTAAGGACAATGTAAAAGTCTAAGCTGGGGGGTAACAATTGCGACTTTTAGAGTCACAAATTTTTAAAATTCCAAATAAATTGAAAATTTTGAAAAGGCCAAAAAAAAAACTTCAAAATAAATAAAAAAATGGAATTTAAGTTTTTCAAAAATATCGCTAAAATTTTGTTTAAAGTCTCAAACTGTAAAAATCAAGAGCATTAAGCCAAAATTGACCAAAGATGGAAATTGAACGAAAACAAACGACTTTGCGAATAAGTGTGAATATTAATTAACCCGGTGAGATTTTGAGCATATCATCTTTATGAGTTATTAAATCAATCCGAGTTAAACTTAACTCAAAGTTTGATTTTTCTTTAAATAAGTCGTTGAGGATCTCAACTCCTTTGTTTTGATCGGTTACGGAAAACGTGTGAGATGTTGTCTTGAAAGCGTGCTAAAATATCTCTAAAATAAATTATTCTCGAGAAGCATATGGTAAAATAATAAGTAATTCTGATAAATGAAGTTAGGACATCGTTTGTTTACCCAAAAATACTAACCATAAAAAAAGTTGTGAGAAATTATCCTTTTGCTAGCCCAAATTGAGCCTAATATTTTTTTTCCTTTTCGTTTGTAACTCGAAAAATCCATTTAGCCCGAAATTGTAAAAACTTTAAAAAATCAGAAATTACATCCGAAAAGTGCATAAAAAGGGGCAAGAAAAAAATAAAAGAAAAGAAAAATGCTCAACAAAAATATCATGAAAAGAAAAATGTGAAAATAGAAAAAATGGAAAAAGAAGAGAAAAATGAGCAAAAGCCCAAAAAAGCACTAACGGACATCATAAGAACATTTTTCAATTCCGAAATTCCCAACCATTTTCCTTTTATCCAATACACCTTATAATTCGAGAAAGTCCTAACCGAGTTCGAATTTCAAAATTAATTACCGCGTAGAGAGCTAAGACACAAAAGGATAATAAGAGAGATTAATTGGTGTTAATAAGAGGCGATGTTTCCCGTTTTACAATGACCTTAATCCGATGATGAGATCTTTTCCCCTCAAATAATTCTATCTTTCAAATTTGAGTACGTGAACTTGTGTTCATTATATTTACTATTTAAATCATGCACACCGAGAGAATTAGCCACAATCCGAGTGATTTCTTTTGTGAGAGAACTTGTGAGAAATTGAATCAAAATGAATTTTTGAAAAGTAATGCAATGATAAATCGGAGGAAATTAGGGGTTAAATTTTTGACTTCACACACACACACAACAAATTGAGACTCTTGAACATAAACTTACGGTGACTATTTTGGGGGAGTTTAAATTGTATAATTTTTAGGTATTTTGATTTTTCTTTGAGTCAAAAATGAATTTTGTGGGTATATTTACAGCAAACCCTCACGAGACACCACTCGTCCTACTACGGCAACCTAGGGGCTTAGCGGCTTGTTGCATACGCTAACTACAATCGCTTGCCCACGAAAGAGCTATTACATTCCAATAATAAAAAAAATTAAGGGTCCTTAACTCTTCCTCTCATTCTTTTACATTTATCAGGATGCGCAAAGTTCTAAGTTAGGAGGATTTGATTAGGCATATATTCTTCACATTATCCCCTTAATTTCGGTATTTTTATGATCCTGTGTATTGTAACTAACTTGGATTTGTCTCATATTTATGCTACTAACCCTTTTGGTCAAGTTTTTCGTGTTTTGTGTATCTCTTATGTGTTTTACAGGTATTTCATGCAAGATAGTGCGAGAGAGAACTCAAAATAGTGAAAGAGACCAAGAAACGGGAAGTTAAAGGGACTTTTCATAATTTTGCAGCCATATTCTTGAGGTTGGGCCAACTGGAAAGTTGAAGATCTTGAAGTCACAAGAATACTGAAAAAATGATACCTCAATTCGAGTTACGGTGAAAAAGTTATGCTCATTCGAAGATGAGAAGAATCAATGAGGCAAAACTAAGGAAGGCGGAAAGGAGAACCGGTTAGATTAAAGGGGAACCGGTTCGCCCTTTAGTCACGCTCCAGAACCTTTACAAAGATTAGTCGCGCTATAAAACCGTTACAAATTTCCATAAGCGGGATTTTTATTTTGTCCTTATCTTTTATCCAAAAGAGTTTTATTTTAGGGGACTCTTCTAAATGACTTATAGTGTATATATTTAGCCATTAGGGTTCTTTTAATTGAGATTTCATTCGTGTAAATGCTCCTAATAAAGGAGGAACATCTAGGAGAATAATTTACATTTTTTGCACCTTCAATTCAATAGCATTTTTGGTTTTTTTTTCAAGTTTTTCTTCTTCTTGCATGTTGATGTTCTTCAATCTGGGTAACCCTTATTTTCAGCACTTTCATTATTGTTTCATTATATTTACATGCTTGTTAATGAATTATTGCGTAGTTAATACAATCATGTCCGGCTAGGTTTTTTGGTGGGTTGGGATACATGAACCCAACCTAGGTATTATGGATATATATAAAACATGATTTAATTCAATAAATAATTAAAGGCTTGATACTTTGTCGGTACGAGTATTGTAAGCCTTTTAACTTCGTTTTTCGTAGGTAACCGGAGTGTTTAAGGGTGCGATACGCGTGTCGACAATTTTTCCATTCGTTTTAGATTTATTTTTTACTATTTATTATGCAGAGTAAAGTCCTCATATATATTGTGCTTAGATGAATTTAAAGTATTCTCTCAATAATATATTTGATTCTTAAAATTTTTATATCCGCCATAATTGCCTACGGTTCGGGGGAGTGTATTCCAATCCCACTTTTCTCTCATAGTTTAAAATCGAAAGTTTTCAGTCTTTGCATAATTTAGTTAATTCGCATTTGTTTATTAAGTTGCATTAGTTCAATAGAAGATTATATAACATCATCATCTTTTCATTTTCTTTTTGTGAGTTGATTGTTAAGATTAGTTGTCTTTCTTAGTAGTCGTTACATTTCATGTCTTAGTCCCTGAGTTCGATACCCGACTTGCTCGGATTATTACTTATACGACCGATTTACAATTGAACCGATATAAGCACGCACTAGAAACACTTGTAAAATCGCGTCACCTTACCCTTTTGTTAAACATCACGATATTGCTAGAAAGGACTTTTGTAACAATGTTAATTATGTCTGTCACGTCCAACTTCAACCCATCTTGCATACGTGGAGGAATATCAATAGCCATCATTGCCCTACTTATGCACGTGGAAAATTATGCCAAATCCCACTTATATCGTGCTGTAACGAACTTATCATTATATGTCCCACTAAATGTAAAAGGTGTAATTGTCTACACTATAAAGGCACTCCACATGTCCATTAATATTCTCTCTCTGATAATTAATTATAAATAATATTGAATCCAACAGGATAAGGGATCCAAAATTATTTAACTAACAGCTATAGGAAAATCCTAGAGAGAGAACTTGTCGAAAGTTTTATTCTCAACTTTCATGGCAATTGCCCAGTAATAAACAGAGTACCAACACTTCACCTATCGATGTAGGCACCATATTGGACCAAACCAAGTAAATCTCTACCTTCTGTCCTTATCTCTCATCTCATTCTATTTATCTCAATCAAGCGTCCCTATAGCACACTCTTTTTATTTGTTATTATTTATTATTGGAATTTCCAAGATAAGATGCTTAATCCGTAAACCAATTTTAGACAATAATATCTTGGCGTCATCTGTGGAAAATCGATAATCCATTGTTATTGCCTACCATCCTTAATCCTAATAAGTATTTCCTTTCCCATATATTTGGAAATTTTGGGAAACGACAAATAATCCATAATGCAGTCGCGCCGTAGAAACACTCACCTTCCACCCCAGTGGGAATGGGGAACACACAGGGGATCATCATGAGCCTAGTAAAGGGCTAGGATGAAATTTAGGAAAGCATTAATCACTTGACACAAACGCTCCAAGCTGGACAAAACGTATCCAGAGAAAATCCTATCACTCCTATTAGTCGAGAAACTTGAGAAATTAGAGGTGAAATGCTACCTCCAACCCCTTACATAGACGGGAGGCATGCTTATAGAGCGAATGCTCTAAAAAAGGCAAGGAGGTTTAACTTAAGGTTACATAATGATAGGAGTGCATCCCGATATTCTGGATCGCGAAAGGTCAGGTCATACCACCCTGGGACCACTTCCACCCTCAGATCAACCGAGTATGATGGCGAATAATCCTTCTCAAAAGGCAGAATCATTGCATTAGAAATGATGAGTAAAGGATCAGCTTTTGGTCGACTAGTCCCACGTACAATAAGGGACAGCATCCAATCGATCTCAGAGAATTTCATGAGCGTTAAAACGAATCAGCTCAATTGGTTACCAGGGAAACACAGTGCTTGTCCAGATCTAGAACGAGTATCAGGAGATCATCTCCAATCGAGCAGACTTCCTAAGAAGAGATCTCGTCCAAAAGTCAAGGACGATCAGTCAAAACCATCATCTTTAAGGCTGAATAGGAATATCAACCCTAGAAAGTATCCATCCAGCGATTAGAGGACCATTTGAGATAAATGGTTAGATCTAAGAATCCTCTACAAAGGGATTTTTTGAAGGGATGTCCCTTCATCCAACCTATTGTGGGTTATCTAATGCCAATGTAATTTAAACTACCAGTCGTTAATCCCAGTTATGATGGAAAACTAGATCCCATATTGCACTTAAAGCAGTATCAAGTCGCTAATGATATTTACTCGATCCTTGATGAAATGCATTATCGAGAATTTTCTAGTACGATCGTTGGATCAGCCCAAATTTAGGATAACAACTTACTACTAGGGCATATCTCCAATTTCCAATAGCTGGCCAATCTCTTTATCAGTAATTTTATTTTAGGGCCATACAGGGAATAGAGTTGCCCATCTGCTCAACGTACGGCAGAAAGCCGATGATTCCATGCACAAGTTTATTACTCGCTTCAATAACGAAAAATTAGAGGTAGTGGATTATAACGAGCAAACTGTCATAACTGCGTTGATGAGAGGATTACAGCCCGAGAAGTTATTTTGGGCACTGTCTAAAGAACCACCAAGTACCATGATAGAAATCTTATCCAAAGCAAGAAAAATCATGAATGTCGAGGAGGTTATGGCTTCCAAGGAATTAGGTCACTCAAAAGTCGTCTCTAGTAAAGGCAGTAAAAAGAAGGATCAAAAGGATAAGAAGAGCGAAAAGCTAAAATGGTATGATAAGAATATACCTTTAATTGTTGGCATCAACCACATTCTTGAGGAGATACGAGGAGATATAAGACCTGAGGTGGATCTAAAAACTCAGAGAACCTGCAAACCGTCAAGACAAGAGCAAGTATTATAAATTTCATAAGGACCACGGTCATAAGATCGATATTTGTATTTCTCCCAAGAAATAAATTAAGAGTTTAATTAGAAGAGGGAAACTTTTGATTATGTGGATAAATACGGACAAGAAGATCCAGATGACAAGTGAAAAGTACGAAGATGTTCTGAATCCCTTTGTAGAAAGTCAGATGAGAAGAAAATAGAATGGTATGACGATTCAAATGAGGACCCATATATGCAAAAAAAGTCTAAGGAAATTGTCCACGAGGTCAAGACGATATCCTTCAGATTCCATTTTATTGCTAGTGGAGATGAGTTGGATGAGAGAAAATCCCACCTCAAGAAGCAAAGGCTTATGCTCACATCAGGAAGATCAGATCAATCTAATAGGAAATGTGGATTCTCATCCAACAAAGGTAAATAAATATCGCATTATTATTAGTTTTTCTAAAGATGATTTATCTGGTGTTTTGTACCCCCATGACGACCACTTAGTCGTCACCATGATGGTGCACAAAATTAATGTGGCTAAGGTCCTCGTTGATAATGGAAGCTCGATAGACGTAAAGTTCGATAATTTCTTCAGAAGACAAAGACTTCATGATAACATCATAATACTGCCCTCTGGTAGATTTATCCGATGAGAAGGGTACCCATTGAGCATAATTGAGTTGGAGGTTATAGTAGGTGCTTAGCCATCATGTCGAACAAAAAATGTGCACTTTTTCATCCTAGATAAAAATGTTCTTTCGGCATATAGCATTATTCTAGGTAGGGTAGGGTTAAAGAAATTCAAAGTTGTACGTTCCATAATAGATCAGTGATTGAAATTCTCCACCTACTACGGTGTTCGTGTAGTAAAGGGAAACCAGGTAGAAGCCCAAGAATGATACTACACCTTAATCAATCAAAAAGTAGATAAGAAGCTGGCTATGACCTAATAAATTAAAATGATATACCCATGAGATGCGGAAAAATTAGTCAATGGATAGGTAGTCAAAAAGATCGAGTTCGTAGTTCTCGATGATAAGCACCCAAAGAAGACTGTTCAGATCTATTTGTCTTTAGAATCAGAATTAAAGAAGAATATGGTCAATTTTCTGTGATAATGAAGAAATGTGTTCTCTTGGAGTCACAAAGACATGCCTGGAATCGATTCAGATTTCATATGTCATGAGTTAATTATAGTGAAACTAGCTAAACTGATCAAATAGAAATGACGAGTTTTTTACGCTCAAAAGAATATAGCAGTACAGGAAGAAGTCCATAAGTTGTAGATGGTAAATTTTGTAGAGGATGTCAGATATCCAAAATGGATTTCCAATATAGTGATGGTCCAGAAGAAGAAGAACAAGTGGTGGGTGTGCGTATACTTCAACGAGTTGAACAAAGCATGCCCCAAAGATCGTTACCCACTATCAAGACCGATCAGCTAGTTGATGCCACCTCGGTACATGAGCTGCTCAACTTGATGGATGATTATTCTGGGTATAATCAAATCAAAATGAAACCAAAATATTGGGAAAAAATGTCCATCATCACCAGTACAGATACTTATTGTTGTCATTCCCTTTGGTCTTAAAAATGTCGATGCCTCCTATTAGAGGCTGGTTAACAAAGTGTTCAAAGATCAGGTCAAAAAGAACATACAGGTGTATGTTTATGATATTATAACCCATATTAAAAGGGTATATGATCGCATCAAATACCTACAACAGACTTTCAATCAGTTAGAGAAACATCAGATGAAGCTTAACCTGACCAGGTGTGTCTTTGGAGTGAAGGGAATGATGTTTTTAGGCTTTATAATCAACCAGAGAGGAATCAAGATTAATCTCAAAAAATTTAGGCATTATTCAATATGCAGTCCCCAACAACCAAGAAGCAAGTACAAAGATTGACCTTACACGTGGCAGTGCTTAACAAGTTCGTCTCCAGGGCCACTGACAAATGCCTTCCATTTTTTAAAGTATTAAGAAAAACTTTTGAATGGAACAACGAATGTGAAATCACATTCCTATAATTAAAGCGATATTTATGTTATGCACCTCTTTTATTAAGATTAATATATGGGGAGAAACTTTACCTTTATCTAGCCATGTCAGAATTAACGATTAGTTTGGCTCTGGTAAGATAGGAAGGAGTATAGAGACATCCATACTACACCATCAAAGCGCATCGAGGAGCAGAAATATGGTATCCCGGGTTAGAAAAATTAGCCCTTGCACTAATTGAAGCTTCCAGGAGAATGAATCCTTACTTCTAGGCTCAGTGATCATTGTGTACACAGACCTTCCTCTACAGCAAGTCTTTCATAAACCTGATAAATTCGATAAACTGATGGCTTGGGCTATAACTTGGAAAATATGTTATTCAGTACAAACCCATGACAGTTATTAAAGTCCGAGTTATGTTAGACTTCATTATTAAATTCACGTATGAAGAGAAACTATTTGAGCAAACTCCTCCAGCATAGAGATCAGGACTCTTGGCAAATAAAAATTTTATGCAAGAGAGCTCAGACGTAGAGGAAACTGAGAAGATTTCTAGAAAGATAGCGCACCTATCAAGCCAACCAAATAGAATCATTTGAGAGAGAGATCAACCACCCCATTATCAAATCAAAATAAAGATGTTCTAGAATCATCGATCAGATAAGAAGATATTATTCATGACCAGGAACATGTAAAGAATCTATTCAAACATGGATAATTGATTGTGGAGGAATTCGAACAAGACCTTCGTGTATAGAAATGTATGGATTATCCTACACCATGGGGAGTGGAGTGGGCCTGATCATCACTACGCCGGATGAGATAGATGTGGAATAAGCCTTTCGATTTCAATTTTAAGCCTCTAATAACTAGACTGGATATGAGACACTCATAGAAGGTTTTGGGTTGGCTTCGTCATTAGGTGTCGAGCAGATTTTAGTACACAGCGATTCTCAGTTGGCAGTCAATCAATTAGTCGGGGTGTATGAGGCCAAAGAATAATCTATTATCAAGTAGCTAGCCAAAAAAAAATATTGATGACAAAATTTCCATGAGTCAAGATGCTCAGAATCCCCAAGATAGAAAATTCTCGAGCAGATGCACTTGCCCATTTAGCGTCAGCTACTAGAACAGAATTACGAAAAACCATCCCAGTATAAGTTCCCACACACCGCATCACTGATGAATAGATAGTTAACATAATGGAAATAAATTTTATCCCATCATAAATGGATTCGATATGGGCTTACATCGATATCGTCTCTATTATATCTAACCCCAAAGAGATAAGGAATATCCGTTACAAGGTAGTCAGCCATGTGTAGAAAGAGGAATTTTATTCAGAAGAGGGTATATTGTCTCATTTTTGCGATGTGTTTATCTGGTCAAACTGAATAACCTAATTAAAGAAGTAAATAAAAGGTCTTACAGGGAACATTTAGCATAAAGGTCACTAGTAAAGCATGTGGCTACTCAAGGTTATTACTGGACCACCATAAAGGTGGATTGTGCGGACTATGCCAGAAAATGTGAAAAATTCTAGAAGTATGCAAAAATCCATCGAACTCCAGGAGCATCACTCACTTCTATCACTTCTACTTATCCTTTCGCAATTTGGGGTATAAATCTGGTCAGTCTTTACCGAAAATAAGAGAAAGCTTCAAATATTAAACATTCAAATATTTGGTGGTTGCCGTAGATTATTTCATCAAGAGGGTGGAGGCTAAGCCTCTTGTGAAAATTCCATATGAGAGAGTCTTCTAGTTCATTTAGTAATAACATTATCTGCTGATATAGGATGCCATATGGCTTCATCACAGACCATGGAACTCAATTTGACAATCGAGAGTTTGAGGATTATCGTACCCACTCTAAGATACAGAAGTTACATTCTTCAGCAAGCCACCCACAGTGCAACGGTCAAATTGAGGTTACTAACAAAACTCTGTTGGATGGAATAAAGAAGAGATTAGAGGATGTGAAGGGTAACTAGATTAACGATCTTCAGAATGTCCTCAGGGCTTATAGGAACACCCCTAGGACTCCAACAGTTGAAACTATCAATATTCTAGCCTTTGGCAAAGATTTAGTGGTTCCAACTGAAATCGGCCTTCCCAGCCATTGAGTCCTCAATTTCAACTCACCGTGAAGTGACCTAATGAGAAGATTGGATCTTGATCTAATAGAATAAATGAGGGAAAACATCGCATTAAGGGTACTACTTACCATCAAAGAACTACCTAATTCTACAATCAAAGAGTAAAGTAGAGCAGTCTAAAGGAAGGAGACTACGTATTGAAAAAGGTAACCCAAAAGGGAAACAAGCTGGAACTTAAATGTCACGGACCTTATCATATTTCTAGATTTATCAGGCCAGGAACTTACAAAATTGAAACCCTAGAAGGAAAGAATCTCAAAATCTTGTATGATGTAGAGCACTTAAGAAAGTACTATCAATAATCTAATGATAAGTTTTTATGTAGTATGTAATTTTCTTTTACTATAAATAAAAGTTTCATTATGATTCTACCATCACTCCTTTCATTTTTTTTATTTTACAGGCATGGGACATGTACACATCAATATTCATCACCAACACTAAACCTCGGGGACAGTCTCGTCGCAAGACGGACTACAAACAAGAGGGACTAACATAATATAAACTTCATGTATGACTTCATCAAATAAATAAGTCATGAACAAGAAGTCAATCTTCATGTACAATTTCGTCTTAGGATAGATCATGAACAAGAAGCAACCCTGCCAAATAAAGGGAATCCATGCTTTATGTACAACAAGATCCAATATAAATTTGATGCAAGGACAACTCCCAATAAACTTTGGTCAACCAAGGTAATCAGTGTTGATACATAATCTTCATCCATAATATTAGTAAGCTGGTACAAACACTTATATAATTTAGGTCAGGATAAATCATGTTCGTCCAAAAATAAATTGCTAACAAAGTAATTCAAGAAATTAACATAATATAAACTTCATGTATGACTTCGTTGAATAAATAAGTCACAAACAAGAAATCAAGCTTCATGTACAATCTCGTCTTAGGACAGATCATAAATATGAGGCAACCCCACCAAGTAAAAGGAACTCATGCTTTATATATTACAAGATCCAACCATAATTCGATGCAAGGATAACTCCTAATAAACTTTAGTAACCAAGGTAATCACTATTGACATATAATATTCATCCATAAGATTAGTAAGATTGAATAAAAATCAATAGAACTTAAGTCATGACAACTCAAGTTCGTCCAAAAATAGATTGCTAATAAGGCAGGTCAAGTTGGTTGATAGCCAATCATATGATCATAAGACTAAACCATTAGAAAGATTATTTTAAACAACTAAAGCAGTAAGTTAAACAAATGACAAATAACAATAGTATTCTGCTAAGTATATACACGACTCACTTGTAAAAAAAACATTAAACATAATACATTAAGTCATTACAACGAGTTTTTTTTGCATTAAAAGGGAATAAATTCATCAATTTGTTACACGACATTAAAAAAGAAATCAAAAGGTTAGATATAAAAAAAACTTCATAAAAATAAGATGGCCTATGCCACAAGAGCATCCTCATTAGCAGCCTCAGAAATCAGAGCATCTTAGGCAGCTGGAACAACACCAGAAGCAACGTCAACAGTAGGGGATTTGTTCAAGGATAACCTATTGGGTGGCGGCTTCAACATCTTTGGCACTGAGTTCATTAATAGTCAACATATGCTCGGCAGTTAGGGTTGTGGATTCATGATCATCCCCTTCCCACTTACTTACAATCTCTGTGATGTCTAGGTAGTTATTCACCACCCTTTTCTTCAATTCCTCATACCCACCAAGGAATAATCCTATGAAATCAACGTTGTACACTACACAAAAATGGCCAAATTATCACCTTTCAGCCGGCCACCCTTGTCACCGTCATTGACCGTGACAACAAACACACGTTTTGTGTCACAGTCATTGACCGTGACAAGACCGTGATAAAGAATTATCATGGTCAAGTACCTTGACACGACCGTGACAATGTCTTCAGTAAAAAAAGCCCTAGGCTTTTTTTCCCACCGTTTTTTGGTTTTTCCTCTCTCTCTCTCTCTCTCTCTAAGCGATTTCAACTCTCTCTCTCTAAGGTATGTTTTTTTTCCTCTCTTTCTCTTTCATTTCTATACGTGTGTGTATGTGTGTATATATATGTGTGTATATGTATGTGTATATGTGTGTGTATATATGTGTGTGGTGTTGTACGGTGGGGGAGGGGGCCATGGGGTGGGGGGTGGGGTGGGTTGTGTGTGTACGTGTGTGTGTGTGTGTGTGTGTGTGTGCAGGTGTGGTGGGGGTGGGGTGAGGGGGGGCAGGGGTGGGGTGGGGGTGGGGGTGGGGGGAGGGGGACAGGGGGTGGGGTGGGGGTGGTGGGGCAATCTTAACAATTGTATAGCTTTAATTAATAAATTGTATAGCTTTAATTGTAATTTTAATTGTATAATTTTAGATGAAAGTAAATTAATAATTAGTTCCCATTTCATATGAAAGTAGGATTGCCCCTCATTGTAAATTAGTAAACTAATAATTGTATACTTTAATTGTTAGTTTAATTGATGAAATTAATTAATTGAGTAGATGAATTAGAAGGAGCACGGGATACACATTTGTTGTTGACATTGTTGTTGGATTATCTTTTTTAGTAAATGTTGGGTTGGTTAGTTTTAAAAGTGGCATTACCACTGGATTATTGTCCATATGGGGGTGGGATTTTTCAACTTTTTTTTAAAATTAATTTGTATATCGAACAATATATATATAGTATGATAATCAAATGAAACATACTTGAAATATATAGTGGGACAAAAAAAGTTGTCTGGCCCCGAATTGTCACTTTCATTGACCTTGACAAGTTCAACTTGTCAAGGTCAATGACCGTGACAATTAGGCAGATTTGTTGTAAGATCTTGTAATACCCCGTACTTTTGGCTATATTTATTTTTGGGATTAATTAATTAAATGCATATTAATTGGAAATTAATCCGGGTTATAAATACTAACGAGATGCGAGTTGGTATTTGATTATGTGCATACATGTTTTGATATATGTATTTGGTATTATAAAAGTTGTCGTGAGATTTATATACGGCATTTTAGAAATTTTGTTGAGACGCGTGGGACCGCCGCGTCACGGTGTAATATTTTGATTATAAAAAGTGAATTTAAAAATCTATAAACCGTATGGTCATTTTGAGTGCACCAACGCGTCCGGAAGGGTCGAGATAGTCAGAAAACACTACCCGGGGGTGTAATTTGGATTCCGGGGTATTTTTAGGCCATACCGGCAACTTAAAGGATATTTTGGTAATTTTACATTTTGAGGAATTAAAAGTGACGAAAATTAGGAGTCTTAATCTGATTGATTATTGACCCACTAAACCCACTATCCAACCCACTTTAACCCTTTAAGCTACGGAGGTTATCAATTAGGTTTCCAAGTTCCCCAAAACAAACCCTAGCCACCTTAAGCCCCCATTGAAGAAGGAGCTTGGAAGAGAGGAAATTCTGCAGAAAAACTCCATCAAACCTACACCAAAATCAGAAATCGAACCAAGGCAAGTGACTTTATTCCATTTAATTTCAGAGAATGTATTTTCCATGTTAGAAATTGAAGAATATCAATTGTTCTTGAAAGATAATGAAAACCCATGTTAATTGTACTTAGAACTTGAAATCTTGAGGAGGATTTGCATGTAGAATGATAGGTTGATGTTCCTACTGATGATATTTATGATTGGGTGAAATTTAAAACGGATTTTATTGGGTTAATTCATGATTCAAAAGTTAGGGTTCATGTTCTTGAAATAATTGGGGAAAAAGTGTAGGGATTTATATTTTGATTGATGTTAAAGAGATTTAATCCTTGAAAACATGTTAGGAGATGACTTGAATATGTTTAGGATGAATTAGAGACCCTAAAACGTTGTTGGGATGAACTTTGGAAGAGATTAGAAGTGATAAAAATGGATGAAAACGAATTGGGGAAAAATCTGGGCCGAAACTAGTCAGTCGTTAGAAGCAATCCCCAGGTCGTTCGAACGAGCTTCTAACGAGTTGACCAGTCGCTGCTAACGAGAAGGGATTTCATTCGATATCTCGTTCGAACGAGATATCGTTAGAAGGTACAGTTCGTTCGAACGAACTGGAATCTCGTTCGAACAGCCTCGTTCGAACGAGACTTCTAACGAGTTGACAGAGGAATCTCGTTCGAACAGTCTCGTTCGAACGAGACTTCTAACGAGTTGACAGTTTGGTCCTTTTTGGACTGTTTTGATTTTTGGAGTCCCGTAAACTTGTTCGAGGAGATAGATAACCTTCCTTTGATGATGTAAGGATAGATTTGGGACTTTTGGGTTATTACGAGGAGTAAATTTATATACGAGAGATTTAATTCAATGAACCATTTGGGTTGAGACGTGAGTGTCTACTACGACGTGAGAATAGATTATGGCGCGTATGATGATGAACCGGAATAATATAAGTGTAGATATTATAAGTTAGTACGAGAATGCGATATGTACTACGATTAAACTACGGTATTACTAAGACGTGTGTTTACTTAGTATTGGTATATGAATTGTGTGTATGACATACCTACCATACTTGCTATCACGGGAGGTTTGCGTTCGCTTAGGTCCCTCTAATCCTTGTGTTGCTCGGATTTAGACTGGTTACCTTGATGAACATAGGTCATAGAAAGACTTATTGGGATATTAATAAGTCCGCTGATCGTAGGAGCGTAGGTATGTGCGTGACCTATGTGATGTGACTGTGTTCGCCTCCATTGTTTGTGGTGTTGTTATCTGTGAACTATTCCTGAGAGATTCGGAATATGTAATCCTTATGTACGTGATGTACCGGGATGGATAGCAGAGTATGTGTGCACCACAGCTTAGTTCTCGGGGTGCTTGTATTGTATATTTATGATGTGAATAATATACACTTAATTAATGAGAACCTTCATGTTAATGATGTGAATATAATTACGGTATTATTTCGAGAAATATAACGAGTTAACTGATAGTTATATATATTGCATATTGAACATCTGAGTTACGTTAAACCCCTACTTAATTACGAGCGTTATTATATTAAGAGAACCGAGTAATAAGGGTAGGACCTATGATAGTCTAGCTAGATATGTTGTCACGTAGCTAGTAGTCTGTATCACTCTAGATGGGTACTTACGTTAGGAGTGCACAGTTAGACGAGAGGTGAGAATATCATGTGAGTGCACGTCCTAACATGTACTTTGCATTTAATGTTTTAAATGTTTTTAAAGCACTTGCAGGTTTTTAAAATATAACTCCACATTCGGACTCTGACCCGTTTGCTTTTCAAATCTTTTTCTTGTAAAACCATTTTAGGTGCCCAGCCACAGGGACACCAAGCATAGGATTCTCATTCAGGTGACGAGCTGTAGCTGTTTGTGGAAGCTACAGGGATTTGCTTGTAGACGCTTCTATCTTTTGGATTCCAGAGTCACTATCTATCAGTTGTCGGGCATGTTGCCCATTTCTATTAAAGACATCTTTTACATTACAGTTTTTAGACTTTGATTTGTATTGTTTTAGCATTCGGTTATTTATTTCAGTATGGGATTGTAGTGAGGAGTTTTCCTCCAGACTTTATTTACACTATGTGATGGTTATTCGTTTTACTTCAGTATGGTGAATGGTGTTGTTATTCTTTATTACACTTGTTGCATGTTAATCAGACTTATATTAAAATTTGGCAACTTACTTTTTAAATACTAGGTGGTTAGTAATAATAAAAATGTTTTCGACAGTGATGCTATTAACTGATCCAACTTGGCATTTTGAATTAATTTAATAAAGGAGTAGCTACCCGATATTTAATTAGTCGGGGTGTCACAGATCTTAGGTGCACTAAAGTCATGTTTATATCCATTACCTACACAGTATTCTGTAACACTTGATTATATGAATTCTCCACCTCTATCACTTCTTATGCGAGATACTTGGGTGTCCTTCTCGTTCTCCATTTTTAAAAGAATTTTTCAAGAACTCACGGAGGGTGTCAGATTTATTTTTCATAAAAGCGACCCAATTATATTGTGTACAATCATCCACCATTATAGGAATATAACTCTTACCACAGAAGCTAGTTCTAGAGGGGACAGGGATGGGGGAAAGGATGGGGCAAGGTGGGGGGGAGGCGCAGGGATGGGGGGTGGGTGGTGGGGGAGGGGTGTGGGGCTGCGTGTGTGTCTATGTGTGTGTATGTGCGTAGTGTCCCTTGTAAAAGAATTGATTGATTATTAATTTTTTTAGTAAATTAATATATTATTGCCCCTTATTGTAAATTAGTAAATTAATATATGATTAATTATGAAAGTGGGATTGCCCCTCATTGTAAATTAGTAAATTAATAATTATATACTTTAATTGTTAGTTTAATTGATGAAAATAATTATTGTGTGTGTGGTGGGGGGCGGGGTGGTGTGTGTGCGTGTACGTGTGCGTGTGTGTGGTGGGGGAGGGGTGTATGAAAGTAAATTAATAATTAGTGCTCATTTTTATTTGTAGTAATTGTACATATTTGCATGTCTTCTTCTAATTTTTTTTATCCGTACTAATAACATTTTTTATAGCAAATGTCTCCTTCAGGTATTAAGGCGAGGATGATGATGCTGGTTATGATGATGTCGTCTAGGCTCGGTGGTAGCGAAGGCGACGAGGGATCCTTGGCCCCTAGGCTCCCCAAATATGGAAAATTTTGGATTACCATCGAGAACAAGTCAGAGCTATTAGCGAGATCCCTCGAGCTGCTAAAGACGGTCATCGGCCCGGGGTTTATGAGTTGGAAGGAGGTGCCATATGAGCTCAAGTTAGTTGTTTGGGCGGCACTACAGGTAATATATTTATATTTATATAAATATTTCAATTTCAATTTCGATTTCAATTTCATTTTATATTTATATTTATATTTATTCGCAACTAACATTGTATTTGTTGGACAGGACAATTCAACTTGGATCCAAAGCTACGCGATTCCGTCTTGGAGCAGTTGAGGGAGCAACACAAGACGTGTAAGAAAAATATGCGGACACGGTACTTTGATAAAATATGAGAGTCCATATCCAACTGTGTGAATCCGTCCCATCGAAGGAGCCGATCTCATTGGCACAATGGCAAAAGTTCATTGACAATGAGATCGGGGAGCAACAATTGGCATCTCGCCAATAGGGGAGGGAAAATCGGGAAAAAAAGACGGGCGTGCACTACTCTGGTCGGACGTCTTACGCCGAGGTGGAGCGTAGGATTAAGGTAAGATTTAATTTTTCTATAACTACAGAAATATATTATTCTGCATTATTTTACTTTGCGGGGCCGATACTAATTTTACTTTATTTTATTTCAGGAGTAAGGAGTGGCCCTGGGGGTAAGCCACATAGGCTCGATACTTATGTGGCTCTTCGAACGAAGAAGGGGAAGAACAAGGAGGTGTCCCCGAGCGTCGCGGCCATGATTGTAAGTAATTCGACAGTTTACGTTTTGTTAATTACGTTATAATTTTTTAGTTTACTTATTTTACTAATCATGTGCTTTTTGTCGTTTCAGGCAAAGCTTAAGGAAGTGCATGAGTCGCAGTCTGATGCGGACAAGGCATCTTTGTCCACAAACGCACTCAGCCAAGTGCTTAGCTCTGATCGCAAGGGGAGGACAAGGGGGGTGAACTCGCGGATGGCCAAATCTAGGATCATCGGATTGGAGACTAGCGACACCGGATTGGCTCAAACGGTGGATTCACATAACGCGAAGTTGTCCCATTTGGAGGCGACGGTCCAAGATATGTACTCATTCATGAAGCGTACGTTGGGAGGAGATCGTAAGGGGAAAGGGAAGGAGAAGGTGGTGGAGCAGGATGAGGCGCGGGATGATGAGGATGTGGACCTCGCTGCTTCATCACTGACACGTGCGTACTTCGATGATCCACTTCCCTATTTGGCTCCCTTCAACAGACCGATGTCGACACTTGGTTGGCCGAGCGTGTTCATATTGGATGTATTTGATGGCCAGTGGATAGGGCGGGGATTGAGGGACCCGAATATCGTCCAGGGTGGAATAGTTCATGGACGTGAGCTTTAAGAGATCGAGTCCAAAGTGCTCGTCACGCATGTGATACCCGGGAAGGAGAACTCCCTATTGTGGTTGCGCGAACAATGCGACACGATGTATATTAGTGGGTGTGTCAATTCTTATATCGTGTGGCCTACTCACCTCCTCACATTTACCCCAGACATGTAGTGACATTATTTTTAAGTTAGTACATTTGAATTATATTTGGATTATATCGTCATGTATATTGTTTCTATTTTGAATATATATTTGCATTATCTTTAGTTTATTTGGATATATGATGTTGCTATAACAAGTACAAATATACTGCCCAGCATATTTTTTTTAAATTCAGCCCGGAATTGTCACGGTCAATGACCGTGATAATTTTTTTTTAAAGGGTCAAGGCTTTGTCACGGTTATTAACCGTGACTAAACTTGTCACGGTCATGGCCCGTGACACGGCCGTGACAATTATAACGAACTTATCACGGTTATTGACCGTGACATGTCTGTGACAAAAAAATTTGTCTCTCCCCGAATTGTCACGGTCATTGACCTTGACAAGTTGAACTTGTCAAGGTCAATGGCTGTGACAATTAGGCAAATTTGGTGTAGTGGTAGTTACCAAAAGAATTATACTTGGACACACCCGTCTCCTCAGCAGTGGACAAGACCTCCTTAGCCTTATCAATCTCCTGAGTCAGCCTAATATTCATATGGTTAGTTGTCTCCAGTGCCCGTTTAGATGCTATTAAGTCATCATTTTCCTTCTTCAGAGACTCCTCCAAGCTCTTAAGCTTGGCATCATCAGTTGTGGCTTTATCCATGATCTTTTTATTTTTCTCCTTAACCTTGGTAAGACCAATAATCTTCTCCTCTTATTGATCATCCTTATCTTGGAGCTCATCATAGAGGTCATTGTAGATTGTTACATCTCACTCTTTAACTTTTGGTTCTCCTCAGCCATCTCCTCATAGGCATAATTGTTGGTTACAGCCTTCTCTCTCAAAATAGTGGATGCCACAGTAGTCTATGCCAATAAAATAAGATAAATTAATAATTGAGATGAACAAACATAAAGAAAATGAACATTGTCAATTTTTTTTTAGTACCATACCATGAGGTGTCCGGGCCAGCTTACGCGCACCTCGACTAATCCTCATTCGTGGTTCGTGGCTTCCGTTGACCAAGCATTATTTTGACAGTGTCAGGAATCGAACTGGGGACCAAACCCAATCCATCCCAAAGACTGTCCCACTCCCCATAGACAGACTATGTAGAATCAACTTCCACAAGGAGTCAGGGTCAAAACCACTCAAGGACTTGAAGTCCTTGTTATGACCATGATAATCGAGAAAATTAATGGTGTTGTTGGCAAGGTGGAAGATAGAATCTGGGTCGGCCCTCTAATCTTCGAAAGAAATTCAATGTTCACGGTCAAATGTATACTCCTCGACCTCAGCATAATGGGGGGCAATTCCTTGGCCATTAACCAATCGACGTAGAGGCCGGGACTCAGCTGCGCATCAAACCTTTGGAGCATTTTAATAGGCACAGTCTTCAAGGGGTCATTTATCCCCTACAGCATCCGCACTAGGATACATCGGAGCCTTTCCCTTAGACTTGGCCAAAGTAGAAGTAGCTTCATCAGCCTTCTTTCGAGCATTCTACTCGACCTGTATTTTCTCATCGGTATCAACCTTTTTTTGGTCTTCTACCCTCCTCCTCTCCGCTTTCAGCCCCTTTTAGTTAGCTACTTCCATCGCCTTGCGATCAACATTTTTTGGTGCCATTATGAGAGTGCTACAACGGAATAATGTGACTTCTCAAATAAATCCAATTTTAATTAAACCCGAATTTTAGTTAAAACCCAACGCATGCATCTAGGTGATTTGATAACATAAAATCAATAGGCATGCAAAGGAAACCAATTTCAGGAAAAATCCCTGAAGTGCAAAACCTTTTATTTCACTATAATTTGTAAGTAACTTACACGGGTTACAATGAAATAGATTTTGACACACGAATACCCGCAGGCATTGGTCTGTGTCGTTAGCAATGAATTACACGCAGCAATCCACAAGCATCGCAGTCCTATCTTTAGCCCAGAAACACCGTAGCACTCCCTATAAACCTCAGTCCAAATCAGCAAAGAATATTCACGTAGCAAGATCCTTAATGACATGTAGTCATATGATGTAGATTTACCCTCTCTATAAGAGCAATATCATCAAGATCATATCTTGGGTTCCAAAACAATTCACTAAAGGATTGGGATGTTTTGTGAATTGTAAAAACAAAGGATTAAACCTCTAAAGTGAGAAGAAATATTCGTACTGCTGTTTGCAGAAAACGTAGACATTTTTTGCACAGGTCTTATCTTAAAAATGGAGTTGGAGAGTCATATTTATATATGACTTAAGGCGGAGGCTCGTTCTAACGAGATTGGATGTCATTGGAATGAGATCTAATGTCATTTGATACTTCACACGATAAGCCATGTCGTTTGAACGACATAGGCTATCATTTGAACGACAGTAAAATTAAATCTTTTTCTTTTTCATTTTCTCGATAAATGCACCGCCTCAAAAACTCCGAAATTTTATTTTTGACATAAAAATTCTGCTCTAACAATTGAAAAATATTTTGTGAAAAACATCCCAAAACACTAAGTGAAATGCTAAGGTACTTAAACACAACCTTACCAAAATTGATCTCGCGGAGACTTCTTTGATGAAGAACTTTGATATTCGGATCCGTCTTGATGCTTGAATGATCTTGAATAATTGTTCGACGGTTGTAGCGGTATACAACATACTTAAATGTAACAAGACTTATAAAATATGTCCTTACACATTATAAATGTGGATTTTAAAGGTGGCTCTGAGAAAGCAGGAGAGGGAATCGCGCAAGCTAATTAGTTAGCAATCCGATGAAAAGGTTATAAGAGTGAACATAAAAAGGAAAGCATGACTACCAGTAGTAGCTTCAGTCTCAATCTCTAAATCGGCCTCTAGGCCATGGATATGTCTCAAACAGCACTCCTTTCAACTAGAGGGAACCCGCCAAGTGGAGTATGGTATCCTGTAACTATGAACTTATCAATCGAAAATAAGTCTTCAAACTTTTTGGGGCTTCTTCACGCAATAGGCCTCCACCAAGATCTGAATAGTAGTGAGAAGCCTTGGGGACCTCTTCACTAAAACAAATAAACATAAATATCATAACATAGTAGTTAAAGGAAGAACAAGGTGCGCAAAAGTGTAAAACTTTACCTAATTAGTTCGGTCCATTCCACTCACGTGGGACCCTACACGACCTATCCTTCTCATATCCCCTGAATTCCCATCCACCCTTTGTGAACACAAATTGGCCTTTCCAACTGTGGTTACTAGTCTGAACAACCTTGACATTCTTAAATTGGACCTCCTATGTGAAAAATTATAATATCCGGTGGTTGTCATTGTCATTCAAGCCATAGACGTGCCTAAAAATGTCTCTAGTGAGATCAAATCCAGTTTGGACCTTTCAAAACATTATGGCCTCTAAGAGAGCCCTATATGAATTGGGGTAAGCTAGGTAAGTTTCATTCCATACCCACTAATAATGGATCTAATGATGGGGTGCATAGGTAGGATAAATCCCACTAAAAGGGCCCAAACAGGAAATCATATCTCAGCTGCATTGGAGTTATCATATATCATATCCTCACTAATAGGAAACCTAGTCTAGTTGCTAATGGGGATGTCATATTTTTCCCTAATTTTATCCAGTTCATACTCAAGAATATCGCTAGCGACCACCTCGCGTCTGTAATGGAGGGGTCATAGGAATCTCCTGAATCACTCTCGTCCCCAAGTATCCCCTCTTTAATAAGTTCTTCTAGAGGGGAAATAGAAGGGATTGGCCCCACAATATCAAGGCTCACTTCCTCTGCTCTATCTCATCTAACACCCTTAAAATAAGAACCAAGTTTATTTCAGACATCGATATAATGTTGTCTAAATTTTTGATGTTGTGGTATCTAAATTTTTAACACCTATTAGTTATGAAAACGAGCTACCTACTCCTGGACCTTCAATATCAGGACCCAAAAATGGTTCTTCAACTGGTAGTGGAGCAGGGACAATAGAAGACACTGCCTTGGTGGTATAATTTGGTTGCCCTAGCTTGTCTTCAGGCAGACAACTTGCAAAGATTAGAAAAACCTTCTGGTAGTAATACCAAGGCAAGTAGGTTCTAATTCATCTAACATTTCAAATAAATGTTGAATGTGGGGAGGATAGCTCATCACGATTGCATACAAAGTTTTTAGTAAATTAACAGAGCTTGGGGGCTACCCATATATAGAATATGCGTATTCGTACTATATGAAAACCTAAAAATGGTGAATCCCTAGGCCAACTAGCTTAATGGCCATATAAATGGTTAAACCCCCAGTTTTTAAACACCAAACACTAAATAAACATCGGCCAATAGAAGAATGAACAATTTCTCATCACCAAATATCCTAAGGAAAAGCAAAAAATCCTAGAAGCTTAAAAAGGGAAAAAATAGCGTACCTTCAGATAGAAAAAAAAGTTGAAAGCAAAAAATGATAACTTCACCAAAATAATGGAGAAGAACGGTGAAGATGATGAAAATCGATAGTTGGAGTAGTTTTCTTTCTCTCTCAAAAATAATACTCGGAAAGCTTAAACTCGGTGGAGTTCAAACAGTGGACATCTTGACCCATTAAATATTTTGGGTTGGCCAAAAAATGTCGCGTGTCATAAATGACCTCGTCTCTGAAAATCAACAGACGCTATAGGTTCACTGCACCTGCATGCGCATTACCCCAAGCGTATTTAATGATTAACCCAGATGTCAATTCCAATCATCGGATACGTCTCCCCTTCGTCCAGATATCTCTGAAGTTAATCTTCTTATCAGGGGGCGAGGAGAAATCGAGATGACTAGATCCAGATAGGTTGACCATTGATTAACTCTTCATCCATTCATTTTACCCAGTAACCACTCCAAATTATCATTAATCTGGAGAAGTTGCTACGAGTTCTACTCATTCATGAAGTCTTATGGGCTTTTATTATTCCATAAATATAGAACACCATGCGGACCTCTCAATAGATGACACGTATCCTCACTAACGGAAAATAAAGAGGTAGGCCTTATAAGAATATTCTAGTCATCCCATAAAATTGAGGTTGGCTCTGTTATTATTGCGCCCAGTCTTGCCATTTTGTTGAACATCACGTTACTATTATAGCGAACTTGGTTAATAGCATTAACTAACTTCGTCATGGACAACATCACACCAGCTTGTATACGTGGAAGAATATTAATAGCCACAACTGCCCTACTCATGCACGTGGGAAATTACACCATATCCCACTTATATCGTGTTGTAACAAACTCAACATTATTTGGCCCACTAAATGTAAAAGTTGAATTGCCTAACCTATAAAGGCATTCCACCTGTCCCTTAATATTCTAAACTCAAAGAGTAAATCTGAGTAGTCTAAAGTAGGGTGACTAAGTGTTGAAAAATGTAATCCATAAAGGAAACAAGTTGGAAGCTAATTGGCACGGTCCCTATCATATTTCCAACATTGTAAGTCCAAGAACTTACAGTATTGAGACCTTGGAAGGAGAGCAGTTCAAAAATTCGTGAAATATAGAGCACTTAAGAAAGTACTATCAGTGATGCGATGACAAGTTTTTATGGAGTGTGTAATTTCCATTTGCTATAAATAAAAGTTTCATTGCGATTATACCATCTCTCCTTTTATTTCTTTATTTGAGGGCATGGGATATGTACATATCAATATTCATTACCAATACTAAACTTCATGTACGGTATCGTCCCAAGACAAATTACGAACTAAGAGGATTAACATAATATAAACTTCATGTTTGACTTCGTTGTACAAAAAAGTCACGAACAAGAAGTCAAGATTCATGTACGATCTTATTTTAGGACAGATCACGAATAAGAAGTAGCCCCACCGAGAAAAGGGAATTAGTGCTTTATGTATGATAAGATCCGACCATAATCCAATGCAAGGATAACTCCCAATAAAGTTTGGTCAACCAAGGTAATCAGTTTTGACACATAATCTTTGTCCATAAGATTAGTAAGCTGGCACAAACACAAGTAGCTAGAACCTAGGTTAGGATAACTCAGATTCATCTAAAGATAGATTGCTAATAAGGCAATTCAAGTCTTCTGATAGACCATTATACGATCATAAGGTTAAACTATGGGCAAGACTATTCCAAATAATTGAAGCAGTTAGCTAAATCAAATGACAAACAAGAATAGTATGTTGTTAAGTATCCACAGGGATAACTTGTAGAAAAAACTTTAAACTGATTACATTGTGTCATTACAACGATTTTTTTGCATAAAAGGGGAGAAATTCACCAATTTGTTACATTGTATTCAAAAATAAAGCAAAAGGCTAAATATTAATGAGCTTTAAAAAATAAGATAGCCTATGCCACCGGAGCGTCCTCGTTGGTGGCCTCAGACATTTGAACATCTTGGGAACTTGAAATAACATCAAAACCCACATCACCAGCAGGTGGATTTTCTTCAGGAATAACTTGCTAGGTGGCAGTTCAACATCTTCAGCAGCGGGTTCATCAATATCCATTATCTGCTCAGCAGCTAGGGTCATGGCTTCATCATCGTCCCCTTCCCACTTACTTATAACCTATTAAATCTCAAGTTAGTGAGTCATAACCCTTTTCTTTAGTTCCCCATACCCATCAAGGAAAATCCTACACAATCAATGTTGTAGTCAGAAGAAGACTTAAACTTGGCCACACCCGTCTCCTCAATAGTGGCCTAGGCCTCTCTATCCTGATTAAGCTCCTGAGTCATACTAGTGTTCATCTGGTTAGCCTTCTCCAGTGCCTAGTTAGATGCAGTCAAGTCATCATTTGCCTTCTTCAAAGCCTCCTCCATGCTCTTAAGCTTGGCATCATCGGTAGTGGCTTTATCCTTGAACTTTTTATTTTCCTCTTCAGCCTTGCTAAGAGCAATAGTCTTCTCTACTTATTAATCATTTCTCTCCTGGAGCTCATCATAGGCCTTTTTGGGGTCATCTACAGATTGCTACAGCTCACTCTTTAATTTCTAGTTGTTCTCAGCCAGCTCCTCATAGGTATAATAATTAGATACGACCTTTTTTCTTAAAATAGTGGATGCCGTGATAATCTATACCAATAAAAGAAGATAAATTAGTAAGTGGGTGAACAAATATAAAGAAAAAGGACAGTGTCAACAGAACTCACCACAGATACCCTATGAAGAATTAACTTTCACAAGAGTCAAGGTCATAACCCCTCAAGAACTAGAAGTTCTTGCTATAGCCATGATACCCGAGAAGATCAGTGGCATTATTGGCATGGTGGAAGATAGAATCTGATTCGGACCTCAGATGTTCAAAAGAAATCATGTGTGTATGGTCAAAATTAAACTCCTCTACCTCACCATAATGTCGGGCAGTTCTTTGGCCACACACCAGGTGATGTAGAGGCCTGGACTCAGCGACGCATGGAATCATACGAGTTAGGATCATTTTGATAGGCATGGGCTTTAAAGGGTTGCTTATCCCATACAACAGTTGTACTAGGATACATCTAACCTTGCCCTTAGACTTAGTAAAGCGACAACACCCTATTCGGCCTTCTTACGAGCATTCTGCTCGGCCTATCTTTTCTCATCAGTGTCATCTTTTTTCTAGGCCTCTACCCTCTTCCTCTTCACATCCAGTCTCTTTTAGCTAGATATTTTTATTGCCTTGCAATCAACATTTTGTGGTGTCATCCCAAATATGGATTTTAAAGGTGGATCTGAGACAGGAGGAGAAGGAACTGGGCAAGATAATAAGTTAGCAATTCGATGAAAAGGTGAAAAGAACGAACAAAAAAAGGAATACATGGCTACCTGTATCAGCTTCGGCCTTAACCTCTAATACACCCTATGTCCCTTGATTTGTCTCAAACAGCACTCGTTCCTCAAAATGAATAACAACTTCAACTGGAGGGAACCCATCGAGTGGAGTATGATATCATGCAGCTATGAACTTCTGAATAGAAAACAGATCTTCAGACTTTGGGTCTTCTTCATGCAATAGGTTGTCAACAGGTTTTGAATAGCAGTAGGGAGTCTTAAGGCCCTCTTCACTGAAATAAATAAATGGTTATATCATAAAATAGAAGTTTAAAGAAGAGCAAGGTGAGTAAAAGTGTAAAAGTTTTCCTATTATGTTCAGTCAATTCCACTCGCATAGGACACTACACGACTTATCCTTCATGTCCTCTGAATTCCTATTCATCTTTCACAAATAGAAATTGGCCTTTCCAACTCTAGTTATTATTCTAAACAACCTTGACCATTCTTAAATTGGACCTCCTAAGTGAAATTTTAATATCGGTGGTCTTTATCATTGTCCTTTAAGCCATGTACGTATCTAAAAATGTCTTTAGTGAGATCGAACTCAGTTTGGGCCTTCCAAAACATCATGGCCCCCAAGATAGTCCTATATGCATTGGGGGGAAGTTGGGTAAGTGTCACGCGATACCTACTAAGAATGTATCCAATAATATGGTGTAACGGTAGGCGAAGCGCCACCTGAAGGGGCCAGAAAGGAAGGCATATCTCATATGCATTGTAGTTATCATAGACCCTCTCCTCACTAGTGGAAAACCTAATCTAAATGCTAATGGGGATGTCTTTTTTTCCTTAAGGTTATCAAGTTCATACTCAAGAATATTTCCACCGTACCACCTCACGTAAGTAGTGGAGGGGTCATAGGAATTCGAGGAATCGCCTGAATTACTCTCCTCTCCAACTGTCCACTCCTCAATAGGTTATTTTACAGGGTAAATATAAAGGATTGTACCCACATTATCAGGCCTCAAATCCTCCGCTCTATCTGATCTAATCTCCTCAAAATAAGAATACAAGGTTACTGCAGACTTCGATACAGTGTTCCCCAAATTTTCAACACCTATTCATTGTGAAAATGATATACCTACTCCTTGACCTTTAAATCATAACCCACAAATGGTGTTTCAACTATTTGTGGAGCAGAGCCACTGGAAGACACTGCCTTGGGGGTATAATTTGGATGCCTGGCTTGTATTCTGGAAAAAAACTTACAAGATTATGGAAACCTCCTGGCAGTAATATCGGGGTAAATAGTTTCTAATTCAGCTAAAATTTCAAATAAATGTTGAACGTGGGGAAGATAGTTCATCAACATTGCATACAAAGTTTTTGTTAAACAAACAGAGCTTGGGGGCTACCCAAATATTTACTATGGATATTTGTGCTAAATGAAACTCTAAAAATGGTGAATCACTAGACCAACCATCTCAATGGCCACCTAAATGGTTAAACCCCCAGTTTTTAAACGTCGAAAACCAAATAAATATCGACTGATAGAAGACTGAACAAGTGCTAATCACCATATATCCTAAGGAGAAGGATAAAAACTATAAAAGCTTGAGAAGTAAAAAGATCGCGTACCTTTAAATAGAAAAAAGAGTTGAAAGCAAAAAATGATAACTGCACCAGAAAAATGGAGAAAAACGGTGAAGATAACAGAAATCAGTAGTTGAAGAAGTTTTCTTTCTCTCTCAAAAATAGTACTCAGAAATCTTAAAGTGAGGTAGAGTTCAAACTATGGAGATCTTGACCCTTTAAATACTTTGGGGTGCGGAAAAATGTCGCTTGTCATTACTGACATCATTTCTAAAAAAGTAAGAGACGGTACAGGTTCACTGCACTTACACGTGCATTACCCCAAACGTATGTAATGATTATCCTAGACACTAGTTCCAATCATCTGACACATGTCCACTTTGTCCAAAAATCATTGAAATTAATCTTCTTGGCACGGGGCGAGGAGAACTCGAGATGACCAGATCGAGATAGGTTGACTGTTGATTAACACATCATCCATTCATTTCTCCTAGCAACCACTCTAAAATGTCATCAATCTAGAGAAGCTGTTACGAGTTTCAGTCATGCATTAAATATTAGGGGATTTTGTTATACTATAATTATGGAACACCACATGGACCTCTCAATGAATGATATGTATCCTCATTAACAGCAAATAAAGAGGTTGGCCTCGTAAGAACGTTTTGGTCGTCTAATGAAATTGAGATTTTTTTTGTTATTATTGTGCTCGGCCTTGCCCTTTTGTTGAATAATACATTACTGTGAAAGAGAACTTGGGTAACAGCGTTAATTAACTCCGTCATGGCCAACTTTGCACCAGCATGTATATATGAAAATATATCAATATCCATGTCTGCCCTACTTATGCTTGTGGGAAATTATATCATATCCCACTTATATTGTGTTGTAACAAACTCATCATTATATGTCCCACTAAATGTAAAAAATGTAACCGCCTAATCTATAAAGGCACTCCACATGTCCCTTAATATTCTTTATTTATCTGATAACTTAGTATGAATAGCATTGAATCCCATGAGATAAGGAATTTGGAATTATTCCACTAACATTTATAGGCAAACCCTAGAGAGAGATCTCACCAGAACTTGTATTCTCAACTTTCATGGCAATTGCCCACTAATAAACAGAGTACCACAACTACACTAGTAGACGTAAGCACCATATTCAACCGAACCACGTAAATCTATGCTTTCTATCTTTGTCTCTCATCTCATTCTCTTTATCTCAATCTAGCATCCCTATAGCACACTCTTTTATTTGTTACTGTTTATTATTGAAATTTTCCAGCTAAAACACTTAATTCGTAAACTAATTTTAGACGATAACAATAAACAAGTCAAAATAACAAACTTAGGCTAAGAGAGACAGTCATTAAGACTAGTGAGAGATCTTGATCCCACTCTCACTAAAGACAAGTTTAAAATAACATAAAAATTATGAATTAATATATTTTAACAATTGACATCATTTAACCTCTTGGTGGCCTTCATTATTTTTACCTATAAGACTATAATATATACACCAGATGTAATGAGAAAAAAGTCGGGCATACGGGTGATTTTTCGGTATTTTTTCTATATGTAATGTTGATGTATAAATAATCTAACAGTTTTAGACCATGACAAAATTTTAATAGTTTATGTCCATGAAAAAACATTTCAAGATAAATTTGTTGCTTAAAAAATTGTCATTGATTATGACATTAGTGCTATACCGCTATAAAGTATATCGTAACGGGTTGTGTCCATGACAAATGTGTTACATGTTATCTTTTTCTTGACAAGATTGTCTTGATAATTATGCTACTTAAAAAAATATCATAATTTTCAACAATGATAAAATTTACTACAAATATGATATGTTATAAAAGTAAATAAGGCATTCTACCATATAGAATTTGTGTCATTTTTTTACTGTAAAAATGTGTACCTTCGCATTTTCTCAACAAAATTTCTGAATCTGCCACAAATAGGACAAATATGTGCCTTAGTCCGTCACATAGTTGAAATTTAAGTAGAGTGGTGTTATACGCAAAGGACAAAGCCAAAACTTTTGTCAAGGTGAGCAAAGTGTAAAGCTAACATTTGTCTAAAAATTAAGGTGGCTAAAATGTTATAATTTTGAAATTTTACTCTTTTTCTATATTTATTTGAATATCTTCAAACTTGAGGTGTGCATTTGTCACCATAAAATATGAAACACACTTAAATCCACCATCTATAAGCATTCACATTTATAACTACCAAACGCATCATATTGCATATGAATAGCATCCAAATATTTGGTGACATTTACTCACTTCACCTCACTTGTTTGTTTGTTTTTGGTATCATACCAGGTGGTGTCCGGGCCAGCATTAAGTGCACCTCAACTAATCCACATTCGCGGTTCATGGCTTTCGCTTGCCAGGCATTATTTTGAGAGTGTCGGGGATCAAACTGGGGACCAAACTCAATCCATCCCCAAGATTGTCCCAGTAGTGTTATACCACTGGACGAAGAGGCTTGGTTACCTCACTCGTTATTATACACTTGAAATTTGGGCACATTCAAGATATTCATGTGTAACACATTTTATAGAAGATTTCGAATAAATTAGAGATATAGAGATTTGAATGCGGGGGATGGGGATGAGTATTTTATGTCAATAAAAAAAGGGAGTTTGATAAATAGTTCTTATTTATATAAAAAAAAACTCTTAATTGGCCTTACTAAAATAAAATTTATGAAGGTTCTGTTTGCATTTGTATTATATATTTAAAACATGCTTTTTTAAAGGGACATACTGAATAAAAATGTTTTCTAATTACAGGGAGCTTAAGTATTTAGTCCCATTATGTAAAATTTATTTGTACCCACTCGCATGATTTTATTTTTTTAATTATTGGTACAATTATAACCATTGCGAAATAAGTGTCTTTTTTGTGAAAAGAAAGAAGGGTGGTTATAGAGTGATTGTGAACGATTTTCAGTTGTTATGTAACTTACTAAAATGTAAGGACACAAATTTCCAATTGAGTCGTCTGTATTTTTGGCTCAATTCCGGACAAAAACATTTGAGTCATAGGATAGAGTTATTGACCATCCATCAAGCCTATGATATGTTAAAGTTGAAAACGTTGCGGCCTACTTATCAAGAGGACATCATTGCCGAGTTTCAGTGCCAACGTTTCACGTCATCAACATCATATTCCATTGTCTCCAAAGGTATTAATGGTTTTATATATTTGTAGGAAACTTGGAATAATTTTATAGTGGGTGTTAAGTTATTTTATTTTATTTTAAAATGAATTTTATTTTCAGAATGTTTCTTTAGAACTTTGAATAAAAAGTTTTTGGGCTTAATATTGAAAAATGAAAATTCTGACATTTCGTTCGAAATTATTGTTCGAACGAGAAATTCGCTCGAACGAGTTTGCCAACAAATTTTCCTTTTTGGCCACTGGAACATCGTTAGATGGTCGTTTGAACGAGAACGTCGTTTGAACGAAAATCTCATTCAAACGAGATTTTCTACGGGAAAATTTATTTGACAATTTTTGGCAGTTTTCTCCTCTTTCCACTACTTTTGTTCCCACTATCTTTTTTCAGATTTAATATGTGCGGGAACCAACTTTCTAAGATAACTTTTTCATATTCTAAGACGCTTTGGAGAGCAAAACTTTTAAAAAAAGTTTCATATTCTGTGTTTGATTTTTATGGATTAAAATTCACCAAAAACACATACACACCCATTTGTTTAGTTTATTCCAAGTACCTATTAATATATCATTGCTTGGAGAGTTTTAGCACCTGGTTTTCTCTGCACCAACAAGAAGAGAGTTTGGGTTCTTCTCTACCCCAAAAAGGAGAAAAGTTTGTTGCGGCGTTCCCACTCGAAAAAAGGCTTCGGGTGCGGGTTGACGGTTGTCCTACGACCTCATTGGTGGATTCCAAGATTTCGGTGGAGTTTCGAAATTGTCGACTAAGCGGAGGTTGGTACAAGAAGACGCGTGTTGTCAATTTATAAAATACCGCAAGTGCACGGGCTATTATAGCATAGCAAGTGTAAGTACGGGTCGAACCCACAGAGATTTGTCAATTTTAACTTTTAAAGGAAGTGCAACTGTCCAACTAGACGAAATGGGTTAGAGAATAATTATGAACTACACTAAATAAAAGCAACTACGATAAATGAGAGTAACATAAGATATTTGTAAACAATTAGGAAATAATTAGGATTCGGGGTCCATTTATCACGTAACTAATATTGCACACTAATTTAATGTTGTCATTCCCTTTTTATAAATCAAATTAAATCGACTCTCGCCGTGTTTAATTCGGAAAATATGACGGTTATGATCATAATATTTTTAACGTCTCTAATAGACGGCTAAAATCCCTATTCCCTTAGAAAATACAGGTTTTAAAATTCGCAAATGTATTTAAGTATGGACTATCAAAACAATCAAAGTGAAAGCATAATCCATCAAAAATTACTATTTTTAAATATCAAAACTTGATCTGACAAAACAATCTTGAAGATTTTAAAACACACTCTCGTGTCGCTTTAAAATGAATATCGAATCTTTAATAACAATTAAAACAAGTAGGGAATAAACAACAATAAAATTAAAGTGACAATATTAGCTAACTATGATAAACTTCACCCTACTCCTAATATAAGAATCAAGCTACCATAATAAAAGAGAAATTGCAAGAATGAGTAGAGATCTTCATTTATAAACTAAACTTACAAATAGTTCTCTCACAACAATCTTCAATCCTCTAAAAAAATGATAAAAACTTGGCCCTCAAATTGATTACAATCACTCAAAGTTGCTCCCCGAAATTCCTCTCTAATTGTCTACGAAATTATGAGCACAAGGGTCCTTCTTATAGAACAAGAGGTGAGGTATTTGAGTTGTGGTAGGACTCTTTCTGAATGGACGAATAGTGTTTATAGCTATCTCTCCACCTCTTTAATCTTTGGATCGTGATAAGGGACGAAATTTTCCCCCACTCGAAAACTCTTATCTTTTCTTGCTGAACACGCATGCCGAGTTTCGTCCAAATCGGAGAATAAAAATTCTCGACTGTGCAAAAACACCTTTTTGTCCGAACGACCGTAAAAATTATCTTTTTCGCGCCTTTTTTGAATTGATCATCAATTTGCACCAAATTCCATCATTGCCTGCAAAAATTTCACTAGGCAACTTTCTTCACAAATTAGCACAAGAATATTATAAAATTATCGAAGTGCCCATTTTCAATATGAATTCAATCATTCTCACATTTTTCCCCTTTTTAATAAAATAGTAATAAGAATTTATTAAATACACTAAAATGGGACTAACAAAGTATAAATTTGGGTATAAAATATACAAAATAATGCACTCATCAACGCTTCAGGGGCTTGAAGGAGTCAAGTTGAGTTGAGTAAGTCATTTGTCTTGTACTTGTAAAAATTCCATACTTAGTGGACTTAAGGCCAGGGTCGTCCGAGATTTTTCCCATTTGAATTTTCCTCGTACATCGCGGCATAGTGGTTGTGAATTTATTTTATCTTGCTAATCACCTAGAACGTATGCTTAGGATTAAAATATAAAATAAGGTTTCATTCACTTCTCTAGTTTAATTTGGTGCTAATTTAATTTGGGTGATATTTAAGTCAATTTAATTCAAGTCGGTAATTTAATTTGTTAAATTTGATTCGGCCTAATTTGGTAATATTGAAAATATTGTGTAGGCAAATTTTAGGACTTGTGTTAAATTAACTTTGGGCTAAAAGTAAATTTCTCAAAGTTATCTTCATGCGTTATTTTTGTTTGTGAGAAAAATCAAAAATTATTTTGTGTGAATTTTGTGTCTGTGTGTTCACCATAATTCACTCATTTAGGTTTAATTTTAATTTTATTTTTAGAAATTAAAATGTGTATATAATTTAATTTTTTTCATCATTTTTAGAAAATCAAATCAAATAAATTTTGGAAAATCAAATTGTTGTGTTGAACCATATTTATTCCCTATCTTTATAGGAAATTAAAGTTTAAATAATTTTAAAATTTGGGGGTTTTCAAATTGGTATCAGATCCGGAGCGCTAATTTATTGCGTTAAGGTCCTTTTAAATATTTTTGGTTAAATATGGAATTTTTCCCATTTTCAAAATTTTCTATTTTCGAGGGTTCTAATTACACATATTGGAAGCACGTATGCGTTCGGCACTTAGGTCTATCGATGAGAGGGTTTGGTTGTCAGTTGTTAACGGGTGGTCCCCACCCACACATTTGGTAGACAATGAGCGTGTTCCCAAATCCGCAGATAGATGGATTGAGAATGAATTTGAACTTACAAATTTTAATTCCCGAGATTTAAATGTCTTGTTTAGCGCGGTCACACCGGATGAATTTTGATGTATCATGATGTGTGAAACCGCTAAGGAAGCTTGGGATATTCTACAATTCATTCACGAGGGAACAAGTGTCGTAAAAGCTTCTAAACTCCAAAATCTCACCACTCAATTTGAAACCATCAAAATGAATGAAAAATAAATTTTTGATGAATTTTATGCTAGACTTTTCGATATAGTTAATTCATCGTTTAATTTGGGAGAGAAAATACCCGACGACCAAGTTGTAAAGAAAATTCTTAGGTCCCTACCCGATAGGTTCATTCCTAAAGTGACCGTTTTAAAATCTTTATCCACTACGAAATTAGAAGAGCTCATAGGTGATTTACAACTATGAACTAGACATGTTTACCTCCAAAACTGAAAAGAAAATAGATAAGGGCGTTGCTTTGAAAGCCCGAAATGAGGAAAAATAAGTAGTAGAGTGAAAGTGATAGTGACTCGGAAGATATGGCTATGCTTGCTAGGAGGTTTCATAAATTTGTTAAATTTAACAAAGTTAAATTTAAAAAATGATTTTAAGAAATTTGAAAATTCTAATCATGACAAAGTCAAAAAGATTCCTAAAACTTTTAATGAAAAATTAAATAGGGACGAGTCAAATAGGTGTTATGGTTGTGAAGGGTATGTCCATAAGGCTTATGAGTGCCCCACTAAACTAAGGAGAGAGGGTAAGCAACCAATTTCATACAATTCCACCCTTAGTGATAGTGATAAGGAAGAGGGATCAAATTCCCTCATTGAGCGAAACTTTTTTGCGTTCATGGAAAGTCATGTGAGCACCGATAATGAATCTTCCCATAGAGATATACTAATACATGATACTTCCGAGGTCAAAGTTTATGATTTCCTTATTTTTTATGGTTGTGAGAGTGAAGAAGAGAGAGAGAGAGAGAGAGAGAGAGTGAAAATGAATAAGAGGTTGATGTGAGTGAACTTCAAATTATTTTTCAAGAATTATATGAAGAATCTATTAAATTAAAAAGAGAAAATTTGAAGTTAGAAGCTAGTTTAAGAGAGCGTGTCAAGGTCATTGATAGTGTGTTGGTTGAAGACCTTAGGACACGTGAGAGAGCTCTTCGAGAGAAGCTTGAATATATAGAAGGCGAGAGAGATAGCCTTAGAGGTTTAATGGTATCAATGAAAAATGAGCTTATCCAGTTTAAAGAGAGAAATTTTTTGTTAGAGTCTAGAATTTTAGAATTAGAAGAACAATTGAAAGACTCTAGTAAGGTCAAATTTGATTTGGAGTGTCGTTCGGAGAAATTAGATGAAATATTAGGAACGGTCCAAATTAAAAATGACGTGTGGTTTAGGTTTTGATACTTGTAATGAGTCAACTCATAAAGCCCAAACCAATGTTTTAGGAGAATCACCTAGGAAAGCATTTAGAGATCAATCCTTAGGTACCAACTTTCAACGTGTTTTTACTTGTTCACATTGTGGTCAAAAAGGTCATCTTATGAAGTTTTGCTTTGACCTTAAACGAGGTCCTAGAAAATCCCAATGTAAGGCAACCAAGGTAGCCAAGATTACTATATCCCGTGATCGTCATTCATCATTAATTTGGGTTAGGAGATCCGACTTGGTAACTTTACAAGATAGGATTTTTTATTCTAATTTACTTTCACACGATACCTCCCTTGCTAAATCTAAAGGTTGAATGTGATAGTTGTTTGCATACTCTAGCTGTTTGTGCTTCATATTATATATTATTGCTAGGTGTATGCATGTTTAGTCATTTTCTAGTAATTGCTTTATCTCATATCTCATTCTAGAATTATGATTTTTGTTTATCTTTTGTATTACAATTCTTTCATTTTATTTTGCATTAAATAAAAAATACAAAAAGATTTTATTTGTCTTTTGAGTAAATATTTTTGTTTGGTTGGTTAAAAATTTCAAAAACTCAAAAAGATTTTCTTTTGTGTGTATTTTAGTTTGACACACTTTATGTGGCATTCACTTGTGTTTGAATTCTTTCCTATTTGCCTCCATGTAGCTAGAACTTTTGGTGAAGATTGTCAATCCTTAAAATATTCTTTACCATTCGTACATGGAGTATTTGGATTTTGTGTTGCTTAATGGATTCTATTTTTATATGCCTCAGTTCACACATATACGAGCTCGCTTGAAATTTTAACTTCATATGTATATTTGAGCTTTGTGAGGTGTTCTCCTACCAATCTAGTCATATACATATTTTTTACCTAGGAGGACTTGTGCATGTTAAATCCGTTGCACGAGAGATTTGAGTGATATAAAAAATTATTATATGAATGTGCACGGGGAAGGGATCCGAAAGGAAATTTATCCTTTACGAGATTTAATCCTATTATAATCCTATCTTAGTTTAGGAGATTTAACTTAGGGGGAGAGCGCTATCTTCTTATGTTGATCATAGTTGATAAAGGAGAATTAATTTAGGGGGAGTATTTATTTTAATTGCATTTAATACTTTAACATTCCCTATGTGTTTAATGTTTACTTAAGTGTGCAGGAATTCTATTTAGCGGCAACCTTTCATCGGCAAAGCTATTCACCCTTGGCTTTTGAGTCAAGCTATCTATTTTTTTATTTTTGGTGGGATGTTTTTGAGTCTAGTAGAGCTTGATGTCCCTTAAGGATTTTATTTTGATTTTTGTCCCGAAATAGCCAAAGGGGGAGGAGATTTGTAAGGACACAAATTTCCAATTGAGTCCTTTGTACTTTTGGCTCAATTTCGGACAAAAACTTGTGAGTCATAAGATAGAGTTTTTAACCATCCATCAAGCCTATGACATGTTAAAGTTAAAGACGTTGCGGCCTACTTATTAAGAAGACATCATTGTCGAGTTTCAGTGCCAACGTTTCACATCATCAACATCATATTCCATAGTCTCAAAAGGTATGAATGCTTTTATTTATTTGTAGGAAACTTGGAATAATTTTATTGTGGGTGTTATGTTATTTTATTTTATTTTAAATGAATTTTATTTTCAGAAGGTTTCTTTAGAACTTTGAATAAAAAGTTTTTGGGCTTAATATTGAAAAATGAACATTCTGACATTTCGTTCGAAATTGTCGTTCGAACGAGAAATTCGTTTGAACGAATTTGCCAACGAATTTTCCTTTTTGGCCACTGGAACATTGTTAGATGGTCGTTTGAAAGAGAATGTCGTTTGAACGAAAATCTCGTTCGAGCGAGATTTTCGACCGAAAAAAAAATTGATAGTTTTTGGCAATTTTCTCCATTTTCCAACTACTTTTGTTCCCATTTTCTTTTACCAAATTTAATATGTACGGGAACCAACTTTCTAAGATAACTTTTTCACATTCTAAGAGTCTTTGGAGAGCAAAACTTTTAAAAATAAAGTTTCACGTTTTGTGTTTGATTTTTATGAATTAAAATTCACCAAAAACACATACACACCCATTTGTTTAGTTTGTTCCAAGTACATATTGATATATCATTGCTTGGAGAGTTTTGGCACCTGATTTTCTCTACACCAACAAGAAGAGAGTTTGGGTTCTTCATTACCCCAAAAAGGAGTAAAGTTTGTTGCGGCGTTCCCACTCGGAGAAAGGCTTCTGGTGCGGGTTGACGGTTGTCCTACGACCTCATTGGTAGATTCCAAGGTTCCGGTGGAGTTCTGGGATTGTCGACTAAGCGGAGGTTGGTACAAGAAGACGCGTCAGGGACTGGAAGGAGTTAAGTTGAGTTGAGTAAGTCATTTGTCTTGTAGTTGTAAAAATTCCATACTTAGTGGACTTAAGGCTAGGGCCGTCCGACGTTTTTCCCATTTGGATTTTCCTCGTACATCGCGGCGTAGTAGTTGTGAATTTATTTTATCTTGCTAATCACCTAGAACGCATGCTTAGGATTAAAAGATAAAATATGATTTAATTCACTTCTCTAGTTTAATTTGGTGCTAATTTAATTTGGGTGATAATTAAGTCCATTTAATTCAAGTCGGTAATTTAATTTGTTAAATTTGATTTGGCCTAATTTGGTAATATTGAAAATATTGTGTAGGCAAATTTTAGAACTTGTGCTAAATTAACTTTGGGCTAAAAGTAAATTTCTCATAATTAACTTCATGTGTTATTTTTGTTTGTGAGAAAAATCTAAAATTATTTTGTGTGAATTTTGTGTGTGTGTGTGTGTTCACCATAATTTACTCATTTAGGTTTAATTTTAATTTTGTTTTTAGAAATTAAAATTTGTATTTAATTTAATTTTTTTCATCTTTTAAGAAAAGAAAATCAAATAAATTTTGGAAAATTAAATTGTTGTGTTGAACCATCTTTATTCCGCATCTTTATAGAAAATTAAAGTTTAAATAATTTTAAAATTTGAATTTTTCATAAAATTTTAAAAATGTATGAAATGAGAGCCTAACAAATAATAAGAGATAGCACTAAACTCAAAAAAACTATTACATCTATTGGGGAAGAACTTTATGATTACTCCAAATGGTTAAAATTCCATATAAAATTATATATACTTACATAGCTTGTTATGTATTCTATCTTTTTTACACATATCTTTCATTTATTTTGATAAACTGTAGTGCCTGCACATGCACTAGGAATATTTCATCTTTTAACATTTCTTATGCATAAGATCAATCTCTAACTATAAAGAAAAATTGTACTGCCTACACATGCACTTTGGAATATTTAATCTTTAGCATTTCTTGTGCATGGGATCAATCTTAACCGTAAAGAATTTGCTTGTGTGACAATTAAATATTAAAATGTTGAGTCTATTGGTAATCTAACATTTCATAAGTTTTTCATTTCAAGTAACACAAAAACACGTAATAAAGTGTCGCAAAAAATAACTTAAAAGTTCTAGAGTAGTAAAGTGGATTACTAATAGCCACGCACTAATTAAAAACTCGTATACAAAATTTACAAACAAGCGAGAGGTTATCGTTGAACATATCCTTGTTATAAAATCAAGACGCGATTTAGATTTTGATTATACGCTAAGCACTACTTCCTAACGGCAGGGGTGGATCCACATGGAAGGAAGGTGGGGCAAGTGCCCCACTCTAAATTCAAAATTTTATCTCTAGAAAATTTTTAAATTTAGAGTCGTGCCCCACCCAAAAAAAATAAAAATTCAAAACTTTACCCTTAAAAAAAATTTAACTATAAAAAGATATTCGGGGGCTCTCACCTCCGAACCCCCGGCAATGATTTGTGCCCCACCTGAAATAAATTTCTGAAACAGCCTCTGCCTAACAGATTGTGTCCGACATTATTACATTTTATTTTTTGTGACAAAATTTTCTTTGTATTTATGTTACTCAAAAAAATTTGTTGCGAATATAATTTGTCAAAAAAAAAATACTATTATAAATATGTGTATTTTTCAGTGTTCTAAAAAACGCGCCTAGGCGCGAGGCTTTTTAGATACGCCAAGTTTTGGCCCTAGGCATGGATCAAGGCGTGGTCAACGATGGTCAACGTTTTTGGGGGCAAGGCGTGAAAAAACGTGCTTTTTGGGGGGGTAAGGCGTGAAAAAACGCGAGTTTTTTAGAAGTAAGGCGTGAAAAGATGAAATTTTTTTGTTTTTTTTTTTTTGTATTTTAAAAAAATAGTATTTTAATTTACAAATATTTAGGCATATTTTCAAGGTATGTACCAATTTAGTATTTTAAATTGCCTTGTCATAGTCAAAAAATATTAAAATATATTAAAAAACGCCTAAACGCCTTTTTACGCCAAGGCCCGCCTAGGCTTGTAAGGCTTAAGGCTTGGCCTCCACGCCTTGGTCACGCCCCGCGTTTTTTAGAACCTTGGTATTTTTGTACCCTCTCAACAAAATTCTTGAATTTGTTCCGGATAGGGCAAACATGCCCCTTAGTCCATATGATATTGTAGTATGACGTAAGTCTTATTATGGTATAATAATATAAAAGCAGTGTTAGGTTAGGGTATAGTGGACTTCTCCACACATCATTTTCCATATGAATATCATCCAAACAACTCGTGATATAGTTTGGTCACATTGAATATGTTCATGTCTAACACATGTTAAGATCACAAAATGGTTTTGGAAGATTACGATAAAAAAAAAATTGAGAGGATGAGATTTGAGTCTTGGGTGGGGAGGGGAGGGGATGGATAAGAAAGAGATATTTATGTATATTTGGAATTTTTACACACATATTTCATTTATTTTGAAAAATTATAATGCCATGTACAATTATAATTTTTCAACTTTGTGGGGATCAATCTAGACACGAGGGAGATACAAAAAATTATGCATATCACATTTAGAATTTATACTCTCTCAATCCTAAATTAAGTCCTTATTTGAATGTCAAACATTTTTTAAAAACAAAAGTATTTTTCAAATTTATCTTTCCAAAAATAATGAATGTATTTGAATGCAAGACATGCTCTTGGATCATTATTCTCATATGTGTATTATTTGAATGAATAACTTTGTAATATCACATAATTTTATATGCCATATTTAAAAAAAAGAAGAAATTTAATTTGGTGCGGATATAAAAAGAAAATGTGACTATTAACTTGGGTAGGGGGAGTATAAAACATTATACACATTTAATTAAGAGTAATACGATTTGCATTTATTCTAATTTAAAGAGCAAGTAACTCATTGAATTATGCAAGTTTTATCTAGGGTTGCAAACGAACTGGATTGTTCGTGAACAATTTGAGCTCGGCTCGTTTGTTAAACAAAAAAACATAGCTCAATCAAGATTTTGAGTTCATTTAAAAAATTGAGAACATTGGGTTGGGCTTGAGCTCGGCTCGAGTTCATCCTTTAAGACAAACGACCTCAATTAGACCTCTTAAAAGTGTGTTGCTCGAGTTCGCTCATTTGAAGCTCGAAATTGGCTCATTTGTTTAGTAAACAAATCAAACTCAAACATGATATCAACTCGTTTAACAATCGAGAGTAACTAGTTCTGCTCGGTTTGTTTGCAACCTTAGTCTTGTCTAAAATAAAGTTTAATATATTTGCACATTAAATTCTTTTAAGTATGCCTTTAGCATCTCTCTAGTGCAAATTCCTTTGTACGTCGGCTAACGGATATCATTTTTTCTATTTCTCAAAAATTCTAAGAGCAGATCCTTATCATACAGGAATGCTCTATTTGTCTCAGATTAAGAGTTTACTTTCATTTTTAAATGTCATGAGCTAGTAAAATATGATAATAATGAAAAAATTCTTGATCTTATTCATTAGTATATTCTTAAAATTCCATATTTTTATGCCGGGAACAAGAGTAAATTTGAACGATTGATTTATTAAAATCTTGCAAGAATAGTATACAAAATAACAAAGACTTTTGCTATTCTCCCTTTATATCACATGGTCCAACTTTGTTGAAAAAAATATCAAGATCACGTGATCAAGAAGGTGTTGGAGATTCGCTGGTGAGAATTAATAAGGTAGAAGTCAACACGGTTTTTTTGTGCCTAGAAAATACTCATCATATAGACTTTGAATTCATAAATACTCACGAGATGACCATTTGAGTGGGGCTTGAGACAGACTTAGTCGGTTATTGCAATTATTTCTGGACACCCCTCAATAAATATCATACACAGTAACAATCTTGATGGTACAGAACATTTATATTTAATGTAATTTTTTTAATATTTTAATAGTAATTAAAGCTTATATGAACTGTGCAGTTTTTCATTAAAGGGTAAAAAAGCACTGACAAAGTGTTTCCTTAAAGGAATAAACTCTAACGATTAACACATTTTATTTAAATTTGTCTGACACTTAGTTGGGTTTCGGGAGCCTTTGGTAGGGATTTTAGATTAGGGGGTAATACTAAAATTTAGACCGGTCGACGAGATGTCGTGTCGTGTCGTATCGTGTCAATTTTTATCATGTTGTGAACGGGTGATTTCTTTATCGTACGAAAAATTATATTGAGACTCAATTCGTTATTTTTACGTGTCGTGTCGTGCTCATCCGTTATTACACATTAATACAATTCATTGCTTTAAATCATATATAATTTGACATATTCGTTCATTTTTAAACGTAATTAGACCTATTAATTCATTATCATTATTAACTCTATCATTTAGTAATAATCGTTAGCATTAAATTAAAATTAAACTACATAAACTTCTTATAAGTCCCAATAATATATTTTATTTACTCAAATTAATAGATCTTAACGAGCTTTTCGGGTATTAACGGGTGAAGAGGGTCAACACTATCCTGACCTGTTAATTATCGTGTCTTATCGGATTGGCACTAATATGACTCTAAATCGTTAAGGATCCACTCATTAATTTATAACTTCGTATCGGTTTGTGTCGTATTATCGTGTCGTGCCTCATTTTATCAGGTCTACTAAAATTGTTATAGTTTTGGGCTTTATTATTATTGTATATATCTATATATATTTGATGTACATTTTTATATTAAATAATATTGTAAAGAACTAGATTTCTCTTTAATTTAACTAAAAATTAAAAAAATATGTGGGAAATTCCTTGAAGTTCTCATTTAGCAAATTAAATTCTAGAAGTACTAGAACTATTATTTCATTCACGTGGAACCACTTAAGTAGATGCATGGAATAATTTTGACACGTCGTTTACTTTTTGTAATGTGAAATGTAACATTATCATTTCATTACACTTATAAATTGGAGAATGTCAATATTTCAATTGCGTAACTTAACATACTTCAAAGTTTATTAAATTGTAAATAGCCTCAAACTTCAAGATTTATTATTTTTTTCCTTTTTATTTTACGTGTTTATTTATTACAAAATTTATATTTTTGAAAAGAGCTCATCCATATTTATTTATCTAACAAGATTCATATTCATTACTAATTCTTTGAAAAATAAATTATTGAAATGCATATTTTACACGTGTTTGTTATATCGTCGTTTTAAGTTTTTACATAAAAGGATATATAAAATTAACAAAGTACAAATAGAATAACGTATGATTTTAATATAATATTCTACCCAATTTATATTACAATTATACATTATCATTAAACATTGTCTAATAACTCTGATCAATCTGGGGTGGGGTTGTTTTAAATCCATGTGATCTCTAATCGTGGATGCTTGATTAACTTATAATATTGTATATTGGATTTAATATTTGAATTTGCTATATATAATGAAATTATACCGCATATACCCAAATTTGTGAGATCTAGTTGGTCTCTTTCAAGGTAATTTCGTGACACCCATATATGATATATCAGAAGAAGCTTGGGACCACAGTCAGAGAATTTGTAAGCCCTTAGGGAATTTATTTGCAACAAAAAAAAGTATTTGTGTGGTCCATGCAGCTAATGGCGGTAAGTAATTGTAGCTAACATAATTCTAGGGTAACACGTTTGACTTATTTGGTGTAACAGACCTTTCGCATTTGTATTGGCTCGTCTCTGGACTTCACTGCTATGGACTTATGTAGAGTTTAGACACGAGCTCATACCAGTGCGATACGTTAATATGTCGCACCAAATGTGTGTGTCGACGTAAAAGTACCTTGTAGCTAATATAATAACATGTTTTGTGTTCTACTATATCTATAAGATATATATTTTCTTAATAAGAGATGTATGTTCCATAATATTCCTTGGATTCCAAATTAAGTTTCGTATTTCTTTTTGGTATAAATTAACAGAACGTTCAATTAATTATCAAGATCAACACTTGTTTTATATTTGAAATTTAGTTCGGTAATTGTGTTCAGATTAGAAAGTGAACTATTAGGACATCCCCAAAAAAATAGTGGAACTCGTAATTCGGTATTTTTTTTAATTTACTTTGAGTTTGGTACATTTTTCGTTAAAGGTCTGTTAGTTAAAAAATGAATATTTTAAATCAGAAAAATTGAAAAATACGAATTACAAAAAAAACTACTCAACTCAACTCAACAAAGCATTTTCCCAATTATTTGGGGTCGGCTACATGAATCCTATTTTTCCATTCCATTATGTCCAGTGCAATATCTTCGGTTAAACATATTCAAAATATATAGATTTGCAAGGCACGTACGTAATCGTTAGTTCTAACACGTAAAAAATACCAAATTCAAAGTCAATAAAAAAAAATGTATCAAACTCAAATGGAGTAATTAGTCGAATTATAAAAAAATAAAAATAATAATATAACATGCTTATATCGTAATGAAGAGTGCCACTGTAACGTCCGTTAATACAATTTTAATTTACACAATTTCAAATTTCTTGGATAATGACCTCAATTAAGTTTTTTGTGAATTAACATGCATCTTTAAATTCTTGAATGCACTCATGATAAGGTGATGTGTAATTGAACTAATTTTAAACGGGTCAATTGTAACCAAAAGGGCCCATGAGAAAAAATAATTTCTTTTGTGACGTCCAAGTAAGAAAATAAGAGAATGTAATGTACAAATTGAGATTGCTTTTGTTTTTTTATCTGAATCTGAAGTCTAAAATCTGAATTTAAAAAATATGTTTATTTTTATGTCTGAATGTACCTCTGAATTAGATTGATGTTTGAATGTACCTCTAAATGAATGTATTTAAACTAATTCAGATTTCAAATTCATAGTTCAAATGTATCTCTTAATCATTAAAAGTCAAATATAACCACTGACCTCTTAAACATTTAAAAAAGCAAACATTTTTTAATACTAAATAATTTAGATTTAGATCTAACAGGTGAAAATAATCCCCACCTGACACTTGAGGTGTAGGGCATATTTATTATGTCTGTCATGCTATAATGAAACGCTTGCAGCGATGTGAGGGACATACATCAGAAATTTTGATTATTGTTTTCAATTATTTTGCTGAGTTTTGAGTAACTAATGCTTGCTGTACACTTAATAGAGAAGAGAGAGGAGAGGGTCATTATTAGGAAACAAGAATTTCAGATATTTGGAAGAAAAAAGAAGAAAAAAATACAAAAAAATAAAAATAATTATAAAATATACTCGCTTTACATGTAGAGAGTAAAATATATATTCCTCTGACAAAAATTGGAGCAGAGTGTTGTTTTGCCCCGCAAAACTATTGCATATTCATTAATTCACATTCTGCTCAAACATAATATGTTCTTACAATAACAATAATATGAAAAAATACGAGTTAAAACGGTTGCAAATATGACATGGTGTAACAGATTGAAAGATGATTGCCAGATCAAAAATTCAAAGGATCTCAACCCTATGATTCAATACATCTCATTTACGCCCCGGCAGTTTTACAACCGTTAGGCTCAAATTTTTACTCTGCAATTCCATCGAGCACATTTAACTCGTCTCGTAAGTGAACCTTCTTCCAAAGGGGGCAATATTTTGAAATATGTCCCTCCTTATTGCATCTGTAACAAAGCTTCTTCGTATCTCTCTTCCTCGGCCAACCTTCGTTTTCAAGGTTCGAGTCTACTTCACGCGCTTTCTTAGGGGCCTCTTGTTTTTTGCAGTGATATCGAGATTCTTCCTCAACCCGTAGAAGATGCACCAATTTGTTGAGAGGTAGAAACTCCTTGTGCATTAGCTTCACACGAAAGTCCTTCCAAGAAGGCGGGAGTTTTGAAATGATGGCGCTGACGTGAAAATCCTCATCGATATGAGTTCCACGAGCAATAACGGAATCTGCTATGTTGTGAAGTTCTTGAACTTGCTCGAGAATTGAGATCCAGTCAACCATCTCAAAATGGATGTATTTGTGGATGAGGGATCTCGTTCCATAATCCTTGTCGTAGACCAATTTAAGTTCCTCCCAGAGATCTTTAGCCTTGTGAAATTTCTTTGAGTATTGATCGAGAAGATCCTCGGAGAGAGAGTTCAAGATGTGACGTCGGCAAATGTAATTGTCATCGACCCATTTTCGTACAGCAGATTTGGATTTAATGGTTTCTTCGGAACCTGCTTCTGATAGGAGGGGAATTCTTGGGCGAGGCTCGGTGAGCACATATGAAATTTTCAATTGCTTTAGGAACCATTCCATCTGATGCACCCAACAGTGGTAATTTTTCCCATGAAGACGGATGGTTTCAATGGGAATAAGTGGTCGAGGAAACGAAACGGTCTTGGCATGATGTTGAGCGTGTACTTGAGGAGGAAAATCAGACTTCAAATTACACGTATCAGCTTCAATATGTTCTTTCTCAATAGGAATTTGTTCAGGAGTATCTTCCTCAGTGTGCTTTACATCATCTTCATCAGCTTCAATTTTTTGTTCTTTAGCAATAGGAATTTGTTCTCGAGGATGAGGAGCATCTTCCTCAATGTTCTTTCCAACACCTTTAGACCTACATTATACATTAATTGAGCAGCCCAAATCAATGAATCAGTGCTATATCCTCTTTAGCCAACATAAATTTACAATGGAAAAGTAATATATAAAAAATACGCTTGTTATTGGAAAAAATTTATATTGATCTGATGACACGAATGAAATAATATACATTCCAAGGCATGAAATTGGGGTCCCAAACACACTCAACACAAAAGCTTCAAATTTTGAACTAACAATATTTTAATTCCAATTTTAAGGCATGCAATTGTGGTTCCCAAAGACACCCTTGTTGTTAATACAAATAAATTTCCTTGTTTCACATAAAAAAAATGTTTTCAAATACAAGAAACCTACTGAAACTCAAAAGTTATCAACACTACCACTAAAACATGCATAGTAATAGAAACGGTAATGCTTATGACTGACCTGTTGATTGTTGTATACTGAAACGACAAGCTATCTTATATATATTTATCATTATATGTACAATTTATTACAGAAATTCATATATGTAAAATCATCCAAGGGGTAAAAGTGGCAGACAAGCTAATTTGACCGTTTTCTTTCAATAGCCAGCCAAATGACTAAAGGATTTGGCGATTTTGTTTGTTTTATATTCCATTACAGCGTCATTTTCCCAGCTGGGCCCCAGTTTTGTCAAGGATAAAGAAAGGGGAATTCAACTTTTTAGGTATTTTAATTAGTTTTAGTTATTGTCTCTTAGTAGAAAAACATGTGCTAGTTTTCATTTTAATTTCTTATTTCCAGTTCATATCTACTATTTATCTAGGAGCCTATAAATAAAGGCCTTCTCCTTTGATAGACACTTCAATTATTAGTTGACTGTAGGCCCCGTTTGGTTGCGTAAATTGTTTGATTTTGTAAATTGGTTAATTGTGAATTGTAAATGAGTATTCAAAATGTATTTAAATCCATTTAGGTGATGTTTGGTAATCTTAAATTGATGTTAAGGTTCAATTCTCAACACAACTCAACAAAGCCTTTTCCCAATTATTTGGGGTCGGCTACATGAATCCTATTTTTCCATTCCATTTTGTCCAGTGCAATATCTTCGGTTAAACCACATGATATCATGTCCTTTTTTATAATATCCCACCAAGTTAATTTAGACCTACCTCTAACCATTTAGGTTCAATTACAAAAAAAAATTAAAACGTATTCAGAGAGAGAGAGAGGAGGGGGGGAGAGGGAAAGAGAGAGGACCAGTCACATGAACTTTATGCGACACCTATTTCAAATGGATGCATTTCACATTTTTTACGAAACGCTCCAATTTCAGATTTTACAAATGAGCAAACATGGGTCAATTAATGAAACCAAACACAATTAATGGGATAATTAGTATAAATGAATCAATTTACAATTTTGGGACAACCAAATGGGGACTAAAAGAATTATTTCTTTTGTTTATTGCAATATTATGATTGGGCTCTTGTGTAGATATTCAGTCAATTTTGAGATCGATATTTTATGCTTAGGCATTCCATTGGAGTCAATAAATACAGGTTTTCCCTTCATAATTAGATACTTAAATTATTACTTGAATAAAAGACAATTTTTTATTTTCTATGGGAATATTGGGATTTCGCTCTTGTATCGATATTGAGATCAATGTTTTGTTTGTGTTATTTACGTTTCCACATCCCGTTTACATCACTTTCCCACTAGTTCTCTATATGATTGGCCTCTAAAAGATAAACCAAACCAGTCAAGTTTTAAGAATTTTCAGAAAGCAAATGCAGTGGGTCTGAGCGCAATAGAAACTATGAATGACAGAAAATGTTTTGAAGTTTTCTACTTCAACGTAAAACATATCACAATATCCTAATAAAAGTATGAATAACGTTCAACTATTAAAACTATGTCTAAAAATAGGGTTATTTTGTCTTGGGTATATATGTTTTTCGAATTATTAGGTTGGGGTCTAAAGCTTTTCATATTATAATTATTAAAATCTGAAGTTAAAACTGTTAATTACTTTTAAAAACAAGTATGAACCCCAAAATAAACACACACTAAACAAATGGATATTTCTAAATCAGTTCGCAAAATCAAATTGATATTCATAAATCAGTAGAAAAATCAATATATGCATGAGCAGCTAATATGGTGGAAAATGAAACCATATCTTGAAGAGCAGCAGCTACTAGGGTGACCCCTCTCTCTCTCTCTCTCCACACACAAACAAACATATATATATAATCAACCCGATGGCCATTATTCAGCAGACCGATGATATTGTTTTAGATGCGGAACAAGAGGGGACTATGCACCACAAGGTCCACAACAATACCCCGAACCCCAAAGATTTCATATATCTCAGGATCAAGCGTAAACCCATGCAATGGGAAGAAACTGTTTTTCTTGCGGGCAGCCTGGACACATTGCTCGTGATTGTCCACGTCGATATGGGAAACAGATGGAGATGGAAGAGACACAACCACCTTCTAGAGCTGCTGTCCATCCCTTGTCCCGCGGATGCCCGCGACTTCCCAAAGGTAGCGGGGCCTGACCATGAGAGCAATAATTCATTTGGATACAAGGTGGATTATTCATTTGCCAATGTAGAAAAAGATCAAAGCAATGTCTCAAGGCTTTTGTGGATTTTGAAGCACAACATACACAGGGTAGACATGCCAAACTTCAAGGGAAAGATGAGACCTGAAGGCTGAATACTTTTGTGGACTGGTTAAGATCTTTGTATACAAGGGCTTCACGGGAATCAATATTTGTGGCCACTAAGCTTACCGGGCACGCGAAGGTTTGGAAGAATGGTATAAATCAACGCCGAGTGGAGAACGGAAGAAAACTTGTTGCGACATGGGAAAAAAATGAAAAAGCCCCTTCGAAGTGCGTTTGTACCAAAGACTTTTAAAAAAGATTTGCTTACATGTGTACAATCCTTGCGGAAGAATATTTCATCTGTTACGAACTAGAAAGTTTTATCTTCTCTACACTCGGGCGAATGTGAATAAATAAGAAGAGCAGAAAAGCAGCCGGTACATCAACAGTTTACAAATTCGAATCACATTCGAGTAGTCTTTTGCGAGAAATTGGGAAACTTGAGAAGGTGGGGGAGTATGCGAGGAGGGTTCGAAGAATACTTCCGGTTGGCACAGAATACGCAAGGGATAGACAGAATAACCCGAACCCACTCTGACAAAGACAACTGAGATGCCAACTACAAAATTTAAATGGTATAAGTGCGGTGCTTTGGGTAACAAGACCTACGATTTCCCTAAGAAGAGATGCCCGATGCTCATAATGGATGGTTTGGTAGTGGAAGAACCAGGCTGTGGAGCTACCAATAGCGTAGCCCTCAGAGACTAAGCATTCCCCTTTAAAGCTCGAAGTCGTGATTTCTCCAAGAGGGAGGGGGGGGGGGGGGGGGGGGGGGGGGGGGGGAGAGTGAGTAGGAGGAGGTCAGAGAGAGAAGGTTGGACTGGCTTTATTGAGGATAAGGGAAGAGTTTAACACATGGTTCAAAGTCTCGGTATCGGTCCCGGTATCGGACACCCGATTTTCAACTCGGTCGCGGTATCGGTCGCGGTATCGGGCGATACGCAAAGATACGCTATTTAGAGAGCGCAAAAAATTCCGGAAAAAATATAGAAAATTTAAAAAAAATAAGATTAACAATGTGGACCAATGAGATACATTCAAACCCATCATTCAATATGCATTGCATTGTAGAATTGATTATACTGAAGCGCGGCAGAGTTGTCAGATTCAATATTGCATAGTAAACCAATAATAATATTGAAAAACAAAAATATACATTTTGTTTTAACAACAATGTATATTTTTTTACATTTTTACAAAAACGTACAACAGAACATTGTTACAAAAATGTACATTTTTTAACAACAATGTACATTTTTTTACATTTTTACAAAAACGTACAAAAGAACATTTTTACAAAAATGTACATTTTTTTAACAAATATGTATATTGTTTTTTGCATTTTTATAAAAATGTACAAAAGAACATTTTTTACAAAAATTTTCAAAAATGTACATTTTTACAAAAACGTACAAAAGGACATTTTTACAAAAATGTACATTTTTTTTAACAAAAATATATATTTTTTTACAAATATGTACACTTTTTTTTACAAATATGTACAAATATATATTTTTTTACAAATATGTACATTTTTTTACATTTTTACAAAAAACGTACAAAATAATATTTGTACAGAAATGTACATTTTTTACAAACATAAATGTACATTATATATTTTTTGTAAAAGATTTGAATATTTTTTGTAAAAAAATAACATTTCTTTGAAAAAAGAGTTTAGTAGTCATTTTTTTTTTTTAAAAGTACTACTTTTTAAAAGATTTATATATTTTTTTTAGTAGAGTCATTTAAAAAAAAAAAGAGTTTTATGTTTTAAAAAATTAATGTTATTACTTTTGAAAAAGTAATACCATTCTGTAAATGTTACAATATATTTTCAACAACGAAGAAATATGGTAAAAGATAAAAGTTCTATCAAAAAATAAAACAAAATTTGACAATATCGTTTGAATCGGTTGTCTCGGCCGATATCGCGGCTGTCTCGGCCGATATCGCGGCTGTCTCGGCCGATATCGCGGCGAGGCGTCTCGGAATCGGTTGTCTCGGGCGATATCGCGGCTGTCTCGGCCGATTCAGTGTTTTTTTTGAAACGTCTCTCGGTATCGGATCGGTGCCCTCCGATTCCGAGTTGACTCGGCCGATACCGAGTCAACTCGGCCGATACTTTGAACCATGGTTTAACAAGTTTTGATCTTTTAATTAGTTTTAGTTATTATCTAGCAGTAGAATAAATAGGTGACAGTTTTTATTTTAATTTCTAATATTTAACTCATAAATAGGTGATGGTTTTTAATTTTAATCTCCTTTATTTATTTCATACTCCCTCCGTCCCAAATTAAGAGTCTCTATCCGAGTTTTCCCCTTCATAATTAGACATTTAAATTATTACTTGAATAAAAGATAATTTCTTATTTTCTTTGAGAATATTGGGATTGCTCTCTTGGACCGATAATGAGATCAATGTTTTGTTTGTGTTATTTACGTTTCCACAACACGTTTACATCACTTTCCCACTAGTTCTCTATATGATTGGCCTTTGAAAGATAAACCAGTCAAGTTTTAAGAATTTTCAGAAAGAAAATGCAGTGGGGGTCTGGGAACAATAGAAACTATGAATGAAAACAGAAAATGTTTTGAAGTTTTCTACTTCTACATAAAACATATCACAATATCCTAATAAAAGTATGAATAACGTTCAAATATTAAAGGGGTGTCTAAAAATAGGGTTATTTTGTTTTGGGTCTATATGTTTTTTCAAATTATTAGGTTGCGGTCTAAAGCTTTTCACAGTATAATTATTAAGATCTGAATATCAAACTGTTAATTCCTTTTAAAAACAAGTATGAACCCCAAAATACACGCGCAAACCACAAAATCTCTACCAAAATTTCTGACTACAGCAAAAATAAATGGATATTTATAAATCAGTTCGCAAAATCAAATTGATATTCATAAATCAGCATGAATAAGATATATATGAATGAGCAGCTACTATGGTGGAAAACGAAACCCTATTTTGAAGAGCAGCTACTATGGTGGAAAACGAAACCCTATTTTGAAGAGCAGCAGCTGATAGGGTGAACCCCTCCCCCCCTCTCTACACACACGAGCAAACATATATATATATATATATATATATATATATATATATATATATGTGTGTGTGTGTGTGTGTGTGTGTGTGAGTGTGTGTGTGTGTGTGTGTGCATATAAAAATATTAACCCCGATGGTCACCGATGCCACCACCAGCCAAAAAACAGAGGAAGGGATATAATTAGTAGATTAAGATTATATTCCAGTTAAATTCAGATTAACTACTATTTAATTCAGACATAATTTAGATTTGATTATGCATTTCTTAAGATTGAGATTTAAATTAATTATTCAATTTTAGTAATTATGATTTATATATTAATTAATATTACGTATACATAAAGTGTGCTGTGGATATTTTATAATGCAAAATATGGGTAATTTGGACATATTACAAGTGAGTTAACAGTTTGAATAGCCAATAGATTGATTACATCCAAAACAGACCACAACTTTATAATTTAAAAATTTTGGGTTGCTACCTCGTACTCGAACAATAAATGGACGTCAAAGTACAATTAACCCTTAAACTACCCATCCCCCAAGTCCTGAAACAATGGAAAAGAGCATCAAAAAGTTAAAACACTCAAAGCACAAGCCACGCTGCGTGTTTCGTGCAACTCTCTCTAAATAACCATTCTAATCCCCAGAAAAGTAAAGCAATTCTGAAAGATGATAATCTTAGTAAATTGATGAAAAAATAATAATCTCACCTAATCCTTGATTCCGTCTTCATAATGGCTTCTTCTATAGCAGGGAAACTATTCCTAAAGGTTGTCCATTGTTTAGCTGTGAACAAAATTCCTGAGTATATAGCAGAAGCATATGTTATCATCATCCAGAAAACAACTGACTTGCATGATGAGAAAGGCAGCAAGGGAAGAAAAAAAGCCCCTCTCAATACGCACCAATGAGGCTGTCGATAACGAGTACACTAAGTTGTAATATAAGATCAGATAATGCTGAACCATGTCCACATACACAAATCAATAAAATGAATAAATAAGATGTAAAATTCCTCAACGGATGGATCTGGCTGCATGTGTATTTTATTCGGTCGTGAATGGGTGCAATAAAGTACTCTCTATACTATAAGCATTGCCTAAAAGTAACAGTTAGATCCTGAGAGTGAAAATTTTCCTTTCTTTCAAAACATAATACAGAGTGCCAATATTACCCCTACCCCCAAACCCACTCCTCATATACCATATTACACCAGACCTTCCCCAATTAAGATGGTACAGATAAAGGAGGAAAAAAAGAGCAAGTAATTAATAACATGATGATAGAATTAGTTGAACTCATCGAATCAAAATGCATAATTAAAAGAACACTCGGATTCTATAGCAAACAAAAAACACTGAAAAATATTTCATTTGCACAACTACTCTCACAAACCCAACCCATGAGGAAGGGAACTGAAGAGATCAAATTGTGTACACACATATTATTTATATATTTACCTACATGCAAGTAACGTCAGTAAGAAGAAAAAGGAAAAGAAATAGGAAAATCAAGGCAACATAGTCGTTTTTGCAGGAATGCATAAAGCACAATGTGAGGCTCGGCCTATGTCCCCATCATTCCGCTTGCTTGTAGAGCTCAATCTATTGTAGCTGCACATGAACAATTTGCATTCGCAATGAATTGATCAAAGTCACAGCTTTGACTGAAACAAATCCCTGGTTTATGAATCTTAGCTTGTGGAGCATAGCCATATTTCTGATAGAAGCCTATCGGACACCTATAGTTTCAATAATCTTGGGCACATACTTTACACGTCTTGAACATTTCAGCAACTAAAATATCTCGTAGGAAACACAGAAACTTCGCCAGAGGGCCGGACACTCCGTACATGTAACGCGTGCCAAAAACATCATGTGACGTATCGGGACTTATTTGACATTTCAAAGAAAACGGACACTTCGCGGACTAGACATTTACTGCCAAAAATTGATGAACTTTCAGAAATTTGGGTCTCTCTCTCTCTCATCCTCTCTGTGTAAGAATAGTCTATTAAAATGATTTATTAAATATAGAGAAGTATAAGTTAAAATTTTAGGCTAACAAATAGATTATAGTTCTTAACATAATGTTCTCTCAACGAGTTTTGCATCTTAATTGTTAGTGGGATTTAGTAGAGTTGCAATGTTTTTGGAAAATATTTGGCCATATAATTTAGATAAATTAGTCTATCTTGTTTTTGAAGTGCAGTACGGATGGAGCTATATGCTACAAATTTATATATATATATGTACTAGGGTATACCCGTGCCGATGCCACGCTCATAATTTTTTTACCCCGGTGCATTTTTATTAGCGACCTATCATTACCAACAAACGTATGTTTTATGTAATTTTAGATAATATTTTTATCACTTTTTTTGGAAAACAATTTTTAATAACTCGTGCGATGCCCCCACGTATTTAATATTTTGAAATACAATTATGATTAGTAATTATAGCATTATAATATTCTTAATTTTACTAAATTATGACAAATATTTACGTTTTATTTTTAGTCTAAATATAATTGTAATAGTGTTGCTTATGTTATATCACTAAAAACGAAATAAATCACGAAAAAAGTAAGTATCAACTCGTTTATCATAGAATTTAGTTGTTCGAATAATTTTAGTAGAAGATTTCCATAAAGCTTTGGAGGGATTCCCACATCCTTAATGTAAAGTAAGGGCTTGGAATAGCCACCATTAGGATATATTAACCACATCAATCAAAGAAGAAAAAAAGGAAAATTCCTGAATAACAAAAAAGATTAATCGTGTCACATATGAATAAATACGGAAATTGTTGTTCAGAATTGTAATAGCCAGAGCGAATTATCTCAATTGCATATCAATGACCTAAAAATGTCTGACCCTTAAAATACTATGAATCAACAATACAATCACATTTTTTCTAAATAAAAAGAAAATTGTTTGAAGATCAGCGGCGGGTTGTAGTTATAGCACTCGTACCTAGAAAACGTGGTATTTTTTCCATTAAAAAATTTTGCAATTCCATGTATGGTATCATTCATTTGACACCTTTGTAATACTATATATTCTACCTAAAAGTTTGTTTATCCTATATATATATATATATATATCTTGCTCGACTGCTGTCTTGTCCTAAATTTTTGACATTTGTCGTGTCGACGTGTCCCAGCAGCCATGTTCTCGCTTTCTAGATAATCTCGTTCTTACTTTCAAGCCTACAAACCAATTAGCCTCTCCAGTATGTGACTGGCAATCCTTTGTAACTGTGATTGACCTTTTGATATGTGATGCAGCATCAGAATTAGAAAAGGAAGAGAATATTGTGTGTATATATATATATATACAGAGAGAGAGAGAGAGAGAGAGAGAGGAGGGCGGGAGAAGACATTCAAAGGGAAGGGAGAAACCTGTTTGGTTATGTTTTCAAAGTCTTGGTTTAAAAATTGTTTTTAAGAATACTTTTATAAACCCGTATTGTGCATTTTTATATATTTGCAAGTGTTTTGTAAACTCAAATTGAAAACAGTTTTAGAAAATAATGCAATTTTGATGTAATATATAAAAGGTTTATTTTGAGTTTTTCTCTTACATTTATGACCAATTTTGCAATAGACCTCGACATTTAAAAAAATTGCAATAGACCCCATTGTGTTAACTCTCCATCCAAACTGTTAGTCAACAATGATGTTTACTGTTGACCATTTTGAGTTGTCCCCCCACTTATGTCCAGTTTTGCAATATGTAAGGACATATTTTTATATCCTTCCTTTGATTTGTCTTATTCCGGATTGACAAAACATAAAAACGTAGGTCTAAATGTCTTCGTCTCTTGAAGTTGCGGCGTGCCTACCTACACCATCGAACCTGACTACACCATTGCATTGATGCACATTGTTAGTAAGTTGTAATTTTGTTTTATGTTTGGTATTTACTTGTTTTGGTCTGGCATGAATTGTAAAAAGTGAGGAAAATATTTTTTGATGTTCTGGAAAGTATATAAATACGCAAAACTGTTTTTGAAAACTTTGGGGGCATTTTTGGCGAATCAAATGTTGGAATTTCATACCACTCAAAACATGAAAACTATAATGTTCTGAGTAAGCTTTACAACATGAAAAACCACGTGTCATTCTGACATTTGGGTCAAAAGTTATGCTCAAAACAGTGAACCTCGTACAAAGCTCGTGTGAAGTTTTGGAGCTCATACGAAGCTCGCTCTAAAGTTGTTTCAAACGCGAGCCCCAAAATGAGGCAGAAAGGCACGTAAGATGCAAAGTTCGCACGAGAGTAGACTGGTTTGAACGAGATTTCCCAGTTTGAACAAAAGGCAAATATGCAGAAACGTGTTTTTTTACATCTTTTCCAATGGAAACTATATTTTCGATCCAAAAAAAAGCTCGAGCGATTGTAACATTTCAAAACCTAGAGAGTGTTTTTTTAGTTTTTCTTTGAGTGTTCATGAGAGATATTGCTGAACCAATCACCACGGAAGCTATTTACTTATTAAGCCAGTTAATGGAGAAATGTAGAAGTAGGAATAAAAATTTATATATGGTCTTTATAGATATGATAGAGTACGTAGGGATATAATTTGGTGAGCTATAAGGAGGAAAAGAATCCCTCTATGAGTTATATTAATGTTATTGAAGATATGTATGATAACTAACACAAAGACTAGAGTAAGGACTATATGTGGAGAAACTAATGATTTTACGATTAAAGTGGGTTTACATCAAGGATCGGCCTTAAGTCCTTATTTATTTTTCGTAGTTTTGGATGAGATTACTAAGGACATACAAGAAGATGTCCCGAGGTGCATGTTGTTTGCGGATGATATAATTTTAGTAGACACTTCAAAAGAAAGCTTAGCAATGAGAGTAGATAGTTGGAGAAAAGCCTTAAGTCTAAGGGAGTAAAAATCAATAGAAATAAAATGGAATTTATGGAATGTAAATTTAATAATGAGGCGTCGAGTAACATAATGTTAAAGATTGAAGAAAAAGTGCTAATCCAAACTAATAAATTTTGTTATCTAGGTTCAATGTTACAAAGTAATGGGGATATTGCTGAGGATGTTACAAGTAGAATATCAACTGGTTGGATGAAATGGAGACAAGCGAGTGGGGTGTTATGCGATAAGAGGATAACTAATAAATTAAAAGGAAAATTTTATAGAACAATTGTTAAGCCAGCGACCCTGTATGGAGGGTAGTGTTGGGAGTTAAAGAAAAAAACATGAACAAAGTCTCCATGTTAGTGAGATGAGGATGCTCCGGCGGATGATAGGAATTAATAGAAAGGGCAAAATTAAAAACCAATACGTGAGAGAAAAGTTAGGAGTAGCTCCCATTAGCGATAAATTAAGCGAAAGTAGACTTAAGTGGTACGGACATGTGTTGCGTAGATCAGTAGATGGCCATAACAAGGGGAAAATTGTTGGAAATAGAGGGTAAAAGAAAAAGACGTCGCCCTAAACTATCGTGGGAGGAAATCATTAGGAAAAACCTTAAGGAATTAAACTTGAATGATAATAATGCATATAATAAATTACAATGAAAAAGGAGAATCCATGTGGTCGACCCCATAGGATGGGATTAAGGCAAGGATGATGATGATGATGACAACAACAAATCAAACTCATCTACATCTGATTTTGTTGTGGTTTGAGGCTTTGATGGATTCCAAGGTTGAGTGTGTCAGAGACGCGTGCGCTAAGGAGTCAAAGTTGCGATTTCAGACAAACCGTCTTAATCTGAAGACAGTAGCACTAGCAATCATGTAGGCAAACCGTGTACCAGTCAAGATCGGTAGATACCAAGACTTGCAGATTGTGCAAGTTATATCGATCGCGAGCAACTGATTGTTAGTGCGAGCAAAGGCATCAGAGCAGAGAGCAAGGGTTGAGACTTCGTGACAGGAAATCATCGTCGTGTCTGTCTTTTTGTAAGACCTGTAAAAACATTTACTACTGTGGACTTCTGTAGTTTGGGTGCGATAGTGGTTACCGGTGTTTATTGTGTGTGCTGGCTTTTAATATTTTCGAAATTATTTAATTTGCAATCATCACATATCATAGCTGAATCTAATTAAATTGCATCCTTGTGAAGGAGCGAGAAATATCCTTGCAATCTTTGTTCTCAGCACAAATTCGCATGAAACTCTCTCTTCTAAATAAGGATTTCTTAGCCCTTAGTAACCTGGTGGGTTGTCTTCAGTCTTTGCCATAGCTCTCTTTAACCTCTCCTATATATACCTAGTGTCCCGAATCATCTGTTGTTTTCTTTCTTCGCTAGCTTGAGCCTTTACCCTCCATCTCAACTTTTCTCTCCCTTTCTAAGTCTTCATTTCTATATTCCGCTCCTTTTGTTATAATCGATACCCATTCTTTCATTGGTTTCTTTTGATCCACATGGGCAACTACACTAACCAAAACAAAATAAAAAATGACGGCATACACCTCGAGGATAATGAAGAGCATTTAACGAACTTCAAAAAATTCCATAAGGTTGGTAAGATACTTGCTCCTAAGACTATTAATGCCATGGGCATCACGAATATACTCCAAAAAGCTTGGAGAGCAAAGAAGAACTATACCATTTCTCTATGGGGCCCAAATCTCTGTGTTCTGATTTGACGACAATGAGGATGTTGCTCGAATCATTAGAGATAGTCCATAGTCGATTTATGGTCAAGTGATATCCTTACAACAATGGAACCCATACATGGCCATAGAAGAGGTAGATTACCAAATTTATAATCACCCTGTGTTGGAAAAGACTGAAAACAACATCAAGAAAATTGCCTCGCTTGTAGGTGCGATAACCAATATGATGATAATGATGTGGCAACTCCGGCATCTCAAAAGTTATACACGCATAAGAGTAGCAGTGTCTTCTCGAGTTGGCACTGATATGACCTGAAACCACTAAGGGTCCACCCATTAACTTATAACTTCGTATAGGTTCGTGTTGTGTTATCGTGCCGTGCCTCATTTTGTTAGGTCTGGGTTCAAGGATCCCTGTTGTCGTCGTCCCAAGCCCAGTCAAGGGGATTTAAAGTGAGGCGTCCAAATCTTAGCCCTTTGTGGATTTCTTTCAAGTACGAACGTCTTATTGGCCCTTGCTATTGTTGTGGAAAGATTGGCCACGACAGGAACATTTACACCAATGTGCTGGTTGTGTGTGAGAATGGTGAGGTTTATGGACCTTGGATGAGGGTTGATAATTATAAACAGAGGTAGTGGTTGCAAAGCTTCGGAGTCATGGAGAAATAGACACTATCCTTGAACATTTGTATTACATTGACACTATCCTCTCTCAAGGGGATTTAAAGTGAGGCGTCCAAATCTTAGCCCTTTGTGGATTTCTTTCAAGTACGAACGTCTTATTGGCCCTTGCTATTGTTGTGGAAAGATTGGCCACGACAGGAACATTTACACCAATGTGCTGGTTGTGTGTGAGAATGGTGAGGTTTATGGACCTTGGATGAGGGTTGATAATTATAAACAGAGGTAGTGGTTGCAAAGCTTCGGAGTCATGGAGAAATAGAAACCTTCAATGGAGGAAAGAATCTCTAGAGGTGGCACGTGAAGAGAACGCGTGTGGGAATGTGTTCCTTCTGAAAAAGCATGTTTCCGAGGAAGAAGTAAATGAGGTTGCCTCTTCTTGTACAACGGATATGGAGGTATAGATATTGGGGTACGTGGCAAGTTGGGGAGGATGAATGGACAGCCCGAAGAAAAGTGAAGGCAAAAAGGATACTTTGCATCACACTTATTCTGATAAAGTGAGAAAGTCCACCCCTACTTTATACCTTAATTTGGCTACTTCTACATCAAAAAGTCCAGTCAATTTAAAATCTTCGGATGTTCTTTGTGACCCTACACAGACGTATAATGAAAGGACTCCCTCCATTCCAGACTGCCTAGCTCCTAATCGCCCGATAAAGTGACAACTTAACCTGCCAACTCATCATAATCCTAATAATCTACCAGCCAATACCAAACACCATACTACCAACGAAGCCCACGACCGTAAGAAAGCCCATACCCAGATGTTTAATTCAGAGCAAACTCATAACTTTAACCCAACCCACGGTTATTTTGTGACAGAGCCCACTGAATCCGTTCAAGATAGTGGGTACTTTTCCGTCCAAAAAAGAACAGCTGTTGTACATCGGTCTAACTTTGTTCACCTTGATGACACCCCATGCACTGAACCCAACCAATTACCCATGCACTCATCATCCATTTCTCAGTGCCCCACTGCCAATAGCCCCGCAACAGAACATATCCAATCTATTCCTCCCCCTCTAGAGTTGGGCCTGTCATTTAAAATGGAGTCTCTAAACTTGAAAAAAGTAAAAACTGACAGTGAAGTTGGAAAGGATAAGAAAGTTAGGGTGGATATAAAACAAAAACTTATGTTGGAACTCCCTGCACAATTTCCGGCTACTCAATGTGGCACTTCTAGTAAAGCCATCAATCCAAAAAATAAGGTGAGGAAATTTCAGAGGAAGTTTAAAGCAAATGGGCAAGGGTCTAAAGAAGCAATTACTTTGGCATGTTCTGTTGGTATGAACGGTGTAATCAGCATCGTGGTGGCCTCTTAATTCTTGATTATAGCATCAAGTACGTCATGTGATAGGGTTGTGGTGGTTGTCCCTCAACAGCCACATGACTCATGTCAATGCTTTCTTGGAACTGTCAGGGTGTCGGGCGACCGCCAACTATTCATGCATTGAGGGATCTTATACAATCCCATCATCCTTCCGTTGTATTTTTTATGGAGACAGAGAATAAAGTGGTGACGCTGGAAAGAATTAGAAAAGGTGTGAACTTCAATGGCTCTGCATATGTTAGCCCGGTGGGGAAAGCAGGAGGTTTATGTCTCTGGTGGAATGATGATTTAAAGGTTGATATATTAGATAAGTCTAGACAGTGTATTTTAGCTAATTGTGTTGATAAAACTCTTGATAATGAGTGGATTTGCACATTTGTTCATGAAAGCACTAAGAAGGAAGAAAGATAACCATTGGAATTATCTGTGTAGATCAGTGTATAATATAAATATAGCATGGTTATCAGTGGGCAACCTGAATATTTATGGTGCATCAAATGAAAAGATGGGAGGAACCTTTGCAAATGAGACGAAGACGGCTGAATTTCATCGTCTTTTATCTATATGTCGTTTGACGGATTTGGGGTTTCATGGTGAGTTTGTTACGTGGAATACTATGCGTCCCGATTCTTCAAATGTGCAAGAGAGGCTTGGCAGGAGTTTGGCGAATGAGGATTGGTGTAATATTTACCCACACTTTGGTGATTCATGAAACTAGCAGAAGGTCTGATCATCACCAATCCTTATCAAATTGAGCGTGGATTGAGAGAATAGAAGCAAGAAATTTAGTTTTGAAGAAAGCTAGATGGAGAACAAAGGGTGTGAGGAAGTTGTTAAAAGAATAGTTGTTCACATATGTTTAGAATAGTTCAGAAATTAAATGATGTGAATGAAGAATGAGGGTTATTTTTAGTATTTTTAGGGTTTTATTGTATTTTTGTCATTTTTTAGTCTTTCTTTTATTTTTAGTATTTCATTGTATTTTCTTTTTTGTTTAGTATTTAGAAGAAGGAAGGTTATTGGCTTTTAGGAACATAAATGTAATTAGATTCTTAACTTAGAGGCCAAGCAACCTCCTTCCTATAAATACCCATTATGTACGCTCATTTGAGTCATTCTACCATTTTGAGATATTGAGATTAGAGAGAGATTATCTTTTCTTGCTCCCATTTGACGTCATTTACGTCAATTGGTATTAGAGCCTAGTCGCTACACCCGTTGTTGTTGTTGTTGTTGTTGTTGTTGTTGTTGTTGTTATTGTAAAACAAAAACTCGTAAACAACGTCAAGGTGGGTTCAAGAAAAGATGAACACCTCCGACGAAAACACTTTCAATCAAATTTTGGAGGCCCTCAACCGATCGACGGCCCGATTAGATGAGATCGACGCACGAAATTCTCCACCACTACCCAAATTGCCACCCACCACCATTAACCCTAACCCTAATTCAAGAAACCAAAACTCTAGTCCCAAAATCCCACCCACGCTTCCGCAAACCATTTCCCATCTTTACCCCAAAAAAACCCTAGCCCTAGCCCCATTCAAGAATGTCTCTTTCAAGAAATATTGTCAGGAGGTCGGAATCAAACAGTTCTTCTCCTCCCCTGGCCGACCCCAGGCCAATGGCCAGACAGAGGTTACAAATAGAAATATCCTTGAGGGGGTCAAAAGGAGGTTAGAAGATGCAAAGGGAAGATGGACCGAGGAAGTACACGCACTGTTATGGGCCTACAGGACGACAGTCAAAACTCCTACAGGGGAGACCCCTTTTATGTTGGCTTATGGTTCAGAAATTGTTATCCCTACGTAGATTGGATTTCCTTATGAGAATTCAGATGTACGACCCTCAGAGAAATGTGACGGAGAGAAGAGTCGACCTTGACCTGATTGAAGAGAGAAGAGAAGATGCCGAGGTGAGGCAAGCTGCCTACCAGCAAAGGACGGCCAAATTCTATAATCAGAGGGTGAGAGGGTGAAAGAAAGACCGATAGCTATGGGAGACCTTGTTCTCAAAAAGACATGGCAGAAACCCAACAAGCTCCATCCCAATTGGCATGGCCCTTATAGAGTTACTGATGAAGTCGTCCCAGGCACCTATCGGCTGGAGAACCTTTCTCAAACCCGTGGAATGCCGATCATCTAAGAAATATTATCAATGAGATCGTAGTATTATTGTAATAATGTATCTGATTTAGAAGAATGAATATCAATCAATCAAAGAGTATCAGTGTTCCCCCATCATGCTTGTTTGTTCAATGTTTTGTATTTATTTATCTTAAGCTACAAAACATCATCCGTGATGAAGTAGGCTTGAGAAATCCTTGGTGCCCAAATGAACTCGCCTTCGGCTAAGACGATAGTGCATGGATTGGATGATCATTCACACACGTGAAAAGACGAGGGAGGGGGGTAATGAGATGAAACATCATTCATTTGGTGATCTTTAACCCTAAACATCATTAATTTGGTGACTAATGAGATGAAACATCATTCATTTGGTGATCTCAGACTCTAAACATCATTAATTTGGTGACCAATGAGATTAAACATCATTCATTTGGTGATCTACGACCCTAAACATCATTAATGTGGTGGCTAATGAGGTGAAGCATCATTCATTTGGTGATCTCAAACCAAAAACATCATTAATTTGGTGACTAATGAGATGAAACATCATCCATTTGATCTCAGACTCTAAACATCATTAATTTGGTGACTAATGAGATGAAACATAATATGAAATATCATGATGAGACGACAGTAGCAAACAGGAGATATAATGGTACAAGAGTTTCATTAAGAACAAACAAGTTACAAAAAGTTTCGTAGCAGTTCATGACAATAAATGGGTTACAAAAGCTTCACAAGCGAGTACAAAAGTAGAGAGATGCCCTCAGAGCTGAACTTGTCCCTCGGCTGGGGCCGACCCATCACCAGGAAGAGTTGTTTTGTTAAGTCCAGCATCGGTGCCTTCAACCTCGTCCTCGAAGTTAGCAGCGTCCTCATTCGCAGTAAACTCAAGAGGGCTCGTCTCTGTAGGAGTTGCACCAGCACTCTCAACCTCTCTCAAAGCTTGCGCAAGACGAGCACCACCAAAGCCGAGGTCTACAAAGTCTTCTGGGGTCAAGCTCCTAGATTCACTATGTTTGAGGGCAGCCCATCGGCCCTGATGCCTCTCTCAAGATATTCAAAGCCGAAATCTACAAACTCGTCAGAAGTTTTGTAATTGGCCTCGTCAATCTTAGCCTGGATGCTTTCATCTTTGGCTTTAAGAACCTTGGTGTGCTCATCCTTCAGACGGGTAATTTGGTCATCCTTCTCCTTTAAATCCTCCATGGCCTTCCCAAGGTCGGCCTTCAACCCAGTCTCCATCTTCTCGGCATCCTGACCCTTTTGGATCAGAGGCATCCTCTTCAGGTCCAGGCGGTGAAGAAAAACCACTCCCTGCAGGAAAAGACCAGATACATAAGTAAAGATGTTTTAAGAAATGCAGAGCCAACACTTTAAAAAGAACTGGTTCATCAAAGTACCTGGACCGACCGATGTAGAGCAGGCTTCACCAGTAGAGGAACATCCAAAGATTGGAGAAAACGCTTGTCCTCCACGGTAAGGATTCCACCGATGGCATCAGCGGCTTCAAACTGTGACCAATCACACTGTCACTGATCTTCAGCTGCGATTAGATTAGGGGTGGCCATAGGCCCGAGGCCCGCCAAGCCCACCCAATAAAAAATAGGGCTTGGGTAAGGTGAATAGGCCCGCAAAGCGGGCTTGGCAAAATTTTATAGGCCCGATTTTTTTTCAGGCGGGCTTGGGCATGAGTTCTTAAGCCCGATGAGGCCCGGCCCGGCCCGAGGCCCGAAAAATATATATATATATATATATATATATATATATATATGGGGGAGGAACTTTTATAAATATAAAAACGTATACCAAGTCTTTTCATGTAGAGTGAAAAACTTTATATATGGACTTTGTAATATATGGAGTTTAAAACAGATTTTTAATTAAAAAAATTGGTCTTTAAATAAAAAAATAGGTATTTTAATTTTAAAAAAAATCTTTTAATTAACATAATAAGGCCCGATCGGGCGGGCCTGGGTAAAGAGCTTTCAAATCTGGACGGGCTTGGGATTACATAATAAGGCCCGATCTGGGCCCGAGCGGGCTTGGGATAGCACTTCATTTTTCAAGCCCGGCCCGAGCCCGACCGGGCCTGCCCAGGCCCGGCCCACGGCCACCCCTAGCTGCGATAGCCGAGCAGCCAAGGCATCATCCGTAGAGATTGGGATGGCACGATCAGAGTGTTGAGTCTTGTTTGGTCGAGAGGAAATGGGGTCTACTGGAGCTTTCCTCTTCTTGGCCGTAATATCGGCCTTAGTAGCGCCGACATTCTTCCTAGTCTGAGCTGGGGGAGGAGTAGTCTTGCTAACTCATCTGTCAAGGAGCTTGCCGAGATTGGGAGTAGACATTTCCCAAAAGTCGTCTAATAAACCTTCTGGTCGATCTGCAAAAAGACAAGTCTCGGAGTTAGTACGTCAGTTATATATAGATACGAGACATAACATAATGAATTTTTGAAACTTACGAAGCTCGGCCAAAGGGCCACCCCCTAAATCTGTATGGGAGAGATAATAAGAGGTCATCAAATGTTCATACTGGACGAGATGACCATTCTGGCCTTAACTACGAAGCTCTTTGATGTCCTTATACTTATCTAGAGTTAATCCAGGGTCGGCTTTGGCCAAAATAGAGGCTTTCGCCCACCTCAGGGGGTTCTCGGCTCAGATGTTCCGCAAGCCTGGTTTGGGCCAAACTCCCAGGCTATGAAGCACAGACTCAACACGTAATATGTGTTTCGACACGACACGCGACACGTGATTTTTCCAAAAGTAGGATACGACACGCTAGGATACGTATAATATATAATATATGTTAAAATATATAATATATATTTAAATATACATATTAATGAAATAAAACAGATTTTTTTCCATAAAATACATTATCATAGCATTCTTAATATGAAATTATGAAAATGGACCATACAATACAAAATTCAAACACACTTTAACATTAAAAATTATAAATAAGGCAAAATCACCATAACATATGAGAAAAAAAATAATAAAAAAAGTGTCATTTTACGTGTCCCATCGTGTCGGTCAACGTGTCCCACCGTATCGGAGCGTGTCGCGTGTCAGACTCGTGTCAAAGCTGAATCGTGGTTTCCGGGAGAGTGTCGGTGCTTCATAGCTCCCAGGCACCCGAAACAAATAAGTATCAGGGTTTCCAATTGTGATTTGAGGTCTGAGTGACCAAGAGCAGTTTCTTCTCGAACTTTCTAGCTACGAAGTGGTAATAGCCCGGATGGTTGTTGGCGGACGAAGGGATATAACAACCGAGAAATACTCTAATTGGAAGGTCGATATGGTGAACAATTTTCCAGAGGACGATGGCTCCGATCATAACCATCCATGCGTTAGGAGATAATTGGGCGGGAGCAAGGTTTATGTAAGAAAGAATGGCTCGAATCGTAGGATGGATGGGCAAACGAAATCCCAACTTGAACATCCGTAAACGCAGAACTCGCCATCTCGACCATCAAAGGGCCTCTCGTTTTTGAATGGTTTCCTCAGGGAGATTAAAGGACCTATTCCATATAGGTGTCTGAATGCTAAGAGGTCAAACCCAGTGACAGAGCTCTCATACTCAGCAGCTATAGAGGTGTCCACATCACTCTCTTCCTCGTCGTTATCTTCAGCAACCTTAGCCTGAGTGCTAGTAGGGATACCAGTAGGAAACCTTTCGGCAAACTCAGACCTAATGGCAGCTGACAATGGAATGGCATCCATCAGGGGAGGAAAGGTGACGTTGGGCTCTATAATTTCTATGGAGGCAGAATCGTGTGAAGGTCCAGCACCTTTAGAAGACGAGACACGGGAAGAAACCACATCACCAGATACCCCATTTCGTTTAGAGGAACAGCCCATAGCCTCCTCGTAAGAGTCCACACTCTCGGCTGCAGAGGTGGACATGGATCTGCGACAGAGGACTCAGACATTTTGTCATGGGCCTCGGCAGGCTCAGGGTAGGTAACAGCTAAGGGAGGTGGAAAAATTGGACGAAGGGGGAAAGCCTCGGCCTTTCGGCTCTCGACTTGAGCTAACTCTACCTGTCTGATTTTGTAGAAGCACTTCTCTCTCAGAGTTAGAAACTCATCTGCTAGCTTATATAGAGGTCGTAGCATTCGAAAGACGAGGCGACACTTTGAGCAAACTAAATTGATGGAAGACACACAGCCAAGGTAACTGATCAAATCCTTAGAATTTGAAAGGTTCTTAAATGAACACCAAGAACAGTTGTGATGAACTTAACCAGAGATGGTGATCGGAGGGTCACCTGAGAACTTAAAAATGGCCACCAAGGCCAACCAACCCCTCAGATCAACTAGAGGTTACCTAAAGACCACCAAACAACTAGGTTCTCAATCTTAAAAGCCCTAACAGTGGTGGCAGTGATCGCCGGAAAACATGGAGATCGCCAGAAAAACAAACTAAAGACTAAAAACCAGAAATGGAGAAATCAAAGGGCAAGGAACAATACCTGAGTAAGATTTGATGCTGGGGGCGGAGGGAGAAAGGCGGAAGCAACCCGAATTCGCAAGTGATGAAGAAAGTAGGCTATGGAGGTTTTTGAGTTGTTGCCAAGAAATTGCGGAAGCAAGAGAAAGTGAAGGGAAATGAAACGAAAGAAATTTTTGGGATTTCAAATACCCAAACAATGATTGCGCGCATTTCTCAAGACACCTCATCATCACACCTCGAAACCCTAAGCGTACAGCCGCCTAACGTGGCTTGGGTCAGACGCTAACCAATTACAAGGGTGACATATGTCCTTATGCTAGTTCATATACAACTAATTCATCAAAAACGTCCTATCATAGTCAAGTACACGTACCCCTCAACCTCCTATTCATACAGAAGGCTAAGGGCTAGGGGTGATTGATATGACCAAAGTAAACCCTCATACTCTGATAAGCAATGTCGTCTGATCACACCGCTGAGTCGCTTGAAGAATCCCACCAGCCAAAAGAGAGGTCGTCCTGATAAGGGTCGGCCTAATACGCATCACCCTCGGCCTCATCATCAGCCGATAGGAACAGCAGTTCTAGGGGCTCACAAGAACCAGTCTCATAAACTGAGGTAGCCAACAACAAGAGTGATCACAGTTACCTAACCTCGAATGACCTGTTTAGCCGAGGTTCTACTTATGATTGCAAGCTCAATAGTCATGTCGGAGTCAACAACTTCGTACTCGGTCAGTCTGAGGTCCCATTGGATGATGTCAAGCAATCCGAGCATATGCAAGTACAAAAGAGACCAAGAGCTCGTGGGCAAAACCGTTATAACAAGATTATCCCCTCACGTGAAGGAATATTTGGTCATCATGATCTACATGTGGCATAGCCAGGTGTCCACTTTGGATTGGCTAAGAGCTACACACCCATGCAAACAACGTGCTTAGGGGTACATTACATCCCCTAAGCATTATACATATGATTCATCTTCTACATTGAAGAGGGCAGAGAATTGGAAACCCTACTGATACTCTGTCTAAATACACAGAAGAGAGAGAAACCTTGAGTGTTGTATCGCAAGCCATTAGTACTCTCATTATAGTGAAGTTACACACTCACACAGTGGACTTAGGCCTAATTGGCTGAACCATTTACATAGTGTCTTCATCTCCTTAGCCTCACCACCTTCTTAGTTAATTTACTGCCATTGTTGTGCTGGTTTGAGCTTGCTTATCAAATTGACTTGGTTGTACCATTTCTGGTATCATCGTTGATTTTTAATTTTATCCTTTTTAGTAATTTCTATCATCCACCGGAGCATCCTCATCTCACTAACATGGAAAGTTTGTTCATATTTTTTCTTTAACTCCCAAGACTCCGCTCCATAGCCACTGGCCTAACAATTGTTCTATAAAATTTCCCTTTTAATTTATTGATTATCCTCTTATCGCATAACACCCCACTCGCTTGTCTCCATTTCATCCCACCAGTTGATATTCTACTCGTAACATCCTCATTAATATCCCCATTACTTTGTAACATTGAACCTAGATAACGAAATTTATTAGTTTAGTTTATCACTTTTTCTTCAATCTTTAACATTATGTTACTCGACGCCTCATTATTAAATTTACATTCCATAAATTCCGTTTTATTTCTACTAATTTTTAGTCCCTTGGACTCTAGGGCTTTTCTCCAAGTATCTACTCTCATCGCTAAGCTTTCCTTTGAAGTGTCTACTAAAACTATATCATCCGCAAACAACATATAGCATGGGACATCTTCTTGTATTTTCTTAGTAATCTCATCTAAAACTACCGCAATAAATAAGCACTTAAGGCCAATCCATGATGTCAACCCATTTTAATCGTAAAGTCGTTAGTTTCTCCACATATAGTCCTTACTCTAGTCTGTGTTATCATACATATCTTCAATAACTTTAATATAACTCATAGTAATTATTTTCCTCCTTAAAGCTCGCCAAATTATATCCCTAGGTATTCTATCATAAGCCTTTTCTAAATCTATAAAGACTATATATAAATTTTTATTCTTACTTCTACAATTCTCCATTAACTGTCTTAATAAGTAAATAGCTTTTGTGGTGGATCGCCCTGGCATAAATCCAAATTGATTGTCCGAAATAGTTGACTCGTTTCTTAATCTTTGTTCTATAACCTTTTGCCATAATTTCATAGTGTGATTCATCAGTTTGATTCCTCTATAATTACCACAGTTTTGTATATCTCCTTTATTTTTATATAAAGGTATTATGTTGTTGTTCCACCACTCATCTTTGCAGTAAATAATGGAAGAACTAGAAAAATAACAATATAGAGAGATGAGTGATTTTTCATTGATAATTGCAAAGACTTTTTACATGAACGAAATTATATAAATTGCTTTCTCAAGTGATTCTGGTCGGCCTAATAACAAATTTTCCTCTAGTGTTCTGCATTTCACGAATTTTTAAAGGGTTCACCTTCTAGAGTTTCAATCTTATACGTGTCTGGTTGTACCACTGCACTGACTTTGGAAGGACCATGTCAGTTCGGCTCTAGCTTATTCCCTTTCTGGATCACCTTTTTCAAAACTAAGTCATCTTCTTTTAGCGTGCTTAGCCCGACTCTTTTGTTGTAATATCTAACCATCCTTTCCTAATAGGTTGTGACCCTAAGGGCCTGCTTCCTCCACCAAATCCAAATCAAGCCGACGCATAACCTTGTGGCTCGGCAAGTCGATCGTCGGTACAACAACTTCAGTGCCGAATGCCAGAATAAATGGGGTTTCGTCGATGGCAGTTCCGAGGGGTAGTCCAGTAGGCACACGGGACGCTTTGCAGCTCATTGATTCAATTTGCCTTTGCGTCATTCAGTCTTTTCTTCATTCCATACAATAGTCTTATTGATTCCATTGCATTGGGCATGACCAAGCAGAGTGCAATTTTCTTACTTTAGACCTGATGCAGTACACCTCGAACCAGTAGGTGTCGTGGTATGTGATGAACGTGAAAGGCATTCTATTGTAGCATATGACATTCTTCTATATAAAGTGAAAGACCTTCAGCTGAGTCATTTCCACCGAGGGTTCGGCCTCCACCCACTTAGTGAAATAATCCACTGCTACGTCCAGATATCTGAACCTTCCTTTGGTCTTCGGCAGTGGGCCGACAAGGTCTATTCCCCACATATTAAAAGGCCATGGGGACATGATAGGTTTGAGACATGCAGAAGGCCTTTGATACAAATCTTTGACATATGTCGCAGTTTTTGGCATAAACTCCACAGTCCTCATTCATTGTCGGCCAGTAATTGCCTTGTGTTGCCGCTCTCTTCACCAACACATATCTCGTCACCTTGTAGCGTAATCCGCGTGCTTCCATTGGGTCATCCGGAACTGCGTCGGTTACTAAGTACGACCTGATGGGGTCCATCCAGAATGGTCCCATATATAGCTCCTTCGGTCTGAGTTTTCCCAAACAACAGGAGTGACAGGGTTCAGTCCCGACTGGCTCTGCGCAGCCAGGATGCTCTGAGGCAATTGTTTCATGCTTTCTTGCATGGCCTCCTGGCTTTTAACCAGGCTCTACACGATACCTTGCAATCACCCAATCCAATCGGTATGGAGGGAGGTATTCCCTCTCCAGCTCTTTTACTCTCCGAGTTTTCAGGCATTCTCAACAGAATTTATGCAGAAAACAGAGTATCGTAACACAAAGTAAATCGATTCACAAGGAATGCAGATTTAAAGCAGAATAACAAAGATTTAAGCAAGGATCTATGAAATTTCTAAGAATCAAACTGAAATTGCTTTTAAGACAGCTTTAACCCTTCGAAACCAAGGCAAATTGATTCGCAATTCACGGGTTTATTGAAATCGGGTATCCTCGAGCCCTAGCAATCGAAAATGGTGGAAAGCAACATGGCAAGCCGTTTCCCACAAACGGCGTCAATCTGTTATCGCTAGAAATTAGTATATGGTTTATCTTAGCTAAATATAATAATCACCAGGAAATAAACAGATAAAGAGACTGAGTTACTGAATTACTAACACGGGAATAAGCTAGAAAGTAAAGAGAGAGAAGAAGAACCAGATTTACGTGGTTCGGTCGAACTTGGTGCCTACGTCCACATGTGTTAGTTTTTCCAATTGATTACTGGGCAATCGCCATGGATGAATACAAGATGCAAACTCTCGTGTTCTCTTTAAAGTTTGACAACATAACAATAAGATGATGTCCCATCAGATGCTCACATAAGGTGAGTGTGTGCTATTTATAGGTTAATAGATGAGAGAGAAAAGAGTAAGACACGTGACTCACCTTTATAAGCGAGGTGAGTTCATGTTTTACAATCATGGTGAGAGAATAATCACAAGTTAGTTATTGGCACATCGGAGAAAATATTTGCATATCTTTTCTCACGTGCACGTATATATGGGTTGCTGACGTCATTCAGTCACGAAGTACATGCTTACTTTAACAGTCTTAATCTGGGCCGAGCCAACCACATGATGAGCCGACCAGCTTATTCACCCTGGCCGACCACATTGTCAGGGTGTCACTAAGGCCAAGTATCACCTTCTAATTGGTTCACGGGTCATGCCATATTGATGGTATGACAATAAGATAAACAAGAAAATAGAAATAATTTCTAAATAAAATCGGAAAAATCCTAATTGCCATATATAAAAACAATCAGAATACTATAATTTTGAAAATAAATATTTTATGAATTTTGAAAATTTCAGAATCGGAATTAATTTTGAAAATCTATTCAGACCAAACAGAGTCTGAGTTAAAGAGTAGAAATCATACGGTGGGGTAAAAAAAATAAAAGCAAACCCAACAACCATCAAGAAAAAAGAAAAAATAAATAAACCAAACAAATCAATGCTTCAAACAAACCCATGACATTGAAGTCGAAGGCCAACGGAATCGAAAAAACGTACTGATCGAAGTGTAAAGATAAGAGAGGAGATAGCTTGCCTTTTAGGGTTTCTCAGCTTCATTTGTCAACACAGGGATAGTAATCCATAATTTCTTGCCTTGTTCTCTTATTTTTCATTTAACATGAGGCTTAACTCCTCTGCGCCTCGCCTAATTAAGCCTTGAGGTGTAAAGCCTCAACCCTTCAAGGCGTAAGCCTCTTCCATAGCACACGAGGCTTAAGCCACAGTGCGTTGTTTCCACGATTCACCTCGAGGCGTACATCTCTTGTTCTTTCGATTCAGTCAACATTCGACTTCAATTTCATGGGTTTGTTTGAAGCATCGTTAAATTCAGTTTCTTTTTTCTTTATGGTTGTTGGGTTTGATTTTATTTTACCCCACCGAATGGTTTCTACTATGTAACTCTATTTGCTCTGAATAGATGTCTAGAGTTAACAACTGACAGCTTCTACACAGAGACAGAGTTAACAGCTGGCTTTTATTTATTGTTTTTGTTTTAATATCTGTAGCAGCTCTTATTCTGTTTTGTTTAATACTTTTAATAACTCTTTTTTTTGTTCTAATATTTTTAGTAACTCTGATTTCTTTTGAATTAAACATTTAATATGTAACAAATTTTAAATTGAACTTTTAATATTTAGTATTTTGGAGTGAACTTTTGAATATTAAAAAAAATCAAAATCTGACATTCACCTCTGTAAAAAAAAAAGGATATTAAATATAGGGGCATTTAACAAGATACATGCTTTTGTTTTACTTTTAGACTTTTTTGTTACAAGACGCGTGCTTTTGTTTCTTTCCGTTTACTTTATATAAAAATTTGATATATTAGAATGTAAATTTGTTGGTCACTTTGATTTTGCATTGACTAATTTATTGTCATAATATTATAAATAACCAATATGTGAATGAAACTAAAAAAAATGATTTTGTCAATTTGATTTTGCATTGATTAATTTATTGTCATATTATAAATTATCAATATGTAATGAAAAAAAATATGATTTTGCATTGATTAATTTATAGTCATATTGTAAAATAGCCAATATGTTAAAATTGATTTTGTCAAATTATTTTTAAGGAGAAAAAAAAGTCATCTTGGGGCACAAATAAATGTTCAACCATATGAGAAAGTCCTCGAAGATGTTTTTTGTGGTTTTATAAGTACTTTTATAATATTATTTTGCTCTTTTTTTTGTGAGTCTTACGTCTTGCCTCGCCTTCGTGTCACACCTTTTTAAACATTGATCCTAGCGAATCTGAGCGTATCCGGGGGAATCCGATACGCATCTAAAAAAAAATACGTGACCTCCCGAGGGTATCCGTGCTTCATAGCCTTTCATGAACAAGAAGGAAAAATTGATGTCACCTCAAGCCGAAGCTTATATATCCAACGAATACTTTCAATCTTGGAGACAAATATAAAACTGTAAAATGTAATATTATAAGATAGTGGTATACATTGTGTGTGATATTTTACCTCCATCTTCCATGTTGTGCAATTTTAAAGTATAGAACTGCAAAATAGCCGTCTTATATACTAGTGTATAATACTGTGTATATCTGTGTGCCATTTTATACATATATCATCTTGTTCTTATCCTACTTTTCCTGAATCTTCCATGTACCATATCAGTATGACTAGGACTATAAACGTGTCGGAGACGGGTCGGATATACCATAAATTGTCTCCGATCCGTTTAATTTTTAGCCGGATCGGGTCCTACCCGATACCTAACAGGTCTTTAACTATTTAGACTAGACTCGAATCTGTCAAGGACCCGAGACTTGGCCCATTTACCCGACTCGTTTACTACTACAACTTTAGCAAATAAATAGCACGCCTTTGGTCTTTATAATAGCCTCAAAACAGTGTGCAAAATTTATTTTCTCCATGCCAATCATTACCAAAGTGAGAAATTTGTGTTCCACAAATATTTGAGATATAACAATCTACAAGCATACACTAGCAAAATAAATAAACCAAACTTCCAAATATAAAGCCATAAAGTCTTAATTCAAACAAAAATTTAAATGATTAGTGATAAGTTTCGTCTTTGTGATATGAGGATCGCAAGATTAAAATGAACAGTGGTTAACATAATTCTCAACATAAAACTACAAATATTAGGTATTTGTATAAATATAACAGGGTCGGGTCCTAGTTGGGTTGGCAACAATAAAAACCATACCCGGTCCGTTTGATATACTGGTAAATGGGTATTCTGGTAAACGGATATACTGTATCCGGGTATTTTTATCGGACCCACTAAATGGGTCCGGATCCAGATGAGGTTGGATCAAGACCTCGTCTATTGACAAGCCTACATATGACCGTGTTCTGTCGTGTCATATATATATATATATATATATATATACCAGCAACCAAACAACATAAACGGTGGTTAAAGCGTATAACTTGACAAAGCGTTTAAACAAAATTTATGCTCGAGATAAGACAGTCCATAAACTGCAAACAAACGGCATCAGGTCTCCATCTCATGTATTGCTAGAGGAAATAATTAGTTTAAAACATGGTAATTGCATCTCTCTTAAGTTTATATATGATGTCATCTTACAAGCCCCATACTGCGATATTGAATGTCAATTATCTAGTAAGGCACCGCCAAGAAAAACTTTAGCAGAATCACATGTGTTGGATGACTAATTTATGAAGTGGTAACAAAACATCGAGAAACCTTATAAGTCGTATCGCATAGGTGACACAAATTTGATATATATATTTTGTGGGGTGGGCAGTGTTATGATCCTACGATAAGTAAATTGCGAAAGTAGTTACTTGTCACACATAAATGGGATAGCTGGCAATTAACAAACATTTTGCTCCTAAAACTACTGAAAAGCTAATCACGGAGGATGAAGCCAAAAGGTGAAAGTTTGATCCAGTAAGTGTCATTTTCATTAGAAGTCGCAATTCTAAACGCGAACGATCCTGTAAGGATGATAATATGTGCAAAAGGACTAAATGCTTATTGGAAAAACATGTTTGATAATAGGTGTAGATTAGTACCTGTAGCACGAGACTTCTTTCCATCTTTTTGGTGATAATCTCTAATTGACACCAAGGTTCTCTCTCTGAACTTTTGAATTGACACGCTCCTCTGTTCCGATAACTATAAAACACGGAGAGAAAAAAATAAACAAAGATTCACAGTATAAATATAGTAAAGTACTATAAAGCATACTATTTCCCAACAAAGATGAAGTCTCAAATAAGATATTAGGATTCATTATTGATTCTTCTTGCAAAAAATATCAGCTTTTCTTGATTGGCCACGTTTCTCTTGTTAAAATATCAAAATCTACAATTGGGTCGATTAATTCGGCTTATTGTAAGAAATATTCAGAATTTAACATGGACTTTGTTTTCACATTTTTCTCAATTTCCAGACAAAACGAAAGGGTTTAAAATGGAAGAGCTAAACTGATGCACAAGCAAAAGCAAATAGCAAACAAACCAACAATCGAACAAGCAAACAAGAAATTTTATCAATTAATGTATGGATAAGTGACAAGGGGAGACCTTTATGTATATGCTCCTAAACTAGATACCTAATAGAATTAAAGACCCATAGATAAAAAAAAGGTCGTACATAGTGCACAAGGCTCCCGCTTAACTGCAAGGTCTGGGAGAGCCATCATGTCGGTTGGCCTTACCCCCATATATGGAAAGGTCACTCTCATTTCTCAAACCCGAAACCAACCGTAGCTTGGGCAAAGGCACTTGCCATCACACCAAGGTGCAACCTCTAATTAAAGACCCATTGATAATTAAAGAAATAGGGAAAACACCTAAAATTGTTAAATATCCCACAGATAATTAAAAAAGAGTTTAAAACAAAATAAACTCTCTCCCCCCCCCCCCACCCACACACACACACCCACCTATCCATCTAAACAAGCGACAGCTGACCCTCCTCTCCCTCTCTCTCTCTCTCTCTCTCTCTCTCTCTCTCTCTCTCTCACACAAACACACACACACATACATCCTTTAGCCACTCTCCCCTTTAAGAAAACTCGTCTTCAAGCTTCAAAACAGGGAAATACCATTCGTCTCCGGTGGTATGATAACAAGGGTAACCAAAGCTTGTTCTTCCACAGCAATACCTTCTTCTCCCGACCCATCAATTATGAGCATCAATGCTCTCTTTTTTTCAAAAATTCACACTTAATGGCCATAGCAGCTGTTGTGAGTGAAAAGAAGAGAGAGGAAGAAGTGGACCAAAGGGGGGCCAACGTCTCTGTGGAGAAAAAAATGAAAGATTTTTTTATTTACTTGTTAAGGATAATAAGTATAAGAAATCATATTTAGTTGGGATATTTCTTTTATACATTTTAATTTTATCTAGAATTGTCCATTAGTAATTCAGTAGATTAGTTTTCTTTGTTTTGACCTATAAATAAGGCCTTCACATCTCCTTTTGTAATCACATAATTAGAAATTAAACTGCTGATATAAGAATGGCTTTAGAGCTTTGGGTGATGAAATCTTATTTTTATTTGTTTGTTTAGTTTGTAGTAACAATCTTTTGGGTGTGCTCACGTCAAATTGGTATAGAACTTTTGGCTAATTGTTAGCATGTGTTGCTAGTAGAAGTTGTATGTAGCGGACATCGTTTCCGATTATTTGTGTTCCATTGGAGATAGAAGGAGCTCCCCTCGATGACACTATGTTGGAACCATGATCGGAACAAGAGTTTCTTGAAAAATATTACCGGTTCAAATTTCCACGAGTTGATTCGTCGCCAAAGAACTCATTAGAGCCTCTACCAGCGTCTCCCACCTCTTTCTGCCTTGGTTTGTATTAACGTGTAGACGCAAAAGTCTTTCGCGCTACTCACATAAAAAGGCTTTGGTATTTGGGCATGTGTTTGTACTTCGTACTAGTAGTAGTCATAGTTGTCAAATCGTGAATCGTATCGTGAATCGTTTACCTCCCGAATCGCGAATCGTGAATCGAATCGGAACCAAATGATAAAAACGTAGTAAAACATAAGTAAATGGGATTTAACACTATAGAATTGGTAATTAAGCGTAATATGACAAAAAACTAATTGTAGCTCATGATAATATACCAAAATATATCACAAAAATTAACCGTAGCACATGTTCTCATTCATTTTAAGATTAAAAATGTAAAAAACAAAAATATATCATAAAACAACCTACATATTAATTTAAAACAATAAAATAAATACAAAGTTTAATTTAAAACAGTAAAACTGTAAAACAAATACTTCCAAAAATTTTAAACAAGCCTACCTACTAAGATTAACAATATTAATTAAAGTAGCCTACAAAATTACAACAATATTAATTTAACATAGTAAACCATGTTAATTTAAAACAATAAAACATATGCTAAGATTAACTATAAAACAATATTAATTTAAAACAGTGTTCATATTAATTTAAAGCAACAAAACAAATATACCTTCAAAGATTTGATAACAAATACAAAAGTTTTATAACAAAAAAAAGCAAAAGATAGAAGACACTCAGCCAAGAGAATATAAAAGAAAAGTTGGCTGAAAATAATCGAGCCAAGAGAACATGTTTTTCTCTAAAACTCAGTATCTTAACGGTATCCTTTGTTGTTTGCTTCTTTTTTTATTTGTTTTATTAAAACACGTGTATGGTTATAAGGTAAAAAAAATCGCGAAAAAAAAAAAGTTGAATCGGAACCGAATCGGGAATCGGGCCCGAATCAGAAGATTCGAATCGTGAATCGCCGATTCAGTCCGATTCTTTAGACATTTGCGATTCTCAACTCGATTCGAATCGTTTTATGTGAGAATCGAATCGAATCGTAAGATTCGAATCGCGAATCGTAAGATTTTGACAACTATGGTAATAGTAGGTATGTATCGATCATTTCTTCGAGATTGTTCGTGTACCACCAAAGTGCCCCTCAATAACACTGTTTTTTTCTTGTTAAATACCACCACTTCAAGTCGTCAATGGTAAGCACAACAATCCTTGTCACAAACTCTATAAACCCTGCGCACCTCCGGCGACCACCATTTAATAGTCCCCAAGAACCCAGCATGTCCGCTTTTGCCCCTATGTACAAAAACCATCAAAATACTATCCCTAATCCATTACACCCATCAACCAAATCCTAAATCAAACCTCCCCGAGGTGCGTTGATGTCATGCGACCATCGCCTGCAACAACGAGGCCCGCGAGAACATCTCAAGACAATAGGCATATTTACTCTAAACTGACGACCCAATCTGCCACCCCCTTCATCGACGCCTGGCGATCTCGACAAAGCTCAGGTGAAGGCCCCGCTAGTCCCAAAATATCTTGTTACGGGCTCCATCGCTCCATTCTTCGTGGTGAGTCTTATGTTTCCTTCGTGAGAAAAAATAAAACAGAGTAATTATGTCATTAAAACCCTAATTATTAATTTTTGCAAACTACCTCTTTACCAATCCTAGCTTAATTGCCACCTATTGCCATCTGTATTTCTTACGTGGAGAATACCCAAGAAGTTCATTGTGATGACACCATTTTAATGTGTTGGCCGATATCACTTAAGAGTCAGTTATTCCACTTAGTGAAGGCGAAGTGCAGTTTCCATGCCACGAGGGTTTGATTGAATGAATGGATAGGTCAATGATGAATGATGGTCCCCCCAACCCCACAGTTTCTTACAAAGAGCCAGAGAATGATAATGTGGATTTGAGATCAATGGAAGCGAGTGTGTGCAGGACGACCCCTTGGTTGAGCCTGCTTATGTTAATCTGGATTCAATTTTGGGAGGCTTTTATTGTCTGAATTGATTATAGGAGTCATCATTTTGAAGATGCTCATAATTGGTGCTCCAATTAAAATTGTGGTGTAATTCGGCTTTGTTGGCAGGTTTGTCTTGGTAAATTCCATGGTAGAGTTCACATTCCCATTCCCAGACTAGGTATTGGATGAGAATAGCCCGTGTTCATAATTCTATTAGCAAGTATGCACGCAAGTATCATGGTAAACTTCATTCTCAAGTGGGAGAGTCCCTCTGTGGTGGTGGTCAAGGCCAAGCTTTCTTAATATGGGGGGAGAGTGACGTGATAGAGAAAAGAGAAAACAAAAGCTTTTTTTAAGATTATAGGATGATATGTAATAGATTTCAACTTTAGTTAAAAATTATCTTTTTATTTTTCTTGTTTATCGAGGATTATCTATTAATTATTTGGTAGATTTGGAACTCTAATTGTTTGACCTTGTAACCAGGCAACTATGAATTAAACCATTGACATGAGAATGGTTTGAGAGCTCTGAGATATGAAATCTTATTTTATTTGTGTGTGTAGTATGTAGTGAAGCGTAGTATTAAAAATCTTCCACGCATGCTCACATCAATACCACACTCATAGCACTTGAATTTCGTTGTGGGGGTTGTCAATGCCTTAATTTGTTGCAGAAATAGTAGTAGTTTATGCCCAGTTACTTTAAATGTTTACCACACATGGTAGTACTCTTCTATTTTTACGTGTGCGCTCCATCTTTTCAAGAATCCCGATCTCTCGCGACAGTCTGACTTGTTCGTAATTGGGAGCCATTGTTCTTGCCTCACATATCAGGCTCGAGTGTATAAAAGATGAAAATTATTCGGGAGTCGCTGAAATTAAGTTTTGACGCAAGCTTTGGATCCATGTAAACAAGTCCCTCTCGTAGGTATGAGGTACAAAGGCCCCTCATAAATATTTTAAACATCTTTAAAGAGGTGGTAGGGTTCATAGTTTTTAGAATCGTATCATATGCAATACGTATCGTACGATACGATACAGCCTCTAAAAGATACGTATCGAGGGTCTGAATCATTTTTTACCATGTATCGGGGTGTATCTCGAAACGATACATGCATCGCATGTATCGCGATACTGTTTGCAATACGCAGTAGATATTTTGGGGCAGTTCTTTACGGACCCGACCAACTTAAAACCCACCGAAACCCTTTTTTCACTTTCCTTGGTCGAATCTATTTTAAAACTTTCAAAAGCCTTCTGCAACAACATTTAATAAAACCCTTGATTTTTTTTTTACCTTATTCAACTCCAAAACCCTCTGTTCTTTGTTCGCCTCACCTCTCTCTCTCTCTCTCTCCTCCTTGGTTTGAAAGGCTTTATATCTCTGATCCCATGTGCGAAACACCTTTTTACCTCTGTTCCCTTGTTCAATATCCTCAGTAGTTGGAACTGCTGAAAAAAGTGGAACAAATTGTTGGAAAGTTGGACAAAACAGAGCACGTTCTGTTTTGGGGATATTTACTGACTTTACTCAGCCTCTTAATTTAATTGTTTAGACTCTTTTACACTTTTTAGAGTGTTGGTGGTTGACCAAACACATTTGGTTTGATACCCTTATTTATCGATTTGTGTTTTGGAGCTTTGGTTATTTGAATATTAATACTTTGAGGAATTGGCAAAAAAAATATTGAGGTTGACCCCCACATGGAATTATTGTGAAAAAGTGGGTAATAATAAATTGTATTTGAGATGCAATTGTAAACTTGCAAAATGGGGTGGTGTGATTGGAATGAAACACCATCTTGCTAGTACGGGTCAAAATGCACAAGCATGTAAGCAATGCCCCGAAGATGTTAATAAAATGTTAAAAATATTTTAGAAAGAATGCAACAAAACGAAGAAGGTAATCGAGTAAGGTGGTCAACCACAGCACGTTGAAGAGGAGGAAGAAAATAATGGAATTTCGAAAAAAGTGAGGAGAACAATGGATGCATATGCTACTAAAGGGAAGGGAAAAAGGTGTTGCTAAACAAAGGACAAAAAATGAAATGATAAAGAAGGGGGACCGGGTTGTTAGATAATGTATCTGGATGTTAGTAAAGTTGTAATTGCTGAACAAATTGAGAAGTTTCATCGAGCCGAGGGTTTATTCTTGGTGAGCCTTGCCGTCTTAACAAGAGAGAAAACACAGCCAGGTAAACTAGTGCATTTTGCTTCGGGTTTTGCATCTTTTTGCTGCTGTTTTTGGCAGCAAATTGCTGCTATTTGGGGCAGCAATTTGCTCTGATTTTGCCTCACTTTTGCTACTGTTTTGGGGCCGTATTTCGCTACACTATTTTGCAGTAATTTGATGCTGCTTTGGAGCAGTTTAGAGCTCTTTTTTCATGCTGCATTTTTTTATTGGTTGTCTCTTATTAATGTAGTTTTTATTCTAGGCATATGGTGGGAAAATTATGGAGAGAAGCGCAAAGAGCTCCAAAAGATGGCCGACTTAAACAACACTTCAATGGCCAAAAAATAAAACAAACACCGATATTAGAGAGGAACTAAGAGTCTCTTATACTCAAAATTCAAGTCTACCTCAAATGAGGCTTACATGAGAGTATTTAACGGGGAGGAGTAGCTTAGACTCTAAGCTAAGGCCCTAATTACAAAAATGCCACTACTACTCCTTACCTCTAACTAATAAAGAAAAAAAGAAATACAATGATAAAATAAAATAAAATAACAAAAATACAATAAAATGCCATAAAACCCTAAAAAGGGCCCATATCAACCACTCTCGCCCTCTTAAGACCAAGCTCCTCCTCGAGTTTTCAAAAAAAAAGTTGGGAACTCGTGAGGAAATTCCAAAATTTGTGCCCAAAAAAAAATTGTGGGGGCCAAAATTAATTTCTAAAAGTTGAAGAGTGCACATCCCACAAATTTTCTTCTTTTTCTTCTCTTCTTCACCCAAACCAGTCCTAGAAGTTTCCTCCCGGTTAAAAACCAGCGTTTTGGAGCACCAAATGGGTTTGGGGTCGGATTTGGCAGCCCAAACTAATTTTGGGTACAACTAGGGCAAAACCCTAGGTTTTTGGCGTTGTTTATGGGTTCCAGGGGTGGAGCGAGAGGCTGAGGTGGGTTCTGAATTGGGGTTAGTTGGGTTTTGGGTTCAGGTGGGCTATGGTTTGGGCCGACGGCAGCAGAGGGGCTGCTGGGGTTGTCGGGTGGTGGTTTTTGGGCAGCAAATTGACTGGGAAATGGGTTGGGACAGAAGTGGGGGTGGCTGGGATGGTCGGCGGACAGAGGGGGTTGGCCTAGGGTTGGTATTTGAGCCTAAGGGTAGGGGGAGATGTCTGGGCAGCGGGTTTTGGGGTAGGGCAGGCCGGTAATAGGGCCTGGATGGGGGCGGCTAGGGTTTTGCCCTAAGGCAACGGGGTGAGGGTTGCTTTTTAGGTCGGGTGGTTAGGAAAGGGGGTTGGGGATGGGGTTAGGGTTTTGGATTTTGGAGGAGATGATTTGGATGAGGAGATCAAACTTTTGGGTTATTTGTTGATGTTGCCTCATCTCTTGCATCAACTCTTGAAATCCCTCTCGTATCTCTTGAATCTCTTTTTGTTATTGTTTTGATTTTCTTGGAGCCATTGCGAGTAGCGTACGATTTTGATACGAATACACCGATACACCAACACCAATGTGGAGCGACACCCTCTCTGATAACAATTTGACGTAAACTACACGTCAAAAGGCTCCTACAAATATATAAACACACTTAGAGAGAGAAATACTCTTTTTTATTTCAAAATTCAAGTCTACCTCAAATGAGGCTCGCATGGGGGTATATAAAGGGGAGGAGTAGCTTAGGCTCAAAGCTAAGGCCCTAATTACAAACATGCCACTACTACTCCTTACCTCTAAATAATAAATAAAAAAAGAAATACAATGACAAAATAAAAGAAAAGAACAAAAATATAATAAAATGCCATAAAGCCCTAAAAATGGCCCATACTAAGCTTCACTTGTATAACCATGGGATGTGAGAGAAATTGGAGGACGTTTGACCATGTACACTTCAAGAAGAATCGTTTGGCAACAGAAATTGAATGCTCTTGTCTTTGTCAAGTAAAACATTCAGCTTGAGATGAAACAACTAAAGCGACAACGAAGGGGTGAGATATATGATCCAATTTGTTTATCAAATTTGGAGTCCAAATGATGAATGGATTACCGAGAAGGAAGATCCTTGTCTCCCCGAAGACAACTCATGGATGGATGTACATGAATGCTTCCGAGATGAAGGAACTAGTAACAAAAGAAAGCGAGGTATGGTTCAGGCTTATTACATTAATTTGGGAGGCTTAATAGTTAATACTAATGTACTATTATTTAGTTTTATAAATAGTGTATATTTGCATATTTTTTTGTTTTATATAGGACCAAGGAACTTGAATGTTGGGAGGCATCCAAGGAAAGGAAAATCAGTTATTGATGATAAAGATGATGAAGATGACGACGAAGATGAACTAAACCTTGATGATGATGAGTGATGGGCGATGACTTTTTGGGGATATATGTTGCTTATTATCTTTTGGTTGGAGTACGTCTATAGAGGAATGTGATGATAAAGACTACCTTACTAGTTAGTACTTACTACTTTTTTCTATGAATTGCGGAGAAAACAAAAGTTAAAATATGTAATGTTGATTTGTTGCCGTATTAAATCAAATTAAAAGTTCCATTTTGTTTAACGTATTCTTACATTTCTTGTCTCTTTCATGTTGCGACGTTACCACAAAGGAAAACTTCTTAATTCTTACCATTAGACAATGTAATTGTGTCATAAAATTGGTTAACAACTGATGGGGATCCATTTCATTTTCCTTTTATTTCCATTATATTTTCTATTTTTAGTTCTTTTTAGGCCTTTTCCTTCCTTAAGTAGTTTTCAAGCATGTTTGGGACTAATTAGGCATTCTTTTATTTCTTAGTTAGTATTACTTGATTAGCAAGTAATCTCCATCATATAAATGGTTCTTGTATTCTCATTTTGTACTAAATTTCTCAATTCTTAAAATATAAGAACTCTTTTGTTTGTTTCTCTCTCTAAAAATCATATTGTCTTGATTTTTAGGTCATTAACGTGTAGTTTACGTCAAATTGGTATCAGAGCGGGTATTGTTCCAAACATTGGTGTTCGTGTGTATCGGTGTGTGTAGAATATCAAATCGTGCCCTACATTCTCAATGGCCCCGAAGAAGGCACCCGAATTCAAGATGAGATTAACGAAGAGTTGAGATAAAGCAATCAAGAATTGAGGCAACAAGTGGATGAATTGAAAAAAGAACATCGAGAACAATTTGAAACCCTAATGTTGCAATTCTCCAAATTGCAAAACCCTAATCCCTCTAAGGAATCACCGGAAACCACTCCCCACAAGCCCGAAAAACAACATGAAGTTGCAGAACCTTTCCTGGAGCAGATATCGACGCGGGAAAATACCAAAACTGGCCCAGAACCCACCGGCAAAGGGCGGACGGACCCCCTGTTACGTCGGACTACCTTTCCGATGGCTGACGCCTCTACCCATGCTGCCTCTACAATCAACCCTAGCAGCCGACATCCACAGCCCACCTCCGACCCATTTTCGGTGCCAGGCAGTGTTGTTTAAGGCGCACCCAGGCGCAAAGGTGTCTCTGTAGCCTAGGCGCAAGGCGAGGCACGCGCCTGATTGAAGCTAGGAGCACTTTTTGAAAAAAATCAAAAAAAAAAAATTATTCATTTTTAAAGCAAAATGTTGATGTTGTAATATCATGACATCAATGATAAACTTAATGGGATAAGTAAGATTCCAAAATATAACATATTAGCATGTAAAGCTAAACTTTAACCAACAAATGAAAGTCTTAAAATATATAGAAAAGACAACAATTACCAAATAAAAACCAAACTAACACGAGTTAAAACACCAAATTAAATGTATTATATTTAAATTTTTCGTTATATTGTATTTCAACTGATATTTTTTTTTCCCATGTAAAACAGCAAAACAGTAAAATATATAAAATAGTAAAACATTAAAACAGTAATTTCAGTAAATGGTGTTTTATTGTATTAAAAAATTTCATTGTATTGTATTTCAACTTATATTTTTTTTCCTCACAGCAAACAATAATAAAGGAAAAAGGAAGAAAAAAGAGGAAGAAAAGAAGGGCAGAGAAAAGAAGAATGAAAAGAAAATGCAGAATAAAAGGCCCGAAGAAAAAAAAAGGCAGAAAACAACCATTCGGGGAAGAATTGGGCAGAAAAAAAGAAAAAAGAAATACAAGTCTGAGAAGAAAAGAGGAAGAAATAGGCTGAAAAAAGAAAAAGAAGACGAAAAAAAGAGCAGGAAAAAAAGAAGCGCGCCTGAGTGCGCCTCGCGCCTAGTGCCTTTGAGCGCTTTTGAAATGCGCCTCGCCCACCCCTCCTCTAGACGCCTCACCTGCGCCTTAGTGCGCCTAGCGCCAAGGCGCGCCTTTAACAACTATGGTGCCAGGAGAGCCCCAGAAGACAACCGACAACCCTCGCCCTCACTCCGATCTCTTTCCTTCTTCTTCCGACCTAAAAAAACCCAAATTCAATTATATTCCAACCCTGACCCAAATCTTAATAATAATTGGACCCATCCATACCTGTTTAACCCTCTAAAATCTGTTGGACAACCCGGGGTACTATTTCAGCCCTCTAATTGCTTCCCCGACCCCTGTTGCCAAGCCCGTTCAGTGCCTGGAACCCATACCAATTTCTCAGACCAAAATTTAAACCCAAATAACCCAAGAAACTCTAATTCTACCCAAGAATGTGCACCCACCCAAAAATCAGCCCTACCCGAGTTGCCTGAAATCCCAAACACAATTCCCCTCAACCAACTACTTAATCTCAATCCTATTTGACCACTCAAACCACCCGACCCATATGACCTTGGTATTTTTGAATATCAAAACATTGACCCGCGTTTGCATCCTCATGCACCACCGTACATACGACCTCCCCCATCTTCCCATCATACCCCTTCACATCATTACCTCTCTCTACTTTATACCGATTCTTCTTCATCCTCTAACACTGGGGATACTCGTCGTGGCCCCATTCCACTACGGGATCGCCGTGGTATCTTTGAGTGGATTCCCCCACCTGACGCCCATCGCCCCATTTCACTACGGGATCGTCAGTGTTTCTATTGTGGAGAACATGGTCACTTAATTGTCACGTGTCCCCACTATCAGCATGGTTCCCGAGCACCTCCCATGGCCCCATATGATCATCATCCTCGCCCACCACCTAAACAGATGCCACCGACCCGATTGATTATGTTGCACCTGCACCAGGTGATGTGATGGGCCTGAGAGCTCATTAGGATGGAGACTCACTCTCATTAGCACTTCAGTTACATTCAAGGAGTCTCCATAGGGATATCCGCATAGATATTCTTATGTTCGATGGTAGATTTTTCCCGGATGATATGACCAATTGGCTCACCACTATGGAGACAGTTTCCGATTACAAGCGAGTTCAGGACCGTTCATGTGTTCTTCTAGCTGCCACCAAATTTCAGGACTTTGCCCAAGTTTGGTGGAATAACCTCTGCTATTGTAGGACGATTGCAGGACTCCCTTCTATCCAGGACTGGCTCGACCTCAAGGCCGCTCTTCAGGCCTCCTTTATACCTCTGACATACGAGCGAGACCTCTTTACGCGCATTCAGTCTCTCCAGCAAGATACGTCTTCGGTAGTAGAGTATACGGAGCAGTTCCAACTCGTCTGCACTAGATCTCGTCTGCCCGAGACGGAGGATCAGCGAATCAGCCGCTACATTATAGGACTCCAACCACATATTCGACGCGACCTTGGATTGAGAGAGAGATACCGACCTTTTTTAAGGCGGTAGAGTATGCTACTAAGGTCGAAGCCTACCATCCAGCCCTGGCAGCCCCTCCAGCATCCCGACCTCCACCTTCCTTGAGTTTTGTTACTCTTGCGGCATCAGCCCCGATATCTTCTGCCATTACTCCAATTACTATCGCTTTCGCTGCGACCCCTACATGCCCTCCCACATTTCGGTGCTTTAATTGCAGCACCGTGGGACACTGAGCTTCTAATTGCCCTCTGCCACGTCGTCGGGCCCTGTTAGCGATGGATCAACCACCAGAGTATCTCCATGAGATCGAGCATTCCCCTGGCCATGCATTGATTATAGTTTTAGAGGGCGACTATGTTGGTCTTCCCCTTTGAATTCGTGGACGAACTCTTTTTAAGGGGAGAAGAGTAATGGGGATCCATTTCATTTTCCTTTTATTTCCATTGTATTTTCTATTTTTAGTTTTTTTAGGCCTTTTCCTTCCTCAATTAGTTTCCATGCATGTTTGGGACTAATTAGGCATTCTTTTATTTTTTAGTTAGTCCTTTAGTCATTTTAGCTATTACTTGATTTGCAAGTAATACCTCTCATATAAATGGTTCTTGTATTCTCATTTTGTACTAATTTTCTCAATTCTTGAAATATAAGAGCTCTTTTGTTTCTCTCTCTAGAAATCATATTGTCTTGATTTTTAGGTCATTGACGTGTAGTTTACGTCAAAAACTATAATATGTTGTATAATCGATTGTAAAGTGTTTTCTATGAATTTATTTATTTATTATAGATTTTTTTATTCTCTGAACCGTATCTTACGACACGTATCGCGATACGATACACAGTAAGCGATACATAGGGATTTTGATACGCGATACGTATCCCGATTTGACAACTATGGTAGGCTTCCTTTCGGTCCCGAGGCAACATTATCGCGATGGTGTTCCTTTTCCTTTTCCATGTCACATTGAAAATCAATCTTCTAGAAAAAGTAGAACGTTTTTATCATCATTGTGTTGCCAAGTCATTGATGTGAATATGTCATCCAGAAATCGCATAATAGTTTTATTCTTTTTTTTTTTTGCATTTCTCTCGGTTTCTCGCCAATCAAACAAAAACATATCAAAATTCTCAATCTTAAAAATAAAAATAAATGAATAAATAATAGATTTTTAAATTTTAAATTTTTCATTTTTATAAATCTTTAAAAAATAAAAAATATCCTAACCTAAACTTTACCTGATACAGCTACATGAAGAAGTTGATATAACTCAATATTCTATTTCTATTAAAAAATCCTAACATACAATGACGTCCAAAGTTTGCATATTTGCATTTTGACGTTCATTTTCACTTTTTTACACCTCTTGCAATAAGCGACACAAAGTTCACAAAAAGTAAAAATGGACCCCAAACTGCAAACATGCAAAACTTTAAATCCTAGAGTGAAAAATACACACAACTACATAAGCCCAGAGTGGAAATAACCCAAATAAATTTGCAAAATGTCGTGTGTGAGCTGTAGAGGATCATCTCTCCACAATAGAAGTTGTTAGTTGGTTAGTTGCTGACGTCACAAGTAATTAGCTGTCAATTGGCTGGGCCGTTAGTAGTTAGCCATTCAGCTGTAAACTTCTCTCCACCTTTGGTAACTGTGATTAGTTAGGCTCTACTATAAATAGTAGGTACATCAATGAAAAGAAATAAAAGTACCTTTATTCAATCTCTTTTCTTCTTCATATTCATTTTTTCTTTTGTATTTTCTTTCAGTTTCCCAGTAAACAAACAGGTCACAGTGACAAATCTGGTATCAGAGCAGGAAACTTCCTGATCACTTCATCAGATTCAACTAGGTACAAGTAACTCGAAACGATTAGTGGATAAGTATTTCCAGAAGGAGGGTGCATTCGGCAAAAAGCAAGCGATTAGTGGATGTGAGAACAATGATGATAATTATAACCCAGGTATGTTACTATTCCTCTTTTTCATTTTTGTACATTTACATTAGTCACACTCTTTACATTGTTCTCACCCACTTATTCTATTTATTTCACATTGCCTAGTTGGTTGGTGGGACTTTTATGGAAGTGGAACTCCAAATATGAAGAGAATGGCCAAAAGGATACTTGGTTTGACATCTAGTTCATCGGGGTGTGAACGAAATTGGAGTGTCTTTGAAGGGGTAAGTTACATAAATATCCTGTTTAGTTGCTTTTTGTTAATAGTTTTGTAATTTCAAGTATACTAATATCCTGATATTTTGTTTTCTTAATGTAGATACACACCAAGAAGAGGAATAGATTAGATACCACGAGAATGAATAATCTAGTATTTGTGCAATTCAATGCAAGGTTGAAGAATAAGAATGATAAGAAAAGGAAGAAGGATAAATTGCTGGGAAGTGATGCTATTAATGCACAATCATGGATTGTTGATGGTTGTGATGATGATGAGAGTGTGGAAGGGGTGGAGGCAGGTTCTGGACTTACATGGGATGCGGCTGTAGAAGCGGCAAATGAGATTTTACAACGTAGAAGAAGCGGTAGAAATGCCCGTGATGAAAGTGAAATAAGGGAACCCGATGAAGAGGATTTTGTATCGGATGGCACAGAAGATGGAATGGATGAAGAAGATGATTTTGAATTGGAGTCTGATAAGGAATTAGATGATTAAGCATGTTTGTTTAAGTTTAAAAGATTGTAATATTTATGACCTTATTTGAGAGATATGTTTGGTTGAAACTTGAATTTTGATTACTTTGAATTATTTTATGACCTTAAATTATTTTATTGACTACTTTGAATTTTGATTTCATGGAATTGGGTGATAACATGATGAGGACTTACGGAGCATGCATATGGAAAAGGCATCCTAATTGCAAATATACGGACATATTTTTCAGGTATGTACCATTTCAGTATTATTTTTATTGGGTATGTACCATTTTCAGTATTTTTTATTAGCCTTGTTATAATTAAAAAATATTAAAATATATTAAAAACGACCTAAACGCCTTTTCACGCCTTTTACGCCAAGGCCCGCCTAGGCTTCTAAGGCTTAAGGCTTGGCCTCTACGCCTCGGTCACGCCTCGCGTTTTTTAGAACCTTGCATAAATGACGTCAAATGTGAGCAAGACAATATAAATCTCTCTAAACTCTCTCAAATCTCAATATCTCAAAATGGAAGAATGCCTCACATGATGCTACAAATGAGTATTTATAAGGCGGCTGCTTGGCCTCTAAGCTAATAATCTAATTATAATTATGTCCCTAGGAGCCAATAACCTTTCTTCCTCTAAATACTAAACAAAAGGAAAAATACAATGAATACTAAAAATAAAAGAAAAGACAAAATAATGACAAAAGGGCCCTTATTCACATTACTCTCCCACCCCACCCCACCCCCGCGCGCGCGAAAGAGTTCGTCCTCGAATTCAGAGGGGAAGGCCTTCAGTGTCACCATCGAGGATAGTAATAAGAGCAAGCTGGGATGGAATCTCCGGTGTCTCCTCAAGATACTCAGGATAGCCCGAAGCTAGGAGAGCGCGACCACAGGGAAGGGAGCAATCTGAGGCTCTATGGCCAATCACCCCACAATTGTAACATTTGAATGTTACAGAGTGAGTGGGTGTAGCAGGAAGAACCGTGGGGGTCGGAGTAGCTGATGTAGAAGGGATCGCAGGAGCAGTAGAAGTCACAAGTGCTAGAGTAGCTAGAGTGGAGCGGCCACGGGGTGGAGGAGCAGACTAATGGAATGACTCGACTTTAGTGGTGTACACAACCGCCTTGGCAAAGGAGGTGACGTCTCGTAAAGCGAGATCACACTAGATATAGCTCTGAAGACCGTGGATATACCAATTGATCTGATGCTCCTCACTCTCACTGAGGCGGGCAGGAGTACAAAGAAGTTGAAAGCACTCTGTGTAGTCTAAGACTGTAGTGTTCTGTCGAAGAGACTAGACTCGCAAAAAGAGATCACGCTCGTAAGTAGCGGGAACAAAAGCGGTCATCAACTGTGCACGAAGCTCTGTCCAAGATTGTATAGGAGGCTGGCCCTCAAGAACATAGCGCTGCTCCAAATCATTCCACCAGATAGGGGTGACCCGAATGGACCAAAAGGGCTAGAAAAACCGAACCGGACCGAACCCATTTTTGCGGGGGGGGTTTAATTCGGTCCTAAAATGTAAAGGACCGCATTATTCGGTTCGGTCTCGGTCTATGGTCGTAAAAAGCGGGTTTGGACCGGACCGTACCGCTTTTATTATATATATATATATATATTTTAATTTAGTAACTACATTTACACACCCAACAACAAAACAACCTAATATCTTATTTTCTTTCTCTCTCTCTCAGCCGTTTTCTTTCCCTCATCCTCATGAAACCCAACTGTAAATCGAAACTATAAATCAACTATAGAGAGAGATTTAGTGAAACCCATTTGTGGTTTGGGCTTTATTCGATACATATAAATTGTAAACCCATTTTATATAGGCCGACGAGTTCATCAAGGGTTTTCCGGCCTTCCTCCGCCAGTTGTAAGACTCGTCGGGGTCCGACGAAGAGGCATTAGGGTGACGGCGAGGCTGGGTACTAGCGAGGCTAAGGTTTTCTTCGGTTTACAACAACAATAAAAGGGTTATCAGTCTTCGGTTTGAAGTTGCAGTGCAAGTCAGAAATTACATTGGGTTTCATTATTATGGACTTCCCAACCAACCCAATTAATCTCTGATAGAGGCAATCGTTCCTCGACAGGTTAGTTGTTGGAGGTGAGCTGTTGTTAATTTTCATTTTATATTTATGCGATTTCATTTTGGTCTTGGTGTTGGGTTTGAGTTTTTGAGTGAAACCCAAAATGTGATTTACTGTTTCGATTTAGAGTTGGGTTTTATGAGATTTAGTGAAACTCATTTGTTGTTTGGGCTTTATGCGACTTACAGGTGAAAGAAATTTTTTTCTTTAATAATTTCTCTAGCAATTCGTGTGAATTAAACTACTACAACAGCAGCAGTGATTATGCTATCATAAAAAAATAACTTGTTTTTCAAAATTTCACATTACATAGTATTTTTCAATGGTCATTCAAATGCAGCAAGACGTGTATCCCATCAAAATTCAACTAAGACTTTGGGGGTTTCTAGGACTGTTCCTGTGACTGTGGGGGTTTCTAAGACTTGTTGTGAATTTTAGTTGCTTTTGTGTTTGTTTGTTTGCTGCTTTTGTTTGTTTGTTTGTTTGTTTGTTGCGACTTTGGGGGTTTCAATTGTGTTTCGTTGTATGGACCGAATAGAACCGAGACCGAACACGGACCGCTTGAAAATCGAATAGGACCAAGATCGATTATTTCGGTTCGATCTCGGTCCAGATTTTTCTAGAACCGATTAATGCTGTTCGGTCTCAAAAATACCTCAAAACCGAACCGGACCGGATCGCAAACACCCCTACCACCATACACTCACGTAGCCCTGAAATTTGGTGGCCGCTAACAGGGCACACCGGCTACCTTTCAGTCGCTTGTACTCAAATATCCTCTCCATAGCGGCAAGCCAATGAACAACGGCATCGGGCTGGAGGTGGCCATCAAACATCGGGATATCCACCCAAATGTCACCCTGCATACTCCTCGATAGTAACTGAGGGCTAAGTGTGTAATGGCATCACCACCCTGTAGGGCCAAGGTATCCTCGTCTAGGTCGTCATCATCTGGCGAAGGCTCAAAAAGTAGTCCTCTATGTGACCGTCTCTGAGGCGGTGGATGAGGAGGATCAAAAGCTGGTGGTGGTAAAGGGGTGGGTGGAGGGGGAATCTAAGGTGGAATGGGCTTTTGAGGTGGGGAAGGAGGTGGAGCTGGACCAACGACTGATGAGGGTGGCAATTCAGATTAGTCGTGTCATTTTCGAGTCGCGTTGAATTTTATTTGAGTATAAGTTTTGGATACTCTTAAATCTATACAAGCTAATCGTGTCATATTCGGGTCATTTCGGGTTATTACCATAAACAGGTTATCGTGTCAAAAATTGTCAGCCCTAATGGTAGGGGCAGTGGTTCATCTGGTGTCCCTTTTGATTAGACAAAAAATAATGTCGCTCTAAGAGAGGTACGTACGGAGTAACCTTCGGACCCAAAGAATCAAAAGAGGAGACATCGGTGAGCCACCGAGTGGGAGGGGGAGGCTCAAACTCTAGGGCGAAGTGGGGTCGGGGTGAAGGTGGTCCATCATGTGGAGGTAGGCTAATCCACTCCCTTACTCGCTCATGTGAATCAACAGGGGCGGAATGCATCCCATGTAGAATGAGGGTGGGGTACATATGTCGGGTAACCGGTTGGTGGTGATGTGTGTAGAATAGGTGAAGGCGGAAGCGTGGGGAAGGCTATATGGGGTGGGTAGGGGTGAGTAGTAATAGGTGGAGCCGGGAGCATGGAAGGAAGATGGTGAGGTTCGAGGTATTTTTGTGGGTGATGGCGAGGGTAAATGGAGATGTAATGTAGTAGGTGGTCATGTTGAGGGGGGTGGGGTAATTGTGGTGGTGAATGGGGTGGGACAACAATACGAGGCGGAGGAAGGTGCGGTGAGGGAATATGGTGGTGTGATGAGTGTATGGGCGGTGGTGGAGGGTATTTAAAGGATTCTTGTGGATTTTGGAGGGTAAAGACATTTGAGATGTGTAGGGGGTGAAATTCTAGGGTTTGGTCTTCAAGATTGAAGTCAAGAGGCATGTTGGATTCATTTGTCACCGGAATTGTTACCTTTGCTTGTGGATGAGTGGAATTCGAACTTTTGTGTGTCGAATGTCACGGATCATCTCTGCGACTATGAAGCACGGACACTTCTCCGAAGGCCGCGTACGAGTGTCGGACACTCAAAGGACACGGACACGCAAGGGACACGGCTTGGACACGTGTCCGACACGCCACGTGGCGTGTCGGGCTTAAAAGGCATTTAAAAATAGTTGGACACGCAAGGGACACGTCTGGGACACGGCTGGGACACGCAAGGGACACGGCTGGGACACGCAAGGGACACGGCTGAGACACGTAAGGGACACGGCTGACATAAATATATAATAACTTTAAAAAAAAGGGGGCAGGAAACATATGTTTTTTTTCCTTTTTCTCACCTATTTATTCTTTTTTTTTTAATCTCTGTTTAATAAATTGCATTAACCATATGCATTTTGATTGTTATTATTAGTATGGGATTTAGTATCATCGTGATGTTTGATGTGTAGAATGGATTTAATACTCTTAATGCTTATATGTTTAATGTTGTTCTTAGTATGAGATTAGCATTAATGTGATATTTCATATTTTTTATATATAAAAATAATTATAAAAAATATTTATTTAATACCGTGTCCCCCGCCGTGTCGTGTCCTTATTTTTTTAGATTTGCTGTGTCGGCGTGTCCGTGTCGTGTCGGACACGACACCCGTGTCCGTGTCCGTGCTACATAGCTCTGCGATTATTGGAGAGTACGTTACGATCATGGTTGGTACCATTTTAACACATAATGGAGAGGGAACTGCCGGATAAGTGTTGGGATAAATCGGAGGTGTGTGGAGGCCCTCGGCGGGATTGCCAGACCCTCGGTAGGCTCGGCACAAGTCGGCGTAATCATCAAAGGTAGTCGGTGGTTGGATCGGGCCTGGTTGGCTTCGGATCTGGGTCGTTCTACCTCGCAGATGGTACCCAGTGGCTGGAGGGTTGTCTGGAGGTTTGGAAGGTGTTCGGGACCGAGTTGGGTTGGGCGGAGGTCTGAATGAGGTTTTGATGCGGGGCGGGGCTGACTTGGGCATTTCCAGCCTGCCTTGAGGGGTTGTTGTGTTTCTCGGCCAGTGGTTTGCATTGGTGGGGTGCCATCCAATGTGGCAGTGCCTTCTTGGGTGTATTTGAGGTTAGGGTTTGTAGGGTAGGGTTTTTTTTGTGGTAGGGGTATAGAATGAGTTGATTTGGGGGAATTAGGGTTAGGATTTTGAGATGTTATCGGGGCGGTGCGAGGGCGTCCAGCGGTGGTTGTTTCGGAGGAAGTCGCGCATTGACCTCATCCATTCGGGCCATCAATCAGTTGATAGCCTCCAAAAGATGTTCGTTCGGGGTTTCCGCGAAGGTGTTCATCTTTCTTGGACCCGCCTTAACGTTGTTTACGAGTTTTTGTTTACATAGGGCTGTAAACGGATATTCGAAAATCCGCATCCGTCCGATATCCGAATCCGAATTTGCGGATATTTATCCGAAAAAATGGAAATGGATACGAATATGGATACTCTCTAAAAATATCCGAGAAAACGGATACGAATAGTACTAGTATCCGATGCGGAGTATCCATTTTACCAGATATCCGTTTTACCAGATATCCGTATCCGTCTAGCATTAGTTTAAAATATTACTTATATAATATTTTAGGTATAAACTAACACCTAAAATAAAAGTTGGGGTAGAAGTTTAATTCTGAAAACTTTAAAATCTAACCTAATAAATTAGAAACACGCAAAGTTTTTCCTCATTTTCCCAAAAGACACGAATCGGCCAAAACCCCAAATCAAACCCTTCCTTCCTTCCTTCCTTGCAGGCCCAAACAGAGGACAACGAAACCCTAGATCGGAAACCGCTTCCTTCCTTGCAGGCCCAAACAGCGGACGACGAAACCCCAGGTAACCAGTGGACGACGAAACCCTTCCTCCCTTCCTTGCTATATATTTTTGAAAACCAAATACCCGTTTTCATGTATATGTATTTTTGGTTCTTTAAACCTTTTTTGGTTCGTTAAATCTGTATATCTGTATCTTTAATGGGGTTTTGTATCTTTAAATCTGTATATCTGTATCTTTAATGGGATTTAAATCTGTATCTTTAAATCTGTATATCTTTAAATCTGTAAATCTTTAATGGGGTTTTGTATATATGTATATATGTATATGTTATTCTTTAAAGATCTATACAGATTATGGTATGACTGAAATTGAGAGAGGGAGTGTATATAATAATATAGATTATGGTACGACTGTTTTCTACTGAATAACTTATGGTATGACTGTTTTCTGTTTTCTATACTGAATAACTTATATAATACAGATTATGGTATGACTGTTTTCTGGTTCTTTAACTCTGTACTGAATTTATGACTTAAATTTGTACTGTTTTCTGGATTTATGACTGAAATTGAGGCTGTGAAATTTCTTTAAATCGGTACTGAAATTATACTGAAATTGTACTAAATTGTACTGAAATTTTTTGTACTGAAATTTTCTATACTGAAATTGTTTTTGTACTGAAAGTTTTTGGATTTTATTAATAAACTGTTTTTGTACTAAAATTGTTAAATTTGTTATTCGTGATTATAGGATTATGTCGGAAGAAGAGGCAAGTCGAACAAATATTTCAACCAATGCATCTTCCCCTGCTCCTCCCAATAGTGAGAATCAAATCAGTGATGCATCAAAACAAGCAAACAAGAAGCGCACATCTGAGGCTTGGAATCACTTTTCTCGTGAGATGCACCCGGATAATAATGTTACCGCCACTTGTAATTATTGTAAGAGAAAGTTCGATGCTGGAAGTTCAAAGGGGACGTCTCATTTAAATAATCATTGGAAATCATGTAAAGCAAAACCAAGAGATGGTGGTGGTGATATTCGACAAAAAATTCTCGGAAGTTTCAAGTCTCCCACCGATCCAATTCCAAAGTTCGGAAATCATAAGTTTGACCCGGAGGTGGAGTGAATGCTATATGCTCAAATGGTTGCACGACACGATTATTCATTTCTTATGGCTGAGCACGAGTATTTCAGGTATTGGCTTTCTTATTGTTGCCCCACATACAAATTTCGTTCAAGAGCTACTGTGAAAAATGATTTGAAAAAATGTTTCAAGATCGAGAAAGAAACACTTTACAAAGTTTTGGAAAATCTTTCTTCAAGAGTTACCCTAACCACTGATATATGGACTCCTAAGCATCAAGGCACCGATTATTGTTGTTTAACATGTCACTATATTGATGATGAATGGAATTTGCATAAAAAGATAATTGTTTTTTGTTGGATTGAATGTCCTCACGATGCGGAATATGTGGCCGAGTGGGTGAAGGCTAGAATCTTGGAGTGGAATATTGATAAGAAACTAATGACTATTGTAGTTGATAATGCTAGCTATAATAAGCCAATGGTTGATCATATTAAATTGTCGTTGAATGGTAAAAAAGCCCTTCTTAAAAACGGTGATATGTTTCACACTCGTTGCACCGCACATATAATCAATATAATTGTGAAGAATGGGTTCAAAGTAATTGATCGTTTATTGAAAGGATTAGGAACAGTGTTAAGTATGTTGGTTCGTCACTTCCAAGAGGTCACACATGGAATATAGCTTTACGACAAACCCAATTGAATTCGAAAAAGAATGTTGAACTTGATTGTCAAACTAGATGGAATGCCACTTACCATATGCTTGAGAGTGCTATAGATGTGAGAGCAGCATTTGAGCGCTTAGCGGAATTGGATAATGAATATCAATGGCTTCCAAGTGAACAAGATTGAGACCGTGGTAAACTTATCTGTCAGTGTTTGAAAATATTTTATGACATGACAAATCGTCTTTCTGGCACAAAATATCCAACGGCAAACTATTACTTTAATGATGTATGCCAAATTAATTTTCAGTTGATGCAGTGGCAACAAAGTAATGTAGATTACGTTCGTTTGATGGCATTGAAGATGCAAGTTAAGTTTGAAAAATATTGGGAGGATTGTAGTTTGGTATTGACATTTGGATTAGTGCTTGATCCTAGGTACAAAATGGAGTTTGTTCAATTTGCTTACCATGAGATATATGGTTCTTTGGCCGATAGTTACATACATAGAGTTCGTGCAGCTTTATTTGATTTGTATGGCGAGTATAAGAGTTTAAATGTTTCATCTTTTTCTCCCACAATATTTGAGCATTCTCGTACAAGTGATAGTGATGGCGAAATAACAAACCAAATGAGGGTTGGATTTACTGGAGGGTTTAAGAGGTACATTAGGGAGCGTTCTGGCACTTCATTGGTGCAAAAGACGGTGTTGGAACAATATTTAGAGGAGGCTTTATTTCCTCTTGATGATTCAAATGACCTTTCTTTTGATATTGAATTGGTGGAAACTTAATGGCCCAAAGTATCCAATACTTGCAAAGATGGCTTGTGATATTCTAGCTATACATGTTTCGACCGTAGCGTCAGAGTCCGCTTTTAGTTGGGGACGTCGGATTGTGGATGACTCACGTTCATCATTGGCTTCAGAGACCGTTGAGACTCTTATATGCATAAAAGACTAGTTGCAAGCAATTGGTGACAAACTAAGTCAATTAATTATTTATTACATATTAAAAAAATCTAAGTAGTCAATTAATTTTTCATTAATTCATAATTTTTTTCCAGATAATTTGAAGGTCACAAGGGATACTGAATGATGACTACCGAGACGTTGCAAACTTTTTGTTTATGAAGCGATGTTTTTTTTTTTTTGCAAATACAATCTTTATTGTTATTTCAGTTCTTAGTATGTATCGTGGCACCACTTTTTGTTTATGGATGTTGCAAACTTGACTATGTATCGTGGCACCACTTTTTGTTATATTGCAAAACTATTTGCACTTAGTTCAAGTCCTTTACTTGTTAGTTATAGTATTTTGATTATTAGTTGATTTTATTATTGTATGCACTTCGTATTCTATCAATCAACAGGTTTTTTTGGAAGTTGATTGTCATGCTGATTTAAGGAAACAATGTGGACACACAAATGATCTAGGAGTATGGATATTAAAGGTTAGTACTTCATTTCTTACTAATTTTCTATAGAGTTTATATTGTAGCTTTTTTAATAGTTATTTTTTGCGATGGCTAAACAATGTAAACGGATACGAATATTATCCGAATCCGAGGTATCCGAACGGATACGGATACGGATAGTTGTTTTGACTATCCGGCGGATACGGATACGGATATGGATAGTGCATCCAGATACCGGATACGGATATGGAAAACATGGTATCCGATCCGTATCCGTCCGTTTACCACCCCTACTTTTACAACAACAATAACAACGGGTAGAACCGACTAGGCTCTGATACCAATTGACGTAAATAACGTCAAATGGGAGCAAGAAAAGATAAATCTCTCTAAAACTCTCTCAAATCTCAATATCTCAAAATGGAATAATGCCTCAAATGAGGCTACAAATGAGTATTTATAAGAAGGAGGTTGCTTGGCTTCTAAGCTAAGAATCTAACTACAATTATGTCCCTAGGAGCCAATAGCCTTCGTTCCTCCAAATACTAAACAAAAGGAAAAATACAATGAATACTAAAAATTAAAAAAAAAAGACTAAAAAAAGACAAAAATGACAAAAAAGCACTTATTCACGTCAGGTCCTTATTCACATCATATCAACGAATCAAATTGAATTTTTACTGGCCTAGCATGAAGAGAGATATAGTGCAGTGTGCAAGTTTTTGTGATATTTGTCAAGAAAATAAAGTGGAGCATGCTGGTTATGCGGGCCTAATACAACCATTATCCATGCCTTCTCAACTTTGGGCGCATATAGCAATGGACTTCATTGAGGGGTTTACCAGTGTAGGGTATGACTTCATTATGGTGATTGTGGATCGCTCTACAAAATATGCACATTTTCTAGCAGGCAAACATCCTTGCACGGCTGCTGGAGTTGCTCAAATGTTCTTTGATCATGTATACAAGCTCCATGGCACTCCCAGAGAGAACATTCACTAGTCAATTTTCCCAGGAGCTATTCAAGTTAATTGGAACTAAGTTACAATTAAACACTGCTTATCACCCTAATCTGATGCCCTAACTAAAAGAGTTAATCAATGTTTACAAACTTTCCTGAGGTACATGACTACCCAAATTGTCTAAGCCTACTTGTATTGACACTCCTGTGGTTGTTGTGGAGGGATGGGGTAAGGAGGCAACTGATGAATATTGCAAGAAGTATTAATGGCCCCGAATAGGATCAAAACAGTATCCAAGTAGGACAAACAGCTATTGTCTATTTAAAGTTGCAACCTTATAGGTAAACTCAAAATGAAAGTAGGACAAACAGTTATTGTGACTTCTCACTTGCCTTCGGTTGGAAATGAAGGCCAATTCCGTGTAAACCTAACGGCTATATTGGGAAGGAGATCAATTCAGAGGGGCACCACGAACCTAATAACTCAATCTTGGTCCAGTGGTCCAACTCTATTGTGGAGGATGCCTCGTGAGAAAATTGGGACTACATTACTGCTATCTATCCTCAATTTAGTCCTTGAGAACAAGGGTTTACTAGAGGAGGGAGTTATTGTCATGTGTGTAAGTTGTAGTTGGTTAGTTGCTGAAAACATAAGTAGTTATCCCAGTTGGTTGGGTGGTTAATAGTTAATCTAGATGTAGTTCAGCTGCTCGATTGAAAACATCTCTCCATCGTTAGATTGTAATAGCAGTGTTTTTAGAATACTAGGTGGGCAGATAGGGGTCTTTGAGGGACTAGGGGGTTTTTTATTTAATTAATTTTTAAATATAAAAATTAAAAATAATATAAGATATACTTATTAAAAATGCTGTGTGTTGAAACCAAACATCTCACATAATTCCAACACAAACAAAATTCCAAAATTTGATTCCAATATAATAACAAAAGATATTAAACATCAATTTCTATAACGCATTCTTCAACCAAACATTTTCCATGATTTTAACACAAAGAACAAACAAAAAATCATATAAACTAAACTACTAGTCATCCAGACAGTTTATATTAATAAAAAAAAATTAAAGGTTTTTTTTTACTGCAATACATTACTAATTTTTGAATTTTAGACTTTAATACAACTTTATCAATTTATTAGACTTTAGTATATTTTCCGTCGGTAAAAGACATTTTCCGTCGCTAAATGTCAACAAACATCACTTTTGGTGGCGAAATTTTCACATTTAGAGAAAAAAAATGTTCTGAAGTCTAATAAAAGTCTAAAATCGAGAAGGAAAAAAAAACTAAAATTAATGTATCGGAATTAATCATAAGGGTTTTTTTATCAATCAGTCTAGGGTTTTTTTTACTGCAATACATTACTAATTTTAAACTTTAATATAACTTTATCAATTTATTAGACTTTAGTACATTTTCCGTCACTAAAAGACACGTCGCTTAATGTCAACAAAAATCACTTTTTGTGGCGAAAAATTCACATTTAGCGACAAAAAACGTTCTAAAGTCTAATAAAAGTCTAAAATCAAGAAGAAGAAGAAGAAGAAGAAAAATAAAAATTAATGTATAAGAATTAATCATAAGGTTTTTTTATCAATTAGTCTAGTTTACTTAGTATATAGTTTAATAGGTTTTTTTATCCAACAGATCCCATAAATAAGATTTTTCCTCCAATAGGTTCTATCTATAAACATAAATTAAATATTCTTTAAGTAGGACCTATTAAGAAAAAAAAAATCTCTTGACGGGATTACTGCTATGAGTCCCAAATAAGTCTCCCAAAACTTATCCCAAAAGCAATATTTTTTTGTGCCCTAGCGGACCCATACAACAAGACAACGCTTAATAGGTAAGTGAAAGAATAAATGGAATTCACGTCACTTTTGAGAGAGGTTTTGGTACTCATATCCTTATTCATTAGTAAATGTCTTACGTAAATATTTACATAAGACTTATTTGTCAAGCTCCTTAAAAAGGTTACACGCAACCAAGCCATCAATATATAAATTTTGAGAAGAATTTCAGAATATGTACATATCAGTAATATTGACGAAAAATTACACTCAAACAACCTAACATTATTATACAGCAACATTAAACGAGTCAACAAAGCTCAAAAACATTGAAAATACAGAGCTAGGGTTTAGTACATTGCTAACCTTGCAAACAAATGTTCCGCCAACTAGTTTACGATCAGAATTAGTAGCAACAGCCTCTGCTTGTTTTTGTTGTATTTGTACAACCTCTTTAGTTACTAATACTTTTTCATCACCATTATCATTATTATTAGGTAATGATGATAGCAAAAATGAGTCAACAATTTGTCTGATAAACAGTTTGTGGTCCAGACTAGAGAGGTTGAGGCTTAACCGATTAGAAGCGATGGATCGAATATCGTGCTCGGTTGCTGTTTCTAAATCGGCGTTTTTTAGGATTTCGATTACGGTTTGCTTTATTTTTTCTCTCTCCATTTTTTTTTTTGTGGTTAGGACAGGGATAGAAAGAGAGGGAAGATAGAAATTAGTTGAGGGTTTTAAAGGGTTTTGAATGGAGGTTTTGGGGAAGAGGGGTAAAAAGGAAAAAACGAGGTTCTACCGAGATTTGAACTCGGGTTACTGGATTCAGAGTCCAATGTCCTGACCACTAGACCATAGAACCATGTTGTCTTACGGGCTAATAAAATTTTATTCTTATCTATAGTTTATTTGTCATTTTTGTAACCTTTTTTTGGTTATGTCAGAGACTAGTGATTTAGTTCAATTAGGAAGATAGTTTTATCACCCGGGAAATGATGGATATTTGGGCATACGGATCAGGTCGAATAGTTGATCGATTCGATTTGGATTTGGTTTATATGCACTAACCCGATTAAAAAATGGATATTTTCTATATGACTGTGTGTTTGTATATATAGAGAGAGGATGAAGGGGCTATGGGCGGATTGTCAAAGAAGCGCTAGACATGTAAATCAGCGGGTCAAAGTGGATTTGTTTTTAACCTGCACAAAACCAAATTAATGGCCTAATAGACCCATTTTCAACCCCCACCTTTTAAAAGAATCTGCCCGAAGGAAACAATTACGGGTCTCCAATGAGTTGAATCCTTTCATCCGCCCAAATTGTCAGCCTTAGTTTTATCCACTAGCCCATTTTTTTTTTTTTTATAAGTATTTAAGTTTGTTGGATGGAGATATTGTAAACGTTTTGGATGTTGGTCCGTGCACACGTGCGTTGCACGAATAAATTATTATTATTATTATTAGTAGTAGTAGTAGTAGTAGTAGTAGTAGTAGTAGTAGTAGTAGTATATGGTATTTAAAATATTAAGTGCAACTTGAAAAGTGACTACAATAAGTATGTCACTTGTTATAAAAGTGGGTGGAGTTTGAAAGTATACAGTTTATATTCATAATTCAATTTAAAAGGAGTGGGAGATATACAATAATATTTTTAATTAAAAGTTAAAATAAAAATGGAATTAAAAAAATCATAATTCTGAAAGTGCGATCTAGTCTTCGAGTGTATAACATCGTCAAATTTCATGTCGCCTTTTTTTTCTTTTCTTTTTTTACTATCTCCCTACTCATTATAAGATATTAATACACTTTTATAGTTTTTATAAAAGGTGTCTACTAATGCATCTCATGTGAGGATCCGATAAGGGTCTTTCAAAAAAATCTGGGTCATTCTCACTTCGAGGTTCATTTGTTGTGCGAAAAATGAGCTTCATGTTTTAAGATCTAGTTTCAAAATTGTTAAATATTTTTTTGTAAATAGTTTTTACACATTTTGAGAATTATCATGACTTTTTGAATATTTGGTATATTTTTTTACCAAACCCATGATATGAAAAAATATTGTACCGTGTTTTTATAATAAGGACAATAAATAGACGTCAATGGAAAATTACCACTAAAAAATCATACAAGTTATGTATATTACATTATGTAATCTTAATTGTATAACTGTAAAAATGACACCTAACAATTATATTATAATTTAGTAAAATTTTGGGGTATATTAAAAGTGTGCAAAAATTTAAAAGGTCGCACCCTCTAGCAACCCCTATTTTTCACGTACTGGTGCCATGCCAACACACCAAAGATAGGTCGCGTATCAACCCACAAAATAAAATAACTCGACGTGAATTTAAATTCATCCATGACATGCAAATACTAAACTATAATAAAATTGTAATAAGCACTAGCCGAACCATGTTTAAATCTCAAATTGAAAAGTCTTATTAATCTCCCTTTATCATAATTTTTTATAATTATTGTTGAAGAATGGCAAACTATTAAATTGATTTATCATTACAATTAATGCTTACAACAAAGTTAATAAAGTTTTAGAATTGCCATTTGCAAAGAACAAATAGGTAGGAGATGCAGGACCTGACTTAACCCTCTCTTAAAACTTTCAGTTTGTTCACCATTTCAAATAAGAGAGGCATGGGTACCAATTATGCAAGTCATGAATATTTAGGGATCTTGCTTGTTCATAGATATTGAAACCAAATTCATATCCATTTATCAATATATCTTTCTATCGATAGAAAGATATAGATTTATATATAGATCTATCTCCATATCTAAATATGGAAGAACTAACATTTAAAGGGTGTAACCAACTTGTGATAACAAAAATGGTTTTCGAATGGATGACATATCTGAAAAATAGCATGTAAGGAGATAGACTTATGGAAACCTTGATAGCCTAGTTGATTCTAAATCTAGCTACAAGAGAGGGATTAACCCACATCAAAGACCTTCGGTTCCAGCATCGAATGTGCCATTTACTAACACATAATGAGTGTTACTAATCAATTTCTAACGGATATATCCATTAGGAATAATATGTTGGGAATATGATTTCTAACGGACACAATCCGTTAATAAATTTATTAGTTATTACGGATTAAAACCGTTATAAATTTGTTATTTCTAACGAGAAAAAAATTATTAAAAATAATAAAAACCGTTACTTACGTGAGGACTTATTTTCACATATATGCTTTTTCTTTTATTTACTAACGAAACTAAACCGTTAGAATTGGGACTTTCGAACAATTTTACTGCGGTAAAAAATGTCGTATATTCAATATATATATATATATATATATATATATATATATATATTCCAAGGAACCAACCAATCGATATTTTCTCACCATATCAAAATCAATGCCAACATTGAATGGGAGCCAAAATAGTAGTCAAAGACAATCACCAAAAAGAAATTTATAAAAACTCATGCTTGTTAAAATTTTCAAATAATTAATGAAGTTGGCATATATAAAAAAAATGATAAAGAGATAGAGGGAGAAAGAAAGCTATACATACTCGATAGCCATCATATCATTGTCCATAAATGCATAAATATGCATAATCCATAACAAGCATAGAGCAACCATCCAAACATACTAAAAATGGTCCACATAAGCAAAAATAAATGTTTCGATCCACCCATAAGCAGAATCACATGTACTTCAACCAACAATCAAGCCATACGAGATATCCCCCACCCGCAAACACAACCAAGGTATGGAAATCATCTTGAGGAGCTTCCCATTAATGAGCATCAGGGTCGAACACTTACTCTACATAAACTATCTTTTCTCCATTTTGGGGACGCTTAAAATGACACGTTTGTCCTGATGAATCTGTCACAACGTGACCTTTTACCAATTTTTTACCAAACTTATTACACAATAGGGCTTTAGGTTCGTTCAAGGGAACGTGGGGAGGAGGGTGAGTTTGAGATGCACCAAGAGATGCGGAAACGTTATCCACATTTTGGGTTAGAGGAGAAGGGCGATTAGTTAAGATGGATCGATCACTCGTGGGAATGTTCAACGATGCCCCGCTTTCTTTCATGTTTGATATAATATGGCACATAACCTGTAAACATAAATGTACAAAGAATAAAAGTTAAGAGCACGAATAACACAATGAAGTTGTAACATGGAAAGACGAAACTTAAAAACATGAAAATATACCTTGAGGGTATTATCGACGGTGTGTAGTCTTAAGTTAAGTTCATAATTATTCCATGCATATTTTGCATTTTTCTTTGCCCCCGTTCAAGTGTCTCGCTCGTAATCCCAATATAAAGAAGTTGTGTCCTAGAGATACATACAGCTTGAATATGCACGAAGACTTCCCATTTTGTCCTTCCCAAATACTTCAGCAACTACATTTGTGTCGATGCCTCCCTCGTCATGGCTACGTCCTTCACATTTTCTTATATTCTCGACAGCCATCAACTCATCCTATAGTATGAACAACAAAATGCTAAACTATAAATACACGTAAAGGAGTAAAGACTAAAGGAGAAAAAAATAATAGCACAGATAAAAAATGAAATACTCATATATTTAGCCTTATCACTAGACATCACATTCCCATTTTCATCGTTGTGTCCCACAATCCACTTATCTATTCGCCTAAATTTTTTGGTAGGCTCTTCATTTCCCTATAAGTTTGATGTCAAGTGTGAGATTAAAAAGTGTCAAGACTGGAAATTATAAACATGAATGCTTACCTTTTTGAATGCTTTCTGGGCATAGCTACAACGTTCAAGACAATGGAGAATTTGAAGTTTTTGTCAATTTTCACTATTTTTAGTATTTTGTTGATGCGTTTTGGGATTATCTTCGTTTTCTACAATTTTTTTCCAAATTTCAGGATCAACGTCTCAAGGCATTTCACGACCATTTTTCCTTAAATGGTCTCGCAATATAGACTTGAAGGTCCTAAACCTTTGAAACCAAGGTTTCTCAAGCAAAGGATGAGACGCTTTAGCCGAAACATGAAGTTCAAATTGACCCTATAGAAAAATGAAATAAAAAATAGCAAAAGGTTAGAAAACAACAAAATGAGTTTATACATTTGCTTTACTCACGAATATATTATGATTCAAAAAATAAATTGTTGAATCCATAGTAAATCTGTATGTTTCGTATTTTAAAAAAGGAAAAATCATCATTTTTAGATAGTATTCTCAAAGGAAATTGAATATTGCCATTAATGTGCACCATACATCATCTTTGAAGTGTTGTGGCACCTTTCGCTAATCATCATAGCTAATGGGAATAAGACTTCGCACTAAATCCCATACACGAGAATTCCACTTCTTACAATTATCACCCACAACAAAGCCATCAATTTCAACTATGATTGAAATTTTATCCTTTTCATCTTCGTCGCCCAATGGTTGAGACAAAGATAGAGCATAAGATGGTTATTGTGTTGCGTTTGGATTTGAAGACATAATTGATTTCCTAAAATTCAGAACGCGGCATCAAATGTAAGAACATTAAATAAGCATAATATATCTAACTTAGTGGGTTCAATCACCATTCATGTATTAGGAAGCACGACTTGTAAAGTTAGGATTTCTAAACATTCTGAAAAGAAATTGACCACCACCACAATTACTAATTTAATTGTACGAGAAATTCCAATGATTATTACAAGTACGCTAATAATAAAGAAAAGACAACCAATACTCTCTTCAAAGTACAACTTTGTTTTTTGAAAATTTTATCGCATCAAAGTACAAACTTTTGCTCATTTTTAACAAATTCTGCAAATTGTTGTTTTCTTTACATAATTTAGATCCGGTAGATATATCCAGTAGCGATATATTCCAGTAGATGGATAACTGTCTTTGCTATGTTCTCTAAAATATCTACGCCTTTATGTCTTAATTATGTTATAAAATATATATGTACTCCTGTGCTATTCCATAATTATAAAATATGTATGGACTCCTGAGCTATTCCACAAATTTTCTACAAACTTCATATTGAAAATAATAAGTTAACTACCATATGAACGCAGTTTCTAATTTTCTAAAAATTTTTATGAAAATTTTTAGAAAACGAGAGATTGTGAATCTAGTGTGAAGTTATCTACATATCTTCATATTGAAAATAATAAGTTATCTATATACTGTCTGCTATGCACCATTGTGTGGTACGTAATACCATGCATATGTCAAAAGATACATATACCTATTAATCAATACAGAGTTTGAATATCTTTATTTGTTTTTACAGTCAATGTGAACTTAATGGACAAATTCATATTGGGTAAGGAAAATGGTATCATAGGGTGGGGTCAGTGTCAGCTGCTATTGTCACATTTTAGGGGATGTTTGGAAATATCATAAATGGTGCCAAACATTTTTGAAATCTGGGTTTAAGCTAGGCAGTGTATGAGTAAATACTAATCAAAGACCACCATTGCCTGGATTAAGCTTTTTTCTTTTTTCTTTTTCTTTTTTTTTTGTTATAAAAATAATTATAGATAAGAACCAAATTTTTAGTCTTTGGGTCTGTTGAGTTTTATCATAGAATTGTTGAAACATAATATTTCTTCTCTAATAAATTGTTCAGTATACTGTTGAATGTGGATTTCCCTAGTTTTATAAACAAAACTCAATCTTCCACTAGTTGAATGTTGGGGGATATACTCCTTATGTGCGTGCTTGACTTTAAGAGTAGTCGGGAACAGTGCCTTCCACTAGTTGAATTCACTTATTATAATTTGCATCGATTCACTATCGGGATGGCGCTTTAATAAGCCTTGTAGGTTAGGCCTTGTGGATCTCCCGTTTGTTGGTTAGGGGTGCGTGATGATAAGTCTCTCGGACCTGAAGTGATCTGAGATACTTCTTTGGAAATTGAACTCATTCGGAATCGCATTCGTATAACCAAGATCGACAAAAGAGCTATGTCGATGCGGGGTGAAGATATGTGGAGATTGAGGTCGATTGACCAAGTGTTGGTGCGAGTATCCCCTATGAATGGCATTAAGCATTTCGAGTAAAAGGAAAACTTGCACCGTGTTACGTTGGACCTTTCCTGTATATGATAAGGTGGGTCCGGTAGCCTATTAACTTGCTTTACCGAAACAATTGCAGCAAGTTCATAACGTGTTCCATATCTCTCCTGTATAGTAGTACAAGAGAGGTGATTGGTGCCCTTAGGCACATTTCTTTCGAAGTAGATGCATCTTAACGTTCCTTATGAGGAGTAGTCGGTTGCCATTTTAGAGCGTGGGGACCGGCGATTTAGATTGCAGATAGCACCTTTAGTTATGTGGCAAGATAGTCAGCACAGTGTCGAGAAGTCGACATGGGATCGCGGGGATGACATGCGGAAAGGTTATCCGCATTTCTTCTTGCGAGGTATGCCTGAATTTTGGGGGCAAAATTCCCTCATAAGAGGGGGAGAATGTAACAACCCTCTCTTTCGGTAGCCTATTTTATATTTATTTACTATGCGTATTAATTAATTATAAAATGATAGATGTTGAGTAAATATTACTTTAATATGAGAAAGGTTAATATTTACTGAAATGTTGTATGATTACCTGATGAGTAGGTAAAAATATCCATGTGGTGATTTATGGAGTCATAAGATATAAAATGACATTTTTAGTTTAATGAGAAACCAGAACTTAAAATGAGTTATAAAATTTCCAAATGATAATTTGGAGGGTGCAGTTAGTCCCGGTAGGTACGAGACATTCAAAATAAGTGTCATATTGCATTTTGGCATTTCGGTCACTTTTGACTGGTTTTGGCTTTAAAGTGTAGTCGCGTATTATTTTATCGCGTATTAGTCACTTAAGTGGGCTTTTAGGACTTTTGCCCCGTTTTATTTCCCACCCCTATTCCCATTCTTCCACTTTTACAATTGAGAGAGAGAGAGAGAGAGAGAGAGAGAGAGAGAGAGAGGAAGAAATCCTTGGGAGAGAAAGAGAAATTTGGAGACTCAAGCTTGGATCATTGCCTACACCAAATTAAATCTGCATTTGTATGATCAAGGCAAGTAATCTACTTGCAATTATGTGATTTAAGAGAATAATTAGTTTTGATAGTATTGAATTGTTATGGTTTAATCATTTTAGGGTTTTGTTAGATTTTTGGGTATTAACCCTTGGAAATTGATTTGGATGATAAATGTAGTTGATGATGGTAGATAGATATACTTAGGGTGTAGTAATTGCAGCATAATGATTTGAGTTTGGTTGGTTTTGGGTTTGGGAAAAATTTGGAGATTAGAACTCCATAGCCAAACTTGGCTATTTCGCAGGGGCGAATCGATTCGGCCCCTTGGGCGAATCGATTCGCATAGATGCAGTTTCCCAGGTCTGTGTATCCTAATCGATTCGGGTTAAGGCCGAATCGATTCGGCAATTGCAGAAACTAACTTTTGTTGTCCGAACCGATTTGCTTTCAGAGCGAATCGATTCGCTAGGGCGAATCGATTCGGTTCCAGCAGTTTTGTGTCATTTTTCTTTTTAATTTTTATCCTTTTTCTTTAAATTTAGGACCTAGGAACCTTCTTAAATGAAGTAAAGCTTTGAGTCCTAGAGTATTAGTGGAGTTTGGTCGCTACCCTAGACTAGAAATGGGTTCATCCAGGGTTTATTCCGTGGAGGTTTGAAGTAATGTTAAGGCATTACTTCTTTTATTAAAATTTTTAGAAGTTAGGAAGTTAAATGCCCTAACTTGGAGACTTAGGGGCTTATCGAAGTTATATGAACTTTGGGGATTTATAGGATCATAATGATCATTTGGAGATTTAGTTGGGACTTGAATTTGAGGAATATTAATGATAATATTCGATGGGAATTAGGTTCGAATAAAATGAACCCAAATGCTTAATGATGATAGGTTCAACTAAAATGGTCCTAAATTGTGTTAATGATGATGGATTCAAATAAAATGAACCCAGTTGTTTAATGATGATAGGTTCGAATAAAAAGAACCAAACACATGGATATTTGAAATGGAATTTGGTAATGGTAATTGAAAATGAAAATGAGATTTATATGGTAAATGTTAATTTACTGATTACACACCTCTCTAAATGACATCATAAGGGAAGTTCGCGCGCTTGATGATGCCCCCCGGATAGTGAATGCAGGGTGGATATAATCCTAGGCCATATGCGGGGTTTTTATATGTTTTCTGCGCTGGTTAGGGGATTCCGGGTGTGGTCCTGACTTTCCCGCGGGCATATGGCCGCTTCCCGACGTTGCGTTATGATCCCAGGTTGTCTTGTATAGATAGGCCCTGGAAGATGATGGTCATTTAGGGGCGCGCCCAGTGGGAAAACTCGGAGGGGCGGTCTTAGAATCGTTATATGTATATGAATATAACTTTTCTGCATCAAGTGCGACTTGATGGTTATATGCCATAAAGAGCATGGATACGTGCCATAAAGAGCACGGGAAATGAGAATAATGAGATATGTGCCATAAAGAGCACCTGATATTAATGATATTCCTATTTAGGAATGGAAAGATGAAATGGTAAGAAAATTAACTATGGAAGTTAATAAATGAAAGGAAATTATATCTTCTTAATGTAAACCAAACAAATTGTTTTTAATTCCTATTAAGGAATGTAAGAAGGGTATGGTAATTGGGGTAATGAGCAAAGGTTTTAAATTTAAGTTATTTACTTTTCTTTCGTTATGTATACAACTTTTCATTTCATGATTACTTAAAGTGCAATGTAGATAGCATGTCTTTGTCAATTTATCATCCTTATCATTCATGCATAACTGTTCATATCTATCATGCTTTTTATTTCTTCTGGTGATCATATAGAACCCGACCCTGACCGGTTTACTTTCCTTGTTGTATATATGATTGTATCCGCTCAGGTGCTCCCCCGCAAGGACTCCCGTTTTGACTTTTCCATTCCTTTGCTTTCGACGAGCTGTAGGATTTTGCGGGTTATTACAGGTCATTGTATTAGACGCTTCCATCTTTGTGTTCTAGACATGATCGGGTCTTACACTCGGGCGTGTGGCCCAAACCTTTGTATTTGATTAATGAATGTATTACATAAGATATTAAATTGTTGTTCGGTGTTCTATGTAGCTGTGGACCGACAGCTTATTCGGTCCATTTGTGTACATACGTTTTAGTTGTATTATATATATATTTTGTGGAGTTCCACTTGCTTATCAGATAGGGTTGTTTAAATTTAATTTTCATAACTACATTTTTAAATTTCTAAACTTTCTGGCAACCCGTTTTCTGATTTATTGGGTGGTTTTCCCGTATACTCAGTTTATTTCTGTAGATACTGAGAATGATATCCATCCATGATTCCTGTTACATTTGGGTATCGGGCTGGCCACCCCTTATCTCGGATCGCGGGTTGTCACATAAACCTGCTGCTCAAAAAATTGGATCAAGAATGAAATATTCTCCAAAACAAGCCTGTGTTGCTCAAATGCAACTACATACTCTGTTTTGATTACTAAACAAAACAAGCCTATCCCGTGTTGCTCAAATGCAATATAATTATAATTGCCTATCTAAGAACCTCCTTGGCAACTACATACTATGTTGCCAGGTATGCTTTCGTGCCCATTTGGGGTCTATGCAGGAAAGAAGAGCTTATAAGAAAGAGTGGCAAAGGGCCACGATGGATGTCATGTTTCTTATTCAACTATACCCTAAAACCAATTAAATTCGAGCAAAAATTATAACTTGAGATTTACCCAAAAACTACCAGATCACCATCGCCCGAAAATATGACATAGTAATGAGCAACAGAACTTTGAATCAACCAGCAAGGCATTCATACATGCATACAATGCAGTTTCATCTGAGCAATTCATATATCTATATGTATAAACCATTTGAAAATTCGAGAAGAAGAAAATTACCTTATAAAGATGCTGATTATTGGGTCTTATTTTTTGCAGTTACATAGAGAGTGTTGTGATGGTGGCTCCAGCTGCTGAGCACGATGCAAAGTGCAGTGTGGTACACGTCGCAACGGTGTGAATTGCACCTGCGATCACTAATTAAAGAGACGTAATTAAGCTATATATATATTTATTGTATACCTTCGAAAACTATATCCCGGGACAAGAAAGAACACACTATATATTCAACAAAAGGTTTCCCCAAAATTGACAAAAAGACTGAAGAAATTGGAACACACTACATATGTTCTTCTCCTTCCAAGCATCAACAGAATCGAACCATAACAACCTTTACACTTGAACTATAATATTCCTCCATTCACACTTACGCCAATCGAACCACATATGAAAGTAAACAAACTCAAAGAAAGAGAAACAGACTAACAACGACTAGACAACTACATACATAACATGATTTATAAAAAGAAATGTCTATAAATATTTGAAGCAATTAAATGTCATTCCACCATAAAAAGATACAAAAAGAGGCATTAATCGTTCTAAAGGCATTCACATATTTCTAAATGAGTTTAGTGATTCAATAGCTAGACAGAACCATGAAGTTTAAATAACTTTTCCAAATGAGATTATTCTTCATTAGTAGATTGGAAGTTCGTTGGTATATCTAACTCGTCTACTCGGCTGGTTAATCTCTTGGTGAGTGTACAACCACCCACCAATTGGGATTCTTAAGGTCTCTCGAATAATATACTTGGTTAGCATCGGAAGTGAGAATTACAAGCTCATCCAAGTCATTGCTCACATTCTTAAGCTTGTCAAAATTCACCATCACCAAATTAGAGTCCGGACAGTGTCGACAACCATTGGTCTTATCTTTCACTATAACCCAATCACAATAAAAAAACTACCTCCTTAATTATTGTATAATCAAGCTCAATTATCTGTCTAATAACCCCATACCACATAGTACAAGCATCTTTTAGATTTTTATCGCTTTTTTTTGCCCTTAATTTTGTCCACAACTTTAGACAAACATCGTTGTCTTGTGTTACAACACTATCGTCATGATACTTGGTTGAAAATACAAAACCATGGACGCGATACTTCTTATATGTCTTAACCCTATGATTTGGCCCTTAAACTAATCGCCACAACAGTGCCTTCAATTCCGTCTCTCTTGAATTAGCCAACTATGCAAAAGACCAAAACATAATTATAATATTAAATTCCAACATTATGCTCACTAATAAACGATATGTCTAAGCACTCGTATCATATATTACAAACCTTATCGAATAGCCATGGTATGAAATAAGTTTGCTTATGTACTTTTGTCATTTTGATTCCCTTTCCTTTACCATGAGAATTAGACTTCAATAATGCTTTATACTCACTATAAATTGTTCATGTTATGTTAGTTTCAAGTTTCAATATAACAATATCAATACATGTGTAATATAAACATGTGATGAAACTCAAACTCGTAGTATTCATGGAGTCGATCGACATTAAGCCGAAATAGCACCCACAGACGTATTTGTTGAAATTGTGTTGGTTCCAACATCACAATCTTATCGTCAAGCAACGACCCTTCATCAGAGAACTCTCCATCTTCCTCTAAGAATGCTTCATGAGTTCGTCGATGATTTCCTTCTAGGGGGTTTGGCATATACTCTATGCAATAGTGAACCGACTCGGAAACAATATAAGACTCTGTAATCGACCGTTCAACATATCGTTTATTGCCTAGTATATTTTTAAAGTCCCCCATTTCTCTGGTCATATGGGCAAAAGAACATAAACATTATAAAGTCGTCGACATTAATCGTGTTAAAATTCAATATAAGATAAGTTGTTTACCTTTGGAACAAAAACATCCACCGATCGGATATACGTCCGCATATCAATGCTTCATCTGCTAGATGCACCATACGGTGGATGCTAATATCAAAGAATGTTGGTGCAAAATATTTTTTCAACACATACAATGCTTCCACAACCATGTATTTGGCTCTTTGGATATCCTTTTGAATTAAAACCTTCGAGCCCGGTATGTTAAAGAACAAACTCAACTGTTGGATAGCTTTTCGTAAGTTACGGTGTTTAGGGAAGGCATGTTGAAGCAAAACAGGTAGTAAATATTTTATTATGACATGATAGTCATGTGACTTCAACGAGTGCAAACTGGGTGGATTAAGAGTAACAATATTGCTCAAGTTGGATGAAAAACTTGAAGGAAGCTTCAAGTCTTTCAAAATTTGACAAAACTATTTTTTCTCCTCCTTTTTCAATGTAAATGGCGCTTTGGGTTTTATGTCTTTACCAGTGTATCCGTCGACTTTCATCCATTGACTACTGTGCATGTGCATATTCTTCATATCCAACCGAGCATTTATTGTATCCTTTGTTTTGAATTTAGTATCAAGGATTGTGTTTATTAGATGTTCTGCAACATTTTTCTCTATGTGCATCACATCAAAAACATGTCGAACTTGATGTGAAATCCAATATTCTAAATTGAACAAAATGGACCTTTTATACCATGCCTCTTTAACTTCAGTATTACAATTATCGATTACATCATCGACCTTTCGCTTTTTACTATGGACTTTTGGGATCTTCCCAGGAATATAATCAACGTGGGATAACTTCTCTAATAGTGCATCACCATTTAGCCGACTAGGAGGGTCTCTATATTCTGTTATTTTGAACACCAAATAACCTCGTTTCTTGAACGGGTGATCATTGTTGAGAAACACACGGTAGCTTGTGTAAACTATCTTTTGGCTATGCTCTAGTTGGATGGACGGAGTATTATCGCCTCAAACAAAGCAAGTTTTTTAACTATATGTTACGCGTCTAGATAACTTCCCGTATGCGGGGAAATCATGAATCCCCCACATAAGCATAACTCTCAACGTGAAAGACTCTTCTCTCGACACGTCATAAGCCGACACTCCTTCCCATTGTAGCTTCAACTCGTCTACTAGTGGCTGAAAAAAAACATCAATGTCTTGACCAGGTGTCTTTGGTCCAGGTATCAACAAAGACAACATATGAAACTCTCGCTCACCGCACAATGATGGTGAGAAATTCAATGGTGCGGTGATAATAGGCCAAAAACTATAACTAGCAGATTAAATACCACGTGGATTAAACCCATCAGTTGTTATTGCTAACCAAACATTGCGCTCTTCTTTAGTTAAATATTGCCATTTCAGTTTAAAATTTCTACACTGAGATGAATTGAAAGGATGTCGTTGAAAATGCCATTAACTGGTGGCTCGACTATGCCATGTCATTTTCTGTGTTATCCATGGTATGGTTTTCAATCTAACAAGTCTATGAATTAAAGGAAAATGACTCAATAATTTTTGAGGTTCTTTTCATACTCTACTCCCTTTGCACGTGATCACTTCATATCTCGGCCCTTCACATTGAGGACATTCCTTTTTAACTTCATTTTTCGTCCAATATAAAATATAATTATTGACGCATGCACGAATGAAATTGGCCTTCATCCCAAAATCTTTCTTCATACGCTTCATGCAAGGATACTTTTCTGGCAACATGTTTCCTGTCGGGAGCCACCTTTTCAATATAGATAGAAGTGTTTTCACACTATTTCCTAACCATCCAAACTACTTCGTTATACTGTGCAATTCTACAATTGCAGAAAGAGTTGTCTCAGGGCCCTCACATGAAAGGTATAGTTTCTCATTTGCTAATCTCTTATATTCATCGTACTTTTTATTACATGGATATGTTTATTTAGAAACCCCTGTTTGACCTCCTTTAATATCCGCATAAGTACCTTCATGCACTTCATAAAATGTATCAACAAGGTTCCCCATACCAAGTCCCGCATTGTTCTTGCTTTCTTATTTAGTTATTTATTCAACATTTCTTGTTGACGGATGCTCTTTTAAATTTGTGGAAAACTTTTCACCATGTAAATCCCATGTAGTATACGACTGATCTATATCGTGCCTCAACAAATGTGTTTGAATTTTTATCACGGTAAACCGCATCCTATTCTGACATTTCGAACACGGACATGGAAATGTTAACAACAGTTGATCATTATTTTCAATCGTAAAGTCAATAAAATCTTCAACTCCTTGTTTATACACTAAGTTAAATCTATTCTTTTCACCCATCCATCCTTTATTAATTGGTCAAGACATTTTGCAATGTAAAAGAGTTAAGTGACAATAGCATATCATATAGTAAGACAATGCATTCATATGGAAATAGTAAATAATTATTTAATGTTGAAGGCACATTGTGTTTCCTCAAAATTTCAATAGCACTTATATCATTCTACCACAGAAATAATCATCATAAAACATGTATTTCGATTGAAATAAACGTCTATAGTATTTAAGATTAGACACGTTAGATAAACACATTTAAAACTACAAAGATGAAATGGTATATTATTGTGGCTAGAGGAGGATATATAACAAACTCATACTTTAAATTTCCATTTTGATCTAAACTAAAACCCTAGCTTTGATTGCAACCTTCAATTTCAAATGTGATATCACATTTCAACCATGATTTTGTGATTTCAACCGGATAAATATGGTTATTAACGAATGTAATTTGCCAACAATAAAACCATGAACAAATACCTTTATTACCCAATAAAGATATGCACATAAAAGAATGGGTCATCATAGTGAACAACTTCTCCATCTTTTAATATATTGTTCCATTTTGCGATCTTCAAAAAAACGAGCACTATAATTTATGGCTAAAACATTATGATCAGGAAATAGTCCAAATACAAATTACCCGACCAGGGAACCAAACACGAACTGAATCTTCAGATTTTAATTAGAGAGAACACTAAATCACAAAGATCATTTAACACACGAGTTATAATCGATCCCAAAATAAGAAAAATACAACTACTATAATTTATGGCACAAGCAAAACAACCTTTCACTATTGCATAAAAGCCAAAACTGATTTTTAATAAAAACAACCGTTAGAGCAGCAAATTTTTAATTACCACACAATATTATAACATGTTCATTTATGACAGAAACAACAATTACCACTTCCTAGAAAAACAAATCCGTGACACAAAAAATTAGAATGTATCACTTTCACAGCCTTATCCATTAAAGCAAAAACAGAATAAAGAAAGATTACCCCCAAAAGCCTTGCAACAAAATAGCACTAATACCAAACAATTACCATAGTTTTGTTTGTGAAATAAATAAAGAGAATAACAAGAAATAAAGAAAGTCAACTCACATAATTTATTAAATTATAGTCGAAGATGGCAAAGTTGAACTTAAATCATGAAGACAGAAAAACTTGTTACGTTCAAATGGCGGTATTAAGGGACCTGAGAAGAAAATATGAACTTAAATCATGTTTATATCCAGTGGCGGATTCAATATTTTTTATCAAATAAGTGTAAAATTTTTTTATTGTCATCAGATGTTTGGGGGTGGAAGCTCCCGAGGCCATATTTTTTAGGGTTATTCTTAGTTTTTTTTAGCAATTTTCTAGCTTTTATAATTTCATAAACTCAATGCCAGTAATTATAATCAACAATAAAAAAATAAAAAGTATTACTTTTTAATCACTTAGTTCGCGTATTTTTTTTATATACTTCAACATAATTGCCTAAATCTCAAAAAAGATTTTAAATTAAATTTTCAGTAACTATATGACAACAATTGAATTTTGTGAGTTTAAAATTTTCAGCAAATAATATATATTTTCGCAAATTTTAGCAATATAAATTTTCAGTAAAAGTTCAGGAAAAAAAATAAAATTTCAACAAATAAATATTATTTCAACAAAAACTTTAGCAATATAAAATTTCAGCAATACAAAATATCGGCAAATTTTGTGAAATAAAATTTCAGCAAATTAAGCTAATATTAATTCAGCCATATATATTTAGACTGATATTAATTCAGGAATATATATGTATTCACAACAAATATTCGCATACATTTAGTAACAGATATTTCACTAAATATTATGGCATTAATTAAAATATACCTTCCATACAAAAAGAGAAGAAAATAAAGTGAAAAACAAACAAACTTACCAGTGGCACTGGCATGGTTGATCGAAGCGAGAGCAGGGGAGGGGAAGGGGTATCCTCCAACCGAGAGAGGGTAGTAGGGGTGGGGTTGACGACGAGAGCAGGGGAGGGGAGGAGCAGGAGATGGCAGGGGCGGAGATGATACAAAGAAATATATTTAGAATCTAACCGTTACAAAATATGCAGTTACGTGAATGAAATATGCAGGGCCGAATTGTGAATGAAATATGCAGTTACGTGAGACATAGAGAGACCTAGAAATTTGCGGACGAAAGAGAAGCTAAAGAGTAGCTTTGGCGCCGAATTTTCATTTTTGCCAACACTTTTTTTCTTATTAAAAAATTAAATTCAAAAGAAAAAATACATTAAAATTAAATATAAATACAGTAAAAAACAATTGTAACGGATATGATTCATTACTAACACTTAAACACTGTTAGAAATTTCTAACGGACTCTAACTATTACAAAACCAAATATAGGTCGGTTACAAATGTTCCTATATGGTGTAGTGTATATGGTGAAACTTATGATGTGAGGTAGTGTGTTTTTCAGTAAATCCACTCCACACCAAACGAGATACATGGAGGTATAGAGCAACCATGCAAAGACTGAAGTGTTTCTTATAATGGCCTAGCTTGAAATAGGACGTTAAATAATTTGTGTAAGAATGTGAGATTTATCACCGCAACAAAGTTGAACATGTCCCTAATCTGAGTTCTTATCCCATAAGTCCCATTGAGATAAATATCCATCGACTTTATCAAAGCATTATCAATTTCAGATCACAAGCAAACCATCTTACACAGACACCACTAAAGTTGAATTATTTTTTTTTACTAATATTCATGACTTCAATGGTCTACTAGTTACCATTCTTAGGGATTGTGATTCTACATTCACCTCTATTTTTTTTAAAACCACATGTTTAAGTTTGTTGGCACCACACTTTTGTATACCATAACTTACCACCTCCAGACTAATGGTTAAAGCGAGCAATTAAATCAATGTCTTGAGGGATATTTGCATTGTATGACGGGGAATTTACCACATCACTGGCACTGTTGGATTCCCGTGGCTGAATGGACTTATAACTCATTTTTCATTCTTCATTGGGAATGACCCCTTTTAAGGCTTTGTATAGTTATTGGACTCCCTAATTTTCCCTTAATCAACCCTCAAATAGATGAAGAAACTCGTCAGTTCGTGAAAAACCGAATGGGAATTAAAGTGTTGTCTAAGGAATGGCTTGGGTTTATTATACTATAACATAATTAACCGAAGTCTATTAGTAGTTAGCCGTTAAAAAGTGTGTTAGTAGTTAGTTGTTATGAGGAAAGCTTCAAGTGTAATGAATTATAGAGGGGAAAGCATCGATAATTATAATACAATCTATATATTTCTTTCCTTTTTCTTCCTTTTATATTTTGTAATCTTTATATCCCAAATTCTATTTTCGAGTTATTCCCATTGTCAAAATTTAAGGGTGTGATAAAAAGTTTTTGAAAGAATCAATTTTATTTGATCCACAAAGTTTTCTTGATAAATATAGGAAGCATATATTTGATCCACAAATTAGCCTATCTCGGTATATAGGCTAATTTGGTATTGCTCAAAGGGTGTTTCTGTGTCACCCCGCCCAATTACATACCGGGTGATCAGTCCTTTATAAAAATTTAAAACATAAGTTCTGGTTGGTTCATTCTTAGCATCATTGTCGAAAAATATTTTTCTTTATTAATCACCGAATAATTAATTAAGATAGTGTTAAAACATTTAACCCAATAATTAATGTCAATTAAATTAAACCATTTAATACGTTCACCAATCTCATGAATAGGTATACAGTGAATAAACACCATCCAACTGAATATAATAAAACTGGAATAGTTATCCCAGTTAAAAGAATCCCAAGCCATCAAACATAATAAGGATAAATCCAACTGAATACTGAAATACTGAAATAATTGAGTACAATGCCTCTCTGACAAAACTAAAATGAGAATGGGCGACACATGCCCTAACTGGAAAGCCTAAATAATAGAACCGAGATGATAGATGTGGAGGCGTCTAAATGCGAGGACCTGCAACTCCCACAATAATTGCAACACATCAAGAGGTTCGACAATCTAAGCTTGGCGTCCCTGTGGCTGGACACCTAAAAATAATTTCACAAAAGAAAAAGATTTTGCAAGAGACGGGTCAGAGACCGAGTGTAAAGTACTTTAAAACCGTTTAGCAAGTATTTAAAATGCGGTAAAGCAAATATAATACACATGTTAGGTTTTCGAGCACTCACTTGAGATTCTCACCTCTCAACTATTGTGCACGCCTAACGTACCTCTAAAGCGTTCTTGTCATTGTCATCACCTAAATGGATTATAGACATAAACCTACTGACTAACACCCGTAGTAATAACCCGTATTTACCATATACTAGCATTTATTAAATGTTCTTGCATTTGATATTACCGTAAGAGTTTTACAATAAGGCTAAGTGTTCACATACTTAAGTCATTTAAGAATTCATTATCTTTTTTATCTACAAATTTCACGCAGTAGATAATATCACAAGTATATATACATAATCATCTATATTATATATATACCAATACGACACCCCTAGACTCAGCTGCGGTGCATGCATACTCTGCTATCAAGTCCCGATACATCTCGTACTAAATAAGGACTGATGATTCGAAATCACTCACGAACCATAGGAATACAAATCACACATATTTTAAGGCGAGCATAGTCCTAAACCTTTGGATTACGCACATACTTACGAACCCAAACGGCTGTTCAATACCATTGATCACACAAATGGCAATCTAACCTAAGTTCGATGTTCCGAGGAACAAGTCTAAATCCCCCCGAAGGCTCCTCAAGATAAGACTGTCACCTTCACAACCTCCCGCGATAGCAAGTAACGTAGGTATGTCGTACACAAAATAAATAAATCATATAATGGGTATTTGTCTCACTCCCATATCATAATTCTCATACGTAGTATATTATTATCCCGAAAATCCTACGTTTACTTGGATACCAGTTTCACTCTTTATCGTACGCTCTCGAGTATTCCTTCACCACTCAAAGTATAAACATTATTCTACCCTAAAATATCAGTGGGTTCTCACTTTGTCCTACTGGTCTTAACCATCGTTGTACTTGAATTCTCGTAACCCGAATTAATCTCCAAATTAGATAATTCCCTCACGTTAACTTAATTACATTTGTCCCTAAATACACCATTATGAAATCAAGCCTAATACCCAACCTAGGCCTACTGGTGCTCTAACATATGCCCAAGCAATTTAAATAATTCCCAAGAATAAATTCTAAATGAATTTCTAACCATAATTAACAAAAGGAGAAAATTGGGCAAAACTGGACAACCGAATCGATTCGGCGTGGACTTAATCGATTCCCATTGCCAAATCGATTCGGCTTCGACCGAATCGATTCTCTCCTATAGGTCTGGAAAAATCTGCACTTATGTTCTTACTGGTTTCATTAATTTCCAACTCCAAATCTTAATTCTAATCATACCAAACATCAATTAAACGCTACCAAATGTTATACTAACATATATAAACAAGTTCTAATGATTACCAATCACAATTTCATTAAAGACATCAATTTATTTGGGTTTAATTCAAAAACAATCATTATAAAACCTAGGTTGTCATCTTCTTCAATCACTTCAATAAAAAACTCATATTTGTTCATCAATTTAAATCAAATTTCGTGGGTAATCATCTACCTATCATGGGGAGCCAATCCTATATAATTTTCAATCTCCAATTATTATTTAATTTCTCCAATTTCATCAATTTCACACATGATTCATAATCAATTTCAACATAGACTAACATGGGTTATATTATTGCTCTAATAAAACAAGATTTAAACACTTGCATTTTGTAAGTAGGTCTGATCGGTTGAAGAAGACGCTGGATTAGTGTTCCTCCTCCTTCGATCTATAATCCGGTGGGGGTGGTAAGCGGTGATTCTAGCCTTAAACTCTCCTTCCTCTTCCTCCTATGGCCCCTCTGTGGCTTTCTTCTAATTCTCATGTAGTTTAACCTAACCCCCTTTTTCCCAATCAGATATAACCTGTAATACCCCATATTTTTATGACTTTTAAATTTTGGGGATTTATTAAATTTAATTAGAGATATTAATTTAATATTAATCCGAAAAATCATTTAAATACTTACTAGCGTGATGAGAGTTAGTAATTATTGGAATTTTGTTGTAAGTTACTTTATGGGTAAAGTAAGATGTGTAATTGAATTTAGTAAAAATTATCACGAGAATCTAATTTGATAATTTTAGAAATTTATCGGGACGCGCCTGTGTCGTGTCGGGATTAAATTCGAATTATTAAAAGTGAATAAATTATAAGTCACCCATATGGTCATTTTGAGTGCGTCAATTTGCCCGGAAGGGTAAAAATAGTCAAAATAATGCACCCGGGGGTTTAGTTTGGGTTTCGGGGCATTTTTAGGCCTAATTAACATCCCGGGAGGGCATTTTAGATATTTTGTATTTTTGGACATGGAAACCCACGAATTTTCTAAGGTTATATCAGATGGTAGGAGTTGTATTCTAGGGTTAGAATAACCAAAAACCAAAGACGACCATTGGAGAGGAAGAGGAGAAGCTTTCCAAGGAGTTCTAGGCCAAGAATTCCACCGTTTGCACCGTCGTCGCCGTCAAATTGTAGATCGCGCAATGAGGATCACAACCATACCAATATTTTCCACAAATCTGAGCCAAATATTTCCATGCAAGTATCTATCTTGCTCTATTTTAATTAATGCTTCAATGATAGTAGTCTAGGGTTGATTAGGACTAGTTTTTGTGAAAGAAAACATATATTGGAGACCCGAATTCGCATGTTGTAGAAGTAAAAGACGTATTCTGGAAATCTAATTCATATGTAGAGGTTGAACCACGAAATTTCATTGAGTTAGGAGTAGAAAATAAGGGAAAAGAATGGGAAGAACTAAGTTAAAGAAAATATTAGGGTTCTTATTATTTTTATGGATTTTGGCCCTTTTAATTTGTTATAATTGATGAAAACTCGCATGTCTTACATATAATATTGATTATTTGGGGATATAACAATTGTAGTATCATTTATTGGGAGTTTGGAAATCAAATATGATGATTTGAATGATTTTGGAATAGGATTCCCGTAAATGGTATTTCTGCAGTTTCGCCATAACTGCTTGATCGATCGATCGACCCAAGAGTATCAATCGATCGATGGATCGATCGATCGAGTCCTTGCCATAGATCGATCGACCCCTCCTGGAAAACTCATATTCCCCTTTTTAAATAGGTTATTCTAACTTAAATGAATAGAAATCCTTGGACATTATTGTTAGAACATTTTGGGATATAAAGAAGATCAGTAGGACTTTATAAAAATGGAACCTTTAATGTAAGACGAAATTAACATTAACGGAGGTGTTTTACACTGAAGGAATAATGGGAACGTGTGTCTAAAGGGTGAGACTCGTAAGGAAGTTACGTCGTAAAGTAAAAGAGTACCTACTGAAATTACTTAGGAAGATAGGATTCTACGAGTGTTACAAAGTAAGTTTGGAATAATCCCCTAACTAAGAATAAAAGAGACGAACCGTTATACGGGATAATCTAGTAATGTGTACTAAGAATGAATGTCATAAGTATGGGTCGTGGGTGTACCTAAATTAGAAATGGGAATGATAATATACATATATGACTGTGTTTGTGCATATACTATATACGTGTAAAAATCATACCCGCGCTACTTGCTATCACTGAGGTTACCGAGCCGGGATAGTCTTATCTCGATGGGACCTTTATGGGGGATATTGACTTGTACCCTAGAATATAGGAATCCTTGGTACAGGCTATCGAATAAATAGTCAGACAGTCCTAAGAGACGTGAGGGTGTGTGCTGACCTCTTAGTGACTTGAAACTATGCTTCGCCTCAATTTGTATGTGTTTTGTGTTAATACAGTTCGAGAGTGATTCCGAACTAGTATTTCCCTTAGTACGAGTGATACGAGGACTTGATAGCAGAGTATGCCATCACCATAAATTTATGTGGGGTGCCGATTGTATATATATATATAGAATTTAAATTGGGAAACTTTCTACTGTGATTAAAAGTAGTTGAGTAATGAATTAATATTTCGAAATTTATAAGTGTGTTAAAAGTTTGAGGCAATACTGAGAAATTTTATAATAAAATGAGATTTATGTTAAAACTTTGCTTTCAGAGATTAATTATCTTAGCACTAATAATTGTTGGCATGAAACCTTATGAGGATTTTAAGAAAAGCTAAACTGTTGGGATTAATAGCGCGGTAGGTGTGCACATTAGAAGAGGGGTGAGAATTTCTCAAGAGAGTGCCGCATATTAATATGATTGTGGCATTAACCGGTTAGCATTTTAAATACTTGCTAAACTAATTTTTAAACTGTTTTACAATCGGGCTCCGACCCGTTTCCTTTTATCTCTTCTCTCTTGTATATATATATATATATATATATGTATATATTACAGGTGCCCAACCACAAGGGCGTCATGCATAGGATCATTTGGAAGGAACGTGCTGCAGCTTAGGAGGGAGTTGTAGGCCTCTTGCTTAGACGACCTCGTTATTGATTCCACTTCTAGTTCTATTTTATCCAGTTGGGCATGTGTCGCCTTTTTTTTCCTTATTCTGTTGGTTTTATCAGAGATTATGATTCGTTTACTTTCAGTATTTATACTTTGGGATTGTTATTGCCAGGATGTTTTTCCTTTGAAGTTTTAAAGTTGGAATTAATTAGTTGAATGCTTACATTGCTTGGATTATCTTTTCCAGTCTACTTATGGTGTGACTCTTAAACTATGGATTTTGAAAGGTTTTAAATGTTGGTTTTAAATTAAATATGGAATTTATGTCTTTAAAAAAATGGTTTTGTCACTTAGCTTAATTATTTAGGGTGTTTAATATGAAAAGTTATTTTTCGACAGTGATGCTAAGAATGAACCAACCGTTCACCTTGGTTATAATTTAATAAAGGACTGATCACCCGGTATTTAATTAGGCGGGGTGTCACATAAACCTATTGAATTTCGTAGATATTATTCACCAAAAAATACAAATTACCAAAACGCCCCCTCTCGGGATGCCGGTTTGGCCTAAAATTGCCCCGGGACCCAAACAAAACCCCCGGATAGACCTTTTCAACTATTTTGACCCTTTTGGACACATTGACGGACTCTAAATGACCATATGGGTGACTTATAAATAATTTTTTTTCATTAATTTAGTCCCGATACGACTGACACGTGCGTCCTGTCTTACTTACCATAATTGTTATATTTATCACTCGCGAAAATTCTCATAAATTCATGATCATATTTACAATCATATATTACTTTATTCACTCAGTAATATTCAATATAATTCTCACTAATAAATACTAACCCTTATCTCGCTAGTTAATATTTATTTAATCCGGATTAATTATCAATTATTTTTTTTCCATATTTAATTTAATTAATACAATATTTAAGAAGCATAAAAAATACGGGGTGTTACAGTTTCATTACAAGTTGATATGGGGTTTTAGGGTTTCTAAACTTGCTTCTAATGAGGGATTGGATTTACATAAGGTTTCGGTAAGAGTATGTATAGTTATTGCCATTGTAATTATTTTTTTATGATATATTGGGAGGTTTTTATCATATATTTGTTCGTAGCGTATATATATATTTTTTTGATATATATATTTTTATTTGCGGGTTGTTGTGGCATTGAACCAACCAATTAGTTATGGTACCGATTTTTTCTTTACATTTATTTTTTATTTTTTCTCAGCAGAAATTAATTTATATGATAAGTTAAAACATGAAAAAAATGATACCAAACTTATCATACCGATGTATGTATTATTGTTCTATGCGATGTAGCCTTTTGAGAATCAGACGAATAATCCACCACTTAAATTATGGTTTTTAATGACTCTCAAGTGTTGTGTTGCCTTTAAAACTCACACATAACATGTGGCATGAATTTACACTTTTTCACATTAAAACTTGTATATATATTGATTATATGGATATAATAGAAGTTACATGCCTACTGTAAGAAATACATTGTTTCTATATAAGAATCTCTACTTGAACCATGTTCAAACGAACTTGGTGCGGACTAATTTTTTTAAAATACTAAAAAAATATCTTGAGTTGATTTTTTGGCATTTTGACCGAATTTTATAAGATAGTAAAACAAATTCATTTTAAGTTGAATTTGTTTTAAGGGTAAGAAGAAATGTTTAGTAACCAAAAAAATCAACTAAATATAATTTTTTTAATATTTTAAAAAATTGATATGCGTCTAGTAGGTTCATAAGTAGTATGCAATATATTCTCTCTCTTTCTCTCCCTCTCTCTCTCTCTCTCCGTATATATATATGAGATATTGACCATAGTAAAAGCAATAATTAGAGATTGGTCCCTAAACAGTTATGAATGCGGAGAAGGAACAAATAACACAAGATGTACGTAGTTCCGTAGATATATCTGCCTACATTCACGGAGAAGGGAAGGATATACGAGCTCGTGGTTGCGTAAGCCAACAGACGAACATTAGTTGATTTGACTATCGATAGAAGATATAAGGCCCCAAAGCCTTGTACCTCATTATTCCAGCGTCTACAAGGGTATTCTTATTTTCACACTCTCTCTTTAGAGATTTTAGCTATCGAAAAGATTTCCTTATTGTCTTTTTATTATTCTTCCTCTCAACTCTATCAGGTCTAGACATGGTAAAAAGTATGAGGTATTTGTGATAGATAATTTACTGGAATTTTGTGAAAATATGGAATTCTTTATAATATCAACATTAGGTTATCTCCAAAGGAACTCATAGCCCAAGAAAATGGTAGATTCTATTGGATTGTAAATGGTATAGTCGCCATTAACAAGGTTTGTGAGAGAAACCTAGGTCTTGAGGAAATTTGGCATTTCTATGACTTGAGGTCTTCCCTAAGCTCATATCTATACCATTTCCATAATAGGGAAAAGTCCAACAACTTGGTTACATTTTTTTACTGATCACTATAGGTTGACAAAAGGAATATCCTTGTATTTTTTAGAGAACTCTATGATAAAAACTATGACGGTCTCAGGGTTCCTTCCAGACACCAAATAGGTCATCAAATCACCGTTTGACTTGATTTTTGAGCATATTGTTTTCTAAACATGAATTCATCTGAATACTAGGTCAATCTTAGAGATTTAAAAAAAGGTTTGGAAGCGTCAAAATCCATACGGTATTCATTTATCTTAGAAGGAGGCCAATATTTTCCTCGGCTATATCTTGACCGTTTAGTCAAATAAAAACTTCAAAGTCATTACTGAGGTTTCAATCGCCAATTATTTTATGGTCGATAATGACTCCATTTTAATTTCCACCCACGTTCCTAGTGAGAATGAGAGAGGTGATTACTGTAATACCCCGTATTTTTATGCTATAATTAATTTGGGGATTTATTTAATAAAAATCCGAAAATTAATTATGTTATAATTATTAACGTGACGTGAGTTAGTAATAATATGAAATTGTTGAATATTACTTAGGAGCATAGTAATATATGGTAAATGTCACGAGTGAATGAAAATGACAATTTTGGTAATTTTAGTCGGGACGCGCCCGTGTCGCGTCGGGACTAATTATTGAGATATAAAAGTAAATATTTTATGAGTTGTCCGTATGGTCGTTTTGAGTGCGCCAACGCGTCCGGAAGGGTCGAGATAGTCAGAAAAGTGTACCCGGGGGTTTAGTTTGGGTCTCGGGATGTTTTTAGGCTTAATTAGTGACCCGGGAGGACGTTTTGGTCATTTTACAAACTAGGGTAATTAAACCCACGAATTTTCAACCATCCTTAGCAGCCATTTAAGTCAGCCTTTAGGGTTAGATCATTCAGAACCCTAAGACGGCTAGTGGAGAAGAGAGGAGAGACTTTGCTAGGTGATTCAAGGCCAAAAACACCACCTTTTGCACCACCGTCACCACCAACGCGTAGATCGCGAGGAGGTGAACGCAGCCACAACAATATCTGCAGGAAACCAGACCTCTGAAATCCGAGGCAAGTGTTTAACTTGCGTATTTTCGTTAGTGCAATAATCATGTTAGTGTAGGAATGATTAAGAGTATAATCCATGGAAGAAAACCCAATTTTGATAGGGATTTGCATGTAGAAATCATATGAACCTTATTCTGGAAATTAATATGTGAAGTAGATGTTTAACCCACGAAATTATGATGATTTGTTAGAAGGAATTTCTGGAGGAAACTGATTAGAACAAAGGTTAAGAAAACTGTAGGGTTCTTGATGATTAGATGAAATATTAGGTTGTTTAATCATGTTTATTGATGTATATACGCATGCTGATCGTTAAAGATACCTGGAATTATGTTAGGATGTAAGCAGTAGACTTTTTGGGTCAATTAGAGTTGGAAAATATGAGTTTTGATGAAGAAACTTAAGCAACCCCGTCACTGCAATTTCTGCAGAATTTTCACAGACCTGCTCGATCGATCGATCGACCCTAAAGCGTCGATCGATCGAAGGTTCGATCGGTCGACCCCAGACGTCGATCGATCGACCCTCCCTGGCAGCCTATTATTTCCCTTGTTTAATTAGTTGAATTAATTTATCGTGGAATAAACCTTGGGCATTCTAAATAAAATGATTTGGGAGATATTGAGGACCAGTAGGGTATATGGACATATGTTAGAACCTTTAATCTTCAACGAAGAGGGTAATTATGGGATATTTACTTTAGGTTGTTAGATTTATGAAACTTAAGGGTGAGGTGCGTAAGAGAGTTACGTTGGAATCAAATAAAGTTATTTACTGAATTTTAGAATTGTAAGGTTATAACCCATGAGTATTAGGTAATGAGTGAGAAAACCCTTCGAATTAAGGTTAGAGGCGAAACCTTATACGTTATACTAATAAGGAGAAATTTAGGACAAAGGTTGTAATTATGGGTAATGAGAGTGACCTATATTAATATGATGAAATTGGTATATTTATATGAATGTGTGTACATATATTATATACATGTGAAAAACGTACCCGCGCTACTTGCTATCCCTGAGGTTACCGCGCTGGGACGATCGTATCCTGTGTTGCTTTATGGGGATATTGAATCGTACCCTAGAAGATAGAGATCCTAGGTACGGGCTATTAAATTGATAGTCGGACGGTCTTAAGAGACGTGTGGGTATGTACTGACCTCTTGGACTTGGAATCTATGCTTCGCCTCAACGTTGTTTTGTATATGTTAATACAGTTCGAGAGTGATTCCGAACTTGTATTTCCCTTTATGTGAGCGATACGGGGATTGGATAGCAGAGTATGCCCGCACCATAGTTTAGTTGGGGTGCCATTATATATATATTTTATTCGAGTAGTTAATATATATATGAGGTTATAAACTTTGAACTGCCTACTGTGATTTGATAAGTAGAACATGGTTGTTGACTCAAATTAATTAAATACTTGTTTTGTGAAAATATGAAAAGGCACGGGGAAATCTTATTATTTAATGAAGCTAAAACGAGAGGAATACTACAGATTGAAAGTAACTTTTTATAACATTGTCATCGTTCAGTTTTGAAAACTCATGAGTAAGTTAAGGTAAACGAACCATTGGGAAGGTTAGTACGATAGGAGTGCACATTAGAAGAGAGGTGAGTATTTCTCAAGAGAGAGAGACGAACTAATATGATGTTGTATTGGCCTGTATCAATTTAAATACTTGCTTAACGTATTTTAAAATCAAACACACTTTCGGGCCCTGACCCGTTTCCTTTCTCTCTCTCTCCTGTGTATATATATGTATATTTTTCAGGTGCCCAGCCACAGGGGCGTCTTGCTTAGGATTCTTTGAGAAGAACGAGCTGCAGCTTAGGTGGGAGTTGCAGGTCCATTGAGTAGACGGCTTCTGTCATTGACTCCACTCCTATTACTCTCATTTATGGGGCACGTGTCACCCTTTTTATCATTTCATTTATTGTTGGGGATTTTTATATTTCAGTTATTCCAGTATTGTTTATGGGTTATGATTCAGGATGGTTTATGATTTTAGTTTTTACTATTGACATTCGTTTGGTGAATGTATGGTTTTATTTAGATTTCGTGGTGTGATTCTATAATGTAGAAATGTTGTCTTGTTATTAATAAAATCTTTTCTTTAATTAAAATTTGGAAGTTTGTATGAAAAATATTTTTGACACTTAGCTTAATTATTTAGGGTGTTAAATTGGAAAAATTATTTTTATCGACAGTGATGCTGAGAATGAACCAACTGTTTACCTTGATTTAATTTAATAAAGGAGTGATCGCCCGGTATTTAATTAGGCGGGGTGTCACAGGTGGTATCAGAGCATCAGGTTCTAGTGTCCATAGGATCTGTACGGCTTATTCTCGCTTTCAGCTTAACGTTATTGCTATAGAGCCCTATTGTTAGGACTGTTGTATTCTTGCTTTCACGTTTAAGTCTTCAGCTATTTGAGATTTGTTGATAACTGTAGACTAATAAACTTGTTCACGTTTCAGATGCCTCCGAGACGTGCTCCGAAGGATAGGCGTGCCCAAGCCGAGCAGCCAGCAGCTCCGGCACCAGGCACAATGAATGCGAATGAAGTGGCCGCCATCGTTGCTCAGGCGGTAAATGCCGCGATAGCGGTGATTCAGCAGGCTCCACCACAGGTCCAGGCAGTGGCGCCAGTACCAGCACAGCTTCCATCTGCATGGGAGAGAGTTCGGGATGCTTTTCAGAAAGCACATCCCCCTGAGTTTTCTGGTAGCTCCGATATTATTACTGTCAGCCAATGGAAGAAGGACATCCAGCGGCACCTTCGTATGTATGAGTGCACCGAAGTGCAGAAGCAGCTATTGGCCTCTTTTAAACTGGTGGGAGCCGCATTACAGTGGTGGGAGTCCACTACTACTTTGGAGGAGAGGGACACGATCCCTATTCAGATGTTTTGGGAGCGGTTTGACCGCAAGTACTTTCCACCCGCAGTGCAGACTGAGATGAGGCGGAAATTGCTAAATCTGAAGCAGGAGAACCTTACTGTAGCCGAGTATGAGGAGGAGTTCACGAGACTTCTCACTATTGTGCCAGATGAGGCGCCCACTGAGAGCAAGAAGATTTTGCTGTTTGTCGACGGGTTAGCTTGGAGGATCCGTCAGCACCTTATTGGAAATCTATCCCTGAGTACTTTCACTGACGTACTCAATGCAGCATTACTACATTGCCAGGATCACCGCTTCCATCTTCAGGGAAGCAAGAGAGCAGGAGAGTCCAGCCAGCAGGGCAGGACCGGGGGTAATAGTGCCAGTGGGGAACCAACTCAGGGACAGACTCGTCAGCACGAGCAGAGTTCCCATCAGGGGGACCCTGCTAAGCGATTCCGTTCAGGTGATTCTAGGCAAGGATTCGGGGGATTCAGGCAGGGCCATCAGGGTCAGCCTAATCAGCAGGGCCAGCACCGACCGCAGGGTCAACAGCAGGGCCAGCAAGGCCAACAGCGTGCACATCAGGGCCAACAGGGCCAATGGCGTGGAGGTAACGGCCAGCAGGGCCGTGGTCAGCAGGGACAGAGGGGAGGTAATTTCAGAGGCCGGTGTTTTGTGTGTGGCAAGCACGGCCATAAGCGTCAGGATTGCCCAGAGGGCGATAGGGCCCCACAGCAGCAGGGAGCTCGTAATGAGCCGCAGAGACCACTCTTTCCACCTGCCCTTCCAGCTCCAGCCCAGATGCCAGCCCTACCAGCCATTCCAGCAGCTCCAGTGCAGCAGGGGCAGTTGCAGTACGGACGTGTCTATAACGTCCACCAGGCAGCAGCTCCACAGGCACCACCCGCGATTGAGGGTATGTTTCCTATCCATGGTACTATGGGTAAAGTTTTGTTTGATACGGGGGCAACGCACTGTTTTATAGCTACGCATTTTGCGAAGTCCTTAGGATTGTTAGCCACAGCAGAGAGCACCGTGACGTGTGTCGACTCACCATTGGGGAGTGGGTCGCTTATATTCTTTATATGCCGGGGAGTAGGGGTAGAGATTGGTGGCTTGGTATTGCCTGCAGACATGCTAGTCTTAGACATGCACGAGCATGACGTGATTATTGGTATGGATTGGCTCGCATCTTATAGAGCCATGATTGATTGCTTTGGTGGGAGCATTGTTTTTGCCATTCCGGGGCAAGAGATGTTTATAGTGGCGATGCCTCGCCCAGAGGGAGGTTCGACCGCTCATTTATATTACATTGAGGAGGATACCTCTAAGGAGGTTATGATTCCTTTGGATTCGATCCCAGTTGTTAGGGAGTATTCCGATGTGTTTCAGGAGATACCAGGCCTACCGCCCAGTCGTGAGATCGACTTCGTTATAGACTTATTGCCGGATACGAGACCTATAGCACGCGCACCGTACCGTATGGCTCCGGCAGAGATGCGAGAGCTACGAGATCAGATTGAGCAGCTATTAGGTCAGGGTTTCATTCGTAGGAGTACCTCACCGTGGGGCGCTCCAGTCTTATTTGTGAAGAAGAGAGATGGCTCACTGAGATTGTGTGTGGACTACCGGGAGTTGAACAAGGTCACGATACGGAACAAGTATCCGTTGCCTCGAATCGATGATCTGTTCGACCAGTTAAGGGGAGCAACTTTCTTTTCGAAGATAGATCTGAGGTCGGGGTACCATCAGTTGCGAATTAGAGAGCAGGATGTTTCGAAGACTGCCTTCTTGTCGAGATATGGGTCCTATGAGTTCAGGGTGATGCCGTTCGGACTCACAAATGCCCCAGCCGTTTTCATGGACTTGATGAACCGAGTGTTCAGAGAGTTCTTGGATCAGTTCGTCATCGTCTTCATAGATGATATCTTGATATATTCACGCTCCAAGGAGGAGCATGCCGAACACTTGAGGCAGGTTCTTCAGACTCTATGAGAACATCAGTTGTATGCTAAGTACGAGAAGTGTGGATTCTGGTTGCGAGAGGTACAATTCTTGGGCCATGTTATTTCTGAGCAGGGGATAGCAGTTGACCCGAGCAAAGTGTCAGCGGTGAGGGAGTGGGGGCAGCCCACGACACCGACGGAAGTACGTAGTTTCTTGGGGTTGGCAGGATACTACAGGAGGTTCATTCGGGGGTTCTCCAAAATAGCAGGTCCATTGACGAATCTGACTCGCAAGGGGGTACCATATGTTTGGGATGACGCTTGTCAGTTGGCTTTCGACGAACTGAAGGACAAGCTTACTTCGGCACCAGTCCTTGCTTTACCGAAGCCGGGTGTAGAGTACCTAGTTTACACAGATGCGTCCTTACGAGGACTTGGGGGAGTACTTCAGCAGGAAGAGAAGGCTATAGCTTTTGCTTCCCGCAAGCTTAAGCCGCATGAGAAGAATTACCCCACCCACGACCTGGAGTTAGCTGCGGTCGTCTTTGCATTGAGAATTTGGAGGCACTATTTATTGGGCGAGAAATTTCGTTTGTTCACAGACCATAAGTCACTGCAGTACCTGTTCACTCAGCGAGAGCTGAATATGCGTCAGCGCAGATGGTTAGAGTTTGTGAAAGATTACCAGTTCGATATACAGTATCATCCGGGGAAAGCCAACGTAGTTGCTGATGCGTTGAGCCGTAGACCGGTTGACGATGTAGCGGACATCTGGAAAGCAAAGTGGAAGGAGTTGGGTCACCAAGACGCAGTAGCACGTTCTTTCATATCCGTGATGACAGTCACACCCGAGATTGTTACGAGGGTGATACAGGCACAGACCACAGACCCGTTTTGTCAGGAGCAGATTGTACGACTCCTAGCCGAGGGTGCTGAGTCCTATTCTGTTAGTTCGTATGGAGGGTTGCGGTTTAATGGGAGATTAGTGGTTCCAGAAGGAGCAGAGCTACGTCATGAGGTGATGACTCATTCTCATGGGTCCCGATTTGCTGTACATCCGGGAGGCGATAAGATGTACCAGGGTATGAGACGTCAGTACTGGTGGAGTGGGATGAAGAAGGTCATCGCTGAATTTGTGTCCAAATGTTCTACTTGCCAGCTGGTGAAGGTGGACCACCAGAAACCGTCGGGATTACTTCAGCCGTTGGAAGTACCTGCGTGGAAGTGGGAAAGTATTTCCATGGACTTCATTACATGGTTGCCTACATCACAGCGAGGCCACAATTCTATCTGGGTGATTGTAGACCGTCTGACCAAGGTGGCTCATTTTCTGCCAGTAAGGAAAGATTATACCACGGGTCAGTATGCCCAACTATTCATCGCTGAGATTGTCAGATTACATGGGGTGCCCCTGAATATTGTTTCAGACAGAGACAAGATTTTTGTGTCGCGTTTCTGGGAAAGCTTTCAGGAGGCTATGGGTACAGAGTTGAGACTGAGTTCAGCTTACCACCCACAGACAGATGGACAGACAGAGCGTACTAATCAGATGTTGGAAGATATGCTACGCATGTGTATCCTCGATTTCGGGGGAGGTTGGGAGCCACATCTTCCACTGGTCGAGTTTGCTTATAATAACTCCTATCAGTTTACGATTGGCATGGCTCCATTTGAGGCTTTGTACGACAGGCCTTGTCGCTCTCCAACCTGTTGGCTCGAGGTGGGGGACAACAAGTTATTAGGACCAGAAGTGATCCAGGAGACCTCCGCGAGGATTGAAATAATCAGGAGTCGTATTCGGGTAGCCCAAGACAGACAGAAGAGCTACGCCGATGCGAAACGATTCTTCCGGGAGTTTAATGTGGGAGATCAAGTGTTGTTGCGTGTATCTCCTATGAAAGGAGTGATGAGGTTCGGGAAGAAGGGAAAGTTGGCTCCGAGGTACGTAGGACCATTTCCCATCATCGAGAGAATTGGGCCAGTATCATACAGGTTGGGTTTGCCAGAACATTTACCTCGCATCCACGATGTATTCCACATCTCGTCGTTGAGACGATACCTTCGGGATGATATGGCCCATACTCACATTGCGATAGATGAGATCGACTTGCAGTCGGATAGCTCTTACGAGGAGAGACCGGTGGCTATTCTAGACTACAGTGAGAGGAGATTGAGATCGAAGATAGTTCCACTCGTGCGGGTCCAGTGGGAACATCATAATGTGGAGGAATCCACTTGGGAGCGTGAGGAAGATATGCGTGAGAGATATCCACAGTTGTTTTTACCAGGTATGCCTTATTTTCTGAATTTCTGGACGAAATTCCGTTATTAGGGGGGAAGTATGTAATACCCCGTATTTTTATGCTATAATTAATTTGGGGATTTATTTAATAAAAATCCGGAAATTAATTATGTTATAATTATTAACGTGACGTGAGTTAGTAATAATATGAAATTGTTGAATATTACTTAGGAGCATAGTAATATATGGTAAATGTCACGAGTGAATGAAAATGACAATTTTGGTAATTTTAGTCGGGACGCGCCCGTGTCGCGTCGGGACTAATTATTGAGATATAAAAGTAAATATTTTATGAGTTGTCCGTATGGTCGTTTTGAGTGCGCCAACGCGTCCGGAAGGGTCGAGATAGTCAGAAAAGTGTACCCGGGGGTTTAGTTTGGGTCTCGGGATGTTTTTAGGCTTAATTAGTGACCCGGGAGGACGTTTTGGTCATTTTACAAACTAGGGTAATTAAACCCACGAATTTTCAACCATCCTTAGCAGCCATTTAAGTCAGCCTTTAGGGTTAGATCATTCAGAACCCTAAGACGGCTAGTGGAGAAGAGAGGAGAGACTTTGCTAGGTGATTCAAGGCCAAAAACACCACCTTTTGCACCACCGTCACCACCAACGCGTAGATCGCGAGGAGGTGAACGCAGCCACAACAATATCTGCAGGAAACCAGACCTCTGAAATCCGAGGCAAGTGTTTAACTTGCGTATTTTCGTTAGTGCAATAATCATGTTAGTGTAGGAATGATTAAGAGTATAATCCATGGAAGAAAACCCAATTTTGATAGGGATTTGCATGTAGAAATCATATGAACCTTATTCTGGAAATTAATATGTGAAGTAGATGTTTAACCCACGAAATTATGATGATTTGTTAGAAGGAATTTCTGGAGGAAACTGATTAGAACAAAGGTTAAGAAAACTGTAGGGTTCTTGATGATTAGATGAAATATTAGGTTGTTTAATCATGTTTATTGATGTATATACGCATGCTGATCGTTAAAGATACCTGGAATTATGTTAGGATGTAAGCAGTAGACTTTTTGGGTCAATTAGAGTTGGAAAATATGAGTTTTGATGAAGAAACTTAAGCAACCCCGTCACTGCAATTTCTGCAGAATTTTCACAGACCTGCTCGATCGATCGATCGACCCTAAAGCGTCGATCGATCGAAGGTTCGATCGGTCGACCCCAGACGTCGATCGATCGACCCTCCCTGGCAGCCTATTATTTCCCTTGTTTAATTAGTTGAATTAATTTATCGTGGAATAAACCTTGGGCATTCTAAATAAAATGATTTGGGAGATATTGAGGACCAGTAGGGTATATGGACATATGTTAGAACCTTTAATCTTCAACGAAGAGGGTAATTATGGGATATTTACTTTAGGTTGTTAGATTTATGAAACTTAAGGGTGAGGTGCGTAAGAGAGTTACGTTGGAATCAAATAAAGTTATTTACTGAATTTTAGAATTGTAAGGTTATAACCCATGAGTATTAGGTAATGAGTGAGAAAACCCTTCGAATTAAGGTTAGAGGCGAAACCTTATACGTTATACTAATAAGGAGAAATTTAGGACAAAGGTTGTAATTATGGGTAATGAGAGTGACCTATATTAATATGATGAAATTGGTATATTTATATGAATGTGTGTACATATATTATATACATGTGAAAAACGTACCCGCGCTACTTGCTATCCCTGAGGTTACCGCGCTGGGACGATCGTATCCTGTGTTGCTTTATGGGGATATTGAATCGTACCCTAGAAGATAGAGATCCTAGGTACGGGCTATTAAATTGATAGTCGGACGGTCTTAAGAGACGTGTGGGTATGTACTGACCTCTTGGACTTGGAATCTATGCTTCGCCTCAACGTTGTTTTGTATATGTTAATACAGTTCGAGAGTGATTCCGAACTTGTATTTCCCTTTATGTGAGCGATACGGGGATTGGATAGCAGAGTATGCCCGCACCATAGTTTAGTTGGGGTGCCATTATATATATATTTTATTCGAGTAGTTAATATATATATGAGGTTATAAACTTTGAACTGCCTACTGTGATTTGATAAGTAGAACATGGTTGTTGACTCAAATTAATTAAATACTTGTTTTGTGAAAATATGAAAAGGCACGGGGAAATCTTATTATTTAATGAAGCTAAAACGAGAGGAATACTACAGATTGAAAGTAACTTTTTATAACATTGTCATCGTTCAGTTTTGAAAACTCATGAGTAAGTTAAGGTAAACGAACCATTGGGAAGGTTAGTACGATAGGAGTGCACATTAGAAGAGAGGTGAGTATTTCTCAAGAGAGAGAGACGAACTAATACGATGTTGCATTGGCCTGTATCAATTTAAATACTTGCTTAACGTATTTTAAAATCAAACACACTTTCGGGCCCTGACCCGTTTCCTTTCTCTCTCTCTCCTGTGTATATATATGTATATTTTTCAGGTGCCCAGCCACAGGGGCGTCTTGCTTAGGATTCTTTGAGAAGAACGAGCTGCAGCTTAGGTGGGAGTTGCAGGTCCCTTGAGTAGACGGCTTCTGTCATTGACTCCACTCCTATTACTCTCATTTATGGGGCACGTGTCGCCCTTTTTATCATTTCATTTATTGTTGGGGATTTTTATATTTCAGTTATTCCAGTATTGTTTATGGGTTATGATTCAGGATGGTTTATGATTTTAGTTTTTACTATTGACATTCGTTTGGTGAATGTATGGTTTTATTTAGATTTCGTGGTGTGATTCTATAATGTAGAAATGTTGTCTTGTTATTAATAAAATCTTTTCTTTAATTAAAATTTGGAAGTTTGTATGAAAAATATTTTTGACACTTAGCTTAATTATTTAGGGTGTTAAATTGAAAAAATTATTTTTATCGACAGTGATGCTGAGAATGAACCAACTGTTTACCTTGATTTAATTTAATAAAGGAGTGATCGCCCGGTATTTAATTAGGCGGGGTGTCACAATTACTTAGTGGAATAGTCCTCATAATACATTCCAACTCCAATTATGATCCCGAAGAGAAAAGTGAAGAATGTGTTGACTATTTCTTGGATGATCGTGAACCTTCTAACCTACAACCCCAACATCTAGGGTCATCCTTGGGAGGTAATTAAAGTAGAATAAAACTTTCATGTAAAAGACTTCACATTACCTCTAATTCCCTGTGACCTAAATGACACGACTAGCAGACATAGGAGCCCGATTGATCTGACAACTATCGGAGATGAGTTTAAAAAACAGGCACCCATCAATATCCATAATGAAAAAAAATGCCGCTGAGAAGAAGAAAAAATAAATCATCCTCAGTGATAAGGAGGCCCAAGAGATGGAACGTCATTTTTAAGAAGCTAAGTGAAGTAAAAAGAGGAGGATGTACTAAACAAGACAGTTCCTCCACTTGCCCCAACTACCGTTCCCATATGAGCTGTAGTAATTAATGGTCCTCATCAGCATCAAAGGGAACGATCAAGGACTCCTCCCCCCAAGGGAACTGATCTCTCCCTTTGGAGATCTCCTTTATTAAAGGAAACGATCTAGTAAATGACGTCAATTCGAACCTTAGGGACTCAGAGGTTGCATACTCCATTACTCATGAGACAATGATGTCGACTGACATGATTTATTTAAGGGTATTTACTTCGGAGAGGATCCATAAGGAAGGTTTATGGCATAGTGTACAAGTAAATCACATAACTTCTTAGTTATTATTCACGTCTAATTTCATTTTTTACTTTTTTTCCTATATTCTGCACAATGTATGCAGGTCACTTAAGAACTTACTGATTGACTTGATTTCTATTGAAGGAATATAATCAATAATAAAATCCAACAAAACCTTAAAGGGGCAGCTCCTTGCCCAAAGTAAGGATTTGGACGACCTCAACAAAAAGTTGAAGGTTGAGGAAGACGAAAAAGATAAAGTGGTGGAAGAAATCGAGTGAACTCAAAATAATTTCATCAAAGTGGATGCCAAACTTGTCTAATTTAAAGGCCTCCTTTCAACATAAGGTCCTGTAAAAGATAATCCTCAGGAGGCAAAAGATTGGGATGAAGGGGGCCCGAGAGGACGATCTGGAGAAAGCCTACAACAAAGGATAGAGATCACCTCACAACTGGATTACTACAAGTCTGTTGCATTTAATAAGGGCCGGGTAACCTGTCAGTAGAAATGAAATGTTTGTGAGGGTCGTTTGGTCTACGTCGAACACCCACCCTTGGAGAATCCCTTGGGGATGACCCTTTGGAAAATTCCCCAGTTTCCAATCCTCTAAAAACCTAGGTCGTTGTTAATCAATTTGCCCCACTTGCTGCTGATATTCTTGGGGGGACCAACCCTGATCCTCCAATAACTCAGGTTCCACTACCAAACAGTCTTCCCTACCTATTGCAATCAATTTTGGTAATACCACCCTCAACCCTTAGTTTTTTCTATCTTTATTTTAATGTAATATTTATTGACCTTTCTAGGTAATTGCCTTGTAGGCCTCTGGCCAATTTTTATTTATCAATGAAAATCGTATTTCCATTTTACTTTCTCTCTCATTGGGCATTCGTTTAATTTTTGTGACATATCCAAAATGTTTGTTTTCTAATTGTGGCTTTGTAATTTGTGCTTAGAGATCATGTTAGGCCTTTTTCAAGTATTGTTTGTCATCCTAGGATTTTTTCCCTTAAGAGGAAAACCATATAATTCATTTGTAACAAATTGATCATGGACGACCTATTTTACTTAAGTTTGATCCATCTTTGGAAATTTCAGTCTAAGTTATTCAGTTCGACCATGTGGAACATTATTGTGGGGTCCAACATTAGACATGGCAGTGCAATTAATCATACACATATTTTAGTCCGGCCATAAGTAGCCTAATTTTAGGCTAGCAATAAGTAGTCAGTGATATGCATAATTTTATATCGACTACGAGTATACATTAATATGCCTAATTTTAAGCCGACCATATTTTCTTAGGGATATACAACCATTTTTAGGTGGATTTATTGTCAAATATAGGCAATCAACTTATGTCTGAGTTATACCACGCAGTTCTTACATGGTTTTTTTTACCTCTTCTAGACTGATCTACTTTAGATCATACCACTTCTAAAGTATGTTTTGGTTCTAAATGTAGGCAACCAATTGACGTCTGAGTTGTACCATGCAATTCTTATATGGGGGTTTGTTTTCAAATGTAGGTGACCAAATCATGTCTAAATTGTACCACACAGTCCTTATGTGGTTTTTTTCTCGATTTCTAGGCGATCAAACTTCCTTACCTATGGAACCACTAATTGAGTGGGTTTAATAAAAAAATATTTGAGACAACAAGTTTGAATAGTTTTAATGATTAACTAATAATTACTTTATTGTGTTTAAATAAAGAATAAAGTGTCTTTTAACGTCCTATATAACGATAGAACTTCCTAAGGTTCATAACATTCCATGACCTTAGGAATAGTCTTCCATCTACAACTCAACTTAATTCAACAAATCCTTTTCTCAATTATTTGGGGTCAGCTACATGAATCCTACTTTTTCATTCCATTTTATTTCATTTCGTGCAATATCTTCGGTTAAACCACGTGATATCATGTCCTCTATTACAATATCCCACCAAGTCAATTTAGGCCTACCTCTACCCCTTGTGTTACCATCAATACTAACGAAATTACTCTTTCTAATGAGGGTATCCATTGCTCTACACTTGACGTGTCCAAAATATCTAAGTCAATTTCTCTCAATTTATCTTTTATAGGAACTACTTTTACCGTTTTACGAATTTGTTTATTTATAAATATATCTTTTCAAGTTTTACCATAAATTCATCTTAGCATTTGCATCTCCGACAGACTCATTTTCTACGTATTTTGGTACTAACACTCTATCCTATATACACATGGAGGGTCTAATAGTTGTCCTATAAAAATTTTCTTATGACTTCAAAGGTATACACCTATCACACAATACGCTAGAAGCACTTCTCCACTTAACCCAGCCTGCTTTAATCCTATGTGTAACATCATCACTAATACCTCCATCTGTTTGGATAATCAAGCCCAAATAACGAAAATGATTATTTTTAGGTATCTCTTGACCCTTGAATTTCATCACATTCCTATTTGTCCTCATATTACTACTAAAATTTCACTCCACATATTCTGTTTTAGTCCTGTTTCTTTTGAATAATCTTGTTTCTAAAGTTTCTCTCCATAATTCCCATCCAGCATTGATCAATGTCTTAGTCTCATCCATTAAAAGAATGTCATCATCAAATAGCATGCACCATAAAAACTTATATTGTATTTGTCTAGTCAAAACCTTGGTATAAACTTGTATTAATTAGAAATTCATTACTTTTTCTAGTTGACGTTCTTACTATATTTATGTCCCCGTCATATTTATCTTTGATCACATCAATATATCTACAAGTCACTTATTTTTATGTAGAATCCACCATATTATATCGATTGTTATCCTATTACATACCTTCTCCAAATCTATAAAAATCATATGAATGTCCTTATTTTTCTACCTTTACCTCTCCATTAATCTCCCCAATAAATAGATTGCTTCCATTGTTGACTTCCCAAGCATAAACCCAAATTGATTCTCAAATACTATTATTTTGAATCTCAATCTATATTCAATCTCTATCCCCCAAAGTTTCATTGTATGACTTATTAACTTAATACCATAATAATTTGAATAACTTTGTATGTCCCCTTTATTTTTATAAATAAGTACTAAAACACTCTTTGTCCATTCATCGGACATCTTATTAATCATTATAATTCAATTAAAGAATTTTGTAAGCCAAGATAATCCTTCCTCCTCTAAGCATTTCCAAATCTCAATAAGGATACCATCTGATCCTAAAGTCCTCCATGTTTTTATCTTTTTAGAGCAATCCTAACCTCTTTTGTCTTAATTTTGCGAAAAAATATTTTCTTGAGTCTCCTTAAGTTTCTCTATATCTAATATACTCCCATTATCTCCATTCAATAATCTCTTAAAGTAGTTTTTCCAACATTCTATAATCTCATCATCCCTGATCAAGACTCTCGAACCATCACTTTTAATACACTTAATGATATTAAAATCTTTTATTTATTGTCTATAAGTTTAGCAAACTTATAGATAATTTTTTTCTCTTCTCGTGTTCCTAATTTTGTATAAAGATCATCATACCCCTTTAACTTATCATCTGTAACCCGTTTCTAACTTCCTTTTTAGCCCATTTATATATCTCAAAATTTCTTCATTTCAAGTTATTTGCCATGCTATAAATCATTTCCTTTTGATTTTTACTATGTTTTGTATTTCTTCATTCCACCACCAAGTTTCTTTAGATTGTGCCTCCTGCCTTTTGTTACTCTAGGAATTTCTTTTGATATTCTCCTACTGCATGTGGCTATCTTATCCCACATTATGTTTGTCTCCTCTTCGATATTCCATGACGCTTCATTTAATACTTTATCTTTAAATTGTTATAATTTCTCTCCTTTTAAGTTCCACCACCAAGTTCGTGGTTTAATCTTTTCTTTTCACATTTGTGATTGATTTTTAATATTTATATCCAACATCATTATCATATATTATGAGGTTCAACTCTATCTCGGAATAACCTTTTAGTCTTTATATGTTAATTAATCTCCTTTTCTGGTAACAAAAAAGTATATTTGGCTCTTATGTGTTCCACTTTTATAAGTTATCAAGTGTTCAAGCCTTTTTTTTAAAACACGTATTTACTAGTACAAAATTATAAGCCATCATAAAATCTATGATAGACTCTCCACCGTCGTTCCTATCTCCAAAAGCATATCCTCCATATACTATCTCATATCCTACACGATCTTCTCCAATATGACCATTAAAATCTCCCTCTATATAGACTTTCTCACGTATGAGTATTTCCTAAATTAGGTCATTCATTTATTCCCCAAATTGTACTTAAGTGTACTTATCTAATCCTACTTGGGGTGCATAAGCACTAATAATATTAATTATATTTTCACCTGATATCAATTTTACAACAATAAGTCTATCACATTTCCTAAAAATGTTTATGATATCATCCTTAAGGTTCCGATCTATTATTATTCCGACTCCATTCCTATTTTTATGTTTTCTTGCATAATATAATTTAAACCATGTATTTTTTATTTCTCTAGCTTTCTCACTGACCCATTTAGTTTATTGTAAACAAGATGTGTTAAATTTTCTTCTTATCATGGTATCCATTAACTCCATTCATTTACTTGTCATAGTCCTTATGTTACAAGTCTCTAGCCTAAGTTTACTATACTTGACCAACTTTTTTACCCGCAAATGTTCAGATTATTGCAGAAACTCTTGCATATTTCTCGCCGCATATGGGAACCGATATGACGCCCTTGCCTATTTTCGGGACACCCGGTGGTAGGCGCAATTCCATTTGATTGTTTTCAAGACTATCATACCCTTAAGGGGAATGTTATAGTGTTAGTACATATATTCATAAGATTCATATTCATAAGGATTTGACAAAGTTTTACAATGGCTGTCAGTTTCCTAACACAACCCTCCTCCTTTATCCGGGCTTGGGATTGGTAGTGTCTCGGTAATAATATAAGAAGTTACCCATGACACAGTAGGATCCCTATCAGTTCCATTAATTTCCCTTCTAATGGGTTCTTGGATGTGGGAAGCATCTTTCTGAGCACCAAGTCACTGACCATAATTTTTCTAACTCTTACGTTCTTGTTATGTTATATGGCCAACTCTTGTTGGTAGGCGACAAAATGTTTCAGAGCTTGCTCCCTTATTTTTTCATCTAGATTTAACTCATAGGTTATTTGATCATCATTATAACCATCTTCAAAGATTTTCAATCTGAGCATTAGAATCCCATTCTTTAAAGGGATGACCACTTCTATACCATAGGCAAAGGAGTATAGAGTCTATTATGTTGGATTTTTTAGTGTTGGTATCTACACCCAAAAAACATAGGGAAGTTCATGCAGCCATAATTTTTTTGCATTCTATAAGCAACGCTTTATTCCAGATAAAAGAGTTTTATTAGTTATTTATACTTGTCCATTGCACTAGGAGAAGACTACCGATGCATAATGAATTTTAACTCCTTGTTCTGCATAAAAATCACGAAAGGAGTCTTTATCGAACTGCATTCTATTGGCAGTAACTAGTGCTCTTGGGATTATAAATTGAGTGATGAGGTTCCTTCAAATAAATCTCCTAGCATCCGCTTTTATGATTTGGGTGAGCAATTTAGCCTGAGCCCACTTTGTGAAGTACTCGATCATCGTAATTAAATATCTTAGATTCCATATTGCAGCAAGTAATGGTCCCAATATGTCCATTCCCCATTGCGAATGGCCGTTGACTAGTGAGCGGATTTAGATCTCTCGCAAGCTTCTTAGCAATCGAAAAAAACTTCTGACATATGACGCACTTTTGAACGAACATCACAATATTATTTTTCATAAAGGGCCACCAATATACTTGAGAGATCACCTTATAGGATAGTAATCTTACACGTGTGTGATCCGTAGCTGCCTTCATGCATCTCACTTAATAGTCCTTCCACTAGGTCGGGGTGAATATAATATAGTAAAAGGGATGGTGAATGATCACTGATGAATATTATCCTCAGAGTTAAGGCAAAATCTAGTCGACCTGATCCTCAACTTGTATGTCTCTTTACTATCTGGTGGTAGCTCGTCGGTCTTTAAGTAGGATAAGACGTGATACTTCTAAGGTGAAGCTAAATCCACTTGGAGAACGTAAAGAACTTGATTCTTTAATGCTCACTCGGCCTATGTATTCCACTTGGATCATCCTTTTCAGATTAGTATCGGTAGCTTAAACTAAACAAAAAAGAGCATCCGCATGACTATTATTGTTCATTGGGTGCTACCCTATTGAGGAAGACTTAAACTTCCCAAGAAGATCTCTCACCTTATTCCATTAAGTAATCATTTTGGAGTCCTTGTCCTCGTATTCTTTATTAAGATGGTTTACGATCAGTGTAGAGTCACAATACACAGTAATGCGGTGAGAACTTAGATTAATTGCCCTATGGAGACCATGAACAATGTGTAATACCCCGTAATTTTATTGATATTTATTTAAGGGGTTAATTAAATTAAATGTGAACTAATTGAAAATTAATCCGGATATAAATACTAACGAGATGTGAGTTGGTATTTGATTATGATGTGTATATATGGCAATATATGAAAGGTTCTAAAAAATGCGGGGCGTGATCGAGGCGTGGAGGCCAAGCCTTAAGCCTTAGAAGCCTAGGCGGGCCTTGGCGTCAAAAGGCGTTTAGGCCTTCTTAATATATTTTAATATTTTTTAACCATAACAAGGCTATTAAAAAACTAAAATTGTACATATCATAAAAATATGTCTGAATATTTGCAAATTAAAGTACTATTTGATTATTTTGGATGAGATAATGGTCTGGTTTGTAAAAAAATTCTTTAAAAGGCGATATCATTTCACTAAAGCATTGTTGTTTTTAGAAAAAAGTGCGCCTTAAGGGTTTTACCAAGAATAAGGCGTGAAAATCTTAAGGCGAGGCGCTTCTCCCAAGCCTCAAGCCTAGGCGGGTTTTTTAGAACAGTATATTGAAAATATTAAAATTTTCGCGAGACTGAAATACGACAATTTGGGAAATTTAGTTGGGACGCGCGTGCCAGTCGCGTCAGAAATGTAATTATTTGAATTAAAAAGTGAATTCTATTTTTATCAACCGAATGGTCATTTTGAGTGCGCCAACGAGTCCGGAAGGGTCGAAATAGTCAGAAAACACTAGTCGGGGGTTTAGTTTGGGTCCCGGGGCATTTTTGGGCCATACCGACAACTTAAAAGGGCATTTTGGTAATTTTGAAATTTTGGGGATTAAAACCTACGAATTTTAAGAGTTAATTATATATTATTTAGGAACCCACTAAGCCCATTATCTAAATTAGGTGAGTAAGAGGGCTACGGGAGTTATAGGAGAGTTTGAAGAAGTTCCAAAAAGAAACCTCCAACCACCATCTTCAACCTTGGGAGAAAATCTGTAGAGAAAGGAGAGAAACAACCTTCATTCATCAACATCAATTCTGAAGAACAATCTAAGGCAAGTGATTTGGTATTTTTAATGCATTGAATATGTCTTCCATGCTTAGTGTAGGAATTATCTTATGTTGAACTTTTTGAAGAAAACCCATGAAATTTGTTGGAGAAACTTTGAATTTGGGTTAGGATTGCATGCAGTATGATAATGGACTGATTTAATACTTGAAGATTTATATATGATGATTTAAAAACGGATTTATGATGAGTAATTGGGCATAAGAAAATTAGGAGTTCATGTTCATAGGGTTTGGGGAAATATTTGAAGATTCATAGTAATTCCATGATAATTTGTAAGATTTGACCTTTAAATATGTTAAGGAATGATCTAGGGTGATTAGAAATGGTTTATATACGTTAAAACATAATTTGGATGGTCTTAGGGTGGATTTAGAGGAGAGAAGAATTGAGAAAAACGGATTTGGGAATTTCTGGGCTGAAACTGCCATCTCGTTAGAAGACCTGCTTAGGTCGTTCGAACGACCTCGTTCGAACGAACTTCTAACGAGATGACAGTATGACTTCTAACGAGTTGGTATTTCGTTCGAACGACCTCGTTTGAACGAGACTTCTGACGAGTTGACATAAAGGCCTTTTTGGCCTGAATTGATTTCTAGTATCCCGTAGACTTATTTAAATAGTGAGATAACCTTCCCTTATTAACTATTGGGTATAGTTGGGAGATTGGGTACATTGAGGAGTAAAACTTAGAATAGTGTCTTGAACCGGATGACATTTGTGGATTGGGAAGCTAGTAACTAATCACGAAGTGAGGATAATTGATAACGTAAATATATATAAGCCGGGGACTTGTGATTTGTATAACACTAAGTGTTGGTATAAGAACGAGAAGTATACCACTAATAAAAATATTGTAATATCTAAGATGTGAGAATGCTTAGTATATGTAGTTATCTGTGAATGACATACCTACCGTACTTGCTATCATGGGAGGTTGGCGATCGTTTAGGGCCATCTAATCTTTGTGTGCCTACGGGGGGGATTTAGATTGGTACCTCGAGGACATAGGTCAAAGAAGGACTCATTGAGAAGTTAATAAGTCTGATGATCATGGGAGCATAGGTATGTGCGTGACCCATGTGATGTGAAATATGTTCGCCTCTGTTGTTTGTGATTGTTGTTAATGAAACGTTTCCTGAGAGATTCAGAATACGTGGTCCTCGTGTACGTGATGTACCAGGATTTGATAACAGAGTATGTGTGCACCGCATGCTTAGTCTCGGGGTGCTAGTATTGTATATTTATGGTGAGAATAATATACTGTTGATTGAAATGAATTGTCATGAATAATTGTGACTATAAATAATAGCAACGGGTTGTGAAGTGAAAATGTAAGATTTCTAATAAATTGCAGTGCTAAAGTGGGGAAACTATGTAATAAGGTACAATACTCTATTAAATAGAAGTTGTAGGAATTTGAATTGGATATCATATAGAAATGTTAGATTTAGCATTGGACTGGATAGATATGGGAGCAACTAGAATGGGTACGAGTACGATAGGAGTGCACAATTAGTTGAGAGGTGAGGAACTCATGTGAGTGCACACACTATCATGTACTTTATATTCACTGTTTAATGATATTAAACACTTGCATATTTTTAATTTATTTTCACAATCGGGCTCTGACCCGTTTGTTTTCAAATCTATTTTTGTAAAAACCTTTTTAGGTGCCCAGCCACACGGACACCATGCATAGGAGTTCTATTCAGGTGACGTGCTGTAGCTGTTGTGGAAGTTACAGGACCTTGACAGTAGACGCCTCCATTTCTGATCTTGACTCCATTATCAGTTTTTATCATTTGTTGGGCATGTCGCCCATTCCTTTTAGAGACATCTTACTTATTCAGTTATTTCAGACTTTGGGTTGTAATTAATTTTAGTGATACAGACTTTGTATTATTTATTTTGGAATTCGGTTTGTTGTGAGGAGTTTTTCCTCCTGACTCATTATTATTGGTTGGTTATTCTATTGTGACTATATTGTGTTGGTTATGTTAATTTTTCATAATTCATTTATTGCATGTTAATCGGATTTAATTTAAAATGGACAACTCACTTATTAAATAATAGGTGGTTAGTAAATATTAAAATGATTTCGACAGTGATGCTAGGAACTGAACCAACTTGGCATTTTGTATTAATTTAATAAAGGAGTAGCTACCCGGTATTTAATTAGTTGGGGTGTCACACAATGGACTCACATTCTTCCTCTTTGTTTGATCCTTTGAACCTCAATCTAATGGATTTCTCAATGATATTATCTTACGGTGTCATCAGAACTATTTCAACTCAAGTGCCACTCTTATTTAAGGCATCATCCATGAAAAGTTTCCAAGTGCATGCATCTTCACTACCTGTCGATGACTCCAAAATGGGATTTGTGATAATACGTAAACATTACGTATTTCATCTCTCAAACCTACGCATTTTAGCCCCCTCGGGTGCCTTAATCTCTATATTTAAGCCCGTTTACCAAATAACCTCTGTTTATATTGTTAACATGCTATATGAGGTATAATTGGGTTTTTATAGGTATTAGGTACTAAGTATGAAGTTCAGACGCATTCCGGTGAAGTTCCGTACGCAATCGCACGTTCAAGGGTATTTTATTCTTTTCACAGCTTGGTACCTTGCCCGACATCTCACGGAAGTTGTATCCCTCCTCGTTAGCTTCGCGTGGCCGTGAACGGTGCGCGATTCCGAGTCTGTATGAAGAAGTTACGGCGATTTCAGCGGAGGGAAAAATAATGAATCAAAAGAGGAGAAGAAAAGATACAGTGTGCTGCTGCTGCATTATGCCCTGCTTGATCGATCGATCGACGATTCTGGTCGATCGATCGACCATTCTGTATTGTCGAAATTTGGCCTTGGTCGATCGATCGACCAAAGTGGTCGATCGATCGAGGCTCTGTTTTTTGTAAATATTTTCATTTCTTTTCTTTCTTCTTTTCTTTTATTCCAACTTACTATAAATACAAATTTTGTTGTAATAAGAACATATATTCAGTAGATACACGATTTTAGGTTAGTTTAGCTTAGGATTTTCGGTTTTTTGCTTAGTTCTTCTTCATTTCTCTTTGGTTTGACACCCCATTTGGATTGTAAGTTGACTATTCATCTCCCCTACCATTAATATAGTTTGTATTTCTTCATTTCTTGATTTCTAGTTAATTTACAAGCTTTCTAATTTAGGTTTACATGCTTTGTTTACATGCTTTGATTTACTTGCTTTGTAGTATAGTTTTATCGCGTTTATTTACCGCTTCCATTTACCGCGTTTTTAACATGCTTTCTAGGTAATTTAAATTAGGTTGTGCTTGAATTGAACTCACTCGAGTTGACGCGTTGCTTTGCTTTGGTGATGGAGTTTATGGGTCTATTTCGGGTGCATTGTCCTAGTTGTTACGCCTAGGAGATTTGACGGGGAATATCATGTATGTCCCGTGCTTATGACCTTTCGCGCGTAATTTCTGGGATATTTATTGACGCCAAAATCTTATTAGGCTTTTATGATGATTTAGGGCGTAATAATACTTGATTTAATTAACTGTCGAAACGAGACGCACTTGTAATAACCCGTCGACCCATGTAACCATTTTATACTAATTAACTCGGGTGAGGGATATTTGACGCAACCTATAGTTTTACTTGCTTTCATAATCTAGTTTCAATACCTTTCCTAGATTAACATTTCCCTTTATGCATATTTTTCCTTTTAGTTTGTAATCATCTTTTACATTTTTATTTCGTAGTATTAAATCACTTGAATTCTAGCATCTTGTCCCAGTGGATTCTCGATACCCGACTTACCGCTGTGCTTACCTCGCAAGTGTAGTAGTAATTTAGGTTTTTGTATTGAGTTGGCGAAACGAAAACAACGATTAGCGTCTTTACACGCGCTACTTTTCGCACGTCGATCAAAATGGCGCCGTTGCCGGGGATGAGTTTGTTTTAGACTTTATTTGATTTAGTATTTCATAGTATTTTCTTTCTATTTGTATTATTTGCTAATATTTTGCAGGACTTCCACATTTGAGCGCTTAGAAACGCTCGAATTCTTTCCGCGCGCACTTACTTTGTGAAATCCGCCACTTCGAGCCATTTTTGGGGTAAGCATGTCTTATTCCAATTCTTTCGGTAATCCATGTTATAATTCTCAAAATTCTCGCAGGCCTATGACTTTCGATGAATACTTAGCATCCCAAAGTAAAACAAATTCAAATATGACTTTGGGCGAGTATAACGAAAATCAAAACTTAGGTTATTGGAATTTTGATGATGATGATAATGATTTTGGGCCTTTACCTCCTTATAATAGGAATTTTGAAACGAATTCGAATAGTTTTCAAAATTCCTATAATAATGAGTTTAAGTTTAAGTTCGATGGTAATTTTCAAAGTTCCCATTTGCATGCATCCGCATCTCGACCCATGACATTCAATGAGGGTTTGCGTATATATGAAAATGAGAAAATTGAAAATCGCTATCGGGAAGAAAATCATTCGTGGGAACATGAGTTGGATTTATTATTTGAGTCCGACGATAATTTTGCTTTCGAGACTTTCGAAGTCGAGGAATGTTTTGAACCAAATGAGGTACTTGTACCTACTTTGGAACAAGCCATTCTAGACTTTGCCCATCTCGTAATAGATATTGAAAGTGAGGATGAAAATGATGTAATATCTATTTGCAATGAAATGATTTCTTCTTTGGCCCCCAAAGAAGAACATTTCATTGAAAATGATATTATTTCCTTTGAAATTCCAACTTCATGCGATGATTATTCATCTCATGAGTTTGAATTTCTTTCATCCCCATTTTCATTCTCTATTACCCCGCCGGAACAAGTACCCGATGATTCGTTTTCAAACTTTAATGTTTTAAATCCTATCGCCGATGAGGAGTACTTGCTCGAGTCGCCCTCCACAATCGTATCTTTGCCTTTTTGTGCACCGCCTCCCATTCCAATTTCAAAATCATTGAGAGGATATTCGGCTTTTCTCGGTCCCCACTTGTTTTTGTCACCCGCCTTATCCAAATCACCCATCCTCCCTCCCAAAATTTTGATTGGGGATGGTTCCTTTCTTCCGCCTTACACATGCCTTCCGTTGTGCAAACGGAATCCATATTTTCCGGAGGGCATGCTTGTATGTGAGGGTACACCGGTTATCCTCCAAAGTCAAATTGTTTTCACGGTGGACCCTCAGCTATTTAGACTTCTAGTGTATAGTTAGTGTGAAGCGTAAATAATAGGTTGTATATAGTTAGCTTTTTATTCTTTCTTTCCTTTTTAATTTAATCTAGTGTAATTAGTTAACTTTTTGTTATTTGTTTTTTCTATGCTCGGTACTAACTTGTTTTGTAGATTCTTTGGACTTGTTCTTATGGGGATCGCTCCAATTTTGGGTAATATCGCTCTTTTCCTCTCTTTGACTTGGTTCTTAATTTACATTGAGGACAATGTCAAGTTTTAAGTTAGGGGGTGTGGTATATTCTATCCATTTCTTTATTTAGTCCATGTTTTTGCTCACATGTTAGTTACTTAGTATGCTTTTCTTAGAAAAATTAAAAATTTCAAAAAGATTTTCTTTCTTTTTTCTCCTTTTTGGGCTTTTTGCCTTTGTTTCCGATGATAAATTTTAATAATTACCCGATCCAATAGACAACCCAATGATGCATGTTCTCGATTTTAGAAGTTATTAGACTTTAGTATTGATTATTGATATTATGAATAACTTCATGAATTAAACTTTAATCCCATGAGCACATGCACTTTTATGGTTATATTGATTTGGTTTAAGATTTTTATAACTCGGTAATCTTTTGTTCCATTGTATATACTTACACCGAGTAAGCTATGTACCTTTCGTCGTTTGTGAGTGTTATACACTATTCTTTTCTCATTGAAAACGTTGAATTCGTTGGTAATCTCACTATTGTTTCATTTGACCGTTCATTAATTGAGTTCATACTTGAAATGTGTTACTTGAGCATGCTTTTCATATATTGTTTTGATTCGAGAATTACGTAAACTTTGTGAAATGATCATAGGCATTCTTTGTTATATCACCCATATTAGTCTTGACCTCACCCTTATATGTTTACCCTCGTTAACCCCTTTGAGCCTAAATATAGCCTTTCGTTTCATAACCCCATTCCCATAACCAACTCTAAATTGGAGTTTTAGCCCACATATACACTTTCCATACCTTTGTTTGGTTTGTTACTTGGGATTGAATGATGTTATTATGACGTCGGTTGCAATTTAGGCATATAAGAGTTTGAAAAGTAAAGAAAAGAAAAAGTGAAGAAAAAGAGTGAAAAAGAGAAAGCAAAAAGCAAAAGAAAACAAAAGAGAAAATGAGAAAAAGAAGAAAAGAAAAAGAAAGAGAAGTTTGTATATGTTGTATATAGTTCAATAAGCTTTGATTACTCTCCCCGATGATATCTAATGCCTTCTTGGAACTTATTTTCAAATTTTGATATTCCTGCATTATCCCATTATCCCGAGTTTTCATCCCAAACACTTTAAATCCGTACACTCCTTTCATTTCATACCCTAGCCATACCTACATTATAATACTATTAAAGTCTGTGATCTTAGGTTGATTTAATTTAAAATTCATAACGATTGTGATAATCTGTGAAAATGCATTTAGCCTCTTTTAGTGTGCGGTATCTTTCATTGAGATTACAGTTTTTCAGTTTATATATAGCGTTCTTCTTTTGTGACATGTGTGCGGCCTAGTTTCCATTTACGTTTACTCTTTAGCCCGCATGTTCCGTGTGTTACCTCCCTATTTCGAGTGAATTCACCTAATGAGTGTAATGCCTGTGAGGATTGAATATATTCTTGCTTTAATGTTTATCCGATTTATATAAGTTTTTCGCCAAATCACACTTTGCATGTGCTCGCTCCCCTCCCACATTTTAAGGTTTCAATTCTATGAGGTGCATTCTATAATGTTAATGATTTGGATTTTTTTTTAATTCATTCAATTTGCTAATAATGCGTATGAAATCCTTTTCTCTATTGTTGGGCGTGTCGCATGTTGGTTTGGGCATATTTTGAGGAAACCATGTGATGTTTGTGGGTATCATCCCTAAAAACCCTCACGAGACGACATTCGTCCACTAGGGTGACCTAGGGGTTTAACGGCTTATTGCATACGCTAAATGCAATCGAATTGCCCGCAAAAGTGGCCTTTTGCTTTTATACCATACTTTTGTACTATCTCCCGCTTTTGGTTTGCTTGTAGTTCTTGTTGCATCCTATTTCATTGCTAGGGACTAGCAATGTGTAAGTTAGGGGGTGTGATAATATGCAAATATTACGTATTTCATCTCTCGAACCTACGCATTTCAGCCCCCTCGAGTGCCTTAATCTCTATATTTAAGCCCGTTTACCAGACAACCTCTGTTTATATTGTTAACATGTAATATGACGTTTAATTGGGTTTTTGTAGGTATTTATGTACTATGTATGAAGTTCGGACGCATTCCGGTGAAGTTCCGTACGCAATCGCACGTTCAAGGGAATTTTAGTCTTTTCACAGCTTGGGTACCTTGCCCGACATCTCACGGAAGTTGTAGCCCTCCTCGCTAGCTTTGCGTGGTCACAAACGGTACGCGATTCCGAGTCCGTATGAAGAAGTTACGGCGATTTCAGCGGAGGGAAAAATAATGAATCAAAAGAGGAGAAGAAAAGATGCAGTGTGCTGCTGCTGCATTATGCCCTACTTGATTGATCGATCGACGATTCTGGTCGATCGATCGACCATTCTGTATTGTCGAAATTTGGCCTTGGTCGATCGATCGACCAAAGGGGTCGATCGATCGAGGCTCTGTTTTCTGCAGATATTTTCATTTCTTTTCTTTCTTCTTTTCTTTTATTCCAACTTACTATAAATACAAATTTTGTTGTAATAAGAACATATATTCAGTAGATACACGATTTTAGGTTAGTTTAGCTTAGGGTTTTTGGGTTTTTACTTGGTTCTTCTTCATTTCTCTTTGGTTTGACACCCCATTTGGATTGTAAGTTGACTATTCATCTCCCCTACCATTAATATAGTTTGTATTTCTTCATTTCTTGCTTTCTAGTTAATTTACAAGCTTTCTAATTTAGGTTTACATGCTTTGATTTACTTGCTTTGTAGTATAGTTTTATCGCGTTTATTTCTCGCTTCCATTTACCTCGTTTTTAACATGCTTTCTAGGTAATTTAAATTAGGTTGTGCTTGAATTGAACTCACTCGAGTTGACGCGCTGCTTTGCTTTGGTGATGGAGTTTACCAGTCTATTTCGGGTGCGTTGTCCTAGTTATTACGCCTAGGAGATTTGACGGGGCATATCATGTATGTCCCGTGCTTACGACCTTTCGCGCGTAATTTTCGGGATATTTGTTGACGCCAAAATCTTATTAGGCTTTTATGATGATTTAGGGCGTAACAACCCTTGATTTAATTAACTGTCGAAACGAGACGCACTTGTAATAACCCGTCGACCCATGTAACCATTTTATGCTAATTAACTTGGGTGAGGGATATTCGACGCAACCTATAGTTTTACTCGCTTTCATAATCTAGTTTCAATACCTTGCCTAGATTAACATTTCCCTTTATGCATATTTTTCCTTTTAGTTTGTAATCATCTTTTGCACTTTTATTTCGGAGTATTAAATCACTTGAATTCTAGCATCTTGTCCTAGTGGATTCTCGATACCTGACTTACCGCTGTGATTGCCTCGCAAGTGTAGCAGTAATTTAGGTTTTTATATTGAGTTGGCGAAACGAAAACAACAATTAGCATCTTTACACGCGCTACTTTTCGCACCTCGATCGATTTGACTGCTCGCCCTCGCCTTTTTCGTGATGTCGAAAATTTTGCTATGAAATGACAAGGCTTGACCCGCGAACATTGCGTTAGTTCATACTTGATGCCAAATTGTGCCAGCTCAAAGGACCACCTGGTCATTCTATTTGAGAGTTCATATTTTTTATTTCATATTTCAAAGAGATAGGTCATGGGGAAGATAATGGTATGAGCATCAAAGTAGGGCCTCAGCTTTCTGGCTACGGTTACAGATGCTAGAAATAATTTCTAAATATACATGTATCTGATTTTTGCCTTAAAGAGAGTATGACTAACGTAGCATACCAAACTTTGCTATCTATGATATAATATAACTAGTGCAATACTGGTCGCATGTTATGAGTTAATTAGGCATAAGTACAAACCTTCCTCAATCTTGGGGGTTGACATCAAGGGAGGAGATCCCAAGTACTGTTGAATTCCTTTTAAAGCTTGATCACACTCCTATGTTTAGATCGTGGGCCTTTCCTTCTTTATTTCTTGGAAGAAAGCTCGATATTTGTTTGACAATCTTAAAATGAAGCAATTCAGAGTGGCTAGTATTCCAGTGATGACCTAGATGTCTCTGATGTTAGTCAGCCTTAGGAATGGCAATTTTCTCCTAAAATTTGGGTCCCCGCGGATACCCGAAAAAAAATATCCGAAAAATCCCCGCAAATTCGGGGATCCAATCGGGTTCGGGGAGTAAAAAAAATCCCCGAAAAAGTTCGGGTCGGTTTCGGGTATAGCCTCGGGTCCCCATGGGGATACCCGAATCATTAATATATAATAAAATATATATATATATGTATATATTATAAGATGGACATAACCCTAACCCTCTTTTTTTTGTTCGTCCGCATCTTCTCAAAAAAACCCTCCAGTTATGTTAGAGAGCTCCCAATCCCTGCCTCATCTCCTCCATCATCTCCTCATCTCTGTTCGTCCGCCTGCCCCTCATCTCCTCATCTAAAAAAAAACCCTCATCATCTTGCCCCTCAGCTCCTTTGTTAGACATTCTCTTTTGGATTGTTCCTGTTGTTCATCACCCTACACGCCCCTCATCATCCTGCTGCCCAAAGGTAACACCCTCCTGTTGTTCTTGATTTATTATGCTTTTGAGATTTGTTATGTTTTGAGATTTGATTTGTTTTGTTATCCTGCTGCCCCTCATCATTACCCCGCCAAAATGATTTGTTATGCTTTGTAGATTTGATTTGTTTTGTTTCTTTGTTATGATTGATAGTTTCTTATTATAATTTGAGATTTTGGAACAAATATGCGTGTGATAATGTGTACTAAGATTTGGAACAAATCACAGTTAACTGTAATTTTAAGATTTAACAGATAAATCTCAGTTAACTGTGATTTTAAGATTTAACAGATTTGGAGTTGTAAATGAATTTAAGATTTAACAGATAAAATCTCAACAATGAAATTTGGAGATGTAAATGAATTTTTTATATTAAAAAAAAAAACGGGTTCCCCGCGGGGAAACCGATTCCCGTTTTAAACGGGGACGGGGATCCCCGAACCCGTTATAACGGGGAACAGGGCGGGGATGGGGATTTCTAACGGGGACGGGGATGGGGATGCTTTCCCCGACCCCGAACCGACCCGTTGCCATCCCTGCCTCCTGATATTTTTCAGATCCTTGAATTGATCTGGATTCACCTCTATACCTATGCAAAATACCAAATACCCAAAAAACTTAACAGAACTAACTTTGAAGACGTACTTAGAGGCATTGAGCTTCATCCTATACTCTCTAAGGATCTTGAAGGTCTTTATGAGACTTCTAATGTGATAGATTGCTTGCTTGCTTTTGACGAACATATTATCGATGTACACTTATATGGTATAGTCGCTTAACTTCTTGAATATTTAGTTACAATGAGCTGATAGGTTGGTCCTGAATTCTTCAAACCGAAATACATTACCTTATACCAGTAAAATCCTAAGATTATGATGAATGGGGTATTTTCCAGATCTGGGTCTAACAGAGGTATTTATTGGTAACCGGAGTACGTATCCACGAAGCTCATGCGTTTTTGTCTTATCATGGAATCCATGAGTTGGTCTATCTATGGTAATGAAATTTTTTTAAACTGTCTCTTTAATGTGGGTAAAGTTTATACATTTTCTCCACTTGTCGTTCTTCTTCGTGACAATAATAGTGTTAGAAATTCGTTTCGAGAATTGGACTTCTCTGATGGAACCAGCTTGTAGTAGGTTATTAACTTCTGTCTTTATAACTTTTACCTTCTCCCGGGCTGATTTACTCGACTTTTACTTAATCGACTTGATAGCTGGATCTACATGAGTTGATGATAAGTGATAGAAAATTCTATCCCTGAAAGGTTATATGGTTTCCATGTAAGACATTTTCATGGGTTTTGAGAAAACGAACGAGCTGCTTCGCTTTATCCTTCGGTAACTCTGATTCGATGAGGAATGTCTTCTTCGGTTGTGGTGAATTCAAAGGAACATAAATGAGTTCCTCCATCACACGTTCGATGAGAGCTAATCAAGTTTCTTATATCCTTGGTCGAATGACTTTTGGTTACTATTAAGGTTGATCCTCCTTTGAATCGTCACTATCCTAAATTTTATTTAAGTGATTCTATCTTTCTTTGATTGCTGACATAAAGTAACTACGAGCTGTTGTTTGATCTCCCTTAATCTCCATCACCCCTGGTCACTGAAGCACTTGAGTTTATAGTGAAGGGAAAAGGGGACATATTTCATCTCGTGAAGCCATCCTCTGCCCAATATGGCATTGTTGAGTGACTTTAATTGGATGAAATAGAAATACACCTCCTTATTAGTTAGATCAACCTTGATCGGTAGATTGATCTTCCCTAGGGGGTCTCTATGTCTCCATTAAAACTAATCAATTGCCTTATGTTAGTATCAAGGTCATTGATGTTGAAGCCGATTTTATAGAGCACTATCAAATACATGATCTCCAAAAATCTTCCTTGATCCACCAGTATTATTCTCAAATCTAATTTTGAACTTTGCAATGTGAGGATTAGGGAGTCCTTTTTTGAAAGGTTCACGTCGACTTGATCATCTCCGACCAATATAATGGCCCAATCAATGTCAAAGTATCTTATCTTCCTCTTAGAAATGTTGGGTTTGAACAAGTTTACATGGAAAAATTGTTGAATGTTGCCAACAATCCTAACCTTCTCCCTGAGCTTCTTGATAGTGAACTAAAGTGGATCGATATATTCGTGAATGGTAACGTTCAGTCCTTCTGGAGGAAGATCCTTATCAGACTTTTAAACCGTATTGAACTTTGTTAAATTTTTTTATCTTAGATGCGTTAATCTATTCATTGAGGTGCCCAACATGAACAAGCTCCTCTATATGATTCTTATTTTTTTTTTTACAATTTGTCATAAGGTGCCTATGATCCTAGTGATAAGTGCACCTGAGTTTGGTGTCCCTATCACTAAGATAAATGGTCATCTTAAGTTGCCTCTTGAGTTAGGCTTTGTCTTTTACTTGTGGGATAAGTTTATTGATGGGATCTTTGAAGATCGTCTCCAATGCCTTGTATTTGTTCTCATTAGCCTGAGATCTGGGGTGGCCTTTGGGACCTTAATTTTTAGTCCTTTCTTGGCCGAAGAGAGTTTATTTCCCCCTTTGGGTGCCTTTTTAGGTTTACTCCTCTTTTGGTTGCCTGGGGCCTCTACGTTAATGAGTTCATCCTCCACCTTGGCATACTTCTCAGTACGGGACACAAGATCATCCATCATAGATGCTGGTTTCTTCATTAAGGACTGGTAGAGATCACCCAATCACTGAAAATTATAAAGTGGTCCGACTATATTTATAAGTGGTAAACTAGGTTACACAAACACACACACTAACCAATTCAACTCGGTCCAAATTTTATCTCGTTAAATTATGTGATCCTAAACATTTAAGATATTCCAACTAAGTGAAAACAAACCTCAACCCAACAAACATAAGACATGAGATAGGGGAAAATTCCTTTCGGAATAAACCTACATTTTGCACTATTTACAACAGGGTATTATAAAAAGACAATAACAGATATATAAAACTTAGTGATCCATTAAGTGATGTAGAAATATCTTCACTCCTTATTGTGAACAACAAATGATGCAGATCCAACACCGTCCCACAACAAACTCAACTTGCCTCGATATCCACCGATCAGCCTCGGGAATCAGTAATTCTATTTTCTTCAACAGTACAAAACAATCTCTACAAGGGTATTGACATGTATTAGTATTATTTTAGGGTTTTATAAAGCTCAATAAATCATTCAAGGGATTTTATTTGCAAAAGAAAAGAGTTTTAAACAAACTAGGGTTTGAAGATCTTTTGAATGCGCATAAAAAAACAATTCTCGCCAAAAGTTCAGAGAAAAGATGATCGCAAGACCCCTTTTTATAGAAGACATGACTTTTGAGGTGACACAAATTTTGAGAAAAGTCGTTTGGACAAAAACAAGACCTTATTTGAACGAAAATAAGATCTCTTTTGAACCAAGACAAGTTTCATTCGAACAAAAAAATAATCTCGTTCGAACCATCTTTGAACAACGTAGGTTCAATAAACTGAATAAACCCGTTTGATGTTCGTTTCAATGAACTCTCAATCTTTTCGAATGAAGACATAAAAGTTGGTCGAACGACTGTAAAAAATTAAAAAAATCCTTTTGAAAAATCATTTTAATAACCAATCCTTGAAAATTTTATAAAAGAACCCCTGAACTAAGGGTTTATGCACAATCAAAATAAAATACCTTCTCAATAAATGTAGCGATGATCTCAACTCATTCGATCATTGATTGTTGCTCGATCACTAACTTTTCTTCACTTTAAGTTGTTGAGAAGTACGTAACGATGAAAGTGTAATGGAAATTGCCAAACAAAATAAATGATGAGAAATTATAAAACTTGCTCATACAAATATCCCCCTTTGTTATTATGGTACAAAATACAAACCAAAAACAAAACCCATAAGACAAGTTCAACAAATGCTCTCATAAACCCGAAAAGGAAAAAACACTTGTGACATTGTGTTCAGCTTAAAGTCTTCGTCATATAATTTTGTAAAATCATTAAGGTGGAAAATACCTACACATATGAAGCAAAACAAATACCGTGACGCATGGAGTTTAAAGAAAATGTAAAAATTCTCCCTTAATATGTTCTCTCTCTTTTTGTCCGTAATAGACAAAGGGTTAAAAACTAATACTGAAATGTTAGCATAATGAGATCCTAAGTATTAAATATCATCACAAAGAATAAACAATTAAGCACATGCGATGAAACTTCAAAGAGGCAACACACTATTTTTGAAATTTTGAATTTTTTTTGTTTATATAAAAGTACATACGTATAAAAAGTACATAACAAATAGTATATCATGGGAAAATCAACATAGGCATACAAAGCAAAGGTGTACGAAGTCAACGAGGTAATTCTAAAGAAAAAACTCAATTGAACCTTAGGTATAAATTTTTTTAATGAAGTGAAATTGACCCAACTTATACAAAATTCCATGAATTTTAATGTTTCTCAAATCAATACGAAGACCAATGCATTATACTTGTGGATATTATTAAGTAGTCTATAATTCGACTATCTTGTAATATTTTCAAAGTGCTGAAGATAAAGGTTTTACCCGTAAGGTTCCCCCCCTAATTTGCGTCCCCCCCCCCCCCCCCCCTCAATTTACCTTTGTTGAATGCACGTTTTAATTTATTTGTTATATCGCCTAGATACATGTCTTAGGATAAAAAGAAAAAAATTGGATATTGTGTTTGTTGTACATTTATTTATCTAAATAATCCATTCAGATCCCTATGTTGCACTCTCAAATTGGCATCAGAGCATCTTTCACCAAACTATCATAAGATTTTGATTTTTCTGCCAAAAATTTCCCTTGATATCAATTTTTTTTGAAAAATTATTGATCTTTGAAAACCTAGATTTTAATGGAAAATTTGTAAAATAGACTGACCATCTTTGATGGTACCAATTATGCTTAATGCATGGCTAGGATGAAGTCTGTCTTAAAAGCCATAGATGAGAGAGTCTTGTTAGTTTGTGAATGAGGGTGGACTCCTCCCACTATCACTGTTGATAATGTTGTTGGCCCTAAACTTGTTTCTTCCTTGATTGATGAGGAATTTAAGTGAATTAATTTCAATTCTCGTGGACTTAGTGCTATTTCTGGAGCCGTCACCTCTGATGAGTTCCGCCGCATGCTAGGTCTAAGGAAGCATGGGATACCCTCCATCTCACTCACGAGGGTACCAACGCTCTAAAAGTGTTAAAGCTTCAAAATTTGACCCCCCAATTTGAGAACATCACCGTGTTAGAGTCCGAGAGTTTTAATGAGTTTTATGCTCATTTAGTAGACATTGTTAATTCAAATTTTAATTTAGGTGAGAAAATTTTGGAGACAAGAGCGGTGAACAAGATTTTAAGGTCACTCCTCATCCACATTATTCCTAAGGTCACCGTGCTTAATTCATTAGGGATTCTAGACGCTCTTAGGTTAGAAGAACTTGTAGAAGTTCTTCAAGCATACGATATTACTCAGCATTAGAGGTAATCAAATTCCATAAACTTCAAACACATACCCGAGACTCTCAAAATCCTATCCCCAGTCACATAAATATAAATCTCAACTCACACGTCTCTAAAGGAGTGATATATAATAATGCGCCCTTCCTGTCACCAAGTCTTGAGCACTAAACATAGTAACGAGTTCAATCTCTCCGCTTAACACTAAACCCAATATACCCGGAATCATATCAGTAAAGTCCCTACACAACGGGATCAAATATCTCAAGACAACTATACTCTCCGAAGTCTCCATCATAACATAATATAAATGCGAGCTCGACCCTCTTGTAGGTGAGGCATCGCCAAAATAACACATCCATCCCTGGAACAACGAACACGATAGTCTTGCAATAACAGCCCCCCCACTATCATTCTAACCATTTCTAACTAGTCTATACTCAGGATAATATCATACTCGTATAACGCATGAGAACGAGTAATTCCAATAAAATATATACCACTATGACTACACCCGCTTCCTCGCTGATGAAACCAAATATAACCCCACTTTGCTACGAAAAAAACATAAACATAATAATATTATCGATCTAGCCTCTAAACTCGTCTCACACGCAAATCTAGTACTATTCAAAATACTGTACTCGCTCATGTCACATAAAGCATACCTCATTCACCCGAGAAAAAAACTCATATTTCCACCTTGCCAATCTCCCTGGCTGCTTAAATGGTTCCCAGACATGACACGCTTATCCGAATCGAAACAAAACTATCTTAATCATTGCCCCTGCTAGGGACCATACTGTCCTTTTGTCGGTCCTTGGTATCCTCGACCCTGATGGCTATCCTCGTTGTTCCCTTAACTCCACTGGAAGGAACATACTACTAGCTTTAACATCCCTAACTGCATCCACCTTCACTCGGTAGGAATTCAACTATATGAATCATTTTAATGGGTCCCTTGATGGGTCTCCCCCCTGCGGTGTTTCACTAGCACCATTTCATCCTGTCTTACCTTATGACGATATCCTTCAACTCTTTTATCTCCCTTCACAAAGAAGAATTAATATCATCACTGTCAAAAGCACGACATTGTCTCCATCTTCATCGATCGTCCAAGCAGAATTTCCTTTAAGTGTTGGAGACTCCTCTCGTGAGTCCATCACCCACTTAAGGACTCTTTTCTCCATTGTACCTACCTCATCGAGTACAAAGTTCGCTAGACAAATCATTTTTTTTTTTAGAAATGAGCCTATGTCCGGCCATTCTGTGATAAGTTCAAAACATCATTCACATCTTTTTTCTGAACAACATATGAAGGAACTTGCGGTCAAATCGTACCTAAGACCCTTCCATTAGCATAATATTTCACTTTTCAAATGTGGTGATTGACTCCCACCATTATAACACTGCTCCCACAAGCTAAGAAAAATTTTACCATAAATTTTCAGTTTTGGGTATACTACACTTTGCAGTATGTCAAAGCCTCTGGGCATCTTACATCCATTGGCTAACACACACAATCTCCACATTTTCTAAAATTCTAACGGGTGGTCCTCTTCAAAGACCCCTTTGACTCTCTCCCGTTCTAACCACGCTGTGTGAGTCTAATTTGGCACCACATTCTGCTATAGCGATACTTGAAAAAATATATGCTGCACCCTAGCAGTCTTTATAACCCCAACTTCCAGAGCAACAATAGGGGTGACCTCGACTATGGTCATCGTTCCCGAAATATTTTATAACTCCAACTAAGCCTGCCTCCTACTATTCTCACAATGACCCTCAGTGGTCGTCCTTCGCGTGTCGGCATAGGAAGCACACCCGAACGCATACAAGATTCACTATAATTATACATAATAGTAGGGGAAGGAAATCTCACCATATGAATCAACAATCCTAAGCATAGGGATCTATATCGAATAGAAAGCAACATTGAAAACGTAGTACGTCGGCACAGATTCCTAAAGACACAAGAACCTGATGCTCTGATACCATCTGTGACACCCTGCCTATTTTAATCACAGTTTATCAATCCTTTATCAAAATAAAACAATATTCCCATATGGTTCAATCTCAGCATCACTGGCGAAAATTAATTTAATTTCTAATAACCTATTAGGTCCGGTGTTAAATTTTAAACTTTATAATCTTTTACTTAAACGCACAACTAATCCATCTACACAATTAATATAAACATTAATTGAATAAAATAATAACCGATAACTCTCGGTAAAATATTAGTACAACCATATCGAATACGCACAAACAAAAAATGCGGAAAAAATAAAATAAAATAAATAAATGACAACATTTTGAATAACTTTTGCAATCTTTCCCCCGAGCTTTTGCATTATAAATTCTCACTTATAGTTTATCCGTTCATTTTGAATTACTTTCACTAGTTATAATATGCCATTCACATTTTAGTGTTATCAGTCTCGTATATAATATTCTCATCTTTATATACATATATCACATTTTTATTCCGGATTTTATTCTCCCAAATCTAATAAGAAAACATTAGACATCTCTTCTTTATTTTGTCCATATATATCTTTTCACATCTTCATATATATACAATATACTATACACATCAAGTATATCCATACTTATATATCACACACTATATAAGTATTATAACCATCCCTCGGAGCTATAAATCAACGGATACAATCTCTAGAATGTTATCATCTTCCAGGGAACACACATCATCCTGGGTACCACCATTCGGGGTCTCACGCCGACCTGATAAAAACATAACACAAAAGTAGGGGAAGCGATCATAGATCCTCACCTGAAAGCATGATCGAATCATACCCAAAAAGTCTCACCCATGATAAAGATCCATATTGCTTAAATAACTGGACGCTTTGACCTGGGGACTATACTCACCCTGCTCCTCAAGCCTGAGATTCACCCACATCGCGTAACTTCTCATGATAGCACTAGAGGGGTGGGGGTAAGTTTCACATAAATATATCATACACACAGATATATATTTACAATCATATATATATATATATATATATATATATATATATATATATATATATATATATATATATATATAATCAAATCTGTATATTCATGCCTATCTCACGTGGCATTAGCCTATAATCCTGAATATACCGATTCATATTAATTCATAAGTATACACACACTAATTTTAATCCCATAAGTATTCACTCACTTATGATGCAATTATTACATTGATTTCTTTCGAATATTAGCTTATCACGTCTAGCTAATATTCTAATTTCATGACCAACTTTGAAATAGTCATTGCATTTCTTCATCAACTCTGTATCATGAGCTGATAAAAGTTCAATCCTAGCCACAAACTAGCAAAGAGAAAATGAAAAACAAAATCAGCAATGATGCAAATAGAGCAAGTAAGAGATAAATTCCAGACGAACAACAAAAGTTCATTTTTATTCATCACGACAAAGGGAAAACAGTTCAGGATTACATCCACGAAACAATGCAATAAAAGACCCGAGCAACTTTACATCTTCTCCTTATTTCCTACGACTTCTTCGGACGATTTGGATGAAGGGGTTGGTTGCTCGGAGAGCAATGGCAGTTGCTCGGCAGTTGTGCTGGCTTGTTGGACTGGCTCGCAGGGTTGAATAATAGCAACAACAGGGACCTGCTCTCCTATCATAGAAGACTCATCTGATGTAGCTTCATCTTCTTCTTCTTCTCCACGAGAGGGAGGAGGGCCATGAGTATGACCCTGGAACAACTCAGAATCTTCAGCAACCTTCAATTTCTTCAAAGTTGCCACCTATCCATCCCTAAAATACTTAACACCGACATACTCCATCTAAGAAGACATAACAACCATGCCCTTATTCCAACCCTTGTCCCAACCAGCACTAAAAGATTTTTTAACAACAACTTTCCTTTTTACTCTCTCTGAGGAAGTCTTTTCCCTAAGGAGCTCTTCGGAAGACTTCAGTTTTTCTTCTACCTCTGTCTTATGTCGCTCAACATCTTGAAGCTTAGCAATATTTTCCACAACAGATTTAAGCTTGACCTCAAGCTCCTCTTTACTTTGTTCAGCATCCTTTAATTTCTTCTCCAACTCTTTGGAGGCAATCACAGCTTGATCTCGATTTAATTTAATAAACTTGAATTGTTTCTCCCATGCATTTTTGTCCTCCTCGTACTTCTAACGAGATTCCTTCAAAGATCGAGTTAATCTAACAAAATCTTCTTCTATCCCACCCGAGGAGGTGGAAGCCCGGATGGCTTCATATTTCTTCAAAATACTATTAAAACACGTCACGAGCTGAAAAAAGAAAGAATTTTAATTCAATATATGAATATAGTACTAGAAGATAAAGGACTCAGGCTAACGATACTTACTGACGTAATGTGTTGCGCAGCCAAAGTAGTAATTCTCTCACGAGAAAAGGTATCTTCAATGCCTTGGAATTCTGGGACAGTCCAAGATCTGATTAAGCCTATGGCAGAGCTCGGAGGAATAAGAGCTGAAACATTACCCTCAACATTTGAAGGTTGAGAGATAGGGTCAACTGGTATCTCAGTAGAACTTCATTTCAATCTATTCAGAGGAGCAGGAGCACTTTCAATTAAAGGTGCTATCTCTATTTGTGAAATGACAACAGTTTCACTCGAAGGTGCTATCTCTTTTGAAGGCACAGGGGGATTCTTACCAGTTTCCTTAGTAGCAGTAGAAGGGGGTACATATATATTCTTTGTCCCCTCATCTGGGATATTTTATTTATTTTTCTTTGCCTCTTCAGTGGCAAAGGTAGACTTGTCAAAAAATGCAAGATCTTTCCTCTTCTTCATCAGATCAGTAATAGGAGTACTTAAATCAGAAGAAGATCCTTCCACACTGGTTTCAGAAGTTGGTATCTTATCAAGATCAACCACCACAAGACGAGCAATGAAAGATGAGGTGGAGCTCCTGTATCACAATAAATAAGAAGCAGATCTAATGTGCTCCCCAACAATTGATTGATGCAAGCCCCAGATAAGTTTTAAATGTTTTATATTAACATCAGTCTCTTTTGGCTTCCTTTTACTGTCAACTGTAGCAAACAAAATTAATGTCAGTGATGCATTTCATCGAATACAAAGAAAACAAGATTTCAAAAATTAAAACAACCTATCCCATTGCCAAAAGGTGGACACCTGGGACCTTGGTACACATCATTTCCATTTAATGGAGGGTGTTGCTAATTTTTCATCACAACCCCATGATCAAAATAGTCCCTATTGGCATCGAGAAGATTGACAACTAAAGCTCTATTCGAAAACCTAGTTTTTAAATAAAAAGTAATGTCGCTGGTAACCCATCTATAACAATACATAATTTTTAGAATTCCCAAATGAATTCCATGAAGTTGATTCAACCTATATACACAATTCTCTACCCTCCATGTATTTGGAACTACTCTTGTAGGTATAATATCGAAATATTGGCAAAACTCCAAACACAGGGGATTTGGCGGGAAAGAAAAGCCACACTCAGCTACAAAAAGACTTGGGAACCAGTGTCCCTCCGCCAAAGAAAGTAAATCAGAAGGACAAAAAAGTTCTTCCAAAATAACCCAGGAAGGGATTGAAAACTCAGATCGAAATTTATCTAATGATTCAACAAGATAAACCATGGTGAATAAAGTAAATAAAGAAGAAGGAAGAAAATCTTACAGAAGAAAGAGAGATCGGTTGACAATGAATGATGGAAAGAACGAAGGCACAAGATAGAGAGAAAATGAAGAGTTCAGGAATACATATTTGAAAAGTAGAAGATAATGGGATTTCTGTCGCACTTAAATACTTTACCTCGGGAATAGAGAAAAGCAATGATTACAAGGGAAGACATTTGAATTTTCGGCGGCTAAAAGAAGAAAAGGCACAAATATCGAAGTGATCATAAAAATTCAAAATATTTATGAAGCTTGATATTGTGCGCTCAAAAAGGAATTAATGACAATGAAAACCTTCCTAAAATCCATGAAGACCAGTAATCTATGCAGTTTTCAAGCAAAATGTTCCACACTCTTATTCAAACCACAACTGTGAAACATTGGGGCTTCTGTTGATACCAAATTTAGTCTGCTGACGTGGACCAATCACTTGAAGACACATGTCAACCTACGTGGCAAATACAAATACTTTCAACGAACAACATACTGTCACCGAGCTACTCAGGCACTCCGAGCTACTCATGCGCTCCGAGTAACTTAAGCATACCGAGCACTTAAGCTGTCCGAGCTACTTAGCGTGCAGAGCATCCAAATCAAGAGAATCAAAAGGCGACTAGGCATTAAATGCGCATTATTATTGTACAGATGTATATGTCTACTTGATAACAGCGCATTATCTTTTCAAATGTACAGACTTAAGGCTATAAATACATTGTAACCTCCTCGTAAGAGGGGGGGACCCTGGGATCTCTTAGCAAAACCTATTATCGAGATTCAAGGTAAACAGTTAGTAATACAAAACAGTGGACGTAGGCTATTTTCATAAGGCCAAACCACTTTTAAAATCCTCTATCTTATTTATTCATTTTTATCTATGATTGATTAATTAGATATAATCTAGTTTTTTACATCAACAGATTGGCGCCGTCTGTGGGAAACGACTATACTTAGCATTTTCATCAAAATAACTCATCATCTATGGCTGAGAATCCAGAATTCAGTAATCGAAACACTGGGGTTCCTCCAAACCCTTCTACTCCCCCAAATATTCAAGATCTAGCTGGCATAATGGCTAATTTAGCCTAAGGCCAAACGACCATGCAAGAAACTATGCGTCAACTTATACAAACTGTTCAAGGTGGAGTTCCGACCCAATCAGGGCAACGAAGTGTTCAGAGAAATACCCATTTTCCATCTTCAAGAACTAGATGAACGCTATTCCCGGAGGTCTCTCAATCTAGACGTACTGACTCATATCGTACTGAGAGATCTAATGATCCTTCGTATCAACCTGGCCGGACCTCATCAGTACGAGTTACAGATTCTCAATGGAATGTCACTCTCACTCCAGAAAGGACTAGTGCTCTAGAAAGGTTGAGTAGAGTCTCTCCTTTTGATCGTTTGGGTCCTAGGAGGAATAGAAGTCCTCCTAGGATGGCATCGAGGAACTCTCAATGACCATACGACCTAAGGGAATGCTCTGCCCAATCACCTCCAACAGCCCGTAATGAAAGGTCCCAAGAGGAAAACTCAACGCGATCAGTCGCTCGAACAAATAAGCTCGAGGTGGGAAACGATGCACGGAAATGATCTATTCAAAGGTTGGAAGACAGGTTAGGGGAAATGGCTAAGGCCAAGAATCCCCTACAAAGAACTTTTATACAAGGGACACCATTCGTACAGGCAATCGTGGATTTTGACACACCATCAAAATTCAAAGCTCCTATGATGACACCGAAATATGATGGAGAAACTGATCCTGTCCTCCATATAGAATAATACCAAGCTGCTGCCGATATCTATGTAGTTCCAGACGAGATGAGATGGATGGCGTTTTAGGGAACTCTCACCGGGTCAGCTCAGATATGGTACAACAACCTTCCTCGGGGGAAGATTGCAACTTTCCTTCAACTGGCAAAGCTTTTCATAGGGAATTTATGCTTTGAAGAAAAACCAGTTAAATGAGTAGCACACTTACTGAGTGTTAGACAGAAGCCAGAAGAAAGTACCAGGGACTACATTACTCGTTTCAATAACGAGAAACTTGAGGTAATTGATTACGAGGAGAAAACAACAATTACTGCTATGATGAGTGGACTGTTACCGGATAAGTTGTACTATACTTTGTCCAAAGATCCACCTAGGACCATGGCATAACGGATGGCAAAGGCAGCCAAGATCATGAACGCTGAGGAAGCCATGGCTGCGAATAAGAATACATACACTAAGGAGACTAAGGTTGAGGCTAGTAAAATCGAGAAGAAGGATAAAAAAAACAATGGTGGAAACAATCAGTCGAAAGGTAAGCAAGTGCTGGAGCAGATGAGGAAATATGGAAATTATACTCCCTTGAAGGTAGATATAAATCACTAGGAGTGTGCAAAAAAAACCGACCGAACCGAAAACCAAACCGAACCGGCCCAAATTGAACCGAAACTGACGGTTTTTTTAGCCCGATTCGATTTGCGGTTTAAGGATTTAAAAAACCGACAATATCGGTTCGGTTGTTGATTTAGATAAAGAAAAAACCAATTTGAACCGAACCGAACCGACATCAATATTATATATTAAAAAACCCTTAAATATCTTTTATTTTTATATCCAAAAACCATTAACCAACTTCCAAAATCGACCAAAATTGAAAATCGACCTACAAAAAATCGACCAAAACTGAAAATCAGTTAGAACCGAACCGAACCGAACCGAACCGAAACCGATGTGAATTGAAACCGCATTTTTTTTCATCGTCGGTTCGGTTTCGGTCTGATTTTTTCCAAAACCGATCCGATCGGTTCGGTCTGAATTGCGGTCCAAAACTGAACCAAACCGAACCGACCCGTGCACACCCCTATAAATCACATTCTGAAGGAGATCAAGAACAACGAGGAGTTAGCCTGGCCAGGGAAAATAAAGGCAGATCCTGACAGAAGGGATAAGTCCAAATATTATGAATTCCATAAAGATCATGGTCACACGACCAAACGTTGCATAGCTCTCCAGAATGAAATTGAAGCACTCATCAGGCAAGGAAAATTAGCTAAGTATGTTGATCGCCAAAATGGTGGAAAGACCAGCGATCGAGGAGGGCAAAGATCTAAGTTTTCTCGCTAAGCAAAAGAAGACAAGAAGAGAGATCACGAAGATGATTTAAAAGATGACCCCGATCTCCCCAAAAGACCAAGACAACCAGAACGCGAGGTATTTTTAATCCATTTTGGGCCATTTGAATGTAGTGTCATTATAGGTGGAGATGCAGGAGGTGGAGATCTTACTGCGGAGAGGAAAGCTTACCTCAATGAGGCCCAAACTTACTTTTACATACAACGCATAAACTTGGCTGAAGATGATCGCCCAAGAAAGGTGAATAAGGGAAAACTGGTCATCGACTTTTTTAAGAACGACCTGGCACGTGTACTATATCCTCATGACGACCCATTGATGATCAAGATGAGAATGAAAGAGGTGGTGATTTCATGGGTATTGGTGGATAATGGTAGCTCTGCAGACATCATGTTCTATCCATGCTTTGACAGTTTGAATCTAAAGTTAGCCCAGTTGGAGCCATATCATAGGCCTCTCCTCGATTTTACTGGCGAAAAGGTCTTTCCACTTGGGATGATCAAGTTGGACATGCTTATTGGTACATGGCCTGCTTGCCGAATAGAACGAGTACGCTTTTTTGTAATGGATAAAAATGTCCAATCAGCCTACAACATCATCATGGGAAGGGTATGTATGAAGAAGTTCGAGGCAGTACCATCTACTGTACATCAATATTTAAAATTCCCAACCAATTTCGGAGTGGGAGTTGTGAAAGGCGACCAGAAAGTAGCTCTGGAATGCTACTATTCATCTGCTGAGTAGGAAGAATGAGAAGAATCCAGGAAGAAGACTACTATATATCAAGTGGATGAAACAGAGGATGCAGAGATTGAAACATTAGATCCTAGAGACGAGTCTCAGCTCGTGAAGGGCCAGGTCATGGAAGCTACCGAAAATATCATTCTGGACGACGAACATCCAGAACGAACACCCAAATTGGTGCGTCATTGGATGTATCATTAAAACAAGAACTGATAGCATTTCTAAGGCGCAGAAAATAAACCTTTGCATGGAGTTATGAAGACATGCCAGAGATATACCCGAGTTTCCTGTGACACGAGCTCAACGTGAATGAGGAGGTCAATCCAGTGAAGCAACAAAGAAGGGTGTTCAACCCTGAAAAGAATCAAGTTATACAGAAAGAGGTAGAGAAACTACAAAAAACCTTTTTTTATTAAGGATGTCAAGTATCCTGATTGGCTAGCAAATGTGGTGATGGTAAAGAAGAAAAATAATAAGTGGAGGATGTGTGTGGATTTCACAGATCTTAATAAAGCCTGTTCACAGGATCATTTTTCTTTGCCCCGAATCGATCAACTGGTGGATGCTACCTCGGGGCATGAATAGTTGAGTTTCATGGATGCTTACTCTGGTTATAACCAGATTAAAATAAAACCTGAGGACAGGGAAAATACCTCTTTTATGGGAACTTATCGCTATAATGTTATGCCTTTCGGACTTAAAAATGCAGGTGCCACATATCAGCGACTGATGAATAAGGTGTTTGCAGAGAAAATCAGTCATAACATGGAGGTTTATATCGACGAAATGCTGACGAAAAGTAAGAAAATTGCTGATCATTTGGTTGACCTAGCTCATACTTTTGATTAATTAGAAAAATATCAAATGAAGTTAAATCCCACCAATTGCATATTTGGAGTACGAGAAGGTATGTTTCTCGATTATATTGTTAACCAACGGGGTATCGAGGCGAACCCTGAAAAGATCAAGGCTCTATTGGAGCTACGATCTCCAACTACGAAGAAGGAGGTGCAAAGTCTCACAGGGCGAGTTGCAGCACTTAACAGATTTGTCTCACGAGCAACAGAAAGATGCCTCCCATTCTTCAAAACACTTCGAAAAACTTTTGAGTGGAATAGTGAATGCGAGGAGGCCTTTCAAGAATTGAAGAAATATCCGGGGACACCTCCATTGTTATCTAGACCAGTGATGGGAGAAAGACTATACTTGTATCTGGCAGTTTTCGAGAATGCAGTTAGCTCGACATTGATAATAATGGAGGCCGAAGTGCAGAAATCACTCTATTACACCACCAAGGCCTTCCGAGGAGTAGAGATCAGATATCCAAGACTGGAGAAGTTAGCACTAGCACTGATCGAAGCAAGAAGAAGGATGAGGCCATACTTACAAGCCCATACTATAGTAGTGTATATCGATATGCCATTAAGACAAGCTCTGTATAAATCGGAGAAATCAAGAAGATTGATGTACTGGGCGGTAAAACTCGATGAATATGACATAGTTTATGAGCCTAGGTCGTCACTTAAGGGACAGGCCGTAGCGAATTTTATCGCAGAGTTTACTCACTCTGATACCTCCGAAGAGTAGGAGTTTAATACAGACCAACCCGTGGATGTTACGGGATCATCGAATTTAACACCCGACTAACTTCCATCCGTGGGCGATCAAGAGAAGATAATCAACAAGCAGCGAGAAATATTGGGGGAAGACAAAAGGAAGCATCAAATATTCCACCGAGGAACTCTGTCTGATCAAGAGTTTGATAATGAAGTACCTGTATGGAATCTGTATGTGGATGGCTCTTCGTGTGCCACAGGCAGTGAAGTAGGAATTGTGTTAAACAATCCTGATGAGATTGATATAGAGTATGCTCCACGTTTTTAGTTTAAAGAATCTAATAATGAAGCTGAATCTGAGGCTATGATCGTGGGTCTAAGTCTGGCCAAAACCATGAAGGCAGAGCATGTCGTGGTATTCAGTGATTCACAGTTAATCGTAAATCAAATTCTCGGGTTGTATGCAGCGAAGGGAGAACTAATGATCAAGTATCATGCAAAAGCTCTAGAGGTTGTCTCGACTTTTACCGCAGTTCAGTTGATCAGAATACCGAGATTAGAGAATGCAAGAGCTGACGCCTTAGCTCCGTTGGCATCAGTAACACGCACCGAGCTACGAAGAATAATCCCAATAAAAATCCTGGTAGATCGGAGCATAGACGAAGACTTGATGATGAACTTCATTGCCCTCGACTTGGGACCATCCTGGATGGATCCCATCAGGGCCTATATCGAAGAGGGGACTGTGCCACCTGATAAACTCGCAGCCAAGAAACTGAAGTTTAAAGTTTCTCATTACGTATTAACCAGTGGCATTTTGTATAGAAGAGGAGTTATAGCAGGACTACAAAGATGGTTCCACCCCCTCGAAGTTAAAGACTTGATATAAGAGGTTCACAAAGGGTCTTGCGATGCCCATGTAACAGGTCGGACGCTTTTGCAAAGGATAACAACATAGGGGGTATTACTGGACAACGATGAGAGCTGATTGCGCAGCTTATGCTAAGAAGTGAGATAAATGCCAATGTTTCTCTTACATCCGAATAACTCCCCAAGAATTGTTAATGACCATTACATACACTTGGCCATTTTCTATGTGGGGGATAGACTTGGTCGGGCCACTTTCGACAACCAAAGGAAGATTCAAATACCTCGTGGTTGCTGTGGATTATTTTACCAAATGGGTGGAAGATGAAACTCTCATTGATATGACGTATGACAAGATCTATCAATTTATTTGGAAGAGTATTATTTGTAGATATGGTCTCCCACATGCATTCATTACTGACCATGGAACCCAATTTGATAACTAGGAATTCGCTGCATATTGTCGTCAATCCAATGTACAGAAGATCCATTCTACGCCAGGCCATCCCCAGAGCAACGGGAAAACTGAAGAGACAAACAGAACCTTACTGAGTGGTTTAAAAAAATAGCTGGATGATGCAAAGGGAAACTGGATTAACGAGCTACACTCTGTGTTGTGGGCTTATCGCACTACACCGCGAACAGCAACTGGGGAGTCTCCATACATATTGACATTCGGGAGTGAAGCTGTCATACCTGCTGAATTGGGTCTACCTACACACAGGGTACTTAATTTCAATTCTCCCATAAGCAACTTGATGAGGCGTTTAGACTTGGACATGCTCGAAGAAGTTAGGGAAGAAGTAGTAATCAGGAATGCAACATATCACTAACGAATAACCTTGTTCTACAACAAAAGGGTGAAGAAATGCGATTTGAAAGAGGGGGATTATGTTCTGAAGAAAGTAATCCAAAAGCATAACAAACTGGAGGCCAACTGGCATGGACCTTACAGAGTAACTGAAGTTGTTCATCCTGGGACATACAGAATTGAAACTTTGGAGGGAGAAGAATTTAAGAACGCATGGAATGCAGAGCATCTGCGCAAGTACTATCAGTAATTAAAATCCATATGTAACACATTTCTTTCAATATGAATAAAGTGATGTTTCACCCCTATTTCCTCTTTTGTTGAAGTTTTTTTTCGGAATATTAGTGCTACACACTACGCAAACATAAATTCAGAGCAGCAACCACCAGCTCCGGTTGGTCCGACAATTCAACAACCACCAACTCCGGTTAGTCGGTAATTCATTAACCACCAACTCCGATTGGTCGGCCATTCATTAATCACCAACTCCGATTGGTCGGTAATTCATTAACCACCAACTCCGATTGGTCGGCCATTCAACAACCACCAACTTCGATTGGTAGATAATTCATTAATCACCAACTCTGGTTGGTCTGTAATTCATTAACCACCAACTCTGATTGGTCGGTAATTCATTAACCACCAACTCTGGTTGATCGGCCATTAATTAACCACCAACTCCAGTTGGTCGGTAATTCAATAACCACCAACTCCGGTTGGTTGGTACCAAACTAGGCAAGAAGATGGATGACCTCTCGGGGCATCCACTGTCTAGGCAACAAGGTAATCCTGACGAGATTACTACAACTAAGTAGGAATATGGGATGAAAATCATTCCATTGCTTAGGTCCAAAGAGTGACAAGTCACTATAATCAAACAACAAATGGGATAAGTTCCATTATCTAAAAACGAAACAAAATGTTGTTTTCGTCGTTCTACATATACATACATACATATATATATATATATATATATATATATATATATATATATATATATATATATATATATATATATATTCACCAAGGAATAAACAAGGACATTCTACAAATTATTTCGAAAAAAATGAAATTGTAAAGGACTAAATCTCTCTTTATTAAAGCAAATAAGATTACATGCGATATGAAATTTGATTCATTACAAATGTCCTATTCTATGGGTTTCTTTCCCTCTGCTTTTGAAACAGGTTCCACCCCAGCTGGAGAATTACCTAATGCATAAGGAGAATTTATAAAGTTCATGTCTCGCAGCATTCTGACATTCATTATGGATGGTCGATCAAGCAAGCACTGTGGACGAGATATCTCAAAGTTTGAATGAAGACTATAATCACCGAGATACTTGGAGATCAAAATCCGAGGAATGGCACGGGATGGAATCCAACTAAGGTCAAGTTTAAAGGGAGGCGCAGGTAAATCAAGAAATCCAAGTTCATGATAATCCCACAAGAAATGACCTTGCTCCAGTTTCAGGACACTTAAGGCATTCAACCACCCCAACTTATATCGTTCGTTGTTCGACTGTTGCAAACGAGCATCAAGATGATACAGAGCTTCATTATACCGAGCCATCCAAAATTTCCTGGGGTGCTTGTGAAATTGATAAGTCAATCTTTCATGTTGCTCATGGATCTTTTTCACCATAATTTCTTTACTTTTCAAAGCATAAATCTGATTGGAGAGTTGGTCGGTGAAGCTCAAAATTTTCTTAGACATTTCTGCCAAAGCCTGATTCTTCGCCATGAATTGAACGACTTGATTTTTTAAGGCCAATTAAGTTCTTGTCTCATCAATGGTAACCCGACCAGCCCTTGCTCATCCACGAGAGGAAGACCTTGCTCTGCCCTGAGCAGGTGTGGAAGGTGGTCCAGTTCGTTTTAAAGTCTCTAACTCATCCCGTAAGTTAGCATTTTCTATTTTTAAAAATGAGAAACCATCATCATTAATTGGGACCAAGGCTCCTGAAGAAGAGGAGGCAACAATAGATTTGAGTTGTTTTATTTCGTCATGCAAAGCAATGTTCTCTTGCTCTAGTAGCTTGGCAATATGTCGATGCTCTTCAATTTCAAGCTTTAACACACTTTCTTTTTTCTCATAAGCTGAAATATACTTGTCATATCCCTTGTCGGCACTCAATTGTTGGTATTTTTTCTCATAAACTTGATACAAAAGTGTAGTGGATTCTTTGTACTGCTGTTGAAGTTCCTCGATCGTTCCTTGAAGATCTTCAATCATCTTATAATAAGCCACATTGTTGGCTACAGCACGATCAAGTAGGCACTTCAAGTACTGGTAAGCATCAATTGCTCATTCAGAGGCATCTGATCCGAGGATATCGATGATTTGAGCCTCAGTAAAATCTACATGACCAGCTTTGAAATAGTCATTTCATTTCTTCATCAACTCTGTATCATGAGCTGATAAAATTCCCATCCTGGCCACAAACTAGCAAAGAGAAAATGAAAAATAAAATCAACAATGATGCAAACAGAGCAAGTAAGAGAGAAATTCCAGACGAACAAAAAAAATTCATTTTTATTCATCACGAAAAAGGGAAAACAGTTCAGGATTACATCCAAGAAACAATGCAATAAAAGACCCGAATAACTTTACACATTCTCCTTATTTCCTACGACTTCTTCGGATGGTTTGAATGAAGGGGTTGGTTGCTCGACAGATGTGCTGGCTTTTTGGACTTGCTCGCAGGGTTGAATAATAGCAACAACAGGGACCTGCTCTCCTATCATAGAATACTCATCTGATGCAACTTCATCTTCTTCTTCTTCTTCTCCAGGAGAGGGAGGAGGGCCATGAGTATGCTCCTGGAATAACTCAGAATCTTCAGTAACCTTTAATTTCTTCAAAGCTTCCACCCATCCATCCCTAAAATACTTAACACTAGCATACTCAATCTGAGAAGACATAACATCTAGGCCCTTATTCCAACCCTTTTCCCAACCAGCACTAAAAGATTTTTTTACAACAACTTTCCTTATTGCTCTCTCCGAGGAACTCTTTTCCCTAAGGAGCTCTGAGACAGACTTCAGTTTTTCTTCTACCTCTGTCTTATATCGCTCAATATCTTGAAGCTTAGCAATATTTTCCTCAACAGATTTAAGATTAACCTCAAGATCCTCTTTACGTTGTTCAGCATCCTTTAATTTTTTCTCCAACTCTTTGGAGGCAGTCACAACTTGATCTCAATTTAATTCAACAGACTGTAATTGTTTCTCCCATGCATTTTTTCTTCCTCGTACTTATGACGAGATTCCTTCAAAGATCGAGTTAATCCAGCAAAAGCTTCTTTTATCCCACTCGAGGAGGTGGAAGCCCGGATGGCTTCATCTTTCTTCAAAATACTATTAAAACACGTCACGAGCTGAAAAAAGAAAGAATTTTAATTTAATATATGAATATAGTACTAGAAGATAAAGGACTCAGGCTAACGATACATACTGACGTAATGTGTTGGGTAGCCAAAGTAGTAATTCTCTCGCGAGAAAAGGTATCTTCAATGCCATGGAATTCTGGGATAGTCTAAGATCTGATCAAGCCCATGGAAAAAGTCGGAGGAATAAGAGCTGGAACATTACCCTCAACATTTGAAGGTTGAGAGATAGGGTCAGCAGGTCTCTCAGTAGAACTTCTTTTCAATCTCCTCAGAGGAGTAGGAGCACTTTTAATTAAAGGTGCTGTCTCTATTTGTGAAATGACAACGGTTTCACTCGAAGGTGCTATTTCTTTTGGAGGCACAGGGGGATTCTTGCTAGTTTCCTTAGCAGTAGTAGAAGGGGGTACATCTATATTCTTTGTACCCTCATCTGGAACATCTTATTTATTTTTCACTGCCTCTTCAGTGGCAAAGGCAGACTTGTCAAAAAATGCAGGAGCTTTCCTCTTCTTCATCAGATCAGTAATAGGAGTACTTAAATCAGAAGAAGATCCTTCCACATGGGTTTTAAAAGTTGGTATCTGATCAAGATCAACCACCACAGGACAAGCAATGAAAGATGAGGTGGAGCTCATATTTCGCAACAAATAAGAAGCAGATCTAATATGCTCCCCAACAATTGATTGATGCAAGCCCCAAATAAGTTTTAAATGTTTTATATTAACATCAGTCTCTTTTGGAGTCTTCCTTTTACTGCCAACTGTAACAAATAAAATTAATGTCAGTGATGCATTTCATCGAATACAAAGAAAACAAGATTTCAAAAATAAAAACAACCTATCCCATTGCCAAAAGGTGGACACCTGGGACCTTAGTACACATCATTTCCATTTAATGGAAGGTGTTCCCAATTTTTCATCACAACCCCATGATCAAAATAGTCCCTATTGGCATCGAGAATATTGACAACTAAAGCTCTATTCGAAAACCTAGTTTTTAAATAAAAAGTAGTGTCGCTGGTAACCCATCTATAACAATATATAATTTTTGGAATTCCCAAACGAGTTCCATGAAGTTGATTCAACCTATATACGCCATTAACTACCCTCCATGTATTTGGAGCTACTCTTGCCGATACAATATCAAAATATTGGCAAAACTCCAAACAGACTTGGGAACCAGTTTCCCTCCACCAAAGAAAATAAATCAGAAGGACAAGAAAGTTCTTCCAAAATAACCCACGAAGGGATTGAAAACTCAGACCGAAATTTATCCAACGATTCAACAAGATAAACCATGGTGAATAAAGTAAATAAAGAAGAAGGAAGAAAATCTTACATAAGAAAGAGAGATCGGTCGACAATGAATGATGAAAGAACGAAGGCACAAGATAGAGAGAAAATGAAGAGTTAAGGAATACAAATTTGAAAAGTAGATGATGATGGGATTTCTGTCGCACTTAAATACTTTACCTCGGGAATAGAGAAAAGCAATGATTACAAGGGAAGACGTTTGCATTTTCGGCGGCTAAAAGAAGTAAAAGGCACAAATATCGAAGTGATCATGAAAATTCAAAATATTTATGAAGCTTGATATTGTGCGCTCAAAGAGGAATTATATACAATGAAATCCTTCCTAAAATCCATGAAGACCAGTAATCTAAGAATTTTTCAAGCAAAATGTTCCACTTTCTTTTTCAAACCACAACTGTGAAACATTGGGGGCTTCTGTTGATACCAAATTTAGTCTGCTGACGTGGACCAATCACTTGCAGACACGTGTCAACCTACGTGGCAAATACAAATACTTTCAACGAATAGCATACTGTCACCGAGCTACTCAGGCGCTCCGAGCTACTCATGCGCTCCGAGCAACTTAAGCATACCGAGTAACTTAAACGGTCCGAGCTACTTAGCGTGCATAACATCCAAATCAAGAGAATTAAAAGGCGACTATGCATTAAATGCGCTTATTATTATACAAATGTATATGTCTACTAGATAACAGCGCATTATCTTTTCATATGTACAGACTCAAGGCTATAAATACATTGTAACCTCCTCATAAGAGGGGGGACCCTGGGATCTCTTAGCAAAACCTATTATCGAGATTCAAGGTAAACAGTCAGCAATACAAAACAGTGGACGTAGGCCATTTTCATAAGACTGAACCACTTTAAAAATCCTCTTTCTTATTTATTTATTTTTATCTGTGATTGATTAATTAGATATAATATAGTTTTTTACATCAACAACGAGCTCAACCCTCTTGTAGGTGAGGAATCGCCAAAACAACACATCCATCCCTGTAACAACGAACACGATAGTCTTGCAATAACAACCCACTATCATTCTAACCATTTCTAACTAGTCTATACTTAGGATAATATCATACTCGTATAACGCACTAGAACGTAAAATATATACCACTATGACTATAACCGCTTCCCCACTGATGAAACCAAAGATAACCCCACTATGCTACGAAAAATACATAAACATAATAATGTTATCGATATGACCTCTAAAATAGTCTCACACGTGAATCTAGTACTAATCAAAATACCGTACTCGCTCATGTCACATAAAGCATACCTCATTCAGCCGAGAAAAAAAATTCATATTTCCACCTTGCCAATCTCCCTGGCTGCTTAAATGGTTCCCGGACATGATACACTTATCTGAATCGAAACAAAAATATCTTAATCATTACCCCTGCTAGGCACCATACTCTTGTCCCTTAACTCGCTTTGGGCAAAATCAATGTATGTGGTCCTACTCTCCACATAAAAATGTCTTTTTATATAATCCCCTATTCCTGGCCATATTGACCGTATTAGGGTTGTCCTTTTGTCGATCCCTAGTAGCCTCGACCCTGATGGTTATCCTCATTGTTCCCTTAACTCCACTGGAAGGAACATACTACTGGCTTTAACATCCCTAACTGCATCCACCTTCACTCGATAATAATTTAACAACTGAATCATTTTAATGGGTACCTTGATGGGTCTCCCCTCTACGGTGTTTCACTAGCACCATTTCATCCTGTCTTACCCTATGACAAAATCCTTCAACTCTTTTAGCTCCCTTCACACAGATGAATTAATATCATCACTGTCAAAAGCACGACATTGTCTCCATTTGCATCGATCGTCCAAGCAAAATTTCCTTTAAGTTTTGGCGACTCCTCTCTTGGGTACATCACCCACTTAAGGACTCTTTTCTCCATTGTACCTTCCTCATCGGGTACAAAGTTCGCTAGACAAATAAATTCTTTTTCACAAATGAGCCTATGTCCGGCCATTCCGTGATAAGTTCATAACATCATTCACATCTTTTTTCTGAACAACATATGAAGGAACTTGCGGTCAAACCGTACCTAAGATCCTTCCATTGGTATAATATTTCACTTTTCAAATGTGGTGATTCACTCCCACCATTATAACACTGCTCCCACAAGCTAAGAAAAATTTTACCATAAATTTTCACTTTTGGGTATACTACACTTTGCAGTATGCCAAAGCCTCTGAGCATCTTACATCCATTGGCTAACACACACAATCTCCACATTTTCTAAAATTCCAACGGGTGGTCCTCTTCAAAGACCTCTCTGACTCTCTCCCGTTCTAACCACGCTGGGTGAGTCTAATTTGGCACCACATTCTACTATAGCGATACTTGAAAAAATATATGTTGCACCCTAGCAGTCCTTATAACCCCAACTTCCAGAGCAACAATAGGGGTGACCTCGACTATGGTCATTGTTCCCGAAATATTTTATAACTCCAACTAAGCCTGCCTCCTACTATTCTCACAATGACCCTCAGTGGTCGTCCTTCGCGTGTCAGCATACGAAGCACACCCGAACGCATACAAGATTCACTATAATTATACATAATATTAGGGGAACAAAATCTCACCATATGAATCAACAATCCTAAGCATAGGGATCTATATCGAATAGAAAGCAACATTGAAAACATAGTACGTCCGCACAAATTCCTAAAGACACAAGAACCTGGTGCTCTGATACCATCTGTGACACCCTGCCTATTTTAATCACGGTTTATCAATCCTTTATCAAAATAAAACAAGATTCCCATATGGTTCAATCTCAGCATCAGTGGCGAAAATTAATTTAATTTCTAATAACCTATTAGGTCCGATGTTAAATTTTAAACTTTATAATCTTTTACTTAAACGCACAACTAATCCATCTTCATAATTAATATAAACATTAATTGAATAAAATAATAATCGATAACTCTCGGTAAAATATTAGTACAACCATATCGAATACGCACAAACAAAAAATGCGGAAAAAATAAAATAAAATAAATAAATGACAACAGTTGGGCGACACGCCCAAATATAACTCACAATACCTCATATCTAGATCATAAGGATAGAAGCGTCTAAACAAATCCCTGCTAGCATCCACAGCTGCTGCAGCATCGTCTAACTCGAAGGAATAATATCATCTAAGCATCCCTGTGTCCGGACACCTAAAAGGTTTTTAAAAAATATTTGCAAGCGGGTCAGAGCCCAAAACGTTTCAAAAAAATTTAACAAGTGTTTAAAATACTTTAACATTTAAAATATGATATTCTCCATATTTAAACTGGTGTCGTACTCACATGAGATACCTCTCACCGCTCATCTAACATTGCACACCTAATGCATGTATTTTAAACACCCTAGTTACGCTACCCCGCCTAACTATCTTCTCACCAAACTTCTAAACACCCATACACTATCTCATGCCCCGCGTATTTAATATTCCAATCTTTCCCCCGAGCTTTTGCATTATAAATTCTCACTTATAGTTTATCCGTTCATTTTGAATAACTTTCACTAGTTATAATACGCCATTCACATTTTAGTGTTATCAGTCTCGTATATAATATTCTCATCTTTATATACATATATCACATTTTTATTCCGGATTTTATTCTCCCAGATCTAATAAGAAAACATTATGCATCTCTTCTTTATTTTGTCCATATATATCTTTTCACATCTTCATATATATTCAATATACTATACACATCAAGTATATGCATACTTATATATCACACACTATATAAGTATTATAACCATCCCTCGTAGCTATAAATCAACGGATGCAATCTCTAGAATGTTATCATCTTCCAGGGAACACACATCATACTGGGTACCACAATTCGGGATCTCACGCCGACCTGATAAAAACATAACACAAAAGTAGGGGAAGCGATCGTAGATCCTCACCTGAAATCATGATCGAATCATACCCAAGAAGTCTCACCCATGATAAAGATCCATATTGCTTAAATAACTGGACGCTTTGACCTGGGGACTATACTCACCCTGCTCCTCAAGCCTGAGATTCACCCACATCGCGTAACTTCTCATGATAGCACTAGAGGGTTGGGGGTAAGTTTCACATAAATATATCATACACACAGATATATATTTACAATCATATCATATCATATATATATATATATATCATCAAATCTGGATATTCATGCCTATCTCACGTGGCATTAGCCTATAATCCTGAATATACCGATTCATATTAATTCATAAGTATACACACACTAATTTTAATCCCATAAGTATTCATTCACTTATGATGCAATTATTACATTGATTTCTTTCGAATATTAGCTTATCACGTCTAGCTAATATTCTAATTTCATCCTACTCGCACATTCGGATTTCACTCATATATTTTCTACATGCATAAATGTATATATACCCGCCGAAATCATTTTCTCGAGTGCCGTTCGTCCCAAACACTCCTAAAATTTATAACTCGGATATTAATCCCGCTAACCCGAGATTTATATATCACTCGTTTAATCTTTTAGAGGCCCTCACACTCTATTTAGGATCACCTAATATTTATCTACAAAAGGAATTCTTCTCCCATCCTTTTAAGTCCAAGAAAATTTCCCAAATTTAACTGTCATAAACGAACCGAACCAATGGACCAAAAAATGAACCTGTCCGGTAACTAATAACTGAATCGAACCGATAGCCCCCAAATCGAACCGATCCGGTGACCCAAACCGAACCTCAATTTATCGGTTCAACGTGTTCAGTTTGGGAGATCATCATCTTATCGAACTAAAAAATTTATGGTTTCTAACATCACCAACCATCACCATAAACATCTACACACTTATTTTCAACCAACACATCAATTTATTCATGGGATTCCTCAATTTAACTAGGATTTAAACCCTAACTTAGTTAAACCCCAATTTTATTCAGCTCTTTCAATTTCTCGCTAAAAATACACCATAAACATGGATTTAAACTCATATTTCATATGGAATTGTTATCACCTCAATTTATATGAAATCATTTCTAAAAAACCCATTTTGGTTCAAGAATTCCAACCCAAAAATCATATAATTTACCCTAACTATAATATGAATTATAAACACTCATAAATAGTTAAAGCAAGTTAAACACTTACCTCATGGGATAAATTTGACGACCTCGTGTCGGGATTTGCCGGAGCTTGGACGAAATCCCCTCTTCTTCTCCCTTTTCTTCTTCCTTTCTTTCCTTATTTCTTTTCTCTTTCTTTTGTCTCTCTCTCGTGACCTCATAAGAGAGAAATAAGGTTTATCCCCTTATGAAACCCAAAATTGACTCGTATACACATATGACAGTCCCTACTGATCCAAAAAGCCCCGGAATCCAAACACTACCCACGGGTACTCTATTTTGACTATTTCGGCCCATCCGAGACCAACCGTGCATTCAAAATCCTGATCCGAGTCACTTATCAAAAAATCACCTTTTTAAATCAAATACAACTCCGCACATATTTTTTGAGTAAAATATTATTACTTGTCGCTTTTCCCAACCTCGACATGATTTAAAATAATCCAAAACTCGCCAATTAATATTTTATCCCTTCACTTAATTTCTCAAATCATTTCTCCGAGTATTAAATTAAAGTCACTCAAGTAATTTAAATACCCATAAAAGTACGGGGTATTACATTGATATGTTCCTTAAAATCATTAAACCTAAGGATATAGACGTAGCTTTAAATACTCAAACTAAGAAAAAGAAGAAAGATAAAGTTTGTGAGTCTGAATCTGAGGGTGATTTTGATGTTGATGACTTGGCCTTATTTGCAAAAAAAATTAAAAAGTTTCTCAAATATTCTAAAAATAAGTCTTCCAATAGAAAGATTTTTGAGAAAAATAAAAATAAAAATTAGTTCAAGGCTAGTAACGAGAAAGAGGAAGATATAAGGTGTCATGAGTGTGAGGGAAAATGGCACAAGGAAAATGATTGTCCCATTGGGCTAAAGACAAAGGCTAAAAAGATTGCAAATAAAGCCACTCTTAGTGTTAGTGACATCGAGTCGGTCGATTTAGGGGGAGAATCATCACATGAAGCGTGTGTTGTGTTCATGGCTAGTCACACATGTACTTCTAGTTTATCCCATGTTGATAAGGACACATCTATACGTAAAATCCTCGATGATGTTTCAATTCATTCAGGAGATAGTGAGAGGTGAGGATGATGTTTTGAGTGAGGGAGAAGGTAATCTCCAAAAGGCTTTTAGTGATTTATACATCGAGACGTTGAAGACCAAAAATATCAATAAGGATTTGTTTCTTAGGGTGCTAGATTTGGAGAGATAGGTGAAAGTTTTGAGGGTGTGTGAGGCATCGATGAGTCAACTCGAGAAGGTGAATGTTTTTTTGTTTTAGCAGTTTAGGCCAGTAAAAGAGTTACTTTACAAACACTTGGCTAGGAGATCTTCTGTCTTTATTGAGACTCGTGAGAAACTTAAAACCCATGTATCCTAACTCGAGTGTGATATTGAATGTGTTCGAGAGGTCAAGGTTACTTTAGAGGACACATATAAGAAGGTAGGAAAAATGCTCCTTGGTCCTGCTTATTGTAACATTGAGAGGCTAGGAATATGGTATGACGGTGTGTCCATTTCTCATGTTTCACCCGAGTCGGTTCTCGAGTTTTTAGATCCATATGGCCTTCGATTGAACCCCCCAATAGATCTCATCTTGGAGATTTTAAGAGAACTGAACCCAGGCCTATGTATGTTTGTTCCCATTACAACCAAAGAGGTCACCTTAAGGAATTTCGTTTTAAGTTAGGGAGATTGTCTCATTTGTATCTTCCACGATATGCTACCACACATGTTCCCACACGCACTCCCACAATATGTTACCACACATATTGCCACACTCACTCCCACACATGTTACTCCGCATGCTCCTGAACGTCACATGAGAGATTTTGAGAGTTTTTAGAGCAAGTAGAGTATTTAGTCAGAACTTAACAAGATTTGATGGAGTTTTTCATAGGATGTTATCTCGGAGAACTCCTCTGAGCCTAATAATTGAGGTTGAGACTTATTTCTAGCATAAGATGCTTTTCATATTCATATCTTACATGCGTATTGCTAGATTTTACTATTATTGTACTTATATTTTGATATTTTTTCAAAAAATCCAAAAATATTTTTATTTTTCTTTCACCATATGTGGATGAATATCAAAGGTGTTCGAGTCACCTATTCATACCATATCCATGTGATTATTTTGTAGTATTTCGAGATGTGACATCATTTAATTTATGTATATTATAATGTGTGGAGCTGTACATATGTGTTATGATGATAACTTGCTATATGTTTGACCCTTTATTACCTTTAATGCACACAAGCGTAGACTTAATTGAGTATTGAACTTACCTTTTCACGTGTCGATTGTAGTATTTTTGTCTCAATCCTGCTTTTTAAATGAACCAAATGTGAAAAACGAGATAATAAAAGTAGTGCATGTAAGAATCATTGCCCGAATTGAAAAAATAGAAAATCATTTATCCGACAAATTTGGTATATTTTTTGTAATGGATCGGGCTGCGAAAGACATGTTTACTTTGCGTGGATAGCCACCATTTGCAAAGAAAAGAGACAAAATGATTAAAGGCACATAAAATAAAAGTTCCAGGCATATTTATAAGAACATTGATGCTTCGCAACATATGAGCATTAATTTCTTCAAAATGAATTGAGCGAAAAAAATTCAATATGTGAGATTTAATGGAGTTAAGTCTAAGATCAATGGGTTTTCACGTCTTATAAAAATCTCGTAAAGCATTACATAGTTTGGGCGTTATTGGTGTGAAAATCACTTACGGTATCGATTAGTTAATTAGTTTAGGTTAATCTCACTTAAGTTCACTATTTTTACACCTAAGGTAAACTTTAGAGATCTTTCGTTAGTGGCGTGTCATTCCTTTGTGAATGTATGTTATTTTTGTCTACATTAATTAACCTATCGAATATCTTGACACCTACATTTCGTTTCCATGATTCGGGTATTTTTTTATTTCTCTATGGTGTGTTATATTTATAAAAAATTTATACTTGAAAAAAAATTAAAAAAATAGTTTCTGGAGCTTTAGAGATTATCATTGAATGTTATTCATTCATATATTTTTGTGATGATATTTTATTCGTTTTGGTGGTGTTCCCTATATTTCATGTTTAGTTTCTACTCCTTGTCTATTTCGGACAAAATAAAAGGGGGAGAACAAATTGCGGTGGAGATTTTCATGAGTTTGATTTATGGGGGAGAAATTTATGATTTTTTTATATATGTAAAACTCGATGCATCACTGGGTATTTGATTTGTTTCTTGTGTGTAGGTACTTTTGAAAGTTCATATTCATATTACACTCGATTAAGACAATCGATGAAGACAAAGTGCCAAGAGAAGACCAACAAGAAGTGGAATTTTAAAAACATAGTTATTCTTATACCTATCCATTTTAGGGTTTGGTAGGGTATTATAGTATTTTCATTGTCTTAGGGGATTTTCATGTAATTTGAATTTAGATTTTATGTTTGTGGTGGAATAGCCAACAAGGGGGAGATTTATAAGAGGAAAATTTCTTTCATTTGCTCCTAGCTTAGGTTAACATAGTTTTTGGCATATCCAGTTACCAATCGACTCGAGCCGTTACGAAGATCTAAATATCCATCATCTCCAACTTTCAAGGTTCTCCACACTATGAAGGTATAATGCTATTAAGAGTTCCTTAAATTTAGTTTGGGATGTTAGTTTTTTATTAGATTTGAAACATGATTTTTTGTCTTAAAAATCAAGGCATTTTTATGTTTTTTTTTTCAAAATTTGCCTGCCTCGTTCAAACAAGAAGGCATTCTCGTTCGAATGAGATGCCACTTTCATTTGAAGGCCTGTTTGAAGTTTACATTGAATGTGTATCAAACGAGGACATACTATTTTATGTCGTTTGAACTTCGTTCATACGAGATAGTTGTTTCATTCGAAGGAGATCCTATTTCATTCTAATGAACTTCTATTCTCATTCAAACGAGCCTTATTTTTGTTCGAAGGAGCCAATGCCTCGAAATTTGTGAATGTCATATAAATACCTATTTCGTGTTTATTTTTGTTAAGACTTTTATCGGAACTGTTTATGCACATATTTTGCAAAAGTTTTCAACCTTTTGAGTTTAGAAAACCTTTTAAATTCACAAATCACATCCCCAAGTTATATTTGATTGAATTAGTTTAAACCCTTTAGTTTGTATCCATGCATACACAACTTTTGTGTAGAGAGTTTGTTTACGACAGATGATTGTGATTCTTAAGGAGATCATTGCTGAAGAAAAAAGTTGATTGGAGGATACATAGCGTAGAAGGTCCCATGTGAACTGCTCCTCATCGAGTAGTATTCTTTAGAGAATTGTGAAGACTAGAAAATTATCCTTGTGGCGGTTATCAAGTAGTCTGTAAGTCGACTGTCTTGTAATAATTTTAAAGTGCTAAAAATTAAGGTTTTACCCTCAAGGGGTTTCTTCTTCGATTTGCCTTTTTTGAATGAATGTTTTAATTTATCTATTTTACCACCTAGAGGAATGTCTTTGGATAAAAACATAAAACTAGGATATTGTGTTTGTTGGATATTAAATTATATGAATAATCCATTACGATCCCGATAGTACACTCTCAATTTGGTTCATTATTAAGCATGACTAAGATGAGAATGTTGTATACAACATTTCACAAGCAAGTACAATATTCAAAAAGTCCGTGAATATATGAAATAAAGGTGATATAAAGACTATAGCATGAATGAAATAATCGTTAAATAACAACGAAATTTAACTATTTATTAATAATCATACAAAAGAAATAAAGTCAAGTCTTATAACACCATGTATAAGTCACATGAAAGGACGAAATGTAGTTGTTATTCGAACATCTTAAATGCGCATCCATATATAGTGTAAAACAAAATATAAAAATCTTTTTGAATTTTTCGAAGCTAAAATCTTTTGGAATTTTTTTAAAACTTTTTCTAAAGGAAAACAATTTTTTTTAGATTTTTCAAAGATATAAACGTAGAAATACAATCTAGTAATAGCAACAAAAGATAGAAATATGATAAACACCCTATACTAGATGCAATGCCCAAAATAAATCAATGACACAAATACCCAATGACTTCCTAAGATCTTCAAATCTAAGTGCATCTAAAGGCTTAGAGATAATGTTGACCAATTGATGCTCAGTACTCAAGAAGCTCAAGGAAATGCTATTTTACTCAACAAGATCACGAATGAAGTTCTCACTAATCCTAATATGCTTCTTATGATAATATTGGATCAAATTAAAGGAAATGTGGATTTCACTCGTATTATCATAAGAAATAGCCATTATGCCCTGAGTAATCCCATAACGTCCAAATATTTGTTTCATCCATATGAATTGTGTGCAATAACTCTCGACGGAGCTGTGCTCGACCACTGTCGTGGAAAAAGAAATGGAGTTTTTATTCCTTCTCAACTAAGAGACAAGATCACTACCAAAGTAAACTCATCCACCCAAAGTGACTTTACAACCGTAAACATCCCCAACCCAATATTTAAGTGCAAGAAAATGAGACTCTTTAGGGGATGCTTGGTATCGCGCATAAACTCTAATGCTAACTGTAGACACCCCATTGTGTTACCCCTTAAACTCTCCTTAGGTCCTTATCACCTCCCTTCATCACTACAGACCCAGGTCATACCCCGAGTACTGACCTAGAAGCCATCGGGGACTCCCAGGCTCCGTTTGACCAAAAGTCAAAGTCTTTAGCTCGATTGAGACTGAATGAATCTTCGAAGGTCCCTGAAACCCCTTTCCAATGGTCTATCCCGTGCGCGATTCCGACTTACCATGCGGACGAACGACCCATTTTCCCCGAAACCTGATGTAGAGGCCACCGGACGCTCCCAGGCGCCGTTTGACCTAAGTCAACTCTTCAGCTCTACCGAGACTGAATGAATCTTCAAAGGGAACTGAATCCCCTTTCCAACGATCTACTCCGTGCGCGATTCTGACTTATAGTACGGACGAATGATCCGTTTTACTCCGAGAGGACATTGAATGTTTCCTGGGCCCGATTGACTAAAGTCAACTCCCCGAACCAAATAAAACTCTTTGAAATGTTGAATTAAATCTCCTAACCCTTCCAATGGTCAGCCCCGTGTGCCATTCGGACTTACCATGTGGATGAACGATCCGTTTGCGTCCGACGATTCCCCGTCCAGTGGACCGACGATTGCTTCCGAGCCACATTTGACCCAAATTCAACTCCCGAACCCGAGAGCGGTCCAAAGGACTTTCAAAGGTCTCTGAATTAACTTTCCAACGGTCTACCCCATGTGCGATTCGGATCAATGGTTTGTGCTCTGTCGCCAATTTTATGAAAAGGCCTGAAAGACACTGTCAAACGGTAGGTCCCAGACCCTGCCTATCGGCAGTGTGCCTAAACGCACCTGTCGATTGGCAGGAACAGGGCTATGATGATCGAAAATACCCTAGGCCTATAAAAAGGAGTCCTTGTCCTCATTGCAAGTGGAGCCGAGATCCGAAACATATCACTCTCAGCAAATCCATAAAACCTCTCTCGAAGTCAGCGCGATTTGCACATCCAAATCCCTTTTCAACCTTCACCTTCCACCCTCCTTTTCATCAAAATTGGTGAATTAACCACTCTCCATCATCATCCAAGTGCAAGGGTTGCTCTCCAGCATTCAAGACCAAGCTCAAGATCTTCAAGAATTTCCAATTTTCTCAATTCTCTCCTTAAATTCTCATAAATTCGCATTAACTTGTTTTATTACTTAGCACTTTCATTCTCTCATCTCACATATACTAATATACTTTTTATTTAGTATTATAGCACATCTCTTATTTTCATACAAATAAAAAACCAAAAAAATAAGAAAAAGAGGGTTTGCTAATAAATTCCAAACGAGAATTCTCACACTTTTCTTACACTTTTCTCACAACTAAAACACTTTTTCTATACACACACACACACACACACAAATAAGAGAAGTTCCCAGTTGGATTTATGGGATAAACCCCACCCCTCGTTTTGTATGCGAACTACGTGGACTTTCATGCCTCTATAGGCTACGTAGGCATCTCGGGGTAAAATCCGAGATTCGAGTCCTATTTTTACTTTTTTCTCTCATCTCCTATTATCTTGAAATTCATTTCTCCTAGATTATATATATATATATATTTGTTCTTAGTGGCGTATTATTCCACAAGCATTGTCGTTCCATCGTAACGATCAACGTAAGGATAATCGCGTAAATCCTATTTTCTAATATTTTTATACCTTCCTACGGATGACTCGCTTTATCTCTTCCATGGTACAAGTCGATGATTCCTATCTCCACTACGTATACACATGCACACATATCACGGGGAAAATAAAGGAAAATAGCAAAAACCCATGAGAGACCGTAAGGGCGGAATGGGTGCCAACACCTTCCCATTTCGTAACTTAGCCTCCGGACCCTTTTCGAATCATTTTGGTTTCGTATGCATCAGTATGTCTTTGGATGCTGTCCTTTGGGATGGCTCCCTTTCTTTTGACTATTTTGAGTAAAATAAACTGGCGACTCTATCTCTCTACATTTTTCACCTCACTCAAATGACGCCGGCCGAAGCGCTCACGAGAGGGATGCGCGGGACCTAGGATCCTCCACAACGTAGCTCGCCCGCTGCGAGGATCGGGGATGTCAACACTAACCACTATATCGGGATGGATAGCAGTCAAGTAGATGAGACTACCATCACACTCCAATAAAGCTTTTGCTCTACATCCTTACCTAAAATGTCTTTGCTAAGCTTAATCGATGAACTCATGGGTGTGCATGAGTGCTTAGCGAATTCTTAACCAAAATTCTTCACTAGGTCCCTAGCATATTTAGATTGAGATATAAATATTCCATTCTCAAGTTGACACATTTGGAGACCTCAGAAGAACATGATTTCACCAACCGTGTTTATCTCAAACTCACTCTTCATCTCCCCCTAAAAAGTGTGAGCATGTTGGGAACACGTGGATCAAAATACTATGTCATCCACATAAACTTGGGCAACCAAAATAACACCACCCACTATTCTAATATATAATGTCATATCACTTTATCCTCTTGAAGTCACTAGCTAAGAGATAAGAAGTTAGCCTTTCGTACCAAGCACGGGGTGCTTGCCTCAAGCCATACAAGGCCTTCTTTAGATAACACACATGTCTAGGGTGCTTTGGGTATTTAAACCCCTTTGGTTGTTCCACGTAAATTTCCTACTAAAGAGTGCCATTAAGTAAGGCACTATTGACATCCATTTCTTATACTTTAAACCATAGATGACATGCCATGGCGTGTATTAAGAGAACGTGCTTAAGTATAGTAATATGAGCAAGTGTCTTGTTAAAGTCTACATCCTCAATTTATGTGTAACCTTGAGTGACCAACCTAGTCTCATTGGAAATAATGGCATCGTTATCATCCATACTATTCTTTTATACACACTTGGTACCAATCATATTAGTCTTTCGAAGTCAGGGAACTAAATTCCAGACATCGTTCTTATGAAATTGAAGCAGGTCATCTTGTATAACACATATCCAATGCTCATCCTTGAGTAATTCCTTCACATATTTAGGCTCTACTGTGGAGGTGTAAAAAAAGTATCTAACTACATTCTCTAGTTGAGCATGAGTTTGACACCTAGCCTGGGATCACCAAATATGTCGGAAGGGTTATGACTCTTTCAAACCCAAGAGGGTAAATCTTCTATATCAATAACGGGGTCCACGTGGTGGTGTAGGGAATAATGAGAGCATCACCGGAGGGTGCATTTTCCCACATGCAAGGTTAGGATCAATCAACATGGATGATGGATCGTCTTTAATCGTGACATTTATCCATTTTATAACCTTAGAGATTTTCAGGTTAAACACCCTATAGGTGCTACTAGATTATCAATACCCTAAAATATTCCCTCATCTCTTCTAAAGTCGAACTTTACTAAGTTCTCTCTATCTCTATGGATATAGCAAGAACTCCCCAAAACTCAGAAATACGATAGGTTGGGTTTCTTTCTTATCCATAAATCACATGAAGTTTGAAGTGTGTGTGCATAAAGATATCCCTCATTCAGCGTGTGTCATGCATTATTAACTACCTCCGTCTAAAAACGTCTAGACACATTTCTTCCAAGAAGTATGGATTTATCCATCTGTTGAATGTTTTTATTCTCCCTCTTAACAATCCCATTTTGATGAGAAGTACAAATGCTCGAAAACTCTTGTTTGACGTGGACTTTATCATAAAAGATATTCGCTCAGGTTTTTTTAAATTCAGTGCCATTGCCACTACAAATTTGATTAATAGTGACACTATGTTGATTTTTTAGAAAGCGGACATCAAACTTTTCTTTAAGAAATCTAACGATAGAATATCTCAAAAAGTCATTAACATTCACTAGGATATACTTCTTACCACCTATAATCTCCATACGCTTGGGACCCATAAGATCCATATGTATCAACTCCAATACACGGGATGTGGTAATGGTATTGAACTTCCAATGGGGACTCTTGATTTTTTTCCTTGTTAAAAAGGACCACAAACCGAGGAAGTTGGTTTTCCTAGCAATTCTAAGCCAAAAACTAGGTCTTTCTTAACTAATCTCTCAAGATATCTATAATTGACATGACTTAGTCGTTGATGCTAAAGGACAATGGTAGAGACCTTATAATTATTTCACACTAATGAGGACTTGGTAATGATCCTGTAGTAATTATCGTTAGTTATCACACCTTGTAGTAAAAGTTCACCAGATTGATCATAAACGTTGATGATACCAGAGAACCTTGAAGGTACAAACTAGAACTCTTTTAATGGTGATTCAGGTCCAGTAATGGAGGAGTTAGATCACCACTAGAGATTCAAGTAGGAGCTAATCTAGAAAAAAGAGGAAGGAAATGAAACCTCAATTCCCACAGACACTGCCAAAATGATGATACCAGAGATATCACCATTTAAACTTGTAATGAGCTCAAGAAAGTAATCTACATCAATGGAGACAAAAGTTGTAAAGTAAATATAGAAGGAGATAAGGATAAGAGGATGGACACGACCATATAAGTGGTTCAGCCATTGGCCTACTCCACTATGCAGGTGTTTGTGTGTTTTTATGCAAAATAATGGGGTTCTAATGTCTCAAAGTACAACTCTTTAGCACTTTCTCTCTCTAAAATGTTCTTAACAAATTTGGGACTAGGGTTTTGCATTTCGACCCCCTTTCAAGGAGGAAGGTGAAAGGTATTTATAATCTTAGGGGTGTATAATGAACTCCCCAAGCATGTGTTAAGCATGCCTAGGGTGAAGCTATTAATCTGATCCAACCACTTAGCCCTGGCATACATATATCATGATGATGCAATATTCCTTTATATGCTCATGAAGATCTCATTATAACTGCATGCCCACGTGGACTATTTATACTTGAATCCCATGTCACACATGGGATAGATGTCATCCCGAAAGGTCTCGGCCTAGCCGAGACTGACATGTTTGATGTCCTTATAAGTAACTACTGAGCTAAGTTGAAGTGTAATCTCAGTTGTCTGGGAGGTACAAGGTCGAGACGTGACTATTAGAGATGACTTTAGGTCAACTGATAGGTCTCGACCCCATATAAATGGTATGAGGCCGACACTATTGAGGATGGACTGCTCCAGGGTAACCCACAACTGTCTAACTTAATGGCTGAATAAGGTCGGCTTGGCTGGGTTGAGGCTTTCCAAGGATAAGGCCACACTTATGTATATCTATAGAGGGGTCCTCACCCATTTGCCTAAATAAATAGGTGAGCAGGCCCATATGGCGAGGGGGATCGTCATGAGTAACCCCCTCCAAAGAGTGCTCTGGCAAAGATACAAACTTATTTAAGCAAGGAGGCCCATTATGAGGAGTCCCTCATCCACAAAGCTTAAAAATCACAGAATGAGGGTTAGGACAAGGAGTCCCATCACGAGGAGCCCCTTATCCCCAAAGCTTAAAATCACATAAATGAAATTAGGACAAGGAAGCACACCATGAGGAGCCTCTCATCCCTAGAGCCCAAAGATCACAGAAAGAGAGTTAGGATGAGGAGCCCCACCACGAGGAACCCCTCATCCCCAAAGCTCAAAATCATAATAAATGAAGTTAGGATGAGGAGGCCCCACCACGAGGAGCTCCTTGTCCTCAAAGCTCAAGCCACATAAAAAGGCAAGTTCGAGGAGGGCATCCATGAGCAACCCCTTTAAAGAAATTGAGACCATATGAAAAGGCCAAGGTAAGGGGACTCATTGCGAGTATCCCCCTATGCCCCAGTTAACATATCACAGAAATGGAAGAAGGGTGAAGAGTTGTACCCATAAGTGATCACTCTACTCCCAAATAACTTACCAAAGAAATAATACAGGGCGAGGAGGTCCACTTAGAGTGACCTCCTATCCAAGGTTTGTTTCCCATAAAATATTAAAGTACTAATATTTTACTTTCTTGTACAGGTAGCCTAGTTGAACAACGAGGACTCACATAGGCCAGAAGGGATCTTCTGGGAGTTTTGGCTTGGTGACTGAGGAATAAGGTTTGTTGAGCAAACTCAACCACTTAGGAATTTTAGATTGAGAAAATTCTAGTAGAAAGACCCTAGGGGTCACCTATCCCTTACACAGTAGTCATAACTCAAGTGAGCAACCAAGAGTTTGCTCACAAGAAATTAACTTTTTATAAAAATATTTTAGATAATAGGGTCCTCAAGGCACCTCTCAAGTAGAAATAATTTTAGAAGAGGAGGTACTTAAGGCCCCTCTCAAGTAAAAAGATTTTAGAAAAGGGGGTCCTCAAAGCTCCCCCCCGCAACTTTATTCGTTTTAGGGGAATTGGTCCTCGAGGTCTTTTTCAAGTTCACAAAGTTTGTTCCACAAGTTACCATTTAAAAAGATAATTACCAAATTAGATATTTCGTCTCCATTAGCCTTTTGACTTCGGTTCACACCAGGTGTCGTCTGTCAAAGGGGACAGGTGGCTGCAGACCTAGTAGGGACAAAAATTACATTATAGACCTTGTCCTATAAAGTTTCCCCTCTTGATTTTAGCACCCAATAAATCCCAAACCAACCCCATGTTCACCTATTAATAGGACTATTGGTGAGGTCAAATCGGATATTAAAAACTCAAGTCATACCGTTACTCTGTTAATATCACACCAAACCACCTAGTATTTTTCTCCCTCCTCTATCTCTAAGTGTTAAGTGCTTGTTTCTTCACACCCACGCTGACAACCATTATTCTCAGGAGATCCTCTTGAGAAAAGTTACTATTATTATTGTGAAGTTCATCTTCATGCAGGAGGTGGTTCTAGATTTGGTTCATTTTCACCAAAAAAGGAAGGTTTTACCAGGTCCTGATATAGAAACCCTTGAAGACTTTGGAATCAGAGTTCATTGAAGTGGGTCGCGCCTCACCCATTTCGGTATCATACCAAACTCTAGTCATACTACCCTCCTACGTTTGGCGAGTTCGATGGGGAGGTAGCCTAACTTACGTGGACAAAAAAGGTTGTAACATTTCTAAGTAGTTGATTTTTCAATACACTCTACCTAAAAATGGAGTTCAAAGTGATTAAACCATCCAAGAAGAGGTAGTGGTGACTGGATCTAGAGCCTCTGCTCCTCAGGGAGGGCAGACCAGTGCAACAACAACAGTTCTAATGGCAGGTATGAGTTTGATGAGCATAGTTTTTGAGTTTATAAAACAAAATAATGTATTTTAAGCAAGTTTGAGCCAAATTGTGTAACCAGCAGCATCCCCCTCCGGAGGGGAAACCACTGCAACAATAGCGATAGTAGACGTGGCTCCACCACGAAAGGTGGAACCAGAGCATGTTGTGACATCGCCGATCTCACCAATAAAAAGAGCGTAGGTTTGGAGGAATCTCCCTCTAAGGCCGTTACCATGGAGGAAGTGAAGAACTTTCTCTCCTCCTCTCAGAGGGAAACTTATCATCAATATAAGGAGTTACAGGATCCCTACCAACAAGGTGTGAATGAAAAGCCATACCTAGAGGGGTATATTCCACAAAAATTTATCAAGTTCAACGGTAAAGGAGAGAAGTCAAGAGTGCACGTGAAGATATTTGTTGAGTACCTAGGGGATCATGGGAATGACAAAAATATGAGGTTAAGGGAGTTCTCTAAGACCCTCATAGGCAAGGCCTACACGTGGTACTCCTACTTAGCACCCAACAGTGTCCCCACATGGGAGGAAATGCACAAGTAGTTCCTTCAAAAGTTTTTCATAGCAGAGGATGGATTCACATTGAGACACCTGGCATAAGAGGTGCATAAGCCTAGTGAAGAGTTGATACAATATATCAAGACTTTTCATGAGAGGGCACTAGATGTCCATGAGGATGTGGCAGAGGCAAAGCTGCTACAAATATGTGTTGAGAGGCTCTTGGAAGAATTTAAGATCCACTTGGTCAATGAGACCAGAGATGGAACTTTTAGAGAGTTCACCAGGGCTTCCAGTAATATAACCATGATAATCATGCCTAGGTCCTCAAGTCAAAGGACACAAGTGCCACTGACTTCTAGAAGATTTCAAGTCTCGAGGAGGCAAGCACTTAATTACGTAGATGGAGGTTCAAAGGGAAAGAAGGGAGGATCCATATCCAAAATAAACAACCCAGCTAGAAAGAGGAAGTTTAGAGATAATTCCCCACCACTGCTGCCTTGCAGCGTAGCAAAAGCAATGGACTGTTATCGTACATTGGTACGATAGGGGGTAATAGGTCCCCCTTATTTAAATGGAGAAACTCCAACATAAGTAGACAAAGATAACCCCATGTATTGTGAGTTACATCAGAGGGTGCAACACTCCACCAAAGACTATTACTACATAAGGAGTATCATTGGTGAGAAGGTAGCCGATGGTGGTTTGCAAATACCCCCTGTGGATGTCAACAAGAACCCACTCCCACTGCATCATTATGGCACTGCCAATATGGTAGTAGCATATGATGAAGATGCAGCTCAAGCCTAGATGGAATGGGAAGGTAGAGAGAAAATATGTGAGGAGCTGAAAGGGCTAACACTGAACAGTGAAAAGAAAATTGAGAAGAAGAGGAAGCGCGATGAGTGGTTCTTCAATCCTGACCAAGAAGAAGATAGATGTGAGGAGGTTGAGCAAGTAAACCCCATAGAAGGCAAAGTAGATGTCATTCTCTCTCTGGATGACTGAGGGACATCTGAGGCAGAGTATGTCTGTAATACCCAAATATATAAAGTGGACTTAGACTCCGAGTGTGTCTCCATAGTGAGGAGTCCTAAGTTCAAGTGGTTCTTTAACCAAATATAAGTAAAGTGTGACACCAGGGTAGTCATCATAAGGAAGGTTTTGGTCAAAAGATACAATTTTAAAGTGGTATTCTCTGAGGCAGATATGCAGGTGCCATATTTTCATAGCCACCCTCTATACGTGATAGCTATAATCAATGGAATCTCCTTCCCCAAGGCATTGATGGATGGAGGAGAGTCTATTAATATTATGCCAATCAGTATGTTGTAGAGATGGGGATCGATCAAGAGAATATAATACCTATGTCATTGGTGATTTTAAGATTCGATAGCGCATAAATGTAGTCCATAGGATATGTGAATGTGGGTATTAATTTAGGATATTTGACTTCTCACATCAAATTACATGTCCTCAACGCCAGCATTAGCTACCTGTTGCTCATCGGAAGGGTGTGGATGCATACCCATGGCGTAGTACCCTCCACGTACCACATACAAGGAACTGAGATCATAATCAAATCAACACAGTAACCATTTTCTGTTGAGGAGACCCACCTGATGGATGTAGCATTTTACATAGAGATGGACGAAGAAAGGAAAAGTTCTACAAGAAAATTAGAGGAGTGGCGAGTAATTGGAGGAGGTTCCCAGCCAAAGAAGTCCATACATGATCGTTGGGGGAGTGGGTGATACCCCACATAGAAAAAATAAATAAGAAGGTAGAGGAGGTAGCTGAACCACCTCAAAAATGAAAGAAGTTGGTCCTACCCTATGGGAAATTTATATACCGTTTATAACGGTCTACGTGGGCAGCATTCTGGGATGAGAGCACCAACCCAGCACCAGAGTGTTTTGTAGTGGATGAGTCCCACATCCTTGAACATATTGAGGAACCAGAAGAGGCTCCGAAGTGAATGGAAGATCGACCTAGGAAGAAACTACAAAAACTAGAGGAAAGTAACTTGGGAAGGGGGTAAAAGTCGACCCATTATAATTTCCAAAAGATTGAATCCAAAGTAGAAGGGAGAGCTCATCAACTTGCTCAAGGAGTTCACCGATGTATTTGCCTAGAAATACACAGAGATGCCAGGGATAGACCCAGAAGTGAGCTCCCACAAATTAAATGTTCTTCCCAATGCTCTCCCAGTCAGACAAGCAACCCATACTTACAAAGCTGAGCTCGACCTTAAGATAAAAGCAGAAGTAGAGAAACGGCCGCGGGGTTTATTAAACCCATCCAGCACCCTATGTGTCTATCCAGCATTGTGCCAGTGGCGAAGAAGGACAAGAGTTAAATCCGAATTTATGTGGGTTTTCATGATTTAAACCCTGCATGTCCCAAGGATTAGTTTTCCTTGCCCAATATAGATAGCTTAGTAAATGCTACTGCAGGTTATGAAATGTATAGTTTCATGGATGGGTACGTTGGCTATGATCAGATTAATATGGACCTCAAGGATGTGGAGAAGACTGCCTTATATATGCCTTTAGGAAACTTCCATTATACAGTCATGCCATTTAGATTGAAGAATGTTGGGTCCACCTACTAGTGGACCATGATGTCCATCTTCCTTGATTTGTTTAATAACATATTGGAATTTTATATGGATGACCTGGTGGTGAAGTCCAAGAGAGAAATCGAGCATAAATAGGACCTTCGATGGGTGTTTGAAAGATATCGTAGGTATAATATGCGGATGAACCCCTCGAAGTGTGCCTTTGGGGTCACTGCAGGAAAGTTTTTTGGGTTTGTAGTAAATAGGCAGGGGGTGCAGGTTGATGTGGAAAATAAGAAATCCATCATGATGATGACACCTTCGAAGAGTCCGAGGCAACTCAAGAGCTTCTTAGGAAAGGTATCCTACCTAAGAAGGTTCATACCTGCACTGGTGGAGGTAACCCACCCATTTACACCCCTGCTGAAGGAAAAAATAAGTGGTCTTAAGTGGAGGAACAAAACAAAACCTTTGATAAGATCAAAGAAATTTTAGCCTAGTCATTCACGATGATCCCATCGGAGGTTAGGGAACCGCTACGGCTCTACCTCACTTCAACAGATTAGTCTATAGGAGCACTAATGGCTCAAGAGAAAGAAGGGCTAGAGAAGTCAGTGTATTACTTGTTAAGGGTGATCTCGGGTATAGAATCAAGATATACCAATGTTGAGATACACTGCCTTACCCTAGTCCTCGTGGCTCAAAAGTTGAGATACTACATTCTAGACTTTACAGTTCATATAGTCACTAAGTGTGACCCTATCAAGTACCTCTTGGCACAGATGGTCCTGGTAGGGTGAGCAACAAGGTGGTTTTGAATTTTATCGAAGTATGATTTGAAGTGCATAGTTCCAAAAGGCATCAAAAGTTAAGCGATAGCCGATCTATTGACCCACTTCCCAAGTGGGAATTTTGAGCCCCCAGTGAATAGCTACCTGGGGAAAATTTTCAAGCATGCTTGGCAAAAGAAATGGAAAAGTGGGAGATGGAATTTGATGGATCTAATGCACAAGGAACAGGAGGTGCGGGCATTATCCTCTCAATTAGTAAGCATAAGATCGCTCTTTCCTTCAAGTTAGACTTCAAATGCTCGAATAATGAGGCTGAGTACGAGGAACTCATTTTGGGGTTGTTGGAGGCGCTTCGAAGAGGCATCAAGGTATTATGCATACGAGGGGACTCCAACCTAGTGGTGAAACTGGTTAATAGGGAGTTTGTCCTCAAACATGCCAACTTGGCACCGTACAAAATCATTATACTAAAGTTCATGGGACATTCCTGAAAGTGACTGTTAATAGGAACGCGTGAATAATGAACATGTATCCTGACTCATTAGCTATAATCACTAGAAATTAGACAAGTATGAGTCTAAGGTGACTATCACAGTACAACGAAGAACAATTCTTACCACAGTGAAGTCCCTATTCCCAAGTGATGATCCAGAGGACTGAAGGTATCTAGTTGTGAAGCGGCTAGAAATAAGGGAAAGAACGATGAAGATGTTAGAATTAGCTAACTACCAACTATTATAGGGACACTTTATTATAATAACCTCGACTGGTTCCTATCAAGGTGTGTAGGAGAAGAAGAAGTAAGAGAGAGGTTGGCCGCGATGCATGACAAGCATTGTGGGGATACTGATGTCTCTTTATATCGCCGACTGTAGCGGGGGGTTTGTCTGTAGCAGGGCCGTTTAAAGTGCCAGACCCAATTTGATGATCCAACAGAAGATATTTTCGTAGAGGCCTGATATAAGGCAACCTATATAGCTTAGTTAAAAGATGGTGAACTGCCTGCAGAAAGAGCAGATGAGGTTTATCTACGAAAGAGAGTTTCCTGCTTCTACGTAGTAGAAGGGGAACTCTATAAGAAGGGATACAATGAGAAAGCACTAAAATGTGTAGCCAAAGAGTATGTGGGAAGAGTGTTGAAGGAAGCCCATGAGCCCTCCCACATGGGAGGTGCCAAAATATATGACCAGCTGATGATATTGGGGTATTATTGGCCAACCATGGAGGCTTATTCCATCGGTTACGTGAAAAGATGCAGAGCTTGTCAAGTGCATGGCAATAAGGTGCATTCCCCTTCCGTTGATCTGCAAAGCCTAGCATCTCCCTTATCTTTCCTCATACGGGCATTCAATGTGGTGGGAAAATTAGCCCAGCCTCTCGTGGTAAAGCTTTCATTATTGTTGCCATAGAATTGCATACCAAATGGGCATAAGCCATCTTTCTCTGTAGAGTGGCTGCCCAAATTGTAACCTAGTTTATTAAGGAGTATATCATATGCAGGTTTGGTAAACCCAAGGTGATTCAAATAGATAATGGAAAATAATGCGTATGTAAGGAGATGACTTCTCACTGACAAGTATAAGATTCTGCACAACAACTCAACTATATCCTACCCAAAGGGAAATGGCCAAGCAGAGGATGAAAATAAACCTTGATCAATATCTTGAAGAAGATGCTGGAAGATATGCCGAGAGCATGGGATGAGAAGCTACCCAAGTATTATGGGCTTATCGCACTTTAAAGAGAAAGTCGATCGGGTTTACTCCATTCTCACTTGTGTATGGGACCGAAGCTATCTTATCGGTGGAAATGGAGGTACCCTCAGCTAGGGTCGCTGAAAGTAATGGAATCAACCCTGACCAACGACATGTGCCATTTGAAGCACTGGAGGAGCACAAAGATAAGGAAAAAGAGAACTTCAAAGTCTATACCCAACAATTATTGAGGGCTTACGAGAACCTAGTCAAGCCCAGAGAGTTTTAAGTGGGAGACTTGGTCCTTCGCACATCCACTCATCACCTCCACAGCATGTCGACATCAAAGTTCAAACCCAATTGAGAATCCCCCTTTATGGTAAGGGGGATAGATAAATCAACATACTGCTAGATCTCGGAGCCGGTAAGCGGCTGTCTCCAATCCATCAGTTGTAAATGGCTGAAGAAGCAGTATGCCTAGTTTTGATGAAATTCATTTCCTTTTAAAGAAATTGAGCAGATAGCTGTAACACTAAGGAAAGTCCTTTTGTAAAAATGATAGAGCAATATAATCTTGTAAACAGTAAATAATACGAAAGGAAATGAATAACAACTTTTTTTTTATCACTGCGTGATGGCTCTTATTTTGTTTACTTACCTGCTGTATGATGTAGATCCACCATAATATATATTTTTTTAAAATACTCTCTACTAGGATGGAAGAGGGCCCATGATAAAAATAACTCTGCACATTACACTTGGGGGCGGGGTACATCCATCTTAAGAGAAAAGTACACTGAGCAAAGTCCATCCATACATAACGGACAAATGGTTTTATCCTTGTCACCAGACCAGTTGGAGAACATCCTCCAAGTAACAATAAAAAAATTATTTTCTATAATAAGATTTATAGCCTAGAGAATAAGTTCTAACCTCTGTTCTTAGAGAAAAGCTTACTTGACTACTTCTCAAAAATTGTGGAGAAAGGGGATCTACACCTTCCCGCTTTAATTTTTTTTTTAGGAAAAAAAGTTCCTAACGAACTTTTTGAAATAAGGACCCCACAAACCAGAGCCAATGTTTCTTAAAAGATAGTCACTTTTATTTATGAATTATATTCAAAGTTTGTGGGAAGGAGAAGGGCTAGCCCCTTTTTCTCCCAGTTATTCCCTAAGAAATGAATGTGCATAGTAAAGTACCCCATCGTTAGAAGGGGTAACTTAAAATGTTAACTTTCTCATATGATATACAAGTACCCCACAGTTAGAAGGGGAAGCTCTAAAATGCTATCTTTCTCAGATAATATACAAGTACCCCACAGTTAGAAAGGGAAACTCTAACATGTGAACTTGCTCAGATAATATGCAAGTACCCCAAAGTTAGAAGGGGCAACACTAACTTGTTACTTGCTAAAAAAATATACAAGTACCCCACAGTTAGATGGGGTAGCTCTATAATGTTAACTTACTCAGATAATATTCAAGTACTTCACAGTTAAAAGGGGCAACTCTAAAATGTTGACTTGCTCAGATAATATGCAAGTACCCTATGATACACGAGGCAGTTCAAATGAATTAAATGGTCACAGAAAATTGGAGCAAACCATAGTAAGCAGATATTAAAATCCAAATAGAAATAAAGAATAAACATCATAATGGAAGCCAACACAAGTTTTTCATTAATAACTTAGTAGTTATTTACATATGAAAAAAAAAGATATACAAAATAAGGCCTACATAACAAGACTAGCTACCCACAATACGAAATGAAAAATAAGTCCCGCCGGGAGCTTAGATTGATGATACCAAAAACGGTGTCACCAAAACAATGTAAATATGCAAGCTCAAACCAATAAATTAATGGAGTGTGAACAAATATGTAAATGTAGAAGGAAGTAAGGCAAAGAGGGAGATAAGATAGAATATAAGTGGTTCAGCCTATCTAGTCCTACTCGACTGTGTGAGTGTGTGTGAAATTCATTAATAAAGGGCTCTAATGGCCTTGGGATACAAAACACTTAAGCTTTCTATTTTTACTGTAATTTAAATAGAGCTGCAAATAGGGTTTGTAATAATTGATCCTTTACAAAGATGTAGAAAACAAGTATATATAGTGATTGGGGGTGTAGTGTACCCCCCAAGCATGTAATAAGCATGAGTGGAATGTTCTTAGACAATGAGGTAGAACCATCTGTCACTGTCACATGTTTATCATGATGATGAAATATTCCCTCATGTGTGAGGGAGATGCGGTTATAATAATTTGGTCCATGTGGGATTCGCAACCCACGCATTCCTCAATCCATGCGCTCTGTCAGCTATCTATTATCTACCGTCTATCCAAGCCGAGGTTAAGTTATCGAGATGGAGTACACTAATGGAATGACACATGTACTATTGAGATGTCTCCTCTTGCCCTCGTCGTTCAGGTGACGACCGAGGTCGAGTCGAGACAAGGCTAAGGCACCTTATGATGAACTATCGGACGAGGATGAGTTAGCTCAGTCTAAGTCCGTAGCTGAGTCATAACTCTTTATACCAGATGGATTGGCGATGGTTGGCTTTGGATGAGGTGATAAAATTTTGGGACGTGGCTATATTTGGTATATCAATCACCCCTTAGCCCTTAGCTTCAATGTGAAATGAAGACTGAGGGATAAAGGATCTTCTGGGTATGAGTTTAAAAGAAATCCTTTCATATGTTAGATCTGAAGAGTTTGATGAAGATTGGATTGACACTTGGTAATCATCCGGTGGAATGGCGTCTTGCCCCAAAAATGACGAATGTAAGTGGTGCTTAGGGCATTGTGCCCTATTGATGACCTCCTTGGAAGTTGTGTAAAATCATTTAGAGTATTTAAATGATTCAAAAACTCATTTTCTCTCTCCAGTTTCAACTTTTTCGCGCGCAAGCCATTTCTCACTCAAAACCTAGTTTATTTTTCTCTATTATTCAAGCATTCTTAAGCGAGGTTCTTGAGATTCATCTGCTCCATCGTTCTTCTAATCAATCTAGGTAACCTTTTTCACGACTCTTTTTCAAGATTCTCCCCCTTTGAAGTTAGTTTAAGCTTTTCCACATTTTTTTGGTGAGTTTTGTACTTTTCGGCGATTGTGATTAGGGTTCCTGGATAGCCATCTAGGTGGTTATTTGGTATTTCTATGGATTGATTGGTGGTTTGTGGGATTTTTTAACTTTTTCCATTTGCTTTGCCCTATGATTAACCACTTGTAAATCTCCGATGAAACTCCGATAAACGTTTTTCTTGACTGTCTTTAATTGTTCTTGGATAAAAATGATCCAGTTTTCCCATTTTGATTCCTGGGTCAACCTTAGTCAAACTTTATCCGGTTTGTGTCTTCTTTGCTTTTAGCCTAATTTCACTAAAGTTTAATCTCGGCTTCTTGGATGTTAAAGAAGCTCTACGAGTTAGCAGAACAATATCCCACCCTTAGGTAAAGGTGCTTGGAAGAAATACAGAGAATAAGGGTCGAGGACGAGGCTAAACACCATATTGGACCCAATTACATTTATCTGATATTTCCCATTCCTTTAAAGACCATTATACCCTCTGACTTTGAGGTCGGTAGGGACGATATGACTAACTCGTCCTCTGTGCTAGCCGATCGAAGAGATTAATTTGAAGAAGCGATGAGAATGCTACCCTCACATCCTTCGAAACTCAAGGCAATCGAGAGATTATCTCGGACATCATCTTCTAATCAGGTCAGGTCCTCTAGTTGAGATGACTCCTTAGTCCAAATTATGGACGACAGGTCTTCTAGTGAGGATGATTCTTCGATTTAAATCGTCTCAAACCCTACTGAGCTGAGACTCAACATTTTTGTTCCTCCAAGTACTATCCCTCTCAGAACCATGATCGAGAGTGAGTTTCAAGAGAGATTTCCCGAGGGTGATCTAACTGCTGAACATGAGTCCGATAATGCTGAAGATGAGGCAAATGAGGTCGATAATGATGTTGAGGCTGATGAACCCATTGACTATTCTTATGTTGAACAATTCCAATCCTTAGCGAGAGAGGTATACCTCCTACTTTGGAGACATTTATACGGGGTAAAATATCACATGGTTATGCGCGTCCCTACTGAGGACAAAAGAGTGTTCCCAAGCCAAAAGGGGGAAGTGGATATTTACAAGAAGATGTTTAAGGCCAACTTTCTCCTTCCTATTCACCTAACTGTCAGGGCCATTACGTCCATTTTATGTATTTCCCCCTCTCAGTTGGCACCCAGCTTTTGAAGAAACTTGCTCGGCTATGTCTCCATGTGGATGAACGAATATATAGACGACCATTCAGTCGAGATATTCAAAGCCTATTATAACATATCGTTCTCCTGGACCCAGGCTAGTTATTAACATTTAGGGGCTAGAAAGCTTGATAAAAATATTATCCACATCGCCTAAACATCAAACCATAAATTTAAGTCGACATTCTTCTTTATTTTTGGGGTATGGTAGTTTTTGACCGGCACTGAACGAGTCTAGGGAGAACACGGGGTTCCACGTACTTGGTCCTACCCTTCCATGTCCTTTAAGTTGGAATCCGGCCTCAGCGTGGTCAATAGGGAGAGGTTTAACCATCTTAGGCATCTAGGAGAGGAAGGTACCCTTCATACATTTGAGAATTTGATGTCACCTGACTATCTAGAGGAGGCTAATATGGGGGTAATCCCCGGGAGGAGTCATGTGAGTCATTTTTCTTTTGTTTATTCCCAAGTTTAAAATCATCTTTGTTTCCTATGACTGATAATTTTTTGTTCCTTCTCTACAGATCAATACGACCTGTGGAATATGACGACCCCCAGCTTAAAGAATGTGCTGAACAAGGGAGGCACGAAATCTATGACAAAACCTGTTGCTGGAGGGTCGACTAACACTGTGGTCGGTCAAAAAAGAAAGTCACCACCTGTTCCTGCTGGTGTCCATCGGGATAGCCAGACGAGACCGAGAACAAATCCTCTTCCTCAGATAGTGCAAGTTGTTCTGGACCCGTATCGTCCTTAGGGGACTCTTTTGAGCACTATTGGTCATCCAACATTGTCCAGTTAATGGCCTGCCCGGGTTTAATACTTTCTTCATCTTTAAGATCGAATAGGGCTATGCTTTTAGTCTCTTCCAAAGAGGACTATAAGTTCTTGGTAATGATAACACCTCCTTAGGTCTTTGACTTCGACCTCCATTCTATAGTTCAGGTACTTGCTTCTTCATGAGAAATTTACCTTATCTTTTACTACTTATGTGTGTTCTGACATTTGTATTCTCATTCTTTTTTAGTCTGTGTGCTCTCTATCTTTATCCACAAAATGGATGACAAATAACTATTCAAAGGTTCAAGAGGCTGACAGAGCATTGAAATCTGATTCCCTTGGTACCTGGAAATAGAAGGACGAGACTTTAAAGATGAAAGACGAGCTTCTAAAATAGAAGGACGAAGCCTTAACTGCCCACTCTACCTACAAAGACCTTGTTGAAGATACCACAAAAGCCAAGGATGATACTTTATCAACCAAGGCCATTCAGAAGATCAAGGATGAGACCATAGAAGCTTATAAGGCGTCTGATGAGTTTGGAGGCCTTGTGATAGAATATTTTGAGAGGGGCCTCAAGACGTTCTGTAGGTGAGTCATCACCAAGTTTTCTAAGGTGGTCTCCTCCATCAGTGCCGAGCTAGAAGATCTCGATATGGAGGAACCTTACATAGAGTCGGCTCTAGAATATGTTGAGTCCTTACCTACATCGCAAGGGAGATAACATTACGATCGAGGCCCCTATTGAGGATGACACCACTGCTGCTGTTGGGGAAACTCTAGCCATCAATGTTGAGAAAACTCAGGTCGGTGAAGGAGATGGAGAGTTAACCTTAAATGTGGAGCCGACTCTCTAAGGTGGTCGTTTGTGACCGATACCCTTTACTTTTTAACAACTTTTTTGTGAACACTTCAATTATTTCCTCTATTTGTATTTGAACTAAGCTTACTGTCATATTTGAATGACTGAATGAATGGAGTTTTATCTCGTACTTGAGTTATCATTATCTATTTCTATATCTGAGTTCTACTAATGTTTAACAAGTAACCATGATTGGATGGCTTTTAATCGTGAGGTCACCGGTTAACAATTTTCTTTTCACACATCGTCCCATCCTCAAACGAGATAAATATAATCAAATAAATAATTTTCGAATTTGAATTCACCAAATTATGGTGTTATATCATAAGTCCCCTCTTATCGTTTTGATTAGGGGTGGGCGTGATCCGATCCAGTTTTTGGTCATTTTAGGTACCGGATCGAATTATTCGGTCCTATATTTGAGAAGATCAAATTCAGACCGATTTAATCGGTTTAACCTATTTAATCGGTCTAGGCTATTTTCGGTCCGGTTCGATTAATAATCGGTCCACTTTTTATATTTATTTACTTTTTTTTCCAATAAAAACCTGTTAATTTTTTGCTGTTTGTACTAATTAAAGGCTGTTCTGAACTTTTTAGGTACTATTTTGCCACTGAAATAGTGTTGTTTTGCACCATATAAGGTACTGTTTTGCCACTTCAAATGTGCTATTTTGCACCATTTAAAGTGTTGTTTTGCACCATTTAAGATGCAGTTTTTTCCTTCAAATATGTTGTCCCGTTTTGCCTAATTTTAGTAGAATAAAATGTTTTTTTCCCAATAATATGCAAACATTAAAATAGCTTCAAAAGTAATACTTGTCCACTATAAGAAAATATTACATGTCCAAGCAAGCACCATAAGAAAATATTACATGTCTACCATAAGAAAATATTACATGTCCACCATATTACAACTCCCATAGTCTAGAATAAAAATAAAATAGCTTCAAAAGTAAGCTAAAACAAAGTCCTCGAGTCTTCTCCACCTCCTCCTAAAGGCGCATCAATCCACAACAATAGTTGAAATTGAGGTCTTGAATATCTCTCCCAATATTTCTACGAAAAATACAAAACAAAGATTATGTCAAATAAAAATTCAATAACAAAAGTTTAACATTTAAATTATGAAAAATATATATTAAAATTTAAAATTAACTATTACCCGAATCAAGTTTCTCCATTTCTTTAATTTCATCCATGGCATCTCGAATGTTGATAGGTTTTGTTGAAGATTTGAGCCAATTTTGTGCACAAACAAGTACCTCCACCGTTGTAGGAGCTAAAGAGCTACGAAAAGGATCAAGCACACGACCACCCGTGCTAAAAGCGGATTCGGAGGCAATGGTAGACACAAGAATAGATAATACATCTTGCACCATACGCGATAGCACTTGATACTTGCCTTGATTATTTTTCCACCAACCAAGAACATTAAAGTTATCATTTTCCACTTCACAAGTTCCAATAAATACTTTTCCACCTCTGATTTTGCACCTAAATTATCCTCCAACTCTAAATGCCTTTTAAATTGAGATGTTAAAAATGCACGACCATCCTCATCCTCATCAACTTCAACGATATTAATTGGTTTATTCATATTGTTTGAAGATGCATTAGATGATTTATGACCATAATACCACTCAAACAAACGAATTAATTTATCTTTAAATCTTCTTGACAACTCCATTGATTTAACATAACCATACAACTCACTAAGCCAAAATTCAACATACTTTAACTTGTAACGTGGGTCAAGGACAATGGAAATAAGCAATAAAAAGTTAATTTTCTCTACATTCCAATACTTTTCAAATTTGGCAATCATTTTCCTGGCCATTGAAGATAAAAAATCATCACCATAATTTTTCAAATGCACCAACTTAATTTCTATAATCACAAGTTCATGAAAAAAAAGGCATTGGATGTAACATATAATGACCCCGAGAATTTTAGAGTAGCATTATAAAAGATTCGAAGAAACTTCACAAAACTCTTAGCTTTTTCCCAATCCTCAAATTTTGGAGGTCCTAAATTTCTACCAAACACCGACCCTCTTCCTCTCTCATCACCATCACCATCATTTTCCTCCTATACACCAAAGTAGGACAAATAATCATTGTTATCTTCCTCCATCCTTTTAAATGCTTTCTCAAATTTAATGGCTGCCTCCAACATCATAAATGTGGAGTTCCATCTCATTGGAACATCAAGACATAACAAACCATTTGATTCTATCTTTTGCTTCTCACAATAATTTTTAAACTTTACCAATCTAGAAGGTGATGACTTCACATATTTTACGACCCTACGCACTTTTGCAATTGATTCATTCATGTCCCTTAATCCATCTCCAACAATAAGATTGAGAATGTGTGCGCAATATCTCATGTGTAAATACTCATGGTCCAAAATGGTACCATTCCAATGTTTTGTCATTCTTTTCAAATAACTAGTGGTACCATTATTAGAACTAGCATTATCAACTGTGAGAGTGAATATACCATCTATCCCCCAATCACACAAACAATCCTCAACCACTTGTCCTAATTCCTCACCCTTATGAGTTTTGGCTTGACAAAAGTTCAAAATCTTTTTGTGTAGGTTCCATTCTTTATCAATATAATGTGGGGTGAGACACATGTAATTTAAATTTTGAATGGAAGTCCATGTATCAGTGGTAAGGCAAATCTTTTGACCTTTCAAATCTTTTTTCAACCTTTTCTTTAAATCCACATATATGTTTAGGCAATCTCGTGCAATTGTTCGACGACTAGGAATATGCAATTTTGGTTGTGCGAGAGACATAAACTTCCTAAACCCCTCATTCTACACAAATTTATACAGTAGCTTGTCAATTATAAGCATTTCGGCCAGCCCTTGACAACAAGCTTCCGCATTAAAAGAGATAGACAATAAATTTGAACTTGGCTCATTTTCGTTTGGTTCTTTTTTCAACATAAATGACAACTTTTTTTTCCCATTTTCCTCTACTAATCTCTTATTAGCGGGTAACTCTCTACAAGGAGTGTTTTGTTTCATATTTTTAGTCCCATTCTTTTTAGAGTCGCACGTATAAGAAACGCCACAATAATTACAAATAGCTTTAGGATTTTTGACATCATTATTTCTGTGGAAGTGATCCCATACCGTAGATGCATTTTTCCGTTTGTGTTGCCGAGGATGAGTTCTTGGCAAATCATGTAAAGTAGCATTAGCCGGATCTTCACTCACTCCATCCATCTACACATGAAAAAAAATAACAAACTGTAAAATCCACAAACTATAAACTCCGTTAGCTTAAGTATCTTTCAGGCTAATTAACTTAGAGTAGAGTCTAGTATGCAATCTTCTAATGTTCCTAAAAGTAATAGTTGGCCATAGAAAACCATGTTCATAGAATTTATGATATTATATTCAGGTTAAAGGATGCTTCCTCATGCTAAGAAGAATTCTGAATAGCATATCATTCTCCATACAAACATATTTGCCTACCATCACCACACACACACACACACACACACACACACGTGCGCATGTATTTATTCACAGGATAAAAAGAAAAAAAAAACGTAACTAATATAGACCAGCATAACGAATTTGGAAAGACCGACATCATAATAATGGATTTACATATTTCTTGACGAAGTCCTTCTATCTATATACTAAAACAAAACGACCACATAGTTAATCAACTTGGGTGATCACCCCCCAAAAAAATTAATGATAAATTTTGCAATATCATCATCAGAAATCTAACTCGTCAATGTAGTGATCAATGAACAATAGAGACTTGAAGATACATTTTTGCTTACATATATAAACTAGAAACTACATTGATTTTTTTCACCTTTTGTTTAAGAAGAATGACCAAAAATTACACAATTGACAGGGACACACAAAAAAATTCTCCCACTTTTAAAATAATATGAAAACCTAAATAATTGGAATGAAATATGGTTCCTTCCATGAAATAAATAAAATACAAAGTAGGTACCACCAATTGATGATTCATAGAGATCGCATCCATATAACAGCCAACCTGGTCTCTTCCACTAACATATATCAACATGAAACTAGAATTCAACATTCCTAATATCATCATCAAAAGACAAAAAGGCAGCCCTTGAAGCATATACATTCCATTCCATTTGAAGCTTCATTGCTAGTTTCAGAGTTAGGAGATAAACTGTATAATGATGTAACAGCTGTATAATGATATAGAACAGAAAATCACAAGAAAAAATACAACAGTTGGTGTATTTTTAGAAAATCACAAGAAAAATCTAGAAAAAAATAACAAACTCAAACTGTATATTTGTACCCCTCTAAAAGTCTTCGGACATTAAAAAAAATACACCATGTTAACCAAACCGTATGATGTAGTAAAACATATATAATAATGCATTTTTAATAATGTATCACAATAAAAAATACAATAGTTGGTGTATTTTTAGAAGATCAGAAGAAACAACTAGAAAAAAAATAATAAATAGTTGAAGAAAAGTAATACCGCCGGATCTTTGGTTGCCGGTGCCGGAATAGTTGCGGCGGAGTTGGGGTTTGCCGGATCTTGTGTTGGGCTGCTAGAACTTGTGTTTATGGTAGCAGATATTGTGTTCATGGTGCTTGTGCCGGATCTTTAGACAATGAGTAGCAGCCGTGGCTCGTGTAGAGATGATCTTATGTTTTTTTAGAGAAAATTGCTAGGAGGAGGAGCTGCCGAGTAGAGAGAGAGAATGAAATTAATAGTGAAAGGAAAGTAAGTAAGACTTTTAGGGGTTTTTATGTTCACCGTGTTTGTTATGTTTTGTGGGTGTGGGTCTAAAGCTCTAAGCCTTCTAGGGTTTAGTTATTTAGGATACATTTATATAAAACTAATATATATAATATATTATATAATATTAAATTAAACGATCGGGTCCGGTCTTAAGACCGAATTTAAAATGAAAAAATTAGACCGAACCGAATATTTTGGGTTTCTTGATTTAGGACCGAATTAAGATCGATTTATAAAAAAGCCTATATAAATGGGTCCAGTCCGGTCTAATGGGGTCAATCGAGTCGGTCATTTTTTTATCCACCCTTAGTTTTGAGCCGAGAGAGTTTTTCACCAAAGTAATGATGTTAGGATATTTTTGCCCCCATCTCGATGTTGTTGATAGTCAATGGATGAGGTTAGCCCTGCCCGGACTGTCATGTCACCAATAGGAAGGTAAAGCTACTTCACCATATGAGTGATGCTCCATAATCTGAACTACCCATACAACAATAATAGGAGAGAACACTTGCAATATTTAATTCATAACTTTTTTTTTCCATACAATGTTACATTGATAGGAGCAGATTATACAAAGTCCTACTGCTGATACTTTTTTAGATGGTCGACATTCCGAGTATTGGAGAATGGATCTCCTTCCAAGTTCTCGAGCCGATATCTGCCTGGAACCACCTCTTCTATTACCCTGTAGGGATTATGCCAATTGGGATGGACTTTGTTTGTATTTTGCCACATCTTTTTGAAAACTAAATATCCTGCTGCTAATGGTCGAGCCTTCACTCTTTTATTGTAAAATCTGGCAGTTCTCTGCTGATAGGCTACTTGCCTAATTTCTATGTCTTCTCTTCTCTCCTTAATGAGGTTTAAATCCAACATCCTCTCTTTGGCATTTTCTTCTGGATTGTAGGTCTGCACCCTATGTCTTGGCATACCAAATTCTATAGAAATCATTACCTCTGAGTCGTAGGCCAGTATAGAAGGGTTTTCTCCTATCGGGGTCCTCTCTGTCATGCTGTAGGACCATAGGACTACATGAACTTCATCGGTCCATAGTCGCTTGGCGTCTTCTAACTTTTTCTTTATCCCATCCAGTATGGTTCTGTTGATTACCTCTATTTGACCATTCACCTGGGTCATCCCGAAGCTGAGAAAAACTACTTGATGACGACCCTCTTAAAGTAGGCTTTCAACGAATCATTTCTGAACTACTTTTTATTATCTGAGGTAAGGGTATGAGACAGACCATATTTACAAATGATGGTCCCCTAAATAAACTTGAAGGTCTTCGTCTCAGTCATGGTGATCATGGCCTCTCCTTCAACCCATTTTGAGAAATAGTCAATCGACACTATAAGGTATCTGTAGTTGCCAGTTGCCCTAGGGAAGGGTCCTAACAAATCAATTCCCTAAACATCAAATGATCAGGGAGAGCTGATATGAGATAGAGGCTGATGAGTGATGTTGGCAAACCTCTAACACTTATCACATCACTTGATATAACTGGCCGCATCCCTAGCCAAGGTCGAACACCAATACCCCTGTGTTACCACCCTTTTCGTCAAAGATCTTCCTCCTACATGACTGGAGCAGGAACCTTCATGTATATGATTTAAAATGTACGCTACGTCTACGGGATGGACACATCGGAGTAGAGGTAAGAGGAATCCTTTCTTGTATAAAATGCTCCCAATAACTGAGAACTTAGCAGCTTTATACCTTAGCTTCTTCCTTTCTAACTTTGACTATGGAAGTTCACCATCTTTTATATATCGAATGAGAGGGTCCATCCAATACTCGCCTAGCTCTAAGTTTAAGTAGTACTCAATCGCATTATCTTCTTCTTCTTCAATGCTCGGTCTGTGTAGGATCTCTATTGGTACTAATCTTTGAGTTTTTTCCTAGTTATTGAGGTAAGTCATGCTAGTGCATCGGCTCGACCATTGTCTAGCCAAGGGATCCTTTTCAATTTCACCTCTCTCAAGGTTTTTAATGCTTCTTTCACCCTAGCCTGGTATCGACCAATCCTCTCGTCGTTAGCCCTGTACACTCCTAATATTTGGTTAATCACCAGTTTGATATAACTGTGAAGGCGAGGGAGAGACCAGTGAAAAAGGCCTCATGATCAAATTTGTTATTAGATGCCTTAAACTTAAATCTCAAAGCATATTTTATATCGATTCCATCTGGTGCTGACACAATCAGGCTACCTCTACTATCTGCTTTACAAGATGAGCCATTAAGAAAGAGGGCCCACACAGTTTATTTCTCATAAAAGTTACCCTTTTTCCAATGCTCCATATTTGAACACAAATCTTTCTTCTTCATTCTCGTCCACTCCTCTCCTGGCCGTACTCATCTCGGCCTCAGCTGGGCGGATGCATGTTCTTCTTTCTAGCTCACAAGTTGGAGTCTTAATCTCTTCTTTATGGGCCTCATCCCACGTGAACTCAATTATAAAATCAGCTAGAGCTTGCCCCTTAATGTCCATTCTTATCTAATAGACGTTGTTAAATTCTTCCAACTCTATAGACTAGGCCATCTGCCTACCCGATTTCTCAGATTTATGGATGACCTACTTAAGAGAGGAGTCTGTCAACACGACCATGGTATGTGCTTAGAAGTAGGGTTTCATCTTACTAGATGCATGAAGTAATCCAATTTCTCCATATTTAGGTACCTCTGATCGGCCCCTTGAAGAGCCTTATTGTTGAAATATACTAGCTTCTGTACACCCTCATCATTTCTTACAATTGTTGCACTGATGGCTAACTCTAACATGGCCAGGTAAAAATACAACTTTTCTCCTTGAACAGGTTGTGATAATAGGAGTGGGGATCTGAGATAGTCCTTCAATTCCTAAAAGGACTCTTACACTCTTCATTACACTCAAGGGATTTCTTAGCACCTTGAAGAAGAGGAGACACTCATCAGTAGCTCTGGATATGAACCTGTTGAGAGCTGCCACTCGTCCAGTCAACCTTTGGACTTCCTTTACCATTATTGGAGTCTTCATCTCCATCAAGGCTTTGATTTTTTCTGGGTTAGATGCTATCCCCATGATATACAATGAAACCCTAAAACTTGCATGCTCCGACTCCAAAGACACACTTTGAAGGATTCAGTTTCATATGATATTTATCTATAGTATCGAAGTGCGTCTAAGTCGGCCACATGCGACTTGTCCTTAAGACTCTTGGTAAGCATGTCATCAATATACACCTCCATGGTATCACCTATCTGACCCTCAAATATTTTATTTACTAGCCTCTGGTAGGTAGCCCCGACATTCTTAAGGTCGAAGGACATTACCTTGTAGCAGTATATGCCTTTGTCTATAATAAACTAGTTCTTCTCGACATCAGCTGGGTCCATGAATATTTGATTATAGACTGGATAGGCATCCATAAAGCTCATCAATTCATGGTCGGCCGTGGCATCAACCATTTAATCCATTCTTAGAAGAGGAAAGTTATCTTTAGGGTAAGAGCATTGGCTAACCACTCTGGGTAGATAAATTACTTAATAAAGTTATCTCTCTCCAACTTTTTACCTTATATTTTATTACTTTGTACTTCTCTCTGGAGAACACTCTCCTTTTTTGTCTGACTGGCTTCACCTCCCCGACCACGTTCAACTTGTGATAGAGGATTTTAGGATCAATTCCAGGCGTATCCTCATGGATCCAAGAAAAAATGATTTGCCTATTCCTCAGTAGTTTAACCAAATCTTCTTTAATTTCTTTCTTCAGGGCCTTACCGACTTGGACAATTTTTTCGACTCGTCCTCATTGAGGATGATGGATTTTACCTCCTTGCCGATTTTGCCCTTTTTCATCCTGGTCTCATATCAAGGGTCAAGAGTGTCTATATTGTAAGTTGTTATGGCCCTTTTATGCGCCTCTCTCTCCTCAGCCGAGTTGAAGTAGCATTCACGTGCTTCAATTTTATCACCTTGAACTTCCCCTACTTCATAAGGAGTCAGTAATTTTATCATCTAGTGAATTGTTGGGGGCACGACCTCAAACTCCTTGAGGGCTACTCATCCCAAAATTTTGTTGTAGGTTGAGTAGACGTTCTCATCCATAATAAAGAAACCGATCTTCTTTCCAAGGCATTTCGGCCAACTGTTCCCCATTCTGACCTCCATTTCATAAATTCCCATAGGTTGTACCTTTTCTCCATTAAACCCAATCAGAGGTTGGTAATACTAGATGAGTCTTTTCCTGATCAATCCTACGCCCTTATAATAACCCCAGAACATCACATCGACTTGTATCAATGTGGTGATAACCAAAGGGTCTTCATATGGGGCTACGATCCCCTTAAAATCCAACCTCAAAAAACCCACGATCAACGTATTCATATCAACTTTTTTTCTCTTAACCTTCTTCGGCTCAAAAGCTGCCGAGTGCACATCTTTAGGATTTGAAGGTAAAGCTTTAGCTTCTGCCACATGAGCTTTCCTGTCAGCAATTTCATTTCCACTACATGTAAGTCCTCCACAAATCATTTTAACTCTGAGAGAAATCATATTCAGCCGACCTATAGGATCGGTGATTGGAGTTGGTAGGTTTGGGTCAGCTTCATCATCATCGTTCGAAGCATCATCGTCTCGACTTGTTGGGGATTCATGCCTACATTTATCATTCTTCTTCTTTAGGGTGTCTTCTCATCCACCCTTTCCACTTCTCTTTCTACATATTTCCTTAACTTTCCCTACTTTAACTTTTTTTCAATTTCTTCTTTCAAAACGAAACATTTGTCAGTTTTACGCCCATGATCTTAGTGAAATTCACACCATTTTATTTTGTCCCTTTTGTGAGGAGGGTATCTGAGTTTTTCTGGCCATCTCAGGGACTTATCGTTCTTAATCTTATTCAAGATCATTTCAAGGTTAGTCATCAACGATGTGTAGTCAGCGAATTTGTCATCTGCCGATCTCTTCTTGTCTCATTTTCCCTTAGACTTTTGGGACTTACTCCTACTGGCTCTTTTTTCATCCTCATAGTTAGTTGCCATGGCCTCCTCATCATTCATGATGCTCCTGACCGTGGCCAGGAGTTCTTCCGTGGACTTTGGAAGGTCCTCGACCAAAGCAATCCCTTTTGCAGATCACCGATCAAGGTGGTCATTGCTATATTCTCATTGTAATCTTAGACCTCCACTTTTTCCTTATTGAAGCGGGCTATGTAATCCTGCAGAGACTCGTTCTTTGCTTGCTTCACATATAGCAAGTGAGTGGTCTTCTTTCTCACTTTGACCCAAAAACAGAAGTTAGGTATAAACCTCTCTGCAAGTTGCTTAAAGTTCTCAATTGAGTTTCTCGTAAGGGAAGTATACCGAACATGTACGACACCTATCAAAATGATTGATAACGCTCTACATTTTATCTCATTTGAGATCTAGAATATATCAGCAGCGAATTAATACATCTTTACATTATGGACTAGGTTGGATTCCCATCATACCCCGGTGTCACCACCGACGAGTTAAACTTAGCCAGGGTAGGATAGTTTACAATACTGGCAAAAAATGGTGATCCCTCATTATGACCTCTCTGCAGAGGGTCTCAACTTTTTAGCAAGTCTCCAATTTTATCCTTCAATCTCTGAATAAAACTATTCCAGGGTTTATCGGCTGCAGCTGCTATCTCTCCTCGATCGGAACAACATTGTCTCTAGCCCTTTCTCTATCAATTGGGTGAACTAAAGGCTCTCCTGTAGCATCTCTGTTGGCTATTGACCTTGCGTTGTCCCTTATCTCGGCCTCGTGGAGGCCTACGGTCATCACATTTATTGTTTCTCTTGGATCCAACAATACTTCGAGATCTGGAGAGGAGATTACTCAAATCCCCTACTGGGCCCAGCCTATCAAAGGCTGATCCCATACTCAGCCTATCAAATACTGATGCGCGTGGCTATCCATATCGGCTCGGCCTTCCACTATGTCCTCTGCTAGGCTGAATTAGATGCACTATATTACCTGAGATCTCGTAAGGCTCCCAGCATTCTCTTTCGTCCTCATCATCACAATGACCATCCTATGACTCTTGACCTTGCCTCCCTAGGCATAAATGCCTAGGGTCGGCCATGTCTCAACACCTTTGCTGTGGAGGAATCTTTTTGTGTGGTGCCTAGGGTAGTCCCCTGTTCGTTGGATCTGGAGGGCCTTCTCTATTAGCTGGAGTTATCTTCTCATCTCCGGCGTCGGTGGGCATAGCCATCAGGTTTTGGCTAAATGTGGTAAGGTTCTCTAGAATCAACTGCTAGCTGGCCGCCAATGATCACAACATCGCCGCCACCTTAGCCATTTCTGACTGAGGTGGGGCTTGGATGGACTGGGGCCACATACTGGTGGAAAATCAGATGTTATTGATTCCCAGTGATAAAAAAAATCAAGAGATGTACTGGAAGTGAGCTGGATGAACTGTAAGAAAGCCTAAACTCAAAACCAGAGATTTTTCAATAGTGGTTCAAGCTCATCCAAGTGTGAGATTGATCCACTACCAAAGAATACGGTATGAAGTGGTTACAAATGAAGGGAAGAAGATGATAATCTCATTCCACAGACGGTACAAAATTAATGATGCCAGAAATGTTGTCACCAAATCAATGTAAATATGCAAGCTCAAACCAGTATATTAATGGAGTGTAAAAAAATATGTAAAGGTAGAAGGAGGTGAGGCAAAGAGGGAGATAAGATAGAATATAAGTGGTTCAACCTTTCTAGACCTACTCCACTGTGTGAATGTGTGTGAAATCCACTAATAAAGGGCTCTAATGGCCTTGGGATACAGAACACTCAAGCTTTCTATCTCTACTGTAATTTAAACAGAGCTTCAACTAAGGTTTATAATAATCGATCGTTTACAAAGATGTAGAAGACACGTATATATAGTGCTTGGGGGGGGGGGGGGGTGTAGTGTACCCCCTAAGCATGTAATAAGCATGTGTGGAATGTTCTTGGTCAATGAGGTTGAGCCATCTGTCACTGTCACATGTAGATCATGATGATGAAATATTCCCTCATGTGTGAGGGAGATGCGGTTATAATGGTTTGGTCCACGTGGGATCCACAATCCACACGCACTCTCCCACGCATTCCCCATTCCAAGAGATTTGCTAGCTGTTTACTGTCAGTTGTCTGTCCAAGACGAGGCTAAGTTATCGAGATGGAGTCCATTGATGGAATGACACTTATCCTATTGAGATGTCTACCCTCGTCATCCGGGTGACGAATGAGGTCAAGACTAGGCCAAGGCACCTTGCGATGAACTATCGATCGAGGATGAGTTAACTCAGGCTGAGTCCATGGTCGAGTCATAACTCCTTATACTGAATGGATTGGTTATGGTTGGCTCTGACCGAGGTGATAAAACTCTAGGATGGGGCTATACTTGGTATATCATAAATCTATGTAGGAAGGACCTGCCTCCTCAACAAGATTCTCTTTTAGTCTAACCATCCTAGACTCATCCTTTGCGTCACCGACCTCTAGCTTGAGGGACTGAATCAGAATGTGGATCTGAGCTGCCTCAGCCTGGTGCTGCTTTACTCTGGACTATTTGGAAATATGGAGCTTCATCATTTTTTTAAAAGTAACACCAAGAAAATGACGGACTGAAGCATTTAGCTAGTCTAAATAGAAGTGATAGTAGCGCTGGAGGTCATGAAAAGCTCAGAGGAACAGGTAACCCTCTGAGTGGTCTTGTAAGTTGGGGATGTAGATAGGAAGTCATGAAGCCTTCGAGTTGAAGACCGTGTGTTGTTAATATTGAGCGCACTCTGAGACGTAAAAGTCTCAGGGTAGTGGTCCAGGATCATCTCAAACACCTTTCGCTCGTGCGCACGGAATCTAAAAGGGAGCCTCTACCTCTATATCATCATAGCCTTTATTTTGAGACTTAATCTTTGAAAGTCGGAGCAGGCATCACTAGTGGCCTCAGAAGTCTGCTCAGCTCACACAAGTCACCTCAAATGGCTCACGGACTAGATCCTTTAAAAGGAGAAATAAAAAGATATAAGTCAAAGAGAAATAAAGGAGTGGGTGGTAGAATATTCATACTCAAATTGAAATAAAGAATACAAAATCTTACTCTGTAGCTTAGAGGGAATAGTATGTTGCCACCAAATCGGGAAGCAACATGTGACTCCGAACATTGTCCTAACAGAAGATAGGCTAGAGTTGGTACTTATTTTGCTAAAAAGAAATGATATATATATCAGACATAAGTAAATTGGGTATGACAGTCTGATACCTAGGGAGTGCGCAGTATAACACTCACAGTACGTCCCGGAAAATTAGGGACGGTCACCTCGATAACCTAAAAATAAAGAAACAGGGGTGTGAAGATAAGCATACTTACACAGTTAAAAGTAAGAAGCAAAAGGAAATAGAAAATAAAGTATGGTATGAAATTATAATACCTCTCTCACAACAACCTCCCTTGGGTGTTCTACAATCATAGGAGCAACTGCGATGCTAATCTGAGAACAGGGAAACATGTCAATGTCAGCAAGCACTTGCACATAAAACACAGGTTCAAAAGGTCTATGTAAACCAATACTTACCTAGGAGTTTTACTTTGAGATACCATCTAAAGATACTATAGCAGCAAGAACAAGAGCCATACTGACCTGTTAAATAACAAAGCATGAAAGCATCAATAAAATCTTGCACATGTAGCAGAAGTCAATAAAAAAGAAACTGCGTAGTGTTATACATACCAGAGCTATCTCCTCTGGAATGCTAGCTAAAGTCTCCACCTATAAAGGATCTAGTATAGCGCTAACCTGAGAACCCAAGTATAGGTCCGACAGGTAAAGGGACCACAACTACATATATATTAGAAGAACCCCCAAAATCTTCAGGCATATAAGAAAAAAAATAATGACAAATATAGCAAATAGGGGTGTAAAAAGAAATTTTTTGCAAACCGTTGAAGTCATCTTACAGAACTAGACAAGGGGACTTCAGCTACACTGGCCTGGGGGCAAAGAAAGAGTGAAAAATGTATAAGTAAAAACAGAGCACAAAAACAGCTACTCTTATGAAAGGAAAGACCAGATACCCATGTGGTCACCTCTGTGGTAGTCAAATAAAGACCTACAGGTGGTGCTGAGGGAGTTGTCTCTATGAACCCCGTAACAAGCTCCATAGATGAAGAAGTGTCATTTGCAACGACATGCGAATAGAAGAAGAATATAAGTGTCGATACGTTGTCCATAAAAATAAAGAAAATATATAGAGAGGAAGCAGAGTCATGTCAAAATAAGTACTGGGAGAGGTGCTATGACGATGCCTCCAACAAAGACAATGGAAGCAGGAGCTTCCTCTCTAGCCACAGAAGCTACCATGGGAGTAATCGAAGAAGTGACTGGCGAGGCAGTAACACTGGCTAGTTGTAACATAAACAAACAAGAACAAGACATGAGGATGAAATACCAATGACAAAGAAAAATGAGTCAAGAGATAAACGATCCAAAATAGGTGCACCTGAATTCCCTCTAAGGAAGAAGGATGAAAGATGAATGGCGGAGTGGCCGTAGCAGAAGTGGTGGTCTAATCATCGCAAAGTTGTCAAAGAACCAAACATAGGTAAATAAAGAAGTTGAGCCTAATAGGAGTAAGTAGTACCTGAGAGGAAGTGATAACATGTGTAATGGTCTTACTGGAGGAAATGGTTAAAACTGGCCAAGAGGGTACGGGTTGGATGTGAGGCCTATTATCCATAGGCATGAAGACTCGAGAGATAGGAATCCTCCCTAAAAGTGGCCGACCTGGGGTAGTGACTCCTGTAAGCCATGCCATTCCTCCACTGGAGGAAGGGTTGCATGAGGATAATTCCTGCAAATAAGAAAGGCAAGGACAATTCATTTATACATAGAAAATGACAATGAATATCGAATAACAATAGAAGTAGAAAGCTTAAAATACCTCAGATATCCCGACAGAAGAACCACCCACTGCTACGGAGGTGGGAAGTGGGGAAGTATGGCTAAGAGGGATGGTCACCTATGAACACAAAAGAAAAAAGATCTCAAGACATGTTTAAAAAAAATATGACAAGTCAAAATAAAATAAAAGAATTGATGATCATCTGAATAGAAGAGGACGACACGAAAGAAGCCTTCGTAGTTGTCGGGAACACATAAGATAACTGCAAGAGCAGAAGAAGCGAACAGATCATGTCAGTAAAGAAAAGTATTAAAGGAGAATAATACTAAAATAAAAAAGAGGCAACAAGCATCTTTATCTAGACCCAAAGAGGAGTCCAACATGGAATTCCTACCCCTAGGAAATGGCCCTTGAGTAGGAGGAGGAGGCAAAGCATCACTCACTCCAATAAAAGCACCCTTCAAATGTCACAAAGATAAAGATGAATTAAAAAGGAAACTATAAAATTCTAACCAAATAGTAAGTCATATAAAATAAAAAAGGAAAATACTTACAGTAGATGTATGAGCGGTCTACCCATATGGTAGATGTTCGGTGGTAGGACTGTCGAGAGAAGGGGATTCTATCATGATGTCCTCACTAGAGGACTCTCTTGAACCTAGTAATAAAGAAAAGTTTGAGGGTATTGATTATCAGAAGGGTTAGTGGCACTCATCTCATCTGAAGAAGAGTCGTCCTCATTATAGGAAGTGATGCTTCTATAATTGACTAATTACTCTTCAAATGATAGAGAAGGGGAGTTATAAGTGAAACCCTGTGAAAACCAGTTTCGCTAAGTAAAGAGGAGTAAGCTGTAGTACCATCACTAATAAGAATGGAAGTAACAATAATCTCTTTAAAATAAAATCCTAAGGCTGCATAGCCTTGCTCATGCACCATTCGGTATGTCTCCCCCACTTCAAGATCATAAATGTTAGACCCTTAGTCTGGCCCAGGAGAGGGAGAAATAACCTCAAAACTAGTTATTTTCTTCTTCCTTCTCACCCTAGTTCTTACTAGTGAGGGGGAAGCAGGGGAAATAATAGTGGTAGTGGCAAAAACATGTGGATCACTAGTAGATAGTATGAAGTTGGAAACATCTACATCAGGAAGCTTCCTCTTGAAAGTAGAAGGGGCTTTTTATTTGCCTTTTCCTTTACGCTTGGCAGGATGGGGCTTAGGTTTCTTAGAATAAATGGACTCATCGAGCAAGGGCCTCACCAAGACAAGGGTGACTTGCTCAAGAGGGGTCTTGGAAATAGTGCTTCGATACCATAACGTCTTTTGGATCCTTTTGCCCAGATACCTATCATTATTGGGAATCTTAGTAGAGATAGTCTCATGAAGAACATCCTTCACGCAGTTTTGAATGAGGAGGACCTGCCTCTATAAGAAAGTAAAGAAAGAACGAGTGAAGACATGTAAATAATCTCAAGAAGGCACAAATAAACCTCCCAGATGGACAAATCTGTAAACCACCCCCTCAAATGTAAAATTTACAAAGTGCTCAAGGTATAGCTCATATGAGGAGGTGCTCGAAGGATAAATAGGGGTATGGACACCTTGATCATACCCAAACTGTCTTCTCACCCTCTCAGAATGATAAAACTCAACATCTTGGCCCAAATCAGTTAAAAAGGGCAAAGTGCATGGTAGAAACATAATAACTACATGGATGTAGGGGTAAGTGAAAATATATTCAGCGTCAACGGGGGCAATAGACGGTGCTTCCAGAAGCAAAAAAGGATATCCAAGTGAAAATAAGGAGCTTTAAGTGAAAATGCCACCTACTGTCTTGCAATAAGGTCTGATAAAGAACTCATCAATATATTTATCAGAGGCCCTAGGGAGGCCTTAGGAGTCTTTTTATGCCACCTCGCAGCACGAGCAACATTACTATAGCAAGCCCTGGCCTCTAGATAAAATTTTAGAAACCTCTTAAACAGAATAGACATGAGAATGAAAGTATTGGTAAAACTAATGGCATCATAGCATCCACAAGAACGCTCAACACCAACGTGAGCTCTATCTAGCCAAGCATATAAGGATCCCAGTATTAAAGCAGCAAGGGGAGTCAGCTGTCCTCCCTGGAAGTAGGAACTTACTCAGTAACGTAATAAAGAATGCTGCAAAGTGTGAGGGGGAGTTAATTTTTAGGCCCTCTTGACTCCTCAAAGTCCTTCTCTCACTCTCACTCTTGGGAAGCTGCTCGAAATCTTTGAACCAGTACCTCTGCCACTTGGTTAAGGAGTGTTTGGTGGCCCTAGTTTGATTAAATGCAATATATTTTGAGCACTCACCTAGATCTTAATGGATATCTTATTCTCTCCTAAATTTCATCCTTGAAATGATCAATATGTATAAGCCCTCCTAAGTAAGGAGGGGTGAGCAACCCGTAGATGTCTTCCACGGTAATGGTAAAAACGCCTTTCGACACCACATTATAGGACACCCTAAGTCTCTCCTTAGGTCCTTAGCATCTTCCCATTTCACCACAAACCCTAGGTCATACTCCGAGTATCGACCTAGAGGCCATTGGGAGCTCCCGGGCACCGATTGACTCTGATTAACTCTATTATCAGAGAAAAATATCTGCATATATTCAAAGGTCTCTGAATCCCCTTTCCAACGGTTTACCCCGTGCACAAATCAACATAACGGTTCAGACGAACGAACCATTTTACTATCGAAAATCGATCTGGAGGGCACCAGGCGCTCCCGGACCCTGATTTGACACTAATTAACTTCATCATAAGAGTGAAAGCTCTTTGAATGCTCAAAGGGAACGGTTTGTCCCGTGTACAAAATAGTATAACTGTTTGGACGAACGACCCATTTTCCCTCAAAAATTGATCCAGAGGCCACTGTGCGCTCCCGGGATCCGTTTGACCAAGGTTAACTATGCATGTTGAACGAGACTGAATTAATCTTCAAAGGTCACTGAATACCCTTTCCAACAATCTACCCCATGCCCGATTATGACTTACGATACGTACGAACGATCTGTTTTACTCCGAGAGGTCACTGGGCACTTTCGGGCCTCGGTTGACCAAGGTTAACTTTCCGAATTGAGCGAAGCTCTTTGGAATGTCTAAGTACATCGCCTAACCTTTCCAATTTTCCACCCTATTCTTGATTCTGACTTACCGTTAGGATGAACAATCCATTTTTGTCCGATGATCTCCCGTCCAAAGGACCGACGTGCGCTTTCGAGCCATATTTGACCCAAAGTCAACTCCCGGACCCGGGAGTGGTACAAAGGATTCTTTAAGGTTTATGAATTACCTTCCTAATGGTATGACCCTTGTGAAATTTGGATAAATGGATTGCTATCTATGATTGTTTTTCCGAAAAAATCTGCACGACTACCGATTGGCAGGACCATTTCCCTGCCTATCGGCCGTGTGTCTAGGATTACCCTTCGATTGGTAGGGATGGGACCATTTTAATCGGCATACCCCTTATCCTATAAATATAAGTCATGACCTCACTCCCAAGGCACGCCTGAGATCCATCAACATCAGTGATCTCAGTAACATTCGCTCGTAACCAGCGAAGTTTCCTTATGTGAAATTCCATTCAATTTTACATTCCCATCCTTTTCACACCCAGTTTGGAAAATTCTCATTCTCTCTCATCCAACATCATATCAAACTTCAAGGGAATTCATCCAAGATCACGATCAATCTCCAATTCTTCCAAGAAGGTCCAAATCCTTCCATCTCTCTTTAAATTTCTTGTTTTCTCATCAATTACATAAGTTCGTAATTTAGTTATTTTACTTTAGCTCATACACATTAATACCTCACACTTTTATTTGTTGTATTGCACATACTTTATTTTCTAAAAAAAAACCAAAACAAACAAAAATAGGGTTACGCCTATAAATTCCAAATCGGATTATCCATCACACATTTCCAAAACTAAAAACACATTTTCTGCACACGCACATATAATAAAACCCCATTTAAATCTATGGGATGAAACCCACTCCTATGTTACATACGAACTAAGTAGACTTTGATGCCTTTATAGGCTACTTAGGTGTCTCGGATTAAAACCCGAGACTCGAGTTCAATTTTCCAAAATTGCCCATTTCCGCATTTATCATATTCTCGCATTATTATACATATTATGCTCGTGGTCCTTATTAACGTTCTACCCAACACATATTATCGCTTCATCATAACGATCAATATCATGATAAATGCATAAATTGTATTTTTTATATATAATTTTGGGAACATTCCTATTGAAAACCTCATTCAATCTCTTCTCTGGTATGAGTTGGGCAATTTCGATCTCCATTATATATACACGCACACACACTTCACGAAAAAATAAAGGAAGATAATAACACAAGCCCATGAGAGACCAAAAGGGCGGGATGGGTGCCTAACACCTTCCCATTTTGTAACTTAGAACTCGTACCTTTTAACTATTAGTTTCGTAAGCAATAGTTTTTCTTTGATGCCCCTCTCTTGAGGCAACGACACGTTATTTTGCATATTTTGTGCAAAATAAGCTCGTGACTCCATCTCTTTACATTCACCCCACAGCGACAACAACTACACCAAATCTGTCGAATTGTCACGATCATTGACCTTGACAAGTTCAACTTGTCAAGGTCAATGACCGTGACAATTCGGGGTGAGATAACTTTTTTTGTCACGGACTTGTCACGATCAATGATCGTGACAAGTTCGTTAGAATTATCACAGTCGTGCCACGGTCCCTGACCGTGACAAGTTTAGTCACGGTTAATAACCGTGACAAAGCATTGACCCTTTTTAAAAACATAGTCACGGTCAATGACCGTGACAAGTATGTGATAACTTTATTTGTCAAGGACTTGTCACGGTCAATGACCGTGATAATTCTGGGCAGAATTTAAAAAAAATATGCTGGGCAGTATGGCCACTGCCACTGCCCAACAGTATATTTGTACCTGTTATAGCAACGTTGTGCCTGTTCAAACATCATATATCCAAAAAAACTAAAGATAATGCAAATATACATTCAAAATAGAAACAATATACATGACGATATAATCCAAATATAATTCAAATGTACTAACTTAAAAATAATGTCACTACATGTCTGGGGTAAATGTGAGGAGGTGAGTAGGCCACACGATATACGAATTGACACACCCACTAATATACATCGTGCCGCATTGTTCGTTCAGCCACAATAGGGAGTTCTCCTTCCTGGGTATCACATGCGTGCTGAGCACCTTGGACTCGATCTCTTGAAGCTCATGTCCATGAACTATTCCGCCCTGGACGATATTCGGGTCCCTCAACCCCCGCCCTATCCGCTGGCCATCAAATACGTCCAATATGAACACGCTCAGCCAACCAAGTGTCGACATCGGTCTGTTGAAGGAAGCCAAATAGGGGAGTGGATCATCGAAGTACGCACGTGTCGGTGATGAAGCAGCGAGGTCCACATCCTCGTCATCCTGCACCTCGTCCTCCTGCACCTCCTCCTTCATCGCCTTCTCCTTCATTTTTACCTTACGATCTCCTCCCAACGTACGCTTCATGAATGAGTACATATCTTGGACCGTCGCCTCCAAACGGGACAACTTCGCGTCATGTGAATCCACCGTTCGAGCCAATTCGGTGTCGCTCGTCTCCAATCCGATGATCCTAGATTTGGCCACCCGCGAGCTCACCCCCTTGTCCTCCCCTTGCGATCAGAGCCAAGCACTTGGCTGAGTGCGTCTGTGGACAAATATGACTTGTCGGCATCAGACTGCGACTCATCACTTCCTTAAGCTTTTCCTGAAACAACAAAAAGCACATGATTAGTAAAATAAGTAAACTAAAAAATTATAACGTAATTAACAAAAAGTAAACTGTCAGATTACTTACAATCGTGGTCGCGACACTCGGGGACACCTCCTTGTCCTTCCCCTTCTTTGTCCGAAGAGCCACATAAGTATCAAGCCTATGTGGCTTACCCCCAGGGCCACTCCCTATCCCCTGAAATAAAATAAAGTAAAATTAGTATCGGCCCCGCACAGTAAAATAACGCAGAATAATATATTTCTGTAGTTATAGACAAATTAAATCTTACCATCATCCTATGCTCCACCTCGGCGTAAGACGTCCGGTCGGAGTAGTGCACGCCCGTCTTTTTTGCCCGATTTTCCCTCCCCGATTGGCGAGATGCCAATTATCGCTCCCCGATCTCATTGTCAATGAACTTTTGCCATTGTGCCAATGAGATCGGCTCCTTCGGCGGGACGGATTCACGCCTTTGGATAATGGACTCTCGTATTTTTCCAAAGTACCGTGTCCGCATATTTTTCTTCCACGTCTTGTGTTGCTCCCTCAACTGCTCTAAGACGGAATCGCATAGCTTTGGATCCAAGTTGAATTGTTCCTGTCCAACAAATACAATGTTAGTTACAAATAAATATAAATATAAATAATAAAATGAAATTGAAATTGAAATTGAAATTGAAATATTCATATTCATATAAATATATTACCTGTAGTGCCGCCCAAACAGCTAACTTGAGCTCATATGGCACCTCCTTCCAACTCATATACCCCGGGCCGATGACCGTCTTTACCAGCTCGAGGGATCTCGCTAATAGCTCCGAATTGTTCTCGATGGTAATCCCAAATTTGCCATATTTTGGGAGCCTAGGGGCCCAGGAGCCCTCGCCGCCTCCGCTACCACCGAGCCCAGACGACATCATCATAACCATCATCATCATCCTCGCCTTAATACCTGAAGGAGACATTTGCTATAAAAAATGTTATTAGTACAGATAAAAAAAAATTAGAAGAAGACATGCAAATATGTACAATTATTACAAATAAAAATGAGCACTAATTATTAATTTACTTTCATACACCCCCCCACCACACACACGCACACGTACACATACACGTACACACACCACCCCCTGCTGCCCTCCACACACACAATAATTATTTTCATGAATTAAACTAACAATTAAAGTATACAATTATTAATTTACTAATTTACAATGAGGAGCAATCCTAATTTCATAATTAATCATATATTAATTTACTAATTTACAATAAGGGGCAATCATATATTAATTTACTAAAAAAATTAATAATCAATCAATTCTTGTACAAGGGACACTACGCATATACACACACATAGACACACACGCAGCCCCCACCCCTACCTCACCACCCACCCCCACCCCTGCCCCTCCCCCCCACCTTGCCCCACTCCCTTCCCCCACCCTGCCCCCACCCGCACCCCCTCCCCCACCACACACACGCACACACACCACCCCCTGCCCCCACCACACACACAATAATTATTAATAATATAGCCATTTTCAGCGATACCAAAAGATCCCTACTTATCTTTATTAATAGTATCTATAATTAAGCACTAAAGAATACCCACCAGATACACCTAAAAACCCACATTGGCCAACCCCCATATGGACAATAATCCAATAATTATTAATAATTATATATTGTTCGATATACAAAGTAATTTTCAAAAAAAGTTAAAAAATCCCACCCCCATATGGACAATAATCCATTGGTAATGCCACTTTTACTGTTAACCAACCCAACATCGATCCACTATAATCCAACAACAATGTCAACAACAAATGTGTATTCCGTACTCCTTCTAATTCATCTACTCAATTAATTCATTTCATCAATTAAACTAACAATTAAAGTATACAATTATTAATTTACGAATTTACAATGAGGGGCAATCCTACTTTCATATGAAATGGGCACTAATTATTAATTTACTTTCATCTAAAACTATACAATTAAAGCTATACAATTTATTAATTAAAGCTATACAATTGTTAAGATTGCCCCACCACACACACACACACACACACCCCACCCCCACACCCCTCCCCCCACCACACTCCCTGTCCCCCTCACCCCCCCCACCACACACCACCACACACATATATACACACATATACACACACATATACACACATATATACACACACATATAGAAATGAAAGAGAAAGAGAGGAAGAAACATACCATAGAGAGAGAGAGACCTCGAAATCGCTTAGAGAGAGAAAGAGAGGGAAAAACCAAAATCGGTGGGAAGAAAAGAAAGGGTAGGGCTTTTTTGCTGTGTAAATTATCACGAATGTGTCACGGTCCTTGACCGTGACAAGAACATTTGTCACGGGCGTGTCACGCTCAATGACTGTGACACAAAACGCGTGTTTGTTGTCACGGTCAATGACCCTGAAAAGGGTGGCCAGCTGAAAGGTGATAATTTGGCCATTTTTATATAGTGCAATGACATAAGCTCTCCTAGAGAGTACGAGGGTGCGAGACCTTTTTCTTCCCTCCTTTCTCCCCCACCCCGCGGGAGAGGAAAGTGAGGATGAGAGACATCGGGGATAGCCACAGTGGTGACTTCGCTGGGGACGTTTTTAATAAGATGGTTAAACTCTGTGTACATGGGTATTTTATTTTTCTTGTGTGCGTATGCACCGACCTGTATGTTCCCTTTCTTCTCCTCTATTAATTCTTGCACATATATACCTCATGCTTATATCACTACTCACTTACACACTTGTAACAATTCTCCATGTACACTTCACACTACATGCACCTAGGCTCACTTATAATCACATGTTGCACACACAACTTAGAATATACATGCTTAGGTGTCACTAACACACATCTCCACTTATCACACTTGTATATATCCATGCTCACTCACAATTACCACACACTGCGTGTAGTTGATCCATGCTTAGGTTCACTACTGCATACTCACTTATAGGTAGTCATACATTAGTCACTCTCACATATCCATGCTTAGTGTACTTCATGCTCCATGCTAGATTTACTTTCATGATACTTGTACATTTTTCCTATTAGTATAGTACTCATCAGACCAAATAAAGATACTCTCTCCATAAAATACAAATCAAGAATTATGCATTTTGCACACCACATCACTAAAGAGCATGGCTATTGACCAAAATTTATCTCGTAACTGGGGGGTCACTTCGTAATGGGCGTTGGTCTGGTAGGTCTCAATTAGCCTAAGATATATGACTCTCACCTTCCATTGGTGAAGTACCCTTGACTTATATCGAATGGTTCCCCCCGCATCGTACCACTTGATCGAAGTCATGACGGGAGGTATATCGCAGGGAACTCGTTCACGGACATCGAGTATATCATATTCTCTCTCATGTGTACTGTTCCTATGAGGTGTATAGTGAGCAATTCACGTACACTCAGGTATATAAAATGGATTGTCCACATGTACCGATTGCGCTCAAAAGCAAGACATATATCGTAGAAGTCATGCTAAAGGGGGAGCCCTTCCAATTAACCCAATAACTTCATACCCTCATATAGGCATCACACCTAGGCCACTCATATTTAGTTTGCCAATTTTTACCCGAAACTTTGTCGAAATGACGGGTTGATTTGCCGACCAAACTTTCACGCAATTTCGTCTTCTTTAAATGGGAACTTGTCCATAAGCCTAGAAATAATCCCGACCATGTTTTGTTTTCATATTTTTCAAACCCAATTTTCCTAGGCTTGGGTCCCGTCTGGCATTTCTTTTTGCATTTAGGTAAACCTAATACAAGTGAGAACATAATAAAAATAATAATAACAATCATGCTGAGACCCGTTTCTAGTTTTTCCTATTTCTTTACCAAAAGTGTCTAAAACATTTGTTCATCTTTTATCAAAAATACCAAAGATATTTCTCCTCCCTTTTACCCAAAAACATTTTTGTCCCCCCTTTTCCAAAAAAATGTCAAAAACATTCCTTTTGATAAAAATAACCATTTTCCCCTTTTCTCTTTCAAAAATAAATTTGAATTTTTCTCCTTTTCAGGTCGATCGCATACTCGATCCTTGGTCTGGCTCCCTATTGGCTTTGGTCTTCCGTTAAATTTCCTCGAGGTTCCATCAGTTCCCTTGCTACTTCATCTGAGTTTGAAATTCATTTTCATCCTCTTTTCATGGAGAACACAGACCAAGTACCGAATGTACAGCGAATTTTATGATAGTCCTAGCCCAACTCACTACCAAGATTGATAACCTTCATATTGAGGTTTATGAGATGCAATGAAATCGATCCCTATTTTTGAAGATCCTGAGGTCCTCTTCCCTCGCTATGGGTCCGTTTGCACCCGAGCCTATTTGGTCCTCGAGGAATATCAGAACGCTCCACATGCCCCTCCTACTAATGGGTCACTCCTAGCCCAGCTCCCTAAGCCGAATCTTGCCACGCGAAGGGCTAACTTACCCATATCTGTTGATACAAAGGAGGAAGAATTAAATAAGGTCAAGGAAAACCTCAAGATTTTGACACCCATAAGTCTCCCTATCCTAAAATAAGGCTACCAGAAAAGTTCAAGATGCTGAATATCGAGAAATTCGAGGGTAATGGACCCCCAATTATTCATCTCTGAAGTTACCACCGAGCCATTACTCTCCTAGGTGCCTTCGAGTAAATAATAACCCAAATGTTCCATCAAACTTTAAAGGACAATGCTATTCATTGGTTCTTATCTCTCGAGGAATCTAGGATCCGTAGTTGGGAAGATGTTACCCACGAATTCATGTCACAGTATAAGTACAACGAAGAGTTATAGGTCACCCGCCATGATTTATATCTGCTCAAACAGAATCCTTGGGAATCAGTCAGTAACTTCATAGCAAGGTGGAGAGATAAAGTAACCACCATGACCAACCGATCTTCCGAATGAAGGCAAGTCATCATCGTGAAGAACTTCTTACCCTATGTTTGAGCGGAAATGGGAGGACAATACTACCCTTATTTTTTAGCCCTCTGAGAAGCAGGAGTAAAGGCCAAAGAAAGTCTTGCCAAAACAAACTTTGAATCGAAGAAAGCATCTAGATAGTTCACTCCCAGAAAGTAAGAGAAGCCAACCAATACCGCAGTTTCAACCATCGATAATATCTCTCAGCCTGCCCTTAATGGGCACCAGAAAGCCGCCTTAACCCAGTCAAGAAGGAATACACTGAACTTCATGATCCCCTCTTCAAAGTTTACCAAGCCCTCTTAAGCCAAAATCTCATCAAGCTTTTGGAACCTCGTCCATTACCCAACCAACTTCCTAAAAATTTCAAACCAGATGCCCATTGTGACTTTCATCAAACTGTCGGCCATACCACCGATCAGTGTTTCCACCTTCGAAATGTAATCCAAGGTGTGATCGACCGGGGTACCATTGCCCCACCAATCAATCCCATGCCAAACATTACCCACATTCCACTCCCAAATCATACAAATGCCATCTTCCTATAAGAAGACCTAGAATTTGATCCATCTACTCGATTGTACCAAGTAAATCACCCGTTATACCCATATATACCCCTAAACTCCTTCAAATTTGCCCATATTTTCTCCTGCATCCTACCTATTTCGCCGATCAGGCTCTTTCACTTCTCACTAGAGCATGTATTGTTGTTCATACCCATTATATAGGAAAAGATATGGAATTATCAGTAGTATTGAACCAACTTCTAAGATTGGGGCTGAAATTACCCTCCAAGATGACTATTGACTGCCAGAGATTTAATACGCTATTATTGGAAGCTCGAAAATGGGATCGAGAGTCAAACAATTGGGTGGTACGTACCGATGAAGTTAGTTTAGATAATCTCGTCCAGATTATGGCAGACTTATTCCGACGAATTTGTGATATTGTAGTATATCTGAACTACTTGATGCTTTGAAGCTACAAGGGTGCCTGGTCCCTTCACTTCCACATCTCCCCGTTGAGTGGGAGGATCTATACGAATAAGCCATTGAGGTTGTATAGTGTGTCGACTTTTTATGGAAAAATGATGTCATCACGAATTCGATGATTTAGATGAAGAATAAAGTTCAGAAAAGACTAGTCCAATAGTTAGTATATGTGGAATGATATTATTTGAGGGACTACTGGGAGAATTTAATAAGGTGGCTGAACAACCCGAGATAGATGAGGAAATGGAATTTCTATTTCCCCCTCTTCTGTGCACCATATGACCAGATCAGGGAGGCATTACCAAGTTCCAAGTACGCAATCATCTGCGATCGACAAGGGAAAAGGTGTTAAGAATCTTTCATTGCCAGAAACCCCTCGAGGAGAGCACGATCCTCAATTAGTTGAAGAAGACCCAAGTTAATATCACCTTGTGGGGACTCTTTATGTCTTCCCATTTGCATCAGAATGCCTTGATCAAACTACTCATCGGACTCACATTCCCTCATTCCACCATGCCACAAGAAGCAGTGAATTTATTTGGATCTCTAACCTCTACTAGAATGCTCTCTTTCTCCGAAGAAGATATCCCTTAGATTGGACCAAACCATAATTATGTTCTCAATATCTTTGTCAAAGTCATAGGAAAGACTGTCCCACTTTCACTTGTCGATAATAGATCAACTCTTAATGTCTGCCCGTTGAGGACCCTCAGTTGCTTGGGACTGAAAGTGAGGCAACCTTACTCCAACCTCTATCGTAGTACGCACTTATGATAATACTCATCGCGAAGTGATGGGGTCTATGAAGCTTACAATAGGGGCTGGCCCTATAAACCCTGTTATTGAATTCTAAGTCATCGATATCCCAACATATTTCAATCTCTTAACCGGATGACCATGGCTCCATAATATCAAAAGTGTGTCTTCATCCCTTTATCAGAAGATGAAGTTCTTCACCAATGGGTAGGTCATCACCATCTTGGGCGACGAGGAAAATGCTGAGAATGCAAGTACTAACAATCTAGTACTTGAGATATATCATTGGGCAAATGATATACGTTTGTCGTGAGTCAAACCACTTCTACTCCCAACAGGGGACGATTTCAAATATAAGGTTTTTCAGGAGTGTAAACCTCATGGCAACATCAAGGTGATCCATATCATCAAAAATATGCACTTTATGCTCGGACTGGGGTTAGGACGACGCCAATAGGGGATACTTGAACCCATTATATTATAAAAAGCCATTCCTCCTTATAGATTGGGTTATTAGCCATCAGCAGAAGAACTCAGAATGATCTACCAACCTCGATTTAAGAGAAGTCTAAAAAGTGCCAAGACTATATGAGGAGATTCCTTAAACGGAAGATTCATTAGAGAGGAGAAGATTTCCCCTTTTGTGACTTTCCTGAACCATGGTATGATTATGTGGACAAGAAGATAAAACATGGGATGGACATCTTTTTTAAAGACAGCTACTCATGGGATGAAAGTTCCCAGCATCATGTGCAACTACTCACTGAGAAGACTATAACCGATACTAGTGATTTCGAGGGAAGTGACTCCGAGGATTCATTCAACTTGCAGACACTAGGGATGATACTCCGCATAGTCCACTCAAGAATTACATAATCGAATCCATCCTGCCTGATCAAAGTTGCTGATGCACCTTTCTTCAACTAAAATGCCGTGTAAATTCCACCTGCTGAAACTCAAACCAATCCATATGATTATCCCATTTCCTCTTCTTTTGTTATTTCTCCTTATTCTGATGTAATATAGACCTCATTTGATGAGGTTCTTGAAACTATTTTTCCTAACAATAAAATAAATGAAGATTTTGAGTATCTTGCTGTGCATTACACTAATTGTTTTGATTCTAATCAAACTCTTAATGATGATGATTTTACGTATGGACAATAATAAACAACATAATCGAGTTCAAGTTAATGAAGATGAAAATATTATTATTAGTCTCGGTTCTAGTAGCCAACTTCTTTTGATTAGGATATGGTTTACCATTGACGAGCATGAGCGCACGTAACTCGAGATTATTGAAGGACTTTATGTATGTCTTTGGATAGTCCTACGATGACATGGCCGCTATTGATCTTGAGATAACTCAGCATGAGATTCCAATGCTCCTAGAATGCAAACCGGTCAAACAAAAACTGTGAAAGATGTGCACCGAATGGTCGCTCAAGGTTAAGGAAGAAGTGTTCAAACAGTTGAACATGGGTTTTATTTGTCTGACTGAATATCCCACATGGCTAGCCAACATCGTGCCCATATCAAAATCAGGAGGGAATGATCACATGTACCATGACTATCGAGACTTGAGTAAAGCCTCTCCGAAGGATGATTACTCACTACCTATTATCGATATGTGTAAGGACATTTTTCACATGTCCGAAATGTTTCATTTATTTATGTCATACGCCGCTACATTTGGCACGTCACCTCACGATCTCACATGACGGCCTCTATCCAAATTCCGGGAATCAAGCATGCATTATCTCCACAAATGTATCCCTCATCTGCATCAACGACTTCACGTTCCTTGATTCTAGGCTCATAATGCAAGTGGAACGCAAGAGAAGTAAAATCAGTGAAACAAGGCATGATAGGGATGTTCAAGGGCAAATTGGTAATTTTACAGCCACCGTCCGAAGGACCGGTCAACTGAAAAGTTGAAGAGCTTACCGCAACAAAAATACTGGAAGAAACGACACCTCAATTCGAGCTACAGTGAACAAGTTATGGCCCGTTGAAAATGGAGATATGTTCATTAAAAAGTCTGGAAAATTTTCTAAGTGTTTAAGCATCAATTTCCAGCACACTTTCCCGAACCCTGACCCAAACCGGTTCGGAGGGGCGAACCGGTTCGCAGGGGTACCCGAACCGGTTCGGTGTACCTGTACGCTGAATAGAATTTCAGCAGTTTAAAATCGTGGGTCTCTTCATGGTTTTCCCTATAAATACCAACTTCGGGAGAGTTGTTTTGCAAGACTTTAGGAGACGAATTTGAGAGTCCAAATGCATCTAGTCTTCATATTCTTGAGTCCCAAGACTCATGTTTTGATTCACATATCATTGCCAAACCTTTGTGAATCCTTTAGCAACCCAAGAACACAACTTTGGTTTGTTCAACCCTTGTGGAGGAGACCGTTCTTCTTCTTCATTGCAGCCCTACTGGAAAGGGATAATTCCAGCCACGACTACAGAATTCGATACCCGAGGGTAATTCTTAGTCAACTTGTATTTTCATTGTAATCCGATTGTAAGCTGTTTTCTTATAAATTATAGTGAAAATAAATGGTTTTGCCCCTGAGGGGGATTTTTCCTTAATTGCATGTGTTTGAATGTTCTTGCGTAGATTATCAATTTATTCAATCACATACTACTGCATGTTTAGGGTTTGTTTGGGTTAAAAGGTTTTTAAAATATAACTTGATCATTTGAACGCGAGCACGCACGTCTTCAAATTGGTATCAGAGCCGGTTACGCTAATCTATCGCGTATTCCTTTTTCCGCAAAATTTTTCTAAGATATCAATTTTCTAAAAAAATGATTTTTGAAAAAGTGCGTGTTCAAATGGAGAAGTCATATTATAAAATGCCTATTTTTGACGGGACAAATTATGCTTATTGGAAAGCCCGTATGAGGTCGGCTTTAAAAGCCATTGATGAACGTGTCTGGATTTTGGTTGAACGAGGGTGGACTCCTCCCACTGTGACTTTTGATAATGTGACCAACTTGAAACCTGACATTTCTTGGTCTGATGAAGAAATTAAATGGTCATCTTTTAATTCTAAGGGTCTAAGTGCTATTTCTGGGTCTGTCACACCTGATGAGTTCAAACGCATAATGACGTGTACCACGTCAAAAGAGGCATGGGATGTTTTACAACTCACCCATGAAGGAACTAATGCTGTGAAAGAGTCTAAATTGCAAAACTTGACAACTCAATTTGAAACAATCACCATGCATGATTCTGAATGCTTTGATGAATTTTATGCTAGACTTTCTGACATTGTGAATACTAGTTTTAATCTTGGTGAACAAATTCCGAATGCTAGAGTTGTTAAAAAGATTCTTCGTTCTTTGCCTAAGCGTTTTATCCCTAAAGTCACTGTGCTAAATTCTATGGGAAATTTAAATACGCTAAAATTGGAAGAACTTGTAGGAGATTTGCAAACTTATGAAATTGATATGTTTCCTAAAAATGCTAAATCTAAAGATAAGGGAATTGCACTTAAAGCCCAAGAGAGAAGGAGTGAGGGGTCAGCTAGAAAGAGGGTAGAGTCATCTCGAAAGAGAGAGACTGACACGTAAGATTCTGAGTGCGATTTTGACTTAGATGATTTGGCTCTTTTCGCAAAAAATTTCAAGAGGATTCTCAAATTTAAGAAAAATGGCAATTTTAAAGATAAAAAGAAATTTGAGAAAAATAAGTTTGAAAAGAAAAATGAAAAAGTTTCCAAAAATCCTCCTCTGAAAGAAAGTGAGAGATGTTTTGAGTGTGATGGTAGGGGTCATAGAGCGTTTGAGTGTGCCAATCGTCTGAATAGAGAGAAAGGGAAAGCTGTTCTTAATGATACCCTTAGTGACGACAGTGAGGTCGAGACGATGGATTCTGGAGATGAGTCACCGCATGAGTGTAACTTCACCGCATTCATGGCCAGCCAAGTGAGCACTCCTATTTCTCCTCACGACGTTGAGGATGATGCTTCACAGGGACACCTCGACAGTGAGAGCGATGTGAGTGAGGGGGAGGATGACACAAGTGAGAGCGAGAGTGATATAAAACGCGCCTACGCTGAGTTATATTCTGAGTCATTTAAAACAAAAAAGCGTAACAAAGCATTAGTTCTTAAGATCACCGGCTTAGAGGAAGATTTAAGAAAAGCGAGAGAAAGAGAGTCTTCCACCTGCACCGCACTGAGAGAGAGAGAATATGCTTGTGTCAAGAATGAGAATTTGTTTAGAGAGAGAGAGAGAGTGTTTTAGAGAAAGAGAGAGGGGACTTGATTAAGCAAGCGGCTAGTCTTACGAGTCAGCTCCATTCCTCCGTGGAGACTCGGAAGAAACTTGTAGCCCTTGTTGCCCAGCTGACTCATGATCTTGAGAAAGCATGGGAAGTCAAGGTACAAATCGAGGACAGATCTGGGAATATGGGAAAGATGCTCCTCGGCCCCGCTTTAGGTTTTGGTGATCGTCAAGGAATTGGATATGATGGTGCCTCCACGTCCCAAATTGCACCTAGACCAGTTCCTGAGTTTACTACAACTCCTTATGGTCACCGTAAAAAACCTCGAAGGAGAGTTCGACCAAGAAAAGCAAACAAAGGTCCGCCTTTGACTATGCTCTTTTGTACTTATTGCAAAATAAAAGGCCACCTTAGGGAAACTTGCTATAGCATGGGTCGGACACGACGTACTACAGCTCCGCCACGTCATACTGATGAGTTTTCTAGTCTGAGAGAGAGAGTTGAGTTCTTAGCTGCCACGACTCAAAGTTTAATGGAAGAATTTCGATGGATGTCTTTGCCATTAGTGAAAGCTTCTCACATTCCATCTAAAATCAACAACAACAAAGGCAAACAAAAGGTCATCTCGACTTGGGTTCCTAAGAAAGATAAAAAGGCTTTTGTTGTTCATGTTGCTCTCAAAGCACATAATACCTCTCAATGGTATTTTGATAGTGGGTGCTCCAGACACATGACAGGTGATGCCTCATTTTTTACTACTCTTGAGGATTATCAAGATGGCAGAGTCACCTTTGGAGATGGGAGTAAGTCTAGCATTATAGGACGAGGTACTATCGAGTTACCTGGTTTTCCTAAGCTAGAAAATGTTTTGTACGTCAAAGGTTTGAAAGCAAACCTTCTCAGCATTAGCCAGCTGTACGACACTGACTTTGCAGTAAAGTTTGACCGGTACGCGTGTAAAGTCTACAATCAAGCCGGTAAACTTTTGATGCAAGGGGTGAGGACCGAGGATAATTTCTATGGGACTGAGCCCATATCCTCACTTGTCTGCAACAGCGCCACGATCACTCCTATGGATCTGTGGCATCAACGTCTAGGTCATGTGAACGTTAGAGATCTTAATCGTTTATCTAAAAAGGACCTAGTACGTGGCTTACCATCTCTTGGAAAGTCAACTTCGACCATTTGGGGACCCTGTCAGTTGGGAAAACAAATTCGTAGTCCTCATAGGAAGTTGCATTCCATTACCACCTCTCATGTTCTTGAGTTGATTCACATGGATCTTATGGGTCCCACTCGTACTGAGAGTCTACGTGGTAAGAGGTACATCCTCGTGATGGTAGATGATTTCTCCAGGTACTCCATTGTAGGTTTTCTGAGAGAGAAATCCGATGCTGTAGAATTTTTAACGACCAAGTGCCGTGTCCTGCAAAATCAACACGGTGTCACTATTAACAGAATACGTAGTGACAACGGCACTGAATTCAAGGAAGCAAAGGTGGATTTGTACTGTGATAGCCTTGGGATCAAACATGAGTTTTCTGCTGTGAGAACTCCTCAGCAAAATGGGATTGTTGAGAGAAAGGATAGAACGATCCAAGAGATGGCTAGATCTATGCTTCTAGGTCGTAAAGTTTCTAGGAGATTTTGGGCAGAGGCAGTGTCTACTGCATGCCACACGGTGAATAAGGTTTATTTGCGTCCACACACACTACAGACACCTTATGAGTTGTGGACCGGCAAGAAGCCCAACCTGGCGTATTTCCGTGTTATTGGGAGTAAATGCTACATCCTACGGGATAGAGAGCAATTAGGAAAGTTCGACTCCCGGAGCGACGAGGGAATATTTCTAGGATATTCATCGAATAGAAGAGCGTACCGAGTTTTTAACCTGAAGAGCTCTAAGATTATGCAATCAATAAACGTCACCGTGCAAGATGACGAACCTCCGACGGTTATTGATCCTAATCTTCAGTGTGACGATGCGGATTGTTCTGACAGTGATTTACCTGTTCCTCTCTCACACTCTGTGGACCCTACTCCTGTGTTAGGGGACACACCTGCCTGGGTTCGCAAGAGTCATGACCCTTCTGCCATTGTTGGTGATCCCACTCTAGGGGTCAAGACTCGTGCTCAGCTAGAGAACGTTGTTAGCCATCTCTGCTACACGTCCAAAGTCGAGCCCAAGAACCATAAAGAAGCACTCAAGGATGAACACTGGATATCTTCTATGCAGGATGAGTTGCTTCAGTTTAAAAAGAATAATGTCTGGGAACTTTTCCCCCGACCTAGTGAGATTAATGTGATAGGTACCCGGTGGATTTTTAAGAACAAAATGGATGAAAATGGTACCATAATCCGTAATAAGGCTAGGTTGGTCACTCAAGGCTACACACAGATAGAGGGTGTAGACTTTGGGGACACATTTGCTCCTGTTGCGAGGCTTGAGTCCGTTCGTCTTCTGCTCGCCATCGCATGTCATCTACGCTTTAAGGTATATCAGATGGATGTCAAGAGTGCCTTTCTGAATGGCATTCTACAGGAGGAGGTTTATGTGGAACAACCAAAAGGGTTTGAAGACCCTCAGCACCCTGAGCACATCTACTATCTGAGGAAAGCCTTGTATGGTTTGAAGCAAGCACCCCATGCTTGGTACGAGAGGCTTACTTCCTATCTCTTAGCTCGTGGCTTCAAGAGAGGGAGAGTAGATATGACGTTGTTCGTCAGGAGAGATGACGGTGCTATTTTGGTTGCCCAGATCTATGTGGACGACATAGTCTTTGGATCCACATGCTCCCAGCATGCTCATCACTTTGAGGAGGAGATAAAAAGTGAGTTTGAAATGAGCATGGTTGGTGAGCTTACATTCTTCCTTGGTCTCCAGGTTCGTCAGCTAGAGGATGGGACGTTCATCTCCCAATCCAAGTATGCTAGAGACCTAGTGAAGAAATTTGGTTTAGACTCCGCTAAGCATGCCCGTATACCTATGAGTACCACTACCAAGCTTAGTAACGACACTTCAGGCAAGGACGTAGAGCAAACCTTATATCGGAGTATGATAGGTAGTCTTCTCTACTTGACTGCCAGTCGTCCCGACATCGCCTTTAGTGTTGGAGTCTGTGCGCGATATCAGGCATCCCCAAAAGAGTCACATTTACTTGCTCTAAAACGTATTATTAAATACGTAAGTGGGACTCTCTCATACGGGATTTGGTATTCCTTTGATACCGATGACCGTCTGTCCGCCTATTCGGATGCCGATTGGGCTGGGGATGTAGATGGATGTAGGAACACGTCTGGTGGGTGTTTCTATTTTGGTTCTGCTCTTGTCTCCTGGCTGAGCAAGAAGCAAAATTCCATCTCTTTGTCCACTGCGGAGGCTGAGTACATAGCCGCCGGGAGTTGTTGCACACAACTCTTGTGGGTGAAGCAAATGCTGGAGGATTATGGGATATCACAGGACACCATGACCATTTCCTGTGATAACACGAGCGCGATACACATATCCCGCAATCCAGTTCAGCATTCGCGCACAAAACACATCAGGATACGTGAGCACTTTATTCGTTAGTTAGTTGAAGAGAAAGTCGTATCCCTGAGTTTTGTTCCTACCGACCGTCAGTTAGCCGATATTTTCACGAAACCTTTAGATGCCCTTAGATTTGAGAGTCTTAGGAAATCTTTAGGGATTTGCACAGTTGACTGAGGGATTGGTCTATGTCTAGAATAGGATGCTTCTTCATGTTCATATCATATTCTTCCTATTGCTAGTCTGTTTTATATGTACCATTGCTTAGTTGTACAGCTTTGTTTTATTCTTTTTGCTTTTTATATTTCTTTTGAAAAAAATACAAAAAGATTTTCTTTATTTTGTTTAAGAAAAGCACAAAAAGATTTTATTTTGATAATATTTTTTGAAAAAGGCCAAACAGATTTTTCTGTTTTTGCACCTTTTATGGATGAGCATTTAAGTTAGCCAAGTCACAACTTCATTCCATATATCCATGTGACTGTTTGATAGAGATTTGAGAGGCTACATCATTTCATCCATGTGCTTTACATTGGTTGGAGTCTTTGAGATGTAATTAGTGATATCTTCCTACATGTTTGACTCCTATATCCTTTATTGCACATATGCACGGCTATATTTGTTTATTGCACTTGTCTATCTCATGTTGGCTTGCGTGTTTTCATCTCAATCCTGTCTATACAATGTACAAATATGCGATAAAACTTGACAAGATTGGAATGCATGTAAAAACCGTTTTGGTGAGACTGTGTGTTTTTGTATAACGGGGAGGGGCTGCAAAAGGTAATCATCTATCCTTTGCGCAAAAGCCACCGTTAAAAAGGACCTAAAAATGGAGGAATTTTAATATCCGAGGTCTAAAGAGGTTAAAAGAGCCCGAAAAAAATTTAAAAGCAATAAAAAGCAATTCCTGCCAAAATATGGGCCACTTAGGTTTCACCATCACTTCTTCAAAGTTTGAGAATTTAGAATGCCTCTATTCAAAATAATATCTGAGGGAGTTTGGTTGGAGAATTTTTAAACGGGTTTGCACTTCCTTGAAAGTCCTGAAAAAGCATAAAATCATTTTGGACGTTATTGGTGTGAAAATCATTCTGAGCTTTGATTTGTTGATTTGACTGAGTCAATATCTTATACTGTCACTCTTTTACACCAAAGGAAGCATTTGAGTTCATTCGCTAGGAATATCCAATATTCATCGTGCACATATGTCATGTTTGTATGCATTAATTTTCCTATCGAATTTGATCACACCACTTCATTTACGCTATCATCGACTTGGTTGCTTTTTGTTTATTCATGGTGTGATTTTATCCTAGTGACACCCCGCACTTTCTTATTTGATTTATTTCTCTAATTTGTCCATTTGGGGACATCATAAAAAGGGGGAGAAAGAATTATAATATTATGGGGGAGTTTGAATTCTGGGGGAGTTTTTGAGATGTTGCTTATGTTTTTATCATATATTTATATCCATGTTATCTCATTTCAAACTCGATATGTCACGTGGTATTTGCTTTGTCTCATGTGTGTAGGTATGAAGATTGCAGATCTATACGTTGCACACCCTGATGAGAAAAAGTTTTGTGATTCCTGAAAATTTGAAATACAAACGATGAAGACTATTCATTTGTACCTTTTCTAGTTTTGGGTTCATGGGAGGGTAGATTTGTATAGGCAATTTCATATTTGATAATTCGGATTTTTATGTATGTACCGGCATAGACATAGGGGGAGATTTGTAAGGACATTTTTCACATGTCCGAAATGTTTCATTTATTTATGTCATACGCCGCTACATTTGGCACGTCACCTCACGATCTCACATGACGACCTCTATCCGAATTCCGGGAATCAAGCATGCATTATCTCCACTAATGTATCCCTCATCTGCATCAACGACTTCACGTTCCTTGATTCTAGGCTCGTAATGCAAGTGGAACGCAAGAGAAGTAAAATCAGTGAAACAAGGCATGATAGGGATGTTCAAGGGCAAATTGGTAATTTTACAGCCACCGTCCGGAGGACCGGTCAACTGGAAAGTTGAAGAGCTTGCCGCAATAAAAATACTGGAAGAAATGGCACCTCAATCCGAGCTACGGTGAACAAGTTATGGCCCGTTGAAAATGGAGATATGTTCATTAAAAAGTCTGGAAAATTTTCTAAGTGTTTAAGCATCAATTTCCAGCACACTTTCCCGAACCCTGACCCAAACCGGTTCGGAGGGGAGAACCGGTTCGCAGGGGTACCCGAACCGGTTCAGTGTACCTGTACGCTGGATAGAATTTCAGCAGTTTAAAATCGTGGGTCTCTTCATGGTTTTCCCTATAAATACCAACTTCGGGAGAGTTGTTTTGCAAGACTTTAGGAGACGAATTTGAGAGTCCAAATACATCTAGTCTTCATATTCTTGAGTCCCAAGACTCATGTTTTGATTCACATATCATTGCCAAACCTTTGTGAATCCTTTAGCAACCCAAGAACACAACTTTGGTTTGTTCAACCCTTGTGGAGGAGACCGTTCTTCTTCTTCTTCATTGCAGCCCTACTGGAAAGGGATAATTCCAGCCGCGACTACAGAATCCGATACCCGAGGGTAATTCTTAGTCAACTTGTATTTTCATTGTAATCCGATTGTAAGCTGTTTTCTTACAAATTATAGTGAAAATAAATGGTTTTGCCCCTGAGGGGGATTTTTCCTTAATTGCATGTGTTTGAATGTTCTTGCGTAGATTATCAATTTATTCAACCACATACTACTGCATGTTTAGGGTTTGTTTGGGTTAAAAGGTATTTAATATATAACTTGATCATTTGAACGCGAGCACACACGTCTTCAATATGACTGTGGACAAAACGACCAATCACGCTCTCAAGCCATTCATTGATGGGTTTGTCGGATATAATAAGATCAAGATGGGCTAGATCATCAAGAGAAAATTGCATTCATCACTCCATGGGGAACCTTTTGCTACAGCGTTATACCATTTCGTCTAAAAAATACAGGGGCTAACTACCCGAGGTTTGTCACAACCATCTTGCACGGCCTGATACCTAAATAAATGTTAAGGGATTAACATCTTGCATGAAGATTAAGGGCTGCCACAACTTAACCTTTCCAATGATCTACTGCGTGTGTGTTTCTTCCTTAACTTATACCCAAATAAATGTTAAGCTCTTTAGAATGTCGAAGTACATCACTTAACCTTTCCAACGGTCCACCCCGTGTGCTATTCTGACTTATTGTTCGGACAAACGATCCAAGCCACATTTGACCCAAAGTCAACTCTAGAACTATGGATCGGTCCGAAGGAATCTTGAAGGTCTCTAAGTTACATTTCTAACCATATGCCCCGTGTGCGATTTGGATCAACGAATTGCGTTCTACGACAATTTTTTTGAAATATCTACACGAGATTGCCGATTGGCAGGACCATTTCTCTGCCTATCTACAGTGTGTTTAGGGGTACTTGTCGATTGCAGGGATGGGACCATGTCGATCGCAGCCCCCCTAGACCCTATAAATAGAGGGCATGACCTCACTCCTAAGGCACACCCGAGATCCATCAACATCAGTGATATTAGTAACATTCCCTCGTAATTAACGAAGTTTCCTTAAGTGAAATTCCATTCAATGTTACATTCCCATCCTTTTCACACCTAATTTGGAAAAATCTCATTCTCTTCCATCTAACATTCATATCAAGCGTCAAGGGAGTTCATCCAAGATCAAGATCAAGCTCCAATTCTTCAAAGAAGGTCCAAATCCCGCCATCTCTCTTTAAATTTCTTGTTTTCGCATTAATTACATAAGTTCATAATTTAGTTATTTTACTTTAGCTCATACACATTAATACCTCACATTTTTGTTAGTTATATTGCACATACTTTATTTTCTAAAAAAAACCCAAAACAAACAAAAAGTGGGTTACGCCCATAAAATTTCAAACGGGATTATCCATCAGACGTTTCCAAAACTAAAAACACATTTTCTACACACGCACATATAATAAAACCCTGTTTGAATCTATGGTATAAACCCCACCTCTATGTTACATATGAACTACGTGGACTTTGATGCCTTTATAGGCTATGTAAGCATCTCGAATTAAAACCCGAGTCTGGAGTCTAATTTTTCAAATTTCCCAATTTCCCCATTTCCGCATTTATCATATTCTCGCATTATTATACATATTATGCTTGTAGTCCTTATTAGCGTTCTATCCAACACATATTAACGTTTCATCATAACGATTAATATCATGATAAATGCATAAATCGTATTTTCTATATATTATTTTGGGAACATTGCTATGGATAACCTCACTCCATCTCTTCCATGGTATGAGTTAGGCAATTCTAATCTCCATTATATATACATGCACACAAATTTCATAAAGAAATAAATAAAGACAATAACACAAGACCATGAGAGATCGAAAGGGAGGGATGGGTGCCTAATACCTTCCCATTCCGTAACTTTGCCCCCAGACCTTTGAACTATTAGTTTCGTAAGCATCAGTTTATCTTTGATGCCGCTCTCTCGAGACGACAACATGTTCTTTTGCCTGTTTTGTGAAAAATAGGCTGGCGACTCCATCTCTTTGCATTCATCCCACACCGATGAGGACCGAAGCGCTTCTAGAGAGTATGAGGGTGCGAGACTTTTTTCGCCCCTCCTTTCTCCCCCACCCCGCGGAAGAGGAGAGCGAGGATGAAAGACATCAGGGATGGCCACAATGCCCCAACTAGTAACAAAAGTATGTGAGTCTCTACTCCAACGAGAAGCCAACAAAAGTAAATATGGTAGTCTGTTTGTTAATAGTGTAAGATTTAAGACTGATGATAGTAGTTAGAAGACCCATCCCCTCGATAACAGACCTGTGCGATGGGGTGGACAAGACATGATCCACCCAAAGACTCTATTCCTCTGGGGCACACACGCAAGGTTTGACCTCAATGTTAGAATGGGGAAAATCACCCCTCTCAACTCCTACCCTAATAATGGAATCAATCAAGACAATAGGAGGGTCAGAAGACTCACCTAGACCCACACGGGTCTGTTCGTTTATTTTTGCAACAAACTTTTTCTCGAAATTTGCAAGGGAGGAAATGAAGGTATCTTTCTCACCATAGTAAGGCGCCAAGCGATAGAGACCAAAGTCCCTCTCCATGTAAGCAGTCGAATACTCCCTCTGTGACTTGGAACAAGTAATGGACAAGGGACCTTCTTTAGAAATCTCAACACAAGAATCGCCTAAAATGGCGGTGGCAAAATCCATAATGACGAAAGTGATGGTGGTGGCTCCGGTGGCCAAAACCGTCGAGACAGTAACAAAAATGGGCACCATACCAACTAGGACCTCACTAATGGTGATGGTGAAAGTGGAAGTCGGGGTTTGAGAAGAAGAAGAAGCCAATTATGGTGGTAAAAAATGAGGAACACAACGGTGGAAAGCTCTGCATTTTTTTCTTTCTCTCTCTCTAAAGCTCAAGTTTGAAAACAAATGCCAGAGTAAAAAGAACGAGTGTTTTAAAAAAGGTATTTTTATACCCTATTAAGCTACACGTGACCCTGCCAATTAAAAGAAGAATAAATTATTTCCCTAATAATAGGAATCTATCCCCCATCTGAAACATGTCACCTCGAGACCCCGTGGGCTGATGAGACAGACCTATTAAATGCCAAATAATACAATGATGAGGTAGAATTAGACTGTTCATATTCTAAGACACAATGAATCATTGCGTACAAAAACCTTTGGTCTACCCAACACATGTTTTTATATGAGGGGACTATTGTAGAAGGGTTCTCACCCATTTGCCTAAATAAATAGGCGAGAAAACCCATATGACGAGGGGGGATCATCACAAGCATCCCCTCCAAAGACTGCTCTGGAAAAGACAAAAACATAATTAGGCGAGGTGTCCCACCACGAGGAGCCCCGCATCCCCAAAGCTCAAAAATCACAGAAAGAGAGTTAGGACGAAGAAGCCTATCACGAGGAGACCCTCGTCCCCAAAGCTCAAAATCACATAAAAGAAGTTAGGATGAGGAGGCTCACCATGAGAAACCCCTCATCCCCAAAGATCAAAGATCACAGAAATAGAGTTAGGACGAGGAGGCCAACCACGAGGAGCTCCTCATCCTCAAATCTCAAGCCATAAAAAAGGCAATTTTGAGTCGGGCAGCCACGAACAATCCCTTCAAAGGAATTGAGACCACATAAAAAGGCCAAGGCAAGGGAACTCATTTCGAGTAGCCCCCTATGCCCAATTAACATATCACATAAATAGAAGGAGGGTGAAGAGGTTTATCCATAAGTGATCACTCTATTCCCAAATAACTTACCACATTAATGATACAGGGCGAGAGGTCCACCTGGAGTGATCTCCTCTCCAAGGTTTGTTACCCCAAAAATATTAAAGTAATAATATTTTACCTTCTTATACATGTAGCCTAGTTGAGCAACTAGGGCTCAAATAGGTCAGATGGGATCTTCTGGGAGTTTTGGCTTAGTGGCTAAGGAACAAGATTTATTGAGAAAGCTCAACCACTTAGCACTTTAAGATTGAGAGAATACTAATAGAAAGACCCTAGGGGTCACCTAACCCTTACACAATTCACACTTAGTCATAACTGAAATGAGCAACCAAGAGGTTACTTATAAGAAATTAACTTTTTATAACAATCTTTTAGAGAAGAGGGTGATCAAGGCCCCTCTCAAGTAAAAAATAATTTTAGAGGAGGAGATTCTCAAGGCCCCTCTTAAGTAAAATGATTTTAGAGAATGGGATCCTCAAAACCCCCCTCTCAAGTTTACAAGTTTTAAAGGAGGTGGTCCTCTAGGCCCTTTTCAAGTTTACAAAGTTTGTACCATAAGTTGTCGTTTAAACATATATTTACTAAATCAGATATTTTGTCTCCATTAGGAGACATATTTTCTTTTTGACTTTGGTTCACACCAGGTGTCGTCTTTCAGAGGGGACATATGACTACAGACCATGTAGGGATAAAAGGTACATTGCAGACCTTATCCCTCTAAGTTTTTGCTTTTGATTTTGGCACCTCAAAAGGCCCAAACCAGCCCCATATTCACCTATAAATAGGACCATTGGTGAGTTCAAATCGAATATCATAAACTTAACTCATACCGTTACTCTGTCAAAATCACACCAGATCACCTAGTCTTCTCTCCCGGCTCTCTCTACAACTGTTAAGTGCTTATTTCTTCACACTCATACTGATAGTCATTATTCTCAGGAGATACTCTTGAGAAAAGTTACTATTATTTTTGTGAAGTTCATCTTCTTACAGGAGGTGGTTCTAGCCATGGTTCCATTTTCACCAAAAAGGGAAGGTTTTACCAGGTGCTTCTCTAAAAACCCTTGAATACATTGGAGGCAGAGTTCATTAAAGTGGGTCACGCCTCACCCATTTTAGTATCTTACTAGACGCCAATCACACTACCCTTCTACAATATGAATCACCCCTATCCCTTGGTCTTTGATGTGAGTGGAATGCTGAGAGGTATAAATATCTACCCCCTGTGTGGATGAGACTCCTTGGTCAAAGGTGAGGATGTGCTTTCAATGTCAAGTCTGGAATATTGAACACGAGTTCTTTATTGGACAACTATCACGGAGGCTAGAATGTTGCCAAAGAGATATGGTTGTAGGACTACCTTAGAGTAGTATGCCCTAATGATGGTTGTGTGGGAAAGTGTGCTCAATCATTAGATCATTTAAATAGACTTAAAATTTTGACTTTTGTTTTCTTCTCCATTTTCTCTCTTTCGTGTTCAAACCAGTTTGTTTATCCCTCCTCTTTGTCCAGTGTTTTCCATCCATCTATAGGGGTTCTTTAAGCCTATCTGATCTCCTTCTTCATCCAAGTAACACTCCATCTCTCTTGCCATAAGTTTTTCTCCATTTTTTGGCTTTTATTGTATGTCTTGCATTTTCTAACCATTGTCCAATTTTTTCGACGACCTGCCTAGGTGACTTTAGGGATAGTTTTAGGAGGTTTAGTGGTGGTGAAGTGGTTAGGGAAGTGTTAGTGACCTTTTTAGGTTATCTCGTGTCTTGCCTTCCCATTGAGGAAGTCACCGGTACAAATTTGATTGTCTTTTCCAGCTATTTTCTATTGAGGAATCCCATTGAGTAGATGCAACATTCTATACTGAGGCTTGAGGAAGAGAGAAATAGTTCATCGAGAAAATTAGAGGGGATACAAGTGGTTGGAGGAGGTTCCCAAGTAAGGACATCTGTTCATGATCGCTTGGGATAAAGAGTGATCCCCCAGTTAGATAAAGGAAAGAGAAAGGTAGTGGAGGTAGCCAAGCCCCCTCGAACATGTAAGAAGGCCGTCCTTTCGGATGGAAACGTTATATACTACTTACAATGGTCTATGTGGGCGGCGTTCTGGGATGAGAGAGTCTACCCAGTACAAGAATGTTTTGTTGTAGATGTGTCATATATTATAGAGTATGTATAGGTACTTGAGGAGGCACCTAAATGCATACAAGATGGTCTAAGAGAGTAACTGCAGGACCGGAAGATATAAACTTGGGCCTAGAAGGGGAAGAACGTAGACCCATTATAATTTCCAAAGGGTTGGACCCAAAGAAAAGGGAGGAGATCATTGCTCTGCTCAAAGAATTCACTGATGTGTTTACTTGAAAGTACACAGAGATGCCATGGATAGATTTAGAACTGATCTCCCACAAAATGAATTGCCTTCACAATGCTCTACCAGTGAGGCAAGCTACCCTAACGTATAAAACAATGCTAAACCTTAAGATAGAGGCAGAGGTGGAAAAGCAACTAGTAGTAGGGTTCATCAAACCTATCCAGCATTCGATTTGGCTTTCCAACATTGTACCGGTGGCAAAGAAAAATAAGAGTCAAATACTGATTTAAGTGGACTTCCATGATTTAATCAGGCCTTGCCTAAAGGATGAATTCCCATTGCCCAATATTGACAACTTAGTAGATGCTATCGCGGGACATGAAATGTATAGTTTCTTGGATGGGTATGTTGTCTACAATCAGATCAGAATGGATCCAGCCGATGCAGAAAAGACTGCCTTTTGCACACCAATGAGAAACTTTCACTACATATTCGTATTGTTCGAGTTGAAGAATGTGGGTGCCAAGTACCAGTGCACTATCATGGTAATATTTCATGACATATTAGATGTGGATAACCTACTAGTGATGTTCAATAAGGAACATAAGCATATCCAAGACCTAAGGCGGGTGTTTGAATGGTGACCCGGGCATAAGATGATAATGAATCCTTCAAAATGTGCTTTCGGAGTAACAGTTGGAGATTTCTTAGGTTTTATAGTGAACCAGTAGGGGTGCAAGTAGATGAGGAGAAGAAGAAGTCCATCCTACTGATTCCACCACCGAAGAGTTAGAGGCATATTAAAAGCTTCTTAGGAAAGGTTTCTTACCTAAGAAGGTTTATACCAGCTCTAGCAGAGGCGAGCCACCCGTTCGCTCTGATGATAAAGGAAAAAGGTAAATGGGCTTAAAGAGATGCACTGAAAAAGGCCTTTGAAAATATTAAAGACATATTAGCATCACCCTCGATTATAGTACCGCCAGAGGTGGGTGAACTATTACTGCTCTACCTAACTTTGAGAGAGAGGTCTATAGGAGACTTGCTTGTCCAAAAAAGAGCAGGGGTAGAGTGACCCATTTACTACTTTTCGCGAGTGATCTCAAGTACTGAATCTAGATACACAAATGTAGAAAGGCACTATCTAGCCTTAGTATTTGTCGCTCAGAAGTTGAAGCAATACCTACTGGTATTTATACGTCATATTGTCACCAAGTTCAATCATATCAAGTACCTTCGAGCACGAATGATCTTGGTAGGAAGAGCAAGAAGGTGGTTCTTGTTCTTGCGAGAGTATGATTTGAAGTGCATAGTCCTGAAGGCTGTCAAGAGACATAAAGTAACATATTTACAAGCCTACTTCCCAAGCCAAACTTTTGAGCCTCCTATTAAGGAGATACTAGGGAAAACCTTCCAAGCCTACCTCACGAAAGAAATGGATAAATGGAATATGGAATTTGATAGCTCTCTAAGAGGGTAGTTTAGATTAGATGGAGGCGTAATCCCTTTTGAGTACAATAATGACAAATTAATCGAGAACACTCCTGATTAATTACAAGGCCTACGATCACAACCTAGTGAAGATAAACTCAGTTTGAACTCATAAATATCTCGTGTATAACTCAGAAGATAATAATGAATTCAGAAGTAACTCATTCGAAGGGAGAGAGAGGTAAGCACCCTAGATACACCTTAGCAGACAGCCAAACACGCCAACCCTCATAGGTCTCCAGTCACATATTAAAAGCTTCCTAGTAAATGACCATGGTGGGTGAGTAAGATCTTTGGTTTTGTAACAACTTCTTTTTGATGATAATCTCTCTCTAGACAATAATATCTAGGAATAACCCCCTCTCTTAAAAGTGGTTGCGGCCAATAAATAACCCCCACACCACTCCCAAGATGCCTCAGTCCTTTACAACTGTGAATGATATCCCTCAAACTTTATGTCAGAAACATTAAATACCTGATGGACTAGTCAACTCCACGTCATGAGCATTAAATGTCAAGGCATGCCTTTTGCTTAACCATTGTGCGTTAGAAGGTTGTCATCACAGAGGTGGCTTACCAACTGTCTGACAGCCTCAAATACCACAGTGGTTTACTCAAGTGTGAATTTGACATTGCTTAGCTGGCTAGTGACATCACTTAAAGTAGAATATGATGTCAAGTAGAGGGTTGTTTGGTTCACAACTCAACGCAAGATGGAACTCAAGGTTGCTCCACCCAAGGTTCCACGATCAAAGGCCCTTTGGTGTTTTACCAGGTGTATCTAAGATGGCCAGGATAAGCCCCAATGCCGCCTCACTTCTTAATCCTCCAAACCAAGTCCTTCTGAAGTTCCCACGGCGAGGTCATTCGATAGAGCATGAAAGATCTCCCAAGCCTTGCCAGGCCTGGTCTCTCACGAGTACCGTTTGACCTCACAGTAAATAACATTATAATCATTACAGCTCATAGTCAATATAAACAAAAGATACAACAAGACTAATTAAGACAATAAAACTAAAGAATGAGCTTTCTTGGCCAGTTTTTTCGCTGGAAGATCTCCCTGGGCTGCCACGCTGAACTTCCTAGCTTGAGCTGCCTTGCTGAGCTGCATCACTTGAGCTGTCTCGTTGAGCTGCATCGCTTCCTTAATCCCTTGAATCTGTTGTATTAACTGGGGATATTATCTCTAATCTTGAGATTATCTTCAAGCGCCTCTACAGTCTCTTACGCCTAGAGGAAAGGTGGAGTAAGTATTATTCTCTCTAATGGGAAAGAGAAGATAACCCTCTACTTTAAACTTGATTTCAAATATTCAAATAACGAGGTTGAGTATGAAGAATTGGCATACAAGTATTTGAATCATTGTACAATTTTCTAAAGTTACATGATCACTAATAGTATCTTTTTAAATAATTTGCATTCCACAGATTAGAGAAAGTCTCCCCCGTTAGGTTCTTCAGTTTGTAACTTCTAGGGATGACCTCTTTAGTGACTCTGTATAGGTCGTGCTAGTTCGGATGTAACTTGTTCGGTTTTTGCCAAACCTTTTTTAACACCAAATCCCCCATAGCGATTGACCTTGCTTTGATCCTCTATTATAGAATTTGGATGTCCTCTATTAATATGTCACATGTTTGACTTTGTCGTCCTCTTATCTTCCTTCTATCAGGTCTAGGTCAAGTATAATTTCTTCATTGATGGTCTCCGAGTTGTAGGACTAGATTCTTTGACGTGAAAGGCTAATTTCAATGGGGATTACTTCCTATGAACCACAGACTAACATGAAGGGTGCCTCCCATGTCCTCTCTGTCGTCCTATAATCGCATAGTACTCCATGTAACTCATTTGTCCAAAGACCCTTGGATTAGTCTAAATTATTCTCAATTTCATCTAATATTGTCCTATTAGTGACCTCAATTTGGTCATTGGCTTGGGGTCAGCCTAGTGCTGAGTAGAACTGCTGGATGCCGACCTTTTCATAATATACCTTCAAGAACTTATTTTTAAACTGCTTTCCATTGTCAAAAATCAAGGTGTAAGGTAGACCATAACTGCAAGTAATGTTTCTTCAAATGAACTTGAAGGTCTTCATATCGATTATGGTACTCACGGCCTTAGCCTCCACCCACTTTGAGAAGTAGTCGATTGCCACAATCAGATACTTATAATTACATGTAGCTTTAGATAGAGGTACCACAAGGTCGATCCCCCAAACTGTAGATGACTAGGGGGCTTTAATGGTCGACAAAGGCTGATGAGCCTGATAAGGGTTGCAAATATATCTATGGCACTTATCACATTTCTTTATATAGTCGGACGTGTCCTTGGCAAGGGTCAGACACCAGAAGCCCTGAGTCAAAATTCTTTTTGCAAGGTATCATCCCCCAATATGACTTGAGCATGACCCCTCGTGTATATCTCGTAAGACGTATTCCATTTCAGTGGGGTGAACACATAGAATCAAAGGAAGTAGGAAACTTTTTATTGCATAAGATATCCCCTATAGTGGTGAATTTTATTGCTTTGTATTGTAACTTCTTCCTCTCATCCTTTGTATCTGTGAGCTCCCGATCCCTGATATATTTGGTGAGAGTATCCATCCATGATTCTCTGAGATTCAAATTTAGGCAAAACTCAAGCGTATTATTGTCCTCATCAATACTGGGCTTGTACAGGATTTTAACTGGATGGTCCTCTTGATCTTGGTTCTGGTAGTAAAGGCTAGTCTTGCTAGAGCATCGACTTGGCTATTCTCCAGACGAGGGATCCTTTGCACTTTAACTTCTTCAATATTATTCATTACCTTTCTAATTCTCTTCAAGTACTTGGACATATGTTCTTCCCTGGTTTCATAGATTCCAAACCCTTGGTTCACAACCAGTTGGGAGTCACTATGCATAATAATTTTGAAAACATTCATTACTTTGGCAAGGGAGAGGCTTTCTAGAAGGGCCTCATACTTTGACTCATTATTTGATACTATAAAATATAATCTCAGAGCATATTCGTTATATGTTCCATCCGGGGACGAGAGTATTAGCCCAACCCTACTTCCATTTTCATAAGATGAACCATTCATGAAAAGACTTCAAACGTGGCCTTCTTTTAAGAAAGGCCCCTCTGTTAATACACTTTTCATAAATAAAAAATCTTTTTCTGTCATATCGTTTTGATCTGTGTTGGGGAATAATTAACTTGCCACCACTATTTCTGACACTCCCGTATCCTCTTATATCCTGGTATCAGCTTCAACCCTGGTGAATTTGGCTAAAAAATCTTTTAATGCCTAACCCTTTATTGCAGTCCTTAATTGATACACGTTTTTAAACTCTCCTAACTAATTTGAACAAGTCATTATCCTACTCGATTTCTCAGGTTTATGGACGACTTGCCTCAAAGGAGTGTTAATGAGTACCATCATAGTAGAAATAGGGCTTTATTTTTATGGAGGTGTGGATCAATGTATATGCTAGTTTGTCCATCTTAGTATACTTGAGCTTGGCCCTTGAAGATCCTTATTGTTTAAATATATAGGTTTTTGAACCCCCTTATCATCTCGTATGATTATAGTGCAGATGGCTGACTCAGAAACAACCAAATATAAAAATAGCTTCGCCCCTTGAATTGGCCGAGATAGTAGCATCGGGGATCCCAAATAAGTTTTCAAATTTTGAAAAGCCTTATCACATTCCTCATCCCAAATGAATGATTTTCTCCACATCTTGAAGAATGACATACATTTATTTATGGTCCTGGAGATAAAGTGGTTGAGAGCAGCAACTCTTCCTGTCAACCTTTGCACATCCTTTATAGTCTTTGGACTCTTTATATCTATCAATGCCTTAATTTTTTCTAAGTTAGCTTTAATCCACCTTTGATTGACTATGAAGTCGATGAACTTTCATGCGTCGAGCTGAACACACATTTTGTTGGATATAACTTCATCTTATAGAGATCTATGGTGTTAAACATCCTCTCAAGGTCGGCCAAATAATCCTCGACCTCTAGGCTCTTCGTCAGCATATCATCAACATAAACCTCCATAGTTTTTCCAATCTGATCTTCAAACATTTTATTGACTAGCCTTTGTAGGTTTCCCCTTCATTCTTAGGGTCGAATGACATGACCTTATAACATTGGGTTCCTTTATCAATGATAAAGAAAGTATTCTTGGCATTTTCCTCGCTCATAGAGATCTGATTGTACCCCGAATAAGTATCCATGAAGCTTATCAGTTCAAGCCCATCCGTGACATCCATAATTTAATCTATTCGGGTTAAAGGGAAACTATCTTTCGAGCAGGCCTTATTTAAGTTCGTGAAGTTTACACACATTCTACATTTACCATTGGCTTTTAGCATAATCACAACATTAGACAACCAATCCGAATAGTGCACTTTGTGAATAAACTTGGCCTATTGGAGCTTTTTAACCTCATCCTGGATGACTCCCTACCTGTTTCTAGTATATTTCCTTCTCCTCTGCTTTACTGGCTCGGCATCCCTATCAGTGTTTAGCCGATGGCAGATAACTTTGGGGTCAATCCACGACATATCCCCATGGCTCCATACAAAGATGCTTTGTCTCTTCCTTAATAGCTTTATTAACATTTCTTCAATAATGAGCCAATTTGGATGGTTTTTTTTTGCTCTTCCTCATTGAGGACGATGGATTCTACCTATTATGTGACCTCAATCTTCTTCAGTTTCCTCTCGTCCCTTGGGTTAAGAGTGTCAATATTGTAGGAGGTTGTGAGCATCTTGTGAGCCTTTTTTTGTTTTGTTGAACTGAAGTAACACTCTATCACTTCTACTTGGTTACCTTGTAATTCCCCTACCTCATAAGTAGTAGAGAATTTTACCATTTGGTGAATGATGGAAGGAACCACCTCATATTCTTTGAGCGCTTCTACGTTCTCGTCCATCATAAAAAGCTTACTTTTTTATGAGGCACTTATACTAGTTACCCATACAGACATCTATTTCAAACACCCCCTAGTGGGTGCACCTTCTCTCTACTGAAACCTATCAATGGTTGATGATATGGAACTGACCTCTTCCTAGTAATCTTGAATCTTTTGGAGCAGTTCTAAAACATTACATCCACCAGTATTCGATACACATCATACCCATGGAACCAAGTGCCGATGACCAAAGGGTTGTCATGGGGAAGTCCATTCATGATAGGTATACCACCAAGGTATCCATATCTACTTTTTTATCTTCCCCAATTTCGAGTCTGAAGCAACCGAGTTGACGTCCATCCATTTAGTTGCTGACTTTATTTCTACGACATGTGCCTTACGATCGGTAGGCTCAGTTACTCCGTCTATTGTCCCTTAATTGATCATTCCAATGTCGAAGGAAATCATGTGCATGCGTCCCTTAGGCTTAAGGATCTTAGGAGGGAGATCTGGGATCCCCATCTCAATCTGATTCTTTGTCTTTCTTGTCGACCTGAGGTTGTCATCTCGGCCTATCATCTTTTAACCCACCATTTTTCTTTCTGGCACCATCTTTGGCACCACTTCGGTTAACATACTTTAAGATTTTCCCTTACTTCAATATTTTCTCAATCCCGTCTTTAAGAGCAAAACATTTTTCCACCTTATGGTTGTGGTTTTGGTAGAATTCGCACCACTTGATTTTTGTCTCTCCTGTGAGGAGGGGGCATAAGCTTTTCAGGCCACCTGAGAGCTCTGTCATCTTTAATTTTATTCAAGATTAGGTCAGGACTTACTATCAATGGGGTATAACTGGAAAATTTATCGTCAACTGACTTTCTCTTTCTATCTTTTCCTCTCGTCTTCTGAGACCCCCCACTGCTTCTTTTTCATCCTTGCCTTTTGCCTCCATGGCCTCCTCAGTATTCATGACCCTCTCAACCGTGGCCAAAAGTTCTGTCATGGACTTCGGAGGGTCCTCGACCAGCTTTCAAAGCAACTTGCCTTTCTTCAGCCCACTCATGAAGGCTGTCATAAAAATTTATCCTCATAATCCTCCACTTCAATCTTCTCCTTATTGAACCAAGAAATGTTATTTCTTAGTGTCTTACTTTTTCCTTTTTTCACATACAAGAGATGAGTCACTTTTTTAAGGGGTTTCATGCCGAAGAAAAAGTTATGGATGAACCTCTCGACTTACTGTTTGAAATTTTTGATTGAGTTCTTAGGCAGAGATGTATATCGTATGTGAGTTGAGCCTGTGAGAGTATCGAAGAAAGCTCGACATCTCATCTCGTATGAGATGGAGTAAATGTTAGCCGCTGACTGATACATCTTAATGTGGTGTATCAGATTCGTACTGCCATTATTTTCAATTTTTAGTAAGAGGCTTGAACTTAGATCGAGTGGGGAATTTTACTATCTTAGCTATAGAGGGGGATCCTTCCACGTAGCCCCTGCGGATCAGGTATTGACTTTTCAACAAATCGCCAATCTTATCCTCCAGCCCCTGAATTGAACTGCTCCATGATTTCTCCACTGTCATTATATTGTCTCCCTTGCTACTTTTGTTAGCTTGATCAGGCACTTGCCATTATTCAATAGTCCTCTAATGACTGTTCACTTCCCTCTGTTCTCCCTCTCGGCATTACTGAGGTCGATGATTATCACATCCACCATTCCCTCTAGATGCCGTGATACTGCGAGATTGGGAGAGTCTGTCTCGTAGGTCTCTTAATGGGCCAAGATGATTGAAAGTCGACCCTCTGCTAAGTTTATCAAAGGCTAAAGTTCTGGGTCGGTCTTTTCATATCGAATTTTCACTATTTCCCCTTCTGACTGGTGCTGGGTGAACTGTGTCGCCAGAAAACTCATATGGTTGCCAACAGCTGTCCTCATCATAATCCTGATCATTTGGATCCTCTTGCACTTATTTTCCCAAGAGAAGTCGCTTGAGGTTGGCCATGTCTTTTCGCATCTGATGGCATTGCACCATTTTATGTGGGGCCGAGGGATGGTCCCCTATCTCCACATCCACCTCCCTAGTGACCAAAGTAATAATCTTCATCGCTGCGCCTGGAGTCCTAGCGATTATGGTTTAGCTCAAAGCTATAAATTATTCTTGCATATTTTATTGGCTGGAGACCATCGAGCACAGGGCCATCGCCATATCCGCTATTTTAGACTGAGGTAAAGCTTGGCTGGAGCTGGGGCTAGAGCTTGGAGGAAGATCTGAAGCGATTTTTTTGATGAGAGTGTAGATGAAGTAGATGAGATAAAAGAAGCTAGAAGGTCCCAATTAGAACTCTTTCAATGGTGATTCAGGTCCAACAATGGTGGAGCTAAATCACCACCAGAGATTCAAGTAGGAGCTAAGCTAGAAAAGAGAGGAAGGAAATGAAACCTCGATTCCCACAGATGGTGCCAAAATGATGATACAAGAGATATCACCTCTTAAACTTATAATGAACTCAAGCTAGTAATATATAGTAATGGAGACAAGAGTAGTAAAATAAATATAGAAGGTGACGATGAGAAGAGTTTGGATGCGATCATATAAGTGGTTCAACCATTGGCCTATTCCACTGTGCATGTATTTATGTTGTTTTATACTAAACAATGGAGCTCTAATGGCTCAAAGTACAATTCTCTAGGATTCTCTCTCTATCTAAAGTGTGTTTGACAGAACTTGGTCCAGGGTTTTGAATTTTGACCCCTGTAAGGAAATATTTTACATAGTCTATTTTACATTAAGTATGCCGTATACCGTTACACCCATCAAAGAATGTTCATGATCATTTGCTCAAGTAGACGGATTCGAATATCAAAGTTCTTTAACAAAAACCTCCACAAGATTGATTTTGGTAAGGTTGTATTTAAAGTTCATTAATGTTTCATTTAAGTGATGGGATATTTTTTACTAAAATATTTTTATCAACCTGAGGTGTGTCATTAAGTCAAAATAATTTTTCTAAGACCTGTAGGCAGAGTTTTAATAAAAGGTATTTTTTGCTTCAGTCCTTCAAATGACATTATATGTTGTTCAAACGATATGAAGGAATTCTTTGGAATGACACCTTCAAACTACATTACATGTCGCTCGATAGGTCGTTTCTTTAGTACATCGAACGGCTACATACTATTTTGGGTTTTTAACTATCATTTGTAAGGTCGTTCTAATGACATCAGATGTCGTTCAAATGACTTTAAGATCTGGTTCGAAAGATCCTTCCGACTCAACTTTTTTTAATAAATACCTGATTTATGAGTCCATTTTGCTTCAGAAGACCTGAGAATTTGATACACAAAAACTGCAATTTGCAGAATTTTTAGTCTTCTCTTTTAGGGTTTAAAAACTTTATTTTTGATTCAAAAATTACCCCGATTACTTTACTGAATCATTTTGGAGCCCAAGACACAATCTTATTGAAGTTTCTCTTGTAAGGAAGATTTCTTTACTGCTGACTTAGTGGTTCTCGAGGGAATTGCTTGCTGAAGACTGCGGTAAATTGGGAATGGTTGAGGGTATTTCTTGCTGAAGACAGAGCTGCGATTCTTGTGAGTTTGCTGTGGTAAATTCATTTCTGATTCTAGGTTGCAGCCTATGTGAGTGTTTTCCGGAATATTCATTGGAGATTTTATAATGTATATGTAAGTTGCGATTTACTCTTTATAGTGAAATAAAAATTTTAACCAATAGTTTTTTTGCCTGTAATATATGTATCCAGCAATTAATGTTTGTGATGGCATAATTAATTTATCCACATAGGTGCATGTGTTAGGGTTTAATAAAAAATTGGCATATAATTAAATATGTATTAAAATTAGAAATTGCGGATACATAAACAATCGATATCACACCGCATTCAAAAATTGGTATCAGAGCTTTTTAAGCAATCTTACCTCTTGAAATTGGTAACATAGCGGGTTTCTCTAATATATGGAGTGATCATTTTTTCACAAATTTTTTGTGACATCGATTTTTTTCAAAAATCCGATTTTGAAATATTTCACAATGTTCCGGAATGAAAACTTATATAATCAGTTGCCAATTTTTAACGGGACTAATTATGCCTATTAGAAAGCCCACATGAAATCTTCCTTAAAAGAAATCGATGTGCGTGTTTGGTTGTTTGTGAAAGAGGGTGGACCCCTCCTACTTTCATCGCTAATAATGTCACAAATCTTAAACCTGTGACAGACTGGACTAAAGATGAATTTAAATAGAGCACATATAATTGTCGTGGGCTAAGTGCAATTTCTGGAGCCGTCACCCTTGACGAGTTTCGACGTATCATGACATTCACTACGTCAAAAGAAGCATGGGATGTTGTATAACTTACCCATGAAGGCACAAATGCAGTGAACGAGTCTAAATTACAAATTTGAACTACTAAATTTGAAATAATTACCATGCTTAAATCTGAGTAATTTGATGAGTTTTATGCACGTTTGTCGGATATTGTCAAAACTGGTTTCAATCTTGGTGAACATATTCCTGGTGCACGAGTAGTTAAAAATATTTTTAGATCGTTGCCTAAATGTTTTATCCCAAAAGTTACCTTGTTGAATTCCTTAGGAAATTTGAACAATCTTAAGTTAAAAGAACTGGTAGGAGACCTCCAGACTATGAAATTGACATGTTTTCTGACACTGTCAAACCTAAGAATAGAGGGATAACATTTAGATCCCAGTCTAGAAAAGGTGAGGAAGTGTTTAAGAGAGAGAGAGAAAAAAAGAAAGTGAAAGTTTGTGAGTCCGAGTCTGAGGGCATATTTGATTTTGATGATATGGCCATGCTTGCTAAAATTTTTAAAAAATTTCTCAAATTTTTCAAAGAAAATTCTTCCAATAAAAAGATTTTTGAGAAAAATAAAAAGAAAGAAGAGGCTATAGAGAGCGATGAGAAAGAGAAAGAGAAAGAGAAAGAGAAAGATGAAGAAGATAGATGTTTTGAGTGCGAGGGAAAGGGGCATAAGGCGTTTAAGTGTCCCACTAGTCTAAAGATAAAGAGCCAGAATATTGCCATGCCAGTCACTCTTAGCGATAGTGAGGAAGAGGTGAATGATTCCGGGGATGAGTAATCACATGGTAAGTTCGTCGCCTTTACGAAAAATCACTTGAGTACACCCAGTTTGTCCCAAGACGATGAGGATACTTGTGTACGTGAGAGACCCGATGATGATTTGAGTGTTTTAAGTGTGAGTGATGGTGAGTTTGAAAGTAAGGGTGAAAGTGAACTCCAAAAATAATTTAGAGATTTATGCGTCGAAACCTTAAAGATGAAGAAGTTGAATAAGGAGTTAGGTCTTAAGGTGTTAGATTTGGAGAGAGAGATTGATGTTTTGAGGCGAATTAAGGCGTTGGTGAGTCAACTCAAGAAGATGAAGGTTTCTTTGAGTAAGCAGTTAATCATCTGGAAAAGAGTGAACTTGAAGCCCATGTGTTACAACTAGAGAGATATCTCGAACATGCTCGGAAGGTCAAGATAATTATGGAGGATACATCTAAGAAGGCTGGTAAGATTTTCCTCAACCCCGCTTTAGCAAATGTTAAGAGATTAGGAATAGGTTATGACGGTGCATCTACTTCCCATATTACACCCAAGATGATTCCTAAGTTTGGGATAGATCCAAATGGTTCTCAACCCAACTTAACTAGGAATCCGTTACCCGATAAGAGAGTGCGTCGTAAACGATTTGAGAGAGGTGTTCCTAGGCCCGAGTATGTTTGTACCTATTGTAAGAAGAGAGGACACCTCAGGGAATTTTATTTTAAGTTGGGTAGTGTGTCACATAGAGTTTTGCCACGTATTGCCACACACACACCCATACATGATACTTTTGATGCTCCTAGAGAATACATGATATAGTTTGCACATATTCGAGAGCAAGTTAAGTTTTTAGTCAAAAATTCACATGATTTGATGGGTGTTTTTCATAGGATGTCACCACCTTTGGAAAATTCCTCTGCACCTAACAGTTGAGGTTTAAGCTTGTTTGCTAGTGTATGATGATTTTCATGCTGATATTTATACTTATTGCTAGTGTGTACCACTTGTGTATTTATCTTTTTCATTTTTGATATATTTTTCAAAAAACCAGAAGATTTTTTGTTTTTAAAAAAAATACAAAAAGATTTTCTATTTTTTGAGAAAAATTGAAAAGGCAAAAAAAAAAATTATTTTGACAAAATTTTTGAAAAAAGACAAAAAGATTTTTGTATTTCGTTTTACACCGTTTATGGATAGACATTTAAGATGACCAAGTTACAACACCATTCCATATCCATATGACTATTTTATCGTGATTTGAAACGCATCATCATTTCATTTTGTGCTTTATAATGTTTGGAATCATTGAGATGTGATTTGAGATTAATTTGTACACATTTGACTCTTAGTCTCCTTTAATGCACACTTGCACGAATTTGTTGGATTATTGTACTTTTCTATCACATGTTGGTCAAAGTGTTTCCATCTGAATCCTATCTTTAAAATGAACCAAATGCGATAAAACTTGATAATGAAAGTAGTGCATGTAATAACCGTTGGTTGTTAGGACTTTGTTTAAAAGATGAGTGAACGAGAAAGGGCTACAAAAGGAACACATATCTTTTGCGATTAAGCCACTGTTTAAATCAGACCAAAAAAAACGTGGCCTTATAAAAAGTAGCCAAGGTCCAAAGAGGTTGAAAAGATCTTGAAAAAATTTATGGCAATACAAAGATAAATATGTCAAAAAGGGGCCATTAGGTTTTAGATCGCCTCATAGAAAAATAAAAAAATATTTATAAGGGTGTTTGGATGGAAATTAAACACTGGGGTTGCACGTCCTGACAAAATCTATAAAAAGCATTACATAGTTTTAGACGTTATTAGTGTGAAAATCATTTTAGACTTTGATGTGTTGATAGATTGAGTCAATGTCATTTAAATTCAACATTTTGACATTTAATTTGTTAGGAGTATGTGTCCATATTAATTATGCACATATGCTATCTTTGATTGCATTAATCTTCATACTGAATTTGTTGACACCCATTCATTCCGTATCCACAATTTGGTTATATTAGTATAAATTCATGGTGTGTGATCTTTTGTAAATTATTTTTGCTTGAAATAATTAAACAATCAAAAAATAATTTGTGAAAGCTATTGAGTATTTCCTTGCATGAGTGCATTTGATCCATATTTTCTATGCTTTTCGTGACACTTCATGCTTATTTTGTTTATTCTTTTCCTTGTCTACTTCAGAAAAATAAAAAGGAGGAGAACGAATTATGATTTAATGGAGGAGTTTAATTATGGGGGAGATTTGAGATTTGATCTTTGTTTTGATTTATGTTTATCTCATTTTAAACTCAATATGTCACGAAGATATTTGTTTCTTACCTCATGTGTGTAGGTATAAATGTTTAGTATCATTATTTTGCACACCCTGATGATGACAAAGAAACATTGGAGATTTGAAGTTGTCAAAGTTAAAGATTTTTGAAGAATCTGAAGACTTGTATTTTTAGTACCTTTTTTCTTTGGGGTTTCATGGGTGGGTATTTGATTTGTATAGGACATTTGATTTGATAATTCAGATTGTTTTTATTTTGTACCGGCATAGACATAGGGGGGATTTGTAAGGACATATTTTACATAGTCCATTTTACATTAAGTATGTTGTATACCATTACAACTGGTGAAGAATGTTCATGATCATTTTCTCAAGTCGACGGATCCGAATATCAAAGTTCTTCAACAACAAGCCTCCACAAGATTGATTTTGGTAAGGTTGTGTTTAATTTCATTAATGTTTCATTTAAGTGTGGGGATATTTTTTACAAATATGTTTTTATCAACCTGAGACCTTTTATTGAGTCAAAATAATTTTTCTAAGACCTGTAGGAGGAATTTTAATAAAAGGTATTTTTTGCTTCAGTTGTTCAAATGACATTTATATGTCATTAAAATGAAATGAGTAAGTCGTTCAAACGACATTACATGTTGCTCGATAGGTCATTTAATAGGCCGTTTCTTTAGTGCATCGAACAACTGCATGCTGTTTAGGTTTTTAACTGTCGTTTGTAAGGTCGTTCAAATTCTCTTCTAATGACATTAGATGTCATTTAAATGACTTAAGATATCGTTCAAACGACCCCTCCGACTTAACTTTTTTTTTTTTATAAATACCTGATTTATGAGTCAATTTTTCTTGAGAAGACTTGAGAGTTTTGATACACAAAAACTGAATCTGCAGAATTTTTAGTCTTCTCTTTTAGGGTTTAAAAACTTTGTTTTTGATTCACAAATCATTCCAATTACTTTAGAGAATTATTTTGGAACCCAAGACACATTCTTGTTAAAGTTTCTCTTGTAGGGAAGATTTCTCTATTGCGGGCTTGGTGGTTCTCGAGGGAATTGCTTATTGGCGACTGCGGTCACTTGGGAATGATTGAGGGTGTTTCTTGCTGAAGACAGAGATGCGATTCTTGTGGGTTTGCTGCGGTAAATTCATTGCTGGTTTTAGGTTGTGAAATATGTTAGTGTTATGCGGAATATTGATTACAAATTTCATTGTGTATAAGTAAGTTGCGATTTACTCTTCATAGCGAAAATAAAGGATTTACCCGAAAGATTTTTTTTCCTGAAATCTGTGTATCCAACAATTTATGTTTGTGGTGGCATAATTAATTTATCCACATAGATTCATGTGTTAGGGTTTAATAATAAATTGGCACATAATTAAATAAGTATTAAAATTGGAAATTTACGAATACATAAACAATCGATATCACACCACATTCACAACCCCCTTTCAAGGAGGAAGATGAAAGGCATTCATAACCTTAGGGGTGCATAATACGCCCCCCAAGCATGTAATAAGCATGCTCAGGGTGAATCTATCGATCAAATCCAACCACCTCTGCCTGGCACACATATATCATGATGATGTAATACTCCCTCACATTCTCATGAAGGCCGGTCAAACTTTATTGCAAAGTTAGCATCGCAAAGTTGGCTTATGCTTGTCAAATTCTCTTTCATCCTATCAACATATAACAGACTCTCTAGTTTAATAAAATCGGGTATCCCCATGTAACCACATCCTAAGATGTTAGACCTATTACCATCTCCAAATGGGACTTTTCCTTCCTTATGATCAAGGCTGGTGTTGATGTAAAAAACTAGATTTTGTGATCTAATTATTTTAATCACAGATAAAAAATGAATAATTAATGAGACAATAGATTTTTAAAGTGGTTCAGCCTTATGAGAATGGCCTACGTCCATTGTTTTTGTATTGCTGACTATTTTCCTGGAATTCTCGATAAATGATTTACCAAGAGATCCAGAGTCCCCCTCTAATAAGGAGGTTACAATGTATTTATAGCCTTGAGGCAATACATGTGAAAGGATAATGTGCTGTTATCTAGTAGACATATACATATGTATGATAATAATGAGCATTTAATGCCCAGTCGTCTTTTTGATTCTCCTGATTTGGATGCTCTGGATGCTGAGTTGCTTGGACCGCTTGAGTTGTTATGTACGCTTAAGTTGCTCGGAGCCTTAAGTTCCTCGGGGCGCCTAAATTTCTTTGTATGATTGAGTTGCTCGGGGAGCTTGAGTAGCTCGGTGATAGTATGTTGTTCGTTAAGAGTATTTGTAATTGCCACGTTAGTTGACACGTGCCTTCAAGTGAATGGTCCACGCCAGCAGACTAAATCTGGTATCAACAGAAGCCCTCAATGTTTCACAGTTTGAGGTCGAAGAAAAGTGTGGAATATTCTGCTCGAAACTGCTCAGATTATTGGTTTTTATGGATTTTAGGAGAATTTTCATTGTATATAACTCCTTTTTGAACGCATAGTATCAGGCTTCATAAATATTTTGAATTTTTAAAACCACTTCGATATTTGTGCCCTTTTCTTATTTTAGCCTCCGAAAATGCAAACATCTTCCGTTATAATCATTACCTTTCTCTATTCCCGAGATAAAGTATTTAAGCGCGGCAGAAATCCTATCGTCTTTCACTTTTCAAATCTGCATCTTTGAACTCTTCATTTTCTCTCTATCTTGTGCCTTCGTTCTTTCCATCGTTCATTGTCAACTGATCTCTCTTTTTTCTCTAAGATTTTCTTCCCTCTCCTTTATTTACTTTGTTCATCACGGTTTATCTTGTTGAATCGCTGGAAAAATTTTGGTCCGAATTTTCAATCCCTTCGTGGGTTATTTTGGAAGAACTTTCTGAACCTTCTGATTATTTTTCTTTGGCTGAGGGACATTTGTTCCCAAGTCTTTTTGTAGCCGAATATGGCTTTTCTTTCCCGCCAAATCCCCTGTGTTTGGAGTTTTACCAATATTTCGATGTTGTATTTGCAAGAATAGCTCCAAATACATGGAGGATAGTTAATGGCGTACATAGGTTGAATCAACTTCATGGAACCCGTTTAGGGATTCCAGAGATTATGTATTGCTACAAATGGGTTACCAGTGACAATACTTTCTATTCAAAAACTAGGTTTTTGAATAGAGCGTTAGTTGTGAATCTTCCTGATGCCAATAGGGATTATTTCGATCATGGGGTCGTGATGAAAAATTGGCAACACCCTCCATTAAATGGAGATGATGTATACCAAGGCCCTAGGTGTCCACTTTATGGCAATGGGATAGGTTGTTTTTATTTTTGAAATCTTGTTTTCTTTGTATTTGATAAAATGCATCACTGACATGTGATTTTTGCTTATTGCAGTTGATAGTAAAAGAAAACCTCCAAAGGAAACTGATGTTAATATAAAGCACTTAAAACTTATCTGGAGCTTGCACCAATCTGTTGCCGAGGATCATATTAGATATGCTTCTTAGTTGTTGTAATACAAAAGATACACTTCGTCTTTCACTGCTCATCCTCATCTAGTGGTGGTTGATCTTGACCAAGTACCATCCTCTTAGACTAGTGTGGAAGGTTCTTCTTCTGAATCGAATATTCCTATCACTGATCTGACGAAGAAGAGAAGAGCTCCTGCCTTTTTTAACAAGTCTACCTCTGCCACTATGGAGGCAAAGAAAGTAAACAAAATGTTCCAGAAGAATGGATAAAAATTATAAATATACCCCCTCCTGTTGCTGCCAAAGAAGTTGGCAAAAAGCCCCCTGTGGCTCCAAGTAAGACTGCTGCTATCTCTCTTTCGAGTGATGTTATTATCATATCACCAATAAAGACAACATCTTTAATTGAAAATGCTCCCGCTCTTCTGAGGAGATTAAAGAAAAGCTCTTCTGAGAGAGCTGCTGAACCTATCTCTCAACCTTCAAATGTTGAAGGTAGTGTTCCATTTCTTGTTGCTCCGAGCTCTGCTATGAGCTTACTAAGATCCTGGACTGTTCCAGAATCTCAAGGTGTTGAAGACACCTTTTCTCGCAAGAAACTTACTACATTGGCGGCTCAACACATTTCTTTAGTAAGTATCTTTAGTTTGACCTCTTTATTTTTTAATACTATGTTCATGTATTAACTTGAAGTTATTTCTTTTTTACACTGGTGACGTGTTTTAACAGCATTTTGAAGAAGGATGAAGCTATCAGGGTTTTAAGATCCTCGGGTGGAGTAGAGGAAGCTTTTGTTAGGCTGACCCAATCTTTAAAAGATTCTCGTCAAACGTACGAGGAAGATAAAGTTTCTTGGGAGAAGCAATTTCAGTCCGTTGAGATGGATAGAGATCAAGTTATGAATGCCTCTAAGGAATTGGAGAAGAAATTAAAGGAGTTTGAAAAGAGCAACAAGGAGTTTGAACAGAGCAACAAGGAGCTTGAGGTTAATCTAAAGTCTGCTGAAGAGAAAGTTGTTAAACTTCAAGATGTTGAACGATAGAAAACGGAGGTGGAAGAAAAGCTGAAGTCTACCGAAGAGCTCCTTAGGGAAAGGACCTCCTCGGAGAAGGCAAAAAGGAAAGATGCAGTTAAAAAATCATTCAGTGTCGGTTGGGACAAAGGCTGGAACAAGGGTTTAGCCATCATGTCTTCTTAAATGGAATATGAAGGTGTCAAATATTTTAGGAATGGATGGGTAACAGCTTTGTAGGAGCTGAAGGTGGTTGAGAATTCTGAGTTATTCCAGTAGCACACTCATGGCCCTCCTCCCTCTCCTGGAGAAGAAGAGGATGAAGCTGCTTCAGATGAATCTTCAATGATGATTGGAGATCAGGTCCCCACTATTCTTGTTGCTCAACCTTTCGAGCAACTCCAACCAACCAGTACTTCGGTCGAGCAGCTACCATTGTCTTCCGAGCAACCAACCTCTTTATCCAAACCTTCTGAGGAAGTTGAAGGAAACAAGGAGAAGGTGTAAAGTTGTTCGGGCTTTTTATTTTGTTATTCTCTTAAATGTAACCTTGAATTATGTATTTTCTCTTATAACGAATAAAATTTCGAACTTTAGTTGTTCGTTGTCCATCTTGAATTTCTCTTTTACTCTCTCTGTCTGCATCATATTTGATTCTTTTTATTTCTTCTCTTTGGTAGTTTATGGCCAGGATGGAGCTCTTATCATCTCATGATACCGAATTGATGAAGAAATGCAATGACTATTTTAAAGCTGGTCATGAAGATCTTAATGAGGCCCAGATAATTGACATCCTCGGGTCAGGTTCTTCTGACCGAGCAGTTAAAGCTTACCAATACCTGAAGTGCTTGCTCGATCGTGTTGTTGCCAATAATGTGGCCTACTATGAGATGATTGAAGATCTCTAAGGAACGATCGAGGAACTTCAGCAGCAGTACAAATAATCCTCCACACTTTTGCATCAAGGATACGAGAAAAAAATATCAATAATTGAGTACTGACAAAGGGTATGACAAATTCATCTCTGCTCATGAGAAGAAAGAGAGTGTTCTGAAGCTTGAAGTTGAAGAGCACAGGCATATTGCCAAGTTATTGGAGCAGGAGAACATTGCTTTGTTAGAGGATATAAAGCAATTCAAATCTGCTTCTTCTTCTTCGCGAGCCTTGGTCCTAGTAAATGATGATGGTTTTTCATTTCTAGAATTAGAATATGCTAATTTAAGGGATGAGTTAGAAATCTTAAAACGAGCTGGACCCTCCACATCTACTCGTGGATGAGCAAGATATTCTCATGGATGAGTAAGGGCTGGTCGGGTCACCATTGAAGAAGCAAAAACTCAATCAGCTTTAGAGAATCAGGCCGTTCAATTGATGGCGAAGGACCAAGACTTAGCAGAAATGTCTAAAAAGATTCTGAACTTCACCGAACAACTCTCTAATCAAAGCTCTGCTCTGGAAAGTAAAGAAATTCTAGTGAAGAAACTCCACGAGCAACTCGAGAGGTTAACTTATCAGTTCCACAAGCATCCCAGGGAATTTTGGATGGCTGGGTATAACGAAGCTCTGTACCATCTCGATGCTCGATTGCAGCAGTCAAATAATGAGGGATATAAGCAGGGGTGGTTGAATGCCTTGTGTGTGCTAAAATTGGAGCAGGGCCACTACTTATGGGATTATTATGATCCTGGAGTGCTTGATTTGCCCGTGCCTCCTTTTAAGCTTGATATTAGTTGGATTCCTGCTCGTGCAATTCCTCAATGCTTGATTTCCAAGCATCTCGGCGATTACAGTCTTCATGCAAACTTTGAGATATCTCGCCTAAAGCACTTGCTTGATCGGCCCTCCATAATGAATGTTAGAATGCTACGAGATGTAAATTTTATAAATTCTCCTTATGCATTAGATGATCCTCCAGCCGGGGTAGAACCTATTTCAAAAGCGGAGGGGAAGATATCAATAGAGTAGGATATTCTTATGCATCAGAATTTTCACATCAGATGTAATTTAACTTGATTTGAATGAAGAAATTTTTAGTCTTTTTGCCATTTCATTTTCTTCTAAATAATTTGTAGAATGTATTTGCTTGTTGGTTGATAAATATTTATGTATATACTATAATTATCCTATTTGTTGTTAATTATAGTGACTTGTCACTCTTTGGGCCTAAGCAATGGAATTATTTGCATCCCAGGTTCCTCCTTAGTTGTAGTAATCTCATGTGGATTACCTGGTTGCCTAGACAGTGGATGCCCCGGGAAGTCGTTCAGCTTCTTGCCTAGTTTGGTACTAACCAACCGGAGTTGATTGTAATTGACTTACCGACCAACCGGAGTTGGTGATAATTAGTTGCCGACCAATCGGAGTTGGTGGTAATTAATTTGCTGACCAACCGGAGTTGGTGGTAATTAGTTGCCGAGCAACCGGAGTTGGTGGTAATTGATTTGCCGACCAACCGGAGTGTGTTGCTCTGGATTTGGGTTTGTGGTTTGTAGTGTGTTGCACTAATACTCCGGGAAAAAAATTCAACAAAAAGAAATGGGGGTGAAACATCACTTTATTCATTTTGAAAAAAAAAACTGCGTTACATAGGAATTTTAACTACTAATAATACTTGCGCAGGTGCTCGGCATTCCATGCATTCTTGAATTCTTCTCATTCCAAGGTTTCAATCCTGTATGTCCCTGGACGAACAACTTCTGTTACTCTGTAGGGTCCATGCCAATTGGCTTCCATCTTGTTATGCTTTTGGATCACTTTTTTCAGCACATAATCCCCTTCCTTCAAATCACACTTCTTCACTCTTTTGTTATAGAACAAAGCTGTTCGTTGTTGATATGCTGCATTCCTGATTTCTGCTTCTTCCCTAACTTCTTCGAGCATATCCAGGTCTAATCGTCTCATCAAGTCACTGACAAGAGAATTGAAATTAAGCATCCTATGCATAGGTAAACCCAATTCAGCAGGTATGAAAGCCTCACTCCCAAATGCCATCATGTATGGGGATTCTCCCGTTGTTGTTCGTGGTGTGGTATGATAAGCCCACAATACAGAGTATAGCTCGTTAATCCAATTTGCTTTTGTATCATCTAGTAATTTTTTCAAACCATTCAGTAACGTTTTGTTTGTTACCTCAGTTTTCCCATTGCTCTGGGGATGGCCTGGTGCAGAGGGGATCTTTAGTACATTGGATTGATGAAAATACGCAGCAAACTCCTCGTTATCAAAATGGGTTCCATGGTCAGTAATGAATGCATGTGGGAGACCATATCTGCAAATAATATTCTTCCAAATAAATTGATAGACTTTGTCACATGTCATATCAATGAGAGGCTCAGCTTCCATCCATTTAGTAAAATAATTCACAGCAACGACGAGGTATTTGAATCTTCCCATGATCGTTGGAAGTGTCCCGACCAAGTCTATCCCCCACATGGCGAATGGCCAAGGGGACGTGATGGGTGTTAATAATACTTGGGGAGTTCTTCGAATGGAGGAGAAATGTTGACTTTTATCGCAATTCTTAGCATAAGCTACACAATCAGCTCTCATCATTGACAAGTAATACCCCTGCGTTGTTATTCTTTGCAAAAGCGTCCGGCCTGCTACATGGGCTCCACAAGATCCTTCATGAACTTCTTCGATCAAATCTTTCACTTCGGAGGGATGGACACATCTTTGCAGCCCTGCTATAACTCCTCGTCTATATAAAATGCCACTGGTTAATACATAATGAGCATCTTTAAACTTCAATTTCTTGGCTGCGAGTTTATCAGTAGGTAAATCCCCCTCTTTAATATAGGCCCTGATGGGATCCATCCAAGATGGTCCCAAGTCGAGGGAAATGAAGTTCATCATCAGATCTTCGTCTATGCTCCGACCAACCAGGATTTCTATGGGGATTATTCTTCGTTGCTCGGTTCGTGTGGCTGATGCTAATCGAGCTAGGGCGTCTGCTCTTGTATTCTCCAATCTTGGTATTCTAATCAACTGAACTGTAGTAAAACTCGATACCACCTCCATCGCTTTTGCATGATACTTAACCATTAATTCTCCTTTTGTTGCATACACCACCAGAATTTGATTTACGATTAACTGAGAATCACTGAATACAACGACCTGCTCTGCCTTCATGGATTTAGCCAAATTTAAACCTAAGATCATAGCTTCATATTCGGCCTCATTATTAGAGGCTTTAAATTAAAAGCGCATAGCATACTCTACATGAATCTCATCCGGACTGTTTAACACAATTCCTTCTCCACCGCCTGTAGTGCACGAAGAGCTATCCACATTAAAATTCCATATAGGTACTTCATTATCAAACTCTTGATCAGATAGAGTTCCTCGGTGGAATATTTGATGCTTCCTTTTGTCCTCCTTCGGCACTTCCCGTTGCTCGTTGACCATCTTCTCCTGATCGTCCCCGACTAAAAGTTGGTCGGGGGTTAAATGTAGTGATCCAGTAACATCCCCAGGTTTGTCTGTATTACACTCCTGTTGTTTTGGAGTATCAGAATGAGTAAACTCTGCAATAAAATATGCTACTGCTTGCCCCTTAAGCGACGATCTAGGCTCATAAACTATATCATACTCACCAAGTTCAACTTCCCAATACATCAATCTTCCTGATTTCTCCAGTTTATGCAGAGCTTGCCTTAATGGCATGTCTGTATACACAACTATAGTATGAGCTTGGAAGTATGGCCTTATCCTTCTGCTTGCTTCGATCAGCGCTAGTGCCAACTTCTCTAACCTTGGATATCTGATCTCTGCTCCTCGGAAGGCCTTGTTGGTGTAATAGATTGGTTTTTTCACTCCGTCCTCCAATCTTATCAATGCCGAGCTAACTGCATTCTCTGAAACTGCCAGATACAAGTATAATCTTTCTCCCATCACTGGTCTGGACAATAATGGAGGTGTCCCTAGATATTTTTTTAACTCTTGAAAGGCCTCCTCGCACTCATCATTCCACTCAAAAGTTTTTCGAAGTGTTTTGAAGAATGGGAGGCATCCGTGCTCGTGACACAAATATATTAAGTGATGCAACTCGCCCTGTGAGACTTTGCACTTCCTTCTTCGTAGTTGGAGATCGCAGCTCCAATAAGGCTTTGATCATTTTCGGGTTCACCTGGATACCTCGCTGATTAACAATATATCCGAGAAACATGGCTTCTCGTACTCCGAATATGCATTTGGTGGGATTTAACTTCATTTGATATTTCTCTAGTTGATCAAAGGTCTGGCCTAAGTCAACTAGATGATTAGTAGCTTTCTTGCTCTTCGTCAGCATATCGTCAACATAAACCTCCATGTTATGACTGATTTGTTCTGCAAACACCTTGTTCATCAGTCGCTGATATGTTGCATCTGCATTTTTAAGTCCAAAAGGCATAACATTATATCAATAAGTTCCCCTTGGGGTGATAAAAGAGGTACTCTCCCTGTCCTCATGCTTCATTTTAATCTGGTTGTAACCAGAATAAGCATCCGTAAAACTTAATAACTCGTGCCTCGAGGTAGCATCCAACAGTTGATCGATTCAGGGCAAAGGAAAATGATCATTTGGGAATTCCTTATTAAGATCAGTGAAGTCTACACACATCCTACACTTGTTATTTTTCTTCTTTACCATCACCACATTTGCTAGCCAATCAGGATATTTGACATCCTCAATAAAAAAGGCTTTTTGTAGTTTCTCTACTTCTTTCTGTATAGCTTGGTTCTTTTCAAGACTAAACGACCTTCTTCGTTGCTTTATTGGCTGTACTTCCTTGTTCACATTGAGTTCGTGGCACAGGAAATTCGGGTCTATCCCAGGCATATCTTCATGACTCCATGCAAAAGTCTATTTTCTGTGCCTTAGAAATGCTATCAATTCTTATTTTATCGATACATCCAGTGATGCACCAATTTGAGTTGTTCATTCTGGATGCTCATCGTCCAGAATGATTTTTTCGGTGGCCTCCTTGACTTGTCCCTTCACGAGCCGAGACTCGTCTCTAGGGTCTAACGTCTCAATCTCTGCATCTTCTATTTCATCCACTAGGTATGTAGTAGTTTTTTTCCTGGATTCTTCTCGTTCCTCCTGTTCGGCAGATGAATAGTAGAATTCCTGAGCTACTTTCTGGTCGCCTTTCACCACTCCTACTCTAAAGTTGGTTGGGAATTTTAAACATTTATGTACAATAGGTGGTACTGCTTCAAACTTGTTCAGACCTACCCTTCCCATGATGATATTGTAAGCTGATTGGATATTTTTATCCATTACAAAAAACCGTACTCTTTATGTTCGACAAGCAGGCCATATACCGATAAGCATATCCAACTTGATCGTCCCAAGTGGAAAAACCTTCTCGCCAGTAAAACCAAGGAGGGGCCTATGATATGGCTCCAACCGGTCTAGCTTCAGATTCAAACTGTCAAAGCATGGATAGAACATGATATCTGTCGAGCTACCATTATCCACCACTACTCGTGAAATCACCACTTCCTTCATCCTCTTCTTGATCACCAATGGGTCATCATAAGGATATAATACACCTACCAGGTCATTCTTAGAGAAACCAATGACCATTTTTTCTTTATTCACCTTCCTCAGGTGATCATCTTCAGCCAGATTTATTCGCTGAATGTACGAGCAAGCTTGAGCCTCATTGAGGTAAGCTTTTCTCTCCGCAGTCATATCTTCACCTCCTGCATCTCCACGTGTGATAAAATTACATTCAAATGATCCGAAATGGATTGAAAATACCTCACGTTCTGGTTGCCTTGGTCTTTTGGGGAGATCGGGGTCATCTTGGTCATCTTCTGGATCCTCTTCGTGACTTCTCTTTTTGTCTTCTTTTGCTCGACGAGGAGACCTGGACCTTTGTCTTCCTCGATCGTTGGTCTTTCCATCGTTTTGGCGATCAACATACTTAGCTAGTTTTTCTCGTCTGATGAGTGCTTTAATTTCATTCTGGAGAGCTATGCAACTTTTGGTCTTGTGACCATGGTCTTTATGAAACTCACAATGTCTGGACTTATTCCTCTTATTAGGATCTGCCTTTATTTTTTTTGGCCAGTTTAGCTCCTCACTGTTCTTGATCTCTTTCAGAATGTGGTTTATATCTACCTTCACAGGAGTATAATTTCCAAATTTCTTCAACTGTTCCAGTGCTTGCTTTGCTTTCAATTGCCTGTTGCCACCATTATTCTTCTGATCCTTCTTCTCAGTCTTATCAGCTTCAACCTTGGTCTCCTTAGTGTCTGCATTCTTCTTCGCAGCCATAGCTTCCTCGACATTCATGATTTTGACTGCTTTTGCCATCAGTTCTGCCATGGTTCTGGGCGGATCTTTGGCTAAAGTGTAGTACAATTTATCTGGCAACAGTCCACTCATCAGAGCAGTAATTGCTATTTTCTCCTCATAATCAATTACTTCAAGTTTCTCGTTATTGAAATGAGTAATATAGTCCCTGGTGCTTTCACCTGCCTTCTGTCTAATGCTCAGCAAGTGTGCTACTCGTTTGAGTGGTTTCGCTCCAAAATAGAAGTTCCCAATAAAGAGCTCTTCCAGTTGAAAGAAATTTGCGATCTTCCCCCGAGGAAGATTATTGTACCATATCTGGGCTGAACCGGTGAGAGTTCCTGAAAATTCCCTGCATCTCATCTCATCTGGAACTGCATAGATATCGGCAGCGGCTTGGTATGGTTCTATATGAAGGACAAGGTCAGTTTTTCCATCATATTTAGGCATCACCGTAGGAGCTTTGAATTTCGACGGTATGGGAAAGTCCACAATTGCCTGTTTAAATGGTGTCCCTCGGACAAAAGTTCTTTATAGAGGATTCTTAGCCTTAGCCATTTCCCCTAATCTGTCCTCCAACCTTTGAATAGAGCCTTTCTATGCGTCGTTTCCCTCCTCGAGCCTATTGGTTCGATCAACTGATCACATTGAATTGGCCTCTTGGGATCTTTCATTATGAGCAGTTGGTCGTGATTGGGCAGAGCCTTCCCTTAGATTGGATGGTCGTTGAAAGTTTCTCGACGCAATCCTAGGAGGACTTCTATTCCTCCTAGGGCCCAAATGATCAAAAGGAGAGACTCTACTTAACCTTTCTAGAGCGCTAGTCCTTTATGTAGATAGAGTGATATTTCGTTGGGAATCTGTAGCTCGTACTAATGAAGTCCAACCAGGTTCATAAGAAGGATCATTAGATCTCTCAGTACGATATGATTCGGTGCGTCTAGATTGAGGTTCCTCTGGGAATAACGTTCGCCTAGTTCGTGAAGAGGGTAGACGGGTATTTCTCTGAACACTTCATTGTCCCGATCAGGCCGGTACTCCACCTTGAACAGTTTGTATAAGTTGACGCATGGTTTCTTGCATGGCCATTTGGCCTTGGTCTAAGTTAGCCATTATGCCAGCTAGATCTGGAAACTTTGGGGGAGTAGATGGATTTGGAGGGATCCCAGCGTTTCGATTACTGGATTTCGGATTATCGGCCATTGATGATGAATTGTTTTGGTGAAAAAATGCTAAGTACAGTCATTTCCCACAGACGACGCCAATCTGTTGATGTAAAAAACTAGATTTTGTGATCTAATTGTTTTAATCACAGATAAAAAATGAATAATTAAATGAGACAATAGACTTTTAAAATGGTTCAGCCTTATGAGAATGACCTACGTCCACTGTTTTTACATTGCTGACCGTTTTCCTGGAATTATCGATAAATGATTTACCAAGAGATCCAGAGTCCCCCTCTAATGAGGAGGTTAAAATGTATTTATAACCTTGAGGCTGTACATGTGAAAGGACAATGCGCTGTTATCAAGTATACATATACATCTGTACGATAATAATGAGCATTTAATGCGCAGCCGTCTTTTTGATTCTCCTGATTTGGATGCTCTGTACGCTGAGTTGCTCAGACCGCTTGAGTTGCTTGGTACGCTTAAGTTCCTCGGGGCACCTAAGCTGCTCGGTATGATTGAGTTGCTCGGGGCGCTTGAGTAGCTCGGTGACAGCATGTTGTTCGTTGAGAGTATTTATAATTCCCACGTAAGCTAACACATGTCTTCAAGTGAATGGTCCACGTCAGCAGACTAAATCTGGTATCAAAAGCTGGTAAAATATAATTTGTCACCGGTCATATGCCCATAGAACCCACTCTCAAAGTATCATTGAGAAGTATTTTGAAACTTGAGAGAAACTTAAAAAACATGGGCTTTCACATCATTCTTAAATACCAAAGATGAGGTAATCTTTTGCTTGACCTTATCATTTTTAGCTCTAGTCATAGCATTGGAAGTGTTCTCGAACGACGTAAACATCCTTTGAAGTTCTTCCATTAAGCTTTTAAAATTCATGACTAGAAGCTCAACTTTCTTTCTAAGACTAGCCATGTCGCTATAGTGGTGTGCGAGAGCATGTGTGTGAGGAACTCTTTCGAGCTTATAGAAAATTCCCTAAGGTGGCCTCTTCCTTTGCAATGGGTTAAAAATGGAGTTGTTTAGGTCTACCTTAGTTAAAATGCTTAGGAAGATTTCTCCTTGGAGGGTTAGGTCGAGGCCCATACGGATCCATAACAAACTAAGGAACTGGTTTAGGTGAATTTTTGGAAGTGGTTACACTATCATAACCTATCCCTTGCATCCCCTTAAAACCTAAAGCTAGACCTAGGAACATCTTTACAACCTTCTTATATGTGTTCTCTGAATTAATTTTGACTTCGAGGGAAAGTTTTAGATCTTTAATAAGTTGAGAAACATGGGCTTTGAATTTATCACAAGTCTCCAATGATGCTTGAAGATCTCTAGTAAGACTAGTCAATGTATTGGTCAACTCACTTTTTTTCCTTCCCCACCAAAACTTACTACTCACTCAAAGAAATTCTAATTGAAGTATCACTCTCTCTCGACACCTTCAACGCCATTTTTAATGATAACACCCTAAGAGCCATATTCTTATTTTACCTTTTGTTTTTTAAAGACTAGGTGTAAAGCTTGGCATAACGTGTTGGAGGCCACATTCTTCCGCACTTAAAACATCATCACCCTCCCTCTCTACGGAATGGTTTGACTCATTATCAATGCAATAACGTTTAAAAATGTACTCATTGCCATAAGATCTACTTGAAGTGCTAAAGTGACTAGACATAAACGTAATGAAGTTACATCTATGTGATGATTCATCCTCAAAATCCACCTACTCAACATTGCTATCGCTTAAAGCGACATTATAAGCAACTTTTCCTTTGACCCGTCTCTTAAGCCTTTTAGAACACTCGTGGAATTTGTGACCCTTACCCTTGCACTCATATTGTCTCTTTAAAATGCCTTTCTTAAGGTAATCTCCTTTAGACTTTCTTTAGTCATACTCAAAACTTTTATTTTCCACTCTGGAAGAATTTTGATTTCTTAATTTGAGAATTTTTTTGAATTTTTTAGGAAATAAGTCAAGACCATATGGATGAAATCAAACTCGGGACCAGAATCCTCCTCTTTTTTCTTTAATCGATCTTTTAAATCAATCCCTTTTTCTTTCTTGTTTTAGTTTTTAAGGAACATATCTATTTTGTAAGTTTGAAGACCACTCAGAGTTCTTCTAACATAAGAACATCTAAAATTACTAAAGAATTAAAGACTATGACTTTCCTACTAAAACAGGATGGAAGAAATCTTGGAATTTTCTTAACTACTCTCAGGAATTCGCTAGCCCAAATTAAAGCCAGAGTTCATAATATCAAATAAACGTGTATAAAATTCATCAAATGTTTTAGATTCAAGCATGAAAATGGTATTAAATTGTGTGGTGATATTCTGTAGCTTAGAAGCTTTCATAGCATTGGTACCCTCGGGAGTGAGTTGGAGGATATCCCATGCTTTCTTAGACATAGTACACATCATAATATGACAAAAAATTTCGGGTGTGGTAGCACCAAATATCACATTTAAGCCTCGAGAGTTAAAGTTACTCCGTCTAAAATCACCCTCATTCCAAGTTATAACTGGTTTAGCACTAATGATATCTTCATTAGTCACATCGGGGTAACCCACCCCTTTTTAACAGCAATCCAGACTCGCTCATTAATAGGTTTCAGAATCGATCGCATTCGAATTTTTCAATAGGCATAGTTGGACCCATCAAACATAGGTGGCATATTATACGAGTTATCCTTATAATCACCACAATTCATCTAAGTAACTTGTCGAAACAAACTCTGATACCAATTTGAAAATGCAAAGTGGTACACTTATATGTATGAGTTATAAACTAGGTCAAATACGCATAAACCAAATTCAGCTTAGTCCAAATTTTATCTTATTAAATTAGGTGATCCTAAATGTGCAAGATATTCAAACTAAATAAAAACAAGCCACAACCCAACAAAAAGAAGCCAAGAGGTGTGGAAAAATCCAATTCGGATAAAACATTCAATATTGTTCACAACCGAGTATTATAAAATGATAATCATAAGATTACAAAACTTAGATATCCACTAAGTCAAGCATCAATGTATTCACTCCTTATTGTCAACGGTAAACGATGCAAATCCAGCATTGTCACACGGGAAGCTCTACTTGCCTCTACATTCACCGATCAACCTTAGGAATTAGTATTACCATCTTTTTCATCATTAGAGAACAAACTCTATAAGGGTATGAACATGTTTGGTGTTCTTCTAAGGTTTGATAAATCTTAATAAATCACTGAAGGGATTTGATTTGGAAAAGAAAGAATTTTAAATAAACTAAGATTTAGAGATCTTTTGGATATGCATAGGAAAACAAATATCGCCAAAAGTTCTCACAAAAGCTGATCCCAAGACCCTTTTTTTATAAAAAAAACATGAACTTCGAGAAAATTAACCGAACGAAAACTAAACCTCATTTGAACAAAAATAGAATCTCGTTTGAACCAACTCAAATCACAATCAAACAAAAAGCCAATCTCATTAGAACTATCTTAGAACGAGCTTCAAACTAAATAGATTTTGTAAATAGAACAAACCCGTTTGATGTTCATCCAAGTTCGTTTGAATGAACTCTCAATATTGTTTTAACGAAGACATAAAGTTGGTCGACTGGATGTAAAAAAGAAAAGTAAAATCTTTTTGAAAAATCATTTTAAGAAATAATCCTAGAAAATTTTATAAAAGAACCCTTGTACAAAGTGTTTATGCATAATCAAAACCGTATACCTTCTCGATGATTGTAGCGATGATCTCAACTCATTCGATCTTTTATTTTTGCTGGGTCACTAGCTTATCTTCACTTGAAGTTCTTAATAAGTACATGAGGATGAAAATGTAACAAAATCTAAAAAACTAAAATAGATCGTGAACAATTATAAAACTTTCTCTAAGAATAGCTTCATATCGAACTTAAATAAAGAGATTGCTAGCTTATTATTATAATCATCAATCTCATTTTATATCTCTTAGTATCTCTATGCATTATCCCTGAAGGGATCACCCATATTTTTATTAAGGTATATAAGCGAATAAACCTCCTTTATTGATTTGCTGTTCGTGATAAATTGGGTCACGTAACGCTCGACCAGATCTTTGAAAGAAAATATCGATATAAGTAGTAATTTCTTAAACCATTTTAAATCGATCTCCCCCAAAATGGAAGGGAGCACCCGAAAAATTAAAGTGTCATAATTATTCCAAACAGACATGATATGTCGATAGTGCCTGATGTGATGGGAGATATCCGCCTTCTCATCATATATTGTGACCTCTACCAGGGAGAATTTCTTGGGTGGTTCGAAAGACTCTATCTTCACAATAAAGGGGGATGAGAAACTATGCCCCAATGCTTTGATATACAGATACTTGGGAGTTTGAGCCAGATTATGGTTAAATATTCCATCCAAATCTTTATGGATAATCCCCATAAGCTCATCACTTCTTAATTTGTTCGAAGGTACCTGTGAATGGGCAGTCTTCCCACTTTATGTAGATTCAATGGGATAAAATTAATGGCGATCACGATTGATGCAATTTCTCCCAAGAGAATGGTTCTCACGTTATTGTAACATGTGAGATATTTTTAAATAAGAGTCCCTCCCGGTTTGGTAAGAGTCATTATTTCTTGTAGAGAGGAATATTCTCCAATGGTGTTCCTGGGTTCGAGGAATCAGATATGTGATCTTTCGATTGTTGGGTGAACAGCTACCTCAAATGGGAAATTTTTTGATCGGGGTCATTCAATATTTCTTCATCAGTACTATACATAAGAGAAGCATGTCTTCCTTCTGGTCGCTTAACCAGTGGTGTGCAATATCGACGAATGAATCCTGATCTCCTAGGGGAATTTCCCTAGGCCTAAAAAGTTATGGCCGTGAAGGGCGAATCCCAGGATTATGGTCCCTAAAAAATACATGTATTTAAGACTAGGCACGGTTCTTAGTTTGAGCGTGATGAGAATGATTTTCAATCATGATGATTGTTGAGCTAAATGACTTTGATAATGGTGAGAATTCGAGTTTCCCATAGATGACGCTAAATTATAGTGGATATTAACCCACAATAAAAGCAGTAATTATATTAGACCTTAAACAATTATGAATGCAGATAAGAAACAAAGAACACGGGATGTACATGGTCCAACTGATAGATTTGCCAGAATATTGGTGTGTTACTCAGGAAAAATAATGGTGATAAGAGTTTTAGAATTGCTAGTTGAGAATCCAAGTCACCACGTGAAGGTTACAATCATCGTCCTCAAATTGGTTGAGGTTTCCCTTATTTATAAGCTTAAGGATGTTACTAATATAGTCCTCTTCATGTGAATCCTAATTATAAATTATAGAGTCATATAGGGAGTGCCCTTCCAACCCGCCAGCATGATCTTTTAAGATTTTCACTTATCTCCATACATGTTCTTGATTTTCCAAGATAAATTGTGTGACATCCATATGACACAAATTCGGCAAGTCTCCCTTTATATATATTTATCTTTTTTGCACATCAAGCATAAATTTTAGTGTTTAAACTAATTTATCAAAATTAACATGGTTAAATCCTTATCATACCTCTAATACGATAGTATTAGAGGTTTTAATAACAATAAATGCAGTTGAACCTACCGTTGAAACTCAACTCATTAAATACCCTTACACTACTAACAAACAACCTTGTCTATTGTCACCAAATAAATAATACCAAACGTCATCGTTAAAAGTCAGCTCATTTAATACCCTAACACTCCTAATAAACGACCTTACCACTTCTCACCAAATGAACAATACCACGCATTCCCTAAAACAGAGCTCCTCGGCTATTCAAATTCCATCTTTCATTCGTCTCCCCTCCCCTACACACTTATCCAACATGTTCATGAATGTAAATGTTTCTTATATTATTTCTCCCCATATATATTTTCTATTAGAATATGTAACGATCGATGGCCAAACTATTTATTTAGAAGATTTCCATCCCGTATTACTCGTATTCTACATTCATCCTCGTGTAGTACCATACTCTGCTCCGATTTATTTTTAGTAAACTTCTTTCATCAATTATTTTGGGTTATCAAACTGATAATGTTCGTGTACATACTTATGTTTTAAACGTGTAAATGCTTTAAGTTGTTTGGGATTCGATTAACATCATCAAGTTTTGTTCCGCCAAACAGATAAGGTATTTGAACATAAACCATGTACTATTTTTAATTTTGAATGTATGAAGCATTAAAATGTCCTTATTATAAATTTGTTTATAATTTCTCTTTCATTTTTTGTGCATATTAAGTTTATGGTAAAATGTTGGATAAACTGTTTATCCTATTATTTCTTAATTAAAAAAAAAACACTACCATTAAATTTTGAATTAAAACTAATTATTGGGTATGCATTTTAGGTATCATCGTAAGTGTTTTTAGGCTTATTACGAATTTAGTGGTTATATACTTTGATCCGATTTTGTTTTTGTAATATACATTTTTTTAAAATTTTATTTGGCTTTCGGCATATTAAGTATATGATAAAATGTCAAAGAAAGTGTTTATCCAATTATGTGTTAATTCACCTTTTTTCATTCTACCTTTAAAATTTTAATTGAAAATGACCATTATGTATGAGTTTTAGGTGGCTTTGTAAGTGTTTATCGTTTTATTATGAATTTAAAGGTTATATATGATTATGCTCATTTAATTAATAAAATTTGGAATTGAAAATAACTATTGGGTATGCGTTATAGGTATTTTAGTAAGTGTTTTTGGATTTATTATGAGTTTAAAGGGTTATATAGTCTGCCTTATGCAAAGCACGAAGATAAGCAAAACCTCAGTATCATTTTAATTCTATACCAAAATTATTCAAGAATTGGAAAAATATATTTGAATTTCTATTTAATACTATTGAAGATATATAAGGTTGAATATTGTGTCTTGAAAAAGATTACCGCCCGATTTTTAGAATATGGAGGGTTGTTACACATTATAGTTGTAATTAGATATCATTTTGTCCTCAATTGGGTATGAATGCAATCTTTACATTGGATAGGCCAGACTTGTTTGGTGATGTTTATTTTGCTTGATATTACGGATTTAATGGTTATATATGATTATCCTAATAGAATTAGTGAAATTGTTATTTGAAAATAAATATTGGGTATGCGTTTTAGGTGTCTTTGTAAGTATTTTTTGGTTTATAGTGAATTTAATGTTTTATACTCTGCTCTGATTTCATTTCTCTACAAGAAGGTATTTAAAACTAAACCATTTACTATTTATATTTTTTTATTTTGAAGCATTGGACCTTCTTTTATTAAAATTGGTTTACAATTTGTATTTGCCTTTGTTTATGATTATGCTCATAGAATAAGAGATATTTTGAATTGAAAATAATTATTAGGTATGCGTTTAGGTGTCTTGGTAAGTGTATTTAGATTTATTACTCATTTAAGTGTTATATTCTCTTTTACGATTTTATTTTTGTCATATAATTTTGTTTAATATTTCTATTTGACTTTACTCATTTAATACCCTTACAGTGCTAACAAACGGCCTTACCCATTCTCACTAAATAAATAATACCAAACATCACCGTTAAAAGTCAGTTCATTTTATACCCTAACACTGCTACCAAATGAACAATACCAAGCGCCCCCCAAAATAGAGCTCCTTGACTCTTCAAATTCCATCTTGCATTCATCTGCCCTCCCCAACACACTTATCTAACATGTTCATGAATGTAAACGTTTCCTATACAGTTTCTCCCCATATATATTTTCTAATTGAATATGAAATATCGATGGCCAAACTATTTATTTAGAAGATATCTATCCCGTATTAATCATATTCTGCATTCATCTTCGGGTACTACCATACTCTGCTACGATGTTATCAAATAGTTAATGTTCGTGTATATACTTATATTTTAAACATGTAAGTGATTCATGTTGTTTGGGATCCGATTAACAACATCAAGTTTCGTTCCGCCAAGCAGATAAGGTATTTGAACATAAACAATGTACTATTTTTAGTTTTGTATGTATGAAGCATTATAACTTCCTTATTATAAATTTCTTTATAATTTCTCTTTCACTTTGTGCATATTATGTATATGATAAAATGTTGGATAAACTGTTTATCCAATTATTTCTTAATTAAAATAATCTATCATTAAATTTTGAATTAAAACTAATTATTGGGTATGTGTTTTAGGTGTCATCGTGAATGTTTTTAGGCTTATTACGAATTTAATGGTTATATACTCTGATTTGATTTTATTTTTGTAATATAAATTTTTTAAAAAATCTAATTTGACTTTCTGCATATTAAGTACATGGTACAATGTCATAGAAAGTGTTTATCAAAATATGTATCAATTCACCTTTTTTCCTTCTACCTTTAAATTTTCAATTAAAAGTAACTGCCGTGCATGAGTTTTAGGTGGCTTTGTAAGTACTTATCGTTTTATTATGAATTTAAAGGTTATATAATATTATGCTCACGGTATTTTGGAAATGAAAATAACTATTGGGAATACGTTTTAGGTGTTTTGGTAAGTGTTTTCGATTTATTATGAGTTTAAAGGGTTATATACTCTGCCTTAAGGCAAGCATGAGGATAAGAAAAATCTCAGTATCATCTCAATTCTATACCAAAATTATTTAAGAATTGGGAAAATATATTTGGATTTCTATTTAATACTATTGAAGGTATGGGAGGTTGAATATTGTGTCTTGGAAAAGATTACCACACGATTTTTACTATATGGAGGGATGTTACATATTATAGTTGTCATTATATGTCCTTTAGTAGTTAATTGGGTAGGAATTCAATCTTTGCATGAGGTAGGCCAGACCTATTTGGTGTTGTTTATTTTTCTTGATATTACGAATTTAAAGGTTGTATATATTTATGCTAATAGAATTAGTGAAATTTTTAATTGAAAATAAATATTGGGTATGTGTTTTAGGTGTCTTTGTAAGTGTTTTTCAGTTTATTATGAATTTAATGGTTAGATACTTTGCTCCGATTTCATTTCTCTAAGAGAAGGTATTTAAAACTAAATTATTTACTATTTCTATTCTTTATTTTAAAGCATTGGACCTTTATTTATTAACATTGGTTTACAATTTTTATTTGCCTTTATGTATGATTATGCTCAAAGAATTAGAGAAAATTTGAATTGAAAATAACCGCCTTTTAGGTGTCTTGGTAATTTATTTCGGTTTATTACACATTTAATTATGATATAATCTCTACGATTTCATTTTTGTAATATAATTTTATTTAAATTTTCTGTTTGACTTGGCTAATTTAATACCCTTACACTGCTAACAAACGGCCTTACTCTTTCTCACTAAATAAACAAAACAAACGTCATCGTTAAACGTCAAGGTAAAATCCCACGCAATTTTAAATTACAAGTGTGTCGTAATTTAATTGAATTAATTATTATGTGTTAATTAAAATATTAATCGGGAGAGATAATGGTTAATATTTGTAGAATATAATTACTAAGTGAATAGTAACTTATTAATTTTACGTCCTAGCGAGTGATAGTGACGTGACGATATATTATCTTAACCGGGAGTCGGTATAGACTGCTTAGGGTCGAGATAAGACTTTATAGTAGAGTGACTCAATTGACAATTTTGAGGTCGCGGTTGATTCCTAATGGATCTAAATAGTCAGAATAGTGTACCTGAGAGTAATATTTGGGTACTGAGGCATTTTCAGACATAACCGGACCCACACGAGGGTGTTCGGGTCATTTGGGCTTGGCCCATTAGCTTAATTACGGGAATAAGAGTTCTAAAACTAACTGTTGGAATTAGAGGAAACCATCAGTCAATTAGAATACCCTAGAAATTGAGAGAAGGGAGAAGGGAAAAATTAGAAGGGCTTTAGAGACCAAATTCAAAGGGGATTCAGGTGTGCTTTGCCAGATTCATCATCTTCTACATGGAATCAGACCCTATGAATCCTATAAGGTAAGTAATTAAACTTGATTTCGATTTAAATTGCAGAATTGCATGTTCATATTATAGTATGTGTGGATAAATTCATTTTGGAAGGGTGACACATGTGAAATTTGGGTTTTTAGGGATTTAAGCATTAAAGGTGAAATTGATGTTTAATTAATGTGAGAATACTATCATATGATGTTAGAATATGATTATAAAAAAAACATAGTAGCAAATTTTGTTGAATTTGTATTATTGAATTGAATTGAATTTGGGATTTAAGAAATTTTGAGAAAAACCTAATTCGTGAACCCTAGAAGTTTTAATGAGATCCAGTGATAATTGACGATATATTTTTTTATTCGAACCTATTTATATATGTAATAAACATGGGGTATTAATTGGGTTGAAGTTTGGGTTTGATCCAAGTAGGTTTGAGGGTTAAAAATAGAGAAAAACGATTTTCGGAGAAGAGGACTTGTTCAGGTATCGATAGATCGACCTAAGGATGTCGATCGATCGACTCGTCAGAAACTCGTTCGAACAAGTTGAGGTTATCATTAAAATGAGATTAGTATCTTTTTTTAACGAGATTGATATCTCGTTCAAATAACATAGGCTTTGTACATGGAGATAGATCTTTCCGTTACGAATACGTGGCCGCCAATTTCGTATTTTTTGATTTTTTTTAATCAGTTATGAATTTTCTACGAAAGGGTGTCCAAGATCAAAATATTTAGTCCGAAATCAAATCAGGTTGTGGATGCCTGGATATTTTTACCTATGCTTTATAGGTGGATGTATATGAGCCTAGACAGGTGAGAAAAATGAGGTACCTAAATAATGAATTGAGTGAAATAAATTCATAAATGTTTAATTACGGGCCGATTGGGTGAGTACGGGTATATTAGCAAGTGAAGCTACTTTAAATTATTTATTGAATGTGAAATTAAATTAAATAATATTCCGGGATATAGACTCAGGTATTAAGGGCTAGTGTTACGGGAGTTAGGCACGGGTATATACGGATAGTGTGATAGTATATATATACTTGTGTGCGTTATAAATATCGGTATTAGATATTTATGTGAGTACATACACCTCTAGTACTATCATAGGAGGTTGCTCGATGCCGATGAATCCCTTAACTAGTGAATGCAAGGAGAGTATATTCCCCGGGTCATGGAGTCCAGTATTTATTTGTGTGTTCTTTTCGAGGTCACACATTTTGGGTATGATTCGGTCTCACTCTCGAGGAACTATGACCGCCTCCACTACGATTACGATTTTTTAAAATAATTCGGTGTGATTTAACCGTCTTATGGTATCCGATTTGAATTTAGTATACCTGAGGTGCTAGTAACTTAGAGAAAGCATTTGGTGAGTTATTACTGGGGAATGGATGTTATTGTATGCGACAAGTGTGTGAATGTTGTAGTATACTAGTACGCATGTAATGGGTAGATAATTATATACGGGTTTAATAAATAAAGTGTGATTGTATTTCAGATATAACTAGTGTTAACGTTATATGATTAATTTGTACTTCATATATAACTAGTGTGAATGTTATATAAGTAATCAAAGTTAAAATGATTAAATAAGTTAATGAGTAGATAACTTATAAATCAAGGTAAGAAATACTCAGGTTAGAGTAGCATGATAGAAAGAAGTGTAACAAGGCTAGTTAGGTGGGATAGCGTAACTAGTTGGGTTAGAAGGTAAGCTATAGGTGTGACATTAGATGAGGGATGAGTTATTTCTCAAGAGAGCGTGACACCTTCTTAAATTTGGAAAGTATTCATGAATATTTAATCATTTCATTTTAATTGCTTGCTAAATATTTTCAAAAATGTTTTACTTGGTCTCTGACCCGTGTCAAAATATATTTTCCAAAACCATTTTAGGTGTCCAGACACAGGGACGCCCAACTTGAGGTAGCTATCCGGGGATGTGTAGCTCCATCTACAGGGAAGTTGCAGGAGTTTGCTATAAATGCCTTATTCATTTATTCGTAGAATAGGGACTTTAATTCAGTTTTCATTTGGGCATTTCTCCTTTCAGACTATTTCAGTATTTCCAATTTATGTATTATACTTTGTGTATTATGTTCATTATTTTTGTTCATTGTTGAATTTTATTGTTGAACCGATTGTAGATTCGGTCTTCTTTATTCATATTATTTATCTGTGTGGGATTCAGTAATCAGTTTGCGTGGATGGTTTAATTTTTATTTATTTTAATTTGTTGGTAATTAATGTAAGATAAAATTTGGCACCAGTTTATGTAATTACTAGTTTGTTAGCAACTTTAAAAAAAATATTTTTGTCAGTGATGCTAAGAATGGGCCATATAAGACCAATGTTTTATTTTGATAAAGGGTTGACCATCCGGTATTTTAATAGGCGGGGTGTCCAGTCAACTCATTTAATGCCCTAACACTGCTACCAAAGCGTCCCCTAAAATAGAACTCCTCGATTATTCATATTCCATCTTTCATTCGTCTCCCCTGCCCTACACACATATCCAACATGTTCACGAGTGTAAACGTTTCCTATATTGTTTCTCCCCATATATATATATATATATATATATATATATATATATATATATTATTTTAGAATATGTAAGTATTGATAGAGAAACTATTTATTTACAAGATTTCCATCTCGTATTACTCATATTCTGCATTCCTCTTCGGGTACCACCATACTTTGCTCCGATTTATTTTTTGTAAACTTCTTTTATCAATTCTTTTAAGTTATCAAATAGTTAATGTTCTTCTTTATACTTATATTTTAAATATGTGAAATTTTTGAGTTGTTTGGGATTCGATTAACAGTATCAAGTTATGTTTCGCAAAGAATATAAGGTATTTGAACATAAACCATGAATTAGGGCCCAATAGTTTCCCTAAGCACCGTCGTAGAAAGCCGTGGTGCAAATTCAGACTCACCCAGCATAGTTAGTAAAGGGGGGAGTTTGAGGAACCCTTCCAAAGAGCCATCTGTAAGCATTCGGGGAAGAGAGGGACTGTGATGGGTCAATGGAAGGTGATAATCCAAAGGCAATTGTCTAGGGTGGAGTGCAGTGACACCCACGATTAAATTTTGATTGCTCATAGGAGCAGTGTTATAGTGATATGAGTCAATCACCACAACCGTGGAGAGATACCATGAATAACGAGGAATTTGGGGTGAGGTTTGATCACAAATCCTCTCATCAGTTGTTTAAATAGAGAGGCAAATGAGATTTTAATACTTGTTTCAGAAGGGTCGTACAGTGGTCAGTCATGAAGGAAAGTTGATGTGTTAGCGAACTTTGCACCCGACGAGGTGGATACGAAGAATTAAAAAGGTCCGTAATTTAATAATGTACTCATGGGTAGAATTTACAAGCATGGATGGGGAAATCCGTCTTGAATGACTGGTACCGTTGTCATTAATGTCGTGCATTTACAATTTAATATCAATGCATCCGTGAGAAGGGAGCCAAGAGAGTTGGAGAACCTAATCGAAGGGAAATACTGAAGTTAATGGTGTTAGTGAGGCACCACATGAGGGGATACCCAGTAGATAACCCATTGTAATAATTGAGATCAATAGAATTCCTACCAGGTGATGGTGGATTCAATAAAGGCCATCAAGGCCAGCAACAAATCCCATAGGCCAGCAGAGCTAAAGGAACAACGGGGGTAATAATTAGGGTCAAGACTATCAGGTTCGTGAGAAAGACAATGCCAACATGGCCAGTGGGGCCAAAGAAAGGGGAATGACACATAGAGGTGTATTATGTGTAAAGATTAGGAACACATGTGTGGATATTGCCTGTAGTAAGTTAGGGGACAAGAGCGGGTTGCCCAGTAGGGGCGAAAGTTATAAGAAGTTTTTGGTTCGTTTGGGATGAGAGTGTTATGTCGAAAAACCATTTGAACCGCCTATGATATTGGCAATTAAAAATACGAGTTCTATCCTAGGAAGAATGAGGTTTGTTTTGTGTTACACGAGCGAGTCACAGTAGTTCGTTAGCATTAGATTTGAGCGTGAAACGAGTTTAGTAGAACTATTATTAATAGTATTATATGTATATATTTACCATCGAGTAGCGAGGCTCTCTTTAGTTACATCTACAGGGGAGAGAGTGTGGACTCTGAGAGGATATAGTTTACGAGGTTAGAGCATTTTGAGATGTGATATATGATGTATGATTTTACCCTGGTATGGAATAGTCAACGATGGTTAAGCTATGGTTGGAGGTTACAAGAAGACTATCGTGTTCGCTTTTCCGGGGCAAGGTGTATATTTTTGCGATGTCTTACTTGAAAGAGGGTCGAAATCATGATAATATTTGTATGAAGTAAACTTCAGAGAGTATAGTTGTCAAGTTATATTGGATCCCGGTGCGTAGGGACTATTATTGATGTGATTCAGGGTATATCGGGTCTACCGTGGAGCGAAGAGATTTAGCTCGTTATTAACTTAGCACTGAGGACATAGTGATAGTGCGAGCACAGTATTATATGACTCCTTTAGAGAAGTGGGAGTTGATGATTAGACTTATAAGTATATGGACATGGTTTTGGGTGTCCCAGTTATATGCTTTAGACCCACGAAAATCGATAACAAACAATGGTAAGGGATAGAACATTGGGGAAAGCTCTTTTGAGCTTCGTTGCGTGATGTTACATGCATGAACCTTAATAAACGTTTGGAGTGGTGAGACGTTGTTGGATGCTAGTGCATCGGTTTTAAATGTTAATTATTAAATGTGTAGAGGAAACACTTTAAGTTGAGAGCTATTAAAAATATAGGGCCAGTGGAGTCGGGTAGTGTGAGAAAATTTTTGCACCACAAGTTGATGGGGGGAAATCTTGAGATATTAAATTTAGATTTGCAGGGTGATCGAGAATACCCGTATGATTTAGCCATGCCGAGAATGCGTGGGCAGAGCTTGAGAAAAATATGTTACGTATGTGACGTTTGTGATGTTTGTAGAAATATGCACGAGTTATAGGGTGTATGGGCGCCTTGGTTAGTTTGACTTGCAATGTCATCCAAAATAAGGGGAGGTGATTACAAGCATTTCGAATATATGTCGGTGGCGCATATAGAAACATAGGTGGAATGATATGATGGACTGAACTTTGTTGAGAAAATAAGATAGTCCGACTGTATGTATATCAAGGAGAATTATCACAACCAAGGGGGTTGAATAACGGTGGGGGAACACATGTAAAAAAAATCCCTTGATAAGGGAGGACCCCCCAATCTTGGAAAAGTAGAGCAGAGTTTCACTTAGTCAAATACCAAGAGTGTCTTACGTATAAATGAGATGTTGATTATCGCCAGACGAAAAAGTGCCGAAAAATGCACAGTTTGGAGCATACGCAAGGGCAATAAGTTTGGTATATCCCGAAAAAAGGGGAGTAAAATGTTCCATGTGATGTGAGACGTTAGGCATGGGGATTAGTGTTAAGTAAGATACAGTGAAGTTGACTCCAAGTGCACCATTTGTGGATGGGAAAGTGTTGGTCCGAGGTTACCAACCAGGATTTTTGAAATATATTGATGGTTTCTAGTGATGGGATAGATACACAGAGATGTAAGAATCTCCTTCAAATTTATGGGATGAATTTTCTGAAATGGAAAAATTGTTATTAATTAGAGTGTATTATAATATCGAGCAATATGACCAACATTTCATTAGAGAGGAGAAATGAACTGGAACAAGGTGCCGCCCAATATTGTTGTGGTTTAGGATGAAACTCTTCCATTTCACCTATGATAAATAGTGTCAGGAGACGATGGGGATGGAGTTACATTTTGATATAGACATGTCACCCGTATATTGATGGGTAGACGGGAGGTGACTAGGATGTTGAAAAATGCGAGAAAGGAATATTCTGGATTCGTGGGTAATTGGGAGTATTAATTATCATTGGTAAAGCTATGCGTGATACCTTGTAGCAGTTATTTTAAATGCGAAACCTTCTGAGGGATCACACAAAATTTTGTCACCTACATTTCCTTTGGCTAAGAGTGGGGTATAACAAGCTTCTCGAACTCGAGAAGATTTATGGTTCGTTTATAAGGATTGAGTTAATCTACGCCAGTTTCATAAAGTTCAGGAACGTAGTGAGAGTTAGGTCACCATAAGTCAAAGTTTATAAGTCTGACATGAGTGGTCAGGAATTGTTATGAGTACCTACCTTTGAAGGGCGTCATGAGGTTCGATAAGAAAATGAAGTCAGAGTCGAGGTATATGGGACCCTTTCTGATCATTGAGAGGGTGGGACCAGTTGTGTATAGGCTGGGCCTATCCCAACATCTGCAGTGAATTCACGATGTGTTCCACTTTTCATCATTGAAGAAGTACCGGAGGAGCGAGAGAGCCTTTTGTCACTTTCCATTAGAGGAGATCGATTTACATCCAGATATCTCTTATGAGGAGAGACCAGTGGCGATACTTGATTGTAGTGAGCGTAAGCTGTGGTCTAAGATGAAGCCTTTGGTTCAAGTCGACGTGGGAGCGAAAGGAGGATATGCTAGAGCAATATCCAGAGTTATTCACAGCATGTATATCCTAATATCGGGGATGAAATTCCTTTATAAGGGGGGAAGTCTGTAACACCTCGCATTTTTGTATATTTATTATTTAATTAATTTGGGTAATTTTAAATTACAAGTGTGTCGTAATTTAATTTAATTAATTATTTTGTGTTAATTAAAATATTAATCGGGAGAGATAATAGTTAGTATTATGGAATAGAATTACTAAGTGAATAGAAAGTTATTACATTTACGTCCTAGCGAGTTATAGTGATGTGGAAATATTTTATCTAAATCGGGAGTCGGTATAGACTGCTTGGGGGTCGAGATAGGACTTTATTGTAGAGTTACTCAGATGGAAATTTTGAGGTCACGATTGATTCCGGAAGGATTAGAGATAGTCAGAATAGTGTACCCAGGGATAGTAATTCGGTCCACGAGCTTTTTAGACATAATCGGACCCACACGGGGGTGTTCGGGTCATTTGGGCTTGGCTTATTAGCTTAATTACGGGATTAAGGGTGTTAAACCTAAGTGTTGGAGTTAGAGGCAACCATAACTCAATTAGAAAACCCTAGAACTTGAGAGAAGGGAGAAGGAAGAAAAAGAAAGGGCATTAGAGACAAAATTCGAAGGGGATTTGGGTGTGCTTTGTCAGATTTATCATCTTCTACGTGGAATCAGACCCTACGAATCCTATCAGGCAAGTAATTAAACTTTCTTTCAATTTAAATAGCAGAATTGCATGTTCAAATTATAATATGGGTTGATAAATTCGTTTAAGGAGGGTGACACATGTGAAATTTGGGTTTTGGGGGATTTAAGCATTAAAGGTGAAATTGATGTTTAATTAATGTGAGAATACTATCATAAGATGTTATAATTTTATTTAGAATCAAAACCCAGTAGCAATTGTTTTTGAATTCGGATTATTGAATCGAATTGAATTTGATATTTAAAATTTTTTGCTAAAAACCCAATTCGTGAATCCTAGAAATTTAGTGAGAACTAGTGATGATTGATGATATATATTTGTGTTAGAACCTGTTTATAGATGTAATAAACATGGGGTATCAATTGGTTTAAATTTTGGGTTGAATCCATGGAGGTTTGAGCGTTAAGAATGGAGAAAATCGATTTTCGAAGAAGAGGACCTATTCTGGTATTGATAGATCGACCAAAGGATATCAATCTATCGACTCGTCAGAAACACGTTCGAATAAGTTAGGGTTTCCATTCAAACGAGATTAGTATCTTGTTTCATATTTTTTTAATTTTTTTTAAATTAGTTATGAATTTTCTACGAAAGGATGTCCGAGAGTGAAATCTTTAGTCAGAAAAAAAATTTGGGTTTTGATGCTTGGGATTAATTTACCTAAGGATTATAGGTGGATGTATATGAGCCTAGGAAGGTGAGAAAAATAAGGAACCTAAGTAATGAATTGAGTGAAATAAATTCATAAATTTTAATTACGGTCCGAGTAGGTGAGTTTGGGTATATTAGCAAGTGAAGATATTTTAAATTATTTAATGGATGTGAAATTAAATTAAATAAGATTCTGGGATATAGACTTGGGTATTAAGGGCTAGTGCTACGGGAGCTAGGCACGACTTCTTCAGATGTTAGTTTATTTATATATATACGGATAGTGTGATAGTATATATAGTTGTGTGCTTTATAAATATCGGAATTAGATAGTTATGCGAATACATACCCCTATAGTGCTATCATAGGAGGTTGCGCGATGTGGGTGAATCCCCTGGCTACTGAATGCCGATAAAGTATAATCCTCGGGTCATAGAGTCAGTATTTATTTGTTTTTTTTTCAAGATGTGACGTTTTAGGTATGATTTGGTCTTACTCTCCCGGAACTATGACCGTCTCCACTATGCTCACAATTTTATTGCCTAATTCAGTGTGAGTTAACCATCTTATGGTATCCGGTTTGGATTTAGTATACTTAGGGTGATAACATTTTAGAGAAATTATCCATTGAGTTATTACTTGGGAATGGATGGTTATTATACGCGACATGTGTGCGCATATTGTAGTATACTAGTACGTATATAATGGGTAGATAATTATATACGGGTTTAATTCATAAAGTGTGATTGTATTTCAGATATAACTAGTGTGAACGTTATATGAGTAATTAGTACTTCATATATAACTAGTGTGAATGTTATATAGGTAATCAAAGTTAAAATGATTAAATAAGTTAATGAGTAGATAACTTATAAATCAAGGTAAGAAATACTCAGGTTAGAGTAGCATGATAGAAAGAAGTGTAACAAGGCTAGTTAGGTGGGATAGCGTAACTAGTTGGGTTAGAAGGTAAGCGATAGGTGTGACATTAGATGAGGGATGAGTTATTTCTCAAGAGAGAGTGACACCTTCTTAAATTTGGAAAGTATTCATGAATATTTAATCATTTCATTTTAATTGCTTGCTAAATATTTTAAAAAATGTTTTACTTGGCCTCTGACCCGTGTCAAAATATATTTTCCAAAATCATTTTAGGTGTCTAACCACAGGGATGCCTAACTTGAGGATTTTATCCAGGGATACGTAGCTATAGCTCATGTGTAGGGACAATATTTCAGTTCTCATTTGGGTATGTCGACATTCAGACTATTTTAGTATTTCCAGTTTATGGATTTGACTTTGTGTATCATGTTTATTCTTGGAGTTTATTATTGAACCGATAGCTGATTCGGTATTCTTTATTCATATTATTTATCTGTCAGGGATTCAGTTATCAGTGTGGATGATTTAATTATTATTTATTTCCACATGTTGTAAATTAATTTAAGATAAAATTTGTCATCGGTCTATTTAATTACTAGGTTGTTAGTAACTTTAAAAAAATATTTTTGACCGTGATGCTAAGAGTGAGCCATATGAGAGCAACGTTTTATTTTGATAAAGAGTTGGCCACCCGGTATTTTAATACGCCGGGTGTCACAGTCAACTCATTTAATGCTCTAACACTGCTACCAAATGAATAATGCCAAGCGTCCCCTAAAACAGAGCTCCTCGATTATTCAAATTCAATCTTTCATTCTTTTCCCCTCCCCTTCACACATATCCGACATGTTCATGAGTGTAAACATTTCCTATACCCTTTCTCCCCATATATATCTTATTTTGGAATATTTAAAGATTGATAGCCAAACTATTTATTTACAAGATTTCCATCCCGTATTATTCATGTTCTGCATTCATCTTCGGATACTACAATACTGTGCTCCGATTTATTTTTTGTAAACTTCTTCCGTCAATTCTTGTAAGTTATCAAATAGTTAATGTTCTTGTATATACTTATATTTTAAATATGTGTAAAAATTTGAGTTGTTTGGGATTCTCTTAACAGTATCAAGTTTTGTTTTGCAAAGCAGATAAGCTATTTGAACATAAACCATGAACTGGGGCGCAGTAGTTTCCCAAAGCACCATCGTGGAAAGCAGTGGGGCAAATTCAGACTCACCCAGTGTAGTCAGTAAAGGGGGGAGTTGGAGGAACGCTTCCGTAGAGACATCCATATGGTTTCAAGGAAGAGAGGGACTATGATGGGCCAATGGAAGAAGATAATCCAAAGGCAATTGTGTAGGGTGGAGTTCAGTGACACCCATGATTAAATTTTAGGTGAAATTTTGCTCATAAGAGCGGCGTTGTGGTGATAGGAGTCAATCACCAGAACCATGGGGAGATACCATGAATAACGAGGAATTTGAAATGCGGTTTGATCATAAATCCTCTCAACAGTTGTTTAAATGCAGAGGCAAAGGACTTTTCAATACTTATTTCAGAATGGTCGTATAGTGGTTGGTCATGAAGAAAAGTTGACGTGTTAGCGAACTTCGTACCCGACGAGGTGGATATGGAGAATAAAAAAGGTACGTAAGTTAATAATGGAATCATGGGTAGAATATACAAGAATGGATAGGTAAATCAATCTATAACGACTGGTACCATTATTGTCAATGTCGTAAGTTTACAATTTAATATCAATGCTTCCGTGAAAAGAAAGCTAAGAGAGTTGGATAACCTAATCTAAGGGCAAAACTGAAGTTAACGGTGCTAGTGAGGCACCACAGGAGGGGATACCCAGTAGAGGACCCATTGTAATGATTGAGATCAATATAATTCCTACCAGGTGATGGTGGATTCAATTAGGGCCATCAAGGCCAGCAACGAATCCCATAGGTCCAACGGAGTCAAAGGGACAACAGGGGTAGTAATCAGGGTCAAGACTACAAGGTTCACGAGAAGGACAACCTCGACACAGCCAGTGATGCCAGAGAATAAGGGATGACATAGAGATGCATCTTATGTATAAGGAGTAGGAACACATGTGTGGATCTTGTCCACAGCAAGTTAGCGGACAGGAGCGGGATGCCCAGCATAGGAAACAATTATAAGAAGTTTTTGGTTCAGTTGGGACGAGAGTCTTATGTTCAAAAACCATTTGAACCTCCAGTGCTATTAGCAATTGAAAATATGAGTTTTATCCCAGGGTGAATGGGGTTTGTTTTGTGTGACATGAGCGAGTCACAGTAGTTCGTTGCCACTAGATTCATGCGTAAAATGATTTTATTAGAACTATCATTAATAGTATTATAGTTGTATATATTTATCATTGAGTAGCTAGGCTCTCTTTAGTTCCATCTACAGGGGAGCGAGTGTGGACACTGAGAGGATATATTTTATGAGGTTAGCTCGTTTTAAGAGGTGATATACGATGCATGATTTTATCTTGGGTAAAGAATGGTCAAGCGATGGTCGGCGGTTTTGCAAGACTATCGTATTCATTGTTCAGGGGCAGGATGTATATTTTTGCGATGTCTCATTTGAAAGAGGGTCAATCTCGTAGCAATATTTTTATGAATTAGACTTTAAAGAGTACAGTTGTATAGTTATATTGGATCCAGACGAGTAGGGACTTTTACTGATGTGATTCGGGGTATGTTTGGTCTGCCATGGAGTGGAGAGATTTAACATGTTATTAACTTAGAGGACTTAGTGATAGTGCGAGCGCAATATTATATGACTCCTTTAGAGACGCGGGAGTCGATGATTAAACTTATGAGTATATGGACAAGGTTTTGGGTGTCCCGGTTCGAGAGTGTGCCAACAATCAATGAACAAACTTGTTTAATTAAATTCTAATTTTATACTAAAAAATCCTAACTCTTGCAAACAATTGTGATTGACTAATAATATGAAATCAAGCATGCAAACAATCAAAAATTTGAGGAAAAATATCCCCAAAGGGGCAAAACCTTTTTATTTCACTATATTGTGTAACAACATACAAATACAGAGAAATACAACTTGACATACGAATACAGGCATCAGTTCGTTGTCATCAACAAAAGATCCCCCAGTAATGGAGAAACGACCTTTTTCTCCACAAGTGTACTCCAGACGAGTAAAATGAGTAATCTAGGGTTTATAACGATTCACATATATATTTCGAACAGTTTGGTGAATCAAAAAAATGTTTAAAACTCTAAAAATGAGGTCTTAAAATCGTAGAACGGAATTGTAAAGACTTGAAAAATATGACTGCAGAAAGCAGGTATTTATAGTAAAATTGAGTCGGGGCGCTCGCTCGAACGGCATAGCCATATTGCTCGAACAACTTTAAATGTCGTTTGAAATTTATTTCGTGCAAGACTTCAAACGAGATAAAAGTGGAAATCAGTACGGGTTCGTTCAATGAAAAGCTTCAAGTGACCTATCGCGCGACATGTGATGTCGTTTGATAAGGTTGTTTGAACGACATCAGCCTGTCTTTTGAACGATATGGCTTAGTCGCTTGAACGATTGAAACGTCATTTTCTAAGTTCACCTTCTGATTTTTGCAAATTGATTTTAACTTAGAAAACCCAAATTTTTCATAAAAACATTTTATAAAAAATTCCAAAATAAATACGAAAACAGTAAAAAAATCCAAATTAAACATTTTACCATAAATGCTAGTGGGTAGTGGGAATGTTGAAGACACTCGTTGCCTATTGCTCGATGATGTTGCACTACGCACGTATGAAGATGATGGTAGCATAAAGCTTCGGATTGGGATCGAGGCCATCATGGATGATCATGCTGACATGCCGAATATAGCGGTATAAGACATACTTGTGTAACAACCCGTAATTTTTAGTTTGGTATTTTTTAAATTAATTTGGATTTTTTTTGGGTAAAATAAAATTTTGGAATTTATTGATTTTATTAATTTAAAATGTTGAGTTTTAATATAGAAAAGTAGGATTTTAATCGAAATTAAAATCGGAGTCAAAATGGGAATTTAAAAAAAAACGTTTGTCACGGTTCTGGGGGGTGACTAATGGGCAAACCTTTTTTTAGTTTAAATATACTTCCATTAGCATTAGAACTCCTAATCATTATATATTAACACTAATCCGTGGCTGGGCTCTTCAAATCACTTTTTCCACAATGTTTCCTCCAGAAGACTTCTCCAAAATATGCCCCTTTCATCTACGAACCATTGTCCCAATTTTCTTTAAGATTTCAACTCTAGATGTGTCAAGATTAACTGGGTTTTCGCAAGACGCGTCAAGAATAGATCTTTATAGACTTTTTGATAAGAATACATCTTTGAAACCAGAATTCTCAATCAATTTTTACTTAGGCATGGAAACTCTATTCTCTTCCTTTAGTAGTATAAGTTTTAAGTGTCGCCTAAACCATTAATGACATATTTTTCTTAAAATAAATTAACAACTTAATTAGAAAAAGTGAAAAATAATTATGGTATTGTTTTCATGAAACAAATTAATATGAATTAACGTTTGAAACCATTGGGTGCATAGTAGAGAGTATTGGGTTTTGGTTGTTATGGGTGTAGGATCGCATGTGGAATTTTATGTGGGTAATTTAAATGAAATGGGGACGTATACACACGTGTGAAAATTACGTAGTTAATAAATGTGGACAATTTTGGTGTGTTCCATAACCTTGCATGTTGATTACTCTATAATGATTAAATGGTATAACTGTGTTAAGGACGACGATGATATTATTAATAATTAAATTAATTTGTGCCATCACAAAAATATTTGTGATATTATTTATATGTGTTGTTGGATTATGTGATTGATTGATATTTATGTTTATCATTGCGGGTACGATGGGATTTCGGGTAGTATACTCTCTCCTATATTTTAATATGTTTACTAAGTATGGGACGGGTGGGTAGGCCTTGGTGCGATTTATGTTTTCTAGGTATGAGACTATTGAGTGTAGATTTTTACAGAAGGGTGATTATGGGGCGGGGCGGATTTTTATGTCCTGCCATCGATTCTCTAGTCTAGGTATAAGACTAGGAAGAGTTATTAATATAAATTTATCCTATAAATAAGGTAGGACGTATTTATGTGTTGAGGACCCTTTGGTATCGGACTAAGGGTGTTTTTGAGGATCTTACATCGATAATAAGGGTGGGGAGTATGATTATAAAACAATGAGATACTTGAGAAATTGAGAATTAATACCTAAGATAATAAAGGGGTATTAAAATATATTGGCATCGTTAATAACGATCATGACCAACAGTTTAAACTAGTGGGAGAACTTTTGGGACGTGTGGGTATGTGACGTTTGAATAACGTCCAGGGCTGATAGTTTAAACGCGTTGACTGACTATGAAGATGTGTCGTGCGTTTAATCTCGTATATAACGTGCAGGGTCGACAGTTTAAACGGACTGACTGACTATGGAGAGGGGAAAATGTGTGGTGTAGAACATGGGAGTACCACAACCAAATTAGTAAAATGAGATAAATATTTCAGTGGGAGTCCCACATAGTGATGTTTATAACGTTGAAATTCATAATTGTATTAACTTAAATTAAGTTAGATGAGTGGATAATTAGACTTAGATGTTGAGATGACATATATGAGTATTCTAGCATATGTTGTTTAATTACTCGCATCGTTATTAATTATGTCGTTTAATTTAAAATACTCTACTATGATATTTATTATGTATAATGCTACTGTCTGGGTTCAAGGACCCTAATTGAGGCGAGTAGAATGTATTCATGCTCAGGGATCTAACCCTGTGCGTTGACTAATCATTTTTCAGGTATTAGTGCTGGAGTAGCTGTAAGGGATTATTAGAGATATATCTTGGAAGTGTAGTTGGATTTTATTTATTTTATGCTTAGTAGTTAGTTTAGTATCTATTCCTTCGCATTTATTATGAGACTCAGTTTATGGATTTAGTGGGCCATTTGGTTCCACAGTCGTTACGCTTTTATTCGGATATATCATTATGGATTCTGTTTATTGGGGTTTTATTTAATTTAAGATTTGGGTATTATTGGAGTTTAGCATGGTGATGGATTATATATCGCATTGATGCTTCATTTTTGGGATTGATTTAAATTATTATCTAGTGGAATGAATTTTATTATGTCTTATATATGTCACATGCTAATAATGGTATTTATTTAGTTAATGCCTGACATAGTTTTGGTCGCGGTCGACGTCAGAATTACGCTGGGTGTTACAGATGGTATCAGAGCATGGCCTTAGGTCTCATAGGTTGTGATTTCGTTTAGTTTTTGCGTTACTGACCTTTGATCCCCTTTATTGATTTGTACTCCTTAATGTAAAGGGTCTCGCATACATGTTAGATGTGTTTCTTGGAGATATGGAGTTTTGTGTTTAGGACGTTATAGGCATCGAGGTTAGAACCAGTAATCTGAATGTGAGGATACTTAGGACTGATTTTGGGAGACGAAATGTATATTGGAAATTGTTATTTTTGATGTGGGCTATTGTAAGTATCAATTTGGTGATTTGATTAGCGGACTTAAGTGTTGCGTTGGATTTTGGAAGAGAGAGAATCGAGTAGCGATTTGTGAGAAACGTTGTACGCTGTTATTTTAAATAGTTATGTGTATTTATATAGTAGGGTATATATATTGTATTTTTGGATCGTGGTTTACGTGCGGGTAGGGTTGCGTATATGGGCTCCCGATCATGGTGCCCTAGGGGTAGGCATATGTGAGCGTTATTTGATTTTTGCGCATTTACGGTTTGTGGAATTACGAGGACGAAATTCCTGTGCTAGTGGGGAAGTATGAAACAACCCGTAATTTTTAATTTTGTATTTTTAAATTAATTCGGATTTTTTTGGGTAAAATAAAATTTTGGAATTTATAATTTTAGTAATTTAAAATGTAGAGTTTTAATATTGGAAAGTAGGATTTTAATCAAAATTAAAATCCGAGACAAAATGGAATTAAAAAAAAATAAAAAATCTATCAGGGTTCTGGGTCTGACTAACAGGCAAACCTTTTTTTTAGTTTAAATAGACTTCTATTAGCGTTAGAACTCCTAATCATTATATATTAAAACTAATCTGTGGCTGGGTCCTTCAAATCGTTTTTTCCACACCGTTACCTCCAGAAGTCTTCTCCAAAATATTTTCCTTTCATCTACAAACCGTTGCTCCAATTTTCTTCAAGGTTTCAACTCAAGATTTGTCAAGATTAACTGGGTTTTCTTAAGACGCGCCAAGAACGGATCTTTATTAAATTTTTGAGAAGAATACATCTTTGAAACCAGAATTCTCAATCAACTTTTACTCAGGCATGGATACTCTATTATCTTGCTTTAGTATTATGCGTTTTAAGTCTCGCCTAAACCGTTAATGACATATTTTTCTCAAAATAAATTCGCAACTTAATTAGAAAAGTGAAAACTAATTATGGTATTGTTTTCATGAAAAATATTAATATGAATTAAGATTTGAAACCCTTGGGTGCGTAGGAGAGAAGATTGGGTTTTGGTTGTTATGGGTGTAGGATCGCATGTAGAATTTTATGGGCGTTATTTAAACAAAATCGAAATGTGTACACACACATGAAAATTACGTTGCTAATAAAAGTGGACAATTTTGGTGTGTTCCATAACCTTGCATGTTGATTAATCTCTAATGATTAAATTGTATAATTGTGTTAAAGACAATGATGGTATTACTAATAATTAAATTAATTTGTGCCATCACGAAAATATTTGTGATATTGTTTGTATGTGTTGTTGGGTTATGTGATTGATTGATATTTATGTTTATCATCGCGGGTACGATGGGATTTCCAATAGTATGCACTCACCAAAATTTTAAGATGCTTACTAGGTATGGGACTAGGCCTTAGTGCGATTTATAATTTCTAGGTATGAGACTATTGAGTGTAGATTTTTACGGATTGGATATTCCAGGGTGGGGCTGATTTTTATGTTGGGCCATCGATTCTCTAGTCTAGGTGTAAGACTAGGAAGAGTTATTAATATAAATTTATCCTATAAATAAGGTACGATGTATTTATGTGTTGGGCACCCTTAGGTATGGGACTAAGGATGTTTTTGAGGATCTCATATCGATAATAAGGGTGGGGTGTATAATTATGAAACAATGAGAAAATTGACAATTTTAGAATTAGTACCTAATATAATAAAATTCTATTAAAATATATTGGCGTCGTTCATAACGTGCATGGCAAATAGTTTAAATGAGTTGGTGGGCTATTGCGATGTGTTGGTGTGTGATGTCTAAATTACGTATCGGGGTGGCAGTTTAAATGGACTGACTGGCTATGAAGACGTGTCATGCGTGGAACCTCATACGTAACGAGCAGGGTCGATAGTTTAAACGGGTTGGCTGGCTATGTCGAGGGGAATGTGGGTGGTGTAGAACAGTGGGAGTACCACAACCAAACAAATAAAATGAGATAAAGATTTAAGTGGGGGTCCCACAGAGTGATGTTTATAACGTTGAAATTCATAACTGTATTAACTTAAATTAAGTTAGACGAGTGGATAATTAGACTTAGATGTTGAGAAGGCGTAGATGAGTATTCTAGCATATGTTGTTTAATTACTCGCATCGTTATTAATTATTTTGTTTAATTTAAAATATTCTATTGTGATATTTATTATGTATGATGTTACTGTGTGGGTTCAAGGACCCTAATTGAGATGAATAATGTGTATTCATGCTCAGGGATCTGACCCTGTACGTTGACTAACCTTTTTTCAGGTATTAGTACTGGAGTAGCTACACAGGATTATTGGAGTTATATTTTGGAAGTGAAGCTGGATTATGTTTATTTTATTCTTAGTGGTTAGTTTAGTATCTATTCCTTTTCATTTATTATGAGACTCAGTTTATGGATTTAGTGGGCCATTCGATTTCACAGTCGTTACTATTTTATTCAGATATATCATTACGGATTCAGTTTATTGGGATTTTATTTAATTTAAGATTTGGGTATTATTGGAGTTTAGCATGGTGATGGATTTTATATTGCATTGATGATTCGTTTTTGGGAGATTTAAAGTATTATCTGGTGGAATGAATTTTATTATGTCTCATATCTGTCACATGCTAAGAATGATATTTATTTAGTTAACACACGACATAGTTTTGGTGGCGGCCGACGCCAGAATTACGATGGGTGTTACAAATGGTATTAGAGCATGGTTTTAGGACTCATAGGTTGTGAGTATGTTTAGCTTTCGCACTACAGACCTTTGATCCCCCTTATTGATTCATAATCCTTAAGGTAGAGAGTCTATCATACACGTTAGATATGTTTCTTGGAGATATGGAGTTTTGTGTTTAGGACGTAGTAGGCATTTACGTTAGAATAGTAATTTGAATATGGGGATACTTAGGACTGATTTTCGGAGACGTTTTTTTTTTAAATTGTTAGCGTCGATCAATTTGGTGATGTGATTTTATTAGAGTACTTATGTGTTGCGATGGATATTGGAAGATGGAGAATCGAGTAGCGAGTTGTGAGAAAGCGTGGTACGCCGTTATTTTAAATAGTTATGCGTATTTATGTAGTATGGTATATATATTGTATTTTTGGATCATGGTTTACGTGCGGGTAGGATTGGGTGGATAGGCACCCGATCATGGTGCTCTATGGGTAGACATATGTGAGCCTTATTTGATTTTTGCGCATTTATGCTTAGTCAAATTTCTAGGACAAATGTCGTGTGCTAGTGGGAAAGTATATAACATGCCGTAAATTTTAATTTTGTATTTTTAAATTAGTTCGGATTTTTTTCGGTAAAATAAAATTTTGTAATTTATAATTTTAGTAATTTAAAATGTAGAGTTTTAATATTTAAAAGTAGGATTTTAATCAAAATTATAATCCGAGACAAAATGGGAATTATAAAAAATAAAAAATCTGTCAGGGTTCAGGGCCGTGACTAACGGGCAAACCTTTTTTTAGTTTAAATAAACTTTTATTATCATTAGAACTCCTAATCATTATATATTATAACTAATTCAAATCGCTTTTTCCACAACGTTTCCTTCAGAAGACTTCTCCAAATATTTACCTTTCATCTACAAACCGTTACCCCAATTTTCATCAAGGTTTCAACTCAAGATTTGTTAAGATTAACTGGGTTTTCTCAAGACGCGTCAAGAACGTATCTTTATGAATTTTTTGAGAATAATAAATCTTTGAAACCATAATTATCAATCAAATTTTACTCAGACATGGATACTCTATTATCTTCATTTAGTATTATACGTTTTAAGTGTCGCCTAAACCTTTAATGACATATTTTTCTTAAAATAAGCTAGCAACTTAATTAAAAAAAGTGAAAGCTAATTACAGTATTGTTTTCATGAAAAATATTAATATGAAAAAAGATTTGAAACCCTTGGGTGCGTAGGCGAGAGTAGTGGGTTTTGGTTGTTATGGGTGTAGGATCGCATAAAGAATTTTAGGGGGGTTATTTAAATGAAATCGGGAGGTGTACACACGTGTGAAATTACGTAGTTAATAAAAGTGGACAATTTTGGTGTGTTTCATAACCTTTCATGTTGATTAATCTATAATAATTAAATGGAATAATATATTAAAGGAGACGATGGCATTATTAATCAGGTAGTATGCTCTCACCTATATTTTAAGATGTTTACTAAGTATGGGACTGGTGGGTAGGCCTTAGTGCGATTTATGCTTTCTAGGAATGAGACTATTGAGTGTAGATTTTTACGAATGGGTGATTTCGGGGTTGGGCTGATTTTTATATCATGTCGTCGATTCGCTAGTCTTGGTATAAGAACAAGGAGATTTACTACTAGAAATTTATCCTATAAATAAGGTAGGACGTATTTATGTGTTGGGGACCCTTAGGTATGGGACTAAGGGTGTTTTTGAGGATCTCACATTGATAATAAGGGTTGGGTGTATAATTATGAAACAATGAGAAAATGAAGAAATTGAGAATTAATACCTAAGATAATAAAATGGGTATTAAAATATATTGGCGTCGTTAATAACGTGCAGAACAGGCAGTTCAAACGGGTTGGCGAACTACTGTGACGTGTGGGTGTGTTACGTCTGAATAATGTGCAAGGCTGACAGTTTAAATGGGCTAGCTGGATATGAAGACGTGTCATGCGTGGAATCTCTTACATAACATGCTGGGTCGACAGTTTAAACGGACTGGCTGGCTATTGCAAGGAAAATGTATGTGGTGTAGAACAGTGGGAGTACCGCAACCAAAAAAATAAAATGAGATAAAAATTTAACTGGGAGTTCAACAGAATGATGTTTTTAACGTTGAAATTCATAATTGTATTAACTTAAATTAAGTTAGATGAGTGGATAATTAGACTTAGATGGTGAGATGGCATAGATGGGTATTCTAGCATATGTTGTTTAATTTCTCACATCGTTATTAATTATCTCGTTTAATTTAAAATACTCTAGTGTGATATTTATTATGTAAAATGCTACTGTCAGGGTTCAAGGATCCTAATTGGGGTGAGTAGTGTATATTCATGTTCGGGGATCTGACCCTGTGCATTGACTAATCTTTTTTCAGGTATTGGTGCGGGAGTAATTGCACAGGATTATTGAAGTTATATTTCGGAAGTGCAGATGGATTTTATTTATTTTATGCTTAGTAGTTAGTTTAGTATCTGTTTCTTCTTATTTATTATGAGACTCAGTTTATGGATTTAGTGGGCCATTCGGTTCCACAGTCATTATGATTTTATTCAGATATATCATTATGGAATCAGTTTGTTGGGAATTTAAGATTTGGGTATTATTGGAGTTTAGCAAGGTGATGGATTTTATATCTCATTGATGATTAATTTTTGGGATTGATTTAAATTAGTATTTGGTGGAATGAATTTTATTATGTCTCATATATGTCACATGCTAAGAATGGTATTTATTTAGTTAACGCCCGACGTAGTTTTGGTGGCGGCCGACGCTGGAATTACGCGGGGTTTTTCAACTTACTATGATCTAAGATACTTAGAAAAATTTCTAGATTCTAAACGGACATTTATAATATCATGTCCTTACAAATCTCCCCTATGTATTTGTCGGTACATACATAAAAACTATCGAATTATGCTACCCAAACTCAAAACAAATGACATACAATTTAATATCCCCATAAACCCTAAAACTAGAAATACTAAATAACATGTATTCAAAAAATATTCAACATCTTCAATTCTTCAATCTTTCTTTATCATTATCCGGGTGTGTAAAAATAATCCTCAATTTTAATCCTACACACACGAGACAAAAAACTATACCCTTGATTCTCAAAAGTTTGACAAATAATGATATGCAAAAATCAATATCAATTAAGCTCAAGCAAATCATTATTAATTCAAACATGCAAGCAAAATAAATCTCCCCCATATTTCGTTCTTTCCCTTTTTATGAAATCCCCAAATAGACAAATATTAAGAAAATATTTCTCTTTTTGAATTTTTCAAAATTTTTCTCACAAAAATTATACAACAAGAAATCACACCATGAACGAACACGAAAATAACCAAGTCGGTTGTAATGGAAATGAAGGGATATGAAAAAATGCAATAGGAAAATCAATGCATACAAACATAACATATGTGCACGATGAATTTTGGATATTCCTAACGAATGAACTCGACATCTTCCTTAAATGAAAATGGTGGAATTATAAGAAATTGACTCATTCTAATCAATCAAAGCTCAAAGTAATTCCCACACCAATAACTTCCAAACTATTTAATGCTTTTTCGTGATTTTTAAGAAAGTGCAAAGCCATTAAATCCAACAAAACTCCCTCAAATTTCTATTCATTTTTCTTTTTCTTTTGAGGTGTCTATTTTTCTCAACTTAGAGAAATACTATTAGCCCCATTTTTGGCATATATTTATTTTTATTACCTTAATCTTCTTGGGCTCTTTTAAAGGGTGGCTTTCACGACGAGTTAATTTTGTACTCTCGCAACCCTTTTATGTGAACACTCATTTATTTATGCATTTGAATTCTCACGGTTAATGGTTCTTACATGCACAAGTATTACTATTCTCATCTTATCACATTTGGTTCACTATATAGACATAATTGAGATGGAAACACCCAAATCAACATGTGATAGACAAGTACAATATTTAAATAAATCATGCTCATGTACATTAAAGGAGAAAAGGATCCAAACATGCAGAAGATATCACTAATCACATCTTAATGACTCCATACATTATAAAGCACATGAATGAAATGATGTAGCATCTCAAATCACTATCAAACAGTCACGTGGAATATGGAAATGAAGGTGTGATTATGGCTATCTTAAATGTTCATCCATAAACGGCGCAAACAAAAGTACAAAAATATTTTTATGCTTTTCAAAATTTTTTATAAAAAGAAAATCTTTTTGTCTTTTCCAAAAAAATTATCGAAAACAAAGTCTTTTTTTATTTTTTTATTTTTTCAAAAAAATAGAAATTCTTTTTGTATTTGTCTAAAAATATGATAAAAAATAAAACCAAAAACAATGATGCAATCTAGAGATAGGAATCATATGATATGAACATAAAAAATGCATCCTATTCTAGACATGATAATTACCCCTCACTCAACTGTGCAAATTCCTAAAGATATCCCAAGGCTCTCGAATCTAAGGGTGTTTAAAGGCGTAATGAAAATACCGGCTAGCTGGAGGTCGGTAGAAACAAAACTCAAGGATACGACCTTCTTTTGAACAATCTCACGAATAAAGTTTTCGCGTATCCTAATGTATTGTGTGCGCAAATGCTGGGCTGGATTACGGGACGTGTGTATCACGCTCATGTTATCGCAAGAAATATTCATGATTTCCTGTGATATCCCATAATCCTCCAGCATCTGCTTTATCCACATAAGTTACGTGCCATAACTCCCGGAGGCAATGTACTCAGCCTCCACAGTGGACAAAGAGATGGAGTTTTGCTTTTTTCTCAACTAAGAGACAAGAGTAGAACCAAAGAAGAAACACCCACCATAAGTTCTCCTACATCGATCTGCATCCCCGACCCAATCGACATCCGAATAGGTGGATAAACAATCATCGGTATCAAAGGAATACCAAATTCTAAATGAGAGAGTCCCACTAACGTATTTGATAATATGTTTAAGAGGGAGTAAGTCGACTCTTTGGGGACGCCTGATAACGGGAAAAAACTCCAACACTAAAGGCAATGTCGGGACGACTGGAAGTCAAGTAGATAAGACTATCTACCATACTCCAATACAAGGATTGCTCTACGTCCTTGCCTGAAGTGTCCTTGCTAAGCTTTGTTGAGGTACTCATTGGGATACGTGCATGCTTAGTGGAGTCTAAACAAAATTTATTCACTAGGTCTCTAGCATACTTGGATGGAGAGATGAACATCACATCCTCTAGATGATGAACCTGGAGACCAAGGAATAATGTAAGCTCACTAACCATTCTCATATCCAACTCACTCTTCACATCCTCCTCAAAGTCGTGAGCATGTTGAGAGCACATGGATCCAAAGACTATGTCATCCACATAGACCTGAGCAACCAAAGCAACACCTTCTCCTCTCATAATAAATAACATCTCATCAACTCCTCCTTTCATGGAGCCACGAGCTAAGAGATAGGAAGTAAGCCTCTCGTACCAAGCACGAGGTGCTTGCTTTAAACCATACATGGATTTAATCAAAAAATGGGCGTGATCAGGGTGATTAGTGTCTTAAAAACATTTTGGTTGTTCCACGTAAACTTCCTCCTGTAGAATGCCTTTCAGAAAGGCACTCTTGACATCCATCTGGAATAACTTTAACCGCAGATGACATGCGATGGAGAGTAGTAAGGTGACAGACTCAAGCCTTGCAACATGAGCAATTATCTCGTCAAAGTCTACATCCTCTGTCTGTGTGTAGTCCTGAGCAACTAGCCTAGCCTTATTTCAGATCATGATACCATTCTCATCAATCTTATTCTTAAAAATCTACTTGGTACCAATAACATTCTTCTCACTAGGTCGGGGGACAAGATCCCAGACACCATTCTTTCTAAACTGAAATAACTCATCTTGTGTATTAGATATTTAGTGTTCATCCTTGAGTGCTTCCTTAACATTTTTGGGATCGACTTTAGACGTGTAGCAAACAAAGTTAACCATGTTCTCTAGCTAAGCACGAGTCTTGACCCCTAGGGTGGGATCTCCTAGTATGACAGTAGGATCATGACTCTTGCACACCCAAGCATGTGTGTCTCTTAAGTTAGGAGTATGGTCCACCCTGGGTGTGTGAGGCACAATGGGATCATCAACAGGGAGTGCGTCATCCTCACATAAAAGGTTAGAACGAACAAACACCGGTGGTTCGTCATCTTACATGGTAACATTTATTGACTCCATAACTTTAGAGCTACTCAGGTAAAAAACTCGATATTCTCTACTGGTCGATGAATAACCTAAAAATATTCCCTCATTTCTTTGGTAGTCTAACTTTCCTAATTTCTCTCTATCCTGTAGGGCGTAGCATTTTCTCCCCAAAATATAAAAATATGAAAGGTTGGGCTTCTTTCCAGCCCACAATTCATAAGGAGTCTGAAGAGTGTGTGGACAAAGATAAACCCTATTAACTGTATGGCACGCGGAAGACATCATCTCTGCCCAAAATATCCTAGCAACTCTATGTCCTAGAAGCATAGATCTAGACATATCCTGAATCGTCTGATTCTTCCTCTCAACATTCCCATTTTGCTGAGGAGTCTTCATGGATGAATATTCATATTTGATCCCGAGGCTATCACAGTAAAGATCTACTTTAGCCTTCTTAAACTTAGTGTTGTTCTCACTCCCCATTCTATTGATGGTGACATCATGTTGATTTTGGAGGACACGCCACTTGGTCGTAAGAAATTCCACAACATCGAATTTTTCTCTCAAAAAACCAACTATCGAGTAAAGAGAGAAATCATCTACCATCACGAGGATATACCTCTTACCAACCAAACTCTCAGTACGAGTAAGACCTATAAGATCCATGTGTATCAACTCTAGCACTCGTGAAGTGGTAATGGAATTAAACTTCCTGTGGGGGCTACATACTTGGTTTCCCAACTGAAAGGGTCCACAAACCACGAAAGTCGGATTTCCAAGTGATGGAAAGCCATGTACTAGGTCATTTTTAGCTAATCTCTCCAAATCTCTAAAGTTCACATGACCTAGACGTTGATGCCATAGATCCATAGGAGTGAGCGTGACACTATTGCAGATAAATGAGAACTTGGGTACAATCCCATAAAAATTATCTTCGGTCCTCACCACTTGTAATAGAAGTTTACCGTCTTGATCATAAACATTACATTCATTTCGATCAGACTTTACTACAAAGTCAGTGTCGCACAGCTGGATAATCCTGAGAAGGTTCGCTTTCAAACCTTTGATGTACAATACAATCTCTAGCTTAAGAAATCTTGGTATCTCTATTATACCTCGTCATACTGTGCTAGACTTGCACCCTTTTCCAAACGTGACTTTACTTTTCTTATGATCCTCTAGGTAGGTGAAAAAATGAAACGTTACCAGTCATGTGTCTAGAGCTCCTATTATCAAAATACCACTGAGAGGTATTATGTGCTTTAAGAGCAACATGAACAACAAGGGCTTTTGCATCGTGTTTAGGTACCCAAGAGGTGATAACATTCTGTTTTCCCTTGTCATTGTTGGTTTTAGCCGAGATTCTGGAAGTATCCGTAGAAGGCAAAGAAATCCGCCGAAACTCTTCCATTAGACTCTGAGATGTGGAGACTAGAAACTCAACCTTCTCTCTAATACTCGAAAAATTTCTAGTGGCATTTGGAGGAGCAAATGTACGTTGTGTTCTACCCAAACTATAGTAAAAATCCCTAAGGTGGCCCTTACTTTTGTAATAAGTATAAAAGTACAAAGTCTTAGGTCGACCTTGGTTTTCTTTTCTTGGTCGAACTCTTTTTTGATGCTTTGGGTGATGGCCATATGAATTTGTAGTAAACTCAGGAATTGGTTCCGATGTCACATGAGGCGTGGAAGCAACATTAAAACCTATTCCCTGCCTTTCACCAAACCTTAAAGCAGGGTCGGGGAGCATACTTCCCATCTTTCCAGATCTATCCTCTATCTTTACCTTGACCTCCTGGTCTCTCTCAAGGTCATGAGTGAGTTGGGATACAAGGACTTTAAGTTTCTTTCGAGCCTCTACGGAGAAATGGATCTCACTCATAAGACTAGCCACTTGCTTGGTCAAGTCCCATTTATCTTTATCAAAAGAACTCTATCTCTCCAACCAGTCTCTCTCTCTCTCTCTAAACTGACTCTCTCTCAACACAAATAATATCTCTCTCTCCCTCTCTTTCTCTCTCTCTCCCCCCCTCTCTCTCTCGACAGTTCTAATGGAGGACTCTCTCTCTCTCGGCTCTTCTAAATATTTCTCTAAAGCGATGATCCTAAGTGCTAACACTTTGTTACGCTTTTTAGTTTAAATTAATCAGCATACAAATTGACGTAAGAACGTCATAGATCACTCTCGCTCTCACTTGCAACATCATCCCCCTCACTTATATCGCTTTCGCTATCGAGGTGTCCCTGTGAAGTAGCTTCCTCATCGTCGCGAGGCGCACTGCCAGTACTCACATAACTAGTAATGAATGCGATGAAGTTACATCCATTCGGTGACTCGTCTCCAGAATCCGCTGACTCAACCTCATTTTCGTCACTAAGGGAGGCATTTAAAGAAGCTTTGCCTTTGCCTTGACGTTTGAACCTAGTAGGACACTCAAAAGGCTTATGACCTCTACCGTCACACTCATAGCATCTCTCTTCGTCTTTCTTAGGTGTGTTCTTTTTATCTTTATTATTTTTCTTTTCAAACTTATTTTTCTCAAAATTCTTTTTATCATTGAAATTGCCATTTTTCTTTAATTTGAGAAATTTCCTGAAATTTTTTTGCAAACAAAGCCAAATCGTCAAAATCAAAATCAAACTCTAAATCTGACGTCTTTTCCTTTTTTTTTTGCTGACCCCTCACTTTTTCTAGCCCGGGCTTTAAGTTCTACCCCTTTATCTTTTGATTTTATCATGTTAGGAAACGTGTCAATTTCATAAGTCTGTAGGTCTCCTACGAGTTCTTCTAATTTCAGACGACTCAAGTTTCCTATAAAAATTAGCATAGTGGCTTTAGGGATAGCATTAGGAATATGTTCACCAATATTGAAAATATTGTTAACAATATCAGATAAGCGTGCATAGAATTCATCAAAACACTCAGATTCAAGCATGGTGATTATTTCAAATTGTGTAGTTAAATTTTATAATTTAGATTCTTTAACTGCATTAGTGCCTTTATGGGTAAGTTGAAGAACATCCCATGCTTCTTTGACGTAGTACACGTCATGATGCTAACTCGTCGAGTGTGACGGCTCCAGAACTGACACTTATTCCACATGAGTTATATGTGCTCCGCTTAAATTCAACCTCAGGCCATTCAGTCACAACCTTTAAATTCGTTACATTTTCTACGGTGACAGTGGGAGGAGTCCACCCTCTTTCACACACAACCCAGACACGTTTTTCAATGGCCTTTAAATGGGATTTCATACGGGCTTTCCAATATACATAATTTGTCCCGTAAAAAATTAGCACCCGATTATACAAGTTTTCCATTGAAATTGTGCTTTTTCAAAAATCAATTTTTAAACCAAAATTGATATCCAGAAAAAATTTGCGAAAAAATTATACGGTATAATTGTGTAATAAGCTCTGATACCAATTTAAGAGTGCGCCAGCAATCAATGAACAAACCTATTTAATTAAATTCCAATTTTATGCCCCCAAACCCTGACTCTTGCAAACAATTGTGATTGACTAATAATATGAAAGAAAGTATGCACACAATCACAAATTTAGGGAAAAATCCCCCAAAGGGGTAAATTCTTTTTATTTTAGTATATTGTGTAACAACTTACAAATACAGAGAAATACAACTTTGACACGCGAATAACCGTAGACGTCGGTTCGTTGTCATTGGAAGGAGATCCCACAAGAGCTCCAATAGTCACCAATGGAGAAACAACCTTCTTTTCCACATGTGTACTCTAAATGAGTAGAATAAGTAATCTAGGGTTTTGAACGATTCACATATATATTTGGGACAGTTCGGTGAATCAAAAGGTTTAAAACTCTAAAAACGAAGTTTTAAAATCGTAATTGTTTCTACATAAAAATGAGTTGTAAAGACTTGAAAAACCTGACTGCCGAAAGCAGGTATAAATAATAAAATTGAGTCGTCGTGCTCACTAGAACGACATAGCCACGTCGCTCGAACGAATTTAAACGTCGTTTAATCTTTGCTTCGCTCAAGACTTCAAACGAGGTTAAACTGGAAAACAGTACGGATTCATTCGATGAATATTGAGTTGGCGTTATTGCTCGAACAACATAGCCATGTCGCTCGAACGACTTTAAATGTCGTTTGATCTTTGCTTTGCTCGAGACTTCAAACGAGGTTAAACTGGAAAATAGTATGGGTTCGCTCAAACTACATAGCCCTATCGTGCGACAAGTGATGTCGTTTGAATGACATCAGCCTGTTGTTTGAATGACATGGTTTACTCGCTTGAACGACTGAAGCGTCAGTTTCCAAGTTCACCTTCTGCTTTTTGAAAATTAATTTTAACTTAGTAAACTCGAATTTTTGATAAAAATATTTTATAAAAAATTCCCAAATAAATACGAAAATATTAAAAATTTCAAATTAAACATTTTACCATAATTGCGAGTGGAGTAGTGGGATTGTTGAAGACGCAAGTTTCATGTTGCTCGATGATATTTCACTATGCACGTATGAAGATGATGGGTACGTGAAGCTTCGTAATCAGATCTAGGCTGTCATAGATAATCGTGTTGACATGCCGAATGTAGGGGTATAAGACATACTTGCTGTGATATAGGACACTTAAAAAATTTCCTAGATTCTAAGCAGACATTTATAAAATCATGTCCTTACACGGTTATATGCTTTAAACCTATGAAAATCGATGACCGATAATGGTAGGGGATAGTGCTTAGGGGAAAGCTCTTTTGAGATTCGTTACAGGATGTTACACGCATGGATCTTAATAAACATTAGGAGTGGTGAGACGTTGTTGGATGCTAGTACATTGGTTTTAAATGTTAATTGTTGGACGTGTAGAGGAAAGACTTTATGCTGAGAGCTATTAAAAACATAGGGCCAGTGGAGCCGAGTAGTGCTGTGTAGGAGGCACTAGGTAAACTTTTGCACCACAAGTTGATAGGTGTGGAAATCTCGAGAAATTAAATTTAGATTCACAGGGTGATCGAGAATGCCCGTATGATATAGCCACACCAAGAATGCGGGGTCCGAGCTTGAGATAAATATGTTACGTATGTGACGTTTGCGATGTTTGTACAAATATGCACGGGTTATAGGTTGTATGGGCACCCTGGTTAGCTTAACTTCCAATATCATTTAAAATAAGGGGAGGTGATTAAAAGCGTTTCGAATATATGCCGGTGGGGAAGTTAGAAATATAGGTGGATTGATATGATGGACTGAACTTCATTGAGAAAATAAGATAGTCCGACTATGTGTATATCAAGGAGAATTATCACAATCGAGGGGACGTGAAAAACGGTGGGGGAACACAGGGCTAGTCCTGAGATTTGGAGTGCCATGTGCGAAATTTAATTTAGGGGCCCTTAACAAAAAATATAGTACATAGATATTAAATACCTAAAAACTCACTGAAAAATGATTATGTTACTAGGTTGTTCATCTTCTAGAAATTCTTGTTCATCATTTTTCATAGGACTTACATTATTCCCTGTCTCATTTTTGTCATTTGCATTATTTCTAATTCTTCCGATTGACTTGTATTTTTAATAACAAAATTTATATTTTGTTGCTCTTTGATAATAAATTTATCAAGCCCTCCTTTAAAAGATTGTGTCACTTCTTCTGTTCTTTTTAGTTTTTTCCATTTCTGATATCCGGATGCTTATTTTTTTAGATTTGAAAAAATTATAAATTTATAAATAAAAATAGAACACATAATTAACAATGAATCTAATAGATAATTTTATTCTAAAAATATTTCAATTGATTGAACATTAAAAAATATGAAAAAATGTCATCTGGTTTGAGGCTTGTATTCCCTCCCAATTTCATCTACTTAGTTAATGTAGAAAGTAAGAACCTGGTAACAAAAAAATAATTACATAAAAAAAATTAATAAGACCTTGGTGAATTTAAAAAAAAATCAAATCAATAAAAAAATATAGATTTTAAAATCATTTAGAAAAAAAAGATTAGGGAGGATGACAAAACACTTACCTTATACCATATAAGGTAAGTTATATGTACTAAAAAAAGGAATACTTACCTTACTTCTCTCTGTGTAAAAAAAAAAGAGGATGACCGTGTCAATAGTGGTCTAGGATTGGTTTGGTAGATTCCAATAAGCAGTACTACCTTCAGCAAAAAAAAAAAGAAAAAAATAGAACTTGCACATAGAGAAAGATGGAGACATTAGGTTGAGAAGTGAGAGAGAGAGAGAGAGAGAGAGAGAGAGAGAGAGAGTATTAAAAAGATTTTGTGGGTAGTTGAAAAATGGGTCCTAGAAAAATGGAAATCCTAAATGAGTTAGGTGAGATTTTTCGGATAGTTGAATCATTATTTGTATAGATATTTTTTTGGTAGTTGAAAAAATAGGCCCCCCAAAAACTAAACTTATCTTAAAAATTGACATTTTTAATATACATAAAATATTTTTAGACCTCTAAAATATACATATATAGGTGCTTACTCTAAAATGGTCCCTGTGCCACTACCCACTCGGAACATGGTCAGGGCTGGCACTAGGGGAACACATGTAAAAAGATATCCCTTGACAAGGGAGGACCCCATAATCTTGAAACATTATAGCAGAGTCTCACTTAGTAAAATACCTAGAATGTCTTATGCATAAATGAGATATTGATTACCACCAGACGAAAAAGTGTCCAAGAAATGCACAGTTTGAAGAAAACGCAAGGGCAATGAGTTTGGTATATCCCAAAAAAGGTGAGTAAAATGTTCTACGTGATGTGAAACGTTGAGCATGGGGATTGATGATGAGTAAGATATAGTGAAGTTGACTCCAAGTGCACCATTTGTGGATGGGAAAGTGTTGGTCTGAGGTTACCAACCAGGATTTTTATAATATATTGATGGTTCCGGTGATAGTATGGATACACAGAGAGGTTAGGAGTTCCTTTGGATTTCTGGGATGTATTGTTAGAAATGGAAAAATTGTTATTAATTGGAGTGTCTTATAATATCGGGCAGTATGCCTAATGATAAGCACCCAAAAGTGTTTAAATAAAATCCTAAATAGGCGATTTTTAGTTGCTAATTCTCGACAATTTGGGTCTTATATGCGTAAATGTTTAATGTGCAGGCTTGATCGTCGTTTGTGGAAGTTCGAAGCTTATTTCAAGGAAAATGTGCGATTAATGGAGGTAATTCCTCTGTCCCGTATCAAACCCGAGCCTAAACCTATCTCAAACCTTCACTCGAGCCTCTGTGTGTTGAGTTTGTACCTTTATTATTTTTTTAGATTTTTAGTTTGAGTCGTTTTTATTTTAAGGATTTATTTAGAATTTTCTAGAATTTATTTTATATTCCTTTTCCTTTTTTATTTTTATTAGTTTTTAATTGTAATCCTTATTTTTAGTTTTGCTAGATTATATTTTTAGGACTTTTAGGTTTTATTTTTACTTCTCTTGTAGTTTTTATTTATTTTTAGAGAATTTATTTTAGTGCGTCGAGTATTTGTTTTTCTTTATTTTTTTTGTTTTTAGTTTTTAGTTAGTTTATTATTATTTATTTTTGTTTATTTTTGTTTTATTTTATTTTATTTTATTAGTTTTTATTTCAGTCGTGTTTAGTTTTTAGAGTTTGTATTGTGTATCGTGTTATTTTTTTTTTTAGTTTTTTAGTGAATTTTATTTTTAGTTGATTTTAATTTTTTTAGTTAAGTAGTTTTATTTTAAGGTACAATTAAACACACACACAAACACATACACATACACACTAACTTTTCCTAGACACCATTTATACCAAATCTTATAACTCACTCACACCCAAATACCATACACCGTAACACACACCTAAACTACTCATTCACCCACACACTATCTCCCCTACACCCTCATTACACACAATCACTCCCAACTTTTTCTTCCTCACCATCTCACTCTCTCTCCAGCTTAACCACAATTTCTCCCAAACCCACAAACTCATTTTCTTCATTACCCACCTAAACACACATCTATTAACCAACTTCCACTATAACCACCTTATACCTCGCAACTACCATAACCACCATCTCTGACCTTACAAAAATTCGGCCACTTATCTCCTCACATCCGGCCACAGCCAGACCTGATCCCAAACCCATTTCAACATGGGTTCACTACACCAAATCTGCACTATTGTCAAGGTCATTGACCCTGACAAATCACCCTTGTCAAGGTCAATGACCGTGACATTTCGAGGCGAGACAACTTTTTTTGTCACGGTCGTGTCACGGTCATTCACCTTGACACAAAACTCGCGTTTTGTGTCACGGTCGTATCGCGGTCAATGACCGTGACACGTTTGTCACGGTTATAAACCGTGATAAAGCCGTGATCCTTTTTAAAAAAATTATCAGGGTCAATGACCATGACAATTCTGGACAGAATTTAAAAAAAATCTGCTTGGCAGTATGGCCACTACCACTGCCCAGCAGTATATTTGTACCTGTTATAGCAACGTTGTCCCTGTTCCAAACATCATATATCCAAACAAACTAAAGATAATGCAAATATATATTCAAAATAGAAACTTTTTAAGAAGAAACAACATCACCATCAATTATCTCAAATCTACAAACTATTTGCATGGAAAAGAGATTTTGTACCGCGACGCTCGGGGACACCTCCTTATCCATCCCTTCTCGTCCGAATAGCCACATAAGTATAGAGCATATGTGGCCTACCCTTAGGGCCACTCCCTGTCCCCTGAATTGAAATAAAGTAAAATTAGTATCCGCCCCTCAAATATAGATAAATATAAATCGTAATTGAAATCGAAATTGAAATTGACATATAAATACAAATACATTACCTGTAGTGTCACTCAAACAGCTAACTTGAGCTCATATGGCACCTCCTTCCAACTAATGTACCCCGGGCAATCGTGTCAAATATAATTCTCTTCATATCTAAACACTAAGAAATACCATAATCCTATGGAGTTATGCGTTGCAAATTCCTTCCAACCGTTGTGTAGCCAAAAATCAGTAATTGAAGTTGTCAATTCCACCTTTCAATGGTCTCCCATGTTTTGCTAGAAGTTCCAAGTGGTGGGGTATGGAAAGTGGAATTGACAACTTCAACTAGTGATGTTTGGCTACATGACGGTTGAGAGGAATTTGCAGAGCATCGCTCCGTAGGATTATGGCATTTCTTAGTGTTCGGATAGACGAAGAGATTCAGTCTCCTCTCCATAAATAGGACACCCCAAATAACTATGTACTAATCACCTATTAAAGGTAAGAAGCGTATATTCATGGATTAGTATAAAGAAAACTTAGATGTAGTTGGAATATTTATGTATTAATCTCCTCTCCACACACGCACACTACACAAGAGTGAAAATGATAAAGTGCAGATCAATTAAAAGCAATAAAAATGGATGTTTCGGTACAAATTGAAATATTCATTACAAATTGAAAAATTGTTTCAAATTTGGGTTATCATAAAAAATGGATTGATATTCGGTAGGAGCAGCCAAGTCATCCACACTACTATTTAGACGCCTTGGCGCGTGTTGGACAATTGACCACGACTCGTTGTTGATATACTCCGAGTAAAACACTTGCTTAACCTTTCGAAATGCACAAACAAACGGCTCATCGCTCACGTGGTCGTTGCTCTTCAACTTGGACAAGTTAACCATGATCAAATTGGTGACAGGATCAACTTTACAAGCATTTTTATCCTCAACTCTTACCCATTCACAGTAAAATACAACATCTTTGAAGCTTATATAATCCAATTCAAATATATTTTGGATTACACCATAGCAAGTCATTTCAGCTTCAATGAGGTTTTTATCTTTTGCGCTCGCTCGAAAGAAAGTAAGAGCCTTGTATGAAATTCCCGAGTTCTGTACATTTGTACTTTCCTTGTACACTTTAGCGTCGAAAATGTAACCGTTCAATCGATACTTTTTGTACTCTTGTGCCACGAACAAGGGTCCAGTGGCTAGACGAGCAAGCCTTGATGTCGCATCACCCATCTTTAGGAGCTGAGAATATAGATAAATTAATTATATTAGTGGTAAAATTTGAGTGTAATGTAATGTTATATAACGACTGTTTTCATTATAATTACCTCTTGTGTCAACCATAGCCTAAATTCGCTGTCTGATTGTACCATTGTTTTTCGTCTTTTATTGTTCTCACAGGCTTCATATTTACTGCATATTACAAAATTAATCATGTATAAAATAATCTAAAATAATGTTAAACATTATAATATTCGAAACTTACTTTTTCCATTCTTCGACATCTTCATGTGTGTCAAATAGATAACGAGCTACTTGTTCATGTTACAAACTCGTTAATTTCACTCGTTTTCCCATCACATTACCACCATCATCGAGGAATTCATCAGTGTCATCAATGCTGGTCGAGTCAGGCATATATTCCCGAGTATATATTGATGACTCCATGGTGATGTATTCCTCTGCAATTGATCCTGCAATATATCGCGTATTCTTAACGTAATATTTAAAAACTTTCATCAATCTTTCAAATGGATACATCCACCGACATCTAACTGGACCACAAAGAAGTGCCTCGTCGCATAGGTGTACCAACAAGTGAACACTTATGTCAAAGAATGCTGGGGGAAAGTACTTCTCCAATACACAAATCGCTTCGTTCACAGCCAATTTTGCGGCCACTATGTGTTCTCGATTCACTACCTTCTCACACAAGAGGGAGAAGGTAATACTAATTTGCATAATAGCCCTATGCAAATCCTTGTGCTTGGAGAAACAATGCTTAAATAATAGAGGAACCAATTGCATGATCACATGCCAATCGTGGGACTTACACTTATGTAAATCATGAGTAGCATAATTCACAATCCTTTGCAAGTTGGACGAAAAAGTAGATGGGCCCTTCAAATTATATATTGTGTATAGAAGCAGCTTCCTTTCCCCACTCGTCAAAGTAAACGCACCAGGTGGAATTATTGTCCTTCCCCTACTATCTTCTTTCAACCATAGCTGTGGCTTAACTTTTAACGTTTTAAGGTCTTTTCGTGCATTTTCTCCATCCTTCGAATGACTCCCCCCAAGGCAAGTACCCACAATATGTTCAACGAAGTTCTTCACTGCATGCATCACATCTAATACATGGCGCACTGGGTTTTTCTTCCAATAAGGCAAGTCAAATAAAATTGACCTCCGAGACCATGCCTTTCTTATCTCAGTTTCATTCCCAGTTGGGGTCTTCTTATGCTTGGCATTCTTACCTGGCATATTTGTGACACATTCAGAAGATTTTCTTTCAATTTCTGAACCCGAAAGTTGTCTCGGCGGTAGCCTATGTTCAACTCCGCCCAATAAAAAATTAGAACCTTTCTCAAATCTGAAACTATGAGCTGGGGGTAAAAACCTCCTGTGGCAATGGTATACATTTTTTAAGCTATAGGATAGACGAAGAGATTCAGTCTCCTCTCCACAAATAGGACACCCCAAATAACCATTTACTACACATCCGGATAATGTCCCATAAGCTGGAAAATCATGAATTTCCCACATCAACATAACTTTCAGCGTAAACTCTTCTTTTCTAAAAGAGTCAAATGATTGCACACCCTCTTCCCACAACTCATTTAATTCTTCTACCAAAGGAGCCAGGTAGATATCAATGTCATCACTTGGTGCCTTTGACCCAGGTATCAATAAAGCCATCATAGAAAATTCAGGTCTCATACACTATGAAGGAGGGAGGTTGAGTGGGGCTAGGATCACTGGCCATACACTCTGATTGGTGCTTAGATTTCCAAATGGATTGAAACCATCTATTGATATAGCCAAAAGAATGTTGCGTTGTTCTCGAGCAAAATCGGGATACTCAAAATTCATCCTCCGCCAGGCAGTAGAATCAATAGGATGACGCATGATATTACCCCCTACTTCTGCCCTAGCATGCCAAGTCATTGCCTCTGCAATCCATGGTACTGTGAAAAATCGCTTTAATCTAGGCCCAACGGGAAAATATTTCAATACTTTTTGAGGCACTTTTGAGCTTGTGCATTCCTTACTAGTAGATTGGACATATATAGGTTCATCGCATACCGAACAACGATCGAGATTTTCATACTCCTTTCGGTATAGTATGCAGTCATACACACAAGCATGAATCGATTTATACTTCATTCCCAAACCTTTCAAATTGTTCTTCATAACAGGATAGCTATTTGGAAGTGTATTCACCTTGGGTAATAAGCCCTTCACCCATTTCAGAATTCCCGTCACGCTATTGCCAGATAAATCGTACTGCGTCTTCAAACTCTGCAAACCAACCATGACATGTAAAGTTGTTTGATCTTTCTCACAGCCAGAGTATAACGGTTGGGTCGCCTTAAATTTTAAACTTTGGTAGTCATCGTCCAGTTTTATCGTGTTATCTTCACGAGCACTTGAATCGATTTAAAGGGTAAGTGGTCCTATCCCATTCAAGACTGCATTTTTCTGTAATATACTTAACAACTCATGCAAATTGTTACGATTTGAAAAAAGTTCGACAGCATATCCCCTTAGTTCTTCAAGTACACGACGTAGATTGGCAGGTGTGAGTGTTATTTCAATTGGTCAATTGAAATAACAGTCACACTTGTCAATCTAGTATGTACCCAGAGAACATTAAGATACGACTGCAGAACTTCCTCCAAAAGTAACAACTTTAAGCCAATAAGAATATTATACAGAAATTATACAGTCTCAAACTGTCCAAACGGGACAATCCGAGAGATCTCATTACAGGGGTAATGACTCTCGAACGGGTCTAAGGGCTATTGAATGCGTACGCATAAGAACTAGAAGGCTAGTATCTATGCGCACTATATTTAATTTCAAGTATGTTTCATATAATGGGTTAATTCAAATACAAAAATAAATTCATGGGTTAATTCAAATACAAAAATACAAATTCATGGGTTAATTCAAATACACACACACACACACACACACACACACACACAGTAGTGACTGTCTATTTAAAATAATCTCAATGTTAATTTCATGTATTGAATTTCTACTATTATTTTGTGCATTTTATAAATCATATTCAATGTTAGATATGTGTTTTGTTAAGATATCTAAGTTGTTCTATAGAATTATTTTTTGTATCTTGAAGTTTAAGTTCTAAAATAATCAACCTAAAGTTGTGGTTCATAAAGTATTATCACAAATATAAACTAAGAGTGATAAAATAACTTTGAGTCATATAAATTAATTGTGACAAAGTAAGATTATGCACCAGAACCTAAAATTTAAAAAAAGTGTTTTTATTTAAACCCCACTTTTCTTTCTATAACTCCTATTTTATTAAACATTAAATATAATTAAGGGTGTATAGACAGAAAAGTTAAATAGGAATAAAAACAACATTTTTTAAAATATGAAGGGCTCACCAATTTGATCAAATTTTTCAACAACATAGACTAATTGATCTTTATTATTTTGAATGAAAATTACTTATTTATTTTGAATGAAAATAAATTGTTATACAATATTTTTGGATATTACTTACATTTACATTTTTGGATATTATTTTTGGATATTATTTACATTTACATTTTTGGATATTATTTTTGGAAATTTATAGAAAATTACTTATTTATTTATATTTTTAAGCCCTACCCCTACCCCCTACCCCCACCCTGCCCCACCCCCTACCCCCACCCTACCCCACCCCCTACCCCCCACCTTGCCCCACCCCCTACCCCCACCTTGCCCCACCCCCCACACACGCACACACACACGCACATATATACACACATACACACATATATACACACAAACATATATATAAATGGAAGAGAGAGAGAGAGAGAGAGGGAAGGAACGGCGCGGGAGGGAAAAAAGAAGGGGGAAAGGGTTTTTGCTGCTAACATTGTCACGGTCGTATCACGGTCATTGACCTTGACAATTATTTAAAGAATTATCACGGTCAATGACCGTGACAAGTCCGTGACAAATAAATTTGTCACGGCCTTGTCACGGTCGTGTCAAGGTCAACGACCGTGACACAAAACGCGTGTTTTTTGTCACGGTCAATGACCTTGACAAGGGTGGCCGGCTGAAAGGTGACAATTGGGCCATTTTGGTGTAGTGGTTTAACCCGATTTCAAGCAGCAATCCGTGATTTTTGACCTCCTATGCTCCTACCCACCTTCGACCAACCAAAAACCGTCGATGACCCACCAACCAGAACTCGGGTTCGAAGTAAAACCTCTGCCCCGAACATCAAAACCATATACCTTAGACCCGTAAAACCCATACCTAAAACCCACGAACTTGCTCCGATTTCACAACCCAAACCTGGAACTCTGTCCAAACCTCACAACCCAAATCGTTATACCCACCTATCAACAAAGAGAGAAACCAAAAATAAAAAAACAACCCATGTGTTTAAAATGCAACCTTTCCCTACATACCAAACCACTCAATCCAATTGCAAAAGCCCCAATACCCAACAGTCCGAAGTATCCATTATCTCACATCAGCTCTCATGTCATCTCGATTCTCTCCCTCTGACATCCTTTTACAATCCTAGCTACACACAACACCAAATCACTCGCAATATCCATTATCTACAGTCCATAGCTTCATCCCTTGGATAAAATAAGACCCTCTCTTCAATTTAAAGGAGGGCAGAGAAGACAGTAGAGAACACGGACAGTTTAGAGAGACGAGTGTAATATAGGTTTTAGTTTAGTTTTTGGAGCTCCATTTTTTTGGAGCTCATTTTTAGTGTAAAATTAGGAGTAGTGTCGTAATATTTTTTTATACCTTCTTTTATAATTTTTTTAGTGATATGAGTGTGAGACAGACAATATTGAAATACAAATTTTAGAGTTTTGGCATTTCTTTGAGTGTTGTAAAACTCATATTTGTGGGTTACTATTCATGTCAAGTTTGGAAACTTACTATCAAACTCAAGAAGACTTGGTTTATTTATTTATTCTCATTCTATTTTATATATTATGCCTATTAGTGTGTCAGTATTACATTTTATATGTAATAATACCAACATGAAAGGCTAAATACCCCATTCAAAGGGTGAGATGCAACCCTTAACTTAATTATTTTTATTTTTGTAGTTTGTTTATTTATTATGCGCCTCTGAATATCAATATTAAAATTTTACAATTTATATTTACGCCTCGAGAGAGGGTGAATTATTTTCGAGAGAAAATCGTAAATTCAGATTATAATATTTATTAATTAATTAAACTAGAGATAGGCAATTTTTGAATGGTATTATAGTTTGAATTTCTCTACTCTAAAAATGTAATTTTTTATGATTTAAAACACTTTAGTGAGTTTTCCCTAGCGGGCAATTTATTAGAAAATGTATAAATCTAATTTTTATGAGTATGTGAAATTTAAATATTAATCTTCTAAAATGACTATGTAAATTTACATTTGCAACGAGAGTTGATTTATGAATTTATATATGTTTTGGGGTATTTCAAATAGACAAACTAATTAATGAAAATAAAGACGTTAAGTTGTGAAGTTTAATCCCTTGAATTACTCATAATTATTTTCTCCTCATATTTAGCTCGCTTTATCATTTTATTTATTTATTAGTGTAGTTTTAATTTTTAGTTCATAATTAGTAGTATAAATATCCCTTCATAATTGTTTTAAAAATCATACTTGTTTTCACTTTGCTCTTGTCCACATTAGAGAGCGTGGATAGATACCCTTACTTATCTCTACACTCTAGGTTATTATATTTTGTAGGTATTTGCAGGCTTTGATTAACTTGGCTTGCAGCAACGACATCCACACAAAAGGTGAGTTATCACCCAATATTTTATTAGAGATAAGAAATGAACCAGAACAAGGCACCGCCCAATATTATTGTGGTTTAGGATGAAACCCTTCCATTCTACCTTTGATAGATAGTGTCAGGAGGCGATGGTGATGGAGTTACATTATGATATAGACATGTCACATGTACGCCGATAGGTAGACGGGAGGTGACAAGGATGTTGGAAAATATGAGAAATGCATATTCTGGATACGTGGGTAATTGGGAGTATTAATTACCATTGGTAAAGGTACATGTGATACCTTTTAACAATGTATTATCTACGCGATGCCCTTTTAGCCTTCACACAAAAATTTTGTCACCCACTTTTCGTTTGGTTAAGAGTAGGGAATAACAAGGTTCTTAGACTCGAGATAATTTATGGTATGTCGGCAAGGATTGAGTTAATCTACGTCACTTTCGTGCAGTTCAGAAATGTAGTGAGAGTTACGTCATCGTAAGTAAAAGTTTAGAAGTGTGACACGAGAGGTCAAGAATTGTTGCGAGTACCTACTTTTGAAGGGAGTCATGAGGTTCGATAAGAAAGGGAAGCTAGCTTCGAGGTATGTGGGACCCTTTCTGATCATTGAGACGGTGGGACTAGTTGCGTATAGGCTAGGACTACTCGAGCATCTATAGCGAATTCACGATGTGTTCCACGTGCATCGCTGAAGAAGTACCAGATGAACGAGAGGGCCTTTTGGCACGTTTCGTTCGAGGAGATCGAGTTACAGCCAGATATCTCTTATCAGGAGAGACTAGTGGCGATACTTAATAGTAATGAGCGTAAGCTACAGTCTAAGGTAGACCCTTTGGTTCGAGTCCCGTGGGAGCACCACAATGTTGACGAGCCGACGCGGGAGCGGGAGAAGGATATGCGAGAGAAACATCCAGAGTTATTCATCGCAGGTACATCCTAATTTCGGGGACGAAATTCCTTTGTAAGGGGAGAAGTATGTAACACCCCACATTTTTGAGTATTTATTATTTAATTAATTCGGATAATTTTAAATTACAGGTGTGTCATAATTTAATTTAATTAATTATTATGTGTTAATTAAAATATTAATCGGGAGAGATAATGGTTAATATTTATGGAATATAATTACTAAGTGAATAGTAAGTTATTAATTTAACGTCTTAGCGAGTGATAGTGGAGAGACGATATTTTATCTCAATCGGGAGTCGGTATAGACTGCTTGGGGTCGAGATAGGACTTTATTGTAGAGTGACTCGAATGACGATTTTGAGTTCACGACTGATTCTAGTTGGGTCGAGAGAGTCGGAATAGTGTACCCGAGAGTAGTAATTGGGTCTGGGGTCCCTTTTAGACATAATTGGACCCACACGGGGGTGTTCGGGTCATTTGGGCTTGACCCATTAGCTTAATTTCGGGATTAAGAGTTTTAAACCTAAGTTCTGGAGTTAGAGGCAGCCATAACTCACTTAGAAAACCCTAGAAATTGAGAGAAGGGAGAAGGAAGAAAAAGAAAGGGCTTTAGAGACCAAAATCAATATGGATTTGGGTGTGCTTTATTAGATTCATCATCTTCTATGTGGAATCAGATCCTACAAATCCTATAACGCAAGTAATTAAACTTTCTTTCAATTTAAATAGCAATATTTCATGTGCATATTATAGTATGTATTGATAAATTCCTTTTGGGAGGGTGACACATGTGAAATTTGGATTTGGGGGGATTTATGCATTAAAGGTGAAATTGATGTTTAATTAATGTGACAATACTATCATATGATGTTATCATATGATTTTGAATCAAAACCCAATAGCAATTGTTTTTGAATTCGAATTATTGAATCAAATTGAATTTGCAATTGAAGAAATTTTTAGAAAAAACCAATTCGTGAATCCTAGAAGTTTTAATGAGAGCCAATGAGGATTGATGATATTTATTTGTGTTAGAACATGTTTATAGATGTAATAAATACGGGGTATCAATTGTCTTGAAGTTTGTGTTGAATCCATAGAGGTTTGAGGGTTAAAAGCAGAGAAAAACGATTTTCGAAAAATAGGACATGTTCAGGTATCGATAGATCGATTTAAGGATCGATTGATCGACTCGTCAAAAACTTATTCAAAAAATTTAAGGTTAAGAGATTAGTATCTCATTTTAATGAGGTTGATATCTCATTCAAACGACCCTAGGTTTTGGACATGAAAATGGATCTTTTCGTTACGAACGCGTGGCAGCCAGTTTCATATTTTTTTAATTTTTTTGAATTAGTTATGGATTTTCTACGAAAGGGTGTCCGAGATCAAAATCTTTAGTCAGAAAAATATCCAGGTATGGATGCTCGGGATTATTTTACCTAGGGATTATAAGTGGATGTATATGAGACTAGAAAGGTGAGAAAAATGAGGTACCTAAATAATGAATTGAGTGAAATAAATTCATAAATGTTTAATTACGGGCCGATTGGGTGAGTCCGGGTATATTAGCAAGTGAAGCTACTTTAAATTATTTATTGGATGTGAAATTAAATTAAATAAGAGTCGAGGATATAGACTCAGGTATTACGGGTTAGTATTACGGGAGTTAGGCACGGGTTAGCTGGATGTTATTTTATTTATCTATATATGGATAGTGTGATAGTATATATATACTTGACTGGTATTAGATATTTGTGTGAATACATACCCATCAAATGCTATCATTGGAGGGTGCGCGATATGGGTTAATCCTCTGGCTAGTGAATATAGGGAGAGTATAGTCCCCGGATCATAGCGTCCGGTATTTATTTGTGTATTCTTTTTTAGGTGAGATATTTTGGGTATGATTCGATCTCACTCTCGGAGAACTATGACCGCCTCCACTATGCTTACGATTTTGTTGCCTAATTCGGTGTGAGTTAATTGTCTTATGGTTCCAGGTTGGATTGAGTATACCAAAGGTGATAGCTTTTTAGAGAAAGCATCCGATCATTTATTACTCGGGAATTGATGGTTATTATTGGCGACATGTCATTGTATGTTATAGTATACTAGTACATATATAATGGGGTAAATAATTATATACGAGTTTAATACATAAAGTGTGATTGTATTTCAGATATAGCTACTGTGAACGTTATATGATTAATTGGTACTTCATATATAGATAGTGTGAATGTTATAAGTAATCAAGGTTTAAATGATTAGATAAGTTAATGAGTTGATAGCTTATAAATCAAGGTAAGAAATATTCGGGTTAGAGTAGCGTGATAGAAAGAAGTGTAACAAGGCTAGTTAGGTGGGATAACATAACTAGTTGGGTTAGAAGGTAAGCAACATGTGTGCACATTAGATGATGGGTGAGTTATTTCTCAAGAGAGTGCGACACCATCTTAAATATGGAAAGTTTTTATGCATATTTAATCATTCAATTTAATTGCTTGCTAAATATTTTTAAAATATTTTACTTGGTCTCTGACTCATGTCAAAATATAATTTTTAAACCCATTTTAGGTGTCCAACCATAAGTACGCCCAACTTGAGGATCCTACCCAAGGATGCGTAGCTGCAGCTCGTGTGGAAGTTGCAGGACTTTGCTATAGACACCTCATTCATTTATTCCTAATTTAGGGACTTTATTTCAGTACTCATTTGGACATGTCTCCCTTCAGATTATTTCAGTATTTCCAGTTTATGGATTGGACTTTGTGTATCATGTTCATTATTTCAGTTTATTGTTGGATTTTATTATTGAACTAATAATTAATCCGGTCTTCTTTATTCATATTATTTATCTGTATGGGATTTAGTTATCGTTTTGTGTGGATGGTTTAATTATTATTTATTTCCTCATGTTGTTAAATAACGTGAGATAAAATTTGGCACCGGTCTATTTAATTACTAGGTTGTTAGTAACTTAAAAAAAAATCAATAGTGATGCTAAGAATGATCCATATGAGAGCAACGTTTTATTTTGATAAAGAATTGGTCACCCGGTATTCCAATAGGCGGGGTGTCATAGTCAACTCATTTAATGCTTTAACACTGATACCCAATGAATAATACTAAGCGTCCCTTAAAATAGAGTTCCTCGATTCTTCAAATTCCATCTTTAAGTGGTCTCTCCTCCCCTACACACATATCCAACATGTTCACCAGTGTAAATGTTTCCTATACCGTTTCTCCCCATATATATTTTATTTTGGAATATGTAAAGATCGATAGCTAAACTATTTATTTACAAGATTTTATCTCGTATTACTCATATTCTGCATTCATCTTCGGGTACTACCATACTCTGCTCTAATTTATTTTTTGTAAACTTCTTTCATCAATTCTTTTAAGTTATCAAATAATTAATGTTCTTGTATATACTTATATTTTAAATATGTACACAAATTTGAGTTGTTTAGGATTCGATTAACAAAATCAAGTTTTGTTCCGTAAAGAAGATAAGGTATTTGAACATAAACCATGAATTATTTTTAGTTTTGTATGCATGAAGCATTGGAACTTCCTTTTTATAATTTTGTTTACAATTTCTCTTTCACTTTGTGCATATTGAGTATATCGTAAAATGTTGAAAAAACTGTTTATCCAATTATGTCTTGTTTAAAAAAATTCTACCATTAAATTTTGAATTAAAACTAACTATTGGGTATGCTTTTTAGGTGTCATCGTAAGTGTTTTTAGGCTTATTACGAATTTAATATTTATATATTGTGATCTGATTTTATTTTTGTAATATTCATTTTTTAAAAATTTCTAGTTGACTTTGTGCAGATTAAGTTTATGATAAAATGTCAAATAAAGTGTTTATCCAATTATGTTTTAATTCACCTTTTTTCCTTTTGTCTTTGAATTTTTAATTGAAAATAACTATTGTATATGAGTTTTAGGTGGCTTTGTAAGGGTTTATCATTTAATTACGAATTTAGAAGTTACACATAATTATGCTCATGGAATTAGTGAAATTAGGAATTGAAAATAACTATTGGGTATACATTATAGGGTTCTTGGTAACTGATTTTCAGTTCAATACGAGTTTAAAGGGTTATATACTCTACCTTAAGCCAAGCATGAGGATAAGAAAACTCTAATGTATAATCTTAATTCTATACCAAAATTATTAAAGAATTGGAAAAATGTATTTGAATTTATATTTAATACTATTGAAGATATGGAAGATTGAATATTGTGGACTTGGTTTTTACTACATGCAGGGCTGTTACACATTATAGTTTTAATTATATGCCATTTAGTCCTCAATTGGGTAGGAATGAAATCTTTGCATTGGGTAGGACAGGCTTATTTGGTTCTGTTTATTTTGCTTGATATCACCAATTTAAATATTATATATGATTATGCTAATAGAATTAGTGAAATTTTTAATTGAAAATAACTACTGAGTATGCGTTTTACGTCTCTTTGTAAGTGTTTTTCAGTTTGTTATGAATTAAATGGTTATATATTTTACTCGGGTTTCATTTCTGTAAGAGAAGGTATTTGAAACTAAACTACTTACTCTTTGTCTGTTTTTATGATTGATGAATTGGAAGTTTATTTATTAAAATTAGTTTACAATTTTTATTTGCCTTTGTGTATGATTATGCTCATAGAATTAGGGAAATTTTGAATTGAAAATAATTATTAGGTATGTGTTTTAGGTGTCTTGGTAAGCGTATTTAGGTTTATTACTCACTTAAGTGTTATATACTTTTTTACGATTTAATTTTTGTCATATAATTTTGTTTAAAATACTATTTGACTTTGTGCATATTAAGTCTATGGTATAGTGTCAAAGAAAATGTTTAGACATTTATACGATAAATAATCACATGATTATGTACCCTGCTTCGATTTCATTTATGTGAGAGAAGGTATTTGAAACTAAAATATTTACTTTTTATTATGTTTGAAGCATTGGACATTCCTTTTATTAAAATTGGTTTACAGTTTGTATTCACCTTTGTGTATTGTTGATACCAAATTTAATCTGCTGATGTGGACCAATAATAAGAAGACACGTGTCAATCTACATGGCACAATAACAACGAGGAAGTTTATTTCCCCCGACCAAGTCATGTTCTCTCCGAGCAACGAGGAGGACACCCCGAGGAACTCTATCATCCCGAGATACTCTAAGCACTCCGAGGAACTCTTGATCAACGAGCAACTAAGGCGGTCCGAACTGCATCTCGGCCGTATCATTAATTACCAGACGGACAACTGTTCAACTATTCATTATATTCTTGACGCACACGCTGCATTAAATGTATTACCCTTTCATATGTATATCATTTAATGTATTGGACCTTTCATGTACAGCCTAAAGGCTATAAATACCTTGTATCATCCTCATTCAAGGGGACCGGAATTTCTTGAGAGAACTTGTAATCAAGAATTCCACAAACACTCAGCAATAACATAACAGTGGACGTAGGCTTTATTCCTAGCCGAACCACTTTAAAAATCTTTGTCTTATTTATTTATCTGTGATTAAAAAATTAGAGCGATCTAGTTTTTTACATCAACAGATTGGCGCCGTCTGTGGGAATTTGTTACAAGCGTTGTTCTCCACCAAAAGCTAAGTTTTTATTTTCTTTACGTATAATCAATTATACATACATCTTTTGATTCAATCATGATTTTTATGTTTATATACATAAATTAATTGTCCAATTTTTATCTGCAAATTGTTGCATATCATGATTTTTAAATCATAAATGTAGATTTATCCTTATTTAGAAATCTGAAAAATAGTAGATTTCATAAATCATAATTCTTTGCTTGATTCTCAAGTTTTAATCATGGAATAAATATTTTAAATGATTACATATGCCAATATATACGACAATGATAAGATTTGATCATTTTCATTGTTGATTTTGAAATAAATTTTGTAAGATATTTGATGTCTATTCAAATTCCCATCATATTTTTAATAAAAGAATGGGAAAAGGTTAAAGACAATGAAAAGTCTTTTCATGGAAATCATGACCCATATATATTCTCTCTCTCTCTTCAAGTTTGAATCTCTTTGCATTCACTTTTATGAACTATATACTTAATTTGGTTCATCTTCCATCTATGTCAATAAAGTCAAATTGATTGATTTTTTATATAAATTTGGTAATAACTTCTATCATTCAACATATTTTTATCTCTCCAAATTGGGAATATGAAGGGATCAATATATAAAAAAAAAAAATTCTCTCACCTGAAAAATCATTACCCACCTCTTGTAAAAGAGGATCAGTAAAATAATCATGACCATATCAAGACTCTGGGAACAAATTTGATATGTTGGCCCCTCGTTCATCACATCACAAGGTTTCTTTGTCGAAATCACACGATCTAGTGGGTTATATATTTATTCATTTAATTAACATTCTTAAGGCTTAAATTTTACATTGAATGTTATTTTTTCATCTAAAGATTCGAGATATTCTGGTCATCCAACCATATATTCTATAATTTGATATATCCTTAAATGTTGGTCGGCAACATCCATGTTGTTTGTCGGCAGCAGTAGAATCTTGGGGTATTAAAAAATGCTAAGCACCCCTGATATTTCTTTAAACACGAGTTCGACTTGGGAACACGCAGGGGGATTAAGTTTTTTTTAACTTATGATCACCCCAAAAATATTTTTAAAACCAAGTGATAAATAATTTTCAAACAGCAACTTATACCTGATTAGTTGTTGGAGATTAAATAAATTTACAAAAAACTCTACGTCTTATTTATGGCGCATATCTAATAAAAATTTGTACATCTCACACACGTGTGGCACAAAAATATTATTTCATACTTTGAAATTTTTATGCTGATACATATCATATATTGATTGGATGAGTAAATTATTCTCATGACTAATCAATTCAGCCTACACATATGGTAGAGCAAATTATTAATTTTTACAGGCACAAGATTCAATGCCGACGAATGCTGAAGCACAAATTATTCTATATCCGTTCGGATTCATATTTTATATTTATCTTAGCATGGAGCTCGAAAAATTTCTTCTCTCTATATATATTCGGCTCCGAGGAAAAGCTACAACAGTTATTATATTTCACCCCCAACGGATAGTTGGTCGGGGTAATTCTTATTTACATTCAGGCCCAGATATCTGCTCCAGCACAAATGATTCTATATATCCATTAGGATTCATATTCTATATTCATCTCAACATAAAGCACGACGAGATACTTATTATCATATTCAGCTCTGAGGAGAACTATAACATTTATTATATTTCACCCCCAACAGATAGTTGGTCGGGGTAATTCTTATTTATATGCAGGCCCAGCAAAGTTCTCGGCCATATTCTTATGTTCTGGAAAATATTATTCTTATTCGGCATTCTGCAATTATGCCTCGACAAGATACTTATTCAGTTTTAAGGAGAATTACAACATTCGTTTGGATAATTCTTATTTATATTCAGGACTGACAACGTTCTCGGCCATATTCTTATGTTCTGAAAGATCTTATTCTTGTTCTGCATTATATGATTCTACCTCGACGGATCGGCGAGGCACTTTATTATTTTTAATTATTCTTTATATCTATTTGGATGCATATTCTATTCTCATTTCAGCATGGAGCTCGACAAATAATTATATCTTATTCAGCTCCAAGGATGTCTCCAACAAATAATTATATCTTATTCAGCTCCAAGGATGTCTCCAACATTTATTATATCTTATTCAGCTCCAAGGATGTCTCCAACATTTATTATATCTTAGCCGAGGAGGTATCCTGCATTTATTATATCTTATTCCCAACAATCTGTTGGTCATCGCCGAGGAGGTATCCTGCATTTATTATATCTTATTCCCAACAATCTGTTGGTCATCGCCGAGGAGGTATCCTGCATTTATATTATCTTATTCCCAACAAATCTGTTGGTCATCGCCGAGGAGGTATCCTGTATTTATATTATATTATTCCCAACAAATCTGTTGGTCAGTGCCGAGGAAGTCTCTAGCATTTGTCTTATCTTATTCCCAACAAATCTGTTGGTCAGCGCCGAGGAGGTCTCCAGTATTTATATTATCTTATTCCCAACAATCTGTTGGTCAGCTCCGAGGAAGTCTTCATCATTTATTATCAATTACCACCAACTCCGATTGGTAGATAAAATCCAACTCCGGTTGGTAGACAAAATCCAACTCCGGTTGGTAGATAAAATCCAACTTCGGTTGGTAAAAAAAAATCCAACTCCGGTTGGTAGATAAAATCCAATTCCGGTTGGTATTGGTCGATAAATCTCATTCAAAGTTCACATTCCACAATTGGGGGCTTCTATTACAGATATATTTGTTCATTTGGTGGCACATTCTTATATCATCATGCAGTCGAGCATCAAATTCAACCCCGACTAATCATCATTCAGGAGTTATTGTTCTTGCTCAGGAATTACTTTTAATATTGAAGTTCAGGAGGTATATTGAAGTTCAGGAGGAATATTGAAGTTCAGGAGGTATATTGAAGTTCAGGAAGAATATTGAAGTTCAGGAGGTATATTGAAGTTCAGGAGGTATATTGAAGTTCAGGAGGTATATCGAAATTCAAGAGGTGTATTCAGAAGTATCAGGACATGATGAAAGAAAGCGAAAAATATTCCACCGAGGAACTCTGTCAGACCAGAAATTAGAAGACAAGTTGCCTATATGGAGGCTATATGTAGATGGATCATCTTTCACTACAGGCTGTGGGGGAGGGATCGTTTTGAACAGCCCAGATGAGGTCGACAGGGAATACGCCCTACGTTTCTAATTCAAAGCTTCTAATAATGAGGTTGAGTATGAGGACATGATAGCAGGTCTTAATTTGTCAAATATTATGGAGGCACAGCAGGTTATTGTCTTCAGTGATTCTCAATTGATGTAAACCAAATGTTGGGAATATATGCAGCCAAAGGAGAATTGATAATCAAGTATCAAGCAAAGGTGATGGAGTTGGTATCAGAGTTTGTTGCTGTCCAACTGGTAAGAATATCAAGAACGGAGAATGTGAGAGCATACGCCTTGGCCCTATTAGCATCATCTACTCGTACCGAGCTGCGAAGAACGATACCAATTGAAGTATTAGAAAGTCGGAGCATAGATGAAGACCTGACGATGAATATTATTACCCTTGATTTAGGACCATCTTGGATGGATCCCATCGGAGCATATATTGAGGAGGAACAATTACCAGGGGATAAGCTCGCTGCCAAGAAATGGAAGTTTAAAGCTGCTCGGTATAATGGTATTCGGAAGATAAGCTCGCTCCCAAGAAATGGAAGTTTAAAGCTTCTCGGTATAATGGTATTCGGAAGATAAGCTCGCTCCCAAGAAATGGAAGTTTAAAGCTGCTCGGTATAATGGTATTCGGAAGATAAGCTCGCTGCCAAGAAATGGAAGTTTAAAGCTGCTCGGTATAATGGTATTCGGAAGATAAGCTCGCTCCCAAGAAATGGAAGTTTAAAGCTGCTCGGTATAATGGTATTCGGAAGATAAGCTCGCTGCCAAGAAATGGAAGTTTAAAGTTGCTCGGTATAATGGTATTCGGAAGATAAGCTCACTGCCAAGAAATGGAAATTTAAAGCTGCTCGACGAGGAATTATGGCAGGTTTGCAAAGATGTGTACATCCCTCCGAGGTGAATTGATTAAAGAGATCCATGAAGGGTCCTGTGGAGCCCATGTAGCAGGTCGAACACTTTTGCAAAAGGTGATGACGCAGGGATACTACTGACCGACGATGAGACCTGATTGTATAGCTTATGCCAAGAAATGTGACGAGTACCAACGCTTTTCCTCCATCCGAAGAACTTCACAAACATTGTTGACACCCATCATTTATCCTTGGCCATTTTCCATGTGGGGATTGATTTGGTTGGACCATTGCCGACGACTCGAGGAAGATTCAAATACCTCCTCATCGCAGTAGATTATTTTACTTAGTGGATAGAAGCTGAGCCACTTATTGACATGACATACGAGAAGGAAGGTGTACCAATTTGTTTGGAAGAACATCATCTGCCGATATGGTCTCCCTCATGCCTTCATCACAGACCATGGAACACAATTTAAAAATGAGGAGTTTGCTGCCTATTATCATCAGTCAAACATTTTGAAGGTTCATTCAGCGCCAGGATATCGTCAGAGATAATGGACCAAAAGTGCTCTAAGGAGCCAAAAAGCGCTCTAAGGAGCCAAAAAGTGCTCTAAGGAGCCAAAACAGCTCTACGGAGCAAAAGTGCTATAAGTAGCCAACCTCCTTTGGTTAGGAGGACAGCTCTACGGAGCAAAAGTGCTATAAGTAGGCAACCTCCTTTGGTTAGGAGGACAGCTCTACGGAGCAAAAGTGCTATAAGTAGCCAACCTCCTTTGGTTAGGAGGACAGCTTTACGGAGCAAAAGTGCTATAAGTAGCCAACCTCCTTTGGTTAGGAGGACAGCTCTACGGAGCAAAAGTGCTATAAGTAGCCAACCTCCTTTGGTTAGGAGGACAGCTCTAAGGAGCCAAAAATATTCCTTTGGTTAAAAGGTGTACACCAGCGTGATCAATTACGGTTGGTAAGATAAAAATATACTCTCATATTACAACTTATGTTGGTCGGGAGGTAAGATTATTACAAAAGTTCCTCGAAGAACAAAATATGGTTGGTCGGGGATAAAAACCCACTAACTGTAGTTGGTCGACGAGGAGAATTTATCGACCTTGATTGGTCGGGCACATTTTATGAAAATATTTGAAATTGAACCAAGTATGGCTGGTCGGAGATAAAAATCCATCAACTGTAGTTGGTCGACAAACATTATTTATCCACCCTGGTTGGTTGGAAAAAATTTAAACATTTTTATACTCATTACTTTATTATTAAGTGATCGAGCAATGTTACTAATACTTGTAACTTCTTTATTACTAAGTTGGTCGATGAACAACACAATATTGTTATACATATGCACACATGTAAAGTATTTACAAGACAATAGCAATTAAGATTGCGAACAAAAATGAAAGTCTTTCATTAAAATAAAAAACAAAATACATTTAGAATGAAAATGTATACTAACTATTACATTGAGATTCCTATTCTACTGGTTTCTTTTCCTTCTACTTTTGAAGCAGGTTCCTCACCAGCAGGAGGATCATCTAAAATATAAGAGGAGTTTATGAAGTTAAGACCTTTTAACATTCTGATATTCATCACAGATGATCTATCCGAGAAGCATTAGCCCATTCCCGAGAAGCACTTGCTCGTCCCTGAGAACCTCTTATTCGTCCCCGAGCAGAGGTAGAAATCAAAATCAACATCAACAGTATTGAGATCTTTGCTACTACTATCCCAACCAATATTGAAGAAAAAGTTATATGAAAATGTTTCGAAGTCCACCACTAGCTCATAGGAGGCAGTAGGTCGGCTAGCAAACCAATCAACATACTTGAAGATTATGACAAGCTACAAACGGAATCATATGTCGTCCAAAAGATAATGCACTTTATGTTAAACAAATCAAGAAGGTAGATCAAGAATTTCACGAGCACCGAGCAACATTGCAGAATAAATACTCCATCCTTTCAAGTAACCCATCAAGCATGAAGCATTGGGGGCTTCTGTTGATACCAAATTTAATCTGCTGATGTGGACCAATAATAAGAAGACACGTGTCAATCTACATGGCACAATAACAACGAGGAAGTTTATTTCCCCCGACCAAGTCATGTTCTCTCCGAGCAACGAGGAGGACACCCCGAGGAACTCTATCATCCCGAGATACTCTAAGCACTCCGAGGAACTCTTGATCAACGAGCAACTAAGGCGGTCCGAACTGCATCTCGGCCGTATCATTAATTACCAGACGGACAACTGTTCAACTATTCATTATATTCTTGACGCACACGCTGCATTAAATGTATTACCCTTTCATATGTATATCATTTAATGTATTGGACCTTTCATGTACAGCCTAAAGGCTATAAATACCTTGTATCATCCTCATTCAAGGGGACCGGAATTTCTTGAGAGAACTTGTAATCAAGAATTCCACAAACACTCAGCAATAACATAACAGTGGACGTAGGCTTTATTCCTAGCCGAACCACTTTAAAAATCTTTGTCTTATTTATTTATCTGTGATTAAAAAATTAGAGCGATCTAGTTTTTTACATCAACATGTATGGTTATGTTCATATAGGAAAATTTTGAAATGAAAATAATTATTGGGTATGCGTTTTAGGTGTCATGGTAAGTGTATTTAGTTTTATTATTCATTTAAGGGTTACATACTCTTTTACGATTTCATTTTTGTCATATAAATTTGTTTAAAATTTGTATTTGACTTTGTGCATATTAAGTATATGGTAAGATGTCAAAGAAAATGTTTATCCAATTAAGTATTAAATAAAAAATATCTTCTACCATTAATTTTCGAATTGAAAATAATTTTTGTGTATGAATTTATAACATTACCTATTCATAAGCTACCCTTTTAAATCTCAAATTTCGCATAATTTATAAAGCAGAATCGAAACATACTAATCTACAAAGCCCACAATTAAACGTTCAGTTCAACAAATTAGTACAATTGCAATTCATCAATTTCATTCATCCTAATTGTTATATATGATATATCGATTAGCCTCAATTCAACAAGCCTTGCACATTCATTCAAATAAAATGATGTATTTTGTTTTTTGGCATCGATTGTGTATCATCACACTACATAGCATACAACTCTAAAAAAGCGCGAGATTACATGTTTGGTTAAACCAAACAGTATTATATCACTTCATTACTATAACACTGTTTCTTCTCATTCATCCCAATTGTTATATATCATACATCAAGTTCATCGAAACAATATACCTATTTATCCAGCTTCAGATGGATAAGCAAAGTTGTTTCATTAGGATCACTTGCTCGATAAAATAAAAAAATTGTTGTATTTGTTTGTGTTCAGCATAACCGTTATATATGATAGCTCAACTTTGATTGATAAAGTATTGAATTTCTTGCTTCTTTTTCATACAATAATTGATATTTAGATACTCAAATTGAAACATGAAAAATCTTAACTATTTTTCATTTCTGGAATCAATTTTGTTTAATCAAATACCTTCAAATAGGAATTAAACTGTTCATTGAGTCAAAGTGTGGATAAAATATATCTATGTAAACATATAATATACATAACTATCTACACATTACATAAGTATCCAGACATAAGAATATGCACTACACTCATGGTGGCTGGCCACTATTTCCAACATAGATTCAATACGTTTTATCGAATCATGTGATAAGGATAGTACAACTATTTATGTACATACTTAGCTAATCCATTAGGATCGTCTGCCAAACAAACTCAAGCTAAAATATTTGCAATTGTTTATCTTCCTACTAACTGTTACATATGATATCTCAAATTCAATGACGAATTAGTGGATTGTTACCTTCATTTCTATACGCAAAATGATATTTACGTAGTCATATTCAAAATTGATAATTCTGGAATATTTTTCTTTTAAACCGTATTGCAAGACAAAAACAATTCAAGTTATGAAAGATAGATTGCTCTAAAAAAAGTTAGAGAAGGATCACCGCAAATGCTTATCGCACAACAATCGAGCTCTCAATCTTCAGAATTGAAAGTTGTTGAGGATGGAAACAACATAAAGACGTCCAAGAGACTTAAATCAATAAGGTGATTTTCAAAAATTAATGTTATATACATAAATCGACAATTGAATATAAGATATTTATCCAAAACATCTATATGTGTTAAAAAAATTCTTTAATTTGCAAAAGCAAGGGAATAGACATCAGGGATTGAGTGAGCACAATGACGCTTGGCATGCTGAAGACATTTTAAAATTTTTAATTGAATACTCATTATGTTTTGAGTTTTCATTAATGCAATGCATTGATGGAGATAAACATTTACACAATTACTTGTTGGTCTATCCATATTATGTGAATACATATGTCATTTATATATGATGAAATAAAATAAATTTAGGAATATAATGGAATAAGGGTGTGTTTGATTGACATGAATTTTTTTTCATGAAAAATAGTTGTTTGGACTCATGTTTTGCTTTTGTAGTAGCTTGATTGCAAACACTTTATATAAGAACAACACTCATTCACGTAATAAGTGCTCCATCTCAAATCTCATTTTTATTGAAAAATATTTCTTACGCACCCATCAAAGAATTGGTTTCCATTAAATAGAAAAAGTAAGACCAAAAACTCCTATCTTTTTCCACTCATTTTATAACTTCTCATCCAAATGGATAATTTTCCACGTATTTTCCATGTTTGTAATCAAACACACCCTGATATATTTCTGTTCAATAATATTCGTAGTATACATTTGCGCTTGCGCATCGTGCGGGCTACATGCTAGTATTTCATAATAACACTTAAACATATGCATTGAAATCGAGCAAGAGACTAATTTCCTTCTTATAAACTTTTCTTATTATTATTTAGGAACACTTAAAAGATTTAATTCTACGTGATGAGTTCATTAATTTTTTCACCTCGTCGTGTGCGCCGAGTGTCCAGATTGTGCCCAGAGAGTGTTCGCTTTCTTTATATTAGCAAACAAGTATGTGGCATGTCAAACACGTATTCGAGATGTGTCATAGCGTGTCGGGGTATCCAATACTTGTAAGTCATCGTAAAAAAAATGTCCGTACTTACTAGCCTAACTATAAACCCTTTAGATCGATTGTCCCCCAGCTTAAAATTATTGATTAAATAAGACTTATTAAAAAAATTAATTAAATTTCTAATTGTTGCCAATGATGAAATATTGTCTCATGTCTGCACATCATGTTCGAGGGAGATACTCAATTTTACATATCTTTGCTCAGTTTTTTTTTGGCATTATGTGGATACCTAGGCTTGGGTGGTTCAGGAACAAGGGTTCAAATAAATAATAATAATAATAAATAGTGTTTTGAATATGGGGGTTTTGGCTCATTGGTATAACGCTATTACTGGAATATTTTTGGGAATGAATTGAGTTTGGTCATCAATTCGATTCTTGACACTGTCAAAATAATGCTTGGTCAGCGAAAATTACGAATCACGAACGTGAATTAATCAAAATACACTTAAAATTGATCTAATCACCACAGAATATGATACAAAAATATAAAATATAGAGTGCTTGTCAAGTAGCAATTATTCCCAGCCCCACATTACCTGTGTTTAATTTTCCTATGAAATAGCCCAAACCCTCCTTTAGGACAAAGTGGGGCTTACTCTTGCCCTCTTTTTCTCTGTCTTTCTTGTAGTTCAACTTTCCTTTATTCTTTGGTTCATTAATATATGATGACCAACATCTAAAGTGTTATATTAAAGTGATCCTATTTTATTCTTTAATTTAGTCTTGTTCAATTTATTTTTGATGGGTGTGTTTCACATTCACACTTTTTATAACGTGAATTTGATAAATAAATTTTATTTACATTAAATATTTTAAATCTCATAAATTGTTTTTTCTTTCATACGTAATAAATATTACTATATTTCACATTTAGTATATTTCTTTACTATATTTTTTCTCATTAATTATAATTTGGGATCCATTAATTCTTAGTAATTGTAGGTTAGGATATATTATTTTTCATATTTAAGATTTGGTGTCTAGAATGGAAGGAATCCGTTTGTCGGTCAAACCGTTAATTCACATCTAAATTTTCTAAATTATCCTTATTATTGTGAAATGTTCAACTTGCCATTTATCATCTTCACTAGATATTAATTAAATATGAATTATCAGAATTATTGTGATAATTGAAATTACAAGTGGTCCTAAAATTTGTAATTGATAAATATAAATACTTTAATAACAACTATTTAATATAAGTTCTCATGAAAAGTGTATTTTTTTCATCATGACTCGTGGGGAGCAGAACATGCGTGACTCCCAGGGAAAGAGTCCACCTCAAGTCTCATAACAAAGCGTAAATAATCATGTGCCTCCTCATAGGTCTTGCACAAGGGAAATAGGGGAGAAAATTTCAACCAAATTGTACCCTCAAGCATATTTATAGGAACGATTTTGTTTGTCAACACCGTGATTGATATATATATTTTTTTTTTTTTTAGATAATGATACGCTTATCGAGTTCAAGTATCGGTTTAGTATCAAATGTGTTTTATTTAATTATAAATTGATAGGACCTACCGCATTTTCTGGTAGGATCCATATCATAGTACAAGCAAATTCGGTACTAAACCGGTACTACCACCCGGTGTGTATAACATTTTACTTTTTTTTAAGGTAAGGACACCATTAGTGTATATTCAATTTTTTAGCAATTTTTATATTAAGTTTTGTGTTATTTAAATTATTTTTTTTGCAAAAAATTATAATTTGTATACAATATTTTGAAATATATACGTATTAAATTTATGTATAACTTAACTTATAAGATATACATCGAGGAGCGAGGGATTGTAGTGCCCAATATGTATATTAGTGGAGTAGAGCCAATATAGTTATTGGCTATGACAAAAATGAAAACCTCCTTAATAAAAATTAAACACTATGTTGAACCACATATATATTGTGTGTTTATCTATATATCTTTCTTTCTCAATTGTTATTTTCGACTAGTGTGATTCATTGTGTTCAATATGCGAGTTTGTGCACTTAAAGTTCTTAGTTAAATTTTAATATGCAAAATATGTTTAATTTATAATATAAATATCTATTGTTAATTAAAAGTTAATTAAACATTAAATAATTTTAAAAAAATCTCTATTTACTTTTCTTTTCAGATCTACAATGACGTCGGCAATACGATGACAAATCGACGGTGTGAAATTTAAGTAAAGACTTCTTTGTTTTTTTTATCTAACCCTTTAGTGTTTAGTGGTTGTTGCGTCCGTTCATGACATTGAGGCTACCAATGGTAGACCTATCAGTGGGTCGTGTTTGTATTGTGTGATATTAGGTTCGTGTAAAAAATCCCTCAATCCTTACTTGACCCGTTAGTATATTGGTTCCAAATGACATTCCTAAACCCAAATTATTACTGTTAATGGGTCACACGACCCAAACTGTTAACACCTGTTAAGTAACTAAAATTCTATATGAAAAATAATATAATTATTTCGAGTCCGTTTGGAAACCCAATTTCAAGGATGGAAATGGAATTCGAATGCCAATTTTAATTCTACGAAATCGAAATTGGCCTTCCAATTCAAATTCCAAACCTTTGAATTGGTTTGCCAAACGGACCCTTCATGTATTCTAAATTCCGAATGTTAACACTAATGAGATCCCCAAAACAAAATATTCCAAACCCAAATTTAAGAATATTACAAAATATATCAAAGCTAAGTTCTAAATAAATAGTTAAGGTAATGCTAATGAATTTTAATGGGTACAAATCGGGCTAATCGGACGTATCAAAATTTTCAAACTTAAACTGTTACCGTAACGAGTCTATCGTCTCCGAAATTAACTCAAACTCAATAAGCCTATAGCCATAAATTCATAATTTCGTATCGTGTCGTGTCGTGTACCATTTTGACAGATCTAACCAATGGTAAGGGTTTTGCTACAAAGTTATAAGTTTTGACAGTATTTGCTTTTTTAGTGGAATATTGCTCAATTGGTGTTATATATATAGTGAAAATGATGGGGTAGTATTGTTTTTTGGTGAAAGATTGAATTTAAATGTGTGTATGCATGTTTGTGTGTATATTGTGGAGTTATTTTTGCTGTATGCGCTTGAATGTACGCAGTATAGTTTTTCTTCTATAGAAACACGGACATTTAATCCGACGTGCATATAATTATTTACATCTGATTTTACATATTTTTATTATTTGTTGTCGGTTCTAAAGAAAAAATTTCTTTACTTACAAAAATCAGTTGACACAAAAATAACTACCCAACTACCAAAATTACAGACTTGTAGCAAAGTAAAAAAAATACATGGGAATGCAGTCCACAAAAATTCTTAAATGAGACCTAAGTTCCAACATTTTTTTCTTCTTTATACTCAACTCCAATAATTACAAGACTTGTACAAAAAAATATACCTGCGATTGTAGCCCATATAAATTCTTAAATGAGACTAAATTACAGCATTTTTTTCATTTTTTTTATTATTTATACCAAAATTTAAAATCTAGGGTACAAATAACCTTTGAACATTCAATTCAATGAAACTGTCCACATTGGAAGACCTATGAAACCAATTGGTCACAGTTATGATTTCTTCCACTTCACATAAATGTAAGACCTAATTCACCTCATAATTTAAGGAAGAAATTGATTTATTTTTTCATACCCTGGTGGTGAAAAGTGGGGGTGTTTTGTACTTTAGCAAATCAATGTAATATGCAGAAATCAGTGTCTTTATTTACTGTGGAAAATAATATAATTAAAATATATTTAATATAATAAAGTTATATTTTGATGGTAAATAAATGTATTTGAATATCTTAATATTATTTTAAATAAATAAAAATTAATATTAAATCAATATATAAAAACTGTTATGAAAGAGACTCTTATATTCAAAATAGATAGAAAACGACGTAAAATAGTCCTAAAACATTCAAGATGAACTCATAAGTTAGATTACAATATCTTAATATGTAATATTAAGCATTTTATATAATATATGTCATGTTATAAATTTATACAAAACATACTTTAACAAACCTAATAAGTGCAACATATTAATATTTATAGCTGAAAATGCATGAAGCAAACATACAAATTAAGATACCTACTAAAGCATTTAAAACCATCACATCCCAAAAATTCAGATAGAAAAATAACTTTCATCAGTGTCTTCATTCATTCAACTTGAGAACACTTCCGTAAACCTCCTTATCCAAATACATGAGTGCAAAAAAAATATTTGAGAGACAATAAAATACATTAACACGCTCAATATTTGAGAGATAACACTTAATATGAGTAGAGAATTTTTCTTTACTATTCACACAATATTTTTGACTTTTACGACTTCACTTCAAATGTCTTACATGAATATTTATAAGATTTCTAAAATGTATCTACCCAAATACATATATCTATCACATTTAATATAAACATACCCCATTTAGACTTCTATACATGAACCTCTTAATACATAAACAAACTAAATACATGTATGGGCTTAATACATATGTGTCTACATTAATCTAGATAATACAAAATTAATAAATAGCTTAATGAAGTGTACACGTGTCATTTTTGGGCGCGACAAATGTCAATGGTGTGTTGTGATGACAACTTTAGATATATACAATAATTTGAAATCAACATGGCAAAAATTGGTATATTATTTTATCGTTTCATTGTGAAATGTTTAGAAAGGTGATAACTTGTTCATTTTTTTTAAAGAAAATGCATGTCCCATATATGATTATTTTTTTAGTCAAAAGTACGTTATGGATATTATGTCCAAGAAAGTAATCACGTGCATGTGAGTGAAAGTCCTCTAATTGTTTCGGTGTTTCTCGTTTCAGGTGGTATAAATGTTAACACGAATGGGAGTTGGAATGGGACAACAAAGAAATGAGCTTTGGATATTTTTTTTTTAGGAAGAGGGACGGAACCCTCACAAATATTATTAGAAATAAAATGGAGAAAGAGCCTCTCCAGTGGCACTTACAAGCTTTGACACCTTATAAAAGTGAATGAATGTTAATCGATGAGCCCATTAGATCAACATTTGGAATTTAAATATGGGAATTTATAAGAATTCCCATTTACAAATTAAAGCATCAATATAAATTTGGGGGTTTATATTACCCCCATTACATAACCATACTATGCCTAATTGAAGGAACACCCCATTTATCCATTTTGAGCAGGCCTTTGATGATGTTTGGGAGACTTCAAAGTTCGCGAAGACCATCGATTTTTTAGAAGTAGTTGCACAATTTTCCAGACCGTCATCTACACAATTTGATTCCCTCAAAATATGAGATAGAGATTGATTGCCAAGCACAAGGATGGACTGAATTTTTTCAATGTTCTCCTTATATTTCCATGGAGGCTTCCAAACTTTGTTAACCATATTTACCACTGCTTTTGAGTCACTTTCAACTTGGATACTGGACAAACCTCTATCAAAACAAAATTTAGTCCCTGTGTATAAAGCTTCAATTTCAGAAGTGAGACTGTCTTGGAAACCAGTATAGAAGAAAAAATTAGCTATGAAGTTGCCTCTGCAATCTCTCACTATTCCTCCAATGCCACTATCACCTGTAGAACCTTTTGAAGCCCCATCAACATTTAATTTTAAGCAATCATTTGGAGGTTTAATCCATTTGACCAGTTGAGGATTAAATTGGGGTTGTTTAATCTCCAACTTGAAAAGGTTGATGATGTAAGAATCATTTCTATGACTTTGGCATTTAAAGGATGATAGCTTACTAGCAGAATGAACAAGAGAAATTACATTCTCAATAATTTTACTAGAGGACATCGGTATTTTCTCAAAATGACTTTTGTTTCTAGCTTTCCAAATTTCCCAAAAGATGAATAAAGGTATATTCATGAACAAAAACTCGAGATAATCCTTTTGGGGGCATTTCAGCCACCATACAAGGAGCATAGATTTGCAAGTGTTATAGTTCAAGTTTATATTCAGAATATTACCAAAAAAGTTCCAAACATTGGTGGCTATTTTACTTTGCAAAAAAGTATGAGTAATTGATTCTTCATATGAGAAACAACACCTACACCTGGAAGCCAGCAGGAGACCTGCTCTATGTATTTCCAGATCGAGAGGGACTGCTTTGTTTAAAAGTTTCCAAACAAAAACAGAAATCTTAATTGGACATTTATCATTCCAGATCATTTTCTAACTAGAAGAAGACGGAAGATAGGTTCTAACTATCTCGTAGGCAGATTTATAGGAGAACATACCTTGAGGATTAGGAGCCCAGATGAAGTTATCATTATCAGCAATGATGTTTTGATCAGCTTTGTCTTTGATAAATCTCACTCTTTTGATCGTATTTGATCCAGTTCTTCCAATAAAGAGATTAAATTTGTATTTTTGATGGATGAAAGAAGCCCATAAACATTTCTTGGATTTCAACATCCAATATAATTTTACATTGCCTACCTTAACAATAGAATCTAACTTTCTGACATTAAGGCCTCCCTCATCAGTAGGAAAGCAAATGGTATCCCAATTAATCCATTGGTAATTAGAAGAATCAGTTTTAACACCTAACCAAAAGAATTTTGCTAACAATTTTTCAATTCGAATCAGGACTGTTTTCGGGGGATTAAGGGCTGCAAGAGTATATATGGGGATGGTGGACAGAACATGTCTTATGAGAACCAATCTACCTCTTTAGGAGAGAAACTTAGATCTCCATCCCTGAATTTTCCATATAATTTTGTCAATCAATTCAGCAAAATAGGAGGATTTTCTCCTACCCTTAAAAAGAGGACATCCAAAAAAATTTATTAGGAGAGGCTTAAGCTTAAGACCAAAAACTTATGCCATTGTTTTTTTTCCTACTGGGGATAATTTTCCCATCCACGGAGAAACTACTTTTGCCTTTGTTAATTAATTGACCTAAGAAATCTTCATATTCTTTCAAAAATTTCATAAGTCTCTGACCACTTCTTTTTTCTCCATTTAAGAAGACAATTATATCATCAACAAAACTTAGATGAGATATTAGAGTGTTACCTGAGGGATACCTGAAGGGCTTTATGGCATTTGAAAGCATCTGGTGATCAAGACCTCTACTCAGAATTTCAGCTACAATGATGAAAAGAGTGGGGGAGATTGAATCTCCTTGCTTTAGACCCCTTGTGGATTTGACCCCCCCTGCTTGACCATTAATAAATATAGAGAACCAGTTGTTTGATAAAAGCCTCCATACCATGTGTTGATACCAAATTTAATCTGCTGACATGGCTCAATTAAGTGGAGACACATAGAAATCTGCGTGGCAATAACAAACACTTCTGAACAACACCTTGACTTCGAGGAACTCAATTTCCCCGACCAACTCAGACACTTCGAGCAGTAGTTGCTCTCCGAGGAACTATACTGCACCGAGCAACTCATGGATACCGAGATACTTAGGCGGTCCGAGCAGCTTAGGCGGTCCGAGCTGCACCTCGATCAGAGCATTTATTATCAGACAATTAAGAGGATTAAATGCGCATTAAATACTGATTATTATCATATAGATGTATACGCTTATTGGACAGCTATGTATGATCCTTTCTCATGTATAGCCTCAGGGCTATAAATACATTGTATCATCCTCATTGTAAGGGGACCGGAATTTCTGGAGATAAATCCTACCTCGAGAATTCCCAAACAGTCAATAATAACACAAACAGTGGACGTAGGCCATTCGTTCAAGGCTGAACCACTTTAAAATCTCTTGTCTTATTTATTTTTTTTATCTGTGATTAAACAATTAGAGATAATCTAATTTTTTACATCAACAGATTGGCGTCGTCTGTGGGAAACGACTGTAATTTTCGTTTTTCACCAAAAACAATTCATCACCAATGGCTGACAATCCTGAATTCAGCAATTGAAACGCTGGAAACCCCCCAAAGCCATTCGCTCCTCCAAATATCCAAGATCTGGCTGGAATCATGGCCAGTTTGGCTCAAGGTCAGACATCCATGCAAGAAACAATGCGACAACTCATGCAAACTATCCAGGGTGAAGCATCAACCTATTCAGGACAACGAAGTGTTCAAAGAAATACTCGTTTACTTTCTTCACGCATCAGGCAAAGCGATTCATATCGCACTGAGAAATCTGAAGATTTTTCTTATCAACCGGGTCGAACTTCGTCAGTACGAGCCACAGATACTAAACAACACATCACTCTCTCTCCAGAAAGGACCAGTGCACTGGAAAGATTAAGTAGGGTCTCTCATTTTGATCGATTGGGCCCTAGGAAGAATAAAAGTCCTCTTAAGGCTGTATCGAGAAACTTTCGACGACCATTTGATCTAAGAGAGGGTTCTGCCCAATCACAACCAGTTGCTCGACAAGATAGATCCCAGGAAGCGACTTCAATACGATCAATTGCTCGAACAATAGGCCCGAGGAGGGAAATGATGCATGAAAAGGCTCTATTCGGAGGTTGGAGGATAGATTAGGGGAAATGGTTAAGGCCAAGAATCCTCTACAAAGAACTTTTGTCCAAGGGACACCTTTTTTCCAAGCAATTGTGGATTTTTCCACACCATCAAAGTTCAAAGCACCTGTTGTGACTCCTAAATATGATGGAAAAACCGACCCTGTCCTTCATATAGAGCAATACCAAGCTGCTGCCAACATCTATGCTGTGCCAGATGAGATGGGATGTATGGCATTCTCGGGAACTCTTACAGGATCTGCTCAAATATGGTACAATAATCTTCCCCGGGGTAAGATTTCAACTTTCTTTCAACTGGCCGAGCTCTTCATTGGAAATTTCTGTTTTGGAGCAAAACCTGTTAAACGAGTAGCACACTTGTTAAGTGTTAGACAAAAGGCAGGTGAGAGCACCAGGGATTATATAACTCGTTTCAATAACGAGAAACTCGAAGTTATTGATTATGAGGAAAAGACAGCGATTACTGCTCTGATGAGTGGGCTGTTGCCCAACAAGTTTTACTACACTTTGGCTAAAGATCCACCCAGAACTATGTCAGAATTGATGGCAAAAGCGGCCAAGATCATGAATATCGAGGAGGCTATGGCTGTAAAGAAGAATATGAATACCAAATAGACCAAGGTGGAGGTTGATAAGGCCAAAAAGAAAAAGCATAAGAACAATGGTGGTGACAAACACTCAAAAATAAAGCCATCATGGGAGCTATTGAAGAAATTTAAAAATTATACTCCTTTAAAGGTAGACGTCAACCATGTTCTAGAAGAAATCAAGAACAACGAAGAGTTAAACTGGCCAGAAAAAATAAAGTCAGACCTTGACAAGAGGAATAAGGCCAAATATTGCGAGTTCCACAAAGATCACGGTCACACGACCAAAAATTGCATAGCTCTTCAGAATGAGATCGAATCACTCATTAGACGAGGAAAACTGGCAAAGTATGTTGATCGTCAAAGTGAAAGAAGAAATAACGACCGAGCAAGAGAGAGGTCTAGATCTCCTCGTCGAGCAGAGGAGAACAAGAAAAGAGACCATGAAGATGATCCAGAAGACGACCCCGATCTTTCCAAAAGACCAAGGCAACCAGAACGTGAGGTATTTTCAATACGTTTCTGATCATTTGATTGCAATGTGATTACAGGTGGAGATGCAGGAGGTGGAGACCTTACTGCAGAAAGAAAAGCTTACCTCAATGAGTCTCAAGCCTGTTCATATATTCAACGAATAAACTTGGCTGAAGATGATCGCCCGAGGAAGGTCAATAAAGAAAAACTGGTCATCGATTTCTCAAAGAACGACCTCGCAGGTGTGATGTATCCTCATAATGACCCATTGGTGATAAAAATGAGAATGAAGGAAGTGATAATTTTAAGAGTACTGGTTGATAATGGTAGCTCGGCTGATATTATGTTCTACTCGTGCTTAGATAGCTTAAATCTAAAGTTGTCTCAGTTGGAGCCTTATAATAGGCCCCTTCTCGATTTTGCTGGCGAGAAAGTTTTTCCCCTTGGGACGATCAAATTAGATATATTCATTGGTACATGGCCTGCTTGTCGAACATAAAGATTACACTTCTTCGTGATGGATAAGAATGTTCAATCAGCCTACAATATCATCATGGGAATGGTAGGATTGAAGAAGTTCGAAGCAGTACCATCTACGGTACATCAATGCCTAAAATTTCCAACCAATTTTGGAGTAGGAGTTGTGAAGGATGATCAAAAAGTAGCTCGCGAATGCTATTATTCATCTGCCGAGCAGGAGAAACTGAAGGAATCTAGGAAAAAGACTACTACCTATCAGGTGGATGAAGGTGCAAAAATTAAAACATTGGATCCTAGAGACGAGTCGCAACTCGTGAAAGGTCAGGTGGTGGAAGCTACTGAAAATATCATTCTGGACGATGAGCATCCTGAACGAATAACTCAGATAGGTTCGTCGTTAGATGGCTCACTAAAACAGGAGTTGATAGTTTTCTTAAAAATTAAAAACAAACTTTTGCTTGGAGTCATGAGGATATGCCCGGAATAGACCCAAATTTCTTATGTCACGATCTCAATGTGAATAAGGAGATCAATCCAGTGATGCAAAGAAAAAGAGTGTTCAGCCCCGAGAAGAACCAAGCTATACAGGAGGAGGTCGAGAAGCTCCAGAAAGCTTGCTTTATTGAAGATGTTAAATATCCATACTGGTTAGCAAATGTAGTGATGGTGAAAAAGAAGAACAACAAATGGAGGATGTGTGTAGACTTCACCGACCTCAACAAGGCATGTCCAAAGGATCATTTTACCTTGCCCCGAATTGATCAATTAGTGGATGCTACCTCGGGACACGAGCTATTGAGCTTTATGGATGCTTATTCTGGTTACAACCAGATTAAAATTAAACCTGAAGACAGGGAGAGTACTTCTTTCATTACCCCTAGGGGAACTTATTGTTATAATATTATGCCTTTTGGTTTGAAAAATGCAGGTGCAACATATCAGCGGCTGATGAACAAGGTGTTTGCAGAGCAAATCAGTTGTAATATGGAAGTTTATGTTGATAATATGCTGACAAAGAGCAAGAAAGCTGCTGACCATCTAGTTGACTTAGGCCAGACCTTTGATCAATTAGATAAATATCAAATGAAGTTGAACCTGACTAAGTGCATATTTAGAGTACGAGAAGGCATGTTTCTCGAGTATATTGTCAATCAACGAGGCATTGAAGCAAACCCTAAAAAGATCAAAGCTCTATTGGGACTACGATCTCCAACGACGAAGAAAGAAGTGCAAAGTCTTACAGGGCGAGTAGCAGCACTTAACAGATTTGTATCGTGAGCAATTGATAGATGCCTCCCATTCTTCAAAACGCTTCGAAAGACTTTTGAATGGAATGAAGAATGCGAGAAAGCTTTTCAAGAATTGAAGAAATATTTGGGAGCACCTCCACTGTTGTCCAGGCTAGTGATGGGAGAAAGGTTGTACTTGTATTTGGCAGTTTCAGAAAATGCAGTTAGCTCGGCATTAATAAGAGTAGAGGATGGAGTACAAAAACCAATTTATTACATTAGTAAGGCCTTCCGAGGAGCAGAGATCAGATATCCAAAACTGGAAAAGTTGGCACTGGCGTTGATCAAAGCGAGTAGAAGAATGAAGCCATACTTCCAGGCTCATACCATAGTCGTATATACTGATATACCATTGAGGCAAGCTCTTCATAAACCAGAAAAATCAGGGAGATTGATGTATTGGGCAATAGAACTTGGTGAATATGATATAATTTATGAGCCTAGATCGTCACTAAAAGGGCAAGCAATAACAGATTTTATAGCAGAGTTCACCTATCCTGATACCCTCGAGGAGCAAAAGCTGAACACCGACCAACCTATGGATGTTACAGGATCATCAAATTTAAACCCCGATCAACTTAAGTTGGTCGGAGAGCAAGAGGAGAAGGTTGAAGAGCAACGAGGTGTAATAGAAATGAAAATAAAGGAGCAACAAATATTCCATCGAGGAACTTTGTCCAATAAGAAGTTTGAGGACGAAATACCTGTATGGAACCTATATGTTGATGGCTCATCATGCACTTCAGGAAGTGGAGCTGGGATTGTATTGAAAAGTCCAGATGAGGTCGATATAGAATATGCTCCGCGCTTTCAATTTCAAGCTTCTAATAATGAGGCTGAATATGAAGCGATGATTGTAGGTCTTAGTCTGGCAAAAACCATAAAGGCAAAGCAGGTAATTGTATGCAGTGACTCACAGTTGATCGTAAACCAAATGCTTGGTGTATATACAGCAAAAAGAGAATTGATGATTAAGTACCATGTAAATGCAATGGAATTGGTATCGGAATTTGTTACTGTTCAACTGGTCAGAATACCAAGAATGGAGAATGCAAGAGCCGACACTTTAGCTCGACTAGCATCGGCTACTCGTACTGAGCTATGAAGAACAATCCCAATTGAAGTTCTAGCTGGTCAGAGCATAGATGAAGATCTGACGATGAATTTTATTACCCTTGATTTCGGGCCATCTTGGATGGATCCCATCAGGGCATATATTGAGGAGGGAGAATTATCAATTGACAAAATCGCAGCCAAGAAATTAAAGTTTAAAGTTGCTCGTTATGTACTGACTAATGGTGTTCTATACAGACGAGGAATTATGGCAGGTTTGCAAAGATGCGTGCATCCCTCTGAGGTGAACGATTTGATTGAAGAGGTCCATGAAGGGTCCTGTGGAGCCCATGTAGCAGGTCAGACACTTTTGCAAATAGTGATGACGCAAGGATACTATTGGCCAACGATGAGGGCTGATTGTATAGCCTATGCCAAGAAATGTGACAAGTGTCAACGCTTCTCCACTATCCAAAGAACTCCCCAAGCATTGTTGACACCCATTACTTACCCTTGACCATTTTCCATGTGGGGAATTGACTTGGTTGGGCCACTTCCAACGACCAGAGGAAGATTTAAATATCTCGTCGTCACAGTGGATTACTTTACTAAGTGGGTTGAAGTCGAGCCTCTTGTCGACATGACGTACGAAAAGGTGTACCAATTTTTTTGGAAAAATATCATTTGTAGATATGGTCTTCCCCATGCATTCATCACCGACCATGGAACACAATTTGATAACGAGGAGTTCGCTGCCTATTATCATCAGTCAAATATCTTGAAAATCCACTCGGCACCAGACCATCCCCAAAGCAATGGACAAACTGAAGTGACAAAGAGAACGCTGCTAAATGGCTTGAAGAAAAGACTGAATGACGTGAAAGCAAACTGGATCAACGAGCTACATTCAGTACTATGGGCTTATCGTACTACTCCCCGAGCAGTAACTGGAGAATCTCCATATATGCTGGCATTTGGAAGTGAAGCTGTTATACCTGCCGAGTTGGGCCTCCCAACACACCGAGTGTTGAACTTTAACTCCCCTGTCAGCGATTTAATGAGAAGGTTAGACTTGAACATGCTCGAGGAAGTTAGAGAAGAAGCAGCCATCAGGAATGCTGCTTACCAGCAACGAACAGCTTTGTTCTACAACAAGAGAGTGAAGAAGTACGACCTGAAAGAAGGAGACTATGTGCTAAAGAAAGTGATTCAAAAGCATAACAAACTGGAAGCGAACTGGCCTGGACCCTACAGAGTAACAGAGGTTGTTCGACCAGGGACATATAGAATTGAAACTTTAGAAGGGGAGGAGTTTAAGAATGCATGGAATGCAGAGCACCTGCGCAAATATTATCAGTAATGTAAACCCTCATGTAATACAATTTCATCAGTATGAATAAAATGTGAATATTCTACCGAATTCTCTCCTTTTGTTGAATTTTTTTTATAGAATACTAGAGCTACACACTACTCAGCAAAATCAACCAACTCCGGTTGATCGGGAAGAAAAATATTTCCCAGAAATACCAACTCCGGTTGGTTGGGAAGAAAATCCACCAACTCCGGTTGGTCGGGAAGAAAAATATTTCCCAGAAATACCAACTCCGGTTGGTTGGGAAGAAAATCCACCAACTCCGGTTGGTCGGGAAGAAAAATATTTCCCAGAAATACCAACTCCGGTTGGTTGGGAAGAAAATACACCAACTCCGGTTGGTCGGGAAGAAAAATATTTCCCAGAAATACCAACTTCGGTTGGTTGGGAAGAAAATACACCAACTCCGATTGGTCGGGAAGAAAAATATTTCCTAGAAATACCAACTCCGGTTGGTTGGGAAGAAAATCCACCAACTCCGGTTGGTCGGGAATAAAAAACATTTCTCAGAAATACCAACTCCGATTAGTTGGGAAGAAGATTCACCCACTATAGTTGGTCGAGAATAAAAAAAAAATTACCAACTAAGGTTGGTCGAGAATTAAAAACACCAACTCTCTTTGGTCGGAAATAGTTGGTTAAACAAATAATGGCTTAGAATTAAAAAGTGATCAAGCAAAATTTTAATACTTGAAACATTTCACCAAATTGGTCGAGAAACAAAATATCATCAACTCTAGTTGGTCGACAAATGATTATTATCAATTTAAGATAGTCAATAATAAATTTCACCAACTTTAGTTGGTCGACAAATAACACAATGATGTTATCTTTTTAATAGATATACATACACATTCATTAGTAAATAAGACAATGGCAATCAAGATTTCAAAGAAAAATATAAGTTTTTCATTAAATCCAAAACAAAATACATTGAGAATGAAATACATATTAATTATTACATCAAGATTCCTATTCTATTAGTTTCTTCCCCTCTGCTTTTGAAACAGGTTCCTCGCCAGCAGGAGGACCGTCTAAGGCATAAGGGGAATTTATGAAGTTAAGGTCTTTGAGCATCCTGATGTTCATCACAGATGGCCGATCGAGTAGGTGCTCTGGGCGAGATATCTCGATATTGGAATGGATACTGTAATCGCCAAGATATTTAGAAATCAAACACTGAGGGATTGCCCGAGCAGGAATCCAACTCATGTCGAGTTTGAATGGTGGCACTGGCAAGTCAAGCAACCCAGGATTATAGTAATCCCTCAAATAGTGACCTTGTTCCAATTGTAGCACACCCAAGGCATTTAACCATCCTTGCTTATACCCCTCGTTATTCGACTGTTGAATCCAGTCATCGAGGTGATAGAGGGCTTCATTATAGCCAGCCATCCAAAATTCTCTAGGTTACTCGTGGAATTGATAAGTAAACCTTTCTAGCTGCTCATGGAGATTTTTTACGAAAAGTTCTTTATTCTCCAAGGCAGACTTTTGTGTAGAGAGCTGCTCATCCAAATTCATAAATTTCTTGGACATCTCTGCTAATGCTTGATTCTTCGCCTTTAGCTGAGAGGCCTGATTCTCCAAAGCTGATTGAGTTCTTTGCTCGTTAATAGTAAGCTGAGCAACTCTTGCTCGTCCCCGAGAACCTCTTGCTCGACCGCGAGAAGAAGTAGAGGCTCTAGTTCTCTTCAAAGTCTCCAATTCGTCTCTCAAATTGGCATTTTCGACCTCTAAGAAAGAGAAACCCTCGTCGTTGACAGGGACTAAGGCGTTCGAGGAAGATGATGCAGACTTCAACTGAGATATCTCTCCTCGCAGGTTATTATTTTCTAGATCCAGCAACTTAGCTATCTGCCTGTGCTCTTCGACCTCGGTCTTCAAAGTTCTCTCCCTCACATCATAGGCATCAATCAATCTATCATATCCTTTATCATCACTTAGTTACTGATACTTTTTCTCATATCCCTGGTGTAAAAGGGATGTAGACTCCTTGTATTGTTGTTGAAGCTCCTCGAGAGTGCCTTGGAGGTCTTCAATCATTTCATAATACGCTACATTGTTATCCAATACCCGGTCGAGTAGACACTTTAAATACTGGTAGGCTTCAACTGCTTGCTCTGAAGCATCTTGACCGAGGATTTCAATGATTTGAGCTTCAGTCATATCTGAATGATTAGCTTTGAAGTAATCATTGCATTGTCTCAATAATTTTGTATCATGAGCAGATAATAATTCCATCCTGGCCATAAACTAGTAAAAAGAAGAGATAATAATAATCAATAAGGAGCAAGAGGAAGAGAATCAACAGTATGAATAGTCAAAGGTTCAAATTTTATTACATCATAAAAGAGAAGTACATAGTTTAGAGTTACAATTGGCAAAAAATAAATAGAGAGAAAAATCCGAACAACTCTACACCTTCTCCTTGTCTCCCAAAACTTTCTCGGGAGGCTGGGACGAGGAGGTAGGTTGCTCGAATGGCACAGATGGTTGCTCGATGGGTGCTGGAAGTTGCTCGGTTGAAATAATGGATGGTTAAAGTTGCTCGCAGGAAGACTGTACAACTGGGGGATGAGAAATTTGATCTCCCATCACCATAGAGGATTCCTCAGAGGCAGCTTCGTCCTCTTCTTCGGGAGTTGGAGGGGGGCCAGGGACGTGTCGCTGAAACAGGTCAGAATTTTCATCAATATTCATCTCTTTCAAAGTAGCGACCCAGCCGTCCCTAAAGTACTTAAGGCTTCCATATTCCACTTGTGACATCATGGAAGCCAGATCCTTATTCCATCCTTTATCCCAGCCAGCGCTGAAGGACTTCTTAATAGACATTTTCCTTTTCACTTTCTTTGAGGAAATCTTCTCAGTCACGAGTTCCTCGGCAGCTTTCAATTTCTTTTCTGCCTCATCCTTTTGATGACCAACGTCACGAAGTCTACCCAGCTCTTCCTCAACAGACTTGAGCTTACCTTCAAGCTCCCCAGCATTTTGGAGCTTCCCTTCGATCTCTTTATTCTTACTTTCTAATTCTTTTATTTTCTTCTCCAATCCCTTAGAGACCTCAACAGCCTGATCCCTCTCCTGCTCAGTCGAATTGAGCTGCTTCTCCCAGGCAGCTTTATCATCAACGTACTTCTGATGAGAATCCTTCAGAGACTGCATCAGACCCACCAAAGCTTCCTCTACACCTGACGAGGAACTTGAAACTTTAATAGCTCCATCCTTATTCAAAATTGTATCGAAACAAGTTACCAACTGGGAAAAGAAAACAATAGCAAGTCAGTGCAAATATATAATAGCGGAAAAATGAAAGTTTAGGACAATAATACTTACAGAAGCAATATGACGAGCAACCAATGTGGTAACCATATCTCGAGAAATATTTTCTTCAATACCTTGGATCTCGGGGATGATCTAAGATTTCACTGAGCTCATGGCAGAGCTCGGAGCAATGAAAGTGGGAACACCACTTCCAGTAGTTGGAGGCTGAGAGATGGATTCAACCAAATTGACCGAGGAGCTCTTCTTCAGCCTCTTCGGAAGAGCATCAACAGTCTCGACCAAGGATGTACTCTTAGTCGGGGATATGACAATAACCTCTCTTGGAGCAGCGACTTTTCTCGGAGCCACTGGGGCTTCTCGGCAACCTTCATAGTAGCAGCCGGAGGAGGTGCATCAATTTTTCTTGTCCCTTCTTCTAGGATATCATGTTTATTTTTCTTTGCCTCTCGAGCAATAGAGGCAGATTTCTCGAAGAGGGCAGGAGCTCTTCTTATCTTCATTCTTTCACTCAGGGGAATATGTGACTCAGGTGAAGAACTTGCAGAAGCTGGTACTGGTTCTACGTCACTTATCACCGAACGAGCAGTAAAAGACGAGGTGTAACTCTTATACTACAACAAATATGAAGCTGATCTGATATGCTCGTCGGCAACACTCTGATGCAAACCCCAGATAAGTTTCAGATGTTTTAAATTAACTTCTATCTCTTTTGGAGATTTTCTCTTGCTGCCAACTACAAATAAATCAAAATTAAAATATCAGTGACACATTTTATCAAACACAAAGGAAGCATAATTTCAAAAATAAAATAAAATAAAAACAACCTATCCCATTGCCATAGGGAGGGCATCTAGGACCCTGATACACATCATTTTCAGTTAGTGGAGGGTGTTGCCAATTTTTCATAACAACACCGTGCTCGAAGTAATCCCTATTGGCATCTGGGAGATTGACTACTAGAGCCCTATTTAAAAACCTAGTTTTTAAATAAAAAGTATTGTCACCAATAGCCCATCTATAACAAAACATAATTTCTGGAATTCCTATACGAGTTCCATGAATCTGATTTAACCTATGAACTCCATTAACTATTCTCCATGTATTGGGGGCTATTTTTGCAGGAACCACATCAAAATATTGACAGAATTCCAGACACAAAGGGTTTGGGGGAAAAGAAAAGCCACATTCAGCTATGAAGAGACTGGGGAACCAATGTCCCTTAGCCAAACGAAAATAATCTGAAGGTTCAGAAAGTTCCTCCATAACAACCCATGAAAGAATAGAGAAATCAGAACAAAACTTATCAAGCGACTCAACAAGGTAAACCATGATGAATAAAGGAAATAAAAGAGAAAGAAGAAGATATTACAGGAAAAAGATGGATCTATTGACAACGAACGATGAAAGGGATGAACGCACAAGAGAGAGAGAAAATGGAAAACTCAAAGATACAGATTTGAAAAAGTAGAAGACGATATGATTTTCTGCAACGCTTAAATACCTTACCTTGGGAAAAGGTAAAAATAATGATTATAAAGGGAGACGTTTACGTTACCGGCGGCTAAAAGGACAAAAAGGGCGCGAAGATCGAAACAGTTAAGAAAATTCAAAAAGTCTGATTCCATGAATTCGAAAAGAAAAAATAAATGTGAAGAAAACACTCCTAAAATTCAGGATGATTATTTAATCCCGCCATATTTCAAGAAGAATGTTCCACACTCCTCATTCTCGAATTGTGAAATATTGGGGGCTTCTGTTAATACCAAATTTAATCTGCTGACATGGCTCAATTAAGTGGAGACACATGTAAATCTGCGTGGTAATAACAAACACTTCTGAACAACACCTTGACTTAGAGGAACTCAATTTCCCCGACCAACTCAGACACTCCGAGAAGTAGTTTCTCTCCGAGGAACTTTACTGCACCGAGCAACTCATGGATACCGAGATACTTAGGCGGTCTGAGCAGCTTAGGCGGTCCGAGCTGCACCTCGATCAGAGCATTTATTATCAAAAGATTAAGAGGATTAAATGCGCATTAAATACTGATTATTATCATACAGATGTATACGCTTATTGGACAACTATGTATGATCCTTTCTCGTGTACAGCCTCACGGCTATAAATACATTGTATCATCCTCATTGTAAGGGGACCGAAATGTCTGGAGATAAATCCTACCTCGAGAATTTCCAAACAGTCAATAATAACACAAACAGTAGACGTAGGCCATTCGTTTAAGGCTGAACCACTTTAAAATCTCTTGTCTTATTTATTTTTTATTTATGATTAAACAATTAGAGATAATCTAATTTTTTACATCAACACCATGTCTATAATTACTTCACTGAAACCAAATTTCCTCATAACTTGGAGAAGATAGTGCCATGAAACTCTATTATACACTTTCTCCATATCTAGCTTCAAAATAGCCTTTAAGCCATGAATTTTCTTCCCAAGATCATTTGCCATTTCTTGTGCCAATAGAATGTTTTCTAAGATCCCTCCACCCTTTATAAATCCACTCTGATTGGGAAATATGATGGATGGAAGAAGATTACCAAATCTAGAGTTTAGAAGTTTGGTAATGATTTTGAAATTAACATTACAAAGGCTGATTGGTCTGAAGTGGGAACAGAGAGAGGGGTTGTTTATCTTAGGAATAAGAATTAAAGTAGAGCTAGACTAGCTTTGAGGGATTTTAGCCCCTGTAAAATAGATGAGAATACCTTGTATAAGGTCATGTTTGATTATTTCCCAGAACTTAGTATAAAAAAACTCCCATAACCATCAGAACCTGGCATACTGTCCTTATTAAGGTCTTTAGCAACTTATAGAATTTCTTCTTCAGTTAGAAAGGTTGTGAGAATGGCATTTTGATCCTCTGAGAGCACATGGGGGATATAGTTCAACAATTGGGGATAATTACCAGTAGGTTCTGTAGTAAGTTGATCTCGAAAATGATGAATAAAGGTCTCTTTAATTTCAGTCTGATCATAATGCTAGTTTAAGCTATCATATTTGATCTTATGAATGCTTAATTGATTCCTCTTAGCTTTAACAGAGGAATGAATTTTTTTAGAATTGGAGTCACCATCTTTAAACCATTTTAGATTTGACCTTTGTCTCCAATAGGTCTCCTCATCTTTCATAGCATGGTTAAGTCTGGCTTTAGTATGCTATAAACGGGTTCTGTTAATATCACTGGGGTTCTGCTCAAACAAGACTTCTTTTCTTTTCTTATAAGCTCATCCTCTAGGTCAATAACAATCTGAAACACATTTTTAAAAGTGTTTTTGTTCCATTCTCTAAGGCATTTATTCAATCTCTAGAGTTTTAAAGCAAATATTTTCATTGGAGGTGCTTCAATAGGCTCATCCCATGAAGATTTGATGATGTCTTGAATATCCTTATGATTACACCACATTTGCTGAAATTTAAAAGTCTTTGGTTAGTGGTCCATGGAGGTTTTAATGGAAATAAGGAGAGGGGAGTGATCTGAGCAATGTTTATGAAGATGTCGTATAGAAGTTGATGGAAAAGCACTATTCTAACTGTTATTAGTAAGACCTCTGTCAAGTCTTGGTAGAATAAGGCCATCTTCAATTCTGGAATTACACCAGGTAAACTTAGAACCTATGAAGCCAATGTCAATTAGACCATTGGAGGAAATTACATCCTTAAAATCTTGGACAACATGAAAATCGATATCATTACCCCCAATTTTTTCTTCCTGATCAGTCACAACATTGAAATCTCCAATGATAAGGTGGGGCAAATCTTTAAATTGGTTGCATGTTTGATCTCTAAGGTCCCAAAAAGGGTGTCTCTCTAGTTTAGTGCATTTAGCATAGACTAAAGAAATAACTATAGGATCTTTAAATAACTGATGTTCCAACTTCAAACACAATAATTGATCATCATCTTTAAGAAGGCTAACATTCAAATCAAACTTAAAAAAAAAAACAAATCTTTCCAGAAAAATTTGAAATACATCCCTTAAAACCCCATTTGTGTTGATAAGTTGAAATAGTATCTTTGTTAACTTTTGGTTCCAGTAAAGCAAGTGCAGGTAGCTTATGGATTCTAATGAGATTTTTAATTATTCTGTTAGATGGGGAGTTGGCTACCCCTCTGACATTCCAGTATATGAGATTTAACATTGATGAGTACTGGATTTGAAGCTAGGGTTGGACTTAACACCTGATCTGGTTATTCTTCTGAAAAGAGGATCAAAAGATTTGGTGGATTTGACATTGGTTAAAGGTATGATTTGGTCTAAGTTTGATTAATTAGGTTCAAAGACTTTGAGGTTGGGTTGGTCTTGGTTGGATATGAGGTTGGCTTTGAGGTTAGTTTTAATTTCTTTGTAGGTTTCTGAATCTGAGGAGTATAGTTTCTCAGCTGCAATATGCTTTTCAGAGTCAAGAAGAGTAGAGTCAATTAGGAAAATATTGCCATCATCAACATTGATCTCCTCTACTTGATCACTGTCATGGAGGTTACCAGTATGTGTGGTAGCTAAACTGGTCTTGGTTGGGAAAACTTCGAGAGCAGTGTCTTTAGCAGTTGCTGCAATGGATTTGGTTTGGTCAGGTAGCTTTTCTCTGGGCAATTGATTGAAATCTTGGCTCTAAGGTTCCATGTTGGTAGTTGTAGTTGTCGGCTCCTTATGGAAAACTATGCTAAGAGGAATATCAGAGGTAGTCAGCACTGGGGTATCTTCATCTTCAACATGAATTGCAGAAAACATATTTAAAGTAGCGATGATGTTTTCCTTTCTAGCAGTAGGTTTTATCTTATTGGTTTTGATCGGCCATTCATTTTGGGGTTGGGGTTTGTGAAAATGCTTTATTGGTTTTTGTAAATTTGTAGGATTAGAAGATGGACTAGGTTTTGAATGGTTCTTGAAAATGCAATCCTGAGTGGTATGACCTTTCTTCATACAAACAATAGTATGGGGGGGGGGGGGATGTTAATAAAATATTTCTTGCCAAAAACCATTATCCTCGTTGCCAATCCAAACTCTACACGGATTTGATTCAATCAAGTTTAATTAACCACAAACTCTAGCAAGACTTGGCCTATTAATAGAGATAGTAGGGGAATCCATTTTAAGAGGAGTACCTATTAGCTGTGCAATTGAGTATAAGGCAGATTTTGCGAATAGATGAATAAGAAGGTTTGGAAATTTTACCCATACAGGAATTATAGGACTCTCTTGATATATTTTAAATGTTGGAGACCACTTAAAAGTGTGCATGGTGAATTTACCAATGTACCATTTCTCTCGAAGCCATAATCGAACAAAATCCTCTTCACAGTTGAGTCTGATCAAGATGTGCTTTGAGTCTAAAAGCCCTACGGTGCATGATGTCTTAAAAGAGAAAGTAAGAAGGGTTTTACGAATTATATCTAATGATGGGCGACCATGGGAAAATTTTCCAGTAATGGAGTGTTTAAATGGTTGTGCAAGAATCTTGATATCATCTTGAGAGAAGTTCACCACTGGTTCTGCTTTAAAAAGATATGGTTGTTTGAGTGAGATGTCTTGAGTTGTATTGGCTGCTACTACATTAGCGAATGATTTTGTTCAAGGTGTTGTTTGAGATTGAGGATGAGGAGGTTTAGGATTCATGACTGGAGATGATGAAGAAGTTTGGGCTGCCATGCAACCTTAGATTTTTTAGGGAGTCGCCCTAGAATCGTCCAGGGAGAGAGAGTCTTAATGATCCGAGATGAAAGTGGTTTATGGATTTAGCTAGAGATGAAAGTGGTGTATGGATCACTGATTTTATAGACAAGATGCAAGGTGTAATATGCACACTAGAGGCTGAAATTGAAGGCATCTACCATGGTCTTAAGCTGGTCCACGAGTGAGGATGAGAAATGCACAAATTTAAGCTTACTCTCAAATCGCGGTTAGCCTCGTCAACAAAAGGGACTCGATCAACCAAAATAATGCAATCATCATTGAGAATGGCACAAATTGAATCCTACTCTCAAATTGTGGTTAGCATTATCAACAAAAATGATGCGGTCAACCACACTAACTTAAACATCATTGAGAATTACATTGACCTCAAGAAGCCCATGAAAGCTGAAATTTCTTATGTTTTGTATGAAGACAATAGATGCGCCGACTGACTTGCTAAGGAAGGATCCAAACAAAAGGAGCCTTTAGGATCCCAAGATCAGCGAAAGAAATTGTTGAAAGATGATGTAAATGGTCTCCTTATGAAGAGAGAAGATTATTTTTGTTTTTTTTTTATCCCTTTCTTTTCGATTTCACCAAGAAAAATCACATTACTCTCTCTCTCTCTCTCTCTCTCTCTCTCTCTCTCTCTCTTACCCGTCATTGTGTACATATACATTAATTTTCAATAATCCTTCTTAATTCCAACTCGTTTTATGTCACTCTTTGACATTTTATGAATGAATTATCAATGTTTACAAAAATAATTTGACATCAACCGATGTATTCGTGACATGTCAGTATATGATAAAAATTGACTGAAAATCAATAATCAACTTAAAATTTCTCTAATAAACCTTCTTGCATGTTTATGGATAGGTATAGTGTATTTATTGTACCAAAATTTGATATTCTGTCACCTTGTATATAATAATAAGACAACAATAAAGAACTTAAACAATATCATTTGCTTGCGAGCTTATAAACTCATAACTAAAACCCAGAGACCCACCATATTCCATCTCAGGCCATATGTTAAGAGTTATTTGACACGAACTTATAAACTCTGTGCTCAAACCTAGAGACTCACTTTACGTGATGTGTTCGATTGCTATTCGCCAAATTTATCTTAGTGTAATATGAACTAGGGATGCAATTATGAGTAATTTTTTGAGTAAATCACGTGCAATTTTGATTTTGCACAAATTATATACAATTGTAAATTTTGCTTAAATGTTTACCTTTTAGAAAACCAAAATTGAGGAAAGTGATACACTATATATATAAAAGATATTAAGTTAATGATTAGACTCCATAAAAGAAGGTAGAATGAGTGGAAAATAATAATGATGTGATCGTATATTGAGTGTATAAAATACACTTTTTTCTTAAATATATGTATATTTTATATAAAGTATCTATGTGCAGTCTTATAGAGTATATTTATTATTGTATAATATTATTGTGATTTTCTTAATTATTAGTGTAAAGGATCACAATTTAGTGTATGAAAAATGTGTTTTTTCCATCTTATCTTTGGATCTCCTAAATGCCTTAAAAAAAAAATAATTATGCAATTGAAGAGCATATCAACTATCGTATTCACACAGTATCTCGAACTTAACAAACAAGGAAAGTATGATGTAGATTATATAGTGTGGGCTATCTTCCATGAGTATGTGTTGAATAAAGAATTAGATTAAAAGAAATTGAAAGGAAATAATTCTAAGAAAAATTAATCTCTTATTATCAATTAGAATATAAGCTTTCACTTATAATTGACCTACAATTTATACATTTTATAAAGGGCTTAAAAGACAAAAACAAAACATAAAACTACAATTGAACCCTAAATAATTATAAATAATTAAACATGAATATATTATAATAAATTCTTGTTCCTTTGTTTCCTCCAACCATGCCTCTTGTTATACCCATTCACGATCCGCTTCAATAAGATATGAAATAACATTATGCCATATGTTTCAATTTTATTGAACGTGCCGAAATACATAATTGTACCATCATTACACTTAGACGTTGTTTGATGCATAGGAGAAAATGTAATGGATAGATTGCAAGTTATCAAATCATAACAGGATAACAACAATTTCACCTCCTACATGAGATGCATTTATCTCATAAGTCTCATTAATTGTATATGGGGGAACTTATTTTACCTTAAATTTAATTTAATCCAACACTATATACAAGTAGAAATAAAATATAATATATATACATATATTAAAAAACGGTGACTCCAACAATAGCTTTGCAGTGTGGCAGATCAATTAATTAGTTCCCTTCTCTAACTAATATGCCAAATAACTCACGCCCCTCGTTCTCCAAGTGTATTTATTCCAAAAACTTCTTTTAATCTTCTTATCAAAGCCTTTTTGTCTACCATCCAATGCCTTAGGGTTTCACTACATTGAGGTGAGCTTAGGTGGACGTGCCCAAGTTGCTGCCCTATCACCAAAACAACTCACAAATTGGTAAAATTTCAAAAATTTCTTCACACTTGACTGCAAAAGGGAAAACCCCTCCTCTTTAGGTTTTATTTCACATTTTTCATACTCACTCAAATGGCGATTGGGAATCTTGATATTTTAGGTGATCGAGAATATGGGCAGGATGTCCGTACTCAAAATGGTACTTACACATCTCTCTCTCTCTCTCTCCACATATACATGTTTATGTTTGTATGTATTGATTTGTTGGGATTGGACGGTTGTGGCGTGACAAGCAGTTGGAAATATTGTTAAATGCTCACTTAGTCATGTTGGTCTTGACGAGGTATTCTAATCCCATTCTCTTTATGTATATTTATTTATTTCAAATTATAGTTATGTAACCATTATTGTTGTTGTTAGAGAATATCTAGGTTAATTTTTTTCTTTATTGGTATGTTTTTGAAATCATGGGCCTTTTTAAAAGGGAAAGGTTTTTTTGGAGTGTCACAAGTTAATAATGAACCAAATTTTACCAATAAACCAAATTTGGGATGGACAAATCTTTGATCTTGACCATCGATGATATGTTTTTTTCAAATAACAATTTTTAGTTTGGGATGGATGTAATGTTCATAAATCATGGCTTCCATAATTTTTTCACATCCATATAAAATATATCCGCTCCACGTCGATGCTATTAAAAATTGATATTTAATTCTTTCCAAAAAGTTAGTTGTTCAATTTTAGACTAAAGTAGAGATGTTTTTTAATAAATATGTTGGTAGGTTAAATGAAATTTAACATTTATATTAGTATTTCGGTCTCTGTAACAATAAGATGATGGAATTGGACAATTAGGGGGAGGGGGTGAATGAATAAGCAATAAAATTTAAATTTTTGTTGCATTCTTGCTATTTTATGATGATTAATTATCTCTTTGTTACATTTAAAAAATTATTTTGTTCAAGTAGTTAACTTTTGCTTTAGTTTGTCAATCATATGTTTTGAATATTTTTTTTATATGCCTATATTAAAATGTAGTTTTTAGGAATCAAAATTATAATATGGTTCACTATTTCTTTATATTAGCAAATTTATACTTTTAGAATGATTATAAGATTGTTAGATATTTGAATGTTTTCCCCATCTTTGTGGTTCTGATACCAAAGTTGTCCCGATCTTATTTTACATACCATTAACCCTTGTGTTTCATTCGTTTTTTATACCAGAGTGAACTAATGGGAAAGCATTAATGAGTGTTTAAGGATCTCAGTAATAACAAATTTGAATGAACATTCCATTTATGTCATGCTCATTTGTTAACTAAACTCTCTCAAAACCGTGTATTCCTAAACGAGTAATGCTACACATACAAATAATTTTTTTTCATATAAACTCATGTGACAACAATCAGTTATCATGTGGGTTAATACTTTTAATGTTTATATTTTTTTCTCTTCATTATCAATTGGTGCCACATTAATTTATATTAAACAAAGTTGTATACTTCAGTGTATTTTTTTTTTTGAAAAACATTGTATACTTTAGTTGTAAACCTAGCATCTTTTATTTCTAAAATTATATTAAAATTATCATATCCCACGTATATCTTGATTAAACTGAACTTTTATACTAACTTTAATATGCTTTAACTTTTTGTTTCCGATAAACATGGAGGTGGGGTTTATTGTTGAAAGGCATATAGACAAATATATTCACGAGGGGAAGGCCAACTCATTGCAAATATGGGATGAGTTAAGGGGACAAAACTTCACAAGACCCCCACCCAACCTTGAGTCATGTTTACTCTTGAACAACAATCCAATGCAATTTCCAATCAATGAGAGCATGGAAATTCCATGCTCTCTTTTATAAGGCAAAAATGTGATTTTTTTTACTTTGTAGCTATATGGTTTTGTTCGTTTCTTTATTTTGGCAAGTTGGGTTTTATATCACGACGAGATTGGCGGATATTAATTTCTGCTTGGATTTAGACATTCCGCCAGTCATTGGGACGTATTGACGGGTTCACGAATTCAATTCTAGGACCATTCTAATTATGCACAAATATATATATCACTTATGTGGGATTTTAACATTTTAGTTAGAAAATGACCTCATGCAATTATAGTTAACCACTTATTCAGTTGCAATTTCAAGACAGTAGGCATGGGTCATGTTCACTCTCATTTGCTTAATTTATTTTGAGATGCAATTCCAAATTATTGTGCATTGGATATCTTTTTGTGACACTAAGAATGCCGCGTTAACAAGGTTAAAGTGTCGTGACAACATGTAGTATAAGGAAAACTTTAGATGAACCACATCTAGCCCGCCTGGAGACCGCATTTTACCGTTTTTTTTTAGCTTTTTATTCTTTTGTTCATATAAAAAAGAGTTTTTTATATGAAAAAAAAACAGTTTTTATATTAAAAAAAACAGTTTTCCTATTTATATAAAAATTATTATTTTTTATTAAAATTAAACAACTTTTAATTAAAATTAAAAAAGCTATTTTTTCATAAATAAAGAAAATTATGTTTATTAATAAAAAAATCTATAAAATGATTTTTTCAATAAAAAATATCGCGATTAATTAATGTATCATTCCCGGACCCACATTCCCGGATCCAAATCATTTGTTGAATGTGGGTGTGCGCCATCGGCACTAATTAATCGCGATATTTTATGGGTCTGCGCTAGCGGCACTAATCAATTGCGATATCATGTCAAAAACATAATTTTTTTATTTATAAAAAAAAAATATTAACTTTAATATAAAATTTACTTTCAATAAAAAAAATTATTTTTTTAGATTAATAGAAAAAACTGTTTTTCTATATGAAAAAACTATTTTTTTATATAAAAAACTATTTTTATATTAATTGTTACACACAAAAGAATAAGAAAGTAAGGAAAAAAAGGGGGAGGGGGGGTGAATGCAGTTCCCAGGCGGGTAATGTAGAATCACTCGTAGTATAAAACCTATGGCCCTACGAGTCAAACGATACCAGTGGTGATGACCCGTGTCATTATCCTTTTCAAGGAGAAGCAGATTAGGCCTTAGCAGATAGGGCAACACCCCATATATTATATTTTTACGTATTTTGTTGAAAATGTATAATATATAATATCTTATAATAGTATTACTATATTTTATTGAGTGGTCGTATTATTCTTTACATTGCTATGTTTAATTAATACTAACTTCAGTGACGTTTAATTCTACACAAGAGGTTATTTGTAATTGATTTTAACTTTTATCAAACTTAATGATATAATAGGTAATTTGTTATTAATTATAACTTTAATATAACTTAAATTTACAAAGTATTAACTGTGAATTTACTATTTTTTTAAGATAAATCGGGCACAATCGTGCGGCACTCCATCTTCAGTGTGAACCATTGGTGATGAAAACCACAACGCGTCTTCCTCTGGGTCGATAAAATAAACTAATCTCAAATTAATCGTTTCAAATTTTTATCCTGATTAATTATTTATGCAAGGCCAATATATTAATTCAAATTCGAATTTATTAAAACAAAGTAAATAATCGGTTTAATTTGTTCATAAACAAATTAATTAAGTCAATTTTATAATATAACAATTAATTAATTATGTCCAAATACCATATGAGGTGACGAAAATTAACAATGGCAGAAAGTAAAAGCAATCACACAAATAGGAACACGATTATTTAACGTGGAGACCCTCTTGAAAAAAATCACATGTACTCACCCCATACACAAGTCCATTAGTACACAAATTTAAGAAATTACAAAAGGACACGAACGGCTTACAACCCATAATTAGACCACAACCACAAATCATTATCGTTTCGAACTATAAACCTCTGCAGTACTAGTTCTGTCAATCTCCACCATAACTTTGACTTAACAGCCGCAAACCTTGGGTCACGGTATCCACCGATCTATAAAAAAGATGTATTTGTTCGAATCTCCACACCAGCTATAATTCCTAATTCACCACTCTTGTAAACATGTCTTAGATCGCAACCAGGGGTGGATCTGTATGGGGCCGAGGGAGTGAGAGACTCCCCCTTGGTTTTTCAAAACTAATTATCGAGAAAAAAATCCAGGGGTGTTTTGTGTGAAAAAAATGGAAGGTGATTTTTAAAGGGTTTTGAAACTTCAAGGGGTAGAAACTTAATGAAATTTAATTTAACTTAAAACATAAAAACGTTTCTCTTCATTTCTAATGTGTGGAGGCTCTCATCTCTACTTACAATCTCAATCGCACCGTCTCCCTCCAGCCCTCACCTCTCTTCGATGTCCTAATGTCTTCCAGCCCATCGTCGCCAACTTCGCCTGCTGTAGGATCCTTTGGTCTCACCTCCTTCGGTGTTATTGCTCTCCACTCAGGATCATTCGTTTAGAAGAACGAACGAACTAACCGACCCTTTTTTGTTTGAATGTTGAAGTTTGTATATTGTTAAGTCCAGAACATTTAATGCTTTGTTTGAATCCTAATTTGAATGATGTTTGAAAGCATTAGTTAAATAATGTTGTTTGAACCACCCGGCCTCATTAAATGTTATTTGAAAGCATTAGTTAAATGAATTTTTAATGTTATTAGTTAAATGTATAGTTAAATGTACTGTTATATGTTATTAGTTGAATGTATTATTAAATGTAATTTTAGACAAAATATTTTTAGACAGTGATAGATATGCAACTTCAAGAGTTGAATAGTCACTTTAATGAGGTTAATGCGAAGTTGCTTTTATGTATATCATGTCTTGATCCGAGCGGTTCATTCTCCACATTTGATAAGTAAAGATTACTTCAGTTTGCAAAATTCTACCCGGGTGAATTTTCACCACTAGAGCTCATAGAACTTGGATATCAACTCCAAAACGTTATAAATATTGTACACGGTGATGAAGCATTTTATGATTTCAAGGGGATTCGCGGGCTTGCTAAAAAAATGATTGAAACGAAGAAGCAACAATTGTTCCCATTATTATACTTGTTTGTAAAATTTGCCTTAATATTGTCAGTTGCAACTTCAGGCGTTGAAAGAGCATTTTGTACAATGAAGGTCATTAAGAGTTCATTGCGTAACCTAATGGGAAATGATATTATGAACGATTGTTTGGTAACTTCCATCGAATAAGATATTTTAAGAATATTGACGCGGAAGATTGTAACAACCCAGACTTTTGAGCGACTATTTTATATTATTTTGCCTGATGGGCTAATTTTATAAAATAGAGGAAGTTGGGGTAAATAATATTTCCCTTGATGTTAAGGGATAATATTTACCATGTTTTGTCTATTTACCGTTATGAGAAGGTAAATGACATTGTATTGTGTTTTATTACGTCATTGTACCTTAATGTACTTTAAACGACGGTTATAACTTGTATTTAAACTTGAGCATAATAAATGAAATAAAATGAACTTGGAACACAAAATTGTTGTACGTTACTCCGAATGCCAAAATAGGGGGTGCGGTTGGTTTTAGAATAGTCGAGATAGTCAATATAGGTGCCAAGTTGTATTTTTGAGTTTCGAGCACTTTTGACGTGTTATGACTCAATTATGTGGTTACGAGTCATTTTAATGGTACATCAACATTTAAAAGAGGGGAATTTATGTAGAACACGATTAAGTCTCCCAACCCTTTTATTTTCCCATTCTTATGTGATAAGCGAAGAGAGAGAGAGAGAGAGAGAGAGAGAGAAGAGAACTTGGGAGAAATGGGAGAAAAGAGAGAGAAATGGAAGATTAGAGCCGGAAATCGTTGCTACCGGAAGAGAATCCGAGACTACAAACTCGAGGCAAGTTTCTTACTTGCTAGATATTGATCTAATGTGATAAATTGCATGTATAGTTATATTTTTTGAGATTTAAACCATTTTTGGTATTTATAGGTTTTTAGTGATTCAACCCTTAAATTTGTAGTTTAACTTGATTTGAGTTGGGAAAATTAGTTAATTATTGTGTAGGATTGTTATGGTAGAATTGGTTAAGGTTGAGGTTGGAGGAAATGGAGGATTTGAGGTTTTGGGAAAATTAGGGTTCTTAAACCCGTAGCCCAAATTCGGCAAATCTGCAGGGCCGAATCGATTCGGCCTTAGGGCGAATCGATTCGGATAAGGGGAAGGTTACAGGTCTGGGTAAACCGAATCGATTCGGCTAAGGTAGAATATTGGTTTTACTCACCGAATCGATTCGCTTTTGGGCGAATCGATTCGGATGCCCTATTTTTGTGAGATTTTTCTAGTTTTGTTTTAGCCTTTTTCTTTTAGGTCCAAGGTTTAGGGACCTTCCTTTGGGAAGTAATGAAGAATCCTAGAGGGTAGTGTTGTGTGAAGAAATGTCCAAGGCTGGCAAGGGGATAATTGGGCTTATTCTAAGGGTTAATTTATGTAGGTTAATATCCGAATGATATAGGAAGTTACCCTAAAATTAATAGAAGATAAAATGATAATGTTTGGGACTTTTGGGAGACTATTATTGAGGGAGACTCACTTTGATGATTTATGGTATGGTGCTGGACTCTTGGAGACTAGTTTGAGGATATTGGCATGTCGGGTCATAGGTCATTAATAAAACATGACTTAAAGAATAAGAAATGCACATTCTAAGAATTTGGTACTTAATGGCTAAGTATAAATGGTTTTTGGGAATGTAAAAGTGAATGATTTCAAAATGGAAAAGTGATTTTTTTCATAAATGATAATTTATGTAAACACGCCTCTTTAAATCGCTATCATAAGGGAAGTTGCGTGCGTGAGGTGAAGCCCCCTGGCTAATGAATGCAGGGTGATATAGTCCTCGACCATATGACCGGTTATTGTATATTTATTTTGCGCTAGTGAGGTAATTACGGGTGTGGTTATGACTCACTCGCAAGGTATATGGCCACTTCCCGACGTTGCGTTAGGATCCCAGGTTGTCTTGGTGATAGGACCTGGAAGATGATAGCCATTTCGAGACGCGCACAGTGGAGAAACCCGTACGGGCGATCTTAGAAACGTTATATGAGATAAAATATAGCTATCTATAATAATGTGGGACATTATTATTGATTAAAGAATTTTATGATGATAAAATGGCTTTAAGCACATTTCCTGGATGGAAGAAGGGAAATGGGAAGTTAAATGCATTTTCCGGATGGAAGAAGGAAAATGGGAAGATAAAAGATGAAAAAGCATTTTTATATTAATAAACCTGCTTTAAATATATTTCTTAGATGGAAGAAGGGAAATAGACTTTGTAAAGAAAGTAATGAGATAAAATTATTTTGGTAAACATTTGATAAAATGAATTACCACTTATGTATTTCCTAATGAGGAAAAGAATTATGTATTTAGATTGTGGGAAATGGAATTGAAGTCTCCTTGAGTAGATGTAGATGAGTTCTTCCATGATTATATGATTATTGATCGTTGCATTGATATTGCGATAGGTTGTGCTTTTAGAATGAGAGGTGAGAACCTGTATGATTTTTACTGCGAGGGATATTTACGCTCATAACTGTCATGCATTTTAGTCACATGGTAATCATATCAAACCGGGCCCTAACCCATCTATATTTATTTATTTTTCATGCAACTCTTTGTCCGTTCAGTTGCTCCTCCGCAAGGGACGCCCGTATTGACCTCTCCATTTCAGTGGTCTTGGAGCTATAGCATTTTGTGGATATTGTAGGATATTTGTATTGGACGCTTCTTTCCATTGTACTCTAGTTATGTTCAGTTAGTTATTCGGGCGTGTTGCCCAAGCTTTGTAATTATTTATTATATACTGTGATATTTAAATTGTAATACTCAGTGTAACCTATTTGTATTAGACTGTTAACCGATAGCTTATTCGGTTATTGATTTATGCATATTGTATTCTATTACTCGTTGATTTTTGGTATCCACCGTTTTTGCAAATGGGATTGTATAAGTGTTTTTCTTTTACTTATAAAATTTAAATTTGACAGTCTGTTTTCTAAAATAACTGGTGGTTATCTCGTACTATTATTTTAATCGACAGTGATGCTAAGAATGGTCCATCTATGATTCCTGTGATTATTGGAGTATTGGGCTGGCCACCCCTTATTTTAGTAGGCGGGTTATCACAGATAGTATCAGAGCATCAGGTTCTAAAGTCCTTAGGAATCTGTGCAGACGTACTACGCCTTCAGTGTTACTTTTGATTTGATATAGAGCCTTAGGATTAAGAATGTTGATTTACTCTTGTGAGGTTTCGCTCTCCTGCTGCAGGGTAGGAATTTAGAAAATCTTTTGCACGCTCGTTTGAGATCCGTAGGTCGACTGATGAAGAGTTTTTGGGAAGGCCGTTATGAAGGTGCCATGAGATGGGATTTCTAAGAACTGTAAGTTGTAGTCGGGGATGAGGGCCACTTTAAAAGTCGCTCCCTTTGTATCATCATCTTATATTGCTACCGCGACTACCAAGTACAGTCCTCCAAGTACCGCTTCAAGTAGGGAGTGGTACTAAGATTGGGATTTCCAAGCAACATTAATTTAAAGACGAAAGGTCCTTTATGAGGACCACAGGTTGCAGGTGAGTCGGAGGGAGGAAGTGTAACCTCATTCGGTGGAGGCATAAGGCTTAGAAGTTTTGGCCTAGAGAGGGGTATATAGATGCCCATATGTGAGAATTAAGGAAAATTCTCACCCATTGGAGTAAGGTTGAGATGGAGGGAATGGTAGTCGCCATACCTTGGTGGAGCAGGAGGTTTTTGCCCATAGAGAAACCCTTTAGATATTTTCAACGACGAGTTTCTCTGGGATAACAAGAATGACGAGGAAGTAGATCCTCAATTATTCACACGAGGTTCGATAAGAGGTCGACCGTGAATAAAGAGGGGTACAATTAAGGAAACCGTGCACCGAAATAAGGTAGGCTCGTGGAAGAAAGAGCCTTTCAGTGGAATGATAGGCTCATGAACAAGTGTTGTTTAACACTTCGGGAGAATTAGTGTTCATAAAACCCCATCGCTAGACATCCACCCGGGGAAGACTCATTGAACTAAGGCGGGGGAGGCTGGTAGCATGCTCTCTTTTATTGAAGAAACTAGGGGAACCATGCATTTTGACCTTGTTGGTTGGAGAACAGGGGAAAGAGCAGGGTGCCTAGTTGGGGCATAGATGAAAGTAGTTTGGTTCGGTTAAGACTAGAATGTTGTGTCTGAGAACCATTGAAAGTGGCCAAAGAAATTGGCAAGAATGTTAGCAGGAGTTCCACCTTAGTTGAGGGTGGTACATTCTATATGATAAGGTGGAGTAGTATTTTATTAATCCTAGATTCGGGTGTGTAAATCGAGCTTGTGGTAGTATCGATGGTATTATAGTAAGTGTATCTATAAGACTTCCATGATAGGGAAGTTCTATATTTTCCTTCATTCGCTAAGGCGAGTGACGATATATATAAAGTATGTGTGGTATGTGTTACTCGTATTATATGTATTATACGAGTGGAAATATTCTTCATTTGGTTGGAGCGATAGCAAGCGAATAAATTGTGAGGCTATAGTAATTGTAGTTCCAGAATGGAACTAGTTGTTCTATAATATCTCACCTGGATACAGGATTGGGACTTTATAAAGATGGTTTAAGGTATGTAATGATTTTATTTTTATTCTATTTCATTTATTTTGCATGTATGATGTTGCCTTATCTCCATGACCAACAAAGTTAAGTAGTAATGTATAGGAGGGGTTCCTTGTTTGGATTTTGCTTTGCGAGACGCTCCACGCTCCAGGCATAAACCTTAACGACGTTGGGAGTGGAGATACGTTTCATTTTCTTTTCTTTTCTTTCTTTCTTTTCGTTGTTGGAATGCTGGGTTGGAAGGTTTAGCCGAGAACCACGTGATTGAGTGATTCAAGGGCTATTAAAGTGCGATATAGGAGCATTATAAATAGTTCACTCCTCTGATCGATGCGAGGGAGACCTAGATATGAAAGTCGGATAGAGACTTATGGTTATGCCTTAATGAGAAGGCCATTTAAAAAGATGTATGTATTAACATGGGGATAAAGTATTTGTAAGATTTTACAGAAAGTAAACGTCCGATTAGTTAAATTTTTAATTAATTGAAATGGTAGGATATAGAAGTAGAAGCGCATTAGTAGGGTTATGAGTTAGAATTTTAGCGGTCCCGATCATTTGTCTTAGACCGTTATATCTTGATGACCGACGATGCGAGGTAGTAGTGTAACAGGAGGGTTCCTTGTTTGGATTTCTCTTTTGCGAGACGTCCCACGCATGAAACCAAACGAATGTCGGGAGTTGGGAAATGTCTTGGACACTAGGGATATAATTAGGATAATACTTATATGACTCATTTAGGATATATATCGACCTTAGGAATTTTAGGACGTAAGGCCCTTAGGGCATGTGACGCGATTTTAGGAAGGCTATAAGGAATTGACCACGAGTAGGTTTATGGGTTAACTCTAAGAGAGACTAAGTCCCTAAAAATAAGATGTATCGAATTTTGAGCAATTCAAAATGTTTAGGACAAAGGAGATGAGGCCTCTCTTAGATAGAGAGTTACGTCGGTAATCTAACTTTCGGGGAGATAAAAGGATGAGCTGACTTTTACTCCTGCACTCGTATTGTTAAGATCGAGAATGGATTTAACGAACAAGTCTCTGCCAGGAATGGGAAGCATTAATACGGGAGCATGGACCCATTGTTTATGCGTCTCACAAACTTAAACCTCGTGAGAAGTATTATCCCACCCTTAATGTAGAGTTCATAGCGGTAGTACTCGCCTTAAAGAAATAGAAACACTACTTCCTGGGCAGGAAATTGAGTCTCTTTGCGAACCACAAGAGTTGTAGTATGTTATTGGAGTTACAGAGATGTTGTTTAAAGTTCGTAAAGGACTATCGATCGTATATTCCCTTTCACTAAGGAAATGCGGATGAGGTAGCTGATGCGCCGAGTAGAACACCCGTCGGAGAGTTTAGTGAAGGCATGGAAAGCCAAGTAGAATAAGCCTAACTAAGAGGACTTTATAGCAAGAGCATTCATGTCCGTGATTGACCGTTTCACCTACTAGTATGGAGACAGTAGTGGTGGAATAAGGAAGTATACTTTCGTGAACATTTTTATTAAATTTCCGGCACCGAAATGGTCATGATCCTATTTGAGGAAATTGGTGATCGTTTGACCAAATCTCTCTTTTTCGATCAATGTGGGAGGACTATTTATGAAGGAGTACGCTCAACTCTTTATGGTGGAGTAATGGAACTGTATAAGGTGCCTACCAATAGGGTGTTGGACCGAGACAAGATTTTTGTGTCAAGGTTTTGGGTAAAGTTTCCAGGAAGTAATGGGAACCAAATTTAGGTTGGGTACAACCCACCATCCGTAGATGGATTATTGAATGGAGGAAGTGAGTTAACCAAAATGTCGGAAGGCATACCTCGAATGTGTGGGGTTGGCTTAAAAGAAATATGGGGGTAGTAGCTTTTAGGAATCGAAGTTTCCTACGATGACTCGTATCATTTCACTAAAGGTATGCCACCGTATGTGGCCTTGTGTTGATTGGTTGAGTAGTTCGCCTGCCCGCTGGGTGGAATCGACGGACAATACATTCCTGGGACATGGGTGGTCCAGGAATATTTTTCTAATGATTGGGCTCATTGAGCCGCATACTTTCAAGGGCTACACCGACTCGTACAAAGGTTATGTAGTGTTAGTGTAGAAAGAAATTTGGGCTCATGTGATTCAGGAGAAAAGGCAGTTTGTGCCGAGTTATGTAGGCATCTTTCTTTTCATCGTAGAAAGGTAGGATCGATAGTTCATGAGGAATGACTAAATGCTATGTTAGAGCACGAAATATGTAGACTAAGATCCAATAGTGACGACCTTAGTCCAAGTCCAATGGGGACGCTACAATAACGAGGAGTTTGCTAAGGATGATAGAACGATAGTTTAGAACAGTATACCCTTAATATGATTATAGGGTACGCCTGAATTTTGAGGGCAAAATTCCCTTCTAAGGGGGGAGTATGTAACAACCCAGACTTTTGAGCGACTATTTTATATTATTTTGCCTGATGGACTAATTTTATAATATAGAGGAAGTTGGGATAAATAATATTTCCCGTGATGTTAAGGGATAATATTTACCATGTTTTCTCTATTTACCGTTATGAGAAGGTAAATGACATTGTATTGTGTTTTATTGCGTCGTTGTACCTTAATGTACTTTAAACGACGGTTATAACTTATATTTAAGCTTGATAAATGAAATGAAATGAATTTGGAACACAAAAATGTTGTACATTACTCCGAATGCCAAAATAGGGGGTGTGGTTGGTTTTAGAATAGTCGAGATAGTCAATATAGGTGCCAAGTTGTATTTTTGAGTTTCGGGCACTTTTGACTTGTTATGACTCAATTATGTGGTTACGAGTCATTTTAATGGTGTATCAACATTTAAAAGAGGGCATTTATGTTTAGAACCCGGTTAAGTCTCCCAACCCTTTTATTTTCCCATTCTTGTGTGATAAGCCAAGAGAGAGAGAGAGAGAGAGAGAGAGAGAGAGAGAGAGAGAGAGAGAGAAGAGAGAGCTTGGGAGAAATGGGAGAAAAGAGAGAGAAATGGAAGATTGGAGCCGGAAATCGTTGCTACCGGAAGAGAATACGAGAATACAAACTCGAGACAAGTTTCTTACTTGCTAGATATTGATTTAATGTGATAAATTTCATGTATAGTTATATTTTTGGAGATTTAAACCCTTTTTGGGATTTGTAGGTTTTTAGTGATTCAACCCTTAAATTTGTAGTTTAACTTGATTTGAGTTGAGAAAATTAGTTAATTTTTGTGTAGGATTGTTATGGTAGAATTGGTTATGGTTGAGGTTGGAGGAAATGGAGGATTTGAGGTTTTTAGAAAATTAGGGTTCTTAAACCCGTAGCCCAAATTGGGCAAATCTGTAGGGCTGAATCGATTCGGCCTTAGGGCGAATCGATTCGGATAAGGGGAAGGTTACAGGTCTGGGTAAACCGAATCGATTCGGGTTAGGGCTGAATCGATTCGGCTAAGGTAGAATGTTGGTTTTACTCACCGAATCGATTCGCTTTTGGGCGAATCGATTCGCAACCAGGGTCGAATCGATTCGGTCCTAGGGTGAATCGATTCGGATGCCCTTTTTTGTGAGATTTTTCTAGTTTTATTTTTGCCTTTTTATTTTACGTCCAAGGTTTAGGGACCTTCCTTTGGGAAGTAGTGAAGAATCCTAGAGGGTAGTGTTGTGTGAACAAATGTCCTAGGCTGGAAAGGGGATGATTGGAATTATTCTAAGGGTTAGTTTATGTAGGTTAATATCCGAATGATATAGGAAGTTACCCTAAAATTAATAGAAGATAAAATGATAATGTTTGGGAATTTTGGGAGACTATTATTAAGGAATACTCACTTTGATGATTTATGGTATGGTGTTGGACTCTTGGAGACTAGTTTGAGGATATTGGCATGTCGGGTCATAGGTCATTAATAAAACATGACTTAAAGAATATGAAATGCACATTCTAAGAATTTGGTACTTAATGGCTAAGTATAAATGGTTTTTGGGAATGTAAAAGTGAATGATTTCAAAATGGAAAAGTGATTTTTCATAAATGATAATTTATGTAAACACACCTCTCTAAATCGCTATCATAAGGGAAGTTGTGCGCGTGAGGTGAAGGCCCCTGGCTAATGAATGCAGGGTGGATATAGTCCTCGTCTATATGACCGATTATTGTATATTTATTTTGCGTTAGTGAGGTAATTCCGGGTGTGGTTATGACTCACTCACAAGGTATATGTCCACTTCCCGACATTGCGTTAGGATCCCAGGTTGTCTTGGTGATAGGAACTAGAAGATGATAGCCATTTCGGGGCGCGCACAGTGGGAAAACCCGGACGGGCGGTCTTAGAAACGTTATATGAGATAAAATATAACTATCTATAATAATGTGGGATATTATTGTTGATTAAAGAATTTTATGATGATAAAATGGCTTTAAGCACATTTCCTCGATGGAAGAAGGGAAATGGGAAGTTAAATGCATTTTCCGGATGGAAGAAGGAAAATGAGAAGATATAAGATGAAAAAGCATTTTTACGTTAATAAACCTGCTTTAAATATATTTCCTGGATGGAAGAAGGGAAATAGACTTTGTAAAGAAAGTAATGAGATAAAATTATTTTGGTAAACATTTGATAAAATGTATTACCACTTATGTATTTCCTAATGAGGAAAAGAATTGTGTATTTAGATTGTGAGAAATGGAATTGAAGTCTCCTTGAGTAGATGTAGATGAGTTCTCCCATGCTTATATGATTATTGATCATTGCATTGATATTGCGATAGGTTGTGCTTTTAGAATGAGAGGTGAGAACCTTTATGATTTTTACTGCGAGGGATATTTACGCTCATAACTGTCATGCATTTTAGTCACATGGTAATCATATCAAACCAGGCCCTGACCCGTCTATATTTCTTTGTTTTGAATGCAACTCTTTGTCCGTTCAGGTGCTCCTCCGCAAGGGACTCCCATATTGACCTCTCCATTTCAGTGGTCTTGGAGCTATAGCATTTTGCGGATGTTGTAGGATATTTGTATTAGACGCTTCTTTCCATTGTACTCTAGTTATGTTCAGTTAGTTATTTGGGCGTGTTGCCCAAGATTTGTAATTATTTATTATACTGTCATATTTAAATTGTAATACTCGGTGTAACCTGTTTGTATTAGACTGTCAACCGACAGCTTATTATGTTATTGATTTATGCATATTGTATTCTATTACTCGTTGATTTTTGGTATCCACCGTTTTTGCAAATGGGATTGTTTAAGTGTTTTTCTTTTACTTATAAAATTTAAATTTGACAGTTCGTTTTCTAAAATAATTGGTGGTTATCTCGTACTATTATTTTAATCGACAGTGATGCTAAGAATGGTCCATTTATGATTCCTGTGATTATTGGAGTATTGGGCTGGCCACCCCTTATTTTAGTAGGCAGGTTGTCAGAAACTTGTCCTTCAATATTTAGGGGAATATTGTAAATAATCAGTAGTATTTGCACTTTTTGGTTATGTATGAAAAATTCACATTTTATTTTACGACTTTTTTGTTATCAATTTTTATGATTAAATTTTATTTAGTTGTATCTTCCATCTTTTTTTTTCGATTTGGTTCCCCCCAACTAAAATCCTGGATCCACCACTAATCGTAACCCAAGTCAAATGGCTCACTAATCACGAAAATTTCCTCAAGCCTAGTTCATAACTAAGTCAAATCTCCATAAGTTATTATAATAAAATTATGGAATTATGGGTAATCGTGAAATTGAGATAATTGATAAACGCATGGTACAATGGATTAAATAATTGTAACACCACGTAAATTCGAGGACATTGAATTTAATTATTTTGGGAGAAATAGAAATCATATTAATTTGGATAAATTTTAATTTATGATTTGGAGAATTTATTTTAATCCGAGGATTTATTTAATTTGGAGAATTAAGACTTAATTATTCGAATTATTTTTATGTCACATTTTGAGGTCTAAACATTGGAGAATGTTATAAAGTATTTTAGATGTCAATTATGAGTATACAGTTGAGTCCAAATGGCTCGAGAATGTCAAAAAAGTTTACTCAAGGGTGGTAAATGGGTCACAGGGTATTTTTGGGCATAACCGGGCCCACATGGGGGTGTTTGGGCCATTTTAATTAGGCTCATATGACTAAAAACTGGATTTGGAGATAAAAACCTAAGTTTAGGAGTTGTGGGCAGCCATAACACAATTGTGAGAAATCTGAAAAAGTAGAGGAGCAAAAAGGGAGAACTCTTGGGAGCCAAAATGAATAACTAGGGAAGTGTTCTTCAACAAACCAAATCTCTACACCAAAGAAATAATCGAACTCTACGAATCATAAGGCAAGTGGCTAAACTTGCTTTTATATAAAATGATGATTTCAATTCATATCATGGTAGGTGTTAAACAAATGATTTTGGGTTGGATTGATACATAAATTAAGGCTTTACAAATTTATGGAATAAAATGGGTATTATATTTGGAGGAAAAATATTATAATGTTTGAAAATTTAAATCGTGATTTATACCTTGGAGTTAACCCCGTATATTGTTGATGTGAGAAAATCAATATAGATGATTGTGTGGTAAATCTGCGCATTTTACTTGTCTAAAATAATGGACAAATCGTAAAACTGTCTGTGTAATCGATTTAAATATAAGTAATGTAAATGGGGAAAAAGTTTGATTTTGGTAGTTAATCGATTTAGAATTGTTTAAATGTTTAAGGAAACTTAGTAGCCATGGAATTGGGTTATAAGATCAGTGAATAGTGAAATCTCTGGGTTTAGAAAGTTGTATAATCTTCATGGCGTCGTTTGAAGAAGAAACAGGGAAGGGGGAAAACTTGGGAGGTCGTTCGAACGACCTGGATTTCGTTCGCGCGATGTCTTAGTCATTCGAACGACACGTGGCTCGTTCGAGCTACGTGTTCTCATTGTTAGCAATTTCGGTGGCTTTTACTGTTTAGGCTGATGTTGAGATTGTGAGGAACAATTCGTATAATAATCCTTATGTTAGACTTTGGGTTGGGTTTGGAACCTTAAGGGACAAACAAGTATGTTATTGCCTTTGAATAAATAATGTGAGAGAGAAACATTAAGATTGGAATAAATTAATAAGTTGTGTCAAACTTATTAAGGGAGTTTGGGGCATTAATTCTGAATATTTAATTACGGGCCAAGTGAGCGAGTCCGGGTATATTGGTTGAGTGAAGCCAAGGTATTTAATTAATTATTGAGAGATATAGATTAATTAGAGTCGGACCATAGACTCGGGAAGTTAATAAATTAATTAATGAGAAAATTAACTAAATTAGAGTCGAACCATAGACTCTGGAAGTTAATAAATTAATAAATGAGCAAATTAGTTAAACTAGAGTCGGACCATAGACTCAGGGAAAATATAGGCTAATGCTACGGATTTTTGTGCATGGTAAAGCCGGGATTTAAATTATATATATACGGTGCGTGATAGTATATATATATATATATATATATATATATATATATATATATATCGTGTGTGTGTGTGTGCGCTTATAAATATTAGTGACTAGATATTTATTTAAATTATGTACTCTAGTGCTATCAAGGGAGGTTGCGCGATGTGGATGAATCCCGTAGCTTGAAGAGTAGGGCGAGTCTATCCCCACGTCATAGCATCCAATATCAGAGGTGGGGCATTGAGATGATGTGCTCATACTTGGAGGAATATAACCGCCTCCATTACGCTTATTATTTTACATTCCGATTCGGTGAACCATAGATGTCTTGGAACTCCAGGTAGGATTGCGTTGCCTTGGTTGATAGCACTTTAGAGAAGACATCCGGTGAGGTATTGCTCGGGAGGATGGATTATATATATATTCAACATATGTGTGAATGTTGTAATATAATGTTATGTATATAATGGGAGAAATAATTATATACGGATAATCTAATACATGGATGAAAATTGTATTTATTATATAACTATTGTGAATATTATATGGACTTAAAGGAAAGATGATTATTTAAGTTAAAGTGATAAATAACTTATAGATCATATTTTAAACATACTCGGATTAGAATAGTGTGTCAGGAAAGAATTTTATCAAGAGCTAGTTCCGGGGTAGAGGACTAGGTGGGATATAAAGAAAGAATTAGGTGAGGGGTTAGTCTGTCCTCAAGAGAGTGCGATGCTGGCTTAAATATAAAGAGCATGCATGCATTTTAAATTATTGCAATTTAGTTACTTGCTAAATATTTTCAAAATATTTTGGTTTCTAACCCCTGCTATCAAATATTTTCAAAACCTTTTAGGTGTCTAACCACAGGGATGTCAGGCTTGAATTCATTCCAGAGACTCGCAGTTGCAGTATGTGTGAATGTTGCAGGATTTGGATTGATGCATCTATTTTTCTATTCATAGAGTAAGAATTCATATCAGTCTATTTCGAGCATGTCACTCACAGTTTTATTTAGTTTCTTTTCAAATTGTATGGGATTTGTTACTCTCTGTTAGTTTGGTTTGGTTTTGGATTTAGCCGATGGTTTATTCGGCAAGACTTTTATTATTCTATGTGATGATTGTTTCTATCAGTATTGGATTTTTATTTTAATTCCACATTTATTTTTGTCTTGAATTAATAAAGATAAAATTTGACGCCAGCTTTTTGAATACTAGGTGGTTAGTAAGTTTTAAAAAGTTTTTCGACAGTGATGCTAAGAATAAACCAAATGAGATTTCTATTTTAATTTGATATAAGCCTCATCACCGGGTATTTTACTAGGCGGGGTGTCATAATAATGTAATTAGTTAACACAATAATGTGTTGGTAAAGTTAAAGATTAAAGGAAATAAAGTAATAGAGACTGTAATATGTCGTTAGAATAACCTACAGTAGTTATAAGCCTAGATTTACATATAAGTTTAAATAAGTCTTTTTATACACCAAATACGTGAGTCAAAATACTATTTTAAGAAAAGACCATGGCCGTGGCGGTTTAAATGTGAAACGTATGAATTTCAAAGGAAACTGGATCAATGTAAAGGAAAAATAAATGATTATGGTTTCTCCCATATTAGTCATGTGGATTAATAGAATAAAGGAACATTTTGTAATAAAATGGTAAAGCGTAGAATGTAATGGTAAATGGATTTTAACTCGAGTTAGAGGAAATGTTTTAAAATAAAACATGATTAACTGCATTCGACGTAACGTATAATATAACATTAGTTCTTTATTTTATTTGTTTTAATAATTTATTTTTGTTAGGAACACCACTAAGAATTGTCTAATCCCTTTCCCTTTGTTACGATAGGTTACGTGATGTCTCGTATTTCAAGAGCATTTTGTAGGTAAGTGATTCTTAATGTTTACACTAATAGCTCGGATTACATAAACCTTAAGGTGTAACCTAACGGGCTACGCATTTGTCATCATTATGCTTATATGCTTGGAAAATGGTTTTGCATGATTATTCAGTAAATATGATTAATTAAAATGGACTAGAAATACTATGTATGATGTTTCACATCACTCCACACCTAATGCTGCCGAACCGAACCAGGTAAATCCACGGGTGATCCATAAACTCGGGTCAGTTCGTTACAACTTGGTATCAAGGGATTAGGTTTATATTACTTACAGAAGTGACGTGTTGTCGTTAGGTTGCGATTTGATCTTTCAATGTGTAAAGTTCGGTTCGAGACTCAATCTAGTAAGGCGAGGGAGGACTCCAGTTAATGTACACAAGCAACTGTGGCTTTAGAGTTAAGGATTTCAATACCATTAAAGGTCAATCCGTAAATAACGTGAATTTTAGTCATTGTACTAACTCTTGGACTTCCTCAGGTAAACTGATTGGTAGCTCAATGAATGTTCACCTTAGGAATGTGCGGTCACGTTGAAATTCTTCGAAAGTGGGTAAAAATTCTCCGAGAGTGGGTAATATCTGACATCACGTAGTAAAGGATGTTTAAGCCTTGTTGAGGATTGATGAAAATCTTATGGTGTTCTATGGTAAGATGTACATAAAAGAATTTGGAAAACTCATATAATTAGGCTATCAGAGTAGTGCAATGGAAGCGTGGTGGCCCATAATCCGTAGACCAGGTGCCTTAGTTTGGCACCCATTATTGTATGAGAGTAATGATAGTAATCCGGATAGTCTTCACACCGAGATTGTGTCTCATCATCAACATCTTCGCATCATGGTTTGGAGCATAGGCAAATAATGGTAGTAGCATTGAAGTGCGCAATAAATAATTAATGTTAATAGATGTTAAGTATCGTTGAATAAATGTTCTAAAGGGGTTAGGTACCTAGGGTCAAAGGTGACTATTACCCGAAAAAAGGCTCATGCCAAATGTTAGAAGGACTTTTGTCTATTGTTGCGATACATGTTTAGAGATTCGATCTCAAAGGAAGAACTTCAGTAGCGTCTCTTTAGCTTTCTTGAAATCTCATAAGTGACTACATTAGAAGGATAAGTATAGGAATACAATTCTTAAGAAAGTATCAATATGCCTCACGTAGTAGGAGTTATAGTGTTAAGTAAAAGGTTCTCATCATCGATGAATGATATTAATTGTATGGGTAATTCTGGAAAGACTATTGTAAGAAACGTCATTGGAGTAAAACAAATATTAATGTTCATGACTCGTTAAAGGACTATGAAAGTGTGGCTTTGACATATTTGGAGAGTCGTGGGCAAGGATTTATGTTAAAATCAAGGGTTTGTGTAATTTAAGTACATCGTTAGGTAATACGACGTTAAAAAATTAGTATCTTAGAAATGTCCTTAGGCATTGTACATCGGGTTAGACATATAATTTATGAGTCGCAAGTGATTGATCGAAAGGGCTAAATACCGGGTGATCAGTCCCATACCAAATTAAAACAGAATACAGTTGGATCATTCTTAGCATCACTGTTGAAAACATAGTCACCTAATACTTAATTAAACAGGTGTTAAAAAATTTTCAATTTTTAATATAATTAAAAATTCTATTTTTAAAACATAAACCATTTAACCCAATCCATTCACACAATAAATAACAACTAAGTAATATCAAAACTGAATTAAATGCAACTGGAATAAAACTCTATAGTTTAAAATCTCAATACGATAATCCAATGTAAACCAAATGTAATCAAATCCGATACAAGTAAATACACTGACTGAGAATGCAAGACTAGAATCCTTTGGGCGATATGACCTAAATGAAAACAACTACTACTGATGTACGAATCAAGAAGATAAAGCGTAGAATACAAAATTTGCAAATCCTTAGCATCCATAGCACGTCAAATACCCCAATCCTCTAAGCCTGACTTCCCTGTGGCTGGACACCTAATATAGAAGATACAAGATAGAGATGCAATAGAATGGGTTAGAGCCCGATGTAAAAATAGTTTAGAAAACAGCAAGTGAATAAATGCTATATTCAGCAATTATTATATACATGTTAGATTATCGGACTCTCACTTGAGAATCTCACCTCTCATCCTCTCATCTAGAGTGCACACCTGACGTACCTCTCAGTCATACTAGTTACAGTTCCCGTGATGACTAGTTCATATCAGTGCCAACTAATCATAGCCCATATATTTTCCACATATTTCTTTCGCAATATAGGTAATACATATATATCTAATTTCTCTTTATCATGGATAAGCCCTTTTCCAAATAAGTATTCACTTACTTAATTAATTTCAAATTTCATTATCTCTCATGTCTAGTTAATTCACACAGTAGATAATATCCCATGTACATATACATTTTCACACTATAATATATATATACACTAAAATAGCGCCCCTAGGCTCAGTTGAGGCGCAAGATGTAAAATACTTTATTATATATATACAATACTGCACCCTGAGACTTAGCCGCGGTGCATGTACTACTCTGCTATCATGTCCGGGTACATCTCATCACTATACAAAGAATTACTGGTTCGTTGTATCCCTCGAACCATAAATATCAAAATACACATATTGGAGGTGAGCATAGTCCTAAGCCTTTGGGCTACGCACATACCTACGTGCCCAAATGAACGGTCACACCTTTATTCACAAAAGTGGTGCTCAATCCCTAAGTTCTATGTTCTGAGGTAACAAGTCAAAAATCCTCCATAAGGCTCCTCAGGATATGACTACCCTCTATGCGCAAACCTCCCGTCGATAGAAAGTAGGCTAGGTATGTCATACATATAAATCAACAATCAATAGGTATACACACCAACCTATATAAAATTTGGCACGCACTTGACCAATATCATATTAGGATTTCACCCTACCCCAAGTACCCATCGTATTTCTCGAATACCACCCGTACTTGTTAATCACGATTATCATCGTATATTTATTTTGTAGTTATCACTCACATAATCCCAAGTACCCGTATATATATCACCAATATTACCCTTACTTGACCATGAAGATTATTCATCTCTTAATCGTATTATTATTATTTAGATATCTCTCACATAATTTTATTCCTCAATTTCATATAAGTTTCCAACATTAACCCAAGTCTTTCACTCCTTGTTAATGTACCAAAATTATTCAAACATAATTCATCGTATTTTATTATGTGGTTATCACTCACATAATTTTCTATCCTTAATACAATATTTAATTTTCTAAAATTAACCCAACTTTCTCACTCTTTGTTAATGTACCAAAATTATTCAGAACATACTGTGGGCTAAAATACAAATCTCCAAACTTTTTTGTGCTAAAACAAAATTTATGGAATGTCATCAGAAACCCAGAATTCTCGTTCAAATGAGATGGCATCTCGTTCGAACGAGATCAACGTCATCCCAGTTCGCCTTCAACCTCAGTTTTTCTGCGTTTTTCTTCATGTTCTTAAACGCTCATGGATTATATTCTGCCCAGAATCCCAGATATTCTAACATTGTTCTAACATGTTCAAGGGTGATTTTCACATAAGGTCAACAACAAGTTCATATGTTTATAAGGGTATCATAATCAAACCCATTAAATCCTTAAAATTTCAATTTATCTAAATTCTCCATTTTTATATCTCTTAAAAACCCAGAAATTAGAACTATCATTTCATATCTAAATCATCAAATTTCCATATTCAACATGAGTAGGATTCATCTACGTGCAATACCTATCATCATTTTCATATCTTCAATAACACACACACACACACACACACACACACACACACACACACATATATATATATATATATATATATATATATATATATATATATATATACATGTAAAACCTATGCATTTTCATGTTCATAGCCTCTATATGTATAAATCTCCAACTACATGAATTTGCCTATCTATTAAACTTGATTTATCAATCATTTTAATCTCAAATTCATAAGTTCATCAACCTAAAAGAAAATCCTATTCTAATATGGATAATATAAGCACCCAAATAGAGCAAGAATTACACTTGCCTTACGTGTAGGTCTGAACCTTTGGAGAAGACAAGTGTCTGGAACCTCCTCTTCTTTTTTTCGACGACTATCCGGTGGTGGTGCAAGGTGTAGATATGGTGGTTGTTCCCTTAGTTTGCCCTAGATGACTCTTCCTTTCCATGCAACTCTTCCTCTCCTCTAGATAACCTTTCACTCTCTCTAAGTCTTTTCACTCTCTTTCAAAAGATCTCACTTTGTGTTTTAATGAAATGAACCTTACGTACAATCTAAACTCACATATATAACAAGTCTCCGAGGTTAGCTAAAAGACAAAAAAATGTAGGTACTATTCATCTCCCAAGCAAAATTACTAAAATGTCCATTCGGGGTGTACTTTTATATTCTAATTGACCCGAGACCCAAATTAAACCCCTGGATAGATTTTTCTGCCTATTTTGACCCTTTTGGACTCAACGACACACTCGAAATGATCATCCAAATGACTTAAAAATAAATCTCATTTTATTTCCCAGCTTTAGTCCCGACACGACTCATAAGCGCGTCCCGATTTAATTTCCATTTGTGCTGTATTATTTACTCACGACAATATAAAGAAAATCATCATATCCACATATTACTTTATATCACAAAGTAATATTCAAAATCATATATTACTTTAATCTCTAGTAATATTCAATCCAGATTAATCCCAATTAATTTTTCATAATTAATTCCAATTAATCCCCATTCATATATTACTATTAAGCACTAGTAATATTCAATATTAATCACATATTAAATTATTCTCTAGTAATATTCAATCCAAATTAATTCTAATTATTTATCATTAAATTCCAATTAATCCCCATTGATTTTTTTTAATTAATTTTTAATTTAGCTCGCATTTAAAGTCATTACAATATCGGGGTATTACATCACACGTATTGAGCTTCTTGAAAAAATGGCGAACAAGGGTGATGGTAACATCTCCTTTGCTCTTTAGGAGAGGTTTCCAAGCATGGGTAATGAGCACGACAAGTGGCATCACATTGTGTGTATGATGGACACTTATGTCAAATTATAGCGACTTGGTATAGGCATGTCTCGTGCAAGAAATGACAATTAACAAACATGGTGTGAAGGGGTGGATGCAATCCGACGACCTTTTACTATCTTTTCGAATGTGTCGATGTACGTTGACATAGTTGGCATAAAACTCTAATGAAGTCATATTGCCTCGGAGTACTGCAAAGTATATGATAGTTGGTATTGCGGCAATGACACCTATAGTATAGTGAGCATGCCATGAGAAAGGCTTGTGATGGGTAACATTCTTGGACACTGATTGTTCGTTTCCAAATGAAAATGGTGATTTATATGCATTTAGTAGTGTTTTATCCTAGAGGTTCAAATCAAGTTTCATTTTGTTTACAATGTTTAAAGAAGAGAGTTTTTGTGTGGCCTCTAAGAAAGGTAGTCAACATTTCAAAGGTTATTCATGGAACATGGTGTTCACTAGAGTTGTGGCACCCCTAATGATAATACTCGTAGTCATTTAGGGAATTCTAATATTGTGGAACCCCTAATTATAATACACTTGTTGTCATTTAAAAATTTAACAGTTTTATTTTTCAGTTGCGTTGTGGGGTGAAATTTAGATAGGGTACCTGGCTAAGCGAGGACTACACGAATTTGTAGTAAGCAAACTCATCGGTATCTCTAGTTATGGGTGGCAATGGGTCCGTGACGTGAAATATCAGGCTTGATAGTTTGAACTAAAATCTCTCGAACTTCGAGAAGGAATAGTGGGCAGTCTTCCATGCTCTGAAGGTGTTTTGTCATATTCTAATGGTTAAAATATTGTTACTCCATGGCTATATAAGTATAATGCGGTTTTGACTTAGTATTGGTGCGAGTTAGTCCAGACAAGGTTGATGCATCACGGTAACTAAGGGACCGCTCTATGTGATTATTCATTTTGGTTTGCATAAGCATCGTGGAATGTGTATGCGTGATTGCAAGGGTATTCGAAATTATTGGCACATATTTTTTCGATTGTTTAAGGCCTAGTGATCCGTTATATGTGGTCGGTGGGATATAGGATACGAGTAGGGTAGTTGGTATATGGTTTCATAATTCAAAGACTGTTCAATCACAGATAAATAAATGAGACAAAAGATTTTAAAGTGGTTCAGCCTTATAGAATGGCCTACGTCCACTGTTATTTTATTGCTGATTGTTTGGGAATTCTAGAGTACAGGAAATTCCGTTTTAGATCCCAAAGTTTGGATGCAGGATCCGGTCCCTTACAATAAGGATTGTACAATGTATTTATAGCCCTGAGGCTGTAATGTGAAAGGGTAATACATTTAATGATATACATATAAAAGGGTAATACATTTAATGCCCTCTTTGCGTGTGCGTCTGAATGATAAGTATTTAATGAACTAGTTGAACTGTTGGTTATCCAGCTATTAATGCTTTGTTCGAGATGTATCTCGGACCGCCTGAGTAGCTCGGACCGCCTGAGCTTCTCGGTGCTAATGAGTTCCTCGGAGAGGTCTTGTTCCTCGGAGCATAAGAGTTCCTCGGAGCGTATGATCATCTCGGAAGTGCTTGTTGTTTCCATGTAGATAGCCACGTGTCTTCATATGGTTGGTCCAAGTCAGCAGATTAAATTTGGTATCAACAGAAGCCCCCAATGTTTCATAGTTCGAAATTTGAGGAGTATGGAACATTCTTTCTCGGAATATGGTAGCTTTAAATAGTTCTTGTTAATTTTTAGGATCATCTCCCTTGTATTTATTTCTCCTTCCTAATTTGTAGAATCGTGCTTTTTTGGACTTTTCTGCTCGCTTTGGTTGCCGCGTCACTTTTCATCTTTTTAGCTGCTGTTGTTCGCTTTGATTCCCGCACCAATATTTAATGCCTTTTTAGCCGTCGGTAACGTAATCATCTTTTTTATAATCATTACGTCGCCAGTTCCCAAGGCAAGGTATTTAAACTTCACAGAGATTCCCATCGTCTTCTATCTTTTCAAATTTTCATCTTCGAGTTTTTCATTGTCTTCTACTCTCTTGTGCGTTCATCTCTTCCGTCGTTCATTGTCAACAGCTTCAGTCTTTTTTCTGTAAGATCTTCTTTCTTCTTCTTCTTCATTTCTTTTAATTCATCATCATGGTTTACCCTGTTGAGTCTCTTGACAAATTTTGATCTGATTTTTCCATTCCTTCTTGGGTTGTATTGGAAGAGCTTTCTGAGCCTTCTAATTATTTCAATTTGGCTGAGGGACATTGGTTCCCTAGTCTCTTTTTTGCTGAGTGTGGATTTTCTTTTCCACCAAATCCTCTGTGTCTGGTATTTTGTCAGTACTTTGATGTTGTTCCTGCATGAATAGCCCCCAACACATGGAGAATAGTTAATGGGGTATATAAATTAAATCAAGTGCATGGAACTCGTATATGAATTCCAGAAATCATGTACTGCTATAGATGGGCAGTTAATGATAATATTTATTATTTGAAAACTTGGTTTATAAATAGAGTCTTAGTAGTCAATCTCCCTGATGCCAACAGGGATTATTTTGAACATGGAGTCGTTGTAAAAAATTGGCAACACCCTCCTTTAACTGGAGATGAGGTTTACCAGGGTCCCAGATGCCCTCCTTATGGCAATGGGATAGGTTATTTTTATTTTATTTTATTTATCTTGAAATCATGTTTGTTTTATGTTTGATAAAATGTGTTACTGATAACAATGTATGTTTATTTGCAGTTGATAGCAAGAGAAAGTGCCCAAAAGAAACAGATGTCAATCTAAGGCATTTGGGACTTATCTGGGGTCTACATCAAAAGGCTGCTGACGAGCACATTCGATCAGCCTCCTATCTGCTCCAATACAAGAGCTATACAACTTCTTTCACTGCTCGTCCAGTGATCAATGAAGTAGAGCCAGTACCACCCTCTGCAAGTTCTTCGCCAGAATCTCACGTTCCGTTGAGCGAAAGGATGAAAAAGAGAAGGACTCCTGCTCTGTTTGAGAAAACTTCCTCCGGCTCTGGGGAGGTAAAAAGGATTAAGATTGATCCCCCAAAGGAGGGGACAAAGAAGACTGGTGCAGATCCTCCAGCTGCTCCTGCTAAAGTCACCGAGAAGGTTGCTGATAAGCTCGCAGTGGCTTCGAGTAGCTCTGTTGCTCCTGTAAAGGTGATTGTGATATCACCGACCAAGGATTCTTCCTTGGTTGTACCTGTTCCCCCGAGGAGGCTGAAGAAGAGCTCCTCAGTCAATTTGGCTGACACCACCATTCAGCCCCCTGCTGCTGGAACTAGGGTTCCCACATCGGTTCCCCCGAGCTCTGACATGAGCTCGGTAAAGTCCTTGACCATTCCCGAGGTGCAAGGTAACGAAGATAACCTTACCCGGGATATGGTTACTTCTTTGGTTGCTCGTCATCTTACTTCAGTAAGTACCTTTACTTTGAATCTTTTCATATTTGTTTCTGACTTTGATTTCTCTTTCTGTTTACAGTTGACGAGCTGTCTCAACATAATCCTGAAGAAGGATGAAGCAATCAAAGCTTCTTGCTCCTCGTCCAGTGTGGAGGGAGCTCTGGAAGAAGCTACCAAGTCCTTGGAGGAATCTCGCCAGAGGTACGATACTGATAAAGCAGTCTGGGAGAAGAAACTCGCTTCCTCCGAGCAGGAGAAAACTCGGGTTGCTGAGGCCTCCAGGGATTTGGAGAGGAAAGTGAATGCCTTGGAGAAGGCTAATAAAGAGCTCGATGTGAAGCTCAAGACTGCTGAGGAGTTTGAAAATAAACTCAAGGCTACTGAGGAGAGGTTGGTCCAACTCCAGGAAATAACTCGGCAGAAGGAGGAAGCTGAACAAAAACTAAAGGCTGCTGATGTTTTGCTGTTCAAGAAGCTTGCCTTGGAGAAGGCCAAAAGGAAAGCTGCCATTAAGAAGTCCTTCAGCTCTGACTGGGACAAAGGTTGGGATAAGGGATGTGCTTCCATGGTCTCTCAAGTGTATTATGGCAGTACAAAATATTTTAGGGACGGATGGGTTGCTGCCCTTCAGGAATTGAAGGTCGACGAGTCATCCGAGCTCTTCCAGAGACACATCCCTGGTCCCCCTCCTACTCCAGAAGAATTAGAAGAGGACGAAGCTACCTCTGAGGAGTCTTCAATGGTAGTGGGAGAACATGCCCTAACCAGTCAGCATGCTATCGAGCAAGGAGTTTATTCTTCCGAGCAACTGCCGGTGTTCTTCGAACAAGTTACAGTTCCTTCCGAGCAACCTGCCTCCTCTTCCCAACCTCCCGAGAAGGTTTTGGGAGATAAGGAAAAGGTGTAGTGTTGTTCGGTTTTCTCTTTATATTTTTCTTTTTTGTCTGTCAAATGTAACTCAAAACTTGTAACTTCAAATTTCATGATCTAATAAAACATGAGTTCTTTCTTCCATACGATTGTCTCTTTTCTATTTGTAATCTGTCCCGATCTTCTTGTTGATGATTGTATTTTCTTTGTCTGCTAGTTTCTGGCCAGGATGGATCTGCTATCTGCCAATGATACAAAGCTGATGCAGCAATGTAAAGAATATTATAAGGCTGGTCACACAAACCTGAGTGCATCAGAAGTTGCCGACATCCTTGGTCATGATGCTTCAGAACAAGCAGTCGAAGCTTATCAGTACCTGAAGTGCTTACTTGACCGAGTTGTGGCCAATAATGTGGCTTACTATGAAATGATTGAGGATCTTCAATGTACCCTAGAAGACCTTCAGAATCAGTACAAGGAATCGATTGCCCTGTTGCATGAAGGGTATGAGAAGAGGTATCAGCAGCTTTCTGCCGAGAAAGGCTACGAGAAGCTCATCGCTGGATATGATGTCAGGGAGAGAACCCTAAAGGGTGAAGTTGAAGCATGTAGACAGATTACCGAGCTGTTGGAGAAAGAGAATAACAATTTGCAGAAAGAGCTAGCACAGTTGAAGTCTGCAGCCTCTTCTTCAACAGCTATAATCCCAGTGACTGACGAGGGATTTTCATTTTTAGAGGTTGAGAATGCCAAATTGAGGCAAGAGTTGGACACCTTGAGGAGGTCGGGCACTTCCACATCTCCTCGGGGACGAGCAAGAGATTCTCGGGGTCGAGGAAGAGCAGTTCAGGTTCTTGTCGAGGAACAGAGGACAACATCTGCCTTAGAGAACCAGGCCTTCCAACTAAAGGCGAAGAACCAGGCGCTATCTGATATGTCAAAGAAGATTCGAGACCTGGAAAAACAACTCTCTGCAAAGATATCAGTGTTGGAGACTAATGAGCTTTTTGTCAATAGTCTCCACGAGAAGCTTGAAAGGATAACATATCAATTCCACAAACAGCCCAGGGAGTTTTGGATGGCTGGATACAACGAAGCATTATTTTACTTGGACGACCGTATCCAGAATGCCAATAATGAGGGCTACAAGCAAGGCTGGCTGAATGCCTTAGGTGTGCTGAAGCTCGAGCAAGGACACTATGTGTGGGACTATTATGATCCCGGGTTGCTCGACTTGCCTGTGCCACCATACAATCTGGACATGGAATGGATCCCAGCTCGTGCCATTCCTCGGAGCTTAATTACGAAATACCTCGGTGACTACAATTTACATTCTCAATTTGAGGTATCTCGTCCCGAGCATCTTCTAGATCGACCTTCTGTGATGAACGTCAGGATGCTGAAGGATCTGAACTTCATCAATTCTCCTCAGTCTTTAAATGATCCGCCTGCTGGCGAGGAACCTGTATCGAAAGCTGAGGGGAAAATACCAATAGAATAGGAGTTTTTAATGTAACAGTTAGTATACATATCAATGTAACTTTCCTTTTATCATCAATGTAATTTATTTCGAATTTAATGAAAAACTTTCATTTCTGTTTGCAAATCTTAATTGCTATTGTCTTGTAAATATTAACACTTTACAATTATGCATATCTGTTAGAAAGATACTAATATTGTGTTGTTCATCGACCAACTTAGTAATAAAAAGTTACAAGTATTAGTAATGTTGCTCGATCACTTAATAATAAAGTAATGAGTATAAAAATGTTTAAAATTTTTCTAACCAATCAAGGTTGTTAAATTGCGCTTGTCGACCAATTATAGTTAGTGAGAGTTTATCCCCAACTAAACATACTTGGTAAATTTTTGTCTTTTTCAATAAATGTGTCCGACCAACCAAGGTCGATAAGTTCTCCTCGTTGACCAACTACAGTTGGTGGGTTTTTATCCCCGACCAACCATACTTGGTACAGTTTGGAATATTTCGTTTCCTAGCCAAACAGGTTGGCATTTTTAGGAATATTTCTCCTCGTCGACCAACTAGGTTGGTACAGTTTGGAATTTTTCTCCTCGTCGACCAACTAAGTTGGTACAGTTTGGAATATTTTCTCCTCGTCGACCAAATAAGTTGGTACAGTTTGGAATATTTCGTTTCCTAGCCAAACAGGTTGGCATTTTTAGGAATATTTCTCCTCGTCGACCAACTAAGTTGGTACAGTTTGGAATTTTTTCACCTCGTCGACCAACTAAGTTGGTACAGTTTGGAATATTTTTTTTTCTCTATATTTTGTTGAGTAGTCTGCCTTTACTTTGCCGAGTAGTGCATAAAACTAGTATTCCCAAAAAAAAATTCAATAAACAAAGAGACTTGCAGAATATTTTCATTTTATTCATACTGATGGAAACTGCGTTACATATACATCACTGATAATACTTGCGCAGGTGCTCTGCATTCCATGCATTCTTAAACTCCTCGCCTTCTAGAGTTGCTATTCGGTAAGTTCCTGGTCAAACAACTTCTGTAACTCGGTATGGTCCATGCCAGTTTGCCTCCAGTTTATTATGCTTTTGAATTACTTTCTTCAGCACATAGTCTCCTTCTTTCAGGCCGCACTTCTTCACCCTCTTGTTGTAGAACAAAGATGTTCGCTGCTGGTAAGCAGCATTTCTAATGGCTGCTTCTTCTCTAACTTCCTCAAGCATGTTTAAATCCAATCTTCTCATTAAGTCGCTGACAGGGGAATTGAAATTTAGTACCCTGTGTGTTGGGAGGCCCAACTCGGCAGGTATGACAGCTTCACTTCCGAACGCCAGCATGTATGGTGATTCTCCAGTTGCTACTCGGGGAGTAGTTCGGTAAGCCCAAAGTACTGATTGTAGCTCGTTGATCCAGTTTGCTTTCGCATCATCCAATCTTTTCTTCAAACCGTTCAGCAGCGTCCTGTTTGTCACTCCAGTTTGACCATTGCTTTGAGGATGGCCTGGTGCTGAGTGGACCTTCAAAATATTTGACTGATGATAATAGGCGGCAAACTCCTCGTTATCAAATTGTGTCCCATGGTCTGTGATGAAGGCATGAGGGATACCATATCGACAAATGATGTTTTTCTAAACAAATTGGTACACTTTCTCGTATGTCATATCAATGAGTGGCTCAGCTTCTACCCACTTAGTAAAATAATCCACTGCGACGACAAGGTACTTGAACCTTCCTCGGGTCATTGGTAGTGGTCCAACCAAATCAATTCCCCACATGGCAAATGTCCAAGGGGAATTTATGGGTGTCAATATTTCTTGTGGAGTTCTTCGGGTGGAGGAAAAGCGCTGGCACTTGTCACATTTCTTGGCATAGGCTATACAATCTGCCCTCATCGTCGGCCAGTAATATCCCTGCGTCATGAACCTTTGTAAAAGTGTCCGACCTGCTACATGTGCTCCACAAGACCCTTCATGGATCTCTTCAACCAAATCTTTCACCTCGGTGGGATGTACACATCTCTGCAATCCTGCCATAATTCCTCGTCTATATAAAACACCATTAGTTAGCACATACCGAGCTGCTTTGAACTTTAATTTCTTGGCTGCAAGCTTGTCAACTGGCAATTCTCCCTCCTCGATATATACCCTGATGGGATCCATCCAAGATGGTCCTAAATCAAGGGTGATAAAGTTTATCTTCAGATCTTCATCTATACTCCGACCATCTAACACTTCAATTGGGATTGTTCGTCGTAGTTCTGTGCGAGTAGCTGATGCTAGTCGAGCTAAGGCATCTGCTCTCGCGTTCTCCATTCTTGGTATTCTGACCAGCTGAATAGTGGCAAATTCTGACACTAGCTCCTTTGCCTTTGCATGATATCTGATCATTAACTCTCCTTTAACTGCATATACTCCCATCATCTGGTTTACAATCAGTTGAGAGTCACTGAAGATCATAACTTGCTGTGCCTCCATAACTTTTGCCAAATCTAACCCTGCAATCATGGACTAATATTCAGCCTCATTGTTGGAAGCTTTGAATTGGAAACGCAAGGCGTATTCCATATCGACCTCGTCCGGAGTGCTCAAAACTATCCCCGTGCCACATCCTGTATTGCAAGATGAGCCATCTACATATAGCCTCCATATAGGTAACTCGTCTTCAAATGTCGAATCAGTCAGAGTTCCTCGGTGAAATATTTGCTGCTTCTTTTCATCTTCCCCAGACTTTTCTCGCTCCTCGTCGATCATTTCTTCTTGCCCTTTTACCAACCGGAGTTGGTCTGAGCTCGAATTTAATGACCTTGTAACATCCACTTGCCCTTTTACAAACTGAAGTTGGTCTGAGCCAGTGTTTGTTGATCCTGTAACATCCACAGGTTGATCAGCGAACAAGTCTTGTTCCTCATCCGGAGTCCTCCCAACTATCTCTGCATCATATCCTGTAACATCCACACGCCCTTTTACCAATCAGAATTGGTCTGGTCTTGTGTTTGTTGATCCTGTAACATCCACAGGTTGATCAGCGAGTAACTTTTGCTCCTCGGGGGTATCAGGGTAGGTGAACTCCACTATGAAATCTGCTACAGCCTGCCCTTTTATTGATGATCTGGGTTCATAAATTATATCATATTCACCGAGATCTATTGCCCAGTACATCAATCTCCCTGATTTCTCTGGCTTATGAAGGGCTTGTCTTAATGGCACATCGGTGTATACTACTATAGTATGAGCCTGGAAGTATGGCCTCATTCTTCTACTCGCCTCAATCAGCGCTAGTGCCAATTTCTCCAGCCTTGGATATCTGATCTCTGCTCCTCGGAAGGCCTTACTTGTGTAATAAATTGGCTTTTGTACTCCATTCTCCACTTTGATCAACGCCGAGCTAATTGCATTCTCGGACACAGCAAGGTATAAATACAATTTTTCTCCCATCACCGGCCTGGACAACAGTGGAGGTGCTCCCAAGTATATCTTCAAGTCTTGAAAAGCCTTCTCACATTCATCATTCCACTCAAAAGTTTTTCTGAGTGTTTTGAAAAATGGGAGACATTTATCAGTTGCTCGTGATACAAATCTGTTGAGTGCTGCTACTCGTCCTGTGAGACTCGGTACTTGCTTCTTCGTTGCTGGAGATCGCAGCCCTAATAGAGCTTTGATCTTTTCAGGATTTGCTTCAATGCCTCGTTGATTGACAATGTACCTGAGAAACATGCCTTCTCGTACTCCAAAGACGCACTTCGTCGGGTTCAGCTTCATTTGATATTTATCTAGTTGATCAAAAGTTTGACTTAAGTCAACTAGATGATCTGTAGCCTTCTTGCTTTTTGTCAGCATGCCATCAACATAGACTTTCATATTGTCACTGATTTGCTCAGCAAAGACCTTGTTCATCAGCCCCTTATATGTCGCACCTGCATTTTTTAAACCAAAAGGCATAACATTATAATAATAAGTTCCCCTAGGGGTAATGAAAGAAGTACTCTCCCTATCCTCAGGTTTCATTTTAATTTGATTGTAGCCAGAATAAGCATCCATGAAGCTCAGCAACTCGTGCCCCGAGGTAGCATCCACCAGTTGATCAATTCGGGGCAATGGAAAGTGATCCTTTGGGCATGCTTTGTTGAGGTCTGTGAAATCCACACACATCCTCCATTTGTTGTTTTTCTTCTTTACCATCACCACATTGGCTAACCAATCTGGATATTTAACATCTTCAATGAAACAAGCTTTCTGGAGCTTCTCGACTTCCTCTTGTATAGCTTGATTCTTCTCGGGACTGAATACTCTTCTTCTCTGCTTCACAGGCTTAATCTCCTTATTCACATTGAACTCGTGACATAAGAAGTTAGGGTCTATCCCTGACATATCTTCATGACTCCATGCAAAAGTTTGTCTTCTGCTTCTAAGGAAAGTTATCAATTCCTGTTTTAACGAGGCTTCCAACGATGAACCTATTTGAGTAGTTCGCTTAGGGTGTTCGTCGTCCAGAATGATATTTTCAGTAGCTTCTACCACTTGACCTTTCACGAGTTGCGATTCATCTGGAGGATCCAAAGTTTCAATTTCTGCACCTTCATCCACTTGATAGGTAGTAGTCTTTTTCTTCGATTCTTCTAGTTCTTCTTGCTCGGCGGATGAATAATAGCATTCCCGAGCTACTTTCTGATCACCTTTCACAACTCCTACTACAAAGTTTGTTGGAAATTTTAGGCACTGATGCACTGTAGATGGCACAGCCTCGAACTTCTTCAATCCTGCTCTTCCCATGATGATATTGTACGATGACTGGACATTCTTATCCATCACGAAGAATCGTATTCTTTCTATCCGACAAGAAGGCCATGTACCAATGAATATATCCAACTTGATCGTCCCAAGTGGAAATACTTTTTCACCAGCAAAACCGATGAGGGGTCTGTGGTAAGGTTCCAGTTGAGATAGCTTTAGATTTAAACTATCGAAACACGAGTAGAACATGATGTCTGCCGAGCTACCATTGTCGACCAGCACTCTTGAAATCATTACCTCCTTCATTCTCATCTTGATCACCAGTGGATCATCGTGAGGATATAAAACACCTGCAAGGTCATTTTTTGAAAAACCGATGACCAATTTCTCCTTATTCACCTTTCTCGGGCGATCTTCCTCAGCTAAATTTATTCGCTGAATGTACGAGCAAGCTTGAGCCTCTCCGAGTTAAGGTTTTCTTTCTGCAGTAAGGTCTCCTCCTCCTGCATCTCCTCCTGTAATGACATTACAATCAAATGACCCAAAGCATATTGAAAATACCTCTCGTTCTGGCTGCCTTGGTTTCTTGGGGAGATCAGGGTCATCATCTGGATCATCTTCATGGTTTCTCTTCTTTTTCTCCTCTGCTCGACGAGGAGATCTAGACCTCTCTCTAGTTCGATCGTTATTTCTTCTTTCGCCTCCTCGATCAACATACTTTGCTAGCTTTCCTCGTCGGATGAATGTTTCAATCTCGTTCTAAAGAGCTATGCAATTTTTGGTCATATGGCCATGATCCTTATGGAACTCGCAATATTTCTCCCTATTCCTCGTGTCAGGGTCTGACTTCATTTTCTTTGGCCAGTTTAACTCCTCGCTATTCTTAATTTCTTCCAGGACGTGGTTGATATTTGCCTTCAAAGGCGTGTAATTGTCAAATTTCTTCAAGACCTCCCATGACGACCTACTTTTGGAATGTTTGTCACCACCATTGTTCTTATGCTCTTTCTTCTTAGCTTTATCACCTTCCCCCTTAGTTTCTTTGGAGTCCATATTCTTCTTCGCAGACATAGCCTCCTCGGCGTTCATAATCTTGGACGCTTTTCCCATCAGGTCTGACATGGTTCGAGGTGGGTCTTTGGCAAAGTGTAGTACAACTTGTTTGGCAGCAGTCCACTCATCAAAGCAGTAATCGCTGTCTTCTCCTCATAATCAATGACTTCGAGCTTCTCGTTATTAAAACGAGATATATAGTCTCTAATACTCTCACCAGCTTTTTGTCTAACACTTAACAAATGTGCTACTCGCTTAACTGGCTTTGCTCCGAAGCAGAAATTCCCAATGAATAACTTGGTCAGTTGAAGAAAAGTTGAAATCTTACCCCGAGGAAGATTATTATACCATATCTGAGCAGATCCGGTAAGAGTTCCCGAGAATGTCCAGCATCTCATCTCGTCTGGGACAGCATAGATGTCGGCAGCAGCTTGATATTGTTCTATATGAAGGACAGGGTCAGTCTTCCCATCATACTTGGGAGTCACAACAGGTGCTTTGAACTTTGATGGTGTTGGAAAATCAACAATGTCCTGGACAAAAGGTGTTCCTCGAACAAAGGTTCATTGTAGAGGGTTCTTAGCCTTAGCCATTTCCCCTAATCTATCCTCCAGCCTTTGAATAGATCCTTTCCATGCATCATTCCCTTCCTCGGGCCTATTGGTTCGAGCAACTGATCGCGTTGAAGTGGCTTCCTGGGATTTATCTTGACGAGCAGCTGATCGGTCAGCGGATCCATCTTGACGAGCAACTGGTCACGACTGGGCAGATCCTTCCCTTAAATCTGATGGTCGTCGAAAACTCCTCGACACTGCATTAAGAGGACTTTTGTTCCTCCTAGGGCCTAATCGATCAAAAGGAGAAACCCTACTTAATCTTTCCAATCCACTGGCCCTTTCTGGGGAGAGAGTGACACGTTGTTCAGTATCTGTGGCTCGCACCGACGAAGATCACCCAGGTTGACAAGAGAAATCTTCAGTATCTGTGGTACGCCTAATACACACAGAAGGCGCACGGATATTTCTTTTAATGCTTCGTGATCCGGAACGGGGTGGCGCACCGCCATGGAGGGTTTGGATGAGTTGTCGCATCGTTTCTTGCATGACGGTCTGGCCCTGAGCCAGATTCGCCATCATTCCAGTCAGATCTGGAACAATTGGTGGAGCAGATGGATTTGGAGGGGTTCCAGTGTTTCGATTACTGGATTCAGGTATATCAGCCATTGGTAATGGATTATTTTTTATGAGAAAACTATTTTACTAGTCGATTCCCACAGACGGCGTCAATCTGTTAATGTAAAAAATTAGATCACTCTAATAATTCAATCACAGATAAATAAATGAGACAAAAGATTTTAAAGTGGTTCAGCCTTATAAGAATGGCCTACGTCCACTGTTATTTTATTGCTGATTGTTTGGGAATTCTAGAGTACAAGAAATTCCGTTTTAGATCCCAAAGTTTGGATTCAGGATCCGGTCCCTTACAATGAGGATTGTACAATGTATTTATAGCCCTGAGGCTGTAATGTGAAAGGGTAATACATTTAATGCCCTCTATGCGTGTGCGTCTGAATGATAAGTATTTAATGAACTAGTTGAACTGTTGGTTATCCAGCTATTAATGCTTTGTTCGAGATGCAGCTCGGACCGCCTGAGCTTCTCGGTGCTAATGAGTTCCTCGGAGAGGTCTTGTTCCTCGGAGCATAAGAGTTCCTCGGAGCGTATGATCATCTCAAAAGTGCTTGTTGTTGCCATGTAGATAACCACGTGTCTTCATATGGTTGGTCCAAGTCAGCAGATTAAATTTGGTATCAACAGGGATATTTAAAGGTTTTTACTCTATAGGATGGAAGCTGGGTAGGGGTGGCAATTCGTGTATTTGGATCGTGTTTCAGGCCGACATGACACGGATTTTTTGGAAATGAACACGACACGACACAACAAAAATTCGTATTTTTTTGGTTGACACGAACACGACCCAAATAAAAACGGCATGACATGACACGAATTGAATAACACGATTTCTTAAAATTTCACACTAAATTAAACATAAATAGACACGATAACCCGAATAAAAAAACGATCTAACACGGCAAGGCATGATAACACGCCTCATAATTTTGACACGAACACGACATGACATGACTTCATATAAAAAAAGAATAAATCTAGGTTGACTCTCTCTTTGTGACTCATAATGTGAGTCACAATGAGGTGGCACACAACCATTGGTCCAAATTTTTTTTAATAAAAATTAAAAATTTGTATTTTTAATAAAAACTAGTTTTTTTAACTGTTTTTTTAAATTGTTTTTTTAAAGTGTTTTTAACTTTTTATAACTCTTCTAAAAAACAATTTTTTTTTACACTAATTTTTTTTTAAAATGACTTTTATTGAAAATCGGTATTTTCAATAAAAGTCATTTTTAAAAAAGATAGTTTAAATGACGTGGGTCCGCGCCAGCGACAATAACGAGTCGCAATGATGATGTGGGTTTGCACCAGCGGCAATAACCAACCCCAACGATGATATGAGTCCGCGCCAGACCAATCGCGACGATGATGTGGTTCCGCGCCAGCGGCACTAACCAATCCCGATGAGGATGTGGTTCCGCGCCAGCTTTTAAAAAATAGTTTTTCATATTTTAAAAAAAGGAAAATACAGTTTTTTTAATAAGAAATTATTTTTAAAAATAAAAAAAAATTATTTTTTTGAAAATAAAATAAGGTTTCAACAATTTTTTAATTGTTTTAGCCATTTTTTCTAGTTTTTATTTATAAAAATGGTATAATTTTTTTTACGAATGTAGTATAATTTTTTTAACAAAATCTTATCTAAAAAAAAAATAAGTTTTCCTCTTTATTTTTTGTCCTTTAGTGGGACAAATGAGAGAGAGTCGGAATTTGGGAGTCGCTTTAGCAGCACTCTATAAAAAAATATGACACAAACACAATATATCAGGTCAATTTCGTGTTGTTTCTAATATTTCTACCGCTAAAGCAGGGTCATTGAATTAGAGGTTCGATATAGTTTGGTTAATTGTCCTAAGGAAACTTAGTGTTTGGCATCGATTTGTGCTCCCATGCATTGCATAGATAATCGTAGCGTACAAATGCAGGATATATGGAATACGAAGCCTGGGCAAGACTAGGTGTGTATGGGAACTTCAAATGAAATAAAATAGCCAAGTTAGTGATGAAATTTTTAGGACTTTGTGTAATGTCCTAAGGTACGCTAGAGCATGATGATTTGGTAATTATGGCCAGTGAACGAACTTACAAGAAATTGGTCAGTCATGACATCGAGTTGTATGGATACCATAAGTATAGGAATTTGAAGTATTTTGGGGAACAAAGACATATGACCATATATAAGGTTAGAGGTAGGTTATATGTGTTAACTGACATAGGTGACTGCTGTTAGAATTATTTTAAAGAATAATTCTACATAATATGATCCATAATTAGATTAATATTAGAAGTCACTTTGGTTAATGAAAAGAAACTCTAAATACCAATAGTCAAAATGACTCTTGATTATCTACATTGATGGACGGTTAAGATTAAGTGACTATTAGAGATTTGGGTCTTGTCCCTGCCTATAAATAAGTGACTGATTTCCATCATTCAGACACATGAAAAGAAAACATAATGTAATTATAAGATAAGGGAGAGAAATCTAAAAACTCAAATTTTTGTTTATTTTGGACTACTTTTTTGCTATTGAAGAAGATCCAACCGTTGGAATATTATGAAATTGGAGTATGTTCTTGCCGTATACAAAAAGAAGCCTTGGTCCAAAATTTCATATGATCGGAATGTCTAAGGTCGACTGTTTCGTCAATCTTTCCATTTGTGACATGATGGAGGTATGTCATTATAATATCATTTTATATTCCTCATAATAAATGTATGTGACAATCTTGTTGATCTAATATCCTAACGTTAAATGTATAATATATAACATTTGTATTATTAAAGAACAAATAACATATCGAATTGGATATTCATACGTTAAATTTATATATCCATATAAAATTGTTAATTATGTGTTCTTTAAATATTATGTTTAAAACTCCATAAAAACCAAGTGAGAGCACTAATGGACATTTGTGTTTAAGTGCACGGGAATAGATAACTCATGTAAGTACTACTCGAAAAGGTGAAAACACTGAGGTTTATAATATTTACATGGGAAACATGTTGATTGATGGTGACATGTGATCTAGAAGATGAAACGATGGTAAGGTAGTGATAAGGTAGAGATATTGATTATTAGGAATGGAGGAAAGAATCTCGAGAACAAATTTTTTGAAGGATGGAAGAATGTAATATCCCGAATTTTTAATAAAATGATTAAGTTTCTAATTATGTATTATACATGGATAATTTATGTAAAAAAGTACATGGATGGACTTTCATGGGTTGTATAAAGGTCGAGTAAGTGTTGCATGGGATTTCATATAGTGTGCATGGCACATGCATAGTCTTTTATAGTAAAAAGTTGATAAATATCAATAATTAGGTGTTAAAGTGTTAGAATTAATATTTAATTATTTAATAATTACAAAATTCGACCGAATTTGTAATTGTAAATTAAATAAATCAATTATTTCTCCTAATTAGTGTGGTCCAAATAAGGGGACAAATTTTGATTAAATTAATGTATTAATCTTAGAAAAATTATTATTCCAAAGGTCACATGACTTTTGGTATATTGCGAGTCCATTTAGATACTTTGGTGGATGGTAGATGATAAGTTTTAAAGGAAATTTCGGGTCCCCCTCCACCCTATATATAGTGAACTAATCTCCACCATTTAACACAAGAATACACAAAAATATATTTGGACTAGGAAGGGAAAATCCTGATTTTCCAAATTTTCCATATTTTGGAATTCTAGCTGTTTTCTAAAGAGATTCTAGATCATTTGGAGGAAGAAATAAGAGCTTGAAGAAAGGAACATCAAGGAGATTTTCTCAAGATACATCAAGGACTACAAACAAATCAAGTCTTCATGTAAAAATGTATTTTTCTATATAATTTGTAGTTAAAAACGAATTTGTGATTACATGATTATATTAAGATCCTATAAGAATTAATTTCATGTTATAAATAATTCTTCTTATTGTTACATGTGGTATCAGAGCCTTGTTTAAATATTGTCATGCTCTCCCTTTACGAAATTCATATGATCATACTACATATAATGATAAACCCTATTTTTTTTAATTCCGCACTGTTTGTTTGTTGATTTATTTATCATGATTAGTAGTATTTTCATGACGATTGTAACACTGATTTGGTTATCATAATGTGTAGTGTTACATGTTATTTTTTTTAACACTGATTGAGATTTATCATAATAATATGTGTTACATGTTAAATTATGTGAGAAATTGTTCTTATGGAACATATTTGATTCTATCAAGAATTTGATTAATTTTAATCCGATTTAGAACAGTTTTAAATTTGATTAAAAACTGTTATGTTTGGTTGATTTTAATAAGAACTGTTTTATAAGTTGATTATCAATCTGTTAAAAATTTATATTTGATTTTCAATCTGTTAAAAATTCTTGTTTGATATTCAATCTGTTAAGAATTTTTGTTTAATTTTTGTTTAAAAATCTGAATTGAAACTGTCTTGATTAATCTGATTCGTTTAAAACAGGTTTGATCGTTAATCAATCTATTTCTAATTGTTTAACATATCTGTTCAAAATCTATTTAAACAAATATGTTGAAAACAGTTTAATTGTTTAATAAGATTTGTAGGAATTATTAAAACAGTTGAAAATTCACATAAAATAGTTTAATTTGATGCGATAAAACCATTTATATATAGTTTTGATGTCATTTTAATGGTTATCTAATCCGTTTCAATTAACCTTGCCAATTTCAAGCAATTCGGGAACAAAACTTTTCAAAAAGCGTTTGTAATGAATAGTGTTTTTACCCCCGAACTTGTTGCGAATGCGATGAAACTTGGTAATCTGATTGAAAACAGGCCAAATATCGATTTTCACCACCTTCGGTCGTGACATAAACAGTTTTTCGACGATCCGAGATCATTTAGGCCATCAAAACTCGAAATTGGTCATTTATGGAAATAATCTCGAGGATCATATCCTACTCCAAAAAAATTATTTTTTAATTACGTCGAAAGTTTTGAGTTTCTGGACTGATTTTCTAGAGATTCATATTGCTAACTCATTTTTTCCATTTTTGAGAAAATTTCATGTTTTTCATATTATATAAGTGTTGCATCTAGAACTGTTTTATAAACCTTGTTCTAATAATCCTGTTTTAGTTGAATATTCATGCCAAACACAGGCCAACATGTTTCGTATACTAGGATATTAGACTTGTGTTATTTTAATAATCATATTTTTATGAGTCTCGTGCCAAATATAGGTCAATGATTCATAACAATGAATATTAAATATATTGAAATTTTTAATATTGATATTTTTATGAGTCTTGTGCCAAACACAAGCCAATGATTCATAACATCTAATATTAAAAAATTTATTTTATTTTTTTTAATTTAATATTCATATTTTTATAAGTCCCGTGTCAAACACAGGCCAGTGATTTATAATATTGAATATTAAATATTACTGTTTTGATATTTCGATTAAAGCGTCTCGTGCCAAACACAAGCCAATGACTCATTACGAAAAATATCAACTTTATGTTTATTCTAAAGTTTGAAATTATATAGATTTAATCAACTTTAGAATTATTAATTGAATATTAAATTGTCCAATAATGAGTTTATTAAATCACAATTTTATGTATTAAAATTCGATTGAAGATATTTTGCTTTTATGGTTTTGTGATTTAATAAATATTAAAGGTTAATTTCCGACACAATTGATATAATTCTGCCATCAAAATTTGACAATTTTATATATTAATTTTCTTGCAAATTTTAGTTATGTATGTTAATTTTTAATTAGAGTGAGCATTTTGCAGCAAATATTAACCTGTTTTCCCAAGCCTCAACCTTTCCGAACTTTGACGGAACTAATATGTCGGAATGGTGCAAGCAAATCGAATTTATCTCGGTGTTATGGATATTGACATAACACTTCTTACTGATGAACCCACTGCTATTACTGAACAAAGCAGTGAGGATGGTGTGTTAATTTACAACACATGGTCCAAATCAAATAGGCTATGTCTGATGTTTATCAGAATGTGCACTGCACCAAAGGTAAAGTCCTCCCTACCTAAAACCACCAATGCCAAACAATATCTGACAAATGTTAAGGAAATTTTTCGCACTGCTGACAAATCACTGGCTGGGAAACTTATGTCCGACTTGGCCGCTATACGGTTCAATGGCACTAAGACCATGAACGCACATATTATTGAAATGACCAATATTGCTGCCAAACTAAGGACCTTAGGATGTTCAGTGGACGATTCTTTCTTAGTCCAATTTGTCCTAAATTCCTTGCATTTTGATTATGGGTCTTTCCAGATTCTTTAAAATACCCTGAAGACACTCTTTTTGTACCCACTGTTTCGACAAATTTAATTTCCTTATCTAAACTCTCAATAAAGGGCTTTTCTTTTCACATTCAGAATAATGGTTTTACATTATATAAGAATAATTTTGTTTTTGGCTCGGGTTTTTTGACGAATGGTTTGTTTCAAATTAATCTTGATCCTCATTTTTTGGAAACTTTATTATCTTTGCATAGTAATATTGGAACTAAATGTCTCTCATTTAATGAGAATTTTGCTTACTTTTGGCAAAAAAGATTAGGACTCCTATCCAGAGAAAGACTTGAAAAGCTTATTAAAGAGGGAATTATTCCTAATCTGGATTGGTCTAATTTTAGTGTTTGTATGGACTGTATTAAGAGAAAACAGACCAAACATACAAAGAAAGGAGTCACAAGAAGCACCCAACTTCTTGAAATTATACATACAAATATTTGTGGTCCTTTTAATGTTCCTTCTATTGAAGGAGAAAAATACTTTATCACTTTTATAGATGATTTTTCTGTGACACCCCGCCTAATTAAATACCGAGCGATCACTCCTTTATTAAATTAAAATCAAGGTGAACAGTTGGTTCATTCTTAGCATCAATGTCGTAAAATAACTTTTCCAAATCTAACACCCTATTTAATTAAGCTAAGTGTCAAAACCATTTTTTAACATTACATTACTTTCCAAATTTTATTTTGAAAATAAAGATTTAATTATCTACAACAATTCAATATTTAAAGAATCACACCGCAATAATCCTAGAACATATAATCCAATTAATTTAAACATTCAGCAACTAAACCCCAGCATTTAAAACTTAAAGTAAAACATACATGCTGAATAAATCCCAAAATAACAGTACTAGAAATAACTGAAATACAAATGTCCCAATAAAACAGATAAATAGTGGAAAGGGCGACACATGCCCAATAAGGAGAATGATAGAAGTGGAATCAAGTAAATGAAATCGTCTAAGCAAGTGGCCTGCAACTCCTACCTAAGCTGCAACACGTTCCTTCCAAGGGATCCTAAACAAGACTCCCCTGTGGCTGGGCACCTGTAATATATACATATATATACAAGAGAGAAAGAGGAATAGAAACGGGTCAGAGCCCGATAGTGTATATGATTTAAAAATTCGTTTAGCAAGTATTTAAATTGATACAGGCCAATGCAACAACATATTAGTGCGACACTCTCTTGAGAAATTCTCGCCTCTCTTCTAATGTGCACTCCTATCGCACTAACCTTCCCAATGGTTTATCTCATCATATATCACACTATCCTTTCCCAAGGATTTAACTTATCTTAGGTGACTCTCAAAATTTAAGATTTAACAACATCATGGTTTGAAAAGGATAATTTCATTTAGTACAAAACGCTCATTCTAACTTTATTGATTCATAAAGTTTTTCCATATCATATTATACTTTTCAAAAGAAGTATTTCCAATTTGAGTCATTATACATGTCTTACTTACCATAACACAGTAGGCAGTTTCCCATATTTTAGAAGTTCATATATATATATATATTAAATACTCGTATAATATATATATTCTAACAGAACCCTACATAAAATTTTATGGTGCGGGCATACTCTGCTATCCAATCCCCGTATCAATCGTACTAAAGGGAATACAAGTTCGGAATCAGTCTCGAACTGTATAAATACATACACAAACAATATTGAGGCGAAGCATAATTTCCAAGTCCAAGAGGTCAGTACATACCCTCACGTCTCTTAGGACCGTGACTACCGATTCGATAGCCTGTACCTAGGATTTCTATCTTCTAGGGTACGAGTCAATATCCCCCATAAGGCACACGAGATAAGATCGTCCCAGCACGGAAACCTCAGGGATAACAAGTAGCGCGGACATGATTTTCACAAGTATATAATATATGCATACACAATCATATAAATATACCACTTTTATTATATCAATTTAGGTTTATCCAATAACCCACATTCACAACATTTATCCTTATTTTCCCATTATTATTTATCAAGTATAATGGTTCGTTTCTAACTTTAATTCGAAGGGTTTTTCCAAATTACTACGTAACCCTCATGGACTCTATTCTTCCAAATGTACAATTCAGTAGATATCCATTTATGTTCCAACGTAACTCTCTCTTACGTGTCTCTCCCCTTTAATATATACTTACATTATCCCTTATGCAAAATATCCCAAAAATATAGATTTCGCCTTACATTAAAGGATTTTGAATTTTATTTTCAAAGATGAGAATTTCAAACGGTTTCGAAATCGGAATTAAAATGGAGTTTTAATTGAATTTTTATTATCTCTAAGAGTCCTCAAAACATAAAACTGTCTAGCAAAAAAAAATATTAAAAAATATTGAACGGTCCGATCGAGCTAAATTTTTTTCTGTATCTTCCTCTCGTCTTCAGCTAATTCTTTGTAAAATTTCATCCAATTCCAACGGTCCGATCGTCGGGAATAAATTTTTTTTAGTGTTTGTATCTGATTAGAACTCTTTTCTTAATCAAACTCTTAATCCTTTACATGACAAAGGGTTTCCAGAATATCATATAAATCATCACTACATGAAAATTTTCCATCTCAAATTGGGTTTTTCTTCCATAAATCTCATCGTAATAACTCCTAAACTAATATGAATGATGCATCAACGAAATAAGCAAGATAAACACTTGCCTGGGATTTTCAGAAATCTGGTTTGGTGTTGAATTTGGCGTGGTTGCATTCCCCGTCTCGCGATTTACGCGTTGGCGGTGGCGGCGGTGCAACGGGTGAGTTTTGAGCCTTGGAATGCCTTGAGAGCTCTCTCCTCTCCTCTCCAATGGCCATTCTAGTGTTTTGAGTTATCTAACCCTAGGAGATAACCTAAACATCTGATATAACCCCTTTAATTTTCGTGGGTTTAATTACCCAAAAATACAAAATGACTAAAATGCCCTCCCGGAGTACTAATTAGGCCTAAAAATGCCCCGAGACCCAAATCAAACTCCCGAGTATAATTTTCTTACTATCTCGACCCTTCCGGACGCATTGGCGCACTCAAAATGACCATACGAACAACTTATAAAATATTTACTTTTATTTATCAATATTTAGTCCCGACGCGACACGGGCGCGTCCCGACTCAAATTTCTAAAATTGTCATTTTATTCACTCGTGACATTTAATATGGCCACTATTATATATTACTTTGCTCATTAGTAATATTCAACAAATTTTCCCATAATTACTAACTCTCATCATGTTAATAATTATAACATAATTAATTTCCGAATTTTTATTAAATAATTAATTCACATTAAATTTAATAAATCCCCAAATTAATATAGCATAAAAATACGAGGTATTACATTTTCTCGATATTGCACATTGTATTTGTTAAATGATAAAGTTTAATCCGTTAACGCGGTTGAGGTTTATATTACAGAAGTAGAATGATAATTGGGCAAAAAGGTAAAAATCATTCGATCGGATAGAAGTGGTGAGTTTTATGGAAAATATGATGAAACGGGACAACATCCCGGTCCTTTTGCTAAACTCCTTGAACGTTTAGATATTTGTGCACAATACACCATGTCAGGTTCACCTTGGCAAAATGGTGTCGCTGAAAGGCGCAACCGTACTCTTATTGAAATGGTTAGGAGTATGATAAGTAAAACTGATTTGCCTATATTTTTGTGGATGCATGCTCTTATGACTGCTGCACATATCTTACATTGGGTTCCTACTAAGGCAGTTTCAAAAACTCCTTTTGAACTATGGAAAGGTTGGAAACCCTCTTTAAGTCATTTTCATGTTTGGGGACGTACAACATCCACATGAAAAGAAGTTGGACCCTAGAACGTTAACTTATTATTTTATTGGGTATCCAGCAAAATCAAAAGGGTATAAGTTCTATTGTCCTAACCGTAGAACAAGAATTATTGAAATAAAAAATGCTAAATTCAATGAACATGGTGAAGTTAGTGGGAGTAATGAAGTTCTAAATGTGATTATTCAAGAAATCAAGGAAACTCCTCCTCTTCCAAGAATTCTGGATAATCATAATGAGGTTCCTTCTGTTCTTATTGTTCATACTGACGTTATTGAATTGATTACTGCTCTGAACAATAACGAAGAATAAGTGGATGAACCACATACTGAACAACCACTAATTGCACCTATTATTGCAACACCATAACACATAGCTTTAAGAAAATATCAGAGCAATCGGAGATCAGTTATTTCAGATGACTATGTGGTGTAACTTCAAGAAACTGAATTTAACATTAGAGATATTGTTGATCCGGTTTCTTATGAAAAAGTTGTGTCTAGCATAGATTCTAATAAATGGATTGATGCCATGAGTGATGAAATAAAATCTATGGATTTTAATCAAGTCTGGGAGTTAGTCGATTTTCCTAAAGGTCATAAAGCAGTCGTGTTTAAGTTGATATAGAAGACCAAACGCGACTCAAATGGAAATATCTAACGACACAAATCAAGACTTGTTGCCAAAGGTTTTACTAAAAAAGAAGGCATTGATTATAGTGAAACCTTTTCTCCTGTTTCAAAGAAGGATTGACTTAGAATCATATTAGCACTAGTAGGTCATTATGACTTAGAGCTACATCAAATGGATTTTAAAACAACTTTTCTTAATGGGAGTTTAGAGAAAGAAGTCTATATGGAACAACCAAAGGACTTCATTCAAAAGGGACAGGAACACAAAGTCTGTTTGTTAAAGAAATCCATATATGGACTTAAACAAGCTTCTCATCAATGGTATTTTAAGTTTCATCATACCATTACATCTTTTGGGTTTAAGTAAAACACTATTGATCGGTGTATATACCTAAAGACCAGTGGGAGTAAGTTTGTATTTTTAGTCCTATATATTGATGATTTGCTTATCGCCAGTAGTGATATTGGTTTACTAAAGGACACTAAGAAGTACCTTTCGCAAAACTTTGAAATGAAATATTTGGTCGAGGCATCCTTCGTGATCGGGATAGAGATTTTTTGTGATCAATCATGTGGATTGATATGATTGTCTCAAAAGACTTACATTAACAAAGTTTTACAAAGGTTTGGCATGAAAAATTATAATCCTATTAATGTTCCACTTCTAAAAGGGGAGAAATTTAGTTTAAGTCAATGTCCCCAAACTAAATTGGAAAGGGATCACATGAAAGATGTGCCATATGCTTCTCTTGTAGGTAGTTTATTATATGCACAGGTTTGTACTCGACCGGATATTAGTTTTTCCATTGGGATGCTGGGCAGATATAAAAATAATTCGGGTGTCTTCCATTAGAAGGCTGCAAAGAAAGTGTTAAGGTACTTGCAAGGAACCAAAGACTACATGATCACTTATAGGAGATCCGATCACCTCGAGGTGATTGGTTATTCAGGCTCAGATTTTGGAGGATGTCTTGATAGCAGGAAAAGCACTTTGGGCTATATTTACCTTCTAGCAGGAGGGTCCATTCCATGGAAAAGTGTTAAATAGAGTGTCATCGCTTCTTCAACTATGGAGGTTGAGTTTGTGGCTTGTTTTGAAGCTACAAATCATGGGTTATGGTTGCAAAATTTTATTTCAGGACTTAGTATTATGGGTTCAGTATCTAAGACGCTGAAGATTTATTGTGATAATGTCGCAACAGTCTTCTTTTCAAAGAATGATAGATATTCGAAAGCAGCTAAGCATATTGAGATGAAGTATCTATCTGTCAAAGAAGAAGTTCAGAAACAAGCTGTGTCAATTGAACATATCAGTACTGATGATAATATAGCGAATCCTTTAACGTAAGGGCTATCTCCGAAGATATTTTTGCAACATGCTAAAGAGATAGGTCTCGTGTAGTTAATTGTGTAATTGCTATTTGCTTAGTTATTTGACACAACTTTTGATATCAATAAAGAGTTTCTGAATTCTAATATTCTGTCTTAATTATATACATGCATGTAAATGACTGAATGTGACAAAAATAGTCTTTTTATAAAGACATTATGAGACCATTATGATAACTCACATATTTATCCTTATTAAATATGACATTGGTGGCCTGGTACATGGAAGGAACTATGCTCTTGAATTAGTATGGAATCGCTATGACTCAGACTAATGAAGTATTTAGTTAAGGTGCTTGATGATGTTCTAAGATACTTGCGCAACTTATGTTAATCAATTCGTTATGTATAACCTCATTAGGACCAAGTGGGAGACTGTTAGAATTAATATTTAATTATTTAATAACTACAAAATTCAGCCAAATTTTGTAATTATAAATTAAATTAATTAATTATTTCTCCTAATTAGTATGGTCCAAATAAGGGGACGAATTTGATTAAATTAATGTATTAATCTAAGAAAAATTATTATTCCAAAGGTCGCATGTTTTTATGAATTCCATTATTTCCTTCTTCTAATGTCTTCTTTTTTCTGCAGTTTGTGACTGACTTCGTCGTGCTATATCATTCATGCGATGAGATGGTGAAGAAAAATAGCGAGCTGGAGAAAGAGAACGTTGCCTTGAAGCTGAAGGGTACAGAGCTCGAGGCTAGTTTTAAAGTCATTGACGCTGCTCGGATTTCATCAGACCTGGCTATTGCTACAGCTAACAGGGTGAAGGACGCAGCAGTTAAAGATCTGAAGGAGCTGCAATAAGCCTACGACTTGGTTTGCTCGAGCAAGCTGGCTTTTGTGGAAGAGAACAGTGTGCTCTCTGAGGAGTTGAAGAAGGAGTCTGAGGCTGTCACTGCCAAGGAAGACTCATACAATTCTAGTTGGGCCGCATCATACGAGGATGCTGAGGTTCAAATAGGCTATATTAGTCGTCTGAACTTTAAGAAGGGCTGGAACAAGACCCTATTGGCTGTCGGTGTCGATATTAACTCCCCTCTATTTGACGAGCATAACCCGGGTCCGAAGCCAGCTGTGGATGAAGTCCCTGCCCCAACTGTTGAAGGTGCTGACCCTATCCCCTAGATGACCCCTACTGATGCTTCCCTCGTTGTGGTGACAGAGATTACCCCTGCCGAGGGCGGTGCTCCTGCTGATGCTGACAAAGGAAAACGGCCATCGACCTCTGGGAAACCTGAGGTTGCTAACTAGTTATCTTCTAGGATTACTTTGTATTTTCTCTTTTTTCTATCTGTAAACTTTCTTTTTGCTGTTCGATGTAATTTCAACCCTTATTAATGAAAAGGCTTCTATTTCTCAGTGCACTGATTTGTATTTTTCTCTCCCTTGTCTCTTTATTGCTTGTAGTTGATTGATGTTGATGATTACATTCCTGCTACTTCCCAATTGGGAAAGATGTTGGGGCCCAATGTGAGCTCCGAAGTTTGTCACACTTTTGTGAGGATATGCAAGTCTCTGCGACTGAGGAACAAGCTCTTTATAGAGCAAGCTGAAGGATAGGCTTCAAGAGATGGAGGACATTAGAGCCTCAGTCCAAGAGGAGGTCAATGCGCTGAGGACGAAGCTATTGGAGGCCTCTGAGATCAATCAAGTTGGGGAAGTTCTCCAGTAGGAGAATGAGGCTTTGAGGAGAGAAGTCTCACGACTTAGGGAGCATGCGCCGAGCACTCCTCCAACAGTATTACAGGGTTCCTCGTCATCGCGAGCTAGAGCTGGTCAGGGTGATGTGCCTCCTGCATTAAAAGGTCCTTCTCTTACGATTGTTCCGCGAGCTCGCAGGAACACCCGGGGTTCAGCTAGAGAAATGGAGGAGCTCCGCGATGATGTGCAACGAGCATATGTGATTGTTGTTGGGCTCTAGAGGGATGTCACTCGATTGCGGCATTTGTTCAAAAAGGGTCCTCGACGAGTGTGGGCTGACGGCTAGGACCAGGGTTGGTCAGATGCCCCAACAAGGTTGTTAGAGTTCGAAGATCTTTCTTTTATCAGGGGGTGGCTGAGTGCCTTGAAGGAGCTGTAAGTCCCGAGGAACTCGATGCTCTGGTATCGCCACGAAATTTCTCCCTCTACCCTGATGCCTAACCCATTCCGGAGGGATGATCGATGGATCCCCATTGATTCCATTCCTCGGCAGTTATTGGAGTTGGATGCGAATGAGGTTGAGGAAGAGTTAGCTCCTGCTCCCGATGACGGGCGAAGAGCTCTAGTGGCTGATTATCTCGCTCATAGGCCTCACCGCCATTGAGATTTTGCCAGTTGTTTTTTGTATTTTTGGTAGTGTAAATGCTTTGGGTGAGCTCGCCGACTAAACATGTATCACCATTGTTGTAAATATGATGAATTAATATAAAAATTATGTTTTGAGCGAATTTGCCGACTAAACAAGTGTATTATTTTCTTCATATTCTTGCTGCTTTATGATCTTCTCATTTTGTGTTATTACGTAAGTGTCCTCCCAGTCCAGTATAATATCGAGATACCATTGTGCACCACTTTACCTTTTAGGTCGTGTCGCCACACTCCCTTAGGCCTAAGTGTGGCAATTGGCGAGGACACACCTGGTGTTGGATACTTTATCCGATCAGGATTTTATTCGACCAAAGAAGGTTTGATGACCAGTATAAAATTTGGCCATATTGCCTAAGGATCCCCTGTAGGGCATCATATATTGCCAGAGGCAATGCTAAGAGGTCCCTCGTGTTTCATAACGATGACCTGAGGAGGGATGCTACCCTGCTATGGCGTAGTGATCAATGTGCCTGTTATTTGGAAAAGATGTGCGATAAAGCTCATATAATTGTTACTTATTAGAATGCAACCGTTTAAATAACTTTGATTAATGATAAGGGAAATGAACTTCTAGTTCCATAACAAAATGATAAAAGAAAGATCTAAAAATAGAATCTCTTAAGATTGGATGCATTCCATGCTCGTGGTATTTCTCTGCCTTCCATCGTTTCCAAGTGATAGGCGCCCTGCAGATCGTCTCTTGTTATTTTAAAGGAACCTTCCCAGTTTGGGCCTAGCTTGCCGTCTGATGGTTTTACTGCACCGCCCAGGACCTTCCTTAGAACGTAGTCCCCAACTCCGAATGTCCTTGGGTTAACCCTTTTATTGTAATACCTCGCGAGTTATTGCTGATAGCTCGCTAGTTTTACTAGGGCGAGCTCTCGGCGCTTGTCGACTAGGTCGAGCTCAGTGAGCAATGCTGCATCATTATGGCCCTGGTCGACAAGGTTATACTTCATTCTCGGCAAACCTGCTTCTAGTGGGATGACTGCTTCCATGCCATATGTTAACGAAAATGGGATTTCTCCTGTTGCTCACCAAGGAGTGGTTCGGTACGCCTGTAGAATATGTGGTAATTCATTTACCCATGCCCCTTTGGCTCACTCCAATTGCTTTTTTAATCCATCAATCACAGTTTTGTTGGAAGCCTCAGCTTGGCCATTGCTCTGAGGGTAGGCTACCAAACTGAAGTGGTGTTTGATTCCGTGTTCGTTACAGAAACTCTAAAAAGAGCCGCTTTTGAACTGCGTTCCATTATCGGTGATGATGTTTCTGGGGATGCCAAAACGAGTGATTATATTTCTCCATATGAATCTTATCATATCTGCATATCGGATGTTTTCCAAGGGCTCTGCCTCGATCCATTTGGTGAAGTAATCAGTTGCAATCAACAGGTATTTGCGATTTCCGATGGCGATAGGCAGTGGTCCCACGATGTCTATTCCCCATTGGGCGAATGGCCATGGGTTGGACAGTGATTTTAGATCGCTGGCGGGTTGGTGGACCATAGGAGCGTGAAGTTGACATTTCAGGCATTTGCGGACATACACCGCAGAGTCCCTTTGCATATATGGCCACCAATAGCCTTCCTTAATTACTCTAAAAGCTAGAGACCTTCCTCCAATATGGCTTCCACAGACTCCCTCGTGAAGCTCGTGTAGCACTTGCTCGACATCCCCTGGGTGAACGCATTGGAGGTAGGGACCGAAGAAGGATCTTTTATACAAGTTGCCTTCTGGGGATAAGTGAAAGCGAGCAGCTTTGACTCTTATCTGGTGGGCAGTCTTCTTATCATCCGAAAGCGTGCCATCCTTTAAATAGTCCCTTAAGGGGTCCATCCAGCTGAGGGCTAATCCCACCTGGAGTACCTGTTCCACGTTCGGTGGCTTGCTGTCGCGGTTAATGCTCGAACGAGTGAGGAAATCGATGGGGATGGTTATTTTTAGGTCGGAGTCAACTGTCGAACTCAGGGCTGCTAGGGCGTCAGCATAACTGTTCTGCCCCCTGGGAAACTGTTAGACATTGATCTCCTGAAAGCTCGACATTAGTTTTTTCACCAAGGCGAGGTAAGCTGCCATTCTTCATCTTTTGCATTGTAGTCTCCATATCTGATTGGAGACTAATTGGGAATCGCCGAACACCTGTAAATGTTTTGCTCCCAAAGTGTGTGCCTTTTGGAGGCCGACAATTAAGGCTTCGTATTCTGCTTCGTTGTTGGAGGCTGCAAATCCAAGCCTGATTCCTTGTTCAAGGATTGTATTCTCTGGAGTAATGAGGACAATGCCTACCCATGCCCCCTTTGAGTTGGAGGCTCCATCTACAAATAGTTTCCAGGTTTCCTCTGTTTCTTGGTTCTCCTTTTGCCTCGTTGGTTGAGATTGGTCGGAGGGTTCCTTGCCCGTGAATTTGGCTATGAAATCAGCAAAGATCTGCCCCTTGATTGCGATCCTTGGTTGAAATTGGATGCCAAATCGCCCGAGCTCGACTTACCATTTATACAGTCTGCCCGACAAATCCGATTTCCTCAGGATTGCCCTAAGGTGGTGCGACGTAAGGACGATGATAGTGTGGGCTTCGAAATAATGCTTCAGCTTCCTCGAGGCCACTACTAGTGTAAAGGAGAGCTTCTCCAGTGGTAGGTACCTCTGCTCGGGGTCTAGTAGGGTCTTGCTCGCGTAATAAACGGGGATTCCTATAACCTCGTATATTAATGCAGAGCTGACAGTGTGGTTAGAAGCGGAGAGGTACAGGTACAAAGAATCTATTTTCCGTGGTATGACGAGCAGTGGTGGAGAGCTTAAGTAAGATTTGAGCTCGACCAATGCTCGCGAGCAATCTGGGCCCCACTCTACTGTTTTGTTCCCCTTTAGAAGTTGGAAGAAAGGCTTGCACTTCTCGAAGGATTTAGAGATGAAGCGATTTAAGGCAGCGAGCATACTAGTGAGCTTCTGTACGTCCCGGATTGTGCGAGGGCGTTGTACCCTATTAATCGCATCGATCTGGTCTGGGTTAGCCTCTATGCCTATCTTACTGACTAAGTACCCAAGAAATTTTCCTGACTGGACACCAAAAGAACACTTGCTCGCTTTAAGTTTCATTCGGTACTTCCTGAGGATTTCGAAGGTGTTTGACAGGTCTGAGAGGTGATTTTCCTTCTTCTTGCTTTTAACGAGCATGTCATCGATGTAGACCCCCATGGTGTCTCCCATCTGATCCTTGAACATTTATGGTGACCGGCCGCTGATAGGTTGCCCCTGCATTCTTGAGCCCAAAGGGCATGACCTTGTAGCAGTATAACCTAACTGTCGTGATGAACGCCGTTTTGTCTTGGTCTGGGGCATATAAGGGGATTTGGTGATACCCCGAGTATGCGTCCAGAAAACTCATTCGCTCGTGAGCTGCAATGGCGTCTACTAGTTAGTCTATCTTTGGGAGGGGGAAGCTATCTTTAGGGCACGCTTTGTTGAGGTCAGTGACGTCGATGCAAATTTTCCACTTTCCGTTGCTCTTCGAAACTACTACTGGGTTGGATAACTACTTGGGGAATTGTACTTCCCGTATGGATCCTACATCTAGTAGTTTTTCAACTTCTTTTTCTACCGCTTTAGCCTTCTCGGGTGCAGTTCGTCGTGCCTTCTGCGTGATTGGCTTGAAGGTGGGGTCGACGTGCAGCTGATGACAGACCATACTAGGATCGATTCCAGGCAGCTCGTATGGTTCCCACGTGAAAACATCTACGTTGCGCCTTAGCAGGGTTGTCAATTCCTTCTGTTCCTGGTCGGTGAGAGATGCTCCAATCAAGAAGACTCTATTACTGTCGCCATCTCCAGCCGTAACTTCTACCAGGTCCTCAACAACCCGCTCGGAGGGGAGGAGCCTGGTCTCCTCTACTCCAGGTCTTCCGTACTTTAATTGCTATTTAGAAGGTGTTAAACCTTCTTCAACTTTCTCGCTGGGCTGATCGTCCCTTTTCTCTGGCTTTGGTCGGATGGCTGCTATGAAGCACCTTCTTGCCATTGCTTGGTCACCGTGGATCGCCATTACTCCTCGCTCGGTTACGTACTTGAGTTTCTGATGGTAGGTCGAGGAGACTGCCTTCATTGCATGAAGCCATCCTCTGCCGAGGATGGCCTGGTATGGCGAGTCGATGTCAACTACCAAAAACTCGATCATCTTGGAGACGTTTCCAGCACGCACCGGCAGTACAATCTTTCCCAGGGGCATAGTTATTTTTCCAGCAAAGCCAACTAAAAGGACAGTAACTTCTTTTAGGTCGGTGACGCTTAACTTCAACTTTCTGAATAGGTCGAGATACATTACTTCTGACGAGCTTCCTTGGTCGATGAGCAACTTGTCGACGTCAAAGTTGGCTATCCTGAGGGTAATGATCAGAGCATCGTGATGTGGGGTTCTTACTCCCACCAGATCTTCATCTGTGAATACAATATGCTTGTTATAGTTGACGTCATCTGCTCGTCGACGCTTTCCTGACTGTGACTTTGCTGGATCGATATGAAAAGCCTGCATTACCGCTGTAAGTTTCTTCATCTCCATTCGAGCTGAATTTCCTTATATCTGCTTGGCATCAGATGCCCCGTGAATTACCGCGAACTCATGTCCAGCGTCATCTTTGAGCACGTTGTCAGGTCTCTCTTCTCTATTGGCAGCCACTTTTTCTGCCTTTTTCTCCACAAACTCGTTCAACTGCCCAGACTGGGCCAGCTCCTCGAGGTGAGACTTAAGAGCTTTGCAATGCTCAGTCTTATGTCCTCCCTCTTTGTGAAAAGCGCATCTTAGCGCATTGTTCCTCTTCGAGGGATTTCCTCCCATCTTCCTGGTCCACTTGATAAATGGTTCGTCTTTGATCTTCATGAGAATTTTGTAAATTGGTTCTTTGAAGACGGTGTTGACCGTTTGGAATGCTTTCGACGCATCATTGTTCCCTCCGTTCTTGGAGCTATTTTTGCCCTCGTTCTTTCCTCCTTTCTTTTGATTCTTCGCTTTGTCACTGCCCTTGGTAGTGAGTTTAGCTCGATCATTTTCTCCTGTACTGAGGCAGGTGACATCCTCCACCTTAGCGTACTTCTCGATGCGAGCCATTAGGTCGTCAATAGTCATAGCCTCCTTCTTCGTCAGGGATTGGTAGAGAAGGGAAGAACTGGGTAGCCCAATTTTGAAAGAGGCCACTGTCACTTCCTCCGAGCAATCCTCGATGTCATTGAATAACTCCCAGTACCTCTTCGCATAGTCTCGGAGGGTCTCTTGAGGCATTTTCTTCATTGTTAGCAAAGCATCCAACCTTTTGGGATGGGAGCTACTAGTAATGAATCGGACCGTAAAAAGTTCGGCCAAGGATTTGAAACTCCTGATGGACCGGTGGGGGAGCCTTTCGAACCACTTCTGCGCTACGTCATGCAGGCTCGAGGGAAAAATTCAGCACATTAGCGCGTCCCGGTGGTTCCAGCGGGTCATGGTCTGTCGGTATTGCCTGACGTGATCAATGGGATCAGTCTTACCGTCATAAATCTTGAACCTTGGAATAGAAAATTTCTTGGGGGCTTCTTCTTCTTCTTCTTGTTCTTCTTCTTCTTCTTCTTCTTCAATTTCCCTCGTGAAGGGTGATTTCATCTGGGTTTTGAGAGCTAGCCTAGTGATTTCTCGGATCGATCTGGTACCGTGGTGGGCAGGATGTTGGTCTATCTCCATGCGGACCAGATTTTGTATGTTCTCGTTGCTGCGAGTAGGGCTCTGGTACCGGCGAGCTCTTCGCAGCTGCTCGCGGAGGTTGTCGTTTGATTCTTCTCCCTCGACCTTTTGAGATCCTCGCCTAGGGCTCCTTCCTCCGCTGCGAGACATGCTCGCCTGAGGGCTAGGAGTGCGGTATGGACGTCTCCTGTTATCATGATGAAGCTCTCTCTTCAGTCTTTCCAGTCTTCTTTTCAAGTGAGCGTTCTCTGCCTCGTGCCTGCGAGAAGACTCCCTCTGCTCGTGGAGCCTTGCCTCGTATGCATCCATCAGTCTGGATATCTACGTGGACCTCGCTGGTCCTTGGCTTTTTTCTGAGGCTGGCCATTTTAAGCGAGCCCTCTGATCTGAACGTCGAACTTCAGACCTAATCCTGCGAGGAGCAGGTGGTTCTTGAATATCCCCTGCCTGGGGGGCATTGCTGCTGTGACCAGACATTTTAAACTCCTTTTTTGGTGTGGGCTTTTCTCAGGGAAGATAAACGTTTCCCACAGACGGCGCCAATTGTGGTGACAATTATTATGCAACACAAACAAATGGGAGAAAGGCAAGCACCAAATAAGAACAAGGAATGTAAAATGACAATCACACAACAAAAGATGTACGTGGTTCAACAAAGATGTGCCTACGTCCACGGTGGTACAGTCGGTGTTATTTCTATATATTCCGGAGAGTGGTTACAGAGAATACAACTTGTCCTTTTGCCCCGGACCTAGGGTTTAATATATACATGTACGTTTAGGTAAGTGGGGGTGTACGTCTTCCATCTCTCCCTATAACCTCCCTTAATGGGAACGTGGGAAGAGATCGAATCACAATCAAAATAAGAGGTGGGGGGCCTGGACTTTGGGCCGCCAGAATTGGGCTACTCGTCCAGGCCCATGATCTTAGTTTTGGGTACCCACAACATGTATTAAAATAAGTTTAAGGGACTATTTGGTATATGCCCCTTATTTTTTGGGGTTTTATTCACTTTTGAATTTTTTCATTTTTTTTGGAGGTTTATTCACTTTATGTATTTTTTTCATTATTTTTTATATTTTATTCACTTTCTGAATTTATTATTATTATTTTTTGAGTTTTATTTCACATTCTGGATTTTTTAAAACTATTTTTGAGAATTTATTCACTTTTTAGAATTTTTTTTTCTATTTTTTGGGTTTTTATTCACTTTCTAGAATTTTTAGAAATTTTTTTTTGGGGGCGGGGGGGGGGGGGGGGGGGGGGGTTGTAATCCACGTTTTTGAATTTTGGGGGTTTTATTCACTTTCTGAATTTTTTTCATTATTTTTGGGGTTTTATTCACCTTCTAGAAACTTTTCATTATTTTTTGGTTTTTATTCACTTTATGGAATTTTTTCATTTTTTGGGGGGTTTATTCACTTTTTGTATTTTTTTTCATTATTTTGGGGGTGTTATTCACTTTCTGTATTTTTTTAGGGTTTTACCAATTAGCCCCGTTTACTAAGTATGTAGTTCAATAGGTCCTAACATTTTTTTTTGTTCCATCAGGTCTCATGAAATAAGATTTTTGTTCCAATTGATCCTATTTGTAAACATACAGTGAATATTCATTGTATGTACAAATAGGACCTATTGAAGCAAAAAATGTTGTGATGGGACCTATTGGGAAATATCTCCTTAAAACAGGACTTAATAGGAAGATCCCCTTTTTTTCAGTATTTTGGGGATTTTATTCGTTTTATGATTTTTTTTTTCATTTTTTGGGATTTTATTCACTTTCTGTATTTTTTTTCATTGTTTTTGGTAGTTTTATTCACTTTCTTGATTTTTTTAAATTATTTTTGAGGTTTTATTCATTTTCTGGATTTTTTTCAATTTTTTTAGGTTTTTATTCACTTTCTGAATTTTTTTCATTTTTTGGGGAGGTTATTCACTTTCTGATTTTTTTTCATTATTTTTGCGATTTTATTCACTTTCTGTATTTTTTCATTATTTTTGGATTTTTATTCACATTTTGGATTTTTTTTCATTATTTTTGGATTTTTACTCATTTTCTGAATTTTTTATCAATTTTTGTAGCGTGGCAATTCTATTCCCTAAAAAATAAATAACAAGGTGGGAGGTGATTTTTTAATTTAATATTTTTGTGAAAAAAGTGATTCAATGAGGTGTTTTAAGAAAATCAATTTCATGAAAATTTTTATTTATTAAATATTTAAAAAATAAAAAATAACTCTATATAAAATATTTTCTATAAAAAATTAGTGTTATTAAACGCACGTGAATGATATATTTTTTCATGGGAGAGGTACGTTATTTCGAAGATCCGACACTAACACACAAAAACACTCATGTCTTAACATTCCAACCCATGTAATCTTCCTCCTACCATACCATGGTCAAAACACGTTTTCAGACACTCACTCATCTCTCTCTACTCCACTATTTATATCCTTCATTGCTTTTTTTCTCTCCACTCACTTCTCTCCCTCCAAACAAAAAATGAAGGGAAATACAATTTTCTCCATCTTCCTCTTTATTTCCCTCTCCTTCATTTCATCCAAACCCCTTCCATACCAAACCCTATACACAAAATCCCTCCCCAACCCACAACCCCTCTTATGGCCCCAAGATTCCCAAACCCAACAAGAAAAAACTACACTTTCCTTAAACTTACACCACATAGATTCTCTCTCCTATAACACCACACCACAAACCCTCTTCACCCACCGTCTCCGCCGTGACGCCGCCAGGGTCACCGCCCTCACCGCCGCCACAAACACCACGCGCCACCACTCCCAAGACTTCACTAGCTCGATAATCTCCGGACTCTCACAAGGCAGTGGAGAGTACTTCACGCGCGTGGCCATTGGCACACCGCCTAAAAAACTATACTTGGTACTCGACACCGGCTCCGACGTCGTTTGGATCCAATGCTCCCCTTGCAAAAAATGCTACTCCCAATCGGATCCAATTTTCAACCCTAACAAATCCACTTCATTCTCTCCTCTCTCATGTGACAACCCCATTTGCCGGAAACTAGATTCCCCCGGTTGCAACGCGAGAAATAAGAAATGCCTTTACGAGGTCTCGTACGGAGACGGATCGTTCACGTTCGGTGAATTCGCGACCGAAACGTTGACGTTTCGGAACGGGAAAATACCCAACGTGGCATTCGGGTGCGGCCGCGATAATGAGGGGTTGTTTATCGGGGCCGCGGGGTTGTTAGGCCTCGGGAGAGGGAAGTTGTCTTTTATAAACCAAGCGGGGACGGGAAAGGGAACAAAATTTTACGGAATGTTCTCGTATTGTTTAGTCGACCGGACGGAAAGTTCTAAACCATCCTCGATTATATTCGGGGCGGGATCGGCTCCGAAAGCGGCGGGTTTTACGCCGTTACTCACTAACCCGAAACTCGCGACGTTTTATTACGTCGGTTTAGTGGGGTTTAGTGTTGGCGGGAGAAGGGTTAGTGGGATTGATACGGAGATGTTTAAAATTGACGCGAGTGGGGAAGGTGGGGTTATTGTGGATTCGGGTACATCCGTGACTAGGTTGACCCGGCCCGCTTATAATGCGCTACGGGACGCATTTAGGGTCGGGGCGAAGGGTTTAAAAAAGGCGCCCGAGTTTTCACTTTTTGATACTTGTTTTGATTTGACGGGCATGAAGGAGGTGAAGGTGCCCACGGTGGTGATGCATTTTACCGGTACTGACGTGTCACTACCGGCGTCTAATTATTTGATCCCCGTGGATAGCAAGGGGACGTTTTGTTTCGCTTTCGCGGGAACTACGGGTGGGTTATCGATAATTGGGAATATTCAACAACAAGGTTTTCGGGTTGTTTATGATTTGGCTGGGTCGCGAATCGGGTTTGCCCCGCGTGGGTGTGCTTAATTGGGTTGTTAGTATTTTTTTCCTTGCTTGTTGTATTGTCTTGCTCAATTATCGTTTTAATTTTACACAGGTTTAATGGTCAATGAGAAATCTAATATTAGCTTCACATTTTATTTGTACTCTTTGATGGATTTTTTATGACAATGTAACCTAAAGTTGTCAAGTTATGTAATGCTAGGAGTCCAAGTTATCCACCAAATTTGATCATAAAATATTGTGCTTTATAATTATTGAAATATAGAGAAAGAAAGATATTTTTATTGGGTGATGATTTGAGAGCTTGTTTAGGACCGATTTCATTTTGTTATGTTGTTGAATGTAAGAGAAGCAAAATAGTTGTCATCCCATGATTGTGTATCATTTAATTGACTAAACTAATTGTTCTAAAAAGTTTGTGCAGTCATCAATGTAAAATATAAAATGACAACAAACCTGTTAAATGCAAATGTGCTGGCGGTAAAATATTAATGAGAATGAGCATACATAAAGTGTAAAAAGATATTAAATCTATTAATGGACCAACAATATTTGTTTATATAGTTATTGCCTATGTAATGTTTGTCTCCATACGGAACAAATTAGTCCGTCTTTTGCGGTGGAGAGCACATGGATCATGTAATGTGTGTGGCGCACTTTAAAGTCGGCAAGCGAGGTGAACCTTTGTTTGGTGACTCCCAAATCCAACAATTATTCTCTAGAGACTTATTGTGTTGAGGCAATAATTCTAGGCTGAGGGGGTAAAAATTTAGTGGGAGTTTTACTTAAAATATATGTAGCAATCTGTAATTAGATACCTCAATATTGACTAATTGCACAATGCCACTTAGACGTGTTGATTATTTTATTATTTTTGATTTGTTTTATAAAATCAGATATTAATTTTTTCTTCTTATTTGAAACATGATATTAAATTTCTTTTTCATGCACTATTTTTTTTTTATTATTTCTGAATTTTTAGTCTTCGTATATTTTTCGATTCATTTTTAATTTTTATTTTATTTTAAAACAATATAATTCCTATATTTCCAATATAAAGCATTAAAGTTTTTTCAAAAATTAGGGCTAATTATATTTGCCCCCTTGAACTTTATCCTCCTTTCACTTCACCATTGGTACATTTAGTTTTTACTTTTAACCCCCTCGATTTTTGAAACAGGCGCAATTAACCCCATACCGTTAAACACTGTTAACTTTTAGGACGAAAAAGTAGACATGTGCCTAGCACATGAGGGCATTATAGGGTATTTTCATCCTAACATATATTTTTTTAATTCTGAGAATTACAGTAAAAACATTTAGTAAATTACGTAAATACTAAAAAAATATTTTAAAACTCTCGAAAAACTATATTAAAAAATTGTTTTTAACATTTGGAGATTATAAAAAATTAAAATTCTGAAAACTAAATGACATTTTAAAAATCTGGAAAATACTAAGAAAGTATTAAAAAATAGGAAAATACAAAAATAGTTCTAAAAAATTCTCCAAATGAAAAAAATATTTATAATATATGAAAAACTATTATAAATTTAAAAAAATATAGGAACACATTGAAAATATTAATAAAAATAAGAAAGTACAAAAAAATTAAAAAATTTGAAAATGAAATAAAAATATTTATAACATAGGACATAAAAATATTATAAATTCCTTAAATTATAGAAAAAAACATTGAAAATTAATTAATAAAAAATGATAAAAAGATGAAAATTCAAAAAAAAAATTTGAAAAATTCAAAAAAATTATATTATTTGAGAAAAAATATTATAGATTCAAAAAAACGAAAATTAATTAAAAACAGTTTAGAAATGTGGGTACTCGGATTTGCCATCATACGCCCAGACGAGTAGCCTAACAGAAACGACCCAAAGTCTGGGCCCCTCGCATATCAACTAAATTCAGTTATGACTTAGTCCACTCCTAAAATCTCGTAGAGAGATATTCTAGGAGTAGAAGATGGACGTGGGGTAGTCCAACACCCCCCTTCCCCGAGAACAAACATGTATATAATAAATCCTAAGCCTGTGGCAAAAGGCACGAATATTCTCTATAAACACTCCCCGGAGTATATATAAATAATACTGACTGCACTACCGTGGACATAGGCATTCTTGCTGAACCACGTACATATTGTGTTGTGTGTTTGGCATTTATCATCTTTTTTATTTATTTGAGTGATTGCGCTTTTCTCTTTTATTTGTGTTGAATATAATTGCCACCACAATTGGCGCCGTCTGTGGGAAGCGTTTGTCTTCCTTGAGAAAACCCTCACCAAAGAAGAATTTGAAATGTCTGGTCACAACAGTAATGCCCCTCAAGCAGGGGATATCCAAGAGCAGCCTGCCCCCCGTAGGATCAGATCTGAAATTCAACGCCCGGATCAAAGGGTTCGCCATGAACGACCAGCCTTAGAGGAGAGCTAAGGACCAGCAAGGTCCACACATATCTCAAGATTGATTGATGCCTATGAGGCAAGGCTCCAAGAGCAAAAAGATTTCGCTCGCAAACAAGAGGCTAAAAACGTTGGCCTCAAAAGGAAATTAGAGAGGTTGGAGAAAGAACTCCATCGCAGCACTAGGCGACGTCCATACCGCACTCCTAGCCCTCAGGCGAGCAAGTCTCGCTACCGAGAAAGGAGCCCTAGACATAGATCCCAGAAAAGTGAGAAGCACGAGTTAAACGATGACTCGCTCGAACAACAGCGGCCGGCTCGCCGTTACAGGAGCCCAACTCGCAGCAATGAGGACATACGAAATTTGGTCCGAAGGGAGATGGACCAGCACCCAACACATCGGGGTGCCATATTGGCAAGAGAGCTTGCTCGCCGAGCTCTCAGGACTCAGATGAAATCCCCTTTCTCAAGGGAAATAGAAGAAGAAAAAGCCCCCAAGAAGTTCGCAATTCTGAGATTTAAGATCTATGACGGAAAGACTGACCCTATTGATCACGTTAGGCAGTACATGCAGGCCATGACTCTCTGGAACAACAGAGATGCCTTAATGTGCCCGAATTTTTCCCTCGAGTCTCTATGATGCGGCCCAGAAGTGGTTCGAGAAGCTCCCACAGGTCTATCAGGAGTTTTGAGTCCCTGGACGAGCTCTTCACAGCTCGCCTCATTACTAGCAGCTCCCACCCGAAGAGGATGGGTGCTTTGCTAACAATGAAGAAGACGCCTCAGGAAAGCCTGAGGGACCTGATGGCTCGCATCGAGAAGTATGCCAAAGTGGAGGATGTGACACGCCTCAATACAGGGGAGAACGGTCCGACTAAGCTCGCTGCCAAGGGCAACGACAAAGATGAGAACCAGAAGAAAGGAGGCAAGAATGGGGGTAAGAATGGCTCCAAGAACGGAGGCAAGAACGATGTTTCGAAAGCATTTCAGGCAGTGAACACTGTCTTCAAAGAACCAATCTACAAGATCCTGACTAAGATCAAAGACGAGCCATTTGTTAAGTGGCCCCAAAAAATGGGAGGAGATCCCTTGAAGAGAAACAACATGCTGAGATGTGCCTTTTATAAAGAGGGAGGACATAAAACTGTGCACTACAAAGCTCTTAAGTCTCACCTCGAGGAACTGGCCCAGTCTGGGCACCTGAACGAGTTTGTGGAGAAGAAGGCAGAGAAAGTTACTACCAATGGAGAAACAAGACCTGATAACGTACTCGAGGACGATGTTGGCCATGAATTCGCAGTCATTCATGGGGCATCTGATATGAAGCAGATTCAAAGGAATTCAGCTCGGATGGAGGTAAAAAATCTTACAGCAGTAATGCAAGCTTTTCAGATCGATCCAGAAAAGACACAATCGACGAGCAGATGACGTCGACTATAGCAAACATATTGTGTTCACAGATGAAGATCTGGGGGGGGGGGTAAGAATCCCACATCATGACGCCTTGATCATTACACTCATGATAGCCAACTACGACGCCGACAAGCTACTCGTTAACCAGGGAAGCTCATCTGAGGTAATATATCTCGACCTGTTCAGGAAATTAAAGTTAAGTGTTGCTGACTTGAAGGAAGCCACTGTCCCTCTAGTTGGCTTCGCTGTAAAAGTGACTATTCCATTGGGAAAGATCATGTTACCGGTAAGGTAAGGAAGTGTCTCCAAGATGATCGAGTTTCTGGCGGTCGACATTGACTCGCCATATCAAGCTATCCTCGATAGGGGGTGGCTACATGCAATGAAGGCAGTCCCCTCGACCTAGCATCAGAAACTCAAGTACGTAACCGAACAAGGAGTAATGGAGATTCACGGAGATCAGGCGATGGCAAGAAGGTGCTTCATAGCAGCCATCCGCCCGAACTAGAGAAGAAGGTCGAGAAGGCCAAAGAGAAGGTCGAGGAACAGGAAGGTCTGATACCTTCAAAATAGCAATTAAGATATGGAAGGCCCGTAATGGAGGAGAACAGGTTCCTCCCCTCTGAGCGGGTCGTCGAGAACCTATATGAGATAACAGCTGGTGGGAGCAAGAAAGATAGGAGCTTCTTGATCGGGACTTCTCTTACAGATCAAGAGAAGAAAGAATTGACAGTGCTACTGAGAAGCAACCTAGTTGTTTTCGTGTGGGAACCTTACGAGCTTCCTGGCATTGATCCCAGTGTGGTTTGTCATAGGTTACACGTCGACCCCACTTCAGGCCTATCACGTAGAAAGCATGGCTAATCGCGCTCGAGAAGGCTAAGGCCGTGGAGAAAGAAGTTGAAAAGCTGCTGGATGCAGGATCCATACGGAAAGTTCAATTCCCTAAATGGCTATCAAACCCATTAGTAGTTCCAAAAAGCAATAGGAAATGGAGAGTCTGCATTGACTTCAATGACCTTAACAGGGCATGCCCAAAGGACAGTTTCCCTCTCCCAAAGATCGATCAACTGGTGGATGCCACAGCAGCTCACGAAAGAATGAGTTTCCTGGACGCATATTCGGGGTATCATCAGATCCCTTTGTATGCACCAGATCAAGACAAGACAACGTTCATCACTACTGTCGGATTATACTACTATAGAGTTATGCCCTTTGGGCTCAAGAATGCAGCAGCAACTTACTAGAGGCTAGTCACCAAGATGTTCAAAGATCAAATGGGAAATACCATGGAGGTCTACATCGACGATATGCTCGTCAAAAGAAAGAGCAAAGAGGACTATCTCTCAGACTTATCAAATACCTTTGAGATCCTCAGGAAATACCAAATGAAACTCAACGCGAGCAAGTGTTCTTTCGGTGTCCAGTTATGAAAGTTCCTCAGATATTTGGTTAGCAAGAAAGGCATTGAGGCCAACTTGGACCAGATCGATGCGATCAACAGGGTACAACCACCTCGCATGATACGGAACGTGCAGAAGCTCATAGGCATGCTCGCCGTTTTGAACCATTTCATTTCAAAGTCCTCTAAGAAGTGCAAGCCGTTCTTCCAGCTCTTGAAAGGAAACAAAATAGTAGAGTGGAATCAAGATTGATCGAAAGCATTGGAGGAGCTCAAGGCCTATCTTAGCAAGCCACCTTTGCTCGTCATACCTCAAGAAGATGATTCCCTCTACTTATACCTCGCCGTCTCCAGCCATACGCCGTCAGTTCTGCACTGGTGTGCGAGGAAGCAGGAATTCAGCATCCAGTATACTACGGGAGAAAAACCTTATTGGACACCGAGCAGCGGTACCTACCACTGGAAAATCTCGCCTTTGCACTAATAATAGCTTCGAGGAAGCTAAAGCACTACTTCGAAGCTCACACTATCGTCTTCCTTACATCACACCCCCTTAAAGTGGTCCTGCGGAAAGCGGATCTATCTGGCAGACTGTCCAAGTGGGCAGTCGAACTCGGATGATTTGATATCCAATTTCAGCCCAGGAACGTTATCAAAGGACAGGTCCTTGCCGATTTTATCGCAGAATTCACAGGCGACCAGCCTTGCGGCTAGTCTCAACCCACAAAGCAAATGGAAGATCACCCACCAGTAGGAGTCTGGCAACTGTTTGTCGATGGAGCCTCCAACTCAAAGCGGGTAAGAGTAGGTATCGTGCTCGTTACTCCAGAAAACACAATCCTCGAGCAAGGAATCAAGCTTGGATTTGAAGCCTCCAACAACGAGGCGGAATACAAAGCTTTGATAACCGGCCTGCAGAAGGCACGGGCGCTAGGGGTAAAACAGCTGAAGGTGTTCGGTGACTCGCAATTGGTCTCCAACCAGATAAGTGGGGACTTTAACGCAAGAGACGAAAGGATGGCAGCCTACCTCGCCTTAGCAAAGAAGCTAATGACCAACTTCAAGGAAATCAGTGTCCAATAGTTTCCCCGAGCCACGCCGATGCCCTACAGCCCTAAGTTCTGCAATCGATTCCAACTTAAAGAGGACGATACCCATCGACTTCCTCGTCGGTCCAAGCATCAACCAAAGAGACGAGCTGCCAAATGTGGAACATATGCTCCAGATCGAGTCAACACCCAGTTGGATGGACCCTTTGAGAAACTACTTGAAAGGTGGTGCACTTCCAGGCGACAAAAAGTCCGCTCATCATATAAGAGTCAAAGCTGCTCGCTTTCACTTATCTCCTGAGGGCAAACTATACAAAAGATCATTCACCGGCCCTTACCTTTAATGTGTCCACCCGAAGGACGTCGAGCAAGTCCTACACGAGCTTTATGAAGGAATATGTGGAAGCCATATTGGAGGAAGGTCACTAGCTTTTCGAGCAATGAAGGAAGGCTACTGGTGGCCATATATGCAAAAATATTCGGCAGTATACGCTCGCAAATGCAAGAAATGTCAACTACATGCTCCTATGGTTCACCAACCGACCAGCGACCTAAAATCACTCACCAGCCCATGGCCTTTCGCCCAATGGGGGGTGGACATCGTAGGCCCTCTTCCTACCGCCGCCGGCAACTTCAAGTATCTGTTGGTCGCAACGGATTACTTTACCAAATGGATCGAGGCATAGCCACTAGCAAACATACGAGATGAAAATATGATGAGGTTCATATGGAAAAACATAATTACCCATTTTGGAATCCCTAGAACCATCATCACTGACAACTGAACACAGTTCGAGAGTGGCCCTTTCCAGAACTTCTGCAAAGAACACGGGATCTGGCCCTATTTCAGTTCGGTGGCATACCCCTAGAGCAACAGTCAAGCCGAGGCTTCCAATATAACAATGATCGATGGGCTAAAGAAATGATTAGAGTGAGCCAAAGGTGCAGGTGAGCTGCCACATATTTTGTGGGCTTACTGCACTACCCCACTACGAGAAACTGGGGAAACCCCATTCTCACTAACTTATGGAATGGAAGAAATCATCCCCTTGGAAGCTGGTCTACCAACAATGAGAACCACCCTTATCGACCAAGGCTATAACGATGCAGCACTACGCGCTGAACTTGACCTAGCTTACGAATGCAGAGAACTGGCCTTCGCAAGGCTGGCGAGCTATCAGCAACAGCTCGCGAAACACTATAACAAAAAGGTCAATCCAAGGGCATTCTATGTTGGGGACTACGTCCTAAGGAAAGTCCTTGGCAGCGCAGTAAAACCATCAGACGGCAAGCTAGGGCCGAACTGGGAGGGACCATTCAAGATAACAAGAGATGATCTACAAGGAGCCTATCACTTAGAAATGATGGAGGGCAGAGAAATACCCCGAGCATGGAATGAAGCCAACCTAAAGAAATTCTATTTCTAGTTTTTTCTTAGCTCTTTTATCAAATTTTTGGAATTGGCAACTCATTTTTTATTTACTTGTGAATTAATGAAAGATGTTTGGCAGTGGCATTCTATGAAGTGTTAATTCTGTACTGAGAACTTTATAACTTGTACATCCCTTCCAAGTAATAGGCACCTTACTCAAAGCATAAAAGAAGGGTATCACCCTCCTCAGGTATTTGTTATGAAACACGAACAACCTCCTAGCATTGCCCCGACAATATATGAAGCCCTACAGGGGATCCTTAGGCAATTATACCAAAAACGAATTGGTCACCAAACTATGTTTGGTTCAAAAAACCTACTCGGATAGAACATCCAACGCCAGGTGTGTCCTCGCCATTGCCACACTTAGACTTAAGGGAGTGTGACGACACGGCCTAAAAGGTAAAGTGAGGCAGAATGGTATCTCACAAGCATACTGGACTGGGAGGACACTTGCTCAACAATACAACCCTACCAATCTAGTCGGCCACAAGGGGCCCAAGATAATTAAGTAAGAAATAAATGATATAAAAAATATATAGAACACATGTTTAGTCGACCAGATCACCCAAACACAGATACTATATTATTTCATCACAGTTATAATGAGAATGTACAACCTGTGTTTAGTCGGCAGGATCTCCCAAAGCATCAGTACTACATTACTTCATTAAATATATACAAAGAGTTAGATCTAGTAAAATATTAATGGGGCTGAGGCCTCTGAACAAGATAATCAGCCACTTATGCTCTTCGGCCGTCGTCCGGGTGAGGAGTCAATTCATCCTCGACCTCATTCGCATCTGACTCTAACAGCTGCCTGGGGATGGCATCGATAGGGATCCACTGGTCGTCCCTCCTGAAAGGATTGGGCCTCAAAGTTAAAGGAGAGATCTCATGACGGTACCAGAGTACAGAGTTCCTCGGGACTTGCAGCTCCCTGAGGGCACTCAACCATCCCCTAATAAAGGCGAGATCTTCAAACTCTGCCAGCCTCGCCGGAGAATCTGCCCAACCTTGGTCATAACCATCAGCCCATACTCGCTGAGGTCCTTTCTTAAACAGATGCCTCAGTCGTGTGACATCCCTTTGAAGCCCAGCAGCAATCACGTATGCTCGACGGATATCTTCTCAAAGCTCGTCCATCTCCCTAGCTGTACCCCCTGCATCTGGACCACCTCGAGGAACAATCGACGAAGAGGAACCTCATAAAACACGAGGTGCGATGCTCGGTGCATTGCTCCCTAATTCGCGACACCTCCCTCCTCAGAGTCTCATTCTCTTATTGAAGAATTTCTCCGACTTGATTGATTTCAGAGGCATCTAGGAGCTTAGCTCTCAAAGTGTTCACTTCCTCTTGAACAGAGGCACCAACTTCTTCCATTTCATGAAGCCTGTCTTTCAGTTTAGCGACGAGCTCAGACTGATCTATGAAACTCTTGTTCCTCGATCGCAGCAATTTGCAAATTCTTATGAAGGTCTGGCAAACTTGAGCGCTCGCATTAGGACCAAGAATTCTTCCCAGTTAAGAAGTGGTTGGTATTTATTCATCTACATCAATCGACTACAGGCCATAAAAAAGCAGTAAAAAAAATAAAGAAATCAGTATGCTGAAGCAAAAGTGCTTTCATTTCATTAATGGAAGTCAAAGTTACATCAATGAACAAAAAAAAGCAGTACAAATAAAGCAAAAATACAGAGGAAATCCTAGAAGCAAACTAGCTAGCAACCTCAGTTTGTTCAGAGGTTGCCAGTTGCTTTCCCTTATCAGCAGGAGCAGATGCAGCTCCCTCGGACGGAATAACCACTTTTCCCTGAGCAGAAGGAGCACCAACAGGAAGAGTTTGGGAGGCAGGGGCAACGTCTTCAATGGCTGGGGCAGAAGCTTCATATACAACAAGATTGGGGCCTGGATCATGCTCATCGAACAATGGCGAATCAATGTCCACCCCAGCAGCTAGAAGAGCCTTATTCCAGCCCTTCTTGAGGTTTAGCCAACTGATGTAGCCAATTTGAACATCGGCATCTTCATACACCGCGGCCCAACCATCATTGTAAGCGCTTTCCTTTAGAACACCTGCTTCAGACTCCATCTTCTTCAGCTTCTCTGCCAGTACCTTATTCTCCTCCACCACAGTGAGCTTTCTCATGCAGACCAGGTCATAGGACTGCCTCAGCTCATTCAGTTCATTTATCGCCGCCTCCTTCGCTCTATTGGCTTCGATAAGAGCAAGATCGGAGGACTTCTGGGCCTCATTAGCAGCCTTTAAGCTGGCCTCCAGCTCGGCATTCCTCCCACGCACCACGGCATTGTGTCTTTATAAATTAGCCGTCGTCCTTACCAGCGCATCGCGAGTACGGTACAGGACGACGAAGTCAGTCACAAACTGGAAGGAAAAGAAACATTGAGCAGGAGGTTGCAATAACGGAGAAACATTAAATTATGAGCATAAAGGAAAGAAGAAGACTTACTAAAGATAGCCTCTAGCTTGCCTCCTGAGCTAGCTGATCAGCCCCCATCGCCTTCTGACGATCAACAAGTAAAATTGCTCTCTCGAGCAACGCATGATCCAATTAAGGAGATAGGGCAACAAATGCCCCCTCTGGTAAAGCGGACACGGGCACCAGAGCATCCCCAACCTTCGTCCTTGCCTCCTCTTCCCTATCCTTCTTCTCCTTCTCAGCTCTCCTCCTATCCTCAGCTTTCCTCCTCTCCTCCACCTTTTTGACCTCTTCCTCTCTCTTTCTCTCTTTCTCTCTCAATATCTCATCCTCCTTCCTTTTCTTCTCCTTCTCATAAGCAGCAGGCTGAGAACCAGTGGCAACAGCCCTACTGCCGGACTTTTGCTTCTTCGACTGCTGAGCGAGAAGCACATCATCATCACGGATCAGGTTCCTCCTAAGGGGGAGACATTTCCTCGCTAGAACTGCTAGATTTACTTGAAGACTCTTGAGCCTCAGAGACCTTGTCCGAGCTGGAAGATTCTTCACCACTAGAGCTCGCCTCGCTGGAATCACCTTCAGCACCTCCCTTGATATCACTTTCAGAGATGCTCTCTTCCTCGTCCAACTGGATGGGGTCAGTAGCAGCTTCTTCAGTAATATCTAAGTCAGGAATGCTGTCCATAGGCCTCGCAATGAAACTGGACCCAACGTTCTTGTACTCTAGAGGAAAAGCAGCTGACCGGAGATGTTCACCGTCAACCAAAGACTCCCTGATATTCCAAGCTTTAATCAGCTCGGCAGCTCGAACCTCGCTAAGGGAAGGTTCCAAGTTCTTTTTCCTTGCTGAAAAGAAAACATGAAAGTACCAGAAAAATCAAACATTAACAGGAAGACCAGTGAGCAGAGCGAAGATTACCTATATACTCCTCCCCATAAAAGAGGACTGTGAATCTATCAGAGCTCGCCCCCTCAGTATGGGGGGAGAACTGCCAATTCCTAGCAAGAAAGCCCTCTTGCCAGTAATCCTTATGGGAATCAGGTAGATTTACTACCAATACCCTATCAGGACTTCTGGCCTTAAGGTAAAGAAGGCCAGATCTAGTTCGAGAGAAAGAATAGCAAAAACAGATTTCAGCGAGCCCTAAATTGGTGCCATAGAGTTTGTTTATTCTATGAACCCCATTGACTATCTTCCATACATTTCGCGAACACTGTGCGGGGACAATCTTGAAATAACCAAAGAAATGCAAAAGAAAATTGCTTGGAGGAAAAGTAGGACCCCCTTGGGAAAGCAACCGGATGTGAATCTAATGAGCGTCCTCTATCTCTCTAACATTCTTAGGGACAGAGACGCACTCAATCTCTACCCATTCTGGGATATTATAAAACTTCCTAAACTCAGGCACTGATCTATTACCTATCTTCGTCATTTGTAAACCCTAAATTACAAATTCGAAGAAAACTCAACAGAGAAAGAACAGAGAGAGAGCAAAGGGGACTTACGAGATGAAAGTTTGGTTTGGACAAGGCAAGATCCCAAGCCCAGATGATGAGGGAGATTGAAAGCAAAGAAACTGAAGACCTGGAGAAGAGGGTGCAATGGCTAAAGCTTGCAGAAGATAAGGAAATGTTAAGAAGCTTAAAACGAAAATATAAAAATGCCACTCCAAATGACTTCTTAAACGTTTTCAATCATGATGCATGGGACACGAAGCAGGTTGCCGCCAAAATCAAGTAGAGAACTCCAACATTGGAAAAGGTTACACAATTTACAAAAGAGCCATTATGACAAATCATTTAAATTTATTGAGCCCAAGTTGTGGCCCAACAACTTTAGGGGTAATTCTGGGTACCCGGATTTGCCATCATAGGCCCAGACGAGTAGCCTAATAGAAACGACCCAAAGTCTGGGCCCCTCGCATATCAACTAAATTCAGTTATGACTTAGTCCACTCCTAAAATCTCGTAGAGAGATATTCTAGGAGTAGAAGATGGACGTGGGGGAGTCCAAAACCCCCACTCCCTGAGAACAAACATGTATATAATAAACCCTAAGCCTGGGGTAAAAGGAACGATATATATTCTCTGTAAACACTCCCCGGAGTATATAGACATAATACTGACTGCACCACCGTGGACGTAGGCATTCTTGCTAAACTATGTACATACTGTGTTGTGTGTTTGACATTCATCATCTTTTTTATTTATTTGAGTGATTGCGCTTTTCTCTTTTATTTGTGTTGAATATAATTTCCACCACAAGAAAAATCAGTGAAAATTTGAATAAGAATTTTTAAAAATTTGGAACTAAAAAAGAACAAATTTGGGTTAAAAAAACTAAATTAATATATTACAAAATGTGGAAGGCAAGCAATTTTTTTTTTTTTGGGGTTAAAAAAATCTAGAAAGGCAAACAAATATTTTTTCTACCAAAAAAATCTAGGCAAACATTACCAGAAAAAATCTCGATAGAAATGATAGAAATTCGGGAAACAAATCTAGGCAAACAAGAAAAGACACTTTGGTAAATAAGAAAAATCTACACATTTCCCTAAAAGATATCTAGCTTTTTCTAGACAAACAACAAAATATATATTTTCATAGAAGAAGAAAAAAACTCCACCCACGTTCTCAAACCCATAAACAAATCTAAAAAAATCCATACCCAAATCTCAAACTCACAAAAAAATCTGAAAAAAATCACCCACATCCTCAAACCCAAAAGCCAAATCTCAAAACTTCTCCCCACACCCTCAAACCCACTCTCTTATGCCCCCAAATCCCAAAATATTCACAGCCAAATCTCAACGCACAAACAAATCTCTAAAATGCATCCACAACCTCAAACCCAACAACTAAAACTCTAAAAATTCACCCACCTCTATTGAAGACCCGTTGGAACCCAATACTGAGAGAAAAAAGAGAAAACAGAGCGAGAGAGGGGAGAGTGTGTGTTCTTTTTTTGGCTGGAGGTTGTGGTGAGGGGTTGTAGTGGTGGCGGCGGGTGGTGGGGATAGGGGTGAGGGAGGGGTTGGTTGAGATCAGGGTGTGGTGTGTGGGGGTAGTAGAGTGAAGAGAGAAAGGGAGAAAAATGGATAGGGGATTTGGGTTTTTACCCTTTTCCTCGAATTCAGATAATATCCCTATCCATTTACATATCTTATCCATTGCAATTAACACTAATTCTGAAATTAACTAAAATTCATATTGAATAAAAATTTGATGATCAAAGTTCAAGAGAATTTTGCTATAACTAAAAAAATAACAATATAAATTCTTAAGAGAATGTTTGAAACCAAGTACTGACTTTAAAGTTAATATTCACGAATCATTAGTCCTCCTTCCTTTTATTGAACAGTCCATAACTCCTCAACATGCATTTTTCCTGTGTTAAAAAAGGAAGATACATATAAAAATTCTTTAACTTCATGAACCAACGTTATTTTAGTGAATGAATAATTAAATAAATAAACAACACTTATCTCTTTTTATTATGTGGGTCACTGAATTATAAAAAGGGGGTGCCACAACATAAAAGTCAAGTCACGAAACTTAAATAAGTCACTGAATTTCAAAAAATAACTAATAATGGAAATAATAATAACAATAACACCTATAAGTAAAATAACAAAATCGAAATAACAGAATGTGAGTACAAATTTCAAAATGTGATTACAAAATCAAAATCAGAATAATACAAATATCAGAATGTGAAACTATATCCCACCCTTGCTCAAAATGAATCCATCTTTTTTAAAATTAGCCATGTTCAGAATATATCAAAGAAGTATGTGGTTGTGGGTGTAGTGTAGCACCCCTATCCAAAATGGGGTCTCTATCTCCTATTCATAATATGGTTGTGTGTGAAGTGTAATAGCCGTGTGTGTGCGGTGGATGTGTGTGTAGTGATATACTAGTGTATGACCTCGTCTCTACTCAAGCTTGGCTCGGATTAGGCTGACCCTGCGGAACGCACTCTCTCAAAGAATCTTGTAACAATCATCTCAGTCTCGTCCTTCTACCATGTCGAGACCACATGCAATCACAATGGTTCTACTGTTTCCTCTCGTCTACCCTCTAGAAAGACAAGACATCATCAGACTAGTCGTATGTTCGTTTCATCTTGATGCAAGTCAGCCGAGACTCTACTCGGCAGTTACCAATATGTGATCAAACATTATCGCGATGGTCTCTTACTCGGCCAGACCGACACCTCCATCACAATAGGACAACTTTGACACTTGATAGGGCACGTGGAATGGAACACGCGTGGGAGAGTGCACATGGGTTGTGAGCCCCACGTGAATAAAATCGTTGCAACAACATCTTCCTCACGTGTGAAGAATATCTCTCAATCATGATTTATATGCACAGAGGATAGGTGTCCTAACCTAATTGTCTTATACCTACTATACACGCACATCAAATGCTTGGGGGATACATTACACCACCCAAGCACTATATAAGCATGTCATCTTCTACATTATAAAGGACCTTAATTCGAACCCCTACTGAAACGGTGCTAAAATATCTTTAGAGAGATGAAGTTGAGTGAATTGTAATCCAAGGACATTAGAGCCCAGTTTGATAGTAAACACACACTCACCTGCACAGTGGAGTAGGCCTGAATAAGCTGAACCACTTATATTGTTGTCTTTCTTATATTTGCCTCATCTCCTGCTTCATCATATTGCTATACGTCCACCATTTTTATACTGGTTAAAGCTCATATCTTACATTGAGTTGGTGATACCATATCTGATATCATCATGTAGCGTTGTGCATGTGTGTGTAGCAATGGTTATATATATGTATGTGTGTGTAGCAGTAATTATCCGTGTGTGTGTTATGGGGAGTGTGTGTATACGTGTATGTGTGTGTGTGTGTGTAAGAGAGAGAGAGAGAAAGAGAGAGAGAGAGAGAGAGAGGAGGAGGAGGATGAGGAGGAGGAGGAGAATCGAAATTTCGATTCTCTATGAACTACTCATTTTCAAATGATATTCACATTGTTCACAAATAGTCATTTTTTATTTAGAAAGTTTCTTATAATTTAATCCATAAATATTTTGCATTGAACCCACAAGTGCCTGTATTTTTTAATTAAATCCAAATCATTAGAACTTTCTCTTATAGTTAAATCACTATCATTAGTGCTGGTTCACGGTGCTTAGGGGGGAGGACGAGAAGTCGATTAAGTCAAAATGTTAGGGTTTCTTCTTTGCTTGCCTCAATTTGCTTTGTATAGGGGAGGGATGATTGTGTTTTTTTTAAAATATTTTTTTTACTTTTTATATTCAAAACCATTTAAAAAAAAGGTTCTTTTGTTTTGTTTTTTTATTCTTTATTTTTAAATGAGTGGTTAACATATTATATTATATATTTATATTTTACATATAATAATAGATATGTAAAATTATTGGTTGGTATCGGGTTTGAGACATGAGAGCAAACTCTGAAAAACCTTACTAGGTTGTTTAACACAAGTTAAAACAATTGAATAAGTTCCGATCTACTTTTTGAGGAAAATATTTTATAAAACTAAACACTAACACATGATGTGTTTTAAAACATGAACGAGTTATCTCATAATCTTGGAAATATGTTTTTAAAATTAAACCTAAGTCTAGTTTGCAGTTGTAGTAGTGAAGGAGTAAAAAACACACATACGAGAGACAATATTTTTTACATGGTAAAACCCCAAATTAGGGGAAACATCCACGGTGACCTCTACGCCACAAAATCGAAAAGTTCACTAAAAACCAACAATCGTTACAACATTACAAGCACTAAGGATGCATTCAAGATCCTAGATCTAAGATGAGAAATTATACTTATACGAGCTCCTCTCTTCAAAGGTATATCTAATCTAGCTTTAATCTTCCGAGAAGCTTATTTTCCTTCCTCCTTATTCTTTGTTTGCCATGGTTTAAACAACCTTATATCTCTCAAATGAACCACACAATCTAAGTGTTCGTGTAAGAGTGATACTGACAGTGATATGATTAGAACTATATGCAAATATGTAGCTTATACCTCTCAAGATTTATACAAATAAATCCTATCAAATTACACAGTTTCTATATGACATGCAAAGATTTCAAATCTTTTTTGAATATCAGACATCAACAATTTATTTTTAGATCTGGAAAATAGTCTTTTTAAAAAATAGATGTTATTGTTTCAAAACTTATTTATGTACGAAATAATTTCACAAACTGTGAAACTTGTATTTTTGAAACAAATGTTTTTAGATCTGAGACTTTAGACTACTGGAAGTCTTTCTTTCAAAGTTATTTGAAAATAAAAAGCAGATCTAGTAACAAAAACCCTAATATACTATGTGAAGTATATCTCTTAGCATATCTCACACTTTCTAAAGAGAAAAGTGAGATTTACGATGAGAGTGGTTACTAAGAGAGATACAGGTTGAAGAGGATATCCAAATGGCAAAACCACACACCAAACTCACTAAAAACAAAGAAAATATAACTCTCGAATGAAGAGGTTTTCTGGTTTGAGTAAATATGGAAAACAAGTGTTGGGTTTGTGAGAAAACCTAAGGGTTTGATAATCTTTGAACGACTGGTTCTCTCTCTCTCTCTCTCTCTCTCTCTCTCTCTACTCTCTTTTTTTGCTCTACCCTCTCTTTTTACTCTGCCCTCTCTCTTCTCTTTTTTTTCTCTCAAATAAGACGAATGGTAAAAGTCTCTAAATGGCTGACACGAGGAGCTTATTTATACTACTCTTAGAAGGATCTAGAACTTCGAAGGCTTTGGACGGTTGAGATCATGTCTGACTATTTTACTAAAGATCTAATGGATACAAATGCACCGCTCAAAGGTTGGCGCTCATTGGTTCCTTTAACCCTCACAGGGATCAACTCTGGAGACATGTCGATCGTCGATAAAAATGATCCAAAGGCTGATATTGTATCTCTCTTGTAAGACACATAGAAAACACAAATGTGAACAGTAGTGTGCTAACACGTGTAGAGATATCATTGATTTACAAACGCGTGTTTTAGTTCTTTTAGAAATCCAATTTGTACCCATAATATTCTCAGTCGGATTTATATTCTACCCTGGGACATTTGTAAGGAATAATAATATTTCTAATTAAGCCCACAACATTTTAAATACCAAAATTTAATTATTTTAAAAATTATTTTTGATGATTTAAAAAATATCTAAAATAGTTTTAAAACGTTATAAAAATTCCTACAAATATGTAAACACTTGTTCACACACATTAACACCTATATGCATGAATTATGTCCTATAGTGTGTTCAAGAGTATAAGAATACTTCCCTTTTTCGTAGATGTATGTGGTACTTGGACTGAATGATGTTGGTTGATGAATCTTGTATACCTTTGAGGGAATGCTCATGAGAACTAATATTATTTTATCACCCTATCCAAACTAGTTGGAACTCCTATATGGTACAGACTTAAGTGAGTCAATCATATACTGTGTTATCAAACTCTCTCTATATGAGGGTAAGGTCAGCCTACATCTACCACTCCCCCAGACCATGTAGTTAAGCCGGATCCTTGTGCATTGGGTACAACATTTATAATAATAAATATTATATATAATAACTATATATAACTAATATTAACAATAATTTTATATTAAATACAATACGAATAAGGATATCCAAAAAAATGAGTATCCGCAAATATGGATACTCCGCCTCGGATACGGACTATCCCTTTCAGATAAACATATTATTGGTGTTCATATCCATTTTCTCTGATATTTTAACACACTATCCATATTAATTTCCATATTTATTTTTTGGATAAATATTCGTAAAATTCATACTCAAATACCAGAGGGACTCGAATTTTTGAATATCTGTTTACACCCATACCCTTAGTTTCATCAAAAAGTAATTTCATATGCCCTTATGTACTAGGCATATTCATATTTTTTCATCCAAAAAGTTAACGGTGTTAGGTGTAGGGGTTACTTAAGGTTGTTTTAAAAGTTGAGGTGGGTTAAGTATTGAAAATAAAAGTTTGGGTGGTGAAGTGAAAGGGTGGGGAAAGTTCAGGGGAACAAGTGTAATTAACCCTTAAATTAATAAGAGTATTATGATTTGTGGGTAATTTCATAATATTTTGATTTTGTTTAATTAGGTTTGAAGAAAAAATAGAATTGACAGGTTTTAATTTCCAATAAAAATGAGAAATGTTTCTAGAAGCCTAATATCTCATTGATTGGATGAAAATCTCATGCAATCAATGCACCTATGTATGCTAGTAATAATAAAAAGATGTCTCTAAATCTTAACCAGACACCCACAGTTCATGGTCTTTGCGACATGAAATAAATTGTCACATTTGGTTTGTGTCTAGTTAAAATGTGCTCAATTTAAATTTAATTTATTTAGAGCTTTTTGCAATCAAAGTTATGTTTTGTACTTTGGGTATATAACATGGTTGTGAAATTATAGTCAGCTTAATATTTTTCTTTAAGTATTTGGTGTGTTAATCCGTTAGTGATTCGATCTTATTAACTTATTCGTAGTGTTAGATATGAGAATTAATGCATAGGTTCTAAATTATGTGAAGATATGTTAGTAAGTTATTTATTTAGGGATTGAATCCTATTAAATTTTTTTTCTAAACGAGTCTGACCTCAAATTTGACTAAGAAGGTGATAGTTTTGTTATAATATATGTGCAGACTTTTGTAATGTATAAACCATTTTATTAACCATATACACAAATTTATATATGTATATGCAACTTTTTTTGTAATTTATATGTTATAAGTGATTTTTTTAATGCATACACATTAGTTGTGTATCCCTAATAACATCTAAATGATACATTATGATATTTTAGATATTATGTTATCATTCGATTAATAACCCAAAAAACATGTCATGGAAGTATGGAAAAATATTGGTTAGGAAATAAAAGTCAATCTCCCATAAATTAACATGGACACATGATTATAAACTAACACACACTCACTATTAATATTATTATGCATTGATAAGTTTTTAGTCCGAAAAAATATCACCAGGAATGTATGACTCAACAATCTTTCTTTAAAAGGAACCTCAATCCAAACCATAGTTATACTCTTCATATAAACTACAATTATGATTAACTTAGTCATAATGTATTTATAATGAATAATATTAAGGCCTTACATAAAGAGGTTCTTCTGAGATTTTCTTTGATACCTTTGTGTAGTGAAAATACCCACTTAAGAGTGTGATTCATACACGCCCTTTTATTTAAGATTAAACAACTCCAGAGATAAAAAAAAAAAGAGAAATTACCATCTGAATTCAGATTCATGAGATATTAAAGACAAATCACACACACAAAAAAAACTCAAAATAATATGTACGTGGTTCACCAACTTATCTATGTCCACGAATGATGATGGCTTATTTTATCTGAACAAATCAAAAAATGGGATTACACAACGTCTCTTAAGCCCAATTATCTCTCTCAATGTGTATACAATAGTATTCAATGATAATTTAATTACTCAGCAACTTATGTTAAATGACTTAAACGAGATATTTATACAAGGGAGACCTAAGGGATGAAATGCTTAAAATAACATTGATTAAAATCCATATTTTGCACATTTGATGCTTGTTCGTTATGAAAAATCAAACCATTTCTGGCTCCCAACTAGCATTTATTGTAGCGAAGACAACCTTTGTTGGTTACCAACTTTAAACTATTAGAAACCCAAATTTGTAAGTCAACTCACGAGTAACAGACCAATCTTTTGCTAAGTGAAATTCCTAAAATAATTTCAATCCTGAAAAATTACCACTTTAGTTGTTTAATTCAAGATTGAAGAGTCTAAATGGCTTCGAACAGTTTATTGAAGAAACTCTTTTCTTAAAACAAACAGAAAACACAAGATGTGTATAAAAAGAATTATGAACGAAATATTTCAGATATTATGTATTTATGTTTTGAAAACAAAAACTGTTTTTAAATCAGCATGCCAATTGAAGGGGATAAGAGGAAGATTAAGTACGCAAGTGCATAAGATTTTAACGAGGTAAAACCCCACCCAATTGGGAAAACATCCACGGAGGTCTCTACAGCTTAAAACAAAAATCCACTAAAATAGAGTATCAGGTTACAAACTATTTAACAATCTAAACACACAATCAAGCCCAATCTAAGTTCATAAATTATACTAGCTCCTCTGGGTTATTCTGACTTCTCCCAAGGATTCTGATGTTGTAGATGTTCTCTTAATCTTTGTAACTCAACTACTTTTAGCTTTACGTCGACTCTTAAAATTTAAAATCTCTCTACCAACACCTTTTAGTGTTGTAGTGTGAAAGTGTTGTGATGTGATGTGCCAAACACATGCAGGCAACTCACACACACTTATTACAGACATAATAATTATCAAATTACAAACAGAGTTCTAATATGTAAAAGAAATTTCTGAAATCAGTTTGATCGAAACTCTCAGACTTTGGATCTTTAATTTTATCCACAAATCAAGAGTGGATCTTTCTATATAAAAGAGCCAAGATCCTAGACACTTTCTTTATTAAAAAATATACAGTTATTTCACAAAATGTGAAACATATCAAAGTGTAAATCCCTAATCAATATCTTAACTAGATATAAGTCTAGATATTCTTAGAAACTGAAATCAGATATAACTTTGTTGTTTTAGGTTTTGAAAGTAACGTAAAGATTTAAAAACAACCAACAAAATAGAGATTACTCAAAAGAAGAAATCAAACTCAGTAATATCTACGTTATATGTATCACAGAGTCTCAAATATCAACTTTCTACGAAATAAAATTAGATTAGAACATGGTGACTTGGTTGGACAAGAGATTAAGAACTAGAAAGTATGGATCTTCTCAAAACTCAGACTAACTCAACTCACAGAAGGATTTTCAGGTGAGAATTTGACCGGAGTTGGTTTAGGTTTTTTTTTTCTCTCTCTCTTTTCTCTCACAGGTGAATTGATCTAATGATTGTAAACGATGCACATATGGCTTCTATTTATATTAGGGCATGGAAGGCTTTGGAACAAAATGACAAATCAACGATCAAGTTAGAATTTAAAGGATCGAAGTAAATCTAACGACTGTCATTGCACCGATTTTAAAAACACTATGATTGGTTCAAATAGTTAACACTTGGATGAAGTTAGAAGACATGCATGCCATTACTAAGATTGATCCAACGGTTTAAATAAGGTCTCAGTTATGTGAGGAAGAGAAAACACAGATCCAACCAATATAAGAGCAACACATGTAAGGCTACGATGGACTCAAAATGCATGTTTTTAAAGTTTGAAAAATTCAATTTTCCACCACAATATTATCTAGGGCTTTTGGATTCTTCCCAAGGAAAGTTTTATAAGCTTATGGAAATTATAAAATAGCCCAAAACATTATAAAATACAATTTTATATTTCTAAAAATTATTTTAAAAATTCCTAAAAATTGTTTAAAATATCCCAAAAAATGTATAAAATTATTTTGATGGGATTTAACTCACACACACCCATATTATGAAGAATGAAACACATAAATGAAATCCTAGGTGAGGTGTTGGTGTTCTACCTTTAGGGACTTTTAGAGGATTTCATATGTAGAGTCTGTGGGCTTTTTGGTAGATAAGGATATGACTCAATTTTGTCACTATTTTCAAATTAGATGAGCACCTATATAGTATAGACTCAAGTGAGTCAAAGATATAGGGTACTTCAATCTCCCTCTTTTGAAATATGAGCCAAAATCTCCTTTGAGTCATCGACGACTTGTAGAGATACAAAAAATAAGAAAATCCTATTCCTATACAAAAATTATATCAACCCAATATCCTAGAAAAGGAAAATTACATAACTCAACTAGATATAGACCAATACCCCATCAATATTCTTATGAAAATGAAGGTACTGATTCTTGAAAATCAGATAACTATGATCAAGCTTTTTAGTTGAAGTAATCGAAATAATGTCCAAGTGGACTCAATGTTTCTCCCCCATTTTGTCTCAAATCGACAAAGGGTCTAAACATAAATAAGAGAGACAAATATCAAAGAAGAAATATCAAAAATATATTATACATTTGCCATAACCATACCAATTGATTTACGTAAAGATTCAAACCATATATTGTCCAAGGTTTTAGTGAATAAATTAGCTAATTGCAATTCAGTAGGTAGGTAATTAATCTCTAATTCCTTTGATTCAACTAACTCACGTATAAAATGATATCGAGTTTTAATATGTTTAGTACGAGAGTGTTAAACAAGATTTTTGGAAATATTAATCGCGCTTTGATTGTCACAATAGAGATGTAACGTATCTTCAGTTATACCGTAATTTTTTAGCATTTGTTTTAGCCAAAATAATTGAGAACCGCAACTTCCTGCGGTAATATATTCGGATTCGGCAGTAGATAAGGAAGTGCAGTTTTGTTTTGTGCTACTCCATCCTTCCAAATTGTTACCAATGTAGTAACATGCTCCTAAATTACTCTTACTATCATCGGAACACCCAACCCAATCAGCATCAGTGTATACTAGAACTGTCATTAGTGTACCAAAGTCTTAAATTTAGAGTGCCTTTAATGTATTTGATAATTCTTTTAACGCATAATAAATGACTCTCTTTAGGATTGTTTTGATATCGGACACACACGCAAACAGAGTACATAATATCAGGACGTGAGGCAGTAAGGTAAAGTAAGCTTCCTATCATGCTACGGTATAAAGTAGAATCGATAGATTTACCATTCTCATCTTTTGAAAGTTTGACTGAAGTACTCATGGGAGTCCTAGCTTCTTTTGTTGTTTCTAGGCCAAACTTCTTGACAATATCTAAAGCGTATTTAGATTGCGATACAAATAATCCATCTGTATTTTTCTTAATTTGGAGTCCTAAAAATAATTGTAACTCCCCCATAAGTGACATATGGAATTCTTTAAGAATAATGTCAGAAATTGTTTTGACATCCGTAAGGGAGGTAGATCCAAAAATGACATCGTCTACATATAATTAAGTTATGGTAATTTTTTGTCAAAGTGTTTGACAAAAAGTGTTTGATCTTCCCTCCTCGTTTAAAACTGTTGTTTAGAAGAAAGGTAGATAGACATTCATACCAAGCTCTAGGAGCTTGTGTTAACCCATAAAGACCTTTCTTAAGCCAGTAGACATGATTTGGATTATGAGGGTCAATGAACCCTTTGGGTTGTTCTACGTAGGTCTCTTTAGTTAATATGCCATTAAGGAAACTAAACTTAACATCCATTTGATAAAGTGTGAAATGAAAATAACAAACTATTGCATAAAGTAAGAGAACAAACTAAAGGCGAGTAACAGGTGCAAAATTTTCCTCGAAATCTATTCCTTCAATCTGAGAGTATCCCTGGGCAACTAATATAGCTTTATTTCGAATAATATTCTCAGATTCATCTGTTTTATTTTTGAAAATCCAACGTGTGCCGATAATCCTTTTATTTTTAGTCCGGGGTACAAGATACCATACATCATGAATGACAAATTGACGAAGTTCCTCCTGTATAGCACTTATCTACAATGGGTCATTCAGTGCTTCATTAACATTATTTGGTTCTATAAGAGAAACAAAACATGCATAATGAGCAAGAGTACGTAGTTGGGATCTTATACGAACTGGCTCAGTAGGGTTACCAACTACACTATCTAAAGGATGATCTTTGGAAACCCACTTAGGCACTTCAGGGGTCTCAGTTGGTAAGGACTCATCCATGTTTGGGGAATCATAAGTTACAATGTTTTCGGATTCATCCACTATAGTTGGTTCTTTGATCTTACTTTCTACATTAGTGTCACTTACAACCACATTAATGGGTTCCATTAAGAGTTTTGGTACAAAGATTGTAGACACGATATGCTTTACTATTTGGAGAACCTCCTAAGAAAATAGCTTTATCTCCGTTGGTTTCAAATTTGAACAATTGTTCTCTATCCTTGCAGACATAACAAGTGCTACCAAAGGTTCTAAAGTATTTTAGGTTCGGTTTCTTCCCATACCAAATTTCATAGGATGTTTGTTTGGTGTTTTTCCTTAGTTAAACTCGATCAATTATGTGACAGCCTGTACGAATGGATTCTACTAAGAAATATTTAGGTAAATTCTTCCCATGTATCATCACACGGGCCATTTCTTGAAGAGAGTGATTTTTACGCTCAGTAATTCCATTTTGTTAAGGTGTCTTAGGGGCATTAAATTCATGTTTGTAACCATTATAGTCATAGTATTCGATGACACCTGAATCTATAAATTCTCCTCCTCTATCACTATGAATTATATATACTTAGGAATGCTTTTCATTTTCTATGCGAACTAAGACTTTCAAAACTTATGAAAAGTTTCTGATTTGTGTTTTAAAAAGTAACCTAGGTAAATCGAGTGAAGTCATCAACCATAACTAGGATATAACTGTTGCCACAAAGACTAACAGTACGAGAGGGATCCATTAGGTCCATATGGATGAGTTATAGAGGTTTAGTGGATATAAATTCTTTAACTTTCTTATGGGGAACCTTAATAATTTTTCCTTCTTGACAGGGACCACATATGATGTTTGAAATTGGTTTGATCTTGGTAAGACTTCTAAATATCTCTTGGGTGCACAATTTTCTAAGACTATTGTAATTAATGTGACCCAACCTATTATGCCATATCTCATTGTCATCCATTCTAGTAATGTTACAAACCTCTGTACTTGGACTGATTGTATAACAGTTATCTAGAGTACGGAGTCCTGTAATAACACAATCACATTTTTCAATTAAAATTTTTTAATTGTTCTTTGAAAAGGGGCAGTATGGTTGGAATCACAAAACTGTGATATACTTAGTTAATTGGCTTTAAGACCTTTTACCAAGAACAATAGGTAATCCTTGTTCATGGAGTGTTCCTTTACCAATGATCTGGGCTAATACACCATCTCCAAACAATAATTTTCCTCCGGAGAAGTTAGTTTTGTTTGAAAGTTTGGTATCATCCCCGATCATATGTTTGGAACATCCTGAGTCTAAATACCATCCAGATACAGTATATTTAGCTTTAAAAGCACTGATCATAATGTTTCATTTCATCTGGGGTAATAGATCATCTTTTACAACCCAAATTGCTCTAGTTTTCAATTTACGCTTATTAGCTCGTATTTGATAAAACTTGCGAGCTTCAGTCTTTTCTTTAAAATATTTTTGTGCAGGTTTATGAGTATTATAAACAGTTTGAGCATTTGGTTTAAAAAATAATTTAGGATTCCTCCTTGTTAATGGTTTATTGATATTTGTTCTTCTCTTCTTATTTCGATAGTTAGAATTCTTGTTTGGCTGTCTAGGTTGGACATTATTATTTTGACTTCTCCTAAAATAGTTGAAGTTATGGTAAACATGAGAGTGATAGACTGTTTATATAGACGTTTAGAATAGAAACCATCAAGGGAATGTCCATAGACATCACAATAGGAGCAGTAAAGATGGCTCGTAGAACTCTTAATCGTAGGAAACTTGTTAATCAAAGGCTTGTCTGAGTTTTGAGCTATAGTCTTGTTCCTAGGTGGAACAGGATGAAATGATGAATCAACTTGTCTAATAGGAGGGCAAACACATTTAGACTTATGTTCAACATTATGCTTAGAGTTACTTGATTCACCAATGTCTAACTTTTGTTGTTTCAAGTCAAAATCATTTTTTAAGATTTGAAAGTCTGGACAAGTTTCAACAGGTCTTTTGCCACCAGACACAAACTTGATAGGTTCAAAAATTTATGTTTGCTTGGAATTATTGGGGCAAAATCCCATTCCAGTTCTGTCATTAAAATTGGTCTTACTTTCAGTAACGCGGTCTTTTTAACATTTTGAGTTATTTTCAAATTTAGCAAACCTTTTTAATACTGTTGATGTCTTTTTTTTGTTTGTTCCAATTCTAACAACGTCCCTTTGTATTTATTTTGCAGAATTTCATTTGAGTCAGACAACTCTTTCAGTTTTTGTTCAAGAGTTTTAGTTTCATTCTCATGAGACATTGAGAAGTGTACTCTTCAGCATTCTATTTGATCATATGACATAGGGTTTTTATCTCATGTGTAAGGTTTTTGATAATATTTTCAAGTCTAGTGCTTTTCTTGAGAGTTTGTGAGTGCAGTGTGTGAATTTCTGAAAGGTCCTCATTGTCGGAGTCACTAAGTGTGCAGTGTCCCCTAGCGATTCATTTTTAAGGCTCACACACCCATTGGTATCAACAATAGATCTTCCTTTTGACTCACAAACATAGTGTTTGAAGCATTATCAGCATTCTCAAGTAACAAAATAGACAAATCAGTAGGGATAGCATCCTTCAACATAGCATGATCAGATTCCTTATCATTAGTGTATATGATTTTAGCAAAGAAGGACATGGAAGGGTCATAATTATTAGATGACTCAGGTTCATCAGTTTCTGATTCACTTGAGTCATCCCAAGTCTTGCACAAGTTATCCCTAGTATTCTTGTTCTTATTCAAATTAACCGTACAATCACTGGCTAAGTGTCCTAACTTGCCACATCTGTAGCATTCAGTGTTCTTAAGGTCTCTATTGGGTGTGTTGTCAAGTCTTTTCTCATGAGGCCTATTATTAGAGTTGTTTGAATAGGTAGGTTTGCCTTGTCTATTTGCAATTTTATTTCTGAATTTCATAATTTTCTTGAACTGTTTAGACATTAAGGCAATCTGGTTATCCAAGCTCTCTAAATTACAGTCCTCATCAGAATCTAAGTTAATTTCTGAAAGAGTGTGCGCTCTTGCATTAAAATAGGAAATTATATAGTTAAACACTGTTTAACCCAATTAAACCCTAAACATACAACTAGGTGTGATTGAATAATATATAGATCATGCTAGTACAATCAAACACACACAATTGAGGAAAAATCCCCTAAAGGGGCAAAACCATTTATTTTCATTATAATATTGTAACATATAATTTCGGATTACAATGAAAATACAGTGACACAGAATTACCCGCAGGTGTCGGATCTGTAGTCGGCGGCTGGAAGTATTCCTTTCTAAGAGGACAACAATGAAGAAGAAGGTCGGTCTTTTTCACAAGGGTATGAACAACAAAAGTGTGTTCTGGGGTTGCAAAGTGATTCACACAGATATGGCAAGGTTGTGTGAATTAAATATGAGTTTTTGAACTCATAAAGATGAAGACTTTGAGTTTTTTAACTCTGAAAATCATGTGTAGAAGTCTTCCAAAACCAACTCCCCGTAGTGGGTTTAAATAGAATTCTTTCAGCCTAAAAAATCTCTGCACGATCTGACTGGGTTTATCCCAGGCGGACCGGTCCGGGTTTGAGGTGGATCGGTTCGAGGAGGCTGATCGGTTTGTTTTAATTTTGGCTTTATCGGTTCGCTATATCGGTCCGGGGTTTATTGGATCTTCAGCAAACGGATCGATCCGGGGTCGAATCATTTCTTTTTCTCTGGGTGGATCGGTCCGGCCTGTCAGAATTTTGATTCCTCCTCTACTTTGATATTCGGATCCGTTGATAACGATATGAATCTTGAATTTCTTCAACGGTGTAATGGCGTATGACATAACAAATTGATAATGGACAAAAATGTCCTTACAAATCTCCCCATATGTCTATGCCTGTACATACATAAAAAAAAAACATCTGAATTATCACATTACAAAGTGCCAATACAAATCTACCCTTCCATGAACCTAAAACTGAAAAGGTATAAGTGAATAAGACTTCATCGTTTGATCTTCAACTCTTCAGGAATCTCAACGCTTTTCTCATCAGGATGTGCAATTCAGAAATCATCAAAGAAGTACCTACACACATGTGATAAAGCAAAATACCAAGTGACATATCGAGTTTGAAATGAGATAAACATATATGCCAATGTGGAAATCTGTTAATAAAGCCGTTTAATAAAATTAAACTATTTAAGTAACTCCGAACAGTTTTTTGAAGAAACTCTTTTCTTAAAAACCAAAATTAATTGAACACAAGATGTGTTTTATAAAAGTATGTACGAGATCTATTCAAGATTTGATCAATAGGTTTATAAAACAGTTTAAACAAACTTTAAACCCAGCACAACCAAGAATGAGATGAGAAGATGTAGGAAGATTAAGAACAAGATTTTTACGTGGTAAAACCTCACCTAATTGAGGAAACATCCACGACCCCCTCTACGGAGTAAAACAAAAAAAAATCCACTCTAAACAAATTTAACAGTTACAAACTATATAACAAACATCCATACAACTCAGATCTATATAAGTTTAGGAATCGGTCTGGTGTCCTTATAACTTCTCTACAGTTCTGATTGTTGATGTTGTCCTCCCAGTTTGTTAACTTCCAATTTGTTCAAGATCTTTACGTCGACTCTTGTTCTCAAGATCTTATTACCAACACTTTTCGTGTGGTAGAGTGAAAGTGTTTGTGAAGGTGCTCTCTAACTCATGCATGCAAACACACACACACACACTTATTAAGTACAACCAGTCCTAAAAAATTACATATAAGACTATATGCTGTGATTTTTCTTTTTCTCTCTTCTCACAAAACTTAACCTTTTTTACCTTTAAAATAATCCCAGAATCCACGGCTATCTTGCTCAGAAGACGTATCAAGATCTTAATCAGTCTCGGGTTTTGAAAAGATTTTTGAGACTGAAAACCACCAAGTGCGATTCCAAATTAGGTCAAAGGTCTTGTTTCAAGAGAACTAGAAACATAAAACATTATTGTTGATTTCAAAGTTAAAAACATTTACAGAAAAAGAATCAACAATATATTTCTCAAGCTGATAAACAAAATATGCAAGTCTTAGTGTAATATAACATGAAGAACTCAGATCTGAAATTTCTATACGGCAGAAAATAAATCTAAGACACAATGTTTAAGTTGGACACAAGATCTAAAGAACAAAGAGGTTTCAGCATCAAATCAACTACCAAAAACAGCTCTCAAATACTCAAACACTCAAGGTGGTGTTTGGAATGTATAGGACTTTAATAAGAGGTTTTGTTTTGAAAAGAATTTGACGATTTAGGGTTAGGGTTAGGGTTTCTAACTCTCTCTCACTTCTGGTTTCTCTCTTCTCTCTCTACTATCTTTTTTTCTCTCAAAAGGACGAAATGGAAAAAGTCTCATAAAGTTGAGTGAAGGGGTCCTTTTATAGGATGCCGAGAAGGTTCGAGAATGAGGACCAAAATCAAGGGTTCAGATTTAGTCAAGATGGATTGACTTTAATCCAAGGGTTCACGATATGCGGTGATTAAAACTCTCCTGATTGGTTCAAATGGGGTTCACAGGGATTATGAAGGGGCACATGCAGATCGTTGATAAAAATGATCTAAGGGTTGTAAACAGGCGCTGGTTTACACTTTATAAAGAAACACACTTTCCACCAATCAGAAAGCAACAAATGTTTGCCAATGAGAAGAGATAAAACGCGCGTGTGAAAATAATTAAAAGTACACCCTAAAGTTTCTGCCGCTTTCGGTTTCTACCCAAGGTAACTTTAAGTCAATATAACCATCAATGCTAAATTGCAGATTGACCCAAAAACTTTTAAAACCAAGTTTTAATTAATAAAAACTTATTTTAAAATGTTTATAAAATCCCAAAAAAATATTTTAAAAAATAATATGAGGGATTTAAACACACTCAACATATGTACAAACATTTATATGAAATATGGCATGTATATGATCAATTTTATTGTGTGTGAGAGTTGGTAATGAGGTCTAGATCACTTCAATCAAGAAAGATGAAATAGTAGTGCAAGCTCTGGGATTCTTTGGATTCTAGGTTAGACATAATTTTGTCACAATTTCCAAACTAGATGAACACTTATACAATATAGACTCAAGTGAGTCAAGAGTATAAGGTGCTTCAATCTCCCGCTTTGGAAATATGAGATAAAATCTCCTTTGAGTTATCTAGAACTCGTAGGGCAACAATAGAAAGGAAACCTATTCCTACAAAATATCTATCTACCCAAATCCTAGAAAGCAAAAGTACATAACTCAACTATTTACAATTGAATACCCTATTTCAATTGTTGAGAATAACTGTACAAAACCTGCAATGAATCACTAAGATCAAGCTATTTAGCATATATAAAGGATCATTAGAGACTCAAATTTCTCCCCCATTTTGTCTCAAATGGACAAAGGGAAAAGTAAAGAGATCAAAGAGATTAATCAGCACACACCATACCAATAGATTTACGCAAGGAAATAAATCGATTGTAATCTAAAGGTTTGGTAAACATATCTGCGAGTTGCAAATCAGTAGGAAGATAATTGATTTCTAATTCCTTAGTTTCAACCAATTCGCATATAAAGTGATTTCTTATCTTTATGTGTTTTGTTCGCGAGTGTTGACCAGGGTTTTTAGAAATATTAATCGCACTTTGATTATCTCAATAGAGATGAAATTGATTTTCTTAAATACCATAATCACTTAGCATTTGTTTAAGCTATAGTAATTGAGCACAACAGCTGCCAGCTGCTATGTATTCAGATTCAGCTGTTGAGAGTGATGTGCAGTTTTGTTTATTACTACTCCATCCTACCAAGTTATTACCTATATAATAACATGCTCCTGATGTGCTTTTACTATCATCAGTACACCCAGTCCAGTCAGCATCAGTGTACCCAATTATAGTGCTTGGTGTGTCATTAGTGTACCAAAGTCCTAGATTCAGAGTGCCTTTTACATATTTAATGATTCGTTTAACAGAATTCAAATGGCTCTCTTTAGGGTTATTTTGATAACGAGCACATACACACACAACATACATTATATAAGGATGAGAGGCAGTAAGGTATAGTAAGGTTCCTATCATACTACGGTATAGAGTAGGATCTATGGGTTTTCCAGTTTCGTCTTTAGATAGTTATACCGTAGTACTCATGGGTGTTTTAGCATCTTTAGCACTCTCAAGGCCAAATTTCTTTACTATCTCTAAAGCGTACTTAGATTGCGAGACAAATAATCCTTCTGAATTTTGTTTGACTTGAAGACCCAAGAAGAATTGCAACTCCCCCATAAGAGACATTTGAAACTCCTTATGCATAATTTCAGAGAAGGATTTTATCTCAGAGGGAGAAGTTGATCCAAAGATAATATCGTCAACATAAACTTGAGCAATAATGATGTGTTTGCCAAAATATTTGACAAAAAGGGTTTGATCATTTCCACCTCTTTTGAAACCTTTATCTAAGAGGAAACTGGAAAGATGCTCATACCAGGATCTAGGCGCTTGTTTAAGCCCATACAATGCCTTTTTAAGACGAAATAAATGATTTGGATATTGAGGGTCAATGAACCCTTTAGGTTGTTATACATAGGTCTCTTCAGTCAATATTCCATTAAGGAATGCAGATTTGACATCCATTTGGTAGAGTGTAAAATGCAAATGGCATGCTATGGCAAAAAGAAGACGAACAGATTATAACCGAGTAACAAGAGCAAAGGTCTCGTTAAAATCTATTCCTTCAATTTGAGAGTATCCTTGAGCAACTAATATAGCTTTATTTCTAATGATTATCCCACTTTCATCATACTTATTTTTAAAAATCCAACGTGTGCCAATAACCTTTTTGTGATCAGGCCTAAGTACAAGATACCACACATCATGAATGACAAATTGAAGAAGTTCTTCCTGCATAGAAGAAATCCAGTGAGAGTCATTCAATGCCTCATTTACATTCTTCGGTTCCACTAGGGAAACAAAACATGCATAATGTGCATAATTTCTTAGTTGGGATATTGTACGCACAGGTTCACTAGGATTACCAACAACGTTATTTATGGGATGATCTTTAGAAACCCAGTTAGGTACTTAAGGTATCTCAATTGGTAAGGAATCATCTATTTCAGGAGAGTCATTTTCTAAAATGTTTGTAGGCTCTTCCCCAATAGTTGATTCACCAGTCTTACTCTCTACAGTAGTGTCACTCACAATTACATTTATGGATTCCATCAAGGTTTTAGTGCAAAGATTATACACTCGATAGGCTCTACTATTAGGCGAGTATCCTAGAAATATAGCTTTATCTCCCCGGATCTCAAATTTGGACAAGTGCTCCCTATCTTTTCATACATAACAAGTACTACCAAAAGTTCTAAGGTACTTAAGATTGGGCTTTTTCTTATACCAAAGTTCATAAGAGGTTTGTTTGGAATTCTTTCTAAGATAGACCCTATTTATGATGTGACATGCAGTACAAATAGATTCTACCTAAAAATATTTAGGCAAACTCTTAGCATGTAATATAATGCGTGCCATTTCTTGAAGTGTACGATTCTTTCTCTCGGCGATCCCATTTTGTTGAGGAGTCTTAGGAGCACTAAACTCGTGTTTGTAACCATTATAGTCACAATACTCTATTATACCAGTGTCTTTGAATTCTCCACCTCTATCACTATGAATTCTATTTACTTGAGTGTCCTTCTCATTTTCAATTCGAAGAAGTATTTTTAAGAAAGTTTGAAAAGTGTCAGACGTTTGTTTTAAAAAGGCTACCCAAGTAATTCTGGTGAAGTCATCAACCATAACTAGAATATAACTGTGTCCACAGAGACTAACAGTTTGGGAGGGACCCATTAGGTCCATATGGATGAGCTCCAAGGGATTAGAGGTAAGAACATCATTAACTTTCTTATGAGGTGCCTTAACAATTTTACCTTCCTGACAGGAACCACAGACAATGTTAGGAATGGGTTTGATTTTAGGAACTCCTCTAACTATTTCTTGAGAGGTCAGTCTACTAAGATTATCGTAATTTATATGACCCGTTCTGTTATGACATATCTCGTTGTCGTCCATTCTGGCAACATTACATATTTTAGAATTGTTCATGACAGTATAACAATTGTCAGGAGTCCTGAATCCTGTAATTATGCATTCACCTTTTTCATTTAAAATTTTGCAATTGTTCTTTGAAAAGGTAACAATATGATCTGAGTCACAAAATTGCGAGATACTAAGTAGATTGACCTTAAGACCTTTAACTAGAAGAACATTTTCAAGAACAGGCTGTCCATCTTCTTGGAGGGTTCCTTTGCCTATGATTTGAGATGATACTCCATCACCAAAAATAACTTTTCCACCAGCAAAGCTAGTTTTGTTCAAAAGTTTTGTAGCATCCCCAGTCATGTGCTTAGAGCATCCAGAGTCTAAATACCAACTAGATGATGTGTGCTCAGCTTTTAAAGGAGTAATAACTATATTATACTTCATCTGAGGTAATAGATCATCTTTTCTAACCCAAATTGCTCTAGTTTTCATTTTGCGCTTATTAGCTCTCAATTGATAAAATCTGCGAGCATTCGATTTTTGTTGAAAAATGTTTTGCGCATGATTTTGAGTTTTATGAAAAGCATGAGCATTTGGTTTAGGAAAGTGCTTAGGAATCCTTCTAGGAAATGTGCTTTTAGGTTTGGTCTTTCTCTTCCTATAATTAGAGTTTTTGTCAGGTTGTCTGGGAAGTACATAATTGCTGCGGCTCCTCCTAGAATAGTTAAAGTTCTGATAGATAGGAGGATTACAGATAGGTTTAACTACTCTCCTAGCATAGCAACTATCAAAAGAGTGACCGTATATATCACAATAAGAGCAATAAAGATTGCTCAAGGTTGGGGTCTCCTTAGGAAAGTCTCTAAACAAGGGTTTTGAGGAGTTTTGAGGTTGAACTCTATTCCTAGGTATGACAGTCTTGAGTGTAGACTCACTCTTCCTAATAGAGGGGCAAACGTATTTAGCCTTAAGTGAACTTTCATGTTTAGAGAAACTTGATTCCCCAATGTTAAAATTTTGATGTTTTGAATCAAACTCAGTTTTTAGAAAATGAAAATATGGACAGGTTTCAATAGGTCTTTTACCTCCTGACACAAACTTGACAGTTTCAAAAGATTTTGTTTGTGTCTTCAAATTGGGGCAGAATCCTATTCCAGTTCGATCATCAGAATTGGTTTTTGATTCAGCAACAAATTCATCAAAACGGTTTGAGTCGTTTCCAAATTTTGTAAATTTTTTGAAAACAGTTGCTGTCTTTTCTTTAGTTTGTTCCAATTCTAACAATGTCCCTTTGTATTTTTTCTCCAGAGTTTCATTTGTTTCAGTCAAATTTTTGAGTTTTTGATCAAACATTTTGATTTCACTTTCATGAGTCAGACATTGGGTAGTATACTCTTCATCATTCAGTTTGACCATTAGGCTTAGATCTTCTAATTTCTTAGAGAGATCTTTCACAATCTTTTCTAGTCTAGTGCTTTTCTTGAGAGTTTTAGCATAGAGTGTGTGAATATCTGGGAGGTCTTCATTGTCCGAGTCACTAAGTGTAGTGTGTGAAGTTACCCCTAGGGCTTCATTCTTTGGACTCACACACCCATTGACATCGTCATTATCGCTTTCCCTTTGACTCACACACCCCGAGGAAGAAATAGCAATATTCTCAATAATTAAGTCATCTAAACCAGTAATAACATTATTCAAAACATCAAAAGCAGAATCACTAGATTCATCCTCATTAACAAGCACATGCATATCATCATTATAGATAATCTTAGCAAAGAAAGACATGAAAGGATCAAAAACATCAGATGATTCAGGTTCCTCATTTTCAGAGTCACTTGAATCATCCCATGTATTGCAAATGTTGGCTCTAGCGTGTTTGTTTTGAGTGTTCAAGTTAACTCTTCAGTCTTGGGCAATGTGTCCTAGTTTACCACATATAAAGCATTAAGTCTTCTTAAGGTCTCTGTTAGGTCTAGTGTGAGAGTCCTTGTGATTTTTGTCATGGCTTTTCTCATGAGGTTTGTGATTAAAGGGAGTTGGATAATTGGACTTGCCTTGTTTATTTGCCATGTTGTTTCTAAATTTAATGATTTTCTTAAACTGTTTTGACATTAAGGCAATCTGATTGTCCAAACTCTCTATATCGCATTCCTCATCAGAGTCTTCATTGGAAGTGTTAAACTCAGGCTTAATCAATTTAGAAGAGAAGCTTATATTGGAACTAGTCTGTTTCCTATGGGACTGGGTCAATTGTTTTTTAAATTCTAGTTCCATTTCCACAGTTCTTAATTTACTACTGAGTAATTCAGGAATGAGATTTATATCACACATTTCCTCAATAGCATATCTTTTGTTGTCAAATTTCTGTGGTAATGATCTCAGAATTTTAGATACAATTTATTGTCTGTCATATGTTATCCCATTAGCATGCAGTTTTGTCAGAATATCAGTCAGGTTCATATAGAAGTCATTAAATGACTCAGTCTCAGAGATAATTAAAGAGTTATACTGTTGAATAAGCATTTGAGTTTTAGCAGCCTTAACTCTAGTGTCACCTTTATGAGCAGTAACCAAAGTGTCCCAAGCTTCCTTAGAAGTGGTACGGGATGAGATTCTTTTGAACTCAGGTTCATTTATGGACATAAATATGGAATTCTTTCCTTTGTTATTATTGCAAGAAACTTATTTCTCTTCTTGTGTGAACTCACTTAATACTTTCTTAACCTTCTCATTACTTCCTTCAGTGGCTAGTTTAGTAGGAAAAATGTATCCATTTTCAACAATATCCCAAACATCATCTCCCAGAGTTCCTTGAATGAAAGCAATCACCCTTACTTTCCAGTAAGCAAAATTGGTTCCATCAAAGATAGGAGGTCTGGTCAAGTTACCAAATCTTTCATTTTTCTCGTCCATATTTCATTTTCAGAAAACAATTTCAGAAACAAAGGATCTCTTTAAAAGAAGTTTACAAAGCTCTGATACCAATTGAAAATCTGTTACTAAAGCCGTTTAATAAAATTAAACTATTTAAGTAACTCCGAACAGTTTTTTGAAGAAACTCTTTTCTTAAAAACCAAAATTAATTGAACACAAGATGTGCTTTATAAAAGTATGTACGAGATCTATTCAATATTTGATCAACAGGTTTATAAAACAGTTTAAACAAACTTTAAACCTAGCACAACCAAGAATGAGATGAGAATATGTAGGAAGATTAAGAACAAGATTTTTACGTGGTAAAACCTCACCCAACTGAGGAAACATCCACGACTCCCTCTACGGAGTGAAACAAAAAAAAATCCACTCTAAACAAATTTAACAGTTACAAACTATATAACAAACATCCATACAACTCAGATCTACATAAGTTTAGGAATGTACCCTCTGGTGTCCTTATAACTTCTCTACAGTTCTGATTGTTGATGTTGTCCTCCCAGTTTGTTTACTTCCAATTTGTTCAAGCTCTTTACGTCGACTCTTGTTCTCAAGATCTTATTACCAACACTTTTCGTGTGGTAGAGTGAAAGTGTTTGTGTAGGTTCTCTCTAACACATGCATGCACACACACACACACACACACACACACACTTATTATGTACAACCAGTCCTAAAAAATTACATATAAGACTATATGCTGTGATTTTTCTTTTTCTCTCTTCTCACAAAACCTAACTTTTTTTAACCTTTACAATAATCCCAGAATCCACGCCTATCTTGCTCAGAAGACGTATCAAGATCTTAATCAGTCTCGGGTTTTGAAAAGATTTTTGAGACTGAAAACCACCAAGTGCGATTACAAATTAGGTCAAAGGTCTTGTTTCAAGAGAACTAGAAACAGAAAACATTATTGTTGATTTCAAAGTTAAAAACATTTACAGAAAAAGAATCAACAATATATTTCTCAAGCTGAGAAACAAAATATGCAAGTCTTAGTGTAATATAACATGAAGAACTCAGATCTGAAATTTCTATACGGCAGAAAATAGATCTAAGAAACAATGTTTAAGTTGGACACAAGATCTAAAGAACAAAGAGGTTTCAGCATCAAATCAACTACCAAAAACAGCTCTCAAATACTCAAACACTCAAGGTGGTGTTTGGAATGTACAGGACTTTGGAAAGAGGTTTTGGTTTGAAAAGAATTTGACGATTTAGGGTTAGGGTTAGGGTTTCTAACTCTCTCTCACTTCTGGTTTCTCTCTTCTCTCTCTTCTCTCTCTACTCTCTTTTTTTCTCTCAAAAGGACAAAATGGCAAAAGTCTCAGAAAGTTGAGTGAAGGGGTCCTTTTATAGGATGCTGAGAAGGTTCGAGAATGAGGACCAAAATCAAGGGTTCAGATTTAGTCAAGATGGATTGACTTTAATCCAAGGGTTCACGATATGCGGTGATTAAAACTCTCCTGATTGGTTCAAATGGGGTTCACAGGGATTATGAAGGGGCGCATGAAGATCGTTGATAAAAATGATCTAAGGGTTGTAAACAGGCGCTGGTTTACACTCTATAAAGAAACACACTTTCCACCAATCAGAAAGCAACAAATGTTTGCCAATGAGAAGAGATAAAACGCGCGTCTGAAAATAATTAAAAGTACACCCTAAAGTCTCTGCCGCTTTCGGTTTCTACCCAAGGCAACTTTAAGTCAATATAACCATCAATGCTAAATTGCAAATTGACCCAAAAACTTTTAAAACCAAGTTTTAATTAATAAAAACTTATTTTAAAATGTTTATAAAATCCCAAAAAAATATTTAAAAAAATAATATTAGGGATTTAAACACACTCAACATATGTACACACATTTATATGCAATATGACATGTATATGATCAATTCTATTGTGTGTGAGAGTTGATAATGAGGTCTAGATCACTTCAATCAAGAAAGATGAAATAGCAGTGCAAGCTTTGGGGTTCTTTGGATTCTAGGTTAGACATAATTTGTCACAATTTCCAAACTAGATGAACACTTATACAATATAGACTCAAGTGAGTCAAGAGTATAAGGTGCTTCATAATGTCCTTAATCTCCGCATTAATAAGATAATTCATTCTCCCCCCTTTTTATGATGTCCTCAAATAGACAAATGAGAGAAATAAATCAACCAAGTAAGTGCGGGGTGTCACAAGGACTAAATCATACCATGAATGAACACTAAACAACCAAGTCGGTGATAGCGTTAATGAAGGGGTGTGATCAACCTCGATAGGAAAATCAATGCATACAAACATGTCATATGTGCATGATGAATGTTGGATATTCCTAATGAATGAACTCAAATGATTCCTTTGGTGTAAAAGAATGGCAATATAAGACATTGACTGAATCAAATCAACAAATCAAAGCTCAAAGAGATTTCTACACCAATAACGTCCAAAATGATTTCATGCTTTTTCAGGACTTTAAAGGAAGTGCAAACCCGTTTAAACATTCTCCAACTAAACTCCCTCAGATATATATTTTGAAAAGAGGTATGCTAAATTCTCAAACTTTGGAGAATCGATGGTGAAACCTAAATGGCCCATGATTGACATGTATTGCTTTTTATTGCCTTTAAATTTTTCGGGCTCTTTTAACCTCATTGGACCTCGGATAATAAAATTCCTCAATTTTGTAGGTCCTTTTTAACGGTGGCTTTTGTGCAAAGGATGGATGATTACCTTTCACAGCCCCTCCCCGTTATCAATAAAAACACACAATCTCACCAAAATGGTTTTTACATGCAGTCCAATCTTGTCAAGTTTTATCGCATATTATTCGTTGTATAGACAGAATTGAGATGGAAACAATCAAACCAATATGGTATAGACAGGTGCAATAATCAAATATAGCCGTGCATGTGTGTAATAAAGGATATAGGAGTCAAACATGTAGGAAGATATCACAAATCACATCTCAAAGACTCCAAACAATGTAAAGCACATGGATGAAATGATGTAGCATCTCAAATCTCTATCAAGAAGTCACATGAATAAAATGGAATGAAATTGTGACTCGGCTATCTTAGATGCTCATCCATAAAAGGTGCATAAAAAATACAAAAATCTTTTTGGGGTTTTCTAAAATTTTATAAAAAAAAATCTTTTTGTAAAAAAATAATAAAAAGCAAAAATAAAATAAACTAATGATACAATATAGCAATAGGAATCAGATGATATGATAATGACAATGCATCCTATGCTAGATATGGACCAACCCCTCAGTCAACTGTGAAAATCCCCAAAGACTTCCTAAGACTCTCAAATCTAAGGGCATCTTTCGGTTTCATGAAGATATCGGTTAACTGATGGTCGGTGGGAACGAAACTCAGGGATACGACCTTCTCCTCAACTAACTGACGTATGAAGTGCTCGCGTAACCTGATGTGCTTTGTGCGCGAATATTGGACTGGATTGCGGGATATGTGTATAGCACTTGTGTTATCACAGGAAATGATCATGGTGTCCTGTGAAATCCCATAATCCTCCAACATGTGCTTCATCCACAAGAGTTGCGTGCAACAACTCCCGGCGGTGATGTACTCAGCCTCCGCAGTGGACAAAGAGATGGAGTTTTGAATCTTTCTCAACCAAGAGACAAGAGCAGAACCAAAATAGAAACACCCACCAGAAGTCCTCCTATAACCATCTGCATCCTCGGCCATATCGGCATCCGAAAAAGCGGATAAACGGTCATCGATATCAAAGGAATAACAAATATCGTATGAGAGAGTCCCACTTACGTATTTGATAATACGTTTTAGAGCGAGTAAGTGTGACTCTTTCGAAGATGCCTAATATAGCGCACAGACTCCAACACTAAAGGCTATGTCGGGACGACTGGCATTCAAGTAGAGAAGACTACCTATCATACTCCGATATAAGGTTTTCTCTACGTCCTTGCCTGAAGTGTCCTTACTAAGCTTCATAGAAGTACTCATAGGTGTACGTTCATGCTTAGCAGAGTCTAAACCAAATTTCTTCACGAGGTCTCTAGCATACTTGGATTGGGAGATGAGCATCCCATCCTCTAGCTGACGAACCTGGAGACCAAGGAAGAAAGTAAGCTCACCAACCATGCTCATCTCAAACTCACTTTTCATCTCCTTCTCAAAGTGGTGAGCATGTTGGGAGCACGTGAATCCAGAGACTATGTCATCCACATAGACTTGGGCAACCAAAATAGTACCGTCATCTCTCCTGACAAACAACGTCATATCAACTCCCCCTCTCTTGAAGCCACGGACTAAGAGATAGGAAGTAAGACTCTCGTACCAAGCACGGGGTGCTTGCTTCAAACCATACAAGGCTTTCCTCAGATAGTAGACGTGTTTCGAGTGCTTAGGGTCTTCAAACCCTTTTGGTTGTTCCACGTAAACCTCATCCTGTAGAATGCCATTTGAAAAGGCACTCTTGACATCCATACGATATAACTTAAAGTACAGATGGCATGCGATGGTGAGTAGTAAGCGGACGGACTCAAGCCTCGAAACAGGAGCAAATGTCTCCCCAAAGTCTACACCCTCTATCTGTGTGTAGCCTTGAGCGACCAACCTAGCCTTATTTCTGATTATGGTACCATTTTTATCCATTTTATTTTTGAAAATCCACCGAGTACCTATCACATCAGTATCACTAGGTCGGGGGACAAGTTCCCAGACATTGTTCTTTTTAAATGGAAGCAACTCATCCTGCATAGCAGATATCTAGTGTTCATCTTCGAGTGCTTCTTTGTGATTCTTGGGCTCGACTTTGGACGTGTAGCAAAGATGGCTAACAACGTTCTCTAGATGAGCACGAGTCTTGACCCCTAGAGTGGGATCGCCAATAATGGCAGAAGGATAATGACTCTTGTGAACCCAAGCAGGTGTGTCCCCTAGCACAGGAGTGGGGTCCACAGAGTGTGAGTGAGGGACAAGTAGGTAACTCCCAGTAAAGTCCTCATCCTCACACTTAAGGTTAGAATCAATAGACGTTGGAGGTTCGTCATCTTACACGGTGACGTTTATTGATTCCATAACCTTAGAGCTCTTCAGGTTAAAAACCCGGTATGCTCTGCTATTGGATGAATATCCTAGAAATATTCCTTCGTCGCTCTGGGAGTCAAACTTTCCTAATTGCTCTCTATCCCGTAGGATGTAGCATTTACTCCCAAAAACACGAAAATCTTCCAGGTTGGGTTTCTTGCCAGTCCACAATTCATAAGGCATCTTAAGTGTGTGTGGATGCAAGTAGACCCTATTCACCGTGTGGCATGTAGTAAACACTGCCTCTGCCCAAAATCTCCTAAAAACCTTACGACCTAGAAGCATAGACCTAGCCATTTCCTGGATCGTTCTATTATTTCTTTCAACAATCCCATTTTGCTGAGGAGTCTTCACAACAGAAAACTCATGTTTGATCCCAAGGCTATTACAATACAAATCGACCTTTGCTTCCTTAAATTCAGTGCCATTGTCACTACGTATCCTGTTAATAGTGACTCCGTGTTGATTTTGCAGGACACGGCACTTGGTCGTTAAAAACTCTACAACATCGAATTTATCTCTCAGAAAACCTACAATGGAGTATCTGGAGAAATCATCTACCATCACGAGGATATACCTCTTACCACCCAGACTCTCGGTACGAGTGGGACCCATAAGATCCATGTGTATAAGCTCAAGAACACAAGAGGTGGTAATGGAATGCAACTTCCTATAGGGACTACGAATTTGTTTTCCCAACTGACAGGGTCCACAAACCGTTGAAGTTGGCCTTCCAAGAGATGCTAAGCCACGTACCAGGTCCTTTTTAGCTAAGCGAGTGAGATCTCTAATATTAACGTGACCTAGACGTTGGTGCCACAGATCCATAGGAGTGATAGTGGCGCTGTTGCTGATAAGTGAGGAAGTAGGCACAGGCCCATAACAATTATCCTCGGTCCTCACCTCTTTCATTAAGAGTTAACCGGTTTGATTGTAAACATTACACGCGTCCTGATCAAACTTTACTGCAAAGTCAGTGTCGCACAACTGGATAATGCTGAGAAGGTTTACTTTTAAACCTTTGATGTACAACACATTCTCTAGCTTAGGAAATCCTGGTAACTCTACAGTACCTCATCCTACAATGCTAGACTTGCTCCCATCTCCAAAGGTGACTCTGCCATCCTGGTAATCCTCAAGTGACGTAAAAAATGAGGTATCACCTGTCATATGTCTGGAGCACCCACTGTCAAAATACCACTGTGAGGTATTATGTGCCTTGAGAGCGACATGAACAATGAAGGCCTTTTTATCTTTCTTAGGTACCCAAGAAGTGGTGACCTTTTGTTTACCTTTGTTGTTGTTGGTTTTAGCTGGAATGTGAGAAGCATTCACTAACGGCAAAGACATCCGTCGAAATTCTTCCATCAAACTCTGAGACGTGGCAGCTAAGAACTCAACTCGCTCTCTCAGACTAGAAAACTCATCAATATGATGTGGTGGAGCAGTAGTACGTCATGTCCGACCCATGCTATAGCAAAACTCCCCGAGGTGGCCTTTTCTTTTGCAATAAGTACAAAAGAACACAGTCAAAGGCGGACCTTGGTTCGCTTTTCTTGGTCGAACTCTCCTGTGAGGTTTTTGACGATGGCCATAAGGAGTCGTAGTAAACTCAGGAACTGGTAAAGTTGCAATTTGGGACGTGGAAGCACCATCATAACCTATTCCCTGCCTATCACCAAAACCTAAAGCGGGACCGAGGAGCATCTTTCCCATTTTCCCAGATTTGTCCTCGATTTGTACCTTGAATTCCCGTGCTTTCTCAAGATCATGATTCAGCTGGGCAACAAGGGCTTCAAGTTTCTTTCGAGTCTCCACGGAGGAATGGAGATCACTCGTAAGACTAGCCACTCGTTTAGTCAAGTCCCCTCTCTCTTTCTCAAAATTACTCTCTTTCTCTCTAAACAAACTCTCTTTCTTAACACATGAAGATTCTCTCTCTCTCAGGGCGGTGCAGGTGGAGGACTCTCTCTCTCTTGATTTTCTTAAATCTTCCTTTAAGTCCGTGATCTTAAGAACTAATATTTTGTTACGCTTTTAAGTATTAAATGACTCAGAATATAACTCAGTGTAGGCGCGTTGAATATCACTCTCGCTCTCACTTGTGTCATCCTCCCCCTCACTCACATCGCTCTCACTGTCGAGGTGTACCTGTGAAGCATCATCTTCATCGTAGTGAGGAGAACTATAAGTGCTTAAATGAATAGCCATTAATGCGGTGAAGTTACACTCATATGGTGACTCGACTCCAGAATCCACCGACTCAACCTCACTGTCGTCGCTAAGGGTAGCATTAAGGACAACTTTCCCTTTCTCTCTGTTCTGACGCGTGGCACACTCAAAGGCTCTATGACCCCTACTGTTGCATCCAAAGCACCTCTCACTTTCTTTATTAGGAGTATCTTTAAAATCTTTTTCATTTTTCTTTTCAAACTTATTTTTCTCAAATTTCTTTTTATCTTTAAAATTGCGATTTTTCTTAAATTTGAGAATCCTCTTGAATTTTTTTGCAAAAAGAGCCAAATCATTTAAGTTAAAATCACAATCAGAATCTCACGTGTCAGCCTCTCTCTTTATAGATGACTCTACCCTCTTTCTAGCCGACCCCTCACTCTTTCTCTCTTGGGCATTAAGTACAATTTCCTTATCTTTAGACCTAGCAGTTTTAGGGAACATATCAATTTCATATGTTTGCAAATCTCCTACAAGTTCTTCCAATTTTAGCGTATTTAAATTACCAATAGAATTTAGCACAGTGACTTTAGGGATAAAACGCTTAGGCAAAGAACGAAGAATCTTTTTAACAACTCTAGCATTAGAAATATGTTCACCAAGATTAAAGCTAGTATTAACAATGTCAGAAAGTCTAGCATAAAAATCATCAAAACATTCAGTCTCATGCATGTGATGGTTTCAAATTGAGTTGTCAAATTTTGCAATTTAGACTCTTTCACAGCATTAGTTCCTTCATGGGTGAGTTGTAAAATATCACATGCCTCTTTTGACGTGGTACACATCATTATGCGTTTGAACTCATCAGGTGTAACAGACCCAGAAATAGCACTTAGACCCTTAGAATTGAATGATGACAATTTAAATTCTTCTTTAGTCCAAGAAGTGACAGGTTTTAAATTGATCACATTCTCAACAGTCACGAAGGGAGGAGTCCACCCTCTTTCTACCAAAATCCAGACACGTTCATCAATAGCTTTAATGCATATCTCATGCGGGCTTTCCAATATTCATAGTTTGTCCCGTCAAAAACTGGCATTTTATTATATAACTTCTCCATAATAAACACACTCGTTTTCAAAGATCAATTTTTCAGGAAATTGATATCTTAGAAAAATTTGCGAAAAATTACAAGGTAAATTTGTGTAACTGGCTCTGATACCAATTTGAAAGAGTGTGCGCTCTTGCGTTCAAATAGGAAATTATATAGTTAAACATTGTTTAATCCAATTAAACCCTAAACATACAACTAGGTGTGATTGAATAATATGTAGATCATGCTAGTACAATCAAACACACACAATTGAGGAAAAATCCCACAAAGGGGTAAAACCATTTATTTTCATTATAATATTGTAACATACAATTTCGGATTACAATGAAAATACAGTGACATAGAATTACCTGCAGGTGTCGGATCTGTAGTCGGCGGCTGGAAGTATTCCTTTCTAGGAGGACAGCAATGAAGTAGAAGGTCGGTCTTCTTCACAAGGGTATGAACAACAAAAGTGTGTTCTTGGGTTGTAAAGTGATTCACATAGATATGGCAAGGTTGTGTGAATTAAACATGAGATTGTGAACTCATAAAGATGAAGACTTTGAGTTTTCTAACTCTGAAAATCGTGTGTAGAAGTCTTCCAAAACCAACTCCCCGTAGTGGGTTTTAATAGAAATCTTTCAGCCTAAAAAATCTCTGCACGATCTGGCTGAGTTTATCCCAGGAGGACCGGTCCGGGTCTGAGGCGGATCGGTTCGATACCGGTCCGGGGTTTACTGGATCTTCAGCAAGAGGATCAGTCCGATTGAGAGGCGGACCGGTTCGGGGTCGGATCGGTTCTTTTTCTCTGGGCGGACCGGTCCGTCCTGTTAGAATTTTGATTCCTCCTCTTCTATGATATTCGAATCCGTTGATGATGATATGAATCTTGAATTGCTTCAACGTTGTAACGGCGTATGACATAAAAAATTGATAATGGACAAAAATGTCCTTACAATTTCTGGTAAATGACATTCAGGTTTAGTCAACTTAGAGGTAAAGACAAGATTGGAGGTGGACTATTTCTTATGGGCCTGTATTAATTTCTTCTTAAAATCTAATTCCATTTCCACAGTTCTTACCTTGCTACTGAGGAGTTAAGGGGGGTAAGGTTTTGATCGTCCATCTCCTCAATTGTATATCGCTTATAGTCAAATATTTGTGGAAGTGACCTTAGAATTTTAGAGACAATTTCTTTCCTATCATAAATTATCCCATTAACAAGCAGCTTAGTCACTATGTTTGTTAACCTAATGTAAAAGTTATGACTAAAATGTTGTACTGCTGGATTAACATTTGGGTTTTAGCATCTTTAACACGCGTGTCTCCTTCATGTTCAGTCGTAAGGGTGTCCCACGCTTCCTTAGAGGTAGTACATAAATATATCCTTTTGAATTCATGTTCATTGATATACATGAATATAACATTTTTTCCTTTGTTATTTTTTGTTTTTCTTCTTTAGTGAATTCACTTAGCAACTTCCTAATCCTCACAATACTCCCTTCAGCATCTGGTTTAGTAGGAAAAGTATAACCATTTTAAATAGCATCCCAAACATCATCTCCCAATCTCCCTTGGATGAAAGAAACCATCCTCACTTTCCAGTATGGGAAGTTGGTTACATCAAAGATAGGGGGCCTGGATAGGTTACCTAATCTCTCAAATTTCTCGTCCATAGTTTATTTTGAGGAAAAAAATTCAGAAACTCAAGATCTAAAAGAATTTGTAAAACTAAAGCTCTGATACCAATTGAAAAAGTACCACTTAAGTTGTTTAATTCAAGATTAAATGTCTAAATGGCTCCGAACAGTTTTTTGAAGAAACTATTTTCTTAAAACAAATTGCTAACATAAGATGTGTATAAAAAGAATTATGAACGAGATATTTCAAATATTATGTATCCAAATTTTGAAAACCAAAACTAAAATAATTTTTAAATCAGCACACCAATAGAAGGGAATAAGAGGAAGACTAAGTACGTAAGTACACAAGATTTTAACGTGATAAAACCCCACCCAATTGGGGAAACATCCACGGAGGTCTCTACACCTCAAAACAAAAATCCACTAAAATAGAGTAACAAGTTACAAACTATTTAACAATCTAAAAACACAATTAGACCTAATCTAAGTTCAGAAATTATACCAGCTCCTATGGATTATTTTGACTTCTCCCAAGGCTTCTGATGTTGTAGATGTTCTCTCAGGTTTGTAATTCCAATCCTTTTAGATTTACGTCGACTCTTAAAGTCCACAATCTCTCTACCAACACCATTTACTGTTGTAGTGTGAAAGTGTTGTGATGTGATGTGCCTAACACATGCATGAAACTCACACACACTTATTACAAATAGAATGATTATCAAATTACAAACAGAGTTCTAATATGCAAAATAAATTGTTGAACTTAGTTTGATCGAAACTCTCAAACTTTGGATCTTTAATTTTATCCACAGATCAAGTAGGAATCTTGCCATATAATAGAGCCAAGATCCTAGACACTTTCTTTATTCGAAAATATACAGTTATTTCACAAAATGTGAAATATATGAAAGTGTAAATCCCTAATCAAGATCTTAACTAGATCTAAGTCTGGATATTCTCAGAAACTTAAATCAGAAATGGTTTTGTTGGTTTAGGTTTTGAAAGAAACATAAATATTTAAAAACAACCAAAAAAAAAGATTTCTCGAAAGAAGAAATCAAACTTAGTAATATCTACGAGATATGTATCACAGAGTCTCAAATCTCAACTTTCTATGAAAGAAAATGAGATCAGAACTTCGTGACTTGGTTAGAAAAGAGATTAAGAACTAGAGAGGATGTGTTTTCGAAAAACTCAAACTAACTTAACTCACAAAAGAATTTTTAGGTAAGAATTTGGCCGGAGTTGGTTTAGGGTTTTCTTTTTGTCTCTTTTTTTCTTTTTGTCTCTCTCACTCTCTTCTCTCTTTTTTCTGTCAGAGGTGAATTGATCCAAAGATTGTAAACAATGAACATACGGATTTTATTTATATTAGGTCATGGAAGGCTCTGGAACAACATGACAAATCAACGGTCAAGATAGAATTTAAAGGATCGAAGTAAATCTAACGGCTGGGATTGAATCGATTTTAAAAACACTCTTATTGGTTCAAATAGTTAACATTTGGATCAAGTTAGAAGACATGCAGACCATTGATAAGATTGATCCAACGGTTTAAATACGGTCTCAGTTATGTGAGGAAGAGAAAACACATATCCATCCGATATAAGACCAACACGTGTAAGGCTACGATGGATTAAAAAACGCGTGTTTTGAAGTTTGAAAATTTTAATTTTCAACCACAATATTATCTAGGGCTTTTGGATTCTACCCGAGCAAAGTTTTAAAAACTTAGGGAAATTTTAAAACAGCCCAAAACATTATAAAATCCAATTTTAAATTTCTAAAAATTATTTTAAAAATTCCCAAAAATTATTTAAAATATCCCAAAAATTAGATAAAATCATTTTTATGGGATTTAACTCACACACGTCCATATTATGAAGAATGGAACACATAAATGCAATGCTAGGTGAGGTGTTTGTGTTTTACCTTTAGGGACTTTTAGAGGAATTCATATGTAGAGTCTGTGGGATTTTTGGTAGACAAGGATATGACTCAATTTTGTCACTATTTCCAAACTGGATGAACACTTATATAGTATAGACTCAAGTGAGTAAAAGATATAGGGTGCTTCAAAACCAAACCCGAAAATCTCTACATTGGTGAGAGAATTCATCACCCCTTTCATATACCAACTCAATCATCATTAAACATCATCGCCTTACAAGGCCTGAATGATGTATAACATTGTTAAAGTTTTTAAAATGCTTAATTTTGACCACCGCTACCACCTTCATTACAAGTATGTTAGGATATCCTTTGTGCTAATGTTCTTTAAAATAATGACACCAACACCGACAACCTCGTGTATGAAATAAAATCGAACATTAAAATATTTGGTACTCCCATGATGACCTTGGTTCTTGTCCAAATGGATAGCACTTTGGTTATCACAATTAATCCGTAAATTCCTCAAATCACCAATAAAACATTAAATCCATAAGCCCTATTTGATCATTTATATTTCCTTCATATACTCCATCTCTATATTGTACAAGGCAACTGGGGCTTGCAACATCGACCTCTAACTTACCGGACCATGTACTAATTTATTTATAAACATACCTCGTAGTAGACCGATGCTTGTCTAATTCACCCGCATAGTCTGAATCAATATACCCCCACACATTTTACTTCTCAACTATTTGATACGCAAGTCCCACATAAAGTTATTCATGATAGGTAATGCAAAATCCACTTCATCGCATTTTGATGCTATTTTCTTGGATTTATCATATGCTTACTCACAACACTCACTGATTGAGTTGTAAATGAGCTATCATGTTCAAACAAGCTATGGACATTATATCAATGTACAAGAGTAAGTGAATGAAAGTACCATCTTTGAGACTCTTGAAATAAACAGAATGATAAAAATCACTCAATGCCTCACGATAAGTAGACCACTCATCATCATGGACTAATAGTGCATATGAAATCGTGTCATCATCGAAGACATATCTACATTTAGGTTTATGAACTCTCAATTTTTTCCACTAGAAAAAATGGTTGTCCTTGTCATCGTTGACTATATCCCTCATTCGAAACCTATAACTCTTCAAAAATGGAAAAATTAATTGGAGTAGTCACCTCCACTTTCATATTTTCATTATCTTTAGAAGAATCCTCCTTTTTTACCTTTAGAATCGTGAGCATAAATGCCTAATCAAATGTCACATCGCTACGAACCACCGTGTTCTTTTGTTTTGGGAAGCATATTGTGTACCCCTTGAATCTTTTATTGAAAATCATGAATATTGCCTTCCAAGATCTAATATCAATTAACCCACACTAACTTGAATATAAGCCCGACATCAAAATACATGAATTTGGGTCATAAGAAGGATGTGAAGCTGACGAATTAAATTTTGATATATGGAAATATGTTGATAATGAAGAAAGAATAAGATAAAGCTTATTCACAAAACTACTTTGGCAAGCTCCCATTGGACAATATATAACTCACTTTTTTAAGTATTGGTTAGATTCATGATCTTGAATACTCCATTTTTATGGTGTTTTTTATATTGTAAACCCTCATCCTCATAATCATCAAGTATGGATCATACTAGTATGCCCTCCACTATCCCACCTAAGAACTTTGATCATCATACCGATCAAATTCTCCACTATCTTCTTTTATTCAATAAACATCCCAAATACCTTGCCCTTGTGTTTCACAAATAATGATCCAAGTGCTTAGACTAGTTATCAATGAAGGTCACGGAGTAGTGACTAATACCAATATGGTGTTTTAGAAGGGCCCAAAACATCTATATGAATGTAATCAAATATGCTTTTGGTGCAAGGAATTTTCATGCCATACTTGTCTCTTGTTTGATTCGCAAGAACATGATGTTCATAAAATCATAACTTGTAAATCTTTGCACCCTTTATTAACCATTTCTTACTCAACAGTGTCATGGTATTTTTTATGACATGTCCCAAAAGTATATGCCAAAGCCTAGTGGAATCTAATTTTTCCTTTTTTTTCTCTTCAAATATCAAGTTATGACATGATATCGTGCTTACGTGAAGAAAATAAAGGTGTACCTCCTTTTTTCCTCTTATCACCACCAAGGTACCCAGGAACCTTTGACATTCTGCCATCTAGTTCAATCTTATACTCGTTAGCATATAAACCCAAAGAAATCAAATTCTTCCAAATCTTTAGATTATATCGAATATTTATGAGAGTATAAGTCATTCCATCACGCAATTTTCAACTTAATTTTACCAAATACCCTACCACAGACAAACATGGTCATTACCATAAATACACGAACTCCATAAACTTTTTAAATGTGTAAAACAAATATCTATATGGGACATGTGATTAGTTTACACCAAGTCTAAAATCCATTCACTTGATTATCTTTCCCATGAAATAACTATTAACGTGCTCTCAAATTCATTGTCCTTTGAAGTTATATAGTTGGATAAATCCACCAATAATTTCTTCTCATCTTTATCTTTCACCTTAAATTGTACATCTATCAATCAATCATTCTATTTATTTTGATCTCTCTAGAAATAGGAATGATGTTAAACTACGTATATATATTTATCTTGTGGATGTTTATTTTTAATTTATATTCTTGATATGGGCTTTAAGTTATACTTTAAAGGGATGTGTTTTTCCATTGTATAATTGGCAGCGTGTATGGGAAATGAATTTTCTCTTTCTAAAAAATCTAGTTTAAGAGTATAAGAATTAACTCTTGTACATGATTATGGAAACCATCTGGTTCACACCATATTTGGTAATATAGGTGGCCTATCCACCACAACCCCTATTAGATTTTTTATCCATCCATATATATCCCAAATTCATATCGTATCTCTTCGCATCGCCAAGCCATGGCAATTAAATAATTATGACCTTTCAGGTTCCAATTCAGCTTAAAATTCTCCATAACCTCTCTCAAGCCTTGGGAAAGACCCAAGGGCATACGTTAGGCTGATTATAATCATCCACTTAGGTCCAACACCACCCAAACCTCTATAGTACCTTTAGCTGTTGGATAATTATTGGTTGTTGGTTTGTTGTTGGATAGTATGTTAGAAGGAGTACGAGATAATTAGATGGAGTACGCTATAATTATTGGTTTAGTTTGGATAGTTAGGCTGAAAAATGTGTCGCGAGGGTGTAAATGCCACACCCCCCCCCCCCCCCGCCAACCGACACCATGGGAAGCATGACCACCTCATATATGTCCAATGTAACATGTAGCAATGGGCTGCGCAGTTGCGGAACTCCCGAGTTGAGAATAGGACCCGAATTTGAGAATAAGAGCACTTAGGCCTGAAAACGTGCGGATGCCACAAACTCTTACCAAACGGCATTGCGAGTGGCACAACCACCTCGTGTGCATCCAGCGTAACACGTAGAAATAGACCGCACAATCTCAATACTTTCGATTTGAGAATAGGACCTAAATTTGAGACTAGGAACACTTAGGCTTAAAAACATGCCACGAGGGGGAAAACACCACCAACTCCCCCCCCAAACGGCACTGCGGACGGCATGACCACCTCATTCGCATATAACGTAATATATAGCAACCACTTGCGTTGTTATGGGACTCCTAGTTTGAGATTAGGATATTTATTTGAGAGTAGGAACACTTAGGCTTGAAAACGTGCCGCGAGGGGGCGAATGCCACCAAACTCCCCAAACGGCATTGCGGGGGGCACGACCACATCATGTGCATCCAACGTATCATCTCCTCCTTAATTGCTCCATTGGAGCATGGTGAATCTCCCCCTTAGCTTTTACTGCGTTCTCTAACGTTTTGGCTATTTAATTAATTTGAAGCTTCAATTCGGCTTCCTTGTCCAAGTGGTAAAGTCTGTACGAGGAAGGATTCATGGACGTATGTCTAGCTTTGGGTTAGGTGTTTGAATTCGATGTGTCCCACGCTTGAGTAGCCGGTGACATACTTAAATTTAGCCTCTGCTTCGTCTGAGTCTAACCCTAAGAACTCTCTAGGGCACATAGTCTCAATGAATTATTTAGAAGTTAAGCTTAACCCATGATGGAAATAGGATATGAGTATTAACTTCTCAAAACTGTGGCGTGGGCACATGTTAATTAACTCGTTGAACCTCTCCCACTATCTATCGAAGGGCTTGATCTCATTTTTGCTAAAGGTTTGAATTTGAGCCCTAATAGAATTAGTTCTATGTGTGGGAAATAACTTTTAGAGAAAATTAGCATGCATATCCCTCCACGTGTCTAATGAGTTCGATGCTAGTAACCAAAGTCAAGTCCTGGCCTTGTCCTTAAGAGATAAGGGAAAAATCTCAAGGCGCACTACATCTCGAGTGAACGTTTGATCATTAAATGTCTCGCACGCTCTTCAAACTCTCTAATATGGAGGTAGTGATTTTTCGACTCCACATCGTGAAACGTTGGGAGAATCTGAATCATCCCATTACTAAAGTGAAAATGTCTCACATTATACTAGAATATAATACATCCCGAAGTGACGGTTTGCTCATGGTATAAGAGATTTTTTATGGGACGATACGATAATACTCCCTCAGTCGTTTCAAAACTACCGTGATCAGATATTGGGCCCACACTTATAGAATCACTTTCCTCATAGGAGTTCCTAGATGTTTAACTCGTGACTTGACAATTTGGTGCAGGAGGTGGTTGATTAGGCATAAATTCTTCCAAATTTATCCCTCAATTGAGAGGATTTTGTTACTCCGGACAACGTAAATTGAGTTGGTTTATCTCAAATCATTGCAAACGGCTTCGTCTATCAAGTATCCCGAGTTTCATGTATTTCTTATTGATTTTATAGGTATTTAATACATGAAAGAAAGAAACTAGAAGAAGCAAGAGAGAAGAAAGAAGTCGAATCAAAAGGGCAAAAGCATAAATTTTACCAGGAATCCGATTGAGGACCGCGTGGAGAGCTAAAACACAAAAAGATAATAACAGAGAATAAGGCATGAATTAGAGACGATGTTATCGTCTCCCTATAACCGTAACCCGATGATGAGATCCATTTACCATAGAATTCCATCTTTCTATTATGTGCGTGAACTTGGTTCCAATGCATTTACTCTTTATATCACATACACAGAGAAAAATAGCCACACTTCCGAGAGATTCGTTTGTGAGAGCATATTTTCAGATTTGGAAATCAAAATGAATTTTTGGATAAGTAACGTAATGGTCTACCGGTGGAAATTTGAGGTTAAATTTCTGGCTTCGCAAACACGTACTATGATTTGAGACCCTTAAACTCGAACTGATGATGACTATTTTCAGGAAAAGTTTGAATTATACAATTTTTGCATATTTTGAATTTTCCTTGAGTCGAATTTTGTGGGTATATTCAGTGCAAACCCTCACGAGACACAACTTGTCCTACTAAGGTAACCTAGGGGTTTAAAGGCTTGTGGCATATGCTAAATGCAATCACTCGCCCGCGAAAGAGGTATTCTATCCCATTTTAGAGTTGGATCATGTTTTTATTATTTTACATTGCTCGGGACGATCAAAGTTCTAAGTTAGGTGGGTTTGATTAGTCATAAATTCTTCCCAATTTATCCCTTAATTTAGAGGCTTTTATTACTCTGGACAATGTAAATTGAGTTGGTTTATCTCATATCATTTCTAACGGTTTTTGTCTAACAAGAATCCCGAGTTTCGTGTAGTTCTTACTGATTTTGCAGGTATTTAATACATGAAAGAAAGAAAGAAACCATAAGAAGAAAAAGAGAAGAAATAAGAAGAATCAAAAGGGAAAAAGCATAATTTTTACCAGCAAACCGATTGAGGACCCAAAATAAAAGTCAAAGATCTCAAGATTACGAACGCGTAGGAAGAAACGACGTTCCAATTCGATTTACAGAATAGAAGTTATGAAGACCCGAAGATGTGAGATAATCATGAGATTTTGAAGAGATAATTAAGAGAAATTGAGAAGCAAATCCGGACCAATCCGGATGGCACAAAAAATGGATTGATCCGGGTACTAGAATTCACTGAATAAAGTTGTGTCTACCGGACCGATCCGGCCCTCCTAAAAAAAGGATCGATCCGGCCCCCAAAGATCTCTGCATAAATCTTGTTTAGCGGACCAATTCGAATTAAATTAAAAATGGATCTATCCGGTTATCACCCAGACCAATCCAAAATATCCTGACCGGATCGATCTGGGGTTCGAGATTTTGGAGTTATCTTCTTCAGGATAGAGTCTTTCATATCTCCAACTCTTGTATTTTTCATAGTGCATAAATTTCTAACTCCTCCCAGACATTAGGGAGCTTCTAATTCATTTAGAGAAGCATTGTAATTAGTTTTGAGGAGAGAACAACAAGAAACCCTAGTTTTTATGTAGCTTTGATTCCAGTTATGCAATTCAAGTAAATTTGTTCCAATTCTTGCTTTCATTCTTGCTGTAGTTAATTCATTAGTTAGTAATTTCATTCTTCTTAATCTTAAGTCGTTACTTAAAATGTTTTCTTTTAGTAAGAGCATGTTTTCTTCTTGTTTTAATATGTCGGGCTAAGTTTTTAAGGGTTGGGGTGAATGAACCCCACCCGATGTAATTCACGATAGTGAAAATTTTGTTCAGAATTAAAATGTTAGATGAATCGTGTCGTATAACTGGTACTACCATCGTAGGACTTTTGATCTCGTTTGCCCCAGGTAATCGAGATACTTAAGAGTGCGACGCGAGTATTGGTTAATGCGACACTGCTTTACTCGTCCTTTGCTTACATACTGTGCGGGATATGATCCCTCATATATGTCATTCTTAAGAGTACTAAAGACCGGGTTCATTTAAGGTCCTAATTCTGAATCTAGTATCCTACGAAGTGAATTTCTAGGGTGTGGGGGATTATAACCGACCTATTTTTCTCATTTCATATTTAAAGTTTTAGTCAAATTGTCATCAGCTTTCCGTTTAATTAGAGTAGTTGCATTTCATTTAGTGGTAATCTCATTAGTTAAGTATTCTCAAATTTTGCATCTAATTGTAGTGTTCCGTTTCGCAGAATCACCTTTTCGTTCTTTTTAGAGTCAAAACTGGAATTACTTCATCTTTCCAACGTCGTTATGAATTCGTTTGTCCTGTTTCCCTGAGGATCGATACCTGACTTATCGAATTATTACTTGAGAGAAAGACTTGCACTTGAGCCTATATAGTATGCACACTATGAATCCAGTTTGGTGGACCAATCCGGATGAAATTAAAAATGGATCGATCCGATTATCACCCAAACCAATCCGAAATATTCTGATTGGATCAATCCAAGGTTCGATATTTTGGAGTTATCTTCTTCAAGATAGAGTTGCATGACTCAAACTCTTGTATTTTTCTTGGTGTATAAATTTCTAACTCCTCCCAGACATTAGGGAGCTTCTAATTCGTTTAGAGAAGTATTGTAATTAGTTTTGAGGAGAGAACAACAACAAACCCTAGTTTTTATGTATCTTTGATTCCAGTTCTGCAATTCAAGTAAATTCGTTCCAATTCTTGCTTTCATTATTGTTGTAGTTAATTCATTAGTTAGTAATTTCATTCTTCTTAATCTCAAGTCGTTAGTAAAAATGTTTGCTTTTAGTAAGAGCACGTTTTCTTCTTGTTTTAATATGTCCGGCTACGTTTTTAAGGGTTGGGGTGCATAAACCCCATCCGATGTAATTCACGATAGTGGAGATAGTTGTTTGGAATTAAAATCTTAGTTGAATCATATCGTATAATTGGTACAACCATCATAGGACTTTTGATCTCGTTTGCCCTAGGTAACCGGGATGCTTAAGAGTGCGACGTGAGTATTGTTTAATGCGACACTGCTTTACTCGTCCTTTGCTTACATACTCTACGGGATACGATCCCTCATATATGTAATACTTAGGAGTACTAAAGATCAGGTTCATTTATGGTCCTAATTCCGATTCTAGTATCCTACGAAGTGAATTGCTAGGGTGTGGAGGATTGTTTTCTCATTTCATAGTTAAAGTTTTAGTCAAATTGTCATTAGCTTTCCGTTTAGTGAGTAGTTTCATTTCATTTAGTAGTAATCTCATTAGTTAAGTATTCTCAAAATTTTCATCTAGTTGTAGTGTTCCATTTCCCAAAATCACCTTTTCGTTCCTTTTAGTGTCAAAACTGGAATTACATCATCTTTCCAATGTCGTTACGAATTCGTTCATCCTGTTTCCCTGAGAATCGATACCCGACTTATAAGATTATTAGTTAAGAGACAGGCTTGCACTTGAGCCTATATAGTACGCACACTAGACACATTTGTGGTCGCGTCAAGTTTTTAGTGCCGTTGCTGGGGAATTAGGTAAACTTAGGTTAGATCGAGTCAATCTAAAACTTTAACCAAAAATCCAAAAACATAAAAAAAAAATTCACCATCTCTCAAAAGCTTTTAATGCAAAATCATGAACATACTCAGACTCCTCACAATACTCCAAACCGAATCCACGAAAATCCAATTGCTGAGTATAACACTGAAAGCCCCCACACACCTCGCGTATCACAATTTTGGGTTCCACTTCCTACTCCTGAGCACTCTATCGGTAGCTACACCCTGAGTCAAACCTTGAGTCACACATCTAGGACACCGAGTGAGTACACTGAGTCATTTGAAGAGAGCACAAGCGCGATGTCTAACGCGACAAGTTTCGGTACTGGAGAGGGAGATTTACCCTATCGTCCCGTGAAAGACTTACTCTTTCCTGAGCGGACTGTCACCCCTGGTTGCATTTTACTTTCGTATAATGCCGGTCAGTTCCACTTATGTAATGAGACGATCTAGATTCTCCCTACATTTCATAGCATGGATTCGGAGATATCATACCTGCATATCCGTGAGTTTGAATAGGCGTGTGACACATTTACTGATCACGCTTGCATGAAGGATACCATTGGCCTAAAACTTTTTCCTTTTTCCTTAAAGGATAAAGCCAAGATTTGGCTATGGTCTTTACTCCCGAATTCCGTCACTTCCTGGAGAGATATACAATTCAAGTTTATCTCAAAATTCTATCCACAGCACAAGATCAACTCTGTCAAAACTCAAATCCAAGCTTTCCGACAACACGATAATGAGTCCTTTGACAAGTGTTGGGAACATTTCCAAGAGTTAGTAATCACATGCCCCCATCATGGTTTTGACAAACACATAGTGATATCTTTCTTCCATAATGGGTTGACAGTAGCGTCTAAATAACTTGTGCAAATAATGTGTGAAAGACCCTTTTGGGATTTAAACTCCTATAATGCCGAGGCCCATCTTAAGTATGTCGCATAGACTACTCAAGCATGGGACACATCTGATCCCAACCAAGCCCGGCCTTAACAAACATCTATCACACCGACTGCATCCGGTCTATACATTTTGGATATCAATACCTTAATAGACCGTCGATTCGATCAGCTTCAAAGAGATATGAAAGAGTGGTTAGATGGTCGGTTGAGAGATATTTCCGGATCCAACCGTGGGTCGAAAGAAAAAGTGTGTGCTATCTGTGAGGTGAGCCATTCCACAAAAGCATGACCGATAATTTTCACCTACAAGGCCATGCACACCGAGCAGGTGGATGCTATAGGAGGATTCAAGGGAAATTTTAACACCCCACATAGGAACTCATACAACCCTTTGTGGAGAAACCATCTTGGTTTTAACTATGGACAATTACAAGCTACAATGAACCCACATTCACTGGTTGTCTCACCTCCACCACCTCCTCAATTTCAGCAAACACCACCGCCTACAGCTCTATATATAGCTCCACCTCGGAGGACCCTTGAGGATAAAATAAACCATTTCATAAATTCTCAACGTGAAAATAATGCTAGATATGAACGAATGTTCGCTGACATGAATGCGAACATCTCCAAATTGCAATCATCGTTGAATATCCAAGAGAAGGGAAAGTTTCCTGCCCAGGGCCAAAGACCGCCCCAAGGTCAAACTAGTGTTAGTTCCACATCCATCGAACATCAGGAACAGTGTCAATTTGTAACCACGCTTCGTAGTGGGAGAGTTGTTGATCTATCACCTCCCCCACAAGACACTTCAAAAGACAAGGAGAATTCACCCGACACGAAAGAGACCGAAGATATCTCCATGAACGAGAGTGAAAAAATAGACACAAGTGAGCCCGAGGTAGTTGTAACACCACCCTCTGCCGCGCCATTTCCTCAAAGATTGGTTTCTTCCCACAAAGGGACCTTAAGTGATGAAGTGCTAGAAGTCCTTAAGAACGTGAAATTGAACTTACCTTTCCTCGACGCAATAAGCCGAATTCCAGCCTATGCAAAAGTCATAAAAGACTTATTGACTTTCAAGAGGATGATGAAGGTAAAGAAAAACGTGTTCTTAGGACAGAACATGCGTTCAGTTCTTCTTAAAAATCTCCCACCTAAATATAAAGATCCATGTGCACCCACCATTTCCTGCACCATTAGAGAGAGTAAATTCGAAAAGGCCTTACTCGACTTGGGAGCGAGCGTTAATATCCTTACCTATTAAATTTATAGGCAACTTGATATGGGTGATCTTAATTCCACAAGGATCACTCTCTAGTTAGCGGATCGAACCGTGAAGATACCGAGGGGTATATTTGAGGACGTGATAGTCCAAGTGTACAATTTCTACTTCCCTGTAGATTTCATCATTTGGGACACGAAGCCCTCCTACACCTCGAAAAATCATGTTCCCATCATCCTTGGATGCCCGTTCTTATCTACGGCTAACACATTGATCAATACTCAAAATGGGCAGATGAAACTCACTTTTGGGAATATGACTTTAGAAACAAACATCGTCAACATAACCCAACACGCAGGGGAATAAGATGATCTTCACGCGATGAGATTAATTGATGAGATCGTAGAAGAGCACTTTGAGGAAAATTATTGTGGATACGCCTTAGAAGCTTTCTTAGTGGCTTGTCACAAGAGTAAGGGAGATTATACCGAGTTTGAGAGGGAGATAGAGGAGTTGAGAGGCTTACTCGATGAGAGAGCGTCGGACGAGGACTCGAGAGATGTTAGTTGGATTTCTCGATTTGATGAGTTACCGTCGAGTGAGGCACGCATGGTGCCCTCTAGCGACACATTCCTGACTCTCGAGTTGAAAAACTACCCTCCAATGTTAAATATGCTTTCCTAGGAGAGAGTGAGAAATTTCATGTTATTATCTCCTCTAGCTTAGATGAAGAGAAGGAGGGTAAACTATTAAAGATTTTGAGGAAGCACCAAAGTGCTTTTCGTTGGTGTATAGCTAATTTAAAGGGGATAAGCCCTCTGATTTGAATCCATAATATTCACCTCGAGGAGGATGTTAAGCCCTCGAGAGAAATGCAAAGACGGATAAACCCCACAATGAAAGATGTGGTGAGGACTGAAATTATAAAGTTGTTGGATGCCGAGATTATCTACCCAATCTTGTATAGCAAGTGGGTGAGCCCCATTCAAGTCATACCGAAGAATTCGGGCATAATCTTGATTGAAAATGCCAAGGGAGAGTTAGTTCCCCAACGTACCACCACTGGGTGGAGCGTTTGAATTGATTACAGAAAACTCAATACGGGAACTAGGAACGACCATGTCCCCTTTACCATTTATCGATCAAATGCTTGAAAGGGTAGCAGGCCACCCTTACTATTGCTTCCTAGATGGTTATTCCGGATATAACCAGATTGAGGTAGATGTACTTGATCAAGAAAATACATCCTTCACTTTCCCCTTTAGAACGTTTGCCTACAAACATATTCCATTCGGCTTGTGTAATGCACACGCGATCTTTCAAAGGTGCATGTTGAGCTTATTCAGTGACATGGTTGAGAAAGGGATAGAGGTGTTTATGGACGACTTTAGTGTTTTTGGCACCTCTTTCGACTTATATCTAGCCAATCTTGAGAAAGTATTATACCGATGTGTGGAAAAGAACTTAGTACTGAATTGGGAGAAATACCATTTTATGGTAACTGAGGGTATAGTTCTTGGCCACATCGTGTCATCCAAAGGGATCGAGGTTGATAGAGCAAAAATAGATGTCATAGCTGACCTACCCCTACCTAAATCGCTAAAAGATGTGCCCTCCTTCTTGGGCCACACGGGGTTTTATAAAAGGTTCATTAAGGAGTTTAGCACCATCGCTAGACCCTTAAGCAACTTTCTTATGAAGGACACCCCTTTCAAGTAACAGAAGCATGCTAAAGTGCTTTTGAGAAATTAAAAATATGCTTGTGTCTGCTCCCATCATGCAAGCTCCTGATTGGTCCTTACCATTCGAGCTTATGTGTGATGATAACGATTATGTGATAGGGGTTGTTTTGGGCCAAAGAAAAGACAACAAGGCTCATGTCATCTACTACACTAGCGGAACTCTTACCAGACCACAATTCAACTACTCCACTACGGAGAAAGAATTGCTAGCGATAGTTTTTGCTCTTGACAAGTTTCAGTCCTATCTTTTCGGTTCCCCCATAACTTTTTCACCGAGCATGTGGCTTTAAAATATCTACTTGTGAATAAAGACTTAAAGCCGCTCCTCATAAGGTGGATCCTACTCCTACAAGAGTTTAATCTCTCCATTAAAAATAAAAAGGGAGTAGAAAATGTCATCGTCGATCACTTATACCAGCTTTCGTCCGACATACCTAGTGATCCTACACCCATAGATGAATATTTTACGGATGAGCAACTCTTTACCACCTCTTCTTTGCCCTAGTTTGCGAATATAGTGAATTATCTTATCACGAGAGTCGTCCCTCCCGATTGGACACCGCAAGATAAGAAGAGGTTCATCACTTGGTCTTGCATGTTTTTCTAAGATGATCCATTCCTATTTAATTATTACGCCGACCAAATCATTCGACGATGCGTACCGGATAATAAAATTCCAAAAGTCATCCAATTCTGTCATTCAGAAGCATGTGGAGACCACTTTTTTGTGAAAAAGACAGCCACTAAAATTCTCCAAAGCGGTTTTTAATGGCCCACAATGTTCCGGTATGTCAAAAATTGTTTCAAATCTTGCAACAAGTGTCAAGGGATGGGGGTGATTACCCGACGAGACATGATGCCGTTAACCCTAATTCTCATCATTAAGGTTTTCGATTGCTGGGGTTTTGAATTCATGGGCCCTTTTCCCTCATCCTTTTGATACCTATACATCCTAGTAGCGGTAGACTATGTTTCTAAGTGGGTGGAAGCTATAGCTACCAAGACTAATGATAATAAAGTGGTGATAAAGTTCCTACACGAACACATACTTTCTCTCTTCGGTGCACCTAAAGTGATAATCAGTGATAACAGCATGCACTTTTGCAACAAGCCGTTTAAAAAACTTATGAAAAGTATGGTGTCATTCACAAGGTTGGAACGACATATCACCCACAAACGAATGGGCAGGACGAATTAGCAAATCGTGAAATCAAACACATACTAGAGAAGATCGTCAATCCCGATCGAAAAGATTGGTCCCTTCGATTAAACGATTCGCTATCACTACACCAAAATGGGCAAATTGTCACCTTTCAGCCGGCCAGCTTGTCAAGGTCATTGACCGTGACAAAAAACACGCGTTTTATGTCACGGTCATTGACCTTGACATGACCGTGACAACTAATTGTCACGATCATTGACTGTGACAAGACCGTGACAAATTTACTTGTCACGGACTTGTCACGGTCAATGACTGTGACAATTCTTTGAATACTTGTCACGGTCAATGACCTTGACACGACCGTGACAATGTTTACAGCAAAAACCCTTTTCCCCTTCTTTTTCCCCTCCCGCGCCGTTCCCTCCCTCTCTCGACGCTGCTCTCTCTCTCTCTCTCTCTCTCTCTCTCTACTTTCAGGTCAATTTTCTCTCTCTCTCTTCCATTTATATATATGTTTGTGTGTATATTTATGTGTGTATGTGTATATATATATGTGTGTATGGGGGGGGGGCAGGGTGGGGGTAGGGGGTGGGGCGGGGTGGGGCAGGGCGGGGTGTGTGCGTGTGTATATGTATGTGTATGTATGTGTATATGTGTGTATATGTGTGTGTATATATGTGTGTGGTGGTGTGTGGTGGGGGAGGGGGTGGTGGAGGGGGGCAGGGGTTGGGGTGGTGTGTGTGTGTGTGTGTGTGTGTGTGTGTGCGCGCGTAGGTGCGTAGGTGTGCGTGTGTGTGGCGGGGGGAGGGGGTGGGGGTGGGGATGGGGCACCCATTTAATAAGTTTTAAAATATTTGGAAAAAACATAATATTACAAAATTGAAACGAAATGGTATTGACGGAACTTACACATACGTTGTGTACTGTGCTCTTACGTTGAAAATTATTAGATAGAAAAAGAAAAATATAAATTGAGATAACCTTAGAATCTAATTAGGCTAAAAATATAATGGCATCAACTAACATATATACACAACACTAAAAGTAGACATCAATTTTATAAATAATTGATAATAGTTGGATAATAAACATCGGGAGGGGGTGGGGGTGGGTGCGATTTTGAATATTATTTACATTTATATTTTTGGATATTATAAACATTCAAAATAAATAATTGATAATAGTTGGATAATAATTGGATAATAGTTGATATTTTCATTCAAAATAAATATTTCATTCAAATATATTGGATAATAATTGATATTTTCATTTAAATTGATAATAATTTTATTCATGAAATTAATTCAATTGATAATAATTTATATATATGTTTGTATGTATATATATGTGTGTATGTGTGCATATATGTGCGTGTGTGTGCATGTGTGGTGAGCCCTTCATATTTTAAAAATGTTGTTTTTATTCTTATAGAACAGCTTAGATTGTGTGTGTGTGTGTGTGTATGTGGTCAATACATGAATTTATTTTTGTATTTGAATTAACGTATGAATTTATTTTGTATTTGAATTAACCCATGAATTTATTTTTGTATTTGAATTAACCCATTATATGAAACATACTTGAAATTAAATATAGTGCACATAGATACTAACATTCTAGTTCTTATGCGTACGCATTCAATAGACCTTAGACCCGTTCGAGAGTCATTACCCCTGTAATGAGATCTCTCGAATTGTCCCGTTTGGACAGTTTGAGACTGTATAATTTCTGTATAATATTCTTATTGGCTTAAAGTTGTTACTTTTGGAGGAAGTTCTGCAGTCGTATCTTAATGTTCTCTGGATACATACTAGATTGACAAGTGTGACTGTTATTTCAATTGACCAATTGAAATAACACTCACACCTGCCAATCTACGTCGTGTACTTGGAGAACTAAGGGGATATGCTGTCGAATTTTTTTCAAATCGTAACAATGTGCATGAGCTGTTAAGTATATTACAGAAAAATGCATTCTTGAATGGGATAGGACCACTTACCCTTTAAAAGGATAATTAAATGATGGGATAATTAAATAAAACATACTATAAATCTAAGTTTTGTTTACCTTTAATAGGTGTTTAGTTGTGGTAGCTGTGACGGGATATCTGAAATACAAAGAGTGGATGGGTGAGACTAATAGAATGGGGGATGTGTTTCGCAGAGGTGCTAACGAATTTGTGAAATATGCAAAGAGATGTCGTAATGATGAAGAGTTTCCGTGTTCGTGTGCTAGGTGTAAGAATTGTAAGGTGTTTGAGTGGAAAACAGTTGAACTACATTTGTTAAGATCGGGTATGCAAGATAGTTATCGATTTTGGAGTTTTCACGGTGAATTGAAAGTTCCTTTTGTCCCTGACCAACCTTCACAACAACCTTCAACAAGTAGAATATATGAAGAAGGGACGACGTAGATCATAATATGTTAGAGGATTTAGTTGATGATGCGTACAGAGTTTATGAGGCTGAGGAGAATGAGGTTACTGATGATGTAGAAGATTCAAGTGCTCGTGAAGATAACACGATAAAACTTGACGATGACTATCAAAGTTTAAAATTTAAGGCGACCCAACCGTTATACTCTGGCTGTGAGAAAGATCAAACAACTTTACATGCCATGATTGGTTTGCACAGTTTGAAGACGCAGTACGGTTTATCTGGCAATAGCGTGACGGGAATTCTGAAATGGGTGAAGGGCTTATTACCCAAGGTGAATACACTTTCAAATAGCTATCCTGTTATGAAGAACAGTTTGAAAGGTTTGGGAATGAATTATAAATAGATTCGTGCTTGTGTGTATGACTGCATACTATACCGAAAGGAGTATGAAAATCTCGATCGTTGTCCGTTATGTGATGAACCTAGATATGTCCAATCTACTAGTAAGGAAGGCACAAGCTCAAAAGTGCCTCAAAAAGTATTGAAATATTTTCCCGTTGGGCCTAGATTAAAGCGATTTTTCACAGTACCATGGATTGCAGAGGCAATGACTTGGCATGTTAGGGCAGAAGTAGGGGTAATATCATGCATCATCCTATTGATTCTACTGCTTGGGGGAGGATGAATTATGAGTATCTCGATTTTGCTTGAGAACAACGCAACATTCGTTTAGCTATATCAACAGATGGTTTCAATCCATTTGGAAAGCTAAGCACCAATAAGAGTGTATGGCCAGTGATCCTAGCCCCACTCAACCTCCCTCCTTCACAGTGTCTGAGACCTGAATTTTCGATGATGGCTTTATTGATACCTGGGCCAAAGGCACCAAGTGAAGACATTGATATCTACCTGGCTCCTTTGGTAGAAGAATTAAATGAGTTGTGGGAAGAGGGTGTGCAATCATTTGACTCTTTTAGAAAAGAAGAGTTTACGCTGAAAGCTATGTTGATGTGGGCAATTCATGATTTTCCAGCTTATGGGACATTATCCGGATGTGTAGTACATGGTTATTTGGGGTGTCCTATTTGTGGAGAGGAGACTGAATCTCTTCGTCTATCCTCTAGCTTAAAAAATGTATACCATTGCCACAGGAGGTTTTTACCCCTAGCTCATAGTTTCAGATTTGAGAAAGGTTCCAATTTTTTATTGGGCGGAGTTGAACATAGGCTACCGCCGAGACAACTTTCGGGTTCAGAAATTGAAAGTAAATCTTTTGAATGTGGCCCAAATATGCCAGTTAAGAATCCCAAATTTAAGAATGTCAAGCATAAGAATACCCCAACTGGGAATGAAACTGAGATAAGAAAGGCATGGTCTCGGAGGTCAATTTTATTTGACTTGCCTTATTGGAAGAAAAACCCAGTGCGCCATGTATTGGATGTGATGCATGCAGAGAAGAACTTCGCTGAACATATTGTGGGTACTTGCCTTGGGGGGAGTCATTCGAAGGATGGAGAAAATGCACGAAAAGACCTTAAAACGTTAAAACTTAAACCACAACTATGGTTGAAAGAAGATAGTAGGGGAAGGACAATAATTCCCCCTGGTGCGTTTACTTTGACGAGTGAGGAAAGGAAGGTGCTTCTAGACACAATATATAATTTGAAGGGCCCATCAACTTTTTCGTCCAACTTGCAAAGGATTGTGAATTATCTTACTCATGATTTACATAAGTGTAAGTCCCACGATTGGCATGTGATCATGCAATTGGTTCCTCTATTGTTTAAGCACTGTTTCTCCAAGCACAAGGATTTGCGTAGGGCTATTATGCAAATTAGTATTACCTTCTCCCTCTTGTGTGAGAAGGTAGTGAATCGAGAACACATAGTGGCCGCAAAATTGGCTGTGAACGAAGCGATTTGTGTATTGGAGAAGTACTTTCCCCCAGCATTCTTTGACATAAGTGTTCACTTGTTGGTACACCTATGCGACGAGGCACTTCTTTGTGGTTCAGTTAGATATCGGTGGATGTATCCGTTTGAAATATTGATGAAAGCTTTGAAAGATTACAAAGAATACGCGATATATTGCAGGATCAATTGCAGAGGAATACATCACCGTGGAGTCATCAATATATACTCGGGAATATATGCCTGACTCGACCAGTGTTGATGACACTGATGAATTCCTCGATGATGGTGGTAATGTGATGGGAAAACGAGTGAAATTAACGAGTTTGCAACATGAACAAGTAGCTCGTTATCTATTTGACACACATGAAGATGTCGAAGAATGGAAAAAGTAAGTTTCGAATATTATAATGTTTAACATTATTTTAGATTATTTTATACATGATTAATTTTGTAATATGCAGTAAATATGAAGCCTGTGAGAACAATAAAAGATGAAAAATAATGGTACAATCAGACAGCGAATTTAGGCTATGGTTGACACAAGAGGTAATTATAATGAAAACAGTCGTTATATAACGTTACATTACACTCAAATTTTACCACTAATATAATTAATTTATCTATATTCTCAGCTCCTAAAGATGGGTGATGCGACATCAAGGCTTGCTCGTCTAGCCACTGGACCCTTGTTCGTGGCACAAGAGTACAAAAAGTATCAATTGAACGGTTACATTTTCGACGCTAAAGTGTACGAGGAAAGTACAAATGTACAAAACTCGGGAATTTCATACAAGGCTCTTACTTTCTTTCGAGCGAGCGCAAAAGATAAAAACCTCGTTGAAGTTGAAATGACTTACTATGGTGTAATCCAAAATATATTTGAATTGGATTATATAAGCTTCAAAGAGGTTGTATTTTACTGTGAATGGGTAAGAGTTGAGGATAAAAATGCTTGTAAAGTTGATCCTGTCACCAATTTGATCATGGTTGACTTGTCCAAGTTGAAGAGAAACGGCCACGTGAGCGATGAGCCGTTTGTTTGTGCATTTCAAAAGGTTAAGCAAGTGTTTTACTCGGAGTATATCAACAACGAGCCGTGGTCAATTGTCCAACACGCGCCAAGGCGTCTAAATAGTAGTGTGGATGACTTGGCTGCTCCTACCGAATATCAATCCATTTTTTATGATAACCCGAATTTGAATTTTTTTTTTCAATTTGTAATAAATATTTCAATTTGTACCGAAACATCCATTTTTAATGCTTTTACTTGATCTGCACTTTATCATTTTCACTCTTGTGTAGTGTGCGTGTGTGGAGAGGAGATTAATACATAAATATTCCAACTACATCTAAGATTTGTTTATACTAATCCATGAATATACGCTTCTTACCTTAAATAGGTGATTAGTACATAGTTATTTGGGGTGTCCTATTTGTGGAGAGGAGACTGAATCTCTTCGTCTATCCGAGCACTAAGAAATGCCATAATCCTATGGAGGGATGCTCTGCAAATTTCTCCCAACCGTTATGTAGCCAAACATCACCAGTTGAAGTTGTCAATTCCACTTTCCATACCCCACCACTTGAAACTTCTAGCAAAACATGGGAGACCATTGAAAGGTAGAATTGACAACTTCAACTGCTGATTTTTGGCTACACAACGGTTGGAAGGAATTTGCAACGCATAACTCCATAGGATTATGGTATTTCTTAGTGTTTAGATATGAAGAGAATTATAATTGACACGATTACCCGGGGTACATTAGTTGGAAGGAGGTGCCATATGAGCTCAAGTTAGCTGTTTGAGTGACACTACAAGTAATGTATTTATATTTATATGTCAATTTCGATTTCGATTTCAATTACGATTTATATTTATCTATATTTGAGGGGCGGATACTAATTTTACTTTATTTCAATTCAGGGGATAGAGAGTGGCCCTAAGGGTAGGCCACATATGCTTTATACTTATGTGGCTATTCGGACGAGAAGGGAAGGATAAGGAGGTGTTCCCGAGCGTCGCGGTACAAAATCTCTTTTCCATGCAAATAGTTTGTAGATTTGAGATAAAATGATGCTGACGTTGTTTCTTTTTAAATAGTTTCTTATTTGAATATATATTTGCATTATCTTTAGTTTGTTCGGATATATGATGTTTGGAACAGGTACAACGTTTCTATAACATATACAAATATACTGCTGGGCAGTGGCAGTGGCCATACTGCCCAGCATATTTTTTTAAATTCTGCCCAGAATTATCACGGTCATTGACCGTGACACGTCCGTGACAATTTTGTCACGGACTTGTCACGGTCAATGGCCGTGATAATTTTTTTACAAAGGTTCACGGCTTTGTCATGGTTTATAACCGTGACAAACGTGTCACGGTCATTGACCTTGACATGACAGTGACACAAAACGCGAGTTTTGTGTCAAGGTCAATGACCGTGACACGACCGTGACAAAAAAAGTTGTCTCGCCTCGAAATGTCACGGTCATTGACCTTGACAAGGTGGATTTGTCAAGGTCAATGACCTTGACAAATGGGCAGATTTGGTGTAGTGTATGGGCCTGCCGTACTTCATACAAGAACCCACTCGGAATGTCCCCATTTCGGTTTATGTATGGCAAACCTTGCCATCTTCCCGTTGAGTTGGAGCATAAAGTGTATTGGGCCATTAAAAGTGTAAATTATGATATGGACAAAGCGGGTGCAGCTCGCAAGCTTCGACTGAATGAATTAGAGGAGATACGCAATGATGCGTATGAGAATGCCGAGATTTCAAAAGAATGGATAAAACTCATGCACGATAACATCATTCGATCAAAAGAGTTTCGACTTGGACAAAAGGTACCCCTCTATAACTCCCGGCTTCATCTATTTTTGGGTAAATTGTGGTCTCGATGCACTGGTCCATTCAATGTGAAAAGCGTATTCCCCCACGAAGTAGTAGAATTGGAAGATCCAAAAGGTGGAATACATTAAAAGTCAATGGACAGTGCCTAAAGCCATATGTTGAGGCATGCATAGAAGAGATCGATACTATTTGGTTATCGGACCCTATTTACGGGGTAAAGTGAGCTCAAATTGAGAGGTCGTCGCACCCCCGACGTGTATGGGGTGAATTCTTGTGTATAGTAGTTGCACGTTGGTTAGGATAGTGGAGTCCGTAGGATCATGTCACAAAAGGATAGGAATTTGAACACCAAAACGCTTTACGAGGTGAGAATTTAGAACCCTAGCATTGAGGTGAGAGGTTTGCGATGTAAAAAAGGTGTCGGATCATCGGTAGGAGCAACCGAAAGTTGTAACAGAGGAGCATGCCATCCAATAGGTGAAGTAGAGTTGATATGGGCACTGGATCGATCCGGTACTGGGCACCCGGATTGGTCCGATTTGGGAATTTTTGAAATAAAAATAATTAAGGGGTTCGGATTGATTCGGTCCTGGGAACCCGGATCGATCCGATTTCTGCAACTCCTTAAATTCCCTATGTTCACCCCCTTTTCCCCTAATCCCTCTCCTTCCCTCCCATTTCGTTACCAACCCTTCCCAACACCCTTTTCCCTTCCAAATCCCCCTCCCCCCCCTTTTCCCTCCAAATATCTACCCTGCCCTCTCCCCTCCCCACCTATAAAATCAACACCTTCCCCACCCCATTTCCCACCCCACTACTCACTCTCTTCATCTCTTTCACTATTTTCGTTCAGCACTCCTCCTCACTCCAGTCACCATGGCTAACCAACCACTTCCCCAAAAATACAATTTCGTCAAAATTCTCGATGACGGAGCCGTTGGCTACCTCTCCCTTTAAGAGAAAAGGTGGTGTGAACGTTTCTTCGGCCAACCTCGCAAACTCCAAATAGAGCGCCAAGTCATTTGGAATGACATGCTTAATTCCGTCACTGCTCTTTCTATGGCCCGGGGTTGGTGTCGCTTCCTCAATGAACCTCATAACGCTGTATGGACAAACACAGTGCGCACCTTCTATGGCTCACTTGTTCGCACCGGGCACCACATGGCTGAATCTTACATTGGCGGCATCCGCGTCCCATTCTCTTTGGAACTTTTGACCCAGAAGTTGGCTACCAAAGATATCCCAACCCCACATCAATACATTTACCCAAACCCTCTTTCCCCACTTGAAAAAGATGTATGCATGTCCCACATCGACCCCAATGCTCACTGGATCACCAAAACATACCTGGTGGGCCAGCTAAGAGAGAAAGCGAGCCTCACTTTCAAAATCGTGTGCGCAAACATTCTCCCAACGGGCAATAACTCGGTGATGGGCCCGCATCAAGCCACCCTCGTATATCACCTCTTCGACCACAACACCCCCATCAGCCTGGCTGCCTGCATTTATAAGGACATATTCTTCGCCGCCACGGATAAAAAGGGTATCACCCCTCTCCCCTATGCCCGGCTCATCACGTCCATGTTAGCCGATGCCTGTATTGCACCCCCACAGGATTTCCCGCACCTCCTAACTCCTTTTGGGGCAACCACCCAGACTAAAATGAAAGACAACAGGCACACATCCAAGCCCGTTTAGCTTCGAAGGATAGTGATGATGAAGAGGAGGATAGTGACGAAGAGGCATAAGAGGGAGGTGATGACGAGAGTAGCGAGGAAGACGAGGAGGATATCGTGATAGGCGAGGGTAATGCGAATTATGATAGTGATGAGGATTATGATTTTTCACCCGCCAATGCAGAAATTAATTGGCGTCTTTCGGCGGTGGAAACACGTTTTGACGGATTCCTCACACAATACAATAGAGACCAAGCGGCCTACCGACGGGATACCAGCATGATGCACCATCTCCAAGCGGAGATGTATCGGATGACTATGGGTGCACCACCACCGTCCTATTTCTATAACCCATATGATCTCAATGCGCCCGGTAGATCCAATCCCCCGCCCCAGTGATGTTTTTTTTAAACTTGGTTGTGTTAGTGTTGGTTATTATCACATGGTTGTTTATTTTCCTTTGCATTTGTAATGCATGTTGGTCTATCTATATAAAATTCGGCAATTTCCATATTTGTTTGTTTTATTTATTCGCACTTTTAATTCGCTTTGAGTTAGATTTTCGTCCTTTTTGCTTGAGGAAAATGTAAAAGTCTAAGTTAGGGGGGGTCACATGTGCGTCTATCTAAAACTTCACAAATTTTATAAAATTCTCAGAAATTTCAAAAAAATCAAAAAATTTTGAAAAATCCAAAAATATTTTTCTTCAGAATAAATAAAAATTAGAATTCAAAATTTTCAAAAATATCATTAAAATTTGGTTTAAAGTCTCAAATTGTAAAAACATAGTACACAAAGCCAAAAATGACCAAAGATGGAAATTAAGCGAACATATATGATTTAACGAATAAATGTGGACATTAACAAACCCGATGAGATTTCGAGCCTATCATTTTCGTGAGTTTATAAATCAATCCGAGTTAAATTTAACTCAAAGTCTTTTCAACGTTTTAATAAGTCATCGAGGATCTCAATTCTTTCACTTTGATCGGTTATGGGAAATGAAATGTTGCCTTGAAAAATGCGCTAAAAATCTCTAAATTAAACTAGTCTCGAGACGCATATGGTAATATGATTAGTAATTCGGATAAATGAAATTAGGACATCGTTTGTTTACCCAAAATGATTAACCATAAAAGTCGTAAAAAAATTATCCCTTTACTAACAATTTGGATCCAAATAAGTTTTTCCCTTTCGCTTGACAACCCAAAAAACCCTAATTGGCCCGGAATTGTGAAAAATGAAAATTCAGAAAGTAAGTCCGAAAAGTGCATAAAAAGGGGCAAGAAAAAAATAGAAAAATGCTCAACAAAAATAGCAAGAAAAGAAAAATAGAATAAGAAAAGAAAATGAGCAAAAGACCCTAAAAGCACTAATGGAAATCATAATAAAATTTTCCAATTCCGAAATTCTCAATCACTCCCATTTTACCCAATACACCTTATGACCCAATAAAGTCCTAACCGAGTCCAAATTGCGATATTGATTACTGCGTGGAGAGTGATAGACTGGGTTTCACCGTGGCACGAGAGTCACCTATGCGCCGATCGTTTTGAATTCGGCTCACTAGAACTATAAAAAAACCTAAATTAGGACTACACTCAACGGGTGAGTATAGCGGTAAGTCGGGTATAAAAAATCCACAGAGACGAGTTGTTAGAATTTATAAGGTTTAATATTCCTAAATAAAAGTGTAAAAGATGATTATACAAAAAAAGGGAAAAGATTCATAAAATTGAAATATTAATCTAGACGAGGGAAAATAAAGCTAGATTAAGAAAGCGAGTAAAAACTATAGGTTGCGTCGAATATCCCTCACTCGAGTTAATTAGTATATAATGGTTACATGGGTCGACGAGTTATTATGAATGCGTCTCGTTTCGACAGTTAATTAAATCAAGAGTTGTCACACCCCTAAATTTGCATAAAAGTCTAATAAGATTTTGGCGTTAACAAATACCCCAGAAATTACGCAAGCAAGGTCGTAAGCATGGAGCATACATGATATGCCCCGTCAAATCTCCTAGGCGTGGTAACTAGGACAACGCACTCAAAATAGAATCGAAAACACCATCACCAAAGCAAATCAACCAAATCAACCCTAGATGAGTTCAATCCAAGACAACCTAAACTAAATTAGGGACTAAGCATGATAAACAACAATAATTAAAGCACCTAATTAAATTACACTACAATTTATCTAAGCAAGAAATAAATGGAAATCATGGAAATCTAGGTTACAAAGCTTAAGAACAATAATGGAACTTACATTAATGGAGAAGAAGAAGGAATAGTAAACTTACAAACCAAAAATAGGAAGGAAAATCTAGGAGAGAGAAGCTCTCAAAAACCTAATCTAAACTATCTAAAATGAAAAATATCTACCAAATAAAAGCCTACAACATTAAATTAATACCCCAAAATAAACCCCTAACAAAACAAAGCCAAAAAACCAAAAATAAGTCAATTTTCGTCCATATCTGATGGGCCCGGTCGACCTCATGTTTGGGATCGGTCGACCGCGGTTTTGAGATTTGCCTTGGGCTGGAGACAACCCACTTTTCGTCTTTGAACCAATTTTGACGCGTTGCACGGAAACAACTATAACTCCCTCATACGGAATCGAAATGAGGCATGGTCAGAACCGACGCGAAGCTAATTCAATTATCTACATGATTCTGTTTTTAAACCCTCCAAATTATATAGTATGAAATTACCAAAATGCCCTTGAAGTAGAAGAAAATACCGAAGCCTTCCAAAAATGGCCATAACTTCCACATATGGAGTCAGAATGACGCACGATCAGTGGCCACGAAAAGATAATTTGATGATATACATGTTGGTAATTTCATTCCATAAAAAATAGTGAGTTTAAAAAGACCAAATTACCCTTGAAGTAGCATTCGACGGCGAAACTTCTCTGAAATGCAACCGAACCTCACTTTTAGCGTTCCAATACCTACAAAAGCACAATTAACCCCTGAAAAATATATATATGTCAAAATCCAATATTGTCTGGTTAATGAGCATAAATATAGACATTAAGAACATAAAATTTCTAGAATGCATAAAGATAAAGGGCGCAAATATGCAATATTCGTGATGTAACACACACCCTAACTTAGACATTGCTAGTCCCTAGTGATGAAACAAATAAAACCAGTCCATAGAAGGAAATAAAAAACGTATATATGCATCGAAATATAATTGCCACTTTCGTAGGGAACATGATTGGATTTAGCATATGCAATAAGCCGTTAAACCCCTAGGTTACCCTAGTGGACGAGTGTCGTCTCGTGAGGGTTTTCAGGGATGAAACCCACAAACATCATATGGCTTCCTCAAAATATGCCCAATCACATGCGATACACCCAATAATAGCGAAAAATATTTCATACACATTATTAGCACAATGAACGAATTCAAATAAAAGTCCGTATTATTAACATTATAGAATGCACCTCATAGAATTGAAACCTTAAAATGTGGGAGAAGGGTGAGAACATGCAAAGTGTGATTTGGAAAAAACTTATATAAATCGAATAAACGTTAAAGCAAGCATATATTCAATCCTCATGGGCATTACACTCATCAAGTGAATTGACTCAAAACAGGGAGGTAACACACGGAACATGCGGGCATAAAGAGTAAATATAATTGGAAACTAGGCCGCACACATGTCAAAAATGAAGAACGCTATATATAAACTGAAAAACCGTAATCTCAATGAAAGATATCGCACACTAAAAGAGGCGAAATACATTTTCACAAATTATCAAAACTATTATGACTTTTGAATTACATCAACTTAAGATCACATAGGACTTGCATTGGGTTGTAATGTAGGTATGGATCGGGTACGATGTTAAAGGAATATATGTACGGATTCGAAGTATTCGGGATGAGAACTCGGGATAATGGGAAAATGCGGGAATATCAAAATTGGAAAACAAGTTCTAAAAAGGCATTAGATATATCATCGGGGAGAGTAATAAACGTGTATTGAACTATATACAACATTTACTACTTTCTCTTTCTTTTCTTTTCTTCTTTTCTTATTTTTCTCATTTTCTCCTTTGTTTTCTTTTGCTTTTTTGCTTTCTCTTTTTTTCTTTTTCTCAACACTTTCTTTTTCTTTACTTTTCAAACTCTCATATTCCTAAATTACAACCGACATTAAAACAATATCATTTAATCCCAAGTAACATTCCAAACAAAGGTATGGAAAGTGTATATATGGGCTAAAACTCCAATTTAGAGTTGGTTATGGGATTTTGGGTTATGAAACAAACGACTAATATTTAGGCTCAAAGGGGTTAACGAGGGTAAACATATAAGGATGAGGTCAAGGCTAATATGTGTGATATAACAAAGAGGGACTATGATCATTTCTAAAAGTTTACGCAATTCTCGAGTCAAAACAATAAATAAAAATCATGCTCAAGTAGTACATTTCATATATGAACTCAATTAATGAACGATCAAATGAAAGAATAGAGAGATTACCGACGAATTCAACGTTTTTAAAGAGGAAAGAATAATGTATAACACTCACAAACGAAGAAAGGTACAAAGCTTACTCGGTGTAAGTATATACAATGCAACAAAAGATTACCGAGTTATAAAAATCTTAAACCAAATCAATATAGCAATAAAAATGCATGTGCTCATGGGATTAAGTTTAATTCATGAAGTTATTCACAATATCAATAAGTGAGATTAAAGTCTAATAACTTCTAAAATAGAGAACATGCATCATTGGGCTGTCTATTGGATCAGGCAATTATTGAAATTTATCATCGAAAACAAAGGCAAAAAGCCCAAAAAAGTAGAAAAAAGAAAGAAAATATTTTTGAAATTTTCAATTTTTCTAAGATAAGCATACTAAGTAACGAACATGTGAGAAAAAACATGGACTAAATAAAGAAATGGATAGAATATCCCACACCCCCTAACTTAAAACTTGACATTGTCCTCAATGTAAATTAAGAACCAAGTCAAAGAGAGGAAAAGAGCGATACTACCCAAAACTTGAGCGATCCCCATAAGAACGAGTCCAAAGAATCTACAAAATAAGTTAGTACCGAGCATAGCAAAAAAAAAATAACAAAAAGTTTACTAATTACACTAGACTAAATTAAAAAGGAAAGAAAAGATAAAAACAAAGAAAGAATAAAAAGCTAACTATATACAACCTACTATTTAGGCTTCACACCAACTGTACATTAGAAGTCTAAATAACGGAAGGGTCCACCGTAAAAATGATTTGACTTTGGAGGATAACCGGTGTACCCTCACATACAAGCATGCCTTCCAAAAAATATGAATATCGTTTGAACAACGGAAGGAATATGTAAGGCGGAAGAAATGAACCATCGCCAATTAAAAGTTTTGGAGGGACGATGGGGGTTTGGATTGAACGGGTGATAAAAACATGTGGGGACCGAGAAAATCCGAATATCCTCCCAATGATTTTGAAATTAAAATGGGAGGCGGCGCACACAAAGGCACGAATGCGATCATGGAAGGAGACTCGAGCAAGTACTCCTCATCGGCAAAAAGGTTTAAAACATTAAAGTTTGAAATCGAATCATCGGGTACTTGAGATGGTGTGATAACAGAGAATGAAAATGGGGATGAAAGAAATTCAAACTCATGAGATGAATCATTATCGCATGAAGATTGAGTTTCGAAGGAAATAATATCATTTTCAATGAAATGTTCTTCTTTGGGAGCCAAAGAAGAAATCATTTCATTGCAAATGGATATTACGTCATTTTCATCCTCACTTTCCATATCTATTACGAGATGGGCAAAGTCTAGAATGGTTTGTTCCAAAGTAGGCACAAGTACTTCATTTGGTTCAAAACATTCCGCGACTTCGAAAGTCCCGGAAGCAAAATCGTTGTCAGACTCAAATAAGAAATCCAACTCATGTTCCCAACAACGATTTTCTTCCCGATAATGATTTTCAAGTTTCTCATTTTCATACATATGCAAACCCTCACCGAATGTCATAGATCGAGGTGCGGATGCATGAAATGGGAACTTTGAAAATTACCATTGGACTTAAACGAAAAATCATTATTATAGGAATTTTGAAAACTATTCGAATTCATTTCAAAATCCCTATTATAAGGAGGTAAAGGCCCTAAATCATTATCATCATCATCAAAATTCCCATAACCTAAATTTTGACTTTCGTTATACTCGCCCAAAGTCATATTTGAATTTGTTATACTTTGGGATTTAAAGTATTCACCGAAAGCCATAGGATTACGAGCATTTTGAGAATTATAACAATGATAACCGAAAGAATTGGAATAAGACATGCTTACCCCCAAAATGGCTCGAGTTGGTGAATTCCACAAAGTAGGAGAGCACGAAAAAAATTCGAGCGTTTCTAAGTCCTGTAAAATATTAGCAAATAGAAAGAAAATACAATAAAATAATAAATCAAATAAAGTCTAAAACAAACTAGTCACAGGCAAATGCGCCATTTTGATAGCGCGCGAGAAGTGTGCACGTGTAGGTGCACATTCGTTGTTTTCTATCTCGTCGCGACTATACAAACAAACCTAAATTACTACTACACTTGCGAGGCAAGCACAACGGTAAGTCGGGTATCGAAAATCCACAGGGACGAGATGCTAGAATTCAGACGATTTAATATTCCGAAATAAAAGTGTAAAAGGTGAATTACGAACTAAAAAGGAAAAGATGCATAAACTTTTTGAAATGTTCATTGGCCATCTTTGTTATATCCCCCATATTGACCTTGACCTCTCCTTATGTGTTTACCCTCGTCAACCCCTTTGAGCCTAAATATATCCTTTCGTTTCATAACCCAAATTCCATAACCAACTCTAAATTCGAGTTTTAGCCCATACATACACCTTCCATACCTTTGTTTGGAATGTTACATGGTATTGAATGGTGATGTTATGATGTTAGTTGCAATTTAGGCATGTAAGGGTGTGAAAAGTAAAGAAAAGAAAAGAAAGAAGTGAAAAAGAGAAGAAAAGAGAAAGCAAAACGCAAAAGACAACAAAAGAGAAAAATGAGAAAAAGAAGAAAAGAAAAGAAAGAGATAGTTGTAAATGTTGTATATAGTTCAAGAAGCTTTTATCGCTCTCCAATTCATACATTTAATGCTTGGTTTGGAACTTATTTTCTAACTTTCGATATTGCCCGCATTTTTCCATTATCCCAAGTTTTCATCCCGAATACTTTGAATCCGTACATACATTCCTTTCATTTTGTACCCTAGCCTAACCTACATTACAACCCTATAAATTCCTATGTGATCTTAAAGTGTATTTAATTTAAAAGTCATAATAGTTTTGATAATCTGTGAAAATGCATTTCGCCTCCTTTAATGTGCGGTACCTTTCATTGAGATTACATTTTTCATTTTATATATATCGTTCTTCATTTGTGACATGTGCGCGACCTAGTTTCCATTTACATTTACTCTTTATGCCCGCATGTCCCGTGTGTTAACTCCCTGTTTCGAGTGAAATCACTTGATGAGTGTAATGCCCGTGAGGATTGAATATATGCTTGCTTTAATTTTTATCCGATTTATATAAGTTTTTTCCAAATCACACTTTGCATGTGCTCACCCCCTCCCATATTTTAAGGTTTCAATTCTATGAGGTGCATTCTATAATGTTAATGATTTTGAATCTTGTTTGAATTCGTTCATTGTGCTAATAACATGTTGAAATCTTGTTCGTATTGTTGGGCTTGTCGCATGTTGGGTTGGGCATGTTTTGAGGAAACTATATGATGTTTGTGGGTTTCATCCCTGAAAACTCTCACGGGACGATACTCGTCCACTAGGGTAACCTAGGGGTTTAACGACTTATTGCATATGCTAAATGCAATTGTGTTCTCTACGAAAGTGGCAATTATATTTCGATGCATATATACATTTTTTATTTCCTTCTGTGGACTGGTTTTGTTTGTTTCATCACTAGTGACTAGCAATGTATAAGTTGGGGGGTGTGATACATCACGAATATTGCATATTTGCGCCCTTTATCTTTATGTATTCTAGCACTTTTACGTTCTTAATGTCTATATTTACGCTCGTTAACCAGAAAACATTGGATTTGTACATATATATGTTTTGCAGGGGTTAATTGTGCTTTTTTAGGTATTGGAACGCTAAAAGTAAGGTTCGGTTGCATTTCGGAGAAGTTTCGCCGTCGGAAGCTACTTCAAGGGCAATTTGGTCTTTTCAAACTCACTAATTTTTATACAATGAAGTTACGAAAATGCATATTATCAAATTATCTTTTCGTGGCCATTGACCGTGCATCATTCTGATTTCGTATGAGGGAGTTATAGCCGATTCCATGCAATGCATCAAAATTGGTTCAAAGAGGAAAAGTGGGTTGTTTGCAGCCCAAGGCAAATTCCAAAACCGCGGTCGACCGGTCCCAAAACAGAGGTCGACCGCGCCCATCAGATATTGATGAAAAATGACTTATTTTGGGTGTTTTGACTTGGTTTTGTTGGGGGTTTATTTTGGGGTATAAATAGAATGTTGGGGGCTTTTTTTTTTGGAGATATATTTTCATTTTAATTAGGGTTAGAAGACTTCGGGGATTTTATTTATGGAGACCCCCTCTCCTCCATTTCTCTTTGGGTAATACCCATTAATGTAAGCTTTACTATTTATCTTCTTCCTTAAGCTTTTTTTTCCTTTATTTTTCATGCTTTGTTATTTATTTCAAGCCTAGATATTTGTTGTAGTTAATTTTATTCTTGTTTGCTTTAATTAATTAGTTGTTTTAATTAATGCTTTTATTTATGTGTAGTGGCTAGTTTAATCTAGGTTGTGTTGGATTGAACTCACCTAGGATTGATTTGGTTGCCTAGATTTGGTGATGGAGTTTTACGACTCTATTTCGAATGGGTTGTCCTAGTCATTACGCCTAGGAGATTTGACGGGGCATATCATGTATGCTCCGTGCTTACGACCTTGCGTGCGTAATTTCTTGAGTATTTGTTGACTCCAAAATCTTATTAGACTTTTATGCGAATTTAGGGGTGTGACAACTTTTGATTTAATTATTTGTCGAAACGAGACTCAATCTTAATAACTCGTCGACCCATGTAATCATTTTATACTAATTAACTTGGGTGAGGGATATTCAACGCAACCTATAGTTTTTACTCGCTTTATTAGTCTAGGTTTATTTTCCCTCGCCTAGATTAAATATTTCCTTTTTTGCATCTTTTTCCTTTTTGTTCATATTCATCTTTTACACTTTTATTTTAGGAATATTAAACCTTATAAATTCTAGCAACTCGTCTCTGTGGATTTTTGATACCAGACTTAGCGCTATACTCACCCGTTGAGTGTAGTCGTAATTTTGGTTTTTGTATAGTTCAGGTGAGCCGAATTCAAAACGACCGGCGCGTAGGTGACTCTTGCGCCGCGGCAAAACCTTGTCTATCAAATGCATTTTGATCGTCGCGTGAAAGGTGTGCACGTGTAAGAACACAGTCGTTGTTTTCGTTTCATCGCGATAATACAAACAAACCTAAATTACGACTACACTTGCGAGGCAAGCACAACGGTAAGTCGGGTATAAAAAATCCACAGGGACGAGATGCTAGAATTTATATGATTTAATACTCCTAAATAAAAGGGGAAAATGTGATTACAAAATAAAAAGGAAAAGATGCATAAAAGGGAAATAGTAATCTAGGCGAGGGAAAATAAATCAAGATTAAGAAAGCGAGTAAAAACTATAGGTTGCGTCAAATATTCCTCACCCGAGTTAATTAGTATAAAATGGTTACATGGGTCGACGAGTTATAACAAATGCGTTTCGTTTCGACAGTTAATTAAATCAAGGGTTATCACACCCCTAAATTTGCATAAAAGCCTAATACGATTCTTGTGTCAATAAATACCTAAAAAATTACCCACGCAAGTTCATAAGCACAGAACATACATGATATGCCCCGCCAAATCCCCTAGGCATAATAACTAGGACAACGCACCCGAAATAGACCCATAAATAACATCACCAAAGCAAAGCAACATGTCAACCCGAAATGAGTTCAATCTGACACAACATAGAATAAATTACCAAGAAATTATATTAAAAATCATGTATAAATTAACTAATTTAAGACAACTAATTAACTAAGGAAAATAAGAAATAAACTACAACAACTAATTAATCAAAGCAAGAAAAGTAACTACAAAGCAAGAAAACAAGTAATCAAAGCATGTATTAATGGAAAGAGACAATGAATAGTAGTTTACTTACATAAATGGGTGGAAACTAAAGAGAAAATAGGAGAGGGAAGCTCCCAAGAACAACCCCTAAAACTCTGATCTAAAATGAAAGTTATCCCCTAATAAAATCCCCAAACATTCTATTTATACCCCCCCTAAAAAAAACCCAACAAAACCAAGCCAAAAAACCCAAAATAAGTCAATTTTCGTCCATATCTGATGGGACCGGTCGACCGTAGCTTTGAGATTTGCCTTGGGCTGTTGACAACCTCCTTTTCCTCTCCGAACCAATTTTAATGCGTTGCACGGAAATGGCCATAACTCCCTCCTACAGAATCGAAATGAGGCGTGGTCGGAACCGGCGCGAAGCTAATTCAATTATCTACATGATTACGTTTTGAAACACTCCAAATTATTCAGTATGAAATTACCAAAATGCCCTTGAAGTAGAAGAAAATACAGAAACCTTTCAAAAATGGCCATAACTCCCTCATACGGAGTCAGAATGACGCACGGTCAGTGGCCACAGAAAGATAATTTGATGATCTACATATTGGTAACTTCATTCCATAAAAGTTAGTGAGTTTGAAAATACCAAATTTCCCTTGAAGTAGCTTCCGACGGCAGAACTTCTCCGAAATGCAACCGAACCTCACTTTTAGCGTTCCAATAACTACAAAAGCACAATTAACCCCTGCAAAACATATATATGTCTAAATCTTAGGTTGTCTAATTAATGGGCATAAATATAGACATTAAGAACGTAAAAGTTCTAGAATGCATAAAGATAAATGGCGCAAATATGCAATATTCGTGATGTATCACACCCCCTAACTTAGACATTTCTAGTCCCTAGTGATGAAGCAAACAAAACCAGTCCACAGAAGGAAATTCAAAACGTATATATGCATCAAAATATAATTGCCACTTTCGTAGGGAACACGATTACCTTTAGCATATGCAATAAGCCGTTAAACCCGTAGGTTACCCTAGTGGACGAGTGTCGTCTCGTGAGGGTTTTCAGGGATGATACCCACAAACATCATATGGTTTCCTCAAATTATGCCCAAACCAACATGCGACAAGCCCAACAAAAGAGAAAAAGATTTCATATGCATTGTTAGCAAAGTGAATGAATTCACATAAAAGTCCGAATCATTAACATTATAGAATGCACCTCATAGAATTGAAACCTTAAAATGTGGGAGGAGAGCGAGCACATGAAAAGTGTGATTTGGTAAAAACATAAATAAATCGGATAAAAATTAAAGCAAACATATATTCAATCCTCACGGGCATTACACTCATCAAGTGAATTTACTCGAAGCAGGAAGGTAACACACGGAATATGAGGGCATAAAGAGTAAATGGAAATGGAAACTAGGTCGTACACATGTCACAAATGAAGAGCGCTATATATAAAATGAAAAATTGAAATCTCAATGAAGGATACCGCTCATTAATGGAGGCGAAATGTATTTTCACAGATTATCAAAACTATTATGACTTTTAAATTTAATACACTTTAAGATCACATAGGACTTTATAGGGTTGTAATGTAGGCTAGGCTAGGGTACAAAATGAAGGATAAGTTTGTACGGGTTAAAAGTGTTCGGAAATGCAACCTCAGAATAATGGGAAAATACAGGCAATAACAAAATTGGAAAACAAGATCCAAACGAGCATTAAATATATCATCGGGGAGAGTAATCAAAGCTTATTGAACTATATAAAAGATGCATAAAATGGAAATATTAATCTAGGCGAGAAAAAATAAAGCTAGATTAAGAAAGCCAGTAAAAACTATAGGTTGCATTGAATATCCCTCACTCGAGTTAATTAGTATAAAATGGTTACATGGGTCGACGAGTTATTATGAATGTGTCTTGTTTCGACAGTTAATTAAATCAAGAGTTGTCACATCCCTAAATTTGCATAAAAGTCTAATAAGATTTTGGCGTCAACAAATACCCCAGAAATTACACAAGCAAGGTCGTAAGCAAGGAGCATACATGATATGCCCCGTCAAATCTCCTAGGCATAATAACTAGGACAACACACCCAAAATAGACCCGTAAATACCATCACCAAAGTAAAGCAACGAAATCAACCCTAGGTGAGTTCAATTCAAGACAACCTAAACTAAATTATCCACTAAGCATGATAAACAACAATAATTAAAGCACCTAATTAAATTACACTACAATTTATCTAAGCAAGAAATAAATGGAAAGCATGGAAATCTAGGTTACAAAGCTTAAGAACAATAATGGAACTTACATTAATGGAGAAGAAGAAGGAATAGTAAAATTACAAACCCAAAATAGGATGGAAAATCTAGGAGAGAGAAGCTCTCAAAAACCTAATCTAAACTATATAAAATGAAAAATATCTACCAAATAAAAGCCTACAACATTCTATTAATACCCCAAAATAAACACCCAACAAAACCAAGCCAAAAGACCAAAAATAAGTCAATTTTCGTCCATATCTGATGGTCCCGGTCGACCTCATGTTTGGAATAGGTCAACCACGGTTTTGAGATTTGCCTTGGGCTGGAGACAACCCACTTTTCCTCTTTGCACCAATTTTAACGTGTTGCACGGAAACGACTATAACTCCCCCATACAGAATCGAAATGAGGCATGGTTGGAACCGACGCGAAGCTAATTCAATTATCTACATGATTATGTTTTGAAAACCTCCAAATTATGCAGAATGAAATTGCCAAAATTCCCTTGAAGTAGAAGAAAATATTGAAACCTTTCGAAAATGGCCATAACTTCCACATACGGAGTCAGAATGACGCACGATCAGTGGCCAAGGAAAGATAATTTAATGATCTACATGTTGGTAACCTCATTACATAAAAAATAGTGAGTTTGAAAATATCAAATTGCCCTTGAAGTAGCATTCGACGATGGAACTTCTTCGAAATGCAACCGAACCTCACTTTTAGCGTTCCAATACCTACAAAAGCACAATTAACCCCTAAAAAACATATATATGTCCAAATCCGAGGTTGTCTAGTTAACGAGCATAAATATAGACATTAAGAACATAAAAGTGATAGAATGCATAAAGATAAAGGGCGCAAATATGTAATATTAGTGATGTAACAGAGAGCTAAAACATAAAAAGATAATAACAGAGATTAAAGGCATGAATTAGAGGCGATGTTACCGTATCCCTATAACCGTAACCCGATGATGAGATCCATTTACCCTAGAATTCCGTCTTTCTATTGTGTTCGTGAACTTGGTTCCAATGCATTTACTCTTTATATCACGTACACCGAGAGAAATAACCACACTTTCGAGAGATTCATTTGTGAGAGCTTCCCGTGAGATTTTGAAATCAAAACGAATTTTTGAATAAGTAACGTAATGGTCTACCGGTGGAAATTCGAGGTTAAATTTCGGGCTTCACACACACGCACTATGATTTGAGAACCTTGAACTTGAACTGATGATGACTATTTTCTTGAAAAGTTTTAATTATACAATTTTTGCATATTTTGAATTTTCCTTGAGTCGAATTTTGTGGGTATATTCAGTGCAAACCCTCACGAGACACAACTGGTCCTACTAAGGTAACCTAGGGGTTTAAAGGCTTGTGGCATATGCTAAATGCAATCGCTCGCCCGCGAAAGAGGTATTCTATCCCATTTTAGAGTTGGATCATGTTTTGATTCTTTTACATTGCTCGGGACGATCAAAGTTCTAAGTTAGGGGGGTTTGATTAGGCATAAATTCTTCCCAATTTATCCCTTAATTTAGAGGCTTTTATTACTCTGGACAACTTAAGTTGAGTTGGTTTATCTCATATCGTTGCTAACGGTTTTGTCTAACAAGTATCCCGAGTTTAGTATATTTCTTATTGATTTTGTAGGTATTTAATACATGAAAGAAATAAAGAAATCAGAAGCAAAAAGAGAGAAGAAAGAAGACGAATCAAAAGGCCAAAAGCATAATTTTTACCAGGAATCCGGTTGAGGACCCAAAATAAATATCGAAGATCTTGAGATTACGAACGTGTAGGAAGAAACGACATTCTAATTTGAGTTCTGGAATAGACGATATGAAGATCCAAATATGTGAGATAATCATTATATTTTGAAGAGATAATGAAGAGAAATTGATAAGAAAATCCGGACCAATCCGGATGGCACAAAAAATGAATTGATCCGGGTACTAGAATTCACTTAATAAAGTTGCGTCTATCGGACCGATCTAGTCCTCCTAAAAAAAGGATCGATTTGCCCCCCAAAGATCTCTACATAAATCTTGTTTAGCAGACCAATTCGGATGAAATGAAAATTGGATCGATTCGGTTATCACCCAGACTAATCCGAAATATCCTGATCAAATCGATCCGGGATTTAAGATTTTGGGGTTATCTTCTTCAAGATATAGTCTTGCATGACTCCAATTCTTGTATTTTTCATAGTGCATAAATTTCTAACTCCTCCCAGAAATTAGGGAGCTTCTAATTCGTTTAGAGAAGCATTAAAATTAGTTTTGAGGAGAGAACAACAAGAAACCCTAGTTTTTATGTAGCTTTGATTCCAGTTCTGCAATTCAAGTAAATTTTTTCCAATTCTTTCTTTCATTGTTGCTATAGTTAATTCGTTATTTAGTAATTTCATTCTTCTTAATCTTAAGTCGTTAGTTAAAATATTTTCTTTTAGTAAAAGCAAGTTTTATTCTTGTTTCAATATGTTCGACTATGTTTCTAAGGGTTGGGGTGCATGAACCCCACCCGATGTAGTTCAAGATAGTGGAAATAGTTGTTTTGAATAAAAATCTTAGATGAAATGTGTCGTATAACTGGTACAATCATCGTAAGACTTTTGATCTTGTTTGCCCTAGGTAACCGGGATGCTTAAGAGTGCAACGCGAGAATTGGTTAATGCGACACTGCTTTACTCGTCCTTTGCTTACATACTGTGCAGGCTACGATCTCTCACATTTGTAATACTTAGGAGTACTTAGGACCGGGTTCATTTAAGGTCCTAATTCCAAATCTAGTATCCTACGAAATGAATTTCTAGGGTGTGGGGGATTGTAACCCGACTTATTTTTCTCATTTCATAGTTAAAGTTTTAGTCGAATTTTCATCAGCCTTCCGTTTAATTAGAGTAGTTGCATTTCATTTAGTTATAATCTCATTAGTTAAGTATTCTCAAATTTTGCATCTAGTTGTAGTGTTCCGTTACCCAAAATCACCTTTTCGTTCTTTTTAGAGTCAAAACTGGAATTACTTCATCTTTCCAACATCGTTACGAATTTGTTCGTCCTGTTTCCCTGAGGATCGATACCCGACTTATCGAATTATTACTTGAGCGACAGTCTTACACTTGAGCTTATATAGTATGCACACTAGACACATTTATGATCGCGTCAGTGGTACCAAGAAATTTGGAGCGTTTGGAGTGTGCTAGCTATTAGGATTGAGTTCGACTGTGGGATTTTCGTATATCTTATAGGGAATGTGATTGGGATTGGGTTGAGTATTTTGCATTTAAAGTATGAGAGAATATTTTTATTTATTTTTTATTTTTTATTTATTTTTTGAATTTTTTGAATTTTTGGGTTTTAATGATTTTTTTTGGCTTTTTAGGAATTAGAGTCAAATTAATAGATTAATTCGACCGAACCTAGTATGTTTACCTAACTCCCCGACAATGACGCCAAAAACTTGGCGTGATGCAAAAAGTGTGTGTAGTGTGTGTAGTCCGTGTTCTTACGGCTCAAATAATACTCGATAAGTTTGGTATTGAATCCATAGGAAATAGGACGTGAAACATAACAGCTACTATGTGAAGGTGTCTAAAACCTAAATGTCAACTCTGGAAAGAAATAAGAAAAGATGACGAATTATTTATAAGAATTACTACGAACTAATGCAAGTTAATTAATAAATGCAAACTAACTAAATAAATGCAAAAATAAACTTTTAGTTTTGACATAAACTATATGAGGAAAACATGATTGGAATACAATCCCTCGAACCGTCGATAATTATGTTAGATACAAAACGTTCAAGAATTAAATAAATAATCAAGAGAAAACCTTAAATTTATCCAAGCGTTAAACATATGAAGATTTCACCACTCACAATATCTAGTCAAAAATAGATTTAACGCGAATGAGAAAATTATCAACACTCCAATTATATCCTTAAATACTCCGATTATCTATAACAAACGAAGTTAAAAGAATACAATACTTGTTCCAAAAAAGCATCGAACCTTCAAATTATTCATTCAAATCTATTAAATTTTATATCCATCCATAATACCTAGGTTGGGGTTATATACCCCAATCCGCTAAAAACCTAGCCAAACATGGAAAAGTTAACTATGCCTGTGGTTTCTATGTTGCATGAAGACATAATGAAGGATTTATTGAAGACAAACATGTAAACAATCACAAAACTGAAATAAGGAAGAAAGATCATGTAGAGAATTATGCTTGAAATAAATAAAGAAAAAATGAATACTTATATTGAAATTTAATGAAAGATGCTTGAGTTCTTGGTATTCTCTTTTCTAGTCTTATTCTCCTCTAAAAACTATGTTAAAACTTGTGTAAAACTAAAGTATAAGAACCCTAATACAATGTTACAACCATCTTGGATCGTTTTGGAAATCTTACAAAAGCATATGACTCTCTAGAAAAAAGGAATAAAAAAAATCTCGTGTTCAGGTATACTGAACCGGTTCGGCCCAGGGGTGAACCGGCGCTCCAGTAAAATTTTGAAATTCCTCTTTTTCCCCTGGATTCTCTTCTCATCTTCAAACGCTCGTAAATTCTTCACTGTAGCTCAAATTTGAATGACATATCATCCAGTCTGGTTATAACTTTAATCTCTTCAACTTTCCTTTTGGCTCTGCCTCCGGGTTTTGGCTGAAAAATTATGGAATTGCCCTTGAATTCACTTTCCTTCATTTATTTTGTTGTTTTAATTTTCGTCTTGCATCCACTTACTTGAAATACCTTTAAAATAAGAGAGAGATACACAAAACAAGAAATACTTTCCGAAAAGTTTAATATAATGATTATGAGATAAATCCAATCTAATTCAATGCACGAGTCCATAAAAATATCGAAATTAAGGGCATAAATATGAAATATTTACGCCGAATCCAATTCCCCTAACTTAAATTGTTTCTCATCCCGAGCAATGTAAAAAAACAAAAGTATGAGTTTATATATACTTCCAAATAATTATTGGGATATAATATCTTTTTGTGGGCAAGCGATTTCATTTAGCGTATGCAACAAACCGTTAAACCCCCAGACTACCCTAGTAGGGCGAGTGGTGTCTCGTGAGGGTTTGCAGTAAATGTACCCACAAAATTTATTTTTCACACGACTCAAGAACATATCAAAATAACTAAAAATCATACAATTTAAAATCCCTAAAAATAATCACTTCCAATTTTTATCCAAAAATCTCAATTTATAGTGTATGTGTGCGAAGCCAAAAATTATACTGTTAACTTCGCCTGATTGATTATTTCATTACTTTATAAAAATTCTCTATGATTCAATTTCTCACAGGGCGCCTCACAAACGAATCACTCAGATTGTAGTTATTTTCTCTCAGTATGCGTGATATAAAGAGTAAATTTAACTGGAACACGATTTCACGCACACAATTTGAAGGACAAAAAAAATTATGGTGAAAAGATCTCATAAATGGGTTACGGTCATTGGAAAAGTGAAAACATAATCTTTACTCGCACCGCCTTGTCTCTTTATTATCTTTTCATATTTTAGCTCTCCACGTGGTAATCAATTTCGTTACTTGAACTTGGTTAGGATCTTTCGAATTAAGGTATATTGGGTAATAATGAGAATGTTTGGGTAATTCGGAGTTAGAAAATTTTCTTACAATGTTCGTTGGCACTTTTTCAGGCATTTGCTCATTTTCTTCTTTTTCCTTCTAATTTTCTATTTTTTTTATTTTCTTACCCCTTTTTATGTACCGAACGAACTTAATTATATAAATTTTCTAATTTTCACAACTTCGGGCCAATTGGGTCTTTGGGGATAACAAATGAAAAGGGAATAATTTATTAGGCTCAAATTGGGTTTATTAAAGGATAAAAAATTTCACACCTTTTTATGGCTAATATTTTTGGGTAACAAATGATGGCCTAACTTCATTTATTCGAATTACTAATCAAGTTACCAAATGAGTCTCGATATCAATTTTAATTATATGACGTTTTGGCATGTTTTGAACACAATATCTTACACATTTTTTATAACCGATCAAACAATGATTTAGAGACCTTTAACGAATTTTTAACACTGAAATTGAAAAGAACATTGCGTTAATTTTTAACTTGGATTGATTTAATTACTCAAAAAAAAGTGATAGGCTCAAAATTTTACCGCGTTAAAAATCTCCACATTTATTCGTAAAGTCATCAATTTTCGCTCAAATTCCGTTTTTGGTCAATTTCGGCTTAGTGCATTTGATTTTTTTAAATCGAGACTTTAACAAAAATTTAGTGACATTTTTGAAGATTTTAAATTCCAATTTTTATTTATTTTGAAGAGTTTTTTTTTTTTTACTTTTTCAGATTTTTTTCCTTTTTTTATTTTTTTTTGGGCATTTTAAAATATCTGAAGTTTTCAAAAGATGCACTTGACACCCCCTTAACTTAGACTTTTACATTGTCCTCAATCAAAATGGCTAAAAGCTAAATAAGAAAAGAAATAGTGTGTAAATAAAAACGAGCAAATAATTAAAATACAACTTTTTCATTAATAAACGACAAGTACAAGGGATGTAAAAAGAGATAGAAATTACATAGTTCTTAAAATAGAATAAATCCTGGAAAATATAAGAACTACATAAGAAGGAACCACAAATAACTAATAATCACCCAAAAGTGTCTATTTTATACCCTAAATAAGTGCACTTTAGTCGCTCGTTCTTAATTAAATTGACCTTATGTTCGAATTTATTTATTTCGCTAGTCAATCGACAATCGCGGTATCAAATTGTGCTAAATCGACGTAATTGATACAAAGTAGCAGTCAAAAGCGTTCAGTGAAGAAAATCAAAACGACCGTGAAGAGTGAAGTCCCGTTTGAGCTTGTCCGGATGAGTTTCGATGCCCTAAACCCAGTTCTGTACCAAGCCTAAGCCTAATTCGGGCCAAACCCATCACCCGAGCCTCGTGTGTATTTTGTTTGTAATTTTATTATTTTCTTAGATTTTTATTCAAGCCAAACCCATCCAACCTCTGTCTCGTACGTTAAACCCATTTTGGCGACCCTATACCGAAAATTACCTGAGTTCCAGCGGACAACCATCCAAACCCGACGACGATCCCAAATCCAAACTTTTAACCCGAAATTGCTACACGGGTGCTAGTCGTAATCCATTTCACCTTTTCTACTCGATTTAATCTCGACCAGGATTCCACCTGCCTAAACCCATGACTGCTAAATCTTGCCTCAACTCGGTTCCAACCCAATTCAAATCGGCGAAGCCACAAACTCGGATGCTAAAACCCACAGACCCAAATCCGAACAGCCTCAACCCGATCTCCGTAACCCATTTGCCTTCGACCAAAAATCCCAAGAAATCTGGAACAAACTCTTTTTTACCACCTACCTCCCACAAAGAAACCCAAGTGCCTTTCTAAACCTTGACTTAGCCTACTCAATCCCAAACATCTCTCCACCAAAACCCAATTTCGTGAACTATAAAATAGAGGGATGGTAACTCATTTGAAAAGAGAGACTCGAAGACTGGAAAAGGGTGAGAACAAACACCGCATAATTTTCCGTGTCACTTTGTACAGTTTAGAGAAAAAAATAGGTTTAGAAAAATACAAAAAAAATAATTTAGTTTTGGAATAATTTTTAGGTTTAGTTTTGATTGTGAAGAGATTGGGACGCAATTCAAGATCGCGATTCAAAAATGAGACTTGATGTATCTTATTCTTCCTCTATTTTAGTATTTATTGATGTTATTGTGATTGTGCATGCATATTTAAATATGTTGGAGTAATCACCCCATTTAAGGGGTGGGACGAAACTGTATAGGATGTTAGTTTAATTAATTAATTTTTTTAATTATCATATTTCTAGGAGAATTAATTTTTAATTTTCACAAATTAATTTACATATCGAGAGATAGTAAATTAGTTTAGTTTTAATATTTGATTTTGGAAGCGAACTAGACATAGATTTTTGCTAAAATTTGAATATTTATTCGGTGTTGAAAATTGAGGATTCATACCATTTTTATTTAATATATCTTAGCACGTAGTTTATTAAAAAGAGTATAAATATTAGATTTTCATAGTGTGATATTTTTGAATTAGTTTTCTGAAAAAATATTATTCAATTTATAATTGTAACGAGAGTTAAATTATGAATTTAATATTATCTCAAAATATTTGAATTCAATAATTAAGAAATTAAAAATAACTGAACATGCGGTGTAATCCCATCTCTTGAATCTTCTCACATTTATCACACCTAGTGTGTATTATTTTTAGTTTACTTAATCACATTTGATTTTAGCATTAACAAATTCATTCTCCCTTGAAGTTGTTTTAAAAATAAAAATATAAAAAAAAGTTTTAATAAAAAATTGAAATTACAAGCATTCACATTATTTGTTTTCCACTTGAAAGTTGGATTGATACCCGTACTTAATGCAATAAGAGTTGTTTAACATGTTTTGTAGGTATTCAAGGGATTTTGAGACTATACTTTTGAAGACAACGACCCTATATACGTAAAAAAGCCATAAAAATACAAAACACAACTTTTAATAAAAATTGAAATTACAAGCATTCACATTATTTTTTTTCCACTTGAAAGTTGGATCAATACCCATAGTTACCGCAATACGAGTTGTTTAACGTGTTTTTTAGGTATTCAAGGGAGTTTGAGACTAGACTTTTGAAGACAACGACGACATATATGTAAAAAAGCCTGTTATAAAATGGCACCATTGTCGGTGACATAAAAATCTTGTTATCAATAACCCATGGATTTAGTACGACGACCCGGGAGCATTGGGATCACGAGTGTAGGGATCAGAGAAATAGTTAATAAATTGCACTTCGGACCCCATTTGCAAGCAGTACATATCTACTTGGAGGCGCATCATCATGCTTGTGTCTCTCCTATAGTCACGCCTATCCACCTCGCCCTCGGTCCTAGATTTGGTAATGAACCTATCGATACGATTTTCCAAATCATCAATTCGGTGATTGATAATTGCCGATTGAAAATTACCTTCCTCAAAATCGAGCTTGTAATCCGAGTCCCCCTCCTCTTCATCCGTTCCCCCCAACTTCAACGTTCTCCACCCGCCTCTTCTTACTCCTCCTCGCCCATATCCACATCCTCAAAAATTGGAGGGGGGTGTTGAACCACCTGCATTTGACGTGTGCTCCTATCAATGGAAGAGTGATTAATAGGTTTTGGGATGTGGATGTAAGTGCCACCCTTGCGTACACGTGCATCAGAGTAAAGATCTAAAATAAACCTCGCGTATGTAGAGATAACTTGCCCTTTTTGTCAAAAGTGACGAAAATTAATGAAAAATAATGAAATAAACCTTGCGTATTCAAGGTATTTTGAGACTAGACTTTTGAAGAGAACGACCCCATATACGTAAGAAAAAAAGGCATAAAAATATTTAAAAAATGACTTTTAATAAAAATTGAAATTACAAGCATTCACATTATTTTTTTCCAGTTTAAAGTTGGAACTATACCCGTACTTACCATAATACGAGTTATTTAACAAGTTTTGTAGGTATTCAAGGGATTTTGAGACTAGGCTTTTGAAGACAATGACCACATATACGTAAAAAAGACTGTTTTCAAATGGCGTCGTGGCCGGGGAGTACATAAAAGTTGTTATCAAATGGCATTGTTACCGTTTTCTTGACGAGGAGACAACGTGAAGAATTTTGTTTCATTTGAAGTTGTTATTTTATTATTCATTAGACTAGTTGCATTAGGATTATTGAAGCTTCGTATTTATTTTGGTGCATTTTGACACCAATTTATTTCTAATAATTATTCATAAAAAAACAAGCGAAAAGGGAAATGGGACAAAATCGAGAGAGAGCACCCTTGGAGTGGATTTTGAAGCCTCTTATTTTGGGTCCGTAGGACTCTCGGGGACGACTGAAGTTAGGCAAACTTTCCTCCGGTCGACTCAACTCGGTCTACATGCCACATGTGTAAAAGCTGTGATAGTTAAGTTTCTTTATCAATCATGAATATCCTTCCAGCAAGTTCATTTTTTGTGTGATTATTTTCTCTTCTATGCTTTTAATTTTCGCATCACACTTAATTTGAATGGTTTTATGAATTAATGAATCTAAGATCTAGACTTGGTCATTGAAACGAGTTGGGATTTCATCACCCACTCAATCACTTTATCTTATTTGCTTATTACTCGTGCTATCACTTAAATTAAAATCAAATAACTGGCAAGCCAAGTAAGATCGGTGTTCATTAAGACCCTTTTGGAATGAGACACTTGAAGGATACTCTAGTGAGTCCTTTCCACCCTTGACAATCTTCAATCGACTTTCCTAAGACAATTGTCTAGGGAAACTGGGTTTTAAGTGAGGTCGCCCGGTAAAATGGGTTTGTGCTTTCCCCAACATGGTATCGGATGGTCGATCGTTGTAGTAGTTAGTGTGGTGAACCTTAACTAGGAAGACTCTTGTTATCTTGGGAAGAAAGTAAGTGCATAATTTTTTCAAAGGTGGCGTATGGCTCCGTGTTTTTTTTACCCGCGGATTAATTAAAATTTAACTACCCCTCACTTAATTGAAGATAAAAATTGGCTACATAGTCGTTAGGATTTTTTCCTTTTCTTGTACGTGTCTCATTCACGTCTTTTGGTAGTCGATTTTATGCTCCATCCTTTTGTGTTTAAAAAAGAATTCAGATTTTCCCCTTTTCCAAAAATCCCAAAAATATTTTTTGCCCCTTTCAAAATATTTTCCAAAAAATCACAAAAAGATTTTCTTTCTTTTTCAATATTCAAAATGACAAAAAATATTTTCCTTTTCTTATATTCAAAAATCCCAAAACTATTTTTTGTTCTTTTGAAAACTATTTAAAAAAAATCCAAAAATATTAGTCTTGTCATGGCCGAAGAACGTCCTTTAAGGGAATACTTTGGCCATTTTTCATTATCTCGAAGCATTTTTGACGTTGAGCCCAAGTCGAACCTCCATACTTTACTTAGTATCTTTCTCTCTCTCACCTACGCTGTTGATACTCTTGCGTCATCCTGGCATACATCTCATATTCCGCTGCCTCCGGTAAAGAGTGTTAACCCATCCAATGCTCCGTCGTGAACCTACTACTTTCACGTCGATTACTTATCCCATGAGTGTCCATATCTTCCATATTCATCCGAACCAACCATGGAACACGTGTATCCATATGAAACTATTTCGGCACCACCCTCGGTGTATTATCACGACATATCTCATGCCAAGGGGTATGAGCACCCGAGCTATTCACGGAGGTTTGATCACCCTCCTACGCAATATGAATTCCAACACAATGTTATGGATCCTCACGGGTTCCGACAGTCATCATGGAAACCACGTGCACCTCACCCCCATAAGTCCCCTCACTATGATTCCCATGATTATCAACCTTTTGTCTCTCACGGAGACACTTCTCTTATGTATGATGCACTTGACCCCGTTCCTCGCTCTTCATAAGAGTATTCTCCACATCCTAGTGTATATAGTGAGTTGTGTCTACCTCAACCATCGCCATCACTCAACCACCACCATCCACATCTGCTCTCAAAAGCCTCCTGCGAAAGTTCATCCTTGAACAAAAGCAGGTCACCCAACGACTTGAACAAAGGATAACTGATTTGAGTGTGCAAGAGAGTCGGATTTCACCCCCACTCCACCCATTGTTTCATCCACGTGGAGTGTTGACGTGCCATCTTGTGATATGACTTTTTAGTGTGACTAACCATATCATCCTGAGAATCTCGAAGTTGCGACCACCCTGTGGTCCGAGCCTCAAGTTGACAACTGTGTTGACTTCCCCACTAATTGTGAGACGGATCAAATCCTGCCTTATCCTATAGAACCCACCATTGAGGTTCATATTCGTCATCCTGACGAATCTAACACTAAGCTCGAGTTTACATCTATTGATCCCACCGAGTGTGTCCCTAAGGCACCCATTTCTTATATGTCATCTCCGACTCTGAGTGCTCCGTAATGTACGGAGATTGTATTCGAGATGGTTCCTACATCTCTGGATATGGATCATGTTCACACATGCTTGGCTCACTTTAAGTCCAATTTTGATGTTAATTCCTATATCTCGGATGTTAGTGCCTCGGATGGTGACTTTTGCATGGATAACTTGATCTTTCGATCCTCTACTTCCACACTTCCTCTTGAGAGTACTCTTGATGATGACTCAGATCCTCATGATGATTGTATGTCTCCTACACTAAGTTGGATCATCTTCCCGCACCAATTGTCCCACCTGACCTACTAATTGTCCCTTCCACCCACCACCTAGTTTGGACCTTGCTAATAAACCTCTCATGTTCCCATATATGCATTTAGATGCTCACCTAAACCCTCCCTCCACCCTAGTGCTCCACGAGACCACTCTTCAGTTTTTCATTGACCGCACCATCCATGAGAGTATTTCTTCTACTCTCACCATACGTGACACCAAGCTTGTTCCTACATGCCTATTGTGATGATTTTTATTTTCATCAACTCATTGCTGTGTCACGACGCGACCATTATCATCGTCCATTTATAGAATGGTCGTGCGATTCTATAAACCCCACCACATCCCAATTGCCAAACCGTTTTCCTTCCCTTCTAATTAGAGCACCATGGTTATAGGGCCATCGTTGCCCTCACCTTTACGCACAATAAGGCTCGTGATTGGTTCCTCTTCACCCTCATCCTTGCATTTCTTACCTATACGCTTATTCCCCCACCCTTGGCCTACTGATGCTTTTCTTCGCGTGAAGCACTTTGCCATACAAGTGCATTAACCTTGTAGCTCAACTTATCAAGACTGACTGTTCAGTCTTGTTTGGGGGTGATTCCCATCACCCACATGATTTTTTCTACCCCTGTCTATCATATATTATATCTTTTTTTGGGTGAGTTCCGATCGGCCTGGATGAAGACGTTAAACTTAGCACTACCAGGAGGCAACCCTTCCTATCTTGTTTTTAAGTATGAGCCCTATCCTGTGTGGAAGTGGTGTTTTATCCCACCACAATAATTTTCACAAGCTTTATAGACTGGTACAAGTTTTTGTGTCCCATTTTTTCTTCAGGTTCCACCTCTGCTCAACCATATGGTCATTTTCCATAGCGGTTCATTATGGTAATATCTTTCCTACCTTATGCTTTCCATTTTAATATATAGTTTTAAACATCGGGGACGGTGGCCTATTTTGTTTGGGGGTGGGAAATTTATCAAAATCGTACCTCTTTTGAAAATTTTTAGAAACAAATCATTTTAAACTTTTTTTATAGTTCACTCAATTTTTTTTATGACATGAATTGTCTATCATCCATCTTTTGGAAGTCTCAAAATACCTGTGTTAAAATCACATTTTTTACCATGCAATTAATTAATACCTCTTAAAGCGTACTTGCACTGTGAATTTCTAAACTCGACAAATTTTCATTATCGCGTTTTACAATCAAAAGTTGAAGAGAAACTACATTCTCAAAAGATCCTTAAAAGATAACTAGTGGAGAGTTAAAATTCGCGAGATTTGAGCTATTCACCTTTTTGAGGGTTTTACGTAACCTTCGAGTCACAAGTTGACTCAAATTTCTTTGGGTACCACACTTAGTCGTTGCATGGTCTCATTATTTTTTATTTTTAGCATAATCACTAAGAATGACATCATTTTTGAGTTGTAATAAACATGTGACTTATAGTTTATCCCAAGCACTAAACCATTTTTTACCATAGAGTGACCATTTTTTCATATCACATCATCTTTCCCTTCAGCCATTGTCATTCTATATTTCCCTTCAGCCATTGTCATTCTATATATATATATATATATATATATATATATATATTCTAAACACCATCCACATATGATTTTTCATTACTACCGTCGTTTTTTGAGAAAAAGAATGTTTAATATTCTCAATGTAAATTGTCCTCATTTGTGTTATGAAAAGAAAAATGCATCGCAATAAAAAAAAGAAAAAAAAAAGAGAAAAAAAAATCAATTAAAAAAAGAGGAAAAGAAGGAGAGGAAAAGAAGAAAATAAAAAAATAGAAAAAAAGAAAAAGAAAGCATGTGATCGTAATTTTAAAAAAATGAAGACATTAGTTACTCTTATTGTATTCACTCTTCTCAAAAATCCTACCATCATATCATTCATCTTCTTCATTTCATTTTCCCCTCGTGCCTTACATAAACCCCATTATTGGTCCTTGGTATGGTGTTCGGGCAATCGAGAAGTCTATACGGTGAATAACTTGACATTCTCAACATAGTGGTTAGTATTCTTTCATGAGATCCAAATTCTTTCATGTATCCGCCAATTGTTATAAGTGTGTCAGTTGTTTGATCTTGTTTACATTTACTCACATCCTCACATACTAGAGAGATAAACTTACCGAATTCTCAGAGAGTTCGATTCAAGGAGAGATATCTAGTGAGAATCGAAGTTAAAGCAATGATTCTATAAATGAGATCTAGGAATCATTCTGATGAAACTTAAGATTGTTTCACACTAACACATGCTGAGTTTTAGGGAGGATTACGTTTTTGGTATTAAGTAGTTTTATGCCTTACTTTGATAGTTGAACACGGTGTTTCTTGATGCCTTTTTAGTTGGATTGTATAGATTTTCATCGTCAAATAAGAGACTCCCTTTTAATAATTTTTTTGAATTTCATGGGTAGATTCACTGCTAACCCTCACGAGGCAACACTCGTTCTGTAGGGAAACCTATGGGTTTAATGTCTTGTTGCACATGCTAAATGAAATCGCAAGTGCCTGCGAAAGTGGCACACTTTTGGTTACTCATATATTTTTCTCTCTATTTTTGCTCGAGGACTATTTATGTTCTGTTCGGGGCTGGTGTGAATATCACCAAAAAGTGTCTATTTTATACCCTAAGTATGTGCACTTTTATCGATCATTCTTAATAAAATTGGCCTTATGTTCTTATTTATTTATTCCGCATGTCAATTGACAATCGTGGTATCAAATTGTGCTAAATCGACGTAATTGTGATAAAGTGATGGTCAAAAGCGTTCAATGAAGAAAATCAAAGCGATTATGAAGACTAATGTTCCATTTGATCTTGCACAGATGAGTTTCGATGCCCTAAACCCAGTCCCGTACCTAACCTAAGCCTAAACCGAGCCCAACCCATCACTCGAGCCTCATGTGCATTTTTTTTATAATTTTATTATTTTTTTAGATTTTTATTTGAGGCGTAAATAATTTTTAGGATTTTTATATTTTATTTGTATGCGTAAAATTGTGAACACTAGGGTTCATTATTGTGCATCGAATGTTTTGATACTATTTATGTAAATATAACAGGTGTACATTTTTTGGATATTTATTTATTTTATTTGTTTTTAGTTTTTAGTTTCTTTTCTTTTATTTTTTATTTTCTATTTGAGTCTTATAATTTGGAGATTAGGATTTTTTTTAGTAAGTTTTATTTTTTTTAGTTTTAGTTTTATACTTATTTTTTATTAAGTTGTAGATATTTAATTAAATTATATTTTATTTTGTTTTTTATAACCAATTAAAAACCACACATATCCCTTCTCTCCCTCCTCTCATCCCTCTCACCGAACGCATCTCCAAAACTCTATCCTCCCTCACCCTTACCCACCTAAAATCCGTCTTGCCACCTCCGGACCTGCTACCCGAAACCCGACCTCAGGAAATCCCCGACCTATTTTGGCTAAACCCAAAATTCTCCTCTCACCCACCTGTCAAACTAAAGTCACTGCCATACCAATTAGCCCCAAACTGGACAAACTCTGAACCCCACACGTACCTGCCAACTAACACCTGCCACGTGCAAAACCGACAACCATCCAACCTCTGCCCCCTACGTTAAACCCATTCCGGCGATCCCATACTGAAAATTACTCGAGTTCCAGCGAAAAACCATCCAAACAAGATCGCGATTTGAAAAGGAGACTTTGCATATGGTATTCTTTCTCTATTTCAATGTTTATTGATGTTATTGTGATTGTGCATGCTTATTTAAATATGTTCGGCTAATCACCACGTTCAAGGGGTGGGACGAAACTGCGTAGGATGTTAGTTTAATTAATTAATTTTGTCAATTGCCATATTTTTAGGAGAATTACTTTTTAATTGTCACAAATTAATTTACGTATCAAGATATTGTAAATTAGTTTAGTTTTAATATTTGATTTTGTAATCGAACTAGAGATAGGTTTTTCCTAAAACTTGAATATTAATTCGGTGTTGAAATTTAAGGATTCATATAATTTTTATTAAATTTATCTTAGCGGGTAGTTTATTAAAAAGAGTATAAATCTTAGATTTTCATAGTGTGACAATTCTGAATTAGTTTTCTGAAAAAGATATTACTCAATTTATAATTGTAACGAGAGTTAGATTATGAATTTAATATTATCTCGAAATATTTCAATAAATTAAGAAATTAAAAATAATCGGACATGCGATGTAATCCCATCTCTTGAATCTTCTCACATTTATCACACTTAGTTACGTATTATTTTTAGTTTACTTAATCCTATTTGATTTTATCATTAACTAATTCATTCTCCATTGAAGTTGTTTTAAAAATAAAAATATTAAAAAAATTGAAATTACAACCATTCACATTATTTGTTTTCCAGTTGAAAGTTGGATTGATACCCGTACTTAACGCAATACGAGTTGTTTAACATGTTTTATAGGTATTCAAGAGATTCTGGGACTGGACTTTTGAAGACGACGACCCCATATACGTAAAAAAGCCATAAAAATATAAGAAAAACAACTTTTAATAAAAATTGAAATTACAAGCATTCACATTATTTTTTTTCCACTTGAAATTTGGATCAATACCCATACTTATCACAATACGAGTTATTTAACATGTTTTGTAGGTATTCAAGGGATTTTGACACTAGACTTTTGAAGACAACGACGACATATACGTAAAAAAGTTTGTTATCAAATGGCGCCGTTGACGATGACATAAAAAAGCCTATTATCAATAACCCATGGATTTAGTGCGACGAAGCAGGAGCATTGGGATCATGAGTGTAAGCGTCGTAGAAATAGTTAGGAAATTGCGATTCCGACCCCATTTGCAAGCGGTACATATCTACTTGGAGGCGTATCATCATGCTTGTGTCTCGCCTATAGTCACGCCTTTCCACCTCGCTCTCGGTCCTAAATTTGGTGATGAACCTATCGATACGATTTTCTAAATCATCAATTCGGTGATTGATAATTAGCGATTGAAAAGTGCCTTCCTAAAAATCGGGCTTATAATCCGAGTCCCCCTCATCTTCATCCACTCCCCCCAACTTCAACGTTCTCTCCAACCGCCTCTTCTTATTCCTCCTCGCCCATCTCCACATCCTCAAAAATTGGTGGGGGAGGCTGAACCACCTGCATTTGACATGTGATCCTATCAATGGAAGAGTGATTGATAGGTTTGGGGATGTGGATGTAAGTGCCACCCTGGTGTACACGTGCATCGGAGTAAAGATCTGAAATAAACCTCGCGTATGGTAGAGATAACTTGCCGTTTTTGTCAAAAGAGACGACAATTATCTCTTGGTTGTAAATATGAGTGAGGCTAATTTAGCTTTGATCGTCTGGAAAATGGTATAAGAAATTTACATGTCGAAGGAGAATGGTCGAGTTGTTGGTAGTTGGAAGGATTGTATGGCATGTAATGAGGTGGGCGTATCTAATATTCTCCGGAAGTCATCCCACGGGAAAGGTGTCCATGTTCCACTCTTGTTCAGGGTCCCAACAAGTGGCATACTCTTCTTTTGAAATGGGTGGGGCGGTATTTGGGTAGGTATGTTTTTTAGGAATAGCCACCCCTTTCGACCTCATCTTACTTTGAATGATGGAGAGGGAGAATGTCACGCTCTTTTCGTCGATATATGATACATATTAGCCTTGGGATTTATGCACGAGCATGCCATAGAAGTGGTGAACTACTCAATCTTGGACAGACTCGATGATTCGAGCCAACCATTGGCACCACCCACGTTGTTCGAAAAGTACGGTGAATTTTTTAGGGAGGTCATCTTATTGGACATTCCTGTCGACGAATACAACCAGTGTGGTCCCGAAATGAACCTCAACCCAATTTCGCTCTTGACAAGAGCGGAACCCATCATTCTCGCCTTCATCGATTATTTCAATGGAGTTGTATTTTGTGTATCGAGACATGATGAAAATTTGGTAAAAGGGATTTTGGAGGATAAGAGTAGAAATTAGTGTGGGGGAAAATGGGTGAAGAGGGTGGTATTTATAGGTGGGAAGGGGTGGGGAAATGGTGTGAAATGAAAAGGTGGGAGGGGAATGGATGGAGGGAGATGAATTTGAGGTTTGGGTGGGGTTTGGGGGAGTCAAAGGGTGTAAATTTTCATAGTGGAGGGAAATGGAAAGGGTGGAAATTTTTAGGGGGATCAATGTGGTGGGAAAAGGAAGAGGAATAGGCAATTTTGTGAACAGGTTTGGCTAACTGGTTTGGACCTAAGGTGAATCGATTCGGAAAAAAGTTTATGTCCAAACGTTTGGTTGATCTCCATTTTTCCTTGGCCAAGTTGTGAAAGTGTTATTCTCCCTCTAGAATTACTCCTAAATCCATCCTATCAAATCTGGGCACCGGATTGCCTCGAAATATCTCTGTTTCCATAGTTGTGCTCACTTGTTAATGGTATGGTCAAAATTCATTTCCTAACACTTTATAATACGGACGCGACTAACTCACAACCACTCTAAAACACACATTATACAATAAAATCACCCCATACACATTGGGGGTGTGACGACCTTTGTCGAAAGATCAAGCATCCCCGATACAGGGTCCGACTTCCTCAATGTACGCCTCTAGATGTGGATTTAGGCATTGCCCATTCACTTTGAATGTGTACCCACCTTTTAGATTTTCTAATTCTATCACACCTTGGGGAAACACTTCTCTTACGACGAACGGGTCGGTCCACCACGAACATAACTTGTCGGGAAATAAATGAAGTCGTGAGTTCTACAAAAGAACCATTTGACCCAGACGAAATTCTTTTTGATTGATATTTCGTTCGCGCATAAGTTTCATTTGCTCTTTAGAAATGTGAGTGATTTTATAGGCCTTGTTGCGTATTTCTTCCAACTCATGCAATTGCAATTTAAGCAGTTCATCGGCCTTGGCAAGAATGTAATTCAACCTTTTAATTACCCAATACGATGTGTGCTCAAGTTCAACGGGGAGATGGCAAGGCTTTCCATAGACAAAATGGAGTGGAGACATGCCGAGTGGGTTCTTATTCGCGATTCTATAAGCCTATAGCACATCAATCAATCTATTAGACCAATCCTTAAGGTTAGTGATGACACCAATTATGGTACCACCAAGTAAATGAGTAAGAGCTCAATCCAGTAAGACCTTGAAAATACAACAAAGGTGGAAATCAGATATAAAAGTAAAGAAGGAGGTGAGGCAATGGATAAAGACACTACAAATAAGTGGTTCAGCCGTCTGGCCTACTCCACTATGCAAGGGTGAGTGAGTTTCACTATGAAGATGGGCTCTAATGGCCTTATGATACAACACACTCAACTTTATCTCTCTACTGTGATTTTATCAAAGTAGTGGATAGGGTTTACAATATGCGATCCTTTACAATGTTGGAGAAGACAAGTGTATATAGTGTCTGGGGGTGTTGTGTACCCCCCAAGCATGCAATAAGAATGCGTGAAATGTTCTAGCTAATGATATTTGGCCACCTATCTCTGTCATATGTAGATCATAATGATGAAATATTCCCTCATGCGTGAGGGATATTTTGTTATAACGGTTCTTAGCATGTGCCCTTCCATGCATTCCCCAATCCACGTTATTCGTCAGCTGTCAACTATCAACCATTTGGGACAAGCCGAGGTCGAGTTGTCAACTTAGATCCTCTGATAGTATAAGAATTGTCCTGTTGAGCTAACTTTGGTAGGCCCTCATCCTCTATAGGGTGGACGAGGAAAAGGGTATTTAAGTCATAAGACCTCTGATGTTGATATTGTTAATTGTGTCTTGAGACGAGGATGAGACCTCTTGTGTTGGTCTTATGGACAAGGATGAGACACTTAGTGTAGGGTCCACAGTCGAGCCACAACTTCCTCTGACTGACGATTTGACACTGGTCGGCCTTGGCTGAGGGGGTATCGTCTGTGGACTAGGCTATACATGTCATATCAAGCACCCCTAGCCGTTAGTATTCAATGTGAATGGAAGGTTGGGGGATAATATATCTTTGGGTAGGTGTTGACGCCTCGTTCTTGATGAAATATTCTTTATAAGGCATTATTGATTGACGTCTAATGTCCTTTCACATGTCAGGTCTGGAAAATTGAATGTAGACCTTGAACTGACACTTGACAGCCATCCTATGGTTTGGCATGTGGCCTAAGAATGACGATTGTAAGTGTGCTTTAGGGTATTATGCCCTAATGATGACCGCCTTGGAAGTTGAACACAATGATTACAGGTATTTAAATATTTTAAAATCTTTCATTTCTCTTTCGTGTTTCATCTTCTTCACGCGCAAGCTCCTTCTCTCTCTAGAACCAATCTCTCTCTCCTCTTGTTCAGGCATTTTCCGGTGAGATTTAGGGCTCAATTTGCTTCTTTGTTCTTCTACCTTTTCCAGGTAACTTCCTCCATCCATTTTTTAAGATTTTGCCCCTTTGAAGTTAGTTTAAGCTTTTATAGTTTTTTTGGTGAGTTTTAAGGTTTTTAATCAGTCAAGCTAGTGGTTTTGGGTTGTTTTAGAGGTTGATATTGGAGGTTTTGGGCCTAAAATAGGAGTTTTAGTTTTTTCTCACTTTTCCGCAATCTTCTTCGCCGCTTATGAAATCTACAGAGCTTCTCGTGACACTCAACTCATGGTTCTTAAGTGTTCTTTGCAAGAAAGTTTCATTTTCCCATTTTGATCTTTGGGTCAACGTTGGTCAAACCACAAATCGTTTGTCCTTTTTCCCTTTTATTTTTGCCAAGTTAAGCCTCAGCCTTTTGAATGTTAAAAACCCTATACGAATTAGCCGAATAATACCCCACACTCGGTGTTGATGTAAAAAATTATATTATATCTAATTATTTAATCACTGATAAATAAAATGAGATAAAGAACTTTTAAAGTGGTTCAGCCTTATAAGAATGGCCTGCGTCCACTGTTTCTGTTATTGCTGACTGTTTGGGAATTCTCGATTACAAGTTTTCTCAAGAAATTCCGGTCCCCTTACAATGAGGATAATACAATGTATTTATAGCCCTAAGGCTGTAATGTGAAAGGGTAATACATTTAATACCCCTTAAGCGTATACATCTGTATGATAATAATAAGCATTTAATGCGCAGTCAATCTATTGGTTATCCTGCTATTAATGCTTTGTTCGAGGTGCAGCTCGGACCACCTAAGCTGCTTGGATTGCCTAAGGTCTTCGATACTCAAAAGTTTCTCGGTACTCAAAAGTTTCTCGAAGAGTTCTTGTAGGTCGGAGCGTCTGCGTTGATCGGGGAAGCAGAGTTCCTCATTGCAGTATGGTTCCTCGGAGTCAAGGTGTTGTTCGTAAGTGTTTGTCGTTGCCACGTAGATTGCCACGTGTCTTCACCCAATTGAGTCATGTTAGCAGACTAAATTTGGTATCAACAGAAGCCCCCAATGTTTCATAGTTCGAAATTTGAGGAGTGTGGAACATTCTTTCTCGATATATGGCGGTTTTAAATGGTTATCCTGAAATTTAGGACTATTTTCTTTTGTATTTATTTCTTCTTCCAAATTCGTAGAATCGTTCTTTTTTGAATTTTTCTAACCGCTTCGATTCCCACGCCCCTTTTGTCTTTTTAGCCGCCGATAACGTAACCGTATCTTTTTGTAATCATTACTTTTACCCTTTCCCAATGCAAAGTATTTAAACGTTGCAGAAAATCACATCGTCTTCTACTTTTTCAAATTTTGTCTCTTTGAGTTTTCCATCGTCTCTCTCTCCTGTGCGTTCATCTCTTCCATCATCTGTTGTCAACAGACTCATCCCTTTCCTGTAAGATTTTCTTCTTTCTCTTTTATTTCCTTCTTTCATCATGGTTTATCCTGTAGAATCGATTGATATGTTTCGCTCTGATTTCTCTATTCCCTCATGGGTTATTTTGGAAGAGCTTTCTGAGCCTTCAGACTCTTTTCGTTTGGCTGAGGGACATTGGTTCCTCAGTCTCTTTGTTGCTGAGTGTGGCTTTTCTTTTTCCCCAAACCCTCTATGTCTAGAATTCTGTCAATACTTTGACGTGGTTCCTGCAAGAATAGCCCCCAATACATGGATAATAGTTAACGGTGTTTATAGATTAAATCAAATTCATGGAACTCGTATAGAAATTCCTGAAATCATGTTTTGTTATAGATGGGTTGTGGGCGATAATAATTTTTATTTAAAAACTAAGTTTTTAAATAGAGCTTTAGTGGTCAATCTCCCAGATGCCAATAGGGACTACTTTGAGCACAAGGTTGTTATGAAAAATTGGCTACACCCTCCATTAACTGGAGATGATGTTTACCAGGGTCCCAGATGTCCTCCCTATGGCAATGGGATAGGTTGTTTTTATTTTATTTTCAAATTTATGCTTCCTTTGTGTTTGATAAAATGTTCCACTGATATTTTAATTTTGATTTATTTGCAGTTGACAGCAAAAGAAAATCTCCAAAAGAGGCAGACGTTAATATAAGGCATTTAAAACTTATCTGGAGTTTTCATCAGACTGTTGCCGACGAGCATATTAGGTCAGCTTCATATTTTCTTCAGTACAAGAGTTACACCTCCTATTTTACTGCTCGTTCGGTGATAAGCGACGCAGAACCAATACCAGCCTCTACAAGTTCTTCACCTGAGTCACATATTCCTTTGAGTGAAAGGATGAAGAAAAGAAGACCTCCTACCCTTTTTGAGAAACCTGCCTCTGGTGATGGAGAGGAAAAAAGAAGTAAGCTTGATGTCCCAGGAGAAGGGACAAAGAAAATTGATGCACCTCCCTCGGATGCTCCTGTGAAGGTGGTCGAGAAGCCCCCAGTGGCCCCGAGCAAGGCTGCTGCTCAGGGCGAGGTGATTATCATTTCTCCGACTAAGACTACAATGTTAGTCGAGAAAGTTGATGCTCCTCTGAGGAGGCTGAAGAAAAGCTCCTCTGTCAATTGGCTGAATCCATCTCTCAGCCCCCGACTAGTGGTATTCCCACTTTTATTCCCACGAGCTCTGCTATGAGCTCGGTGAAAACTTGGATCATTCCCGAGATCCAAGGTATTGAAGAAAACCTTTCTCGGGACACGGTTACCACATTAGCAGCTCATCACATTGCTTCTGCAAGTCCTATAGTCTTAAATTTTCATTCTTTCCTTTTTGTATTTGTGCACTAACTTGCTTTCGTTTTCTTTTCACAGTTGGTGAGCTGTTTTAATACAATTTTGAAGAAAGATGAAGCTATTAAAGCTTCAAGCTCCTCGTCTGGTGTAGAGGAAGCTTTGGTAGGCCTGGTACAGTCTCTGAAAGATTCTCGTCAGAAATATGATGATGATAAGGCAATTTGGGAGAAAAATCTTACTTCGAATGAGTAGGAGAAGGCTCAGGTTATTGAGGTCTCCAAGGGGTTGGAGAAAAAAATGAATGATTTGGAGAAGAAGAATAAAGAGCTCGAAGGGAAGCTCAAAAATGCTGGGGAGCTTGAAAATAAGCTCAAGGCTGCTGAGGAGGAGTTGGGTCAACTTCGGGAAGTAAGCCGTCAGAAGGAGGAAGTTGAGAATAAACTGAAGGCTGCTGACAATCTTCTTTTCGAGAAGCTTTCCTCGGAGAAGACAAAGAGGAAATTGGCTGTGAAAAAATCTTTCAGTGGTGGAATAAAGGTTTGGCTGCCATGATGTCGCAAGTGGAATATGGCAGCCTCAAATACTTTAGAGATGGATGGGTCGCTGCTCTGCAGGAGATGAAAGTTGATAAAAATTCTGAACTCTTTTAGCGACACATCCCTGGTCCCCCTCCAACTCCTGAAGAAGAAGAAGAGGATGAAGTTGCCTCTGAGGAATCTTCCATGGTGATGGGAGATCAAATTTCTCATCCCCCAATTATCCAGCCCACTGGCGAGGAACTTCAACTACCTGCTACTTCCTCCGAGCAACCTCCAGCACTTCCCGAGCAACCCTCTTCTCCATTCAAGCAACCTACCTCCTCGTCCCAGCCTCCCGAGAAAGTTTTGGGAGACAAGGAAAAGGTGTAGAGTTGTTCGGATTTCTCTCTATTTTATTTTTCTTTGTCAAATGTAACTTCTAAACATGTAACTCTGAACTTTGTACTTCTGAACTTTGTGATGTAATAAAATTTGAACTTTTGTTTATGCGTACTGTTGATTCTCTTCTTCATGCTCTGTTTGTACTCTTATTGATTATTGCTTTTTCTTCCTCTACTAGTTTCTGGCCAGGATGAAATTATTGTCTGCTCATGATACAAAGATGTTACGGCAATGCAATGAGTATTTTAAAGCCGGTCATACATATATGAGTGCAACTCAAATCACTGACATCCTCGGTCAAGGTGCTTCAGAGTAAGCAATTGAAACCTATCAGTATTTGAAGTGCCTACTCGACCGTGCAGTGGCTAATAACGTAGCATACTATGATATGATTGAGGATCTCCAAGGCACTCTTGAAGAACTTCAGCAACAATATAAGGAATCCACTGCCCTTTTGCACGAGGGGTACGAGAAGAAGTATCAGCAAATCTGTGCTGATAAGGGATATGATAAACGATTTGCTTCTTACGATGTGAGGGAGAGAACTTTGAAGGCTGAGGTCGAAGAGCACAGACAGATAGCTGAGTTATTAGAGCAAGAAAATAATAACCTGCAAAGAGAGGTGTCTCAGTTGAAGTCTGCAGCTTCCACCTCAAATGCTTTGATCCCAGTGATAGACGAGGGATTCTCTTTCTTGGAGGTCAAAAATGCCAACCTGAGGGATGAATTAGAAACCTTGAAGAGGTCTGTCCCTTCTACGTCTACTCGAAGACGAGCAAGAGCTCCTCGGGGACGAGCAAGAGCTGCTCAGATTCTTGTCGAGGAACAGAGAACTCAATCTGCTCTAGAGAACCAGGCCTTCCAACTGATGGCAAAGAACCAGGCATTGGCTGAGATGTCTAAGAAGATCAGGGATCTGGACGAGCAGCTTTCTGCGCAGAAGTCTGTCTTGGAGAATAAAGAACTCTTTATAAAAAATCTCCACGAGCAACTGGAAAGATTGACATATCAATTACACAAGCAGCCCAGAGAATTCTGGATGGCTGGTTACAACGAGGCTCTCTACCATTTGGATGATCGTATCCAAAATGCAAATAATGAGGGTTACAAACAGGTATGGTTGAATGCCTTAGGTGTGCTGCAACTCGAACAGGGTCATTACCTGTGGGATTACCATAATCCTGGGCTGCTCGACCTACCAGTGCCACCATTCAAGCTTGATATGAGTTGGATCCCTGCTCGGGCCATCCATCGGCGTCTGATTTCCAAATACCTTGGCGATTACAATCTCCATTCCAATGTCGAGATATCTTGTCCCGAGCGCCTACTAGATCGACCATCTGTGATGAATATCAGGATGCTTGAAGATCTTAACTTCATAAATTCCCCTCATGCTTTAAATGATCCACCTGCTGGCGAGGAACTTGTTTCAAAAGCAGAGGGGAAGAAACTAATAGAATAGGAATCTTAATGTAATAAATTTGTATTTCATTCTTGATGTATTTTGTTCTACATTTAATGAAATAATTTTATTTACAAATCTTGACTGCCATTGTCTTGTAATTATAAAAAACTTTACATCTGTGCATGTATATCTGTTAAAAAGATAACAACATTGTGGTAATCATTTGATGACTAAACAAAATTGATGATACTTTGTTTCTCGACCAACTTGGTAGTAATTTAAAAGGTCACGAGTATAAAAAATATTGCTCGATCACTTTCTCGTACTCATAAAATGTTTCCAACCAACCAAGGTCGGTAAATTTTTCTTCTCGACCAACTACAGTTAGTGGGTTTTTCTTACCAACCAATCTTTGGCACTTTTTGGAATAGTTTTACTTCCCGACCAACCTTAGTTGGAGTTTCCGGGAATAAATTTACTTCCTAACCAACCAAGTTGGCATTTTTAGGAATAGATTTACTTCCTAACCAACCGAGTTGGCATTTTCCTAACCAACCGAGTTGGCATTTTTAGGAATAGATTTACTTCCTAACCAACCGAGTTGGAATTTTTAGGAATAGATTTACTTCCTAACCAACCAAGTTGGCATTTTTAGGAATAGATTTACTTCCTAACCAACCGACTTGGCATTTTTAAGAATAGATTTACTTCCTAACCAATCGAGTTGGCATTTTTAGGAATAGATTTACTTCCTAACCAATCGAGTTGGCATTTTTAGGAATATATTTGAGTAGCCTGAGATCTACTGAGTAGAGTGTAGCACTAGTATTCCGTAAAAAAATTCCAATAAAAGGAAAGAACTGGGCAGAACATTGTCACTTTATTCATACTGATAAAACTGCATTACATGAGAGTTTACATTACTAATAATATTTGCACAGATGTTCTGCATTCCATGCATTCTTAAACTCCTCCCCCTCTAAAGTTTCTATTTTGTATGTCCCTGGTCGAACAACTTCCTTAACTCGGTAGGGTCCATGCTAGTTTGCTTCCAGCTTGTTGTGCTTTTGGATCACCTTCTTTAGTACATAGTCTCCTTCTTTCAAGTCCCACTTCTTCACTCTCTTGTTGTAGAACAAAGCTGTTCGTTGCTGGTAAGCAGCATTTCTAATAGCTGCTTCTTCCCTAACCTCCTCGAGCATGTCCAAGTCTAACCTTCTCATTAAATCGCTGATAGAGGAATTGAAATTCAGTATTCTATGTGTTGAGAGACCCAATTCAGCGGGTATAACAACTTCACTTCCAAATGCGAGCATATATGGAGATTCCCCTGTTGCTGCTCGGGGAGTAGTTCGATAAGCCCATAGCACTGATTGTAGCTCGTTGATCCAGTTTGCTTTCGCGTCATTCAGTCTCTTTTTCAAACCATTTAGCAGCGTTCTGTTTGTAACTTCAGTTTGTCCATTGCTTTGAGGATGGCCTGGTGCCGAGTGGATCATCAAGATATTTGACTGATGACAATAGGCAGCTAACTCTCCGTTGTCAAATTGTGTTCTATGGTCTGTGATGAAGGCATGAGGAAGACCATATCGACAAATGATGTTCTTCCAAATAAATTGGTACACCTTGTCGTACGTTATATCAATGAGAGGCTCAGCCTCAACCCATTTAGTAAAACAATCCACAACGACCATGAGATACTTAAATCTTCCCCTGGTCGTTGGCAGTGGCCCGACCAAATCTATTCCCCATATGGCAAATGGCCAAGGGGAAGTAATGGGTGTCAATAATGCTTGGGGAGTTCTTCGGATGGAGGAGAAGCGCTGACACTTGTCACATTTTTTGGCATAGGCTATACAATCAGCTCTCATCGTCGGCCAGTAGTATCCTTGAGTCATCATTCTTTGCAAAAGTGTCCGACCTGCTACATGGGCTCCACAGGACCCTTCATGGACCTCTTCAATCAAATCTTTCACCTCGGTGGGATGCACACATCTTTGCAAACCTGCTATAATTCCTCGTCTGTATAGAATACCATTAGTGAGTACATAACGAGCAGCCTTAAACTTCAGTTTCTTGGCTGCAAGTTTGTTAGTTGGTAATTCCCCTTTCTCAATATATGCCCTGATGGGATCCATCCATGATGACCCTAAATCGGGGGTATTAAAGTTTATCGTCAGATCTTCATCTATACTCCGACCAGCTAAAACTTCAATTGGGATGATTCTTCGTAGCTCAGTACGAGTAGCTGATGCTAATCGATCTAAGGCATCTGCTTTTGCATTCTCTATTCTTGGTATTCTAACCAGCTGAATAGCAGCAAATTCTGACACTAATTTCTTCGCCTTTGCATGATATCTGATCATTAATTCTCCTTTGGCTGCATATACTCCCATCATTTGATTTATGACCAATTGCGAGTCACTAAAAACAATAACTTGTTCTACCCCCATGGTTTTTGCCAAACTAAGACCTGCAATCATATCTTCATATTCAGCCTCATTATTCGAAGCTTTGAATTGGAAACGTAGGGCGTATTCTATGTCGACCTCATCCGAACTGTTCAAAACTATCCCTGCGCCACATCCTGTAGTGCAGGATGAACCATCCACATACAGACTCCATATAGGCAACTCGTCTTCAAATTGCTGATATGACAGAGTTCCTCGGTGGAAAATTTATTGTTTCCTTTCACCATCTCCTGATATTTCTTGCTGTTCGTCGATCATCTTTTCTTGCCCTTTTACCAACCTAAGCTGGTCTGGGCTCGAATTTGATGATCTTGTAACATCTACTTTCCCTTTTACCAAGCTAAGTTGGTCTGGGCTTATATTTGATGATCCTGTAACATCCACAGGTTGATCGGTGAGCAACTTTTGCTCCTCGGGGGTATCAGGATAGGTGAACTCTGCTATAAAATCTTCTACCGCTTGCCCTTTTAGCGATGATCTAGGTTCATAAACTATATCATATTCACCAAGTTCTATTGCCCAGCACATCAATCTTCCTGATTTTTCTGGTTTATGAAGGGATTGCCTCAATGGCATATCAGTATACACTACTATGGTATGAGCCTAGAAGTATGGCTTCATTCTTCTACTTGCCTCAATCAATGCTAGTGCCAATTTTTCCAACCTTGGATATCTGATCTCTGCTCCTCGAAAGGCCTTACTTGTGTAGTAGATTGGTTTTTGTACTCCATTCTCCATTCTTATCAATGCCTAACTAACTGCATTCTCGGACACTGCCAGATACAAGTATAATTTTTCTCCCATCACTGGCCTGGATAATAGTGGAGGTTCTCCCAAATATTTCTTCAAGTCTTGGAAAGCCTTTTCACATTCATCATTCCACTCAAAAGTTTTTTGGAGCGTCTTGAAAAATGGGAGACATCGATCAGTTGCTCGCGATACAAATCTGTTGAGTGCTGCTACTCGTCCTGTAAGACTTTGCACCTCTTTCTTCGTTGTTGGGGATCGCAGCCCTAACAGAGCTTTGATCTTTTCAGGGTTAGCTTCAATGCCTCACTGATTGACAATGTATCCGAGAAACATTTCTTCTCGTACTCCAAATGTGCACTTCGTCGGGTTCAACTTCATTTGATATTTATCTAGTTGATCAAAGGTCTGGCCTAAGTCAACTAGATGATCAGCAGCTTTCTTGCTCTTTGTCAGCATATCGTCAACATAAACTTCCATATTTCAACTGATTTGTTCTGCAAACACTTTGTTCATCAGCCGCTGATATGTTGCACCTGCATTTTTCAAACCAAAAGGCATAACGTTATAACAATAAGTTCCCCTAGGGGTAATGAAAGAAGTACTCTCCCTGTCTTCAGGTTTCATTTTAATCTTATTGTAACCAGAATAAGCATCCATGAAGCTCAGTAGCTCGTGTCCCGAGGTAGCATCCACTAGTTGATCAATTCGGGGCAGCGGCAAGTGATCCTTTGGGCATGCTTTGTTGAGGTCGGTGAAGTCTACACACATCCTCCATTTGTTGTTATTCTTTTTCACCATCACCACATTTGCTAACCAGTCTGGATATTTAACATCTTCAATAAAGCAAGCTTTCTGGAGCTTCTTGACTTCTTCCTATATAGCTTGATTCTTCTCGAGACTGAATACTCTTTTTCTCTGCTTCACAGGCTTGATCTCCTTATTCACATTGAGTTTGTGACATAAGAAATTTGGGTCTATCCCAGGCATATCCTCTTGACTCCACGCAAAAGTTTTCTTTCTTCTTCTTAGGAAAGTTATTAATTTCTGCTTTAGTGAGGCTTCCAACGACGAACCTACTTGAGTAGTTCGTTCAGGGTGCTCGTCGTTCAAAATGATGTTTTCAGTAGCTTCCACCACTTGACCCTTCACGAGTTGCGACTCATCTCTAGGATCTAATGTTTCAATTTCTACACCTTCATCCACTTGATAGGTGGTGGTCTTTTTCCTTGATTCCTCCTTTTCCTCTTGCTCAGCGGATGAATAATAGCATTCCCGAGCTACTTTCTGATCACCTTTCACAACTCCTACTCTAAAATTTATTGGAAATTTTAGGCATTGATGTACCGTGGATGGTACAACTTCGAACTTCTTCAATCCTACTCTTCCCATGATGATATTGTATGATGATTGAACATTCTTATCCATCACGAAGAATCGTATTCTTTCTGTTCGATAAGTAGGCCACGTACCAATGAATATATCCAATTTGATCGTCCCAAGTGGAAATACTTTCTCGCCAGCAAAATCGAGGAGGGGTCTATGATAAGGCTCCAGTTGAGATAGCTTTAGATTTAAACCATCGAAGAAAGAGTAGAACATGATGTCTGTCGAGCTACCATTGTCTACCCGTACTCTTGAAATCATTACCTCCTTCATCCTCATTTTGATCACCAATGGGTCATCATGAGGATATAGAACACCTGCGAGGTCGTTCTTCGAGAAACCAATGACCAATTTCTCTTTGTTTACCTTTCTCGAGCGATCCTCCTCAGCTAGATTTATTCGCTGAATGTATGAGCAAGCTTGAACCTCACAGAGGTAAGCTTTTCTCTCTGCAGTAAGGTCTCCTCCTCCTGCATCTCCACCTGTAATAACATTACAGTCTAATGACCCAAAGTGTATTGAAAATACCTCACGTTCTGGCTGCCTTGGTCTCTTGGGAAGATCGGGGTCGTCTTCTGGATCAACTTCATGGTCTCTTTTCTTGTTCTCCTCTACTCGACGAGGAGATTTAGACATCTCTCTTGTTCCGTCGTTGTTTCTTCTTTCATTACTCCGATCAACATACTTTGCCAGTTTTCCTCGTCTGATGAGTGTTTCAATCTCATTCTAAAGAGCTATGCAATTTTTGGTCATATGGCCATGATCTTTGTGAAACTCGCAATATTTTGCCTTATTTCTCCTGTCAGGGTCTGACTTTATTTTCTCTGGCCAGTTTAATTCCTCGTTATTCTTGATTTCTTCTAGAACATGGTTGATATCTTTCTTCAAAGGAGTATAATTATTAAATTTCTTCAATACTTCCCATGACGACCTTGTTTTTGAGTGTTTGTCATTACCATTGTTCTTATGCTCTTTCTTCTTAGCTTTATCACCTTCCACCTTGGTTTCTTTGGCATCCATATTCTTCTTCGCAGCCATAGCCTCCTCGGCATTCATAATCTTGACCACTTTTCCCATCAGATTTGGCATGGTTCTAGGTGGATCTTTGGCCAAAGTGTAGTATAACTTATTGGGCAGTAGTCCACTCATCAAGTCGGTAATCGTTGTCTTTTCCTCATAATCAATGACTTCGAGCTTCTCGTTATTAAAACGAGTCATATAATCTCTGGTACTTTCACCAGCTTTTTGTCTAACACTTAACAAATGCGCTACTCGTTTAACTGGCTTTGCCCCAAAGTAGAAATTCCCAATGAATAACTCGGCCAGTTGAAAGAAAGTTAAAATCTTACCCCGAGGAAGGTTATTATACCATATTTGAGCTGATCCGGTAAGAGTTCCCGAGAATTCTCTGCATCTCATTTCATCTGGAACAGCGTAGATGTCGGCTGCAGCTTGGTATTGTTCTATATGAAGGACAGGGTCGGTCTTTCCATCATATTTGGGGGTCACAACAGGTGCTTTGAACTTTGATGGTGTTGGAAAATCTACAATGGCCTGGACAAAAGGTGTTCCTTGAACAAAAGTTCGTTGTAGAGGGTTCTTGGCCTTAGCCATTTCCCCTAATCTATCCTCCAACCTCTGAATAGAGCCTTTCCACGCATCGTTTCCTTCCTCGGGCCTGTTGGTTCGAGCAACTGATCGCGTTGATGTAGCTTCCTGGGATCTATCTTTACGAGCAGCTGGTCGTGACTGGGCAGATCCTTCCCTTAAGTCTGATGGTCGTCGAAAACTCCTCGATGCGGCTCTAGGAGGACTTTTGCTCCTCCTAGGACCTAATCGATCAAAAGGAGATACTCTGCTTAATCTTTCTAATGCACTGGTCCTTTCTGGAGAGAAAGTGATACGTTGTTCAGTATCTGTGGCTCGTACCGACGAAGTTCATCCAGGTTGATAAGAAAAATCTTCAGACTCCTCAGTACGATATGAATCGGTACACCTAGTATGCGAAGAAGGTAAACGGGTATTTCTTTTAATACTTAGCGATTCTGAATGGGTTGGTTCACCGCCATGGAGGGTTCGTATGAGTTGTCGCATAGTTTCTTGCATAACTGTCTGGCCCTGGGCTAGATTTGTCATTATTCCAGCCAGATCTGGAATATTGGGCGGAGCAGATGGATTTGGGGGGCTTCCAGCGTTTCGATTGCTAGGTTCTGGAATATCAGCCATTTGTGATGAATTGTTTTTGATGAAAAATGATATTACCAGTCATTTCCCACAGACGGCGCCAATCTGTTGATGTAAAAAATTAGATTATATCTAATTATTTAATCACAGATAAATAAAATGAGATAAAGAACTTTTAAAGTGGTTCAGCCTTATAAGAATAAAATGAGCAGTCAATCTGTTGGTTATCCTGCTATTAATGCTTTGTCCGAGGTGCAGCTCGGACCGCCTAAGCTGCTCGGACCACCTAAGGTCTTCGGTACTCAAAAGTTCCTCGATACTCAAAAGTTCCTCGGAGCGTCTGAGTTCATCGGGGAAGCAGAGTTCCTCATTGTAGTATAGTTCCTCGGAGTCAAGGTGTTGTTCGTAAGTGTTTGTCGTTGCCATGTAGATTGCCACGTGTCTTCACCCAATTGAGCCATGTCAGCAGACTAAATTTGGTATCAACACTCGGGGAGATATATCTCCAAGAGATTCATATAATTGAAGAGGAGGATGAGGTTCGATGCAGAGCTAGGGTCGACCTTACTTATCCTATCTTTCCCATTCCTTTAAAGGGCATTCTACCCTCGCCATCTGAGATTGATAGGGACGAGATGCCTAACTCATCCTCTTCCCAAGTCGAGAGTAGGGACTCCTTCGAAGAGACAACGAGGTTAACACCCACAAATTCTATAGAGTTTGATGGCACTGAGAGCTCATATCAGACTTCCTCCTCCAACCAAGCCAAATCCTCCTGTCACGATAACTCTTTAGTCCAAATTATCTATGATCATGTTAGGTCATCTAACCAGGATGACTCATCAGTTCAAATCATCTCGTACCCTGCTGATCCGACTGCCAACGTTACTATTCCCCCAACTGTTATTCCTCTTTTGGCCCAGACTACGAGTGAATTCCAAGAGAGGTTTCAAGACGAGGCCCCGGATGCTAGAGCTCCTGCCGATGATGAGGACTCTTGAGTCGAGGAACTAGATAATTATTCATACACTAAAACCTTTCAATCCACTGTTAGATAGTCCGATCTTCTCCTTTAGTGATATTTTTACGATAATAAATCTGACATCATTACACGTGTTCCAGACGAGGACGAGAGAGTATACGATGATCGAGAAGGTGAAGTCACTGTTTACGATCAGATGTTTAGGGTTGGATTTTGGCTCCCTTTCCATCCTTATGTTCGAGCTATTCTGTCTATCTTAGGACTTTCTTTGTCTCAGTTAGCGCCCAATTCCTGGAGAATCATACTCGTCCATATCTCCTTATAGATGAATAAGTACGGGGATGACCCTTCAGTTGGAATATTCAAAGCCTGCTACAATGTCTCATCCTCAAAGACGTAGCCGGATTATTACCATCTAAGGGCTAGAAAACCTGACAAGAAAATCGTTCACGTCTCCCGAACATCCAATCATTACTAGAAACCTAGGGTTTTCTTCGTTTTTAGCGCCTGGGAATTTCTGGATGATGTCGACCCATCTAAGGATTATCCGATGGTTCCATGCACCTGGGCTCACCTCTCCATGTCCACTAAGTTGAACATCGGCCTCATCATTTTCGATCGGGACAGGGTTGAGTATATGAAGAGTCAAGGAAAGGAAGGTGCTCTTCCTAAGTTTTAAGATCTGATGTCTCCTAAATTTCTGGAGGAGGTTGGTCTGGAGATTGACCCTCTAAACGACTTTTGTGAGTTACTAAACTTTGTTGTTCACAATTCCTTTCTCATTTTTAATCTCTATTACTTATTATTTTTGTTTCTCTTTTGTAGACCATCCTCCTCATATTTCAGACGACCTTTGAAACATAATGACCCCCAGTCTCAAAGGTGTTTTACTCAAGAAGGTAGGTAAGAAAAATTCAAAGAAGACGACTGTTGGTGGGCCGACCATCGCTTCGGATGACCATAAAATAAAGGATCCCACTCTTCCTTCAGACACTCATCGAGAGCGCGAGCAGAGGCAGAAAGTAAATCCTCCCCCTTCCTTATCTGTGCCGAGCTATTCTGTTGGCTCTTCGTCACAGGAATTTGATTCTTTATATGCAGCCAACATAGCCCAGCTGAAGGCATGTCCTGATATGGTGATTCCATCGGCGCCGAGGTTGAGGGATGTTATGTTTGTTGTCCCTTACAAAGAGGACTGTGAGTTTATAGGAAAATACACCCCTTGAAGATTTACGACTTTGGTCTTCATTATCTTGTGCAGGTATCGACCTCATCTTTACTTTAGTCTCGTCTCCTCCATTTTTCACATTATTCTGTTTTGACACTTGACTATTTTGTTCTTTTGCTGTCTCAGTGCACCTTTATTACTACCACCAAATGGGTTATTGAACCCTATTACAAAATTCAAAAGAGTGAAAAGGTCCTCTAGGAATTGGCTGATCTAAAGAGATAGATAAGGGAGTGTAGGGGGACCCTTGACCAGGTCAAGCTTGATCATGCTAAAGACCTGAAGGCTAAGGATGGAGAGATGACTGCTCAGGCTGTGAAGCAGAACATTGACCTTGCTGTAGCTGTGCAAAAGGCTAAGGACGTGTCCCTTTTAGCCAAGGCTATTCTAAAAATCAAGGACTAGGCCCTCTCTCCCGAGGCGATAAATAAAATTCAAGACGATGCCATCGAGGCCTACAACGCATTCGATGAATTTGGTAGCTTTAGAGTGGAGTACCTTGAAAGAAGTATCAAGATGAACTGTCGATGGTTCTTCACCAAGTTTTTTGAGGTCGTCTAGTCCATCTATACTGAGTTGGAGGCCCCTGACTTAGAAGTCCCTTTTTGGCCTCGACTTTAGAATATGTTGAGTCCATAAGCCCAGCTGAGGAAGATGAGGAAATGGTCTAGGTCCTAGTTGAGGTTAATATCAAAACTGTTACTACTGTCGGGGATTCTCCTACTGAAGGTGATGCTGGCGAGTCGGTTGCTACCATTGAACCATATCTGTAGGATGGTCTTCTGTGGCCAACGCCCTTTATTTTGTAATCCATTTTTATATGAAAACAATCCTCTATTATCAATGTATTAAACGAGCTTCCATTATCTTTATACTAATTGAATATTTTTATTTTCGTCTTGACTTTTATGTTTTAATCCTCCCTCATCTTGAGTCATAAGATAATACCTGAATTACTAATTAGATGATAGGTCGCCAAATCAATGATGTTGAATTTGCCAAGTTTACTCTCGTCTAAAGTCGAGAGCTCAATTAATCACAATTAACCATGATTAAATGATTTTTGAATTTGAATTAACCAAGTTAATGGTGTTAAATCATAAGTCCCCTCTCATTATTTTGAGAGTCTATGGATGAGCATCGTCCCGTCCAACAGTGTCGTCTCGACCGAGAGAGTTTTGACTCTCGTACCACCAAATTAATAATGTTTAATTTAACCATAATTAAATGATTTTTGAATTTGAATTCATCAAATTAATGGTGTTTAATTACAAGTCCCCTCTCGTCGTTTTGAGAGTGTATGGATGAGTATCATCTCGTCCAGCATCGTCGTCTCGGCCGAGAGAGTTTTGACTCTCATACCACCAAATTAATGATGTTTAATTAAACAATAATTAAATAATTTTTCAAATATGCTCTGTGTTTTTCACCACCTTGGTGATGTTATCACACTGTTCCCCCCTCTCGGTGTTATTGAGAATCTATGGACTAGGTGAGCCCATTCAGAATTCTCGTATCACCGAGAGTGAGTTAATGTTATTTCACCATTTAAATGATGTTTTTTTGCTCACTATGAGTAGAAACATATAATTTGATCAATCATACAACAAATAATATGAGGGAACACTTAGAATTTTTCATTCATCACTATTAATTTTTCAATATAACTCTCATACAATGATCAAACAAAATTTTATAAAGTCCTATTGATAATATCTCTTTAGATGATCAGGGGTTAGAAAATGGTTCTCCCTCCAAATTTTCAAGCCGATAGGTGCCAATAACAGCCTCTTTAGTAAGTCTGTAGGGGTCGTGCTAGTTTCATGGAGCTTATTTGACTTCTCCCAAGATTTCTTAAAGACTAAGTCTCCAATGGCTATTGGCCTAGCCTTAACCCTCTTGTTGTAGAATCTTGTAGTCCTCTGCTAGTAAGCAACATGCCTTACCTCTGCATCCTCTCTCCTCTCTTCAATGAGAACCATATCTAGTCTTCTCTCTTTCGCATTTAGTTATGGTCTATACGTTTGAACTCTATGACTTGATAAGACAATCTTGATAGGTATCACTGCCTCTAAGCCGTAGGCAAGCATGAATTGGATTCCCTTATTGGCGTTCTCTCCATTGTCCTATATTCCCATAGGAAATTGTATACCTCTTCCATCCAAAGACCTTTGGCATCTTCGAGTTTCTTCTTTATCCCGTCGAAGATGATTCTATTAGTCACCTCAATTTGACTATTTTTTTTAGGTTAGCCTGAGGCTGAGAAAAACTGATTGATATCGACCCTCTTGCAGTAAGCGTCGAGAGAATCATTATTGAACTATTTGCCATTGTTAGAGATCAGAGTGTTTGTCAAACCATACCTACAAATAATATTCCTCCAAATTAATTTGAAGGTCTTCGTCTCTGTGATGGTTATCATGGCCTCTGCCTCGACCCATTTCTATAAATATTCAAGCGCCACAATTAACTATTGGTAATTGCCTATTGCTATGGGCAAGGTTCTTACCAAGTTAATCCCCCAAATAGCAAACGTCTAGGGGGAAGTAATAAATGTTAAGGGTTGATGAGGGATGGTGGCATATCTTTGACATTTGTCATATCTATTCACATAGATGGCTGCGTATTTGGCCAAGGTCGGCCACCAATACCCCTGAGTGACTATTATTTTAGCCAATGATCTCCCTCCTATATGACTGGAATAATATCCCTCGTGTACATCTTTGAGTATATATTCCACCTCTGTCGGATGAATGCATCGGAGTAGAGGGAGGAGGACTCCTTTTTTGTACATGACGTCTCCTATGATTGAGAACTTGGTCATGAGTAGAGGGAGGATGAATCCTTTCTTGTACAAGACGTCTCCTATGATTAAGTACTTGGACACCTTGTATCTCAACTTTTTTCTCTCCATTTTAGACTCTAACAACCCGCCATCCCTCGGACAAGGGGATGCATCCATGATGCCCCTTGGTTTAGATTTGAACATAACTCCACTATATTATCCTCATTTCCAATGGTCGGTCGGTGTAGGATCTCCACACGCATTGACCTTCTAATCTCTATTTTGGTGGCAGATGCCAACCTTGCTAAGGCATCGGCTCGGCAGTTGTCTAGCCTATGGATCCTTTTTAGCTTCACTTCTTTGATATTCTTCAACATTGCTTTCACCCTTGTGAGGAACTTAGACAGTCTATCATCCTTGGCCTCATATACCCCCAATATCTGATTTATTACCAGTTTGGAGTAATTATGAACCAATAGTTGGCCAATATTAAATGCTTTGGCGAGGGAGAGTCCTGCCAAAAGAGATTCATACTAGATTCATTATTAGACGCCTTGAAAATATACCTCAGAGCACATTCAATGTTGGTTCCATCCAGGTTCGATATTATCAAGCCGGCTCCACTCCCTGCTTCATATGATGAGTCGTCTACAAATAGGCTCAAAATTGTACCATCTTTTGAGAAGGTTCCTTGATCCGAAATTCCATTCTTGAACAAATACTTTTCTTCTTCGTTCTCAACCACCATAGCTCTTGCGGTATTCATCTCATCCTCAGTCGAGCTCTCACTTGATTTCTCTGGCTCTATTGTTGGACCTAAAAATTCTTCACTGTCGTCCTCGTCCCAGGTTAAATCGGTCACGAAGTCAGCCAAAGCTTCCCCTTTAATGACTATTCTCGAATGATAGACACTATCAAATTCTCCCAACTCCACTAACCAGACCATCAACCTACCCGATTTCTTAATTTTATGGATGAACTACCTTATTGGGGTATCTATGAGGATGACCATTGTGTGAGCCTACAAGTAGGGTTTTATTTTTCTTGATGCATGCATCAAAACATAAGCCAGCTTCTCTATCTTCGTATATCTCTGGCCCATCCTGTTAAAGTAGATTGGCTTCTACATCCCATCATCATCTTGTACAATGGCTAAACTAATGGATGACTCAGACACAACCATGTATAGATATAGCTTCCCTCCCAAAATAAGTCGGGATAGAAGAAGTGGGGAACGGAGGTAAGCCTTCAAATCCCGAAAGTCTTTTTTACATTCCTTATTCCATTCAAAGTTCTTTCTCAATATCTTGAAGAAGGGCAGACACTTGTCTGTAGCCCTTGATATAAACCTATCCAATGCAGTAACTCGTCCAGTCAGTCTCTGGACTTATTTTATGGTTTTAGGAGTCTTCATCTCCACCAATGCTTTAATTTTTTTTGGATTAGCCTCTGTCCTAAGAACTTGCCTGCTCCCACCTCAAACACACACTTCGCGAGATTGAGCTTCATTCGGTACTCGTCCATGGTGTTGAAAGTGAGCACAAGGTCGGCTAGATTTGTATCGACCTTGAGGCTTTTAGTCAACATACCATCTATATATACTTCCATGGTTTTCCCTATTCGCTCCTCAAACATCTTGTTTACCAATATCTGATAAGTAGCCCTAGCTTTTTTGAGTTCGAAGGGCATGAATTTGTAGCAGTATGTGCCTTTGTTTGTGATGAACAAAGTTTTCTCTGCATCGGTTGGGTCCATAAAAATCTAGTTATGACCTGAGTAGGCATCCATAAAACTCATTAGTTCATGTCCATCCGTGCAATCAACCATCTTATAAATTCTCGTTAGGGGAAACTATCTTTGGGATAAGCCTTGTTCAAATATGTGAAGTCTACACACATCCTCCACTTTCCATTAGGCTTAAGCACAATGACTGCATTTACCAGCCACTCCGGGTAGACAACCTCCCTGATGAACTCAGCTTTCTCTTCTTTCTTCACTTCATCTCTTATGACTTCATATTTCTCCCAGGAGTAGATCCTCCACCTCTGCTTGATTGGCTTTGCATCTTTATCCACATTAAGCTTGTGGCATAGGACCTTTAGGTCAATCCCCGGCATGTCCTCATGACTCCAGGTGAAAATACTTTGTCTCTCCCTCAGTAGTTTGATCAACTCATCCTCGATTTCTTTCCTTAGGGCTTTGCCGATTTTTTTCGGCATGCCTCATTAAGGACGATGAATTTTACCTCCTCAGTGGCGCCTTTTTTTAATTTCATCTCATCCCGAGGGTCGAGGGTGTCGATGTTGTAAGTAGTGGTGGATCTCTTATAAGATTCTCTTTCCTCAGCTGATTTGAAGTTGCATTCTTGTGCCTCTACCTGATCACCCTGAACTTCCCATACTCCCTAAGAAGTCAGGAATTTTATCATTTGGTGAACGGTAGAGGGCACTGCCTTAAATTCCTTGAGGGCCACCCTTCCCATTATGACGTTCTATGTAGAGTAAACATTCTCATCCATCACGAAGATATTAATCTTTTTTTTCAGGCGCTTCTGCCAAACCTCCCCATGGCCACCTCGATCTCGTATATCCCCAGAGGGTAGACTTTTTCACCCCTAAAACCAATTAAAGGCTGATGATAAGTGACGAGTCTCTTTTTGCTTAATCCCATACCTTTGAAACACTCCCAGAACATCACATCAGTCGAACTCGCACCGTCGACTAATATTATGGGGACATCATACCTGTGTACTCTCGTAGTGATGATTAGGGGGTTGTCATGAGGGATTAAAATCCCCTTACAGTCTAACCTGGAGAAGCATACAATTAGAGTTTTCATGTCAACTTTCTTCCTCTTACCCATCTTTGAATCTACTGTAGCCGAATTAACAACTTTGCTTTTTAGAATAGCCTTTGACTCTCCAACATGGGATTTACGTTCGGCAGGCCGTCTTGATACCTCTTTCAAGGTACTTCACACCAAAGATACCAAATTCATCGGATGCTTTGTAGGCCTCAATGGAATCGTCTTGAATTTTCTTTATCACCTCGAGAGAGAAGACCTCGTCCTTGATTTTCTAAATAGCCTCGGCTGAAAGGGCCACGTCCTTAGCCTTCTACACAGCTGCAGAAAGGTTAATGATGTGCTTTGCAACCTGAGCAGTCTACTCTCCATCCTTTGCCTTCAAGTCATTGGCATAATCCAGCTTGTCCTAATCAGGGGTCCCCCTGCACTCCCTTAGCTTTCTCTTTAGATTGGTAACGTCTTTGAGGGCCTTTTCACCCTCTTGAATCTTAGAATAGTTATCAGTAACCCATTTTATAGCATAAGTAAAGGTGCACACAGACTGCAAAAGAACAAAACAGTCAAGTGTCAGAATAAAACAATGTAAAAACTGGACGAGACGAGATTAAAGTAAAGACGAGGCCAATACTTGTACAAGATGATGAAGACCAAAGTCATAAGTCTTCAAGGGGTGCATATTCCCCATAAACTCATAGTCCCCTTTGGAAGGGACACTAAACATAGAAGACCTCGACCTCGATGTCTATGGAATCACCGAGTCAGGACATGCCTTCAGTTAGGCTACGTTGGCTTCCTAATAAGCATCAAACGCCTACGATGAAGAGCCACCAGAAGAGCTCGACATAAATGAGGAAAGGGGGTATTTACTCTATGCCTTTTCTCGTGGTCTCGATAAGTGTCTGAAGGAAAAGTGGTCTCCTTTATTTTGTGGTTGGCCTCAGCATTGGTTAACCCACCAACGGTCGTCTTCTTTAAAGTTTTCTTACCAACCTTCTTGAGTAAATCACCTATGAGACAGGGGGCGTCATGTTCCAAGGGTCGTCCAAAATATGAGCAGGACGGTTTATAAAAGAGAAACACAAATATTCAATCTTAGAGATTATAAATAAGAAAGGACTTACGAGCATAAAAGTTTATTAACTCACACAATTCGTATAGGGGGTCAACGCCTAGACCATCCTCCTCTTAAAATTTAGGAGACATCAGATATTCAAACTTAGGAAGAGCACCTTCCTTCCCTTGACTCTTCCAATACTCAACCCTCTCCCGGTCATCAACGCTAAGGTCGGGGTCCAACATGATGGACATGGAGGGGTTAGCCCAAGTGCATGGAACCCTCATCTTATCCTCAGATGGCTCAGCATCGACCTAAAATTCCTAGGCCTCGAAAATGAAGAAAAACCTAGCTTTTTAGTAATGATTGGATGTTTGGGAGATGTGAATAATTTTCTTATCAGGTTTTAGATCCCCTAGATGGTAATAGCCGAGCTGAGTCTTTGAGGATAAGACATTGTAGTAGGATTTAAATATTCCAACTGAAGGGTCGTTCGTGTACTTATTCATCCATAAGGAGACGTAACCGAGCATTATTTTTTAGGAATTAGGCACTAACTGAGATGGAGAAAGTCCCAACCTTGACAGAATAGGTTAGATGGAGGGATGAAAAGGGAGTCAAAAGTTGACTCAAAACATCTAATCATAAACATAGACTTCACCTTCTCGATCGCCATATACTCTCTTGTCCTCATATGGGATGCACATAATGATGTTCGATTTAATGCTATACAAATGTCTCCAAAAAAGAAGATTGGACTCTTTGACAATAGATTGAAAGGTCTTGGCGTATGAATAATTAATTAGTTCCTTAGCCTCAACATCCTCATCATCTACAGGAGCTCGAGAAGTCGAGGCCCCATTTAGAAACCTCTATTGAAATTCACCCATAGTCATGGATGAAACAGGAACGAAAGTTGGGGGAATAACAACATTGAGAGTCGACTCAGCAGCATTCGAGACGACTTAAACTGAAGAGTCATCCTGGCTTGATGACCCCGCGTGATCATACACAATTTGGACTAAATAGTTATCTTGATCGAAGGACTCGAATTAGTTGGAGGACGAAGCTCGAGATAAGATCTCAGCGGCATTAGACTCCACATAATTTGTGGTTGTTAACCTCATTGCCTCTTCGAATGAGTCCCTACTCTCGGTTGGGGTAGAGGACGAGTTAGAGATCTCATCCCTACTGACCTCAGATGATGAGGGTATAATGGTCGTTAAAGGAATAGGAAATATGCGATGAGTAAGGTCAGCCCCGACTCTACGTCGAGCCTCGTCCTCCTATTCAATTATATGGATCTCTTAGAAATTTCTCCCCCTGAGTGTGGGGTATTGTTCGAATAATTGTAGAGGGTTTTTAACATTCAAAAGGCTGAGGCTAAACTTGGCAAAAATAAAGGTGAAAAAGGTACAAACAGTTAGTGCTTTGACCAATGTTGACCAAAAGATCAAATTTAAAACGTTCTAGCAAGGAACACTTAAGAACAGTGACTTGAGTGTCATCGGAGAAGATAAATTAAGAAGCTACGGCGATACCCAAAGCGGTGAAGAAGATCGAGAAAAAGTGAGAAAAAACAAAAGTTCCTATTCTAGGACCAAGACCTCCAATATCAGCCTCTAAAACAAACCCAAACGACTAGCTTGACTGCCAAAAAACCTAAAAACTCACTAAAACTGAAAAAGCTTACACTAACTTCAAAGGGGCAAAATCTTAAAAAAGATGGATGGAGGAAGTTACCTGGAAAAAGTGGAAGAAAGAATAAGAAAATTAAGCCCTAAATATCGTCTGAAATTCCAGAACTGACGGAGAGAGAGACTGGTTCTAGAGAAAGAAGGAGCTTGGGTGCGAAGAAGATGAAATAGGAAAGATAAATGGAGGATTTCGGTACATTTAAATACCTATAATCAGTGTGCACAACTTCCAAGGCATTCATCATTAGTGTTGAATACCCTAAAGCACACTTACAACTATCATTCTTGGGCCACATGCCAACCCATAGGATGGCTGCCAAGTGTCAGTTTAAGGTCTACATTCAATATTCCAGGCCTGACATGTGAAAGGACATTAGACATCAATCAATAATGTCTCATTAAGAACGAGGCGTCAATGTCTGCCCAAAGCTACTTTATCCCTAAGCCTTCCATTCACATTGAAGACCAAGGGCTATGGGGTGATTGATATACCAAGTATAGCATCATCCATAGACTGGACTCCCTCGGCCAAGGTCTATCAGTGTCAAACAGTTAGTAAATGGAAGTTGTGGCTCGATTGTGGGCCCTACACTAAGTTTCTCATCCTCGACTATAAGCCCATCACAAGATGTCTCGTACTCGTTTCAGTACACAATCAATAATATCAACATCAGAGGTCTTACAACTTAAATGCCCTCAGCCTCGTCCACCCCCTGGAGGACGAGGGCCAACCGAAGACAGCTCACCAGGAAAATTCCAGTACTATCAGATGATACAAGTTGATAACTTGATGTCGTTCTGGCCTAAACAGTCGACAATTGATAGCTACCAGAGCGCGTGGATTGGGCCACTCGTGGAAGGGTATGCATGGGATGAAAATCCACGTGAACAAAATCGTTATAACCAAATCTCCCTCACACGTGAGGGAATATTTCATCATCATAATATACATGTAACAGAGACTGGTGACTTAATCTCATTACTTAGAACATTTCACACATGCTTATTACATTCTTGGGGGTACACAACACCCACCAGGCACTATATATACTTGTCTTCTACAACATTGTAAAGGATCTCATATTATAAACCCCAGTCAATACTCTGTTAAAATCACAGTAGAGAGAGGAATTTAAGTGTCTTGTATCACAAGGCCATTAGAGCCCATCTTCATAGTGAAACTCACTCACCCTTGCACAGTAGAGTAAGCCAGATGGCTGAACCACCTATTTTATTGTCTCTTTCTCCATTTCCTTACCTCCTTCTTTACTTTTATGTCTGATTTCCACTATTATTTCATCTTCAATGTCTTACTAGATCGATCTCTTTCTCATTTACTTGGTGCTACCACAACTGGTATCATTAGTTAGGATCAACGGTCTTTTCGAGAATTTGTTTGATCTCTCAATTTACTAGCTAGGCTTACCCGTTCATTTGGGGGTGGTAAGTCATCCCCACCTTGTGGATGACACCACACTTTCTCATCAATTTCCCAAATCGCATATTGAAATAATGCATGTTGTTGTCACTGATATGGATTTTGGAGCACCGAAGCAAGAAAATATGTGTTCATGGATGAACTTAACCACTACCTTACTGTCATTTGTCCTAGTAGCTATGGCCTCTACCCACTTAGACACATAGTCTTTCGTGATAAGGATGCATAGGAAACCAAAGGAAGGAGGGAAAGGTCCCATGAAGTCTATGCCCCAACAATCGAATATCTTGATGATGAGAATAGGGGTCAACGACATCATGTCACATGGAGTAATAGCTCCCATTATTTGGAACCTATCGCACGATTTGTAATGGGTATTCATATCCCAAAATATTCTAGGCCAATAGAAACCGCTTTGAAGAATCCTAGTAGCCATATTTTTTGTGAAAAAATGTCCTCCAGACGCTTCCTAATGACAAAACTGGATGGCACTAGGGATATCATCATCCGACACACATCTCCAAATTATTTGGTCAACACAATATTTAAACAAATAAGGATCATCATAGAAAAACATATGCGACCAAGTGAAAAGTTGCCTCTTCTTTTTCGATGTCCAATTGGAGGGGACGACCCCTGCGACTAGACAGTTCACAATATCTGCACACCAAGGAAGAGTGGATGTGGTGAATAATTTCTCATTCAAGAAATCCTCGTCTATGGTTATGGGATCTTTAGGTACGTCAGACGAGAGCCTTGATAAATGATCAGCTATGATGCTCTCTACTCCTTTCTTGTCTTTAATGGAAATATTGAATTATCGGAGTAGTAAGATCCACCTAATGAGGTACGACTTTGCATCCTTCTTGGAAAGGAGATATTTGAGAGCCGCATGGTCGATAGAGCACGTTATGGGTGGCTCGATAAGGTAAGAATAGAACTTGTCTAGTATAAACATTACATCTAAATATTCTTTCTTTGTGGTGGAGTAATTCAATTGAGGCTCGATTAAGGTTCGACTAGCGTAGTACATGATGTGGTCTTTCTTATCTATCTGTTGCACTAAAATAGCCCCTACTGCGTAATCACTAGCATCACACATATGCTCTAATGGATGGTTTTAATCCGAGGCTTGCATGATGGGAGAAAAAATTAGCATGGTTTTTAATTTTTCAAAAGCCTCTTGACACACTTTTCTCCACTCAAAGGGGGAATCCTTTATAAGTAGTTTGCTTAAAGGCCTAGCAATGACGCTAAAATCTTTAATAAACCTACAATAAGACCATGCGTGGCCTAAGAAAGAGCTCAAGTTCTTTAGTGACTTTAGTGGGGAAGTTCGACAATAATGTCAATTTTCTCTTTATTAACTTCTATCCCCTTGAATGACACGATGTGGCCAAGAACTACGCCTTTGGTGACCATAAATTGTCACTTCTTCCAATTTAGTATCAAGTTCTTTTCCATACATCGGGTAAGCACCTTCTCAAGATTAGCGAGGTAATGGTCAAAAGAGGGGCCGAGGATAATAAAATCGTCCATGAACACCTCAAGGCCCCTTTCAACCATGTCGCTAAATAGACTAAGCATGCACCTTTCAAAGGTCGCGAGTGCATTTCATAATTCAAATGGCATACATATGTAGGCAAACATTCCAAATGGACAGGTGAAAGTAATCTTCTCTTTATCTAAAAAATCGTCCTTGATTTGGTTATACCCGAAATAACCATCCAAAAAATTATAAAATGGGGTTGTCCTGCCACTCTCTCAAGCATTTGGTCCGTAAATAGCAAAGGGAAATGGTATTTTTTAGTGCTGACATTGAGCTTCCCATAGTCAACGGAAATGCACCACTTAGTGGTGGTACATTGTCGGATAAGTTCTCCCTTTGCATTTTTTACCACAGTTATTATCGACTTCTTGGGGATAACTTAAATAGAACTTACCCATTTACTATCCAAGATGGGATAAATGATGCCCACATACAATAACTTACTGATTTTTGTTCTAACAACGTATTTCATGGTCGGGTTTAAATGCCTTTGCATCTCCCTGGAGGGATTCACATCCTCCTCTAAGTGGATTTTATGGGTACAAATTAAAGGACTTATACCCTTCAAATCCACGATGGTCCAACCAAAATCACCTTTGTGCTTCCTCAAAATATCCATAATCTTTCCTTCTTTCTCTTTATTCCGGATCGAGGAGACAATAATAGTATATGTCTCATCCTCTCCCAAATAAGCATATTTAAAGTTTGAAGGAAGCTTCTTCAAATCGAGGGTAGGAAATTTCTCATCGGAGGGGACCGTGTGCGATTCCTTAGATGGTAGTTCCTCAAATCGAGAGACCCAACTAATATCTCTCGCATCCTCATCGTTCTCACTCGCATCCAAAAAATCTCTAATCTCCAGCACCTCTCGCTTAAAATTGGTGTACGTTTTGTTGCTCTCACTTATCGTAACTAGACTCGCCTCTGGTAAATCCCTACTGTGATTACCCTCGAAGTGATCATGTACCACCTCCTCTATATGATCTAACTCATGTAACTCATCCTCATTACCCATTTGCTTGGTGATGTTTAAGATATTAGTCTCAAGTGTCATGTTCCCAAATGTGAGTTGGATTTTCCCATTACGCTTGTTAATCAATGAATTAGCCATAGCTAAGAATTCACGACTAAGGATCATGGGAATATGATGACTTGAAGAAGAGGAGGGATCCGTGACCCAAATGATAAAATCTATCGGGAAGTAGAAAGTGTCATCTTGGAGGATCATGTCCTCAACTATCCACCGAGGTATCTTCACATAACGATTCACGAGTTAGAGAGTTATTTTTTGTGGGCTTAAGGTCTCCTAAATCTAGTTTTTTTATAGATGGAGGGATAATGTTAACACTTCTCCTCTAAAAGATCTCTCTTAATCTTACTCTCTCCAATAATGCATGAAATAGTAGGTTCACTCAGATCTTTATACTTTCACAGGAGGTTGCTCAAAAGTACCAAATTTATGTTTTGTGCCGAGAACACCTTCTTCTTTACCTCTAATCTACGTTTCACCATTATCAAGTCCTTAAGAAACTTGACATATGCGATAATTTGCTTGATCGCCTCAAAAAAGGAAAATTAAGATTTACTTGCTTAAGCACTTATAAGATGTCATCATGGGAGACACCTTTTGGAGGAGGGACCAACCGTTAAGGGTAAGGAGCGGTGTTAGGGTGTTTCACTACCATCTCGGGCTGGACTGTGTCATCTTTATCACTCTTTTCTAAGGGGTAACTTCGGCCTCTTGCGTGTCAGACCAAACCTCCTTGTCATTTTGCTCGTCGTGTGAGGGAGGTGATAAGTCAATAACTCTCCCACTACGTAAAGTGATTACTGTTTGACATTGCTCTTTGTTATTAGATTTAACACAGTTTTAACCTTAGAGAGGTCTTTTCTCTTGGGCGGGAAACTTGCCCTTCTCTTGGAAACTTAAGGAAGATTGCAACTTAGATAACGACGCCTTTAAGTCGGTAAAATTTTGGAAATTTGGAGTGTCTATCGCTGACTGAGTTTGCATGAATTGAGCTAAAGTATCCTTGAGACTCTTCTACTATGGGATTACATAAGGCATGGGAGGGGGTTCTTGCATATGTGTTGCTTTTTGGTAAGGAGGGAGTGGTGGTGGTTATTGGGCAACATGTGGATTCAGGTTGATTGTTGCGTTCTATTGACCGTAACTAAAATTGGGATGGTTTCTCCATGAGGGATTATAGGAATTACTGTGAGGGGCGTTAAAAATTCCTTTAAAGGCTCCCACCGCCTCAACATGCTCTTATAGTATAACTTTTTAGGCGAGTATCATTAGACATTCCTTAGTTACATGTCCTGCCTCACAAATTGCTCACATCTCCTCCTTAATTGCTCGAGTGGAGTCGGGTGAATCTCTACCCCTAGCTTAAACTACATCCTCTAACCTCTTGGCAAGTTGATTAAGTTGAAGCTTCAACTCGTCTTCCTTATCCTAGTGGTAAAGTCCAGACGAGGAAGAAGCCATGGATGTATGTCTAGCTTTGGGTTGGATGTTTGTATTTAATGTGTCCCATGATTGAGTAGTCTCGATGACATACTTAAAGTGGGCCTCCACATTATCCGCGCCTAACCCTAATAACTATCCCGAGCACATAATCTCAATGAGTTGTTTAAAACTTAAGCTTAGCCCATGATGGAAGTAGAAGATGAGTCTCCACTTCTCAAAACCATGGTGTGGGCATATGTTAATTAACTCGTTGAACCTCTACCAACATCTATCAAATGTCTCATTCTCGTTTTACCTAAAGGTCTGAATTTAAGCCCTAATAGAATTGGTCTTATGTGAGGGAAAGAGCTTTTGGAGAAACTTAGCCTGCATATCCCTCCACGTGGCTATTTAGTTTGATGCTAGTGACCAAAGCTAAGTCTTAGACTTGTACTTAAGAGAGAAGGGAAAAAGCTTGAGGCCCACTATGTCTTGAGTGCACGTTTAATCATTAAACGTCTCGCACGCCTCATCGAACTCTCTAATATGGAGGTAGGGATTTTTCGACTCCATACCATGAAATGTTGGGAGAATCTAAATCATCCCATTCCTAAAGTGAAACTGCCCCGCATTATACAGGGTTATAATGCATCTCGGAGAGATGGTTCGCTCGGGGTATTAGAGATTTCTTACGGGGAGATATGGCAACACTCCCCCACATGTTTCGAAATTACCTCTATCGGACATCGCACTCACACTTATAGAATCACTTTCCTCACTAGAGTTCCTAAAAGTTTGACTCATGACTCGACTATTCGGCATAGGAGGTGGTACCCAGAAATTTAGAGCGTTTGAAGAGTGTGGTCTATCAGGATTGAGTTCGACTATGGGATTTTCGTGTATCGTAGGAAGAACGGGATTGGGTTGAGTGCTTTTCATTTAAATCACGAGAGAATATGTTTATTTTTATATATCTTAGATTTTTATTTTTATTTTTGGGTTTTTATATTTTTTTTTTGGTTTTTTAGGAATTAGAGTCAAATTCTTAGATTAATTTGACCTAAAATAGTATGTCTACCTAATTCTTCGACAACGAAGCCAAAAATTTGACACGATACAAAAAGTGTGTGCATTGCATGTTCTTACAGCTCAAGTGCAAGTCAGTCGCCCAAGTAATACCCGATAAGTTAGGTTCCGAATCCATGGGAAATAGGACGTGAAACATAATGACTACTAAGTGAAGGTTTCTAAAACCTAAATGTCGACTCTCGAAAGAAATAAGAAAAGATGATGAATTGTTTATGAGAATTACTATGAACTTATGCAAGTTAATTAATAAATGTAAAATAACTAAATACTTGCAAAAATAAACTTTTGATTTTATAATAAACTAGATGAGGAAAATGGGATTGGAATACAATCCCTTGAACCTTCGGTAATTACGTTGGATACAAAACGTTCAGGAATTAAATGAACTATTAAGAGGAAACATTAAATTTATCTAAGCACTAAACACATGAATATTTCACCACTCACAATATCTAGTCAAAAATCGATTTAATGCGAATGACAAAATTGTCGACGCGTGTATTATATCTGTAAATACTCCGATTACCTACGACAAATGAAGTTAAAAGATCCATAATACTTGTTTCGAAAAAGTATCAAACCTCCAAATTATCCATCCAATTCTATTCAATTTTATATCCATTAATAATACCTAGGTTGGGTTCATGTACCCCAATCTAGTGAAAACCTAGCCGGACATGGAAAAGCTAACTACGCTTGTGATTTCTACATTCCATGAAGACATGATGAAGGATTTATTGCAGACAAACATGTAAATAATAAAAAAACTGAAATAAGAATGAAAGATCATGTAGATAACTAACCTTGAAATATGTAAAGAAGAAAGTAATACTTATATTGAAATTTCATGCAAACTACTTAAGTTCTTGGTCTTCTGTTTTCTTAGCCTTCGTCTCCTCTCAAAACTATACTAGAACTTATGTAAGAATAAAGTATAAGAACCCTAATACAATGTTACAACCCTCTTGGGTCATTTTATAAGTCTTACAAACGCATACAACTCTCTAGATAAAAATGTAATAAAACAAAAATCATGTGTTCAGGTATACTGAACCAGTTAGACCCCAAGGAGAATCGGTTCGCCCCTGTGAAAATTTGAAATTCCTCTTTTTTCCCTAGATTCTCTTCTCTTCTTCAAACGCTCGTAACTTCTTCACCATAGCTTGGATTTGAGTGTCATTGCTTCCAATATTCTCATAACTTCAACTCTTAAACTTTCCTTTTGGCTCCACCTCCAAGTTCTGACTGAAAAATTATGGAATTGCCCTTGAATTCCCTTTCCTTCATTTCTTTTGCTGTTTCGATTTTCCTCTTGCATCGACTTGCACGAAACACCAGTAAAATAACAGAGAAATACACAAAACAAGAAATAATTACCAAAAATGTTAGTAGCATGATTATGAGATAAATCCACTCAAGTTACAATGCACGGGTCCATAAAGTATCGAAATTATGGGGATAAATATGAAATATTTACACTGAATCAGTGCATAAAAGGTTTGTGACTTTAAAATGAATAATATAATGAGACAAATGCAACATCTTTAAAGGTATTTACGATGCTTGGAAACTTTGAGACATGATAAATTATGCCATAGTTCAAAGAATGATTCATAAAAAATGGATTATGGGAAGATAATCCTCTTTTATTAATCATGTTATGGGTGGTAATTTCCTACAATGATGGAATTCAATGCGCACGAGCCAAACTAAGAGATATATTTAGGGAGAAGAATATAATACACATAACATAAGATATAAGTGGTTTGGCAACGTGCCTATGTCCACGGGGTTCAGAGTGTTCACTTTATTAACTTCACAAAACTAGTCGACAAAGTTGTTGTATTGATCGATGATATAATATCACATGCACCTCTCAATGGGGGTAGATTTATATTTATAGGGGAACTTGGGAGAGTCCCAGGCTCTGTTAATATATATCCCAAATAATTCAAACCTACCCTTTATCTCCTTCAACTGTTCCAAGTGGAGAATGCGTGGGAGTCTTTTACGACTTGGTCTCTTTAATAGCTTGGAGCACTTAAAACTCAAGAGCTCGTGTTGAGCATGTGCCTGCGTAACTATAACCCCATAATTCCCCCCAAATTTTATGGTTGCTTTGAGGTCACTGGGCTTTGCTGCATCTTGGCCAACTATTGATTTCGAAAAGTCTTCTTGTAGCAGTATTCCTTTTTTGGAAGTCGATTGATGTGTGGAATCTTTTTTAGCTGGTCGGAGGGCAATATGGTAAATGCCCCCAAAACTAGGATTTTTTTTTTTATGTTAAGTGCACCAAGTGCATGCTGGTAAATAGAGCTCCCATTCTTGATGGTGAAGTGTTGCTTCGAAGGTTGTCACATGCGTGTGTGATCATTACACTTTTGAGGAACCATGAAGGCATTTCTCACCACAAGACGTCGATTCCTACCATTTCCACACTTTCTAATTCATAAAAAAACTTGCAATTATTCATACGAGAGATTTTCACTGTTGTCACTTTGTCTGTAATAACTTCTTCGAACTCTTTCTTCATTTTAATCATTTTTCTGCATTTCTCTTTTTAATTATTTCCCCGAGTTATTATCTTTAATGATGGTGTACGTGATTAACGAAGTTACCGTAAAAAATTTCAAACTTGACCATTAAATCCCTCAGTGGGCAAGGGTGTGGGCTCCCTAGTTGCCATTTATATTCACTGTTGAGTGTAGGGTGACTTTTCCTTTGAATCATTTGTTCTTAAAATTCTACCAACACTTTGATGTGGTCTTAGCCCAGGTTGCTCCAAATACTTGGAGGACCATTAGTGGTGTTCACTGTATTAACAAGTAGTATGGGACCCATCTTGGCATTACGAGATTATATATTATTACCATTGGACTATAACCCTTGAAAATATAAGTTATACGAAGATAAGGGCAGCTAATCCGGCTCTGGTCATGAATCTTCATGATTCAATAAGGATTACTGGGATCATAGACTGATTGTGATGAACTGGCAACGTTCTCCCCTTCCTAAGGGTGTGGCATTTGAAGGAACGAGATTCCCCCACGAAGGGTGAAGCACAGGTTATAAAGTAGTTAAATTCTTAACGTAAATATTTTTCTTAATATTGTTTGATGTCGAATGCTTTTCTCTTGCTTTTTTCAGATAAATCCAAGAAAAAGTTCCCTCGCAAACGTGACATCAACTTTACTAACCTTCGAACAACTTGGGTCATTTAGCAGAGGGTTGGCACTGTTAATCACCGAAGTTAAGATATATTTTTGCTCGTCTATAAGAGTTATACCACCTCATTTGTTGCGAGGCCAACAGAGAAGACACTAGTCATCCCCATATCTTTAAATGACCCAACAACTTATTTCTCACATAGATCAGAATGGGAGGGATCGAATAAGGAAGGAACTTCATCTTCCTTGGAACCACTAGAGGTTTCTCTGGTTTCTTCTGTCGGATAAGAGAAAGGTTTTTAAATTGATTGTCAAAAGCTTTGGTACCAGGTCTCCTCACCCTACTCTCCCACCGGGAAAGGAGAAAAAAATTTCTCGACTGGCGAGAAAGAACGATGAAGTTGGGGGTTCCACTAATCCCATGGCCATTGATGACTCCCCCTTTAAATACCACAAGCCCCTATCAAAGAGGCCCAAGGGGTATCAAATCCCTCCTCATCGACTAGAGATTGTGGGGTAAAGGATGTTGATAAGGGCAAGGGCGCTCCGAGTCTGTAGTTTCTTGCCCCGATCTTTCTCGTGACTTGATTTCGTTAGAAGTGTTTCATGCTGATAAGGGGGATTCTTTTTCCCTGCCCTATTATTGACTTTTGGAGTGTGCAAACCATAATATTTTTCTCGTAAGTTCATTGTTTACTTTTTTATACTTTTTTTTCATTTTCCTTTTATTTGAATTTTTCTCATATCTGCTCGCCTGTTATTTGGCAGTTCCTAATAAATTATGACCAGTTGTTAGAGAGGAATGATGCTCTAAATAAATACTCTTATGATATGGATGTATCTTTTGATGAACTTGACAAGTCTCTAAAGTTTGATCAAAAAATCAATGCTGCCCAAGCGACTGAAAAACCAAAGAGACTGAACTAGTCAAGATCCTAGAGGATGAGAAGGCCAAGGTTAAGAAGAAGATTGACGATTCTTCCTAGCTAGTGGCTGCTGTCGATTACGCCAATAAATATACTATGAAGGCTAAGGCCGAGGCTAATCTTTCCAAGACAGATGCCAACGAGGCCAATGCCAAAGTCTAGGACGCCTTAGCTGGTATGTCAAAAGCGAAGGATGAGGCCTTTAATCATGGTCGAGGCATAGCCTTTGCTGACGCCAAGATCCATTTTACATACCTTAAAAAGGTCCTTTTTTAGTATGGTTAAGACATGGCTCTTATCAAGGTCAACACCGCTGAGGATTCTTACCTCTTTAAGGAGCACAATGTAGGTTCCCCTCCTTAAATTGAGGGGGGGTCGAGGATGAAGATTATGAGGGGATGGCCGATGGACAAGATGCTACCAATGAGCCTGTTCAAGTGCAGGTTGACCAGATCATTGTGACAGGGACCAACCAGATGGAAATTATGGCCGTTTCCTAGTCTGTTGAGAAGGAGAAGGTCAGCGATAATATTTCTTAGAGTTATTTAGGAAGCTTTATATTTCCTTTTTTGAATGTTGTAGGGGTTTACCCCAATTGTAAATTTTTCAATGAAATACATAGTTTTGATTCAATTGTTGCCTTTTTGTCTGGTATATTATTTGTTTCATGTCTTCTTCTAGTTTCTAAGCTTATATATGCGACCAATTATTCATGTATTTTAACATAAGACTTGAAGCGCTGGTCGCTACCCAAAATGACTTCCAAGAAAGATGTGAGAATTATTCACTTCTAGTCTTGACGAAGATGATGATCTCTACCCACACTTGGGTTACGATGTCTCTGTCCGAGCAAAAGTGGATTACTTGGATCTTCCTCGCCTCTTTCATCAGGATGTGGAAAAAAATGCATCCTTTTATGACACGATTTTTATTGCTAAAAGCAATCATAAAGAATCTTTAGCAAACCTAAGAGCTGACTTTGAGCGAAAGGTTTTTGAGCTGAGTAGAGGTAGATGTTTTAACAAGAAGTTGACCCACATTAAGTCTGCCCATGCAAGGAAAATCTTTGCTTTACAGGTTGATCTTATAGGTGCGAGAGAGGTTGGGGTCTTCTGAAAAAATAAAATAATAATCTGAGAGTTGAGGTCGTGAAGCTTGCTAAATCCCGACCAAACGAATAAGATAGAGAATGAGAATCCTTCCCTGAGTAAGAGAATTACCAGCTAAGAGAGGAACTGGGGAAGGTTAAAAAGTCTTTGAATGATAAGGATAATACTATCATAGATTTATGTTCCTTGGAAAAGCAAAAGTTTGGTCGTCTGACCGAAGATCTAGAGAAGACCGAGAAGTCTTTGCCCAATAAAGTTAAGATCATCAAGAGCCTATTCGAAAAGATTAATCACCTCACGTTCTAATTTTAAAAGAAACCTCGTAAAGTATTGATGGATGGGTACGATGAGTCTCTCCTTAATATCGACTCTTCCCCAGCCGATGCTTGAAATATAGGTAATAAAAATGGTTGGCTTAATGACCTCACAATGGAAAAAGTGCCACGGGACTATGAGCTATGGTACTGGTGAAACCTAGGTTTCCTTTATCAGAAAAAGCCTCCCTATAATCTTGATATTTCTTGGATCCCGATGGATGCCATTCCGACCAACTTAAAATGAAATGATCTTGTCGACTTCAACATTGGCAGAAGTTATGAACTTTACCAACCTGAGAATTTGGTTGACATAGTGAGTTTCGAGGGCTTATCGAGGATCAGACATATATCTGCGACTAGTACTCATTATACGTTGTATGTTTCACCCGCTAGGGTTGGGATTTTTGTGAATGAGTCACCTCGATCGCCCAATTGATCTCGTGATATTTATCATTTTGTTGTAAATTGTCTGCTCTTCTAAATTTCCTTGTAATAACTTTAGATTGTTAGTGGAAATATTTGCATTTTCTTCCCTTTATTGTGTGTGGTATTCTGGTCTTATTATTGAAGTGATGTCGTCACATGAAGCCTTAGGCCTGAAGCTAGAAAATGAAAAATGCACCTATTTGTGGGGTCATTCCCTTACGAAGATTTTTGCGACCAAGTTGGTTATGGGTTCCTAAGATTTTCTAGCAGTCCTTTCACCGGTTGTGAGCCTTTATTCATGTTATTTTATCATCAAAACATTTTGATTTTAGTTGTCCATTAGTCGACTAATCATTTAGTTTAGCATGTGGATTTAAGGCCTATAGTCAACTAATTTATCTGACTTTAAGGAATACATTTGAAAGAGGATTATCATCACATTAATAAGTAATAATGCACAAGAAAATCATTCGATTAATTGATATTTTTTATTAATTCTCATTTTTCGCCTACTTGGAACATTGCATATAGATAAATGAGAGAAGTTTAAAAAAACTTCCTGAAAAGAACTTAAATCTAAAAAGTACTAAAAATAAATTAAATAAATTTAAACATGAATTCAAAACTTTAAGTAACATTTCTTGAAATTGGTTGCATTTCATGCTTGGGTAACCTCTCAGATCTCTAATTTTTCTAAGTGGTGAGCTCCCATTAAGTCGTCTCTAATGACTTTGAATGGGCCTTCCCAGTTAGGACCGAGCTTCCCATCTGATGGATTCTTGGCATTGTCCACCATCTTTCTAAGAACCTAGTGTTCGACCATGAAACTCCTCTTCTTAACTCCCTTATTGTCTTGCTTCGCTAACTTCTACTAATAGGAGGCACGATTTATGAGAGATAATTCATGTTTCATCATCTAAGTCAAATTCTCATATGATTGCTTCATTATTGTGACATTGATCAACTAGAGTTGACTTCATGGTCGATAGACTTGCCTTAAGTAGGATGATTGCCTCTATCTATAAGCTAAGGCAATAGGCATTTCACCCATTGATCGACATAACATTGTTCGAGACACCCAGAAAATGTGTGGGAGTTGGTCAACCCAGGCGCCTTTTGCTTTCTCCAATTAATTTTATATTCCGTCAAGGAATGTCTTATTAGAGGCTTCTACTTTCCCGTTTCTCTAAGGGTAGGCCACTGAACAATAGTAGTGCCTAATACTTTGTTCTTCCTAAATTTCTAGATGAGAGGGGCAACGTAGCGACGATGTCAATTCCCCACTAGGAAAAAGGTTATAGGCTTGTAGGGGACTTGAGGTCACTAGCAACCTGATGCACTAATAGTGAGAATAACTGATAGTTCTTAAATTTTATAACGTGGGTAACGATGTCCTTTTGCATATATAGCCACGAGTATTCTCCTTGCATTTACCTAAATGATAACGACCTGACCCTGAGTGGCTTCCACATATCCCCTCATTAAGTTGTAGGGGGGCTACTCAGCATCCTTTGAGTGCACGCATTGGAGGTAAGGTCCTAAAAAAGAGCGTCGATAAAGCCTTCGATCCACTGTCAAGTGGAAAAGACTATATTCCAATTGTACTTTATGTACTTCCTTCTTATCATCCTGCATAATATCCTCATTTGAGTAGTGCAAGATTGGATCCATTCAACAAAGGTCATATCGATGACCATGACTTGCTTGGAAAGTTTTCCTTTATCAATACTAGTCCGGTTGAGGTATTCTATTTTAATTAATTATTTTACATCTCCTTTTACAACTGAATAGATTTTATCTAGTGTGTTTGCAGGACTATTATTCCCCCTTCGGAATATTGCACATGTAAATGTTCGAACTTGGAAACCAGGTGCTGAGCTTCTTCGAGGTATATAGTCATGCGTTCATATCTAGCGTTATAGTCTCATGATACCTGATTTGATACTAGCCTTGAGTCACATAAGACATCAAGGTTAAGGTCTCCTAGGGAAAGTGTTTTCCTTAATCTGTGGAGCAAGGCTTCATACTCATCTTCATTATTAGAGGCCTCGAATCCCACGTGAATCGCCTGCTCAAGAATAATTTTCTCTGGGGTTACCATAACTATCCTAACTCCCACTCCTTGGAATTTGAGGCTCTATAAATATAAAGTATCCATATATCACCTTGTTCGATCGATTGCAGGATAATTTCTTCTCTTAGTTTGCCAGTATATATCCACTGGTATTTGGTTATTAAAAATTTGGTAATAAATTTTGCTAGGATTTTCCCTTTGAATAATCTTCTAGGCTGAAACTGGATGTTAAACCTTTTGAGTTCTATGGACCACTTGGACATCCATGCAGAAATATCGGCCTTCCTGAGCATTTCTTTTATAGGGGAGGAAGTTAAAATAATGACAGTATGTTCCTCGAAGTAGTGTTTTAACTTTTTAGAGCATATAACGAATCCACCGGGAGGTATCTTCTCTCAGTGTTGATCAAAGATTTACTCATATAATAAATGGGGGGATAACATCTGTTATTTTCCAAAACCAAAGCTGAGATGATTGCATAGATGGACACCACTATGTACAAATAAAGAGGTCCCTTCATCCCTTCAATTTCATATTTAACCCTTCAAATTGAAGATTTCTCTCTCTCTCTCTCTCTCTCTCTCTCCCTATGACGAATTCTCCACAAATACCTAAACCTCATGATCTTAATAGAAATAAGGCCAAAAGCTTTGCTTCTTTATTATCAGATTCTTCTTTTGCAACAACAATCAAACCTAAGTTTCCAGCAACATATAAAGGGGAACCTTCGATAGAATTTTCTTGTGAAGAATTTGAAAATCTTACAAATCCATTCAAATACTCACTCATTGGTAGGTTCTTGTATGGACGACCTTCAATGGAAACTATATGTAAGGCATTCCATGTTTTTTCTCTTAAAGATTCATTCAATGTTGGTTTAATTGATGATCAACATATTTTAATTAGATTGTATTGTGAGGAAGATTTTATGCGACTATGGTTAAGTGATCAATTGTATTCTTTGAAGGTGATGAAGTGGACCCCAAATCTTATCCCTGATTATGACTGCCCCATATTTCCTATCTGGGTTAATCTACCACATTTACCGGTTCATTTATTTGCAAATCCTGCTCTATTTTCTATATGCAACAGATTTGGAAATCCATTAAAAATGGATGAGTCTACAGCTCTTGTCACTAGACCCAGCCAAGCACGAATATGTATTGAAGTGAATGTTTTAAAAACTTTGACCCACAGAATTTGGATTGTTAATGGATATAAAGGTTTCTGGAAAAGAATTCATTATGAGAATGTCCCAAAATTTTGTGGTGACTGCATGAAACCTGGCCATGCATCAGGAGATTGTGTTGGGATTGATTTAGGGTTAGAAGATAACCATAAACACACTGTTCGAAGTCCCATTGATCATCAAATCTTTCCGATCGAGAAACTTCCACCTATTTCGGAGATGGCGTTGAATAAGAGTACGAAAATAGCAAATACCTGGTAAGAAAAAAAAAGTTGCAGTGGTTATCAAAGATGATTTGCCGCTAAAAGATGCAAGTATTATGGTGATTTCAAATGTTGATAGAAAACAGAAGATGAGGTATCTAAAGGAACCAAAAAATTTGAAATCTTTAACTGATGTGGATTATGGGGCGCAAGAAATTACTCCATATGGATTAACGTCCTCCTCAAAAACAGGAGCAACCATATATTCCTCTAATAAGCAGCTTCAAACTGTTACATGTGGCGATGGTAAATATGACAATTTTTTTAGATGTTAATAGCAGTGATGATGATGTGGCAGTTAAAGTCTCTAACAGGTTTGATGCTGTTATGGAAGGCATAGATATGAAGGTTGGTGATCCTTCTTCTAAATTCATACACTCGCCTTCTAAATATGATGGCCAGCTGATGTCCAACAGTTTGAACCCTTCAAATTCTTGCTTACTTCCCTTATGGAATTCCACGGATGATGTAGTCAACACTAACTATCAGCAGTCGTCTATAGAAGATTTCCAAAAAAATTATATTCAATTGCAGTAGAAATATGCGTGGTTGGATAGCTCAAAAGACTCAAATTGCTCAAGTATGTTGGAGAAGAATGACGTTTCGAACTCTCAGGTGATTAACCAAGGTCGTCTATAGCCAAAAGAAAAAAATAAGGCTAAGGTGCTATCAGTCTCAGACCAGGTCTGTCACTAAACTTTCTCGAACTCAACCCATTTCCAGTTTAGACCATTAGTCTCCTATTTTGGAATATCAGGGGGGGTGGGGAATGCTTCATTAATTCGTAGAATAAAGAGAATTATCAAAAGATTTAATATCTGTACGGCTGCAATTCAGGAGCCCAAAATTGAAGAAGGTAATATCAATGATATTTTGAGAAAGATTGGATTTTCTGATGGTTTAGCAAATGCTGGAGGAAAAATATGGATTTTATGTAATTTTAATTGTAATGTTGATATTTTTCGTGATATGGAACAAATATCAACAATATCACTTAAATTTCCTCAAATTCCAAAGCCTTTCTTAGTCTTTTTGTGTATGCTAAATGTAATAAGGCGGATAGACAGTTTCTCCGGGTTGAGATTTACTCAATAGTTGATCTTGAGTTTGAGTCTTAGTGCTTTAATATTTTTGCTAAAAAAGAAGAAAAAAAGGGGGCAATTTGGTTGATAGGCAGGCTATTATAGATTTCAATTCTACCTTGGTTAATGTTGGTCTCCAAGAAATTCCTTTTCTAGGATCCAACTTCACCTAGTGAAAAAATAGAGACGGGGATGCCACTATTTAGGCTCGTTTGGATCGTGTGTTTAGGAATGATGGCTGGTTCAATCAATAATTTTTTTCATCAGTGGAGCATCTACATAGAACAAATTTTGATCAATCTCCTCTTGTCTTGGAAATAAATATTAAAAGTGATTTTGTTCCCAAACTATTTTGATTTCAAAACATATGTGATACTCATCACTCTTTCTTGGAAATAGTTGAAAAAGCTTGGAATTGTGATGCTTCGGGTTCCCCTATAGCCTTATTTGCCTCCAAATTAAGATTAGTGAAAGCTAAACTTAAAGAGTGCAACAAAAATGTTTTTAAAAATATTTTCTCGAGGGTACAAAAAGCGAAATAAGAAGTTATCCTTAAGGAGGCTATGATTGATATTAATCCATCTCCTCAAAATAGGAAAGATTGACATTTTGCCAAAGCTAATTTTAATAACAAGCTTAAAATTGAAGAGATTTATTGGCAAAAAAAAGCTCGCTTGAAATGGATTAAAGATGGGGATCAAAACTCAAAAAGTTTTTCATTTCGTTGTTAAAAAACGGAAAAATAAACTTATTATACATCAAATTCAAAAAGTTGATGGTGTTTGTGTTAACAACCCGGATGAAGTAGAAAAGGAAGTTATTGATTATTTTTAAGCTTTACTTGGAGAGGAGTCCATATGTCACGAAGATAATGATATCTTTGATCACATTCCAAAGTTGATTAATGGAGATGATAATCAAATGCTAGCTATGATTCCTACAGAAAGAGAAATCAAAGATACCATATTCTCCATGGATAGTGAGAGTGGAGCTGGTCCGGATGGATTCAATGGTTCTTTCTACCAAACTTGTTGGAATATCTTTGCCAAAGATATTATTTATGTCATTCAATAACTTTTTGTTGGTGATGACATTCCAAAAAGCTTGACTTCAACTAATAGTATCCTCATTTCTAAGGTGGATCATCCTAAAACTTTCTCAGATTTTAGACCGATTAGTCTTTGTAATTTTTCGAATAAAATTATTTCAAAATTTTTGGCTAATCGTATCGGCTCTTTGCTTCCGAAGATTATTTCTAATTCTCAAGCAGGTTTTATTAAAGGAAGAGCTATCACGGACAATATTATTCTTGCACAAGAATTAATATCTCAACTCAACAAAAAGTCTAGAGGATCAAATGTGGTGGTCAAGTTAGATATGACGAGAGCGTACGATCGTCTCTCTTGGGTATTCATACTCAAAGTTCTCCGAGCCTATGGATTCTCAGAAAACTGGATTGATATGATTTGGAGAAATATTTCTAATTACTTGTATTCTATCCTATTCAATGGGAAATCATGTGGATTTTTTAGTTCAGGGAGAGGTGTTTGCCAAAGTGACCCATTATCACCAGCTCTGTTTGTTTTAGCAGCGGAGGTTTTAATCCGAGGTGTTCATAATCTTATTTCCACTAGCCGAATTAATCACTTTGTTATTCCAAGCGTCTGCGCAGTTATTTCTTCACTCTCATTCACTGATGATATTCTCTTATTTCTTAATGTCTCATCTAAATCTATGCGTAATTTCATGCAATGGTTATCTGTTTATGAAACTCATTCTGGTCAGCATGTTAATAAGAGCAAGAGTGGAATTCTTTATTCAGTTCAATGCACGAGCCGTCAACGTAAGGTTATCAGTGATATCATTGATTTTAATCCTATTGTTCTTCCTATGATTTATCTCGGAGTACCGCTTTTTCTTGGTAGGAAAAAAAACATCTTTTTCATTGAATTACTTCTAAATCCATTGATTGTATTAAAAGTTGGAGTACCGAAAATATGAATCATGCAGGACGGCTCACTCCGATTAAATCAGTTCTCCACTCCATGGGGCAACATATATTTTCTTCTTTAAACCATAGAAAATCTTTTTTTAAAGATTTTCAGAAAATATGTTCTAACTTTTTCTAGGGTAATATTGATGATTATCATAAGCACCATTGTCTTTCTTGGGATGTAATTTCTCGTCCAAAGAATGGTGGTTTGGGTCTTCAAAATTTCGCTGATATTTTCAAAGCCAATGCTTGCAAGATATGGATTTGATTTCTGCAAAATAATTCTCTTTGGGCCAATTTTATGCATTGTAAATATAAAAAATTTGCCCATATCAATTGCAGGTTTGTTCCTTCTTTTGCGAGTACCACGTGGAAGCGTATGCAATCAGTTGGGGATATCATTGATGATAATGTCTTCTCTATTGATCAAAAATGGCTAAAGCAAGATTTTTCTCTTAAAATAGCGTGGGATTGTGTTCGGAAAAATTTATGCATTCAATTTTCATTTACCATGATTTGGGATGTTCGGATTAATCCTAAAGTTTCAATTTTAATGTGGCGAATTCTTCATGATGCTCTTCCTCTTGATGCCAATATTTAAACAATTCATATCCCTATGGTGTCAAAATGCATATGTTATAATTCTTCTCAAGAGGAAAATATTATTATGTTTTTCTCCATAGCGACATTGCTAAGGATGTGTGGAATCACTTTGAGAATTTAATGGGTTTTTGAGCAGATTTTTGTTCTCTTCGGGCCAATATTTTATCTTGGTGGTTTAATAGTCGTGGTAAAAATATTCGTGCTATTCTTTGCAAGATTCTTTCTTCATACATATGTTGGCGAATTTGGTGCTCCATAAATCATGCTCGCTTTGATGATTTTCAAATGAAGACTCGCTCGATTATTCAAGAGATTCATACTGACATTGTGCTAGCTTTTAAAATTAGGCCTTATAAAGGCATTTCATCTAGATTCCTTCAATATTTTATTAATGATTTTGGTATCTCTATATTGTAAGCCACCAGAGAAAGGATTTTTTTCTCCCTTTCCTTAATAAAGTTGGCATCCCCCCCCCCCCCCCCCCCCCCAAAAAAAAAAAAAAGAGGTCCCTGATAGTAAGGAATGATCAGTAGTATCGGTCGACTTAAGTAGTCTTTCACTTCTTCGAGTTCCTCGGTTTATTCATCATTCCAAATTTCATTCCTTTCTTTCCTAAGTGACTTAAAGAGAGGTCGGCACTTCTCTGAGGATCGTGATATGAAGAGATTTAGTGCAGAGAGCAGGCCAATCAATCTCTACACTCTGCTTACAATATTGGGGGATGATCATTCCTGATGGCTTAATCTGGTTAGGGTTTTCGTGATACCCCTTTGAATTCCTAGATACACAAGGAACATATTTGATTATATCCTAAAAGAGAAATTGTCTTCATTAAACTTTCTCCTGTAATAACAAAGAACTTCAAAAGTTTTCATTAAGTAAAAGAGGTGGTTCTCTCTCCTCTTAATTTTAACAAGCAAGTCGTCTATGTACAACTCCATCGTATAACCCAAATACTTATTGAACATCTTTATCACTAGTCTCTGATAAGTTTCTCCGATATTTCTTAATCCGAATGGCATCATCCTGTAGTCCTAGTGTGGTGATAAAGGATATTTTCCTCATCAGAGGCAAACAATGGGATTTAGTGGTAACCCGAGTATGCGTTATGGAAACTCATACATCAATGGTTCGCGTAGCGTCGAGCAACTGATCTATCTTAGGCAAAGAAAAATATTCTTTTTTGCACACTTAGTTCATATAAGTGAAGTCTATGCACACTATTCGCTTCTCATTGCTTTTCTTTACGACTATTGGGTTTGACAACCACTTAGGGAATTAAACTTACTTTATGGATCGCGCCTTCGGAAGTTTCCCCACTTCTTCCTCTTTATCTTTGGCCTTCTCGGGTGCATTTCATCTCACCATTTGAGTTACTGGTGGATGTAACGAGTCCAGGTGGAACTTGTGGCACATTACCTCTGGATCTAATCCTGACATGTCATATGGCAGCAAAGAAAAAAATGTCTTAGTCTCTTTTGAGGAAAACAACCAATTCTTATTTTTCTTCTTTTGTAAGTTAACTTCTGATCAAGAACTTCTTCTCAGGGTGATTGTCATCAAATACTTCCTCTTCAAGGGGTTCCATAACAAGCTTAGCAAGGGCAATCCTAGTGTCCTCAACACCAAGTTACCCGTACTTTTGCTTCTATTTGGAGGGTATGTCACATTCTCATGACTCCATAAATTTCTCTTTATTCTTCTCCTACTTTGGTCGAATGGAATCTACAAAAAAAATTCGAAATAAATCCTAATTTTCCCATTTCTACATGACTCCCTTATCAGTAATGCGGTTTACCTTTTGGTTTTATGTGGACAGTACGACCCTCATAGAATGTTACCATCCTATGCCGGTGATGGAATTAACAAAGTAATCTATATCCACCACAATGAATTTAATCAACTTAGATACCCCCCCTGCTCATATGTGTAGAACGACCTTCCCTAGAGTTAAAGTCATCCTTCCTTTAAAGCTGAACATAGGCACAATGGCCTTTTATAGGTCTTCTTCATGCAAGTTAAACTGGTTAAAAATTCTGAGATACATTACTTCTGAGGGACTTCCCCAATCCACCAATAACTTTTCAATATCCCAATTGACAACCCTGGGAGTGATTATGAGAGAATTATGGTGGGGGTCCTTACTCCGATTAGTCATCGTAGGCAAACACAATCCTGAGGGAATTTTCCCGCTACAGACTTGCACAGGTCGATCTGAAAGACTTCTATAACAGTCGTTAGTTTCTTAACTTCTATGCTGAGGGAATTTTCCTTGATCTTGGGTTTAAGTCCCCATGAATAGCTACAAATTCATGGCCCAAATATACACCCAAAACATTATCTTATCTTTGGACCCCATGGATTACCGCGAACTCATGTCCCTCATCGTCCCCTATGGTGTTGTTTGGGCTATGGTCATGCATAAGTAGTGCTACACTTTCCTCCTTTTCCATAAAGTCATTCAGGTTCCCATGTCATGCCCGTGCCCGAGATTGTACCTCCTTCCCCGGTAATTTGAATTCCTATTGGCCATAGACATAATATAATGGATAGTTGTCTATTTTAAACTATTCTTGTGGACTTTGTGCAACTAAAATGGTATTGAATGACCTAAAATTTATATAAGGAAAAGTTTTGGGTCGTTTGAATGAAATGTTGGGTCATTCGAACGAGAAAGCTGCGATGTTCAAAGGAATGCTTCAAACGACCATCGAATGAAAAATACTTGTTCGCAATTCCAGCCTTATTAGATTCTCGATAGAATGGAATTCAAATGAGAAGTGATGTCATTCGAACGAGGTTTAGTCTCGTTCGAGCGAGACTACATAAAAATCAGAATTTTGCACATTTTATGTGTTATTGCGATGTGAACCCTTCGATTGATTGTGCTATCACGCTCCCAATGGAGCAAGTCAAATAAGGGTCAAGGTTTTGGTTGGCCAAAGGGTCAAAAGGCTAAGGGGTTTGGGGGTATTTAATATAGAGAGAGTGTGTCGGGATACCAAACGTTTAATAAGGTTCTGGGTAAGAAGGGCTTGATACACCTTTGACAAAGGGGCATGAAGTTTGATATATTATTTTCTAACCTAATTATGATGAATTTTGGGTGTTCAAGAGGTATCAGGTTGGGATATGTTATTGATGTTCGAGAGTGAGGTGTTGTCTGTCTTATCATACTTCCGAGGTGTGAGCTGCCTTGTCAGCCTTTTCGGCTAAGATTCATCTTTTTGACTTGCGACCCCTTCTTCAATTTCAACCCCTACCTCCCGAAACCCTCTAAAATGAAGGTAGTACTCGCCTCCCGTCGAATCTCTGATATAAGGCAATAAGTTCTTCTGCTCTTCATTTGACGTACAATTTGTCATAGGGACAGATTTCTCCCTCCATCTTCCAATGAAATTGCTAGCTGATTCACCAGAGTTTTTCTTGAGCAGTTCCAAGTCTCGATGGGTAACTTCCAGATCTTCGTTAGACTTGTATAGAGTTATGAATTCTAGAGCCACATCTTCCCAACTACGTATTCTAGATTCTTTGTGGGATAGAAACCATCGGAGGTCGCTTTCTTTGAGATTTTGTTTGAACAATTGAGACATTCTTTCTTCTGAGGCCCCGAGGAGAATCATGGCGCGATGGTAGCTGCATTGGTGCATAATTGTAGGTTTGCTGCCTCCAAACTTTTCAATGTTTGATATTTTGAACTTCTCTAGTAGTCAGGTTTTAGGATAGGGAGACGTGTGAGTGTTATACGTATAGTTCCCTAAGATTTAACTTGGTCGAACCTTTAAGACGCCAACCTTAGGACTTCTTTGAACCTGTTCAATTCTTCTTCTTTGGGGTCAACGGATACTAATAGATTACCCCCTGTTTGGCAAGATTCGATATCGACAGCTGAGCTGGTGACGGCTCATTGGCAGGTGGGGCACGCGAGACATGCTGATGTTGGAGGAATTAAAATAAAATACTGGATTATTTTATTTATATGATCATTGGGTTTCAATAAAAAATAATTATGGTGTATCTACATGCGAGATTTAAGGTTTCATACGTTTGCAATTTCTTCTGGCTTGAACCGTAGAGATTTGATCTCTTTCTTGTTACATCGATTCGTGTCGTAAATCTACTGATGTGCTAGACACAAAATCAAAATGATTTTTTTCAAAATATTAACATTGTCAAAATAAGATTTTTTGTGATATTTAATATCTTTCGGCCTCTGGAACCTATATAAAAAAATTCAACCCCATCCGATCAACGGTTCTCAAGTTATGGCTCTAACAAGTATATACCATGACGTGTCGCACATTTTTTTGCGCAGATGAAATCGTGTGTTCTTGAATTGATTTCATCCCCAAACCTTCATATCCATGAATCCAAAAGTATTATATCAGGATTCAGGTATATAATAACACTTTCTTATTTAATTCACCTTCTTGATTCGATTCTAGATCTAATATGTGTTGTCGAATCTACTTCGTGAATCACTAATTTGTAAAGATGCGTGAAGTAGACAAATTAAATGATATCCTTATGACTTGAAATTTTGTATGCCTTTTCTTTTATATGTTAGGAGCGTGTGGTTCCGATTTCATAATTTTTGGACCCTCCAATTGTGAGTAATAGATTTTACAACATGAGAGCTTTGAAAGAGACCTCGAGATCTTCCATGCTATTCATTTAAGCCAATACATGTCATTGGTTTATGGCCACCAATGATCATGACCTTACCACTCCTTTTTAATGATTTTTCTGATCTACATTGATCTCAAACTTATTAGGAGACACGGGGTTGCTTATAAAGGCTATCACGGGAACCCCTGAGAGAAATAGGATACTAGTTACCTACATAATTAGGAATCCTAATTAAACTCTATAATTAATTCCATAATTCTATAAATTATTATTCATTCAATTAAAGAATAATAATTTCACTCTAGTCGACTATCTCAAAATTATAATTTCAAGCTTTTTGTTATTAAATTCTTAATAATCTCCCCACGTTAAGATTACAGATACTAGTCGATTAAATTAAATTACTGATAATTATATTTAATCGACCTCTTGTAAATTTCTTGAGGCCGTTTGCTTAACTTATTTGATATGTCGGATAATTAAATCCACCAGTCGGGCTTGACATAATCAAAACTTATAAGCTACATCAAGAGGGTATCATCAATCTCTATACCGAGACGTGGATTCCATTTATAATTAACTTTCACCATACACTAATCACCATTACCCAATCTACCAGGATTATTGATCCATAAATGAATCTCACCCAATACGTCAAAAGTAATGAACAGTTGATGCACGTGACCATCAATTATGTACGGATTAAGAGCTTAAGCACTCATAACAACCATGAGATATTCCTTGTCTTATATAGTTAGTTTAAAGATAATTATCTCTAATTGGTCATGTTTAATACACACAATGTGTACTAGCAAAATCTCTGAAAACTATTCCGTTTCCAGTAATCAAGATAGACCTACTAAAATAGTGTGCTACAGTCCTACTGATGGTGTGTCCATCTGCATCTAAGATTTTGAACCAAACTTATTTTCTACAAGGACTGATGATCTAATCTTTCGTGTGTAAGCCGAACTCTACACACCAAATCATCTACTGTGTAGAATAAAAGACACCTATGCATAAATATATAAAATAATATGATGCAAACATCACTTGTGGAGATTATCATTAAATAGACATACTAAAATTCACTAGCGAACCATGACATTTAGTATACAATCCCAACAATCTCCCACATATACTTAAAGACATGGAACCGTGCATCTAGAAACCATACCTCACAATTAAAGTAATAGGCTTACGAGTTGTCAACCAGTGCAATCACAACCACTAGAAACTCCCTGATGTACAATGTTTTATATAAGGCGTATTGTACACTGGTTGGAATCTTAAATATGATTGAATACATGTGTTAGTAACCTACAAGTTACTTATCTCTTTACTTGGCAACCAAATATATATTCGCTAATCCTTTTTTGGTACTTGAATATTTATTCTATCAAAACCAATGTTCTATTTTAGAGTAATACAAATTCCAAATCTGAAAGAGGAAAAGTCTTTCTTGGAATATTCTATAATAAAGTTTAGAAAGAACAACATCAATATGAAAACTTAGATAAGTAAAAGTACATTATTTCTCGTGATCAAATGATAATTTGATCCTAAAAATGTAATATAATTTTCTAATGTTTTCATATTGAACTGATTGGACTACCACACTATAACTGTATGCAATATCCCTACATCGCGTGCGAAGATAAATTTATTTATATATCTAGTATCTAAAAACACCACCACGCTTCTATCACCCCTTTCGTACACACTGGACACATCCAACCACTTATAAAAATCATGAATTTGATTACCTCTCTTACTAGATTCACTTGCAACTAATGGGTTTGACTCCACCTTGCTGAATCTATATGGTACCAAATATCATAACTTTTTCAAGAATATTATGAATTCTTATGAAGGAATAACTTATTATAGTTACAGGGTTTGTTATCTTCTTCTCCATGGGTCACGATGGGTGACAATCATAAGAATAAGAAACGACCCCACTATGATAAAGTTATCCCTTTACGGATGAACAAATCGTGATGCATTTATATGGTTTTCACTATTATGAGAATTGATAATCCTCCCACTACAATAAGATAGTAGAATGTCATACTCATTTCTTTATGATGTTTTCAGTTATACCGGTGGTATGAAAGAAGTTCAAATAAGCCTATTAGACTTTCATTTGTTCCGAACAATGCTTTTGGGAATGTGGTATAGAATATAGATTTAAATATTTTTCCTCGTTCCAACTTGTCAGGTTTTCTCCCAATACAAGTATTTCACTACCCATTATATAAACTACTGGAATTAAGTTGAAAGCAACCCACTATCTTTAACGGGAGTAAAGAAAACTAACATGGAAAATAATTTTGACGTAAGTGTATCTATATCTTATGAATAACCATCATGAATCTTATCACGTGTGAAAGAAACTTAATTCTTCTTTCTTTGACACACTGTTACTGAAATTAACTCGTGCAATTATCTTCATGGATATTATCCGAGCTACTAATCTGTAATTATTAAATTCCCAAATAGGTAGTTATATAATTACATCAATAATAATAAACCAGCTCTACTATTTCTGTAGCTATAATACCTCCTGTTCATTTTCCTTCTAAACCATATTCATTAACTAGAAGTTCTTCCACTTTCGATGAATATGAGAACCCACCTTCTATTAGTTTAGAATCAATTTAGATAAAAATGACATGGGTATTTGGTGTTATGGATATATTATGGTTTATAAAGAATATTCTTATCCTTTTAGTTATAAATCATGAATATTATCCAAAAACTACAATGTACTAAATATGAGATTTATTTTATAATGATTATCTGCTTTAGTACCAAAGGTGAATATACGGTTTATTACCATTAACAACACGTATGTTATTAAAAGAAAACAAATATCCATCCATAAAAAGAGTATAAGCGGAACCAAAGTTCCTTCTATTCTTAGATACTTATAAACGATCATTTAAAATTAATCTCTAATTATCAAAACTGAGACTTACATATCCCACTGCTATTACAAATTCCTTGTAGTAGACAAATTCGCCTATGACTAGTTGATTGGTTTCATGGAACCAATGATTAATGGCTCATGAGTCTACAATCCTGGTTATCGTTGAACAAACCATTAAACATTATTCAACTTTTTTTGGCAAATAAAATGTATCTACCTTGTTCTTTTAAAGAAGACAATCTTATTCACCCCTACTAGTATTCTGACTGCTCTTAGTGAATTCACTTGAGATTACACAATTCGCTAACCATCTTTGAAACTTGTCTACTGTCTGAATTCCAACGTAATAGTTTTTTATTTAACTGTAGCTTCTATCAACCTTTCAGCAAAGAAGTGTAGTTATTTCAGTAACTTGAATATTTATATGATATCATGATAAAACCTTTTGTTGGGGAGGATATCGATGTGGAATTTTCCTTTATTTTCACCTCTTTAGATTTCTAGTTCCTTCAGATGAGAAATCACCATCAAAACATAATCTTATAACTTAGGTTGTATTAATAATTTGATATTCCTTTAAAGTCATTCAAGGCAACCTGACTAACTATATGCCCTGATTATCAAACATTAGATGTGAGATTATAATTATATTATAGGCAACGGACAATGATTAATATTGATATCACGGTATATATGTCTTAATGAACAAGTCATATTGTGTCATACCATTAATCGTTTCCACTTATATTCCAAATCTTTGTACAGAAATCTTATAATGTGACTATTCAAGACAACATCGAGAAAATACACATATGAATTTCTCTATCGTCAACACTATGTCCAATTTAAATTTAGTCCTTTTAATTATTACCATAAGGTATATAAAACTAAGTATGAAATAAATGGATATTGGAATTACCATTTACAACTAGAGAATCACATAATAAAGAGCATATTATGACAAATAATTGACTTTGAATACAATTTAAAGTTGGTTCCCTCTGCTATTATAAAATAATTCGTCAGCATCCTAATTACCATTTGAATAGAATTCCTCTTTGAAGAACCTATTATACATAATCACATTAGGCAGGCCAATTCCTTTAATTTTTCCATCTAAGCTAAGACTATGCCAAATAAAATTAATAGGTGACAATTTGGTCCCACTAAATAATAACATTCCTCTTTAGAGAACCTACTACAATTTTGTGTATAAGTATATACCACCAACTAATTTTATACTATCCCATATCACATAGAATCCTCCTTTGGGGGCCGTCCATATGAATATGAGCCCAAAACTATCCGTAAGGAAATTAACACTGGCTACCACAATAATTATTATTCCTCTTTGGAGGACCTACTTGTTATTAAAAACTTACAAACCGTTGGTGGAGACCGTGTGATTTGTTTGTGACCAAATCCCTCCCCTACTTAGTAATTTAAAACTTTTTTAAGGGTTGTCAAAATGAGAAGTTTAATTTTAATGTTTTAAAAAAAATGGGTAACTGATGCATGTCAAAAAATTTGGTTGCCCAAATTTTTGCCCATCTAAAACATGTCTAATAAATACAAATTTTAAATTCCCTTATATTCACAAAATACATTCCAAAATTTAATTTATATTTTCTAATTACACAATAAAAACCCATAATTTTAAAAAAATTAAATTAAACATATAACCATGGAGACCATTCAATTTTAAATTTGTCCAATTAAAATAATGGAATTTTTCAATTTATTTATTCAAATTATAATAATCAATTTCCTTATTAAGTATCCAAGAATAATTAAATCGTTTTAAATTAAAATAATTTTGGAAATTAAATTTAATTTGAGTAATAAATAAAACTATTAAATTTAATATATTTAAAATGAACCACCAAAAAATTTATTTCCCAAGAAAACCATGATCTAAGACCAGGTCCAATAATATTTTCCATGTTGTCCAATTTAATGGGTCCGCTAAAATTAATTAATTTTAATACACCATTAAATAAAACACAAATATTAAATAAGAACCATAATCACAAAAGAATTAAAAAGCAAGAGATACAATCCATAAACAATAAGGAAACTGAAATAGGTCCCTCTCCATTATGGTCTCTAATTATGTATCTTATGCAATCATTTACTCCGCAGATCATTCCCATGTAAGGAACCATACCAAGTAGGAAATCTAAGCTGAGTCGAAGTTTACCCATACTGTGCCACCACCACTAAAATACTTCGGGAGGTTTCTCATGCCAAAACAACACATAATCGCACCACTGCACCATGTTTCCATGGCACCTAGTATGTCTATGATGTATATCGTGACACTCCTGTGTGATGTCATAATCACTAACTCACACTCCATGGTCCGGTACAACACAATAAGATTCCACCAAAACTTTCCAAGTTGTTGTCTGACAAATCTCATTCGTCCCTAAAATTGCCTTCGATGCCTGGCTCAACAATCGATGTAGATTTCGACGAGCCAAAAAAATTACATGTAATAATTACAACCATATCTAATGATCTACAACTAAAAAAATAATTATTACAACCCAATCACAGACAGAAAAATAACTACGCATAAACTATTGTAGGATTCAATCACATAAAATTAATAAATATGAATCGGATCATAATGGAGGGACAAGACTTATGAATCTCTGCAAAAAAAAATAGATCCTAGATCTAACATTCATTCAGGAATAAAACCGAATCGATTAAACCGATTTTGATGGATAATAAGGATTGCTCAATTATTATGTAAATCAAAATCCTGCTCTGATACCAATTACTGGAGGACTTAAAATAAAATACTGGATCATTTGATTTATATGATAATTGGTTTTCAATAAAAAAAATATTTATGGTGTATCTACATAGGAGATTCAAGATCTCATATCTTTACAACTTCTTCATGCTTGAACTGTAGAGATTTGATCTCTTTCTTGTTACACAGATTCGTGCCGTAAATCTAACGATGTGGTAGCCACAAAATCGAAATGATTTTTTTGAAAATCTTAACAGTGTAAAAACAAGATTTTTTGAGATTTTTTTCTATCTTTCGGCTTTTGGAAAATATAAAAATAATTTCATCCCCATCCGATCAATGGTTCTCAAGTTATGGCTCTAACAAATAGATACCATGACATGTCGCGCATTTATTTGGGTGGATAAGATCATGTGTTCTTGAATTGATTTCATCCCCAAATCTTCATATCCATGAATCAAAAAGTATTATATCAGGGTTTATGTATATTATAACATTTTATTGAAAATTTAATTCGCATTATTTATCCGTTCTTAGTTCGATTCCAGATATAATCTGTGTTATCGGATCTGCTTCATGAATCACTATTTTGTAAAGATGCATGAAACAGGCGAACCAAACGATCTCTGAATGACTTGAAACTTCTAAAGCCTCTTCTTTTATATGTCAGGAACTCGTGGTTCCAATTTTATAATTGTTGGACTCTCCAATTGTCCGTAATCGATTTTACAACACGAGAGCATTGAAATAGACCACGAGATCTTCCATGTTATTTGTTTAAGCCAATACATGTCATTGGTGTGTGGCCACCAAGTATCAAGACCCTACCACTCTTTTTTAAGTAGTTTTCTGATTTTTATTGATCCTACACTTATTAAGAGACAAGGGGTTGCTCATATAGGCTAGCACGGGGATCCCCAGGAGAAATAGGAGACTAGTTTCCTACATAATTAAGGATCCTAATTAAACTCTATAATTAATTCCATAATTCTATAAAATACTATTCATTTAATTAAAGAATAATAATTGCACTCTAGTTTACATCTCAAAATTATAATTTCAAGCTCCTCGTTATTAAATGCTTAATAATCTCCCCATGTTAAGATTACCGATACCCGTCGATTAAATTAAATTTCTGATAATTATATTTAATCGACCTCTTATAAATTCCTTGAGACCGTCTTCTTAAATTATTTGATATGTCGGATAATTAAATCCACTGACTGAGTTTGACATAATCAAAACTTATAAGCTACATCAAGAGGGTATCATCAATTTCTATATCGAGACGTGGATTTCATTCATAATTTACTTTCTTCATACACTAATCATCATTACCCAATCTACTAAGATTATTGATTCATAAATGAATCCCATCCAATAGGTCAAAGTAATGAACAATTGATGCACATGTCTATCAATTATGTCCGGATTAAAAGCTTAAGCACTCATAATAACCATGAGATATGCCTTATCTTATATAGTCAGTATAAAGACAATTATCTCAATACACACAAAGTGTACTAGCACAATAAGTCGAAACTATACCATTTTATATAATGAAGATAAACCTAATAAAATAGTGTGCTACAATCCTACTGATGGTGTGCCCATCTTCATCTAAGATTGCGAACCAGACTTATATTCTAGAAGGACCGATGATCTGATCTTCCATGTGTAAGCCAAACTCTACACACCAAATAATCTATTGTGTAGAATAAAAGACACCAACGCATAAATATATAAAATAATATGATGAAAACATCACTTGTGAATATTATCATTAAATAGACATACTAAAATTCACTAGTGAACCATGACTTTTAGTATACAATCCCAACAGTTAATACTTTTCCGGAACCCCCCACTAGTTCTGGTTATGGTAGACCCATAGAACGGGGAAAGAGGATTTGGGGCTCTAAAGCCTTGGGAGTCTGAACCTAGTGTCGTTGCATTTTCTAAACTTCTGCCTGAAGATTGTCGATCTTATCATTGAGTTGAGCAAGGACTACCATCACATATGGTTGGGCATTTGTAGTCTGGTAAATGTTCTGCATGAATAGCCCTTGAAGGGATTCATCGAATTCTGTAAAAGCGGTAGAGGAGCAGTGGAGCTTCAGGGAAGCTTGATGAAAGTCCTAGGCCAATAGGGAGCCAGGACAAGATTGGAGTATGCGATCGCACATGATAAGGAAATATGATTTTTATTTTTATTTCAATGAAAATAGGAATATTTCTGGTATATAATTTTTTTGATTTTTTTAAAAAAGGAGAAAATATTTTTGGTCTTTTTGAAAAGGAGAAATGGAAAGTCCTCAGTGTAGTAAGGCAACCCGAAAGTCCTCAGTATAGATTTGGTACGCGATGCAATACACAGTTTGACCTATTTCCAGACTCACTGACAGGGTCCTATTTTAAAAATGGGAAAAATAGCATGAAAATTTGGGTAGTAAGGCGACTCTAAATTTCGACAGAGTTTTGCATTGAAATCGACAGATTAGGTATGAGTTTCCTAGGGTAGATGCCTATATGAGGTAGATGCATTGGCGGGTTAGTGGAAAGGTTCCCCCCTTTGGCGTGACTTCCACGATATACCTCTTGCCTATAAGGGCAATCACTCATCTGTACGTGTGGAAAATCCATTTGATATACCTAAGTATACGTGAATTGCCTCAAGATATACCTCATAAGGATGGTACATGTGAGAAAGAATTCAATATGCTCGATGTATGCGAATGATTTCCCTGCTATATACCTCTCATCGTGAGTTCGATCAAAGCGGTATGTTGCAGGGGGAACTATTCGATATATGTCGAACGTACTAGGCCAATGGGAGGTGCAAATCATATCTTTTAGGTTAAATGCACCCCGCATGACTAGCACCCATCACGAAGTGAACCTCTAGTACGGGATAAAACTTTGGTCAATATTGTGATGCTCAAGTGACGTAGTGTGCAAGAATGCATGAGTCTTAATTAGCATTTTATGGAGAATTTTATGTATGCTAAGTGAGAGAAATACTACCACTATGAAGTAAAATATACAAGTAATAAGGGATAAGGGGGATATACATGGAGAGCAATACTAGCAAGTATGTACATGAATCATGGACACTACACAAAACATGGTGATAAATACAAAATGTGAGACATGTGAATATACACAAATGACTAGTAAACATGTGCTAAGTGAGGGGGACATGTGAATATGTGTGATTGAAGAAAGTATGTGGATATATAAAAGTGAGAGAAATGTGAAAGTGTATGCTAGTGTGACTATAATTGGTGTGTGAAACATGCGAGTGATCATGAAACTATATACGAGTGAGAAGGATGTGAGAGTATGTGCTTGTGTGACTAATATGGTTATCTTTAATTGATGTGGATAACATGGTGAGTATATACAAGTGAGTGAAGCGTGAAGCATGCGATAGGGAGATGGTATATATATGTGATGATAAAATATCATAATAAAGAGAAAGATATAAACATCATGATATTAACGAGGCATGTATACAACATGTAAGTATGAGAGTAAAAAAAAGTATACAAGTGGAGGTATATGTACGCATGTAGAAAATAGATATAAAGGAGAGAAAATGAAACAAAACCCATGTGATGTAGAGTCTAGTCATCTAAAAAAAATAAGTCCCTAGTAGAGTCGCCACTATGGCCATCCGGGGATTCCTCCGACGCGGGCTAGTCCCAAAAGGGAGAGAGAAAATAGGGAAATCTCTCTCCGCGTGTGGGGATTCGAGGATAGGAGTCCTTTTTTTGCCACTTGGCAGTCTTTGTGGGATGTCATGAATATAAATCAGCCATCGTCAAAAGGGGAGAAAAATGTAGAGAATGGAGTCGCCAACCTATTTTACTCAAAACAGGTAAAAGAATGTGTCGTCCCCAAAAGAACGACATCAAAAGACAAACTTATGCAAATGAATAACCAAATGAGGCGAGGGTCCGAGGACTAAGTTACGGAATGGAAAGGTGTTAGGCACCCATCCCGCCCTTTCGATATCTCATGGGCTATTATAATGTTCTCCTTTTTCTCCACGACGTGACTCATATATGCAATGGGTGCGATGTGAAAATAAGTGAAAAAAGGAATCATCATATTCACATCATGGGAAGGACGAAAAGAAGTCATCCTAAGGAGTACATGAAAGAAAGAGAACAACTAAAAATATGATGTTACTGTCCACTGAATCACGATTCACTATGAGAAAGTGAATGTGCATGCTAGTGGGAACACTGATATGTATGCGTTTGAATATGCACAATACTACTAAATATAATATATAAACAAAGGTAGCACAATGGGTAAAATAGGACTTGAATCTTGATAATGACTCGGAACACCTATATATCCATAATAGGCAACAAAGTCAATGTAGTTTGACAAATTAAAAGGGTGGGGTTTAATCCATAAACCCAAATTTAGGAATACTCTTTAATTATTTTGGAAAGAGGTGCTCAAGTGCAAAAGTGTGGAGAATATGAGGAAATCCTACTTTTGAAGTTTATATGTAAACCCTATTTTTGTCTTTTTTTATTTTATGAAAATATATTATGTGAATACTAGTAATAGAAAATGATATTAATTGATGTGAGATAATGGAGTAAGACTAAAAGATATCAAAAATGGAAGAAAGTGAATAAATCATACTAATTAAATGAATTAGAAAATAGTGAGAGTATACCTCCTAAAATATTTTTCTACTGATTTTTTTGGAGGAGGCTGATTTTATGGTGATGGGATAATGATGAAGTGGGGGTGAGGTAAGTGGTAAAAGGTGGTATAAAGTGAGGCAAGAAAGGTGAAAGGAATGATGAAAACCATGATTTTTTGGAGTGACGATGCACGAATTTTGAGGAAGGAATGGACTGATTGCTGAAAAAGGGGGTCCTTGGGAATAAGGTCATGACCTATCTAAATAGTAAAAATTAAGATTCTAGTGGATTGACGATTGACATAGGCCCTGGCATGCTTATCATCATACCCTTGGATTGATGGCGAAGTAAAGTATTCCCTTTCCTATAGGCAGCAGGTTTGGGTGCCTATAGGCAGTCCAGAGAGGACTTTCTTGAAAAAATGGGCATAAATGCAATCCGTAAGTCCAAATCATGCACGGACGGGACCGTTGGAAAGGGTATTTAGAGACTTATGAAAATATATGGCCACTCTGGGGTTTTAGAATTGGATAATGTCAAACGGGTCTCAAAAGTTCCCCATGGCCTCTAGATGAGGGTTCTTGGTGTAAAAAGGTGAGAATGCGTGAACCGTAAGGCCAATTTGTGTGTGGATGGTTAAAAAGGGCATTTAGAGCCCTATAATTGCAATGATCTTCACTCGATTCAGAGAGATGGCCAAAGTTAACCAGGGTTCGGGAGTGCCCGGTGGCCTTTGGTTCAGGGCTTGGAGTAAAAATGTGAGCATGCGCGAACTGTGAGGCCGATTCGCGTACGACATGGATAGTTGAAAGGGTATTCAAATCCCTATGAAGCATCACTCAGGTCTGAGAGTTGACCAAGGTCAAATGGGACTCAGGAATGCCTGGTGATTTCTATATCAGAGTTTGGAGAAGGACCTAGGGTCTTAGGGTGGGAGGAGAAGTGTTAGGGACCTAAGGAGGTATTATGAGGATACTAAGATAGGGTTTCGGCGCTTATTTTTACTTTTTGGCACAAATGGGCTTGCAATGGAAGAATGTAAAAAGATTATATTAGGCTTAACTTTGAACTTCCAAAATAATGGCCTAATCTTATTTCTCAACTTTAGTCAAGTTACTCTATGTCTCAAGTCGACTTACTATAACTTCTAGTGCTTAACATTTTGACATTTGTTTTCGGTATTCGAACAAAATAAATAATTTTGAGATCATCCACAATTTATTACTGATGAAAAGTTGAGTAATTTTAACTCAGATAAATTTAAAGCTCTCAGAAATGATGAATGGCACAAGAATCTCATTGGGTTAAACCTCCACATTTATTCATTTAAGTTTATTAACTTTTGTTTCAATATCCATTTTTGATCATATTATATGGCTAATGTATAAATTTTCTTAAGTTGAGAGAATTGTGAAGAAGTTTCAAAACTTAATTATATTAAAAATCTTTTTATTTTTTATTTTTTTATTTTTTTCTCTTCAATTTTTATTTTATTTTTTTCTCTTCATTTTTATTTTATTTTTTCAAACATAATTCTAACCCCCAAACGTAATTTTTACATTGTCCTCAATGTATTCTCAAATAAGAATATTGGTAGTAAAATAATAAGGTAAAGAAGGAAAATGATGATCTTACCCATGAACTCCACTTTTACTACCAATTTTCAGTCGATCTCACATTCATTTCATTATAAATCAAAAGCCTGAATAATTGGGAATCAACCAATATATAAGATATACACAGGTATGTACACAATGAATTTAATGTAATTATGATGAGGCGCTAGCAATATATGGCCTGAATGTTCACACGTGAAGATAATTCCACACTGTAAGGCCAAATAATAATTTAAGTCTATGTATCCTTCACATTGTTCTAAAAAACCCGCCTAGGCTCCGCCTAGGCACGCCTAGGCTTGAGGCTTGGGAGAAACGCCCCGCCTTAAGATTTTGACGCCTTATGCTTGGTAAAACCCTTAAGGCATACTTTTTCTCTAAAAACAACAATGCTTTAGTGAAACGATATCGCATTTTAAAGATTTTTTTGCAAACCGTACCATTATCTCATCCAAAATAATCAAATAGTATTTTTATTTGCAAATATTCAGACATATTTTTATGATATTCACAATTTTAGTATTTTAATAGCCTTGTTATGGTTAAAAAATATTAAAATATATTAAAAAGACCTAAACGCCTTTTCACGCCTTTTTCCGCCAAGGCCCGCCTAGGCTTCTAAGGCTTAAGGCTTGGCCTCCACGCCTTGATCACGCCCCGCGTTTTTTAGAACCTTGATCCTTCACAATTGAGAATGAAAATATATATTCCAAGTCTGACGAAACTTCAGTCACGTCCTCAATCTCATCGAAACACTCAAATGACCAGGATGGTGTAAATTATGCAAAAGGATAATGTGATGTGATAAAATATGAGTCACTAGGTGGAAACTCTTGAAAAAATTTCTTAACCACTCCTTTAAGGATCGATAAGACCTTACATGTCAGCACGTTCTCTAAAATCTTGGGTTTTGGTTCACAAAGTGAGTCCAATAAATATTTGACTCCAATAGTGATATCTTCATTAACCTACCCAATATATTTTTCAAATTCTTCGAGATTGAGATATAGAGACAAATTAGGGGTCCAAACTACTAAATATATGGTGTCACTATCCTGTGGGGTAGTGGCGTCGAACACTGTCTGAACATACTTAACTTCATTATCTCCATCATCAGATGATTGCCTCTCTAAATCGAACATAATTTCATGGTCATTTTCCAAATGATAGGTATATTTGTCATCTACCACATCTAATGACTGCATCGGAGGTAGCCAAAAAGGGTCAATAGAGAGTGATAGATATTTGTGTGGATGGGTTTAGTAAATGTTTTGCGTCTAAGAACATATTCAGGAGGTCCTGATTATCCTTTCAACCAAAAAGTGCAATTTTGCTCGTCATTGTTCTTCGTATGAAGCTACAAAAAACTTGGGCACTACTTTCTCTTGTCAAATGGTCAAAGGAGCTATCCTCAAGGAGTGTTTTTAAAAATTCAGATGTTATTTGGAGATTTTAGGAATATCTACGTAGGTTTTTCTATTCGAGTATCCTCTTCTAAAATGAGATCCAAGGGCCTCTATTTATATGGTAGGAGGTTTGGAAAAAAAGACAAGTATGTTAATTTCACTTTTACTTCATACAAGATAAAATGTTCGATTCGACAAACTTGAGTACATTCATTTGGACTAATGATAGACATCTTTGATTATATAATTATGATTAGAGTTAAGAGGGTTCTGACGTAATAGTCCAACATTGGAAATTTAAGGGACCATGTCGTAATACATGGGATATGATGGATGACGGTACAAACCCATGTAAAAAGCAATAATTACCCCGTACTTCTTCTAACAAACTATCCAACAAAAAATAATTATTCAACTGCCAAACCAAACAAAACCAATAATTATCCCCTACTCCTTCTAACATCTAAAAGATTTAAAAGACAATGCATAACAATTATATAAAAATGTTATTTAAGGTAAAGAATAACTGGTTCCGGCGATCCAAGAAGGAAATTAAATAGAGTCATCTGAATGTGTGATTAGACCAAATTGGTCCTAGAGCCTCGGTGTATTCTTTTACACGTACATTTGTTGATTAGTTTCTTTGAAACGATTTTCATAAAATAAAGAAAAAATTAACGTCCTACATGGTACAAAAATCAACATTACTGATATTCTCAAAATTTGGAAACTCTAAGTTGGTGACAAGGTTCCGTTATGAAAATTAACCTTGATCAAACTCAAGTAGATCAGTGGATAGGAAATTTTTGAAATTGAAATTGGGAATCCACTGATCTCCTTGAGTTTGATCAAGGATAATTTTCATAACAGAACAACCTCGTCAACAATTTTGAATTTCCAAATTTTGAGAAAATCGGTAATGTTATTTTTTTTTCCCGTGTGAGACGTTAATTTACCTTCATTTTATGAAGATTATATCAATGAAATTGATCAACAAGTGTATATGTACAGGAACACGTGGAAATTGAGCTGGATCAATTTGGTCCAATCATAAACTCGGGAGACTCTATTCTCAAATGAAGCATCTCGTGAAAGGTGTTCATGACCCCCAACATTCTATTGAACATAACATAGTATCAAAAGTTAATGACTCTAAATCAATATTTATTGGCAGGAAAATTCAAATTGTTCCTTAAATAAGATTAGATACTCTCCATCATTAGTGTACATGCTAATGATGGAGAGTCCCTGATCTTATTTAAGGAACAATTTTCATTTTCCTACCAACAAATATTAATATGGAGTCATGTAAGTTCACTTTTAATAATACGTTTTGATCAAGCATAAACTTTTCATAAGCTACTTCTGCAAATGAATAGGGTAAAATTGCTATGTATTCTTATTGAACAACACACATGTATTACATAAGCAAATTTTTTAAATGTCACAAGTAAACATATATAAATCATATTAAACATTCAAAAATTAAACTAATCATACATACATCAAAATAAAACGCTAATATAGTGTCAATATCATAATAAGATACAAATAAGATTGATAATGATTATATAATGTTTTGATACTTAATTTTCCTCTAAATCAACTAAAAGATCCTTCAATTTAGGGTTGTCATCAAGAGCAGATTGGAACTATTTTGGAGTCTTTAATGCGTTTACTTGAGTAGTCATACCCTTTGATGCATACAAAATAATAAACCAATTTCCATCGTTTATGCACTTCAACTAGAATACATTTCTTTATGTTCTGAAAGGCACAACTAAAAGGCTCGTCGACTATGCGATCTTTACTATTCAGCTTTGATAAATCTACCATAATAAGTTTGGAGTTAGGATCAATTTTACAAGCATTTGTAGTATCCTCCACCTTCACCCAATCACAATAGAATATAGTTTTCATGAGATCAAAGTAATTGAGTTCTAGGATTTTTTGGATTATCCCATAATAGGTTAGTATCATATCTTTTGTATTTTTATTGGTTTTGCTAGCCATACAGGTGGTCAAGGAAGAAATTGAAATTCATCTGTTTTGCATTAAAAGTTTTTCCTCATATGGTTATGGAACGAAATAAAAATCGTTGGTGCGAAATTTCTTAAACTTTTTCGTACGAAAACTAGGACCTTTTGCTAGGCTTTCAAGCCTTGTAAAGACATCACCTCTTTTTGCAAGATGCATTTATTAATGAATTTTCATTAAGGCATGTTTTTACCACACATGAATAAATAACTGCACACATAAGAGCTGAAAATTACCTCTTTTGATACTCATGCCCTAAAATCAATTGTCGTGCAATTTATCATTTGATTTTGGTCAATTTAATTCTCGTACTTCCTATGGGTAAATTGTAGAGTTTAGATCATAAAATATAAAATACATATAATCAAAGAAAAATAATTCAGTAAATACTCACTCTTTCTAGTTTTCGGCTTCATCTTGAGATTTGAAGACATAATGACATGGTTGCTCGTATTGTAGATTTGTGAGTTTCATCTCTTTAGGGTTCTCAAAATCAATTCATCCTTAAACTCGTCAGGTTCCTCGATCACTCCTTCTCCACGAGGATTGAACCTCCTCACCTCTTTTCCTAGCATATGTTCCCTAGCGTATAACGATGATTCCACAGTTACGTATTCTTTTGTAATTGACCCTTCAATATACCGTGTATTATTTACATAATATTTTAAGGTTTTCATCAAGCCCTTAAAAGGATACATCCAACGATACCTAACGGGACCACATAATAAAGCTTCATTGCATAAATGCATAGGCATATGGATGCTGATATCTAAGAATAATGAAGGAAAGTATTTCTCTAATACACAAACTGCCTCGGCTAAAGTTGATTTTGCAGCTTTAATGTTCCTTATGTTTACCACTTTTTCGCAAAGTGGGATAAAATAATAACTTATTTGCATAATTGCTCAACGTAGATCTTTGTGTTCAGAGAAGAAATGTCGAAATAGCAAAGGGATTAATTGGATGATTGTGTGTTAGTCGTGAGACTTGCACTGTTTTAAGTCATTTGCTTGGTAGCTTACTATCCTAGGTAAATTATCAGAATAACCAGTTGGAGTCTTAAAGTTTAACAATATATCTAAGAGAATCTTCTTCTCACTAATAATCAAAGTGAAAGCAGCCTGGGGGGATAGAAATTCTTCCTATTGTAGGATCATTTTTTAACCACAGTTTCTTCTTTATTTTCATATCATGTATATCGTGGCGAGCACGCTCTCCATATTTTAAATGAGATCCACCAAGACATGTTCCTATTATATGTTTTGCAATATTCTTCTTTGTGTCCATCATATCAATTACATGGCTTACACGATGATCTTTCCAGTACGACAAATAAAAAAACATTGATCGTCTGGACTATGACATCGCTTTATTAGGCTCGTTCGGATCCCCCTAGCTTTATGCTTCAGGTTTACAAACTGAGGGTGTTTGCCTACGAAACTATTCCCTTGAATCGCAGTTGTTTCCTTCTCCTTAATCTGCTGACCCGAAAGCCAAGCAGGTGGCGTCTTGCGCTAGTCCCCAACAGTAAAAGAGTTAGACTTGTTGTTCCTGAAAGGGTGACTGGTCGATAGAAATCTACGATGACAAGTATAACACACCTTACCACTATCATATATCCTACTAACTTCTGTTTCCTCCCCACCTATGGGACATCCATAATAACCATGAACGTTACAAAAGGACAATATCCCATAAGAAGGAAGGTCCTGGATAACCCATATCACCATTACTTTAAGTGTGAATTCTTCACCCTTATTAAAGTCAAACTCCATCATGCCTTTACCCCATAACCCTTTAAGTTCTTTGATTAATGAGGCTAAGAATATATCAATATCATCGTTGGGAGCCTTTGGACCGGGTATCCATAAATATAAAAACGTGAACTCCTTTCTCATGCATAGTGTCGGAGGGAGACTTAAAGGTGCCATGAGAACTGGCCAATAACTCTGATTAGTACTTAAATTACCAAAAGGGTTAAACCCATAGATTGAGATTGCAAGATGGACGTTGTGCAGTTCCTTTGCAAATTAATGATGTCGTGCGTTCGAAATTTGCCAGATGAGTGAATCAATCGAATGAAGCATTAGATTCCCACCTACCTCGCATCGAGCATGCCATGTCATGGCCTCCGATATCCATGTTATAGTGAAAAACCATTTTAACTGTGGACCAATTGGAAAATATTTCAAACCTTTTGTGGTACTTATGAACACTTGCGATATTTTACAGCTTTCTCCTTTCCATTCTCATAAGCCATATATCTAGTCTCACTGTATACAGGACACTCATCCTTATGTTCGTGCTCGTTGAGGTACAATATGCAATCATACTTGCATGCATGAATAGATTTATATTTCAAACGCGAACCCCTCATGTTTTTCTTCATGGTAGGATATTTGTTAGGTAACATGTTCTCTTTCGACAGAATTTCTTTAACCCACTTAAGAACTTCGGGTACATTGTTTCCAGACAAACCAAATTGACTCTTCAAATTTTGCAAACCAATCATTGCATATAATACCGAGTAATCTTTATTAAAATCTTTATACAGTGTTCTAGTCGCATCGACTTTCAACCGTATGTATTCTGGATCTCCTTATTGTTCATAATCAAAATTTTCATTTACTTGGTCATAATGCGCATTATTTGTATTCATATGTTTGTGGTTTTTATAGTTGTGGACTCCATACGCATCATCAATTAAGTCGATCAATGGATGATGTGTTGGTGAATCATGTACCATTTCCATTCGTTGGGGTTCCATCATGTAGTCGGGTACTGACAATTCTTTCGAAACATAAGGTACATTTATTTTACCATGGTATGTCCATATTTTATAATCTTGAACAATTCACCACTTTATTAGATGCAACTCAACGTGTTCTAATGACTTGTATTTTCCTTTCATACACCGGGTGTACGGACATAGAATATTGTCATTTTTAAGATTTTTGTAAGTATATTTAACAAATTCTTAAACACCCTTTACATAATTATTTGTTATTCGGTTAGTCTCCCCATCCACTCTTTGTATTGTGAGAAACCCATTTAATAATCTTATTTCAGTCATGTGTTGATACATTAAAACAAATATCATGTTGCATTCAAGAAATTAATATGATTAAGGAAATGTCATGTTCCATTCAAGTGATATTATTACAACTAAAATGAAAAAATATTAATAACTTAAACAAAAAAATATTCTTACAATTGAAACAAAAAAAATTGTTATAACAACTGAAACAAAAAAAATATTAAAAGATATTTTTAGAACTTTACTAATAGATAAATTGGCCAAGTGGTAAAATAATTTGCGTAATTCCTCAATTCTCTCCCTTCCCTATTGTCAACGTCCACTCGTCCATCTTTGCAACCGTTGTATAATTCATCAAGCATTATATGAGCCTCAGCCTTCTACAAAGTCCAGTCGTGTACTTTAGTTCTGATAACTACGGAAATGAGTGTGCACACGCCAATAATCCTATTATTGTGAAGGTCCTTGAAATATAACTATTTGTCATAGTCACCGTGAGTGGTTGACGATGATCCAAGACCTGTGATAGGCGGGGGCACTGGTAAGGGGAATGTTGTAGTAGTAGGTATTTTGGAGGAAAACGTTGAAGGAGGCGGCATTGGGGAGGGGAATATTGAAGGAGGCAACATTCGGTATGGGAAACTTTTAGAGGGGGGAAGGGAAAACCTTGAGGATGAGGGTAAGGGAAACCTTGAGGAGGCATTGGGGGTCAATAACCTTAAGTAAAAAGAGTAATAAGTTTTCTATTTTAATTCGTCAAGAGTCCCAAGTTATTTTTAATCTCCTGAACATCCCCATTAGTTTTAGACTGTAGTTCTTCTTGGGACGATATACCACTCCTGATCGAAGAAAGCTCGTACAGGAGAGGTTCAGTGTGTTGTAATTTTATTTTTGGCATATGTGATTCAACACCTCTCGTCCTCCCCCTTTTGTCCTTCCCTAAGGTCTGGGTAAGGGCATCACTATCCAAGTCACCATAAGGGCTCGAACTTAACTGACTGCTAATGGACTATATTGATTACAGAGTCTTAGCCAAGTGTGGTGAGAATGTATTCTCTTTACCCCATCGAGAATGAACATATAAGTTGGTCATATTTGGTTGTTTATCGGCATCTCGACCATCCTTTTTCCTACTCCACCATTCATTCTTCAAATTTTCATAAGATTTGGAGCCCAGCCTATGGACATCAATTTTTTTCCCCTATTTTGTTTATTCTCCTCCCTCTGGACAAGATTTTTATCCTTCGACTCATTCTCCAAAAAATCATTACACTGCTCCACCGGCATTTCAACATTGTGAGGCACCCTATCTTTTAGAGCCAAAATATTTCAACTCGATGCATCCTTTCAAAAATAACTCTGCCGAAGGTTTCTTCGGTATGTTCGTAGTTGTTCAACAACCTGAGAAATAACCTTATTCTTTAACTTGTCGAGAAATTTTAACCGCTTACAATGTTGATCATAGATGCCATATTTGATGGCTTGATTAACAAGGTTCCAATTTTCTCCCCCGACTCCCACGTATATTTTATCCTACGACAAACACTGGATTTTAAATTTAATCAAGTTATTTTTACCACCGGTGGGGTTATTCCCAATAAGGGAGAACTAAATGGGCTTCTTTTTCATTTGAGCACAAGGTACCAGAAACGCTAGATGGGGGCGTTGGAACAACAGGTGTTTGTAGCCTACTCGTACTTGAAGTCGTACTTAGAGTAGGGGAATAAACCAGAGGTGGAGTTGTGAATTTCTTAGCGATTAGTGATGAGTATTTTGGTTTTTGTGCACAAGATGAGGATCCTCGTGGGGGTTTCACCTCATCTCTTGGAATCGTTTGGTCGTTGCCTCCCGACAATATCTACAAAAATGAAAAATCATAAGCAACTAAATAGTTATAATAATATGAAATTATAACTAACTAATCAAGTTTATGACTATATATATATATATATATATATATATACCTTTTCAGAGTAAGACTTTAGAATATGTTCGATGTGCCTAATCTCCATCCATTAAGTATTAATTGTTAAAAACTTAAGGATTTTTGCTCGTGGTCAACTAGGAGGAAGTGTATCTATGATTGATGTATAAATATCTATGACATGAACTAGGAATCCCATTTTTTTTAAATTTTTGGCAAGATTTAATTTTACGTGCATAGACGCTACACATTACAGTCTATGTCAATGCTCTCTATACGCAGTTGTATCCATAACGAATGAATTTTTTCTCTTCCTTCTCTGACAAAGTAAGCAAGATCAGGGCTACATCGAGATTATATTTGTGTAATATATCCTCTATAGTGTCATCCGAGCTTTCTAGTAGGGAAAAAAGAATACGATCGAATAGCTACTCTTACTGGAGATCAACTCCACGATTTGCAAGGTAGTTAAATTGCTCGATCTTCTTATTTCCATACCTATAAATATGAGTACCCTCTATATGGAACGCACTAATAAAATAGGTATATGTGTGATCCAATTGCAACCTCTCTTACTCTTGTTGCCAGTGATTATCCCTGTGCCTTATTTTTCCTGAGAAAAATATACAAGGGTGTGAATATGAGTCCTACAAATAAGGGCTCTAATTAATGAATAACTATTAATTCTAACATATGAGGTATAGGGGTATATTAGTTTGATTTTAAATTCTCCAACTTGAGCGAAGCTCATTAAAACCTTTAAGGGATCTGAATCCCCTTTCCAACGGTTCGTGCCATGCGTAAATAGGCCTCACGGTTAGCGCAAACGATCCATTTTACTCTGAATACTGATCTAGAGGCCACCAATCGCTCTTTAGCCCCATTTGAATCTGTTCAACTCTCCAACTTGATTGAATCTCAATAAAACTTGCAAGGAATCTGAATCCTCTTTCTAATAGTCCATGTCATGTGCGAATCTACCTCACGATTTGCACAAACGACCTATTTTACTCTGAAAAGATCACTGGGTAATTTTGGGCCCCGTTTGACCTTGGAAAACCCCTCAAACAGAGAAAACCTCAATGGAATCTTTAATTTCCCTGAATTCCCTTTCCAATGGTTCGTTTTGTGTGCGAATCGGCCTCACGGTTTGCACCAACGACCCATTTTATTCTGAAAACCCCTTATCCAGGGACCATCGGGGGCTTCCAAGACGAGTTTGACTTAGGTCAACTCCCTAACCTGGGAGTGGCTCACTGTATTCTTGAAGATTTCATAATTCCCTTTCCAACGGTCCCCGTTGTGCTCAATTTAGACTTACGATTTGTATTTTATGCTTGTTTTTTTTAAAAGACCGTTCCAGACTGCCTATTGGCACCCCAGACCCCCTGTCTGTCGGTAGGGTATACTTTCCTTGCCCAATAAGGCGGGAATTATGCCCATAGGTAGGCCAGGGTCCATGTCGATCAACACCCCAACCCTAAAAGTGCATTATATAAAGAGCCCATGACCTCACTCCTGGAGGAGGTCCCTTTCAGCAGTCAGCAAACATTCTCTAGAAAATGGAGCGTCGTTATTACAAAAAAAAAAACTTTTTCCAATATTCTCCCACCTCACTTTCCTATCACATATGGTCACTTACCTCATCCTACTATACCACTACAAAATCAGTGTACATACTTTCCAAATTCAGTAACAAAAGTCTTCTAGGAGGTCCATTTATAACCCTTTTCTAATTATTCATTCAGTATTATTATTCACTTAATTCTCATTTTATGATATATTTTAGTCTTGTTTCATTATCTCACATCAAGTAATATTCATTTTTATTATTAGTATCCAAACAACTTATTTTCATAAAAACTTGAAAAGAAAAAAGAGGGTTTACTTGTAAATTCCAAAAGTAAGACTTCATCATTTTCTTACACTTTCACACTTGAACACATTTCCTTGAAAAGAACTCAAACAAGAGTCTTAAATTTTGATTTATGAGTTAAAACCCATGCCTATGATATATTCAAAATACGCGGACTTTGAGGCCCCTTGGGCTACGTAGGCGTCCCGGGCCAATCCTGGGATTCGAGTCCTCTCTTTATCATCTCTCTCCATTTTATGCCTTTTATATTATGTTATATCTATTTTGTGAGTCTTTAATTCCTACATATTTTTGTCTTTTCTGATATACACATTCATTTTTCCATAGCTGTGGCCATCCCCGATCCTCACCGTGCGGGCGGTCGCGCGGAGGACAAGAATCCTCGGGTCCCGCGCATCCCTCTCGGGAGCGCTTCGGCCGGCATCATTTGAGATGAGGTGTAAAAATGTAGAGAGATTCAGAGTCGCCAGTCTATTTTACTCAAAACAGACAAAAGAAAAAGGGAAAGCCATCCCGAAGGATGGCATCCAAAGGCATACTGGTGCAAGCGAAACCAAAATGATTCGAGAAGGGTTAGGAGGCTTAGTTACGAAATGGGAAGGTGTTAGGCACCCATTCCGCCCTTTCGGTCTCTCATGGATATTTTTTATTTTCCTTTATTTTTCCCCGTGGGTCATGATATGTGTGCATGTGTATATATATAATGGAGATAGGAATCCCCGACTTGTATCATGAAAGAGATAAAGCGAGTCATCTGTAGGAAGATATAAGAATAATATTAGAAAGTAAAATTTACGCGATTACCCCTACGTTTATCGTTATAATGGAACGATAACGCATATGGAGTAATACGTCACTAAGACCAAGTATGTAGAATATAAGAAGATTAGATTTAGAGAAAATAGAAAATAAGAAAAAAAGTGAGAAAAAGGACTCGAGTCTCGGATTTTACCCCGAGACGCCTACATAGCCTTTAAAGGCATCAAAGTCCACGTAGTTCGCATACAAAACGAGGGGTGGGGTTTATCCCATAAATCCAAAAGGGGGATCTCTTATTTGTGAGTGTGTGTGTGTGTGTGTGTGTGTGTGTGTGTGTAGAAAAAGTGCTTTTAGTTGTGAGGAAAGTGAGAAAAATATGAGAATCCCTATTTGGAATTTATGAGCAAACCCTCTTTTTCTTGTTTTTTCGGTTTTATTTACATGAAAATAAGAGATGTGCAATAATACTAAATAAAAAGTGTATTAGGATGTGTGAGGTGAGATAATAAAAGTGCTAAGTAATAAAACAAGTTATTGCAAATTTAAGAGAATTTGAAGAGAATGTTGTGAAAGATGGACCTTCTTGGAGACCTTAAGCTTGATCTTGAATGTGGGAGGGCAGCCCTTGCACTTGGATGATGATGGAGAGTGGATAATTCACCAAGTTTGATGAAAAGGATGATGAAAAATGGAAGTAAAAAAGGGATTTGGAGGTTGAAATCACGCTGCCTTCGAGAGAGGTTTCTGGGATTCGTTGAGAGTGAATTTTATCAGATCTGGGCTCCCCTTACAAATGAGGTGAAGGCCTCCTTTTATAGGACCAGGTCACTGCCGATTGGCATAGACCTAATCCTGCCTATTGACACCTGCCGATAGGCAGGGTCTGGAACCTGCCATTTGGCAGTGTGTTTCAGGCCTTTTCGGGAAATCGGCTGTCGAGGGAAAATCGTTGGTCAGAATCGTGCATGGGTTAGACCGTTAGAAAGTTAATTCAGAGACCTTTGAAAGTCCTTTGGATCTCTCCCGGGTTCGGGATTTGACTTTGGGTCAAATATGGCTCAGAAGCATTTGTCGGTCCATTGGACGGGGAATTGTTCGGATGCAAATGGATCGTTCGTCCACATGGTAAGTCCAAATCACGCATGGGGCGGACTGTTAGAAAGGTTAGGAGATGTATTTTGACATTCCAAAGAGTTTGACCCGGTGTGGAGAGTTGACTTTGGTCAACCAGGCCCTGGAAGCATTCGTTGACCTCTTGGAGTCAAATGGATCGTTCGTCCGTATGGTAAGTCAGAATCATGCATGGGATGGACCGTTGGAAAGGTTATTCAGTGCCCTTTGAAGATTCATTCAGCCTCAGTTGAGATGAATAGTTGACTTAGGTCAAACAGAGCCCGGGAGCGTCCAGTGGCCTCTAGGTCAAGTTTCGGACGCAAACGGATCGTTCGTCCGCATGGTAAGTCGGAATTGCGCACGGGATGCACCGTTGGAAAGGGTATTCAGTTCCCTTCAAATATTCATTCAGTCTCAGTCAAGATGAAGAGTTTAACTTTTTGGTCAAACTGAGCCGGGGAGTTCCCGATGGGTTCTAGGTCAGTACTCGCAGTATGACCTAAGTTTGTAGTGATGAAGGGAGGTACTAGGGACCTAAGGAGAGTTAGGGGTAATGGAATGGGGTGTCTATGGATCCCCTTGACGGGTGAGTTTAGAACAAATGATAACCGTCGAATAGACACCACATGATGCTTTTGAGGGAGTACGACCGATTCAGAGGGTCGAGGCCGATTCTGAGGACCTTAGGAGTGTGCTGGGATGGAATGACGATCAAAGGTTTAGGTCGATTCTGAAGACCTGAAGTGGTGCTGGGGGATGACCAATTCTGCGAGCCAAAGCCAAATCTGTGGGATTAGGGTGAAGATCTAATAATCGAGGTCAATTCTGACCTAAGAGTGGTGACGACCGAGGACCGAGGACAATTCTGACCCAACTCAGGTGACGATCCAAGACCGAGGTCAATTTTGACCTAAGAGTGGTGACAATCGAGGACCGGGGTCAATTCTGACCTAACTCAGGTGATGATCCAAGACTGAGGTCAATTCTGACCTAAGAGTGGTGATGACCGAGGACCGAGGTCAATTCTGACCTAACTCAGGTGACGATCCAAGATCGAGGTCAATTCTTACCTAAGAGTGGTGACGACTGAGGATCGAGGTCAATTCTGACCTAACTCAGGTGACAATCCAAGATCGAGGTCAATTCTTACCTAAGAGTGGTGACGACCGAGGACCGAGGTCAATTCTGACCTAACTCAGGTGACGATCCAAGACTGAGGTCAATTCTGACCTAAGAGTGGTGACGACCGAGGACTGAGGTCAATTCTGACCTAACTCAGGTGATGATCCAAGACCGAGATCAATTCTGACCTAAAAGTGGTGACGACTGAGGACCGAGGTCAATTCTGACCTAACTCAAGTGACGACCCAAGACCGAGGTCAATTCTGACCTAACTCAGGTGACGATCTAAGACCGAGGTCAATTCTGACCTCAGAGTGGTGTTGACCGAGGACCAAGGTCAATTATGACCTAACTCAGGTGACGATCCAAGACCGAGGTCAATTCTGACCTAAGAGTGGTGATGACCGAGGATTGAGGTCAATTCTGACCTAACTCAGGTGACGATCCAAGACCGAGGTCAATTCTGACCTAAGAGTGCTGACAACTGAGGACCGAGGTCAATTCTGACCTAACTCCGGTGACGATCTAAGACCGAGGTCAATTCTGACCTAAGAGTGGCGACGATCGAGAACTGAGGTCAATTCTGACCTAACTCATGTGACGATCCAAGACCGAGGTCAATTCTGACCTAAGAGTGGATAAAGATTGGATTTTTATTTCACTAGAGAAAGTTCCTTGTGATTTTGATCTGACCTGGGGAGCTGATAGCTGGGGAAGCTTTATTTCTCTAGGAGACCTCGCATGGGGGAACAACCTATTTTGGTGCTGCAAAAAAATTTCGTTGGGGAAGTGATCAGGCGATCCTTAGAGATCCTCCAGAGCTTTGCCGGGAGTAAATTCACTTGGTTTTTGAGGATTTCGCTGGGAAAGAGGGGTTCCGCTTGAGGGAATGCAAAATTTTCTTGGTGGAAAGGTTCTAAATCCATCCTGGGAATTTTAGGAATTTTCCGAGGATTTTTCTGGGCTTTCTGGTATTTTTTGGGAATTTCTATACGAAATTTAAGGGGGGTGCCGGTCGGCATGGTATGAAGGGTGCCATTCGACAGTGGCACACACTTTTGGACTACCTCGGGAAGGTAAGGAGTCAGTGCCGATCGGTATGGTGGGGGGAAGTGCCGATCGGCATGGCGCTTAGCATCCTATATAAAGGGGGCGAATCCCTTCATTTTTTCACAGCTTCTTTGCCTTTTCTCTTTTTACGATTTCTCTGCAAATCGTTATAGCATTCCGATATTTAAGAAATGACCGCTTTTGTGAGCATTGCAGTCCACCGGGAGTGGTTGACCGTTGATGACTGGACGAATGTGGATTGGAGGGCCAGGGCGCCTCTTGCTTTGGGGAGTGAGAACTGCTTTGATGTGTTGGAGCCTGTTACGGATGAGCAGACCTTGCTGCGGGAGCCGTCGCGTCATCTCTCTTCGAAAGTAAGTCCCGACGGTTATGTAAGTAACCTGACCTTTGGCATTCCTTTCTTTTTGGTGATTTTTCTTTCTTTCTTGACTTTTGATGAGACTTTTCCTTTTTTCCAGTCTAATATTTCTTTGAAGAACATGCGTGCTCGTGGGATGACGGAGCTCAGGGGTGTCTGGGAGCATCTCCCACCTGTGGTGTATTGGGTGGTATCATCAGCGGGTTTTGGGAGGTTGGCATCGATGTTGGATGAGACGCCTCGTTCGACAGCGGTCCTGTGCGCTTTGGGAGAGAGGTGGTGGGATACTACCCACACCTTCCATTTCGGCTTCGGGGAGATGGCTGTGACTCCCATAGACGTGCAGTAGCTGTTGGGGTTGGATTGTGATGGAGAGAAGATAGAGGTGGATCGTTCTTTACGGGTGAGACCGAAGGCAGTGCGTGTGGTATTTGGTGATGTAGGGAGGATAGTTACTGGGGATTCTATCCGGTTGTCCCTGCTGAAGGATGTTCTGCTGAGCAGGGTGATTGATGTGGTGGATGGGCTTCAAGTGAGGCAGATGGCCCGGTTATTCATTTTACTAGTGTTGGGAGGTTTCATGGTGGCGTCGAGCGACGACGTCGTCCATTTGTGGTTATTGTCGTACCTGAGGATGTTTTCGAACATCCCTTTCTATAATTGGGGGAGTCTAACTTTGGTGACCCTTTATTCTTCTCTGGATGCATTCAGTCGGTGCTGCCGACAAACCTTTACTAGAGCCACGTACCTTCTTGAGGTATTCTTTAGTTTGCGCATTTCTTTTCATGCATCCGCATTTTCCTTTTATGCATTCACATTTTCCTTATGCGTCTCTTTTGTTTTGTGAATTCAGACGTGGTTCTATGAGGTGATTGGGTGTAATACCCCACTGATCGCTTTGAAGGACAACACTGTTGGGGACTTCTGTCGACTGTATCGATGGCGTAAGGCCAATCGGCAGTCGAAGGGATCTCTCTTTCTAGAGGCGGTGCATCAGGTCTTGAATGACCTGACCAGTGGTAGGGTAAGACTCTTTCCCTTTCAGTCTTGGTTTTTGCACCTTCTGATCTTGTATTGATTTATGCTTTCTTGGATATTTTCAGGTGACCTTTCATCCCTGGGGGACAGCCATTCAGGATGCAGGGGCGACGGGGGTGAACGCGCGGATGAGGCGTTTACTGGCGCATGAGTTTGGTCAATCTTAGTACCTCGGGGAGCGGGTGGTTTGTCAGATTGCTGAGGAGGAGGTGGTGGTGCCACCTGCGCATCCTCCTACATCTATGAGGAAAGAGCGACTACTGTCGGATGAGGAGAGGATCGCGATGATGATCGGTGAGTCCTACTTATTGTACACCGATACGGCTGCACCGTATGACTTTATGGACTTTATGATGAGCTAGTTATGGCGCCCGGCATATATGATGCCCTGCCTTTCCCTCCTGTGGGTTCAAGTCGGGCGGTGGGATCTTCCCACAGAGGCGGTGGTCCGACGGCATCTGCGGCGGTGGAGACTTCAGAGGTTCCTTTTGTGCGGTTGCATACCCCCTCGTACAACATTCGGCGGGCTGATGGAGGGATGGTGCTTATGTTGCACCGTCCTCATGCAATGGATCCGGAGGAGTTGGGTTTGACAGAAGAGGTCCTCCGACCTGCGGTATACCTTTCTATTATTCTTTTCTTTTTTGTTTTGGTCATCTCTGCTTTTATACTGATTTCTCCTTTCCTTGCAGCAAGTCCAGGTGTTGACCACTTGACTAAGGGACATCAGAGACTGGATATCTTCGGCGACTGCCCATATTCGGGACGCAGTTCCTGTTCCTTCTTGCTTGTTACCATTTTCTTCTTTCGGAGAGGACTCTGTCTCGGGTAGTGGTGGTGCATCGTCTCGTCGTAGGGGAAAGAGAGCACGTCGCAGGGGTGGAAGCTCTTAGTGTGAGAGAGGGAGAGAGAGAGAGAGAGAGAGAGAGAGAGAATGTGGGTTCGGGCTGAGTCCCGTTGTTTTTTCTTTTTTTCTTTTTATTTCGTGCAAAATTGATGTAACACATAACACAAATAGATGCAATGTAATGGAGTTTTTTATTATCTTTTATTTAATGATGAATGCATGCACATGCACTTTTTACTTTGCTGCTGAAATCGTAAAAAGGAATATTTTTGGAATTTTTTGAAGGAAAGTTTTTAATTAAAAAGGGAAATTATATAAGGAGAAAATGGATTTTGAAATTCTATTGAGAATATCAATTTGTTTTTATTGAGTTTCCTGATTTGACAAAAGAGAAAAAAGGGAAATTTCTAAAAATGGAGGGGTTGTCGATCGGCAAACACCCTGTCCTGCCTATCGACAGTTCAGTCCAGTCCCATCAATTCAAAGCTTTGAATGGTACCCTCTTCAGCCTTTGCTACCTTGTGGGGTAGGATTCCCTCCGATTTCTGTGGGGATTATGTCTCTTATGAGGGTTCTCAAGTATAAAAAGGTGTAAGGGTGGAGTGTTTTCATCATACCTTTGCATTTTTGCCTACTTGCCCATTATTTCTTAGCCTTTCAAGATGGCTCTCCCTGGTAGTATTGAGTTTGCTAACTACCTCGAAGCCTTGGAAGCAATGTGCTCTTATAATGTCGACTGCGATGCTTTAAATATGCGTCAAGTCTCCCTGTGGCGCAATCGGCCTCTTGAGTGGAACGTACTGATGGCGGCGGTACAATTCTGGTACCCCAAAGACCACGTATTCCACTTTGGGTTGAATGAAGTTTGTCCTACCAACGAGGAATTTTCTGTCATGATGGGTGTAAATCCTAGTGTTGCCGCGACTTTGCCCGAATTTTCCCATTCTCCCAGGGATTCGTTGGTCGGGCTTCTTTATATTTTGCCTTCGGCGGCCAGATCATTGGTTGCTGGAGGAATGATCTCCCTCTTGACGGTGCTGCAGTCCTTGCATTTGCAGGAAGTAGGTGATGTTGGCTATGCTGGAGCCGTTGCTCTAGGCCTGGTTTCAAAATTGCTGCTGGTGACTGGGGAATTGCAGGTGGACCCGCAACTTGCAGCCATTACTTCATGGATATCATACCGTTGCAATCCTGTGGCGGTGATACTGGCAGAGACCCTGAATGGCCTGGATGCCAGGAGAGAAGGTCGTTCTGACTTCCAGAGGGGTAGCCCCGTGATGCTATTCATGTGGTTGTCTGAAAGATTCATCCTGGCGACTCCTCCAGAATATCTCTTGTCGGCTGTACCCAACTTCTTTTCGCGCTACTTCATCAGTGTTGGTCTGTATATTGAGAACTGGGAGCATTGGCTTGTGGAGCATGGGGCTCGTGGTCTGTATTGGTAAGTGCCTTGGTGGGGGCAGTTGCAGCCTGTTCTGGAGCTAGGAGAGTATTCATATGTGCGACTGATTGGTCTCAGGCAGACCTCCTTTTATTTACCTTGGCGGCTTCTATGCCAATTTGGATGGGCATAGGTCATGCCACCTCGGACCTTATATTTCTTTCCGGTTGAATATTTGACTAAGCGCCTGCGTCGGTTGCTTGGATCTCTGTGGGAAAATCGGTATCCGTTGACCCGTCCCTCCCAGTCTGTCGAGAAAGTTTGGCATATCCCCAAAGATTATATGAAGTGGTTGTAGAGGAAAGTAGTGAGCAAGATTTTGGCAGTGGAGACTGGACAAAGATGGTTTATTTTATCCAACACCATGGAAGGGGGTGTTGTGGTATTTTCGAAGATGGTTCAGGCTCATCGTTCCATGGAGTGTTTACGGCACTCTATTCAGGCAGGGGAAACTTGGGGACCTCAGGATGTAGATGATGAGGGTACAGGCTCCTCTGGTAACCGTGGGTAGGACTCTTGGAGAGTTTATTTATGTAAGAGATGTGGGGTTTTTATTTAGCTTTTTATAGTAGTAGGGGAAGGGAGTTATCCGTTCCTTTTCTTATGTAATCCGTACTGTAATTTCTTATTAATGAAATAAACAAGTTTCTGATCATCCAGCTGTGCCTTTCGATGAATTTTGTATTTTGAATTATCTATACTGATCGCTAAGGCATGCATAATCCTTTTGTTCAAGTATTCTTTAGAATGAACCGCCATTCTCGGAGGTAGGAAAAGAATAGTATTTTGTGAAAAAGAAAGGGTCGCACTCATGTGAGGTGTATGAGCTGCCTACGTACCTCTGGGGTTTTTGAAAAGTTTTTTTTTCTGTTTGAAAATAGTTTTTGTGGAGGATCAGGCCCACGTAGTTTTGGGTAGAGGAAAATGAAGAGAGTTTTTTTTTTAGAATAAGAGGGGGATGAGAAGAGTCATAGCGCGCTGAGATTTCGGACTAGGGGTAAAATTTCTTGAGACGGTCTAGGTTGACTGGACGAGCCATCTCTTCCCCATCTAGGTCTGTGAGCATGGTGGCACCGCCGGATAAGATATTCTTCACAATGTAGGAGCCGCTCCAATTGGGTTTGAATTTCCCTCTGGGGTCCCAGATGGGTTCTATTATCTCCTTGAGGGCTAAATCCCCCTCCCGAACACCGCGGTCCTTGACTCTCTTGTTAAATGATCGCGCTATTCGGCGATGGTACCCCTGTATGTGGTAAAGAGATTTCAATCTTCTTTCATCTAGGAGAGTTAGCTCATCAAGACGGCTTTGGCATCAGTCTTCTTCGCTAACTTTGCTTTCGAGCATGACGCGTAGCGAGGCTATTTCTAGCTCCACAAGTAGGACTGCCTCCATGTCGTAGACCAGAGAGTAAGGGGTATCCCCAGTAGAGGTTCGGATTGAGGTCCAATAGCCTCATAGGGCGAACGGGATCCGGTCGGCCCAATCCTTACAACTTTCGGTCATCTTGCTGATGATAGCTTTGAGGTTCTTATTGGCGGCTTCAACTGTACCACTGGTCTGAGGTCGGTAGGGAGAAGATTTGTGTCTCTCAATCCCATAATCGTTGACTACTTATGTGACTTCTTCTTCGAAATGCAACCCGTTATCTGACACTAGCTCGTGCGGGACCCCATATCGGTAGATGATATTTTTCTTGAGGAATTTAGCCACTTTCTTAGCGTTCAATACTGCGTATAACTCAGCTTCGACCCATTTGGTGAAGTAATCAATGGCAACTAGGATGAACTCATGTCCGTTTGAAGCCTTTGGCGTAACCTTCCCCATGATGTCGATACCCCAGGTAAAGAACGACCAGGGAGAGGTCATGTTGTATAATTCTCGCGGAGGTAGGTATTGAAGATCGAAGAATTGTTGGCATTTGAGGCATCTTCGGATATAGGCAGTGTAGTCTTGGGTCATGGTGGTCCAGTAGTAACCCAGTCGGATGATCTTCTTGGCAAGCATGTGACCGTTTATGTGGGGCTCACATTCCCCGCTGTGGATTTTCTTCATTATTTTCTCAATCTCAGCCCCTGTGATACAGTGTAGATGAGTTCCAACGAAGTTCCTTTTGAGTAGAGCTTTATGACAGATGATGTACTGGGCGGCCAGTCTTCGGAGGGTCGTTCGATCTTTCTTGTTGGAACCCTCGAGATACCTACCATGTTTGAGGAGGCACCAGATATCATAGTACCAGCAATCGGCTAGTTCGGGATCTTCGGTGGAGACAAGCTCAATATGGTAGCAGTGGGTTGGTTTGTCTTGCTTTTGAACCAGGAAGGGGGTCATTGTTATTCCTTCAGGCATGTCGACCATGAAGGCCAAGGTAGCGAGAGCATCGGCTAGGTTATTCTTTGCTCAGGGTAGGTAATGGAAGGTGATATCTCAGAATCGGGAGGCAAACTCTTCTAATTGGGCATGAAAGGGTTGGAGCTTTTCGTCTTTGACTTTCCACTTTCCGAGCACTTGATCGATGATGAGGGAAGAATCCTCGTAGACATCAAGGTATTGAATACCTTTCTTGAGAGCAACTTTGAGGCCTACTGTGCATGCCTCATATTCCGTCATGTTGTTGGTGCAAGGGAAATCCAATTTAATAGCGATGAGAGTGTGGGAGTCATCTGGGGCGATCATAAGTATCCCAATGTCATATCCCTTTTTGTTGGCAGTGCCATCAAAGAACATTTTCCATCGAAGGCGGTCTTGACCGGTGCAGAGGATATTTTTATCTGGGAATTCGTAGATCCGGACATTTTTTTCTTCTACAGGGTAATCAGCGAGGTAATCAGAGATGGCTCTTCCTTTAACAGCTTTCTGCGTGATGTACATGATATCGAACTCGGTTAGGAGCATCAACCATGGGGCCATTTGACTGGATAAGTTGGGTTTCTCAAGCAGGTATTTGATAGGGTCCATTCAGGATACAAGTTTGATGGGGAAGGCGAGCATGTAGTGTCGTAACTTTTGGGTGACCCAGACAAGTGCGACACACGCCTTTTCCAAAGCAGTGTAGTTGACCTCGTACCCGACCAATTTACGACTGGCATAATAGATGGCTCTTTCTTTATGGGAGTCCTCAAGATATTGGGCCAGCAAAGCCCCAGTTGCAGTGTCGGTTATGGTTAGGTATAGGAGCAAAGGGAGACCAGGCTGTGGTGGCATGAGCACTGGAGGTTGGGTCAGATATTATTTGATTTGGTCAAAAGCTTCTTGGCAGGCCTCATTCCAAACCTTGGTTGAATCCTTTCGGAGGAGCCTGAAGATCGGTTCACAGACGGAGGTTAGATGGCTGATGAACCGGCTGATATATTGCAATTTCCAAAGAAAACCTTGGATTTCTTTCTCTGTTCGGGGTGGTGGCATCTCAAGTATGGCCTTCAGCTTTGCAGGATCTGCCTCTATCCCCTTTTCGCTGACCATGAATCCCAAGAGTTTTCCCTTTGTAATGCTGAAGACACACTTCTGTGGATTAAGTCTCATCTGATATCGTCGCAGTCATTCGAAGAACTTCTGGAGCGGGAAAATGACCTTTTCTAGTTTTGTACTTGATAATCATATCATCCACATAAACCTTGACTTCTTTATAAATCAGATCATGCAGGATGGTTGTGACAGCCCTCTGGTATGTAGCCCCAGCATTCTTGAGACCAAATGGCATAACGGTGTAGCAAAAGGTTCCCTATGGGGTGATGAATGCGGTTTTTTCTTGGTGGTCTGGGTGCATCTTGATTTGGTTATATCCGGCAAACCCATCGACAAATGACTTGAGAGCATGACTGGCTGTGTTATCCACGATCATGTCGATATTGGGTAGCGGATAATCATCCTTTGGAGAAGTTTTGTTTAAATCTCGATAGTCCACACACATTCGAACCTTCCCTCCTAATTTCGGCACAGGTACTATGTTGGCTAGCCATGTGGGATATTCGATCACACGAATGAAGCCCATGTTTAACTGTTTGACCACCTCTTCTTTGACCTTGAGCGACCATTCGGTGCGGAGTTTTCTCAATTTTTATTTAATCGGCTTGTAATCTGGGAGAGTGGAGATATTGTGCTGGGCTATTTTAGGATCAATGTCGGGCATATCATTATAGGACCATGAGAAGACATCCAGAAACTCCTTCAGCAATTCTTCGAGTTGTTCGCGCTAATTCTCATCAAGGGTGGCCCCCATCCTAATCTCGCGCAGTTGGCTACTAGAACCGAGATTAATAACAACAGTCTCTTCTTTATTAACGTGAACGCGGTTATGTTGTTTATTATTAACCTTATTTAGATCAGTTAAAATTGTTCATTTTCAAAATCATCATCATTAAAAGTTTGATTCGAATCCAAGCAATTAATGTAAGTCACATCAAGATACTCAAAATCTTCGTTTATTTCATTAATAGGAAAAACAGCATTGAGAACCTTATCAAAAGAGTTCTCGATTACATTTGAACAAGGATAAATAGTAAAAGAAGAAATAGGGTAAACATTGGGGTTAGGGGGATTTCAAGATGTAGAACAAGCGCAGCATGCCAGTTGTGGAGAGGTGTATCAGCAGATTTAATCAGATTTGATGAATCCATTAATGTAGTGCCTGAACGAACTATGCAGAGTGCCAACACCAGTGTCTGTAAGTTGAGGGAATCTTCGGAATCACTTTCCTCAATCTCTTCGGTACCTTTTATGAGTGGTTGTACGCGGTGTTGGAAACTTTCGGCCCATGGGTAGCTATCTTAGAAAAAGATCTCCATTCCAGACCTCATCTTCTTGTTTGTGTGGTAATACCATGGTTCTGGAAAATCGCAAAATGGGAAGTCTTCGCCTTATTTGATGAATCGTCCATTCAAGGAGTCTCCTGGGATAGTTCGGGTGCAGTCTATTCTTCTCTTTGTTCGAGAATGGTGGATCAGTATGAGCTCTTATTCTGATGGTTGATACCCTAAGCCAAAAGGAGGGAAAGCTTTCTTCAGTTCAATGGGCTCAAGTATCCCTTGTTGCCTTTGTCCTATCCCCAGTCCGGGCATGAAGTGCATGTTTCCAAACATCTGAATCACATTGACATTGCTATGAGGGTCCCCTGCCGGGAGTAGGAGTGGCTCAATTCGAAATCCTGATAGGAGCATATCATTTGACCCGTGTTGAATCTCAAGGATTGAACTGTTGGTGCTTGCATCCTCGACATTTTCATCGTCGCCCAAAATGGTGATGACTCGCCCGTCAACAAAGAACTTCAATTTCTGATGGAGTGAGGAAGACACGCCCTTGATATTGTGGAACCAGGATCGTTCGAGCAACAGGTTGAAACAAGCTGGGATGTCTATGACTTGGAATTCAATGACAGGGTTTATAGGGCCAACCCCTATTATAAGTTTTATGGATCCCATCACCTCACGACGGGTATTATCGTAGGCACGTACAGCGGCGGAGGTTAGAGCGAGGTCGCTTTCTTTCAGGCCTAAACACTTGAAGGTTCTCAGAGGGCAAACATTCAAGGCGAATCTGTTATCGACAAGAGAGGGTGGCACGACCTTCCCCATAACTTCGACGAAGATGTTGAGTTCATGATTTTGATTTGGCCCAATTCTGGGGATTTCCTCTTCAGAAAATGATAGCATTCGGGTAGAGGTCAAAGATTTGACCAGATTTACCGCCTCTTCTGGTGAGGTAGAGGGAGGAACTGTGGATCCAGTGAGCAGTTTTATTAAAGCATTTATGTGTAGCTGGGAAGACATGAAAAATACCCATAGAGTGATGTTAGCTTAGGTTTTCTTCAGTTGATCGAGGATCTTTCTTTCCTCGATGGTCATCTCTGGCATAGGAAGGTTTTCAACGCCCTTTCCCTTGGCATTTACTGGTAGTGAGCTTAGAACCCGGTAATGTCTCCCTGATTTGGTCATGTAATTTACCTAAGAAGGGAAGAACATGAATCCCGTTTCCTCATCACTCTCAGGTTATTTTGCCACCCTGTTTATTTCTCCGAGGAGTTTTTCAAATTATATCATCACACATATGTCGGCTACTGGGCCAGTTCTTCTTGAAGCTTGTTCTTCACTTGAATCTTCGAATTCTTCCCCCCATTCGGTGGCAACAATTCTGTCTTTCCATGTGAAGTCAATGCATTCCACAAATTCAACGGCTTCTTCATACAGGTCCTCCCATTCTGTGGGGATATGTGTGATTGAAGGGACCAAGCGCCCTTATAGCTTCAAAGTGTCAAGTAACCCGGTGATACTGTAAATGTTGTTAGTTTGCCCGAATAATTCTACCATAATTTGGATAACATCATCTAGGCTGACTTCGTCGGTTGGTACCACCCACTTGTCTGAATCTCAGGCCCATTTTCTTGCTTCCAAAAATAGTGTGCTGAACTTCTAACAATCGATGACCATATGTGAGGGCAATTTCAGCCCGAACTCTAGGAGTTGGTTCAACACCTCTGACAATTCAATACTTCCAATTTCAGAATAGGTACGGACAGCGATGCATGCTCTGGTAAGGAGTGACTGTGCCTGATCAGCGAGGCTAGCAGGGTGTAGGAGGAAATATGGGCAACTTTGAAGAGGTTTAGGAGAGTATATGGGTGTGATTTGGGTTGAGGGATTGAAATATGGGTTTTCTTCTAAGAAAATGGCATTGGTATGATTTGGGAGTGGATTGTGAGTAGTGTTTGGCTTAAGATTGGCTGGTGGGACGATGGTACCCCGGTCAATGAGATCTTGGATTATGTTTCGAAGGTGAAAGCATTGGTCGGTGGTGTGGACGACAGTTTGGTGAAAGGCGCAATGAGCATCGGCCTTGAAGTTTCTTAGGAGTGGATTTGGAAATGGACGTGGATCCAAGGGTTTGATGATATTTTGGCTTAACAGAGCTTGGTAAACTTTGGAGAGGGGAGAATGGAGCTCAGTGTATTCCCTTCGGATGGGGGCAGGGCGACTTTCTGGTGCCCATGATGTGGTTGGTTGAGAGATGTTGTCGATGGTTGAGACTGTAGCACTAGCAGGCTTGTCATACTTTCTAGGGGTGAACTGTCCAGACACCTTCTTCGGTTCAACCTCTGTTTTAACAAGGCTTTCCTCGATTTCCACTCCAGCCTCTCTGAGAGCTCGGAAGTGGGGATATTATTGTCCTCCCATCGTCGCTCGGACATGGGTCAAGAAGTTTTTCTTCATAATGTTGACATGTTCTTCCTCGGATGGCCGATTGGTTATGGTAGCTGCTTGCGCCCTCCACCGGGTTATGCAGCTACTGACTGATTCCCCTGGATTCTGTTTGAGCAGCTCTAAATCACGACGGGTGACCTCAATCTCTTCGTTGTATTTATATTGCAACATGAATTATCGGGCTACATCCTCCCAGCTACGGACTCTGGATTCCTCAAGAGATAAAAACCATCGGAGGGCACTATCCTTCAAAGTTTGCTGAAATAATTGGGCCATCACTTCTTCAGAATCCCCTAGTAAAGTCATGGAACAATGATAACTGCGAAGATTAACAATCGGGGGTCCACTCCCTCCAAACTTCTCGATATTTGGCATCTTGAAATTCGCGGGCAACCTCTCTTTAGGATAAGGAGACATGTGGGTGTAGTCCATGTAATTCCCAGAGATCCTGACTTGGTCGAACTTCTTGGTGAGCATCTTGAGATCCTCTTTGACTTTATTCAACTCCTCCTCTTTTGGATCAGCGACCACAGGCAGGTTAGCCATAGGCTGGGCAATGTTTGGCATCGAAAGTTGGGCAGGCGGTGGCCCATTGATAGGAGGGGCACGTGGAGCGTGCTGATATTCTTTGGGAACCCAGATAGGCTCAGGTGGACCCATAGCACGAGGGAATAGGACCTCGGGCTCTTGAGGATTTGGAACCTGGTTTTGTTACATCTCTCGGACCTAGGTTTTGAGGTTGTTAATCTTAGACACGAGCTGAGCTAGGACTGTCGTCAGATTCGGCTGTATGACTGGTACTTGATCTGTATTCTCCATGGAAAGTGGATGGATTTCGGACTTGGAAGAAGTAGTAGAGGAATGGAAGAAACTCCGGGGTGATTTAACTGAAGACCGAAGCCAATAGGGAGCCAGGCCATGGGCTTACAATCGACCTGAGAAGGCGTAAGATGAGGTTTATTTCTTGAGAAAAAGGGAAGAAACTATTTTTTGGGATCTTTGATAAAGAAAGGAGAAATATTTTTGGATTTTTGGTAAAGAAGGGAGAAATGTTTTTGGATTTTTGATAAAGAAGGGAGAAATGTTTTAAGAGATGGAACTCAGCATGATTATTATGATTATTATGTTCTCACTTGTATATAATTCTCCTAAATTCAATATCGGACGGGACCCGAGCCTGGAAAAGTGGGTTTTTTATATATGCAAAGCTTAACTGGACTTGTTACCAGGCTCACAGACAGGGTCCCGTTTTAAAAATGCACAAAAAATTGGGCTGCAGTCCGACTAGGAATTTTGGCAGAGTTTTGGGTTGAAACTGGCAATCTAAAGTGCGTGTCCTAGGTTTGACACCGATATGCGGGTATGCAGTTTTATTGGGTGAATTGGAATGGGTTCCCCCCTTTGGCCTGACTTCCACAATATACGTCTTGCTATTGCGGTCAATCAGTACGTGTGGACAAGCCATTTGATATACCTGAATGTACGTAAATTGCCTCACTATATACCTCGTGGGGACGGTATGTGTGAGAGCGAATTCGATATACTCGACGTACGTGAACAAATTCCCTGCGATATACCTCCCGTCATGACTTGGGTCAAGCGGTACGATGCGGGGGAACCGTTCGATACACGTCGAAGGTACTTGGTCAATGGAAGGTGAGAGTCATATCGCTTAGGCTAACTGCGACCTGCCGGACCAGCGCCCATCACGAAGTGGCCCTCCAGCTACTGGGTAAAATTTGGTCAATAACAATGCTCTTTGGTGATGTCGTGTGAATCATACATGATTCTCTTATTAGTATCTTATGATGAGAATGCCTTTCTTTATTATGCCAAATAGGGAGCAAAGTACAAGTACCAAAGGTATACCAAGTATGGATGGGTGATGCGTGTAACATGGGGATATATGTGATCCTAGGTGCATGTGGTTCGAAGTGTACATAGAGAATTTTCTACAAGTGTGTGAACATAAGCATAAGCATGGGATACACAAGGAAAAGGGGAACATGGAGATATAGGGGAAATACAAACAAATATAACATCCATGTAAATAGAGTCAAGCCCTCAAAACATATAAATGTCCCCAGCAGAGTCGCCACTATGGCCATCCCCGATCCTCGCCGTGCGGGCGGGCGTGCGGAGGAAAAGGATCCTCGGATCCCGCGCATCCCTATCGGGAGTGCTTCGACCAGTGTCATTTGAGATGAGGTGTAAAAATGTAGAGAGATTCAGAGTCGCCAGTCTATTTTACTCAAAACAGACAAAATAAAAAGGGGAAGCCATCCCGAAGGATGGCATCCAAAGACATACTGGTGCAAGCGAAACCAAAATGATTCGAGAAGGGTTCGGAGGCTTAGTTACGAAATGGGAAGGTGTTAGGCACCCATTCCGCCCTTTCGGTCTCTCATGGATATTTGCTATTTTCCTTTATTTTTCCCCATGATATGTGTGCATGTGTATATATATAATGGAGATAGGAATCCCCGACTTGTCTCATGGAAGAGATAAAGTGAGTCATCCGTAGGAAGATATAAGAATAATATTAGAAAGTAAAATTTACGCGATTACCCCTACGTTGGTCGTTATAATGGAACGATAACGCATATGGAGTCATACGTCACTAAGACCAAGTATGTAGAATATAAGAAGATTAATTTAGAGAAAATAGAAAAAAAGAAAAAAAGTGAGAAAAAGGACTCGAGTCTCGGGTTTTACCCCGAGACGCCTACGTAGCCTATAAAGGCATCAAAGTCCACGTAGTTCGCATACAAAACGAGGGGTGAGATTTATCCCATAAATCCAAATGGGGGATCTCTTATTTGTGAGTGTGTGTGTGTGTGTGTGTGTGTGTGTAGAAAAAGTGTTTTTAGTTGTGAGGAAAGTGTGAGAAAAGTATGAGAATCCCTATTTGAAATTTATGAACAAACCCTCTTTTTCTTGTTTTTTGGGTTTTATTTATATGAAAATAAGAGATGTGCAATAATACTAAATAAAAAGTATATTAGGATGTGTGAGGTGAGATAATAAAAGTGCTAAGTAATAAAACAAGTTACTGCAAATTTAAGAGAATTTGAAGAGAAAGTTGAGAAAGATGGACCTTCTTGGAGACCTTAAGCTTGATCTTAAATGTGGGAGAGCAGCCCTTGCACTTGGATGATGATGGAGAGTGGCTAATTCACCAAGTTTGATGAAAAAGATGATGAAAAGTGGAAGTAAAAAAGGGATTTGAAGGTTGAAATCATGCTGCCTTCGAGAGAGGTTTATGGGATTCGTTGAGAGTGAATTTTATCAGATTTGGGCTCCCCTTGCAAATGACGTGAAGGCCTCCTTTTATAGGATCAGGTCACTGCCGATCGGCATAGACCTGATCCTGCCTATCGGCACCTGCCGATAGGCAGGGTCTAGAACTTGCCATTTGGCAGTGTGTTTCAGGCCTTATCGGGAAATCGGTTGTCGAGGGCAAACCGTTGGTCAAAATCATGCACGGGTCAGACCGTTAGAAAGGTAATTCAGAGACCTTTGAAAATCCTTGGACCTCTCCCGGGTTCGAGAGTTAACTTTGGGTCAAATATGGCTCGAAAGCATTTGTCGGTCCATTGGACGGGGAATTATTCGGACGCAAACAGATCGTTCGTCCGCACTTCGACATTCCAAAGAGTTTGACGCGGTGTGGAGAGTTGACTTTGGTCAACTGGGCTGTGGAAGCGTTCGGTGACCTCTTGGAGTCAAATGGATCGTCCGTCCGCATGGTAAGTCGGGAATCACGTATGGAATGGACCGTTGGAAAGGGTATTTAGTGCCCTTCGAAGATTTATTCAGCCTCGGTTGAGCTAAAGAGTTGACTTAGGTCAAACAGAGCCCGAGAGCGCCCGGTGGCCTCTAGGTCAAGTTCTGGATGCAAATGGATCATTCATCCGCGTGGTAAGTCGAAATTGTGCATGGGATGGACCGTTGGAAAGGGTATTCAGTTCCCTTCGAAGATTCCTTCAGTCTCAGTCGAGATGAAGAGTTTGACTTTTTGGTCAAACTGAGCCGGGGAGTGCCCGATGGCTTCCAGGTCAGTACTCGGGGTATGACCTAAGTTTGTAGTGATGAAGGGAGGTACTAGGGACCTAAGGAGAGTTAGGGGTAATGGAATGGGGTGTCTATAATAGCGATTTTTGATTTCATGAAAACTTACACCATATGTTTATGATTATTTTTGGGTACACTGCTACAGATGAGCCCGCTCCGTCCATTCCGTGACATGAGTTGAATAATTTCTTTCTCCTATTATTTATATTATACACATGTACACACACAACAAGAAGAAAAAAAAGAAAATCAACATAGCCCATGAGAGATCGAAAGGGCAGAATGGGTGCCTAACACCTGCCCATTTCGTAACTTAGCCCCCGGACCTTCAAATTAAATGATTTCATATGCATCAGTGTGACCTTGATGTCGTTCTGTCTAGATGGCTATATTATTTGCCTATTTTGAGAAAAATAAGCCGGCGAATCCATTCCTTCGTGTTATTCCCTTTTGACAACAATCAATTTTATATCAGAGGTGGCAGAAGGAGGACCTGCATATCCTCGAATCACCCACACACGCATGGCAGAGGAAGAGAGGGGGACTTTTTCCTCTCCCGTCCCGATTTGGAGGCTGGTGTAACAACTCGCGTAATTTTTGGGGTATTTTCAAAATAAAGAGGAAAAATAAATTTTGAGATAAAATTATTTTTATTGCTCAAATTTGTTGGTTATTATTTTTAAAGGCGAGAATTTGAAACGGTTTCGAAATCGGAGTTAAAACGGATTTTATTTTGATTTTATAATTTTTATCCCTTATAAAATTTTTAGGGCGAACTGCCAGTTTTTCTAGGCCATCGATCGATCGATGCCTGGGGGTCGATCGATCGATGCCCCCAGAAAACGTGAGCAGAAAGTATTTTCGAGGTGTTTGTTTTGGTTACAACTCTTTTGGTTTTGCCTTATAAAATAAGGCCGTGGGTGACCCTTTTTGGAATAACTTTTCGGCAGCAAACATATTTTTAATTCCTCTCTTTTTATACACAAACAAGCCCTTTTATTTATACATTCAACCTTAGGTTTTGAGGTGTTCTTGGGGGCTGTTTTGAGGTTGTTCTTGGAGGAGTTTTTGATGATTCTTGGAGCAGATTTTGATAGTGTGTTTTGACTCTTTTGGGCAGATTTGTGAAGGTATCTTTTGGTGGTTTGAGTTATGGGGTTAAAATTATTTTTATTGCTCAAATTTGTTGGTTATTATTTTTAAAGGGGAGAATTTCAAACGGTTTCGAAATCGGAGTTAAAACGAATTTTATAAGATGTTTCACATATCATAATACGATGAAACTTCTCTGGGGTGATGACACAAAACAAAGCCTTTAAACCAAGTGAATTATAGTTACATAACTTATGCTCATCCTCACTCCATCTATTTTTGAGTTTAGAAACACGAATTTCACCTACTAAAGACATGGTTGGGTACCACCCACTAACAATCGCTTGCCAAACCCGCTCATCTAACGACTTAAGTGTTGTTTTCATATGCGATTTCCAGTACCATAGTTGGAACAATATAAAAACTTGAAACTTCAAAAAAGATAGATTTTCCATATTCAAGCCTAAAAATATCTAACACGATAATTTAGTGCACCCACTTTGATACCAATCTAAAGAAACAATCTTTGATGGGATGGTCCAAAAATTACACAAACCAATTTTTTTTAATTAATTTTTTAATTAATTTTTTAAAATAAATTAATTCAAATTAATTAAGTACCAAATAAATATTAAACTAAACAAATTAATCCAAAGTTAAACGTTGCACCAATTAAATGAGTTGTGCTTAAATCGATTTTATTTTAAACCTCATTATGCATCTAGGTGAGTATTGCAAGATAAAATAAATCAACCACAGCACCTGATGTACGAGAAAAACCCAAGTGGAAAAAACCCTGGATGATCCAACCACACAAAGTCCACTAAGTAAGGAATTACAAAAGGACACGACAGATGACTTACAACACAGATTTGACGCCCTCGCAAGCCTTAATGCTCTTCGTTCCTTCAACCTCTGCTCAGTAACATGCAGACGTCCACCTGCGAAGCTGCAAGAACGTGTGAGTCCACAAACGCCTCAGAGTCCATCGATAAGGCTCAGTAACTGTCATGCACATGGAGTCCACCATATATAAACCAATGAGCATGGAATCCTCCGCAAGAAATAATTCCTAATAGTGTGTAGAGAATAAAAAGTAGTGCCAAACTAAGATCTCAAAGCATATAATGATGAATCTTGGATCTTAAACTAATTGGGTGTAAACATGGCTTTGTGTTTGTAAAAATTAATCTTAAATGATTAAGAAAACTTGAAGGACTTTTTGGAAGAGATTAAGCACTCAAATGGATGAAAAAGGTTAGCTTCATAACTATTGCTCTGCACTACTTCAAAGGGAGGGAAAACTGAGATCATGAGAATAGTGGGAGGAGTGGGAAAAAATTGTTATTTTTTAAAAGCGCATCGGACCGTTCGAACGACATGGTACCTCATTCGAACAACGTACCCTTTCTCGTTAGAACAGGGATCTAACGAGAGTTCATATGAGATTCCAAATAGGACAAGCCTTTTGAAAATTTACCTTATTAGAAGGTCGTTCGACGAGGGTACCAATCTCGTTGGAACATCCTCCGAATGAGTTATCTAACGAGATTCCAGAAAGGAGAAAAAAATAGATAGTTATAAGTTTAACAAATCTTGTTCGAATGAGTTACCTATTCTCGTTCTAACGAGGTACCTGTTCTCGTTGGAACCATCTTCTTATGAGAAAAAAAAGGCTAAAATTAACTCATTTTGAAGTTTCGTTGGATCCAGGATCCACAATGACTTGTGAAATTTTTTTAAATAGATTATAATTAGTTTAAAATTATCCTAACACCCAATAAATAAAATATCCAAGGCTCAACATAAAATATGCATTCATACCTGAGAGATTGTTGGAAAGTTAATGACGAAGCATGGCACAAAACACGACATGATGATTTGTTCTCTTTAGCTTGGTCGTTACATCTTCAACAATCGCGTCATAGGCTTGAATGGTCATTAACTCAAGTCCTAACTTATGACTTAAAATGTTTTGTCCGGAATTAAGATAATACATACAAATTGACTCAATTGGAAATTTGTCCTTACAAATCTCCTCCCGTGGCTATTTCGGGACAAAACCAAAATAAAAAATACCTATAGGCCATCGATCTCGCCTAAAATACTCAATCCCAACCCCAAAAGGAAAAAGTACAGACACATACTAGACACAAAAAACTTTATTGTATGTTGTAAACTTGCACACTTCAACACACCTTCAAATGCAAAGAGAAAATATAAACAATATATATGTGTATATGAAGAAAAAGCACCCTCCCCCTTTGTCTGATAATCTATACCTAAGATAGGATGTCACCCCCAAGGTAAAAATATCCCCTAGACTAAAAAGATGAGATACCATTTCCCCCTTTTTTCCAGGAATAGACAAAGATTAAGGTGCATGAAATAACTAATTTATCCCCAATTAAATCAATTCTCCCCCTAAATAAACCAAAAGATAAGTATAATGGAAAGACAATTATATCATGCAGTGGTGTAGAGTGAAACAAGCAACAACAAATGAACTCGAAAACATAAGTACAACTAATCCAACACAAAGAACAATAGATACCAACATTGATGCAATAACTAAATGATACCAACCAGAATGTACTAGGAGAAGCATTGGATACCAATGTAAAACAAGCAACAAGAAATACCAGTCTCAACAAATAGAATACCAATATGAAAAATAACTTTAAATCGATGGCATACATGGACTAGATGCAACCACAAAGACTAAAAAACGATACAATATATATATTTCCACAAGATACCAATGAAGCATAGGCAAATAGGTATAGGTATAAACACCACACAAGACACTAAACACAATAATCTTTCCACACTCGTATGGAATAAATGTATCTAAACAAATATGTGGTAAACAGAGTGAAGGGGTGTGAACTAGATACAAAATAAGTATGACCTAATTAATTAAACATGTTCAAGGAGTTCTATTTGACCGCTAAAATTTATCAAACTTAAATTTAGCCTCAAGTGACAAGATAAAGTGAAATCAAAGAACAAATAAGCACAATGCACACAAGCCTAGAATTTTGATGATTATACAAATCAATAATTTCATGACATTTTAAGTATAACTAGGATTCATTGTGCAAACTCGTTGATCTTCAACTTTAACACCCTCAAAATTAAACATATGTAATTTTTTAACTTAAATATTTTGAAGATACCAATTTTGATGATCAATAATAAACACATGGCCAGGGTAATTTATTCTTTTCTTTTTCCACTTTAATTTTTAGGATCTTAACAACGACGGCTTTCCCGCAAAGGAGATTTGCTCTTTCCATAACCCTTTTTCGTGCACACTCATATTTAAAAAGAAAAATCAAACCCAGGGGCAATGGTTCTTACATACAAAAATCCCCCATAGTTAAAAGATATGTAGATAACAATATTTATGGGAGAATATCTCACTTGGATCAAATATAATATGTTAAGTTAAAGTTCAAAAGAGTTCGTGCATGTATGTGAGGAGGCATCGAAAAAGTGAATCCATTAAGCGAATCAATACCAAACAATTATATGCAAGCATGGTTAAGAACAATATAAGCATTGAACATCATAATAACCAAAACTTATAGCCACATGGATACATGGAATGAAGTGGATTCAAACATAAAGAAATTCCACACAAAATGTGTAAAATTAAACTACAAAAAAAAATTGCAAAAAATTATTTTTGAGTTTTTAAACCACTTTTAAAACAAGTATAACTCAAAAGACGAACAAAATCTTTTTGTATTTTTTTTGTAAGACCCAATAAATGAAAAATCAAAATACAAAAGGCTCAAAATGCATGCAACTAGAAAACACATATATCATGAAGCACAAAACCTAGTGTATGTAAACATGGGAACACATTCAACCATTAGATTTAACATGGAAATTATCGTGTGCAAGCATTCAAGAATCAATAAGTCTATCATGTAAAGCCTCCAAATAGGATTTTCTAACCCACATAGTTGACATGTCATGCTCTCGAGATTTGGGAAACTCGATGACTTTAGACTTAGACTTCATGGGACCATTTTTTAGATTAGAGCAAAAATGCCTAAGGTGACCCTTCCTAAGACAATGTGTGCAAGTGAATACATGAGGAACGATACCAATGGGATGACCTTTTATAATGTTTATAGAAAGGGTTGAATCTCTAAAAAATAAGGTATTAGATTAAGTAGTGGAAGAATTTTGAATAGTGAATCCAATACCACCCTTGTCATCTTTTATTTGGACGGTGCCTAATATTTTATCCAACTTTTCCGACCTAGACTTCAAATTAAATTTAATACAACTCGGGTCTCTCAATTTCACTTCAAGCTCCAATATCGTGGACTCAAGTAAATGCCTAGACTCTTCGAACTCAAGAAGTTTTATATAGCCAAGTATGACATTGTCTCAGCATTAGGACTCACTCGGCCGAGGCAGAGTCAATGACATGTCGTCTGCATGAATTCAATACCAAATCGGAGTCTCGTCCATGTAATTGGGGTGAGACCATCGACAATTTCCTTCCCTGGTCACGACCCTTCTTGGCTTATACCTAACTGAGAACTCAAGGGGACCTTAGGCCCACGCAAGACCCATCTCGGCCTGACAGCTCATCAGTTGAGACTATACTTTGACAGTTCCCTCATACATCCATACCATTAGAGGTATCTTAGTCGGCCTGGCCGACACCTTCTAGGGTAGCACATGTACGTGCATTACAGATGTCCATCATGACCAGCCCACGTGTGCAAGTAGTTATAATGAAATCAAGGGAACACATGAGGGAATATTTACATCATCATTACTTAGACATTCTAATGGACATATGTCAAAACCTTATTTGTGACTCCAACAAGGACATGTATCTTACTTACGTGGGGATGCATTGCACACCCCAGGTACTATTTAAACCCCTCTTCCTCCCTAGAGGAAAGGATCGAATATTTGAAACACTAGCCCAGGCTTTGTTATTATCACAGTAGAGAGAGAAAGTTGAGAGAATTGTATTGCTAAGGCCATTAAAGCCCATTTTCATAGTGATACTCTCATACACCTGCACAATGGAGTAGACCAATTATTGAACCACTTACATTATTGTGTTGATTCCTCTTCTCCTTATCTCTTTCTTTACTTACATACTTGAATATACACCATTATTGTTCTAGATTGAGCTCTCTCTCACACACACACACACACACACACACACATATATATATATATACACTTATTGATGCTAAATCTGGTATCTTTAGTTAGCGTCGTCTGTGGGAACGAAGTTCTTCTTCTTCCTTTTCATTTTTCAGCTTGTTTCTCACCGGATTCTCTGGTAGTGATCCAGTTTCACACTTGGTTGGACCTGTATCACGATTGAAAGAGCCCCTATTGAGTTTCTTAAGCTTTTCTTTAGCTCTTAGCTCATCCAGTTCACCGAATTTATGGGCTTTAATTTGCCTCGTGATGTTGGGCCTAGTTCTAGCCAGGCCCCTCCTCAGTCAGAAATGGTTGAGGTCACGGCGGTGCTGCGTTCACTAGCAGTCAGCCAACAGAAGATTCAGGAGCAACTGCTACTTTTAGTCAAAACGTGATGACTATACCCACCGACCTCGAAAAGGAAGTGATAACTCTGACACCAGAGAGGGCCTAGATTCGGTGGCCAGGGGACCACCCCAGGCCCCACACAAATAGTTGCATCCACACTAGAGACATAGAGATGTGGCCAACCCTAGGTGTTTATTCCTGGGAAGACAAGTCCAAGAGTTCTAGGATGATCAGTGTGATGATGAAGACGAGAGAATACTAGGAGCCTTACGAGATCTCTTAAAATATTATGCGTCCAATTCAAGCCAGTGGAGTGCATAGTGGAAGGTCGAGCCGAGATGGCCAACCACGGGCTTCAACACTTGATAGGTTGACTAAAGGGTTGGCCTTTGACAGGTATAGCCTAGTTGATCATCTACAGGACCGACTCTAAAGGTCATGAAGCATTGAAGGTTCCAGGAGAAATGAGAGATGTGTTGATCGTAGGCCTCCATGAGGAGCAAAGAGAAGTCAACAGCCAACAAAGAACAGCTGGCAGGGAACCTGTGCAGCGCTACCGGTATGCCGTGGAACTTCTCCATACAAGGACTTGAGGATAAGACTGGGGATATTTTGAAGAGTCGAGACGCCATGCAGAGGGGATACACTGAAGACTCCCCATTTGTTGTAAGGATAATGAGTTATCCAACACCAGCCAAGTTTAAGCCGCTAGTGGTCACACCAAAGTATGACTGGAGTACGAGCCTCGCTCATCATGTGGAAATGTACCAATCCGCAGTATATATGTATTAGGTCTCTTATGAGATGAAGTGCCAAGCCTTTTAAATCACCCTTATTGGTGTTGCTTATGTATGGTACACCTATTTCCCCAAAAACTCCTTCTATAATTTTAAGCAGTTAACTGAGAGGTCCATCCATAACTTTTGTTGATAAATGCGGTGCTAGAGGTGACAGGGACGACGATAGAAATTCTCGACGTGAGATGACAAGCGTAGACGGGAAGTCTAGGAAAATAAAAATAATGATGTCTCTGATGATGATGATGCCGAGGCCGACCCTGACCTCCCACCAAAAGTGGCGGCACCCAAAGGTCGGCTATATACGATCTCGTTTGGGGTAAAAATAATATGTGGTAGCCTCATAGGTGGTGGCATAGATGTGGCCGATATGAAGGCCCATGTCGCGGAGGCAAAAAAAATTCTAAAGAGTCAAGTGGTGAACTCGGCTGTAGTTGATTCCAAGTCGAGTAAGAGGAAAAAGGTGGATATGAACACCATGGTAGTAGGCTTCTCAAGGTTGGACTTCAAGGGGATCATATCCTCTCATGATGACCCATTAGTGATCACCACAAGGGAAAATGGGTATGATGTGCCCAAAATACTTATAAATGGGGGTATCTCGACCGATGTGATGTTTTGGTCATGCTTAAAAGGATTGGGATTCAGCAAGAAGAGACTCGTACCCAACTACCAACTTTTAATCGACTTTATTGTGAAAAATTCCACCCCTTAGGGATATACGAGATGAAGGTTAGTATGGAAGAGACCTGGCGGATGAGGCTCACTAAAAATATTAACTTTTTTATGATGGACGAATATCGTCTATTCATCCTACAATATAATCATAGGAAGTAGATCTCAAGGAATTTGAGGTAGTGCCCTCTACTGTTCACCAAATGATAAAATTACCGACTCCTTATGGAGTAGGGTAAGTTCAGGGTGATCAAGTAGAGGCGCGAGAATGTTACTTTAACTCGATCGAAGAAAGAGGAGCCCATAACAAATCCACTGCTACCTATAACATTGATACTCTCGATCCGCGCAATGAGATGAAATTAAAAAAGGGTGAAGACGGTGAGGAGGTAGAATCCATCATCCTCAATGCGGACGAGCCGAAAAAAACCATCAAAATCGGTAAAGCCCTAAATAAAGAGATTAAAGATTAATTGATTAAGTTGCTGAGGGAGAGACAAAGTATATTCGCCTGGAGCCACAAAGATATGCCATGGATAGACCTGAAGGTTCTTTGCCATAGGCTGAATATGGATGAAGAGATGAAGTTGGTCAGGCACAGACGATGAATCTACTCCTGAGAAAAATACGAGGTGATAAGAGAAGAGGTCAAGAAGCTAGAAAAGGCTGAGTTTATCAGAGAAGTTGTCTACCCAGAGTGGTTGTCCAACGCAGTCATTGTGCCAAAGCTGAATGAAAAGTGGAGGATGTGTGTAGACTTCACCGATTTGAATAAAGCCTGTCTGAAAGATAGCTTTCCTCTCCCCATAATTAATCAAATGGTAGATGCCACAACTGGGCATGAACTAATGAGTTTCATGGATGCCTATTTAGTCTATAACCAAATTTTTGTGAACCCAAATGATGCTGAGAAGACATCGTTCATCATCGATAAAGGGACGTATTGCTATAAAGTAATTCCCTTAGGCCTCAAAAATATAGGGGCAACATACCGAGGGCTGGTGAACAAGATGTTTGAAGAGAATATTGGTAAAACCATGGAAGTCTATATGGATGATATGTTAACGAAAAGCCTCAAGGCCAAGACGCACGTGGCCGACCTTGAGCACACTTTAAACACTATGGACGAATATCTGATGAAGCTCAACCCCGCTAAGTATGTGTTCGGGGTAGGAGTAAGTAAATTTCTGGGGTTTATTGTGAACCAACGGGGGATAGAAGCTAATCGTGACAAGATTAAAGCTTTAATGGAGATGAAGTCTCTAAAAATTATTAAGGATGTTCAGAAACTGACGGGACGAGTCTCTGCACCGAACATGTTCGTGTCAAGGGCCACAGACAAATATATGTCCTTCTTCAAAATTTTGAGGAAAGACTTTGAATGGGATGATGAGTGCGAGAAAGATTTCAAGGAGCTTAAGGCTTAATTAGGCTCCCTAATGTTGTTATATCAGCCTGTTCAGGGAGAGAAGTTGTATTTGTACATGGATGTATCTGAATCGGCCATTAATGTAGTGATCGTAAGAGACGACGATGGTGTGCATAAGTCGGTCTAGTTCAACAATAAGGCCCTTCAAGGGGCCGGACAGAGATACTCAAAGATGGTTATCTTATGTCTTGATTCATGCCTTAATGAAGATAAAACCCTATTTTAAGGCTCATACTATGGTCGTCCTCATAGACTCCCCCTTAGGCAGGTCAACTATAAACCAGACAAATCGGGTAAGTTAATGGCATGATCTATTGAATTGGGAGAATTTGACATTGTGTACCAGCCGAGGATAGCGATCAAAGGGCAAACCTTGGCCGACATCGTAGCTGAGTTTACTTGGGACGAGGCTGACAATGAAGAGTCCCTCATACCAATAGCTGAGTCTGAGAAAGCAAGTGGTGGAAACTCGACAAAAGCCGAGACGAGTGAAACTAGGCCTTTTATGGATGATACTGAAATTTTTTTGTTCAAAAGTGGAGTCTTGGGAGAAGGAGCCTTTACTAAAGGAGGTAAAATTTGGAGTTTGTTTGTAGACGGATCCTCTTGTGAGACAAGAAGTGGTGCTGACCTGATAGTGTCAGCCCCTGATGGAATTGATATAGAGTACGCTCTGAAGTTCATCTTTAAACCTTCAATAATGAGTCAGAGTATGCGACACTTTTGGCAGGACTCTCCCCTTCCAAACCACTTAACTTCGGCCAGATGTTAGTTCATAATTACTCCCAACTGGTGGTAAATCAGATTTAGGGAGTATATGAGGCCAAATATGAGAGGATGGCCAAGTACCTGGGGTGAGTGAAGAAAGTGATGAAAAACTTTAAAAAGGTTAAGCTCAAGAGGATCCCTCAGCTAAACAACAACCAAGTCGATGCCCTGGAAAGGTTAGCGTTTGCAACAAGGAATAAAATTAGACGGTCAGTGCCGGGAGATATTTTATATCGGTCGGCCATTAAAGAGGACAATAATAAAGTAGAGTTTTATTTGAACCTGAACCTGGGGGCATTACGAATGGACCCCCTCGTTCGATAAATCAGAGATGGTGAATTACTAGAGTCAAAGGCTGAGAGGAAGTAGTTGATATATAAGGCAGTAAAATTCTTGATCATAGGAGATGTCTTATACAAGAAGAGGTTACTCCTCCCTTTTCTACGGTGTGTTCATCCCACGGAGGTAGAGTATGTTCTGAAGGATGTGCATGAGGGATCCTGCTCAAGTCACATCGAAGGTAGGTCTTTAGAGAAGAGGATATTTACTCAGGGATACTAGTGGTCGACCTTAGCCAAAGAAGCAACTGACTATGTGAAGAGGTGCGATAAATATCAGAGATATGCCTACATCCCTTATTAACCTCACCAACCCCTAACGACAATTATTTCTCATTAGCCATTGTAGTCTAGGGATTTGACTTGGTGAACCCTTGCCTAGGATTTTGGGTAATTATAGGTACTTAATCGTGACAATTGACTATTTCTCCAAATGGGTGGAAGATGAGGCCATAATCAATATAACTAAGAAGAAGACCTTCAAATTCATTTGGAGAACATCATCTGCAGGTATGGTTTGCCTAACACCCTAATCTTCAATAATGGTAAACAGTTCTAGAACTTGTCCCTGGAGGTTTACTGTAAGAAGGTCGGCATCATATAATTCTATTCAATGCCAGGTTGACCTATGGCAAATGGTCAGACATAGGTGACGAACAGAACTATCCTGGATGGGATAAAAAAGAAATTAAAAGACGCCAAGGGTCTATGGACTGAAGAGGTACATGTTATCCTGTGGCCCTACTGGACGAATAAGATAACACCAATGAGGGAGACCCCTTTCATGCTTGCCTATGGCTTAGAGGTCGTGATACCTATTGAGATTGGCCTACCGAGTCACAGGGTTCAGACATACAGCCCAAAGGAGAATGCTGAAAAGTGCAGACTGGACCTGGATCTAATTGAAGAAAGAATAGAAGGTACAGAGGTCAGACAGGCTACTTATCAATAGATGATGATAAAGTTTTATAACAAGAGGGTTAATGCTAAGCCAATAGCCACTGGAGACTTAGTTCTAAAGAAGACCTGGCAGAAGCCAAATAAACTCCATGCAAATTGGCATGGCAGTACAAATTCATAGAAAAAATAGTTCCAGGCACCTGTAGGCTTGAAAATTTGGAAGGAGAGCCATTCTCAAACCTATCGAATACCGATAATCTTAATAAATACTATCAGTAGAACTCTGTCTGAGTTTTATTTTACATTTGTATGAGAAGTACTCTAGAATGATTAATGAAAAATCTCAAGTGTTCCCTCATATCCTTGTTTTATGAATCGATTGAATTGCATGTTTTAAGTCGTCCTAAGATACAAAACATCATGCATATGGTGAATTAGCATTAACTCACTCTCGGTGACACAAAAATCCATACAGGGCTCACCTCGTCCTTGAACTCTCAATAACACCGAGAGGGGGGAACAGCGTGACAACATCACTAAGGTGGTGAAAACACAAATTAAATTTGAAAATCATTTAATTATGGTTCCTTTAAAAATCACTAATTTGGTGGTATGAGAGTCAAACTCTCTCGGCAAATGGCAATGTAGGATGAGACGACTCTCAAAACGATGAGAGGGGACTTGTAATTAAAAATCATTAATTTGGTGACTCAAATTTGAAAAATCATTAACTTCGTTATATTCATGTCAGCTAAGGACGAGAAGAGACTAGAGAACAACATCATTAATTTATTGATCTCCTATTTGAAAATCATTTAATTATGGTTCTATTAAACATCATTAATTTGGTGGTATGAGAGTCAAAACTCTCTCGGTGAAACGATAGTGCAGGACGAGACGACCCCCATCCATACACTCTCAAAATGACGAGAGGGGACTGTAATACCCCGTGTTTTTATGCTATATTAATTTGGGGATTTATTAAAGTTAATGAGAATGATTATTTAATAAAAATCCAGAAATTAATTATGTTATAATTATTAACGTGACGAGAGTTAGTAATTATGGGAAACTTGTTGAATATTACTAATGAGCATAGTGATATACTATATTGGTTATATTGAATGTCATAAGTGAATTAAATGACTATTTCAGAAATTTAAGTTGGGACGTGCCCGTGTCACGTCGGGACTAATTTTGTTAAATAAAAAGTGAATATTTTATAAGTTGTTCGTATGGTCATTTTGAGTGCGCCAACGCGTCCGAAAGGGTCGAGATAGTCAGAAAAGTGTATCCGGGGGTTTAGTTTGAGTCTCGGGGCGTTTTTAGGCCTAAGTGGTGCCCCGGGAGGGCATTTTAGTCATTTTACTTAAGTGGACAATTAAACCCACGAATTTCAGCCAACCTATATCAGCCATTAGGTCCGCCTCTTAGGGTTAGAACCTTCACAAATCAAGTGACGGCCATTGGAGAAGAGAGGAGAGAGCTCCAAGGCAAACCAAGGCCAAAAAGCCACCGGATTTCACCGCCACCACCACCACCGCGTAGATCACGAGACAAGGAACGCAGCCATACCAAAATCATCCGGGAATCTGCATACCAAAATCCCAGGCAAGTGTTTAAACTTGCTATTTCGTTGATGCAATCTTCATGTTAGCTTAGGAATAAATTGTGATATAAACTATGGAAGGAAACCCCATTTTTGATAGGAGAACCCATGTAGTATTGATGTATATGTAAATTCTGGAAACCCTTGCCATGTAGAGGTAATAATCCACGAAATTTGGTGATCAAAATAAAGAAATATTGGAGAAAGATTCACTAGAAATCTGTTTAAGAAAACTTTAGAGTTCTTGATAATTAGACATGATTTTAGGTTGAAAACCCATATTTAACGATAGTTACACGCATGCTTTACGTTATAAACACCTGGTATAATGTTATAATGATGATAGTAGGATTTTTGGGGTGATTAGAATGGAAACACATCGTTTTAGATGAAGAAGTTGGATGAAACCCGTAACTGCATTCTGCAGAATTTTGCCCAGACCTGCTTGATCGATCGATCGAGCCTAGAGCTTCGATCGATCGAAGGTTCGATCGATCGAAGGTTCGATCGATCGAGCCCCAAGCTTCAATCGATCGACCCCTCCTGGCAGACTATTAATTCCCTCTTTAAATACGTTAAATTCAAATTGTCGTGATATAATTCTTGGGCACTCTTGATAAGTTGATTTGGGAGACATTGAGGACCAGTAGGGTATATGAATAAATGTTGGAACCTTTATCTTTATCGAAATGGTATTTATGGGATATTTACTTTAGGTTAGTGGACTTATGAATTTAAAGGGTGAGGTGCGTAAGAGAGTTACGTTGGAACCTAATAAAGACACTTACTGAAATTCAGATTTGTGAGGATGTAGCCCATGAGTGTAAGGTAATAAGTGAGAAAACCCTTCGAGTTAAGGTTAGGAATAAAACCTTATACGAAATTCTATAACTGTGAAATTAAGGATATATGGTATAATTATGGGTGATGAGAAGAACCTATATTAATATGATAAAGTGGTATATTTATATGATTGTGTGTACATATATTATATGCATGTGAAAATCATACCCACGCTACTTACTATCCCCGAGGTTTCCGCGCTGGGACAAGTCTTATCTCGATGGGACCTTTATGGGGGATATTGACTTGTACCCTAGGAGATAGATATCCTTGGTACAGGCTATCGATGTGATAGTTCAGACGGTCCTAAGAGACGCCGGTATGTGCCATCCTCTTAGAGACTTGGAATCTATGCTTCGCCTCAATTGTTTGTGTATTTCTGTTAATACAATTCGAGAGTGATTCCGAATGTATTCCCCTTAATATGAGTGATATGGGGCTTTGGATAGTAGAGTATGCACGCACCATAGTTTTATTCGGGGTGCTGTTATATATATATATTATACGAGTAGTTAATATATATATGAGATTATGATATTTGAAACTGTCTACTGAGATTTGATAAGTAGTACATGGTTATTGACTCAAATTATTAAATACTTGTTTTGAAAAAGTATAAGATGTCACTGTAAAACTTTATTGATTTTTATAAAGTTAAAATGGAGGACTTTAATTACTGTTTGGAACATTCTTTTAAAATGGAGTCATGAATTATAAATCTTGCGAGAAATCGAAGTTAAGTTAAATCTTTTGGAAAGACCAAGTGCGTTAAATGATAAGAAACCGTGGGGAAGGTTAGTGCGATAGGTGTGCACATTAGAAGAGAGTTGAGTATTTTCTCAAGAGAGTGACGTACTAATATGTTATTGCATTGGCCTGTATCAATTTAAATACTTGCTAAACGTATTTTAAAATCAAACACACTTTCGGGCTCTGACCCGTTTCTTTTTCTCTCTCTCTCTCTCTTGTATATATATGTATATTTTCAGGTGCCCAGCCACAGGGGCGTCTTGCTTAGGATCCTTTGAGAGGAGCGTGCTGCGGCTTAGGTGGGAGTTGCAGGTCACTTGCGTAGACGGCTTCCTTTATTGACTCCACTTCTAACATTCTCATTTATTGGGCATGTGTCGCCCTTTCCATTATTTCATTTGTTGTTGGGATATTTTGTATTTCATTTATTTCCAGTTTTGTTCTATGGGATTTATTCAGAATGGATTTGTGGTTTTAGTTCCATTTGTTGACATTCGATTGACGAATGTATTATGTTATTTGGTTTATTGTGGTGTGATTCTTTATTGTAGAAATGTTGTTTTAATTAAAATAAATCTTTTCTGTAATTAAAATTTGGAAAGTTTTGTATGGAAAATGTTTTGACACTTAGCTTAATTATTTAGGGTGTTAAATTGGAAAAATTATCTTTATCGACAGTGATGCTGAGAATGAACCAACTGTTTACCTTGATTTAATTTAATAAAGGAGTGATCGCCCGGTATTTAATTAGGCGGGGTGTCACAGGTGGTATCAGAGCATCAGGTTCTAGAGTCCTTTAGGATCTGTGCGGCCTATTATGTTTCAGCGTTGCTTTCTTTGATATAGAGCCCTACTACTAGGAATGTTGCGTCTATCTCTATACTTTGGAATTTCGTACTTCTGCGATTTGGTTATTTGAATGATGAACTCATCCAAATTTACTTAAATTTTCAGATGGATCGTCAAGAAGAACTAGCTAAGACGGTTAAGGGAGTCATCGAGCGAGATCGACTCACACCTCAGGTATCCCCAGGGAGAGTATCAACCGTCGAGTTAGCAGGTATCGTGGCACAAGCAGTTACCACTGCAGTTCTACAATACCAAGAACGCAGCCTACAACTTAAAGGAGGCAAAAGACCTAGAGAGGTTAACCTAGTGCATGTGACTGACGTTGAGAACTGTGCGAAGGCACCGAATCTGCGACAACAAAACAATCAAGATAGAGTCAGTTCCAGTAGTAACGAGATTTATGTACAGAGACAAAAGTGTCAGGGACAACGAAGCCAGGTTCAGAATGAAATCACCAAGAGGTGTTTCGATTGTGGAATGGAGGACCACAAACGTAAATCTTGTCTGAATCAGACTGGGGATAAACTACAACCTGACCGGCAAAGAATTTTGAAACTCTGCTATAAATGTGTACAACCGGGTCACAAGTGGATGGATTGTCCTCGCCCTGACATAGTTTTTCTGCAGATTTCTCCTCAAGGCCAGCAAGACCAGGGAAAAAGAGAGGCTAGTCAATACCGTAAGGAAGGAAAGCAGTTTTGGGGGAGGTGTTTCCAATGTGGCCGGAATGGCCATAGGCGTCAAAATTGTCCAGAGAAGAATAGGGCCCCACAGCAGGAATGTGCTGACAATGTACCTCAGAAGCCAACTCCGCCACCTGTTCCAACAGCCTCAGTTCAGCAGAGAAAGCTACAGGGCGGACGTGTCTATAATTTCCCACAGGCAGTAACCCCGCAGGCGCCGCCCGCGGTTTAGGGTATGTTTTTCTATCCATGTTACCATGAGTCGAGATTTGTTTGTTACGAGTGCAACGCACTATTTTATAAGCTAATTTTTGCGAAAGCCTTAGGGTTGTTAGCCACGGCAGTGAGCTCAGTGACGTGTGTAGACTCATCATCTTGGGAGTGGGTCTTTTATTTTTCTTTATATGCCCGGGAGTGGGGGTAGAGATTGGTAGTTTAGTATTACCTGTATATATGCTAGTCTTAGTTATGCATTAGCATGATGTTATACTCAGTATGGATTGGCTCTCCGCTTATAGAGCCATGATTATCTACTTCGGTGGAGCATTGTTTTTGCCATTTCGGGGCAAGAGATGTTTGTAGTGGCGATGCCTCGCCCAGAGGGAGGTTCAACCGCTCATTTGTATTACATAGAGGAGGATACCTCTAAGGAGTTTGTGATTCCCTGAGATTCGATCCCTGTTGTCAGGGAGTATTCCGATGTGTTTCAGGAGATACCTGGCCTACCGCCCAGTCGTGAGATAGACTTTGTTATAGATTTATTACCAGATACGAGACCTATAGCACGCGCACCGTACCGTATGGCTCCAGCAGAGATGCGAGATCCACGAGATCAGATTGAGCAGCTGTTAGGTTAGGGCTTCATTCGTAGGGATACCTCACCTTGGGGCGCTCCAGTCTTGTTTGTGAAGAAAAGAGATAGTTCACTAAGATTGTGTGTGGACTACCGTGAATTGAACAAGGTCACGATACGGAATAAGTATCCGTTGCCTCGAATCGATGATCTGTTCGACCAGTTGAGGGGAGAAACTTTCTTTTCGAAGATAGATCTGAGGTCGGGGTACCATAAGTTACATATTAGAGAGCAGGATGTTTCAATACGACCTTCTTATCGAGATATGGGTCCTATGAGTTCAGGGTGATGCCGTTCGGACTCAAAAATGCCCCAGTCGTTTTCATGGACTTGATGAATCGAGCATTCAGAGAGTTCTTAGATCAGTTTGTAATCGTCTTCATAGATGACATCTTGATATATTCACACTCCGAGGAGGAGCATGCCGAGCACTTGAGGCAGGTTCTTCAGACTCTACGAGAGCATCAGTTGTATGCTAAGTACGAGAAGTGTGGAATTCTGGTTGCGAGAGGTACAGATCTTGGGCCATATTGTTTCTAAGCAGGGGATTGCAGTTGACCCGAGCAAAGTGTCAGCGGTGAGAAAGTGGGGACAGCCCACGACACCGACAGAAGTGCGTAGTTTCTTGGAGTTAGCCGAATACTACCGGAGATTCATTCGGGTATTCTCCAAAATAGCGGGTCCATTGACAAATCTGACTCGCAAAGGGGTACCATATGGTTGGGATGACGCTGGTCAATTGGCTTTCGATGAGCTGAAAGACAAACTTACTTCAGCGCCAGTCCTTGCGTTACCGAAGTCGGGTGTGGAGTACCTGGTTTACACCGATGCGTCTTTACGGGGACTTGGAGGTGTGCTCCAGCAGGAGGAGAAGGCTATAGCTTTTGCTTCCCGCAAGCTTAAGCCGCATAAGAAGAATTACCCCACCCACGACCTGGAGTTAGCAGCGGTCGTCTTTGCATTGAGAATTTGGAGGCACTACTTATTGGGCGAGAAATTCCGTTTGTTCACAGACCATAAGTCACTGCAGTACCTGTTCACTCAGCGAGAGCTGAACATGCGTCAGCGCAGGTGGTTAGAGTTTATGAAGCACTACCAGTTCGATATACAGTATCATCCGGGGAAGGCCAACGTAGTTGCTGATGCGTTGAGCCGTAGACGGTAGACGATGTAGCGGACATCTGGAAAGCAAAGTGGAAGGAGTTGGGTCACCAGGACGCAGTAGCCCGTTCTTTCATATCCGTGATGTCAGTCACATCCGAGATTGTTACGAGGGTGATACAGGCACAGACCACAGACCCATTTTGCCAGGAGCAGATTGTGCGACTTCTAGCTGAGGGTGCTGAGTCCTATTCTGTTAGTTCTGATGGAGGTTTGCGGTTTAATGGGAGATTAGTGGCTCCAGAAGGAGCGGAGTTACGTCATGAAGTGATGACCCGATTTGCAGTACATCCGGGAGGTGATAAAAATGTACGAAGACATGAGGCGTCAATACTGGTGGAGTGGGATGAAGAAGGACATCGTCGAGTTTGTGTCCAAGTGTTCTACCTGCCAACTGGTGAAGGTGGACCACCATAAACCGTCAGGATTGCTTCAGCCATTGGAAGTACCCGCGTGGAAGTGGGAGAGTATTTCCATGTATTTCATTACAGGGTTGTCTACATCACAGCGGGGCCACGAATCTATCTGGGTGATTGTAGACCTTCTGACCAAAGTGGCTCATTTTCTGCCAGTGCGGACAGATTATAGTACGGGTCAGTATGCTCAATTGTTCATTGCTGAGTTTGTCAGATTACACGGGGTGCCCCTGAATATTGTGTCAGATAGAGACAAGATTTTTGTGTCACGTTTCTGGGAAAGTTTTCAGGAGGCTATGGGTACCGAGTTGAGGTTGAGTTCAGCTTACCACCCATAGACAGATGTACAGACAGAGCGTACTAATCAGATGTTAGAGGATAGGCTACGCATGTGTGTTCTCGATTTTTGGAGGAGGTTGGGAGCCACATCTTCCACTGGTAGAGTTTGCTTATAATAACTCTTATCAGTTTACGATTGGTATGGCCCCATTTGAGGCTTTGTATGGTAGGCCTTGTCGTTCTTCAACTTGTTGGCTCGAGGTGGGGGGACAACAAGTTGTTAGGACCAGAAGTGATTCAGGAAACCTCCGTAAGGATTGAGATAATCAGGAGTCGTATTCGGGTAGCCCAGGACAGGCAGAAGAGCTACGCCGATGCGAAACGGTTCTTCCGGGAGTTTAATGTGGGAGATCAAGTGTTATTGCGTGTATCTCCTATGAAGGGAGTGATGAGGTTCGGGAAGAAGGGGATTTTGGCCCCGAGGTATGTGGGACCATTTCCCATCATCGAGAGGATTGGGACGGTTGCATACAGGTTGGGATTGCCAGAACATTTACATCGCATCCACGATGTATTCCACATCTCGTCGTTAAGACGATATCTTCGGGATGATATGGCCTATACTCACATTTCGATAGATGAGATAGATTTACAGTATGATAGCTCTTACGAGGAGAGACCAGTGGCTATTCTAGACTATAGTGAGAGGAGATTGAGGTCGGAAATAGTTCCACTTGTGCGAGTCCAGTGGGAACATCATAATGTGGAGGAATCCACTTGGGAGCATGAGGCAGATATACGCGAGAGATATCCAGAGTTGTTTTTACCAGGTATGCCTTATTTTTCGAATTTCGGGACGAAATTCCGTTATTAGGGGGGAAGTATGTAATACCCCGTATTTTTATGCTATATTAATTTGGGGATTTATTAAAGTTAATGAGAATGATTATTTAATAAAAATCCAGAAATTAATTATGTTATAATTATTAACGTGACGAGAGTTAGTAATTATGGGAAACTTGTTGAATATTACTAATGAGCATAGTGATATACTATATTGGTTATATTGAATGTCATAAGTGAATTAAATGACTATTTCGGAAATTTAAGTTGGGACGTGCCCGTGTCACGTCGGGACTAATTTTGTCAAATAAAAAGTGAATATTTTATAAGTTGTTCGTATGGTCGTTTTGAGTGCGCCAACGCGTCCGAAAGGGTCGAGATAGTCAGAAAAGTGTATCCGGGGGTTTAGTTTGAGTCTCGGGGCGTTTTTAGGCCTAAGTGGTGCCCCGGGAGGGCATTTTAGTCATTTTACTTAAGTGGACAATTAAACCCACGAATTTCAGCCAACCTATATCAGCTATTAGGTCAGCCTCTTAGGGTTAGAACCTTCACAAATCAAGTGATGGCCATTGAAGAAGAGAGGAGAGAGCTCCAAGGCAAACCAAGGCCAAAAAGCCACCGGATTTCACCGCCACCACCACCACCGCGTAGATCACGAGACAAGGAACGCAGCCATACCAAAATCATCCGGGAATATGCATACCAAAATCCCAGGCAAGTGTTTAAACTTGCTATTTTCGTTGATGCAATCTTCATGTTAGCTTAGGAATAAATTGTGATATAAACTATGGAAGGAAACCCCATTTTTGATAGGAGAACCCATGTAGTATTGATGTATATGTAAATTCTGGAAACCCTTGCCATGTAGAGGTAATAATCCACGAAATTTGGTGATCAAAATAAAGAAATATTGGAGAAAGATTCACTAGAAATCTGTTTAAGAAAACTTTAGAGTTCTTGATAATTAGACATGATTTTAGGTTGAAAACCCATATTTAACGATAGTTACACGCATGCTTTACGTTATAAACACCTGGTATAATGTTATAATGATGATAGTAGGATTTTTGGGGAGATTAGAATGGAAATACATCGTTTTAGATGAAGAAGTTGGATGAAACCCGTAACTGCATTCTGCAGAATTTTGCCCAGACCTGCTTGATCGATCGATCGAGCCTAGAGCTTCGATCGATCGAAGGTTCGATCGATCGAGCCCCAAGCTTCAATCGATCGACCCCTCCTGGCAGACTATTAATTCCCTCTTTAAATGCGTTAAATTCAAATTGTCGTGATATAATTCTTGGGCACTCTTGATAAGTTGATTTGGGAGACATTGAGGACCAGTAGGGTATATGAATAAATGTTGGAACCTTTATCTTTATCGAAAATGGTATTTATGGGATATTTACTTTAGGTTAGTGGACTTATGAATTTAAAGGGTGAGGTGCGTAAGAGAGTTACGTTGGAACCTAATAAAGACACTTACTGAAATTCAGATTTGTGAGGATGTAGCCCATGAGTGTAAGGTAATAAGTGAGAAAACCCTTCGAGTTAAGGTTAGGAATAAAACCTTATACGAAATTCTATAACTGTGAAATTAAGGATATATGGTATAATTATGGGTGATGAGAAGAACCTATATTAATATGATAAAGTGGTATATTTATATGATTGTGTGTACATATATTATATGCATGTGAAAATCATACCCACGCTACTTACTATCCCCGAGGTTTCCGCGCTGGGACAAGTCTTATCTCGATGGGACCTTTATGGGGGATATTGACTTGTACCCTAGGAGATAGATATCCTTGGTACAGGCTATCGATGTGATAGTTCAGACGGTCCTAAGAGACGCCGGTATGTGCCATCCTCTTAGAGACTTGGAATCTATGCTTCGCCTCAATTGTTTGTGTATTTCTGTTAATACAATTCGAGAGTGATTCCGAATGTATTCCCCTTAATATGAGTGATATGGGGCTTTGGATAGTAGAGTATGCACGCACCATAGTTTTATTCGGGGTGCTGTTATATATATATATTATACGAGTAGTTAATATATATATGAGATTATGATATTTGAAACTGTCTACTGAGATTTGATAAGTAGTACATGGTTATTGACTCAAATTATTAAATACTTGTTTTGAAAAAGTATAAGATGTCACTGTAAAACTTTATTGATTTTTATAAAGTTAAAATGGAGGACTTTAATTACTGTTTGGAACATTCTTTTAAAATGGAGTCATGAATTATAAATCTTGCGAGAAATCGAAGTTAAGTTAAATCTTTTGGAAAGACCAAGTGCGTTAAATGATAAGAAACCGTGGGGAAGGTTAGTGCGATAGGTGTGCACATTAGAAGAGAGTTGAGTATTTTCTCAAGAGAGTGACGTACTAATATGTTATTGCATTGGCCTGTATCAATTTAAATACTTGCTAAACGTATTTTAAAATCAAACACACTTTCGGGCTCTGACCCGTTTCTTTTTCTCTCTCTCTCTCTCTTGTATATATATGTATATTTTCAGGTGCCCAGCCACAGGGGCGTCTTGCTTAGGATCCTTTGAGAGGAGCGTGCTGCGGCTTAGGTGGGAGTTGCAGGTCACTTGCGTAGACGGCTTCCTTTATTGACTCCACTTCTAACATTCTCATTTATTGGGCATGTGTCGCCCTTTCCATTATTTCATTTGTTGTTGGGATATTTTGTATTTCATTTATTTCCAGTTTTGTTCTATGGGATTTATTCAGAATGGATTTGTGGTTTTAGTTCCATTTGTTGACATTCGATTGACGAATGTATTATGTTATTTGGTTTATTGTGGTGTGATTCTTTATTGTAGAAATGTTGTTTTAATTAAAATAAATCTTTTCTGTAATTAAAATTTGGAAAGTTTTGTATGGAAAATGTTTTGACACTTAGCTTAATTATTTAGGGTGTTAAATTGGAAAAATTATCTTTATCGACAGTGATGCTGAGAATGAACCAACTGTTTACCTTGATTTAATTTAATAAAGGAGTGATCGCCCGGTATTTAATTAGGCGGGGTGTCACATGGACTTACAATTAAACACCATTAGTTTGGTGCATGCAAATTGAAAAATCATTTAATTATGGCTACTTATAAACACCATTAACTTGGTGGTCTCTAATAAAAACTCATTAACTTGGTTATTATTATCTCGTCTAAGGACAAGAAGAGGGTGGATAATAACATCATTAACTTGTTGATCTCTTATTTCAAATCATTTCATTATGGTCACTTTTAAACACAATTAACTTGGAGGTCTCTAACAAAAAATCACTTAACTTGGTTATGTTCATCTCGTATGGGGACGAGAAGAGACTGTAACATTATTAATTCAGTATTTGAAGTTACTTCTCGACTAAGGACGAGAATGCATCCACAAGAAAGTAGTGCAAAGTCAAGGCAAGAAGATATGGTATAATAAGAAGAGATGACATAAATAAAGGAAATAAAAATTTGTCATTAACTTGTCTATGCAAGTTTTTACATCCGAACAGTCAGTATGAGCTTACAGATACATTGTTCAAAAAAGTTAACCAACAAAATTCAAATAGGCCTAAGTTGTGGAGAGGTTACATATAGAAAAGGGCATACATGGCCACAAGCGGCCACCCAAGAAAATTTAGGATGATCAGAGTGTACTCTGAACAGTGGTCTCCCCGAGTGGTATGATAAGATTATTGGTCGGGATACCGATATCGACCTTATTTTCCTTGCCATCGCCTTCAGCCACGTTCAGTTCCACTTGCTCAAATGTATCGGCCATAGTCTGTTCAATAACCTCAGCAGAGGCTTTATCAACATTTTCTACATCAACCAAGGCAGTGCCGAGCATTTTGTCAGAGACGTTCAGACCCTAAAATAGTTGGGAAGTTAGGACCCGTTTGTTTGTGACTCTGAAATCTGAATCTAAACCATTCAGATTTCAGAGGGAATAAAAAGACGTTTGTTTTCTACACATTTCAGAGGTTAACGGTAATATTATCCTCTTAATGATTCAGAGATTCAAACCCATCTGAATCTGATCACTTAAATCTGAACGAAAATAAATTTACCGCAATATCCTTACCTTTTGAACGGGCAAACCATCAGGACTCGTTGAGAGACTGCGTTTGTAAAAGGTCTTCTGCAACTTTGTAGAAGAAGGTAGAACTATATTTCTCAATCATATGTTACTTTTCTACTTTTTTGTTTCTAGCTGCTACTTTTCTACTTTGTTGTGTTTTGACACATGTAGTTTGCATAATGAATTTGACTCATCTGGAAAAACTTGTTAAAAAATGTTAAATATTTTTTAAAAGAGTTAAAAAAATTGTTGAAATCCTTTTTTTACAGAAAAACAGTTTTTTGTTTTTGAAAAGTACTTTCTTCTAAAAACAGTATTTTACTAAAAAAAAGTGAAAATAATTTGTTAAAAAACAATTTTTTTTAGGTAGCGCATAATTTTTGATAAAAAAAAATAGTCTAATAATGTAGAATTTTTTGTAATAAAAAATATTTTTTTTTATATAAAACTATTTTGGTGGGGTGGACTAACATTCATTAAATGATATGGGTTTGCGCCAGCCACACCAATTAATCGCAATGATGTGGGTCCGTGCTAGGGGCAATAATTTTTTTTTATTAACGTAGTATAATTTTTTTTAAATATAATATAATTTTTTTTAACAAAACCTTGTAACAATCACTTAACAAAACCATATGTCTAATTTGTGTGTACGTGTAGAACTACTCTTTTCTTTTTTTAATGTTGATTGCCGATAAAATATTTTATACTACGCAAATTCCCTATTACTTGGAATTCTTAATATTATTTACATATTAAATTGTATATTGTGTGTAATAATATTTATTTCCGGTCATGGATGTTTTAAATATACGTTTTCTTTATAAAATAAATATAAGAGTAAAATAGTCCAAATAATCTGCATTCAGATTTCAGATATAAATCTGCAAACAAACAGTATACATTCAGAAGTTTCATTCAGACATCAAACAAACAACTTTTTCAGATTCAGACATTAGACTTCAGATTCAGACTTCAGATTTCAGATTCAGACTTCAAATTCAGACAAAAAAATAAACGCAACCTTAGTGTCCCAACCTCTGGCCTATTTTAGCTCAGCCAAACGACAAGTCGTCCTCACTCCTCTCTCGAGGTACTCGAAGGCTTAGCCCCCAAATTTCTCAGAGGCTCTAAAATCATCCACGGACTATGCCTTAGCAACATCTAAAGTAGCTTGAACTTTCGCATCAATATTGGCCTGTCTCTTCTCGACCAACTCTTTGAGGACGTTGGCGTGCGCATCCTTTAGTTTATTGAGAGCATTCAAATTATCTCGATCGGCCTTCTCACGATCTCGATCCTTCTTGGAAAGCTCCTCCCACAGACCTTTCTCCATCGTCTCGATATCTTTACACTTCTAGATCTTAGGTAGTTTTTTCTCAATCCAATCACCGCGACGGGAGAGGGTAAAAAGGGACTGCCATAAGAAAAGAGAAAAATCAGTACGAAAAAACCTTCAAAATTATTGAAGAAATGTTAAGAGAAGAGAGGCTAGAAGGAATTATCTAGGCATAACGGGTGTCGAGTGCTTCCCCGGCCTCATCCTCGGAATCAACAGCATGAACATATGGTGCTCCACTTGGGTACCTTGAATAAAATCTGCCCTTAGTAAGAGACGATAGGGGAACAGCCGAGCTGACTGGGGGATGAGCAGTGATAGTTACTCTCGGCACATCAGAAGCCGATGCCCCAGCAGGTTGGACATACTCATCAAAATTTATGGTCCCAGAGTAGGCCACATGTGAAGCAGATACCTTCATGTCCTGGTCGAAGGATTCGGCCTCCCTCGAGACACTAGATGCAGAGGGACCGCAACCCTCAAACGATGAGATCTCAATAGTATCTTCACTCATGGACGAGCTCTGACTTAAAGGGTTGTCGCTAGTCTTGGCTTTCCTCTTAGCCTTAGCTTTGGCCTCACCCTTATGTATCTCTCTAAAAAGGCGACCCTCAAGATAGGGAAATTGATCAAGAAGTTTGTAAGGTTTCTTAAACATCCAATGGATGGACCAAGTTTGACTTGAAGATCAAACAAGAGGAGTTGAACAGTTTCAAAGAAAAAGCCCAAGAACAAAAGCTTTAAATACATCGAAGAAGACAATCGAAAATACTCCGACGACATCGAAAATAGAAGAAAATGAGGGAAAAGGATAGGCTTTATTCAAGCCTGGTCATCCTGACCTAAGACCACCACCAGAGGCCCTAAAAACACCCTAGTGCCACTAATAAAAGGCGCCAAAAAAATCAAAGTTACTGGAAAATGTTAAAACATAACACAAATCAATAAGAAAAGAGGTAAAAGCTTGAGAGAGATGGTGGAAAGGGTTACCTGAAGAGAAGAAACTGTAATTACCTTAAAGCTCTGTGCGATACTGATTTCAATAGATGCTCAAATTACAATTACAAACTTGATTAATTAGTGTTAATTTATGAATCAAATTAATTCCGCCCTCAAAATCAACTAACTACGTGAGTGCATGTGTGAAACCAACAAAAATAAAATATGCGACGCAAAGTTCAGGAAAAATGTAACAACTCGCCCTTTTGGAGAGGATTAAATTCCATAATTAAGTATAATTTGGAATTTGGAGAATTTCTCGAAATAGTGATTTTGGGATTTTTGAGGATTGAATGATTTTCGATGGGTATTGTAATTACTTTTGGGACTATATAGGTCGCTATAATTTAATTATATGTCGTCGTGGAGAAAATTGACGAAAAGGTCAGATTTTAAATTGGAAAACTCGCAATTACTTTTATGGGTTAGAATAGTGATTTGCGGTCAAGTACCTCAGATGGAAATTTCGACTACACCATGAGTCTCAAAATGTCTGAGATAGTCAGAAATGATTGTCCGATTGTCGAAATTGAGCTTCGGGGAATTTTAGAGGTAAAAGTAACTCGTAACTGGGTAAACGAGTCGTTTTTGGGTTTTAAGGGGTTAAAACTCTTTTCTCTCTATATAAAGAGGAAGAGGGGGAGAAAAGAGAGAAGAAAAGAGAAATAAGAGAGAGAGGGGGAAGAAAAGAGGAAAAAGGGCGAGATTCCGGCCAGCCTCCGCGGGATTCGGCTCGAGGACGTCGGATTTTATCCACGAGGCAAGTGTTTACTTGCTTTATTTATTTTTAAGCATAAATATCTCATATCATTGTTGGTATAACAAACCCTAATGATTTTGGGTTGGGTATTCGTGGATAAAACGGATTTTTGGGAGTTAAAACGTATTACCTCTAAAAATGGTAAATTGGAGAAACTTAGGTTTTACTTGAAATTAATTGGTGATTCCGGGTTCTAGGATGTTTAGAACCCGTATTATAAGTGTATTTGTAGTTGGTTGAGGTTGTAGGACGTTGGGTGAGGCGACAAAAGCTTGGGAGAAGCTTTAATGGCCGAAATCGTCTCGGAGAAGACGATGAATAGTAACCCGTCACTTTAGGGGGCCATTTTCGTCCAGGAAGAGAAATGATTTAGCTCTCGGCCAAAACACGAAAGTTGTAGATCTTTTCGATACGGTCGCGTGGGCACTGACCGCGTATTTTTCTGATTTTTCTTCGATTTGATATGATTTTTACAAGATGGCAGCTCCGGGTTGAAATCATCAACTCGGAAATCAAATCGGGAATTGGAAAAATACAAGCTAGGATTAGTCGTGTAGATGTTTGGGATAATTTTTGGGGTAGTTTAGAAACCCCGATAATGAAATTGGGTTGTTGGATGGAGGATTTGGAGAATTTAATTTTGAGAACCTGGTGTGACCGGTCGATCGCGCCCCTAAGATCGGTCGACCGCGTCAAGGAAATAGGGCCTACTGCTTTATTTCGTAGGCTTATTTGCAACCCGCGGTCGACCGGGGGTCCAGGACCGATCGACCGGTGCCCTGTTTTCAGCCCAAGATTTTTGGAGATTATTATTATTTCTCCTCTTTGATATTTAAGTTTAAGAGTCTTCTAAATTAAAGTATATTAGAGGGGTATGTCCTAAGGGACTTGTGGATTTGGGAATATATATATATATATATATATATATATATATATATATATATATATATATATATATATATATATATATATATATATATATATATATATGTGTGTGTGTGTGTGTGTATATTCACTTAGAGTGAATTAGTATAGTTGGAGATATCTGATAAATCATTAAGAGATGATTAAGGTAATTATTATTTGTCGAAGTAAGAAAATACTTTGGGTTTAGTATCATGCTTATACGAAAGCATGATTATGATTTTTTGAGAGAATCCTTGGGATTATTGATCATCGCTAGATGCTATAGGCCACTATGGTTGTTTATATATATTCTAGGAAGAATATATAGGATATGTATACTGTGTGATTTAGGTATATATATATATATCATGATGGAAATGATTTTGAAAATATAAAAAGGAATATTTTCAAAATGGTAAATAAATGATTTTCATAATTGATAAAATATGGATTACACACCTCTCTAAATCGCTATCATAAGGGAAGTTGCGTACGTATGGTGAAGCCCACTGGCTAATGAATGCATGGTGCATATAGTCCTATAGGCCATGTGAGCGTTTGTTGATATATATTTTTCTGCGCTGGTTAGGAGATTTCGGGTGTGGTCTTGACTATCCCGCAGGCACATGGACGCTTCCCGACGTCTTGCGCTGTAGGATCCCAGGTTGTCTTGGTGATAGGCCCTGGAAGATGATAGCCGTTTAGGAGCGCGCACAGTGGGGAAACCCGGACGGGCGGTCTTAGAACGCGTTATATTAAAGCAATTCATGATAATGGATTGGCTTTAATTACATTTCCTGGATATAGGAAGGGAAATGGGTTATATGTTTAGCTTCGGTAACACTCCCGGATGGAAGAAGGGATTTGGAAGCATATGATATGGTAAAAGCATTTTTATGATAATAAAAGTGGCTTTTAATTACATTTCCTGAGTATAAAAAGGGAAATGGGATAATTGAAAAAGGAAAAGCATTTTTATGTTAATAAAATTGGCTTTTAAAAAGATATATGTATTGGTATAGCAATTCATGCTAATGAATTGGCTTTTAAATACATTTCCTGGATATGAGAAGGGAAATGGAAAGTTTTGAAATAAAAATGATAAATATTTTGTGTATCGAATACACCTCAGTCCGGGAGGTAGATCCGGATGAGTATTATAAAGATGATAATAAGTAAACCTCAGTCCGGGAGATATTATCCGGACGTATATGGTTGATGTATATATATATATATATATATATATATATATATATATATATATATATATATATATATATATATATATATATATATATATGTATTTACACATCTGTGCGTGCTACGGGCCTAATGGATCTCTACCATTAACCCTGCCAAGTAGTAGTGCATCGGGGGGTTCCTTGTTTGGATTTCGCTTTGCGAGACACCCCACGCACGAACTTAATGCAGTGTTGAGAATGGAGGGAAGTTTAGCCCTTAGCACTTGGACTATCTAGGGTTGATAGTAGTTGGGTGATGGACTAGTTAGGCAGGGATAACTTGACTAGGGCATGTTGTTAGGGTGCGTTAGGTGTGCACTATTAGGGGAGAGGTGAGGGGTATCTCATGGGAGTGCGATACCAATTTAAATATGAGATAAAAATATTTTTCTAAAAATAAAGCATTTATGCACTTGAAAAATATTTTCAAAAATTCGGGCTCTGACCCACATATCTACTTTTCCTCTCTTGTTGTATATATATATATATTATATAGGTGTCCAGACACAGGGACGCCTGGATGGAAATTCTTTATAGTCGGACGTCTGCTGCAGCAGCTGTGGATGCTTATGGGTTCTCGGTAGGGGTGCACACGGTTCGGTTTGGATCGGTTTTGGTACTAATCTGAGAACCGAACCGACCTGGGTCGGTTCCAAATTTTTGGAACCGAAACCGAACCAACTTTAATACAGAACCGAACCAAACCGAACCAGCGGTTCTCGGATCGGATCGGATCGATTTTCGGTTCCAAAATCATATTTCACAACTAATTTTTTTTAAGATTAATGTGTTTCATAACTAATTTTTTTAAGGTTAAAATTAATTTTGACCTCAATAACTTAAGTTAGAAACTCAAATAATCACAAAAATATAAATTACAAGTGTTAAATATATTAAATAAATATATATATATGTAATTATAAATCGGTTCGGTCCCGGATTGGTTCGGATCGGATCGGCTTTCGGATCGGATTGGGTTTTTTTACCCTGGAACCGAGAACCGAACCGATGTATCGTTTTTTTTTTTTCAAACCGTAACCGAACCATTGAGCAAAAAAACCGATCCAAACCGAACCAATGCAGTCGGTTTGGTTCAGTTTATCGGATTTCCGGTTTCGTTGTGCACCCCTAGTTCTCGGTAGACGCTTCTTTCCTTGTACTCTAGATAGGAGGTATTGTACAAACATTCGGGCCAATGGTCCAACTGATTTTATTTATTCTTTGCACGATATTCGATATGGTTGTATAATTTGAACCGAGTGTTCGGTTATTTTAATTTATTTCATTTTCATTTCGGTTTTATTTACGCACTAAATTGTGGATGTTTTATTTTAATTGATTAAAAGAGTAGTTAAGTTAAAATTTTAACGCTCGCCTAATAGGATATTAGTAATTAAATGGATTTTCGACAGTGATGCTAAGAATGATCCATATGTAACTCCTGTTATAATTTGATATAGGAGTGATCGTCCGGTATCCCATTAGGCGGGTTGTTACAAAAAATCCCCTCATGGCAAAACCTTTTATTTCACTATAATTTGTAAATCGTAAGTTACACGAATTATAATGAAATACAATCGTTTGACACACGAATACCAGCAGACGCCGGTCGGCGTCGTCAACAATGAATTATGCCCAGCACTCCATAAGAACCGCAGTCCTAACCTTAAGAAAGATCCACACGCAACGAACCTCAATGACACGCAACCATATGATGCATAAATCTTCTACACAAAAGTATGAACACCAGCAAGATGTGTTTTCAAACTTCAAAATAATTCACTAAAAAATTGGGATGTTTTGTGAATTGAAAACAAGAGATTAAACAATAAAAGAAGAAGCCAAAATATTTTTGTCGATTTTGCACTGTTTTGTAGAATGAAAAACGTACAGACTTCGCTGTCGTTTGAAGTATCGCGCGATGTCGTTTGAACGATATACAGTGTCGTTCGAACGAGACTAATATTAAATATTTTTCTTTTTCTTTGTCTCGATAATTGCACTGCCTCAAACACTCCGAAAAATATATTTTTTAATGAAAAACATTTAAAGCTCCGCTCCAACACTTAGAAAATATTTTGTGAAAAATATCCCAAAATCCTAAGTAAATTATTAAGAAATTAAAAACACAACTTTACCATATTCATTTCGTGGAGGCTTGATTGTTGACGAAACTTGATATTCAGACCCGTCTTGTTGCGTATTTGATCTTGAACATCTTCGACGGTTGTAGCGATATACGGCATACTAAATGGTGACGGACAATGTCATGACAAATCCCCCCTATGTCTATGCCAGTACAAAATAAAAACATCCGAATTATTAATATCAAATGACCTACACAAATCTACCGTTCCATAAACTCAAAAGTGGAAAGATAAACTGTCAAGTCTTTAAACTTTGCTTCAACAATCAAGTTTTCAAAACTCCAAGCTTTTCTCATCAAGGTGTGCAACATGATGATATTCAATTGTACCTACACACATGAGACAAAATAAATACCTCATGACATATCGAGTTTGAAATGATATAATCATAAACATGAAAACATAATCAATTCACCCCCATACTTAAACTTCCCATAAAATCATAATTCACTCTCCGCCTTTTTATTTGTTCGAAATAGACAAGGAAAAGAATAACCCACATAAATCAAATCGGGGTGTCACGGTAAACAGGGCAAACAAACTATTTTTTATTTTTCATATTTTTCATACAAAAATAAAAAACTAATTTTACAAAAATCACACACCATGAATTTAGACTGAGATATCCAAATCATGGAAACAGATGAATATGTGTGAACAAATTCGATAGGAAAATTGACTCAATCATGACTTGTGTGCACGATGCATAAGTGTACTCCTAACGAATGAATATAAAAATAGTCCATAGGTGTAAAATTATTGAATTTAGATGACAACGTCTTAATCATATCAACAAATCAAAGTATAAATGATTTCCACACCAATAACATCCAAAACTATGTAATGCTTTTTCATGACTTTCAAGAATGTGCAAATCGTTTTGAATTCCATCCAAACTCCCTCATTAAAAGATAATGCTTTTTATTTTTCTTATGAGGTGATGAAACTAAAACCTATTGGCCCATTTTTGGCATATATTTCTTTTTATTGCCTTTCAATGTTTTTTGGGGGGGTCTTTTAAACCACATTGGACCCCGAATAATTTTTAATTCCTCACTTTTTAGGTTCGATTTAAACGGTGGCTTAATCGCAAAGAATAAATGAGTACCTTTCGTAGCCCTTCCCCATTTTTAAAATAAAACACACAAACTCACAAACGATTTATAACATGCACTACTTTCTTGTCAAGTTTTATTGCATTTAGTTTGTTGTATAGACATAATTGAGATGTAAACACTCAACCAACGTGTGATAGACAAGCACAAAAGTCAAACAAATCTATGCATGTGTCCAATAAAGGAAAAATGAGTCAAACATGTAGGTAGAAACACTATATATCATATCAAAGGCTCCAAACTTTGTAAAGCATGCACTACAAAAAAAAGTATCTTTTGAGACGGTGGCCTAATAATCTCAAAAGATGGTTTATCCATCTCAAATACTTTTTGGGACGGTATTTGGGACGGCTAGGCGGGGTCTTTTTGATAGCGGGTTATAAATACTTTTTGTGACTCCATATCCGTCTCAAAAGAGTTTTTTGAGACAGAAACAGATCCGTCTCAAAAGCTCATCCTTTTATATGACCCTTTTGAGATGGGAATTAATCTATCTCAAAAAGTTAATACTTTACAAGACCTTTTTGAGATGGCAATAAAGTCGTTTTTAATGTATTTTTTAGACAATTCTAACCATCCCAAAAGAAGTGAAGAGATCTTAAAATTTTTGTGTTAATATATTAGGGAGAATAAAATTTATCGCTAAATTTTAATACAAAATTGAATTACATTTGAGAAAATTTATTAAAGTGTTACCAAATGATCAAAAATTAAAATATATAAGATGATTTTCAACGAATACAATGAATCATTTTCATTCAACAATAGTAGTTCTTACAAGCATCTCTAAATATTCATCCAAACAAAAATTATAACACTAAGTTCAAATATTCGACTTAACAACAAAAATACATTAAATTCTTATACTCCAAAACACGAAATGCTTCTATTAAAGTAATCTCGCAATCTTAAAGTGTACCACCTCCAAAATCACTTATTAGCATTGCAAGTTCTACAAAGGTTGCCACCCGCAAAAAAAAAGTGTCAGGTGCGTCAAAATTAATATCCCACTCAATAACAATATAAGGTGCAATGAATAAATATAGTATATTGTCATCACAAACAACATAAATTTTAAAATACGATTTTTTTTTAAAATAAATATCTAACTACTATTATTTTTTTTTAAATTGACAGAGTCTCCTTTGTTTATTCATGAAAACTACAGATAGCTAACCTGTTTTAAACATTAAAATTGCCACAACACACTAACATGTAACTTTAAAATGGAGAATTTTCCATTTAAATATTATGAGCTACATCAATCTCATAATAATAAAGGTGTATTATTACCTAGTCAATACGAGTCGTTAAGATTCTGGAAGGATGGTGTGAGACAATACTAAGAAATAACCTTCTCATTTCGCTCCTCATATTAGTCAGCATCTGTAGTAGAACTTGTTGGTTGCTAATTTTTAATTCTTCAAGCTCCTGTTGATGTTGAGCATCTCGATCTTCAATGTCATGATGATGTCGAACATCCCGCTCATTAGCGTCTTTCAAGCATTGTCTATAAAATAAAAATACATCAAAATTAATGATTTTAACCAATTAAACATATATCTTTGACGAACAAACATAGTTTTAGTTGGTATGCATACCGCTCTATTTCGTTTCAGAGAGAGATATTATTGACAAATTTAGTTTTGAAGTAAATTTAAAGTAATTATTTTAGTACACATTATAGCTAATAAGGATAAGAGTAGTTTTCGGTTTTAGAATGTAGTTTTTCTAATACAGAATTAAGTTAATTTTGATTAGAAGTTGTGACAGTCTAAAGCTAAGCTACGGAAAAAGGAGCTACATCAATCTCTTTGTGAGTAGAAAAAACTGAATTTACCTTGATTTCGATGGAGATAAAAGTCGGTCCAAGAAATCATTCAATGTATGTACCATCCAATAAATGAATGAATTTTGAGACATACCAAAAGCAACAAACTATGATATCCAGTTTGGAAGAAACAAAAAGTTGAACAAAAATCAAACACACGTAGAACTGAACTTGTTTCTTTCACACATTGGATCTCATAAACACAATTAATGCTACAAAGAAGCACATACAAATCAAATCTAAAACCTCTCAAATATATTGAATGATCAGCAATGTTGCTGTTACATCATACATATAATGTTAGGTTAACTTGCTAGCTAGGACAATCTCGAAAAGATAAAAGCTAAAGAGGGAAATTAAGAGAGTTTTCAGTATAATCCCACTCTTCACACAACTAAGGTGGTGTTTATTTTTCCGAGCCTGAAATTAAGTCTATTCAGAGTTTAGAGTTGTTAAATGTTGATTATTTTCTAGGGCCTTTAGCTGGTAGTCCCTAACATTAAAAAGTGTTAGCGTCCAGTACACGTCTTTTTCCCCGTAAGTATGCAGCCCCTCATCTTTAAAATGTGGTTCCCTTAGGTTTGTAGTCCTCGACCTCCGGAGAAGTGTATGGCCTTCATAGGAGGAAGTAGAGTCTAGAATACTATTTGAGCAACATACTGAAGAAAAAAAATCAGCTTACTAACAGCAAATTAGAATTAAAATTTCAGCATACTAAAGTAATTAAAATTAACTAACATACTGAAGAAAAATAATTAACTAACATACTGAAAAAAAAGAACTACTGGAAAAAAAAAGAACATACTGAATGTGTGGGACAGAATGTGTAGGCTGTTGGACTGCTGTTGCCGAGCCAGCTGGGTGGGTGCTCCATCTTGCTGAGTTGGACCCAGGTGCTGCTGCTGTTGCGAGGAGGGGGGAGGGATAGGGAGAGGGAGAAAAGAGGAGAGGGAGATTGGGACGGACGGGAGGAGTGGAGAAAATGAGATAAAAAGAGGCAACTGTTTTCTATAAATTAGGTTATCTTTTTTTTAGGTCTTAACAATTTTTGTTTTTTAGATAATCACCCCAAAACTTTTAAAAACATATAAATAGGTCTAAATTTTTTTTAAACAACTCACAGCAGATTTTAGGGAAACTCGTGGGTGCGGCCACCCCCATTCGGGACGGGGTAGGTCCGCCCCTGACTATTGCTTTTGTCAAACGAGTCAATTTTAATTCATTGTTTAGTTCTTACATCTGCAAAGGTAAAAATAAAGGGGCATTTGATGATTTCACTCCCCTTCTCATTAGGCTTTTATTCCCCTTCTTAATGCCTAACTGATGTTTATAGGACTGCTTCACTACACTTGAGAACTGTATAATAGTTCCCCTATTAGAGTAACATGATAACAGGTCCATAATAAATGGAAGAAACATTGATTACTGCATACATTCCATACGGAATTTTCCTAAGAAAACCTTTACAAAGTTGAGAATATTTGCTACTTTGTATTTATAAGTTTCAATCGCATATGAAACCGAAGTCATTAACTTATGATGCACACAAGATAGTCTTGCAATTAGTTGATCAATGCACAAATGCCTTACTCTTAATGTTTTGAGGCTTAACGCCTCACCTATTGACAAGAAAACACCTTACCCCTTGTTTTCCCCCTTTTAAACATTGGTAAAGAACACTCTTTTTTTAATTAATCCCTTTGGTGCTCTTAGACTAAGAAACCCAACTGAATTTATTAAAAATAGAATGTATGTGCACATATAACATCTGGTTGTGATTATATGTGTGTCACGCATGTGTGATTGTAACAGAAGGGAGATTTTATATGTGTCATGCACGTGTGATGGTAACAAATATTGGGATCCTTTCATTTTGACACAGTGCAATTCATTTATACGGTCAATGACCCTGCCATGTGAATTCTAGTATAACTGACTAAATACTAAGACTAACTGTAGAACACTAATAGAGTTAGCTAACTGAAATTCTAACACAAACAAAACTCAAACAAAACTAAGTTAACAAGTAAGACTCAAACCACAAAGAAAGATCACATAGGGGTCAGTTAGACCTTTGACAAACCTTCTAATATAACCTCTGAGACCCAAAAAACTTTTCATATCAGGTTGGCTGAACAGTTTACTGAGACATTTTAACAATTTTAGCATAACTTGAAGCCCAAAAAATTGATCACAAACTATATATATGTTTATACTTCCAAAAATAGGATTTCTTGAGATTATGGTTACTTAAAATTTGGTACGTCAACTCATACGCTATGCGTGTGTTCAAGTGGGCATATGATTTCCTACTACAATTTCAGCCTGCAACTTATTAAAAAAAGGTGAATATGTGAGTTATATATCATCTAGTATACCAATTCAATTGAACTTTAACATATACCATCTAGTATACCAAGATCCTAATGGAAAGGTTACCCAACTCTTTTTCTCTCTTTCTGGTATTGAAGAAAGGTAGTTGTTCTCCGATTGGTCTTCAATAGCTTCTTTTGAAGCTTTTATATCATGTCAGCATAGTCACAGCTTGCCTCACACTTTTTCGTAGACCTTTTTGATAATATTATCGTAGATGTTGCATCTGAGTGTCACCGGATAGCAAGATTGGGACTTGATTGTAATTTAAACAAAGGGGAAGAGGAGTTGAGGTTGTCTGCTGAAGCCTGGTCTAGGGTAGCAGACCCAAGAAATAGTGGTGAAGGAAATAGCAAATATGTGGTAGACATATTTGGACAAACTCATCCTCCTTTAGCCAATGAAGTATACGATTGTATGAACTGTGGCTGCCAAATTATGGCTGGAAGGTTTGCTCCTCATTTGGATGAGTGCATGGGAAAGGGTAGAAAGGCTCAACTCAAGGCAACAAGAAGTAGCACGGCTGTACAAAATCGGTACTCTCAAGGCAGCCCTGCTTCCGCCTACTGTGGTTGAAATTTGAATAAAGATTAGGTCGGGTCGATTGGTTTATTACAGATTAAGGGTGAACAATCCCATAACGATTATCTAATTAACGAAACATCAATTAGATCTTTCCTGCCCCACTTTATTATACTAGTATGTGTTGGTTTTAGTTTTGACATCATTATTGGGCAACATATCAAGAAAATTCATACATTGATTGATGTTATTCCTTGATCATGTTACAGTTTACTCAGATCTCTATGAAGATATCGAAATTGGCATTGATGTCTTTACTCCTTTACTTGTCAGATAAAAAAAATCTAGTATACCAATTCAAAGAAGGAAACTTAGAAGTGTTAAAAGCAAGTACTCTCAAAATGCACATCCATTAGTTTAATCCAATAGTCTTGGCACACTCAAAATGATATATGTGAGTTATATGTGTTCACATATATAAAAGTATCTATTTTTTCTGGTTGTCTTTGGTTGAAGTTGAAATCCAATAATATTAGAGGGTCGGTTTGAGGTTATACAGTTAAAAAAACAAATATATTTATACTTTAGTAGTAAGACAATAAGTAAGACAATTGAACAACACCTAGCAATATTCGTGACCTTGCCACTGTAAAAGCACCTAGCAATATTCATGACCTTGCCATTGTAAAAATAAAAACATTGTAAAAATCAAGTACTAAACACCTGTTCCGAACCAATGTCAAATGTTCTCTTCATATAACCAAGACTGTAAGAAGTATGACTTTCATAAATTAAGGATATGATATAAGAAAAACAAGTTGATATAAGAAGTATGACATTCATAAATCAAATGTTCTCCTCAATTGCATCTTCAACATGTTGTCCCTCTTCAAAGTCATTATTTGAGTCTGTCACAGCAGATGTTCCTCAAATTTCTGCAATGGTGTCTTTGGTAATAGGTCTAATACTTGCTTAACCTTGAATCTTCCTCTAACTTTAGATATGGGCCTCTCTCTGTGGAAAAACTCAGACGCAAAGGCTAGATATGTAATTTAGAGCCAGAGAGACAAAATGGAAGACTCCACAGCCTTCAAAAATACACTAAGGCATCTTTGTGGAAATTAGAGGAACGTAGAAATTAAGGCATCTATGAGGCGATTAGATTAATGTTCTTAGATTTAATGTGAATAGTTTCATTTTACTGTAGTTATTATAGATATAGTGTGATTAGTTGCATTTTCTTTAGCATTATTATATTTAATGCGAGTAGTAGCACTTTGCGCAACTTTATATAGACTTGGTGTAAATAGTTGCATTGTGAGTAGTTGCATCTTGCTTTAGCATAGTTAATGTAAGTAGTTGCATTTTATTTCAGCCATCATCATTGTACCAATCGTAGCCGTTACTCAACAGCCTTAAGATGAAACATTCATTGATAAAACCCCACCACCAAACTAGAACAGATCTTTAACCAAAAGCACTACGTATAACACAAAACAATAACTAGTACCACACTTTCCCTACCTCCACAGTAAACAGTGTCAGTTGATGGCTTCATTAACACTACCTGTCCACTCTTCTCCACCTATTACAAGCCAACGAACTATACCACCGCCACCACCAAATAAAAACACTAAACCGAATCCCCTTGACCAATATGAAAAAGACCAAAGATTCACAAATTCTTGAAGACAGAGTATGAATTTTTCTTCTGCCTTATTCAGCACTGACAATAACTCATGACATAACTTTCAATATAGAAAAAATCATAAGTAAGTGGTTGAAACGTCCAGAGGGATGGGACTAAAGCCTAGAACATAGGGCGAGAGAGATGATAACCCCACCTATCTTCTCTTAAGGACAATGCAACACCTAAACGATCCGTGAACCAAGTAATCTTCAAATTAAGTGTGTAGTCCCCTTGGGGTTCACAATGTTTGATCATGTTACATTCCCTTTTAGTGGTGAAGCACGTGCCATTAGGCTAACCCCTTGGGGTTGAAAAGATATCAATGGGAAAAACAGTCATAACAAGCAACTTAAATTAATCGATAACAAAACACCATATTGACGTAACCATCCACGAATGCAAAATGATTTGAGATCTGCGACTAATCTAAAAATGATGTATTACCATACTTTGGTACCTCTTAGGGTGTTCGCACCTCTTTTTAGGCCACTCGGTTACTATTATGAGTTTTCGACTCCTAAATCCTATATTTAATTCTAAAATAATCGTATAGTAGTCAATTACGGATCGGGAGTCCAATGAGGACATGATCACATCCCTAGGTTACTTTTGTACATCCTGAGGTAGCCGTGCCTCATTTCGTGCCACTCGGATCGTGAAATATAAAGCTTCTCTTTTTAGATTATTTAAATATCCAAACATTACTTTTTGTGTTTACTATTTTTCATTTAAAGAAGAACTTTAACTAATGCTTGTCTTTTTATTTATTTCTTTTGAGTACCACCTCATATGTTGGAATTTATGTCCCAACACTTAGTGACTTGAATGTTAAGATTTAGCATTTGATATGGTGTTGGATAACGTTGACAAGTTTTTCACTAGTGATGCATATTTGAATTAATTGGGTCCATCACATATATCACAAAATAATATCATAATCGAATAGTACTTAAAATTGATGGCATAAACTACTTGCAAATGACATAAATTAATTAACAGAAACAAACATATCAATAATTCTAACTAAAGTTCACCCGAACAAGTATACAAATATTATCATAAATTGATCTTAAAATTATGATACAACAACCAATTGACAATCCGGGTTTTCAATTGGCTCACCCTCAACCTCCTATCTCCACTACAAATCAAACCAGTAAAAAACTAATGATATTAAGCAATAACCAAGAATTAAAATTACCTTTTATTCGTATCAATTCGACGATACTATAACTTGAAAGCTCGAGACTAGATCAAATATTTAAACACTGATGAACCCTGCCAAATACCCATAAATGAAAAATATATGATTGCCATTAAAAAAACATAATTATGATACAAGGTAGAAAAAAATACAATTATCTGACTATAAATAACATTTACTATAAAAAAAACTCCAAAATTATTTCAATAACCAACCAATACTTTTCCACTACCCTTCCTTTCATTTTAACAACAACCAAGCAAGAAAATTTACAATCAATAGATAACAAAAAATTAATTTGAAGTCTTTAACAATAAAACCCCATTTTTGAAGTCTCTGACACAGGGGGCTGAAGCTGACGGTGTTCCTACTACGTCTCCCTAAGATATGTACAACCACGAAAATGGCACTGGATTCATGTCAACAAAACCACTTAGAGTTGAATGGGAAGTAGGATTTCCAACTACTTTGCCTAAAGTAGCCACTATGTAAGAAGACACCCCCCTCCTATATTCCATAAGTATCTAGGCTCCATTGCTAGAATAAGTATTATCATGAAATTCTTGACATAAATCTTTTGTCCCTAACGATCTTGTGCTTTAGGTATTTGAGCCAGGGCTTGGCCAAACCTACTAGTGCATGTGATAGAGAACTTCAATAACTGGACAAGGGTATAAGACCGGTAAAGAGCCAACTGAGCATAATATGGTAAAAAAATTGATGTTGCAATCATATACTAAACACAAATCAATAATTCTACAGGTATATCTAGACCTTTTTCTAACTTGTCTAAAAAATTAGACCATTTGTTGTTCCTAGTGGCCTAAAATTTATTACCTCTACCAACATGAAACATGATACATCTATGGAGTTTCTGGAATCTAATGTAACTACAAGGCAACGTTAGAAGGGCAGTACATTGTTGATTGCAAGAAGAACTTGTCGATAAAATAAATTTATTGGGTATTGTCTTCCCAACCAATAACACTATATTTCACTTATGAAGTATCATAACTGTAAAGGGAAGCTGATAGCAAGACACACTTCAATGGCAATATGAGAAACTCTACTCATATGTACATATCTTAAGAGGCATATAAACTAGCTAAAAAAGGAACTTATCAATATCAGTTAACAAACATCTATTTATGCATAGCCCTTACAATTAAAAAATTAAGAGTTGATAACAAAACACCAATAACAAGGAAATATAACATGTGGATTGATAATCACCTCAAATATATCTGCATCTTTAATGCCCCAACAACATTTGATCTAATAATTTGACCATTGATGTTGACAAGTATATTAACACTCTCCACGACATCTAAAAACACATGAACAAACAAGACAACAATATTAATATCTAGTGTATTAAACTACTACCAAATGACTCACACAAGCATACGCATAGTTAAGAAACCCGTCAATCCCATTAATGTAGTCAACGATTGCATAAATCAATCCAACGCTTATACATGGTTCCCATCTATGAATCCAAATTTTTTTTTATTAAATTTATATTTCATACTATAAATAAGATAAAATCTTCATAATGTCTTCGTAAGATGATGAAAAAATAAAAAAGGTTAATAATGATAAATATTAATTCCTAAAGAGATTAGCACATAAAGGGGGAACAAGCTATATTAAAATAAGAATATAATTCAACACGTCAATTTAAGTATTAATATGGATAAATCGAACAATTCAAATTTGAAATATTAAAGTACTAATGCACGCATGATAATGGAAAACATCAAATAAGAAGTCACACAATCAACTAATTAATATCTACATCACTAAACATTTACACATTAAAAAATTCACAAGACACATGCCCATTTTCACTCTTGCATGAATCATTATGCTCATTTTCTTCTTCATGTGGCACACTCTTCATCATCACCAATTAATTTTTTTTACACTTTGAATCACCTTTTTTTTTATTTTTGGCTTTGTCTTGAATTGCCGAATACAAATGAACGAAAATACTAAATTATAGATATTTTTTACAGTCTTATCTTAAACATATTGCAGATAATTATAAAAATCTTGCATTTTATACAATAGATTAAATGAAAATTTTGTTTTAAACAATAAATTGATTTTAATTACATTTTCCTAATAATTATATCAATAATCAAAATTTTCAAGTGAGGGTGAATACATAATAGAAAATTAAATTGAAAACAAAAATGAAAACCCTAAATTTGAAGATTTTATTTGTTCCTGTAAATACCCAACACAAAATTAAATTAATAACCCTAACTTTGAAGATTTGTGTTCAGGAATATGTGTATGTGCATCACTGCGTGTGTGCGTGTGTATGGGTGCACGCACGTGTGTGTGGGTGAGAGAGAAAGAGAGATGGTAATACCAGATGGTGTGGCCATCGACTCGTCTCAAAGTGACGAGAGAGATGGTGAATGGGTTGCCGATTGAGTTTGTGAGAGGAGGGGTTTGGTCAATTGAGCTTGTGAGAGAGATGGTAGGGGCGTGTGTGTATGCGTCTTCTTATTTTTTTTATTTTTTATTTTTTGGTATAAGGTGGGAGATGAAAAGTGCTTAGGGTGGGAACATAATTTTTTTAACCGTCTTATTTGATATACCTTTTGAGACGGTAAATATTTTACGGTCTTATTTGATTTACTTTATAAGACGAGGATAATTAATCGTCTCAAAAAGTGACCACTTTTGAGACGAATATAATTAACAGTCTCAAAAAATAGTAGTTTTTAAGACGGCTAATTATACCCATCTCAAAAAGTATGTTTTAAAGAGTAAATTTTGTTTGTCTTAAAAAATAGGGTCTTTAAAGCAACTTTTTTTTGTAGTGACATGAATGACACAACATATTGTCTCAAAACAATATCAAATAGTCACATGGATATGGAATTATGTTGTGACTCGATCATCCTAAATGATCATTCATATATGGTGTAAACAAAATACAAAACTCTTTTTGGATTTTTTAATTTTTCAAAAAAAATGAAAATCTTTTTGTATTTTTCCAAAAAATTTCAAGAACGAAAATCTTTTTGGGTTTTCAAAAACTATATCTAAATGGAAAATATAAATACAAAATGATACATACTAGCAATAGGCAAAAAATATCGTCATGAAAATCATCCTATGCTGGCAAACAAGTCTAGACATCATCGAGTAGGTGCGGAGGAGTTTTCCAAAGATAGTGACATCTTTTGAAATAACTCCATCAAATCATGTGAAGTCTTGACCAAAAATTTTAATTGCTCCCGAATATGCGCAAACTCTCTATAATTATGTACAAACAAAGCATCATGAGTGGGTGCATGTGTGCGAACACGTTTTGTAGGATAACGTGGTATAATAGTGCACGACATAACCCAACTTAAAACAAGACTCCCTAAGGTACCCTATTTTCTTGCAGTTTGTGCAAACATAAACAGGCCTAGGAACACCTCTCTGAACATATCTTCTACGCATTTTCCTAAGAGATACGGGATGCCTAGGTGGGTGTGAATGAGAGCCATATGAATCTATCACTAACGTGGAACGAGCTCGAGTGCAACAAAAGAAGTGGATGTACCGTCATGACCTTTTCCTAAACTCTCACCATCATCCAGAATGTGAAATAGCGTTGCCAAAGCCGTTTATGAAAATAAACTATTTAAGCAACTCCGAAAGTTTGTTGAAGAAACTCTTTACTTAAATCAAACAGATTTTGAACACAAGATGTGTTAAAAAATTATGTACGAGATATGGACAAGATTTGATAACAAGTTTTAGTAAACAGTTTAAAATGTTTTAAACTCAGCACACAATCAGAATGAGATGAGAAGATGTAGAAATATTAATACTCAGGATTTTTAACGTGGTAAAACCTCAACCTTGAGGAAACATCCACGACTCCCTCTACGGAGTAAAACAAAAACAATCACTAAAACAAATATGTGAGTTACAACCTATTTAACTAACATGCACACAAAAACAAATCTATACAAGTTCAGGAGTATACCCTCTGGCGTCCTTAAACTTTTCTGCAGATCTTGATTGTTGATGTAGTCTTCTCAGTTTGTCAACTCTTCTTTGTTTCAGCACTTTACGTCGACTTATGTTCACCAAATCTTATAGCCAACACTTACAGTGTATGTAGTGTGAAGATGTTTGTGAAAAGTGTTCTATAACACATGCATGTACTCACACACACTTATATTTACAAACAATCCTAAACAAATTACATATACAGTCTATATGCAGTGAGATTGTTATTTTTCTTTCTTACAAAACCAAAAACCTATTGACCTTTCAGAATAACCCAGATCCCGCGGAGATCTTGCTTAAGAAATCGGACAAGACCTTTTTCAATCTATTTTGAAAATATTTAGAAGATTGAAAACCCTCCAAGTGCGAATCCAACTAGGTCAGGTTAAGTTTTGTAAAAACAGAAACAGAAAAACATCTATTGTTGATTATGAAGTAAGAAAATGTTTTAACAGAAAACAATCAACAACGAACTTCTCAAGATGAGAAAAAATTGCAACTAAGTGTATTATGACATGAAAAACTTCAGATCTATGATTTCTACTGAAACAGAAACAAGATCTGAGCAAGTGTCTAAGTTGGGGATAAGATTTTATGAACAAAAGGATTCAGCAACCCAAGATCACTCAACTCGAACTCTCATAAACTCAAGAAAACACTAAGGATGGTGTTTATTTGGTTATGGTGTTTATGGAGAGGTAAGTGGTTTAAGTTTGGAGAAGTTTTGATGAAGTTAGGGTTTCAAACTTGGTTCTCTGGTTTCTCTCTCTAACTTCTCTCTTCTCTCTTCTCTCTTCTCTCTCTCTCTTCTCTCTCTCTCTCTCTATTCTTTTTCTGAGAAAACTCAAAGTGGCAAAAGCTTTCGAAGGCTGAGATGAGAGGTCCTTAAATAGGATGGGAAGATGATTCCAGACCATCGTTCAAAAACAAGGGCTGAGATTGAGTCAAGCTCCTTTGACTACAATCTAAGGGCTCACAACAGGCGGTGGTTTAAACAGGCTGTGATTGGCTTAAGGGATTACACGGGGATTCACTCAGAAGACATGCAGGCCATCGATAAGGGATGATCCAAGGGCTGTAAACGTGCGATGATTTGTCTCTATAAAGAAACACAACTCTGGCCAATCAGAGAGCAGCAAGTGTTGGCCTGAGGACGAATGTAAACGCGCGTCCCAAACTAATTACAAACCCAACCCTGAATTCTCTGGCGCTTTCGGTTCCTACCCAAAGTAACTTTATGCCAAAAATCACAACATAACATATTTAGATATTAACCCCAAAACTTTTTAAATCAAGTTTTAAATAAATAAAACCTTGTTTAAAATATGTTTAAAATTCCCAAAAAATTATTAAAAATCAAATTGAGGGATTTAAACACACTCACCACATTAATACACATAAAGGTGCAATATGAAATGCAAGAATAAAATTCTAAGTGTGTGAGTGATGGCTATAGTCTCAGGATCATCACAAGATGAATAGAAGAAGAAGCAACCCAATCTCTGAAGCTCTTTGGTTTCTAGGATAGACACTATTTTGTCACTATTTCCAAACTATATGAGCTCTTATACAGTCTAGACTCAAATGAGTCAAAAGTATAAGGGCTTCAATCTCCCCCTTTGGAAATATGAGACAAAATCTCCTTTGAGTCATCTAGAAGGGTGACAACAAATAAGAAAATCCTATTCCTATAAAAGTTCTATCTACCCAAATCCTAGAAAGCAAAAATTACATAACTCAACTATATACAGTTTAACATCCTATTATTACAATAAAGAATGACTGTACAAGAAGAATACCTACAAAGAATTACTAAGATCAAGCTTTTTAGTATATGCAGTAGACTCAAATTTCTCCCCCATTTTGTCTCAAATGGACAAAGGGAAGGAACTTGGAAAAAATAACAGGTATTTACTCAACACAAATCATACCAATAGATTTATGTAAAGAAATGAATCTATTATAATCAAGAGGTTTGGTAAATAAATCTTCAAGTTGTAGATCAGTAGAAAGATAATTGATTTCTAATTCCTTGGTTTCAACTAATTCACGAATAAAGTGATGTCTTATTTTAATGTGCTTAGTTCGCGAGTGTTGAACTGGGTTCTTAGAAATATTAATCGCACTTTGATTATCACAATAGAGATGAAGTGTGGGTTCTAGAATACCATAATCACTTAGCATTTGTTTAAGCCATAACAATTGGGAACAACAGCTAGCGGCGGCTATGTATACAGATTCAGCAGTCGAGAGAGATGTGCAGTTTTGTTTTTTACTACTCCATCCTACCAAGTTATTACCAATATAACAACATGCGCCTAAAGTGCTTTTACTATCATCAGTACAACCAGCCCAATCAGCATCAGTGTACCCAATAATAGTGCTCGGTGTGTCATTCGTGTACCAAATTCCTAAATTTAGAGTGCCTTTAACATATTTAATTATGCGTTTAACAGAGTTTAAATGGCTCTCTTTGGGGTTGTTTTGATAACGCGCACAAACACAAACAGCATACATGATATCAGGACGCGAGGCAGTCAGATAGAGTAATGTGCCAATCATACTACGATATAAGGTAGAGTCTACAGATTTTCCATTTTCATCTTTAGAGAATTTCTCTGTAGTACTCATAGGCGTTTTAGCACTTTTAGCACTCTCGAGGCCAAATTTTTTAACTATCTCTAATGCGTACTTAGTCTGCGAAAGAAACAATCCATCTGGTTGTTGTTTGACTTGGAGACCTAGGAAGAACTGTAACTCCCCCATAAGGGACATCTGAAATTCCTTACTCATAATTTCAGCAAAAGATTTTACTTCTGAGGTCGAAGTGGATCCAAATATGATATCGTCTACATAGACTTGAGCGATAGTAATGTGTTTGCCAAAATGTTTGACAAATAAGGTTTGGTCATTTCCACCTCTTTTGAAACCTTTATCCAGCAGAAAACTGGACAGGCGCTCATACCAAGCTCTAGGAGCTTGCTTAAGACCATATAAAGCCTTTTTCAACCGAAATACATGATTAGGATAACTAGGGTCAATGAACCCTTTAGGTTGTTCTACATAGGTTTCCTCGGCAAGTATTCCATTAAGGAACGCCGATTTAACATCCATTTGATATAATGTAAAATGCATGTGACAAGCTATAGCAAGAAGCAGACGAACTGATTCTAAACGAGTAACAGGAGAAAACGTCTCATTAAAATCAAGTCCTTCTATTTGGGAATAACCTTGAGCAACTAGTCTAGCTTTATTTCTAATTATCATCCCATTTTCATCAGTTTTATTTTTGAAAATCCAACGAGTACCAATAACCTTTTTGTGATCAGGACGTGGAACAAGATACCATACATCATGAATGACAAATTGTAAAAGTTCATCCTGCATAGCAGAAATCCAGTGAGTGTCATTCAATGCCTCATTTACATTCTTTGGTTCCACAAGAGAAACAAAGCATGCATAAAGAGTATAATTTCTAAGTTGTGATCTTGTACGTACTGGTTCACTAGGGTTACCAACTACATTGTTTATGGGATGGTCTTTAGAAACCCAGTTAGGTACTTCAGGTGACTCAATAGGTAATGAATTATCTATTTCAGAAGAGTCATTTTCTAAAATATTTGACGATTCTTCTTCTATAGTTAATTCACTAGTCTTGCTTTCTACAGTAGTGTCACTAACAATTACATTTATGGATTCCATTAAGGTCTTAGTGCGAAGATTATACACTCGATAAGCTCTACTGTTAGGTGAATAACCTAAGAATATGGCTTTATCTCCCCTACTCTCAAATTTAGATAAGTGTTCCCTATCTTTGCACACATAGCAGGTACTACCAAAGGTTCTAAGGTACTTAAGATTAGGCTTTTTATTGTACCAAAGTTCATAAGGTGTTTTTTTGGAATTCTTTCTAAGATAGACCCTATTAATAAGATGGCAAGCTGTACGAATAGATTCTACCCAAAAATACTTAGGTAAGTTCTTGGCATGGAGCATGACACGTGCCATCTCTTGAAGAGTTCGATTCTTTCTCTCAGCTATTCCATTTTGTTGAGGGGTCTTAGGAGCACTGAACTCATGTTTGTAACCATTATAGTCACAATATTCTACAATACCAGTGTCTTTGAATTCACCACCTCTATCACTTCGGATTCTATTCACTTGAGTGTCTTTCTCATTTTCAATCCGTAAAAGAATCTTTAAAAAAGTTTGAAAAGTATCGGATTTCTGTTTTAAGAAAGCTACCCAAGTGAATCTGGTGAAGTCATCAACCATAACTAGAATATAACTGTGTCCACAGAGACTAACAGTTTGAGAAGGACCCATTAGGTCCATATGGATGAGTTCTAATGGATTAGAGGTAAGGATATCTTTAACCCTTTTATGAGGTGCTTTAACAATTTTTCCTTCTTGACAGGGACCACAGACAATGTTATGAATAGGTTTAATTTTTGGTATTCCTCTAACTATTTGTTGATAGGACAATTTACTCAAATTTTCGTAATTAATGTGACCCATTCTGTTATGCCATATCTCATTGTCATCCATTCTGGCAACATTACAGATTTCAAAACTAGACATGACAGTATAACAATTGTCAGGAGTCCTGAATCCTGTAATTAAGCATTCTCCTTTTTCATTTAAAATCTTGCAATTGTTCTTTGAAAAGGTAACAGTATAGTTTGAGTCACAAAATTGCGAAATGCTAAGTAAATTAGCCTTAAGACCTTTAACTAAGAGAACATTTTCAAGAACAGGAAGTCCTTTTTCTTTAAGAGTTCCTTTGCCTATGATCTGGGATGATACTCCATCACCAAAAACAACTTTTCCACCATCAAAGTGGGTTTTATTTAAAAGTTTTGTATCATCACCTGTCATATGCTTGGAACATCCAGAATCCAAATACCAACCAGAAGATGTAAGTTCAGCTTTTAAAGCAGAAACAACAATATTACACTTCATTTGGGGTACTAGATCATCTTTTCTAACCCAAATTGCTCTGGTTTTCTGTTTGCGCTTGTTTGCTCTCATTTGATAAAATTTGCGAGCATTAGATTTTTGTTGAAAAACATTTTGCGCATGATTTTGAGTAAATTTAAAGTCCTGAGCATTTGATTTAGAAAAGTTTCTGGTAATCCTTCTAGTAAATGTCCTTTTAGGTTTAGTCTTTCTATTCCTATAGTTGGAGTTTTTGTCTGGTGGCCTGGGAAGGACATAGTTGTTACGACTCCTCCTAGAGTAGTTAAAGTTTTGATATATGGAAGAATTGTAGACAGGTTTAATCAGTCTCTTAGCATAGCAGTTATCGAAGGAATGTCCGTATATATCACAATAGGAGCAATAAAGATTGCTCAGAATGGGGTTTTCCTTAGGAAAGTCTCTAAACAAAGGTTTTGAGAGATTTTGAGGTTGAATTTTATTCCTAGGTAGCACAGGTTTGAAGGCAGGTTTACTTTTCCTAATTGGGGGGCAGACATATTTTCCTTTTGGTAAACTTTCATGCTTAGAGCAACTTGCATTTCCAGTGTTAGTGTTTTGATGATCAAACTTAGTTTTTAGAGAATGAAAGTCTGGACATGTTTCTATAGGTCTTTTGCCTCCTGACACAAATTTGATAGGTTCAGCATGATTTGTTTGTGTCTTCAAAATGGGGCAAAACCCTATACCAGTTCGATCATCAGAATTGGTTTTAGATTCAGCAACGAATTCCTCAAAACATTTAGAATTGTTTTCAAATTTTGTAAACTTTTTAAAAACAGTTGCTGTCTTTTCTTTGGTTTGTTCCAATTCTAATAATGTCCCTTTGTATTTTTTCTCCAGAATTTCATTAGTTTCAGTCAAGGTTTTCAGTTTTTCATCAAACACTTTGATATCACTTTCATGAGACATGCATTGAGTAGTATACTCTTCAGCATTTAGTTTTACCATCAGACTTAGATCCTCTAGCTTTTTGGTAAGATCTTTCACAATCTTTTCTAGTCTAGTGCTTTTCTTTAGAGTTTTAGTATATAGAGTGTGTATATCTGGGAGATCATCATTATCTGAGTCACTAAGTGAGGTGTGTGAAGTGACCCCTAAGGTTTCATTTCTTAAACTCGCGCACCCATTGACATCAGCATTATCGATTCCCCTTTGACTCACACACCCCGAAGAAGAATTATTAATGTTCTCAGTAAGTAAAGCATCTAAACCAGTTAAGGTGTGATTCAAGATAACAGAACTAGAATTACTAGGCTCATCCTCAATATCAAGCACAGGCATATCATCATTATATATGATTTTGGCAAAGAAAGATAAACAAGGATCGAAACCATCAGATGTCTCAGGTTCCTCATTTTCAGAATCACTTGAGTCATCCCAAGTTTTGCAGATGTTGGCTCTAGAGTGTTTGTTTTGGGTATTTAAATTAACTCTACAGTCTTGAGCAATGTGTCCTAGTTTACCACATCTATAGTATTCAATTTTCTTGAGGTCTCTGTGAGGTCTTGTGTTGTCCTTGTTCTGTTTGTCATGAGATTTCTCATGGGGCTTATGATTTGAAGGAGTAGAATAATTAGACTTGCCCTGTCTATTTGCAATACTGTTTCTGAATTTAACAATTTTCTTAAATTGTTTTGACATTAGGGCAATCAGATTATCTAGACTTTCTAAATCACAGTCCTTATCAGAATCATTACTAGGAGTGTTTAACTCAGGCTTAGTCATCTTAGAAGTAAAGCTAAGATTGGAATTGGTATGTTTCCTATGAGTGTGGGTCAATTGTTTCTTAAACTCTAATTCCATTTCCACAGTTCTTAATTTGCTACTGAGTAATTCAGGAGTTAGATTTATATCACACATCTCCTCAATAGCATATCTTTTATTGTCAAATTTCTGTGGTAATGATCTCAGAATTTTAGAGACAATTTCTTGTCTATCATAAGTTATACCATTAGCATGAAGTTTAGTGACAATATCAGTAAGGTTCATGTAAAAGTCATCAAAAGATTCCGATTCAGACATGATTAAGGAATTATACTGTTGGATTAACATCTGAGTTTTAGCAGCCTTAACCCTAGAGTCTCCTTCATGGGCAGTAATTAAGGTATCCCATGCTTCCTTAGAAGTGGTGCAAGATGAGATTCTCTTGAACTCATGTTCATTTATAGACATAAATATAGCATTCTTTCCTTTATTATTATTGCGAGAAACTTGTTTCTCTTCTTGAGTAAACTCACTTAATATTTTCTTAACCCTCTCAGTACTTCCTTCAGTGGCTGGTTTAGTAGGATAAAAGTACCCATTTTCAATAATATCCCAGACATCATCTCCCAAGGTTCCTTGAATGAAAGCAATCATTCTTACTTTCCAGTAAGAAAAATTGGTTCCATCAAAGACTGGAGGTCTGGTCAAGTTACCATATCTTTCATTTTTCTCGTCCATGATTGATTTTGAGAAAACAGTTTCAAAAACTCAGGATCTTTTTGAAAAAGTTCACCAAAAGCTCTGATACCAATTGAAATAGCGTTGCCAAAGCCGTTTATGAAAATAAACTATTTAAGCAACTCCGAAAGTTTGTTGAAGAAACTCATTACTTAAATCAAACAGATTTTGAATTCAATATGTGTTAAAAAATTATGTACGAGATATGGACAAGATTTGATAACAAGTTTTAGTAAACAGTTTAAAATGTTTTAAACTCAGCACACAATCAGAATGAGATGAGAAGATGTAGAAATATTAATACTCAGGATTTTTAACGTGGTAAAACCTCAACCTTGAGGAAACATCCACGACTCCCTCTACGGAGTAAAACAAAAACAATCACTAAAACAAATATGTGAGTTAAAACCTATTTAACTAACATGCACACAAAAACAAATCTATACAAGTTCAGGAGTATACCCTCTGGCGTCCTTAAACTTTTCTGCAGATCTTGATTGTTGATGTAGTCTTCTCAGTTTGTCAACTCTTCTTTGTTTCAGCACTTTACGTCGACTTATGTTCACCAAATCTTATAGCCAACACTTACAGTGTATGTAGTGTGAAGATGTTTGTGAAAAGTGTTCTATAACACATGCATGTACTCACACACACTTATATTTACAAACAATCCTAAACAAATTACATATACAGTCTATATGCAGTGAGATTGTTATTTTTCTTTCTTACAAAACCAAAAACCTATTGACCTTTCAGAATAACCCAGATCCCACGTAGATCTTGCTTAAGAAATCGGACAATACCTTTTTCAATCTATTTTGAAAATATTTAGAAGATTGAAAACCCTCCAAGTGCGAATCCAACTAGGTCAGGTTAAGTTTTGTAAAAACAGAAACAGAAAAACATCTATTGTTGATTATGAAGTAAGAAAATGTTTTAACAGAAAACAATCAACAACGAACTTCTCAAGATGAGAAAAAATTGCAACTAAGTGTATTATGACATGAAAAACTTCAGATCTATGATTTCTACTGAAACAGAAACAAGATCTGAGCAAGTGTCTAAGTTGGGGATAAGATTTTATGAACAAAAGGATTCAGCAACCCAAGATCACTCAACTCGAACTCTCATAAACTCAAGAAAACACTAAGGATGGTGTTTATTTGGTTATGGTGTTTATGGAGAGGTAAGTGGTTTAAGTTTGGAGAAGTTTTGACGAAGTTAGGGTTTCAAACTTGGTTCTCTCGTTTCTCTCTCTAACTTCTCTCTTCTCTCTTCTCTCTCTCTCTCTCTATTCTTTTTCTGAGAAAACTCAAAGTGGCAAAAGCTTTTGAAGGCTGAGATGAGAGGTCCTTAAATAGGATGGGAAGAAGATTCCAGACCATCGTTCAAAAACAAGGGCTGAGATTGAGTCAAGCTCCTTTGACTACAATCTAAGGGCTCACAACAGGCGGTGGTTTAAACAGGCTGTGATTGGCTTAAGGGATTACACGGGGATTCACTCAGAAGACATGCAGGCCATCGATAAGGGATGATCCAAGGGCTGTAAACGTGCGATGGTTTGTCTCTATAAAGAAACACAACTCTGGCCAATCAGAGAGCAGCAAGTGTTGGCCTGAGGACGAATGTAAACGCGCGTCCCAAACTAATTACAAACCCAACCCTGAATTCTCTGGCGCTTTCGGTTCCTACCCAAAGTAACTTTATGCCAAAAATCACAACATAACATATTTAGATATTAACCCCAAAACTTTTTAAATCAAGTTTTAAATAAATAAAACCTTGTTTAAAATATGTTTAAAATTCCCAAAAAATTATTAAAAATCAAATTGAGGGATTTAAATACACTCACCACATTAATACACATAAAGGTGCAATATGAAATGCAAGAATAAAATTCTAAGTGTGTGAGTGATGGCAATAGTCTCAGGATCATCACAAGATGAATAGAAGAAGAAGCAACCCAATCTCTGAAGCTCTTTGGTTTCTAGGATAGACACTATTTTGTCACTATTTCCAAACTAGATGAGCTCTTATACAGTCTAGACTCAAATGAGTCAAAAGTATAAGGGCTTCAGAATGGTATTGAGAACCATCTTTTCAACTTTCTTAGATGTATTCTGTAATGGGATTTTGACCTCCCGGGCACGTTCGAGATCACTCTCGAGTTGGGATACACGTGTCTTCAGACTAGACACCGTGTCGGTCAAATCACACGTTTCCCTCCTTAAAACTTCTTTCTCACTCTCCAAATCTAAAACCCAACGACCTAAATCCTTATTATACTTCTTTATTTTTAAGGTCTGGGTGTATAAATCTCTAAAATACTTTTGGAGCTCACTTATATGTCCACTCTCAAACCTGCTCTCAGACTCACTAGAAACACTCAAATCCTCCCGGGGGGTCTCACGTGTACAAGTATCTTCATCGTCGTGGGACAAAGTGAATGTGCTCTCATGACTGGTTAAAAAGGCAATAAACTTTCCTTGTGAAGATTCATCCTCAGAATCTTTCACATCTTCCTCACTACCAGTCGGGGTCGCTGGTATAGCAACTTTCTTGCCATATCTCCTAAGTCTAGTGGGACACTCAAATGACTTATGCCCTCTCCCCTCACACTCAAAACATTTCATATTTTCAAAATTTTCTTCACCCTCTTTCTCTTTCTCACCGCTTTCTTTGGCCTTGTCTTTATTTTTGTTTTTCTTCGAAAACTTTTTATTGGAAGAATTTTGTTTTGAAAATTGGAGAAACTTTTTGAAATTCTTTGCAAGCAGAGCCATGTTAAAATTAGACTCATCCTCAGACCTGGACTCACAAAAGCTCACTTTATTTTTCCTATCACTAGTGGACACTGCCTTTCCCTTTCTAGTTTGGGCTTTAAGAGTTATCCCTCTATCCTTAGGTTTGACGGTGTTGGGGAACATGTCAATTTCATACGTCTGGAGGTCTCTTACCAACTCTTCTAGTTTCAAACTACTCAAATTCCTAAAGTATTTAAAACAGTCACTTTCGGGATAAAACGTTTAGGCAGTGATCTTAAAATCTTTATAACCACCCGTGCATCAGGTATAGACTCACAAAGATTAAAACTAGTGTTGATAATATCCGACAAACGTGTATAAAACTTATCAAAACACTCAGTCTATAACATAGTGATCGTCTCAATTTGAGTGGTCAAATTTTGAATTTTAGACTCTTTGACCGCATTAGTGCCTTCGTGGGTGAGTTGCAAAATATCCCACACTTCTTTAGACGCGTTGCACATCATAATACATCGGAACTCGTTAGGAGTGATGTGTCCGAAAATTGCACTAAGCCCACGTGAATTAAAAGTGCTCCACCTAAACTCATCCTCGGTCCAATCTAACACAGGTTTTAAATTTGTGACATTATTCACGGTGACAGTGGGAGGATTCCAACCTCTTTTAGAAATGACCCAAAATCTTTAATCGATTGCTTTTAAGTGGGATTTCATTCAGGCTTTCCAGTAAGCATAATTAGACCCGTTAAAAATTGGCAACCAATTATATAAATTTTCACTTGGAAACATTGCTACAATTTTAAAAATATTATTTTTCAAAAAAAAATCAATATAACACAATTTTGCGAAAAAATAGGAATACACAATAAAATAGTGTAACCTGCTCTGATACCAATTTGTACTTACCTTAAATCCGTGTGCGATACTGATTTGAATATATACGCAAATTTCAATCACAAACTTATTTAATTAGTGTCAATTTATGGATCAAATTAATTCTGCCCTCAAAATCAACTAGCTATGTGCGTGCATGTGTCAAACCAACATAAATAATATATGCGACACAAAGTTCAGGAAAAATCCCCTCAGCGCAAAACCTTTTATTTCACTATAATTTGTAAATCGCAACTTATACGGATTACAATGAAATACAGTTGTTTGACACATGAATACCAGCAGGCGTCGGTCGGCGTCGTCATCAATGAATTACGCGCAGCACTCCACAAGAACCGTAGTCCTAACCTCAGCAAAGATCCACACGCAGCGAACCTCAATGACACGCAGTCATATGATGCATAGATATTCTCCACAAAAGTATGAACACCAAAAAAACGTGTTCTCAAACTTCAAAACAATTAACTAACAAATTAGGATGTTTTTTGAAATGAAAACAAGAGATTAAACTCTAAAAGAAGAAGCCAAAATATTTCTGCCAATTTTGCACTGTTTTACAAAATGAAAAACGTACAGACTTCTTGTGGAAAACGGAGTTGAAGAGTCCTTTAAATAGAAAACTTAAGGCGGCATGTCGTTCAAGCGAGACACGTTGTCGTTTGAAGTATTGCGCGACACACGATGTCGTTTGAACGATATACGGTGTCGTTCGAACGAGACTAATATTAAATATTTTTCTTTTTCTTTGTCTCGGTAATTGCACCACCTCAATCATTCTAAAAAGATATTTTTGACAAAAACCTTTTAAAGCTCCGCTTCAACACTTAGAAAATATTTTGTGAAAAATATCCCAAAATCCTAAGTGAATTAATAAGAAATTAAAAAAACAACTTTACCATATTCATTTTGCGGAGGCTTAATTGTTGATGAAACTTGATATTCGGACCCATCTTGTTGCGTATTTGATCTTGAACATATTCGACGATTTTAGCGGTATACGACATACTAAATATACAACATACTAAATGGTGATGGACAATGTCCTTACAGAAACAACGAAAAGCCAAAGAAAAGTCCAGGAATCAGCCTTAAATCACCAAAAACCACTTGACAAAAGAAGAACTGAATTCTAGGGAGAGGAAGTGCGCAAATGAATTGAAGAAGAAGAAGAAAGAGAAAATCACTTTCAAAATGTTTTAAATACCCAAAATGATAGGACACAATTTCCTAAACAATTCATCAATGGGGAACGACACCCTAAACACACATGATACCGCCACTCCTTGGACAACACCCCAAACCCCATATTGAATGCCAAGTGTCACTCCTTAACATCAATTAATCAATAAATACTTGAAAAGTCAGAGACGTGTCATCATCATCTGCCCTTAAATACTTTATCCCTCAGCCTCCTATTCACACTGAAGATTAAGGGTTAGGGGTAATTGATATACCTAAGTATGACCTCGTCTCATTACTGGGAATCACTAACCGATGTCGAGTCAAGGACATTCCCTCTACATTAACTCAACAGCAAATCAAAGTCTCGTTCATATTATTGGGCCGAGACCATCGACAGTTTCCTTCCTTGGTCACGATCCATCTCGGCTTATACCTAACCGAGACCTCAAGGGGCCCTTAGGCCCACGCAAGACCCTTCTCGGCCTGACATCTCATCAGTCGAGAGTATACTTTGGAGCATGACCAGTCCACATGTACAAGCAGTAATAACGAAATCAAGGGAGGACATGAGGGAATATTTGCATCATCAATACTTAGATATTATAAGGGACAGGTGTCAAAACCTTATTTGTGAATCCAATAAGGACATGTATCTTGCATGCTTGGGGGTGCATTGCACACCCCATGCACTATTTAAATCCCCCTTCTTCCCCAAAGGAGAGGATCAAATATTTAAAACTTAACCCAGGCTTTATTGTTATCACAGTAGAGAGAGTAAGCTGGAAGAATTGTATTGCTAAGGCCATTAGAGCCCATTTTCATAGTGATACTCTTATACAACTGCATAGTGGAGTAGGTCAATGGTTGAATCACTTACATTCTTATGTTGATTCCTCTTCTCCTCATCTCCTTCTTTACATACATATTTAAATATACACCATTACTGTTCTGGATTGAGCTCACACATACATACTTACTTGATGTTATCAAATTTGGTATCATCAAAGCTCATTCTTCATAGTCTCCATCAAACCTTGAAGACTATCTCTCCCACCCTCAACATGCTCTAGCTTCCTCGAAGAGTCCTCTCACGTGCCCTAAGATCTTCAGTTAAAACACTATCATCATTTCCTATGGCATGTTCTTTCATCCTAACTTCTAACTTCAAATTTTCCTTTTTCAATATCAATGATTCTGCATTACAACTCATGCAAGGCAACTTGGAATTCACTCTCATCCTCCTCTTCTTCATCCTCACACTCTTTTCCACTCTCTCTATCATCACACACTTAGGATTCACAAATTATGGCCTCATAAGTGTCGTGCGAATAAATATCTTCATGGGAATATTTCTCATCAAAACTGACATGACTATCCATAAACGCGGTGAAGTTGCACTCAATTGGAGAAACAGTCCCCTTTTTCGGTTCACTATCACTAAGGGTGGCATTGTATGCAATTGGTTTCTTTTCCTCCTTCCTTAGTTTAGTGGGACACTCAGTTGTCCTATGGTCATAACCTTCACAACCAAAGCATCTTTTTTTATTTTTCCCTCTTAAAATTATAATCACAATTTTTAGGAAAGTGATCGGCCTTGTCTTATTTTTCTCAAACTTCTTTACATCTTTCAATAGTTTTTAAAATTTGATAAATTTTATAACTTTTTTAACAAAAATGGCCACATCATCGGAATCGATGTCAGACTCGTCATTTGAGACTCGTGTTTCCTCCTTTAGAGATTTCAAAGCATTGCCCTCATATTTCTTCTTCGCTTTGGAGGAAAACATGGCAAACTGATAGGTTCGAATATCACCTAAAAGCTCTATGAGTTTCCTAGAATCCAAAGTACCCAAAGAGTTCAAATTCGTCACTTTTGTATTAAATCTTTTGGAAAACGACCTTAAAATTTTCTTGATTATCCGATTTTTGGGTATTTTCTCTCCCAAGTTAAAAGATGAGTTCGCTATATTGGAGAATCTAGTGAACAACTCATCGAAGGTTTCACTATTCATCATCTAAATGATTTCAAACTGAGTGGCAAGGTTTTGGTGTTTGGAAGCCTTAACATCACTTATACCTTAATGGGTGAGTTAGGGTATGTACCAAGCCTCTTTAGACGTTTCACATGTCATAATATGGCAGAACTCCTCCGGGATGACGAAATAAAACAAAGCATTCAAACCACGAGAGTTATAATTACATAGCTTATGCTCGTCCTCACTCCATCTGTCTATGGGTTTAGAAACACGAACTTCACATATAACGACATGGGTTGGGTCCACCCTCTAACAATCTCTTGCTAAACCCGCTCATCTAATGACTTAAGTGGTATTTCCATACGCGCTTTCCAATACGCGTAGTTAGAACCATAAAAAATTGAAAACTTTGGAAAACACAGATTTTTAAAATTCAAGACTAAAAATCTCTAACACGATAAGTTAGCGCACCCCCTCTAATACCAAACTGAAGAAACAATCTTTGATGGCTTGGTTTAAAAATTACACAAACCAATTTTTTAAAATTATTTTTTCAAAACAAAATTAATTGAAATTAATTAAGGGACAAATAAATATTAAGCTAAACAAATTAACCCAATGTTAAACATTGCACCAATTAGACAATTTGTGATTAAATCGATTTTATATTAAACCTAAGTGAGTATTGTAAGATAAAACAAATCAACCACAACGTTTGATGTATGAGGAAAAATCAAACGGGAAAAACCTCAGGCGATATAGCCACACAAAGTCCTCTAAGTACGGAATAACAAATAGACACGACAGAAGAATTATAACACATACCCGACACCCTGGCAAGACTTGATGCTCTTTGTTCCTTCAACCTCTGCTCAGTGACACAGAGGAGTCCAGCCGCGAAGCTACAACAGCGTGTGAGTCCACAAACACCTCGGAGTCCACTTATGCGGCTCAACAACTGTCAAGCACATAGAGTCCACCGTATGTAAACCAACGAGTATGGAATACTTTGCTAGAATCAATTCTCAAAAGTGTGTAGATAATAAACAATGGTGCCAAAATAAGATCCCAAAACATAAAATGCTGAATCTTGGATCTTAAACTAATTAAGTGTAAACAAGGGTTTGTGTTTGTAAAAATTAATCATAAATGATTAAGAAAACTCGAGGAACTTTTTGGAAGAGATTAAACACTCAAATAGATGGAAAAAATCATTTTCATAACTGCTTATCTACACTACCTAAAGGGGAGGGAAAATTGAGATCACGGGAGTAGTGGGGGTAGTGTAAAAAACATTTATTTTTTTAAAAATGCGCCAGTTCGTTCGAACGACATGGTACCTCATTCGAATAATGTACCCTTTCTCGTTTGAACAGTGATCTAATGAGAGTTCACACGATATTCCAAAGGGGACAAGCCTCTAAAAAATTTACCTCGTTAAAAGGTCATTCGAACGAGAGTACCAATCTCATTGGAACGGTCTTCGAGCGAGTTATCTAACGAGATTCGAGAAAGGAGAAAAAAATGAGTCGATAGAAGTTTAACATATCTCGTTCAAATGATCTAACTATTCTCGTTCTAACGAGGTACCTGATCTCTTTGGAACCAGCTTCTAATGAGATATTCGATGAGAAAACAGTAAAGGATAAAATTGAGTCATTTTGAAGTTTCATTAGATCCGAGACCCAAAATGACTTGTAAAAAAATTCTAAAAACATTTTATAATTACTTCAAAAACATTATAACACCCAATTAAAAAATATCCAAGGTTCAATATAAAATATGCATTCATACCTAAGAGATCCTTGGAACGTTGATGACGAAACATGGCACAAAATATGACATGATGATGTGTTATTTTTAGCTTGGCCACTACGTCTTCAACAATCACGTCATGTAATTGAAAGGTGACTAACTCAAGTCCTAACCTATAACTAAAATGTTTTGTCCGAAATTAAGGCAATATATACAAATTGACTTAATTGCAAATGTATCCTTATAAATTCTTTAAAATCAGAGATCTTCCCTCTTGGTAACCCATAATACCAGGTTTTAGCGGGTCCTGTGAGAGTGATTGAAAAAAGATCTGCATAATATTTCGTCAGCTGCTGAGCATACGTCGCATGCTACCTGGTGTTTCTCAACATGCAAAATTGGATCCAAAATTCCTTCATACCTTGGAGTAATCACAGGTGGATTGAATTTTGTAGGTGTGGGATAGATAATCTCCAACTTTGTGAATGTAGACCCTGCACAAACCCTCTTTGGAGTGGATTTTTAATTTTGATCAAGTCACCCTGGGGATCTTCAATCATTTGGATTGATCCCCTCCATAGTTGGGGTTCAACTGTTCCTGTACCTTTATCATCTCATCCATGACTTTCGATCGAGCTTTCTTGTCTTAAGCCACATTGTTAGGACCTAGCTGATGCTCTTGCATTATATCTTAAGCCATTATCTATTTGTCTCCTATAATATTCTCGCATTGTACTTCCTTCAAGGTGAGGATGTGCTCGCGCCTATTTTATTACCAATATATCATAAACTGTTAATCTTCTAAGCCTTTCAAGGGAACTTGTATATTTGCCTGAATATGTTTGGTCATTATCATACCCAGTTGACCTCATGGTTGACGTTCTACCTAGTTAGTAGGAGGATTCTTCATATTCTGGTCCATTTATCAGAGAAAATCTACTTATATCAGATCCCAGATTTAACTCTTGGGATTTTTCACCGCCTTACCTTGGTTCTCTTACCTTCTATCTCTGTATGGGGAATTAGGAGGTGATTCCCTGTGTTTATGTTTTTTTTTCAAAGTTCGGGTTATTAGGACTGGTTATGGATGAATTAGTCGACTCTTTGAGGCTAGAACACTTTGAGTGAGCTTTCTAATGTTTTTTTGCATAGCTTCCTGGATCTTAATTAAACTGTGCAAGAATGCGTCCAATAGGGGTGGAGGGTGGCGCAGTTTCTTTCTCCCTACTACTTTCCGAGTGTTCATCATTTTTATAAAATTTCCCACTAAAAAAAATTGAGTACAATAAAAGGAAAACAAAGTATGGCTAGATATTTGCAAAATCGAAATTGGGGAAACTGTTTTAGGCTAGAATCAGTGTATCTAGGTACGGTTTACACATAATTAGACATTGGAATAGTAAATCAAGGATTTAAGGTGAGAAATCAAGCGAATCTATTGATTTGAGCCGCGAGATGATTTTTAATGAAATTTCGGGGTGTTTTACAAAAAATTATAGAATTTCCACAACTAAAAATTAGGAATCAAGTGAGAAACAACTTGTCTTTAGTCGTTTCTCACCGACGACATCATTCTGTTAGAGTCTAAAATTGGTTTCAAGGTTTTATCTTTGCTAGTTGAGTTACAAAACGAGATAACAAATAAATAAAGAACAAAAATGTAGATGTATGAAGCATATATGAGAATAAGAGGAATTGCACATGGAGTTACGTGGTTCAGCCCTCAATAATGAGCTTATATCCACAAGTTATCTTTTAGCACTAATACCAGAATAGTGCAATCGTTCCGTCTCTCTGTATAGAAAGTTTAAATGTAAAAATATCCCTATGTCTATCACTTGGTTAGTTGGTTGGTCCCCTTTTAGATTACTACATGCCTCATTAAATATGGGTGTGGGATATATGCTTATGTACTATTATAGGTGATCCACTAGATATGCCATAGGCATTATCTTCATAAAATAATCAAATAGCCATTATACAAGATAGTGGAGGAATAATTATAAAGTGAGCATAGGCAAATATGGGTAAAGGAGTGTTTGTAAGAGTAGGTTTTAAAATTGCTCAATTTAGTTGTTATTTGGCTTATCCTGTTACACCCCACTGCACCATCATGACTACTTCCACGTATTAGAAGACAAGAAGTTGATGACATTTTGGAAGATTGAAGATCGTTCATCTCAACATTATATTGAAGTGGTATAAAGTGGTTTGGTAAATTCTTTATTTATCCAGAGGATTCTTAAAAAGAGTTTGCATTTCAAAATGTTTTAAAAAGTTTTTAAATTTTTTTTGAAAATCTCGCTAACTCGTTAGAACGAAATTAGCATGTCATTCGAATGAGATTCCACCGACTTTTGGTCAGTTTTGGAATATCGTTTGAAGTTTCATTGGAAGTCGTTTAAACGAGATTTGGTACGTCATAAGAAAGAGTTTTCAACATTCAAACGGGATCTGAAGTGACGCCTTTTGGTAAAGCACTGGAATGTCGTTCAAAGTTTTATTGAAAACCTGTTCGAACGAAATAGGGTATCTCATTCGAACGAGATACCAGGTCGTTCAAACGAGCGTGCGAGTTTTTGTTTTTTAATTAAATCTGATCCAAGTCTATAATGCTTATCCTTTTGCAACAAATTGCCTTATAAATAGAGATGTGGGGTTAAAGTTTTAAACAACTCTTTTGAAACCTTTTCTAAGTCATTTTAGAGTTCCTTTTGTGACTAAACTCTATCGTTTTTTATCCACGCCTCTTAGAAATTTAGATATCAATTTACCAAATCAGGGAGAACACGTACTTGTTTAAAAACCCTTGTAGAGTTCATCTCTACTGATGAAGAAGAAGGTCGGTCGGTGGATATCGAGGGAAGATTACTTCATGTAGGCGATGATGGACTGTGATGTTGATGTAGAACACTCAAAGAACTGTGCATTATACTTAGTGAGCTAAGTGTTCTGTAAGTTGTCTAGTGTCTGTCAATTCTTGTACAGTGCTAAAAAATAAAAGCTTTGCCTGAAAGGGATTTTTCCTTACTTATTCGCATGTTTGCATGTTTGGTTTGGCTTAATTAATTTGGACATCATCATTGCATGCACACAAAATTAATTCAAGATAAAATTTGTTAAAATTTTAATCTATGTGTGTTTGGCCTAAGATATGAATAAATCCATAGAATTCTCTTTCTCAAATTGTTATCAGAGCGGGTTACACTAAAATATCGTGTGATCTTGATTTATTTACGAATTTTTTTTGGATACCAATTTTCTCAAATTAGTATAAAAATCACTTGCACTAAATTTTTGTGTGATTATTTAAAATCTAGATTTTATGGATAATTTCTATAATAGGTGATTCGTGCCAAATATTGCATTTTATTCCCTTTCTTTTTGCACAATAAAGTAGTCTCATGCTCGTTAAACTCACACTTTATACTCATTTACTATATAACCTCAATTACTCATCCTTAATCTCTTGCGCAAGGTTTATTTGAGTATTTACAGGGTTTTTGATACTAAGGACGAAGACTGGATGCATTTCGGATGAAGAACAGACGGAAACGCACCTTCAGGGGCAAAATGGTAAATTCATATGACTCATTTCGGACTCGAACCACACATGAAAAATATAGGCCTCTAATCAAGGAACGTCTGGGTTCAAGTGGCGAGTCAATCGGACTCCAAATGAAGAACTTATGGCCGTACAAATTCCAAAAACTGGAAAAAAAAAGTCAAAGTCAACACCCCGGGTCATACTCGAAATCAACACCCGTGACCCGAACATCATGAAAACATTATCGGCCTCGGAAGGAGGGTCACGTTGGTTTTTGCTAATTGTCAATCGGAGTCCGTATGCACAAGTTACAATTTTTGGAAGAGTAAAATGCAAATATTTAATTTAGGATTTTATTAGTGTTTATATAATTTTTGTGCACTTTGTGTATTGTAGGCCCATGTGGGCTCAGCTCGTTGTGCACATTTTTGCTAACCAAGAGGTCGCGAGTTCGATTCCAAGGGGAGAGGTTTATACCTCAATTTTTGTTCAAATAATCTGGTCGCCATCTGGGAGTGCCACGTGGCCGATCCGAAATCGCCCAGAACCGATCCAATTTGACCCGATCCGACCCGCGTGGACCTGCCACTCCTCATTTTCCACTTTCCAGCCCACCATTTTTAACTTTTACACTTTCCACCCTATACTCTTATTTCTTTAATAACTTTTTCATTTTAAATCCTTTTCTCCCCATTCTTTTTTCTATATACTTCTAAAATAAATGCTACTATATTATGCAGCCCATGCCAACTTTCATCAGTCCCTCACTCCTTATTATAAATAAATCAAGCCCATGATATTCTTTATTTTGAAAATAAAATATGTAAAATACCAAAAATACCCCAAAGTTGTTATTCCCCCTATTTAAAGCCCCTCACCCCTTCACTTCCAAAAAAAAAACTTGATACACCATTACTCTCATCATTTTAGTTTAGTTTCATCTTTAGGAGTAGTGTAATTTAGTTTTTTTCTTTTTTTTTGTAATTTCTTTCCCGAATTAATGCAAGTTTCCTCCGTTTCTTCAAGTATTCTTATGCAATTTTTCACATGCTCTCATATTTATTTCTAATGCTTTAAAATCAGTATACTTCTTCTCTTAGTTCAATTCTTCTCAAACACACAAAGCACGATTAATTAGTTTTAATTGTTTTTTCTTAAATAATTAAGTTGTAATTTTTGGACGCGTTTCAGACGTGTAGCTGTTTCGCTATGATATGATAGTTTAAGATCGGATCTTGACGGATTAATTAGTACCGAGAACATACCGAGGGACTTTAACGGTGTATATCAAGTATACACCGTATTTAATATCAAAAGTGCAGTTTAGGGACTATCTTTGACACCGAACTCTTAGAGGACATTTATAACATTCGGGAAGTGACATTCCGGACTTAATAATTGTTTAAAAAGAGTATTGGTCCTGTTTTATTCGCATTTTATCTATGTAATCATTTATGCTACATGCGTTGAAGCTTCGATGATAATTTCTAACCTTTGTTTTACTTCTTTTAACATAGTTTTCATACTTATCTAGATTAATCGTAGTATAATTGTTTTAACTCTCCCATCATCTTTTACACTTTTTTTAGAAGTAATAAATTAATTAAAGTATTTAAACATCATTCCCTGTGGATTCGATACCCGAACTCGCTGCTATACATATAAAACATGTGAAGTTAAAGTTTAGGTTTTTTGCATTGGGTCAAAAATCGTTTACAACGATAAGCGCTTCACACTCGCTCGATTTTCTCTTAATCAATAGGTTACCTATTTTCGATGGGTCGAATTATGCGTACTTGAAAGCTAGGATGAGGTCTTATTTGAAAGCGATTGATGAGCATGTTCGAACTGTGTGTGAAATAGGGTGTACACCACCCACTGTTACCATTGACAATGTTAAAAGTCTTAAATATGTCACGTCTTAGACTGATGACGAATTTAAGCGGAGTACTTACAACTCTCATGACTTAAGTGTTATTTCTTGAGCCATCACCCCTGACGAGTTTCTCCGTATCATGACATACACCACGTCTAAGGAAGCGCGGGATGCCCTCCAACTCACTCATAAGTGTACCAATGTTGTGAAAGATTCTACGCTTCAAAATCTCGCCACCCAATTTGAGGCTATCATCATAAATGAGTCTAACACTTTTTATGAGTTTTATGCCTGTTTGTCGGACATATTAAATTCTAGTTTTAATTTTGGTGAGAAAATTCTTAAGATGAGAGTTGTAAAAAATATTTTGAGATCCTTGCCAGCCCGTTTTATCCCGAAAGTCACTGTCCTAAATTTGTTGGGAATATTAGATACACTTAGGTTAGAAGAACTTGTATGAGACTTTCAAACTTATGAAATCAACATGTTTTCCAAAACTAAAAAAAAGGAAATATGGATTGCTCTGAAAACTCTAGCTAACAAGAATAAAGAAAAGGGTTTTGATTCTGAGTCTGCGTTTGATTTTGAGATGGATGATTTAGCCCTTTTGCGAAAAATTTCAAAAAAAATCTTGAATTTAACAAAGAAAATTCTTCCACAGAAAAGATTTTTGAGAAAAATAAAAATGGGAATGAGGGCATGAATGTTTGTGAGAAAGATGAGGTCATATGGTATGAGTGTGAGGGTAAGGGACATAAAGCCTATGATTATGACACTTGACTTAAGAGACAGGGCAAGAAAGTTGTACTTAAAGCCACTCTTAGTGATTGTAAAGTCGAGTCGGTGGATTCCAAGGATGAATCACATGAACCTAACTTCACTGTATTCATGTATAGTCAGGTGAGTACTTCCCACGTCGATGTGTATATTTCTGAATGTGAGTGCCTCGACGATGCTTCGAATTAGTCTGGAGAGAGTGAGAGTGAGGAAGATAATTTGAGTGAGGGAGGAGATGGAATCCAAAAAGTCTTTTGTGAACGTTAAACCAAGATTTAAAAATGAAAAAGCTTAATAAAGATTTATCTCTTGAGGTGTGTGACTTAGAAAATGAGGTGAATGTTTTGAGAAAGTGTGAGGCGTCGGTGAGTCAACTTGATAAGTTTAAAGTTTCTTTGCGTGAGTAGTTTATTGTTTTTAGGTAAAGAGAAGACCGATTTTACCAACACCATGGCTAGTCTTATGAGAGATCTTCATGTTGCATTAGAGACTCGTGAAAAACTTGAAACCCATGTATCCCAACTCAAGATTAAGCTTAGGCGTGCCCAGGAGGTCAAGGTCACTTTAGAGTACAATCCAAAGAAGTTTGGAAAGATATTCCTCGGTCACGTGTTAGGTAACATTGAGAGGAAAGGAATAGGTTATGACGAGGTATCCACTTTCAAAGCCGCACTGAGCCGGTTCACGAGTTTGTGATGGATTCTTATGGCCCTCCTCATAACCCACCTAGGAGACTGAACCTACTAAAGAGAACTCGTCCTAGACGTTTTGAGAAAGGTGGACCCAAGTCCGTTTATGTTTATTCCCATTGCAAATGAAGAGGTCACCTTAGAGAGTTTTATTTTAAGCTAGGAAGATTTTCTCATGTGCGTGTTCCCCGGTATTCCCCACACAAGTTTTTACACATGTTCCCGCATACACTCCCACACATGTTACTCCACATGCTCCCGCACATCACCATAGAGATTTTGAGAGTTTTCGAGAGCAAGTAGAGTATTTATTCAAGACTTCACAATGTTTGATGGAGGAATTTGACAGGATGTCTTCTCCTTTTGAGAACTCCTCTGGGCCTAATGGTTGAGGTTGAGACTTGTTTCTAGAATAGGGTGATTATTATTTTCATATCTTATATCCCTATTGCTAGATTGTATTATCATTGTATTTATACATTTTTCTTTTTGATATATTTCGAAAAATTCAAAAAGATTTTCGTTTTTATAAAAAACTAAAAAAAATCCAAAAGGATTTTTGGTTTTAAGAAAAAGTTTGAAATTCAGAAAAAGATTTTATAAAATTTTTGAAAAAGAAAAAAATATTTTTGTATTTTCATTTTTTCATCATATATGGATGAACATTTAAGATATTCGGATCACCCATACATTCCATCCATTAACGTGATTTTTTCATAGTGTTTTGAGACATGGATTTGTTTTGTTAGTGCGTTTAATAATGTGTGGATAATATTTCGTTGATCATTGATGATTACTTTCTAAATGTTAGACTCTTTGTCACCTTTATTCCACATTTGCACAAATTTTTTGAACATTGTACTTACTTGTTATGTGTCGAATACGATCTTCTCGTCCCAATCCTGCTTAATAATGAACCAAATGTAAAAATAGATAAGTTGTGCTTGTAAGAACCATTGCCCGGATTTCATTTCCTGAAAAATATTGATATATCTTAAGCAAGGGAATGGAAAGGGGCTACTAACGAGCAAAATGATTTTTGCCTTAAAATCCACTATTTGCAAAAAGAGCCTAAAAGATTAACGACACATAAAAATAGAAGTGTCAAGGTCATTTAGTTTATATTCATTGATGTTTCGCTACATATGAGCATTATGATTTCTTCAAATATTTGAGAGTGAATTCTTGTATATGTGAGATTTTGAGGGACTTATAAAGTAGAAGATCATTGGGTTTGCACGACGGACTCTCTTGATAAACATTAAATAGTTTGGCGTTATTATTTTGAGAATCAGTTAAATTCATGGCATATTGCATAAGTCGAGTCAATTTCATTTGAGTTCAGTATTTTACACCTAAGGTAGAAATTGAGTTCTTTCTTTAGAAGTATCTCATGACTTTATGCACCTATGTTATGAATGCCTATGTTGATTTGCCTGTGGAAAATGTTTACAAAATTACATTTCGTTTTCATGATTCGCATATTTTAGTGTTATCCTATGGCGACTATGTGTTTTTGTACCTATATGTACTTTTTATACCTTATACTTGAAAAATTGAAAACTTCAAAAATAGTTGTTTGATAAGGGGAGACACATTATGCTATTTGGATTATCATTACTTGTATTATTGATTTTCTTTATGATGCTATATTTGCTTCTTCATGTGATGCTTAATATTCATGTTTACATTCTACTCCTTTGTTTATTACTGATAAAAAGGAGGAGAACAAATTGAGGGGGAGTTTATTTATTTTTTAAACACGTACGCGTCATGGTATTTCTTTTGTCTCATATGTGTAGGTCATTCCGCCTTGATGATGACTTTTTGGACCACACAAGATGAAGACATGAAGACTTTTTAGCTCAAGACTTATACATTTATGCATTTAAATTTCTTGATTTGGGAGGGCATTAGGCGTATTAGTCTTAGGAGTCAATTTGGCTTCGGTTTGTGTTGTGTACCAGAATGGCCAATGGGGAGATTTGTAAGAGAAAGTTTTATAATTGCTCAATTTAATTTTTACTTGGCTTATCCCATTACACCCCACTGCACCTTCATGACTACTTTCACGTATTCAAAGACAAGAAGTTGATGACATTTTGGAAGATTGAAGATCTTTCATCTCAACATCTTTACGAAGTGGTTTGGTAAAGTCTTTATTTATCCAGGGGATTGTTAAAAAGAGTTTGCATTTCCAAATATTTTAAAAAGGTTTTTAAAGAAAATTTTAAAAATCTCGTTAACTTGTTAGAACAAATTTGCCACGTCGTTCGAATGAGTTGTGTCATTAGAATGAGATTCCATCGTTAGAACAAAATCTAGAATGTCTCCTTTTGGTTAGTTCTGGAATGTCGTTCGAAGTTTCGTTAGAAGTTGTTCAACCGAGATTGGGTACATCGTTAGAACGATTTTTCCACCTTTGAACGAGATCCGAAGTGACATCTTTTGGTTAAGAACTGGAATGTCGTTCAAAGTTTCGTTGGAAACTTGTTCGAACGAAATAGCGTACGTCATTCGAATGAGGTACCTATTAAATAGAGATGCGACATTAGATTTTTAAACAACTCTTTTGAAACCTTTTCCTAACCATTTTAGAGTTCCTATTGTGATCAAACTCTGTAGTTTTTCATCCAAACCCCTTAGAAATTTAGAGATCACTTTAGAAAATCAAGAAGAACACATACTTGTTCAAAATCCCTTATAGAGTTCATCTCTACTGCTGATTTGTGAAATTGAGGCTCTATTGCTGAAGAAGAAGGTTGATCGGTGGATACCGAGGGAAGACTCCTTCTTGTGGGCGGTGCTGAACTGTGTTGTTGCTATAGAAGACTTAAAGAACTGGACATTATACTTAGTGAGCTAAGTGGTCTGTAAGTCATTTAATGTCTTAATGATTTGACTTTACCCATATGCCAATAGTCAGGACAAGGGATATGTCGATCGGTAACCCCCTATTTTAGAAGATTCTATCTTTTCTTTTTTATCAAAACCAAATTCGAAAAAAAATCCTAATTTTAAAACCCATGGGTTATTTCTTCTTACTTATCAATTTTTACTTATCATTTCCCAAAATAAACCTTTTTCTCGAGTTATTTAAGCTTTTTTTTTCTAAATAAACATCATGTTATTTTTATAGTCTCAACAACTAAGTAAAAGTGTATGTAGGATAAGTCATTAAAAAAAGAATTAAAAATAAAAAATCTCCTTTATATATATATATATATATATATATATATATATATATATATATATATATATATATATATATATATATATATATATATTTTTAGGTAAAAGAAAAAAAGAAAAACAGAAAAAACCAAAACAACGGGACTCTGCCCGAACCCGTAATCTCTCTCTCAAACCCACACCCCTCGCGGTGAATATGCTTCCCCTGACGACGAAGGGTAGAACCTCCACTCCCAGAACCCTGGCAGAACTAGGCAGGAAGGAATAGAGTCCTTAATATAAGCAGTCGCAGAGGCCACTCAGTCCTTGATATCCTTTAGCTAATGGTCGGTACCCGAACATGCTTCAAGCAAAGAAACATAAACGAAAGACAAAGCAGTCAGTAAAGAGAAAAGAAATAATCAAAAGAGACAAGAAAAGAGTCGAAGAATATATATCATGCTAAACGACATCATCCATAAACCCTATCAACCCTGACGTCGTTGTATTAGGACAGTGCGGCGTGCTCGGTGTCCCCCCGTCAGTAAATCAAAATTTATAAAAAGGGGGAGTGACCTGAATAAGCGAAGCCTCCTCTATCTCTGCCACCGAAGACAGCGTACCACCACTAGTGCTGTGGGCAGATCCCACCGGCCTGCTGGTACCACTACCCGAAGTCGTAAGAGGTGGAGGCATGTTCACCACATCAAAAATGCAAGAGGCCATCAACCAACTCATCACGAAATCCAGGTAGTCATAGCTCGTCGCCATGTCCGTATAGAGAGCATAAGCCTCCCAAACTATCGCCTCCATCCTAGCCTCGGCAGATATCTCCCTCACCTACCTCATATACATCGGGGGGGCCGGTGGTGGGACCGCTACCTTATTCTCCCTGATCTTCCACACCACCTTTTCTCCCAAGTACTAGGATTACCCAAACTCATACGCCATCAACCTCCGCATTTGTGCATGCATAACTGTCACCCTTGTATGCTGATGGGTTTTCCCCTAAGGGTAAAAGGTCACCTACAATCCACGATGAAAGATCAATACTCAAGAAAAGAAAGAAAAACACCAAAAGATGATTCAAAAGAAAAAAAATAACCTGATCACTCGTTAGCATGTTTAGAGCCTGTTCGCATCGCCGCCAGGGACAAAGATTGATTCGACTGCCTATTGTACTTCTGCCATCGGTACATCCGATAGAACTCCCCCAAATCCTACTCATTCAAGGCTATAAACCTCACATTGAGCCCAATCACATCATAGAACCACGTTTATAAAAAGACAGGATTCAACAAAGAAGGAACTAAAGAAAAATACAAGGAAATGAATAAGAAGAAATGAGAAAGTTACCTCCAAAAGGTATGTGGACCCTATAAAAGTATGTCGACGGCACCGATTGAATGCATCCAAAGAAGAGTAAAGGTTCACCAAAGCTAGGCTCCCCCAATCATAGAATGCGAAGTCAAAAAACGTCCTAAAAATGGCAAAAACTGGAGATGAACGATGTCGCCACCAGAAAACCACCCAACAGAAGCAAAATAAATAATCGTGCCATCTACCTCACCTACCGCTCGCCAGTATCATCGATCTTCCTACTCAAGAGCACCTGCCAAAGAGAAGAGATGAAGATAGAATCCCCATACATGATCTTGTCCACATCCCCTAACGCTGACTGAACCGCCTCCTACATCACCCTCACAGTACAATCCACCTCTATATGCATACCCTCGTAATATATCCCCAACAGCTGTTGAACATCTATGGGAGTCACAATCATCTCCCCGAAACCAAGTGGAAGGTGTGGGGAGTGTCCCACCACCTCTCTCCCAAAGCGCATAGCACCGCAGGAGAACGCAGCGTCTCGTCCAAGGACTGGGCTAGATGACCAAAGCAAGCAGAAGTAATCACCCAGTGCACCACCACCGAAAGATGCTCACATACATACCTTAACCCAGTCGTCCCTATAGAACGCATGCTCGAAGGAGCTATGTCATTTTTCCAAAGCCAAAAAGAAGGAAATACCTTTCACCAACACAAAAAAATAAGGAAAAATTAAAAATGAATACCAAAGGCCTCCATACTTACATAGCCACTAGGGTTCCTCACCCTAGATGAGCGGTGGTGTGAAGGCTCACACAGAAGGAAGCGCTACTCAGCTACCAACTCAAATAATTCAAAGGCATTCCCATTGCCCAAAGTGATAGGCACCCTAGACTGCCACTCCAGGCCAGCCCAGTCATCAATGCTCAACCACTCCAAGTTGTATCCCTCACTGGAAGAACCCGCCATTTAAGGTCTTGAAAGAAAAAAGGACTTGAGAATGGTTTTTAGAGAGAGGAAGTAGAAGATTCAAACTTCGGAAGATATGAAAAATGAGGAGGGATCACCCCCTTTTTATAGGGTACTAAATGGCATGTCGATCAGCAGACCCATGTACATACCGAAAGGCACCAACTTGTTCCTCTACCCAAGGATGCCCAATAGTCCGTGTCATTGCCAAACGGCAACCACTACAACATGCCTATTAGTAGGCCCTGGAAATTTTGTAGAAAAAAATACCAGAAAATCCAAAAAAAAAAATCAAAAAATCCCTAAAAATGCCAAATAAATATTTGAACATTTCTTCATCAATAAAACCATTTTTTTTTAAATTAAATCCCTTAAAAACTCCCGAAATACCCACCAGGATTAATATTACGCCCTTATCCCCAACATAAACCCTAAATCAACCCTCAACACATTTTTATGCCCACATCCCAAAATCCAACTACAATTCCCCATCGAAATCTCAAATCTCAAGTCTTCCCCAGCGGAACCCAAACCTCAAATCAAATGCTTCCCCGGCAGGATTGAAAAATAATACCTTCCTAATTCCCCAGTGAAATTTCCAGGCTAAACTTTCTCCCTATCAGAATTACAGGATATGTTCGCAATCAAAATCCTTCAAAGCTTCCCTAATAAAGTTATCCCCAGTCGGATGTCTCAAGGGTAAAAGCTTCCCTAAAAGAGTCTCAAAATAACACAATCCTTAGCGGAACAACAGGAACATCTGCATCCCTAAGGAAATTTAAAATTTTCTCAGGAGAGCAACTCCTCGCACTATAACTTTAGGTCCTAAAAAATGACCTCAACCCTCGGAATCGATCTCCATAACTTTAGGTCCTCAAAATTGATATCGACTCGTAGAATTGGTCATCATAACTTCAGGTCCTCAGAATTGACCTCGGCCCACATAATCGATCATCATAAGTTTAGGTCCTCATAATTGACCTTGACCCACAAAATTGTTCATCATCACTTTAGGTCCTTAGAATTGACCTCGACCCATAGAATCGGTCGTCACAACTTTAAGTCCTCAGAATTGACCTCAATTCGCAGAATTGGCGATCATCACTTTAGGTTCTCAGAATTAACCTCGACTCGTAGAAATGGTCTCGACAGCTTTAGGTCCTTAAAATTGACCTCAACCCGCAGAATCGATCTCTACAACTTTAGGTGCATAGAATTGACCTCGACCCGCATAATTGGTCCTTACAACTTTAGGTCATCAGAACTGACCTTGACCCGCATAATCGGTCCTTATAAAGTTAGGTCCTCGAAAGTGACCTCGACCCACATAATCGATCTCTACAACTTTAGGTCTTCAGAATTGACCTCGGCCTTCAGATTCGATCTCTAAAACTTTAGGTCTTCAAAATTAATCTTGGCTCGCAAAATCGGTCATCACAACTTTAGGTCCTCATAATTGACCTTGGCCCATAGAATTAGTTGTCATAACTTTAGGTCCTCATAATTAAACTCGACCCGTAAAATCGATCGTCAAAAAATTAGGTCCTCAAAATTAACCTCGACCATTAGAATTGATCATCGCCACTTTAGATCGTCATAATTAACCTCGACTCGCAGAATCGATCTCTCCAACTTTAGGTCCTCGAAATTAATCTCAACCCACAGAATCGGTCCCCTCAAGTTTAGGTCCTCAGAATCAACGTAGACCCTCTAAATCGGTCCTCCTCATCCCTTTGATCCGTAGAATTTACCTCCCTCCCAAACATCTGTATGGTGTCTATTTGACGACCTTCACTTGTTCCAAGCTCACCAGTCGAGGGGCCTTATAGACACCATATTCTGGGACCCCCTTAAGCCTTTACTTAGGTCCTTATTGCTTCTCCATTCACCATAAACTCTAGGTTATACTCCGAGTACCGATTTTGAGGCCACCAAGCACTCCCGGGCCCCATTTTCACCTGCCTAAGCGTAAGCTCAATGAATCTTTAAAGGACCCTAAATCCCCTTTCGAACGGTTTGTCCCGTATAGGAATCATCCTTATAATTCCGACGAACGAATCATTTTCCCCTAAAAATTGATTCGGAGACCACCGGGCGCTCTCAGGCTCTGTTTGACTCTTGTAAACTCTTTAGCTCAAACGAGACTGAATGAATATTTAAAAAGGCACTGAATACCCTTTCCAACAGTCCTCCCCATGCACGAATTAGCCTTACGGTCTGGACGAACGACCCATTTTACTTCAAAGGGTCACCGAGCGCTTTCGGGTCGTTTAACCAATATCAACTCTCCGAAGTGAGTGAATCTCTTTAGAACATCGAAGAGTCCTGGATAACCCTTCTAACAGTCCATCTCGTGCACGAATTAGCCTTATAGTTTGGACGAACGATCTGTTATTCTCTTATCCAAAAAACCGTCGAGAGCTTCTGAGCCTCGTTTGACCACAATCAATTCCCGAAATCAGGAGCGGACCATGGATTCTTAAAGGGATATGGATACCCTTTCCAATGATTTATCCCATGTGCGATTAGAACTTACGAATTGCGTTTTACAACCATTTTTCTGAAAAATCTGTGTGAGACTGCTGAATGGCAAACTCATTTACCTGCCTATCGATAGTGTGTTTGGGGTTGCTTGCCGGTAAGCATATCAAGGACAATGCCGATCGAAACCCCTTAACCCTATATAATGGGAGTATGATCTCACTTCAAAAGGAACCTTAGAAACATCCCTCTCAGTAATATCAGTAACATTCTCTCGAAGTGAGTGTGGTTTCCATATTGAAACCTCTCCCACAAATTCCATCTCCATCTTTTCCTTACTTAATTTAGCAAATTCGATTCCCTCTTCTCCTACCACCTTCATCCACTCACAAGAGCAGCCCTTCAACAATCAAGATCAACCCTAAAGCTTCTGAAAAAGGTCCAAACCTTTCACTCTCTCTTTAAATTCTTTTATTTTTGCATTAGTTATTATATTCTTAGTTTATCACTTCATCTTTATTAGATCACATATATTAATATCCAACTTTTTTGTAGTATTGCACATACTATATTTCCGATAAAAAAAAACCTAAAAAATAAGAAAAGGAGGGTTTTCTTATAAATCCCAAACAGAGATTTCTCACTACATTTTCCCACACTAAAATATCATTTTTCTACACACACACACACATATAAGAAAAGTCCCTGGATGGATTTATGGGATAAACCCCACCCTCGTGTTATATGCGAACTACGTGAACTTTGATGCCTTTTTAGGCTACGTACGCGTCTCGGGTAAAATTCGAGATTCGAGTCCTCCTTTCCCATTTTTTGTCCATATATTATTTCCGTATATTATATTTATGATCCATGCTTGCATTTTATCCAACCTATACCATCGTCTTTCATAAACGATCGGTCACCCGATAAATGCACACATTATATCTTTAATTACTATTTTGGGAACAATACTATGGATGACTCCACTCTATCCATGAAGCGAGTCGAGTAATTCCACTTTTCATTTTTATACACACGCACACACTTCATGGAGTTAATAAGGATAAGAATAACACATGTCCATGAGGGACAGAAAAGTCGAGATGGGTGCTTAACACCTTCCTATTTCGTAACTTAGCCCCTGAATCCTTGAACTAATTGGTTTCACAAGCATCGGTATGTCTTTGATGACGTTATTTCCAGGTGACAGCATTTATTTTACCTATTTTGTGCAAAATAGGTTGGAGTCTCTATCTCTATACATTACCCCACAGTGACGATGACCGAAGCACCCCGAGGAAGTGCGCGAGACCCCCCGCACGCGTGCGTGGTGATCGGGATGAGATGGCCACACATATATATGTATTTGATGTAATTTATTGTGAATTAAATGTTATATTATGCTCTTAAGTTTTGTTCTTAAGATTATACCATACACGCTGTATATGTTGTGTTCTTAGCATTATATATCTAATATCACTTGTTTGTCATTGTATTTTGAGTGTTATGTTGTGTATTCCATGTACTATTTTGTGTCCTTAGGTTTTATATAACTTTTTCCTTAATTTATTATGTATTTTGTGTTCTCATATGTATAAATTTGTAGACATTATACATGGACTGATGAAACACTTTGTATTTGTTGATGATGTGAAAAAATATAATGTGAATCTAGCTTATACATTTGTTGACCTGATTTTAAATACAAACCACACTTTTTTCATGTTAAGGACTACATATTTATGTATTTCATCACTCTACATTTCCTCATGTATACATCATTTATTGAGGACTGAGAATATATACATGATTAGAATATGTACATACTCTTTGAATTTGTATAGGTACTATATTAATTATGGTATGCACCAGTGGCTTTTATTGAGGAATGCGAATATATACATGCTCTGTGTATTATCATACCTCATTTATTAATTTTAGTCCGCGCCAACGGAATTTATTAAGGACTGGGGAGTATATATAAGCTCGGTGTATTTTCATGTGTCGTTGTAGACACCACATTCTAAAACCCACTTCTAAGTCTATCCTTTGGTTCCTAACACTTCCCCATTCGCCATAAACCTTAGAACATACTCTGAGTACCGATCCAAAGGCCACAGGGGGCTCCTGGCCCCGATTTAACCCCGATCAACTTCATAATCAAAGCAAAATATCAATGAATCTTTGAATGGTTCTAAATACCCTTTACAACGGTCCAGCATGTATGTGAATCGGCACAACAGTTTGGACGAACGGACCATTTTACTATCGAAAATCGATCTGGAGGCCACCGGACGCTCCCGACTCCTGATTTGACCCCAATCAACTTCATCGTGAGAGTAAAAGCTTAATGAATCTTTGAAGGTCCCTAAATACCTTTTGCAACACTCCGTCCCATGCACGAATCGGCATAATGGTTCGAATGAATGGAACATTTTCCCCCTGAAAACTGATTCGAAGGCTACTGGGCACTTTCGGGGCCCGTTTGACCAAAGTCAACTCTCCGAACCGAACGAATCTCTTTAGAATATCTAAGGGCCTCGCATAACCTTTATAACGGTCCACTTAGTGTGCAAATCAGCCTTATGTTTTAGATGAATAACCCGTTTTACTTTGAAGGGTCACTGGGCACTTTCGGGCCCCGTTTGACCAAAGTCAACTCTCCAAACAGAGCAAAGCTTTTTGGAACATCGAAGGGCCTCACATAATATTTCCAATGGTCCATCCCTTGGGGGATTTAGACTTATGGTTTCGACGAACGGTCCATCATTGTCTGAACCGTAATCATCTTTTGGAAGCGCTTTGTTCAAATGACTACGGCGATACCAGATGTGACTCATGTTTATTAAGTCTAAGACTAAGGAAGGTCATGTTACCGCCTTTCGAAAGTTCTTCGAACGACTACGGCGATACCAAATGCGGCTTAACCCACATAAATGCATTTTCGACGTCACCAAAGGAAATAATTTGGAATTCATGGTTAATAAGAAGGGAATCGAAGTAGACCCTCCCAAATTGAAAGCCATACTTGAAATGCCACCACCCCGAATGAAGAAGGAAGTCCGAGGATTTTTAGGAAAATTGTAGTATATCAACCGGTTCATCAACCCATTAACTTCTATTTGGGAACCCATCTTCAAACTACTCTCAAAGGATTCAACCAAAGTCTAGAACGAGGCATGTCAGGAAGCCTTAAATAGAATAAAGCAATATCTTACCCAACCTCCAGTACTCATACCGCCACAACATGGTCTCCCTCTACTCCTGTACTTGACCTAAACGGATACCATAGCCGGGGCTATATTAAGCCAATACATTTAAGAATCTCGTAAAAAAGGTCCATCTATTATGCCAGCTAAAAATTAATCGGGTATGAACTCAACTACACTGCCTTAGAGAAAGAACGTGTCGTCCTTGTCTGGGTCACTCAAAAATTACGACATTGCATGCTCGCTTTTCCCATAAGACTTGTGTCTTGAATGGATCCTATCATATATTCACTCGAGAAATCCACTTTGTCTAGTCAGTTTACCCTGATGGTTGATTCTACTAGCTAAGTTTGATATCTTGTATGTCACACAGAAAGCTATGAAAGGGAGAGCCATTTTTGACTACCTTGCTGACTACCCCAAGGAAGAAGTCGACGTTTGGATCTCTAAATTCCCAGACGAAGACATTCTCTGTACCTCTCAGGAAGACCTCAGGTGGCAAATGTTATTTGACGACATTGCCAACAAGAAACGCTATGGCATTGGGATACATCTGATCGCCCCTGATGACTCTCACACTCCCATTACCATCAAGTTAGGTTTTCCCTGCACCAATAATATGATCGAATACGAGGCGTGAACAGTAGTCCTCAAAGAGTAAAAGTCGCCCTAAAGAAAGGTATCCAGTGCCTAGATGTCTATGGGGACTCTGCCCTCATCATCGGCCAAGTCCTTAGAAGATGGAAAGTCAAAGACAAAAAGCTCTTGACCTTCCACACCCACTTAGAAGAGTTAACCTCCCAGTTTTGAGATATTACCTTACACTACTTACCCAGAGCAAAGAACAGCTTAGTCGATGCCCTGGCTACCTTAGCCTCCATGGTCAACATGCCTGAGGGAGTAATAAGGCCCCTTTCCTAGTCCAAAAATAAGATATGCCAACCCACTGCTAACACAATGAGTTTGTCATAGAAGAAGACTCCGATATGGCCAAATTCTGGTATTATGATATTTGGCACCTCCTCAAGCATGGTAGGTACCCCCAAGATGCCAACAAGAAAGATCGAGCAACCCTTCGCAAATTGGCTGCCCAGTTCATTGTTTGCGACAAAAGCACTGTTCAAGAGAAACTTCGATGGAACCCATTTGCACTGCATTGCAAGGGTTGACATTGAAGAGATAATGCAGAAAATCCACAGCGGGGAATGCGGACCCCACATAAATGGCCATATTCTTATAAAGAATATCATCCTTCAAAGACACTATTGGACCACCATGGTTCAGGATTGCACCGTCTATGTCCGAAGATGCCTTAAATGCTAATAGTTTGTTAATATCCAACACTTACCTCCGCTGGAATTGTAGAACATGACTTCTCCCTGGTCATTCTCCACGTGGGGTATCGATATAATAGGGAAAGTAACACCCAAAGCTTCTAATGGGCATGAGTTCATCCTAGTTGTCATTGATTACTTCACCAAATGGGTTGAAGACGAGTCATATGCAATATTAAAAACCAAGAAGGTAGCCAAGTTTACCCGGAAGAATAGAATCTACCGATACGAGGTTCCTCACGAGTTAGTGTTAGATAATGGGTAACATTTCGAAACTGAGGTCACAGAGCTGGTCGACAAGTACGAGATCCAGAGACATAAATATTCTCCCTACTAACCTCAAACCAATGGTGCAGTTGAAGATGCCAATAAAAATCTCAAAGCCATTATCAGCGAAATGATCGAAAGCCACCGAAATTGAGATGATCGGATCCCTTATGCCCTCTATGCTACTGCACTTTAGCCCAAGTAGCTACGGGGCCTACCCCTTACTCTCCGGTATACGTCATGGGATTAGTTATACCCGTTGAGCTAGTAACATCTTCATTACACATTATGCTCAAGATCAAAGTCAGCAAGGAAGACTGGCATCAGAGCCGCTTTGATGAGTTGTCGTTATTAGATGAAAAAAGGTTGAAGGTCCTATATCACATACAAGGGTACCATCACCGGATATCATGATCATCCAATCAAAGAGTCAAGGACTGTGGTGTCCAAAAAGGGGACTTAGCCCTTAAAGAAATCATAGAACCCGTCTAGGAACCCAGAGGTAAATTCAAGCCAAACTGGAGTGGCCCCTATATAGTAAATAAGATTCTCTAAGGAGGAGCCACTGTGCTCACTGACCCTAACGGAGAAGATATCGCACGTCCAGTCAACCTGTACCGTCTCAAAACCCTTAGTTCAAAATCTTAGCGCGCTACGACTCTTCTCATCCCCCTTCCATTCTAAAAAATCTTCATTTTTCTCTACCCAGAACTACATGGGCTTGGTCCTCTAAAAAACCATTTTTGCTTTCAAAATGAAACTAATAAATTTTTGAAACCCCCGGAGGTACGTAGGAAAATCATACACTTTACATGGGCATTGTCCCCTTCTTTTTCACAAAATTCTATTCTTTTCTAATCTCCGAGAATGACAATTCATTTTATCATTTACATGAACAAAAGGATTATGTATGCCTTAGCGACTGGTATTGATATTTTAAATGTAAACTCATCAAGAGGCATAACAATATGATAAAAATCTTTTTTATTTAAAATAGGGGGTTCAGTACTATTACACGAAGTATCAGCGAAGGGAGTCAAAATAACCACCCCTCTCCGTGAACCCATTCCTAAAAAAAATTAATCCCAAGTCCCGAAAATAAAAAACAAAAACATACAAAAATATCCCAATCATACAAAAGCTTCACAAAATAACCCCAGCTTTACAAAAACCCTATTCGCAGCTGCCGAAAGATCCCGCCTCATCATTATCGGCCCCCGAAGGACCCCAAACTTTCCCTATCGGGTTGGTATTCTGAAGACGCTCTATGGAGAAAAAGGCCCTGACCATATGGGAGAAAATCACTACTCCCCCTTCCATGGTGTCAAATAAAGATGAACAACCTCTGTCCAGTCTCCTTCTCCAAAATCTTTGCCACAATTCGCTTCCACAACCATGTCAAATAATCTCTAAATACATGTATAACCTTCCCGACAGACTGAGATGGACGGGTTGCAGCCGACGACTCTCCCACAGAGAACCTAACCTCATTCGCATGGCTTCAGTCAAGTCCTTTACACGAAAAAAGTCAAGTATGCGAGGAGGCACTATTTTCTCCCATCTGAGTTGGCACAGAAGCCGCCAAGGGAAGTAGAATGAAGTCTGTCAAAGTCCAACTAACCGGGCATACCGGTATTCTTCCAGTTCCAGAACAGGCTGTAGATCTCCCCACCATGGCACCGACCAGTGAAGGCATCAGGCTCCGTATTCCACAAACCAATTGACCCAGTTCTCTATGGATTAGCCAAAACTGATAGAGTATCGAGTAAAGAAATTTGGCACGACAGCCAGAGGTACTCAGGAGGAACTGAGAAATGGAATCTCTGGGCCAGGAACATAAAAAGCATTACTGGACTCCCTTTCAAAAATTTAAAACGACCTTCCCGCTAAGCATCAAGACCGTTCAGGGTCTTCGTCAGTATCACCACGTAGGATTGTGATGGTAGGACATCCACGCCGTGATTGCAGCCAATTGGGGATCCACCATTAAATCCCCCATCACCAACAGAAGTTTTGAAGTAAGACCCAAAGCAACAGCTCCAGCAAAACCAACATCAGTACAACCTCTTTAACACAACATATTCAGCATAATCCGACGAAGGTGACAGGCTCCACTTTATAACCAAACTTTATATCTCCTCATCCATATATCAACCAAGCCTCCAAGGCCTTCCTCAACTCATCAATTTCAAAAAAACTCATTTTTCCTACTTTTTCCCAAAATAAATCCCTTTAAAGGGAAACTCTTGGCTACTATGCCTCAAAGGACTCTCTTTATTCCAAAAACACATTCTCCTACTTTTTTCTCAAAATAAAATCTCAGCAGCAAATTAAAGTGCATGTAGAGTAAACCACTAAATCAAGAAAATCAAACAAAATATGCATCTTTTTTTGCCTTTTTCAAGTCTCTTTTATAGGTTCAATGACGCTACATTAAGCATGCAATATGGTCAACGTCAAACTCCTCAGTCAATGATGAATCTGTAAGAAATGACCAGAATTAGATGCCACCTCATCTTCCCCACAACCCTCTCTCTTAGGTACCAAATGTACCCAAACTCACGCGCCATCAACTGTCGTATCTACCCATGCTGACCTGTCACCCCCGTGTCTCTAAGAACTATCCCTATCTAAAAACCTCTATCTGTAAACCTCAGCATACGACCCACCTCTATCTGAAAACCCTCGCAATCAATCCCTAATAGCTGCTGAATTCCACCGATCGACACCTGCCTCTTTCCTTTACCAAGGCAACCCAGAAGACCGTGCCATTTCTAGACGGTAACCCCTGCCACCCACCGATCGGCACACTCCCTGAAATTTTGTACAAAAATGCCAAAAAAATTCTCCAAAAAATTCCTAAAAATGCCAAATAAATATTGGAACATTTCTTTACCAAGAAAACTATTTTTCAAGCTCCCAAAATCCCCAGTCGAATTAAAACTACACTCTTATCCCCAGCTTAAACCCTAAAACAGTACGCTCGCATCCCAAAGTCCACTATAATTCCCCAATGGAATCCCAAAACCTCAAGTCATCCCGAGTGGAACTCAAACCTCAAAATTGAAATGCTTCACCGGTAGGATTACATAATATACTTCCCGATTCCCCAGAAGAACTCCAAACTAAGTTTTCTCCCAATCTGCCCACTATAAGAATATCATCTTCCCCAGCACAATTATCTCCTCTCAAAAGACATAATCCCCAGTCGAATGTCTTTCCTCAGTTAGAGTCCCCAAATAACACAATTATCAAAGGTAAAATAAATACTTCCCAGAGAGAAAACCCACTATGTCATAACTTTAGGTCCGTAGAATTAACCTCGACCCGTGAAATTGGTCGTCCCAATTTAAGGTCTTTAGAATTGACCTCGACCCACAAACTTGGTCGCCTCGACTTTAGGTCCTAAGAGTTAACATCGACCCGCAGACTTGGATGCACCGACTTTAGGTCCTCAGAATTGACCTTAACCCGTAGAATTGGTCGCCCCGACTTTAGGTCCTTAGAATTCACCTCGACCAGCAGAATTGGTCATCATAACTTTAGGTCCTCGGAATTGACCTCGACCCGCAAAATTTGTCGACACAACTTTAGGTCCACAAAGTTAACCTCGACCATCAGAATTGGTCATCCATACTTTAGGTCCTCAGAATTGACCTCAACCCGCATAATTCGTCATCATAACATTAGGTCCTCAGAATTAACTTCAACCCGCGGAATTGGTCATCCCTACTTTAGGTCCTTAGAATTGGCCTCAGCCTACAGAATCGGTCGTCCCAACTTTAGATCCTCAAAATTGACCTCGACTCACATAATTTCTCCCCCTAACTTGAAGTCCTCGGAATTAACCTCGACCCGCAAAATTGGTCATCACAACTTTAGGTCTTGAGAATTGACCTCGACCCGCAGAATAGGCCATCACCAACATAGCCTTATGTCCCCAAAATTGAACTTGAACCTATGAACTTATCATCCTCATCCCTTTGGTCCACAAAATCGACCTCGACCCTCTGAACCGATCATCCTCCTCCCTTAGGTCCGTAGATTCAACCTTTTTCCAAACATTCACGTTGTGTCTATTCGACGTCTTTCACTTGTTCCAAGCTCACCCATCGAGGAGCTCTGTAGACACCAAGTTCTAGGACCCCCCTAAGTCTCTCCTTAGGTCCCTGACACTTATCCATTCACCATAAACCCTAGGTCATACTCCGAGTACCGATTTAGAGGCCATCGGGCGCTCTCGAGCCCCAATTTGACCTCGATCAACTCCATCATCAAAGTTAAAGCTCAATAAATCTTTGAAGGTATCTGAATCCATTTTCCAATGGTCCACCCCATGCATGAATTTCCATAATGGTTCGGACGAACTTACCATTTTACTATCAAAAATCGATTTGGAGGTCATCGGATGCTCCCGGGCCCCGATTTGACCCCAATAAACTTCATCGTCAGAGAAAAATCTCAATGAATCTTAAAAGGGACTTGTAGGCCATATCCCCTTTCCAATGGTCTACCCCGTGCGCAAATCGGCACAACAGTTTGAATGAACAGACCAATTTCCCCCCGAAAACTAATACGGAGGCCATCGGCACTCTCGGGCTCCATTTGATCAAATTTAACTCTTCAACTCGAATGAGACTAAATGAATAATTGAATTAGATTGAATACCCTTTTCAAATATCCCACAAATCGATATTACGGTTCAGACAAATGACCCATTTTACTCTGAAACGTCACCGGGCGCTTTTGGACTCCATTTGACCAAATTCAACTCTCTGAATCGAGCAAAGTTCTTTGGAACATAGAAGGTCCTTGCATAAACTTTTCAATGGTTCACCTCATTCTTGAATCAACCTTACGGTCAGACGAATGACCCATTTTACTCTGAAAGGTCACGGGGCACTTTCGAACCCCGTTTGACCAAAGTCAACTCTCCGAACCGAGTGAAGATCTTTGGAACATTAAAGGGCCGCACGTAACCTTTCCAACGGTCCATCCTGTGCATAATTAAAACTTACGATTCAAACTAACGATCCATCATCGTCCGATAATCTCCTATCCAAAAGACCAACAGGCGCTTCCGAGATCCATTTGACCCAAAGTTAACACCCAAACGTGGGAATGGCCTAAGTACTCTTAAACGTCTCTCAATAACCTTTCCAACAGTATGCCTCGTGAACGATTTGGACCTATGGAATGCGTTTTATGACCATTTTTCCAAAAAATTTGCACAAAACTCCCAATTGGCAGACCTATTTTCCTGCCTATCGGCAGTGTGTCTAGGGTTTCCCGTCGATAGGCAGGTTAAGGACAATGTCGATCGGCTGTCCCTTGACCCTATATAAGGAGAGAATGAGGTCACTTCTAAAGGCACCTCAGAAACATCAACTTCAGTGATCTCAGTAACATTCTTCTAAAGTCAACGAAGTTTCCTTATTTGAAACCTTTACCCACTTTTCATTTCCAATACTTTCACACCCAATTTAGTGAAATATCCGTCCTTATACTCTTACACTCCTCCCCACTTGCAAGGAAGATTATCAACAATCAAGATCAATCTTTAATTCTCCGAAGAAGGTCCAAACATTCTTCTCTCTCTTTAAATTTCTTTATTTCTGCCTTAATTATATAAATTCTTATTTTAGCTTTTCACCTTTATTAAATCCTATATACTAATATCCAATCCTTTATTAGTAGTATTGCACCTAATATATTTTCTATAAAAAAACAAAACAAGAAAAAGAGGGTTTTAGTTACAAATTCCAAACGGGAATCTTCACCACATTTTCTCAAAACTAAAAACACCTCTTTTTACACACACACATATAATAAAATCTCTTTTTGGATTTATGGGATAAACCCCACCCTCGTGTCGCGTATGAACTACGTAGACTTTGATGCCTTTATACTCTACTTAGGCGTCTCGGGCTAAAACTCGAGACTCGATTCCTCTTTTCCCATTTTATTCATATATTATTTCTATATATATTATACTTGTGATCCGTGTTCGCGCTTTATCTAACACATATTATCATTCCATCGTAATGATCAATATCTCGATAAGCGCACACATCATATTTTTAATTATTATCTTGGGAACACTCCTATGGATGGCCTCACTCCATCCTTCTCCATGACGTTAGTCGAGTAATTCCCCTCTCCACCTATATATACATGCACACACACTTAATGCATAAATTAAGGAGAATAATAACACTAGCCCATGAGAGACCGAAAGGGAAGGATGCATTCCTAACACCTTATCATTTCGTAACTTAACCCTCGAACCTCTGAACTATTTGGTTTCGTAAGCATCGGTACGTCTTTGATGTCGTTCTCTTGAGGCGACAACATTTTCTTTTACCTGTTTTGTACAAAATAGGTTGGCGACTCTATCTCTTTACATCACTCCAAAATCAACGACAACCGAAGCGCCCTGAGGAAGGGCGCGATACCATTTTCTCCTCTCCCCGTGTGCGCACGAGCAACCCCCCCCCCCCCCCCCCAAAAAAAAAAAAAAAAAACCACCCACCCCCGTAGAAGGTAAGGAACGAGGATTGCTATAGTCGTATTAATTGTGGTCCGAGCCAGTGCCATTTTATAGTTTGTATATTATTATGGGAATATTGGATTAAATCAAATCAATTATAATGTGCGTGTACTTTATTAATTTACGTGTACTTTCTAACACTTCATGCAAATTCATAAAGTACACGCAAATTGAAATTGATTTTAGTTCATTCCAATGTACATGTACTTTATGTATTATGCCTATACTTTCAGAAAGTACATGTACATTGAAATTGATTTGGCTCAATCCATTATGCACGTATTTTATGTATTATGCGTGTACTTTCATAAAATACACCCAATTACATAAAGTACACACACATTGAGATTTATTTGATTCAATCCAATGTGCCTGTACTTTATGTTATTATGCATGTACTTTATGGAATATATATGTCCTCTCCATATTTAATAGATCCTATGTTATTGTGTTTCGTGCCAATGGCATTAGAATGATATTCCATTGTTTGTAAGAAGTATTTGGATTGTGTTATTGTTTAGGAATCATTCCATCAAGCATGTACAAGTACAAAATTATTGGGTGCATTTTTGAAGATCTTAACAATACAAAACCTTTCACATTGATGGTCAATACTACTTATGATGACATAATTAATTTTCTGCTTCACATCAATGATAGAGCAAAAACGTTACTTGATTTTTAATACTACTTTGAATACACTAAGTGCATTTTTGATGTACAAAAGATTCAAGTAACTGAATCGAAAGTGAAGGATCTAGCAAAACGAATTGAGCAGTATTGCTTAAGACGTTTTGAAAAGGTTGGCGCATTTAGCATGGATATATTATATCATTTTTTTTGCGAATATGTTACGAACAGAGAATCTTGGCTTATAACTTATCAAACAATAGGTCTTAAGTATTACCATGTAATGGGCGATAGTGAATTTGTTTTATGAAATTTTGTATTACGTATTTCTTGTATTTTGTTGAGATTTGTATGAAGTGTTAAGAGAATATTACATGTACTTTTATTAAATATTCATGTACTCTATTGAAATATAATTGTTCTTCAATACAAAATCCATGTACTTTTTGTTTTATTTGTGTACGTCATTTCTTTATGCGTGTATATGCGTTTACTTTAAATTTTATGCATTTACTTTATAGAAATGGCTTTGAAGACAAGGGCACAGAAGGAAAAGAATCCCGAAAAGGAAATTACTAATGAGAGTTGTCTAAATAGTCCAACAAAGGGAGATAAAGAGAGTACAAAGAAATCAACAAGGGAAGTTCATAAATAAAACCAATATAAGTCGAATGTCCTGAGCTTTTATCATGATTTTCCTAATATTCGCACCAAAATCAACGAGAAACATATTGAGCTTCTTAAGAAGATTCCTTTCTGGATATTATTCAATGCCTACTACAACGGTGAAGTAGTAGAGGGGGATCATAAAAAAGAGTGACAAAAACATTCTCACCATTGTCGAGCTCTATAAAAAAATCAAAGTGTTTTAAAATGATTAGCGATGCCCAAATAAGCCCCATTGATATAAATAAAAAATTTTAGATCCCAATAACGAAGGGGTAAAAGAAAATTGAATGAAATAGAGAATGGATCAATCTTCCCCCAAACCTAAATTTCTCAGCTATTACTTCAGGGCCGACAAAAAGATTGGAAAATCAGATATTATAAAGGGATTGAAGACGTTGGTTAATCTTGATACCGACGAGGTCAGGAATGATTTTGTTAAGCTTATTTCCCTCCACTTCATGACAATGCTCATGTTCTCCCACTCCAACTTTACGATAGGAGAATTTTTCACTCAATACATCAACAACATTGATGATATGATTAACTATGATTGGGCTTCTGTCGTCCACGAATTTTTGATCCACTCTCTCAATAAAATGGTCGAATCTAATCCCATCACAGCTAGGGGATGCGTCATATCATTATTGGCGAGGAAAAGTCATTCTACACATTTCAATGTTAAAGTAAATCCATATTTCATAAAGTACACGCACATTGCATTGAACCAAATCATTTTGAATGTGCGTGTATTTTATTAAAGTATAACAATATACATAAAGTACATGCACAATGCATCGAACCAAATCATTTTGAATATGCGTGTAATTTAAGAAATATGCGTGTATTTATGAAAGTACACGCATAAGACATAAAGTACACGCAAATTGAAAATGAAATTTCAATACAATTTGCGTGTACTTTATGTCTTATGCGTGTACTTTAACAATACTAACATTATTACTCACAGTAATTGGTTTAAATGGTATAACATATTATTTTTATTTCAATTTTCACGGTATTGGGTATGCGAGAAGTTTAATGTTATCAATCCAATCGAGAGGAAAGAGGACAAGGAACCAAGATTTCTTCGGTAGAGCTTGGGCACATTAAAAGAATGGATAAATGATAATAAGATCAGTAAGGCTGCTTTGAAGAAGGAAGTCTCAAAGAGTAAGGGAAAAAGTGAAAGACGATGACATGCCCAATTTTGATTTGGGGATATCACAACCAGAATCAGAAGCAGAACCAGCACGAGCTACAAGTTCTTCATCGCTATCCAATTGGGATCTTACTATAAATGAAGCAATAGGAAAGTCCTCTAGGAAGAAAGTTGATTTATTCAAATTAGCTAAACAAGTAAGAAAATTAATTGAAGAGAATGCTGGGATGAAATTGATGTTGGAAGAGAGAGATACACAACTTAAAGAAAGTAATGAAGTAAGGTGTTTAGCTGAAGAGAATCTTAAGAAGTTGGGGGAGGATAAGGACCAACAGATTCTTTTCAATACACTATTAAAACGTTAGCTTCAAGAATTGAAAAATAACGTCATCGAACAAATAAAAAAGTTGGAGGAGGATAAGGCCCAACAAACCTGTTTAAATAATGAGCTGAAAAATCAACTTGAAGAGTCGAAGAAGAACGACTGTGACCAAATAAAAAATTTGGAGGAAGATAATGTTTAACTCAAAATTATAAATTCAAATTTAAATAATAGTCTGAATGTTGCTAAAGATTCATCAGAAACTTAGAGGATCATAGCTTCAGCAAAGCATTAACTACTTGTCTGAAGCCAACTAAAGATTCTTAAATGATAAAAAGTAACTTTTAGGAAACTCAATGAGCGGGTAATTTGGTGATATTACAAATATATTTGTAATCATTTGTCCATATTTATATTAAATTACACGCATTGTCACATTGGTTATTTCAGTACACACATAGTACTTAAAAAGTATTATGTAAATTTGCGTGTACTTTGTAATATTATGCGTGTACTTTGTGATTTTTTATTTGTTCTTTGGTCAGAATATAAAGTACATGCATATTACTACAAAGTACACGTGAACTTTGCGTGTACTTTATAATGTTATGCGTGTACTTTGTGATTTCTTATTTGTTCTTTGGACAAAATATAAAGTACACGCATATCACTACAAAGTATACGTGAAATTATTTTTACTTTTACGTGATGTTTTGTGTGTACTTAGGTATACTTTGTTATTTATTGGAAAATAATGGAGATTACACGCATATATTCATAAATTACACGTATTTTCTAATGATGATCTTCCACTGTTTTATAAAGTACACACATATTTTAATAAAGTACATGCATTATCAATATAGTAAATCCACAAATTCTCTTTTTGTTTCATTTTCATTGATGTTTGTGGCATTTTTATGGAATAATCCATAAGTTAAACATGATGTTTTGTTTTCTCCAGGAAACAGCAAATAAAATCATCAATCAAAAGATAGAAAATTTGAGGTCCTCCCTTTCTAAAAAGGATAAAGAAATAAAGGAACATAACTCAATGTATGCGAGAATTCAAGAAAGGGACAACCAAAAACAAAAGGTTGATGATGACTTTGTATATTCACATCCTATTAATGATTTGTCAAAAGAAGAAATGAATAAAAATTCTTTGAATGAAACTCCCGCTGAATTGTAGCTGAAAGGAAAAAAGAGACCAAACAATAAATCTACTACTTCACCATAAAAAAAGGGTAGAACAGTAAAGGCAAGTCTTCTTCAATAGCAACAGATGAATTAGACCTGCATAAGTGTACAAAATACCTTACAAAAGAAGCCCAAAATAAATTGAAACAATATTTCACATTCGAGAAGAATACATGGTAAATCTTTTGTTTGTTTATTTTGAAACCAACTTATTTTTACTGTGAAATGCACTTATATATATATATATATATATATATATATATATAGGGAGAGGTTCAAAAGTGAACCAAAAGAATGGATTTTTTAATGAACCTACTAAGATATCAAAAATTGATCCTTAATTTCTTATTGTAATTGGTCCGCGCCAGCGGGAGGATTGAAAAATTATTCATTGCCGCTGGCGCGGACCAATTATAACAAGAAATTAAAAATAAATTTTTTTAATGTCTTAGTAGGTTCATTAAAAAGTTCATTCTTTTGGTTCACTTTTGAACCTCACCCTATATATATATATATATACGAATATTACGATGCCTGTTCATTTTCTAAATTATAGCTCCATACTATATAATCAAATATTTTTATAAAGTACAAGCATTTTGAAATGAAGAATATTCATAGTATAATAAAGTACATGCATTATTAATGAAATACACGCATTTATTAATCAAGTAAATGATTGGTTTTATAAAGTACACGTATTTTTGTACTGAACTACATGTGTGTACTTTATTAAGTGCATGCATAAATTTAGAAAGCACACGTATATTATTTAACAATCATAGATTACATACATGTTTCAATTATTATTCTAACATTATTTCCTATTTTAAAATTCAAACATTTTTTCTACACAACAGAAGACTCATCATTCATTTGCACGATGATATTAAAGAATTACTAAAAGGTGAAGAAATATTAAACTAACTATGTAATAAAAACATATGACATTCATTAAATTTGTATTTTTATATCCTTACCTTTTTAAATGTGTGAAACAGATAATTCAATCCTTCTCCCATTTAATGGAGACGAAAATAAAGAAAAATGGGTCTCGAGCTATGCACGCTTTTAAATTATATGCTTGGGTAAGGAAAATAAAACCTAAAGCTCTGTTCATCACCATCAGATATATACTATCATAATGTTTCTTACTAATAGATCTATTACTTTTAACAGGAAGTCGTCCGAAATAATGATAACAACATGCAGAAGGAACAAATAGAAAAATACATTTTGATTTTTTTTGGAATTTGTGATATTCTATTCATTACCAAGAGACACTGAGTAGGAGATAATGCATGACATTTTACATTGTTAGTTATATACAAACATAAAAATAAAGTTGTCCATATGGACTCTCTCCACCCGTTGAAAATTAATCAATCCACATCATACTACAATGAGACCAATATAATCGTTACTAGGGGTGCACAACGAAACCGGAAATCCGATAAACCGAACCAAACCCAATCCGATCCGAAAACCGATCTGACCCGAACCGATTTATAATTGCATATATATATATATATATATATATATATATATATATATTATTTAATATATTTAACACTTGTAATTTATATTTTTGAGATTATTTGAGTTTCTAACTTAAGTTATTAAGGTCAAAATTAATTTTGACCTTAAAAAAATTAGTTATGAAACATATTAATCTTAAAAAAAATTAGTTATGAAATATGATTTTGGAACCGAAAATCGATCTGATCCGATCTGGGAACCGCTGGTTCGATTTGGTTCGGTTCTGTATAAATGTCGGTTCGGTTCCGGTTCCAAAAATTTAGAACCGACCCAGGTCGGTTCGGTTCTCGAATTAGTACCAAAACCGATCCAAACCGAACCGTGTGCACCCCTAATCGTTACACCCTAAACTTATTTACATTACATGTACTTTTGTATTTTATATACACTCGTGGTTTTTCCTCTTAAGAGTTTTCTGCTTTCAAGAAAAAATGTACAAATTGAAGGACCAAGATCCACAAATAAATGAAAGAGGTAAAATACAAAGATACATAGAAGGGGTGAATTTTGAAGATGCACTATCCAATGAGAAAAACATAATAATAGACTGGCTCTTGAGTCATGATATCAATTTTGAACTACTCAGAGATCATGAATGCGCAAGACAAAATAATGGGTAAGATCAAGCAATCTTGAATAAATACACGCATAATTCTTCACAACATATTTCAACAAATTTCATTCACATTATGCTAACCGATATATTTATTTTATTTTAATTTCAGTGTTGATTGTGTCATGTTCTGTATATACTACATGGAATAAATTTCCAAAGGAACTACGCTCAGAACATCATTTGAAGATGATGAATTGCTCCAACAAAGATCATATATAGCTGATGAGTTTTTATTCGCCGATTGTTACTAGGAGGAAAAATAATTGTAAAGGTTTTTTGAAATTGTTTGTTAATAGGAGGGCAAATGATTGTAATTTTATTTTTTTGTTTTTTTATTCAATGTAGTTCCATATAATTTGTACTAAAAAAATGGTGTTGCTGGCGCGGATCATTCAACACGTAGGTTATACAAAGGAATAAATATATTCTAACATTAGTACATACATATTGTTAAATATTTATGAATTCAACAATAAAAAGTACGAGCATATAGTGCGTGTACTTTGTAGTAATATGCGTGTACTTTATTTTGTTCACCTATAACAAACAAAGAATCCCAGATTATACGCATAACATTACAAAGTACACGTAAAATGTAAACAGAATTTCACGTGTACTTTGTAATGATATGCGTGCACTTTGCAATGTTTGTCCAGAACAAACAAGGAATCATAAAGTACACGCAAACACTACAAAGTAGACATACAACATTACATAATTTCGCGTGTACTTCATAACTCTATGCATGTACTTTGCTTTATTTACTTATGCTAAACCAATAATCTTAAAGTACACAGACAACATTATAAAGTATATGTAAAAATAAAAAAGAAATACACCTATACAACATTATGTCCAAAGATTTATACGTGTACACCCATATACTACACTATTTATTAAGTCAACATCGACCAAATACATTCAAACCTTGAAAATTTACACGTTATTTACTTCATTTATCAATACAACCATCACATACGATTATTATTGGGCTCAAAATCCTAAACCTTACTCGGCCTATAAAAAACATAACCTTGTTGTAATCTTTACCATTTTAAGTTAAAATATAAAAACGTCAAAATGGTTGTTCCAGCAAAGTCTTTGAGAGATACTCTTGGAAATGTAAACAACTATAGTGAAAAATTACGAATGATTGAGGAAGAAATCTCCTATATCATTCGAGCAATTGACGCCTTTAACGAATATGTTAAAGAAGGCTCCCTTGGACTCTCACCCATCCTGTACGACTTATTTTCAGAGGATGTGCCACCATCGGAAACCCACGAATCCGTCGTCAATTTCTATACCTACGAGGCAAAAATACTTCTGGAAAATTGTTTGAAGGACGAGGATTATACGACTGAGGTCCTTTCCTCATTGGAGCTTAAAATTCAGGTCATCTCGAATGTTATCGGCGCTCTTCCGGACCCCATCGATAGTTTCCTTCAATTTCGAGATGATATCTTGATATTTGATGGGTCTTTTTTTTCAAATTAGTTGTAATTTTTTTGTTTTTTTTTCAATTCAGTTGTAATTTTTTTATTAATGAATGAAATTATCTTTTCTTTTAATGCATGTCTTTTTATTTTGATGATAATAGTCTATAGTCTTATTATACAAAGTTTAAAATGTTGTTTGAGCTCACCATAATTAATACATGAGCTGTGAAAATATAGAGAGCATGTATATACTCACAATTATATAAAAATAAAAACAACACAACTGTAAAATCAATTAAGATTAAATATTTTCAATGTGTGTGTACTTTGTTTTTCATGCATGTACTTTAATAAAGTACACGCATTATTTATTAAAGTACACGCACATTGACAATGATTTTAAATATATTTTTTATAAAATACATGCATAAAGTACATTTTTATAAAGTATATTTTTGTACAGAAATACATTAAATAGGGAGAGAACATTTTTGTACATTTTTATAATGTACATTAAATAAATTTTTGTACTCAAATACATGTATTAAATACGGAGAGCACGTATATTTTCTAAATTAAGAATATTACCGCTAGCGCGGACCATATTCTAATAATACTCCAATAATAATGTCGCTGGCACGGACTATGATACACGTAAGAATGTGAAAATATGAGTGACTTGCTCATTAAATATTGGAAGATAATATAATAGAATCAAAATATTTAAAAAATGAAGCCAAAAAAAGTAAATGAAAGACTAGGTTGTGTGTCGTAATGTAATACCCCGTATTTTTATGGCCTATAATTATGGGATTTATTAAATTAAATTGGGATAAATTAATTTAATATTAATCCGAATTTTAAAAAAATTTAATTACCAGCATGACAAGAGTTAGTAAGTATTGGTGAGAATCATGTTGAGTATTACTTAATGCGTAAAGTAATATATGAGATTAAATTTATTAAAAATTGTCGCGAGTAAATAATATGACAGTTATAGAAATTAAGTCGAGACGCGCGTGTCAGTCGTGTCGGGACTAATTTAATGAAATAAAAAGTAAATAAATTCTAATTCGCCCGTATAGTCATTTCGAGTGCGTCAATGTGTCCGTAAAGGTCAAGATAGTCATAAAAGGGTACTCGGGAGTTTAATTGGGTCTCGGGACGATTTTAGGCCTAACCGGCAACCCGGGAGGGCATTTTCGTAATTTTTAACTTTAGGCTTTAATTAATTTTGAAAATTAAGAGGTTATATCTGATGGAAATTCGAGCCTTCGAGGGTTAGAAACACTTGAGTTGCAGAAAGGCTAACGAAGGGAGAAGAGAAGAGGTTTCCAAGGGGGAGAACCATCAATCCTACACCGTTCTCACCAACTCCACCATCAACGTGTAGATCGGAGAACGAGGAGCGTAAATATACCTATCATCTTCTACAACTCAGACCTTCGATTTCCAGGAAAGTATCTATCTTGCTGATTGTTGATGTAAAAAATTAGATCACTCTAATTATTCAATCACAGATAAATAAATTAGACAAAGAATTTTAAAGTGGTTCAGCCTTATATGAATGGCCTACGTCCACTGTTATGTTATTGCTGAGTGTTTGGGAATTCTCGATTACAAGTACTATCAAGAAATTTCGGTCCCCTTGAATGAGGGTCATACAATGTATTTATAGCCCTTAGGCTGTACACGAAAGGGTGATACATTAAATGATATACATATGAAAGGGTAACTCATTTAATGCTCTTCAAGCGTGTGCGTCAAGATGATAAGCATTCAATGAATAGTTAAACTGTTGATTATCTGGCAATCAATGATGTGGTCGAGATACAGCTCGAACCGCCTTAGTTGCTCGTCGTTCCAGAGTTCCTCGAAGAACTGGAGTTCCTCGGAGAGATATTGTTCCACGGAGAGCTGGAGTTCCTCGGAGTATACTTGTTGCTCGGAGTGAGTCTGACATGGTCGGGGAAATAGACTTCCTCGTTGCTATTGTGCCACGTAGATCGACACGTGTCTTCTTGTGATTCGTCTATATCAGCATACTAATTTTGGTATCAACAGAAGCCCCCAATGTTTCATATTTCGAACTTTGAGGAGTATGGAACATTCTTTCTCGGTATATAGCAATATTAAATGACCTTCCTGGGTTTTAGGAGCATTTTCTTAGTATTTGAATTTCCTTCCAAATTCGCAGAATCCGCCTTTTTGCATTTTTATAAGCGCTTCGATCTTCGTGCACTTTTTGTCCTTTTAGCCGCCGGTAGCGTAATTGTTTCCTTATTGTAATCATTTCTTTCACCATTTCCCAAGGCAAAGTATTTAAGCTTCAGAAGCCATCCCATCGTCTTCTACCTTTTTCAATTTCTACTTTCGAGTTTTCTATAGCTTTTCTCTCTCTTGTGCGTTCATCCCTTTCTTCGTTTGTTTGTCAACAGATCTCCTTTTTCCTGTAAGATTTTCTTCCTTCTTCTTCAAACCATTTAGTAATGTTCTGTTCGTCACTTCAGTCTGTCCATTGCTTTGAGGATGGCCTGGTGCTGAATGAGTCTTCAAAATGTTTGACTGATGACAATAGGCGGTAAACTCCTCGTTATCAAATTGCGTTCTATGGTCTGTGATGAAGGCATGAGGGAAACCATATCGGCAGATGATGTTCTTCCAAACGAATTGGTACACCTTCTCGTATGTCATATCAATCAGAGGCTCAGCTTCTACCCACTTAGTAAAATAATCCACTGCAACGACGAGGTACTTGAATCTTCCTCGGGTAGTTGGCAGTGGCCCAACCAAATCAATTCCCCACATGGCAAACGGCCAAGGGGAAGTTATGGGTGTCAACAATGCTTGTGGAGTACGTCGGATGGAAGAAAAACGTTGGCATTTATCACATCTTTTGGCATAGGCTATACAATCAGCCCTCATCGTTGGCCAGTAATATCCCTGCGTCATCACTCTTTGTAAAAGTGTCCGACCTGCTACATGTGCTCCATAAAACCCTTCATGGATCTCTTCAATCAATTCCTTCACCTCGGAGGGATGTACACATCTCTGCAAACCTACCATAATTCCTCGTCTATACAAAACACCATTAGTTAGTACATACCGAGCAGCTTTAAACTTCAATTTCTTTGTAGCGAGATTATCCTCCGGCAATTCTCCCTCCTCAATATATGCCCTGATGGGATCCATCCAAGATGGTCCCAAATCAAGGGTAATAACATTCATCGTCAGGGCTTCATCTATGCTCCGAGCTTCTAATACTTCAATTGGTATCGTTTTTCGCAGCTCGGTATGAGTAGCTGATGCTAGTCGGGCCAGTGCGTCTGCTTGTGCATTTTCCAGTCTTGGTATTCTGATCAACTGAATGGCATCAAATTCTGCCAATAACTCCATCACCTTTGCATGATACCTGACCATTAATTCTCCTTTAACAGCATATGTTCCTATCATCTGATTCACAATTAATTGAGAATCACTGAATACCATCACTTGTTGCGCTTCCATAATCTTTGCTAAATTAAGACCTGCTATCATCGCCTCATATTCAGCCTCATTATTGGAAGCTTTGAATTGGAATCGCAGGGCGTACTCCACGTCGATCTCGTCTGGAGTGCTCAGAACTATTCCCGCACCACATCCTGCAGTGCAAGATGAGCCATCTACATATAACCTCCATATAGGTAACTCGTCTTCAAATTTCTTATCTGACAAAGTTCCTCGGTGAAATATTTGTTGTTTCCTTTCATCCTCCCCTGGTACTTTTCGCTCTTCGTCGACCATCTCTTCTCGCCCTTTTACCAACCGGAGTTGGTCTGGGTTTGAGTTTGATGATCTTTCTACATTCACAAGCCCTTTTACCCACAGGAGTTGATCTGGACTTGTGTCTGTTGATCTTGTAACATCCACAGGTTGGTCAGCGAGCAACTTTTATTCCTCGGGGGTATCAGGATATGTAAATTCTGCTATAAAGTCTGCTACAGCCTGCCCTTTTAATGATGATCTGGGTTCATACACAATATCATATTCACCGAGCTCTATTGCCCAATACATCAGTCTCCCTGATTTTTCTGGCTTATGAAGGGCTTATCTCAATGGCATGTCGGTATACACGACGATGGTATGGGCCTGAAATAAGGCCTCATTCTTCTACTTGCTTCAATTAATGCCAATGCCAATTTTTCCAGCTTTGGGTACCTGATCTCTGCACCTCGAAAGGCCTTACTTGTGTAATAAATTGGCTTCTGGACTCCATTCTCCAATCTGATCAATGCCGAGCTGACTGCATTCTCTGATACTGCCAGGTACAAGTACAATTTCTCTCCCATTACTGGCCTGGATAACAATGGAGGTGCTCCCAAATATTTCTTCAAGTCTTGAAAGGCTTTTTCACATTCATCATTCCACTCGAAAGTTTTTCAAAGTGTTTTGAAGAATGGGAGGCATTTATCAGTTGCTCGGGATACAAATCTATTGAGCGCTGCAACTCGTCCTGTAAAACTCTGCACCTCTTTCTTTGTCGTTGGAGATCGCAACCCTAAAAGAGCTTTGATCTTTGCTGGATTTGCCTCAATGCCTCGCTGGTTGATGATGTACCCGAGGAACATTCCTTCTCGTACTCCAAAGGTGCACTTTATCGGGTTGAGCTTCATTTGGTATTTATCCAGTTGATCAATGGTCTGACCTAAGTCAACTAGATGATCAGCAGCTTTCTTGCTCTTTGTCAGCATATCGTCGATATAGACTTCCATATTGCAATTGATTTATTTGGCAAAAACCTTGTTCATCAGCCGCTGATATGTCGCTCCTGCATTTTTCAAACCAAAAGGCATAACATTATAACAATAAGTTCCCCTAGGGGTAATAAAAGAAGTGCTTTCCCTGTCTTCAGGTTTCATTTTAATCTGGTTGTAGCCAGAGTAAGCGTCCATGAAGCCGAGCAGCTCGTGTCCCGAGGTAGCATCCACTAGTTGATCAATTCTGGGCAATGGAAAGTGATCCTTTGGGCATGCCTTGTTGAGATCGGTGAAATCAACACACATTCTCCATTTATTGTTTTTCTTCTTTACCATCACCATATTTGCTAACCAATCTGTATATTTCACATCTTCAATGAATTGGGCTTTTTGGAGCTTCTCGACCTCTTCTTGTATAGCTTGATTCTTCTCGGGACTAAACACTCTTCTTCTCTGCTTTACAGGCTTGATCTCTTTATTCGCATTGAGTTCATGGCATAAGAAGTTTGGATCTATTCCTGGCATGTCTTCATGACTCCATGTAAAAGTTTTCTTTCTGTTTCTCAAAAAAGTTAGCAACTCTTATTTTATTGAAACATCCAATGATGAACCTATCTGGGTTACTCGTTCAGGGTGCTCGTCGTCCAGAATAACATTTTCTGTAGATTCCACCACCTGCCCTTTTACAAGTTGGGATTCATCTCTGGGATCAAGTGTTTCAATTTCTGTACCTTCCTCCACCTGGTAGGTGGTAGTCTTTTTCCTTGACTCTTCAAGCTCCTCTTGCTCGGCAGACGAATAATAGCATTCCCGAGCTACTTTCTGATCACCTTTCATAACTCCCACTCCGAAATTTGTAGGGAATTTTAAACACTGAACTGTAGATGGAACTGCTTCGAACTTCTTCAAACCAACTCTTCCCATGATGATGTTGTAAGATGATTGCACATTCTTATCCATCACAAAGAAGCGTATTCTTTCTGTTCGACAAACAGGCCAAGTTCCAATGAATATATCCAACTTGATCGTCCCAAGTGGAAAAACCTTCTCACCAGCAAAACCCAGGAGAGGTCTGTGATAAGGCTCCAATTGAGATAATTAAAAATTAAACTGTCAAAGCATGAGTAGTACATGATATCCGCCGAACTACCATTATCTACCACAACCCTTGAAATCACTATTTCTTTTATCCTCATTTTGATCACCAAAGGGTCGTCGTGAGGGTAAAGAACACCTGCCAGGTCGTTTTTTGAAAAGCCAATGACCAGCTTCTCTTTGTTTATCTTCCTCGGGCGATCCTCCTCAGCTAAATTTATTCGCTGAATATATATACAAGCGTGAGCCTCTCCAAGGTAAGCCTTTCTTTCTGCAGTAAGGTCTCCTCCTCCTGCATCTCCTCCTGTAATGACATTACAATCAAATGACCCAAAACGTATGGAAAATACCTCTCGTTCTGGCTGCCTTGGTTTCTTGGGAAGATCGGGGTCATCATCTGGATCATCTTCATGGTCTCTCTTCTTTTTCTCCTCTGCTCGACGAGGAGATCTGGATCTTTCTTTAGTTCGGTCATTATTTGTTTTTTTGCCTCCCCGATCAACATACTTTACTAGTTTCCCTCTTCGAATGAGTGTTTCAATCTCGTTCTGAAGAGCTATGCAATTTTTTGTCATATGGCCGTGATCCTTATGGAACTCGCAATATTTCTCCCTATTCCTCGTGTCAGGGTCTGACCTCAGTTTCTTTGGCCACTTTACTTCCTCGTTATTCTTGATTTCTTCCAAGACATGATTAATACCCATCTTCAAAGGAGTATAATTATCGAATTTCTTCAGGACTTACCATGACGATTTATTATTCTTGGAATACTTGTCACCGCCATTCCCCTTATGCTCTTTCTTCTTGGATTTATCGTCTTCCACTTTGGTTTTTTTATCCATATTCTTCTTCATAGCCATAGCCTCCTCGGCATTCATGATTTTGGCCGCTTTCGCCATCAACTCTGACATGGTTGTAGGTGGATCTTTGGCCAAAGTGTAATACAACTTGTTAGGCAACAACCCACTCATCAAGGCGGTGATTGTTATCTTTTCTTCATAATCTATAACTTCCAGTTTCTCGTTATTGAAACGAGTTATGTAATCTCTAGTACTCTCACCAGATTTTTGTCTAACACTTAACAAGTGTGCTACTCTTTTTACTGGCTTTGCTCTAAAACAGAAATTGCCTATGAATAACTCGGCCACTGAAAGAAAGTTGAAATCTTACCCCGAGGAAGATTGTTGTACCATATCTGGGCAGATCCAGTAAGAGTTCCCGAGAATGCTCTGCATCTCATCTCGTCGGGGACAGCATAGATGTCGGCGGCAGCTTGATATTGCTCTATGTGTAGAACAGGATCTGTCTTTCCATCATATTTGGGGGTCACCACAGGTGCTTTAAACTTTGACGGGGTAGGAAAACCCACAATGGCCTGGACAAAAGGTGTCCCTTGAACAAAAGTTCGTTGTAAGGGATTCTTCGCCTTAGCCATTTCTCCCAATCTATCTTCCAACCGCTGAATGGAACCCTTCCGCGCATCATTTCCTTCCTCGGGCTTATTAGTTCGAGCAATTGATTATTCTGATGCGGCCTCCTGAGATCTATCTTGACGAGCAACTGGTCGTGATTGTGCTGATCCTTCTATTAGATCTGATGGTCGTCGAAAACTCCTCAACATGGTCTTAGGTGGACTCCTATTCCTCCTAGGGCCTAATCGACTGAAAGGAGACACCCTACTCAGTCTTTCCAAGGAACTGGGTCTTTCTGGAGAGAGAGTGATACGTTGATCAGTATCTGTAGCTCTTATTGACGAAGTTCGCCCAGGTTGATAAGAGAAATCATCAGATTCCTCATTACGATATGACTCAGTACGTCTGGATCGTGAAGAAAGTAAATAGGTTTGTCTCTGACCACTTCGCTGTCCCGAACGTGCAGGTACACCGCCATAAAGGGTCTGTATGAGTTGTCGCATTGTTTCTTGCATGGCGGTTTGTCCTTGAGCCAGATTCGTCATAATCCGAGCCAGATCTGGAGGTGCAGAGGGATTTGGAGGATTTCCAGCATTTCAAGCGTTTCGATTGCTGGATTCCGGGTTATCCGCCATTGATGATGAATGATTTTTGGTGAAAAACGATAATAACAATCGTTCCCACAGACGGCGCCAATCTGTTGATGTAAAAAATTAGATCACTCTAATTATTCAATCACAGATAAATAAATTAGATAAAGAATTTTAAAGTGGTTCAGCCTTATATGAATGGCCTACGTCCACTGTTATGTTATTGCTGAGTGTTTGGGAATTCTCGATTACAAGTACTATCAAGAAATTTCGGTCCCCTTGAATGAGGGTCATACATTGTATTTATAGCCCTTAGGCTGTACACGAAAGGGTGATACATTAAATGATATACATATGAAAGGGTAACTCATTTAATTCTCTTCAAGCGTGTGCGTCAAGATGATAAGCATTCAATGAATAGTTAAACTGTTGATTATCTGGCAATCAATGTTGTGGTCGAGATGCAGCTCGAACCGCCTTAGTTGCTCGTCGTTGCAGAGTTCCTCAGAGAACTGGAGTTCCTCGGAGAGATAGTGTTCCTCGGAGAGCTGGAGTTCCTCGGAGTATACTTGTTGCTCGGAGTGAGTCTGACTTGGTCGGGGAAATAGACTTCCTCGTTGCTATTGTACCACGTAGATCGACACGTGTCTTCTTGTGATTCGTCTATATCAGCATACTAATTTTGGTATCAACACTGATCTTCTGTTTATACAACATCCATGTTAGAATAGGAGAAATAATTATATGTTTTTATGGAGATTTAATGTATTTGGAAGACTAGAACTCACATATTTGAATAGAAACCATGTTAGGATGATATCCTTATTACATGTAGAACATCAGTCACGAATTTTAATGATTCTTAGAGGAAGAAATCTAGAAATATTATGTGGTTCTTAGAATAATATGGTAAATTAGGGTTTGAGACAAATTCATGAATTTTACCCATTTTATGATGATTCTTTAAGGATTTAATTAAGATTTTATGTTAGAAATTGTTTATACCTATTACTATAAAATTTGTGATGTTTGGTTGGGAGTTTGGGCTGAAGTAATAGAGGTTTGAGGATTAAAGTTGATGAAACCTGTAGGTAAAGAATTGCAGAAATTGGGCCAATATCTAATCGATCGATCTATCGACTCAAGAATGTCGATCGATCGACTGTTCCCATCAATCGACCGACTCCTCCTGGAATTTGAATATTATTTACTTTTAATGTTTAATCCAACCCCAATTTATAAGAACCCTTAGACATAATTGAAATACCATGATGGGACTTGCGAAAGACTAGTAGGGTTGTAAGTAAGGTTCAGGTAGTGCGATTTTATATGAGATTTATCCATGGGGTCACGAGGGTATAAAATGGGTTACAATCGTGTGTGTGATAAATTGGACATTGTTAAAGTTAATGACGACTTAGGGCAGTGGAACATCGAGAGTACATCTATTGGTATTATGCATGTCAAAATGATACATTTCGAGGGACGAGAAGTACTTGGGAACTTGCGATAAATGAGAATATAAAAGGATGAACTAATTATACATAGGATTCGGGGGTTACGTGCCATGTATGATTAGAATATGTTATGGGTCGTGGTATACCTATCTGAATAATATAAATATAAATAAATAAATATATATATATATATATATATATATATATATATATATATATATATATATATATATATATATATATATATATATATATATATAAGTGTATGTATATATAAGTGTATGTATATATATTATATGAATATATGTGCTTAATCATACCCGCGCTACTTGCTATCACGGAGGTTTTCGCGTCGGGACAGTCTTATTCTAATGTGACATTTATGGGTAATATGGACTTGTACCCTAGAACATAGAACCTTGGTACAACCTATCTGTGAGTGATAGAGGAGACGGTCCTAAGAGACATGAGGGTATGTGCTGGCCTCTTAGTGACTTGGAACTATAATTCGCCTCCAATTTATATGTTTTGCGTTAATACAGTTCAAGGGTGATGTGAACTAGTATTCCCTTATTTGTACGAGAGGTACAAGAACTTGATAGCAGAGTATGCATGCACCATAATTTAGTATTGGGGTGCCTTATTAGTATATATATATATATCCTAAGTGATAAATATATATATATATATATATATATACATGTGTTTCATATATTGTGCTTGTAAGTAGATAAAATTAAATAATGATATTAATTAATTTAAGTATGTGAGAACTTAATCCGTATTGAGATGTGTATATAGCTGACTCGATAAAATTAAGAAATTAATCATGTATAAATTATATTTATGCGAACACGTGAATAAGGATCGACGAGAGGAGACTGAGTTGAGACTGGTTAACTGGGTTAGCATCATCTAGAATAATTTAGTAGTACGTTAGGTGTGCATACTAGATGAGAGGTGAGGATTCCCAAATGAGGCTATCGTGACTAATATGTATGGAGTATCTTCTAGTAAGCATTTTAAATACTTGCTAAACTGATTTTAAAATTATAACTATCGGGTTCTTACCCGTTTCCTGTCCATCTCTTCTTTCTCTTGTATATATATATATATATTAAAAGGTGCCCAGCCACAGGGGCGTCAGACTTAGATCGTTGGATTGTTTGACGTGATGCAGCCGGTGTGAGAGTTACAGGTCCTTGAATTTAGACGACTTCATTCTTGCTATATCAGCTCTTCACTTAGTCATGTTAGTGAGGGCATGAGTTTCCCATTCTCAGTTTCCATTTAGTTCAGAGAGACATTGTACTTCTTTATTTTCAGTACTCAGTTCTAAGTTGGGATTGTTTTAACTATTGCATTGTCCTTAGATTCGGGATATTTTATTGGTAACGATTAATCTAGCCTGTTATTTCATTTGGATGGTTTGGTGTTCAATATTACAATTGCATTAAAAAATGGTGCATGTATAACAATCCTTATTGTTGGGACTTAATTCATACAATTAAATATTTTGACACTTAGCTTAATTATTTATTAGGTGATAAATAAAAAAATTATTTTTCGACAGTGATGCTAAGAATGAACTAACCGGATACTTTTTTTTAATTTAATAAAGGATTGATCACCCGGTATTTAATTAGGCAGGGTGTCACAGGTGGTATCAGAGCATCAGGTTCTAGATTCCTTACGATGCTTCCAGCTTAGCGTTCTTTGATATGGAGCCCTATTAATAGGATTGTTGCATTCTAAATTTTATATATGTCTTCAGCTATATTAAGATTTATTGAACTGTGGACTTATAAATTCTCTCTCTCATTTCAGATGCCTCCGAGATGAGCACCGCGGGATAGAAATGCCCAACCCTAGCCCCAGCCACCGTAGGAACAAGGAAAAATGAATGCTGCGGAGGTGGCCACTATCGTTGCACAGACGGTCAATGCAGCATTAGCAGTGGTACCTTCCCCGGTGCACGCGTTCCCTTCTGCTTGGGAACTAGTCAGAAACCCTTTCCAAAAGGCACATCCACCAGAGTTCTCAGGAAGCTCAGATGTTGTGGCGGCTAGCCAATGGAAAAAGGATATACAGAGAAACCTATGGATGTATGAGTGCACGGAGGTGAAAAAGCAGATTTTGGCTACCTTTAAGTTGGTGGGAGCAGTGTTACAGTGGTGGAAGTCCATTACCACTGCAAAGGAGCGAGATGTTTTGACGATACAGGACTTCTTGGTGTGGTTTGACCGTAAGTACTTCCCTTTCGTCGTTCAGACTGAGATGAAGCGAAAACTATTGAACCTCAAACAGGAAGGGTTGATTGTTGCGGAGTATGATGAGGAGTTTATGAGGTTGGTTACTATGGTGCCAGACGAGGTACCTACCGAAAAGAAGTAGATTCGAATGTTCATGGATGGCTTAACCTGGAGGATTCGCCAGCACCTCTTGGGTAATCTTTCGTTGGGTACTTATACTAATGTACTCAATGCTGCTTTATTACATTGCCAGGACCACCGCTTCCATCAGTAGGGGAGAAAACGAGCTGGGGAGTCTAGCCAGCAGGATCGGACAGAAGGTGGTAGTGCCAGTGGAGCACCAGCAACTAAGGGGCAAGTCCGTTAGGGTGAGCAGAGTTCCCATCAGGGGGACCCTGCTAAGAGATTCCATTTCGATGACTCTAAGCGGGGACATGGGGGTTATCGATAGGGCCAACAAGGTCAGTCCAGTCAGTCGGGCCTGCAGGGCCAACATCGTTACAAACAGGGCCAATAAGGCCAATAGCGGTATCGGCAGGGCCAATATGGCCGAGGACAGCAGGAATAGAGGGGAGGAAACTTTAGGGGTAGGTGCTTTGGTTGTGGTAAAAATATCCATAGATGTCAGGTTGCCCCGAGGGGGATAGAGCCCCGCAGCAGCAGGGCTTTCCTCTGTAGCCGCAGTGACCGATCTTCCCAGTCACCCTCCCAGTACCACCTTAGATACCAGCTTTGTCGCCATTCCAGCAGTCCAAGTTCAGCAGAGGAAGTTGCAGCATGGGCGTGTTTATAATGTCTATCAGGTCGCAGTCCCACAGGCTCCACCTGTAGTCGAGGGTATGTTTTTTATTCGGGGGCTTTGAGGCATATATTATTTGACACGGGAGCTTCACACTCTTTTATTGCCACAAGTTTTGCACGTGCCTTAGGGTTATTAGATACAGCCGAGAGTACTATTACGTGTGTTGACTCGTCTCTAGGTAACGGGACATTGATTTACTTTATCTGTCGGGGCGTGGGGATAGATATTGGGAGACTTATTTTACCTGCCGACATGCTTGTATTATATATATCTTAGTATAATGCAATTATCGATATGGATTAGCTTGTTGCTTATAGATCCATGATAGACTGCTTTAGTAGGAGCATTATTTTTACTATACTGGGTTAGGAAATGTTTCTGGTGGTGATGACTCGTCCGGAGGGGGGATCGTCCACCCATTTGTATTATATAGAGGAGGAGACCTCTAAGGAGATAGTGATTCCCCTTGATTCGATTCCTTCCGTTCGTGAGTTCTCCGATGTGTTCCAGGATATATCGGGTTTCCACCTAGTCGAGAGATAGATTTCGTTATAGATTTGATGTCGGACACTCCGCCGATAGCCTGTGCACCTTATTGTATGGTCTAGTTGAGATGAGAGAGTTGCGGGATCAGATTGATCAGCTGTTGGGACAGGGTTTCATACGTAGGAGTACCTCGCCATGGGTTGCTCCCATGATATTTATGAAGAAAAAAGATAGGTCATGGAGGTTGTGTGTGGACTACCGAGAGTTGAATAAAGTTACGATACGAAATAAGTACCCGTTGCCCCGAATTGATGACTTGTTCGATCAATTGAGAGGAGTTATCTTCTTCTCAAAGATAGACTTGGGATCGGGATATCATCAGCTACGGATTAGGGAGCAGGATGTGTCAAAGATTGCTTTCTTGATGAGATATGGATCTTAAGAGTTTTGGGTTATGTCGTTTGGGCTGACCAATGCTCCAGCCGTATTCATGGACTTAATGAACAAGGTGTTCAGAGAGTTCTTAGATCAGTTTATCATTGTCTTTATAAATGAAATTTTGATTTATTCCCAAACTGAAGAGGATCATGCCGACCATTTGATATGGGTCCTTCAGGCTCTGCGAGAGCATCAATTGTATGGAAAATATGAGAAGTGCGGGTTTTGGCTACGTGAGGTCCAGTTTTTGGGGCACGTTGTTTTCAACAAGGGAATATTCGTAGATCTGGGGAAGGTGTCCGCGATGAGGGAGTGGGGGTAGCCCACGACATAGTCAGAGATCCATAGTTTCTTGGGATTGGCAGGGTAATACAGATAGTTCATTCGAGGATTCTCTAAGATAGCGGGTTCATTAACTAATCTGACTCGCAAGGGGGTACCGTACATTTGGGATGATGCTTGTCAGTTAGCTATTGATGAGCTAAAGGATAAGTTGACTTCGATGCCAATCCTTGCTTTACCCAGGCCAAGAGTGGAGTACCTGGTGTATACTGACGCTTCCCTACAGGGACTTGGTGGCATACTTCAGCAGGAGGATCAGGCTATAGCTTATGCCTCCCGTAAGTTTAAGCCTCATGAGAAAAACTACCCCACCCACGACTTGGAGTTAGTAATAGTCGTGTTTGCCCTTTAGATATGGAGACATTACTTATTGGGGGAGAAATTTTGCATGTTCATCAGTTTGAGATATAGTACCACCCGGGGAAGGCTAATGTAGTTGCTGATGTGTTAAGCCGTAGGCCAGTAGGTGAGGCGACGGAGGTGTGGAAGGTGAAATGGAAAGAGCTGGGACATCAGGATGCAGTGGCTCGATCCTTTATGTCCGTCATGACAGTCACCCCAGAGATTATCACGAGCGTGATCTAGGCCCAAGTCGTCGATTCGTTCTACCAGGATCCAATTGTATGACTCTTAGCTGAGGGCGCAGAGTCCTATTCAGTGAGTTCAGATGGGGGTTTACGATTTTATGGAGGTTAGGGGTCCCGGAGGGGGAGAACTTACGTAATGCCGTAATGACGGAGTCATATGGATCTCGATTCGCGATACATCCCGGACGGGATAAGATATACCAGGATATGCGGTGGCAGTATTGGTGGAATGGGATGAAAAAGGACATTGTGGAGTTCGTGCCCAGTGTGCCACCTGTCAGTTAGTAAAGGTGGACCATCAAAGACCACCAGGGTTACTTCAGCCGCTAGATCTCCCTATGTGGAAATGGGAGAGCATTTCCACATATTTCATCACGGGGTTGCTTACGTCACAGAGGGGTCACGATTCTATATGGGTAGTGGTGGATCGGTTGACCAAGGTGGCTCATTTTCTGTCGGTGAGCCCAGATATTTATAGCAAAGATAGTGAAACTTCATGGGGTGCCTCTTAATATTGTGTCCAACAGGGGTAAGATCTTTGTGTCCCAATTTTGGGAGAGCTTCTAGGAGGCCATGGGTACCGAGTTGAGATTGAGTGCGGCCTACCACCCGTAGACAGCGCGGACCAATCAGATGCTAGAGGATATGTTGCGAAAGTGTGTCTTTGAATTTGGTGGGGGTTGGGAGCAGTATCTTCCACTGGTGGAGTTCGCTTATAATAACTCCTACCAGTTTACGATTGGCATGGTTCCATTTAAGGCATTGTATGACAGACCTTGTCATTCTCACGCTTATTGGCTAGAGGTGGGGGAAAATAAGATACTCGGGCCATAAGTGATTGAGGACACGACAGCCAGGATTGAGATGATCGGGAGCCATATTCGGGTAGCCCAAGACAGGCAGAAAAGCTATGCCGATGCCAAGCAGTTCTTCAGGGAGTTTAGTGTGGGGGACCAAGTGTTGCTGCGGGTGTCTCCTATGAAGGGGATAATGAGGTTCGGGAAGAAAGGGAAATTGGCTCCGAGGTATGTGAGACCATTTCCTATCATTAAAAGGATTGGGCTCGTGGCATATAGACTTGGGTTTGTAGAACATTTACACCATATCCATAATGTGTTCCACATTTCTGAGACGGTATCTCCAAGATGAGTTGGCTCACACCCAGATTGCGATAGAGGAGATTGACGTTCAGCCTGACAGTTCATATGAGGAGAGATTAGTGGCTATCCTAGACCATAATGAGAGGATATTAAGGTCAAAGGTAGTCCCACTTGTACGGGTCCAGTGGGAGCATCATAATGTAGAGGAGTCCACTTGGGAGCGTGAGGCAGACATGCGCGAAAAGTATCCGACCTGTTTTTATCGGGTATGCCTTATTTTTTGAATTTTGGGACGAAATTCCGTTATTATGGGGGAAGTAAGTAATACCTCGTATTTTTATGGCCTTTCATTATGGGACTTATTAAATTAAATTGGGATAAATTAATTTAATATTAATCCGAATTTTAAAAAAAATTATTTACTAGCGTGACGGGAGTTAGTAAGTATTGGTGAGAATTATGTTGAGTATTACTTAATGAGTAAAGTAATATATGAGATTGAATTTATTAAAAATTATCGCGAGTAAATAATACGACAGTTATAGAAATTAAGTCGGGACGCGTGTGTCAATCGTGTCGGGACTAATTTAATTAAAGAAAAAATAAATAAATTCTAAGTCACTCATATGGTCATTTTGAGTCCGTCATTGTGTCCGTAAGGGTCGAGATAGTTAGAAAAGTGTATCCGGGGGTTTAGTTGGGTCTCAGTACGATTTTAGGCCTAACTGGTAACCCGGGAGCGCATTTTAGTAATTTCTAATTTTGGACTTTAATTAATTAAGAAAATTAAGAGGTTATATCTCATGGAAATTAGAGCCTTCGAGGGTTAAAAACACTTGAATTGCAGAGAGGCTAAGGAAGGGAGAAGAGAGAAGGTTTCCAAGGGGGAGAACCACCGATCCTACACCGTTCTCACCAACTCCACTACCAACGCATAAATCGGAGAACGAGGAGCTTAAATTTACCTATCATCTTCTATAACTCAGACCTTCGATTTCCAAGCAAGTATCTATCTTGATGATCTTATGTTTATACAACATCCATATTAGAATAGGAGAAATAATTATATGTTTTTATGGAGATTTAATATATTTGGAATACTAAAATTCACATGTTTGAATATAAACCATGTTAGGTTGATATCCTTATTACATGTAGAACATCAATCACGAATTTTAATGATTCTTAGAGGAAGAAATCTGGAAGTATTATGTGGTTCTTGGAATAATATGGTAAACTAGGGTTTGAGATAAATTCATGAATTTTATCGATTTTATGATGATTCTTTAAGGATCTAATTAAGATTTTACGTTAGAAATTGTTCATACTTGTTACTATAACGTTTGTGATGTTTGTTTAGGAGTTTGGGCTGAAGTAATAGAGGTTTTGAGGATTAAAGTTGATGAAACCCGTAGGTAAAGAATTGTAAAAACTAGGCCAATATCTGATCGATCGATCGATCGACTATTCCCATCGATCGATCGACTCCACCTGGAATTTGAATCCTTTTTACTTTTAATGTTTAATCCAACCCCAATTTATAAGAACCCTTAGACATAATTTAAATACCATGGTGGGACTTGGGAAGGACCAGTAGGGTTATAAGTAAGGTTCGGGTAGTGCAATTTTGTATGAGATTTATCTGTGGGGTTACGAGGGTATAAAATGGGTTACGATCGTGTGAGTGATAAATTGGACGTTGTGCAAGTTAATGACGACTTAGAGCAGTGGAACATCGAGAGTACATCTACTGGTATTATGCATATCTCAAAATGATACATTTTGAGGGACAAGAAGTACGTGGGAACTTGCGGTAAATGAGAATATAAAAGGATGAACTAATTATACACGTATGATTAGAATATGTTATGGGTCGTGGTATACCAATCTGAATAATGTGTGTGTGTGTGTGTATATATATATATATATATATATATATATATATATATATATGAGTGTATGTATATATATTATATGAATATATGTGCTTAATCATACCCGTGCTACTTGCTATCACGGAGGTTTCTGCGCATGGACAGTCTTATTCTGATGTGACCTTTATGGGGATTATGGACTTGTACCCTAGAACATAGAACCTTGGTACAACCTATCTGTGAGTGATAGAGCAGACGGTCCTAAGAGACGTGAGGGTATGTGCTGGCCTCTTAGTGACTTGGAACAATAATTCGCCTCCAATTTATGTGTTTTGCGTTAATACAGTTCAAGGGTGATCCGAACTAGTATTTCCCTTATTTATACGAGAGGTACAGGAACTTGATAGCAGAGTATGCCTGCACCATAATTTATTATTGGGGTGCCTTATTAGTGTATATATATATATATCAGAAGTGATAAATATATATATATACCTGTGTTTCATCTACTGTGCTTGTAAATAAATAAAATTGAATAATGATATTAATTAATTTAAGTATGTGAGAACTTAATCCGTATTGAGATGTGTATATAGTTGACTTGGTAAAATTAAGAAACTAATCATGTATAAATTATATTTATGCGAACACGTGAATAATGATCGACGAGAGGAGAGTGAGTTGAGACTGGTTAACTGGGTTAGCATCATCTAGAATAATTTAGTAGTATGTTAGGCGTGCACACTAGATAAGAGGTGTGGATTCCCAAGTGAGGGCATCATGAAGAACATGTATGGAGTATCTTCTAGTAAGAATTTTAAATACTTGCTAAACTATTTTTAAAACTACAACTATCGGGCTCTGACCCGTTTCTTGTCCATCTCTTCTTTCTCTCGTATATATATATATATATATATATATATATATATATATGTGTGTGTGTGTGTGTGTGTGTGTGTGTGTGTGTGTGTGTATGTGTATGTGTGTGTGTGTGTATATTAACAGGTGTCCAGCCACAGGCGCGTCAAACTTAGATCGCTGGACTGTTTGACGTGCTGCAGCTAGTGTGGGAGTTGCAGGTCCTTGCATTTAGACGACTTCATTCTTGCTATCTCACCTCTTCACTTAGTCATGTTAGTGAGGGCATGAGTTGCCCATTCTCAGTTTCCTTTTAGTTCAGAGAGACATTGTACTTCTTTATTTTCAGTACTCAATTCTTAGTTGGGATTATTTTAATTATTGCATTGTCCTTAGATTCGGGATAATTTATTGGGAAAAAATAATCTATAGTGTTGTTCATTTGGATGGTTTGGTGTTCAATATTATAATTGCATTAAAAATGGCGCATATATAACAATCCATATTGTTGGGACTTAATTCATACAATTAAATATTTTGACACTTAGCTTAATTATTTATTAGTTAAGAAATAAAGAAATCATTTTTCGACAGTGATGCTAAGAATGAACCAACCGGATACTTTGTTTTAATTTAATAAAGGACTGATCACCAGGTATTTAATTAGGCGTGGTGTCACACGTAAATGAGAGAAAGATCGTAAATGAACCATTTATATTATGGGGCGGAATTTGAGAATTTAACAACATTTGTTCTTGAATTTATAATGTCAAAAATGACTAAAATAAATATAAAGTAAATGCAATAATACATAAAAGTACAAGTGAAGGATATAAATTATAAGTTATACAACTCATAAAGTACTCGCATATTTTATACTGAACAAAATCAATTTTGGTGTGCGTGCACTTTATGTATTATGCGTGTACTTTATCAAAGTACACGTAGAATACATAAAGTACACGCACATAGAAAATAATTTGTTCAATCCAATGTGCATGTACTTTGTAAAAACAAGTGTGTACTTTACATAAATCCCATTCGCAAACAAATAAAATAGAAATGAACACTCGACAATAAAATTACCTTAATTTATTCAAATGTGATCTTCATTGATTTTATTCAAAACTATTGTTGCAATGAATGAATTGAACAAAATAAAGTGAAATCAAATGGGTTCTTTATACATGGACTTGTAATGAGCCATTTTACTACACCTAAACCAAGTAAATTCCCGTACTATTACCTCACCCACAGATTTTATTCTCTTATTTTTTAACCTCCCTATCGGTCTCTTTGTTAATGGAGGAAAGATGACTGGATTTTCAGGTAATGAAATGTTTAGGGATATCAAATCAGGAAGATGAACTATAGGTGATGAGTATGATTTTTTATAGAAATAAACCTTATAATAATCCTCAATATAATTATAAATACTTCCACCTATCTTCCGTACGATAAAAACAGCATGAGAACACGGAAAGCATCCTAATTGTCAACTCTTACAAGAGCAAATTCCTTGTTCCAAGTCAACAGTGGCCTGCACATGTGAATGAACTTCGAAATGCATGTTGACTTGAGTGACTAATATTCCAATGTCTACTTTTATTCCAATTTTCACTCAGTAATTTATCAAAATGAGAACACAACTCCTTTGGCCATGTTTCAAATTAAACGAGTTTGTTTGCGTTGAAATTCATAATCTTGATCCTCATTTTGTCCAGCATATTCATTATCGGTAAATGACTTTCCTTTAGGATCCAAGAGTTGAATGATTCTACTGCACTTGATGCCATGTCACCATAACGTTTGCCAGTGTAATATGCACAAGACCAATTCTTTGAAGGCAAATTACCAAGAAAATCTGCAATACCAACTCCACTTTCCTTCTTCAGGGCATCAATGTTCTTCTAAAATTCATTAACTGTTACAGCATATTCACAACGTATGAAATCTTACAAAAGCTTCTTTTGAAAGTTCCCACTCTCCCGTATTTTCTTCTTTTTATTTCCTTGTAAATAATGTCTACATTAATAATGTGCAAACATTAGAAAGACCTTAAAAACACCTTTAATAAGATTATTGTTCCGATCGGATATGAATGTGATGTTTCGATCTTGATGAGCTAGTGCATCATGCAAATTAATGAGAAACCACATCCAATTATCCTCCGTCTCTGAATCAACAACTGCATATGTAAGAGGATAAAGGCCTTGAAATATAATGAAATATATCAGTACATGCAGATTGTATGATGTATTCAAAAAATCACTACACCAAAATAGCTAACTTATCACAGTCTTTGACCGTGGCAAGTCTGGGGGTGACAACTATTTTTGTCACGGACTTGTCACGGTCAAAGACCGTGATAAGTTCATTAGACTTGTCATGGTCCTGTCACGGTCTTTAACCTTGACAAGTTTTGTCACGGTTAAAGATCGTGACAAAACCTAAAATAATTATCACGGTCGAAGACCGTGACAAGTTTATTTGTCACGAACTTGTCACGGTTTTTTACCGTGATAATTCTGGGCAGAGTTTAAAAAAACTACTGGGTAGTATGGCCACTGCCAGTGCCACTACCCAGCAGTATATTTGTACCTGTTATAGCAAAATTGTATATATCCAAACAACATATATCGAAATAAAATACAATTAATGTACCAAATTATGGCATATATAATCCATATCCAAATAAAATAGAAATGCAAATATCCATATCCAAACCAACATGTACCAAAATAAAAAAAATACAAATACAATCCAATATCCAAATATCCAAATAAAAAGATAGAAATAATGTCATAAAGAAGGAGCAGATCGGAGGAGGAAGGAAGGCCACAAGACATATGAATTGAGACACCCTTCCATATGCTGAACGCCGCATTGTTCGCGCAACCACAAAGGTAAGTTCTATTTTCCTTCCACCACTGCGTGACGCGCACTCTTGACTTAATGTCTTGGAGGGGACGTCTATGAACCGACATACCCGGGAGGAAGATCAGATCCCTCAACCCCCTTGCTATTGTCTCTCCATAATATATATCGAGTAGAAACACACTCGACCAACCGATTATTGATATAGGTCGCTCGGCGGGGGTCACTATGGGAAATGGATCATCATATGGAACTGAGTCCGTGCGTATCGGTGATGAAGCAGTGTTGTCCTCGTCCTCATCTACCTCTACTTCCTTCTCCTTCGCCTTCCCCAACTAACGCTTCATGAAGGTGTACATATTTAGGATTGTCGCCTCTAACCTTGATAGCTTATCGCCATGGATGTCCACCTTATGTGCCAACCTGCTGTTATTCGTCTCCATTCCGATGATCCTAGACTTCCCCACCCGCGAGCTCACCCCTAGTCCTCCCCTTGCGATCTGGCTCGAGCACTTGGATGAGTGCATCCATAGAAAAGGATGCTTTGTCGACATCAGACTGTGACTCATGCACTTCCTTAAGCTTTGCCTGAAAAGACAAAAAGTACATGATTAGTTAATTAAGTAAATAAAAAAAGTATAACATAATTAAAAAAAATTAAACATTTATAACTTATAATGGTGGTTGCGATGCTCGGGTCCACCTCCATGTCCTTGCCCTTTTTCGTTCGAATTGCCATATAGGCATCTAGCCTATGTGGCCTACCCCCAGGGCCACTCCCCGTGTCCTAAAATAAAATAATACACAATTAGTAAGTAATGCAAAGTAATGCTAAATTAGAATAACTAAAATTAAAGAAAAATAAAAACTTACCATCCTGTGCTCCACATCGGCATAATACGTCCACTCGGAGTAGTACACATCCAACATTTTTACGTGTTTGTCCCACCCCGATTGGCGAGATACCAATTGCCGCTCATTGGTCTCATTGTCGATAAACTTTTGCCACTGTGCCAATGAGATCGGCTCATTCGTGGGGACGGCGTCACATAGTCTCTGAATGGACTCTCGGGTCTGCCCAAAGTACCGTGCCCGCAAATTCTTCTCCCACATCTTATATTGATCCCTCAATTGCTCCAACATGGAGTCGCGGAGATATGCGAGCATACCGAATTGTTCCTGTCAAACAAATACAAACTAAAAAGAAAGAAAGTGTTAGTTGCTTATAAATATAAATACACTACCTATAGTTGTTGGAAATGATGACCCCCAATTTTTTAAGTTTACCAAAATAAAAATTCAATTTCCTTTTTAGATGCGGAAGCGAGATGGCTCAACAAATTTTACATAAAGCAAATTTTAATTTCTTTTACAAATTAAAATTAAACATAACTCAAAGTGAAATTAAATTAATCAACAAATACATTTTTCACTTTAACATATTAACTCAACTCAAGTCCTAGAAATTTGCCTAAGAATAAATATTCAATTTTGCAAATTAGGCCAAACATAATTTTATCCAATAAAATTAATGACTTGAACTAAATTAATTAAACATTACCCAAATTAATTTTAGCACCAAATTAAACAAGAGTAGTGATTTAAACCAATTTTATCTTTTTACCTAAGCATACATCTAATGTGAATTTGCAAAAGATAAAATAAACAAATAATCACTACGCCGCGATGTACGAGGAAAAACCCACAACGAGAAAAAACCTCGGATGGCCCTAGCCTCAAATCCACTAAGTACGGTATTACAAATATAAGACAGTAAGACTTACAACACTCGACTTGACTCCGTCCAATCCCCGAAGCTCCTTCTTGTACACACCTTTGCCTAGAGAATAACCACGGAACTCCACCGCGGTCTCGAAATTCACCGATCAGACTTTTAGGAACCCATCAACCACACACGGTGCCTTTCACCGTATGAGAATGCCGCAGCAACAAGCAAGTCTTCTTCTTTGTGGGATGTAGAAGGAAACCCAAACTTCTCTTCTTCAAGGTGTAGAGATAAACCGGTGCCAAACACTCCAACCAAAGTATATATATATTAAGGAACTTTGGATAAACAAACTATTGGGTGAAACAAAAGTGTTTTTGGAATTTTCTTGAAAAACAAACACTAAAAACTTGAACTCTTTCTTTTGGGAATTTTTACTCTCAAACTATCTCTTGGAGATTGTAGTATGTGAAAAAGTTAATTCCAAAATGTTGGTTCCCGCACTTAATAAATTTGGCAAAAGAAAGTGGGGAAAAGAAGTGGGAAAAGTGGGAAAACCGTAAAAAACTGCCAAAATACCTGTTCTCGCCAAATCTTGTTCGAACAACTTTTCGTTCGAACGACTTTACTAACGAGGTTCCAGAAGGAAAAAAAGAATTTCGTTAGAAGTCTCGTTCGAACGACCTAGAAATCTCGTTCGAACGAGATGCCCATTCGTTCGAACGACATGATAATCTCGTTCGAACGAGATTCCAATGTGATTCGAACGACGTGCCAGAAAATCAAAAAATAAAATATTCATTCTAAGTCCACAACTTTTTATGACAAGTTCTAAAAAATATTTTCTGAGTAACACAAAGTCATTAAAAAAATTTATAAAAAATTTATAAATAACACCCAAAAAAAGTCCAAGCTCCTACATATATATATATATATATATATATTGCATTCATACCTTATGAGCATTGGAACAATGTTGTTGACGTAGAAACGAGGCACACTAAACTCGGCATATGATGAAGCTTTATACTCTTGGCCGCTACGTCTTCAACTAACACGTCATAGGCTTGGATGGATACACTTGAACACTATCCTATGACACAAATATTTTTGTCGAGAATTGAGCCAACACTTCATTAAGACTCAATCGAAGACATATGTCCTTACAAATCTCCCCCTTTGGTTATTCCGGGACAAAAACCCAACAAAAATCCTAAAGGGTCGTCAAGCTCTACTAGACTTAAAAAATATCCCTCCCAAAGTAAAAAATATATAGCTTGACTCAAACAACCCAGGGATCAATATCTTTGCCGATGATGAAAGTTGCCAGTTAGAAGAATTCCTGCACACTTAAGCAAACTATCAAACGCATTGGGAATATCAGGAATATTAAATGCATATAAATTAAATACTCCCCCTAAATTAATTCTCCCATTTATCAACTATGATCAACCTAATAAGATAACTCTCTCCCCCTAAGTTAAATCTCCTAAACTTAGATAAGATTACAATAGGATTAGATACCATTTTCTCCCCCTTTTTGTTCAGGAATAGACAAAGGATAACAAACTAATTTAAACATGATGCTTAGAGTGAAGAGAACATGAAAGCTTATGAGCAACAAAATCATAACTAATCCAACAAATAATAACGAATACCAACTAAGATGCAAGAAAATGATACCAATATGATACATAAAGTATTAAGAATGTGATATCAACAAAGAATGCAACAAGATAGATACCAATCATGAAGTAGAATCATAGATGGACTAGAAAGCAAGGCAAAGACAAATAGAATACCTCGTATATAATAACATAATAAATATCATTAACGCACACGCACATATACTAGGTATAAATACCACACATAACACACAATAAAATAAGCTTTTCACACTCGTATGGCAAAAATATGTCATATGGAAACAGAAGTGTTGGGGTGTGAACTAGCAACAATTAAATTTAGACACAATCACTTAAAATATGTTCACGGAGTTATCATTTGATTGCAAACTTCATCACATTTGAATATAACCTCATGTGACAATATAGATTGAACTCAATGAACAAACATACACAATGCATGCAAGCCTAAACTTTTGATGATTCTACAAATCAATAGAGTTATGACATTGAAAGTACAACTAGGATAAACGGAGATTGTGCAAACCGTTGATATACCATCCAATCGCCCTCAATAAGCATATATATATTTTTGAATGAATATATCAATAAAAAAAACTAGGCCTTGGCAATTATTTTTCTTTTTAATGCCATATTTTATTTTTAGGCCTTTGGACTACGTATTTCATTTTAGGTCCATTCCAAACAGTGGCTTACTCGCAAAGGATGATTTTTCCTTTCGGAGCCCTTCCCCGTGCACATTCATATATATCATTTTTTTTATCTCACACAAATCTCACGTGCAACGGATTTGGACATGCACTAGTCCTCCTAGGTCACATAACATGTAGATGACAAGATTGGTAGGAGAACACCTCACAAAGCTCAAATATACATATGAATTTATAGTTTCAACTGAGCTCGTGAATGTGTGAATTGAGGCATATAAAAATAGAATCCATTATATCAACACAAAATCCAACTACTTCATGTAAGCATGGTAAAGAATATAATAGGATTGACAATCTAAACCAAAAGTTCTAGCCACATGGAAGCGAAAAAGAAGGGATTCTAACACAAGCGTATGCCACATAGAGTGTGTCAAACTAAAATACACAAAAAAAAATCTTTTTGAGTTTTTGACAATTTTTAACCAAAAATAAAAATATTTACTCAAAAGACACACAAAAATCATTTGTATTTTTCATTAATCTTAAATTACTAAAAAGGTAAAACAAAAATGATAAACAAAAATCTTTTTGTATTTTTCATTTAATGCAAACTAATATGAAATAAGTATAATACAAAAGATAAACAAAAATCATTATTCTAGCATGTGATGAATCATGGAGCATAGACTAGAAAATGATTAAGAAGCATACAATTAGCATGATAATATAGCATGTAGTACAAAAGCTAAAGTATGCAAATAAAACTAACACATTCAACCTATAGATTTTGCAAGGGAGGAAGCATGTGAAAGTAAATGAGAATTAAATACCCTATCTTGTAAATCTACCAAGTCGGATCTCCTAACCCAAATTAATAATGAATGATGATCTAGAAAAGTAGGAATCTTGGCTAACTCGGTTGTCTTCCGTAAGGATTTTCTAGAACCTCGTTTAAGATCAAAATAAAATTTCTTAAGATGACCTTTTTTACCACAATGTGAACAAATAAAAGGACGTCGAAAGGTGGAACCTAAGGATTGATCTCTAAAGGCTTTCGTAGGTGATTCTCTTAAAACATTGGTTTTGTCTTTATGAGTTGATTCATTATAAGTATCGAAACCTAAATCACAAGTGTCATTTTTAATTTGGACCGTTCCTAATATTTTATCTAATTTCTCCGAACGACACTCCAAATCAAATTTGACTTTACTAGAGTCTTGTAGTTTATTTTTTAAATCTAAAATGTGAGACTCTAATAAAATATTGCGCTCTTCAAACGCGAGAAGCTCCTTTTTTAAGGATTCCATTAAACCTTTAAGGCTATCTCTCTCGCCTTCTACATATTCAATCTTCTCACGAAGAGTTCTCTCACGTGTTCTAAGGTCTTCCACTAACGCACTCTCACCAATGACCTTAACACGCTCTCTTAAACTAGCTTTTAACTTAAAATTTGTTCTTTTTAATTTAACAAATTCTTCAAATAATTCTTGAAACGCAATTTGAAGTTCACTCACATCAACCTCATTTTCACTTTCACTCTCTCTTTCTTCTCCACTCTCACTACCATAAAAAAATAAGGGAATCATAAACTTTGACCTTGGAAGTGTCATGTGTTAAAATTTCATCAATAGAAGAGTGCTCACTTTCACTCACATGACTAGACATAAAAGCCACAATGTTGGGCTTAGTGGTAGAATCGGGTCCCTCTTCCTTATCACTATCATTAAGGGTTGCATTGTAGGAAATTGGTTGCTTACCCTCTCTCCTTAGTTTAATGGGGAACTCAAAATCCCTATGGCCATAACCTTCACAACCAAAACACCTATTTGACTCGTCCCTATTTAAATTTTCTTTAAGAGTTTTAAGGATCATTTCAGCTTTGTCATGCTTAGAATTTTCAAATTTCTTAAAATCATTTTAAATTTATCTTTGTTAAATTTAAGAAATTTATGAAACTTCCTAGCAAACATAGCCATGTCATCTGAGTCACTATCACTTTCACTCTCTACTACTTGTTTTTTCTCCTTTCGGGCTTTTAAAGCAACGCCATTTTCTATTTTCTTTTTAGTTTTGAAGGGAAACATGTCTAGTTCATAGGTTTGTAAATCACCTACGAGCTCTTCTAATTTCGTAGAGGCTAAAGTGGGTAAAGAATTTAACACGATCACCTTAGGAATAAATCTATCGGGTAGGGACCTTAAAATTTTCTTTACTACTCGGTTGTAGGGTATTTTCTCTTCCAAATTAAAAGATGAATTAACTATATCGAAAAGTCTAGCATAAAATTTATCAAATGTTTCTTTTTCATTCATTTTGATAGTTTTAAATTGAGTGGTGAGGTTTTGGAGTTTAGAAGCTTTAGTGACACTAGTTCCTTTATGAGTGAGTTGTAAAATATCACAAACTTCTTTAGCGATTTCACACGTCATAATGTGACGGAATTCATCCGGTGTGACCGCACTAAACAAGGCATTTAAACCACGAAAATTAAAGTTTGCAAGTTTAAATTCGTTCTCACTCCATATATCGGTGGGTTTGAGAACACGTTCATTTTCAACTAAATGTGTAGGTGGAGACCACACGTTAACGACAGACAACCAAACCCTCACATCTAGAGACCTAAGTGCCGAACGCATACGTGCTTTCCAATATGCGTAATTAGAACCATAGAAAATAGGAAATTTTGAAAACGGGGAAAATTCCATTTTAGTCAAAAATATTTAAAACGATCTTAAACGCAATAATTTAGCGATCCCGCTCTGATACCACTTATTGGAAATGATGACCCCCAATTTTTTAAGTTTACCAAAATAAAATTCAATTTCCTGGCTCAACAAATTTTACATAAACCAAATTTTAATTTCTTTTATAAATTAAAATTAAACATAACTCAAAGTGCAAATTAGGCCAAACAAAATTTTATCCAATAAAATTAATGACTTGAACTAAATTAATTAAACATTACCTAAATTAATTTTAGCACCAAATTAAACAAGAGTAGTGATTTAAACCAATTTTATCTTTTTACCTAAGCATGCATCTAATGTGAATTTGCAAAAGATAAAATAAACAAATAATCACTACGCCGCGATGTACGAGGAAAAACCCACAACGGAAAAAAACCTCGGACGGCCCTAGCCTCAAATACACTAAGTACGGTATTACAAATACAAGACAGTAAGACTTACAACACTCGAATTGACTTCGTCCAAGCCCCGACGCTCCTTCTTGTACACACCTCTGCCTAGCGAATAACCATGGAACTCCATCGCGGTCTCAGAATTCACCAATCGAACTTTTAGGAACCCATCAACCATACACGGTGCCTTTCACCGTATGAGAATGCCGCAGCAACAAACAAGTCTTCTTCTTTGTGGGATGTAAAAGGAAATCCAAACTTCTCTTCTTCAAGGTGTAGAGATAAACTGGTGCCAAACACTCCAACCAAAGTATATATATTAAGGAACTTTGGAGAAACAAACTATTGGGTGAAACAAAAGTGTTTTTGGAATTTTCTTAAAAAACAAACACTAAAAACTTGAACTCTTTCTTTTTGGAATTTTTTCTCTCAAACTCTCTCTTGGATATTGTAGTATGTGAAAAAGTTAGTTCCAAAATGTTGGTTCCCGCACTTAATAAATCTGGCAAAAGATAGTGGGGAAAAGAAGTGGGAAAATCGTAAAAAACTGTCAAAATACCTGTTCCCGCCAAATCTCGTTCGAACGAATTTTAGTTCGAATGACTTTTCATTCGAATGACTTTACTAACGAGGTTCCAAAAGGGAAAAAGAATTTTATTAGAAGTCTCGTTCGAACGACCTGTCAATCTCGTTCGAACGAGATGCCCGTTCGTTCGAACGACATGGTAATCTCGTTCGAACGAGATTCCAGTGTGATTCGAACGACGTGCCAGAAAATTAGAAAATAAAATATTCATTCTAAGTCTAAAACTTTTTATGGCAAGTTCTAAAAAATATTTTCTAAGTAACACAAAGTCGTTAAAACAATTTATAAAAAATTTATAAATAACACCCAATAAAAGTCCAAGCTCCTATATATATATATATATATATTCATACCTTAGGAGCATTGGAACAATGGTGTTGACGTAGAAACGAGGCACACTAAACTCGGCATATGATGAAGCTTTATACTCTTGACCACTACGTTTTCAACTAACACGTCATAGACTTGGATGGATACACTTGAACACTATCCTATGACACAAATGTTTTTGTCCGGAATTGAGGCAACACTACATTAAGACTCAATCGTAGACTTGTGTCCTTACAGTAGTGCCCTCCCAGATGTTCAACTTGAGGTCAATAGGCACGACCCTCCAATCAGGTACCCCGGTCCAACGATAGCCTTCAGTAATTCTAGCGTTCTAGCCAATAATGCCATCTTATTCTCGACAACAGACCCCAATTTTACCCATTTTGAGGGCTTATTGGTCGAGGAGCCCTCATCGCCTCCACTACCGCACCCGGATGAAATCATTTTATGAAATATTGTTACTATTAGTACAAACATGAATATGGACTTTGAATTAATGCTCAAATTCGATAATGAAAATACATAACAATATCAATATCAATTTCTATCAATTTTAATTTATATCAATACTAATTTATACCACTATCAATTTCAATTTATACACACGCACACGCCCCCCTCCCCCTCCCCGGGGCACACACACTCCTGGGTCATGGACTTTGAATTAATGCTTAAATTGATTAAAATTATAATTAACATATGCACTTGGTTGTTACAAGCATTAAAATGATCAAGTACAAATGAATAAAAGGCATTAAATTATCGTTTGATAATAATAAAACATTAGAATAATACAACCACTGATCATTACAAGTAATTTGAATACTTATTACAAATCAAAAAATTGTTTCAAATTCGAGTTATCATAAAAAATGGATTGATATTCAGTAGGTGCATCCAAGTCATCCACACTACTGTTTAGACGCTTTGGCGTATGTAGGACAATTGACCATGGCTCGTTGTTGATATACTCCGAGTAAAATACTTGTTTGACCTTTTGAAAAGCACAAACAAACGGCTCATCGCCCATGTGTTCGTTGCTCTTCAACTTAGACAAGTCAACCATGATCAAATTGGTGTCAGGATCAACTTTACAAGCATTTTTATCCTCAACTCTTACCCACTCACAGTAAAATATAACCTCATTGACGTTTACATAGTCCAATTCAATTATATTTCGAATTACACCATAGTAAGTCATTTCAGCTTCAACGAGGTTTTTATCTTTTGCGCTCGCTCGAAAGAAAGTAAGATCCTTATATGAAATGCCCGAGTTCTATACATTTGTATTTTCCTTGTACACCCTTGCACCGAATACGTAACCGTTCAATCGATACTTTTTGTACTCTTGTGCCATGAACAAGGGTCCAGTGGCTAGACGTGCAAGCCTTGATGTCGTATCACTCATCTTTAAGATCTGAGAATATAGATAAATTAATTAGGCTAGTTGTAAAGCTTTCTTGTAATGTGACATTTAATAACAACCATTTTCATTATAATTACCTCGTGTGACAACCACAACCTAAATTCGTTTCCTGATTGTGCCATTATTTTTCGTCTTTTATTGTTCTCACAAGCTTCATATTTTCTGCATAGATCATGACGAACGTATTAAAAAATTAATCTTGTAAAAATAAAAATAATGTAAAAATTAAAATAATGTAAAAGTTAAAATAATTTAAGCTTACTTTTTCTATTCTTCGAAATCTTCATGTGTGTTAGATAGATAACGACCTACTTGTTTATGTTGCAAACTCGTTTATTTATCTCGTTTGCCCATCACATGACCACCCTCATCGACGAACTCATCATTTTCATCCACGTTAGTCGAGTCAGACATATATTCCTGAGTGTAGATTGATGACTCCACAGTTATGTATTCCTCTGCAATTAATCCTTCAATGTATCGTGTATTCTTGACGTAATCTTTGAAAACTTTTATCAATCTTTCAAATGGATGCATCCACTAATATCTAACTGGACTGTAAAGAAGTGCCTCGTTGCATAGGTGTACCAACAAGTGAACACTCATGTCAAATAAATATTGGGGAAAGTACTTCTCCAAGACACAAATCGCTTCGTTCACCGCCAATTTTGCAGCCACTATGTGATCTTGATTGACTACCTTCTCACATAAAAGTGATAAGCAGATACTAATATGCATAATATCCCTCCACAAATCCTTGTGCTTGGAGAAACAATGCTTAAACAATAGAGGAACCAATTGCATGATCACATGCCAATCGTGGGACTTACACTTATGTAAATCGTGGGTAGCATAATTCACAATCCTTTGCAAGTTGGACGGAAAATTAGATGGAACTTTCAAATTATATATTATGTCTAAAAGAACCTTCATTTCCTCACTCGTCAAAGTAAACGCACCAGTGGGAATTATTGTCCTTCCCCTACTATCTTCTTTTAACCATAGTTGTGGCTTAAGTTTCAACGCTTTAAGGTATTTTCGGGCATTTTCTCTATCATTCGAATGACTCCCCCAAGTCATATGCCCACAATATGTTCAACGATGTTCTTCTAAGCATGCATCATATCCAATATATGGCGCACCGAGTTATTCTTCCAATAAGGCAAGTCAAATAAAATTGACCTCGTAGACCATGCCTTTCTTATCTCAGTTTCATTCCCAGTTGGGGTCTTCTTATGCTTAACATTCTTAAATTTAGGATTCTTACCTGGCATATTAGGGCCACAATCAGAAGATTTACTTTCAATTTCAGAGCCTGAAAGTATTCTCGACCGTAGCCTATGTTCAACCCCTCCCGGTAAAAAATAAGAACCGTTCTCAAATCTAAAACTATGAGAGGGGGATAAAAACTTCCTATGGCAATGGTATATATTTTTTGAGATAGCAGGGAGACGAAGAGATTCAGTTTCCTCTCCACAAATAGGATGCCCCAAATAACCATGTACTACACAATCGGATAATGTTCCATAAGCTGAAAAATCATGAATTGCCCACATCAACATAGCTTTCAGCATAAACTCTTCTTTTCTAAAAGAGTCAAATACTTGCACACCCTCTTCCTACAACTCATTTAATTCTTCTATCAAAGGATATAGGTAGACATCGATGTCCTCACTTGGTTCCTTTGGCCCAGAGATCAACAAAGACAGCATCGAGAATTCAGGTTTCGTACACTGTGAAGGAGGGAGGTTGAGTGGGGCTAGGATCACTGGCCATAAAATCTGATTGGCGCTTATATTTCCAAATGGATTGAAACCAACCGTTGGTATTGCCAAACGAATGTTACACTAATTTATCCCGATATCTTCATGAGCACCTGAACCTTGTACATCGTCAGTGATCTCATTCTCTTCCACTTTATGAACTCCATACGCGTCATCAACTAAAATCTCTAACATATTATGATCTACATTATCATCCTCCCCCTTGTACATCTATCCTACTTGTTGAAGGTTGTTGTGAAGGTTACTCGGGGATAAAAGGAACTTTCGGTTCCCCATGAAAAATCCAAATTCGATAACTATCTTGCATACCCCATCTTAACAAATGTAGTTCAACTATTTTACACTCAAACACCTTAGTATTCTTACACCTAGCACACGGACATGGAAACTCTTCATCATTATGACATCTCTTTTCCTATTTCACAAATTCATTATCACCTCTGCGAAACACATCCCATAATCTGTTTATCTCACCCATCCACTCTTTGTATTTAGGATATCCCATCACAACTACTAAAAACAATCACCTATTATAGGTAATACGCGTATATTCGTGGATTAGCCTAAACAAAAGTGTGAATATTTAGTTCCCATTAGTATAAACAATCACCTATTGAATGTGTACGCATAAGAACTAGAAGGCTATTTTCTATGCGTAAATATATTCGTGCATTCAAATTCAAATTCAATTTTAATTTGAAATTGAAATTAAAATTCAATTTATAATATTAATCCCTATTTCCTCCATCTCCTCTAAAGGGTGAGTGGTCTTATCCCATTCGAGACCGCATATTTCAGTAATATACTTAACATCTCATGCACATTGTTCCAATTTTAAGAAAATTCGGCAGCAAATCCCCATAGTTCTCCAAGTATACGACATAGATTCGCAAGTGTGAGTGTTATTTCAATTTATTAATAGAAATAACTCTTAACATCGCACCATCTAGTATGTACCCAGAGAACATTAAGATACGACTGCAGAACTTCCTCCAAAAGTAACAAATTTAAGCCACTAATAATATTATTATACAGAAACTATGCAGTCCCAAACTATCCAAACGGGACAATTCGAGAGACCTCATTACAGGGGTAATGTCTCTCGAACGGATCTAAGGGCTATTGAATGCGTACGTATAAGAACTAGAAGGCTAGTATCTATGCGCACTATATGTAATTAAAGTTTGTTTCATTTAATTATGTCTTATCACAATTCGAGAGATTTCATTTAATTATGTAATTTAAAGTATGTTCCATTTATTTTAAAGTAAGTATCAGAACTAAAACTTATACCAATTTATACCAATATCAATACCAATTCAAATTCAATTTCAATTTATACCAATTTATTCCAATATCAATACCAATTAGAATTCAATTTCAATTTAGGTAAACGGGTCCTGTAGAATTACAATGAATACAAATTAAAAAGGTTATTATTGTTTAGAGCATTTCATAAGGAGCTAAGGGGATGGTAACACTATTTGGGCAAAGTATGAAGTCCACAAACAACATTGATACTATTTTCGGAATCATACACGCACATGAAACATACTTTAAATTACCCCCCATCACTCCCATGCCCCACTATCCCCTCACCTCCCCCTATCACTCCCCCCGCCCCCGGCCCACCACTGCCACCCCCACCCCCACACACCTATACACACACACCCCCTACCCCCACCCCCACTTCCCCCCATCACTCCCCCTTCTGCCCCCCATTACCCCCCTCCCCACACACACGCAGACACACACATGCACACCCGCCCACCCACCTGCATACACCCACCCACACACATACACACACACACACACACACACACACACATATATATATATATATATACAAAGGAAAGAGAGAGAGAGAGGGAGAAAAAACTCACCTAAAAACGTAGAGAGAGAGAGGAAATGAAAACGGTGGGAAAAAAGAGGCGGTAGGTTTTTTTTACTGAGAAAGTTGTTACAAACCTGTCAAGGTCTTTAACCATGACAACTTTCTCAAGTTGTAACGTCATTGACCATGACAAAAAACGCGTGTTTTTTTTGTTACGGTCAATGACCGTGACAAGGTTGACCAGCCCAAAGGTGACAATTTAGCCTTTTTGGTGTAGTGAATAGTGCCGCTTGCACCGACCATTAAACACGTAGGTTATACAAAAGAATAAATATATTTATAGTGATAGGCTATACAAATGTAAAGTATAAACATATTATTTTTGTACTTTAATATATATGGGTGTACTTTATTTCATTTTACCATAACAAAGAAAGAATCCCAAAGTACACGCACAACGTTATAAAGTACACGTAAACTGTAATCAGAAGTTCACATATACTTTGTAATAATGTGTGTGTATAGGGGCCACCCTGAGCATGTGCCAAGTGAGTGATCGCACAGGGCCCCGACTAGTCTATTTGTTATTACTTATATGCTGAGAGCCCATTTTTTATATCAATACACATAAAAGGGTCCTATTTTATCATTTTTGCACGGGACCTTGTTAATTTTTATCAATCTCAGGACCGACCCTGTGCGTGTACTTTGCATTATTTGCCTAGAATAAACAAGGAATCCTAAAGTAGGCGCCTAACATTATAAAGTATACGTAACACAAAACAAAAATTCACATGTACTTTTTAATCTTATGCGTGTACTTTGGGTGACTATGCAAATAACAAACATAGAAATCAAAGTACACGCACATATTCACGTGTACTTTGCAATATCATGCAAGTATTTTATATTCTGTCCAATGAATATATAAAGAATGCCAAAGTAAAGGCATAATATTGTAAAGTAAACTTTAATGCTTCACATTTACCATTGTTTCCATTCCTTGTCGTTGCCGATAAAATCGTTCCACGATAGCGGCTCTTCAAAAAGGCACCATCAAGAAAAAAAACAGGCCTATAGTACCAAAATTCATCAATGGATCCTGAAAACATTACAAAAATTCTCTTGAATAATTTGCTCTCCGTTTCCACGTCAAGAATGCAATGCGATCTTGGATTATACTTGCTTATAATCATTGATTAATGCATTGGAAACTTTCTCATCACCATGCAACTCAGCAACAACCATCTATTTCCCACGCCATGCATGATGATAACCTATATCAAGACCGTAGTTCTTCTTCATATCTCTAACTGCATCAGTTGGTCTCAGCAATGGTTTATCCTTTAGCTCATCAACAAACAATGTCGAAACCAATTTGGAGTCCATCATTTTGCTTGACGGACTACGATATACACCCCAACAAGTATGCTAATTGTTCAGACTTCTTATATAAAAGTAACCATTTACTGTCGATACTAGGGGTGTTCGTGGTCCGGTCTGGTTCAGTTTTGAAGTTTTTTTTACCGAACCGACTATGTCGGTCCTAAAAAAATGGACCAAGACCGGACCGATAATGTCGGTTAACCGACCCTATTCGGTTCGGTTTTTTACAGGGTCGATTCGGTTTAGTTTGTCGGTCCTAAAATCGTATATGTATGATAATTAAAAAAAAGTGGAGACAGACAGGTAAAACACTTCTTCACCTGAAAAGTTTTTTAAGGACAAATTCTATTCAAGGATAACAATAGATGATATTATAGTATGTACATTACTATTATCATTCCGTGTGTTTAATAATTTCCAATAACAACAAAATGGAGACTGAGTTTAAAATTTATTTTAATAAACGAATGCTTAGTGTTTAAAATTTATTTGTGAGGTACTTTCCCCATTAGTTTATTTATAGTCATCCTAAATGTGGTAAAACTCATTCATTCAAATTCATGTTAAAAGTCAACAAATTGAATTAGGAAAAAAAAACTTAAAAAAAAAGAGTCCTTCTATTGTAACTGAATTTTTGATATAATTTTTGACTGAAAATACACGGGCGACGTGTTATTGATTTATTCTCTGATGTCACTGGCGTGGACCCCGCAAAAAAATCAATAGAAACCCTCCACCTCATTTGGTAATTCCAATTTCGGTAAAAAATTCACTCCCAATATCATTTCCCTAAAAAAAAAAACATCACCACAAATATTGAAAAAATAAAGAATTAGCTCGCCAAGAAAAGCACCTTCTCTCTCTCTCTCTCTCCCAAGAATGAAATGAAAAGACCTCCCACTTGTGTGAAGATTTCAACAAAAAGAACCAAACCCTTTGAGGAAAATAATCAAATCCACACACATACCATATATATCTTTATACATATTCTTATGTATTTGATTTATTAGTAAATGGAATTGGCCAACATAGAATGCATATCATCCTCTGATGGACTGGATGAAGATGAGATCCATCATCACTCTCAATTTTCATCTTCAAAGCCTCATACTAATGTTCACCCAACAACAAGTGTTCATGAGCTTCTTGAATGCCCTGTGTGTACAAATTCAATGTACCCTCCTATACATCAGGTTTCTTCGTATCTTTCTTCAAATTCACTTAATGGGTATGCTTTATTTTGATCCAATTGTTGTTTTTGTTGACCAATTTTATGAGTTGATTAATTATTTTGCTTTGATCGGTTGGTTGGTTGGTTGATTTCCATAGTTTTCAAGGGTTTCTTTGACGTTGTCATCAAGATAATTGCATAATTAGACTTGCCCCTTAAAAGTTAAAACAAAATGACTTTTTGGTCCCACATGCATTAATCCACTTGTACCTTGTGCATTAACCCACTGGTACCTTAGTTTTTAGGGGTTTCTTTGACTGTCCCCAAGATAATTGCATAATTAGACTTGCCTCATAGAAGTTGAAAAAAATGACTTTTTCGTCCCACATGCATTAATCTACTTGTACCTTGTGCATTAACCCACTTGTACCTTAGTTTTTAGGGGTTTCTTTGACTTTTTCCCCAAGATAATTGCATAATTAGACTTGCACCCTATAACTTACAAAGTTTAGACTTATCCGTCGCACGTGCAATAACCTACTTCTACCTTATGCAGGGGCGAGATGGGGTTAATTCTTATTTTTGAACTTCGGGGGAGTAATTATGCAACTATTTTAGGGGTAAAGTAAAAAAAATATTTTTAATTGTTGGGGCGATTTATCCAACGAGTAGTGTTCATGAGCTTCGTGAATGCCTTGTGTGTACAAATTCAATGTACCCTCCTGTACATCAGGTTTGTTCTTTTTTGGAACTAAGCTGATGGGTTTGTTTTATTTTGATCCAATTTTTCATTTTGTTGTGTTTGGTTGACCAATTTGATGAGTTGATTAATTATTTTGTGTTAATCGGTTGGTTGGTTTCCATAGTTTTGAAGGGTTTCTTTGACTTTGTCATCAAGATAATTGCATAATTAGACTTGTCCGTAGAAGTTAGAAAAATAGGTTTATCAGTCGCACGCTCATTAATCCACTTGTACCTTATGCAGGGCGGGGTAATTATTGAACATTTTTTGGGGGGGGTGGGGTGGGTGGTTGGGGGGGGGGGGAGTGTAATTATGCAATTATTTTAGGGGGTGAAGTAAAGAAAAACAATTTTTAATTGTTGCGGTGATTTATCCAACGGGGGTAGTGTTTATGAACTTCTTGAAGTTGAAGGCCTTGTGCGTACAAATTCAATGTACCCTCCTATACATCAAATTTTTTCTTTCTTGGAATTGGGTTTATGGATTTGTTTTATTTTGATATAATTATTGAATTTGTTGTGTTTGGTTGACCAATTTGATGAGTTGTTTAATTATTTTGTTTTGGTCGGTTGGTTTCCATAGTTTTTTTAAGCTTCTCTTTGACCTTGTTCCCGAGATAGTTGCATAATTAGACTTACCCTCTAGAAGTTAAAAAATTAGCCTTATCCGTTGCATGTGCATTAACACACTCGTACCTTAGGCCTGAACCCACTTGTACATTATGCTTGCAATGGGGTTAAGTCTAACTTTTGAGCTTCTAGGGGCAAGTCTTGTTATGCAATTATTTAGGGGGTAAAGTAAAAAAAACCTTTTGAATTGTTTGGGACGACGGATGAATTTGTTGATTGCGAATCTGGATTTGTTGTTGTTCAAGTAGGTTTTTGTTTTTGGTGGTGGTGGTGGTGGTGGGGAGGTGGTTGTGGGGGGGGGGGGGGGGATTGGGAGAGATGATGCATTGTGTTGAACTGAATATTGGTTTAGGATTTGTTTTTTTCTCGATTTAATGTGTTGAATTTTCGGGATGTTTGTGATGTGTTTAGTGATCCGTAGTGACACGTGGCGCGTGGTTGTGCTCCCGGGAGAAAACGATCTTTTATTTTGCATTTTTAGTGTAGGGTTTATTGTCATTTTCTTTTATTTTTAGTCTTTAATTAATCTCCAAGCATGTTTGGGGCTATTAGTCTTTTATAGTTATTAGTTATCTTTTTTTGTCCTTTTGGGTATTAGCTTGTTTAGCATGCTAACCTCTCCTATAAACAGGCCATGGCCATCATTTGTAATCACAACTTGAACATTAAAAAAAAGAATATAGAGAGAAAAAATAAACCCATTTTCTTAGTTTAGTTTTATTTTTTTGTTGGTGTTGTTGGTGTGTAGTTAGTAGTTGGTGTGTAGTGTAACAATAACGCTTCCGCATTCTTAGATTCAAATCAACTTCAAAGCCAAGGCCCACCCTAGCTCCATAATCCATAGCTAGCCCATTCGGTTCGTCTGAAGCATGCGATGGATTACATTGCAATAAACACTCATCACACTCCTTTGGTCAGTGACGCACTGAATCGGCTCCAAATGAAATCGTCATAGCCACCTCAAGCCGTTTAAGCCTGTATTGCTACCACAAATACATAATAAACACACCAAGAGGGAATTTACAAATCTGGTGTACTACGCACATCGGAAGTCTTGCACACTCTCAAGGAAATCCTCTCTCTCAATTCATTCGCAATTATACTCAAGTCTTAATTCCCCACAAGAGAGGAATACAATGCTATTTACAAGACTAAAGTGCTGGCCCCCAAGGAACATTAAAAAGGTAGAAGTCTAAAGCAGCCCCTAACTAGAAAACTGCATACTCCACAATTTTGTTTTATTTTTTCTAAAATAAAAGCTAAATAAAGCTAAATAAAAGTAAAATATTCTTGTTCATGAAACCAACCAAACAACCCATACGCCCCACCCACGCAGCAACAATTTTCTTATTTGGTTCAGGTATTAGGAAGTTTTATGTAACCAATTATTTATCGTTTCATATCATTTTAGAGTCCAATCTGGTCAAGAGAACCCACCTTCATTTTATTTTAGGAATATATAATTAACGTTCTAAGTTTGGGAGTGCTGAGGAATGGTGGGGCGAGGGCCATTTTCTAGGGTGGGTCAAACTTGCTTTGACAAGCACGAGTAAATTAAGGTTTATTAGGGATAAAGCTCAAATCTTCGAAGGGACTCTATTTGGGGACACGTGGGATTTTTTGATAAGTTTTATCCTCACTGAGTTGGCCCATGTAGAAACAAGTAGAGAAGAGGAGGGTACTCTGTTTGTATCCATTGTATTGTATCCAAAACAATGACTCGTGACTGTTTTGTAGTTTGAATATATTTGCTTATTTTGCATCGTTTATTTAAATTTTTATTGTATCATATATTCTTACTCTGTTTGTAATTTGTATCAAACACGTGTTGCCATGTCAAACACCAACACTCAACCATAACCACACTCATATTGATCTTTTTTCAACTTCTTAGGCCCAAGTTCATCATCTCAACCATAACCACACTCATAATCAAGCTCGCTGAAGAATCTAAGGCATGCTTGGACTGAGAGAAGATAGCATTTAGGATAAGAAATATTGGAGAGGACCCAAGTTCATCATCTCAACATGATGCTGCAATTTTGACTTTAACAACTCAATTGCAATAGTATCATCCATGTTAATGATCACATTATCAACATATACCAAAAGAACAATGTGACCAATAGAACTAGAGGTCGAATCATGATCTAGCGCGAAACCTTGTTCTACCCAAGGTCACGAACACTTGTAGAGAACTTCTCAAACCAAGCTTGAGGAGCTTTGAGACCATATATAATGCCTTACGAAGTTTGCACACCTCGTCTAAATATGAGAATACTCGGTGGAGGAACTATAATGACTTTGTGAATGGCAGGTAGGCTTCTTGTCAACAGGAGTAAACATTTGTTGTAATTAATTCCATACTTTTGAGTGAACCCTTTTGCCACCAAACGAGCCTTTTACCGCTCTACAGTACCAGCAAATTCAGTTTTGATCTTTTACCCCCGCGATGAAGCTTGATTGAATAGCATAAGAGAAATTAAAAAGGGGGAAAGAGAAGTTTACCAAATCGTTAAAGTCAAGACCATTACTAGATAAATCTTGAATAGCATAAGAGAAATTCAATAGGGAGGAAGAAGTTTATGACTCGCTTGTCAAGAGGCATAAGAGAAATTATAACGGGAGGAAGAAGTTTATGACCCGCTTGTCAAGACTCGCACACTGGTTGGGAAAAAATATCCTCATAGACACGAATGAGTTTACGTTCATACTGAGTCCAAAAATCCCTCATACACGACCTAAGCTGAATTACAAAACAAAATTAAAAAAAGGGACAAAATAAGTGCATTTAGAGGACTTCCAATCGTTGATAGTACCTGCTATGGGTTGTCATATTCATTGTACTTTGTCGTACTGGGGGGGGGGGTTTGTTTACGAAAATAATGCCATGACTACTCTGTTGGGACTCTACTATGGAAAGAACGAAAAAATTTAATTAATTTCTGCAAGGCACGTTCTGAGAACGCTGCCTTTTAGGCAAAATTTCTCCCAATCTGGTTGAGAATGAATCGCGAGTACACAATGGGCTTATTGAATCTGTCTTTAGGATACAATGCAATGTATGAATAGTTGTTTGATTCAAATTATGTATTGTTTGAATCAAACCGAGAACACTCTGAATTAGTAATCTGATAATGCCAAAATGTAGATGACGGAGAGAGGAGAAATTTGCAATTTTCGGTGTCCAGAACAGAGGCCTGGAACTTCTTTTATAGCCATCTCTGTGACTGTTCTACAACAGTCACAGCTCTTTATGTAGCGACTCAGCAGCCGTTGGATCGTGCCTGTTTGGAATAGCTTCGATCTAACGGTTCAGATTAGGCGTCCCATTGTAAGCGAATGGACACCTCTTACACGAAACACTACGAGTTCATCTAACGGCTCAGATCAAGTCGTTTCGGATGTTTCGGATTTTTCAGATCGTTTAATCATAACCGTTGATCTGTTTTACTTTGTCAAAATTTTAGGCTCCAAGCGACGAAGGGAAGTGCCAAGTGAGCGTCAAAGCGCGCAATGCACCCTAAGTCTCCCAATCGTCCTTTCGAGCGCCGCGTGCCGCGCTTACCCGTATCACGCGTCGCGATTGGTGGTGCTTAAGCACCATCGCAATGCGTGGGATCATAGCCCCTTATTTGACTTGTCAACTAAGAAGCTTAGTTGTCCTTTAGTTGATATACCACCACTTTTTGTGGTAATCTTTCAATGTGGGACTTGAGCACTCCGATATCTTTTCACACCCATTTGCTCATGTTTCTTCCTTCTAAAAAAACATCCAAGCTAAGTTTAAAATTAAAACACCAATTAACGTAATAAAATTAACAATTAAATATTATATTATAATAAATGTTGAAATTTATCCAACATGCACTTCTTTACTGTTTTTTTTTTTAATTTAATTTAATTTAATTTATTTTTATTCTTATTTTTACTATTTTATAAAAAGCGGCAAGTTGCTTGTTATATTCTATGAGATGTTTGTTTGCTGAAATGGCGATAACTGAGACCCTGCAAGGCAGCAACTGTACAAATTTAAAATTTTAAATCATTACTGGTTCTGTAACATGTTGTCCAAGAGTTGTGTTTTAGAAACGACATGAAAACACGACATTGAATTGACTTGAAATTGACACAATGTGTTGTGTTTCGTGTTGGGTCTTTTTGACACAAAGTCGACATGTCGTGTTCGTGTCAAAATTATGAGTAGTATTAGGCGTGTCTTTTTTGAGGTAATCGTATTATCATGTCTATATATGTTTAATTGAATGTAAAATTCAAGAATTGTGTTAATCATGTCAATTCATGTTTTAAACAGTTCGTGTGAAATGTAAAAAATAACAATAAACGAAGTCTTGTCGTGTAGTGACTGCCCGAAACATTACTCCAAATATCAAAATTTCATCCCTATCATAAGTTAAGAAACTTGGAGTTGGTTAATATTTGAGCTTAAGTAGTGTCTGAGCATGGTAGTAACCATTTATGTTGTGACCATCTTTTTGTTCTCTTTTAGATATCTTATATACTATTTCTATCATATTAACTTGGAGTTAGTTAATATGATGTGAATTATATTTTGGGTATTTTAGGCATTTTCTTATTTTGTTATTGTAATTTTTCACTTTGTTATTTTTCCATTTTTAGTTGTAGTTATCGAGTCTAGTGAGGGTCATTTTACATAAAATGTAATAAAGAATGTTTTAGTCTATGTGATGTCATTAGTAATAATAATATCACCCCATGACATCACATGTGACATATATATTTCTTAGTAGGCAAGTAATAGGTCCTTCTAGACCCTTCCCCTATCCCCATAAATATTGTACTCCTCATTTGAGGCAAATCAATTAATACACTTTGGCCCTGTTTGGTTGTCCCAAAATTATAAATTGGATCATTAATAAATTGTTCCATTTACAAATTGATTCATTAATTGTGTTTGGTTTCATTAATGAAAGGATTCATTAATTGTCCCATTTTAACTCATGTGCAAAATCTGAAATTGGATCATTTCACAAAAAATGTGAAATGAATTTATTTGAAATAAGAGTCACATTAAGTGCATGTCCCCTCTACCTCCTCCCCTCCCCCTCTTCCTCTCTCTTTTGATTTGTTTTAACTTTTTTTCATAGAACCTTAACATCCATTTCAAATTACCAAACATTGTGTAAAATTGGATTTAACTCATTTCAAATTCACTCATTCATAATTCACTAATTCACAATGAACCAATTTACATAATCAAACAATTTGCGCAACCAAACTGGGCCTTTATTTTAGAGACTGACTTGTTTGAGAATGCTTCTTTTGTGCCATTGACATGTGTTTACGTCATTTTAGTTATCTTATATACTATTTCTATGCATTTTTCGCTTACCCGTATACATTTATGTTGGGTCAACATATGTTTGGTGCACTAGCAGCAGTCTGTACAACTGGTTTTACATTGTATTTACACACAAAGATGGCTTATTGCTTTTTGCTGCTGTTCTAAAATACAGCTATAGCCTTATAGAGCAAACTCCCTGCTACAGAGCAGTGCCACGACCATTGTCCTCTTCTCTTATATAATCTATACTAGAAATCGTGACACGCTCAATGCATGTGCGATTTCAGATTTTTTTTTAACAATTCTTAAAAGATTTTGTATAATTACTGAAATAATTAGAGCATTCCTGTAATTTACTGAAAGGTCTTTTTTTTTTGGTAACAAACTATAAATTTACGTGATTTTTGTGTTTTTATTCATATGCTAGGAATTCTGTCTAAATTGAATAATATATAACAGTGGGTAATTTTGAGTGATTAACAATGATTTTAGTTTCTTGAGGGCACTCAAGATATTTTATGTACACATCAAAATTAATTACCACCCCTTCCTCTAGCTTACTATTCCCTCCATTCCAAATTAAGGGTCTCTGTTTGAAAGTCAAAACATTTTGAGAAAATAAAAATTACTTCAAATTTATCCTCCTAAAAAAGTAAAAATTATAAATACCTTTGGAATTTAACACGTGCACTTGGATCATTGCTTTCTCATGGGTACTGCTACTATGTGTAACTTTTGGAATATCACCTCATTTTATATACTATTTTTAGAAACAACTCTTAATTCGGGATGGACCAAAAAGGAAAACACGATTCTTAATTTGGGACGGAGGGAGCATATCACAATGTAGAGTGGTAAGTAATGATTTTAGTAAGCTGAGGACACTTTAGACATTTTATATGCAGACAAAAATAAACCACACCACCTCTTCCTCTGGCTTAATAAATATTATAGATTAAAAAGCAATTATCTTGACAAATTCAGTATCAAAACCCACTGGACCAGTGTCCTTTGTTGAGCATTATCCTTCCCTATTACACTAATAAACACTCTACTTTTTTTGTTTTACTAATTTGATTAATAAGATCAAGCGGATTGTGATAAATAAATTTCTTTTTGAAGTAAATTGTTATAACAAGTTGTGATTTCTACAGTGTCACAACGGGCACACGCTTTGTTCCACCTGTAAAGCCATGGTACACAACCGGTGTCCCACTTGTAGACAGGAGCTTGGTGATATAAGATGTTTGGCATTAGAAAAGGTGGCCGAATCACTTGAACTTCCTTGCAAATATTGCTCCCTTGGGTGCCCAGAGATATTTCCATACTACAACAAGCTTAAACACGAGGCTGTGTGTAACTTTAGACCGTACAATTGCCCGTACGCTGGATCGGAGTGCTCGGTTGTTGGTGATATACCGTATTTAGTTGCTCATTTGAGGGACGATCACAAAGTAGACATGCACTCTGGATGCACATTCAATCATCGTTATGTCAAATCTAATCCGCGTGAAGTAGAAAATGCCACGTGGATGCTAACTGTAAGTATTTACTCTTTATTTTAATTCTTTTTATCTGCTATACAAATGAGATTTACTTCATAAGCAGTCCTCAAAAAATTCCTCTGTTTCTTATAACAATTTTTTTATTTGGGTACCTCGTTAATTGGCATATTTAGACTTTGGTACATAGATAATTGTTTTTTAGACTTTGGCACTTTTTTTTGTCGCTGAATGTGAATGTTTTCATTGCTGATTGTAATTTTTTCAACTTAGTGGCGAAACCGTTTACGTTAAAGCCGACAAAAGTACGAAAGTCTAATTGCGATCTTCAGTGAAATACTGAAGCCAGACATCACCTAATTTTTGTTACTATTCTTCTGGGCTATCATTTCAGTACAAGGCACGGAATTTTTGGGTAACGGCCATTCATAATGGTTAGCAAAAATCCTGAAAGTTTGATCCATGCATTTAGTAGGCCATGGGTAATCTGAATATAATGTTTAAATTATTGAGAAGAGTAGTAGTGTTAAATTGAGAATCATGGATATATTAATGAATATTAGGCATGCGAACGATAAAACCTGTACACTGCAATATAATCTAATATCAGTGAGAAGAGAGAAGAGTTTATCATTATCCGTTTGATTGTGGGTATTTACTGTATAGTTAATATTATCTTCATTTTCCTTATTTTGAAAAAAATCCCACTGTAAATATTTTCCAGAGCGTATACTAATAATCCCTTTGTTTGTAAATCATTGACAACAATAAACCGATTGGGCGAATTCTGGAACATTGAGTTGCTTACATTCACGTGGCATAGATATGGTAACAAACTAAAAAATTGATTGAAACTTGGAAGTGTCAGACTGAAAAGGAAGAAGGGATTGAGCTATTTGAACTGCACGAGCAACTTTGACTCGTACCGTCTCACCAACTACTGGATAAGCAGTTAAACTTCCCTTACACATTGGATTCCAAAGGAACGTCTTCGTTAGGATTGGGTAACTGCTGCCATTCTTTCTGAATAGCCTGGATTCTCCCGTATAGTATCACTTTGAAAGTAAGAAAGAGTTTTGGAGTGTCCGGCTTAGTTAACAAACATCGAGTTTGAAGTCAAGGCTACATGGATACGAGACTATTGGAAATTTGAAATGAAGTTTGGAATCATTATAGTCGGATTCCTCCAAATTAATGAATGAAGGGAGGAGTACGAGGAAGCTAGCTTTCTATATGGAGACGCAAACAAAAAGGAAAAAGGAACTGGCCTTCAGTGCTAGAAGCAATTGTTTTGACTACTCTATTCCTATGGAACAAGCCAATAAAGAGTGGGGGAAGGGACGTATTTGAGACTACAGACGTCTCTACCGCTGACACAGAGCAGCTGGGGGTACCGCCCGAATGAAGGTGTTTTCATTCTATAGCCTACTCTCCTGTTGAGATTTGGTTCCACTTAGAATGGTTATTGGAAAGGGACAGGACCGGCTATGCCCTCGTAACATTGCTGAACTAGAGGTCACATTGAAAACTATTCTACCTCATCGGGCACTCAACAGCTTCCTTCCTGAAGTGCACTTGCTCATCAGTTGTAACACTAACACACTACTCATCTATGAATGAGGCCCTGGAGAGTATTCCTTCCTGAAGTGCACTATGCTATTTGATTTCCTATAGAGCTTGGGCCCATGCGCAAGCTCCTATCGCAAAGTCAGTAAGTAGCCTTTTTTTTACTATAGCTTCAAAGCCAGAGGAAGTTTCTTCTGATTTGAAGGTTTCCGTTGTAATTCTGAATTAACTTCCTCTGAGTCGCCAGATCAACCTACTGAAGTATGAGGACTACAAAAGCGAGAAAACAACACTTTCATAGCACTTCATTCCTTTGGCTAGGCGATCCTCTAGCGTCTTAAAGTTTATAAGACAAATGAATATTCGATTGGCCAAGGAGTAGAGAGTACAATATACATAGTACCTCACTTCTTCATTTTTCTGTTTTTTTTACGGGGGCTCCTCCCCGATTGAAGGCCGGTTGTTGGAATGATGCGAGCCGGGCCAGGTCTTGTTTCAGAAAGACGAAGAGCCCAAAAGTATAAATAGGGGGTTACACCTTGGTCATTGCTCTTTCATTGGTACTGCTTTGATGGCTAGCTTTGTAATCTCACCTAGTTTTATATATAATGTTTAGAAAGAAGACTCTTAATTTTGGACAGAATAAAAAGGAAAAGAAAAGTCTTAAATTTGGGATAGAGAGACTAAAGTGTAGCGGTCCAACTTCTCTTGATTATTTGGAATTTGGATTGGCACTATATGAGCTGTCATGTCAGAATCATCCATCACATTATTGAGAAAGAGTGGGAACCGTCATTCAACGGATCCTAATTCAAATTTGAAAGTTAAGAATAGATTTATGGTGTACTTTGAATCGTAATTACAAGAAAACGCAAAAACCCTAGCGGTTTATGTATTGTTACACACGTTCTGAAATATGGTACACTAACGTTCCAATATAAGCTCAAATTGTCGATCCAAGAAATGTTTTCCTATATATTGCCTTGGGTTTGCTTTTTACGAGATAAAATACAGAAAAACATAGTAATTGAATAATGCGCTACAATCTAATAAATAATATATTGGGGGTTATAAAGAATAAAATTTAGCAAAAAAAAAGTATAATATTTATCATATTCTTATTCGAGGTATTCACGTGAACAATTTCACTGCACAAAATCTCAAAGCAAAGTTGGAAAAAAACTTGTGTTGCTTAACAATATTATAAGATTTTAATTGTTTCAGTTTTCGAATCAGTTTAGTAATTAGTTACTTTAATATATGAAAAATATAAGGGGTTTCTACAGCTTAGTTTAGTCCCAGACAAACAATTTTTAGACACTACACTCAAATAATTTTTAGACATGTAAGGACAAACACAAAGCCATTTACCCATTTCTTTCTTAATCCTTACAAATTTCCCCCTCTCCACCCCACACCACTGCCGGAGCTCCAACGAGGGACTGTCGGAGTTCCGTTGCCGACAGGGTGGGGGTGGGGTGTGGCGGACGCTAGCACGGACCTTTAAAAATAAGAGAACATTGGATCAATGGGTGTTTGAGGGACCTAGGTGTTAAAATATTGTTGTCTTGGTTTTTAAGTCTAAAAATTGATTACCACGGACTAAACTGTAGAAATACCAAAATATAATCTACATAATCCTACCCCCATCATACCGAAACTTTAAAGTATATGGTGTATCGCGTTCCATGATCCCTGTTCTAGGTAATATTGATTTAAATAATTTTGGGTTTTTGTATATTTTACGGATATATCACAGGATACACTGGACTGCAATTTTACGCACTTTTCAATTATCATGAACCCTGATATATTTTTTGCCAATTCGGGTTTTCATGTAGGTCTTCAATTGTTTCGGAAAGTACTTTTGCCTCCATTTCGAGGCGTTTCAGGTTGGCATGGCTCCTGTTTACATGGCATTTCTTCGATTTATGGGAGACGAAACGGAGGCCAGAAGCTACAGCTACAGCTTAGAGGTTGGTGGAAACGGTCGAAAACTCATATGGGAAGGTACCCCACGAAGCATTAGGGACAGTCACCGGAAAGTAAGAGACAGCCACGACGGCCTCATTATACAGCGCAATATGGCGCTTTTCTTTTCGGGAGGAGAGAGAAAAGAGCTTAAGTTGAGAGTTACAGGGAGGATATGGAAGGAACAACAGAACCCAGATGGTGGGGTTTGTATACCCAATCTATGTAGTTAAAATACTTGTTTGTTGGGTTCTTTAAGTCTCTTTGTTTGTATGTGATGTGTGGTGATTTTTTTAGCTAATGTTATTAGCGGTATTGAGAAATTCTGGAATATGTGTATCTTGTAATGGGTGGATGTTTCAGATTTTCTGCATTGTGTAATAAGCTTATCTTCTGTCCTTGCTGCTGATATTGTAACTTGATACACCCCCACCCCTTTGTTGAGAACATACGCGTCTTAGTAAAAGTCTTTTTTTTTTTTGGTACAGGCAGGAAGAAACAAAACAGCAAGACTAGCTGTATCTGAGCACAGCCACGCCCCTCAAATCTTCATCCAAAATTCCCATAATTTCCTCCGGAGGGTCTTCCATAAACATTAATTTCGTTTCAGCTGCAGCTCCAATTCTTGCCATTTTTGTCCCCGCAGCGATTTCCTTCCCGTAATGTATGCTCCACCGAAGCTTGAATCTGTCTTTTCATACCAATGCATTCTTCAATTACAACTCCACATGGATGATTTTCCGTGTTCGCTGTTGGGTTGATGATCATTTGAACCGTGCTGTACGAGTCAGATTCGATGATGACACCTTCCCAGCCCCTCTCAATACATAAATTTAGGCCATGATGAACCATCCAATTCCGCTTCCAATGGCGTAATTTCCCCAGGGCTTTTTCCTGCAAAACCGGCCCTCACCGTGCCCAGAGTTGTTATCACAGCTGCCATGAATGTTTACTTTTTAGTTTTCCTGCAGGTGGAAAAATCCAGTTAATAAGTCTGTTATTAGCAGGCTTTGGTTGTTTGTTCAAAAAAGTGTGGCAACTTTGGATATCCATCGCAAATTGCCAACTCCTTTGGGCAACCAAGCTGGGGTGTGTACCCCTTCAATTCTAACCTCCTTTCTAGCTTTCCAAATGTTCCAAAGCATAGAGGAAAACATTACATACCAGAATTTCTCCATATTTGTGTTAGTTTGATCCCAGATGTTAGAATAAATCCACTCAAGCAAGTTGGAGTTTAACTCCAGATTAAAGTTATTATTATTAGTAACACAACACCAAACAGATTTAGCAAATAAGCATGTTCTAAGAATATGGTCCAAGTCTTCCAAACCTTCGCATTGGCAGCAGCTGGTATTTTGATCCAATCCCCGGATACAACGTTGTTCATTTGTCAAGAGTTTAGCATGGTAAATGATCCACAAAAACATTTGTATTTTTGGTGTTGGGGGGGGGGGGGGGGGGGGGGGGGGGGGGAGGAGGGGGAGAGATTTTAAGAAACCAAATTTTATTCCAAATCCCACTCTCCCGCCTCATATTATAACAAGATTTGATGCTGAATTTACCATTCTGTTTTCTTGTCCAAATAGGCTTGTCCTCCATAATGTTAAATTTGGGGAGACGGGTCCCAAGGATCCTATCCTTCTCAAGGGTATTCAAGTGGTGGGGTAGTGTGTGTGTGTGTGTGTGTTTGTGTTGTTTTTTTTTTTTTTTTTTTGGGGGGGGGGGGGGTGGGGGTGGTCTTCATTACTGATAAGATCACTCACGTCGGTGCTTTGCCTGTCATTTTGGCCAGTCGAGCTATGTGGTGGTGTGAGAAGGTTATCCTCACCACCTGTCTTTGTAAACATCAATTTCAGTTCCATTCCCAACAGACCATGTTATATTGTTAGTGAGAATATCTTTTGTTTTAAACCACTTCTCCATGTATATGAAGCATTTGTTCTGGAATTCCAGTTTCTCGGGTTATTTTTAGGCGAATATTTGATTCTCATGACTTTGGCCCACAATGATTTGGCCTCGTTCATTGGACGCCAACCTAATTTGGACACGATAGCCTTATTGTTGTTATCACTCACAACTTCTAAGGCCAAGTCCCCGGCCCTCTTTGGTTTACACACGCTATCCCAATTGACAAGATGTATTTTTTTTTCTTAGAATTCGAATCTCCCCACATAAAATTTCGATTAATTTTGTCAAAGTGGAATTGCATTTTCTTTGGGAGAATATAAATTTGCATACTATAGTTAGGAATAGTGGCCATTGAACAAGCGTTTTCCTACCCGCAAGGGTCAGAGGACTTGCTTTCCAACCCGCGATCTTCTTTGGAACTTTTCAATAATATGCTTGTATTTGCAGGGGTTACTCCTGCCATGAATAACGGGAACCCCAAATACATTCCCAAGTCATGGGTGAGACTCATACCCGTGGAAAGGCTAAGCGAGAGAGCTTCCCGTCGAGGAACATTCGGGGACACATATATTAGATTTAGAAAAATTAACTTTTTGCCCCGATATAACACATAATTCATTAAGGACCTCCATAATGGTTTGACAATTTTTGGGAGAAGCCTTGGCAAAAAGGATAAGGTCGTTCGCGAAAATTAAGTGTGTAATATACGACCCATTACAAGATGCTTTAATCCCTTGCCACTCTTTTCTGGCCACCCGCTCCTCAATCAAGTTTGAAAATATTCCATACACGTAACAAAAAGATACGGGGATAATGGATCACCTTGTCTAAGGACCCTTCCTGGTTTAAACCCGGAAAGTGGGGATCGGTTTCAAAAGATGGACGTGGAGCTCCCCTTAACAAAACTCATTACAAGTTTAGTGATGTTAGGATGCATATTAAAATTCAGGAGATTCATTTCTAGAAAATACCATTCAATTCACTCATATGCCTTCTCGAGGTCAATTTTGACATGCACACGCATACAAATTAATATGATGTGCAATTTTTTCCCGAATAAACGATGTCATTTTGTTTTGAGATATTGGAGTTCACAATTAATACTAAAATTTACAATATTCAAGAAAATTTTAATCTAAATATACTTATTTAATTTTAATAAAATAAATGGGTCACACTGGATTGGGCTCGTAAAGTGTTTAAATTGGACTAGTGGGCTGAGTATATAATATTTCGGGTCCATTTGGTTTGGGGTATAATATTTTTTACCACAGTGAAAAGTAATATGATAAAATATAACTTCACCTATTTAGAGTTAAATTTTGATCACCATATTTGTTTAAAGTTACATAAGCATTGGGTGTGCACTTATTCGCAATTTTAAATCAACAAAAATTTATTTTAAAAGTGTGAAAAAATATTTCTTCATTTTATATTTCACCAACGTGAAAAGTATTCCACCCCGAACCAAACAGACCCTTCAAGTCAAATCTTTCTTCCCACTTGCATTTCAACATTCTGCCGCGACGAGGACATAATATGAGTAAAATTAGGAGTGTTTTTACTATGTTTATATGCCTTGGGACATTGCTTAATGGGTTCTACGCTTGTTTTTACTATGTTTATCTGCCTTGAAAATGAAACTTCATGTTTATTTGAAAATTTTAATCAATTAATATGGATTAAAAACTTTATTTAGGGTAATTAGCATCATATCACACTCAACGCAAACCTGGGTTGACCCAAGGGTAATCCCAAATTTTGGGTCGGCCTTATAAAAATAATGTTCAAATTATAAAAAAAAGGTTGAAAACCTTTGTGGGTACCACGTTTATTTATCTCGGCCCAGAGAAGTAGTCAGGCTAAACCCTATCAAAAATAGGGAAAGCCAGGCCCAAACTCCCAAGCCTTATAAACGATTAATTAGCAGTGACTCATTCAACCCCTAAAATCTCTCAGGAGATATTCTAGGGATTATGGGTCAAAATAGAGGTGCCCAACACCTCCACTCTCCGAGAATCACATGTATATATGGAACCTCCCAACCCGGGGCAAAGGGTATGTAATTTTGTAAACACTCCTCGGAGAAAAGAGAAATATAATCATAGAGGACCACCGTGGACGTAGGCAATTTGCTGAACAACGTAAATCTTGTGTCGTGTGTGATTGCAACTATTCTAATTTGTGTTCTTTACTTTTTCTGGTGATCGCATTTGCTTATAATTTGTGTTGAGATTTATTATTACCACAATTGGCGTCGTCCGTGGGAAGCGATTGTTCTTCCTTTCAGAAAGCCTTCACCAACAAGAACCTAGAATATCTGGTCACAGCAACAATGCCCCTCAAGCCGGGGATATTCAAGATCAACCTACCCCTCACAGGGTTAGGTCTGAAGTTCGACGCTCAAACCCAAGGCCTCACCCAGAACGCCAAGCTTCAAAAGAAAGTCAAGTTTCCAGGCTTATCGACGCCTACGAGGCCAGGATCCAAGAATAGAAGGAAGCCACTCGCAAGCAGGAAGCCGCGAACACTCGCCTCAAAAGGAGATTGGAGAAGATGGAGAGAGAAATCCATCGCAGCACAAGATAACATCATTATCGCACTCCTAGCCCTCAGGCGAGCAGATTTCGCAGCCGAGGAAGGAACCCAAGACGTGGATCTCAAAGAATTGAGGGACACAGGTCAGATAACGACTGGTCCGAGCAATAACAATCAGCTCGCCGTTGCAGGAACCCAGGCTGAGAAAATGACGACATACATAATTTGGTCTGGAGAGAAATGGACCAACACTCAGCACATCGGGGTGCCAGATCGACCAGAGAGCTAGCCAGGCGAGCTCCCAGGACCCAGATGAAATCACCTTTTTCAAGAGAAATAGAGGAAGAAGAAGTCCCCCAAAAGTTCGCAATGCCCATGTTCAAGATCTATGATGGAAAGTCTGATCCTATCGACCATGTTAGGTAGTACAGGCAGGCCATGACCCTTTGGAACCACAAGGACGCATTGATGTGCCAGATTTTTCTGTCGAGCTTACACGACGTGGCCCAAAAGTGGTTCGAGAAACTCCCTCACAGATCCATCAGGAACTTCGAGTCCCTGGTAGAACTCTTTACAGCTTGCTTCATTACCAGCAGCTCCCATCTGAAGAGGATGGATGCTTTGTTGACAATGAAGAAGCAGCCCCAGGAGAGCCTCAGAGACTACGTGAAGAGGTATTGGGAGCTATTCAACGAGGTCGAGGACTGCTCAGAGAAGGTCGTTGTGGCATCCTTTAAGATTGGTTTACCCAAATCCTGCCTCTTGCACCAGTCCCTCACTAAGAAGGAGGCCACAATGATTGACGACTTGATGGCTCGTATTGAAAAATATGCCAAAGTCGAAAATGTAACTCATCTCAGTGCAAGGAAAAATGGTCGCGTCAAGGTCGCCGGTAATGGAAGCAACAAGAATGAGGGTCAGAAAAAAGGAAGTAAGAATGGGGGCAGGAACGACCCTAAGAATGGGAGCAAGAGTGATGCCTCGAAGGCATTCCACGCAGTAAATACAGTTTTCAGAGAATCGATATACAATATTCTGGCGAAGACCAAGGACGAACCGTTCATTAAGTGGCCCAGGAAGATCGGCGGAGACCCTTCAAAGAGGAACAACGTACTAAGGTGTGCCTTCCACAAAGAGGGCGGACACAAAATTGAGCATTGCAAGGATCTCAAATCTCACCTTGAGGAGTTAGCCCAAGCTGGACACCTGAGCAAATTCTTGGAGAAAAAGGCAGAGAAGGTAGCTGCCAATGGAAATCAAAGGCCCGACAACGTGCTCGAGGAGGACGTCAGCCATGAGTTCACCGTAATTCATGGAGCATCCGACCTCAAACAGATTCAAGGGAACATGGCTCGGATGGAAGTCAAAAATCTTACAGCAGTAATGCAAGCTTTTCAAATCGATCCAGCCAAAACGCAAGCAGAGAAGCGTCAGTGAGCAGAGGATGTCGACTACAGCAAGCACATTGTGTTTACGGACGAAGATCTAGTGGGAGTAAGAACCCCACATCATGATGCATTGATCATTACACTCGGGATAGCTAACTATGACGTCGACCAAGGTAGCTCATCCGAAGTAATGTACCTCAACCTGTTAAGGAAGTTGAGCGTCGCCGACTTAAAAGAAACTACCGTTCCTCTAATCGGCTTCGCTAGAAAAATAACCATTCCCTTGGGAAAGATTGTTTTTCCAGTAAGCGCAGGAAATATCTCGAAGATGATTAAATTTTTCGTGGTCGATATTGATTCACCCTACCAAGCGATCCTCGACAGAGGATGGCTGCACGCAATGAAGGCCGTCCCATCTACCTACCATCAGAAGCTCAAATGTGTGACTGAACGAGGAGTGGTGGAGATCCATGGAGATCAGGCAATGGTAAGAAAGTGCTTCATAGCATCCATCCGTCCTAAGATAGAGAAGAAGGTTGAGAAAGTTATGAGAAAGGACGAAGAGCAGGAGAAGCTAATACCCTCCAAATAGCAACTAAGATATGGGAGACCAGGATCCTCCCTTCTGTTGAGGACCCGGAGGAAGTCACAACCAGTGGCGACAATAAAGATAGGATGTTTTTTATCGGAGCCTCTCTCACAGATCGAGAGAAGAAAGAACTGACAGTACTTTTACGAAGTAACTTGGACGTTTTTGTGTGGGAACCCTACGAGCTGCCTGGGATTGATCCCAATGTGGCTTGTCACCGGTTGCACGTTGATCCGGCTTTCAATCCGATCGCACAAAAGGCACGGCGGACTGCCCTCGAAAAGGCCAAGGTTGTGGAGAAGCTGCTGCATGCAGGATCCATACGGGAAGTTTAATTCCCCAAGTGTCTGTTCAACCCAGTAGTAGTCCCTAAAAGCAATGAAAAGTGGAGAGTCTGCATTGACTTCACCGACCTTAACAGATCTTGCCCTAAAGACAACTCTCATGAAAGAATGAGTTTCCTAGACGCATACTCCGGGTATCACCAAATCCCTCTACATGAGCCAGGTCAAGACAAAACAACATTCATCACCATTGTTGGGTTATATTTCTACAAGGTCATGCCCTTTGGGCTAAAAAATGCAGGAGCAACTTACCAGCAGTTGGTCACCAAGATGTTCAAAGACCAAATGAGAAGCACTATAGAAGTTTACATCGATTATATGCTTGTCAAGATCAAGCTCAAAGAAGACCAACTCTCTGACCTATCAAGGACCTTCGAAATCCTCAGGAAGTACCGAATGAAGCTCAACGCAAGTAAGTGTTCCTTCGGTGTCCAATCAGGAAAATTTCTTAGGTACTTGGTCAGCAAGAGAGGCATTGAAGACAACCCAGACCAAATTGACACCATCAATAGGGTGAATCTCCCCGTACGATAAGAGACGTTCAGAAGCTCACGGGGATGCTCGCCGCCCTAAACCGGTTCATCTCAAAATCATCCGAAAGGTGCCAGCCGTTCTTCCAATTATTAAAGAAAAGCAAAGATGTGGAGTGGAATGAGGACTGCTCGAGGGCGTTAGAGGGGCTCAAAGCTTACCTAAGCACACCATCCTTGCTCGTAATCCCTAAAGAGAATGATTCTCTATACCTGTACCTTGCAGTATCCAGTCATACTGTAAGTTTTTGCACTAGTATGAGAAAAATGGGGATCCAGCACCCAGTTTATTACGCGAGCAAGACTCTCTTGGACGCTGAACAACGATACCTACCACTAGAAAACCTCGTCTTTGTGCTAGTGGTAGCCTCAAGAAAATTGAAACATTACTTCGAAGCACACTCCATCATTGTACTTATATCCTACCCTCTTAAAGCAATCCTGAGAAAAGCAGACCTGTCAGGTAGACTATCAAAGTGGTCAGTCGAGCTTGGGCGATTTGGCATTCAGTGCCAGCTAAGGAATGCCATCAAATGGCAGGTCCTCTCTGATTTTATCGCAGAATTTATCGGAGAGCATCCTTGCGACCAACACCAAATCATTCGTCAGAGTGAAGTCTTCCCAGCGTCGGGCATCTAGAGATTATTCGTTGACGGAGCCTCCAATTCTAAAGGGGCCGGCGTAGGCATCGTGTTGATTACCCCTGAAGATGCAATACTCGAGCAAGTAATAAGGCTTGGATTTGAAGCCTCCAATAACGAAGCAGAATATAAAGCACTGATTACGGGCCTACAAAAGCACGAACGCTCGGAGCAAAGCGACTCCAAGTGTTCGGCGACTCACAGTTGGTCTCTAACCAGATAAGTGGCAATTTCAACGCTAAAGATGAGAGGATGACAGTCTATCTCTCCACTGCGAAGGAATTAATGACTAACTTTAAACAAGTCAGTGTCCAACAGTTTTTCGGAGGACAGAACAGCCATGCTGGCCTTAAGCTCGGTGATCAACTCCAACTTGAAGAGGAAAATTCAGATTGATTTTCTTGAACAACCAAGTATCAACCAGATCGACGAGCTGCCAAGCGTGGGGAATGTCCTCCAGATTGAGACAACCCCCAGTTGGATGAACCCCATAAGGGAGTATTTGAAGGATGGTGCGCTACCAGTAGATAAGAAGACCGCTCATCAGATAAGAGTCAAAGTTGCTCACTTTCACTTATCTTCTGAAGGCAAGCTATACAAGAGATCTTTCACTGGCCCGTACCTTCAATGCGTTCATCCAAAAGACGTCGAGAAAGTCCTGCATGAACTCCATGAGGGAATCTGTGGGAGTCACATTAGGGGAAGGTCACTAGCTTTCCAAGCAATGAAAGAAGGCTACTGGTGGCCGTACATGCAAAAAGACGTTGAACTCTATGCTCGCAAATGCGAAAACTGCCAACTTCACGCACTTATGGTTCACCAGTCAGCCAACGACCTGAAGTCACTTACCAGCCCATGCCCTTTCGCCCAATGGGGTATGAACATCGTGGGCCCTCTTCCTACCACAGCCGGTAATCGCAAATATTTGTTGGTCGCAACAGACTACTTCACTAAATGGATAGAAGCAGAGCCACTGGCAAACATTAGAGACGCAGACATGATAAGATTTATATGGAGGAACATTGTCACTCGTTTTGGGATCCCCAAGACCATCATCACTGACAAGGGAACCCAGTTTGAAAGTGGCCTCTTCCAGGATTTCTGCAGTGACCACGTGATCAGGAACTACTTCAGCTCTGTGGCATATCCTCAGAACAACGGACATGCTGAAGCTTCCAACAAAACAGTGATTGATGGATTAAAAAAGCGCTTAGAATGAGCCAAGGGGGCATGGGTAAATGAACTACCCCACATCCTATGGGCTTATCGCACCACCCCACGATGAGCAACTGGAGAGACACCGTTCGCACTAACGTATGGGATGGAGACAATTATCCCCTTGGAAGCTGGCCTCCCTACCATGAGGTCTACCTTGGTCGACCAAGGCCAGAATGATGCAGTATTGCTAGCTAAACTTGACCTAGCTGAAGAATGAAGGGCGTTGGATCTAGTGAAACTAACAGCCTACCATCAACAGCTAGCAAAGCACTACAACAAAAAGGTCAATCCAAGAGCATTCTAAGTCGGGGATTACGTCCTGAGGAAAGTTCTTGGCAGCGCTGTAAAACCATCGGATGGAAAGATAGGACCAAACTGGGAGGGGCCATTCAAGGTGATAAAAGACGACCTACAAGGAGCCTATCACTTAGAAACGCTGGAGGGCATGGAGATACCTAGAGCTTGGAATGTAGACAATTTGAAGAAATTATACTTCTAGTTTTTCTTTTTCCTTTTAAAACTCAATGTTGAAGTTTTCAATTCATTTCTGATTAATAAAGATTTATTTGGCAGTGGCATTCTAAGAAGTGTTGATTTTTCTCAACTACATTATAATTTATGCACCTTTTCCAAGTTACAGGCTCCCCTCTTAACATACAAAACTAAGATCACGAGATACGTATTAAAGCAGGGTCAGTTGCAATGACCCTCCTCAAGCATTCGTCAGCAAACACGAATGACCTCCTAGCTTTCCCCTGGCAATATATGAAGCCCTACAGGGGACCCTTAGGCAACATGGCCCACCCAGGTTGGTCGCCAACATTATTTGGCTCAAAAATCCTGCTCGGATAGAACGTCCAATACCAAGTCTATCCTCGCCATTGCCTCACTTAGGCCTAAGGAAGTGTGACGACACAACCTGAAAGGTAAAGTAAGGCAGAATGGTACACTAAAAGCATACTGGACTGGGGGGATACTCACTCAACAAACCAACTCTGCTTAAATCAAGTCTAGTCATCTGGAAGAGCCCAAGATAGTTGAACAAGAAATCAATGAAGTAAAAAAATACACAACACATGTTTAGTCGGTAAATCTCCCAAAACATAACTATTTTATTACATCATTACATAGACAAAGAGTTACATATGCTGAGTAAATTAAATCCTAATGAGAACTAGGTCGTTGAGTAAGATAGTCAGCCACTCGCGCTCTTCGGCCATCATCCGGGTGTGGAGTTAATTCCTCCTTGACTTCGTCTGAATTTGGTTCCACAAGCTGCCTTGGGATTTCATCCATGGGAACCCATCGATCATCCCTTTTGAATGGGTTCGTCATCAAAGTTTAGGGGGAGATCTCATGCCGGTACCAGAGGACAGAGTTCCTAGGGACCTGTAACTCCCTAAGAGCACTCAACCATCCTCTTATGAAAGATAAGTATTCAACCTTCCTCAACTTCATCGGAGCATCGGTCCAACCCTGGTCATAACCATCAGCCCACACCTGCCGAGGATCTTTCTTGAACAGGTGCCTCAGCGAGGTAACATCTCTTTGAAGATCGTCAACTATCACGCACGCCTTGTGAACGTCACCTTGAAGTTAGAAAATCTTCCTAGCTGAGCCACTATCATCAGTAACAGCTCGCGGCCCAATCAATGAAGAGGAACCACGTAAAACTCGAGGGGCAATGCTCAGCGCATTCTCCCTAAGTCGCGAGACTTCTCTCCTTAGAGCGTCATTCTCTTGTTGAAGTACCTCTACAACTTTGTTGACCTCAGAGGCATCCAGAAGCTTAGCCTTCAAAGCATCCACTTCTTCTTGAACAGAAGTGCCAACCTCCTCCATCTCATGAAGCCTATCTTTCAGCTTGGCAACGAGCTCTGACTGGTCCTTATAATCTTGATTCCTCGGCCTAAGAGACTTGCAAATTCTTACAAAGGCACGGTGAACTCGATTTCTCACATCGGGACTAAGAATTTTTCCTAGTTGAGAGGTAGCAGGAATATATTCCTTAACATCGATGAGCTACAAACCATATAGGCGTTGGAGAATAAATAAATCAATACGCGAAAGGGAACAAAATTTCATTTCATTAAAAGGAAGTTCAAGTACATCAGAAAAAGAAAGAAAGAACAACAGAAATGCAAAAATACAAAGGTCCCTAAGAAGACTAACTGGCGACCTCAGTCTGTTCTGACGATGCTGGTTGCTTCCCCTTATCCTCGATAGCCCCAGGTGCACCTCCCTCAGATGGAACAGTCACCATCCCCTCATCGAGGGGAGCATTAGTAGCAGTAGTCAGGACAACTGGGACACCTTCATGAGCAGCAGGAAGAGGTACCTCATCCACAATAGGCTTGGGATGAGGGTTGTGCTGGTCAAAGAGGGGGAAATTAACATCCACCTCGGCAGCGAGCAAATCCCTATCCCAACCCTTCTTGAATTTGAAGCGGATGATGTAGCCAGTCTGAGCCTCAGCATCCTCATATGCTACAAGCCACCCAACATTATACGAGCTCTCCTTGAGGGTGGCAGCCTCAGATTCCACCTTCTTCGCTTTCTCAATAAGCACCTTGTTCTCTTCAACTACCGCCAGTTTGCTTGTACAGATCAGGTCATAAGACTACCTCAGCTCCTCCAGCTCCTTAGACGTTGCCTCTTTTTCCTTGTTAGCTTTTGCAAAGGTAATGTCGGGAGACTTCTAAGCCGTAAGAGCAGTCTTTAATCTCATTTTCAACTCGGTATTTCTCCTCACCAGCTCATCGTGGTTGCGATAGAGGACGGTGAAATCAGACACAAACTATAGAGAAAAAGAAAACATTTAGCGAAAAAAACATTACAAGAAGAACTGCAAGAGTAAAGAAGTAAAAATAGACTTACCAAGGCTAGCCCCTGACTTGCCTTTAGGGCTAACTGGTCGGTCCTTATACTCGACGAACTCTGGCGACCAGCTGGCAAGACTGCTCTCTCGAGCACCGTCGGAGCTAGTTGAGGGTAAAGAGCAACAGAAGGCCCCTCAGCCAGGGTAGACACGGGCATCAAAGACTGCCCCGTCTTGGTCCTCACTTCTTCTTTCCTTCTCTATTCCTCTCTCTCCTTCTTCTTCCTCTCTTCTTCTTTCTTTCTCTCTTTATCTCTCACCAATGCCTCCTCTTTCTTCTTCCTCTCCTGCTCATGAGCAATAGTCTGGGAGCCAGTGGTAGTATCCCCACTCCCAGACTTCTGCTTCTTCAACCTACGAGCAAGCGCCACATTGTCCTCATCATCATCCTGGATTAAATTTTTCCTAGGAGGGGCCATAATTTCCTCGCTGGAGCTACCCGAATCCTCTAAGTCCTCCAAAACCTTATAACCCTCAGAACCTTCCTCCGAACTGGAAGATTCTTCATCTCTTGAACTCTCTTCACTAGAGTCGCCTTCAACTTCACCTCTGTCAGCCCCTACGCTGTCTTCACCAGAGCTTCTCTCCTCTTCGTCCAACTGGATTGATTCAGTAGCAACCTCTTCTATGATATCTAACTGAGGAATACTATCCACAGGTCAGACGATGAAGCTAGACCCAATGTTCATATACTCTAAAAGGAATGCAGCTGATCGCGGATGCTCACTGTCAACCAAATATTCACTGATTTTCCAAGCTTTGACTAGTTCAGCAGCTCGAATGTCATGAAGTGCTGGTTCTGAGTTCTTGGTCTTTGCTGAAAAAGAAAAAAAGGAAAATATAAAAAAGACAGTACACTAACAGAAAATCAATGAGTAGAACAAGAGTTATGCCTACCTATGTACTCCTCCACATAAAAGGGAATCGTAGATCCCCTGTACCTCTCCCCTTCAGTTTAGGGAGGGAACTGCCAGTTCCTGGTAATGAATCCCTCTTGCCAATAGTCTTGTGGGAATTAGGTAAATTGACTACCAACACCCTGTCAGGACTCATAACCTTCAGATAGAGGAGACCGGAGCTTGTTCGAGAAAATGAATAGCAATAACAAATTTCAGCAAGACCTAAATTGGTGCCATAGATATGATTGATCCTATGTACACCGTTCACAATTTTCCAAACGTTCGGAGAACATTGGGCAGGAACTATATAGAAATAACTAAAAAATGCAAAAACAAGCGATTTGGGGGAAATGTCAAACCCCTCTGGGACAACAGAAGAGCATGAATCCAATGCCCGTCCTCAATGTCTCGCACATTACGAGGGACAGGGGCACATTCAATGTCTACCCAGTTTGGAATATTGTAAAACTCCCTAAACTCAGCTATCGACCTATTACCTACTCTTGCCATCAGAAAAGAAAAACCATGGCAACGATAATGAAAAAATTTGAATAGAAAAGAAAGGAGGAGAAGTTTGAGGAACTTACGGATTGAAAACCAACTTGAGATGATGCAAATCCACAAGCAAGGAAGATGGGAAGATGAGGAAGAGCTCGAAGACGAAAGGAGAGACCTGGAGATGAGAAAACGCAGTAGGAAGCAAAAGATATCTTAAAAATTCGAGAGTTTGTGAAACGACACCAAAAATGATTTCTTCAAATAAGTTTTAAACCTTCTCAATCATAACGCACAAAGAACGAAGTAAATCTACTGCCGCCTGAATATGCTAAAGAAAGACGTTTCGATCCCAAGGCATCATGCAATTCACAAAAATACCATTAGAGCTCTTATTTAAAATTATTTAGCCCAAATTGTGATCCAAAAATTTTAGGGGCAATTGTGGGTACCACGTTTATTTATCTTGGCCCAGAGAAGTTGTCAGGCTCAGCCCTATCAAAAATAAGGAAAGCCCGGTCCAAACTCCCAAGCCTTATAAATGGTTAATTAGTAGTGACCCATTCAACCCCTAAAATCTCTCTAGAGATATTCTAGGGATTATGGGCCAACGTGGAGGTACCCAACACCCCCACTCATCACATATATATATTGAACCCCCCAACCCGGGGCAAAGGGTATGTAATTTTGTAAACACTCCCATGGAGAAAAGAGAAATATAATCAGAGAGCACCACCATGGACGTAGGTAATTTGCCGAACCACGTAAATCTTGTGTCGTGTGTGATTGCAATTATTCTAATTTGTGTTCTTTACTTTTTCTGGTGATCGCATTTGCTTATAATTTGGGTTGAGATTTATTGTCACCACACCGTCTCATCCGAAACTTGTGCAACTTTTTACCCAAACAATAATTTTTTGTTAATGAGAAGTCCATCTCCAAGACTAAGGGATCAAAATATACTTTCAAAGAGGAACAATAAAATAAATATGTCACTATCAACTTCACTACTACCGGGGCACCTTATTTGGACATAACATCACCGTTACCGAAGACCACTCTTGCGAGCTCAACCACCAATTAGAAATGAGAAAAATGCCTCTACTAAGTGCATCCGTAGTGGTGGGGAAAAAAGCCAACAAAATTAGTAAGTTTACAAATTGAGAGGTCTCGAATGGTGGGTAGAAACAGGAAAATTCTGTAGAACGATTTGTAGTGGTTCTCCAAAGTTACAAATCGGGTGCAGAATTTGTAAAAGGTTCCTACGAACTTCTGAAGTTCGTTGGAATTCCTACGAACTTTAGATATTCGTAAAGAGCATAAATAATTATTTTTAATGGGTATTTGGGTTTTTACGAACAACATTTGTCCATAATATTTCCTACGAATAATTTTGTTCGTAAGAAATTTTTTTAAATTCCTACGAACAACATAAGTTCGTAGGAACTGATTTACACTTTTCTACTTCCTCCCGATTGTGTACTGATATGCTACACAGAAGGTAAACTGCCTTTTGGTTTTGTAACTTTGCTTATCTTGAGCATCCACCATTGTGGATGCTCTAATTTCACTACGCCTAGTTTGTCGTTCTTATCTGGTCACACTGACCTCTATTATTAACATGTATTCTTTGACCTCACCACCACCATCAGTGACAAACCATTTTACAAGCTCACTTACTAACTAAAATAGACAAAATAAAAGGTAATTGCCAAGTTCATTACTACTGACCTATGATTTTCGATATGTTTTCTTTGACCAAACCACCATCATGCCCCAAAGTTTCAACTCCAACAACCTCTAACTCATGAAAAATGAGAAAAAATAAGGTTGTTCATTATGAATTTTTGAGGAATTTTACAATGTGAAATTTTGTAATGAAAAAAATTGAAAGTTTCAAATGCAAAATCTTAGAGAATATGTAGTTAGCTATACATCATGGATTCCCTTTGATAGATGTTGTCGATCATTTTTAAATATGTAAACTTCAAGTAAAAGATATATATTTTGAGAAATATTATTTTTAAATTTTACAAACAAAAAGACAAAAAATTAAAGAGTAAATCAATTTGAAATTTTTCCTTTTTTAAGATCTCGCACTATATTAAAAAATGAAAAAATAAGTGTAGAGGGCAAAGCCAAAGAAGGTAACACATGTCCTAATCCATGGATAAACTAATATGTCCCCTCATGTTCAAGTGATTACTTAACTTTTGAAGTTTGAATTTTTGGGACTTTTGATTCATGAGTATTTCTACGGCGACACTCTACGAACACTTTAATGTGTATTTAATGCATTGATTGATGTTGAGTTACACATAATTAATCAAGTTTAATTGTCTAATAAATTAAAAATACATGAGGGTGTTAGTAAAAAAAATCAATTAAGGGTGTCCTCATAGAATTATTTTTTATTTATTTAGTTGTATATTTTAGGAGGCCTTTGATAATTCTTGCACCTTCTTGAAATATGATCATTTTGAACCTCTTTTATACTATGAAACTTTTAATATGTTCTAGGTTGGGTTTGATTTAATCGGCCACTTTTGATACATCGTAGTTATGTGTGATTTATTCTCTCTACCATCTAATATGAAAATAAAGGGGAACTTGAGTTTTCCTATTATTATTTTTTTGTGCTTTTTAATATTTTCTAGCACAATACTTGAAAATCTATTTTTCATTAGAATAGTTATTGTATATATTATTATTTTGAGTTGATGTAGTTTTAAACAAATATTTTTTTAAGTAGTCATATATATAATTGTTTTTAGGGTTGTGTTATAGACACTACTGTTTTCTCCCAAGAATCACACATGACTTAAAAATGATTGTACATTATTTTTAATAATTAGTGTTGTGATGCCACGATAAGATATAAGGTGCATTTATTACAATTCTTATTTTTAAAATCAGTTTTGAAAGTGCATGTATCTTATAACGATTGGCTTGGGTATCAAACACTGGAGATTAGAAAAAAAAACAAGACCATTAAAGGATGGATTAAGAGTCAATATAAATCATGAACCAATGGATTTATATCCCTTATTCTTTATCCATGATATTGTTTGTTTTATACTAAACTTACTCTAGTTTTGTGGTACAGAAAGTAGTCGCAATATCAAATTGTGGTTTGTGATCATCATCTTTTTTTAGATCTGCGTGCATATATGGATTATATGTACATGGATATGTGAGTTTATTTTTCAAACTGGGTTTTGCTAAATGATGATGTCGATTTTTATATACTTGTAAAGATAAGGCAACTTGTTTTTGTGATATTTGTTTTAATCGTTTCAATGACGAGATTCAACGATATTTTGATAACGTTTTCACACATTTAAGTTCATTTTCATATGGGTATCTAAAAACTATTCCACAAATCATTTCTATTAGTGATGTTAAATCTAATTCAATGTTGTTTAGCGATTTTGGTTTTGATTCGAAAGTGGATTTTAGTTTAAATACATATAAGTGAAACAATGTTGGTGTGCGATAATGGCTAGTGGTGGTGATGAAGGTCACTGGTGTTGGCGATTTTGAAAATATTCTAAGTGGTTTGGTGGTGGTGCTGATTTTTGATTTTTTATATAAGGTGGTGTTGGAGGTGGTTGACGACGGTGGTTTTGAAGGTGGGTGGCGATAATAGTGATGTTGGAGGTCCTTTTGGATGCAAGAAATTATAATTGAATTGAAATTCAAATTCTACGAAATTAGAATTTAGGGTGTGTTTGAGAACCTCAATTCCATGTCTTGGAATTGGAATTGAAAATTTGTTGTTCAAAATTTTCAAAAATTGAACATGAAATTTTTTCAATTCCAATTTCGAGACACGGAATTGGGGTTCCCAAACACACCTTCAATGAATTCCAATTCCATGGTGTTATAATTCAATTGTTTTGTTAAAGTATATAATTCATTTGTAATTCTAGTAGAATCTCAAACCCCTTGTTGGGATCTTAACAAAATTTATAAAAACAGTTTTGTGAAATATAAACAATTAAAAAAAAATTCAAAAATATTATAGTTAAAAAAAAAGAATAAAATCACATAACATCTTTGATAAGACTTAAAAACAATTTTGTGATATATATATATATATATATATATATATATATGCAAGTTTGAAAAAAAAAATCGAGTAAAAAATGCTATTTTAGCAACTCCAAGAGGTAAAACTGTAATTTTAAAAATTATGGACCTAAAAATATTTTTTTAGACAATATAAAGTTCCCTCTGAAATTTGGTTAAATTTCGAGTTAAAATGAACAAGATATGAATTTCAGAGAATAAAATGTGAAATTGGGTGTTAAACGGACAAATTTATAAATTTTTAAAGTATCTATTTTTTTATGTAAAAAAATATTTAATTGAATTATTTTTATATTTTTCAGGTGCTCGGTAATTTGGACAATAAATGATTTGATATGCAAATTTTGTTAGCATATCTCGTGATACGACACGATTGACACAACTGCACTAAATAATTTTTATAAAATTGATGGAGCGTCTGTTGGGGCCGTGCAATAGTTTTTTGGAAAGTTTTGTAAAAGACTCACAACTTTGAAGTTAGGGAAAAAAAATGCAATTATGAAGTCTAAAAGATCAAAAATGCAATTAAAGCTGGTGCTATGAATAGTGAGAAAAATTAGGGACAATAATTAAAAAAAAGACTTCCCATTTGTTTTTAACTCTTCCCAATATTACACGAGATATTTAACAACCCAAATACAACCAATTAAAAGAGTTTCATCCCAACCAACACACCTTACCTCATCGCTTATAAAAAAAATTGTGCTCACAATTTGAGATGTAATTTTTAAGGAGAATTTTAGAGAGTAAAAATTATATTTTGGACGACCAAGAATTGTACTTTTATGGGAAGAGTTTTGTCAAGATTAATTGTGAGACGTAATTATTTGTAAGTTTGATTCATTAATGATAATTATTATTCTTGCTTGTAATTTTTTCATGTCTCTAATTATGCATTCTCTATTAGGACTAGGTCAAATTTATCTTGCTTGATTACTGTATATTTAGTTTAATTTCATTTTCATTCCCGAGTCATTTTAAATGCATTAAAATTTGGTATTAACTTAAACGACACGAGAGTGCATTTTAAACCTTCGAAATTGTGTACTAATTTATATTTTAATTTTTGATGTGAGTATTTTTGATGGGTTATGTTTTTATTAAATTAATTGATAGCTCATTCTTAAAGACTATATTTAAAACTTAAAAGTGAACTTTTTAAGGGAGTAAGGATTTAAGCCGCCTAAAATGAGAGACATTAAAATATTTCAAGAACGTGAATGTTTCATTTTCCAGAATTGAACGTGACGAGAGCTGGTTCATTTTGATTTATAAAATCGGAAATAACACAATTAAATTAATGTGTAATATTAATTAAAAGTGATAAATAGATCCTAAATCCTAGTTTTCTCCCATATTTAGATACATATCTTGTGTTTCTCTCATTACTCATCATTTTCTTTTACTTTAATATTATATCATTATTTTTATCGCTCATTCGTACAGTCTAGTTGGAAAGTTAAAAATATATTATGAATTGATCAAATCTCTGTGGGTTCAACCCGTACTTGTATAAGTTATACTATAATAGCTCATGCACTTGCAATAATTTTTAATTTAACAAATAAGGACACACACACACGTAATTTTTTTAAACCTAGCATAAACATGACCCAAATAAAACGCAACACGACACGATTTTTTCCACATAACACGAACACCACCTAAATAAAATGTGACAACATTAAATCGTATTTTTTTACCTAACATGCACTATTAAAACACAACATGAAATCTCTTTTATCTAATGCAAACTGTAAGGACATGATTTATAAATGTCCGGGGTAGAATCAAGAAATTTTCCAAGTATCCTAGATCACATTTAAGTATGTCTGATACCACTACATTCGGCACGAATCAACGATCATCCTTGACGGCCTTGATCCGAATTCATGCATCCATCATCTTCGTATGTGCATCATGTGTCAAGCAACGTACTCTTCAACAATTTCCACCACTCCACGTATTTATGGTAAAAAATAATTTTTATTGGAGTGTTTAATTATTTGCATGAATAATTGGGAATATTGTTTAAAATAAATTTTCGAAGTTTGGAAGAGGATAAACACGAAGAATCATTTTAAAGGAGTTTTTCTGTGACACGTCAGTGATGTCGTTCGAACGACATCATATCTCGTTCGAACGAGATTCCATCTCGCTCTAACGACACTGTGTTTCGTTCGAACGACGCACCGCCTTAACTTCCTATTTAAACAGTGTTCGTGCCACAAGTTTTTCTAAGTCTGCATATCTCCGTTTCTGCAAAACAGACCATGTTTCCAGACTTCATATTTTAAGGTTTCAATACCATTTTGATTCACAAATATTTCCCAATTCTTTATGTGGATCCTCTAAAACCCAAGGAATATTATACTACTCATCTGGAGTACACTTGTGGAGAAGACGAAGCTTTTCCATTGCTGACCTTCTGGAGTTCTTGCGGCAACTCTTGACTACGACATCGAGACCGACGTCTGAGGGTATTTCGTATGTCATTACTTGTATTTTCATTGTAATCCGTGTAAACCATTATTTACGAAATTATAGTTAAAATAAGATCGTTTTGCCCTTGTGGGGAATTTTTCCTCAACGTTGATTGTCTTGCATGCTTAGATTAATTCTTTATTCAATTATGTTTGTTTGCGAGTATTAAGACTTGTTGGGACTAAAATTGAAATTTAATTAAATAAGTTTGACATTGATTGCTGGCACACTCTCAAATTGGCATCAGAGCCATTTACACAATCTTACCATGTAATTCTTTCGCAATTTTTTTTCTTGATATCAATTTTGTTCTAAAATGAATTATTTTGAAAAAGCTCAATTTCAATTGATAACTCATATCATAAAGTTCTAACTTTTGACGGGTTAAATTATGCCTATTGAAAAGCACGCATAAAATCTCACCTAAAGGCTATTGATGAACGTGTCTGGGTTATATGTGAAATAGGGTGGAGGCCTCCCACTATCACTGTAGAAAATGTAAATACTTTAAAATCTGTGACTGCATGGACTGAGGATGAATTTAAATGGAACACATTTAACTCACGTGGACTTAGTGCCATTTCTGGAGCCGTCACACCAGATGAGTTTCGACGCATTATGACGTGTACCACGTCTAAAGAAGCATGGAATGTTCTGCAACTTACCCATGAAGGCACAAATGCAGTAAACGAATCTAAATTACAAAACTTAACTACTCAGTTTGAAACTATCTCCATGCATGAAAATGAGTGTTTCGATGAATTTTACGCACGTTTATCTTATATCGTGAACACTTGTTTTAATTTATGAGATCATATTCCTGATACTAGGGTGGTTAAGAAAATTTTGAGATCACTGCCTAAGAGATTTATCCCCAAAGTCATTGTGTTAACTTCATTAGGTAATCTGAATACGCTAAAATTAGAGGAGTTAGTTGGAGACATACAGACCTATGAAATTGGCATGTTCCCTAAAATGATAAAATCAAAAGATAAAGGGGTAGCTTTTAAAGCCCATGCCATAAAGAGTGAGGGGTCAAAGTGAGGTGAGTCGTTTAAGAAAAGAGAGGAAGAGATGTCTGATTCTGATTCTGATTTTGACGTAGATAATTTGGTCCTTTTTGCAAAAAAAATCAAGAAATTTATCAAATTAAAGAAAAATATAAATTTTAAAGATAAAAAGATTTTTGAGAAAAATAAATCTGAAAAGAAATTTGAGAAAAATAAAAGGACACCTCTAAGAAAGATAGTGAGAGATGTTTTGAGTGCGGCAGTAGAGGTCATAGGGGGTTTGAGTGTGCAACTAGGTTGAAACGTCAAGAACAATCCAAATCGGCGTTAAACACTACCCTTAATGACGATAGCGAGGTCGAGTCGGTGGACTCTGGAGACGAGTCATCGCATGAATGTAACTTCATCGCATTCATGGATAGTCATGTGGGTACAAATAATGCTCCTCACGATGATGAGGATGCAAGCTCACAGGGACACCTCGACAGTGATAGTAGTGTGGGCTAGGGGGAAGAAGATGCAAGTGAGAGCAAGAGTGATCTCCGACGCGCTTACGCTGATTTATATGTTGACACTTTCAAAACCAAAAAGTGTAACAAAGAGTTAGCTCTTAGGATTGCATATCTAGAGAAGGAATTAGGAGAGATGAGAGAGAAAGAGTCCCTCATATCCACTATGTTGAGAGAGAGAGAGAGAGAGAGAGAGACTGTCTGTGTTGAAAGAGAGAAAGTTTTTGGAGACAGAGAAAGTGTGTTTGTAAAAGAAAAAGGGGACTTGACTAAGCAAGTGGCTGATCTGACGAGTGAGCTTAATTCCTCCCTGGACACTCGAAAGAAACTGGAAGCCTTTGTAGCCCAGCTCACTCAGGACCTTGAGAGAGCCTGGGAAGTCAAGGTAAGAATTGAGGACCGACCTGGCAAGATGGGAAAGATGCTCCTCGCCCCTGCTTTGGGTTTAGGTTAGAGGTCGGGAATAGGTTTTGATGGCGCTTTCACATCCTATACGACATTAGAACCGGTTCCCGAGTTTATTACAAATCCTTATGGACACCCACCTAGAAACCAAAAGAGAGTTCCGCCAAGAAAAGCAAACCGAAGTCGGCCCAAGTCTACATATTTATGTACTTACTACAAAAGAAAGGGCCACCTTCGTGAGTTTTGCTATAGTTTGGATCGAACACGACGTACTTTTACTCCGCCACATGCCACTACTGATCTTGAGAGTCTTAGAGAGCAAGTTGAGTTTCTAGTCGCCACATTGATAACTTTGCTTTTTGTGTGTAGTCGTTGTTGCAAGCCAAGTTAATCAAAATCCTCAAATTACCTGCAAAATATAACAATCTAAAGTGTAGAGGTAAGTAAGTTAGGGTATCAATCCACATCAAGGGGGTAAAGCTAGAGACAAACTCAATTGTAATTCAATTTTTATTTTCTTTTTGGAATTTTTCTTTTTCTATTTTTTTTTTAACTTTTTCAATATTAAAACAATTTTTAGGAGTGATTGTGAAATAACACTAAACTAAATCAAAGATCTAAAAAAGTGACTAAAATAAAAAATAAAGTCTAACACAAAAATATGAGATAAATGAGGTAAATAAATGTGAGAACAATTAAGGAGTGGGATTACACCACAAATTTTAGCTATTCTAACTAATTAATTTAATTATTTGAATTCTCCCAAATTAATATCAAATTTACAAACGAACTCTCGTTGCAAATGTAATTTTAATAGCAACCTTTTAGAATATTAAGTTTAACACCCCACAACTCTAGAAAAATAGATCTACACTTCTTTTAATTAATCACCTGCTAGGATCGATCAATTAAAATTTATGTAAATCTAGAAAATGAATTTTAGAGTTGAAATCCAAGGAATAATACCACACTTAAGAAAATCCTATCTTTAGTTCGAATCTAAAATGGGTATTATAACTAGAATTTTGATTTTCTTTCGGACATTATTTACCCTCTCTCGAGGCGTAAATTTAAGGGTGAGGGATCAAAATTAATATTCAAAAGGAATTTTCAAGTAATCAAACTAATTAAATTAAAATAACATCAAATAAGGGTTTCCCCCCACCCCTTGAAAGGTGATTTAGCCTAACATGGTATGAAATTTGACAAATTAATAATCAAAGGAATAAAATAAATGAGAAGAGAAGAGAACAATCAAACCCAATCTCTTGATGCTTAATTGAACTTCAATCCATGAGTTGAAATTAACATCCCTCAATTTGAATGATCCAAACAAAATTACATCAAAATTTCACTCAAATTAATCCTCTCAATAATTTATTTTTTCCTCACTATCTAAATAAAATAAAATAAAATAAATTCTAACCTAAAAAAAACTAAACTAAAATGGTATTCTCTCTCTAAAACCCTAGATGGGGTTTCTAGCTTCTAATGTATTTATTGAATCTAAAATAAAAACTACAAAATAATAATGAAAAGGAGAGCGGATGAATTCATAATGGACAATTAAATAATAAAAGAGACTTGCTAAAAATGCAAATCCTAACAATATAAAATTGTACATTGGAACTCACCCAAAGAAATAAATTCTAGATCATTAATTTATATTTAGATAATTTCTAAAAATGCAAAATCTCGACATAAAGGAATGATTGCTACATCAATCTATTTTGAAATGATTGCTAAAAATGCAAAAATTCATTATAGAGGGGTGGGGTTGAATTTATCCTAGAGATAAATTTCACTACACACCTCTATATTGAGGTATTTGCTAAAAATTCAAATACCCTATATAGAGGAGTGTAGAGAAATTTATCACACAAGGGTTTAAAAAACTAAGTTGAGATCTTATTAAATGGGGTTTCTTCTTCCTTAAATAGTAGGCATGGAGCATGGGAGTAATTTGGGTAGGAATTAATTGGACATGAGGGGTGTGAGGATAAGTTGGGGTTAAAATAGAGAAATGCACAAATGTGAATGGGTTGTGTGAGGTCATGTGGGAAGTGGGGTGAGGGAATAAAATCATATTTGGTTAAAATAGGTAGTTTGAGGTATTTTAGGTAAAAGGGGTAAAAAGGGTTTTAGATGGCATGTGGGTTAATTTAGTTGACTTGGCCTAGGTTTTTGGCTTTGGCATTTGACAGGTGAGATCGTGGCTTGCATGATGGAAATGGGTCTTAGGTTTTATTTGGGAAATGGGTTGAAATGGTTTCGGTTTTGGTTGGGTTCAAGGAGAGGGTCAATCTCGGGTTTGGAAGTGGGTTTTGTGGTCATGGCAGCGGGTAGCTTCGGGTTGCACAGGAGGAGGTGGGTCGAGTTCGGAGGTCGCCGGCGGGCTGGGTATGGTTGGGTCGCAGGAGGTTGGTATGGCTTATGGCTTTGGGGTAGGGACTGATGGGGTGGAATGAACTCGAGTTTGCATGTTCGATTAGTTTTATTGGAGTTATGGGTAGATGGTTGGTTATGGCAGTTTTAGGAGAGAGAGAGTGGGTGGTGTAGATGATGATGAATAGTAGATGGGGTTTTTTGGTTGTGTGTGGTGTAGTGTATGGTAAGTGTGTGAGGGTGAGGGTGTAGGATAGGTTATTAGGGTTCCGGATAAGTGTGTTTGGGTATAGGGTAAGTTAGTGTGATGGTGTGTGTGTGTTTTATTTGAACCCTTCAAAAAATAAAGACTAAGTAATAAAAATAAAACTAAAAAATAAAAATAAAATAAAACAAAACAAAAATTTAACAAAACTAAAAAAAATAAAAATCAACTAAAATAAAAATGACACGACACGACACACTATACAAACTCTAAAAAAAACTAAATATAACTAAAAAAAATAAAAAATAAAAAAATGAAATAATAATAAACTAACTAAAAATAAAAAAATAAAAGAAAATATAAAAACTAATACACGACGTGCTAAAATTTAAAATATAAAAATCCTAAAAATATATACATGACTCAATAAAATAAAATAAAAAAATAAAATAAATCCTAAAATAAAATGACACGAATAAAATAAAATGGGACAAACTAAACACACACGGTTCGGGACATGTTTAGGTAGATTTAGGGTAGGCTAGGATATGGGACAAGGGTAATTAGCTCCATAATCCGTACAATTACCTTGAAATACGCATTTGAACACCGCAACGTGCGTTCGACCTACAAAATAGACAATAAAGCACATAAGACTTAAATTGCTGAGAATTAGCAACTAAAATAAATTTATTCGGGGTATAAAATGTATACTTTTGGGTGCTTATCACATATCTTAGAGTATAGTATAAGAGTTCCAATGGATTTCTATGCCGTCAGTGGACATTTCCAAAATACCGACTAGAATCAACAATGACAGGGGCAAACATAAGGTTACCACTACCTGGGTACCTAAACTCAACGCAAAATCCCTTATTGCTCATGTTGCTCTTAAAGTGCATAATTCCCTATAGTGGTACTTCGATAGTGGGTGCTCCAGGCACATGATTGGTGACGTCTCTTTGTCTACCTCCCTCGAGGATCATAAGGAAGGTAAAGTCACTTTTGGAGACGGGAGCAAGTCTAGCATAGTAGGATGAGGTACAGTAGAGTTACCAGGATTTCCTAAGCTAGAGAATGTATTGTACGTCAAAGGAGTGAAGGCAAATTTACTCATCATTAGACAGCTGTGCGACGTTGACCTTGCAGTAAATTTTGACCGAAACAAATTCCACGTCTATGATCAAATAGGTAAAATTTTATTTCATGGGGTGAGGACTAAATACAATTGTTATGGGGTCATGCCTGAGTTCTCATTTGTCTGCAACAACTCCACGATCACTTCTTTGGATCTGTGGCACCAACGTCTAGGTCATGTGAACTTTCGAGATTTGGAAAAGTTAGCCAAAAAGTACCTATTATGTGGCTTACCATCGCTTGGAAAGCCAACTTTCGCAGTTTGTGGACCCTTCCAGTTGGGAAAGCAAATTCGTAGCCCCCATCAGAAGTTGAATTCCATTACCACCTCTCTCATTCTTGAGTTGATACATACTGAGAGTTTAGGTGGTAAGAGGTACATACTCGTGATGGTAGATGATTTCTCACGCTAATATATTATAGGATTTCTGCGAGAGAAATACGATCCTGTGGACTTTCTTATGACCAAGTGTCGTGTCCTGCAAAATCAACACGGTGTCACTATCAACAGAATACGTAGTGACAAAGACACCGAGTTTAAAGAAGCAAAAGTAGATCTTTTCTGTGATAGCCTCGGAATCAAGCACAAATATTCGGCCGTTAGGACTCCTTAGCAAAATGGAATTGTTGAGAGGAAGAATCGGACGATTCAGGAGATGGCTAGATCTATGCGTTTGGGTCGTAATGTTGCAAGAAGATTTTGGGCAGAGGCGGTGTCTACCACATGCCACATGGTGAATAGGGTATATCTTCGTCCACACACTCTTATGACGCCCTACGAATTATGGATTGGAAAGAATCCCAACCTTTCATATTTTCGAGTCTTTGGGAGCAAATGCTACATCCTACAGGATAAAGAGAAATTAGAAAATTTTGACTCCCGGAGCGACGAGGGGATATTTTTAGGTTATTCATTGTCTAGTAGAGCTTATCGGGTGTATAACCTGAATAGCTCTAAGGTTATGGGGTCAATAAACGTCACTCTGCAAGATGACGAACCACCGACGTTTATTGATTCTAACCTTTTGGGTGAGGATGATGCACTTACTGATGATCTTGTTATGCCTCCCACACCCAGAGTGGATCCCATTCCTGACTTAGGGGACACTCCTGCTTGGGTTTGCAAGAGTCATGATCCTTATACTATATTAGGAGACCCCACCCTTGAGATCAAGACTCGGGCTCAGCTAGAGAACGTTGTTAGCCATGTCTGCTACACGTCCAAAGCGAGCCTAAGAACTATAAGGAAGCACTCAAAGATGAATACTGGATATATGCTATGCAGGATGAGTTGCTTCAGTTTAGAAAGAATGATGTCTCGGAACTGGTCCCCCGACCTAGTGAGACAAATGTGATAGGTAGCAAGTGGGTCTTCAAGAATAAGGTGGATGAGATCGGTACCATTATTCGAAATAAGGCTAGGTTGGTCACTCAAGGCTACACACAGATTGAGGGTGTAGACTTTAACTAGACATTCGCTCCTGTTGCGAGGCTTGAGTCCGACCGCTTACTACTCGCCATTATATGTCATCTGAGCTTCAAGTTATATCAAATGGATGTCAAGAGTGCCTTTCTGAATGGAATTCTACAGGAGGAGGTTTACGTGGAACAACCAAAAGCATTTGAAGACCCCAAGTACCCTGATCACGTCTACTATCCGAGGAAAGCCATGTATGGTTTGAAGCAAGCACCCCGTGCTTGGTACGAAAGGCTTACTTCCTATCTCTTAGCTAATGGCTTCAAAAGAGGGGGAGTTAATATGACGTTGCTCGTCAGGAGAGATAACGGTACTATTTTGGTTGCCCAGATCTATGTGGATGACATAGTCTTTGGATCCACGTGCTTCCAGCATGCTCAGCACTTTAAGGAGGAGATGAAGAGTGAGTTTGAGATGAGCATGGTTGGTGAGCTTACTTTCTTCCTTGGTCTCCAGGTTCGTCAGCTCGAGGATGTGATGTTCATCTACCAATCCAAGTATGCTAGAGACCTTATGAAGAAATTTGGTCTAGATTCCGCTAAGCACGCACGTACACTAATGAGTACCTCAACTAAGATTAGTAAGGACACTTTAGGCAAGGACGTAGAGAAAACCTTGTATCGAAGTATGATAGGTAGTCTTCTCTACTTGACTGCCAGTCATCCCGATATAGCCTTTAGTGTTGGAGTCTGTGCGCGATATTAGGTGTACCCGAAAGAGTCACACTTACTCGCTCTTAAACGTATTATCAAATACGTTAGTGGGACTCTCTCACTTGGCATTTGGTATTTCTTTGATACCAGTGACCGTTTATCCGCCTAATCGGATGTCGATTGGGCCAGGGATGTAGATGGATGTAGGAGCACTTCTGGTGGGTATTTCTTCTTTGGTTCTGCTCTTGTCTCTTGGTTGAGCAAGAAGCAAAACTCCATCTCTTTGTCCGCTGCGAAGGCTGAGTACATAGCCGCCGGGAGTTGTTGCATGCAACTTCTGTGAATGAAGCTGTTATTGGAGGATTATGGGATATCACAGGACACCATGACTATTTCCCATGATAACACGAGCGCGATACACATATCTCGTAATCCAGTCCAGCATTCGCGCATAAAACACATTAGGATACATGAGCACTTTATCCGTGATCTTGTAGAGGAAAAGGTCGTATCTTTGAGTTTTGTATCTACCGACCTCCAGTTAGCCGATATCTTCATGAAGCCTTTAGATGCCCTTAGATTCGAAAGTCTTAGGAAGTCTTTAGGAATTTGCATAGTTGACTGAGTGGTGGTCACCAGGTCTAGAGAAGGATACACTTTTCTTTTATCATATAATTTGATTCCTATCTCTAGATTGTATCTTTCGTATATTTATTTGTTTGATTTTTTATTTTAAAAAAAAATTAGAAAAAGACAAAAAGATTTAATTTTTATAAATTTTTTTTGAAAAACCTCAAAAATAGTTTTTTTTTGTTTTGTTTACATCGTTTATGGATGAACACTTAAGATAACCATAGTCACAACTTAATTCCATTTTTCACGTGACTGTTTGATAGTGATTTGAGATGCTACATCATTTCATCCATGTGCTTTACATTGATTGGAGTCTTTGAGATGTGATTCGTGATATCTTCTACATGTTTGGCTCCTTATCTCCTTTTTTCACACATGCACGGTATTATTTGAGTATTGTACTTGTCTATCACATATTGGCTTGAGTGTTTCCATCTCAATTATGTCTATCCAACGACTCAAAAGCGATAAAACAAGATAAATAAAAGGTGTGCATGTTTTAAACCGTTTGTCGTGAGTCTGTTTGATTTTTATAAATGGTGAAAGGATACGAAGGGAACACTTTTATCCTTTGCGATTAAGCCGCCGTTTAAATTGGACCTAAAAAATTGAGGAATTTTAATTATCCGGGGTCCAAAGAGGTTTAAAAAATCCCAAAAATATTGAATGGCAATAAAAAGAAATATATGCCAATAATGGGCCATTAGGTTGATTCACCAATTCTCTAATGCTTGAGAATTTAGATCACCTCAAAAAGAAAATAAATATGAGTGAGTTTGGTTGCAGAATTAAAACGGCTTTGCACGTCCTTAAAAATTCTTGAAAAAGCATGAAATCGTTTTGGACGTTATTGGTGTGGAAATCACTTTGAGATTTGATTTGATGATTTGATCGAGTCAATTTCTTTTAATTCCCCAATTTTTACACCAAAGGATGATGTTGAGTTTATTCGTTAGAAATATCCAATATTCATCATGCACATATGTTATGGTTGTATGTATTGATTTTTATGTTTAATTTGCTCACATCCCTTCATTTTCGCTATTATGGACTTGGTTGTTTTGGTGTTCTTTCATGGTGTAATTTTGTTTGCTTTAAAAAAAATCAAGAAGAGAAAGTTTATTTCCTTTTGACATTCTCCATTTGCATTACGTATGTTCTTCATATCTGTCTATTTGGGACATCATAAAAAGGGGGATAACGAATTATGGGGGAGAATTGCTTGTTTGTTTATATAATATTTTTCTTGTTCATAATTGACATTTGTTTCTGCTTATCATTATATTTCAAACTGTTGCGCGTCATTGGTCTTTGTTTCTTGTCTCATGTGTGTAGGTATTAAAATGGAGAATCATTTTTTGCACACCCTGATGATGACAAAGAAAGTTTGAAGAGTTGAAGATTTGAAAATGAAGACACACATTTAGTATTTCCAGTTTTCGAGTTTAATGGGGATATTTGATTGTAGGTCAGTTTGTTTATTTTTGGCAGCATAATTCGGCTATTTTTATGTATGTACCGGCATAGACATGGGGGGAGATTTGGAAGGACATGATTTATAAATGTCCGGGGTAGAATCAAGAAATTTTCCAAGTATCCTAGATCACATTTAAGTATGTCTGATACCACTACATTCGGCACGAATCAACGATCATCCTTGACGGCCTTGATCCGAATTCATGCATCCATCATCTTCGTACGTGCATCATGTGTCAAGCAACGTACTCTTCAACAATTCCCACTACTCCACGTATTTATGGTAAAAAATAATTTTTATTGGAGTGTTTAATTATTTGCATAAATAATTGGGAATATTGTTTAAAATAAATTTTCGAAGTTTGGAAGAGGATAAACACGAAGAATCATTTTAAAGGAGTTTTTCTGTGACACGTCATTGATGTCGTTCGAACGACATTGTATCTTATTCGAACGAGATTCCATCTTGCTCGAACGACGCCGTGTTTCGTTCGAACGATGCACCGTCTTAACTTCCTATTTAAACAGTGTTCGTGCTACACGTTTTTCTAAGTCTGCATATCTCCGTTTCTGCAAAACAAATCCTGTTTCTAGACTTCATATTTTAAGGTTTCAGTACCTTTTTTATTCACAAATATTTCTCAATTCTTTATGTGGATCCTCTAAACCCCAAGGAAGATTATACTACTCATCTGGAGTACACTTGTGGAGAAGACGAAGCTTTTCCATTGCTAACCTTCTGGAGCTCTTGCTGCAACTCTTGCCTACGACATCGAAACCAATGCCTGAGGGTATTTCGTATGTCATTACTTGTATTTTCATTGTAATCCGTGTAAGTCGTTCTTTACAAAATTATAGTTAAAATAAGATGGTTTTGCCCCCGTGGGGGATTTTTCCTCAACGTTGATTGTCTTGCATGCTTAGATTAATTCTTTATTCAATCATGTTTGTTTGCGAGTATTAAGACTTGTTGGGACTAAAATTGGAATTTAATTAAATAAGTTTGACATTGATTGCTAGCGCACTCTCACAAACACGGACACGACATGATGCGATTTTTTTACCTAACATGAAAACGATCCAAATAAAATGCGACATGACTTGAAATCATATTTTTTACCTTATTTAAACACGCAACACAACACCACTTTTTATTTTCACGAAATGCAAACAAAACCTTATTAAAACGTGTCACGGCATGAAATTTCATTTTTTTTACTAAAGTCATACGCGACGAATTTAAAATATGACACCTTTTTTTAACTAGCATAAAGATGACCCCAAATAAAATACGACACAACATGACATATACATGTCTATATATAATTTATAAATGCATAATACTTATATATATATATATATATATCAGTGTTCTAAAAAACTCGCCTAAGCTTAAGGCTTGGGAGAAACGTCCCGCCTTAAGTCTTTTACGCCTTATTTTTGGTAAAAGGCTTAAGGCGCACTTTTTTTTTAAACAAAAACGGTTTAGTGAAACAATATTGCCTTTTAAAGACTTTTTGTTTTAAATCGGACCAATATCTCCTTCAAAAAATTCAAAAGACAAATGGTATCCCAAACCTCTCGGCCCCTCGTCCAAAAAAACGCGCGTTTTTTCTTTTTCTTTTTTGTTTTTTCTTGGTATTTAAAACAAATAATATTTTAGTTTGCATATATTCAGACATATTTTAAGGTATGTATCATTTTAGTATTTTTAATAGCCTTGGTATAGTTAAAAATGTTAAAATATATTAAAAAATGCCTAAACGCCTTTTCACACCTAAGCCCTCCTAAGCTTCTAAGGCATAAGGCTTGGCCTCGACGCCTCGGTCATGCCCCGCGTATTTTAGAACCTTGATATATATATATATATTGTTGGTGAAATTATCCTGCAGTAAATGATCCCAAACAATTACGATCAAACGGAATGAAACCAGTCAAACGATCTCATGACATGAGTATTTACATGGTTCAATAACGGCCTCGGGGTGTTTCTTACTTTTTATTACTTTTTTTCTGGATAACCATAATTAAATGCCCCTTTTCCCTATGGTAAGGGTTACATTTAGAGGGGAAGAAGAGATGGTGTCGTGCAAGGTTCTGAAATTTGTTGATAAAGTTGCCGTTTGATTGTGCTGATATATCCCCGAGATATTTGTGGGTGGGATTGTCCTTCGTCATTATCTTGAGCTGCGATCCTTTATCCAATCGCATTGAACCGGTATTTATCTGTCCTGAGTTATTCGGGATGCTCGGATAATTCTCCCAAAATTTCCCCCGACGACATATGGCTTGAATTATGTGGAGAGGTTGAAAAGTAAGTTGGATGGACGAGATGGTTGGTCACAGTTTGAGATGGGGTTTTTCTACTCTTGGAAAAACTTATTGGATGGAGGTTTTGCTTTTTTTTTACCCGTTGGGCCCTCGAAGGGCGTGTTTTTAATTTCTCACGTTAGTTAGGGGCACGCTGGTAAAAATCCCTCTTAAAAACCGAAGCATCTTTGTTAATTATGACCTTGGGCTCTATTGTAAATGATGAGACACCTCAAAATTTGAACCAAGTTATCAAAACATTTTTTACCATCATTTTTCTACATCACTTCAACTATTCAAAGCACCAGAGGTTTATGCAAATTTCTTCACTTGTAAGTTTCCTTCTCTCTCATACCTTTAACTTTTTTGAAACAATAGTCTAATTCTCCTCATTTTCGTCGCCTTTTCCTTATGTTCTTTGAGAAAAATGATTTATGTCTTGAATGATAGGACTTTAGGGGAATTTAGGAAGAGATAATCCCTTCCTGATTGGGTAAATGTAGAGTGTGTTGGTATTCCAAATGTGGGGACTTTAGGGGCATTTTTCTTACCACCATTCTTAGTCGTCTTCGAGCTCCTGTTGTTATTCTAGGTGCCGACGACCACATCTTCCACCTTTGCATACTTTTTTATGCAAAGACATGAGGTCGTTAATGGTGTTCGCCTCCTTCTTAGTGTGGGACCGATGTAACATAGATCCGCTGGGCAGCCCTATCTTGAATGAGGAAACAACGACCTATTCGAAACAGTCCTCAACCTCTTTGTAAGTTTCCAAGTGCCGCCTAACATATTCCTACAAGGTTTCCTCGGGATTTCCTCATTGTCAGGAGATAATCGATTCTCTTGGGATGGGCGCTGCTGGTGATGAACCGAGCAGTGAAGGATTTAGCGAGCTATTTGAAGTTGTTAACCGAATCGTGTGATAACTTCTCAAACCATTTTTGCACGACATCCCTCATATTGTAAGGGAATGTGGGGCACATAAAAGAGTTATTGTGATTCCACAAGGTCATAGCTTTCATGTATGTGGTCAATAAGGTCAGTCATTCCATCATAGATTTTGAACCAGGGTATTGCAAACTTCTTGGGGGGCTCTGGCTCTTCAATTTCCCTTAAAAAAGGGGATTACATTTGGGATATAAGGGCCCTCTTGACTAGTTCATTGATGGATCTATACCCATAATTAGCGGGGTGTTGATCCATCTCTTTTCTGACGAGACTGTGGATATCGTGTGTATGATGTCCTACCTCTTGATCTTGTTGTTGAAGACAGAAAATGGCCAAAGAATGTTCCATACTCCTCAAAGTTCGAAATATGAAACATTGGGGGCTTCTGTTGATACCAAAATTAATATGCTGATGTGGACTAATAATACGAAGACACGTGTCAATCTACGTGGCACAATAGCAGCGAGGAAGATCATTTCCCGACCAGCCATGTTTCTTTCCGAGCAACGAGAATACACCGAGGAACTCTATCACACCGAGGAACTCTATCACACCGAGGAACTCCAACGCACCGAGGTACTCTAATGTTCCGAGGAACTCCTGATCAGTGAACAGTTATGGCGGTCCGAGCTGCATCTCGGTCGTATCATTGAGTGCCAGATAATCAACAGCTCAGATATTCATTGAATGCTTATATTCTTGGCACGCACTCTGCATTAAATGTATTACCCTTTCATATGTATGTCATTTAATGTATCGAACCTTTCATGTACAGCCTCAAGGCTATAAATACCATGTATCATCCTCATTCAAGGGGACCGGAATTTCTTGAGAGAACTTGTAATCAAGAATTCCATAAACACTCAGCAATAACATAACAGTGGACGTAGGCTTTATTCCTAGCCGAACCACTTTAAAAATATTTGTCTTATTTATTTATCTGTGATTGAATAATTAGAGCAATCTAGTTTTTTACATCAACACTTGTCATGTCGAACGACTCTCGTTCTAGGAGTGTTCTTATTCACGACGTGAACTCCTTCCTCGGCTACGATTTTTACTCACGAGAGGGCTTCGTGTTCGACCATGTCACTTGCATTTGTCTCTGTGGAGATCTCGCTTCATCCTTTCTAGACATCGCTGCAAACATGCATTTTCTTCCTTTTGGAGGTGCATGGTCACCTCCTGCTAGCGAAGCTAATGTTCGTAGGCATTAACCAACCGTTCGATCTAAGGTGATCTAGGATGCTCGTTGCTCTGCTCAGAGTATGGCTTTTGTGGGCGATAACGCTCATGAGGAGCATCATGACTCATGTTGGAGTAGATTTCTGATCTCACCCTGGGTGTCGGAAGCCCATCTTGGTTGTTGCCATTAAACAAAGAGGTGTACTGTGCAGGTGAGACGTGGCTGTTTATTGGTTCTAATTATTCAAGAAAAGAAAACTCGTTTCCCACAGACGACACCAATTGTAGGTGCAATTATCCTATGATAAATGATCCCAAAAAATTAATATCAATCATAATGGAACTAGTCAAACGATCACATGGAATGTGTATTTACGTGGTTGGGTAATGGCCTACGTCCACGGGGTATTTTTATTTCTGCTTACTTTTTTTCTTTCTAATAACCAGAATTACATGCCCCTTTTCCCTGGGGTAAGGGTTACATTTATAGGGAAATAAGAGATGGTGCCGTGCAAGGGTCTGGAACTTATTGATAAAATCGTTGTTCTATTGTTTTGATCTTCTCCAGAGATCTTTGCATGTGGGGTTCTCCTTAGACATTATCTTGAGTTGTGATCCTTTATCCAATCGTGTCAAACTTATATTTATCCGACCCTAGTTATTCGGGTTGTTCGGATAATTCTCCCTATATATATAACTTTTTTTTGTTAAATGTAAAAGTTATAAAATAACGCCAAAAGTACCAAAAGATATATATAACTTCAGATGTGATAACTACATACACACACACACATACACACCACACACACACACACACACACACACACACACACACACATATATATATATATATATATATATATATATATATATATATAGAGAGAGAGAGAGAGAGAGACTCTCCTGTAAGGACTCCTTATGGTGCAGATCCCGATACATACAATTCTTTTTAAATAGTAAAAAAATGAATTTTTAGATGAATCTTCATGGATATGATATCCACGGTGAGAAGATCATCTCCAATTTTTTTAATCAAAAAAATCAATAAAAAACCGTTGAGATGAGGTGATATGTAAAAAAATTGTATAAATATTCATTTTTCGACCGTTAAAATGTTGGCAATCATGTCACCCACTTTTTGATTGAATATTTTAATGAAACTTCATGGATATGATTTCGATAGTGAGAATATCATATCCATGAACTTTCATAAAAAAATTCAATCAATAATACGGTTGACGCCGACCCAACATTTCAACGGTTGAAAATGCACATTTTTACCATTTTTTTACATATCATCTCATCTTAACGTTCTTTTATTGAATTTTTTGACGAAAAAAATTGGAGATGGTCTTCTCACCGTGGAGATCATATCCATGAAGTTTCATCAAAAAATTCATTTTTATGGTATGTACCGAGGTTTGCACCTTAAGGAATCCTTACACGAGACTTTCTGTATATATATATATATATATATATATATATATATATATTCACATCCACTACTCAGACAACCAACCTAGTACACAAGACAGGCTGCCCGACCCAACTCAAAGTCAATTATGGCTTGACCATGTATTTGATACGCGGTCAAATATACTAAGATAAACAGGAATTGGTCCCCAACAATCTTAGAAAGATATATTCAGGGGCACTTATGTAGTTATCTAATAAGATCACTGAGTTCCTTGAACAACTCAACCTCTACATTTATACGCTTATAAATTGTAAACCCTGACCCGGGGAAAAGGGATGTAACCATAAACTATTTAGAGATATTAATAAGAACAATAGACTCTCCGTGGACGTAGGCAAGTTGTTGAACTACGTATATTCTGTGTTGTGTGATTGACTGATTATTTCATATTTGATATTGCTTCGTAAATCCTTTATTGTTATATTTTCTGCTTTCACAAGTGGTGTCGCCTGTGGGAACGACTTGTTATTCTTAAGAAAGAATTTATCAAAACGAAAGCCAAGATGACTCACCACAGTAGCAACCTCCTCCAAGCTTGCGATGTACAGGAAGAATCTGTCCAACCCAGGGTTAGGTATGAGATTCGCCAACCACATAATGAAAGGTTTCGCCAAGAAAGGAAACCTCTAGAAGAGCGTTATGGACCACCTCGATCTACTCAGATCTCCAGGATGGCCGATGCCTATGAAGCCAGGCTCCTAGAACAAGAGGAGGCAACTCGCCTCCAAATAAAAGAAAACGATCGCCCCGAATTGAAAGAATGGAGAGAGATCTCCATATAAATCCCAGGAGATTCCATAATAGGTCTACCAGCCCTCAGGCGAGGAAGTCTCACAGCCGAAGAAGGAGACCAAGGCATGAGCTGGATCTTTCTCAGCACAGCAGGACAGAGCGTGCTAGACACGAACTGGCCGACTATAGAGGCGCCACAGATATAATGATCGTCAAAACAATGACCTCAGGAATTTAATTCACAGAGAGATAGATCAACATCCAGTTAACTGTGGAGCCAGGTCCACCAAAGAGCTATCCCGAAAAGCTTTCAATACTCAGATTAAATCCCTTTTTTTAAGGGAGATTGAAGAAGAAGTGCCCTCGAAGAAGTTCGCTGTCCTGAGGTTCAAGACATATGATGGCAAGATCGATCCTATTGATCATGTTCACTAGTACAGACAAGCCATGACCTTGTGGAGCCATAATGTCTCCCTCATGTGTAGGATCTTCCCTTCTAGCCTACGATGTAGCACATAAGTGGTTCAAGAGGCTGCTATATAGGTCAATCAGGAACTTTCCAGCCCCCGCAGAGGCTTTCACAGCTTGTTTCATTACTAGCAGCAATCACCCCAAAAGAATGGACTCTTTGCTTACAATGAAAAAAATAACACATAAAAGCCTCTGCGACTATGTCAAATGATTTTAGGAGATCTTCAACGAAGTGGAGGATTACTCGGATAAAGTGGTCGTAGCATCCTTTAAAATAGGTCTACCAACCACTTCCTTGTTGTATCAATCCCTAAAGAAGAAAGAGACGAATACCATCGATGACCTGATTGCGCGTATTGAAAAATACGCCAAGGTTGAAGACGTGGTTCACGCCGTCATAGGGGATAACGATCGCGCAAAAGAAACCAAAGGAGGGAACAAGAATGACGCTCCAAAGAAGGGAGGCAAGAACGGGGGAAAAAATGGTTCCAAGAATGGAGGTAAGGAAGATCCTCTAAAGACGTTATAGGTTGTTAACACGGTCTTCAAGGAACCCATCTAAAAAATCTTAAGTAAGATCAAAGATTATCCGTTTGTCAAGTGGCCTAAGAAGATGGGCGGTGACCCGATAAAAAAAAAATAATGCGCTAAGATGCACATTCCACAAAGAGGGAGGCCACCTGATAGGCAGCTGCAAAGCACTGAAAACACATCTAAAGGAACTTGCCTAAGTTGGTCACTTAAACGAGTATGTGGAGAAGAAAGCTAGAAAAGTCGCAGCCAATAGCGACTAGAAATCTGACAATGTCCTTGATGATGATGTTGGGAATGAGTTTGTAGTCTTCTATAGAGCGTCCGACCTAAAGCAGATCTAAGGGAACTCTGTTCGAATGGAGCTTTAGAAAGTCACCGCAGTCATGGAGACATTATAAATAGATCCGGCGAAGAGCGAGGCTGACAAACGTCGGCGATAAGAGGACGTCGACTATACTAAACACATCGTCTTCACAGAAGAGGACTTGGTTGGGGTAAGAACCCCGCATCATGATGCACTCGTGATCACCCTTAGGATCGCGAATTGGGATGTCAACAAGCTACTAGTGGATCAAGGAAGTTCATCAAAAGTAATGTACTTGGAACTGTTCCATAAGTTAAAGCTCAATCTGGCTGATTTAAAGGAGGCGACCATTCTGCTGGTTGGCTTCGTGGGGAAGATGACAATGCCAATAGGAAATATAGTCACGCCGATCAAGGCAGGGAACATCTCTAAACTGATCGAGTTCCTGGTGGTTGACATTGACTCACCGTACCATGCTATTTTGGGCAAGGTATGGTTGCATGCTATGAAAGTTATCCCATCCACTTACCACCAGAAACTTAAATGTGTCACCGATTGGGGCCTGGTCAAGATCCGTAGTAACCAGGCGATCGCCAAAAAATGCTTCATAACTGCCATTTATCCCAGAAGAAGAAAAAAGAAGATAAAGTAGTCCTTCCAGATGAGACACAAGAGGGCATCACTCTCTCTAAATATCAATTACGATACGACCGACCAGGAGTGGAAGAGACCAGGGTCCATCCCGTTGACAGGGTCATCGAAAGACTAGAAGAGGTTGAGGCCGATAACAAATCGACTAACCGAAAATTTCTAATCGGAACCACTCTCGCAGATGACTAGAAGAAAGAGTTGGTTACTTTTTTGAGAATTAATCTTGATGTCTTTGCATGGGAACCCTACGATATACCTGGGATTGATCCCAACCTAGCCTGCCACCGCCTACATGGAGACCCAACCTTCAAGCCGATCACCCAGAAAGCGTGTCGAACAACTCTTAAGAAGGCTAAAGCAGTGGAAAATGAAGTTAGGAAATTACTGGATGCAAGTTCCATTAGGGAAGTTAAGTTTCCTAAATGATTGTCCAACCCAGTGGTTGTATGGAAAAGTAATGACAGTTGGAGAGTTGGTATCGGTTTCACAGATCTTGACCAGGACTGCCCAAAGGATAGTTTCCCCCTATAAAAAATTGACCAGCTGGTCGACGCCACCGCAACACGTGAAAGAATAAGCTTTCTGGATGCCTATTCTGGGTATCATCAGATCCCATTGTTCGGCCCCGACCAGGACAAAAAGTCCTTCATAACTTCAGTAGGTTTATACTATCATAAAGCCATGCCGTTTGGATTAAAGAACGCAGGGACAACCTATTACAGACTGGTCACAAAGATGTTCAAATAACAAATGGGTTATGCAATGGAAGTGTATATCGACGATATGCTCGTCAAGAGTAAAAATAAAAGAAATCACCTCCAAGACCTAGCTACAACCTTTGGAATCCTCGGGAAGTAACTTAACGCAAACAAGTGTTCGTTCGGGGTCCATTCTAGGAAATTCCTCGATTATTTAGTCAGCCAAAGAGGGGTAGAGGCCAATCCAGACCAGATCGACGCAATTACCAGGGTTCAATCACCGAAGACACTGCGAGGTGTTCAGAAGCTCACATAGATGCTCGCAACCCTCAATCACTTCATCTCCAAGTCATTAGAACACTGCCGACTTTTTTTTAATTGCTAAGAAAAGATGAGGGCCTCATATGGAATGACAACTGCTCAAAGACTCTGTAGGAGATCAAATCCTACCTCAGCAAACCACCTTTACTGGTAATTCCCAAAGATGGAGATCTTATGTACCTTTACCTCTCCGTAATGGGTCACACCCTTAGCCCGGCCTTAATGTGCGAGAAGAAAGGAAAACAATACCTCGTCTACTACACCAACAAAACACTGTTAGAAGCAGAATAACACTACTTGCCCTTCAAAAAAGTTAGCATACGCCCTCGTAGTTGCCTCGAGAAAACTGAAACACTATTTTTAAGCACATTCGATCAAGGTAATCACTTCTTTTCCCCTAAAAGCTGTTGTTCAGAAAGCCGACCTCTTTGGGCGCTTATCCAAGTGGTCAGTAGAGTTTGGAAGATTCGATATTCACTTTCAGCCCAAAACAACAATCAAGGGGAAAATCCTCACTGATTTAATCACAGAATTCATGGGAGACCAGCCCGCCAAGGAACAATTAATGGAGCAATCAACACCTAAGGAAGAACAATCTTATGATCGAACCCTTTACGTTGATGGAGCCTCCAACTACAAAGGGGAAGGAGTGAGGTTTGTAATACTTATGCCAGAAAACACTCTCTTTGAGCAGTGGATAAGATTGGGGTTCTAAGCCTCCGACAATAAAACTGAGTACGAAGCATTTATCGCTGGCCTATGCAAAGACAAATTACTGGGGGCGAAGCATCTGAACGTGTTCGGTGACTCCAAATTGGTCTCTAATCAGGTAAGTGGGTATTTTAACACAAAAGATGACAGGATGGCAACCTATCTCATGGTTGTACGATAACTCATTACTAGATTTGAGGAAGTCAACACTCAGCAGTTCCCTAGAGGTCAAAATAGTCACACTAACGCCTTAGTATCCATAAGCTCGATAGTGGACTCCGACCTTAAAATAACTTTCACTGTAGAGTTCCTCGACCAACCTAGCATCAATAAGGCAACAGTCGCTGAGAAAATCCTCTTCATAGAAAAAGCTCCTAGCTGGATGGATCCAATCACCGCCTATCTACAGAACTAAACACTCTCGATGATTAGAAAATAGCTCATGAAGTAAGGGTAAAGGCAGCTCGGTTCCATCTTGATCCAGGGGTAAACTCTACAAGAGATCAATCACAGGCCCCTACCTCCAGTGCGTTCACCCACTAAATATCGAGCTTAGTGAACTTCATGACGGTATATATGGGAGTTACACCTGAGGCAGGTCTTTAGCCTTCCGAGCAATCAAAGAGGGCTATTGGTGGCCATACATACAGAAATACGTGACCACTTATGCTCAGAGGTCTGAAAAATGTCAGAAATACTCATCTATGGCTCATTAACTAGCCAGCGACCCGAAGGCCTTAACCAACCCATGGCCATTACCACAATGGGGATTAGATAAAGTGGGACCACTACCTGCCGTACCTGTAAATCACAAGTATTTGTTGGTCACCACAGATTACTTCACTAAGTGGGTAGAGGCAAAACCACTAGCAAACATTCGAGATGATGACATGATAAGATTCATCTGAAAGAACATCTTAACACGCTTTGGGGTACCAAACGCTATCATTACTGATAACGACACGCAATTCGAAAGTGGTTTCTTTCAGAACTTCTACGATGAATATGGGATAAAGCACCATTTCAGCTCAATAGCATACCCCCAAAGCAACGATCAAGCAGAAGCTTCCAATAAGACCATGCTCGATGGTCTGAAGAAAAGGATGGAAAAGGCAAAAGGTGCTTAAGTATATGAATTGCCCCATGTCATCTGGGCCTATCGTACTATACTGAGAAGATCGACTGGAGAAACACCTTTCCCATTGACATATGGAATGAAAGTCGTCATCCCACTTGAAGCAGGTCTCCCCACGATGAGAACCAACCTGGTAGACCAGGGGCTAAACAATGATGCTTTATACGCTGGACTTGACTTAACAAACGAACGTAGGGAGCAGGCCATGATCAAGCCCACTTCTTATCAGCAATAACTGGCCAGGTAATACAATAAGAAAGTCAAACTGAGGAGATTCCAAGTAGGAGACTATGTCCTAAGGAAATTCCTCAGCAGTGCTGAAAACCATCAGATGGCAAACTGGGGCAAAAATGGGAAGGACCTTTTAAGGTAATAAGGGACGACCTTCAAGGAGCTTATCAATTTGAAACACTGGAGGGCAGGGAGATACCAAGAGCATGGAATGCAACCAATATAAATAAGTTTTACTTTTAAATCTTCTTGACCTTTACTAACACGTTTAGTTTATGCAAATTTTTTATTTTCAAGACTTATGTTCCTGGGACAATATTTAATGAATAAAGGCCGAATTTGCCCCTTCACTTTTATACTTTTGCATTGGTTGCTTAACTCCTATTGGTAACATCTCATTAATACTCACCCTTTCCAATTGATATCTCCTTCGTGCATAACTAAATTCCTAAGATTACGGTAAGTTGTTCAACTTGTTTTCAAATCAGAGAACTTAACATGCTGAATAAGGTTCGTAGCAATTATAGCAAGTCAATAAACTTATTTCAATTACTACATCCCTCAGGTTCTTGTTGTACACACAAGGAATCTTAGGGATCGCCCCGGCGATCATAAAATCCCTACAGGTAATCCTTAGGCAACAAAGCCAACTTATGATGGTCGTCTACTTTGTTGGTCGTAAAAAACCATCTCGAGCGGATGGCCTAGCTGCATTCTCGCCATCATCTGACTTAGGCATAAAGGTGTGTGATGACACAACCTAAAAGGTAAAGTAGATGGAATGACATTGTCAAAACATGTTGGACTGAGAGAATGTATAAACACAAAACAACACTATCTTTCAATACCATTTAGTCAGCGGAAAATCTCAAACAAAAAAATGTTCGATTAAGTGTTACTCAGTAAGAATGTTTAGTCAGCACAGGCTCAAAACATTAAAAAAAATATATAGTAAATATAACTTTTTCATTTAAATGGAAAGTTACATTTACATTAAAACCAGAATATATAAAAGATTCACGACGGCCCAGGATGGCGAGCAAGATAGTCTGTAACGCCTGCTCTCCGACCATCATCTGGGTGAGGCACAAGATATTCGCCTGCATCTTCTAAGTAATGTTCTAGAAGCTAAGTAGGAATAATATCTACTGGGATCCACCGGTCATCCCTCGAAAAGGGATTATGGCGATAAGCGGGGCAGTTGATCTGGTATCTATACCACATGTTAGAATCCTTATCCATTTTTTATTCCCTAAGGGTATTGAGACACCCTCGAGAAAAGGTAAGGTCCTTTGCCTCCTTCAACCTCATTGGGATATCCGTCCAACCTTGGCCATAACCATTTTCCCAGACCTATCGAGGACCCCTTTCGGAATAAATGTCTCAACCTTGTCACATCCCTATGGAGTCTGACAACAATTACATATGCTCGTCAAACATCTCCTTTGAGCTCAGCAACTTTCCTGGACGACGAGGAAGATCCTCGCAGCACTAAATAAGACCCCTATAGGGCGTTCTCCTTCAGCCGATCAATCTCCTTTTTCAAATCATTATTCTCCCTTTGGATCGACTCACTCACTTGATTCATTTCATTGGAATCTTGAAGTCTGGCCTTCAAACCTTTTATTTCCTCTTGGACTGAGGCTCCAACCTCTTCCATATCTTGGAGATTGTCTTCCAACTTAACGACCAATTAAGATTGGTCCTTGTACAGCTTATTTCTTATCCTCAAAGATTTACAGATCTTCACAAAGGCTTTGTGAACCTTCGGGTTGGTATTCGACCCAAGAATTTTTCCCGATAGGGAGTTCACAGGTATATACTCATCTAAATCAAGGGGTTACATTCAATAAAACAAGTAATAAGATTTGACAAACATCAGTAACAAGACAAGGCCAGTCAGAAAGATTTTTTTTCTTTTTAAATATAACGGGGGCACACCAGAGTATAAGTTTGAGAATTACAAAAGAATAAAAAGTAGAAACCCTGGACCAATGGCAAAGGTTTACACCTGCTCAGAAGACGCTAGCCCCTTCCATTTGTCGATAACTAGGGCAACCACAATCGCACCAAGATCACCCTCAGCTTGGTCAGTGGGAAGGTCTTCGGCAGTAGGATCAACATAATCTATACCAGCTTGAACGGAAGGCTGGTCGGCCAAAGGCTCCACACTATCCATCGAAATTTTTTTCGGGCATGTGCTGGAAAAACAGAGGGGAGTCAGCAGGAACTTCAGCTGCGACCAAAGTCTAGTCCTAGTCCTTCTTGAAACCCACCTTCCGAATATAGGCTATCTGGAATTTAGCTTCATCATACGCCGCCTCCCAGCCTCTATTATACCCGTTATCTTGGATGGTCGTGGCCTCTCCCTCTAATTTCATAACTTGGGCAGTCAACTCCTTATTGGCCTCACCCACCTTCAACTTGTCTATAATCATTTATCTATAAGCTTCCTGGAGATCAGCCAGCTCCTTCGATTACTGTTCTTTAAGGGCATCCAGAGCCTTCTACATATCCTTATCAAAGGTGGCCTTAACATTAGCCATATCCTTTTCAAAGCTCTTCAAGGCCTTCTCCAGCTCAACACTTCTCCTCGAATAGTCGGCCCTACCACATAGCAACGTAAATGTAAGACAATTTACAGGAATGTGGGAGAAAAATTAAAAAAACATAGAGAGAAAGAGATGTACCAATGCAAGCCCTTGAGAGGACTTAAGGGCCAACTGGTCAAATCCCATCTTCATTGACCGCTCGTGATCAGTAGCGAGCACGACCCTATCTAATAGTTCGGGGGCTAGCTGGGGAGTATCAATAACACTTATTCCCCCATCAACAATAACAGGAGAAGGCATAATTGGGGCCTTTAGGGCTTGTGCCCTCTTCTCTTCTTCCTCTCTCTTTCTCTCATCCTCTATCGTTTTCTCTCTCTCCTTATTTTTCTCATCTTCTTCTCTCTTATTCTTTTCCACCTTATTCTCCTTGGCTCCTGATTTGGAGCCACCATCCATGGGGGAGTCCCTGTCCTTTCTTTTCAGAAACTTAATTCGATCAGATAGAAGACTGTCGTCGTCGTTAGGGAGAACCAAACACCTTCTTTTTGGTGGCATTATTTCTTCTTCACTAGTTACCTCCTCACCGTCTTCCTCTGACCCCTCCTCTTCATTTTCTTCCTCCTATTTTTTCTCTTCCTCGCTTTTTTCTTCGAGAAGGATTGGCTCAGAAGGGTCACCAGCTTCTTCCTCTAAGACCTCCAAATCAGGGATGGTGTCAACTATCTTGACAGTGAAATTGGTAGTGTTCTTATACTCTAACAGATACGCAACCGACCAGGGATGCTCGCCATCAGCAAGAGTATCCCTAACCCTCCAATCTTTTAGACGATCAATGACCATAAGCTCATGAGGATCAGGCTCTTGGTTATTTGCCTTAGCTGCAAAAAAAAATATAATCAGTAAAAACACGAAGAGGGATGAGCAAGTAAGAAATAAAAAAGAAAGACAGTGTTAGCAACCTATGTACTCCTCCCCAAAGGTAGGGATCCTAGGTCCCCTATACCTTACGCCCTCTGATTGGGGAGGATATTGCCAATTCCTAGCAATATAGCCTTCACTCAAGTAATCCTTATGAGAATCGAAAAAATTTACAACTAGAACCCCTGTGACACCCCGCCTAATTAAATACCGGGCGATCACTCCTTTATTAAATTAAAATCAAGGTGAACAGTTGGTTCATTCTTAGCATCACTATCGTAAAAATAACTTTTCCAAATTTAACACCCTATTTAATTAAGCTAAGTGTCAAAACCGTTTTTAAACATTACTTTCCAAATTTTATTTTGAAAATAAAGATTTAATTATCTACAACAATTCAATATTTAAAGAATCACACCACAATAATCCTGGAACATATAATCCAATTAATTTAAACATTCAACAACTAAATCCCAGCATTTAAAACTTAAAGTAAAACATACATGCTGAAAAATTCCAAAGTAACAGTACTAGAAATAACTGAAATACAAATTTCTCAATAAAACAGATAAATAGTGGAAAGGGCGACACATGCCCAATAAGGAGAATGATAGAAGTGGAATCAAGTAAATGGAATCGTCTAAGCAAGTGGACTGCAACTCCCACCTAAGCTGCAACACGTTCCTTCCAAGGGATCCTAAACAAGACGCCCCTGTGGCTGGGCACCTGTAATATATACATATATATACAAGAGAGAAAGAGGAATAGAGACGGGTCAGAGCCCGATAGTCTATATGATTTAAAAATTCGTTTAGCAAGTATTTAAATTGATACATGCCAATGCAACAACATATTAGTGCGACACTCTCTTGAGAAATTCTCACCTCTCTTCTAATGTGCACTCCTATCGCACTAACCTTCCCAATGGTTTATCTCATCATATATCACACTATCTTTCCCCAAGGATTTAACTTATCTTAGGTGACTCTCAAGATTTAAGATTTAACAACATCATGGTTTAAAAGGATAATTTCATTTAGTACAAACGCTCATTTTAACTTTATTGATTCATAAAGTTTTTTAATATCATAGTATACTTTTCAAAACAAGTATTTTCAATTTGAATCATTATACATGTCTTACTTACCATCACATAGTAGGCAGTTTCCCATATTTCCGAAGTTCATATATATATTAAATACTCGTATAATATATATATTCTAACAGCACCCCACATAAAAATTATGGTGCGGGCATACTCTGTTATCTAATCCCCGTATCAATCGTACTAAAGGGAATACAAGTTCGGAATCACTCTCGAACTGTATAAATACATACACAAACAATATTGAGGCGAAGCATAGTTTCCAAGTCCAAGAGGTCAGTACATACCCTCACGTCTCTTAGGACCGTGACTACCGATTCGATAGCCTGTACCTAGGATTTTTATCTTCTAGGGTACGAGTCAATATCCCCCATAAGGCACACAAGATAAGATCGTCCTAGCGCGAAAACCTCAGGGATAGCAAGTAGCGCGGGCATGATTTTCACAAGTATATAATATATGCATACACAATCATATAAATATACCACTTTTATTATATCATTTTAGGTTTATCCCATAACCCACATTCACAACATTTATCCTTATTTTCCCATTATTATTTATCAAGTATAATGGTTCGTATCTAACTTTAATTCGAAGGGGTTTTCCAACTTACTACGTAACCCTCATGGACTCTATTCTTCCAAATGTACAATTCAGTAGGTATCCATTTATGTTCCAACGTAACTCTCTCTTACGTGTCTCTCCCATTTAATATATACTTACATTGTTCCTTATGCAAAGTATCCCAAAAATATAGATTTCGCCTTACATTAAAGGCCCCAACATTATTCATATGTCCTACTGGTCTTCCACATCTCCCAAAACATTTTATTAAGGATGCCCAAGAATTATTTCACATTAACTTGAATTTAACTAATTTAAAAAGGGAAATAGGAGTCTACCAGGAGGGGTCGATCGATCGAGGTCTGGGGCTCGATCGATCGAAGCTCTGGGCTCGATCGCTCGATCAAGCAGGTATGCGAAATCTGTAATTTTGCAGTTACGGGTTTCATCTCCTAACCTCAACAAATTCCATATTTTTCATACCCAAACGACCCAGAATTCATACTACTAATATCATATCATCATATTAAGAATTTCCTACGTAAAGCATGTGGGTTTCTATCACTAATTATGGATTAACAGCCCCAAAAATTTATATAAATAACAAGAACCCTAGAAATTTCTTAAACATGGTTCTAACAATTATTTTCCAGAAATTCCTTCTTATAAACCTCATAATTCGTGGTTTAATTCTCTACATGACAAAGGGTTTCCAGAATTTTCATTCAAACCATAACTACATGAAATTTCCTAACTCAAATGGGGTTTTTCTTCCATATAAATCATCCTAATCATTCCTAAACCAATATGAAAGATGCATCAACGAAATAAGCAAGATAAACACTTGCCTGGGATTTTTAGAAATCTAGTTTGGTGTTGAATTTGGCGTGGCTGCGTTCCTCGTCTCGCGATCTACGCGTTGGCGGTGGCAGCGGTGCAAACGGGTGAGTTTTAAGCCTTGGAATGCCTTGAGAGCTCTCTCCTCTCCTCTCCAATGGCCGTTCTAGTATTTTGAGTTATCTAACCCTAGGAGATAACCTAAACATCTGATATAACCCCTTTAATTTTCGTGGGTCTAATTACCCAAAAATACAAAATGACTAAAATGCCCTCCCGGGGTACTAATTAGGTCTAAAGACGCCCCGAGACCTAAATCAAACCCCCGGGTATACTTTTCTGACTATCTCGACCCTTCCAAACGCGTTGGCGCACTCAAAACGACCATAAGAATAACTTATAAAATATTTACTTTTATTTATCAATATTTAGTCCCGACGCGACACGGGTGCGTCCCGACTCAATTTCCAAAATTGTCATTTTATTCACTCGTGACATTCAATATAACCAATATTATATATTACTTTGCTCATTAGTAATATTAGACAAATTTCCCATAATTACTAACTCTCGTCATGTTAATAATTATAACATAATTAATTTTCCGGATTTTATTAAATAATTAATTCACATTAAATTTAATAAATCCCCAAATTTATATAGCATAAAAATACGGGGTATTACAAACCCTGTCAGCACTCCTAGCCTTAAGATATAAGACTCCACATTTTATGCATAAAAATACATAGAAATAACAAATTTCTGCAATCCCTAAGTTGGTCTAATACAACTCATTTACCCTATATACTCCATTCACAATTTTCCAAACGTTTGGAGTACACTGAGCATGGACAATGTTAAAATATTTGAAGAAACGCAAAATTAGAGGATTAGGGGGGAATTTCAAGCCCCCTGAGTAACCAATTAGGTGTGGATCCAGTGACCCTCATCTAGGGTACAAATGTTCCGAGGAGGTGGAACACATTCAATGTCCACGCAGTCAGGAATATTGTAACACTTTATAAACTCAGAAAGAGATTTGTTATCAAGCATCACCATTATCAACAAAACCCTAGATATAGCTACAAGAACCAGAGAAGAGTTAAGACTGAAACTTACAAGTATTAACGAAGCCTTGAGAGATCACAGGGAGAAATAAAGCTCTGATTTTGAAGTATGAGAGAAGAAGCTTGGAGACAAAGTATAAGTAAGAAAATGACTGGAATCACTGAACATACGGGAAGGACCGTGTCTCCGGTTTGAAACCCAAAGACAATGATGCACACAATCTTCTAAATTATTTTTGGCGGTTCGAATGACTAGACAAATGATAACACTCTTGCCCACTCAAATGCAATTACAAATGAACCATGAAAATTCGATCATGATGAGCGTACCCCTGTTGTCTTATCAGATATCAAAAAACTCCATGCCAAGCCTTGCGCCTTGGATATGTTTAAAATCTATTGTTCTAGATCAACCACCTAAAAGATTTTAGGAGCAATTGTGGGAGAACATTTTCTCAAGACCAACCAATTCACATCCATTACTCAGCTGACCAGCCCAGTACACAAGACAGTCCTCCTGGCCCAACTTAAAGTCAATTAAGGCTTATCTATGTATTTGACACACGCTCAAATATACCAAGATAAACACGAATCAGTCCCTCAACATTCTCAGAAAGATATTCAGGGGCACTTAAGTAGATATCTAATAAGATCGTTGAGCTCATTGAATAACTTAACCTTTACATTTATACGCTAATAAATTGTAAACCCTGCCCGGGGCAAAGGGGTGTAACCATAAATTTTTTAGAGATATTAATAAGAAAAATAATCTCTCCGTGGATTTAGGCAAGTTACCGAACCACGTATATTCTGTGTTGTGTGATCGACTGATTGTTTCATATTTGATATTGCTTCGTAAATCCTTTATTATGATATTTTATGCACTCAAATATATAAATGTAAATATGTAAGTATATATGTGAACGACATAGGATAAAGAGAGATACTCACACTTGTTATCGGAGAATATAAAGAGATGCCGATAAATATTACAGTGAAGAGAAGCCGGAGAGGCTGCCGAAAAAGTGAAGCCGATGAAGTCTTGTGTAACGAGAGAGAGGAGTGAGATGATTGGAGGTTTTGTGTGTGAACTCGTTCAAATTCCATATGGATTTGATTGTTAAATTATCTATAAAAAGGATTGGGTCATTAGAAATTATAAATGAATTTCAAATTCATGGATTTTTGTGCATACCAAACAGTAGAATTGTGATTGGTCCTCCCAATTCCAATTCCAAGGTTTGGAATTGTGCTCCCAAACAAACCCCTTATTATTTTTTCTTTGAGATTTTGAATTTACTAATTGTAAAATGTTGAATTTTATGTAAAACTCATTTTTGAAGCCAAGTGTTAATGAATTAGTAGGTGATATTGTAAAAGATTCTACATATGATTCTATGTAAGCATTTTTGTTAGGTTTTCTATGGAAATGTGACCGTGAGTTTAATTGGATCAAATCCCAAAATTCAAAATTAACATTTCATATTATGAATAACCATGTCTAAAATTAAAAATGATCTAAAACTTACTAGATTAATTTTGATTTTTTCTATAGTTTCGCAAGTTTCAACATTACATAAGTTTGTTAATTCACATGATAGCCATTTGTGAATAATATAGTTGGTTTGGTAAGGAAGAAAGTCAAATGACAACTATTTTTTATGAAAGCGTTGTCGTTAAAGAAAAGTACAAGTCAACAAAATCGTTAACCATTATATTTATACACCCTTTTCTTTATGCATTGGCTCATTCTATTTTTCTTACATAAAATAAGAAATGTTCCATAAATTACAAGAGATGAAAAAATATTCATGAACCTTGAGACAGAAGAAGAATATTGTCTCCTAATGAATTATTACTCAAGTCCTAATGTTAAACACGTCAATTTCACAAAAGAAGAAAGGATGATCATGAAACGTCACGTCTTAGTTGGTAATGGGTAAATCAAAACATATTCCACCACCCCTCTTTCAAGGTTGAACATTTTCAGAAGTTTGCTACTTGTGATAATATAGGTGGTCGAATATATCTAGCCACTTCCCGGTAAGAACCTATACCGATATAAAGAATTATTGGAACACCCAATCAAGGAGAACACTTTTGAACCTGATGGATCTCCTGGTGGGCCCAATAGAATATAATCTAACTACACAGTCTCTTGCCAATTTTGTGGACTACATTACTAAATTGTCTTACGAGGACCCAATAAGTTAATGAGATATGTGGGTTTTCTGGAGCGAAGAAGATACTATCTTTAATACTAAGTATTTAAAACATTATATAAAATTAAATGAAATTACGTACTTACACATCTCATCCATACTTAATAAAATGTAATAATTCAAGTACTATGCGCAACATACCAATCGTTGTGGGCAAGGAACCCGTGACAGTTAAAATGTTATGGGAAACCATTTTTTTTTTGTTATTTATATTTATAATTGAAGTCCATGTGTTGCCTGGCCACGATACATAGATCCTACATTCTTGAGACCAAATAACATGACTTTATAACAGTACGGGTCGAGAGTGGTAATGAATGAGGTCTTGTCTTGATCGGGGATGAATAAAGGTATTGATGGTACCCTGAGTATGGATCCAGAAAACTCATCCATTCGTGGCTAGCTTTGGCGTCGACCAACTGGTCGATCTTGGGTAAAGGAAATATGTCTTTGGGATAGGCTTTATTGATGTCGGTGAAGTCTGTGCACACTCTCTACGTACCACTACTTTTCTTCACTATGACTGGGTTTGATAGACATTTAGGGAATTGACCATCTTTAATGGACATTGCCTCAAGAAGTTTCCCCACTTCCAGATCTATGGCATTGTCCTTTTCGGGGGATGTTTGTCGAGACTTTTACATGATCAACGGGTATGTCGGGTCCATGTGAAGTAGATGGCACATAACTTCGGGCTTGATCCCAGTACATCGTAAGCTTTCCAATCAAACACATCTTGATTTTTCTTCAGTATCGAAATCAGTTCTTATCTTTCCTGGTCGGTGAGTGAACTGTCGATCAAGAATTTCTTCTTTGGGTGTGAATCGTTGAACACTACCTCTTACAAAGGTTCCATGACCTTGTATACGGGGTATACCCTCATCTCTTCAACCCCCTATCTGCCATACTTTAGTTGCTATTTGGATAGTGTAGCTCCATCTTTGTTTGGCATCGAGGAAATCTCTTTCTCTTTTTTCTTCTTCTGTTTGGGCCTGATAGAGGCTATAAAGGATTGTCGAGTGATAACCTATTTTCCTCTGATATCCATTATCCCACGGTCGATGATGCATTTGATCTTCTAGTGGTAAGTGGGTGGGAGAACTTGCAGAGCATGTAGACATCCTCTTCCAAGGATGGCGTTGTAAGGAAAATAAATGTCAATAACTAGGACTTCGATCGACTTTAAGATATTACCAGTTTGGATGGGCAGGACCACCTTTACTAATGGCATTGTCATCTTTCCAGCGAAGCCAACCAAAGGGATGATCACTTCTCTTAAGTCCTCCATCCTGAGATTAAGTTTATCGAACAACTCAAAGCACATACCTTACGAGGAGCTACCCTGATCAACTAGTAACTTATCTACGTCCTAATTTATAATATTATGGGTAATTACTAGTGCATCGTGATGCAAAGTCCTAACTTTGACCAAGTCATCCTCCGTTAGGACTATGTTCTTGTTGTAATTTATGTCTTTCGGGCATCGACTCTTGCCTGGGTCAATTTGGAAGGCTTCTAATACTAAAGTGACCTTCTTTAGTTCCATCCGAACAGAGTTGCCTTGAATATGCTTCGGACTTGAGGCACAGTGGATGATAGCAAACTAATGTCCTGATTTATCTTTTAGGACATTTTCTGGCTTTTTAGCGACATCAATGGCGATTTTGGCATCCTTCCTATCCACATAATCGCTCAAATGGACGAATTTTGCCAATTCTTCCAGGTGGGACTTAAGAGCCTTACAGTTATCTGTTTTATGCCCAAGCTCTTTGTGATACACACATCTAAATGATTTATTTCTCTTTGTTGGGTCCCCCATTTTCTTTGGCCATTTAATGAAGTGTTGATCCTTGATTTTACTAAAGATTTGGTAAATTGGCTCCTTTAACATGGTGTTGATTTCTTGGAAAGCTTTAGCAGGATCTGCCTGGTCCTCATTCTTTGAACCTCCTTTATGCTTCCCCCCCCTCTCTCTTGGGGATATTTTACTTATCACCATTCTTGTCCATCTTCGCCTCCTATTGTCATTCTGGGCATCGATGACCACATCTTCCACATTTGCATACTTTTTTATTCGAGACATAAGGTCGTTAATGGTGTTCACCTTTTTCTTAGTGACGAACTGATGTAACATAAAGTCGTTAGGCATCACTATCTTGAATGAGGCCACAACGACCTGTTCAGAGCAGTCCTCAACCTCATTGTAAGTTTCCCACTACCGCCTAGGGTATTACCACAAGGTTTCCTAGGTCTTTCCTCATAGTGAGGATATAATCCATTATCTTTGGATGGGTGCTACTGGTGATGAGCTGAGCAGTGAAGGCTTCAACAAACTGTTTGAAATTGTTGACCGACTTGTGTGGCAATTTTTCAAATCAATTTTGCACGACATCCCCCAGATTGGAGGGGAATATGCGGCATATAAGAGCATCGTTGTGATTTCATAAGGTTATGGCTTGCCTGTACTGGCGTTACGTGGTCAATGAGGTCGGTCCTTTAATCATAGATTTTGAACTCAAGAGTTAGAAACTTCTTGGGGGCCTTTGTCTCTTCAGTTGACCTTGAAAAATACTACATTTGGGTGATGAGGGCCCTCCTGGATAGTTCCTTGGTGGATTTAGCCCAATGATTTGCAGGGTGATGATCCATTTATTTTCTGACGAGATTGTGTATATCGTGTCTACAATGTCCCACCTCTTGATTTTGTATTGTCGAACGACTCTCGTGATCGGAGTGCTCCTGATTGCGACGTGAAATCCTTTCTCGGCTGCGAGTTTTACTCGCCTGAGGGCTAGAGGTTCGACCGTGGATCTTTCATTTATCTTCGTGGAGCTCTCGCTCCATCCTTTCCAGACGTCATTGTAGACGTGCATTTTCTTCCTCTTGGAGCCGCGTGGACTCCTCCTGTTAGCGGAGCCGCTGTTCATACACGTCGATCAGCCGTGAGATCTGAGTGGATCTAGATTGCTCGTTGATCTTCTCATAGTGTTAATCTTGTGGGTGATAACGCGCATGAGGAGCGTCACGAGTCTTGTTGGGGTGGATTTATGATCTCATCTTGGGCACCAGAAGACCATCTTGGTTGTTGCCATTAAACGACAGAGGTGCACTGTGCGGGTGAGACATGGTTGTTTCTTAGTTCTAATTGATTTAAGAAAATAAAACTCGTTCCCCACATACGACGCCAATTGTAGGTGCAATTATACTATAATAAATTATCCCCAAAAATTAAGACCAATCATAATGGTAATGACCTACGTCCACGGGGTATTTTTCTTTCTTCTTACTTATTTTTTCTTCTAATAACTAGAATTACATGCCCAGTTTCTTTAGGGTAAGGGTTACATTTATAGGGAAAGAAGAGATGGTGCCTTGCAAGAATCTGGAACTTGTTGATACAATCGTCGTTCGATTGTGCTGATCTTCCCCCGAGATCTTCGCAGGTAGGATTCTCCTTCACTATTATCTTGTGCTGTGATCCTTTATCCAATCGTGTCGGGGATGTATTTATTCGATCCAAGTTATTCGGGTTGTTCGGATAATTCCCCCTATATATATATATGTAACTTTTTTTGGGTTAAATGTAATACTTATAAAATAACACGAAAAGTACCTAAAGATATATATAACTTCAGATGTGATACACACACACACACACACACACACACACACACACGTGTGTGTGTGTGTGTGTGTGTGTGTGTGTAAACGACATAAGAGAGATAAATACTCATACCTTCTTTAAGAAAAGATGAAGAGATGCCGACGAATATTGCTGTGAAGAAAAGTCAGAGAGGCTGCCGACGAAGTGAAGCCGACAATGTCTGTTGTAGGAGAGAGATAGAAATGAGAGGCTTGGAGGTTTTGTGTGTGTTTTAGTGTGTGAACTCGTTCAAATCCCATATGTATTTGGTTTTCAAATTATGTATAAAACGGAATGAAATTCATATTATGAAATTGGGTGATTCGAAATTATAGATGAATTTCAAATTCATAGACTTTTGTGCGTACTAAACAATAAAATTGTAATTGGTCCTCCCAATTACAATTCCAAGGTTTGTAATTAGGCTCCCAAACAAGTTATGATAGTTTTTCTTTGAGATTTTAAAGTTACTACTTGTAAAAGGTTTGAAATTTATATTAAACTCATTCTAGGAACCAAGTGTCAATGAATTAATGGGTGAGAGACGGACTCCAATACATACCAAATATACATAACTATTTTTTTTAAATAGTAAAAAAATTATGTTTCAACTTAATTTTGTATACTACGTTTAATCATTTCAGGGGACCCAAATAAAAAATTTAGCTAAAAATGACATTTTTTGCTATTTTAAAAAAATTCGGTTAAACTTTTGCAGCTTTTATTTTGAGTTGATTTTTTTATATGGACCCCTTGAAATGTTTAAATACCATATAAAAAAACTCAATTCAATTTTTTTAATATTTAAAAAAAATTATTTACGCCAACGGTATGTATACTTTGATATGTACGAGATCCGTTCTCTAGTGAATGATATTATAAAAGGTTCTACATATGATTTCACGTCATTTTTATTCAGTTTTCTATGGAAATGTGACCGTGAGTTTAATTGGATCAAATCCCAAAATTTAGAATTAACATTACATATTTTGAATAACCATGTCTAAAATTAAAAATGATCCAAAACTTGCGAGGTTAATTTTGCATTTTTCTATAGTATCGCAAGTTTCAACATTAGACGAGTTTGTTAATTCACATAGTAGTCACTTAATAGAATAATGATAGAAAATCCGGGTGTTAACCCTGGGTTTGTACATGACCCCCTTTTTTTTCATTGGTTTATCATGTGAAAGGAGTTAAAAATAATTTCTCATCAAAATAATTTTTTTGTTAAATAATGTGGCTTTTGGCTTTTGGGTGGAGGTCCACTCACATTCCTGTCTTTTGGGATGCCTCACTATATCCTATAAATAGGAGGATCCTCATATGATTTTGTACAACAACTACACCCAATACTATTGAGACATAAAATATTCTCTCCCCCTCTCAATTCTCTACATGTCTTTTATTTGCAACACGCTATCAGCATGAGCTGCTAATATTTTCTTACGATTGTTAGCAGGCGTCATAATTAATTTTCGATGGTGGTGAACGTATCCAAGGAGCAATCAAATTCACATATCTGTAAGTTTCTTTCTTGGATTAAAAGTAGATTCCAGGTTCATATGAAACTAATGATGATGCATAAGACACAAAATCAACCTAAAAAGTTTTTGTTTTAAATATCTTGTGATGAACTATGTCTTGTTTTAAAGCTTTAGTACCTCTTAGAATGTTGTGCCTTTAACTGCTCCTTAAAGGAAATTGTATTTTCTGACTAATTATTTTTGTTTGAAATTTTTGGGCCCTTATCTCACCATTTAATCAAGTCCTCCAAATGTGATAAATATATTTTATTTATTCAGATCATGATTCATAAGTTTTTTTTATATATTCATTTTATAAATTTAGAATGTAATATATCATGATTCAATACACCTTTACTCACTGTATTGTTTAATGTATGATGAGATTGAGTCCTACTTAGCTCAAGAGGTAGGTAGGCATTGACATGCAATTTTCATCATTTATCAAATTCCTTTCTAACTCAAGAATCAAAATTTTGGGAGATCTATTTGGTGGATATATCTCAATATGGTTATACATATGCATAAAATGGTATAGCCTTTCGTATGTGGAGATGCTTTGATCTAACAAATAGGATTTTGCAACATGGATATACATCTTCCTAGTTAACCCAAACCTAAAACGACCACATCCTTTATTTTAAGCACTCTTAATAAATTTTTTAATGTTTTGTTAGTTTCTAAATTTACTGTCCAATATTTTTTTCTCTTTACTCCATTTGACCAAATCCCCTCATTTTATTCTTCTAATTCCGAACCAACTATTATGGAAATTAATGATAATTTTTTTCCTTTTTGGATGATTTTTATGGCATTCAAATTATTTCATATGGATAGTGACAATCAACTTGAGGTATTTTATGAACAAGCCAATGGGTTATTTTACTGGCATAATTGACTTGGTGACTTAATATTAGAAAATAAGTTTGAAGTACTTAGAAAATTAAATAAATTTGCATATTTAATGTTCGACTGATAAATTTGAGAACTCCTTTATGACTGCTATATTTGTTTACACGTTACAAGAAAATCAAAATTTGGAACCAGAAGTTCCGTATTTCTTTATTAGGACCCAAGTTCCTAATTATCTTTCAAAGTTGGGACCTGTAGTTCCCGTGTAAATTTTTTCATTTGGGACCATAATATTCCATGTAAATTTTCTCATTTGGGACCAGAAGTTCCCTAATTATTTTAAAGTTGGGACTTGAAGTTCTCAATTATTGATCAAATTTTTAGACATGACAATGGAATATGCCCTCAAATAAAACATGAAGTTTTGATTATTTCTATAAGAGGGCAAGGGAAACTAAAAGTCCCATAACAATTAGTTATAATTTGGCCCAAAGTTCCAATAATTTTGTAATCAAACATGAAGTTTTAATTATTTATATAATAAGGGTAAGAATATTAAATGTTCCATAATGGTTATTTATGTTTTGGACCTGCAGTTCCAAATAATTTTACCCATGATTAAACTTGACGTTTGAATATAATTTGACAAGGCCTTTAACGTCTCTATACATTCAATGCTAATTATTTATAATTGGGACCTGAAGTTTCCCAATAATTATTCGAATATGGAAATTGAATTTTCTCCGCTCAAGTTTTGGGATGTGGAGAACGAAAATTATTTGGATCTAAAGTGTCAAAAGAAAACATATCACAATCAAACCTGAAGTTTTGATTGTCAAATTGAAAGACTAAGATTTCCCTAACTACCATTGATTTGTGATATGGAGATTCATATTCATTATTGTGACCAAAAGTTCACAAAATATTTTTTTCAATTGGGGTATAAAATATGAAGTCGGAAGCTCTCATGTTATTTCTGATTATTTGGACTTGAAGCTCCAATTAAAATATACCATAAATCAAGACTTGAAGTTTTGATTATTCACAGAGTATGAATTTTGAAAGTTCTCAAAATAATTATTTATAAGTTGGACCTGAAGCTCAAGAAAATATTTTTTGTTGGGATTAGTTTCAAAATAAATTGGATATTAGAACAAGTCTTCTCAACTTCTTGACTTTTCATTTTCGTTAATAAATGAAATATCTTTTTAAATACTCTATTAATAGTTAATTACCCCTTTAACTATTCCATTAATAGTTTCACCATTAAATTTTTGTGTCTTGACCTTTCACTTCATGTGAGTATTAAATTCCTTTTACTGATATTTAATTTTAATTCCTTTTCACATTTTAATTATTTAATGTACATTGTAGTCTTGTGAATGTGTAGAGACTGTGAAACATTAGGCCCCTCATTTTTTTCAAAGAGGTTGAATTATTATTCGTCGATGTTAATAAAAAAATTATTTGTCACTTGTTTGAAATATTCTTTAAATTTTTTACCACCTAATCAACCTGAAGCTTTGATAGAAAAGGGTAGAAAATTTAATGTACTTTTGCATTAGTGATATTGAACTTGAAGTTCAACTATTTGTGTAGAACCAGAAGTTCTCATATACAAATGAAAAAAAAACTCCAATTTTTATACATAATTCTCACTAGGCACTTTGTGAGTTATTTTAATATAGGACCTGAAGTCCTATGTTTTAATTTACTAATTTATATGAACCCGAAGATTCATATACACATGACATTAAATATAGAACCTTAAGTTCTCATTACTTTTCAAAACGAAATATTTGTCATAATTATTTTAATGACCATAGTTATATATTAGAAGCTTAAAGTTTCTTAATTTCGATCCTGAAGTCTCACAAATATCATAATATTATAAACTTTTGATTCATTAGTTATCAACCCAACTATCCCGTTCTTTGAATATCTGATACGATTTTTTTTAAATACTTTCACTTCTTAAAGTTTGGTTAATAAAAGCCTGATCATAAAATATTATTCTATTGTTAAGCATCTCTATATTTGGACTCACTTTAAATACTTCATAATCAATCTTTAATTTTAAAAAAGTGGAAATTGTGAACGGTCATCATATGATGACATTTGTCTACCCGACAATGAACAACTCAAGCTATTATGAAAAACGTGAAGTTTTTTCAGACTTGGAGTGTGATATAGTGAAGATTTTAACCATAGTTGAACCTAAGGCTCCATAAGAGCTTATGTGATGTTGTATTGGGTACTCTCCTATACATATGTGATAAGTTACATGAAAGCAATTCCTGAAGTAATTTGCTTTGTTTTATGGGTATCAGTATACATGGATGTCATATGGAAATAAATCGTGCAAAGTAATTTTGCATTACTTCTAGTGTTAGAAGCCAAAAACTTACACTATCATTACATTATTCAAAGGATTATAATATACAACATTTAGCATGGTAAAATTGCACTTTGTTATGAGCCTGCAGCTCCATGGTTCAATTATTTATTATTATATAATGACCATTTTGGTCACCTTAATTATTTTTTATAAGACGTTGTGAATGCAAAAGATATCTATCACAAATATATATATATATATATATATATATATATATATATGGTGCTTAAGATTCACCATCCATTGAACTATTGATAAATACAATATTTATGGTATATGTGCAATTTTATTTCGATGAAACATTATTCTCGTCGTTAGGGGGAGGATAGACCAAACCAAAAGTACAAATTATATTTAAAGAACGTTTCGTTCTTGAAGAACGGCGAGAATTATCGTGAAATACTTCCACGTTGTCTCATATAATCCCTTGTATCAATGCAGAAATAAAGAAAAAAAATTATATTGCAACATCAAATGTCACATGGACTAGTTGCAAATGTGCTTGCCAAAATAATTGTCCCAGAAGGATAAAATAAATTCTGCAGCAGATGAATTTATCGTACGCGAGAAGCGTGGCAAACATATAGGTCCTAACTACTCGACTCCCCAGAAGTGGAGGTTATATAAAATCATGCCCAAATAATGCTCCAGAAGAGGTTATACATAACGCTCCAAAAGAGGTTATGAACAAAAGATCCACTTTCTTTAAAACCCCATAAGAGGTTATTATCTATGAAAAGATACAAGTTCCTAAAGTGACTATAAAGCCCTTGAAGTTGGCAAAGGTACCTAATATTAAATGAGATCTCTATGTTTTATACATATACAATAGAAAAGTGAAATCGCCAAAGATGACCATCGATGATATAATTATATATGTTGTTGCTACACAAAAATCAAAGGGCAGTGATACTATGAATACATGTCGATAAATAATATATTGGCCAAAATGAGAAAATGCCATGATGGCATAATTAGTCTCTTAATATACGTGGTGTATTTTGACCTATAGTAAAAACCCCAAAATATGTTAACCCTGAAGGTTATGAATAAGTGTTTATAAAAACGTGAAGTGTTCAAAATCACCAAATGTGTATGATTTACGGCACAAGGTTTCTTGAAGAAATAAAATTTATTATGTACAAACATATTATCCCGTTTCAGCCGTAAATACTTTTCGGATATCTGACTAGCTTAGCAGTTTTTTAAAATATATTATGTAAGACTCGTGAATATTATAACTGCTTATATATACGGAATTTAGACAAAGAATACACATACAAATCCTAGAAGGATTTTCTTTGCATGAAGCAAAGATAAGGAGTACATACTCAAATTCACTAAGATGTTCATTGTACAACATATAATCCAAATGAATATAGGTACAACTGTCTTAGTAAATATTTGTCTAAGAAATGGTATGAAAATAATCATATATGAAAATTTGCCATTAAAAAATATAATTAATGGATGTGCTCCTGAAGAGCTCAATTGAAATGAAATCCTTAAATGGATGTGCTCCTGAAGAGCTCAACTAAAATGCAAACGATCCAAATAAGAAATTTAAAACTGAATGACCTTGGGATAACAAATTATTGTCTCGACCGGCAGATCGAGCATAATTTATGTTAAACTCATATCCATTAGTCAAATGGATTGAAAAGTCTAGCAATGCTTTAACATATATTAAGTATACAATTTTAGTATACGCATGGTCTCCGGTATTTGGATATTAAATTATCCATATCATCCTAAAGAGCATGACATTATAAATTTGGTCCCTAAGTACTATATGTGCATGTTATTGTAGTATTTGGTCCAGAAGTACCATATATATACACAATGCATGATATTGGATATTATAATGCAGTAAATATATTGGCAAGAAATAATTACCATTGACATGCATAACATGGGAGTAATATCAATCATATAATATGATATTTTTATATCTAACCATCTATGTCCAGTTAGTTATATAGATGCAGGTTATCTCTAGGATCTTCTCAAAGAATAATTAAAGAACTTATGACTTGCATCAAACAACATATGGTCCTGGTACTACTTATGAAGGCAATTGTGTTTGTATAGTTCAAACTCAAAGAGAATACATCGAGGGAGAAATGACTAACTCATTTCAGCTCTTCTACATACATGAACTACATAACACTTATGCTATTGAAGTCGAATAGATCCGATAAAGTGACATGTTCATCCCTCTTCACCCAAGTCTTATGGAAGTCGATCTTGTGAAAAAAATGAAATTGCAGTCACAACCGATCAAATCTATTCATCATGTTAAAGCAAAATTTCAGAAGGTTGTATAGGAGACTGATATGCATCGACTCAATCATCGGAGAAATATCATAATCATGGGGAATATTATAATCAGGGCGAGTATCCAATCAGGGGGAGCATTTGATCATGGGGAGAATTTAAGAACATGATTTTTTGGACATATGCGCGTTGTACTCTTTTTCCTTTAACTAGTTTTTTCCATTGGGTTTTTCGATTAAAGGTTTTAACGAGGCAACACTAAGGGCGTCCAACACCGATTCAATGATCACAAACAGTTGTACTCTTTTTCCTTCACTTTGGTTTTTTCCCATTGGGTTTTCCTCAGTAAGGTTTTAATGCGACAACAATCATTGAATGGTGGATATGGTGTACATCCAAGGGGGAGTGTTAAATAATGTGACTTTTGGCTTTTGGGTGGAGGTAGAGCTGCCAACGGGTCGTGTTAACGGGTTAACGGGTGAAAACACCCTTAACCCGTACACGACCCGTTAAGACTAACGGGTCAAATTATAATACCCAAACACAACCCGCTAATATTAACGGGTACACGACCCGAACCGTTAACACCCGTTAATATTAACGGGTCTAAACGGGTAACGGGTTGGGTGACCCGTTATTACCCGTTAGTACCCATTAATACCCGTTAGTACCCGTTAATACCCGTTAGTACCCGTTAGCACCCGTTAATACCCGTTAGTACCCGTGTAATATTGGTTCGGGTCACACGACCCAATAAAACCCGGTACCAGTAACGGGTGATAATGGGTATAAACGGGTTTAATCGTGTAAGAGTACAAACCCAAACACGACCCGTTATGATAACGGTTCTACCGTGTTGACCCGTTAATGACCCAAACCCGATAAGACTAAACCCATTAACTTATAACTTCGTGTCGTATCGTGTCGTGTTATCGTGTCGTGCCTCATTTTGCCAGGTCTAGGTGGAGGTCCACTCACAGTCTTGTCTTTTGGGATGCCTCACTCTATCCTATAAATATGAGGATCCTCATATGGTTTTGTACAACAACTACACCTAATACTATTGAGACATAAAATATGCTCTCCCCCTCTCAATTCTGTACATGTCTTTTATTTGCAACATTTTTTTGTTTTTTAATTATTTTTAACTCATTTAGTCCCTCAAACACCCATTTATCCCATATTGTCTTATTTTTAAAGGTCCGCGCCAGCGGCACCCCTTATTTTTAAACTTAGTTTTTCTTAATTTCACAACATTAAAACAATTTTTGTAGTTATTTCCTTAACTCATTTAGTTCCTCAAATATCCATTTACCCAATATTCTCTTATTTTTAAAGGTTCGTGCCAACCGCACCCCTTATTTTTAAACTTATTTCCTTACCTCATTTAGTTCCTCAAACACTCATTTACCCAATATTATCTTATTTTTAAAGGTCCGCACTAGCGGCACCCCTTATTTTTAAACTTTTTTTTTTTATTTTACAACATTTACAACATTTTTTCTATTTCTTAAAACCGTTTAAAAATGTAATTTTTTTATTTATTTATACTGAACTAACTTTTATTTTTTAAAATATTTTTTTTATTAAAATATATTTTTTAAATAGTTTTCACATGAGAAATCAATAAAAAAAGTAAAAAGAAAAAAGGGAGCCTCCTGTACTAACTCGGGTTAAGAGCTAATAAAAGTAGGATCAAATACCAAAAAGTCCATCAAATATTTTTTAATACACATTTAGTTCATGCCTTTTATTTTGTACCAAAAAGTCCCTTATTCTCTTATCTTTAAAGGTCTGCGCCAGCTACTTTTTGGTGCAAAATAAAAACGCTTGGAGTATACATGTATTAAAAGAAGTTCAATAGACTATTTGATATATCCCCATAAAAGTATCACAACTGTCTTTGATGGAAGTGTCGTCGCCAAAGAAAAGTATAGAACACAATCGTTGACCATTGGATTTATACACGCTTTTCTTTTATCATTCTATTTTGGATCAAATATCAAAAAGTCCCTCAAATATTTTTTAATACATACTTAGTCCAAGCGTCTTATTTTTTACAAAAAAAGTCCCTTATTCTCGTATTTTTAAAGGTACGTGCCAGCGACATGGCAAAATCTTTTTGATTTGGTGAAGGACTTTTTGGTGCAAAATAAAAACACTTGAACTAAACGTGTATTAAAAAAAATTCGAGGTCTATTTGGTATATGCGCTTTCTATTTTTCTATTAGAAGTATTCCATAAATTTAAGAGACTAAGGCCTCGTTTGCGAGTTCTATTTTGGAGAGAAAAGAAAGGAAAAGAAGGGAAAGTGTGTTTCTTTTCCTTCGTTTGGGAGTTTAAGTAGGAAAGAAAGTGACTTTCTCTCATTTGGGAGTTTAAAATGAGAGAAAAGAAAGGAAATTTTTTAAAAAACTTTCTCTTCCTTTCTTTCGAAAACTTTCTTTCCAAATCGAAAAGAAATGGAAAGAAAGGAAAGTTTTTAATGAATTGTTCCTTCTTCCTCTTAAAAAAATTATTTTCCTTCCAAACTCCCAAACGCAAAAAAGAAAATTATTTTATTTTCTCTCCCAAACTCCTTTCTCTTCTTTTCTTTTATTTTCTCTCTTATTAACTTTCCCTTCTTTTCTTTTGTCACTTAATAAAATTTTCGTTTCCTTTCCTTTTCTTTCTCTTCTCTCCAAAACTCCCAAACGCGCCCTAAAAGAAGATCCATCGACGGGAATCCCTTCACTTTCGTACCTTGAGATGGACGAAGAATATGATGCCCTAATTAATTACCACTCGAGTCCTGAGCTCAGCAATTTCACAGAAGAAGAAGAAAGGCTGATCCTGAAACTTCACGTCTTAGTTGGTAACAGGTAAATCCAAAACGTATTCCGCCACCCCTCTTTCAAGTTTGAACATTTTAGGAAGTTTGCTACTTGTGATGATCATATAGGTGGTCGGAGATAGCTACCCACTTCCCGGAAAGAACCCCTGACGATATAAGGAATTATTACAACACCCGAGGAAAGAGAACGCTTCTGAAGCAGGTGGATCTCCTAGTAGGCCCAAAGGAATATAATCCAACTTCAGAGTCTCTTTCCAATTTTGTGGACTATATTACTAAATTGTCTTGCGAGGAGCCAAAGCCAATAAGTTGCTCTGATATGTGGGTTTTCTGGAGCGAAGAAGAATGCCTTCATTCTCCCTTTAAAGAGCAAATCCTATCTGTGCTTCGCGAAATCCCTTTTATGAACTATCCAGACGAAGACAAAGATGACATCCCAAATATGCTAGTTCAGTATTGGGCACCCACAATAATTGAAGAACAGCGTTTTCTTACAACTTCACAACAACCTTTTGCTGTTGGCTATATTACGAGTTCAGTTGGCTCATATAGGATGCACTCTATGAGTTGTAAAGTTAATGTGGACGGCGGCACAGAAGAAGAGCTTGGTCATATTGGCCGCGTTTTCCGATCTGGGGTGATTGAAGCGAGTCCAGATGTGAGATATTACTCCATCAACGAGTATCCACACCAAGATCTTGCTCTCAGTTGTGGTATACGGTCATCTTTGGCTTTGCCCCTGTTTGAATCTTCTAGCTGGAGCTGTGTTGGTGTACTCGAGTTCGTTTCCGCCTTTGTTGATATGCGATGTTTTTTTGATTCGGAATACGTCTTCCGAATCCTTCAGGTTTGTGCTTCCATCTAAATTGCATATTTGAGTGTGTTAGATAGCTTATTCTTTTTTTTCTTTTTCTTTTTTGTTCCATTCCCAATTAATAGTAAGAATTTTAAAACAAAATTTAAAATCAAGTGAAATTACATACATACACATCTCATCCATACTTAAAAAAATATAATAGTTCAAGTCCATGCATTTCCCTTACCATAAGTTCAATTAAAATATATTTTTGGTTAAAAATTCGGGTGAAATTGGAGGAATGAAACAAATAAATAATTAAACGAAAACATAAGCATCAAAACCAAAAAATAAAAACTGTAAGCATATGAAACAAATGTTTGGGACAGAACGTTTAAAGGGAAAGTAATAGAAAACACACTAGGGCGTGTTGCCTTGGCCACTATGCGTGGTCTACACCATCTCAGGCGAAATGCTAAGTCGAACTCATCTTGCATGTCGTCTTATGCCCCATCGAACATCTTCTGGAAAACATCATGCTCCATCTGGATCGCATCACGCTCGATATGCATGGAATTAAATTCCTACATAGTCCGCTTAATTGAGCTATGCGATTGAGGTACAACACCCATACTTGTCAAAATCGTACGAATCGTGATTCAAATCATACGATTCGATTAACAGGTGTGTGTGTGTACACACACACACACACAAGAATGACTTTTATAAAATAGAGAGAAAAGAGAATGGAGTGTTTCAAAAGTAAAACCTACATATTGCGAGCCCTAAGTTTCCCATCGAATCACTAGTGAAAACCCTTTCTTCCTGTTCTGTTTTTTTTTTCCTTCTACTAAATATATGTTTGAGAGGTTCTTAACTGAAGTGTAAGGTATTATACTGTATTTTTAAAGAAACTATGGTTTCTTTTTTATATTGTATTTATAAATGGTTATTGCTGTATTCTTGTATTTTTAAAGAAACTATAGTTGTTCGAGAAGTCCTTTATATTGAAAATATTTACATTGTTATTATTATATTCTTGTGTTTCGTATATTGTTTCTATATGTTATATTGACGCACATCCCCTTATTCTTTCTTAATATCGTTTTTTTGTAAAAGCGCTACAGCGGAATAAAGTGACTTCTCAAATAAATCCAATTTTAGTTATGTGACAATATTCTCAAATTTCATTAATCAATTTAATTCAGCCCTAAACATGCTTCTATGTTGATTGAATTAAATATGCAAAGTTAACAATCACAGGATTAAATGTTGGGAACATTATTTTCAGAAAAAATCCCCAAAGGGCAAAACATTTATTTCACGATGAATTAATAAATTGCAACTTACAATTACATAGAAAAATCTGCAACGGATCAACACGTAGCTAACCCACATAGACGCGCAGTTTAGAACTCAGCAAAGAATCTTCATGCAGCAAGATCCTCAAGAACACGTAGCCCTCAGCAAAGAAACACACTCGAGTGCTCCACACGCAGCCCTAGGATGTAGACTTACCCTCTCTATAAGAGACAACTTCAACGAGATGGTATCTTGGGTTCCAAACAATTCACATAAAGATTGGGATGTTTTGTGAATTGAAAAACAATGTTTTAAACCCTAAAATTGAAGAAGAGGAAGTGTTCTGCCGTTTGCAGAATACTGGTATCGAAAATTGTCAGGTCTCCTTCACGAAAACAGAGTGATTTAACGCGCTTTATATAAAAAAATTAAGGCGGCGCGTCGTTCGAACGAGATAGGATGTCGTTCGAACGAGATCCCATGTCGTTCGAACGAGAAAGCACGAAAAATAAATTTAATTTTTTATTTCAAAAATTCTTCTTTTAATCTTGGAAAATTCATTTTGACGAAAAACAACGCCTCAACACTTAGAAAATATTTTAAAAAAAATTTCTAACCTCTTTTAAAAATTATCCCAACACTTTTAAGTGAACCGCAAAGGGACTTAAATATTTTCTCACCGAAATTAAGCTTGCAGAGGCTTGTTGAAGAATCTTGATATTCGGATCCGTCTTGATGCATGTATGGTCTTGAACAATCTTCGACGGTTGTAGCGGTATACGACATACTCAATTGTTAACGGACTTATATAAAATCATGTCCTTACAAATCTCCCCCTGTGTCTATGCCGGTACAAAATAAAAACATCCGAATTATCAAATACAAAATGCCTATACAAATCTAATACCCTCCCATGAACCCAAAACTGAAAGGGTACTAAACATGTAGGACTAGAACTTTTCTTCAAAATCTTCAACATCAAATCTTCAAATCTTCAAGCTTTTCTCATCAGGGTGTGCAATCCAATAATCTTCAACTTTGTACCTACACACATGAGACTAAGCAAATACCTTTGTAACGTATCGAGTTTGAAATGAGATAAAACATAAAGATTCATCTCAAATCTCCCCCATAATGTAAAAACTCCCCCATAAAATCATAATTCGTTCTCCCCCTTTTTATTTGACCGAAATAGACATGAAAACGAAGAAACAAATCAAGCATGGAGTTGTTACGATAATCAAGGTAAACAAACTACGATCACAAAGAGATACTCAAAAGTATTTCACAAACTATTTTTGAGATTTCACTTTTTTAAACAAAAATGCAAAAATAATTTTATAAAAATCACACTATGAATTTACACACTATGATATATACTAATTTTTATAATTTCATTATATTTGTTGATTGCACATCGCCTGTGCATCGCACGGATTATATGCTAGTATATTTTAAATAACTATGTGTAAAATTAAAAATGATCCAAAACTTACGAGATTAATTTTGCATTTTTATGTAGTCTCGCAAGTTTCAACATTAGACGAGTTTGTTAATTCACATGGTAGCCACTTAATAATATAGTTGGCTTGGTAAGGAAGAAATTTGATGGTGAAAGCCTCGTCGCCAAAGAAAAGTATAAGTCAGCACAATCGTTGACCATTGGATTTATACACCCTTTTCTTTATCATTCTATTTTTCTTGTATAAAATAAGAAGTATTCCATAAATTTAAGAGATTAAAAGAAGATCCATCAACGGGAATCCCTTCACCTTCATACCTTGAGATGGAAGAAGAATATTATGCCCTAATCAATTACCACTCAAGTCCTGAGCTCAGCAATTTCACAGAAGAAGAAGAAAGGCTCATCCCGAAACTTCACGTCTTAGTTGGTAACAGGTAAATCCAAAACGTATTCCACCACCCTTCTTAAGTTTGAACATTTTAGGAAGTTTGCTACTTGTCATAATATAGGTGGTCGGAGATAGCTACCCACTTAAGGGGAAGAACCCGTCACGATATAAGGACTTATTGCAACACCCGAGCAAAGAGAACGCTTCTGAACCTCGTAGTAGGCCCAAAGGAATATAATCCAACTACAGAGTCTCTTTCCAATTTTGTGGACTATATTGCTAAATTGTCATACGAGGAACCAAAAAGTTCCTATTGTATGTGGATTTTCTGGAGCGAAGAAGAATGCCCTCCTACTCCCTTTAAAGAGCAAATCTTATCTGCCATTCGCCAATATCCTATAATTAGATACGAAGACGAAAACGACATCCGAAATACGCTAGTCCAGTTTTGGGCACCCACAGTAATTGAAGGCCAAAGCAAGGAGTTATTGGAACACCCGAGTAAGGAGAACGCTTCTGAAGTAGGTGGATCTCCTAGTAGGCCCAAAGGAATATAATCCAACTTCAGAGTCTCTTTCCAATTTTGTGGACTATATTACTAAATTGTCTTGTGAGGAGCCAAAGCCAATAAGTTCCTCTGATATGTGGGTTTTCTGGAGCGAAGAAGAATGCCCTCGTACTCCCTTTAAAGAGCAAATCCTATCTGCGCTTTGCCAAATTAGTAATAGAATCAAGGACAAGGACGATAACGATGAGTATGACTATGACTATTTCGATGACGACGACGATGACGATACGCTAGTTCAGTTTTGGGCATCCAAAATAATTGAAGGCCAGTGTTTTCTTACAACTTCACAACCACCTTTTGCTGTTGGCAAGCTTACGAGTTCATTTGGCTCATATAGGATGCACTGTATGAGTTGTAAAGTTAATGTGGACGGGGGCAGAGAAGAAGAGCTTGGTCATATTGGCCGCGTTTTCCGATATGGGGTGATTGAATCGAGTCCAGATGTGGAATATTACTCCATCAACGATTATCCACACCAAGCTCTTGCTCTACGTTGCGGTATACGGTCATCTTTGGTTTTGCCCCTGTTCGAATCTTCTAGCTGAAGCTGTGTTGGTGTACTCGAGTTCGTTTACACCTTTTATGATATGCGTTCTTTTTTTCGCATCCAAGACGTCATCGACGTGCTTGAGGTTTGTGCTTCCATCTATATTGCACATTTGAATGTGTTTGATTGCTTATTGTTTTCTTTTCTTTTTTGTTCAATCCCCAATTAATAGTAAATTTTTTAAAACAGGATAGTAAATTAAGTGAAATTACAAACTTACACATCTCATCCATACTTAATAAAATGTAATAATTCAAGTCCATTTATTGCCCTCACCACTATGCACGACACACTGATTGCTGCGGCAAAGAATGGGTGACAGTTAAAATGCTGCGAAAAGCCATCATTTTTCTTTTTTTGTTATTTCTAATTCTAGTTTTATTTTAAGTTCAATTAAAGTCTATTTTTGGTTAAATTTGGGTGAAATAGAGGAATGAAACAAATAAATAATTAAACGAAGACATAAGCATCAAACCCAAAATATAAAAAAAACTGCAGGCATATGAAACAACTCTTGGGGATATAACGTTTCAAGGGAATTAATAGAAAATACACTAGGGAGTGTTGCCCTAGCCACTATGCGTGGTTTACGTCGTCTCAGGCGAACTGGGACAGATTGGTGGGTTCCAAATGTCACGTGACTCAAGAAACTACACCGCCAAAAAAACAAGTAAATTTTTCGGAGAATTTTTTTCTTTCTGACGAAAGATTTTAAACTTTCCTGGAGAAACTATGCATAAATTTCTGTGGAAAAATTATGGGAAGATTTTCATTTATTGTTGTTTAATCGAAACATTATTTTTTACTTCAATTTTTTTTTTTAAATATTGACAATTATTGTTGTTCGCTCCAAAATTTCATAAATTGATATTTTTCCAACAATCTTCTTGAAAATTATCTTTCATTTGAAGCATTTGGCGACTCCTTACCAATCCTTTTTCCATTTCCCCATATTCCCTGCAGGATTCAGGTCTGGTAGTTCCAGGTGCGGATTATGACATTTATATGAAAATCTTGTCAGTAGCAGTAGGAATGAAAATGCCTAATACATATTCTTAAATTGTTTTCAGTCCTACTCCCTTCTGAAAAAATTCTTAACCGCGAGCAATCAGAACTGATATTTCAAAACATCAATTATAAAAAGGTGTTGGAAGAGCTGTGTCAGATTCATGAATTGCCTCTTGCTGGGACCTGGTTCCCATTCAGGCATGACAGTGCTCTGCCATATGGTGGCGATATGGAAAAGAACTGCATCAACTTAGATATGATCTGCACTAGAGAAGCATATATGCCAGGGCACTTGAGATACTTTAAGCAGTATGATCTCTATTATGCCTATCGTTATTTCCTCTTAAGAAGAGACCAGGGGCTTGTTGGGAGGGCACTTTTATCACGTAAACCGTACTTTTGCAGAGATATAACCCAACTCAGCATCACTAAGTACCCCTTATCACATTTTGTACGCAAGTCTAAGTTAAATGGTTGTTTTGCAATATGCTTGCAAAGTACCTTCACTCCGCATGATTTTTGTGTGGTAGAGTTATTTCTGCCCCCCTGCAACACAAATAATGTAACTCCACAGATTTTTTTGGGCCCACTATTGGCAAAAATGAAGCAACTTTTTCCAACTCTAAAGGTTAGTTCAGGAGAAGAACAGGGAGATATATTATCTGTTGAAGTTATTGAAGTTACCACAACTGATGAACGTAATCATACTATAATATGTGAAACTACGACATCTTCACATATACTTGAAGCCTTGCAAAACGTAGGCGAAGCAGTGCATCTGGATTCACCAGATCAACAATTGATCGTGGAAGATACTATACAGAATGGAAGTGATGTTATTGGCCCCGAGGAAAGCAACACAACGATTACGACATCTCCTCCTAGACTCGAAGCTTTACAAGACGAAGGCGAAGCAGTGCATCTGGATTCATCAGATCAACAATTGATCGTGGAAGATACCATACAGAATATAAGAGATGTTATCAGCGCTGAGAAAAACAACACTACTGTTATGTTAGAAAAAAAACACAGAACAACACAAATTTCTATTACTCTTGAGGATGTCGAACCACTTTTTGGAATGAAACTCGAGGATGCTGCAAAGAAACTTGATGGTAAGTCTTTGAATTAACTAACTTTGTTATTATGATAGAGAGATTTAATTGTTCTCTAGATATCTCCTGTGATGGAGATAAATATGAGTTTTTTTTAAATTCGCATATCAATGTGCAGTTAGTCGGTCTTCATTCAAGCGTGTACTTAGAGAGCTTGGTATTGAAAGGTGGCCAACCACGAGAAACAAGGATAATCACTCAACGTATAATCTTAAAAACGCGAAAGGATCTGTTCAAGGTAATGAGGAACAAGTTTCGCAATCTGCTAGGCCTCCTAAGAAATCCAAAACTGTTGCCCACACTGTGACCATAAAGGCAACATGTGGAGAGGATATCATAAAGTTTCCGCTCTCTGTTCAATCTGGAATTGCAGAATTAAGGGAAGAAGTGACAAAGAGGCTAAATTTAGAGCTCGGAACTTTTAGGCTCAAGTACGAAGATGATGCCGGTGATTTGGTTCTAATTACCTGTGACGAGGACCTACAGTTTTTTATAAGTAGCTTCAGCTCATCGGACTGTCCAATCAAAATGTTGGTTCTGGTCTCTTAAATTATAATTTCGATACGATAGTGAAAGTTCTCCCATTTTCCCTTTAATTATTACTGTACTCCCGGAACAACAATTCTAGCTGTCTTGTGTCTTCAATTTGATCTTTGCGCCATGAGCCATGCGAGTCTCATTCATTAATTGAAGATGTCTTGAAATACTTAATTTGCTAAATTTGATCTTTGCATATTTATTACATAATGTCAATTCCACCATATCTTAAACTAATAAATTTGTGGACTTAGTCTTAAAGTGGTGGACTATATTTACAAGAGCTTTTCAATTTGCAGAGAGTAAATATGTACATACACTTTTACATAGTGATGTGGAGACCATTGGTTGCGGAGAAAAAGATAAAACTTTACATTCTTCCTTTAAGATGGGGAGTTTAAGAATGCTACACCCTTAACATTTGATTGACAACCTTAACACGGTTTTTGTTCTAACATTTTTTTTCTATAAAAAGTATTTTATAATCTTTTTAAGAACTTTTTTTCATAAATAAAATCTATTTTCTTAAAGTAAAAAATTGACTTTTCATAAATAAAAATAGGCACAGTTTTTTCTAAAATAATAAAATGAATTAAAAAAGTTTCTGAAAACGTTGAAAAGATCTGAAAAATAAGAAATTTTGGAATATCTTAAAAAAATTGTTTGTTTTAAACCGTAGGCTTTTAAAAAAAGATAAAATATCAAAAAGTCCGCCAAACATTTTTTAATACACATTTAGTCCAAGTCTTTTTGTTTTGTTCCAAAAAGTTAATATTATCTTATTTTTAAAGTCCGAACAAGTGGCATGTTGAAGGGCTTTTTGGAAAAAAAAAGGGCTTGGACTAAACGTGTATTAAAAAAATGTTCAAGGGACTATTTGGTATATGCTCCTTTAAAAAAAAATATTTTAATATTTTATTATAAATCTGTGCATATTTTAGAAAAAAAATTGTGCTTATTTTTATTTATAAAAAGTCTTCTTTTATTTTAAGAAAATGGTTTTTATTTAAGAAAAAAACTTCTTAAAAAGATTATAAAAAACGTGTTATAAAAATAAAACTTCTAAAAAAAGTTTACGTCAATTTTTTATAAATGAAAATAATGTTCATTTTTTTATAGCTTTAACTCATTTAGTCCCATAAACAAATATTAAAATATGATTAATCCAAACCATTTATTTTCTTCGAGAAAGTCTCTCACCGCCTAAAAACACTCAAAACAAGGATACACACAAACCCATTTATCCGGTCCCACAATTGTCGGAGCTTTGGTGGGGGTCACCGGAGCTACGACAGTGAGAGACTAAATGGATTAAACTATAAATATGTATTTTTTTCTTACATATTGTATTTATGTTGGGGATTATGACCCTTTTTAATTAAAAAAAATATCCATTTTTAATATATAAAATATCAATGTGTTAAAATCAAATGAACACACAAACTCTCCCTTTTATTTTTCTCTTTACTCAAGCCAACTCATTCGGTATAATTCTCGATAAAATTGTCTCTGTGCAAATAAAATCTCTGTTTACAATGAACTATCTATGACAATATGCATCAAAAACTTGTTTCTAATACCACATTCATAGTGTTAAACAACTTTTCAACATCTTTTTTTTCCCTCTTATTCATCCCCACCAATTTCCCTTATATAACATAATGGGTTCAAAATAAGTTTGGGCCCAAACTTGAAGATAACATTCGCAAACAAAGAAACCATTAAAAAATGTAAAGTAACTATTGGATAAGTACTCTTAGATACAACACATAGAGATCAATGGAAATGATTCAAAAATAAAACAAACTTGCGATTCAAACAAATATAAGGAGACTTTGAGAATAATTTTTTTAGTTACAAATACAAAATAAAAATGACATAGGCAATTTGTCAAACATCTATTAAACAAAAGTGTATGGTGTTCGTGTATGGAGAAGAATTATCGAGAGATGTACACATACCACAATATGTATTTAATGATCATATCCAACATGAATTTATTATGTGATCTAATGTATATTCATAAGAATAATAATCATCCACAACATACCTTAATATATCAATAGAACATCTTAAGTGATATTTAAAAAAATCACTAATCGTATCATATAAACATTTCTCAATTTTGCAACTCTCTATACATAAATTTTGGACTAACTTCGCTTTAGAAGAAGTTTATTTGTTTGCATATTTGCGAAAAGTAGAGAAAAGAAACATTCGAAAAGATTTCAACGCATAATCTATAATTTGCTTGTATGATTGGGTTTGTCATCTCTGAGTTCACCTTCATCATCTACCGAGTGCAAACTAATATTTCCTTAAAAAATTAGTTCGCCCTCGTAGTGCCACTGATGGTCTTTGACTACGATGGAGGCACCAGACTCGTGTAGATACTAGAATGGTCCGATACGACTGGGATCGACGGTTTCCTCGCCAAACCTACAAGATCAAGCCATTAAACGAGAGAAATCCAAACATTTTATGTTTGGATTATTGATGATACGAGACTTTTTTTATAATTTTTTATAAAAAAATATTTAATAATTTTTTATAATAGATGGCTTTTATTATTGATGATACGAGAAATTGGACACAAGTCATTCTCGATCAATAAGTCAAGTGTAAAGTAGACATAAAGCAAGTAAAGATAGACAAAACACAAGATTGGTTCAACTATTAAAATGAGCCTAAGTCCACTTGGGTGCTTCACTCTCATTATGTATGTAGTGTAATGCAAGTTTTACAATTCCATAATAGGCGTACGAGAGAGAGAGAGAGAGAATAGAGGAGAATATATGTAACTGGCTAGATAAACAACCAAGGATGTGTCCTGCTAGAGGTTGATCCTTCTCTGGCTGCGGCAAGGGGTGAGCCCCCAAGTGTAGTGATCTCTAGAGAGAGTTTGGCAGGACTTCGCCAAGTATTTCGTCCTCTGGTCCCCCTGACTATGAGGTGAGAACCTTTATTTATAGGATATATAAAGGTGGTGTCACGTGTTTAGGACACGTGACATATGTATAAGTCTGAAGAATGAGGGGTCTTTCTAAAAGATGGACAAATGTCAAGTATCTGTTGTATGAGTAGGGGATGTGTCCTGTTTGATCCCAGGCAATAGCCAGTCTGAAGGGTGCTGCGGTTTGTTTGATCCCAGGCAGCGGCTAAGTACTGGAGCTGATGCCGCGACCTGTTGAGCCCAGGCAACGGGCAATTTTGGCCAAGGCTTGTCTGGGATCAAGCCTAGTAAATGTAGAGGGTCGCGGCCTGTCTGTTCCTAATCAGCGGCCTGTGTTAATACTGACGTGACCGTAAGGACTATATTGGTTATATCAATAAGCCACCAAGCCGTAGTGCCAAGAGGTGGAGAGTTGGGTCTGCGATTGAACACTATGACCCAGCTGGGTGTCAATATTTTTGTCTATCTCCAAATGCTGCCATTAAATGTCTATCTCCAAATATTTTTGTGCCCGACACGAACACAAGTCGGGTCTTTTTGACAAGAAGTGTCGTGTTCACGCCAAAATTATGAGTCGTGTTATCGTGTTTTTTCATGTTAATCGTGTTTTATTCGGATTTTCGTGTCTAGTTATGTTTAATTGAGTGTAATATTTATGAAATTGTGTTAGTGTGTTGTGTCGTATTTTATTTAGGCCGTGTTCATGTTGTCGTGTCGTGTTCGTGCCCAAAAAATCATTTAAAGTTTTTTTTTTGGTGTTGGGAGGGGGGTCACTAAAATGTTGAAACACAACTAAAAAAATTAACTTAAAATAATTTTTTTACTATTTTAAAATATTAGCCCTTAACTAGTAGTAAGTAACTAATTCTTAATATATATATATATATATATATATATATATATATATAGAGAGAGAGAGAGAGAGAGAGAGAGAGAGAGAGAGAGAGAGACTCATAGTTGCTTCTTACTCGAACTACTTTGTCTATATTGAAATATATAATAATGGGTATGAATTGGGTCTAACAACAAGTGGATAGGACTGTTTTAGCGCAACTAACAATGGAAATCTAGTAATATTCGGTAAAAGAGATGCAAAAAGTACCCACATTCAACACGAAAAACACTGTCAATTTACTTACAATGTATTATTAATTTCCGTCAGGCTATGGGGTCATCCTCCATCAGCAGCTCCCAATTGATCAAATCCTCAATAGGCACCCCAATTCCATGGACTCGTACAGCAGCTTTCGCTCCTCCCCCGCCTGCGTCACCTGGTACATGTCCCCCAAATGCTCCTCCCCCGCCTGCGGCACCTGGTACATGTCCCCCAAATGCTCCTCCCCCGCCTCCATGTCCTCGTCCTGCTCCCAAAATAACTCCTCCGTCGCCACGTCCGACCCCAGCAATCAGGAACGGATCTAATCCGCTAATGGTCAAAAGACGATAAGGTCCCCCAGTGGGATGCAGATCCCAACAGAGGGATTCCCAGTGGCACGCTGATATAATATTGTCCCTGACTTCAAAATTTTGTCCGCGTATCATCGTACGAAGTTTTGACAAGGGTATATGGTTCTTAATTGCATTCAACATATTTCGGAGATTGGGGAAAATACTCCGACAAATTTCAGAAAGAACGCGTTAAAATGATCTATGAGTTGTAAAGTTAATGTGGACGGGGGCAGAGAAGAAGAGCTTGGTCATATTGGTCGCGTTTTCCGATCTGGGGTGATTGAAGCGAGTCTAGATGTGGAATATTACTCCATCAACGAGTATCCACACCAAGATCTTGCTCTCAGTTGTGGTATACGGTCATCTTTGGCTTTGCCCCAGTTTGAATCTTCTAGCCGGAGCTGTGCGGGTGTACTCGAGTTCGTTTACACCTTTTATAATACGGATTATATTTATGACATCCAAGCCGTCTCCGAAAAGATTAAGGTTTGTGATTCCATCTAAATTGCACATTTGAGTGTGTTTCATAGCTTATTCTTTTATTCTTCATTTCTTTTTTGTTCCATCCCCCATCAATAGTAAGAATTTTAAAACATGATATAAAATTACATACTTTCACATCTCATCTATACTTAATAAAATGTAATAATTCAAGTCCATGTGTTGCCCTCACCACTATGGACAACACACTAATTGCTGCGGACAAGAAGCGCACAACAATTAAAATGCTGCGAGAAGTCATCATTTTTCTGTTTTTGATATTGATATTTCTAATTCTAATTTTGTTTTAAGTTCAATTAGAATTTATTCTTGGTTAAATTCGGGTGAAATTAGAGAAATGAAGCAGATAAATAATTTAACGAAAACGTAAGCAACAAAACCAAAATATAAAAACTGCAAGCATAGGAACAACTATTCAGGACATAACGTTTAAAAAGAAAGTAATAGAAAATACACTAGGGCGTGTTCCCCTGGCCACTATGCGTGGTCCGCGTCGTCTCAGGCGAGGCGAAATGATAAGTGTGACTCATCTTGGCCCGTCGTCTTTTGCCTCGTCGAACATCTTCTGGAAAACATCACGCTCCATCTGGATCGCATCACACTCGATATGCATGGGAGTAAAATCCTGCATAGTCCGCTTAATTGAGCCATGCGATTGAGGTACAACACCCCATGCTCGTCAAAATCGTATGAATCGTGATTCAAATTAGAGGATTCAATTCACATGACAATCGATTCAAATTATGGAGAAAATCAGTTAGGTTAAAAAAATTAGACTGAATCGGCCGATATGGGTGGGTGATTCACAATTCGGGTGCGATTCCTAAATATGGGTTGTTTTCGACCCGACACTGAAAAACAAAAAAAACGTGTTTGGTATTATTTTTTTAATCCTCTTACAGTACACGTGCTTCCTTATATATATATATATATATATATATATATATATATATATATATATATATATATATATATATATATATATATATATATATAGAGAGAGAGAGAGAGAGAGAGAGAGAGAGAGAGAGAGAACCGCTCTTATGCGGTATTAATGAACCCATGTTGAAACGGCTTTAACTCATGCGTTTTGGTTTGGCCCCATTTCAAATATAACAAAACATCAAAAAGTCCCCCACCTTTTTATAAATACTTGTTTTGGGGAGAGGTTTATTTAAGACTTGGGAACAACATTTTTGAGAGATCTACTACAATAAGTCTTCAATTTTAAAAGCCCAAACACATGTTTAGATTCACCCAATCATCCCATATCATATTTGTGAATCATTGAGAAACCCATTTACCCATTTACCACTCTTGGAGTAAATCTTGTGGAGAAGAAGTCATCTCCATTGCTGATTCTTGGAGCTATCGAGGGAACTCTTATTGACGACAACAACCCGAGGCCTGCGTGTATTCGTCTGTCAAACACGTTGTATTTCTCTGTGTATATGTAAGTCGCGGTTTACATACAATAGTGAAATAAAAAAGTTTTGCCCCTTTCGGGGATTTTTCCTGAAATGTGTTTGTGTTTGTGATTGTTGAATTGCATGCTAGATCATTTTATCACTTTTAATCACTTAGATGCCTGTTTAGGGATAATTAAAATTGATTAGAAAAACTGAAGTTTAATTAAATAAGTTGTGACATTGAACGAAGCACACTCTCACATAATCTTTTCATTTTTAATCGATAAAAATATAAAAAAGACTATTGTATTTGACTGTCTGAAATTAATTTCTGCGATACTTTGTGGAGTGATATTGTGTGTATTAGTTTTAAGAGCTCCATAGATTTCGTCTTGACCAAATGATAAAAATAATACACAAAGTCAATAAAACTCCAAAATAAACACACTTTAAGAAACATCATGTTAATGTAGCTATTTGTTGAGTCCCGATTTACTGAAATGATGGGCGCAAAGAAGTGTTAAGAGAAAGTAACTAATTAGTTTAAACTGAAGATAAAATCAAACATTAAACTTTAGTATCAAATAACTAATCCGAAGCACCACAATTTGATTTCATTCCACAAAAAACGTAAAAAAATTCACCACACAATTTGGACTATTTTAGAATGTTGAGTCAATCCTACTCTTTTATTACTGTTTGAACTTTATCTAGGCATAAGATCGAGGTACACAAGGTAAATAAAAGAGCGTCAATGTGAAAATGTAACCCTCTCCGGCTCCACCCACCCTAAAAAAGAACATAGATAAAAGTAAAATCAAAAGTTCACTGTGATAGAAATTCTCAAGAAAATATGGGCAAACTAATATACTACTGACCAAACATTTCTTAATTTATATCAAACCAGATTATGCAACGATATTGGGAAAACACGATTTACGCTTGTCTAAATTAAGACAAAGTATGATCCATTGTATTTGAAAAAACAACAAGAAGATAATCTTAGCCTGGAAATAAAAAAAGGAAAAATATAAATAATAGACAACTACACATAATATTTACACGCTAAAAACATTATTCCCAAAATATGAATGGAAATTTGGAAGGAACGATCTCTTAAATACACAAATAGGTATCTTTATGTTGACGTGAAAAAATGTAGGAAAATCGAGGCATCAATGTCCAAAGAGCTCAAAAGCATCACATTTAAATCATTCATCTTTATAAGGTCCTATATTGAGAGTTACAAATAATCACATACCCAATGTCCATCCAATTATCCATCAGATCATACACTACATATATTAAAACAAAAATATAAAACATGAAGGGAAAACTTGATAAACGTGTGTCTATACACAAATTAATGTGTTGTATATGCGTGACCTACTTATAGAGCAAATATACATCTTTTTTCCATTTCAGTGAGCAATAAGGCTTCAAGTAATGTTATATAAAGAGGGGAAATTTTAACAAACCTTATAGAAAACAATCATACATTAGTGGTTTATGCCCATTATAGTAATTAAACTTGAACTATCTGCGATTTGAGAGAGAAAGAGTGAAGAAAGGCCATAATATAAATTGAGTCAAGAATAGAAAACAACCATAGAGTAGTATCACCTCAATTGTGAAAATTAGCAACCAGAATCGAGAACCTTATTGAAAAACATTATGAATTAAGTTTTTAGTGTAAAAAGTAGAGATATTACTAACAAATTAAGTCAGTATAATATACCTTACAGATGGTTTGATGAAGACAACATTCAAATACATCTAAACACAATTTGATATTACTGATTAATGGAAATCATTACAAACATAATGAAAACACACAAAAAATTATATGCTACCACTGAATTAACATGAAAAAAATGTTGGCAACAAAAAGAAATTGATAAAAATAAAGAAGAAGAATTAAACCTACCAAATCAGTGAGTTATGATGGACCGAGAGATAAATATGCATCAACGTATATTAATTAATTTGATTCCATAAGAAAGATAAGAAGGAAACAAAGAATTCCTTTTCTTTATTTTTATTTGTTATCTCATCCGCAAAGGGTTGTTGCTTTTACACTTGAGATGACATGTAACTGTCCGTATACATGTGGGATCAAGGAGACTGAGCTCATAAATTCAGAAGTGACAGTGGTGTTACATGCCACTTGTTCTAGAAAAGAAAAACTTTGAATGTGATGAGGTGTTGGTTATGCTATTTCGAGTCAAGGGGATTGTCTGGTAAAAATGGTGTGTTTGTGATATGTGAATTTATCCGTGATTCTTATTTAATGAGGAGACTTGGGTAATTGAATGATAGTTGCCATTGGTGACATTTTTATTATGTGGTTTATGTTGATGGATTGTGCCGAAATTTCCCTTCACCGTAATCTTCAAGTTTAAACCCTTAACGACCCAACAGAGAATTCTAATGAATGAAGAAATAGTTTAGAGAGGTTGAAAATATATACGGGAGAGAGAGAAGGGGAAAGATCGGAAGATAGAGAGGTTAGAAGAAACGAAAAGGATAACATAGGTTTTGGGGAGGGAGAAATAGAGCAGTGGGAGGTTAGGAGATAAATAGGAACGTGTCCACGTGGATGCTCTAAAAATATAAGAGCAATTACTATCGTATTCCGTTTTATAGTATAGAACTAGTGGTAAACCCGCGCGATGCTCGGGTTAGGCGATTATGTATATGTAGTTAAAAATATACATGTGCTCTTGAAAAACGTTAGCATTATTGAATTATAACAATTTCATAACAATTTTTTATATACACACTATCACCACATGTGGGTTGTTACTGAAAAAACATCATTGGAAATAAACATAATTTAAAGATAAAAATACGTTTACCCAGGATAATAGTAACCCGGGATGAATAACTCTCCATTACTGAATGTACATAATAGAGAGCACAAAATAATTGTCAATATATAGACATGATAAAGTTGGTTACAATCACAGTGAGAATGATATAATAGCATTTGGAGTTCATGGTTCTATAGCAGAATCAAGCGTGATAGCCTTTTTGTGTTTGATGAAGAATTACAGCATAAGGATGTATTGTGAGATGTGATATTGAATCCTGTCAAAAGGAGAGTATTTTAATGAAAATAGAATAATATGAATTAAACAAAAACAAAGGTATAGGGGTCAAATGATAATTATGAAAAAATACAATAGGGTGAGGCTCATCTATAAAAGTGTTTTCTTGAACCTTTTATTCACCCAACCCAACCCAATGTAGAGTATTTCATAGAAATACTGGATCCTTAAATAAATAAAATCAATATAGCACACCCAAAAATCTATATTATAAATCTCAAATTTTTGAAATTTATAAAACTTCTTATGAGATCCATACATACAGAGTGATTGATGAAACAAAGAGATCCATACATTTAAACAGAAACAAAACATCGGAAGCCCTAACTCATAGGTAATAGACTAAAAGAAATCAAACGGGGCTAAATAGCTGAGAGAGTGAGGGTTTGGGATCACAGTTCATGCCGATGATGATGACCAGAGGAATGAAACCATAGTGAGTTATCACTTTAGCTTTCCCCACAGTCCAAGTGCTCCATTCTTTTAAGCTTTTCACCGTTGGGTTCTCTTTTGCTCCGCTCCCTTTGACGCTTTTCCCTTTGCCTTCAGTGTCCCCCGAGACGCCATTGATTTTTTTTTTCTCAATGTGTGTGTAATACTATGTGTTGTTCAATTGTTTTTTAGAAATTGAGATGTCATCAATGGTTTAAATACTATTAAAATCTGAAAAAATGAAGTCTAAGCGTCAAATATGGAGTAGAGCGAATGTTAGTGAGGGAGAGTAAGAGTCTAAATACTGATAACTTTACAAATGGGAAGGGAGGGCCACATGGACGGATCCACAATAGAGCGAGGGCCCCTCCTGAATTTCCAAAATAAATTAAAAAAATTATAGGTATTATGTCTAAAAATAGAAAGTTAGGTGCATAAATAATAAGATTTTTGCTATTTTTAGGGTAAAAAATGTAATAAGTTTGTATAAAACTCCAATTAAAGTCATTTATATAAAACTCAAATTAATCCGCCAAAAAATCGCTTTGGGAGCTTCAGCCCCCGAACCCCCGGCAACACTCAAAACTTTGCCCCCCCTCCCCCCCAAATCAAAAGTCCTGGATCCGTCACTGGAGGGCCACATGGATAACCAAAATGGATTTGAAAATTAATTGCTTGTAGAGCATTTTATAATAGTAACTAACATGGAGCCCGCACAAATGTATAATACGAATAGATTTGAATAAACTTATAATATTTTATTATATCTAAAGGACATATATGTTCAAAAAGTAACGATAGACACAAATTACCGTGTAAAAGCTTTTCCCAATCACACATGTGTGTGTGTGGGGGTGGGGTGGGGGAATCCATGCACAAAATCAAATCTTATACAATGAAGATCTATATTGCCAAGAAGAAAAATAGTCAAAGAAACAATTGAACGATCTCATTTAAATAAAATATAAACGATGAAAATATTATCGGAAACCTTAACAAAAGTATATTATCGAAATTGTATAAAACTAAAGCCAAAAAAGATTCACACACACACATACATACATATATATATATATATATATATATATATATATATATGCACAAACAATATACAAACACAATTGTCATTTCAACATTTTATCGAACATATGGTAAGAAGAAATCTATGTATGTAGTTTTAAAATTATATTTAAAAACACCATGGCAAGATAACAACCGCCTTAATAATTGTATTATATTTAAGTGAGATCAAATAATTTACAGAAACCGAACACCAATTTTTTTTTCTAACAAAGTTGAAATAATTTAAAAAAAAGAAAGGTGGCAACCAACACTCCCCCCAAAAAATTAAAAAACGGTATCACTGTGTTTAAACCAATGGATTGAAAAGTACCATGTAAGGCTACAAAACATAACCCCAATTTGTTTTTCTAAAAAAGTTCAAATAATTTACCCAAAAAGAAAGATAGTATCCAACACCCAAAAAAATTACAAAACGATATCATTGTTTTTAAACCAATGCATTGAAAAGTACCATGTAAGGCTATAAAATTAAAGCTATGTTTCTATTGTATTACATTTAACTGAGCCCAAATAATTTACAAAAGCATAACACAAGCTTGCTTTTTCTTAAAAATTTCAAATAATTTACCAAAAAATAAAGGTAGCAAAGAACACTAAAAAAAATAACATAACCATATAACTCTGATATTATTTAAGAGCATAATAGTAAAATAGGAAAGCAGTACCTTAATTGATTGTAGATCTTCCAATAGCGATGTGATTGCAAAACCTTGAGGATGAACAATATGCAAGAAGATGACTTCTTCAATGAATATATGATGGTTTGAAAAAACCCTTAAATTTTTTAGGGAACAAACTGATGAGTTTTTTTGGAGGCCAAATCGAGAAGCCCTTTCCGTATTCCTATAGGGTGCATGAATGTGTTAGTACGAAAGAGATGACTCAGTTCCATACGATTCTGAGGAGGAAGACGAATAGAGGTCAATGGGTTCGTTTGATATCAGGGTGATTTTGGATCCATCAACAGATTTTATAAGTACATCCACTTGAAGGCGTTATTAAGTTAATCCACCAAAATGGGAGATGTATTTGTAAACATTAATTTTGTGGATGTCCCATTTTAGTGGATTAACTTATTAATTATTTTTGAGTGGATGTACTTACAAAATTCGTGGATGTTTTTAAGATTACCCGTTGATCACCCACTTGGTGATGGCTGAGTGAAAGACATCTAACTAACTCTGATAAAATTGGTTGACCAAATATGGATCCAAACAAATAAGGAATTGAATCACTTTTTATATTAATCCCATACGTTGATGAGAAAATAACTAATAAAATAATGAATCTCCCATGTGCTTGTGGATATCGACAAATCGATCTGAACCACATAACCAAAATGGACCATCTATTAATATAAATAACCCATGTGATTGATATCACTATTGATCAAGTAAAATCAAATTAAATGATCCAAATTGTTGGATCAAATCCAAGTAATCAAAGCAATTAAGAAATTGCTCTTGTACCCATGAATTTCCGTTGAAACACGATTAAAAATCCTTTGACGAAATCCAAATTTTTGAAGGAACCTCACTTTCTGATAAAGGAAGCAACCATCATTGACATCTTAGATTCACTCCCATTGAACCGACATACGATCAGAACCCCTTAATGCCCGTAAAAACTAAAATACAGTCTACACGATGCGCTGAAATCGAAGGAAGCCTTGTTGGAAATAATCTCATCCGACGTTTGGACCAGATTTAGTGAAACGCGTAGATGCCTCAAACCCACCACGACGTGATGCATCTGACCATATGTTAAACCCGAAAATTGCTTAACCAAATAGCTCCCAACATCATAGACCAACGATGTAAGAGCTTGGAGTCAGAAGTGGTCAAAATCATGTCGTTGCACAAAACTATTGCGACAGATTGTGCATGTGTTGCGAAAAATTAGTCCATATACTCGCTGGAGACATAAATGAAAAGTATGGAAAATTGTATGGTGGTTTGCGCTTAATTGAGACAATGATGGGTCTTCGGATTATATGGAGGAAAAAGAGGGGTGTACGGAAAAAGAGGAAACGGTGGGAATCAGAAGCGACAGGGGTACAATGGTTGGATATGTAAAGGTCATAATAAGTGTTTTATAATATGCGTTAAGCATTTTTATAAGATTATAAAGATAGGAGCGTTTCTCTCTATATATAAGTATACACACACAAAAGAATAACTTTTATAAAACAAAGAGAAAAGATAATGAAATGTTTCAAAAGTAAAACCTACATGTGGTGAGCCCTAACTCTCTGATCGAATCACAAGTGAAAACCCTTTCTTCCTGTTGTGTTTTTTTTTCCTTTTGCTGAATATATGTTTGAGAGGTTCTTAACTGAAGTGTAAGGTATTATATTGTGTTTTTAAAAGAAACTATGGTTTCTTTTTTATATTGTATTTAGAAATGGTTATTGTTGTATTTTTAAAAAAACTTTGGTTGTTCGACAGGTTCTTTATATTGAATATTTTTACATGGTTATTATTATATTCTTGTGTTTCATATATTGTTTCTATATATTATATTTTGACGCACATCCCCTTATTCTTTCTTATACTTTTTTCCCTTTTTATTATAAGTTTTGTTTGCTTCTTTATTGTTTAATTTGTATTAATATATTCTTGTGTTTAAATCGTTGTCTTTTACTTTGGACTTTTAGGTGATGTTATTGTTAATATTTGGGCAAAATTCTATTTTGTGTATGATCTTTTGAAAATGGAAAAATTGAAAGACAAATCTTTATCTTGGTAATGACAATGAAAGTTCATTTTCTTAGTCTTGTTTCAATGAAACCATGTCCTAAAATTGGGTTTACGTCATAAAATGTTTTGTTACATATTATAATTCGTTCTTTGTACATTTATATATTATTTACTACATTTTCAACATTTTATACCGATAGGGTTTCTGGTTTATTATTCGATTCACGATTTTATATTGGGTGTTTTTGATAACTTAAACTCACTCTACCCCCAATTAATAGTCTTGTTTTTCTTTTTGGAATGTGTTAAACCTAATTGATTTGTGCGAGGCATTAAGGCACAAATAATCATAAACCCTAGAATCTTGGACTTCATGACTTTCACATATTATTCGTAAGGCGGAACATAAAACGATAATATAATCACATACATCAGTCCATAGCTATGAATCTTGAGAGATCAAACCTCAATCTTGAAATCTTGAATCCATTTGTCGATCTTGAATACGGGATATGGAGGATCCGATTTCTCTCTTTCGGCCTTGGTGCAGACTTTTATGTGTTTTCTTTTTTGTACATAATTGGTGGAGAGAGTTAGGAAACTAATTCTCTTATTTGACCAACAAGATAAATCCAATAATATTTATTAAACCTCTTAATATGAAGTGTTTATCTAATAGGACACATTGTGTGGGCACACTCTCCCAGTTAGCCCATATGATAAATATTCCTTTTAGGTTTAAAACATTAGGCGCGCTCAAGTAACCTACTAATGTGAGTCATGACGGTTGTACATTATTCAAGAGCATGGTCCCTTCCATTTACCACGACACCAACCACTTACTCAATATGTTCTATAAGTAAGAAGTATACATAAGGTCCCGTAGTGTCTTATTAAAAGATTATTCCTATTATAATAAACCATATCCATACATGTACATTAATGGAAAACATGAAATATCATGAACACATCCGTTGAGCTTAGAATGTCAATTAAATAATCAATCATTATAGGCTAAAATCAAAGACTCCCTCCTAAATGTCTTTGGAACTTATTTATAGATCCACAACAAGATTATGTTCTTAGTTCACATTCATGGTTTCTAATATTCCTCTTTAACAATAAGGCAATACCTTATAATTTTTTTCCTTATAGAAGAAAACTGTCGCGATGTTATTTTCGGGGACTTCCAGTACTACAAAGCCCGAAGAAATTCCACAACATGAGGGGTGACTCTAGGCATAGGCCAATTAGGATGTCGCCTAGGGTCTCTGACTAATCGGGGCCTTGAAATTAAAAAATAATTAGTAAAAAAATTAGGTAAAAAGATTGTTTAGCTATGAAAAAAAAATTAGAGTTTACCACTTAACCCCCCCCCCCCCCCCCCCCCTCCCCACACACACACAAAGAAATACTCTCACTCTAATACTATACATTTTTACCACTTAAAAAAGGCTAAAAAAAGTTGAAACCCACTCTCATACTAAACTCACAAAACTTGACCCACTTTTAACACACTAACTCACAAAATTTGTTGATTTCTATTATTAATTGGGTGAAAAAAGGCTGAAAATAATGTTTAGCTTGAATTAGATTAAAAAAACTGTCAATTTATAAGGGGGTTATAAATTGATAGTTTTTTAATCCATTTTTTAAGAAATAGCAAAAAAAATCATTTTGAGAAAAAAAAATTTGGGGGTGCCCTGGAATGTTAAGAACCCATAAAAAAATTCAGTTCAAAATTATTTTTTTCACGATTAAAAAAAATTGCCCGTTAATCCGTTTTAGCAAAAAATACCAAATGATGAGAAAAATTAATCTTCAATTGCTTTGGTGAAGTCCCACATCGGTTGGATGTGAGAATCTCCATCCAACCCTTCTTATAAATAACTTTGGTTACCCTCTTTAAACCTAAGCTCGCTAAGCATTAAATAGTTGGCAGACTTTGAGTTTAAAGTTTGGTTTGCATTGTTATTTTAGTAAAAAAATTGACTGATAAAACGATGCCAATCCTAGTTTTTTTTTTTTTTTTTTGGAAAAATACGTTATTTCTGTCATTTGGCAAACATCATTATTTTGGTCAAAAAATTGACTAAATAAAAAATGTAGACTCGTATATTTTTTTTAAAATTCTTTTTTTTTAATGTTTTTGACATTTTCGAACAGGCCTAAAGTTAATTTTCAAATTTTGGCTTTGAATTATTTTAGTCATGGTTCAGTTTTCTACTAGATGATTTTGTTTTATTTTTTTTTGTCATTTCGGAATTTACCGAAAAAAAATCGACCATAAACCTCACGGTTCGATTTTGGTTTACATTAGCTTGTTCCGAGCGGTACAAATGGTAATTTTGGTTTTCGTATATTAAAATTGGTTTGGTATATTAAAATTGGTTATGCATCAAAAAATGCGAGAAAACACTTTTTCTTTAATTTGATTTTTTATGTAAAAGGGTTCCAATTTTGGTTTTTTCACCTAGGGCCTCGAGGCTATAGAGTCGACTTTGTTAGTATATTAAAATTGGTTTTGCATCAAAAAATGTGAGAACACATTTTCTTTATTTTGATTTTTTTTTTATGTAAATGGGCACCGATTTTGTTTTTTCGCCTAGGGTGCTGAAAAGTATAAAGTCGACCCTGCACAACATAATCGATAGATAGTAGCGCCAAAGCCTGCTACAACACTTATCTGTTACATATAAACATTAGTGGATCATATCACAGTCTTCCATAATTTTATCTCGTCAATTCAATAATCAAGAGTGGGTTTCATAATATCCGTTGAAGAAAATCTTGAATTTTAATAACTAATCATGTTTAAATGATTAGTCCATCTTAATGTGAGCATGTGATCTATTGTTCAACACATAGTTGTTAAAGGCGCTTAGGCTCCAGGCTCACCTAGGCTTAGCATCGGCGCCTTTCTTCGACAACAACTCCAACACGACGACAAGGTATCCAGGCAAATGCCTTTTTTTACATCTATTTCTAATGTGTTTCTGTGTGTCTTATTTTTCTCCATTTTTTCCCTATTTCATTTTCACCGGTGATTGTGGGTTTTCTTTTTTAACATTTTGAGAATCATGGTTTTTTTGGTTCTAGATTTCTCTCCCCCCCCCCCCCCCCCCCCTCAAACTTATTCTTTGGAATTTTTCGTAAAATTTGTGCTCAGCTTTGGAACTTTGGAGTTGCAATTTTTTGATTTTGCAAACTTTCTCCTTCCCAATTAACTTTATATTATCTTCACTGTGATTCTGCTGTTTCAATCTTTACAATAAAACTGTTTGGTGTGAAGAACTCGAGTTTGGTGTCGAGCATGAGGAGGAAGGCGCCGGTTTTAGCTCACGAATTGCATTTCAAGGTGAACAGGGCGGTGCCGGAGGAGATGAAAAAGAAGACATTCTTGCCGTATAAGAGGGGCTTGTTGGGTTGCTTGGGATTCAATCCAGGTGTTCATCATCTTTCAATGAGGTTCGGTTGGTACCTCAATACTCACATTCCAATGATCCAGGCTGTTATCACAAAAAGAAAAAAACCAAAAATATATAGCAGGGCAAAAAATATTGAATTTATTTGATTGTTCCTTAATTCCGGAATTTTTAATCTTTACCGTAACTAGATTTTATATTTTATATTTTATTTTTAAGTTTATTCTGTTTAGATATCTTTAAATCCAAAGGTGTTAGAAGTCCACAATGAAATTTAAATAAGTTGTCAGTGTAACAGAAGCCATGAAATACCTTTGTCGCTGATAATGTAGTGTGAACTATTACTATTCTGGGATAAAAGTCAGGAATTATTGACGCTGATCGTAACTGTTTTCTATTCAAGGTTGATCTGCTGCTTGCTAAGGTAAGAATTCCCCACGTTTTGAATGAATAATCATCACAAAGGGCACTAACATTATAGCAAGCTTATTATTCAATGGGTAGAAGGAAAAAAATGACCGTTTGCTCTACTATTTTATGCTCAGGACAAAAATTTTGTCTCTAGACAAACAAGTTGTCAAATAAATATCCGTTAAAATTTAGTCATCTTAAAATGACCGATGGTTGTTCAGATATCATTACAAAACCAAATGATGGATGTTCATCTCCCTGACCCGAATGCGACCTAATTCGTTTTTGTTTTGTGATTTGTTTTGCACATTTAACAAATATGGGTTTCCCTGCTCTGTCGGTTATTAAGGAGTTAATCATTAAGGTGGGTCTGCTGCTCTGTTTTTCCCTGCTTAGCAGAGTTGAATACCACAGATGGGTCTGCTGCCACGGTATTTATTATATTAACTTTTAAATACGTTATATGTGCGCATTTTTGTTTAGATTTGAGATCTAAAACATGGGATTACACTTTTAGTTTGGATTTTCTATGTTATCTGTTAAACAAGTTGTCTGCCCATTTTTTTACCTATATCCGATTCAAAATTGTCGGAGTTAAACACCTTCGCCATTGGTGTTTCAATCTGATTCGTTTGGATTCGATGAATTGAGTTTGGCTTCTCAACAAAGTCTCCAACTTTTTCTAGACAACTTTGATCTTCATAGTTTGTTGGTACTAGTAGCACTTGCACTATCCCATTTTTACTTTTTAGAGATGTATCATTTGAAGAATAAAATTATTAGTAAAATTTGGTTGTTTGTTGATGATAATTATTTTTCAGTACACATAATCAAACTAGGTTCTATAGAGGCACGACCATGCCTGTGCCTATGTCACTATCGGAATGGATTACTTTTTAACATTTTTATTTTATTAATTATAGAATACATAGCCATATTTTGTATACATAAATTATATGGGCCATATTTTAACAGACACGAGGCATAAATTATATAAATTATGGATCATTTTTTGACAATCGGGATCTTCTCTCGAGTCAACTTTTGGTGTTGGTTCACTACACTAATTTATTGCTTCTCTTGAAAGGATGATTTGGGCGTGTTTGTATTACTGTGTGCATCACCTTTCACCATTTTATTTGGTTTGAAACAAGGTATTATTGGTGTTATATTTGTTTTTTTCATATAAATTGTTCAATGTTGCAGGTATGCTTATTATTTATTGTTTTCATCTTTCTCACCATTGATCACATTTTAGGCTTCTCGACTGGATTGCGGTTCTATAAGTAAGAAGTTACACTGGAGTTTCATCTCCTCTGATTGTATCACTGTCACCTACACAAGACAAGCTCCCTTATTTAAGGTATTTATCTCCCTCTCAAATTTAAGTGTTTTTAGTTTGAAATTATTTGATTCAAAATTTGCCTTTTTATTTTAGTATTTGTTTTTTTTATGGGTCAATTATTTAATAGTCCCTACTATAAATATATATTTTTTAAAAAGGACACATATTTTTAGTTTAACCCATTTAGTCCCTCAAGCACTCAATATTCTCTTATTTTTAGAGGTCCGCGCCAGCGGCACTCCCTTTCCAAAATATGTGGCAAAGGACTTTTTGAGGCAAAATAAAAAGGCTTGGACTAAATGAGTATTAAAAAATGTTTGAGGGACTATTTGATATATGTCCCTTTTTTTATTTCACCTCCTTCTGTTTGGGAATCTTATAGACGGATTGGCAGTAAACCACACCGAGCAGAACCAAAGAAGCACCACAACTGAAATTGATAACCCACAAACGCTGGTGCTCAATCGGCTCCAACAAAACCAAAGCAATCCAGATCAAATCTGTGAGGAAAATAGATGAAGCCACGCCACAAGCGATCATGTCCCACCCACCCACCACCAGATCGCAACCCAACCCAACATCCTTCATTCGCCAAAAATGAAACAGTCTCACACTATAGTGTTGTTATCTATGCTTGATTCATGTTTTTGGTTTGATATTTTACGAAACAAAACTTTATATAAAATCAATTGTTCTTATAAATAACTGCAAAACTTTGTATACAATAAGGTGGCGTGTGCATCTAAACTTAGATATTAGTATTTTGCAAGGTTCTAAAAAACGCGGGGCGTGGAGGCCAAACCTTAAGCCTTAGAAGCCTAGGTGAGTCTTAGGCGTAAAAAGGCGTTTAGGCCTTTTTAATATATTTTAATATTTTTTAACCATAACAAGGCTATTAAAATACACAAAATTGTACATATCATAAAAATAAGTCTGAATATTTTCAAATTAGACTACTATTTGATTATTTTGGACGAGATAATGTTCCGATTTGTAAAAAAATTCTTTAAAAGGCAATATCGTTTCACTAAAGCATTGTTGTTTTTAGGAAAAAAGTGCGCCTTAAGGGTTTTTATCAAGAATAAGGCGTAAAAATCTTAAGGCGGTGCGTTTCTCCCAAGCCTCAAGCCTAGGCGGGTTTTTCAGAACACTGGTATTTTGTGGTAAGGAAGAAACGATTTGGCTTAATAAATATATTTTTGTTTATGAATTGTTAGTACATCATTTGGAGTAGTTCTTAAAGTAATGAGATGTTTGCCGAACTATTGTTGCTGTTGCATGTAATATCAAAATACACTTTAAATCATACATGGCATAATATGGAGGAAAATTATCTTCGTGCCTTTAGGCACGAGCATACCCCAGTGTGTGTGTGTATATATATATTGAGTTTACCCCTGAGATAATTTAGTATTTAATCTTACCCCCTACATGCTCATTAACTAGAATCCCCCCTGGCATGCAACAGATAATGCATAAGGTACATGTGCGTTGATGCACATGCGCAACACAGGGGATATTAGTCTGATTAGTGAACATGTAAATGGGTTAAATCTAAAAGCCGAATTAGCTTAGTTGAAGTAGAAAAGCCCTATTTTTTATTTATTTTTTCCGTTTGTATAGCCCAACAATTTTTTGGTCCATTTAATACAGGCCCAGATGCTATAAAGCACGAACACTTCGTTAGGGTCCCCGTACCGGTATCGGATACGTATTGAATACTCGGATACATGGATACCTTCCCAATACGTATCCAAGGCGTATGAAAATGTAAAAAATAAATTAGGATAAATAGACATGTAGCCTTTATGTATACACGCATCCTATCCTCGCGTCGTGATTTTATTTTTATTTTTTGGATACTCCTCAGAGGATAGGGCGAGATATTTGGGAGATACAGTGGAGCACTTGCGCACTTTTTTAATGAGGTCATTTAATTTTTTTAAAAACTTTTCTCTTATATATTTATAATATATATACTAAACCCAAATAAGTCTCTTATCTTATTATAAAATAGAATAGAAAATCATAAACTAAACCAATATGATATGTAAACAAGCAATGTCCAAACATTTATGATAAATATTGACCTCTTATTTTTATGCTTTATACAATTGTTACCGACTTAACTTCTCTAGTTGAAGTTTTTATAAAGTTGTTAAACTAGTATGTTCTTATACATGTAATATTATATTATTATTTTAAAGTATCCCAACCGTATCATATCCAATTCTTTTGATTTTTGTCATATCCTCGTACTCGTATTGTATCAGATACGATACCAGTATCCGTGCTTCCTAGCCCACATGTTTTAAACTAAATGCAATATAAAGGCCCAACTACGAAGGCGCCAAAAGTTCCAAACCTGTCGAGTGTAATAATGTCACTCTTTTGCTACCCTAGTCTCGCGTCTGTAAACGATACTTTTTAATAAAAAATACGTGATCATTGTTTCACTTTGTTAATTTTTTGTGTCTATATCTTATATGTGTCTATACAACGGCCCGTGAGCATGATCCACCTTGAAGGCTCACAGCCGGACCTTGCCATAATTTGTGTCTCTGCATTGCAAGTTGAAGAATTTATCATGTGCTCTGGTTACATATACGTACAAATTGCAGAATATGTCAAATCAAGAAGGGGATCAGAATATTGGATTTTATTCCCTGGAGATGGCTGCAGATCATGAATTGGATCCAAAGCCGTATCATGTCATTGCTTTTGAGGATGCTGGCGATTGCAAGAATCTTTGCTATATTATACAAGCTCATATGGAAATGCTTGGAAATGGCAATGCCTTTGTTGTTGCACAATCACCTAAGGTGATTAATCTAAGGGTTATTTGTATAGTTGTTACTATCACACATACGTGTTACATATAGTACAATATGATACAACAACACTATCTTAGCCTCATCAGTCTGTATTGGTGTGAATCTGTTTTTATTGTTCTGTGTTTTCTTATAAAAAAATTATGCAAATGAAAAATCATTTTGTTTATTCTATTCTGTCTTTTTTATAGTTTTATTCTGAAATTCTTATAAGTACGGAATGATAGTGGGATTGAATACACTTTTTATTTATTTTATTTTTATCATCATATAAGCAAAGTCTTACCGCTAGGTGATGTAGTCATCTCCTAAGATTGGTTTAGACTATAATATATTTGTATTAATTATTATAATGTGTTCTCTATACATTTATGTGTTTTTTACAATATTTTTACATTTCGTATTATATATCTTTTTTTTAACAATTTTTGCATTATATATCTCACAATACACTATACGATACACGCATTGATTAATATGGTTATTGGTCCTTGGCTCCTATTTATTTTGGGAATTAAATTTAGAATTTTATGAATTTAGGACTCCTCAACTTCTCCATTCCACATATATGACAATTCACATTTTAATTCCACTTTTGTTCCCTAAAAATTACATTTTGTATCTGGGCCAGTGATGCTGTGACCTCACCGATGAAGAGCATTAAGGAAAAATAAAAAATAGGGACCAATTTTGTAAAAAAAAATGTTGAGTGTCCTAAAAGCATAACCACTAATATTTTAGGTTCTAATTTTACTGTATCTATTAAATTTACTGTTATTTGGCCTTTGACCCCCATTTATTTTGCAAAGTTAAGTTTGCCCCCAGCAATTTTCATTTCTTAGCCTTTGGCCCTTATATGAACGGACTCTGTACCTAATTCCTTCTTAAGATGATAAACCTTGTTAATTCTCAACTCTTTTTTATCCATTATGTAGGATTGTTTTCGTGAAGCCAAAGCAAATGGTTTTAATGTAACAGTCATCAGGAAAGGTGAGCTGAAGCTCAATGTGGACCAAACATTTGAAGAGGTAGAGGAACAAACTACTGAAATTGGGAGCAAGATATACCATGATAAAATCATGAAGGGTCGTTCTGTGGACATAAGCACATTAATTAAGGGTGTATTTGGCGCCAAAAAACGAACCAAGAGGTAACTTTTGAACCTTAAAGACCTTTTCCAAAATTCAGCTGTGAAAGATGGTATTGTTCTAGTTCATCTTGCACTGCTGGAATATATATATATATATATATCTATGTGTGTGTGTGTAAATTATACTCATCGGTGATTTGGGTGGAAAGCAAACTAAATATATTCGCTCTTTTCATGGGTCCTTCTATTTTCAGGAAAAGGTCAAGGCGGAAGCTGAAGAAGCCTAACAAGCGCTGAATGGTACTACTTTAAGATGCCAACTCATTGGTTGACTTCATAGTAGGTATTATTTTCCTCTAGAGTGCATTGCATTAAAATCTACTTTTAACTCATGTTTTACCTTTGTAGTGCCAATTACATATATATTTTATGCAAATATACAATAGTCTTAAGTGTGACACGCGTTCCATATTTTTCATATTTATCTTGGAAAACATTTCTTACCCACCCTCAAAGAATAGGATTACATGGAAAATTGTGAACGTAAGTGAAAGCCTTGCCATCTTTTCCCCCTCCTTTGTTTTACCTGATTTTTCATAATAATGAACTGTCCCCCCCCCCCCCCCCCCCCACAACTTTTCATGATAATAAGGCAGGTAGGATATGTGTTGCCGTTGAGTTCTATTGTTGTCTTTTATATTTCAAGTTATGCATATTTTGGTTTTATAGTGGATTTGAAAACAGTTTTGCAGTTACAACACTTAGATTGTCCCACTATGCCCTTTGTTTCAAGTCTTGTGTTACTAATGTTCATGGCATGAGCAAAGGGTACATTTATAGTGCTGTGAATCGAGGGGTTAATTGTCATTTTTGTGCATATTAGTATTCTTGTTTTCTTTTTGTTATTTTTCTTTTATTTTGTTACTGTATTTTCCCTTGTTTTACTTTAGTATTTAGAGGTAAGGAGTAGTAATGACATTTTTGTAATTAGGACCTTAGCTTAGAGCCCAAGCTACTTCTCTCCTTTAAAGACCCCCATGTAAGCCTCATTAGAGAGAGACTTGAATTTTGGAATAGAAAAGAGTATTTCTCTCCCTAAAAGTGTGTTAGATATTTTTGGGAGCCTTTTGACTTGTAGTTTATGTCAAATTGGTATCAGAGCGGGTGTCGCTCCGCATTGGTGTTGGTGTATCGGTGTATTTATATCAAAATCGTACGCTACTCGCAATGGCTTTCAAAAAGTTCAAACAACAACATGACGAGATTCAAGAGTTGAGGCAAGAGTTTCAACAAGAAGTTTGACGCCCTCTTCCAACTTCTCTCTACAAAACAACCTTCCACCGCCATGGAAAGGTCACCGGAAACGCTTCCCATAGACCCGGGAAGGAGGTCGCTTCAGAAACCCTAGGTGGAGCCACCACCCTCCACCAACTTGCTGCCCTAGTCCCTCCACCACCAAACCCGAACCAGATCTGTCCAGATTCAGCCCTACCGCCCTACCAACCCCTATGCTGGCCAAACCCTAGCCCCGCCCCCTTCTAACCCGAGCTCCGCCCTGCACAAACCCCTATACCCCCTGCATGACCCACTAAACAACCCAATTGTTTCTGATCCCGGAGGCACACCACCCATTGTCGACCTGCCCCCTGCCCTTACCCTATCCCGTCAAACCCCCTTCGACCACTTTTCCTGCCGGACGACCCACCCCAATTCCTTTCCCAACCTACCTGACACCGGAAACCCAACCTAACCCATATTCACCCCCTACCTGCACCAAGCCGACCCACAAAATAAACTCACCCACCTGCCGGGTCTCGAAACCACCCTCTACCCATCCCCTGACTTGAATTCGAACCCAGAAAATCCCGTGGCCTACCCCTATCCCGAACCGACCACTTACTCGGGCCCACCCGAGCTATTTCAGCCCCGATCCTTTTCAACCCACTCATCGCCTTTGACCCAAACCCTCGACCAAATGCATATTCCGACCCCCACGATTTTCGACCGCTCCGGAACCCTCAACCACCTTTTTCGGACTCCCAACAACCCGTTTCCTCCATGTTCACAGCATACACCCTCTCATCACGCCCTCTCACTACTCTATTCAGATTCCTCCTTATCCTCCTCCGAGCTCGGGGGTAGCCATTCCAGTGTTTTGGAGTGGATACCTCCACCTCCAGCTGATGCCCACCGCTTTGCACCTCTACAGGACCGACACTGTTTTTATTGAGGTGGGCGTGGCCATTTGATTGGCACGTGTTCTTACTATCCTCGCGTTCTCCAGCACGTTCATCTTCTTCATCCGCCTCCTGCACAGATGTTGCCCCCTCCCGCTATTGTGTTCCGACTGTGGCAGATGATGTGATGGGCCTTGATGCTCATTAGGACGAGGGCCCTCTATCTATGGCTCTTCAGTTGCTTTTCGGGAGCCTCCATGGGGATATTCGCATTGACGTTCCCATGTTTGACGGACAGTTCTCTCCAGATGCCATGATTCATTGGTTAGCTTTGTTAGAGACGATTTTTTACTACAAGCGGGTTCAGGGCCGCTCTTGTGTTCTCCTCGCAACCACCAAATTTCAAGGATTCGTCCGGGTTTTGTGGAACGATCTCTGCTATTGCCGAGCAACGACGGAATTTCCCCTATCCAGACTTGGCCTGAGTTGAACGTCGCCCTCCAGACATCATTCATCCCTCCCACTTACGAGCGCGACTTGTTTGCTCGCATTCAGTCTCGCAAACAAGACACGTCTACGGTGGTGGAATATACGAAGCATTTCCAGCTTCATTGCACCGGAGTTCTCCTCCTCGAGACGGAGGATCAGCGGATCAACCTCTATATTTTAGGACTGCAGCTGTACATTCAGCATGATCTCGGTTTGCGGGAGATACCGACCTTTCTGAAGGTGGTCGAGTTAGGTCTGTGTTTCGGCCGGATCGGAAAAGCATGTTTCGGAAAAATTTCCGAAAAAATTGGCGTGCCGAAGCCGATTCCGATTTTTTGCGGAATTTTTTTTTTCCCGAATTCAGAATTTTCGGCAAAATTCGGAAATTCATAAATTCGGCAAAATTCGAAAAATTCGGCAATTTTCCAGAAAAATACTTCGGAAATTATTTCGAAAAATAGTTCAGAAAATATTTCATGGCAAAATTGGAAAATAGTTCGGAAAATATTTTGGAAAAACAATCGAAAAATAGTTCGAAAAAACAATCGGAAAATAATTCGAAAATTCGGATCGGAACAAATTTCAAAAATTCGGATCGGCAAAAATCGAAAATTCGGAATATAAAAAAATTCCGATTTCCGATCCGATTTTTTTTCGAAAAAATCGGAAATCGGCAATAAAAAAATCTTTCCAAAATCGAAAAAAAATCGGATCGATATTCGGAAAAATCGGAAAATCGGAAAAAAAACACAGCCCTAGGTCGAGTATGCGACCAAAGTTGATGCCTACCACACAGCACCCGCAGCTCTTCCGGTTTCACGGGCTCCACCTACACCGGTTTCTACCCCAGCTCCTCCTCCAGTGACAACTCCAGTCCCTCCTTTCACCACTTTTGTTGTGCCTCATCCAGGACCTCCTACCTTCCCGTGCTACAACTGTGGTAATGTTGGTCATTGAGCTTCTGATTGCTCTCTCCCGTAACCCCGTGCACTATTGGCGATTGATCATCCACCTGATTATATGAGCGCGTCCGAGGAGTTTTCCCCGCATGCCTTGATCACAATTTTGGAGGGAGATTCAGTTGGCCTTCCCATTTGAGTTCGATGACAAACTCTTTTTAAGGGGGAGAGATTGATGTGAATCGAGGGCTTAATTGTCATTTTTGGGCATATTAGTGTTCTTATTTTCTTTTTGTTATTTTTCTTTTCTTTTGTTATTGTATTTTCCCTTGTTTTACTTTAGTATTTAGAGGTAAGGAGTAGTAATGACATTTTTGTAATTAGGACTTTAGCTTAGAGCCCAAGCTATTCCTCTCCTTTAAGTACCCCCATGTAAACCTCATTAGAGGGAGACTTGAATTTTGGAATAGCAAAGAGTATTTCTCTCTCTAAAAGTGTGTGATATATATTTTTAGGAGCCTTTTGACATGTAGTTTACGTCATATAGTCTTATTTGTGGCGATATTTTTGTCTCTTTAAAGAAAAACTTTGAAGTAGATAGTTCGTTAAAATAAGGAAAAACAAGGATGAGTGAGCCCACCTCTAAGGCTACAAACTAGGACTTACAAAATGACCCAATCCATGTACAAGGAAGATAACGAACAATAACAAACAAGTAACTAGGAAGTGGGCCTTATAAAGTAAACCACCATTAAATGTTAGGGATTTCAATGCTTTGCACTTGCGTAATTTGGGTAAAGGTTGAAGGTCTATTAGGTCTAAAACAAGAATCCAACTTTTTAGCCTTCATTGGCTTCTAGTTACTTTGCACCCAAAATATCCTGCAACTTTTGTGTCTTCAAGCTCTGGTGTCCTAAATATTAAAATATTTAGTTGTTTGGAATAATCTTTGTTTATGATGCGTGATGTGTCTTCCTTAAATATGAGTTCCACAAGTTTTTGTAATATTACCATAGTTTTGATTCCTAACAAGTTCTAGGTTGAATTAGTACCTTCTTCCTTCCTCTTTTTCTTATTCTAAACTCAACCCTGTAGTGTAATCGATTTTCCCGCTACTACTAACACCATATAAGGCAACCAAGTGTCAATGACTAGGAGTGTAGTTGATGTCAAGAGGGTATGGGAGTGATTCGTGAGGCATTGCCAGTCTTCTGGGATGAAGTACTTGTTGTGGTTAGTTCAAAATAGAGGGGGGGTTCTAGCGGTATAGAGGAGAGAGTGAGTGGATAAGCACTTATATATATATATATATATATATATATGGATTAGGGCCCAATTTTTTTAGGCTAGTAAGTATGTGAGCTCTACATTAGGTGCCATATTAATTTTATGTCAAAATATTATTATTAGTATTTTAAGATTCTTAGTGTGTGTCCTTAAGGCACATGTTATCAAGACCCCTATATATATGAGGATTCCCAGGTTCAGACTAAAGAATGAGGTCCCACACCTACAGACCATTTTTTTAAAATGGTAAAAAAAAAATTGGGTTGATTTTTTTTTGTGTGATTTTTAAACATTTCATGGACCCCCCCCCCCCCCCGAAAACAAAATAAGCTCAAACTGATATTTTTTGCTATTAAAAAAAATGGGTTAATGTTTCACAGTTTTCATTGACCTGTTTTTTTTGGAATAGCAAAAAAAAAATCATTTTGAGCTGATTTTTTTGGGGAGGTTCCTGAAATGTTTAAAAACCACAAAAAATATGAACCATTTTTTTTTTACCATCATAAAAAAATGGTCCGCATGGTCAATATTTAAAAGGCCGCGAGGCGTAAGCCTCACCAAGAAAAAAGAGAGAAAAATAATACTAATAAAACCATAAAAATAAAGTAACGAAGAAATATAAAATAAAACTGCAAAAAAAAAAAAATCTTTGAGAACTTTCTCACATAGTTAAACATTTTTTTGTTCCCCCGAGATGACTTTTTTACACATTGTTAATTTTATAATATGACAATAAATTAATCAATGCAAAATCAAATTGACCAAATCAATTTTTTTTAGTTTCCTTCACATTGGTTATTTTATAATATGATAATAAATTAATCAATGCAAAATCAAATTGACAAAATCAGTTTTTTAAGTTTCATTCACATTGGTTATTTTTTAAAAATTTCTTTCAAGTTACAATAGTAATAGTATAAGTTCAGTGCAATTTTAAAACGAAAAAAATAAAGAATAAGAGTTAATAGATTAAAACAACATTTTTTTTTAAAAAATTAAGTGCAATTTTAGAAAAGTGAAGAACTTTAACCTTTGAAAAAAAAGACTTCGTGATGGAAGAAGAAAAATAGTTTTTTTTTCCCCGCCTCAGCAAAAATGCGTGAAGAGCATCGAGGCCTAACCCTCGAGGCGCATTGAGGCATAAGCCTCAAATTCAACCCTAAGGCTCAAGTCTCGAGGTTTTTTTTGCCCGCCTCGCCTCAAGGCGCGCCTCGAGGCTTACGCCTCAACCGCCTTTTTAAACAGTGCATATGGTGCGGACCTAAAATTAGGTCTGCATGAGAGAGAGGTTAGTAATGGAATCACCATAAATTTAGATTAAAGCTCTAATTAGAACACCCAATGATTTGTAGTAAGGGGAGTTTAAGGCAAGATGTGTGCTTGGAGAAATACACCAACACTTTGTGGCATAAACACTTGTCAATGGTAACCAAAAGAATAAACAAAGAAATCAAATCTCTAAAATAAAGTGTATTGAATGCTTTTCCTAATAAGGCACACATTAAATATATTGGGGAAGAGGGATTGTTCTAGAGATAGCTAGCTTAATTTAGAGGGGAACATTCTAGCATCCATGTGATGTACATCACTAAAGTAGTGGTCCATCTCATGACACATGGTCTAGAATGCTCTTATTTACAATATTACTAAAATGACTCTAACTTCCCTCACTGATCACTACTGACGTAACAAAAAAAAATTACAAGAGGATCGAAGATGAAAATGATGGTTATGCCCCTCATAAGGTTCAGATTACCCTCCCCTCCTTGAAAAGAGTTTGTCCTCAAATTTAAAGGGCTCTCCAATGGTGTCGGGATGAATGACATGGGTGATGAGTACCTGGTGCTCGATGGGTGTATCATCAATCTCTTCGGCCTCTATATCCTCGTCGATTGCTACGAGAGCGGCCTTCCTTTTTGGACACATGGTTGCCTTGTTCCCCATTTGACTACACACAACAATTTATCATGACGGTCGAGGGTGGTGGATCCACGGCCACATCTTGGGCAACAACTGTCTAGGGATTGGGAGCGCTTTGTTATGCCGATAGTACTCGTCAACACGTACTGTGTATGCAATAGCACGCTAAAGAGTGGGGAAATCTCGAAGTCCGAGCTCATGCCGGATGCGGGACTGCAACCTATGGATATATCGACTTATATATTGCTTTTCACTTTCCCGGAGTGCTGCACGAGTGCCAAAAAGGCGGAATTTCTTGGTGTATTCTCGCACGGAGGAAGCAGAGTGTTGAAGCTCTTGAACATGTGTGAACAAATCACGCTCATAGGATTCAGTCATAAATGCGATGGGCAAATTTTTGCGCATCTTGTGCCATGAACGGATGGCGTCCTTCTCCTTATCGTCTCGTTCACGCACTATGTCGTTCCACCAAACTTTGCTAGCCCTTGTAACTTAGTGGCCACTCGCTTAAGCACACGACTCAAGTGGTCGGAATCAATCTGCGCCTCATCCTCCTATTCGGTATCTCCTCATAATCGGATGACATTTTTATTGCCCCTAATACACACGACCAACGACTACCTAGCTATTCTCGTGCTGCTTACCCCTTTGCTGCATTCTTTTCAAGTGGTGGGGGATTTTTTGGGCAATCGTTCATGAGGTGTCCTTTTTTGTAATAAATGAAGCAATGTCGATGCGTGCGAGGGATGTAGGGAGTTACCTTTGGGATAGCATAATTAGTCAGGGTAGTGTTGGAGTCCCAATCGGGGCAGGGGTGAATAAACTCTGATCGGTACTCATCGGGTGGACCTGTGTTGAACAAACTCTGATCGGTACTCATCGGGGGAGATTATGGAGTGGGTGTCCAACGGAACTTGTGGTGGGCGGACCTCAACAAGGACAACATTGGTCGCAGAGGTGTTGGGAGCCTTCTGGTGTCGATCACGGTGGGATGCGTATGCATACCGGTGGACCCTTCTGGAGTTGGTGGTAGCCGTGAGCAGCAGGTGGTGGTTCCACAAGGCCTTTTCCTCTGTCAGTAGGAAGCGTCGTTGGCTGTTTCGAAGCTTGATGAGTCACACTCGGTGAGAAGGTGGGTGGGTGGGTGAACGTTCGGTGATGAGTTTTTTGGCTTGGTCCAGAGGGTTCCTCGCCTTATGCGACATTTGGTGATGCTTGAAGTAGGGCTTGCTTGGAGGTGTGATGACTTCGATTCATGTTGGCGCTAATGGTTTGAGCCGGCTGAAGCAATGGCTGGTGGTTGCCCCGCGAGAGTGAAGTTCTGGGGAACTGCTTACTTGGTTAGAGAAGGTCAGACTCTTGATTTCATTGAGCACTTGGCTCAATGTGTCTTCAATCGATGAGACCCTTTTTTCCCTTTCAGTTACTTGAGAATTCTTTTGGGGAGATATTGATGTGTAAGATTTTTTTTTCAGGGATCCTACACAATAATAACACAGGTGAGCGAACAAGGCTTCGACAAACAAACCAAATCTCTAAAATGAAGTTTATCGAATGCTTTTCTCAATGACGTATACACCAAATATATAGGGTAAGAGCCTAATATAGAGTGGAATATTCTAGCATGTGATGTCACGAGTGACATCACTAAAGGAGCGTTCCCTCTCATGACACAACATGGTCTAAAATACTCTTATTTATAATATTACTAAAATAACCCTAACTTTCCTTACTGATTACTAGTAAAATAACAAAAAGAAAATTACAAGAGAATCGAAGATAAAAATGACGGTTATGTCCTTCATAAGGTTCACATTACTTTGTCTCTTGAGTTGAAGTTTGATCCTTTGGAAGCCCTTAAGACCATATATATATATATATATATATATATATGGTCTGCTTTTGATCCCTTATTAATGATAGAAAGGGACTATCTCAACGATGCTAGCCTAGAAAGGACGGGTAGCCCTTCAACCGACTAAAAGACAGCCAAATGATGGGCATCACAACAGGAACACGGGACATGTGGTTCGACACGCATGTCGACATAATCTTTGAAAAAGTTTAGGACATGTATGTAGACTATTATTCATATTTTTTGTATTTATTATTGAAATAAAAAATTAGCATTGCTCCAATAGTTAAAAAAGTATTATACTTTTATCCCTTTAATTAGAAACAACACATTTGAATTAAAAAAAATTGGAGCCAACTTTATTGTTAGGGAATGATTATGTTACAGTCCTAGGAATGTGTTTGAGAAAGGAGGGGTTGTCGCTAGTTGCCTCGCCCGACGTTTTTGCACAAAAAGCACATACGTATCTTATGTAGAACAAAAAGGGGATCATGTGTATACCTACCCATGACTGATCAACCCTTCGAGCTTCATCGTGCGCCAACGGCCTTGAGTTTGGCACTTTAGTTGGCTCTTCCTCATCGGTCCCACTCAAATCATACTCCGTTAAAAGGGAATGGTGTGGTTTGATTAGTTCACTCCCGAGTTCGTGTACTCTGATTATGATTCCCTTTAAGAGGAACCGTGGGGGCTGAACTTGCAAGGAGATTCGCTTGCTTGGGGCTGTTTTTATAATTTTTGAGTGGGCAACCCTTCAAATGAAAACACTTTAGGGGCCTAATTCAATTTTCGAAAGGGGTTTGGAGATTTAAAAGTTTGGGGTTGGGTTTGTAATTTTCTGAAAACTAAGGGGGTCAAGGGTGTAATTTATGGCTTTTGAATTAGCTTGATTGGAAGAAGTAACATTTGGGTAAGTTACTGGAAGTGATTTAAGTCCATGTGGGTTGGGCTGATTGGTCTTATTTGGAAAAACCATAGAAATGGGTTCATGTGCTTGGATCGAGGGTTTAGAGTTTTTTTTCCTTTTTCTTTTCGCTAACTGTTCAATGTGTTGGGGTGAGGGGAATGGGGTTCAGAGTAACCCTAAAGGTGGCATTGAAAACGTTCTGACGTAACCACACGTCTAATGACAACTCTAAAGGCACCACACCAATTTAGAGAGAGAAATATGACTAAGCTTTTACTCAAAAGTTCGATTCCCCAAATGAGGAAGATGAGGGGTCTATTTCTAGGATAGGGAGTTTAGCACTAAAAGAACAACTAACCAATGTGGGACTTATGCCCATTTATACAATAAGTCTAATACTCAAATGTTCACCTAAAGCCCATCCTCTAAATAGACCAATAAATTATGAAATGAAATGAAATAAAATAATATGCAACATAAGATGAAAATATGATTAACTAATATATGGAGTAAAAAATAAAAGAGGATCACATCACTCTCCCCTTCTCAGAAAAGAGTTCGTACTCGAACTCAAAGGGGAATGCCCTCATCGTCACCGGTCAAGATAGTGATCAATGCGTGCCCGGCGTCAACATAATCATCCGACAGGTAATCAGGCACATGAGTCATCGCCATCAGGGCATACCGGCGTGGAGTAGGATAAGAAGCTCGATGACCAACACCACCACAATTAAAACACTTCAAGGTTGGAGCGGGGTTTGGAGGTGGTGCGGCAGCGACAAAAAGAGAGGGAGTGGAAGCTGGAGCTAATGGAGGAGCTGCGATGGTGGTCACTGAAGGAGATGGGACTCGGGAAGAGGCACGGGCTGCGGCTGCTAGATGATGTGTCTCGAGCTTGGTAGCATACTCCACCGCTTAAGCGAAGGTGGGTATGTTACGCAAGGCCAAGTCTCTGGAGGCCGATGATGTAGCGGTTGATCCGCTGCTTCTCAGACTCGTCAAGCCGGGCCCGAGTACATAGTAACTGAAGGCGCTCCGTATAATCAACTCAACCACTGTTGTGTCCTGGTGCAAAGTCAGAACTCTAGCAGCTGAAAGGCGCCAAGCAATAGAGCCTTCAACTCGACCCAAGTTTGAATTGGTGGGAGGCCCTCAACCACCCGTCTCTGCTCGAGATCATGCCACCAAATAGCGGCATATTCCTGAAACTTCGTCGTGGCTAATAGAACACGCTTGCGTCCGGTAACATGTTTGTAATTAAACACGCGCTCCATTGAGGTAAGCCAATCAACAATTGCATCCGGCTGTTGTCGACAGTCAAACATGGGTACATCGACCCGAATGTCCCTATGCAAACTCCGAGAGAGGAGTTGAAGAGATAAAGCCAACGTGTCACCCCCTGGTGGGCAGGAATCACGACGTCATCACCTGTGAGGAAATCAACGGAGCCTGCCTTTTGGTGAATCTGCAACCGGAGGTGGGGAATCACCGGGTGGGGGAGAGGATGGTCATGGGCAAAATGGGGACAAACCCCGAGTACATGCCCCTGCTCATGGTAATACAAGCATTCGGGGGCATTTAGAGGGGCCGGGGGTGGGGGAATAATATTCGGTGGTGGAGGAGGGAAGATAGGGGTGGAATCCAATCACGAATCTGGGGGTGGGAGTTGTGTGGGGTGGAGGAAAAAGAAGTAGACACCTCACTCGCATCGATGTGAGACGGAAGGTGTGTGTGTGGTATGGGGGGGGTGTAGGTGGTGTAATATGGGTGAACAAAGGTGGGGCGGGGATGGATGAGGCAACGGGGGTCGGATGGAGGGTGGTGGATGGATAGGGGACATGAAAGGACCATGGGTTGGGTGTATGGGGTGAGGGATAGGCATGAAATGGGTGGGGGGGTGGTGTACTATGAAGCACGGACTCGACACGTAATACGTGTTTCGACGCGGCACGTGATTTTTTCAAAAACTAGGATACGGCACGCTACGATACGTATAATATAAAATATATATTTAAATATATATATATATTAATGAAATAAAACAGATTTTACCCATAAGATACATAAGATACATTATTAGAGCATTCTTAACATGAAATTAAGAAAATGGACCATACAAAAAAAATTCAAACACACTTTAACATTAAAAATCATAAATAAAGCAGAATTACAATCACACAAGAAAAAAATAATGAATAAAAAACGTGTCCTTTTACGTGTCCCAGCTTGTCGGCAACGTGTCCCACCCTGTTCCAGCGTGTCGGCAACGTATCGTCGCGTGTCGGACTCGTGTCAAAGCCGACTCGTGGCTTCCGGGAGAGTGTCCGTGCTTGATAGACGGTAAGGTTGTCGAGGAAATAGTCTCTCTGCGTATGCAGGGGTAAGGCTGCGTAAATCTAACCCCCCAGTACCTCGCAGAGGCGGGAGCCTCGTGCACTAAGTTTGCTCGTTTTATCCTTTCATTAACCACTCAATAATATCAATATCTAAGTAAAAAATTAACAATTAAAATCTAATAAATTAACAATAAATAACAATTATATGATCACTTCATTTTTCATTAATTCATCCATCAACAATATTATAGTAGAAAATGAATCTACAAAAGTCAACTTCACAAGGCTTGTTTACATCTTCATTTAGAGCGAGCCATATCAATCTATATTTTTATCTATAAAAATAATACAAATAACAGTTTAATTAAACAATAAACAACTATCCAAAAAAACACGATATAACAAATTGAGCATGCATTAGACTTCAAACCCTAATAAACATAAATACAGACACTTATATATAAAGAGAACTTGAAACCCTAATAACTATAAACATTATGTATAAACTTTAAACATAAACATTACACATAGAGAGAGAGAAAAAGATAGAACTTGAAATCCTAATTTATTCAAAAATCCAAATCCTAAAATATTAATGTTCTTCTCAGTTTTAAACTCCATTTTTGTTTTTTAATGTTACAAATTAGAGATAGAATGGGACTTTTATATATGTCAAGTATTTTGTATTTAAAATTGTCAATTTTTAAATTCTTGCCCCTAATTTTTGTTTTAAAATTTAAAATTTGGCTCCTAAGTGTTGTTAGCATGTCGGATTTTAAAAATAATTTAAAATAAATTTGGACACTCTTTTTCACGTGTCCCAGTGGGTGGGTGGCGTTTTCGAGTCCGACACACGTCCAACACTGACACGGAGGCCTCGGGGGAGTGTCGATGCTTCATAGACTAGACGTAAGAGAAGGTTGGTTAAAGAAATCATTGTGGAGGGAGCTCGAGATGTTTCTTCTTTCATGAATCGAAAGTTAGCGAAGCAGGCGAACTATAGGTTAAGAGTATTTCGGAGTCTAGAATAAGGAAATGCCTTTTTTGGTACGGCGATGGTCTAGTGACTCTAGTCATTTGAAATTTAGACTTTATGTTACTTTTCTTCGTTTGTTCTCTTAAATGTTTGGGGTAGGGGTGAGTGATGATTCGCCTTTGTGAGGCTCCGCTAAGAGTTTTGGCATGGGCTTGTTGATGTCATAGGCCGTTTGACTGAATGACCTAGTTGATGTTTGGGAGGGGATATTTTAATATCATTAGGTTCCCCAAGGAAAAGATAATTGACTTGAAAGTGACAGCCAGCATGAGGGGTTTAAAGTTCAAGACTGTGACTTGAGAGATCTTTCTTTGCTAATCCCAACTCACTTTGTCTACGTTTGAAGAGTGTAGCATCACCAAGCATAATTGATTCTTTTTATTTCTTTTTTGTAGTGAGTGGGAGCACAAAGTAGAATTCCAGCACATTCACAAGCAAAAATAAATTTCCACTACCAATTCGTTCTCACTAATATTCAAGTCGCAAGTCCTTACTAGAGAGGAATATAATAGTATTTATAGAACTAGAGTGGTTAGATCCCAAGCAAACCAGAAAAGGTAAAAGTTTACAATGTCACTTAATTTGATAACTTCTTTCTTTAATATATTCATTATTCTTTGTAGATTTAAAGTAGATAACAATTACAATTAAAATCTTCTTACTCTTAGACCCAACCAATCGATCAATACCGCCATCCCACACATACAACATTCAGCCCTCATTTGAAAAAGCTCGATCACGAGCTTGAGCCAACAATTTGGAGGTATCCATGCCACGCAAATACTGTGAACATTTTGCCCGAACTAATTTTCTTCGAACTTTCTTGGCCCAAAATTAAATTCCTCACAAATTGAGAGTTATGAATTGAGAAGAAACTCATAATTTTCTAGTCCAATAAATTGAAACCCAAATTTTAAAGCGCCCAAATTCAAGAAACAATCACATAGTACTTCAAAGCCAAGGCCCACCCTAGTTCCATAATTCAACGCTAGACGCTTCGGTTCGTCCGAAGCATGCGATGGGTTACATTGCAATAAACACTCATTACATTCCTTTGGTCAGTGTCGCACTGAATCGGCGCCCAAATGAAATCGTCATAGTCCCCTCAAGCCATTTAAACCTGTACTGCTACCACAAATACATAATAAACACACCAAGAGGGAATGTGCCAATCTGGCGTACTACACACATCGGAATCTTGCACACTGTCAAGGAAATCCTCTCTCAATTCATTCGCAATTATATTAAAGTCTTAATTCCCCACAAGAGAGGAATACATTGCTATTTACAAGACTCAAGTGCTTGGCCCCCAAGGAACATTTAAAAGGTAAAAGTCTAAAGTAGCCCCTAACTAGAAAACTGCATACTCCAGAATTTTTTTTATTCTTTCTAAAATAAAAGCCAAATAAAAGTAAAATATTCTTGTTCTCGGACCCAACCAAACAACCCATACTCCCACCAATTTTCTTATTTTGTTCGGTTATTAGGAAGTTTTATGTAACCAACTATTTATCATTTCATGTCATTTTAGAGTCCAATCTGGCCAAGAGAAAAGTAAACTGATGATAAATATATATCTTTTTGAAGTAATTTTTTTTTGTATACAACTGTTAATAGCTGTAAATGCTATAATATTTTGTTTGGACAAAGTAACTGACATAATTTAACTTCGAGTATAAAACACTGTTCATGCTCAAATCCTCCCGAATGCATTCCTGTAGCCCACTAATATACAGATTGATATGTTGTTCCACAGTCTCGTGCAAGGTTATACGCGGGAGCACAACGTGTGGAATTGCTTAGTTTAGTTGTCCAGTGGCATCTTCTGTCTCAGACCTTGTACCCAAGAAAATAGTTCATGCTAGTTTTGGGGATTAAATGCAAGCCTCGAGTACTTTTTACTTGTGCACCATGTACTGATACTTTCCCTCAAATTCCCTCCTTGTCAGCTCATTATACTAAGGTTTTTGGTGGCCACCAAGAAACACACTTGTGGGCACTAATAACTTAATAGATTCTGTTGATACATCATCCTGGATGTCACCATTCATGCTTTCTCCAACTCGGATGTCACCATTCGTGGTTTCTCCAAGAATCGCAAAACCTATCTCATATTATCTTGCTCTACGCCTGCCACATTGTCAAAAGCATTCTCATCATATTAATATAAAATATGTCAATCAAGTTCAGTTTGCAGCGCAGGCATGCCTTAAGATATCCAAAAGCTACTTCCTACTAGCTATTTGAGGGGTTTCCTGATATATTTTCTTTTCTTGTACATGGAGAGAACAGTACTCCATCGTATAGCCTTGGTTTTTACACAAGAAACATATACGGTCTCTAAGTCGCATGGAAATTGGGTTAAGCTTATACCTTTCATCATAAGAGGTTCATGGGGCCATTACGCTTGAAAGTCTCCGGACCCATATTAATCATTCTCCTCCAATGGATTGTGTGGTTTGTTGGACCCAATCCCAAATCTGTGTACACAGGTCCCGATTCATAATACGAAGGTCGGGGGTTTAATTTGCTGAATGAATAACTTGATGGGGTTGGTAATATTTTTTTGGGTGGGGGAACGGGGGAGGGAGGGAGGTAATCCCTCCACAAGAAAGGATTGGTTTGCAAGTTTTGGCTGAAGGGAATATTGGTTCGTAGGGATGGCAATTGAACCCGACCTGTAGGAGCCCCGCCCCGCCCCTAATGGGTTGGGTTTTAAAACCCGATTAATGAATTAGGAGCGGGTATGAGTTTTAAAAAAAAAATCGTTTATTAAATGAGGCGGGTTCGGAGTTAGCTTAAATAAGTCGCCCCGTGCCGTTTCACAATTATCCCTACATAAATACAATTTATATGTATGCTAATTAGAATTAAACTCTATACACACACACAAAAAAAAAAAAAAATCCTTTATATGTATGTTAATTTTGTAAAAGATCTATGTGGAAACATGGATTGACAATTGGGGGACTGTCTCACATATATATGAACCATTGTAGAACTCTTAAGACTATAATGTAATATTTTTAATTTTACTATTATTAAAATTAACCTGACCCGTAGGATCCCCGACCCGTCCCGTTTATTAAATGAGGCGGGTTAGGAGTTAATTTAAATAAAAACCGCCCCGCCCCGCCCCGCTTGTTAAATGGGGTGAGTTAGGATTTTTGAAAACCCGCCCCGTTGCCATCCCTATTGGTTCGGGATTCGGTTCAAGGGCTGGGAGAACCCCCAGAAGATGGTGTGAAATTATAGTGGGGTGGTGAAGAGTTGAGGATTTTTTGGGTGAGATCCTTCATTACTTTTTGCTTCTTGGCTGCCCTTTCGGCTTGGACCTAGGGAATGGGCTCGCCTTCGTCTCCACCGTAATTGCCGAAGGTCTTGGGGCTTCCCAGCAGTTGGAGCAGGAACCGTGACCAGCTGCCTTGTTGTTTCCTACCACGACACTCCTAAGACCATCTCCAGAGCGTTTGAGCATTGCTCTACATCAAAATGTCCAAATGTTATTTTGCCACGCCAAAATTTGGGTTTTAGAGCATGAGATATATACAATAAAAAAATAAATACTTCTTGCTACGCTTGAATTGTCGTGGGAGAGGTAAAAGACGAAAATGAAGAGAAGTATTCAATTGCCACAGAAACACGTTGTTTCCTGATTTTATCACAGCTTTTGCCAAATTTATACCACAATGCTATTATGGCCAATGCTCTGGAGGGATTTTTTTTGCTAAAACCATTATGCAAATGTCATTTTGACATTTTGTACAAGGTTGGAGAATGATGTCATCATATATGGTTACATAATACATGAATCAATCAGCAAACATCGAACACATCAGTAGTGTGAGCTTTGATCACAAATTTAAGTGAAAGAGAGAACATGAAAAATTATCCGATTAGAATAGTTGTAAAGCTTAGGATATTGCATGGCAGAGACAAAGGAACTAACCCTTTATATAATAGGGTTAAACAGAAAAATTAAAAGAGTAAACTACCGTATACTCCGGATGTTACTGTAAGAAGCAGCAAGAGTTTGTCAAGCAAGAAGCTGAAGCATATAACTGTATGAGATGTCTACAAGACATAAACCAACTACGATGTAGAATGAAGAAAGGGAAGATTAATAGTTTCATGTTGAAGATGATGACCCACAAAGTGGGATTCAATCTTAATATGTTTAGTACAATTATGGAAGGCAGAGTTGTCCTCTATCAGAATGACACTCCGATTATGACAACGCATATAGGTAGGATAAGATGAAGAAATGCTGAGATCGACACATGACCATCGAAGCCAAACAATCTCTGCGATAATGGTTGATACTCAGGCTCACCAGAAGAAAGAGTATCAGTGCTTTGCCTTTTGTAATTTCAGGAAATAACAAAATCGCCTTGAAATTTTGATTACTAAAACTGTAGTGTTATTCTACTTAGACTGCACAGTCTATTGGGTCATAACTATCCGAGAATCTGATAATCAAGCTCGCTGAAGAATCTAAGGCATGCTTGGACTGAGAGAAGATAGCATTTAGGATAATAAGCTATCTCCATGCCCAAGAAATATTGGAGAGGACCCAAATTCATCATCTCAACATTATGTTGCAATTTTGACTTTAACAACTCAATTGTAATATCATTCATCCCTGTTAATGATCACATTATCAACATATACTAGAAGAACAATGTGACCAATAGAACTAGAGGTCAAATCATGATCAAGCACGAAACCTTATTCTACCCAAGCTCACGAACACTTGTAGAGAACTTCTCAAACCAAGCTTGAGGAGTTTTGAGACCATATAAGGCCTAACCAAGTTTTATTTGAGGAACTCTAAAGATTCTTTAGTTAAGTCCGTATTGAGAAAATCAGTATTTCCATCCGTCTTGGAAAGGCTTCATTGACGAAAAACTGCCAATAAAATGACTTTGTGAATGGTAGGTAGTCTTCTTGTCAACAGGAGTATACGTTTGTTCGTAATTAATTTCATACTCTTGAGTGAGCTCTTTCGCCACCAAACGACCCTTGTACCGCTCTACAGTACCAGCAAATTAAGTTTTAATCTTTTACTCCCGCGATGAAGCTTGATTGAATAGCATAGGAGAAATTACAAAGAGAGAAAAGAGAAGTTTACCAAATCATTAATGACAAGACCATTACTAGATAAATCTTGAATAGCATAAGAGAAATCCAATAGGGAGGAAGAAGTTTATGACCCGCTTGTCAAGAGGCATAAGAGAAATTATAACGGGAGGAAGAGGTTTATGACCCACTTGTTAAGACTCACATGCTGGTTGGGAAAAATATCCTTATAAACACGATTGAGTTTACGTTCATACTGAGTCAAAAAATTGCCTCATACACGACCTAAGCTGAATTATAAAACAAGATTAAAAAAAGGGGCGAAATAATTGCATTTCAGAGGACTTCCAATTGTTGGTAGTACCTGCTATGGGTTGTCATATTCGTTGTACTTTGTTGTATTGGGAGCGGGAATTTATGAAAATAATGCCATGACTGCTCTTCTTTATTTTTATTTTTTTACTATTTTATAAAAAGCGGCGAGTTGCTTGTTAGATTCTATGAGACGTTTGTTTGCTGAAATGGCTATAACTGAGACCCTGCAATGCAGCAAGTGTACAAATTTTAAAATTTTAAATTTTAAATCATTACTGGTTCTGTAACATGTTGGCATTCAAGAGGTGTGTTTTAGAAATGACATGAAAACACGACATTAAATTGACCTGAAATTGACACGATGTGTTATGTTCGTGCTGGGTCTTTTGACACAAAGTCGACATGTCCTGTTCGTGTCAAATTTATGAGTTGTATTAATCGTGTCGTTTTTGAGGTAATCGTATTATCGTGTCTATATATATTTAATTGAATGTAAAATTTAAGAATCGTGTTAATCGTGTCATTTCATGTTTTAAACAGGTCATGTTAGTGTGAAATATAAAAAAAATAATAAAAAAATGAAGTCTTGTCGTGTAGTGTCGGCTGAAACATTACTCAAAAACACAAATTTTCATCCCTATCATAAGTTAAGAAACTTGGAGTTAGTTAATATTTGAGCTTAAGTAGTTTCTGAGCATGGTAGTAACCATTTATGTTGTGACCATCTTTTTGTTCTCTTTTAGCTATCTTATATACTATTTCTATCATATTAACTTGGAGTTAATTAATATGATGTGAATTATATTTTGGGTATTTTAGGCATTTTCTTATTTTGTTATTGTAATTTTTCCATTTGTTATTTTTCCATTTTTGGTTGTAGTTATTGGGTCTAGTGAGGGTCATTTTAGGTATTATATAATAAAGAATGTCTAAGTCCATGTGATGTCACCCCATGATATCACATGTGACATATACATTTCTTAGTAGTCAAGTAATAGGTCCTTCTAGACCCTATTCCTATCCCTCTAAATATTGTACTTCTCATTTGGGGCAAATCAATTAATACATCTTATTTTATAGATTGGCTTGTTTGAGAATGCTCTTTTGTGTCATTGGCAAGTGTTCACATCACTTTAGCTATCTTATATAATATTTCTATGCATTTTTGGTTTACCATATACATTTGTGTTGTGTCAGCAGATGTTTGGTGCACTGGCAGCAATCTGTACATCTGGTTTTACATTCTATTTACACACAAAGATGGCTTTATTGCTTTTTGCTGCTGTTCTAAAACACAGCTATAGCCTTATAGAGCAAACTCCCTGCTACAGAAGCAGTGCCACGACCATTGTCCTCTTCTCTTATATATCTATACTAGAAATCGTGACATACTTGATGCATGTGCAATTTCAGATTTTTTTTAACAAATCTTAAATTTTTTTGTATAATTACTGAAATAACTAGAGCATTCCTGTAATTTATTGGAAGGTCTTTTTTTTTAACAAACTATAAATTGATGTGATTTTATGTTTTTATTAATATGCTAGTGGTTCTGTCTAAATTGAATAATATATAGCAGTGAGTAATTTTGAGTGATAAACAATGATTTTAGTTTCTTGAGGGCACTTAAGTTATTTTATGTGCACATCAAAATTAACCACCACGCCTTCCTCTAGCTTACTACTCCCACCATTCCAAATTAAGAGTCTTTGTTTGAAAGTGAAAACATTTTGAGAAAATAATAAATTACTTCAAAATTATCCTCCTAAAAAAGTAAAAATCGTAAATATCTTTGGAATTCAAGACGTGCACTTTGGATCATTTCTTTCTCATGGGTACTGCTACTATGGGTAACTTTTGGAATATCACCTCATTTTATATACTATTTTTAGAAACATCTCTTAATTTGGGATGGACCAAAAAGGAAAACACGACTCTTAATTTGGGACGGAGGGAGTATATTACGATGTAGAGTGATAAGTAATGATTTTAGTAAGCTGAGGGCACTTTAGACATTTTATATGCTGACAAAAATAAACCACACCACCTCTTCCTCTGGCTTAATATATATTATTAAAAAGCAATTACCTTGACAAATTTAGTATCAAAATCCAGTGGACCAGTGCCCTTTTGTTGAGCACTATCCTTCCCTATTACACTAATAAACTCGAGGCTGTGTGTAACTTTAGACCGTACAATTGCCCTTACGCTGGATCGGAGTGCTCGATTGTTGATGATATACCGTATTTAGTTGCTCATTTGAGGGACGATCACAAAGTAGACATGCACTCTGGATGCACATTCAATCATCGCTATGTCAAATCTAATATGCGTGAAGTACAAAATGCCACGTGGAGGCTAACCGTAAGTATTTACTCTTTATTTGAATTCTTTTTATCTGCTATACAAATGAGATTTCCTTCATAAGATGGTCCTCCAAAATTCCTCAGTTTCTTATAACATTTTTTTTAATTGAATACCTCGTTAATTGGCGTTTTTAGACTTTGGCACTTTTTTTGTCGCCGAATGTGAATGTTTTCGTTGCTGATTGTAATTTTTTTCAACTTGGTACATTTAGTGGCGAAACCATTTACACTAAAGCCGACAAAAGTACCAAAGTGTAATTACGATCTTTAGTGAGATACTGAATCCAAAAATCACCCAATTGTTTTTACTATTCTTCTGCGCTATCGATTCAGTGTAAGGCACGAAATTTTTGGGTAATAGCCATTCATAATGGTTAGCAGAAATCCTGAAAGTTTGATCCATGCATTTAGTAGGCCACGGGTAATTTGAATATAATATTTAAATTATTGAGAAGAATAGTAGTGTTAAAATGAGAATCATGAATATATTAATCGCTATTAGGCATGTGAACAATAAAACCTGTACACTGCAATATAATCTTATATCAGTGAGAAAAGAGTTTACCATTATCCATTACATTGTGGTTATTTACTTTATAGTTAATATTAGAAGTGATGATTCGAGAGTCCTAGTCAAGGATGATAAGATTATGGAAAGATGGAAAGACTATTTTGAAAGGTTATTGAATGAGGATAATGAGAGTAGATTAGATGTAGAGGAACTTAAGGAGACTTGAGAAAATATATTTTTTCGCAGAATTAGGACAACAGAGTTTAGGATTTATTAAAAAAGATAAAAACAAGGAGAGCTTTAGGACCAAATGGTATCCCTATTGAGATTTATAAGTGTTTAGGAGAGGAAGGAGTGTCTTGGCTTACAAAATTATTTAATCGAATTATAATGACTAATAGGATGCTCGATGAATAGAGAAAGAGTGTTTTAGTAGCTATTTATAAAAATAAAGGGGACATGCAGAGTTACTCAAATTATCGTGGTATTAAATTAACGAATCATACAATGAGACTGGGGAGAAAGTTATTGAATATAGATTGAGATTGAAAACAACCATATCTGAGAATCAATTTGGGTTTGTGCCTTGGAGGTCAATAATAAAAGCAATTTATATATTGAGGAGATTAATTGAGAGATGTAGGGAGAAAAAGAAGGACCTTCATATGGTTTTTATAAATTTAGAGAAGGCGTATGATAGGATACCAAGAGATATAATATGGTGGGTTCTACATAGAAAAGGGAGTGACTTGTAGATATATTGATGTGATCAAGGATATGTATGATGGGTCCATGACTATAGTAAGAACATTAGCAGGAGAAAGTAGTGAATTTCCAATTACTGTAGGTCTGCACCAAGGTTCAACATCAAGTCCTTTTCTCTTTGCTTTTGTTATGGATGAATTGACTGAGAAAATACAAGATGAGGTTCCGTGGTGTCTGGGATTTGCAGATGATATTATTTTAGTGGATGAGATAAGATAAGGATTAATGCTAGATTGGAATTGTGAAGAGAAATTCTAGAAACAAGAGGATTCAAAATAAGTTGGATTAAAACAGAATATGTGGAGTGCAATTTTAGTAGTAATTGGAGGACAAATGGGGGCGTGGTAAAATTGGAGGGTCAAGAGATACGTAGAAATTATCATTTTCGTTATTTTGGCTCGATTATCCAAAAAGATGGAGATGTTAGTGATGATGTTACTCATAGGATTAAAACAGGGTGGGTTAGGTAGAGAAGTGCTACCGGCGTATTGTGTGATAGGCGTATATCTTTGAAGTTAAAAGAAATTTTTTATAGGACGGCCATTAGCTCCCCATGTTATGTGGGACAGAGTATTGGGCAACCAAAAAACAAAATGTGCAGAAAATGAGTGGTAGAAATGTGAATGCTAAGATAAATTTGTGGTAAAACTCGAAAGCATAAAATTATAATTGAATGAATTCGCGAAACAGTAAAAGTAGCTCCTATAGAAGATAAATTGAGACAAAATCGACTTAGATGGTTTGTACACGTCAAGCGTAGACCAATGGATACCCCCGTAAGGAACAGTGATTTAATTAGTATTGATGGTAATGCAAGGGGTAGAGGTAGACCTAAATTGACTTGGTGGGATATGTAACAACCCGAGGTTTTGGAGTCGACAATTTATTTATTTTGGGAGAAATAAATAATATTTTATTGGAGAAATAATTAAATTGGCAATTGAGGTCAAAATTTAGAGTCGTTAGAAAGAGTGTCGAATGTCGATTCTGAGGGTACCATTGTTTTCGGAAGGGTCGAGAAAGTCGAAATGACTGTACTTGGGGTCTATTTAGGTTCCGAAATAATTTAGGACTGTTTGACTCGAATTAAAGTTATCGGGTCATTTAAAGTGTGTATTATCATTTAAAGATGTGTATCTTGTGGGATAAGGCTTAAAAGCCACGTGAGAAGTCATTATCACTTAAGAGAAAGAGGAAAACCCTAGAAAGAAAGAGAGAAGAAGAAAGAAGAAGAGAAAGAAGGAGAAAAGGGAGAGAAAGTGGAGATTTCCGGTTTCCACGCGATCTCAAGGCGGATTCAGACCCTACGAACCCGAGGCAAGTGATTAAACTTGCTAAATAATTGTTGTGTACCAATTATTGCATGATTTGTGGATTAAATTTTGGGTTTTAGGTTTAAATTGTTAAAACCTAACTTTTGGGAAAAACCTTAGATTTGTAGTATATAAATGGATTTAAGGTTAGAAATTAGTTTATAAGTATTCTAGAATGAATATTAATGTTATATTTGTGATTGGGTTGGATCAAAATAGTTGGAGGATGATTAAAATGATTTTTGAGTATTTTGGGTTAAGAAGAAAACAACCCATTTCGTAGTTTGCTGCACTTGCCGAATCGATTCGCCCCTACCGAATCGATTCGGTGTGTTGCAGATTGCTCAGATCTTTAGGGTCGAATTGATTCTCCCCTTGCGAATCGATTCGGTATGTAGCAGACTCCCAGGTCCTTTGGACCGAATCGATTCGGATGGGCCGAATCGATTCACTTTTGGGAGCCGAATCGATTCGGAAACAGGGGATTTTGGAGATGTTTTTCTAGGAAGAATTTCATCCCGTTTTGTCTAAAGTTATCGATTGGGAACTTCTATGGGAGTTATTTGGAGTATGTTTTGGAGACTTTTAGATAGTTTCCCTTATAGGAAATGATTGGAGTCATATTGACTAAATTTGAGGAATACCGATTGGATATTATGGTTTATTCTAAGTGGGGAAGCCCACCTTGATCGGGAGGTTATACTTGGAGATAATAAATTCAATTTATAGGAAAGAATGTGAATAATTTAGAGATACCGGATCTTAGGATCCAATTCCGAAATGGGATAACTTTAAAAAGGTTCATAAAATGAATTGAACCCTATTATGAATGGAAAATAATAAATGCTATTTGATGTGCATATGGATATAGAAATATCCTTATTGATGAGTGATTTGGGAGATATCTCACACAATGAGAAATGTTAATTGAGGTGCAATAAGATATAGAATATCCTTAACTTAAATAGAATTGAAAGACAATTCATACTAGAAGCGACATGAGAGCTTCAAGCGAGAATTGGTATAGTATATACTAAGTGGGGTAAATGTGTGAGTATTGACGGTTAGTGTATCAAGAGAGGGATATACTAAACAATGATGTTAATCAAATTACGCCTAAGAGCGTATAATGATAATAAATATGTTGTTGCAGGTATACCTTATAAAATGGTATATCTTTATTATGTGGGATGTATGTATACCTTATATGATGGTGTATATACATATTAAGCATACCCCCTCCTTGCTATCATTGGGAAGTTTCGTGCGTAGAGGGTGAGCATTCTGACTAGAAAAGCAGGATGTGAATATTCCCCAGGTCATAGTCGTCCTTTGTGGTCAGCAAATGACATATATATATACATTTATTTATTTTGGGGGTGAGAGGTCGTGGGTATGTGTCGCTCTCACTTGCCGGTTAGGAGCTATGACCGCTTCCCAGGACGTTGTGTGCGTGACTAGATCACGAGGTGGGTGTCGTTGAACCCCACCAGGTGGCCCCAGTTTGCTACGTATATGGGCTACTGGAAGATGATAGCATGTGAGCCTGCGTCCTTCGAGTTATAGCTCGGTTGGATGGTTATTATTGTTTGTGTTTGTACTTGGGTGTCAAGGGCATAATGGACCTCAACGACCTACATTGCCAGGATTAGTGTATCGGGGGGGTTCCTTGTTTGGATTTCGCTTCGGCGAGACGTCCCACGCACGAACCGCAGTGTAATGTTGGAACTTGGGGATAAGTTTAGTCCTTAATGCTCATAATTATATATATATATATATATATATATATATATATATCACCTATCCCGACAATCGAGAGTGCCAGGAGTAGTGTAACGGGGGGGTTCCTTGTTTGGATTTCGCTTCGGCGAGACGTCCCACGCATGAAACGCCGTGTACTGTTGAGAATTGGGAATATTAATTAATTAAAATTGGATAATAATCATTTGGGTTATATGCATCTTGCATTGAGGGCGTAATGAGCCCCGAGGATCGATACGGCCAGGAGTAGTGTAACGGAGGGGTTCCTTGTTTGGATTTCGCTTCGGCGAGACGTCCCACGCACGAAACGCAGTACTGTGTTGAGAATCGGGAGGAGTTTAGTCCTTAACTCTTGATGCTAATAACTCATCTATAATAATTATATATATGGTTTCATGCCTTATATGGGCATCACTAGAATATAAATTCCAGTGAATGAGATTGTTGATATATTGTGATGATGTGGACATGATTGGATCATGTAACTTTATATGTTCAACAAATGAACATTATAAAGATAACTATAACTATTGCATTAAAGTTAATGTATATAACTTATAAATTTTGGGAACAAATGCATTGGGAAATAGGTTAGATGATTTTGCTTAAATACTTCTTGTGGGTTTAAGTTAGGATCCTCTTACCTATTTAGAATCGGTCATCCTTTTGGAGATCACGTGCATACGTTTAGTGCGCGCTTTAGATGAGAGGTGAGTTGAATTATTATGGAGAGTTCGATTCCAACTAAATCATGTAATAATGCATTTATAATTATTATGCATTTTAATACACTTGCTATAACCTGTTTTTCAAAACTCGGGCTCTGACCCGTTTATATTTCCTCCTCCATGTATATATTGTATTACCTCAGGTGTTCCTCCGCAAGGACGCCTTTGATGTTCATCCATTCAGGATTTGTGGAGTTGTGGCAGTAGCGGACTGTTGCGGCACTTTGCTTTAGTCGATTCCTATCTTTGTATATCTAGATTAGGATCCAGTATATTGAGTAGTATTCAAGTGTTGTAGATTAACACTTCCATATTCCATTTCTCAAATTATTGTATTGTCTGTTACCCGACAGCATAATCGGGTATTTCATTGTTGAGATTTTGTTGTACAATGTATTGTACTCTGTCATATTATTGGAGCATGCACTTTTCACTCATCATAGTTAGATGTATATTGTTGGTTATGTGCAATATTGGTTTTGTTGTTGTTGTTATTATAAAAGTTTTAAATTTTTGGCGATTCGCACTTAATGATTTCGGGTAGTTAGCCTTATATTATAGTGCTTAGTAGTTGATGTTGAGAATGTGCCATCTGAGATACCTGATTTATTATAGTATAGGGCTGTCCACCCATTATTATTTGGAGCGGGTTGTCACAGGATATTGTAAAAAAGGACATGATATTATGTGGTTTAATCAAAGATATTGCACTAAATAGCATGGAATGGAAAAATAGGATTCATGTAGCCGAGCCCAAATAATTGGAAAAAGGTTTTGTTGAGATGGAGTTGAAAAAATCCCACATATTTTCTAGAGCTGATAATCCGTTTGTTTGTAAATCATTGACAACAATAAACCGATTGGGTGAATTCAGGAACTTTGAATTGTTTACACTCACGTGGAATAGATATGGTAACAAACTAAAAAATTGATTGAAACTTGGAAGTGTCAGACTGAAAAGGAAGAAGAGCTTTGTGACACCCCGACTAATTAAATACCGGGTAGCTACTCCTTTATTAAATTAATACAAAATGCCAAGTTGGTTCAGTTCGTAGCATCACTGTCGAAAACATTTTTAATATTTACTAACCACCTAGTATTTAAAAAGTGAGTTGTCCATTTTAATTAAAAACGTTTAACATGCAATAAATGAATTATGAAGAATTAACATAACCAACACGATATAGTCACAATAGAATAACCATCCAATAATAATGAGTCTGGAGGAAAACTCCTCACAACAAACCGAATTCTAAAATAAATAAGTACAAAGTCTGCATCATTAAAATTAGAGCTGTCAACGGGTCGTGTTAACGGGCGTGTTAACGGGTTAACGGGTGAAAACACCCTTAACCCGTACACGACCCGTTAAGACTAACGGGTCAAATGATAATACCCAAACACGACCCGTTAATATTAACGGGTACACGATCCGAACCGTTAACACCCGTTAATATTAACGGGTCTAAACGGGTAACGGGTTGGGTGACCCGTTAATACCCGTTAGTACCCGTGTAATATTTGTTCGGGTCACACGACCCAATAAAATCCGTTACCACTAACGGGTGATAATGGGTATAAACCGGTTTAATCGTGTAAGAGTACAAACCCAAACACGACCCGTTATGATAACGGATCTACCGTGTTGACCCGTTAATGACCCAAACACGATAAGACTAAACCCATTAACTTATAATTTCGTGTCGTATCGTGTCGTGTTATCGTGCCGTGCCTCATTTTACCAGGTCTAATTAAAATTAATTACATCCCAAAGTCTGAAATAACTGAATAAGTAAGATGTCTCTAATAGGAACGGGCAACATGCCCAACAAATGATAAAAACTAATAATGGAGTCAAGATCGAAGATGGAGGCGTCTACTGTCAAGGTCTTGTAACTTCCACAGCAGCTACTGCACGTCACCTGAATAGAGCTCCTATGCATGGTGTCCTTGTGGCTGGGCAACTAAAAGGTTTTTGCAAAAATAGATTTGAAAGCAAACGGGTCAGAGCCCGAATGTGAAAATAATTTAAAAATATGCAAGTGTTTAATATCATTAAACAGTGAATATAAAGTACATGATAGTGTGTGCACTCACATGCGTTCCTCACCTCTCAACTAGTTGTGCACTCCTATCGTACCCGTACCCATTCTAGTTACTCCCATATCTATCTAATCCAACGCTAAATCTAACATTTCTATGTGATATCCAATTCAAATCCCAACATCTTCTATTTAATAGAGTATTATACCTTATTACACAGTTTTCCCACTTTAGCACTACAATTTATTATAAATCTTACATTTTCACCTTACAAACCGTTGCTATTACTTATACTCACAATTATTCAGGACAATTCATTTCAATTAACAGTATATTATTCTCACCATATATATACAATACTAGCACCCCGAGACTAAGCTGCGGTGCACACATACTCTGCTATCAAATCCCGGTACATCACGTACATGAGGACCACGTATTCCGAATCTCTCAGGAAACGTTTCATTAACAACAATCACAAACAATGGAGGCGAACATAGTTCACATCACATGGGTCACGCACATACCTACGCTCCCATGATCAGCAGACTTATTAACTTCTCAATAAGTCCTTCTTTGACCTATGTCCTCGAGGTACCAATCCAAATCCCCCCCGTAAGCACACAAAGATTAGATTGCCCTAAACGAACGCCAACCTCCCATGATAGCAAGTACGGTAGGTATGTTATACACAGATAACTACATATACTAAGCATTCACACATCTTAGATATTACGATATATCATTAGTGGAATACTCCTCGTTCTTATACCAACACTTAGTGTTATAGAAATCACAAGTCCCCGGTTTATATGTATTTAAATTATCAATTATTCTCCCTTCGTGATTAGTTACTCGCTTCCCAATCCACAAATGACATCCGGTTTAAGACACTATTCTAAGTTCTACTCCTCAATGTACCCCAAATCTCCCAACTATACCCACTAGTTAATAAGGGAAGGTTATCTCACCATTTAGATAAGTCTACGGGATACTAGAAATCAAATCAGGCCAAAAAGGCCGTTCTATCAACTCGTTAGAAGTCTCGTTCGAACGAAGGGCTTCTAATGAAATGCCAACTCGTTAGAAGTCATACTGTCATCTCGTTAGAAGCTCGTTCGAATGAGGTCGTTCGAACGACCTGGGCAGGTCTTCTAACGAGATGGCAGTTTCAGCCCAGAAATTCCCAAATCTGATTTTCTCAATTCTTCTCTCCTCTAAATCCACCCTAAGACCATACAAATTATGTTTTAACGTTTATAAATCATTTCTAATCACCCTAGATCATTCTTTAACATATTTTAGGGGTCAATTCTTACTAACCATCATGGAATTTGTGTAAATCTCCAATTATTTCTCCAAAACCCTATGAATATGAACTCCTAATTTTCTTATGCCCAATTACTCATCAAAATCCGTTTTGAAATTATCATATATGACTCTTCAAGTATTAAATCAGTCATTTATCATACTACATGCAAATCCTAACCCAACTTCAAGGTTTCTCCAACAAATTTTCATGGGTTTTTCCTTCAAAAAGTTCAATATAAGATTCTTTCTACACTAAGCATGGAAGACATATTCAATGCATTAAAAATACTAAATCACTTGCCTTAGATTGTTCTTCAGAATTTGATGTTGAAGGTTGAAGGTTGATCTCTCCCCTTTCTCTACAGATTCTCCCAAGGTTGAAGTTGGTGGTTAGACCTGTCAACGGGTCGGTTTGGGTCGTGTACGGGTTACGGATTACGGGTTACGGGTCAAAACACCCTAACCCATACACGACCCGTTAAGCCTAACGGGTCTAATAACAATACCCAAACACGACCCGTTAATATTAACGGGTACACGACCCAAACCGTTAACACCCGTTAATATTAACGAATCATTTTGGGTCGAAATGGGTAACGGGTTGGGTGACCCTATAATACCCGTTAGTCTTCAATACTTTAAAAATAATGGGTTTTAATTGTAATTTTTATTGGGTATAGATTGGGTGACCCTATAGCACCCGTTAGTCTTTAAAGATTTAGAAATAATGGGTTTTAATGGTTATTGTTATTGGGTACGGGTTGGGTGACCCTATAGTACCCGTTAGTGTTAACGGGTAGAAACGGGTTAAAACGGGTACAGGTAAATTTCCAAACCCGAACCGTTAGTGTTAACGGGCTACCGTGTCAACCCGTTAATGACCCAAATCCAATAAGGGTAAACCCATTAACTTATAATTTCGTGTCGGATCGTGTCGTGTTAACGGGTTATCGTGTATTTTGACAGGTCTAATGGTGGTTATGGGTTTTCTTTTGGGAACCTGTTCCAACTCTTCCTATAACTCCCGTAGTCCTCTAACTTGCCAAATGATGATAATGGGCTTAGTGGGTTACTAAATAATGTATAATTAACTCCTAAAATTCGTAGGCTTTAATCCCCAAAATTTCAAAATTACCAAAATACCCTTTTAAGTTGCCTGTATGGCCCAAAAATGTCCCGGGACCCAAACTAAACCCCTGCTAGTGTTTTCTGACTATTTCGACCCTTCCGGACACGTTGACGCACTCAAAATGACCATTCGGTTGATAAAAATAAAATTTACTTTTTTAATTCAAATAATTACATTTCTGACGCGACTGACACGCGCGTCCCAACTAAATTTCCCAAATTGTCGTATTTCAGTCTCGCGACAATTTTAATATTTTCAATATTCATATATTGCCATATATACACATCATAATCAAATACCAACTCACATCTCGTTAGTATTTATATCCGGATTAATTTTCAATTAATTCACATTTAATTTAATTAATCCCTTAAATAAATATTGATAAAATTACGGGGTATTACAAGCTTTAGCTATTTGAACTGCACGAACAACTTTGACTCGTACTGTCTCACCAACTACTGGATAAGAAGTTAAACTTCCCTTACACATTAGATTCCGAAGGAACGTCTTCGTTAGGATCGGGGAATTACTGCGATTCTTCCTGAATAGCCTGGATTCTCTCGTGGAGTATCACTTTGAAAGTTAGAAAGAGTTTCGGTTTAGTTAACAAACATCGAGTTTGAAGTCGAGGCGACATGGATACGAAACTATTGGAAATTTGAAATGAAGTTTGGAATCATTATAGTTGGATTCCTCCAACTCAATGAATGAAGGGAGGAGTATGAGGAAGCTAGCTTTCTATATGGGGACACAAACAAAAAGGAAAAAGGAACCAGCCTTCAGTGCTAGATGCAATTATTTTGACTACTCTATTCCTATGAAACGAGCCAATAAAGAATGGGGGAAGGGACGTATTTGAGACTACAGACGTCTCTAGCGCTGACACAGAGCAGCTGGGGGTACCGCCCGAAGGACGGGGTTTTCATCCTATAGCCTACTCTCCTGTTGAGTTTTGGTTCCACTTAGAATGTTTATTGGACAGGGACATGACCGGCTATGTTCTCGTAACATTGCTGAACTAGAGTTCACATTGAAAGCTAATCTACCTCATCGGGCACTCAACAGCTTCCTGAAGTGCACTTGCTCATCAGTTGCAACACTAACACACTACTCATCTATGAATGAGGCCCTGGAGAGTATCCTGCCCAACTCCACTATGCTATTTGATTTCCTGTAGAGCTTGGGCCCATGCGCAAGTTCCTATCGCAAAGTTCGTCAGTAGCTTATTTTTTTTCTATAGCTTCAAAGCCAGAGGAAGTTTTCTTCTGATTTGAAGGTTTCCGTTGTAATTCTGAATTAACTTCTTCTGAGTCGCCGACACCAGATCAACCTACTGAAGTATAAGGACTACAAAAGCGAGAAACCAACGCTTTCATCGCACTTCATTCCTTTGGCTAGGCGATCCTCTAGTGTCTTCGAGTTTATAAGAAAAATGAATATTCGATTGGCCAAGGAGTACAGAGTACAGTTTACATCATACCTCACTTCTTCATTTTTCTGTTTTAAGGCCAGTTGTTGGAACGACGCGAGCCGGGCTAGGTCTTGTTTCAGAAAGATGAAGGGCCCAAAAGTATAAATAGGGGATTACACTTTGGTCATTTCTCTTTCATTGATACCGCTTTGATGACTAGCTTTGTGATCTCACCTAGTTTTATATACAATGTTTAGAAACAAGACTCTTAATTTTGGACAGAATAAAAAGGAAAACAAAAGTCTTAAATTTGGGATAGAGAGAGTAAAGTGTACCGGTTCAACTTCTCTTGAGTATTTGGAATTTGGATTGGCTCTATATGAGCTGTCATGTAAGAATCATCCATCTCGTTATTGAGACAGAGTGGGAACCGTCATTCGACAGGATCCTAATTCAAATTTGAAAGTTAAGAATAGATGTGTGGTGTAATTTGAATCGTAATTACCAGAAAACGCAAAAACCCTAGTTATTTACGTATTAGAAATATGGTACACTAACGTTCCAATATAAGCTCAAATTGTCGATCCAAGAAATGTTTTCCTATATATTGCATTGGGGGTGATTTTTATGAGATAAAATACAGAAAAAACATATTAATTGAATAATGCACTATAGTCTAGTAAATATTATGTTGGGGGATATCAAGAATAAAATTTAGCAAAAAAAAGTATAATATTTATGATATTCTTATTCGAGGTATTCACATGAACAATTTCACTGCAAAAAATCTCAAAGCAAAGGTGGCTAAAAACTTGTGTTGCTTAACAATATTATAAGATTTTAATTGTTTCAAGTTTCGAATCAGTCTAGTAATTAGCTACTTTAATATATGAAAAATATAACAGATAAGTCCTGACAAATAATTTTTAGACATTCAAGGACAAACACAAACTCATTTACCCATTTCTCTCTCTTAATATTTCCAAAACCTCCCCCTCTTCCCCCCCTCCCCACCACACCCCACCCCACTGTCGGACCTCCGGCGCCGACAGGGTGGGGGTGGGGTACGCTAGCGTGGACCTTTAAAAATAAGAGAGCATTGGGTAAATGGTTGTTTGAGGGACCTAGGTGTTTAAATAATTATTGTCTTGATTTTAGAGTCCAAAAATTGTTTACCAGGGACAAAACTGTAGAAATACCAAATATAATCTACATTAGTCTACCCCCATCGTACCGAAACTTTAAAGTATACGGCGTATCGCGTTCCATGATCCCTGTTCTAGGTAATATTGATTTGACTAATTTTGGGTTTTTGTATATTTTACGGATATATCACAGCATCACTGGACTGCAATTTTACACACTTCTCAATTAACATGGACCCTGATACATTTTTTGCCAATTCGGGTTTTCATGTAGGTCTTCAATTGTTTTGGAAAGTACTTTTGCCTCCATTTTGAGGCGTTTCAGGTTGGCATGTCTCCCGTTTACATGGAATTTCTTCGATTTATGGGAGACGAAACGGAGGCTAGAAGCTACAGCTACGGCTACAGCTTAGAGGTTGGTGGAAACGGTCGAAATCTCATATGGGAAGGTACCCCACGAAGCATTAGGGACAGTCACCGGAAAGTAAGAGAGACAGCCATGACGGCCTCATTATACAGCACAATATGGCGCTTTTCTTTTCGGGAGGAGAGAGAAAAGAGCTTAAGTTGAGAGTTACAGGGAGGGTATGGAAGGAACAACAGAACCCAGATGGTGGGGTTTGTATACCCAATCTATGTAGTTAAAATACTTGTTGTTGGGTTCTTTTAAGTCTCTTTGTTCGTATGTGATGTGTGGTGATTTTTTTAGCTAATGTTATTAGCGATATTGAGAAATTCTGGAATATGAGTATCTTGTAATGGGTGGATGTTTCAGATTTTATGCATTGTGTAATAAGCTTATCTTCTGTCCTTGCTACTGATATTGTAACTTGATAGACCCTTTGTTGAAAAAAGGGCGTATTAATAAAAGTCTGTCTCTCTCTTTTTCTTGGTACCACAGGAAGAAACAAAACAGCAAGACTAGCTGTGTGGTGGTGTGAGAGGTTATCCTCACACCACCTATCTTTGTAAACATCAATTTCAGTTCCATTCCCAAGGGACCATGTTATATTGTTAGTGAGAATATCTTTTGTTTTAAACTTCTCCATATATACGAAGCTTTTGTTCTGGAATTCCAGCTTCTCGGGTTATTTTTAGGCGAATATTTGATTCTCATGACTTTGAACCACAATGATTTGGTATCGTTCATGAGACGCCAACCTAATTTGGACACGATAGCCTTATTGTTGTCATCACAACTTCTAAGGCCAAGCCCCCCGGCCCTCTTTCGTTTACACACGCTTAGAATCTGACACATAAAACTTCGATTAATTTTGTCAAAGTGGAATTGGATTTTCTTTGGGAGAATATTAATTTGCATACTGTAGTTAGTAATAGTGGCCATTGAACAAGCGTTTTCCTATCCGGAAGGGACAGAAGACTTGCTTTCCAACCCGCGATCTTCTTTTGGAACTTTTCAATAATATGCTTGTATTTGCAGGGGTTACTCCTGCCATGAATAATGGGAACCCCAAATACATTCCCAAGTCATGGGTGAGACTCATACCCGTGGAAAGGCTAAGTGAGAGAGCTTCCCGTCGAGGAACATTCGGGGACACATATTTTAGATTTAGAAAAAATAACTTTTTGCCCCGATATAACACATAATTCAATAAGGACCTCCATAATGGTTTGACAATTTTTGGGAGAAGCCTTGGCAAAAAGGATAAGGTCATTTGCGAAAAATAAGTGTGTAATATACGACCCATTACGGGATGCTTTAATCCCCAGCCACTCTTTTCTGGCCACCCCCTCCTCAATCAAGTTTGAAAATATTCCATGCACATTACAAAAAGATACGGGGATAATGGATCACCTTGTCTAAGAGACCTTCCTGGTATAAACCAGGAAAGTGGGGATTGATTTCAAAAGATGGACGTGGAGCTCCCCGTAACAAAACTCATTACAAGTTTAGTGATGTTAGGATGCATATTAAAATTCAGGAGATTCCTTTCTAGAAAATAACATTTAATTTAGTCGTAAGCCTTCTCGAGGTCAATTTTGACATGTATACGCATATGCATACAAAATAATATGACATGCAATTTTTTCCCGAATAAACGATGTTATTTTATTTTGAGATATTGGAGTTCACAATTAATATTAAAATTTACAATATTCAAGAAAATTTTACTCTAAATATATTTATTTAATTTTAATGAAATAAATGGGTCACGATGGATTGGGCTCGTAAAGTGTTTACATTAGGCTAGCGGGCTGAGTACATAATATTTCGGGTCCATTTGGCTTGTGGTATAATATTTTTCACCGCAGTGAAAAGTAATACGATAAAATATAATTTCACCTATTTAGAGTTAAATTTTGATCACCATTTTTGTTTAAAGTTACGTAAGCATTCGGTGTGCTCTTATTCACAATTTTAAATCAACAAAAAATTATTTTAAATCTGTGAAAAAATATTTCTTCATTTTATATTTCACCATGGTTAAAAGTATTTCACCCTGAACCAAATAGACCCTTCAAGTCAAATCTTTCTTCCCACTTGCATTTCAACATTCTGCCGTGACGAGGACATAATATGAGTAAAATTATGAGTGTCTTTACTATGTTTACTATGTTTATATGCCTTGGGACATTGCTTAATGGGTTCTACGCTTGTTTTTACTATGTTTATCTGCCTTGAAAATGGAGCTTCATGTTTATTTGGAATGTTAATCAATTAATATGGATTAAAAACTTTTTTAGGGTAATTAGCATCACATGACACTCAACGCAAACCTGGATTAGCCCAAGGGTAATCCCAAATTTTGGGCCGAGCGTTATCAAAATAATGTTCAAATTATAAAAAAAAAGGGGTGAAACCCTCTCATTCGAAACTTGTGCAACTTTTTACCCAAACAATAATTTTTTTTAATGAGAAGTCCGTCTCTAAGACTAAGAGATCAAAATATACTTTCAAAGAGGAACAATAAAATACATATGTCACTATCAACTTCACTACTACCGGGGCACCTTATTTGGACATAACATCACCGTTACCAAAGACCACTCTTGCGAGCTCAATCACCAATTAGAAATGAGAAAAATGCCTCTACTAAGAGCATCTGTAGTGGTGGGGGGAAAAGCCAACAAAATTTGTAAGTTTACAAATTGAGATATCTCGAATGGTGGGTAGAAACGGACAAATTCTGTAGAACGATTTGTAGTGGTTCTCCAAAGTTACAAAACGGGTGCAGAATTTGTAAAGGGTTCCTACGAACTTCTGAAGTTCGTTGGAATTCCTACGAACTTCAGATGTTCGTAGAGAGCATAAATAATTATTTTTAATGGGTATTTGGGTTCTTACGAACAACATTTGTCCGTAACATTTCCTTCGAACAAATTTTGTTCGTAATAATTTTTTTTTAAATTCCTATGAACAACATAAGTTCGTAGGAACTGATTTACACTTTTCAACTTCCTCCCCATTGTATACTGATATGCTGAACGAAAGGTAAACTGCCTTTTGGTTCTGTAACTTTGCTTATCTTGATCATCCACCATTGTGGATGCTCTAACTTCACCACGCCTAGTCTACCGTTCTTATCTGGTCACACTGACCTCTATTATTCACATGTCTTCTTTGACCACACCACCACCATCAGTGACCAACCATTTTACAAGCTCACTTACCAACTAAAATAGACAAAATAAAAGGTAATTTCCAAGTTCATTACTATTGGCCTTTAATTTTCTATATGTTTTCTTTGATTAACCACCATCATGCCCCAAAGTTTCAACTCCAGTAACCTCTAACTCATGAAAAATGAGACAAAATAAGGTTGTTCATTATGAATTTTTGAGGAATTTTACTGTTAATGCAAAAAACTAGAATAAACCTAATTAATTGATCACAGATAAATCAAGTAAAACAAATAAGACACAAAAAACTTTTTAAAGTGGTTCGGCTCAATGAAATAGCCTACGTTCGGTGTTATTTTACTGACTGCCTTGAGTTATTTTTCGATCCCCTACAATGAGGGTGCTACAATGTATTTATAGCCGAAGGGGGGTCTTGATCGTTGTCATGTGAAAGGATGGAATGCCTTTATTTGTTAGGCAATTACATCAATACATAATGAGAATTAATTATATGAACGTTGTCGCTTCATAGGCAATATATGATGTAAGACCGCTGGCGCTTGGTTAGCTCTACATAATGACTTTTCGACCGTTGGTCGGGCTTCCCAGTTGGTCGGGCTTCCATGTTGGTTGGGCTTTTATATCATGCTGACTTGGATTTGTGCCACATAGGATGACACGTGCTGGCTTGTAATTGGTCCATGTAGGATGGTAAATTTTGGTATCAACAGAAGCCCCCAGTGTTTCATACTTGAAGTTTATGCGAAAGTGTCGAATATTATACTTTGGCAGTAGCTCGAGCTGTTTGGTTGACTACAGAGCTTCCAAACTTGTGAAATTTATTCACTTGACAGTTTTTGAGCGTGAATGACAATTTTGTAAATATTTTAAATTTTAGTGAATACTTTTAGGGTATCTTTGTCTTTTCATCTGTTAGCCGTCATAAATCCAACCTTCGTTTGCTTTAATCATTATTTGGCCTAATTTTTTATGCGTCTTATAAAAAGGGCGGTAAAAATTTTGATCATTTTTTACCTCTTACTTCTGATTCTGCTGCTATGTTCTTTGCTTTCGTGCGATCGTTTTCTTTTCTGTCTTCAGTTCTTGCTAAATCCTTAACTCTTTGTAAGAATCTTTCTTCTCTTCTTCTTTGTTTTCTTCATTACGGTTTACTTTATCGGGTCACTTGATAAGTTCAGAACTGATTTTAACATTCCATCTTGGGTTGTATTAGAACATCCCACTTTTCCTTCTGATTTTTTCTCTCTTGCTGAGGGTCATTGGTTCCCCCTATCTTTGTTGCTAAATGTGGCTTCACATTTCCTCCCAATCCCTTGTGTTTGGAGTTTTGTCAATATTTTGACATTGTACCTGTAAGAGTGGCTCCTAACACATGGAGAGTTGTTAATGGAGTTTATAAGTTAAACCAAATTTATGGAACCCATCTAGGAATTTCAGAAATTATGTTTTGTTATAAGTGGGTAACTAGTGATACCACTTTTTAGTTGAAAACTAGGGCTGTTAGTTAAGCTTGGGTCGTTAATCTCCCTGATTCTAATAGGGATTATTTTGATCATGGGGTCGTTGTGAAAAAATGGCAGCATGCCCCTTTTGTTGGAGGTGCCAAATACCAAGGACCTAGATGTCCACTCTTTGGCAATGAAATAGGTTATTTTATGTTTTAGCAAATTTGCCCTATTTATATTTGATAAAATGTCATACTGACTGTTGTTTTTATAAATTGTTTTGCAGTTGAGCAAAAAAGAAAGTGCCCCAAGGAGAGTGAAGTAAATTTGAAGGAGTTGAAGTTTATTTGGAATCTTCATAAGGTATTTGCTGAAGAGCACGTTAGGTATGCTTCCTATCTGCTCCAGTACAAAAACACAATTTTCTCTTTTATTGCCAGACCTGCTGCATCTCCTGCTCTAGTAATTGATCTTGACCAAGAGGTTGTTGCTGATTCTGACATTCCTCTGTCTGAAATTATGAAGAAGGGAAAGTTTACTAATCTCTACAGTGGTGTGGCTTCTGGCTCCCAATCATCTGCTGAAGGAGCTAAGAGTAAAACATGGGATGTTATGAAGACCCCAGACCCCAAGAGTCCAGTCCCCAAAGATCCAGCCCCCAAAGACCTGGTTCCTAAGGGTGTAGCTCCCAAAGAGGTTAAAGTTCTGTTGAAGAGACTTAGGAGAGGGCTTGCAGAGAAACAAATCGATCAAGTGACCGACCAGCTGTCCTTGGTTGATTTGCCCTCATCTGATGCTGTTCTTCCAACAACTATTACTCCAGGTTTGGATAGGAAGTTGATCAAGTCTGGTACTCTTCCAGACCATAGGGAGTGGATGCTAAGCTCTCCAGAACGAAGGTCTCTGAATTGGCTGCTCAGAACCTTGCATCAGTAAGTAATTTCTATTATCTTGGTTTGGTTGTCATTTACATTCTTCATATGATCATTTTAATCTTCATGTTTTACAGTTCTTGGTACACTTCAATAACATGCTGGAGAAGGATGATGCAATCAAGGCTTCTTCTTCTTCGAATGAGGTAGAGGAAGCTCTGTCAAGTTTGAAGAAATATTCGCTTGAGTCTCAACAAGCCTTGGAGACTGAAAGGAGCACTTGGGAAGAGAAATAGAAGACAGATAAAACGGATCTTCAAACCTTTGATATAAATTCCCGTGAAGCTGAGCGCATGGATAAGGAGGCTAGGCTCCAGAAGGATGAAGTTGTGCGCGAGAAAGAGGAAGTTAAGCGCCAGAAAGAGGAAGTTGAGCGCATGGCAGAAGAAGCTGAAGAGCTTGTGTCCTCTGTCAGAGCTAAAAGAAGGGCTGCTGTGAAGACCTCCTTCAGTGCTGGTTGGGACAAGGGTTGGAACAAAGCCATTTCTGCTGCTTCTGGTCAGATTGAGTATGTGAAGCAAAAATGTTTCAGAGATGGTTGGGTTGCTGCCCTTCAAGAGTTGAACACAAATGGAGACTCTGAACTTTTTCAGAGGTATATTCATGGGCCTCCTCCAATCATTGAGGAAGAGGTTGAAGATGCTGCTGCTTCTGATGAGTCTTCAGTTGTGGTTGAGTAAGATTCCAAACAACCTGAAGTCCATGAGTCTTCTATTCCCCCAGCTGATCAAATCGAGCAACTCCAACCTGTAACCCCTTCTTCTGAGCAGAGTAAGAAGGTTGAAAGTGATAGGGAGAAGGTGTTATGTTGTTCGACATTTTTTTCTTCTCTTTTGCTATTTTTTCTCCTTTGTTTTGATTGTACTTGAACTCTCTGCTATCAATAGAAGAACCTTTTGTTATTCCTTTCTATCTTATGTTGATTATACATGTTCTTCATTTTTATTGTTGATTGGTGATTATTTCTTCTTGATAGTTTATTATGAAGATGGATCAATTGTCTTCCCATGATACCGAGCTACTAAGGAAATGCAATGCTTTTTTTAAAGCTGGCCATGTGGACTTGTCCGATGAAGAAGTTAATCAGTTGCTCGGTGATGATGCTTAAGAGAAAGTCAGAGAATCCTATAAATATTTGAAGTACTTACTTGATCGGGTGGTAACAAATAATTTTGCCTATTATGAAATGATAGAAGAACTTCAAGAACAGTATAAGGAATCCACTGCACTGCTGCATCAGAGCTATGAGCAGAAGTATCAAAGTTTGAGTGTAGGTCGAGGCTTTGATAAGTTTGTATCCGTTTATAATAAGAAGGAAGCTTTACTTAAGCTTGAAATTGAAGAAACTAGGCCCATTGCCAAACTCCTGGAAGAGGAGAATAATACTTTTAGGAATGAATTGATTCTTCTGAAGTTTTCCTCTGGAGCTGTTGTTACTACTACCGATGAAGGTCATTCCTTTTTAGAGGCTGAGAACGCCATATTGAGAGACAAATTGGAGACCTTAAAAAACATCAAGTCCACTTTTTCTTCCCGAGCTAAAAATAAGGCTGGCTGAGGAACTACAGAGGAACTTAGGACCCAATAGACCCTTGCCAACTATAGTGCACAGTTAAAAGCAAAGGATTGAGTTATTGCTGAGATGTCTCAAAAGCTGCGGACTTTATCTAAGCAGTTATCTACTCAATCTTCTCAATTGGAGGCTAAGGATGGGGTACTGAAGAAACTGCAATCGCAAGTTGATAGATTAACTTTCCAATTCCATAAGCAGCCCAGAGAATTTTGGATGGGTGGTTATAATGAATCTTTGGGACATTATGATGATAGACTCCAGCAAGCCCAAAATGAGTCCTACAATTGGGGTTGGATTAATGCTTTAACTGTGCTAAAGGTGGATAAGAATAATTCTATATGCGATTGGTATGATCCGGGCTTGCTGCAGCTTGACAATCCCCCATTTAAGTTGGATGTTAATTGGGTACCTGCTCACCGTGTTCCCTAATGTTTGATTTCCAAGTATTTAGGGGATTACGAACTGCATGACGAGCTTGAGATCGTTCGTCCTCCTCATTTTCTTGACCGTCCTAGTAGTAGAAATATCAGGATGCTTTGGGATCTTAACTTCATAAACTCTCCTTTTACTTTGGATGATCTTCCAGCTGACATGGATCCTGTTTCTAAAGCTGAAGGAAAGCATCCTATAGAATGGATTAACTTTTAATTAATCTTTGAATGTCTATTAATTTTTTTCTATTCTTTGATTATGAATGGATCAACTATTTTAGTTAATCTCTATTTTTTCACCGGTTCTATTGATACTCTTAGGATTATCCTAAGCTTTATACCAATTACCGATGCTTCACCATGGTTCTGCTAATATACCTGAATTTTATGGTAGGTCTTCATTAACCAAGCATTTGGGACTTACAATTTTTCCTTGCATGGTTTTATAAGTTTGGAGCTTAGGTATACGGCAACCCTAGGGGCTTGAGTTTTGGGTTCATTGCGTGGTTAGCAATTTTTGGAGATAGAAATTTTTAGAGAATCGTTTCGTGTTAGGCATCTAGATTAGATGTGAGGAAATTATTTTTGGAGATGAAATTATTTTTGGAGATTGTTAGCCTGATTTTTTAGAGTTAGACATTCGGCGAATTTCGAGGGCGAAATTCCATTGTTAGTGGGGAAGTGTAACAACCCGCGTAATTTTGGGCTATTTTAATTCATTTTTGAAAAATGGAGGAAAATAAAGTTTTTGATAAAATTATTTGTATTGCTCAAATATGTTTAGTATTATTTTTAAAGGCGAGAATTTTAAACGGTTTCAAAAACGGAGTTAAAACAACTTTGTTGGTGGCCTTCATTGATGTCGACCAACTTTGTTGGTGGTTTTTTTTATGCCGACCAACTTTGTTGGTGGCTTTATAATGTTGCTGACCAACTTTGTTATTGGCCTTCGTGGATACCAACCAACTTTGTTGGTGGTATATGTTGATGGAGACCAACTTTGTTGATGCCGACCAACTTTGTTGGTGGGTTTATAATGTTACCGACCAACTTTATTGGTGGTCTTTGTGGATAACGATTAACTTTGTTGGTGGTATATGTTGATGCAGGCCAACTTTGTTGGTGTTTTCATAATGTTACCGACTAACTTTGTTAGTGGCCTTGGTGGATACCGGCCAACTTTGTTGGTGGTATTTGTTGATGCAGACCAACTTTATTGGTGTCTTCATTATTAGAACTACTATCATAATGTTAGTAGTGCATAGCACTACTACTCTGAAAAAGAAAACAACAAAATAACAATTTTCAAGAAAGTCATGTTCTCATTAATATTGAAGTGAACTGAGTATAACACAACTATGTTTACTGATAGAATTTCTTCAAGTGCTCTGCATTCCATGGGTTCTTGAACTCTTCCCCTTCTAAAGTCTCAATCCTATATGTGCCTAGTCCAATAACTGTGGTAACACGATAAGGCCCGTGCCAATTGGCTTCCAGCCTATTATTCTTCTGAATAACCTTCTTTAAAACATAATCACCCTCCTTTAAGTTGTTCGGCATGACCCTTTTGTTATAGAAACATGCAGTCCTTTGTTGATAAGCTTCATTTCTCAGAGCTGCATCTTCACGGACTTCTTCCAGCATATCTAAATCCAATCTTCTCATCAAATCGCTAACTGGGGTATTGAAGTTAAGAACTTTATATGTAGGTAAACCTAGCTCAACAGGTATTATTGCTTCTTTACCAAACGCCAATAGGTAGGGAGTTTCTCCAGTAGCTGTTCTGGAAGTTGTTCGGTAATCCCACGGGATCGAATGTAGCTCATTGATCCAGTTTTCTTTTGCATTTTCCAACCTTTTCTTCATCCCGTTCAACAAAGTTCTATTAGTTACCTCTATTTGGTCATTGCATTGAGGATGGTCAGGATCATAGTGGTTTTTTTGGACATTGGATTGGGCGCAATAAGCAGTGAATTCTTCATTATCAAACTGTGTACTATGATCAGTTATAAAGGCATAAGGTAATCCATACCTACATATAATACTTTTCTAGATCAACTGATAAACCTTTTGATAAGACATATCAATCAATGGTTCGACTTCCACCCATTTTGTAAAATAGTCAACAGCTACAACCAGGTACTTGAACCTTCCTCGGGTGGTTGGCAGAGTCCCGACCAAGTCAATTCCCCACATGGCAAAAGTCAAGGGTGAAGTGATTGGTGTTAAGAGAGCTTGGGGAACCTTGCGTATGCTAGAAAACCTCTGGTAATTGTCACATTTCTTAGCAAAATCTGCACAATCTTCTCGCATGGTTGGCCAGTAGTATCCTTACGTATGTATTCTTCATAACAACGTTCTTCCTTCTATATGGGCTCCACAGGATCCTTCATGTACTTCTTCAATTAAACCCTTTACCTCAACTGGATGCACACATCGTTATAGACTAGCAGTTAATCCTATTCTGTATAACACGCCACCATCTAGTACATACCTTACAGCTTTGTATTTCAACCTCTTAGCTTTAAGTCGATTAGCTGGAAGAATCCCATCTTCAATATATTCTCTTATGGGGTCCATCCAAGATGGCCCCATATCAACTGCAATAAAGTTGACCATCAGATTTTCATTAATGCTCCTATTAGCAAGTAACTCAATAGGAATAGTTCTTCGTATTTTCATTCTGGTTGCTGAAGCTAACTGAGCAAGTTCATCTTCTCGGGCGATTTGCAATCTTGGAATCCTGACCATCTGAACTGCTAGCAAGGTGGAAATTACTTCCAAAGTTTTAGCCAAATATCCGGTCATTAGTTCGCCTTTCGCTGCATATAAACTCAACACTTTATTTACAACAAACTGCGAATCACTGTACACCACAACTTGCTCGGCGTTCAATGATTTAGCTAGATTTAAGCCAACAATTATAGCTTCGTACTCCTCCTCATTATTGGAGGCCTGAAATTGGAAGCGTAGAGCGTACTCTATATTTATCTTTTCTGGAGTAGTGAGAATGATTCCAACTCCACATCCATTTGCACAAGATGACACATCAACATACAGACTCCATAGGGGGATACTGCTATCAAACACTTGGTTTATCAGAGTCCCTTGATGGAAAATTTTATCCTTCGCCTCCTCATATTTCTTCTTCATCTCTTGTACTCCACTAGGCGGTTCTGTTTGATCTTTTTCTACAGTCTCCCTTGCTTGGAGTTGGTCAGGCGTATCTCTAGTTGGTCTACTGACTCCTGTATGTTGCTCGCCTAGAATCCCTTGCTGCTCGGGGACCTCTGGATAAGTTAATTATGCGATAAAATCAGCCACATCTTGGCCTTTTAAAGAAGTCATTGGTTCATACACAAGGTCATACTCCCCCCAACTCCACAGCCCAATACATCAGTCTTCCAAATTTTTTCGGCTTGTGCAAAGCCTGCCTTAATGGCATATCAGTGTAGATCACTATTGTGTGGGCTTGGAAGTATGGCTTCATTCGTCTATTAGCGTCAATTAAAGCCAATGATAATTTTTCCACTCTGGGATATCTTACTTCTGCTCCTCGAAAAGCTTTGTTGGTGTAATAAACTGGCTTTTGAACTCCATTTTCCTCCGTGATCAGCGCAGAGTAACTATGGACTCGGATACTGCCAGATACAGATACAAATTTTCTCCCAACATTGGTTGAGAAAGTAATGGTGGTGCTCCCAGTTACTTCAACTCCAGGAATGCCCTTTCACATTCCTCGTTCCATTCAATGGTTTTTCTGAGTACCTTGAAAAATGGCAAACATTTGTCTATTGCTCTTGAAACAAACCTATTGAGTGCTGCTACGCGCCCAGTTAGTCTTTGAACATCTTTTTTACAGGTCAGGGACTTCATTTCGATCAGAACTTTATTCTTATCTAGATTGGCTTCAATTCCCCTTAAATTCACTATATACCCGAGGAATAGTCCCTCTTGCTCTCCGAAGACGCATTTGGTGGGGTTTAACTTCATTTGGTGCTTTTCCAATTGATCAAGCGTCTGGCTAAGGTCGGTAATATGATCAACAACGTTTTTGCTTTTAGTGGGCATATCATCAACATACACCTCCATGCCTATCTGCTCCTCAAATATTTTGTTCACCAGTCTCTGATAAGTTGCACCTGTATTTTTCATACCAAACGGCATAACATTATAGTAATAAGTTCCTCGGGGAGTGATAAAGGAAGTACTTTCTTTGTCTTCTGGCTTCATTTTAATTTGGTTATAACCACAATATGCATCCATGAAACTAAGTAATTCATGCCCTGAAGTAGCATCTACGAGTTGATCAATTCATGGCAAAGAAAAGTGATCCTTCAGACACGCTTTGTTTAAATCAGTAAAATCCACACACATCCTCCACTTGTTGTTCTTCTTTTTTACCATAGCTACATTGACCAACCAATCAGGGTACTTCACATCTTTAATAAAGGAAGCTTTTTTAAGCTCATCCACTTCTTCCTGTATAGCTTGGTTCTTCTTCGGGCTGAAAACTCTTCTTCGCTACTTCGCAGGTTTGACTTCCCTGTTGACATTAAGTTCATGACACAGAAAGTTTGCATCTATGCCTGGCATATCTTCATGACTCCAAGTGAACACTTATTTTCTTTGCCTCAAGAAATCTGTCAATTCCTTCTTAAGAACTGGTTCCAATAATGCTCTTATTTGAGTTATTTGTTCTGGTTTATCATCATTCAGAACAATTCTTTCTGTTACCTCCATCACTTGACCTTTTATAAGCTCAGATTCATCTCGTGGGTATAAAATTTCAAACTCAGACTCCCTGTTCGGCTCAGTTATATCCACTTGATAAGTGGTTGTTTTCCGTTTGGCCTCTAATATATCTTCTTCCTTGGTAGAGGAATAGTGACACTCCCAAGCTACTTTTTGGTCTCCTTTAACTACTCCTACTCCAAAGTTGGTCGGGAATTTCAGGCATTGATGAACAGTTGAGGGATCAGCTTCGAAATTTTTCAGACCAACTCTTTCCATGATCATATTATAAGTAAAATGAACATTTTTGTCCATTACAAAGAATCTTACCTTCTATGTCCTGCTCACCGGCCAAGTCCCGATCAACACATCCAGCTTGATAGTTCCTAGAGAAAACACCTTTTCTCTTGAGAATCTAATGAGTGGCCTGTGATATGGCTCCAATTAACTGAGTTTTAAACCCAAACTATCAAAACATGGATAGAACATGATGTCTGTCGAGCTACCATTATTCACCAATGTTCTTGCTACCAATACTTCTTTCATCCTAACTCTAATCACTAAAGGATCGTCATAGGATACAAAACTCTTGATAAATCATTTTTGGAAAATCCAATTACGAGCTTATCCTTGTTAACTTTTCTTGGTCGCTCCTCCTCGGCAAGGTTGATACGCTGGATATAGGAACAAGCTTAAGCCTCATCGAGGTAAGCCTTCCTTTTAACTGTGTGATCGCCTCCTTCGGCATCTCCACTTATAATCATGTGACAATCAAAAGATCCAAAACTGAGTGTGAATACCTCACGTTCCAGCTGTCTAGATTTCTTGGGGAGATCGGGACCATCTTCTGGATCATCGTCATGGTTCTTCTTCTTGTCTTCCCTATGCTTAATTGGCGATTTAGATCTCTGTCGACCTCTTCCTCCATTTCTTCCACCATTCTGCCGATCAACAAATATTTCCAGCTTTCCTCTTCGAATGAGTGCTTCTATTTCATTCTGAAGGGCAATGCATTGGTTGGTAGTATGACCATAATCTTTGTGAAACTCAGAATACTTGGACTTAACCCTCTTATCAGCAGGCGACCTTAACTTTTCAGGATAATTCAAATCATTGTTGTGCTTGATTTCCTCCAACACATGATGTATATCCACCGTTAAAGGAGTGTAATTAGTGAATTTTCTGAGCCGATCTAGGCCTTCCTTTCCCTTCGAACTCCTGCGCTCATTGTGATTATTATGCTCCTTATTATCTGACTTCCCTTCTACTTTTGCTTCCACTTTTGCATTTGAATTCTTTTTAGCAGCCATAGCTTCCTCAACATTCATAATCTTCGTTGCCCTAGCTATCAATTATGTCATCGTCTTTGGTGGATCTTTTGCCAGAGTGTAATATAATTTATCAGGGAGTAAACCACTCATGAGAGCAGTGATTGTTGTCTTCTCTTCATAATCAATGACTTCCAGTTTTTCGTTGTTGAAATGAGTGGTGTAATCCCTAGTACTTTCTCCTTCCTTTTATCTTACACTAAGTAAATGAGCTACTCGTTTCACTGGTTTTGCTCCAAAGCAAAAATTACCAATGAATAGCTCGATTAGTTGTTAAAAGCAAGAAATCTTCCCCCGAGGAAGGCTGTTGTACTAGATTTGAGCAGATCTAGTGATTGTTCCTGAGAACGCCCTTCATCTCATCTTATCAGGAACAACATAGATATCAACAGTTGATTGGTATTGCTCTATATGGAGAACTGGATCACTCTTCCCATCATATTTGGGAGTTACTACTGGAGATTTAAACTTAGTTAGTATAGGGAAATCCACGATGGTTTGCACAAAGGGGGGCCCCTTAATAAAACTTCTTTGAAGGGGATTCTTGGCTTTGGCCATTTCACCTAATCTGTCTTCCAAACGTTGAATGGAACCTTTCCAAGCATCACTTATAGCGCCATGGATGGCAACTATATTATGTCGACCTCCAGATCTTGCTGAACTTTCTTCCTGTGAACCCTCTCTTTGACTAAACCTTTCAGTTCGTCGGGTATTTAATCTAGACTGGGTTGAACCTTCACTTAGATCACTTGGTACTCGAGTATTTCTCGATGCAAGCCGTAGGGCATTTCCCTGGGGGCCCAAATAATTGAAAGGAGATTCTCTACTGAGCCTTTCTAAGGCACTCAATCTTTCTGGGATGAGAGATTGTCCATTAGTGGAGATAGTGACCCTAATAGAAGAGGTTAATCCAGGAAGATATGAAGGATCCCTAGAAGTTCTGGAACGGCTATGCCCAATAATCCTTATTGGTGGCGGTGGCATATTCATGTGATTAGATTGCGACGACAATCCATTTTGCAGAGTTTGGGCCAACTGCCGAATAATATCCTGCATAACCTCTTGACCCTTGGCCAGGCTAATAAAAATTCTTGCCAAATCATTATTGTTAAGAGGGGCAGAGGGATTAGGCGGGATTCCCTCATTTTTAGTGCTTGATTCTGGAATTTCGGCCATGGGTGATAAATGATGAATGAGTGAAAATGTTTAGCAATACATTCCCACAGACGGTGCCAATCTATTGATGCAAAAAAACTAGAATAAACCTAATTAATTGATCACAGATAAATCAAGTAAAACAAAGATGACACAAGAAAACTTTTTAAAGTGGTTAGGCTCAATGGAATGGCCTACGTCCACTGTTATGTATTGATTGCCTTGAGTTGTTTTTCGATCCCCTGCAATGAGGGTGATACAATGTATTTATAGCCCAAGGGGGGTCTTGATCATTGTCATGTGAAAGTATGGAATGCCTTTATTTGTTAGGTATTTACATCAATACATAATGAGAATTAATTATATGAACGTTGTCGCTTCACGGGCAATACAGGTTGTAAGACTGCTGGCGCTTGGTTGGCTATACATAATGACTTTTTGGCCATCGGTCGGTCAATAAAGTTGGTCGGGCTTCCTTGTTCGTCTGGATTTTCTATCAGGCTGACTTGGATTTGTGCCATAGAGGATAACACGTGCTGGCTTGTAATTGGTTCATGTAGGATGGTAAATTTTGGTATCAACATTTACAATGTGAAATTTTGTAAGGAAAAAAATTGAAAGTTTCAAATGCAAAATCTTACAGAATATGTAGTTAGCTATACATCATGGATTCCCTTTGATAGATGTTGTCGATCATTTTTAAATATGTAAACTTCAAGTAAAAGATATATATATATTTTGAGAAATATTATTGTTAAAGTTTACAAACAAAAAGACAAAAAATTAAAGAGTAAATCAATTTGAAAATTTTCCTTTTTTAAGATCTCGCACTGTATTAAAAAATGAAAAAAATAAGAGTAGAGGGCAAATTCAAAGAAGGTAACACATGTCCTAATCCATAGATAAACTAATATGTCCCTTCATGTTCAAGTGATTACTTAACTTTTGAAGTTTGAAATTTTGGGACTTTTGATTCATGAGTATTTCTACGGGAACACTCTACGAACACTTTAGTGTGTCTTTAATGCATTGATTGATGTTGAGTTACACATAATTAATCAAGTTTAATTGTTTAATAAATTAAAAATACATGAGGGTGTTAGTAAAAAAATTCAATTAAGAGTGTCCTCATAGAATTATTTTTTATTTAGTTAGTTAAAAAATTTAGGAGGCCTTTGATACTTCTTGCACCTTCTTGAAATATGATCATTTTGAACCTCTTTTATACTATGAGACTTTTAATATGTTCTAGGTTGGGTGTGATTTAATCGACCACTTTTTATACATCATAGTTATGTGTGATTTATTCTCTCTACCATCTAATATGAAAATAAAGGGGAACTTGATTTTTCCCATTATTAATTTTTTTTGTGCCTTTTAATATTTTCTAGCACAATACTTGAAACTCTATTTTTTCATTAGAATAGTTATTCTATATATTTTTATTTTGAGTTTATGTAGTTTTAAACAAATATTTTTTAAGTAGTCATATATATAATTATTTTTAGGGTTATGTTATAGACACTACTATTTTCTCCCAAGAATCACACACGACTTAAAAATGATTATACATTATTTTTAATAAGTACTGATGTCATGTCAAGATAAGATATAAGGTGCATTTATTACAATTCTTATTTTTAAAATCAGTTTTAAAAGTGCATGTATATTATAACAATTGGCTTGGGTATCAAACACTGGAGATTAGAAAAAACAACAAGACCATTAAAGGATGGATTAAGAGTCAATATAAATCATGAACCAATGGATTTATATCCCTTATTCTTTATCCATGATATTGTTTATTTTATACTAAACTTACTCTAGTTTTGTTGTATAGAAAGTAGTCGCAATATCAAATTGTGGTTTGTGATCATCATCTTTTTTTATATCTATGTGCGTATATGGATTATATGTACATGGATATGTGAGTTTTATTTTTCAAATTGGGTTCTGCTAAATGATGATGTCGATTTTTATATCCGTGTAAAGATAAGGCATCTTGTTTTTGTGATACTTGTTTTAATCGTTTCAATGACGAGATTTAACGATATTTTGAAAACATTTTCACACATTTAAGGTCATATTTTCATATGGGTATCTAAAAACTATTCCACAAATCATTTCTAATAGTGATGTTAAATCTAATTCAATGTTGTTTAGCGATTTTGGTTTTGATTCGAAATTGGATTTTAGTTTAAATACTTATAAGTGAAACAATGTTGGTGTCCGATAATGGCTAGTGGTGGTGATGGAGGTCACTATAGTTGGTGATTTTGAAAATATTCTAAGTGGTTTCGTGGTGGTGGTGATTTTTGATTTTTTATATATGGTGGTGTTGGAGGTGGTTGACGGCGGTGGTTTTGAAGGTGGGTGGTGACAATAGTGATGTTGGAGGTCGTTTTGGATGCAAGAAATTAGAACTGAATTGAAATTCAAATTCTACGAAATTAGAATTTAGGGTGTGTTTAAGAACCTCAATTCCATGTCTTGGAATTGGAATTGAAAATTTGTTGTTCAAAATTTTCAAAAATTGAACTGAAATTTTTTCAATTCCAATTTCGAGACAAGGAATTGGGGTTACCAAACGCACCTTCAATGAATTCCAATTCCTTGGTGTTATAATTCAATTGTTTCATTGAAGTATATAATTCATTTGGAATTCTAGTAGAATCTCAAATCCCTTGTTTGGATCTTAACAAATTTTATAAAAACGATTTTGTGAAATATAAACAATTAAAAAATATTTTTTGTCAAAAACATTTTAATTAAAAAAATGGAATAAAATCACATAACATCTTTAATAAGTCTTAAAAACAATTTTGTGAAATATATATATATGTGCAAGTTTAAAAAAAATGTAAGTTTGAAAAAAATTCGAGTTAAACATGCAATTTTAGCAACTCCAAGAGATAAAACTATAATTTCAAAAACTATGTACCTAAAAATAATTTAAAAATATTTATTTAGACAATATAAAGTTTCCTCTGAAATTTGGTTGAATTCCGAGTTAAAATGAACAAGGTATGAATTTCATAAAATAAAATGTTGGATGTTAAAACGGGCAAATTTATAAATTTCTAAAGTATCTATTTTTTTATGTAAAAAAATATTTAATTGAATTATTTTTATATTTTTCAGGTGCCCGGTAATTTGGACAATAAGTGATTTGATATGAAAATGTTGTTAGCATATCTCGCGATACGACACGGTTGACACAACTGCACTAAATATTTTTTATAAAATTAATCGAGCGTCTGCTGTGGTCTTGCAATAGTTTTTTGGAAAGGTCTTTAAAAGAATCACAACTTTGAAGTTCGGGAAAATGCGATTTTGAAGTCTAGAAGATCAAAAATGCAATTAAAGCTGGTGCTGTGAATAGTGAGAAAAATTAGGGACAATAATTAAAAAAAAACTTTCCATTTGTTTTCAACTCTTCCCAAGATTACACGAGATATTTAACAACCCAAATACAACCATTTTTTTAAATAGGGAAATTATCCCCAGGCATATTATTAAATGGGGAGAAAAACGCCCTCCCCAGATGGAAAAACTAGCTTACAAGCAAGAGAAGATAACAATAAATATGGGGCTTTATGATAGCCCCAATACAAAGAATAACTAAGAGCAAATACAACCAATTAAAAGAATTTCATCCCAACCAAAACACCGTACCTCATGGCTTATAAAAAAAGATGTTCTCACAATTTGAGACGTAATTTTTAGGGAGAATTTTAGAGAGTAAAAATTATATTTTGGACGACCACGAATTGTACTTTTATGGGGAGAATTTTGTCAAGATTAATTGTGAGATGTAATTATTTGTAAGTTTGATTCATTAATGATAATTATTATTCTTGCTTGTAATTTTATCATGTCTCTAATTATGCTAGTGTAAATTCTTTATTAGGACTAGGTCAAATTTATCGTGCTTGATTACTGTATGTTTAGTTTAATTTCGTTTTCATTCCCGACTCATTTTAAATGCATTAAAAATTTGGTATTAACTTAAACGACACGAGAGTGCATTTTAAACATTCGGTATTGTTTGCTAATTTATATTTTAATTTTTGGTGTGAGTACTTTTTGATGGGTTATGTTTTTATTAAATTAATTGATAGCTCATTCTTAATGACTATATTTAAAACTTAAAAGTGAACTTTTTAAGGGAGTAAGGATTTAATCCACCTAAAATGAGAGGCATTAAAATATTTCAAGAACGTGAATGTTTTATTTTCTAGAATTGAACTTGACGAGAGTTGGTTCATTTTGATTTATAAAATCGGAAATAACACAATTAAATTAATGTGTAATATTAATTAAAAGTGATAAATGGAAATCCTAGTTTTCTCCCATATTTAGATACATATCTTGTGTTTCTCTCATTACTCACCATTTTCTTTTACTTTAATATTATATCATAATTTTTATCTCTCATCCGTACAGTCTAGTTGGAAAGTTAAAAATATATTATGACGTGATCAAATCTCTGTGGGTTCAACCATACTTGTATAAGCTATACTATAATAGCTTGTGCACTTGCGGTAATTTTTAATTTAACAAACAAGGACACCCACACGTAATTTTTTTAAACCTAGCATAAACATGACCCAAATAAAACGTAACACGACATGATTTTTTTCACATAACACAAACACCACGTATATAAAATGTGACAACATTAAATCATATTTTTGACCTAACATGAACACGACAGTATTAAAACACAACATGAAATCTCTTTTATCTGATACAAACACGGACACGACATGATGCAATTTTTTTACTTAACATGAAAACGATCCAAATAAAATGCGACATGACTTGAAATCATATTTTTTTACCTTATTCAAACATGACGCAATTATAACGCAACACAACACAACTTTTTGTTTTCATGAAATGCAAGCAAAACATTATTAAAACGTGTCACGTCATGAAATTTCATTTTTTTACTAAAGTCATATGCGACGGATTTAAAATACGACACCTTTTCTTAACTAACATGAAGATGACCCCAAATAAAATACGACACAACATGACATATACATGTATATATATAATTTATAAATGCATAATACTTATGTATATATCAGTGTTCTAAAAAACTCTCTTAGGCTTAAGGCTTGGGAGAAACCCCCCCTTAAGCCTTTTATGCCGTATTATTGGTAAAACGCTTAAGACCAATTTTTTTTTAAAACAAAAACGCTTTAGTGAAACGATATTTCCTTTTAAAGATTTTTTTAAATCGGACCAATATCTCATTCAAAAAATTCAAAAGACAAATGGTATACCAAACCTCTCGGCCTCTCGTCCAAAAAAACGAGTGTTTTTTCTTTTTCTTTTTTGTTTTTTCTTGATATTTAAAACAAATAGTATTTTAGTTTGCATATATTCAGAAATATTTTAAGGTATGTATCATTTTAGTATTTTTAATAGCCTTGGTATAGTTAAAAATGTTAAAATATATTAAAAAAGGCCTAAATGCCTTTTCACCCCTAAGGTCTCCCCAGGCTTCTAAGGCTTAAGACTTGGCCTCGACGCCTCGATCACGCCCCGCGTATTTTAGAACCTTGATATATATATATATATATATATGATCCCAAACAAATAAAGGTCAAGCGGAATGAAACCGGTCAAACGATCACATGACATGAGTATTTACGTCGTTCGATAATGGCCTGGGGGTGTTTCTTATTTTTTATTACTTTTTTTCCTGGTTACCATAATTAAATTCCCTTTTTCCCTAGGGTAAGGGTTACATTTTGAGGGGAAAAAGAGATGGTGAAATTTGTTGATAAAGTTGCAGTTTGATTGTGCTGATATATCCCCGAGATATTCGTGGGTGGGATTGTCCTTTGCTATTATCTTCAGCTGCGATCCTTTATCCAATCGTATCAAAACAATATTTATCTGACCTGAGTTATTCGGGCTGCTCGGATAATTCCACCATAATTGCCCCCGATGATTTACGGCTTGAATTATGTGGAGAGGTTGAGAAGTAAGTTAGACGACCGAGATGGTTGGTCACAATTTGAGATGGTGTTTTTCTACTCTTAGAAAAACTTATTGGATGAAGGTTTTGCTCTATTTTACCCATTGGGCCCTCGAAGGGCTTGTTTGTAATTTCTCGCCTTAGTTAGGGGTACCCTGGTAAAAATCCCTCGTAAAAACTTAAGCGTCTTTGCTAATTATAACCTTGGTCTCTATTTTAAATGATGAGACACCTCAAAATTTGAACCAAGTTATCAAAAAGTTTTTTACCGCCATTTTTCTACATCACTTCAACTATTCAAAGCACCAGAGGTTTATGTAAATTTCTTCACTTGTAAGTTTCCTTATCTTTCATACCTTTAAATTTTCTTGCAACAGTACTCTAATTCTCCTCACTTTTGTCGCCTTTTTCCTTCTGTTCTTTGAGAAAAATGGTTTATGCCATGAATGATAGGACTTTAGGGGAATTTAAGAATAGATACTCCCTTCCTGATTGGGTAAATGTAGAGTGTGTTGGTATTCCAAATGTGGGGACTTTAGGAGCATTTTTCTTGCCACCATTCTTGGTCGTCTTCGAGCGCCTATTGTTATTCTAGGTGCCGACGACCACATCTTCCACCTTTGCGTACTTTTTTATGCAAAGACATGAGGTCGTTAATGGTGTTCGCCTCCTTCTTAGTGTGGGACCGGTGTAACATAGATTATCTTGAATGAGGAAACAACGACCTGTTCGGAGCTATCCTCAACCTCTTTATAAGTTTCCAAGTGACGCTTAACATATTCCTACAAGGTTTCCTCAGGATTTCCTCATTGTGAGGAGATAATCCATTCTCTTGGGATGGGTGCTGCTGGTGATGAACCGAGCAGTGAAGGATTTAACGAGCTATTTGAAGTTGTTAATCGACCCATGTGACAACTTCTCAAACCATTTTGCACGACATCCCTCATACTGTAAGGGAATGTGAGGCACATAAGGGAGTTATTGTGATTCCACAAGGTCATGGCTTTCATGTACTGACGTATGTGGTCAATGGGGTCGGGCATTCCATCATAGATTTTGAACTAGGGAGTTGCAAACTTCTTGGGTCTCGGGCTCTTCAATTTACCTTGAAAATGGGTATTACATTTGGGAGATGAGGGCCCACTTGACTAGTTTATTGGTGGATATAGACCCACAATTAGCGGGGTGTTGATCCATCTCTTTTTTTACGAGACTTTGGATATCGTGTCTATAATGTCTTACCTTTTGATCTTGTCATGTCAGACGAGTCTTGTGCTAGGAATGTTCTTGTTCGCGATGTGAACTCCTTCCTCAGATACGATTTTTACTCTCCTTAGGGCTCCGTGTTCGACCATGGCGCTTGCATTTGTCTCCGTGGAGATCTCGCTCCATCATTTCTAGACATCAGTGCAAACATGAATTTCTTCCTTTTGGAGGTGCATGGTCACCTCCTGCTAGCGGAGCTGATGTTCATGGGCATCAACCAGCCGTTCAATCTGAGGTGATCAAGGATTCTCATTGCTCTGCTCAGAGTGTGGCTTTTGTGGGCGATAACGCTTATGAGGAGCATCATGACTCATGTTGGGGTAGATTTTTGATCTCACCCTGGGCGCCGGAAGCCCATCTTGGTTGTTGCCATTAAACAAAAGAGGTGCACTATTCATGTGAGACGTGGCTGTTTGTTGGTTATAATTCATTTAAGAAAAGAAAACTCGTTTCCCACAAATGACACCAATTGTAGGTGCAATCATCCTATAATAAATGATCCCAAAAAATTAAGATCAATCGTAATGGAACCAGTCAAACGATCACACGGAACGAGTATTTATGTGGTTGGGTAATTGTCTACGTCCATAGGGTATTTTTATTTCTTCTTACTTTTTTTCTTTCTAATAACCAGAATTACATGCCCCTTTTCCCTGGGGTAAGGGTTACATTTATAGGGAAAGAAGAGATGGTGTCGTGCAAGGATCTGGCACTTGTTGATAAAATCGTTGTTCTATTATGCTGATCTTCTCCAGAGATATTTTCATGTGTGATTCTCCTTCGCCATTATCTTGAGTTGCGATCCTTTATCCAATCGTGTTAGACCAATATTTATCCGACCCTAGTTATTCAGGTTGTTCGGATAATTCCCCCTATATATATAACTTTTTTTGGTTAAATGTAAAAGTTATAAAATAGTGCCAAAAGTACCAAAAGATATATATAACTTCACATGTCATAAATACACACACACACACACACACACACACACACACACACACACACATATATATATAATAATATATGAAGTTATATATATATATATATATATATATATGATTTTTTTGACGAAAAAAATTGGAGATGATCTTCTCACCGTAGAGATCTTATCCATGAAATTTCATCAAAAAGTTCATTTTTTTACTATTTTAAAAAATGGTATGTACTGAGGTTTGCACCATAAGGAATCCTTACAAGATATATATATATATATAACATTAGATATAACATTAGATATTTAGATTTGAGATATATATTGTGGGAGCACATTTTCTCAACTCCAATCAATTCACATCCACTACTCAGATGACCAACCCAGTACACAAGACACGCTGCCCGACCCAACTCAAAGTCAATTATATCTTGACCATGTATTTGACACATGCTCAAATATACCAAGATAAACACGAATCAGTCCCCAACAATCTCAATGAGATATTCAGGGGAACTTACGTAGTTATCTAATAAGATCATTGAGTTCCTTGAACAACTTAACCTCCATATTTATATGCCTATAAATTGTAAACCCGGACCTAGGGCAAAGGGATGTAGCCACAAACTTTTTAGAGATATTAATAAGAACAATAGACTCTCCGTGGACGTAGGCAAGTTTCCGAACCACGTATGTTCTGTGTTGTGTGATCGACTGATTATTTCATATTTGATATTGCTTCGTAAATCCTTTATTATGATATTTTTTGCTTTCACAAGTGGTCATTTGTGGGAACGACTTGTTATTCCAACGAAAGCATTTATCAGAACGAAAGCCTTGATGTCTCACCACAGCAAAAACCTCCTCCAAGCTGGTGATGTACATGAAGAACCTCTCCAACCCAAGGTTAGGTATAAGATTCACCAACCACATAATCCAAGGTTTCGCCAAGAAAGGCAACCTCTAGAAGAGAATCATGGACAACCTCGATTTACTCAGATCTGTAGGTTGGTCGATGCCAATGAAGCCAGGCTCCTAGAACAAGAGGAGGTAACTCGCCTCTAAATAGAAGAAAACGATCGCCTACAAAGGAAAATTGAAATAATGGAGAGAGATCTCCATATAAATCCCAAGAGATGCCATAACAGGTCTCCCAGCCCTCAGGCGATCAAGTCTCACAGCCGAGGAAGGAGACCAAGGAATGAGCCGGTTCTTTCTCAGCACAGCAGATCAGAGCGTGGTCGACACGAACGTGGACGACTAGAGAGGCGCCAAAGATATAATGATTGTTTAAACAATAACCTCAGGAATTTAATTCGTAGAGAGATGGATCAACATCCAGTCAAATGTGGATCCAGGTCCACCAAAGAGCTAGCCCGAAGAGCTCTCAACACTCAGATGAAATCCCCTTTCTCAATGGAGATTGAAGAAGTTCGTTGTCCCCAGGTTCAAGACATATGATGGCAAGACCGACCCTATTAATCATGTTCACCACTACAGACAAGCCATGACCTTGTGGAGCCATAATGTCTCCCTCATGTGTAGGAACTTCCCTTCTAGCCTACATGATAGAGCACATAAGTGGTTCGAGAGGCTGCTACATAGGTCAATCAGGAACTTTCCACCCTCGCAGAGGCTTTCACAGGTCATTTCATTATGAGCAGCAATCACCCCAAAAGAATGGACTATTTGCTTACAATGAAGAAAACAACACATGAAAGCCTCTGTGACTATGTCAAATGATTTTGGGAGATCTTTAATGAAGTGGAGGATTGCTCAGAGAAAGTGATCGTACAACCCTTCAAAATTGGTCTACCAACCACCTCCTTGTTGTATCAATCCCTAAAGAAAAAAGAGGCGAACACCATCGACGACCTGATGGCGTATATTAAAAAATATGCCAAGGTTAAAGACATGGTTCACGCCACCGTAGGGGATAATGACCGCACAAAAGAAACCAAAGGAGGGGATAAGATTGACACTTCAAATACGGGAGGCAAGAACGAGGGAAAAAATGGTTCCAAGAATAGAGGCAAGGAAGATCCTCTAAAGACATTCTAGGCTGTTAGCACGGTCTTCGAGGAGCCCATCTAAAAAATATTAAGATCAAAGATCAACCGTTCGTCAAGTGGCCTAAGAAGATAGGCGGTGACCCGATAAAAAAAATAACTCGCTAAGATGCGTATTCCACAAAGAGGGCGACCACTTGATAGGCAGCTGCAACGTACTGAACACATATCTAGAGGAACTCACCCAAGATAGGCACTTAAACGAGTATGTGGAGAACAAAAGTAGCAAAGTCGCAGCCAATAGCGACTAGAAATCTGACAATGTCCTTGATGATGATGTTGGGCACGCGTTTGTAGTCATCCATGGAGCGTATGACCTAAAGCAGATCCAAGGGAACTTTATTTAAATAGAGCTTAAGAAAGTCATCGCAGTCATGGAGATAGATCTGGCGAAGAGCAAGGCTGACAAGCATCGGGGACCAGAGGAAGTCGACTATACCAAACACATCGTCTTCACAGAAGAAGACTTCGTTGGGGTAAGAACCCCACATCATGATGCACTCTTGATCACCCTAAGGATCGTGAATTGGGATATCGACAAGCTACTAGTGGATCAAGGAAGTTCATCAAAAGTAATGTACTTGGAACTGTTCCACAAGTTAAAGCTCAATCTAGCCGATTTAAAGGAGGCGAGCATTCTGTTGGTTGGATTCGCATGGAAGATGACGATGCCAATAGGAAATATAGTCCTGTCAATCAGGGCAGGGAACATCTCTAAACTGATCGTGTTCCTGGTGGTTGACATTGACTCACCGTACCATGCCATTTTGGGCAAGGATGGCTGCATACGATCAAAGCTATCTCGTCCACTTACAACCAAAAAATGAAATGTGTCACCGATCGGGGCGTGGTCGAGATTCGTGTAAACTAGGCGATCGCCAAAAAATGCTTCATAACTGCCATTCGTCCCCAGAAGAAGGAAAAAAGATAAAGTAGTCCCTCAAGAGGAGACACAAGAGGGCGTCTCTCTCTCTAAATATTAATTACGATACGAATGACCAGGAGTGGAAGAGACCAGGATCCATCCCGTTGACTGGGTCATCGAAAGACTAGAAGAGGTTGAGGTCGATAACAAATCGACCAACCAAATTTTTTTTATCGGAACCACTCTCGCAGATGACTAGAAGAAAGATTTGTTACTTTTTTGAGAAGTAATCTTGATGTCTTTTCTTGGTAACCCTAAGATATACCTGGGATTGATCCTAACCTATCCTGCCACCGCCTACATGCAGACCCAACCTTCGAGCTGATTACCCAGGAACAACCCTTAAGAAGGCTAAAGCAGTGGAAAATGAAGTTGAGAAATTACTGGATGCAAGTTCCGTTAGGGAAGTTAAGTTTCCTAAATGATTGTCCAACCCAGTGGTTGTATGAAAGAGCAATGACAGTTGGAGAGTTTGTATCGATTTCACAGATCTTAACCGGGCCTGCCCAAAGGATAGTTTCCCCTATAAAAAATTGACCAGCTGGTCGATGCCATCGTAACACATGAAAGAATAAGCTTTGGATGCCTATTTTGGGTATCATCGGATCCCATTATTCCGCCCCGACCAGGACAAAACGTCCTTCATAACTTCAGTAAGTTTATACTACTATAAAGTCATGTCGTTCAGATTATAGAACACAGGGGCAACCTATTATAGACTGGTCACCAAGATGTTCAAACAACAAATGGGTTATACATTGGAAGTGTATATCGACAATATGCTCGTCAAGAGTAAAATTAAAAGAAATCACCTCCAAGACCTAGCTACAACCTTTGGAATCCTCAGGAAGTAAATTAACGCAAGCAAGTGTTCGTTCGGGGTCCAGTCAAGGAAATTCCTCGGTTATTTAGTCAACCAACGAGGGATAAAGGCCAATCCAAACTAGATCGACGCAATTACCAGGGTTCAGTCACCGAAGACACTACGAGATGTTTAGAAGTTCACATGGATGCTCGCAACCCTCAATCGCTTCATCTCCAAGTCCTCAGAACACTGCTGAATTTTTTTCAATTGCTAAGAAAAGATAAGGGCCTCACATGGAATGACGACTGCTCAAAGACTCTGCAGGAGATCAAGTTCTACCTCAGCAAACCACCTTTACTCGCAATTACCAAAGATAGAGATCCTCTGTCTCTTTACCTCTCCGTATAGGGTTACGCCCTTAACTCTGCCTTAATGTGTGAGAAGAAAGGAAAATAATACTTCATCTACTATGCCAACAAAACACTATTAGAAGCAGAATAACACTACTTGCCCCTAGAAAAGTTAGCATACGCCCTCGTAGTTTCCTCGAGAAAACTGAAATACTATTTCAAAGCACATTCGATAAAGGTAATCATTTATTTTCCCCTCAAAGCTATTCTTCAGAAAGTCGACCTCTCTGGACGCTTATCCAAGTGGTCAGTAGAGCTTAGAAGATTCGATATTCACTTTCAACCCAAAATAACAAACAAGGGGAAACTTCTCGCTGATTTCATCGCTGAATTCACGGGAGACGATCCCACTAAGGACCAATTAATGGATCAATCATCACCTCAGGAAGCACAATCTTATGATTGAACCCTTTACGTTGATGGAGCCTCCAATTCTAAAGGGGCAGGAGTGGGATTTATAATTGTTACACCAAAAAACACTCTCCTCGAGCAGGGGATAAGATTGGGGTTCTAAGCCTCCAACAATGAAACTGAGTATGAACCACTTATCACTGGCCTATGCAAAGATAAATTACTAAGGGCGAAGCGTCTGAACGTGTTCGACGACTCCAAATTGGTCTCTAATCAGGTAAGTGGAGATTTTAACACAAAAGATGACAGGATGACAACCTATCTCATGGTTATACAATAACTCATAACTAGATTTGAGGAAGTCAACATTCAGCAGTTCCCTAGAGGTCAAAATAGTCACACTGACGCCTTAGTATCCATAAGCTCGGTAGTGGACTCCGACCTTAAAATAACTATCAATATAGAGTTCCTCGACCAACCTAACATCAATAAGGCAACAATCGCTAAGCAAATTCTCTCCATAAAAAAAGATCCTAGTTTGATGGATCCAATCACCGCCTATCTACATAACTAAATGCTTCTCGATGATAAAAAAATAACTCATCAAGTAAGGGTGAAGGAAGCTCAGTTCCATCTTGATCCAGGGGAAAAGTCTACAAGAGATCATTCACAGGCCCCTACCTCCAGTGCGTTCACCAACTAGATACCGAGCTCAGTGAACTTCATAATAGTATATATGGGAGTCACACCGGAGGCAGGTCTTTAGCCTTCCGAGAAATCAAAGAGGGATATTGGTGGCCATACATGCAGAAATACGTGACCACTTATGCTCAAAAGTGTGAAAAATGTCAGAAATTCTCACCTATGGCTCATTAACTAACCAGCGACCCGAAGGCCTTAACCAACCTATGGCCATTCGCACAATGGGAATTAGATAAAGTGGGACCACTACCTACCACACCTGGAAATCACAAGTATCTGTTAGTCACCACAGATTACTTTACCAAGTGGGTAGAGGCAACACCACTAGCAAATATCCGAGATGATGACATGATAAAATTCATCTGAAAGAACATCTTAACGCCCTTTGGGGTACCAAGAGCTATCATTACTGATAATGGCATGCAGTTCGAAAGGGGCTTCTTTCAGAACTTTTGCGATGGACATGGGATAAATCACCATTTCAGCTCAATAGCATACCCACAAAGCAACGATAAAGCAGAAGCTTCCAACAAGACCATGCTCGGTGGTCCGAAGAAAAGGATGGAAAAGGTAAAATTTGCATAAATATATGAATTACCCCATGTCATCTGGGCCTATCATATTACGCCGAGAAGATCGACTAGAAAAACACCTTTCTCATTGGCATATGGAATGAAAGCCGTCATCCCACTTGAAAGAGGTCTCCCTACGATAAGAACCAACCTGGTCGACCAGGGTCTAAACAATGATGCTTTACGCGTTGAACTTGACTTAGCAGACGAATGTAGTGAGCAGGCCATGATCAAGCTCGCTTCTTATCAGCAACAATTGTCCAGGTAATACCACAAGAAAGTCAAATTGAGGAGATTCTAAGTAGGAGACTATGTCCTAAGGAAATTCCTCAACAGTGCTGTAAAACCATCGGATGGCAAACTGAGGCCAAACTTGGAAGGACCTTTTAAGGTAACAAGGGATGACCTTCAAGGAGCTTATCAATTAGAAACGCTGGAGGGCAGGGAGATACCAAGAGAATGGAACGCAAAAAATCTCAAAAAGTTTTACTTTTAAATCTTCTTGACCTTTACTAGCACGTTTAGCTTAAGCAAATTTTTTATTTTCAAGACTAATGTTACTAAGACAGTATTTAATGAATAAAGGCTGAATTTTCCCCTTCACTTTCATACTTTTGCATTGGTTACTTATATAAGGACACAAATTTTCAATTGAGTCCTTTGTAGTTTTGGCTCAATTTCGGACAAAAACATTTGAGTCATATGATTGAGTTATTGACCATCCTTCAAGTCTATGACATGCTAAAGTTGAAGACGTAGCGGCCAAGTTTAAAGCTTCATCAAAATACCGAGTTTATTATGCCTCATTTCTACGTCATCAATAATGTTCTATTTTCTCCTAAGGTATGAATGCATTTGAATATATATATAGAAGCTTAGAACATTTTCATTGGGTGAACGTTTTGTTTAAACTGTTTTTTATTTTTAGAAAGATTTTACTAAAACTTTAAAATAAAGTATATAAAGTTTTTGGGCTAAAATCAAAATTTCCAACTTTCAGTAAGTTCGTTCGAATTATCGTTCGAACGAGTTTATCGTTAGAACAATAATTTCGTTCGAACGAGTTTTCCAATGAGTTCCCAAAAGGCCACTGGAATGTCGTTTGAAGTATCGTTCGAACGAGAATGATGGTTCGAACGAGATATCCAACGAGATGTCTAACGAGTTCACACTGGAACTTCGTTAGAAGGATCGTTCGAATGAGACTTAATTCAAACAAAAATCTCGTTCGAACAAGTTTTGGCGGGAACAGTTAATTGGCAGTTTTGAGCAGTTTTTCCCATGTTTCCCACTTCTTTTCCCACTTACTTTTTACCTGAATATGTAAGTGAGGGAACCAAGTTTTTTAACTTAACTTTTTCACATCTTTACATCACCAAGAGAGAGTTTAAGAGCTTCAACTTTCCAAGAAAAAGTTCATGTTTTGAGTGTCTAATTTTTTAAGAAAAAATCTTTTAACACCATAGTTTACACCCATTGTTTAGTATACCAAGATTCCTTTATATATATACTTTTCTTGGAGTTTGGCACCGGGTTTTATCTCTACCGTTTGAAGATAAGTTTGGGTTTACTTCTAAATCCCACAAAGAAGAAGAAGTTTGCGTTGATTTACCCACTTGGAGAAAGGCTCCTTGTTCGGGTGATGGTGACCATAAAAAGTCCGATCGGTGGATTTCGAGACCGCGGTAGAGCTCCGTGGTTATTCGCTAGGCGGAGGTGTATACAAGAAGGAGCGTCGGGGCTTGATAGGGATCGAGTCGAGTATTGTAAGTCTTATTGTCTTGTATTTGTAAAATCATACTTAGTGGATTTGAGGCTAGGACCGTCCGAGTTTTTTTTTTCCGTTGTGGGTTTTTCCTCGTACATCGCGGCGTAGTGATTCATTGTTTATTTTATCTTTTGCTAAACTTACCTAGAACGTATGCTTAGGTAAAAAGATAAAATTTGGTTTAATCACTACTTAATTTAATTTGGTGCTAATTAAATATTGGGTAATGTGTAGTTAATTCAAGTCATTTATTTAATTTGTTAAAATTGGTTTGGCCTAATTTGGTAATATTGAAAAATATGACTTAGTCAAATTTATAGGACTTGAGTTAATTAATTGTGTTTAAGTGAAATCAAATTGTGTGTGTTCCATCTTATTTCACTTGGTTTAATTTTAATTTGCAAAGAAATTAAAATTTATTAATTTGTTTAATTTGAACCATCATCATCTCGCTTCCGCATCTCTAAAAGGAAATTATCTTTTTGAAGTAAGAGGATTTAAAATTTGGGGGCCTATTGTTCCAACAAGTGGTATCAGAGCTAGAGCGCTAATTTATCGCGTCGAAGATCCGTTTTTCGACTTTTATAATATTTGTGCTCCTTGTATTTTTTAGGTGGTTCATTTTTGTTACTCACTCTCATTTTTTTGTATCTCTCGATAGGACGTCTTAATGATAATTTGTCCATTTCTAATGATAATGAAGTTTTTGCTATCTGAGAGGAATTTAATGGGCTTAATAAGTGTAATGAAAAATGAAGAGAATTAAATTTGAGATTTACAAAAAGAATTAAATTTCTTGAAGATGAAAATTCTAGTTTTAAAGCTAAAGTTGAATTTTTGCAAAACTCCCTATCTCAAAAAGATATTTTTCGTGAAAAGCTCATGGACTTAAATTACAATTTTAATATTTTAGAAAAGTCCAAGAAAGAGAATGATTGTCGAGAAAAGACTCTTAGGGACAAGTTTGCTCACATTGAGGGGGAGCGTGATAACCTTCTAGGTGTAATTGAAAATTTAAAGAAGGAGTCTCGTAAAATTGAGGAGTCTAATTTATTACTTGAGTCCAAAATTTTAAAAATAAAAAATGATTTACAAGACTCGAGTAGTAGTGATGGTTCTAGCTCATCTTGTTCAAATACTTTCGTTGCTAAAGCTAAAACCATTGTTCATTTTAGAGGATTGACTTTATTCATGGACTTTAGAAAAGGTCACACCGTAGGTATCACTCCTCGTGTTTTCATATGCTTGCATTGTGGTAGGAGAGGTCACGTTAGGTCATTTTGTTTTGATCTTAAAAGAAGTCCTAGGAAGTTTATGTCTAGCATTTCATTAATTTCCAAATCCCATCATTTTAAATATACATCTATATGGGTTCGGAAATTATTTTTAGATGCGCTAGATATTAGATTTGTTAATTCTCATTTGCTTTCACATGAAACCTCCCTTGCTAAATTTAAAGGTTGAATGTGTTAGTTTTCTTTGCATACTCCAACTTTTTGTGCTTTATATTATATATCATTTCTAGGTGTATGCATGTTTAGTCATTTTCTAGTCATTGTGTTATTTCATATCTTATGCTAGAAAACATGGCTTGTTTATCTTTTGTATTATATTTACTTCATTTTTGTTTGCATTAAATGAAAAATACAAAAAGATTTTTGTTTATCATTTGGGTTTTATCTCTTGGTAATTTAAGCCTAATGAAGAATTCAAATGATTTTTGTTTATCTTTTGAGTATATATTTTTATTTTTGGTTAAAAAATTTCAAAAAACTCAAAAAGATTTTATTTTGTGTGTATTTTGGTTTTACACACATTTTGTGGCATATGTTTGTGCTTGAATCCTCATTTTGCTTCCATGTGACTAGAACTTTTGATTAGAATTTTAATCCTTAAAATGTTCTTTATCATGCTTACATGGAGTAGCTTTAGTTTGACTTGCTTAATGGATTCACTTTTATATGCCTTTACATACATGCACGAGCTTTTTTATCCTTAACGTCACATGTTATATTTGAGCTTTGTGAGGTGTTCTCCTACCAATCTAGTCATCTACATATTTGTGACCTAGGAGGACTAGTGCATGTCAAAATCCGTTGCACGTGAGGTTTGTGAGAAATAAAAATATTATATATAAATGTGCACGAGGAAGGGTTCCGAAAGGATTTATTATCCTTTGCGAATAGTAAGCCAACGTTTGCTTGGACCTAAAAGAAATACGTGGTCCAAAGGCCTAAAAGAAAATATGGCATTAAAAGAAAAATAATCTACCAAGGCCTAATTTGTTTAGTTGATTTATTCATTCAAAAGAATAATATATATATATATATATATATATATATATATATATATATGCTTATTGAGGGAGTTTGGATGATATATCAATGGTTTGCACAATGTCTGTTTATCCTAGTTGCGCTTTCAATGTCATGACTCTATTGGTTTGTAGAATCATCAACTTACTAGGCTTGTATGCATTGTGTTTGTTTGTTCATTAGTTCACTTTATCCTGTCACATGAAGGCTAAATTCTAGTTGATAAAGTTTTGCAATCAAATGCGAACTACGTGAACACGTTTAAGTGATTGGGTTTTAATTTATTGGTATCTTGTTCACACCCCAACACTTCCGTTTTCATATGACACATTTATGCTATAAGAGTGTGGAAAATCTTATGTTATTTGGTTTTGTGTCATTTTGGTGTTTATATCTATATGTGTGTCCTTATGCTTAGTTTGTATCTATTGTGTATACATATATATATGATATTTTGTTTAGTCTTTGCCTTGCTTTCTAGTCCATTTATGCTTCAATTCATAATTGGTACCTTGTTTGTTGCGTAGTTTATTTAATATCACATGCTTAGAGTCTTACTTGTCAATTTGGTATCATTTGTTTTCCATCATAGTTGGTATTCATTTGTATGGATTAGTTATGATTTTGTTGCCTATGTGCTTTAATGTTCTCATCACTTTATGCACAATTGCATGTTTAGCTTGTTATCCCATACTATTTATCCCTTGTTTAGTTTAAGGGGTGTATTTGCTTTAATTGGGGAAGATGCGTTATATTTTGCTTTTCCAGCCTTTGTCTATTCCTGAACAAAAAGGGGGAGAATGATAGGGGAGAAATGGTATCTAATCCTATTGTTATCGTATCTTAGTTGAGGGAGATTTATCTTAGGGGGAGACGTCTTTCTAAGTAGGTCATTGCATTTAACATTTTGATATTCCTTATGCGTTTGATGTGTTTGCTTAAGTGTGCAAGAATTATATTCTAAGTGGCAACTTTCACCGGCAAAGATTTTGATCCTTGGGTTGTTTGAGTCAAGCATTGTATTTTTATTTTGGGTGGGACATTTTTGTCAGTCTAGTAGAGCTTGATGGCCCTTTAGGATTTTTATTGGTTTTTGTCCCAGAATAGCCAAAGGGGGAGATTTGTAAGGACACAAATTTTCAATTGAGTCCTTTGTAGTTTTGGCTCAATTCCGGACAAAAATGTTTGAGTCATAGGATAGAGTTATTGACCATCTTTCAAGTCAATGACATTCTAAAGTTGAAGACGTAGCGTCCAAGTTTAAAGCTTCATCAAAATGCCGAGTTTATTGTGCCTCGTTTCTACGTCATCAGCAATGTTCCGGTTGCTCCTAAGGTATGAATGCATTTGAATATATATATATAAGCTTGGAACATTTTCATTGGGTGAACGTTTTGTTTAAACTGTTGTTTATTTTCAGAAAGATTTTATTAAAACTTTAAAATAAAGTATATAAGGTTTCTGGGCTAAAATCAAAATTTTCAACTTTCTGGAAGTTCGTTCGAATTGCCGTTCGAACAATAATGTCGTTCGAATGAGCTTGCCAACGAGTTCCCAAAAGGCCACTAGAATGTCGTTCGAAGTATCGTTCGAACGAGAATGATGGTTCGAACGAGATATCCAACGAGATGTCTAACGAGTTCACACTGGAACTTCATTAGAAGGCTCGTTCGAACGAAAATCTCGTTCGAACGAGTTTTGGCGAGAACAGTTAATTTGCAGTTTTGAGCAGTTTTTCCCATGTTTTCCACTAAATTTTTACCTGAATATGTAAGTGCAGGAACCAAGTTTTTTAACTTAACTTTTTCACATCTTTACATCTCTAAGAGAGAGTTTAAGAGCTTCAACTTTCCAAGGAAAAGTTCATGTTTTGAGTGTGTAATTTTTCAAGAAAAAATCTTTTAACACTCTAGTTTACACCCATTGTTTAGTATACCAAGCTTCCTTTATATATATACTTTGCTTAGAATTTGGCACCGGTTTTTATCTCTACCGTTTGAAGAGAAGTTTGGATTTGCTTCTAAATCCCACAAAGAAGAAGAAATTTGCGTTGCTTTACCCACTTGGAGAAAGGCTCCTTGTTCGGGTGACGGTGACCATAAAAAGTCCGATAAGTGGATTCCGAGACCGCGGTGGAGCTCCGTGGTTATTCGCTAGGTGGAGGTGTATACAAGAAGGAGCGTCGGGGCTTGAGAGGGATCGAGTCAAGTGTTGTAAGTCTTATTGTCTTGTATTTGTAAAACCATACTTAGAAGATTTGAGGCTAGGGCCGTCCGACTTTTTTTTCCGTTGTGGGTTTTTCCTCGTACATCGCGGCGTAGTGATTCATTATTTATTTTATCTTTTGTTAAACTTATCTAGAACGCATGCTTAGGTAAAAAGATAAAATTTGGTTTAATCACTACTTAATTTAATTTGGTGCTAATTAAATATTGGGTAATGTGTAGTTAATTCAAGTCATTAATTTAATTTGTCAAAATTGATTTGGCCTAATTTGGTAATATTGAAAAATATGACTTAGGCAAATTTACAGGACTTGAGTTAATTAATTGTGTTTAAGTGAAATCAAATTGTGTGTGTTCCATCTTATTTCACTTGGTTTAATTTTAATTTGCAAAGAAATTAAAATTTGTTAATTTGTTTAATTTGAGCCATCATCATCTTGCTTCCGCATCTCTAAAAGGAAATTATCTTTTTGAAGTAAGAGGATTTAAAATTTGGGGGCCTATTGTTCCAACAACTTAACCCCTATTGGTAACATCTCATTAATACACATCCTTTCCAAATGATATCTCCTTCGTACATAACTAAATTCCTAAGATTACGGTAAGTTGTTCAACTTGTTTTCAAATCAGAGAACTTAACATGCCGAATAAGGTTCGTAGCAATTATAGCGAGTCAATAAACTCGTTTCAATTACTACATCCCTCAGGTTCTTGTTGTACACACAAGGAACCTTAGAGATCGCCCCGGTGACCATAAAAGCCCTACAGGTAATCCTTAGGCAACAAAGCCAACTTATAATGGTTGCCAACTCTGTTGGTCGCAAAAAACCTTCTCGAGCGGATGGCCTAGATGACAGGTCCATTCTCGCCATCATCTTACTTAGGCCTAAGGGAGTGTGACGACACAACCTAAAAGGTAAAGTAGATGGAATGACATTGTCAAAATATGTTTGACTGAGAGAATGTCTAAACAAAAACTAACACTATCTTTCAATACCATTTAGTCAACTGAAAAGCTCAAAATGACAAAATCAGAAATAAAAAAGTGTTCGATTTAGTGTTACTCAGTAAGAATGTTTAGTCAGCACAGGCTCAAAACATTAAAAAAAATATATAGTAAATAACACTTTTTCATTTAAATGGAAAGTTACATTTACATTAAAACCATAATATATAAAAGATTCACGATGGCCCAGGATGGCGAGCAAGATAGTATGCAACGCGCGCTCTCCGACCATCATCTGGGTGAGGCACAAGCTCTTCGCCTGCATCTTCTAAGTAATGTTCCAGAAGCTAAGTAGGAATAACATCTATTGAGATCCACCGATCATCCCTCGAAAAGGGATTATGGCAATAAGCAGGGAAGTCGATCTGGTATCTATACCACAAGTTAGACTCCTTATCCATTTTTGATTCCCTAAGGGTATTGAGCCACCCTCGGGAAAAGGCAAGGTCCTCTGCCTCCTTCAACCTCGTTGAGACATCCGTCCAACCTTGGTCATAACCATTTGACCAGACCTATCGAGGACCCCTTCGAAATAAATGTCTCAACCTTGTCACATCCCTGTGGAGTCCGACAACAATTACATATGTCCACCGAACATCTCCTTTGAGCTCATCAACTTTCCTGGACGACGAGGAAGATCCTCGCAGCACTAAGGAAGACCCCAATAGGGCGTTCTCCTTCAGTCGAGCAATCTCCTTTTTCAAATTATCGTTCTCCCTTTGGATCGACTCACTCACTTGATTCATTTAACTGGAATCCTGAAGTCTGGCCTTCAAATCATTTATTTCCTCTTAGACTGAGACTCCAACCTCTTACATCTCTTGGAGATTATCTTTCAACTTAACGACCAATTTGGATTGGTCCTTGTACAGCTGATTTCTTATCCTCAAGGATTTACAGATCTTCACAAAGGCTTTGTGAACCTTTAGGTTGGTATTCGGCCTAAGAATTTTTCCCAATATGGAGTTCACATGTATATACTCATTTAAATCACGGGGTTACATTCAATAAAATAAGAAATAAGATTTGACAAACATCAGTAGCAAGACAAGGTCAGCTAGAAAGAATATTTTTTCTTTTTAAATATAACAGGGGGACACATCAGTACAAGTTTGAGAATTACAAAAGAATAAAAAGTAGAAACCCTAGACCAATGTCAAAGGTCTACACCTGCTCAGAAGACGCTGTCCCCTTCCCTTTGTCGATAGCTAGGGCAACCACAATCGCACCAAGATCACCCTCAACTTGGTCAGCAGGAAGGTCTCCGACAGTAGGATCAACAGAATTTATCCCAACTTGAACATAAGGCTAGTCGGCCAAAGGCTCCATAGTATCCATCGAATTTGGACCGGGCATATGCTGGGAAAACAGAGGGGAGTCAGCAAGAACTTCAGTTGCGACCAAAGCCTGGTCCCATCCCTTCTTGAAACCCACCTGCCAAACATAGGCTATCTGGCATTTAGCATCGTCATATGCTACCTCCCAGCCTCTGTTATTCCCGCTATCTCGAATGGTCACGGCCTTTCCCTCTAGTTTCATAACTTGGGCAATCAACTCCCTATTGGCCTCAACCACCTTCAACTTGTCATTAATCACTTGGCTATAAGCTTCTTGGAGATCAATCAGCTACTTCAATGAATGTTCCTTAAGGGAATCCAGGGCCTTCTACTTCTCCTTATCAAAGGTGGCCTTAGCATTGGCCATATCCTTTTCGGATCTCTTTAATCTAGCTCGACATTTCTCCTCGACTGATTGGCCCTACCACGCAACAACATGGTAAAATCAGAAACAGAAAAAAGATAAAGATAAATGTAAGACAATTGACGGGAATGTGGGAGAAGAATTAAATAAACATATAGAGAAAGAGATATACTAATGCAAGCCCTTGAGAGGACTTAAGGGCCAACTGGTCAGATCCCATCTTTGTTGACCACTCGTGATCAGCAGCGAGCATGACCCTATCTAACAATTCTGGGGCAAGCTGGGGAGTATCAACAACACTCCTTCCCCCGACAACAATAGCAGGAGAAGACATAATTGGGGCCTTTAGGGCTTCTTCCCTCTTCTCTTCTTCCTCTCTCTTTCTCTCATCCTCTCTCTTTTTCTCTCTTCTTCTTCTTCTTCTTCTTCTTCTTCTTCTTCTTCTTCTTCTTCTTCTTCTTCTTCTTCTTCTTCTTCTTCTTCTTCTTTTCCATCTTATTCTCCTTGGCTCCTGATTTGGAACCACCATTCATGGGGGAGTCCCTGTCCTTTCTTTTCAAAAACTTCATCCGATCAGATAAAAGACGATCGTCGTCGTCACGGAGAACCAAACACCTTCTTTTTGGTGGCATTATTTCTTATTCACTAGTTTCCTCCTCACTGTCTTCCTCTGACCCCTCTTCTTTATTTTCTTCCTCCCATTTTTTCTCTTCCTCGCTTTCTTCTTTGAGCAGGATTGGCTCAGAAGGGTCACTGAAAATGCGGAAGCCCCCAAATTTTAAATTCAAATATAATGAAATGGTTCAAATTTTAATTTTTCAAAAGTTATTTAAAATTTTCTTTTCTTAAAGAGAGCAAACCAACTTATGAAAAAATTAAAACTAAACGAAAAGTGAAATTAAACTACACACACAATTTTCATTTCGACTTAAACACACATTAATCCAATTCAAGTTAAACTTGCATGCTATCAAGATAAAGTAATTTTACACTTGAATTAAATTGAACATACCCAAACATTAAATTTGCACCAAATTAAATAGATTTTGATTTTGAACTAATTTTATCTTTTAGTCCTAAGTATGCATCTAGGTGATATAGCAAGATAAAATAAATATCAATCGCACTACGCCAGATGTACGAGGAAAACCCAAATGGAAAAAACCTCGGACGGCCCTAGCCACGAATTCACTAGGTATGGTAGTTTTTACAAAGACTCGACACAAGCGGACTTACACAAACTGACTTGAGTCCGTCCAAGCCTTGACGCGCTCCTTCGGTCTTCAACCTCCGCCTAGTGTATAACCGTGGACTCCTCCACAGTCTCGAACTCCATCGATGGGGCTATGGTCACCGTCAACCCACACGCGAAGCCTTTCTTCGAGTGAGAACACCGCAATAAACTTTTCTCCTTTTTTGGGGTAGAGAAGAACCCAAACTCTCTTCTTGTTGGTGTAGAGAAAACCAGGTGCCAAAAGTCTCCAAGCAATGATATATCAATAGGTACTTGGAATAAACTAAATAAATGGGTGTGTATGTAATTTTTGATGAGTTTAATCCATAAAAATCAAACACAAAACATGGAACTTTTTCTTAAAAGTTTTGCTCTCAAAAGACTCTTAGAATGTGAAAAAGTTGTCTTCAAAAAGTTAGTTCCCGCACTTAAGAAGTATGTCAAAAAGGAAGTGGGGTAAAGTAGTGGAAAAGTGGAAAAAACTGGCTTAAAACTGTTCCCGCTGTTTTTTCGTTAGAAATCTCGTTCGAACGAGACTTCTAACGAAGAGACAGAAAGGAAAAAAAAATTCTCGTTTGAAAACTCGTTCGAACGACTTCTCGTTCGAACGAGGTCGTTCGAACGACCTATCTAACGAGATCTTAGGCCATGGTTCTAGATAATTTCGATACGAACGCGTGGCCGCCAGTTTCGTGTCATTCTGATTTTTTTTGGATTTGATATGATTTTTCTACTGAAAGGTGACCGAGAACAAAATATTTAGAACTATGAATTCAAAAAAAGTTTAACAAAAAAATACTAACACCCAAAATAAATTTCTAAAATACACCCAATAAATAATGTTCCAAGCTCCTATATATATATATATTAAAATGCATTCATACCTTAGGAGCAATGGAATCATGTTGATGACGTAGAAACGAGGCACAACACACACGGCATTTGACGAATCTTTAATATCTTGGCCGCTACGTCTTCAACAAACACGTCATAGGCTTGAATGGATAAACTTGAACTCTATCCTATGACTCAAATGTTTTTGTCCGAAATTGAGCCAAAACTACAAAGGACTCAATTGGAAATTTGTGTCCTTACAGTCACCAACTTCTTCCTCCAAGACCTCCAAATCAGGGATGGTGTCAACTGGCTTGGCAGTGAAACTGGAGGTAGTGTTCTTATACTCTAGCAGATATGCAACCGACCGAGGATACTCGTCGATAGCAAGAGTATCCCCAACCCTCCAAGCTTTTAGAAGATCAAAGACCCTAATCTCATGAGGATCAGGCTCTGGGTTATTTTCCTTAGTTGTAAGAACAATAAAAGAAATATAATCAGAAAAAACACGAAGATGAATGAGCAAGAAAGAAATAAAAAAGAAAGACAGTGTTAGCAACATATGTACTCCTCCCCAAAGGTAGGGATCCGAGGTCCCCTGTACCTTACGCCCTCTGATTGGGGAGGATATTGACAATTCCTAGCAATAAAGCCTTCACTCGAGTAATCCTTATGAGAATCAGGCAAATTTACAACTAGAACCCTGTCAGCACTCCTAGCCTTCAGATATAAGAGTCCACCTTTTGTGTATGAAAAGACATAGAAATAACAAATTTTTGCAAGCCCTAAGTTGGTCTGATATAACTCATTTACCCGATGTACTCCATTCACAATTTTCCAAACCTTTGGAGTGCACTGAGTAAGGACAATGTCAAAATATTTAAAGAAACACAAAAATAAAGGATTAGGGGTGAATGTCAAGCTCCCCTGAGTAACCAACTAGGTGTGGATCCAGTGACCATCATCTAGGGCACAAATATTCTGAGGAGGTAGGACACATTTAATGTCCACGCAGTCAGGAACATTGTAACACTTTCTAAACTCAGAAAGAGATTTGTTATCAAGCATAACCATTATCAACAAAACCCTAGCTACAGCTACAAGAACCAGAGAAGAGTTAAAATTGAAACTTACAAGTATTAATGAAGCCTTGAGAGATTACGGGAGAAATAAAGCTCTGATCTTGAAGTACGAGAGAGGAAGCTTAGAGACAAAGTATAAGTAAGAAAATGACTGGAATCATTGAAATTACGAGAAGGACCGTGTCTTCGGTTTGAAACCCAACGACAATGATGAACACGATCTTGTAAATGATTTTTGGCGGTTCGAATGACTAGACAGACAACAACACCCTTGCCCACTCAAATTTAATTACAAATGAACCATGGAAATTCGGTCATGACGAGCGTACCTCTGTAGTCTTCTCAGATATACAAAAACTCCATGCCAAGCCTTGAGCCTTGGAGATGTTTGATATCTATTGTTCTATATCAACCACCCAAAATATTTTAGGGGAAATTGTGGGAGCACATTTTCTCAAGACCAATCAATTCATATCCACTACCCAGCCGACCATACCAGTACACAAGACAGGCTGCCTGGCCCAACTCAAAGTCAATTAAGGCTTGTCCAAGTATGTGACATGCGCTCAAATATACCAAGATAAACACGAATCAGTCCCCCAACATTCTCAGAGAGATGTTCAGGGGCACTTACGTAGCTATCTAATAAGATCGTTGAGTTCCTTGAACAACTCAACCTCTACATTTATACGCCTATAAATTGTAAACCCTGACCCAGGGCCAAAGGATGTAACCACAAACTTTAGAGAGATATTAATAAGAAAAATAGCATCACCGTGGACATAGACAAGTTACCGAACCACGTATATTCTGTGTTGTGTGATTGACTAATTGTTTCATATTTGATATTGCTTCGTAAATCCTTTATTATGATATTTTCTGCACTCGAATATATAAATGTAAATATGTAAGCATACATGTTAAAGACATAGGATAAAGAGAGATACTCATACTTATTATCAGAGAAGATAAAGAGACGCCGATAAATATTACAGCGAAGAGAAGCCGAAGAGGCTGTCGAAAAAGTGAAGCCGATGAGGTCTGCTGTAGCGAGAGAGAGGAGTGAGATGATTGGAGGTTTTATGTGTGTGTTTAGTGTGTGAACTCGTTCAAATTCCATAGGAATTTGGTTGTTAAATTGTCTATAAAAAGGATTGGGTCATTAGAAATTATAAATGAATTTCAAATTCATGGACTTTTGTACTAACCGAACAGTAGAATTGTGATTGGTCCTCCCAATTCCAATTCCAAGGTTTGGAATTGTGCTCCCAAACAAACCCCTTATTATTTTTTCTTTGAGATTTTGAATTTACTAATTGTAAAATGTTGAATTTTACGTAAAACTCATTTTGGAAGCCAAGTGTTAATGAATTAGTAGGTGATATTGTAAAAGATTCTACATATGATTCCATGTAAGCATTTTTGTTAGTTTTTTTTATGGAAATGTGACCGTGAGTTTAATTGGATCAAATCCTAAAATTCAAAATTAACATTTCATATTATGAATAACCATGTCTAAAATTAAAAATGATCCAAAACTTACGAGATTAATTTTGAATTTTTCTATAGTCTCGCAAGTTTCAACATTACACAAGTTTGTTAATTCACATGATAGCCATTTGTGAATAATATAGTTAGTTTGGTAAGGAAGAAAGTCAAACGACAACTATTTTTTATGAAAGCTTTGTCGTTAGAGAAATGTACAAGTCAACACAATTGTTAACCATTATATTTATACACCCTTTTCTTTATGCATTGGCTCATTCTATTTTTCTTACATAAAATAAGAAATATTCCATAAATTGCAAGAGATGAAAAAAATATTCATGAACGGTAATCCCTCCACAATACCGTGAGATAGAAGAAGAATATTGTCTCCTAATGAATTACTACTCAAGTCCTAATGTTAAGCACGTCAATTTCACAAAATAAGAAAGGATCGTCATGAAACTTCACGTCTTAGTTGGTAACGGTTAAATCAAAACATATTCCACCACCCCTCTTTCAAGGTTGAACATTTTCAGAAGTTTTCTACTTGTGATAATATAGGTGGTCGAATATAGCTAGCCACTTCCCGACAAGAACCTATAACGATATAAGGAATTATTGGAACACCCAAGCAAGGAGAACACTTTTGAACCTGGTGGATTTCTTGGTGGGCCCAATGGAATATAATCCAACTACAGAGTCTCTTGCCAATTTTGTGGACTACATTACTAAATTGTCTTACGAGGACCCAATAAGTTAATGAGATATGTGGGTTTTCTGGAGCGAAGAAGATACTATCTTTAATACTAAGAATTTAGAACATTATATAAAATTAAATGAAATTACGTACTTACACATCTCATCTATACTTAATAAAATATAACAATTCAAGTACTATATGCAACACACCAATTATTGTGAGCAAGGAACCCGCGACAGTTATAATGTTATGGGAAGCCATCTTTTTTTTGTTATTTCTATTTATAATTGAAGTCCATGTGTTGCCTGGCCACGATATATAGCTCTTGCATTCTTGAGACCAAATAACATGACTTTATAACAATACAAGACGAGAGTGGTAATGAATGAGGTCTTGTCTTGATCGGGGATAAATAAAGGGATTTATGGTACCCTGAGTATGTATCTAGAAAACTCATCCGTTAGTGTCTAGCTTTGGCATCGACCAACTGGTCGATCTTAGGTAAAGGAAATATGTCATTGGGATAGGCTTTATTGATGTCAGTGAAGTCTATGCACACTCTCTACGTTCCACTAATTTTCTTCACTACCATTGGGTTTGATAGCCATTTAGGGAATTGACCTTCTTTAATGGTCATTAGCTCAAGAAGTTTCCCCACTTACACTTCTATGGCATTGTCCTTTTCGGGGGATGTTTGTCGAGACTTTTACATGATCAACGGGTATATCGGGTCCACATCAAGTCGATGGCACAGAACTTCGGGCTTGATCCCAGCATATCGTAAGGTTTCCAACCAAACACATCTTGATTTTTCTTCAGTATCAAAATCAGTTCTTCTCTTTCCTGGTCGGTGAGTGAACTGTCAATCAAGAATTTCTTCTCTGGGTGTGAATCGTCGAACACTACCTCTTACAAAGGTTCCATGACCTTGTATATGGGGATACCCTCGTCTCTTCTACCCCCAATCTTCCACACTTTAGTTACTATTTGGATGGTGTTGCTCCATCTTTGGTTAGCATAGAGGTAATCTCTTTCTCCTTTTTCTTCTTCAGTTTGGGCCTGATAAAGGCTATAAAGTATTACCAAGTGACAACCTGGTTTCCTCTTATATCCATTATCCCAAAGTCGGTGATGCATTTGATCTTCTGGTGGTAAGTGGATGGGATAACTTGCAGAGTGTGTAGACATCCTCTTCCAAGGATGGCGTTATAAGGAGAATAAATGTCAACAACTAAGAATTCGATTGATTTTGAGATATTACCAATTCGGATGGGCATAACCACCTTTCCTAGTGGCGTAGTCATCTCTTCAGCTAAGCCAACCAAAGGGATGATCACTTCTCTTAAGTCCTCCATCCTGAGATTAAGTTTGTTGAACAACTCAAAGTACATACCTTACGAGGATTTACCCTGATCAACTAGTAACTTATCTACGCCCTAATGTGTAATCTTATGGGTAATTACTAGTGCATCGTGATGCGGAGTCCTAAATTTGACCAAGTCATCCTCCGTAAGGACTATGTGCTTGTTGTAATTTATGTCTTTCGGGTATTCACTCTTGCTTACTGGAATTTTGGAAAGGTCAATTTGGAAGGCTTCTATTACTACAACGACCTTCTTTAGTTCCATCCGAATAGAGTTTCCTTGGATATGCTTCGGACTTAAGGCACCGTGGATGACAGCAAACTGATGCCCTGATTCATCTTCTAGGACATGTTCTGGCTCTTGATCGACATCAATGACGATTTTGGCATCCTTCCGATCCACATAATCGCTCAAATGGACGACTTTTGCCAATTCTTCTAGGTGGGGCTTAAGAGCCTTACAGTTCTTTGTTTTATGCCCAAGCTCTTTGTGATACACACATCTTAATGCTTTATTTCTCTTTGTTAGAATCCCCATTTTCTTTGTCCATTTGACGAAGTGTTGATCCTTGATTTTACTAAAGATCTGGTAAATTGGCTCCTTGAACATAGTGTTAATTACTTGAAAAGCTTTAGCAAGATCTTCCTGGTCCTCATTATTTGAACCTCCATTATGCTTTTCCCCCCTCTCTTAGGGACATTCTACTTATCACTATTCTTGGCCATCTTCGTTACCCATTGTCATTCTGGGTGCCGACGACCACATCTTCCACATTTGCATACTTTTTTATGCGAGACATAAGGTCGTTAATGGTGTTGGCCTTTTTCTCAGTGATGAACTGTTGTAACATAAAGCCGCTAGGCATCCCTATCTTGAATGAGGCCACAATGACATGTTCAGACCAGTCCTCAACCTCATTGTAAGTTTCCCACTAACGCCTAGCGTATTACCACAATGTTTTCTGGGTCTTTCCTCATAGCGAGGATATAATCCATTATCTTCGGATGGGTGCTACTAGTGATGAGCTGAGCAGTGAAGGCTTCAACGAACTGTTTGAAGTAGTTGACCGACTTGTGTGGAAATTTTTCAAATCAATTTTCACGACATCCCCCAGACTAGAAGGGAATATATGGCATATAAGAGCATCGTTGTGATTTCATAAGGTTATGACTTGCTTGTACTGATGTACGTGGTCAATGAGGTCGATCCTTTAATCATAGATTTTGAACCTGAGAGTTACAAACTTCTTGGGGGGCTTTGGATCTTCAGTTTCCCTTGAAAAATACTATATTTGGGTGATGAGGGCCCTCCTGGATAGTTCCTTGGTGGATCTATCCCCACGATTAGCAGGGTGATGATCCATTTATTTTCTGACGAGATTGTGGATATCGTGTCTACAATGTCCCACCTCTTGATTTTGTCTTGTCGAACGACTCTCGTGATCAGAGTGCTCCTGATTGTGATGTGAAGTCCTTTATCGGTTGCGAGTTTTACTCGCTTGAGGGCTAGAGGTTCGTCCATGGATCTTTCATTTGTCTTTGTGGATCTCTCGCTCCATTATTTCCAGACGTCACTGTAGACGTGCATTTTCTTCCTCTTGGAGGCGCGTGGCCTCCTCCTGCTAGTGGAGCCACTGTTCATTTGCGTCGATCAACCGTGAGATCTGAGTGGATCAAGATTGTTCGTTGATTTTATCATAGTGTTATCTTGTGGGTGATAAGGAGCGTCGCGAGTCTTGTTGGGGTGGATTTCAAATCTCATCTCGGGAACCAAAAGACCATCTTGGTTGTTGCCATTAAACGACAGAGGTGCACTGTGCGGGTGAGACATGGCTGTTTGTTAGTTCTAATTAATTTAAGAAAATAAAACTCGTTTCCCATATACGACGCCAATTATAGGTGCAATTATCCTATAATAAAGTATTCCCAAAAAATTAAGACCAATTATAATGAAACCAGTCAAACGATCACACTGCACGAGTATTTACATGATTTGGTAATGACCTACATCCGCGGGGTATTTTTCTTTCTTCTTACTTGTTTTTTGTTCTAATAACTAGAATTACATGCCCATTTCTTTGGGGGTAAGGGTTACATGTATAGGGAAAGAAGAGATGGTGCCTTGCAAGAATCTGGAACTTGTTGATACAATCGTTGTTCAATTGTGCTGATCTTCCCCTGAGATCTTCGCAGGTAGGATTCTCCTTCACCATTATCTTGTGCTGCGATCCTTTATCCAATCATGTCGGGCATGTATTTATTCGATCCGATTTATTCGGGTTGTTCGTATAATTCCCCTTATATATATATAACTTTTTTTTGGTTAAATGTAATATTTATAAAATAACACGAAAAGTACCTAAAGATATATATAACTTCAAAATATCTTTTTCATAATTATTTTAATGACCCTACTTATATATTATAAGCCTAAAGTTTCTTAATTTCGATCCTGAAGTCTCACAAATATCATAAGATTATAAACTTTTGATTCATTAGTTATCAACCCAACTATACCATTCTTTGAATATCTGATAATTATCTGATATGATTTTTTTTAAATACTTTCACTTCTTAAAGTTTAGTTAACAAAAGCTTGATCATAAAATGTTATTGTATTGTTAAGCATCTCGATATTTGGACTCATTTTAAACACTTCATAATCAATCTTTAATTTTTAAAAAGTGGAAATTGTGAACGGTCATCATATGATGACATTTGTCTAGCCGATAATGAACAACTCACGCTATTATGAAAAACGTAAAGTTTTTTCAGACTTGGAGTGTGATATAGTGAAGCTTTTAACCATAGTTGAACCTAAGGCTCCAGAAGAGTTTATGTGATGTTGTATTGGGTACCCTCTTATACATATGCGATGGGTTACATGAAAGAAACTCTTGAAGTAATTTGCTTTATTTTATGGGCATCAGTATACATGGATGTCATATGGAAATAAATCATGCAAAGTAATTTTGCATTACTTCTAGTGTTAGAAGCCAAAAACTTACACTACCATTACATTATTCAAGGGATTATACTATACAACATTTAGCATAGTAAAATTGCACTTTGTTATGAGCATGCAACTCCATGGTTCAATTATTTATTATTATACAATGACCATTTCGGTCACCTTAATTATTTTTCATAAGACGTTGTGAATGCAAATGATAACTATCACAAATATATATATGGTGCTTAAGATTCACCATCTATTGAACCATTGATAAATACAATGTTTATGGTATAAGTGCAATTGTATTTCGATGAAACACTATTCTCGTCGTTAGGGGGAGGATAGACCGTACCAAAAGTACAAATTATATTTAAAGAACGTTTCGTTCCTGAAGAATGACGAGAATTATCGTGGAATACTTCCACGTTGTCTCATACAATCCCTTGTATCAATGCAAAAATAAAGAAAAAAAATTATATTACAACATCAAATGTCACATGGAGTAGTTGCAAATGTGCTTGCCAAAATAATTGTCCCAGAAGGATAAAATAAATTCTATAGCAGATGAATTTATTGCACGCTAGAAGTTGGCAAACCTACAGGTCCTAACTACTTGACTCCCCAGAAGTGGAGGTTATATAAAATCATGCCCAAATAATGCTCCAAAAGAGGTTATACATAAGGCTCCAAAAGAGGTTATGAACGAAAGGTCCACTTTCTCTAAAACCCCAGGAGAGGTTATTATCTATGAAAAGATACAAGTCCCTAAAGTGACTATAAAGCCCCTGAAGTTGGCAAAGGTACCTAATATTAAATGAGATCTCTATGTTTTATACATATACAATAGAAAAGTGAAATCCCCAAAGATGATCATCGGTGATATAATTATATATATTGTAGCTACACAAAAATAAAAGGGCAGTGATACTATGAATACATGTCGATAAAGAATATATTGGCCAAAATGAGAAAATGCCATGATGGCATAATTAGAGTCTCTTAATATACGTGGTGTATTTGGACCTATAGTAAACCCCCCAAAATATGTTAACCCTGAAGGTTATGAATAGGTGTTTATAAAAATGTGAAGTGTTAAAAATCACTAAATGTGCGTGATTTATGGCATAAGGTTTCCTGAAAAAATAAAATTTATGATGTACAAACATACCATCCCGTTTCGGCTGTAAATACTTTTCAGATATCTGACTAGCTTAACAGTTTTTTAAAATATATTATGTGAGACTCGTGAATATTATAACTTCTTATATATACGGGATTTAGACAAAGAATACGTATAAAAATCCTTGAAGGATTTTCTTTACCTGAAGCAAAGATAAGGAGTACATACCCAAATGCACTAAGATGTTCATTGTATAGCAGGCAATCCAAATGAATATAGGTACAACCATCTTAATAAATATTTGTCTAAGAAATGGTATGAAAAACAATCATATATGAAAATTTGCCATTAAAAAATATCCTTAATGGATGTGCTCCTAAAGAGCTCAACTAAAATGCAAACTATCCAAATAAGAAATTCAAAACTGAATGACCCTGGGATAACTAATTATTGTCTCGACCGGCAGATCGAGCACAATTTATGTTATACTTATATCCATTAGTCAAATGGATTGAAAAGTCTTGCAATGATTTAACATATATTAAGTATACAATTTTAGTATACCCATGGTCTCCGGTATTTGGATATTAAATTATCCATATTATCCTAAAGAGCATGACAAATATAAATTTGGTCCCTAAGTACTATATGTGCATGTTATTGTAGTATTTGGTCCATAAGTACCATACATGTACACAATGCATGATACTGGATATAATAATACAGTCAATATCTTGGCAAGAAACAATTACCATTGACTTGCATAAGATGAGAGTAATATCAATCATATCACATGATATTTTATATCTAACCACCTATGTCCAGTTAGTTATATAGATGCAGGTTATCTCTAGGATCCTCTCAAAGAATAATTAAAGAACTTATGACTTGCATCAAACAACATATGGTCCTGGTACTACTTATGAAGGCAATGGTGTTGGTATAGCTCAAACTCAATGAGACTACATCGGGGAGAAATGACTAACACATTTCAGTTCTTCTACATATATGAACTACATAACACTTATGCTACTGAAGTCGAATAGATCCGATAAAGTGACATGTTCATCCCTCTTCACCCAATTCTTATAGAAGTCAATCTTGTGAAGAAAAATAAAATTGTAGTCACAACCGATCAAATCTATTCGCCATGTTAAAGCAACATTTCAGAAGGTTGTATAGGAGACTGATATGCATCGACTCAATCATCGGAGAAAATCATAATTATGGGGAATATTATAATTAGGGGGAGCATTTGATCAGGGTGAGAATGTAAGAACATGATTTTTTTGGACATATGCGCGTTGTACTCTTTTTCCTTTAACTAGGTTTTTTCCCATTGAATTTTTCGATTAAAGGTTTTAACGAGGCAACACTAAGCGCGTCCAACACCGATTCAATGATCACAAAAAGTTATACTCTTTTTCCTTCACTTTGATTTTTTCCCATTGGGTTTTCCTTAGTAAGGTTTTAATGAGGCAACAATCATTGAATGAGAGTGTTAAATAATGTGGCTTTGTCTTTTGGGTGGAGGTCCATTCACATTCTTGTCTTTTGGGATGCATCACTATATCCTATAATAGGAGGATCCTGATATGATTTTGTATAACAACTACACCCAATACTATTGAGACACAAAATATTCTCTCCCCCTCTCAATTCTCTACATGTCTTTTATTTGCAACATTTTTTTATTTTTTTAATTATTTTTAACTCGTTTAGTCCCTCAAACACCCATTTATCCCATATCGTCTTATTTTCAAATGTCCGCGCCAGCGGCACCCCTTATTTTTAAACTTTTTTTTTTAATTTTACAACATTAAAACAATTTTTGTAGTTACTTTTTAAACTCATTTAGTCCTTCAAACACCCATTTACCCAATATTTTCTTATTTTTAAAGATCTGCGCCAGCGGCACCCCTTATTTTTAAACTTATTTAATCCTTTAAATACTCATTTATCTAATATTCTCTTATTTTAAAGCGATGCCCCTTATTTTGAAACTTAGGGTTAAGACCCAATAAAAGTATGACAAGTGTCTTTCATGGAAGCCAAAGAAGAGGGTATAGAACACAATCGTTGACCATTGAATTTATACACCCTTTCTTTTATCATCTATATTTCTTGTATAAAATAAGAAGTATTCCATAAATTTAAGAGACTAAAAGAAATCCAAGGAATCCCTTCCCCTTCATACCTTGAGATGGAAGAAGATTATCATCCCCTAATCAGTTACCACTCAAGTCCTAATGTTAAGCGCAGCAATTTCGCAAAAGAGGAAGAAAGGCTCATCAGGAAACTTCACGTCTTGGTTGGTAACAGGTAAATCAAAAACGTATTCCACCACCCCTCTTTCAAGATTTAACATTTTCACAAGTTTGCTACTTGTCATAATATAGGTGGTCGGATATAGCTAGCTACTTCCCGGGAAGAACCCCTGACGATATAAGGAATTATTGGAACACCCAAGCAAGGAGAACGATTCTGAATCAGGTGGATCTCTTAGTGGGCCCAAAGGAATATAATCCAACTACAGAATCTGTTTCCGATTTTGTGGAATATGTTACTAAATTGTCTTACCAGGAACCAATAATTTCCGAAGGTCTGTGGGTTTTCTGGAGCGAAGAAGAATGCCTTCATTCTCCCTTTAAGGGTCCGTTTGGTTCATGTTGAAATACTTTTCATCGTGTTAAAAGTAAAAGGTGAATTATTGGTGCGGTGATTTTGTTTTCACTATCTCCGTTTGGATGGTCGAGTTTTCACTAGGTGAAAATTTTAACATTTTCACCATTTGTTGTTTGGATGGTCAAGATTAATATGGTGAAAAAATAAAATGATCATATTACCCTCATACTTCAAATGCACATAACTATTTTGATTTTCATCACACAAGCGTCAATGGCCATTAAAAAATATGCATTTACCTCAAACTAAAATTTGACATAATCACCCCTCCCCACACACACACACAACTAGTCATATTTGGCTACGCAAGACAAATAAGTAAAAAAACAGTACCAATTAAAAATAAAGTCCTTATTAAAAAAGAAAACAATCCCAATTTTAAAAAAAAATCCAACAATGAAAAAAAATTGTCATTTGTAAAAAAAACAATCACAATTAAAAAAAAAAACCAACTATAAAAACAGTAGTCCACAATTAAAAAAAAAGTTATCAACAATGAAAAAACAGTTCCAATTAAAAGAAAAGTTTTCAACATTAAAAAAAAACAGTCCCAATTAAAAAAAAAAAGTTCCAACTATGAAAAAAAGTGTTCCAATTAAAAGAATAAAAAAAAATAGTTCTCAACTACGAAACCATCTCAATTAGTAATTAAATTCCGAACACATTACCATGCACCAAACAAATATTCATTTTTTTTTTGGGGAATAGATATTCCCACACCCTCTATATGTTCCTCCACACCCTTTGAATAATAAATGACAATTGTGCCTTTAAATTTATAAAATCTAAATGTCCAATTTTTTCACCTCCAACTAAAATAAATACATATGATAAAAACAAAAAAAATTATATTTTCAATAAAAAAAATGTTTTTTTATAAGTAATAATAAAAAAAAACTGTTTATAAAACGTAAAATCTTATCTATTTGTTTTATTAAAAAACTGTATATAAAACGTAAAATTTATTTTTCTTAAGAAACTCTTTTCTAAATCAGTGTTTTATTTTTTATTTACAAATTTTATTTTTGGTTAAAAACTGTTTTTTTTTTTTTACTATATTATAAATAATCTTTTTACTATTTTGAAAAAATATTGTCTGCGGCAGCGGTATGTATAGGCGGTCCGACAACCTATAAATATTGCTAGCGCGGAGCACTTTTGTCTAATATGTTGGTTCGCGCCAACGGTATATATAAGTGGTCGAACTGCTTATTCATACCGCTGACGCGGACCATTTTTTTGTATAGTAAAAAGATTATTTTTAAAATAGAAAAAAAACAGTTTTTAAGTGAAAAATAAATAACGAAACAGTTTTTTTAAATAAATAAAAGAAATAGTTTTTAACTAGAAATGATAAAAAGAATGTCCAATTTTTAAAATAAATAACGAAACAGTTTTTTTATCAACGTCAATTTAAATAAAAAATAATATGTTTTTTTTATAAATAACATAATGTTTTTCAAATGAAAAAATAACTTTTATAATTTTTATATTTTCAGAATATTAAAATTTTATTTTTCTAGAATATTAGGATTTTTATTTTCAAAATATTATGTTTTGTTTTTTTCATAATATTACCTTTTTTTTAAGTAATAGATTTTGGGGTAAAAGATTATATTTGCTCAAATCATATATGCATAGAGGGTCTTTTGATCTTTTAGTATTTAAATATTGAAAAGGGTGTGGGGAAAGACAGAGAGGGTGTAGGAATAGGTATTCTATTTTTTTTTTTTTTAATTTTTAATTATTTTAATTATTTTTATTTATTTATTTTTTAAATAAAAAATGAAATTTAGAAAAATATATATTTTTTAAAATGAATATTTGATGATCGTATTAATTGAGAGGGAGAAATGAATGTGTGATAGTTGTAAGTGGAAATAAGAAAGGTTACTTTGGTAATTAGATAAATTTCATTGTTTTCACCTGTTAAATTATTCATTTTACCCATGGTTTAAAATGGTTAAAGTTTCACCTCACTTTTCACCAGATTCATTTTATTTCACCGTGCTAAATACCCAACCAAACACATATTTTACCTAGGTGAATTATATTTTAACGCAGTAAAAAATATTTCACCACGAACCAAACGGACATAAAGAGCAAATCCTATAACCAAATCACTTTTATAAACTTTATAGACGAAGAAAACCCAAATATGCTAGTTCAGTTTTGGGCACCCACAGTAATTGAAGGCCAGCGTTTTCTTACAACTTCACAACAACCTTTTGCTGTTGCCAATCTTACGAGTTCATTTGGCTCATATAGGATGCACTGTATGAGTTGTGAAGTTAATGTGGACTGGGGCAGAGAAGAAGAGCTTGGTCATATTGGCCGCGTTTTCCGATCTGGGGTCATTGAATCCAGTCCAGATGTGAGATATTACTCCATCAACGAGTATCCACTCCAAGATCTTGCTCTCCGTTGCGGTATACGGTCATCTTTGGCTTTGCCCCTGTTTGAATCTTCTAGCTGGAGCTGTGTTGGTGTACTCGAGTTCGTTTCCACCTGTGGTGGTGATGTACCATTTTTTTCTCATTCGGAATACTTCTTCCGAATCCTTCAGGTTTGCGCTTCCATCTAAATTGCATATTTGAGTGTGTTCGATAGCTTATTCTTTTTTTTTTCTTTTTTGTTCCATTCCCAATTAATAGTAAGAATTTTATAACAAAATATAAAATCAAGTGAAATTACATACCTACACATCTCATCCATACTTAAAAAAATATAATAGTTCAAGTCTTACCCTTACCATTATGCGCGACACACCAATTGCTGCGGCCGTTTTTCTCTTTTTGTTATTTCTAATTTTAATTTTGTTTTAAGTTCAATTAAATTCTATTTTTGTTTAAATTCGGGTGAAATTGGAGGAATGAAATAAATAAATAATTAAACGAAAACATAAGCATCAAAACCAGAAAATAAAAACTATAAGCATATGAAACAAATGTTTGGGACATAACGTTTAAAGGGAAAGTAATAGAAAATTCATTAGGGCGTGTTGCCTTGGCCACTATGCGTGGTCTACTCCGTCTCAAGCGAAATGATAAGTCTAGCTCATCTTGGGTGTCGTCTTTTGCCCCATCGAACATCTTTTGGAAACCATCGCGCTCCATCCAGATCGCATCACGCTCAATATGCATGGAATTAAATTCCTACATAGTCCGCTTAATTGAGCTATGCGATTGAGGTACAACACCCATACTTGTCAAAATCGTACGAATCGTGATTCAAATCATACGATTCGATTAACAGGTGTGTGTGTGTACACACACACACACACAAGAATGACTTTTATAAAATGGAGAGAAAAGAGAATGGAGTGTTTCAAAAGTAAAACCTACATATTGCGAGCCCTAAGTTTCCCATCGAATCACTAGTGAAAACCCTTTCTTCCTGTTCTGTTTTTTTTTTCCTTCTACTAAATATATGTTTGAGAGGTTCTTAACTGAAGTGTAAGGTATTATACTGTATTTTTAAAGAAACTATGGTTTCTTTTTTATATTGTATTTATAAATGGTTATTGCTGTATTCTTGTATTTTTAAAGAAACTATAGTTGTTCGAGAAGTCCTTTATATTGAAAATCTTTACATTGTTATTATTATATTCTTGTGTTTCCTATATTGTTTCTGTATGTTATATTTTGACGCACATCCCCTTATTCTTTCTTAATATTGTTTTTTTGTAAAAGCGCTACAGCGGAATAAAGCGACTTCTCAAATAAATCCAATTTTAGTTATGTGACAATATTCTCAAATTTCATTAATCAATTTAATTCAGCCCTAAACATGCTTCTATGTTGATTGAATTAAATATGCAAAGTTAACAATCACAGGATTAAATATTGGGAACATTATTTTCAGTAAAAATCCCCGAAGGGCAAAACATTTATTTCACTATGAATTAATAAATTGCAACTTACAATTACATAGAAAAATCTGCAACGGATCAACACGTAGCTAACCCACATAGACGCGCAGTTTAGAACTCAGCAAAGAATCTTCATGCAGCAAGATCCTCAAGAACACGTTGTCCTCAGCAAAGAAACACACTCGAGCGCTCCACACGCAGCCCTAGAATGTAGATTTACCCTCTCTATAAGAGACAACTTCAACGAGATGGTATCTTGGGTTCCAAACAATTCACATAAAGATTGGGATGTTTTGTGAATTGAAAAACAATGTTTTAAACCCTAAAATTGAAGAAGAGGAAGTGTTCTGCCGTTTGCAGAATACTGGTATCGAAAATCGTCAGGTCTCCTTCACGAAAACAGAGTGATTTAACGCGCTTTATATAAAAAAATTAAGGCGGCGCGTCGTTCGAACGAGATAGGATGTCGTTCGAACGAGAAAGCGCGAAAAATAAATTTAATTTTTTATTTCAAAAATTCGTCTTTTAATCTTGGAAAATTCATTTTGACGAAAAACAACGACTCAACACTTAGAAAATATTTTTAAAAAAATTTCTAACCTCTTTTAAAAATTATCCCAACACTTTTAAGTGAACCGCAAAGGGACTTAAATATTTTCTCACCGAAATTAAGCTTGCAGAGGCTTGTTGAAAAATCTTGATATTCGGATCCGTCTTGATGCATGTATGATCTTGAACAATCTTCGACGGTTGTAGCGGTATACGACATACTCAATTGTTAACGGACTTATATAAAATCATGTCCTTACGAATCTCCCCCTGTGTCTATGCCGGTACAAAATAAAAACATCCGAATTATCAAATACAAAATGCCTATACAAATCTAATACTCTCCCATGAACCCAAAACTGAAAAGGTACTAAACATGTAGGACTAGAACTTTTCTTCAAAATCTTCAACATCAAATCTTCAAATCTTCAAGCTTTTCTCATCAGGGTGTGCAATCCAATAATCTTCAACTTTGTAACTACACACATGAGACTAAGCAAATACCTTTGTAACGTATCGAGTTTGAAATGAGATAAAACATAAAGATTCATCTCAAATCTCCCCCATAAAATCATAATTCATTCTCCCCCTTTTTATTTGACCGAAATAGACATGAAAACGAAGAAACAAATCAAGCATGGAGTTGTTACGATAATCAAGGTAAACAAACTACGATCACAAAGAGATACTCAAAAGTATTTCACAAACTATTTTTGAGATTTCAATTTTTTAAACAAAAATGCAAAAATAATTTTACAAAAATCACACACTATGAATTTACATACTATGATATATACTAATTTTTATAATTTCATTATATTTGTTGATTGCACATCGCCTGTGCATCGCACGGATTATATGCTAGTATATTTTAAATAACTATGTGTAAAATTAAAAATGATCCAAAACTTACGAGATTAATTTTGCATTTTTATGTAGTCTCGCAAGTTTCAACATTAGACGAGTTTGTTAATTCACATGGTAGCCACTTAATAATATAGTTGGCTTGGTAAGGAAGAAATTTGATGGTGAAAGCCTCGTCGCCAAAGAAAAGTATAAGTCAGCACAATCGTTGACCATTGGATTTATACACCCTTTTCTTTATCATTCTATTTTTCTTGTATAAAATAAGAAGTATTCCATAAATTTAAGAGATTAAAAGAAGATCCATCAACGGGAATCCCTTCACCTTCATACCTTGAGATGGAAGAAGAATATTATGCCCTAATCAATTACCACTCAAGTCCTGAGCTCAGCAATTTCACAGAAGAAGAAGAAAGGCTCATCCCGAAACTTCACGTCTTAGTTGGTAACAGGTAAATCCAAAACATATTCCACCACCCTTCTTAAGTTTGAACATTTTAGGAAGTTTGCTACTTGTCATAATATAGGTGGTCGGAGATAGGTACCCACTTAAGGGGAAGAACCCGTCACGATATAAGGAATTATTGCAACACCCGAGCAAAGAGAACGCTTCTGAACCTCGTAGTAGGCCCAAAGGAATGTAATCCAACTAGAGTCTCTTTCCAATTTTGTGGACTATATTGCTAAATTGTCATACGAGGAACCAAAAAGTTCCTATTGTATGTGGATTTTCTGGAGCGAAGAAGAATGCCCTCCTACTCCCTTTAAAGAGCAAATCTTATCTGCCATTCACCAATATCCTATAATTAGATACGAAGACGAAGACGACATCCGAAATACGCTAGTCCAGTTTTGGGCACCCACAATAATTGAAGGCCAAAGCAAGGAGTTATTGGAACATCCGAGTAAGGAGAACGCTTCTGAAGCAGGTGGATCTCCTAGTAGGCCCAAAGGAATATAATCCAACTTCAGAGTCTCTTTCCAATTTTGTGGACTATATTACTAAATTGTCTTGCTAGGAGCCAAAGCCAATAAGTTCCTCTGATATGTGGGTTTTCTGGAGCGAAGAAGAATGCCCTCCTACTCCCTTTAAAGAGCAAATCCTATCTGCGCTTCGCCAAATTAGTAGTAGAATCAAGGACAAGGACGATAACGATGAGTATGACTATGACTATGACTATTTCGATGACGATGACGATACGCTAGTTCAGTTTTGGGCACCCAAAATAATTGAAGGCCAGTGTTTTCTTACAACTTCACAACAACCTTTTGCTGTTGGCAAGCTTACGAGTTCATTTGGCTCATATAGGATGCACTGTATGAGTTGTAAAGTTAATGTGGACGGGGGCAGAGAAGAAGAGCTTGGTCATATTGGCCGCGTTTTCCGATCTGGAGTGATTGAATCGAGTCCAGATGTGGAATATTACTCCATCAACGAGTATCCACACCAAGCTCTTGCTCTACGTTGCGGTATACGGTCATCTTTGGCTTTGCCCCTGTTCGAATCTTCTAGCTGAAGCTGTGTTGGTGTACTCGAGTTCGTTTACACCTTTTATGATATGCGTTCTTTTTTTCGCATCCAAGACGTCATCGACGTGCTTGAGGTTTGTGCTTCCATCTATATTGCACATTTGAATGTGTTTGATTGCTTATTGTTTTCTTTTCTTTTTTGTTCAATCCCCAATTAATAGTAAATTTTTTAAAACAGGATATTAAATTAAGTGAAATTACAAACTTACACATCTCATCCATACTTAATAAAATGTAATAATTCAAGTCCATGTATTGCCCTCACCACTATGCACGACACACTGATTGCTGCGGCGAAGAATGGGTGACAGTTAAAATGCTGCGAAAAGCCATCATTTTTCTTTTTTTGTTATTTCTAATTCTAGTTTTATTTTAAGTTCAATTAATGTCTATTTTTGGTTAAATTTGGGTGAAATAGAGGAATGAAACAAATAAATAATTAAACGAAGACATAAGCATCAAACCCAAAATATAAAAAAAACTGCAGGCATATGAAACAACGCTTGGGGATATAACGTTTCAAGGGAATTAATAGAAAATACACTAGGGAGTGTTGCCCTAGCCACTATGCGTGGTTTAAGTCGTCTCAGGCGAACTGGGACAGATTGGTGGGTTCCAAATGTCACGTGACTCAAGAAACTACACCGCCAAAAAACAAGTAAATTTTTCGGAGAATTTTTTTCTTTCTGACGAAAGATTTTAAACTTTCCTGGAGAAACTATGCATAAATTTCTGTGGAAAAATGATGGGAAGATTTTCATTTATTGTTGTTTAATCGAAACATTATTTTTTACTTCAAATTTTTTTTTAAAATATTGACAATTATTGTTGTTCGCTCCAAAATTTCATAAATTGATATTTTTCCAACAATCTTCTTGAAAATTATCTTTCATTTGAAGCATTTGGCGACTCCTTACCAATCCTTTTTCCATTTCCCTATATTCCCTGCAGGATTCAGGTCTGGTAGTTCCAGGTGCGGATTATGACATTTATATGAAAATCTTGTCAGTAGCAGTAGGAATGAAAATGCCTAATACATATTCTTAAATTGTTTTCAGTCCTACTCCCTTCTGAAAAAATTCTTAACCGCGAGCAATCAGAACTGATATTTCAAAACATCAATTATAAAAAGGTGTTGGAAGAGCTGTGTCAGATTCATGAATTGCCTCTTGCTGGGACCTGGTTCCCATTCAAGCATGACAGTGCTCTGCCATATGGTGGCGATATGGAAAAGAACTGCAACAACTTAGATATGATCTGCACTAGAGAAGCATATATGCCAGGGCACTTGAGATACTTTAAGCAGTATGATCTCTATTATGCCTATCGTTATTTCCTCTTAAGAAGAGACCAGGGGCTTGTTGGGAGGGCACTTTTATCACGTAAACCGTACTTTTGCAGAGATATAACCCAACTCAGCATCACTAAGTACCCCTTATCACATTTTGTACGCAAGTCTAAGTTAAATGGTTGTTTTGCAATAAGCTTGCAAAGTACCTTCACTCCGCATGATTTTTGTGTGGTAGAGTTATTTCTGCCCCCCTGCAACACAAATAATGCAACTCCACAGACTTTTTTGGGCCCACTATTGGCAAAAATGAAGCAACTTTTTCCAACTCTAAAGGTTAGTTCAGGAGAAGAACAGGGAGATATATTATCTGTTGAAGTTATTGAAGTTACCACAACTGATGAACGTAATCATACTATAATATGTGAAACTACGACATCTTCACATATACTTGAAGCCTTGCAAAACGTAGGCGAAGCAGTGCATCTGGATTCACCAGATCAACAATTGATCGTGGAAGATACTATACAGAATGGAAGTGATGTTATTGGCCCCGAGGAAAGCAACACAACGATTACGACATCTCCTCCTAGACTCGAAGCTTTACAAGACGAAGGCGAAGCAGTGCATCTGGATTCATCGGATCAACAATTGATCGTGGAAGATACCATACAGAATATAAGGGATGTTATCAGCGCTGAGAAAAACAACACTACTGTTATGTTAGAAAAAAAACACAGAACAACACAAATTTCTATTACTCTTGAGGATGCTGCAAAGAAACTTGATGGTAAGTCTTTGAATTAACTAACTTTGTTATTATGATAGAGAGATTTAATTGTTCTCTAGATATCTCCTGTGATGGAGATAAATATGAGTTTTTTTAAAATTCGCATATCAATGTGCAGTTAGTCGGTCTTCATTCAAGCGTGTACTTAGAGAGCTTGGTATTGAAAGGTGGCCAACCACGAGAAACAAGGATAATCACTCAACGTATAATCTTAAAAACGCGAAAGGATCTGTTCAAGGTAATGAGGAACAAGTTTCGCAATCTGCTAGGCCTCCTAAGAAATCCAAAACTGTTGCCCACACTGTGACCATAAAGGCAACATGTTGAGAGGATATCATAAAGTTTCCGCTCTCTGTTCAATCTGGAATTGCAGAATTAAGGGAGGAAGTGACAAAGAGGCTAAATTTAGAGCTCGGAACTTTTAGGCTCAAGTACGAAGATGATGCCGGTGATTTGGTTCTAATTACCTGTGACGAGGACCTACAGTTTTTTATAAGTAGCTTCAGCTCATCGGACTGTCCAATCAAAATGTTGGTTCTGGTCTCTTAAATTATAATTTCGATACGATAGTGAAAGTTCTCCCATTTTCCCTTTAATTATTACTGTACTCCCGGAACAACAATTCTAGCTGTCTTGTGTCTTCAATTTGATCTTTGCGCCATGAGCCATGTAAGTCTCATTCATTAATTGAAGATGTCTTGAAATACTTAATTTGTTAAATTTGATCTTTGCATATTTATTACATAATGTCAATTCCACCATATCTTAAAATAATAAATTTGTGGACTTAGTCTTAAAGTGGTGGACTATATTGACAAGAGCTTTTCAATTTGCAGAGTGTAAATATGTACATACACTTCTACATAGTGATGTGGAGAACATTGGTTGCGGAGAAAAAGATAAAACTTTACATTCTTCCTTTAAGATGGGGAGTTTAAGAATGCTACACCCTTAACATTTGATTGACAACCTTAACACGGTTTTTGTTCTAACATATTTTTTCTATAAAAAGTATTTTATAATCTTTTTAAGAACTTTTTTTCATAAATAAAATCTATTTTCTTAAAGTAAAAAATTGACTTTTCATAAATAAAAATAGGCACAGTTTTTTCTAAAATAATAAAATGAATTAAAAAAGTTTCTGAAAACGTTGAAAAGATCTGAAAAATAAGAAATTTTGGAATATCTTAAAAAAATTGTTTGTTTTAAACCGTAGGCTTTTAAAAAAAGATAAAATATCAAAAAGTCAGCCAAACATTTTTTAATACACATTTAGTCCAAGTCTTTTTGTGTTCCAAAAAGTTAATATTATCTTATTTTTAAAGTCCGAACAAGTGGCATGTTGAAGGACTTTTTGGAAAAAAAAGAGAGCTTGGACTAAACGTGTATTAAAAAAATGTTCAAGGGACTATTTGGTATATGCTCCTTTAAAAAAAAATATTTTAATATTTTATTATAAATCTGTGCATATTTTAGAAAAAAAATTGTGCTTATTTTTATTTATAAAAAGTCTTATTTTAAGAAAATGGTTTTTATTTAAGAAAAAAACTTCTTAAAATGATTATAAAAAACGTGTTATAAAAATAAAACTTCTAAAAAAAGTTTACGTCAATTTTTTATAAATGAAAATAATGTCCATTTTTTTATAGCTTTAACTCATTTAGTCCCATAAACAAATATTAAAATATGATTAATCCAAACCATTTATTTTCTTCGAGAAAGTCTCTCACCGCCTAAAAACACTCAAAACAAGGATACACACAAACCCATTTATCCGGTCCCACAATTGTCGGAGCTTTGGTGGGGGTCACCGGAGCTACGACAGTGAGAGACTAAATGGATTAAACTATAAATATGTATTTTTTTCTTACATATTGTATTTATGTTGGGGATTATGACCCTTTTTAATTAAAAAAAATATCCATTTTTTAATATATAAAATATCAATGTGTTAAAATCAAATGAACACACAAACTCTTCGTTTTATTTTTCTCTTTACTCAAGCCAACTCATTCGGTACAATTCTCGATAAAATTGTCTTTGTGCAAATAAAATCTCTGTTTACAATGAACTATCTATGACAATATGCATCAAAAACTTGTTTCTAATACCACATTCATAGTGTTAAACAACTTTTCAACATCTTTTTTTTCCCTCTTATTCATCCCCACCAATTTCCCTTATATAACATAATGGGTTCAAAATAAGTTTGGGCCCAAACTTGAAGATAACATTCGCAAACAAAGAAACCATTCAAAAATGTAAAGTAACTATTGGATAAGTACTCTTAGATACAACACATAGAGATCAATGGAAATGATTCAAAAATAAAACAAACTTGCGATTCAAACAAATATAAGGAGACTTTGAGAATAATTTTTTTAGTTACAAATACAAAATAAAAATGACATAGGCAATTTGTCAAACATCTATTAAACAAAAGTGTATGGTGTTCGTGTATGGAGAAGAATTATCGAGAGATGTACACATACCACAATATGTATTTAATGATCATATCCAACATGAATTTATTATGTGATCTAATGTATATTCATAAGAATAATAATCATCCACAACATACCTTAATATATCAATAGAACATCTTAAGTGATATTTAAAAAAATCACTAATCGTATCATACAAACATTTCTCAATTTTGCAACTATCTATACATAAATTTTGGACTAACTTCGCTTTAGAAGAAGTTTATTTGTTTGCATATTTGCGAAAAGTAGAGAAAAGAAACATTCGAAAAGATTTCAACGTATAATCTATAATTTGCTTGTATGATTGGGTTTGTCATCTCTGAGTTCACCTTCATCATCTACCGAGTGCAAACTAATATTTCCTTAAAAAATTAGTTCGTCCTCGTAGTGCCATTGATGGTCTTTGACTACGATGGAGGCGCCAGACTCGTGTAGATACTAGAATGGTCCTATACGACTGGGATCGACGGTTTCCTCGGCAAACCTACAAGATCAAGCCATTAAACGAGAGAAATCCAAACATTTTATGTTTGGATTATTGATGATACGAGACTTTTTTATAATTTTTTATAAAAAATTATTTAATAATTTTCTATAATAGATGGTTTTTATTATTGATGATACGAGAAATTGGACACAAGTCATTCTCGATCAATAAGTCAAGTGTAAAGTAGACATAAAGCAAGTAAAGATAGACAAAACACAAGATTGGTTCAACTATTAAAATGAGCCTAAGTCCACTTGGGTGCTTCACTCTCATTATGTATGTAGTGTAATGCAAGTTTTACAATTCCATAATAGGCGTACAAGAGAGAGAGAGAGAATAGAGGAGAATATATGTAACTGGCTAGATAAACAACCAAGGATGTGTCCTGCTAGAGGTTGATCCTTCTCTGGCTGCGGCAAGGGGTGAGCCCCCAAGTGTAGTGATCTCTAGAGAGAGTTTGGCAGGACTTTGCCAAGTATTTCGTCCTCTGGTCCCCCTGACTATGAGGTGAGAACCTTTATTTATAGGATATATAAAGGTGGTGTCACGTGTTTAGGACACGTGACATATGTATAAGTCTGAAGAATGAGGGATCTTTCTAAAAGATGGACAAATGTCAAGTATCTGTTGTATGAGTAGGGGATGTGTCCTGTTTGATCCCAGGCAATAGCCAGTCTGAAGGGTGCTGCGGTTTGTTTGATCCCAGGCAGCGGCCAAGTACTGGAGCTGATGCCGCGACCTGTTGAGCCCAGGCAGCGGGCAATTGTGGCCAAGGCTTGTCTGGGATCAAGCCTAGTAAATGTAGAGGGTTGCGGCCTGTCTGTTCCTAAGCAGGTTCTAAAAAACGCGGGGCGTGATCGAGGCGTGGAGGCCAAGCCTTAAGCCTTAGAAGCCTAGGCGGGCCTTGGCGTCAAAAGGCGTCAAAAGGCGTTTAGGCCTTCTTAATATATTTTAATATTTTTTAACCATAACAAGGCTATTAGAAAACTAAAATTGTACATATCATAAAAAGATGTCTGAATATTTGCAAATTAAAGTACTATTTGATTATTTTGGGTGAGATAATGGTCTGGTTTGTAAAAAAATTCTTTAAAAGGCGATATCATTGCACTAAAGCATTGTTGTTTTTAGAAAAAAGTGCGCCTTAAGGGTTTTACCAAGAATAAGGCGTGAAAAGCTTAAGGCGAGGCGTTTCTCCCAAGCCTCAAGCCTAGGCGGGTTTTTTAGAACAGTGGTTAATACTGACGTGACCGTAGGGACTATATTGGTTATATCAATAAACCACCAAGCCGTAGTGCCAAGAGGTGGAGAGTTGGGTCTGCGATTGAACACTATGACCCAGCTGGGTGTCAATATTTTTGTCTATCTCCAAATGCTTCCATTAAATGTCTATCTCCAAATATTTTTGTGCCCGACACGAACACAAGTCGGGTCTTTTTGACAAGAAGTGTCGTGTTCACGCCAAAATTATGAGTCGTGTTATCGTGTTTTTTCATGTTAATCGTGTTTTATTCGGATTTTCGTGTCTAGTTATGTTTAATTGAGTGTAATATTTATGAAATTGTGTTAGTCGTGTTGTGTCGTATTTTATTTAGGCCGTGTTCATGTTGTCGTGTCGTGTTCGTGCCCAAAAAATCATTTAAAGTTTTTTTTTGGTGTTGGGAGGGGGGTCACTAAAATGTTGAAACACAACTAAAAAAATTAACTTAAAATAATTTTTTTACTATTTTAAAATATTAGCCCTTAACTAGTAGTAAGTAACTAATTCTTAATATATATATATATATATATAGAGAGAGAGAGAGAGAGAGACTCATAGTTGCTTCTCATTCGAACTACTTTGTCTATATTGAAATATATAATAATGGGTATGAATTGGGTCTAACAACAAGTGGATAGGACTGTTTTAGCGCAACAGAACAATGGAAATCTAGTAATATTCGGTAAAAGAGATGCAAAAAGTACCCACATTCAACACGAAAAACACTGTCAATTTACTTATAATGTATTATTAATTTCCGTCAGGCTATGGGGTCATCCTCCATCAGCAACTCCCAATTGATCAAATCCTCAATAGGCACCCCAATTCCATGGACTGGTACAGCAGCTTTCGCTCCTCCCCCGCCTGCGTCACCTGGTACATGTCCCCCAAATGCTCCTCCCCCGCCTGCGGCACCTGGTACATGTCCCCGAAATGCTCCTCCCCCGCCTCCATGTCCTCGTCCTGCTCCCAAAATAACTCCTCCGCCGCCACGTCCGACCCCAGCAATCAGGAACGGATCTAATCCGCTAATGGTCAACAGATTATAAGGTCCCCCAGTGGGATGCATATCCCAACAGAGGGATTCCCAGTGGCACGCTGAAATAATATTGTCCCTGACTTCAAAATTTTGTCCGCGTATCATCGTACAAAGTTTTGACAAGGGTATATGGTTCTTAATTGCATTCAACACATTTCGGAGATTGGGGAAAATACACCCGACAAATTTCAGAAAGAACGCTTTAAAATGATCTATGAGTTGTAAAGTTAATGTGGACGGGGGCAGAGAAGAAGAGCTTGGTCATATTGGTCGCGTTTTCCGATCTGGGGTGATTGAAGCGAGTCTAAATGTGGAATATTACTCCATCAACGAGTATCCACACCAAGATCTTGCTCTCAGTTGTGGTATACGGTCATCTTTGGCTTTGCCCCAGTTTGAATCTTCTAGCCGGAGCTGTGCGGGTGTACTCGAGTTCGTTTACACCTTTTATAATACGGATTATATTTATGACATCCAAGCCGTCTCCAAAAAGATTAAGGTTTGTGATTCCATCTAAATTGCACATTTGAGTGTGTTTCATAGCTTATTCTTTTATTTTTCTTTTCTTTTTTGTTCCATCCCCCATCAATAGTAAGAATTTTAAAACATGATATAAAGTTACATACTTACACATCTCATCTATACTTAATAAAATGTAATAATTCAAGTCCATGTGTTGCCCTCACCACTATGGACAACACACTAATTGCTGCGGACAAGAAGCGCACAACAATTAAAATGCTGCGAGAAGTCATCATTTTTCTTTTTTTGATATTGATATTTCTAATTCAAATTTTGTTTTAAGTTCAATTAGAATTTATTCTTGGTTAAATTCGGGTGAAATTAGAGAAATGAAACAGATAAATAATTTAACGAAAACGTAAGCAACAAAGCCAAAATATAAAAACTGCAAGCATATGGAACAACTATTCAGGACATAACGTTTAAAAAGAAAGTAATAGAAAATACACTAGGGCGTGTTCCCCTGGCCACTATGCGTGGTCCGCGTCGTCTCAGGCGAGGCGAAATGATAAGTGTGACTCATCTTGGCCCGTCGTCTTTTGCCTCGTCGAACACCTTCTGGAAAACATCACGCTCCATCTGGATCGCATCACACTCGATATGCATGGGAGTAAAATCCTGCATAGTCCGCTTAATTGAGCCATGCGATTGAGGTACAACACCACATGCTCGTCGAAATCGTATGAATCGTGATTCAAATTAGAGGATTCAATTCACATGACAATTGATTCAAATTATGGAGAAAATCAGTTAGGTTAAAAAAATTAGACTGAATCGGCCGATATGGGTGGGTGATTCACAATTCGGGTGCGATTCTTAAATATGGGTTGTTTTCGACCCGACACTGAAAAACAAAAAAAACGTGTTTGGTATTATTTTTTTAATCCTCTTACAGTACACGTGCTTCCTTATATATATATATATATATAGATAGATAGATAGATAGAGAGAGAGAGAGAACCGCTCTTATGCGGTATTAATGAACCCATGTTGAAACGGCTTTAACTCATGCGTTTTGGTTAGGCCCCATTTCAAATATAACAAAACATCAAAAAGTCCCCCACCTTTTTATAAATACTTGTTTTGGGGAGAGGTTTATTTAAGACTTGGGAACAACATTTTTGAGAGATCTACTACAATAAGTCTTCAATTTTAAAAGCCCAAACACATGTTTAGATTCACCCAATCATCCCATATCATATTTGTGAATCATTGAGAAACCCATTTACCCATTTACCACTCTTGGAGTAAATCTTGTGGAGAAGAAGTCATCTCCATTGCTGATTCTTGGAGCTATCGAGGGAACTCTTATTGACGACAACAACCCGAGGCCTGCGTGTATTCGTCTATCAAACACGTTGTATTTCTCTGTGTATATGTAAGTCGCGGTTTACATACAATAGTGAAATAAAATGGTTTTTCCCCTTTCAGGGATTTTTCCTGAAATGTGTTTGTGATTGTTGAATTGCATGCTAGATCATTTTATCACTTTTAATCACTTAGATGCCTATTTAGGGATAATTAAAATTGATTAGAAAAACTGAAGTTTAATTAAATAAGTTGTGACATTGAACGAAGCACACTCTCACATAATCTTTTCATTTTTAATCGATAAAAATATAAAAAAGACTACTGTATTTGACTGTCTGAAATTAATTTCTCCGATACTTTGTGGAGTGATATTGTGTGTATTAGTTTTAAGAGCTCCATAGATTTCGTCTTGACCAAATGATAAAAATAATACACAAAGTCAATAAAACTCCAAAATAAACACACTTTAAGAAACATCATGTTAATGTAGCTATTTGTCGAGTCCCGATTTACTGAAATGATGGGCGCAAAGAAGCGTTAAGAGAAAGTAACTAATTAGTTTAAACTAAAGATAAAATCAAACATTAAACTTTAGTATCAAATAACTAATCCGAAGCACCACAATTTGATTTCATTCCACAAAAAACGTAAAAAAATTCACCACACAATTTGGACTATTTTAGAATGTTGAGTCAATCCTACTCTTTTATTACTGTTTGAACTTTATCTAGGCATAAGATCGAGGTACACAAGGTAAATAAAAGAGCGTCAATGTGAAAATGTAACCCTCTCCGGCTCCACCCACCCTAAAAAAGAACATAGATAAAAGTAAAATCAAAAGTTCACTGTGATAGAAATTCTCAAGAAAATATGGACAAACTAATATACTACTGACCAAACATTTCTAAATTTATATTAAACCAGATTATGCAACGATATTGGGAAAAAACGATTTACGCTCGTCTAAATTAAGACAAAGTATGATCCATTGTATTTGAAAAAACAACAAGAAGATAATCTTAGCCTGGAAATAAAAAAAGAAAAAATATAAATAATAGACAACTACACATAATATTTACACGCTAAAAAAATTATTCCCAAAATATGAATGGAAATTTGGAAGGAACAATCTCTTAAATACACAAATAGGTATCTTTATGTTGACGTGAAAAAATCTAGGAAAATCGAGGCATCAATGTCCAAAGAGCTAAAAAGCATCACATTTAAATCATTCATCTTTATAAGGTCCTATATTGAGAGTTACAAATAATCACATACCCAATGTCCATCCAATTATCCATCAGATCATACACTACATATATTAAAACAAAAATATAAAACATGAAGGGAAAACTTGATAAACATGTGTCTATACACAAATTAATGTGTTGTATATGCGTGACCTACTTATAGAGCAAATATACATCTTTTTTCCATTTCAGTGAGCAATAAGGCTTCAAGTAATGTTATATAAAGAGGGGAAATTTTAACAAACCTAATAGAAAACAATCATACATTAGTGGTTTATGCCCATTATAGTAATTAAACTTGAACTATCTGTGATTTGAGAGAGAAAGAGTGAAGAAAGGCCATAATATAAATTGAGTCAAGAATAGAAAACAACCATAGAGTAGTATCACCTCAATTGTGAAAATTAGCAACCAGAATCGAGAACCTTATTGAAAAACATTATGAATTAAGTTTTTAGTGTAAAAAGTAGAGATATTACTAACAAATTAAGTCAGTATAATATACCTTACAGATGGTTTGATGAAGACAACATTCAAATACATCTAAACACAATTTGATATTACTGATTAATGGAAATCATTACAAACATAATGAAAACACACAAAAAATTATATGTTACCACTGAATTAACATGAAAAAAATGTTGGCAACAAAAAGAAATTGATAAAAATAAAGAAGAGGAATTAAACCTACCAAATCAGTGAGTTATGATGGACCGAGAGATAAATATGCATCAACGTATATTAATTAATTTGATTCCATAAGAAAGATAAGAAGGAAACAAAGAATTCCTTTTCTTTATTTTTATTTGTTATCTCATCCGCAAAGGGTTGTTGCTTTTACACTTGAGATGACATGTAACTGTCCGTATACACGTGGGATCAAGGAGACTGAGCTCATAAATTCAGAAGTGACAGTGGTGTTACATGCCACTTGTTCTAGAAAAGAAAAACTTTGAATGTGATGAGGTGTTGGTTATGCTATTTCGAGACAAGGGGATTGTCGGGTAAAAATGGTGTGTTGGTGATATGTGAATTTATCCGTGATTCTTATTAAATGAGGAGACTTGGGTAATTGAATGATAGTTGCCATTGGTGACATTTTTATTATGTGGTTTATGTTGATGGATTGTGCCGAAATTTCCCTTCACCGAAATCTTCAAGTTTAAACCCTTAACGACCCAACAGAGAATTCTAATGAATGAAGAAATAGTTTAGAGAGGTTGAAAATATATACGGGAGAGAGAGAAGGGGAAAGATCGGAAGATAGAGAGGTTAGAAGAAACGAAAAGGATAACATAGGTTTTGGGGAGGGAGAAATAGAGCAGTGGGAGGTTAGGAGATAAATAGGAACGTGTCCACGTGGATGCTCTAAAAATATAAGAGCAATTACTATCGTATTCCGTTTTATAGTATAGAACTAGTTGTAAACCCGCGTGATGCTCGGGTTAGGAGATTATGTATACGTAGTTAAAAATATACATGTGCTCTTGAAAAACGTTAGCATTATTGAATTATAACAATTTCATAAAAAAAATTTATATACACACTATCACCACATGTGGGTTGTTACTGAAAAAACATCATTGGAAATAAACATAATTTAAAGATAAAAATACGTTTACCCAGGATAATAGTAACCCGGGACGAATAACTCTCCATTACTGAATGTACATAATAGAGAGCACAAAATAATTGTCAATATATAGACATGAAAAAGTTGGCTACAATCACAGTGAGAAAGATATAATAGCATTTGGAGTTCATGGTTCTATAGCAGAATCAAGCGTGATAGCCATTTTGTGTTTGATGAAGAATTACAACATAAGGATGTATTGTGAGATGTGATATTGAATCCTGTCAAAAGGAGAGTATTTTAATGAAAATAGAATAATATGAATTAAACAAAAACAAAGGTATAGGGGTTAAATGATAATTATGAAAAAATACAATAGGGTGAGGCTCATTTATAAAAGTGTTTTCTTGAACCTTTTATTCAACCAACCCAACCCAATGTAGAGTATTTCATAGAAATACTGGATCCGTAAATAAATAAAATCAATATAGCACACCCAAAAATCTATATTATAAATCTCAAATTTTTGAAATTTATAAAACTTCTTATGAGATCCATACATACATAGTGATTGATGAAACAAAGAGATCCATACATTTAAACAAAAACAAAACATCGGAAGCCCTAACTCATAGGTAATAGACTAAAAGAAATCAAACGGGGCTAAGTAGCTGAGAGAGTGAGGGTTTGGGATCACAGTTCATGCCGATGATGATGACCAGAGGAATGAAACCATAGTGAGTTATCACTTTAGCTTTCCCCACAGTCCGAGTGCTCCATTCTTTTAAGCTTTTCACCGTTGGGTTCTCTTTTGCTCCGCTCCCTTTGACGCTTTTCCCTTTGCCTTCAGTGTCCCCCGAGACGCCATTGATTTTTTTTTTCTCAATGTGTGTGTAATACTATGTGTTGTTCAATTGTTTTTTAGAAATTGAGATGTCATCAATGGTTTAAATACTATTAAAATCTGAAAAAATGAAGTCTAAGCGTCAAATATGGAGTAGACCGAATGTTAGTGAGGGAGAGTAAGAGTCTAAATACTGATAACTTTACAAATGGGAAGGGAGGGCCACATGGACGGATCCACAATAGAGCGAGGGCCCCTCTTGAATTTCCAAAAAAAATTATAGGTATTATGTCTAAAAATAGAAAGTTAGGTGCATAAATAATAAGATTTTTGCTATTTTTAGGGTAAAAAACGTAATAAGTTTGTATAAAACTCCAATTAAAGTCATTTATATAAAACTCAAATTAATCCCCAAAAAAATCGCCTTGGGGGCTCCAGCCCCCGAACCCCCGGCAACACTCAAAACTTTGCCCCCCCTCCCCCCCCCAAACCAAAAGTCCTGGATCCGTCACTGGAGGGCCACGTGGATAACCAAAATGGATTTGAAAATTAATTGCTTGTAGAGCATTTTATAATAGTAACTAACATGGAGCCCGCACAAATGTATAATACGAATAGATTTGAATAAACTTATAATATTTTATTATATCTAAAGGACATATATGTTCAAAAAGTAACGATAGACACAAATTACCGTGTAAAAGCTTTTCCCAATCACACATGTGTGTGTGGGGGGGTGGGGTGGGGTGGGGGAATCCATGCACAAAATCAAATCTTATACAATGAAGATCTATATTGCCCTGCCAAGAAGAAAAATAGTCAAAGAAACAATTGAACGATCTCATTTAAAAAAAATATAAACGATGAAAATATTATCGGAAACCTTAACAAAAGTATATTATCGAAATTGTATAAAACTAAAGCCAAAAAAGATTCACACACACACACACACACACACACACACACACATATATATATATATATATATATATATATATATATATATATATATATATATATATATATATATATATATATATATATATATGCACAAACAATATACAAACACAATTGTCATTTCAACATTTTATCGAACATATGGTAAGAAGAAATCTATGTATGTAGTTTTAAAATTATATTTAAAAACACCATGGCAAGATAACAACCACCTTAATAATTGTATTATATTTAAGTGAGATCAAATAATTTACAGAAACCGAACACCAATTTTTTTTTCTAACAAAGTTGAAATAATTTTAAAAAAAGAAAGGTGGCAACCAACACTCCCCCCCAAAAATTAAAAAACAGTGTTAAACCGATTGATTGAAAAGTACCATGTAAGGCTACAAAACATAACCCCAACTTGTTTTTCTAAAAAAGTTCAAATAATTTACCCAAAAAAAAAGATAGTATCCAACACCCAAAAAAATTACAAAACGATATCATTGTTTTTAAACCAATGCATTGAAAAGTACCATGTAAGCCTATAAAATTAAAGCTATGTTTCTATTGTATTACATTTAACTGAGCCCAAATAATTTACAAAAGCATAACACAAGCTTGCTTTTTCTTAAAAATTTCAAATAATTTACCAAAAAATAAAGGTAGTAAAGAACACTCAAAAAAATAACATAACCATATAACTCTGATATTATTTAAGAGCATAATAGTAAAATAGGAAAGCAGTACCTTAATTGATTGTAGATCTTCCAATAGCGATGTGGTTGCAAAACCTTGAGGATGAACAATATGCAAGAAGATGACGTCTTTAATGAATATATGATGGTTTGAAAAAACCCTTAAATTTTTTAGGGAACAAACTGATGAGTTTTTTTGGAGGCCAAATCGAGAAGCCCTTTCCGTATTCCTATAGGGTGCATGAATGTGTTAGTACGAAAGAGATGACTCAGTTCCATACGATTCTGAGGAGGAAGACGAATAGAGGTCAATGGGTTCGTTTGATATCAGGGTGATTTTGGATCCATCAACATATTTTATAAGTACATCCACTTGAAGGCGTTATTAAGTTAATCCACCAAAATGGGAGATGTATTTGTAAACATTAATTTTGTGGATGTCCCATTTTAGTGGATTAACTTATTAATTATTTTTGAGTGGATGTACTTACAAAATTCGTGGATGTTTTTAAGATTACCCGTTGATCACCCACTTGGTGATGGCTGAGTGAAAGACATCTAACTAACTCTGATAAAATTGGTTGACCAAATATGGATCCAAACAAATAAGGAATTGAATCACTTTTTATATTAATCCCATACGTTGATGAGAAAATAACTAATAAAATAATGAATCTCCCATGTGCTTGTGGATATCGACAAATCGATCTGAACCACATAACCAAAATGGACCATCTATTAATATAAATAACCCATGTGATTGATATCACTATTGATCAAGTAAAATCAAATTAAATGATCCAAATTGTTGGATCAAATCCAAGTAATCAAAGCAATTAAGAAATTGCTCTTGTACCCATGAATTTCCGTTGAAACACAATTAAAAATCCTTTGACGAAATCCAAATTTTTGAAGGAACCTCACTTTCTGATAAAGGAAGCAACCATCATTGACATCTTAGATTCATTCCCATTGAACCGACATACGATCAGAACCCCTTAATGCCCGTAAAAACTAAAATACAGTCTACACAATGCGCTGAAATCGAAGGAAGCCTTGTTGGAAATAATCTCATCCGACGTTTGGACCAGATTTAGTGAAACGCGTAGATGCCTCAAACCCACCACGACGTGATGCATCTGACCATATGTTAAACCTGAAAATTGCTTAACCAAATAGCTCCCAACACCATAGACCAACGATGTAAGAGCTTGGAGTCAGAAGTGGTCAAAATCATGTCGTTGCACAAAACTATTGCGACAGATTGTGCATGTGTTGCGAAAAATTAGTCCATATACTCGCTGGAGACATAAATGAAAAGTATGGAAAATTGTATGGTGGTTTGCGCTTAATTGAGACAACGATGGGTCTTCGGATTATATGGAGGAAAAAGAGAGGGGTGTACGGAAAAAGAGGAAACGGTGGGAATCAGAAGCGAGAGGGGTACAATGGTTGGATATGTAAAGGTCATAATAAGTGTTTTATAATATGCGTTAAGCATTTTTATAAGATTATAAAGATAGGAGCGTTTCTCTCTATATATAAGTATACACACACAAAAGAATAACTTTTATAAAACAAAGAGAAAAGATAATGAAATGTTTCAAAAGTAAAACCTACATGTGGTCAGCCCTAACTCTCTGATCGAATCACAAGTGACAACCCTTTCTTCCTGTTGTGTTTTTTTTTTCCTTTTGCTGAATATATGTTTGAGAGGTTCTTAACTGAAGTGTAAGGTATTATATTGTGTTTTTAAAAGAAACTATGGTTTCTTTTTTATATTGTATTTAGAAATGGTTATTGTTGTATTTTTAAAAAAACTTTGGTTGTTCGACAGGTTCTTTATATTGAATATTTTTACATGGTTATTATTATATTCTTGTGTTTCATATATTGTTTCTATATATTATATTTTGACGCACATCCCCTTATTCTTTCTTATACTTTTTTCCCTTTTTATTATAAGTTTTGTTTGCTTCTTTATTGTTTAATTTGTATTAATATATTCTTGTGTTTAAATCGTTGTCTTTTACTTTGGACTTTTAGGTGATGTTATTGTTAATATTTGGGCAAAATTCTATTTTGTGTATGATCTTTTGAAAATGGAAAAATTGAAAGACAAATCTTTATCTTGGTAATGACAATGAAAGTTCATTTTCTTAGTCTTGTTTCAATGAAACCATGTCCTAAAATTGGGTTTACGTCATAAAATTTTTTCTTACATATTATAATTCGTTCATTGTACATTTATATATTATTTACAACATTTTCAACATTTTATACCGATAGGGTTTCCGGTTTATTATTCGATTCACGATTTTATATTGGGTGTTTTTGATAACTTAAACTCACTCTACCCTCAATTAATAGTCTTGTTTTTCTTTTTGGAATGTGTTAAACCTAATTGATTTGTGCGAGGCATTAAGGCACAAATAATCATAAACCCTAGAATCTTGGACTTCATGACTTTCACATATTATTCGTAAGGCGGAACATAAAACGATAATATAATCACATACATCAGTCCATAGCTATGAATCTTGAGAGATCAAACCTCAATCTTGAAATCTTGAATCCATTTGTCGATCTTGAATACGGGATATGGAGGATCCGATTTCTCTCTTTCGGCCTTGGTGCAGACTTTTATGTGTTTTCTTTTTTGTACATAATTGGTGGAGAGAGTTAGGAAACTAATTCTCTTATTTGACCAACAAGATAAATCCAATAATATTTATTAAACCTCTTAATATGAAGTGTTTATCTAATAGGACACATTGTGTGGGCACACTCTCCCAGTTAGCCCATACGATAAATATTCCTTTTAGGTTTAAAACATTAGGCGCGCTCAAGTAACCTACTAATGTGAGTCATGACGGTTGTACATTATTCAAGAGCATGGTCCCTTCCATTTACCACGACACCAACCACTTACTCAATATGTTCTATAAGTAAGAAGTATACATAAGGTCCCGTAGTGTCTTATTAAAAGATTATTCCTATTATAATAAACCATATCCATACATGTACATTAATGGAAAACATGAAATATCATGAACACATCCGTTGAGCTTAGAATGTCAATTAAATAATCAATCATTATAAGCTAAAATCAAAGACTCCCTCCTAAATGTCTTTGGAACTTATTTATAGATCCACAACAAGATTATGTTCTTAGTTCACATTCATGGTTTCTAATATTCCTCTTTAACAATAAGGCAATACCTTATAATTTTTTTCCTTATAGAAGAAAACTGTCGCGATGTTATTTTCGGGGACTTCCAGTACTACAAAGCCCCGAAGAAATTCCACAACATGAGGGGTGACTCTAGGCATAGGCCAATTAGGATGTCGCCTAGGGTCTCTGACTAATCGGGGCCCCGAAATTAAAAAATAATTAGTAAAAAAATTAGGTAAAAAGATTGTTTAGCTATGAAAAAAAATTTAGAGTTTACCACTTAACCCCCCCCCCCCCCCCCCCCCCCCCCCACACACACACACACACAAAGAAATACTCTCACTCTAATACTAAACATTTTTACCACTTAAAAAAGGCTAAAAAAAAGTTGAAACCCACTCTCATACTAAACTCACAAAACTTGACCCACTTTTAACACACTAACTCACAAAATTTGTTGATTTCTAATATTAATTGGGTGAAAAAAGGCTGAAAATAATGTTTAGCTTGAATTAGATTAAAAAAACTGTCAGTTTATAAGGGGGTTATAAATTGATAGTTTTTTAATCCATTTTTTAAGAAATAGCAAAAAAAATCATTTTGAGAAAAAAAAATTTGGGGGTGCCCTGGAATGTTAAGAACCCATAAAAAAATTCAGTTCAAAATTATTTTTTTCACGATTAAAAAAAATTGCCCGTTAATCCGTTTGAGCAAAAAATACCAAATGATGAGAAAAATTAATCTTCAATTGCTTTGGTGAAGTCCCACATCGGTTGGATGTGAGAATCTCCATCCAACCCTTCTTATAAATAACTTTGGTTACCCTCTTTAAACCTAAGCTGGCTAAGCATTAAATAGTTGGCAGACTTTGAGTTTAAAGTTTGGTTTGCATTGTTATTTTAGTAAAAAAATTAACTGATAAAACGATGCAAATCCTAGTTTTTTTTTTTTTTTTTTTTTGGGAAAAATATGTTATTTCTGTCATTTGGCAAACATCATTATTTTGGTCAAAAAATTGACTAAATAAAAAATGTAGACTCGTATATTTTTTTTAAAATTCTTTTTTTTTTAATGTTTTTGACATTTTCGAACAGGCCTAAAGTTAATTTTCAAATTTTGGCTTTGAATTATTTTAGTCATGGTTCAGTTTTGAATTTACCGAAAAAAAATCGACCATAAACCTCACGGTTCGATTTTGGTTTACATTAGCTTGTTCCGAGCAGTACAAATGGTAATTTTGGTTTTCGTATATTAAAATTGGTTTGGTATATTAAAATTGGTTATGCATCAAAAAATGCGAGAAAACACTTTTTCTTTAATTTGATTTTTTATGTAAAAGGGTTCCAATTTTGGTTTTTTCACCTAGGGCCTCGAGGCTATAGAGTCGACTTTGTTAGTATATTAAAATTGGTTTTGCATCAAAAAATGTGAGAACACATTTTCTTTATTTTGATTTTTTTTTATATAAATGGGCACCGATTTTGGTTTTTCGCCTAGGGTGCTGAAAAGTATAAAGTCGACCCTGCACAACATAATCGATAGATAGTAGCGCCAAAGCCTGCTACAACACTTATCTGTTACATATAAACATTAGTGGATCATATCACAGTCTTCCATAATTTTATCTCGTCAATTCAATAATCAAGAGTGGGTTTCATAATATCCGTTGAAGAAAATCTTGAATTTTAATAACTAATCATGTTTAAATGATTAGTCCATCTTAATGTGAGCATGTGATCTATTGTTCAACACATAGTTGTTAAAGGCGCTTAGGCTCCAGGCTCACTTAGGCTTAGCATCGGCGCCTTTCTTCGACAACAACTCCAACACGACGACAAGGTATCCAGGCAAATGCCTTTTTTTACATCTATTTCTAATGTGTTTCTGTGTGTCTTATTTTTCTCCATTTTTTTCCTATTTCATTTTCACCGGTGATTGTGGGTTTTCTTTTTTAACATTTTGAGAATCATGGTTTTTTTGGTTCTAGATTTCTCTCTCCCCCCCCCCCCCCCCCCTCAAACTTATTCTTTGGAATTTTTCGTAAAATTTGTGCTCAGCTTTGGAACTTTGGAGTTGCAATTTTTTGATTTTGCAAACTTTCCCCTTCCCAATGAACTTTATATTATCTTCACTGTGATTCTGCTGTTTCAATCTTTACAATAAAACTGTTTGGTGTGAAGAACTCGAGTTTGGTGTCGAGCATGAGGAGGAAGGCGCCGGTTTTAGCTCACGAATTGCATTTCAAGGTGAACAGGGCGGTGCCGGAGGAGATGAAAAAGAAGACATTCTTGCCGTATAAGAGGGGTTTGTTGGGTTGCTTGGGATTCAATCCAGGTGTTCATCATCTTTCAACGAGGTTCGGTTGGTACCTCAATACTCACATGCCAATGATCCAGGCTGTTATCACAAAAAGAAAAAAACCAAAAATATATAGCAGGGCAAAAAATATTGAATTTATTTGATTGCTCCTTAATTCCGGAATTTTTAATCTTTACCGTAACTAGATTTTATATTTTATATTTTATTTTTAAGTTTATTATGTTTAGATATCTTTAAATCCAAAGGTGTTAGAAGTCCACAATGAAATTTAAATAAGTTGTCAGTGTAGTTCAAAGTCAAAGCCGATACCGCGACGATACGGTCGAGTTGACTAGCTATCGGTGCCCACCGATCCGATTCCGAGTTACAAGTTGAGTTTTCAATTATTGATGTGAATCGAAATTTCTCGGTAGTATCGGTGATATAGCGGTATAATCGTCCCATATCGGCGATATCGCAGTAGAATCGACCCATATCGGTGATATTGCGATGGAATCGGCCCATATCAGCGATATCGCGATCGAATCGACCCATAGCGGCGATATCACAATAGTACGACCCATATCGGTGATATATCGGCCGAGATGGTACAAGTTACTAAGAATCCGTGTGTGAGTTATTTGATCATCGTGTGGGTTTAATTTAGTGCGTTGTATATGTGCCAGTTTTTTTTTTAAAAGAATGCAAATGATCCAAATGTTATTTGTTATTATTTTTTATAATAATGTTCCCAATGTTATATTTTAATATGTTATTATTTATAAAAAAAACGTAAATGTTATTCTTTTACAAACAAATATACAACTGCAATTATTGTAAAAATAACATTTGTATCCTCTAAACATTTGTAAAAATAATATTTGCATCATTTATGTAAAAATAACATTTGCAACACAAGTAAAAAAAAATATTTGCATCCTCTTTGTAAAAAGATAACATTTCCATCAATTTAAAAAAAATATTTGCAACCCAACAACAAAAAAAAAATAACATTTACATTCCTTTTTAAAAAAAATAACATTTGCATCATTTTTTGTAAGAAAATAACATTTGCATCCTTTTTGTAAAAAACGATTGTAAAAAAAACACAGTGTTTTGTCAAAATCATTATTTGTATCATCTTTGTGAAAAAATAACAATACAAAAAAAGAAACATTTTTATCCTTTTTAGGAAAATATAACATACTTAAAAAACACATTTGTATCCTCTTACTAAAAATAATAATAAGAATATAATAGTTGTATCCTCTTTGTAAAAAAAAATATCTTCTTACTAAAAAAGTAACCTTTGCTTTTCTTTGTAAAAGCATAATATTTGTATCCTCCCGTGAAATAAAACATTGATTTATTATGGAACATTGAATCCGGCAAGTTCGCAGCACGTCAATATAATCAATTGTACAATGTTATGCATATTAAAGGATAGTTTTAAACTTATCTGATTGGTTCACATTGTTAATCGTATTTTTTTAAAATTTTCTAGATTTTTTTCAGAATTTTTTGCGCTCTCTAAATAGTGTATCTTTGCGTATCGCCCGATACCGTGACCGATACCGCGATCGAGTTGAAAATCGAGTGGCCGATACCGAGACTTTGAACCATGAGTGTAACAGAAGCCATGAAATACCTTTGTCGCTGATAATGTAGTGTGAACTATTACTATTCTGGGATAAAAGTCAGGAATTATTGACGCTGATCGTAACTGTTTTCTATTCAAGGTTGATCTGCTGCTTGCTAAGGTAAGAATTCCCCACGTTTTGAATGAATAATCATCACAAAGGGCACTAACATTATAGCAAGCTTATTATTCAATGGGTAGAAGGAAAAAAATGACCGTTTGCTCTACTATTTTATGCTCAGGACAAAAATTTTGTCTCTAGAAAAACAAGTTGTCAAATAAATATCCGTTAAAATTTAGTCATCTTAAAATGACCGATGGTTGTTCAGATATCATTACAAAACCAAATGATGGATGTTCATCTCCCTGACCCGAATGCGACCTAATTCGTTTTTGTTTTGTGATTTGTTTTGCACATTTAACAAATATGGGTTTCCCTGCTCTGTTGGTTATTAAGGAGTTAATCATTAAGGTGGGTCTGCTGCTCTGTTTTTCCCTGCTTAGCAGAGTTGAATACCACAGATGGGTCTGCTGCCACGGTATTTATTATATTAACTTTTAAATACGTTATATGTGCGCATTTTGGTTTAGATTTGAGATCTAAAACATGGGATTACACTTTTAGTTTGGATTTTCTATGTTATCTGTTAAACAAGTTGTCTGCCCATTTTTTTACCTATATCCGATTCAAAATTGTCGGAGTTAAACACCTTCGCCATTGGTGTTTCAATCTGATTCGTTTGGATTCGATGAATTGAGTTTGGCTTCTCAACAAAGTCTCCAACTTTTTCTAGACAACTTTGATCTTCATAGTTTGTTGGTACTAGTAGCACTTGCACTATCCCATTTTTACTTTTTAGAGATGTATCATTTGAAGAATAAAATTATTAGTAAAATTTGGTTGTTTGTTGATGATAATTATTTTTCAGTACACATAATCAAACTAGGTTCTATAGAGGCACGGCCATGCGTGTGCCTATGTCACTATCGGAATGGATTACTTTTTAACATTTTTATTTTATTAATTATAGAATACATAGCCATATTTTGTATACATAAATTATATGGGCCATATTTTAACAGACACGAGGCATAAATTATATAAATTATGGATCATTTTTTGACAATCGGGATCTTCTCTCGAGTCAACTTTTGGTGTTGGTTCACTACACTAATTTATTGCTTCTCTTGAAAGGATGATTTGGGCGTGTTTGTATTACTGTGTGCATCACCTTTCACCATTTTATTTGGTTTGAAACAAGGTATTATTGGTGTTATATTTGTTTTTTTCATATAAATTGTTCAATGTTGCAGGTATGCTTATTATTTATTGTTTTCATCTTTCTCACCATTGATCACATTTTAGGCTTCTCGACTGGATTGCGGTTCTATAAGTAAGAAGTTACACTGGAGTTTCATCTCCTCTGATTGTATCACTGTCACCTACACAAGACAAGCTCCCTTATTTAAGGTATTTATCTCCCTCTCAAATTTAAGTGTTTTTAGTTTGAAATTATTTGATTCAAAATTTGGCTTTTTATTTTAGTATTTGTTTTTTTTATGGGTCAATTATTTAATAGTCCCTACTATAAATATATATTTTTTAAAAAGGACACATATTTTTAGTTTAACCCATTTAGTCCCTCAAGCACTCAATATTCTCTTATTTTTAGAGGTCCGCGCCAGCGGCACTCCCTTTCCAAAATATGTGGCAAAGGACTTTTTGAGGCAAAATAAAAAGGCTTGGACTAAATGAGTATTAAAAAATGTTTGAGGGACTATTTGATATATGTCCCTTTTTTTATTTCACCTCCTTCTGTTTGGGAATCTTATAGACGGATTGGCAGTAAACCACACCGGGCAGAACCAAAGAAGCACCACAACTGAAATTGATAACCCACAAACGCTGGTGCTCAATCGGCTCCAACAAAACCAAAGCAATCCAGATCAAATCTGTGAGGAAAATAGATGAAGCCACGCCACAAGCGATCATGTCCCACCCACCCACCACCAGATCGCAACCCAACCCAACATCCTTCATTCGCCAAAAATGAAACAGTCTCACACTATAGTGTTGTTATCTATGCTTGATTCATGTTTTTGGTTTGATATTTTACGAAACAAAACTTTATATAAAATCAATTGTTCTTATAAATAACTGCAAAACTTTGTATACAATAAGGTGGCGTGTGCATCTAAACTTAGATATTAGTATTTTGCAAGGTTCTAAAAAACGCGGGGCGTGGAGGCCAAACCTTAAGCCTTAGAAGCCTAGGTGAGTCTTAGGCGTAAAAAGGCGTTTAGGCCTTTTTAATATATTTTAATATTTTTTAACCATAACAAGGCTATTAAAATACACAAAATTGTACATATCATAAAAATAAGTCTGAATATTTTCAAATTAGACTACTATTTGATTATTTTGGACGAGATAATGTTCCGATTTGTAAAAAAATTCTTTAAAAGGCAATATCGTTTCACTAAAGCATTGTTGTTTTTAGGAAAAAAGTGCGCCTTAAGGGTTTTTATCAAGAATAAGGCGTAAAAATCTTAAGGCGGTGCGTTTCTCCCAAGCCTCAAGCCTAGGCGGGTTTTTCATAACACTGGTATTTTGTGGTAAGGAAGAAACGATTTGCTTAATAAATATATTTTTGTTTATGAATTGTTAGTACATCATTTGGAGTAGTTCTTAAAGTAATGAGATGTTTGCCGAACTATTGTTGTTGTTGCATGTAATATCAAAAGACACTTTAAATCATACACGACATAATATGGAGGAAAATTATCTTCGTGCCTTTAGGCACGAGCATACCCCAGTGTGTGTGTGTGTGTATATATATATATATATATATATATATATATATATTGAGTTTACCCCTGAGATAATTCAGTATTTAGTCTTACCCCCTACATGCTCATTAACTAGAATCCCCCCTGGCATGCAACAGATAATGCATAAGGTACTGGTGCGTTGATGCACATGCGCAACACAGGGGATATTAGTCTGATTAGTGAACATGTAAATGGGTTAAATCTAAAAGCCGAATTAGCTTAGTTGAAGTAGAAAAGCCCTATTTTTTATTTATTTTTTCCGTTTGTATAGCCCAACAATTTTTTGGTCCATTTAATACAGGCCCAGATGCTATAAAGCACGAACACTTCGTTAGGGTCCCCGTACCGGTATCGGATACGTATTGAATACTCGGATACATGGATACCTTCCCAATACGTATCCAAGGCGTATGAAAATGTAAAAAATAAATTAGGATAAATAGACATGTAGCTATGTATACACGCATCCTATCCTCGCGTCGTGATTTTATTTTTATTTTTTGGGTACTCCTCAGAGGATAGGGCGAGATATTTGGGAGATACAGTGGAGCACTTGCGCAGTTTTTTAATGAGGTCATTTAATTTTTTTAAAAACTTTTCTCTTATATATTTATAATATACATAATAAACCCAAATAAGTCTCTTATCTTATTATAAAATAGAATAGAAAATCATAAACTAAACCAATATGATATTGTTGCCCAGATTATACTCAAGAAGGGGGGTGAATTGAGTTTTTACAAATTTTAATGTCAAATTTATATTTTAGAAAAATATTAAATTTAAATCACTTAAACAAATTTCAGATTAATAAATCAATAAAGAATAAATCCAACAATATCAAATAAATGCAACTAACTAATTTAAACAACTAGATATGCAGATATTAACACTCTCGAAATATTAATGTAATTTTCGTATTTAAATTAAAGTGATATTCTGAAATTAATTATTTAGTTCAAAAATAATTATTTTAATCTCAAAATTAATTTAGTCAAATTTTCGGAATTAATTTATTTGCAAGATAGTGTGCTGAAAATATTAACTCAAGCAAGCATACGCAAATAAATAAATATAAGTGCGGAAAATAAATGACACCGAAATTTAACGTGGTTCGGCCAAATCCCGGCCTACGTCCACGCGCCTAGAGCCCCTGTCTCCTTTGCGCTTCACTAATTCTGATCCACTTGCGGGTAGGATCAAATCACCGCGTACAATTGTTTTCAAGCTAACTCCGAGCTTCAAACCCCGTGGCCCACTTGCGGTTAGGAACCAATTACCGGTACAAACCGAAGCTTCAACAAAGCTTCACAATAAATCTGAATTTTTGTAGTACAAGATACAATACTGAAACTCCTTAAAATACAATTTGTAATCTGAGTTTCTCCTTCTTGAATCAGACTTCAATAAATGATGTTTGAAGTAGGAACAAGTCTTCTTCTTCAAATGATTGAGCAGATGATAAAATTTATTGCTCTCTTGAATGTGTAGCTGAGTAGTAAAATAAATTGCTCTCAAGAATATTTCAAGTCTGTCTCATAATTTCATTCAAGTGTGTTTCTTCAATGCAGCACTGAATGCTTTTAATTGTGTCTTCAAAAACTAGCCGTTGGACATAAGCAATTGAGCATTAAATGCTCCAGATTTTCTGGGATAGAAGTGGACTGAAAATGATCTCTAAAACTGATATGCAAATCTCCAAAAAAAATATGCCCGGTTGGAAGATGTGGAATTTGGTCTGAGTACTGCATTAAATGCAACTGATTTTCTGAGATGAGAGAGGACAGAGAAAATCTCCAAGATGAACTGCAAATCTTTATTTTTCTTCTCAATAAAAATATAGCTACGTTGTAGTATGGAAATGGTACATCACTCAGTATCCTCATTTGTGTATAATTGGATCTGCAAAAATATTAGTCTATAACAAGCAAAAGAGATATCCAATGTGCAAAAGAAATATTCATTTTTTAAAATCACATGGGATGGTACATTCCCTCTCAGATGAAAGTGACCACAAAGAGTATTAAACAAAGTATAATACATTATCACTGCAACAAAATAATTGGACAGCTCCGGTCAAATCGCTAGTACACCAGGTACTACTTTTAATAAATGGCAAGACATCTCTCAAAAGATTAAATTATAAGGCACAAAAAAAAATTATATTCAATTGAAGACGCGTGGCTCAATATTTTGCCAAACCAGACAATATATATATATATAACAGATTTTAGTAAAAAAAATTGTTATAAGAAAAACCAATGTTTCGGTGTAACAGGTATGGTCCTCAAATATGAAGCGGTACACAAAGCAATCGCACGGCAATGCATAAAAGAAGCTGACATCCAATTATGTCAACTCCTAATCGGACAGGTGTAAGCAACGTGGGGTATGGCTGCTATAATGGGTATAGCTCAAGGTTTTAAAGGCTGGTCAAAATCAAATAGCAGGAACAAGTTTATAAATTTTGCCAAGGCTACACGCCAACTATTAGAGGAGCTACAGCTAAGGCATGGCAAAAGCAATGTCCTTCTAATGTCACATCGCGGACAGAACAACTCATATAATACCAACTGTTTAAAAAATACGTCCTATATAATATCTCAAATCGGAACATAAAAAAAATCAGATCAGATATTTTACAAAAAAAAATTTCCAACTGATATATAAAGAATATTTCGGACAGAATAGAAATTTCAAACAGATTTTTACGCATGCGTTTGAATGTATATATATATATATATATATCTATTATCATGCGATTAAGACAGAAGTTAAGGCAATAGGCAGTCAAGGAAATCTTAAGGAAAGTGACGAACTGTTAGTACAAAAGGAACTGACAAAAGGACGAAACATGAACTGCTGGTAAAGTGGACCTTTCGGCTAAGCAAGCTGATAGAGAATGAGGACAGATGAAATACAAAGATATTAACTCTCAATTGTCACATCAATGGACATGTGGCGAAACAAAAAAAATTAGAAAATCGTTTGGATAACCGGACTTTCGGCCAGACCCACATGGGTTTAAAAAGCTTATAAAAGACAGGACATGATAGGGAGTGGGTAAGGAAGACCGTACAGACCCACATTAAATATATATGAATAGCGTCAATCCGTAAGCAAGAGAAGGAGTAAAAAAAACTGTCATCCGAGAAAGAAATAATTTAAACTAAATTTCAAAGAAATAGTATTTGAATCTGTACAAATAAAATAAAAAGTATTTTTAACGAAAGTATGTTTAACAAAATTATGTTTGTCATTATCAAAACCAATATATTAAGTTAAACTAAAATGTACATTAATTAAACTAATTTAATTAATTAGGGATAAAATACATTTTCGTTAACAATCTCCCCCTTTTTGATGATGACAAACAATGATTCACATATATTCATAAAATGAAATATTAAGCACAAATAGTGAATCAAAAATATTTCTCCCCCTTTGACATTATCAAAAAGATATTTCAAATGAATTCAGTGTCACGGATAAAATTGGGCGAAGCTCCCCCTATCAAAAATAATTTATGCATGGGATATAACCAAAAATTGTAAAGGACATATGTGAATACCATGAATTTTCATTAAGCACATATTCAACATATTATTCTCACATAACATGTATTTGATTCAAGAGATAGATAGGAATAACATCAAATAATGCATAAGTCACAAAAATGATAAATGATACCAATAGCGTCTGATACCAAGTGTTGTAGTCACACAAACCGTGCGTTGCACGCAATGATTTCTCGGAACAACTTTTTACGCATAAATCGGAATCACAACTCAATGTTCTCAAATAATGCAATTATGAGAGATATATCAATTAGCATAATTAACTCTCTTACTAATGTAATAAAATTGCAACATAAATTTTCAATAAGCGCAATATCAATTGTTGTATACATCCTCATGATAGAATAAGTTTTTAAGCGCACAACATGAAACATTTCATAACTCGATGTTTACAAATAATTTGAATTAAGCACATAACATGAGTTAGAAATAGCGGCAAAAAAAAATATATAGCATTTTGCTCAAGCTTTGCCTTTTTAAAGATACGAGCTAAAATTCTCGGAATAATCAACTAAATTGCAACATCCATAATGATATATCAAGATTATGATTAAGCATTTTTCGAACAAATGATCAAACAAATTTGAATAAACTTTTATCTCTCCCTAAGGGATACCAATTAAGGTAAATATGCATATAACAAATAATGTGCATCTTTTTCATGAGATAAAATATATTCTATATTTTTCTTTCTTAATTATCTTCTAATAAGATGTAATATTTCCATGAAAGTCAATAAATCAATTTTCCAAGAATGAAACATATCATGAGGCCATAATAAACCAAACTCAATAATTTCAGATTTTAAATAATGGGAAGCTCGACACAAAATCAATATATTCAGATTTTCAACAAATACCAAACAATTTGTTCAAGAACTTCAAAATCAATCAATCAATAAATTTCTCAATAATGAAAGTGACATAAGTTAATCAACTTCAATACAGTTTCAGATTTTTAAGCACAAACATTATAACTGATAAGCGCTCAAGTAACATTTCAATATATTTTCAGATTTTTCAAGTAAGCTCAAGTAACACAAATGTTAACTATAAAAAAATTATATACTTCATGAAATGTCACTAAAATTCAATGAATGGCACAAAACATGTAACATGTCATAAATTTAGCACATAAAGATTAATATGATCATATCATCAAAATCAACAAGTGAATGTTACACTTTTAACATGTATCACATATAACTAATATACTAGAATGTACTCAAATGACATTTTCGTTTCAAATTAATATTCATTAAAATCATGAATTTATCCAATCTTATTATTCATAAAAAATATATCAAGATGTAATAAAAAAATTATGAATATTTACTAACGAATAATTTATCATCAAACTCAAGTGTAAGTTCACATGACATAAAATTATCAAGAATAATAAATATACAAATTTACATGTGAATACTAAATTATCAACCAACACGCTCATATTTTATAACAAATATTTTATGCATGGAAGTATATCATTTATGAAATAAATCATTAATAAATATGTGATATTAATTTTCAAGAAAGGTGTTCCTTACCACCTTACCAATACAAAAGATATATTCAAGCAACTTCTACCAAGTGTGGCATTTCCAACATTAGGCAATGATACTTGAAATTTATAATATGACCAAATCATATGCCTTGAAAATCAACATCCCTTCTCAAAATGCAACCTACACAACTTTGAAAATTTTCTCTTTTGGTACCCAAAATGTGTTAGATCCATAGGGGTTAGTATACATCTTGGTTCCTTTTGGAATCCATGCCAATTTCCTTTTTCTAAATTTATATGGACACAAATCTGAAAAATGTGTGTGTCTACCACAATAAGAACATAAATGGTTAGGTAGACTAGATGAAGCATCAAATTTCAATAAATTGGAATAAGTCTTTTTCTCATTTCCTTCATCATATCCAATACCATTATTATTAAATCGAATCCTTTGTGTCTCAACAATTTTATGAAAATATTCATTTCCTTTTGTAAAATTATCTAATGATTTCTTTAAATATTCAATCTCCCTTTTTAATTCAATATTTTCAATTTCAAGAGGAGTAGTGACAATAACAGATTTTTCCTTTTTCAAAGATTTAATTTCATTTTTCAAAGATTCATTTTCTAATTTCAACTCATCAAAATCATTTGACATATAATCATATTTAGTTGAAACTAATGAATGAGATTTTTTAAGATGAATATATTTCTTTTTAAGTTCTTCAAAACTTTCACATAATTCATCAAAAACATTTTGTAATACCTCATAATCATCAACATCATCATTATCACTATCACTAGAGTTAGGGTTAGAATGTACCCCATTTTCCATAGCCATGTAACATAGATGAGCAACTTCATTTTCATTCGAATCTTCATCGGAAGAGCTTGTGTCGGAGTCACTCCATGTTGTGGCTTTCAATGCCTTCTTCCCTTTCTTATATTTTGGACAATTAGGCTTAATGTGTCCAACTTCATCACAATGATAGCATCTTGGTTCAGATTTGGATTGATGATCATCATTGAATTCTTTTGAAAAATATTTCTTTCTCCTTTCCTTGGCTTTCTTTTTGGAATTGAGATATTTTTTGAAATTTTTAGCCAATAGGGAAATATTATCATCATCATCATCTTCACTTTCTATATTTTTGCTTGAAGATTTCAGAGCAATAATTCTGTTTGCTTTTGGTTTCTCTTCTTCAACAAATTCCTTAAGTTCCATTTCATGGGTGATTAAGGAACCCAATAGCTCATCAAGAGAGATAGGTCTTTCTCTAATTGCTTCCTTGATAGCTAACTTTTTGGTCATCCAATTCGCCGGTAATGACCTGAGAATCTTATTCACTAATTCAGAGTCAGTATAAGATTTACCAAGAGATTTAAGACCATTAATAATATTAGTGAACCTAGTGAACATATCAGAAATAGATTCATCAGACATCATCTTAAATAACTCATAATTATGAACAAGCATACTAATTTTATCTTCTTTAACTTGACTAGTTCCTTCATAAGTAACTTCTAGTCTATCCCAAATTTCTTTAGCAGATTCACAACAACAAATTCTGTTATACTCATTTACATCAAGTGCACAATGCAGAATATTCATAGCTTTAGCATTTATTTGGATTTTTCTAATATCAACATCATTCCATTCATTTTCTTCTTTAGGAACATTTTCATCATTAACAACTTTCATGGGGATATTAGGACCATTTATAATAACTCTCCAAACAGCATAATCATTTGATTGAATAAAAATTTTCATTCTATTTTTCCAATAGCTATAATTATTTCCTGAAAATAAAGGAGGTCTATTTATTGATTGACCCTCACCAAGAGATGAAACATTAAAGTTAGCCATAGATCTTTAACTCTAAGATTGTTAAATCTAAAAATAAATAAGAAGAGCACTAGCTCTGATACCAATTGTTGCCCAGATTATACTCAAGAGGGGGGGTGAATTGAGTTTTTACAAACTTTAATGTCAAATTTATATATTAGAAAAATATTAAATTTAAATCACTTAAACAAATTTCAGATTAATAAATCAATAAAGAATAAATCCAACAATATCAAATAAATGCAACTAACTAATTTAAACAACTAGATATGCAGATATTAACACTCTAGAAATATTAATGTAATTTTCGTATTTAAATTAAAGTGATATTCTGAAATTAATTATTTAGTTCAAAAATAATTATTTTAATCTCAAAATTAATTTAGTCAAATTTTCGGAATTAATTTATTTGCAAGATAGTGTGCTGAAAATATTAACTCAAGCAAGCATACGCAAATAAATAAATATAAGTGCGGAAAATAAATGACACCGAAATTTAACGTGGTTCGGCCAAATCCCGGCCTACGTCCACGCGCCTAGAGCCCCTGTCTCCTTTGCGCTTCACTAATTCTGATCCACTTGCGGGTAGGATCAAATCACCGCGTACAATTGTTTTCAAGCTAACTCCGAGCTTCAAACCCCGTGGCCCACTTGCGGGTAGGAACCAATTACCGGTACAAATCGAAGCTTCAACAAAGCTTCACAATAAATCTGAATTTTTGTAGTACAAGATACAATACTGAAACTCCTTAAAATACAATTTGTAATCTGAGATTCTCCTTCTTGAATCAGACTTCAATAAATGATGTTTGAAGTAGGAACAAGTCTTCTTCTTCAAATGATTGAGCAGATGATAAAATTTATTGCTCTCTTGAATGTGTAGCTGAGTAGTAAAATAAATTGCTCTCAAGAATATTTCAAGTCTGTCTCATAATTTCATTCAAGTGTGTTTCTTCAATGCAGCACTGAATGCTTTTAATTGTGTCTTCAAAAACTAGCCGTTGGACATAAGCAATTGAGCATTAAATGCTCCAGATTTTCTGGGATAGAAGTGGACTGAAAATGATCTCTAAAACTGATATGCAAATCTCAAAAAAAAATATGCCCGGTTGGAAGATGTGGAATTTGGTCTGAGTACTGCATTAAATGCAACTGATTTTCTGAGATGAGAGAGGACAGAGAAAATCTCCAAGATGAACTGCAAATCTTTATTTTTCTTCTCAATAAAAATATAGCTACGTTGTAGTATGGAAATGGTACATCACTCAGTATCCTCATTTGTGTATAATTGGATCTGCAAAAATATTAGTCTATAACAAGCAAAAGAGATATCCAATGTGCAAAAGAAATATTCATTTTTTAAAATCACATGGGATGGTACATTCCCTCTCAGATGAAAGTGACCACAAAGAGTATTAAACAAAGTATAATACATTATCACTGCAACAAAAGAATTGGACAGCTCCGGTCAAATCGCTAGTACACCAGGTACTACTTTTAATAAATGGCAAGACATCTCTCAAAAGATTAAATTATAAGGCACAAAAAAAAATTATATTCAATTGAAGACGCGTGGCTCAATATTTTGCCAAACCAGACAATATATATATATAACAGATTTTAGTAAAAAAAATTGTTATAAGAAAAACCAATGTTTCGGTGTAACAGGTATGGTCCTCAAATATGAAGCGATACACAAAGCAATCGCACGGCAATGCATAAAAGAAGCTGACATCCAATTATGTCAACTCCTAATCGGACAGGTGTAAGCAACGTGGGGTATGGCTGCTATAATGGGTATAGCTCAAGGTTTTAAAGGCTGGTCAAAATCAAATAGCAGGAACAAGTTTATAAATTTTGCCAAGGCTACACGCCAACTATTAGAGGAGCTACAGCTAAGGCATGGCAAAAGCAATGTCCTTCTAATGTCACATCGCGGACAGAACAACTCATATAATACCAAATGTTTAAAAAATACGTCCTATATAATATCTCAAATCGGAACATAAAAAAAAATCAGATCAGATATTTTACAAAAAAAAAATTCCAACTGATATATAAAGAATATTTCGGACAGAATAGAAATTTCAAACAGATTTTTACGCATGCGTTTGAATGTATATATATATATATATATATATTATCATGCGATTAAGACAGAAGTTAAGGCAATAGGCAGTCAAGGAAATCTTAAGGAAAGTGACGAACTGTTAGTACAAAAGGAACTGACAAAAGGACGAAACATGAACTGCTGGTAAAGTGGACCTTTCGGCTAAGCAAGTTGATAGAGAATGAGGACAGATGAAATACAAAGATATTAACTCTCAATTGTCACATCAATGGACATGTGGCGAAAGAAAAAAAATTAGAAAATCGTTTGGATAACCGGACTTTCGGCCAGACCCACATGGGTTTAAAAAGCTTATAAAAGACAGGACATGATAGGGAGTGGGTAAGGAAGACCGTACAGACCCACATTAAATATATATGAATAGCGTCAATCTGTAAGCAAGAGAAGGAGTAAAAAAAACTGTCATCCGAGAAAGAAATAATTTAAACTAAATTTCAAAGAAATAGTATTTGAATCTGTACAAATAAAATAAAAAGTATTTTTAACGAAAGTATGTTTAACAAAATTATGTTTGTCATTATCAAAACCAATATATTAAGTTAAACTAAAATGTACATTAATTAAACTAATTTAATTAATTAGGGATAAAATACATTTTCGTTAACAGATATGTCAACAAGCAATGTCCAAACATTTATGATAAATATTGACCTCTTGTTTTTATGCTTTATACAATTGTTACCGACTTAACTTCTCTAGTTGAAGTTTTTATAAAGTTGTTAAACTAGTATGTTCTTATACATGTAATATTATATTATTATTTTAAAGTATCCCAACCGTATCGTATCCTATTTTTTTTATTTTTGCCATATCCTCATACTCGTATTGTATTAGATACGATACCAGTATCCGTGCTTCCTAGCCCAGATGTTTTAAACTAAATGCAATATAAAGGCCCAACTATGAAGGCGTCAAAAGTTCCAAAACTGTCGAGTGTAATAATGTCACTCTTTTGCTACCCTGGTCTCGCGTCTGTAAACGATACTTTTTAATAAAAAATACGTAATCATTGTTTCACTTTGTTAGTCTATATCTTATATGTGTCTATACAACGGCCCGTGAGCATGATCCACCTTGAAGGCTCACAGTCGGACCTTACCATAATTTGTGTCTATGCATTGCAAGTTGAAGAATTTATCATGTGCTATGGTTACATATACGTACAGATTGCAGAATATGTCAAATCAAGAAGGGGATCAGAATATTGGATTTTATTCCCTGGAGATGGCTGCAGATCTTGAATTGGATCCAAAGCCGTATCATGTCATTGCTTTTGAGGATGCTGGCGATTGCAAGAATCTTTGCTATATTATACAAGCTCATATGGAAATGCTTGGAAATGGCAATGCCTTTGTTGTTGCACAACCACCTAAGGTGATTAATCTAAGGGTTATTTGTATAGTTGTTACTATCACACATATGTGTTACATATAGTACAATATGATACAACAACACTATCTTAGCCTTATCAGTCTGTATTGGTGTGAATTTGTTTTTATTGTTCTGTGTTTTTTGTTTTCTTATAAAAAAATTATGCAAATGAAAAATCATTTTGTTTATTCTATTCTGTCTTTTTTATAGTTTTATTCTGAAAATCTTATAAGTACGGAATGATAGTGGGATTGAATATATTTTGGTTTTGTAGTGGATTTGAAAACATTTTTGCAGTTACAACACTTAGATTGTCCCACTATGCCCTTTGTTTCAAGTCTTGTGTTACTAATGTTCATGGCATGAGCGAAGGGTGCATTTATAGTGCTGTGAATCGAGGGGTTAATTGTCATTTTTGGGCATATTAGTATTCTTGTTTTCTTTTTGTTATTTTTCTTTTATTTTGTTACTGTATTTTCCCTTTTTTTACTTTAGTATTTAGAGGTAAGGAGTAGTAATGACATTTTTGTAATTAGGACCTTAGCTTAGAGCCCAAACTACTCCTCTCCTTTAAAGACCCCCATGTAAGCCTCATTAGAGAGAGACTTGAATTTTGTAATAGAAAAGACTATTTCTCTCCCTAAAAGTGTGTTAGATATTTTTGGGAGCCTTTTGACTTGTAGTTTATGTCAAATTGGTATCAGATCGGGTGTCGCTCCGCATTGGTGTTGGTGTATCGGTGTGTTTATATCAAAATCGTACACTACTCGCAATGGCTTTCAAAAAATCCAAACAACAACATGACGAGATTCAAGAGTTGAGGCAAGAGTTTCAACAAGAAGTTCGACGCCCTCTTCCAACTTCTCTCTACAAAACAACCTTCCACCGCCACGGAAAGGTCGTCGGAAACGCTTCCCATAGACCCGGGAAGGAGGTTGCTTCAAAAACCCTAGGTGGAGCCACCACCCTCCACCAACTTACTGCCCTAGTCCCTCCACCACCAAACCCGAACCAGATATGTCCAGATTCAGCCCTACCGCCCTACCAACCCCTATGCTGGCCAAACCCTAGCCCCACCCCCTTCTAACCCTAGCTTTGCCCTGCCCAAACCCCTATACCCCCTACATGACCCACTAAACAACCCAATCGTTTCTGATCTCGGAGGCACACCACCCATTGCCGACCTGCCCCCTGCCCTTACCCTATCCCCTCGAACCCCCTTCGACCACTTTTCCTGCCGGACGACCCACCCTAATTCCTTTCCCAACCTACCTGACACCGGAAACCCAACCCAACCCATATTCACCCCCTACCTGCACCAAGCTGACCCACAAAATAAACTTACCCACCTGTCGGGTCTCGAAACCACCCTCTACCCATCCCCTGACTTGAATTCGAACCCAGAAAATCCCGTGGCCTACCCCTATCCCGAACCTACCACTTACTCCGGCCCACTCGAGCTATTTCAGCCCCGATCCTTTTCAACCCACTCATCACCTTTGACCCAAACCCTCGACCAAATGCATATTCCGACCCCCACGATTTTCGACCGCTCCGGAACCCTCAACCACCTTTTTCGAACTCCCAACAACCCGTTTCCTCCATGTTCACAGCATACACCCTCTCATCACGCCCTCTCACTACTCTATTCAGATTCCTCCTTATCCTCCTCCGAGCTCGGGGGTAGCCATTCCAGTGTTTTGGAGTGGATACCTCCACCTCCAGCTGATGCCCACCGCTTTGCACCTCTACAGGACCGACACTGTTTTTATTGAGGTGGGTGTGACCATTTGATTGGCACGTGTCCTTACTATCCTCGCGTTCTCTAGCATGTTCATGTTCTTCATTCACCTCCTGCACAGATGTTGCCCCCTCCCGCTGTTGTGTTCCGACTGTGGCAGGTGATGTGATGGGCTTTGATGCTCATCAGGACGAGGGCCCTCTATCTATGGCTTGTCAGTTGCTTTTCGGGAGCCTCCATGGGGATATTCGCATTGACGTCCCCATGTTTGACGGGCGGTTCTCTCCAGATGCCATGATTCATTGGTTAGCTTCGTTGGAGACGATTTTTGAGTACAAGCGGGTTCAGGGTCGCTCCTATGTTCTCCTAGCAACCACCAAATTTCAAGGATTCGTCCGGGTTTTGTGGAACGATCTCTGTTATTGCCGAGCAACGACAGAATTTCCCCTATCCAAACTTGGCCTGAGTTGAACGTCGCCCTCTAGACATCATTCATCCCTCCCACTTACGAGCGCGACCTGTTTGCTCGCATTCAGTCTCGCAAACAAGACACGTTTACGGTGGTGGAATATACGAAGCATTTCCAGCTTCATTGCACCGGAGTTCGCCTCCTCGAGACGGAGGATCAGCGAATCAACCTCTATATTTTAGGACTGCAGCTTTACATTCAGCATGATCTCGGTTTGCGGGAGATACCGACCTTTCTGAAGGTGGTCGAGTAAGCGACCAAAGTTGATGCCTACCACACAGCACCCGCAGCTCTTCCGGCTTCACGGGCTCCACCTACACCGGTTTCTACCCCAGCTCCTCCTCCAGTGATAGCTCCAGTCCGTCCTTTCACCACTTTTGGTGTGCCTCATCCAGGACTTCCTACCTTCCCGTGCTACAACTGTGGTAATGTTGTTCATTGAGCTTCTGATTGCTCTCTCCCGTAACCCCGTGCACTATTGGCGATTGATCATCCACCTGATTATATGAGCGCGTCCGAGGAGTTTCCCCCGCACGCCTTGATCACAATTTTGGAGGGAGATTTAGTTGGCCTTCCCATTTGAGTTCGATGACGAACTCTTTTTAAGGGGGAGAGATTGATGTGAATCGAGGGCTTAATTGTCATTTTTGGGCATATTAGTGTTCTTATTTTCTTTTTGTTATTTTTCTTTTCTTTTGTTATTGTATTTTCCCTTGTTTTACTTTAGTATTTAGAGGTAAGGAGTAGTAATGACATTTTTTGTAATTAGGACTTTAGCTTAGAGCCCAAGCTATTCCTCTCCTTTAAATACCCCCATGTAAACCTCATTAGAGGGAGACTTGAATTTTGGAATAGCAAAGAGTATATCTCTCTCTAAAAGTGTGTGATATATATTTTTAGGAGCCTTTTGACATGTAGTTTACGTCATATAGTCTTATTTGTGGCGATATTTTTGTCTCTTTAAAGAAAAACTTTGAAGTAGATAGTTCGTTAAAATAAGGAAAAACAAGGATGAGTGAGCCCACCTCTAAGGCTACAAACTAGGACTTACAAAATGACCCAATCCATGTACAAGCAAGATAACGAACAATAATAAACAAGTAACTAGAAAGTGGGCCTTATAAAGTAAACCACCATTAAATGTTAGGGATTTCAATGCTTGGCACTTGCGTAATTTGGGTAAAGGTTGAAGGTTTATTAGGTCTAAAATAAGAATCCAACTTTTTAGTCTTCATTGGCTTCTAGTTACTTTGCACCCAAAATATCCTACAACTTTTGTGTCTTCAAGCTTTAGTGCCCTAAATATTAGAATATTTACTTGTTTGGAATAATCTTTGTTTATGATGCATGATGTGTCTTCCTTAAATATAAGTTCCACAAGATTTTGTAATATTACCATAGTTTTGATTCCTAACAAATTCTAGGTTGAATTAGTACCTTCTTCCTTCCTCTTTTTCTTATTCTAAACTCAACCCTGTAGTGTAATCGATTTTCCCGCTACTGCTAGCACCATATAAGGCAACCAAGTGTCAATGACTAGGATTGTAGTTGATGTCAAGAGGGTATGGGAGTGATTCGTGAGGCATTGCCAGTCTTATGGGATGAAGTACTTGTTGTGGTTAGTTCAAAATAGAGGGGGGGTTCTAGCGGTATAGAGGAGAGAGTGAGTGGATAAGAACTTATATATATATATGGATTAGGGCCCAATTTTTTGAGGCTAGTAAGTATGTGAGCTCTACATTAGGTGCCATATTAATTTTATGTCAAAATATTATTAGTAGTATTTTAAGATTCTTAGTGTGTGTCCTTAAGGCACATGTTATCAAGACCCCTATATATATGAGGATTCCCAGGTTCAGACTAAAGAATGAGGTCCCACACCTACAGACCATTTTTTTTAAATGGTAAAAAAAATTTGGGTTGATTTTTGTGTGTGTGTGATTTTTAAACATTTCATGGACCACCCCCCCCCCCCCCCCCCCAAAAAAAAAAATAAGCTCAAACTAATTTTTTTTTCTATTTAAAAAAAATGGGTAAATGTTTCACAGTTTTCATTGACCTGTTTTTTTTGGAATAGCAAAAAAAATTATTTTGAGCTGATTTTTTTGGGGAGGTTCCTGAAATGTTTAAAAACCACAAAAAATATGAACCATTTTTTTTTACCATCATAAAAAAATGGTCTGCATGGTCAATATTTAAAAGGCCGCGAGGCGTAAGCCTCACCAAGAAAAAAGAGAGAAAAATAATACTAATAAAACCATAAAAATAAAGTAACGAAGAAATATAAAATAAAACTGCAAAAAAAAAAAATCTTTGAGAACTTTTTCACATAGTTAAACATTTTTTTATTCCCCCGAGATGACTTTTTTACATATTGTTAATTTTATAATATGACAATAAATTAATCAATGCAAAATCAAATTGACCAAATCAATTTTTTTTAGTTTCCTTCACATTAGTTATTTTATAATATGATAATAAATTAATCAATGCAAAATCAAATTGACAAAATCAGTTTTTTGAGTTTCATTCACATTGGTTATTTTTTTAAAATTTCTTTCAAGTTACAATAGTAATAATATAAGTTAAGTACAATTTTAAAACAAAGAAAGAAAAAAAAGAATAAGAGTTAATAGATTAAAACAATATTTTTTTTAAAAATTAAGTGCAATTTTAGAAAAGTGAAGAACTTTAACCTTTTAAAAAAAAGACTTATTGATGGAAGAAGAAAAAGAGTTTTTTTTTTCGCGCCTCAGCAAAAAAGGCGTGAGGAGCATCGAGGCCTAACCCTCGAGGTGCATTGAGGCGTAAGCCTCAAATTCAACCCTGAGGCTCAAGTCTCGAGACTTTTTTTGCCCGTCTTGCCTCAAGGCGTGCCTCGAGGCTTACGCCTCAACTGCCTTTTTAAACAGTGCGTATGGTGCGGACCTAAAATTAGGTCTGCATAAGAGAGAGAGGTTAGTAATGGAATCACCATAAATTTAGATTAAAGCTCTAATTAGAACACCCAATGATTTGTAGTAAGGTGAGTTTAAGGCAAGATGTGTGCTTGGAGTAAATACACTAGCGCTTTGTGGCGTAAACACTTGTCAATGGTAACCAAAAGAATAAGCAAAGAAATCAAATCTCTAAAATAAAGTGTATTGAATGCTTTTCCTAATAAGGCACACATCAAATATATTGGGGAAGAGGGATTGTTCTAGAGATAGCTAGCTTAATTTAGAGGGGAACATTCTAGCATCCATGTGATGCACATCACTAAAGTAGTGGTCCATCTCATGACACAACATGGTCTAGAATGCTCTTATTTACAATATTACTAAAATGACTCTAACTTCCCTCACTGATCACTATTGAAGTAACAAAAAAAAATTACAAGAGGATCGAAGATGAAAACGATGGTTATGCCCTTCATAAGGTTCAGACCCTCCCCTCCTTGAAAAGAGTTTGTCCTCAAATTTAAAGGGCTCTCCAATGGTGTCGGGATGAATGACATGGGTGATGAGTACCTGGTGCTCGATGGGTGTATCATCAATCTCTTCGGCCTCTATATCCTCGTCGATTGCTACGAGAGCGGCCTTCCTTTTTGGACACATGGTTGCCTTGTTCCCCATTTGACTACACACAACAATTTATCATGACGGTCGGGGGTGGTGGATCCACGGCCACATCTGGGCCAACAACTGTCTGGGGATTGGGAGCGCTTTGTTATGCCGATAGTACTCGTCAACACGTACTGCGTATTCAATAGCACGCTGAAGAGTGGGGAAATCTCGAAGTTCGATCTCATGCCGGATGCGGGACTGCAACCTATGGATATATCGACTTATATATTACTTTTCACTTTCCCGGAGTGCTGCACGAGTGCCAAAAAGGCGGAATTGCTTGGTTTATTCTCGCACGAAGGAAGCAGAGTGTTGAAGTTCTTGAACATGTGTGAATAAATCACGCTCATAGGATTCGGGCATAAATGCGATGCGCAAATTTTTGCGCATCTTATGCCATGAACGGATGGCGTCCTTCTCCTTATCGTCTCGTTCACGCACTATGTCGTTCCACCAAATCTTTGCTAGCCCTTGTAACTTAGTGGCCACTCGCTTAAGAACATGACTTAAGTGGTTGGGATCAATCTGCGCCTCATCCTCCTATTGGGTATCTCCTCATAATCGGATGACATTTCTATTGCCCCTAATACACACGACCAACGACTACCTAGTTGTTCTCGTGGTGCTTACCCCTTTGCTGCATTCTTTTCAAGTCGTGGGGGCTTTTTTGGGCAATCGTTCATGAGGTGTCCTTTTTTGTAACAAATGAAGCAATGTCGATGCGTGAGAGGGATGTAGGGAGTTACCTTTGGGATAGCATAATTAGTCAGGGTAGTGTCGGAGTCCCAATCAGGGAAAGGGTGAATAAACTCTGATCGGTACTCATCGGGTGGACCTGCGTTGAACAAACTCTGATCGGTACTCATCGGGGGAGATTATGGAGTGGGTGTCCAACGGAACTTATGGTGGGCGGACCTCAACAAGGACAACATTGGTCGCAGAGGTGTTGGGAGCCTTTTGGTGTCGATCGCGGTGGGATGCGTATGCATACCGGTGGACCCTTCCGGAGTTGGTGGTAGCCGTGAGCAGCAGGTGGTGGTTCCACAAGGCCTTTTCCTCTGTCAGTAGGAAGCGTCATTGGATGTTTCGGAGCTTGATGAGTCACACTCGGTGAGAAGGTGGGTGGGTGAACGCTCGGTGATGAGGTTTTTGGCTTGGTCCAGAGGGTTCCTCGTCTTCTGCGACATTTGGTGATGCTTGAAGTAGGGCTTGCTTGGAGGTGTGATGACTTCGATTCAGGTTGGCGCTGATGGTTTGAGCCGGCTGAAGCAATAGCTGGTGGTTGCCCCGCGAGAGTGGAGTTCTGCGGAACTACTTACTTGGTTAGAGAAGGTCAGACTCTTGATTTCATTGAGCACTTGGCTCAATGTGTCTTCAATCGATGAGACCCTTTTTTCCCTTTCAGTTGCTTGAGAATTCTTTTGGGGAGCTATTGATGTGTAAGATTTTTTTTGTCAGGGATCCTACACAATAACAACACAGGTGAGCAAACAAGGCTTCGACAAACAAACCAAGTCTCTAAAATGAAATTTATTGAATGCTTTTCTCAATGACGTATACACCAAATATATAGGGTAAGAGCCTAATATAGAGTGGAATATTCTAGCATGTGATGTCACGAGTGACATCACTAAAGGAGCGTTCCCTCTTATGACACAACATGGTCTAAAATACTCTTATTTACAATATTACTAAAATAACCCTAACTTTCCTTACTGATTACTAGTAAAATAACAAAAAGAAAGTTACAAGAGAATCGAAGATAAAAATGACGGTTATGTCCTTCATAAGGTTCACATTACTTTGTCTCTTGAGTTGAAGTTTGATCCTTTGGAAGCCCTTAAGACTATATATATATATATATATATATATATATATATATATATGGTCTGCTTTTGATCCCTCATTAATGATAGAAAGGGACTATCTCAATGATGCTAGCCTAGAAAGGACGGGTAGCCCTTCCACCGACTAAAAGACAGCCAAATGATGGGCATCACAACAGGAACACGGGACATGTGGTTCGACACGCATGTTGACATACTCTTTGAAAAAGTTTAGGACATGTACGTAGACTATTATTCATATTTTTTGTATTTATTATTGAAATAAAAAATTAGCATTACTCCAATAGTTAAAAAAATATAATACTTTTATCCCTTTAATTAGAAACAACACATTTGAATTAAAAGAAAATTGGAGCCAACTTTATTGTTAGGGGATGATTATGTTACAGTCCTTGGAATGTGTTTGAGAAAGGAGGGGTTGTCGCTGGTTTCCTCGTCCAACATTTTTGCACAAAAAGGACATACGCATCTTATGTAGAACAAAAAGGGGATCATGTGTACCTACCCATGACTGATCAACCCTTCGAGCTTCATCGTGTGCCAACCGCCTTGAGTTTGGCACTTTAGTTGGCTCTTCCTCATCTGTCCCACTCAAATCATACTCCGTTAAAAGGGAATGGTGTGGTTTAATTAGCTCACTCCCGAGTTCGCATACTCTGATTATGATTCCCTTTAGGAGGAGCCGTGGGGGCTGAACTTGCAAGGAGATTCGCTTGCTTGGGGATGTTTGTATAATTTTCGAGTGGGGCAACCCTTCAAATGAAAACACTTTAGGGGTCTAATTCAATTTTCGAAAGGGGTTTGGAGATTTAAAAGTTTGGGGTTGGGTTTGTAATTTTCTGAAAACTAAGGGGGTCAAGTGTGTAATTTATGGCTTTTGAATTAGTTTGATTGGAAGAAGTAACATTTGGGTAAGTTACTGGAAGTGATTTAAGTCCATATGGGTTGGGCTGATTGGTCTTATTTGGAAAAACCATAGAAATGGGTTCATGTGCTTGGATCGAGGGTTTAGAGTTTTTTTTTCCTTTTTCTTTTCGCTAACTGTTCAATGTGTTTGGGTGAGGGGAATGGGGTTCAGAGTAACCCTAAAGGTGGCATTGAAAACGTTCTGACGTAACCACACGTCTAATGACAACTCTAAAGGCACCACACCAATTTAGAGAGAGAAATATGACTAAGCTTTTACTCAAAAGTTCGATTCCCCAAATGAGGAAGACGAGGGGTCTATTTCTAGGATAGGGAGTTTAGCACTAAAAGAGCAACTAACCAATGTGGGACTTATGCCCATCTATACAATAAGTCTAATACTCAAATGTTCACCTAAAGCCCATCCTCTAAATAAACCAATACATTATGAAATGAAATAAAATAATATGCAAATAAGATAAAAATATGATTAACTAATATATGGAGTAAAAAATAAAAGAGGATCACATCACTCTCCCCTTCTTAGAAAAGAGTTCGTCCTCGAACTCAAAGGGGAATGCCCTCATCGTCACCGGTCAAGATAGTGATCAATGCGTGCCTAGTGTCAACATAATCATCCGGCAGGTAATCGGGCACATGAGTCATCGCCATCAGGGCACAGCGGCGTGGAGTAGGATAAGAAGCTCGATGACCAACACCACCACAATTAAAACACTTCAAGGTTGGAGCGGGGTTTGGAGGTGGTGCGGCAGCGACAAAAAGAGCGGGAGTGGAAGCTGGAGCTAATGGAGGAGCTGCGATGGTGGTCAATGAAGGAGATGGGACTCGGGAAGAGGCACGGGCTGCGGCTGCTAGATGATGTGTCTCGAGCTTAAGTGAAGGTGCGTATGTTACGCAAGGCCAAGTCTCTGGAGGCCGATGATGTAGCGGCTGATCCGCTGCTTCTCAGACTCGTCAAGCCGGGCCCGAGTACATAGTAACTGAAAGCGCTCCGTATAATCAACTCAACCACTGTTGTGTCCTGGCACAAAGTCAGAACTCTAGCAGCTGAAAGGCGCAAAGTAATAGAGCCTTCAACTCGACCCAAGTTTGAATTGGTGGGAGGCCCTCAACCACCCTTCTCTGCTCGAGATCATGCCACCAAATAGCGGCATACTCCTGAAACTTCGTCTTGGCTAATAGAACACGCTTGCGTCCGGTAACATGTTTGTAATTAAACACGCGCTCCATTGAGGCAAGCCAATCAACAATTTCATCCGGCTGGTGTCGATAGTCAAACATGGGTACATCGACCCGAATGTCCCCATGCAAACTCCGAGAGAGGAGTTGAAGAGATAAAGCCAATGTGTCACCCCCTGGTGGGTAGGAATCACGACGTCATCACCTGTGAGGATATCAACGGAGCCTGCCTTTTGGTGGATCTACAACCGAAGGTGGGGAATCACCGGGTGGGAGAGAGGATGGTCATGGGCAAAATGGGGACAAACACCGAGTACATGCCCCTGCTCATGGTAATACAAGCATTCGGGGGCATTTAGAGGGGCCGGGGGTGGGGGATTAATATTCGGTGGTGGAGGAGGGAAGTTGGGGGTGGAATCCAATCACGAATCTGGGGGTGGGAGTTGTGCGGGGTGGAGGAAAAATAAGTAGACACCTCACTCGCGTCGATGTGAGACGGAAGGGGTGTGGGTGGTATGGGGGGAGTGTAGGTGGTGTAATATGGGTGAACAAAGGTGGGGAAAGGACGGATGAGGCAACGGGGGTCGGATGGAGGGTAGTGGATGGATAGGGGATATGAAAGGACCATGGGTTGGGTGTATGGGGTGAGGGATCGGCATGGGGGTGGGGGTGAAATGGGTGGGGATGGTGTACTATGAAGTACGGACTCGACACATAATACGTGTTTCGACGCGGCACGTGATTTTTTCAAAAACTAGGATACGGCACCCTACGATACGTATAATATAAAATATATATTTAAATATATATATTAATGAAATAAAACAGATTTTTCCCATAAGATACATTATTAGAGCATTCTTAACAAGAAATTAAGAAAATGGACCATACAAAACAAAATTCAAACACACTTTAACATTAAAAATCATAAATAAAGCAGAATCACAATCGCACAAGAAAAAAATAATGTATAAAAAATGTGTCCTTTTACGTGTCCCACCCTGTTCCAGTGTGTCGGCAGCGTATCGTCGCGTGTCAGACTCGTGTCAAAGCCGACTCGTGGCTTCCGGGAGAGTGTCCGTGCTTGATAGACGGTAAGGTTGTCGAGGAAATAGTCTCTCTATGTATGCAGGGGTAAGGCTGCGTAAATCTAACCCCCACAGTACCTCGCAGGGACGGGAGCCTCGTGCACTGAGTTTGCTTGTTTTATCCTTTCATTAACCACTCAATAATATCAAGGGGATTTAACGGTCTAGTCCTTGGACTAGCAATTTTGGACAAAAAAACCAGGCCCAACAAATTTTAAACAATTAGGTCCAACATATAAATACCCCGAAATTAAAACAAACACGCACTATTTAGAAATCGAAGCGCCAAAAACATTGTATTCTCTCTTGAATCAAAACCTTAATCGTACCATCTCTTCGAACAAAACCCCAAAACGAATCTATTTCTCAATCAAATTTTGGTCAACAACAACATATAAATACTCCTGATCGAAGCTCTAGAAACTCTGTTCGATCAAAACCCTAACTCTCTTCGATCAAAACCCTAACTCTCTTCTTTCGAACCCTAATCGTTGAAGTTCTACATTTTACATTCTAAATCAAATTCTTCCAAACAGCACTAACAAGTATGTATACATTCTCTTATCACCTTTTTGTCCTTGTGTATTTTGTGTTCTCATATGTATAAATTTGTAGACATATGGACTGATGAAATCACATTCTTCTTTTTCATGATATGTATTTCATCATATATTTGTTTCCCTCATTTTAATTGCAAAACACACTTTTTGCATGTTAGATAGGTGTATTTCATCATTGTACTTTTCCTCCTGTATACATCATTTATCGAGGATTTATCAAGGACTAGGAATATATACATGATTGGAATATGTACATGTACAAGCCCTGTGTTGTGTGTACTATGTGTATTTTGCGTGTACTTTTTAAAAGTACACGCAAAATACACATAGTACACGCACATTGAAAATGAATTTCTCAATTCATTATGAGTTTACTTTTATGTTTTATACGTGTACTCTATAGAATATGTACATGTACAAGCCCTGTGTTGCGTGTACTATGTGTATTTTGCGTGTACTTTTTAAAAGTATACGCAAAATACACAGAGTACATGCATATTGAAATTGTATTTCTCAATTCATTATGCGTGTACTTTTATGTTTTATACGTGTACTCTATAAAATATTAATTTCAAATCCATATTTGATCAATCCTATGTTATTTTGGTCCGCGCCAGCGGCATTTGAATGATTTTCCATGAGTTTTTAAGAAGTATTATTATTTTGTTAATATTTAAGAGTGTTTTTTGTCCAATAGCCAGCTGCATTTGAATCCAATGTCCATGTACAGCACATTGAAATTCAATTTGTTCAATCCACTGTCCATGTACTAATGTGTATTATGAGTGTACTATTTTGTATTGTTGTGTTATTGTTTAGGAATTGTACGATCAAGCATGTTCAACTACAAAACTGCTGCTTGCACGTTCGAAGATCTTAACAATACAAAACCTTTCACATTGACAGTGAATAGTACTAATGATGACGAAATTCATTTTCTCCTTCGCATCAATGATAGAGCTAAACGATTACTTGGTTTCTACTACTACTATGAAGACATTTACTGCACTTTTGATGTGCTACAGCTTCAAGTAACTGAATCAAAAGCGAAGGATTTAGCTAAACGAATTGAGCAGTATTGCTTAAGGGGTTTTGATAATGTTGGAGCTTTTAGCATTCAGCTACTGTATCACTTCTTTACTGAATATGTTAGGAGTAGAGAATCTTGGTTTTTGACTTGTCGAACAACCTCTGTTAGGTTATACCATGAAACTGACGATATATATTATCGCCTTTAGCATGTATTTTGATGAGACTTGTATAAATTGTTTGTGAGAATATTGCATGTACTTTTGTTAAATACGATTGTATTTTATTATTTTAGTCTATGTTTTATTCTAATTCGCATGTATTTTACTTTTTGTACATATCATTATGCGTTAGTAATTTAAATTTTGTTTATAGATCAATATAATGGGGATGAAGATGAAGGCAAGAAGAGGAAAGAAACAAAAAAAGAGCAGTTCTGATGATAGCTCTTCATCCAGTTCTAGTTCTAGTATGGCATTGAAAGCTAAACGTCCTGCAAAGAAGAATGACCAATATCGATCAAATATTGTTAGCTTTCTCCATGATTTGCATCAGATTAAAGATACCATAAACAATAGCCATATTGAACTTCTTAAGAAGACTCCATTTTGGGAGCTTTTCAATGCCTACTACAGTGAGAAAGTAGTAGAAGTGGACCACAAGAAGACGGATAAAAATATTTTATCAATTATCGAAACCCAAAGTTTTCGTATGAAGAGTAGTATTCCAATAATGCCAATAGATATAAGTGAAATATTTGGCATACCCCTGGTGGAGGGTTTAATATCAATAGAACTGAAAAAGCGACCGAATACTGCTCAAAAATCTGGATTACAAGCACGATACTTCTCAAAAAGAATAGGAAAGTCAGAAATTTTGAATAGTTTGAAGAAATCAGTTGAATTGGAGACAGATGAAGGAATTGCTGATTTTGTTAAAATTGTGTGTCTCCACTTCTTGAACACGTTATTTTTCTCCAACTCAAACTTCACCCTTGGAGAATTTTGATTGAAATACATTGAAAATATTGAGGAAATGAATAAATATGATTGGGCATCTGCTGTGCATGAGTTTCTCATACATTCACTTGACAAATCAGCAAGTTCAAAACCTAGCACAGTTACTGGATGTGTCATTTTCCTACTGGTGAGCAAAAAAACTTGTTGATATCTCAAAATTTACATACCAATACTCACGTGTATTTTCAAAATACACGTGATATTTTCACGTGTATTTTAAAAATATATGTTTATTTTAACGTGAATTTTCAAAATACACGTGATAAATTCACGTGTATTTTGAAAATACACGTTTATTTTCACGTGTATTTTTAAAATATAGTTGATATTATTTATATTTCAAAATTTACATACCAATACTTACCTGTACTTTGAATATATTACGTGTATTTTCAAAATACATGTGATATTTTCTCTCGTTCTTTCAAAATACACTTGATATTTAACGTGTATTTTTAAAATACACGTCTTATATCAAGTGTATTTTGAAAATACACGTCTTAATCACGTGTATTTTGAAAATACACGTCTTATATCATGTGAAAGTACACTTGTATTTTACAAAGTACACGTGTACTATGTTTTGTAAATAGAACCAGTGTACTCTCAAAATACTCTTGTTATATCTTCTGTTAATATTATAAATGTACTTTAGAAAGTACACGTGAACTTATATTGACAAAGTATAAGTGTAATTTGAAATGGTAACGTGTACTTTCAATATACAATTGTAAAATTTGTAAAGTACACGTTTAATTTTGCGTGTATTTTGAACAAATCTCTTGTACTTTCCATTATGAATCCCTAGGTAATACAAGTACTAAATTCATTTTGTTTTTGTATGATCACAGTATTGGACATGTGAGAAATTTGAAATTATTTCTCCTGTTGAAGAATATAAAGAAAATACTCCAAAATTCCTGAAGTGGAAGTTGTCGTCTTTGAAATAATGGTTTGTGAAGAATGACATCGCAACAGCAACTTTGAAGCAGGCTACAAATAAACCAGCTTGTAAGGACTGTCCTGTACAAAAGGAATCTCAGTTTGAAGGGCCAAGTTACTTTTTGAAAATATCTACAGAAAGTCCTATACATGCTGATTCACCATCAAAAAATGTTGCTGAAGATATTAATGACAATGAGTTTTCACATGGTTGGAATATTCCCCTTAAAAACGTTGTGACTCCAAAGAAAAAGAAGGGAAAAGATCAACCAAAGGTTAATTTGGAGGAACAAATTGCTGTTTTGAAAAGGGAATTGTTGGAAAAAAAATAACCAACTATCTAAAGCAGCTGAAGACATTAATGGTGCACTTGAGAAGGTGACCTCTTTGGAGGTGGAGAGTGCCATTTTGAATGTACAGTTGCAGGTAGATCGTGATTCACTTTTTGAAGCCCGTGAGGAAATGAAGAACTTAAAGGTGGAGAATTCCAACCTTTTGAAGGAAAAAGAGTTATTAAATAAGTTGGAGGTAGAAAATGCCCAACTAGTTGAGTTAAACAATTCTTTAAAAGAAAAGCTTGATCAAGTCACAATGAGTGACTCAGATATAATTAAATAATTGGATGAATCATTAAAAAAACAACCAGAATCAACACGAATTTTGGAACAAAAGAATGGATATCTGTCTCTGACTAATGAAGATCTCAAAAAGAAGTATGATGATACATTGCAACAATGGAAAGATGCTGACATAGAAAAGATGACATTGAGGCAGAATCTTGAGGAGTCAGAGTGGAAAAGAACTCAACAGGTACTTTTGAATGCAGAGTACACGCAGTTTTTCTAAAGTACACACAGTTTTCCTAAAGTACACGTTTAAAGTACACGCAGTTTTCCAAAGTACACGCATTTTTCCCAAAGTACACGTTTAAAGTACACGCAGTTTTTCAAAGTACACGCAGTTTTCCAAAGTACACGCAGTTTTCTTTCATAGTATTTTTAATGCAATTTTATTTGATATTAGATATAATGCAGAGTACATGCATTATTTTATTAAAAATAATGCATTGTTTATAATGTAACATTTTTTTTGTATTACAGGAAAACAATAATAAAATCCTTAATGACGAAATTTCGGAGTTGAAGAAAATGCTTGGAGAATCAGAATTGAAAAAAACTGACCAGGTATCTATAAAATACAATAGATATATAGTACACGCTTTACTTTCTTAATTTTATTATAAATTTTATGTATATTATAAATTTTATAAAATACACGTATTTTATAATACATGCGTGTATATTATAAAGTACACGCGTGTATTTTAATACATGCGTGTACTTTATAAAATACACGCATGTATTAAAATACACGCGTGTATTATATAAAATACACGTAAGAGAAAATGAATCATTGTTTCAAAAAATGCTTACAATTCAACATTCCTTGTTAAATATATCGGGAAAACATTAATAAAGAACTAATGGACGAACTTTCGAGTTTGAAGATTGAACAAGCCTCAAAGAAAGTTCAGGGCATCCCCAAAATATCCAAAACAAAAGGCCCTCTTACTAGAGGGCAGAACAAAAGAAAATTTGATGGCAAAACTGAAAAGCATGAACCAATTAAGAAACAAAAAGAGTCAAAGCTGAGAAAAGGCCGTCTAACAATAGCTCAACAAATGAAGGAAACTCACGTCAATCTTGAAGCAATCGAAGCATACAAATATCTCGATGAAGCTTCGAAGAAAAAGATTGAAGAGTTTATTCAAAAGGCTGAGCCAGGGTAAAGTTTATTGTTTTATGATTTATCACTTCAGTAATTTATATTTTTTTTTGTGCAAAAGAATAAGGTTATTATTATTATACAATTCTTATTGATTATATAAAATGCAGGGAGTTTATTTTCCAAGGGCTGGCTTCGTATGTCCCATGGGAAGATTTACTTGAAGTCCTCAACAATCAAGAAATTTCAAGCCAAGTATGTAGTCCAAATATTAGTCATCCATTAAATTTCAACATTATTATTTCCTCACCATTTTATATTGTGTGAAACAGATAATACTTGCTTTTAGTGAAGTATTGAGGTTAAAATTATCAGATGAAGGGCTCTCCTACTCACACATTTTTTCTGATTATTGTTGGGTAAGTAAAATTAAACCGAAAGTTTTGAGAAACAAAATTTCAGTTTTTTTTATTAACACTATGTCTATAATTTTTATTCAGATAGAAGCTTGTAGCACAAATGAAGTCAATAAGAAGGGGGACTTATACAGAGATTTATTTGAATACTTAGACACTTGTAATAATTTGTTCATTGTACTAAGACATAGTGTAGGACATTTCACAGTACTTGTGATATACAAAAAAGAAAATAAAGTGGTCCACATGGATTCCCTTCGACCGAACGACAAGGAAAAAAACACAACATTCTTCGATGATGCAAAAAAATTGGTTAGTGCCTAAACTTAATTAGTAATGTTACTTGTACTTATATTATACACGTGTACACGTGCATTATATAATGCGTGTACTTTGTATTAGTTGTACATAATTACCCAGATTATCAAAGTACACGCATCATATTTTAAAATACACGTGAAATGAACCAATACAAGTTACGTGTACTTTAATATTATGCGTGTACTTTTAACTCTTTAAGAAAAATACACGCATCATATTTTAAAATGCACGTGATAGATAAAAATAAAATATGCATGTATTTTAATATTATGCGTGTACTTTTAACTCATTAGGAAAAGTACACGCATCATATTTTAAAATACACGTCATATTTTAAAATAAAATATGCGTGTACTTTAATATTATGCGTGTACTTTTAACTCATTAGTCAAAGTACACGCATCATATTTTAAAATACACGTGATATGAAAAAATAAAAAATGCGAGTACTTTAATATTATGCGTGTACTTTTCACTCTTTAATCTTCATATACTCTTTTATTTGTATACACTAAATATTTGTCTTCTTAACAGTTTTCTGTCTTCCAAAAAACACTGTGCCTATTGAAGACTGAAGCAGAAACAATAAAAAACAATGGTTTCAAAATTCAGAAGAAGTTTGATGAAGGTACACCAAATGAGTTTACTTTGGATGATGATCCATTGACAGAGCAAGAAAGAAGGACCGTAGGTTTCTTGTTGGAAAGTGATCTCAAATTTGACCTAATAAGAGATCATGAATGCCCTAAACAATATAATGGGTAAGAAAAACTTCATTTCTAAAAATTACTAATTTGTATCATTTCAAAAAATTTCATCACATCATATACTAATTTGTATATTTATTTTATTATAATTTCAGGGTTGACTGTGGGGTGTTCTACATGTACTACATTGAACAAATAAGCAGAAACAAGGAAATGCAAAAATTGTTTCAAGACCCTGACATGCTAAAACAAAGAGCATATGTACTCGGGGAAATTCTTCTGTCAAAATATTTCTTCCACCGAAAGGAGAAAAAATTCTATAAATTGTGATTCAAATTCAAAACATATATTTGTAATTTGTTTTGTGTTATATTGGTTATTGTTTACAATATTTATTACACCAAAATGGTTTTTTTCCGCTGACGCGGACCACAATCCACGTAAGGTTTAGACAAACAATGCATCTGATTGTTATGAAACAATGTACAAGCAGTTTTCACGAAAAATACAAGTGATAATTACTAAGTACACCAATGAATTCTTCAAAGTACACGCATTTTTACTAAAGTACACACACTGGTTAATACTGTAATAATTATTTATTATTTTAATTAAAAACTACTTTGAAGAATTCATTAAGGACACAATAACCAAAATCAATTTATTAAGCTCAACTACTCACTTCCCAACTACTTCTGGTCAAGAAATAAATAACTTTCACTTTTCCTATAAAAGAGTAATATTTGTTCCTTTCTTAACCATTACATCTAGGGTAAAGATAACATAATGGCTATTCCAGCAGAAAACTTGCGAGAAACTCTTGAGAGAGATGAAAGAAATAAACAAAAATTAAGGCAAATTGAGGAAAATATTTCCTCATATGAAACTACCTTTGAGCAGTTTCAAACATATGTGAGGGAAGGCATTTCTAGACTTCCACCCAATCCCATAGATTTATTTGATGTGGATGAGGACCCTCCTCAAACACATGAAGAACTCATGTCTTTCTATACACAAGAAGTTCCCATAAAAATTGCAAAGCTGAAGGAGAATAAGGCTCTCCATGAAGGCCTTGTAACTGTCATAGAAGAAGAAATTCGACACTGGTCGAATTTCATTGACTCTCTCCCTGACACCCTGGATGCCTTTGACAAAAATCCCTACTATAAGCCTTGTTTTATTTTTTCAGTTTTCTTTATTTGAAAAAATTGTACTTTATTTTTTTGTTTTTAATAAAAAAATTATTTCTTTCATGAATGTGTTCTGAGTTATGTCATACACCCAATATAGTAAAGTACACGTGAACCCTTATAAAAATGATCACGTGTATTGCTAAAAATTTAAACATTAATATCATTTCATGTCAAAAAATTATATAAATGCGTGTACTCTATATATTACACGTGTACTTTATAAAGTACACGCATAGTCTATAAAGTACACGCCTATTGAAATACATGTATAATAACGCGTGTACTCAAGATATTTTCCCTCACAGTTTATAAATGCGTGTACTCTATATATTACACGTGTACTTTATCAAGTACACACATAGTCTATAAAGTACACGCCCATTGAAATACCTGTATAATAATGCCGCTGGCGCGGACCATAATACCCATAGGAGTTTACGAATATGAGTGACCCAAATATCTTTTATAAAGTACAAGCACATTGTAATGTCCAAAACCATTTTCCAAATAGTACATTCATTTATATACGTCTACTTTATAAAATTACATGCAAAATACATAAAGTACACGTATATTGAATTAGATTTTTGTCATATAAATATGCGTGTACTTTGCTAAAACATGCATGTACACTTATATTTAAATGCGTGTACTTTAATTATCAATGCGTGTACTTCATAAAGTACACACACATTTCATCAAGTACACGCATATTATATTTATATTATGCATGTACTTCACGCATGTACATTAATTAAAGTACACGCATGCTTTTATAAAGTACACGCATATTGAACTGATCAAATCCATTTTTAAATGCGTGTACTTTATTAATATACGTGTACTTAATAAAGTACATGTATCTATATTTAATCAAGGACATGCATTGATAAAATTTCTTGGGGACTTTGGCATTTAATCCCAGTTTTGATCATCATCTTGCCTCCAATCCTAGATATATCATTTGTTGTTGTTAGTCCTATTCAATGAATGTGGAAATTAAAATGCCTATGAACAATAATACAATCACACCCCATATAGCAGTCCACGTTTTTCTCGGAATGCAGTTGTAACCATCCACAACTGCTAAATGGGACTAATTATGAATATAAAAGTCAAATGGGATTAGGACAAACAAAACCTTCACAAATGGGACTATTGCTAAAATACCTAAAATTTCTTTGGACATCAAAATGCGCGTGTACTGTACATAACATGCGTATACAAAGGTAAAGCACACGTGAATGTTTGGAAAAATGATCATGTATGTTTTATGAAAAATATGTGTACAGCAACACAAAAAACAAACTAAAGAATGAGACTTAAAAATAAATTACATTCATTTATGTGAAACAAATGGTTTATTAATTAATTTATTCAATCAAATGGTTAAAATGAATGAATTCAACAATTTTAAAAATAGTCAAATGGGTTCCTTACAAGTAGACCTGTAATGACCCGTTTTACTACACCTCGAGCAAGTAACTTCCCTTACTGTGATCCCACCAGAAGACTTTATTCTCTTATTTCTTGGCCTGCCTGTCGGTCTCTTAGTCATTGGTGGAAGGATAGATGGATTTTCAGGAATAGGAATATTTAAGGAAATCAAATCAGGAAGAGGAACTATAGGTATCGAGTATGATTTTCTGTAGAAAGATACCTTATAGTACTCCTCAATATAATCATAAATACTGGTCCCTTTCCTCCGCACAACACAAACAGCATGAGAACATGGAAAACATCTAATCTGCCAACTCTTACAAGAACAAGTCCTTTCTCCTAAGTCAACTGTTGCTCGCACTTCTGAATGAACTTCAAATACATTTTGACTTGAGCGACTAATAGTCCAATGTCGGCTTTTATTCCAATTTTCATTCAGTAACTTTTGAAAAAAAGGACATAGCTCATTTGTCCAAGTGTCAGACTCAACAAGTTTGTTTGCATTGAAATTCATAATCTTCACTCTCAATTTATCAAGCATATTCATTACTGGTAAATGCCTTTCCTCCAATATCCATGAATTGAATGACTCCGCAACACTAGATGCCATGTCACCATACCGTTTACCAGGGAAATATGCACAGGACCAATTCTCGGGAGGCAAACTATGAATAAAATCGACAATAGCAGCTCCTCCTTCCTTCTTCAATGCTTCAATATTCTTGTGAAATACATCTACTGAGACAGCATATGCACAAGACAAAAAGTCTTTAACAATTTTCTTTCGAAATCCAGCACAATTCCCACGAATTTTCTTTTTTATATTCCCTTGTAAATGATGTATACAGTAGGAATGTGCAGACAACGGGAAGACCCTCAAAACAGCTTCAAGTAATCCATTGTTTCGATCTGATATAAATGTTATGTTTCGATATTGCTCAACTACTGCACTATGCAAATTGACTAGAAACCACATCCAGTTATCTTCGGTTTCGGAATCAACAACAGCATATGCAACAGGAAAAAAGTCCTGAAATATAAAAATATATCAAAATTAAAATAAATAACATATCCATGTACAACACTTTGTATATTGATGCTGCTGGCGCAGACCCTAAAACACATGAGAAATATATTATGTGTTTAATTTAAATTGTTTGTAAATAACAAGACAAAACATAAAAATGTACCGTACACATGATAAAGATAAAAAGACATGAACGTTTACTTTCCAATCTTTTGCTTGGCTTTATTATTAACAAGACTAACATCAACATACACGCATAAAAATGTAAAGTACAGGTGAACTAAACAAAAACATTCAAAGGTACTTTACATTTTTAACATGTACTTTGCTTTATTATTTCTAAATAACAACACCTATCATCAAAGTACACGCATAAAAATGAAAAGTACACGTGAAATTAAGAAAAAATATTCACGTGTACTTGACATGTAAAATGCGTGTACTTTACTTATTATTACACATAAAATCATCATCAAAGTACACGCATAAAATGAAAAGTACACGTGACATTAACAAAAATATTCACGTGTACTTGACATGTAAAATGCGTGTACTTTACTTATTATTACACATAAAATCATCATTATCAAAGTACACGCATAAAAATGAAAAGTACACGTGAAATTAACAAAAATATTCACGTGTACTTGACATGCACTATGCGTGTAATTTACTTAGTATTACACATAATAAGACATATCATGACAATACACGCAGAAAAATGAAAAGTACACGTGAACTAAAACAAAAACCTTCAAAGGTATTTTATATTTTTATGCTTATATTTTGATGATATGAAATGGATCAAACAAAATATTGATGCAATACACAAAATAAAATATTTACAATTCATTTACCATTGTTCCCATTCCTTGCAGTAGCTGATAGTATTGTTCCACGGTAACGGCTCTTCAAAAAGGCACCATCAAGAAATAAAACAGGTCTGCAGTATTGAAATCCATAAATACATCCTCTAAACATTACAAATATTCTCTTGAATTTTTTACTCTCATGTTCCACGTCAAGGATGCAATGCGACCCGGGATTATACTGCAATAGAAGGTCACGATAATTATTCATTAATGCATAAGAAACCTTTTCATCACCATGTATATCAACAGCAGCCATCTCTTTCGCACGCCATGCATGTTGATAAGCTATATCAAGACCATAATTCTTCTTCATATCGCTAACTACATCAATTGGTCTCAATAGCGGGTTATCTCTAAGATCATCAGCTACCAATGTTGAAACCAACTTGGAGGCTATCATTTTGGCTGACGGCCTACGAAAGACACCTCTACATATATGTACATTATTCATTACACGTATGTAAAAGTATCCATTTATTATAGATAATGAAGCATGAATTCTCCACATGCAATTCTCAGTAGTCTTTTTAGAGCATTCAGCCGTCACTCGAGTTTTATCATTCTTCAAATACACATACTTGAACCCAACCTCAACGGCATACTTTCGCAATTTATCCCGAAATTCCACTACACCTCCTTCAAAACACTGCTGCTCATGACTTATATAAGTCTTCCAATCATTCGAAAGATAGACTTTCGACTTACTTGGCTCCACACCTCCAAGATAAAAGTCATTTTCAATGCAACTATTAAAATCATTTTTAGTGTCTGATGATAAAGACTATAACCTCTGTGTATTTGTATCACCACTGTCAACCCTCTCAGAACTTGTATTACTGCAGTCAACCCCTTTAAAAATTCGATTAGAGCAGTCAACCCGTTCACGACATGTATTACATGGAAATGGTAATGAATCAATGACATATATCCAAATGAAATTAGCTTTCACGATCAACTGGGATCGCAACATACAACAAACATCGTTGTCACAAACCAACATAAACCGACATTCATCACCAAATGAGTACCTCAATGAAAAACTCCCACTTCTCAAATTAGTAAACCTAATACACAACTCATTGCATATGAAATCTAATGAGCTATCTTCAAATATTTCAATACAAGCCATATTATCCAAATAACAACACCTTGCTATTACACTACTTACCATAATGTCCTGCAGTAAAACAGAGACGAAAAATATTTACTTCAAGGTCAACAATTCTAAAAATGTGTGCAATAATTTAATACATGAAATATCAAAATATTTATTTATAATTAATATAAACTTACAGGAACTTTTTAAAAACCTATACATGAAGCAATAAAGCACACACATATTATCAAAAAATCAATCATGTGTACTTTATAAACACTGCGTGTACTTTGAAAACTGATATCGAACTGGTTATTTCCGCTGGCGCGGACCTATATCAATAAGTGATTCAATACCAAATCAAAATCAAGGACTCTTAAAATTAGAATGAAACATAAATAATATTCATTCAGCACATTCAACTAACAATTACAAATATTGATAAATATAACTTATTTATTAAGAATCCAAACATAAATGCATAAAAAACACAAATTAAAAACATATACATATATAACATATAAAAAGATATTCAATCACATGAATGAATATTACAATGAGTCTCTTGAATCAAAACAAAGGACATATACTTATTGTAATCGATCGAAAATAGAAAAATTAACTGCTGATAAAGATAAACTTACAAATGATAGAGCCAAGTGATACAGGTAGAATCGATTAAGAACACTGTAATCGATTATAGGACAGGCGATCAAAGCATAAGATTGATGTTATTTTCGATTTTGGAGAATAGTCGTTAGTTGCAGAGAAAACTCCAATAGCCGATTAGGTTTATGATGTTTTTAAATTGGGGTATTTATATGTTGGACCTAATCGTTTAAAATTTGGTTGACCGGTTTGTTTGATCAAAATTGTTAGTCCAAGGACTAGACCGTAAAAACCCATAATATCAATATCTAAGTAAAAAATTAACAATTAAAATCTAATAAATTAACAATAAATATCAATTATATGATCACTTCATTTTTCATTAATTCACCCATCAACAATATTATAGTAGAAAATGATACTACAAAAGTCAACTTCACAAGGTTTGTTTACATCTTCATTTAGAACGAGCCATATTAATCTATATTTTTATCTATAAAAATAATACAAATAACAGTTTAATTAAACAATAAACAACTATCCAAAAAAACACGATATAAAAAATTGAGCATGCATTAGACTTCAAACCCTAATAAACATAAATACAGACACTTATATATAAAGAGAACTTGAAACCCTAATAAATATAAACATTATGTATAAACTTTAAACATAAACATTACACATAGAGAGAGAGAAAAAGATAGAACTTAAAATCCTAATTTATTCAAAAATCCAAATCCTAAAATATTAATGTTCTTCTCAGTTTTAAACTCTATTTTTTTTTTTTAATGTTACAAATTAGAGATAGAATGGGACTTTTATATATGTCAAGTATTTTGTATTTAAAATTGTCAATTTTTAAATTCTTGCCCCTAATTTTTGTTTTAAAATTTAAAATTTGGCTCCTAAGTGTTGTTAGCATGTCGGATTTAAAAAATAATTTAAAATAAATTTGGACACTCTTTTTCACGTGTCCCAGTGGGTGGGAGGCGTTTTCGAGTCTGACACACGTCCAACACTGACACAGAGGCCTCGGGGGAGTGTCGATGCTTCATAGACTAGACGTAAGAGAAGGTTGGTTGAAGAAATCATTGTGGAGGGAGCTAGAGATGTTTCTTCTTTCATGAATCGTAAGTTAGCGAAGCAGGCGAACTGTAGGTTAAGAGTATTTTGGAGTCTAGAATAAGGAAATACATTTTTTGGTACGGCGATGGTCTAGTGACTCTAGTCATTTGAAATTTAGACTTTATGTTACTTTTCTTCGTTTGTTCTCTTAAATGTTTGGGGTAGGGGTGAGTGATGATTCGCCTTTGTCAGGCTCCGCTAAGAGTTTTGGCATGGGCTTGTTGATGTCATAGGCCATTTGACTAAATGACCTAGTTGATGTTTGGGAGGGGATATTTTAATATCATTAGGTTCCCCAAGGAAAATATAATTGACTTGCAAGTGACAGCCATCATGAGGGGTTTAAAGTTCAAGACTGTGACTTGAGAGATCTTTCTTTGTCTAATCCCATCTCACTTTGTCTACGTTTAAAGAGTGTAGCATCACCAAGCATAATTGATTCTTTTTATTTCTTTTTTGTAGTGAGTGGGAGCACAAAGTAGAATTCCAGCACATTCACAAGCAAAAATAAATTTCCACTACCAATTCATTCTCACTAATATTCAAGTCACAAGTCCTCACTAGAGAGGAATATAATAGAATTTATAGAACTAGAGTGGTTGGGTCCCAAGCAAACCAGAAAAGGTAAAAGTCTACAGTGTCACTTAATTTGATAACTTCTTCCTCTAATATATTCATTATTCTTTGTAGATTCAAAGTAGATAACAATTACAATTAAATTCTTCTTACTCTTGGACCCAACCAATCGATCAATACCGCCATCCCACGTATACAACATTCAGCCCTCATTTGAAAAAGCTCGATCACGAGCCTGAGCCAACAATTTGGAGGTATCCATGCCACGCAAATACTGTGAACATTTTGCCCAAACTATATTTCTTCGAACTTTCTTGACCCAAAATTAAATTCCTCACAAATGAGAGTTATGAATTGAGAAGAAACTCATAATTTTCTAGTCCAATAAATTGAACCCCAAATTTTAAAGCGCCCAAATTCAAGAAACAATCACATAGTACTTCAAAGCCAAGGCCCACCCTAGTTCCATAATTCAACGCTAGACGCTTCGGTTCGTCCGAAGCATGGGATGGCTTACATTGCAATAAACACTCATTACAATCCTTTGGTCAGTGTCGCACTGAATCGGCGCCCAAATGAAATCGTCATAGTCCCCTCAAGCCATTTAAACCTGTACTGCTACCACAAATACATAATAAACACACCAAGAGGGAATGTGCCAATCTGGCGTACTACACACATCGAAATCTTGCACACTGTCAAGGAAATCCTCTCTCAATTCATTCGCAATTATATTCAAGTCTTAATTCCCCACAAGAGAGGAATACATTGCTATTTATAAGACTCAAGTGCTTGGCCCCCAAGGAACATTAAAAAGGTAAAAGTTTAAAGTAGCCCCTAACTAGAAAACTGCATACTCCAGAATTTTTTTTATTCTTTCTAAAATAGAAGCCAAATAAAAGTAAAATATTCTTGTTCTGGGACCCAACCAAACAACCCAGACGGCCACCAATTTTCTTATTTGGTTCAGTTATTAGGAGGTTTTATGTAACCAACTATTTATCATTTCATGTCATTTTAGAGTCCAATCTGGTCGAGAGAAAAGTAAACTGATGATAAATATATATCTTTTTGAAGTAAATTTTTTTGTTTGTACACAACTATTAATAGCGGCAAATGCTATAATATTTTGTTTGGACAAAGTAACTGATATAATTTAACTTCGAGTATAAAATACTTTTCACTGTTCATGCTCAAATCCTCTCGAATGCATTCCTGTAGCCCACTAATATACCGATTGATATGTTGTTCCACAATCTCGTGCAAGGTTATGCGCGGGAGCACAACGTGTGGAATTGCTTAGTTTAGTTGGCCAGTGGCATCTTCTGTCTCAGACCTTGTACCTAAGCAAATAGTTCATGCTAGTTTTGGGGATTAAATGCAAGTCTCGAGTACTTTTTACTTGTGCACCATGTACTGATACTTTCCCTCAAATTCCCTCCTTGTCAGCTCATTATACTAAGGTTTTTGGTGGCCACCAAGAAACACACTTGTGGGCACTAATAACTTAATAGATTCTATTGATACATCATCCTGGATGTCACCATTCATGCTTTCTCCAACTCGGATATCACCATTCGTGGTTTCTCCAAGAATCGCAAAGCCTGTCTCATATTTTCTTGCTCTACGCCTGCCAAATTGTCAAAAGTATTCTCATCATATTAATATAAAATATGTGAATCAAGTTCAATTTGCAGCGCAGGCAGGTCTTAAGGATATCCAAAAGCTACTTCCTACTAGCTATTTGAGGGGTTTCCTGATATATTTTCTTTTCTTGTACACGGAGAGAACAATACTCCATCGTATAGCCTTGGTTTTTACACAAGAAACATATATGGTCTCTAAGTCGCATGGAAATTGGGTTAAGCTTATACCTTTCATCATAAGAGGTTCATGGGGCCATTACGCTTGAAAGTCTCCGGACCCATATAAATCATTCTCCTCCAATGGATTGTGTGGTTTGTTGGACCCAATCCTAAATCTGTATACACAAGTCCCGATTCATAATACGAAGGTCGGGGGTTTAATTTGCTGAATGAACAACTTGATGGGGTTGGTAATATTTTTTTTTTGGGGGGGGGGGGGGGGGGGGGGACGAGGGAGGGAGGGAGGTAATCCCTCCACCAGAAAGGGTTGGTTTGCAAGTTTTGGCTGAAGGGAATATTGGTTCGTAGGGATGGCAATTTAAACCGACCTATAGGAGCCCCGCCCACCCCCTAATGGGGTAGGTTTTAAAACCCGATTAATGAATTAGGAGCGGGTATGGGTTTTTAAAAAAAAAATCGTTTATTAAATGGGGCGGGTTCGAAGTTAGCTTAAATAAAGTCGCCCTGCACCGTTTCACAATTATGCCTATATAAATACAATTTATATATATGCTAATTAGAATTAAACTCAATACACACACACACACACACACACACACCAAAAAAATCCTTTATATGTATGTTAATTTTGTAAAAGATCTATGTGGAAACATGGATTGACAATTGGGGGACTGTCTCACATATTGGAATATAAACCATTGTAGACCTCTTAAGACTATAATATAATATTTTTAATTTTACTATTATTAAAATTAACCTGACCCGTAGGATCCCTGACCCGTCCCGTTTATTAAATGGGGCGGGTTAGGAGTTAATTTAAATAAAAACCGCCCAGCCCCGTTTGTTAAATGGGGTGAGTTAGGATTTTTGAAAACCCGCCCCGTTGCCATCCTTATTGGTTCGGGATTCGGTTCGAGGGCTGGGAGAACCCCCACAAGATGGTGTGAAATTATAGTGGGGTGGTGAAGAGTTGAGGATTTGTGGGGTGAGATCCTTCATCACTTTTTGCTTCTTGGCTGCCCTTTCGGCTTGGACCTAGGGAAAGGGCTCGCCTTCGTCTCCACCGTAATTGCCGAAGGTCTTGGGGCTTCCCAGCAGTTGGAGCAGGAACCGTGACCAGCTGCCTTGTTGTTTCCTGCCACGACACTCCTAAGACCATCTCCAGAGCGTTTGAGCATTGTTCTACATCAAAATGTCCAAATGTTATTTTGCCACGCCAAAATTTGGGTTTTGGAGCATGAGGTATATACAATAAAAAAAATACTTCTCGCTACGCTTGAATTGTCGTGGGAGAGGTAAAAGACGAAAATGAAGAGAAGTATTCAATTGCCACAGAAACACGTTGTTTCCTGATTTTATCACAGCTTTTGCCAAATTTATACCACAATACTATTATGGCCAATGCTCTGGAGGGATTTTTTTTTGCTAAAACCATTATGCAAATGTCATTTTGACATTTTGTACAAGGTTGGAGAATGATGTCATCATATATGGTTACATCATACATGAATCAATCAGCAAACATCGAACACATCAGTAGTGTGAGCTTTGATCACAAATTTAAGTGAAAGAGAGAAGATGAAAAATTATCCGATTAGAATAGTTGTAAAGCTTAGGATATTGCATGGCAGAGACAAAGGAAGTAACCCTTTATATAATAGGGTTAAACAGAAAAATTAAAAGAGTAAGCTACCTTATACTCCGGATGTTACTGTAAGAAGCAGCAAGAGTTTGTCAAGCAAGAAGCTGAAGCATATAATTGTATGAGATGTCTACAAGATATAAACCAACTACGATTTAGAATGAAGAAAGGGAATATTAAAATTTTCATGTTGAAGATGATGACCCACAAAGTGGGATTCGATCTTAATATGTTTAGTACAATTATGGAAGGCAGAGTTGTCCTCTATCAGAATGACACTCCGATTATGACAACGCATATGGGTAGGATAAGATGAAGAAATGCTGAGATCTACACATGACCATCGAAGCCAAACAATCTCTGCGATAATGGTTGATACTCAGGCTCACCAGAAGAAAGACCATTAGTGCTTTGCCTTTTGTAATTTCAGGAAATAACAAAATCACCTTGAAATTTCGATTACTAAAACTGTAGTGTTATTCTACTTAGACTGCACAGTCTATTGGGTCTTAAATATCCGAGAATCTGATAATCAAGCTCTCTGGAGAATCTAAGGCATGCTTGGACTGAGAGAAGATAGCATTTAGGATAATAAGCTATCTCCATGCCCAAGAAATATTGGAGAGAACCCAAATTTATCATCTCAACATTATGTTGCAATTTTGACTTTAACAACTCAATTGCAATATCATTCATCCCTGTTAATGATCACATTATCAACATATACTAGAAGAACAATGTGACCAATAGAACTAGAGGTCAAATCATGATCAAGCACGAAACCTTATTCTACCCAAGCTCACGAACACTTGTAGAGAACTTCTCAAACCAAGGTTGAGGAGTTTTGAGACCATATAAGGCCTAACCAAGTTTTATTTGAGGAACTCTAAAGATTCTTTAGCTAAGTCTGTATTGAGAAAATCAGTATTTCCATCCGTCTTGGAAAGGCTTCATTGACGAATTACTGCCAATATAATGACTTTGTGAATGGTAGGTAGTCTTCTTGTCAACAGGAGTATACGTTTGGTCGTAATTAATTTCATACTCTTGAGTGAGCTCTTTCGCCACCAAACGACCCTTTTACTGCTCTATAGTACCAGCAAATTAAGTTTTAATCTTTTACTCCCGCGATTAAGCTTTATTGAATAGCATAGGAGAAATTAAAAAGAGAGGAAAAGGAAGTTTACCAAATCATTAATGACAAGACCATTACTAGATAAATCTTGAATAGCATAAGAGAAATCCAATAGGGAGGAAGAAGTTTATGACCCGCTTATCAAGAGGCATAAGGGAAATTATAACGGGAGGAAGAGGTTTATGACCCGCTTGCATGGGTGGACCTAGGTGGTCCCGAAGGTGGGCGGCCGCCCACCCGGGTTTTTCGGATTTTTTTTCTTGTGTTTTTTTTTTTGGACCTATGTATAATATTTAATAATAGAAGGTGTAATGTTTTGGGGGCAGAAACGAAAATAACCAAAATTCATTTCTCTTCTCTACACAAACAGAACAAGACCCGTGTTTTTTTCATTTAACCCTAACTAACAGTTGCTCTTCTTTGTTCTCTCTCTCACTGGTGGATCTATTAAGGGACGAGGGGGAGCGGAGGCTCCCCCTGAGATTTGGGAAAAAAATTACCGAGTATATTTTCTAGGGGTGCTATGTGTGAAGATAAGAAGTTAAAGGTAAAGAAATAAAGGTTTTCATAACTTTAGGGTGAGAAAAATAATATGTTGTAAAGTTTTTAAAGAAAACCCTACTCTCCTTTCCCATTACCCGCTGCGGTTTTTTTCTCTCTCTCAAATCATATGCCAAAGTTCCAGTCACTCACTTCCGCTGGACACCACCCAACCCTTTCTCGGGCAACTCACAAGCAATTATATTTCTCTCTACCATCGGACCCACCACTGGTTGTTCGTTATTGACGAGCGACCCGTCTCCTCTTCGCCATTGATGAGATGTCATTTGTTGATTTTTGGATCCACCCATGGCAGTCGTCATTTTTCTACATTAGGTATTCTTAATCTGATGATGTCTTGTTTAATTGTTTAACTATATTTTCCCTTTTTGTTTAACTGTTGTTAGAAATTATTATGTTCAATTGTTCACACTTATGAGTTGTGTTGTTTATTTTTTTTTATTCAAAATAGGTTGATATAACTGAAATTAACTGTATAATATAACATTTAAACAATTAAAATAACCAAAAAATAATCCCCCCAAAATTTTATTAGGCTCCAAATAACCCAATGTATTTTTAGAGCTAAAAATTTGTATAACACTCGAAATAACCCAAAAAAATCAGCTCGGGGGCTACCGCCCCTGAACCCCCAGCAATAATCAAAATTTTGGCTCCCCCTGGCTAAAAATCCTGGATCCGCCACTGCTCTCTCTACCGGTGGCGCAGCGGCAGCAGGAGCTGCAGTGCTACTCCTCCGGCTCCGCCCGCTCTTACTCCCCTCCGCCCGCTCCCTCCCGTCCGGCCTCCTCCTCCGCAGCTCCTCTCCTCCTCTGGATCTCGGTCTCAAGCCACCAGCTACTCCGCCGGCGGCGACGACGTCACTCTTTCTTCTCAGCACAGGTAATTTTTTTAATTTGTTGAAGTTTTTATTTTTTTTTTATTTTCTTGAGTTGAGTTAGTTATGTAACTATTAACTGAGTTGATTTTGCCCTCTTTCTTGAGTTGATTTTCTTGAGTTGAGTTAGTTATTTTTTAATTTGTTGAAGTTTACTGTAAAAATTTATGATAAAAATTATGATAAAGTTTATGATAAAAAAATTGAAAAAATATAGTTTATTGTAAAAATTAGTTGATTGTAAAAATTAACATTGTTAGTTTAATTTAAAAATTAGATTGTTGACATTGTTAATTTAATCTAAAAATTAGATGGTTGAAATTAGTTTATTGTCAAAACATTGTTAGTTTATTTTAAAAACATTGAAAAAAAAATTAGTGTGTTGTAAAAATTAGTTTATTGTAAAAACATTGTTAAATTAGTTTGTTGTTATTGTGATTTTTTTTAATATTATTTAATTTAATTAAATATTATTTTATTTTTCGCCCACCCGTCGCTAAAATCCTGGGTCCGCCACTGCCCGCCTGTTAAGACTCACATGCTGGTTGGGAAAAATATCCTTATAAACACGATTGAGTTTACGTTCATACTGAGTCAAAAAATTGCCTCATACACGACCTAAGCTGAATTACAAAATAAGACTAAAAAAAGGGGCCAAATAATTGAATTTCAGAGGACTTCCAATTGTTGGTAGTACCTGCTATGGGTTGTCATATTCGTTGTACTTTGTTGTATTGGGAGCGGGAATTTACGAAAATAATGCCATGACTGCTTTTCTTCATTTTTATTTTTTTACTATTTTATAAAAAGCGGCGAGTTGCTTGTTAGATTCTATGAGATGTTTGTTTGCTGAAATGGCTATAACTGAGACCCTGCAATGCAGCAAGTGTACAAATTTTAAAATTTTAAATCACTACTGGTTATGTAACATGTTGGCATCCAAGAGGTGTGTTTTAGAAATGACATGAAAACACGACATTAAATTGACCTGAAATTGACACGATGTGTTATGTTCGTGCTGGGTCTTTTTGACACAAAGTCGATATGTCGTGTTCGTGTCAAATTTATGAGTTGTATTAATCATGTCGTTTTCGAGGTAATCGTATTATCGTGTCTATATATATTTAATTGAATGTAAAATTTAAGAATCGTGTTAGTCGTGTCATTTCATGTTTTAAACAGGTCATGTTCGTGTGAAATATAAAAAAAATAATAAAAAATGAAGTCTTGTCGTGTAGTGTCGACCTGAAACATTACTCAAAAACACAAATTTTCATCCCTATCATAAGTTAAGAAACTTGGAGTTAGTTAATATTTGAGCTTAAGTAGTTTCTAAGCATGGTAGTAACCATTTATGTTGTGACCATCTTTTTTTTCTCTTTTAGCTTTCTTATATACTATTTCTATCATATTAACTTGGAGTTAGTTAATATGATGTGAATTATATTTTGGGTATTTTAGGCATTTTCTTATTTTGTTATTGTAATTTTTCTATTTGTTATTTTTCCATTTTTAGTGGTAGTTATTGGGTCTAGTGAGGGTCATTTTAGGTATTATGTAATAAAGAATGTCTAAGTCCATGTGATGTCACCCCATGATATCACATGTGACATATACATTTCTTAGTAGGCAAGTAATAGGTCCTTCTAGACCCTATTCCTATCCCTCTAAATATTGTACTTCTCATTTGGGGCAAATCAATTAATACATCTTATTTTATAGATTGGCTTGTTTGAGAATGCTCTTTTGTGTCATTGGCAAGTGTTCACATCACTTTAGCTATCTTATATAATATTTCTATGCATTTTTGGTTTACCATAAACATTTGTGTTGTGTCAGCATATGTTTGGTGCACTGGAAGCAGTCTGTACATCTGGTTTTACATTCTATTTACCAGTATTCTAAAAAACCCGCCTAGGCACGCCTAGGCTTGAGGCTTGGGAGAAACGCCTCGCCTTACGCTTTTTACACCTTATTCTTGGTAAAACTCTTAAGGCACACTTTTTTCTGAAAACAACAAAGGCTTTAGTGAAATGATAGCGCGTTTTAAAAAAAATTACTAAACGGACCATTATCTCGTCCAAAATAATCAAATAGTATTTTAATTTGCAAATATTCAAATATGTTTTTATGGTATGTACAATTTTAGTATTTTAATAGCCTTATTATGGTTAAAAAATATTAAATTTTATTAAAAAGGCGTAAACGCCTTTTCGCACCTTTTTACGCCTAAGGCTCGCCTAGGCCTCTAAGGCTTAAGGCTTCGACTCCACGCGTCGCGTTTTTTAGAACCCTGCTATTTACACACAAAGATTGCTTTATTGCTTTTTGCTGCTGTTCTAAAAGACAACTATAGCCTTATAGAGCAAACTCCCTGCTACAGAAGCAGTGCCACGATCAATGTCGTCTTCTCTTATATATCTATACTAGAAATCGTGACACACTTGATGCATGTGCAATTTCAGATTTTTTTTAACAAATCTTAAATTTTTTTGTATAATTACTGAAATAACTAGAGCATTCCTGTAATTTATTGGAAGGTCTTTTTTTTAACAAACTATAAATTGATGTGATTTTGTGTTTTTATTAATATGCTAGTGGTTCTGTCTAAATTGAATAATATATCGCAGTGGGTAATTTTGAGTGATAAACAATGATTTTAGTTTCTTGACGGCACTTAAGATATTTTATGTGCACGTCAAAATTAACCACCACGCCTTCCTCTAGCTTACTACTCCCACCATTCCAAATTAAGATTCTTTGTTTGAAAGTGAAAACATTTTGAGAAAATGATAAATTACTTCAAAATTATCCTCCTAAAAAAGTAAAAATCCTAAATACCTTTGGAATTCAACACGTGCACTTTTGATCATTTCTTTCTCATGGGTACTGCTACTATGGGTAACTTTTGGAATATCACCTCATTTTATATACTATTTTTAGAAACATCTATTAATTTGGGATGGACCAAAAAGGAAAACACGACTCTTAATTTGGGACGGAGGGAGTATATTACAATGTAGAGTGATAAGTAATGATTTTAGTAAGCTGAGGGCACTTTAGACATTTTATATGCTGACAAAAATAAACCACACCACCTCTTCCTCTGGCTTAATATATATTATTAAAAAGCAATTATCTTGACAAATTTAATATCAAAATCCACTGGACCAGTGCCCTTTTGTTGAGCACTATCCTTCCCTATTACACAAATAAACTCGTTACTTTTTCGTTTTACTAATTTGATTAATAAGATCAAGTTGATTGTTATAAATAAATTTCTTTTTGAACTAACTTGTTATAACAAGTTGTGATTTCTACGGTGTCATAATGGGCTCACACTTTGTTCCACCTGTAAAGCCATGGTACACAACCAATGTCCCAATTGTAGACAGGAGCTTGGTGATAGAAGATGTTTGGCATTAGAAAAGGTGGTCGAATCACTTGAACTTCCTTGCAAATATTTCTCCCTTGGGTGCCCAGAAATATTTCCATACTACAACAAGCTTAAACATGAGGTTGTGTGTAACTTTAGACCGTACAATTGCCCTTACGCTGGATCGGAGTGCTCGGTTGTTGATGATATACCGTGTTTAGTTGCTCATTTGAGGGACGATCACAAAGTAGACATGCACTCTGGATGCACATTCAATCATCGCTATGTCAAATCTAATCTGCGTGAAGTAGAAAATTCCACGTGGATGCTAACCGTAAGTATTTACTCTTTATTTGAATTCTTTTTATCTGCTATACAAATGAGATTTCCTTCATAAGATGGTCCTCCAAAATTCCTCAGTTTCTTATAACATTTTTTTAATTGAGTACCTCGTTAATTGGCGTTTTTAGACTTTGGCACTTTTTTTATCGCCGAATGTGAATGATTTCGTTGCTGATTGTAATTTTTTTCAACTTGGTACATTTAGTGGCGAAACTGTTTACACTAAAGCCAACAAAAGTACCAAAATGTAATTATGATCTTTAGTGAGATACTAAATCCAAAATTCACCCAATTGTTTTTACTATTCTTCTGCGCTATCGATTCAGTGTAAGGCACGGAATTTTTGGGTAATAGCCATTCATAATGGTTAGCAGAAATACTGAAAGTTTGATCCATGCATTTAGTAGGTCATGGGTAATTTGAATATAATATTTAAATTATTGAGAAGAATAGTAGTGTTAAAATGAGAATCATGAATATATTAATCGCTATTAGGCACGTGAACAATAAAACCTGTACACTGCAATATAATCTTATATCAGTGAGAAAAGAGTTTCCATTATCCATTAGATTGTGGTTATTTACTTTATAGTTAATATTAGAAGTGATGATTCGAGAGTCCTAGTCAAGGATGATGAGATTATGGAAAGATGGAAAGACTATTTTGAAAGGTTATTTAATGACGATAATGAGAGTAGATTAGATGTAGAGGAACTTAAGGAGACTCGAGAAAATATATTTTTTCACAGAATTAGGACAACAGAGTTTAGGATTGATTAAAAAGGATTAAAACAGGGAGGGCTTTAGGACCAAATGGTATCCCTATTGAGATTTATAAGTGTTTAGGAGAGGAAGGAGTGTCTTGGCTTACAAAATTATTTAATCGAATAATAATGACTAATAGGATGCTCGATGAATGGAGAAAGAGTGTTTTAGTAGCTATTTATAAAAATAAAGGGGACATGCAAAGTTACTCAAATTATCGTGGTATTAAATTAACGAGTCATACAATGAGACTGGGGAGAAAGTTATTGAATATAGATTGAGATTGAAAACAACCATATCCGAGATTCAATTTGGGTTTGTGCCTTGGAGGTCAATAATAAAAGCAATTTATATATTGAGGATATTAATTGAGAGATATAGGGAGAAAAAGAAGGACCTTCATATGGTTTTTATAAATTTAGAGAAGGCGTATGATAGGATACCAAGAGATATAATATGGCGGGTTCTACATAAAAAAGGGAGTGACTTATAGATATATTGATGTGATCAAGGATATATATGATGGGGCCATGATAATAGTAAGAACATTAGCAGGAGAAAGTAGTGAATTTTCAATTACTGTAGGTCTGCACCAAGGTTCAACACCAAGTCATTTTCTCTTTGCTTTTGTTATGGATGAATTGACTGGGAAAATACAGGATGAGGTTCAGTGGTGTCTGCGATTTGCCGATGATATTATTTTAGTGGATGAGATAAGACAAGGATTAATGCTAGATTGGAATTGTGGATAGAAATTCTAGAAATAAGAGGATTTAAAATAAGTTGGATTAAAACAGAATATGTGGAGTGCAATTTTAGTAGTAATTGGAGGACAAATGGGGGCATGGTAAAATTGGAGGGTCAAGAGATACGTAGAAATTATCATTTTCGTTATTTAGGCTCGATTATCCAAAAAGATGGAGATATTAGCGATGATGTTACTCATAGGATTAAAACAAGGTGGGTTAGGTAGAGAAGTGCTACCGGTGTATTGTGTGATAGGCGTATACCTTTGAAGTTAAAAGAAATTTTTTATAGGACGGCCATTAGCTCCCCCATGTTATGTGGGACAGAGTGTTGGGCAACCAAAAAACAAAATGTGCAGAAAATGAATGGTAAAAATGTGAATGCTAAGATAAATTTGTGGTAAAACTTGAAAGCATAAAATTAGAATTGAATGAATTCGCGAAACAGTAAAAGTAGCTCCTATAGAAGATAAATTGAGACGAAATCGACTTAGATGGTTTGGACACGTCAAGCGTAGACCAATGGATGCCCCCGTAAGGAACAATGATTTAATTAGTATTGATGGTAATGTAAGGGGTGGAGGTAGACCTAAATTGACTTGGTGGGATATTGTAAAAAAGGACATGATATTATGTGGTTTAATCAAAGATATTGCACTAAATAGCATGGACTGGAAAAATAGGATTTATGTAGCCGAGCCCAAATAATTGGAAAAAGGTTTTGTTGAGTTGGAGTTGAAAAAATCCCACATATTTTCTAGAGCTGATAATCCGTTTGTTTGTAAATCATTGACAACAATAAACCGATTGGGTGAATTCAGGAACTTTGAATTGTTTAAACTCACGTGGAATAGATATGGTAACAAACTAAAAAATTGATTGAAACTTGGAAGTGTCAGACTGAAAAGGAAGAAGAGCTTTAGCTATTTGAACTGCACGAACAACTTTGACTCGTACTGTCTCACCAACTACCAACTACTGGATAAGAAGTTAAACTTCCCTTACACATTGGATTCCGGAGGAACGTCTTCGTTAGGATCAGGGAATTGCTGCGATTCTTCCTGAATAGCCTGGATTCTCTCGTGGAGTATCACTTCGAAAGTTAGAAAGAGTTTCGGTTTAGTTAACAAACATCGAGTTTGAAGTCGAGGCGACATGGATACGAGACTATTGGAAATTTGAAATGAAGTTTGGAATCATTATAGTTGGATTCCTCCAACTCAATGAATGAAGGGAGGAGTATGAGGAAGATAGCTTTCTATATGGAGACACAAACAAAAAGGAAAAAGGAACCAGCCTTCAGTGGTAGATGCAATTATTTTGACTACTTTATTCCTATGAAACGAGCCAATAAAGAGTGGGGGAAGGGACATATTTGAGACTACAGACGTCTCTAGCGCTAACACAGAGCAGCTGGGGGTACCGCCCGAAGGACGGGGTTTTCATCCTATAGCCTACTCTCCTGTTGAGTTTTGGTTCCACTTAGAATGTTTATTGGACAGGGACATGACCGACTATGTTCTCGTAACATTGCCGAACTAGAGTTCACATTGAAAGTTATTCTACCTCATTGGGCACTCAACAGCTTCCTGAAGTGCACTTGCTCATCAGTTGCAACACTAACACACTACTCATCTATGAGTGAGGCCCTGGAGAGTATCCTGCCTAACTCCACTATGCTATTTGATTTCCTGTAGAGCTTGGGCCCATGCGCAAGCTCCTATCGCAAAGTTTGTCAGTAGCTTATTTTTTTTCTATAGCTTCAAAGCCAGAGGAAGTTTTCTTCTAATTTGAAGGTTTTCGTTGTAATTCTGAATTAACTTCTTCTGAGTCGCCGACACCAGATCAACCTACTGAAGTATAAGGACTACAAAAGCGAGAAAACAACGCTTTCATCGCACTTCATTCCTTTGGCTAGGCGATCTTCTAGTGTCTTAGAGTTTTAAGACAAATGAATATTCGATTGGCTAAGGAGTACAGAGTACAGTTTACATCGTACCTCACTTCTTCATTTTTTTATTTTAAGGCCGGTTGTTGGAACGACGCGAGCCGGGCCAGGTCTTGTTTCAGAAAGATGAAGGGCCCAAAAGTATAAATAGGGGATTACACTTTGGTCAACTTCTCTTTCATTGATACCGCTTTGATGACTAGCTTTGTAATCTCACCTAGTTTTATATACAATGTTTAGAAACAAGACTCTTAATTTTGGACGGAATAAAAAGGAAAACAAAAGTCTTAAATTTGGGATAGAGAGAGTAAAGTACTGGTTCAACTTCTCTTGAATATTTGGAATTTGGATTGGCACTATACGAGCTATCATGTAAGAATCATCCATCTCGTTTTTGAGACAGAGTGGGAACCGTCATTCAACCGGATCCTAATTCAAATTTGAAAGTTAAGAATAGATGTGTGGTGTAATTTGAATCGTAATTACCAGAAAATGCAAAAACCCTAGTGATTTACGTATTAGTACACACGTTCTGAAATATGGTACACTAACGTTCCAATATAAGCTCAAATTGTCGATCCAAGAAATGTTTTCCTATATATTGCATTGGGGTTGATTTTTATGAGATAAAATACAGAAAAAACATATTAATTGAATAATGCCTACAGTCTAATAAATATTATGTTGGGGGGTATCAAGAATAAAATTTAGCAAAAAAAAGTATAATATTTATGATATTCTTATTCGAGGTATTCACATGAACAATTTCACTGCACAAAATCTCAAAGCAAAGGTGGCTAAAAACTTGTGTTGCTTAACAATATTATAAGATTTTAATTGTTTCAAGTTTCGAATCAGTCTAGTAATTAGCTACTTTAATATATGAAAAATATAACAGATAAGTCCTGACAAATAATTTTTAGACACTAATCCACACTCAAATAATTTTTAGACATTTAAGGACAAACACAAACTCATTTACCCATTTCTCTCTCTTAATCTTTTCAAAACCTCCCCCTCTTCCCCCCCTCCCCACCCCGCCGCACTGTCGGAGCTCCGGTGAGGGCTGTCGGAGCTCCGTCGCCGACAGGGTGGGGGTGGGGTACGCTAGCGTGGACCTTTAAAAATAAGAGAGCATTGGGTAAATGGTTGTTTGAGGGACCTAGGTGTTTAAATAATTATTGTCTTGATTTTAGAGTCCAAAAATTGTTTACCAGGGACAAAACTGTAGAAATACCAAAATATAATCTACATAACCCTACTCCCATCGTACCGAAACTTTAAAGTATACGGCGTATCGCGTTCCATGATCCCTGTTCTAGGTAATATTGATTTTTCTAATTTTGGGTTTTTGTATATTTTACGGATATATCACAGTATCACTGGACTGCAATTTTACACTTTTCTCAATTATCATGGACCCTGATACATTTTTTGCCAATTCGAGTTTTCATGTAGGTCTTCAATTATTTTGGAAAGTACTTTTGCCTCCATTTTGAGGCGTTTCAGGTTGGCATGGCTCCCGTTTACATGGCATTTCTTCGATTTATGGGAGACGAAACGGAGGCTAGAAGCTACAGCTACAGCTTAGAGGTTGGTGGAAACGGTTGAAATCTCATATGGGAAGGTACCCCACAAAGCATTAGGGACAGTCACCGGAAAGTAAGAGAGACAGCCATGGCGGCCTCATTATACAGCGCAATATGGCGCTTTTTTTTTCGGGAGGAGAGAGAAAAGAGCTTAAGTTAAGAGTTACAGGGAGGATATGGAAGGAAAAATAGAAACCAGATGGTGGGGTTTGTATACCCAACCTATGTAGTTAAAATACTTGTTGTTGGGTTCTTTTAAGTCTCTTTGTTCGTATGTGATGTGTGGTGATTTTTTTAGCTAATGTTATTAGCGATATTGAGAAATTCTGGAATATGAGTATCTTGTAATGGGTGGATGTTTCAGATTTTGTGCATTGTGTAATAAGGTTATCTTCTGTCCTTTCTACTGATATTGTAACTTGATAAACCCTTTGTTGAAAAAAGGGCGTATTAATAAAAGTCTGTCTCTCTCTTTTTTTTTGGTACCACAGGAAGAAACAAAATAGCAAGACTAGCTGTGTGGTGGTGTGAGAAGTTATCCTCACACCACCTATCTTTGTAAACATCAATTTCAGTTCCATTCCCAAGGGACCATGTTATATTGTTAGTGAGAATATCTTTTGTTTTAAACTTCTCCATATATACGAATCTTTTGTTCTGGAATTCCAGCTTCTCGGGTTATTTTTAGGCGAATATTTGATTCTCATGACTTTGGCCCACAATGATTTGGTCTCGTTCATGAGACGCCAACCTAATTTGGACACGATAGCCTTATTGTTGTCATCACAACTTCTAAGGCCAAGCCCCCCGACCCTCTTTCGTTTACACACGCTTAGAATCCGAATCTCCCCACATAAAACTTCGATTAATTTTGTCAAAGTGGAATTGGATTTTCTTTGGGAGAATATTAATTTGCATACTATAGTTAGTAATAGTGGCCATTGAACAAGCATTTTCCTACCCGAAAGGGACAGAAGACTTGCTTTCCAACCCGCGATCTTCTTTTGGAACTTTTCAATAATATGCTTGTATTTGCAGGGGTTACTCCTGCCATGAATAACGGGAACCCCAAATACATTCCCAAGTCATGGGTGAGACTCATACCCGTGGAAAGGCTAAGTGAGAGAGCTTCCCGTCAAGGAACATTCGGGGACACATATTTTAGATTTAGAAAAATTAACTTTTTGCCCCGATATAACACATAATTCAATAAGGACCTCCATAATGGTTTGACAATTTTTGGGAGAAGCCTTGGCAAAAAGGCTAAGGTCATTCGCGAAAAATAAGTGTGTAATATACGACCATTACGGGATGCTTTAATCCCTAGCCACTCTTTTCTGGCCACCTGCTCCTAAATCAAGTTTGAAAATATTCCATACACATAAGAAAAAGATACGGGGATAATGGATCACCTTGTCTAAGAGCCCTTTATGGTATAAACCTGGAAAGTGGGGATTGATTTCAAAAGATGGACGTGGAGCTCCCCTTAACAAAACTCATTACAAGTTTAGTGATGTTAGGATGCATATTAAAATTCAGGAGATTCCTTTCTAGAAAACAACATTTAATTCAGTCGTAAGCCTTCTCGAGGTCAATTTTGACATGTACATGCATACGCATACAAAATAATATGACTTGCAATTTTTTCCCGAATAAACGATGTTATTTTGTTTTGAGATATTGGAGTTCACAATTAATATTAAAATTTACAATATTTAAGAAAATTTTACTCTAAATATATTTATTTAATTTTAATGAAATAAATGGGTCACGCTGGATTGGGCTCGTAAAGTGTTTGCATTGGGCTAGAGGGTTGAGTATATAATATTTCGGGTCCATTTGGTTTGGGGTATAATATTTTTCACCGCAGTGAAAAGTAATACGATAAAATATAATTTCACCTATTTAGAGTTAAATTTTGATCACCATTTTTGTTTAAAGTTACATACGCATTGGGTGTGCACTTATTCACAATTTTAAATCAATAAAAAATTATTTTAAATATGTGAAAAAATATTTCTTCATTTTATATTTCACCATGGTTACAAGTATTTCACCCTGAACCAAACAGACCCTTCAAGTCAAATCTTTCTTCCCACTTGCATTTCAACATTCTGCCGTAACGAGGACATAATATGAGTAAAATTAGGAGTGTCTTTACTGTGTTTATATACCTTGGGACATTGCTTAATGGGTTCTACGCTTGTTTTTACTATGTTTATCTGCCTTGAAAATGGAACTTCATGTTTATTTGGAAATGTTAATCAATTAATATGGATTAAAAACTTTTTTAGGGTAATTAGCATCACATGACACTCAACGCAAACCTGGGTTGGCCCAAGGGTAATCCCAAATTTTGGGTCGAGCGTTATCAAAATAATGTTCAAATTATAAAAAAAGGGGTGAAACCCTCTCATTCAAAACTTGTGCAACTTTTTACCCAAATAATAATTTTTTTTTAATGAGAAGTCCATCTCCAAGACTAAGAGATCAAAATATACTTTCAAAGAGGAACAATAAAATAAATATGTCACTATCAACTTCACTACTACCAGGGCACCTTATTTGGACATAACAACACCGTTACCGAAGACCACTCTTGCGAGCTCAGCCACCAATTAGAAATGAGAAAAATGCCTCTACTAAGAGCATCAGTAGTGGTGGGGGAAAAAGCCAACAAAATTTTAAGTTTACAAATTGAGAGATCTCGAATGGTGGGTAGAAACGGACAAATTCTGTAGAACGATTTGTAGTGGTTCTTCAAAGTTACAAAACGGGTGCAGAATTTGTAAAGGGTTCCTACGAACTTCTGAAGTTCGTTGGAATTCCTACGAACTTCAGATGTTCGTAGAGAGCATAAATAATTATTTTTAATGGGTATTTGGGTTCTTACGAACATCATTTGTCCGTAACATTTCCTTCGAACAAATTTTGTTTGTAAGAAAAGTTTTTTAAATTCCTACGAACAACATAAGTTCGTAGGAACTGATTTACACTTTTCTACTTTATTCCCATTGTATACTGATATGCTGAACGAAAGGTAAACTGCCTTTTGGTTCTGTAACTTTGCTTATCTTGAGCATCCACCATTGTGGATGCTCTAACTTCACCACGCCTAGTCTACCATTCTTATCTGGTCACACTGACCTTTATTATTAACATGTCTTCTTTGACCACACCACCACCATCAGTAACAAACCATTTTACAAGCTCACTTACCAACTAAAATAGACAAAATAAAAGGTAATTGCCAAGTTCATTACTATTGGCCTCTGATTTTCGATATGTTTTCTTTGACCAAACCACCATCATGCCCCAAAGTTCCAACTCCAGTAACCTCTAAATCATGAAAAATGAGACAAAATAAGGTTGTTCATTATGAATTTTTGAGGAATTTTACTGTTGATGCAAAAAACTAGAATAAACCTAATTAATTGATTACAGATAAATCAAGTAAAACAAATAAGACACAAGAAAACTTTTTAAAGTGGTTCGGCTCAATGGAATAGCCTACGTCCAGTGTTATGTATTGACTGCCTTGAGTTGTTTTTCGATCCCCTGCAATGAGGGTGATACAATGTATTTATAGCCGAAGGGGGATCTTGATCATTGTCCTGTGAAAGGATGGAATGCCTTTATTTATTAGGCATTTACATCAATACATAATGAGAATTAATTATATGAACGTTGTCGCTTCACAGGAAATACATGATGTAAGACCGCTGGTGCTTGGTTGGCTGTACATAATGACTTTTTGACCGTTGGTCGGGCTTCCCAGTTGGTCGGTCAACAAAGTTGGTCGGGCTTCCATGTTGGTTGGGTTTTCTATCATGCTGACTTGGATTTGTGCCACATAGGATGACACGTGCTGGCTTGTAATTGGTCCATGTAGGATGGTAAATTTTGGTATCAACAGAAGCCCCCAGTGTTTCATACTTGAAGTTTATGCGAAAGTGTGGAATATTATGCTTTGGCAGTAGCTCGGGCTGTTTGGTTGACTGCAGAGCTTCCAGACTTGTGAAATTTATTCACTTGACAGTTTTTGAGCGCGAATGACAATTTTGTAAATATTTTAAATTTTAGCGAATATTTTTGGGGTATCTTTGTCTTTTCATCTGTTAGCCGTCGTAAATCCAATCGTCGTTTGCTTTAATCATTACTTGGTCTAATTTTTTATGCGTCTTATAAAAAGGGCGGTAAAAATTTTGATCATTTTTTACCTCTTACTTCTGATTCTGTTGCTATGTTCTTTGCTTTCGTGCGATCGTTTTTTTTTCTGTCTTCAGTTCTTGCTAAATCCTTAACTCTTTGTAAGAATCTTTCTTCTCTTCTTCTTTATTTTCTTCATTATGGTTTACTTTATCGGGTCACTTGATAAGTTCAGAACTGATTTTAACATTCCATCTTGGGTTGTATTAGAACATCCCACTTTTCCTTCTGATTTTTTCTCTCTTGTTGAGGGTCATTGGTTCCCCCTATCTTTGTTGCTGAATGTGGCTTCACATTTCCTCCCAATCCCATGTGTTTGGAGTTTTGTCAATATTTTTACATTGTACCAGTAAGAGTGGCTCCTAACACATGGAGAGTTGTTAATGGAGTTTATAAGTTAAACCAAATTTATGGAACCCATCTAGGGATTTCAGAAATTATGTTTTGTTATAAGAGGGTAACTAGTGATACCACTTTTTAGTTGAAAACTAGGGCTATTAGTTAAGCTTTGGTCGTTAATCTCCCTGATTCTAATAGGAATTATTTTGGTCATGGGGTCGTTGTGAAAAAATGGCAACATGACCCTTTTATTGGAGGTGCCAAATACCAAGGACCTAGATGTCCACTCTTTGGCAATGAAATAGGTTATTTTATGTTTTAGCAAATTTGCCCTGTTTATATGTGATAAAATGTCATACTGACTGTTGTTTTTATAAATTATTTTACAGTTGAGCAAAAAAGAAAGTGCCCCAAGGAGAGTGAAGTAAATTTGAAGGAGTTGAAGTTTATCTGGAATCTTCATGAGGTAGTTGCTGAAGAGCACGTTAGGTCTGCTTCCTATCTGCTCTAGTACAAAAACATAATTTCCTCTTTTATTGCCAGACCTGTTGCATCTCCTGCTCTAGTAATTGATCTTGACCAAGAGGTTGTTGTTGATTCTGACACTCCTCTGTCTGAAATCATGAAGAAGGGAAAGTTTACTGATATCTACAGTGGTGTTGCTTCTGGCTCCCAATCATCTACTGAAGGAGCTAAGAGTAAAACAGGGGATGTTATGAAGACCCCAGACCCCAAGAGTCCAGTCCCCAAAGATCCAGCCCCCAAAGACCTGGTTCATAAGGGTGTAGCTCCCAAAGAGGTTGAAGTTCCGCTTAAGAGACTTAGGAGAGGGCTTGCAGAGAAACAAATCGATCAAGTGACCGACCAGCTGTCCTTGGTTGATTTTCCCTCATCTGATGTTGTTCTTCCAATAATTATTACTCCTAGGTTGGCTAGGAAGTTGATCAACTCTGGTACTCTTCCAGACTATAGGGGGTGGATGCTAAGCTCTCTAAAACGAAGGTCTCTGAATTGGCTGCTCAGAACCTTGCATAAGTAAGTAATTTCTATTATCTTGGTTTGGTTGTCATTTACATTCTTTATGTGCTCATTTTAATCTTCATTTTTTACAGTTCTTGGTACACTTCAATAATATTCTGGAGAAGGATGATGCAATCAAGGATTTTTCTTCTTCTTCTTCTTCTTCTTCTTCTTCTTCTTCTTCTAATGAGGTGGAGGAAGCTCTGTCAAGTTTGAAGAAATCTTCGCTTGAGTCTCAACAAGATTTGGAGATTGAGAGGAGCACTTGGGTGAGAAATTAAAGACAGCTAAAACGGATCTTCAAACCTTTGATACAAATGCCCGTGAAGCTGAGTGCATGGCTAAGGAGGCTAGGCTCCAGTAGGATGAAGTTGTGCGCGAGAAAGAGGAAGTTAAGCGCCAGAAAGAGGAAGCTGAGCGCATGGCAGAAGAAGCTGAGCGCAGGGCAAAGGCTGCTGAAGAGCTTGTGTCCTCTATCAGAGCAAAAAGAAAGGCTGTTGTGAAGACCTCCTTCAGTGCTAGTTGGGACAAGGGTTAGAACAAAGCCATTTCTGCTGCGTCTGCTCAGATTGAGTATGTGAAGCAAAAATGTTTCAGAAATGGTTGGGTTGCTGCCCTTCAAGAGTTGAACACAAATGGAGACTCTGAACTTTTTTAGAGGTATATTCATGGTCCTCCTCCAATCATTAAGGAAGATGTTGAAGATGAAGATGCTTTTGACGAGTCGTCAGTTGTGATTGAGTATGCTTCCAAACAACCTGAAGTCCATGAGTCTTCTATTCCCCCAGCTGAGCAAACCGAGCAACTCCAGCCTCCAACCCCTTCTTCTGAGCAGAGTAAGAAGGTTGAAAGTGATAGGGAGAAGGTGTAATGTTGTTCAACATTTTTTTTCTTCTCTTTTACTGTTTCTTTTTCCTTTGTTTTGATTGTACTTGAACTATCTATTATCAATAAAAGAACCTTTTGTTGTTCCTTTCTATCTTATATTGATTATACATGTTCTCCATTTTTATTGTTGATTGGTGATTATTTCTTCTTGCTAGTTTATTATAAAGATGGATCAATTGTCTTCCCATGATACCGAGCTACTGAGGAAATGCAATGCTTTTTTCAAAGATGTCCATATGGACTTGTCCGGCGAAGAAGTTAATCAGTTACTCGGTGATGATGCTTCAGAGGAAGTCATAGAATCCTATAAATATTTGAAGTACTTACTTGATCGGGCGGTAACAAATAATGTTGCCTCTTATGAAATGATAGAATAACTTCAAGAATAGTATAAGGAATCCACTACGTTGCTGCATCAGAGCTATAAGCAGAAGTATCAAAGTTTGAGTGTAGGTCGGGGATTTGATAAGTTTGTACTTGTTTATAATAAGAAGGAAGCTTTACTTAAGCTTGAAATTGAAGAAACTAGGACCATTGCACAACTCCTGGAAGAGGAGAATAGTACTTTGAGTAATGAATTGAATCTTCCAAAGTATTCCTCTGGAGCTATTGTTACTACTACCGATGAAGGTCATTCCTTTTTAGAGGCTGAGAACGCCATATTGAGAGATGAATTGGAGACCTTGAAAAACATCAAGTCCGCTTCTTCTTACCGAGCTAAAAATAAGGTTGGCCGAGGAACTACAGAGGAACTTAGGACCCAATAGGCCCTTGCCAACTAAGCTACATAGTTAAAAGCAAAGGATTGAGCTATTGCTGAGATGTCTCAAAAGCTGCATACTTTATCTGAGCAGTTATCTACTCAATCTTCTCAATTGGAGGCTAAGGATGGGGTACTGAAGAAACTGCAATCACAAGTTGATAGATTAACTTTCCAATTCCATAAGCAGCCCAAAGAATTTTAGATGGGTGGTTATAATGAATCTTTGGGACATTATGATGATAGACTCCAGCAAGCCCAAAATGAGTCCTACAAATGGGGTTGGATTAACGCTTTAACTGTGCTAAAGGTGGATAGGAATAATTTTATATGGGATTGGTATGATCCATTCTTGCTGGAGCTTGACAATCCCCCATTTAAGTTGGATGTTAATTGGGTACCTGCTCACCGTGTTCCCTAATGTTTGATTTCCAAGTATTTAGGGGATTACGAACTGCATGACGAGCTTGAGATCGTTCGTCCTCCTCATTTGCTTGACCGTCCTAGTAGTAGCAATATCAGGATGCTTTGGGATCTTAACTTCATAAACTCTCCTTTTACTTTGAATGATCCTCCAGCTGGCATGGATCGTGTTTCTAAAGCTGAAGGAAGGCATCCTGTAGAATGGATCAACTTTTAGTTAATCTTTGAATGTCTATTAATTTTTTCTATTCTTTGATTATGAATGGATCAACTGTTTTAGTTAATCTCTATTTTTTTACCGGTTCTATTGATACTCTTAGGATTATCCTAAGCTTTATACCAATTACCGACGCTTCACCATGGTTCTGCTAATGTACCTGAATTTTATAGTAATTGCACTAGTTACCTTGGTTCCCATGCGTGAGTGGAACATTAGTCCATCTTTTAGCCCCGTTTAGATGAACATTTGTCATCCAGGTCTTCATTAACCAAGCATTTGGGACTTACAATTTTTCCTTGCATGGTTTTATAAGCTTGATACCGACCAACTTTGTTGGTGGCCTTCATTGATGTCGACCAACTTTGTTGGTGTTTTTTTTATGCCGACCAACTTTGTTGGTGGCTTTATAATGTTGTTGACCAACTTTTTTGGTGGCCTTTGTGGATACCAACCAACTTTATTGGTGGTATATGTTGGTGCCGACCAACTTTGTTGGTGGCTTTATAATGTTGCCGACCAACTTTGTTGGTGGTCTTTGTGGATAACGATTAACTTTGTTGGTGGTATATGTTGATGCAGGCTAACTTTGTTGGTGTTTTCATAATGTTATCGACTAACTTTGTTGGTGGCCTTGGTGGATACCGCCCAACTTTATTGGTGGTATTTGTTGATGCAGACCAATTTGTTGGTGTCTTCATTATTAGAACTACTATCATAATGTTAGTAGTGCATAGCACCACTACTTTGAAAAAGAAAACAACAAAATAACAATTTTCCAGAAAGTCATATTCTCACTAATATTGAAGTGAACTGAGTATAAAACAACTATGTTTACTGATAGTATTTCTTTAAGTGCTCTGCATTCCATGGGTTCTTGAACTCTTCCCCTTCCAAAGTCTCAATCCTATATGTTCCTAGTCGAATAATTGTGGTAACACGATAAGGCCCGTGCCAATTGGCTTCCAGCTTATTATTCTTCTGAATAACCTTCTTCAAAACATAATCACCCTCCTTTAAGTTGCTCGGCATGACCCTTTTGTTATAGAAACATGCAGTCCTTTGTTGATAAGCTTCATTTCTCAGAGCTGCATCTTCACGGACTTCTTCCAGCATATCAAAATCCAATATTCTCGTTAAATCGCTAATTGGGGTATTGAATTTAAGAACTCTATGTGTAGGTAAACCTAGCTCAACAGGTATTATTGCTTCTGTACCAAATGCCAATAGGTAGGGAGTTTCTCCAGTAGCTGTTCTAGAAGTTGTTCGGTAATCCCACGGGATCGAATGTAGCTCATTGATCTAGTTTTCTTTTGTATTTTCCAACCTTTTTTTCAGCCCATTCAATAAAGTTCTATTAGTTACCTCTGTTTGGCCATTGCATTGAGGATGGTCAGGAGCACAGTAGATTTTTTGGACATTGGATTGGGTGCAATAAGCAGGGAATTCTTCATTGTCAAGTTGTGTACTATGATCAGTTATAAAGGCATAAGGTAAGCCATACCTACATATAATACTTTTTCAGATGAACTGATAAACCTTTTGATAAGACATATCAATCAATGCTTTGGCTTCCACCCATTTTGTAAAATAGTCAACAGTTACAACTAGGTACTTGAACCTTCCTCGGGTGGTTGGCAGAGGCCCGACCAAGTCAATTCCCCACATGGCAAAAGTCAAGGGTGAAGTTATTGGAGTTAAGAGAGCTTGGGGAACCTTGCGTATGCTAGAAAACCTCTGGCACTTGTCACATTTCTTAGAAAAATCTGCACAATCTGCTCGCATAGTTGGCCAGTAGTATCCTTACGTATGTATTCTTCGTAACAACGTTCTTCCTTCTACATGGGCTCCACAGGATCCTTCATGTACTTCTTCAATTACCTCAGCTGGATGCACACATCGCTGTAGACTAGCAGTTAATCCTCTTCTGTATAACACACCACCATCTAGCACATACCTTGCAGCTTTGTATTTCAACCTCTTAGCTTCAAGTGGATTAGCTGGAGGAATCCCATCTTCAAAATATTCTCTTATGGGGTCCATCCAAGATGCCCCCATATCAACTGCAATAAAGTTGACCATCAGATCTTCATTAATGCTCTTATTAGCAAGTAACTCAATAGGAATAGTTCTTCGTATTTTCATTCTGGTTGCTGAAGCTAACCGAGCAAGTGCATCTTCTCGGGCGTTTTCCAATCTTGGAATCCTGGGCATCTGAACTGCTAGCAAGGTGGCAATTACTTCTAAAGTTTTAGCCAAATATCTGGTCATTAGTTCGCCTTTCGCTACATATAAACTCAACACTTGATTTACAACAAACTGTGAATCACTGTACACCACAACTTACTCGGCGTTCAATGATTTAGCTAGATTTAAGCCAACAATTATAGCTTCGTACTCTGCCTCATTATTGGAGGCCTGGAATTGGAAACGTAGAGCGTACTATATATTTATCTTGTCTGGGGTAGTGAGAATGATTCCAACTCTACATCCATTTGCACAAGATGACCCATCAACATACAGACTCCATAGGGGGATACTGCTGTCAAACGCTTGGTTTATCAGAGTCCCTTGGTGGAAAATTTTATCCTTCACCTCCTCATATTTCTTCTTCATCTCTTGTACTCCACTAGGCGATTCTGGTTGATCTTTTTCTGTAGTCTCCCTTGCTTGGAGTTGGTCAGGCGTATCTCCAGTTGGTCTACTGACTCCTGTATATTGCTCGGCTAGAGTCCCTTGCTACTCGAGGACCTCTTGATAAGTGAATTATGCGATAAAATCAGCCACAACTTGGCCTTTTAAAGCAGTCATTGGTTCATACGCAAGGTCATACTCCCCCAACTCCACAACCCAATACACCAGTCTTCCAAATTTCTCTGGCTTGTGCAAAGCCTGCCTTAATGGCATATCAGTGTAGATCACTATTGTGTGGGCTTGGAAGTATGGCTTCATTCGTCTACTAGCATCAATTAAAGTCAGTGACAATTTTTTCAATTTGGGATATCTTACTTCTGCTCCTCGAAAAGCTTTGCTGGTGTAATAAAGTGGCTTTTGAACTCCATTTTCCTCCCTATCAACGCAGAGTAACTGCGGACTCGAATACTGCCAGATACAGATATAAATTTTCTCCCAACATTGGTCGAGAAAGTAATAGTTGTGCTCCCAATTACTTTTTCAACTCCAAGAATTCCCTTTCACATTCATCGTTCCATTCAAAGGTTTTTTGGAGTACCTTGAAAAATGGCAAACATTTGTCTGTTGCTCTTGAAACAAACCTGTTGAGTGCTGCTAAGCGCCCAGTTTGTCTTTGAACATATTTTTTACAGGTCGGGGACTTCATTTCGATCAGAGCTTTATTCTTATCTAGATAGGCTTCAATTCCCCTTAAATTCACTATATATCTAAGGAATATTCCCTCTTGCTCTCCGAAGACGCATTTGGTGGGGTTTAACTTCATTTGGTGCTTTTCCAATTGATCAAACGTCTGGCTAAGGTCGATAATATAATCAATAACTTTTTTTCTTTTAGTGAGCATATCATCAACATAAACCTCCATATTCTTGCCTATCTGCTCCTCAAATACTTTGTTCACCAGTCTCTGATAAGTTGCACCTGTATTTTTCATACCAAACGGCATAACATTATAGTAATAAGTTCCTCGGGGAGTGATAAAGGAAGTACTTTTTTTGTCGTCTGGCTTCATTTTAATCTGGTTATAACCAGAATATGCATCCATGAAACTAAGTAATTCATGCCCTGAAGTAGCATCTACGAGTTGATCAATTCGTGGCAAAGAAAAGTGATCCTTCGGACACGCTTTGTTTAAATAAGTAAAATCCACACATATCCTCCACTTTTTGTTCTTCTTTTTTACCATAACTATATTGGCCAACCAATCAGGGTACTTCACATCTTTAATAAAGGAATATTTTTGTAATCTTATCCACTTTTTCCTGTATAGCTTGGTTCTTCTTCGGGCTGAAAACTCTTCTTTGCTACTTCACAAGTTTGACTTCCCTATTGACATTAAGTTCATGACACAGAAAGTTTGCATCTATGCTTGGTATATCTTCATAACTCCAAGCGAACACTTATTTTCTTTGCCTCAAGAAAGCTGTCGATTCCTTCTTAAGAACTGGTTCCAATAATGCTCCTATTTGAGTTATTCGTTCTGATTTATCATCATTCAGAACATTTCTTTCTGTTACCTGCATCACTTGACCTTTTACAAGCTCAGATTCATCTCTTGGGTCTAAGGTTTCAACCTCAGACTCGTTGTTCGGCTCAGTTGTATCCACTTGATAAGTGGTTATTTTTTATTTGGCCTCCAACATATCTTCTTCCTTGGTAGAGGAATAAAGGCACTCCCGAGCTACTTTTTGGTCTCCTTTTACTACTCCTACTCCAAATTTGGTCGGGAATTTCAGGCACTGATGAAAAGTTGAGGGTTCAGCTTCGAACTTTTTCAGACCAACTCTTCCCATGATCATATTATAAGCAAAATAAAAAAAAATTCAATTACAAAGAATCTTAACTTCTCTGTCCTGCTCACCGGCCAAGTCCCGATCAACACATCCAGCTTGATAGTTCCTAGAGAAAACACCTTTTCTCCTGAGAATCCAATGAGTGGCCTGTGATATGGCTCTAGTTGACTGAGTTTTAAACCCAAACTATCAAAACATGGATAGAACATGATGTATGTCGAGCTACCATTGTTCACCAATGTTCTTGCTACCAATACTTCTTTCATCCCGACTCTAATCACTAAAGGATCGTCATAGGATACAAAACTCCTGATAAATCATTTTTGAAAAATCCAATTACGAGCTTATCCTTGTTAACTTTTCTTGGCCGCTCTTCCTCGGCGAGGTTGATACGCTAGATATATGAACAAGCTTGAGCCTCATTGAGATAAGCCTTCCTTTCAGTTGTGTGATCTCCTCCTCCTGCATCTCCACCTGTAATTGTGACAATCAAAAGATCCAAAACTGAGTGTGAATACCTCACGTTCCGATTGTCTAGATTTCTTGGGGAGATCGGGATCATCTTTTGGATCATCGTCGTGGTTCCTCTTCTTGTCTTCCCTATGCTTAATTGGCGATTTAGATCTCTGTCGACCTCTTCCTCCATTTCTTCCACCATTCTGCTGATCAACAAATATGTCCAGCTTTCCTCTTCGAATTAGTGCTTCTATTGAAGGGCAATGCAATGGTTGGTAGTATGACCATGATCTTTGTGAAACTCAGAATACTTGGACTTATCCCTCTTATCAGCAGGCAACCATAACTTTTCAGGATAACTCAAATCATTGTTATGCTTGATTTCCTCCAACACATGATGTATATCCACCGTCAAAGGAGTGTAATTAATGAATTTTCTGAGCCGATCTAGGCCTTCCTTTCCCTTCGAACTACTGCGCTCATATGATTATTGTGCTCCTTATTATCTGACTTCCCTTCTGCTTTTGCATCTGAATTCTTTTTAACAGCCATGGATTCCTCAACATTCATAATCTTCGTTGCCCTAGCTATGAATTCTGTCATCGTCTTTGGTGGATCTTTTTCCAGAGTATAATATAATTTATCAGGGAGTAAACCACTCATGAGAGTAGTGATTGTTGTCTTCTCTTCATAATCAATGACTTCCAGTTTCTCGTTGTTGAAATTGTAAACGTGAGTAGACAAATTGTATCAGAAAGTAAATCCTCGAAAAATCAGGATCACGCGATAAATTAGGGTAACCCACTCTAATACCAAGTTGTGAAAATAAGCGTGACTGTGTGATAATTGATTAAATTCGCAATTTTCTTTTTTTTAAAACTTTAATTCTTTTGCAAAGTTTCAAATTCAAACTTTTTAAATTTTCAGCATGGTCGTGAACTTTTTCAAAAATAGGCTCCTCATTAAACGGGCGTTCCATTGAAAAAATTGCGATTTTTCACAAACTTGATTTAAAAAAATCAATATCACACAATTTTGCGAAAAATAGGAATACGCAATAAATTAGCGCAACCTGCTCTGATACCAATTTGTGAAAATAAGCGTGACTGTGTGATAATTGATTAAATTAGCAATTTTCTAATTTGGCACACTTATTTAATTAGAGTCTATTTTTAAACCAAATTAATCGAGCCCCTAAACATGCATCTAAAGTGCGTGTGTCAACCCATAAATAAATAAAGCATGTGACACAAATATTCAGAAAAAATCCTCGAAGGGCAAAACCTTTTATTTCACTATAATTTTGTAAGAAAACGGCTTACACGAATTACAATGAAATAGGGTGACATACGAAATACCCGCAGGTGTCGGTTCCGATGTCTCGGCTGGAACTTTCCCTTTCCAGGAGGGCAGCAGTGAAGAAGATAAACGGCTTCTCCACAAGATGTGAACTTTATAAGGACTCCCTCCACAATAGCATGCAACTATCGGTTATAGAGCTCTCCCCACAAAGTATGAACAAAAACAAAATATGTTCTTGGGTTCCACAAAACAATTCACATAAAAGTAATTGGGATTTTGTGAATTAAAAATAAAACATTTGAACCCTTAAAATTGTTGGACAAAAACTTTCTGCCAAAAGGTGTTAAATTAAATCTGGGCAGATACACAAAAGTTTCAAAAAGATAAAACACTTTGAAGCTGAAATTGTTCTCCACGAAATACAAAGGCTGGCAGGTCTCTTTTATAGGAAAATTGAGTCGGTCAAAGGATCAGGATGAAGTCAGACGTGTCAGCCAAAAGTAGGGTCGTTCGAACGAGAACCCCATCTCGTTTGAACGAGATCGCGTGTCGTTTGAACAACTACGCGCGACATCCAATGTCGTTCGAACGAGATTGAGATCTCGCTTGAATGACCTTGACGTCGAAACCGAGCTACGTTTACTGCTGTTAGCAGTTTTTCACAAACATTTATAAAGCCTCTTTTTAAAAAACAAACATTTATAAAAATAATTTTTATAACAAAGTTTTATTAAAACCCTTTTAAAAATATCCCAACACTCTTAATATGAAATGTAAATGGAACTTTAAAACAATATCTTACCAAAGTTCATATTGTTGGGCTTGAATGTTAAAGGCAACTGGTAATTCGGATATGTCTTTTGTAGATGCAATCTTCACAATTCTTCGACGACTTGTAGTAGTATACGGCATAATTAATTGTGACGAACTTATTAAAAATATGTCCTTATAGAAATGAGTGATGTAATCCCTGGTACTTTCTCCTTCCTTTTATCATACACTAAGTAAATGAGCTACTCGTTTCACTAGTTTTGCTCCAAAGAAAAAATTACCAATGAATAGCTCGACTAGTTGTTGAAAGCAATAAATCTTCCCCCGAGGAAGGCTGTTGTACCAGATTTGAGCAGATCTAGTGATTGTTCATGAGAACGCCCTACATCTCATCTCATCATGAACAACATAGATATCAACAGCCGCTTGATACTGCTCTATATGGAGAACTGTTTCAGTCTTCCCATCATATTTGGGAGTGACTACTGGAGCTTTAAACTTGGTTGGCGTAGGGAAATCCACGATGGTTTGCACAGAGGGGGCCCTTTAATAAAACTTCTTCTTGGGGGGCTTTGGCTCTTCAGTTGCCCTTGAAAAATACTATATTTGGGTGATGAGGGCCCTCCTGGATAGTTCCTTGGTGGATCTATCCCCACGATTAGCGGGGTGGTGATCCATTTATTTTCTGACGAGATTGTGGATATCGTGTCTACAATGTCCCACCTCTTGATTTTGTCTTGTCGAACGACTCTCATGATCAGAGTGCTCCTGATTGCGACGTGAAATCCTTTATCGATTGCGAGTTTTACTCTCCTGAGGGCTAGAGGTTCATCTATGGATCTTTCATTTATCTTTGTGGAGCTCTCGCTCCATCATTTCCAGACGTCACTGTAAACGTGCATTTTCTTCCACTTGGAGGCGCGTGGCCTCTTCCTGCTAGTGGAGCCACTGTTCATATGCGTCGATCAACCATGAGATCTGAGTGGATCTAGATTGCTCGTTGATCTTCTTATAGTGTTATCTTGTGGATGATAAGGAGTGTCGCGAGTCTTATTGGGGTGGATTTCTAATCTCATCTTGAGCACCAAAAGACCATCTTGATTGTTGCCATTAAACGACAGAGGTGTACTGTGCGGGTGAGACATGGCTGTTTGTTAGTTCCAATTAATTTAAGAAAAGAAAACTCGTTTGACATGGCTGTTTGTTAGTTCTAATTAATTTAAGAAAAGAAAACTCGTTTCCCACATACGACGCCAATTGTAGGTGCAATTATCTTAGAATAAATTATTCCCAAAAAATTAAGACCAATCATAATGAAACCAGTCAAACGATCACACTGCACGAGTAATTACATGATTTGGTAATGACCTATATCCACGGGGTATTTTTCTTTCTTCTTACTTGTTTTTTTCTTCTAATAACTAGAATTACATGCCCATTTCTTCGGGGGTAAGGGTTACATTTATAGGGAAAGAAGAGATGGTGCTTTGCAAGTATCTGGAACTTGTTGATACAATCGTTGTTTAATTGTGCTGATCTTCCCCTGAGATCTTCACAGGTAGGATTCTCCTTCACCATTATCTTGTGCTGCAATCCTTTATCCAATCATGCCGGGCATGTATTTATTCGATTCGAGTTATTCGGGTTGTTCGTATAATTCCCCCTGTGTAACTTCTTATTAGTTAAATGTAATATTTATAAAATAACACGAAAAGTACCTAAAGATATATATAACTTCAAAATATCTTTTTCATAATTATTTTAATGACCCTACTTATATATTATAAGCCTAAAGTTTCTTAATTTCGATCCTGAAGTCTCACAAATATCATAAGATTATAAACTTTTGATTCATTTGTTATCAACCCAACTATCCCATTCTTTGAATAAGTGATAATTATCTGATATGATTTTTTTTAAATACTTTCACTTCTTAAAGTTTGTTTAACAAAAGATTGATCATAAAATATTATTGTATTGTTAAGCATCTCTATATTTGGACTCATTTTAAACACTTCATAATCAATCTTTAATTTTTAAAAAAGTGAAAATTGTGAAGGATCATCATATGATGACATTTGTTTAGCCGATAATGAACAACTCACGCTATTATGAAAAACGTAAAGTTTTTTCAGACTTGGAGTGTGATATAGTGAAGCTTTTAACCATAGTTGAACCTAAGGCTACAAAAGAGCTTATGTGATGTTGTATTGGGTACCCTCTTATACATATGCGATGAGTTACATGAAAGCAACTCCTGAAGTAATTTGCTTTATTTTATGGGCATCAGTATACATGAATATCATATGGAAATAAATCGTGCAAAGTAATTTTTCATTACTTCTAGTGTTAGAAGCCAAAAACTTACACTATCATTACATTATTCAAGGGTTTATATTATACAACATTTAGCATAGTAAAATTGTACTTTGTTATGAGCCTGCAATTCCATGGTTCAATTATTTATTATTATACAATGACCATTTCGGTCACCTTAATTATTTTTCATAAGACGTTGTGAATGCAAATGATAACTATCACAAATATATATATGGTGCTTAATATTCACCATTGATAAATACAATGTTTATGGTATAAGTGCAATTGTATTTCGATGGAAACACTTTTCTCGTCATTAGGGGGAGGATAAACCGTACCAGAAGTACAAATTATATTTAAAGAACGTTTCGTTCCTGAAGAACGACGAGAATTATCGTGGAATACTTCCACGTTGTCTTATACAATCCCTTGTATCAATGCAAAAATAAAGAAACAAAATTATATTACAACATCAAATGTCACATGGACTAGTTGCAAATGTGCTTGCCAAAATAATTGTCCCAGAAGGATAAAATAAATTCTATAGCAGATGAATTTATTGCACGCTAGAAGCGTGGCAAACCTATAGGTCCTAACTACTTAACTCCCCAGAAGTGGAGGTTATATAAAATTATGCCCAAATAATGCTCCAGAAGAGGTTATTCATAACGCTCCAAAAGAGGTTATGAACGAAAGGTCCACTTTCTCTAAAACCCCAGGAGAGGTTATTATCTATGAAAAGATACAAGTCCCTGAAGTGACTATAAAGCCCCTGAAGTTGGCAAATGTACCTAATATTAAATGAGATGTCTATGTTTTATACATATACAATAGAAAAGTGAAATCGCAAAAGATGATCATCGGTGATATAATTATATATATTGTAGCTACACAAAAATCAAAGTGCAGTGATACTATGAATACACGTCGACAAATAATATATTGGCCAAAATGAGAAAATGCCATGATGGCATAATTAGAGTCTCTTAATATACGTGGTGTATTTGGACCTATAGTAAACCCCCTAAAATATGTTAACCCTGAAGGTTATGAATAGGCGTTTATAAAAAAGTGAAGTGTTAAAAATCACTAAATGTGCGTGAATTATGGGATAAGGTTTCCTGAAAACTAAAATTTATTATGTACAAACATACCATCCTGTTTCGGTCGTAAATACTTTTCAGATATCTGACTAGCTTAGCAGTTTTTTAAAATATATTATGTGAGACTCGTGAATATTATAACTGCTTATATATATGGGATTTAGACAAAGAATACGCATAAAAATCCTAGAAGGATTTTCTTTACCTGAAGCAAAGATAAGGAGTACATAATCAAATGCTCTAAGATGTTCATTGTACATCAGACAATCCAAATGAATATAGGTACAACCATCTTAGTAAATATTTGTCTAAGAAATGGTATGAAAACAATCATATATGAAAATTTGCAATTAAAAAACATCCTTAATGTATGTGCTCCTGAAGAGCTCAACTAAAATGCAAACTATCCAAATAAGAAATTCAAAATTGAATGACCTTGGGATAACTAATTATCGTCTCGACCGGCAGATCGAGCACAATTTATGTTAAACTCATATCCATTAGTCAAATGGATTGAAAAGTCTTGCAATGCTTTAACATATATTAAGTATACAATTTTAGTATACCCATGGTCTCTGGTATTTGGATATTAAATTATCCATATCATCCTAAAGCAGCATGACAAATATAAATATGGTCCCTAAGTACTATATGTGCATGTTATTGTAGTATTTGGTCCATAAGTACCATACATGTACACAATGCATGATACTGGATATAATAATACAGTCAATATCTTGGCAAGAAACAATTACCATTGACTTGCATAACATGGGAGTAATATCAATCATAACACATGATATTTTATATTTAACCACCTATGTCCAATTAGTTATATAGATGCAGGTTATCTCTAGCATCCTCTCAAAGAATAATTAAAGAACTTATGACCTGCATCAAACAACATATGGTCCTGGTACTACTTATGAAGGCAATGATGTTTGTACAGCTCAAACTCAAAGAGACTACATCGAGGGAGAAATGACTAACACATTTCAGTTCTTCTACATATATGAACTACATAACACTTATGCTACTGAAGTCGAATAGATCCGATAAAGTGACATAATCAGGGGGAGAATCTAAGAACATGATTTTTTTGGACATATACGCGTTGTACTCTTTTTCATTAAACTAGGTTTTTTCCCATTAGGTTTTCTGGTTAAAATTTTTAATGAGGCAACACTAAGCGCGTCCAATACCGATTCAATGATCACAAAAGGTTATACTCGTTTTCCTTCACTTTGATTTTTTTCCATTGGATTTTCCTTAGTAAGGTTTTAATAAGGCAACAATCATTGAATGAGAGTGTTAAATAATGTGGCTTTGGCTTTTGGGTGGAGGTCCACTCACATTCTTGTCTTTTGAAATATCTCACTATATCCTATAAATAGGAGGATCCTCATATGATTTTGTACAACAAGTACACCCAATACTATTGAGACATAAAATATTCTCTGCCCCTCTCAATTCTCTACATGTCTTTTATTTGTAACATTTTTTATTTTTTTAATTATTTTTAACTCGTTTAGTCCCTCAAACACCCATTTGTCCCATATTGTCTTATTTTTAAAGGTTCGCGCCAACGGCACCCGTTATTTTTAAACTTATTTTTTTTAAATTTTACAACATTAAAATAATTTTTGTAATTATTTTTTAAACTCATTTAGTCATTCAAACATCCATTTACACAATATTCTCTTATTTTTAAAGGTCCGCGCCAGTAACACCCCTTATTTTTAAGCTTATTTTCTTAACTCATTTACTCCCTTAAACACTCATTTACACAATATTCTCTTATTTCTAAAACTTGACCTTTGATTTTAAACTTACGATTAAGACCCAATAAAAGTATGCCAAGTGGCTTTGATGGAAGTGTCGTCGCCAAAGAAGAGTATAGAACACAATCGTTGACCATTGAATTTATACACCCTTTCTTTTATGATTCTATATTTCTTGTATAAAATAAGAAGTATTCCATAAATTTAAGAGACTAAAAGAAATCCAAGGAATCCCTTCCCCTTCATACCTTGAGATGGAAGAAGATTATCAGCCCCTAATCAGTTACCACTCAAGTCCTAATGTTAAGCGCAGCAATTTCGCAAAAGAGAAAGAAAGGCTCATCAGGAAACTTCACGTCTTGGTTGGTAACAGGTAAATCAAAAACGTATTCCACCACCCCTCTTTCAAGTTTTAACATTTTCACAAGTTTGCTACTTGTCATAATATAGGTGGTCGCATATAGCTAGCTACTTCCCGGGAAGAACCCCTGCCGATATAAGGAATAATTGGAACACCCAAGCAAGGAGAACGATTCTGAAGCAGGTGGATCTCTTAGTGGCCCCAAAGGAATATAATCCAACTACAGAGTCTTTTTCCGATTTTGTGGAATATGTTTCTAAATTGTCTTACCAGGAACCTATAATTTCCGAAGGTCTGTGGGTTTTCTGGAGCGAAGAAGATTGCCTTCATTCTTCCTTTACAGGGCAAGTCCTATTAGCGCTTCGCCAAATCGGTTACAGTAGAGAGGATGACGAAGAAAGCCCAAATATGCTGGTTCAGTATTGGGCACCCACAATAATTGAAGGCCAGCGTTTTCTTACAACTTCACAACAACCTTTTGCTGTTGGCTATATTACGAGTTCAGTTGGCTCATATAGGATGCACTCTATGAGTTGTAAAATTAATGTGGACGGGGGCAGAGAAGAAGAGCTTGGTCCTATTGGCCGCGTTTTCCGATCTGGGGTCATTGAATCGAGTTCAGATGTGAGATATAGTATCAACGAGTATCCACTCCAAGATCTTGCTCTCCGTTGCGGTATATGGTCAACTTTGGCTTTGCCCGTGTTCCAATCTTCTAGCTGGAGCTGTGTTGGTGTACTCGAGTTCGTTTCCTCCTTTGATGATATAACACCTTATTTTGACATGATGGACAAACTCGCCGGAATCCTTGAGGTTTGTGCTTCCATCTAAATTGCACATTTGAGTATGTTAGAGAGCTGATTTCTTTTTTTTTTCTCTTTTGTTCCATTCCCAATTAATAGTAAGAATTTTAAAACAGAATATAAAATTAAGTGAAATTACATACTTACACATCTCATCCATACTTAAAAAAATATAATAGTTCAAGTCCATGCGTTACCCTTACCATTATGTGCGACACAACAATTGCTGCGGCCATTTTTCTCTTTTTGTTATTTCTAATTTTAATTTTGTTTTAAGTTCAATTAAATTCTATTTTTGGTTAAATTCGGGTGAATTTGGAGGAATGCCATAAATAAATAATTAAACGAAAACATAAGCATCAAAACCAAAAAATAAAAACTATAAGCATATGAAACAAATGTTTGGGACATAACATTTAAAGGGAAAGTAATAGAAAATACATTATTTTCTATTATTTATTTATGGCAAAACCTTATTTTCAGGAAATATCCCTGAAGGGCAAAACCTTTATTTCACTATGAATTAATAAATCGCAACTTACAATTACATAGAAAAATTTGCAATGGATCAACACGTAGCTAACCCACGTAGACGAGCAGTTTAGAACTAAGCAAAGAATCTTCATGCAACAAGATCCTCAAGAACACGTATTCCTCAGCAAAGAAACACACTCGAGCACGAAACACACTCGAGCACTCCTCAATGACACGCAGCCATAGAATGTAGATTTACCCTCTCTACAAGAGACTACTTCAACAAGATGGTATCTTGGGTTCCAAACAGTTCACATAAAGATTGGGATGTTTTGTGAATTGAAAAACAAGGTTTTAAACCCTAAAATTGAAGAAGACGAAGTGTTCTACCATTTGCAAAATACTGGTATCGAAAATCGTCAGGTCTCCTTCATGAAAACAGAGTGATTTAACGCGCTTTATATAAAAAATTTAAGGCGGCGCGTCGTTCGAACGAGATAGGATGACGTTCGAACGAGATCCCATGTCGTTCGAATGAGAAAGCGCGAAAAATAAATTTAATTTTTTATTTAAAAAATTCTTCTTTTAATCTTGAAAAATTCATTTTGACGAAAAACAACGCCTCAACACTTACAAAATATTTTAGAAAAATTTTCTAACCTCTTTTAAAAATTATCCCAACACTTTTAAGTGAACCGCAAAAGGACTTAAATACTTTCTCACTGAAATTAACCTTGCAGAGGCTTGAGTGTTGAAGAATCTTGATATTCGGATCCGTCTTGATGCATGTATGATCTTGAACAATCTTCGACGGTTGTAGCGGTATACGACATACTCAATTGTTAACGGACTTATATAAAATCATGTTCTTACAAATCTCCCCCTGTGTTTATGCCGGTACAAAATAAAAACATCCGAATTATCAAATACAAAATGCCTATACAAATCTAATACCCTCCCATGAACCCAAAACTGAAAAGGTACTAAACATGTAGAACTAGAACTTTTCTTCAAAATCTCCAACATCAAATCTTCAAGCTTTTCTCATCAGGGTGTGCAATCCAATAATCTTCAACTTTGTACCTACACACATGAGACTAAGCAAATACCTTCGTAACGTATCGAGTTTGAAATGAGATAAACATAAATCAAAACATAAAGATTCATCTCAAATCTCTCCCATAATGCAAAAACTCCCCCATAAAATCATAATTCGTTCTCTCCCTTTTTATTTGACCGAAATAGACATGAAAACGAAGAAACAAATCAAACATGGAGTTGTTACGATAATCAAGGTAAACAAACTACGATCACAACGAGATACTCAAAAGTATTTCACCAACTATTTTTGATATTTCAATTTTTTAAACAAAAATGCAAAAATAATTTTACAAAAATCACACACTATGAATTTACACACTATGATATATACTAATTTTTATAATTTCATTATATTTGTTGATTGCACATCGCTTGTGCATCGCACGGATTATATGCTAGTATATTTTGAATAACTATGTCTAAAATTAAAAATGATCCAAAACAACTAACGAGATTAATTTTGCATTTTTATGTAGTCTCGCAAGTTTCAATATTAGACGAGTTTGTTAATTCACATGGTAGCCACTTAATAATATAGTTGGCTTGGTAAGGAAGAAATTTGATGGTGAGGCGTCGTCGCCAAAGAAAAGTATAAGTCAACACAATCGTTGACCATTGGATTTATACACCCTTTTCTTTATCATTCTATTTTTCTTGTATAAAATAAGAAGTTTTCCATAAATTTAAGAGATTAAAAGAAGATCCATCAACGGGAATCCCATCACCTTCATACCCTGAGATGGAAGAAGAATATTATGCCCTAATCAATTACCACTCAAGTCCTGAGCTCAGCAATTTCATAGAAGAAGAAGAAAGGCTCATCCTGAAACTTCACGTCTTAGTTGGTAACAGGTAAATCCAAAACGTATTCCACCTCCCTTCTTAAGTTTGAACATTTTAGGAAGTTTGCTGCTTGTCATAATATAGGTGGTCGAAGATAGCTACCCACTTAAGGGGAAGAACCCGTCACGATATAAGGAATTATTGCAACCCCGAGCAAAGAGAACGCTTCTGAACCTCCTAGTAGGCCCAAAGGAATATAATCCAACTACAGAGTCTCCTCTTGCCAATTTTGTGGACTATATTGCTAAATTGTCATACGAGGAACCAAAAAGTTCCTATTGTATGTGGATTTTTTGGAGCGAAGAAGAATGCCCTCTCACTCCCTTTAAAGAGCAAATCTTATTTGCCATTCGCCAATATCCTATAATTAGATACGAAGACGAAGACGACATCTGAAATACGTTAGTTCAGTTTTGGGCACCCACAAAAATTGAAGGCCAGCGTTTTCTTACAACTTCACAACCACCTTTTACTGTTGGCTATCTTTCGAGTTCACTTGGCTCATATGTGATGCACTCTATGAGTTGTAAAGTTAATGTGGACGGGGCCAGAGAAGAAGAGCTTGGTCATATTGGTCGCGTTTTTCGATCTGGGGTGATGGAATCGAGTCCAGATGTGAGATATTACTCCATCAAGGAGTATCCACACAAAGCTATTTCTCTATGTTTCGGTATACGATCATCTTTGTCTTTGCCCGTGTTAAAATCTTCTAGCCGGAGCTGTGTTGGTGTACTCGAGTTCGTTTACACCTTTTATAAGACGGATTATTTTTATGACATCCAAGCCGTCTCCCAAAAGATTAAGGTTTGTGCTTCCATCTAAATTCCACATTTGAGTGTGTTCGATAGCTTAATCTTTTATTTTCTTTTTTTTTTGTTCCATCCCCCATCAATATAAGAATTTTAAAACATGATATAAAATTAAGTAAAATTACATACTTCCACATCTCATCTATACTTAATAAAATGTAATAATTCAAGTCCATGTGTTGCCACAACATGCCAATTGCTGCGAGCAAGGAGCGCGCGACAATTAAAATGCTGCAAGAAGTCATCATTTTTCTTTTTTTGATATTTCTAATTCTAATTTTGTTTTAAGTTCAATTAAAATTTATTTTTAGTTAAATTCGAGTGAAATTAGAGAAATGAAACAGATAATCAAAACCAAAATATAAAAACTGCAAGCATATGGAACAACTATTCAGGACATAACGTTTAAAAAGAAAGTAATGGAAAATACACTAGGGTGTGTTTGCGTGGTCCGCGTCATCTCAGGCGAAATGACAAGTGTGACTCATCTTGGCTGTCGTCTTTTGCCTCATCGAACATCTTATGGAAAACATCATGCTCCATCCGGATCGCATCACACTCGATATGCATGGGAGTAAAATCCTGCATAGTCCGCTTAATTGAGCCATGTGATTGAGGTACAACACCCATACTCATGAAAATCGTATGAATTGTGATTCAAAGTAGATGATTCAATTCACATGAAAATCGATTCAAATTATGGAGAAAATCAGTTAGGTTAAAAAAATCAGACTGAATCGGCCGATATGGGTGGGTGATTCACAATTCGGGTGCGATTCTTAAATATGGGTTGAGCTTGGTTCTTTTTCGACCTGACACTAAAAAACAAAAAAAATGTGTTTGGTATTATTTTTTAATCCTCTTACAGTACACGTGCTTCCTTATATATATATATATATATATATATATATATATATATATATAGAGAGAGAGAGAGAGAGAGAGAGAGAGAGAGAGAGAGAGAGAGAGAACCGCTCTTATGCGGTAATAATGAACCCATGTTGAAACGGCTTTAACTCACGCGTTTTGGTTTGGCCCCATTTCAAATATAACAAATCATCAAAAAGTCCCCCACCTTTTTTTATAAATACTTGTTTTGGGGAGAGGTTTATTTAAGACTTGGGAACAACATTTTTGAGAGATCTACTACAATAAGTCTTCAATTTTAAAAGCCCAAACACATGTTTAGATTCACCCAAACATCCCATATCATATTTGTGAATCATTGAGAAACCCATTTACCCATTTACCACTCTTGGAGTAAATCTTGTGGAGAAGGAGTCATCTCCATTGCTGATTCTTGGAGCTATTGAGGGAACTCTTATTGACGACAACAAACCGAGGCCTGTGGGTATTCGTCTGTCAAACACGTTGTATTTCTCTGTGTATATGTAAGTCGCGGTTTACATACAATAGTGAAATAAAAAAGTTTTGCCCCTTTTGGGGATTTTTCCTGAAATTTGTGTTTGTGATTGTTGAATTGCATGCTAGATCATTTTATCACTTTTAATCACTTAGATGCATGTTTAGGATAATTAAAACTGGTTATAAAAACTGAAGTTTAATTAAATAAGTTGTGACTTTGAACGAAGCACTCTCACATAATCTTTTCATTTTTAATGGATAAAATCTAAAAAAGACTACTGTATTTGACTGTCTGAAATTAATTTCTGCGATACTTTGTGGCGTGATATTGTGTGTATTAGTTTTAAGAGCTCCATAGATTTCGTCTTGACCAAATGATAAATATAATACACAAAGTCAATAAAACTCCAAAATAAACACACTTTAAGAAACATCATGTTAATGTACCTATTTGTCGACTTCTGATTTACTGAAATGATGGGCGCAAAGAAGCGTTAAGAGAAAGTGACTAATTAGTTTAAACTGAAGATAAAATCAAACATTAAACTTTAGTATCAAATAACTAATCCGAAGCACCACAATTTGATTTCGTTCCAAAAAAAACGTAAAAAATTTCACCACACAATTTGGACTATTTTAGAATGTTGAGTCAATCCTACTCTTTTATTATTGTTTGAACTTTATCTAGGCATAAGATCAAGGTACACAAGGTATATAAAAGAGTGTCAATGTGAAAATGTAACCCTCTCCGGCTCCACCCACCCAAAAAAAGAACATAGATAAAAGTAAAATTAAAAGTTCACTGTGATAGAAATTCTCAAGAAAATATGGACAAACTAATATACTACTGACCAAACAATTTTTAATTTATATCAAACCAGAATCTGCAACGATATTGGGAAAACACGATTTGTGCTCATCATAATTAAGACAAAGTATGATCCATTGTATTTGAAAAAACAACAAAAAGATAATCCTAGCCTGGAAATAAAAAAAGGAAAAGTATAAATTATAGACAACTACACATAATATTTACACGCTAAAAATATTATTCCCAAAATATGAATGGAAATTTGGAAGGAACAATCTCTTAAATACAGAAATAGGTATCTTTATGTTGACGTGAAAAAATGTAGGAAAATCGAGGCATCAATGTCCAAAGAGCTCAAAAGCATCACATTTAAGTCATTCATCTTTATAAGGTCCTATATTGAGAGTTACAAATAATCACATGCCCAATGTCCATCCAGTTATCCATAAGATCATACACTACATATATTAAAACAGAAATATAAAACATGAAGGGAAAACTTGATAAACATGTGTCTACACACAAATTAATGTGTTGTATATTCGTGACCTACTTATAGAGCAAATATACATCTTTTTTTCCATTTCAGTGAGTGATAAGGCTTCAAGTAATGTTATATAAAGAGGGAAATTTTAACAAACCTAATAGAAAACAATCATACATTAGTGGTTTGTGCCCATTATAGTAATTAAACTTGAACTATCTGAGATTTGAGAGAGAAAGAGTGAAGAAAGGTCATAATATAAATTGAGTCAAGAATAGAAAACAACCATAGAGTAGTATCACCTCAATTGTGAAAATTAGCAACCATAATCAAAAACCTTATTGAAAAACATTATGAATTAAGTTTTTATTGTAAAAAGTAGAGATATTACTAACAAATCAAGTCAGTATAATATGCTTACAGATGGTTTGATGAAGACAACATTCAAATACATCTATACACAATTTGATATTACTGATTAATTGAAATCATTACAAACATAATGAAAACACACAAAAAATTATATGTTACCAACTGAATTAACATGAAAAAAATGTTGGCAACAAAAAGAAATTGATAAAAATAAAGAAGAAAAATTAAACCTACCAAATCGGTGAGTTATGATGGACCGAGAGATAAATATGCATCAACGTATATTAATTAGTTTGATTCTATAAGAAAGATAAGAAGGAAACAAATAATTCCTTTTCTTTATTTTTATTTGTTATCTCATCCGCAAAGGGTTGTTGCTTTTACACTTGAGATGACATGTATCCATCCGTATACACGTGGGATCAAGGAGAATGAGCTCATAAATTCAGAAGTGACAGTGGTGTTACATACCACTTGTTCTAGAAAAGAAAAAAGTTTGAATGTGATGAGGTGTTGGTTATGCTATATCGAGACAAAGTGATTGTAGGGTAAAAATGGGGTGTTGGTGATATGTGAATTTATCCGTGATTCTTATTTAACGAGGAGACTTGGGTAATTGAATGATAGTTGCCATTGGTGACATTTTTGTTATGTGGTTTATGTTGATGGGTATATGATGTCGATGTGTGTGCTAAGATTTCTTTTTATTTGTTGTCTCACGACTCGATTGTGCCAAAATTTCCCTTCACCGAAATCTTTAAGTTTAAACCCTTAACGACCCAACAAAGAATTCTAATGAATGAAGAAATAGTTTAGAGAGGTTGAAAAATATATACGGGAGAGAGAGAAGGGGAAAGATCGGAAGATAGAGAGGTTAGAAGAAACGAAAAGGATAACATAGGTTTTGGGGAGGGAGAAATGGAGCAGTGGGAGGTTAGGAGATAAATAGGAACGTGTCCACGTGGATGCTCTAAAAATATAAGAGCAATTACTATCATATTCCGTTTTATAGTATAGAACTAGTTGCATCGCGCGGGTTAGGCGATTATGTATACGTAGTTAAAAATATACATGTGCTCTTGAAAAATGTTAGCATTATTGAATTATAACAATTTCATAACAATTTTTTATATACACACTATCACCACATGTGGGTTGTTACTGAAAAAACATCATTGGAAATAAGCTTAATATAAAGATAAAAATACTTTTACTATACGAGAATAATAGTAACCCGGGATGAATAACTCTCCATTACTGAATGTACATAATAGAGAGCACAAAATAATTGTCAATATATAGACATGATAAAGTTGGCTACAATCAAAGTGAGAATGATATAATAGCATTTGGAGTTCATGGTTCATAGCGGAATCAAGCATGATAGCCTTTTTGTGTTTGATGAAGAATTACAGCAGAAGGATGTATTGTGAGATGTGATATTGAATCCTGTCAAAAGGAGAGTATTTTAATGAAAATAGAATAATATGTATTAAACAAAAACAAAGGTATAGGGGTCAAATGATAATTATGAAAAAAATACAATAGGGTGCCTAAGACCCAAATTCATTTCTATAACTCAACCCCAAAACTGGTGTCCCGAGGCTCATTTATAAAAGTGTTTTCTTGAACCTTTTACTCAACCAACCCAACCTAACGTAGAGTATTTCATAGAAATATTGGATCCCTAAATAAAAAAAATCAATATAGCACATCTAAAAATCTCGAAATTTTGAAATTTATAAAAACTTCTTATGAGTAATAATAGCAAAGAATAAGTTTAAACCAATGGTTTGTTTCTAAGACAATTGAATTTCACAATAACGTACCTTAATGGGGTAGAAGAACAAACCTAACATATATGCATATATCTGCACATATGCATATATCTGCATATATGCAGCTTGCACATATATCTGCATATGTGCAGCTTGCATATATGCTGTATGTATGCAGATATATGCCTATATGTGCATGCATATATGCAGATAACAGGTACAAAGACATGAAGATACACTGCCTTCATTATTGGTTTAAAAATATGCGGGCTTCCTAGAGCAAAACCTATATGTGCCGCCGTAATGAGCTGCGTCGCATCCCCATTCTGCACCCCCACCATGAGATGGGCTGCGCCTCATCCCCATTCAACGTAGATACTCTTTGAAAAATTTAATGTGAATGAAGTTTGTACACAATCACATCGTTTTCAATTGGAAAGTTACCTCTGACTAAATGCATAACGGGAAGTTAGTACACAATCAAGTCATTTCCAATTTTGGCATTTCCTGTGAAGGAAGAAAAAGATAAAAGAAAATTAAAACATAAAGTGAACACATTAAAATATCAGATATCAGAAAAGTTTATAAATGTTAAATTGAATCAAAATATGATCTGCACTTTGAGTAACCTTACCACTAACAGTTGCAAAGGTTGAAAGTGAAAAAAAGAATGTTCTAGTCCCATTCTCCTTTGTGATTCAGTAGCTGAGCAATCTTCATATTGTCTATATCAGACATATTATGATCCAAAGCACCATTTCCTAACCAATCATCACATTTCAGATTGTATACACGTGTAACTGTTATATCTAAAACAGTTTATGCAGTATTACTTCAGAGTATGTATATACATGTAACTATGATATATGCAATCAATGTGTGTTTGAAACATTTTTTTAGAATGTGTGAGCATCAGTGGGTGTGGGCAGAGTTAAAATTTCCCCCAATTGAAAACGTGCAATGGTCCCTGATCATGTTGCCAATCTTTAAATTTTCTGACACTGACCTTAACAAGACTCTAAAAACGGAAAATTCCCAAGAAACACATCAGTTGCCCAATGTATTATTACCACTACCTCAAATTCTAACAATACCACAAAAAAATTCAAAATATTCTATATTTGGAAGTGTTAACATCCTCTTGGTTCATCCATGAAGCCAGTAAGTGCTCGAATGACCCATTCAAGCGGGTTAAATTGGGAAATATGGGGACAACGTGTTTTGTTGGAAGGAATGAGAGGATGTGAGAAATTAACCGGTTTGGTAAAGTGTTGATCCTATTGCCAACACTGATGCAATCTTCTGAAGTAGAAATATTTGGGCTCTTTGACGTTGCTGGGTTGACCATCTATATTCTGACTGAAAACCAACATAAATAAATATCAATACGCTATAATAACCATTATTAAGTATAAAGAAATATCATCATTGTATGTCAGTATACCTCTACCATCAATAAGTATATTAACCAATATAAAATATGTTTGGCCCTTTGTATCTAAAAGGGATATTCCAACCTTTCATATTATTTGGTTCTTATTAACATCTTACATTAGAAGAGTAAACCTTCATAACTCATTGAAGGTAAATTGAGTATGTCTTCATGTATTCTATCATAAAAGAAAAATGGTGTAGCATCTAAATGCGTATGTCATGCAAGTTCAAGGTAAATTGAGTTTAAATGACTCATTGAAGTCTCTTGGGGTAATACAACAAACACATGTAAGAGTATGCTTTGAATGAATGTATTATCTTTACTTCAAACATACCATATTAAAGCAATTGTAAGACTATGCTTTGAATGAATGTATTATCTTTACTTCAAACATACCAAACATACCATATTAAAGCAATTGTAAGACTATGCTTTGAATGAATGTATTACCTTTATTAAAAAAAATTAAACTATTGATGGTAGTTCCCAAATAGGGACCTGGAGGAAAAAATAATGAAGTAGTTAGAGAGAGAAGTTTAAATAAGAATTGGGTTCATAGGGCATTAACACAAACCAAGTTAAAAACTAAAACAAACAAAAATTATTAGATTTAAGCATATACGTATTTTATTCTCAAATACTCCTATTAATACCACCTAAGCCCAAACAAACAACTACCCCTAATTTATGTCACATTTCTGAGTCTGGCATAGAAGGATTCATATTATTTTGTTATTAATTTCACTCAATAAGTTAGAAAGATCATAAATGCAGTGGAGACTATAAACTAACTTTTGTTAATGGAAACGTGAAACTCCAAAAACACACGGGACATAAGTAGAGTTTACCTTTCATGATCTACAATGGTGTTGGAGACGGAAATATAGTAACGACAATATAAATGAAATTTCTAGCCCACAAAACAAACTATTTTTTATTATTCACACCTAACTATCAAAAAAATATAAATTCCGTATGACACAATAATATATACCTTTGCATTTTTGGACATGAGTAACAACTTTGTATATTCTCTTACTCCAGCAGAGTAACAAAAGCCCAATGAAGTCCAACATAACCTTCAAAAAAGCTACACATACATCAAAAGGTGAGAGTGAACTAATTAAGAAAATTACATGAATCAATTCAAACCCCCAAATAATAGTTGCATGAATTAACTTAACTAATTATATACCTATACATGAATCAATTCAAACCCCCAAATAGAGAGAGAGAGAGAGAGAGAGAGAGAGAGAGAAGGTTTACCTGATGTGGATATGTAAAAAAATGGATATAATTGGATCTGCAAAAAAACATTAAAAAAAGTTGTCAAGACCCATGATTCCCAGCCAAATATTCATCTATAATGTGTAATGTGAGCCCAAACCAAACCTATAGTTGAAATGTGTTTAATGTAAGCTCAAATCGAAACCAAGAAAACCCAAAAATCAAATTTCGAAACCCCATGATTCCCAACCAAAGATTAGGGTTGAAACCACAGTGGACATGAGTAGAAACCCCACAAAATCTCAATCGAATACACAGAGAGAGAAGGGTTACCTGATTGGGATCTGGAGAAGAAGTAAGGCAGCAGCGGGATTGAACCTTGAAACGCACAAAACCCTAAAAAGCATAAATAAAATTTAAATGCCTGGGTGTGTGCGTCCGTGTTTGTGTGGGGCGGTGAAGCGACGAAGAGTGGCAGAGGTGAGAGGCGTAGGGCGGCGATGAAGGGTGACGGCGGGTAGGGTTTCTTTGGGGAGGGTTATTTCGTTGAGGGTAAAGGGGTTGGGGAGGGAATGAAAGGAAGACGAGTTGTATGTTGAGGGTAAAGGTTTTTTTTCTTCATTTGCCATGTCACAATGGTATAATCTGAAATGGCACAATCCCAAACCATTAGATCGTCCCAAAAAATTCGTTCCCAACCGTTGATTTTTCGGAACAGTAAAACACCCCATCTCATATTATATATATATATATATATTCTCTGTTTTCCAATCAATTATTTGTGCACATAAATCAAAAACATAAAAAAATATTCCCAATGATATAAAGGTACATACAGTGATGATCATGTTTTTCTTTTAAGGCAAAGACATAAGAGTATCATTGAACTTGAGATATCATTGTGACACCCCGTCCAATTAAATACCGGGGATCAGTCCTTTATTAAATTTATAACAGAATGTTCGGTTGGTTCATTCTTAGCATCACTGTTGAAAACATTTAACATTATTAATCACCTAATAAATAATTAAGCTAGTGTCAAAACATTTTCCATTTTAAGTTATTCCCAAATAATCCATTATAAATTCCAATTGTTAGGACACAAACCAATTACCATACACATGAATAAAATAAATATTGGATATGAATCAACTGCTGAAATAAATAAGACTGGATAAAACATTCCAGTTCAAAGTCTCAAAACTAATAAACCATAATAATACTCCATCCAACTGAAATGAACTACTGAACTAAACTGATTCCAATTGTTAGGACACAAACCAATTACCATACACATGAATAAAATAAATATTGGATATGAATCAACTGCTGAAATAAATAAGACTGGATAAAACATTCCAGTTCAAAGTCTCAAAACTAATAAACCATAATAATACTCCATCCAACTGAAATGAACTACTGAACTAAACTGAGTACAATCTTTCTGATAAAGTAAAACTGAGGATGGGCGACACAATGTCCTAAATGAAATGTCTAAGATACTAAATCAAATGAAAGTGGAGGCGTCTAAGCATAAGGAAGCATGAGAACCTACAACTCCCACAACAGCTACAGCACGTCAAACTGTCTAACCGCTTAAGTCTAGCATCCCTGTGGCTGGCCACCGGATATAAATAGCAAGAGACGGGTCAAACCCCGATGTTGAAAAAATAGTTTTTAGCAAGTATTTAAAATTTGCAATGAAGCAAGTATTATGTGCATGATAGCTTTTCGAACTCTCACATGGCATCCTCACCTCTCATGTATTGTGCACGCCTAATGTACATCTAATCCAATCGAGCTGTCTGAATCGATCCTAACTAGATCATAGACTTATACCACCAACTATATCCCATAATATTAACCCGCATTCTTCCCGTACTTATATTAAATTTTTCTACATTTATTATTTTGAATAAGTGTTACCACACTAGAATTAAGTATTCACAACTTAAGTTATTTCAAGATTTCATTATCTAAATTATCTACAAACATCTCATGATAGATAATATCACAAACATATATATATATATATATATATATATACAATGCTACCTTATATATATATATATATATATATATATATATATATATACAATTCCTGCACCTCAAAACTATTGCACATCACAGATAGTATTATCAAAATTACCTACGCTCCCATTCAATCGTTGAAACTATTGCACATCACAAATAGCACGTGTCCAAAGTGCATATGTTCTGGGTACAAGTCAATAATCCCCCCAATGGGCAACACAGGATGCGACTGTCCACTACGCGAAAACCTCCTACCGATAGTAAGTAGCATAGGTATGTTATACACATAATAAATCACATGTAGGTATACGCACATCTTAACAAATTAATCGGTATTCACACAACCCGAATATAATAGTACATACGTAATATTATTATCACTAATACTCTCGACGTATTTATACTTTTACGTTCATACTCTCTCTCTCTCGTTAAAAGCTAAGGATAGTGCATCGCTAAAAAATCCTTAATTAAGTAATCCCAATATTACTAGTTAGTACTGATTTCATCAGCGTGTCTTATATTGCTCGAACTAATTATGTTGCACTCAGAGTATTGAAATCAGAAAATTTCCCAAAAATTCAACCTGTCGCTCGAACCAGAAGCACATCTCGCTTGAACGAGATACACGTGTCGCTTGAACGACTTCGCGCGAGATGATGATCTCACTCGAACGACTTCGTGCGGGATGATGATCTCGCTCGAACGACATCAACGAGACTTTGCGCGACCTGACCTGTTCGTCTTCAACCTCTAAACAGTTGCATTTTTCCATCATTAACAACCCTAAAACCTCTACTGTTCAATCCCAAACACCAAATCAACAAACCTAATTGATATCCTAACATGTTTAGATGATTTCTAGCAACCTAGAATCATTAAATCTTTATAATGCATCAATAATTTAAGAAATCCCCAATTTCTCATCAACAAACCCTAATTCATCAATTTAAGAGTTAATCATATAATAAACCCAGATTCGTTTCTCAAGCACAACATATAATTTCGGGATTCCTATTCTACATGCATAGGGATTCAATTTTTCATCAAAATAACTCTTAACCTATGAATTAAATTCTCTAAATTCACCCAATTCAATTTTAAATCATGTATTTGATTCCTATGCTAACATGAGCACAATTATTGCTAATAGGAAGCAAGTAATAAACACTTGCCTTGATTTCGATGGTCTGATTCGCTGGTGTAGATGGTATGACAACGTTCCTCGTCTTTCGATCTACACAGTAGGTGGTCTCGGTGGTGGAAGACGGTGGTTAATGGCCTAAATCCCTTGGACTTGGTTCTCTCTCACCCTCTGTGGCTCTCCCTTGGAACTTGTTAATGAAAGCCCTAATGTCTTCCCCGTACATGATTTATTACTCCTTTAATTTTCGTCATTAATAATACTCCAAAATTATAATTTACCAAAACGCCCTCCCGGGACGCCAGTTTGGCCTAAAATTGTCCCGAGACCCAAACTAAACTCCCGGATAGACTTTCCTGACTATTTCGACCCTTCCGGACACGTTGGTGCACTCAAAATGACTATCCGGATTACTTATAAATAATTCACTTTTTAATTCCTTTAAATTAGTCCTGACACGACTCGCACGCGCCCCCCGACTTAATTACCGAAACTGTCGTATTTTTCACTCGCGATAATTTTCATAATTCCATAATCACATATTAATTTATTTCACTAAGTAATATTTAATATAATGCATCAATAAATACTAACCCTTAATTCGCTAGTGAATATATACTTTAATCCGGATTAATTCTTAATTAATTCTCAAATTAAATTCAATTAATCCTATATTTTAAAATCATGAAAAATACGGGGTATTACAATCATTGGCGGAAAACTTTATTCATTAAACACATGGAAATACCATAAGTAGTTAAAAAAATCATTCTAGAAAGCTCACTTACAGTCATAGAACTTTGTAAAAGAATTAGTCGTATTCAATACAGATCAAAACCACGTGTTTTCTTTACTAAGAAGCTTTTCCATATAGTGCTTCTTCTTTCGTAAACACCCACTTATAAATGCATTTTCACATTCATGTAGTGCAACTCTAAATCAAAATGAGTTACCTATGCCACAATAATTCTTATTAGAGAATCCTTCTTGAAAACATAAGATTTGTGCACATAAACCAAATACATAAAAAATTATTCCCATTGATATAGAGGTACATATAATGATGATCATGTTTTTCCTTTAAGGCAAAGACATAAGAGTATCATTAAACTTAAGATATCATTAGCGGAAAACTTTATTCATTAAAACAAGTGGAAATACCATTAATTAAAAAGATTATTCTAGAAAGTTCACTTGCAGTCATAGAACTTTGTAAAAGAATTAGTCGTATTCAGTACAAATCGAAATCACGTGTTTTCTTTATTAAGAAGCTTTTACATATAATGCTTCTTCTTTCTTAAACACCCACTTATAAATGCATTTTCACATTCATTTAGTGCAACTCTAAATCAAAATGAGTTACCTATGCCACAATAATTCTTAGAGAATCCTTCTTGAAAACGTAAGCATAAGAGAAGGTTTCATTACATCAATTCCCTTTTATTGGATAAAATCTTTGGCTACAAATCTAACTTTATGTCATTCAAAATGTCCCTTTGAATCGTGATTGGTCTTAAAGATCCATTTTTCATTCTTTTATGTCATTAATTAGGGAAAATTGACCAATTTCCAAACTTTACTAACGCCCATAGATCTCATTTCATCATTCATGGTATCAATTCATTTAGTAGAATTATTACTATTAATGGCTCGTTAATATGTTACCGGATCATAAATATCCCATAAACTAAATTTAGATTCCTGTAAATACACCATATAATCATTCGGAATAGCTTATTTCATAGGGTGTTCCTATGATAAGTTTATTGGTGATACTCTTAATATGGGTCTCATTATGTGACTCATTATGGTGATGCCCAAATTTATTGAATAATCACATCCCTAATTTCGTTAGTCCCACTAATTTCACCATTCTTAATGAATCTATTATCATTGGTTTCAACCATTCTTGTTATATATTTAAAGCAGTAATACCTATATCCATTTATGTTTTTGGGTACCTAATAAAAGAATCACTAATAGTTATAGCGTCCAATTTCTACTCTTCTGAATTATGAATTAAGTCTCGCTATCGCTAGGGTATCCCCAAACATGCAGGTATCTTAAACTAGCTTAAACTAGGTTTCCATTCTCTCACTAGTTCAAAAGAAATCTTTAGAACTACCTTACGAAGACTCCTATTTAAGATATACACAACTATTTTAAGAGCATACATCCACAAGGATATAGGGTAATTAATAGTACTTAAACATTTTTCTAACCATGATCATAAGGGTACAGTTGCCCCTTAATATACACCATTACGTTGGGGCGTACCTAACAACTTCTATTGGGCATATATGCCTAAAATTTATGGAGTTTAGCTTAAAGGTCAGGGTACCCTGTCCCACCATAAGCACCAATGATTTTCCCTGTTCTCCATAATACTCTTTCAACTTCAATTACATAAATTTCAACAAAACTCATAAATTTAAATTTATCATACAAGGAGTAAATATGACAATAACGTGAAAATCATATGCAAGGGTAATGAAGTATGGGACATCAAAAGGTTTGCAAACATCTCTGTGAATACATTCAAAAGATCATTTATTTCTTGTGGCAACAATTATTGTGTGGATTATTTATACTTAATACAATCTGTATATGCAATAAAATCAGTAAATTTAACTTCAAGAGAACTACATACTTTACTAATTATTTCTTTCATCATATGGATACGTAAACCATTCGGTCATGCCACAATAGAAAGAAATTCATCTTTTATGCTACTTTTAGTTCACCCTTATAATGCAGGTCAAAAGATTTAACCAAATAAACCATCAAATACTTTTCTGCAGAGTTAAAATTAAAACAATTGTGTTTATCCGGTCCCACAAAATGTTGCATCCCGCTAGTTTTACCACTATTGTCTATATGAACCTCCCTCTTTATTAATGAGACATCTGGATCCCGCCTTAGTCAAACCGACAACCTCCTCCCAACTTCTAGACCGCTTGTTCTGCTTTATATTTTCAATTCTATTATCTCCCACATTGAGGTCAATAAAAGAGGCACCTGTCCTACTGTCTATAACCCGTGCTTCCCTCCCACGCTCCTGACGGAAAAGCTGTCACAGCCTCATCGCTGAGATTGTACTCATCGGGGCCAGACCTCAACTTCTCCTCCTTGTAGATACTGATGGTGCCGGATTGAGGCCATTCCTGGTGATAGCACCTGACCGACACCGTCTCAACCCAGATCGGAAGTTCAAACCACCAGCTCCAGACTACTATTCACACCTCCGGTATCTTTCCTTTCCGTTTCACCTGAATCCTGGCTCATCCCAGCTCTTTACCCATCTTGGTTTTTTCATCCATGTTTAGATATCCTCCACATCTGTCACCTAAGGCTTTAAAAACATCCTCCCCCCAAAAGTGGAGGGAGACCAACCACACCGGTCCACAATTTCTCCGACTTGCTTGGCGCCTTTAAACTACACCCGAACGGATGTCAACGATCAAACCAAACTAATTCTCCTAAAAATACCCAGTCTTTCTTCTACAGAATTCTATCCACCACCCGTCCTGACGTAAAAACGAAAAAAAACTTAGGTACGTTCAAACTCCGAAACTCCAACACCCCCAATCAGTTTCCATCTCTCCTTAAACCACCTCTCCAATTTCTAGACTTCAGGGTTATCAAATATGGGCTACCCACATGACCCCCCAACCGCTCTTTGGAAAAAATTCTCTCTTTATAAACAAGAGTTGTCTTCAATAATAAAGTCCCCCTTCATAGAAGTATATATACTCACACGTGTGAAGATGGCCATGGCTCAACTAATGTTGCTTGAAGAAAGGATGTTTTATCCGCCCCATTGTTTTGACTGAAAGTCTGCCTCTCCACTTGCCTCTCTACTTTCAAACAAGTAACCACCGATTCCACACTATTGAAAGAATCCCCAGCATACTTCTATTTGCTTCCTGCGTCCAACTCCGGTTGCTAAAACACACTCGATATTTCTCCTCCTTTATAACAATATTGAACTAAAGCACTTTCCCTCTACCGCTACACCAAGAAATTATCTCTCTATTCTTGTAATGTCTTTTCTTATAAAATCGATCTGATCTCCTTGATACCTACCTAAAACAAGTACTCAACCTAAACACCTCCCCCTATTCAAAAAACATTCTCAAGATTAACCTCTACCACGTTCACACAATCTGAATTGGTAGCTACTTTCCTTATGTTCCTTTATGAGTTCAAAGGATTTCCAACTAGCTTGGAAAAATATTCTTTTCCCTCTCTCCATTTCGTTCTTCATCATGTTCGAATTTTTTGTCACATCGTTATTTGATAATTATCTCATCAATTAATTAAGTTCGATATACAAACTATTCAAATAAAAGGGGGGAAGTAAATAGACTTTCTTACCTTTGTTTGGTGTAAATGAAAATCCTCCATTACCTTTCGAATCTCCTCAATTAGCTTGTACAATCTCTAAGTTCCTTCTTCTCGCTTTGCCTCCAATTTGCCGCCAATCTCACAATTGCTATTTCTATCTAACATTTAGGTTTAGGTTGAGGTTTTTAACTTTTGCAGTAATATGTTGGCTCAACCTAAATTAAGCTACAATTCGCAAGTCTCCCTTGGCCTATTTTTAAAATCATCTAAACTAACCCAAAACGCAACCCAATTTACTCCAAGCTTAGCCCAATAGGCTACCTAATCAATGGGTCAAGTTCTAAATATTTTTAACAATATTTGGGAGCTCTAAAGTCATTCCGAGTCTGACCCAACACCAAACATGTAGATCGAACTCAAGCCCTAAATTAACCCAATAGTCCAATTACTCGACAAGACCAGAATTTCATTAATATTATTTTTCACTTTAAAATTATTTCACAAAATTATTATTCATAAGCAATAATTAATTTCTACCAAAAACAATTTCCAAATAATTTTCGAAAATATATGGAGTATTATAAGAACTATTAATTTAGATGAAGTCAATATTTTTCAATTATTTTTTTTTTTGTGAAAAAAGGTGAAAAGATTGGAGAAAATTATCAATGTAAGTTAGATGAAAACACTACTATGTATGGAAAAGCCAAATGATCAAGCAAGGTACTTTTTGGGTTGATATGCGAACTAAGTCGCTCTCTTTAAGACGTTTCGCGACTCTATCCTGTTTGTGCAAATAGTGTATAGTCACGTCGTCCTTAGGACATAATAAGGTCATAATCACTTCCGTGTCAATATGCCTTGCACTGAAGACCAAAATTTATTACACTTCCAACTTTTTGCCTAGAATACTAACCAAAATGTGGAGAAATGGTTTAAGTAATAGGAAAAAACTCAATATTTTTTTTGCAAAGTAAAAATCCTTTGTTCATTTGTATATTTTTTATTCGCTTTAGTCTAACTCTCTTCTACTTCAATTGGATTAAGAAAAACATTACATACAAAATGTTTCACGCATGCTAAGCACTAAATGGCTGGCAGAAGTTTCAAAATATGACATTCAATGTATAGGTTGTAGTATAGGCTATGAAGGTTTAGACTAATTTTTTCTCCTATTTTGTTGGATAAATTCCAATATAATATAATATTTTAATTATATTATTGATGTTTTATTTTTTAGTTGTTAATATTTTATTATATTATTGGTGTTTTAATTTAAACATAGTTTGGGTTTTATTTTAGAAGGTAGAAACATGAGTAAATGGGTGTGAAAGATATGGGAGTGCTCAAAATTTCATATTGTCCCATATTGGAAGAATACTACAAAAAGTAGTGGTATATCAACTAAAGGACAACTAAGATTCTTAGTTGACAAGTCAAACATGAGGCTATGATCCTACGCATTGTGGTGCTGCTTAAGCACCACCAATCGCGACACGCGTAAGCGCGAAAGTGCGATTAGGAGACTTAGGGCGCATTGCGCGCTTTGATGCGCACTTGGCACTTTGCGCATGGTCGCTTGGAGCGTGGGAGCCTAAAGTTTTGACGAGGTAAAACAGATCAACGGTTGTGATTAAACGATCTGATCAAAGGGTTTAAAATCCAAAACGACTTGATCTGAACCGTTAGATGAACTCGTAATGTTTCGTGTAGGGGATGTCCATTCGCTTACGATGAGACGCCTAATCTGAACCGTTAGATCGAAGCTGTTCCAAACAGGCATGATCCAACGGCTGCTGAGTCGTTACATGATGCGCTGTGACTGTTGAAGGACAGTCACAAAAATGGCTATAAAAAGAGTTCCAGGGCTCTGTTTAAGACACCGAAAATTGCTAATTTCTCCTCTCTCCGTCCTCTATATTTTGGCATTATCAGATTACAAATTCAGAGTGTTCTCGGTTTGATCAAACTGTACATAGTTTGAATCGAACAACTGTTCATACACTACATTGTATCCTGAAGGCAGATTCTATAAAACCCATAGTGTACTCATGGTTCTGTCGCAAAAATAATTTATTCTTATTACTCCACTCAAATGGAAGGAACAGTGGCACAATCCATCCAAGTGATGAGTCAAGACTTAATTCGACTCGACCGTTTTGATGGAGGAAATTTCACCCGTTGGCAAGAGAAAGTTATGTTCTTCCTCACATCACTAAAACTAGCATACATTCTAGATGACAACCTTGAGCAAATTCCCGAGCCCACACCCAAAGACACCGAAGAAATAAAGCAAAAACGTGTGAAGAGGAAAGAAGATGAATTTATGTGTCGAGGACACATCCTCAATGCTTTGTCTCAAACTGTTTATAGCGCTTATCGAATGATTCCGACGGCAAAGGAATTATGGAAGACTTTGGAAATAAAGTATCAAAACGAGGAAGCGAGCAACCGTAAGTTTCTGATTTCTAACTATATGAATTTTAGAATGAGTAATGATAAATCTGTCGTTGCACAAGCACATGAACTCCAACAAATTGTTGGTGATCTTAAAGCCGCTGGAATTAATCTTCAAGATGAATTTCAAGCAGGGGTGATTGTTTCAAAACTTCTATCCTCTTGGAATGGCTTTGAGAAGAAAATTAATCATGATGAAAAAACTTATACTGTGGAATCCCGTCTTCGTCACCTTCATATTGAAGGTGATACTCGTATTCGAGAAAAGAAGGATGAACAAGGTGAGGGTCATTCAAAAGCTAATATGGTTGAGGATAAAAAATCTAAGATTACCAAAGACTCAAAATTTAAAGCAAAGAATGATTCAAAATTCAAGAACCAAAGTGCAAATAAGAAAAAGAAGGGAAAATGTTTCTTCTGTGACAAACCGGGCCATTATTCTCGAGAATGTCATCTTAAAAAGAAGGCATTTAAGGAAAAACAAGGGTCGAAGGAAACCAACAATGTTGAAGATCTTATTGCTACTGTATGCGACGCAAATTTAATTGATAATGAAAGTGGATGGTAGCTGGATACCGGCACAACGTCCACATATGCAAAGACCGATCTTCATTCAAAACACATCAAGAAATTGATGGAAAAGAAGTGAAGATGGCAAATAATCTTCGCATAAATGTAGTTGGGAAAGGCACTGTGGAATTGAAGCTGACTTCTGGAAAATCACTTACTCTAATTGATGTACTTCATGTACCTGATGTGTAAAAATCTTGTGTCTGGGGACCTTCTCAATAAGAGAGGTTTCAAACTAGTGTACAAGTCTGATAAGTTTGTCTTGTCAAAGAATGGCCAATTTATTGGCAAAGGGTACTCTTGTAATGACATGATCAAAATTAATGTAATCAGTAATATTAGTTCTGCTTATATGGTTGCGTCTATTTCTTTATGGCATAGTAGATTAGGTCATGTGAATTATAAAAGTATAAAAAATATGACTAATCTTGGCTTAATCTCGGATTGTAAATTTGATAACCTTTCTAAATGTGAAATTTGTGCTCAATCGAAGATTACTAGAAAGTCGTTTAAATCTGTTGAGAGGACATCCGAAATGCTTGATCTTATTCATAGTGATGTATGTGATATGAAGAGTAATATGGCTCGTGGTGGAAATAAATATTTCTTAACTTTTATTGATGATTACTCTAAGTATGCATATACATATTTGCTTAAAAGTAAAGAAGTTTTCGAGAAATTTTTTATTTTTAAAGCAGAAGTTGAAACTCAACAAAATCGAAAAATTAAAGTCCTACGATCCGATAGGGGTGATGAATATTACTGAGTGAGTTTATACAATTTTGTAATACTCATGGAATAATCCATCAAGTTACGGCGCCTTATACGCCACAACAAAATGGAACAGCGGAAAGGAAAAATAGGACTTTAGTTGAAATGATAAATGCAATGTTAATCAGTTCTGGTTTACCTTTGTCGATGTGGGGAGAAGCGGTTTTATCCGCATGTTATATTTTAAATAGAGTTCCATTGAAAAATAAGGATATTACACCATATGAACTATGGTTTAATCGTAAGCCTAATCTTAGACGTCTTAAAGTTTGGGGATGTCTTGCTTATGTAAGAAAACCCGAACCTAAAAGACCTAAACCAGGAAATAGGACTTACAAATGTGTTTTTATTGGATACTCTAGTAACAGTACGACTTATAGATTTTTAAATGTTGAAACTCTAGAAATCATCGAGTCGGTAGTTGTGCAATTCTTTGAACATTTAACAAAGTTTAGTACTTTGAATCAAGGTTTAGAAAATAATAATCCGACTATTGACTCCTCAACTTTAGAAGAAAATTCTCAACCAATATCTTCTTCGAAAACAACGAATGACGTTGAACCACGAAGGAGTAAAAGACAAAAAACTGAAAAAATATTTGGGCCTGACTTTGTTATTTAATTAGTTGAAGGGGATTTAAATGAAACTAAGAACAAAACTAAATTTGTTCTTAATGTAGAAGATGAACCGACAACATTTCATGAAGCGGTAACATCTAGGGATGATGTCTTTTGGAAAGAAGCAATAAATGATGAAATGAACTCAATTTTGTCAAATCAAACTTGGGTTATTTTTTATCTTCCCCCCGGGGCTAAACCTATTGGGTGCAAATGGATATTTAAAAGAAAATTAAATCCGGATGGTTCTATAAATAAATTCAAGGCAAGACTAGTTGCTAAAGGCTATAAGCAAAGACATGGAATTGATTACTTTGATACATATGCTCCTGTTGCTCGAATCACTTCCATTAGGATATTAATATCTCTTGCTTCTATTCATAATTTAGTTATTTGTCAAATGGATGTTAAAACTGCATTTTTAGATGGTGATTTAGAAGAAGAGATTTATATGGAACAACCCGAAGGATTTGTTTTGCCTGGCCAAGAAAAGAAAGTGTGTAAACAAGTTAAATCTCTTTATGGCCTTAAACAAGCTCCTATGCAATGGCATGAGAAGTTTAATAATATTGTTATATCCCATGGATATAAAATTAATGATGCCGACAAATGTATATATAGTAAATTTGAAAATGGTGTTGGTGTTATTATTTGCTTCCATGTGGATGACATGTTAATATCTGGGTCTAATCTCAAATATGTTGAAGAAACCAAAAGGTTTCTGTCATCAAAATTTGATATGAAAGATCTTAGAGAAGCCGATGTGATTTTAGGAATCAAAATTGTGAGAAAAGATAATTCTTTAGCGTTATCTCAATCTCATTATAGAGAAAAAGTTCTTAAAAGATATAATCATTTTGAACTTAAGCCAGCTGCTACACCAGTGGATCGTAGTATCAAATTAATGAAAAATACTGGGCGTCCTATGAACCAACTTAAATATGCTAGTATTATTGGGAGTCTAATGTATGCCATGCATTGCACTAGACAAGACATTGCTTATGCAGTGAGTGTCTTGTGTAGATTTACAAGTAATCCAGGACAAGAACACCGGAATGCAATTTCTAGGGTACGTAGATACCTAAAGAGGACTTTGGATTATGGCTTACATTATGTAGGATATCTATCTGTTTTAGAAGGATATAGTGATTCAAGTTGGAATAATCTTGAATCAAAATCCAAGTCAACTACTGGTTGGATTTTTACGCTAGGAGGAGCATTTATCTCTTGGGGATCCAAGAAATAAATATGTGTGTCAGATTCAACAATGCAATATGAATTTATAACCCTAGCAGATGCATGTAAAGAAGCAGAATGGTTTAGAAATATGTTGTATGATATTCCTTTATGGAAAAAGCCATCTCCTTCTATTATGATAAGTTGTGATAACCAAGCCACAATTTATAAAGTCTCGAACAAAACTTACAATGAAAAATCTAGACACATTAGTCTAAGGCATCAAATTATAAGAAAATTACTCAAGGAAGGAGTAATTACAGTCGACTATGTTAAAAGGATAACAGATCCTCTGACTAAAGGTCTTGTTAGGGAGATGGTATATATCACCTCAAAAGGAATGGGACTAGGATCTATTAAATAAACACAACTATATTTAATGGGAACCCAACTCATATCTTGAAAATATAGATAGAGTTCAATGTGGTACTAACAAGTTAAATTATAGTTATGGAACACTAGGAATTTTATACCAAAGTTCAATTCCTATGTGCCTAGTGTTGGTTTTCTGCATGTTAGAGGATGAAGGTCACTTCTTTATAAATCATATAAGTGTGACTCGCAGAATCACTAAAGTTGATTTACCTATACGAGTGTCGAAAGTGTGGCCTCTTTCTATGGAATCAAGACATATCCTAAAGCGCTCGTGAAATCAGGATTAGGACAAGGCCATAAAAGCGCATGCTAGAAGAACACTCATAAACTCAGAAATCGGTATGTGTGATAGTTCCGGCTAGTCTTAAAAGGTCCTTGGTTCAAGATACGTTCACCACAGAACCTTGATGAAGCTTTGAATTATTTACACTATATGGAAGTTCAAGTCTGAAAGACACTTCTCATTTATGTACTCGATTTTAGCGATAATGCCAAATGTTATTTATTGTCTTTTTGCTTTGCTCTCTTGTGTATATTGAAATTAGTGGGGGAATGTTGGATAAATTCCAGTATAATATAATATTTTAATTATATTATTGATGTTTTATTTTTTAGTTGTTAATATTTTATTATATTATTGGTGTTTTAATTTAAACATAGTTTGGGTTTTATTTTAGAAGGTAGAAACATGAGCAAATGGGTGTGAAAGATATGGGAGTGCTCAAGATTCCATATTGTCCCACATTGGAAGAATACTACAAAAAGTAGTGGTATATCAACTAAAGGACAACTAAGATTCTTAGTTGACAAGTCAAACATGAGGCTATGATCCTACGCATTGCGGTGGTGCTTAAGCACCACCAATCGCGACACGCGTAAGCGCGACACATGGAGCGCGAAAGTGCGATTGGGCGACTTAGGGTGCATTGCACGCTTTGACGCACACTTGGCACTTCGCACGTGCGCATGGTCGCTTGGAGCGTGGGAGCCTAAAGTTTTGACGAGGTAAAACAGATCAACGGTTGTGATTAAACGATCCGATCAAAGGGTTTAAAATCCGAAACGACTTGATCTGAACCGTTAGATGAACTCGTAATGTTTCGTGTAGGGGATGTCCATTCGCTTACGATGGGATGCCTAATCTGAACCGTTAGATCGAAGCTGTTCCAAACCAGCACGATCCAACGACTGCTGAATCGCTACATGAAGAGCTGTGACTGTTGAAGAACAGTCACAGAAATGGCTATAAAAAGAGTTTCAGGGCTCTATTTTGGACACCGAAAATTGCTAATTTCTCCTCTCTCCGTCCGCTATATTTTGGCATTATCAGATTACAAATTCAGAGTGTTCTCGGTTTGATCAAACTGTACATAGTTTGAATCAAACAACTGTTCATGCACTGCATTGTATCCTGAAGGAAGATTCTATAAAATCCATTGTGTATTCGCGGTTCTGTCTCAACCGGATTGGGAGAAATTTTGCCTAAAAGACAACGTTCCCAGAACGTGCCTTACAGAAATTAATTTCTTATTTCGTTCTTTCCATTATAAAATTCCAACAATTTTGTGGGATGGGTCTTTAAGAGTGAAAGATATGAGGCCTTTCACATCGTGATACTTGTTTCTCCACGTGATTGAATACCCATTCTTTCGATTCAAGCATTTATAGAATTCACTATTCATATGCTTTTTGCAATGAATGATATCCTTGAATTTCTATTTTAATAATTTCTATTTTATAAAATTAACACCGGAATCTTATAGCCTTATTTTTCGGCATAAGATGACGGAATCGACTCCTAATGTGCAATATTATGTTCCATCCCGAATTAATAATAAGTTTTCGCATAGGTGAAATTACAAAGTTACACATCTCACGAATACTTAGTGAAGAGTAATCATCCAAGTCCATGCGACACATTTCAAAATTATTCATAATTCTAAGGAGAATAAATGTGCAAAGTTAAATTTCTTCATTAAAATGTCTCACTTTTAAATGAGAACTATTGATTTGGACGGAGGCGAAAATAGATGAAAATATTAGAGCAAATTATCAATGTAACTGAGATGAGGATACTACTATGTATGATAGGGGAAACTAGAAGGGAAAGATATGAAAATATCAATATGTCACCCCCCTTAGTAATAAAAGAAAATATCATAGCATCACTTATAATTAGACCTGCCAAATGAGGAAACGACACAATAACATGACACGAACTGATACGAAGTTAAAAATTAGTGGGTGGACCATTAATGGTTTCGGGTCATGTCAGTTCCAACCCGATAAAATACAATAGTTAACAGGTTAGATTCGTGTTGACCCCTTCACCTGTTAAGACCCATTAAAAATTAATAATAAAAAATATTGTTGGGACTTCTAAATCTTTTATGTAGCTTAATGTTAATTTCATTATAACAGATTTTATTAAATGAGACATTCAGTCATGTTAATGAACCAATGGGCCTAATCGTATTTAATATTGGGATAATGTGTCAATGTGTAAGTGGTTCAAAATAACGAGTGAACACAACACGACACATTAAGGTAACATGTTGGGTTTGAATATGTTTTTTCATATGATAAAAAGTCATCTGTTTAGGCACAAACGCGATAAGATCCGAATATGATAAAAACAGACACAAATAGGACCCGTTGTCAGGTCTACTTATAATAGATATGAATGAAAAAGATAATAGATCATTTGACCTATGGACCCAACAAATTTATCTAATTTATGAATTACAGTTTCACACCCATTGTTGTTCATAGTATACCCTTGCCCCCATTGTGAACGAAAATCTTCCTTGAGTGGTAAATGCCATATAAAATGTTCATTAATTATTGGATGCGAACTTTGAACTGGGATAGATTGGTGGGTGTGAAATGTCACGTGACTCAAGAAACTACACCGCCAAAGCAAGTAAATTTTTCTGAGAATTCTTTTCTTTCTCATGAAAGATTTGAAACTTTCCTGGAGAAACCATGCATAAATTTCTGTGGAAAAACTATGGGAACATTTTCATTTATTGTTGTTTAATCGAAAAATTATTTTTTACTTTAAAAATTCAAAAAAAATATTGACAATTATTGTTATTCGCTCCAAGACTTCATTAATTTTCATAAATTGATATTTTTCCAACAATTTTCTTGAAAAATATCTTTCATTTGAAGCATTTGGAGACTCCTTACCTTTACTTTTTCCGTTTCCCCATATTCCTTGCAGAAATCAGGTCTCGAAGTTCCAGGTGCGGATTATGACATTTATTATGCAAATCTTGTAAGTAGCAATAGGAATGGAAATGCCTAATACATATTCTTAAACTATTTTCAGTAGTCCCTTCTGGAAAAATTGTTAACTTGCCGGTACTTTCGAATGAGCAATCAGAAATGATATTTCAAAACATAAATTATAAAAAGGTGTTGGGAGAGCTGTGTCAGATTCATGAATTACCTCTTGCTGGGACCTGGTTCCCATTCAGGCATGACAGTGCTGTGCCATGTGGTGGGGATATGGAAAAGAACTGCAACAACTTAGACATGATCTGCACTAGAGAAGTAGTTATGCCAGCGCTCTGCAGATATTTTAATGATGATCTCTATTATGCCTATCGTCATTTCCTCTTAAGAAGAGACCAGGGGCTTGTTGGGAGGGCACTTTTATCACATAAACCGTACTTTTGCAGAGATATAACCCAACTCAGCATCACTAAGTACCCCTTAGCACACCATGCACGCAAGGCTGCGTTAAATGGTTGTTTTGCAATATGCTTGCAGAGTACCTACACTCCACATGATTATCTTGTAGTAGAGTTATTTCTGCCCCCCGACAACACAAATAATGTAACTCCGCAGACTTTGTTGAGTCCACTATTGGCAACAACGCTGCAGCTTTTCCCAACTCTAAAGGTTAGTTCAGGAGAAGAACTGAGAGATATATTATCTGTTGAAGTTATTGAAGTTACCACAACTGATGAACGTAATCATACTATAATATGTGAAACTACGACATCTTCACATATACTTGAAGCCTTGCAAAATGAAGGCGAAGCAGTGCATCTGGATTCACCAGATCAACAATTGATCGTGGAAGATACCATACAGAATATAAGGGATGTTATCGGCGCTGAGAAAAACAACTCAACTGTTATGTTAGAAAAAAAACACCGAACAACACAAATTTCTATTACTCTCGAGGATGTCGAACCACTTTTTGGAATGAAACTCGAGGATGCTGCAAAGAAACTTGATGGTAAGTCTTTGAATTAACTAACTTTGTTATTATGATAGAGAGATTGAATTGTTCTCTAGATATCTCTGTGATGGAGATAAATATGAGTTTTTTCTAATTTAGCATATCATTGTGCAGTTAGTCGGTCTTCATTCAAGCGTGTACTTAGAGAGCTTGGTATTGAAAGGTGGCCAACCCCGAGAAGCAAGAATAATCACTCCACTTGTAATCTTAAAAATGCGAAAGGATCTGTTCAAGGTAATGAGGAACAAGTTTTGCAGTCTGCTAGGCCGCCTAAGAAATCCAAAACTGTTGCCCACACTGTGACCATAAAGGCAACATGTGGAGAGGATATCATAAAGTTTCCGCTCTCTGTTCAATCTGGAATTGCAGAATTAAGGGAAGAAGTGACAAAGAGGCTAAATTTAGAGCTTCCAACTTTTAGGCTCAAGTACGAAGATGATGCCGGTGATTTGGTTCTAATGACCTGTGACGAGGACCTACAGTTTTGTATAAGTAGCTTCAGCTCATCGGACTGTCCAATCAAAATGTTGGTTCTGGCCTCTTAAATTATAATTTCGATACGATAGTGAAAGTTTTCTCCCGTTTTCCCTTTAATAATTACTGTACTCCCGGAACAACAATTCTAGTTGTCTTGTGTCTTCAATTTGATCTTTGCGCCATGAGCCATGTAAGTCTCATTCATTAATTGAAGATGTCTTGAAATACTTAATTTGCTAAATTTGATCTTTGCATATTTATTACATAATGTCAATTCCACCATATCTTAAAATAATAAATTTGTGGACTTGTCTTAAAGTGGTGGACTATATTTACAAGAGCTTTTCAATTTGCACCGAGTAAATATGTACATACACTTTTACATAGTGATGTGGAGACCATTGGTTGCGGAGAAAAAGATAAAACTTTACATTCTTCCTTTAAGATGGGGAGTTTAAGAATGCTACACCCTTAACATTTGATTGTCAACCTTAACACGGTTTTTGTTCTACCATTTTTTTTCTATAAAAAGGTATTTTATAATCTTTTTAAGAAGTTTTTTTCATAAATAAAAACTATTTTCTTAAAATAAAAAATTGACTTTTCATAAATAAAGATAGGCACAGTTTTTTCTAAAATAATAAAATGAATTAAAAAAGTTTCTGAAAACGTTGAAAAGATCTGAAAAATAAGAAATTTTGGAATATCTTAAAAAAATTGTTTGTTTTAAACCGTAGGCTTTTAAAAAAAGATCAAATATCAAAAAGTCCGCCAAACATTTTTTAATACACATTTAGTCCAGTTTTTTTTGTTTTGTTCCAAAAAGTTAATATTCTCTTATTTTTAAAGTCCGAACAAGTGGCATGTTGAAGGACTTTTTGGAAAAAAAAGAGGCTTGGACTAAATGTGTATTAAAAAAATGTTCAAGGGCCTATTTGGTACTCCTTTAAAAAAAAATATTTTAATATTTTATTATAAATCTGTGCATATTTTAGAAAAAAAATTGTGCTTATTTTTATTTATAAAAAGTCTTCTTTTATTTTAAGAAATGGTTTATATTTAAGAAAAAAACTTCTTAAAAAGATTATAAAAAACGTGTTATAAAAATAAAACTTCTAAAAAAAAGTTTACGTCAATTTTTTATAAATGAAAATAATGTCCATTTTTTTTATAGCTTTAACTCATTTAGTCCCATAAACAAATATTAAAATATCATTAATCCAAACCATTTATTTTCTTCGAGAAAGTCTCTCACCGCCTAAAAACACTCAAAACAAGGATACACACAAACCCATTTATCCGGTCCCACAATTGTCGGAGCTTTGGTGGGGGTCACCGGAGCTACGACAGTGAGAGATTAAATGGATTAAACTATAAATAGGTATTTTTTTCTTACATATTGTATTTATGTTGGGGATTATGACCCTTTTTAATTAAAAAAAATATCCATTTTTTTAATATATAAAATATCAATGTGTTAAAATCAAATGAACACACAAACTCTCCCTTTTATTTTTCTCTTTACTCAAGCCAACTCATTCGGTACAATTCTCGATAAAATTGTCTCTGTGCAAATAAAATCTCTATTTACAAAGAACTATGTATGACAATATGCATCAAAAACTTGTTTCTAATACCACATTCATAGTGTTAAACAACTTTTCAACATCTTTTTTTCCCCTCTTATTCATCCCCACCAATTTCCCTTATATAACATAATGGGTTCAAAATAAGTTTTGGCCCAAACTTGAAGATAACATTCTCAAACAAAGAAACCATTCAAAAATGTAAAGTAACTATTGGATAAGTACTCTTAGATACAACACATAGAGATCAATGGAAATGATTCAAAAATAAAGCAAACTTGCGATTCAAACAAATATAAGGAGACTTTGAGAATAATTTTTTTAGTTACAAATACAAAATAAAAATGACATAGGCAATTTGTCAAACATCTATTAAACAAAAGTGTATGGTGTTCTTGTATGGAGAAGAATTATCGAGAGATGTACACATACCACAATATGAATTTAATGATCATATCCAACATGAATTTATTATGTGATTTAATGTATATTCATAAGAATAATAATCATCCACAACATACCTTAATATATCAATAGAACATCTTAAGTGATATTTTAAAAAATCACTAATCGTATCATACAAACATTTCTCAATTTTGCAACTCTCTATACATAAATTTTGGACTAACTTCGCTTTAGAAGAAGTTTATTTGTTTGCATATTTGCGAAAAAGCAGAGAAAAGAAACATTCGAAAAGATTTCAACGCATAATCTATAATTTGCTTGTATGATTGGGTTTGTCATCTCTGAGTTCACCTTCATCATCTACCGAGTGCAAACTAATATTTCCTTAAAAAATTAGTTCGCCCTCGTAGTGCCACTGATGGTCTTTGACTACGATGGAGGCGCCAGACTCGTGTAGATACTAGAATGGTTCTATACGACTGGGATCGACGGTTTCCTCACCAAACCTACAAGATCAAGCCATTAAACGAGAGAAATCCAAACATTTTATGTCATCTTAATAATTTGTTATAATAGATGGTTTTTATTATTGATGATACGAGAAATTGGACACAAGTCATTCTCGATCAATAAGTCAAGTGTAAAGTAGACATAAAGCAAGTAAAGATAGACAAAACACAAGATTGGTTCAACTATTAAAATGAGCCTAAGTTCACTTGGGTGCTTCACTCTCATTATGTATGTAGTGTAATACAAGTTTTACAATTCCATAATAGGCGTACAAGAGATAGAGAGAGAGAATAGAGGAGAATATATGTAACTGGCTAGATAAACAACCAAGGATGTGTCCTGCTAGAGGTTGATCCTGCTGTGGCTGCGGCAAGGGGTGAGCCCCCAAGTGTAGTGATCTCTAGAGAGAGTGTGGCAGGACTTCGGCAAGTATTTCGTCCTCTGGTCTCCCTGACTATGAGGTGAGAACCTCTATTTATAGGATATATAAAGGTGGTGTCACGTGTTTAGGACATGTGACATATGGATAAGTCTGAAGAATGAGGGATCCTTCTAGAAGATGGACAAATGTCAAGTATCCGTTGTATGAGTAGGGGCTGTGTCCTGTTTGATCCCAGGCAATAGCCAGTCTGAAGGGTGCTGCGGCTTGTTTGATCCCAGGCAGCGACCAAGTACTGGAGCTGATGCCGCGACCTGTTGAGCCCAGGCAGCGGGCAATTTTGGCCAAGGCTTGTCTGTGATCAAGCCTAGTAAATGTAGAGGGCTGCGGCCTGTGCCTGTGTTAATACTGACGTGACCGTAGGGACTATATTGGTTATATCAATAAGCCACCAAGCCATAGTGCCAAGAGGTGGAGAGTTGGGTCTGCGATTGAACACTATGACCCAGCTGGGTGTCAATATTTTTGTCTATCTCCAAATGCTGCCATTAAATGTCTATCTCCAAATATTTTTGTGCCCAACACGAACACAAGTCGGGTCTTTTTCACAAGAAGTGTCGTGTTCGCGCCAAAATTATGAGTCGTGTTATCGTGTTTTTTCATGTTAATCGTGTTTTATTCGGATTTTCGTGTCTAGTTATGTTTAATTGAGAGTAATATTTATGAAATTGTGTTAGTCGTGTTGTGCCGTATTTTATTTAGGTCGTGTTCGTGTTCGTGTCCAAAAAATCATTTAAAGTTTTTTTTTTGGTGTTGGGAGGGAGGTCACTAAAATGTTGAAACACAACTAAAAAAATTAACTTAAAAATAATTTTTTTACTATTTTAAAATATTAGCCCTTAACTAGTAGTAAGTAACTAATTCTTAATATATATATATATATATATATATATATATATATATATATATATATATATATATATATATATATATATAGAGAGAGAGAGAGAGAGAGAGAGAGAGAGAGAGAGAGTAGTTGCTTCTTACTCGAACTACTTTGTCTATATTGAAATATATAATAATGGGTATGAATTGGGTCTAACAACAAGTGGATAGGACTGTTTTAGCGCAACAGAACAATGGAAATCTAGTAATATTCGGTAAAAGAGATGCAAAAAGTACCCACATTCAACACGAAAAACACTGTCAATTTACTTACAATGTATTATTAATTTCCGTCAGGCTATGGGGTCATCCTCCATCAGCAGCTCCCAATTGATCAAATCCTCAATAGGCACCCAAATTCTATGGACTGGTACAGCAGCTTCCGCTCCTCCCCCTCCTGCGGCACCTGGTACATGTCCCCCCAATGCTCCTCCCCCGCCTCCATTTCCTCGTCCTGCTCCCATAATAACTCCTCCGCCGCCACGTCCGACCCCAGCAATCAGGAACGGATCTAATCCGCTAATGGCCAACAGACCATAAGGTCCCCCAGTGGGATGCAGATCCCAACAGAGGGATTCCCAGTGGCACACTGATATAATATTGTCCCTGACTTCAAAATTTTGTCCGCGTATCTTCGTACGAAGTTTTGACAAGGGTATATGGTTCTTAATTGCATTCAACACATTTCGGAGATTGGGGAAAATACACCCGACAAATTTCGGAAAGAACGCTTTAAAATGATTTATGAGTTGTAAAGTTAATGTGGATGGGGGCAGAGAAGAAGAGCTTGGTCATATTGGTCGCGTTTTCCGACCTGGGGTGATTGAAGCGAGTCTAGATGTGGAATATTACTCCATCAACGAGTATCCACACCAAGATCTTGCTCTCAGTTGTGTTATACGGTCATCTTTGGCTTTGCCCCAGTTTGAATCTTCTAGCCAGAGTTGTGCTGGTGTACTCGAGTTCGTTTACACCTTTTATAATACGGATTATATTTATGACATACAAGCCGTCTTTGAAAAGATTAAGGTTTGTGCTTCCATCTAAATTGCACATTTGAGTGTGTTTCATAGCTTATTCTTTTCTTTTCTTTTCTTTTTTGTTCCATCCCCCATCAATAGTAAGAATTTTAAAATATGATATAAAATTACATACTTACACATCTCATCTATACTTAATAAAATGTAATAATTCTAGTCCATGTGTTGCCCTCGCCACTATGGACAACACACTAATTGCTGCGGGCAAGAAGCGCACAACAATTAAAATGCTGCGAGAAGTCATCATTTTTCTTTTTTTGATATTGATATTTCTAATTCTAATTTTGTTTTAAGTTCAATTAGAATTTATTCTTGGTTAAATTCGGGTGAAATTAGAGAAATGAAACAGATAAATAATTTAACGAAAACGTAAGCAACAAAACCAAAATATAAAAACTGCAAGCATATGGAACAACTATTCAGGACATAACGTTTAAAAAGAAAGTAATAGAAAATACACTAGGGTGTGTTCCCCTGGCCACTATGCATGGTCCGCGTCGTCTCAGGCGAGGCGAAATGATAAGTGTGACTCATCTTGGCCCGTCGTCTTTTGCCTCGTCGAACATCTTCTGGAAAACATCATGCTCCATCTGGATCGCATCACACTCGATATGCATGGGAGTAAAATCCTGCATAGTCCGCTTAATTGAGCCATGCGATTGAGGTACAACACCCTATGCTCGTCAAAATCGTATGAATCGTGATTCAAATTAGATGATTCAATTCACATGACAATCGATTCAAATTATGGAGAAAACCAGTTAGGTTAAAAAAATTAGACTGAATCGGCCGATATGGGTGGGTGATTCACAATTCGGGTGCGATTCTTAAATATGGGTTGTTTTCGACCCGACACTGAAAAACAAAAAAAACGTGTTTGGTATTATTATTTAATCCTCTTACAGTACACGTGCTTCCTTATATATATATATATATATATATATATATATATATATATATATATATATATATATATATATATATATATATATATATATATATACAGAAAGGATCTCATGCATACCCAGTTTGCATACCCTCCGTGCGGACCATTTTTTTAAAATAGTAAAAAAAATAATTTCGGGCTGATTTTTTTTTTTATAGTTTCTAAACATTTCAATAGGACCATAAAAAAAAATTCAACTCAAAATGAATTTTTTTGCTATTTTAAAAAAATCGGTCAAACTTCGTCAGTTTTTAAGTTGTTTTTAACTGACAAAGTTTGACCGATTTTTTTAAAATAGCAAAAAAATTCATTTTGAGTTGAATTTTTTTTTTATGGTCCTATTGAAATGTTTAGAAACTAGAAAAAAAAAATTACATCAAAAATATTTTTTTACTATTTTATCAAAATTGGTCCGCGCCAGCGGTATGCAAACTGGGGTATGCATGAGAACCGCTCTCTCTCTCTCTCTCTCTCTCTATATATATATATATATATATATATATATATATATATATATATATATATATATAAAGAGAGAGAGAGAGAGAGAGAGAGAGAACCGCTCTTATGTGGTATTAATAAACCCATATTGAAACGGATTTAACTCATGCGTTTTGGTTTGGCCCCATTTCAAATATAACAAAACATCAAAAAGTCCCCCACCTTTTTATAAATACTTGTTTTGGGGAGAGGTTTATTTAAGACTTGGGAACAACATTTTTGAGAGATCTACTACAATAAGTCTTCAATTTTAAAAGCCCAAACACATGTTTAGATTCACCCAATCATCCCATATCATATTTGTGAATCATTGAGAAACCCATTTACCCATTTACCACTCTTGAAGTAAATCTTGTGGAGAAGAAGTCATCTCCATTGCTGATTCTTGGAGCTATCGAGGGAACTCTTGTTGACGACAACCTGAGGCCTGCGTGTATTCGTCTGTCAAACACGTTGTATTTCTCTGTGTATATGTAAGTCGCGGTTTACATACAATAGTGAAATAAAAAGGTTTTGCCCCTTCCGGGGATTTTTCCTGAAATTTTTGTTTGTGATTGTTGAATTGCATGCTAGATCATTTTATCACTTTTAATCACTTAGATGCCTGTTTAGGGATGATTAAAATTGGTTAGAAAAACTGAAGTTTAATTAAATAAGTTGTGACATTGAACGACGCACACTCTCGCATAATCTTTTCATTTTTAATAGATAAAAATATAAAAAAGACTACTGTATTTGATTGTCTGAAATTAATTTTTGCGATACTTTGTGGAGTGATATTGTGTGTATTAGTTTTAAGAGCTCCATAGATTTCGTCTTGACGAAATGATAAAAATAATACACAAAGTCAATAAAACTCCAAAATAAACACACTTTAAGAAACATTATGTTAATGTAGCTATTTGTCGAGTCCCGATTTACTGAAATGATGGGCGCAAAGAAGCGTTAAGAGAAAGTGACTAATTAGTTTAAACTGAAGATAAAATCAAACATTAAACTTTAGTATCAAATAACTAATCCGAAGCACCACAATTTGATTTCGTTCCACAAAAAACGTAAAAAAATTCACCACGCAATTTGGACTATTTTAGAATGTTGAGTCAATCCTACTATTTTATTACTATTTGAACTTTATCTAGGCATAAGATCGAGGTACACAAGGTAAATAAAAGAGCGTCAATGTGAAAATGTAACCCTCTCCGGCTCCACCCACCCTAAAAAAGAACATAGATAAAAGTAAAATCAAAAGTTCACTGTGATAGAAATTCTCAAGAAAATATGGGCAAACTAATATACTACTGACCAAACAATTCTTAATTTATATCAAACCAGATTATGCAACGATATTGGGAAAACACGATTTACGCTCGTCTAAATTAAGACAAAGTATGATCCATTGTATTTGAAAAAACAACAAGAAGATAATCTTAGCTTGGAAATAAAAAAAGGAAAAATATAAATAATAGACAACTACACATAATATTTACACGCTAAAAAAATTATTCCCAAAATATGAATGGAAATTTGGAAGGAACAATCTCTTAAATACCCAAATTTGGAAGGAACAATCTCATACACTACATATATTAAAACAGAAATATAAAACATGAAGGGAAAACTTGATAAACATGTGTCTATACACAAAATAATGTGTTGTATATGCGTGACCTACTTATAGAGCAAATATACATCTTTTTTCCATTTCAGTGAGCAATAAGGCTTCAAGTAATGTTATATAAAGAGGGAAATTTTAACAAACCTAATAGAAAACAATCATACATTAGTGGTTTATGCCCATTATTGTAATTAAACTTGAACTATCAGAGATTTGAGAGAGAAAGAGTGAAGAAAGGACATAATATAAATTGAGTCAAGAATAGAAAACAACCATAGAGTAGTTACACCTCAATTGTGAAAATTAGCAACCAGAATCGAAAACAAATTGAAAAACATTATGAATTAAGTTTTTATTGTAAAAAGTAGAGATATTACTAACAAATTAATTCAGTATAATATGCCTTACAGATGGTTTGATGAAGACAATATTCAAATACATCTAAACACAATTCGATATTACTGATTAATGGAAATCATTACAAACATAATGAAAACACACAAAAAATTATATGTTACCAACTGAATTAACATGAAAAAAATGTTGGCAACAAAAAGAAATTGATAAAAATAAAGAAGAAGAATTAAACCTACCAAATCAGTGAGTTATGATGGGCCGAGAGATAAATATGCATCAACGTATATTAATTAATTTGATTCCATAAGAAAGATAAGAAGGAAACAAAGAATTCCTTTTCTTTATTTTTATTTGTTATCTCATCCGCAAAGGGTTGTTGCTTTTACACTTAAGATGACATGTAACTATCCGTATACACGTGGGATCAAGGAGAATGAGCTCATAAATTCAGAAGTGATAGTGATGTTACATGCCACTTGTTCTAGAAAAGAAAAACTTTGAATGTGATGAGGTGTTGGTTATGCTATTTCGAGACAAGGGGATTGTCGGGTAAAAATGGTGTGTTGGTGATACGTGGATTTATCCGTGATTCTTATTTAATGAGGAGACTTGGGTAATTGAATGATAGTTGCCATTGGTGACATTTTTGTTATGTGGTTTATGTTGATGGATTGTGCCGAAATTTCCCTTCACCGAAATCTTCAAGTTTAAACCTTTAACGACCCAACAGAGAATTCTAATGAATGAAGAAATAGTTTAGAGAGGTTGAAAATATATACGGGAGAGAGAGAAGGGGAAAGATCTGAAGATAGATAGGTTAGAAGAAACGAAAAGGATAACAGAGGTTTTGGGGAGGGAGAAATGGAGCAGTGGGAGGTTAGGAGATAAATAGGAACGTGTCCACGTGGATGCTCTAAAAATATAAGAGCAATTACTATCGTATTCCGTTTTATAGTATAGGACGAGTTGTAAACCCGCACAATGCTCGGGTTAGGCGATTATGTATACGTATTAAAAAATATACATGAGCTCTTGAAAAATGTTAGCATTATTGAATTATAACAATTTCATAACAATTTTTTATATACACACTATCACCACATGTGGGTTGTTATTGAAAAAACTTCATTAGAAATAAACATAATTTAAAGATAAAAATACGTTTACTATCCCAGAATAATAGTAACCCGGGATGAATAACTCTCCATTACTGAATGTACATAATAGAGAGCACAAAATAATTGTCAATATATAGACATGATAAAGTTGGCTACAATCACAGTGAGAATGATATAATAGCATTTGGAGTTCATGGTTCTATAGCAGAATCAAGCGTGATAGCCCTTTTGTGTTTGATGAAGAATTATAGCATAAGGATGTATTGTGATATGTGATATTGAATCCTGTTAAAAGGAGAGTATTTTAATGAAAATAGAATAATATGAATTAAACAAAAACAAAGGTATAGGGTCAAATGACAATTTTGAAAAAATACAATAGGGTGAGGCTCATCTATAAAAGTGTTTTCTTGAACCTTTTATTCAACCAACCCAACCCAATGTAGAGTATTTCATAGAAATACCGGATCCTTAAATAAATAAAATCAATATAGAACACCCAAAAATCTATATTAAAAATCTCAAAATTTTGAAATTTATAAAAACTTCTTATGAGTAATAATAGCAAAGAATAAGTTTAAACCAATGGTTTGTTTCTAAGACAATTGAATTTCACAGTAACATACCTTAATGGGGTAGAAGAACAAACCTAACATTATTGAGGGGATGACAGGAGTGGTTGGTGAAAGATTCATGGGTGAAATAATCTAGATGAAAAAACAAAAAAAAAATGGGAAAACACCAATCAATTTTTAAGAATCGGATTGGACCTGAATGATCAAATAAAAGGTTTATGTAATGTAGAAAGATGGTTTAACACATAGAGAAAGAGATAGGAGCTTTTAACATTTGAAAGTAGTGGGTATTTGGTTTTGTAAGAAAATGAACCGGGGTTTATTTAATGTAGAAAGATGGTTTAACAGAGAGAGAGAGAGAGAGAGAGAGAGAGAGAGAGAGAGAGAGAGAGAGAGAGAGGGGCTTTTAACATTCTTGCGGGTTCAAGTTTGAGGAAAGGATTAATGCATTGCCTTGAGGGGGTTTGAACTATTTTTGGTATGAAGTTTTCTTCAATGAGATGGGAAGTTGAGATTTAAAAAAAACAGAAGTTATTGATATGATACATCAATTGATGAAGAAAAACATAGTGATTGATGAAACAAAGAGATCCATACATTTAAAGAGAAACAAAACATCAGAAGCCCTAACTCATAGGTAATAGACTAAAAGAAATCAAATGGGGCTAAGTAGCTGAGAGAGTGAGGGTTTGGGATCACAGTTCATGCCGATGATGATGACCAGAGGAATGAAACCATAGTGAGTTATCACTTTAGCTTTCCCCACAGTCCAAATGCTCCATTCTTTTAAGCTTTTCACCGTTGGGTTCTCTTTTGCTCCCTTTGACGCTTTTCCCTTTGCCTTCAGTGTCCCCCGAGACGCCATTGATTTTTTTTTCTCAATGTGTGTGTAATACTATGTGTTGTTTAATTTTTTTTTAGAAATTGAGATGTCATCAATAGTTTAAATACTATTAAAATCTGAAAAAATGAAGTCTAAGCGTCAAATATGGAGTAGACCGAATGTTAGTGAGGGAGAGTAAGAGTCTATATACTGATAACTTTACAAATGGGAAGGGAGGGCTACATGGACGGATCCACAATAGAGCGAGGGCCCCTCTTGAATTTCCAAAAAAAATTTAAAAAATAATTGGTATTATGTCTAAAAATAGAAAGTTAGGTGCATAAATAATAAGATTTTTGCTATTTTTAGGGTAAAAAATCGTAATAAGTTTGTATAAAACTCCAATTAAAGTCATAATTTATATAAAACTCAAATTAATCCCCAAAAAAATCGCCTTGGAGGCTCCAGCCCCCGAATCCCCGGCAACACTCAAAACTTTATCCCCCCTCCCCCCCCAAACCAAAAGTCCTGGATCCGTCACTGCAGGGCCACGTGGATAACCAAAATGGATTTCAAAATTAATTGCTTGTAGAGCATTTTATAATAGAAATTAACATGGAGCCCGCACAAATGTATAATACGAATAGATTTGAATAAACTTATAATATTTTATTATATCTAAAGGACATATATGTTCAAAAAATAACGATAGACACAAATTACCGTGTAAAAACTTTTCCCACTCAGACATGTGTGTGGGTGTGTGTGTGTGGGGGGGGGGGGGGGAATCCATGCACAAAATCAAATCTTATACAATGAAGATCTATATTGCCAAGAAGAAAAATATCGCATTTAAAAAAAAATATGAACGATGAAAATATTATCGGAAACCTTAACAAAAGTATATTATCGAAATTGTATAAAACTAAAGCCAAAAAAGATTCACATATATATATATATATATATATATATATATATATATATATATATATATATATATATATATGCACAAACAATATACAAACACAATTGTCATTTCAACATTTTATCGAACATATGGTAAGAAGAAATCTATGTATGTAGTTTTAAAATTATATTGAAAAACACCATGGCAAGATAATAACCACCTTAATAATTGTATTATATTTAAGTGAGCTCAAATAATTTACAGAAACCGAACACCAATTTGTTATTCTAACAAAGTTGAAATGATTTAAAAAAATGAAAGGTAGCAACCAACACTCCCCCCCAAAAAATTAAAAAACAGTATCACTGTGTTTAAACCAATGGATTGAAAAGTACCATGTAAGGCTACAAAACATAACCCCAACTTGTTGTTATAAAAAAGTTCAAATAATTTACCCAAAAAGAAAGATAGTATCCAACACCCCAAAAAATTACAAAACGATATCACTGTTTTTAAACCAATGCATTGAAAAGTACCATGTAAGGCTATAAAATTAAAGCTATGTTTCTATTGTATTACATTTAACTGAGCCTAAATAATTTACAAAGCATAACACAAGCTTGCATTTTCTTAAAAATTTCAAATAATTTACCAAAAAAATAAAGGTAGCAAAGAACACTAAAAAAAATAACATAACCATATCACTCTGATATTATTTAAGAGCATAATAGTAAAATAGGAAAGCAGTACCTTAATTGATTGTAGATCTTCCAATAGCGATGTGATTGCAAAACCTTGAGGATGAACAATATGCAAGAAGATGACTTCTTCAATGAATATATAGATGATGGTTTGAAAAAACCCTTAAATTTTTTAGGGAACAAACTGATGAGTTTTTTTTGGAGGTCAAATCGAGAAGCCCTCTCCGTATTCCTATAGGGTGCATGAATGCTTTAGTACGAAAGAGATGACTCAGTTCCATACGATTATGAGGAGGAAGACGAATAGAGGTCAGTGGGTTCGTTTGATATTAGGGTGATTTTGGATCCATCAACAAATTTTATAAGTACATCCACTTGAAGGCGTTATTAAGTTAATCCACCAAAATGGGAGATGTATTTGTAAACATTAATTTTGTGGATGTCCCATTTTAGTGGATTAACTTATTAATTATTTTTGAGTGGATGTACTTACAAAAGTCGTGGATGTTTTCAAGATTACCCATTGATCACCCACTTGGTGATGGCTGAGTGAAAGACATCTAACTAACTCTGATAAAATTGGTTGACCAAATATGGATCCAAACAAATAAGGAATTGAATCACTTTTTATATTAATCCCATACGTTGATGAGAAAATAACTAATAAAATAATGAATCTCCCATGTGTTTGTGGATATCGACAAATAGATCTGAACCACATAACCAAAATGGACCATCTATTAATATAAATAACCTATGTGATTGATATCACTATTGATCATGTAAAATCAAATTAAATGATCCAAATTGTTGGATAAAATCCAAGTAATCAAAGCAATTAAGAAATTGCTCTTGTACCCATGAATTTCCGTTGAAACACAATTAAAAACCCTTTGACGAAATCCAAATTTTTTAAGGAACCTCACTTTCTGATAAAGGAAGCAACCATCATTGACATCTTAGATTCATTCCCACTGAACTGACATACGATCAGAACCCCTTAATGCCCGTAAAAACTAAAATACAGTCTACAAGATGCGCTGAAATCGAAGGAAGCCTTGTTGGAAATAATCTCATCCGACGTTTGGACCAGATTTAGTGAAACGTGTAGATGTCTCAAACCCACCACGACGTGATGCATCTGACCATATGTTGAACCCGAAAATTGCTTAACCAAATAGCTCCCAACACCATAGACCAACGATGTAAGAGCTTGGAGTCGGAAGTGGTCAAAATCATGTCGTTGCACAAAACTATTGCGACAGATTGTGCATGTGTTGCGAAAAATTAGTGCATATACTCGCTGGAGACATAAATGAATAGTATGGAAAATTGTACGGTGGTCTGCGCTTAATTGAGACAACGATGGGTCTTCGGATTATATGGAGGAAAAAGAGAGGGGTGTACGAAAAAAGAGGAAACGGTGGGAATCAGAAGCGACAGGGGTACAATGGTTGGATTTGTAAAGGTCATAGTAAGAGTTTTATAATATGCGTTAAGCATTTTTATAAGATTATAAAGATAAGAGCGTTTCTCTCTATATATAAGTATACACACACAAAAGAATAACTTTTCTAAAACAAATAGAAAAGATAATGAAATGTTTTAAAAGTAAAACCTACATGTGGTGAGCCCTAACTCTCTGATTGAATCGCAAGTGAAAACTCTTTCTTCCTGTTTTTTTTCCTTTTGCTGAATATATGTTTGAGAGGTTCTTAAATGAAGTGTAAGGTATTATATTGTGTTTTTAAAAGAAACTATGGTTTCTTTTTTATATTGTATTTAAAAATGGTTATTGTTGTATTTTTAAAAAAACTTTGGTTGTTCGACAGGTTCTTTATATTGAATATTTTTACATGGTTATTATTATATTCTTGTGTTTCATATATTGTTTCTATATATTATATTTTGACGCACATCCCCTTATTCTTTCTTATATTTTTTTTCCCTTTTTATTATAACTTTTGTTTGCTTCTTTATTGTTTAATTTGTATTAATATATTCTTGTGTTTAAATCGTTGTCTTTTACTTTGGACTTTTAGGTGATGTTATTGTTAATATTTGGGCAAAATTCTATTTTGTATATGATCTTTTGAAAATGGAAAAATTGAAAGACAAATCTTTATCTTGGTAATGACAATGAAAGTTCATTTTCTTAGTCTTGTTTCAATGAAACCATGTCCTAAAATTGGGTTTACGTCATAAAATGTTTTGTTACATATTATAATTTGTTCTTTGTACATTTATATATTATTTACTACATTTTCAACATTTTATACCGATAGGGTTTCTGATTTATTATTCGATTCACGATTTTATATTGGGTGTTTTTGATAACTTAAACTCACTCTACCCCCAATTAATAGTCTTGTTTTTCTTTTTGGAATGTGTTAAACCTAATTGATTTGTGCGAGGCATTAAGGCACAAATAATCATAAACCCTAGAATCTTGAACTTCATGATTTTCACATATTATTCGTAAGGCGGAACATAAAACGATAATATAATCACATACATCAGTCCATAGCTATGAATCTTGAGAAATCAAACCTCAGTCTTGAAATCTTGAATCCATTTGTCGATCTTGAATACGGGATATGGAGGATCCAATTTCTCTCTTTTGGCCTTGGTGCAGACTTTTATGTGTTTTCTTTTTTGTACATAATTGGTGGAGATTATGCACTTATATAGGCAGAGAGTTAGGAAACTAATTCTCTTATCTGACCAACAAGATAAATCCAATAATATTTATTAAACCTCTTAATATGGAGTGTTTATCTAATAGGACACATTGTGCGGGCACACTCTCCCAGTTAGCCCATATGATAAATATTCCTTTTAGGTTTAAAACATTAGGCGCGCTCAAGTAACCTACTAATGCGAGTCATGACGGTTGTACATTATTCAAGAGCATGGTCTCTTCCATTTACCACGACACCAACCACTTACTCAATATGTTCTATAAGTAAGAAGTATACATAAGGTCCCGTAATGTCTTATTAAAAGATTATTCCTATTATAATAAACCATATCCATACATGTACATTAATGGAAAACATGAAATATCATGAACACATCCGTTGAGCTTAGAATGTCAATTAAATAATCAATCATTATAGGCTAAAATCAAAGACTCCCTCCTAAATGTCTTTGGAACTTATTTATAGTCCACAACAAGATTATGTTCTTAATTCACATTCATGGTTTCTAATATTCCTCTTTAACAATAAGGCAATAGCTTATAATTTTTTTCCTTATAGAAGAAAACTGTCGCGATGTTATTTTCGGGGACTTCCAGTACTACAAAGCCCTGAAGAAATTCCACAACATGAGGGGTGACTCTAGGCATAGGCCAATTAGGTTATCGCCTAGGGTCTTTGACTAACTGGGGGCCCGAAATTAACAAATAATTAGTATAAAAATTAGGTAAAAAAATTGTTTAAAAAATGTAGCTATGAAAAAAATTTAGAGTTTACCACTTAAAAAAATACTCTCACTCTAATACTAAACATTTTTACCACTTAAAAAAGGCTAAAAAAAAGTTGAAACCCACTCTCATACTAAACTCACAAAACTTGACCCACTTTTAACACACTAACTTACAAAATTTGTTGATTTATATTATTAATTGGGTGAAAAAAGGCTGAAAATAATGTTTAGCTTGAATTAGATTAAAAAAACTGTCACTTTATAAGGGGGTTATAAATTGATAGTTTTTTAATCCATTTTTTAAGAAATAGTAAAAAAATCATTTTGAGAAAAAAAAAATTGGGGGTGCCCTGGAATGTTAAGAACCCATACAAAATTCAGTTCAAAATTATTTTTTTCACGATTTAAAAAAATTGCCCGTTAATCCGTTTTAGCAAAAAATACCAAATGATAAGAAAAATTAATCTTCAAGTGCTTTGGTGATGTCCCACATCGGTTGGATGTGAGAATCTCCATCCAACCCTTCTTATAAATAACTTTGGTTACCCTCTTTAAACCTAAGTTGGCTAAGCATTAAATAGTTGGCAGACTTTGAGTTTAAAGTTTGGTTTGCATTGTTATTTTAGTAAAAAAATTGACTAATAAAATGATGCCAATCCTAGTTTTTTTTTTTTTTTTTTTGGAAAAATAAATTATTTCTGTCATTTTGCAAACATCATTATTTTGGTCAAAAAATTGACTAAATAAAAAATGTAGACTCGTATATTTTGTTTAAAATTCTTTTTTTTTTAATGTTTTTGACATTTTCGAACAGGCCTAAAGTTAATTTTCAAATTTTGGCTTTGAATTATTTTAGTCATGGTTCAGTTTTCTACTAGATGATTTTGTTTTAATTTTTTTTGTCATTTCGGAATTTACCGAAAAAAATCGACCATAAACCTCACGATTCGATTTTGGTTTACATTTGCTTGTACCGAGTGGTACAAATGGTAATTTTGGTTTTCGTATATTAAAATTGGTTTGGTATATTAAAATTGGTTATGCATCGAAAAATGCGAGAAAACACTTTTTCTTTAATTTGATTTTTTATGTAAAAGGGTTCCAATTTTGGTTTTTTCACCTAGGGCCTCGAGGCTATAGAGCCGACTTTGTTAGTATATTAAAATTGGTTTTGCATCAAAAAATGTGAGAACACATTTTCTTTAATTTGATTTTTTTTTATGTAAATGGGCACCGATTTTGGTTTTTCGCCTAGGGTGCTGAAAACTATAGGGTCGACCCTGCACAACATAATCGATAGATAGTAGCGCCAAAGCCTGCGACAACACTTATCTGTTACATATAAACATTAGTGGATCATATCACACTCTTCCATAATTTTATCTCGTCAATTCAATAATCAAGAGTGGGTTTCATAATATCCGTTGAAGAAAATCTTGAATTTTAATAACTAATCATGTTTCAATGATTAGTCCATATTAATGTGAGCATGTGATCTATTGCTAAACACATAGTTGTTAAAGGCGCTTAGGCTCCAGGCTCACCTAGGCTTAGCATCAGCTCCTTGCCTCACTCAGGTTCTTCGGCAACAACTCCAACACGACGACAAGGTATCCAGGCAAATGCCTTTTTTTACATCTATTTCTAATGTGTTTCTGCGTGTCTTATTTTTCTCCATTTTTTTCCTATTTCATTTTCACCGGTGATTGTGGGTTTTCTTTTTTAACATTTTGAGAATCATGGTTTTTTGGTTCTAGATTTCTCCCCCCCCCCCCCCCCTTAAACTTATTCTTTGGAATTTTTCGTAAAATTTGTGCTCAGCTTTGGAACTTTGGAGTTGCAATTTTTTGATTTTGAAAATTTTCTCCTTCCCAATGAACTTTATATTATCTTCATTGTTATTCTGCTATTTCAATCTTTACAATAAAACTGTTTGGTGTGAAGAACTCGAGTTTGGTGTCGAGCATGAGGAGGAAGGCGCTGGTTTTAGCTCACGAATTGCATTTCAGGGTGAACAGGGCGGTGTCGGAGGAGATGAAAAAGAAGACATTCTTGCCGTATAAGAGGGGTTTGTTGGGTTACTTGGGATTTAATCCAGGTACTCATCATCTTTCAACGAGGTTCGGTTGGTACCTCAATACTCACATGCCAATGATCCTGGCTGTTATCACAAAAAGAAAAAAACCAAAAATATATAGCAGGGCAAAAAATATTGAATTTATTTGATTGTTCCTTAATTCCGGAATTTTTAATCTTTACCGTAACTAGATTTTATGTTTTTTATTTTATTTTTAAGTTTATTCTGTTTAGATATCTTTAAATCCAAAGGTGTTAGAAGTCCACAATGAAATTTAAATAAGTTGTCAGTGTAACAGAAGCCATGAAATACCTTTGTCGCAGATAATGTAGTGTGAACTATTCTGGGATAAAAGTCAGGAATTATTGATGCTGATCGTAACTGTTTTCTATCCAAGGTTGATCTGCTGCTTGCTAAGGTAAGAATTCCCCACGTTTTGAATGAATAATCATCACAAAGGGCACTAACATTATAGCAAACTTATTATTCAATGGGTAGAAGGAAAAAAATGACCGTTTGCTCTACTATTTTATGCTCAGGATAGAAATTTTGTCTCTAGACAAACAAGTTGTCAACTTTTGGATACATAAATTATATGGGCCATATTTTAACAGACACGAGGCATAAATTATATAAATTATGGATCATTTTTTACAATCGGGATCTTCTCTCGAGTCAACTTTTGGTGTTGGTTCGCTACACTAATTTATTACTTCCCTTGAAAGGATGATTTGGGCGTGTTTGTATTACTGTGTGCATCACCTTTCACCATTTTATTTGGTTTGAAACAAGGTATTATTGGTGTTATATTTGTTTTTTTCATATAAATTGTTCAATGTTGCAGGGATGCTTATTATTTATTGTTTTCATTTTTCTCACCATTGATCACATTTTAGGCTTCTCGGCTGGATTGCGGTTCTATAAGAAGTAAGAAGTTACACTGGAGTTTCATCTCCTCTGATTGTATCACTGTCACCTACACAAGACAAGCTCCCTTATTTAAGGTATTTATCTCCCTCTCAAATTTAAGTGTTTTTAGTTTAAAATTATTTGATTCAAAATTTGGCTTTTGATTTTAGTATTTGTTTTTTTGATTTCACCTCCTTCTGTTTGGGAATCTAATAGACGGATTGGCAGTAAACCACACCGGGCAGAACCAAAGAAGCACCATAACTGAAATTGAAAACCCACAAACGCTGGTGCTCAATCGGCTCCAACAAAACCAAAGCAATCCAGGCCAAATATGTGAGGAAAATAGATGAAGCCACGCCACAAGCGATCATGTCCCACCCACCCACCACCGTTTCGCAACCCAACCCAACATCCTTCATTCGCCAAAAATGAAACAGTCTCACACTATAGTGTTGTTATCTATGCTTGATTCATGTTTTTGGTTTGATATTTTACGAAACAAAACTTTATATAAAATCAATTGTTCTTATAAATAACTGCAAAACTTTGTATACAATAAGGTGGTGTGTGGATCTAAACTTAGATATTAGTATTTTGCAAGGTTCTAAAAAATGCGGGGTGTGGAGGCCAAGCCTTAAGCCTTAGAAGCCTAGGCGAGCCTTAGGCGTAAAAAGGCGTTTAGGCCTTTTTAATATATTTTAATATTTTTTAACCATAACAAGGCTGTTAAAATACACAAAATTGTACATATCACAAAAATAAGTCTGAATATTTGCAAATTAAACTACTATTTGATTATTTTGGACGAGATAATGTTCCGATTTGAAAAAAAATTATTTAAAAGGCAATATCGTTTCACTAAAGCATTGTTGTTTTTAGAAAAAAGTGCGTCTTAAGGGTTTTTATCAAGAATAAGGCGTCAAAATCTTAAGGCGGGACGTTTCTCCCAAGCCTCAAGCCTAGGCGGGTTTTTCAGAACACTGGTATTTTGTGGTAAGGAAGAAACGATTTGGCTTAATAAATATATTTTTGTTTATGAATTGTTAGTACATCATTTGGAGTAGTTCTTAAAGTAATGAGATGTTTGCCGAACTATTGTTGTTGTTGCATGTAATATCAAAAGACACTTTAAATCTTACACGACATAATATGGAGGAAAATTATCTTCGTGCCTTTAGGCACGGGCATACCCTAGTGTGTGTGTGTGTGTGTGTATATATATATATATATATATATATATATATATATATATATATATATATATATTGAGTTTACCCTTGAGATAATTCAGTATTTAGTCTTACCCCCTACATGCTCATTAACTAGAATCCCCCCTGGCATGCAAGAGATAATGCATAAGGTACAGGTGCGTTGATGCACATGCGTAACACAGGGGATATTAGTCTAATTAGTGAACATGTAAATGGGTTAAATCTAAAAGCCGAATTAGCTTAGTTGAAGTAGAAAAGCCCTATTTTTTATTTATTTTTTCCGTTTGTATAGCCCAACAATTTTTTGGTCCATTTAATACAGGCCCAGATGCTATAAAGCACAAACACTTCTTTAGGGTCCCCGTACCGGTATCGGATACGTATTGAATACTCGGATACATGGATATCTTCCCAATACGTATCCAAGGCGTATGAAAATGTAAAAAATAAATTAGGATAAATAGACATGTAGCCTTTATATATACACTAGGGGTGGCAATTCGGGCATGAACACGACATGACCCAACACGAAATTAAAATGGCTTGTCGTGTTCAGGCCTATTTTTTTTGGCCCGATAGCGGGTCGTGTCGTGTTCGTGCCAAAAAAATGACACGAAATTGGCCCGACAATGACCCGTTATGGCCCAATCGGAACACGACAAGGAACCCAAATGTGGCCCAATTACAACCCAAATTTCGCCCAATTGGTACCACCTACATTTAAAAAAATAATCAACAAACATAATTACTTTTAAAAAAATCTAATAATATGATATAAAAGGTAACTTAAAGAAAACAAAAACCTAACATTATCCCTCCACCATAACAAACACAAGTCGTTCCTCTCTCTCTCTCTCTCTCTCTCTCTCTCGGACTCTCACAGTCACCCCCCACCACCATCGGACCCCTACCACAAGAGAGAGATCGGGAAAGGAGGGTTCTTCTCGGGATCTCCTACCAGCGTCTAGCTCTCTCTCGTATAGTGGGTATGTTATTGTACAGATTGGTATCACGATCGAGGGAAGAAATGTTGGAATGGTGGCGACGATGAATGTGTTTCTATGAGAAGAACGGGACTTGGAGGTCCGAACAAATGAGGACTAGGCCCACCGTATCATCAACCCACAGGTAATCGCTGGTAGATTTTTTTGTGTGGTGGGTATTTGACTATTTGTTAGATTTGTTGATATATTGTTGTAAACATTTGTGAGATTGTTGTAAACATCTGTGATTATGTAAATAGATTGTTGTAAACATTTGTGAAATTGGGATTCTGTAAACAGATTGATAGCAAACATTTGTTTTACCAATTTTATTGTTAGGTTTTGTTAGGTTTGTAATTGTTAGCAAACAGATTGATAGCAAAGATGTGTGTTTCTTCATAGTGTATTCAACATATTACCGATTATGCTGTGTTAATTTTTTTGTGTGTTCAATGATGTTTTAATTATTTTATGTGTTCAATCAAATTGTTTTCAAGCTATTGTGAGATTTTAGTTAGAACTATACTCTGTACATGGAAAACTGATTTTGTATGGATTGGTAAGTTAAGGCTAAGAATTGTGTTTTTTCTTAAAATAAAAACAAACGGGTTATCGTTTCGGGTTGAGTCAATCGTGCCAAATTGACACAATTTTTTATCGTGCTACTCGTGTCGGGTCGTGTTCGTGTTAGCAAAAACAAACACGATATCGTGTCGTGCTCGGGCCAGATAAAATTGTGTCGGGTCGTGTCGGGCTAGGCCCAAACACGACCCATTAGCCCGAATTGCCACCCCTAGTATACACGCATCCTATCCTCGCGTCGTGATTTTATTTTTATTTTTTGGATACTCCTCAGAGGATAGGGCGAGATACTTGGGAGATACAGTGGAGCATTTGCGCACTTTTTTAATGAGGTCATTTAATTTTTTTAAAAACTTTTCTCTTATATATTTATAATATACATAATAAACCCAAATAAGTCTCTTATCTTATTATAAAATAGAATAGAAAATCATAAACTAAACCAATATGATATGTAAACAAGCAATGTCCAAACATTTATGATAAATATTGACCTCTTGTTTTTATGCTTTATACAATTGTTACCGACTTAACTTCTCTAGTTGAAGTTTTTATAAAGTTGTTAAACTAGTATGTTCTTATACATGTAATATTATATTATTATTTTAAAGTATCCCAACCGTATCGTATCCTATTTTTTTTTATTTTTGCCATATCCTCATACTCGTATTGTATCAGATACGATACCAGTATCCGTGCTTCCTAGCCCAGATGTTTTAAACTAAATGCAATATAAAGGCCCAACTACGAAGGCATCAAAAGTTCCAAACCTGTCGAGTGTAATAATGTCACTCTTTTGCTACCCTGGTCTCGCGTCTGTAAACGATACTTTTTAATAAAATATACGTAATCATTATTTCACTTTGTTAGTCTATATCTTATATGTGTCTATACAACGGCTCGTGAGCATGATCCACCTTGAAGGCTCACAGCCGGACCTTACCATAATTTGTGTCTATGCATTGCAAGTTGAAGAATTTATCATGTGCTATGGTTACATATACGTACAGATTGCAGAATATGTCAAATCAAGAAGGGGATCAGAATATTGGATTTTATTCCCTGGAGATGACTGCGATCTTGAATTGGATCCAAAGCCGTATCATGTCATTGCTTTTGAGGATGCTGGCGATTGCAAGAATCTTTGCTATATTATACAGGCTCATATGGAAATGCTTGGAAATGGCAATGCCTTTGTTGTTGCACAACCACCTAAGGTGATTAATCTAAGGGTTATTTGTATAGTTGTTACTATCACACATGTGTTACATATAGTACAATATGATACAACAACACTATCTTAGCCTTATCAGTCTGTATTGGTGTGAATCTGTTTTTATTGTTCTGTGTTTTTTGTTTTCTTATAAAAAAATTATGCAAATGAAAAATCATTTCGTTTATTCTATTCTGTCTTTTTTATAGTTTTATTCTGAAAATCTTATAAGTACGGAATGATAGTGGGATTGAATACACTTTTTATTTATTTTATTTTTATCATCATAAAAGCAAAGTCTTACCGTTAGGTGATGTAGTCATGCCCTAAGATTGGTTTAGACTATAATATATTTGTATTAATTATTATAATGTGTTCTCTATACATTTATGTGTTTTTTACAATATTTTTACATTTCGCATTATATATCTTTTTTTTAACAATTTTTGCATTATATATCTCACAATACACTATACGATACACGCATCGATTAATATGGTTATTGGTCGTTGGCTCCTATTTATTTTGCGAATTAAATTTAGGATTTTATGAATTTAGGACTCCTCAACTTCTCCATTCCACATATAGGACAAGTCACATTTTAATTCCACTTTTGTTCCTTAAAAATTACATTTTGTATCTGGGCCAGTGACGCTGTGACCTCACCGATGAAGAGCATTAAGGAAAAATAAAAAATAGGGACCAATTTTGTAAAAAAAAATGTTGAGTGTCCTAAAAGCATAACCACTAATATTTTAGGTTCTAATTTTACTATATCTATTAAATTTACTGTTATTTGGCCGTTGACCCCCATTTATTTTGCAAAGTTAAGTTTGCCCCCAACAATTTTCATTTCTTAGCCTTTGGCCCTTATATGAACGGACTCTGTACCTAATTCCTTCTTAAGATGATAAACCTTGTTAATTCTCAACTCTTTTTTATCCACTATGTAGGATTGTTTTCGGGAAGCCAAAGCAAATGGTTTTAATGTAACAATCATCAAGAAAGGTGAGCTGAAGCTCAATGTGGACCAAACATTTGAAGAGGTAGAGGAACAAATTACTAAAATTGGGAGCAAGATATACCATGATAAAATCATGAAGGGTCGTTCTGTGGACATAAGCACATTAATTAAGGGTGTATTTGGCGCAAAAAACCAACCAAGAGGTAACTTTTGAACCTTAAAGACCTTTTCCAAAATTCAGCTGTGAAAGATGGTATCGTTCTACTTCATCTTGCACTGCTGGAATATATATATATCTACGCGTGTGTGTGTAAATTATACTCATCGGTGATTTGGGTGGAAAGCAAACTAAATATATTCGCTCTTTTCATGGGTCCTTCTATTTTCAGGAAAAAGGTCAAGGCGGAAGCTGAAGAATCCTAACAAACGCTGAATGGTACTACTTTAAGATGCCAACTCATTGGTTGACTTCATAGTAGGTATTATTTTCCTGTAGAGTGCGTTGCATTAAAATCTACTTTTAACTCATGTTTTACCTTTGCAGTGCTAATTACATATATATTTTATGCAAATATACAATAGTCTTAAGTGTGACACGCGTTCCATCTTTTTCATATTTATCTTGGAAAACATTTCTTACCCACCCTCAAAGAATAGGATTACATGGAAAATTGTGAACGTAAGTGAAAGCCTTGCCATCTTTTCCCCCTCCTTTGTTTTACCTGATTTTTCATAATAATGAACTGTCCCCCCACCCCACCCCCAACTTTTCATGATAATAAGGCAGGTAGGATATGTGTTGCCTTTGAGTTCTATTGTTGTCTTTTATATTTCAAGTTATGCATATTTTGGTTTTATAGTGGATTTGAAAACAGTTTTGCAGTTACAACACTTAGATTGTCCCACTATGCCCTTTGTTTCAAGTCTTGTGTTACTAATGTTCATGGCATGAGCGAAGGGTGCATTTATAGTTCTGTGAATCGAGGGGTTAATTGTCATTTTTGGGCATATTAGTATTCTTGTTTTCTTTTTGTTATTTTTCTTTTATTTTGTTACTGTATTTTCCCTTGTTTTACTTTAGTATTTAGAGGTAAGGAGTAGTAATAACATTTTTGTAATTAGGACCTTAGCTTAGAGCCCAAGCTACTCCTCTCCTTTAAAGACCCCCATGTAAGCCTCATTAGAGAGAGACTTGAATTTTGGAATAGAAAAGACTATTTCTCTCCCTAAAAGTGTGTTAGATATTTTTGGGAGCCTTTTGACTTGTAGTTTATGTCAAATTGGTATCAGAGCGGGTGTCGCTCCGCATTGGTGTTGGTGTATCGGTCGCTACTTGCAATGGCTTTCAAAAAATCCAAACAACAACATGACGAGATTCAAGAGTTGAGGCAAGAGTTTCAACAAGAAGTTCGATGCCCTCTTCCAACTTCTCTCTACAAAACAACCTTCCACCGCCACGGAAAGGTCTTCGGAAACGCTTCCCATAGACCCGGGAAGGAGGTCGCTTCAAAAACCCTAGGTGGAGCCCCCACCCTCCACCAACTTGCTGCCCTAGTCCCTCCACCACCAAACCCGAACCAGATATGTCCAGATTCCGCCCTACCGCCCTACCAACCCCTATGCTGGCCAAACCCTAGCCCCGCCCCCTTCTAACCCTAGCTCTGCCCTGCCCAAACCCCTATACCCCCTGCATGACCCACTAAACAACCCAATCATTTCTGATCTCGGAGGCACACCACCCATTGCCGACCTGCCCCCTGCCGTTACCCTATCCCCTCGAACCCCCTTCGACCACTTTTCCTGCCGGACGACCCACCCCAATTCCTTTCCCAACCTACCTGACACCGGAAACCCAACCCAACCCATATTCACCCCCTACCTGCACCAAGCTGACCCACAAAATAAACTCACCCACCTGCCGGGTCTCGAAACCATCCTCTACCCATCCCCTGACTTGAATTCGAACCCAGAAAATCCCGTGGCCTACCCCTATCTCGAACCGACCACTTACTCCGGCCCACCCGAGCTATTTCAACCCCGATCCTTTTCAACCCACTCATCGCCTTTGACCCAAACCCTCGACCAAATGCATATTCCGACCTCTACAAGTTTCGACAGCTTCGGAACCCTCAACCACCTTTTTTGGACTCCCAACAACCCGTTTCCTCCATGTTCACACCATACGCCCTCTCATCACGCCCTCCCACTACTCTATTCAGATTCCTCCTCATCCTCCTCCGAGCTCGGGGGTAGCCACTCCAGTGTTTTGGAGTGGATACCTCCACCTCCAGCTGATGCCCACCGCTTTGCACCTTTATAGGACCAACACTGTTTTTATTGAGGTGGGCGTGACCATTTGATTGGCACGTGTCCTTACTATCCTCGCGTTCTCTAGCACGTTCATCTTCTTCATTCACCTCCTGCACAGATGTTGCCCCCTCCCGCTGTTGTGTTACGACTGTGGCAGGTGTTGTGATGGGCTTTGATGCTCATCAGGACGAGGGCCCTCTATCTATGGCTCATCAGTTGCTTTTCGGGAGCCTCCATGGGGATATTCGCATTGACGTACCCATGTTTGACGGGCGGTTCTCTCCAGATGCCATGATTCATTGGTTAGCTTCGTTTGAGACGATTTTTTACTACAAGCGGGTTCAGGGCCGCTCCTATGTTCTCCTAGCAACCACCAAATTTCAAGGATTCGTCCGGGTTTTGTGGAACGATCTCTGCTATTGCCGAGCAACGATGAAATTTCCCCTATCCAGACTTGGCCCGAGTTGAACGTCGCCCTCTAGACATCATTCATCCCTCCCACTTACGAGCGCGACCTGTTTGCTCGCATTCAGTCTCGCAAACAAGACACGTCTACGGTGGTGGAATATACTAAGCATTTTCGGCTTCATTGCACCGGAGTTCTCCTCCTCGAGATGGAGGATCAGCGAATCAACCTCTATATTTTAGGACTGCAGCTGTACATTCATCATGATCTCGGTTTGCGGGAGATACCGACCTTTCTGAAGGTGGTCGAGTAAGCGACCAAAGTTGATGCCTACCACACAGCACACGCAGCTCTTCCGGCTTCACGGGCTCCACCTACAACGGTTTCTACCCCAGCTCCTCCTCCAGTGATAGCTCCAGTCCGTCCTTTCACCACTTTTGGTGTGCCTCATCCAGGACCTCCTACCTTCTCGTGCTACAACTGTGGTAAAGTTGTTCATTGAGCTTCTGATTGCTCTCTCCCGTAACCCCGTGCACTATTGGCGATTGATCATCCACCTGATTATATGAGCGCGTCCTAGGAGTTTCCCCCGCACGCCTTGATCACAATTTTGGAGGGAGATTCAGTTGGCCTTCCCATTTGAGTTCGATGACGAACTCTTTTTAAGGGGGAGAGATTGATGTGAATCGAGGGCTTAATTGTCATTTTTGGGCATATTACTGTTCTTATTTTCTTTTTGTTATTTTTCTTTTCTTTTGTAATTGTATTTTCCCTTGTTTTACTTTAGTATTTAGAGGTAAGGAGTAGTAATGACATTTTTTGTAATTAGGACTTTAGCTTAGAGCCCAAGCTATTCCTCTCCTTTAAATACCCCCATGTAAACCTCAGTAGAGGGAGACTTGAATTTTGGAATAGCAAAGAGTATATCTCTCTCTAAAAGTGTGTGATATATATTTTTAGGAGCCTTTTGACATGTAGTTTACGTCATATAGTCTTATTTGTGGCGATATTTTTGTCTCTTTAAAGAAAAACTTTGAAGTAGATAGTTTGTTAAAATAAGGAAAAACAAGGATGAGTGAGCCCACCTCTAAGGCTACAAACTAGGACTTACAAAATGACCCAATCCATGTACAAGCAAGATAACGAACAATAACAAACAAGTAACTAGGAAGTGGGCCTTATAAAGTAAACCACCATCAAATGTTAGGGATTTCAATGCTTGGCACTTGCGTAATTTGGGTAAAGGTTGAAGGTTTATTAGGTCTAAAATAAGAATCCAACTTTTTAGTCTTCATTGGCTTCTAGTTACTTTGCACCCAAAATATCCTGCAACTTTTGTGTCTTCAAGCTCTAGTGCCCTAAATATTAGAATATTTACTTGTTTGGAATAATCTTTGTTTATGATGCGTGATGTGTCTTCCTTAAATATGAGTTCCACAAGATTTTGTAATATTACCGTAGTTTTGATTCCTAACAAATTCTAGGTTGAATTAGTACCTTCTTCCTTCCTCTTTTTCTTATTCTAAACTCAACCCTGTAGTGTAATCGATTTTCCCGCTACTACTAACACCATATAAGGCAATTAAGTGTCAATGACTAGGATTGTAGTTGATGTCAAGAGGGTATGGGAGTGATCCGTGAGGCATTGCCAGTCTTCTGGGATGAAGTACTTGTTGTGGTTAGTTCAAAATAGAGGGGGGGTTCTAGCGGTATAGAGGAGAGAGTGAGTGGATAAGCACTTATATATATATATATATATATATATATATATATATATATATGGATTAGGGCCCAATTTTTTGAGGCTAGTAAGTATGTGAGCTCTACATTAGGTGCCATATTAATTTTATGTCAAAATATTATTAGTAGTATTTTAAGATTCTTAGTGTGTGTCCTTAAGGCACATGTTATCAAGACCCCTATATATATGAGGATTCCCAGGTTCAGACTAAAGAATGAGGTCCCACACCTATAGACCATTTTTTTTAAATCGTAAAAAAAATTTGGGTTGATTTTTTTTTATGTGATTTTTAAACATTTCATGGACCCCCTCCCCCCCCCCCCCCCCCCCCCCCCCCAAAAAAAAAAAAAGCTCAAATTGATTTTTTTTGCTATTTAAAAAAAATGGGTTAATGTTTCACAGTTTTCATTGACCTGTTTTTTTTGGAATAGCAAAAAAAAATCATTTTGAGCTAATTTTTTTGGGGAGGTTCCTAAAATGTTTAAAAACCACAAAAAATATGAACCATTTTTTTTCACCATCATAAAAAAATGGTCCGCGTGGTCAATATTTAAAAGGCCGCGAGGCGTAAGCCTCACCAAGAAAAAAGAGAAAAAAATAATACTAATAAAACCATAAAAATAAAGTAACGAAGAAATATAAAATAAAACTGCAAAAAAAAAAAATCTTTGAGAACTTTCTCACATAGTTAAACATTTTTTTGTTCCCCCGAGATGACTTTTTTACATATTGTTAATTTTATAATATGACAATAAATTAATCAATGCAAAATCAAATTGACCAAATCAATTTTTTTAGTTTCCTTCACATTGGTTATTTTATAATATGATAATAAATTAATAAATGCAAAATCAAATTGACAAAATCAGTTTTTTAAGTTTCATTCACATTGCTTATTTTTTAAAAATTTCTTTTAAGTTACAATAGTAATAGTATAAGTTAAGTGCAATTTTAAAACAAAAAAAGAAAAAAAAGAATAAGAGTTAATAGATTAAAACAATATTTTTTTAAAAAATTAAGTGCAATTTTAGAAATGTGAAGAACTTTAACCTTTTAAAAAAAAGACTTCGTGATGGAAGAAGAAAAAGAGTTTTTTTTTCGCCCCTCAGCAAAAAAGGCGTGAGGAGCATCGAGGCCAAACCCTCGAGGCGCATTGAGGCGTAAGCCTCAAATTCAACCCTGAGTCTCAAGTCTCGAGACTTTTTTTGCCCGTTTTGCCTCAAGGCGCGCCTCGAGGCTTACGCCTCAACTGCCTTTTTAAACAGTGCGTATGGTGTGGACCTAAAATTAGGTCTGCATGAGAGAGAGGTTAGTAATGGAATCACCATAAATTTAGATTAAAGCTCTAATTAGAACACCCAATGATTTGTAGTAAGGTGAGTTTAAGGCAAGATGTGTGCTTGGAGTAAATACACTAGCGCTTTGTGGCGTAAACACTTGTCAATGGTAACCAAACGAATAAGTAAAGAAATCAAATCTCTAAAATAAAGTGTATTGAATGCTTTTCCTAATAAGGCACACATCAAATATATTGGGGAAGAGAGATTGTTCTAGAGATATCTAGCTTAATTTAGAGGGGAACATTCTAGCATCCATGTGATGCACATCACTAAAGTAGTGGTCCATCTCATGACACAACATGGTCTAGAATGCTCTTATTTACAATATTAGTAAAATGACTCTAACTTCCCTCACTGATCACTATTGAAGTAACAAAAAAAAAATTACAAGAGGATCGAAGATGAAAATGATGGTTATGCCCTTCATAAGGTTCAGACCCTCCCCTCCTTGAAAAGAGTTTGTCCTCAAATTTAAAGGGCTCTCCAATGGTGTCGTGATGAATGACATGGGTGATGAGTACCTGGTGCTCGATGGGTGTATCATCAATCTCTTCGGCCTTTATATCCTCATCGATTGCTACGAGAGCGGCCTTCCTTTTGCCTTGTTCCCCATTTGACTACACACAACAATTTATCATGACGGTCGGGGGTGGTGGATCCACGGCCACATCTGGGCCAACAACTGTCTGGGGATTGGGAGCGCTTTGTTATGCCGATAGTACTCATCAACACGTACCGCGTATTCAATAGCACGCTGAAGAGTGGGGAAATCTCGAAGTCCGAGCTCATGCCGGATGCGGGACTGCAACCTATGGATATATCGACTTATATATTGCTTTTCACTTTCTCGGAGTGCTACACGAGTGACAAAAAGGCGGAATTGCTTGGTGTATTCTCGCACGAAGGAAGCAGAGTGTTGAAGTTCTTGAACATGTGTGAACAAATCACGCTCATAGGATTCGGGCATAAATGCGATGCGCAAATTTTTGCGCATCTTTTGCCATGAACGGATGGCGTCCTTCTCCTTATCGTCTCGTTCACGCACTATGTCGTTCCACCAAATCTTTGCTAGCCCTTGTAACTTAGTGGCCACTCGCTTAAGCACACGACTCAAGTGGTCGGGATCAATATGCGCCTCATCCTCCTATTCGTATCTCCTCATAATTGGATGACATTTCTATTGCCCCTAATACACACGACCAACGACTACCTAGTTGTTCTCGTGCTGCTTACCCCTATGCTGCATTCTTTTCAAGTCGTGGGGGCTTTTTTGGGCAGTCGTTCATGAGGTGTCCTTTTTTGTAACAAATGAAGCAATGTCGATGCGTGCGAGGGATGTAGGGAACACCTTTGGGATAACATAATTAGTCAGGGTAGTGTCGGAGTCCCAATCGGGGCAGGGGTGAATAAACTCTGATCGGTACTCATCGGGTGGACCTGCGTTGAACAAACTCTGATCGGTACTCATCGGGGGAGATTATGGAGTGGGTGTCCAACGGAACTTGTGGTGGGCGGACCTCAACAAGGACAACATTGGTCGCAGAGGTGTTGGGAGCCTTTTGGTGTCGATTGCGGTGGGATGCGTATGCATACCGGTGGACCCTTCCGGAGTTGGTGGTAGCCGTGAGCAGTAGGTGGTGGTTCCACAAGGCCTTTTCCTCTGTCAGTAGGAAGCGTCATTGGCTGTTTCGGAGTTTGATGAGTCACACTCGGTGAGAAGGTGGGTGGGTGAACGTTCGGTGATGAGGTTTTTGGCTTGGTCCAGAGGGTTCCTTGTCTTCTGCGACATTTGGTGATGCTTGAAGTAGGGTTTGCTTGGAGTTGTGATGACTTCGATTCAGGTTGGCGCTGATGGTTTGAGCCGGCTGAAGCAATAGTTAGTGGTTGCCCCGCGAGAGTGGAGTTCTGCAGAACTGCTTACTTGGTTAGAGAAGGTCAGACTCTTGATTTCATTGAGCACTTGGCTCAATGTGTCTTCAATCGATGATACCCTTTTTTCCCTTTCAGTTGCTTGAGAATTCTTTTGGGGAGCTATTGATGTGTAAGATTTTTTTGTCAGGGATCCTACACAATAACAACACAGGTGAGCAAACAAGGCTTCGACAAACAAACCAAGTCTCTAAAATGAAGTTTATTGAATGCTTTTCTCAATGACGTATACACCAAATATATAGGGTAAGAGCCTAATATAGAGTGGAATATTCTAGCATGTGATGTCACGAGTGACATCACTAAAGGAGCGTTCCCTCTCATGACACAACATGGTCTAAAATACTCTTATTTACAATATTACTAAAATAACCCTAACTTTCCTTACTGATTACTAGTAAAATAACAAAAAGAAAATTACAAGAGAATCGAAGATAAAAATGACGGTTATGTCCTTCATAAGGTTCACATTACTTTGTCTCTTGAGTTGAAGTTTGATCCTTTGGAAGCCCTTAAGACCATATATATATATATATATATATATATATATATATGTATATATATATATGTATATATGGTCTGCTTTTGATCCCTCATTAATGACAGAAAGGGACCATCTCAATGATGATATCCTAGAAAGGACGGGTAGCCCTTCCATCGACTAAAAGACAGCCAAATGATGGGCATCACAACAGGAACACGGGACATGTGGTTCGACACGCATATCGACATAATCTTTGAAAAAGTTTAGGACATGTACGTAGACTATTATTCATATTTTTTGTATTTATTATTGAAATAAAAAATTAGCATTCCTCCAATAGTTTAAAAATATAATACTTTTATCCCTTTAATTAGAAACAACACATTTGAATTAAAAAAAAATTGGAGCCAACTTTATTGTTAGGGGATGATTATGTTACAGTCCTTGGAATGTGTTTGAGAAAGGAGGGGTTGTCGCTGGTTGCCTCGTCCAACATTTTTGCACAAAAAGCACATACGCATCTTATGTAGAACAAAAAGGGGATCATGTGTAACTACCCATGACTGATCAACCCTTCGAGCTTCATCGTGTGCCAACCGCCTTGAGTTTGTCACTTTAGTTGGCTCTTCCTCATCTGTCCCACTCAAATCATACTCCGTTAAAAGGGAATGGTGTGGTTTGATTAGCTCACTCCCGAGTTCGTATACTCTGATTATGATTCCCTTTAAGAGGAGCCGTGGGGGCTGAACTTGAAAGGAAATTCGCTTGCTTGGGGATGTTTGTATAATTTTCGAGTGGGGCAACCCTTCAAATGAAAACACTTTAGGGGTCTAATTCAATTTTCGAAAGGGGTTGGAGATTTAAAAGTTTGGGGTTGGGTTTGTAATTTTCTGAAAACTAAGGGGGTCAAGGGTGTAATTTATGGCTTTTGAATTTGTTTGATTGGAAGAAGTAACATTTAGGTAAGTTACTGGAAGTGATTTAAGTCCCTGTGGTTTGGGCTGATTGGTCTTATTTAGAAAAACCATAGAAATGGGTTCATGTGCTTGGATCGAGGGTTTAGAGTTTTTTTTTCCTTTTTCTTTTCGCTAACTGTTCAATGTGTTTGGGTGAGGGGAATGGGGTTCAGAGTAACCCTAAAGGTGGCATTGAAAACGTTCTGACGTAACCACACGTCTAATGACAACTCTAAAGGCACCGCACCAATTTAGAGAGAGAAATATGACTAAGCTTTTACTCAAAAGTTCGATTCCCCAAATGAGGAAGACGAGGGGTATATTTCTAGGATAGGGAGTTTAGCACTAAAAGAGCAACTAACCAATGTGGGACTTATGCCCATCTATACAATAAGTCTAATACTCAAATGTTCACCTAAAGCCCATCCTCTAAATAAACCAATACATTATGAAATGAAATAAAATAATATGCAAATAAGATGAAAATATGATTAACTAATATATGGAGTAAAAACTAAAAGAGGATCACATCACTCTCCCCTTCTCAGAAAAGAGTTCGTCCTCGAACTCAAAGGGGGATGCCCTCATCGTCACCGGTCAAGATAGTGATCAATGCGTGCCCGGTGTCAACATAATCATCCGGCAGGTAATCGGGCACATGAGTCATCGCCATCAGGGCACAACGACGTGGAGTAGGATAAGAAGCTCGATGACCAACACCACCACAATTAAAACACTTAAAGGTTGGAGCGGGGTTTGGAGGTGGTGCGACAATGACAAAAAGAGCGGGAGTGGAAGCTGGAACTAATGGAGGAGCTGCGATGGTGGTCAATGAAGGAGATGGGACTCGGGAAGAGGCACGGGCTGCGGCTGCTAGATGATGTGTCTCGAGCTTGGTGGCATACTCCACCGCTTAAGCGAAGGTGCGTATGTTACGCAAGGCCAAGTCTCTGCAGGCCGATGATGTAGCGGCTGATCCGCTGCTTTTCAGTCTCGTCAAGCCGGGCCCGAGTACATAGTAACTGAAAGCGCTCCGTATAATCAACTCAACCACTGTTGTGTCCTGGCACAAAGTCAGAACTCTAGCAGCTGAAAGGCGCCAAGCAATAAAGCCTTCAACTCGACCCAAGTTTGAATTGGTGGGAGGCCCTCAACCACCCGTCTCTGCTCGAGATCATGCCACCAAATAGCGGCATACTCCTGAAACTTCGTCGTGGCTAATAGAACACGCTTGCGTCCGGTAACATGTTTGTAATTAAACACGCGCTCCATTGAGGCAAGCCAATCAACAATTTCATCCGGCTGGTGTCGACAGTCAAACATGGGTACATCGACCCGAATGTCCCCATGCAAACTCCGAGAGAGGAGTTGAAGAGCTAAAGCCAACGTGTCACCCCCTGGTGGGTAGGAATCACGACGTCATCACCTGTGAGGATATCAACGGAGCCTGCCTTTTGGTGTATCTGCAACCGGAGGTGGGGAATCACCGGGTGGGGGAGAGGATGGTCATGGGAAAAATGGGGACAAACACCAAGTACATGCCCCTGCTCATGGTAATACAAGCATTCGGGGGCATTTAGAGGGGCCGGGGGTGGGGGATTAATATTCAGTGGTGGAGGAGGGAAGTTGGGGGTGGAATCCAATCACGAATCTGGGGGTGGGAGTTGTGTGGGGTGGAGGAAAAATAAGTAGACACCTCACTCGCGTCGATGTGAGACGGAAGGGATGTGGGTGGTATAGGGGGAGTGTAGGTGGTGTAATATGGGTGAACAAAGGTGGGGAAAGGATGGATGAGGCAACGGGGGTCAGATGGAGGGTGGTGGATGGATAGGGGATATGAAAGGACCATGGGTTGGGTGTATGGGGTGAGGGATAGGCATGGGGGTGGGGGTGAAATGGGTGGGGATGGTGTACTATGAAGCACGGACTCGACACGTAATACGTGTTTTGACGCGACACGTGATTTTTTCAAAAACTAGGATACGACACCCTACGATACGTATAATATAAAATATATATTTAAATATATATATTAATGAAATAAAACAGATTTTCCCATAAGATACATTATTAGAGCATTCTTTACAAGAAATTAAGAAAATGGACCATACAAAACAAAATTCAAACATACTTTAACATTAAAAATAAAAAATAAAGCAGAATCACAATCACACAAGAAAAAAATAATGAATAAAAAATGTGTCCTTTTACGTGTCCCACCCTGTTCCAGCGTGTCGGCAACGTATCGTCGCGTGTCGGACTCGTGTCAAAGCCGACTCGTGGCTTCGGGGAGAGTGTCCGTGCTTGATAGACGATAAGGTTGTCGAGGAAATAGTCTCTCTGTGTATGCAGGGGTAAGGCTGCGTAAATCTAACCCCCACAGTACCTCGCAGGGGTGGGAGCCTCGTGTACTGAGTTTGCTCGTTTTATCCTTTCATTAACCACTCAATAATATTAAGGGGCTTTAACGGTCTAGTCCTTGGACTAGCAATTTTGGACAAAAAAACCAGGCCCAACAAATTTTAAACGATTAGGTCCAACATATAAATACCCCGAAATTAAAACAAACACGCACTATTCAGAAATCGAAGTGCCAAAAACATTGTATTCTCTCTTGAATCAAAACCTTAATCGTATCATCTCTTCGATCAAAACCCCAAAACGAATCTTTTTCGCAATCAAATTTTGGTCAACAACAACATATAAATACTCCTGATCGAAACTCTAGAAACTCTGTTCGATCAAAACCCTAACTCTCTTTGATCAAAACCCTAGCTCTCTTCTTTCAAACCCTAATCGTTGAAGTTCTACATTTTACATTCTAAATCAAATTCTTCCAAACAGCACTAACAAGTATGTATACATTCTCTTATCACCTTTTTGTCCTTGTGTATTTTGTGTTCTCATATGTATAAATTTGTAGACATATGGACTGATGAAATCACATTATTCTTTTTCATGATATGTATTTCATCATATATTTGTTTCCCTCATTTTAATTGCAAAACACACTTTTTGCATGTTAGATATATGTATTTCATCATTGTACTTTTCCTCCTGTATACATCATTTATCGAGGATTTATCAAGGACTAAGAATATATACATGATTAGAATATGTACATGTACAAGCCCTGTGTTGTGTGTACTATGTGTATTTTGCGTGTACTTTTTAAAAGTACACGCAAAATACACATAGTACACGCACATTGAAAATGAATTTCTCAATTCATTATGCGTTTACTTTTATGTTTTATACGTGTACTCTATAGAATATGTACATGTACAAGCCCTGTGTTGCGTGTACTATGTGTATTTTGCGTGTACTTTTTAAAAGTACACGCAAAATACACAGAGTACACGCACATTGAAATCGTATTTCTCAATTCATTATGCGTGTACTTTTATGTTTTATACGTGTACTCTATAAAATATTAATTTCAAATCCATATTTGATCAATCCTATGTTATTTTGGTCCGCGCCAGCGGCATTTGAATGATTTTTCATGAGTTTTTAAGAAGTATTATTATTTTGTTAATATTTAAGAGTGTTTTTTGTCCAATAGTCAGTTGCATTTGAATCCAATGTCCATGTACACGCACATTGAAATTCAATTTGTTCAATCCAGTGTCCATGTACTAATGTGTATTATGAGTGTACTATTTTGTATTGTTGTGTTATTGTTTAGGAATTGTACGATCTTGCATGTTCAACTACAAAACTGCTGCTTGCATGTTCGAAGATCTTAACAATACAAAACCTTTCACATTGACAGTGAATAGTACTAATGATGACGAAATTCATTTTCTCCTTCGCATCAATGATAGAGCTAAAAGGTTACTTGGTTTCTACTACTACTATGGAGACATTTACTGCACTTTTGATGTGCAACAGCTTCAAGTAACTGAATCGAAAGCGAAGGATTTAGCTAAACGAATTGAGCAGTATTGCTTAAGGGGTTTTGATAATGTTGGAGCGTTTAGCATTCAGCTACTGTATCACTTCTTTACGGAATATGTTAGGGGTAGAGATTCTTGGTTTTTGATTTGTCGAACAACCTCTGTTAGGTATTACCATGAAACTGACGATATATATTATCGCCTTTAGCATTTATTTTGATGAGACTTGTATAAATTATTTGTGAGAATATTGCATGTACTTTTGTTAAATACGATTGTATTTTATTGTTTTAGTCTATGCTTTATTCTAATTCGCATGTATTTTACTTTTTGTACATATCATTATACGTTAGTAATTTAAATTTTGTTTATAGATCAATATAATGGGGATGAAGATGAAGGCCAGAAGAGGAAAGAAACAAAAAAAGAGCAATTCTGATGATAGTTCTTCATCCAGTTCCAGTTCTAGTATGGCATTGAAAGTTAAACGTCCTGCAAAGAAGAATGACCAATATCGGTCAAATATTATTAGCTTTCTCCATGATTTGCATCAGATTAAAGATACCATAAACAATAGCCATATTGAACTTCTTAAGAAGACTCCATTTTGGGAGCTTTTCAATGCCTACTACAGTGAGAAAGTAGTAGAAGTGGACCACAAGAAGACGGATAAAAATATTTTATCAATTATCGAGCTGTACAATATGGAAACCAAATTTTTTCGTATGAAGAGTAGTATTCCAATAATGCCAATAGATATAAGTGAAATATTTGGCATACCCCTGGTGGAGGGTTTAATATCAATAGAACTGAAAAAGCGATCGAATACTGCTAAAAAATCTGGATTACAAGCACGATACTTCTCAAAAAGAATAGGTAAGTCAGAAATTTTGAATGGTTTGAAGAAATCAGTTGAATTGGAGACAGATGAAGGAATTGTTGATTTTGTTAAAATTGTGTGTCTCCACTTCTTGAACACGTTATTTTTCTCCAACTCAAACTTCACCCTTGGAGAATTTTGATTGAAATATATTGAAAATATTGAGGAAATGAATAAATATGATTGGGCATCTGCTGTGCATGAGTTTCTCATACATTCACTTGACAAATCAGCAAGTTCAAAACCTAGCACAGTTACTGGATGTTTCATTTTCTACTGGTGAGCAAAAAAACATGTTGATATCTCAAAATTTACATACCAATACTCATGTGTATTTTCAAAATACACGTGATATTTTCACGTGTATTTTAAAAATATATGTTTATTTTAACGTGAATTTTCAAAATACACGTGATAAATTCACGTGTATTTTGAAAATACACGTTTATTTTCACGTGTATTTTTAAAATATAGTTGATATTATTGATATTTCAAAATTTACATACCAATACTTACCTGTACTTTGAATATATTACGTGTATTTTCAAAATACATGTGATATTTTCTCTTGTTCTTTCAAAATACACTTGATATTTAACGTGTATTTTTAAAATACACGTCTTATATCAAGTTTATTTTGAAAATACACGTGTATTTTGAAAATATACGTCTTATATCATGTGAAAGTACACTTGTATTTTACAAAGTACACGTGTACTATGTTTTGTAAATAGAACCAGTGTACTCTCAAAATACTCTTGTTATATCTTCTGTCAATATTATAAATGTACTTTAGAAAGTACACGTGAACTTTATATTGGCAAAATATAAGTGTAATTTGAAATGGTAACGTGTACTTTCAATATACAATTGTAAAATTTGTAAAGTACACGTTTAATTTTGCGTGTATTTTGAACAAATCTCTTGTACTTTCCATTATGAATCCCTAGGTAATACTTGGGCATGTGAGAAATTTGAAATTATTTCTCCTGTTGAAAAATATAAAGAAAATACTCCAAAATTCCTGAAGTGGAAGTTGTCGTCTTTGAAACAATGGTTTGTGAAGAATGACATCGCAACAGCAACTTTGAAGCAGGCTACAAATAAACCAGCTTGTAAGGACTGTCCTGTACAAAAGGAATCTCAGTTTGAAGGGCCAAGTTACTTTTTGAAAATATCTACAGAAAGTCCTATACATGCTGATTCATCATCAAAAAATGTTGCTGAAGATATTAATGACAATGAGTTTTCACATGGTTGGAATATTCCCCTTAAAAACATTGTGACTCCAAAGAAAAATAAGGGAAAAGATCAACCAAAGGTTAATTTGGAGGAACAAATTGCTGTTTTGAAAAGGGAATTGTTGGAAAAAAATAACCAACTATCTAAAGCAGCTGAAGACATTAATGGTGCACTTGAGAAGGTGACCTCTTTGGAGGTGGAGAGTGCCATTTTGAATGTACAGTTGCAGATAGATCGTGATTCACTTTTTGAAGCCCATGAGGAAATGAAGAACTTAAAGGTGGAGAATTCCAACCTTTTGAAGGAAAAAGAGTTATTAAATAACTTGGAGGTAGAAAATGCCCAACTAGTTGAGTTAAACAATTCTTTAAAAGAAAAGCTTGATCAAGTCACAATTAGTGACTCAGATAGAATTAAAGAATTGGATGAATCATTGAAAAAACAACCAGAATCGACACGAATTTTGGAACAAAAGAATGGATATCTGTCTCTGACTAATGAAGATCTCAAAAAGAAGTATGATGATACATTGCAACAATGGAAAGATGCTGACATAGAAAAGATGACATTGAGGCAGAATCTTGAGGAGTCAGAGTGGAAAAGAACTCAACAGGTACTTTTGAATGCAGAGTACACGCAATTTTCCTAAAGTACACGCAGTTTTCCTAAAGTACACGTTTAAAGTACACGCAATTTTTCAAAGTACACGCAGTTTTCCCAAAGTACACGTTTAAAGTACACGCAGTTTTTCAAAGTACATGCAGTTTTTCAAAGTACAAGCAGCTTTCTTTCATAGTATTTTTAATGCAATTTTATTTGATATTAGATATAATGCAGAGTACATGCATTATTTTATTAAAAATAATGCATTGTTTATAATGTAACATTTTTTTTGTATTACAGGAAAACAATAATAAAATCCTTAATGACGAAATTTCGGAGTTGAAGAAAATGCTTGGAGAATCAGAATTGAAAAAAACTGACTAAGTATCTATAAAATACAATAGATATATAGTACATGCTTTACTTTCTTAATTTTATTATAAATTTTATGTATATTGTAAATTTATAATATACACGTATTTAATAATACATGCGTGTATATTATAAAGTACACGCGTGTATTTTAATACATGCGTGTACTTTATAAAATGCACGCATGTATTAAAATACACGCGTGTATTATATAAAATACATGTAAGAGAAAATGAATCATTGTTTCAAAAAATTCTTACAATCCAACATTCCTTGTTAAATATATCAGGTTCGAGTTTGAAGATTGAACAAGCCTCAAAGAAAGTTCAGGGTACCCCCAAAATATCCAAAACAAAAGGCCCTCTTACTAGAGGGCAGAAGAAAAGAAAAGCTGACGGCGAAACTGAAAAGCATGAACCAATTAAGAAACAAAAAGAGTCAAAGCTGAGAAAAGGCCGTCTAACAATAGCTCAACAAATGAAGGAAACTCACGTCAATCTTGAAGCAATCGAAGCATACAAATATCTTGATAAAGCTTCGAAGAAAAAGATTGAAGAGTTTATTCAAAAGGCTGAGCCAGGGTAAAGTTTATTGTTTTATGATTTATCACTTCAGTAATTTATATTTTTTTTGGTGCAAAAGAATAAGGTTATTATTATTATACAATTCTTATTGATTATATAAAATACAGGGAATTTATTTTCCAAGGGCTGACTTCGTACGTCCCATGGGAAGATTTACTTGAAGTCCTCAACAATCAAGAAATTTCAAGCCAAGTATGTAGTCCAAATATTAGTCATCCATTAAATTTCAACATTATTATTTCCTCACCATTTTATATTGTGTGAAACAGATAATACTTGCCTTTAGTGAAGTATTGAGGTTAAAATTGTCAGATGAAGGGCTCTCCTACTCACACACTTTTTCTGATTATTGTTGGGTAAGTACAATTAGACCGAAAGTTTTGAGAAACGAAATTTCAGTTTTTTTATTAACACTATGTCTATAATTTTTATTCAGATAGAAGCTTGTAGCACAAATGAAGTCAATAAGAAGGAGGAGTTATACAGAGATTTATTTGAATACTTAGGCACTTGTAATAATTTGTTCATTGTACTAAGACATAGTGTAGGACATTTCACAGTACTTGTGATATACAAAAAAGAAAATAAAGTGGTCCACATGGATTCCCTTCGACCGAACGACAAGGAAAAAAACACAACATTCTTCGATGATGCAAAAAAATTGGTTAGTGCCTAAACTTAATTAGTAATGTTACTTGTACTTATATTATACACGTGTACACGTGCATTATATAATGCGTGTACTTTGTATTAGTTGTACATAATTACCCAGATTCTCAAAGTGCACGCATCATATTTTAAAATACACGTGAAATGAACCAATACAAGTTACGTGTACTTTAATATTATGCGTGTACTTTTAACTCTTTAGGAAAAATACACGCATCATATTTTAAAATGCACGTGATAGATAAAAATAAAATATGCATGTATTTTAATATTATGCGTGTAATTTTAACTCATTAGGCAAAGTACACGCATCATATTTTAAAATACACGTCATATTTTAAAATAAAATATGCGTGTACTTTAATATTATGCGTGTACTTTTAACTCATTAGTCAAAGTACACGCATCATATTTTAAAATACACGTGATATGAAAAAATAAAAAATGCGAGTACTTTAATATTATGCGTGTACTTTTCACTCTTTAATCTTCATATACTCTTTTATTTGTATACACTAAATATTTGTCTTCTTAACAGTTTTCTGTCTTCCAAAAAACACTGTGCCTATTGAAGACTGAAGCAGAAATAATAAAAAACAATGGTTTCAAAATTCAGAGGAAGTTTAATGAAGGTACACCAAATGAGTTTATTTTGGATGATGATCCATTGACAGAGCAAGAAAGAAGGACCGTAGGTTTCTTGTTGGAAAGTGATCTCAAATTTGACCTAATAAGAGATCATGAATGCCCTAAACAATATAATGGGTAAGAAAAACTTCATTTCTAAAAATTACTAATTTGTATCTGTAGAAGGGTACTTTAGATTATATATATGGAGGCGTCACCCCTATTGGGTATGGAAATGACAAGTTAATTTGCCCAAGACCACCAGATTAATGACAGGACGCACAGACATAGGCACAATGAAGTTATACTCAGTTTAAACTCACAAAGACTCTCGTGTATAACTCAGGGAATAATAATGAACTTTAGAAGTGGCTTAGCTAGAGGGAGAGAGAAGTAAGCACCCTAAATACACCTTGGTAGGCAGGTAAGACCACACCAAAATACCCTCAAGGATCCCTGTCAGGTATTAAAAGCTTCGTAATAAATGACAATGGTGGGTGAGTAAGACTTCTCTGGTTTTCTTTAATAACTCTTTTCAACTCTCAAAAGGATCATCCTCTCCTCAGAGGTGGTTGGGTCCTTAAATAGCCCCCGACACCACCCCCGAGGCGACTCAGTCATTAAAGACTATGAAAAGACATCCCTCATACCTTATGTCACAACATTAAATGCCTAATGCACTAGTTGTCTCCACGTCATAAACATTAAATGCCAAGACATGCCTTTTGCCTAACCACTGTGTGTCAGGGGGCTGTTATCGCAGATGTGGCTCACCAACTGCCTGACAGCCCCAATATCACGATGGTTTACTCAAGTGCAAGTCTGACATTGTTTAGCTGGATAGTGACATCACCTACAGTAGATGTGACATTAAGTAGAGGGCTACTTGGTTCATAACTCAACGCCGGATGGAACTCCAAGCTGCTCCGCTTGAGGTTCCACGGTCAGGGTCCTTCGGTGTTTTACCAGGTGTATCTAAGATGGTCAGGGCAAGCCCCAATTGTGCCTTACTTCTCAATCCTCCAAACCAAATCCCTCTACAGTTCCCATGGTGAGGTCATTCGATAGAGCATGAAAGCTCTCCCAGGCCCTGCCAAGCCTGGTCTCTCGTGAGTACCGTTTGACCTCACCCAAACTGATTTATTATTATTGTTATGTCATTACAACCGTTATAGCTTACAGTAAATGTAATCAAAGATACAATATGACTAACACAACAAGCTGAAGTATGAGTTGCCACGCTAAGCTGCCTCACCAAGCTGCCACACTTGAGTTGCCACGCTAAGCTGTCACACTTGAGTTGCCACGCTAAGCTGCCTCACCAAGCTGTCACGCCAAGCTGCCTCACCAAGCTGCCACGCTTGAGTTGCCTCTTATTGCGTTAATCCTCAAACACTGTTGTCAATTAGGGAATTATACCTAATCTCAGGATTACCTTCAAGCCCCCCCTACATTTGCCTCCTCGTGTAGGGATTGGTTGTGGGGACAAGAAATGCCTGCACGAAAACTTCTCAAACCGATGGACCTTTCTTTGTTGTGAAAAGATTCAGGCCTTTTTCCTTTATTCATAACCGTTGGGACATCTTAGTTGGGGGCCTTATTAGATAAGTCTGACAAGAAATTTTGTTGGCGCCAAAACTCAAGTTTGTATAGGAAGGCAACGATTAGTGTTCCCCAGACGTCACTTCATTAATGATGTGGCGCAGTCCTCTCAACTGTCAAAGAACTTCCCAAGGTGCCACGTGTTCATTGAAAATGATTGTAGGAGGCCTTGCACGTGTGATGGTGGGAGACTGAAACGACAACCCCGAAATTTTCAAACAGCCATATTCAAAACACTTTGAACCTTCTCTTTTGTTTTTTTTTCTTACTCTGCTACCATCTTCCTTAGACTTCCATTTTCTTTTTAGAGAGAGAGAAACCCTGCAAGTACCCCATTGTTGCTAAGCTCCTGTTCGCGTTATTTCCTTCTCGCTCCTGCAAGTACCCCATTGCCGCGGCCTTCTCGCTCTTGAAACCTCTCTTGCTTAAGGTTTTCTTGCTATCTCTGTCATCGTCTTTCATGGACACCTCAAGCGGTCTTGCTACCCCTGCCACCGGTTCTCCGTCTGCCACCACCACTACCTCCGTCCTGGATTCTTCCCGCCAGGAACAGCTGCGGTTTTATCGTCGCTCTCCTATTTTTGGGGAGGGTGATGACTTTGCTGTTGCCAGTAAGACTGTTTGTTTTTCTTCTAAGTTTGACGCCCTACTGTTGGGTGATGAGGACGAAGAATTGTCTAAGTGGGGCTTTCTGCCTCCAGAAGGAACTCTCAGATTTCGTTTGGAGCGAGGGGACTTTTCATGGTCCCACATTGATTTCGACGCACCCGGGCAATCCCCTGCCCACTTTGCTGCCTGGAACTCCCACATGCAGAGTTCCTACGCTGATATCCTCACCAAGATTGGGCTGCAACGGGCCAAATGGTTTGGTGAGTTCACTCTCTCAAAGAATAATGCTGCCCTTCCTATCTTAGTCTCTCGATAGAATGTGACTACTCACACGTTCATCGCTGCGTGGGGCGAGTTCACTATAACTCTGGAGGACGTGTGCGAGCTCCTGGGCCTTGATGCAACAGGCCATGAGCCTTACACCGATGAGGCTCTTGATGCTCAAGAGACTGCAGATCGTTTGGAGTTGGATCGCATATGCCGAAGCTGCATCGGTTCTTCTAACAAAGCTACTTTTTCTCCCTTGATCAATTATTTCTTCAAAAGTTCTGGTGAAGGCAGTTCCTCATCAACTGCCCCTGGTCAAGGTACGCCGTTTGAGCTTCCTGCCTATATTCTCGTGATTCTCTCTCGTTTCTTTTTGACGGGCAAACCCAACGACCAACCACGAAGGGACCTTATTAACCTGTCCCTTCATTTGGCCCGAGGGATAAAACTTCCCCTGGCTGCAATTGCCTTGGGATCCCTCTACACCTGGCTGGATAGGACCTTGTTCGACATGGAGCGCTCTCTTGGCCGTTATAACTTGGCCAATTTTGCCAACAACGTTCTTCTGACCAGCTTCCTTTACTTTTGTTTTCCTGCCGTGGCGGCCAAGACCAACAGTCCTCCTTCGAGGGAAACAATTCTGCCTCCACGGTCTTTCATTTAGCATAAAAGACAAAGCCGAAAGGAGCTAATTTCTGTGATTGACCGTTTCGAGAACTTCGTCATGAGGCCCTATCAGGAAGAGGCTTTCTTTCACACTTGTGAATTTTTTCATCATGAAGCCAGAGTGATACAGGACCCTTCTCCCGATATTGAGGATCCCTTGCTTGCCGTGGTCCTTCTGTTTTCTCCAGGATATCCGCCTTCCTACACCGAGTGGGGTATACCAGCGAGCATTATAATCCCAACCGATATAGCCGCCAGTTTGGGTTTGACCAGGGGGCCCCACGTCTAGTGTTTCAATCTTCAAACCCCAAGGTCTCATTTGGCGAGGCATGTTCCCTGTTTTCTTCGACCGCTGCATGGGGGATATGTTCAACAATGGCTGGGCGTGTCACCATTCCCAGTATTACTAGGCATGGGGATGTGACCCCTTTGTTTGCCACCAAGTACTGGCCGAAACAACTAGCTAAAATTGCTGAGTTCGTTGAGGGAGAGCCGGTGTATCCTTCCGTTTCTTCATTTTCTGCCCTAGAGTTGGGGCTAAAAGGCAACTCTATACTTGGGATAGAATTTCCCCAAGTTCAACCCACAAAGCACCTCCTACCGAGCTTCCCCCACTTTGTCCCATGATCCCAGTTGCCACGCTAAAGCCCAAAACTGCTGCTGTTGCGAAGAAGGCTGCCCCCTCTATCGAAGCTACTATCAACGAGGGGGCTTCTCAACCACCTGCCAAGAAGGCAAAAACGGCCAAGAGTGGGACATCAAAATCGAAATCGAAGTCCCAGAAGCCCCAAACTCCCGTGGCAGCCCTTCCCATAGCCTCCGTTCCACCTCCCATGCCTGCTGAGATGGTTGAGCGTGTAAGGAGGGAGGCCCAAGCAGAAATAGATCGAATAAATGCCGAGTATAAACGGCATGCCATCGTTGTTCCTTCTTCCGTTGCTTTCCCCACGGTGGTGGTTGATCCTGCAGAGCCAATGGCTAGGAGGAGAAAGAGCTCCAGGGTTCCTCAAGGGGTCAGTACCAGTGCAACGGGGTCAAGGAGGAAGACCTTGGGTACCAAGCCTCAGAGGAAGCAGACTCCTGAGGTGCATCTCACTCCTTCCCCCTCTCCTATTATCATATCTCCTTCTGCATCCGAGGTATATATGCTTGATCTTATTCAATTTCCTCCTATCTTTTTTTCTTAGGGCAGGCTACATTCACTTACTTACTATTGACAACTGTGATGCAGGGGATTGAAGAAGAAGAACCAACCCCCTCCAGTCCTCCCGTAATCCCTTTTATGGGGGGACGCTTTGGTGCATCTCTTACTGACGTGACTCCTCCCCGTTCCCCCATGACGGGGCTTACGTATTCTTGCCGTGCAGGTAGTCAACGTGCAAGGGAAGTTGTTGTGGGAGGTGAAGCCGCTGATCCTGCGAGTGATTCCTCGCCTGAAGTGGTAACACAACCCGAAGTAACACCCTCGGTCCCTTCTGATTTACAGGCCTCGCCTGAGGTTCCTCTGCCCATTGTTCTTGTTGAGGAGAGTGAGCCCGAGGTATGATTTCCTCTATAATTTATTTGTTGTAGTCTTTTCGATCCCACTCTTTTCTTATTTGGCCTGCTGAATTCTGATATGTTTTGGGTACCCCAGGTTGAAATATCCTCGTTGTTGGCAAGCGTTCTTCTTCCGACGACGCTGATGAGACCTCTGACTGCCATTCCTCTCTTTAGCACCATTACTGAGGTAAGTAACACGTAGAGATATTTCTTCATATTTTCTGTGCCCATTCTTCTTTTCTAACACTTGCCTTTGTGCCACAGTTTTCTCCTGATCTTGCACCAAGTCATGCAGTCAGGGCCCAGGTTGGTGCTTGTAGCCAACATAGTGGTGTGTTTACACCCCATGGTGTTGTGACTTTGTTTGGGAGCTCAGTGTCTTCACCTGATGAACTCAGTATGCTGGCCCTGGTGCCCTATGCAGGTGATAGCGTTTTGCGACGCGTGGGGGCTTCTGCGTCCAGGGACCCCGTTATGGCTTCTGGGGTAATAATCTCGCCCCCAACGGTTCCTGTTCCTGCGGCTGCCCCATATGCTCCCGTTGTGACTGAGGTATTTTTGTTAACTTTTGTTAAGATTTTCCATAATCCCCATCTTATGATTTTGCATAAGATTCTCCTTAAGCTTCACCTTATAATGGTGACTTAACAATGAAAACACTTGTTAAGTTTTTTCCATAAACTCCACCTTATAACGGTGACTTAACAACGAAAACACTTGTTAAGATTTTTCATAAACTCCACCTTATAACGGTGACTTAACAACTAAAACGCTTGTTAAGATTTTCATAAACTCCACCTTATAACGGTGACTTAACAACGAAAACACTTGTTAAGATTTTTCATAAACTCCACCTTATAACGGTGACTTAATAACAAAAACGCTTGTTAAGATTTTTCATAAGTTCATCACCTGCGCTATCTCTTTTCAGGTTGAGCAGGAAAATTCTCCCCCAGTTCTTTCGCCTATGGCCTCCCCCCATCGGGAACCTGCTTCTTCGGAAAATACTGGTCATGACGATCAGGGTTCCACGACCGGTGTTGCAGCGGAGAGCGAGTCTGGGTGCGAACTCCCTCCTCCCGACCTAGCTCCTCACGCCTTCTGCCTGATGGTGCTTCGACAGTCCCCTCAAATGCCTGCCAACCACCGTTTGGTGGTCGAACAGCTGGTGAATCATCACCCTGAGACCTTCACGCTCTGCGTTCCAACATTTACGTGATGAGTCACAGACTTCAAGGCATGGCGATAGTTGTTGCTGAAATTGCCAGTACTCCGACTGCAAGTGTTACCCGATCTTTACTTAACCAATTTCTGGGTTTCCTGAGGGAGCTGGAGCGTGATGGCTTCTGTTTTCACTGGCTGATAACATATTTGAAAACTTTGAAGAACCAGCAATTAATCTGTTAGAGGGAGGTTTTACGAAAGCACCAGCAGGACCAGCATGCTGAGGAAGCTAGGTTGGTCGCATTGGCAGCTCTTTTGGAAGCAATGGATCAAGAGGTAAATGATGCCGAAGAAGCTTTGTGTCTGGTTAAACTAAAACGCGAGAGACTCCTCATCGAACGTACACAAGTGCAAACGAGACTGGAGGTTTCTATTAATGCCCAACGATCTTTCACAAAAGCTTCTTCGGGCCTTTCTGGAGATTTTTTCTCTTCCTCAGATTTATCGTTTCTTTTAGATTAGTTGCATCTTGTACATAGATCCTCCACTTGCCTTTATCTATGTAATTATTGGGTGATAGTTCCTAAAATAATTTTGTAATGCTCTATTGTTTATCAATGAAGAATATATACTTTTCAATCCCTTCTTGTGTTGTGACTGTTGTTTGTATGCTATAGAGTTTTGTATTTCTGCAATTCCTCCATTATGCTAAAAAATGTCACCCAAAACTTATATATTTATAACAATAGCTAGTCATAACATCAGTTCAAACTTGGTTGTTTACACATGATAAACCTTCAGCCACTTATTGTTAATCTTAAATGGCTTGTCTTCCTCTAACTTCGAAATTAAACAATAACCTGAGTCATGGGCTTCTTTCACAACGAAAGGTCCCTCCCAATTAGCTGCAAACTTTGGTAGAGGAAGCCCCCTGATGTGTTTCACTGCCGCTTTTAATACGAGGTCTCCCTTCACGAATTTCCTTGGTCTCACCAAGTTATCATACGCCCTTGAAAGTTGCTTCGTATATATTTGGAAGTTCTGCATCGAATTATCTCTGTGTTCATCCAACGCTTCCAACTGTACATGTCTACTTTGGGGAAGCATGCTACTTCTCAAAGCATAACGAGCAGAGGGAACTTCCAATTCTAATGGGAGGATTGCTTCGGCCCCATAAACAAGAGAGAACGGCGTATATCCCGTGAGTTTTCGCTTGGTTGTTCGATAGGCCCACAAGACAGCTGGTATCTTGTCATCCCATGCCCCTGGAAAGTCTTCCATCATTTTGGCCAAAATATTAACCAAGGTTTTGTTAGTTGCTTCGGCCTGACCATTTCCCTTTGGGTATGCCACCGTTGAAGTGTGATGAACAATGGAGTACTTATCCATGAACATTGTTACTTCGGAGTTAACGAAGGGGGTCCCGTTATCTGAGAGAATAACTTTTAGGATCCCAAAACGGCAAATGATGTATTCTCTGATGAAGTTGTTCACCACCCCAGCCGTTGCTCGTCTGAGTGGTATCGCCTCGACCCATTTTATGAAACATTCTGTTGCTACTAGTATCCATATCTTGCCCCTCGAAGAGGGATGTATTGCCCCCACTAGGTCGAACGCCCAAGTATGAAATGGATAGGGTGTTGATAGAGAGTGTAAGTCTACCGATGGGGTATGGATCATGTTCCCATGAAGTTGGCAAGCTTTGCATTTTCGAACGAACTCCGCAGAGTCTTTCTCCATCGTTGGCCAATAATACCCCAATGTCATCAACCGATCATACATCTTGGCTCCTCCTATATGTGCTGGATCGTGCGCTTGTTTGAGGACCTCCACTGCTTCTTCCTTCGTGACACATCGCAAGGGCCTGTTAAAGTACCATTTTCGATAGAGCTTCCCCCCTGGACGTAGAACCTTGGATCCCTTCGCCTCAGACCTATTGCATCCATTTTCTCCATTGGGACAACCCCCTCCTGAATGAAGTCGATGTAGGGCTGCCTCCAGTCCGTTTGAGCTTCAATGAAATGGCACTCAGCTGTCTCAAAGAATAGCTGACACTTATTGCACTTCCGTTGCAGCTCTGCTGCATCTTGCTTCATCCTAGGCCAGAAATACCCCTCCCTTTGAATTCTCCTATATAGAGGTATCTCAGTCATTTTGCGGTGCTCCTCGCGCGTTTTCCTCAATATTTGCTTGGCTTCCTCTGGGCTGACGCATCTTGACAACCATCCTCCTGTATTTCTAAAATAGAGACTTCCCTGGCTTGTAAACTATTGGGCCAACTCTCTTAGCCCCATTGCCCCCTCACCAGACTCCAGCTGCTTCCTAATATCTCTTCTCCATCCCGCCTCTTCCTCCATCTGTAGTATTGACTGTACTACAGAAGGAGCTGTTCTTCGTTGGATCACAACTGTAGTCACATTGGTTTTCATTATCATCTTCTGGGCGATAGTGGCATAGGCGTTTGGATGGCGGTTCATAGTTCTGGGATATCTTCTGATCTTGGTTCGATGGAACTGGTTGAGGAGCCTTTGAATGATTGTTCTATAGGGCGCCAGGCTCATGTGTTTCAACGCATATTCTCCGTTTACCTGTTGAATTACTAAGTTCGAGTCACCCTTAATGCAGAGTGAACGAATTCCCCTTCGAAGAGCCTTTAGCAACCCTAGTACCAACGCCTCGTACTCTACCTCGTTATTGGAGCAAGGGAAATCTAGTTTGTAGGAAAGGAAAATCTCTTCCATCCCTTTTGAAAGAATAACCCCTGCTCCTCCCTTCTTTTTCGCTGAAGATCCATCGAACTGCATCGTCCATTCCTCATCAGTTACACCCAGGTAATTGTCCTGCAAATCATCTCCTATAATGTCTTCCCTAGGTGGCTCGAAGGTTCCTGAAGGGAAGATGGCCAACAGGTCAGCATACGCCTGGCTTTTGATTGTGCGAGGGACCACACATTTTAAGTCATATTCAGAGAGAATAAAGAACCATCTAGCTGCCCTGCCAATCAATATAGTCTTTGCAAGCAAATACCTAATTGGGTCGCATCTAGTTACAAAATGAATGGTGAAAGACAACATATAATGCCTAAGTTTTTATGCTACAAAGACCAGGGCTAAACAATGCCTTTCTAAGCTACTATATCTAATTTCTAGCCCATGTATAATTCTGTTGAGGTAGTAAATCGGTCGTTCTTGCCCGTCTACTTCTTGTGCTAGCAGAGCTCCAACGGACCTCGTGGTGGATGTAAGGTATAGCTGCAACGGAGCTCCTGCCTGGGGAGGAACCATGATTTGTGGTGATACGAGCAGTTTCTTCAACCCCACAAGGGACTTCTGGTGAACCTCTTCCCACCTGAATTTCGTGTTCCTTCGTAGCAGCTGCATCAGTGGGTGTATTATTTCGGTCAATCCAGGCACAAATCTCCTAAGGTAGGAGACTTTACCGAGGAAACTTTTTAGCTCCTTTGCCATTCTTGGACATGGCATCTCCAAGATTGCCCGCTGTTTATCCTGGTCCATCTGTACCCCTTGTTGATTAACCACGAAGCCTAAAAACTTACCACTTGTTACTCCGAAGACACACTTTAACGGGTTCATCCTCAACTTGTATCTCCTGCACCGAGCAAACACCTTCCTTAAATTGTTCAGATGGGACTCTTCCTTCTTCGACTTGATGACCAAGTCATCTACGTAGAATTCCACAAATTTGTGGAAGAAGTCATGAAAAATGGCCATCATCGTTCTTTGGTACGTAGCTCCGGCGTTCTTGAGTCCAAACGACATTACTTTGTACATGAAGTTGCCCAACGGAGTTCTGAATGCCGTTTTCCTTGCATCAGAGGGGCCCATCTTGATCTGGTTGTATCCCATATATCCATCCATGAAGCTATACATCTCATGACCAGCCGTGGCATCTATCAAACTGCCTATGGAGGGTAGGGGAAACTCATCCTTGGGGCAATCCCTATTCAAGTCTCTGAAGTCCACGCAGATCCTTATTTGGTTTTTGTCTTTCTTCCCTACTGGCACAATGCTGGATAGCCATAAGGGATGTTGTATTGGCTTGATAAATCCTGCTGTCAGTAAGCGTTGGACCTCTTCTTTAATCTTTAAATCTAGTTCAGGCTTGTAAGTTCTTGTTGCCTGCTTCACCGGAATAGCTGAAGGCATCACATTTAGCTTGTGGCAGCTCACTTCCTCATCTAGCCCTTCCATTTCAGTGTACTTCCATGCGAAGACATCTATGAATTCCTGAATCAGGTTAACCAAGGCTTCTCGTTTCTCCTTACCAAGATCTTTCGAGATAAAGATAGGCCTTGGATCCTCCCCTCCTCTTGCTAGGTTTAGCTGCTCCAACTCTTGTGCCTGGGGCCTTGGTTGGTCTGCCATGTAGTCTGGTTCTTCGGCGACATCTTCTATGAACTCTTATATGTTGGAGTTGTCTATCACTATACACTTCCCCAGTTGATCTACTAAAAAACACTCATATATCGGGTCAACCTCATTGTTACTCTTTTCGGCCGCCCGCTCACACCGTTATAAGTGGTACACCACTTTTCTCTCTTTTGTGACAATTTTCTTGCATTGCCTGCTGGTGGCTGTTGCCACGGCCTTTCTCTTCCTCTCTCTGGAAGCCTCAGCGATTCTTTCCCTTGAAAAACGACTCAAAACGCTTTGTCGTTGGACCTCATGCTCCCCTGGGTCTGTCCTAGGCCTCATCTTGTCTTTGAGCTGCTTCGAGATGTTTTGGGGTCGAGGGACCGCCCGATATGTTTCCTCGATCCTCTCCCCTTCGCCACTCTCATTTAAAGGTCCCATTCTTTCTCTAATCGAGGGGACCCATGCTCCCTCCATTCTCCTTGTTAGAACTCTCACGTCCTCTTCGAGCTCTGTATAAAAGGCTGCATCCACTCAGTGTGCTTCTTCGATAGAGAAAGGCCTCTTAGTTGCCCTAATAGTCACTTCTGTCCCCTTGATATTCGCCTTAGCACATTGATGATAAGTTGAGGGAACTAACCCTTGGTTATGCATCCATACTCTCCCTATTAACAAATGATAGGAAGTTGCGCTTTCTATTACATGGAACTTGATATGGGAACTCAGATTTCCCATCACTATCCCCACGTTCACATACCCAATGGATTTGGAAGATTGATTATCGTAGCCCGAGATTACCAAGGGCATGGGAACCAACCTTTCCTCAGGAATATTAGCCGGGTGGAAGGAGTTGATTGGAATAATGTTGATGGAAGCACCTCCATCCATGAGAGTCCTTGCAAAGCTAACCCCGTTAACACTAGCGGTTACATACAGAGGCCTATTACGGAGGAACCTTACAGCTCTGTCCGCATCGCTGAAAGTTACCTCTGATAGGAACTTCTTTACCAGCCTAGCCATGTGTCCCCTCCATCTTAGCGTGGGGACTGCATTTCTCCTTGCAATATCTAAGATCGCCTGAGTTATCTCCATTCTGCTCTCTTTTGGGATTCCCACTTGGTCGAAGAACCAAGTGAACTTTGGAGATTTTGAAACTGCGCTATATTCTACGACTGGGTCCGTTTCCTCACCCTCAACGCTGTAGGCATCTTCTACGTCCCTAGTACTTGCTTCATCATAAGCTAGAACTACGTTAGCCATTCCCCTGGTGCAATGCTCCAGTGCTTCATCGAACTCCTTCATCGCTTCCCTTCCCCCCTCCTATTCTGCCTCCTTATCATAGGCCGTTACCAGATTGGCCCCATGTGCCGGGAGTGGGTTATTGTTAACGTTCTGCGGGGGGATTTGTAATGTCCCCGCCTTCATGTACTTGTCGATGATTCTTCGCAGCGTGAAGCAGCTTTCTGTTGGATGCTGGACCTTTCGATGAACCTGACAATATTTGGGATCAGCCTTAGTTATCGCGTCAGGCTTTTTCGTCGGAACACCCTTTGGTTCGTAAATCGTTCCGCCTTGGACCATTGCGTTATAGCAACTCACAGCCTCCTCCACCGTACAAGGTAACGGTGGCGGGTCTTCTCTGTCTCTTCCGAACTTTCTTTTGTTGTCCTTCCTCAGCGCCTTGCCCCCATCTTCTCTCTCAACATATCCCACCCGTGGGGCCTGAGGCCTTCCTCCAAGGGGTTGTATCGGTTGTCTGAACACCATGGGAGCCACTACCGAGCTAGGTCGCACCACCAAAGAGATGTTTCTTGTGGATTTTAAGAATGCTGAAAAGGTTCCCTCGCGTGTCTCATTGATTAGGTGGAAGATATACTCAGGAAGTAGTCCCTCAGCACAAATCTGCAGTAACCTGGTCTCCTTAGCTTCTTCCCTTACATCGAGGGACCTTTCCCTAAACCTTCGAATATAGGACACTACCTCTTCTCCTGGCCTCTGCCTCTCCCTGCCAAGTTGGGTTAGGGTGAGCTCATCTTCTGCCAAGAAGAACTTTCGGACAAACAATACATGCATCTCCTCCCACGTAGAGACACTATTGGGAGGCAGATGAGAGTACCAAGTGTATGCTTTATCAGTTAGGTATTTGGAGAACTCCCTCAATCTAAGCTTTTTGTCATTGCAGTGCGCTCCTAAATGTTCAATGAAACGCTTAATGTGCTCCTTCGGGTTCCCACCCTTCCCTGAGTATTTTTCAAAGGTAGGGGGAATATAGTCCTTTAGGTAGGGCTCGTCGTTGTATTCCTGGGGGTAATGTGTTCGGAAGTCGTCGTAGACCGACGCCACCTCGCCCACAGCCTGCGAGGAAGCCTGCATGTACTTCAGCATTTCCTTCTGCATCTCTTTTCTCATTTCTTCCATGGGCGAGGCCACTCGGGCCACCTGTAGTGGGGCAGAGGGCTGAGCGCTCGTTGCAACCGAAACGAACGTTACCGGTGGTGCCGTTGAACCTCCTGAGGTGCCCACTACCGGGTTCACCCCAGAAGATACACCCGCTAGGATCGTTCCTACAATGCCTGTTCCTAGTGGGGCTACTCCTGGTGTTACGAAAGTGTTAGCCTCTAACCCACCCAGCATAGTTGAAGCCACCGGAGTTTGTAAGAACTCGTGAAACTTGCTCATGAGGAGGGCAATCTGAGCGGGTCCCAACCCCGTGATCGTGGGAGGTTGGGCCGCCCCTGGAATGCCTAATGTTGCTGGCGCCAGAGGTACCTCTACTCGAGGAGCCCCATCTCTTCGGGCCTCTTGCTCTCTCGCAGCATGTTCTTCATTATGCTGAATGTCATCGAAATTGAGTCTTCGAGTAGCATTATCTTGCGCCATACTCCTTATCTAGAAGAATGCCTCCCCAGCAGAGTCGCCAAATGTAGGAGGGTACTTTAGATTATATATATGGAGGCGTCACCCCTATTGAGTATGGAAATGACAAGTTAATTTGCCCAAGACCACCAGATTAATGACAGGACGCACAAACATAGGCACAATGAAGTTATATTCAGTTTAAACTCACAAAGCCTCTCGTGTATAACTCAGGGAATAATAATGAACTTTAGAAGTGGCTTATCTAGAGAGAGAGAAGTAAGCACCTAGATACACCTTGGTAGGCAGGTAAGACCACACCAAAATACCCTCAAGGATCCCTGTCAGGTATTAAAAGCTTCGTAATAAATGACAATGGTGGGTGAGTAAGACTTCTCTGGTTTTCTTTAATAACTCTTTTCAACTCTCAAAAGGATCATCCTCTCCTCAGAGGTGGTTGGGTCCTTAAATAGCCCCCGACACCACCCCCGAGGCGACTCAGTCATTAAAGACTATGAAAAGACATCCCTCATACCTTATGTCACAACATTAAATGCCTAATGCACTAGTTGTCTCCACGTCATAAACATTAAATGCCAAGACATGCCTTTTGCCTAACCACTGTGTGTCAGGGGGCTGTTATCGCAGAGGTGGCTCACCAACTGCCTGACAGCCCCAATATCACGATGGTTTACTCAAGTGCAAGTCTGACATTGTTTAGCTGGATAGTGACATCACCTACAGTAGATGTGACATTAAGTAGAGGGCTACTTGGTTCATAACTCAATGCCCGATGGAACTCCAAGCTGCTCCGCTTGAGGTTTCACGATCAGGGTCCTTCGGTGTTTTACCTGGTGTATCAAAGATGGTCAGGGCAAGCCCCAACGGTGCCTTACTTCTCAATCCTCCAAACCAAATCCCTCTAAAGTTCCCGTGGTGAGGTCATTCGATAGAGCATGAAAGCTCTCCCAGGCCCTGCCAAGCCTGGTCTCTCGTGAGTACCGTTTGACCTCATCCAAACTGATTTATTATTATTGTTATGTCAGTACAACCGTTATAGCTTATAGTAAATGTAATCAAAGATACAATATGACTAACACAACAAGCTGAAGTATGAGTTGCCACGCTTGAGTTTCCACGCTAAGCTGCCTCACCAAGCTGTCACGCTTGAGTTGCCACGCTAAGCTGCCTCACCAAGCTGCCACGCTTGAGTTGCCTCTTATTGCGTTAATCCTCAAACACTGTTGCTAATTAGGGAATTATCCCTAATCTCAGGATTACCTTCAATCCCCCCCTACAGTATCCTTTCAAAAAATTTCATCACATCATATACTAATTTGTATATTTGTTTTATTGTAATTTCAGGATTGACTGTGGGGTGTTCTGCATGTACTACATTGAACAAATAAGCAGAAACAAGAAAATGCAAAAATTGTTTCAAGACCCTGACATGCTAAAACAAAGAGCATATGTACTCGGGAAATTCTTCTGTCAAAATATTTCTTCCCTCGAAAGGAGAAAAAACTTCTATAAATTGTGATTCAAATTCAAAACATATATTTGTAATTTGTTTTGTGTTATATTGGTTATTATTTACAATATTTATTACACCAAAATGGTTTTTTCCCGCTGGCGCGGACCACAATCCACGTAAGGTTTAGACAAACAATGCATCTGATTGTTATGAAACAATGTACAAGCAGTTTTCACTAAAAATACAAGTGATAATTACTAAGTACACCAATGAATTCTTCAAAGTACACGCATTTTTACTAAAGTACACACATTGGTTAATACTATAATAATTATTTATTATTTTAATTAAAAACTACTTTGAAGAATTCATTAAGGACACAATAACCAAAATCAATTTATTAAGCTCAACTACTCATTTCCCAACTACTTCTGGTCAAGAAATAAATAACTTTCACTTTTCCTATAAAAGAGTAATATTTGTTCCTTTCTTAACCATTACATTTAGGGTAAAGATAACATAATGGCTATTCCAGCAGAAAACTTGCGAGAAACTTTTGAGAGAGATGAAAGAAATAAACAAAAAATAAGGCAAATTGAGGAAAATATTTCCTCATATGAAACTGCCTTTGAGCAGTTTCAAACATATGTGAGGGAAGGCTATTCTGGACTTCCACCCAATCCCATAGATTTATTTGATGTGGATGAGGACCCTCCTCAAACATATGAAGAACTCATGTCTTTCTATACACAAGAAGTTCCCATGAAAATTGCAAAGCTGAAGGAGAATAAGGCTCTCCATGAAGGCCTTGTAACTGTCATAGAAGAAGAAATTCGACACTGGTCGAATTTCATTGACTCTCTCCCTGACACCCTGGATGCCTTTGACAAACATCCCTACTAGAAGCCTTGTTTTGTTTTTTCAACTTTCTTTATTTGAAAAAATTGTAATTTATTTTTTTGTTTTTAATAAATTTTTTATTTCTTTCATGAATGTGTTCTGAGTTATGTCATACACCCAATATAGTAAAGTACACGTGAACCCTTATAAAAATGATCACGTGTATTGCTAAAAATTTAAACATTAATATCATTTCATGTCAAAAAATTATATAAATGTGTGTACTCTATATATTACACGTGTACTTTATAAAGTACACACATAGTCTATAAAGTACACGCCTATTGAAATACCTGTATAATAATGCGTGTACTCAAGATATTTTCCCTCACAGTTTATAAATGCGTGTACTCTATATATTACACGTGTACTTTATCAAGTACACGCATAGTCTATAAATTACACGCCCATTGAAATACCTGTATAATAATGCCGCTGGCGCGGACCATAATACCCATAGGAGTTTACGAATATGAGTGACCCAAATGTCTTTTATAAAGTACAAGCACATTGTAATGTCCAAAACCATTTTTCAAATAGTACATGCATTTATATACGTCTACTTTATAAAATTACATGCAGAATACATAAAGTACACGTATATTGAATTAGATTTTTGTCATATCAATATGCGTGTACTTTGCTAAAACATGCATGTACACTTATATTTAAATGTGTGTACTTTAATTATCAGTGCGTGTACTTCATAAAGTACACACACATTTCATCAAGTACACGCATATTATATTTATATTATGCGTGTACTTCATGCATGTACATTAAGTAAAGTACACGCATGCTTTTATAAAGTACACGCATATTGAACTGATCAAATCCATTTTTAAATGCGTGTACTTTATTAATATACGTGTACTTAATAAAGTACATGTATCTATATTTAATCAAGGACACGCATTGATAAAATTTCTTGGGGACTTTGGCATTTAATCCCAGTTTTGATCATCATCTTGCCTCCGATCCTAGATATATCATTTGTTGTTGTTAGTCCTATTCAATGAATGTGGAAATTAAAATGCCTCTGAACAATAATACAATCACACCCCATATAGCAGTCCACATTTTTCTCGGAATGCAGTTGTAACCATCCACAACTGCTAAATGGGACTAATTATGAATATAAAAGTCAAATGGGATTAGGACAAACAAAACCTTCACAAATGGGACTATTGCTAAAATACCTAAAATTTCTTTGGTCATCAAAATGCGCGTGTACTGTACATAACATGCGTATACAAAGGTAAAGCACACGTGAATGTTTGGAAAAATGATTATGTATGTTTTATGAAAAATATGTGTACAGCAACACAAAAAACAAACTAAAGAATGAGACTTAAAAATAAATTACATTCATTTATGTGAAACAAATGGTTTATTAATTAATTTATTCAATCAAATGGTTAAAATGAATGAATTCAACAATTTTAAAAATAGTCAAATGGGTTCCTTACAAGTAGACCAGTAATGACCCGTTTTACTACACCTCGAGCAAGTAACTTCCCTTACTGTGATCTCACCAGAAGACTTTATTCTCTTATTTCTTGCCCTGCCTGTCGGTCTCTTAGTCATTGGTGGAAGGATAGATGGATTTTCAGGAATAGGAATATTTAAGGAAATCAAATCAGGAAGAGGAACTATAGGTATCGAGTATGATTTTCTGTAGAAAGATACCTTATAGTAATCCTCAATATAATCATAAATAGTGGTCCCTTTCCTCCGCACAACACAAACAGCATGAGAACGTGGAAAACATCTAATCTGCCAACTCTTACAAGAACAAGTCATTTCTCCTAAGTCAACTGTTGCTCGCACTTCTGAATGAACTTCAAATACATTTTGACTTGAGCGACTAATAGTCCAATGTCGGTTTTTATTCCAATTTTCATTCAGTAACTTTTGAAAAAAAGGACATAGCTCATTTGTCCAAGTGTCAAACTCAACAAGTTTGTTTGCATTGAAATTCATAATCTTCACTCTCAATTTATCAAGCATATTCATTACTGGTAAATGCCTTTCCTCCAATATCCATGAATTGAATGAGTTCGCAACACTAGATGCCATGTCACCATACCGTTTACCAGGGAAATATGCACAGGACCAATTCTCGGGTGGCAAACTATTAATGAAATTGGCAATAGCAGCTCCTCCTTCCTTCTTCAATGCTTCAATATTCTTGTGAAATACATCTACTGAGACAGCATATGCACAAGACAAAAAATCTTTAACAATTTTCTTTCGAAATTCATCACAATTCCCACGAATTTTCTTTTTTATATTCCCTTGTAAATGATGTATACAGTAGGAATGTGCAGACAACGGGAAGACCCTCGAAACAACTTCAAGTAATCCATTGTTTCGATCTGATATAAATGTTATGTTTCGATATTGCTCAACTACTGCACTATGCAAATTGACTAGAAATCACATCTAATTATCTTCGGTTTCGGAATCAACAACAGCATATGCAACAGGAAAAAGTCCTGAAATATAAAAATATATCAAAATTAAAATAATTAACATATCCATGTACAACACTTTGTATATTGATACTGCTGGCGCAGACCCTAAAACACATGGGAAATATATTATGTGTTTAATTTAAATTGTTTGTAAATAACAAGACAAAACATAAAAATGTACCGTACACATGACAAAGATAAAAAGACATGCACGTTTACTTTCCAATTTTTTTCTTGGCTTTATTATTAACAAGACTAACATCAACATACACGCATAAAAATGTAAAGTACAGGTGAACTAAACAAAAACATTCAAAGGTACTTTACATTTTTAACATGTACTTTGCTTTATTATTTCTAAATAACAACACCTGTCATCAAAGTACACGCATAAAAATGAAAAGTACACGTGAAATTAAGAAAAACATTCACGTGTACTTGACATGTAAAATGCGTGTACTTTACTTATTATTACACATAAAATCATCATCAAAGTACATGCATAAAATGAAAAGTACACGTGAAATTAACAAAAACATTCACGTGTACTTGACATGTAAAATGCGTGTACTTTACTTATTATTACACATAAAATCATCATTATCAAAGTACACGCATAAAAATGAAAAGTACACGTGAAATTAACAAAAACATTCACGTGTACTTGACATGCACTATGCGTGTACTTTACTTAGTATTACACATAATAAGACATATCATGACAATACACGCAGAAAAATGAAAGTACACGTGAACTAAAACAAAAACCTTCAAAGGTATTTTATATTTTTATGCTTGTATTTTGATGATATGGAATGGATCAAACAAAATATTAATGCAATACACAAAATAAAATATTTACAATTCATTTACCATTGTTCCCATTCCTTGCAGTAGCTGATAGTATTGTTCCGCGATAACGACTCTTCAAAAAGGCACCATCAAGAAATGAAACAGGTCTGAAGTATTGAAATCTATAAATACATCCTCTAAACATTACAAATATTCTCTTGAATTTTTTACTCACATGTTCCACGTCAAGGATGCAATGCGACCCAGGATTATACTGCAATAGAAGGTCACGATAATTATTCATTAATGCATAAAAAACCTTTTCATCACCATGTATATCAACAGCAGCCATCTCTTTCGCACATCATGCATGTTAATAAGCTATATCAAGACCATAATTCTTCTTCATATCTCTAACTACATCAATTGGTCTCAATAACGGGTTATCTCTAAGATCATCAGCTACCAATGTTGAAACCAACTTGGAGGCTATCATTTTGGCTGACGGACTACGAAAGACACCTCTACATATATGTTCATTATTCATTGCACGTATGTAAAAGTATCCATTTATTGTAGATAATGAAGCATGAATTCTCCACATGCAATTCTCAGTAGTCTTTTTAGAGCATTCAGTCGTCACTCGAGTTTTATCATTCTTCAAATACACATACTTGAACCCAACCTCAACGGCATACTTTCGCAATTTATCCCGAAATTCCACTACACCTCCTTCAAAACACTGCTGCTCATGACTTATATAAGTCTTCCAATCATTCGAAAGACAGACTTTCGACTTACTTGGCTCCACACCTCCAAGATAAAAGTCATTTTCAATGCAACTATTAAAATCATTTTTAGTCCCTGATGATAAAGACTCTAACCTCTGTGTATTTGTATCACCACTGTCAACCCTCTCAAAACTTGTATTACTGCAGTCAATCCCTTCAAAAATTCGATTAGAGCAGTCAACCCGTTCACGACATGTATTACATGAAAATGGTAATGAATCAATGACATATATCCAAATGAAATTAGCTTTCACGATCAATTGGGACCGCAACATACAACAAACATCGTTGTCACAAACCAACATGAACTGACATTCATCACCAAATGAATACCTTAATGAAAAACTCCCACTTCTCAAATTAGTAAACCTAATACACAACTCATTGCATATGAAATCTAATGAGCTATCTTCAAATATTTCAATACAAGCCATATTATCCAAATAACAACACCTTGCTATTACACTACTTACCATAATGTCCTTCAGTAAAACAGAGACGAAAAACATTTACTTCAAGGTCAACAATTCTAAAAATGTGCGCAATAATTTAATACATGAAATATCAAAATATTTATTTATAATTAATATAAACTTACAGGAACTTTTTAAAAACCTATACATGAAGCAATAAAGCACACACATATTATCAAAAAATCAATCACGTGTACTTTATAAACACTGCATGTACTTTGAAAACTGATATCGAACTGGTTATTTCCGCTGGCGCGGACCTATATCAATAAGTGATTCAATACCAAATCAAAATCAAGGACTCTTAAAATTAGAATGAAACATAAATAATATTCATTCAGCACATTCAACTAACAATTACGAATATTGATAAATATAACTTATTTATTAAGAATCCAAACATAAATGCATAAAAAACACAAATTAAAAACATGTACATATATAACATATAAAAAGCTATTCAATCACATGAATGAATATTACAATAAGTCTCTTGAATCAAAACAAAGGACATATACTTATTGTAATCGATCGAAAATAGAAAAATCAACTGCTGATAAAGATAAACTTACAAATGATAGAGCCAAGTGATACAGGTAGAATAGATTAAGAACACTGTAATCGATTATAGGACATGCGATCAAAGCATAAGATTGATGTTATTTTTTGATTTTGGAGAATAGTCTTTAGTTGCAGAGAAAACTCCAATAGCCGATTAGGTTTATGATTTTTTTAAATTGGGGTATTTATATGTTGGACCTAATCGTTTAAAATTTGGTTGACCGTTTTTTTTGTCCAAAATTGTTAGTCTAAGGACTAGACCGTAAAAACCTATAATATCAATATCTAAGTAAAAAATTAACAATTAAAATCTAATAAATTAACAATAAATAGCAATTATATGATCACTTCATTTTTCATTAATTCATCCATCAACAATATTATAGTAGAAAATGATACTACAAAAGTCAACTTCACAAGGCTTGTTTACATCTTCATTTAGAGCGAGCCATATCAATATATATTTTTATCTATAAAAATAATACAAATAACAATTTAATTAAACAATAAACAACTATCCAAAAAAACACGACATAAAAAATTGAGCATGCATTAGACTTCAAACCCTAATAAACATAAATACCGACACTTATATATAAAGGGAACTTGAAACCCTAATAAATATAAACATTATGTATAAACTTTAAACATAAACATTACACATAGAGAGAGAGAAAAAGATAGAACTTAAAATGCTAATTTATTCAAAAATCCAAATCCTAAAATATTAATGTTCTTCTCAGTTTTAAACTCTATTTTTGTTTTTTAATGTTACAAATTAGAGATAGAATGGGACTTTAATATATGTCAAGTATTTTGTATTTAAAATTGTCAATTTTTAAATTCTTGCCCCTAATTTTTGTTTTAAAATTTAAAATTTGGCTCCTAGGTGTTGTTAGCATGTCGGATTTTAAAAGTAATTTAAAATAAATTTGGACACTCTTTTTCATGTGTCCCAGTGGGTGGGAGGCGTTTTCGAGTCTGACACACGTCCAACACTGACACAGAGGCCTCGGGGGAGTGTCGATGCTTCATAGACTAGACGTAAGAGAAGGTTGGTTAAAGAAATCATTGTGGAGGGAGCTAGAGATGTTTCTTCTTTCATGAACCGTTAGTTAGCGAAGCAGGCGAACTGTAGGTTAAGAGTATTTCGGAGTCTAGAATAAGGAAATGCCTTTTTTGGTACGACGATGGTCTAGTGACTCTAGTCATTTGAAATTTAGACTTTATGTTACTTTTCTTCGTTTGTTCTCTTATATGTTTGGGGTAGGGGTGAGTGATGATTCGCCTTTGTCAGGCTCCACTAAGAGTTTTGGCATGGGCTTGTTGATGTCATAGGCCGTTTGACTGAATGACCTAGTTGATGTTTGGGAGGGGATATTTTAATATCATTAGGTTCCCCAAGGAAAAGATAATTGACTTGCAAGTGACATCCATCATGAGGGGTTTAAAGTTCAAGACTGTGACTTGAGAGATCTTTCTTTGTCTAATCCCAGCTCACTTTGTCTACGTTTGAAGAGTGTAGCATCACCAAGCATAATTGATTCTTTTTATTTCTTTTTTGTAGTGAGTGGGAGCACAAAGTAGAATTCCATCACATTCACAAGCAAAAATAAATTTCCACTACCAATTCATTCTCACTAATATTCAAGTCGCAAGTCCTTATTAGAGAGGAATATAATAGTATTTATAGAACTAGAGTGGTTGGGTCCCAAGCAAACCAGAAAAGGTAAAAGTCTACAGTGTCACTTAATTTGATAACTTCTTCCTCTAATATATTCATTATTCTTTGTAGATTTAAAGTAGATAACAATTACAATTAAAATCTTCTTACGCTTAGACCCAACCAATCGATCAATACCGCCATCCCACGCATACAACATTCACCCCTCATTTGAAAAAGCTCGATCACGAGCTTGAGCCAACAATTTGGAGGTATCCATGCCACGCAAATACTGTGAACATTTTGCCCAAACTAATTTTCTTCGAACTTTCTTGACCCAAAATTAAATTCCTCACAAATTGAGAATTATGAATTGAGAAGAAACTCATAATTTTCTAGTCCAATAAATTGACCCCCAAATTTTAAAGCGCCCAAATTCAAGAAACAATCACATAGTATTTCAAAGCCAAGGCCCACCCTAGTTCCATAATTCAATGCTAGACGCTTCGGTTCGTCCGAAGCATGCGATGGGTTACATTGCAATAAACACTCATTACATTCCTTTAGTCAGTGTCTCACTGAATCGGCGCCCAAATGAAATCATCATAGTCCCCTCAAGCCATTTAAACCTGTACTGCTACCACAAATACATAATAAACACACCAAGAGGGAATGTGCCAATCTGGCGTACTACACACATCGGAATCTTGCACACTGTCAAGGAAATCCTCTCTCAATTCATTCGCATTTATATTCAAGTCTTAATTCCCCACAAGAGAGGAATACATTGCTATTTACAAAACTCAAGTGCTTGGCCCCCAAGGAACATTAAAAAGGTAAAAGTCTAAAGTAGCCCCTAACTAGAAAACTGCATACTCCAGAATTTTTTTTATTCTTTCTAAAATAGAAGCCAAATAAAAGTAAAATATTCTTGTTCTGGGTCCCAACCAAACAACCCATACGCCCACCAATTTTCTTATTTGGTTCAGTTATTAGGAAGTTTTATGTAACCAACTATTTATTATTTCATGTCATTTTAGAGTCCAATCTGGTCAAGAGAAAAGTAAACTGATGATAAATATATATCTTTTTGAAGTAATTTTTTTTGTTTGTATACAACTGTTAATAGCTGTAAATGCTATAATATTTTGTTTGGACAAAGTAACTGACATAATTTAACTTCGAGTATAAAATACTTTTCACTGTTCATGCTCAAATTCTCCCGAATGCATTCATGTAGCCCACTAATATACAGATTGATATGTTATTCCACAGTCTCGTGCAAGGTTATGCGTGGGAGCACAACGTGTGGAATTGCTTAGTTTAGTTGGCCAGTGGCATCTTCTGTCTCAGACCTTGTACCCAAGCAAATAGTTCATGCTAGTTTTGGGGATTAAATGCAAGCCTCGAGTACTTTTTACTTGTGCACCATGTACTGATACTTTCCCTCAAATTCCCTCCTTGTCAGCTCATTATACTAAGGTTTTTGGTGGCCACCAAGAAACACACTTGTGGGCACTAATAACTTAATAGATTTTATTGATACATCATCCTGGATGTCACCATTCATGCTTTCTCCAACTCGGATGTTACCATTCGTGGTTTCTCCAAGAATTGCAAAACCTGTCTCATATTATCTTGCTCTACGTCTGCGACATTGTCAAAAGCATTCTCATCATATTAATATAAAATATGTCAATCAAGTTCAATTTGCAGCGCAGGCAGGTCTTAAGGATATCCAAAAGCTACTTCCTACTAGCTATTTGAGGGGTTTCCTGATATATTTTCTTTTCTTGTACACGGAGAGAACAGTACTCCATCGTATAGCCTTGGTTTTTACACAAGAAACATATACGGTCTCTAAGTCGCATGGAAATTGGGTTAAGCTTATACCTTTCATCATAAGAGGTTCATGGGGCCATTACGCTTGAAAGTCTCCGGACCCATATAAATCATTCTCCTCCAATGGATTGTGTGGTTTGTTGGACCCAATCCCAAATCTGTGTACACAGGTCCCGATTCATAATACGAAGGTCGGGGGTTTAATTTGCTGAATGAACAACTTGATGGGGTTGGTAATATTTTTTTGGGTGAGGGGACGGGGGAGGGAGGGAGGTAATCCCTCCACAAGAAAGGGTTGGTTTGTAAGTTTTGGCTGAAGGGAATATTGGTTCGTAGGGATGACAATTTAACCCGACCTGTAGGAGCCCCGCCCCGCCCCTAATGGGGTGGCTTTTAAAACCCGATTAATGAATTAGGAGCGGGTATGGGTTTTAAAAAAATCCGTTTATTAAACGGGGCGGGTTCGGAGTTAGCTTAAATAAAGTCGCCGCGCCGTTTCACAATTATGCCTACATAAATACAATTTATATGTATGCTAATTAGAATTAAACTCTATACACATACACACACACACACTTAAAAAATTCTTTATATGTATGTTAATTTTGTAAAAGATCTATGTGGAAACGTGGATTGACAATTGGGGGACTGTTTCACATATTGGAATATGAACCATTATAGACCTCTTAAGACTATAATGTAATATTTTTAATTTTACTATTATTAAAATTAACCTGACCCGTAGGAGCCCCGACCCGTCCCGTTTATTAAATGGGGCGGGTTAGGAGTTAATTTAAATAAAATCGCCCCGTCCCGCCCCATTTGTTAAATGGGGTGAGTTAGTATTTTTGAAAACCCGCCCCGTTGCCATCCCTATTGGTTCGGGATTCGGTTCAAGGGCTGGGAGAACCCCCACAAGATGGTGTGAAATTATAGTGGGGTGGTGAAGAGTTGAGGATTTTTTGGGTGAGATCCTTCATTACTTTTTGCTTCTTGGCTGCCCTTTCGTCTTGGACCTAGGGAATGGGCTCGCCTTCGTCTCCACCGTAATTGCCGATGGTCTTGGGGCTTCCCAGCAGGTGGAGCAGGAACCGTGACCAGCTGCCTTGTTGTTTCCTGCCACGACACGCCTAAGACCATCTCCAGAGCGTTTGAGCATTGTTTTACATCAAAATGTCCAAATGTTATTTTGCCACACCAAAATTTGGGTTTTAGAGCATGAGGTATATACAATAAAAAAATAAATACTGCTCGCTACGCTTGAATTGTCGTGGGAGAGGTGAAAGACGAAAATGAAGAGAAGTATTCAATTGCCACAGAAACACATTGTTTCCTGATTTTATCACAGCTTTTGCCAAATTTATACCACAATGCTATTATGGCCAATGCTCTTGAAGGATTTTTTTTGCTAAAACCATTATGCAAATGTCATTTTGACATTTTGTACAAGGTTGGAGAATGATGTCATCATATATGGTTACATCATACATGAATCAATCAGCAAACATCGAACACATCAGTAGTGTCAGCTTTGATCACAAATTTAAGTGAGAGAGAACATGAAAAATTATCCGATTAGAATAGTTGTAAAGCTTAGGATATTGCATGGCAGTGACAAATGAACTAACCCTTTATATAATTGGGTTAAACAGAAAAATTAAAAGAGTAAACTACCTTATACTCCGGATGTTACTGTTAGAAGCAGCAAGAGTTTGTCAAGCAAGAAGCTGAAGCATATAATTGTATGAGATGTCTACAAGACATAAACCAACTATGATGTAGAATGAAGAAAGGGAAGATTAATAGTTTCATGTTGAAGATGATGACCCACAAAGTGGGATTCGATCTTAATATGTTTAGTACAATTATGGAAGGCGGAGTTGTCCTCTATCAGAATGACACTCCGATTATGACAACGCATATGGGTAGGATAAGATGAAGAAATGCTGAGATCGACACATGACCATCGAAGCCAAACAATCTCTGCGATAATGGTTGGTACTCAGGCTCACCAGAAGAAAGAGCATCAGTGCTTTGCCTTTTGTAATTTCAGGAAATAACAAAATCACCTTGAAATTTCGATTACTAAAACTGTAGTGTTATTCTACTTAGACGGCACAGTCTATTGGGTCTTAACTATCCGAGAATCTGATAATCAAGCTAGCTGAAGAATCTAAGGCATGCTTGGACTGAGAGAAGATAGCATTTAGGATAATAAGCTATCTCCATGCCCAAGAAATATTGGAGAGGACCCAAATTCATCATCTCAACATTATGTTGCAATTTTGACTTTAACAACTCGATTGCAATATCATTCATCCCTGTTAATGATCACATTATCAACATATACTAGAAGAACAATGTGACCAATAGAACTAGAGGTCAAATCATGATCAAGCACGAAACCTTATTCTACCCAAGCTCACGAACACTTGTAGAGAACTTCTCAAACCAAGCTTGAGGAGTTTTGAGACCATATAAGGCCTAACCAAGTTTTATTTGAGGAACTCTAAAGATTCTTTATCTAAGTTCGTATTGAGAAAATCAGTATTTCCATCCGTCTTGGAAAGGCTTCATTGACGAAAAACTGCCAATATAATGACTTTGTGAATGGTAGGTAGTCTTCTTGTCAACAGGAGTATACGTTTGTTCGTAATTAATTTCATACTCTTGAGTGAGCTCTTTCGCCACCAAACGACCCTTTTACCGCTCTACAGTACCAGCAAATTAAGTTTTAATCTTTTACTCCCGCGATGAAGCTTGATTGGATAGCATAGGGGAAATTAAAAAGAGAGGAAAAAGAAGTTTACCAAATCATTAATGACAAGATCATTACTAGATAGATCTTGAATAGCATAAGAGAAATCCAATAGGGAGGAAGAAGTTTATGACCCGCTTGTCAAGAGGCATAAGAGAAATTATAACGGGAGGAAGAGGTTTATGACCCGCTTGTTAAGACTCACATGCTGGTTGGGAAAAATATCCTTATAAACACGATTGAGTTTACATTCATACTGAGTCAAAAAATTGCCTCATACACGACCTAAGCTGAATTACAAAACAAGATTAAAAAAAGGGGCGAAATAATTGCATTTCAGAGGACTTCCAATTGTTGGTAGTACCTGCTATGGGTTGTCATATTCGTTGTACTTTGTTGTATTGGGAGCAGGAATTTACGAAAATAATTCCATGACTGCTCTTCTTTATTTATTTATTTTCATTATTTTATAAAAAGCGGCGAGTTGCTTGTTAGATTCTATGAGATGTGTGTTTGCTGAAATGGCTATAACTGAGACCCTGCAATGCAGCAAGTGTACAAATTTTAAAATTTTAAATTTTAAATCATTACTGGTTCTGTAACATGTTGGCATCCAAGAGGTGTGTTTTAGAAATGACACGAAAACACGACATTAAATTGACCTGAAATTGACACGATGTGTTATGTTCGTGCTGGGTCTTTTTGACACAAAGTCGACATGTCGTGTTCGTGCCAAATTTATGAGTTGTATTAGTCGTGTCGTTCTCGAGGTAATCGTATTATCGTGTCTATATATATTTAATTGAATGTAAAATTTAAGAATCGTGTTAGTCGTGTCATTTCATGTTTTAAACAGGTCATGTTCGTGTGAAATATAAAAAAATAAAAATAAAAAAATGAAGTCTTGTCTTGTAGTGTCGGCCTGAAACATTACTCAAAAACAAAAATTTTCATCCCTATCATAAGTTAAGAAACTTGGAGTTAGTTAATATTTGAGCTTAAGTAGTTTCTGAGCATGGTAGTAAACCATTTATGTTGTGACCATCTTTTTGTTCTCTTTTAGCTATCTTATATACTATTTCTATCATATTAACTTGGAGTTAATTAATATGATGTGAATTATATTTTGGGTATTTTAGGCATTTTCTTATTTTGTTACTGTAATTTTTCTATTTGGTATTTTTCCATTTTTAGTTGTAGTTATTGGGTCTAGTGAGGGTCATTTTAGGTATTATGTAATAAAGAATGTCCAAGTCCATGTGATGTCACCCCATGATATCACATGTGACATATACATTTCTTAGTAGGCAAGTATTAGGTCCTTCTAGACCCTATTCCTATCCCTCTAAATATTGTACTTCTCAATTGGGGCAAATCAATTAATACATCTTATTTTATAGATTGGCTTGTTTGAGAATGCTCTTTTGTGTCATTGGCAAGTGTTCACATCACTTTAGCTATCTTATATAATATTTCTATGCATTTTTGGTTTACCATATACATTTGTGTTGTGTCAGCATATGTTTGGTGCACTGGCAACAACCTGTACATCTGGTTTTACATTCTATTTACACACAAAGATGGCTTTATTGCTTTTTGCTGATGTTCTAAAACACAGCTATAGCCTTATAGAGCAAACTCCCTGCTACAGAAGCAGTGCCACGACCATTGCCCTCTTCTCTTATTCATCTATACTAGAAATCATGACACACTTGATGCATGTGCAATTTCAGATTTTTTTTAACAAATCTTAAATTTTTTTGTATAATTACTGAAATAACTAGAGCATTCCTGCAATTTATTGGAAGGTCTTTTTTTTAACAAACTATAAATTGATGTGATTTTGTGTTTTTATTAATATGTTAGTGGTTCTATCTAAATTGAATAATATATAGCAGTGGGTAATTTTGAGTGATAAACAATGATTTTAGTTTCTTGAGGGCACTTAAGATATTTTATGTGCACATCAAAATTAACCACCACGCCTTCCTCTAGCTTACCACTCCCACCATTCCAAATTAAGAGTCTTTGTTTGAAAGTGAAAACATTTTGAGAAAATAATAAATTACTTCAAAATTATCCTCCTAAAAAAGTAAAAATCCTAAATACCTTCGGAATTCAACACGTGCACTTTGGATCATTTCTTTCTCATGGGTACTGCTACTATGGGTAACTTTTGGAATATCATCTCATTTTATATACTATTTTTAGAAACATCTCTTAATTTGGGATGGACCAAAAAGGAAAACACGACTCTTAATTTGGGATGGAGGGAGTATATTACAATGTAGAGTGATAAGTAATGATTTTAGTAAGCTGAGGGCACTTTATACATTATATATGCTTGCAAAAATAAACCACACCACCTCTTCCTCTGGCTTAATATATATTATTAAAAAGCAATTATCTTGACAAATTTAATATCAAAATCCACTAGACCATTGCCTTTTTTTTAGCACTATCCTTCCCTATTACACTAATAAACTCGTTACTTTTTTCGTTATACTAATTTGATTAATAAGATCAAGCTGATTGATATAAATAAATTTCTTTTTGAACTAACTTGTTATAATAAGTTGTGATTTCTACGGTGTCACAATGGGCTCACGCTTTGTTCCACCTGTAAAGCCATGGTACACAACCGATGTCCCACTTGTAGACAGGAGCTTGGTGATAGAAGATTTTTGGCATTAGAAAAGGTGGCCGAATCACTTGAACTTCCTTGCAAATATTTCTCCCTTGGGTGCCCAGAAATATTTCCATACTACAACAAGCTTAAACATGAGGCTGTGTGTAACTTTAGACCGTACAATTGCACTTACGCTGGATCGGAGTGCTCGGTTGTTGATGATATACCGTATTTAGTTGTTCATTTGAGGGACGATCACAAAGTAGACATGCACTCTGGATGCACATTCAATCATCGCTATGCCAAATCTAATCTGCGTGAAGTAGAAAATGCCACGTGGACGCTAACCGTAAGTATTTACTCTTTATTTGAATTCTTTTTCTCTGCTATACAAATGAGATTTCCTTCATAAGATGGTCCTCCAAAATTCCTCAGTTTCTTATAACATTTTTTTTAATTGGGTACCTCGTTAATTGGTGTTTTTAGACTTTGGCACTTTTTTTGTCGCCGAATGTGAATGTTTTCGTTACTGATTGTAATTTTTTTTCAACTTGGTACATTTAGTGGCGAAACCATTTACACTAAAGCCGATAAAAGTACCAAAGTGTAATGACGATCTTTAGTGAGATACTGAATCCAAAAATCACCCAATTGTTTTTACTATTCTTCTGCGCTATCGATTCAGTGTAAGGCACGAAATTTTTGGGTAACAGCCATTCATAATGGTTAGCAGAAATACTGAAAGTTTGATCCATGCATTTAGTAGGCCATGGGTAATTTGAATGTAATATTTAAATTATTGAGAAGAATATCAGTGTTAAAATGAGAATCATGAATATGTTAATCGCTATTAGGCATGTGAACAATAAAACCTGTACACTGCAATATAATCTTATATCAGTGAGAAAAGAGTTTACCATTATCCATTAGATTGTGGTTATTTACTTTATAGTTAATATTAGAAGTGATGATTCGAGAGTCCTAGTCAAGGATGATGAGATTATGGAAAGATGGAAAGACTATTTTGAAAGGTTATTGAATGACGATAATGAGAGTAGATTAGATGTAGAGGAACTTAAGGAGACTCGAGAAAATATATTTTTTCGCAGAATTAGGACAACAGAGTTTAGGATTGATTAAAAAAGATAAAAATAGGGAGGGCTTTAGGATAAAATGGTATCCCTATTGAGATTTACAAGTGTTTAGGAGAGGAAGGAGTGTCTTGGCTTACAAAATTATTTAATCGAATTATAATGACTAATAGGATGCTCGATGAATGGAGAAAGAGTGTTTTAGTAGCTATTTATAAAAATAAAGGGGACATGCAAAGTTACTCAAATTATCGTGGTATTAAATTAATGAGTCATACAATGAAACTGGGGAGAAAGTTATTGAATCTAGATTGAGATTGAAAACAACCATATCTGATAATCAATTTGGGTTTGTGCCTTGGAGGTCAATAATAAAAGCAATTTATATATTGAGGAGATTAATTGAGAGATATAGGGAGAAAAATAAGGACCTTCATATGGTTTTTATAAATTTAGAGAAGGTGTATGATAGGATACCAAGAGATATAATATGGTGGGTTCTACATAAAAAAGGGAGTGACTTGTAGATATATTGATGTGATCATGGGGCCATGACTATATTAAGAACATTAGCAGGAGAAAGTAGTGAATTTCCAATTACTGTAGGTCTGCACCAAGGTTCAACACCAAGTCCTTTTCTCTTTGCTTTTGTTATGGATGAATTGAATGGGAAAATACAAGATGAGGTTCCGTGGTGTCTGCGATTTGCAGATGATATTATTTTAGTGGATGAGATAAGACAAGGATTAATGCTAGATTGGAATTGTGGAGAGAAATTCTAGAAACAAGAGGATTTAAAATAAGTTGGATTAAAACAGAATATGTGGAGTGCAATTTTAGTAGTAATTGGAGGACAAATGAGGGCGTGGTAAAATTGGAGGGTCAAGAGATACGTAGAAATTATCATTTTCGTTATTTAGGCTCGATTATCCAAAAAGATGGAGATATTAGTGATGATGTTACTTATAGGATTAAAACAGGGTGGGTTAGATAGAGAAGTGCTACCGGCGTATTGTGTGATAGGCATATACCTTTGAAGTTAAAAGAATTTTTGTATAGGACGGCCATTAGCTCCCCATATTACGTGGGACAGAGTGTTGGGAAACCAAAAAACAAAATGTGCAGAAAATGAGTAGGAGAAATGTGAATGCTAAGATAAATTTGTGGGAAAACTCGAAAGCATAAAATTAGAATTGAATGAATTCGCGAAACAGTAAAAGTAGCTCCTATAGAAGATAAATTGAGACAAAATCGACTTAGATGGTTTGGACATGTCAAACGTAGACCAATGGATGCCCCCGTAAGGAACAGTGAATTAATTAGTATTGATGGTAATGCAAGGGGTGGAGGTAGACCTAAATTGACTTGGTGGGATATTGTAAAAAAGGACATGATATTATGTGGTTTAATCAAAGATATTGCACTAAATAGTATGGAATGGAAAAATAGGATTCATGTAACCGAGCCCAAATAATTGGAAAAAAGGTTTTGTTGAGTTGGAGTTGAAAAAATCCCACATATTTTCTAGAGCTGATAACCCGTTTGTTTGTAAATCATTGACAACAATAAACCGATTGGGTGAATTCAGGAACTTTGAATTGTTTACACTGACGTGGAATAGATATGGTAACAAACTAAAAAATTGATTGAAACTTGGAAGTGTCAGACTGAAAAGGAAGAAGAGCTTTAGCTATTTGAACTGCACGGACAACTGACTCGTACTGTCTCACCAACTACTGGATAAGAAGTTAAACTTCCCTTACACATTGGATTCCGGAGGAACGTCTTCGTTAGGATCGGGGAATTGCTGCGATTCTTCCTGAATAGCCTGGATTCTCTCGTGGAGTATCACTTTGAAAGTTGGAAAGAGTTTCGGTTTAGTTAACAAACATCGAGTTTGAAGTCGAGGCGACCTGGATACGAGACTATTGGAAATTTGAAATGAAGTTTGGAATCATTATAGTTGGATTCCTCCAACTCAATGAATGAAGGGAGGAGTATGACGAAGCTAGCTTTCTATATGGAGACACAAACAAAAAGGAAAAAGGAACTAGCCTTCAGTGCTAGATGCAATTATTTTGACTACTCTATTCCTATGAAATGAGCCAATAAAGAGTGGGGGAAGGGACGTATTTGAGACTACAGACGTCTCTAGCGCTGACACAGAGCAGCTGGGGGTACCGCCCGAAGGACGGGGTTTTCATCCTATAGCCTACTCTCCTGTTGAGTTTTGGTTCCACTTAGAATGTTTATTGGACAGGGACATGACCGGCTATGTTCTCGTAACATTGCCGAACTAGAGTTCACATTGAAAGCTATTCTACCTCATCGGGCACTCAACAGCTTCCTGAAGTGCACTTGCTCATCAGTTGCAACACTAACACACTACTCATCTATGAATGAGGCCCTGGAGAGTATCCTTCCCAACTCCACTATGCTATTTGATTTCCTGTAGAGCTTGGGCCCATGCGCAAGCTCCTATCGCAAAGTCCATTAGCAGCTTATTTTTTTTCTATAGCTTCAAAGCCAGAGGAAGTTTTCTTCTGATTTGAAGGTTTTCGTTGTAATTCTGAATTAACTTCTTCTGAGTCGCCGACACCAGATCAACCTACTGAAGTATAAGGACTACAAAAGTGAGAAAACAACACTTTCATCGCACTTCATTCCTTTGGCTAGGCGATCCTCTAGTGTCTTAGAGTTTATAAGACAAATGAATATTCGATTGGCCAAGGAGTACAGAGTACAGTTTACATCGTACCTCACTTCTTCATTTTTCTGTTTTAAGGCCGGTTGTTGGAACGACGCGAGCCGGGCCAGGTCTTGTTTCAGAAAGATGAAGGGCCCAAAAGTATAAATAGGGTATTACACTTTGGTCATTTCTCTTTCATTGATACCGCTTTGATGACTAGCTTTGTAATCTCACCTAGTTTTATATACAATGTTTAGAAACAAGACTCTTAATTTTGGATGGAATAAAAAGGAAAACAAAAGTCTTAAATTTGGGATAGAGAGAGTAAAGTGTACCGGTTCAACATCTCTTGAATATTTGGAATTTGGATTGGCACTATACGAGCTGTCATGTAAGAATCATCCATCTCGTTATTGAGACAGAGTGGAAACCATCATTCAACAGGATCCTAATTCAAATTTGAAAGTTAAGAATAGATGTGTGGTGTAATTTGAATCGTAAGTACCAGAAAATGCAAAAACCCTAGTGATTTACGTATTAGTACACACGTTCTGAAATATGGTACACTAACGTTCCAATATAAGCTCAAATTGTCGATCCAAGAAATGTTTTCCTATATATTGCATTGGGGTTGATTTTTATGAGATAAAATACAGAAAAAACATATTAATTGAATAATGCACTACAGTCTAATAAATATTATGTTGGGGGGTATCAAGAATAAAATTTAGCAAAAAAAAGTATAATATTTATGATATTCTTATTCGAGGTATTCACATGAACAATTTCACTGCACAAAATCTCAAAGCAAAGCTGGCTAAAAACTTGTGTTGCTTAACAATAGTATAAGATTTTAATTGTTTCAAGTTTCGAATCAGTCTAGTAATTAGCTACTTTAATATATGAAAAATATAACAGATAAGTCCTGACAAATAATTTTTAGACACTAAGTGACACTCAAATAATTTTTAGACACCATTTCTCTCAATCTTTTCAAAACCTCCCCCTCTTCCCCCCCTCCCCACCCCACCCCACCCCACTGTCGGAGATCCGACGAGGGCTGTCGGAGCTCCGTCGCCGATAGGGTGGGGGTGGGGTACGCTAGTGTGGACCTTTAAAAATAAGAGAGCATTGGATAAATGGTTGTTTGAGGGACCTAGATGTTTAAATAATTATTGTCTTGATTTTAGAGTCCAAAAATTGTTTACCAGAGACAAAACTGTAGAAATACCAAAATATAATCTACATAATCGTACCGAAACTTTAAAGTATACGGCGTATCGCGTTCCATGATCCCTGTTCTAGGTAATATTGATTTGACTAATTTTGGGTTTTTGTATATTTTACGGATATATCATAGTATCACTGGACTGCAATTTTACACACTTCTCAATTATCATGGATCCTGATACATTTTTTGCCAATTCGGGTTTTCATGTAGGTCTTCAATTGTTTTGGAAAGTACTTTTGCCTCCATTTTGAGGCGTTTCAGGTTGGCATGGATCCTGTTTACATGGTATTTCTTCGATTTATGGGAGACGAAATGGAGGCTAGAAGCTACAGCTACAGCTACAGCTACAGCTTAGAGGTTGGTGGAAACGGTCGAAATCTCATATGGGAAGGTACCCCACGAAGCATTAGGGACAGTCACCGGAAAGTAAGAGAGACAGCCATGACGGCCTCATTATACAGCGCAATATGGCGCTTTTCTTTTCGGGAGGAGAGAGAAAAGAGCTTAAGTTGAGAGTTATAGGGAGGATATGGAAGGAACAACAGAACCCAGATGGTGGGGTTTGTATACCTAACCTATGTAGTTAAAATACTTGTTGTTGGGTTCTTTTAAGTCTCTTTGTTCGTATGTGATGTGTGGTGATTTTTTTAGCTAATGTTATTAGCGATATTGAGAAATTCTGGAATATGAGTATCTTGTAATGGGTGGATGTTTCAGATTTTGTGCATTGTTTAATAAACTTATCTTCTTGTAACTTGATACACCCTTTGTTGAAAAAAGGGCGTATTAATAAAAGTCTCTGTCTCTCTCTCTTTTTTTGGTACCACAGGAAGAAACAAAACAGCAAGACTAGCTGTGTGGTGGTGTGAGAGGATAACCTCACACCACCTATCTTTGTAAACATCAATTTCAATTCCATTCCCAAGGGACCATGTTATATTGTTAGTGAGAATATCTTTTGTTTTAAACCACTTATCCATATATACGAAGCTTTTGTTCTGGAGTTCCAGCTTCTCGGGTTATTTTTAGGCGAATATTTGATTCTCATGACTTTGACCCACAATGATTTGGTCTCGTTCATGAGACGCCAACCTAATTTGGACACAACTTCTAAGGCCAAGCACCCCGGCCCTCTTTCGTTTACGCACGCTATCCCAATTGACCAGATGTATTTTTTTCTTAGAATCCGAATCTCCCCACATAAAACTTCAATTAATTTTGTCAAAGTGGAATTGGATTTTCTTTGGGAGAATATTAATTTGCATACTATAGTTAGTAACTTAGTAATAGTAGCCATTGAACAAGCGTTTTCCTACCCGAAAGGGACAGAAGACTTGCTTTCCAACCCGCGATCTTCTTTTGGAACTTTTCAATAATATGCTTGTATTTGCAGGGGTTACTCCTGCCATGAATAACGGGAACCCCAAATACATTCCCAAGTCATGGGTGAGACTCATACCCGTGGAAAGGCTAAGCGAGAGAGCTTCCCGTCGAGGAACATTCGGGGACACATATTTTAGATTTAGAAAAATTAAATTTTTGCCCCGATATAACACATAATTCAATAAGGACCTCCATAATGGTTTGACAATTTTTGGGAGAAGCCTTGGCAAAAGGCTAAGGTCATTCACGAAAAATAAGTGTGTAATATACGACCATTACGGGATGCTTTAATCCCTAGCCACTCTTTTCTGGCCACCTGCTCCTAAATCAAGTTTGAAAATATTCCATACACATAAGAAAAAGATACGGGGATAATGGATCACCTTGTCTAAGAGCCCTTCATGGTATAAACCTGGAAAGTGGGGATTGATTTCAAAAGATGGACGTGGAGCTCCCCTTAACAAAACTCATTACAAGTTTAGTGATGTTAGGATGAATATTAAAATTCAGGAGATTCCTTTCTAGAAAATAACATTTAATTCAGTCGTAAGCCTTCTCGAGGTCAATTTTGACATGTACATGCATACGCGTACAAAATAATATGACTTGCAATTTTTTCCCGAATAAACGATGTTATTTTGTTTTGAGATATTGGAGTTCACAATTAATATTAAAATTTACAATATTTAAGAAAATTTTACTCTAAATATATTTATTTAATTTTAATGAAATAAATGGGTCACGCTGGATTGGGCTCGTAAAGTGTTTGCATTGGTCTAGAGGGTTGAGTATATAATATTTCGGGTCCATTTGGTTTGGGGTATAATATTTTTCACCGCAGTGAAAAGTAATACGATAAAATATAATTTCACCTATTTAGAGTTAAATTTTGATCACCATTTTTGTTTAAAGTTACATAAGCATTGGGTGTGCACTTATTCACAATTTTAAATCAACAAAAAATTATTTTAAATATGTGAAAAAATATTTCTTCATTTTATATTTCACCATGGTTACAAGTATTTCACCCTGAACCAAACAGACCCTTCAAGTCAAATCTTTCTTCCCACTTGCATTTCAACATTCTGCCGTGACGAGGACATAATATGAGTAAAATTAGGAGTGTCTTTACTATGTTTATATGCCTTGGGACATTGCTTAATGGGTTCTACGCTTGTTTTTACTATGTTTATCTGCCTCGAAAATGGAACTTCATGTTTATTTGGAAATGTTAATCAATTAATATGGATTAAAAACTTTTTTAGGGTAATTAGCATCACATGACACTCAACGTAAACCTGGGTTGGCCCAAGGGTAATCCCAAATTTTGGGTCGAGCGTTATCAAAATAATGTTCAAATTATAAAAAAAAGGGTGAAACCCTCTCATTCAAAACTTGTGCAACTTTTTACCCAAATAATAATTTTTTTTAATGAGAAGTCCATCTCCAAGACTAAGAGATCAAAATATACTTTCAAAGAGGAACAATAAAATAAATATGTCACTATCAACTTCACTACTACCAGGTCTCCTTATTTGGACATAACAGCACCGTTACCGAAGACCACTCTTGCGAGCTCAGCCACCAATTAGAAATGAGAAAAATGCCTCTACTAAGAGCATCAATAGTGGTGGGGGAAAAAGCCAACAAAATTTTAAGTTTACAAATTGAGAGATCTCGAATGGTGGGTAGAAACGGACAAATTCTGTAGAACGATTTGTAGTGGTTCTTCAAAGTTACAAAACGGGTGCAGAATTTGTAAAGGGTTCCTACGAACTTCTGAAGTTCGTTGGAATTCCTACGAACTTCAGATGTTTGTAGAAAACATAAATAATTATTTTTAATGGGTATTTGGGTTCTTACGAACATCATTTGTCCGTAACATTTCCTTCGAACAAATTTTGTTCGTAAGAAAAGTTTTTTAAATTCCTACGAACAACATAAGTTCGTAGGAACTGATTTACACTTTTCTACTTCCTCCCCATTGTATACTGATATGCTGAACGAAAGGTAAACTGCCTTTTGGTTCTGTAACTTTGCTTATCTCGAGCATCCACCATTGTAGATGCTCTAACTTCACCACGCCTAGTCTACCGTTCTTATCTGGTCACACTGACCTTTATTATTAACATGTCTTCTTTGACCACAACACCACCATGAGTGACAAACCATTTTACAAGCTCACTTACCAACTAAAATAGACAAAATAAAAGGTAATTGCCAAGTTCATTACTACTGGCCTCTGATTTTCGATATGTTTTCTTTGACCAAACCACCATCATGCCCCAAAGTTCCAACTCCAGTAACCTCTAAATCATGAAAAATGAGACAAAATAAGGTTGTTCATTATGAATTTTGAGGAATTTTCCTGTTGATGCAAAAAACTAGAATAAACCTAATTAATTGATTACAGATAAATCAAGTAAAACAAATAAGACACAAGAAAACTTTTTAAAGTGGTTTGGCTCAATGGAATAGCCTACGTCCAGTGTTATGTATTGACTGCCTTGAGTTGTTTTTCGATCCCCTGTAATGAGGGTGATACAATGTATTTATAGCCGAAGGGGGATCTTGATCATTGTCCTGTGAAAGGATGGAATGCCTTTATTTGTTAGGCATTTACATCAATACATAATGAGAATTAATTATATGAACGTTGTCGCTTCACAGGCAATACATGATGTATGACCGCTGGTGCTTGGTTGGCTGTACATAATGACTTTTTGACCGTTGGTCGGGCTTCCCAATTGGTCGGGCTTTCCAGTTGGTCGGGCTTCCATGTTGGTTGGATTTTTCTATCATGCTGACTTGGATTTGTGCCACATAGGATGACACGTGCTGGCTTGTAATTGGTCCATGTAGGATGGTAAATTTTGGTATCAACAGAAGCCCCCAGTGTTTCATACTTGAAGTTTATGCGAAAGTGTGGAATATTATGCTTTGGCAGTAACTCGGGCTGTTTGGTTGACTGTAGAGCTTCCAGACTTGTGAAATTTATTCACTTGACAGTTTTTGAGCGCGAATGACAATTTTGTAAATATTTTAAATTTTAGCGAATATTTTTGGGGTATCTTTGTCTTTTCATCTGTTAGCCGTCGTAAATCCAACCGTCGTTTGCTTTAATCATTACTTGGTTTAATTTTTTATGCGTCTTATAAAAAGGACGGTAAAAATTTTGATCATTTTTTACCTCTTACTTCTGATTTTGTTGTTATGTTCTTTGCTTTCGTGCGATCGTTTTCTTTTCTGTCTTCAGTTCTTGCTAAATCCTTAACTCTTTGTAAGAATCTTTCTTCTCTTCTTCTTTATTTTCTTCATTATGGTTTACTTTATCGGGTCACTTGATAAGTTCAGAACTGATTTTAACATTCCATCTTGGGTTGTATTAGAACATCCCACTTTTCCTTCTGATTTTTTTTCTCTTGTTGAGGGTCATTGGTTCCCCCTATCTTTGTTGCTGAATGTGGCTTCACATTTCCTCCCAATCCCATGTGTTTGGAGTTTTGTCAATATTTTGACATTATACCAATAAGAGTGGTTCCTAACACATGGAGAGTTGTTAATGGAGTTTATAAGTTAAACCAAATTTATGGAACCCATCTAGGGATTTCAGAAATTATGTTTTGTTATAAGTGGGTAACTAGTGATACCACTTTTTAGTTGAAAACTAGGGCTATTAGTTAAGCTTTGGTTGTTAATCTCCCTGATTCTAATAGGGATTATTTTGATCATGGGGTCGTTGTGAAAAAATGGCAACATGCCCCTTTTGTTGGAGGTGCCAAATACCAAGGACCTAGATGTCCACTCTTTAGTAATGAAATAGGTTATTTTATGTTTTAGCAAATTTGCCCTGTTTATATGTGATAAAATGTCATACTGACTGTTGTTTTTATAAATTATTTTGCAGTTGAGCAAAAAAGAAAGTGCCCCAAGGAGAGTGAAGTAAATTTGAAGGAGTTGAAGTTTATCTAGAATCTTCATGAGGTAGTTGCTGAAGAGCACGTTAGGTCTGCTTCCTATCTGCTCCAGTACAAAAACACAATTTCCTCTTTTATTGCCAGACCTGCTGCATCTCCTGCTCTAGTAATTGATCTTGACCAAGAGGTTGTTGTTGATTCTGACACTCCTTTGTCTGAAATCATGAAGAAGGGAAAGTTTACTGATATCTACAGTGGTGTTGCTTCTGGCTCCCAATCATCTGCTGAAGGAGCTAAGAGTAAAACAGGGGATGTTATGAAGACCCCAGACCCCAAGAGTCCAGTCCCCAAAGATCCATCCCCCAAAGACCTGGTTCTTAAGGGTGTAGCTCCCAAAGAGGTTGAAGTTCCGCTGAAGAGACATAGGAGAGGGCTTGCAGTGAAACAAATCGATCAAGTGACCGACCAGCTGTCCTTGGTTGATTTGCCCTCATCTGATGCTGTTCTTCCAACAATTATTACTCCTAGTTTGGCTAGGAAGTTGATCAACTCTGGTACTCTTCCAGACTATAGGGGTGAATGCTAAGCTCTCTAGAACGAAGGTCTCTGAATTGGCTGCTCAGAACCTTGCATAAGTAAGTAATTTCTATTATCTTGGTTTGGTTGTCATTTACATTCTTTATGTGCTCATTTTAATCTTCATTTTTTATAGTTCTTGGTACACTTCAATAATATGCTGGAGAAGGATGATGCAATCAAGGATTTTTCTTCTTCTTCTTCTTCTTCGAATGAGGTGGAGGAAGCTCTGTCAAGTTTGAAGAAATCTTCGCTTGAGTCTCAACAAGATTTGGAGATTGAGAGGAGCATTTGGGCGAGAAATTGAAGACAGCTAAAACGGATCTTCAAACCTTTGATACAAATGCCCGTGAAGCTGAGCGCATGGCTAAGGAGGCTAGGATCCAGTAGGATGAAGTTGTGCTTGAGAAAGTGGAAGTTAAGCGCCAGAAAGAGGAAGCTGAGCACATGGCAGAAGAAGCTGAGCGCAGGGCAAAGGCTGCTGAAGAGCTTGTGTCCTCTATCAGAGCTAAAAGAAAGGATGCTGTGAAGACCTCCTTCAGTGCTAGTTGGGACAAGGGTTATAACAAAGCCATTTCTGCTGCTTCTGCTCAGATTGAGTATGCGAAGCAAAAATGTTTCAGAAATGGTTGGGTTACTGCCCTTCAAGAGTTGAACAGAAATGGAGACTCTGAACTTTTTTAAAGGTATATTTATGGTCCTCCTCCAATCATTGAGGAAGATGTTGAAGATGAAGATGATTTTGATGAGTCTTCACTTGTGATTGAGTATGCTTCCAAACAACCTGAAGTCCATGAGTCTTCTATTCCCCCAGCTGAGCAAACCGAGCAACTCCAGCCTCCAACCCCTTCTTCTGAGCAGAGTAAGAAGGTTGAAAGTGATAGGGAGAAGGTGTAATGTTGTTCATAATTTTTTTTTCTCTTTTACTGTTTCTTTTTCCTTTGTTTTGATTGTACTTGAACTATCTATTATCAATAAAAGAACTTTTTGTTGTTCGTTTCTATCTTATATTGATTATACATGTTCTCCATTTTTATTGTTGGTTGGTGATTTTTTCTTCTTGCTAGTTTATTATGACGATGGATCAATTGTCTTCCCATGATACCGAGCTACTAAGGAAATGCAATGCTTTTTTTAAAGCTGGCCAGATGGACTTGTCCGACGAAGAAGTTAATCAGTTACTCGGTGATGATGCTTCAGAGGAAGTCAGAGAATCCTATAAATATTTGAAGTACTTACTTGATCGGGCGATAAAAAATAATGTTGCCTCTTATGAAATGATAGAATAACTTCAAGAACAGCATAAGGAATCCAATGCGTTGCTGCATCAGAGCTATAAGCAGAAGTATCAAAGTTTGAGTGTAGGTAGGGGATTTGATAAGTTTGTATCCGTTTATAATAAGAAGGAAGCTTTACATAAGCTTGAAATTGAAGAAACTAGGACCATTGCACAACTCCTGGAAGAGGAGAATATTACTTTGAGGAATGAATTGAATCTTCCGAAGTATTCCTCTGGAGCTATTGTTACTACTACCGATGAAGGTCATTCCTTTTTAGAGGCTGAGAACGCCATATTGAGAGATGAATTGGAGACCTTGAAAAACATCAAGTTCGCTTCTTCTTCCCGAGCTAAAAATAAGGTTGGCCGAGGAACTACAGAGGAACTTAGGACCCAATAGTCCCTTGCCAACTAAGCTGCATAGTTAAAAGCAAAGGCTTGAGCTATTGCTGAGATGTTTCAAAAGCTGCATACTTTATCTGAGAAGTTATCTACTCAATATTCTCAATTGGAGGCTAAGGATGGGGTACTGAAGAAACTGCAATCGCAAGTTGATAGATTAACTTTCCAATTCCATAAGCAACCCAAAGAATTTTGGATGGGTGGTTATAATGAATCTTTGGGACATTATGATGATAGACTCCAGCAAGCCCAAAATGAGTCCTATAAATGGGGTTGGATTAACGCTTTAACTGTGCTAAAGGTGGATAGGAATAATTTTATATGGGATTGGCATGATCCAGGCTTGCTGCAGCTTGACAATCCCCCATTTAAGTTGGATGTTAATTGGGTACCTGCTCACCGTGTTCCCTAGTGTTTGATTTCCAAGTATTTAGGGGATTACGAACTGCATGACGAGCTTGAGATCGTTCGTCCTCCTCATTTTGCTTGACCGTCCTAGTAGTAGCAATATCAGGATGCTTTGGGATCTTAACTTCATAAACTCTCCTTTTACTTTGAATGATCCTCCAGTTGGCATGGATCGTGTTTCTAAAGATGAAGAAAAGAATCCTGTAGAATGGATCAACTTTTAGTTAATCTTTGAATGTCTATTAATTTTTTCTATTATTTGATTATGAATGGATCAACTGTTTTAGTTAATCTCTATTTTTTTACCGGTTCTATTGATACTCTTAGGATTATCCTAAGCTTTATACCAATTACCGATGCTTCACCATGGTTCTGCTAATGTACCTGAATTTGATAGTAATTGCACTAGTTACCTTGGTTCCCATGCGTGAGTGGAACATTTGTCCATCTTTTAGCCCCGTTTATATGAACATTTGTCATCCAGGTCTTCATTAACCAAGCATTTGGGACTTACAATTTTTCCTTGCATGGTTTTATAAGTTTGATACCGACCAACTTTGTTGGTGGCCTTCATTGATGTCGACCAACTTTGTTGGTGTTTTTTTTATGCCGACCAACTTTGTTGGTGGCTTTATAATGTTGTTGACCAACTTTTTTGGTGGCCTTTGTGGATACCAACCAACTTTATTGGTGGTATATGTTGATGCCGACCAACTTTGTTGGTGGCTTTATAATGTTGTCGACCAACTTTGTTGGTGGTCTTTGTGGATAACGATTAACTTTGTTGGTGGTGTATGTTGATGCAGGCCAACTTTGTTGGTGTTTTCATAATGTTATCGACTAACTTTGTTGGTGGCCTTGGTGGATACCGACCAACTTTATTGGTGTTATTTGTTGATGCAGACCAATTTGTTGGTGTCTTTATTATTAGAACTACTATCATAATGTTAGTAGTGCATAGCACTACTACTTTGAAAAAGAAAACAACAAAATAACAATTTTCCAGAAAGTTATATTCTCATTAATATTGAAGTGAACTGAGTATAACACAACTATGTTTACTGATAGTATTTCTTTAAGTGCTATGCATTCCATGGGTTCTTGAACTCTTCCCCTTCCAAAGTCTCAATCCTATATGTTCCTAGTCGAATAATTGTGGTAACACGATAAGGCCCGTGCCAATTGGCTTCCAGCTTATTATTTTTCTGAATAACCTTCTTCAAAACATAATCACCCTCCTTTAAGTTGCTCGGCATGACCCTTTTGTTATAGAAACTTGCAGTCCTTTGTTGATAAGCTTCATTTCTCAGAGCTGCATCTTCACGGACTTCTTCCAGCATATCAAAATCCAATCTTCTCGTTAAATCGCTAACTGGGGTATTGAATTTAAGAACTCTATGTGTAGGTAAACCTAGATCAACATATATTATTACTTCTGTACCAAATGCCAATAGGTAGGGAGTTTATCCAGTAGCTGTTCTAGAAGTTGTTCGGTAATCCCACAGAATGTAGCTCATTGATCTAGTTTTATTTTGTATTTTCAGACCTTTTTTTCAGCCCATTCAATAAAGTCTATTAGTTACCTCTGTTTGACCATTGCATTGAGGATGGTCAGGAGCACAGTAGATTTTTTGGACATTGGATTGGGTGCAATAAGCATCGAATTCTTCATTGTCAAACTGTGTACTATGAATAGTTATAAAGGCATAAGGTAAGCCATACCTACATATAATTCTTTTCCAGATGAACTAATAAACCTTTTGATAAGACATATCAATCAATGGTTTGGCTTCCACTCATTTTGTAAAATAGTCAACAGTTACAACCAGGTACTTGAACCTTCCTCGAGTGGTTGGCGGAGGCCCGACCAAGTGAATTCCCCACATGGCAAAAGTCAAGGGTGAAGTGATTGGTGTTAAGAGAGCTTGGGGAACCTTGCGTATGCTAGAAAACCTCTGGCACTTGTCACATTTCTTAGCAAAATCTGCACAATCTGCTCGCATAGTTGGCCAGTAGTATCCTTACGTATGTATTCTTCGTAACAACGTTCTTCCTTCTACATGGGCTCCACAGGATCCTTCATGTGCTTCTTCAATTAAACCCTTTACCTCAGCTGGATGCACACATCGTTGTAGACTAGCAGTTAATCCTCTTTTGTATAACACACCACCATCTAGCACATACCTTGCAGCTTTGTATTTCAACCTCTTAGCTTCAAGTGGATTAGCTGGAAGAATCCCATCTTCAATATATTCTCTTATGGGGTCCATCCAAGATGCCACCATATCAACTGCAATAAAGTTGACCATCAGATCTTCATTAATGCTCCTATTAGCAAGTAACTCAATAGGAATAGTTCTTCGTATTTTCATTCTGGTTGCTGAAGCTAACCAAGCAAGTGCATCTTCTCGGGCGTTTTCCAATCTTGGAATCCTGGCCATCTGAACTGCTAGCAAGGTGCCAATTACTTCTAAAGTTTTAGCCAAATATCTGGTCATTAGTTCGCCTTTCGCTGCATATAAACTCAACACTTGATTTACAACAAACTGTGAATCACTGTACACCACAACTTACTCGACGTTCAATGGTTTAGCTAGTTTTGAGCCAACAATTATAGCTTCGTACTCTGCCTCATTATTGGAGGCCTGGAATTGGAAACGTAGAGCGTACTATATATTTATCTTGTCTGGAGTAGTGAGAATGATTCCAACTCTACATCCATTTGCACAAGATGACCCATCAACATACAGACTCCATAGGGGGATACTGCTGTCAAACGCTTGGTTTATCAGAGTCCCTTGGTGGAAAATTTTATCATTCACCTCCTCATATTTCTTCTTCATCTCTTGTACTCCACTAGGCGATTCTGGTTGATCTTTTTCTGTAGTCTCCCTTGCTTGGAGTTGGTCAGGCGTATCTCCAGTTGGTCTACTGACTCCTGTATATTGCTCAGCTAGAGTCCCTTGCTACTCGAGGACCTCTTGATAAGTGAATTATACGATAAAATCAGCCACAACTTGGCCTTTTAAAGCAGTCATTGGTTCATACACAAGGTCATACTCCCCTAACTCCACAACCCAATACATCAGTCTTCCAAATTTCTCTGGCTTGTGCAAAGCCTGCCTTAATGGCATCATTACACCAAAAATAGGAAACTGGCACGATTTAAAACCGTGCCAGACGCAATCTAGCACGGTTTTAAACCGTGCTAGAATCAGGCGTGCCAGATTTTCTGGCGCGGTTTAAAACCGTGCCAGATTTTTCAAACTGGCACGCTTTTAAACTGTGCCAGTTTTTTAATCTGGCACGCTTTTGGCACGCTTTTAAACCGTGCCAGATATTAAATCTGGCACGCTTTTTGCACGGTTATAAAGCATGCCAGATTGTTTTATAAGCGTTCTCATTTTTATGCATTGGCACGGTTTTGGCACGGTTTAAAACCGTGCCAGATTTTTCAGTTGATTAAAAAAAATAATAATAGGAACCAAATCTGGAAAATCTGCAAATTCCAAATTCGGTAGGAAAAATATTTATTATTTGCAGAAACAAAATCAAGAAAATTCACAAATTATGAATATCGCAGTTTGTTGATAAACTAATATGCATACAAACTTCAAAAAATTACAAGAGATAATACCAATATAAAGCAACACATGACCATAAAAGTCGACAATAACTTCAAAAAATTACAAGAGTTAATAGTTCCCATATCAAAAAAAAATTGGGCAGAGTTTCCTCTATTTTTTGAGCATTCCAAAACCTGCTAACATAAAATCTACCCATATAAAGCCCGCACGGCCATAAAAGTCAACAATAAAACTACTATAGCCAGCACGACCATAAAAATAAACCATAAAACTATGGGGCCTCCTCGGCCATAACACAAAAAATAGAATCCTGAATATTAACGACACTAAATACACAATCCCCCTGTTGTAAAGCATTGACTTCTTCGTGCGTTCCAAGTGGATAAAAGCTAACGATTGAATGTCATCCTACAAAAAAAATAAGACACAAAAAAGATACAATATTAGTAACCAAGTCATTTTAAAAAAAATCATATTCAAGCAAAAAAGTTGCATATACAAGAAGAAAAATTGCATATACGACTATGTGGTTAGTTACTACAAGTTACATTGGTCCCGTGCGAGGTGTTCGTGCCTCCTACGGGGTCGTTTGGGGGCTGGTTTGGGTTTTCACCCATTAACGTCCTGTTTTCAAGTCTAAGCGTGATTTTCGCAAATTATCGTCATACTCTCAAACCGGGACTACGCGGTTACTTCCTACAAGTTATATTGGTCCCGTGCGAGGTGTTCGTGCCTCCTACGGGGTCGTTTGCGTGCTGGTTTGGGTTTTCACCCATTAACGGCCTGTTTTCAAGTCTAAGTGTGATTTTCCCAAATTATAGTCGTACTCTCAAATCGGGAGACCCGGGACTACGCAGTCAGTTCCTACAAGTTACATTGGTCCCGTGCGAGGTGTTCGTGCCTCCTACGGGGTCGTTTGCGTGCTGGTTTGAGTTTTCACCCTTTAATGGCTTGTTTTCAGGTCTAAGTGTGATTTTCAGAAATTATCATCATACTCTCAAACGGGGAGACCCGGGACAACGCGGTCAGTTTCTACAAGTTACATTGGTCCCGTGCGAGGTGTTCGTGCCTCCTACGGGGTCGTTTGGGTGCTGGTTTGGATTTTCACCCTCCAGCGGCTTGTTTTCAAGTCTAAGTGTGATTTTCACAAATTATCATCATACTCTCAAACCGGGAAACCCGGGACAACGCGGTCAGTTCCTACAAGTTACATTGGTCCTGTGCAAGGTGTTCGTGCCTCCTATGGGGTCGTTTGGGGGCTAGTTTTGGTTTTCACCCATTAACGGCTTGTTTTCAAGTCTAAGTGTGATTTTCGCAAATTATCGTCATACTCTCAAATCGGGAGACCCGGGATAACGCGGTTAGTTCCTACAAGTTACATTGGTCCCGTGCGAGGTGTTCTTGCCTCCTACGGGGTCGTTTGGGGGCTGGTTTGGGTTTTCACCCATTAACGGCCTGTTTACAAGTCTAAGTGTGATTTCCGCAAATTATCTTCATACTCTCAAACCGGGAGACCCGGGACTACGCGGTCAGTTCCTACAAGTTACATTGGTCCCATACGAGGTGTTCGTGCCTCTTACGGGGTCGTTTGGAGGCTGGTTTGGGTTTTCACCCATTAACGGCCTATTTTCAAGTCTAAGTGTGATTGTCGCAAATTATCATCATACTCTCAAACGAGGAGACCCGGGACAACGCGGTTAGTTCCTACAAGTTACATTGGTCCCGTTCGAGGTGTTCGTGCCTCCTACGGGGTCGTTTGGGGGATGGTTTGGGTTTTCACCCTTTAACGGCCTGTTTTAAAGTCTAAGTGTGATTTTCGCAAATTATCGTCATACTCTCAAACGGGGAGACCCGGGACCACGCGGTTAGTTCCTACAAGTTACATTGGTCCCGTGCGAGGTGTTCGTTCCTCCTACGGGGTCGTTTGGGGGCTAGTTTGGGTTTTCACCCTTTAACGGCCTGTTTTCAAGTCTAAGTGTGATTTTTGCAAATTATCGTCATACTCTCAAACCGGGAGATCCGGGACTACGCGGTTAGTTCCTACAAGTTACATTGGTCCCGTGCGAGGTGTTCGTGTCTCCTACGGGGTCGTTTGGGGGCTCGTTTGGGTTTTCACCCGTTAACGGCCTGTTTTCAAGTCTAAGTGTGATTGTCGCAAATTATCGTCATACTTTCAAACGGGGAGACCCGGGACAACGCGATCAGTTCCTACAAGTTACATTGGTCCCGTGCGAGGTGTTCGTGCCTCCTACGGGGTCGTTTGGGGGCTGGTTTGTGTTTTCACCCTTTAACGACCTGTTTTCAAGTCTAAGTGTGATTTTCGTAAATTATCGTCATACTCTCAAACGGGGAGACCCGGGACCACGCGGTTAGTTCCTACAAGTTACATTGGTCCCGTGCGAGGTGTTAGTGCCTCCTACGGGGTCGTTTGGGGTCTGGTTTGGGTTTTCACCCTTTAACGGATTGTTTTCAAGTCTAAGTGTGATTTTTGCAAATTATCATCATACTCTCAAACGGGGAGACTCGGGACCACGCGGTTAGTTCCTACAAGTTACATTGGTCCCGTGCGAGGTGTTCGTGCCTCATACGGGGTCGTTTGGGTGCTGGTTTGGGTTTTCACCCTTTAACGGCTTGTTTTCAAGTCTAAGTGTGATTTTTGCAAATTATCGTCATACTCTCAAATCGGGAGACCCGGGATAGCGCGGTTAGTTACTACAAGTTACATTGGTCCCGTACGAGGTGTTCGTGCCTCCTACGGGGTCGTTTGGGGGCTGGTTTGGGTTTTCACCCATTAACGGCCTGTTCTCAAGTCTAAGCGTGATTTTCGCAAATTATCGTCATACTCTCAAACCGGGAGACCCGGGACTACGCGGTTACTTCCTACAAGTTATATTGGTCCCATACGAGGTGTTCGTGCCTCCTACGGGGTCGTTTGCGTGCTGGTTTGGGTTTTCACCCATTAACGGCCTGTTTTCAAGTCTAAGTGTGATTTTCCCAAATTATCGTCGTACTCTCAAATCGGGAGACCCGGGACTACGCAGTCAGTTCCTACAAGTTACATTGGTCCCGTGCGAGGTGTTCGTGCCTCCCACGGGGTCGTTTGCGTGCTGGTTTGAGTTTTCACCCCTTAACGGCTTGTTTTCAGGTCTAAGTGTGATTTTCCGAAATTATCATCATACTCTCAAACGGGGAGACCCGGGACAACGCGGTCAGTTTCTACAAGTTACATTGGTCCCGTGCGAGGTGTTCGTGCCTCCTACGGGGTTGTTTGGGTGCTGGTTTCGATTTTCACCCTCTAACGGCTTGTTTTCAAGTCTAAGTGTGATTTTCACAAATTATCGTCATACTCTCAAACCGCGAAACCCGGGACAACGCGGTCAGTTCCTACAAGTTACATTGGTCCTGTGCGAGGTGTTCGTGCCTCCTATGGGGTCGTTTGGGGGCTAGTTTTGGTTTTCACCCATTAATGGCCTGTTCTAAGTGTGATTTTCGTAAATTATCGTCATACTCTCAAACCGGGAGGCCCGGGACTACGCAGTCAGTTCCTACAAGTTACATTGGTCCCGTGCGAGGTGTTCGTACCTCCTACGGGGTCGTTTGGGGGCTAGTTTGGGTTTTCACCCTTTAACGGCTTGTTTTCAAGTCTAAGTGTTATTTTCGCAAATTATCGTCATAGTCTCAAACCGGAAGACCCGGGACGACGCGGTCAATTCCTACAAGTTACATTGGTCCCGTGCGAGGTGTTCGTGCCTCCTACGGGGTCGTTTGGGCGCTGGTTTGGGTTTTCACCCTTTAACGGCTTGTTTTCAAGTCTAAGTGTGATTTTCGCAAATTATCGTCATACTCTAAAACCGGGAGACCCGGGACTACGCAATCAGTTCCTACAAGTTACATTGGTCCCGTGCGAGGTGTTCGTGCCTCCTACGGGGTCGTTTGGGGGCTAGTTTGGGCTTTCACCCATTAACGGCCTGTTTTCAAGTCTAAGCATGATTTTTGCAAATTATCGTCATACTCTCTAACTGGGCGGGACTACGCGATCAGTTCCTACAAGTTACATTGGTCCCGTGCGAGGTGTTCGTGCCTCCTACAGGGTCGTTTGGGGGCTGGTTTGGGTTTTCACCCATTAACGGCCAGTTTTCAAGTCTAAGTGTGATTGTCACAAATTATCGTCATACTCTCAAGCGGGGAGACTCGGGACAACGCGGTTAGTTCCTACAAGTTACATTGGTCCCGTGCGAGGTGTTCGTGCCTCCTACGGGGTCGTTTGGGGGCTGGTTTGGGTTTTCACCCTTTAATGGCCTGTTTTCAAGTCTAAGTGTGATTTTCTCAAATTATCGTCATACTCTCAAACCGGGAGACCCGGGACAACGCGGTCAGTTCCTACAAGTTACATTGGTCCCGTTCGAGGTGTTCGTGCCTCCTACGGGGTCGTTTGGGGGCTGGTTTGGGTTTTCACCCATTAACGGCCTGTTTTCAAGTCTAAGTGTGATTTTCGCAAATTATCGTCATACTCTCAAACCGGGAGACCCGGGATAACGCGGGCAGTTCCTACAAGTTATATTGGTCCCGTGGGAGGTGTTCGTGCCTCCTACGGAGTCGTTTGGGGGCCGGTTTTGGTTTTCACCCTTTAACGACATGTTTTTAACTCTAAGTGTGATTTTTGCAAATTATCGTCCTACTCTCAAACCGGGACACCCGGGACTACGCGGTCAGTACCAACAATTTACATTGGTCCCGTGCGAGGTGTGCGTGCCTCCTATATTCTCTAACGGTATGTTTTTAATCAATTTAGAATGTTTATAGATTTTAGAAAATTTTGACATATTTTCATTTGTTTATTCGTTAAATCCAACATGTTTTAACATTTAAAATAAACTCAACAGCAATAGCAAATTCCAAAACCAAACCACCAGCAAGTCCCTTCCACCAATTTAACTAAATAAGCTCATAAAGTAAGCCATGAAGTGATTTTCAAACTTTAAAAGGAATGATCAGATATAGAATGAAAAAAACAATGGTGATTAAAACGATCAGTTGATACACGTTACATTGGTCCCGTGCGAGGTGTCCGTGCCTCTTACGGGGAATTTAGTGGTGATTGTAGGTGGTAAGTTTCTTTAAAGAATCCTTTGAAGCGAATCCAAATTGACGTTACTCTAAGCCAAGTAGCCTAAGCTAGGCACTACTATAAAGTAAGGTGCCTAAGATATGCATGTTAAATGTAATTAAAGAAGAAACGTATAAATCATCATCATTACGAAAAAAATAGAAATATAAAGTAAGGTTCCTAAGATATGCATGTTAAATATAGTTGATTTGCCAAATATTTTGGTAAATCGTCCTCATTTAGTATCCACATGTTCTTTTATTGTATACTTTGTTCTTTTATAGAATTCAGAGCAAGGTAATATGATATCAAGTACCTGAATCTGTGCCTATGATCTCGTATGTAGATTCTTAATAGTTTCCCCACGCTTGCCTATTATTAAACCAACCTACAATGGAAAAACATTTCAAGTGAGAAATGGTAGGGAAATTTTAAGTCTTTCACCTCGGCAAATTTGAAGATATAATACTGTATATATCTTTAAAGCCCTGTATATTTTTTTGGCACTTGTTTGTATGTTATTTGAGTGTGCATGCTTCATTTTGTATTGATGTTTATGTATATATACAGAGCCCATTACCGAAAGGGAAAGCGCCGAACTTCAATGCCTCACAATGTGTAAGAAATAAAAATAAATGTCGTGTTCAAAGCCTTGGCCACCAAACGAAAATTCCTAGAACAATAAATACTTTCAAGATATTGTGTCAGACAATTATCACACATTGAAACTAACACTCGTCAACATGAGACTACACAATTGGGGAGTCCAATTATTGTATTTATACTAAAAATATTAAACTTCCAGAAGGTTCTAGAGAGTACACAACTAAGGCCCAAAACAGGGAGCGCCCAATACAAGAGGACAAATTATAGTGAAATGTGTGTGTGTGTGTGGGGGGGGGGGGGGGATCATGGTAGATATGAGGGTACTTTAATAAAATGGAAAAAACAAACCTTTTTTTTCATCATAACCAAAAAGCCATGACCACCTTGGACAAGTTCTGAAAATACTTCATGAAAATGCTTAGCCACACCTTTGAAGGTACGTTCTATTGATTCATCCTTTTGTTGATCAAGAGTTGATATAAGTTCTTTGATTTTCTACAAAAGAATAGACATGCAACCAAGTTAAATACTCTTCTTCTATTATCAGCTTACACCACTAATTATAGCTTGAAAAGAAGATATGTGACTGATTTAAGTACCTCATCACCAGCATTTAGTTCCTCTTGCCTTTTCTGGAGTTGTTCTCATTGTTTTGTGAAATTTGCATATTGATCATGTGCTTTTTTGTTTACATGGCTGAATTGTCGCAGTTGCTTATTGCACTTGTCAAGCATTTTATACAATTCCTTTACGCTCTTCTTCTTATACCTGTTATTCAAATTGATTGAGAAAGGAATAATTAAGTGAAAAGAAATATGCACTGAAGAGTATCTTGTTCGTATGCTTTAACCAACTCTAATACATGTCAAAATTGATGAACCTACTTCACGGATTGATGAACAAGAAAACATAATACGGATTGATGAACAAGCAAACAGCCCTAGGAATATTTATCTAGAAATTAGGATAATAAACACATTTAAGACGCAAAAATACATATATATATTTTCTGCTTGCAAAGTGTAATGTGAACAAAAAATAACAATCTAATAAATACCATACGATTGACATGTGAAACATATTAACTCACAAATTATAGTACCCAATAAGCACCAAATAATATGTACACACATAACTACTTGTTCCACTTTCTGAGATGATTCACAACATAGATGGATTTTGATATAAATATGAAAAGTCCATATGGGTATAGAGATCCTCAAGCATCCCTGTCTCTTCGACGAAAATCTAGCAACATTAATGTCACCACCAGCACACCAAGCCACCTATTTGACAGAAAAGAACCCAAAAAACTGGAAAAACCTCTAAAGGCTAAACATAACAAAGATCACAGAATTGACATAAAGCTGATTATCACCCAAAGCTTTCCTTTTTACCTTTTTCATCTTGGAAAATCCTATTATATCAACATCTACTTAGGCATTTCTTTCTCTAATAACTTTGAACACCAACAAATCTCTACATTTTCTTGGTAGCATACCCTGCACTCCAAACTCCAAAAAAACTTTCATCCATAAGATATATGTATACAGGCAATGAATCAAGATGAGTCCGAGTGTTGTACACCCTGAACTGCACAAAATACACCAGTTGGGGCACAAGCACATTTTAGGTCTCTGCTTTTGCATCGCATAGCATCACAAGTATCTGTTATATGATGGACTAGTAACAAAGAGAATGTTTACACTTTTGAAGGGATACTTTCTATCAAAATTTTCTTATATGGAGCAAAAAAACCAAAGAGATGAAAATTACACAAAGCTTTAAAAATTAAGCTTTAAGAGACCCCCAAGTCATTGTGAGTAAGCATAAATTACACAAAGCATAAATTAAAATTTTCTCCTAAGTCATTCATGATCAATTAAAATTAAATCTTAATTAAAATTAAAGCTTAGATTAAAAAAAGATGTAATTGTGAGTAAGCACAAATGAACTTACAGCTAGAGGATAGAAGAAAAGGAGATCCACGGTCATCCCGGAGGTTCGGCGCAAAAAGCTCAAAGTGGAGCTGCCCGAGTTAATCCTGTCGGTGGCCAACATCCAACCAATGTCAGCCAGCCCCTCAAACCACATGCCACCACCAGCTGGTGTTGGTCTGACCCATCTGAAAACCCAAAACCTAACAACCATGAGCTCCAGTAAAAACCGGTGCCGTTCAACCCTTGTAATCCCATCGCCGGTGACCACTGTCCTAAAGTCGGAGCTACTATCTGATCTACCTCCATGCCACATCTTCCCCAAAACCCATAGTTTAACCCAAGGCAACCCAGATGAAATCAGCCAAAACCAACCTATGTCTCGACCCAAGACAAAACCCGTTTACCTACCCGAACTGGAGCTACCCCTAAAACCGAATTCCAACCGGACTTCCTTCAACCCGTTGCTCCTCTTCAATCCAAATCAGGTGAAAAACCCTAAGCTAAACCTATTTAAAGCCCCAAAATTGGAATGCATCTCAAAAACAACCACAGTGGAGACTCCGAGAGAGAAAGACTCGCGCAAAAGAATGAGCGGGGAAGAAAATGCTTGGCTCCAAATGAAAAGGAATGCATTTTAATATTTCTCATTTTTTTTAAGTGTTTGGCTCCAAATGAAAAAATCAAATGAATTTTAATATTTCATATTTTTTTATTTGACACAGTTTTGGCACGCTTTTAAACCGTGCCAGATTCTGGCACCGTTTTAAACCGTGCCAGATTGAGAATAAACCGTGCTAGAATCTGGCACAGGTCTAAACCGTGCCAGATTCTCTTTGTCCAACCGTGCCAGATTAGAAGTTTTGGTGTAGTGCATATCAGTGTAGATCACTATTGTGTGGGCTTGGAAGTATGGCTTCATTCGTCTACTAGCATCAATTAAAGTCAGTGACAATTTTTCCAGTCTGGGATATCTTACTTCTGCTCCTCGAAAAGCTTTGCTGGTGTAATAAACTGGCTTTTGAACTCCATTTTCCTCCCTATCAACGCAGAGTAACTGCGGACTCGAATACTTCCAGATACAAATACAAATTTTCTCCCAACATTGGTCGAGAAAGTAATGGTTGTGCTCCCAGTTACTTTTTCAACTCCAAGAATTCCCTTTCACATTCATCGTTCCATTCAAAGGTTTTTCTGAGTACCTTGAAAATGGCAAACATTTGTCTGTTGCTCTTGAAACAAACCTGTTGAGTGCTGCTAAGTGCCCAGTTAGTCTTTGAACATATTTTTTATAGGTCGGGGACTTCATTTTGATCAGAGCTTTATTCTTATCAAGATAGGCTTCAATTTCCCTTAAATTCACTATATACCTGAGGAATATTCCCTCTTGCTCTCCGAAGACGCATTTGGTGGGGTTTAACTTCATTTGGTGCTTTTCCAATTGATCAAACGTCTGGCTAAGGTCGATAATATAATCAATAACTTTTTTTTCTTTTAGTGAGCATATCATCAACATAAACCTCCATATTCTTGCCTATCTTCTCCTCAAATACTTTGTTCACCAGTCTCTGATAAGTTGCACCTGTATTTTTCATACCAAACGGCATAACATTATAGTAATAAGTTCCTCGGGGAGTGATAAAGGAAGTACTTTCTTTGTCTTCTGGCTTCATTTTAATCTGGTTATAACCAGAATATGCATCCATGAAACTAAGTAATTCATGCCCTGAAGTAGCATCTACGAGTTGATCAATTCGTGGCAAAGAAAAGTGATCCTTCGGACACGCTTTGTTTAAATCAGTAAAATTCACACATATCCTCCACTTGTTGTTCTTCTTTTTGACCATAACTATATTGGCCAACCAATCAGGGTACTTCACATCTTTAATAAAGGAAGATTTTTTTAATCTTATCCACTTTTTCCTGTATAGCTTGGTTCTTCTTCGGGCTGAAAACTCTTCTTTGCTACTTCGCAAGTTTGACTTCCCTATTGACATTAAGTTCATGACACAGAAAGTTTGCATCTATGCTTGGTATATCTTCATAACTCCAAGCGAACACTTATTTTCTTTGCCTCAAGGAAGCTGTCGATTCCTTCTTAAGAACTGGTTCCAATAATGCTCCTATTTGAGTTATTCGTTCTGGTTTATCATCATTCAGAACAATTCTTTCTGTTACCTCCATCACTTGACCTTTTACAAGCTCAGATTCATCTCTTGGGTCTAAGGTTTCAACCTCTGACTTGTTGTTCGGCTAAGTTGTATCCACTTGATAAGTGGTTATTTTTTATTTGGCCTCCAACATATCTTCTTCCTTGGTAGAGGAATAGTGGCACTCCCGAGATACTTTTTGGTCTCCTACTCCAAAGTTGGTCGGGAATTTCAGGCACTAATGAATAGTTGAGGGTTCAGCTTCGAACTTTTTCAGAACAACTCTTCCCATGATCATATTATAAGCAAAATGAACATTTTTTCAATTACAAAGAATCTTACCTTCTCTGTACTGATCACCGGCTAAGTCCCGATCAACACATCCAGCTTGATAGTTCCTAGAGAAAACACCTTTTCTCCTGAGAATCCAATGAGTGGCCTGTGATATGGCTCTAGTTGACTGAGTTTTAAACCCAAACTATCAAAACATGGATAGAACATGATGTATGTTGAGCTACCATTGTTCACCAATGTTCTTGCTACCAATACTTCTTTCATCCCGACTCTAATCACTAAAGGATCGTCATAGGATACAAAACTCCCGATAAATCATTTTTGAAAAATCCAATTACGAGCTTATCCTTGTTAACTTTTCTTGGCCGCTCTTCCTCGGCGAGGTTGATACGCTAGATATATGAACAAGCTTGAGCCTCATTGAGGTAAGCCTTCCTTTCAGCTGTGTGATCTCCTACTCCTGCATCTCCACCTGTAATTGTGACAATCAAAAGATCCAAAACTGAGTGTGAATACCTCACGTTCCGGTTGTCTAGATTTCTTGGGGAGATCGGGATCATCTTTTGGATCATCGTCGTGGTTCCTCTTCTTATCTTACCTATGCTTAATTGGCGATTTAGATCTCTGTCGACCTCTTCCTCCATTTCTTCCACCATTCTACCGATCAACAAATATGTCCAACTTTCCTCTTCGAATTAGTGCTTCTATTGAAGGGCAATGCAATGGTTGGTAGTATGACCATGATGTTTGTGAAACTCAGAATACTTGGACTTATCCCTCTTATCAGCAGGCAACCATAACTTTTCAGGATAACTCAAATCATTGTTATGCTTGATTTCCTCCAACACATGATGTATATCCACCGTCAAAGGAGTGTAATTAGTGAATTTTCTTAGCCGATCTAGGCCTTCCTTTGCCTTCGAACTACTGAGCTCATATGATTATTGTGCTCCTTATTATCTGACTTCCCTTCTGCTTTTGCATCTGAATTCTTTTTAACAGCCATGGCTTCCTCAACATTCATAATCTTCGTTGCCCTAGCTATGAATTCTGTCATCGTCTTTGGTGGATCTTTTTCCAGAGTATAATATAATTTATCAGGGAGTAAACCACTCATGAGAGTAGTGATTGTTGTCTTCTCTTCATAATCAATGACTTCCAGTTTCTCGTTGTTGAAATTGTAAACGTGAGTAGACAAATTGTATCAGAAAGTAAATCCTCGAAAAATCAGGATCACGCGATAAATTAGGGTAACCCGCTCTGATACCAAGTTGTGAAAATAAGCGTGACTGTGTGATAATTGATTAAATTCGCAATTTTCTTTTTTTAAAACTTTAATTCTTTTGCAAAGTTTCAAATTCAAACTTTTTAAAATTTCAGCATGGTCGTGAACTTTTTCAAAAATAGGCTCCTCATTAAACGGGCATTCCATTGAAAAAATTGCGATTTTTCACAAACTTGATTTAAAAAAATCAATAACACACAATTTTGCGGAAAATAGGAATACGCAATAAATTAGCGCAACCTGCTCTGATACCAATTTATGAAAATAATTGTGACTGTGTGATAATTGATTAAATTAGCAATTTTCTAATTTGGCACACTTATTTAATTAGAGTCTATTTTTAAACCAAATAAATCGAGCCCCTAAACATGCATCTAAAGTGTGTGTGTCAACCCATAAATAAATAAAGCATGTGACACAAATATTCAGGAAAAATCCCCGAAGGGAAAAACCTTTTATTTCACTATAATTTTGTAAGAAAACGACTTACACGAATTACAATGAAATAGGGTGACATACGAAATACCCGCAGGTGTCGGTTCCGATGTCTCGGCTGGAACTTTTCCTTTCCAGGAGGGCAGCAGTGAAGAAGATAAACGGCTTCTCCACCAGATGTGAACTTTATAAGGACTCCCTCCACAATAGCATGCAACTATCGGTTGTAGAGCTCTCCCCACAAAGTATGAACAAAAACAAAATATGTTCTTGGGTTCCACAAAATAATTCACATAAAAGTAATTGGGATTTTGTGAATTAAAAATTAAACATTTGAACCCTGAAAATTGTTGGACAAAAACTTTCTGTCAAAAGGTGTTAAATTAAATCTGGGCAGATACACAAAAGTTTCAAAAAGATAAAACACTTTGAAGCTGAAATTGTTCTCCACGAAATACAAAGGCTGGCAGGTCTCTTTTATAGGAAAATTGAGTCGGTCAAAGGATCAGGATAAAGTCAGACGTGTCAGCCAAAAGTAGGGTCGTTCGAACGAGAACCCCATCTCGTTTGAACGAGATCGCGTGTCGTTTGAACGACTACGCGCGACATCCAATGTCGTTCGAACGAGATTGAGATCTCGCTTGAATGACCTTGACGTCGAAACCGAGCTACGTTTACTGCTGTTAGGAGTTTTTCACAAACATTTATAAAGCCTCTTTTAAAAAACAAACATTTATAAAAACAATTTTTATAACAAAGTTTTATTAAAACCCTTTTAAAAATATCCCAACACTCTTAATATGAAATGTAAATGAAACTTTAAAACAATATCTTACCAAAGTTCATATTGTTGGGCTTGAATGTTAAAGGCAACTGGTAATTCGGATATGTCTTTTGTAGATGCAATCTTCACAATTCTTCGACGACTTGTAGTAGTATACGACATAATTAATTGTGACGAACTTATTAAAAATATGTCCTTACAGAAATGAGTGATGTAATCCCTGGTACTTTCTCCTTCCTTTTATCTTACACTAAGTAAATGAGCTACTCGTTTCACTGGTTTTTCTCCAAAGAAAAAATTACCAATGAATAGCTCGACTAGTTGTTGAAAGCAATAAATCTTCCCCCGAGGAAGGCTGTTGTACCAGATTTGAGCAGATCTAGTGATTGTTCATGAGAACTCCCTACATCTCATCTCATCATGAACAACATAGATATCAACAGCTGCTTGGTACTGCTCTATATGGAGAACTATTTCAGTCTTCCCATCATATTTGGGAGTGACTATTGGAGCTTTAAACTTGGTTGGCGTAGGGAAATCCACGATGGTTTGCACGGAGGGGGCCCTTTAATAAAACTTCTTCTTGGGGGGCTTTGGCTCTTCAGTTGCCCTTGAAAAATACTATATTTGGGTGATGAGGGCCCTCCTGGATAGTTCCTTGGTGGATCTATCCCCACGATTAGCGGGGTGGTGATCCATTTATTTTCTGACGAGATTGTGGATATCGTGTCTACAATGTCCCACCTCTTGATTTTGTCTTGTCGAACGACTCTCGTGATCAGAGTGCTCCTGATTGCGACGTGAAATCCTTTATCGATTGCGAGTTTTACTCTCCTGAGGGCTAGAGGTTCATCTATGGATCTTTCATTTATCTTTGTGGAGCTCTCGCTCCATCATTTCCAGACGTCACTGTAAACGTGCATTTTCTTCCACTTGGAGGCGCGTGGCCTCTTCCTGCTAGTGGAGCCACTGTTCATATGCGTCGATCAACCATGAGATCTGAGTGGATCTAGATTGCTCGTTGATCTTCTTATAGTGTTATCTTGTGGATGATAAGGAGTGTCGCGAGTCTTATTGGGGTGGATTTCTAATCTCATCTTGAGCACCAAAAGACCATCTTGATTGTTGCCATTAAACGTCAGAGGTGCACTGTGCGGGTGAGACGTGGCTGTTTGTTAGTTCTAATTAATTTAAGAAAAGAAACTCATTTCCCACATACGACGCCAATTGTAGGTGCAATTATCTTAGAATAAATTATTCCCAAAAAATTAAGACCAATCATAATGAAACCAGTCAAACGATCACACTGCACGAGTAATTACATGATTTGGTAATGACCTATATCCACGGGGTATTTTTCTTTCTTCTTACTTGTTTTTTATTCTAATAACTAGAATTACATGCCCATTTCTTTGGGGGTAAGGGTTACATTTATAGGGAAAGAAGAGACGGTGCTTTGCAAGAATCTGGAACTTGTTGATACAATCGTTATTCAATTGTGCTGATTTTCCCCTGAGATCTTCGCAGGTAGGATTCTCCTTCACCATTATCTTGTGCTGCAATCCTTTATCCAATCATGCCGGGCATGTATTTATTCGATCCGAGTTATTCGGGTTGTTCGTATAATTCCCCCTGTGTAACTTCTTTTTAGTTAAATGTAATATTTATAAAATAACACGAAAAGTACCTAAAGATATATATAACTTCAAAATATCTTTTTCATAATTATTTTAATGACCCTACTTATATATTATAAGACTAAAGTTTCTTAATTTCGATCCTGAAGTCTCACAAATATCATAAGATTATAAACTTTTGATTCATTAGTTATCAACCCAACTATCCCATTCTTTGAATAAGTGATAATTATCTGATATGATTTTTTTTAAATACTTTCACTTCTTAAAGTTTGTTTAACAAAAGATTGATCATAAAATATTATTGTATTGTTAAGCATCTCTATATTTGGACTCATTTCAAACACTTCATAATCAATCTTTAATTTTTAAAAAAGTGAAAATTGTGAAGGATCATCATATGATGACATTTGTTTAGCCGATAATGAACAACTCACGCTATTATGAAAAACATAAAGTTTTTTCAGACTTGGAGTGTGATATAGTGAAGCTTTTAACCATAGTTGAACCTAAGGCTACAAAAGAGCTTATGTGATGTTGTATTGGGTACCCTCTTATACATATGCGAGGAGTTACATGAAAGCAACTCCTGAAGTAATTTGCTTTATTTTATGGGCATCAGTATACATGAATGTCATATGGAAATAAATCGTGCAAAGTAATTTTGCATTACTTCTAGTGTTAGAAGCCAAAAACTTACACTATCATTACATTATTCAAGGGTTTATATTATACAACATTTAGCATAGTAAAATTGCACTTTGTTATGAGCCTGCAACTCCATGGTTCAATTATTTATTATTATACAATGACCATTTCGGTCACCTTAATTATTTTTCATAAGACGTTGTGAATGCAAATGATAACTATCACAAATATATATATGGTGCTTAAGATTCACCATCTATTGAACCATTGATAAATACAATGTTTATGGTATAAGTGCAATTGTATTTCGATGTAAACACTATTCTCGTCATTAGGGGGAGGATAAATTGTACCAAAAGTTCAAATTATATTTAAAGAACGTTTCGTTCCTGAAGAACGACGAGAATTATCGTGGAATACTTCCACGTTGTCTTATACAATTGCTTGTATCAATTAGATCTCTCAATTAGATCTCTATTCAACCTTTCAAGAGCACTGGTCCTTTCTGGAGATAAAGTGACGTTTTGTTGAGTGTCTGTAGCTCGTACTGAGGAAGTCCGACCAGGATGATAAGAAGGATCATTAGATCTCTCAGTACGATATGAGTCGGTGCGTCTGGATCGAGATTCCTTTGGGAAAAACGTTCGCCTAGTTCGCGAAGAGGGTAAACGAGTATTTCTCTGAACACTTCGTTGTCCTGATTGAGCCGACACTTCGCCTTGAACAGTTTGTATAAGTTATCGCATGGTTTCTTGCATGGCTGTTTGGCCTTGGGCCAAATTAACCATTATACCAGCCATATCTGAAAAATTTGGGGGAGTAGATGGATTTGGAGGGATCCCAGCGTTTCGATTACTGGATTCTGGATTATCAGCCATAGATGATGAATTGTTTTGGTGAAAAACGCTAAATACAGTCGTTTCCCACAAACGGCGTCAATCTGTTGATGTAAAAAACAAGATTTGATCTAATTATTTTAATCACAGATAAATATGAATAAATAAATAAATATAAGACAATATATTTTTAAAGTGGTTCAGCCTTAAGGAAATGGCCTACATCCACTGTTTTTATATTGCTGACTGTTTATAACAAAATAAACACCCGAACAACTCTACACCTTCTCCTTGTTTCCTATGACTTCCTCAGAAGGTTTGGAGGAAGGGACTAGTTGCTCGGAGGGCAAGATTAGCTGCTCGGCAGAAGTACTGGTTAGTTGGATTTGCTCGGAGAAAGGTTGAACAACATGAACAGCAGGAACAACAAGGACCTGAACTCCAATCATCATAGAAGATTCATATGAAGCAGCTTCATCCTCTTCTTCTTCTCCAGGAGAGGGAGGAGGGCCAGGAGTGTGCTACTGAAATAACTCTGATTTCTTAACAACTTTCAGCTCCTACAAGGCTGCAACCTATCCATCCCTAAAATATTTGAGGCTGACATACTCCATTTGAGAAGACATGGCAGCCAAGCCCTTGTTACAGCCTTTGTCCCAACCAGTACTGAATGATTTTTTAACTGCCTTCTTCCTTTTTGCCTTCTCCGAGGAGGTCCTTTCCCTAAGGAGCTCCTCGGCAGCCTTCAACTTCTCTTCCACCTCCATTTTCTGTCGCTTAACATCTTGAAGTTTAACAACTTCCTCTTCAGCAGACTTGATCTTAACTTCCAGCTCCTTGTTGCTTTGTTCAAAGTCTTTGTTGCTCTGCTCAAACTCCTTCAACTTTTTCTCCAAGTCCTTGGAGGCATTCACAGCTTGATTTCTATCCAGCTCAATGGACTTCAGTTGCTTTTCCCAAGAAACTTTATCTTCCTCGTATTTTTGACGAGAGTCTTTTAAAGACTGGGTGAACCCAACAAAAGCTTCCTCTACTACTCCCGAGGAACTTGAAGCCTTAATAACTTCATCCTTCTTCAAAATGCTATTGAAACACGTCACCAGCTGAAAAAAGAAATAACTTCAAGTCAATACATGGACATAGTATTAAAAAATAAAAGGGTCAAGATGAAGATACTTACTGAGGCAATGTGCTGAGCAGCCAGGGTAGTAATTCTCTCATGAGAAAGAGTGTCTTCAATGCCTTGGACTTCGAGGATAATCCAGGATTTTACCACGCCCATAGCAGAGCTCGGAGGAATAAAAGTTGGAACGCTACCTTCAACATTTAAAGGTTGAGAGATAGGTTCAGCAGGTCTCTCAGAAGAGTTTTTCTTTAACCTCCTCAGAGGAGCAGGAACATTTTCACGTTGTCTTTATTGGTGATATGACAATAACCTCACTCGGAGGGGAGATAGAGACAGTCTTGCTCGGAGCCACAGGGGGCTTATCGCCAGCTTTCTTGGCAGCAGCAGGAAGGGATACATCAGTAGTTTTTGTCCCTTCTTCTGGGACATTTTGTTTACTTTTCTTTGCCTCCACATTAGCAGAGGCCGATTTGTCAAAAAAAGCAGGAGCTCTTCTCTTCTTCATCAAATCACTGAGAGGAATACTTTACTCAGAGGAAGAACCTTCCACACTAGTCTCAAAGGATGGTATTTGGTCAAGGTTAACTACCACCGAACGAGGACGAGCAGTGAAAGATGAAGTATAGCTCTTGTATTGCAACAAGTAAGAAGAAGATCTAATATGTTCCTCGGCAACAGATTGATGAAAATCCCAGATAGGTTTTAAATGCTTTAAGTTAACATCAACTTCTTTTGGAGGTTTTCTTTTACTATCAACTGTAACAAACAAAAACAAGTGTCAGTGATGCATTTTATCGAACACAAAGAAAATAAGATTTCAAAAAATAAAAACAACCTATTCCATTGCCATAAGGGGGACACCTGGGACCTTGATATTCATCATCTCCATTTAATGGAGGGTATTGCCAATTTTTCATGACAACCCCTTGCTCAAAATAGTCCCTGTTGGCATCAAGAAGATTGATAACTAACGCTCTATTCAAAAACCTAGTTTTTAAATAAAAAGTGGTATCACTGACAACCCATCTATAGTAGTACATAATCTGTGGAATCCCTAAATGGGTTCCATGAAGTTGATTCAATCTATGTACGCCATTTACTATCCTCCAGGTATTTGGAGCTATTTTTGCATGTACAACATCAAAATATTGGCAGAATTCCAAACATAGGGGATTTGGTGGGAAAGAAAAGCCACATTCGGCCACAAAAAGACTTGGGAACCAATGTCCCCCAGCCAAAGAAAAATAATCAGAAGGTTCAAAAAGTTTTTCCAAAATAACCCACGAAGGGATTGAAAATTCAGACCGAAATTTGTCCAGTGACTCAACAAGATAAACCATGATGAACAAAGTAAATAAAAGAAAAGGAATAAAATCTTATAGAGAGAAAGAGATCAGGTGGACAACGAACGAAGGAAAGAACGAAGGCACAAGACAGAGAGAAAATGAAGAGTTCAAAGATACAGATTTGAAAAGTGAAAGACGATAGGATTTCTGCCGCGTTTAAATACTTTACCTCGGGAATAGGGAAAGGCAATGATTACAAAGAAAGATGTTTGCGTTTCCGGAGGCTAAAAGAAGAAAAGGGCACAAATATAGAAGTGGTCATGAAAATTCAAAATATTTATGAGGCCTGAAACTATGCACTCAAAAAGGAGTTATATACGACGAACGTTTTCCTAAAAAACAATACAAACCAATAATCTATGCAAATTTCAAGCAGAATGTTCCACACTTTTCTTCAACATCAAACTGTGAAACATTGGGGATTCTATTGATACCAAATTTAGTCTGCTGACATGGAGCATTCACTTACAGACACGTGTCAACCAACGTGGCAATTACAAAAACTTTTACCGAGCAACTCACTGCCACCGAGCTACTCAAGCGCCCCGAGCAACTCAATCATACCGAGCAGCTTGGGCGCCTCGAGGAACTAAGGGCTCTAATCATCTTAAGCATATCGAGCAGCTCAGGCAGTCCGAGCTAATTAGCGTACATGGCACTCAAATCAGGATAATCAAAAAGACGACTGGGCATTAAATGCTCATTATTATCGTACAGATGTACATGTATGCTAGATAACAACGCATTGTCCCTTGACATGTACAGCCTCAAGGCTATAAATACATTGTAACCTCCTCATGAGAAGGGGACTCTGGATTTTTTCGGTAAACCTATTATCGAGAATTCCAGATAAACCGTCAGCAATACAAAAACAGTGGATGTAGGCCATTTCCCTAATGCTGAACCACTTTAAAAATCTATTGTCTTATATTTATTTATTCATATTTATCTGTGATTAAAATAATTAGATCAAATCTAGTTTTTTACATCAACAGATTGGCACCGTCTGTGGGAAATGACTGTATTTAGCATTTTTCACCAAAATAATTTATCATCTATGGCTGATAATCCAGAATCCAGTAATCAAAATGCTGGGATCCCTCCAAATCCACCTACTCCCCCAAATTTTCCAGATCTGGCTGGTATACTGGCTAATTTGGCCCAAGGCCAGACAACCATGCAAGAAACCACGCGACAACTTATACAAACTGTTCAAGGCGGAGTGCCGGCTCAATCAGGACAACGAAGTGTTCAGAGAAATACTCGTTTACCCTCTTCGCGAACTAGGCGAACGTTATTCCCAAAGGAATCTCGATCCAGACGCACCAACTCATATCGTACTGAGAGATCTAATGATCCTTCTTATCAGCCTGGTCGGACTTCCTCAGTACGAGCTACAGACACTCAACAAAACGTCACTTTATCTCCAGAAAGGACCAGTGCTCTTGAAAGGTTGAGTAGAGTCTCTCCTTTTGATCGTTTGGGCCCTAGGAGGAATAAAAGTCCCCCTAGGATTGTGTCGAGGAACTCTCAATGACCATCTGATCTAAGGGAAGGCTCTGCCCTATCACGACCAACTGCTCGTGATGAAAGATCCCAAGAGGCAAATTCAACGCGATTAGTTGCTCGAACCAATAGGCCCGAGGAGGGAAACGATGCATGGAAGAGCTCTATTCAGAGGTTGGAAGACAGATTAGGGGAAATTGCTAAGGCCAAGAAGCTTCTATAAAGAACTTTTGTCCAAGAGACACCATTTGTACAGGCAATTATGGATTTTCCCCCACCATCAAAATTCAAAGCTCCTATGGTGATGCCTAAATATGATGGAAAAACTGACCTTGTCCTTCATATAGAACAATACCAAGCTGCTGTCGATATCTATGCAGTTCCAGATTAGATAAGATGCAGGGCATTTTCAGGAACTCATACCGGATCTGCTCAGATATGGTATAACAGTCTTCCTCGGGGGAAAATTGCGACTTTCTTTCAACTAGAAGAACTCTCTATTGGGAACTTCTATTTTGGAGCGAAGCCAGTCAAACGAGTAGCACACTTGCTGAGTGTTAGACAAAAGACAGGTGAAAGTATATAAAAGAAAAGGAAGAAAATCTTACAGAGAGAAAGAGATCAGGTAAACAACGATTGACGGAAAGAACGAAGGCACAAGATAGAGAGAAAATGAAGAGTTCAAAGATACAGATTTGAAAAGTGAAAGACGATAGGATTTCTACCGCGTTTAAATACTTTACCTCGAGAATAGGGAAAGGCAATGATTACAAAGAAAGACGTTTGCGTTTCTGGCGGCTAAAAGAAGAAAAGGGAACAAATATCGAAGTGGTCATGAAAATTCAAAATATTAATGAGGCCTGATACTATGCACTCAAAAAGGGGTTATATACGACGAACGTTTTCCTAAAAAACCACATAAACCAATAATCTATGCAAATTTCAAGAAGAATGTTCCACACTTTTCTTCAACATAAAACTGTGAAACATTGGGGGCTTCTATTGATACCAAATTTAGTCTGCTGACATGGACCATTCACTTACAGACCCATATCAACCAACGTGGCAATTAGAAAAATTTCTACCTAGCAACTCACTACCACCGAGCTACTCAAGTGCCCCAAGCAACTCAATCATACCGAGCAGCTTGGGCGCTCCGAGGAACTAAGGGCTCCGATCATCTTAAGCGGACCGAGCAGCTCAGGCGGTCCGAGCTACTTAGTGTACAGGGCACTCAAATCAGGATAATCAAAAAGACGACTGCGCATTAAATGCTCATTATTATCGTACTGATGTACATGTATGCTAGATAACAGCGCATTGTCCCTTGACATGTACAACCTCAAGGCTATAAATACATTGTAACCTCCTCATGAGGAGGGGACTCTGGATTTTTCCGGTAAACCTATTATCGAGAATTCCAGATAAACAGTCAGCAATACAAAAACAGTGGATGTAGGCCATTTTCCTAAGGATGAACCACTTTAAAAATCTATTGTCTTATATTTATTTATTCATATTTATCTCTGATTAAAATAATTAGATCAATTCTAGTTTTTTACATCAACACTCAATAAGTTAGAAAGATCATAAATGCAGTGGAGACTATAAACTAACTTTTGTTAATGGAAACGTGAAACTCCAAAAACACACGGAGACATAAATATAGTTTACCTTTCATGATCTACAATGGTGTTGGAGAGGGAAATATTGTAATGATAATATACTCTGGTGGTCTTCAATATAAATGAAATTCCGCGCCCACAAAACAAACTATTTTTTATTATTCACACCTAACTATCAAAAAAATATAAATTCCCTATTACACAATTATATATACCTTTGCATTTTTGGACATGAGTAACAACTTTGTATATTCTCTTACTCCAGCAGAGTAACAAAAGCCCAATGAAGTCCAACATAACCTTCAAAAAATCTACACATACATCAAAAAGTGAGAGTGAACTAATCAAGAAAATTACATGAATCAATTCAAACCCCAGAGAGAGAGAGAGAGAGAGAAGGTTTACCTGATGTGGATATGTAAAAAAATGGATATAATTGGATCTGCAAAAAACGTTAAAAAAAGTTGTCTAGATCCATGATTCCCAGCCAAATATTCATCTATAATGTTTAATGTGAGCCCAAATCAAACCCATAGTTAAAATGTGTTTAATGTAAGCTCAAATCGAAACCAAGAAAACACAAAAATCAAATTTCGAAGATTAGGGTTGAAACCACAGTGGACATAAGAAGAAACCCCACAAAATCTCAATCGAATATATAGAGAGAGAAGGGTTACCTGATTTGGATCTGAAGAAGAAGTAAGGGAGCGACGGGATTGAACCTTGAAATGCACAAAACCCTAAAAAGCATAAATAAAATTTAAATGCCTGGGTGTGTGCATCCGCGTTTGTGTGGGGCGGCGAAGTGGAGAAGAGTGGCAGAGGTGAGAGGCGTAGGGCGGCGATGAAGGGTGACGGCGGGTAGGGTTTATTTGGGGAGGGTTTGTTCATTGAGGGTAAAGGGGTTGGGGAGGGAATGAAAGGAAGACGGGTTGTATGTCGAGGGTAAAGGGTTTTTTTCTTCATTTTCCATGTCACAATGGTACAATCTGACATGGCACAATCCCAAACCATTAGATCGTCCCAAAGAATTCGTTCCCAACCGTTGATTTTTTGGAACAGTAAAACACCCCCTCTCATATTATATATATATTCTCTGCTTTCCAATCAATTATTTGTGCACATAAATTAAAAACATAAAAAAATATTCCCACTGATATAAAGGTACACACAGTGATGATCATGTTTTTCTTTTAAGGCAAAGACATAAGAGTATCATTGAACTTAAGATATCATTGTGACATTCCGTCCAATTAAATACTAGGGGATCAATCCTTTATTAAATTTATAATAGAATGTTTTGTTGGTTCATTCTTACCATCACTCTCGAAAACATTTAACATTATTAATCACCTAATAAATAATTAAGCTAGTGTCAAAACAATTTCCATTTTAAGTTATTCCCAAATAATCCATTATAAATTCCAATTGTTAGGACACAAACCAATTACCATAGACATGAATAAAATAAATACCGAATATGAATCAACTGCTGAAATAAATAAAACTGGATAAAACATTCCAGTTCAAAGTCTCAAAACTAATAAACCATAATAATACTCCATCCAACTGAAATGAGCTACTGAACTAAACTGAGTACAATCTCTCTGATAGAGTAACACTGAGGATGGGTGACACAATATCCTAAATGAAATGTCTAAAGATACTAAATCAAATGAAAGTGGAGGCGTCTGAGCATAAGGAAGCATGAGAACCTACATCTCCCACAACAGCTACAACACGTCAAACTGTCTAACCGCTTAAGTCTAGCATCCTTGTGGTTGGACACCTGATATAAATATCAAGAGATGGGTCAGACCTCGATGTTGTAAAAATAGGTTTTAGCAAGTATTTAAAATTTGCAATGAAGCAAGTATTATGTGCATGAAAGCTTTTCGAACTCTCACATGACATCCTCACCTCTCATCTATTGTGTACGCCTAATGTACATCTAATCCAATCTAGCTGTCTGAATCGATCCTAACTAGATCATAAACTTATACCGCCAACTATATACCATAATATTAACCCGCATTCTTCCCGTACTTATATTAAATTTTTCTACATTAATTATTTTGATTAAGTGTTACCACACTAGAATTAAGTATTCACAACTAAAGTTATTTCAAGATTTAATTATCTAAATTATCTACAAACATCTCATGATAGATAATATCACAATCATACATATACATACAATGCTACCTTATATATATATATACAATTCCAGCACCTCAAAAGTATTGCACATCACAGATAGCATTATCAAAATTACCTACACTCCCATTCAACCGTCGAAACTATTGCACATCACATATACCACGTGTCCAAAGTGCATATGTTCTGGGTACAAGTCAGTAATCCCCCCAATGGGCAACACAAGATGCGACTGTCCACTACGCGAAAACCTCCTACCGATAGTAAGTAGCATAGGTATGTTATACACATAATAAATCATATGTAGGTATGCGCACATCCTAACAAATTAATCGGTATTCACACAACCCGAATATAATAGTACATACGTAGTATTATTATCACTAATACTCTCGACGTATTTATACTTTTATGTTCATACTCTATCTCTCTCTCGTTAAAAGCTAAGGATAGTGCATCGCTAAAAAATCCTTAATTAAGTAATCCCAATATTACTAGTCAGTACTGATTTCATCAGCGTGTCTTATATTGCTCGAACTAATTATGTTGCACTCAGAGTATTGAAATCATAAAATTTCCCAAAAATTTAACCTGTCGCTCGAACCAGAAGCACATCTCGCTTGAACGAGATACACATGTCGCTTGAACGACTTCGCGCGAGATGCTGATCTAACCTAACCTGTTCATCTTCAACCTCTAAACAATTGCATTTTTCCATCATTAACAACCCTAAAACCTCTACTGTTCAATCCCAAACACCAAATCAGCCAACCTAATTGATATGCTAACATGTTTAGATGATTTCTAGCAACCTAGAATCATTAAATCTTTATAATGCATCAATAAGTTATGAAATCCCCAATTTCTCATCAACAAACCCTAAATCATCAATTTAAGAGTTAATCATATAATAAACCCAGATTCGTTTCTCAAGCACAACATATAATTTCGGGATTCCTATTCTACATGCATAGGGATTCAATTTTTCATCAAAATTACTCTTAATCTATGAATTAAATTCTCTAAATTCACCCAATTCAATTTTAAATCATGTATTTGATTCCTATGCTAACATGAGCACAATTATTGCTAATAGGAAGCAAGTAATAAACACTTGCCTTGATTTGGATGGTCTGATTCGCTGGTGTAGATGGTATGACAAGGTTCCTCATCTTTCGATCTACACAGTGGTGGTCTCGGTGGTGGAAGACGGTGGTTAATGGCCTAAATCCCTTGGACTTGGTTCTCTCTCACCCTCTGTGACTCTCCCTTGGAACTTGTTAATGAAAGCCCTAATGTCTTCCCTGTACATGATTTATTACTCCTTTAATTTTCGTTAATAATAATACTCCAAAATTATAATTTACCAAAACGCCCTCCCGAGACGCCGGTTTGGCCTAAAACTGTCCCGGGACCCAAACTAAACTCCTGGATAGACTTTTTTGACTATTTCGACCCTTACGGACACGTTGGCGTACTCAAAATGACTATCCGGATTACTTATAAATAATTCACTTTTTAATTCCTTTAAATTAGTCCAGACATAACTCGCACGCGCCCCCGACTTAATTATCGAAACTGTCGTATTTTTCACTCGTGATAATTTTCATAATTCCATAATCACATATTACTTTATTTCACTAAGTAATATTTAATATAATGCATCAATAAATACTAACCCTTAATTCTCTAGTTAATATATACTTTAATTCAGATTAATTCTTAATTAATTCTCAAATTAAATTCAATTAATCTTATATTTTAAAATCATGAAAAAGACGGGGTATTACAATCATTAGCGGAAAACTTTATTCATTAAACACGTGGAAATACCATAAGTAGTTAAAAAAAATTATTCTAGAAAGCTCACTTACAGTCGTAGAACTTTGTAAAAGAATTAGTCGTATTCAATACAGATCAAAACCACGTTTTTTCTTTATTAAGAAGCTTTTCCATATAGTGATTATTCTTTCGTAAACACCCACTTATAAATGCATTTTAACATTCATTTAGTGCAACTCTAAATCAAAATGAGTTACCTATACCACAATAATTCTTAGAGAATCCTTCTTGAAAACATAAGATTTGTGCACATAAACCAAATACATAAAAAATTATTCCCATTGATATAGAGGTACATATAATGATGATCATGTTTTTCCTTTAAGGCAAAGACATAAGAGTATCATTAAACTTAAGATATCATTAGCGGAAAGCTTTATTCATTAAAACACGTGGAAATACCATTAATTAAAAAAATTATTCTAGAAAGTTCACTTGCAGTCATAGAACTTTGTAAAAGAATTAGTCGTATTCAGTACAAATCGAAATCACGTGTTTTCTTTATTAAAAAGCTTTTCCATATAATGCTTGTTCTTTCTTAAACACCCACTTATAAATGCATTTTTACATTCATTTAGTGCAACTCTAAATCAAAATGAGTTACCTATGCCACAATAATTCTTAGAGAATCCTTCTTGAAAACGTAAACATAAGAGAAGGTTTCATTACAATCAATTTCCTTTTATTGGATAAAATCTTTGGCTACAAATCTAACTTTATGTCATTCAAAATGTCCCTTTGAATCGTGGTTGGTCTTAAAGATCCATTTTTCATTCTTTTATGTCATTAATTAGGGAAAATTGACCAATTTCCAAACTTTACTAACACCCATAGATCTCATTTCATCATTCATGGTATCAATCCATTTAGCAGAATTATTACTATTAGTGGCTCGTTAATATGTTATCGGATCATAAATATCCCACAAACTAAATTTAGATTCATGTAAATACACCATATAATCATTCGGAATAGCTTATTTCATAGGGTGTTCCTATAATAAGTTTATTGGTGATACTCTTAATATGGGTCTCATTATGTGACTCATTATGGTGATGCCCAAATTTATTGAATAATCACATCCCTAATTTCGTTAGTCCCACTAATTTCACCATTCTTAATGAATCTATTATCATTGGTTTCAACCATTCTTGTTATATATTTAAAGCAATAATACCTATATCCATTTACGTTTTTGGGTACCTAATAAAAGAATCACTAATAGTTATAGCATACAGTTTCTACTCTTCTGAATTATGAATTAAGTCTTGCTACCGCTGGGGCATCGTTAAACATGCAGGTATCTTAAACTAGGTTAAACTAGGTTTCCATTCTCTCACTAGTTCAAAAGAAATCTTTAGAACTACCTTACGAAGAATCCTATTTAAGATATACACAACGATTTTTAGAGCATACATACACAAGGATATAAGGTAATTAATAGTACTTAAACATTTTTCTAACCATGTTCATAAGGGTACAGTTCCCCTTAATATTCACCATTACGTTGGGGCGTACCTAACAACTTCTATTGGGCATAAATGCCTAAAATTTATGGAGTTTAACTTAAAGGTCAGGGTACCCTGTGATGATGCTGGAAACAGCACCACCCTTCAAGGTGTTTGTGAGCTCAATTCAATGTTAACAATGGCAGCATAAGGGTATATACACATATAGTAGAAGGAGGTGAGGAGAAGAGGATTCACGCCGGAATATAAGTGGTTCAGCCAATTAGGCCTACATCCACTGTGCAAGTGTATGATATGTATCACTGTATGAGGGCTCTAATGGCCATAGTTATAATCTCTCAAGCTTTCTCTCTCTACTGTGTGCTTAGACAGAGTTTCAGCTAGGGTTGCTAATTTCGGGATCCCCCCTCTAAGAAGGAGAAGAGAAGTATATATAGTACCAGGGGGTGTAGTGTACCCCCCATGCATGCAATGAGCATGTGTGTGTTGGTCTAGCCAATATGATGAAGACATCTGTCCCTGTCACATGTAGAGAATGATGATGAAATATTCCCCCCACGTGGGGGGAATGATTTGTTATAACTAATTTGTGTCCACGTGATCTTGTCCACACATATGTTAATAAGTACTCGGCCTCCGTTCTTGGTCATGACCTCGGCCTGGAAGAGTCTGAGGTTGGTAAGGTTTAGCTGCCCATCCAATTCGAGATGAGCCATTATGGTCTCGGCTTAAGTGAAGCCGAGGTAAGGTGTTAAGGTCGTCCTGGGCCGAGGTTAAGTAGGAATGTGCTTGGAACATTGGCCGATTCACTGATGGGGTTGACCTTGGTAGAGGTAAGTCTCCTTGTAACCTCGGCCTACCCCTGGCCGAGGTTGTCATTCCCGGGTGAACTGACGAACTTCTGACCCCCATGATTCATACAGTCTCCCCTTGATGAGGTTTGTAGTGGTGTCGGCCAGGGTCGACCTTGCTAGGGCCGAGGCCTATTGTCACTGATCCAAGGCATTTCCAACCTCGGCAATGTCTTGGACGAGGTTGTAGTTTCTGAGACGAGGTGACACTTGGGGCATATCAATCACCCCCCAGACCTTAGTTACATGTAAGAGCAGGTAACTGTGGGGTCTCTAAATCTCCGAGGTCTCTCTTGTGCCAATGTCCATTACTGAAGTGTGTGACGTGCCTGGCAAGCATGTGATGTCAGCCGTCCTTTGGGGCTCCCAAGGCAATGATGGGCCTTGGGAAGCGTGAAATCACATTAAGGGTTTAAACCCTATTTTCCCTCCTTCCTTCTCATTTCTCTCTTTTCCTGGTTCAAGTCGCGTCTGCAGCTTTCTCTCTCAAGAAAGGCATTGGCTTGAAGCTTCTGGTGGTGATTCCTCACATTTTCTTTCTTCTCCCTTACCATTTCATCTTCAGGTATCCTCTTCCCTTCATTTTCCTTCATTTTCCTTGTGAGTTTTCTTACTTTTGCATTTTTCGGTGAGTTTTTGGAGATTTTCGGCAAGGGTTCCATCTTTTCTGGCGAATTTTTCTTGCTCTAGGTTTGGTAGTTTGATCTTTAAATTGCATTATTCCATTAGCCAGTCTTGTTTGCTGTTTAGGAGAGTTGTAAGTGTAGTGTCTGCCTCTTATGCTCAGACCCCTCTACCAACTCTTAGAGGAGTTCCCTTCTCTTAGAGAGAAGACTTTAGAGAAAATTAGGCAAATAGAAAGAGCACAGGAGGAAGCTCGTAGGTCAAAGGAATTCCCCCTCAGACATATCTTTCCCCCACCTCTGAAGGTAGTATACCCTGAACCATCAGAACCCGCTATCCAAGCCGAGGTTCCTGTCGAACCCTTACCAATGTCTGAGTCTGAGTCTTCCACATCAGACCCTATGTCTGTGGACTCTTTCCAAGAGGCCATGGACTTCTCAAATCAACAAGATCAGGTCCCTGATCAAGCAGAGGTCTCCAGTCGGGTCTCGTCTCATAAAAATTCAAGCACATCGTCCTCTTCCTCAGAAGTTGATATTGTCGAACCAAGCGTGGATATTCCACCAATACTTGACGCCATTCCCCTATCGGCCGTCACAAGGGCTGAGTTTGCTCAGAGGTTCCCAAGTAACCCTCCAACGTCTGCTCCGGCTGACGTTGAGCTAGATAATGACGATAATGATGATGCTGAGAGTGATGTCGACGTCTCTGAGGCGGCCGAGATTGAGAATACTGTTAGTGAGGTCGACCTTCTTTGCTTCAGATACCTATACTCCATCAGCCCCTCCATAAAGCTCAGGAGACCTCTGAGGGAAGAGAGGGCCTACCACGGCTGAGAAGGTGAGATCTGTTTATACGAGCAGATGTTCAAGTTGGGCTTTTGTTTGCCCATCCACCCCATCATTAGGTCTATATTAGCCTACATCAACTTGGCACCTTCCCAGTTGTCACCCAATGCTTGGAGGGTAATAATTGGGGCCATAGTCCTATAGAGGACTGTTCATCATTCAGACCTTCCAGTTCAAGTTTTTGTAGGTTGCTATGTCCCTTCGTCTGCCAAAAACCATCCGAGCTATTACCATTTTGTAGCTCGGAAACCTGAGAAGAAGATTCTCCAAATAACTCAGACTTCTAATCATAACTGGAAGCCCCGTTATTTCTTTGCCTCAGGGCCATGGGAATTTGGCCCATGTTCCCCCTCTTCCCTACTAGAGCCACGAATGCCTATTAAATGGGGTAAGGTCACAATGTCTGCCAAGGTCGACCCTGGTCTAAGCCTGCAAAATCTTCAGAAGGTCAAAGACCTTTAGGATCAGGGGATGCATGGTCTGCTCGTAAAATTTGAACACCTGATGATCCCCCACTACCTCTCTGAGACTGGTTTAAGGGGAAGTCCTCTTACAGAACTTGGTAAGTGTTTTTTATTCCAAGTTATACCTTTGAATTTATGCATGTCTGACCCACTAACTCAGACCTTTCTATTTTACAAAGCGTCCGAAGGGAATATCAGACGAGCTTTGGGCAATGGCAGCACTGAGTTTGACAAAGCTTGCAAAAAAGGCAGGTCTGAATGCTCCTCCTCCCCCTCCCTAAACATCGAAGGCTCAGGCCACTAAGAAGATAAGTGCTAGTGACCATGCCCCTGAGGATCATAGGTAGAAGAAAAAAGGTGGGGACACTTCCATCCCAATATCCTCTGCTGACGCATTGGCTACTCGCATAGAGCAACTAAAAATTAATGACAACATCATAAGCCACAGTCTGCAGGTGCTGTATGCCATCGGCTCTGCCATGACCGAGGCTGACAAACGTTTTTGCAGGTCTATGGACACACCTCTGCTGGTTGAGTTCGGCCTCCATGGTCTATTCAGGTATGACTTCAGATTTTTTTATAGCTTCAAAGTGTAACCTCTGATTTGAATTTCAACTCATATACACGACCACATGATTTGCAGGGCCTGACTGCTATGCATCATCTCGCCAATTGGACTCTGAGGAAGTTACCCCTCATCCAGAAAGGTTAAGAAGGCGAGAAGGTGCAAAACTCTCTGAATGCAGAGGTCGACCACCTGAAGTATGCATTTGATGGGTCTGAGAAGAAGGTGAAGGAGCTAGAGAAAGAGATCTCCAAGCTTAAAAAGGACCATGCTGTGGCTCTGAAGGCCAAGGATGATGTTCTCCAGTAAAAGGACGACTCTGCAGTGAAGGCAGCCTTTGAAGATGCTTCTGAGGGGATATTGGTTGATTATAAAGTCTCTGATGAATTCATGAGCTTCGGCTTCGAGTACCTCAAAATAGGTATTAAGGCTACTATCAAATGGGCGACTGCTAAAGAGAAGGAGGCAGGAAGTTTGAAGGCCTCTAACTTCATAGGTATGAGTTTTGCTAACCCTCAGCTTGCCCAAGCCCTTCAAGAAGTTGAGGAGGAGGTCGCTGCCCCTGTAGATATTGCCACACTGGACGGTACGGAGATAGAGGGAGCTGACCACAGAGAAGATGGGGCCGAGGTGACCAACGTGGTCCAGGAGAATCGGGTCGAGGATACCAGCACTCTCCCTTCGAATCCTTAGGCTCTTTAGTGAATCTTTTTGTACTTTTGTAACCCGTTAGTTGTAATCTCTGAAGAAATATTGCCAGCATATATTTTTGAATCACAATTGGATGACAACCTCTGACGAGGGTTTTTATTTCTTCGTTTGTTGATTTGCTTGTTGAATTCCTCTGTCATGCGATGTTTTAGCTCTGAAGTCTTGTTGCAATGATGTCTGTTTAAACTAAATCAATAGTCTTACCTCAGGCCTTATCACTAGAGTGATGTTATAAGGTCTGAGGCCATCAGCTAAGAAGTCATCCTCATAATTAATTTCACCAAATTAATGATGTTATGGGTCTAAGGTCATCAAAGTATGGTGTCTGACCTCAGACCTTGTCACCACTTAATGATGTTATAGGGGTCTAAGGTCATCAAATAAGATGTTATCCTCATAAATAATTTCACCAAATTAACGATGTTAAAGGTCTGAGGTCATCCAAGTATGGTGTCTGACCTCAGACCTTGTCACCACTTAATGATGTTATAAGGGTTTGAGGTCATCGACTAAGATGTTATCCTCATAATTAATTTCACCAAATTAATGTTGTTAAGGGTCTGAGGTCATCCAAGTATGGTGTCTGACCTCAGACCTTGTCACCACATTGTGATGTTATAAGGGTCTGAGGTCATCAACTAAGATGTTATCCTCAAAATTAATTTCACCAAATTAATGATGTTATGGGTCTGAGGTCATCCAAGTATGGTGTCTAACCTCAGACCTTGTCACCACATTGTGATGTTATAAGGGTCTGAGGTCATCAACTAAGATGTTATCCTCATAATTAATTTCACCCAATTGATGATGTTATGGGTCTGAGGTCATCCAAGTATGGTGTCTGACCTCAGACCTTATCACCACTTAATGATGTTATAAGGGTCTGAGGTCATCAACTAAGATGTTATCTTCATAATTAATTTCACCAAATTAATGATGTTAAGGGTCTGAGGTTATCCAAGTATGGTGTCTGACCTCAGACCTTGTCACCACTTAATGATGTTATAAGGGTCTGAGGTCATCAACTAAGATGTTATCCTCATAATTAATTTCACCAAATTAATGATGTTATAGGTCTGAGGTCATCCAAGTATGGTGTCTGACCTCAGACCTTGTCACCACTTAATGATGTTATAAGGGTCTGAGGTCATCCAAGTATGGTGTCTGACCTCAGACCTTGTCACCACTTAATGATGTTATAAGGGCCTGAGGTAATTAATTAAGATGTTATCCTCATAATTAATTTCACCAAATTAATGATGTTAAGGGTCTGAGGTCATCCAAGTATGGTGTCTGACCTCAGACCTTATCACCACTTAATGATGTTATAAGGGTCTGAGGTCATCAACTAAGATGTTATCCTTATAATTAATTTCATCAAATTAATGATGTTATGGGTCTGAGGTCATCCAAGTATGGTGTCTGAACTCAGACCTTGTCACCACTTAATGATGTTATAAGGGTCTGAGGTCATCAACTAAGATGTTATCCTCATAATTAATTTCACCAAATTAATGATGTTATGGGTCTGAGGTCATCCAAGTATGGTGTCTGACCTCAGACCTTGTCACCACTTAATGATGTTGACGTCATCAACTAAGATGTTATCCTCATAATTAATTTCACCAAATTAATGGTGTTATGGGTCTGAGGTCATCCAAGTATGGTGTCTGACCTCAGACCTTGTCACCACTTAATGAGGTTATAAGGGTCTGAGGTCATCAACTAAGATGTTATCCTCATAATTAATTTCACCAAATTAATGATGTCATGGGTCTGAGGTCATCCAGGTATGGTGTCTGACCTCAGACCTTGTCACCACATGATGTTGTTATAAGGCCTGAGGTCATCACTTAGATGTTACCCTCACACTTTCTATCATTAGAGCAAAATGAAGCAAGAATCGACATGGAAACTGATATTTTATTAATAACCTCTTCATAAGATGGTACATTTACATAACTTTTTGCAACATCATATGTAATACTTCTTTAGGTGATCAGCATTCCAGGGGTTAGCGAAAGGTTCCCCTTCACAGTTTTCTAGCCTGTAGATCTCGGGCACCACCTCTTCTGTCACTTTGTAGGGACCATGCCAGTTTGGGTGCAGCTTGTTTATTTTCTGTAAGGTCTTCTTCAGTACTAAGTCTCCCACGACGATGGGTCTTGACTTTACCCTCTGATTGTAGAATTTTGCTGCTCTCTGTTGGTAAGCTGCTTATCTGATTTCTGCGTCTTCCATTCTCTCTTCAATCAAATCTAGGTCTAGTCTCCTCTCTTACCCATTTTTATCAGGGTCATAGGTCTGAACCCTATGAGTTGGAAGCCCCACCTCTGTTGGTATGACGACCTCTGAGCCATGTGCTAGCATGAACGGGGTTTCTCCTGTTGGTGTCCGTGCCGTGGTTCTGTAGGTCCATAACACAGCGTAGACCTCTTCAATCCATCTCCCCTTCACTTCTTCTAACCTCTTCTTGATTCCATCGAGGATTGTCCTGTTTGTGACTTCCGTCTGACCGTTTGCCTGAGGTCGGCCAGGAGATGAGAAGAACTGCTTTATCCCCACTCTTTCACAATACTTTTCTAAAGAGGAGTTCTTGAACTGGGTTCCATTATCCGAGATGAGTGTGTTTGGGAGGCCATGTCTGCATATGATGTTCTTCCAAATAAATTGGAAGGTCTTCCGTTCTGTGATTGTTATCATCGGCTCTGCCTCCACCCATTTTGAGAAGTAGTCAATGGCAACTATCAGAAATCGATAATTATTGGCAGCTCTTGGTAGGGGTCCCTACTAAGTCAATTCCCTATACTGCAAATGGCCATGGAGAGGTGATTGACGTCATAGGTTGATGAGGTTGATGAGGAATAGTGGAGAATCTCTGGCATTTATCGCACCTCTTTACGTAAGCTGCAACATCTTTGGCCAAGTTTGGCCACCAATATCCATGTGTAATAATTCTCTTGGCCAAGGGTCTTCCCCCTATGTGACTGGAGCAAGAACCCTCATGAACTTCCTATAAGATGCGGGGAACTTTGGTGGGATATACACACCTGAGGAGAGGCAACAGAACTCCCTTCTTATGTAGGACGTCTCCTATTATGGAGAACTTGGCAACCCCATATCTTAACTTCCTCCTCTCTAACTTGGACTCCGGTAGCTCTCCCTCTTTGATATATCTGATAAGGGGGTCCATCCATGAGTCCCCTAGGTTCAAATTGAGACAAGGGTTGGATACATCTTCTTCCTCAATGGTCGTCTTTGCTAAGACCTCGACCGGAACTGTCCTTCTGATGTCTATTTTCGTCGCCGAGGCCAACTTTGCCAATGCATCTGCGTGGCTGTTATTTTGTCGAGGTACTCTCTTTAGTTTTGTCTCTTCGAAATATTTTAACATCATTCTCACCCTCTTCAGAACTTAGCCATTCTTTCATCTTTGGCCTCGTAGACTCCCAATACTTGATTGACAACTAACCTTGAGTCCCTATGAAGTAGGAGTCGTCTTACACCTAGAGTCTTTGCCAATGAGAGGCCTACTATCATGGCCTCATATTCTGACTCGTTGTTAGATGCCTTGTAGTTGAATCTCAGAGCGTATTCAATCTTGGCACCGTCTAGAGCTGAAAGTATTAGCCCCGCACCGCTTCCACTGTCACAGGAAGAACCATCAATGAAGATATTCCAAATGTCTGTATCCGATGAGAAGGCTCCTTCTGACACAATTCCTTGACTGAAGAGGTATCGATCCTCCTCGTTATCCGCTACTCCGCTTCTGATCTTTTTGGATACGACCTCTTCCTGTTCTCGAAAGACATTGTTGTTTGACCCTTCAGCACCCACTTGGTCATTTTCTGCCTCGGCCTCTTCCCATGTGAACTCAGCAAAAAAGTCTGCGAGGGCCTGGCCTTTGATGGCTTCCCTAGGTTGGTAGGTAAGGTCATACTCCCCCAACTCAATGGCCCAGGTCATCAATCTTCCAGACTTCTCAGGTTTATGTGAAACCTGTCTTAATGGGGAATTAGTGAGGACGACCATGGAATGGGCTTGGAAGTAGGGCTTCATCTTCCTTGAGGCATGTATCAGGGCATAGGCTAACTTTTCCATACAAGGGTAATTTTTTCCAGACCCTTGAAGCGCTTTATTGTTGAAATACACAGGCCTTTGGATTCCAACGTCCTCCCGCACTATGGCTGCACTGATAGCCGATTCAGAGACTGCTAGATACACATACAATTTCTCTCCTACTATGGGCCGAGATAACAACAAGGGAGACCCAAGGTAGAACTTGAGTTGGTTAAAAGACTCTTCACACTCTTTGTCCCACTGGAAGGCCTTTCTAAGCACTTTGAAGAATGGAAGACACTTGTCCGTTGCTCTGGAAACAAACCTGTTGAGTGCGACCACTCTCCCCGTGAGTCTTTGGACATCCTTGATACTCTTCGGTGTCTTCATATCAAGTAAAGCCTTGATTTACTCAGGGTTTGCTTCGATTCCTCTTTGATTGACGATAAATCCAAGAAACTTCTCAGCTCCTACCCCGAAGACACACTTCGCGGGGTTGAGTTTCATTCTGTACAAGTCCATAGTATCGAAGGTCTTTTCAAGATCTGCCACATGAGTGCAAGCCTTTAAGATCTTCGTTAGCATATCATCTACATATACCTCCATAGTCTTACCTATTTGATCTTCGAACATCTTATTCACAAGAAGTTGGTATGTTGCCCCCGCATTTTTCAGACTGAAGGGCATCACTTTGTAGCAGTACGTCCCTTTATCGGTAATGAAGGTTGTCTTCTCCGAGTCTTCCGCATCCATGAAGATCTGATTGTAGCCTGAATACGGGTCCATGAAGCTCATGAGCTCGTGCCCTGCAGTAGCATCGACCATCTGATCTATCCTGGGTAAGGGGTAGCTGTCTTTTGGGCAAGACTTGTTCAGGTAAGTGAAATCAACGCACATTCTCCACTTTCCATTGGCCTTGGGCACGATGACTGCATTTGATAGCCACTCCGGATATATGACTTCTCTAATAAACTCAGCCTCTTCCAGTTTTTTGACTTCTTCTCGGATGACGTTGTACTTCTCCCTGGAGTAAACTCTTTGTCTTTATTTGATAGGCCTGGCATCTTTGGTCACGTTGAGCTCATGACTCATAACCACAGGGTGGATGTCGGGCATGTCTGCGTGACTCCAAGCGAAGACACTTTGCCTCTTCCCGTGGAAGTTTATCAGCTCTTCCTTGATTTCTGCTTTTAAGGCTTTGCCGACCTGGATGGTTTTTTTCGGCTCGTCTTCATTGAGGACGATGGATTCTACCTCTTCCACGGCCTCTCCCTTCTTCAACTTTATTTCATCTCTTGGGTCAAGTGTATCAATGCTATAAGTGGTGGTTGCCCTCTTATGGGCGTCTCTCTCTTCGACCGAGTTGAAGAAACATTCTCGTGCTATGGTCTGGTCACCTTGCACTTACCCTACCCCATAGGGGGTTGGGAATTTTAGCATTTGGTGAACCGTTGATGGCACGGCTTCGAACTCCTTAAGGGCCACTCTTCCTATGATGAGATTATAGGCCAAGAAGACGTTTTCGTCCATCACGAAAAAATTTATCTTTCGGGTCAACCTCTTAGGCCACTCGTCACCCATCCGTACATCCAATTCATACATGCCCAATGGGTGGACCTTTTTGCCACTGAAGCCCATTAAAGGATGATGATAGGGTACCAGCCTTGCTCTGCTGAGGCCCAGGCTCTTGAAGCAAGGCCAAAACATTACGTCTGCTGAACTCCCCCCATCCACGAGGATCCTCTGCACCTCGCATCCATGCACCCTTGTTGTTATTACCAAGGGTCATCATGCGGGGCTAAGATACCTTTGAAGTCGAGTCGGGAGAACCCAACTATAAGGGTGTCCATGTCCACCTTCTTTCTCTTCTGCGCTGTATCGAAAGACGTTAGATTTACAACTTCAAGTTTGGCCACTGACTTGGCCTCTGCCACATGAGCTTTCTTGTCAGCCACTTCAGTGCCACCTCCCGCGAGCCCTCCGCAAATGGTGTCAACACCAAAGGAGATCATGCCAACCCTCTTCACCGGTGTGTTGTCATCTTTTGGCAGAAGGTCCGGATCGTCTTCATCATCACCTTCTGAATCATTGTCTCTTCTAGCTGGGGCATCGTCACGGCCTCTGTCGTTTCTCCTCTTCTTAGGGTCATCTCTTCCCCCTTTAGGAGCCTTGCCATCAACGTACTTCCTCAGCATTTCGGATTTTAACATATTTTTAATCTCATCCTTTAAGGCGAAGCATCTGTCTGTAACATGGCCATGGTTCTGGTGGAACTCACACCATAAGCTTTTGTTCCTCTTATGTGGAGGGGCCTTCAGTTTCTCCGGCCATCTTAGAGTCCTGTCATTCTTAATCTCATTGAGGATATGCTCACAGCTCACAGTTAGAGGAGTATAGTGAGCGAACTTGCCATCGGATGACCTCTTCTTTCCGTCTTTCTTTCTTTGGGACTTCCCGCTACTACCGCGGTTCTCCTCCTCATACTTGGCGGCCATTGCCTCTTCGGCATTCATGACTTTTCCCGCAGTTGCCACTAGCTCAGCCATATACCTGGGAGGGTCTTCCGCGAGCTTCCACAACAACTTCCCTTTCTCAAGACCTCCTATGAGGGCGGTCATGGCTATGTTCTCTTCGTAGTCTTCAACCTCAAGTTTTTCTTTGTTGAACCTGGCGATGTAGTCTCTTAGGCTCTCGTCCTTGCCTTTCTTGACATATAGTAGATGAGTGGTTTTCTTTTGAGGTCTTACCCCAAAGCAGAAGTTGTGAATGAATCGTTCAGCCAAGCCCTTAAAGTTCTCAATTGAATTCTTCAGAAGAGAAGTGAACCAGCTGTGTGCTGCTCCTGTCAAAGTCCCGGAGAAGGCCCTACACTTCATCTCATTTTGGTATCGAGTAGATATCCATCGCTGACTGATACATCTCAATGTGATGTACAGGGTTGGTGCTACCGTCATACTTGGGAGACACCACAGGTGGCTTGAACTTAGCAGGGGTTGGGAAGCCCACTATCCTTGCCAAAAAGGGGGAGCCCTCCGAGAAACCTCTTTGCAATGGGTCTCGGCTCTTAATGAGGTCTCCTATCTTTTCCTTAAGACGTTGGATAGAGTCATTCCATGGTCTCCTACCATCGGCCCGGTCGAGGTTGTCCCCAGCCACCTCCATACGATGGACTGAGGGTTCCCCAGTCGCAGCGTAACGTCGGCTGTTGACCTCTTCCTGGTCTCTACCTCTTCCGGCATGAGGTCGACCTTGGTGTGGCCTACGTTGTTCATCCCCTCTTTGCGATCCGACTTCACTCCTTGACCTTGATAATCTCTATCTTAGGTCATTTACTGGGCCTAACCTCTCAAAGGCTGACCCTCTGCTCAATCGATCAAAAGATGATCCTCGCTGTTGGGCCTCTTCACCTCTTCGGCCGCCACAGCCTCTGCTCTGCTGAAGAGGACGTGAAGTATTATTCGAAACCTCATACGGCTCCCAACATTCTTCTGGGACCTCGTCCTCCTCCAGATCGTCATATCTGTCCTCCGGGCAAAGGTCCTTCATTGGTGCCTGGGGTGGTCCCCTAGCATCAGGATGAGGCTGAACAGTCGCCGGAGTGATCATTTTCGGTGAAACTCCAGGTGGCCTCATCATAGTTTGGCTGAGCTGTACAAATTGCTCTTGCATAGCTTGTTGCGTTGCCGCCAAAGACCTTAAGGCTGCAGCTACCTTCGCCATTTCGGACTGAGGTGGTGCCTGGTTCACCACTAGAGTCTCCGGTATGGTTAAGCAGAAGAAGAGGAAGTGATAGCTTCTTGATTCCCACAGACGGCGCCAAAATGATGATGCTGGAAACAGCACCACCCTTCAAGGTGTTTGTGAGCTCAATTCAATGTTAACAATGGCTGCATAAGGGTATATAGACATATAGTAGAAGAAGGTGAGGAGAAGATGATTCACACCGGAATATAAGTGGTTCAGCCAATTAGGCCTACATCCACTGTGCAAGTGTATGATATGTATCACTGTATGAGGGCTCTAAAAGCCATAGTTACAATCTCTCAAGCTTTCTCTCTCTACTGTGTGCTTAGACAGAGTTTCAGCTAGGGTTGCTAATTTCGGGATTCCCCCTCTAAGAAGGAGAAGACAAGTATATATAGTACCAGGGAGTGTAGTGTACCCCCCCATGCATGCAATGAGCATGTGTGTGTTGGTCTAGCCAATATGATGAAGACATCTGTCCCTGTCACATGTAGAGAATGATGATGAAATATTCCCCCCCCCACGTGAGGGGAATGATTTGTTATAACTTATTTGTGTCCACATGTCCTTGTACACACATATGTTAATAAGTACTTGACCTCCGTGCTTCGTCATGACCTCGGACTGGAAGAGTCCGAGGTTGGTAAGGTTTAGCTTCCCATCCAATCCGAGATGAGCCATTATGGTCTCGGCTTAAGTGAAGCCGAGGTAAGGTGTTAAGGTCGGCCTGGGCCGAGGTTAAGTAGGAATGTGCTTGGAACATTGGCCGATTCACTGATGGGGTTGACCTTGGTAGAGGTAAGTCTCCTTGTAACCTCGGCCTACCCCTGGCCGAGGTTGTCATTCCCAGGTGAACTAACGAACTTCTGACCCCCATGATTCATACAGTCTCCCCTTGATGAGGTTTGTAGTGGTGTCGGCCAGGACCGACCTTGCTAGGGCCGAGGCCTATTGTCACTGATCCAAGGCATTTCCAACCTCGACAATGTCTTGGCCGAGGTTGTAGTTTGCGAGCCGAGGTGACACTTGGGGCATATCACCCTGTCCCACCATAAGCACCAATAATTTTCACTGTTCTCCATAATAGTCTTTCAACTTCAATTACATAAATTTCAACAAAACTCATAAATTTAAATTTATCATACAAGGAGTAAATATGACAATAATGTGAAAATCATATGCAAGGGTAATGAAGTATGGGACATCAATAGGTTTGCAAACATCTGTGTGAATACATTCAAAAGATCATTTATTTCTTGTGGCAACAATTATTGTGTGAATTATTTATACTTAATACAATCTGTATATGCAAAAAAATCAGTAAATTTAACTTCAAGAGAACTACATACTTTACTAATTATTTCTTTCATCATATGGATATGTAATCCATTCGGTCATGCCACAATCGAAAGAAATTCATCTTTTATGCTACTTTTAGTTCACCCTTATAATGCAGGTCAAAAGGTTTAACCAAATAAATCATCAAATACTTTTCTGCAGAGTTAAAATTAAAAAAATTGTGTTTATCCGGTCCCACAAAATGTTGCATCCCGCTAGTTTTACCACTATTGTCTATATGAACCTCCCTCTTTATTAATGAGACATATGGATCCCGCCTTAGTCAAACCGACAACCTCCTCCCCACTTCTAGGCCGCTTATTCTGCTTTATATTTTCAATTCTATTATCTCCCACATTGAGGTCAATAAAAGAGGCACCTGTCCTACTGTCTACAACCCGTGCTTCCTTCCCACGCTCCTGACGAAAAAGCTGTCACAGCCTCATCGCCGAGATTGTACTCACTGGGGCCAGACCTCAACTTCTCCTCCTTGTAGATACTGATGGTGCCGGATTGAGGCCATTCCTGGTGATAGCACCTGACCGACACCGTCTCAACCCAGATCGGAAGTTCAAACCGCCAGCTCTAGACTACTATTCGCACCTTCTCCGGTAACTTTCCTTTCCGTTTCACCTGAATCCTGGCTCATCCCAGCTCTTTACCCATCTTGGTTTTTTCATCCATGTTTAGATATCCTCCACATCTGTCACCTAAGGCTTTAAAAACATCCTCCCCCCAAAAGTGGAGGGAGACCAACCACACCGGTTCACAATTTCTCCGACTTGCTTGGCGCCTTTAAACTACACCCGAACGGATGTCAACGATCAAACCAAACTAGTTCTCCTAAAAATACCCAGTCTTTCTTCTACAGAATTCTATCCACCACTCATCCTGACGCAAAAATGAAAAAAAACTTAGGTACGTTCAAACTCCGAAACTCCAACACCCTCAATCGGTTTCCATCTCCTCTTAAACCACCTTTCCAATTTCTAGACTTCAGGGGTATCAAATATGGGCTACCCACATGACCCCCAACCGCTCTTTGGAAAAAATTCTCTCTTTATAAACAAGAGTTGTCTTCAATAATAAAGTCCTCCTTCATACAAGTATATATACTCACACGTGCGAAGATGGCCATGGCTCAACTAATGTTGCTTGAAGAAAGGATGTTTTATCGGCCCCATTGTTTTGACTGAAAGTTTGCCTCTCCACTAGCCTCTCAACTTTCAAACATGTAACCACCGATTCCACACTATTGAAAGAATCCCCAGCATACTTCTATTTGCTTCCTTCGTCCAGCTCCGGTTGCTAAAACACACTCGATATTTCTCCTCCTTTATAGCAATATTGAACTAAACCACTTTCCCTCTACCGCTGCACCAAGAAATTATCTCTCTATTCTTGGATTGTTTTTTCTTATAAAATCGATCTGATCTCCTTCATGCCTCCCTAAAACAATTACTCAACCTAAACACCTCCTCCTATTCAAAAAACCTTCTCAAGAATAACCTCTACCACGTTCACACAATCTGAATTGGTAGCTACTTTCCTTATGTTCCTTTATAAGTTCAAAGGATTTCCAACTAGCTTGGAAAAATATTCTTTTCCCTCTCTCCATTTCATTCTTCATCTTGTTCGAATTTTTTGTCACATCGTTATTTGATAATTATCTCATCAATTAATTAAGTTCGATTACATGAATTTCAATACAAACTATTCAAATAAAAGGGGGGAAGTAAATAGACTTTCCTACCTTTGTTTGGTGTAAATGAAAATCCTCCATTACCTTTCGAATCTCCTCAATTAGCTTGTACAATCTCTAAGTTACTTCTTCTCGCTTTGCCTCCAATTTGCCGCCAATCTCACAATTGCTATTTCTATCTAACATTTAGGTTTAGTTTTAGGTTTTTAGCTTTTGCAGTAATATGTTGGCTGTGACACCCCGACTAATTAAACACCGGGTAGCTACTCCTTTATAAAATTAATTCGAAATGCCAAGTTGGCTCAGTTAATAGCATCACTGTCGAAAACGTTTTATTTTTACTAACCACCTAGTATTTAAAAAGTAAGTGCCAAATTTTATTAAATCTGATTAACATGCAACCGAAGTAATGAATAACTAAATAACACCATTCACCATGCTGAAGTAAAACGGATAACCATCACAATATGTAAATAAAACCTGGAGGAAAAACTCCTCAATACGAATCCCACAACTGATAAGTAAACTGAAATAAATAACTAAAACTGAATACTGAGCAATACATGCTAGAGTCTGAAAACTGAAATGTAAAAATGATGTCTCTAAATAGAAATGGGCAACATGCCCTACAACGGATAGATGGTGACTCTGGAATCCAAAAGATAGAAGCGTCTACATGCAAATCCCTGTAGCTTCCACAAGCAGCTACAGCTCGTCACCTGAATGAGTATCCTATGCTTGGTGTCCCTGTGGCTGGGCACCTAAAATGGTTTTACAAGAAAATATATTTGAAAGCAAATGGGTCAGAGCCCGAAAGTGGAAATCATTTTAAAAACCTGCAAGTGCTTTAAAAACATTTAAAACATTAAATGCAAAGTACATGTTAGGACGTGCACTCACATTAAATTCTCACCTCTCGACTAACTGTGCACTCCTAACGTAAGTACCCATCTATAACTACCCTTTCCACTAGTTGAGTGACAACGTAACTAGCTAGACTACCAAAGGTTCTACCCATTTTACTCGGTTCCAATTTACATAACAACACTCGTAATTAAATAGAGGTTTAACGTAAACTCAGTTACTAAATATGCCATTGATATAACTATCAGCTAACTCATTATATAACTCGAAACAATACCGTAATATTTTTACAACATTAACATGAGGATTCCCATTAATATAACGTATATTATTCATCTCATAAATATACAATACAAGCACCCCGCAATTTAAGCTGTAGTCCACACATACTCTGCTATCCATCCCGGTACATCACGTACATAAGGATCACATATTCCGAATCTCTCAGGAATAGTTCAGATAACACAATTCACAAATAGTGGAGGCGAACACAGTCACCATCACATGGGTCACGCACATACCTACGCTCCCATGGTCAGCGGACTTATTAATATCACAATAAGTCTTTCTATGACCTATGTTCATCAAGGTACCAGTCTATATCCCCCCCGTAGGCACACAAGGAATAGAGGGTCCTAAGCGAACGCAACCTCCCGTGATAGCAAGTATGGTAGGTATGTCATACACACAATCCATATACTAATACTAAGTAAACACACATCTTAATAATACCGTATTTTGATCGTAGTACATATTGCATACTCGTACTAGCTTATACTTATCATAATTCATACTATTCCGGTTTGTAATTATACACGCCATGATTCATCCTCACATCGTAGTAGACACTCACGTCTCAACCCAAATGGTTCAATGAATATAACTCTAGTATATGATTTACTCATCTCAATAACCCAAAAGTCCCAAATCAATCACTATATCATCAAAGGAATGCTAACTCTACCCTTGAACCAGTTCCCGGAACTCCAAAAGTCAAAACAGTCCAAAAAGGGTCAAACTGTCAACTCGTTAGAAGTCTCGTTCGAACGAGGCTTCGAACGAGTTTGGACTGTCAGGTCGTTAGAAGTCTCGTTCGAACGAGGCTGTTCGAACGAGGTCCCAGTTCGTTTGAACGAACTGACCCTTCTAACGATATCTCGTTCGAACGAGATATCGAACGAAAATCCCTACTCGTTAATAACGACTGGTCAACTCGTTAGAAGCTCGTTCGAACGAGCTCGTTCGAACGACCTAGGGGCAGCTTCTAACGAGTGGCCAGTTTCGGCCCAGATTTTTCCCCAATTCGTTTTTCACCATTTTTACTCCTCAAACCTCTTCTAAAATTCGTTCCCACAATATATTGAGTTCTCTAATCATCCTCAAACATGTTAAGGGGCTATACTAACATCATTAAAGGGTTTAATATCTTCTAAACATCATTAAATCACAATTTCTACATTAATTCCCAATTTTCTTCAAGAACATAAACCCTAACTTTTTCTCATCATAAATTCCCAGATTTTAATTCGTTTATACATCACCTAGATATGAAATCTCCGAAATTAAATCTCCCAACAATGTTTCTACATGCAAACCTATCCCAACATTCAATAATAACTTCAAATTTCATGGGTTTTCTTTTAATCTTTCAAGAACAATCAAGATTCTTCAATTTCTAACATGGAAAAGACATTCTTCGAATTTAAATGAAATAAAGTCATTTGCCTTGGTTTGATTTCTGAATTTGGTGTGGATTTGGTGTCGAATTTCTGCAGAATTCCTCTCTCTCTCTCCTTCTCCAAGCTTTCTTCTCCAAAAGGCCATGGTGGCTAGGGTTTGCTTTGGGGAAACTTATGAAAACCTAATTTGATAAACCTCCGTAGCTAGTTGGGTTAATAAGGGTTGGTTGGGGTCAATCCTTATCAGATTACAACTCTCAATTTTCGTCACTTTTAATTACCTAAAAATACCAAATTACTAAAATACCCTTTAAGTTACCGGTATGGCCTAAAAATACCCCGGGACCCAAACTATGCCCCCGGCTAGTGTTTTCTGACTATCTCGACCCTTCCGGACGCGTTGGCGCACTCAAAACGACCATACGGATTATAGATTTTTAAATTCACTTTTAATATCAAAATATTATACCGTGACGCGGCGGTCCCACGCGTCTCAACAAAATTTCCAAATTGCCGTATATAAATCCCACGACAAATTTCATAATACCAAATACATATATAATCTTATATGTACATAAACAAATACCAAATCGCATCATATTAGTATTTATAACCCGGATTAATTTCCAATTAATACGTATTTAATTAATTAATCCCAAAAATAAATATAGCCAAAAGTACGGGGTATTACATACTTCCCCCCTAATAACTGAATTTCGTCCCGAAATTCGAAACTAGAAAGTACCTTCTAAAAACAGCTCTGGATAACGCTCGCGCATCTCATCCTCGCGCTCCCATGTGGACTCCTCGACATTGTGATGTCGCCACTGAACACGCACTAACGGGACTATCTTTGACCGCAGTTTCCTCTCACTTTGGTCCAAAATAGCAATCGGCCCCTCCTCATAAGAGCTATCCGGCTGGAGATCGATGTCCTCCACAGCAATGTGAGAATGAGCCAAATTATCTCTAAGGTATTTCCTCTGCGAGGAAATATGGAACACGTCTTGAATCCGATGCAAATGCTCCGGTAACCCGAGTCTATACGCAACCGGTCCGATTCACTCAATAATAGGAAACGGCCCCACATACCTCGGTGCCAACTTCCCCTTCTTCCCGAATCGCATAATCCCCTTCACCGGAGATACCCTGAGCAAAACCTGGTCCCCCACTTAGAATTCCCTGAAAAATCTCTTCGGATCAGCATAACTCTTCTGCCTGTCTTGAGCTACCCGTATGCGACTCCGAATCAATTCAATCCTTGCCGAAGTATCCTGAATCACTTCCGGCCCAAGTAGTTTGTTGTCCCCCACCTCCAACCAACATGCTGGGGAACGACAAGGCCTACCGTATAATGCCTCGAACGGAGCCATGCCAATCGTGAACTGATAGGAGTTGTTGTAAGCAAACTCCACCAATGGAAGGTATTGCTCCCATCCACCCCCGAAGTCAATAATGCACATGCGTAGCATGTCCTCCAACATCTGGTTGGTGCGCTCTGTCTGCCCATCGGTCTGCGGATGATAAGCCGTACTCAACCGCAATTCCGTGCCCATGGCCTCCTGGAAACTTTCCCAAAACCTCGAAACAAATATCTTGTCTCTGTCAGACACGATATTCAGGGGCACACCGTGAAGTCTCACAATCTCTGAAATGAAGAGTTGGGCATACTGACCCGCAATGTAATCAGTCCTAACGGGTAAAAAGTGAGCGACCTTGGACAACCTGTCCACAATTACCCAAACGGAGTCTTGGCCCCTCTGCGACGTAGGCAACCCCGTGATAAAGTCCATGGATATGCTCTCCCACATCCACACCGGAACCTCCAATGGCTGTAGCAATCCTGCTGGTCTCTGATGGTCCACTTTTACAAGCTGACAAGTGGCGTATTTCGAGACAAACTCAGCGATATCTTTCTTCATACCGCTCCACCAATATTACCGTCTCATGTCTTGGTACATTTTGTCCCCTCCAGGATGTACCGCGAACCGTGAGCCGTGCGACTCTGCCATCACATCGTGCCGCAATTCTTCCCCTTCCGGAACCACCAATCTCCCATTGAAGCGTAATCCCCCGTCTGAGCTAACGGTATAGGACTCGGCTCCCTCTGCTAGCAATCGAACTATCTGCTCCTGACAGAACGTGTCATTAGCCTGTGACCGTACTACCTTTGTGACAATCTGCGGTGTAACAGTCATCACAGACATGAAAGATCGGGCCACTGCATCCTGGTATCCCAATTCCTTCCACTTAGCTTTCCACACCTCTGCCACCTCATCTGCTGGCCTGCGGCTCAACGCGTCTGCTACCACGTTAGCCTTACCCGGGTGGTACTGGATGTCGAACTGGTAGTCTTTCACAAATTCAAGCCACCTACGCTGCCGCATATTCAATTCCTTCTGCGTGAATAGATACTGTAGTGACTTGTGGTCCGTGAACAGCTGAAATTTCTCCCCCAAAAGATAGTGCCTCCAAATCCGTAAGGCAAATACCACTGCCGCCAACTCCAAATCATGTGTGGGGTAATTCTTCTCATGAGGCTTAAGCTTACGGGAAGCATAAGCTATGGCCTGTCTCTCCTGCTGCAACACACCTCCCAGTCCTTGCAAAGACGCATCGGTGTAAACCAAATACTCAACTCCCGGTCTCGGCAATGCTAACACAGGTGCTGAGGTCAATTTGTCCTTCAACTCATCGAATGCCAACTGAAAAGCATCACTCCAGATATATGGCACACCTTTACGAGTAAGATCTGTCAAAGGACCTGCTATCTCCGAGAAACCCCGAATGAACCTCCTGTAGTATCCTGCTAAGCCCAAGAAACTACGAATCTCCGTTGGTGTCGTGGGCTGTCCCCACTCCCTCACCGCTGAGACCTTCCCCGGATCGACAGATATTCCCTGTTCGGAAATAATGTGACCCAAGAACTGGACTTCCTTCAGCCAAAACCCGCACTTCTCATATTTTGCATACAGCTCGTTCTGACGAAGTGTCTGCAAAACCTGCCTCAAATGCTCGGCGTGCTCCTCCTCTGTCTGAGAGTAAACCAGAATGTCATCAATGAAGACAATGACAAACTGATCTAGGAAATCCCTGAACACTCTGTTCATTAAGTCCATAAACACTGCTGGAGCGTTGGTCAAACCGAAAGGCATAACCCGAAACTCGTAAGAACCATATCTCGACAAAAACGCAGTCTTCGAGACCTCCTCCTCCCTAATACGCAACTGATGGTATCCTGACCTCAAGTCAATCTTCGAGAAGAAAGAAGATCCTCTCAACTGGTCGAATAAGTCATCGATTCGAGGCAACGGATATTTATTCCGTATCGTGACCTTATTCAACTCTCGGTAGTCCACGCACAATCTCAGTGAACCATCCCTCTTCTTCACAAACAAAACTGGAGCGCCCCAAGGTGAGGTACTCCTGCGAATAAAGCCTTGCCCTAACAGCTGCTCTATCTGATCCCGTAACTCTCGCATTTCAGCTGGAGCCATACGGTACGGTGCACGTGCTATAGGTCTCGTACCCGGTAGCAAATCAATAACGAAATCTATCTCTCGACTGGGTGGTAAGCCTGGTATCTCCTGAAACACATCTGAATACTCTCTGACAACCGGGATCGAATCCAAAGGAATCACAACCTCCTTAGAGGTATCCTCCTCTATGTAGTACAGATGAGCGGTCGATCCTCCCTCTGGGCGAGGCATCGCCACTATAAACATCTCTTGCCCCGGAATGGCAAAAACAATGCTCCCGCTGAAGCAATCAATCATGGCCCTATATGCTACGAGCCAATCCATACCGATGATCACATCGTGAACATGCATATCTAACACTAACATGTCCGCAGGCAATACCAAACCACCAACCTCTACCCCGACTCCCCGGCATATAAAGAAAATAAGTGACCCATTCCCTAATGGTGAGTCGACACATGTCACTGTGCTCTCTGCCGTAGCTAACAATCCTAAAGCTTTCGCGAAGTGTGTAGCAATAAAACAGTGTGTAGCACCCGTATCAAATAACACCCGACCCATAGTGCCATGGATAGGAAACGTACCCTCGATCGCGGGCGGTGCCTGTGGAACTGCAGCCTGGTGAACGTTGTAGACACGTCCATACTGTAGCTGCCCCTGCTGAGCTGGGACTGCTGGAATGGGTGGCAAAGCTGCCATCTGTGGCGGTGCAGGAAGAGCGGCGGGAAACATAGGTCTCTGTGGCTCCTGGCGAGCACCCTGCTACTGCTGCTGTGGGGCCCTGCCCCTATCAGGACAATCCTGCTTCTTATGGCCAGTCTTGCCACAAGTAAAGCACTTCCCTGGGAAGTTCCCTCCCCTCTGCCCCTGCTGTCCCCGGCCCTGGTGGCCGTTACCATTCCTCCCTTGGCCCTGCTGGCCCTGATGAAATTGCTGCCCATTCTGCCCCTGTTGGCCCTGATGGCCGTTTGGACCCTGATGGCCCTGGCGGAAACCTCCCTGTCCCTGCCTGTAGTTCCCTGACCGGAACCTCTTATTGTCCCCCTGCTGGGTACCCTGCTCAGTCTGTCTCTGCCCCTGACCGGTTTGTGCCCCGCTGGCACCATGTCCTCCAGTCCTGCCCTGATGGCTAGACTCCCCTGACCGCTTGCCCTCGGCCATATGAAAACGGTGGTCCTGGCAGTGTAGTAATGCAGCGTTAACCACATCAGAATACGTGGCCAACGATAGGTTCCCAAGCAGATGCTGCCGGATTCTCCAATTCAACCCATCAGTGAACTTCTCTATCTTCTTCTTCTCTGTTGGAATCTCGTCTGGAACGATATTCAACAGGTTAGTGAACTCGGCCTCATACTCGGCCACGGTCTTGCCCTCTTGCCTCAAACTCATCATCTTCCTCCTCATCTCTGTATGAACTGCGGACGGAAAGTATTTGTGGTCGAACCGCACCCAGAACTCCTGAATCATGAGGGTATCCCTCTCCTCCGCAGTGGTAATGGACTCCCACCACTGCAGTGCAGATCCCACTAGCTTGAAAGTAGCTAGCACCTGTTTCTGGACGTCAGTGCACTCATGCATCCTCAAATGCCTCTGCATGTCCTTCCTCCACTGGCTCGAGACCACTACATCTGAGCTTCCTGCAAACTCTGGCGGATGCGCTTTCTGAAAAGCGTCACGTACACGCTCCCAAGCAGACGGGAATGCATTAACCTGAACTGGCGCGGCAACCGACGCCTGTGGTGGTGCCTGCTGAACAACGGCAATCGCGGCATTCACCGCTTGAGCTACTATAGCTGCAACCTCAGCGGCGCTCAACATGCCCTGAACTGGAGCGGGCTGGGGTTCGGGCACTGCATTCCTGGGAACTCGTCGTGCACGTCGTGGAGGCATCTGAAATAAGAACAAAGTTTATAAGTTCACGATTTATAAACTTAAAATAGCTGAAGAACGAAGCATACACAAAAAGAATACAACAGTCCTAAAATATAGGGCTCTATATCAAAGAAACGTAGCGGAAACATAATAGTCGTACAGATCCTAAAGGACACTAGAACCTGATGCTCTGATACCACCTGTGACACCCCGACTAATTAAACACCGGGTAGCTACTCCTTTATAAAATTAATTCGAAATGCCAAGTTGGCTCAGTTAATAGCATCACTGTCGAAAACGTTTTATTTTTACTAACCACCTAGTATTTAAAAAGTAAGTGCCAAATTTTATTAAATCTGATTAACATGCAACCGAAGTAATGAATAACTAAATAACACCATTCACCATGCTGAAGTAAAACGGATAACCATCACAATATGTAAATAAAACCTGGAGGAAAAACTCCTCAATACGAATCCCACAACTGATAAGTAAACTGAAATAAATAACTAAAACTGAATACTGAGCAATACATGCTAGAGTCTGAAAACTGAAATGTAAAAATGATGTCTCTAAATAGAAATGGGCAACATGCCCTACAACGGATAGATGGTGACTCTGGAATCCAAAAGATAGAAGCGTCTACATGCAAATCCCTGTAGCTTCCACAAGCAGCTACAGCTCGTCACCTGAATGAGTATCCTATGCTTGGTGTCCCTGTGGCCGGGCACCTAAAATGGTTTTACAAGAAAATATATTTGAAAGCAAATGGGTCAGAGCCCGAAAGTGGAAATCATTTTAAAAACCTGCAAGTGCTTTAAAAACATTTAAAACATTAAATGCAAAGTACATGTTAGGACGTGCACTCACATTAAATTCTCACCTCTCGACTAACTGTGCACTCCTAACGTAAGTACCCATCTATAACTACCCTTTCCACTAGTTGAGTGACAACGTAACTAGCTAGACTACCAAAGGTTCTACCCATTTTACTCGGTTCCAATTTACATAACAACACTCGTAATTAAATAGAGGTTTAACGTAAACTCAGTTACTAAATATGCCATTGATATAACTATCAGCTAACTCATTATATAACTCGAAACAATACCGTAATATTTTTACAACATTAACATGAGGATTCCCATTAATATAACGTATATTATTCATCTCATAAATATACAATACAAGCACCCCGCAATTTAAGCTGTAGTGCACACATACTCTGCTATCCATCCCGGTACATCACGTACATAAGGATCACATATTCCGAATCTCTCAGGAATAGTTCAGATAACACAAATCACAAATAGTGGAGGCGAACACAGTCACCATCACATGGGTCACGCACATACCTACGCTCCCATGGTCAGCGGACTTATTAATATCACAATAAGTCTTTCTATGACCTATGTTCATCAAGGTACCAGTCTATATCCCCCCCGTAGGCACACAAGGAATAGAGGGTCCTAAGCGAACGCAACCTCCCGTGATAGCAAGTATGGTAGGTATGTCATACACACAATCCATATACTAATACTAAGTAAACACACATCTTAGTAATACCGTATTTTGATCGTAGTACATATTGCATACTCGTACTAGCTTATACTTATCATAATTCATACTATTCCGGTTTGTAATTATACGCGCCATGATTCATCCTCACATCGTAGTAGACACTCACGTCTCAACCCAAATGGTTCAATGAATATAACTCTAGTATATGATTTACTCATCTCAATAACCCAAAAGTCCCAAATCAATCACTATATCATCAAAGGAATGCTAACTCTACCCTTGAACCAGTTCCCGGAACTCCAAAAGTCAAAACAGTCCAAAAAGGGTCAAACTGTCAACTCGTTAGAAGTCTCGTTCGAACGAGGCTTCGAACGAGTTTGGACTGTCAGGTCGTTAGAAGTCTCGTTCGAACGAGGCTGTTCGAACGAGGTCCCAGTTCGTTCGAACGAACTGACCCTTCTAACGATATCTCGTTCGAACGAGATATCGAACGAAAATCCCTACTCGTTAATAACGACTGGTCAACTCGTTAGAAGCTCGTTCGAACGACCTGGGGGCAGCTTCTAACGAGTGGCCAGTTTCGGCCCAGATTTTTCCCCAATTCGTTTTTCACCATTTTTACTCCTCAAACCTCTTCTAAAATTCGTTCCCACAATATATTGAGTTCTCTAATCATCCTCAAACATGTTAAGGGGCTATACTAACATCATTAAAGGGTTTAATATCTTCTAAACATCATTAAATCACAATTTCTACATTAATTCCCAATTTTCTTCAAGAACATAAACCCTAACTTTTTCTCATCATAAATTCCCAGATTTTAATTCGTTTATACATCACCTAGATATGAAATCTCCGAAATTAAATCTCCCAACAATGTTTCTACATGCAAACCTATCCCAACATTCAATAATAACTTCAAATTTCATGGGTTTTCTTTTAATCTTTCAAGAACAATCAAGATTCTTCAATTTCTAACATGGAAAAGACATTCTTCGAATTTAAATGAAATAAAGTCACTTGCCTTGGTTTGATTTCTGAATTTGGTGTGGATTTGGTGTCGAATTTCTGCAGAATTCCTCTCTCTCTCTCCTTCTCCAAGCTTTCTTCTCCAAAAGGCCATGGTGGCTAGGGTTTGCTTTGGGGAAACTTATGAAAACCTAATTTGATAAACCTCCGTAGCTAGTTGGGTTAATAAGGGTTGGTTGGGGTCAATCCTTATCAGATTACAACTCTCAATTTTCGTCACTTTTAATTACCCAAAAATACCAAATTACTAAAATACCCTTTAAGTTACCGGTATGGCCTAAAAATACCCCGGGACCCAAACTATGCCCCCGGCTAGTGTTTTCTGACTATCTCGACCCTTCCGGACGCGTTGGCGCACTCAAAACGACCATACGGATTATAAATTTTTAAATTCACTTTTAATATCAAAATATTATACCGTGACGCGGCGGTCTCACGCGTCTCAACAAAATTTCCAAATTGCCGTATATAAATCCCACGACAAATTTCATAATACCAAATACATATATAATCTTATATGTACATAAACAAATACCAAATCGCATCATATTAGTATTTATAACCCGGATTAATTTCCAATTAATACGTATTTAATTAATTAATCCCAAAAATAAATATAGCCAAAAGTACGGGGTATTACATTGGCTCAACCTAAATTAAGCTAAAATTCGCAAGTCTCCCTTGGCCTATTTTTAAAATCATCTAAAATGGCCCAAAACACAACCCAATTTACTCCAAGCTTAGCCCAATAGGCTACCTAATCAATGGGTCAAGTTCTACATATTTTTAATAATATTTGGGAACTCTAAAGTCATTACGAGTCCGACCCAACACCAAACATGTAGATCGAACTTAAGCCCTAAATTAACCCAATAGTCCAATTACTCGACAAGACCAAAATTTCATTAATATTATTTATCAGTTTAAAATTATTTCACAAAATTATTATTCATAACCAAGAATTAATTTCTACCAAAAACAATTTCCAAATAATTTTCGAAAATATATGGAGTATTATAAGAACTATTAATTTGGATGAAGTCAATATTTTTCAATTATTTTTTTTTGTGAAAAAAGGTGAAAAGATTGAAGAAAATGATAAATGTAAGTTAGATGAAAACACTACTATGTATGGAAAAGCCAAATGATCAAGCTAGGTACTTTTTGGGTTGATATGCGAACTAAGTCGCTCTCTTTAAGACGTTTCGCGACTCTATCCTGTTTATGCAAATAGTGTATAGTCACGTCGTCCTTAGGACATAACAAGGTCATAATCACTTCCATGTCAATATGCCTTGCACTGAAGAAGATCAAAATTTAATACACTTCCAACTTTTTGCCTGGAATACTAACCAAAATGTGGAGAAATGGTTTAAGTAATAAGAAAAAACTCAATATTTTTTTTGCAAAGTAAAAATCCTTTGTTCATTTGTATATTTTCTATTCGTTTTAGTCTAACTCTCTTCTACTTCAATTGGATTAAGAAAAACATTACATACAAAATGTTTCACGCATGCTAAGCACTAAATGGCTGGCAAAAGTTTCAAAATATGACATTCAATGTATAGGTTGTAGTATAGGCTATGAAGGTTTAGACTCATTTTTTCTCCTATTTTTGTTGGATAAATTCCAATATAATATAATATTTTAATTATATTATTGATGTTTTATTTTTTAGTTGTTAATTTTTTATTATATTATTGGTGTTTTAATTTAAACATAGTTTGGGTTTTATTTTAGAAGGTAGAAACATGAGCAAATGGGTGTGAAAGATATGAGAGTACTCAAAATTTCATATTGTCCCACATTGGAAGAATACTACAAAAAGTAGTGGTATATCAACTAAAGGACAACTAAGATTCTTATTTGACAATTCAAACATGAGGTTATTATCCTACGCATTATGGTGGTGCTTAAGCACCACCAATCGCGACACGCGGCGCGCGAAAGTGAGATTGAGGGACTTAGGGCGCATTGCGCGCTTTGACGCGCACTTGGCACTTTGCGCATCGTCGCTTGGAGCGTGGGAGCCTAAAGTTTTGCCGAGGTAAAACAAATCAACGGTTGTGATTAAACGATCCGATCAACGGGTTTAAAATCCGAAACGACTTGATCTGAACCGTTAGATGAACTCGTAATGTTTCGTGTAGGGGATGTTCATTCGCTTACGATGGGACGCCTAATCTGAACCGTTAGATCGAAGCTATTCCAAACATCCATGATCCAATGACTGCTGAATCGCTACATGAAGAGCTGTGATTATTGAAGAATAGTCACAAAATGGCTATAAAAAGAGTTCCAGGGCTCTGTTTTGGACACCGAAAATTGCATATTTCTCCTCTCTCCGTCCTCTAAATTTTGGCATTATCAGATTACAAATTCAGAGTGTTCTCGGTTTGATCAAACTGTACATAGTTTGAATCGAACAACTGTTTATACACTACATTGTATCCTGAAGGCAGAGTCTATAAAACCCATAGTGTACTCGCGGTTCTATCTCAACCGGATTGGGAGAAATTTTGCCTAAAAGACAGTGTTCCCAGAACGTGCCTTGCAGAAATTAATTTCTTATTTAGTTCTTTCCATTATAAAAGTCCAATGATTTTAGGCAAAAATATTTTATTCTTATTACTCCACTCAAATGGAAGGAACAGTGGCACAATCCATCCAAGTGATGAGTCAAGACTTAATTTGACACGATCGTTTTGATGGAGGAAATTTCACCCGTTGGCAAGAGAAAGTTATGTTCTTCCTTGCATCACTAAAACTAGCATACATTCTAGATGACAACCTTGAGAAAATTCATGAGCCCACACCCAAAGACACCGAAGAAATAAAGCAAAATTGTGTGAAGAGGAAAGAAGATGAATTTATGTGTCTCAAACTGTTTATAGCGCTTGTCGAATGATTCCGACGACAAAGGAATTACGCAAGATTTGGAAATAAAGTATCAAAATGAGGAAGCGAGCAACCATAAGTTTATGATTTTTAACTATATGAATTTTAGAATGAGTAATGATAAATCTATCATTGCACAAGCACGTGAACTCCAAAAAATTGTTGGTGACCTTAAAGCCGTTGGAATTAATCTTCAAGATGAATTTCAAGTAGGGGTGATTGTTTCAAAACTTCCATCCTCTTGGAATGGTTTTTAGAAGAAAATTAATCATGATGAAAAGACTTATACTGTGGAATCCCTTCTTCGTCACCTTCGTATTGAAGGTGATACTCGTATTTGAGAAAAGAAGGATGAACAAGGTCAGGGTCATTCAAAAGCTAATATGGTTGAGGATCAAAAATCCAAGATTACCAAAGACTCAAAATTTAAAGCAAAGAATGATTCAGAATTCAAGAACCAAAGTGCAAATAAGAAAAAGAAGGGAAAATATTTCTTCTATGACAAACCGGACCATTATTCTCGAGAATGTCATCTTAAAAAGAAGGCGTTTAAGGAAAAACAAGGGTCGAAGGAAACCAACAATGTTGAAGATCTTATTGCTACTGTATGCGAAGCAAATTTAATTGATAATGAAAGTGGATGGTGGCTGGATACCGGCACAACGGTCCACATATGCAAATAGCGATCTTCATTCAAAACATATCAAGAAATTAATGGAAAAGAAGTGAAGATGGCAAATAATCTTCGCACAAATGTAGTTAGGAAAGGCATTGTGGAATTGAAGCTAACTTCTGGAAAAACACATACTCTAATTGATGTACTTCATGTACTTGATATGTGTAAAAATCTTGTGTCTGGGGACCTTCTCAATAAGAGAGGTTTCAAACTAGTGTATGAGTCAGATAAGTTTGTCTTGTCAAAGAATGGCCAATTTATTGGCAAAGGGTACTCTTGTAATGGCATGATCAAAATTAATGTAATCAACGATATTAGTTCTGCTTATATGGTTGCGTCTATTTCTTTATGGCATAGTAGATTAGGTCATGTGAATTATAAAAGTATAAAAAATATGACTAATCTCGGCTTAATCTCGGATTGTGAATTTGATAACCTTTCTAAATGTGAAATTTGTGCTCAATCGAAGATTACTAGAAAGTCGTTTAAATCTATTGAGAGGACATCCTAAATGCTTGATCTTATTCATAGTGATGTATGTGATATGAAGAGTAATATGGCTCGTGGTGCAAATAAATATTTCTTAACTTTTATTGATGATTACTATAAGTATGCATATACATATTTGCTTAAAAGTAAAGATGAAGTTTTCGAGAAATTTTTGATTTTTAAAGCAGAAGTTGAAACTCAACAAAATCGGAAAATTAAAGTCCTACGATCCGATAGGGGTGGTGAATATTACCCAAGTGAGTTTATACAATTTGTAATACTCATGGAATAATCCATCAAGTTACGGTGCCTTATACGCCACAACAAAATGGAACAGCGGAAAGGAAAAATAGGACTTTAGTTGAAATGATAAATGCAATGTTAATCAGTTCTGGTTTACCTTTGTCGATGTGGGGAGAAGCGTTTTCATCCACATGTTATATTTTAAATAGAGTTCCATTGAAAAATAAGGATATTATACCATATGAACTATGGTTTAATCGTAAGCCTGATCTTAGACGTCTTAAAGTTTGGGGATGTCTTGTTTATGTAAGAAAACCCGAACCTAAAAGTCCTAAACTAGGAAATAGGACTTACAAATGTGTTTTTATTGGATACTCTAGTAACAGTACGACTTATAGATTTTTAAATCTTGAAACTCAAGAAATCATTGAGTCGGTAGTTGTGCAATTCTTTGAACATCTAACAAAGTTTAGTACTTTGAATCAAGGTTTAGAAAATAATAATCCGACTGTTGACTCCTCAACTTTAGAAGAAAATTCACAATCAATATCTTCTTCGAAAACAACGAAGGACGTTGAACCACGAAGGAATATAAGACAAAGAATTGAAAAAACATTTGGGCCTGACTTTGTTATTTATTTAGTTGAAGGGGATTTAAATGAGACTAAGAATAAAATGAAATTTGCTCTTAATATAGAAGATGAACCGACAACATTTCATGAAGCGGTAACTTCTAGGGATGATGTCTTTTGGAAATAAGCAATAAATGATGAAATGAACTCAATTTTGTCAAATCACACTTAGGTTATTTTCGATCTTCCCCCTGGGGCTAAACCTATTGGGTGCAAATGGATATTTAAAATAAAATTAAATCTGGATGGTTCTATAAATAAATTCAAGGCAAGACTAGTTGCTTAAGGCTATAAGCAAAAACATGGAATTGATTGCTTTGATACATATGCTCCTGTTGCTCGAATCGCTTCCATTAGGATATTAATATCTCTTGCTTCTATTCATAATTTAGTTATTCGTCAAATGGATGTTAAAACTGCATTTTTAAATCGTGATTTAGAAGAAGAGATTTATATGGAACAACCCGAAGGGTTTGTTTTGCCTGGCTAAGAAAAGAAAGCGTGTAAACTGATTAAATCTCTTTATGGACTTAAACAAGCTCCTATGCAATGGCATGAGAAGTTTAATAATATTGTTATATCCCATGGATATAAAGTTAATGATGTCGAAAAATGTATATATAGTAAATTTGAAAATGGTGTTGGTGTTATTATTTGCTTTTATGTGGATGACATGTTAATATTTGGGTCTAATCTCAAATATGTTGAAGAAACCAAAAGGTTTCTTTCATCAAAATTTGATATGAAAGATCTTGGAGAAGCTGATGTGATTTTAGGAATCAAAATTATGAGAAAAGATAATTCTTTAGCGTTATCTCAATCTCATTATAGAGAAAAAGTTCTTACAAGATATAATCATTTTGAACTTAAGCCAGCTGCTACACCAGTGGATCCTAGTATCAAATTAATGAAAAATACTGGGCGTTCTATGAACCAACTTAAATATGCTAGTATTATTGGGAGTCTAATGTATGCCATGCATTGCACTAGACCATACATTGCTTATGCAGTGAGTGTCTTGTGTAGATTTACAAGTAATCCAGGACAAGAACACTGGAATGCAATTTCTAGGGTAATTAGATACCTAAAGAGGACTTTGGATTATGGATTACATTATGTAGGATATCCATATGTTTTAGAAGGATATAGTGATTCAAGTTGGAATAATCTTAAATCAAAATCCAAGTCAACTACTGGTTGGATTTTTACGCTAGGAAGAGCAACTATCTCTTGGGATCCAAGAAACAAACATGTGTGTTAGATTCAACAATGCAATCTGAATTTATAGCCCTAGCAGATGTATGTAAAAAAGTAGAATGGCTTAGAAATATGTTGTATGATATTCCTTTATGGAAAAAACCATTTCCTTCTATTATGATAAGTTGTGATAACCAAGCCACAATTTATAAAGTCTCGAACAAAACTTATAATGGAAATCTAGACACATTAGTCTAAGGCATCAAATTATAAGAAAATTACTCAAGGAAGGAGTAATTATAGTCGACTATGTTAAAACGAACAAGAATTTAGCAGATCCTCTGACTAAAGGTCTTGTTAGGAAGATGGTATATATCACCTCAAAAGGAATGGGACTAAGGTATATTAAATAAACACAATTATATTTAATGGGAACCCAACTCATATCTTGACAATATAGATAGAGTTCAATGTGGTACTAACAAGTTAAATTATAGTTATGGAACACTAGGAATTTTATACAAAAGTTCAATTCCTATGTGCCTAGTGTTGGTTTTCTGCATGTTAGAGGATGAAGGTTACTTCTTAATAAATCATATAAGTATGACTCACAGAATCACTAAAGTTGATTTACCTATACGAGTGTCGAAAGTGTGGCCGCTTTCTATGGAATCAAGACCGATCCTAAAGCGCTTGTGAAATCAGGATTAGGACAAGGCCATAAAAGCGCATGCTAGAAGAACACTCATAAACTCAGAAATCAGTATGTGTGATAGTTCCGGCTAGTCTTAAAAGGTCCTTGGTTCAAGATACGTTCACCACAGAACCTTGATGAAGCTTTGAATTATTTACACTATATGGAAGTTCAAGTCTGAAAGACACTTCTCATTTATGTACTAGATTTTAACGATAATGCCAAATGTTATTTATTGTCTTTTTGCTTTGCTCTCTTGTGTATATTGAAATTGGTTGGAGAATGTTGGATAAATTCCAATATAATATAATATTTTAATTATATTAATGATGTTTTATTTTTTAGTTGTTAATATTTTATTATATTATTGGTGTTTTAATTTAAACATGGTTTGGGTTTTATTTTAGAAGGTAGAAACACGAGAAAATGGGTGTGAAAGATATAGGAGTGCTCAAAATTCTATATTGTCTGACATTGGAAGAATACTACAAAAAGTAGTGGTATATCAACTAAAGGACAACTAAGATTCTTAGTTAACAAGTCAAACATGAGGCTATGATCCTACGCATTGCGATGGTGCTTAAGCACCACCTTTCGCCACACGTATTAGTACGACACGCGGTGCGCGAAAGGGCGATTGGGCGACTTAGGGTGCATTGCGCGCTTTGACGCACACTTGGGACTTCACACGTGCGCATCGTCGCTTGGAGCGTGGGAGCCTAAAGTTTTGACGAGATAAAACAGATCAACGGTTATGATTAAACGATCCGATCAAAGGGTTTAAAATCCGAAACGACTTGATCTGAACCGTTAGATGAACTCGTAATGTTTCGTGTAGGGGATGTCCATTCGCTTACGATGGGACGCCTAATCAGAACCGTTAGACCGAAGTTGTTCCAAACAGGCACGATCCAACGGCTGCCGAGTCGCTACATGAAGAGTTGTGACTGTTGAAGAACAGTCACATAAATGACTATAAAAAGATTTTCGGGGCTCTGTTTTGGACACCGAAAATTGCTAATTTCTCCTCTCTCCATCATCTATATTTTGGCATTATCAAATTAAAAATTCAGTGTGTTCTCGATTTTATCAAACTGTACATAATTTGAATCAAACAACTGTTCATACACTGCATTGTATCTTGAAGGCAGATTCTATAAAACCCATAGTGTACTCGCGGTTCTGTCTCAATCGGATTGGGAGAAATTTTGCCTAAAAGACAGCGTTCCCAGAACGTGCCTTGCAGAAATTAATTTCTTATTTCGTTCTTTCCATTATAAAATTCCAACAATTTTGTGGGGTGGGTCTTTAAGAGTGAAAGATATGAGGCCTTTGACATCGTGATACTTGTTTCTCCACGTGATTGAATACCCATTCTTTTGATTCAATCATTTATAGAATTCACTAATCATATGCTTTTTGCAATGAATGATATCCTTGAATTTCTATTTTAATAATTTCTATTTTATAAAATTAACACCGGAATCTTATAGCCTTATTTTTCGGCATAAGATGACGGAATCGACTCCTAATGTGCAATATTATGTTCCATCCCGAATTAATAATAAGTTTTTGCATAGGTGAAATTACAAAGTTACACATCTCACGAATACTTAGTGAAGAGTAATCATCCAAGTCCATGCGACACATTTCAAAATTATTCATAGTTCTAAGGAGAATAAATGTGCAAAGTTAAATTTCTTCATTAAAATGTCTCACTTTTAAATGAGAACTATTGATTTGGACGGAGGCAAAAATAGAAAAAAATATTAGACCAAATTATCAATGTAACTGAGATGAGAATACTACTATGTCTGATAGGGGAAACTAGAAGGGAAAAATATGAAAATATCAATAAGTCAACCCCCTTAGTAATAAAAGAAAAATATCATAACATCGCATATAATTAGACCTGCCAAATGAAGAAACGACACAACAACATGACACGAACTGATACGAAGTTATAAATTAGTGGGTGGACCATTAATGGTTTCGGGTCAAGTCAGTTCCAACCCGATAAAATACAATAGTTAACGGGTTAGATTCGTGTAGACCCCTTCACCCGTTAAGACCCATTAAAAATTAATAATAAAAAATATTGTTGGGACTTCTAAATCTTTTATGTAGCTTAATGTTAATTTCATTATAATTGATTTTATTAAATGAGACATTTAGTCATGTTAATGAACCAATGGGCCTAATCGTATTTAATATTGGGATAATGTGTCAATGTGTAAGCGGTTCAAAATAACTAGTGAACACAACACGACACATTAAGGTAATATGTCGGGTTGAATATGTTTTTTCATATGATAAAAAGTCATCTGTTTAGACACAAACGCGATAAGATCCGAATATGATAAAAACAGAAACAAATAGGACCCGTTGCCAGGTCTACTTATAATAGATATGAATGAAAAAGATAATAGATCATTTGACCTATGGACGCAACAAATTTATCTAATTTATGAATTACAGTTTCACACACATTGTTGTTCATAGTATACCATTGCCCCCATTGTGAACGAAGATCGTCCCTGAGTGGTATATGCCATATAAAATGTTCATTAATTATTGGATGCGAACTTTGAACTGGGATAGATTGGTGGGTGTGAAATGTCACGTGACTCAAGAAACTACACCGCCAAAGCAAGTGAATTTTTCTGAGAATTTATTTCTTTCTCATGAAAGATTTGAAACTTTCCTGGAGAAACCATGCATAAAAATTATTTTTTACTTCAAAAATTCAAAAAAAAATATTGACAATTATTGTTATTCGCTCCAAGATTTCATTAATTTTCATAAAAATGATATTTCTCCAACAATCTTCTTGAAAATTATCTTTCATTTGAAGCATTTGGAGACTCCTTACCTTTACTTTTTCCGTTTCCCCATATTCCTTGCAGAAATCAGGTCTGGAAGTTCCAGGTGCGGATTATGACATTTATTATGAAAATCTTGTAAGTAGTAATAGGAATGAAAATGCCTAATACATATTCTTAAACTGTTTTCAGTAGTCCCTTATGAAAAACTTGTTAACTTGCCGGTACTTTCGAATGAGCAATCAGAAATGATATTTCAAAACATCAGTTATAAAAAGGTGTTGGGAGAGCTGTGTCAGATTCATGAATTACCTCTTGCTGGGACCTGGTTCCCATTCAGGCATGACAATGCTGTGCCATGTGGTGGGGATATGGAAAAGAACTGCAACAACTTAGACATGATCTGCCCTAGAGAAGTAGTTATACCATGGAGCTTCGGATTCTTTAGTGAGCACGATATCTATTATGCCTATCGTTATTTCCTCTTAAGAAGAGACCAGGGGCTTGTTGGGATTGGGAGGGCACTTTTATCACGTAAACCGTACTTTTGCTGAGATATAACCCAACTCAGCATCACTAAGTACCCCTTAGCACACCATGCACGTAAGGGTGAGTTAAATGGTCGTTTTGCAATATGCTTGCAGAGTACTTACACTCCACATGATTATCTTGTATTAGAGTTATTTCTGCCCCCCGACAACACAAATACTCTAACTCCACAGACTTTGTTGAGTCCACTATTGGCAACAACGCTGCAGCTTTTCCCAACTCTAAAGGTTAGTTCAGGAGAAGAACTGGGAGATATATTATCTGTTGAAGTTATTGAAGTAACCACAACTGATGAACGTAATCATACTATAATATGTGAAACTACGACATCTTCACATATACTTGAAGCCTTGCAAAACGAAGGCGAAGCAGTGCATCTGGATTCACCAGATCAACAATTGATCGTGGAAGATACCATACAGAATGGAAGGGATGTTATTGGCGCCGAGGAAAGCAACACAAGGATTACGACATCTCCTCCTAGACTCGAAGCTTTACAAGACGAAGGCGAAGCAGTGCATCTGGATTCATCAGATCAACAATTGATCATGGAAGATACCATACAGAATATTAGGGATGTTATCGGCCCTGAGAAAAACAACACAACTGTTATGTTAGAAAAAAAACACAGAACAACACAAATATCAATTACTCTTGAGGATGGTGAACCACTTTTTGGAATGAAACTCGAGGATGCTGCAAAGAATCTTGGTGGTAAGTCTTTGAATTAACTAACCTTGTTATTATGATAGAGAGATTGAATTGTTCTCTAGATATCTCCTGTGATGTAGATAAATGTGAGTTTTTTCTAATATCGCATATCATTGTGCAGTTAGTCGGTCTTCATTCAAGCGTGAATTTAGAGTGCTTGGTATTAAAAGGTGGCCAACCCCGAGAAGCAAGAATAATCACTCCACTTGTAATCTTAAAAATGCGAAAGGATCTGTTCAAGGTAATGAGGAACAAGTTTCACAGTCTGCTAGGCCGACTAAGAAATCCAAAACTGTTGCCCACACTCAGTGGCGGACCCAGGATTTTCAGCTAGGGGTGCGAATTGTTTTTACAAAGGTCGGGGGTTCGGGGGCGGGAGCCCCCGAGGCAAATTTTTTTAGGGTCATTTTTACATTTTTTACAATTTTTCAACCCTAAAAATGTTAATGTTTATATTCACCTATTTTTTGCTCTCACTTTGTTTGAAGGCTTTTTTCGAAATACCTCAACAAAATATTACCCTAAATTTTAAATTACAATAAAAAAATTCAATATAATTGCCCTAAATTTGAAAATATATTCCAAATTATGTTTCGACAATTAAAATTAACAGAAAATGAGAAAACTAATATAATCACGGAATAGGCAACAACCCAATAACAAATAATCAATAAACTAATTTTTAAATAAACTAATTTTTAGAACACACTAATTTTTTTCAATGTTTTTAAAATAAACTAACAATGTTTTGACAATAAACTAATTTCAACAATCTAATTTTTAGATTAAATTAACAATGTCAACAATCTAATTTTTAAATTAAACTAACAATGTTAATTTTTACAATCAACTAATTTTTACAATAAACTATATTTTTTCAATGTTTTTATCATTATTTTTTACAATAAACTATATTAAACTAACAATGTCAATAATGAAGAATGTCAAAAAATTACCTGTGGGTGGCTAGCCTAGGAGGGAACGGACCGAGATCCAGAGAGGGGCGGAGGAGTTGCGGTTGCGGATGAGTAGCTGGTGGTGGTGGAGAGAGTTGAGGTTGAGGCCGAGATCCAGAGAGGGGCGGAGGAGCTGCGGTTGCGGAGGAGGAGGCTGGACCGACCGGAGGGAGCGGGCGGAGGGGCGGAGCAGCTGCTCTGCTCTGCTGCTGCTGGTAACTTGCTAAGCCGGAGCTGCTGCTAGAGAGAACGAAGAAGATGAAGTAGAGCGGCAGCTGTAAATGAAAAAAAAAACGTGTGATGTTCTTTATGGGTAGATAACTGATTTTGGGTTATTTTCGTTTCTGCCCCCAAACTATTACACCTTCTATTATTAAATATTACACATAGGTCCAAAAAAAAAAAAAACTATACTCAGGAAAAAAATTCCGAAAAACCCGGGTGGGCGGCCGCCCACCTTCGGGACCACCTAGGTCCGCCCCTGCCCACACTGTGACCATAAAGGCAACATGTGGAGAGGATATCATAAAGTTTCCGCTCTCTGTTGAATCTGGAATTGCAGAATTAAGGGAAGAAGTGACAAAGAGGCTAAATTTAGAGCTTCCAACTTTTAGGCTCAAGTACGAAGATGATGCCGGTGATTTGGTTCTAATGACCTGTGACGAGGACCTACAGTTTTGTATAAGTAGCTTTAGCTCATCGGACTGTCCAATCAAAATGTTGGTTCTGGCCTCTTAAATTATAATTTTGATACGATAGTGGAAGTTTTCTCCCATTTTCCCTTTAATAATTACTGTACTCCCGGAACAACAATTCTAGTTGTCTTCAATTTGATCTTTGTGCCATGAGCCATGTAAGTTTCATTCATTAATTGAAGATGGCTTGAAATACTTAATTTGCTAAATTTGATCTTTGCATATTTATTACATAATGTCAATTCCACCATATCTTAAAATAATAAATTTGTGGACTTGTCTTAAAGTGGTGGACTATATTTACAAGAGCTTTTCAATATGTATAGAGTAAATATGTACATACACTTATACATAGTGACGTGGAGAACATTGGTTGTGGAGAAAAAGGTAAAACTTTACATTCTTCCTTGGCAGTTTAAAAATGCTTACACCCTTAACATTTGATTGACAACCTTAACACGGTATTTATTCTAACATTTTTTTCTTATAAAAAAGTATTTTATAATCTTTTTAAGAAGTTTTTTCATAAATAAAAACTATTTTCTTAAAATAAAAAATTGACTTTTCATAAATAAAAATAGGCACAGTTTTTTCTAAAATAATAAAATGAATCAAAAAAGGTTTTGAAAACATTGAAAAGATCCAAAAAATAAGAAATTTTGGAATATATTAATTTTTTTTTGTTTTAAATCGTAGGCTTTTAAAAAAGGATCAAATACCAAAAAGTCTCTCAAACATTTTTTAATACATATTTAGTCCAAACTTTTTCGTTTTGTTCCAAAAGTTAATATTCTCTTATTTTTAAAGTCCGCACTAGCGGCATGTTGAAGGACTTTTTGGAAAAAAGAAGGCTTGGATTAAACGTGTATTAAAAAATATTTGAGGGACTATTTGGTATATGCCCCTTTAAAAAACAATATTTTTATATTTTATTATAAATCTGTGCATATTTTAGAATTTTTTTTGATATTTTTATTTATAAAAAGTCGATCTTTTATTTTAAGAAAATCGTTTTTATTTAAGAAAAAAAACTTCTTAAAATGATTATAAAAAACAAGTTTTAAAAATAAAACTTCTAAAAAAATGTTTACGTCAATTTTTTATAAATGAAAATAATGTCCATTTTTTTTATAGCTTTAACTCATTTAGTCCCATAAAAAAATATTAAAATATGATAAATCCAAACCATTTATTTTGTTCGAAAAAGTCCCTCACCGCCTAAAAACACTCAAAACAAGGTCACACACAAACCCATTTATCCGGTACCACAACTGCCGAAGCTTTGGAGGGGGTCGTCGGAGCTACGGCAGTGAGGGACTAAATGGATTAAACTATAATTAGGTATTTTTTTCTTACATATTGTATTTATGTTGGGGATTATGACCCTTTTTAATTAAAAAAAAATATCCAGTTTTTTTAATATAGTAAAATATCAATGTGTTAAAATCAAATGAACACACGAACTCTCCCTTTAATTTTTCTCTTTAGTCAAGCCAACTCATTCGGTACAATTCTCGATAAAATTGTCTCTGTGCAAATAAAATTTCTCTATTTACGATGAAATGTCTATGACAACATGCATCAAAAACTTGTTTCTAATACCACTTTCATAATGTTAAACAACTTTTCAACATCTTTTTTTGTTTTCCTCTTATTCACCCCCATCAATTTCCCTTATCTAACATAATGGGTTCAAAATAAATTTTGGTCCAAACTTGAAAATAACATTCTCAAACAAAGAAACCATTCAAAAAGGTAAAGTAACTATTGGATAAGTACCCTTACATACAACATATAGAGATCAATGGAAATGATTCAAAAATAAAACAAACTTGCAATTCAAACAAATATAAAGAGACTTTGAGAATAATTTTTTAGTTACAAATACAACATGAAAATGACATAGGCAATTTGTCAAACATCTATTAAACAAAAGTGTATAGTGTTCGTGTATGGAGAAGAATTATTGAGAGATGTAAACAAACCACAATATGTATTTAATGATCATATCCAACATGAATTTATTATGTGATCTAATGTATATTCATAAGGATAATAATCATCCACAACATACCTTAATATATCAATTGAACATCTTAAGTGATGTTAAAAAAAAATCACTACTCGTATCATACAAACATTTCTCAATATTGCAACTCTGTATACACAAATTTTGGACTAACTTCGCTTTAGAAGAAGTTTATTTGTTTGCATATTTGCAAAAAATTAGAGAAAAGAAACATTCGAAAATATTTCAACGCATAATCTATAATTTGCTTGTATGATTGGGTTTGTCATCTCTGAGTTCACCTTCATCATCTACCGAGTGCAAACTAATATTTCCTTAAAAAATTAGTTCGCCCTCATAGTTCCACTGATGGTCTTTGACTACGATGGAGGCGCCAGACTCGTGTATATACTAGAATGGTCCTATACGACTGGGATCGACGGTTTCCTCGCCAAACCTGGAAGATCAAGCCATTAAATGAGAGAAATCCAAACATTTTATGTCAACTTAATAATTTTTCATAATAGATGGTTTTTATTATTGATGATATGAGAAATCGGGCACAAGTCATTCTCGATCAACAAGTTAAGTGTAAAGTAGATATAAAGCAAGTAAAGATAAACAAAACACAAGATTGGTTCAGCTATTAAAATGAGCCTACGTCCACTTGGATGCTTCACTCTCATTATGTATGTAGTGTAATACAAGTTTTACAGTGCCATAATAGGCGTACGAGAGGGAGAGGGAGAGAGAGAGAGAGAGAGAGAGAGAGAGAGAGAGAATATAGGAGAATATATGTAACTGGCTAGATAAATAACCAAGGATGTGGCCTGCTAGAGGTTGATCCTTCCGCGGCTGCGGCAAGGGGTGAGCCCCCAAGTATAGTGATCTTTAGAGACAGTTTGGCAGGAATTCGCCAAGTATTTCGTCCTCCAGTCCCCCTGACTATGAGATGAGCACATCTATTTATAGGAGATATAAATGTGGTGTCATGTGTTTAGGACACATGACATATGGATAAGTCTGAAGAATGAGGGATCATTCTAGAAGCTGGACAACTATCAAGTGTTCGTTATATGAGTAGAGGCTGTGTCCTGTTTGATCCCAGGCAATAGCCAGTCTGAAGGGTGCTGCAGCTTGTTTGATCCCAGACAGTGGCCAAGTACTGGAGCTGATGCCGCGGCCTGTTGAGCCCAGGCAGCGGGCAATTTTGGCCAAGGCTTGTCTGGGATCAAGCCTAGTAAATGTAGAGGGTCGCGGCTTGTCTATTCCTAGGAAGCGGCCTGTGTTAATACTGACGCCACCATAGGGACTATATTAGTTATATCAATAATCCCCCAAGCCGTATTGCCAAGAGGTGGAGAGTTGGGGCTACGGTTGAACTCTATAACCCAGTTGCGGTGTCAATATTTTTGTTTATCTCCAAATGCTGCCGCGGCACGTGCAAGGCGACCCTTCACCTTCTAGTGCTCTATTATATAAATGGGTTTTGACTGTGGTCATCAATACCTTTTCCAAACCTTGAGAGAAAATCGAGAGACAAATTCTGTCGCTTTCACATTTGAGTTTTTGGGTGAGTCTCCTGCGGTGGTGCGAGATTGTTTGAGGCAAAGTTGAAGTGTCTTTGAGGCTGAGCAACCACCTATCACTGTTTTCCAGGTAATATTCGAGTTAGTTTCTCATTTTCGTCAATTTGGCCATTTAAATCCATGTTTACTAGGTTCACTTCCTGCTAAACCTTAGTTAAACCTTCGAATTAACCTAAGTTTGATTCCTGAACTTGCATAGGAGTGAAAATTGATGATGTTGAACCATGTTGTAGACCCTTTGCTTTTTGTTTCATAATCGACATAGGAGTTTAATTAAAAACCCTTGCTACCATCTCTTGGACATTGGTAGCCAATTAATCTGATTGTTGGGTACCATTTTTAGGTTTTTTGGTTAGGCAGAATCTTTGAGTATTGATGTTTGATGTTGATAAAATGGATATTTTGGTAGTTCTAAGCATTTGTACTGCATTTTTTCTTAGCCGCTTGGGTTTTCTGTGCTTAATCCATATCTTGTCCATATTTTCAATTTGTTTTTGGCCAAGAACACCAAGAACATGTTCTTGATGATCTTGGCCCAAACCCTAGAATTTAGGCTTTCAATCTTGAGAACACGTGCTTTAATCAATTACCTATTTATGTATTAGGGCGTGACTGGTAATATGACTTTGTGCCACTTTTTCGCGACCTTCTTTCAAACCTTGTTTATAACACCCTAGGCTGTCGTCTTTAGTTTGTCAACTTCAAAGTAATCGGCTGCAGCCTTTAGGATTTATACTTGTAGCTTGTAGCGTCAAATGGCTGTGCCTTGACTTTAATGTAAGTTAATTGCCTGCAGCCTTTAGGATCAGTTGACTGTAGTCTTTGGGTTGGATGGTTGTAGCTTTGACTTGAATTTTTCTACACTTCTATATATTGCTTGTATCTACCGTGGCCTCTAAGAGGCTTCTCTGGCTATAGTGGTTGCGATAACTAACTGTGGATACCTTATGCTTTTCAGGTATTACCACGACTCTATGAGTTGGGACACTTTAGAATTCTTGCACGACTTCTGGAGAAAGTATTTTAGCATTTTTCCTCCCAAAATTCCCCTGATAAAGCCTTTAGAGGCAGTTGGGCCTTATCTACTCAAGGACTGTTCCCACCGCGTCATTAATAATTCTCACTCTATAGACTCCTTTACATGTAGGGATACCAGTGGAGCTGCAAATAATATGGAGGAGGATACAAATTCCAGCACTAATCCTCCTGCTGAAGGGGTAGCCACAGCAGCTACCGGGGCTTCGATTGTGGCACCAGAGATTAGAAATGCTCTCGTTGAATCCTTTGGCCAAGCTACCAATAAAACTCCCGCTATTATGGAGCACAAGTGTATTGTGGATGAGGAGTGGGTTTCTAAAATTACCACGGCCTTTGAATTTCCTTTGTCTACCATCTGCACAGTTCCATCCGCGGAACAAAGGTCATGTTTCGCAGTCCCAAATGATGGGATCTGTTTTCCCTTACACGCCTTTCTCCTAGGGATACGATTACTAATTCCTAGCCCAGTTAGGAGAATATTTGAAGCCATGAATTTTGCTCCAACCCAGTTAGATCCAAATGGCTGGGGGCCCATTCTTGTTGCCTTAGTTCTTTGGCAGAAGAAATTTGGTAGAGATATCACTCCCGCGGAGTTCTTCCACTTCTACAGGCCAAAGGAGAACTCTATAGACTTTTCGTGGTACTATTATTTTACACTGCGGAATAATAAACGGTATTTGTATACTGAGAGGCCTATCAGCGTCAAGAACTAAAAAGGAAAATTCTTCTATATCTCTGGAGAAAATCGGGAACTCCACCCCCAGAGTGTGTGTGAGAGAGAAAACATATAGGATGCCGCGGACATGGGGGCGTCCTGCCAAAATAGGTAATACGTTACCACTGTTGCAGCCTTTTTAATTTTTTGCCAATATTTTATTTTATCTACTGCGGCCTATACTGACCTTAATACTTGTATGCAACTCTTGACAATCTAGGGCTCAATAGTAAAGCCAAAAAAGAGAGTTGAGGACGCGGCATGTTTCAGCAATAAATCTAAAAAATTCAGTACGATGGTCACTTCCAAGTCAATTTTTGAACGAGGTTACTTTATAACAAAATCAAGCCAACTAAGATGACTGCTCAAGGTAGTTCTTTATCCCTTCCCCTTAATATAAGATGTTGCAGCTTATATTATGAACTTGGTTGATTATTTTATTTCTTAAAGGGAGGAGATTGATCGTGACCTCTTGGTCGCACATCTTGTAGAGATGGATGAGGACACCATTGATCTCAACCAAGCCCCTAAGAAGGGGGAGAAGAGAAAAATGTCACAAAAAGGGAAAGCTGCGGTGGTTAAGCCTATTGCTGAGCTCCCTTTTGAACCAAATGCTGCGGATGGGACTGGGGTGCCCCCCCACTGAGAGGGATACAACCAATACCGATGATGTCGCGGCTGATGAGAGGAAAGAGGTCTAAGTTGACGATGATATAGATGATTAATTAGCCGTGACAGGTTTGATTCCTTCGGATGGGGACCACCTAGGTGGACATAGCCCTGTTGATGTCACACCTTCTGGCTCTCCATCTCCACGAACAGTTATGGAAGTTAATGCTAACTTGCCCCCTCCCCAAAGCAGGGCAAGAGTGGATCCTTAAGGTTGTCCGCAGCCTCAACTAAAGCAGCCCAATCCCAATTCCTACTGGGATACAATTGCTAGGGCAGTTAGGAAGATGCGAAGGGTTCTGGATAATATTGATCTTGACTACCTGGTGGATGAGGACCATGAAGATTTAGAGGAATATGCCCTCTACAGTCTGCTGCTGCGAGTAAGTGCATTCCACTGTTTACTTTCTTCTGAAAATTATTTCTAGTTTTTTACTAACACATTCCAAACTTCAGGCTGCAGAGGTTGTCATGTCCCAAAGGGAAAAATATGAAGGCCTTTATAAACTTCATCAAGCTGCGAAAACCATTCATAAAAATGATTTAGAGCCAGCTAAGGCCACTTCATTTGAAGCTGGTAAACAATCTTCTACCGCGGCTCTGGAGGCATACAAACTGAATGCCGACTCAAGGTTAAGCCCACAACCAATTATCAAAAAGATGTTGAAATAAATTTTTCACAGGCTGCGGAGGCTTTAAAATATGTTGAGGCAAATGCTTTAGATGCCGCCCAGAATGCTGCGGCCTCTGATAAAAAACTTAATCTTCTTCAACAAAAATATGTCCAGTTAGAGAAAATGAGTACTTCTGTGCTCAATGAAAAGGACCTTGATCATGCCACAATGCTAAAATAGAAGGATGAGGATCATGCTACAACCTTGAAGCAAGTACGGACATTTCTGTGGCTTCTTACAATGAAATCCAAGGACTTCTTCCTCACAAATAACAAAGCGTAGCTCCACGGCTTCCAGGAGTTCAGGTATGGTAGTGAAGAACTTCCCTTAATTAAAGGAATAGATTCTTACCTAGATGCTGAAAGATGACTAGCATAAAGAATGTATGGATGAACTGAAAGAGACTGCGGAGAAGAGAGCCAAAAAGATGACTGAGAAAGTCGCTGCAGCTGAGGAGAAAGACATTGCGGCTGAGGATGAAGCTGAAGATGAAGAAGATGATGCAACATCTTAGTTGGCCATACTGGTCTTTTTGTATTTTCTCTAGGCTGTAATTTTTTGAATTTTTTGAAGTCTTGTAATTTCTGAACTACTAACTTATACAGGGCTACGACCATTTCTCACAGTTGTAATTTTTGAGCTTCTTAATGCTTATATAGGGTTGCAACCATTTTTTTAAGGCTGACCCTAATCAATATGTTATTTCTCATAAATATATTTAACCTTTGACTGCATGCCTCTTTTGCTCTGCAATTGAATACTTAAACGTGTGAATGTTTGTAGCCATTTTTATTTTTGTTTGCACATTATTTTCTGCACTGGTGAATACTATCTTCCATACTTATCTTCCTTATTTCTTTATAGAACTTTGATAGGGCTTGCAATCTTTAGTAGTAGGCTACATTTATCATTTCCTTTTGAATATTATGGCCCAAGGGTTATGTCCATATGAATATCTTACCTAATTGGTTTGAATTGGGATTGGACACTTCTGTAGCAATAGTGGATATTGGGGAACAACTTCCCATGCCGCGAATATTTAAGACTTTCGTCACCTCTTGAAGAGATGCTTTCTCTAAAATGCTGATACAGTGGATGATGGGGAACAACTCCCTGACCGCGGACAATTAAGTCTTTGGTCCACATTTGAAGCAAATGTTGCTGCAGAAATGCTAAGATAGTGGATAATTGGGAATTACTTCCCTTGTCGCGGACGATTAAGTCCTTAGTCCACTTTGCCTAAATGGGTTATTACCAGGCCTCCCCTGGCTAGGTATTATGAAGATTCCCCATGCTATAATCAGATATATATTAAGCCATCCTTGGCTGGGTATTATGAGCCTCGTAGCTAATTGACGCATCTCGAAAGCTGAGAAGAGGCATTATGAGCCCCCGTGGATAATTAACGCTTCATGAATCTTTAAATGCATCTTACCAAGTGAGGAATATTATAGGCAAAGTTTGTCTATCACCCTGATTACTTAACAGACTCCTTCTCCCAAAATAAACAATCTCCCGAGATAATTGGTCATTAAGTTTCGTTTCAAAATATGATAAGACGAAGATTTTTCAAAAGGTTATAAAGGAGGAGATCAAGAGTTGATATATTCTTAAAACCATTATTCACACACATCTTTATGGAATTCACACTATTTTGCCCAGTCCCTTTTGTGGGGGTGGTGACCTCAGCTTCTCAGGACACCTAAGCACTTTGTCTCCCTTGATGAGTTCTAAAATATCTTCTAAGATGTAGATCGGGGGGGTGTAGTTCTCGTAGCCTTTTTCTGACTTTTCCATCTTCCTTTTCTGACCCTTATCCGCAGCATCTATTACTGCGACCATGGAAAAGGGGACTGCGACTTTTGGTGCGGCGTCCTGTGCCAAAGTGACGGATGAAAACTCTAACATCAGTACTCTCCGTGTTAGAAAGTTGACCTGGCTCTGGAGGGAGGCCTGGCTTTCGTACATATGGTTGATGTACTTATACAGCGAGCAATTTCTTTGTTAATCTCTTTATTTTGTTTTGAATTTGCTCCAGAGTGTCTTTCCATTTTTGCTTTCTTAGTCTTTAGAGATATACTCTGAGATGAACTAGACAGTAATGAGTAAACCAAGGAATGCAGAGAAAAAGTACTAAGTATAGTAACAAGGATGTAGCCTTTGGAAATCTTACAAGTTATACTACTGTGGCCGCGGCCTGTTGAACACATGATACTGCCATGGCCTGCCTGAGGGAAGATTCACCAAAGTTGTGTCTGAGGAAAATTTTATTGTGTCTTCTCCCAAGTGAACTGAATGAAAAATATTCACCATTTGCAATGAAAGGGTTGCGGCACAAAGGCAATCTATTTGCTAGGCCGCATCCTGCTTGCGGCAGTGGTGGGTGCGATTCCAAAATTGGACCCAGAGTCCGAGTCTAACCCATCTAGAATTTACATAGTAAGCCTACTAGGAATATACCAGGGACAAAACATTCCTTAGGTGCAAAAATAGGACACATTTGGTAGAAAACCCTAGATCATAGGTGTAAAGGGCATGGAAAAATTGATTGAATTTACCCCTAGTTACCCATCTTCGCGGGGCTATAGCCTTTTGTGCTTTTCAACACTACCTAGATAGGGTAACATTAGTGGGGTATAGAAAATAGATATGAGGTTATTAAAAGGAGAACCAATAGCAGATCTGGAGATAAATAATACCCACACAAGGGTGTATATGTAAAATACGAGCTCAACAACCAAATCTCACCCATGGGATGATGACCCGAGGGCCCCCCATGGATGAAATAAGATATTAAGAACCTGAAACTTAAATAAACAAGATTATATACCTCGTTCCCATAGAAGACGCCAAATTGATGATACGAGAAATCGGACATAAGTCGTTCTCGATTAACAAGTCAAGTGTAAAGTAGACATTAAGCAAGTAAAGATAGACAAAACACAAGATATAGAGTGGTTCGACTATTAAAATGAGCCTACGTCCATTGGGTGCTTGATTCTCATTATGTATGTAGTGTAATATAACTTTTATAATGCCATAATAGGAATACAGGAGAGAGAGAATAGAGGATAATATATGTAACTGTCTAGATAAACAACTAAGGACGTGGCCTGCTGTGACACCCCGACTAATTAAATATCGGGTAGCTACTCCTTTATTAAATTAATGCAAAATGCCAAGTTGGTTCAGTTCATAGCATCACTGTCGAAAATATTTTAATATTTACTAACCACCTAGTATTTAAAAAGTGAGTTGACCATTTTAAATAAATTCGATTAACATGCAATAAATGAATTATAAAAAGTTAACATAACCAACACAATATAGTTACAATAGAATAACCATCCAATAATAATGAGTCTGGAGTAAAACTCCTCGCAACAAACCAAATTCCGAAACAAAGAAATACAAAGTCTGCATCACTAAAATTAAGTACAACCCAAAGTCTGAAATAACTGAATAAATAAGATGTCTCTAAAAGGAATGAGAGACATGCCCAACAAATGATAAAAACGGATTATGGAGTCAAGATCGAAGATGGAGACGTCTACTGTCAAGGTCCTGTAACTTCCACAGCAGCTACAGCACGTCACCTGAAAAGAACTCCTATGCATGGCGTCCTTGTGGCTGGGCACCTAAAAGGTTTTTGCAAAAATAGATTTGAAGGCAAACGGGTCAGAGCCCGATTGTGAAAATAATTTAAAAATATGCAAGTGTTTAATATCATTAAACAGTGAATATAAAGTACATGATAGTGTGTGCACTCACATGAGTTCCTCACCTCTCAACTAGTTGTGCACTCCTATCGTACCCGTACCCATTCTAGTTGCTCCCATATCTATCTAGTCCAACGCTAAATCTAACATTTCTATGTGATATCCAATTCAAATCCCAACATCTTCTATTTAATAGAGTATTGTACCTTATTACACAGTTTTCCCACTTTAGCACTACAATTTATTATAAATCTTACATTTTCACTTTACAAACCGTTGCTATTACTGATACTCACAATTATTCACGACAATTCATTTCAATTAACAGTATATTATTCTCACCATAAATATACAATACTAGCACCCCGAGACTAAGCTGCGGTGCACACATACTCTGCTATCAAATCCCGGTACATCACGTACATGAGGACCACGTATTCCGAATCTCCCAGGAAACGTTTCATTAACAACAATCACAAACAATGGAGGCGAACATAGTTCACATCACATGGGTCACGCACATACCTACGCTCCCATGATCAGCAGACTTATTAACTTCTCAATAAGCCCTTCTCTGACCTATGTCCTCGAGGTACCAATCTAAATCCCCCCCGTAGGCACACAAAGATTAGATGGTCCTAAACGAACGCCAACCTCCCATGATAGAAAGTACGGTAGGTATGTCATATACAGATAATTACATATACTAAGCATTCTCACATCTTAGATATTACAATATTTTTATTAGTGGTATAGTTCTCGTTCTTATACCAACACTTAGTGTTATACAAATCCCAAGTCCCCGGTTTATATGTATTTAAGTTATCAATTATCCTCACTTCGTGATTAGTCACTCGCGTCCTAATCCACAAGTGTCATCCGGTTCAAGGCACTATTCTAAATTTTACTCCTCAATGTACCCCAATCTCCCAACTATACCCACTAGTTAATAAGGGAAAGTTATCTCACCATTTAAATAAGTCTACGGAATACTAGAAATCAAATCAGGCCAAAAAGGCCATTCTGTCAACTCGTTAGAAGTCTCGTTCGAACGAGGTCGTTCGAACGAGTTCATTCGAACGAAGGGCTTCGAACAAAATACCAACTCGTTAGAAGTCATACTTTCATCTCGTTAGAAGTTCGTTCGAACGAGGTCGTTCGAACGACCTGGGCAGGTCTTCTAACGAGATGGCAGTTTCAGCCCAGAAATTCCCAAATCCGATTTTCTCAATTATTCTCTCCTCTAAATCCACCCTAAGACCATCCAAATTATGTTTTAACGTTTATAAATCATTTCTAATCACCCTAGATCATTCCTTAACATATTTTAGGGGTCAATTCTTACTAACCATCATGGAATTAATGTAAATCTCCAATTATTTCCCCAAACCCTATGAACATGAACTCCTAATTTTCTTATGCCCAATTACTCATCAAAATCCATTTTTAAATCATCATATATAACTCTTCAAATATTAAATCAGTCCATTATCATACTACATGCAAATCCTAACCCAAATTCAAAGTTTCTCCAAATATTTCATGGGTTTTCTTTAAAAGTTTTAATATAAGATAATTCCTACACTAAACATGGAAGACATATTCAATGCATTAAAAATATCAAATCACTTACCTTAGATTGTTCTTCAGAATTTGATGTTGAAGGTTGATCTCTCCCCTTTCTCTACAGATTTTCTCCCAAGGTTGAAGATGGTGGTTATGGGTTTTCTTTTGGGAACCTCTTCCAACTCTTCCTATAACTCCCGTAGCCCTCTAACTTGCCAAATGCTGATAATGGGCTTAGTGGGTTCCTAAATAATGTATAATTAACTCCTAAAATTCGTAGGCTTTAATTCCCAAAATTTCAAAATTACCAAAATACCCTTTTAAGTTGCCGGTATGGCCCAAAAATGCCCCGGGACCCAAATTAAATCCCCGGCTAGTATTTTCTGACTATTTCGACCCTTCCGGACTAGTTGGCGCTGTCAAAATGACCATTCGGTTGATAAAAATAAAATTCACTTTTTAATTCAAATAATTACATTCCTGACGCGACTGACACGTGCGTCCCAACTAAATTTCCCAAATTATCGTATTTCAGCCTCGCGACAAATTTTAATATTTAACAATACTCATGTATTACCATACATACTTGGAAATATTCATTTTAACATCATAATCAAATACCAACTCACATCTCGCTAGTATTTATATCCGGACTAATTTTCAATTAATTCACATTTAATTTAATTAATCCCTTAAATAAATATCAATAAAATTACGGGGTGATGATGTCGGAATCAGCACCACCAGATAAGGTGTTTTCAAGCTCAATCTAAGAACAACAATGGCAGCATACTTATGTAAAAGGTAAGAGAATGAGATGAGGAGAAGAGGAGACAGCACCAGGATATAAGTGGTTCAGCCTAACTTGGCCTACGTCCACTGTGTGTGTGTGTGTGTAACCTCACTGCAATAAGGCACTAATGGCCATGGATACAATCTCTCAAGCTTTCTCTCTCTACTGTGTATCTAGACAGAGTTTCAGCTATGGTTCAATAGCTGGGGGTCCTTTGAAAGGTAGAGGATGACCTCTATATATTGTATCTAGGGGGTGTAATGTACCCCCATGCATGCAATGAGCATGTGTGTGTTTGCCTCACCAATATGGGAAAGCCATCTGTCACTGTCACATGTAGAGAATGATGATGCAATATTCTCCCCACGTGTGGGGAATAATCTTGTTATAACTGATTTGTGTCCATGTGCCCTTATCCAAATATCAGCCGATGCTCGGCTATCGCGCCTGGGTATGACCTCGGCCTGGGGGAGGCCGAGGTTGGTAAGTCTAGCTACCTGTTCAGTTCGAGTATTCCACGGAGGTCTCGGCCTAATCCCAGCCGAGACAATGGACAAGGTCGGCCTAATCCCAGCCGAGACAATGGACGAGGTTGAGCTGGAGTGTTTGGAGTATCGACCGATGTCTTGATGAGGTTGCTGGTGGCTTCCTCCGAGCTTGGCCTATGTCTGGCCTAGGTTGCCATTTCAAGGCATATGTGAATTCTTATGATCCTTGTGATGACCCTTGTAGAGGCTAGTGGCAGGGTCGGCCTGGGCCGACCTTGCTATGGCCGAGGGTTGATATCGCGTGTTCCCAACGTCAGCCATAATCTCGGCCGAGGTTGGTGTCTCTGGGCCGAGGTCACACTTGGGGCATATCAATCACCCCCAGCCCTTAGTCATATGTGGGAGCAGGTGTCTAAGGGATTATCATACCTCTAAGGCCTGTTCATTACGAGTTAATGCTTGTTTGACACTTGTCCAATGTTGAAGTATGCTTGCTAGGTGGGCGTGTGCTGTTAACCTCCCTTTGGGGATCCCAAGGCAATGATGGGCCTTGGGAGTTGTGCCTGAGTATTTAAGGGTTTTGAACCCTATTTCCCTTCGTTCTTCATCACTTCTCTCATTTCCAGCCAACTCGCTCCTGCAGTTTCTCTCTCTAGAAAGATCCTTGTTGAAGCTTTTGGAAGGTGGTTTTCTCGCGTCTTCTCGTCTCTTCCTCACTATTTCATCCTCAGGTAACCTTCGCCATACTTTTTCCTTCATTTTTCCTGCAATCTCCTTATTTTCTCATTTTCTGATGAGCTTCTGAGTTTCCCGGCGAGGTCACCATTATTTCAGGCGAACAATTCTTGCCAAATTTAGGTAGTTTGATCTTTTACTGCTTTACTTCACTAGGTAATCTTGTTTGTAGATTTAAGAAGTCTCCTAAGTGTAGTGTCATCCTCTGATGCTCAGACCCTTATATCAGCTTCTTGAGGAGTTCCCCTCCCTTAGAGTGAAGACTTTAGAAAAGATTAGACAAATAGAAAGAGCACAGGAGGAGGCTCGTAGGTCACAAGAGTTTCCCATTAGACCCATATTTCCACCACCTCTGAAGGTGATATATCCTGACCCCCCAGAGTTTTTCTATCAGACAAAGGTTCCTGCTGATCCCATATCGATGTCTGAGTCTGAATCTTCTACCTCAGACCCAATGTCTCTGGATTCCTTTCAGGAGGCCATGGACTTGACACCTCGGCCTGATCAGCCCCTGATAAGGCCGAGGTCTCCAGCCGAGCCTCGTCCCATAATCACTCAAGCACCTCAGCCTCTTCCTCAGAGGCTGAAGTTGTTGAGCCAAGTGTGGCTATACCACCACCACTTGACGCCATTCCTCTGTCGGCCTTCACTAGTTTCGAGTTCGCTCAGAGGTTCTCGAGTAACCCATCAACATCTACTCCGATCGACATTGAGTTGGATGATGATGATGAGACTGAGAGCGATGTCGACGTCTGTGAGGCGGCCGAGATCGAGAGTAATATTACTGAGGTAGACCTTCTCTGCTTCAGATATATGTATTCTATCAGTCCCTCAATACAGCTTAGGAGACCTCTGAGGGAGGAGAGGGCTTATCATGGCCGAGACGGCGAGATCTGCCTGTACGATAAGATGTTCAAGTTGGGGTTTCGTCTACCCATTCACCCCATTATCAAATCCATCCTTTCTTATATCAATTTGGCCCCCCCCCAGCTATCCCCTAATGCTTGGAGAGTCATAATTGGGGCCATAGTCCTATGGAAGGCTGTCCACCACTCAGACCTTCCAGTTCAGGTCTTCGTAGGTTGCTATGTCCCTTCCTCGGCCAAAAATCATCCGAGCTACTACAACTTTATAGCTCGGAAGCCTGAGAAGAAAATGCTTCAAGTAACTCAGACTTCCAACCATAATTGGAAGCCTCGGTATTTCTTTGCTTCTGGGCCATGGGAATTTGGCCCATGTGTTCCCTCATCAATTCTAGAGCCGAGGATGCCCCTGAGGTGGGGTAAAGTCACAATGTCTGCGAGGGCTGACCCTGGCCTGAGCCCATCAAACCTTCAGAAGGTGATAGCCCTTCAAGATCAGGGGGTACATGGTCTGTTCATTAAGTTCGAGCACTTGATGACTCCCCACTTCCTCTCTGGGACAGGTCTAGGTGGAAGTCCCCTCGCCGAGATTGGTAAGCATTTTTGTTTTTAAGTTTAACCTCTGAGTTTATTCATGTCTGATTATCTAACTCAGATCTACTAATTTTTTTCAGAGCGACCACATGACATTTCAAACGAGCTTTGGGAGATGGTTGCACCCAGCTTGACGAGACTTGCCGAGAAAGCAAGCCTTAACGCTCCTCCCCCAGCTCCCTCTGCCTCTAAGCCCCCAGCCACAAAAAAGAGGGCTCCAGAAGGTCATGCCCCTGAGGATCAGAGGCCGAAGAAGAAGACTGCTGACGCTGCCATCCCCATCTCTTCAGCTGACGCCCTGTCGGCTCGTCTGGATCAGTTAAAAATAACTGACAGTATAGTCGGCCACAGTCTTCAGGCCTTAGATGCCTTCGGCTCCACAATGACCAAGGCTGACAAACGCTTCTTCAGGTCACTGGACACCCCACTGTTGGTTGAGTTAGGCATTCACATATCCATTCAGGTATGACTTGATCTTTCTGATTGTTCTTCACCCAAGTGTAACATCTGATTGTTCTCCAGCTCATTCATTATCACAAAATATGCAGGGCCTGGCAGCGATGCACCACTTGTCCAACTGGACTCTGAGGAAATTTCCCCTCATCCAAAAGGGGCAAGAGGCCGAGAGAGTCCAGAGCGCTCTGAACGCAGAGATTGACCGTCTCAAATCTGAGCTGAAGGATTCTGAGAAAAAAGTGAACGGGTTGGAGTAGGACATCTCCCAGCTCGGCAAGGATCACGCTGCAGCACTGAAGGCTAAGGACGACATTCTGCAGCAGAAAGTCAACTCAGCTGTCAGGGCCGCCCTTGATGACACCTCTGAGAAGATAATTTATGACTATAAGTCCTCTGATGAGTTCATGGGCTTTGGCTTTGAATACCTTGAAAGAGGTATCAATGCCACTATTAAATGGGCTGACGTTAGGGAGAGAGAGGCCGGCACTCTGAAGGCCTCTGATTTCGTTGGTCTCGGCTTTGCTGATCCTCAGTTTGCCCAGGCTCTTCAGGAGGTTGAGGAAGAGGCTGCCGCTCCTGTCGAGACTGCTACGTTGGAGGGCAACGAGGTTGGAGGGGCAGACCAACGTGATGATGCGACCGAGGTGACCAATCAAGCCGAGGATGTCAACGTTCCCCCTTCAAACCCTTAGGATTTTTTTATCATTGTTTGTAACTCATTGTATTATGGAGCTTGTCTGTAATAGTTGAACATCTTATTATTTCTGAATATATATCAACCTCTGATGAGGACCATCTTCACTTTCTTTTCATTAAATGTCATGTGATGCTTTTCATTCTTAGTTCCATTGTAATGGTGTCTGCTAAAAATAAATTTGTAATCTGAGCTTCAACCTTTGAAGTCCTCTTTCTAAGCTTGTCTTTTTGCAATGGTCTTGTTTAAACTCAACTAATGGTCCTGAGCTCAGACCTCGTCGCCACTGAATGGTGTTATGAAGGTCTGAGGTCATCGCCTAAGATGTTATCCCCATAATTAGTCTCACCAAATTAATGATGTTAAAGGTCTGAGGTCATCTATAATGGTGTCTGATCTCAGACCTCATCACCACTGAATGATGTTATGAAGGTCTGAGGTCATCACCTAAGATGTTATCCTCATAATTAATCTCACCAAATTAATGATGTTAAAGGTCTGAGGTCATCTATTATGGTGTCTGAGCTCAGACCTCGTCACCACTGAATGGTGTTATGAGGGTCTGAGGTCATCACCTAAGATGTTATCCTCATAATTAATCTCACCAAATTAATGATGTTAAAGGCCTGAGGTCATCTATTATGGTGTCTGATCTCCGACCTCTTCACCACTGAATGGTGTTATGAGGGTCTGAGGTCATCACCTAAGATGTTATCCTCATAATTTATCTCACCAAATTAATGATGTTAAAGGTCTTAGGTCATCTATTATGGTGTCTGATCTCAGACCTTATCACCACAATGGTGTTATGATGGTCTGAGGTCATCACCTAAGATGTTATCCCCATAATTAGTCTCACCAAATTAATGATGTTAAAGGTCTGAGATCATCTATTATGGTGTCTGAGCTCAGACCTCGTCACCACTGAATGGTGTTATGAGGGTCTGAGGTCATCACCTAAGATGTTATCCTCATAATTAATCTCACCAAATTAATGATGTTAAAGGTCTGAGGTCATCTATTATGGTGTCTGATCTCAGACCTCGTCACCACTGAATGGTGTTATGAGGGTCTGAGGTCATCACCTAAGATGTTATCCTCATAATTAATCTCACCAAATTAATGATGTTAAAGGCCTGAGGTCATCTATTATGGTGTCTGATCTCAAACCTCGTCACCACTGAATGGTGTTATGAAGGGCTGAGGTCATCACCTAAGATGTTATCCCCATAATTAATCTCTGATCTAAGAATGAAGCAATAACTGTCATGGGAACTGATATTTATTAATAACCTCTTCATAATAAGATGGTACATTTACATAAAACTCTATGCAACATCATATATAATATCTCTTTAGGTGATCATCATTCCATGGGTTAGTGAAACGTTCTCCTTCTAGGTTTTCTAGCCTGTAAGTGCCAGGCACAACCTCTTCTGTCACTTTATAGGGGCCATGCCAGTTTGGGTGAAGCTTATTTTCTTTCTATAGGGTCTTCTTTAGCACTCGATCTCCCACTGCAATGGGTTTTGGCTTCATCCTCTGGTTGTAGAATTTCGCTGCCCTCTGCTAGTAGGCTGCTTGTCTGACCTCTGCGTCCTCTCTTCTTTCTTCGATAAGATCTAGGTCTAGCCTCCTCTCTTCCCCATTATTGTCAGGGTCATAGGTCTGAATCCGATGAGTTGGGAGTCCTACCTCCGTTGGTATGACGACCTCTGAGCCATGTGCCAGCATGAACGGGGTTTCTCCTGTTGGTGTCCTTGTCGTGGTCCTGTAGGCCCATAACACAGCATAGAACTCTTCAGTCCATCTTCCCTTCGCATCTTCTAACCTCTTCTTGATTCCATCCAGGATAGTTTTGTTTGTGACCTCGGTCTGACCATTTACCTGAGGTCGGCCAAGAGATGAGAAGAATTGCCTAATCCCTACTCTTAGGCAATACTTTTCTAAAGAGGAGTTCTTGAACTGGGTCCCATTGTCCGAGATGAGGGTGTTTGGGAGGCCATATCTGCATATGATATTCCTCCAAATAAATTGGAAGGTATTCTGCTCTGTGATTATTACCATCGGCTCTGCCTCCACCCACTTTGAGAAGTAGTCTATGGCAACTATCAAGAATCTATAGTTGTTGGCGGCTCTTGGTAGGGGTCCTACTAAGTCAATCCCCCATACTGCAAATGGCCATGGAGAGGTGATTGACGTCATAGGCTGATGGGGCTGATGAGGGATGGTGGCGAATCTCTGACATTTATCACACCTCTTTACGTAAGCTGCGGCGTCCTTGGACAAAGTTGGCCACCAGTACCCCTGAGTGATGATTCTCATGGCCAAGGGTCTTCCCCCTATATGGCTAGAGCAAGAACCCTCATGAACCTCCTGTAAGACCCGGGGAACTTCCGTGGGATGCACACATCTGAGGAGAGGTAACAGAAATCCCTTTTTGTATAAGACGTCTCCTATCATCGAGAACTTGGCAACCCTATATCTAAATTTTCTCCTCTCTAGCTTGGACTAAGGTAGCTCTCCCCCTTTAATATACCTGACGAGGGGGTCGATCCACGAGTCTCCTAGGTTCAAATTGTGACACGGGTTACATACCTCTTCTTCCTCGATGGTTGCCTTTCTCAAGACCTCGATCGGAATGGTCCTTCCAACATCTGTCTTCATTGTCGAGGCCAGCCTTGCCAATGCATCTGCGTGATTGTTACTTAGTCGAGGCACTCTCTTCAGTTTTGCCTCTTCAAAATATTCTAACAACCTTCTTACTCTCTTTAAGTACTTGGCCATCCTTTCATCTTTGGCCTCATAGATCCCCAGTACTTGATTGACAACCAACCTTGAGTCGCTGTGGAGTAGGATTCGCTTTACGCGAAGAGTTGTTGCTAATAAGAGACCTGCTATCATGGCCTCATACTCGGACTCGTTGTTTGAGGCCTGGAAGTTGAACCTCGGGGCGTATTCAATGTTTGCACCATCCGGAGCCGAGAGTATCAACCCCGCACCGCTTCGACTGTCGCAGGAAGATCCATCAACGAAGAGGCTCCAGACGTCTATATCTGATGAAAAATCTCCTTCTGTCATGACTCCTTATTTGAAGAGATATCGATCCTCCTCGTCCTCCGTAATTCTGCTCATAACTTTTTTGGATGCGACCTCTTCCAAATTTCGAAAGACACTTAGAGTCGTCTCTTCCTCCTCTCGGAAGACAATGGGGTTTGTCTCTTCCATGCCCCCCAGGCCTTTCTCTACCTCGGCCTCTTCCCATGTGAACTCAGTAACAAAATCTGTAAGGGCCTGCCCTTTGATGGCTGTCTTAGGTTGGTAGGCAAGATCGTACTCCCCCAACTCGATAGCCCAGGTCATCAACCTCCCGGATTTCTCAGGTTTATGCAGGACCTGTCTTAGTGGGGAGTCAGTGAGGACTACCATGGAGTGAGCTTGGAAGTAGGGCTTCATTTTTCTTGAAGCATGTATCAGGGCATAGGACAACTTTTCCATGCGAGGGTAATTCTGTTCAGCCCCTTGAAGGGCTTTACTATTGAAATACACAGGCCTTTGGATTCCATCGTCTTCCTGTATTATAGCCGCACTGATGACTGATACGGAGACTGCCAGATACACATATAACTTTTCTCCTACGACGGGTCGAGATAGCAATAAGGGGGATCCCAAGTAAGATTTGAGTTGGTTGAAGGCTTTTTCACACTCTTCGTCCCATTGGAAGGCCTTTCTTAGAACTTTAAAGAATGGAAGACACTTATCCGTTGCCCTAGAAACAAACCTGTTAAGGGCAGCCACTCTCCCCATAAGTCTTTGGACATCCTTGATACTCCTAGGAGTCTTCATGTCAAGTAATGCCTTGATTTTCTCAGGGTTTACTTCAATTCCTCTCTGGTTAACGATGAATACCAGGAACTTCCCAGCTCCTAATCCGAAGACACACTTTGCTGGGTTGAGTTTCATTCTGTATGAGTCCATAACATCGAAGGTCTTCTCAAGGTCTACTACGTGAGTGCAAGCTTTCAAGCTCTTTGTTAGCATATCGTCTACATACACCTCCATAGTCTTACCTATTTGATCTTCGAACATCTTATTGACAAGACGTTGGGACTTTGCCCCTGCATTTTTCAGACCGAAGGGCATCACTTTGTAGCAGTACATCCCTTTGTCAGTTGTGAAGGCTATCTTCTCAGAGTCTTCAGCATCCATGAAGATTTGGTTATAGCATGAATACGCATCCATGAAGCTCATGAGCTCGTGTCCCGACATCGTGTCCACCATCTAATCTATCCGAGGTAAGGGATAGCTGTCTTTTGGACAAGATCTGTTCAGGTCAGTAAAATCCACACACATTCTCCACTTCCCATTGGCCTTAGGCATGATGACTGCATTTGAAAGCCAATCCGGATAGGTAACTTCTCTTATGAACTCGGCCTCTTACAACTTTTTTACCTCTTCTCGGATGACGTCGTATTTCTCCCTAGAGTAGACTCTTCATCTCTGTTTGATAGGCTTGGCATCTCTGGTCACGTTGAGCTTGTGACTCATCACCTCAGGGTCGATGCCAGGCATGTCTGCGTGACTCCATGCGAAGACACTCTGTCTCCTCCTGAGGAAGTTTATCAGCTCTTCCTTGGTTCTTGGCTCTAGGGCTTTACCGACCTGGACGGTTTTTTCCGGCTCGTCCTCATTGAGGACGATGGATTCTACCTCTTCCGCGGCCTCTCCCTTCTTCAACTTTGTTTCATCTCTTGGGTCAAGAGTGTCAATGCTATAAGTGGTGGTTGCCCTCTTATGGGCTTCACTCTCTTCGGTCGAGTTGAAGTAACATTCACGCGCTGTGGTCTGGTCACCTTGCACTTCCCCTACTCCATAAGGAGTCAAGAATTTTAGCATCTGATGGACCGTCGACGGCACAGCTTCAAACTCTTTAAGAGCCCCCTTCCTATGATGAGGTTATAGGCCGAGAACACGTTCTCGTCCATGACGAAGAAATTTATCTTCTTGGTCCCTCTTAGGCCATTCATCACCCATCCGTACATCCATCTCATACATGCCCAAGGGGTGGACCTCTTCACCACTGAAGCCTATCAATGGGTGATGATAGGGCACCAGCCTTGCTCTGCTAAGACCTAGGCTCTTGAAGCAAGGCCAAAACATCACGTCCACTGAGCTCCCCCCATCTATGAGGATCCTCTGCACCTCGCACCCATGCACCCTTGTTGTTATGACCAGAGGGTCATCATGGGGGGCTAAGATACCATTGAAGTCGAGTCTAGAGAACCCCACTACGAGGGTGTCCATGTCTACTTTTATCCTCTTCTGCACTGTATCGGAAGACGTTAGATTCACAACTTCAAGATTGGCCACTGACCTGGCCTCTGCTACACGAGCCTTCCTATCAGCTACTTCAGAGCCACCTCCTGTAAATCCTCTACATATGGTGTTAACACCAAAGGAGATCGTACCGACCCTCTTCACCGGGGTGTTGTCATCTTTTGTCGGAAGATTCGGATCGTCTTCGTCATCTCCTTCTGAATCATCGTCTCTTCTGGTCGGGACATTGTCATGGCATCTGTCATTTCTCCATTTCTTAGGGTCATCTCTTCCACCCTTTGGAGCCTTACCATCCACATACTTCCTCAGCTTTCCAGATTTTAACATCTTTTCAATCTCATCTTTTAAAGCGAAGCATCTATCCGTGACATGGCCATGATCCCGGTGGAACTCGCACCATAAGTTTTTGTTCCTCTTATGTGGTGGGGCCTTCAGTTTCTATGGCCATCTCAGAGTCCTGTCAGTCTTAATCTCATTGAGGATGTGCTCGCAGCTTACAGTCAGAGGTGTATAGTGAGCGAACTTGTCATCACCCGACCTCTTCTTCCCATCTTTCTTGCTTTGGGACTTTCCACTGCCACCGCGGTTCGCATCCTCATACTTGGTGGCCATTGCCTCTTCCGCATTCATTACTTTCCATGCGATTGCCAACAGCTCCTCTATAGACCTAGGGGGTCTTCCGCCAGTTTCCACAATAGCTTTCCCTTCTGGAGGCCTCCTATAAGGGCGGTCATGGCTATGTTCTCTTCATAATCTTCGACTTCCAATTTTTCTTTGTTGAATCTTGCTATGTAGTCTCTTAGTCTCTCACCCTTGGCCTGCTTGACATATAGCAGGTGGGTAGTCTTCTTTTGAGGCCTCACCCTAAAGCAGAAGTTGTGGATGAATTGCTCAGCCAAGCCTTTGAAGTTCTCAATTGAGTTCTTCGGAAGGGAGGTGAACCAACTGTGAGCTTCCCCTGTCAAGGTCCCAGAGAAGGCCCTACACTTCATCTCATCGGGTATCGAGTAGATGTCTGCTGCCGAATTGTACATTTTGATATGATGCACATGGTTAGTGCTGCCATCATACTTGGGAGACACCGTAGGAGGCTTGAACTTAGCTGGGGTTGGGAACCCCACTATCCTAGCCACAAATGGGGAGCCCTCTGAGTAACCCCTTTGTAATGGGTCCCTTCTTTTAATGAGGTCTCCTATCTTCTTCTCAAGGCATTGGATAGAATAATTCTATGGTCTTCTGCCATCGACTTGGCCGAGGTTATCCCCTGCCACATCCCTGGGATGGACCGAGAGTTCCCCTACCACGACACGTCGGCTGTTGACCTCTTCCTGTTCCCTGCCTCTTCTTTCACAGTGTCGGCCTTGGTCTGGCCGACCCTGCCTGTTCCCTCTCTGAGAGCCTGTTGCGCTCCTTGATCTCGACAGTCTCTGTCTTAGGTCATTCATCGGGCCCAGTCTCTCAAAGGCCGACCCTCTGCTCAACCTATCAAAGGCTGACCCTCTTTGTTGGGCCTCTTCACCTCTTTGGCCGACACAACCTTGACTTTGCCTAAGAGGCCGTACAGTGTTATTTGACACCTCATACGGCTCCCAGCAGTCTTCCGGGGCTTCTTCCGCCTCTAGATCATAATACCTGTCCTCTGGGTAAGGGTTTCCCTGCTTCCCCAGGCGCAAGCGCCTAGGGTCAGCAACGTCCCTTCTCCGTTGGGGTGCAGGCTGGTCCTTCATTGGTGCTTGGGGTAGTCCCTGGCGTCAGGATGAGGCTGAATTGCCGCCGGAGTGATCATGTCCGGTGAGACTCCAGGTGGCCTCCTCATAGTTTGGCTGAGCTGTGCAAATTGCTCCTGTATGGCTTGTTGTGTTGCAGCTAAAGATCTCAAGGCTGCAGCTACCTCCGCCATTTTGGACTGGGGGCACCTGACTGGAACTAGGCCCTCCACCTCCAGGTGGCGGAAGAGGCGGTGGTAAGTCTGGTGCCATATGTTCGCTATAGATCTTGAGTAGCAGATGAGCTTAGTACCTCACAGGACCTCTTTCAATGGTGAAATGGCTCCGCGCTAGGGGGAGGCCTGGTTCACTACTAGAGTCTCCGGCGAGGTTAAGCAGAAAAATAGGAAGAGATAGCTTCTCTTCCCACAGACAGCGCCAAAATGATGATGCCGGAATCAGTACCACCAGATAAGGTGTTTTCAAGCTCAATCTAAGAACAACAAGGGCAGCATAGTTATGTAAAAGGTAAGAGAATGAGATGAGGAGAAGAGGAGAGAGCACCAGGATATAAGTGGTTCAGCCTAACTTGGCCTATGTCCACTGTGTGTGTGTGTAACCTCACTGTAATAAGGCACTAATGGCCGTGGATACAATCTCTCAAGCTTTCTCTCTCTATTGTGTATCTAGACAGAGTTTCAGCTAGGGTTCAATATCTGGGGGTCCTTTGCAAGGTAGAGGATGACCTCTATATATAGTATCTAGGGGGTGTAATGTACCCCCCATGCATGCAATGAGAATGTGTGTGTTTGCATCACCAATATGGGAAAGCCATCTGTCACTGTCACATGTAGAGAATGATGATGCAATATTCTCCCCACGTGTGGGGAATAATCTTGTTATAACTGATTTGTGTCCACGTGCCCTTATCCAAATATCAACCGATGCTCGGCGATCGCGCCTGGGGTATGACCTCGGCCTGGGGGAGGCCATGGTTGATAAGTCTAGGTACCTATTCAGTCCGAGTATTCCATGGAGGTCTCGGCCTAATCCCAGCCGAGACAATGGACAAGGTCGGCCTAATCCCAGCCGAGACAATGGACGAGGTTGAGCTGGAGTGTTTGGAGTATCGACCGATGTCTTGATGAGGTTGCTTGTGGCTTCCTGCGAGCTCGGTCTATGTCTGGCCGAGGTTGCCATTTCAAGGCATATGTGAATGCTGCTGATCCTTGTGATGACCCTTGTAGAGGTTGGTGGCAGGGTCGGCCTGGGCCGACCTTGCTATAGCCGTGGGCTGATATCGCGTGTTCCCAATGTCGGCCATAATCTCGGCCGAGGTTGATGTCTCTGGGCCGAGGTCACACTTGGGGTATATCACGGGGTATTACATACTTCCCCCTAATAACAAAATTTCATCCCGAAATTCGGAACTAAAAAGTACCTGGTAAAAATAACTCTGGATAACGCTCGCGCATCTCATCCTCGCGCTCCCATGTGGACTCCTCAGCATTATGATGCCGCCACTGAACACGTACTAATGGTACTATCTTTTACCTCAGTTTTCGCTCGCTTCGGTCCAAAATAGCAATCGGCCCCTCATCGTAGGAACTATTAGGCTGGAGATCGATGTCTTCCAAAGCAATGTGAGTATGGGCCAAATCATCCCTAAGGTATTTCCTTAGCGAGGAGATATGGAACACATCATGAATCCTATGCAAGTGCTCCGGTAACCCCAGTCTATACGCAACTGGCCCAATCCGCTCGATGATAGGAAATGGCCCCACATACCTCGGTGCCAGTTTTCCCTTCTTCCCAAAACGCATAATCCCCTTCATAGGAGATACTCTGAGTAAAACCTGTTCCCCCACTTTGAATTCTCTGAAGAACCTCTTGGCATCAACATAGCTCTTTTGCCGATCCTGAGCTACCCAAATGCGACTCCGTATCAATTCTATCCTTACCGAAGTATCCTGAATCAATTCCAGCCCAAGGAGTTTGTTATCCCCCATTTCTAACCAACATGCTGTGGAATGACAAGGTCTACCATACAACGCCTCAAATGGAGCCATGCCAATGGTGAACTGGTAGGAGTTATTATAAGCAAACTCCACCAGTGGAAGGTACTGCTCCCATCCACCCTCAAAATCTATGATGCACATACGCAACATGTTCTCCAATATCTGATTTGTACGCTCGGTCTGCCCATCGGTATACGGGTGATAAGCCGTACTCAACCGTAATTCAGTGCCCATGGCCTCCTGGAAACTCTCCCAAAACCGTGAAATGAATATCTTGTCTCGGTCAGACATGATATTTAGAGGCACACTATGAAGTCTCACTATTTTCGAAATGAAAATCTGGGCATACTGTCCCGTAGTGTAGTCTGTCCTTACGGGTAGAAAATGAGCAACTTTGGTCAAACGGTCCACAATTACCCAAATGGAGTCGTGACCCCTCTGTGACATAGGTAACCCCGTGATAAAGTCCATGGATATGCTCTCCCATATCCACGTTGGAACCTCTAATGGCTGTAGAAGTTCTGCCGGTTTCTGATGATTGACTTTTACCAGCTGACAAGTGGCGCATTTAGAAACAAACACGACAATATCTCTCTTCATCCCGCTCCACCAATACTGACGTCTCATGTCTTGGTACATCTTATCCCCACCAGGGTGTACCGTGAACAGTGAGCCGTGCTACTCTGGTATCACCTCGTGTCGCAAGTTTTCCCCTTCCGAAATGACTAGTCTCCTATTGAAGCGTAATCCCTCGTCTGAGCTAACGGTATAGGACTCGGCTCCCTCTGCTAGTAATCGAACTATCTGCTCTTGACAGGACGAGTCATTTTCCTGGGCCTTTACCACTCTTGTAACAATCTGCGGTGTAACAGTCATCACAGACATGAACGATCGGGCCACTGCGTCCTGGTGTCCCAACTCCTTCCACTTTTCTTTCCACACCTCGACCACCTCATTTACTGGCCTACGGCTCAACGCGTCTACTACCACGTTAGCCTTCCCCGGGTGATATTGGATATCAAACTGATAATCCTTCACAAACTCAAGCCACCGTCTTTGACGTATATTCAACTCCTTCTGCGTGAAGAGGTACTGTAGAGACTTGTGGTCCATGAATAATCGAAACTTCTCCCCCAGGAGATAATGTCTCCAAATTCAAAGGGAAAATACAACTGCCACTAACTTCAAGTCATGGGTGGGGTAATTCCTCTCGTGAGGCTTAAGCTTACGGGAAGTATAAGCTATGGCCTGACTCTCTTGCTGCAGTACACCTCCGAGTCCTTACAAGGACGCATCGGTGTAGACTAGATACTCAACTCCCGGTCTGGGCAACGCTAACACAGGTGCTGAGTTCAACTTGTCCTTCAACTCATCGAATGCCAATATACAGGCATCACTCCAGATAAATGGCACACCTTTGTGAGTCAGATGTGTCAAAGGACCCGCTATCTTTGAGAAACCCCGAATAAACCTCCTGTAGTATCCTGCTAGGTCCTAGAAACTATGGATCTCAGTCGGTGTCGTGGGCTGTCCCCACTCCCTCACCGCGAACACCTTCCCCGGATCTACCGATATCCCCCGATCTGAAATGATATGCTCCAAAAACTGAACCTCCTTCAGCCAAAACCCACACTTCTCATACCTTGCATACAGCTCGTTCTGACGTAGCGTCTGTAAAACCTGTCTCAAATGCTTAGCGTGCTCCTCTTCTGTCTGGGAGTAAACCAGAATGTCATCAATAAAGACAATGACGAACTGGTCTAGGAACTCTCTGAACACCCTATTCATTAAGTCCATAAACACGGCTGGAGCGTTGGTCAAGCCAAAAGGCATAACCCGAAACTCGTAGGAACCATATCTCGTCAAGAAAGCAGTCTTCGAGACGTCCTGTTCCCTGATACGGAACTGATGGTATCCTAATCGCAAATATATCTTTGAGAAGAAAGAAGCTCCTCTCAGCTGGTCTAATAAGTCCTCAATTCGGGGCAATGGATACTTATTTCGTATCGTGACCTTATTCAACTCTCGGTAATCTACACACAACCTCAACGATCCATCCCTCTTCTTTACGAACAACACAGGGGCACCCCACGTTGAAGTACTCCTTCGGATAAACCCCTGACCCAACAACTGCTCAATCTGATCCCGTAACTCTCACATCTCTGCTGGATCCATACGGTAAGGTGTGCGGGCAATAGGCCGAGTGCCCGGCGTCAAATCGATCACAAAATCTATCTCTCTACTCGGAGGTAGTCCAGGTATATCCTGAAATACATCGGCAAACTCCCTAACAACTGGAATCGCATCGAGTGGTATCACCACTTCCTTAGAGGTCTCCTCCTCTATATAGTACAAGTGAGTGGACGATCCTCCCTCAGGGCGAGGCATCGCCACTAAAAACATCTCATGTTCGGGATTAGCAAAAATAATACTCCTACTAAAATAGTTAATTATGGCTCGGTACGCAACTAGCCAATCCATACCCATAATCGCATCGTACTCAGTCATCTTTAACACTAACATATCAGCGGGTAAAGTAAACTTCCCAATCTCTATACCCACACCTCTATAAATAAGGGAAATCACAGAACCCCTACTCAACGGTGAATCTACACAAGTAATCGTGCTCCCGGCGGTGTCTAATAACCCAATAGTGCGTGCAAATCTCATGGAAATGAAATAATGTGTGGCCCCCGTGTCAAATAAAATACGCCCCATAGTCTCCTGAATAGAGAACATACCCTCAATGGTCGGTGGATCCTGTGGGGATGCGGCATGCTGTAGCTGATACACTCTCCCATACTGGAGTTGTCCCTGTTGGACTGTGACCGCTGGAATGGGTGGTAGTGCTTCCATCTGTGGTGGTGCTGGGAGGGCGGCGAGAAACATAGGCCTCTGTGGATCATGTCGAGCACCCTGCTGCTGCTGCTGTGGGGCCCTGCCCTATCAGGACAATCCTGGCGTTTGTGACCAGTCTTTCCACAAACAAAACACTTCCCCGGGAAGTTTCCCCCTCGTTGTCCCTGCTTCCCTCGGCCCTGGTGGCCGTTACAATTCCTCCCCTGGCCATGCTGGCCCTGCTGCTGCTGACCATTCTGACCCTGCTGGCCCTGATGGACGTTCTGACCCTGATGGCCCTGCCTGAAACCTCCCTATCCACTTTTGAAACCCCCATATCTGAATCTCTTAGGATCCCCCTGTTGGGAACCCTGGTCACCCTGCATGTACTGTCCCTAAGCAGATTGTGCCCCGCTGGCACCATTTCCCCCGGTCCTGCCCTGTTGGCTGGACTCCCCCGATCTCTTGCTCTCAGACATGTGGAAGCGATGATCTTGGCAGTGAAGTAATGCAGCGTTAACCACATCAGAATAAGTGGCGAACGAGAGATTCCCCAACAAGTGTTGACGGATCCTCCAAGTCAATCCATCCGTGAACTTCTGAATTTTCTTCTCCTCAGTCGGAATCTCATCAGGAACAATGTTCAAGAGATTGGTAAACTCAGCCTCATACTCGGCTATGGTACTCCCCTCCTTCTTGAGGTTCATCAATTTCCTCCTCATTTCAGTGTGAACAGCTAACGGAAAATATTTACGATCGAACTGCACCCAGAACTCCTGTATAGTGAGGGCGTCCCTCTCCTCTGTGATGGTAATGGACTCCCACCACTGCAATGCAGATCCTACTAGCTTGAAAGTAGCCAGTATCTGCTTCTGAACATCTGTGCACTCGTACATCCTTAAGTGCCTCAGAATATCCTTCCTCCACTGACTGGATACCACAACATCGGAGCTACCTGCAAACTCCGGAGGGTGTGCTTTCTGAAAAGCATCACGGATGCATTCCCAAGTAGACGAGAATGCATGAGCCTGAACTGGAGCGGCTACCGGCGCCTGGGGTGGTGCCTGCTGTACAACGGCTAGGGCGGCATTTACCGCTTGGGCTACAATAGCTGCAATCTCGGCGGCATTCATAGTGCCCTGAACTGGTGCAGGCTGTGTCTCTGGCGGTGCATCCCAAGGAACTCGCTGCGCACGTCGTGGAGGCATCTGAAATGAGAGTAAAATCTTATAAGTTCGCAGTTCTTAACTCAAAATAGCTGAAGAGCAAAGCATACACAAAAGAATACAACAGTCCTAAAATATAGGGCTCTATATCAAAGAAAGCTCAGCGGAAACATAACAAGCCGTACAGATCCTAAGGATACTAGAACCTCATGCTCTGATACCACCTGTGACACCCCGACTAATTAAATACCGGGTAGCTACTCCTTTATTAAATTAATACAAAATGCCAAATTGGTTCAGTTCATAGCATCAATGTCGAAAATATTTTAATATTTACTAACCACCTAGTATTTCAAAACTGAGTTGACCATTTTAAATAAATCCGATTAACATGCAATAAATGAATTATGAAAAGTTAACATAACCAACACAATATAGTCACAATAGAATAACCATCCAATAATAATGAGTCTAGAGGAAAGCTCCTCGCAACAAACCAAAATCCGAAATAAAGAAATATAAAGTCTGCATCACTAAAATTAAGTACAACCCAAAGTCTGAAATAGCTGAATAAATAAGATGTCTCTAAAAGTAATGAGGGACATGCCCAACAAATGATAAAAATTGATTATGGAGTCAAGATCGAAGATGGAGGCGTCTACTGTCAAGGTCCTGTAACTTCCACAGCAACTACAGCACGTCACCTGAAAAGAACTCCTATGCATGGCGTCCTTGTGGCTGGGCACCTAAAAGGTTTTTGCAAAAATAGATTTGAAAGCAAACGGGTCAGAGCCCGATTGTGAAAATAATTTAAAAATATGCAAGTGTTTAATATCATTAAACAGTGAATATAAATTACATGATAGTGTGTTCACTCACATGAGTTCCTCACCTCTCAACTAGTTGTGCACTCCTATCGTACCCGTACCCATTCTAGTTGCTCCCATATCTATCTAGTCCAACGCTAAATCTAACATTTCTATGTGATATCCAATTCAAATCCCAACATCCTCTATTTAATAGAGTATTGTACCTTATTACACAATTTTCCCACTTTAGCACTACAATTTATTATAAATCTTACATTTTCACTTTACAAACCGTTGCTATTACTGATACTCACAATTATTCACGACAATTCATTTCAATTAACAGTATATTATTCTCACCATAAATATACAATACTAGCTCCCCGAGACTAAGCTGCGGTGCACACATACTCTTCTATCAAATCCCGGTACATCACATACATGAGGACAACGTATTCCGAATCTCCCAGGAAACGTTTCATTAACAACAATCACAAACAATGGAGGCGAACATAGTTCACATCACATGGGTCACGCACATACGTACGCTCCCATGATCAGCAGACTTATTAACTTCTCAATAAGCCCTTCTATGACCTATGTCCTCGAGGTACCAATCTAAATCCCCCCCGTAGGCACACAAAGATTAGATGGCCCTAAACGAACGCCAACCTCCATGATAGCAAGTACAGTAGGTATGTCATACACAGATAATTACATATACTAAGCATTCTCACATCTTAGATATTACAATATTTTTATTAGTGGTATACTTCTCGTTCTTATACCAACACTTAGTGTTATACAAATCACAAGTCCCCGATTTATATGTATTTAAGTTATCAATTATCCTCACTTCGTGATTAGTCACTCGCGTCCTAATCCACAAGTGTCATTCGGTTCAAGGCACTATTCTAAATTTTACTCCTCAATGTACCCCAATCTCCCAACTATACCCACTAGTTAATAAGGGAAAGTTATCTCACCATTTAAATAAGTCTACGGAATACTAGAAATCAAATCAGGTCAAAAAGGCCATTCTGTCAACTCGTTAGAAGTCTCGTTCGAACGAGTTCGTTCGAACGAGTTCGTTCGAACGAAGGGCTTCGAACGAAATACCTGCTCGTTAGAAGTCATACTGTCATCTCGTTAGAAGTTCGTTCAAACGAGGTCGTTCGAATGACCTGGGCAGGTCTTCTAACGAGATGGCAGTTTCAGCCCAGAAATTCCCAAATCTGATTTTCTTAATTCTTCTCTCCTCTAAATCCACCCTAAGACCATCCAAATTATGTTTTAACGTTTATAAATCATTTCTAATAACCCTAGATCTGCACTTATTGAAAGGTCATGGTGAATGGTAGAACCACCAATATAAAATTCAACAACTCCAGTTGGTGCCATTACGCGAACCGCTTTTGATGATTGAAAAAATTCTGAAACTGAGCGTACGAGGGTACTTATGAGAGTGGATATCCCAGTTCCTGCTCCGCTACATATGATTAGTTTAATGGGTCTTCAATTTTTTCAGTGAGTTTACAATCAGATCATGAGCTAATCATTGTTCTACCGATAACTCAATTTATGGGACAACAAGAGTAACGTTAAAAATTTCAGTAACAGAATATTCTCCAACACACAAATAATTGCGAATGAGTTTTCTTTCCATATCAAGGTTGGGATATCGACATAAGGATTTTGATCATGCACAAAATGTAGTGTCGCATCAAAACGCTAATCATTGAGTTCGTTTCGCCTACTTAATACAAAACCTAAATTTGACTGCACTTGCGATACAAGTATAGAGGTAAGTCGGGTATCAAATCCATAGGGAGTGTTCGACAGATTTTAATCGGATTATTAATTCAGGAATAAAAGTGCAAAAGGTGATGTGTGCTAGTAAATAAAAGAAAAGAGAGAAGTTAAGTCTAAATAAAGGTAAAGCAAGGATCGGGATAACATCCAACCATACGAATCGAAACAACTATTAGTCAGAATTCTGGCTCGAGAGCAATTTAATCGAGCATTACCAATTAATCATAAACTTCACGCAATAAGGAATTTAAGCCAAAGTTGCTTGAATAAACATTTAATCAAAAATTGGTCGCACGCGAATTAAATTCAGATTATCGCTATAAACACTAACGTTGCATGACAGAGAAAGTTAAATGCGTAATAATCCAACTTTAATACGCGCGGGTTCAATTAAATGCAATTCTACACAAAACCTAATTTTTGGAGCTCGGGGCCCGTTAATGGAGGAACGATATCCCGACCCTATTTATCTAAGGGTACATCATGATTAAACTAAATTACAACTAATTGAACTAGGAAAGCAGGAAATAAAGCAAGTAAACTAATTAACAAAGCATGAAACTAAGTTACAAAGCAAGAATTCAACAAGAACAACTATATTAATGGAGTGGGGTGAAGAAAAGTTTAACTTACAAACACAAATGGGTGTCAACCAAATGAGGAAGAAGAAAGAGCTCTCAAAAACCATAAACCCTAACCTAAAACTAATTAAAACTGAATTTATATTTATTACAACAAAAATCCCTTATATAGTAAGTTGGGAGAAAAATAAACAAGAAAGAAAATAAAAGGGAAAATATCTCAGAAAACAGGGGATCGATCGATCGATCCCTTTGATCGATCGATCGATCAATCAAATATCAACCCACTGTCTCAGGTCGATGTCAAAATTCTAAAGGATCGATCGATCGATCAAGTAGGGCTGCTTCTCTTTTCCTCCAGTTTTTTCATGTTTGGAATTCCATTTCGCTAGAAACGCCGTAACTTCTTCGTTAGGGATCGGAATCGTGCACTGTTCACAGCCACGTGAAGCTTGTGAGGAGGGATACAACTTCCATGAAGATGATGGGCCACATGCCCAAAATATGAATTGACTAAAATGTCCTTGAACGTGCGATTGCGTACGGAACTTGAGTGGAATGCGTCCGAACTCCATACTTAGTACCTAAATACCTACAAAAGCCTAATTATACCTCATATATCATGTTAACAATATAAACCGAGGTTGTCTGGTTAATGAGCATAAATATATGGAATAAGATACCCGAGGGGGCTAATAACGCGTATGTTAACGGATGAAATACGCAATATTTGCGTATTATCACACCCCCTAACTTACACATTGCTAGTCCCTAGCATTGAAATAGGATGCAACAAGAACTACAAGCAAACCAAAAGAAGGAGATAGTACAAATGTATGGTATAGCATAAGGCCACTTTCCCTGGCGATTCGATTGCATTTAGCGTATGCTATAAGCCGTTAAATCCCTAGGTTACCCTAGTGGACGAGTGTTATCTCGTGAGGGTTTTCAGGGATGAAACCCACAAACATCATACAGTTTCCTCAAAATATGCCCAATCACATGCGACAAACTCAACAATACGAACAAGATTTCAACATGTTATTAGCATAGCAAACGAATTCACGTGAAAAGTCCGTAGTTATTAACATTATCGAATGCACCTCATTGAATTGAAACTTTAAAATGTGGGAGGGGAGTGAACACATGCAAAGTGTGATTTGGCTAAAACTTAAATAAACTGAATAATAAACATCAACGTGTGCATATATTCAAATACTCATCGGGCATTACACTCATCAAATGAATTCACTTGAAACAGGGAGGTAACACACGGGACATGCGGGAATAATGAGTAAATGTAAAGGGAAACTAGGCCGCGCACATGTCACAATTGAATAACGCTATATAGGAAATAAAAATTATAATCTCGATGAAAGATATCGCACATATAAAAGAGGTGAAATGCATTTTCACAGATTATCAAAACTATTTAAACCTTTGAATTACATCTACCTAAGATCACATAGTACTTTAATAGGGTTGTAATGTAGGCTAGGCTAGGGTACCAAATGAAAGGGATGTATATACGGATTCAAAGGTGTTTGGGGATGAAACTCGGGATAATGGGAAAAAGTGGGCAATAATAAAATTGGACAAATAACATCCAAACAAGCATTACATATATCAGTCAAGAGAGCAATCAAAGCTTATTGAATCACTATAAACAATATATACAAATTTCTCTTTCTTTTCTTTTTTTTTTCTCACTTTTTCTTTTCTTTTCTTTTGTTTTCTACTTTTCTCTTTTTTTTTTCTTTTTCTTTTCTTTCACCATTCTTTTCTCACTCTTTTCGTGCTCAAATTGCAACCACAATACACAACATCATTCAATCCCAAGTAACATTCCAAACAAAGGCATGTAAGGTAATATGTATGGTATATAATTCCAATTTTGAGTTGGTTATAGGATTTTGGGTAATGAAACGAAAGGCTAGTATTTAAGCTCAAGTGGGTTGACTAGGGAACATATAAAAGGTGAGGTCAAGGTCATATGGGTGATATACAAAGATGGTCTATGATCATTTCATAAAGTTTTGAAATTCTCGAATTAAAACAATATATGAAAATCATGCTCAAGTAATACATTTCAAGAATGAGCTCAATTAATGAACAATCAAATTAAAGAATAGAGAGATTACCAACGACTGTAACGTTTTCAAAGAGGAAAGAATAGTGTATACACTCACAAATGAAGATAAGTCTCTAATCTCACTCGGTGTAAGTATATACAATGCAACAAAAGATTACCGAGTTATAAAAATCTTAAACCAAATCAATATAACAAGAAAAATGCATATGCTCATGGGATAAAGTTGAATTCATGAAGTTATTCATAATATCAATGATTTGAGGACTAAAGTCTAATAACTTCTAAAATCGAGAACATGCATCGTTTAATTGTCTAATGGATCGAGCAATTATTAAAATTTATCATCGAAAACAAGGGCAAAATGCCCAACAAAGGAGAAAAAAAAGAAAGAAAATATTTTTGAAAATTTTCATTTTTAACAAAAAAACATGATTTGTAACTAAATTATAGTCAAATTGAAGGACTAAACAAAGAAAAGGATAGAATATCCCACACCCCCTAACTTAAATGTTGCATTGTCCCCAATGCGTCCATTAAAGAACACAACACAAAGATAGGAAAAGAATGATATTACCCTAATTTGGAGCGATCTCCATAAGTACAAGTCCAATTGAATCTATAAAATAAGTTAGTACAAGCCAACACAAGAATATGTACCGATGTATTAAGTTAAAATATTTCATGTCACAAGTCACAACAATATAGATAGGCTGAAGTGCAAATACTAGATAAATTGATGGTGAACATTTTGATTTTATAAAATGGAAGGTCACACACATCAAAATCCAATAAACAACCTCAAACTACATTCTCATTTCTCATTTCATAAGTTCGATACAAAACCACTTAATACATTAAAACTATTAAAAAGAAAAAATAAAAAGAAAAAGAAAAGTAGCGCGCCTCCTATGGTACATCCTCAAGCTTCCAAGCGTAATGATAGCCCAACGGCCTCTCTGAAGTCTGAAAGTGTGCCTGGAACCAATCCCGTTCTTCTTGGCAACGGAACCCCTCAAAGTCCCGGTTGGGCACGCACCTAGTGAATTTATATTTCTTGTTGTTTGCCATTTCAACCTACAAAACAATAATTAGGCAATACAAAAAAATTGTAAGCACAATTAATGGTTAGTTAGTATACTAGTTGAAATGGTGGGTGCATGTGCGCAAAATCGAGCGAAAAAAATCTACATTGTGATAAAATTTGTCGACATGCGATAGCAAGTGAAAATCACCCCAAGTGTGCGCCAAAAATGGATTGAAAAAATGGTTGGGACATTTTAGTGAACACTTGGTGTGCGCAATGTCAAATGAGGGTGAAAATATACCATAAGAACCAACAATACAACCCCATTCATGAACGGATTTCTAACAATATTGGTGCACAAAAATTGTTGGAGGAACAAATAGGGAGATACACTCAAAAAATGTCAAAAATGTATAAACTATAAATAATATGACATCAAACCAACAAATCTACACAAATACAAGAAAGTAGAAAGAGTTTATACCTTATTTGAGTAGAGAAGTTGGTTAAATTGAGTGAAAATGGGGTAGGGAAAGATAGGGCACGAAAGTATGAATAGAGGAGAGAAAAAAAGAATGAAGGAGAAAGGGGAAAAAACAAGGTTGTCTCGGCTAATAACTGGTCGATCGATCGATCGAACCTGAGCATCGATCGATCGATCAAGTAGTTATTAGCCTACTGCTTCCAGTTTTTAAATTGGGGGGGGGGGGGGATAGCAAATAAGGGAAAAAGGGGGGGGGGGGGAATATGTATAATTAAGCGTATATATATATATATATATATATAAGTATATTAAAATAACAGAAATAAAAAAATAAAAATAAAAATAAAAACAAAAAATAAAATAAATATGTTACGTACACATATACTACACTAACCAAAAAGAACGAAAAATATATACAACGAGCGACACACACGCACATTCACAAAAAAAATTGAAAAATAAGATAAAATAAAAATAACAAACAAATGCAATTATGTGAGAATGAGTGTGTGCAAAAGAAAGAAAAATCTTTTTGTGACTTTTTTCAATTTTCTTAACAAAAGTATGCCGGGACGCACAATCTCCGCAAATTCAAGCGGTGTTGAACCTACAAAAGAGTTAGAACCAAGCATACAAAAAGAAATAAAAAGAGATTAACTAATTACACTAAACTAAATTAAGAAGAAATAAAAATGAAAAAGTTAACTATATACAACCTACATATAGGACTTCTAATTAGCTATACACTAAGAGGCGAAACAGATGAGGGTCCATCCAAAACACAATTTGACTTTGACGGATCAACGGTGGACCTTCCCTCTCATGCATGCGTCCCGAAAAATAGGAATTTCGTTCAAACGACGGAAGGCATGTGTAAGGCGGTAAAAGTGAACCATCCCCAATTGCAAATTTGGGAGGGAGGATGGGGGATTTGGATAGGACAGGTGAAAAATACGCATGTGGACCAAGAAAAATCGAATCATCTCCCAAGTATTTTGAAGTTGGAATGGGAGACGGCGCACATGAGGGCAAATATGCCGTCATGGAAGGCGACTCGAGCGAGTACTCCTCGTCGATGGAAAGGTTTGGAACTATAAAATTTTGAACCGATTGATTGGGTGATAAAATTGGTGTGAAAGTATAGAATAAATACGGGGATGAAAGAAATTCAATCTCAGGCGATGAGTTATCATCGCTTGAAGATTGAATTTCGGAAGAAATAGGATTGTTTACGATGAAACATTATTCTTTGAGAATCAAAGAAGAAACGAGTTCATTGCAAATGGATACTACGCCCCTTTCATCCTCATTTTCATTCTCTACTATACCATGGTTCAAGTCAATAATGATTTGTTCCAAAGTATGCACAAAGTCCTCATTTGGTTCAAAACAGTCTTCGACTTCAAAAGTCTCAAAAGAAAAATCGTCGTCGGATTCAAATAATAAATCCAACTTGTGTTCCCAACAATGATTTCCTTCCCGATAACGGTTTTCAATCCTCTCATTTTCAAGCATGCAAAATCCCTCACCGAAAGTCATAGGGCGAGGAGTTGATTCTTGGAAATGAGAAATTTGGAAATTGTTCTCGGGACTACAATCAAAATCATTAACATAAGAATTTTGAAAATGATTACAATTTGTTTCAAATTTATTATCATAAGGATCTTGCGACCCAAAATCAAAATGATCGTGCCCAAAATGGATGTAATCCAAACTCTGACTTTCGTAATACTCACCCAATGTCATTTTAGATGTTGCAATTTTTTGGGCTTGTAAGTATTGACCAGAAGTCATAGGTTTACGAGAATTTTGAGAATTATCATTAGGATTACCAAAAAAATTAGAATAAGACATGCTTACCCTAAAATAAAGCTCGAGAGGGAAAATTCCACAAAGCAATGTGCGACGGGAAAATTCAAGCGTTTCTAGGCACTCAAATGTAAAGTCCTGCAAAAAAGGTTAAAACAAAGAATACAAATACAAAAGAAAGAATATTACGAACTAATAAGATAATTACAATCAATAACAAAACATTCCCTGATAACGGCGCCATTTTGATCAAGCGCGAAAGGTAGCGTCGCGTCAAAACGCTAATCGTTGAGTTCGTTTCGCCTACTTAATACAAAAACCTAAATTACGACTGCACTTGCGATACAAGTATAGCGGTAAGTCATATATCAAATCCACAAGGAGTGTTTGACAGATTTTAATCGGATTATTAATTCAGGAATATAAGTGTAAAAGGTGATATGTGCTAGTAAATAAAAGAAAAGAGAGAAGTTAACTCTAAATAAAGGTAAGTGAGGATCGGGATAACGTCCAACCATACGGATCGAAACAACTATTAGTCAGAATTCCGTCTCGAGAGCAATTTAATCGAGCATTATCAATTAATCATAAACTTCACGCAATAAGGAATTTAAGCCAAAGTTGCGTGAATAAACATTTGACCGAAAATTGGTCGCACGTGGATTAAATTCGAATTATCGCTATAAATACTAACGTTACATGGCAGAGAAAGTTAAACACGTAATAATCTGAATTTAATACGTGCGGGTTTAATTAAGCGCAATTCTGCACAAAACCTAATCTTCGGAGCTTGAGGACCGTTAATGGAAAAACGAAATCCCGACCCTATTTATCTAAGGGTACATCATGATTAAACTAAATTACAACTAATTAAACTAGGAAAGAAAGAAATAAAGAAATTAAACTAATTAACAAAGCATGAAACTAAGTTAAAAAGCAAGAATTCAACAAGAACAACTATATTAATGGAGTGGGGTGAAGAAAAGTGTAACTTACAAACACAAATGGGTGTCAACCAAATGAGGAAGAAGAAAGAGCTCTCAAAACCCACAAACCCTAACCTAAAACTAATTAAAACTGAATTTATATTTATTACAACAAAAATCCCTTATATAGTAAGTTGGGAGAAAAATAAACAAGAAAGAAAATAAAGGGAAAATATCTCAGAAAACAGGGGATCGATCGATCGATCCTTTTGATCGATTGACCGATCAATCAAATATCAACCCACTGTCTCAGCTCGATGGCAAAATTATGAAGGATTAATCGATCGATCCTTTTGATCTATCGATCAATCAAGCAGGGTTGCTTCACTTTTCCTCCTGTTTTTGCATGTTTGGAATTCTCTTTCGCTAGAAACGCCGTAACGTCTTTGTTAGGGATCAGAATCGTGCACCGTTCGTGGCCACGTGAAGCTGGCGAGGAGGGATACAACTTCCATGAAGATGATGGGACATGTTCCCAAAATGTGAATTGACTAAAATGCCCTTGAACGTGCGACTGCGTACGGAACTTGAACGGAATGCGTCTGAACTCCATACTTAGTACCTAAATACCTACAAAAGCCCAATTATACCTCATATGACATGTTAACAATATAAATCGAGGTTGTCTGGTTAACGAGCATAAATATATGGAATAAGATACCCGAGGGGGCTAATAACGCGTATGTTAACGGATGAAATACGTAATATTTGCTTATTATCAGCTTTTCCCTAATTATGAGAGGTATCAAAGTCTCTCATTCCTAATTCAACATTCACTTTTGCATAAAAAAATTGGACCCATCGATGCAACCATCATACATTCTTCTTTTTGTAACCCATTCAATCCAAAAGTTATATCCTATTCATCTTCAAATTCCTCATCAACTAGTTCGAGCTCATTCAATGTAAGATTCTCCACAAGCCCCAAGCTAACACATCGGTCACACCATAAATTAACATTAACCTTTGCTTCTTTAAAATTTTGATAGTGATGATGAAGAATTGCCTATTGATGATAAATGTTTTACCATTTATCACCACTATGCGAGATATCACATTCCAGTTCAAGAATTAAGCACACAATTGCTTCACACCTAGATTTGTGCCGACGATTGTTGTTGTAATAATTCTTCTTTTCCATATCTAATAGTGATACATCTTTAAGATTTGGAGGCCGATTCATATATCTACTAACAAAGATGGGACATGTGCCAACACTCTTTTGATTAGTTTTACTATGCCTTCTTCGAAGTACTGAGGTCAACATATTATTTTCTCTCAAGTTTAGAAGAAAAATCTTCTAAGATGAACGAAAAAGAGTACCCCATCAGCAAGTGGCATACCTATTGAACAAAAATTCTACATTTGTAGACACTTCTCATGAGAAAAAGCTTAATTGCAGATCTGGTAGCGTGGAAAGGTCGTCGGCTGTCATTAACAATCACTCACAATGTAATCGTTAATTTTTTCAAAGAAGGTTCAAATTTCGTAGAGCATTTGGCAATATAATTAATGAAAAATTTCACTGAAAGGATGGGGTAAAAGTCAATATTTGCGCATCAGGTTTGGAGAACTTTCCTATTGTGAGAATACAGTAGTAGATCATTTTGAAGACCCATGAATCGAAATATATTTATGGGCATCCCTCCCAAGGCGCGCGCGTGGGATTTAGCTCGCGCCCCTTTCCTTAGGGGGGGTTTTGCGCTTGGTTGTCATTAAAAATGCTGATGTGGGGTAATGTATAGAGCCGCCAACCTATTTTTCATAAAATAGGAAAAAAATGTTGTCGCCTCGAGAGAATGACACTAAGGACATACTTATGCTTACGAAACTGATTAGTTCAAAGACTCGGGGACTAAGTTACTAAATAGAAAGGTGTTAGGAACACATCCCTCCCTTCTGTCTCTTATAGGCATGTGTTATTCTTCTCCTAATAAACTCCGTGAAGTGTGTTCATGTATATATAAATGGATATTGGAATTACACAACTCGTGTCATGGATAAAGGCGGAGTGAGGTCATCCTTTGTAGCGTTCCCAAAATAATAATCAAAATATAGTGTGCGTGTTTGCCGAATTATCGATCATTATATAAGAAGAATGGTATATGTTGGATAAGACACAAGCATACAAGAGTATGAATTCATTATGAATATATGATATGAAAATAATATTATAAACATGATTAGAAGAGGACTAGAATCTCGAATTTTACCTGAGACGCTTATGTAGCCTAAAAAGGCATCTAAGCCCAAGTAGTTTGAATATAACGAGGGGTGGAGTTTAACCCATAAATCCAATCGGGGACTTTTCTTATGTATGTGTGTGTAGAAAAAAGGTGTTTTAGCGTGAGAAAATGTGATGAGAATTCCCCATTTGGAAATTACAAGTAAAACCATCTTTTTCTTATTTTTGGGTTTTTTGATAAGAAAAATATTATATGTTCAATACTACTAATAAAACGTTTGTTATTAATATGTATGATATAATGAAGTAAATTTCTAAAGTAAGAATAAAGTAATTAATGAAAAAATAAGAGAATTTAGAGATAGAGTGAGAGATTGAACCTCCTTTATGAGCACTTGAGGTTGATGTTGCGTGTTGAGATGTTGATCTTGCAATAGGATGGAGGTAGTATGAAGGGGGGGGGGGGGAGAGAATTTTCTAAATGAGGTAAGGAAAGTATGGAAATGGAATATAGGAAGGGATTTTAGGATGGGGATAACTCTGACTTTGAGAGAATATATCTTAAATCACTAAAGGGAATGTTTTTCTAGGTCCCTCTCAAAGTGAGATCATACCCCTATTTATAGGATCAAGGGGGTGCCGATCGGCATGGTCATAGACCTTCCTATCGATATGTCACCCCAAATACACTGTCGATAGGCAGGGTCCTGAGAGTGCCATTCGGCAGTCTGTTGGCAGATTTTTTAGAAAAATGGTCGTAACACGCAATCTGTAAGTCAGAATCGTGCACACGATGGACCGTTGGAAAGGGTATTTAGAGCCCTTTAAGAATCCATTGGGACACTCCTAGGTTTGGTGTTTTCCAGTAATCAAAAGAGGCCAGATGCGTCCGTTGGTCTTTTAGATAGGAAATCCTCAAAGGAAAATGGATCGTTCATCCGAACTGTAAGGACAATTCCCGCACGGGATGGACCGTTGGAAAGGGTATTCAGGGAACTTCGATGTTTCAAAGAGATTTTCTTGGTTTAGATAGTTGACCGAGATCAAACGAGGCTCGAAAGCGCCCGATGACCCTTTGGAGTAAAATGGGTCATTTGTTCGTACCGTAAAGCCGATTAGCTCATGGGGTGGACAATTGGAAAGGTAATTTAGATCCCTTTGAAGATCCAAAGAGATTCGATCAAGTTGGAGAGTTGATCAGAGTCAAACGGGGCCAGAGATCTCACCAATGGCCTCTTGATTAGTTTTTAGGTAAAAACGGACCGTTCGCTCGAACCGTATGGCTGATTCATGCATGGGGCGGACCGTTGGAAAGGGGATTCAGATTCCTTTGAAGATTCAATGAGTTTTTTCTCAGGAAGGTTGTGAACACGTGAGTTTTAGGGTTTATGGTTAACTCATGAGTTTTAGGGACATAAGGTGTTGCTTGGGGGAGGGAGGTCCTAGGATAGGGTTTTAGAATATGTGAATGTCATCGAGTAATAGACAGAACGTCGGCGCTGGTAAATAGGGTTTTAGGTTAATTCTATGGACCTAGAGGATGAGGGTGACCGCTTTAGAGAGTCGAGGTCAATTCTAAAGTTGTGTCAGGGATGACCGATTCAGCGGGTCGAGGTCAATTCTGAGGACCTAAAGTTGGGGGGACTAATTCTGTGGGTCGAGATAAATTCTAAGGACCTAAAGTTGGGGGGGGGGGAAATTTTGTGGGTCGAGGTTAGTTCTGAGGACCTAAAGTTGTGACGACTTTTTCTGAGGGCCGAAGTCAATTCTAAGGACTTAAAGTTGTGACGAGCTATTCTGAGGGCCGAGGTCAATTTTGAGAACCTAAAGTTATGACGACCTATTATGAGGTCTGAAGTCAATTATGAGGACTTAAAGTTATGAAGACCTATTCTGAGGGCCATGATCAATTCTGAGGACCTAAAGTTATGACGACCTATTTTGAAGTCCGAAGTCAATTCTGAGGACTGAAAGTTGTGTTGACCTATTCTGAGGGCCGAAGTCAATTCTGAAGACCTAAGGTTATGACGACCTTTTCTAAGGGCCGAAGTCAATTCTAAAGACTTAAAGTTGTGATGACCTATTCCGAGGGCCGAGGTCAATTCTGAGGACCTAAAATTATGACGACCTATTCTGAGGGCCGAAGTCAATTCCCAGGACTTAAAGTTGTGACGACCTATTTTGAGGGTCGACGTCAATTTTGAGGACCTAAAGTTGACATGGGGATTTCTCTCCTTGGGATTTTTAAGCCTGCTAGTGAAAGTGCACTTATGGTTTCCCTAGGGATTTTTTTTATCTTGAAACTCATCTGGGGAAGAACTTTTAACGTAGGCATCCCTTGGATTCCGTTGGGGGAGATTTTTGTCTTAAGACTCGACTATGGGATGTTTTGACTTGAAATCTTGTTGGGGAATATTCAGTCTTGAGGTTCCGACTAAATAATTATAGTAGATTTGGATGTAGATGCAAATCTTGGGAACAAGGGTGAAAATATTAATCCTGGGGATTTTTTGGAATTGTAAGGGATTTGTTCTCCAAAAGATAATTTTCATACAAAAAATAAAGTTCCAATATTTTTCTGGTATTTTTGGGATTTTTTTTTGGAATTTTTTCTTAAGTATATACTGATTCTCTATCAAGGATTACAAGTGACCTTATACCCTTGGGGGGCGACTCCACGGGATACTGGGGTGACGAGACTCCTTGCGTAGATGTGGTGATTGATTGCGCACGAGTTTGGGTACATCAGGTACCTAAGAGAGAGAGTGGTGAGGCAGATTATGTAGGAGGAGGTGGTTGTCCCGCCGTCAGTGACCCCTTTGTATTTGAGGCAGGTGAGAGAGATTTATGACAATGCCCTAGTGACGACGATAATGGGCGAGCCCTATATGCTCTATACGAATACTATGGCGGGATACGATTACCTGGATGAGTTGGTTTATGCCCTCCTATATTTATGACATGGAGAACATGCCTCCATCTGATAATGTTTCAGGAAGGGGTACTAGCGTGCCGATGGGATCGGCCCATAATACAGGTGGTGGCAACTCGTTGTCGTCGGTGGCAGATGAGGCTTTAATTATTCAAGTTACTCCCCCTTCTTATAATTTTTAACTGAGTAGCGGGGAGTCACTGAGCATGCTATACCGTCCCAATGCGTCGGTGTCTGGCTTGACGGATCAGGCCCTCCGACCCAAGGTATATCTTTTCTCTTCTCTTTCCATTTTCATTTGCTCTTGACTGATTTGTCTTTTGCTTTTTCTTCTTGCTTGCAGTATGTTCGGGTATCGACCACCTGGGTGAGGGATATTAAGGACTGGGTGGCTACTGCGTCTGATTATATCAAGAAGTCAGTTCCTTCCTATTTGGTTCCGGGTGCCACCTCTGATGAGGTTTTGGGTTCTGGGAGTGGAGGACCCATCACTCGTCACCATGGAAATCACGTTCACCGTAGTGGTTGAGGGTTTTGAGAGGGAAAGTTGAAGGTCCGAGCGGAGTCCCGTTATTTATATTTTTCTATTTTTCTTTTTAATTATCTGCGAAGATGTAATCATGCAACAAAAAATATATACATGAAAGAAATGCATTTTCTTTTTTGTCATTTTCTTGACTTAGTGACTTATCCTATATGCATTTTTCAGCTAAGACTATTTTATTTTATGCAAAGATAAGTATGAGAATTAAAATGAAAGACAAAATGTTATTTATTTAAAAAAGGGGAGTAAAATTTAACTCAAGGACGAGATTTATTTTTGAAATAAATTAAGGAAAAATGAGTAATTAAAAAAGAAATGACTCGTTTGTTTTAAATAAGGCGCTTCCCTTGAAAATTGATTTCAGTAAAAAAGAAAAGATGTAATTTTCCAAAATATGGGAGTTGCCAGTCGGCATACCCCTTGACCTTCCTATCGATATGGGGGTCAAGTCAAATCACTCCCAGGCTTTGATTGCTCTTTCCTGCATACTAGGGTACTCTTGCAAGTCTGGAAATTAATCAAGTTTTAGAGCCTTTGTCTTTTGCCAAGGCATTTGGGTATAAAAGGGGAGGTATGGAATGTATTTTTTTCACCAATACCCATTTCTCTCTTCTTTCTTCTCATTTCTTATTCCCAAAATGACCTTTCCCCTGTATTAAGAATTTTCTTCTTATCTTGATGTTTTGGAGGCCATATTCTTATATAATGTGGACTATGATGCTTTAAACCTGCATCGAGTCTCCCTGTGGTGTAATCAAGCTATAGATTGGAACCTGTTAGTGGAGGCGATGTAATTCTGGTACCCTAAGCACCATGTATTCCATTTTGGTATGGATGAGGTCTGTCCCACTTATGAAGAATTCTCAGCCATATTAGGGGTCAACCCCAGTGTTGCAGTGACTATGATCGACTTTTCTCGTTCTCCCCATGCATTTTTGGCAGAGTTCTCCGTATTTCTCATTTGATGGCTCTACCATTGGTCAACGAAGGCACTATTTCTCTTCATGTGGTCATGTATTTTGTGCGCTAGAGGGGTTTTAATGGTGTTCGATTTGTCGGAGCTATTTTCTTGGGCCTTACTGAGAGGCTCTTACTGGTGACAGGGGACTTGAAGGCAGATCCTCAAGTGGTTGCGATAGTGGTGTGGATGTCTTACCATCGTAGTCCTTCGACAGTGGTGCTAGCTGAGACTCTAAATAGTCTTGATGCTTAGAAAGAAGGCCGCTCCGACTTTCTAAGGGGGAGCCTGATAATGCTGTTTATGTGGCCTGCGTAGATATTATATCTGGCAGCTCCTCCTGAGTATCCCTTGGCGGGCATGCCTAATTTTTTTGTTCGTCCTTTCTTCAGTTTTGGCCTATTAGTAGAGAACTGGGTCAACCGGTTTATGGAGCATGGAGCTCGATGTCTTCCCTGGTTGGTGACATGGTGGGGAGACTTGCAACCTGTTCTGCAGTTAGGAGAGTACCAGTATGTGCGGTTGGTTGGCCTTCGCAAACGTCCTTTTATTTCCCCTAGCGACTTCTGTGACAAGTTGGGTGGAAGAAAATAGTGCCTCCTCACATAATAAACTTCTTTTCAGTGGAGGACCTAACTGAATCACTACGGATGATGATGGGTTCCTTGTGGGAATGTCATCGGTCGTCTATCCATCCATCCCAATCTGTAGGAGAGGTCTGGCATATGTTCGGGGACTACCTGAAGTGGTTTTGGAAATGGGTAGCGTAGAAGATCATTGAGAAAGATACCGTTTAAAGATGGTTTATTACCTTTGACACCATGGAGAGGGGTATAGTCATTTTATCCAGGCTTGTCAGGGTGTATCGCTCCATGGAGCGCATACAGAGTATCAAACAGGAGTGGGAGCCCTAAAATGATGATGAGGCAGGGCCTTTTGGAAGTTTAGGGCAGCACAAGTGCAGTTGGGGATAGATTTTATGAAGCTGGGGAGAATTCGGTGAAGCTGTAATAATTTTAGTGTAGCCTTGTTCGGGTGTTGTCTGTTTGTTTTAAATGGGTAAGGGATGGTTTGTTTAACTCCCTTAACTTATACTTCATGTAATGGTGTTGTACTCCTTTATTACAGATACAAATTATTTTGATCATATTTTGTAGTGCATGTTGATGAGTTTTGCTATTGAGTCATCTATACTAATTGCGAAGGCATACATAATCCTTTTGTTCATGGAAATGATAAAATTGTCTGTCGTTTTCGAAAGTTAGAAAAGAAAATCATTTTGTGAAAAAATGAAGGAGGTCGTGCCCATGTATGATGTATGGGCCACCTACGTACCTATGGGGGGTTTGAAAATTTTCATGAGTTTCATTTTGAAATAAATTTTTTTTGAGAGGATCAGGCCCCACGTAGTTCTGGTTAGGAGAAATGAAGTTTTTTTTAATAGAAGGGGGATGAGAAGAGTTGTAGCACACCGAGATTTCAGACAAAGGGCAAAATTTCTTGAGACGGTCCGGGTTGATTGGATGCGCCATCTCTTCCCCATCGAGATTTATGAGCATAGCAACATTGCCCAAAATAATCTTCTTCATGATCTAGGGGCCGCTCTGATTTGGTTTAAATTTCCCTTTGGGGTCCCAAACGGGTTCTATGAGCTCTTTGAGGGTAGAGTCTCCCTCCTGGACATCGCGGTCCTTGACTTTCCAGTTGAATGATCATACTATCTGATGATGGTATCCCTGTATGTGATATAGAGCCTTCAGTCTCTTTTTATCCAAGAGTGACAGTTCATTTAGGTGGCACCGATGCTATTCTTCTTCGTTGACTTTGCTTTCGAGCATGACATGGAGTGAAGGCATGTCTAGCTCAATGGGTAGGACTACTTCCATTACGTATACCAGAGAATATGGGGTAGTCTCAGTAGGTGTTCTGATTGAATTGCGATAGCCCCAGATGGTGTAAGGGATCCGATCGTCCCAATCTCTACAACTCTCATTCATTTTGCTGATGATGGCTTTGAGTTTCTTGTTGGATACTTCGATAACACCATTAGTTTATGGGCGGTAGGGAGAAGTTTTGTGTCTCTGAATCCATTACTCGTTGACTAGTTCTGTGACCTCAGCTTTGAAGTGTAATCCATTATCCAATACCAACTCATGGGGAACTCCATATCGGCAGATGCTGTTCTGTTTGATAAACTTAGCCACTTTCTTGACATTCAACACTGTGTATGTCTCGACTTTGACCCATTTGGTGAAGTAATCAATGACGATTAGGATGAACTCGTGATCGTTTGAGGCATTGTGTGTGACCTTCCCTATGATGTCTGTTCCCCAGGTGGATAAAGACTAGGTATAAGTCATGTTGTATAGTTCTCGAGGAGGCAAGTGTTGTAAATTGGCAAACTACTGGTATTTGAGCCATCTTCAGACATAGGCAGTGAAATCTTGAACCATGGTGGTCCAAAAGTACTCACGACGGATGATCTTTTTAGTAAGCATATGACCGTTCATTTCGGGTTCGCATTCTCCATTGAGTATCTTCCGCATTATTTTTTCAATATCAGCAATGGGTTCCATCAATGTATCTCTTGAATAATGCTTTGTCGCAGATGATATACTGGGCAACCAGTTTGCGAAGGGTTGTACGATCTTTTTTATCAGCATCTTGGGGATACCGACCATGTTTGAGTGGCGCCAAATGTTATAGTAACATAACTCGGTCATATCAGAATCTTCCTCGGTGACGAGATCAATGTGGTAGCAGTGGGTGGGTATAACTTGTTTTAGGACTCGAAAAGGGGACATTGTTATTCCGTTGGGAATATCTACCATTCCGTCGGGCATATCGACCATGGAATCCAAGGTAGCAAGGGCATCGGCTAGGTTATTCTTTGTATAGGGTAAGTAGTGGAAGGTGATGTCTTGGAATTGGGACGCTAACTTTTCTAGGTGGGTGTGGAAGGGTAAGAGTTTCTTATCTTTGACTTTCCATTTTCTGAGCACTTGGCCGACGATAAGGGCAGAGTCTCCATAGATATCTAAGTGTTTGATACCTTTCATGAGGGCGGTCTTGAGGCCTACAGTGGATGCCTCGTACTCAGTCATGCTGTTGGTGCAAGGGAAGTTTAGTTTAATGGTGAAAGGGGTGTGCGAGTCACTAGGGGCGATCAAGAGTATCCCAATGATGTATCCTTTCTTGTTAGCAGCACCATCAAAGATCAAAAGTCTCCTTGAGAGGTGCAGATGATATCTTCATTTGGGAGTTCAGAAACCCAAACATCGATTCCCTCCATGGGTTAGTCAGCAAGGTAGTCAAATATGGCTCTCCCTTTCATAAATTTATGCATGACGTACACAATATCAAACTCAGCTAGTAGCACTAACCATCGATCCATTCTATCGGACATAGCGAGCTTCTCGAGAAGGTATTCAATGGGATCCATTCGAGATACTAGTCTGATGGGGAAATCAAGCATGTAGTGTCGTAACTTTTGCGTGACCCAGACCAGGGCGACACATGCTTTTTCCAAGGCAGTGTAATTGACTGCGTACCCATCTAATTTTTGACTGGCGTAGTAGATGGATCTTTCTTTGTGCGATTCTTTAATATACTAGGTGAGCAAAGCCCTTGCTTTGGTATCTGTAATAGTTAAGTACAAAAGGAGAGGGAGACTTCACTACTTAGGTATAAGCACCGGAGGTCGAGTGAGGTATCATTTAATTTGGTCAAAGACTTCCTGACATACCCCATTCCAAAACTTAGTTATATCTTTCTAGAGGAGTTTGAAAATGGGCTCGTAGATAGAAGTCAGTTGGAAAATGAACTAACTTATATATGATAGTTTACCCAGGAATCCTCAGATCCTTCTCCATACGTGGTGGTGGTATCTCAAGTATGGATTTTAACTTGGCAGGGTCTACTTTTATTCCCTTATCACTAACCATAAATCCCAACAACTTTCCTTTCGTGACGCCAAAAACACATTTATGTGGGTTTAGCCACATCTAGTATTATTGCAGTCATTCGAAAAACTTTCGGAGGGTGGGAATGTGACCTTCCCGAGTCTTAGAATTAATGAGCATATCATCTCATAGACTTTAATATCCTTGTAAATAAGATCATGCAGATGGTTATGGCTGCCCTTTGGTAGGTAGACCTGACGTTCTTGAGTCCGAAAGGCATGACAATATAACAAAAGGTTCCTCATGGGGTGATGAATGCGGTTTTCTCCTGATGGTTAGGTTGAATCTTGATCTGGTCGTATCTGTAAAATCCATAGACAAAGGACTTGAGGGCCTAGCTGGTTGTGTTGTCTACGACCATGTCGATATTGGGTAATGGGTAATCATCCTTTGCGGATGCTTTATTTAAATCTCGATAGTCAACACACATGCGAACTTTCCCTCATAATTTTGGCATAAGGACGATGTTGGTGAGCCATGTAGGGTACTCGATCATGCGGATGAACCCTACATTTAATTTCCTGGCCACCTCCTCTTTAACTTTGAGTGACCATTCAGTGAGGAGTTTCTTAGATTTTGTTTGACCGACTTGCATTCTGGGAAAGTCGGGATCTCACGTTGAGCTATTTTAGGGTCGATACAAGGCATGTCGTCGTAAGACCATGTGAATACGTCCATAAATTCTTTCAACAACTCTTTGGATTGCGCGTGCTCACGCTCGTTAAGAGCGAAACCTATCATAATCTCGTGCTGGTGGATATTAAAGATGATATTGATAACAACAGTCTCATCTTCATTCATTTAAACAAAATTATGTTGTTTGTTACTATCCTTATTGAGCTCGGTTAAGAATTATTCATTTGCAAAGTCATCATCATGATCAAGGGTTTGATTAAAATCAAGATAATTAACGTAAGGCACAACAAGATACTCAAAATACTCATTTATTTCATTTTTTGGAAAACAACATTGAGAACCTTTTCAAAAGAGGTCTTAGTTACATTGATATCAGAAAAAGGAAAAGCAACAACAGGTGAAGAAATAGGGTAAATAATAGGGTTAGGTTGGATCTAAGAAGGTTAGACTGGTATATCATTCCAATTGAGGAGAGGCGTGTCAGGAACTTTGATTAGAGTGGACGGGTTTGATGGTTTAACATCTGTGTGAATCATATAGAGACTCATCCCTAGTGTCTACAGTTCGAATGAATCTCCTAAGTCACTTTCCTCGGAGACCTCGATAATTATTACGACTTTCTCAGTGAGAGGTTTCACTTCATGTTTGTAGTCTTCGACCCAAGAGTTATTGTCTAGAAAGAAGATTTTTAGCCCCGGTTTCATCTTCTTGTCAACATGGTCGTACCACAGTTCAGGGAATCCATAAGAATGGAAGTCTTCACCCTCCTTAACAAATCTTCCATTCAACGAGTCTTTCAAAACAATATTTTCTGAGCACCTTTTCAGTCGTGGTTGGTGGAGCCCTTTGAGTTCATCTAGTGAGGGTTAATAACCTAAGTCACAAGGGGGGGAGGCCTTCTTCAAGACTATGGGTTCAAGTATCCCTTGTTGGCATTACCTGAGCCCCATTATGGGCATGAAGTGTTTGTTCTTAAACATTTGAATAACATTAACATTACCATAAAGGTTGTGTTCTGTACATACTCGCTCTTTGAAACTATCCCCTAATGGAAGGGGAAGTGGGTCGACTCTAAAGCCACAAAGGAGCATGTCCTTCATCCCATGTTGGATTTCCAATATCGTTCTACTAGTGCTAATGCTATCTGTACTCCCATCATATCCTAAAATGGTGATAACCTAACATTTGGCAAAGAACTTCAGTTTCTAATATAGAGAAGTGGATACCTCCCGAATGTTGTAAACCCATGGGAGACAAATGAGGAGATTAAATAATACAGGCATGTCAATAACTTGGAACTCAGTGACATGATTGATAGGGCATGCCCCTATTATGAGTTTTATGGATCCCATCACTTCTCAGTAGGTATTGTCGTAAGCACGCGGGGTGGTGGAAGTAGGAGTAAGATCGCTGACTTTCAACCCTAAAAAATTGAAGCTTATGAGAGGATAAACATTAAGAGCGAAATAAGTGAAAGTGGGATTCTCTTCCCCAATACTTTAACGGAGATGTTAAGAGCATAGTTATGATTAGGACTGAGCTTTGGGATTTGTTCTTCAGAAAAGGAGATGAGTCTGTAAGAGGTCAGGGCCCCAATCATGTTTACGGCTTATTCGGGAGTGGTGGAAGGAGGGATTATGGTCTCGGTGAGGATCTTTATCAAAGCATTCCGGTCCAATTGGTAGGATATGAAAATCCCCCGTAGAGTGATGTTGGCTTGGGTTTTCTTGAGTTGGTCAGGGACTTTGGTCTCTTCAATGCTCATTTATGGCATCAGAAGTTCTTCGATGACTACCTTTCCTTTATCTGCCCCTAATGATGGAGGATTCAAATCTTTGTAGTGTCTCCCTAATCGGGTCATGTGGTTTACTGAGGCGGGGAAAAACAAGAACCCTGTATCTTTATCTACCTAGGGCTGAATTGCCACTTTACTGATTTCCCCCCAATAGATCTTCGAAGGATATTATTCCGTATAGGCTGGCTATTGGATTGACTTTTCCTAACTCGATTCATCATCTGAGCTGTTAAAATTATCCCCCCATCCGGTGGTGACTATGTATTCTTGCCAATAGAAATTAATACATTGAATAACCACGATAGCTTTATCTTATAAGTCTTCCCACTCAACGGGGAGGTGCAGGATTGAAGGGACCAACCGCCATTGAAGATTCAAAATAGTGAGTAACTCAGAAATGCTGCAAATTTTCCTTGTTTATCGAAAGATGTGAGCCATGATCTATACTATATCATCTAGGCTGATTTCATCAGCATGTACCACCCATTTATCTGATTCCTGAGCCCATTTACGAGTTTCTTTGAACAAATCGCTGAATTTTTTATAGTCAACGGTCATTTCGGTGTGAAATTTCAGCCCAAAATCACATGGTAGGTAAATCCATGACTTTCTCTACAGACCGGGTGTGGACGATAATGTAGGCCCTTGTGAGGAGTGAAAAATCTTTATCGATAAAGCAAGCATGGTGTAGGAGAAAATATGGGCAAAGTCAAAGTGGTTTGGGTGAGATTATAGGATGATGGATGCTTTACTGGGTATAATTTGAGTAGATGGGTCAAATTATGGGTCATTTTCTAGGAAGTTGGAATTTATATGTGTTGAAAGTGGGTTGTTGGTGGTGTTGGGTTTATGATTAACTGGTGGGTGATGAGACCTCGATCAATGAAGACTTGGACCACATTTCTAAGGTGGAAGCATTGGTCGGTAGTATGGCTTGCAGATTGGTGAAAGTCACAATGGGCATTGGTCCTAAAGTTTTTAGGGAGTGGATTTGGTAATAGACGGGGTTCCAAGAGTTTGATGAGGTTTCGGCTTAATAGGGCTTGGTAAAATTTGGTCAGAGGAGTATGGAGCTCCGTGTATTCTTTTCTGGAAGAATTAAGGCAATTTTTTGGTGCTCAAAAGGTATTGGGAGATGTTGTTGATTGTTGAGACTGCAGCATTGGCAGGCTTCTCATACTTTCGGGAAGTGAACTGGGTAATACTGTCCTCCCATGGATGCTCGGATATGACGCAAGTAATTTTCTTTATAATACTAACTTGTTCCTCCTCGGAGGGTCTATTGGTCATGGCAGCCGATTTCTCTTTCCACCTTCCTATGAAGCTATTGACTATTTCCCAAGTGTTTTGCTTAAGAAGCTCTAGATCTTGGCACATCACCTCTAGATGTTCATTATACTTGTATAGCAACATGGATGCTAGGCGACATCTTTCCAACTATGGATTCTAAATTCTTAAAAGGACAAAAACCAATAGAGGGAACTTTCTTTCAAAGTCTGCTGAAACATCTGGGCCATTATCTCTTCGGAGGCACCAAGGAGGGTCATGGCTTAGTGATATCTTCAAATGTGCACAATTGGGAGCTCGTTGCCCCCGAACTTCTCGATGGATGACATCTTTAACTTCTCCAACAATCTAGCTTTAGGATAGGGATACATATGGGTGTAGTTCATCTAATTACCGAATATCTTGACTTGGTCGAATTTCTTGGACAATAATTTGAGGTCTTCCTTGACCTTGTTGAGTTCTTCCTCTCTGGGATTCACAGGTACCGACGAGTTAGCCCCTAGCTGGGTGAGGTTCAGAATTGGTAGTTAAGCTGGTGATAACTCGTTGATAGGTGGGGCATGCGGAACATGATGATACCCTTCTGGGACCCAAACAGGCTCGAAAATGGGTGGATCCATGATACGAGGAAAGAGAACCTCGGGTTCTTCAGGAATCTAGGCCTAGTGACGTTGTATCTCATGGACCTTGGTTTGAAGGTTGTGAATCTTGGCACTGAGTTGGACTAAAATGGCCATTAAATCGGTTTGCCCATTCGGTGCTAGTCGGCATTCTCTATGAAGAGCTCGTGAAGGTAGATTCTAAACTCAGACGAAGTAGCAGAAGAACTGAAGGAGCTTCAGGACGGTTTGACGGAAGACTGAAGCTAATAGGGAGCTAGGCCAAGAATCGGGTATGTGATCGACCTGAGAGGTAAAGTGGTTCGAATTTATTTTTGAAAGAAGGAGGGAGAAATTTTTTGTATTTTGGTATTTTTGAGAAAAGGAGGAAAAATATTTATGGCATTTTGTTGTTTTGAAAAAAAAGAGGGAAAATGGAGGAGAATTTTATAATGATTATTATTATTATTAGTAGTAGTAGTAGTAGTAGTAGTAGTAGATTTTCACTTATATTAGGCTTACTTAAATGCAAGAAAAATGTTGGGCAAGACCCGAGCTTGGAAAAATTGGGTTGGAAAATGAAAGGTACGAGGAGAATGAAAGGTAAGAGTTATATTGCTTAGGCTGACTGCGCCCCGCAGGACCAGTGCCCATTACAAAGTGACCCCCCAATACGGGACAAAATTTTGGTCAATCTTTGCATGTTCTTGGTGATGTAGTGTGCAAAATAAATGATTTATTGATTAATATATTATGAAGAGATAGTATTTTATTTACTTTCACGATGAGTAAAGGGAATACTACACTAATGGGGGAGAATGTACAAGTATCATGAAAGGTAAATCTAGCATGGAGCATGGATACATGTTAGTGAGTGACATGTGAATATTTACAAGTGGATGTGTGTGTTAGTGAGCCTAATAATGGTTTAATTACAAGTGGTGCGTGACATGTGTAAGTGAGCATGGATATATACAAGTGTGAGAAGTGTGGGTGTGTGCTAGTGAATCCCAAGCATGGATATTCTAAGTGGTTTGTGAAGCATGTGAATAGAAGTGAATCAATATACAAGTGCAAGTAGGGTGAAGTGTACATGGGGAGTATATACAAGTGTGTGAAGTGTATAAGTTAATGGAAAATGATATATACATAAGGTAGATATATACAAAAGGTAACTAGAGGATTAAAGGGAACATACAGATATGTGCATATGCACACATGCAGACAAGAATAACATGTAATACCCCGTATTTTCATGGCTTTTAAATTTAAGGATTTATTAAATTTAATTAAGATAAATTAATTTAATTTTAATCCGGAATAGTATTTTAAATATGTACTAGCGTGATGAGAGTTAGTAATTATTGGAAATTTGTTATTTATGGCATATTACTGGATGAGTATAGTAATATATGAGATTTATTTTTATAATATTGTCACGTGTGAATAAAAATGACAATTGTGGAAATTTAAGTCGGGACGCGCCTGTGTCGTGTCGGGACTAAATGTTGATTTATAAAAGTGAATATTTTATAAGTTGTTCGTATGGTCATTTTGAGTGCGCCAACGCGTCCGGAAGGATCGAGATAGTCAGAAAAGTGTACTCGGGGGTTTAGTTTGGGTCTCGGGGCGTTTTTAGGCCTAATTAGTACCCCGGGAGGGCATTTTGGACATTTCATATTTTTGGGTAATTAAACCCACGAATTTTATAGGGTTATATCAGATGGAAAGTTTCATCTTCTAGGGTTAACACAATGAAATACTATTGATGGCCATTGGAGAAGAAGAGGAGAAGCTCTCCAAGGAGTTCTAGGCCAAGAACACCTCCTATTGCACCGTCGTCACCACCAACGCGTAGATCGCGCGACGGGGAACACAACCACATCAAAATCGTCTGCAAATCAGAACACCAAAAATCCCAGGCAAGTGTTTATCTTGCTTATTTCGTTGATGCATCTTTCATATTGGTTTAGGAATGATTAGGATGAATTGTATGGAAGAAAAACCCAATTTGAGATAGGAAATTGCATGTAGTGATGATTTATATGATATTCTGGAAACCCTTTGTCATGTAAAGGATTAATAGTTTGATTAAGAAAAGAGTTCTCATCAAATACAAACACTAAAAAAATTATTTCGGATGATCGGACCATTGGAATCACTTGAAATTTTAGTATGTTGTAGCGAACGGCGAGACAGGACTGCTGACAAAAATTCAGCTTGATCAGACGGTCGGATTTCTAAAACTATTATTTTTGGGATATTTTGCATAAGGGATGATGTAAGTATATATTAAAGGGGAGAGACGCGTAAGAGAGAGTTACGTTGGAACATAAATGAATATTTACTGAATTGTACATTTGGAATAATAGAGTCCATGAGGGTTACGTAGTAAGTTGGAAAAACCCTTCGAATTAAAGTTAGAAACGAACCATTATACTTAATAAATAATAATGGGAAAATAAGGATAAATGTTGTGAATGTGGGTTATGGGATAAACCTAAATTGATATAATAAAAGTGGTATATTTATATGATTGTGTATGCATATATTATATACTTGTGAAAAACATACCCACGCTACTTGCTATCCCTGAGGTTGCCGCGCTGGGACGATCTTATCCTGTGTTGCCTTATGGGGGATATTGACTCGTACCCTAGGAGATAGATATCCTTGGTACGGGCTATCGATTTGATAGTTCAGACGGTCCTAAGAGACGCGGGTATGTGCCATCCTCTTAGAGACTTGGAATCTATGCTTCGCCTCAATAATGTTGTGTATGTGTTAATACAATTCGAGAGTGATTCCGAATTTGTATTTCCCCTTAATACGAGTGATATGGGGTTTGGATAGTAGAGTATGCCCGCACCATAGTTTTTATGTGGGGTACTGTTATGATATATATATTTTACGAGTAGTTAATATATATATATGAAATTCTGAAATCTAGAACTCCCTACTGTGATTTGATATGTAGGACATGATTGATGACTCAAATTGTAATACTTGTGTTGAGAAAGTATAATATGACACTGGAAAACCTTATAAATTAATAAAGTTAAAACGAGAATTTTGGATACTAATTGAAATCTTCTTTTCAAACAATTGTATTGTTCAGTTTTAAATCCTGCGAATAACCTAAGATAAGTTAAGTCATTGGGGAAAGATAGTGTGGTATATGACGAGATAGACCATTGGGAAGGTTAGTGCGATAGGTGTGCACATTAGAAGAGAGGTGAGAATTTCTCAAGAGAGTGTCGCACTAATATGTTGTTGCATTGGCCTGTATCAATTTAAATACTTGCTAAACGAATTTTTAAATCATATACACTATCGGGCTCTGACCCGTTTCTATTTCCTTTTCTCTCTTGTATATATATGTATGTATTATAGGTGCCCAGCCACAGGGGCATCTTACTTAGGATCCTTTGGAAGGAACGTGCTGCAGCTTAAGTGGGAGTTGCAGGCCTGTCGTTTAGACGACTTCATCCATTTGATTCTACTCCTAGTTCAGTTTTATCCAACAGGGGCATGTGTCGCCCTCTTTCTATTATTTAGTTGGTATAGTCAGAGATTGAAATTTTTACTTTCAGTACCTTTATTTCGGGATTTATTACTGTCAGGATGTTTTCCTTTAGTGTTGTAAATGTTGGGATTTATTATTGATGATTAAATTCGTGTATGTTCAATTCTATTTTTAATCTTAATGGGTGACTCTTTAGATGTTAATGGTTTAAGGTTTTATAACCGGATTTAATAAAATGAGAATAAGGTTTTAAATGGTTTTGACACTTAGCTTAATTATTTAGGGTGTTTAAATTGGAAAAGTATTTTTACGACAGTGATGCTAAGAATGAACCAACCGTTTACCTTGATTTTAATTTAATAAAGGAGTGATCGCCCGGTATTTAATTAGGCGGGGTGTCACATAACACCCACGCAAAATAGAGTCTAGTCCTCTTTAAAAGAAAATCTCTCCCCAACGGAGTCACCACAGTGGCCATCTTTCTCCCGGCACGTGTGCGGGGTTTGGATTGCCCCCTTTCCTTGGGGGGGGAGGGGGGTTGCGTTTGGTCGTCGTCGAAAATGCTGATGTGGGGTCATGTATAGAGTCGCCAGCCTAGTTTGCCCAAAACAGACAAAATAAATATTGTTGCCTCGAGAGAAGAGCATCAAGGACATACTGATGCTTATGAAACTGATTAGTTCAAGGATTCGAGGACTAAGTTACGGAATGGAAAGGTGTTAGGCACCCATCCCGCTTTTTCGGTCTCCCATAGGCATGTATTATTCTTCTCCTAATAAACTCCATGAAGTGTGTGTGTGTATATATAAATGGATAGTGGAATTACTCAACTCACGTCATGGATAAAGGTAGAATGATGTCATCCTTAGGAGTGTTCCCAAAATAATAATTAAAATATAATGTGCGTGTTTATCGGATCATCGATCGTTATATAACAAAAATGGTATATGTTGGACAAGTCACAAGCATACAACACTATGCCATCCATTATGAATATATGATATGAAAATAATATTATAAACATGATTAGAAGACACCCGAATCTCGAATTTTACTTGAAATGCCTACGTAACCTAAAAAGGCATCAAAGTCCATCTAGTTTGCATATAACGAGGGGTGGGGTTTAACCCATAAATCCAATCGGGTACTTTTCTTATGTATGTGTGTGTATAAAAAAGGTATTTTAGTGTGAGAAAATGTGATGATAATTCCCCATTTGGAATTAAGAAGTAAACCCTCTTTTTCTTATTTTTGGGTTTTTTGATAAGAAAAATATAGTATGTGCAATACTACTAATAAAAAAGTTGGATATTAATATGTATGATCTAATGAAGTAAAGTGATAAAGTAAGAATAAAGTAATTAATGCAAAAATTAGAGAATTTAGAGATAGAGCGAGAGATTGGACCTCCTTTATGAGCACTTGAGGTTGATGTTGAGTGTTGAGAAGCTGATATTGCAATAGGATGGAGGTAGTATGAAGAGGGGTGGAGGTAATTTGCTAAATGAGGTAAAGAAAGTATGGAAATGGAATCTAGGAAGGGATTTTAGGATGGGAACAACTCTGACTTCGAGAGAATATTGCTTAGATCACTGAAGGGAGTGTTTTTCTAGGTCCCTATCAAAGTGAGATCATACCGCTATTTATAGGTTCAAGGGGGAGCTGATTGGAATGGTCCTAGACCTTCTTATCGGTATGGCACCCTAGACACACTGCCGATAGGTAGAGTCCTGAGAGTGTCATTCGGTTGTTTGTTGGCAGATTTTTTGAAAAAATGGTCGTAAAACCCAATCTATAAGTTAGAATCGCACATGGTATGGACGGTTGGAAAGGGTATTCAGAGCCCTTTAATAATCCATTGATCCACTCCCAGGTCCAAGAGTTGATCGGTGGTCAAATGAGGCCGTAAGTGCCCGTTGGTCTTTTAGATAGGAAATCCTTGGAGGGAAACGAATCATTCGTCCAAATTATAAGACCGATTTGCACACAGGATGGACCGTTGGAAAGGGTATTCAGGGAATTTCTATACTTCAAAGATCTTTGTTCGGTTCAGAGAGTTAACTGAGGTGAAATGGGGCCCAAAAGCGCTCGACGACCCTTTGGAGTAAAATGGGTCGTTCACCCATGCCCTAAAGCTGCTTCTTGAACGGGGGATCGTTAAAAAGAGGATTCAGAGCCCTTATAAGATACAAAGGTCATTTCTAAATATGGATAGTTTATTGGAGTCAAACGAGGCCCGGGAGCACCCGATGGCCTCCAAATTAATTTTTGAGGGAAAACGTATTATACGTTCAAACGGTAAGGCCGATTCGTGCATGGGGTAGACCGTTGGAAAGGGGATTTAGAGCCCTTCGAATATTCAATGAGATTTTTCTCAGGAGTGAAGGTTGATCGGAATCAAATGGGTCCCGAGAGTGCCCAGTGGCCTCCAGATCGGTACTCGGAGTACGACCTCGAGTTTATGGTGAACGAGTGAGTTCTACAGACCTAAGGTGGTGCTTAGGTGGGGGGGTCCTAGGATGGGGTATTTACAATATTACTGTTAGGAGGTTCTTCTATAATCACTGAAAGCTCAAGAATGTTAAATGGATACATAAACAACATACGATATGATTTGTTATTTTTTGTAAGTTCAAGCAATAACTTCCACATTTTGAATGTCTGATGACCTAATTAACCAATAAGGCATAATCATTGTCACTGTCATCCAAATTCGCATCAAGTGATAAGACACGTGCACATGGGTGTTGTTGCATACTGATGAACATGTTGGTATCTAGATTTTGAGTGCATACAAGACAATCAAAATAATCAGTTATGTTACGCCTGTCACTAGGATCTGTTGCAATACGAGTTACATATGGAGAAACTTTTAGATATAAGAACCCATGGACATGACCACTGCCATAATTTTTCCACTTATATCGATACTAAAAATCAACAACCTCAAAATCTGTAACAAAAAATTCTCGTAAAAAAGATTGATTCTTGATTCAAAGTACCACGCTGTAACAGAAGAGTTTTCGTTTAGCAATTTTGCTTGTCTCCTCCTACGATCGTGATCTGACAATGTTTGGATATCATTTGAATTATCTAAAAGTTTGTGCAGTTCTAGCCATTTAATATTATATGCACTTAATGTAAAGAAGATGGTGGGGGCCCTTAATTGCTTAACCATAGCAGTAAGTTGTTTTAGTTTTATATACCAGTAGGCACGAGTCCCTCAAATTGATTTGGCACAATTTGATTTATGGTTAGCGAGGTGTTTGTCACGAAAAGCAAGAATAATTTGAATATATTGCATTAAGAGATCACCATAAACATCACCCAACTTGAGGGCATGCCATCTAGAAATGGAATTCCAAGAAAATTATCGAAATCGAGAATCTGTAGCAAAACCTCCACCATTATATTTCATCAAATACTGGAAGTACTCAAATGGCGTCAATTTTCTAGGACGATCGTGGCATAAATATGCATTTTCATAAGTAAAAAGTTTCGGGGAAACCATTGAAATGTAACCCGGTGTAGAGAACTAATAAATGACTTAATTCGCAAATGGCATGTGAGCAACAGTACGATCTGCATCTACTACATATAAGGCCCTGTGTATACATACTAAATGATTAGGTTCTGGAGCAATATGAATAGTTTCAATGGAATGAAATCCATAAATTTTAACATCTTGGTTTATAGGCTCTAGAGGACCCTCCAATTCATCGTCCACAATAGTTTTAAAAATGACAACATCGGGAGGATCAATAAAATTATCATAGGCATGTGGAATACCTTCGGGTATCCCATCTTTCGAAAGACCTTCCAAATTTCCTTTGTCAATGAGTATGTCTCGATAATAATAATTATTAACTTTCAACCAAACCAAATCTTGGTGAACAAACTCACGTAGAACTCGGAATTCCTTGTTTCCACGTGCTCTTGTTTTATTTACGATTAGTATTGTAGATAAATTAATCGACTTAAACAACAAAACTTTAGAATTCACATCGTACGCAAAATTAATCACATTTTCACTATACTTGTATTGTTGGACTTTAACACGATAAACATACATCATTGGGTGCACATGAGCAATAAGAATCTTCTCTAAATTCATTAGGCACGACTATTGAAGAGGAACCGCACCAGGATATATCCATCAAATTTTCTGCACATAAATTTTGTGTGTTTTATGGTTCGCATCTTCACTGAACATTGTGTACATATGCCTAAAAAAATTTAATGTCAGGGAAAGATGTATTTCATTGTGGAAAACTTACCCAAAATGTTTCTTGACAATACATTCTAAAACGTTGTGTATTGAATTGCATCAAATAAGGAGTTACGAGAATTGGAACACTAGTGGAAATAGTAGCAGTGTTAACCATTACACCGGTACGGGGTTGGTTGATCCTATGGTGTTCACGCATATGCCTTCTATTTAATGATATCACCATAGCTAGTTATTAGACTGTCTTTCCTGAGCGAGCTCTTTTCGGCGAGTTATATTTGAAGCACAATCAATATCTCGTTGTTCACTTGTTTCCCCTGTACGGGCCCTTTTTCGAGATACGATATTTATTAACTTCTCAATAGCCTGTTCGACACGTGTTTTCATTGCTCGAGCCTTATTATGGTGGGAACTATCAAGTGCTTGAGGGGAAAGTTTCTTATTACTCCCAATTAAAGGATGGAGCGAACCAAATTGCAATTTTCTTTGAGTGCTATTAAACACAATGATTGAGGAGAAAGTGGTACGTCAAGAACAACTTGAACATATTCTGGTACTCGTATGTGTAATAACCGATAAACCCAAACGCATATGAGTTTAATCTCCATTTGGCACAACACATGAGGAGAAGGATATATGACGAATAAAATTTGCACACCTTCTAGTAGGTACATTTAATGCATGCGTTGAACCAATATAGGTATGATTATGATTTCCAGCTGGCACAATGAGAGTGTTTAAAAAAGTGCATTGAGTGCAAGGACCAGTTAACCCTCTGGTAAAAAGTTCATCTGGTCGTTGATTGTCGGCAGGTAGCATATTATTCGATGGGAGCACTGAAATATGAACACTGTAAACACTGGTATTTTCTTTTTGCCATTTGCGATGAGTATAAAACTTATCATACATGGGATACATTTTGCATGAATTACCTACACATTAAGTAAGAATTGTTACTCAAAACAAACGAAGAGAAACTTTATATTATTATATATATATATATATATATATATATATATATATATATATATATAGAGAGAGAGAGAGAGAGAGAGAGAGAGAGATTATAAATTTGGGAAAAAATAAGGAAAAATAATTCAAATATAACATAATAGTGCAGTATCTGCACATGTGCACTATCTGTACATTAGCATACATTAACATTAGCATATATGCAGTGTATGTATATATTCAATATTTTTACATATTCAGTATCAATATCTATGTAATCACTATCCAACTTTAGCATACATATTAGCATACATGCATATACATATCTATACATATTAACATTAGCATAAATACATATACAAATTAGTATAATAAACATATTTGCACATATTAACGTTAGCATACATTTTGCCAAATTCGAGGTTAGTTGATTAGCTGAAATTTGAGATAATCAGTATAATAAACTGGAATTTCAATACATCATCAATTATATCGATTATTATAACATAAAAGTGAGACTAATAACTAATCATCCTCAAAATCAAACTTAACATTAGCATACATTAACATATGCATTTCTGTACAGATTAACATTATCATATATGCCTATACATATCAATATAATAAATATATCTATACATATATATACATATTAGCATTAGCATACATTTCCTCAAATACAAGGTTGGTTCACTAAGGAAAATTTGAGATAATCAATATAGGAATTTCAATTCATCATCAATTATATCAATCATTATAAGATAAAAGTGCAATTAATTACTAATCGGCCTCAAAATAAAACTTGAAACATACCTCCAATCAAATCAAACACAACATCTACAAGCCATGATTCGATACTAATAGCAGCTGAAATCAAACGTAGGATGTTCTAGATGGTAAATTTGAAGTCCAAAAATTGTTAATTCAAATTTGAGAAAATTAGTATAATAAATAAAAATTGCAATCCATCACCATTCATATTATGATAAAATTGTCACTATTATCTAATCAACCTCAAACTTAATAAAGGTATTTCAAAGTTCAAATAATTTGATGAAACGATAAGATATTGTAATGCAGTTAGAACCCATATTTATAAACTTAATCTAAAAATCACAAATGTAATCATAAAGCTTTAAGTTTGAATTCTAATGAGCTTGTAGTACTCATTTTTAAATCTACTATTAAAGTTCATGTAATTTTGAAAGTGTGTGGGTACTATCATGTTATTTGGTTAAAAAGGGTCTCTTAGTAACAAATAACAAAGAAAAAAATGGTATGAAATGCAAAAACAATTTTTAATTTGTAATATATAAACATGCCATGAAATGTACCAAAACATAGTACCAAATCAAAGGTGAGCTCGTTGAATAATCCTGTCATGATGTTCAAAATTCATTGTCCAAACATCTAAAAAAACATACTATTATTGTCACACTATATACCAAACTTATAAAACATACTATTTTTGTTACACTACATACTATTTGTTACACTACATACTAGACTTAACCGAAGTAGTTAAATTACCTCAAACTCAACCAAATTTGTTCATTAACTGAAATTTGAGATAATCAATATAAGGAACGGGAATTTTAATTCATTATCACTTATATCAATCATGACAACATAAAAGTGAAACTAATAACTAATCAACCTCAAAATCAAACTTAAAACAAAAATACCTCCACTCAAATAAAACACAACATCTACACATAAATGGATGATTCTATACTAATAGTAGCTGAAATTAAACATAGAAAGTTCTAGATGGTAAATTTAAAGTCCAAAAATTGTTATTTCAAATTTGAGAAAAGCAGTATGATAAACAGATATTTCAATCCATCATCATTTATATTATGATAAAAAAATTGTCACTATTATCTAATTAACCTCAAACTTAACAAAGGTATTAAAAAGTCCAAATAATTTGATGAAACGCCAAGATATTGCAATGCAATTAGAACCCATATTTATAAACTTAATCTAAAAAACACTAATGTAATCATAAAGCTTTAAGTTTGAATTCTAATGAGCTGGTAGTATTCATTTTCAAATCTAATACTAAACTTCATGTAATTATAGAAAGTGTGTGGCCACTGTCATGTTATTTGGTTAAAACATGTCTCTTGGAAACAAATAACTAGGGAAAAAATGGTACCAAATGCAAAAACAATTTGTAATTTGAAATGTATAAACATGCCAAAAAAAGTTGAAAAAAAATAGTACCAAATGAAAAGGTGAGCTTGTTGAATAATTCTATCACGATGTTCAAAATTTATTGTCAAAACATCTAAAAAACATAATATCGTTGTTACACTATGTACCAAACTTATAAAACAAACTATTATTGTTGTTGCACTACATACCAAACTTAACCGAAATAGTTAAATCACCTCAAACTCAACCAAATTTGAATCACTTTAAGAGATGATATTTAAAACCTGAGCAATATATTAAATCAATATATAATAAATGAGATTATTTCATTAAGAAATGAAATAAACACGCATCATAAAGAAGAAAATAATTACATAATCGTGTTTGAAAGGTGAGCTTACAATTGTTGTAGAATAGTGAAAATGAGGCCTGAAACACATCAAATGACCATATTTAAAAACCTAAAATTTAGGAATAGACTTACAAAATTTCATCCCCAAAATGAACGGATATAAAAGACCTAATGGAAATAAGAGATGAACCCGTTGAAAAACTCTAAAATATAAATGGACTTATAGTATTTCATCCTCAAATCAAATGAACGTGTTTAAAATCCCTAAAAAATAAAATGGGCTTACAATATTTCATCCTAAAATCTCATCCTAATCCTGAAGCGTATATAAAACCCCAAAAACATCGAGATAAACTCACATTTGTGGTAGAAATTGTGTTGAATTTGTGGTTCGAGTGGAGGGTGGGCTTTCATGGAGGGTGATAGATGGATATGGGCCAATCGTTGAGAGGGAAGAGGGAGAAGGGATGTTCGTTGAGGGGAGAGGGGGATTTGCGGTGGTAGTTGAGAAAAATGGAGAAATGGGAGGGTTTGTCTCTTGTGTGGTTGAGAGCAGAGGAGAAATGTGAGGGTTTGTCTAAAAAACAGACGTGCGGACAAGTGATGTTTTAGGTGAGTGGTGTAGTATACCTCCCTAAACTGTAGGTCAATATATCTAGGAGGTCTGGGATCTCTAAAATGGAACCTAAGATTTATAGTGTTTAAGAGAAACCTGAGGCACCTAAAACTAAATCACGAGTTGTGAAATTATGCACAGAGCTGTAAAAAAATAGATTTTCAGTTTATTAGAGGGTGAAGGATGTGAATGGGGAGATTGTGATAAGAGAAAGCTCAAATTAAAGAACTGGAAAAAATAAATTAAAGAAAATGAACACCTTTGAGAGAGAAGACGGAAAAGAAAAATTATAATAGATTTTATGGAAGATAAAATGAAGAGAGGGTAGGCTTTATAGGCTTAAATGGGAAGATGAAAAATATAAAATGAAGAGAGAGAAGGCAATAAAAGAGGAAATGAAGAGTTGATAAGGAAGGTATTAAGGGATTAATGAGAGAGATAAAGAGTTGAAGACAATGAATAAAATTTTATGTGGAGTAGAGAAGGGAAAATATCAAATGAATAGAGGTATAACATCCCTGAACTATATTTCACACCGACTTGCAAAATTATAATCCTAAAAGGTACACTAAGGTGAAATGCAATTTCTTCATAACACATAAATTATAATACTTACTCTAAGTTTAATTAGTGACAAATGACTAAAAGTTATTGACGGTCAGACTTAACCTTTAAAAAAATTAATAAAATGACAAAAAACAAACCCCACTTTTAGATTATAAATCTAGTTTGCACGACATCACCAAGCATCAGAGCCAAAATCGAACTCTTTTTCTTATACAATGCGCAATGTGATTTGGCGTCGATGTGTCTGTTTACGATCTCAATTGTCGGGATGGATTCGACAACATATTTTAACACCGAAGGGTGATCGGAACAACTAAAAAGTTTATTTCAATTTGTTTAAGCTAGTGGAACAATCAATGAAGCCCCGCGTCAGGTGGGATTTGTTGTTATTCTTCAAGCCTAATGTAAATAATAAATTGGGCCATTTCATAGCGTTATAAAATGAATTAGGAGCTACAAGTTTCACAACTCATAATTTTCATCAACTTAAAACAAAGAAATACTCATTAATTCAATTACCAAAGATAGTTTTATCCATGGAAGATAAGCTATTAGTATCTACTATGAAAAAGTTATATTTCAGGAATTGTTACTTCATTTTCAAGCTTTATGGGCCTTTTATTATTTTAATAACTAATATATTGTCCCATTTACTTTTATTCCTATTTGACCCCAATCACTATAAGAAATCTCTCAATTTACTTATGCAACAAAACAAATGCAAAAGGAGATTAATTATTTTGAAGCATGAAATGTTCAAAATCTGTTGTCCACTAAATAAATACATCCGACTAACCATCTTTAACTTGAATAAAGTTGGTAATTATGCAAGTAATTCATAAAATTTAAGTTCAACTATGGAAATATCATGTTCATAAGATATTTATGGAAAACAATTACCTATATTTTTGGAGTAAATTAAATAATATATTTGCGATGAAAAAACCAATTCCTTGTGTTGTTTACATGGTGGTTTCGAGGGGTAGTAATTTTAGACATGGCGTGATATGAAATGAAATTAACCCACAATTGACACGACGTGTCATTCTTCTTTCAGTTTTTTCATACGCGACAATTATGACTATTTTTCCTAGTGTATTTACATGTTTAAGTGAGTTGAAATATTATTAATTGTGTTTGTCATGCATGTAGTTTTGTGTTTAAAATGAGTTAAATTCATGTTAGGCAAGATTTAATAACTCTTACTTTTGAGTAATTTATTTTATATTAATTTACCATGTGAGGTGATTATATAAAATATTGGATAACGGAGTAAATATTGTTTTAAGTGAATTAAAAGATAATATTTACAAGATTTTGCATATTTACTGTTATGTGAATGTAAATAACATTATGTTACGATTCATGGTGTCGTTGTGCTTTAAACGACATTTATGGTTTAAATGAAGCTGGAACTTTAAATGATTTATATAATTCTAGATGCCTATTTAGAGGGCGTGGTTAGTCCCAAAATAGTCGAGGAGATAGTCGAAATAAGTGTCATACTGTATTTTGGGTTTCGGGCACTTTTAACTGATTATGACTTAATTGTGTAGTTTCGAGTCATTTTATTGGTGTATTAGCATTTAAGTTGGAGATTAATGTTAATCTCACGTTTAAGTTTTTCACCCCTTTCTATTTCTCATGTATATGTTTCCTAAACCTAGAGAGAAAGAGAGAGTAAGAGAATTTGAGAGAAACAAGGAGAATTGAAGATTGAAGCTTGGGATTGTTGCTACCAGAAGAAAATCTGAGATTTCAACCTTAAGGCAAGTTTCCTACTTGCTAAAATATGATTAAGGGTGAATAAATTGTAGTGATTGTTGTGTATTAGAATCAATTGAACAAATATGGGTTTTGAGGAATATGGGGTATTTGAATCCTTACATGTTATTTAGATAGATTTGTTTTGAGTATAGTAGTTAGTATTCATGTAGGATGAATTGGGTTAGATCAATTATGGTTGTTGTGGGTAAAAATGGATAAGTAATGAGTTTTGGGAAAAGTAGGGTATTAACATTTATGGTCGAGTTTGGGCATTCTAGCCCAGGCGAATCGATTCGCTAATGGGGAAGGCTACAGGTCTGAGTGGACCGAATCAATTCGTCCTATTCGAATCGATTCGGCAGTATGCAGAAGGTCAGGTCCTCTTGACTGAATCGATTCGGCCTATCCGAATCAATTCACTTTCAAGAGCGAATCGATTCGGTCAGGGCGAATCGATTCGAAATTCCTGCTGTTTTAAGAAATTTTCCTAACTTAGTTTTAGCCCCTTTATTTTAAGCTTAGGACCTAGGAACCTTCTCTTACGAAGTAAACTTAGTGTCCTAGAGTCTTATATTAGTTACGTAACTACCTTATATTAGTAAGGGAATAGATGGGGCTTACTCTGGGGATTATCAAATAGATGATAAGGTATTTTCTTCCCTTAACAACTATTTTGATATTAAGAGATGTAGGATTATATAATCGGGGAATTTGAGAGACATGAGTGAGGTATACTATGCTTTGTGGCTTATAGTAACATCATTAATTCTCGGAGACTAAGTTAAGGGGTTTATAAATCATTGAGGTTTATAATGATGATATTAATTACGTATGGCTCCAGATAAAATGTGATGTATATTTTAAAATGAGATTAAAATTGTGAATGATAAATTGATATACGCACACTTCTCTAAATGCTATCATAGGGGAAGTACGCGCATGAGGTGAAGTCCCTTGGCTGGTGAATGCAGGGAGAATATAGTACTCGACCATAGGACCGATTGTTATATATATTGTGTGATTATTGTTTGAAGTGAGGTAATTTTGGGTGTGGTTATGACTCACTATCGAAGGTATATGGCCACTTCCCGACGTTGCGTTGTAGGATGCCCAGGTTGTCTTGTGCGATAGGCCCTGGAAGATGATAGCTATTTAGGGGCACGTCCAGTGAGGAAACTCGGAAGGACGGTCTTAGAATCGTTATATATTGTGTAATATAACTATTTTTATTAAAGTGGAACCTTAGTGAAGATACAGTACTTTATGAAATAAATTGATTTGAATACGTTTCCTAATGAGAAAAGGAACGGTGAAATGAAATTGTGTAACAAGGAAATGGAATTTCATTAAATAATAATTTATCTATATTCTTCGGCATAAATGATTTATGATCCTTGTCATTATCATTGTGTAGATTACACTTTTAGATTCCTTATTATTGTTTATGGTGAACGATGCAAACATATTCATGATGATTAATTTGTTCATGATTGTCATACATTTTATTCACTTGGTAATCATATTTAAACCGGGACCTGACCCGTTTATATCTCTTTGTTTGCATGAATCTTATTTTTGACCAGGTGTTCCACCGCAAGGACGCCCGTATTGATTTTCCTGTTCCAGAGTCCTGGAGTCGTAACACTTTGCGGATGTTATGGTACATTTGATATTGACGCTTCCACCTTATGTATTCTATTTATGTTCGGTTGCACGTTCGGGCGTGTTGCCCAAGTTTTGTAATTGTATTATATAATGTGATATTGTACTTTAATACTCGGTGTAACCCAATTGTATATGTTTGTTAACTGACAGCTTATTCGGTTATTTTGTTGTATATAGTTTCCGATTTAAAATATGTCTCTTTTATATCCACCTTCTTTTCAAATGGGATTGTTTAAATGCTTTCCTTAACTTACAAATCAAATTTTGACAATTTGTTTTATAAAATAATGGGTGGTTATCTCATATACTTATTGTTTCACTGTGATGCTGAGAATGAACCATCTATGATTCCTGTAATTATTGGAGTATTAGGCTGGCCACCTCTTATTTTAGTAATCGGGGTGTCACACAAGATAAATACGATTTTAATTTATGTCGTGTTCTTGTTTATATGGTTATTTTCGTGTTTGCCGTGTCATGTGAGGCCCAAAAACGACCCAAAAATCTGAATTGTAACCCCTACTACATTCCATGTACCCATAAAGAGGAGGAATAAAGTACTTGTAAAATGTTACACATTTATTTATATTATTTCTAAACCAAACTAACTACTTTATCCACAAGTGAATAAACATCAAACTATGAAATACGAGAGTATATTGAGCCTTATATCTCCTATGTTTGAATATTTGACGTTCAAGAATTCTCCATTTAAGTTCAAGTTACTTTTCCATAATAGAATTTCATGCTAGAATTTTGATATTGTCCCAAGGCTCCAAGAGTTTCAAATTTTATATCTTTGTTTTTAGGATGCTTTTTTTGTTGTTGTTTAGTTCATCTATGTTCAGTTATACAAAAGGATGAAAAGTTAAAAAAAATATATTTATTCTTCTTCTATATAGAATTGTGTCCATATAAGTAGAGATATGTGCAATGACAGAATTCTGGAGATAATTGTATATGAAAAATCATGAACAGAACAACAACAAAATTAAATCAATAAATTTTATAAATTTATGCCAAATCCATATCATATACAGAAAAAAATTCTTTGGGGTACCTTGAGTTTCCACACTGTAAAATTGATACCATCAATATAACATGTTTCTTTATCTAATTATATTTCAATATTATGTGTGCTCTTTAAAAACCTAGGGGGAGAAAATAAATGAGAAGGTATTAACATATCAAAGTAATTAAATTGAAGAACATAAATGGTATAGAAAAAAATGAGAACAAAACATGCATATATGGTGATGGTTATGAGGATTTTGAAATATTACACATGTATGAGAAGAAAAGGAGTGGAAGATGAATTAGATGTAACCAGTAGACATGAGGCAACATGGTTGTGAGATGGGGAGGGTTTTGGATAAGAGAAAGGAAAGATGGAGAGCGACCTGTAATTTGAGATAAATAGAAAGAAAGGGTCCGTGAGGGTAATGTTACGGAGGATCCAATATTACAGTCCAGCCGAGGCAAAATTGGCTCAAAATTACATATGCGAAAGTTTCGAGTGTTGCTGGGGATTCGGGAGCGGGAGCCCCGAGTCGGTTTTTTTAGGTTATTTCTAATTTTAAACAAATTATAGTTTTATCATGCTAAAACAATTACTCTCAATCATTATTAACAATATCTAATTAATTTCTCCATAACTTCCTATTTAAATAATACCACACACTACAAGAAAATTTGGTTTTAGCAATGATTTTTTTAGCAAGGATGTAACTTTCGTTGCTAAAAGTGTATTATTAGCAAGGAAAATGGAAAAATCGTTTCTAAAAGTATAATATTGTTGTAAACATTTTGCAAGGAAATATTTTCTTGCAAAATGTAATTTTTAGCAAGAAAATTTTAGAATCCTTGCTTAAAATAGGGCGGTAAAATTTCCCTCCTTTTTTTTAGTATCTGAAATATTTACTGCAACATTTTAATTATTTTTCTTGCAAAAAATAAGACATATGTATAACAAAAACTAAAATAAAACAAAACCTAAACTTTCCTCTTCTCTCTCTCAAACCCACTAAGAGAAGGAAAATCTTCTCTCCACCTCTACCGCCACCAAACTTAATATGGCCGGTCCTTCACCTTTGTTAACCAGCATCGAACGCCGACTAGAAGGCCTTTCGACGCCGACCAACATCAACAGCAGCTGGGTAAGGAAGGCGCACCAATTTCTACGACCGTTCTTCAATCAAAGGTAAATTTTTCTAGGGTTTCAACTTTGTTTTGGTTCATAATCATGAATCCTGAGGATGATGGAATTTATGTTGTTGAAAAATCCCCTAACAATTGCTACTTACAAGGGGTTTAAAATTGTGTATAAAGGGTTTGATATAATTGATGGGATTTGAAATTGCTTGGAACCAAATTTCTCTTAATGACAACGATGATGATTGTGGTGGGTTGTTGAAATCATGTTCTGAGGCTATTTTGTTGAAATCTTTAAATCATGAGAATGTTATCAAGTATTGTAGTTATTGGGTTGATGGGAAGAATAAAAAAATTAACATCATTACTGAGTTGTCAGTTCTAAGAGGAATATACATAAGGTTATTGATACGAAAACGATTAAGAATTGGGCAAAACAGGTTTTGTTAGGGTTGCATTGTCTTCATACGCAGGATATGTCAATTATTCATCGGGATTTGAAGTGTGATATTATATTTGTGTTGTCTTCAGGTTTAATCCGTGTAGCTACTGGATAATGAAAATCAGTTGCCCAGAAATTTTCATCCGAGATTTCATCATTTTCTCTCCATCTCTATCTACATGTATACGCATTTAAAGATGAAATTTTGTGAATAGTTTTTCTTCAAACATAATTCGTGTTGGGTTTTGAATTTTTCCTCAAATTGGATTTAGATCTTGCATTTGTTTGTCATTTAATATACCGTTGGTTATCGATATATGTTGTGCTATGTTCAGGTTTAATTCGTGTAACTACTAGATAATGACTTGGTTAATATCAATTTCTTGAATTGTCTCATTAGACTAGAGAGGGGTTTGATGTTTATGTCTTCTAGATCTTAAACGTGAGTGTTTTTAGTTTATTGAAATGTTAGGGATTGTATCTCTTACCTTTTCACACTCCTACTTCTATTTTTCTAGTATAATACGAAGATGTTGAAATATTATTCAATCTCGGGTGTTATATTCTAATTTTTAAATTGCGCTTCTTGATTTTGGCAATTTTGACATTGACATAGTTGAAAATGAAATTGACACAAAACAGGGCAAAAGACCTAGATGTTGATTCAATTAGTATTGAAACTTTAATATTGTGGTTGTGAATTTGATAGTAATTTCAATTCAATTATCCTCTTTTTGCCTTTTGTCCAGTTTATATATGTGTTTTTAGTCTTTGTATAATTCCACTGTTATTTTCTTTATATATTTTAACTATGTTTTAAATTTTATATTGTCTTCCAGAGGAAGAGTAGATAATTGGTCTATAACTGGAGTCCAAATTTAAGGTTGCTCAGGATGGAAGCTACTAGGTACGATATCGACTTATTTGTGAGTATGGTTGTTCATTTTCTACTTTCATTCGAGTGCATTAGTTTTAAATTCTTTTTCTTCTACAATTTATCAAATATGAATTGAATTGTACTTGTAATATACTTATTTACGGTTAGATTAAAAATTAGATAATTGATATGTAATAGATGCTCATTTTTGCTTTAGATATACATTTCATCATATAAGTTTAACATTTATCGCTAACTTATTAAATATTAAGCTATATACATTCAAAATGAGGTTAACTTTATTGTACCATTGCTTTACTTTATTTCCACTCATTCTAATTTTAATGAATTCTTTTAAATAAAAAAAGAAAATGGAATGCCTCTTCAATAGTTGTTATGCAACATTGATTTCTTATTTTGTCACATTGATTATACAACGGCTTTTCTGATTCCGGTCGGGAGCTTTCCACTGGATTAATATTTGTTAGCAGTTTGGGTGCTTATCACTGATTGTTCAATATCTCATGTTTTTAGTATTGAAATTGCTATATTTTCATATTTGACTAAATACTAGGACTTTGGAAATTTATATAGTTGTACAAGGTATTGCTTTGCTTCATACTATATAGACCACACAAGTATCACAGTAAATACATGAAGCATACACAGAATAAAGTTGATAAACAAATATAAGCTCCATGAAATAAATTATCAATACTTCATATAAAAAACTATGTATACACATCCACCCAACAAATGATGATAAATAAACAAGAGTAAGCATCACATATATATCATCAAATACATGCTAAGAAAGAATAATGTGTCCATAGTACATATAAATAGAGATCTCAAAATAAAAATCATCATAGCCAGGCAGTCCATCATCTCTCTGATTAGCATTGTGACCAGTACCTGATAAATTGGCACCATGCATTTGCTCACGTCGCTGCATCTCATCCAAGAATGCTCTAAAGTAGGATTGTTGTAACTCCCTCTACTCAGCATCAGCCTCCAAACGAGCCATCATAGAATCAGTGATATGCCACTAGTGAGCAAGACGTGCCTCCAAAAGTAGCCTAGCTGGACACTCCTCCACTAGTAACTATAGTGTTTCATCGTGGTTGGTACCTACTTGTGTAGATGGTGGATCAGTAGGAATAAATCCTAAAAATTATGGCTGATGAACTGACCCAAAAGAGGACGAGTTAGCGATCGAATAGCCTCGATGAGCCTCCGGTGGTAGGTGGCTCCCAGTTCGGAGAATAGAGCTTGAATCGATCGTTAAAATATAAGTTATGGATTGCTTGATTTGATTGTTTGAGTGGATTACATATAACATTTTATTTTCCCCTTTAGAGTTTAGGGAGTGAATGCACTTATTAATAATACTCATATAATGATCCTTATTGCCTTTATCCTAAGTTTACTGATTATCTTTCTTTCTTTCTTCTTTTGTGTGTGTTTTCAAAGTTCAGACCACATTTATATCATCTATTATCACACTGGTCAAATTATAAACAATAGGTTGGATTCCGTAACACATTGAAGAAATATTTTTCTAAATTTTCGAATATTGAGGAGGCGAACAAGAACAAACCTAGTGATGTGGAAAAGGACAAAGATTGGAAATTTCTTTGCTCGTTTTTTAGTACAGAGGAACATAAGATAATAATTTTCGATGTATGTTTTATGTTAAAATTGTATATTTTCTTAAGTTTCAGTAAATTAACTTGAAGTATATCACTTTTTGTAGCGTAAATCTGATGCTTGCTCTACTAGTCATTCAAATGCCATGTATGTTCATCGCGGTGGGACAAAGTCTTTTGTCCAATACTTATATAAAGACAGGGTAATTTTTTGAGCACTTAAAAATTGTTAAATTTTAATTTATGTGGATACATGTACTTATGTATTTTATTTTCGTATGTTAATAGGAAGCTAATGCATATGATATACCGAAAGGACAAATTGAAGTATTTTATGATACTCATTGGACGAAGGATAACGGGTGGATTAGTGAAGAAGACTCTATGTAAGTATATAAAAGAAAATAATTTTACATGCTTAGACAAAAAGCATTATTCTCAAGTCATGCGGGCTGGATTGATTTTTTTATTATTGATTTGTGTCACAACAGGTTGAATTTCATGAATAAATAAAGGAAATTATGCCCATTTTTTTTAAATAAAGTGAAATCGGTGGAAGGGACGCATTGATGCTTTACATGTATCTATAGTTGTTCGATTAGTGATTTGCATGTTGGATTTCTTAAATGAACAAAGGAATCTTTGTCGATTTTTTTTTTAAGTTTAAAAAATAGTCAAACCGATAGTGTAACATATTATTTTATTTTTCTTTGTAGAAAGATATGATTGAATTGCAAAAAAGCTCGGAAGATTCATATGAAGCATCAATCTGTCAAAAAGTCTTTGGAAAGAGGTTGGGATACATGAAGGGTCTTGGTACCCAACCTTTGAAATCACTATGCAGGCAGAATTTTGATTTGGAGAACAAAAAATTACAAACAGATATCGTAGATTTGAAAAAACTAGTCCAAGGTCTTGTGTCAAAGATGGCTACAATGAAGGCCACCTTACATCTAGATAAAGACATTGCTCTCGAGGAAGATGTTCCTGAAGGATCTTCTTCCCTTTCGAATCAAGTTGCATGATGGCAATTGTTGATTTTATCATTTTCTTTGTGATGAGAAAACTAGTTTAAACTCATCTCTTAGTTATGAAGTATTATTAACTTTGGGGCGTCATTGTGACAAGAACAGTAGTATATTTATGTTTTGAATATAATATAACATCTTTTAATTATGTGTGTTTACTTAATTTTTTTTTTATTTATTTCAATATTTAATATAATTCTGCAACAAAATAAATGTTGCAACGAAAAAGAGTGTTACAAAAGACTATCAGCAACGAAGAATTGACATTTGGCAAGGAATTTTAATTCCCTCAATATTTTTTGCGAGGATTTATTAGTATATTTTGCAACGAAATATTCATTGTAAAATATTTTTAGTCTAAATACGAGAACTTTTCTACAACTAAAAAGAGTGTTACAAATAACTTTTAGCAATGTATAATTAACATTTGGCAAGGAATTGAAATTCTCTCAAATTATCTTTTGCAAGGATTTGTTAGTATCTTTTGCAACGAAATATTCGTTTTAAACGGTTTTTAGTCAAAATTCGAGAACTTTATTGCAACGAAAAAGAGTGTTACAGAAGACTTTCACCAATGTAAAATTAACATTGAGGAAGGAATTTTAATTCTCTCAAAATATCTGTTGCAAGGATTTGTTAGTATCTTTTGCAACGAAATATTCGTTTTAAACGATTTTTAGTCAAAATTCGAGAACTTTTTTGCAACGAAAAAGAGTGTTACAAAAGATTTTTAGCAATGTAAAATTAACATTTAGCAAGGAATTTTAATTCTCTCAAAATCTCTTTTGCGAGGATTTATTAGTATTTTTTGCAACGAAATCTTCATTGCAAAAGATTTTTAGTCAAGATATGAGAACGTTTTGCAACGAAATATCTTGTTTTCCCCAATGAAAAATTTTATTGCAAAATATTTTTAGCGACTATGACAATATTTTCTTGCAAAAAATCTATAACATGTTGGCCAATGCGAGGGACCCTGCAAGGAAAAAAAACGTTGCAAAAGATGTTTTGCAACGAAAACATACCTTTTGCAACGATTTTTTTCATTGCTAAAAGCCATAATTCTTATACTGACATATTTCAACTACATATATCACCACATATTTAAATTGAATATTGAACAACTTCAAATTAAACTACATATATATATATAAAATTAAATTGAACAACTATACATACAAAAAACTAAACTACACAACTCTACATACATAAAATTTCTACCACATACAAAAAATATATAAATACATAAAAATAATACCTGAAAAACCTTTTTTTTAAATTCAATCGGGACCACCGCCGCCCTTCGGCCCTATGTTGCTCCGCCTAATGTTGCAATATATTACTCTATATCAAAATCTCATTTGCATCTTCCACATAACGTCACCTCATCTTTGAGAAGCCCTAAAATTACGTCAAGAAATCATAGCCAATTGTAAGAGATCACATGGGCAGATTAGACGGACGATCCACACCCCACGATTCACTTTTAAACTCATATATTACCCACGATACACTTCCAAACTTATCTGTTGTAGGCTTAATGTTGTAGTACTCAACTCCTTTATATAAGTTTATACATTATTTGTTACCCACGATTCACTTCCAAACTTTAAATCATCTCTACCCATTCTGCATTCTCCAATAAACCCACCAACATGGTATTGTTCTCTTCTTGGTCTTTTTCCTTTTTCCTTTCTTTTCATATCTATAAGACATTATTTCAAGTTAAGCCTCATGAATATTTTTATTACCCCTTGGTCACTTAATTGAACTTTTTTTAATTAATATCAATGACTGTCTTGTGCTTTGTTTTTTACGAATTGGGAATATGAAGTTGGTTCTTTATTATATAAGTTTTCTTGATTGCAAAGTATCCTACTTAGATCTCCATTTTTTCCATGTCCACAGCCTATGATTGCAAGTTAAGCCTCATGAATATTTTTATTATATTTCAGTCACCGAATTGATTTTTTTTTCACAGACTGTTATGGGCTTTATTTTTTATGAATTGGGAATATGAAATTGGATCTTTATTATATATGTTTTCTTGATTTCGGCGTATCATACTTAGATTTCCATTGAATATTTTTTTAGCTTGAGGAGTGGAGAATGACCTTTTTTAATTTCTTACATCGGTATATTATAATGGCGCATTTTCACCCAATTGAATTATTTTTTTATAAAAATGGTGCCTGTGTAGAATTAGTTGTGAAAAATATGTCCTTAATTTTGTAATTTGTAATTTTTATTATTATTACATGGAAAACCCTATAGTTAATTAAAGGTAGAAATTGTCAATGTTTGTAGCTCTTTTTTTATTTATTTCAATTTTGAGATAGTATTACCAAAGCTACATATTACATTATTTCACCTCCTTGCTTCTTCTATTGAGAGAATATGAAATGCTCTTTTAAGATAACAAGAAATTGTGCTACAGCTATCTAATTAATTACCTTAAATTAATATAAAGTTGAGTTGAAAAAGAGTAGTTATCAAAGACTATAATATTTAGAAAAATCTATGTAATATTTAAAAAAATGTTTTCTTTTAATATATATATATATATATATATATATATTAAATTTGTAGTAAGAACAAAATATTTAATGTTGCACATCGTGCAGGTTGAAATCTAGTTGTTGAGAATAGTAAATATACCGACATGTGAGCAGAAGAGAAAAAAAAATAAGGTGTAGAGATTTTGTGATGGGGTATTAATTGGTTGATTGACACGTGGTATAACTAATATTTAAGAAAATTTTATGCCATACTCACCGATACTCCAATATGATATTATAAAATTAGCTTTAAACCCCATGCAATGAGCACGCTATTTATATAAAAAAATTTAAAACACACACACATATAGCATGCGGTTAAAAGAAACAATTTTAACTTTTTAAACCCTAAACATGCATCTAAGTGATTAACTCCATTCCATGAATATAGCATGCCGTTAAAAGAAACAATTTCAGGAAAAATCCCCGAAGGGAAAACCTTTTTATTTCACTATAATTTGTAAGACGCAACTCACACGAATTATAATGAAATAGGGTGGCATACGAAATACCCGCAGGTCTCGGTTCCGATGTCGTTGGCTGGAATCTCCCGTAAGAACTCCAAATGGTCAGCAATGGAAAAGAAACGGCTTCTGTTACTTCATAAGGACTCCCTCCACAATAGCACGCAGCTCTCCGGTTGTAGAGTTCTCCCCACAAACCGCAAAACGGTGTAGTCAATGAACGAATTGTCTTCCAGTAAACACATTCAAGATCACAAACTTTGGAATTTAATAACTTGATCTTGAATAAACTCCGAATGATGAAAAACTATATGGGAATAAGTTTTCGAAACTGTTCTGCCTTGTAAAATTTTCGCAGAGATGTTTTTAATTATAACTGAGCAGCACAGAGTCCAAGAAAATGAAAACACAAAAATCGAGGCGGCATGTCGTTCGAGCGAGAAGCGGATCTCGTTCGCGCGACATGGAGATGTCGTTTGAACGACCCACTGTCTCGTTCGAGCGACAGCATTTAAATACTTGAATTTTCTTTTAAATAAATCCTCGAATTTTCTTTAAACTATATGTAACTCATAAATATTTTAAACGTAAAAAGATTTTATTCCCAAACATTTATCACCCAGCTTTTAATCAACATACAAAATTACCCAACTACTCACAAGTATTCATACCTGAGTGATCTTAAACATATGCAACACATTTTGACTTAAAATCTTCTTCAAAGATTTAATTGCACATTCTTGGACTTGAACTTTGTCGTAGGCTTCAATTAAACTCCATAATAAAACTAGCCTAGACATAATTTATTTTGTCCGGAATTAAGCCAATTAAAACAAATGGACATGATAAGAATTATGTTCTTACAAATCTTCCCCTTTAACTATTCGAGGACAAAACTAAACAGAAATGTTATATGTCGTAAAATAAATACATGTCCTATCCCAAAATATAAAAAAATACAGGACATAATGAAACTGAATAAATGACAAACATCTAAATCTGATCCTGTCTCTGAATGGCAAGTATCTAAATCTGATTCTGTCTCTGAATGTGATATATCCATAAATATCTGAATTTCTTAATAATATACCTACACACATGAGACATAGACAGATACCCAAGTGAAGTATGGAGGAACACAATAAGTATAATATCATAATAAATACTCCCCTTACATCACATATCTCTCCCCCTTTTTGCCTAGAATAGACAAAAGGTGGGACAAACACACCAAATCTAGCATGAATATATGAGAATGAACAGCATGGCTAGATGAACAGCATGACAATGGATAACAAAAGATAGCAATAACTGAATAATAATGAGTGAATCACTAAAACTGCAAAATAAACTATACATCCATGCCATAAAATAAAATCAATGAAGATACAACTGTCCATAAGAGTACATCATATCTGAGAATAAATAAATACAATAGGGATCTCAATGTCTCAGATACAATGAAAACAAAATACAGCTAGACATCACTAGGAGTATCATCATCATCAGTGTATGTAGATGAAATATGACTGAGTCCAGAGGATCCTGCGCCTCTCAGCTGCTCTCTCTGCCGCATCTCATCAAAGAATGCTGCCATCCTGGACTCAGCACGAACACGTGCTTCGGCCTTAGCATCAAATCTGGCAATGATAGTGTCATACATCATGGTCTGGACAGCTAACTGTGCTTGTAAAGTAGAAACCTCCTCCTCAATAGGACGTGTGGGTGCAGGAGTGGAGGGTGGTGGCTGAGAGAAATCAGAAGTGCTCGAAATAATGTGACTATCGGGATGACAAAGATTAGCATCGGGAAAGGCTCCCTCAGTGGGTGGAGCACTAGCTCTCACCGCATTTGGTAAATGACTCTCTGAACGAGTGAAAGTATTATGGTCAATAATAGCAGGCGAAGGGAGACACTGATCACTCTCAAAAATAGGAACCCCAGCAGCAGTGCAAAGGATGGAAATGAGAATCCCATAAGGAAGAGCAGGGCGGACAGGGATGGTACCACGGATAGTGACAGAAGATATAACTCGAAGCATGACAGATGGTAAATCGATATCCCACCCCTGTGAAACATGGTACATGAAATAAACGATGGCAGACCCAATATGAGTATGATTTATCCGAGGATAAATGGATGCTGACACAAACCTATTAAGTACACGGAAGGTAGGGAAGAGATGGCGGTGATACATGGTAGTACCTGCCTGGGGAATCTCCCAGAAGCAATGACGCAAAATATCATCATAAGTAGATCCATCATCGATATAACGAGGAAACATAGCATCAGAGACACAGAGAAGGTGTAAAAAAACAACTATGAGATCTGCTGTGATGAGAACATAAACGCCACGAACAGTAGAAAAAATCCCCTCAGCGTGGGGGAGAGCGCAAAAGAAGAACTCTCGGACAGTGTCCGGATAGACAACCCCACGAGCCTCAAACATATAATCCCAACCCCTACCAATCAACCAATGTTGAATGCCTAACCCCTGAAACTTAGAATAACAAAACACCCTCTCCTGAACAACATACCGAATGTGGAGACCCAATAAGAAGTAATGATCATGCTCAACACGGGTGGTCGATCTCATTGGGGAGTATGGGGGCCTACTGGCCTGAGCTCTCTGAGCTCGAGCAGAGGGTGGTGGCTCATCGAGTCAGTCCGTCGGGGAACCACGACGTCTAAGCGGCATGATGGAAGGGTGTGTAAAGTGTGAGGATACTGAAATCGAGAAATACTCACCTAAGAACCTATCTCCATACACACATCCAACTGAACCACCGTGAACACCAACCACAATAACAGCAAAAATCATAAATAATATACTAGAGCAACAAATTCCTCTCAACAAATGATTTCAAAAAAAATTATCAAAAGCACAGAAATACCTTGAAATCGTCGAAAATGGGAAACTGTCGTTAAAGGTACACCGTGTAAAAACCAGCAGAAACTAAAACTTTGGAGGGACAGACGCCGAGGAACAAACTTTTGGAGAAACAAACGCCGGAGAAATACACCGGCGGAACAGAAGGAGGTTTGTTGAGCTGGGATTGGCTGTCGTCGCTGGAAGACAGAGCGAAGGGGCGGTTTTTGAACAGGTTCTGTCGTCGGAGAATTAATTTTTGGAGGAACACACCTCGGAGAGAAAATATAAGGAACACACGCCGGAGAAGATAATAATGGCTGAAACACAGTGGCTTAAGTCCACCCGAAATCCAAGCTGGATAAGGGCTGGAGCTGCCATGAGAGAGAGAGAGAGAGAGAGAGAGAGAGAGGCACAAATCGAAGCTTTTGATTTTAAAAATGGTGTTTTTTAAACAAATTGGAGTCGCCGCTAGTGTGCAGAGAAAGAGATATGAGATAACGAGAAAAGAGAAAAGAGAAAAGGGAACGACTTATGTTTAATGAAACCCAGAACTCGCTTGAAGTCGCTCGAATGACTTTGAGATATCGCTTGAAAGACTCTATATTTTGCTTGAACGACGTGTTCGCGAGACATATGATGTCGTTCGAACGAGAAAATAAAAATCCCAGAAATACCCCAAAAATAGTAAGGATTTGCCCAGTGAAAAAATTACCGCAAAATAATGCCTCGAAAGCAGAAACAAACTTAAAACAGACTCAAAAACAAAAAAGAAAATAGAAAACAAAGTAAAATGATCAACGATAATTACATGTTAACATAGTACCAATGTGCTCAATCTTGGATGTGGGCTGAATGGGCGTGAGCTAGAATAAATGAGACACAATTTCTATACGTCGAACCGATCAAGAAGTTCTAATTGATAGCAATAAATCATCAAACTTCATCAAAGCCATTTGTGACAAAATAAGTGTGAGTTTAATGACTTATACTAACTACATGCACACAAGTCCGGATTATTAACGATTCTAAGAATAATAGCGTCATGATACGATGTTTCAACGTAGGTTTCGTGGTGCAAACCCGTTTAAATTTATCTCCATCCAAACTTCCTCATATATATGAATTTTTCAAGATCTTTAGAAATATCTTTCAATCTCTACTTAGAGAAATTCCTATTGGCCCCAATTATGGCATTTATTTCTTTTTATTGCCTTGATTTTCTTTTGGACTCTTTTAAATGGTGGCTTTCACGACGAGTCAATTTTATACTCTCGCAGCCCTTTCCCGTGAACACTCATCATTTTTTCATTATCAATTCTCACAGAAAATGGTTCTTACAAGCACACCTCCTCCTTATGCAAGAGAAGTCAAACATTCATATAAACTCGTGCATGTGTGCAAGACTGGCATATACACAAAGTTGAATCAAACTGCATATCAACTTTGAAACAAACCCATAGTGCAATGGTTAAGATCATTCTAAACATCAATAATAATGACCAAATGTCCTAGCCACATGAATAATGAAGGAAGGAGGGGGTTCAAGCACACCAATATGCCACATCAACCACGTAACCCCACGACTAAAAAAAATCTTCTTGTATTTTCAAAAGTTTTATAAAACGCAAAATATTTTTGTATTTTTGGATAAGACTCAAATAAATAGAAAAAACTAGACACACGTCATAACACTAGCAAAATATAACACATGATGCAAATACTAGAGTATGACAAACCGACGAACAACCTCAATCGAAAGATGAAACATGAGGAGGACTACGGACAATGACACGAGAATCACCAAGCCTAATACCTAACTCCACTAAATCCTACTTCTTAACCCAAGTAGGTGTGAACTGACGAGAATGGGTATAGGGAACCGGAATGGCTTTAGAATTTCTAGGAGCGTTCTTAAGATCGTAGAAAAACTGTCTAAAATGACCTCTCCTGCTGCAATGAGTGCAAGTGTAGGTACGGTGAGGAATATGTGTTATAGGCCGATTATACGTCACGTTCCTAGGTGGCTCTCTTCTAAAGTTCGTAGGCGACTCTCTTGTTGCACGGTTTTGTCTTTGGGAGAAGGTGCGACATGATTATCGAAGCCAATACCACGTCGATTATCTTTGACTTTGATCGTGCCTAAGATTTTGTCTAACTTTTCAGACCTAGCCTCCAAATCAAACTTAACTTTACTCGAATCTCTCAATTTTTCCTCAAGCTCACCTATCCTTGACTCAAGTAAACGCGTAGAGTTCTCAAACTCAAGAAGTTCCTTTTTTATGGCCTCCATCAACCCTCGAAAACTATCTCTCTCACCCTCGACATATTCTAGCTTCTCACGAATTTTCTTTTCACGTGCCCTAAGATCCTCAATTAAAGAATTGGAATTATTTATTTCTATGGAACGTTCTTTCAACATAGCTCCTAATTTCACGTTTGCTTTCTTTGCTTTTAAAGTTTCTTTATACAAATCTTTGAAAGCAGTTTGCAAATCTCTCTCATCTTCGCTCTCATCCTCACTCAACTCACCCTCACTCTCAGGTGTATCAACTTCTGTGGCTGCGGAAGAATTATGCAAAGGTAAGTCTTTATTACTTACATGATTAGCCACAAAGGTGGGAAGTTCACGCTTACTAGCATAAAAGTTTTCTTCTTCTGGATCACTATCACTGAGGATAGAAACACGATTTATCGGTTTATTAAAATTCTACCTATGTTTAGTGGGACACTCATCTATCCTGTGACCAAACCCTTCGTAGCAAAGACATTTTTCACAATCACCCTTATTAACCAATTTTTTAAGAACAGTTTTCATGTGTGATTTCCAATTAGATGATTCAAACAAGTGAATTCTAAAATTATCAAAACCACTGAAAGGCATACCTAAAGACACGGGATCACAAACACAATAAGATAGTGCAACAAGCTCTGATACCAATTTGAAAAGGCCTTTAGTGTGAACTTTAGGTAAAAACAACTTTGTTCCAATTTTTAGTTAAAAACCAATTTTAACTTTTTAAACCCTATACATGCATCTAAGTGATTAACTCCATTCCATGAATATAGCATGCGGTTAAAAGAAACAATTTTAGGAAAAATAGCCGAAGGGCAAAACCTTTTTATTTCACTATAATTTTTAAGACACAACTTACAGGGATTACAATGAAATAGGGTGACATGGGAAATACCCGCAGGTGTCGGTTCCGATGTTGTCGCCTGGAATCTCCCGCAAGAACTCCAGATGGTCAACAATGGAAAAGAAACAACTTCTCCACAAGTTACTTCATAAGGAATCCCTCCACAATAGCACGCAACTCTCCGGTTGTAGAGTTCTCCCCACAAAGCGCAAAACAGTGTAGTCAATGAACGAATTGTCTTCTGGTAAACATGTTCAAGATCAAAAACTTTGGAATTGAATAACTTGATCTTGAATAAACTCCGAATGATGAAAAACTGTATGGGAATAAGTTTTCAAAACTGTTCTGCCTTGTAAAACTTTCGCAGAGACGTTTTTAATTATAACTGAGCAGCACAGAGTCCAAGAAAATGAAAACACGAAAAATCGAGGCGGCAGGTCGTTCAAACGAGAAGTGGATCTTGTTCGCGCGATATGGAGATGTCGTTTGAACGACCCACTGTCTCGTTCGAGCAACAGTGTTTAAATACTTGAATTTTCTTTTAAATAAATCCTCAAATTTCTTTAAACTATATGTAACTCAGAAATATTTTTAAACATAAAAATATTTTATTCCCAAACATTTATCACCCATCTTATAATCAACATACAAAATTACCCAACTACTCACAAGTATTCATACCTGAGTGATCTTAAACATATGCAACACGCTTTGACTTGAAATCTTCTTCAAAGATTTAATTGCACATTCTTGGACTTGAACTTTGTCGTAGGCTTCAATTAAACTCTATAATAAAACTAGACTAGACTTAATTTATTTTGTCCGGAATTAAGCCAATAAAATAAATGGACATGATAAGAATTATGTTCTTACATATCTCCCCCTTTGGCTATTCCGGGACAAAACTAAATAGAAATGTTATATGCCGTAAAATAAATACATGTCCTATCCCAAAATGTAAAAAAATACAGGACACAATGAAACTGAATAAACGTCAAGCATCTGAATCTGATTCTATCTCTGAATGGCAAGTATCTGAATCTGATTCTGTCTCTTAATATGATGTATCCATAAATATCTGAATTTCTGAACAATATACCTACACACACGAGACATAAACAGATACCTAAGTGAAGTATGGAGGAACACATGTATAATATCATAATAAATACTCCCCCTACATCACATATCTCTCCCCCTTTTTGCCTGGAATAGACAAAAGGTGTGACAGACACACCAAATCTAGCATGAATATATGAGAATGAATAGTATGACAAGATAAACAACATGACAATGGATAGAAAAAGATGACAGTAACTGAATAATAATGAAAGAGGGTATTTGCAACCCTTAGATATGCCTTGTGAGGATACGTTCTTCCTCATTTAACTCGGTATAAAAGGCACCATCCACGAAATATGCTTCCTCCTTTTCAAAAGGATTTTTAATTGCTCGGATCATAATCTTTGTTACTTTAACATTGTCTTTTGTCCACCGATGTTATGTTGAAGGAACTAAACAGTGTTTGTGCATCAAAACCCTTCCAACCAACAAATGACATGAGGTAGCTAACTCAATCACATAGAATTCAATGTGTGATGTGAGATGGCCTATTATTATTCTAACGTTCACATAACCAATGGACTTTGAAGTTTGGTTATCATAACTTGATATTGAAAAAGGTATTACAACCAACATTGTCTCTGAGATATTAACAACATAAAATGATCTAATAGGCAGAATGTTCATCGAAGCACCTCTGTTATGGCCTAAATTTATTAGGCTAAGTGGACACCTGTCCATGTATCCATTTGACTTTCTATAACGGGTAAACTCGGTCATCCCTAAAAGCCTCTGATTGACCTCAACCAGGAATGTGAAACACCGCTTAGATGAAAAGACAGACGTGAGGTAGTCAACAGTCACCATATACATGCACATGAATAATGTCCAACAACATATTATCGTGTAAAGGTGTAAATGCATGAGGTTATAAAGGCATTCCATCTCTTGAACTTCTCATTACTGTAAATATACTACCACCACCAGCTGAGGAAAAAAATATACACAAACTCATACGTTTTGTGATAAATCCTAGAATTTTACCCAAGAGATTGGAACAACAACCTTAAACAATTAGTAGTAACACCTCGTGGATGTAGGATCCATGTTTGAGCTGAACCACGTAAAAATCTTTAGTGTTTATTTCCATTATCTTTATTTCTTCTATATGTGATTATAAATTTGGTAACTAAGGCTAAGATTAATAATCCAAATTTAGACACCAACATATTGGTGCCGCTTGTGGAAATCACGGCAAGTCACTATTGTTTCCTACTAAATTCTTTTAAAAATCCATTTTTATACCTCTGAGGTATGATAGACATTACAGAAAGAAGCCTTGGTGGGGGTAATACTTTCAGTCCTTCCGCTCCTGCTGGTGTAGGAGACTTGTAAGAAATTTTACTCAACATTTCTAAAGGACAATAATCAATCCAAGAAACTATAAAGCAACTCGCTCAAACACTTTAGGCTAGACCCACTGCTATCACATCTTTCAGGAGGGAAATGCCACCTCCTCCTCTAGAAATGATAGAAGACGTTCCAGATATTTCGAATCTTTTTAAGACCGAACTTATCACCAAAGGGTAACCTCTTCTATCAGGTCTACTAATTACTACGATGGTCAGTCTTTCACTCAATAATGGTCGAGCATCCTGAAAAGGTCGAGTAAAGCCTCTACTTTTAAGGTCCCCGAATAATTAAGGGACACCATAGGGAACCTTATAGATCATGAAATTACCAAGAGGGATTTACTAGATCTAGAGCTAGTGTATGAGGTTCCTCACAAGGCGGGAATACTTCTTAGGAAGAGAGCTCAACGCGATCACACGGTGACCTACCAAAGATATTTCAGTCAAGACTAATCCAGTAGACCACCCTTAGAAGGGGTCAATCCAACGATTGGAAGATCGCCAAGGATAAATAGACAAGTATAAAAATCCCTTACAAAGGAGTTTTATGAAAGCATATCCCTTTGTTCCAGCCATAGTGGATTTCCCCATGCTGTCTATGTTCAAACTACATGTTGTCACTCCCAAGTATGACGGTAAGACTCATCCCGTTATTCATATTAAACATTACCAAGGAGCAACATATATTTATTTAGTCCCAGATGAGATGCGTTTTCGATCATTCTCAAGTACCATTACTAGATATGTACATATTTATTATAACAATATACCTCGAGGATAAATCTCTAGCTTCTAATAGCTCTCCGAGATATTCATCAGCAAATTTTGCATTGGGGACAAACCCATTAAAAGAGTAAACCATCTATTGAGCGTCCGTTAGAGACCAAGGGAAACTACTTGCGAGTATATAACTCGCTTTAACGATGAAAAGTTAGAAGAGGTGGACTACAAAGAGAAGACTACTATCACTACTTTGATGAGTGGACTGCTTCCCAAGAAGCTGTATTATGCGCCTGGATAAAGACCGTCTAAAATTATGGCCGAATTAATGGCTAAAGCTGATAAAATTATGAATGTCGAGGAGGCCATAGCAACCAAACAAGTCCTAGGTATTAAAGCCGACAATCATGAGAGTTCTGATAAAAAGGAGAAGAAAGATAAAAAGATCTGGAAACCTAAGAAGTATGAGGAACACACTCCTCTCACTGTTGTCCTGCATCACACTATGGAAGATATCAGAGGAAGCATAGATATCAAACGGTCGGTAAAGTTGAAGTCCACTCCTAACAGGAGAGATAAATCTAAGTATTGCGAGTTCCACAAGGATCACGGGCATACTATCGATAATTATATTTCCTTAAAAAATGAAACTAAAAATCTCATTCGTCGTGTCAATCTGTTTAAATTTGTTGATCGAATAAAAGGGAGAGATTTCAGAAGATAATCATAATCATCTACAAAAGCAGAGATGATAAGAAAAGAGGTCAAGATAATGATTCAGAAGATAACTCGAATTTGCCGAAGAAACTCGAGAACTTGAACTTGATATAAAAATGATATCCTTTGACTGTCATTTCATTATAAGAGGAGATGGTGGTGGTGATGAGATAACCAAGCGAAAAGACTATATGAACGAGGACAAAGCTTATTCGAACATTAGACTGATTAATTTTTCCAATGAAGTAGACGGTCATGTAAGAAAGGTGAACAAAGACAAACTGGTTATTGGTTTCTCTAAAAATGACATGTCTGGAGTAATCTATCCTCATGATGATCCTTTGGTTATCACTATGAGAATACATGAAGCAAGGATCGCCAGATTCCTAGTGCATAATGTTAGTTCGACCGATGTTATGTTTTACAATTATTTCCACAGTTTGGGGTTAAGTGATAATAAGTTGGAACCCTATCACAGGCCCCTGATGCGTTTCTTGGGAGAAAAGGTATACCCTTTGGGAACTATTAAGTTGGAAGTTCTAATTGGCACTTAGATAGCTAGAAGGACTGAAAGGATCCATTTCTTCGCCTTAGATAAGAACATCAAATCAGCCTATAATATGATTCTCAGTAGGGTCAGCTTTAAAAACTTTAAATCAGTACCATCCACTATCCATCGGTGTTAGAAATTACCCACTCATTATGGAGTCAGCATTATAAAGGGACACCAAGTTTAAGATAGAGAATGATATTACTCTCTAGCCGACCATGAAGAAGTTAAGAAGATCACCACCACCTACCATATTGAGACATTAGATCCTCATGAAGAGGATGATTTGGTTAAAGGACATGTTGTGAAGGCTAATGAAATAATTGTTTTGGATGACGAAAGACTATAAAGAACTACGCAGATTGGAACAACTCTGGAACTAGCCCTCAAACAGGAATTGATTAAATTCCTTGGGGAACAGAATAGCGTATTCTCATGGAGCCATGAAGACATGCCAAGAATGGATCCAGAATTTATAAGCCATGGGTTGAACATCACGAAAGACACTAAGCTGATCAAGAAGAAATGGTGTGTATTCGATCCTGAAAAGAACATGTATTTCCAAGAAGAGGGATGTCAAATACCCAGACTGGTTGGCCAATGTAGTGATGATGAGAAAGAGGAATAACAAATCTCGTATGTGCGTTAACTTTGCGGACCTCAATAAGGCATGCCCAAAGGATCATATTCCTTTGCCAAGAATTGATCAGTTGGTTAACGCTACAGTCGAGCATGAATTACTCATCTTTATAAATGCCTATCCAGGGTACAATCAAATTAAGTAAGTCATCATTTAATTTGTTAAAATTGGTTTGGCCTAACTTGGTAATATTGAAAATATGGTTTAGGCAAATTTCTAGGACTTGGGTTAAATTAAGTTGGTTTAAGTGAAATTAAAATTTGTGTTGATTTAATCTAATTTCACGTTGTTTAATTTTAATTTGTGATAAATTAAAATTGGTTGTTTTGTGTTGAACCATCTCGCTTTCGCATCTTTAAAAGGAAATTGGAATTCCTTTTTGGTAAAATCTTAAAATTAGGGGCCTCGTGTTCCAACAAGTGGTATCAGAACATTGATTCAGAAAAAATATTTGAATAAAATTGGTATCAGAGCCGGAGCGCTAATTTATCGCGTCAAATATCCATTTTTGAGTCTAGTGAGCTTGACGGCCCTTTAGGATTTTTGTTTAGTTTTTGTCCCGGAATAGCCAAAGGGGAGATTTATAAGGACACAAATTTCTAATTGAGTCCCTTGTTATTTTGGCTCAATTCAAGACAAAAACGTTTGAGTCGTAGGATAGAATACTTTACCATCCTTCAAGCCTATGACTTACTAGGATTGAAGACGTAACGGCCAAGACTTATAAAGGTTCATCATTGCCGAGTTTCAAGTGCTATGTTTCTACGTCATCAACATCATATTCCATAGTCTCCAAAGGTATGAATGCATTTCTATATCTATATAGGGAGACTTTGAATAATTTTATATGGGGTGTACTTTTATTTTAAACTAAGGTTTATCTTCAGAAGGCTTCTTTAAAACTTTAAAATAAAGTTTATGGGCTAAAAATTGAATTTTAAGTTTTCTGTCTCTTCGTTCGAAATTGTCGTTCAAACTAGTTGGTCGTTCGAACGAGGTTTGCCAATGACTTGCCACTGAAACTTCATTGGACAGTTCGTTCGAACGAGATTTCGGCGGGAACAGTTTTTGGCAATTTTTTCGCATTTTCCCACTACTTTGTCCCACTATTCTTTCACATAATTTAATGACTTCGGGAACATAATTTTTTAAAGAACTTTTTCCATCTCCTAAAGAGTGTTTGAGAGCTTAATTATTTCATAAAAAGTTCCCTTGGTGTTTGTTATTCAAATTGATTTATTCAAAGAACAGAACCAAGTTTGCACCCAATTGTTTATTTTAATGCAAGTTTCTTTCTATATATATATATACATCTTGCTTGGAGAGTTTGTTTTGGCACCGGATTCATCTCAACCGTAAAAGAGTGTTTGGGTTTGCTTCTACATCCCACAAAGAAGAAGCTTGTTTGTTGTGACATACCCACTTGGAGAAAGGCTCCTTGTTTGGGTGACGGTAACTAGAAAAAGTCCGATCGGTGGATTTCGAGATCACGGTGGAGTTCCATTGTCATTCACTAGGCAGAGGTAGTTACAAGAATTCGCGTCAGGGCTTGAAGGAGTCGAGTCGAGTGTTTTAAGTCATCTTGCTTGTAATTGTAAATTTCGTACTTAGTGGATTTGAGGCTAGGGTCGTTCAAGATTTTTTCCCGTTGTGGGTTTTTCCTCATACATCGCGGCGTAATGAGTTATTTATTTATTTTATCTTTTGCATAATTCACCTAGAACCCATGCTTAGGTAAAAAGATAAAATTGGTTTAAATCACTACTTGTTTAATTTGGGTAAATGTTAATTTAATTCAAGTCATCATTTAATTTGTTAAAATTGGTTTGGTCTAACTTGGTAATATTGAAAATATGGTTTAGGCCAATTTCTAGAACTTGGGTTAAATTAAGTTGGTTTAAGTGAAATTAAAATTTGTGTGGATTTAATCTAATTTCACGCTGTTTAATTTTAATTTGAGATAAATTAAAATTGGTTGTTTTGTGTTGAACCATCTCGCTTTCGCATCTTTAAAAGGAGATTGGAATTACTTTTTGGTAAAATCTTAAAATTGGGGGCCTCGTGTTCCAACAAGTGGTATCAAAGCATTGATTCAGATAACTATTTGAATCAAATTGGTATCAGAGCCTGAGCGCTAATTTATCGCGTCAAAGATCCATTTTTTAGTCTAGTGAGCTTGACGGCCCTTTAGGATTTTTGTTTGGTTTTTGTCCCAGAATAGCCAAAGGGGGATATTTGTAAGGACACAAATTTCTAATTGAGTCCCTTGTTGTTTTGGCTCAATTCTGGATAAAAAAGTTTGAGTCATAGGATAGAATACTTGACCATCCTTCAAGAATATGACTTACTAGAGTTTAGGACGTAGCAGCCAAGACTTATAAAGGTTCATCATTGCCGTGTTTCAAGTGCTATGTTTCTACGTCATCAACATCATATTCTATAGTCTCCAAATGTATGAATGCATTTCTATATCTATATAGGGAGACTTGGAATAATTTTATATTGGGTGTACTTATATTTCAAACTAAGGTTTATTTTCTGAAGGCTTTTTTAAAACTTTAAAATAAAGTTTATGGGCTAAAAATCAAATTTTAAGTTTTCTGTCTCTTCGTTCGAAATTGTCGTTCGAACGAGTTGGTCCTTCTAATGAGGTTTGCCAATGACTTGCCACTGCAACTTCGTTAGATAGTTCGTTCGAACGAGATTTCGACGAGAACAGTTTTTGGCACTTTCCCACTACTTTGTCCCACTATTCTTTCACAGAATTTAATGACTTTGGGAACATAATTTTTTAAAGAATTTTTTCCATCTCCTAGAGAGTGTTTGAGAGCTTAATTCTTTCATAAAAAGTTCCCTTGGTGTTTGTTATTCAAATTGATTTATTCAAAGAACAAAACCAAATTTGCACCCAATTGTTTATTGTAATCCAAGTTTCTTTCTTTCTATATATATATATACATCTTGCTTGGAGAGTTTGTTTTGGCACCGGATTCATCTCTACCGTAAAAGAGTGTTTGGGTTTGCTTCTACATCCCACAAAGAAGAAGCTTGTTTGTTGTGACATACCCACTTGGAGAAAGGCTCCTTGTTTGAGTGACAGTGACCAAAAAAAGTCCGATCCGTGGATTCCGAGATCGCGGTGGAGGTTTGTGGTTATTCACTAGGCAGAGATAGTTACAAGAAGACGCGTCGGGGCTTGAAGGAGTCAAGTCGAGTGTTGTAAGTCATCTTGCTTGTAATTGTAAATTCCGTACTTAATGGATTTGAGGCTAGAGCCAACTGAGGTTTTTTCTCGTTGTGGGTTTTTCCTCGTACATCGCGGCGTAGTGAGTTATTTGTTTATTTTATCTTTTGCATAATTCACCTAGAACGCATGCTTAGGTAAAAAGATAAAATTGGTTTAAATAACTACGTGTTTAGTTTGGTGCTTAAATAATTTGGGTAAATGTTAATTTAATTCGAGTCATCATTTAATTTGTTAAAATTGGTTTGGCCTAACTTGGTAATATTGAAAATATGGTTTAGGCAAATTTCTAGGACTAGGGTTAAATTAAGTTAGTTTAAGTGAAATTAAAATTTGTGTGGATTTAATCTAATTTCACGTTGTTTAATTTTAATTTGAGAAATTAAAATTGGTTGTTTTGTGTTGAACCATCGCGTTTTCGCATCTTTAAAAGGAGATTGGAATTACTTTTTGGTAAAATATTAAAATTGGGGGCCTCGTGTTCCAACAAGTGGCATCAGAGCATTGATTCAGAAAAACTATTTGAATCAATTTTGGACTAATTGGGTAGTATTTTGAGCTCATTTGGAGGCCCACACAAAACCTACCCGCCTTAATCATTTTGGGAGAGTAAAAACAAGAATCAACACATAGAGATTCATCGGTCGTATATTTCAGGAAAGAAATCTCTTGCTTTATCACGTATAATTTGTAACTTTTTTGAATTTCATGTTATGTAGTATATTCTCGGATTCAGACATGTGTTTAGGACCAAAATATGATATCTTAATCAAACTTTATTAATGGGTTAATTGAAATTAATATTGTATTACTTCTGATTTAAAAGATTTAAGGTTTTTGAGGAGAAAACTTGAACTTAATCATTTTGGAATGTGAGTTTGTGATTAAAATTCATGTTTAGGATTAATTTTCGTATGTAAGTTGAATCCACATGTTAATATTATGTTTGAATCTTAAATCACATGTCTATTTGACTCCATTGAATGTAAAAGATGAATTAGGTTTAATTTAGTGAATTGGATAATTAGACATTTATTTAACGTTTAGAGTTGGTTAACACCTATAAGCATTGTGGTTACATAGTTTAGATTTTAAGGAGAATGGGAAACTTGATAATTAAAAGCTTTATCTTGGAGCTTTTTTTAGCTATGGTTGGTCCTATTTAAGGAATAAGAAGGGAATTTATGACCATCTCGTTCAAACAAGATTAGAGTTTCGTCCGAACGAGAGATGGTATCTCATTATAATGACTAGGAGTTTCATTTTAATGAGAAATGACTTCTCGTTACAATGACTTAAGAGCTAACGATTATGGGTTATCGACGGGAATAGGGCATCAAGGGGTGAATTTTGGTTTTGTCCCATAATAAATTTCTAACGTAATTTTAATGCACATTTAATGTAGTTTATAAGTGATTTAAACTAGAAGAATGTGAGCAAAGACTTTAATTTATATTTGAGAATTATAAACCTTTAATTAATTAGTGCAATTTGGCGTTGGGGGATTGGAATGATTTTGGGTATTCATAAGATTTATGTGACATCCTATATATATAAGTTAATCTCTTATGTGAACATACAGTTACTCATGGGGAATCTATCAGTTGGGGTTGTTTTGATGGTTTTGACCGTGTACTGTATTCCTGGATGATGATGCAGGACTTTATAGAGGTCGATGTGTATTTCATCATATGTTTAGGATGGTCATCGCTTCATGGTGAGAAATGCAGATTAACTCTATCCATCGAGCGGATTTGGGTATGGGACCAGATGATGGTATTACTGCGTAGTGATCTCCCCATTTTTATATGTGTATTTTTTAAGTCCATTAGGTTCGGTACTCCTACAGATTTACCGATAGAAGCACTAGAAGGTCCCCAAAGGTAGTTGCCTTCGTGTGATTTAATTGCGAATTATAAAATAGATATTTTAGTCGAGTGATGGATGTTTAATTAAATGAACCTTATCCTATTTTGTGGGTGACATTTGAGGGGTTGGTATTAGGTTGTAATCTTTACATACATGGTTAATTGCATCATGTTGCACTTTACTATATTGTTACTCAATTACTAGTCTAGTGATAGAGACTTTTAGTATCATTTATGTTTGGTTGCGACATGAGTTTAGTATTCTACTTGTGATGAGGTATTTATTGCATGCGAATGTCGACAAGCTGACATGTTCATTGTAAATGACTCGCATTGTTATTACTGTTGATATTGAATATATTTCTTGCAACTTTAGAGCGTTGATCTGGATCATATAAAAAAAATTCCTTTCATAGACAAGAAACTGCAGGGCTAAGGATATTCAGACTTTTCACTCCACTTGCTTTCCAGTCTTATAGGTAATTCCTAGATTAGGTTGTCATTTATTTTAGTACTCTAGTTCAGTTATTTTATTCATAGATTCTCTGGACCTTGAGTCCCGAATATTTTATTTAGTTGGATTATTGGAGAGTTGAGACTCCCTCAGTTTTATTATGTTGGATGATTGAGTATTTATTCCAGTTTCTTTTCTATTGTTTAGTTATCGCATGTTGGGGATGGATTAAAATACACTTTAATTATTTTTTGTATGTATATGCAGAGAATGATATAAATTTATTAATGCGACCTATTTTCAGCATATTGGAATGGAAAACGAGTATGTGAGAAAATAGGGGGTGTTACAAAAATTAAGGAATCAAAAATAAAAATCACAAAATCCAAAAACATCAAACAAGATGGCCATTCCACTTTTTACAAAAAAAAGATCATACTTTTGAAAACCGCCATGCCCAACTAAATTTATAAAAGAATCATTTTTGTATTATTTGCAAAAGGAAAGATAATGCATATGTTGATTGTGAATCTCGTTCATCTAATGCTCATTACACATATTGTGGCAAAAATAATCATACGTTTGATGTTTACAAAATGAGGAAAATAATCATATGTTGATTAATTTATTTTAATTAAATTGATCATGTTGCAAGTAATATTTAAAGAAACCTAAGAAATATTATAATTTCCATTAATTTTAAACATACCAATTCAACCCCCCCCCCCCCCTCCCCCCCAATCTTAGTATATTTTTGGGCCATCAAAGAGGCGTATTGATTGACTTGAAATTAGCTTACATCCACTTTAGGGGCCTTATTCTCATTATATATGTGTTATAAGTAAATTTTTGGTTCTTATAGACTTACAAATTGAGAGTAGGGGCTAGAATATAGAAGTTACGTACTTCTGTGGGTGTGAGGTTGAAGCCTTCTAGAGTATTGCTAAAAGAGTCCACGATAATCTTATATTGGTTTTGCCAAAGTAGGTGACAGATGGAAAGAATTTAGCAGGTTTGGTTGCTCTGTTCTTGCTTACTAAATGAGGAGTAGGCACCTCTATTTATAGGAATTGGTTGGAGCCCCACGTGTATCGTTCATGTTACTTATGGATAAGAGATAATGTTTTTAGAAAGTGGACAGGTTGCACAATGTAGGCGGAGGTGTAAACTCTGTGGCCTGGTATGCTTGTATATAGATGAAGTGTAAAGTTCATGAATGTAGTGTGGTATAAGGCTGAGTTCTAATTGATAGGCTAAGGCCTTTTACAGGTACTTTGGCACATCCTTATATATTTTCGCATACCACTAAAACATGTGTCCATTAGATATTGGAGGACATATTTCGGGTACAATATAAACCCCCAATCCTCAGTGTTAAGAGGAAATTGATTTAGCATTAGGCTTTAAATGATGTCCACAGTCATTGTATTTGACGCCGAGGCCTTTGTGGAGATGATTTAAATTCTATGACATTTCATCTTCTCAGACCTCTGATATAGAGGTTTTGGATCTAAGGTCTAATTCATTGTTGCAACTCCTTGGAGAGAAAATACATTTGTTATTTTTGGTTTTCTTTAAGTGTGATTTTCGACAGTGTCTATGTGATTTATAGTGTCTTCAAATCTTCATTTCGAGGTCGAATTCACCTCTTTTTATTTATTTATTTTGGGTTTTCTTTCATTCTTGTGCATTAATTTAACACATATCTTAATGATAACAAACTGAAAAAGATGAATGTAGAACTAGGGTTTTCATGTTTTAAATTTATTAAATTTGAATGATGAACTTTCATTATGAATTTAGAAATGTAATCTCCATATTCTAATTTGAGCACCAAACCCTTTCGGTCCATAATTGTAACATATTTTAGTAACCTCAATCATAAATATAATCTACACATTCTTCAAATCTTTGTTTGAACTGTAATATGATGGAAATGCCCTAGAATGTATTTTTTGGTTTTTGATGATTTTTAATCGAATGTTTGGGTTTTGATAGATTTTGTGGTTTTATTGTTGTAGGAGACGGTTTATACGTGTGGACTATACATTTAGATTGAGTTTATAGGTTAAAATAGAAGGTTTTTGGGTCGATTTCGGGTCAATTCTGGCCAAGAACACTTGTTGTTGTTCTTGATGTGTTCTTTGATAAGAACCTAGGGTTTTAGATTCAAATATTTCCAAACGCATAATAAATTAATTTTGATGTTTGTCAATGATATCTCAGCCTTTTCTTTTAGGACAAAGTTGTGTCTTTATGACTTAAAACTTTGTGGCCTATATGGTAATTTTCTAGGCTTTAAATGTTTTTGAAACCTTTATGAACGTTTCTAGATTTTAGTAAACCAGGTCACGGTTTCTACAACTAAGTCATGACCTTTACTATATTTACATGTAGATAATATCGTGGAACTTGTTATGAGGTCATGGTCTTTAACATTTGTAAATCGTAGTCATACTTTGTCTTTATAAGTTTTTATTCATAATGGTCATGGTCTTCTAATTGTGACTCTTCCTTTTTATTTTACAGATACCTATCATGTACTTATGAATTAGAATTCTTAGTAGTACCTGGATATATTCTATAGGAAATATTTTATGAGATTTCCTCCCAAAGTATTGAACATTTGTCCTATACATGATTTAAATACTCCACTATTTCTTGAATACCAAACTAGACCATATTCTAATACTTCATTCGCTACCTTTATTGGTTGTAGGTATCCAATGGAGCCAACAAACACTAATCATACGGTTAAGGAGGATATAGTCTCAACCAACAACCAAACACATGTGAGGTCAAATATAAGGGAAAAGGTACATCCAAGAGATAGTTAAGAATCCTGTTGCCATGAAGTACCCCTATGAAATGACTGGGAAGTGGTTAAATCGCTTGGCCAAAGTCTTCGAATTTTTTAGGAGCAACATCTGTACTCTTCCTATCGTGAAACAAAGGTCATGATATACGGTACTAAATAATGGGGTATGCTTCCCACTTCACTCTTTTATCCTCGGCCTCAGACTTCTTATTCCTAACCCAATTAGAAAAATTCTTAAGGCAATGAACCTAACCCCTACCTAGATTGACCCAAATGGGTGAAGGGCGATCTTATCATCCCTTGTGGTCTAAAAGAAGTTTAACAAGTACATAACTCCCATAAAGTTCTTTGATTATTATAGGCCCAAGTAAGATACAATGAATAACCCTTGGTATTACTATATGGCACAGCAGAGTGCCTTGAGATATATTATGACCAACAAGCCTTCCAGTACCAAAAACATGAAAATCGAGTAATTATTTATGTTCGGGTATACTTGGGAAATAAATTTTGTGGAGTCATAAATTGATAGATCTCATTCGATTTCGAGTACATGGGGGCATCCCCCACAGGAAGGTAGAATTATTTTCTTTATTTTTTGCGGCCTTTTTTTCGATATATTTAATTTTTCTTGCTAACTTAAACTTTTTTTTATAACTCGTGCTTTTTGGTTCCAACCAAATGCCAGAGGAACGTATTGAGGCTACAGTTGATATCCCGAATAGAAGAAATACGTTGTTTTCTCAATCAATCTTCGATATTTAGAAAGACTTAGTTACTAGCCAGCTCATATTGCACCTCAGAAGCCATCCCCAAAAGGTAACAGTGAGGTTAATACTTTTGACACTAATAAGTCACGAACTATTTCATCTTCACTTCTTTAATTGTCCACGGAATATATGTAATAATAATCCTCATTTTCTTATTGACTTGGATACATAGGTACCTACGCAGACGGTAATTATGAGATGGAAATTCATAAGGAACCACTATTTTCTAATCTTGATAAGCTAAGGAAATCTGCCAAAGCTTTAAGGTCTGCCCCACAAAAGTAGAAGGGAAAGAAGAGAAAAATCATTGAGGATAAATCACCTACAGTCCCTACTGCAGAGGTTCCATCTGAGGCCGCGACGGGGTGTTCAAACCCATACCCTCAACTCTAAGGTGTCAAGGCCATTCCAACTGATGTTCGTGTGGTGGGTCTCGACTTATAGGTCGAAAAATTCTTGTCCCATCAACTTATTAAACCATACCCCTCTATTTTCATCACCTACTAATATCCCCCATTATGTCACCCCTATGAGTAAGGTTATGTTGTGCCAAGATCCATAACTTAGTCTCATGAACCCAAAATCCCTCGGGATATTGAAGTCACCGTGGTCACCAAAATGAAAAAGATTAACAATTCTTCAGAAATTACACATTTGGAGGATGTGGATTCTAATGACTTGGAGAGCCATTAACCCTGTTTTCTTCTCAAGGTAAATATCTTTGTTCATGTCTATTTTCTTTAAATTTCCTCATTTTATTCATTTCTTTATTTCCTTTTTCTCTAGGTTATTGAGGCCTCTGTCATCCAGAGGAACAAGCATGAAATAATATATCTGCAAGTAGAAGACTCAGAGAGTTCTCCCAAAGCCGAGGTTGAACAGGACAAAAATATTCATTTGAGGTTGGGAAGATATTTGCGCTCACAACCTTTGAGGCTGAAAAACACCAGGCAGTGGCCAAGGTTAAAAAACTGAGATGACAAGGTCTGCGGTTGAGAAAAAGTTTAATCATCAAACCTTCAGCCAAACATAGACGAAGAGACTCTACTATATTTGGCTGGAGGTTTTATAATGATGACCACAATCACTGTGGGGTTGATCTTAAAGAGGTCGAGAAAAGATGCCTGACATATATTTTTTCGTCTTCTGAGCTGTAGGATGAAGAGACTAAGACCCCTTGGAGGAATATGAAGAGGGTGAAAAAGGGGACGCGTCATCTTGAACTAAAGTCATGGCCTTTTGTATACTTTTTATTTCATTTTGCAGCTTTTGTACTTTGTAATCTTTAACTTGTCATGTAATGAACTCATTATTCTTGTTATTAATAGGCTATTTACATTTTATCTTTCATCTTATCTATGTATTTTATAACTTCATATATAATGAACTCTTATTACTAATAACAAATGTATGTCTTAAAATTCTTTGCATGTTTCGTTGCATTGTATAAAATTACTTGATTTGTATCTTGATTTTATTAGTTAGGGTCGCGACCTTAGTATCTTATCATGCCCAAAGGTTTTGAATCGAAACTACATGACATATGTGACAGTACTACCCCCCCCCCCCCCCCCCCCGTGGCTTTTGTCTTGGCATGTTACTATTTATGTTCGTAGAGTTTATGTGATAGTCTTGTAGTCCACAGTCTTCCATTAATAATCGTGTTCTTCTAAATAAAGTTTGAATAATAAGACCTTTTCAGCCATATATAGGGACCCTATACTTTCTTCGAATTCTTATTTGTTGGGTGTGACAGATCACAATATATGGCTATCTCTTATTTGATTTAGGTGGTTGAACTAGATGACACATTCCTAGAGCAACCTATTGAGGCTTCATTGCAATTGGCCACCTCGGTATCTCATTTAATTCTTGGGCGACCATGGGGTCTTGATCCATGAACCAATATGGCACACCCTTCACTATAGGAACTAATTTAGCAATAGAAGGTCCCATGTACTGGAGAGATTGTGCTTCCTCGATGTCTGGTGTGATATATTGGAAATTTTTTGGTGCCTTAATATTTCTTTGAGGGTGATAAGGGTCAGTAAATGACCCCATTTCTCTAGAGTAAGTCCCTTGGATATTCTTCTCACCATACACTCTTTGAGATTTGTCAATATACCCACCATTTTCATCTTTCTGGAATTTTTGTTGTTACTTTCCTTTTGAAGCAAAAATTTGACACATCTCAGTGTATTGTTCCCAACACATAATATAGAGATGTCTTAAAATATTTTGATTCGTTTAAACCATCAGGCTTCGATGCCTTAGAATATGCTTTGGTTTTCATCTTGAATTCAACATGAACCTTATTTCTTAATAGCTAAATAGACTGCATGTAGGATCCTGCTTCTTTCACATTGGGAAATGGGTTTTCATCAAACCCCATATTGTTTCCTTATTTTCTGGGGATTTTTATCTTCCCTTTTCTAATCAACCCTTAAACCTTGTCATGAAAAACATAACAAACATTAGTTAAGTGAGGAAAGATATTATTCCATTTGCAATAACTTTTCCTTTTCATTTCATTTACACTTGTCATTTCCACATTATTCGGGAGTTTTATCATTTTGACTTTTAAAAGATAATAAAAAAATCTCTTTAACCTTAGATATGTCAAAGGAGTATTTTTTTAATCATCCATTTTACTTTGTGTGCATATGACTCTAATGTTGTATTCTTTCTAACCAAAGGTTCACATACCATAAATTTAGTTCTAATTATTTCAGTAACATATATTTCTAGATTTAAGTATTTTTATTATGTTTTAAAAGAGGAAGTATTTTTATTATATTCGTCTTCTAACAAACCTTTATATCTAGAAACTTTGGCAGTTATTTCCACCAAATTTTTGAATTCAGTTGCATCAAACTTCTTTCGAAGTCTAAATTCTAGCCCATTTTAGGCCAATATGATGAGATCTTATGTAGGCAATTATTTTGAACTTATTTCTAGACCTATTAAACATATATATGAAGTTGGTGACCTTTTCATTTAGCCGTTAGCTTAGTCGGGCCAAATCGGACATTGACACTTACTTGGAAGAATTAAAAATTATACATGTCCTCCAATTGATGCCAAGTTTGAACGAAATTTGGTAGCAGGCTTATGAACGAAAAAAGGGTTGCGTTGTGAGAAAACTTGAGAATAAACATATCTTAAGGTATTCATTTTTTCTGGCATTGGCACAATGACTAGTAAACCTCGCTATGTGCTCTATTTATGGATTGATTACCATCTCCTGAGAAAAGGGAGAATGTTGGTAACTTGAAGTTATCAGGGAGTTCAATCCTATATATCCACTTAATATGTGGATTCCTATACATTAGGTTCTTCACCCCCAAGCCATCATCCCACATATCTCATGTATGAGATTTAAGATCATGTTTCTCCCAACTCCCACGGGTAACTACCTATTTTGTTAAGCAACTCCTTAGTTTGACGTTAGTGCTAGTTGCGTCAGTGGAGGTGGGACCCATGGAGTTTTTTGTTATTAAGATTATAAAGAAATTAATTGAGGGACTTGGTTGTTAGTCCTTTGGAAGGTTCAATACCAAACATCTCGTTATTTCTAAATCCTTTAGGTTCATATTCGAACATTGGATTGGTAATTACTCCATAGTTCAAAGTTCAAGGTAAACCTAAAGTATTCTCATTAAAGTATGGTCTACCCCTAATTTCCTTTGGAGGATGAATTACCCCCATCGGGATATTATATCCCATCTGTTGGTAAGTAATAGGTGCCCACATACCCTCTACTGGGTTATTCATAACTAGTCTAGCAGTGTTGGAGGGGTTTCTTATTCTTAGTTTTGATCCAAATTTGGTTCCACCACTACTGGGCATATAAGACATAGGATAAAACTATTGGGTTGTGGGGTTGTGTTCACACTAGCCTATGGTGTAAAACATTGGTCATTGCATGTTGTAATGGTAGGAGGAGACATCATACTGGTTACTGCAGTAATCATTGAACTGATATTTTACATGATCTTACCAAAATGGTTGTAAATATCCCATCGTAGGACCACCCTAAGAACCTCCTTAGGTCCCTAGCACTCATCCATCCACAATAAACCTTAAGTCATATTCTGAATACTGATCTGGAGGCCACAGGGCGCCCCTGGACCCCATTTTACTTAGATTAACTCCACAGCTTGGGCGAAAGCTCAATGAATCTTCAAAAGGCTCTGAATCCCCTTTTCAACCCCCTTGTGCAAATCAGCTTTACAATTCGGACAAACGATCTGTTTTACTATCGAAAACTAATCTAGAGACCACATGGCACTCTCGGGCCCCATTTGACCGCGGTCAACTCTCCAGTTTGATCAAAGCTCAATGAATCTTAAAAGGGCTCTAAATCCCCTTTCCAATGGTCCGTTCCATTTTAGAATATGGTACAGATGAATGTCATCGGGAACTTCTGGGCACTATTTGACCTCAATCGATTCTTTGAACCATATAAACCTGAATGAAATCACGAAGGGCACTAAATACCCATTCCAATGGTCCATCCTATCCATGAATAGACCTTATGGTTTAGATAAACAATCCATTTTCCTTCAAAAACTTCTTGTCTAGTGAGCAACAGGCGCTTCTGGGCCTTGTTTGACCTTGGTCAACTCCCAAAAGTGGGGAATGGCTTAGTGGATTCTTGAAGGGATCTTAATAACCTTTGTAATGGTCTTCCCTGTACGAAATTATGTCTTACGACTTTCATTTTACGCCCTATTTTCTGAAAAACATGTCCTAGACTGCCAAATGGCACCCTAGGGACCCTTCCTATCGGTAGTGTGCTAGAGGTGCTATGCCGATAGGCAGGTCCAGGACCATGCTGGTTGTCACCCCCTGTGACCTATAAATAGAGGCCATGATCTCAGTTTGAAAGCAACACTCAAAACACTCAAAAACCCCTAAACACCCCTCTCAGTAAGTTAGTGAACATTCTCTCGAATTCATAGCTATTTCCTTTCTTAAAGAACTCATTTTCCAACATTCCCTTTCATCACTTTCTTACCTTACTTGGTAAATACCCCCCGCCTCTCTATAACACTTTTATATGATTGCAAGATCATCACATTTACATCTCAAGATCAACATCAATCACTCATAAGGAGGCAAAATTCTCCATTCCCTTATATAATTATCTCATTTTAGTATCATTTACTTTATTTCTATCTAAGCATTTTACTTCATTACATCACATCTAATCTCAACTCTTTATTAGTAGTATTTGCACATAATCTATTTTCATTTTAAAAAATAAGAAAAATTGGGTTTATCTATAAATTCCAAAAGAGGGATTCTCATCTCACACTTTCACTCTTAAGACATATTTTCTCTATACACATATATTAGAGAAATCCCCCAATCGGATTTATGGATTAACCCCCACCTTATATTATCTTCAAACTACATGGACTTTGATTCCCTTTGGTCTACGTAGGCCTGTTGGTCTAATCCCGAGATTCGAGTCCTCCTTTATGCATGTTTATTGCTTCCTTCATATCATATATATAATTCTCTATGAATGTCCTATTCTTACATGCTTGTGTTTGTCCGATATATGCATTCTCTCTTCCATAGCGACTTGTGATTCGAAAAACACTCGTATTATATTTTGAATTCGTATTTTTTGGGAACACTCTTAAGGATGAATTCATTCCATCCTTTCCATGACGTGAGTTGAATGATTCCATTCTTCACATAAATTATGCACATGAGCACACGCTTCATGGAGTCTAACAAGAGAAGATTAACACATGCCCATGAGAGATCGAAAGGGCGGTATGGGTGTCTAACACCTTTCTATTTCATAACTTAGTCCTCGGGCCTTCGAACTAATTGATTTTACAAGCATGAGTATTGTCCTTGATGTCATTCTCTCGAGGCGGCGACATTTTATTTGTCTAATTTGTGCAAAAATAGGCTAGTGACTCTATTTCTACACATTATCCCCCACATTAACGAAGACCAAGCGCCTCGAGAAAGGGCGCAACTCCGTGAACCGGAGGGAATCCGAAAGGGGAAGCCACGAAATGGCCAATGTGGCGACTCCGTTGGGGAACGAATTTTAAGAGGACTAGACTCAATTTCTACATGAGTGTTTTTCTTTTCTACATGTGCATATGCTCCCACATATATGTTCCTTTTACTCCTCTATTCAATTTTTGTGTATATCTACCTCATGCTTATATTTATCATGTATACATCACTTTTCACTCACTTATACACTTCACACACTTACATATATCTCCATGCTCACTTACACATCTCACACACCACTTGTAGTTGATCCATGTATAGGCTCACTAGCACAAACATTCACTTGAATATATTCACATGTCATTCACTCACTCACATGTATATATCCCCATGATTTCCTATCGCCATGCTTAGTATAGTCTTCATGCTTCATTCTAGATTTACTTTTCACAACACTTGTATATGCTCCCACATTAGTATAGTACTCCCTTTACTCATTATGCAAATAAAAATAAATAAAATTCTCTATCTTCATAATATACTAATTAAGACTCATGTATTTTTGCACACTACATCACCAAGAGCATGGCAATATTGACCAAAATTTTGTCTCGTAGTGGGGGGTCACTTTGTGATGGGTGTTGGTCCTACGGGGCATAGTTAACCTAAGCGATATGACTCTTACATTCCATTGGCCCAGTACCTTCGATGTATATCGAACGGTCCCCCCCATCGTACCACTTGACCAAACTCATAAAAAGAGGTATATCGCAGGGAACTCGTTCACGTACATCGAGTATATAGAATTCGCTCTCACACGTATTGTACTCGTGAGGTATATCGTGAGGAAACTCACGTACACTCAGGTATATCAAATGGCTTGTCCACACGTACCGATGAATGATTGCCCTTATAATCAAGAGGTATATCATGGAAGTCATGCCAAAGGGGGGAACCCTTCCACTAACCCAACAAGTGCATAAACCTCATATAGGCATCAGTCATAGGGCACTCATATTTAGTTTGTCGGTTACCATGCGAAACTCTGTCGAAATTCTCGGTCGGCATACCACTCGGATTTTTGCGTTATTTCGCCTTTCTAAAAACAGGACCCTTTCCGTGAGTCTGGAAACAAGTTAAATCGTGTCTTACATTTTTAAACCCTATTTTCCCAGGATCGAGTCATGTCCGACATTACTTATTGCATTTAGGTAAACCTAATACAAGTGAAAACCCAATAATAATAATAATAATAATAATAATAATAATAATAAAAATAATAATAATAATAATAATAATAATAATAATAATAATAATAATAATAATAATAATAATAATAATAATAATAATAATAATAATAATAATAATAATAATGTTGATATTCCTCTCCTTTTTCCCTCTCTTTTTAAAACCAAAAATACCCAAAACATATTTTCCTCCTTTCCTCCAAAATACCAGAAGCCTTTTCCCTTTTTCCTTTAAAAATAAATTCGAACCTTTTCCCCTATCAGTTCGATCACATACCCGATTTTGGTCTGGCTCCCTATTGCTTTGGTATTCTGTCAAATCGCCCCGAAGCTCCGCCACTTCTTCTTATGTTACTTCGTCCGAATTCGGGATCTAACTCCATGAGTTATACATTGAGAACACCGACCAACCACCCAACCTCCAGCCATATCTGATGGTCATCCTATCCCAACTCAGTGTCAAGATTGACAACCTTCAAACCTAGGTCTAAAAAATCCAGCGACATCCAGCCCATATTCCTGAAGAACCCGAGGTCCTCTTTCCTCGTGCTATGGGTCCACTCTCTCCCGAGCCTGTATGGGTCCCAAAAGAGTACCAGTATGTCCCATGGGCTCGGCCTGCCAATGGGTCACTACCAACTCAGCTCCCGATTCCAAACCTTACCCAACCAACTGCCAGTATCCATGGATCCCAAAGAAGAGGAACTGAATAAGGTCAAGGAAGACCTAAGACTGTTGTTAAAGAAGTTCGACCAAGTCAAGATATCCGAAAACTACATGGATTACACCCATATGTCTCCTTATCCCAAAGCTAGACTACTAGAGAAGTTCAAGATACCGGACATCGAGAAGTTCGGGCCTTCGAAGCTACCATCGATCCATGACCCTTCTTGGTGCCTCCGAAGAGATAATTGCCCAAATATTTTAGCAGACCCTAAGAAAAAGCCCTCGGATGGTTCTTGTCTCTTAAAGAATCCAGAACTCATAGTTGGGAAGATGTGGGCCGAGAATTCATGTCTCAGTACAAGTACAATGAAGATTTATAGGTCATGCGTCGAGACGTAGAGCTTCTTAAGCAAAACCCTGGTGAATGAGTCAGTAGCTTTATCGAAAGGATGGAGAGATAAGGTTGCCACCATGACTAATAGGCCCTTCAAGGAGAAATATGTCAGAATTATCAAGAAGAACTTCTTACCTCATATTTGAGCATCCATGGCAGGACAGTACTACCTGTATTTTCGAGCCCTACGAGAGGCTGGTGTAGAAATCGAGGAAGGTTTCACCAAAGGGGAATCTGAATCGAAGAAGGTGACCGGACATTTCACCCCCCCCCCCCAAAAAAAAGTATGAAAAGCCTACTAGTGCTACAGTCTCAACCATCAATAACATATCCCAACCTGCAACTGCAACACCCCGTGTTTTTTTATTAATTAATTTAATTAATTAATTGGAATATTCAAGAAAAATAAAATTTTGGATTTAACAATTTTTATTAGTCAAATATGTTGATTTTAATATTAGAAGAATTAAACTTCAAGCGGAATTGAATTCATAATTAAAATGAAGTTTCACTACAAGAAAAATACCTTTTTATGACAGTTTTAAAAAATGATTTTATGACAGTTTAAAGAAAATTGTCATTAAAAATATAATAATATTACTTACATGAGATATTATTTATAAACTGTCATTATATACCTATTAGTTTTAATATACATGACAGTTTAAATATAAGAGACATATTTAATGGTACATATTATGACTATTTTTAATAAAAAACATATATGTATATTGTCATATATGACCCTTTTTCCTTACCCTTAAAATTATCTGGACGCGCGTAATTAAAAAAGTGCAGTCTTTCTTCCCTCCATCCCAAATTAGAACTTTTTTCTTCGGAAGAACTAGATCTCCTCATACAACCATAATCGGCTCAACACTCGTCACCCAAAAATGACCCACCATTCGTCCACTACTAGGTATTCTCTCCCTCTTTCTCTCACACACATGCACACAAATTTGTATGAAACCCTTATTTACAATTGTTTGGTCTTTTCTGCTATTTAAGATAATTTTTGGCGTTGGCAGTGATTAGAAATTTGCAATTTAGTGGTATAAAACATTTTTCCGTTTTGCATTATCTATTGGTCATTTAGGTGTTGGTGGCAGTTAGCAATTTTTGCTAATTAAGGTAATAATCGATTTTGGATCTGCTTTTTTCAATTTTGATTCTTTTTTTTCTGATTTACTTTATGTTTGGCTCGACTTTAACTGCTGTGTTTGTTTGGATTAATGTTAAGACTAGGTCTTTTAAAAGCATTTTATCTGTAAACAAAATGTTGATCTTTAATTTTTAGTGGTTGGTTGGATTAATTTTCTTGAGACAATTGGAGTTAATTTAGGTATGTATGCAAAGTTTCATGTGAATGTGCTGGAATATTACAATGAACTGTCGTGTTGTGCCTGTTAATTTTATTATATTCTTAACACAAATCTAGGTCATCCTTTTAAAATGATAATGCTTAATTAATTAATTTTAACCATTCATACGTTAAATGAATAATGCAAATTATTATTTCAAATAGTTGTATTGAACTTGATTTATTACACCATCTTGCTTTGTTGGACATTATTCTAAGGAAATTCTACGCAATTGAGTAGTCAATGTTAGTGTTAATGATCTTGGTTGAAAACATCATTCATTAATCAAGTTCATTGTTGATGAATGAAGTTGATGATGAGATTTCATTGGTTCATGGAATTGGAGACAATAATTTATTGTATTCCACAATAAACGTAATAGATACTTTCTCGATTACCTTTTCCCCATTTCATTCTTGTTGTTGTGGTCATGTTGTTCAAAGAATATACTAGTCAAATCTGAAAGAATTTCTCTTGTTGATAGACCATCCACTATCATGCGAAGTGTATCTAGTTCGTTCCTATGCGTTTGACAGTGTTGTAAAGGTGGACGAACATATCTCTCCCACTACAAACGGTGACACGAATTTTGGGTTTGAAGGTGCATTGTCGGTTGCAACCTTTTGGTGGATATGGAGATACTCAACTTTGTGCCTTTAACTCATCCTACATATTGAATATACACTTCATTATAATAACACTGGAATAAATATATCCATAATTGAGCAATATTTAAACAATATATGTACTGCCGATAGTTTGTACAAGTCTAACATGAGACCTAGAAAGTGCTTTAGTGACTCACATAATGTGCACTTATAGATCTTGTCCTTACGATAAAATAGTGCGCGGCTTGGAACTGTCCCGATCATGCTATTCTCATATTGCTAGTATTGGATGTAGACGGTCATGATCTTATTCTACACACAAGTTAAACTAAGGTTGTGGTGCCCCTGAACAGCAAACCACTGCATTGGGTTTTTACTCCACGCAAGGATACGAAAGTCGGCATTAAAATTATTCCCATCCTCATTGTTGTCCATCGTCGAGTGCCAAGTCGACAGAATCTCTGAGCAAAACTCAAATAAATATTAACATCCTCTTTTGGACAACATAATTGTTTATTAAGCATAAAAATGGTCCAATCTTATCTATTAACATAATGTGGGTGATTTTCATGGAGAGAATAGTGTTTGACACAACTAGGGGTGTGCATGGTTCGGTTTGGAGCCTAATTTTCAACTTAACCAACCATGTTGATTTGGGAGAAGGTGGCTCGACCTTCGAATCGACTATGTCAGTTTCGGATGTTGTCGGTTATTATCAGTTTTCTTCAATTGCGGGTCAGTTTTCAGTTACAAAGGATGGAGAAGAGATTCGAAACATACACAACCAATAAACGTGTCTATATATATATATATATGAAATAAAAAATTCAACAAAGTATATCATATACCCACATACGTGTACGAAAATCAACAACATTCAATCTGAAGCCCTAGACACCAACATTTAATCTCAAGCCACCAACATTCAATTTTTGATCTGGACAGAAATCAACCATAAGTCTTCTGAGTTGATGAGGGAGGTATGGACATCGCAAGGAAGGAGCGTCATTTTCTGATTTACCGCAGTTCGAAAGCATCTTGGAATTATTATACTGACACGGTCGACGCGGATATCATATCAGAGTTGCAGATATGGGGTGCAGTGGATCCGAATGCCAACAAGCAGGTGTTTAACTGCAATCGCGGTGATGTTTTCAAGTTGAAGTATACATAGAACACGTTGGAGAATAATATTGAGTTGGAGATGATGGGGTAACGAGAGGGGAAAGACCAGGTCACTTTGGCTGAGATAATGAAAGACAAAGATCCTATATTGGAGGAAATTGTAAGGCAAAACAAATTGGTTCGCACTAAGTTACAAGAGATCGCCGCTTGGTGGTTTGCCGACATTACGGTTATTTGCGAGAATGTGGTCAGTAGTACGAATAAGAACATAGAGCATGGCTTTGTTGGCTTTAGGAATTCTACCAATTCCTTCATTTCTTGCATCAACAAAATGAAATCTTACAAAAATATTCCCTAAATGAATTGACAAGTATTATTAAGGACAATGCATATGAGTGCTTGGACCTCAACTATCCTCTCTTAAGGTTCATAATGTTCGCTTCATTTCATTGATTATAGAATAATGTTTTATAGCAATAAAGATGAACATGAGAATTAACCAGTTTCGAAAATGAGAATTGTTAATGTACCTCGGTTTAAATCATGTTATGTTCATTGACATTCTTCAATGGAAATTCCACTTAATAAATTTTGGTTGATCTGAGGCATTTCCCATCATTCAAACATTCGAGGTAAATTATGCTGACTACATTATCGAAGTTTTGTGGTGCAGATATTTTCGTATTAGTTATATTTTGAGTTTTATATAATTACTGATTGATTAGGAAATCCCTTGGCGTAAAACAAGATAAAATTCAGAATTTACTTAATAACGCGTTTCAAAACACAAATATAGTTAGTAATTTGAGAGGTAAAGTAACTTAAGAAAATATTATGTTAACTATAAAGAGGTTGAATCATATGTACCTGTATTCTTATTTGTTTTAACCCCTGCTCCTCCAAAGTCGCGGGAAATGTCAGTAGCTCCTCTTTGGTGGTAATAATTGTTGAAGGCATAAGATGATTGTGACACTAGACTATCTGGCTCATAATAAGGTTGGCTAGGCTGAATAGCAGAGCAGTCCACATTCCCAGAAGACCCACAATCCCAATTCAACTTATTTTCCAAATCTGCATTTGAAGTCATAGTTGAAGCAATGCACCACGTCGTCCCATTCAAGATTGTTGTTGGTGTGTGCAGCTTTGATAAATTTAAGAAGACTATAATTATTCTCAAAATTAACGGCGAAGGCACAACCAGTCCCACACTAGGTTTCAACATCAAGACCATTGCTTATAATAAGTATGTATTTCTTAATATAATAATTGCACCATATACAACTCATCAAACATGTAAATTTTAGGTTTTAATGATTTCATTTTTTAGAAAATGTCATATTCCCCCTCATTGAATCCACCATTTATAATTGGTTGAATGTCAATTCCTTATTTGATCCTTTTCTTGACTGTTCAATCTAATGATAGTTTCATTTTGGATTATAGTCTACTATGTTTTTGTCTTCACTTAAGTGGAAATTTACTTCCTTGAGTGCAATTGGACTCCCAGTTTTATGCTTATTTGAAGCTATAAATGAATTCATTGCAATTTGATTCTTTATTGACAGGTATACTCTTAACATATGGGATATTTGGGGCCAAAGAATAATAAGGTCTTACTGGAGAAACTACTTTGAACAAACTGATGGTTTGTTATGGGTTGTTGATAGTTCAAATCTCAAGAGGCTTGAGCTGCATAATCTTTTAAAGGAAGAGGTAATTCTCACTTTTCTTTTTCATATTTAAATTGCGTTGTTTTATGGATTTGGGTGGGAATTTTTTTTAAACTTTGAATATTCTTATTTTTTGGGTTGGCACTTGGCATGGTAATTACCTCACATTAGATGACTTTACTTTTGGTCGGCTTCTCGACAATTTAATTGACTATCTTTATTCATCGATTGACACTTACCTGTTCTAATGAGTCAATATATAGAGGTAGAGACAGTGTTTCGTATTTTTGTCATTTTCCTTCAAGTAGAAAAAGAACATTTCCATCATTATGGAATGTACCTTACTGTTTCGATGTGAAAATTTTTAAAGGCCTAGAAACTCGTATACATGATGTATTCAAAGTAACATGTACAAAATAAGGTGAACACACACACACATTTTTAAATCAATTCATTATACGTATATCCTTATGTATTTAATATTATTTGTGCTTCGCTCGCTTGAGAGAGCTTCCAGAGAACAGTGAAAAATAAGGTCATGAAACTGCATGTTTATATGAGTGGTGTTCGGTTAATTTTTGGGTATATAAGCCCCTCCTCTACTCTCATCATTCAAGTCTTCACTTCTATCCATTTTAGACCTTCTGAACCCACCAGCTAATTTTCCTCTGTTATTCCTACATTCTCATCAATTCATTACGCAGATATATTATGACACATAACTATGAACTCGACACACATTGTACGAAAACCCTGCTATTCTGAAATATGAGGTTTCAATTATCATCATATTTCTGAGTTAATCAGATGAAAGATTCATCATATCTGAGTAATCAAATCCTAGATTTGTTCCAATCTTGTTTAGTCCTAATTTGATAGGATTTATCCTGGCGTTTGCTTCAAGTGCCTTCATCGTTACAGTGTGTATGTTTGCACAATCATATATAATCTTTGGTAACTATTTGGGTTACTAACCAAATGTTACTGCATAAGTGAAAATTTTAAAAACGTCTTCATCACTCTTATATGAAGAATTAATTCATTATAGATCACTTAACTAGATGTTTAAATAATAACAGATTACTCCAACTTGGTATACTTTGACAACACAGTCAAAAGGCAAGCCTTAGTTATGCTGTAAACAATGGCAGAATTAAGTGTCACGACTTCAAATCCCAACTTATTCATAACTCCTAATATTTTCTAAATCACACAAATAATAGTTGTTATCTAATGATTGTGCACTTGAGGGATAAACCTCATGACACTAATTTGTATGGTGACCTGCCATAATATACATGAATTTAAGAAAAATAGTGTTGGACACTGTGATAGCAAAATTTTAACTAACGTTTACTCCATGAAGAGAAGATATAACGATCCATGAAAAACTAACAGCGTTTTGAAAACAAACATGACTGAAAAACACACAAGACATGCTTTACAAACACAAATAAAAGGCCCCGCCACTTAATTTGAGTACAACAGTTAGTTGAGAGTTAATTATATGAGTCATCTATTTGCCTACTGAAATAGTTTAACACTCTTAAATTGGGGCCACTCTTTCTAATCTCAATTTTTCTGGATGAAATTCGCCACCCTACTCTGTTGCCCAAATTTATTGCCTACACTCCAAAACGGTGCCCATGCCATTCTATTGATACAACTCTCAAAAATTTTCTCCGACTTTTGGATTTCCATGGAAGTTTCAATACTGCCCCTATCGTGAATAGGAACGTCCTAGGAAATCGTATATTACTCAATGGAATCAAGGGAAATAGTTAGATGGGTTCATTTATTCAGAACATTTGGGAGAAAAATATACATAATCATAATGAAATAATAAAAATTACAAAAGATTGAGAGGACTTTTGGCATGCAAGAAAATATAATGTAAATTTTATGTAAGGTGTGAGTGTAATTCGTTCAATTTTTGAGGTGGAATATGATTTCCAATACAAAATATCAAAATAAAAATTCACCCCTCTTTCATGAATATGTCCTACTCTCCTTTAAGCCTCAATGGAAACCCTGGTACTAACCCACTCCCATATTTCTATATCCTTGATACTCCTCCTAGAGAAACCACCTAGTGGGATCATAAGGGCTTCTAACGATGTACATTCTTCATCTTCACAAGCATTTTTATAGAGGATGCCCATAATGCTTGGTATATCGATAACATTTTTAGAAACTATCATGTTAACATTCATCACCATATTTTGAAAATCAAAATCTTCACGCTCATTATTCTCCATTTCACATAAAGTTGGATTACCAACCATTGCCTCAAAATAACCTAAATGTTGAATTATTTCTGGTCAAGACAGGTTGAGTATTTCCTCATGTACACTTGTATTATCAATTTACCTCTGCATATTTTTATTGAGTGTTGTTTTGAATTAATTTCTACAGTACGTTAATATAAAGAATTGAAATGTCACCTTGGGAAAAGAAGATTAGTTTACAGTATCATGTTGACATGTAACATTCATTTAATAACCTACTTATGAACCCTTACCTCCCTGTGAATGACAATATTTTTTTGGGTGTCTTTCTAACTCACCTCTTAATGTATTTTTTGATTTCCAATGAGTAGAACAATAAATGGCACAATACCATGGGTAACACTCATTTTGTATCTTCTTAAGATGTGGTTTTTAATTTCTTTCTCCTTGGCTTTGAATATTCACCTAAAAAGTCCTTTGTTAATTGAGTGGAAGTTTCTGATTTGTGGTGACCTGTATATTCAAATGGATCATTTTAATTGAAGTGTCTTTATTCTCATACATAAAACATAATTATTGATGGAGTACAACTTTTTTACTGAGGTGAGTTAACATAATTTGGAATATGTGAATATCCAAATTTCTAACAAAATATGCATGATTATACATATCTGCAAAATATCTCATGTATTATGCGTTTTAAGCTACTTTGCTTCTGATGTGGTGGTGGTTCAATTTACTTTCATTATAATTAAGGTCCTTGGCCACTCATTATATCCATTTAATATTAATGCATGTTTGGTATATATTTAGTGGCCACATCATAGTCATAATTATAATTCGAAAGTCAAGAATTGGTTCAATCTCTTAATTCGCAAGTCAATTCAATCTCTTAATCCGCAAGCAATTCAATTTTTTTTAGTTTTAATAGCTAGTAAAGCAAGAATAATTTGAACAAATGCGAGAATAGACATTTCCTTTATGTGATGTGTATTGCATTGGTGCAATTGAATCAAAAGATATGTCAGTTAAGACAAACTCCTTGATTCCTTCTATGTATTCTCAATGCCAATTTTTCAATACAATTTAGGTGATGAAAAATCGAGTTTCTGATGCGTTATTAAAGTTGATTAATGTAATATTATTTTTGCAAGTTTATTTGCTCAAAATTTGTCTAAATTTCACTGGATTTGGAAGCTTCCACACTCTTATAAAATAAAATTATGTTCTTGTGTAAGTTTTATTCTTATTAGTGATGATTAATGTGTTTTTAGGTATGCTACAGAGCTGTGTAAATCTGAGCCATTCTTTATAGAATTTCGAAGGCATGAGCGACATTCATGATGAGTGGGATCAAACTGGAATGAGCGCAGTCATTGAGGTATAAATATGATCTGTGCTTTTGCATTATTATGTGCTTTTTCATTATTATACTGTTTATTTAAGACAATTGTGATTATCACTTTATTTGATATAGTAAAGGGAATGCAAAGTTTTTCAGAATTTCAATGATTACTTAGTTTAGATTTCTTTTTCCATTTTCCAGCTGAAGAGGGGATTAGTTCCAACCATTGTTTTTAACAATCTGTATTGTCTTACTTCTCTGCAGTCCAGTTCTAGTTGCAACATGGTGAGGTGAGTAGTTTATTTGTAATGTGTATGTCGACTAGCATGCTTCCGTTGATAAAGATGGAGTTAATGTTTGGTATTTGCCTTCAAAAGTATTTTAAATGAGCCAAAAATCTGAGTTTGTAGTGCTGTCTTTGGTAGACAAGTGTCCTGCCCCAGCTCTGCCCTCATTAAGCTACTCCGTGATGCAATGCCTCTGCTCACATGCTTAGAGAAATTAAAGGGCATGTCTAAAAAAAGATCTCAGCTTACTATAAGACCTTAGATAGAATTCAACATATTGTTTATTACCTAAAATATATTCTCATTCGTAAACAAGCTAAAAATATCAAAATTACAACGAAGTCTACAACCAACTTAATAAGCTTTACAATAGATACAAACTGCTTCATCCATACTGAAAAAAATTACAAATTAAAGGTATTGATTTACATATTACAAGAAATATGATATTTTGGGTTGGACTTTTGTAGATCTGAACCATCTTCATTGTTCAACCAATAGGGTTTATATTAAAGGTATTGATTTTGCATCTTTTGACTTGAGTTGTATTTTTTTCACCTTAAATTATCTCTGTCTCTCTCAATTTTAGTGATGGTTATATTTTGGTTTTGGTTTTTCACAGTTTGTCTCCTCAAGTAGGATGTGATGGCTGCTGTATTTCAAAGGTAGTGGTTGTCCAAATGCGCCCACAATTATAGAGTTTGACACAAAACTAGACAGCGAGGTGCATATTTTGAAAAAATCTCTTTGGTCTCATTATATGCGCCTTACGTTTATGCCATATCTATAAAAATATGATGTCAAGAATAATGTTGTTGTTAGTGAATGGACGAGGTGAGATTTGTATTATCGTTCTTGTTGATTATGATGCTTAATGGTCGGGGCTGGGTTTTATATTATTGATGGTGAATGCCCGGGGTGGGCTTTATTTTGTTGAAGGTGAATGCCGGGGGTGGGCTTTATATTGTTGTTGTTGGTTAAACATGGCATGTTTAATTTTGGATTATTAAAAAAATAAAGGAAACTCTGCCGAAATTTTCACTAAACCTTCCCCATTTATCTATTCCCCGCATTAAAAAAGAATGAAGTAAAAATTAACTTTGAGATTATGCAAATGTTTTGTGATGCCCATGGTGGACTTTATATTGTTGTTGATTGTGAATCCCCAAGGTGGTCTTTATATTGTTATTATTGATAGTGAATATACATGGTGGTATTTGTATTGTTATTGTTGATAGTGCATGCCCGCAGTGGAATTTATACTGTTGTTGTTGATGATGCTGAGTGCCCGAGGTGGGCTTTATATTGTTGTGGTCGGTTAAACATATCATGTTTAATTTTGGATTATTAAAAAACAGAGGAACTGTCGAAATTTTCATAAAACCTTCCCCATTTATCTCTTCCATGCATTAATAAAGAATAAAGTAAAAATTAACTTTGAGATTATGCAAATGTTTAATTGTGATGTCCGTTTGGGCCTTTATATTGTTGTTGATTCTGAATGCTGAGGGTGGTATTTATTTTATTATTATTGATAATGAATGATGCCCGGGGTGGGATTTATATTGTTGTTGTTATTGTTGATGATGGTGAATGCCCTTATTGGGCTTTATATGGTTGTTGATTAAAAATGTCATATTATTTTATATGCATTCCCCATTTATCTGTCTCATGCCTTAATAAAGAATGAAGTAAAAATTAACTTTAAAATTACGCAAATGTTTATTTTTTTATGCTCGATATTATATTAGAATATCATTATTGTTTGAGCTATATTCTTTATATGGTTAATTTGTTTTAGTTGTTAACTGCTATTTGTTTCCTTCTTTTGTTCAGATATCGATCCCGTTGTTTCCTATCGCGTATCCGATGTAGCTGTTGCTAAATTGGGTTTTCATGCTACACGAATGAAGCTAATGTTGCAGTTTAATTTGCTAGTTTTTATGTCTATAGTATAGGTCGTTTTAGATACCTTTTTGTTTGTGAGTTTTCCAGAAGTCAATTGGGAAACCGTTGGTGTATATTTTTTTTTATTTTAAATATTAATGACATTTTTTTATACTTATTGTTCAAGTTATATTGGTACTTGGAATTTGCTACTTTGAGTACGGAAATTTATTCTTTGAATTGACGAATTGTAGTTTTATGCATTACATGTTTGGGATATTTGAATAGTATAATAGAATTCAATGCAAAAAAAGAAAGGAAAAAAAACTTTATGACGCAGTTCACATGTAAAAACGGGTATGTTTTATGACTGTTTTATGTATGCTGTCATTATAATTAACAAAATAACCGTCGTAATAGGTACCTTTAATGACAGCTTGAACGAAAAACTGTCGTAATAGGACACTTTGTTATGACGGTTTTGTCAACACCAATTTTATTATGGCACACAACATTATTGTTAATGATGGCTTGTACGAAAAACTGTCATAATAGGATGGTTGTTATGATGGTTTTGTCAACACCAATTTTATTATGACACATAACATTACGACGGTTTTTAAAGCTTTGGGAACTGTCATAAATAATCTTTTATGACCCTTTTTTCCCATCATAAAAATGTCTATTTCTAGTAGTGTTTTGATAAGGTTTTTATTATTTTTGCCTTATAGGCATTTTGTGGGGGAACTGTCGCCAGATCTGTAGGGTCGATTGATTGACCCTGGGAGTCGATCGATTGACTATGCCCAGATTTTGAGTCGGTGGGTTATTTTTTAGAGTTTGAGTTGGGTTAGGATTCCTAATTGGTATTTAACCATTCTAATTCGTGGGGGGGACTTCTCATAATCACTTTTTCACAAGTTTTTCACAAGAGAACTCTTCCAAAAAAAATTCCTCTCCTCCATAATCATCAACCTCCAACATAATCAAGTTTTTGTCACAAGTTTTGAAAGGCTTAATTGGTGTATAATCAAGTTTGTTCTAGAACACTTCTTTGTTAATTTTTCCAGAGGAATCCAACCGTGCTACCAGATTTTCTTCATCTAAATCACAGGAATGAATACTCTATTCTTTTCCTTTACTATGATGCGTTTTAAGTGTCGCCTAAACCCTTAATCATGTGTTTTTGAATAAAATCAATTAGTAACTTAATTAGATAAAGTGGACACTAATTATGGGATTGTTTTTAATAAATCTTTTAATCTGAATAATAATCATACCCTTGGGTACGTAGGATTGATGAGTGGATTTTGGATTTTATTGGTATAGGTTGCATGTAGAAAAATCTTAGTTTTGAATTAAATGAATTTTAGGGATGTATAACTTATGTAAATTGTGTAGAGATAATGAAATTGAAAAGGTGGTGTATTAATGATGAAATCTCGGTGTATTAATTTAAAATAATTAAATGAGATTAATTCGGTGTTTATGATGATGGGATAATTAAATTAAGATTTAATTGAATTGGACTATTATGCGTAGTTTTATACGTTGATTAATTATGCTTATTTGTGTGACTTGTTGGTATTATTAAATGGCCACTGTGACGACGGGTTTTGGGGTATTTTTGCTCTTCCTATTTTAGGATGTCTTCTAGGTATGGGACTAGTAGGTAGGCTTTTTGATGATTTACGCCTTCTAGGTATTGGACTAGTGAGGGTAGATTATTACGACTTTATTATGTCAGGGTGGGATGATTTTTGATATTTTATCGTCGTTACGCTAGCCTGGGCATGAGACTAGGTCGAGATTTATGTTAGAAATTCATCCTATACATAGGGTAGGACGTATTGGTGACTAGGGGACCCTTAGTTATGGGACTATAGGATATTTTAAGGATATCACATCGATTGAAAGGGCGGGGTAAATTGTTAATTGTGAAATTGAGAATTAATACCTAAGATAAAAAGACGGGTATTAAAATATATTGGTGACATAATCAGCGAGGGCCGACAGTTTAAATAGGCCAGCCGACGTTTTATGTCGTGTCGTGTATGGAACCTCGTCAATCAGCAGGGGTCGACAGTTTAAATGGATTAACTGGCATTTTGACGAGAGGATATGTATTTTGGTGGATAAATCACCCGAGGCGGGAGGACCGCTACACTTAATTAAAGTAATAATTGAAAAATAATGATAATTTTGGTTAATTTAATTAAATTAACGTTTTGGGGATGTGGGATAATTAAAATGATATTGGTGTGTCTTTATCAGAATCTCTGGGGGATGGTTAGTAATTTATCTTACTCGCATTTAATTATATTCGTAATTTAAATACTCTATTATGATATTTATTGCGTATAATGCTACTCTCTGGGTTCACGGACCCTATTTGAGGGGAGTAGTGTGTATTCATGCTCAGGGCTCTAACCTCGTGCGTTGACTAACTTGTTCAGGTATTAGTGCTGGAGCGGTTGCATAGGATTTATTGAATATCGTTTGGAGGTGTAGATGGAGTTTATTCTTTTTATCTATTTATTTAGTTAGACTTTCTTTTCAGTTGTATTGCATTATGAGACTTAATTTGGGTTTTATTGGGTTATTCGGTTCAAAAGTTGTTAGAGGATTTCAGTTGGATTATTCACAGCTAATTATTACTCAGATTTAATTAAATCATTTTGGAGATTGGGTTTATTCGAAGTTTTAGCATGTGATGGGTCTTTTATCGTTCAGTTGTTATTACCATTTATGATTTATTCAAATATTTATATTACGGATTGATTTTATATGTCTCATAGCTGTCTCATTCTGAGAATGGTATTTTATTTAGTTCATGCCCGACATAGTTTTGGTGGCAGCCGACACCAGAATTACGCGGGGTGTGACAGTAACTTCTTGGGCACACAAAAGTCACCCCAATCCTTATATGAAAGAGTACACCGAGCTCCATGCTACCCTGACCAAAGTTTACCAGGCCCTGTTAAGTCAAAATCTCATCAAACCATTGGACCCCCGTCCACTACCAAATCCACTCCCTAAAAACTTAAAGCCCGATGCCCCTTGTGACTTCCATCAATCCGCAGATCATACATCAACTTCCAGACGGGTAGACAGTCTATAGTGCTGCCACAAAGAACCCGGTATCATCCGCGAAGATTCAGTCAGGTCCTTCATTAGGAAGAAGTTCATTATGCGAGGAGGCACTATTTGTTTCCTCCTAGCTTGGCGCAGAAGTTGCCAAGGGAAATAAAAAGAGGTCAGACGGAGTCCAACTAATCCCACATACCGATACTCTCTTAGCTGCAAAACTTGCTGCAAGTCTCCCCACTATGGCACCGACCAACGAAGACACTGTGCTCCGTGCTCTACAGAGTAGTTGACCCAATTCTCCATTGAAGGGCCAAAACTGAAGAAAGGTCGGATGAAGAAATTAGGCACACCCGCCAAGGGATACTCAGGAGGAGCCGCTAGACAAAACCACTATGCAAGCCACGTGAACAACATCACCGGGCTCCCCCTCAAAAAGTAGGAACGGACCTATTTCCAAGCATTGAGACCATTCAGGGTCTCCGCCAGCACCACCACTGCAAGACTACGATGGTAAGACATCCATGTCTCTATCGCAACCTGTGGCCATCCACGATCCTCGTGGCAGGTGAGAGTGAGGAGGATCCTAGGTCCCGCGTGTCCCTCTCGGGAGCGCTTTGGCCGGAGTTATTGATGAGGTGAAAATATAGAGAGATAGAGTCACCAGTATATTTTACTCAAAATAGACAAAAGAAAAAGGGAGCCATCCCGAGGGACAGCATCCAAAGACATACTGATACATACGAAACCAAAATGATTCGAGAAGGGTTTGGAGGCTAAGTTACGAAATGGGAAGGTGTTAGGAACCCATTCCGCCCTTACGGTATCTCATGGGTTGTTGCTATTTTCCTTTATTTCCCTGTGATATGTGTGCATGTGTATATATAGTGGAGATAGGAATCTTAGACTTGTGTCATGGAAGAGATAAAGTGAATCATCCGTAGGAACATTCCTAAATATAATATTAGAAAAATAGGATTTATGCGATTATTCTTGCATTGATTGTTATAATGGAATAATAATGCATGTGGAATAATACGCCACTAAAAACAAGTATGTGTATGTATATATATATATATATATATATATATATATAATTTAAGAGAATTGAGTTTAGAGGAAATAGAAAAATGAGAGAAAAAGTAAGAATAGGACTCGAGTCTCGGGTTTTACCCCGAGATGACTACGTAGCCTATAGAGGCATCAAAGTCCACGTAGTTCGCATGCAAAATGAGGGATGGGGTTTATACCATAAATCCAACCGGGGACTTATCTTATTTGTGTGTGTGTGTAGAAAAAGTGTTTTTTAGTTGTGAAAAAAGTGTAAGAAAAGTGTGAGAATTCTTGTTTGGAATTTATGAGCAAACCCTCTTTTTCTTGTTTTTTGGGTTTTTATTTATATGAAAAGAAGAGATGTGCAATAATACTAAATAAAAAGTATATTAGGATATGTGAGATGAGAGAATAAAAGTGCTAAGTAATAAAACAAGTTCATGCGAATTTAAGATAATTTGAAGAGAAAGTTGGACCTTCTTGAAGATCTTGAGCTTGATCTTGAATGTTAGAGAGCAGCCCTTGCACTTGGATGATGATGGAGGGTAGTTAATTCACCAATTTTAATGAAAATTATGATGAAAAGTGAAGGTTGTAAAGGGATTTGGATGTGAAAATCGTGCTGACTTCGAGAGAGGTTTTCTGGATTTGTTGAGAGTGATATGTTTCAGATCTGGACTCCCCTTGCAATGAGGTCAGGCCCTCCTTTTTATAGGCCGAGGGCATTTTTGATTGGCATATCCCTGATACTGCCAATCGACAGGTGCGTTTAGGCCTCTTCGTTAGTGTCTTTTAGGCCTTTTCGGAAAATTGGTCGTGTCTTTCAGGCATCTTTAAAAAATTGGCCGCAGAGCGCAAACCATTGATTTGAATCACATATTGGGCAAACTGTTGGAAAGTTAATTCAGATACCTTCAAAAGTCCTTTGGACTGCTCCCGAGTTCAGGAGTTGACTTTGGGTCAAATATGGCTCGAAAGCGCTCATCGGGCCTTTGGACGGGGAATCGTCGGACGCAAACGGATCGTTCGTCCGCATGGTAAGTCTGAATCATGCACGGGGTGGAACGTTGGAAACGTTAGGAGATGTACTTCAACATTCCAAAGAGTTTGACCCGGTTTCGGGAGTTGACTTTGGTCAATCGGGCCCTGGAAGCATTTAATTACCTCTCGGAGTAAAATGAGTCCTTCGTCCGCCTCGTGGGTCAGGATCACGCACGTAGTGGACCGTTGGAAAGGGGTTTCAGTGCCCTTTGAAGATTCATTCAGTCTCAGTTGAGCTGAAGGGTTGACTATGGTCAAACGGAGCCTGGGAGCATCCGATGGCTTCCAAATCAGGTTTTGGGAGAAAATGGGTCGTTCGTTCGCATGGTAGGTCAGAATCGCGCACAGGATGGACCGTTGGAAAGGGGTTTCAGTGAACTTTGAAGATTCATTCAGTTTTGTTCGAGCTGAAGAGTTTGACCTTTTGGTCAAATGGATCCTGGGAGCGTCCGATGGCCTCTAGGTCGGTACTCAGGGTATGACTTGGGTTTGTAGGGATGAAGGGAGGTACTAAGGACCTAAGGAGAGTTTAGGGGGTAATATAATGGGTACAAAGCCCCTCGATGGGTGAGTTTGGAACAAACGATAGCCGTCGAATAGACACTGCATGATGCCTTTGGAATAGGATGACCAATTCAGAGGGTCGAGGTCGATTCTAAGGACCTAAGTAAATGCTGGTGATAACCAATTCATAGGGTCGAGGTTAATTCTAAGGAAATAAGGATGACCAATTCTGAGGGCTTAAGGTAAGATGACCAATTCTGTGGGTCGAAGCTAATTCTGTGGGCTTAAGTTGAGATGACCAATTCTGCGGGTCGAAGCCAATTCTGCAGGCTTAAGTTGAGATGACCAATTCTCCGGGTCGAAGCCAATTCTGAGGGCTTAAGTTGAGATGACCAATTCTGCGAGTCGAAGCCAATTCTGAGGGCTTAAGTTGAGATGACCAATTTTGCGTGTCAAAGCCAATTCTGCGAGCTTAAGTTGAGATGACCAATTTTGCGGGTCGAAGCCAATTCTGAGGGCTTAAGTTGATATGTTCTCGGGGAACTTTACGGGGGAAATTACCTTGTGGTTTTTATTTGTTCCAGGTATTAGACGTATTGCTCGGGGAGGTTTGAGACCTTTGGGGCATAGGAGGTGATCCTTAGAGATCTTCCGGGGGCATGGACGGGAGGAGATTTACTTGGCTTTTGAGAGTTTCGCTGGGGAAATAGAGGTTTCGCTTGATGGAATGCAAAATTTTCTTGGTGAAGATGTTCTAAATCCTTCCAGGGATTTTTAGAATTTTTCTGAGGATTTTTTAGGGCTTTCTGGTATTTTTTGAAACTTTTTATACGAAATTTTAAGGGGGGTGCCGGTTGGCACGGTGAGGAGGGTACCATTCGGTAGTGGCACGATCTTTTGGACTGCCTCGGGAAGGTAAAGTTGCAGTGCTGATCATTAGGTTTGGGGTCAGTGCCGATCGGCAAGACCCTTGGCATCCTATATAAAGGGGGCGAATTCACTTCATTTTTCACAGCTTCTTGCTTTCTCTCTTTATGCGATTTTCCTCTACGAATCGTTCTAGAATTTTGATCTCTAAAAAATAGTTACTTTTGTGAGCACTGTAGCACATAGGGAATGGTTAACTATTGATGACTGGGCGAACGTGGAGTGGAGGGCCAGGGCGCCTCTTGCTTTGGGGAGCGATAACTCCTTTGATGCATTCGATTCGGTTATGGATGAGCGGACCTTGTTGTGAGAACCGTCGCGTCATCGCTCTTCGAGGGTGGTGAACCTTGGCGGTTATGTAAGTAAAATGACTTTTGACATTTCTTTTTTGGGGATTTCCTTTTTTTTCTTCAATTTTGACAAGGTTTTTCTTTTGACAATTCGATGTCTCTTTGAAGAACATGCGTGCCCGCGGGATGACAGGGCACAAGGATTTCTGGGAGCATCTTCCACCTGTGGTGCATTGGGTGGTGTCATCTGCGGGTTTTGGGAGGCTGGCGTTCGTGCTGGATGAGACGACTCATTCGACGACGGTCTTACGCGCTTTGGGAGAGAGGTGGTGGGACACTACCCACACTTTCCATTTTGGCTTCGGGGAGATGACTGTGACTCCCATAGATGTGCAGTAGCTGCTGGAGCTGGATTGTGATGGAGAGCAGATAGAGGTGGATCGCTCTATGTGGGTGAGGCCGAAGGCGGTGTAGGCAGCGCTCGGTGATGTGGGGAGGATAGTAATTGGGGATTCCAATCGGTTGTCCTTGCTGAAGGATGTTTTGTTGTATAGGGTGGTTGACATGGAGGACGGGATATCGGTAAGGCAGATGGCCCGGTTGTTCATCTTGTTGATGATGGGAGGCTTCATGGTGGCGTCGAGCGACGACGTAGTTCATTTATGGTTTTTACCATACTTAAGGGTGTTTTCGAACATCCCTTTCTATGATTGGGGGAACCTGACTTTGGTGACCCTTTATTTTTCACTGGATGATTTCAGACTGTGCTACCGGCAGACTTTTACTGGAGCCATGTATCTTCTAGAGGTATTCTTTAATTTGTGCATTTTCCTTTCATGCATTCTCACTTTCCTTATGTGTCTCATTTTTTTTATTGTGAGTTCTTGTCTTTGGCAGACGTGGTTCTATGAGGTGATTGGGTGTAATACCCAGCTGATCGCTCTGAGGATGAGACTATTAGGGACTTCTACCGGTTGTATCGATGGCGCGAGTCCAATCGGCAGTCGAGGGGATCTCTTTCTCTGGAGGCGATACGTCAGGTCTTGAATGGCCTAACTAGTGGTAGGGTAAGTCTTTTTCCTTTTCATTCCTGGTCTTTGTATGCTCTAATTCTGTATTGACTTTGTAAGAGAGTACTTTAGATTATAGATGGAGGCGTAACCCCTTTGAAGTATGGTGATGATAAGTTAATTAGTTATTACCTTGGATTAGTGATAGAATACGCAAACACAAACTCAATGAAGATAAGACTTAGTTCAAACTCACAAATATCTCGTGTATAACTCAGAAAAGTAGTAAAGAAACTTAGAAATAACTTAGCTAGAGGGGGAGAGACGTAAGCACCCTAGATACACCTTGGCAGGCAACCAAAACACAACAACTACCCTCATGAATCTCTATCAAGTATTAAAAGCTTCCTAATAAATGATAATGGTGGGTGAGAAAACTCTCTGGTTTTTAATAACTCTCTCTGATGTATATTCTCTCTAAAAATGACTTCTGAACTCTCAAAAATATCTCTCTTCCTCAAAGGTTGTTGGGGTCCTTAAATATCTCCCCACACCACCCCCGAGGCAACTCAGTCATCAATGCCTGTAAAAGATCTCCCTCATACTTTATGTTACAAACATTAAATACCTGATGCACTAGTTGTCTCCACGTCATAAACATTAAATGCCAAGACATGCCTTTTGCCTAACCACTGTGTGTCAGGGGGCTGTTGTTCCAGAGGTGGCTCACCAACTGCTTGACAGCCCCAAATACCACGGTGGTTTACTCAAGTGCGTGTCTGATATTTTTTAGTTGGCTAGTGACATCACCTATAGTAGATGTGAAATTAAGTAGAGGGCTATTTTGTTCACAACTCAACGCCCCATGGAACTCCAAGTTGCTCCGCCCTAGGTTCCACGGTCAGGGTTCTTGGGTTTTTTACCAGGTTTATCTAAGATGGTCAGGACAAGTCCCAACGGTTCCTCACTTCTCAATCCTCCAAACCAAGTCCCTCTAAAATTCCCATGACGAGATCATTCGATAGATCATGAAAGCTCTCCCAGCCCTGCCAAGCCTGGTCTCCCGCGAGTACCGTTTGGCCTCACACTAAAACTCGTTATTATTGTCGTTACAACATTATAACCGTTATAGCTTACAGTCAATATAAATAAAGATACAATATGACTAACACAACAAGCTAAAGTATGAGTTGACACGCTAAGATACCTCGCTGAGTTGCCACGCTTGAGCTACCTCGGTTGCTTAATCTCAGGATTACCTTCAAGCCCCTTCTATATTTTCCCCTTCGAGGAGAGATTTGTTGTTGGAACAAGAAATGTCTGCACGAAAACTTATCAATGAGATGAAGCTTCTCTGCATGAAAAAATTCTGATCCCTTTGCCTTCGTTAGGACCACCGTATTAGAACTTCCAGGAAAAAGTAAAATTCTCCCCGATGTACCTGAGCCGAATCACGACGGCTTGAAGGGACATCGCCACTTTTTCCTTGTACTGAGCTTCAACCATTCTGACTTTATTAATTGTAATTCTTCCGAAAGGCCTGTCAAATTTCTCAAATACTCATTTGGACTCCAGGTAAATCAAATTTTCCCCGATGTAACTGAGGCACAATTTAAACAACGTTTGGACTTGTGGAAAGGGGACATCGTAGCCTTTTTTGAACCGTTGGGACATCTTTTCCGTTGGGAGTTATTGGATATGTCTGACACAAATTTTAGCGCCAAATCTCGAACTTGCTTATAAAGGCAACCCTTTGTATTCCCCAGACGTCACTTCGTATTTGACGTAACACTGTCTTTTCAGCTGTCAAAACACTTCCCGATGTGCCACGTGTTCATTTGAAATGATTATAGGCGGCCTTGCACATGCGATGATAGGAAACTTAAGCAACGGGTTTTAAAAGGTTTAAAAGCTTCAAGCGTCTCTTTTATTTTAAACCCTTCTTCTTCTTCAAGCTCCCGTATTTCCTTAGAGAGAGTAACTCTGAGCAAACTCCATTGTCTCCCCAGCTTTTTCTAACTTCTTCCTTGTCTCCTCTTTTATGCCACCTCCTTTGGTTGTGTACCGCCCTCTTCATTCCCAACCCTTCTTTTATCGAGATATTCCATATTTATGTTGTCTCCAATGGCCTCTTCAAGCAACCCTGCCACACCTGCCACCAGTGCTTCACCTACGGCCCCCGTTGTCACCGCCCCCTCTACCGCCTCATTGAATGCTGCTCATTAAGAACAACTATATTTCTACCTGTGTCCATCCCCGATCCTGATCCCCCCGGGCGGGCGCGTGGAGGAAAGTATCCTTCGGGTCCAGCACGTCCCTCTCGGAAGCGCTTCGACCGGCGTCATTTGTGTTGTGAAAAATGTAGAGAGATTCAGAGTCTCCAGTCTATTTTACTCAAAACAGACAAAAGAAAAAGGGGAATCCACCCCGAAGAGTGGCATCCAAAGACATACTGGTGCATACGAAATCAAGATGATTCGAGAAGGGTTCGGACGCTTAGTTACGAAATGGGAAGATGTTAGGCACCCATTCTGCCCGTTCGGTCTCTCATGAATATTTGCTATTTTCCTTTATATTTCCCCCCGTGATATGTGTGCATGTGTATATATATATAATGGAGGTAGGAATCCTCGACTTATATCATGAAAAAGATAAAGCGAGTCGTCCGTAGGAAGATATAAAAGTAATATTAAAAAAATGAGATTTACGCGATTACCCATACGTTGATCGTTATAAGGGAACGATAACGTATATGGGGTAATGCGTCACTAAGAACAAGTATATGTATAATATAAGAAAAATGGATTTAGAGAAGATAGAAAATGAGAGAAAAAGTGAGAAAAAAGACTCGAGTCTCGGGTTTTACCCCGAGACGCCTACGTAGCCTATAAAGGCATCAAAGTCCACGTAGTTCGCATGTAAAACGAGAGGTGGGGTTTATACCGTAAATCCAAAATGGGGAATCTCTTATTTGTGAGTGTGTGTGTGTGTGTGTGTATGTGTGTGTGTGTGTGTGTGTGTGTGTGTGTGTGTAGAAAAAGGTGTTTTAGTTGTGAGAAAAGTGTGGAAAAAGTGTGAGAATCCCTACTTGGAATTTATGAGCAAACCCTCTTTTTCTTGTTTTTTGTGTTTTATGAAAATAAAAGAGGTACAATAATACTAAATAAAAAGTATATTAGGCTGTGAGCCTGTGTGAGATGAGATAATAAAAAGCTAAATAAGAAAGCAAGTTATGGGAATTTAAGAGAACTCAAGAGAGAGTTTGAGAAAGTTGGACCTTCTTGAAGATATTGAGCTTGATCTTGAACTTGAATGTTGGAGAGAAGCCCTTGCACTTGGATGATGATGGAGAGTGGTTAATTCACCAAGTTTGATGAAAATGATGATGAAAAGTGGAAGTAAAAAGGGGATTTGGAAGTTGAAATCACGCTGCCTTCGAGAGAGGTTTCTGGGATTCGTTGAGAGGGATTTTTGTCAGATCTGGGATCTCTCCTGCAAATGAGGTGAAGGCATACTTTTATAGTCCTAGGTGAGTGTCGATCGGCTTGGATCCCTTCCTGCCTATCGGCAGGCAGGTGCCGATAGGCAGGTTCTGGAACCTGCCGTTTGGCAGTGTGTTTCAGGCTTTTTTGGAAAATCGGCCGCCGAGGGTAAACCGTTGGTCAGAATCATGCACGGGGAATACCGTTGGAAAGGTAATTCAGAGACCTTTGAAATTCCATTGGACCACTCCCGGGTTCGTGAGTTGACTTTGGGTCAAATATGACTCGGAAGCGTTTGTCGGTCCATTGGACGAGGAATCATTCCGACGCAAACGGATCGTTCATTCGCATGGTAAATATGAATCGCGCACGAGGAATACCATTGGAAAGGTTAGGAGATGTACTTCGACATTCCAAAGAGTTTGACCCGGTTTGGAGAGTTGACTTTGGTCAACCGAGCCCGGGAAACGCTCGGTGGCCTCCCGGAGTCAAACGGATCGTTCGTTCGTATGGAAAGTCAGAATCGCGAATGGGGCGGACCGTTAGAAAGGGTATTCAGGGCCCTTTGAAGATTCATTCAGCCTCAATCGAGCTGAAGAGTTGACTTAGGTCAAACAGATCCCGGGAGCGCCCGGTGGCCTCTAGGTCAGGTTTCGGATGCAAACGGACCGTTCGTCCGCATGGTAAGTCGGAATCACGTATGGGGTGGACCGTTGGAAAGGGTATTCAGTGCTCTTTGAAGATTCATTCAGTCTCGATCGAGATGAAGAGTTTGACTTTTGGGTCAAACTGAGCCGGGGAGTGCCCGATGGCTTTCAGGTCAGTACTCGGGACGTGACCTGGGTTTACAATTATGAAGGGAGGTACTAGGGACCTAAGGAGAGTCAGGGGGTAATAAAATGGGGTGTCTATAGAGCCCCTCGACGGGTGAGTTTAGAACAAATGATAGCCGTCGATTAGACACTGCATGATGTTTCCAAGAGAGTATGACCAATTTAGAGGATCGAGGCCGATTCTGAGGACTTAAGGAAGTGAGGATGACCGATTCAGAGGGTCGAGGTCAATTCTGAGGACCTAAGGAGAGTGCTGGGAATAACCAAATCAGAGGTTCAAGGTCAGTTCTGAGGACCTAAGGAAACGAGCATGACCAAATCATAGGGTCGAGGTCAGTCCTGAGGACCTAAGAGTGATGACGACCGAGTTCAATCCTGACCTAACTCAGGTGATGATCCAAGACCGTGGCCAATTCTGACCCAAGAATGGTAACGACCGAGGACCGAGGTCAATTCTGACCAACTGAGGTGACGATCTAAGACCGGGGTCAATTCTGACCCAAGAGTGGTGACGATCGAGGACTGAGGTCAATTCTGACCTAACTCGGGTGACGATCCAAGGCCGGGGTCAATTTTGACCCAATAGTGGTGACGACCTACGATCGAAGTCAATTCTGACCTAACTCAGGTGACAATCCAAGACCGAGGCCAATTCTGACCCAAAAGTGGTAACGATCGAGGATCGAGGTCAATTCTGACCTAACTTAGGTGACGATACGAGACCGGGGCCAATTTTGATCCAAGAGTGGTGGCGACCGAGGACCGAGGTCAATTCTGAACTAACTTAGGTGATGATCCAAGACCGGGGCCAATTCTGACTCAAGAGTGGTGACGACCGAGGACCGAGATCAATTCTGACCTAACTCAGGCGACGATCTAAGACCGGTGCCAATTCTGACCCAAGAGTGGTGACGACTGAGGACCGAGGTCAATTTTGACCTAACTCAGGTGACGATCCAAGATCGGGTTCAATTCTGACCCAAAAGTGGTGACGACCGAGGATCGAGGTCAAATCTGACCTAACTCAGCTGACGATCCAAGACCGGGGTCAATTCTGACCCAAGAGTGGTGACGACCGAGGACCGAGGTCAATTCTGACCTAACTTAGGTGACGATCCAAGACCGGGGTGAATTATGACCCAAAATTGGTTGAGGATTAGATTTCGGTTTTGCTGGGGAAAGAGCTTTGTGATTCCGATTTGAGATGGGGAGATGATAGCTGGGGAAGATTTTTAGGAGACCTCGCAGGGGGGAACAACCTATTTTGGGTGCTGTAAGAGAATTTCGCTGGGGAAGTGATCAGGTGATCCTTAGGGATTTTTCGGAGCTTTACCGGGAGGAGTTTTCACTTAGCTTTTGAGGATTCCGCTGGGGAAGAGGGGTTCCGCTGGGGATAAGAATTGGATTTGAGGTTCCACTGGGGAAGAGGGGTTCCGTTGGGGATAAGAATTGGATTTGAGGTTTCGCTGGGGAACGATGAATGAGCTGGAGAAGATTTTGGATCGTCCTTTGGGAGAGATCGCTTGGGGTGAGTGATTCTTCTGAATTCTGCTGGTAAAAGTACCATGTGATATTGTTTCACACCGGGTAGACGATGGCTGGGGAGGCTTTGTGTCTTTGATTTGAGCGGAGGAGCTAATTATTGGGGAGATAATTGGTTTGGGGTTGTAAACTCTGCTGAGGAGGTGATTAGGTGGTCCGAGCGCATTGCTTGGATTTTGAGGGTTCTGTCGGGGAGAAAAAAAAAGGTTTCGCCTGAAGGAGTGCGAAATTTTCTTAATGAAAACGTTCTAATTCCCTCTAAGGATTTTTAGGAATTTTTTGAGGATTTTTCAGGGTTTTCTGACATTTTCCAGGAATTTCTGTACGAAATTTTAAGGGGGTGCCTGCCGGCATAGACTAGGGGTTCCATTCGATAATGGCACGGACTTTTGGACTACCTCGGGAAGGCAAGGGGTCAGTGCTGATCGGTATGGAAAGGGGAGGTGCCGATCAGCATGGCGCTTGGCATCCTATATAAAGGGGGCGAATCCCCTTCATTTTTCACAGCTTCTTGCCTTCTCTCTTTCTGCGATTTCTCTCTGTGAATTGTTCTAACGTTCCGATCTTCAAGAAATGGTCGCCTTTGTGAGCACCGCAGTCCACTGGCAGTGGTTGACCGTTGATGACTGGACGAATGTGGATTGGAGGGACAAGGTGCCCCTTGCTTTGGGGAACGAGAATGCTTTCGATGCATTTGAGTCGGTTGCGGACGAGCAGACCTTGCTGCGTGAGCCATCGCGTCATCGCTCTTCGAGAGTGATTCCCGACGGTTATGTAAGTAACCTGACCTTTGGCATTCCTTTCTTTTTGGGTGATTTTCCTTTCTTTCTTGACTTTTGATGAGATTTTTCCTTTTGCGAGTCTGATATTTCCTTGAGGAACATGCGTGCCCGTAGGACGACGGGACTTAAGGATGTTTGGGAGAATCTTCCACCCGTGGTGTGCTGGATGGTATCATCAGCGGGTTTTGGTAGGTTGGCATCTGCGCTGGATGAGACGCCTCGTTCGATAGAGGTCTTGTGCGCTTTGGGGGAGAGGTGGTGGGACACTACCCACACTTTCCATTTTTCTTCGGGAAGATGACGGTGACTCCCATAGATGTGCAGCAACTGCTGGGGCTGGATTGTGACGAGGAGCAGATAGAGGTGGATCACTCCTTATGGGTGAGATCGGAGGCAGTGCGTGCGGCACTTGGTGATGTGGGGAGGATAGTCTCCGGGGATTCTATCCGACTGTCCTTGCTGAAGGAGGTTCTGTTGAGCAGGGAGATTGATGTGGAAGATGGGCTGCAAGTGAGGCAGATGGCCCGGTTGTTCATCTTGTTGGTGCTGGGAGGTTTCATGGTGGCGTCGAGCGGCGACGTCGTCCATTTGTGGTTTCTGTCGTACTTGAGGATGTTTTCGAATATCCCTTTCTATGATTGGGGGAGTCTGACCTTGGAGACCCTTTACTCTTCTTTAGATGCATTCAGTCGGTGCTGCCGGCAGACATTTACTGGAGCCACGTATCTCCTTGAAGTATTCTTTACTTTGCGCATTTTCATCTCATGCAATCGCATTTTCCTTTCATGCATTCACATTTTCCTTATGCGTCTCTTTTTGCTTGTGAATTCAGACGTGGTTCTATGAGGTGATTGGGTGCAACACCCCGCTAATCGCTCTGAAGGATGACACTGTTGGGTACTTCTGTCGCTTGTATCGATGGCGTAAGGCCAACCGGAAGTCGAAGGGATCTCTCTCCCTGGAGGTGGTGCGTCATGTCTTGAATGACCTGACCAGTGGTCGGGTAAGGTCCTTTCCTTTTATGTCTTAGTTTTTACACCTTCTCATCTTGTATTGACTCATGCCTTCTTGGGTATTTTTAGGTGAACTTTCATCCTTGGGGGACAGCCATTCAGGATACGGGGATGACTGGGGTGAACGCGCAGGTGAGGCGTTTGTTGGCGCATGAGTTCGGCCATTCCTGGTATCTCGGGGAGAGGTTAGTTCGCCAGATTACCGAGGGGGATGTGGTGGTGCCACCTGCGTAGCCTCCTACGTCTATGAGGCGGGAGCTATAGCTGTTGGAGGATGAGAGGATCGCGGCGATGATCAGCGAGTCTTACTCGTTGTACACTGATACGACTGCGTCGTATGACTATATGGACATTGTGACGAGCTGGTTGATGGCGCCCAGCATACATGATGCCTTGTCTTTCCCTCTGCGGGTTCGAGTCGACCAGTGGGGACCTCCCATAGGGATGGCGATCGTCGACATCTGCGGCGATGACTTCATAAGTTCCTTTCGTGCGGTTGCACACTCCTTCATACAACATCCGACGGGCTGATGGACAGATAGTGTCGATGCTGCACCGATGGATCCGGCGGAGCTGGGTTTGATAGAGGAGGTCCTTCGTCTTGTGGTAAACCTTTTGGTCCTTTTCCTCTTTTTGATTTCTTTTGCTTGATATTGATTCTGACTTTTCCTTGCAGCAAGTCCGGGTGTCGACCACTTGGCTGAGAGACATCAAAGACTAGATATCATCGGTGACTGCCCACATTCGGGATGTTGTCCCTGTTCCTTCTTGCTTGGTGCCATCAGCCTTATCCGGGGAAGACTCTGGCTCAGGTAGTGGAGGTGCTTCGTCTCGTCGTAGGGTAAAGAGAGCGCGTTGAGGGGGTGGAAGCTCTTGAGAGAGGGAGAGGGAATGAAACGTGGGTTCGGGCTGAGTCCCGTTGTTTTTGGCTTTTCTTTCCTTGTTTCCTACAAAACTGATGTAACACAGAACACAAATATATGCAATGCAATGGGAGTTTTTTTATTTGTTTTATTAATGATGAATGAATGGATGCATATGCGCTTTTTTACTTTGGTGCTGAGACCATAAAAAGGAAAAAAAATTGCGGGGGGAATTTTTCGAAGGAAAGTTTTAATTAAAAAGGGAAATTATATAGGGAGATAAAGGGATTTTGAAATTCTGTTGAGAATATCAATTTATTTCCATTGAGTTTTCTGTTTTGACAAAAGAGGAAAGGAGGAAATTTTCCAAAAATAGGGGGTTGTCGATCGGCAAGCACCCTGACCTTCCTATCGGCAGTTCAGTCCAGTCCCATCAATTTTAAAGCTTTGAATGATACCTTCTTCAGTCTTTGGTACCTTGTGGGGTAGGATTCCCTCCGATTTCTGCAGGGATTATGTCTTTTGTGAGAGTTCTCAAGTATAAAAAAGGGGGTAATGGTGGAGTGTTCCCATCACACCTTTGCATCCTCATCTGCCTACCCATTATCTTTTAGTCTTGTAAGATGGCTCTCCCTGGTAGCATTGAGTTTGCCAATTACCTTGAAGCCTTGGAAGGTATGTGCTCTTATAATGTCGACTATGATGCCTTCAACATGTGTCGAGTCTCCTTGTGGCGCAATCGTCCTTTCGAGTGGAATATGCTGATAGCGGCGGTACAATTCTGGTACCCCGAAGACCATGTGTTCCTCTTTGGGTTGGAAGAAGTTTGTCCTACCTACGAGCAATTTTCTGCCATACTGGGTGTGAATCCCAGTGTTGCTGCGGCTTTGCCCAAATTTTCCCATTCTCCTAGGGATTTATTGGTCGGTCTTCTTCATATCTCGCCTTCGACGTCCAGGTCATTGGTTACTGGAGGAATGATCTCCCTGCCGACAGTGCTGCAGTCCGTGCATTTGCGGGAAGTAGGTGATGCCGGCTATGCTGGAACCGTGGTTCTGGGCCTGGTTTCAAAATTGCTGTTGGTGACTGGGGAGGTGCAAGTGGACCCATAACTTGCAGCCATTACTTCATGGATGTCATACCATCGCAATCCTGCGACATTGATATTGGCGGAGACTCTGAATGGACTGGATGCCTGGAGAGAAGGTCGTTCTGACTTTTTAAGGGGTAGCCCTGTGATGCTGTTCATGTCGTTATCTGAAAGATTCCGCTTGTCGACTCCTCCAGAATATCCTTTATCGGTCGTTCCCAACTTCTTTTAGCGCTACTTTATCCGCGTTGGCCTGTATGTTGAGAACTGGGAGAATTGGTTTGTGGAGCACGAGGCTCGTGGGCTATATTGGTCCGTGCCTTGGTTGGGACAGTTGCAGCCTGTTCTGGAGCTAGGAGAGTATTCATATGTGCGATTGGTTGGTCTCAGACAGACCTCTTTTTATTTCCATTGGCGGCTTCTGCGCCAATTTGGCTTGGCGCAGGTCGTGCCCCCTCAAACCTCAAATTTTTTTCCAGTAGAAGATTTAACTGAGCACCTACGTCTATTGCTTGGGTCTCTGTGAGAAAATCGGCGTCCGTCAACCCGTCCTTCTCAGTCTGTTGGGAAGGTTTGCCATGTCCCCAAAGATTATATGAGGTGGTTGTGGAGGAAAGTAGTCAGTAAGATGTTGGCAGTAGAGACTGGTCAAAGATGGTTTGTTTTATCTGACTCCATGAAAGGGGGTGTTGTGTTCTTTTCGAAGATGGTTAAGACTCATCGATCCATGGAATGTTTGCGGCACTCTATTCAGGCAGGGGAAACTTGGGGTCCTCATGATGTAGATGATGAGGGTGCAGGCTCTTCAGGTAGCTGTGGGTAGGACTCCTAGGGAGTTTATTTATGTAATAGGGAATGTATGTGGGGATTTTATTTGGCTTTTTATGGTGGCGGGGAAGGGAGTTATCCGTTCCTTTTTCTTATGTAATCCGTACTTTAATTTCTTATTAATGAAATAAACAAGTTTCTGATCATCCGGTTGTGCCTTTCGATGAGTTTTGTATTTTGAATTATCTATACTGATCGCTAAGACATACATAATCCTTTTGTTCAAATAATTTTAGAATGAACCGTCGTTCTCGGAGGTAAGAAAAGAATAGTATTTTGTGAAGAAGAAAGGGACGCACTCATGTGTGGAGCATGAGCTGCCTACATACCTCTGAGATTTTTTGAAAAGTTTTAAAATAGTTTTTACAGAGGATCAGGCCCACGTAATTCTGGGTAGAGGGAGATGAAGTTTTTTTTTTTTTTTTTAGAATAGAAGGGGGATGAGAAGAGTCGTAGCGCGCCGAGATTTCGGACTAGGGGTAGAATTTCTTGAGACAATCCAGATTGACTGCACGAGCCATCTCTTCCCCATCTAGGTCAATGAGAACGACGGCACCGCCAGACAAGATTTTCTTCACAATGTAAGGGTCGCTCCAATTGGGCTTGAATTTTCCTCTGGGGTCCCAGATGGGTTCTAGTATCTCTTTGAGGGCTAAATCCCCCTCCCGAACACCACGGTCCTTGACTCTCTTGTTGAATGATCGTGCTATTCGGCGATGGTACCCCTGTATGTGATAAAGAGCCTTTAATCTTCTTTCATCTAGGAGGTCTAGCTCATCAAGACGGCTTTGGCACCAGTCTTCTTCACTAACCTTGCTTTCGAGCATGACGCGTAGCGAGGGTATTTCCAGCTCCACAGGGAGGACAACTTCCATACCATAGACCAGGGAGTAAGGGGTATCCCTAGTAGAGGTTCGGATTGAGTTTTGATAGCCCCAGAGTACGTATGGGATCCGGTCGACCCAATCCCTACAGCTTTCGGTCATCTTCCTGATGATGGCTTTGAGGTTCTTGTTGGCGGCTTTAACTGCACCATTGGTCTGAGGTCGATAGGGAGAAGATTTTTGTCTCTGAATCCCGTACTCGTTGACTACTTCTGTGACTTCTGCTTCAAAATGCAGCCCGTTATCTGATATCAGCTCGTGCGGGACCCCATATCGGCAGATGATATTTTTCTTGAGGAATTTGGACACTTTCTTGGCGTTCAACACTGCGTATGACTCAGCTTCAACCCATTTAATGAAGTAATCGATGGCGACCAAGATGAACTGATGTCCGTTTGAAGCCTTTGGTGTAACCTTCCCTATGATATCGATACCCCAGATGGAGAACGGCCAGGGAGAGGTCATGTTGTATAACTCTCGCGGAGGCAAGTGTTGAAGATTGGAGAATTATTGGCATTTGAGGCATCTCTGGACATAGGCGGTGCAATCCTGGATCATGGTGGTCCAGTAGTAGCCCTGTCGGATGATCTTCTTGGTGAGCATGTGACCATTTATGTGGGGTCCGCACTCCCCGCTGTGGATTTTTTGCATTATTTTCCCAATCTCAGCCCCTGCGATGCAGTGTAGATGAGTTCCATCGAAATTCCTCTTGAGTAGAGCTTTATGACAGATGATGTACTGGGCGGCCAGTCTTCGGAGGGTTGTTCGGTCCTTCTTGTTGGAACCCTCGGGATACCTACCATGTTTGAGGAGGCACCAGATATCATAGTACCAACAATCGGTTGGTTCGGGATCTTCGGTGGAGACAAGCTCCACATGGCAGTAATGGGTCGATTTGTCTTGCTTTTGAACTAGGAAGGGGGTCATTGTTATTCCCTCGGGCATGTCGACCATGGAGGCCACAGTGGCGAGAGCATCGGCTAGGTTATTCTTTGCTCGGGGTAGGTAATGGAAGGTGATATCTCGGAATTGGGAGGCTAACTCTTCTAATTGGGCATGAAAAGGTTGGAGATTTTCGTCCTTGACTTTCCACTTTCTGAGCACTTGACCGATGATGAGGGCAGAATCCCCGTAGACATCAAGGTGTTGAATACCCTTTTCGAGAGAAACTTTGAGGCCCACTGTGCATGCCTCGAATTTCGTAATGTTGTTGGTGCAAGGGAAATCCAATTTCATGGTGATGGGAGTGTGGGAGTCATCTGGGGCGACCAGAAGTATCCCAATGCCATATCCCTTTTTGTTGGCAGCGCCATCAAAGAATATTTTCCATCGAAGGCGGTCTTGAGTGGTGCAGAGGATATTTTCATCTGGGAATTCGGAGATCCAAACATCTGCTTCTTCTACAAGGTAGTCAGCGAGGTAGTCAGAGATGGATCTTCCTTTAACAGCTTTCTGTGTGACGTACATGATATCGAACTCGGTTAGGAGCATCAACCATCGAGCCATTCGGCTGGATAAGGCGGGTTCCTCAAGTAGGTATTTGATAGGATCCATTCGGGATACAAGTTTGATGGGGAAGGCGAGCATGTAGTGTCATAACTTTTGGGTGACCCAAACAAGTGTGACACGTGCATTTTTTAAAGCAGTGTAGTTGACCTCGTACCCGGACAATTTGTGACTGGCATAATAGATGGCTCTTTCTTTACGGGAGTCTTCAAGGTATTGGGCTAGCAAATCCCCGGCTGCAGTGTCGGTTATGGTGAGGTATAGGAGTAAAGGGAGACCAGACTATGGTGGCATGAGTACTGAAGGTTGGGTCAGGTATTATTTGATTCGATTAAAAGCTTCTTGGCATGCCTCGTTCCAAACCTTGGTTGAATCCTTTCAGAGGATCTTGAAGATTGGTTCACAGATGGAGGTTAGCTGGCTGATGAACCGGTTGATATATTGTAATTTCCTAAGAAAACCTCGGACTTTTTTCTCTATTTGGGGTGGTGGCATCTCAAGTATGGCCTTCAGATTTGCAGGATCTGCTTCTATCCCCTTTTCACTGACCATGAATCCCAAGAGTTTTCCCTTTGTAAAGCCAAAGACACACTTCTGTGGATTAAGTCGCATCTGACACTGTCGCAGTCGTTCGAAGAACTTTCGGAGAGCGGTAACATGACCTTATCTAGTTTTGGACTTGATAATCATATCATCCACGTAAACCTCGACCTCTTTGTGAATCAGATCGTGCAGGATGGTTGTGACAGCCCTCTGGTTGGTAGCCCCAATATTCTTGAGACCGAATGGCATAACGGTGTAGCAAAAGGTTCCCCATGGGGTGATGAATACGATTTTTTCTTGGTGGTCTGAGTGAATCTTGATTTGGTTATATCCGGCAAACCTGTCGACGAATGACTTGAGAGCATGACTGGATGTGTTGTCCACGATCATGTCGATGTTGGGTAGCGGATAATCATCCTTCGGGGAAGCTATGTTTAAATCTAGGTAGTCCACACGCATTCGAACCTTTCCTCCTGATTTTGGTACAGGTACAATGTTGGCTAGACATGTGGGATATTCAATCACTCGAATGAAACCCATGTTTAACTGTTTGACCACTTCTTCTTTGACCTTGAGCGACTATTCGGTGAGGAGTTTTCTCAGTTTTTGTTTAACCGACTTGTGATCTGGGAGAGTGGGGATCTCGTGTTGAGCTATTTCAGGATCAATGTCGGGCATATCATCATAGGACCATGCGAAGACATCTACGAACTCCTTCAGCAATTCTTCGAGTTGTGCACACTCATGCTCGTCAATGGTGGCCCCTATCCTAATCTCGCGCAGTTGGCTACTAGAACCGAGATTAATAACAACAGTCTCTTCTTCATTAACTTGAACGTGGTTATGTTGTTTATTATTAACCTTATTTAGATCAGTTAAGAATTGTTCATTTGAAAAATCATCATCATCAAAAGTTCGATTAGAATCTAAACAATTAATGTAAGGCACAACAAGATACTCAAAATCTTCGTTTATTTCATTGATAGGAAAAACATCATTGAGAACCTCATCAAAATAGGTCTCGATTACATTTAAGCAAGGATAGACAACAGAAGAAGAAACAGGGTAAACATTGGGGTTAGGGGAGATTTCAAAAGGTAGAACTGGCGCAGCATGCCAGTTGAGGAGAGGTGTATCAGCAACTTTAATCAGACGGGATGGATCCATTGATGTAGTGCCTGAATGAACCATGCAGAGTGCCAGTCCCAGTATCTGTAAGTTGAAGAAATCTTCAGAATCACTTTCCTCGGTCTCTTCGATATCTTTGATGAGTGGTTTTACACGGTGTGGGAAACTTTCGGCCCATGGGTAGCTATCTTGGAAAAAGATTTCCATTCCAAGCTTGATCTTCTTGTCTGTGTGGTCGTACCATGGTTCTGGGAAACCATAAAAGGGGAAATCCTCACCTTCTTTGATGAATAGTCCATTTAAGGAGTCTCCTGAGATAGTTCGGATACAGTTTAATCCTCTCTTTGGTCGAGACTGGCGGATCATTCTGAGCTCTTGTTCTGATGGTTGATACCCCAAGCCGCAAGGAGGGAAAGCTTTCTTCAGATCGATGGGCTCAAGTATCCCTTGCTTCCTTTGCCCTAGCCCCAATCCGGGCATGAAGTGCATGTTTCTAAACATCTGAATCACATTGACATTGCCATGAGGGTCATATTTCGGACAAACCCTTTCTTTGAAACCGTCCCCTGCCGGGAGTAGGAATGGCTCGACTCAGAATCCTTATAGGAGCATATCGTTTGACCCGTGCTGTATCTCAAGAATTGGACTGCTGGTGCTTGCACCCTCGACATTTTCGTCGTCTCCCAAAATGGTGATGACTCGCCCATCGGCGAAGAACTTCAATTTTTGATGGAGTGAGGAAGACACACCCTTGATATTGTGGAGCCAGGGGCGTCCGAGCAACAGGTTGAAACAAGATGGCATGTCTATGACTTGGAATTCGACGTCAGGGTTTATAGGGCCAATACCTATTGCAAGTTTTATGTATCCCATCACCTCACGACGGGTATTATCGTAGGCACGCACAACGGCGGAGGTTGGAGCGAGGTCACTTTCTTTTAGGCCTAAACATTTGAAGGTTCTCAATGGGCAAACATTCAAGGCGGATCCGTTATCAACGAGAGAGAGAGGCACAACCTTCCCCATAACTTCGACGGAGATGTTGAGTGCATGATTGTGATTCGACCCAATTCTGGGGATTTCTTCTTCAGAAAATGATAGCATTCGGGTAGAGGTCAGGGATCCGACCAGATTTACCGCCTCCTCTGGTGTGGTAAAGGGAGGAACTATAGGTCCAGTGAGTAATTTGATTAAAGCATTTCTGTGTAGCTGGGAAAATATGAAAAGCCCCCATAGAGTGATGTTAGCTTAAGTTTTCTTCAGTTGATCGAGGATCTTGCTTTCTTCGATGGTCATCTCTGTCATAGGAAGGTTTTCAATGCCCTTCCCCTTGTCATTTGCTGGTAGTGAGCTTCAAACTTGGTAATGTCTCCCTGATCTGGTCATGTGATTTAATGAAGAAGGAAAAAACATAAATCCCATTTCCTCGTCAATCTCAGGTTGCTCTGTCACTCTGTTTATTTCTCCGAGGAGTTCTTCAAATGAGATCATCCCACATATGTCGACTACAGGGCCAGCTCCTCCTGAAGCTTGTTCTTCGCTCGAATCTTCGAATCCTTCCCCCCATCCGATGGCAACAATTTTGTCTTTCCTTATAAAGTCGATGCATTCCATAACTTCAACGACTTCTTCATACAAGTTCTACCATTCTATGGGGATATGTGTGATTGAATGGAACAAGCGCCCTTGTAGCTTTAAAGTGTCAAGTAACCCGGTAATACTGCAAATGTTGTTGGTTTGCCTGAATAATTATGCCATAGTTTGGACAACATCAACTAAGTTGACTTCGTCGTTTGGTACCACCCATCTATCTGAATCTTTGGCCCATTTTTGTGCTTCCAAAAATAGTGTACTGACTCTCTGGCAATCGATGATCATCTGTAAGGGTAATTTCAGCCCGAATTCTAGGAGTTGGTTTAACACCTCTGACAATTCCATACCTCCATTTTCAGAACGGGTACGGACAGCGATGCATTCTCTGGTAAGGAGTGACAGTGCCTGATTAGCGAGGCCAGTAGGGTGTAAGAGGAAATATGGGCAAATTTGAAGAGGTTTGGGAGGGTATAGGAGTGTGATTTGGGTTTATGGATCGAAATTCGGGTTTTCTTCCAAGAAGATGGCATTAGTGTGATTTGGGAGTGGGTTGTGAGTAGTGTTTGGCTTAGGATTGGCTGGTGGGGTGATGGTACCCCGATCAATGAGATCTTGGATTACGTTTCGGGGGGTGAAAGCACTGGTCGGTGGTATGGCCAACAGTTTGGTGGAAGGCGCAATGAGCATCGGTCTTGAAGTTTCTTGGGAGTGGATTTGGCAATGGACGTGGATCCAAGGGTTTGATCAGGTATCGACTTAACAGGGCTTGGTAAACTTTGGAGAGGGGAGCATGAAGCTCTATGTATTCCCTTCGGACGGGAGCAGGGCGACTTTCTGGTGCCCATGATGTGGTTGGTTGAGAGATGTTGTTGATGGTTGAGACTATAGCATTGGCAGGCTTGTCATACTTTCTAGGGTTGAACTGTCCGAACACCTTCTTTGGTTTAATTTTCGCTTTAACGAGGCTTTCCTCTATTTCCACTCTAGCCTCTCTGAGAGCTCGAAAGTGGGGGTAGTACTGTCCTCCCATCGTCGCTCGAACATGAGGCAAGAAGTTCTTCTTCACTATGTTGACCTGTTCTTCCTCAGATGGTCGATTAGTCATGGTAGTTGCTCGCTCCCTCCACCGAGTTATGAAGTTACTGACTGATTCCCCAGGATTATATTTAAGCAGCTCTAAATCACAACAGGTGACCTCAAGCTCTTCGTTGTATTTGTACTGCGATATGAATTCTCGGGCTACATCCTCCCAGCTACGGATTTTGGATTCCTCAAGTGATAAAAACCATCGTAGGGCACTATCCTTCAAAGTTTGTTGAAACAATTGGGCCATCACCTCTTCAGAAGCCCCTAGCAGAGTCATGGAACGATGATAACTACGAAGGTGAACAATTGCGAACCACTCCCCCCGAACTTCTCGATATTTGGCATCTTGAACTTCTCGGGTAACCTCGCTTTAGGATAAGTAGACATGTGGGTGTAGTCCATGTAATTCCCAGAGATCCTGACTTGGTCAAACTTCTTGCTGAGCATCTTGAGATCCTCTTTGACTTTATTCAACTCCTCCTCCTTTGGATCAGTGACCACAGGCAGGTTAGCCATAGGCTGGGCCATGTTTGGCATTGGAAGCTGGGCAGGCGGTGGCCCATTAGCAAGAGGGGCACGTGGAGCGTGATGATATTCTTTCGGGGCCCAGATAGGATCGGGTGGACCTATAGCACGAGGGAACAGAGCCTCGGTCTCTTGAGGAATAGGAACTTGGTTTCGTTGTAATTCTCGGACCTCAGCTTGGAGGTTGTCAATCTTGGCCACGAGCTGAGCTAGGACTGTCGGCAGATCCGATTGTATGATTGGTGCTTGATCTGCATTCTCCATGAAAGATGGATGGATTCCGGACTCGGAAGAAGTAGTAGAGGAGCGGATGAAACTCCGGGGTGATTTGACTAAAGATCGAAGCCAATAGGGAGCCAGGCAAAGGGCTTGCAATCGACCTGAGAAGGCGTAGGATAAGATTTATTTTTTAGAAAAAGGGAAGAAACTATTTTTGGATTTTTGATAAATAAGGGAGAATTTTTTTTGGATTTTTAATAAAGAAGGGAGAAATGTTTTTGGATTTTTTATAAAGAAGGGAGAAATGTTTTTGGAGACGGAACTCAACATGATTATTATGTTCGCACTTGTATTTAATTCTCCTAAATGCAATGCGGGACGGGACCCGAGCCTGGTAAAGTGGGGTTTTTAATATATGCAAAGCTACGGTTTGGACTTGTAACCAGGCTCGTGGACAGGGTCCCGTTTTAAAAAATACGCAAAAATTGGGTGGTAGATCGACCCGAAATTTTGGCAGAGTTTCGGGTTAAAACCGGCAATCTAAAGTGCGTGTCCTAAGTCTGACACCTATATGCGGGTATGTAGTTGGTTGGGTGAATCGGCATGGGTTCCCCCCTTTGGTGTGACTTCCATGATATACCTCTTGCTCTTTCGGGCAATCGGTACATATGGACAAGCCATTTGATATACCTGAGTGTACGTGAATTGCCTCACCATATACCTCGTGGGGACGGTACGTGTGAGAGCGAATTCGATATACTCAGCGTACGTGAACGAATTCCCTGCGATATACCTCCCGTCATGACTTCGGTCAAGCGGTACAATGCGGGGGAACCGTTCGATATACGTCAAAGGTACTTGGCCAATGGAAGGCGAGAGTCATATCGCTTAGGCTAACTGCGACCTGCCGGACCAGCGCCCATCACGAAGTGACCCTCTAGTTACTGGGTAAAATTTGGTCAATAGCCATGATCTTTGGTAATATCGTGTGAATCATGCATGATTCTCTTTATTAGTATCTTATGATGATAATGCCTTTCTTGATTATGCCAAACAGGGAACAAAGTACAAGTACCCCAAAAGGTACGCCAAGTATGGATGGGTGATTCGTGCAACATGGGGATATACATGTGATCCTAGGAGCACGTGGTGCGAAGTGTACATGGAGAATTTTCTATAAGTGTGTGAACATAAACGTAAGCATGGGATACATGTGAGAAAGGGGAATAGGCAGATATGGGGGGGGGAACATAAACAAATATAGCATCCATGTAAATAGAGTCAAGCCCACAAGCAAAAACACATATCCCCAGCAGAGTCGCCACTGTGTCCTTCCCCGATCCTGATCGCCACGGGAGGGCACGTGGAGGAAAGATTCCTTCGGGTCTCGCGCGTCCCTCTTCGGAAGCGCTTCGGTCGGCGTCGTTTGTGGTGTGAAAAATGTAGAGAGATTCAGAGTCGCCAGTCTATTTTACTCAAAACAGACAAAAGAAAAAGGGGAAGCCACCCTGAAGAGTGGCATCCAAAGACATACTGGTGCATACGAAACCAAGATGATTCGAGAAGGGTTCGGATGCTTAGTTATGAAATGGGAAGGTGTTAGGCACCCATTCCGCCCTTTCGGTCTCTCATGAATATTTGATATTTTCCTTTATGTTTCCCCCCGTGATATGTGTGCATGTGTATATATATAGAATGGAGGTAGGAATCCTCGACTTGTATCATGGAAAAGATAAAGCGAGTCGTCCGTAGGAAGATATAAGAGTAATATTAGAAAAATGAGATTTACGCGATTACCCCTATGTTGATCGTTATAAGGGAACGATAACGCATATGGGGTAATGCGTCACTAAGAACAAGTATATGTATAATATAAGAAAAATGGATTTAGAGAAGATAGAAAATGAGAGAAAAAGTGAGAAAAAAGACTCGAGTCTCGGGTTTTACCCCGAGATGCCTACGTAGCCTATAAAGGCATCAAAGTCCACGTAGTTCGCATGTAAAACGAGGGGTGGGGTTTATCCCGTAAATCCAAAATGAGGAATCTCTTATTTGTGAGTGTGTGTGTGTGTGTGTGTGTGGAAAAAGGTGTTTTAGTTGTGAGAAAAGTGTGGAAAAAGTGTGAGAATCCCTACTTGGAATTTATGAGCAAACCCTCTTTTTCTTGTTTTTTGGGTTTTATGAAAATGAAATAGGTACAATAATACTAAATAAAAAGTATATTAGGCTGTGAGCCTGTGTGAGATGAGATAATAAAAAGCTAAATAAGAAAGCAAGTTATGGGAATTTAAGAGAATTCAAGAGAGAGTTTGAGAAAGTTGGACCTTCTTGAAGATCTTGAGCTTGATCTTGAATGTTGGAGAGCAGCCCTTGCACTTGGATGACTATGGAGAGTGGTTAATTCACCAAGTTTGATGAAAATGATGATGAAAAGTGGAAGTAAAAAGGGGATTTGGAAGTTGAAATCACGCTGCCTTCGAGAGAGGTTTCTGGGATTCGTTGAGAGGAATTTTTATCAGATCTGGGCTCTCTCCTGAAAATGAGGTGAAGGCCTCCTTTTATAGTCCCAGGTGAGTGCCGATCGGATTAGAGCCCTTCCTGCCTATCGGCAGGCAGGTGCCGATAGGCAGGTTCTGGAACCTGCCGTTTGGCAGTGTGTTTCAGGCTTTTTCGAAAAATCGGCCGCCGAGGGCAAACCGTTGGTCAGAATCGCACACGGGCCATTCCGTTGGAAAGGTAATTCAGATACCTTAGAAATTCCATTGGACTTCTCCCGGGTTCGGGAGTTGACTTTGGGTCAAATATGGCTCGGAAGCGTTTGTCGGTCCATTGGACGCGGAATCATTCCGACGTAAACGGATCGTTCGTTCGCATGGTAAATATGAATCGCGCACGGGGAATACCATTGGAAAGGTTAGGAGATGTACTTCGACATTCCAAAGAGTTTGACCCAATTTGGAGAGTTGACTTTGGTCAATCGAGCCCGGGAAGCGCTCGGTGGCCTCCTGGACTCAAACGAATCGTTCGTCCGTATGGAAAGTCGGAATCGCACACGGAGAGGACCGTTGGAAAGGGTATTCAAGGACCTTTAAAGATTCATTCAGGCTCAGTCGAGCTGAAGAGTTGACTTAGGTCAAACAGATCCCGGGAGCGCCCGGTGGCCTCTGAGTCAGGTTCCGGACACAAACGAACCGTTCGTCCGCATGGTAAGTCGGAATCGCGCACGGGGCGGACCGTTGGAAAGGGTATTTAGTGATTTTTGAATATTCATTCAATCTCGGTCGAGATGATAAGTTTGACTTTTGGGTTAAACTAAGTCGGGGAATGCCCGATGGCTTTCCGGTCAGTACTCGGGACGTGACCTGGGTTTACAGTTATGAAGGGAGGTACTAGGGACCTAAGGAGAGTCAGGGGGTAATAGAATGGGGTGTCTACACTACCGTTGGTCCCCCATTATTGGTAAGGGTGATGACTTTTCTGGCTTTTGTAAGATTTGCATTTTTAATGCCAAGTATGATGCCATGACGCTTGGTGATGAAGATAAGAACACTGATGACTGGGGCTTTCTACCTCCCGAGGGGACTCTCTGCTTCCGTCTTGAGCGAGGGGACTTCCCATGGTCCCACATCGATTTCGAAGGGCCTGGGTGCTCTCTTGCTCACTTTGCTGCTTGGAGCTCTCATATGCAGAGTTTCCACGCTGATACACTTGCTAAGATTGGGCTTCATCGGGCCAAGTGGTTTGGTGAGTTCACCCTCTCCAAAAATAATGTTGCCCTTCCCGTTCTGGTATCTCGTTGAAACGTTACCACTCATACATTCATTGTGGCATGGGATGAATTTATAATAACATTGGAGGACGTATGCGAGCTCCTAGGCCTCGAGGCAACAGGCCATGATCCCTATTTTGATGAAGCCCTGGATTCCCAAGAGACTGCTGACCGTTTGGAATTGGACCGCATATGCCGAAGGTGCATCGGTACTTTAAACAAATCTACCTTCACTCCTCTTATCAACTATTTTTTCAAGGATCCTTCTTAAGGTAGTTCCTCTAAGGCTGCCCCTGGACAAGGTACATCGCTAGAGCTTCCTGCCTATATCCTTGTCATTCTTTCTCGCTTCTTTTTAACGGGAAAACCCAATGACCAGTCTCGAAGGGATCTCACCAACATATCCTTCCGTTTGGCCCGGGGTATCAAGCTCCCTCTGGCTGCAATCGCCTTGGGATCCCTCTACACATGGCTTGATAGAGCTTTTTTTTACATGAAGCGATCTCTGGGTCATTACAACCTAGCCAATTTTGTCAACCGCATCCTCCTAACGGGCTTCCTTTATGTGCGCTTCCCAGTCGTAGCAGCCAAGACTAACCGTCCTCCTTCGGGGGAAACAATCTTGCCCCCTCGCTCCTTTATTTACCACAAGAGGTAGAGTCGAAAGGATCTAACCTCCTTTATCGATGACTTTTTAAGTTTTGTAATAAGGCCCTATGAAGAGGATATTTTTCTCTATACTTGTGATTTTTTCAAAGATGGGGAAAGAGTGGTCCAGCCAACCACTGTAGACCTCATTACTGAAGACCCATCACTGGCCGTTGTGCTTCTATTTTCACCAGGATACCTGCCCTCATACACCGAGTGGGGATACACCAGCGAGCACTATACTCCCAACCGATGCAGCCGTCAGTTTGGCTTTGATCAAGGGGCCCCTCGCCCGATGTTTCAATTATCTAATCATAAGGTGTCCTTTGGCGAGGCATGTTCTCTATTCTCTTCAACTGTCGCGTGGGGAGTGAATTCCACATTGACTGGGTGAGTCACTATCCCTAACATCACCAGGCAAGGGGACGTGACCCTTCTGTTTGTGACAAAGTACTGGCCGAGGCAACTGGCCTAAATTGTTGAATTCATCGAGGGGGATCCCGTGTATCCTCCCGTTCTTTCGTTTTTCGCCCTAGAGCTGGGGTTGAAGGGCAATTCTGTTTTGGGGGTTGAGTTCCCTCTAAGCCATACCCCCAAAGAACCTCCCACTGAGCTTCCTCCATATAGCCCCCTAATCCCTCTTACCACGCCCAAACCCAAGGCTATTCCCACCCCCAAACCAACTGCCCCTCGACCCAAGATGCAACGGGAGAAGGGCCTTCTGATCCATCTGTCAAGAAGGCCAAGAAGTCTAAGTCCTCTAAGTACAAGCCCCAGGTTCAAGCACAAACTTCCTTAGATGCATTTCCTATTGCCTCCGTTCCCCCTCCCATGTCACCAGAGATGGTTGAAGAGCTGAGGAGGAAAGTGCAAGCTGAAGTCGACAGAATACATGTTGAGTTTTAACAGTGCGCTATCGTCGTTCCTCCTCCGGGTGCGTTTCCTATGATCGTTATTGATCCCACGAAGCTAACGGTAAAAATGAGGAGAAGGATGAGGGTACTTGAAACTGGTGGTGCAACGAGCTCCAGTAAGAAAACACTGGGTACCAAGCCCCAGAAGAAATAAACACTTGAGAAACCTCCGTCACCAGTTCCTTCTGTTGTTGCCTCCTCGCCGCCTTCACCAGTAATTATACCTGCTCGTTCTCTCTCTGGATCTGAGGTATGTGTGCATTCTTTATTTCTTATTCCTCTTCTCTTAAGGTGTATTGCATCTACCCTTTTCTTAACAAGAAGATGTTTTGGTACAGGGAGTTAAGAGGAAGGAACTAGTCCCCTCCAGCCCCCCCCCCCCCCCCCGTAAGCCGTTTCGTGGGGGGGAGTTGCGGTATCTCTCCATCAGGCACTACTACTCCCCGTTCCCCCCTGATAAGTCTCACTTATTCTCGTCGTTCATCCTCCCAACGGATTAGAGATACTGTTGTGGGGGGCACTACCGTTGTGTCTGATGAAATGCCTAGTCAACCAGAGGGAACTACTGCAGTCCCCTCTGAGTTACCATCGGAGAAGGAGGTCCCTCTACCCCTTATTGTGGTCGAGGAGAGTGATCTGCAGGTAAATTTCTTTCCAAGTCTTACAACTTTTATTTATCCCATTGTTCTGTTTATCATCTCTAATATGCTGGGCCATTTTAGGTGGAAGTGGCGTCACTGATAGCTAACATTCTCCTTCCGCCTGCATTGACTAGACCCCTTACTGTGGTTCCTCTTTTTGGTGCCATAACGGGGGTAAGTTAGATTTATTCCTTCCTATTATTCTTTTGTGTTTACCCATTATGTCTAACACTTGGTTTTACATTTGCAGCTCTCTCCAAGTCTCTCTCCACCCTTTGCCCTGAGTGGCCTTTTTTTTTCCAGGCCCAGGTTGGTGCTACTGCTCCCATTGGGACATCTCTTAAGGGTTCGGCCTCTCCCTCCGATGATGCGCCCGTGATGGCTTTAGTACCTTATGTTGGCGAGGGAGGTTTGCCTACCGATGAAGCTTCTTCAGTCGAGGGCCCCATTGAAGCTGCTGAGACAATTAGCCCGCCTCCGACGACTTCTACCATGAGGGCCTTCGTGGTGACTCCCATTCTCGCTCCTACTGCTGTTGAGGTACTTTACTAATTTCTCTGTATTTCTCAGTTCCTCGAACTTCACCTATATAGGTAACTTAACAACGAAAAAACTTTTTAGGGTTTTCCCAAAAACTCCACATATATCGGTGAGTTAACAACGAAAACACTTGTTAAGATTTTCCCAAAAACTCCACCTATATCGGTGACTTAACAACGAAAACACTTGTTAAGGTTTTTTCCAAAAACTCCACCTATATTGGTGACTTAACAACGAAAACACTTGTTAAGGTTTTTCCAAAAACTCCACCTATATCGGTGACTTAATAACGAAAACACTTATTAAGATTTTTTTATAACTCCATATTTCCTCTGACTGTTGGCAGGTTGCACGAGAGGATTCTTTGCCAGTTCCTTCGTCTATTGGCTTGCCCCATCGTGAACCTGCCACCTACGAAGAATCTAACCATAATGATCAGGGCTCCACGATAGGGTGTTGTTGCGGAGAGCGAATCTGGGTGCGAGCTTCCTCTGCCCGACTTGGCTCCTCATGCCTTCTACCTGATGGTACTCCAACGTTCTCCCCACATGCCTGCCAACCACCGTTTGGTAATTGAGTAACTTGTGAGCCATCATCCTGAAACCTTTACGGTGGACTACCTACGTTCAAATATCTCAGTTATGAGCTACAGGCTTCAAGGCATGGCTACCATCGTCGCTGAAATCACCAATACTCCAACTTTAAACGTTACCAGACCCCTCCTCAACCAATTCTTGGGTTATCTGAGGGAGTTGGGTCATGATGGGTTTGTTTTAACTGGCTCATCGTGCATTTGAAGACTTTAAAGGGCCAGCGGTTGGACAGCCAGAGAGAGCTCTTATAAAAACACCAGGAGGATCAGCGGGTCGAGGAAACTAAATTGGCCGAGCTAGTGCCTCTTCTTGAAACCATTGACAAAGAGGTGGGGGACCCCGAAAAAGCTCTGTACACGGCGAAGTCAAAACGAGAGAAAATCCTGATCGAGCGCACACATGTGCAAACAAGGTTGGAGGTCTCTATCAACACTCAACGATCTTGCCAAGCAGCTTCTTCGAGCCTCCCTGTAGATTTTTTCTCTTCTCCGAATCAGTGGTTCCTTCTTGGCGAATGAACTTGTATATGTATTTTCTTTTCTTCTCATGTAATTTTTGGGCAATAGCTCCCAATTTTGTAATGTACCAATGTTTATGAATGGAAAAAGATACTTATTTCCTTATGCCATCTCTTCATGTTACAACTGTTTACATAGATTATGGAAGTGTGAAGTTCTGTAATTCTTTCATCTCTACTTGAGCTATAATAAAAAGAATTTGTATACTCATCATAATAAGAACAAAGAACTTGTGTATTCATAACAGCCAACTACATCAGTGGTCAAACATAACTGCCTACACATGATAGACTTTCAACCATTTATTGTTAATCTTGAATGGTTTGTCTTCTTCCATGTTAGAGATTAAGCAATAACCTGAGTCATGAGCCTCTTTTACAATAAAGGGTCCTTCTCAATTTGCTGCAAACTTGGGAAGGGGAAGCCCCCTAATGTGTTTCACTGTCGATTTTAATACGAGGTCTCCTTCCACGAACTTCCTTGGTCTCACAAAGTTATCATAATCCCCGGAGAGTTGCTTCGTATACATTTGAAAGTGTTGCATCGAATTTTCTCTGTGTTCGCCCAACACTTCCAACTGCACATGCTTATTTTGGGGAAGCATGCTACTTCTCAAGACATATCGAGCAGAGGGGACTTCTAACTCTACTGGGAGAATCACCTCGGCCCCATAGACAAGAGATAACGGTGTATACCCTGTGGGCTTCCTCTTAGTTGTTCGATAGGCCCACAAAACGGCTGGTATCTTATCATCCCACGATCCTGGGAAGTCCTCCATCGTTTTACCAAGATATTGACTAAAGTTTTGTTAGTCGCTTTGGCTTGACCATTTCCCTTTAGGTATGCCACCGTCGACGAGTGATGGATAATGGATTATTTGTCTGTGAGCATCGTTACTTCTGAATTGACGAAAGGGGTTCCATTATCTGAAAGGATAACCTTTGGGATCCTGAAATGACAGATGACGTACTCTCTGATGAAGTTGCTCACTACTCCCGTTGTTGCCTTTCTCAGAGGTATCGCCTCAGCCCACTTTGTGAAGCACTCCGTTGATATTAATATTCATATCTTCCCCCTCAAGGAAGGGTGTATTGCTCCTACTAGGTCGAATGCCCAAGTGTGAAAAGGATAAGGCATGGCCAGGGAGTGTAAGTCCATTGATGGGGCATGGATCATATTTCCATGGAGTTGGCAAGCCTTGCACTTTCGAACGAACTCAACTGAATCTTTCTCCATCATTGGACAATAGTATCCCAAAATCATTAACTGGTCATATAACTTGGCCCCTCATATATGAGCTGGATTGTGTGCCTGTTTAAGGACCTCTGTTGCCTCTTCTCTTATGATACAAAGCAAAGGCCTATTGAAGTATCCCCTTCAATAAAGTTGCTCCTCCTGAACATAGAATCTTGGAGCCCTTCGTCGAAGTCCCATCGCATCCATTTTCTCCGTCGGGATAACTCTGTCTTTAATAAAGTCAATGTAGGGCTGTCTCTAGTCAGGTTGAGCCTCCATAAAGTGACATTCAGTTGCTTCGAAGAATAATTGGCATTTATCGCACTTCCGTTATAGCTCTGTCGCATCCTGTTTCATCTTAGGCTGAAAATACCCCTCTCTTTGCATTCTTCGGTAGAGGAGTATCTCAGTTATTTTGTAGTGCGCTTCGTGTGTTTTCTCCAATCTGTGCTCTGCCTCTTCCGGACCGATGCACCGTGACTAGGGTTGTGTTTCGGTCGGATCGGAAAAGCATCTTTCGGAAAAATTTCTGAAAAATCGGCAAAAAAATCGACGTGCCGAAGCCGAATTCGGTTTTTTTCGAAAATGTTTTTTTTTCGAATTCGGAATTTTTGGCAAAATTCAAAAATTCGGCAAAATTCGAAAAATTGGACAATTTTTCTGAAAAATACTTCGGAAATTATTTCTGAAAATAGTTTGGAAAAGATTTCATGGTAAAATTAGAAAATAGTTCGAAAAATATTTCGGAAAAACAATCGAAAAATAGTTTGGATAATATTTCAGATAATATTTCGAAAAATAATTCAGAAATTCAGATCAGAACAAATTTCGGAAATTCGGATCGGTAAAAATCGAAAATTCGGAATATAAAAAAATTCCGATTTTCGATCCGATTTTTTTTCGAAAAAATCGAAAATCGAAAAATCGGAAATCGAAAATAAAAAAATCTTTCCAAAATCGAAAAAAAATCGGAAAATTGGAAAAAAAAAACACAGCCCTAACCGCGACAGCTGTCCTCCTGCGTTTCTGAAGTAAAGGTTTCCCTAGTTTGTAAAGTACTAGGTCAATTCTCTTAGCCCTATCGTTCCTTCATCAGCCTCCAGTTGTCTCTTAGTCTCTCCCCTCGAGTCCCCATCCTCTTCCATTGGCAGAATTGACTGTACCATCGAAGGAGCTGTTCTTCGTTGGATCGCGATGGTATTTATATCGCTACTCATGACCATTTTCTGGGCAATGGTGGCATAGGCGTCTGAATGATGATTTATCATTCTGGGTTGTCTCCAGATCTTGGAACAATCGAACTGGCAGAGGAGCCTCTGAATGATTGTTCTGTAGGGTGCCAGGCTCATGTGCTTTAACACGTATTCTCCATTCACTTGCTGAACCACCAAGTTTGAATCCCCCTAGATGCAAAGTGAATGGATCCCCCTTCTAAGAGCCTCTAGAAATCCTAACACCAATGCTTCATATTCTGCCTCGTTGTTAGAGCAAGGGAAATCTAACTTGTAAGAAAGACAAATCTCCTCCATTCCTTTCGAAAGAATAACCCCTGTTCCTCCTTTCTTTTCTGCCGATGACCCATCGAACTGAATGGTCCATTCTTCCTCCCTTGCATCTAGATGGTTGCCCTAAAAATCATCTCCTGGAATATCTTCTTTGGGTGGCTCAAACGTTCCTGAGGGGAAAATAGCCAACAGATCAGCATATGACTGGCTTTTGATTGCGCGAGGCACCACGCACTTCAAGTCATATTCAGATAGGACGAGGAACCACCTAGCTGTCCTACCAATTAAAATCGTTCTTGCTAGAAAATACTTAATAGGATCACATCTAGTTACAATATGAATTGTAAAAGACAACATATAATGCCCAAGTTTTTGCGCTACAAAGACTAAGGCTAAACAATGTCTTTCTAGGCTACTGTATCTGACTTCTGGTCCATGGATGATCCTGCTGAGGTAGTAGACTGGACGTTCTTGCCCATTGATTTATTGTGCCAATAAAGCTCCCACGGACCTCGTGGTGGATGTGAGGTACAGTTGCAACGGTATTCCTGCCTTTGGGGGAACCATGATCTGTGGTGAAACGAGCAGTTTCTTCAGCCCGTCGAGAGACTCCTGGTGAACTTCCTCCCACTTGAACTTCACGTTCTTTCGTAACAGCTTCATCAATGGATGTTTTACTTTGGCTAACCCAGGCACAAATCTCCTAAGGTAGGAGACTTTACCGAGGAAACTCTTCAGCTCTTTCGCCATTCTTAGACATGGCATTTCCAAGATCACCTGCTCTTTATCCTGGTCCATCTGCATCCCTTGTCGGTCAACCACAAAGCCTAGGAATTTCCCACTTGTTACTCCGAAAACACACTTCAGTGGGTTCATCCTCAATTTAAACTTCCTGCAACGAGAAAACACCTTCCTCAAGTCGCTCAGATGAGACTCCTCCTTCCTTGATTTGATGACCAAATCAACCACATAGAATTCCAAAAATTTGTGGAAGAAGTAATGGAAAATGGCCATCATTGTTCTTTGGTAAGTTTCCCCAGCATTCTTGAGTCCAAATGGCATCACCCTGTACATGAAGTTACCTAACGGGGTTCTGAATGTCGTCTTCTCTACATCCGAGGGGTCCATCTTGATCTGGTTGTACCCTACATACCCATCTATGAAGCTATACATATCATGATTAGTCGTTGCATCTATTAAGCTATCAATGGAGGGCAGAGGGAACTCATCTTTGGGGCAAGCTCTATTCAAGTCTCTGAAGTCCATGCAGATCCTTATTTGGTTCTTGTCTTTCTTTCCCATTGGGACAATACTCGAAAACCAAAGTGGGCGTTGTATCGGTGTGATGAACCTTGCCGTTAGTAAGCGTTAAACCTCTTCCTTGATCTTCAAATCTATCCCGGGCTTGTACATTCTCAACGCCTATTTTACTGGAATGGCTGAAGGCATTACATTCAACTTGTGGCAGCTTACTTCCTCATCCAGCCCCTCTATCTCTTTATATTTCCACATGAAGACATCTATAAACTCCCGAATTAACCCAACCAAGGCCTTTCGTTTCTCCTTACCGATATCCTTCGAGATGAAGATGGGCCTCGGATCTTCTCCTTCTTTTTCTAGGTTCAATTGCTCCAACTCTTGTGCCTTGGGCTTCGGCTGATTTTCCATGTAATCAGGCTCCTCGATAACTTCTTCCACAAATTCCTGTATGCTAGAATTATCTATCACCATAAATTGTCCTCGTTGATCCACTAAAAAGCATTCATATATATGGGGTCAACCTCATCATCAGCTTCCTCGATCGCTCGCTCACACCGTTACAATCGATATACCATATTTTCCTCCTCGGTAATGACCTTCTTGCATTAATTGCTGGTTGTGATAGCTGCCTTCCTCTTTTTCTCTCTAGAAGCCTCGGCCACTCTTTCCCCTCAGAACTGACTCAGCACACTTTACCACTGGACCTCATGCTCCATCGGATCCACTCTGGGCCTCATTCTGTCTTTGAGCTGCTTCGAGATGCCTTGGGGCCGAGGGACCACCTAGTGAGCTTCTTCGGCTATTTCCCTTGTGTTGTTCGCAACCTCCTTCTTTTGATCGTTTAAGGGCCCCATTTTTTCTCTGATCGAAGGAACCCATGCCCCCTCCATTCTTCTAATTAGGACCCGAACATCTTCCTCTAACTCTGCGTAAAATATTACGTCCACTAAGTGAGCCTCCTCAACAGCGAAGGGCCTCTTTGTAGCCCTAATGGTCACCTCCGTTCCCTTGACATTTGCTTTGGTACATTGGTGGTACGTAGAAGGAACTAGCCCTTATTTGTGCATCCACACCCTCTCTATTAGCAGATGATAGGAGGTTGCACTCTCTATTACGTGGAACTTGATATGGGTACTCAGATTTCCCATTATAATTCCAACATTAACATACCTAATGGACTTGGAAGATTAGTTATCATACCCAAAAATTATCAAGGGCATGGGAACCAACATTTCTTCTGGGATATTGGCTGCGTGGAAAGAGTTGATTGGCATAATATTAATGGAAGCTCCCCCATCCATAAGAGTCCGTGTAAAGCTAACTCCGATGACACTGGCAGTCACATACAACGGCCTGTTGTGAGGGAACCTTACAGCCCTATCTGCATCGCTGAAGGTTACCTCTGATAGAAACCTCCTTACCAACCTGGCCATAGGTCCCTTCCATCTCAGTGAAGGGACTGCATTCTTCCTCACAATATCAAGTATTGTCTGGGTTATCTCCAATCTACTCTCCTTTGGAATCCCTACTTGGTCGAAGAACCAGGTGAACTTTGGGGATCTTAAAATTGCACAGTATTCTAGAGCTGGATCTACTTCCTCACCTTTAACACCGTAAACCTCCTCCACATCCATGGCACTTGCTTCGTCATAAACCAACACCACATTAGCCATTTCCCTGGTACAATCTTCCAGAGCCTCTTCGTATTCTTCTTGCTTCGTCGTTGACTATCTTTCTCCTCTCTCGACCTCTTCATAGTAGGCCACCATGAGATTGGCCCCATGTGCCGGCAGTGGATTGTTGTTGACGTTCTTTGGAGGGATTTTCAATGTCCCTACCTTCATGTACTTGTCGATGACCCTTCTCAGTGTGAAACAGCTCTTGGTTGGATGTTGGATCCTTCGATGAACCTGGAAGTACTTTGGATCCGCCTTCGTTGCCGCATCGAGCTCCCCAGCGGGAACGTCCTTTGGCTCATAGACTGTTCCCCCTTAGACCATTGTGTTGTAATATCTGACACCTTCTTCCACTGTACAAGGCAATAGTGGTGGGTCCTCCTTGTCTCTTCCAAACTTCCTCTTATTATCCTTCTTCGGTGGCTTACCCCTATCTCCCCCTTCGGTGTATCCTACTCGTGGGGGCTGAGACCTCCCCCCCGCGGGTTGCATCGGTTGCCTGAACATCACGGGCACCACCATCGGATTGTATCGCACCATCAAGGAGATATTCCTCGTTACTTTTAAGAACGCCGAGAAAGTCCCCTCGCGTGTCTCATTAATAAGATGGCACATGTATTCAAGAAGCAACCCCTCAGCGCAGATCTGTAATGACTTTGATTCTTTCGCCTCCCCCTTCACGTCGAGGGATCTTTCCCTAAACCTTCGAACATAGGCCAGCACTTATTCCAAAGGTCTTTGCTTCTCCCTACATAGTTGGGTCAAAGTGAATTTATCTTCTACCAGAAAGAACTTTTGGATAAATAATACATGCATATCCTCCCATGTAGAAACGTTGTTGGGAGCCAAATGGAAATACCAGGTATATGCTTTATCGGTCAAGGACTTAGAAAACTCCCTCAACCTGAGCCTTTTATTATTACAATGCACCCCCAAATGTTCAACAAAGCGCTTAATATGCTCCTTCGAGTTCCCACCCTTTCCTGTGTATTTTTCGAAAATAGGAGGAATATAGTCCTTTGGGTAGGGCTCATCATTGTACTCCTGGGGTTAAGGTGTTCGAAAGTCATCATAAACCGAAGCTATCTCGCCAGCAGATTGCGAGGAAGCTTGCATGAACTTCAACATCTCTTTCTGCATCTCATTTCTCATTTCCTCCATGGGTGATGCAACTAGGGCAACAGCCAATGGCACCATGGGCTGGGTGCCCGTTGCAGTTGGCACAAACGTCACAACAGGGGCCGTTGAAACTCCTGAGGTTCCACTGCTGGATTCACAATAGAGGGTATGCTTGTTGGGACCATCCCCTCTGTTCATGCACCTGGTGGGGCCGTTGGAGCTACCTCTGGTGTTACGAAGGCACTAACCTCCAATCCTCCCAGCATAGTTGAAGCTACTGGAGTTTGAAAAAACTTATAAAACTTGCTCATGAGGAGTGCCACCTGAGTGGGTCCTAACCCCGCACTCATGGAAGCTTGTGTCACCCCCGAAACGCCTGACGTAATCGGAACCGAGGGTACCTCTACTCGAGGAGCCCCATCCCTTAGGGTTTCTAGTTCTCTCGCAGCTTGTTCTTTATTATGTTGGATATCATCAAAGTTGAGCCTTCGAGTAACATTATCTTGCGCCATACTCCTTACTTAGAATAATGCCACCCCAGCAGAGTCGTTAAATGTAAGAGGGTACTTTAGATTATAGATGGAGGCGTAGCCCCTTTGAAGTATGGTGATGATAAGTTAATTAGCTAAAACCTTGGATTAGTGATAGAACACTCAAACACAAACTCAATGAAGATAAGACTTAGTTTAAACTCACAAATCTCTCGTGTATAACTCAAAAAAGTAGTAAAGAAACATAGAAGTAACTTAGCGTGAGGGAGAGAGACGTCAGCACCCTAGATACACCTTGGCAGGCAACCAGAACACACCAACCACTCTCAAGAATCTTTATCAAGTATTAAAAGCTTCCTAATAAATGATAATGATGGGTGAGCAAACTCTCTGGTTTTTAATAACTCTCTCCGATGAATATTCTCTCTAGTAATGACTTCTGGACTCTAAAAAAGATCTCTCTTCCTCAAAGGTGGTTGGGGTCCTTAAATAACCCCCCCCCCCCCCCCCCACACACACACACACACCACCCCCGAGGCAACTCAGTCATCAATGCCTGTAAAAGATCTCCCTCATACTTTATGTCACAAACATTAAATATATGATGCACTAGTTGTCTCCACGTCATAAATATTAAATGCTAAGACATGCCTTTTGCCTAACCACTGTGTGTCAGGGGGCTGTTGTCCCAGAGGTGGCTCACCAACTGCCTAACAGCCCCAAATACCACGATGGTTTACTCAAGTCCGTGTCTGACATTGTTTAGCTGTCTAGTGACATCACCTACAGTTGATGTGACATTAAGTATAGGGTTGTTTGGTTCACAACTCAACGCCAGATGGAACTTCAAGCTGCTTCACCCGAGGTTCCACGGTCAGGGTTCTTCGGTGTTTTACCAGGTGTATCTAAGATGGTCAGGACAAGCCCCAACAGTGCCTCACTTCTCAATCCTCCAAACCAAGTCCCTCTAAAGTTCCCACAACGAGGTCATTCGTTAGAGAATGAAAGCTCTCCCAGGCCCTGCCAAGCCTGGTCTCTCGTGAGTACCGTTTGGCCTCACATTAAACCTCGTTACTATTGTCGTTACAACATTATAACTGTTATATCTTACAGTCAATATAAACAAAGATACAATATGACTAACACAACAAGCTAAAATATGAGTTGCCATGCTAAGCTGCTTCGCTGAGTTGTCACCCTTGAGCTGCCTCGGTTGCTTAATCCCAAACACTGTTTGCTAATTGGGGAATTATCCTTAATCTCAGGATTACCTTCAAGCCCCCTCTAAAGACTTATACCTACTGGTATTTTCAGGTGACCTTTTACCTTTGGGGGTTGCTATTCAGGACACGGAGTTTACTGGGGTGAATGCACAGATAAGGCATTTGTTGGTGCATGAGTTTGGCAACTCTTGGTATCTCGGGGATAGGGTAGTTCGATAGATCGCTGAGGAGGAGGTGGTGGTTCCACCTGCGCGGCCTCCTATGTCTATGAGACGGGAGTGGCTGCTGCCGGATGACGCGAGGATCGCGACGATGAGTGGCGAGTCCTATTTGTGGTACACCGATATGGCTGCATCGTATGATTACATGGACTTTGTGATGAGATGGCTGATGGCGTTCAGCATATATGATGCCTTACCTTTCCCTCCTGCAGGTTCGAGTCGGTCGGTGGGATCCTCCCACAGCGGTGGCGGTCCTTCGACGTCGGTGGTGGTGGCAACTTCAGAGGTTCCTTTTGTGCGATTGCACACCCCTTCATACAACATTCGACGGGCTAATGGAGGGATGGTGCCTATGTTGCACCACCTCATGCGATGGATCCTAAGGAGTTGGGCTTAACAGAGGAGGTCCTTCATCCTGCGGTATACCTTTCTGTTCCTCTTTCTCTTTCTTTTTGATTTCTTTTCTGCTGTGATACTAATTCCTCCTTTTGTTGCAGCAAGTATGGGTGTCGACCACTTGGCTGAGGGATATTAGAGACTGGATATCTTCGGTGATTGTCCATATTCGGGATGCGATTCCTGTTCCTTCTTGCTTGGTGCCATCTTCTTCATCCAGGGAGATCTCTGGCTCGGGTAGTGGTGGTGCGTCGTCTCATTGTAGGGGAAAAAGAGCGCATCGCAGGGGTGAAGTTTAGGTTAGAGGGAGAGAGAGAGAGGTTGTGGGTTCGGACTGAGCCCCGCTATTTTTGCTTTCCTTTATTTCCTGCAAAATTGATGTTTACACAGAAAAGTATATATGCAATGCAATGGAGTTTTTTGATTATTTTCTGTTAATGGTGAATGAATGACATGCATTTTTTTTTTACTTTGTTGTTGAGACCGTAAAAAGAGATATTTTGAGGATTTTTGAAGGAATGTTTTAAAAATAAGAAATTATATAAGGAGATTTTTGAAATTCTCTTGAGAATATCGATTTATTTTTATTGAGTTTTCTGATTTTGACAAAAGAGGAAAAATAAAAATTTCCAAAAATGGGAGGTTGCTGATCGGTAAGCACCTTGCCCTGCCTATCGGCAGTCAAGTCCAGTCCAGTCAATTCAAAGCTTTGATTGGTACCCTCTTTAGCCTTTGGTACCTTGTGGGCAGGGTTCCCTTCGATTTCTACAGGGGTTATGTCCTTTGTGAGGGTTTGCAAGTATAAAAGGGGTAAGGGTGGAGTGTTTCCATCACACCTTAACATTCTTACTTACTTGCTTACTATCTCTTAGTTTTGTAAGATGGCTCTCCCTGGTAGCTTTGAGTTTGCTAACTACCTCAAAGCCCTGGAAGTAATGTGCTCTTATAATGTCGACTACGATGCTTTTAACATGCGTCGAGTCTCTTTGTGGTGCAACCGGCCCATAGAATGGAACATGCTGATGGCGGCGGTATAATTTTGGTACCCCGAAGACCATGTATTCCGCTATGGGTTGGATGAGGTTTGTCCTACCTACGAGGAATTTTTTGCCATGCTGGGGATAAATTCTAATATTGTTGCGGCTCTACCTTATTTTTCCCGTTCTCCTAGGGATTTATTGGCAGGGCTTCTTCGCATTTCGCCTTCGACGGCTAGACCACTGGTTGCTGGAGGAATGATCTCTCTTTCAGCGGTGTTACAATTCGTGTATTTTCCAGAAGTTAGTGATGCTGGATACGCCGGAGCTGTTATTTTGGGCTTGGTTTCAAAATTGCTGCTAGTGACTGGGGAACTGCTGGTGGACCCGCAACTTGTAGCCATTACTTCATGGATGCCATACCGTCATAATCCTGCAGCGGTGATACTTCATGGTTTCAAAATTGCTGCTAGTGACTGGAGAATACCCGTATGTTTGGTTGGTTGTCCTCAAATTGACCTCTTTTTATTTCCCTTGGCGGCTTCTACGTCAATTTGTTTGGGAGCAGGTCATGCCACCTCAGACACTAGATTTCTTTCCGATAGAAGATTTGACTGAACGTCTGCACATGCGGCTTGGCTCTTTGTGGGAAAGTCGACGTCCGTTGACATGTCCCTCTCAGTCTGTTGGGAGAGTTTGGCATATCCCTGGGGATTATATGAAGTGGTTATAGAGGAGAGTGGTCAGCAATATGTTGGCAGTGGAGACTGTACAAAGGTGGTTTGTCCTATTTAATACCATGGAAGGAGGTGTTGTGGTTTTTTTTAAGTTGATTCGAGCTTATCGGTCCATGGAGCGTCTACGACACTCTATTCAGGCAGGGAAAGCTTGGGGACCCCGGGATGTAGATGATGATGATGGAACAGGCTCCTCTGGTAGCTGTGGATAGGACTCTTGGAGAGTTTTTTTTTGTAATGGGGAATAAATATGGGGATTTTATTCAACTTTTTAGAAAAGTAGGGGGAAGGGAGTTATCCATTCCTTTTCTCATGTAATTTGTACCGTAATTTCTTATTAGTGAAATAAATAAGTTTTTGATCATCTAGTTGTGCCTTTTGGCGAGTTTTGTATTTATAAATTATCTATACCAATCGCTAAGGCATACATAATCCTTTTGTTCAAGTATATGTTAGAATGAATTGTCGTTCTCGGAGGTAAGAAAAGAATAGTTTTTGTGAAAAAGAAAGGGTCGTGCTCACATAAAATGTATGAGTTGCCTACGTACCTCTAGGGTTTTGAAATTTTTTTATTTATTTGAAAATGTTTTTTACTGAGGATCAGGCCCACGTAGTTCTGGGCAGAGGGAAATGAAGTTTTTTTTTAGAATAGAAGGGAGATGAGAAAAGTCGTAGCGCGTCGAGATTTTGAACTAGGGGTAAAATTTCTTGAGACGGTCTAGGTTGACTGGACGAGCCATCTCTTTTCCATCTAAGTCGGTGAGCATGGTGGCATCGCCGGACAAGATCCTCTTCACAATGTAGGGGCCTCTCCAATTGGGCTTGAATATCCCTCTTGGGACCCAGATGGGTTCTATTATCTCTTTGAGGGCTAGATCCCCCTCTCTAATATTGCGGTCCTTGACTCTCTTGTTGAATGAACGCGCTATTCGGCGATGGTACCCTTGTATGTGATACAGCGCTTTTAGTATCCTTTCATCCAGGAGGGACAGCTTGTCAAGACGGCTTTGATGCCAATCCTCCTCATTGACTTAACTTTCGAGCATGACGCGCAACAAGGGTATTTCCAGCTCCACGGGTAGGACTGCTTCCATGCCTTAGACTAAAGAGTAAGGGGTAGACCCAGTAAAGGTTTGAATTGAGGTTCGATAGCCTCAGAGGGCATATGGGATCCAATTGGCCCAATCTCGATAGTTTTTTATCATCTTACTGATGATGGATTTAAGGTTCTTATTAGCGGCTTCGACTGCACCATTGGTCTGAGGCCGGTAGGGAGAATATTTGTGTCTCTGAATCCCATACTCACTGACTACTTCTGTAACTTCTGCCTCGAAGTGCAGCCCGTTATCTAATACTAGCTCATGCGGACAAATGATGTTCTTCTTGATGAATTTATCCACTTTCTTGGCATTTAGCACTGCATAAAACTCGACTTCAACCCATTTAGTGAGGTAATCAATGGCAACTAGGATGAACTCATGCCCTTTAGAAGCCTTCGGTGTAACCTTCCCTATGATGTCGATACCCTAGGTGGAGAACGGCTAGGGAGAAGTCATATTATATAATTTTCGTGTAGGCAGATGCTGAAGGTTGGAGAACTGTTGGCATTTGAGGCATCTCCGAATATAGGCGGTGCAATCCTGGGTCAGGGTGGTCCAGTAGTAGCCTTGTCGGATGATTTTCTTGGCAAGCATATGACCGTTCATGTGGGATCCGCATTCCCCGCTGTGGATTTTCTATATTACTCCTTCAATGTCAGCCCCTACGATACAGTGCAAATGAGTTCCATTGAAGTTCCTCTTGAATAGTGCTTTGTGATAGATGATGTACTGGGCGACCAGTCTTCAGAGGGTTGCTCGATATTTCTTATTGGAGCCCTCGGGATACCTACTATGTTTAAGGAGGTGCCAGATATCATAGTACCAGCAATTGGCTGGCTCGGGATCTTCTGTGGTGACGAGCTCAATGTGGTAGCAGTGGGTTGGTTTATCCTGCTTTTGAACTAGGAAGGGGGTCATTGTTATTCCTTCGGGCATGTCGACCATGGAGGCTAAGGTAGCAAGGTCATCGACAAGGTTATTCTTTGCTCGCGGGAGGTAGTGGAAGGTGATATCTTGGAATTGGGAGGCTAATTCTTCTAAGTGGGTATGGAAGGGTTGGAATTTTTCGTCCTTAACTCTCCATTTTCTGAGCACTTGACCGATAATGAGGGCGGAATCCTGTAGATGTCTAGGTATTGAATACCTTTATTGAGAGAAACTTTGAGGCCTACCGTACATGCCTCGTACTCGGTCATGTTGTTGGTGCAATGGAAATCCAACTTGATGGTGATGGGAGTGTGAGAGTCATCTGGGGCGATCAGAAGTATCCCAATGCCAAATCCTTTTTTATTGGCAGTGCCGTCAAAGAACATTTTCCATCAGAGATTGTCCTGGTCAGTGCAGAGGATGTTTTCATGTGGGAATTTAGAGATCCAGACATCAGCTTCATCCATGGGGTAATCAGCGAGGTAGTCATAGATGGCTCATCCTTTCATGGCTTTCTGCGTGATGTACATAATATCGAACTCGGCTAGGAGCATCAACCATTGAGCCATTTGGCTGGATAAGGTGGGTTTCTCAAGCAGGTATTTGATGGGGTCCATTCGGGATACAAGTTTGATGGGGAAGGCGAGCATGTAGTGTCGTAACTTTTGGGTGACCCAAACAAGTGCGACACATGCCTTTTCCCAAGCAATGTAGTTAACTTCGTATCCTGCCAATTTACAACTGGCATAATATATGGCTCTTTATTTGTGATAATCTTTAAGGTATTGGGCTAGCAAAGTCCCAGCTTCAGTGTCAGTTATTGTTAGGTATAGGAGCAAGGGGAAACCAGGCTCTGGTGGCATGAGTACCGGGGGTTGGGTCAGATATTGTTTGATTCGGTCAAAGGCTTCTTGCCGGACCTCGTTCCAAACCTTGGTTGAATCCTTTCGGAGGGGTTTGAAAATGGATTCACAGAAGGAGGTTAATTGGCTGATGAATCGGCTGATGTATTGTAATTTCCTAAGGAAACCTCAAACTTATTTCTCCGTTCGGGGGGGTAGTATCTCAAGTGTGGTTTTTAGTTTAGCAAGATCTACTTCTATCCCCTTTTCACTGACCATGAATCCTAAGAGTTTTCCCTTTGTAACACTGAACATTTCTACGGATTAATCCTCATCTGATACTATCGTAGTCGTTCAAAGAACTTTCGAAGAGTGGGAACATAACCTTCTCTAGTTTTGGATTTGATAATCATATCATCCACATAGACCTCAACTTCTTTGTGAATCAGATCGTGCAGGATGGTTATGGCAACCCTCTGGTAAGTAGCCCCAGCATTCTTGAGATCAAATGGCATAACAGTGTAGCAAAAGGTTCCTCATGGGGTGATGAACGCGGTTTTTTCTTGGTGATCTGGGTGCATTTTTATTTGGTTGTATCTGGCAAACCCGTCGACGAATGACTTAAGAGCATGACTGGTTGTGTTGTCCACTATCATGTCGATATTGGGTAGCGGATAATCATCCTTTGGAGAGACTTTGTTCAAGTCCTGGCAGTCTAGACACATCCGAACCTTTCCTCCTGATTTCAGCATAGGCACTATGTTGGCTAGCCATGTGGGATATTCGATCACACGAATGAAACCCACATTCAGTTGTTTGACCACCTCTTCTTTGACTTTGAATGACCATTCGGTGCGGAGCTTTCTCAACTTTTGTTTGATCGGCTTGTAATCTGGAAGAGTGGGGATCTCATGTTGAGATATTTCGGGATCAATGTCGAGTATATCGTCATAGTACCATTAGAAGATATCCACAAATTCCTTTAGCAATTCTCTGAGTTGTGCTCGCTCATGCTTGTCAAGGGTAGCCCCTATCCTAATCTCGCGCAATTAGCTACTAGAACCGAGGTTAATAATAACAGTCTCTTCTTCATTAACTTGAACGCGGTTATATTATTTGTTATTAACCTTATTTAGACCAGCTAAGAATTATTCATTTGTAAAATCATCATCATCAAAAGTTTGATTAGAATCTAAACAATTAATGTAAGGCACAGCAAAAAACTCAAAATCTTAGTTTATTTCATTGATAGGAAAAATAGCATTGAGAACCTCATCAAAGGAGGTCTCGATTACATTAGAGCAAGGATAGACAACAGAAGAAGAAATGGGGTAAATATTAGGATTAGGTGTGAGTTCAACAGGTAGAACTGGTGTAACATGCCAGTTGAGGAGAGGAGTATCAGCAGCTTTGATCAGATGGGATGGATCCACTGATGTAGTGCCCGAGTGAACCATGTAGAGTGTCAGCCCCAGTGTTTGTAAGTTGAATGAGTCCTCGAAGCCACTTTCCTCAAAATCTTCGATATCATTGATGAGCGATTGTACACGGTGTTGGGAACTTTCGACCCATGGGTAGTTGTCTTAGAAAAAGATCTTCATTCCAGGTTTCATCTTCTTGTCTGTATGATCATACCATGGTTTCGAAAAACCACAAAAGGGTAAGTCTTCACCCTCTTTGTTGAATCGTCCATTCAAGGAGTCACGTGGGATAGTTTGGACGCGATCTAGTCTCCTCTTCGATCGAGATTGGTGGATCATTCTGAGCTCTTGTTCTGATGGTTGATGCCCCAAGCCACAAGGAGGGAAAGCTTTCATTAGTTCAATGGGTTCAAGTATCCCTTGATGTCTTTACCATAGCCCCAGTCCGGTCATGAATTGCATGTTTCTCAACATCTGAATTACATTAACGTTGTCATGAGGGTTGATTCGTATCGAATATTGCATATTTTTGCCCGTTATCTTTATGCATTCTAGCACTTTTGCGGTCCTTAATGCCTATATATATGCTCATTAACCAGATAACCCTGTATTTAGATATATACATGCTTTGCAGGTGTTAATTATGCTTTTGTAGATATCGGAATGCTAAAAGTGAGGATCCGTTGCATTTAGAAGAAGTTTCGTCATCGGATGCTACTTTAAGGGCATTTTAATCAATTCACATTTCATCTTCGGCTCATGAAAATTCCACGGATGCGTAGTTCATTGAACAAGCTTCGTGTGGCCACAAATGATGCGTCGTTTGGAGTTCAGATGAAGAATTTATTGTCGTTTTCATATGCAACCTTTTCCCCCTCTTCATGGACCAAACAGGGTTGGAAAACAGAGTACCGATCGACTGCGGTTTCAAGTTTTGTCGTGGAAAGGAGACAGTGGGCTTTTGCTTAAGGTCGCGATCGACCGCGTATGCCAGATATTTTGAGATCTTTCCTTTTCTTTTCTTTTTCCTTTATGTCTTTTGTAACTTACTATATAAAGGAATTTTGGTTTCTTATTTCAGAGATATACATATACTTAGTTTTAGAAGATTTCTTAGGCTAGGGTTTGGGTTTTTGAAGAGTTCTTCTTCATTTCTTCTTGGATTGACACCCTTTTGGGTTTGTATGTTAACTATTCATTCACCCTCTCCATTAATATAGTTTTTTTCCCTTAATTCTTGTTTTGATACTTAGGTTTACATGCTTCCATTTATTTCTTTCTAGTGTAGAGTTATCGCGTTTATTTACTGTGTTTATTTACCGCATTTTTAATATGCTTTCTAGCTAAATTAGTCTAGGTTGTGTTTGAATGGAACTCACTCGGGTTGAGGTGTTGCTTTGCTTTGGTGATGGTGTTTACGGGTCTATTTCGGGGGTGTTGTCCTAGTTATTATGCCTAGGAGATTTGACTGGGCATATCATGTATGTTCCGTGCTTACAACCTTGCGTGAGTAATTTTCGGGGTATTTGTTGACGCCAAAATCGTATTAGGCTTTTATGCAAATTTAGGAGTGTGACAACTCTTAATTCAATTAACTGTCAAAATGAGGCGCAGTCTTAATAACTCATTGACCTATGTAACCATTTTATACTAATTAACTCGAGTGAGGGATTTTCGACGCAACCTATAGTTTTATCCGCTTTGTTAATCTAGTTTCAATACACTCACCTAGATTAATATTTCCCTTTTTCGCATCTTTTCTTATTTGTTCATATTTATCTTTTACACTTTTATTTAGGAGTATTAAACCTTATAAATTCTATCAACTCGTCTTTATGGATCTTTCGATACCCGTACTTGGACGATATACTCACCCATTGAGTGTAGTCATAAGTTTAGGTTTTTGTATTGAGGCGGTGAACAGAAAACAACGATCGGCATTTTAACACGCGCCACTTTTCACCCTTGATCAAAATGGCGTCGTTGTTGGGGACTTGTTTGTTTTAGAATTTATTTGATTTAGTATTTCATAGTATTTTCTTTCTATTTGTATTTTTTGCCTAACATTTTTGTAGTAATTCTACATTTGAGCATCTAGAAACGCTCAAATTTCTCGCCCGCGCATCTACTTTATGGAATTCGCCACTTCGAGCAATTTTTGGGGTAAGCATGTCTTATTCCAATTCTTTCGGTAATCATTATGATAATTCTCAAAATTCTCGCAAACCTTTGACTTTTGGTCAATACTTAGAATCCCAAAAAATTGGAACATCTAAAATGACTTTGGGCGAGTATTACAAAAGTCAAGCTTTGGAGTGCGTGTGTTTTGAGAAGGATGATAATGATTTTGGGCCTCTAATTCCTTATAATAGGAATTTTGAAACGAATTGCAATAGTTTTCAAAATTCCTATAATAATGAGTTTAACTTTAGTGCCGATAATGATTTTCAAACTCCTCATTTTCAAGAATCCGCACCTCGGCCTATGACTTTAGGAGAGGGTTTGCTCATGCTTGAGAACGAGAGGTATGAAGAACGTTATCGGGAAGAAAATTGTTGTTGGGAGCGAGACTTGGATTTATTATTCGAATTCGACGACGATTTCTCTTCCGAGACTTTTAAAGTCGAGGAATGTTTTGAACCAAATGAGGATTTTGTGTCTACTTTGGAATAAACCATTCTTCACTTGGCCCATCGCATAATAGATATTGAAAGTGAGGATGAAACGGATGTAGTATCCATTTGCAATGAGATGATTTCTTCTTTTGTTCCCAAAGAAGAAATTTTTATTGAAAATGATCCTATCTCTTTTGAAATTCCAACTTTGAGTGATGATAACTAATCTCTTGAGTTTGAATTTCTTTCCTCCCCCTTTTTTTCTCTACTACCACATCGTCACAAGTACCCGGTGAATCGGTGCCGAACTTTAAAACGTTCAACCCTTTCATCGATGAGGAGTACTTGCTCGAGTTGCTTTCAATGAAGGCATATTTTCCCTCATGTGCGCCACCTCCCATTCCACTTGCTAAATCCTTGTGAGGATATTCTACTTTTCTCGGTCCCCACATGTTTTTGTCACCCGTTCAATCCAAATCCCCCATCGTCCCTCCAAAACTTTTAATTGACGATGGTTCCTTTCTTACGCCTTACACGTGCCTTCCGTTGTTCAAACGAAATTCATATTTTTCGAAAGGCATGCTTGTATGTTAGGGTACACCGATTATCCTCCAAAGTCAAATAGTTTTCACGGTGGACCCTCAACTATTTAGACTTCTAGTGTATAGTTAGTGTGAAGCCTAAATAATATGTTGTATATAGTTAGCTTTTTATCATTTCTTTCCTTTTTAATTTAGTCTAGTGTAATTAGTTAACTCTTTGTTATTTGTTTTTGCTATGCTCGGTACTAACGTGTACTGTAGATTCTTTGGATTTGTTCTTATGAGGATCGCTCCAATTTTGGGTAATATCGCTCTTTTCCTCTCTTTAACTTTGTTCTTAATTCACATTGAGGACAATGTCAGGTTTTAAGTTAGGGGGTGTGGGATATTCTATCCATTTCTTTTGTCAGTCCATGTTTTTACTCACATGTTAGTTACTTAGTATGCTTTTCTTAGACAAATTCAAAAATTTCAAAAAAACTTTATTTCTTTTTTCTCCTTTATTGGGCATTTTTCCTTTGTTTTCGATGATAAATTTCAATAATTGTCCGATCCAATTGACAACTCAACGATTCATGTTCTCGATTTTAGAAGTTATTGGACTTTAGTCCTCATATTATTGATATTATGAATAACTTCATGAATTAAACTTTAATCCGATGAGCACATGCGCTTTTCTTGTTCTATTGATTTGGTTTAAGATTTTTATAACTCGGTAATCTTTTGTTGCATTGTATATACTTACACCGAGTAAGCTTTGTACCTTTCGTCGTTTGTGAGTGTTATACACTATTATTTCCTCTTTGAAAATGTTACAGTCGTTGGTAATCTCTCTATTCTTTCATTTAATCGTTCATTAATTGAGTTTATATATGAAATGTGTTACTTGAGCAAGATTTTCATTTATTGTTTTGACTCGAGAATTGCATAAACTTTAGGAAATGATCATATGCCATCTTTGTTATATCACCCATATTAGCCTTGACCTCACCTTATATGTTTACCCTCGTTAACCCCTTTGAGCCTTATATTAGCCCTTCGTTTCATAACCCAAAATCCCAACCAACTCTAAATTGGAGCTATACACCATACTTATTACCCTTACATACCTTTGTTTGGAATGTTACTTGGGATTGAATGTTGTTGTTGTGTTGCGGTTGCAATTTAGGCATGTGAGAGTGCGAAAAGTAAAGAAAAGAAAGAAGTGAAAAAGAGATGAAAAAAAGAAATGAAAAATAAAAGAAAACAAAAGAGAAAAATGAGAAAAAGAAGAAAAGAAAAGAAAGAGAAAATTGTAAATGTTGTATATAGTTCAATAAGCTTTGATTACTCTCTCCAATGATATATCTAATGCCTTTTTGGAACTTGTTTTCCAAGTTTTGATATTGCCCGTATTTTCCCATTATCCCGAGTTTTCATCCCAAACACTTTGAATTCGTACATACATTCATTTCATTTCGTACCCTAGCCTAGCCTACATTACAACCCTATCAAGTCCTATGTGATCTTAAGTAGGTGTAATTCAAGGCTTAAATAGTTTTGATAATATGTGAAAATGGATTTCGCCTCTTTTAATATGCGGTATCTTTCATTGAGATTATAATTTTTAATTTCATATATAGCGTTCTTCATTTGTGACATGTGTGCGGCCTAGTTTCCATTTATAATTACTCTTTACGCCCGCATGCTCCCTGTGTTAACTCCCTGTTTCGAGTGAATTCACTTGATGAGTGTAATGCCCATGAGGATTGAATATATGCTTGCTTTAACTTTTAGTATCCAATTTATTTAAGTTTTTACCAAATCACACTTGTCTCCCCTCCCACATTTTAAGGTTTCAATTCTATGAGGTGCATTCTATAATGTTAATGATTCAGACTTTTGTGTAAATTCATTCACTTTGCAAATAATGCGTACGAAATATTTTTGCTTTTGTTGGGCTTGTCGCATGTTGGTTTGGGCATATTTTGAGGAAACCATATGATATTTGTGGGTATAATCCCTAAAAACCCTCACGAGACGACACTCGTCCGCTAGGGTAACCTAGGGGTTTAACAGCTTATTACATATGCTAAATGCAATCGTGATCCCTACGAAAGTGGCAATTATATTTCGATGCATATATACAGCTTGTACTGCCTTCTGTGGACTGTTTTTGTTTGTTTCATTACTAGGGACTAGCAACGTTTTAGTTAGGGGGTGTGATTCGTATCGAATGTTGCATATTTTTGCCCATTATCTTTATGCATTCTAGCACTTTTACGGTCCTTAATGCCTATATTTATTCTCATTAACTAGACAACCTTGGATTTGGATATATACATGCTTTGCAGGGGTTAATTGTGCTTTTGTAGGTATCGATACGCTAAAAGTGAGGATCCGTTGCATTTTGGAGAAGTTTCGTCGCCGGACGCTACTTCAAGGAAATTTTAGTTAATTCACATTTCATCTTCGGCTCATGGAAATTCCATGGATTCCTAGTTCATTGAACAAGCTTCGTGTGGACACAAACGGTGTGTCGTTTGGAGTTCGGACTAAGAAGTTATTGTCGTTTTCGTATGCAATATTTCCCCCCTCTTCATTGACCAAACAGGGCTGGAAAATAGAGTATCGGTCGACCGCGTCTTGAGGCCCGGTCGACCACGGTTTCAAGTTTTTTCGTGGAAAGGAGACAGTGGGCTTTTGCCTAAGGTCGTGGTCGACCGACCCCCTGGCTGCGGTCGACCGCGTATGCCAGATATTTTAAGATCTATCCTTTTCTTTTCTTTTTCCTTTATTTCTTTTGTAACTTACTATATAAAGGAATTTTGGTTTCTTATTTCAGAGATATACATATACTTAGTTTTAGAAGATAGCTTAGGTTAGGGTTTGGGTTTTTAAAGAGTTCTTCTTCATTTGTTCTTGGATTGACACCCTTTTGGGTTTGTAAGTTAACTATTCATTCACCCTCTCCATTAATATAGTTGTTTTTTTCCTTCATTCTTGTTTTGATACTTAGGTTTACATGCTTCCATTTATTGCTTTCTAGTGTAGAGTTATAGCGTTTATTTACCGTGTTTATTTACCACATTTTTAATATGCTTTCAAGCTAAGTTAGTCTAGGTTGTGTTTGAATGGAACTCACTCGGGTTGACGTGTTGCTTTGCTTTGGTGATGGAGTTTACGGGTCTATTTTGGGTGCTTTATCCTAGTTATTATGTCTAGGAGATTTGGCGGGGCATATCATGTATGTTCCATGCTTATGACCTTGCGTGCATAATTTTCAGGGTATTTATTGACGCCAAAATCGTATTAGACTTTTATGCGAATTTAAGGGTGTGACAACTCTTAATTCAATTAACTGCCGAAACGAGACGCAGTCTTAATAACTCATCGACCCATGTAACCATTTTATACTAATTAACTTGGGTGAGGGATATTCGACGCAACCTATAGTTTTATCCTCTTTGTTAATCTAGTTTCAATACACTCGCCTAGATTAATATTTCCCTTTTTCGCATCTTTTCCTTTTTGTTCATATTTATCTTTTACACTTTTATTTAAGAGTATTAAACCTTATAAATTCTAAAAACTCGTCTCTGTGGATCTTTCGATACCCGGACTTGGCCGTTATACTCATCCGTTGAGTGTAGTCATAAGTTTAGGTTTTTGTATTGAGGCGGTGAACATAAAATAATTATCGGCATTTTGACACGTGCCACTTTTTACCCTTGATCAAGGGTCGTATTCCGGAAAACCCCTTTCTTTGAAATCGTCCCCTGCCGGGAGTAGAAGTGGTTCAACTCGAAATCCTGATAGGAGCATATCATTTGACCCGTGATATATCTCAAGGATTGGACTGCTGGTACTTGTACCCTCGGCATTATCGTTGTCGCCCAAAATGGTGATGACCCGTCCGTCGGCAAAGAACTTCAATTTCTTATGGAGTGAAGAAGACACACCCATGATACTGTGGAGCTAAGGTCGTCCGAGCAACAGGTTAAAATAAGCTCGGATATCAATAACTTGGAATTCAACGACAGGATTTATAGGGCCAACCCCTATTACAAGTTTTATGGATCCCATCACCTCCCGACGGGTATTATCATAGGCACACATAGCAGCGGAGGTTGGAGCGAGATCACTTTCTTTCAGTCCTAAGCATCTGAAGGTCCTTAGTCAGCAAACATGGAAGACGGATCCATTGTCGACAATAGAGAGTGGTACGACCTTACCCATAACTTCGACGGAGATGTTGAGTGCATGATTGTGATTTGGCCCAATTTTGGGATTTCTTCTTCGAAAAAGGATAGAATTCGGGTAGAGGTCAAGGATCCGACCAAATTTATCGCTTCTTCTGGTGTGGTAGAAGGAAGAACTGTGGGTCGCGTGATCAACTTGATCAAAGCGTTTCTGTGCAGCTGAGAAGACATGAAAAGCCCCCATAGGGTGATGTTAGCTTGAGTTTTTTTCAGTTGATCGAGGATCTTGCTCTCCTCGAGGGTCATCTCTGGCACATGAAGGTTTTCAATGCCCTTCCCTTTGTCATTTGCTGGTTGTGAGCTTGGGATTTGGTAATGTCTCCCTGATCTGGTCATGTGATTTACCGAAGGAGGGAAGAATATGAACCCTGTTTCCTCGTCAATCTCGAGTTGCTTCACCACCTTATTTATTTCTCCGAGGAGATCTTCAAATGATATCATTCCACACATGTCGGTTACTGAACCAGTTTTATCAGGAGTTTGCTCTTCATTCGAATCTCGAAATTTTCCCCCCATCAGGTGGAAATAATTCTGTCTTTCCATGCAAAGTCAATGCATTCAACAACTTCAATGTCTTCTTCATACAGGTGTTCCCATTCTGTGGGGATATGTAGGGGTGAAGGGACCAGGCTCCCTTGTAACTTCAGAGCATCAAGTAACTCGTCCATACTGTAAATATTATTGGTTTGCCTAAATAATCTTACCATAATCTGGACAACATCATCTATGCTGACTTCATCGGTCATCACTACCCAACGGTCTCACTCTCGGGACCATTTTCGTGCTTCCAAGAACAGCGTACTAAACCTCTGGCAATCAATGATCATCTGTGAGGGCAATTTCATCCCGAACTCTAGGAGTTGGCTTAAGACTTTTTATAATTCCATGCCTCCATTTTTGGAATGCCTACGGACAGCGATGCATGCTCTGGTAAGGAGTGACAATGCCTGGTCAGCGAGGCTAGTAGGGTGTAGGAGGAAATATGGGCAAGTTTGAAGAGGTTTAGGAGAGTATATTGGTGTGATTTAAGTTGAGGTATCAAATTATGGGTTCTCTTCTAAGAAGATGGCATTGGCATGATTTGGGAGAGGGTTGTGAGTAGTGTTTGGCTTAGGATTGGCTGGTGGGGCAATGGTACCCCGATCAATGAGACCTTGGATTATGTTTCGAAGGTGAAAGCATTGGTCAGTGGTATGTTCAGTAGTTTGGTGAAAGGCACAGTGGGCATCTGCCTTGAAATTTCTTGGGAGCGGATTCGGTAAGGGACGGTGGTCCAAGGGTTTGATAAGGTTTCGGCTTAGCAGGTCCTGATAAAATTTAGAGAGGGGATATGGAGCTCTATGTATTCTTTTCGGACTGGGACAGGGCGGCTTTCTGGTGCCCATGATATGCTTGGTTGAGAGATGTTGTTGATGGTTGAGACTGTAGCACTGAAGGGCTTATCATATTTTTTGGGGGTGAACTGTCTGGACACTTTCTTTGGTTCAACTTTTATTTTAGCCATAACTTCCTCGATTTCTACTCCTGCTTCTCTGAGAGCTCAGAAGTGGGGATAATATTGCCCTACCATTGTTTCTCGGACATGGGGTAAGAAGTTATTCTTTACTATGTTGACTTGTTCTTCCTCGAATGACCGATTGGTCATGGTAGCTGCTTTTTCCCTCCATCGGGCTATGAAGTTACTAACGGATTCCCTAGGGTTCTGTTTGAGAAGCTCTAAATCACGGCGGGTGACCTCAAGCTTTTCGTTATATTTGTACTGCGATATGAATTCTCGAGCTACATCCTCCCAATTACGGATTCTAGACTCCTCGAGAGACAAAAACCATCGGAGGGTGCTATCCTTTAAAGTTTGCTTAAATAATTGGGCCATCACTTCTTCAGAAGCCCCTAGGAGAGTCATAGAACGGTGATAACTACGAAGATGAACGATCGGGGGTCCACTTCCTCCGAATTTCTCAATATTTGGCATTTTGAACTTTTCGGGTAACGTTGCTTTAGGATAAGGAGACATGTGGGTGTAGTCCATGTAGTTCCCAGAGATTCTGACTTGGTCGAACTTCTTAGTGAGAATATTGAGATCTTCTTTGACCTTGTTCAACTCCTCCTCTTTTGGATCAACGACCATAGATACGTTAGCCCAGGCTGGGCAAGGTTCGGCATCGAAAGCTGGGCAGGCGGCGGCCCATTAATTGGAGGGGCACATGGAGCGTGCTGATATTCTTTGGGAACCCAAATAGGCTCGGGTGGTCCCATAGCGCGAGGAAATAGGGCCTCGGGTTCTTGAGGAACAAGAACCTAGTTTCGTTGCATCTCTCGGACCTCAATCTTGAGGTTATCAATCTTGGACACGAGCTGAGCTAAAACTGTCGTCAAATCCGATTATACAACTGGTACTTGATTATGTTTTCCATGGAAAGCGGATGGATACTGGACTTGAAAGAAGTAGTAGGGGAACGGACATAACTCTTAGGTGATTTGACTGAAGATCGAAGTCAATAAGGAGCCAGGTCAAGGCCGTGCGATCGACCTGAGAAGGCGTAAAACGAGATCTATTTTTTGAGAAAAAAAATGAAAATATTTTTGACATTTTTTTCTTTTTGAGATTGAAAGACAAAATAGTTTTGGATTTTTGATAAAGAAACGATAAATGTTTTTGGATTTTTGATAAAGAAGGGAGAAATATTTTTGTGAGACGAATCTCAGCATGATTATTATGATTATTATGTTTTCACTTGTATTAAATTCTCCTAAATGCAAAAATGAAATGCCGGACGGGACCCAAACCTGGAAAAGTTGGGTTTGTAATATATGCAAAGCTATGGTTGAACTTGTAACCAGGCTCACGGACAAGGTCCCGTTTTAAAAATGCGCGAAAATTTGGGCGACAGGCCGACCAGTAATTTTGGCAGAGTTTCGGGTTAAAACCAACAATTTTATATATGTGTCCTAGGCTTGACAACTATATGCGGGTATGCAGTTGGGTGGGTGAATCGAAAAGGGTTCCCCCCTTTGGCGTGACTTCCACGATATATGTCTTGCTCTTTTGGGCAATTGGTATGTGTGGACAAGCCATTTGATATACCTGAGTACGTGAATTGCTCATCATATACCTCATGGGGACGGTACGTTCGAGAGAGAATTCGATATACTCGGTGTACGTGAACGAGTTCCCTGCGATATACCTCCCGTCATGACTTCGGTCAAGCGGTACGATGAGGGGGAAATGTTTGATATACGTCGAAGGTACTTGGCCAATGGAAGGTAAGAGTCACATCGCTTAGTGACGCGACTGAATATTTGTCTCAAAAGTGCGTATTTATCTAGGCTCAAGTGCAAGCCTTGTCGCTCAAGTAATAACCCGGTAAGTCGGGATCGTCTCCACAGGGATCAAAATTGCCAAATAATAACAAGGAAAATTACCAAACCTTGAAATGATTTCTTGAAAGAAATAAAAAGATGATTGATTTTTGAGAAAATTTCTAAAACTTTACTTATGAAAAACAAATGGAAATTAACAGCAAAATTTGGTTTTAACAATTTAGAGAAAATTAGGGTAGGGTACAATCCCTCAATCCTTAACAAATTATCCTTTAGAATACTAGAATTATAAATCAAAATTCTTGATTAAATCCAGTCCTTATCATCACTAAGCATTACATATATGAGGGTCAAGCCCGCATCATATGAAATCAAAGATCAATATAAAGCGGTGAACGACAAATTATACATACAAAGCATTCTTAAACATCCCAAGTACCTAGGGCAAGAGAGATTAAAAGATATGACAATGCATATATGATTTTCATTCACGATTCAACCAATATTTTCATTTATTTTCTAATTTTCAATACAAATAATTTACCTTGGATTGAGTTCATGTACCCCAACCCTTGAGAAATTAGCTACTCGTGATTTGGTTGAAAAACAAATTCACATATGAAATTATGAAACTGCAGAACATTGTAAGAACTTTGCAAAAATTAAAGCAAAAGAGAATAGAATGATATTACTTGAATTCAGCACAAAAACGGAATTGAGATTCAGAATACAAACTAGGGTTCATGCAAATCTTGAAGGAAATGGAAATTTGACCTAAAAATCTGATCTAAAAACTCTCTCTAAAATTCCTAACCCTAGCCTCCTAACCTCCTCCTCAAATGATGTAGATCTTGGCTTTTTATAGCACAAATAATCCAAAGTCGGTCTCCAATTGTGCTTGTGGAACAAGATTCACAGCTACGCACTCATCAAATCTGCACAATAAATGGCAAATTAATGCCAGGCTTTCGCATACCCGGATCGGTCCGGGTCTTAATCGGATCGGTCCGATATCCATCGGATCGGTTCTTTTATTTTCTTCCGGATCAGTCCGATAGTGTCCGGATCGGTTCGATTATTGCTTCCATCGGTTTGCCATCCATCCGGGGTGCACTGGACTTGGGCAGATCGGATCGGTCCGACTCCTACCCGGATCGGTCCGAATTTCTTCTTCTTTGACTTTTTTCTTGCACCTTTGACTGGCCATATCTTCTTATCTAGACCTCCGATTTAGATGTCGTTTCTTCCTATACTCTTGTGAACTCATTCTCTTCAACTTCCCTTTTAGTGTCACTTTCAAATTCTGAATGGAATTACACTTTTGCCCTTAGACATTTCTTGCTTGCATCTTTTCTTTTCTTTTGGATTCTTTCTTGCATTCCATTCGTGAAAACTTCATCCAACTTATACAAAAACTAGGGAAAGTTGTTAGGAATAAACAATGGAGTGATATGGCATAAAAATGGCTCAATTACATTGTTCGAGATATTAAAATCACTAAATTAAGGAGCTAAATTCAGAAGAATTTATGCTTGGTCACTTAGGCTAACTGCACCATGCCGGACCATCGCCCATCACGAAGTGACCCTCCAATTACTGGGTAGAATTTGGCCAATAGCAATGCTATTTGGTGATGTCGTGTGAATCATGCATGATTCTCTTATTAGTATCTTATGAGAATGTCTTTCTTAATTATGCCAAACAGGGAGAAAAGTACAAGTACTAATGGTACACCAAATATGGATGGGTGATGCGTGCAACATGTGGATATACGTGATCCTAGGTGCACGTGGTGCGAAGTGTACATGGAGAATTTTCTACAAGTGTGTGAATATAAGCATAATCATGAGGTACACATGAAAAAGGGGAACATGAAAATTGGGTGGAAATATAAACAAACATAACACCCATATAAATAGAGTCTAGCCTTCAAGATAAAAGTCCCTAGCGGAGTCCCCACTGTGGCCATCCCCAATCCCCGCGGCGGGTGAGAGTGAGGAGGATCTTAGGTCCCGCGCGTCCCTTTCGGGAGCGCTTCGCGCGGCGTCATTGATGAGGTGAATGTAACACCCCGCCTAATTAAATACCGGGTGGCCAGTCCCATACCAAATTAAAACAGAATATACAGTTGGCTCATTCTTAGCATCACTGTCGAAAATATTTACAACTCACCCGATACCCAATTAAGCTGGTGTTAAAAACTTTCCAAATTTTAATTTCAACAAAATCCATTTTTAGTTTAAGAATAACACAACACATTTGATTCTACATCACTGATAACCGAATAGATAACACAAAAGAATTTAAATGCAATTGGAATAAACATTCCCACTTAATAATTATCCAATACAGAAATCCCAACAATAATAAATGTATTAAAATGACACGAATACAAGAGTATATGACTCCGATAGAAAGTGATAAGTGAAATCCTTTAGGCAACATGCCCTAACTAAGAGAATACTGTGAATCAAATGAAGATAAGCGTCTAAGCAAAACTCCATAGCTCCATAGATCGTCAAAATCAACTAAGGTTGGCGTCCCTGCTGCTAGACACCTGATATAGAAGATACAATAGAAAAGAAAATATACAAGGAAACGGGTCAGAGACCGATTGTGAAAATGATTTTTAAAACAACAAGTATTTAATAAGTGCAATAAAGCATTTATTATGTACATGTTAGTATCCAACTCTCACTTGCTATTCTCACCTCTCATCTAGAGTACACACTTAACGTTTCCTATTAACCTCATAGTTAATGGTTCCTCTTCACTAGTTTCCATAATATGATTTCATCCCGATTATAACCCCGTATGTCCCATACCATACGTCGTATAATCATTCATTTACATTTCTCATTAACATGATTCGTTTCTCATTAATATGAATTAAGCTTTTCAATAAATATTCATTGACTTATTTCAATTCTTTTTCTTAATTCACCGTTATCTACAATTATTACACAGTAGATGATTTAACCACAATATATCCATTCTTTCATTTAGTTCATTATGTATATATACATATATAATACGGCACCCTGAGTCACAGCTGCGGTGCAATGCATTACTCTGCTATCATGTCCCATCATCGTTGGTCGCCGAATAGGGGACTAAAGGTTTGGTAAGGATTCCTCGAACCACAAACAATAACACATAAATTGGAGGTGAACATTGTTCTCATACCCACGGGCCACGCACATGTAATACCCCGTAATTTTATTGATTTTTATTTAAGGGATTAATTAAATTAAATGAGAATTAATTGGGAATTAATCCGAAAATAAATACTAGCGAGATGTGAGTTGGTATTTTATTATGAGGTTAAACGTGAATATTTCATGAGTATTGAAAATATTAAAGTTGTCGCGAGGCTGAAATACGACAATTTGAAAAATTAAGTTGGGACGCGCGTGTCAGTCGCGTCAGGAATGAATTTAATTAGATTAAAAAGTGAATTATATTTTTATCAACGAATGGTCATTTTGAGTGCGCCAACGTGTCTGGAAGGGTCGATATAGTCAGAAAACACTAGCCAGGGGCTTAGTTTGGGTTCCGGAACATTTTTAGGCCAAACCGACAACCTAGAAGGGTATTTTGGTAATTTTAAAAATAAGTAAATTAAAACCCACGAATTTTTTAGGTAAATTAAAGATTAATAAAAGAGCCACTAAGGCCATTATCAGCCAAAAGTGAGAAAGTGGGCTACGGAGGTTTTGAGAGAAGTTAGAAGAGAGGCTAGAGGGTCTAAACCAAACCATCTCCCCATCACCAGAAATTGGAAAGGATTTATGACCGGAAAGAGGAGAGAATCAACCTTGAATCATCGATAACAATCTGAAGAACGAATCTAAGGCAAGTGATTTGATATTTTTTAAGTGCATTGAATATTTCTTCCATGTGTAGTGTAGAAAACTGTTTATGTTTTTGGAAATTTTGATGAACACCCAGTGGAATTATTGTGAAACTTGTGGTTTTGGGTAGGAATTTGCATGTAGAATGATTATGGACGAATTCAATATACAAAACATAACTTTTGATGATCTGAAAACAGATTAATAAGGAGTCTTTTTATGAAATTAAATTCTGGGTTCAAGTTCATAAGGTTTGGGACAAGAATTGGGGATTTATGACTTTGGCATGTTAATTTGTAAGATTTGACCCCAAAAGTATGTAAAGGAATGATCTAGGGTGACTAAAAATAGTTTACAAACATTAAAACGTAACTTGGATCGTCTTAGGGTGAATTTAGAGAAGAGAAGAATGAAGAAAAATGAATTTTGGAGATTTCTGGGCGAAGTCTGCCATCTCATTAGAAGACCTGCCCAGGTCGTTCGAACGACCTCGTTCGAACGAGACTTCTAACGAGATGACAGTACCCCTTCTAACGAGTTGGTAGTTAGTTCGGACGACCTCGTTCGAACGAGGTTTCAAGCGAGTTGACAGAATGCCTGTTAGGCTTGATTTTATTTAAAACTTCTAGTAGACTTATATAATTGAGTGTTAACCTTCCCTTGTTGACTAGTGGATATATTTGCGAGATTTGAAGTACGTTGGGGATTAAAACTTAGAGTTTTGTAATAAACCGGATGATGTTTATGGGTTAGGATATAAGTATCTAAAACTTCAACATGAGGAGAGTTGATAACTTAAATGTATATAAATCGGGGACTTGTAAATGTGAAACGTGAAATGACGGTATAGGAATGAGATATATACCTCTAGTAATATTATGGAATACTGAAGATGTATGAATGCTTGGTATATGTAGTTATTTGTGTATAACATACCTACGATACTTGCTATCACGGGAGGTCGACGTTCGATCAGGGCCATCTTATCTTTGTGTGCCTACGGGGGGGATTTAGATTGGTACCTCGAGGACATAGGTTAGAGAAGGACTTATTGAGAAGTTAATAAGTCTGCTGATCATGGGAGCGTAGGTATGTGCGTGACCCATGTGATGTGAACTATGTTCGCCTCCATTTTTTGTGATTGTTGTTTATTGAAAACGATTCCTGAAAGATTCGGAATACGTGGTCCTTATGTAAGTGATGTACCGGGATTGAATAGCAGAGTATGTGTGCACCGCAGCTTAGTCTCGGGGTGCCAGTATTGTATATTTATGATGAGAATAATATACTGCTAATTTAAAATGAACTGTCATGAATAAATGTAAGTGTGTATAATAGTAACATTTTAGTAGAGTTAAAAATGGAAAATCTCTAGTGATTAGCATGACTAATATGGGAACTAAGAAGGAAAGTAAAACTCTCTGTTTAACTTAATATGTCGGGACTTAAATCGTGAATCGTGTAGAAATGTTAGATTATGTATTGGATTAGTTAGCTATGAGAATAACTAGAACAGGTACGGGTACGATAGGAGTGCACAATTAGTTGAGAGGTGAGGAACTCATGTGAGTGCACGCACTATCATGTACTTTATATTCACTGTTTAATTATATTAAACACTTGCTATATTTTAAACTGTTTTTCACAATCGGGCTCTGACCCGTTTGCTTTCAAATCTATTTTTGTAAAAACTTTTTAGGTGCCCAGGCACAAGGACACCAAGCATAGGAGTTCTATTCCCGTGACGTGCTGTAGCTGCTGTGGAAGTTACAGGACCTCGATAGTAGACGCCTCCACTTTCTATTTTGACTCTACTTCAGACTTATTCATTTGTAGGGCATGTCGTCCCTCTCTTTTCAGAGACGTCTTATTTACTCAGTTTTTATCTTATATTTTGGGTTGTAATTAAAGTAAGGATTCAGGCTTGTATTTGTTCATTTCAGTATTTGGATTGTTGTGAGGTGTATTCCTCCAGATTTAGTTTATTACATCGTTATTTATTTGCGACTGTGATGTGGTTGTGGTATCATTATTTCATAATTTAAATGGATTGTATGTTAATCGGATTTAATTAAAATTGACAACTCACTTTTTAAATATTAGGTGACTAGTAATTGTTAAAACGTGTTCGACAGTGATGCTACGAACTGAACCAACTTGACATTTTGAATTAATTTGAATAAAGGAGTAGCTACCCGGTATTTAATTAGTAGGGGTGTCACAGGTGGTATCAGAGCATCAGGTTCTAGTGTCCTTAGGATCTGTACGACTTATTATGTTTCCGCTGAGCTTTCTTTGATGTAGAGCCCTATATTTTAGGATTGTTGTATTATTTTGTGTATGATTCGTTCTTCAGCTATTTTGAGATAATAAATGCGAACTTATAAGACTTTACTCTCATTTCAGATGCCTCCACGACGTGCACAACGAGTTTCCAGGGATGCTCAGCCCGAGCCACAGCCTGCACCAGTCCAGGGCACCATTAATGCCGTTGAGGTTGCCGCTATTGTAGCCCAAGCGGTAAATGTTGCCCTTACAGTTGTATAGCATGCACCACCCCAGGCGCCGGCAGCAGCGCCAGTTCAGGCTCATGCATTCCCGTCTGCTTGGGAACGTGTTCGTGATGCTTTTCAGAAAGCACACCCTTCGGAGTTTGTAGGTAGCTCCGATGTTATTGTGTCCAGTCAGTGGAAGAAGGACATTCAAAGACATTTGAGGATGTATGAGTGCACGGAGGTACAGAAACAGATACTGGCTACTTTTAAGCTAGTAGGATCAGCGTTAGAGTGGTGGGAGTCCATTACCACCCCAGAGGAGAGAGATGCCCTTTCTATACAGGAGTTCTGGGTGCGGTTCGACCGCAAATATTTTTCATCAACCGTTCACACTGAAATGAGGAGGAAGTTAATGAACCTCAAGCAGGAGGGGAGGACCGTGGCCGAGTATGAGGTCGAATTCACTAATCCCTTGAACATTGTTCCTGATGAGATTACGACTGAGGAGAAAAACATTCAGAAGTTTATGGATGGGTTGACTTGGAGGATAAGTCAACACTTGTTAGGTAATCTCTCGTTGGCCACTTATTCTGATGTGGTTAACGCAACACTGCTTCACTGCCAGGACCACCGCTTTCACATATCAGAGAGTAAACGGTCAGGAGAGTCCAGCCATCAGGGCAGGACAGGGGGAAATGGTGTCAGCGGGGAACAATCTGCTCAGGGTCAGCATAGGCAGGGAGATCAGGGTTCCCAGCAAGGGGATTTTAAGAGGTTCAGATCTGGGGGTTTCAGAAATGGTCAGGGAGGTTTTCGTTAGGGCCAACACCAGCAGTTTCATCAGGGCCAGCATGGCCAGGGGAGGAATGGCAACGGCCACCAGGGCCATGGGCATCAGGGTCGGAGGGGGGGAACTTTCAAGGGAAATGCTTTATTTATGGCAAGATTGGCCACAAGCGCCAGGAGTGTCCTGATAGGGGCAGGGCCCTACAGCAGCAGCAGGGTGCTCGACATGAGCCCCAGAGACCTATGTTTCCCGCCGCCCTCCCAGCAGTACCACAGATGCCAACTTTTCCACCCATCCCAGCAGTCCCAGTCCAGCAGGGACAGCTTCAGTACGGGCGAGTTTATCAACTCCAGCATGCTGCAGTCCCACAGGATCCACTTGCCATTGAGGGTATGTTCTCTATTCAGGGGACTATGGGGCGTATTTTATTTGATACGGGGTCTACACATTGTTTCATTACCACGAGATTTGCACTCACTTTGGGGTTGTTAGACACTGCGGAGAGCACAGTTACTTGCGTAGATTCACCATTGAGTAGGGGTTTCGTGATTTCCCTTATTTATAGAGGTGTGGGTATAGAGATAGTGAGATTTACTTTACCCGATGATATGCTAGTATTAAAGATGACTGAGTACGATGCGATTGTTGGTATGGATTGGCTGGTTGCGTATCGAGCCATGATTGATTATTTCAGTAGGAGTATTATTTTTACCATTCCCGGGCAGGAGATATTTTTAGTGGCGATGCCTCGCTCCGAGGGAGGATCGTCCACACACTTGTATTACTTAGAGGATGAGACCTCTAAGGAAGTGGTGATACCACTTGATTCAATTCCCGTTGTTAGTGAGTTCGCTGATGTATTTTAGGATATACCTGGATTACCTCCTAGTAGAGAAATAGATTTTGTTATCGATTTGACACCGGGCACTCGGCCAATTGCCCGCGCACCTTACCGTATGGCTCCAGCGGAGATGAGAGAGCTAAGGGATCAGATAGAGCAGTTGGTGGGTCAGGGGTTCATTCGAAGGGGTACTTCACCATGGGGTGCCCCTGTGTTGTTCGTAAAGAAGAGGGATGGATCGTTGAGATTATGTGTAGATTACCGGGAGTTGAATAAAGTCACGATACGGAATAAGTATCCGTTACCCCGAATCGATGACTTATTTGATCAGTTGAGAGGAGCTTGCTTCTTCTCAAAGATTGATTTGCGATTGGGATACCACCAGTTGCGTATCAGGGAACAGGACGTCTCGAAGACTTCTTTCTTGACAAGATATGGTTCCTACGAGTTTCGGGTTATGCCTTTTGGCTTGACCAACGCTCCAGCCGTGTTTATGGACTTGATGAATAGGGTGTTCAGAGAGTTCCTGGACCAGTTCGTCATCGTCTTTATTGATGACATCCTGGTTTACTCCCAGACAGAAGAGGAGCACGCCGAGCATTTGAGGTAGGTTTTGCAGACGCTGCGTCAGAATGAGCTATATGCAAAGTACGAGAAATGTGGATTTTGGCTGAAGAAGGTCCAGTTTTTGGTGTATATCATTTTAGATCAGGGGATATCTGTTGATCCAGGGAAGGTATCCGCGGTGAGGGAGTGGGGACAACCCACGACACCGATTGAGATCCGTAGTTTCTTGGGCTTAGCAGGATACTACAGGAGGTTAATTCGAGGTTTCTCAAAGATAGCGGGTCCTTTGACACATCTGACTCGCAAAGGTGTGCCATTCATTTGGAGCGATGCCTGTCAGTTGGCATTTGATGAGTTGAAGGACAAATTAACCTCAGCGCCTGTGTTAGCATTGCCCAGACCGAGAGTTGAGTATTTAGTCTACACCGATGCGTCCTTATAAGGACTTAGAGGTGTGCTAAAACAGGAGAGTCAATCCATAGCTTATGCTTCCCATAAGCTTAAGCCTCACGAGAGGAATTACCCCACACACGTCTTGGAGTTAGCGGCAGTCGTATTTGTTCTTCGAATTTGGAGACACTACCTCTTGGGGGAGAAATTTCGGTTGTTCACAGACCACAAGTCTCTACAATACCTATTCACGCAGAAGGAGCTGAATATGCATCAACGTCGGTGGCTTGAGTTTGTGAAGGATTATCAGTTCGATATCCAATATCACCCAAGGAAGGCTAATGTGGTAGCAGACGCGTTGAGCCGTATGCCAGTAGATGAGGTGGCCGAGGTGTGGAAAGCTAAGTGGAAGGAGTTGGGACACTAGGATGCAGTGGCCCAATCATTCATGTCTGTGATGACTATTACACCTCAGATTGTTACGAGAGTGGTAAAGCCCCAGGAAAATGACTCGTTCTGTCAGGAGCAGATAGTTCGATTACTAGCAGAGGGAGCCGAGTCCTATACCGTTAGCTCAGACGGGGGATTACGCTTCAATGGGAGACTGGTCATTCCAAAAGGGGAAGACTTGCAACATGGGGTGATGACAGAGTCGCACGGCTCACGGTTCGCGGTATACCCTGGTGGGGATAAAATGTACGAAGATATGAGACGACAATACTGGTGGAGCGGGATGAAGAGAGATATCACCGTGTTCGTTTCTAAATGCGCCACTTGTCAGCTAGTAAAGGTGGACCATCAGAAATCGACAGGACTTCTACAGCCGTTAGAGGTTCCGATGTGGATATGGGAGAGCATATCCATGGACTTTATCACGGGGTTACCTACGTCACAGAGGGGTCACGACTCCATATGGGTAATTGTGGACCGATTGACCAAAGTTGCTCATTTTCTACCCGTGAGGACAGACTACACTACGGGACAGTATACCCAGATTTTCATTACGGAGATAATGAAACTTCACGGGGTGCCTCTAAATATGGTGTCTGACCGAGACAAGATATGTGTTTCACGATTTTGGGAGAGTTTCCAGGAGGCCATGGGCACGAAGTTGCGGCTGAGTACGGCTTATCACCCGCAGACTGATGGGCAAACAGAGCGGATAAATCAGATGTTGGAGGACATGTTGCGTATGTGCATCCTAGATTTTGGAGGTGGTTGGGAGCAGTATCTTCCACTGGTGGAGTTTGCTTATAATAACTCTTACCAGTTCACCATTGGCATGGCTCCATTTGAGGCGTTGTATGGTAGACCTTGTCGTTCCCTAGCATGTTGGTTAGAGGTGGGGGATAACAAACTCCTTGGGCCGGAAGTGATTCAGGACACTTCGACAAGGATAGAGATGATACGTAGCCGCATTCGGGTAGCTCATGACCGAAAGACGATCTATGCTGATGCCAAGAGGTTCTTCAGAGAATTCAAGGTGGGGGACTAGGTGTTACTCAGAGTATCTCCTATGAAGGGGATTATGCGTTTTGGGAAGAAGGGGAAACTGGAACCAAGATACGTGGGGCCATTTCCTATCATCGAGAGGATTGGACCAGTTGCGTATAGACTTGGGTTACCGGAGCACTTGCATAGGATTCATGATGTGTTCCATATTTCCTCGCTAAGGAAATATCTTAGGGATGATTTAGCCCATACTCACATTGCTTTAGAGGACATCGATATTTAGCCTGATAGTTCCCACGAGGAGGGGTCGATCGCTATTCTGGACCACAACGAGAGGAAACTGAGGTCGAAGATAGTACCATTAGTACGTGTATAGTGGCGGCATCATAATGCCGAGGAGTCCACATGGGAGCGCGAGGATGAGATGCGCGAACGTTATCCAGAGTTATTTTTACCAGGTACACTTTAGTTCTGAATTTCGGGACGAAATTCTGTTATTAGGGGGGAAGTATGTAATACCCCGTAATTTTATTGATTTTTATTTAAGGGATTAATTAAATTAAATGAGAATTAATTGGGAATTAATCCGAAAATAAATACTAGCGATATGTGAGTTGGTATTTGATTATGAGGTTAAAAGTAAATATTTCATTAGTATTGAAAATATTAAAGTTGTCGCGAGGCTGAAATACGACAATTTGGAAAATTAAGTTGGGACGCGCGTGTCAGTCGCGTCAGGAATGAATTTAATTAGATTAAAAAGTGGATTATATTTTTATCAACCGAACGGTCATTTTGAGTGCGTCAACGTGTCCGGAAGGGTCGGGATAGTCAGAAAACACTAGCGGGGAGTTTAGTTTGGGTTCCGGGACATTTTTAGGCCAACCGGCAACCTAGAAGGGTATTTTGGTAATTTTAAAAATAAGGAAATTAAAACCCATGAATTTTTTAGGTAAATTAAAGATTAATAAAAGAGCCACTACGACAATTATCAGCCAAAAGTGAGAAAGTGGGCTACGGAGGTTTTGAGAGAAGTTATAAGAGAGGCTAGAGGGTCTAAACCAAACCATCTCCCCATCACCAGAAATTGGAAAGGATTTGTGACCGGAAAGAGGAGAGAATCAACCTTGAATCATCGACAACAATCTGAAGAACGAATCTAAGGCAAGTGATTTGATATTTTTTAAGTGCATTGAATATTTCTTCCATGTGTAGTGTAGAAAACTATTTATGTTTTTGGAAATTTTGATGAAGAACACCCAATGGAATTATTGTGAAACTTGTGGTTTTGGGTAGGAATTTGCATGTAGAATGATTATGGACGAATTCAATATACAAAACATAACTTTTGATGATCTGAAAATGGATTAATAAGGATACTTTTTATGAAATTAAATTCTGGGTTCAAGTTCATAGGGTTTGGGACAAGAATTGGGGATTTATGACTTTGGCGTGTTAATTTGTAAGATTTGACCCCAAAAGTATGTAAAGGAATGATCTAGGGTGACTAAAAATAGTTTACAAACATTAAAATGTAACTTGGATAGTCTTAGGGTGAATTTAGAGAAGAGAAGAATGAAGAAAAACGAATATGGAGATTTCTGGGCGAAGACTGCTATCTCGTTAAAAGACCTGCCCAGGTCGTTCGAACGACCTCGTTCGAACGAGACTTCTAACGAGATGACAGTACCCCTTCTAATGAGTTGGTAGTTCTTTCTAAGACTTTCATTCGAACGACACTCGTTCGAACGACCTCGTTCGAACGAGGTTTCTAACGAGTTGACAGAATGCCTGTTAGGCCTGATTTTATTTAAAACTTCTAGTAGACTTATATAATTGAGTGTTAACCTTCCCTTGTTGACTAGTGGATATATTTGCGAGATTTGAAGTACGTTGAGGATTAAAACTTAGAGTTTTGTAGTAAACTGGATGATGTTTATGGGTTAGGATATAAGTATCTAAAAATTCGATGTGTGGACAATTGATAACTTAAATGTATATAAATCGGGGACTTGTAAACGTGAAACATGAAATGAGGGTATAGGAATGAGATATATACCTCTAGTAATATTATGGAATACCGAAGATGTGTGAATGCTTGGTATATGTAGTTATTTGTGTATAACATACCTACCATACTTGCTATCACGGTAGGTTGACTTTCGATCAGGGCCATCTTATCTTTGTGTGCCTACGGGGGGGATTTAGATTGGTACCTCGAGGACATAGGTCAGAGAATGACTTATTGAGAAGTTAATAAGTCTGCTGATCATGGGAGCGTAGGTATGTGCGTGACCCATGTGATGTGAACTATGTTCGCCTCCATTTTGTGTGATTGTTGTTTATTGAAAACAATTCCTGAGAGATTCGGAATACGTGGTCCTTATGTACGTGATGTACTGGGATTGGATAGCAGAGTATGTGTGCACCGCAGCTTAGTCTCGGGGTGCCAGTATTGTATATTTATGATGAGAATAATGTACTGCTAATTTAAAATGAACTGTCATGAATAAATGTAAGTGTGGATAATAGTAACATTTTAGTAGAGTTAAAAATGGAAAATCTCTAGTGATTAACATGATTCATATATGAACTAAGAAGGAAAGTAAAACTCTCTGTTTAACTTAATATGTCGGGACTTAAATCGTGAATCGTGTAGAAATGTTATATTACGTATTGGACTAGTTAGATATGAGAATAACTAGAACGGGTACGACTACGATAGGAGTGCACAATTAGTTGAGAGGTGAGGAACTCATGTGAGTGCACGCACTATCATGTACTTTATATTCACTGTTTAATTATATTAAACACTTGCTGTATTTTAAACTGTTTTTCACAATCGGGCTCTGACCCGTTTGCTTTCAAATCTATTTTTGTAAAAACTTTTTAGGTGCCTAGCCACAAGGACACCAAGCATAGGAGTTCTATTCCCGCGACGTGCTGTAGCTGCTGTGGAAGTTACAGGACCTCGATAGTAGACGCCTCCACTTTCTATTTTGACTCTACTTCAGACTTATTCATTTGTAGGTCATGTCGCCCCTCTCCTTTCAGAGACATCTTATTTACTCAGTTTTTATCTTATATTTTGGGTTGTAACTAAATTAAGGATTCAGGCTTGTATTTGTTCATTTCAGTATTTGGATTGTTGTGAGGTGTATTCCTCCAGATTTAGTTTATTGCATCGTTATTTATTTGCGACTGTGATGTGGTTGTGGTATCAGTATTTCATAATTTAAATGGATTGTATGTTAATCGGATTTAATTAAAATTGACAACTCACTTTTTAAATATTAAGTGGCTAGTAATTATTAAAACGTTTTCGACAGTGATTCTACGAACTGAACCGACTTGACATTTTGAATTAATTTGAATAAAGGAGTAGCTACCCGGTATTTAATTAGTCGGGGTGTCACAATACATACCTACGTTCCCATAGTCAGCGGACTTATCAACTCCCCGATAAGTCTTTCATAGACCAATGTTCTCGAGCGACAAATTAAAGATCCCATGGATTCATTAGGATATGATTGCCCTCACGCGCAAACCTCTCATTGATAACAAGTAATCTAGGTATATCATACACATAAATCATCAATCAATCAAATAGGCATTATCATACCTATAATATAATATCAACAAGGTACTCACATTACCCTATGACAATTTCCTTACGTAGCATTATATCTCTTTAAATCCTAGGTATTAAAATATTAAGGCTTCGCTTCTTAATTTAATTATCCTCGAGCCTCACTCAATACTCAAGATTCAAATAGGTTTTCCTCAACATATATTCAGTAAGAAATCACTAATATCCTACTGGTCCATCTCATCTTATCTCTCAAATTACTACGAATTAAACTCTCCCTTGATTAGGGTGATAACTGATAGTTTCAAGTCTCTTATAAACACATTCTCTATCACATAGGATTGAATGCCATCCTCACATGGCTCATAGTCTATAATATTTCATTCACACTATATGACTTATCAACAAAACCAACATCCTCGCATCCTATAACATCTCTCAACTCCCGACGTCATTAAGGTTCATGGGCGGAGCGTCTCGCAAAGCGAAATCCAAACAAGGAACCCCTCTAATACACTACTACTTAACTTTGTCGGTCGTGGAGGTATGTTAACTTCAAATATGCAATCGGGATAACCTCATACCCTCTTTCAACCAAATGTGGTCTGAACTCCCATCTCGATCCGGGAGCAATCCCACTAAGTGCTTGTACTACACTCAGTCCTTGCGCAAACAATAATGAGCTTAAACTCACACCTCGATGTTCAAATTGTAACCCTAAGGCTACCCAGGTGATTTATAACAATATCCCCTACTGGACCTATCCTTAATCCTCATGAATACCAATTAAAATCCAACACATGAATCTAGCAACCGAAATTTCTTCCACTTTAATTAACTTAATTCTAATCAATTAAATCCCAATCAAATCAATTCAAATCTTATCTAGGGCTTACTGAACTTCTCTAAGTCCCATAACATCCAATTAATAATCACCAAAGATCTATAAAAGGTTTGGGATAATAACCAACATTAAAAAGAAACAACTATAGGAATTCTGGGGAGGTCGATCGATCGAAGGTAGGGGGTCGATCGATCGATTGCCCATGTGACAACCCAGTTTTTTCTGTATTTCTTCTACTACGTGTTTAACCATTTTTGATCAATTAAACCTTCATATTAACAACCCAAATGACTTATAAACCTTACTACATTTCTAATGCTCTAAACATTCTAGAATCATTAAGAGTTTGAATTAAAAGCATACGTTTAACCTCTTTATCCAGAAATTTATGAACATGATTTCTTCAAGAACACACCATTGATTTTCAGAATTTCTTCAACAGATTTATGATTATTTCGTGGATTAATATCTACCTACAACATAAGTTTGATTCCTATATTTTTTGAGTTTCCAAAAATCCATTAACAACTCTATCTTTTCATCTTCCAAACATGAAAAATCTCATCTTTTTATAACTATCCTAACATGGACAATATACAAACTTAGATTGCAATTATCAAACACTTGCCTCTAATGAAGATTTGATCCTTTGGTGTTGTATATAACAGGTGGTTCTCCCTTTTTCGGCCAACTTCTGGTGGTGGTTGGTGGTGGTGACCTTTGGTCTTTGGTTCCTCTCCTTTCCAAGTAAGCTTTTCTCTTCCCAAGCAACCTTTCACTCTCTCTAAGAAGATGACCTTTCACTTTTGTGTAGAAGAGATGAATGAACCCACGTTCAACTAATCTCCAAATACTTATAATAGGACAAAACCCAAAATCACTATTCATCCCCCCTATAAAAATGACCAAAATGCCCTTTTGGGTTGTCTTTTCATTTCCAAATGACCCGAGACCCAAATCCAACATCCAAATAGATTTTTTTGACTATTTCAAACCTTCCGGAAGCAATGACGCCGTCAAAATGACTATAAGGTCGATAGAAAATAAATTTCATTTTTAATTTAAACCAATTAGTCCCGACATGTCCCATACCGCGTCCGGCTAAAAATCCAAATTACTGAATTAATATCACACAGCCATATCATTAGCTTCACATTCATATATTACCTAAATATCTTTAAGTAATATTCAAAATCATACATTTTAATATCCATAATTCGGATAAAACCCAAATGAATTAATTAATAATAAAATCCAATTAATCCATTAATTTAAAATATAACCCATTTTAAAAATCATTAAAAATCACGGGGTATTACAGTGAAAATGTAGAGAGATGGAGTCGCCAGTCTATTTTACTCAAAACATACAAAAGAAAAGGGAGCCATCCCGAGGGACAGCATCCAAAGACATACTGATACATACGAAACCAAAATGATTCGAGAAGGGTCTGGAAGCTAAGTTACGAAATGGAAAGGTGTTAGGCACCCATTCCGCCCTTACGGTCTCTCATGGGTTGTTGTTATTTTCCATTATTTCCCCGTGATATGTGTGCATGTGTATATATAGTGGAGATAGAAATCTTCGAATTGTATCATGGAAGAGATAAAGTGAGTCATCCGTAGGAATGTTCCTAAATATAATATTAGAAAAATAGGATTTATGCGATTATTCTTGCGTTGATTGTCATAATGGAACAATAACGCATGTGAAATAGTACGCCACTAAAAACAAGTATGTTTATGTAAATATATATATAATTTAAGAGAATTGAGTTTAGAGGAAATAGAAAAATGAGAGAAAAAGTAAGAATAGGACTCGAGTCTCGGGTTTTACCCCGAGACGCCTACGTAGCCTATAGAGGCATCAAAGTCCACGTAGTTCGCATGAAAAACGAGGGATGGGGTTTATCCCATAAATCCAACCGGGGACTTCTCTTATTTGTGTGTGTGTGTAGAGAGAAAGTGTTTTTTAGTTGTGAGAAAAGTGTAAGAAAATGTGAGAATTCCCGTTTATAATTTATGAGGAAACCCTCTTTTTCTTATTTTTTGGGTTTTTATTTATATGAAAATAAGAGATGTGCAATAATACTAAATAAAAAGTATATTAGGATATGTGAGATGAGAGAATAAAAGTGCTAAGTAATAAAATAAGTTAATGCGAATTTTAGAGAATTTGAAGAGAAAGTTGAGAAAGTTTGACCTTCTTGAAGATCTTGAGCTTGATCTTGAATGTTGGAGAGCAACCCTTTCACTTGGATGATGATGGAGGGCAGTTAATTCACCAAGTTTGATGAAAAGGATGATGAAAAGTGAAGGTTGGAAAGGGATTTGGATGTGGAAATCGCGCTGACTTCGTGAGAGGTTTTCTGGATTTGCTAAGAGTGATATGTTTCAGATCTGGACTCCCCTTGCAACAAGGTCAGGCCCTCCTTTTTATAGGCCCAGGGCATTGACGATCGGCATAGCCCTAGTCTTGCTAATCGGTAGGTGCGTTTAGGCACACTGTCGATAGGCAGGGTCTGGAACCTGCCGTTTGGCATTGTCTTTCAGGCCTCTTCGAAAAATCGTTCGCAGAGCGCAAACAGTTAATCCAAATTATGCATGGGGAAAATTGTTGGAAAGGTAATTCAGAGACCTTAGAAAGTACTTGGACTTATCCCGGGTTCGGGAGTTGAATTCGGGTCAAATGTGGCTCGGAAGCGTTCATCGGTCCTTTGAACGGGGAATCATCGGACGTAAACGGATCGTTCGTCCGCATAATAAGTCTGAATCGCGCACGGGGTGGAAAGTTGGAAAGGTTAGGAGATATAATTAGACATTCCAAAGAGTTTGACCCGGTTTGGGGAGTTGACTTTGGTTAATCGGGCCCTGAAAACATTTGGTGACCTCTCAGAGTAAAATTGATCGTTTGTCCACCTCGTCGGTCAGGATCGTGCACGGGATAGACTGTTGGAAAGGGGTTTCAGTTCCCTTTGAATATTCATTTAGTCTCGGTTGAGCTAAAGAGTTGACTTTGGTCAAACGGAACCTGGGAGCATCCGATGGCCTCTGGATCAGGTTTCGGGGGAAAACGGGTCGTTCGTCCGCATGGTAGGTTAGAATCGCACATGGGATGGACCATTGGAAAGGGGTTTCAGTGCCCTTTGAAGATTCATTTAGTCTCAATCGAACTGAAGAGTTTGACTTTTTGATCAAACGGAGCCTGGGAGCGTCTGATGGCTTCTAGGTCAGTACTCGAGGTATGACTTAGGTTTGTAGTGATGAAGGGAGGTTCTGGGGACCTAAGGAGAGCTTAGGGGGTAATAGAATGGGGTTTCTACACAACCACTTGGGGATCAGCCATCAAGCCCCTGTCACCAGTAATAGCCTCACAGTCAGGTCTAAGGCAACGACTCTAACAAAGCCAGCATCTTCAAAGCCCCTATGACGCATAAAAAACATAACTGACGAAAGATAAATAATCCGTCCATTAACCAACGTTTGAGTCGTCAAAGGGAAAATATGGACAAACTCAACCAGAAATAACCCGGGAGAATAAGAAAAATCGGGCATAGCCACCACAACACTTGGGCTAACCCCAAACATTATTGAGCATTCCTTATAGGTAGGACGGGCCTCATCACAACACTCAGGCTAACTCCAAACATTTTTAAGAATTCCTCGTAGGTAGGACAAGCCTTGTCCAAGCCAAACCGGAAGGCATGGTCCTCAGGGTTCGAAAATTGTACCGCCCCTGCCAATAAGTTTCAGTCTATGGCCCAATTACGCCATAGAGAAACTTGAAGCAAACTGAAAGTATCGTAGTCAACATTGTAGAGGCACATGGCCTCTAAGCCTTAAAGATATGAAGATAATTCTTCGTGCATTAGAAGAGACGTTTTCAGAAAGAGAAATAAGAAGCAGGAGAATAAATATGGATGTTAGTGACCCCTCCGGGGCATTTCCTTATATATGATAAAAACTAAAAATGGACAACGTCGCTGCTCATCGCCACTAAAAAACCCCCAAGGAAAAGAAAAATAAACAGATGGTTTATTTGTCTCACCTCTCGCCCGTCCGTCACATCTATCCTCCTCTTCAGTAACACCTACCTCATCACAAAAACTCGAATAGAATCTCCCGATACGATTATGGCCACGTCTACTAAAGTCGTCTGCACCACCTCCGGCGTAACCCTCAGAGTGTGGTCCACCACAATCCAGAACCCCTTGCAATCCAACCCCAACAACTGTTAAACTTCAATGGGACTCACATTCATCTCCCTGAACCCCAAATGGAATGTATGGGTTATGTCCCACCATCTCTCCCTAAGAGCATATAACACCACAGTAGAACGTGGTGTCTCATTTACTGCCTTTGCCAACGGGTTGAACCCGGTATATGATACCATCCAGCGTATCATCCCGGGGAGCTTCTCCCAAACCTTCTTCAACCCAGTTGTCCCCCGGGACAAAATGCTCTAAGGAGCTATGTCAGTCTACAAGAAAATAGAAGAAAAGCCCTGCATTAGCGCAAGGAATAAAGAGAAAAGTGAATTGAAAAACTAAAGGTCACCATACTTACATAACCACTAGGGGTTTTCACCCTTGCCTATAGATGGTGCGTAGGCTCATACAGTAAAATCCGCTCATCAGTAGCTGGCTCGAACGAGTCAAAAGCATTCTCATTGCCCAGTGTAAGGGGCACTATAAGCCATCACTCTAGGCCAACCCAGTCATCAATAACCAACCAATCATTGTTGTGAACATCACTTAAAGATCCAACCATTTGGAGTCCTTTTTAAGGTGTGAAAAATGAGGAGGGGTGCCCTTTTTATATAGAAGGTTAACGGGCCTGCCGATCGATAAGCCCCTGCCCATACCAATAGGCAGCTGCCTTTTCCTCTTCCTAAAAAAGACCAGAAGTCCGTGTTTCTGCCGATTGACACCTTCCTGAGCCTACCTATTGGTAGTCCGCTTAAAATTTCGTACAGAAAATGCCATAAAAATTCAAAAATTGCCCGAAAAATTCCCTAAAAACATGGAATATTATTTTCCCTCAGGAAAATCATTTTTGGAGCACTAAGCCCCTTACAAACTCTTGAAATTCCCGACTGGATTAATCTTACAATATTATCCATAGCATAATTCACAACAGAACCAATGATGCACCCGCATCCAAGTCTACTATAATTCCCCAATCGGAACCTCAAAACTAAACATTCACCAGCGGAATTTCAAGACAACACCATCCCTAGCGGAATAAAAAGTGCACCAACACCCGAAATCATGTACACTTTCTCTAGTGGATTTACTCCCCGACAAAACTTTGGTTCCTCGAAATTAACCTTGACCCGCAAAATTGGTCCTCACAAATTTAGGTCCTCATAAATAACCTCGGCCCGTAAAATTAGTCATCATAATTTTAGGTCCTTAGAACTGACCTCGACCCGTAGAATGGGTCGCCCTAACTTTATGTCCTCAGAATTGACCTTGACCCGTAGAATTGGTCGTCCCAACTTTAAGTCATCAGAATTGACCTCGACCCGCATAATTGGTCATCACAACTTTAGGTCCTCAGAATTAACCTCGATCCGCGGGATTCGTCACCCCAACTTTAGGTCCTCGGAATTAACCATACCTGCAGAATTGGTTGTTATAACTTTAGGTCCTCATAATTGACCTCGACCCACAAAATTGGTCACCCTAAATTTAGGTCCTTAGATTGACCTTCGCTCGTAGAATTGGTTGTACGAACTTTAGGTCATCAGAATTGACCTCGGCCCGCAGAATTTATCATCATAACTTTAGGTCCTCAGAATTGACCTCGATCCTCAAAATCGATCATCACCGCTTTAGGTCATCGAAATTGACCTCGACCTGCAGAATTGGTCGTCACAACATTAGATCCTCATAATTAACCTCGGCCAATAGAATTAGTCATCCCCTACATAACTTTATGTCCTCAGAATTGACTTTGGCCCACAAAATTGGTTATAGTAACTTTAGGTCCTCAAAATTAACCTCGACTGGTTGAATCGATCATCCTCGTCTCCTTAGATCCTCCGAACCCGTTGAATTGGTCACCATAGCCCCTTAAAATCAACCTTAACACTTACTCAGCCCATTAAATCGGTCATTCTTGTCCCTTTAGGTCCTCAAAATTGACCTTGACCCATTGAGCTGGTCATCATCATCTCGTTAGGTCCTCACAACTGACCTCGACCCTCTGAATTGGTCACTCTCATCCTTTAGGTCCACATAATTGACCTAAAATCCTTTTTTTCAGTGTCGATGTGGTGTCTATCATTCGATGGCCTTCATTTGTTCCAAGCTCGTTCGTCGAGGGGTTCTCTATAAACACCCCATCTTAGGACCACCCTAAGCATTCCTTTGGTCCTTAACACTCATCCATCCATCATAAAACCTAAGTCATACTTCGAGTACTAATCTGGAGGCCTTGGGATCCCCCGGGACCCGTTTAACTCCGGTCAACTCTCCAGCTTGAGCAAAAGATTAATGAATCTTCGAAGGAATCTAAATCCCCATTCCAACGGCCTACCCCATGCACGAATCAACCTTATAATTCGAACAAACGGTCCGTTTTACTACTGAAAGCTGATCTAGAGACCACCGGGTGCTCGCGAGCCCCGTTTGGCTCCAGCCAACTCTCTAGATTCAACAAAGCTTAATGAATCTTTCAAGGACTCTGAATTCCCTTTCTAATGGTCTATCATATGCATGAATCAGCCTTACGGTAGGGACGAATGACCCATTTTACTCTAAAAGGGTCACCGGGCGGTTTCAGGACCCATTTGACTTTGGTCAACTCTCTAAACCAAACGAATCTGAACGAAATCTTGAATGGCACAAAATACCCTTTCCAACGGTCCATCCCGTGTGCGAATCGGCCTTACGATTCGGACAAATGATCCGTTTTCCCCTAAAAACTTCTTGTCTATTGACTAACGGGTGCTTTTGGGCCCCGTTTAACCTTGGTCAACTCTCGAACCCGGAAGTGGCTTAATAGATTCCTAAAGGGATATGAATACCCTTTCCAATGGTCCCCCCATGTGCGATTCTAACTTTTAATTCGCGTTTTAAGCCCTTTTTTCTGAAAAACCTATCCCCGACTACCAATTGGCACCCCAGGGACCCTACCTATTGGCAGTGTGCCTGAGGTTCTATGTCGATAGGTAGGTCCAGGACCATGCCGATCGCTACCCCTCTTGGAGCTATAAATATAGGCCATGATCTCAGGTTGAAAGCAACACTCTAAACACCCCAAAACCCCTTAACACCCCTCTCAATAAGTGAGTGAACATTCTCTCGAATTCAGAGTTGTTCCATTTCCGAAAAAACTCATTTTCCAACATTCCCTTTCATCACTTTCTTACCTTACTTGGTAAATACCCCCCGCCTCTCTATACCACTTTAATACGATTGCAAGATCAACACATTTACATCTCAAGATCAACATTAATCACTCATAAGGAGGTAAAATTCTCCACCCCTTTCTACAATTCTCTTATTTTAGTGTCATTTACTTTATTTATATCTTAGCATTTTACTTCATTACATCACATATAATCTCAACTCTTTATTAATAGTATTTGCACATAATCTATTTCAAAAAAGGGGGGGGGGGGTATTTATAAGTTCCAAAAGAGGGATTATCATCTTACACTCTCACTCTTAAGACACATTTTCTCTACACACATACATAAGAGAAATCCCCTGTTTGGATTTATGGATTAAACCCCACCCTATGATATCTTCGAAACTACGTGGACTTTGATGCCCTTTGGGCTACGTAGGCGTCTTGGGCCAATCCCGAGATTCGAGTCCTTCTTTATGCATATTTATATGTTTCCTTTATATCATATATATATATATATATATATATATATATATATATATATATATATATATATATATATATAATTCTCTATGAATGTCCTATTCTTACATGCTTGTGTTTGTCCGATATATACATTCTCTCTTCCATAACGACTTGTGATATGGCAAATACTTATATTATATTTTGAATTCTTATTTTCGGGAACACTCCTAAGGATGAATTCACTCCATCCTTTTCTATGGCGTGAGTTGAATGATTCCATTCTTCACCTATATTATGCATATAAACACACACTTTACGGACTCTAACATGAGAAGATTAACACATGCCCATGAGAGATCAAAAGGGAAGGATGGGTGCCTAAAACCTTTCAATTTCGTAACTTAGTCCCCGGACCTTCTAACTACTTAGTTTCAGAAGCATCAATATTGTCCTTGATGTCGTTCTCTAGAGGCGACGAAATTTCTTTTGCCTATTTTGTGAAAAATAGGCTGGCGACTCTATCTCTACACATTATCCCCCACATTGATGGTGACTAAGCTCCCCTGGAAAGGGTACACCCCCTGCGTGCGTCGGAGGGAATCCGACAGGGAAAGCCCCATGATGGCCACAGTGGTCAAGCATTGAATTTAACAGATGCATCAATTCATCTTGGGTGCTTGAGGGCACATATATAATATGCGTTATACTTAGATTTTCGGCCCTTGGATCCGTTACTCCATCCAAATATCATTTTTGGAAATTTTGTCTTATTTCCTAAATAGTTTCCACAATTATTTGTTTAGTGATTGATAAACCGAATTTTGCCGCGGCGCGAGAGTCACCTACGCACCGGTCATTTTATATTCGGCTCACCGACTCTATACAAAAACCTAAGTTACGACTCTACTTGCGATACAAGTACGGCGATAAGCCGGGTATCGAATCCACAGAGAATGTTTGATAGATCGTAACAGATTATTAATCCAGGAATAAAAGTGTAAAAAGGTGATGGAATAAGTTAAGTCTAAATAAAAGTAAAGCGAGGATCGGGATATCGTCAAACCATACGGCTCGAAACAACTATTAGTTAGAATTCCGGCTCGAGAGCAATTTAATCGAGCATTATCAATTAATTATAAACATCCCACGATAAGGAATTTAAGCCAAAGTTGCGAGATTAAATATTTAGCCGAAAAGGGTCGCATCCGTATTAAACTCAGATTATCGCTATAAACACTAACGTTGCATGACAAAGAAAGTTAAACATGTAACAATCCGACTTTAATACGTGTGGGTTCAATTAAACGCAATTCTGCACAAAACCTAATTTTTGGAGCTCGGGGCCTGTTAATGGCGGAACGACATCCCGACCCTATTTATCTAGGGGCACATAATGATTAAACTAAATTACAAGTAATTAAACTAGGAAAGCAAGTAAACTAATTAACAAAGCATGGAAATTATTTTACAAAGCAAGAAATCAACAAGAAAAATTGTATAAATGGAGATGGAAGAGGAAAGTTCAACATACACAACCCATATGGTTGTCAACCCAAAGAGAAATGAAGCCAAGCTCTCCAAACCCACAAACCCTGGGATAAACTAAAGAAAACTGAATATATCTAAGTGTATCTGATATTACAAGAAAATTGGGTTATATAGTAAGTTGGAATAAAAGAAAAGAAGAAAGAAAATAAGGCAAAAATATCTGTAGAAATAGGGGATCGATCAATCGACCCCTTTGGTTTATCGATTGACTGTTGAAATCATGGCAAAAAACTGAAGGATCGATCGATCGATCAAGCTGGGTAGAACCTCCTTTCCTCTTGTTTAGATGTAAATGTTTTTCTCCTCCGCTAGAATCGCTGTAACTTCTTCATTCGGGATTGGAATCGCGCACCGTTCACGGCCACACGAAGATTGCGAGGAGAGCTATAACTTCCATGAGGTTGGGCCAGGTGCCCAAACTGTGAATTGACCGGATTGCCCTTGAACGTGCGAATGCGTACGGAACTTGAGCAGAATGCATCCGAACTCCATTCTTAGTACCTAAATACCTACAAAAGTTCAATTATACCTCATATAACAGGTTAACAATATAAACCGAGGTTGTCTGGTTAACGGGTTAAATATAGAGATTAAGGCACCCGAAGGGGCTAAAATGCGTAGGTTCGACGAATGAAATACACAATATTTACGTATTATCACACCCCCTAACTTACACATTGCTAGTCCCTAGCAATGAAATAGGATACGACAAGAACAACAAGTAAACCAAAAATAGGAGATAGTACAAAAATTTGGTATAAAAGCAATAAAAAGATGAGGCCACTTTTACGGGCGAACGATTGCATTTAGCATATGCAATAAGCCATTAAACCCTTAGGTTATCCTAGTGGACGAGTGTCGTCTCATGAGGGTTTTTAGGGATGATACCCACAAACATCATAACATTTCCTCAAAATATGCCCAATCACATGGGATAAACTCAATAATACGGACAAGATTTCAACGTGTTATTAGCATAGCAAACGAATTCACATGAAAAGTCCGTAGTTATTAACATTATATAATGCACCTCAATGAATTGAAACTTTAACATGTGGGAGGGGAGTGAGCACACGCAAAATATGATTTGGCAACAACTTAAATAACTCGGATACTAAATATCAAAGCATGCATAAAAGTCAATTCTCACGGGTATTACACTCATCAAATGAATTCACTTGAAACAGGGAGGTAACACACGGGATATGCAGGCATAAAGAGTAAATGTAAATGGAAACTAGGCCGCACACATGTCACAAATGAAGAACGCTATGTAGAAAATAAAAACTGTAATCTCAGTGAAAGATACCGTACATTAAAGGAGGCGAAATGCATTTTCACAGATTATCAAAACTATTTAAACCTTTGAATTACATCTACCTAAGATCACATAGGACTTGTATAGGGTTATAATGTAGGCTAGGTTAGGGTATGAAATGAAAGAATGTATGTACGTATTCAAAGTGTTCGGAATGAAAACTCGGGATAATGGAAAGATGCGGGCAATATCAAAATTGGAAAACAAGTTTCAAACGGCATTAGATGTATCATCGGGGAGAGTAATCAAAGCTTATTGAACTATATACAACATTTACAACTTTCTCTTTCTTTTCTTTTCTTCTTTTTCTCACTTTTTCTCTTTTGTTTTCTTTTTCTTTTTGCTTTCTCTTTTTCTTCACTTTTTTCACTACTTTCTTTTCCTTAGTTTTCATACCCTCATATGCCTAAATTTCAACCGACATCACAATAACATCATTCAATCCCAAGTAACATTCCAAACAAAGGTATGGAAAGTGTATGTATGGTGTATAACTCCAATTTAGAGTTGGTTATGGGAATGGGGTATGAAATGAAAGTCTAATATTTAGGCTCAAAGGGGTTCACGAGGGTAAACATATAAGGGTGATGTCAAGGTCAATATATAACAAAGAGGGACTATGATCATTTTCAAAAGTTTACGCAATTCTCGAGTCAAAATAATATATGAAAATCATACTCAAGTAATACATTTCAGGAAAGAACTCAATTAATGAACGGTCAATGAAAGAATAAAGAGATTACCAACGAATTCAACGTTTTCAAAGAGGAAAGAATAGTGTATACACTCACAAATGAAGATAGGTCTCTAATCTCACTCGGTGTAAGTATATACAATGCAACAAACGATTACCGAGTTATAAACATCTTAAACCAAATCAATACAACAAGAAAAACGCATGTGCTCACGGGATAAATTTTAATTCATGAAGTTATTCATAATATTAATGATTTGAGGACTAAAGTCTAATAACTTCTAAAATCGAGAACATGCATCGTTGAATTGTCTAATGGATCGGGCAATTATTAAAATTTATCATCGAAAACAAGGGCAAAACACCCAACAAAGGAGAAAAAAGAAAGAAAATATTTTTCAAAATTTTTAAATTTTTAACAAAAACATACTTTGTAGCTAAATTTTAGTCAAATTCAAGGACTAAATAGTGAACTGGATAGAATATCCCACACCCCCTAACTTAAATGTTCCATTGTCCCCAATACGTCCATTAAAGAACACAACACAAAGATAGGAAAAGAATGATATTACCCAAATTTGGAGCGATCTCCATAAGTACAAGTCCAAATGAATCTGCAAAATAAGTTAGTACAAAGCATAGGAAGAATATATACCGATGTATTAAGTTAAAAGAATCTATGTTGCAAGTCATAACAATATAGAGGGGCTGAAGTGCAATACTAGATAAATTGATGGTGAACTTTTTTATTTTATAAAATGGAAGGTCACATACATCAAAATCCAATAAACAACCACAAACTACATTCTCATTGCTCATTTAATAAGTTCCATACAAAACAACTTAATACATTACAAATATTAAAAAGAAAGAAATAAAAATAAAAATAAAAAATACAACATATCCTCCCCAGAAATGCTAAAATGACCCAGTAAAACAGTAGCCTAGTGGCCAGAACTACTAGGATCAGAAGGATCCTGAAAATGAGGAGGTAGCGCTGTATCCGGATCATGCCTCTGCGCAAGTAAAGGTCTCTCATCATCGCCTGCATCAACTGGTACTCACGTCTCTGCTTTGCTCTAGCCTGCCTCTACAAGGCCCATTCCTGCCGCTGCTCGGCCTGCTGCTGTCGTAGCTCTAACTGCTGCTGGTTCAGGCGGGACTCCTATATAGCCCACCTGAGTTGGGTCTCCTCCCAGTGTTGGTCCTGCACGGCCTGAAATGCCTCAAAGCGGGCATCATAATCTGTATGTGGCACGTGAGAATCCTCACCCTGCTCCATACCTCTAATCTCGGGCTCCTCCGCTGCCATGTTAGCCGCCTCTGCCTTGTCAGTCGCATCTTCCCTCTGTCTTTTATTCCCCGGCTCCCCCAAGCATGGGTCAACATCTTCGAGATATTGTCCTTTGTGAGAAGCCCTAGTGGCTCACGCTTGCGATCAACATCGTACTCTGGGCAACCGTGAGAAGTGCAGATCCTCGTGATGAGGGCAGGAAAAGGAAGTGAAAATCTCCAGGCAGTCTCCTTTGTTATCGCGAGCATCATCTCCAAAAATATTTTGGGCAAACTGATATCGCCCAAATCATGAAGCATGATGTGGATCAATGCTGCGTGCTTGTGACAAACCTCTGATTGGTTGTTCGTCACCATGAATGAGTGGACGTTGATGTAGTGTAGAAGTCTCGATAAGTCTGCCATTGTCGCCGAACGAAAAGCACCCTTCTTCCAAACCACGCTCGGCGCAAGGGCCTCTATCAACCTCGCATGCCCGAAAATATCGCTATCCAAGAAACTGACAGGATCCACGGGGTCTGGCACATCCATAAAAGCTGCCAAATCAGAACGACGGAGAGGTATCCGCACCCCACGGACCATGGCCTCATATGTAGTAGGGCCTTGCCCCCTCACCTCTACCAACATCGCATAAAACATACAGACAAGCTCTTCATTGATGCGCCCATTGGTAGCGAAAAAGGGATCCCATCCCTGTCGTCCCAACAATGCCCACGCCTCGTGTGGTGTGTGATCAAGGGTCCAAGCAAAGTGATAACCCATCGGTCGCTCGGATGTCTGAAAAATAGGCCTGATACCAATCTCGCTCCTGCTCACAGCGAAACCCCTCGACGCCCCCATTGGGCATGCACCTAGTGAATTTGTATTTTTTGATGTTTGCCATTTCAACCTACAAAATACTAATCAAGCAATACAAAAAAAATTGTAAGCACAATTAATGGTTAGTTAGCGTACGAGTTGAAATGGTGGGTGCACGTGCGCAAAACCGAGGGAAAAAATTCAACATTGCGATAAAAGTTGTCGGAATGCGACAAGGAGTGAAAATCACCCAAATGTGCGCCAAAAAATGGATTGAAAACTATTTGTGGCATTTCAACGAACACTTGGCATGCGCAATGTGCGACGAGGGTGAAAAATACCACTTTGAACCAACAAAGTAGCCCCATTCATGAACACAATCACAATGTAACATAAAAAATGTGTTCATGAATGGATATATAGCAATATTATGCAAGGAAAACAGTTGGAATAATAGAAAAAAGGGAGAGATCCACACACATTCAATATATGTCAAAAATTGGGTTAAACATGGAAAACATGACAAATTTCAACCAAAATCTGTAAATACAAAAGTTTAGAGGAAAGATTATACCTTGCAAGTGTAGAAAATGGTTGAGATTTGAAGGAAAATGTGGTGGGGGATTTAGGGCACGAAATTGGGAAGAAAAGAGAGAAAAAGAAATGAGGAGAAAGGGTAAAAAAATAGACATGCCTTGGCTTTTTACTCGTCGATCGATCGACCCTTGGGCTTCGATCGATCGATCAAGCAGTAAAAAGTCTACTGCATGCTGTTTTTTAAATGGGGGGGGGGGGATGCAATTAGGTGTATAGGGGGGGGGGGGGGAATATGTAAAAATTAATATATTTAAGCATATATATAGTATATATAAGTATAAGAAAATAAAAATACAAAGAAAAAAAATAAAAATAAAAATAAAAATAAAAATAAAAAGTAAAAATAAAAATAAAAATAAAAATAAAAATAAAAATAAAAATAAAAATAAAATAAAAAAACAAAGAATTGGGCTAAGTATGCACATACCTACACATATACTAACCAAAAAATGAAAAATATGTACAACAATCAACACACACGCATGTTCACAAAGAAATGAAAAATAACATAAAATAAAAAAGAAAAACAAATGCAAATGCGTGAGGATGAGTGTGTGAAAAATAAAGAAAATTATTTTTGTGACTTTTTTCATTGTTTTCTTAATAAGTGTGTGTCGGGGCGCATAGTCTCCGCAAATTCAAGTCCATTGAACCTACAAAAGAGTTAGAACCACGCATACAAAAAGAAATAAAAAGAGATTAACTAATTACACTAGGCTAAATTAAGAAAAAAAATAAAGATGAAGAAGTTAGTATATACAACCTACACATAGGAATCCTAATTAGCTATATACTAAGAGTTGAAATTTTTTAGGGTCCATCCAAAACACAATTTGAATTTAACGGATCAACGGTGGACCCTCCCGAACATGCATGCCTCCCGAAAAATAGGAATTCTGTTCAAACGACGGAAGGCATGTGTAAGGCGATCAAAGTGAACCATCCCCAATTGAAACTTTGGGAGGGAGGATGGGGGATTTGGATAGGACGGGCGATAAATACACGTGTGGGCCTAGAAAAATTGAATCATCTCCCAAGTATTTTAAAGTTGGAATGGGAGGCGGCGCACATGAGGGCAAAGATGCCGTCATGGAAAGCGGCTCGAGCGAGTACTCCTTGTCGGTGAAAGAGTTTGGAACTAAAAAAGTTTTGAACCGATTCATCGGGGTACTAGAATTGGTGTGACAGTATAGAATAAAGATGGGGATGAAAAAAATTCAATCTCAGGCGATGAGTGATCATCGCCGAAAGATTGAATTTCGGAAGAAATAGGATCGTTTACAATGAAACTTTCTTCTTTGAAAATCAAAGAAGAAACGAATTCATTGCAAATGGATACTAGGCCCGTTTCATCCTCATTTTCATTCTCTACTATACCATGGGTCAAGTCAAGGATGATTTGTTCCAAAGTACGAGCGAAGTCCTCATTTGGTTCAAAACAGTCCTCGACTACGAAAATCTCCGAAGAAAAGTCATTTTCGGATTCAAATAGTAAATCCAACTCGTGCTCCCAATAAAGATTTTCTTCCCGATAACGATTCTCAATCCTCTCATTTTCAAGCATGCGCAATCCCTCACCGAAAGTCATAGGGCGAGGAGCGAATTCTTGGAAATGGAAAGTTTGGAAATTGTTCTCGGGACTACAATCAAAATCATTAACATAAGAATTTTGAAAATGATTACAATTTGATTCAAAATTCTTATCATAAGGATCTTCACGCCCAAAATTGATGTAATCCAAACTTTGACTTTCGTAATACTCACCCAATGTCATTTTAGATGTTGCAACTTTTTAGGATTGCAACTATTGACCAAAAGTTATAGGTTTACCGAAATTTTGAGAGTTATCATTAGGATTCCCAGAAAAGTTAGAATAAGACATGCTTACCCCAACAAAGGCTCGAGAGGACAAATTCCATAAAGCAATGTGCGACGGGAGAATTCAAGCGTTTCTAGGCGCTCAAATGTAGCAGTCCTGCAAAAAAGGTTAAAACAAAGAATACAAATATAAAAGAAAGAATACTACGAACTAATAAGACAATTACAATCTAAAGCAAAACAGTCCCCGACAACGGAACCATTTGATAGACCGGGTTTTATCGCGGCGCGAGAGTCACCTACGCGCCGATCATTTTATATTCGACTCACCGACTCTACACAAAAACCTAAGTTATGACTCTACTTGCGATACAAGTACATCGGTAAGTCGGGTATCGAATCCATAGAGAATGTTTGATAGATCGTAACAGATTATTAATCCAGGAATAAAAGTGTAAAAGGGTGATGTGTGCTAGGAAATAAAAGAAAATAATAAGTTAAGTCTAAATAAAAGTAAAGCGAGGATCGGGATATCGTCAAACCATACGGCTCGAAACAACTATTAGTCAGAATTTCGGCTCGAGAGCAATTTATTCGAGCATTATCAATTAATCATAAACATCCCACAATAAGGAATTTAAGCCAAAGTTGCGAGATTAAACATTTAACCGAAAATGGTCGCACGCGGATTAAACTCGGATTATCGCTATAAACACTAACGTTGCATGACAAAGAAAGTTAAACGCGTAATAATCCGACTTTAATACGTGCAGGTTCAATTAAACACAATTCTGCACAAAACCTAATTTTCGGAGCTCGGGGCCCGTTAATGGCGGAATGACATCCTGACCCTATTTATCTAGGGCCATATGATGATTAACTAAATTATAAGGAATTAAACTAGGAAAGCAAGTAATAAAGCAATTAAACTAATTAACAAAGCATAGAAATTATTCTACAAAGCAAGAAATCAACAGGAATAATTGTATAAATGGAGATGGAAGAGGAAAGTTCAGCATACACAACCCATATGGTTGTCAACCCAAAGAGAAATGAAGCCAAGCTCTCCAAACCCATAAACCCTAGGCTAAACTAAAAAAACTGAATATATCTAAGTGTACCTGATATTATAAGAAAATTGGGTTATATAGTAAGTTGGAATAAAAGAAAAGAAGAAAGAAAAGAACGCAAAATATCTGCAGAAATAGGGGATCGATCGATCGACCCCTTTGGTCGATCGATCGACTGTTGAAATCGTGGAAAAAAACTGAAGGATCGATCGATCGATCAAGTAGGGCAGAACCTCCTTTCCTCCTGTTTTGATGTAAATGCTTTTCTCCTCTGCTAAAATAGCTGTAACTTCTTTATTCGGGATCGGAATCGTGCACCATTCATGGCCACACGAAGCTTGCAAGGAGAGATACAACTTTCATGAGATGTCAGGCTAGGTGCCCAAACTGTGAATTGACCGGATGGCCCTTGAACATACGAATGCATATGGGACTTGAGCGGAATGCGTCCGAACTCCATTCTTAGTACCTAAATACCTACAAAAGTCCAATTATACCTCATATAGCATGTTAACAATATAAACCGAGGTTGTCTGGTTAACGGACTTAAATATAGAGATTAAGGTACCCAAAGGGGCTAAAATGCATAGGTTCGACGGATGAAATACGCAATATTTGCGTATTATCAGTGATAGTGGTGGGTTGCATTGTTAAACCAGGTTCACTAGCATTCTCAGTTTCATTATCGCTCCTATGTGTCCTAACCATGATAAACACATATGAAACACTAATGTACCACCGATCTTGACAATTTTTTTAGCTTAGTTAGTTGGTTGGTGTGTGTGTGTGTGTGTATTTTAGTGCTTGCGAGTGTGCTAGGCAAAGTTATAGCCTTTCCAACCAATTGATTATCTCAGTGTGTGATAATCGAGCGATTGAGTACCGTCCAATGCTTCAACTGAGAAGACTTTTTAGTGAGTGCCCAAAAAGTTTGAGTAACTAAAACAAACTAGGACTAAGGAAAAACTTGGAAAATGAAGAAATACAAATGAAAGGAAAGTTCGAGGTAATCGAGACAGTGGAATGAAATGACTTAATACTAAATTAATTTAAAGTTGAAATAAGTAAAATAATTTACACTAAGGAATGTAAAATAACTTACATTAAGAAACGTAAGGAAAATTTAAATGTAAAGGCAATGGAACTTTTTCATAAATCTGAAAGATAATTATATCAAATTTACTTTACAAACTATTTCGACGAAGAAATATTAAACTATGCTAGATAAACTTTAACTAAAGAACAAAAAATAAAATAAAATAATTAAATGAGTAAAACCAGCCGTTTGGATGGAGAGTACTTCTTTTAATTGTCCTTGAGTTGCTTATTTATAGAATCATTTGCTATGCAACTGTTACTATAATTACTGGGTGGTTACCCATTTGAATATCCCGCCTAGGCACATTTACGCTCCCAAAGCAATTATACGTGTGGTTGCCCCACATACAAGGTCTGGACAAGTGTCAATTGTTTGTTCAACCACTTGTATTAATTTTTCGTTTTATATTTCTTGTCTATCACAATCGATTTATTTTTCCACATGGTGTTACCCCCATTGGATGGTAATTATGTGGTGTAAATAGTGGGCCTCTCAAAATTTACCCCAAAATGCTACGGTTTCACCCCAATTTTAACCCAATTTCCAATTCATTTTGTTCCAAAAAGTTTAGTAGATGTTTGAGCACTTTAAACTAACTTTATTAAGAGTTTAAAACATGTAATTATCATTTACATAATAAATACCAATCAAATCATGCACAAGAACACATGGAACATGAATAACCAAACACAAGAACTTAAAATGTTTTAACTTGATTTAATGATTTCAATTCCATAGTCCCAGTTGGTAATTCATATGTACAACATATTAATTTCTCAATTTCATAATTAATGTGCAATAATACCCACTTCCCAATTGACATATGAATGACTAAACCCAATTTAGCCCAAATCTCAACACAAGTTCCAATGGAAGAGAATCATGATTTAACATATGAACTTCTAACTCTTTAATGGATAATTTCAAATTTCCAAATTGAGATGAGGATGAATCACAATCAAGGTTTTAGATCAACACATCATTATATTCAATTTTACTCATAGATATCAATAACACTAATTTTCCCAATTTGATTAAAAAACCTTAGTTTACCCAAATCCTCTTGATAAATACGTATAATTCTCACCCAACTAAATAATCGATCATATATCCCTAATCCAAAATGATCACCAATTATTGTCCATACAAAAATTCACAATTTCAAGTCCCGGTTATCACTAGAATTCCTAAACTAACCAACAACTCAAAATGTGAACTTCAACATAATAATCATATTTTATAATCCCAATGTTCACACGTGCGTAGTTAAATCATTTGCATGCATTCTAAAATATGCTAATCTAATCAGAGTGATTAAAGAGAAGAATTATTGCATTAAGTATTAAAAATGAACCCAAATTGGTGTAGAACTTTATTTCCTCACATATTCCTTCTAATTATCCAAAACTTTCTTTTCAATGTATTCTTTCTCAAGCTTCCTTTCATTAATCCTTACATCTTTTCCCCTAAGTAGCCTCCAATCCCCCCTTTTCTCTCTACACTCTTACTAGGTTTAAGGTTTTTTAAAGTTTAAAGATGTGTTAATTTGAATTAGGGTAAGATTAACTTTCCTTTTATACGTTAAATCCTTAAATTTCAATTAACCCTAATTTTAAGTGGTCATGTGGACCCTAGAACCCGACTCAATTATGTTCAAACTCACTCCAATGGGTTACCCAACCCATATACGCATTTTCCCATCATGTTAGCGCTATCTAGGCCTCCAAAAAATACAATAAACCATACTCCAAAGATACAAATCAAAAGGTAACTCTAAAATAAACCATTTAACTTTTATAAAAATAATCCAACATGATATAAATGTCCAATTAATTTTATTACAAAAAATTATTCCATTTAAGTTTATTAAAATATTCAATTAAAATAATTAAAATAATTATTCTAAATTTCCACTTAACTTTTGTTATTTAAATTCTCGAGGGTATTACATGGACAAATGCATACCCAACCTGTTGGCGGAAATACCACTCTCCCAAGTACCAAATATGAACGTTGTCACCCATTAATAAAACATCCATATGTCTTAATGTGATATGAGACTACACCACGTCCTCCATAACAAAGTGTTGGTTCCCAACCCATGATTTCCACACAATATAGGGTCCTTATCTCCAACTGCCCTCGTGTCGTCATGAGATTGTGATGAACTTCGCTTACTACGATTTTCTATGATTCTGTCCCCATGACAGAGCACGAGGGAATATATCAATGTTCACATGACCCTCTTTCACTAACGAGTGAATACAACATAGGTACTCGAACCACCAAAATTGAAAATCAATTTCAATACACAGTTATTTAAATCAATTTAATCCTTCTAAATATTAAACGGGGAATTTAAATATAACTGTTGGATCCAGGTAAAGCCGTTTATCTACGATGACTAGTGAATAACTCGCTATAAGGTGCCTTGTTGGCATGCAACATCAAGCCTGCTGTATAGATGGGCCATAATAATGCCACCCCAGTCAAATATACTTATATCTCCCAAATCTATTAGTAGGGCCACCCATCCAATCTTAATAACACTGTTGCTAGTTGTGAAGAATAATTGACCAAAAGTGTAGAAAAGAATTTTTCACACGTCGACATCTCAATTTGTGGATGGCCTATATTCATCGATAAACCTTTTATGCTTGAAAAATTATGCCAGTTGAATCGTGTTGCTTGGAACATATGCCTGTTCTAGTAGATGCAGATACTGCTGAGCATACTGGAACGTCTCCAGGCCACTACCGAATGGCACAATCTCCCAACGGTCGACCTCCAAGCACGTCAGCATATTAACGTAAAGGGGGTAAAAACAACATCCCCAAATAGAAAGTGAAATGTGTGAGTCGTATCCCATGACCTCTCTAACAAAGCAATGGCAATGCCACGATCAATGCGAGAGTAGGACATACTGATTATGTTCCAAAAAATGGTTTCCTCAAAAGATGTTACAATTTAACCGCAATCATCACCCCCTCACCGACTCATATCATGCCACCATATGTAAACCGATCTCATGTAATACCACAATTTCACATCAATAATTTCCTAATAAATATAATTAAAAGTCTAAAATGAAAATTCAATAATGAACCATGTAAGTACCTTGTTCACCCAAATCCTGACGACCAATGTGTCTCTGGTGAACTTGTTAAGGGAGGCACTTACATAATGTCTTTCCCGTCAGATAATACAAAATAATAAATGAAGTGATGAGTCATACGTGAAGACGACGTATCATGCAAATTGGTGTGCTATTTGCATACAAATCTCCTCATTTGATCGAGGGGGATTTAGGAGGTGATTAACATAGTTTGAGATAGTTTTAGGTTGGAGAGAAGGTAGGGCGCCAGATGAAATGCCGCCCAACTATTGTTACTGAGTTTTATACAGTACACTCACGCGATAATCCAATAATCGAGGCAAGAAAGCACGCAATGACCCTGGGAGATGGTCTTAAAATACATAAAAGAAAATTAAAAAATATATATATATTTTTGTTATAGGGGTTGTTTGTTTTTGCTTTTTAAGTTTGGATATTAGTGTTTTTTTAAAGTATTAAAAGACTAACTATTATATTTACCTCTAAATAATTAAAAGGGACATTAGCAAATAAATTCCTTAACAGTCTATTTATACATGATCAATCCAAACGATAATCTTGTTGGTATTTTAAACCCATAAACTTTTTAATTAATTAACGAGACGTCCAAATGATACGATTACACTTATTAATGTAGGGACAATTACACTTATTAATGTAGATACAATTGCAATTATAACTCTATCTACACTAATAATTGTAACATACATGGATTTATTAAAAAAACTATTTTTAATTTGTTCTTATCATTAACTTTAAAATTAAAAATGAACAAATTCGTGAAACGGTAAAAGTAGCTCCTATAGAAGATAAATTGAGAGAAAATCGACTTAGATGGTTTGGACACGTCAAGCGTAGACCAATAGATGCTCCTGTAAGGAAAAGTGATTTAGTTAGTATTGATGGTAACCCAAGGGGTAGAGGTAGGGCTAAATTAACTTGGCGGGATATTATAAAAGATGACATGATATCATGTGGTTTAACCGAAGATATTGCACTGGATAGAATTGAATGGAAAAATAGGATTCATGTAGCCGACCTCAAATAATTGGGAAAAGGCTTTGTTGAGTTGAGTTTTTCTAAAATAATTATAAAAAAATCGATTAATCTATAACTCGACTATCCCATGTGGTGGCGTATATTATTCTTCATTAAATGTTTTTTTGGGCATATACCGAATAGTCCTTTGAACATTTTTTAATGCATATTTAGTTCAACCATTTTTACTTTGTTCTAAAAAATCTCATTACATAAAAACACTCAAAGTAAAAACACACGCAAATTCATTTACCCATTTCCCTCCACCCCTACCCTCCTTTGCTGGAGCTTTGGCAGCGCTCGTTGGAGCTTCGGATGTGGAGACGAGATAAAAGGTGTGAAAGAGTATCATTAGTGCGGAACTTTAAAAAAAAAAGAAAAAAAGAAAAAAAGAAAAAATTAAATAAATGATTCTCGGATGCATTGAACTAAAAATAAGTATTTACGTCAGGAGTATTACTAGTTTGAACCTTTTTTTAACCCGTAGAGAAAGGGTATAGCCCAACTCCTACACTGTCCAAAAGGCTTTATCAGGGGTTTAGCTCTCCCTCCCTTTCTCACCCTCTCTCCTATGTGAACTCCATCTTTATTCATGGAGGTTTTCAACCCCACAATCCCAAACAACCCTCAACTTCTCTCAAGAATTTCAATTTTCTCCCCCAAATCTTCCTTCACAACATGGAAACGGAAAAACCCATCAAGATTCACCATACCCACTTCCAAAATCCCTCTTTACCCCCACTTCCCACTCTCTGTACCCCTCCCCAACTCCAAAAAATTCCAAATTTCAGCTCATTTTGGCAAACCCACTAACCGCAGAAACTCCCTCAGAGAAAAACTCACTCAACAACAACAACAAAAACAACAACAGGTGAGTCAAAATCCAATTTTTTATGACCCCAATTCTGAATTTCAAAACCCACGTCATAATTTTAATATAGATAATAATAATAATAATAATAATAGCACTAGTTCTTTCTCAAAGTTAGAATCTCTAGGAGATTTTGATAATGTTGTTGAAGATATTGTGGACAGTGGTAGTGTAAAGGAATCAAAGTTGGAATCTTTAGGAGATTCTGCTAATGTTGGTAATGTGAAGGAATCAAAGTTGGAATCTTTAGGAGATTCTGCTTTGTTGAATCGATTGGAGAGTTGGGTTGATCAGTATAAGGAGGATTCGGAGGTTTGGGGTGTTGGGTCGGGTCCGATATTTACTGTTTTTCAGGATTCTGGAGGGAAGATTAAAAGGGTAGTAGTTAATGAGGATGAAATCTTGAGGAGAAGCGAAATTGAGCCGTCTTTGTATGAGAAAAGTGAACTAGAGGGTTTGACTGAAGTGAAATCGAAGATATCTCATGCAAGATTTTTGGCTCGAGAGACTGAGGTTGGGAATTGTTTGATTCCAAAGAGTAGTTCGGTGGCGAAATTTGTAGTTTATGGGGACAAATGGGGGTTTGTTAATGCGATCCGTGGTCTTACTCTTCAACGTGGTTTGTTTTCGAGATTTTCAAGAGTTGGGATCACGGTTTTGTGTGGTTTCTTTGTGTTTTGGGCATTGAAGACGTCTTTTTCGGGTAGCGAAAAGAAGGAAGAGTACTCAAATTTAGAGAAGGAAATGATGAGGAGAAAGATGAAAGCTAGAATGGAGCGAGAGAAATTGGTGGAGGGTAGTGTGGAAGTTATTCAAAACTCGAAGGAGCCTCAAATTGTGTCCATAGAAAGGCCTCAGATTGATAAGCAAGACCTTATGGATACCATTTTCAAAGCAAAGGCGTCAAATGATCAATTGACATTACAAGCATCTTCTAGTGGTCAAGATATTAAATCTACGGAGTTTGATAATAAAATTCAGGAGATTAGAGCAATGGCAAGGCGTGCACGAGAACTTGAGAAAAAAGATGCTTCGCCGGATGATAGTGATGAAGGCGATGATCAAACTATTGATAAGTTGCCCTTTGAAAAGAAAGATATCGATTCGAGCAAAATTGGAGGTCTTAATGGAAATATAAAATCTACATCTCTTGATGATCCAATGAGTGATGATACTAGATTTGATAGCAAAGTGGCTATGGTAGGAAATAGTGATACTCAAAATTTGGATATTTCAAAGGTGGAAGTTACAAATGATAGTGACAGCACAACACAAAATGCGAACGATAGTGAGTATATATTAGAATTATCAGACACAAACATGAATTCGAATGAAGTTAGCCAATCCTCTAAAACTCCGCAAACTCAATCACGTAAGCTTAAGAAAAATTCTGAAAAAGCGAAACCAAGGGTCATTCGATCGGTTAAGGAAGCAAGGGACTACCTTTCTCAAAAACGTGACAAACAAGAGAAAAATCAGGAACCCGAAGTTAGAACTTTTCGAGGAGGTGACACGTTTGTAAGTGTATGTGGTGAAAAGGGTGGTGATATAAACCAGGGGTTAGAGAAGAATGGAGTTGTTCCAACAAAAAATAATGATCCTAAATCTGTGAAGATTCTGAATCTGCCACACGAGGACGACAAAAAGATTCACCTTTCAACTTTAGTTGAGAAATCCAATTCTACATATGTAGAAAACGCTTCTAAAGATTCTACTTTCAAGACAAAGGGCACTGTTCCAACAAAGAATAATGAGGACCAGATACCCATGCCTTCCTTAGATCTTCGAAGCAATGGTGGGATTTCCGAGGCACTGCCGACAAATGCGGTTAAGGAGAATTGGCTGGAGAAAAATTTCCATGAATTTGATCCTATAATTAAAAAGATTGGAGTTGGGTTTCAAGATAATTACATGGTTGCAAAGGAGAAAGTTAATCAAGAGTTAGATTTAAATAAGGAGATGATACGGCCTAATTCTGATGAAGACGATGGTGAACTTGATTGGATGAAAGATGATAAGCTTAGAGAAATTGTGTTTCAAGTCCGGGAAAATGAGCTGATGGGTCGGGATCCCTTCTATTTGATGGATGCTGAAGATAAAGTTGCATTCTTTGAGGGCCTTGAGAAGAAAGTTGAGAAACAGAACGAGAAACTACAGAATCTTCATCAGTGGGTCCATTCAAATGTTGAAAACCTTGATTATGGAGCAGGTAGTTGATTTTCCTTTTTTTTTTAATTTACTCTGTTGTCTAGAGAAATATTGTTAAGACTACCTTCTCAAAAGTAAATTTTTGTGATTTATTGTAGAAGCTAATTGGTTTTTTGGGCCTATTGGTCGTGGTTCCCAATGAAGATATTTTTCGTGAAAACCCTTGTTTTTATGCATATTGGTGTGCGATGCCTGACGCTAATTTTATACACATACACCCCGCAAAGATATATTAGCATCCGCGTTGTTATTTCTCAGTTTTGCATAGATAATTTATGCTGTGTGACCGCACAGTAAAGTTTTTTTACTAAGCTCACCAAGTCTTAGGAATGTAAGACGCATTCTCTACCGTTTTTTTCTCTATGTTCTTTCTACGTGGTCTATTTTCCCATGTTTGTATTAATTGTTTTTCGTTCAGAAATTTGAAATTAGATTTGCAATGTGGTTTTACATTCCTATTAATTATCTTATCAATTAAGATTTGCTTTGAGTCGTATGGCACTACCCTATCATTTTCAAGTTTTAAAAACATAAATGCTAACCATGTCTATTACCTTTCCTGTAGATGGTATTAGTGTGCATGATCCACCTGAAAAAATTATACCCCGATGGAAAGGTCCACCAGTAAATACAAGTCCCGAGTTCCTCGATGACTATCGAGAACAAAGGAAGGCACTTGTTACCGAAAGCTCTAGAAATCCATCCCGTGAAATTACTCCCACAACCTCAGGGGGTTCTATTGAAAATACAAAACTCCAGGGTGGGGATTCGAAAGCTCCAAAGATCGTTATAGAAGGCAGTGATGGTTCAGTTAGAGCTGGAAAGAAATCAGGTAAAGAGTTCTGGCAACACACAAAGAAATGGTCCCGTGGTTTTGTGGAATCATATAATGCCGAGTCAGACCCGGAAATTAAAGAAGTTATGAAAGATATGGGGAAGGACTTGGATAGATGGATAACCGAGAAAGAAATAGAAGAAGCAGCTGATATAATGAATAAAATACCCGAGAGGGGACGAAAGTTCATTGATGAGAAGCTTAATAAGGTCAAAAGAGAAATGGAACTGTTTGGACCACAAGCTGTGATGAGTAAGTATAGTGAATATGCAGAAGAGAAGGAAGAAGATTACTTCTGGTGGCTCGATCTGCCCGTTGTACTGGTGAGTATATATGTTTCATCGACCCATTTTCATATCTTTTCATTCATATATGTTGATTATAGCATAACTGTTCCTAACCCAAGGTAAGCAAGGTGGCTGCGTAAAATGTCATGCATACAAAAATGGAGATATTTTTGCCAAAACCATGCTCCTTTGTTATATGTGTGTATATATATATATATAGTTTACCCCTGGGATAATTCAGTATTTAGTCTTACTCTCTACATGCTCATTAATTAGAATCCCCCCGGCATGCAACAGATAATGCAAAAGATACAGGTGCGTTGATGCACATGCGCAGCACAGGGGATATTAGTCTAATTAGTGAACATGTAAATGGGTTAAATCTAAAAGCTGAATTAGCTCAGGGGAAGTTGAAAAACCCTATTTTTTATTTATTTTTTTCCGTTTGTATAGCCCAACAATTTTTTGGTCCATTTAAGATGCTATGAAGCACGAACACTTCGTTAGGGTTCCCGTTCCGGTATCGGATACGTATTGAATTCTCGGATACACGAATACCTTCTCAATACGTATCTAAGGTGTATCAAAATGTAAAAAATAAATTAAGATAAATAGCATAGTTGTCAGAATCTTACGATTTGCGATTTGTACGATTCGATTCGTACGATTCGATCCGATTCACATACTAATCGATACGAATCGGGAATAGAATCGGAGGGGTTCCAAAAATCGGGTTGAATCGGCTGATTCGGGGGTTGAATCGTGAATCACAGCGATTCATGTTTCTCGGAGGATGTTGGGTATTTTCAACCGACTTAATGCTCGTGATCGTTTTTTGTTCCTTTTAAAATAACCTTCAAAATATTTTATTATTAAAATAATAATAAGTCGGTACAAGCTTAAGTTACCCTTTGCGAAAGAGAGAGTGAGTGAAACACATAGTAGAACGAAATCTAAACTGCAATAACTTTTCTTCTTCTCTTCTAACCTGTTCGAAGTTGCGATTTTCTCTATTTCGTGTTGCAATCACTTTTTTCTTCTTCTCTTCTAACCCGTCTGAAGCTCTGATCGAGAGAGGGAGGTAGGTTTGCGTTCGATTAGAGCCATCTAATCTTGTATAAATTTTTTATAAGTTATGTTATATAGTATTGTTATTATAACGTATTTTTTATAGTGTTATGTTTAATCTTTATTTGTGTTATTATATTGTATAATATATTGTTGTGTTTAAATTTGGACATTGTGGATGGTGGCATTGTTAAAATTTGGTCATAATTTGGACGTGCAAGTTCATTTTGTTGATTATATTTTAATGTAATCATGTCTTATAATTGGTTTTGGGTCATAGTATGTTTTATTACATATTCTTAATTTGTTCTCTTTGCATTTATATATTATTTCCTATATATTTTACGTCTATACCGATTCTTACGATTCGATTCACGGTTCACGATTTGATTCACGATTTGACAACTATGATAAATAGACGCGTATCCTTTATGTATACATGTATCCTATCCACGTGTCGTGATCATAGTTGTCAAAATCGTCCGATTCGCGATTCGAATCGGACGATTCGATTCGATTCAGTACCAAAACGATTCGAATCAACCTTCGAATCGCAAATGTCTAAAGAATCGGACCGAATCGGCGATTCACGATTCGAATCTTCCGATTCGGGTCCGATTCGGTCCGATTCACGATTCGGTCCGATTCACTTTTTTTTTTTTTTTTTTTTTTTTTTTTTTTTTCGCGATTTTTTTACATTAAATTAATATATAGGCTCTTTATGATATATATATATTTGTTTTATGTAGGGTGTTTTAAATTAATATGTAGGCTGTTTTATGAAATATTTTTGTTTTTTACATTTTTAAGCTTAAAATGGATGAGAACATGTACTACGGTTAATTTTTGTGATATATTTTGGTATATTATCATGTGCTATGATTAGTTTTTTGTCATATTACGCTTAATTACCAATTCTATAGTGTTAAATTCCATTTACATATGTTTTACTACGTTTTTATCGTTTGGTTCCGATTCGACCGATACGATTCACGATTCGATTCACGATTCGGGGGGTAAACGATTCACGATACGATTCGCGATTTGACAACTATGGTCGTGATCTAATTTTTTTTTTTGATATTCCTCAAAGGATAGGGTAAGATACTTGGGAGATACAGCGGAGCACTAGCGTACTTTTTTAATGAGGTCATTTAAATTTTTTAAAAACTCGTCTCATATATATTTATAATATATATACTATGCCCAAAATAAGTCTTTTATCTCATTAAAAATAGGATAGAAAATCATGAACTAAACCAATATGATATGTAAACAAACTAGCAATGTCCAAACATTTATGATAAATATTGACTTCTTGTTTTATGCTTTAGACAATTGTTACTGACTTACCTTGTGGTGAGTATATATGTTTTTATAGTCAGGCTCTTGTACATACCAAAAGGTACATACCAACGATGCATACGGCTGACGCGGACCCATTTTATAAATGATTTTGAGTTGAGTTTTTTTATATGATGTTTAAACATTTCAATAGCCCTATATAAAAAAAAATCAACTGAAATTAATGTTTTTTGCTATTTTAAAAAAATAGGTCAAACTTTTGCAGCTTTTAAAGTGCTTTAAAAGGTGCGAAAGTTTGACCGATTTTTTTAAAATAGCAAAAAACGTTTTGAGTTGATTTTTTTATATGGGCCTATTGAAATGTTTAAACATCATATAAAAAAATTCATCCGAACAATAATATTTTTACTATTTTAAAAAATTGGTATGTATCGTTAGTATGTACAGGAGACTCTCACATGTTTTTATGCTTCCTAGCCCAGATGTTTTAAACTAAATGCAATATAAAGGCCCAACTACAAAGCCGTCAAAAGTTCAAAACCTGTCAAGTGTAATAATGTCGCTCTTTTGCTACCCTAGTCTCGCATCTGTAAACGATACTTTTTAATGAAAATATATGTGATCACTGCTTCACTTTGTTAAATTTTTTGTGTCTATATCTTATGTGTCTATACAACGGCCCGTGATCATGATCCACCTTGGGCCCCCAAGGCTCACGGCTGGACCTTACCATAATTTGTGTCTCTGTGTTGGGTCTGACACTTGTACATTTTGTTAGGCTCGCATTGCAAGTTGAAGAATTTATCATGTGCTCTGGTTACATATATATACAGATTGAAGAATATGTCATTTATGTACCTTTTGTTTTCCAGTGCATTGAATTATACACAAATCAACAAGGGGACCAGAATATTGGATTTTATTCCCTGGAGATGGCTGCAGATCTTGAATTGGATCCAAAGCCGTATCATGTCATTGCTTTTGAGGATGCTGGCGATTGCAAGAATCTTTGCTATATTATACAGGCTCATATGGAAATGCTTGGAAATGGCAATGCCTTTGTTGTTGCACAACCACCTAAGGTGATTAATCTAAGGGTTATTTGTATAGTTGTTACTATCACACATATGTGTTACATGTAGTACAATATGATACAACAACACTATCTTAGCCTTATCAGTCTGTATTGGTCTGAATCTGTTTTTATTGTTCTGTTTTTTTTTTTGTTTTCTTATAAAAAAGTATGCAAATGAATAATCATTTTGTTTATTATATTCCGTCTTTTTTATAGTTTTATTCTGATATTCTTATAAGGACGGAATGATAGTTGGATTGAATGCACTGTTTATTTATTTTATTTTTATTATCATAAAAGCAAAGTCTTACCATTAGACGATGTAATCATGTCCTAAGATTGGTTTAGACTATAATATATTCGTATTAATTATTATAATGTCTTCTCTATACATTTATGTGTTTTTTACAATATTTTTACATTTTGCATTGTATCTCTCTTTTTTTTTGAACAATTTTTGCATTATATCTCTTACAATACACTATGCAATACACGAGTTGATTAGTTTGGTTATTTGGCCGCTGGTTCCTATTTATTTTGTGAATTAAATTCAGGGATTTTGTGAATTTATGACTCCTCAACTTTTCCATTCCACATATAGGACGAGTAGCATTTTAATTCCACTTTTGGTCCCTAAAAATTACATTTTGCATTTGGGCCAGTGACGCTGTGACCTCACCGATGAAGGGGGCATTAAGGAAAAATAAAAAATAGGGACCATTTATGTAAAAAAAAAAAAAATTGAGTGTCCTAAAAGCATAACCACTCATATTTTAAGTTCTATTTTTACAATATCTATTAAATTTACAGTTATTTGGCCTTTGACTCCCATTTATTTGCAAAGTTAAGTTTGCCACCAGCAATTTTCATTTATATCCTTTGGCCGTTATATGAACGGACTCTATACCTAATTCCTTCTTCAGATGATAAGTCTTGTTAATTCTGAACTCTTTTTTATCCACTATGTAGGATTGTTTTCGGGAAGCCAAAGCAAATGGTTTTAATGTAACAGTCATCAGGAAAGGTGAGCTGAAGCTCAATGTGGACCAAACACTTGAAGAGGTAGAGGAACAAATTACTGATATTGGGAGCAAGATATACCATGATAAAATCATGAAGGGTCGTTCTGTGGACATAAGCACGTTAATGAAGGGTGTATTTGGTGCCAAAAAACCAACCAAGAGGTAACTTATAAACCTTAAAGGCCTTTTCCAAAATTCAGCTGTGAAAGATGGTATCGTTCTACTTCATCTTGCACTGCTGGGATATTTGTGTGCTCGTGTGTGTTTGTTTGTTTAAATTATACTCATCGGTCATTTGGGTGGAAAGCAAACTAAATATTTGTGCTCTTTTCACGGGGCCTTCTGTTTTCAGGAAAAGGTCAAGGCGGAAGCTGAAGAAGCCTAACAAACGCTGAATGGTACTACTTTAAGATGCCAACTCATTGGTTGACTTCATAGTAGGTATTATCTTGCTCTAGAGTGCATTGCATTCTTTTCCATGGAAAATCTACTTTTAACTCTTGTTTTACCATTGCAGTGCTCAATTGCATCTATATTTTATGTAAATATACAGTAGTCTTAAGTGTGACACACGTTCCATCTTTTTCTTATCTATCTTGGAAAACATTTCTTACCCACCCTCAAAGAATAAGATTAAATGGAAAATTGGGAAAGTAAGTGAACGCCTTGCCATCTTTTCCCCTTCCTTTTTCATAAAAATGAACTGTTTTTTCCCCCAACTTTTCATGATAATAAGGCAACTAGGATATGAGTTGCCTTTGATTTCATCTATTGTTGTCTTTTATATTTTTAAGTTATGCATATTTTGGTTTCATAATGGATTTGAAAACAATTTTGCAGTTACAATTGATGTGAATGAGAAATTATGGGCTATTTTTAGTATTTTTAGGGTTTTATTGTATTTTTGTTAGTTTCATTTATTAGATGTATTTTCTTGTATTAGTTGTTTTGTTAGTATTTAGAAGAAGGAAGGTTATTGGCCCTTAGGGACATAAATGTAATTAGATTCTTAGATTAGAGGCCAAGCAACCTCCTTCCTATAAATACCCCTTATGTATACTCATTTGAGTCATTCCTTGATTTTGAGATATTGTGATTTGAGAGTGTTTAGAGAGAGATTATATTTTCTTGCTCCCATTTGACGTCATTTACGTCAATTGGTATCAGAGGCTAGTCGCTTCACCCGTTGTTGTTGTTGTAAAACAAAAACTCGTAAACAACGTCATGGTGGGTTCAAGAAAAGATGAACACCTCCGACGAAAACACTTTCAATCAAATCTTGGAGGCCCTCAACCGATTGACAACCCGATTAGATGCGATCGACGCACGAAATTCTCCACCCACCACCATTAACCCTAACCCTAATTCAGGAAACCAAAACCCTAACCCCCCAAACCCATCTAACCACGCTTCCGCAATCATTTCCACCCTTTTACCCCCAAAAAACCCTAGCTCTAGCCCCATTTATCTCCAAACCACCATCCCACCCCCCCACCACCTCAAACTGCTCCCCAAACAACCCCTATCCTATCTCTACACCAAGAAAATCAAAACCCTAACCATATTTCCCCCACCACCGCATCAACAAACACCTCTCCATCACAAACCATTGGCGGAATAGCTCAAAAACCACCCAAGGCAGGCCGAAACTGCCTGTACCAGTTCCGGCCAGCCACAATACCACATCCCGACCCTAGCTTGACTCCAAACTCCACCGATCCAAGGCCGATCGTACCCCAGCCTACCGGAAATCAAGTCTCGACCACGGGTTATAACCTCCGAAGCAGGACGACCTATATTCAAGGCCAAACAGGCCTGATTCAGCCGCTAGCTGCCTTGAACACAACCACTGCCTTCTAGCGAGCCCACCGAGGTATAGACGATCCTACCGAGGGTCGTCCAACACCTTTGGTTCATTCCGAGATCCCACCGGTGGTCGGAAACACTTTTCCAACCCTCATAGCAGCCGATCAAGGCAAAACACCCTCCGATCGAAACCAGCAAGTCCTGATTGAACCCTCCAGCCTTCATCCGGCACCATCAAGGCCATACGAGCAGTTTTTAGTCTCCAAAAGTCCCGATGACCTATGATTTTGGACAGCATTTCAGATTAGGCTCCGCCCAGTGATTCCGCCCTATTTCAGTGTTGAAAAGCCCCGGCGAACCCCTGTTTTCCCTCAACAAAGCAGGTCTGACATTGGACATGACTTCCGACCAAAATCCAGCCATAAAAAAATCTGTTTCAGTGGAGGAAACCCTAGAGCAGCCCTGTCATCCCCTACTCCATGGTCGGATTCAAGAACCGCTGTTTCTTTACCAAGATCCACCCAAAAGTGTTCAAGAAACCTCCTCCCGCAACTTCACTCCAATTTCAGCCCATCCCCCCCCAATAAATACCCCTTATGTATACTCATTTGAGTCATTCCTTGATTTTGAGATATTGTGATTTGAGAGTGTTTAGAGAGAGATTATCTTTTCTTGCTCCCATTTGACGTCATTTACGTCAATTGGTATCAGAGGCTAGTCGCTTCACCCGTTGTTGTTGTTGTAAAACAAAAACTCATAAACAACGTCATGGTGGGTTCAAGAAAAGATGAACACCTCCGACGAAAACACTTTCAATCAAATCTTGGAGGCCCTCAACCGATTGACAACCCGATTAGATGCGATCGACGCACGAAATTCTCCACCCACCACCATTAACCCTAACCCTAATTCAGGAAACCAAAACCCTAACCCCCCAAACCCATCTAACCTCGCTTCCGCAATCATTTCCACCCTTTTACCCCCAAAAAACCCTAGCCCTAGCCCCATTTATCTCCAAACCACCATCCCACCCCCCCACCACCTCAAACTGCTCCCCAAACAACCCCTATCCTATCTCTACACCAAGAAAATCAAAACCCTAACCATATTTCCCCCACCACCGCATCAACAAACACCTCTCCATCACAAACCATTGGCGGAATAGCTCAAAAATCACCCAAGGCAGGCCGAAACTGCCTGTACCAGTTCCGGCCAGCCACAATACCACATCCCGACCCTAGCTTGACTCCAAACTCCACCGATCCAAGGCCGATCGTACCCCAGCCTACCGGAAATCAAGTCTCGACCACGGGTTATAACCTCCGAAGCAGGACGACCTATATTCAAGGCCAAACAGGCCTGATTCAGCCGCTAGCTGCCTTGAACACAACCACTGCCTTCCAGCGAGCCCACCGAGGTATAGACGATCCTACCGAGGGTCGTCCAACACCTTTGGTTCATTCCGAGATCCCACCGGTGGTCGGAAACACTTTTCCAACCCTCATAGCAGCCGATCAAGGCAAAACACCCTCCAATCGAAACCAGCAGGTCCTGATTGAACCCTCCAGCCTTCATCCGGCACCATCAAGGCCATACGAGCAGTTTTCAGTCTCCAAAAGTCCCGATGACCTATGATTCTGGACAGCATTTCAGATTAGGCTCCGCCCAGTGATTCCGCCCTATTTCAGTGTTGAAAAGCCCCGGCGAACCCCTGTTTTCCCTCAACAAAGCAGGTCTGACATTGGACATGACTTCCGACCAAAATCCAGCCATAAAAAAATCTGTTTCAGTGGAGGAAACCCTAGAGCAGCCATGTCATCCCCTTCTTCATGGTCGGATTCAAGAACCGCTGTTTCTTTACCAAGATCCACCCAAAAGTGTTCAAGAAACCTCCTCCCGCAACTTCACTCCAATTTCAGCCCATCCCCCCCCCCCCAATCCTTTCAAGAACAAATGCAAGAACTAGGGTTTGTCAACAAAACCTTGATTTTTGACCCCGAGGGTAAATAATTTTGATGATTGGCATGCGCGGCATGAGGAAGGAGATGAAGCCGCAACAATTCAAGAAATTTCCTCCTATTTTCAGGAAATTACGTTTTGGCCCCTCAAGTTTTGTCTCTTCCGCAATTTTGACAATTTTTGCATTCGACCTCAACTTTAAAGTTCGAGGACGAGCTTTTTTGAAGGCGGAGAGGATGCTGTGAATGAGAAATTAGGGTCTATTTTTAGTATTTTTAGGGTTTTATTGTATTTTTGTTAGTTTCTTTTATTTCCTTTATTAGATGTATTTTCTTGTATTAGTTGTTTTGTTAGTATTTAGAAGAAAAAAGGTTATTGGCCCTTAGGGACATAAATGTAATTAGATTCTTAGCTTAGAGGCCAAGCAACCTCCTTCCTATAAATACCCCTTAGGTAGACTCATTTAAGTCATTGCTTGATTTTGAGATATTGTGATTTGAGAGAGTTTAGAGAGAGATTATCTTTTCTTGCTCCCATTTGACGTCATTTACGTCAACAACACTTAGATTGTCCCACTATGCACTTTGTTTCAAGTCGTGTTACTAGTGTTCATGGCATGAGTGAAGGGTATATTTATAATCAGTCTTATATGTGGCGGTCTCTTTCTCTCTTTAAAGAAAAACTCTCAAGTAAATAATTCATTAGAATAAGGAAAACAAGGATGAGTGAGCCCACCTCCAAGGCTACAAATTGGGACTTACAAAATGACCCAATCCATATACATGCAAGATAATGAACAATAACAAACAAGTAACTAGGAAGTCGGCCTTATAAAGTAAACTCTAAACCACCATTAAATGTTCAGGTTTTCAATGCTTGGCACTTAAATATGAGTGCCCCATGTTTTGGTAATATTACCATAGTTTTGATTGCTAATAAATTCTAGGTTGAATTAGTACCTTCTTTCTTCCTCCTTTTGTTATTCTAAACTCAACCCTATAGTGTAATCGATTTTCCTGCTACTATTAACACCATATAAGGCAATCACGTGTCAATGACTATGAGTGTAATTGATGTCATGAGGATCTGGGAGTGATTCGTGAGGCATTGTCAGTCTTTCTAGATGAAGCACTTGTTGTGGTTAGCTCAAAACAGGAGAGGGAGGGGGGGGGGGGGGGTAGGCCTGTCAACGGGTCGGAGCCGGGTCGGGTTTATGGAGATCCAGATCCGTGTAATCGGATCTTCATCGGGTCTACAATATTGGATCCAGACCCGGATCCGTTATGCTCTTCGGGTCTCGGATTCGGGTCCGGGTCTGCCAAATATATACATTTATTTTATATTATACCCCTTCTTTATTTTTTAATTTTAAATTAAAATATTTTGTAATGTATTATAGAATATTATTAGTATAAATAATACATATATTATTTATATTTATTATATACATAAATATATATTTTGATATATATTACTTACATGTTATATTGATAAGATATATTTATAAATATATATAAATTTATAGTATATGTATATATATTTAAAAAATAATAATGTAAAATCCGGGTCGGGTCTTCGGGTCCAGGTCTTATATAATATCCAGACCCTACCCGTTTATTAAACGGGTCTTCGGGTCCAAAAAAATAGCTCAGACCCTATTATACGGATCGGGTCCGGGTCCAGACCCGACCCATTGACCGCCCTAGCTAGGGGTATAGAGGAGAGAGAGAGAGAGTGGATAAGCAACCCCCCCCCCCCCCCCCCACCCCACATATATATATGGAAAATGATAACATGTGCCCTTAGGGCACATGTTTTGAGGCTAGTAAGTATGTCAGCTCTACATTAGGTGCCCTATTAAGCTTATGTCAAAATCTTGTTATTTGTATTTTAAGGTTTTTAGTGTGCGCCCTTACAGAACATGTTATCAGTACCCCTATATATATATATATATATATATATATATATATGAGGATTCTCAAGTTTAGACTGAAAAATGAGATCAGCACCTACGGACCATTTTTTTAAATGGTAAAAAAAAATTTGGGTTGATTTTTTTATGTGGTTTTTAAACATTTCAGGATCCCCCCCAAAACAAAATAAGCTCAATATAATTTTTTTTGCTATTTAAAAAAAAAAGGGTCAATGTTTCACAGTTTTTATTGACCTGTTTTTTTTGGAATATTAAAAAAATCATTTTGAGTTGATTTTTTTTGTGCTGTGTGTCTGTCTCCCAGAAATGTTTAAAAACCACACAAAAAATACGAACCATTTTTCTTGTTTTTACCATTATATAAAAATGGTCTGTATGGTGCAGACTTAAAATTTGGTATAATTTGGTAATATGCAGACTTAAAATTTGGTATAATTTGGTATGGTGCAGACTTAAAATTTGGTCTGCACGAGAGAGGGCCTCTCTCTCTCTCTCTCCCTTTCTCTCAAGGGGTTAGTAATAGAATCACCATAAATTTAGATTAAAGCTCTAAATAGAACCAATGTTTAAAAAGGCGAGGCGAGGCGAGGCGAGGCGAGGGAAAACCGCCTCGAGGCTTAAGCCTCAGGCCATAAAATAGAGGCTTACGCCTTTTTGGATGAGGTGCAATGCCTCAAGGCGGTGAGGCGTACGCCTCTTATACGGGGCTTAAAAAAATGGAAAGAGAACACAGTTAAAAAAAAAAAAAACGTACATTAGAAATAAACCCTTCTATTATTCAAGTCCTACTTACTCTCTCTGCTCCGAAACCCTTCTCCTTCTCCGAAACCCTAATCCGGCCATCCTTCTCCTTCCATTCTTCAAGTCCGGCCCTCGGTAAGACCAAAACCCTTTAACTCTTCAACTCCGGCCCTAGTTTTTTACTAAAAACTGTTATACGAAAGTGTTTATGTTATTTGTTTTTTAGTTTTAGTAGATTTTTTTTTGTAAAAACTTTGGTTTTAAGTTTTTTTACCTTTTTTTTTTCCTGTAAAACCTTTTTTTTTTCTTCTGTTTTTTTCTGTTTTCTGTTTTTTTTCTTCTGTTTTTCTGTTATTTCCTATAAAAACTTTTATTTTTAGCTTAGCTTATAGTTTTACACTTTTTTTTGTTTTTTTCTGTTTCACAATATTTTAATAAAACTTGTTTCACAATATTTTTTAACTTGTTTTTTGTAATAACTTTGTTTTATATTTTTTTTTTTGTAGTTGAATTATGGCTAGAAAGGATCCCGCTTGGAAATATGGTACGGAGGTTGATAATGGGAAAGGATATGTCTATATCCAATGTAAGTTTTGCAATAAAGTTATAAAGGGGGGTGTCAAACGAATGAAAGATCATCTTGCGGGAACGAAAAAAAATGTTCGAGAATGTGATAGAGTTCCTACGGATGTGAGACAGGAAATGGCGGATTTCTTGAAAAATAAAATCTTTGAAAAAGATGTGGCCCGAAGAAAATCCGAGGAACATATTGGGAGTGATGCGTATTTTACAAGTTCAAAAGATGGTTCAAGTATGGGTAGTACGGCTAGGGGGATTAGGGGACCCATGGATAGGTTTTTAGTTGATCTTGATGATGAGGGTTGTGATGATCACTTCAAAAAAGGGTTAGTATTCACAATTGTCTTTTTTACATTAAATAATTATTTTAAAGAGTTAAAATAATTATATTTTATCTTATAGGTAAAGGAAAGGGGATCTTGGTAGATGAGGAAGATGAATTTGTTGATGTTGACTCGGGTGATGATGATGACGAGATGACCATTAGATATGATGATGATTCAATGGACGATCCTATTAGCGATGGTGATGATAGCGGCGATGAGGATGGATTAAATCCGCTTTTCAAGCCTTTGGATACGGATGATCCATTATTGTTTTAGTAGTAAGCTTGAGGGGATGCTTTGTTTTTCTATGTTTTTGTGATGAACAATATGTTTTTGTGATGAACAATATGGTAATGATGTAATGGAGATGAACTTTTAGTTTGATTGATTGATGGATTGAATGATTATGGACCCTTTTGCATCATTTAATGTGTTGGATTATTTTTTTGTGAAATTATTAGACTTTTTATATTTTTTTCGCTTTCTTTTTTTCTTTTCGGTGAGGCTTACGCCTCAAGCGCCTCGAGGCTTACGCCTCGCCTCGCCTCGCCTTTCGCCTTTTTAAACATTGAATAGAACACCCAATGATTTGTTGTAAGGGGAGTTTAAGGCAATGTGTGCTTGGAGTAAATGAACCAGCACACTTGTGAATGGTAACCAAAAGAATAAACAAACAGGCTAAATCTCTAAATTAAGGTGTATTTGAATGCTATTCCTAATGAGGTACACACCAAGCGGCCTTACCCCCATATATGGAGAGGCTGCTCCCATATTTCAAACCTGAGACTAATCGTAGCTTGGGCGAGGGTACTTGCCATCACAGGTACGACCTCTTTACTAGTAAAATAAAAAAAATAAAAATAAATTACAAGCGGATCGAAGATAAAAAATGATGGTTATGCCCTTCACAAGGTTCACATTACTCTCCCCTCCTTGAAAAGAGTTTGCCCTCAAACTTAAAGGGCTCTCCAATGGTGTCGGGATGAATGACATGGGTGATGAGTACCTGGTGCTCGATAGGTGTTTCATCAATCTCTTCGGCTTCTATATCCCTGTTGATTGCTACGAGAGCGGTCTTCCTCGTTGGACACATGGTTGCCTTGTGCCCCATTTGACCACGCACATAACAATTTATCACGACGGTCGGGGGTGGTGGATCCATGGCTCTATCTGGGCCAACAGTTGTCTGGGGAATGTGGAGCGCTTTGTTATGCCGATAGTACTCGTCAACACGTACTGCATATTCAATAGCACGCTGAAGAGTGGGGATACCTCGAAGTCCGAGCTCATGCCGGATGCGGTGTTGCAACCTAAGGATATAGCGACCTATACGCTGCTTTTCACTTTTTCGGAGTGCCGCACGAGTGCAAAGAAGGCAGAATTGCTTGGTGTATTCTCGCACGGAGGAAGCAGAGTGTCGAAGCTCTTGAACACGTGCGAACAAATCATGCGGGCATAAATGCGGTGTGCAAATGCTTGCGCATCTTGTGCCATGAACGGATGTCAATATTCCCCTTATCGTCGCGTTCACGCACTATGTTGTTCCACCGAACCTTCGCTAGCCCTTGCAACTTAGTGGCCACCAACTTCACGAATTTGTACCTAGAGATGTATTTGTGTTAAAAACCTTTTTCTATTGTGTCATGCCAGTCAACAAATGTGTCCGAATCTATATGACCATCAAATGTGGGGACATCGACATGCATGTCACCGTTAAGGCTCTTTTGAGGAGCCTAAGGACACGACTCAAGTGGTCGGGACCAATTTGCGCCTCATCCTCCTCTCCGGTGTCTCCTCATCATCGGATGACACATCTACTGTCCCTAATGCACACGACCAACGGCCACCTAGCTGATGTCATGCCGATTACCCCTTTGCTGCCTTGTTTTCAAGTGGTGGGGGCTTTTTGGGGCAATCGTTCACGAGGTGTCCTTTTTTGTAACAAATGAAATAATGTCGATGCTTGCGAGGGATGTAGGGAGTTACCTTGGGATAGCATAAGCGGTCAGGGTAGTGTCGGAGTCTCAATCAAGACAGGGGGATGAATAAACTCTGATCGGTACTCATCGGGTGGACCTGTGTTGAACAGCTCCACCTCTTCGTCATAGGAGGTGCCGGAAAAGTCATAAAAAATGACTGAACCAGCAGGTGGGGGTGGTTGTTGGACCCATTGTTGGACTCAGCCACCTCTCTCAATCCCATTGTCCTGGGTCTGTTGGGGTTGAGATTGTGGGGTCGGTGCTTACGGAACTCGTGGTGGGCGGACCTCAACAAGGACCACATTGGTCACAGAGGTGTTTGGAGCGTATCGGTGTCGATGGCGGTGGGATGCGTATGCATACCGGTGGACCCTTCTGGAGTTGGTGGTAGCCGTGAGCAGGAGGTGGTGGTTCCACAGGGCCTTTTCCTTTGTTGGCAGGAAGCGTCGTGGGCTGTTTTGGAGATATGAGTCACACTCGGTGAGAAGGTGGGTGGGTGAACGACTTTAGTTTGTTGATGAGGTTTTTGGCTTGGTCTAGAGGGTTCCCCACCTTCTGCGACAGCGGTGAGGCTTGGAGTAGGGCTTGCTTGGAGGTATGATGACTTCGGTTCAGGTTGGGGCTGATGGTTTGAGCCGGCTGAAGCAACAGTTGGTGGTTGGCCCTCAAGAGTAGAGTTCTGCGGAACTGCTGCCTCGGGGTTAAAGAAGGTCAGACTCTTGATTTCATCGAGCACTTGGCTCAATATGTCTTGTAACGATGAAACCCTTTTTTTTCATTTCAGCCGCGTGAGAATTCTTTTGGGGAGCTGTTGATGTGCAAGAGTTTTTTGTTAGGGATCCTACATAACAACACAGGTGAGCGAACGAGGCTCCGACAAACAAACAAAATCACTAATTACTTGTAAAATAACAAAAAGAAAATTACAAGAGAATCGAGGATAAAAATGATGGTTATGCCCTTCATAAGGTTCACATTACTTTGTCTCTTGAGTTGAAGTGTGATCCTTCGGAAGCCCTTTAGACCATATATATATATATATATATATATATATATATATATATATATAGGGTTCTGCTTTTGATCCCTCATTAATGAGATAGGAAGGGACTATCTCAGCGATGCTAGAAAGGACGGGTAGCCCTTCCAGCGACTGCAAGACAGCCAAATGACGGGCATCACTAACAGGAAACGGGACACGCAGTCCGACACGCATGTTGACACAATCTTTGAAAAAGTTTAGGACATGTACGTGGACTATTATTCTTATTTTTGTATATATTATTGAAATAAAAAATTAACATTGCTCAATAGTCCAAAAAATATAATACTTTAATCCCTTTAATTAAAAAAAAACACATTTGAATTGAAAAAAAAAATTTGAGCCAACTTTATTGTTAGGGGTTTATTATGTTATAGTCCTAGGAATGTGTTTGAGCTATGAGGCATTGACACGTGATGTGACACACGACCCAACACGACTCGATACGTTATTTTTGAAACTAGTAGGACACGGACACGAAAAATCAACATTCTTACAATAGTTTACACACAGTATGCAAAGCAATCACAACCGAAAATACCAAAAGTAAACTCTCAATATCATTCAATGAAAATAGTAAATGAGGATTACAAGGCATGAACTTAACCCTAATAATTAAAAAAAAAAAGGAATAGCAGTGATATATATAACTAAGACCTCTTATTTACTACCCCCCGAAAAGTGTGTGACCTGAACTTAGAGCGGCTCTTTGACATGGAGGATCATTATCATACAGCACGTTAACACGGATATTGCCTTGGGGGTTTTCGCTCTATAATTATTAAATGATAGCTTCTGTGCTCCTTGCCACCACAAAAGGGATCATCAAACCCATTGTCATCACGGGGAATGTCAACCCAGTGCACGGTCGACGAGGCCCATACAGTAGCAGGCAAGGGAGTGGAGCTTGCTGCCTGGGGATTAATGGAGGGCCTGTCGCGGGTTGCCTCGCCCAACATTTTTGCACAAAAAAGCACATACGCATCTTATGCAGAACAAAAAGGGGATCATGTGTATACCTACCCATGACTGATCAACACTCCGAGCTTCATCGTGCGCCGACCGCCTTGAGGTTGGCGCTTTAGTTGGCTCTTCCTCATCGGTCCCACTCAAATCATATTCCGTTAAAGGGAATGGTGTGGTTGATTAGTGCACTTCCGAGTTCGTTCACTCTGATTTTGATTCCCTTTAGGAGGAGCCATGGTGGGGACCGAACTTGCAAGGAGATTGGCCTGCTTGGGTCTGTTTGTATAATTTTTGAGTGGGCAACCCTTCAAATGAAAAAAATTTTAGGGGTCGAATTGCAATTTTCGAAAGGGGTTTGGAGATTTAAAAGTTTGGGGCTGGGTTTGTTATTTTCTGAAGTGAAAATTAAGGGTGTCGAGGGTGTAATATATGGCTTTTGAATAAATCTAATTGGCAGAAGTAACATTTGGGTAAGTTACAGGAAGTGATTTAAGTCCTTGTGCGTTGGGCAAGGTTGTATTTGGAAAAACCAGAGAAATGGGCTCATATGTTTGGATCGAGGGTTTAGATTTTTTTTTCTTTTCTTTTCGCTAACTGTTCAATGTGTTGGGGTGAGGGGGATGGGGTTCATAGTAACCCTAAGAAATTCAAGTTCACAACCAACGTAAGCAAGCTAGCTAACAATTTACGTGATACAGCAGAAGTAAATATACTCTATACAAGAATGCAGAACCCAATTAACCTCAAGTCTGACATTACACAGATTGCAATGAATAATTACAATGTCAAATCATATCATTCTCCAGACGCGAGGTGTACGCCTGTTTATAGGAGCAGTTGGTAAAAACACTGACTAACCTGGACACTCGATGAAAGCACCCCCAAGAGAAGAGGCTTGGTTTTACTTTTCTCAAGAGATGGAATAGAATCCCATGTAAAATTCAACACTTGATGTAGAAGTAACCTCTGATTTAGGTTAAAACCCCACTATTGTCTTGAAGACTTGAACTGAGAAAGATAAGAACTGTATTTAGTGTACCACATTAGTGCTCTCTAGGACTCTCATTCCTTCATATTCTTTCAAAAGTCATGAAGGCCCCTTCATAACCGAACTTGATAAAATGGTGCTTCTATATCCCAAATTTTTCATGTACCATTCTGTTTACTGAAAAACTCATGGAAGAGAAAGGTTCATTTAAGAGATGCCAAATTAGTTTGATATACAAGGCTTTGTTGGAGTGAGGGAGCTGTTGGCCTGTTATATCGATGAATACGCTGACTGTAAACGTTTTTCACGGAAAGTTCTTGTATGCAAATTCTTTGTTTACCCTAACCACCCCCCCCCCCCCCCCCCCCACACACACACACACACACACACACACATTTTTTAAGGCCAATGTCCAAAATATTGCGTAAACTGAAATTCATTTTAAGGCAAATATTTAGAATCAAACACTACTAAAAGTTGGAAAATTCCAAACATTCTTTACTTTTCAGGGAATATGTTGCAATTGAAGAGATCCAAAGGGTGTTTTTTATAGGAGCGGTTGAAAAAATTGCCAAGGAATTTTTTTTTGTGAAAATTTTCTTACTTCCTCCAAAGAAATTTTTTCCAGGGCAAATTCCCGGAACATGCATTTGGAGTTCGTACTTAAGGCAAACCTGGAAAAAATTTCCAAGGAAATTTTGGGAATTAAACACACCTAAGGTCAGAAAATATGGAATCTTCACAAATTTTACCTATTCAGCGCACCCTAAGAGTATCAACTTATTTTCTTCTTCATATCTCTTCAGGGAAGTTGATGTGACGTAGGTAAGTTTTCTTTTCTTGCAGGTAATGCTTGTTTCCCATACGTGTGCATGGCGTAAACTAGCGAAAATGTTCTTAAGCTCGAGATAGCAGATGCTAATAATCTTATGCCATGTTGGATTATGAAAAGTACAGAAAGAAAATGCTATAGGAAAGTGAAAATACTCATACATTTTTTCCCATTCCCTTGGTGTTTTCCTCTATACTTTTCGATACTCCTAGTCTCACCAAAACATGCACTAGGTGATCCCTAATGGAAATTCCATCCTCTCTGCAGTAAATGAAGGTTGGGAAAACAAGAAATATCTTGATCTGATCTTGTACCTTAGTATTGTAAAGATCGAGTGTATGTTCAAATTATGTGTGTTGGTGATGAAATGCTGTAGTATACATCGAGGATAGGTTTGGTACATTTTTGGGAGTTTAACTCGGCAGCAGTTGGGGGAGCTCTTATCTATTGCCTTAATTTCCTCTTTTTTGTGTTTATTTTGCTGTCTGTCTGCCTGCCAAAAAAATCTTCAAACAAATGTGGTTTTGGTAGTTATTTGGCTGGCTGCTTTATGTGCCTAGAATGTGTAAGCAAATTTTTTACACCACTAGAAACAAATGAAATTGATTAGTTTATGGGTGATTTTGAGTTAAGTACCTTGCTAAAGGTCAAAATTACTTCGATTTGTTTAAGAGCTTGGAATTTTTTAATGCTAAATGTTACCTTTAGGGTCCGTTTGGTTCGAGGTAAAATATGTTTTAATGCGGTGAAAAGTAATATGGTGAGATACGTTTTCACCTATTTAGAGTTAAATTTTCTTCTCTATTCTTGTTTAAAGATTCATAATTATAGCGTGTGCACATATTCATACTGTTAACTCAACAAAAATTTAATTTTAAATATATGAAAAAATATTCACTATTTTACTTTTCACCGTGATTAAAATTATTTCAACCCGAATCAAACGAACCCTTAGTGGGGAAAATTTTAGATTCAACGATGCAAAATGTATAGAAGCATAGGAAAACAGTTATGACAGTTCCAACGTCTAATTTTGATCATTAATGAGGTACCCAAGTCAAAAAATCATTTGTATTTATTATCTGTGTGCATTGATCCTTCTCTTTTTTTCCCCTTCAAAACTTCTCTCTCTGTCTCTCTCTCACACACACACACACACACACACACACACACACACACACACATGCACGCTCATACCTGGACACGTGGTAGCGGCCCATTAAAGGGGCATCAATAATTGATACTACTTGTTTTTACTAGCAATGAAAATAAAATCATTTCTCATTTTCTAAACTTGCCAAAGCATGGAAATAGAGGACATATCAAGGCACCCCTTTAGATGTACTCTAAGACCATCCATGTTCCAAATACCATTATTGGTTATGTAGTCACTCACTTTGGCTTTAGCTTGATTATCAGTGGCAGGTCCTTGTCAAGCACTAGTGCTGCACAAAAATTGGACCTACCTTCTCTTCAGTTCAATCAAAAAGTGTAAGAAGCTAAATTGCACTTACAAATTTGAAAACATGATGTTAAATTTTTGTAAGCCTATATTTTGTCCTAGCTTTTTTTTAAGAACATCTACTTTTGGTCGAATCCACCAAGTTTTTTAGCAAGATCCTACAGCTTATTAGTAGACCCTTGATTAAACATGCTCAATAAGGATAAATTCCAATTATCACAGGCAGAAGAATCTCAGGCTACTCTTACAACAATGGTACTTTGTAAGGGGCTGCTCATTGTTAACAAAAGGGAATTGAGGAGAATAATTGAACACATTCTACAGGGGCACAGAGAGTGGGACAATTATTATACCTGAGAAACTTGAAACAAGCAGTGAAGTATTTTGAATCTTCTGACTTGCCAAAGAAACAAGGGGGCATGTATACACCCTCTCTAAGCTTGCCCAATTGGCCTAGATCTTCTTTGACAACATCCATAGGTTGCATGGTCTTCCTAACAGCATAGTGTCTGATAATATATATTTCTTATCTAATTTCGAAAGGGTAATTCTAGGCCGACACAAAATTCCAATATATTTTGTGCGACACACTGGCTCATAATTCGGTGTGTCACAGAAAATGTATTGAAACCCTGGCAAAATTAGTATCGTGGCCTATAAGGTAGAGTTACTAACTACCAGTTCAATTCATTTTTTCTTCCCTATTTCTCTACTAAAAAAGTTGGGACAAAGAACAATACCAAAGCAACAAAATAACAAATCCAGTCTAGTTATAGCATATAGTTTATGGTCTGTATAGATAAATCGGTGAATTTAAATTTTGACCCTCCTTTAGTGAGGATTAATATGACCCTCCAATATAACTAGTTGAAATTATATACTTTCTCTGCCCCAAATTAAGAGTTCATATTTGTATTTTGTATAGAATAAGTATATACTCAATCAACGGTCAAGATTAACTCTAGTTCACCATCGTGTAACATGATTCGTTGATTATGTCCAAATAAGAAAATTAGACCCTTAATATGGGACGGTTCAAAAAGAAATAATGGATTCTTAATTTGAGACGGAGGGAGTAACTCATTAAAAACTAAAGAACTTACTAGTGAGTCATTAATATTACAATTTTCACTTAAAGAGGATAAACACATTGAACCATCAATCGGTCTTATATTTAAATTGATTGATGTTGGACCGGCATGTGCAAGCTGAATTTTGTCTTAGCTAAGCTTTGGGCCTCGTACTATACTTCTATTTATGGGGTGATTTTTCATTATCAAATAGGTTTAATGGGCTTTTTTCGGCCTATTAAACTCAACTTTAGGGCATTTACTAAACTTTTAATAGCGAACTTTTGGGATGGTTATTAAACTATACAAAAGCCCCTATTGCATAAACTTACAAAGCAGAATTACAAATTATATACTCCATATATCCCACATTAATAGTCCACTATTCTATTTTAGGCTGTCCCAAATTAATAGTCCAATTTCTTTTTTTAGACTTAATCAACGAACCAAATTTCACAATAGTGAACAAGTGTTGATATTGATCGTTGATTGAGTGTATCATTACTCTATGCAAGAAATGAATAGGAACTCTTTATTTGAGATGGGGGTTTATATCTTAAACTTGGTTAGTTCTGATCCAAACTAGTCTATAGTGGACATGTCCACTTTTAGAAAGAAAAAACCCCTAGTATTTTAGACTACTTCAGTGAGGTCATTCGAACATTTATTGTCATTCATTTTTATGCACACTCTTAATTAGGCATTTAATTAACTATCAAGGTTGTTAGGAGTTGCTTAATTAGAGATTAGCTCCCTTGCATAAAGATGGTGGAGAAGAAAAGTGTATATGATTCATTCTAGAATTGAATAATAGATTTAATTCTCTCTCTCTCTCTCTCTCTCTCTCTCTCTCTCTCTCTCTCTCTCTCTCTCTCTCTCTTTCTCTCTCTCTCTTAATGCTCGTATCTTTATGGGTTCATTTGATATTACAAGTTGACAATGATTTTTTCTGGATTTGTCATCTTTTTAGAACGTTTGATAGTCTTCATTTGACACGGTAAAGTTTTTTAACACACAAGTAGTCACCGATGCACATTTTGATGATTTGTTATGATAATTTTCTATTAATTAAAGTGAAGTAAATTTTTCTTGAAAATTTTGTCGTGCCGAATTTTGCCACCCCATGCCATCAAATGAACCCTATATTCTTTATTTTTCCTCAACTAATCAAAGTCTCAAATAATTAACAGTTGAGTGCCGTTTCAAACACTTTAGGAGAGAGTGATTGTGAAGGTGAGAACATATAAGAAGCTTTTGATGAGCTTTATGAAGAATATTGAAACTTAGGAAAATAAACATTAAGAATTTGTTTGGGAGTACTACCACTACACCAAAAATAGCAATCTGGTACGGTTTTGAACTGTGCCAGAATCGTGTGTTCCAAATTGACCTTTTTTTCTCACACGGTTTAAAAGTGTGCTAGATTTGTCCAAACAGGAACACTTATGGCACAGTTTATAACCGTGCCAAATTGCGTACATTTTGGTTCACTTTTGGCATAGCCAAAATCGTGCCAAAATTTTATACACTTTTGGCACGGTTTTGAATTGTGCAAAATTTTTGGATCAAAGAAAAAAAAATTATAAATAATATTACAAAAAAAAAAATCAACAACATTTCCACTATTTTTGGTACCTCTTTTAGAATAACAAAAATTCAATAATAATATAAAACTAGCATGGAAAAAATAGTAAAATTACAATACAAATAGTTCGCAACAACACTAATATAGATCCAGACAATAAGCCCACAAAAAATTAATGGCTCAAATTCCATTAATAGAAAATTCATGTCAATACATATGAAATTCATCTCAATACATGAAGAAATTTGAATTTTTATCTCAATTCATGTCAATACACATGAAATTCATGTCAATACATATGGAAATTCATCTCAATTAATCTCAAATTCTGCGGTCTTCTCTTCAAGCAGCAATAATGTGTTTAACCCCTCATTTATCAAGCAACACTGGTTCGCCTCCACATGCACAACCATCGAACTTCCAATGAGTTCCAACCTATAAAACAAACAAATAAAAGAGTATTTAATTCTTATCATTTGATAAGATTGAAGGCCTTGCAAATGTTTTAAATACTTGCAAATTGACGCGTTTAAATTTTTTGCGAGTGTTCAAAACCGTTGCAAATGGTATTTCAATGGTTTATTGGGAACAAATATTCGTTCTAGATACATCTCTCTCCTCAAACTTGTATTTTCTTTTATTTTAATTCTATTTTCTAATTTTTGATTGATTTGTGATACCACCTTGTAGTTATAAGTTATAACCGTTATACTGAATATGTAGTCAATGAGAAAGAAAACAGAGAACATGAGATTAATGTTTGAGTGTAGAATTTTTTAGCAATAGAAACTAGTTATGCTAAGTATTCATACCTCCATTATACTGGCCTCCCTTTGACTAGGGTGTTGACAGGTAGCTCTGAGCAGGGCAGTTACCTACTTCTTATTCAACTTCTTTGAATATCTTTTCCCTTCTATGATTTTGCAAACCTAAAGGTATAGTGGAGTAGAACCTATGGTTAGAATTTTTTAGGGCATTTATATTTTAGTTAAGTGTGTTCAATTTTGACACACTTATAAATAGTGCCGAAATTTGGCATTGTTTTAAAGTGTGCTAGATTGTCATTAAACTGTGCTAGAATTTGGCACAGTTTTAAACTGTGCCAGATTATTAATATCAGGGTGTGCCAAATTGCTATTTTTGGTGTAGTATAACATGGAGAGAAAATAAAGGAAAGGGAGAGAAAGTTTTGTAATTTCGTCGTTTGAGAGTTTGGTTCGGAGAGAAAAGGGAGAGAAAAGAAGAGAATGTTTTTTTAGATTTAACCAAAATTTTCTCTCCAAAACTTTTCGTTCAATTTGGGAAGAAATGGAGAGAAGAGAAAGCCACCTTTGAATGTTTTTATTTCACTTCCAATTTTTCCCTTTATGCAATCAAATATACTTATGTTAAAAAAAGACTCCACCAAGCAGCAAACTCCTTATGTGATAAACATTTTAACCTTATAAATTAATTCCATCTTCTCATTCCATTCCAATCACACGAACATTATATTTTCCCCTCCAGCCGTCATTTTATCAAGTACCTCCATATTTTTTATTGTTGTTTTTTACTTCTGTTGATATTACTTCAAACCTATAGAATGTTGCCCTTTTGTTTTTGTCGTAATACCTGTAGCTTCTTGCCGTCATTTTTGACTTTTTTTTTAAGTTGTAGCATGTTGCATATGTGATTACTACGTGTCACATATGCAACTTGCAATATGCAACTTAACCGTCATTTTTTACTTATGTTTTGTGTGTGTACCTGTAGCATGTGGCATATATATGTGTTATTTTGAAGTAACATGGCCTTATTAAACATCCTACATGTGAATCAAATTGGGACCTATTTTGTACTCGTTTTTTTTGTACCTATTTTTTTAATACATGTTGCATATGTTATTTAGTAACTTATATATATATATATATATATATATATATATATATATATATGCTAATTATAGCAATAAAAAACAATTCTATTTTTTAATTACGCCTTTTCCATTTACTAGATGGATAATCAAGACAATGAAAAAACAAATGAACTCATTATGTTGGTGAGAAGTCGATAATTAGTTGCGGTTAAAGTTATGAATCAAATAATTAATTGTATTGCACATCGAAGACTTCTTAGAGATAGACATATATGGGGTTCATTGAACGAACGACATATAGTATGAGATGAATTAATGTTACAAATTACCACGTTTGAACGGTGTCGCGATGTTATATGCATAGGCCGACAAGATTTTATAACATTATGCGAGACATTAGAAAATTTGGGCGGTTTGAGACATTTTATTATGATATTTTTTTATCGAGACTTATAATCCATTATTGTGTTGGTATGCATGATGAATTAATATGTTATTATTTTCTTTAAAATGTAATAACAGGCTTTATTAGTTATAAGGTTATAAGCATATTTTTCCTTTCCTTTCTTCTCAACTTCCGCTGTAAGCAGGTCTCCCCACTATGAGAACCACCTTCGTCGACTAAGGCTTTAATGATGATGCACTATGCACTGAACTTGACTTAGCAGACGAGCTAAGAGAACTGACCATGATCAAGTTGGCTTCCTATCAGTAGTAACTGACTAGGTAGTACAACAAGAAAGCCAATCCAAGGAAGTTTCTAGTAGGGGACTATGTCCTAAGGAAAGTTATCGAAAGTTTCGTAAAACCATCAGATGACAAGCTGGGACCAAACTGGGAAGGACCTTTCAGGGTGATAAAGGACGACCTTCAAGGAGCATATCACTTGTAAAATCTGGGGGCAAGGAGATACCAAGAGCGCGGAATGCAACCAATTTCTTGCAAATGGGTATATAAGGTGAAGCGGCGAAGTGATGAATCAGTCGAAGGGGTGCGACTAGTTGCTCGTGCTTTCTCACAACAGTATGGGATTGACTGCGATGAGATGTTTAGTCCCCTGGAAAATATGACTATTGTGCGAGTTCTCATCTCTCTAGCAACAAGTAAGTCCTGGCGTCTATGGCAGATGGACGTCAAAAATGCCTTTCTCTATGGTGTCTCTCTACACCGTTTCCCTGCCTTCTGTCTTCCTTGCATTCACACCACATGAATACAATTCCACATTCAATCAAACCAACCATTCATTCCACATTCCAAGCCAATCCCAAAGTCTCCGACATCACTTAGCCTGAGATTTTGTAGATGTACTTCGTATTGAGTATGAGTAGGGTTGGGTGGGAGAAACCACCCCACCCCTAGTAGATGCATTTAGTAAGAATTATTTTTGAGACTGCAATCCTTGAATTTGAGAGGGAGACTCATACTGTATTATTTCCATTTGTTCCCATCCAACCTCAACCCTGGTATTAGGAAGTGAGTAGTCATTGCTATATGAAAAAGGTTTTATTCTATCCTTTCAACCCATCCAATTTGTCCTCCTAACCCACCCCGCATCACATTATTCGTAATTACCCGCCATATTCTATCAGAATTATGAGAACTTAAGTAGTGCGATTGTATTAAGATTGTAACTAAGTATGAAAATGTATAACCAAGTTAGAGAAGAGTTACCTCAACATGGATCTAGTTCAGGCGCTCAAGAAGATAAATAATTGCTAACAAGCCAAGAGAGTTCTCCGGTGTTGGCAACAGACAGAGCGATTATCTCATCTTTGAAATAAAAATAGGGGTCTTCTACTTTTAATCTCCTTTGTCTTTTGATTAACACATTTAGTTTAAGAAAATTTTCGTTTTCAAACTTATGTCAATTGTAAGTTATTATTCAATGAATAAAGGGAAGTTGGCCCTCGCACTTTGATATTATATATTGGTTGCTTAGAATTTCTTGGTCGCATCTCAGTATTACGCACCCTTTCCAAATAATAACTACCTCGTGGATAGCAGAACTCCTGGGGATTACAGCAAATTGTTCAACTTGTTTCAATTAAGGAATCTCACGTGCCGAGCAGGGTTAGCAGTGATTATAACAAGTTAATAAAAGTGTTTCAATTACTATAACCCTCAGGTATCTGTTGCAAACACAATGGATCTTATGATGCCCCGACAATAAGAAAAGCCCTACAAAGGACCCTTAGGCAACAAAGACAACTCAGGTTGGTCGCCAACTTTATTGGTCGTAAAAGCTTTCTCAGGCGGATGGCCCATCGACCAAGGACATTCTCTCCATCATCTCACGTAGGCCTAAAGGAGTGTGACGACACAACCTAAAAGGTAAAGTAGATGAAATGATACAGATAAGGCATATTGGACTGGAAGAATGTTCAAACATGCGCTAACAAATGGCTAACACTTGTTCTTAATATCATTTAGTCAGCTGAAAAACCCAAAATGATCAAACCTAAGTACTAGTCCATTTAAATAGCAAAAGGCCTAAGATGGTCAGACAAAATTTCTTGGTCGACAAAGATTTTAACTAACTGATGAGCAATAACTCTTTGCAGTTCAAGTATAAGCAATAATTATTAACTCAAGTTTAGTCGACACATGCTTAGAATATGTAAAAAGTTAATAAAATAAGCTTTATATTAACAAAAAATTTAAATTACAATTACATCAAGACGAAAATACACAAGGACCTAAGATGGCCCAGGATGACGAGCAAGATATTCTACAACGAGCGCTCTTTGACCATTATTTAGTTTAGGGGCAAGCTCCTCCACGTCATCTTCAAGATCTTATTCCAAAATTTGGGCAGGGATAGTATCAGTCGAGTTCCACATATCATCCTTCGAGAAAGGGTTATGGCGATAGGCTGCACACTCGACGTGGTATCTTTACCACAGTCTGGACTCCTTGGGTGTCTTAACCTCCCTAAGGGAACTCATCCACCCACGAGTAAAGGTAACTTCCTCTGCCTCCTTGAGCCTTGCTAGGGCACATGCCCAACTAGCATTGTAACCCTCTGCCCAGGCTTCTCGAGGTCCCATTTTGAATGAATGCCTATGCCTTTTGACACCCTCCTGGAGACCAACCACAACTGATTTCATCCTGACAACCTCCTTTATCAAAGCGTCATTCTTGGCCTGGAGTATTTCACCCACTTGGCCTACTTCAGTGGTTTCCATGATTTTGGCCCTCGAGGCATTTACCTTATCCTAGACTAAAGCTCGTATATCCTCTATGGCTTGAAGATCGTCCTTCAGCTTCGCGACTAGATCGGACTAATTTTTGTATTTCTTTGTCCTTGCCCTCATAGACTTGAAAATCTTCACAAATGCCTTCCGATCTTCCACACTAATATTGGGCCCAAGGATCATCCCTAACCGTGAAATTGGGGGGGGGGGGGGTATAGTCCTCATCGGATTACAAATAACACAAGTAGAATCACAAGCACATATCAGTATACATGAAAGGAGTAAATTAACATGAGTTAAGAAATTTCTTTTTCATTCATTGATAAAGGGGATGCCAAATGCCAGTACAGTAAGAGAAACAAGGAAGATTATGAGGCTTCAAAATTAGAACAAAAAGAAACTCCTAATCTAGATGCTATATTCCTTCACCTGCTCGACTTCAATAATAGCCTTCACCATCTCAGCAGCCCTTTGATCCTGGCCAGCGTCCACGTCGACCTCAACATGCACGTCCTCAGCACGGTCGACAGGCTGACCATCACCCTCATCTTCCTCTTCGAAGGGGTTAGGCCCAAGAGAATGAACGCCAAAAAATTCAGAGTCAGTAGGGCCCCCACAACTTTGAAGGCCTAGTCCCATCCTTTTTTAAGGTCACCTTCCTTCCATAAGCAAGCTCAAGCTCGACATCATCACATGCTTGTTGTAAGGACATATTTTATATAATCTGAGTTTACATTAGAGTATGTTGTATACTCCTACTACCGTTGTATAACATTTCTTTAAGATCAATTATGCATTAAGACGGATCCGAATATTAAGATTCTTCAACTGAAAAGCCTCTGTGAGATTAATTTTGGTAAGGTTGTGTTTATGTCCCTTAATGGTTCATTTAAAGTGTTGGGATATTTTTCTAAACTGTTGTCAAACACCCGATGCGTTGTTTTTTCGTCAAAAGAAAGTTTTCTAAGTGTTGAAGTGTTGTTTTTCTAAAAGGCATTTTTAACGCTCTAGTCGTTCGAGCGACACAGTATTATCATTCAAGCTACATAAGCATGTCGCGCGATGTCGGTCAAGCAACTTCAGACCTCGTTCGAGTGATATTGATATCTCATTTGATCGAAGTCACTGACTTAACTTTTTATAAATAACGTATTAAATGAGTTGTTTTTCTTAAGAAGACCCGAGTTTTACAGATCTACGAAAACTGCAAAAAGTTTTTATCTTCTTCAATTTAGGGTTAATTTTTTTTTTCAATTCACAAAAATACCAATAGTTTAGTGAATTGTTTTAGAACCCAAGATACAACTTTGGTGAAGTTTCTCTTGTAGATAGGGTAAATCTACGGCTGAAGATTGCGTGTCATTGGAATTACTGGTGGATGTTTCTTACTGATTCAGAACTGCATGTTCTTATGGGATGCTACGGTTGATCCATTGTTGACTCTAGGATGCATGTTTATGTGAGTATATGTGTGATATTCATTGCAGATTTCATTGTGTATGTAAGTTGCAATTTATCTTGCATATTGAAATAAAAAGGTTTTTCCTTTTGGTTTTTTTTCCTGAAATCTGTGTATCAGCAAATTTATTTATGATGGTTTGTTTTTACCCACGTAGTTGTATATGTTAGGGCTGAATTTAATTCGTTTTAAAAATTGACAAGTGATTAAATAAGCTTTTAATTGAAATTTGCGAATTTGGTTTAATCAATATCACACCGCATTTACAAATTGGTATCAGAGCTTTTTAAGCGATCACCACTTTTCAAAATTGGTATCAGAGCAGGTTGCTCCAAGTTACTGAGTGATCCTGATTTTTTTTTTGTTTTTTCGTCTGGTACCTTTTGACTACTCATGTTGTCAAATTGATATCAGAGCGGGTTTCTCTAATTTATCGAGTGATCTTGTTTTCGGCAAAATTTTATGAAATTGATTTTTTTTGAAAAATCTGTTTTTGAAAAATCGCAATGTTTGAAAAACTATATAATCAGATGCCCCTCTTTGATGACACAAATCACAGTTTTTATGAATTAAATAGTTTGAATTTGACGTTTGCGAAAATAATTAAAGTTTTGGAAAAAGAAATTTGTCGTTTTAAATCCGCTATGGATCTTTTGCAAACGGTTCAAAATCAAAGGAATTTTATCGTGAGAAATTTGTTGCCTTGGATCGTGACTTTAAAAAATTAGAATTGTCCAAATAGGAGTGTGAGGATAGAGTACTATTTTTAGAAAAAGAATTGGAGGACTTTAAAAATTCTTGTGTTTGTGTTTGTGCCAAAGAGGATAAAAATATTTTAATTGATGATTTTGTGGCACGTGAGAAGACTCTTAGGGATATGTTTACTCACATTGAGGGAAAGAGAGATAACCTTCTTGGAATGATTGAACATATGAAGAAAGAGTCCCTAAAATTGGAAGAGTCTAATTCTTTGCTTGAGTAAAAAATTTTGAAGTTGAAAAAATGATTTAAAAGACTCGAGTAGTTTGTGTAGTGATGATAATGGCTCGACTTGTTCTCATGTTTCAAGTGCCAAATTCAAGACCATTGTTTGTTTTAGAGGGTCAACCACATCCATGGACGTTAGAAAAGGTCAACCCATAGGTAACTTTCCTCCAGTTTTCACATATTCACACTGTGGTTGGAAAGGTCACCTTAAGACTTTTTGTTTTGATCTTGGAAGAGGTCCTAGAAAGTTGAAGTCTAGTGTCCTGTTAGTTCTCGAAACCCCAATTCGATGTTTCACACCTATTTAGGTTAGGAAATCACTTTTAGACGCACTAGATATTCTCGATTGCTTGCACATGATTCTTCCCTTGCTATATCGTATAAATGATTGTGTTCACATGCTTGTCATACATTAGTTGTGCTTCTTGATATATTTTTGCTAGTGCTATGACACGCGTAGTTTTTGTATTAGATTTTTTATTTTTAAATTTTTTTGAAAAATACAATTTTTTTTCTAGTTTTTACGAAAAAAATGAAAAAGCCAAAAATATTTTTTGTTATAAATTTTTTGAAAAAAGGCAAAAAGATTTTTGTATTCTATTTTACACTGTTTGTGGATGGACATTTATGATGATTGAGTCATAGTTTCATTCCATATCCATATGACTATTTGATAGTGTTTTGATATGTGTCATCATTTTATTTTTGTGCTTTATAATGTTTGAAGTCATTAAGATGTAATTTGAGATTACTACCTACATGTTTGACTCTTAGTCTCTTTTAATGGGCACTTGTGCAGATTTGTTTAATTATTGTAATTGTCTATCACATTTTGGTCGAAGTGTTTTCATCTCAATCCTGTCTTTAAAACGAACCAAATGCGATAAAACTCGACAATGAAAGTAGTGCATGTAAGAACCGTTGCCCGTGAGAAATTTGTTTAATATGAAAAAATGATGAGTAAATACGGGAAATGGCTGTGAGAGTACAAAATTAACTCGTCGTGAAAGCCACCGTTTGAAAAGAGCCCGAAAAATTTTAAGGCAAAAGAAAGATAAATATGCCAAAAAGGGTCTATTTAGTTTTAGATCACCTCAAGAAAAAATGAAAGATTTATTATTTATGAGGGTGATTGGATGGAAAAGTAATCAACGGGTTTGCACGTCCTGACAAAGTCTTGAAAAAGTATTATACAGTTTTAAAAATTATTGGTGTGGAAATCATTTTAGACTTTGATGTGTAGATTAGATCGAGTCAATGTCATATACATTCACATTTTGACACCTAAGGACGATTTTGAGATCATTCGTTAGGAGTATCCATATTCATCGTGTACATATGTTATATTTGATTGCATTGATTTTTCTATCGAATTTGTTCACACCCATTCATTCCGTTTTCACGATTTGGTTATCTTAGTGTAAATTCATGGTGTGTTATTTTTGTAAAATTATTTTTGCATTTTTGTTTGGAAAAATTGAAAAAATCAAAAATAGTTTATGGAAGCTTTCATGTTTATCCTTGATGATCGTAGTTGCTTTTTTTGCTTGTCGTGACGCTCCATGTTTATGTTATTTATTCTTTTCCTTATCTATTTCAGACAAATAAAAATAGGGAGAACGAATTATGCTTTTATGGGGGAGTTTTAATTATGGGGGAGATTTGAGATTTGATCCATGTTTGGATTTATGTTTATCTCATTTCAAATTTGATATGTCACGAAGGTATTTTTTTTTGTCTTATGTGTGTAGGTACAAAATTGAAGATCATTATTTTTGCACACCCTGATGATGACAAAGAAAGTTGGAGATTTGAAGATTTTCAAGTTGAAGATTTTTGAAAAAAATTTAGACTTGTATCTTTAGTACCTTTTCAGTTTTGGGTTCATGGGAAGGTATTAGATTTGTAAAGGACATTTGATTTGATAATTTAGATGTTTTTAGTACTACCGGCATAGACATATGGAAAGATTTGCAAGGACATATTTTATATAGTCCTAGTTTGCATAAGAGTATGTCATATACCGCTACATCCGTCGAAGAAGATTTCTTCAAGATCAATCATACATCAAGACGAATACGAACATCAATATTCTTCAACAGAAAATTCTCTACAAGATTAATTTTAGTAAGGTTGTGTTTAAGTCCCTTAACAGTTCATTTAAAGTGTTGGGATATTTTTCTAAATTATTTTAAACACCGGAGGCGTTATTTTTTCGTCAAAGGAATTTTTTCTAAGTGTTGAGGCATTATTTTTCTAAAAGGCATTTTTGACGCTCTGGTCGTTCGAGCTACACCGTATTGTCGTTCTAGCGACATCAACATATGCATGACGTTCAAGCGACTTCAGACCTAGTTCGAACGACATTGATATCTCATTTGAGCGAAGTCACCGACTTAACTTTTTATAAATAGCGCGTTAAATGAGTCATTTTTCTTAAGAAGACCTAAGTTTTACAGATCTACGTAAACTTCAAACTGCATAAAGTTTTTGTCTTCTTCAATTTAGGTTTTAAACTTTTGTTTTTCAATTCACAAAAATCCTAATAGTTTAGTGAATTATTTTGGAACCCAAGATACATCTTTGGTGAAGTTTCTTTTGTAGATAGGGTAAATCTACGACTGAAGACTTCATGTCATTGTGAGTACTGGTGGGTGTTCCTTGCTGATTCAGAACTGCGTGTTCTTGTGGGCTGTTGCGGTTGATCCATTACCGACTCTAGGATGCGTGTCTATATGAGTATGTGTGTAATATTCATTGCAGATTTTATTGTGTATGTAAGTTACGATTTATCTTGCATAATGAAATAAAAAGGTTTTACCTTTTGTGTTTTTTCCTGAAATCTGTGTGTCAAAAAATTTATTTATGATGGTTTATTTTTACCCACGTAGTTGTATGTGTTAAGGCTGAATTTAATTTGGTTTAAAATTGACAAGTGATTAAATAAGCTTTTAATTGGAATTTGCGAATTTGGTTTAATTAATATCACACCATATTTACAAATTGGTATCAGAGCTTTTTAAGCGATTACCACTTTTACATTTGTTGAAGCCCTCAAGGTAGCTGTTATCTTTCTCTCGAGGGAGCTCCTCCTCCAGCTTTAGAACTTTGTCGGATAGACCCTGATTTTTCTCGACCAACTTTTCCTTTTCTGTGACCACCTCCTTCCGAGACGCCTCAAAGTCAACATAGGATTTGTCCGTCTTCTCCTTCTCATGCTCTCATGCAAGGCGATCATCAACAAAGGCTTTTCTTTCATTCTCCAGATCATTTTTTAGCTTTTGATTACTTCTGGACGGATCAGTGTGATCATCTAGAAGGGTTATGAAGTCAGACAAACTGCATAAAAAGAAAGAACAACAAGTTAGTACGAAGAAGGAAAAGTGTATGAGAGAAATAATTCAAGGAAACCACGAAGAGACTTACTAGGGTAATTACCTGAGAAGATTTGAGGGCGAGCTGGGATGACCCCAACCTTGAAGAGCGCTCGCGATCAGCAGCGAGCACTGGCTCTTTTAGCCGATTGAGGGCAAGGAAAGGGATATCACCCATGCTAGCCCCTTCAGTTTCAGCATCACAGGAGGGGACTGCAGAAGCCTTCAAGACCAACTTCCTCTTGGCCTCATTCCTCTCATCCTCTCTCTTATTTTCTTCCTCTTACTTTTTCTCTCTTTCTTTTGTCCTCTCTTCTTCTTATTTCTTATTATTTTTCTTCTTCTCTTTCCCCTTACCTACTGGGATAGAACCGCTAGACCTAGGGGAATCAGTCTCAGACGTCTTCAAAGACTTAAGACGATTAAATAGGGTTGTCTGATCATCATCATCATTAATCCTCAACTTACTCCTCATAATGAGGGGAGTCTTCTTCTTCTTCTTCTTCTTCTTCTTCTTCTTCTTCTTCTAGCACAATTGGGTCAGAAGGACAATCGACCGTGTAATAAAGCTGCTTATCATATTTTTATACTCGAGCAAAAAGGTTGTCGACCTTGGATGTTCGCCGTCAAAAATCATTTCTTTGATATTCCACGCCTTCAGAAGTTCGGGACTATTAATCTCGCTTATATCAGGCTCTTGGTTTCTATCATGAGCTACAAAATGGAGCAAGAAAAACATTAGTCAGAGGTCAGTAATCAGAAACAAAACAGTAAGAAAATAAAAAAAAAGAGGAAGCTGATCCTCCCCAAAATTAAAGGGTACCGGTGCTTTTCGCCCTCATGAAGAGGAGGACGTTGCCAATTTTTGGTAATGAAACCATGGACCTAGTAATCCTTATGGGAGTCTGGGAGGTTTACCACCATGACCTTATGAGCCTTCAAAGTCTTCAAGTACATAATGCCATCATTGGTTCGCGACCATACATAGCAGTAACAGACCTCAATAAGACCTAATTTTGTCCCATATATGGTATTTATCCTATGTACCCCATTAACTATTTTCCAGATATTAGGGGAACATTGGGCAGGAATAATTTCGAAGTATTTGAAGTATTTAAGGAAAAGAGGGTTTGGGAGAAATGTCAAACCCCCCTGTGTTATCAGAAGGGTGTGAATCCAATTCCCTCCTTCGATGTCACGGGCATCTCTGGGGAGGGGACACAATCAATTTCTACTCAGTCTAGAATGTTATAAGTTTTCCTAAATATCAGCTACTCGTTTGTTATCTAACTTTTCCATGAACACTCCAATAGAAGAAGAACCCTAGCTACCGTTATAGAACAATTTGAAGAAGAGGAAAACTAAGAAAAGGTGAGCTAGACTTATAAGAATTAATGAAGCTTTGAGGAAAAAGATAATGCTAAAGAAGAAGAACTCTAGAAAGCTTAGCGACGAAGAGAGAAATGTGAACTGAGTTGATAGAGGAAATGTATCTCTGGTTTGAAATCCAATGCCAATGATGAACATAACATCTTAGGATGATTTTTAGCGCTTCATCTAGCTTATAGAACGACGGTACCCTCGCCCATGTAGAGAAACTACAAATATGCCATGTTTTTTTGGCTCATGATGAGCGTACCCCCGCAAGTTCATCATATCTACAAAAATGACACTCCAGTTGAAATAATGAAAATCTAAGGTTTTTGGCCTTTAATTCAGTTAAAAATTACTGGCCCATAATTCACAAAGCCCAAATTTTTCTAGGGACAATTGTGGGGACCCAATTATTATGGCCCATGAGAGTAGTCGACCAACCCAGTCTGCCTAAAGAGCTGCCCGACCTAAATAAGATATTTAATTTACTCACGTGTATTTGAAACACGCTGGAACACTTACAGATACATTCAAATTGGTTACCAACAATCTCAGAGGAGATACTCAGGGACACCACAAATAATCCATGTGTTAATTAAATTTTTTGTACAACTCAATCTCTTAATTTTATGCACTTATAAATTGTAAACTTTAACCCGGGATAAAGGAATGTAATCTCGAGCATTGAGAGATACTATAATAAAATAGTAACCTCTCCGTGGACGTAGGCAAGTTGCCGAACCATGTATATCATTGTTGTGTGTGTGATTTTTACATTCTATCTATGTGATTATTTCGTGGATCTTTATTGTGATAATTCTTGTACATAATATCTACTATTAAATATGACTCTTATACTTAAATTGTCATGTAAATTAACACAATATATTTATAATAACACTTTATAAATAGTATGTCATGTAAGTAATAGTATTATATTTTTAATGACAATTTTTTTTAACTGTCTTAAAGTCAATTCTACAAGTGTCATAAAAGCGTATTTTTTTGTAGTGTGAGTTATGATCATACCATAAATCACCTCACTAGGGCTCCAACCTCACATAGGCTGGACATGCATGACCCTATGGCTCTGGGGCCGATATTACACCTGCTATGATTTGTCAGGAGAGATCACCCACGATGCGCAACCTCCCTGATAGCACTAGAGTGGTATGTTCATATAATTATATCATATGCACAAATATAATAATATATACTCTCTCTCTCTCTCTCTCTCTCTCTCTCTCTCTATATATATATATATATATATATATATATATATATATATATATATGTGTGTGTGTGTGTGTGTGTGTGTGTGTTCCCAATAATTTTAGAATATCGTTTCCATTCTCAATTATTTAATTATTAACTTAATTAATTAGTTGATTATTAAAATATTAATTCTAGATACGTACCTTTCTCCAACAACCCGTATCCCTATTTTTCCAAATTTTCATTATTGATCCGTTAACAATTTTCAAGAATATAATTTTCCCCCAAATACTCAATTTCCTGCCCCAAATATAGTCCAATTCATCCTAAGGTAATTATACCATTGTTAACCATTTTTCCAGGAGTCCCAACCTATTCCCTAATATCATAATTTAATTCGAAAATTAATGCTGAAGCTATGGCCTTACAAGTAGGGACCCAATTGATCTCTAAATTTAATATATCTAACGTTTACATTGAATCGGATTGTAAAGCTTTAGTGGACACAGTTTTAAAGATAGAAAAACCTCCTTGATCATCAGAAGATATTTTTGAGAATATCACATATCCTACAAACTTCAAAATCAACCATACTTAGAGGGAAAACAATGCAGTAGCCGATTACTTAGATTCAATAGCTTCAATTTCTCAAATGGATGAATATTTCTGGAGTTTCAACTCTCTTCCAACATTGACCAAAGGACATCTCAATATGGATAGGCAAAGTCTTCCTAGTATTAGAACGATTATAAAGAAAATGTAATGGGGATATATTATAAATCCCCATGTTTCTTGTTTAGAAGTTTTCAAGCCTTGTAATGGGGATTCTATATAAATCCCCAGGTTTATATGCTTTCTTTTTAGAGTAATGGACCCATCCTCTAGAATTAAGTTTAGTCTTTGGGTTTGTAAGCTTCAGAGAGGCTTTTTGTCCTATATTATATAAATAAAATGGGTGGGGGTTCCGTCCCTCTTTGAGAAAAAAACAAAAAAACAAAAAAATAAAACTTTAAAACAGAACAACTTGGTCATGACAGGGGTTCCGAACCGATTTGGCTTGAGGGCGAACCGGTTTACCCCTCTAGTATTGCCTAGATTCATCTTTTTACGAAATTCAGTAATTTTCACCAATTTCTTTTTTTTACAAATCTAATTCCACCAAGAATTTCCCTTCACCAATAATTCTAACTATAAAACTAATCCATTTTCATATTCAATTCATATATTCGTGACATCTGCATGGGATTCATCATTATTTTTCTATAATTGAATAATTTTCATATAAACCCATTAGTTCATGAATTCCGAACCTCATAAGAATCAATCTTTATACATGAGTTCCTATTTCCAGATTTTAATTCATATAATTCACGTCTCAATGCTATGGAATTTATTTCCCCCAAAACCATTTTCATATGAATCCCACCCAAATCATTTTTCACTAATAATAATCTGAACTGAACTACAACCACAAATTACTAAACAAGTTAATTACTTGCCTTAATCACTTGTAGAATCTGAATTTGTGTGAAGAAATCCTTTTGGTGATGATCATAGCCCATAATTCTTCCACAATCTTCTTCCAATCAATCTTCTTTTGAGTTCTTGAGTTTACTTTTCACTTTCCTCAAGAACTACTTGAATTTCTCCTCTAATTTCTTTTCCCTTTCTCTCTAACTCTTTGTATAACTCAACTAAACCTTTGGGATTATGAAAATAACTTTTCCTTTCATCCTAACTCTCCAATATATAAGGGTCCGTTTGATAGCATTATTTGCCATGGCAAATGGCAAATAAGTTGGCAAATATGACATTTGCCTACAATTTGGTGTGTTTGATAGCAAAATTTGCCTACAAGCTATTTGCCAATGTACAACACCTCTTATGCATAACATGTTGACAAATTTTGCTTTGCTATATGGGTGAGAAATATTTGCCAACAAATTTGCTAACTTCTTAAACGCTTTTAATATTTTAAAAAACAATTTAAAAACTATTTTAAATAATTAAAAAAAAACTGTTATGAATACTTTAAAAATTGTTATGAATATTTTTAAAATTGTTTTAAATAGTTAAAAAAACTGTTTTAAATTAAAATCTGTTTAAAAACTGTTTTTTCGTAAAAAAACGTTTTAATGTAAAAAACTGTTTTAATGTAAAAATTGTTTTAATGTAAAAAATGTTTTAATGTAAAAAATTAAAAATTGTTTTGATGTGAAAACTGTTTTAATATAAAAAATTGTTTTAATGTAAAAACTATTTTAATGTAAAAAATTATTTTAATGTAAAAACTGTTTTTTCGTAAAAACTGTTTTAATGTAAAAAATTGTTTTAATGTAAAAATTGTTTTAATGTAAAAATGTTTTAATGTAAAAATTGTTTTAATGCAAAAAATTATTTTAATATAAAAACTGTTTTAATGCAAAAAAAATTTAAAACTGTTTTAACGTAAAAACTGTTTTAATGTAAAAATTAAAAACTGTTTTTAGTAAGTAGTTTTGGCGTAAATTTTTTTTTTTTATATATAGTTTGTTACTTTTTTAATAAATAAAAACGGGAAGTAAAAAAGAAAAGAAAAAATTGTTTTTTTTATTAAATAAGACTTGGGACGAAAATTAAAAAAAAAACATTTTTTTATTATTATATATGTTAATATGGACGAAAAATGTGTTATTAAAATGTTTTGCCTAAAAAACTTGTTTTACCTTATTTGGTGTTTGATAGTCTAATGTGAGAAAAAAATATTTGTCTAGGCAAAATTTGTCGCAAATTTTGCCATGCCAACACTTTTGCCTAATATGTATCAAACGGACCCCAAGTCTAAACCTGAAATTGACTATTCACGTGTCATTAAAATGGCCATAATACCTTTATTTTAGTCACATTTAGTCTAAAAAGCCTCCGAGACCCAAAAATAACCCCCATGTACTTAATTTTGACTATTTTATCCATTTCGGATCAACCGTGCACTCGAAATCGTCACTCGAGTTACTTATCAACAGTTTTCCATCTCAACCTAATATAATTTAATCAAACATTCCCCGATTAAGATATTATTAAATTCTACCGCGTTTACTCAATTACGACTTAATTCAATTTTATTTACCGTAACACACTAGTAAATACATAGTCACATAAATATTAGTTCATTTCACTATAAATTAATATTTACTTATTTTCTCATTATGTTGTGATTAAATTAAATTATGTGTCACCCGCTTAATTTAAATATCCAATTAAATATATATATTAACCTACGGGGTATTACATGCAATAGGGAATTTGACAGCTTTGGCATTGGTGGTTGTCAATTTATCAAGGTATTTTTTGTTTGACAACATAATAACAATCTCATAAGTAATTATTTAACGCCTTTGATTCATCTTTCGCACTGTCATGTCCCGGTGATTGATACTCTGCCCATAAGCCAAATCTTGAATCTTCCACTGCTTTGCAACGTAACTGAGAGTGTGAACATCTCTACTGATGAAACATTTTAATAGTACGAGTGCAGTTGTGCCATTAGGCATGACTGCGAATATTTATTTAAATAACCCGATCCAGTTCTTTAATAATCCCTTATTATGTTTGTTTCAATTGTATAGTGTTTGGTTAAACAAGACACTTTGAGATGTATTTTTGAATACCATTATCGAGGGGACACTCATCAAATTATATCATATGTTATTATTTGAATATATGTTTACTCTATTACAATTTTGTATTTGAGAAAAAATTTACTCTGTTACAAATTTTTTCTCAGTTGACCGATTCGTGCTTTAATATCTATTTGGTATGTTTGTTTATGCTTTGTGTTTGTGTTCAAAGAACTTAAGATATGAATTTTTAATATCATTATCGAGGGAAATCATATCAAATTATCTCATATGTTATTATTTCAGTAAGTTATCCTAATTTTTATGGCAAAATGTACATATATATATATATATATATATATATATATATATATATATATATATATATATATACAGTCCTGCTCTTGTGCGGACTAGTCCGCATTTTAAGAATACGGACCGAACATGTGTCACCTGGCGATGAGCCAGAAAAGAGAGAGAGAGAGTGCCTATAATTTAGGCGATAATTTCTAGGCGCACTGTTAGGTGACACATGTCCGGTCCACATTTTTAAAATGCGGACTAGTCCGCACATGAGCATTATTTTATATATATATATATATATATATATATATATATATATATATATATGTTATGTTGGGTGGGTTTAAGTTGTTATTTTAGTTTGGCGGTTATTTATGGGGTCATATCTGTTTTGATATACTCGGTTTTGTACATGAACTTTATTACACCCTTGGGTTTTGATGTCCCTTTGGATCGGTTTTCGGAAGCTAGAGTTGTGGAACATATTAGGGTCTTGTGTCAGCAAATTGATGGTTTCTAGGAAGGGCGTCCATGCTTAAAAGAAGCTGCTGATTATATCAAAACACAGTTGGAAATGATAAGGGATCAAGCTGGATCCAATGTTAGGGTTGAGATTGAGGAAAACATTCTTAATGGATCCTTCATCATGGTGTTTTTGGGTCATATCCTATCCTCTCTTTGGGGTATAGGAACCAGACAAATACAGTAATGACAATTTCATCAGTTTAATCACAAGATACTGACCCATCGGTTTTGTTAAATGGCCATTTTGATAGTCCACCTGGTTCCCCGGGTGCTTGCGATTATGGTTCTTGTGTTGCATCAATGCTAGAAATAACAAGGTTTACAATTGATTCTGGTTAGGTTCTTCTTAGACCAGTTATATTTCTATTTATTGGGGGCGAAGAGGTTTTAATGTATGTTAGTGTAATGAAATAGATATTATTATAGCTTTGAATGAATTTAATAACTGAATATTGATTCTCTAGTCGCCACCCTCCCTCAGATCTAGTTTCCTTCTTCTACTTTTCCTTTATTCCTCTTTTCATTCTTAGATCCATCTCAATCCCCTCTTTTATATTACTCTATCCCCACCCCACCCCCAATAGAAGCAACTCACTTTAGTTGTCCTTCACAATGGATGCATGTATAAAATAAAATGAAAAATATAAATTAACGAGTTACCTATGACTATTCTAAACATCTAATTGTCCCAACACCCCATTTTCCTTTTCATTCTTGACTTTTGAAAGGGGTGAAAAGAACTGAAGAATGAAGGAAGCAGAAGGTAAGTCTAGAATTTTTTTTGTAAGAATCGAAAAATAGATCTCTTAGCTGAAGTACCTAGTGTTGGAGATTTTTAAAATAAGAGAGTAAGAGTTTTTTGGGTGTAAAAGCCTTAAGAGCTTGTCCCACATTGGAAGTGTGAGGAAGAGGTGGGAAGCTAACCCAAATATAAAAGGGTATAGTGTCCCACATTGGAAAATGTACAAAGCTAAGTGTCACCACTAAGCTATAAAAGGGGTGGGCAACCTTTGAGTCCCACATTGGAAAAATGTTAAGAATTTGTACACTTAATAAGTACAAATGGAAGATGAAGAATTAATTCATCTAGCATTTAAGAGGCTATTCAAGAGACCTCAATACGGTGCGAAGCACCGTACGCACACGCGCACGCGAGCGCGGGTGCGGGGCAGTGGGCTGTAGAGGCGATCGGGTGCGGGGCAGTGGGCTGTAGAGGCGCTAGTGGCGCACTTTGCACTTTGCACGCCGCAGTGGTTGCCGGGATTCGTCCGGTCGGATCGCGGTAGCTCGGGCGCGGTCACTTTTTGGTTGACCCGTGCAAAACCGATTCGGTATTATTACCCTGCTATTACTCTCTTACAGTTTTCAGGAGATATAAATTCTCTTATTCTGTTTTGTGCACATAAACAGAATAAGAACTTGATTGACTGTTCTTCGCTGCTACATCCAAGGGCTGTCTTCAAATATACAAGTTGCAGACAGTGCAAGTGCTTCATTGTATCTTGAGTACGGATTTGCTTATTCCCGTTTGTATACCGAAATTCTTCGTGTGGGGCAAATACTATATTTAGGAAAGTGACATCACGCCTTGAAGTTTTATAGTGACTATTCAGAAATTACATTGTTGTATTGAAGTTGACATTTTTGAGGTATATAAAGAGTTCCATTTCTGTATTTGCATTCATAATTTCCAACAATCTAAATACAGTAATTTTGGAAATGGCCGACTCTTCCAAATCACTTCGACAAATAACAGAAAGCTTTGTCAAGTTGGACCGTTTTGATGGTGGTAATTTTCTGCGTTGGCAGAAAAAGGTTCATTTTCTTCTAACAACATTGAAGATTGTATATGTCTTGTCACAACCGAAACCAAATGAAGATGAAGATGAAGATGAAACCGTGGAACAGACTAGGCAACGCACAAAATGGGAGACCGATGATTATTTGTGTCGTGGTCACATTCTCAATGCACTTGCTGATAATTTGTTCGACTTGTACCAAAATGTTGGGACAACAAAAACTTTAGGGGAAACATTGGAGATCAAATATCTAACGGAAGACGCTACAAGTAAGAAGTTCCTTATAGGTCAGTTTCTAAGCTTTAAAATGCATGATAATAGGCCTGTGCTAGAACAATTTCATGACATCCAACGCATCATAAATCATTGCAAACTGAAAAAATTAAACATGGATGATAATGTAATTGTTGCTGCCATAATTGAAAAACTTCCTCCTTCTTGGAAAGACTATAAGAAAGAACTCAAACACAAAAAGGAGGATCTTTCACTTGAAGAATTAGAGACTCATTTAAGAATTGAACAAGAGTCTCGAATTCTAGATGGTAAAGAGGAACAAGAAAATTCTGTTTCTAAGGTCCATGTGGTGGAGGAAGGAAAGGAGCAAAAATATGGCAATCATGGAAAAAATAACAAGCGGAAGAATTTTTCAAATAATTCTAAAGCAAACAAAAAGAAGAAAGGAAATTGTTTTCATTGCAACAAACCAGGTCACTTCAAGAAGGATTGTCGTGAGTTCAAGAAACTAAAGGAAAAAGGAGGGACATCAGACACAAAGCAAAAATTTGCTGCTATGATATCCGAGGCTAATATGCTTGGAGAAGACAACTCTTGGTGGGTTGATTCTGGTGCCACAAGGCATGTTTGTAAGGACAAGAACTTGTTCTCTGCCTATGAAACAGTGGAAGGAGATGTTCTCTATATGGGAAATTCATCTACAGCTGCGGTTAAAGGCAAAGGGACAGTGGATCTCGAATTCACTTCCGGGAAAATCCTTAGCCTCACCAATGTTTTTCATGTTCCTGATGTTAAGAAAAATTTAGTTTCTGGAAGTCTTCTTAACAAATTTGGCTTTAAGCTTGTATTTGAGTCAGACAAATTTATTCTGACTAAGAATGGTACCTTTGTAGGCAAAGGATATTTGTATGAGGGCATGTTTAAGCTCAATATCAATGAAAAAGATTCTTCTGCTTATATCGTTGATTGTCTTTCATTATGGCATAGTCGTTTAGGACATGTTAATACAAAGAAAATGCATTTCATGGTTAATTTAAATTTGATTCCTAAATATGAGAATGATATGAATGAAAAGTGTAAAATATGCATGCAAACTAAAATAACAAGATTGCCTTTTCCTAAAATAGAAAAAACTACATCTTTGTTGCAATTAGTACATAGTGATGTTTGTGATTTGCATGGAACGCCTACTAGAGGTGGTAGTAAATATTTTGCTACATTTATTGATGACTTTTCAAAATATTGTTACGTATATCTTTTAAACTCTAAGGATGATGTGCTTAATAGATTTAAGACATATAAAAATGAAGTTGAAAATCAATGTGATTCTAAAATAAAATGTCTTAGATCTGATAGAGGTGGTGAATATCACTTTCCTCAATTTTGTGAAGATATGGGTGTAGCTGATGTCATATTAGGAATGAGAATAATAAGGAAAGATAAAAATATAATTCTCACTCAATCTCATTATGTTGAGAAAATTTTAAAGAAATTTAATCAGTTTGATTGCACACCTGTTAGTACACCTTTTGAACCACAGCTAAAGATGATCCCTAATAATGGTAGAGCTATTTCACAATTGGAATATGCACGAGTAATTGGTAGTTTAATGTATGCCATGACATGTACTCGACCTGATATTGCTTATGCTGTTGGTAAATTAAGTAGATATACTAGTAATCCAAGTTTATTGCATTGGCATGCTGTCAATAGAATATTAAAATATTTGAAAGGAACTATGGACTATGGTATATACTATAGTGGATATCCTTCAGTATTAGAAGGGTTTTCTGATGCCAGTTGGATAACTGAGCGGGAGGATCATTCCTCAACAAGTGGATGGATTTTCACACTTGGTGGAGGAGCTGTTTCTTGGGGATCAAAGAAACAAACTTGTATAGCTGACTCTACTATGGCAGCTGAGTTTGTAGCATTAGCTGCAACTAGTAAAGAGGCAGAATGGATAAGGAATTCATTAATTGAAATTCCAGTTTGGCCAAAACCAATGCCTCCAATATCTATACATTGTGATAGTGAATCTACACTTTCCAGAGCTTATAGTAAAGTGTATAATGGAAAGTCTAGACATATTGGCCTGAGACATAGTTATGTCAGACAAATGATTACAGATAGTGTAATCACAGTGGATTATGTAAAATCAAGTCAAAATTTAGCTGATCCTTTTACAAAAGGTCTTGCAAGAGGACTGGTGTCTAAGACATCAATAGGGATGGGACTAAAGCCCATTAATAATAATCACTCTTCATGGAAACTCAACTTGAAACTTGATATATTCAAGTCTCAAGTTCAATGATTAAAGTACATCATACGACGTGATTGTAAGCACTATGAAATTTAACATCCCAAGGATAAGTGCTTAGAACATGTAATGAATAATGAAAGAGGATGGGTTTAACCTTAATAGATTTATGGTGTTTTAAGTTACATGGACACCTATGATAATCTACCTATATGAGTGTGGAATTGGTGCCGCTTCCTATGAGTATTGGGCTTGACTCTAAAGCACTCATGAAATCAAGGTACAGACACAAGGCCTAATTCATGTGTCGGCTTATATGGATAATCAGTGACTAAAAGATTTGTGTGTGAAGACAAATCCGGATAATCAATATAGATTGATAGTTCAAAGACAAGTCTACTATACTTTCATGGTTAACCTTGACGAACCTTCACAGGGTATTGGTTCAAGTCGTGAGACACCAATGCTTATACACAGTCTTACAGACAATCAAAGATTTACAAAACTTATTTTGAAAATGGTGGAGGAATGTTGGAGATTTTTAAAATAAGAGAGTAAGAGTTTTTTGGGTGTAAAAGCCTTAAGAGCTTGTCCCACATTGGAAGTGTGAGGAAGAGGTGGGAAGCTAACCCAAATATAAAAGGGTATAGTGTCCCACATTGGAAAATGTACAAAGCTAAGTGTCACCACTAAGCTATAAAAGGGGTGGGCAACCTTTGAGTCCCACATTGGAAAAATGTTAAGAATTTGTACACTTAATAAGTACAAATGGAAGATGAAGAATTAATTCATCTAGCATTTAAGAGGCTATTCAAGAGACCTCAATACGGTGCGAAGCACCGTACGCACACGCACACGCACACGCGCGCGCGCGCGCGCGTGCGGGTGCGGGGTAGTGGGCTGTAGAGGCGCTAGTGGCGCACTTTGCACGCCGCAGTGGTTGCCGGGATTCGTCCGGGTCGGATCGCGGTAGCTCGGGCGCGGTCACTTTTTGGTTGACCCGTGCAAAACCGATTCGGTATTATTATACCTGTTCGGAATGGACTTAAGACTGTTGGCAATTAACAGCGCGCGCGTGCGGGTGCGGGGCAGTGGGCTGTAGAGGCGCTAGTGGCGCACTTTGCACTTTGCACGCCGCAGTGGTTGCCGGGATTCGTCCGGGTCGGATCGCGGTAGCTCGGGCGCGGTCACTTTTTGGTTGACCCGTGCAAAACCGATTCGGTATTATTATACCTGTTCGGAATGGACTTAAGACTGTTGGCAATTAACAGTCATACCTGTTCGGAAATGACTTAATTCAACAGTCATGACTCTTGAAGACAAAGCCTTTCATTTTCTATAAATAAAGGCTCCCTAAAAACGGAATTACTTTGATACCAAAAACCAGTTTCAGATTTCCATACCCTGCTATTACTCTCTTACAGTTTTCAGGAGATATAAATTCTCTTATTCTGTTTTGTGCACATAAACAGAATAAGAACTTGATTGACTGTTCTTCGCTGCTACATCCAAGGGCTGTCTTCAAATATACAAGTTGCAGACAGTGCAAGTGCTTCATTGTATCTTAAGTACGGATTTGCTGATTCCCGTTTGTATACCGAAATTCTTCGTGTGGGGCAAATACTGTATTTAGGAAAGTGACATCACGCCTTGAAGTTTTATAGTGACTATTCAGAAATTACATTGTTGTATTGAAGTTGACATTTTTGAGATATATAAAGAGTTCCATTTCTGTATTTGCATTCATAATTTCCAACACCTAGTGCATTGAGATTGAAATAATAGAAATTCCTAACATGAAGTTTTTTTCCATATGCATAGGGAATTATTTATTTGACAATGAAAGCAATATAATTCAGCCATAATTAGTATACAGAAGGAAACATATTTGTAATGAGGGCCATATTGTCTCATCTTTTGAAGAAATAATCTTTAAGATACATTTGCTGACTCATCCAACTCAGACCTTAAACTTTTCACCACCTTAGATTAGCAGGAAAGTACTTATTGATGAGGGAGAGATAGTATGGCTTGACCTTTTCAACATCAATCTGATCCTTTCTCTTGCTGTATAGGCCATACTTGTTAAATATTTCCATCCATTTTAGATTATCAAAGTCTTATTCATTAGATGCTTATATGCTCTTGACCTGTGTAAATCATAAAAAGAGGGGGTATCTGACTATGAAAAGAGATGCTGATGATATGGTTGTATCATTCTTCTTTGGCACTAAATAAATGCAGTCATCATGCCCCTCATGACATCATTAAATTGTTAAGCCCACAACCATGAGAATAAACACCATATCTAGTGTCGTAATATGTGTTGGAGCAGTTGGGATTTTCCTTGAAGTACTTGTGGTGGACAATTGATTCTTAAAATGCACACCCAACAAGGTAAGTGTCAGGTACAACAACCAATCGAGGAAGCTCCTTAAAGGAAGGGTGAAGGAGAACCTTTTCGAGATCATGGATTAAGGCAGTCAAGTGTAGCCAATCGTCATTAGGGTAGCCTTGGCTAATAGTTGCATCAGTTTGCAACAAGTGCCCTATTTATGGCTTATCCATATCTTGATCACTCTCATCCACGATGTCATTATGCAATTCACAACATTCCCATATGCTCATTTCCACCTAATCTAATTTTTAATACTCCTCTCTTATCGTATTCATAAATTCAGAAGACTGGTTAATGTGGATGGTCCTGTAAAAATTCTTAACCCCTTCTTGTTTCTCACTTTCAACATCATAATCCTTAATACCGTGGCCAAATGAATTAGTATGGGGCACCAAAAATCCACCATATAACACCAATTCCTCTTCATTCTTAACAATATTATGCCCCTCACCTTGAATTCCAAAGTCGGGTTGCTCAATGATAATAGCCATCCTTAATAAAAATTGAATCTTTGAGGCTAAGGTTTTGTGCAGAGGATTGTAAAATCTAATAGAGACTAAGAAAGCTACTCCATTCTCTCATCCTCCAAATAGTCCTCTTATTACTAATCTTTGTTTTGCAGATGATGCAATTATATTTATTAATGGTTGAAAAAGAAGTCTGAATTCCCTGATGAAGTTCTTGAATTCCTATGAGAAAGCCTCTGGTCAACTTGTTAATAGGAGAAAGAGTTCCTTTTCAATCAATCCAAAAGCTCTTATCTCCAAAAGATCATCCATTGGATAATGTCTTGGTCTCCCTTTCAATGCTCTTCCTATAAAATATCTGGGATGTCCTCTGTATAAATGAAGAAGAAGAATTAGAGATTATGAAGATTTAATTGCCAACATTAGAGCCGAGCTTAAAGGGTGAAAATCAGATTTCTGTCAGCAGCTGGTCGGTTGACTCTAATCAAACATGTCCTAACCTCAATCCCATTTTTACCTTAGCCTCTTTAAAACCTCCTAAAGCTATTTTTTAAAAGATCAACCAGATCTTTAGTAGATTCTTTTGGGGGTCAAATGACCTAGGAGGTTTCAAGCATGCTTGGGTGAGCTAAATTGAAATTTGCAGACCTACTGATGAGGGAGGCCTAGGAGTTCGAGACATGTCTACTATTAGTGATGCTTTTGTCCTGAAATTGCATGGAGGTATCATACTTCAGCTGGTATTTGGGCTTGTTTCATGAGGAACATATATAAGTCCTTTACAAGTGCAAATGGATCAGTGGTGTTCAAGAAAATTATGCAAGCTGATGATATGATTCAAGAAAATTCTACAGTTATTTATAATGAGCTAATTTGGAAGCCTTCAACTTCTGGAAAATTTACTTTAAGCTCTGCTTATCGAATTTGCTCTCCTCCTCAGCTTAAACGCTTTATTGCTTCAAAACTTTGGTCTGCTCAGGTCCCTAGTAAGATATCAATTTTCTCTTGCTAACTTCTGCATAATGCTATCCCTTTAGATCCAAACATTTAAAAATATCAGTATCCCCATTGTCTCTAGATGTCATTGTTGCCATTTGCAAGAAGAAAATTCCCATCACCAGTTCATTCAGGGCCCAATTGCTTCTGAAGTTTGGAATTTTTTCAACAATCTTTTTGATATTAGACCTGCTTACTCTTCCATTTCTGCTATCTTCATGTCATGGTGGCTGTCTAAGTCTAATAAAGATTATTTGAAATTTGTCCTTAAATTTCTTCCAATGATTATTTTGTGGGAATTATGGAAAGTCAGGTGCAAGGCCTATTTTGAAGACACTCCTACGCAAAGTGAAGTCATGATCAGAAGTATTCTTTGTTTTTGAGCAGGCTGCAGTTTTAAAGTTTGATAGCTCAATTGCAAAAGTTCATCAAGGTCTTCTTGATACATTTAGCATTGAAGTTTATCCAAAGCAGCCTAAGTTCATAATCACCAGATGGATTCCCCCTCCAAGTTATGCATTGAAGCTTAATGTTGATGGTTCAAGTAAAGGTAGTCCAGGACATAATGGAATATGTATTATTGTAAGAGGATCTAACGGAGGTATGATTCAAGCTTTTCAAGAGTATATAGGCCAGACTTCAATTTTAGAAGCAGAGTTGACAACTATTCTTAAAGGCATCAAAGTTTTTTTGGGAATTGGTTTCATTTTCTGTCTTATTGAAACATATTCTTTAACGTCTTTGAATTTGATTAAAGGCAACTGGTTGATTCCTTGGTACTTCAAAGGAGTTATTCAAGAGATTATATTATTAATGTCTTCACATAAGACCAATATCCAACATATTTGGAGACAAAGCAACTCTGTTACAGATGGATTAGTTTTCTTCAAAAAATTCTTTATCTTATCATAATTTCATTGATTTGCCAAAGATGATAAGGGGACTTCTAAATCTAGATAAATGTGGTAGGCCAAGTGTAAGGAATTTTTAATCTCTTTCAAGTTTTCTATTGCTTGTAAGGTCACCATAGAGAGGCTTTTTCTCCATATTATAATAAAATAGGGCTTTAGGCCGTTTCCCCCCCAAAAAGGGTTAAGAATAAATCAAAAGGGTGCTGTCATATTAGGATTGGGAAAAGGGGAGTATTTATAATTGTCGAAAAGTTCTTCCCTGAGAATTCGGGGGCGCCAGTCCCTTCCCTGAAAACCAAAAGTTTACACGCTGATTTGTAAATTAAATAATATATATAACATGAAGTTAATAGTTAGTTTATGACTAAACAGTGCAGCATAAGCAAGGCCTATAAAGATTGTGGCTACAATTGACGAGTAATTCTTCAAATTTGTATTGCTTGTATCACATGAAGGTTCAGATACGTAAGAGTGCGATAAAGATGAATTACATGAAATAAAATAAATAAAAAAATGTAAATATCTAATTTTTTTATGTAGTTTTCGAAGTGCAGAAAGTTACTTGATACTTCGTGTAAGAAACAAAATCTAAAATAGCTAAGAAAATAGTTTCACCGACATTTGAATAAAAAGGATGAGAGAATTCCTTGCACTGCATTCTTCAAAGTTAACAAATGCCCATGAACGTGAATCTCTTGGAGTCACTGCCAATGGATTCAACGAGGAGAGACATGTTTTCTTTGATTACTATCATGGTTCTTGATATTATATATAAGAAAGCAAACTATGGTACTTCATAGTATTCCTGTAAGCATATTCCTTCTTATGCCATTTTGGCTTTGCTTCTTAAATGTCGACATGGGAATGTTTTGGGGATTTCATACCTGACGTTGTAGTGGAAACAGTTATTGGGCTTGTAACTAGTTTTTGTGTGGGGCCTCTTCTACAAGTAATTAGCCATTGGTTAGCCAGGTCATCTATTATTTGGTTCTTGTTGCATACTACGGTGCTTGCCCTGGCCATGTCATCACATTTATTTCCTTAAGGCAATGATGCTCTTAAAATGGTTATTTTCTAGCACACATTTCTAACTTCAAATGCAGGGCAAATTGTGGATTCCATTTTTGATTTGTATGGACTCCAATTCTTTAATATTTATTTTTAAACATGCACCTAAAGTGTCAAAGGAACTGCATATTGATTCAAAGTTACCATTTGACTCCTTTAATCAGTATTCCCAAGAGAGTTGGATGGGTATATATCCACTTTCTTCCTCGTTCTCAAGAAGCTTAAAGTTCCCTAGAAAAAAGAGTTATATCTTGAAGAAGTATACATTTCCCCCTATTTATGAACTTATTAGCCACAAATTAATTATGGCTGGGGGAATGTAGAGATCACTTGGAATTTTCCCTTCGTTCCTCAAAGGAGCTTTAGGTGGCAGTCCTTAACATTACTCGTCCTTTGTCAAATTGGTCACTGGCAAACAATATACGTCCAGTTTCTGAAGTGGGTGGCCGTGGTCCACCATCATACATTATTGTAGCAGTAATAAATTAAATGCAAAAATTAAGGAGCGAAATTGTCCAATTTTGGAGCAGATAAAACTGAATCAGAAAGAATAAGAAATCCCGGAAGCAGGTACAAGTAGAACACTGCTGAGTCGCGGACAATGTCGCTCTCTTTAAGGTGTTTCGTGGCTCTGCCCAAAGTGTGCTGACAGTCTTAATTTTGCCTCGTCACCCCAGGATAAACAGCCTACAAGAAAATACGAATTGGTAGCACAATCCAACTCGTTCAATCAACACCCATTCAGTTATATATATTGCTCGAATCTGAAACTATAATTAATCTGGGGTATGATCAATCATTTCTGTGATGTGATAATTATTCAATGGAAGAATAATTATTTCCGTTTCTGTGTGTGGAGAGAAATTTTTTTGGATAGCAGGAGGGTTTTTGTTTTCTGATAAATGTTTTAAAAACGGAGGTGTTAACCTCCTTTTATTGCGAAAAATTATCAACGTTAATGGGCAAAAACGTGGGTCAAATGGGTGAGAAAATTACGAAAAATGTTTTTGAGTTGGATGAACTTTTCAACTGTTAATAACTACGTTTTTATTCCAGAAAAAAATTACCGATTATTTCTTAATGAGCCAAAGCCAAGACCTGGACCCGGGATCGGGCCGGGCCGGCAGGATGGTGACGGCGGCGGCGGCGGCGCGCGTGTGTGACTTGGCCCAATAAGTCCCCCACCCAAACACACAAAACATCTAATGCCCAAAGGGTTTGGCCATTTGTTCCACAAAAATTGTAGATATACACAACTCATTTTAAAGGGACTACCGATGTGGGACAATGCCAAAAGGCATTTTCAAACTTTGCACTATAGCTGTGCATTACAGCTGTTCCAACAATCCCCCACTTGCAAATTTTGGAACATTTTTATCGAGCAATAATTCATAGAATTGTGCATAAGCAAAGGTGTCTTTCGACTTAAACCTTTACGTAGTAAAGATGATTCAGAATATACTAGAGTAACCGTAGTTTTGAACTCTATCTCTGACAACATCCCACACGCAACCCTACTTGGGTGTAGTCTAATAGCCAGCACGTTACGACCATGTGTTATATCCCACTATAGTGAACGCTTTAGGAATTTGCCCAAAATATCCATAGGAAGCGGCCACACTTCCACATTCACATAGGTGAGTCTATCAAGAGTGCTCCTGTAGCTAGGTACCCCACTCAAAATAGAGCTATAGACCTCATTAAGAGTTTTAATAACTCATTCTTAACTCGCTTCAGGATATCATGCTCCATAGAGATGGACTCGGAGTAAAACCCCGTTCTATATTAATTAATACTAGAATGATTCAACCCATATCACTTGTGACTTGTTATTACCCTTCGAACATATTTCTTGGGATCGCCAGTCTGTATGTTAGGTTACCATCACAAGTGACTCATGTATCCAATGGCTTTAGTCCCATCCCTTTCGAGGTGTTCCACACCTTCTCCCTAGCTAGTCCTTTCGTCAAAGGATCATCTAAGTTCTGTTCAGACCGTATATGATTCCCCCTCACAGCACCCGTAAAAATAAATTCTCTAACACTGCTATGTTTACGACGTATTTGTCTTTTCTTACCGTTATAATAACGGTTCTCTACTTTTTCAATAGCCGCGGTACTATCACAATGAATCAAAACGGCTGGTATTGTTCTTTCCCATAACAGGATATCTGACAAGAAGTTTCTTAACCAACCTGCTTCTTCACTAGCAGTAGCTAGCGCTATCGTCTCAGACTCCATAGTGGATTGAGCCAAAATAGTTTGTTTCTTAGATTTCCAAGAAACTGCACCACCAGCGATGCTAAATATATATCCACTAGTAGCCTTAGAATCATCAGATAGTGTGTTCCAATCAACATCACTAAATCCTTCAAGGACTGCAGGATGCTTTATATAGTGTAATTCGAGGTTCATCGTCCTTTTAAGGTACCGCATGACCCTCTCAATAGCATGCCAATGCTCCATACTAGGTCTACTGGTAAATCTACATAGTACTCCCACAGCATAAGCTATGTCAGGTCTAGTGCAATCTGTAGCATAACGTAAGCTACCTATAATGCTTGCATAAGCATTTTGGTTTACATTGTTGTCGCCAGTGTTCTTAAATAACTTTACACTAGGGTCAAATGGAGTACAAGGAGGTTTACAGTCAAAGTAATTGTATTTATTTAGAACTTTCTCAATGTAATGAGATTGATCCAAAGAAAGTCCCTTTTCTGGCCTAGTAATATTAATTCCTAATATTACACTAGCTTCATCCAAATCCTTCATATCAAAAGTGGCACACAATAATGATTTAGCATTTTCTACGGCATGATTATTAGAACCAAATATAAGCAAATCATCAACATAAAGACATATGATAGTGCAAATATTCTTTACATATTTATAATAAATGCATTTGTAACTTTCATTTATTTTAAACCCATTGAAGATGACTAGGCTATCAAATTTATCATGCCATTATTTAGGTGCCTGTTTGAGTCCATATAAAGAGATTTATCTAATTTACATACTTTATTTTCTTGACCGTGTACAATAAAACCTTCAGGTTGATCCATATAAATCTCTTCTTCTAATTCTCCATTTAAAAATGCACTTTTAACATTCGTTTAGTGTACAATTAAATCATATAAGGCAACTATAGCAAATAGTATACGTATAGACGTTATTCTAGTCACGGGTGAAAATGTATCAAAAAAGTCTACATTTTCTCTTTTTTTAAAACCTTTGGCAACAAGACGTGCCTTATATTTTTCAACAATGCCATCAGGTTTTAATTTCTTTTTAAGAATCCATTTACACCCAATTGATTTACACCCAGGAGGAAGGTACACTAAATGCCAAGTTTTATTTGTTCCCAAAGAATCCATTTCATCATTAATAGCCTCTTGCCATAAACCGGCATCTAATGAAGATAAAGCTTCTTGAATAGTGTTAGGACCCTCCTCTAAAGTGTAAGCAGAAAAGTCGGGACCAAAATTATTTTCCACACGAGCCCTTTTACTTTTTCGAATTTCTAAAATGGATTCACTATTTTCTTTATTTTTATTTAAAGAAATATTAGTGGATGACTCGCCCCCACTATTTCTCAATTTAAAAGGAAATTTATCTTCATAAAAATTGGCGTCATTTGATTCAATAATTACTTGATTTTTCAAGTCATAAAATCGGTATGCTTTGCTATTAATAGCATAGCCTATAAAAACTCACTCATATGCTCTACTGGTCAATTTAGACCTTTTAGGGTCGGGTATACGTACATAGGCTAAGCACCCCCACGTTCTAAAGTATGACACGTTGGGCTTAATATTTTTCCAAATTTCGTAAGGAGATATTTTCATTTTGGTCTTAGGAATTCTATTAAGTACGTGACACACAGTCAAAATAATTTCACCCCACCAATGTGAGGCCGCCCCTGAATTTAATAAAATAGCAACTACTAATTCAGTTAATGTCCTATTTTTTCTTTTGGCTTTACCGTTCATTTCAGACGAATAAGGGGCACTTTTTTCGTGAATAATGCCGTGGGTTTTATAAAATTCAATAAATGGTGCAGAATCATATTCAGTGCCTCTATCACTACGTAACCTTTTAATTTTTTGATAATATTGATTTTTAATTTCGTTTAGGAAAATTTTAAACATGTCAAACACTTCACTTTTATTTTTCATTAAATACACAAATGAATAATCATAACAGTCATCAATAAAAGTTATAAAATAACGTTTTCCATTTGTAGTTGTGACACCATCCAATTCACAAATATCTGAATGAATTAAATCAGGTGGTTCAGATTCTCTAAAAATAGATTTATATGGTGTCTTAGTGATTTTTTCTTGACTACACCATTCACATTTTTGAAAATCATTTAAAGATAATTTTGTAATTAATCCTAAAGTGCTCATATTTTTAACAAGTCATTTATTAACATGACAAAGCCTAGCATGCCAAACATTAAATTAATAATTAATATAAGCAGAAGGAGTAATTTTATTCATTGCATCAACATTCAATTTAAACATCCCATTAGTGGCATAAACTTTGCCTACAAAAATTCTTTTCTTGGTCAAAGTAAATAAATCAGCACCAATAGTTTGAGTAAAGCGAGCTTTGTTGAGAAGATAACCCGAAACCAAATTTTTCCTTATCTCGGGAGAGTGAAGAACATCTTTGAGGATAACAGTCTTTCCCGAAGTGAACTTTAATTCCACATTTCCAGTACCAGCAACCTCAGTGGAGTGAGAATCACCCAACAACACCTTCTTATCTGCAGTCTCATAATAAGTCTTAAATAGAGTACGGTCATAACAGATATAGTAGGTAGCGCCAGTATCCAACCACCACCCTTCGGCACCGCTAACCATGTTGATTTCTGAAATCATAGTACATAGGTCCTCTTCGGTCAAATTCGCTTGTGCGTTTGGCACATTGCGACATTTGTGAGCCATATGGCCAGGCTTGCCATACTTGAAACAGAGAAACTGTCCCGAGTTGCTAGACTGTCCATTTCCAGGGTTCTTATTCTTATTCTGAGTCCGAGTCTGATTTTTAAAATTCTGGTTGTGGCTCTTTTTTTGATTTCTCATATTTTTTCTGTTTACCTGTAAAACAACTGGAGTGTGGTTCTTTTTCTGATTTTTGTTGTTAGACACAACAAGAATTTCATCTTTGTAGTCCTGTTTTCGGGATTCCTCCTCAATTCTCAATTTAGTAATGACTGACTCTAGTGAAAATTCTTTAGATTTATGCCTCAAAATATTTTTAAACTCTTTAAACAGTGAAGGCAATTTATCAATAATTACAGCCACCTGAAATTGCTCATCTAAAGCCATGCCCTCGAAAATAATTTCATGGGCAATCATTTGCAAATCACGGGTTTGAGCAACAACAGATTTGTCATCCATCATTTGAAATTTCAAATAACGGCTGACAGCATATTTTTTAGCACCCGCCTCCTCCGTGTTATATTTTTTAAAAGTTCATCCCAAACATCTTTTGCAGTCTTATAATTGGCATAATAGTCATAAAGTTCATCACTTAGAGAATTCAAAATATAGTTCTTGCACAGAAAATCATTTTCCTCCCAAGTTCTAATTGTTTTGCTTTCCTCAACAGTAGGTGGATTATTTACTACGAGTTTGTCAAATTGAACACATGATGCAACATTTTTCGTAGTTAAATAAAATAACAATTTTTGGCTCCAACGTTTAAAATGTTGGCTTTCGTATTTGAAAGGTTTGTTAAGGTTGGATGAGTTAATTTCGGCCATGGCAGATTTGTTCTCTACAATAGTGTCACTTACAATTACATTTATGGATTCCATCGAGGTTTTAATGCGAAGATTATACACTCGATAGGCTTTACTGTTAGGCGAGTATCCTAGAAATATAGCTTTATCTCCCCTACTCTCAAATTTGGATAAGTGTTCCCTATCTTTGCATACATAACAAGTACTGCCAAAAGTTCTAAGCTACTTAAGATTAGGCTTTTTATTGTACCAAAGTTCATAAGGAGTTTGTTTGGAATTCTTTCTAAGATAGACCCTATTTATGATGTGACATGCAATACGAATAGATTCTACCCAAAAGTATTTAGGTAAATTCTTGGCATGTAACATAACATGTGCCATATCTTGAAGGGTACGATTCTTTCTCTCGACAATTCCATTTTGTTGAGGAGTCTTAGGAGCACTGAATTCATGTTTGTAGCATTATAGTCACAGTATTCAATAATACCAGTGTATTTGAATTCACCACCTCTATCACTACGAATTCTATTTACTTGAGTGTCCTTTTCATTTTCAATCCGAAGAAGAATTTTTAGGAAAGTTTGAAAAGTGTCGGACTTTTATTTTAAGAAAGCAACCCAAGTAAATCTGGTGAAGTCATCAACCATAACTAGAATATAACTGTGTCCACAGAGACTAAAAGTTTGGGAGGGACCCATTAGGTCCATATGGATGAGCTCCAAGGGATTAGAGGTAAGAATATCATTAACTTTCTTATGAGGTGCCTTAACAATTTTACCTTCCTGACAAGGACCACAGACAATATTAGGAATGGGTTTGATTTTAGGAACTCCTCTAACTATTTCCTGAGAGGTCAGTATACTAAGATTATCGTAATTTATATGACCCATTCTGTTATGCCATATCTCGTTGTCATCCATTCTGGAAACATTACAGATTTCAGAATTATTCATGACAGTATAGCAATTGTCAGGAGTTCTGAATCCTGTAATTATGCATTCACCTTTATCATTTAAAATTTTGCAATTGATCTTTGAAAAGGTAACAGTATGATCTGAGTCACAAAATTGCGAAATGCTAAGTAGATTTGCCTTAAGACCTTTAACTAGAAGGACATTTTCAAGAACAGGAAGTCCATATTCTTGGAGAGTTCCTTTGCCTATGATTTGAGATGAAACTCCATCACCAAAAATAACTTTACCACCAGCAAAGCTGGTTTTGTTTAAAAGTTTAGTTTCATCCCCAATCATGTGCTTAGAACATCCAGAATCTAAATACCAACCGGATGATGTGTGTTGAGCTTTTAGAGCAGTAACAACTATGTTACACTTCATCTGAGGTAATAGATCATCTTTTCTAACCCAAATTGCTCTAGTTTTCATTTTGCGCTTATTAGCTCTCAATTGATAAAATTTGCGAGCATTAGATTTTTGCAGAAAAATGTTTTGCGCATGATTTTGAATTTTATGAAAGACTTGAGCATTTGGTTTAGGAAAGTGCTTAGGATTCCTTCTAGGAAATGTTCTTTTAGGTTTGGTCTTTCTCTTTCTATAATTAGAGTTTTTATCTGGTTGTCTAGGAAGTATATAATTGTTGCGGCTCCTTCTAGAATAGTTAAAGTTCTGATAGATATGAGGATTATAGACAGGTTTAACTAGTCTCCTAGCATAGCAACCGTCAAAAGAATGACCGTATATGTCGCAATAGGAGCAGTAAAGATTGCTCAAAATTGGGGTCTCCTTAGGAAAGTCTCTAAACAAAGGTTTTGAGGAATTTTGAGGTTGAACTCTATTCCTAGGTAGTACAGGTTTGAATGTAGATTCACTCTTTCTAATAAAGGGGCAGACGTATTTAGCCTTAGGTGAACTTTCATGTTTAGAGCAACTTGATTCCCCAATGTTAAAATTTTGATGTTTTGAATCAAAATCAGTTTTTAGAGAATGAAAGTCTGGGCATGTTTCAATAGGCCTTTTGCCTCCTGACACAAACTTGATAGGTTCAAAAGATTTTGTTTGTGTCTTCAAATTGGGGCAAAACCCTATTCCAGTTCGATCATCAGAATTGGTTTTTGATTCAGCAACAAAAACATCAAAATAGTTTGAATTATTTTCAAATTTTTTAAATTTTTTGAAAACAGTTGCTGTCTTTTCTTTAGTTTGTTCCAATTCTAACAATGTCCCTTTGTACTTTTTCTCCAGAATTTCATTTTTTTCAGTCAAATTTCTGAGTTTTTCATCAAACATTTTAATTTCACTTTCATGTGTTAAACATTGGGTAGTATACTCTTCAGCATTCAATTTGACCATCAGGCTTAGATCTTCCAGTTTTTTGGTGAGATCTTTCACAATTTTTTCTAGTCTAGAGCTTTTCTTGAGAGTTTTAGAATAAAGTGTGTGAATGTCTGGGAGGTCTTCATTGTCCGAGTCACTAAGTGTAGTGTGTGAAGTGACCCCTAAGGATTCATTCTTTGAACTCACACACCCATTGACATCGTCATTATCACTTTCCTTTTGACTCACATAATCCGAAAAAGAGATAGTAATATTCTCAGTAATCAAAGCATCTAAACCAGTAACAACAATATTAGGAACATCTGACATAGATTTACTAGATGCTTCCTCACTAATAAGCACATGCATATCATCATTATAAATAATCTTGGCAAAGAAGGACATGCAAGGGTAAAAAACATCAGTTGACTCAGGTTCCTCATTTTCTGAGTCAGTTGAATCATTCCATGTTTTGCAAATGTTGGCTCTAGTGTGTTTGTTTTGAGTATTCAATTTAACTCTACAGTCTTGTGCAATGTGTCCCAGTTTACCACATCTATAGCATTCAGTCTTCTTAAGGTCTCTATTAGGTCTAATGTGAGAGTCCTTGTGATTTTTGTCATTTCTTTTCTCACGAGGTCTGTGATTAGAGAGAGTTGGATAATTTGACTTGCCTTGTTTATTTGCTATTTTATTTCTAAACTTAATGATTTTCTTAAACTGTTTTGACATTAAGGCAATCTGATTGTCCAAATTCTCTATATCGCATTCCTCATCAGAGTCATCATTGGAAGTATTAAACTCAGGCTTAATCAATTTAGAAGAGAAACTTAGATTGGAACTACTCTGTTTCCTATGGGACTGGGTCAATTGCTTCTTAAATTCCAGTTCCATTTCCACAGTTCTTTATTTACTACTGAGTAGTTTAGGAGTGAGATTAATATCACACATTTCCTCAATAACATATCTTTTGTTATTAAATTTCTGTGGTAATGATCTCAGAATTTTAGATACAATTTCTTGTCTATCATAAGTTATCCCATTAGCATGCAGTTTGGTCATAATATCAGTCAGGTTCATATAGAAGTCATCAAATGACTCAGTCTCAGACATAATTAGGGAATTATACTGTTGAATGAGCATTTGAGTTTTAGCAGCCTTAACTCTAGTGTCACCTTCATGAGCAGTAACTAAAGTGTCCCAAGATTCCTTAGAAGTGGTACAGGATGAGATTCTTTTGAACTCATGTTCATTTATAGACATAAATATGGCATTATTTCCTTTGTTATTATTTCGAGAAACTTGTTTCTCTTCTTGATTGAACTCACTTAATGCTTTCTTAACCCTCTCATTACTTCCTTCAGTGGTTGGTTTTGTAGGAAAAGTGTAACCATTTTCAACAATGTCCCAGACATCATCTCCCAGAGTTCCTTGAATGAAAGCAATCATTCTTACTTTCCAGTAAGCAAAATTGGTTCCATCAAAGATAGGAGATCTGGTCAAGTTACCAAATCTTTCATTTTTCTCGTCCATATTTGATTTTCAGAAAATAATTTTAGAAATACAGGATCTCTTTAAAAGAAGTTTACAAAGCTCTGATACCAATTGAAAATATGTTACTAAAGTCGTTTATTAAAAGTAAACTATTTAAGTAACTCCGAGCTGTTTTTTGAGGAAACTCTTTTCTTGAAAAAACAAAACTATTTGAACACAAGAAGTGTTTAACAAAACAGTATGTACGAGATCTATTCAAGATTTTACTAACAGGTTTATAAAACAGTTTAAACAAACTTTAAACTCAGCACAATCAAGAATGAGATGAGGAGATGTAGAAAGATTAAGTTCACGATTTTTTACGTGGTAAAACCTCACCAATTGAGGAAACATCCATGACTCCCTCTACGGAGTAAAATGAAAAAAAACCCACTAAAATATATGAGTTACAAACTATATAACTAACATGCATACAACTCAGACCTATATAAGTTTAGGAGTGTACCCTATGGTGTCCTTATAACTTCTCTGCAGTTTTGACTGTAGATGTTGTTCTCCCAGTTTGTTAACTTCTGATTTGTTCCAGCACTTTACGTCGACTCTTTGTTCACAAGATCTTATTACCAACACTTTTCGTGTTGTAGTGTGAAAGTGTTTGTGGAGGTGCTCTGTAACACATGCATGCACACACTCACACTTATTAAGTACAAACGGTCCTAACAAATTACATATAAGACTATATGTAGTGATTTTTCTTTTTCTCTCTTCTCACTAAACTTTGAACCTGTTTTGACCTTTAAATCAATCCCAGAATCCACGGATATCTTGCTTAGAAGACAGTCAATATATTAATCAATCTCAGAGTTTTGAAAAGATTTTCGAGATTGAAAACCTCCAAGTGTGATTCCAAACTAGGTCAAAGGTTTAGTTTTAAGAGAACTAGAAACATAAAACAATTATTGTTGATTTCAAAGTTAAAAGCAATTTTCAGAAAAGAATCAACAATATATTTCTCAAGATGAGAAATAAACTATGTAAATCTAAGTGTGATGTAACATGCAGAACATAGATCTGAAATTTCTATGAAGAAGAAAATAGATCTAAGTAAACAGTTTAAGTTGGAAACAAGATCTAACGAACAAGAGGTTACAACAACATAAATATCACTCAAAAACTCAAGAACACTCAGGGTAGTGTTTTGGATATGTAGGAGTTTTTTGTGGAGTGTTTGGTTTGAAAGAGGATTGACGAACAGGGGTTAGGGTTAGCTCTCTCTCTTTTTTTCTGGTTTCTCTCTTCTCTCTTCTATTTACACTCTTTTTTTTTTCTCAGGAATGAATTGGCCAAAAGTCTTGGACGACTGCGAGGAGCATCCTTTTTATAGGACGAAGAGAAGGATCGAGAAACAGGTTCAAAAATAAGGGTCAGGATTGAGTCAATCTGTTTTGACTTAAATCCAAGGGCTCACAGAACACGGTGGTTAAAAGTCACCTGATTGGTTCAGGAGGGATACGCAGGGATTACCAAAGAAGGCATGCAGGACGTTGTTAAAGTTTGATCCAACGGTTGTAAAGCTACGCGATTGTATACTCAGTGAAGAAACACAAATCCCACCAATCAACAAGCAACAGGTGTTAACTAATGACTTGATATAAAACGCGCGCCATAAAATAATTACAACCAAACCCTGAAGTCTCTGCCGCTTTTGGTTTCTACCCAAACCAACTTTGAGCCAATAAACCCATTAATCAATAATTAGAGATTGAACCCACAAACTTCTAAAATCAAGTTTTAATTAATAAAACCTTTATTAAAAAATGTTTATAAAATCCCAAAAAATATTTAAAAATCAAATTTAGGGATTTAAACATACTCAACATATGTACACACATAAATATGCAATGTGACATGTACAAGATGCATTCTACTGTGTGTGAGTGTTGGTAATTAGATCTAGATCACAACAAGATATATGAATGAAATAGCAAACCAATCTCTGAGGTTCTTTGGTTTCTAGGATGGACATAATTTTATCACAATTTCCAAACTAGATGAGCACTTATACAATATAGACTCAAGTGAGTCAAGAGTATAAGGGCTTCAATCTCCCCCTTTGGAAATATGAGACAAAATCTCCTTTGAGTCAACTAGGACTCGTAGGGCGATAAAGAGATAAGAAAAACCTATTCCAATAAAGATTCTATTTACCCAAATCCTAGAAAACAAAAGTACATAACTCAACTATTAACAATTCAATACCCTATTACATCAGTTGAGAAAAACTGTACAAAAACCTGCAATGAATCACTAAGATCAAGAAGTTTAGCATATATACAAGTATTCATAACGACTCAAATTTCTCCCCCATTTTGTCTCAAATGGACAAAGGGAAAAACTTGGATAATCAGCAAAGGTATTACTCAGCACCAACCATACCAATAGATTTACGCAAGGAAATGAATCTATTATAATCTAGAGGTTTGGTGAACATATCTGCGAGTTGCAAATCAATAGAAAGATAATTGATTTCTAATTCCTTAGTTTCAACCAATTCGCGTATAAAGTGATGTCTAATTTTTATGTGCTTTGTTCGCGAGTTTTGAACAGGGTTTTTAGAAATATTAATCGCACTTTGATTATCACAATAGACATGCAATTGGTTTTCTTGAATACCATAATCACTTAGCATTTGTTTAAACCACAGTAATTGAGCACAACAGCTGCCAGCGGCTATGTATTTAGATTCGGCTGTCGAGAGTGATGTGCAGTTTTGTTTCTTACTACTCCATCCTACCAAGTTATTACCTATATAATAACATGCTCCTGATGTGCTTTTACTATCATCAGTACACCCAGCCCAACCAACATCAGTGTACCCAATTATAGTGCTTGGTGTGTCATTAGTGTACCAAAGTCCTAGATTCAGAGTGCCTTTTACATATTTAATGATACGTTTAACAGCATTCAAATGGCTCTCTTTAGGGTTATTTTGATAACGAGCACATACACACACAACATACATAATATCAGGACGCGAGGCAGTAAGACATAGTAAGGTTCCTATCATACTACGATATAGACTAGGATCTACGAATTTTCCATTTTCATCTTTAGAAAGTTTTAACGTAGTACACATGGGTTTTCTAGCATCTTTAGCACTCTAGAGGCCAAATTTCTTTACTATCTCTAAAGCGTACTTAGATTGAGATACAAATAATCCTTCTGAATTTTGTTTGACTTGAAGGCCTAAGAAGAATTGTAACTCCCCCATAAGGGACATTTGAAATTCCTTATGCCTAGTTTCGGAGAAGGATTTTACTTCTGAGGGAGAAGTTGATCCAAAGATAATATCGTCAACATAAACTTGAGCAATTTGACAAAAACAGTTTGATCATTTCCACCTCTTCTGAAACATTTATCTAAGAGGAAACTGGAAAGACGCTCATACCAAGCATTAGGTGCTTGTTTAAGGCCATACAAAGCCTTTTTGAGACGAAATACATGATTTGGATATTGAGGGTCAATGAACCCTTTGGGTTGTTCTACATAGGTCTCTTCAGTCAATATTCCATTAAGGAATGCAAATTTGACATCCATTTGATAAAGTGTAAAATGCATGTGGCAAGCTATAGCAAAGAGTAGACGGACAGATTCTAAATGAGTAACAGGAGCAAAAGTCTCGTTAAAATCTATTCCTTCAATTTGAGAGTATCCTTGAGCAACTAATCTAGCTTTATTTCTAATTATTATCCCATTTTCATCAGTCTTATTTTTAAAAATCCAACGTGTGCCAATAACCTTTTTGTGCTCAGGACGAGGAACAAGATACCAAACATCATGAATGACAAATTAAAGAAGTTCTTCCTGCATAGCAGAAATCCAGTGAAAGTCATTCAATGCCTCATTTACATTCTTTAGTTCCACAAGGGAAACAAAACATGCATAATGTGCATAATTTCTTAGTTGGGATCTTGTACGCACTGGCTCACTAGGGTTACCAACTACGTTATTTATTGGATGATCTTTAGAAACCCAGTTAGGTACTCCAGGTATCTCAATTGGTAATGAATTATCTATTTCAGAACAGTCATTTTCTAAAATGTTTGAAGATTCTTCCTCAATAGTAGATTCACCAGTCTTGTTCTCTACAATAGTTTCACTTACAATTACATTTATGGATTCCAACAAGGTTTTAGTGCGAAGATTATACACTCGATAGGCTCTACTGTTAGGCGAGTATCCTAGAAATATAGCTTTATCTCCCCTACTCTCAAATTTGGATAAGTGTTCCCTATCTTTGCATACATAACAAGTACTGCCAAAAGTTCTAAGGTACTTAAGATTAGGCCTTTCATTGTACCAAAGTTCATAAGGAGTTTGTTTGGAATTCTTTCTAAGATAGACCCTATTTATGATGTGACATACAGTACGAATAGATTCTACCCAAAAGTATTTAGGTAAATTCTTGGCATGTAACATAACATGTGCCATCTCTTGAAGGGTACGATTCTTTCTCTCGGTAATTCCATTTTGTTGAGGAGTCTTAGGAGCACTGAATTCATGTTTGTAACTATTATAGTCACAGTATTCAATAATACTAGTGTCTTTGAATTCACCACCTCTATCACTACGAATTCTATTTACTTGAGTGTCCTTTTCATTTTCAATCCGAAGAAGAATTTTTAGGAAAGTTTGAAAAGTGTCGAACTTTTGTTTTAAGAAAGCAACCCAAGTAAATCTGGTGAAGTCATCAACCATAACTAGAATATAACTGTGTCCACAGAGACTAACAGTTTGGGAGGGACCCATTAGGTCCATATGGACGAGCTCCAAGGGATTAGAGGTAAGAATATCATTAACTTTCTTATGAGGTGCCTTAACAATTTTACCTTCCTGACAAGGACCACAAACAATATTAGGAATGGGTTTGATTTTAGGAACTCCTCTAACTATTTCCTGAGAGGTCAGTCTACTAAGATTATCGTAATTTATATGACCCATTCTGTTATGCCATATCTCGTTGTCATCCATTCTGGAAACATTACAGATTTCAGAATTATTCATGACAGTATAGCAATTGTCAGGAGTTCTGAATCCTGTAATTATGCATTCACCTTTATCATTTAAAATTTTGCAATTGTTCTTTGAAAAGGTAACAGTATGATCTGAGTCACAAAATTGCGAAATGCAAAGTAGATTTGCCTTAAGACCTTTAACTAGAAGGACATTTTCAAGAACAGGAAGTCCATCTTCTTAGAGAGTTCCTTTGCCTATGATTTGAGATGAAACTCCATCACCAAAAATGACTTTACCACCAGCAAAGCTGGTTTTGTTTAAAAGTTTAGTTTCATCCCCAGTCATGTGCTTAGAACATCCAGAGTCTAAATACCAACCGGATGATGTGTGTTGAGATTTTAGAGCAGTAACAACTATGTTACACTTCATCTGAGGTAATAGATAATCTTTTCTAACCCAAATTGCTCTAGTTTTCATTTTGCGCTTATTAGCTCTCAATTGATAAAATTTGCGAGCATTAGATTTTTGCTGAAAAATGTTTTGCGCATGATTTTGAATTTTATGAAAGACTTGAGCATTTGGTTTAGGAAAGTGATTAGGATTCCTTCTAGGAAATGTTCTTTTAGGTTTGGTCTTTCTCTTTCTATAATTAGAGTTTTTATCTGGTTGTCTAGGAAGTATATAATTGTTGCGGCTCCTTCTAGAATAGTTAAAGTTCTGATAGATATGAGGATTATAGACAGGTTTAACTAGTCTCCTAGCATAGCAACCGTAAAAAGAATGACCGTATATGTCGCAATAGGAGTAGTAAAGATTGCTCAAAATTGGGGTCTCCTTAGGAAAGTCTCTAAACAAAGGTTTTGAGGAATTTTGAGGTTGAACTCTATTCCTAGGTAGTACAGGTTTGAATGTAGATTCACTCTTTCTAATAAAGGGGCAGACGTATTTAGCCTTAGGTGAACTTTCATGTTTAGAGCAACTTGATTCCCCAATGTTAAAATTTTGATGTTTTGAATCAAAATCAGTTTTTAGAGAATGAAAGTCTGGGCATATTTCAATAGGCCTTTTGCCTCCTAACACAAACTTGATAGGTTCAAAAGATTTTGTTTGTGTCTTCAAATTGGGGCAAAACCCTATTCCAGTTCGATCATCAGAATTGGTTTTTGATTCAGCAACAAATTCCTCAAAACAGTTTGAATTATTTTCAAATTTTTTAAATTTTTTGAAAACAGTTGCTGTCTTTTCTTTAGTTTGTTCCAATTCTAACAATGTCCCTTTGTACTTTTTCTCCAGAATTTCATTTTTTTCAATCAAATTTATGAGTTTTTCATCAAATATTTTAATTTCACTTTCATGTGTTAAACATTGGGTAATATACTCTTCAGCATTCAATTTGACAATCTGGCTTAGATCTTCCAGTTTTTTTGGTGAGATCTTTCACAATTTTTTCTAGTCTAGAGCTTTTCTTGAGAGTTTTAGAATAAAGTGTGTGAATGTCTGGGAGGTCTTCATTGTCCGAGTCACTAAGTGTAGTGTGTGAAGTGACCCCTAAGGATTCATTCTTTGAACTCACACACCCATTGACATCGTCATTATCGCTTTCCCTTTGACTCACACACTCCGAAGAAGAGATAGCAATATTCTCAGTAATCAAAGCATCTAAACCAGTAACAATAATATTCGGAACATCAGACATAGAGTGACTAGATGCTTCCTCACTAACAAGCACAGACATATCATCATTATAAATAATCTTGGCAAAGAAGGACATGTAAGGGTCAAAAACATCAGTTGACTCAGGTTCCTCATTTTCAGAGTCACTTGAATCATTCCATGTTTTGCAAATGTTGGCTCTAGTGTGTTTGTTTTGAGTATTCAAGTTAACTCTACAGTCTTGTGCAATGTGTCCCAGTTTACCACATCTATAGCATTCAGTCTTCTTAAGGTCTCTATTAGGTCTAATGTGAGAGTCCTTGTGATTTTTGTCATTGCTTTTCTCATGAGGTTTGTGATTAGAGAGAGTTGGATAATTTGACTTACCTTGTTTATTTGCCATTTTATTTCTAAACTTAATGATTTTCTTAAACTGTTTTGACATTAAGGCAATCTGATTGTCCAAATTCTCTATATCGCATTCCTCATCAGAGTCATCATTGGAAGTATTAAACTCAGGCTTAATCAATTTAGAAGAGAAACTTAGATTGGAACTACTCTGTTTCCTATGGGACTGGGTCAATTGCTTCTTAAATTCCAGTTCCATTTCCACAGTTCTTAATTTACTACTGAGTAGTTTAGGAGTGAGATTAATATCACACATTTCCTCAATAGCATATCTTTTGTTATCAAATTTCTGTGGTAATGATCTTAGAATTTTAGATACAATTTCTGGTCTATCATAAGTTATCCCATTAGCATGCAGTTTGGTCACAATATCAGTCAGGTTCATATAGAAGTCATCAAATGACTCAGTCTCATACATAATTAGGTAATTATACTGTTGAGTGAGCATTTGAGTTTTAGCAGCCTTAACTCTAGTGTCACCTTCAAGAGCAGTAACTAAAGTGTCCCAAGCTTCCTTAGAAGTGGTACAGGATGAGATTCTTTTGAACTCATGTTAATTTATTGACATAAATATGGCATTCTTTCCTTTGTTATTATTTCGAGAAACTTGTTTCTCTTCTTAACCCTCTCATTACTTCCTTTAGTGGCTGGTTTTGTAGGAAAAGTGTAACCATTTTCAACAATGTCCCAGACATCATCCCCCAGAGTTCCTTGAATGAAAGCAATCATTCTTACTTTCTAGTAAGCAAAATTGGTTCCATCAAAGATAGGAGGTCTGGTCAAGTTACCAAATCTTTCATTTTTCTCGTCCATATTTGATTTTCAGAAAACAATTTCAGAAACACAGGATCTCTTTAAAAGAAGTTTACAAAGATCTGATACCAATTGAAAATATGTTACTAAAGCCGTTTATTAAAAAAAAAACTATTTAAGTAACTCCGAGCTTTTTTTTGAGAAAACTCTTTTCTTGAAAAAACAAAACTATTTGAACACAAGAAGTGTTTAACAAAACGGTATGTGCGAGATCTATTCAAGATTTTACTAACAGGTTCATAAAACAGTTTAAACAAACTTTAAACTCAGCACAATCAAGAATGAGATGAGGAGATGTAGAAAGATTAAGTTCACGATTTTTTACGTGGTAAAACCTCACCAATTGAGGAAACATCCACGACTCCCTCTACAGAGTAAAATGAAAAAAAATCCACTAAAACAAATTTATGAGTTACAAACTGTATAACTAACATGCATACAACTCAGACCTATATAAGTTTAGGAATGTACCCTCTGGTGACCTTATAACTTCTCTGCAGTTCTGATTGTAGATGTTGTTCTCCCAGTTTGTTAACTTCTGATTTGTTCCAGCACTTTACGTCGACTCTTTGTTCACAAGATCTTATTACCACCACTTTTCGTGTTGTAGTGTGAAAGTGTTTGTGGAGGTGCTCTCTAACACATGCATGCACACACTCACACTTATTAAGTACAAACAGTCCTAACAAATTACATATAAGATTATATGTAGTGATTTTTCTTTTTCTCTCTTCTCACAAAACTTTGAACCTGTTTTGACCTTTAAATCAATCCCAGAATCCACAGATATCTTGCTTAGAATTCAATCAAGATCTTAATCAATCTCAGAGTTTTGAAAAGATTTTCGAGATAGAAAACCTCCAAGAGTGATTCCAAACTAGGTTAAAGGTTTAGTTTTAAGAGAACTAGAAACATAAAACATTTATTGTTGATTTCAAAGTTAAACGCAATTTTCAGAAAAGAATCAACAATATATTTCTCAAGATGAGAAATAAACTTTGTAAATCTAAGTGTGATGTAACATGCAGAACATAGATCTGAAATTTCTATGAAGAAGAAAATAGATCTAAGTAAACAGTTTAAGTTGGAAACAAGATCTAACGAACAAGAGGTTACAACAACATAAATATCACTCAAAAACTCAAGAACACTCAGGGTAGTGTTTTGGATATGTAGGAGTTTTTTGTGGAGTGTTTGGTTTGAAAGAGGATTGACGAACAGGGGTTAGGGTTAGCTCTCTCTATTTCTTTCTGGTTTCTCTCTTCTCTCTTCTATTTACACTCTCTTTTTTTTTCTCAGGAATGAATTGGCCAAAAGTCTTGGACGACTGCGAGGAGCATCCTTTTTATAGGACGAAGAGAAGGATCGAGAAGCAGGTTCAAAAACAAGGGTCAGGATTGAGTCAATCTGTTTTGACTTAAATCCAAGGGCTCACAGAACACGGTGGTTAAAAGTCACCTGATTGGTTCAGGAGGGATACGCAGGGATTACCAAAGAAGGCAGGCAGGACGTTGTTAAAGTTTGATCCAACGGTTGTAAAGCTACGCGATTGTATACTCAGTGAAGAAATACAAATCCCACCAATCAACAAGCAACAAGTGTTAACCAATGACTTGATATAAAACGCGCGCCATAAAATAATTACAACCAAACCCTGAAGTCTCTGCCGCTTTTGGTTTCTACCCAAACCAACTTTGAGCCAATAAACCCATTAATCAATAATTAGAGATTGAACCCACAAACTTCTAAAATCAAGTTTTAATTAATAAAACCTTTATTAAAAAATGTTTATAAAATCCCAAAAAATATTTAAAAATCAAATTTAGGGATTTAAACATACTCAACATATGTACACACATAAATATGCAATGTGACATGTACAAGATGCATTCTACTGTGTGTGAGTGTTGGTAATTAGATCTAGATCACAACAAGATATATGAATGAAATAGCAAACCAATCTCTGAGGTCTTTTGGTTTCTAGGATGGACATAATTTTGTCACAATTTCCAAACTAGATGAGCACTTATACAATATAGACTCAAGTGAGTCAGGAGAATAAGGGCTTCAAATCCAACTCGTTCAATCAACACCCATTCAGTTATATATATTGCTCGATTATGAAATTATAATTAATCTGGGGTATGATTAATCATTTCTGTGATGTGATAATTATTCAATGGAAGAATAATTATTTCCGTTTCTGTGTGTGGAGAGAAATTTTTTTGGATAGTAGGAGGGTTTTTGTTTTCTGATAAATGTTTTAAAAGCGGAGGTGTTAACGTCCTTTTATTGCGAAAAATTATCAACGTTAATGGGCAAAAACGTGGGTCAAGTGGGTTAGAAAATTACGAAAAACGTTTTTGAGTTGGATGAACTTTTCAACTGTTAATAACTACATTTTTATTGTAGAAAAAAAATTACCGATTATTTCTTAATGAGCCAAAGCCAAAACCCGGACCCGGGCATGGGCCGGGCCGGTAGGACGTCGGCATCGGCGACGCGCACGTGCATGTGTGACTCTGACCAATAAGTCCCCCACCCAAACACACAAAACATCTAATGCCCAAAGGGCTTGGCCATTTGTTCCACAAAAATTATAGATATACACAACTCAATTTAAAGGGACTACCGATGTGGGACAATGCCAAAAGGCATTTTCAAACTTTGCACTATAGCTGTGCATTACAGCTGTTCCAACAATCCCCCACTTGCAAATTTTGAAACATTTTTATCGAGCAATAATTCATAGAATTGTGCATAAGCAAAGGTGTCTTTTGACTTGAACCTTTACGTAGTAAAGATGATTCAGAATATACTAGAGTGACCGTAGTTTTGAACTCTATCTCTGACAACATCCTACACATAACCCTACTTGGGTGTAGTTCTAATAGCCAGCACGTTACGACCATGTGCTTATATCCCACTATAGTGAACTCTTTAGGAATTTGCCCAAAATATCCATAGGAAGCGGCCACACTTCCACATTCACATAGGTGCATTAATCAAGAGTGTTCCTGTAGCTAGGTACCCCACTCAAAATAGAGCTATAGACCTCATTAAGAGTTTTAATAACTCATCATTAACTCGCTTCAGGATATCATGCTCCATAGGGACGGACTCGGAGTAAAACCCCGTTCTATATTAATTAATACTAGCATGATTCAACCCATATCACTTGTGACTTGTTATTACCCTTTGAACATATTTCTTGGGATCGCCAGTCTGTATGTTGGGTTACCATCACAAGTGACTCATGTATCAAAGGGCTTTAGTCCTATCCCTTTCGAGGTGTTCCACACCTTCTCCCTAGCTAGTCCTTTCGTCAAAGGATCAGCTAAGTTATGTTCAGACCGTATATAATTCCCCCACACAGCACCCGTAGAAATAAATTCTCTAATAGTGCTATGTTTATGTCGTATTTGTCGCTTCTTACCGTTATAATAACGGTTCTCTAGTTTTTCAATAGCCGCGGTACTATCACAATGAATCAAAACTGCTGGTATTGGTCTTTCCCATAACGGGATATCTGACAGGAGGTTTCTTAACCAACCTGCCTCTTCACTAGCAGTATCTAGCGCTATCAATTCAGACTCCATAGTGGATTGAGCCAAAATAGTTTGTTTCTTAGATTTCCAAGAAACTGCACCACCAACGATGCTAAATATATATCCACTCGTATCCTTAAAATCATCAGATAGTGTGTTCCAATCAACATCACTAAATCCTTCAAGGACTGCGGGATGCTTTATATAGTGTAATTCGAGGTTCATCCTCCTTTTAACGTACCGCATGACCCTCTCAATAGCATGCCAATGCTCCATACTAGGTCTACTAGTAAATCTACATTGTACTCCCACAACATAAGCTATGTCAGGTCTAGTATAATCTGTAGCATAACGTAAGATACTTATAATGCTTGCATAAGCATTTTGGTTTACACTGTCGCCTCCAGTGTTCTTAAATAACTTTACACTAGGGTCAAATGGAGTACAAGGAGGTTTACAGTCAAAGTAATTGTATTTCTTTAGAACTTTCTCAATGTAATGAGATTGATCCAAAGAAAGTCCCTTTTCTGACCTAGTAATATTAATTCCTAATATTACACTAGATTCACCCAAATTATTCATATCAAAATTGGCACACAATAATGATTTAACATTTTCTACGGCATGAATATTAGAACCAAATATAAGCAAGTCATCAACATAAAGACATATGATAGTGCAAAGGTTCTCTACATATTTATAATAAATGCATTTGTAACTTTCATTTATTTTAAACCCATTGGAGATGACTAGGCGATCAAATTTATCATGCCATTGTTTAGGTTCCTGCTTGAGTCTATATAAAGAGATTTATCTAATTTACATGCTTTATTTTCTTGACCGTGTACAATAAAACCTTCAGGTTTATCCTTATAAATCTCTTCTTCTAATTCTCCATTTAAAAATGCACTTTTTACATTCATTTAGTGTACAATTAAATCATTTAAGGCAACTGTAGCAAATAGTACACGTATAGACGTTATTCTAGTCACGGGTGAAAATGTATCAAAAAAGTCTACATTTTCTCTTTGTTTAAAACCTTTGGGAACAAGACGTGCCTTATATTTTTCAACTGTGCCATCAGGTTTTAATTTCTTTTTAAGAATCCATTTACACCCAATTGATTTACACCTTGGAGGAAGGTCCACTAAATGCCAAGTTTTATTTGTTTCCAAAGAATCCATTTCATCTTTAATATCCTATTGCCATAAATCGGCATCTAATGAAGATAAAGCTTCTTGAATAGTGTTAGTATCCTCCTCTAAAGTGTAAGCATAAAAGTCGGGACCAAAATATTTTTCCACACGAGCCCTTTTACTTTTTCCAATTTCTAAAATTGATTCATTATTTTCTTTATTTTTATTTAAAGAAATATTAGTGGATGACTCTCCCCCACTATTTCTCAATTTAAAAGGAAATTTATCTTCATAAAAATCGGCGTCATTTGATTCAATAATTACTTGATTTTTCAAGTCATAAAATCGGTATGCTTTGCTATTAATAGCATAGCCTATAAAAACGAACTCATATGCTCTACTGGTCAATTTAGACCTTTTAGGGTCGGGTATACGTACATAGGCTAATCACCCCCACGTTCTAAAGTATGACACGTTGGGCTTAATATTTTTCCAAATTTCGTAAGGAGATATTTTCATTTTGGTCTTAGGAATTCTATTAAGTACGTGACACATAGTCAAAATAATTTCACCCCACCAATGTGAGGCCGCCCTTGAATTTAATAAAATAGCAACAACTAATTCAGTTAATGTCCTATTTTTTCTTTCGGCTTTACAGGTCATTTCAGACGAATAAGGGGAAGTTTTTTCGTGAATAATGCCGTGGGTTTGATAAAATTCATTAAATGGTGCAGAATCATATTTGGTGCCTCTATCACTACGTAACCTTTTAATTTTCCGATTAAATTGATTTTTAATTTCATTTAGGAAAATTGTAAACATGTCAAACGCTTCACTTTTATTTTTCATTAAATACAGAAATGAATAATCATAACAGTCATCATTAAAAGTTATAAAATAACGTTTGCCATTTCTAGTTGTGACACCATCCAATTCACAAATATCCGAATAAATTAAATCAGGTGGTTCAGATTCTCTAATAATAGATTTATGTGGTGTCTTTGTGATTTTTCCTTGATTACACCATTCACATTTTTGAAAATCATTTAATGATAATTCTGGAATTAATCCTAAAGTGCTCATATTTTTAACTAGTCATTTATTAACATGACAAAGCCTAGCATGCCAAACATTAAATTAACAATTAATATAAGCAGAAGGAGTAATTTTATTGATTGCGTCAACATTCAATTTAAACATCCCATCAGTGGCATAACCTTTGCCTACAAAAATTCTTTTTTTGGTAAAAGTAAATAAATCAGCACCAATAGTTTGAGTAAAGCCAGCTTTGTTGAGAAGATAATTCGAAACCAAATTTTTCCTTATCTCAGGAGTGTGAAGAACACCTTTGAGGATAACAGTCTTTCCCGAAGTGAAATTTAATTCCACATTTCCCGTACCAGCAACCTCAGTGGAGTGAGAATCACCCAACAACACCTTTTTATCTGCAGTCTCAGAATAAGTCTTAAACACAGTACGATCATAACAGATATGGAGGGAAAGAAGCGCCAGTATCCAACCACCACCCTTCGACACCGCTAACCATGTTGATTTCTGAAATCATAGCACATAGGTCCTCTTCGATTAAATTCGCTTGTGCGTTTGGCACATTGCGACATTTGCGAGCCATATGGCCACGCTTGCCACACTTGAAACAGAGAAACTGTCCCGAGTTGCTAGATTGTCCATTTCCAAGGTTCTTATTCTTATTCTGAGTCTGATTTTTAAAATTCTGGTTGTAGCTTTTTTTTTTCTTTTTTTTTCTTTCTGATTTTTCATATTTTTCTGTTTGCCTTTAAAACAATTGGAGTGTGGTTGTTTTTCTGATTTTTGTTGTTAGACACAACAAGAATTTCATCTTTGTAGTCCTATTTTCGGGATTCCTCCTTAATTCTCAATTTAGTAATGACTGACTCTAGTAAAAATTCTTTAGACTTATGCCTCAAAATATTTTTAAACTCTTTAAATAGTGAAGGGAATTTATCAATAATTACAGCCACCTGAAATTGGTCATTTAAAGCCATGCCCTCGGAAATAATTTCATGGGAAATCATTTACAATTCATGGGTTTGAGAAACAACAGATTTGTCATCCGTCATTTGAAATTTCAAATAACGGCTGACGACATATTTTTTAGCACCCGCATCCTCCGTGTCATTTTTTTAAAAAAGTGCATCCCAAACATCTTTTACAGTTTTGTAATTGACATAATAATCATAAAGTTCGTCACTTAGAGCATTCAAAATATAGTTCTTGCACAGAAAATCATTTTCCTCCCAAGTTCTAATTGTTTTGCTTTCCTCAATAGTAGGTGGATTATTTACTACGGGTTTGTCGTATTGAACACATGATGCAACATTTTTCGTAGTTAAATAAAATAATAATTTTTTGCTCCAACGTTTAAAATGTTGGCCTTAGTATTTGAAAGGTTTGTTTAGGTTGGATGAGTAAATTTCGTCCATGGCAGATTTGTACACACCTTAAAATTGTTGTAGGAGTAATAAATTAAATGCAAAAATTACAGAACAAAATTGCCCAATTTTGGAGCAGATAAAACTGAATCAGAAAGAATAAGAAATCCCGAAAGAAGGTACATGTAGAACAGTGCTGAGTCATGGATAATGTCGCTCTCTTTAAGGTGTTTCGTGACTCTGCCCAAAGTGTGCTGACAGTCTTAATTTTGCCTCGTCACCCCCAGGATAAAACAACCTCCAAGAAAATATGAATTGGTAGCACAATCCAACTTGTTCAATCAACATCCATTCAGTTATATATATTGCTTGAATATGAAACTATAATTAATGTGGGGTATGATTAATTATTTCTTTGATGTGATAATTATTCAATGGCAGAATTATTATTTCCGTTTTTGTGTGTGGAGAGAAATTTTTTTGGATAGCTGGAGGGTTTTTGTTTTCTGAGAACTGTTTTAAAAACGGAGGTGTTAACCTCCTTTTATTGCAAAAAATTATCAACATTAATGGGCAAAAACGTGGGTCAAGTGGGTGAGAAAATTATGGAAAACGTTTTTGAGTTGGATGAACTTTTCAACTGTTAATAACCACGTTTTTATTCTAGAAAAAAAATTATCGATTATTTCTTAATGTGCCCAAGTCCCAGACCCGGGCACGGGCTGGGCCTGTAGGACGGCGGCAGCGGCGGCGCGCGCGTGCATGTGTGACTTGGCCCAATAAGTCCCCCTCCCATACACACAAAACATCGAATGCCCAAAGGGCTTGCCCATTTGTTCCACAAAAATTGTAGATATACACAACTCATTTTAAAGGGACTACTGATGTGGGACAATGCCAAAAGGCATTTTCAAACTTTGCACTACAGCTGTGCATTACAGTTGTTCCAATAATCCCCCACTTGCAAATTGTGAAACATTTTTATCTAGCAATAATTCAAAGAATTGTGCATAAGCAAAGGTATCTTTCGACTTGAACCTTTACGTAGTAAAGATGATTTAGAATATACTAAAGTAACCGTAGTTTTGAACTCTATCTCTGACAATTTCCTACACACAACACCTACTTGGGTGTAATTCTAATAGCCATCACGTTACGACCATGTGATTCTATCCCAGTATAGTGAACACTTTAGGAATTTGCCCAAAATATCCATAGGAAGCGGCCACACTTCCACATTCACATAGGTGAGTCTATCAAGAGTGCTCCCATAGCTAGGTACCCCACTCAAAATAGAGCTATAGATCTTATTAAGAGTTTTAATAACCCATCCTTAACTCGCTTGAGGATATCATGCTCCATTGGGATGGACTCGGAGTAAAACCCCGTTCTATATTAATTAATACTAGCATCATTCAACCCATATCACTTGTGACTTGTTATTACCCTTTGAACATATTTCTTGGGATCTCCAGTCTGTATATTGGGTTACCATCACAAGTGACTTATGTATCCAAGGACTTTAGTCCCATCCCTTTCGAGGTGTTCCACACCTTCTCCCTAGCTAGTCCTTTCGTCAAAGGACCAGCTAAGTTCTGTTCAGACCGTATGTAACACCCCGCCTGTCCGGGGAGAGCGAACGAAGCGCTACTCAACGATAAACTAAATTTAAATCCATAATTCACAAGGTATAGAGCATCTTAAAATCCCACAACAATAAAAGAGAACTACAAATCTCAAATCTCTTCAATTAAATACGAAGTCTCTCGGATTACGTACAACTAACTCGAAAATAAAATACAAATCTCCAATGCTCTATATATAAAAATAATACAATCTTATCTCTTGTATTAAAATTCTTTCCAAAATAATCCACGCTAAAATCCATCTCCAAAAATCCCAAGCGCCCAAAATTCGCGCTAACCTGCCACTAAAAGAAAATATGGGGAAGTACACAATACGACAGGAAAGATGCTCAACAAATGTGTTAGCGTTGAATAAAACGTAACAATATGAATACGGATATTCAAATCAAATGCAAATCTTAATAGAATTTTATCGATAAATTTCTCAACAACACATTAATCGGGTTACCAGGCCTTACCCTATCCACATATGCTTTATCAAGTCATATCCCTTGGAAGCAGGAATTTTGGCGGGTGCCCAACGTCCGTGCCATATTAAAATCTCATGACAACATGCTCAACAACAACATGAATAATACCACATGAATCAAAATAATTCCAACAATTATTTTTCCTGATTTCAATGAATTTAACAATTCAAAATATGAGTTCAATTAAGAAGAATTCAACGAAATAAACACTCGCGAGATTTAGGAGCATATTGTGTAAAACTCCATACCTCAAAATCATCACATAATTCAGCCTTAAAATCTAATCACACCATCACGTTCCTCTCGCGAAAATAATCAAATCTCGTTCTAGCCCAAACTCGAGAAAACACCAAATAAGCCTTCTAATCTAAGGTTGAAATCTTGAATAAGTTTGGGGCGGTGGTTTGTATATGAAAGGGAGTAATTTTGGAGAGGTCTTCTGGTTGAAAAGTTTATGAAAAAGTGATTTGAAAAGCCAAGCCTCGAATTTGTTGATATATAAAGGATTAAGAGTTTGATTAAGAAAAGAGTTCTAATGAGATACAAATACTAAAAAATTTATTTCGGACGATCGGACCGTTGGAATTGGATGAAATTTTACAGAGAATTAGCTAAAGACGAGAGGAAACTGTCAACAAATTTTCAGCTCGATCGAACCATTCAATATTTTTAAATATTTTTTTTACTACAGAATTTTATGTTTTGAGGACTCTAAGAGAGGTTTATATTTTGAGGACTCTTTTATATAATAAAAATTCAATTAAAACTCCATTTTAATTCCGATTTCGAAACCGTTTGAAATTATCGCCTTTAAAAATAATAATCAACATATTTGAGAAATAAAAATAATTTTATCTCAAAATTTATTTTTTCTCTTAATTTTAAAAATACCACAAAAATTACGCGGGTTGTTAAACCGTATATGATCCACCCTCACAGCACCCGTAGAAATAAATTCTCTAACAGTGCTATGTTTATGACGTATTTATCATTTCTTACCGTTATAATAACGGTTCTCCACTTTTTCAATGGCCGCGGTACTATCACAATGAATCAAAACAGCTGGTATTGGTCTTTCCCATAATGGGATATCTGATAGGAGGTTTCTTAACCAACCTGCCTCTTCACTAGCAGTAGCTAGCGCTATCATTTCAGACTCCATAGTGGATTGATTCAAAATAGTTTGTTTTTTAGATTTCCAAGAAACTGCACCACCAGCGATGCGAAATATATATCCACTAGTAGCCTTAAAATCATCAGATAGGGTGTTCCAATCAACATCACTAAATCCTTCAAGGACTGGGGGATGCTTTATATAGTGTAATCCGAGGTTCATCGTCCTTTTAAGGTACCGCTTGACCCTCTAAATGGCATGTCAACGCTCCATACTAGGTCTACTGGTAATCTACATAGTACTCCCACATCATAAGCTATGTCAGGTCTAGTGCAATCTGTAGCATAACGTAAGCTACCTATAATGCTTGCATAAGCATTTTGATTTACATTGTCGCCGCCACTGTTCTTAAATAAGTTTACACTAGGGTCAAATGGAGTATAAGGAGGTTTACAGTCAAACTAATTGTATTTCTTTAGAACTTTCTCAATGTAATGAGATTGATCCAAAGAAAGTTCATTTTCTGACCTAGTAATATTAATTCCTAATATTACACTAGCTTCACCCAAATCCTTTATATCAAAATTGGCACACAATAATGATTTAACATTTTCTACGGCATGAATATTAGAACCAAATATAAGAAAGTCATCAACATAAAGACATATGATAGTGCAAATGTTATCTACATATTTATAATAAATGCATTTGCAACTTTCATTTATTTTAAACCTATTGAAGATGACTAGGCTATCAAATTTATCATGCCATTGTTTAGGTGCCTGTTTGAGTCCATATAAAGAGATTTATCTAATTTACATACTTTATTTTCTTGACCGTGTATAATACAACCTTCAGGTTGATCCATATAAATTTCTTCTTCTAATTCTCCATTTAAAAATGAAGTTTTAATATTCATTTGGTGTATAATTAAATCATTTAAGGCAGCTATAGCAAATAGTACACATATAGACGTTATTCTAGTCACGGGTGAAAATGTATCAAAAAATTCTACATTTTCTCTTTGTTTAAAACCTTTGGCAACAAGACGTGCCTTATATTTTTCAACAGTGCCATCAGGTTTTAATTTCTTTTTAAGAATCCATTTACACCCAATAGATTTACACCAAGGAGGAAGGTCCACTAAATGCCAAGTTTTATTTGTTTCCAAAGAATCCATTTCATCATTAATAGCCTCTTGCCATAAATAGACATCTAATGAAGATAAAGCTTATTGAATAGTGTTAGGATCCTCCTCTAAAGTGTAAGCATAAAAGTCAGGACCAAAATCTTTTTCCACACAAGAACTTTTACTTTTTGAAATTTCTAAAATGGATTCATTATTTTCTTTATTTTTATTTAAAGAAATATTAGTGGATGACTTGCTCCCACTATTTCTCAATTTAAAAGGAAATTTATCTTCATAAAAATCGGCGTCATTTGATTCAATAATTACTTGAATTTTCAAGTCATAAAATTGGTATGCTTTGCTATTAATAGCATAGCCTATAAAAACGCACTCATATGCTCTACTCGCTAATTTAGACCTTTTAGGGTCGGGTATACGTACATAGGCTAAGCACCCTCACGTTCTAAAGTATGACACGTTAGGCTTAATATTTTTCCAAATTTCATAAGGAGATATTTTCATTTTAGTCTTAGGAATTCTATTAAGTACGTGACAAAGTCAAAATAATTTCACCCCACCAATGTGATGCCGCCCCTGAATTTAATAAAATAGCAACAACTAATTCAGTTGATGTCCTATTTTTCTTTCGGCTTTACCGTTCATTTCAGACGAATAAGGGGAAATTTTTTCGTGAATAATGCCATGGATTTTATAAAATTCAATAAATGGTGCAGAATCATATTCGGTGCCTCTATCACTACGTAACCTTTTAATTTTTCGATTAAATTGATTTTCAATTCCATTTAGGAAAATTGTAAATATGTCAAACGCTTCACTTTTATTTTTCATTAAATACATAAATGAATAATCAGAACAGTTATCAATAAAATTTATAAAATAACATTTGCCATTTCTAGTTGTGACACCATCCAATTCACAAATATCCGAATGAATTAAATCAAGTGGTTCAGATTCTCTAAAAAGCGATTTATGTGGTGTCTTAGTGATTTTTGCTTGACTATACCATTCACATTTTTCAAAATCATTTAATGATAATTATGGAATTAATCCTGAAGTGCTCATATTTTTAACATGTCATTTATTAACATGACAAAGCTTAGTATGCCAAACATTAAATGAACAAGCTGTATAAGCAGAAGGAGTAATTTTATTCATTGCATCAACATTCAATTTAAACATCCCACCAGTGGCATAACCTTTGCCTACAAAAATTCCATTTTTGGTCAAAGTAAATAAATCAGCACCAATAGTTTGAGTAAAGCCAGTTTTGTTGAAAAGATAATCCGAAACCAAATTTTTCCTTATCTCGGGAGTGTGAAGAACATCTTTGAGGATAACAGTCTTTCCCGAAGTGAACTTTAATTCCACATTTCCAGTACCAACAACCTCAGTGGAGTGAGAGTCATCCAACAACACCTTCTTATCTACAGTCTCATAATAAGTCTTAAATAGAGTACGGTCATAACAGATATAGTAGGTAGCGCCAGTATCCAACCACCACCCTTCGGCACAGCTAACCATATTGATTTTTGAAATCATAGTACATAGGTCCTCTTCGGTCAAATTCGCTTATGCGTTTGGCACATTGCGACATTTGCGAGCCCTATGGCCAGGCTTGCCACACTTGAAACAGAGAAACTGTCCCAAGTTGCTAGACTGTCCATTTCCAGGGTTCTTATTCTTATTCTGAGTCCGAGTCTGATTTTTAAAATTCTGGTTGTGGCTCTTTTTCTCATATTTTTTCTGTTTGCCTGTAAAACAACTGGAGTGTGGTTCTTTTTCTAATTTTTATTGTTAGACACAATAAGAATTTCATCTTTGTAGTCCTGTTTTCGGGATTCCTCCTCAATTTTCAATTTATTAATGACCAACTCTAGTGAAAATTCTTTAGACTTATGCCTCAAAATATTTTTAAACTCTTTAAACAGTGAAGGCAATTTATCAATAATTACAGCCACCTGAAATTGCTCATCTAAAGCCATGCCCTCAAAAATAATTTCATGGGCAATCATTTGTAAATCATGGGTTTGAGCAACAACACATTTGTCATCCGTCATTTGAAATTTCAAATAACGTCTAACGGCATATTTTTTAGCACCCGCCTCCTCCGTGTCATATTTTTTAAAAAGTCCATCCTAAACATCTTTTGCAGTTTTATAATTGGCATAATAGTCATAAAGTTCGTCACTTAGAGCATTCAAAATATAGTTCTTGCACAGAAAATTATTTTCCTCCCAAGTTCTAATTGTTTTGCTTTCCTCAACAGTAGGTTGATTATTTACTACGAGTTTGTCAAATTGAACACATGATGCAACATTTTTCGTAGTTAAATAAAATAAAAGTTTTTTGCTCCAACATTTAAAATGTTGGCTGTTGTATTTGAAAGGTTTGTTTAGGTTGGATGAGTTAATTTCGTCCATGGAAGATTTGTACACACCTTAAAATTGTTGTAGGAGTAATAGATTAAATGCAAAAATTAAGGAACGAAATTTCCTAATTTTGGAGCAGATAAAACTGAATCAGAAAGAATAAGAAATCCCGGAAGCAGGTACAGGTAGAACACGACTGAGTCGCGGAAAATTTCGCTCACTTTAAGGTGTTTCGCGGCTCTGCCCAAAGTGTGCTGACAGTCTTAATTTTGCCTCGTCACCCCGAGGATAAAACAACATCCAGGAAAATACGAATTGGTAGCACAATCGAACTCGTTCAATCAACACCCATTCAGTTATATATATTGCTCGAATCTGAAACTATAATTAATATGGGGTATGATTAATCATTTATGTGATGTGATAATTATTCAATGGAAGAATAATTATTTCCGTTTCCGTGTGTGGAGAGAAATTTTTTTGGATAGCAGGAGGGTTTTTGTTTTTTGAGAACTGTTTTAAAAATGGAGGTGTTAACCTCCTTTTATTGCGAAAAATTATCAACGTTAAATGGAAAAAACGTGGGTCAAGTGGGTGAGAAAATTACGAAAAACGTTTTTAAGTTGGATGAACTTTTCAACTGTTAAGAACCACGTTTTTATTCCAGAAAAAAAATTACCGTTAATAATCAATTTTAAGCCTAAAAAACTGTCAATTTATTTGTCCAAAAAATTATTTCTTAATGGGCCCAAGCCCAAGACCCGGACCCGGACGGACGGTAACGGCGGTACGCGTGTACGTGTGTGACTTGGCCCAATAATTCCCCCACCTATACACACAAAACATCTAATGCCCAAAGGGCTTGCCCATTTGTTCCACAAAAAATTGTAGATATACACAACTCATTTTAAAAGGAGTACCGATGTGGGACAATGCCAAAAGGCATTTTCAAACTTTGCACTATAGATGTGCATTACAGCTGTTTCGACATACATATGCAGACTAAGTGGAGTAGACCATGAAAACTAGACCTTCTAGTTAAAGGCAAACAGTAGTGAGCAGTCCCCACCGTTAGCGAGAATTTGCTTTATTACTACTTAAAAATATGTGCAAGCGTGCGCAAATATATATATATATATATATATATATATATATATATATATATATATATATATATATATATATACCTATTTTTTATTATTTACCCATGAAATTAGGAAAGGGCTTTGTACCTCACAAATTTAGAGCATCTTCGCTTGGATAAACAATGACATACCCATGATTAAGACATATGCCACCCCATTTTAGATGTTTCTTTTGCTGATATATATAATCGAGCCAGATGACAAGGCTCGGTTCCTTAAATAGTAAAAAATGGTGGTCTTAAAAGTAAATGACATGAAGAAAATTATGAAACACATTTGATATGAAATTGTGGACCATGCATGGAACTACAATAATAAAATTAATGCGATCACAAAATTGGCCAATAAAATTGTTCTCCTCAATTGAAATAAAAAATAAATATTTCATTTATTTGATCATATTATAATGAATTGTGTTATGGTCAGACATGGATATGATTAAAATTTGAACTACTACATATTCTATAGAAATAAACTGTATTTTAAAATCACACATTACTCTTGTAAACTCAGTGGTGAATTTTTATTATTGTATGTTGCTATGACATCACTACAGTAGAGTAAATCTGTCTCACATGCACATTCCCGTTCACAGTCTCTCTTACACTCACAATCCAATGTCCAACCACCATTTCAGATGCATTCCCAGCCCAGTTCTCGTTGCCGTTCGGATTCTAGCTCACTGAACAATCAAACTCAAGTGACAGTGAAAGCGATAGTATCTCAACGGAGAATGAGCCTTTACATAACCAAGACGTCCATTCACATGAATATGGTACTCAAAGTTATTGGATTTATGTGTGCTTAATTAACTGTGTAGATATAAGTTAACCTATTTTTTAAATTTTTATAGTTCAGCTTCAGCACAATATGCCACTAAACGTAGAGGCATTGCGAATTTGAGGGAATTATGGGGTTGGGAAAACACTTAGAGCTTCAGTTAAACGATTTCTATCAGCCAGTCGGAGATAATGCAGATAAACTATCTACTATTTAGGGATTTTAGTTCGTGATGGGAACATGTAAAGTTTCTTATGTAAATTTTCATATAATAAAACTATTATTAGAATACTTTTTGCAACATTGTATTCTATCTCTTGACAATTAAAAATTATTATTTAATCGATGTAAGAGGTTACTAATTTAATATTATACCAATGTTGAACAGGTTGTCGTTGACATTCAATGATGGAAAATGAAAGGAGTTATACCCATACAAGGAAAATGTTTGGCAAGAGTTGAAGGTAAAATAAAATGATGTCATGATTTGTGGCACTTGAATTGAAAATTTTAAATTCATTAGGTATAAGTCATTATGTATAGATTATATTGTCAATCACAACAAAGTTAATAACTGTTAAAATCATAACTTTGAGAATGATGAAACAAAATTTAAGTTAAAATCATATGTGTAGTAGATGACTTATTTTTCTATACATTATAATTATATAGAAGAACATTGATTCCCCAAAAGGATTCAAAAGAATATTCATTGTTGATGTAAAAAACTAGATTCAATCTAATTATTTTAATCACAGATAAAAAATGATTAAATAAATAAGACAAAGGATTTTTAAAGTGGTTCAGCCGTATGAGAATGGCCTACGTCCACAATTTTTGTATTTCCGACTGTTTGCCTGGAACTCTCGATAAGTGGTTTACCAAGAGATCCAGAGTCCCCCTCTTATGAGGAGGTTACAATGTATATATAGCCTTGAGGATGTACATATGAAAGAATAATGCGTTGTTATCCAGTAGACATATACATCTGTATGATAATAATGCGCATTTAATGCGTAGCTGTCTTTTCATTAAGTAGCTCGGACCGCCTAAGTTGCTCGGTACGCTTAAGTTGCTCGGACCGCCTAAGTTGCTCGGTACGCCAGAGTTGCTCGGGGCGCCTGAGTTGCTCGGTGATTGTATATTGTTCGTTGAAAGTGTTTGTATTTTCCACGCAGATTGACACGTGACTTTAATTGATTGGTCTACGTCAGCAGACTAAATTTGGTATCAACAGAAGCCCCCAATGTTTCACAGTTGAGGTTGAAGGAGAGTGTGGGACATTTTGCTTGAAAATTGCTTGAATTATTGATCTTCATGGATTTTAGGAAAAAATTATAATTCCTTTTTGAGCACATAGTATCAGACTTCATAAATATTTTGAATTTTCATGATCACTTCGATATTTGTGCCCTTTTCTTCTTTTAGTCGTCGAAAATGCAAACGTCTTCCCTTGTAATCATTGCCTTTTTTTCTATTCCCGAGATAAAGTATTTAAGTGCGGCAGACATCTTATCGTCTTTCACTTTTCAAATCTGTATCTTTAAACTCTTCATTTTCTCTCTATCTTGTGCCTTCGTTCTTTCCGTCGTTCATTTGTCAACTGATCTCTCTTTTTCTGTAAGATTTTCTTCCCTCTCCTTTATTTACTTTGTTCATCATGGTTCATCTTGTTGAATCGCTGGACAAATTTCGATCTGAATTATCAATCCCTTCGTGGGTTATTTTGGAAGAACTTTCTGAACCTTCTGATTATTTTTCTTTGGCTGAGGGACATTGGTTCCCAAGTCTTTTTGTGGACGAATGTGGCTTTTCTTTCCCGCCAAATCCCCTCTGTTTGAAGTTTTGCCAATATTTTAACGTTGTACCTGTAAAAATAGTTCCAAATACATGGAGGATAGTTAATGGCGTACATAGGTTGAATCAACTTCATGGAACTCGTTTAGGGATTCCAGAGATTATTTATTGCTATAGATGGGTTACCTGTGACAGTACTTTCTATTTAAAAACTAGGTTTTTGAATAGAGCGTTAGTTGTCAATCTTCCTGATGCCAATAGGGATTATTTTGATCATGGGGTTGTGATGAAAAATTAGCAACACCCTCCATTAAATGGAGATGATGTATACCAAGGTCCCAGGTGTCCACTTTATGGCAATGGGATATGTTGTTTTTATTTTTGAAATCTTATTTTCTTTGTATTTGATAAAATGCATCACTGACATTTGATTTTGTTTGTTACAGTTGACCGTAAAAGAAAACCTCCAAAGGAAACTGATGTTAATATAAAGCATTTAGAACTTATCTGGAGCTTGCACCAATCTGTTGCTACAGAGCATATTAGATCTGCTTCTTACTTGTTGCAATACAAAAGCTACACTTCATCTTTCACTGCTCGTCCTCGTCCAGTGGTGGTTAATCTTGACCAAGTACCAGCCTCTGAGAATAGTGTGGATGGTTCTTCTTCTGAATCGAATATTCCTATCACTGATCTGATAAAGAAGAGAAGAGCTCCTACCTTTTTTGACAAGTCTGCCTCTGCCACTGTGGAGTCAAAGAAGAGTAAACAAGATGACGTACTCCCTCCTGTTGCTACTCAGGAAGCTGGCAAGAAGCCCCCTGTGGCTCCGAGTAAAACTGTTGCTATCTCTCCTTCGAATGATGTTGTTGTCATATCACCAATAAAGACAACATCTTTAGTTGAAAATGATCCTCCTCCTTTGAGGAGATTAAAAAAAAGTTCTTCTGAGAGACCTGCTGAACCTGTCTCTCAACCTTCAAATGTTGAAGGTAGTGTTCCAGTTCTTGTTGCTCCGAGCTCTGTTGTGATCTTGGTAAGATCCTGGACTGTTCCAGAATCTCAAGGTGTTGAAGACACATTTTCTTGCGAGAAACTTACTACACTGGCTGCTCAACACATCTCTTCAGTAAGTATCTTTAGCTTGACCCCTTTATTTTTTTAATACTATGTTCATGTATTGACTTAAAGTTATTTCTTTTTTCAGTTGGTGATGTGTTTCAATAATATTTTGAAGAAGGATGAAGCTATTAGGGCTTCAAGCTCCTCGGGTGGAGTAAAGGAAGCTTTTGTTGGGCTGACCCAATATTTAAAATATTCTCGTCAAAAGTACGAGGAAGATAAAGGTGCTTGGGAGAAGCTATTTAAGTCCGTTGAGCTAGATAGAGATCAAGCTGTAAATGCCTCAAAGGAATTGGAAAAGAAGTTGAAGAAGTTTGAACAGAGCAATAAGGAGCTTGAGGTTAAGCTTAAGTCTGCTGAAGATAAAATTGTTAAACTTCAAGATGTACGACAGAAAACGGATGTGGAAGAAAAGATGAAGTTTGCCGAGGAGCTCCTTTAGGAAAGGACCTCCTCGGAGAAGGCAAAAAGGAAAGCTGCAGTTAAAAAATCATTCAGTGCTGGTTGGGACAAAGACTGGAACAAGGGTCTGACCGTTATGTCTTCTCAAATGGAATATGCAGGTGTCAAATATTTTTGGGATGGATGGGTAGCAGCCTTGCAGGAGCTGAAGGTTGCTGAGAATTATGAGTTATTCCAGTAGCACACTCATGGCCCTCCTCACTCTCCTAGAGAAGAAGAAGAGGATGAAGCTGCTTCAGATGAATCTTATATGATGACTGGAGATCAGGTCCCCACTGTTCCTGTTGTTCAACCTTTTGAGCAACTCCAACCAACCAGTACTTCTGTCGAGCAGCTACCATTATCTTTCGAGCAACCAACCCCTTCATCCAAACCTTCTGAGGAAGTCGTAAGAAATAAGGAGAAGGCGTAAAGTTGTTTGGGCTATTTATTTTGTTGTTCTCTTGAATGTAACCTTGAACTATGTATTTTCTCTTATGATGAATAAAAATTCGAACTTTGGATATTCGTCTTGAATTTCTCTTTTACTTGCTCTGTCGGCATCATTATTGATTCTTTTTATTTCTTCTCTTTGCTAGTTTATGGCCAGGATGGAGCTCTTATTCACTCATGATACAGAATTGATGAAGAAATGCAATGACTATTTTAAAGTTGGTCATGCAGATCTTAATGAGGCCCAGATAATTGACATCCTCGGATCAGGTGCTTCTGACCGAGCAGTTGAAGCTTACCAATACTTGAAGTGCTTGCTCGATCGTGCTGTTGCCAATAATGTGGCCTACTACGAGATGATTGAAGATCTCCAAGGAGCTATCGAGGAACTTCAATAACAGTATAAAGAATCTTCTACCCTTTTGCATCAAGGATACGAGAAAAAATATCAATAATGGAGTGCTGACAAAGGGTATGACAAATTCATCTCTTCTCATGAGAAGAAAGAGAGTGTTCTGAAGCTTAAAGTTGAAGAGCACAGGCATATCGCCAAGTTGTTGGAGTAGTAGAACATTGCTTTGCAAGAGGAAATAAAGCAACTCAAATCTGCTGCTTCTTCTTCGGGAGCCTTGGTCCCAGTAAATGATGATGGTTTTTCATTCTTGGAGGTAGAAAATGCTAACTTACGAGATGAGTTAGAAACTTTGAAACGAGTTGGACCCTCCACATCTACTCGTGGACGAGCAAGATCTTCTCATGAATGAGCAAGATCTGGTCGGGTCACCATTGAAGAAGCGAGAACACAGTCGGCTTTAGAGAATCAAGATGTTCAGTTAACGGCGAAGAACCAAGCCTTGGCAGAAATGTCTAAGAAGATTCTGAACTTCATCGAACAACTCTCTAATCAAAGCTCAGCTTTGGAAAGTAAAGAAATTCTAGTGAAGAAACTCCACAAGCAACTTGAGAGGTTAACTTATCAGCTTCACAAACAACCCAGAGAATTTTGGATGGCTGGGTATAATGAAGCTCTGTACCATCTAGATGCTAGGATACAACAGTTGAATAATGAGGAGTACAAGCAGGGATGGTTGAATGCTACGTGTGTGCTACAATTGGAGCAAGGAAACTACTTATGGGATTATTATGAGCATGGAGTGCTCGATTTGCCCATGCCTCCTTTTAAGCTTGATTTTAGTTGGATTCCTGATCGTGCAATTCCTCAATGCCTGATTTCCAAGTATCTTGGCGATTATAGTCTTTATGACAACTTTGAGATATCTCACCCAGAGCACTTGCTCGATCGACCCTCTGTAATGAATGCTAGAATGCTGCGAGATATAAACTTTATAAATTCTCCTTATGCATTAGATGATCCTCCAGCCGGGGTAGAACCAGTTTCAAAAGTAGAGGGGAAGAAACCCATAGAGTAGGATATTTTTTATGTAATGAATCACATTTTTCACATGATATGTAATTTTACTTGATTTGAATGAAGAAATTTTTAGTCTTTTACCATTTTATTTTCTTCGAAACAATTTGTAGAATGTCCTTGTTCATTCATTTGTGAATATATGATTATAGTGACTTGTCACTCTTTGGGCCTAAGCAATGGAATGATTTGCATCCCATGTTCCTGCTTAGTTGTAGTAATCTCGCGTGGATTACCTTGTTGCCTAGACAGTGGATGCCCGAGAGGTCATCCAGCTTCTTGCCTAGTTTGCCGACCAACCAGAGTTGGTGGTATAGAGTTCCCGACCAACTGGAGTTGGTGGTAATTGAAATGCCGACCAACCGGAGTTGGTGGTATAAAGTTCCCGACCAACCGAAGTTGGTGGTAATTGAAATGCCGACCAACCGGAGTTGGTGGTATTTGATTTGCCGACCAACCGGAGTTAGTGGTAATTGATTCCCGACTAACCGGAGTTGGTGGTAAATGATTCTCGACCAACCGGAGTTGGTGGTATTTGATTTTCCGACCAACCGGAGTTCGTGGTAATTGATTCCCGACCAATCGGAGTTCGTGGTAATTGATTCCTGACCAACCGGAGTTGGTGGTAATTGATTCTCAACCAATCGGAGTTGGTGGTAATTGATTCTCAACCAATCGGAGTTGGTGGTAAATGATTCCCGACCAACCGGAGTTGGTGGTATTTGATTTTCCGACCAATCGGAGTTGGTGGTAATTGATTCTCGACCAACCGGAGTTGGTGGTAATTGATTCTCGACCAACCGAAGTTGGTGGTAATTTATTCCCGACCAACCGGAGTTGGTGGTAAATGATTCTCGACCAACTGAAGTTGGTGGTATTTGATTTGCCGACCAACCGGAGTTGGTGGTAATTGATTCCCGACCAATCAGAGTTGGTGGTAATTGATTCCTGACCAACCGGAGTTGGTGGTAATTGCTCTGAATTTGATGTGTAGTGTGTAGAACTAATATTTCGAAAAATTTTTAACAAAGAAAGAAATTGGGTGAAACATCACTTTATTCATATTGAAGAAATTGCATTACATAGGAATTTCAATTACTGATAATACTTGCGCAGGTGCTCTGCATTCCATGCATTCTTGAATTCTTCTCCTTCCAAGGTTTCAATCCTGTATGTCCCTGGACGAACAACTTCTGTTACTCTGTAGGGTCCATGCCAGTTGGCTTCCAGTTTGTTATGCTTTTGGATCACTTTCTTCATCACATAATCCCCTTCCTTCAAATAACACTTCTTCACTCTTTTGTTATAGAACAAAGCTGTTCGTTGTTAATATGCTACATTCCTAATTACTGCTTCTTCCGTAACTTCTTCGAGCATATCCAGGTCTAATCTTCTCATCAAATCACTGACAGGAGAATTGAAATTAAGCACCCTATGCGTGGGTAGACCCAATTCAGTAGGTATGACAGCCTCACTCCAAAATGCCAGCATGTATTGAGACTCTCCTGTTGCTATTCGTGGTGTGGTACGATAAGCCCACAACACAGAATGTAGCTCGTTAATCCAATTTCCCTTTGCATCATCCAGTCATTTTTTCAAACCATTCAGTAGCGTTCTGTTTGTCACCTCAGTTTGCCCATTGCTTTGGAGATGGCCTGGTGCAGAGTGGATCTTCAGTACATTGGATTGATGACAATACGCAGCAAACTCCTCATTGTCAAACTGGGTTCCATAGTCAGTAATGAATGCATGTGGGAGACCATATCTGCAGATAATATTCTTCCAAATAAATTAATAGACTTTTTCGTATGTCATATCAATGAGAGGCTCAGCTTCCACCCATTTGGTAAAGTAATCCACAGCAACCACGAGGTATTTGAATCTTCCCTTGGTAGCTGGAAGTGGTCCTACCAAGTCTATCCCCCACATGGCGAATGGCCAAGGGGACGTTATGGGTGTTAACAATGCTTAGGGAGTTCTTCAGATGGTAGAGAAACGTTGACATTTATCGCACTTCTTAGCATAAGCTACGCAATCAGCTCTGATCGTTGGCCAGTAATATCCCTGCGTTATTATTCTTTGCAAAAGCGTCTGACCTGCTATATGGGCTCCACAAGACCCTTCGTGAACCTCTTTGATCAAATCTTTCACTTTCGAGGGATGGACACATCTTTGTAGACCTATTATAACTCATCGTCTATATAAAATGCCACTGGTCAATACATAACGAGCAACTTTAAACTTCAGTTTTTTGGCTGCGAGTTTATCAGTTGGCAAAGCCCCCTCTTCAATATAGGCCCTGATGGGGTCCATCCAAGATGGTCCCAAGTCGAGGGCAATGAAGTATATCATCATATCTTCGTCTATGCTCCAACCAACCAGGATTTCTATTGGAATTGTTCTTCATAGCTCGGTGCGTGTGGCTGATGCTAATCGATCTAGGGCGTCTGCTCTCGCTTTCTCCAGTCTTGGTATTCTAATCAACTGAACTGAAGTAAAACTCGATACAACCTCCATTGCTTTGGTATGATACTTGACCATTAATTCTCCTTTTGCTGCATACACCCCCAGAATTTGATTTACGATTAACTGGGAATCACTGAACACAACGACTTGCTCTGCTTTCATGGTTTTGGCTAGACTTAGACCCACAATCATTGCTTCATATTCAGCCTCATTATTAGAAGCCTTAAATTGAAAGCGCAGAGCATACTCCACATCAATCTCATCTGGACTATTTAAAACAATTCCTGCTCCACTGCCTGTAGTGCATGAAGAGCCATCCACATACAAATTCCATACAGGTACTTCATCATCAAATTTTTGATTAGACAGAGTTCCTCGGTAGAATATTTGGTGCTTCCTTTTGTCCTCCTTCGCCACTTGTCGTTGCTCGTTGATCATCTTCTCTTGCTCATATATCGACGTAAGTTGGTCGGGGTTTACATTTGATGATCCTGTAACATCCACAGGTTGGTCTGTATTCAACTCCTGTTCTTCGGAGGCATCTTCCTGAGTAAACTCTGCTATAAAATCTGCTACTGCCTGCCCTTTAAGCGACGATCTAGGCTCATAAACTATATCATATTCACCAAGTTCTACTCCCCAGTACATCAATATTCCTGATTTCTCCGGTTTATGCAGAGCTTGTCTTAATGGCATATCGGTGTACACCACTATAGTATGGGCTTGGAAGTATGGACTCATCCTTCTTCTTGCTTCAATCAGCGCTAGTGCCAACTTCTCCAACCTTGGATATCTGATTTCTGCTCCTCGGAAAGCGTTGCTGGTGTAATAGACTAGTTTTTGTACTGCGTCCTCCACTCTTATCAATGCTGAGCTCACTGCATTTTTTGAAACTTCCAGGTACAAGTATAGTTTTTCTCCCATTACTGGTCTAGATAATAATGGAGGTGTCCCGAGATATTTATTCAAGTCTTGAAAGGCCTCCTCACATTCATCATTCCACTCAAAAGTTTTTCGGAGTGTTTTGAAGAATGGGAGACATCTATCTGTTGCTCGTGACACGAATCTGTTGAGTGCTGCGACTTGCCCTGTGAGACTTTGCACTTTCTTCTTCGTAGTTGGAGATCGCATCTCCAATAGGGCTTTGATCTTTTCAGGGTTCGCCTCGATACCTCGTTGGTTAACAATATATCTGAGAAACATACCTTCTCGTACCCCAAATATGCACTTGGTGGGATTTAACTTCATTTGATATTTCTCTAAGTGATCAAAGGTCTGACCTAAGTCAACTAGATGATCAGTAGCTTTCTTGCTCTTCGTCAGCATATCGTCAACATAAACCTCCATGTTATGACTGATTTGCTCCGCAAACACCTTATTCATCAGTCGCTGATATGTTGCACCTGCATTTTTAAGTCCAAAAGGAATAACATTATAGCAATAAGTTCCCCTTGGGGTGATAAAAGAGGTACTTTCCCTGTCTTCAGGCTTTATTTTAATCTGGTTGTATGCAGAATAAGCATCCATAAAACTCAACAATTCATGCCCCGAGGTAGCGTCCACCAGTTGATCGATTCGGGGCAACGGAAAATGATCCTTTGGGCATGCCTTATTAAGATCAGTGAAGTCCACACACATCCTCCACTTGTTATTTTTCTTCTTTACCATCACCACATTTTCTAGCCAATCAAGATATTTAACATCCTCAATAAAAAAAGCTTTTTATAGTTTCTTTACTTCTTCCTGTATAGCTTGGTTCTTTTCAGGACTGAACACCCTTCTTCGTTGCTTTACTGGCTTGATTTACTTGTTCACGTTGAGCTCGTGACATAGGAAACTCGGGTCTATCCCTGGCATGTCTTCATGACTCCATGCAAAAGTCTGCTTTCTGCGCCTTAGAAATGCTATTAATTCCTGTTTTATTAATGCATCCAGTGATGCACCAATTTGAGTTGTTCGTTCTGGATGCTCGTCGTCCAGAAGGATATTTTTTGTAGCCTCCATAACCTGTCCCTTCACGAGCTGAGACTCGTCTCTGGGGTATAACGTTTCAATCTCTGAATCTTCTATTTTATCCACTTAATAAGTAGTAGTCTTCTTTCTGGATTTTTCGCGTTCTTCTTATTCGACAGATGAATAGTAGCATTCTCGAGCTACTTTTTGGTCGCCTTTCACCACTCCTACTCCAAAGTTGGTTGGGAATTTTAAACATTGATGTACAGTAGATGGTACTGCTTCGAACTTCTTCAGACCTACCCTTCCCATGATGATATTGTAAGCTGATTGGACATTTTATCCATTAAGAAAAAGCGTACTCTTTCTGTTCGACAAGAAGGCCATGTACCGATAAGCATATCCAACTTGATCGTCCCAAGTGGAAAAACCTTTTCACCAGTAAAACCGAGGAGGGGTCTATGATAGGGATCCAATTGGGCTAATTTCGGATTCAAACTATCAAAACATGGGTAGAACATGATGTCTGCCTAGCTACCATTATCCACCAGTACCCGTGAAATCACCACTTCCTTCATTCTCATCTTGATCACCAATGGGTCATCATGAGGATATAGTACACCTGCCAGGTCATTTTTAGAGAAACCAATGACTAGTTTGTCTTTATTCACCTTCCTCGGGCGATCATCTTCTGCCAAATTTATTCGCTGAATGTACGAGCAGGCTTGAGCCTCATTGAGGTAAGCTTTCCTCTCCGCAGTAAGATCTCCAACTCCTGCATCTCCACTTGTAATAACATTACATTCAAATGACCAAAAATGGATTGAAAATACCTCACGCTCTAGCTGTCTTGGTTTTTTGGGGAGATCGGGGTCATCTTCTGGATCATCTTCGTGGTCTCTCTTCTTTTCTTCTTTTGCTCGACGAGGAGATTTAGATCTTTACCTTCCTCGGTCATTGGTCTTTCCACCACTTTGGCGATCAACATACTTAGCCAATTTTCCTCGTCTGATGAGTGCTTCAATTTCATTCTGAAGAGCTATGCAATGTTTGGTCGTATAACCATGGTCTTTATGGAATTCGCAATATTTGGACTTGTCACTTCTGTCAGGATCTCCCTTCATTTTCTCTAGCCAGGCTAGCTCCTCGTTGTTCTTGATCTCCTCCAGAATGTGATTTATATCTACCTTTAAAGGAGTGTAATTTCCAAATTTCTTCATCTGCTCCAGTACTTGCTTTCCTTTCTCCTGCTTATTGCCACCATTATTTTTCTGATCCTTCTTTTCGGTTTTACCATCTTCCACCTTGGTCTCCTTAGTATCTGCGTTCTTCTTCGCAGCCATGGCTTCCTCGGCATTCATAATTTTGGCTGCTTTTGCCATCCGTTCTGCCATGGTTCTGGGTCGATCTTTGGCTAAAGTCTAGTACAATTTATCTAGCAACAGTCCACTCATCAGAGCAGTAATTGTTGTTTTCTCCTCGTAATCAATTACTTCAAGTTTCTCGTTATTGAAACGAGTAATATAGTCCCTGGTCCTTTCACCTGCCTTCTGTCTAACACTTAGCAAGTGTGCTACTCGTTTCACTGGTTTCGCTCCAAAAAAGAAGTTCCTGATAAAGAGCTCTGCCAATTGAGAGCGTCATAATTTTCCCCCGAGGAAGGTTGTTGTACCATATTTGAGCTGATCCGGTAAGAGTTCCTAAAAATGATCTGCATCTCATCTCGTCTAGAACTGTATAGATATCGATAGCAGCTTGGTATTAGTCTATATGAAGGACATGGTCAGTCTTTCCATCGTACTTAGGCGTCACCATAGGAGCTTTGAATTTTGATGGTGTGGGAAAATCCACAATTTCCTGTACAAATGGTGTCCCTTGGACAAAAGTTCTTTGTAGAGGATTCTTGGCCTTAGCCATTTCCCCTAATCTGTCCTCCAACCTTTGAATTGAGCGCTTCTATGCATCGTTTCCCACCTCGGGCCTATTTATTCAAGCAACTGATCGCATTGAGTTTTCCTCTTGGGATCGAGTTGCTAGTCGTGATTGGGCAGATCCTTCCCTTAGATCGGATGGTCGTGGGGAGTTCCTCGACGCAATCCTAGGAGGACTTATATTCCTCCTAGGGCCCAAACGACCAAAAGGAGAGACTCTACTTAACCTTTCTAGAGCACTAGTCCTTTCTAGAGATAGAGTGACATTTCGTTGAGAATCTGTAGCGCGTACTGATGAAGTCCGACCAGGTTGATAAGAAGGATCATTAGATCTTTCAGTACGATATGATTCGGTGCGTCTAGATTAAGATTCCTCTGGGAATAGCGTTCACCTAGTTCGTGAAGAGGGTAAATGGGTATTTCTCTGAACACTTCGTTGTCCTGATTGGGCCGGCACTCCGCCTTGAATAGTTTGTATAAGTTGACGTATGGTTTCTTGCATGGCCGTTTGACCTTGGGCTAAATTAGCCATTATACCAGCCAGATCTCGAACATTTGGTGGAGTAGAAAGGTTTGGAGGGATCCCAGTGTTTCGATTACTAGATTTTGGATTATCAGCCATTGATGATGAATTATTTTGGTGAAAAATGCTAAGTACAGTCGGTTCCCACAGACGGCGCCAATATGTTGATGTAAAAAACTAGATTCGATCTAATTATTTTAATCACAGATAAAAAATGATTAAATAAATAAGACAAAGGATTTTTAAAGTGGTTCAGCTGTATGAGAATGGTCTACGTCCATAATTTTTGTATTGCCGACTGTTTGCCTGGAACTCTCGATAAGTGGTTTACCAAGAGATCTAGAGTCCCCCTCTTATGAGGAGGTTACAATGTATTTAACCTTGAGGTTGTACATATGAAAGAATAATGCGCTGTTATCCAGTAGACATATACATCTGTATGATAATGATGCGCATTTAATGCGTAGCTGTCTTTTCATTAAGTAGCTCGGACCGCCTAAGTTGCTCGGTACGCTTAAGTTGCTCGGACTGCCTAAGTTGCTCGGGGTGCCTGAGTTACTCGGTGATTGTATGTTGTTCATTGAAAGTGTTTGTATTTTCCACGTAGATTGACACTTGACTTTAATTGATTGATCTACGTCAGCAGACTAAATTTGGTATCAACATTCATGAAGAAGGTTGAAAAGATATGAAATAATTGGATGGCAGAGGTGAAGAAACATTATCGTTCCTTTGGTACCGATGAAAAGAGATTGAAATATTATCCTCCTAGAGTAAATCTAGAGCAATGGTCACAACTTGTTAAATATTAGGGAACTCGTGAGTCAAGGGTACGAATGCATTGCTAGTAGTAAAGTTTTATAAATTCAAGTTAAACATATATTTTAAATATATTTTTGTAATAAAAACTAGTCGAAGAAATCATTGAACTTGTAAAAAGAAAAGAATGCAACATACTTCTAGAGGAAAGAGTCATGCGAATGTTGATCATAAGCTGTTTTATTAAAGATGTTAATTGTGAATATTATTTTATGTTATAAAACTTACTTATGTAATGACTTATGAGTCATCAGGTTTATGCAGATGAAGGTTGACCAAGGGAAAAAGGTTTCGTTGGTTGATGTTTACATCAAAACACACGAGAGGAATGATGTCTCAACCATCGATAAGGATTCCGCTAAAGTAGTGGTACAAAAATATCATCCATGTTCCTTCCATTCTTTCGCACAAATACTCAACGACGTGGTTTTATTGGTTAATCAAAATTTCTGTTATGTTTATCTACCATTATAATAGGCAACATGCATGAGATTGTGTCATATCGTTAAAAGCATAATATATATCATACATGGATGATGACTAAATTAACAGTTAAATATGTTTATTGTTTATGAAAGTTAAAATAATGCATGAAATTGGTATGTGAAGCATTTAAAATTAGTGGCGGGGAGATATTGGGATTTTTATTCTGTTTTTCTTTTATGAATGAGCGATTATAATTTTTGTTTTATATAATAGGAATCATTTCATTTCAGTTGAAAATAAGGCAAAAACTAGATCAACTTCTGCCAGAGTGTACTGAATTCGCCATTTGTAAATATGAGATATCTATTGAAATTCTTGGACCTCATAAACATGGTCATTGTCGAACGTATCGGCATGGATCATCTCCAACTGATGTGCATAGAACAAAGAGGTTGAAGGTTATTGAAAAAGAATGTGAGTGATTATGATATGAGATTCGACCTAAATTTCAGGATAAATTTCATCATTTAGAGGCCCAGTTTGAGTTGATACAAACACACTGAGACACCCCACCTAATTAAATACCGGATGATCAGTCCTTTATTAAATTAAAACATGATTTCCATTTGGTTCATTCTTAGCATCACTGTCGAAAAACATGAATTACTAATCACCTATTGGTTAATTGAACCGGTGTCAAATTTTATCTTTTCATTTAACAATTATTATTTTGCAGAAAGCTAAATTAAAACATTCACACAATAATAGAGTCTAAATCATCACAAGATATAAATAAATAAATGTTTTGCCGAAGAAACCATCGGCTACAAATCCCAAATCAAAAAAAAATAAATCCAATAAGTAATAAATAAATCCCAACACAAGTCTGAACTAAAAGACTGAATAAAGTACAAAGGGAAACACACCCATAAATGAAATACTGAGATAAAGAGTTCCTAATCTAGGAATAAACGACTGAAGAGTCTAATCCAAATCCTGCATGCATCCACATAAGCGATAGCTACGTATCCCTAGAATAGATCATCAAGTCTGGCGTCCCTGTGGTTGGTATATGTATTCACTACTCCTGATGAAGGTCAGCTAAATCAGGTATAAAATCGTCTTACATCACTATTCCAGACTATAAATTTTTTAGGTAATTTCTCCTTCATTTGGGATCATTGAAATCAGTACATAACTATCAAATGATATAACAAATAATATATATAAAAGCAAATGTAAAAATAACACGATGAAGATGGAGAGAACTAAAGCACCAAACTTCCAAACATCTTCTGGGTTTTGTATGCTGAAGGGAGCAATGATCGTGAACAGAGAGGGGAGAGCTATCGGGTGTTGTGTGTGTGTTGAGACCTGATGAGAGAAAGAGATGTTACCTCCAAGAGAGAGAGAGATAGAGTGATATGTCGCTGCTTTAAAGAAAGGAACAATTAGGGTTTTACTTTTTTTGGTTAGTTTTATACTCAAAAAATGAATAGTGGAGATGAGTTTAAAATGAAGGGTGTTGATTTCTTCAAAAAAATTATTTTTGTATTGGTTATTATTTTTGGTTTTTAAGTTTGTAATTGGTATGGTAAATTCGGTATGGTAAATCGGTGTGGTAATTTCAATAAATCGGTTTTTTAAATATTAAAACCAAAACCAACCGAATTTTTTGCGATAATTTCGGTTTCGGTAAGATCAGTTTTTGGTATTTTAATACATGGAACTAAAACCCCTTTTTTTCGGACCAAAACGGTATGGTACGGTAAAATACCGTACCGCTTCCACCCCTATAATTCACTATTATATTAAACCGGGTAGTATTTTCTACTTTAAGGGACCTAGTTACCCCTTACATCACTTCAGTAGTTAACTCATTCATCACTTACTGGTCCATGAAATGAAATAATTCTCATTCTCTTGAATTAATTACACCACATTTTAAGTATATTGAATTCTCGCTTTAATTCTCTTATTAAGACTAAGTCATAATCCCATCACGAGCCTACTGTAATATAATAAGTCCCTCATTATATTTTAACAAAGTCCTAATAGTTTACCCAACAAAATTATAGGTGTTCTAGGCTTAAAAGCGGAAAATAGACAAATATGCGCAAACCGAATCGATTCGCCCTTTTGCCGAATCGATTTGGTCGAAAAGTAGCAGTTCATCATCTTCGTTGGGTTTTTACGTTTTTCACCGTTTTCATCAACAAAACTCACATGATTTTCCACCAAACTTACAACCAATTGTTCCAAACATTATCTACATGTATTAGGATGATTTCCAATGTAATAACAACATCAAAACATCAAGATTTCAAATCAAGAACGGATCATAACATTTATTCATCAAAACCCTAACTTTTTATGTTCTTCATTTATAGTCAACATAAAACCCAGATTTTACTCATCTAAATTATTCCTAATGGTTTGATTTCATATCCTCTACATACATAAGTTCAGTCTACATGAAATCCTACCCAGAACATGGATTTAAATCACTTTAATTCTCAATTTCATCATTTATATCAACATGTCTTCGGCTTATTCTCACATGGGTATTATAACTTCAATAAAAGTTGCAAATAAACACTTACCTTATGTTAGATGATATGATTTCGTGGTTTAGATGATGGATTGTGTGTCTTCTCTTCCAATCCTCTCTCCAAGATTGATGATGATGCAAGATCAATGAGTAACACTTTAAGAATCCACTTCAATTCTCCAAGAATGCTCTCCCTTTCTTCTCTAATGGCCTTTCTAGGTTTTTTAATCTCTTAACCCTAGCCTCTGCCATTTATCATTTTATATACCATTTGAAAATTCGTAGCTCTCTCTACCCTAAGCGACCGAAAGACTAAAATACACTCATACGGTGCCGATTTAGTCTAAAATTGCACCGGGACTCAATCCATACCCCTAGGTATACTAGTTTGACTATTTCGACCCTTTCGGAGTCATTCGTGACCTCAAAATAATCATCCAAGTCACTCTAAACAAATATCCTATCTTAACACCAATTAGTCTACACGCGACTCCCGATTGAGATTAAATTCGATTGCGCCAATATCCCTCATTATGACTTGAAATAATTTTCATAAATTATTTACTTTTCACTCAGTAAATTTTTACTGGTAATATTAATCATTATCTCTCTCCCAATTAATATTTAGTAACCACATTATTATTTAATTCAATTAAATTATGTCACTCGTGTAATTTAAAATAAAACAAATTAATTAAGTTCCAAATACGCAGAGATACAGGGTATTACATACTTCCCCCCTTATAAAGAAATTTAATCCCTAAAATTAGGTCATTCCTGCGGTGAATAACTCTGGATACTGCTCTTGCATGTCATCCTCCAGCTCCCATGTCTACTCGTCAACACTGTGGTGTACCCACTGAACTCTGACTAATAGTACCACCTTAGACCACAATTTACGCTCACTATGATCCAGAATAACTATGGGCCTCTCCTCATATGAGATGTATGGATGTAAGTCGATCTCCTCGAGTGGAACGTGTTAAAAAGATCTCTCGCTCCTCCGGTATTTCTTCAGTGATGCTATGTGGAATATATCATGTATCCGCTGAAGATGCTCAGGTAAACCCAGTTTATATGCCACTGGTCCCACTCTCTCAATAATCACGAAAGGTCCCACAATTCTCGTCGCTAGCTTCCACTTCTTATCGAGCCTCATGATCCCCTTTATGGTAGACACCCGTACCAATACCTGATCGCCAACCTCTAACTCAACGTGTCTCTTATTTGCATCAGCATAACTCATCTGCCTGTCCTGGGCTATTCGAATTCGCTCGTGAATTAGCTCAATCTTGGCAGTAGTCTCCTGTATTATCTCTGGATCCAATAACTTATTGTGCCCTACCTCTAACCAGCAAGCGGACAGATGAGAAGGTATCTTATAAAGTGCCTCAAATGGTACCATGCCAATGGTAAATTGGTAAGAGTTGGTATATGCAAACTTTACCAATGGAAGGTATCGCTCTCATTCTCCCCCAAAATCTAGGATGCACATCCTCAACATGTCCTCTAGCATCTGATTAGCCCTCTCAACTTTTCCACCTGTCTGTGGATAGTATGCTGTACTCAGTCGCAAGTTTGTGTCCATGGCCTCCTGAAAACTCTACCATAAATGAGACACAAAGATCTTGTCTCTATCATATACAATGTTGATCGGTACCCCATACAATTTAACTGTCTCCGCTTTGAATAACTATGCATATTGCATCGCCTTAAAATTGTTGCGAACAGGAAAGAAATGAGCCACCATGGTCAGTCGATCCACGATCACCCAAATGAAATCGTGACCCCTCTATGACAAAAATAATCCTTTATTGAAATCTATCGAGATGCTCTCCCACTTTCACACAGGAATATCCAGTGGCTATAGCATCCTTTAAGGCCTTTGGTGGTCTACCTTAACTAACATAATTCGAGACGAACTCTCCTATGTCTTGCTTCATCTCTGCCCACCAATATTGTTTCCACATGTCCTCATAAACTTGTCCTCATTGGAATGTAACATAAATCTCGAACCGCGGGAATCTGTCATAACCGCATGCCTTAAATCTTAATCCTCTAGCACAACAAGTCTCCTATTAAAACGTAGGCCGTCCTCTGAGATGATTGAGTAAGACTCTGCCCCCTTAGCTAATAATTGGCATACCCTATCCTAACATAACTAATCCTTCGTCTGCGATTTCACTACCCGCATAACGATCTCGGGAGTGATAGCTAAAACTGACATGCATGCTCTGGCGATCTCATCATCATGTCAAAGTTCCATCCACTTCACCTTCCAGACCTCCACTAACTCCCCCGTAAGTCGTCGGTTAAGTGCGTCTGCCACTATGTTAGCCTTACTAGGATTATACTGAATGTTAAATTGGTAGTCTTTCACGAACTCGAGCCACCTCCTTTGTCTCATATTCAGATCCTTCTGGGTGAAGAGATATTAAAGCGATTTGTGGTCTGTGAATAGAGTAAACTTCTCCCCTAGGAGATAGTGCCTCCATATCCTCAAAGCAAACACAACCGCTACCAACTCAAGGTCATGTGTGGGGTAATTCTTCTCGTGGGGCTTAAGCTTTCTAGACGCATAGGCTATAGCCCTCTCCTCCTGCTATAATACATCCCCAAGTCACTACAAGGATGAATTCGTATAAACTTGGTACTCCACTCCTCCCCTAGGCAATGTAAGTACAAGTGCTGACATCAATTTGTCCTTTAGCTCATCGAAAGCTAACTGACAGTGATCACTCCACACAAACGGTACCCCTTTGCAAGTCAGATTCGTTAACGGAACCACAATTTTCGTAAACCCCTTACTGAAATGGTGATAATAACTGACCAACCCTAAAAAGCTACAAATCTCTATCAGTGTTGTGGGTTGTCCCCACTCCTTCAACGTCGATGCCTTACTCGGATCAATAATAATATCCCTGTTGGACACGATGTGGCCTAGAAATTGTACCTCCCGTAGCTAAAATCCGCACTTCTCAAATTTGACATACAACTAGTGGTCCCGAAGTGTCTTTAAAACCCTACGCAGATGATCTGCGTGATCCTCTTCAGTGTGAGAGTAAACCCGAATGTCGTCCATGAACACGATCATGAACTGTTCCAAAAACTTCCTGAATACCCTATTCATGAGATACATAAATGCTGCTCATGCATTAGTGAGCCTAAAAGGCATCACCCTGAACTCGTACGATCCGTACCGCGATAGAAAAGCGGTTTTAGGGATGTCCTCCTCTCAAATGCGCAATTGATGATATTTCGATCTCAAATTAATCTTGGAGAAGTACGCGACCCCTCTCAATTGGTCAAGCAGGTCATCGATCCTTGGCAACAGATACTTATTTCGTATCATAACCTTGTTTAGCTCTCTGTAATTTACACACAAGAGAAGTTAACCATCCCTCTTCTTCATAAATAATGCTGGCGCACCCCACGATGATGTACTCCGCCAAATAAAACCCTGCCCTAAGAGTTGTTGAATCTACTCTTTTGACTCTCGCATCTCTGATGGGGACATACGGTAAGGTGCTCGAACAATCAAACTCGTATCCGGTGCTAAGTCAATAACAAACTAGATATCTTTATTGGGCGGCAACCCTAGTATCTCCTGAAATACATCCTCTAAATCTCTCACAACTAGAATTGAGTCTAACGGTATAACTCTCTCTTTTGAGGTCTCCACCTCAGTGTAGTATAAGTGGGTGTGAGACCCTCCCTCAGGAAGAGGCATCACCACCAAGAACATCTCATGCTCCAAAATGGAGAACACTATAGTATACTCGTAATAGTATACCATCGCCCTGTAACCCACCAACCAATCCATGCCTAGAATGGCATCATACCCCTCCATATCTAACACAAGAAGGTCTTCTACTAAGCTAAGTCTCCCAATAATTATGTCTTTTCATCTACAAATGGAGTGTATAAGTGACCCACTACCCAACAATGACTCTACACACATAAGTCGAGTGTCGATTGTCTCTAAAAGACCAACTGCTTGTGCAAATCTAGTGGAAATATATGAATGCGACGCCTCCGTATAAAAAAGAATCCTAATATCAATCCCATGAATAGGAAACATACCATCGATTACTGGTGGCGCCTGAGGTGCTGGTGGTATGGGTACGTCCAGAACATTATACACACGTCCGTAATGCATTTCTACCTACTGTTGTTGTGGGGCTAGGGGTACTGGTGCTGGAGTTAATGGAGCCTGCTACCCCTGCTGGTCACCCTACTGCGGTGCCCTACCTTACTATGGGCAATCTCTCCTGTTATGACCATGTTGGACATATATAAAGCATTGCCCAAAAAACTCTCTCTGCCTCTGGCCTTGCTGGCCCTGTTGAGGCTGGCCCCGACGTTGTCCCTGATAACCCCAACTCTGCTGGCTACCTCCATTGTTCCCTTAGCCCTGACGAACTTGGGAAACCTGTTGCTTCTAATTAGGACCCTGTTATCCCTTCTTAAAACCCTGACCCTACGATCGGTAGCCTTTTGACCTAAATATCTTGGCATGATCCCCCTATCGAGAATCCTTCCCATGTTGTCTCATCACCTGCTGCTGAGGTTCCCCACTGGAACTATTCCCTCCTTTCCTACCTGACTGGCTCTGCTCCCCAACTCTCTTTATTACCTTCAGTTAGAGGCAGTAGTCTTAGCAGTGTAAAATAGTAGCATTAACGACCTCTGTATAAGTCTGTAATGCTGGGTTACTAAGTAAGTGTTGCCTGATCCTCCAAGATAGGCCATCCATGAATCTTCTCTTCCTCTTTTCTTTGCTGTTCACCTCATTGGCACAAAGTTAGCCAAAGGAGTGAAATCTTCCTCGTAATCATCCACTAATCGATCTCCCGGTGTAACTTCATTAAATTTCCTCCTTATATCCGTCTGAACAGCTGACGGAAAATACTTGCGATCAAACCGCTCCCATAACTCTGATATCGGTATTGTATCCCTCTCCTTCGAGGTGGTAATAGACTCCCAACACTGTAGTGCGGTTCTCATAAGTCTGAATGTGGTAAGCATATAATTTTGAGTGTCGCTGCACTCAATCATACGCAAGTGACGTTGTAGGTCCTTCTTCCACTAACTTATTACTATCACATCTGAGCTCACTGTAAACTCCGGTGGGTGGACTTTATGAAAAGCCTCCCTAACTTTCTGCCAAGACTACGACCCCGGTTGGGCCTGAATCACGAGTGCCACTAGTGGCTGTGGCCGGGCTTGTAAAAACTGGATGACCATGGTTGCATTGACTGCCTGGGCCACTATCTCAGTCACATGTGGAGTCATCACTAACCCCGGTGGTGGTTGTGGCTGAGGTACCTTCTGCTCCTGATGAGCCTCTCTAACCTCATCTCTTGCTGTTGCTCTCGCCTCTCTCTTTCTCTCTCTACCTCTCTCTCTCCCCTGGGCGGCATCTGAAAACAGATAGAATTGTATAAGTACAGAGTATATACAAAATTTAATAGTAGAAGCACGACATCTCAACCACGTAAAGATAAAAGCAGTAGTCCTAATATTAGGCTCTATATCAAGAGAACGCTATGCTGAAATCATAGTAAGCCGTAGAGATCCTATAGACATTGGAACATGATGCTCTGATACCATCTGAGACACACTGTCTAATTAAATACCTAGTGATAAGTCCTTTATTAAATTAAAATAGGATTTCCATTTGGTTCACTGTTAGCTTCACTAACGAAAATCATGAATTACTAATCACTAATTAGTTAATTAAACCAGTGTCAAAATTTTTGTAAGGACATAATTTATAAATGTCCGAGGTAGAATCTAGGAATTTTCTATTTTCCCTAGATCAAAGTTTATATGTCTGATACCGCTACACTCGGCACGTCAACACGATCATCCACGACGGACTCTATCTGAATCCATGCATCCATCATCTTCACACGTGCATCATGCTATATGCGACATGCTGCTCAACTGTTTCCCACTACTCCAGTACGCATAATTGGTAAAATGATTTAATGGAGTTGTTTATATTTCCATAAATAGTTGGGAATTTTTTAGAAAATGTTTTTTCAAAATCTGATTTATTTTTATCAAAAGCAGAATTTTTTGTAAGTGTAGAAGCGGAGTGCCTTGTTCGACGAGCTCGTTCAAACGAGCTATCACTGTCGTTCGAGAGAGATAAGCATCTCGTACGAAGTCGTTTGAACGACACGTGTCCTTCATTCGAGCGAGATGCTTATCTCGTTCGAGTGATGCCATCGCCTCGATTTTCGTATAAATACCAGTGTGTCTTCTACACATTTTTCCAAGTCTTTTTCCAACACGATTTCTGGCAAAAATGGCCCAAAAAACATACTTCACTTTTTAAGGTTTTATGCATTCTTTATTCACATAAAAACTCCCATCTATGTATGTGAATTGTTTAACCTTCAAGAGGATCGTTTACTACTCATCTAGAGTACTTTGTGGAGGAGCCGTCTTCTTCTCTACTGCTACCCACCTGGAGTTCCTGAGGGAGATTCCAGCCGACGACATCGAAATCGACACCCGAGGGTATTTCTTTGTCACACTTATTTTCATTGTAATCCGTGTAACCGTTTTTACAAATTATAGTGAAAATAAAAAGGGTTTGCCCATTTGGGGGATTTTTCCTCATTTGTGTGTTTTGTGTGTGATTAATTATTCTTGCATGATCATATTGATTTCAATCACACCTAGATGTATGTTTTAGGATTTAATTGAAAAACTGAGAATTAATTAAATAATTTCTTAATTTGAACGCAAGTGCACTCTTCAAATTGGTATCAGAGCCAATTACACAATTATACCGTGCAATTTTTCGCAAAATTTTTCTAAGATATCAATTTTCTGAAAAAATTGATTTTTGAAAAAAGGGAGTGTTCATAATGGAGAAATTATATAATAAAATGCCAGTTTTTTACAGGACTAATTATGCTTACTGGAAAGCCCACATGAAATCTGCTTTAAAGGCCATTGATGAAAGAGTCTGGATTTTGGTTGAAAGAGGATGGACACCTCCCTCCATCACTGTTGAGAATGTGACTAGTTTAAAATCTGTCAATGCTTGGACTGAAGAAGAATTTAAAAGGTCATCTTTTAATTTAAAGGGTTTAAGTGCTATTTTCGGATCCGTCACACCTGACGAGTTCCGACGCATAATGACGTGCACCACGTCAAAAGAGGCATGGGATGTTTTACAACTTACCCATGAAGGAACTAATGCTGTGAAAGAGTCTAAACTGCAAAATTTAACAACTCAATTTGAAACAATCACCATGCTTGAGTCTGAATGTTTTGATGAATTTTATGCTAGACTGTCTGATATTGTTAACACTATCTTTAATCTTGGTGAACACATTCCTAATGCTAGAGTTGTTGCCTAAGCATTTTATCCCTAAAGTCACCATGCTAAATTCTATGGGTAATTTAAACACGATTAAATTGGAGGAACTTGTAGGAGACTTACAAACGTACGAAATTGATATGTTTCCTAAATCTGTCAAGCCTAAAGATAAGGGAATTGCACTTAATGCCCAGGATAGAAAGAGTGAGGGGTCGTCAAGAAAGAGGGTAGAGTCATCTAGAAAAAGAGAGATATAAAAGTCAAATTCTGAGTGTGACTTTGATTTAGATGATTTGGCCATGTTTGCTAAAAATTTCAAGAAAATTCTCAAATTCAAGAAAAATGGTAATTTCTAAGATAAATTTTTTTTTTGAGAAAAATAAATTTGAAAAGAAAAATGAAAAGGATTTTAAAGACCCTCCTGAGAAAGACAGTGAGAGATGTTATGAGTGCGATGGTAAGGGACATAGAGCTTTTGAGTGTGCTACTAGGCTGAACAGACTTTCCAAAGAAAAGGGCAAAGCTGTCCTTAATGCTACCCTTAGTGACGATAGTGAGGTCGAGTCGGTGGACTCTGGAGATGAGTCAACGCATGAGTGTAACTTCATCGCATTCATGGTTAGTCATGTGAGTACTTCTAGTGATCCTCATGACGATGAGGATGCTTCTTCACAGGGACACCTTGACAGTGAGAGCGATGTGAGTGAGGGGAGGATGATGCAAGTGAGAGCGAAGGTAATCTTCAACGTGCCTACGCTGAGTTATATAATGAGTCATTTAAAACTAAAAAGCATAACAAAACGTTAGTTATTAGGATCAACGCATTAGAGGAAGATTTAGAAGAAGCAAGAAAGAGAGAGTCCTCCACCTGCACTACCTTGAGAGAGAGAGAGAGTCTGCCTGTGTTAAGAAAGAAAGTTTGTTTAGAGAGAGAGAGACTGTTTGGAGAGAGAGTGTGTGGTTTTGATAAAGAGAAAGGGGACTTGACTAAACAAGTGGCTAGTCTTACGAGTGAGCTTCATTCCTCCCTGGAGACTCGGAAGAAACTTGAAGCCCTTTTTGCCCAACTTACTCATGATCTTTAGAGATCATGGGAAGTCAAGGTTAAAATCGAGGACAGATCAGGAAAGATGGGAAAGATGCTCCTTGGCCCCGCTTTAGGTTTTGGTGATAGGCAGGAAAAAGGTTATGATGGTGCCTCCACGTCCCAAATTGCACCTGGACCAGTTCCTGAGTTTACTACGACTCCATATGGCCATCGTCAAAAACCACGAAGGAGATTTCGACCAAGAAAAGCAAACTCGGGTTCGGCTAAGACTGTGTTCTTTTGTACGTACTGTAAAAGAAAAGTCCACCTCAGGGAGTTTTGCCATAGTTTAGGTCGGACACGACGTACTACTGCTCCATCACATCGTAACGATGATTTTGCTATTCTGAGAGAGCGTGTTGAATTTTTAGCTGCCACATCAAAGAGTTTGATGGAAAAATTCCTACGGATGTCTTTACCATCAGTGAATGCTTCCCGCATCCCGGCTAAAACCAACAACAACAAGGGTAAACAAAAGGTTACCACTTTTTGGGTATCTAAGAAAGATGAAAAGGCCCTTGTTGTTTATGTCGCTCTCAAAGCACATAATACCTCACAGTGGTATTTTGATAGTGGGTGCTCCAGACATATGACAGGTGATGTCTCATTTTTTACTTACCTAGAGGAGTATAAGGAAGGTAGAGTCACCTTTGGAGATGGGAACAAGTCTAGCATTGTAGGACGAGGTACAGTAGAGTTACCAAGATTTCCTAAGATAGATAATGTTTTGTACGTCAAAGGTTTGAAAGCAAACCTTCTCAGCATTAGCCAGCTATGCGACGCTGACTTTGCCATAAAGTTTTACCGGGATGCGTGTAATGCCTACAATCAAGCCGGTAAACTTTTAGTGCAAGGAGCGAGGACATAGGATAACTGCTATGGGACTGTGCCCACATCCTCACTTGTCTACAACAGCACCACGATCACTCCTATCGATCTGTGGCACCAATGTCTAGGTCATATGAACGTTAGAGATTTGACACGCTTAGCTAAAAAGGACCTAGTACGTAGCTTACCATCACTTGGAAAGCCGACTTCCACGGTTTGTGGACCCTGTCAGTTGGGAAAGCAAATTCGTAGCCCCCCATAAGAAGTTGTATTCCATTACCACCTCCCGTGTACTTGAGTTGATTCACATGGATCTTATGGGTCCTATTCGTACTGAGAGTCTGGGTGGTAAGAGGTATATCCTCGTGATGGTGGATGATTTCTCCAGATATTCGATTATAGGTTTTCTGAGAGAGAAATCCGATGCTGTAAAATTTTTAACGACCAAGTGTCGTATCCTTCAAAATCAACACGGAGTCACTATTAATAGGACACGTAGTGACAACGACAGAGAATTTAAGGAAGCAAAGGTAGATCTTTACTGTGACAGCCTTGGAATCAAACATGAGTTTTCTGCTGTGAAGACTCCTCAGTAAAATAGGATTGTCGAAAGAAATAATAGGACGATTCAGGAAATGGCTAGATCTATGCTTCTAGGTCGTGAGGTTGCTAGGAGATTTTGGGCAAAGGCAGTGTCTACTGCATGGTACACGGTGAATAGGGTTTACCTTCATCCCCACACACTTAAGACGCCTTATGAATGGACTGGTAAAAAACCCAACCTTACATATTTTTGTGTCTTTGGGAGTAAATGCTACATCCTACGGGATAGAGAGCAATTAGGAAAGTTTGACTCCCGAAATGACAAGGGAATATTGCTAGGATGTTCATCAAATAGTAGAGCATACCGAGTTTTTAACCTGAAGATCTCTAAGGTTATGGATTCAATAAACGTCACCGTGCAAGATGATGAACCTTCAACGTTTATTGATCCTAGCCTTCAGTGTGAGGATGAGGACTTTTCTGGCAGCGATTTACATGTCCCTCACCCACACCCTGTGGACCCCACTCATGTATTAGGGGACACACCTGCTTGGGTTCGCAAGAGTCATGATCCCTCTGCCATTGTCGGAGATCCCGCTTTAGGGTTCAAGACTCGTGCTCAACTAGAGAACGTTGTTAGTCATTTTTGCTACACGTCCACAGTCGAGCCCAAGAATCATAAAGAAGCACTCAAGGATGAACACTGGATATCTGCCATGTAGGATGAGTTGCTTCAGTTTAAAAAGAATAATTTCTGGGAACTTGTCCCCCGACATAGTGAGACTAATTTGATAGGTACCAGGTAAATTTTTAAGAATAAAATGGATGAAAATGGTACCATAATCAGAAATAAGGCTAGTTGGTCGCTCAAGGCTACACACAGATAGAGGGTGTAGACTTTGGGGAGACATTTGATCATGTTTCGAGGCTTGAGTCCCTCCTCTTACTACTCACCATCTCATGTCATCTGCGCTTTAAGTTATATCTGATGGATGTCAAGAGTGCCTTTCTAAATGGCATTCTAGAGGAGGAGGTTTACGTGGAACAACCAAAAGGGTTTGAAGACCCTAAGTACCCGGAGCACGTCTACTATCTGAGGAGTGCCTTGTATGGTTTGAAGCAAGCAACCCGTGCATAGTACGAGAGGCTTACTTTCTATATCTTAGTTCGTGGCTTCAAGAGGGGGAGTTGATATGACGTTATTCGTCAAGAGAGATGATGGTGCTATTTTGGTTGCCCAGGTCTATGTGGGCGACATAATCTTTGGATCCACATGCTCCCAGCATGCTCACCACTTTAAGGAGGAGATGAAAAGTGAGTTTGAGATGAGCATGGTAGGTGAGCTTACTTTCTTCCTTGGTCTCCAGGTTCGTCAGTTAGAGGATGGGATGTTCATCTCCCAATCCAAGTATGCTAGAGACCTAGTGAAGAAATTTGGTTTAGACTCCGCTAAGCATGCATGTACACCTATGAGTACTTATATCAAGCTTAGTAAGGACACTTCAGGCAAGGACGTAAAGCAAAACTTATATCGGAGTATGCTAGGTAGTCTTCTCTACTTAACTTCCAGTAATCCCGATATAACTTTTAGTATTGGAGTCTCTGCGCGATATTAGGTATCCACAAAAGAGTCACACTTACTCTCTCTAAAATATATTATCAAATACATGAGTGGGACTCTCTCATACGATATTTGGTATTCATTTGATACCGATGATCATTTATCCGCCTATTCAGATGCCGATTGTGCTGGGGATGTAAATGGTTGTAGGATAACTTCTGGTGGGTGTTTCTATTTTGGTTCTGTTCTTGTCTCCTGGTTGAGCAAGAAGCAAAACTCCATCTCTTTGTCCACTGCGGAGGCTGAGTACATCGCCACCGGGAGTTGTTGCACGCAACTCTTGTGGATGAAGCAAATGTTGGAGGATTATGGGATTTCACAGGACACCATAACTATTTCATGTGATAACACGAGTGCGATACACATATCCCGCAATCCAGTCCAGCATTCGCGCACAAAGCACATCAGGATATGCAAACACTTTATACGACAGTTAGTTGAGGAGAAAATCGTATCCCTGAGTTTCGTATCCACCGACCTTCAGTTAGCCGATATATTAACGAAGCCTTTAGATGCCCTTAGATTTGAGAGTCTTAGGAAGTCTTTGGAGATTTACACATTTGACTGAGGTATTGGTTCATGTCTAGGATAGGATGCATTATCATGTTCATATCATATGATTCCTATTCCTAGGTTGTATCATTTGTATTATTATTTTTTTTTGCTTTTTCTATTTTTTTGAAAAATCCAAAAAGATTTTCTTTTTATAAAAATTTTAAAAAAGCACAATTTTTTTTTTGTATTTTATTTGCACCTTTTATGGATGAGCATTTAAGATAGCCGAGCCACAACTTTCATTCCATTTATCCATGTGACTGTTTGATAGTGATTTGAGACGCTACATCATTGCATCCATGTGCTTTACATTGTTTGGAGTCTTTGAGATGTGATTAGTGATATCTTTCTACATGTTTGGCTCCTTATCTCCTTTATTGCACACATTCACGACTTTATTTGATTATTGCACTTGTCTATCACATATTGGCTTGAGTGTTTCCATCTCAATTCTGTCTATACAACGAACCATATGCGATAAAACTTGACAAGATTGGAATGCATGTAAAAAATTATTTGGTGAGATTGTTTTTTTTTTTTAAAAAAAATGGTGAAGGGATACGAAAGGTAATTATCTATCCCTTGCGATTAAGCCACCGTTAAATCGGACCTAAAAAATTGAGGAATTTTATTATCCGGGGTCCAAAGAGGTTAAGAGAGCCCGAAAAAAATTTCAAGGCAATATAAAGCAATACATGCCAAATATGGGCCATTAGATTTCACCATCAATTCTCCAAAGTTTGAGAATTTAGATCACCTCTATTCAGAATATAAATCTGAGGGAGTTTGGTTGGAGAATTTAAATGGGTTTGCACTTCCTTGAAAGTCTAGAAAAAGCATTAAATCGTTTTGGACGTTATTAGCGTGGAAAGCATTTTGAGCTTTGATTTGTTGATTTGATTGAGTCAATGTCTCATATTTCCATCTTTTTACACCTAAGGAAGATGCTGAGTGCATTCATTAGGAGTATCCGATATTCATCGTGCACATATGTCATGTTTATATGCATCGATTTTCCTATCTAATTTGATCACACCCCTTCATTTACACTATCATCGACTTGGTTATTTTTGTGTTCTTTCATGGTGTGATTCTTTGTTGTATATTTTGTGTGAATTTTTTTGAAAAACATTCAAAAATAGGAAGTTTATTACCTTGTGACTTTTTCCATATTTATGCTTCTCATATCTGTCTATTTGGGGATATCATAAAAAGGGGGAGAATGAATTATGGGGGAGAATTTTGGTGTTGATTTATCAATGATTTGCTTAAGCTTAATTGATATTTGATTTTTGCATATCATTATATTTCAAACTGTTGCTTGTCATGGGTATTTGCTTTATCTCATGTGTGAAGGTACAAAATTGATGTTGATTGGATTGCACACTCTGATGAGAAAAGTTTTGGGAGTTTTTAAAGAGCTGAAGATTTGAAGATGCTGAAATTTGATTGAAGACATGTCATGTAGTATTCTCAGTTTGAGGGTTTAATGGGGATATTATATTACATGTCATTTGTTTTAGGGAGATTGCATAATTCAGATTTTTTATATATGTACCGGCATAGACATAGGGGGAGATTTGTAAGGACATAATTTTATAAATGTCCGGGGTAGAATCTAAGAATTTTCTATTTTCCCTATATCACAGTTTATATGTCTGATACCGCTACACTCGGCACGTCAACACGATCATCCACGACGACCTCTATCCGAATCCATGCATCTATCATCTTCACACGTGCATCATGCTACATGCGACATGCTGCTCAACTGTTTTCCACTACTCCATTACCCATTATTGGTAAAATAATTTAATGGAGTTGTTTATATTTGCATAAATAGTTGGGAATTTTTTAGAAAATATTTTTTCGAAATCTGATTTATTTTTATCAAAAGCAGAATTTTTTCTAAGTGTAAAAGCGGAGTGCCTCGATCGACGAGCTTGTTTAAACGAGCTAGCACTATCGTTCGAGCGAGATAAGCATCTCGCGCGAAGTCGTTCGAACGACACATGTCCTTCGTTCGAGCGAGATGCCTATCTTGTTCGAGCGACGCCGCCACCTCAATTTTTGTATAAATACCAGTGTTTCTTCTACACATTTTCCCAAGTCTTTTTCCAACACGATTTCTGCGAAAAACTGCCCAAAAAATGGACTTCACTTTTTAAGGTTTTATGCCTTCTTTATTCACATAAACACTCCCATCTATGTATGTGAATTGTTAAACCTTCAAGAGGATCGTTTACTACTCATCTAGAGTACTTTATGGAGGAGCCGTCTTCTTCTCTACTGCTGCCCACCTGGAGTTCCTGAGGGAAATTCCTCATTTGTGTGTTTTGTGTGTGATTAATTATTCTTGCACGGTCAAATTGATTTCAGTCACACCTAGATCCATGTTTTAGGATTTAATTGAAAAACTGAGAGTTAATTAAATAATTTCTTAATTTGAACGCAAGCGCACTCTTCAATTTTATCTTTTCATTTAATAATTATTAATATGCGGAAAATTAAATTAAACCATTCACACAATAGCACAGTCTAAACTATCACAAGATATAAATAAATAAATAAATATTTTGCCAAATAAACCATCGGCTACAAATCCTAAATCCAAAATAATAAATACAACAAGTAATAAATAAATCACAACTCAAGTCTGAACTAAAAGACTGAATAAAGTGCAAAAGGTAACACACTCATAAATGAAATATTGAGATAAAGATATCCTAATCTAGGAATGAAGGTCTGAAGCGTCTAATCCAAATCCTGCATGCATCCACATATGCTGCAGCTACGCATCCAAAATATTTGAAAATATTTATCATAATTTAAAAATCAGTTATTAGATACACATGTTAGGTTCACGTACACTCTCTTGAGTCTCTTCACCTCTCATCTATTGTGCACACCTAACGTTTTCTACTTAGCCTACCTAACCATACTACCTAAGCTAACTAGAAATAATTATCTATTTGAACTATCGACACATATATGTCCCCGTACCGCCCATATAGTATGCTGTCCGAATTAACATCTCTCATATGTTATTAATATCATAAATAACATTTTCCATCTGTTATCTTTTAATCATTTAATTAAGTTTCTCTACTTAATTTACCTTCAGATACACACTATCTAACTGTCTACTGTCACACATAAGTAGAATGTTCATACAAATATATATTTAAACTATAATATATACAACTACGTCGTCCCTTGGGATAACCACCGTTGATAAAGGCGTACTCTGCTATCAAGTCTATGTATCACACATACCACAATAAGGACTATTGGTTCAACATGTCACCTAGAACCCAAAATCAAATCATAAGCAATGGAGGCGGACATAGTTCTAAGCCTTTGGGATACACACATACCTAACGTACCCAAATGACCTGTCAGTCACACTAATACGCGACACAAAGTGATCCACCCTAAGTTCTATGTTCTGGGGCATAAATCCAGACTCACTGGAATCGTCAAGGTGGGATTGTCCACTGCGTGGGAACCTCTGTGATAGCAGACAGTGTAGGTATGTTAACATTTAGCACAAATCATGTAATAGGTATCCACACATAACCTATATATACACATATATTCAGTATACACCCAACCCAACATCAAAGTCTGCATATAGTATATATCACTCGAATGCTTATCGCACAATCAATTTACAATTTATAATTCACGAGGGGTGTAAGCAGTACGGTTTGGTCAGTAAATAATATACCAATACTAGAGCCAAACTCTGGATGGTAAAATCAAACTGTACTGGTTTACCACCCGGTACACCAAAATCAATACCAATACCAAACTAGTCGGTATTTCGATTTTTTTGGTAATTTCGTCTTTTTTTTGTTTCGATAAATTCGGTTTCATTTTGATTTTTTTCGATAAATAGTGAAATTACAAGTCGGTTTTATACATTTGATAAATTTGGTAGAAGTGTCAATCCTTTGAAGCCCCTCCCAAAACAATACTAAAAATATTCTTAAAAGCCCTTAAAACAACACTAACTAGTCTAAAAAAATCTCCAAATCCCTTTTAAGCCCCCCCCCCCCCCCCCCAAATAGCACTAAAAACAGCCTTATAAAAGACCCAAAAAATGCCCTAAAAAGCACAAAAAGCCAAAAAAGCCTCAAAATGACTTAAAAATATCCCCATATTAAGCTAAAAACTACCTTAAATAGATAGTGTAATATACCTCTATGTCGCTCCATCCGGAGGTAGCTAAAAGCCCACAAATATTGCCTTTCAAAACCATTGTTTTTTGATTGAATGTACGAGTCCTTACACTGACAAATTTAAAAAAAAATTATCATCACTAGAGGCACACATAAGTACTAAACTCGTATATTTTAATTTTTCTATAAAATATAAATAAGTAATATAAACTTTTCAAATTACATGTTCATTTTATTTATTTATGCCCAAACAATTATGTATTTTCCCATATGCCCATACAATAATGTATATGTATTCATTACTCTAGATGAAGGTCAGTCAAATCGGGTATAAAATCGTCTTACATCACTATTCCAGACTAGAATTTTTTAGGTAATTTCTCCTTCATTTGAGATCATTGAAATCAGTATGAAACTGTCAAATGATATAAAAAATAATATATATAAAAAAAAATTGTAAAAATAACATGGCGAAGATGGAGAGAACTAAAGTAGCAGACTTCCAACCATCTTATGGATTTTGTATGCTGAAGAGAGAAACGACGGAGAACAAAGAGGAGAGGGCTATCGGGTGTTGTGTGCTGTTGAGAGTTGATGAGAGAAAGAGATGTTACCTCCAAGAGAGAGAGAGAGAGAGAGAGAGTGATATGCCGCTACTTTAAAAAAAGGAACAATTAGGGTTTTAATTTTTTTGGTTAGTTTTATACTTGAAAAATGAATGGTGGAGATGATTTTAAAATGAAGGATGTTGGTTTCTTCGTAAAAATTATTTTTGTATTGGTTATTATTTTTGGTTTTTAAGTTGGTAATTGGTATGATAAATTCGGTATCGTAAATCGGTATGGTAATTTCAGTAAATCGATTTTTTAAATATTAAAACCAAAACCAACAGATTTTTTTGCGATAATTTCGATTTCGATAAGATCGGTTTTTGGTATTTTAATATATGAAACTAAAACCATTGTTTTTCGGACCAAAACGGTACGATACGGTAAAAACCCGTACCGCTTCCACCCCCATAGTTCACTATTGCATTAAAGTGGGTATTATTTTTTACTCTAAGGGCCCTAGTTACCCCTTACATCAGTTTAGTAGTTAACTCATTCACAACCTAGTGGTCCATAAAATGAAATAATTAAAAATCCCCGTAACTCATTCTCATTCTCTCGAATTAATTACGCCACACTTTAAGTATATTGAATCCTCGCCTTAATTCTCTTATTAAGACCATTACACCAAAATGGGAGATTTGTGAGTGTTGTTAGCAGCCACAAATGACCTTTATAACTGCTATTTACCGTCATAATTTGGGGGGTGGCAAAAAAAATTGTAACTCATAACAGCGGTCACAAATTTTTATAATCCTTATAGGGTTATGACTGGTGACCCCAATTTTTAACTGCTGTTTGTAACTGCTTTCAGTAGTTATATATACAATATTTGTAACTACTGCCAGCAGTAACGAATCTAATATTTGTAACTGCTCAAAGCAGTTACGAATCTAATATTTGTAACTGCTCACAGCAGTTACAAAATTGGCAGTAGTGATAAATTTATGACTGCTATTAGCAATTACAAAGGTTGAATTTATTAAATGTGGAAATAAGTGTTACAAATATCTCTATATTTTCACAAAATGATGAATTGATGAGTAGAATAAAAAAAATATACTAAAATAAAGAAGTAGATGAAATGCCATGAACATGTACCAAGTCCAAAAAAACTAGACAACATTTCATTTATATTTATGACATTCCAAATATTCGGTACATATAAAACTTGTTTAAACTTAATTTAAAATAAAAAAACCCTTCTTGGGTGCCAAGTACAAAATGAACATAGAATAAAAAGTAAACTAAAAAAAAATGATGGCAGAACAGTTCGATGACATGAAATGCTATGAATATGTAACAAATCATTCTGAACCTAGACTAGGGGTCACCACATTGTGGATACACTTCATGAAGTCTAGGTATATAAATCGTGGGGGGTATTGATGTGGTGACATCCTTCCTCCTGTACTCGGAGTACGCCTGCTGAGAAAGTTCAATGTACTTAAATTTTTTATATGCGATATCGACTTGTGCTTGTGTTACTTGCCACGAAGTGTAAACACCTAGATTTAGGCCTTTGAATACTACGTATGCTTATTATGCCATGTTTATACCTGCAAACAATAAAATATAGTTGAATTCAGAATTGTTATTATCAACATCTTTTAAGACAAAGGTGAATATTTTCAAAAGATACGACGAAACATGGTTATCAATTGCATATTTCTTATTGCAACAAATATAGGTGCAAATGGATATACAAAAACACAAGAGAGTGCTCATTTTATTAACACATTGTGGGACTAAAGGCCAATACCTAATGGAATCAAGACTTTGATGTCGTATTAAACTAACCAGTTTCACCGAAAGTTGACCCTCCATATGGAGCAGAGCGTAGGCAATGGACTTACAAAATAATTCTTGTATTTTAGAATAGTCACCTGTTGATACATCAGTTTAGGTATTAGAATACATATTCCAGTTTGTTAATTTTTATCAAAAACAAAATTCATTAATAATTAAAAAAGAAGTATAATAAGGTATAGGATGTCCACTAGATTGAAAATAAGACAGCCAGATGAAACAGACATTGCTGAGACCCCAAACCCAATACAATACAGAAAACAAACCTAAGAAAAAGGCCACAACATGACTAAACACAAGGATGAAAAAGAACACAATAAAAAGAAAATACTTACAAGAAATTTCTACAAGAATAGGGATAAAAAAAAGAAGAGAAAGGGACCCCTTTAAGCCATGGAGATGTCGATGCTCAGGGGAAGCCGCAAAGTTGATACTCTCCCATAGATTTTCTTTTTTAACCTTTTTGTCTCTGAAAATTCTAGAGTTCCTCTTAATCCAAATATTTCCAAAATAAGCCCTTACAGTGCATCACCAAGGAATTCCAAATTCAGTTTCAACACAAATGCTTATTAAGATTGTAAGTCGTATATGCCTTACGAAAGTTTCAGCCCATTCTTGAGCAGTATGGGTTGTGACATGATGAAAGTTATGCCGATGTTGCTTCTCTCTTTCTTCATCAGGCATATGTAGAGCTTGGCTTATCGAAGCGGCAACTTCTGTGATGTTCCACATATTCATAAGGATTGCTCCAACACCTAGAGACTGTGCCACACTAGCAAACTTCACATATGCAAAAAGATAATAACATGGATGATAAGAGATAATTCATTTGTGAAAAAAGCCGAAAGAGAAACAATCTTCTAATACCTGAACTGACGTATCAACAGGTGACTATAGCATGGATATTGATAATAACTAGCTTTATATCCTAAAGAGGGTTCTGGTTCCTAGTATAATTATACTTTGATAGAAGATATCTCCCACTAATCTTCAGACAACAGTAGAAACGACAAGAATTTAGTCCCGTATCAAAGTAAAACTATAAGAAACAACCACGCCGTGGCTCGCCAGAAATAGACCACACCAGGCCATGGTCTAGTCAGAATTGGACAATTAAAAAAATTATCTGATAGATCATCATACAAAGTGAAATTTAGCTGCTCATGGGAACATCAAAATTCAACTGCTCTCACATTATCAATTTATTTAACCTTAACATCGTTAGTTGCACATATCTCACTAATACACGCCCTTGAATAAACACAACCCATCACTCCAAACAACAAACTAAGCAAAACCCAAGTACTAGAATTTGCAAAACACTCATCAGGGATGATAATTCAACCAACCCAATTCAGACCCAATGTAATTATTTCTTTAAAAACATAATTCAAGAGAAGCAAAGCCAAATCTGAGAAACTAATTAGTTATGAGTTGAAAGAAATTATTAAAAATGAATAAAGATGGTGAATTTAAAGAAAAAGAGAAAGAAAGAACAATTTGATAGTGGATCTAGAGTTAAGAATAGGAAAATGCAGATGGGATTACTTACAAAAAATAGCAAGAGACTGGAGTGAGGTGTTTTGTTTGTTTTAGTTTTCTTGTACATTGTTTATGTGGTGAGTAAGGTTGGAGGGTATAGATTGTCCAAGAAATAAATAAAGAATTAAATGAAGACGTAACATTGTGCCTCACCTTTTTCAGTGCCAAACTCCACTTCCACTATTCACTTTGCCTGACCATGATAGCCTGTGATTAAAGAGGATACCATAAAAAATCATAAACAAGTTTTTTTTAATGAGAAAACAAGTATAAATGGTTCATGCAATGCTGAAATTGACCTTCTATATCTACAGGTTCAGGTAATTGGGAATTCATATAAACCAAATTATAGTATGCAATAAGAATCCAAATACAAGTTTATAAACAATATGCACCTAACTGATTGAGAAACTAAGTAATTGAACAACATAGGATATTGATCCAACATATTGTTTGAGAATTAAGGCATATACATGTTTGAAGGTGAGAGTATCAAATTTATCAATAATTGAAGTATCAATGGAATTTATTGTTTGAGAATTAAGGCACCATTTACCATTACTAATCTGCTCAGTAACTTTGAGATGAGTTGGGAAAGCATGTTGATTAATAGAAAAAACTAAGCCAATTGTCAGTCCGGAAAATTAATAACAATCCAAAAGTTGCAACACATTCAAATACCAGAAACAATCACTTTGGATGTGAATGTCCTGGAGCACAATGCTAGAAGAACTGATTCTTTATTTCCCTCGCGCATTCGGCATATCCTAACCACCCTGCACATGAGGAGCCGTAAGTTAATGAGAACCGAACATGTGTACAGAATATAGATAATCACTCGTATAATTATTTGAACATATAATGATGTGTCCAACCATCTCGGTCCCCCTCGGGAACCAGTAACATTTGATGGGGAGGGAAAGACGTTAAGATAATCTTTAAAGTGATCTTTTAAGAAGGATCTTTAGTTGGTTGTCATAATTATTGTTTCCTATTTTATTTTGCTTCCTTTTATTAGGTCCCTTTCCTAGTAAGAACTCTTATCATATTTAATAACTGGTTCTCTTTTGTAATCCTAATTCAATTATTAATATATTCAAAATATTCTAATTTTCATCGTATTGATTGTGCTTTGTTGTCATCACGTGACTCTTATTTGTATCATCTTAGATCGCGCTTGGGTACAAACATGTCAAAAGAGGCTCATGCCCTAAGAATTTAGGAAAAAATATTCTTTGATTCTCATTCATAATCTCATGTCATACACATGGGTGGAAATGGACAAAGACGAGAAATAATAAGCTAATCTCTATGCTCCAACATCACTAATTTAATGCTCATATGAGAAGTGGAGCCTAGGAAGGTGAAAAGTCAATAAATCGATTAATGTTGTTGAAGAAAATTTCAGCTATTATACAACGACATCCCAACTTCATGGGCTATCATCTCCAACGCTACGGTTGACGACATATGTTCAAATTGTTCATCTGTGGTGGAAGACAGTTTGTAACTGTACGGAATACCTCAAATGTGAATAAAAAATGCTTTAAAAAAATGACTGGTGAAACAAACATCCCTATCGAAAGAGGATTTGTAGGAACACTACATAAACGAACGGTGTCTCAAATATACAAGGTGTCCTGCAGCATAGAATGAAATGCGTCAACTTCAAAAACCTATACATAGTGTAGGAGGGTAGTGAGACTGGGGTCTATGAATAACTGGAAAGGGTGAGGCGTGACCCACTCCAATGGACGCTGCATGTAAGGTCTTTAAGGTCTTCTGGTGCAACTTCTCAAGAAAACTTCTCCTTCTGGTAACAATGGAATTTAAGCTTCAACTCACTCCTGCAAGAAGATGAACTTTCACAGCAAAAAATAGTAATTTTCTCAAGGGAAACACCTGAGAATGATGGCTGTCAGTGGGGAGTGAAGGAACAAGGCACTCAACACTAAGAGAATGAGCAGGGAGAGAATACTAGGTAGGTCTGGTGAGATTTTAGCAGAGTAACAGTGCAATTTCTATTGTATATCTATTGACCTTGCCCAGAGGTCTATTTATACTAGGGCATTAGGGATGAGTTGGCATTTTTGGGCGCCAAAATTGAGAGGGTTGGTAGGGAACAATGTCTGAAGTGTACCATTTGTCCCTATCTGCAGGCAGCCCAGCCTGTCCCCTCTTGCAGACGCCACCTGGCGCCGACCAAAGTCAAAAAGCACATATGTCCCCTAATGAAGACAAAATATCAGTTTTGGTAGTTATCTTTTGAAACGGTAACTTGTGGTGCAATTTTGCAAATCTTGAGAGAGGAGACCTTAAGGACTCCTCTCCTCTAAAAATGTTGTTTTTCTTGAGAGGGACCTTAAGGACCCCCTCTTCTGGAAAATTCATTTTCTTATAAAGAGTTTATTTTCTTGTGAGTAGCCAGCTCTTTGGTTGTTCACTTCACTTGTGACCAAGTGTGAAGTGTGTGTAGTCTTAAGTGACTTTTGGGTCTTCCTGCTAGTATTCTCTCAATCCTATAGTGCTAAGTGGTTGTGCTTGCTCAACATACCTTGTCCCTCAGCTGCAAAGACAAAACTCCCAGGAGGTCCCAACTAGCCTGCTTGAGCCCTGCTTGCTCAACTAGGCAACCTGTACAAGAAAGCAAAGTGTTAATACTGTTGTTCTTTTAAAGAGTGACGTTTCATGATGAGGATTTGCTTGTGGTTGCTACTCCCTCATCCTGGCCACACTGGGTGGGTTCCTTCTCAATATGAGTTTCTACTGGAACCCTTACAGTGGCACTTCTCGGATAACATTTCTGCAGTGACCCTTGCAGTGGCGATGACCCTTGCAGTGGCACTTCTCAATCTTGAACTTCTGCGGTGGCCCTCGCGGGGCACCTCTCGAATGTCATTACTGTAGTGACCCTTGCAGTGATACTTCTCAATATTGGACTTCTCTGGTGGCCCTTGCGGGGCACCTCTCGAATGTTATTGTTGCAGTGACCCTTGCAGTGGCGGTGACCTTGCAGTGACACTTCTCAATCTTGGACTTCTGCGGTGGCCCTAGCGAGGCACCTCTCGAATAACATTGTTGCAGTGACCCTTGCAGTGGCGGTGACCCTTGCAGTGACACTTCTCAATCTTGGACTTCAGTGGTGGCCCTTGCGGGGCACCTCTTGAATGTCATTACTGCAGTGACCCTTGCAGTGGCAGTGACCCTTGCAGTGACACTTCTCAATCTTGGACTTCTGCGGTGGCCCTTGCGGGGCACCTCTCGAATGTCATTGCTGCAGTGACCCTTGCAGTTGCGGTGACTTTGCAGTGGAACTTCTCAATCTTGGAATTCTGCGGTGGCCCTTGCGAGGCACCTCTCGAATGTCATTGCTGCAGTGACCCTTGCAGTGACACTTCTCAATCTTGGACTTCAGCGGTGGCTCTAGGGCACCTCTCGAATGTCATTACTGCAGTGACCCTTGCAGTGGCGGTGACCCTTGCAGTGGCACTTCTCAATCTTGGACTTCTGCGGTGGCCCTTGCGGGGCACCTCTCGAATGTCATTACTGCAGTGACCCTTGCAGTGGCGGTGACCCTTGTAGTGGCACTTCTCAATCTTGGACTTCTACGGTGGTCCTTGCTGGGCACCTCTCGAATGTCATTGCTACAGTGACCCTTGTAGTGGCGGTGACCCTTGTAGAGGCACTTCTCAATCTTGGACTTCTGCGGTGGCCCTTGCGGGGCACCTCTCGAATGTCATTAATAAAAAAAACTTTTTTATTTTATTTACTTTTTTTATTGGTAGACACCCTTCTACATTAGCCCCCCGTGCAAAGATTTTTTGGTTGGGTAGACTAAAAAAACTTCGTACGCCATAAATTCAATTTCAACAATTATATATATATATATATATATATATATATATATATTTAGGGATAATAGGATTATTAAGTGCGGTGTCCCTTTATCCGAGGTTTTTAATTCTTGAGAATCCACGCGTCAGTGTGGGAACTGTCATCTCATCATTTGGGAAAAAAAGGTCATCACCTTTTTGCCTTCCTGCACGTTTTCCCACTTTGATGTAAAAAACATAAGACCTTTTCTTTAAATTCTTTCATCTTCTTTAAAACCCTCATAGTGATTCTTGTTTGTAATGAGAGAAAGGGAGAGACAAAAGGTTTAAACGCCATAGCCCCCCAATTTTTTTTCTTACATTTTAAACAAATCCACCATTAATGGACTCTACACCTTCAGATGTTTCTTCCCATATCACCGACTGCTTGCTTCCTGTTATGATAGGGTCGACTCCCACCTCCCTTTTTTCTATCTTCACCATCACCGTCTAATACCGTCGCCCCGGCTACCACCCAACGTGGTTCTGTCTTTGAGACATCCGTCGATCTTCTTTCGGCGGTCAATGGTATTTTGGTTGGTAACGAGCCTGAGTTGAGGGTTTCTGCTGGTGGTCCCTCGCCAGTTACGATAGGAGGCGAGGTTTTTTTGTGCGCTGTTAACATTTTTCAACGAGACTTGTCTCGCCCCACTCAAGACCTCGCGCGCTCGGAGTCCACACCCCTGGTTCCTCGCACGCTGTTTCTACGCATGAGGGTCTCTCGCACGTGATCGATTTTTTGATAGATTCCTCGTACAATAATTTCTCTTCAAGGGGAGTCTCCACACATAACAGCGTTAACAATGGCTCCTCGCGCGCTGCCCTAAATATAGGGAGTTTTCTGTCGAATCAGTCATTTATGGTTGGGGGTGTCTCGGCGATTGCGAGTTCTATTAGGGGTTCCTCGCCCTTTGATTTTTCTGCATCGGGTGTCTCGAGTCCTATCAATGGGGGGTCTGTTGGCAGCTATGATAAGGGGGATCTGTCATAGACGGTCAATTCTCCCTTAGGCTTTTCACACGTCATTTTGACCTCTAAGGGTGTCTCGACCCCCGCTTATGCTGGTATTGGTTCCTCGTGTCACATAATCGAGGGTCCCTCGCCAAATCCACTGTTGGCGTCTGGTGGTATCTTGACCCAAGGTATTGTTGACGATTCCTCGAGTGTTGGACCCGAACCCTAGGGTCCCTCGCCGGATCAATCACTTACGGCTGTGGGTGTCTCGACGGTTACAACTATCATGAGGGGTTCCTCGCCATTTGATTATTCTGCCTCGGGTGTCTTGACATTCACCGCTGGGGCGCCTGCTTCCAGCTGTCATAGGGAAGGTTCCTCACACGCCATTACCACTTCTATGGGTGTCTCGACATCCACTTCTCTTACTGTTGGTCCCTCTCCCTTTGCGCTAAACATGGGGGATTCCTTGCGTTACACATCCAAGGGTTCCTCGCCGATCCAACTAGCAACGACTGTGGGTGTCTCGTCCTCGTGTTCTGTTGAAGGTTCCTTGGTGGGTCGTGTTGCGTTTGGGGAAATGCGCAATTCGCAATTTGTTTCAGGTGGGGGGTCTCGACCTCTTATTGCGTCGAGGGTTCCGTGACCCAGGGTGTCTCGCCAATTGTTGGCGTTATGGGGAGTATTCCACTGACCAGGGGTCCTTCTATCAAGCTGAGTTCTTTTCTTGAGCCAATGGCTCATGGTAGTTCATCAGCTACGTCGTCCTCTTCTCAGGCATGGAAGGACTATATGCACATTCGCCAAGGACGGGATTTCGGTATTTATCGTCGGGCTCCTTTTTTTGGTCCTGCTGACAACTTTATGGTTTCACTTTCCGAATTTGGGGAAAAATTTTCTAATGCTATTCCCGAGTGCTCTCATGTGGGGTTAAGTGAGTCTGCTGACCTCCCTACCATTTTTTCGGATTCCATTCTCCGAGTCCGAGTTGACCACGGTGAGTTTCCTTATTCCAATGTTGAAGCTGAAGCCCCGGGGGGTCCCACGGAGGAGTGGTCTAGCTGGATTGATTATGTTCTGAGCGTTCCTGATTATGTGGATATTCTTAGGGAGGTAGGACTTTTTACCGCCGTTAGCAGCCTGAAGTCCTTCACCATATCTAAGCATATTTCTTCGCTCAATCTTTTATTGTCCTGGTGGAGTATGGAGTCTCACACATTTGTCATAGGCTGGGGCGAATTTACCGTCACCCTAGAAGATGTATGTGAACTGTACGCTCTTCCTTTCTTTGGGCAATAGGTCTTTTCTGATGACTGCGAGGATTATTTAGAGTAGGAGATGACAGGAGATGGTGGGGGAGCTACGGTCAGCTCTCGGAGAGTGCTCGAAGTATGTGGCTATAAATATAACTGGTCATTCCAAGCATTCCTTTGCCAAATGGCAAAGATACTGGTTCAGAGATTTTAAGCAGTTGCAAAAGGGGGAGACTTCATGCGCAGACCCCAGATCCCACGATGGTCCTAAGCTCAACTCTCCTGCACATTTATCCGCTTTCTTTGTTACATTTCTGACTCGGTTCCTTCTGCCAGGTAAGCCTGAAGATTGTCCTCGCGAACTTCTTTTTAGATTAGCTGTACGGTTGTCTCGCGACAGGTCGATACCTATGGCCGCCTTGACTTTAGGTTCTCTTTACACCTGGATGGACCGAGCACACATAGATGTAGAGAGGTCTTACGGTCGGTATGATGTCTCTAATCATGAAAATGTCTCTCTCTTAATGGCCTTTTTATTTGAGCATTTCCCCAACTTTATTTTAGGGGCTCACGCTTGTCATAGCGATGCTGCGAGACTTCTCCGGTGGCACAATAAAATTCTAAAGAAATCTCTGGGAATGTTGATTAATGATATTGAGGAGTTTCAATTTCGGCCTTATATCAAGCGCCCTGGGGGAACTTTCAGCTGGCTTTCTTTCCCTGGCGATGGCGGGACCTTCTATTGCCCTTCAGCAGTGGGATCAGTTTCAACCTGTCCTCATATTAATGTGGTGACGATGCTCTTACCATGCCACCTCCCTTCTTGGATCGAGTTGGGTCCGCGTGCTGAATCTTATCACTCCGAGAGGGCAAGATGACAGTTTGGCTATGATCAGGGCGTTCACATCCCTCCTCTTCCTACCTACAACGATAATTCCGAGCCATTTTTTGAGGCGTGTGCTAGCTTCACTCTTCGGGGATTATTCCGTAGGGTCAGTGGTTTGGGTGGTCTCTATGTGCCTCCCTGCAATTATCATCCTTCATTTACTTTATCTTGGTTCCTCTTTTGGCAGGTTCGTCTTATCCAGGAATGTGTAGTTGGCCCCCTCATGAGACCAACCCCATTAAATATACCAAAGCCCAGTTTTTGGTCAGGTGGACGCAGAAAGATCCTTGGTTTGTCAGTACCACTTTCACGCCACCCTTGGAGCAAGCCATTCCTATTTTAGTGAAGCCTCTCCTTGACGAGTCACTTCAGCCTCCGCCGACTGAGCTTCCTCTTGTGAAGTCTATAAGCCAATCAAAAAGCAAAGGGAAATCGAGCACCTCTACTACGAGCAAAAGGAAACTCCCTGACACAGATGTATCTAATTTTGTTCCAGCTACTACCGCTTCTCCTCCCCCTTCTCCTGTGAGGACCCGGGATGCAAAGAAGAAGAAGGGAAATGGTGTTGGCATGACTGCTTCCTCTATGGTGGATCAAGATTCCGATACCGGCGATATTGGGGTGGAGGAGGCCTCCCAAGTAGTGAAAGAGAAAGGTTACTCTTCACCGAGCCTTGCTTCCAAAGAGGCGCGGGTCGCGTCTATTCCCATTGCAGAAGGTACTATATCACGACATTCTTTACTTATCAGAACTAGTTCTCTCGGAGTTTCTTTATCTCCATCCCCTTCATTGGAAGAGGAACTAGTTGATTATGTAAGCACCCCTTCCTATGACGACCATAGTTCTTCTTCGGGTGATATGGGTGGTCTGGGTTTCCATAGCGAAAGCACTACTGACACTTATGCTTTGTTATCAGTCTCGAGAGAGTCTTATAGTGATGATGAGGCATCCCACTCTCTTGGGGGAGTTAGCCCCATCCATTTTCCTTATGGCCAGACCACGCGCCCTGCTGCTATAAGTGTTCCCCCTTCGTTGGATATTTTTTATGCATATGATTTTCTTTCTCCCCCCTCATTATTTTATTTGTTAATGAAAGTATCATGTCATATTTTACAGGTCATTTCCACGGAAGCAAGTAGTTCTCCCCTTCCCCCACTGCGACTGATGCCTTTTCAGCGGGAGAGGAACTCCATGCTCGTTTCTTCTCGAGGCCTTTTTAGAGAGGTTTTCTATCTCCTTATTTCTTTTAACAACTAATGTAATTTGTTAATCTGTCAATTACATCTTGGTTGTGTACGCTGTCACTTCCCTGCAGCTTTCATCTGTGCACCTTACCGGCACCAGGACCACTTTTGTGGCTTCTCCTTCTCCTCAGGTATGCCTCGCTATTCTCAAAACTTTCATTATGCCATTTTCCTCTTTACTTCTTCCTTTTATTTACCCATTTACAATGCGTAGAGGGTTGTGTCTTCCGACGTTGTCACCTCATCTTCTCTTATTTCGGTGGTGGGCACTTCTGCAGCTGAGCCCCTGGGCACCTCTTCATCTGAGGTATATATTTTTTACTTTTGAATATTTGTTTCCTTTCACTAACGAGTCTTAATGCCTTTTGGATTTTCTTCTCAGGGAGGGACTCTTCCTTCTCCTGACGTTATTATCTCGGGTTTATCCTCTTCGGGGAGGATTTCTATCCCTCGGGTCTGCATATCTATGTACGGTAGACCCTTGGTTCAGGAAATTTCTCGTGGCCCAATATTGACTGTGGCTTCAACTAGTGAGCCCACACTTCAGGTGAGGCCTTTCCATTAGAGCATGGAATCTCTTTTTCCGCGAACATGTGATGAATAATATATTTCCATTCTTCGCAGGCCATCAGCGCAGCCTCTACTGCGCCGACCGTCCTTTTCCGATCTTCCCCTCTGGATGGGGCTCAGGTACTTTCCTATTTTCTTAGTTACATATTTCTTTTCTATCCAACCTATACTTATCGTAGCCCTCTTTCACTTTGTTGCAGTTATCTTTTGGTGCTGTTTCGAGTGTGGCTCCTGCTATTGTCTCTTCAGCAGCCCCTATGTATGGGTCAACTTGCCCTGTTATCGCGCCCCTTCAGGTAGCTATCTCTATTATGCCTTTGAGGAATTTCCCTCCAAAGAATATTTTTTTAATTGAGGTATATGTCATTCATGAGGTAAGTGATTTATTACCTCTTGCCCTTTCCTGTCATTCGCAGCCTCGCCTACCCATTGCGGCCACCGTCGCTGAGGTTGTTCTTCCAGAAGTTCCTGAGGTTGAGGTAGCCTCTTCAGAAGCACTGGTCGCTGAGACAGCCCCTTCAGGAGCATCGACCAGTGTGGCGGCCCCTGTGGGAGCCCCTGCTCCTCCTCCTTTGACTGTTACTGAGAATGCGTGATATTGAAAAACTTCGCAGATTTCTAATTTAGCACACTTATTAAATTTCAGCCCCTAAACATGCATCTAAGGTGCGTGTGTGTGTTAACCCATAACCAAATAAATCATGTGACACCAAGTTTAAGGAAAAATCCTCGCAGGGCAAAACCTTTTATTTCACTATAAAGCGTAAATCGCAACTTACAAGATTTACAATGAAATACAGCAATGAATCCACACGCAACGAACCCACATGAACCTCAGTCCAATCAACAAAGGAAGAACCGCAGCACTCCTCAATGACACGCAGCCATGAAACTTTGTAGAGACTCCCTCAGCAATGACACTCAGCCCTCGGTTGCAAAGATCTCTCCACAAAGGTTTGAACAAACACAAGGTTGTGTTCTTGGGTTACCAAAAAGATTCACAAAGGTTTGGCAATTGTGTGAATCAAAACATGAGTCTTGGGACTCAAAAATATGAAGACTAGAGGTATTTGGACTCTCAAAAACGTCTTCTAAAGTCTTGCAAAACAACTACCCCGAAGTTGGTATTTATAGGAAAAAATATGAAGAATCCCGCTTTGTTAAAACTCTTAAAAACTTATCAGCGTACAGGTACACCGAACCCCATCTGGGGTACACCGAACCGGTTTGGTGTTCCCATTCTGGTATGAGGTTAAAAAAAAACAACAACAACATTCTTCAAGGAATTTTCTCCAACTTCAAAAGGTCATAACTTCTTCACCGTAGCTCGGATTGAGGTGCCGTTTCTTCCAGTATCTTCGTTGCGGCGAGATCTTCAACTTTCTAGTTGACCAGACCTCCTAACTATGGATGTGAAATTACGAAAATGCCCTTGAACTTCCCTATCAAGCCTTTTTTCACTGTTTTGACTTCCCTTGCGTACCACTTGCATTAAGTCCCTAAAATCGTGGAACGTGAAGTCGTTGAGGCATATGTAGGACACATTAATGGAGATGTTGAATGCTTGATTCCCGGAATTCGGATAGAGGCCGTCATGTGCGATCTTGAGGTGACGTGCCAAATGTAGCGGCGTACGACATACATAAATGAAACATATTGGACATGAGAAAAATGTCCTTACTAATCTCCCCTATGTCTATGCCGGTACATACATAAAAAATCCGAATTATCAAATATGAAATTGTCTATACAAATCTACCCTCCCATGAACCCAAAACTGGAAAAGGTACAAATGAATTGTCTTCATCGTTTGTTCTTCAAATGTTCAGGAATCTCAAATATTTTCTCATCAGGGTGTGCAATTCAGAGATCATCATTGTAGTACCTACACACATAAGAAAAAGAAAAAAATACCAAGTGACGTATCGAGTTTGAAATGAGATAAACATAGATACCAATATATGATAAGCATAAGTCAAATCTCAAAACTCCCCCAAAATTCAAACTCCCCCATAAAATGATAATTCTTTCTCCCCCTTTTTATGATGTCCCCAAATAGACAAATAAGAAGAATGAATCAAACAAGCAAAATCAGGGTGTCACGGTATACAAAAAAATACACAAACTATTTTTGATTTTTCAAATTTTTTCGTACAAAAATAAGATACCAATATGAACAAATATGAAACAAAAATCACACCATGGATTTAGACTCAAACAACCAAGTCATGGAAATGGAATGAATGGGTGTGAACACATTCGATAGGTAAATCAACTCAATCAATCATATGTGCACGATGCATACGTGTACTCCTAACGAATGAACATCAAAGGTATCCTTAGGTGTAAAAATTTGATGAATTTAGATGACATCGTCTTATGCAAATCAACAAATCAAAGTCAAATGATTTCCACACCAATAACGTCCAAAACTATATAGCGCATTTTCAAGGACGTGCAAACCCGTTTTAATTCTCCAACCAAACTCCCTCATATATATTTTCTTTTAGAGGTAATCTAAATTCTCAAACTTTGGAGAATTGGTGCAAAAACCTAAATGGCCCATATTTGGCATGAATTGTTCTTTATTGCCTTTAAATTTTTTCGGGCTCTTTTAACCTCTTTGGACCCCGGATAATAAAATTCCTCCATTTTTTAGGTCCTTTTTAACGGTGGCTTAGTATTCGCAAAGGTCAAAATGAACCTTTCGCAGCCCTTCCCCGTTTTCAAACAAAGCACACAAACTCACAAAACGGTTTTTATATGCACAATTTCCTTATAAAAATTATCGCGCTTGGTTTGTTTTAAAGACAGGATTGAGATGAAAACACCCAACTAACATGTGATAAGACAAGCACAATAATCAAACAAATCCGTGCATGTGTGCAATAAAGGAAACATGAGTCAAACATGTAGGAAGTAACACTTAATTACATCTTAATGACTCCAAACATTATAAAGCACAAGGATGAATTGACCTATTATCTCAAAACACTATCAAATAGTCACATGAAAATGGAATGATGTTGTGACTCGATCATCCTAAGTGTTCATCCATAAACGGTGCAAACAAAAAAATCTTTTTGTATTTTTCAAAATTTTTCAAAAAAAATATATACAAAAAGTACATGTCACAACGCTAGCAAAAATATATCAAAGAGCATAACTAGCGTATGACAAACATGCAAACACAATCATCTATATGATATGGCAAGAGAAGAATCATGTGCAAGCAAACGGGAATCAACTTGTCTAAAATCTAGTGCTTCTAAAAGTGATTTTCTAACCCAAATAGATTTGAATCGTGTGGGGGCTTTGAAAACCACGGGAACACTAGACATAAACTTCCTAGGATTTTTTTCAAGATCAAAACAAAAACCCCTAAGGTGACCTTTCCTACCACAATATGAACATACGTAAACGGGTGGAATGACACCTAAAGTGTGATCTTTTCTAATATCCTTGGACTTAGTTGACCCTCTAAAGCAAATAATGGTTTTGGCTTTAGCACTAGAAGCATGAGAACAAGATGAGCCATTACCATCACTATCAAACCTACTTGAGTCTGTCAAATCATTTTTTAACTTCAAAATTTTTGACTCAAGCAAAGAATTAGACTCTTCCCAAGACAAGGATTGCTTTTTCAAATTTTCAACAATTTCTAAAAGGGTATCCCTCTCCCCCTCAATTAAAGCAAACTTTTCCCTAAGAGTCTCTTCACGTGCCACAAACTCATTGATTAAACTATTTCTTTCATCTTTGGCACAAACACAAACCATTGAATTTTTAAGGTCCTTCAATTCTTTCTCTAAAAATAGGACCCTATCATCACTCTCCTTTTTGGCAATTTTTAAAGAATCAAAATCAGTACACAAATTACCAAAGTGCTCACGACAAATATCACTTTGAGTTTGAAACCCTTGCAAATATTCAATCTTACTTTTAAAGAGAGAATTTTCTTTTTCCAAAACTTTAATTCTTTTGCAAAGTTTCAAATTCAAACTTTTTAATTTTTCAGCACGGTCGTGAAATTTTTCAAAAATAGGCTCCTCATTAAATGGGCGTTCCATTGAAAAACTGCGATTTTTCATAAAACTGATTTAAAAAAAAAAATCAATATCACACGATTTTGCGGAAAATAGGATCACGCGATAAATTAGCGTAACCCGCTCTGATACCAATTTGAGAATGCGTGATATTGAAAAACTTCGCAGATTTCTAATTTAGCACACTTATTAAATTTCAGCCCCTAAACATGCATCTAAGGTGCATGTGTGTGTCAACCCATAACCAAATAAATCATGTGACACCAAGTTTAAGGAAAAATCTCCGCAGGGCAAAACCTTTTATTTCACTATAAAGCGTAAATCGCAACTTACAAGATTTACAATGAAATACAGCAATGAATCCACACGCAGCGAACCCACATGAACCTCAGTCCAATCAACAAAGGAAGAACCGCAGCACTCCTCAATGACACGCAACCATGAAACTTTGTAGAGACTCCCTCAGCAATGACACTCAGCCCTCGGTTGCAAAGATCTCTCCACAAAGGTTTGAACAAACACAAGGTTGTGTTCTTGGGTTACCAAAAAGATTCACAAAGGTTTGGCAATTGTGTGAATCAAAACATGAGTCTTGGGACTCAAAAATATGAAGACTAGAGGTATTTGGACTCTCAAAAACGTCTTCTAAAGTCTTGCAAAACAACTCCCCCGAAGTTGGTATTTATAGGAAAAAATATGAAGAATCCCGCTTTGTTAAAACTCTTAAAAACTTATCAGCGTACAGGTACAACGAACCCCATCTGGGGTACACCGAACCGGTTTGGTGTTCCCATTCTGGTATGAGGTTAAAAAAAAAAAACAGCATTCTTCAAGGAATTTTCTCCAACTTCAAAAGGTCATAACTTCTTCACCGTAGCTCGGATTGAGGTACCGTTTCTTCCAGTATCTTCGTTGCGGCGAGCTCTTCAACTTTCCAGTTGACCAGACCTCCTAAATATGGATGTGAAATTACGAAAATGCCCTTGAACTTCCCTATCAAGCCTTTTTTCACTGTTTTGACTTCCCTTGCGTACCACTTGCATTAAGTCCCTAAAATCGTGGAACGTGAAGTCGTTGAGGCATATGTAGGACACATTAATGGAGATGTTGAATGCTTGATTCCCAGAATTCGGATAGAGGCCGTCATGTGCGATCTTGAGGTGACGTGCCAAATGTAGCGGCGTACGACATACATAAATGAAACATATTGGACATGAGAAAAATGTCCTTACAGTTACGGAGGGCGTTATTCAGGTACAGTGTATAAGGGTATCTACTTCCCTCATGTCATTATTGTGTCTTTATTATTTTGTTTAAATTGTACAAGTATTCCCATCTTCACCTTTATTGCATTGTCTCTAGGTGAGCGAGGTCGCTCCGATGATTATGGAGTCTGATGAAGTTGCTCCGATATTTCTGGAGTCTGAGAGCTGGATGGCTGCGAGAGAGGTATTAAACTAGCATACTCCCTCTTTTTATTATTTCCCTTATTTTCTTCTTGCGTATACTGTGCAAGCATTCTTATTTCACCTTTGTCTCATTGTTTCCAGGTGCATGAGAGTACTCTGATAACTGTGGAGTCTGGCAGTGGGGCAACTGCGAGAGAGGTATTAAACTAGCATACCCCGTCTTTTTACTATTCCCCTCTTTTCTTCTTGCGTGTGCTGTGCAAGCGTTCCCATTTCACCATTGTCTCATTATTTCCAGGTGCATGAGAGTACTCCAATGACTGTGGAGTCTGGCAGTGGGGAAACTGCGAGAGAGGTATTAAACTAGCATACCCCCTTGTTTTTACTATTCCCCTATTTTCTTCTTGCGTATGCTGTGCAAGCGTTCCCATTTCACCCTTGTCTCATTGTTTCTAGGTGCATGAGGGTACTTCGATGACTGTGGAGTCTGGTAGTGGGATGTATGTGGAGAGAGGTCACAGTTCTGAGTTCACTCCTTTGGTCGGTGACGCTGATTCTGGTGGAGAGTCTTCTTTCCTCCCTTATATGGCGGGGTCTCGCCACTCCGATGGCGATGATGACGTAGAGGATGCTGCGACTATCGCGGGTAGACTATGGCATGAGGAGTTACCAGGACGGTTCAGGGCACACGAGCGTTAGATCTCGGATCTCATCTTAGAGCACCATCCCGAGACATTCACTTCTCAGAGTATACTTCAGATTGACAGTCTTACGACCTTCAACCTGAGGGCTCTTGCCATCCATGTTCATGAGTTCTTGGCTACCTCCCCTGCTAAGCTGACTAGCTCTTCCATTTTGCTGTTCTTGGATGCTCTCCGTGACTTGCATCAGTTCTATCATTTTCGTTTGGATTGGCTTGATACGGGGGTTCGTCCTTTTCTGAGTGTTCCTTTCTGAAAGATAGTGAGATTTCACACTTCCCGACAGTCCACAGTTGAGCAGCGGCAGGCTGAAGCAGCGAGAATTCAGAATCAGATCGCGTTACTGTAGGTGAAGCTTGCCAGACTCGAGTCTGGCGATGAGGAAGACGAGGCTAAAGTCATCAGGTTGGAGGAAGAGTTTTTACTGGAGGCTAGTCCATCGTATGCTGGTGCCATCGCTCGTGATGATTTATTTTTTGTAGTTTCTAGCTGATAGGCTACTTCTTGTTTTGTAGTGCTCAGAATTCTATGTGTTCATCACTTATCCTTCCTGAATGAGACACTTTGTTTCTTCTGCATTTTTCTTTTCCCTTGTTCTCAGCTTAAATTGTGGGTGTTTGTTTTATATGACTTGCTCTAGTTTCTGTGAGCATTTAGCCTACTGATGATGGTTGCCCCATATACTGCGGGGTACTTGCCTTTACATGAGAAGTTATGTATATATATATATATTTTTAAAAAATGTACCTCTTGTAGCTGTGAGGTATTTTCATGTTACTGTTTGGGATTGCCCCTCCTGTCTGTGGGGGTACTCCTGCGCACTACTGTTTATAGTCATAAAGGCTAGGTTGGAGAGGGGGGTGACCCCTGTCTCCTTCCCAAGAGCCTGATTTTATTTTTAAAAAAAACTATTTGAATTAGCTAGCCCCTAGTCTTTGGGGTCCTTGCTCTATATTCTCTTTAAGAGTTTCACTGTTCTTTGTAATATTAAAGAGGAGGAACTTAATCTCCCCTCTATACTTTCTATTAATTTATGTCTGGGGGACTTTGCTCAGTATACTTTCTCTTAGGATGGACTTACCTCCCAAGTGTAGTGAGCAAAGTTCCTGATTTTTTGTGTACTCTCTTCTAACTTAGTAGGGAGTGTATATATATTTATGTATATATATATAGATGAGTAAGCAAAGTAAACATCAACAATGATCAAAAGTGTTGCTATTCATTTCTTTACTTTTGTGTGATGTTTACAATGTAGTATTGCTCTAAAAGAATTTTTGCAAAAAAAGCTTTTCTGGTATAGGAGCAATCCTCGAAATCCATTACAGACATGACCAACACAAAGAATTTGTTAACTGTTACTAAGAATAATACCTCTTCAGCCACTTGCGGTTGATGGAGTGGAGGCAATCACTCTCTGGTTCTGATATTTGACAGTAGCCCGACTTCCCCACTCCTCTGACGACAAAAGGGCCTTCCCAGTTAGGTTTGAATTTTGATGCCGACATGCTACGGAGATGGTGAATTGATGCTCGCAGGACTAAATCTCCCACCTGGAATTATCTAGGCTTGACTAAGTTCTCGTAGGCCCTGGACATTTGCTGAGTGTAGACTTTGAAATTCTCTCTCGCCTTATCCCTATGCTCGTCCAGCGCCTCCAGCTGCACATGACTTGGGTATAGGATGAGCCCATTGCTACGAGAAATTCTGGCTGAAGGTACCGTCGGTTCCACTGGTAGGACGACTTCGGTCCCATATACTAGAGATAAGGGAGTGAACCCTTTTGGCTTTCTTTTCGAAGTACGATAGGCCCATAACACCATAGGCAACTTCTCATCCCATGCTCCCGGCATGTCCTCTAGAATTTTCTTCAAAATGTTTATCAGGGTCTTATTGGTAGCCTCTGCTTGGCCATTGCCCTTGGGGTAGGATATGGTTGAGCTATTATGCACAATCTTATACCTGTCTGTGAGGAGGGCCATCTCCTTGCATACAAATTGCTTCCCATTATCCGTTAGGATCACTTTGGGTATACCAAACCTGCATATGATATACTCCTTTATAAACTGGGTTACCACTTGGGGGGTGACTCTCCTTAAAGGAATGGCCTCCGCCCATTTGGTGTATAATTATGTAGCCACAATGATAAAAGCCTTGTCGTGAGATGCCGGGGCGATCTTTCCCACCAGATCGAACTCCCATGTATGGAAGCGATAAGGAGCTGCCAAGCTTTGCAGGCTGACGGAGGGAGCGTGCACCATGTTTCCATGCACTTGACATGCTCTACACTTCTTCACATACCCAATGGAGTCAGCCTCTATGGTCGGCCAGTAGTATCCCAACGTCATCACTTGATCATACAGTTTGGCATCTCCCATGTGGGAGGGCTCATGAGCTTCTTTCAGCACCTTTTCCACCTCCTCTTTGGCTACGCACCTTAGCGCCTTCTCATTTTACCCCTTCCTATATAACTCTCCCTCGACCAAGTAGAAATGGGCTATCCTTTTCCTAAGGTAAATATCATCTTCTCTCTCGGCGGGTAGCTCCCTATTTTTTAGATATGTTAAGTACAGCTGTCTCCAATCTTCGAAGGCTTCCACAAAGTTAGCCTCCGTCGGTTGGTCAAAATTAGCTTGGCACTTTAAACAAATTTGTTGCAAGCAGGCTGCTTCTATGCTCATGGTGGGCCAATAGTACCCGCTTCGCTGCAGTCGTCTGTAAAGGGGGATATACGTATCTCCGCAGTGCTTCTTGTGCATCTCTATTAACATTTCCTTGGCTTCTTGCTCCCCTACGCACCTTGCCAGAAACCCTCCAGGACTCTTAAAGTAGAGAGTTCCTTACAACACATGATAGTTGGCTAACTCTAATATTTTCATTGTCCCTTCTCTGGTTTCAAGTTGCTTTTCCACCAGACGCCTCCAATCTTCTGGCTCGTCACTTGGGAATAAGGATTTTACAGTAGTGGGTACCATTCTCCGTCTCACTGTGATGGTTTCTTCTGACTCCTCTATGTCCAGCTTCTGTGCTATGGTGGCGAGCGCGTCAGGGTGCCTGTTCATCGTTCGCGCTTGCCTCTCCACAGTTACTTCTAAGAACTGTCCCAGCAGCCTTTGGATGATATGTCTGTACGGCACTAAGTTGGCATGTTTAAGAAAAAACTCTCCATTGACCTGCCTTACTACCAAATTGGAGTCCCCACCCTGACCCCTCTTCTGAGTGCTTCCAACATCCCTATAATGAGGGCTTCGTACTCAGCTTCATTATTTGAGCATTTGAAATCTAACTTGAAGGAGAGGGTGATCTTCTCCGTCCCGTCTGACAGTATGATGCCAGCTCCACCTGTTACTTGAGCACTGGAACCATCAAACTCCATAAACCACTTCTTCACCTCCTCCGCCGTGCAAGCTTGAAATCTTTCTCCGGGTATCTCTTCACTAGGTGGTTAAAAAACTCCACTTGGGAAGTGGGCCAGCAGATCTGCTACTGCTTGGATTTTAATGGCTTTGGGCACTACACATTTTAGATCATATTCTGATAAGATCAAAAACCACCTTGCTGCTCGTCCCACGAGTATAGTCCGCGCGAGGAGGTACTTGATGGGATCACACTTGGTGACTATGTGAACTGTGAAGGATAGAAGATAGTGTCTCAACTTCTGGGCCACAAATACCAACACCAGGCAGTGTCTCTCAATGCTGGTGTATCTCGATTCTGTTCCAGAGATTACTCTTGACAGGTAGTAGACCGGCTTTTACACTCCTTATTTCTCTTGTGCTAAGAGGGCCCCTATTGATCTCTCTGTAGAAGTAAGGTAGAGCAACAGCGGCGCTCCGACTTCGGGGGGAATCATCGTGGAAAGAGAGGTTAGAATTTTTTTAATCTTCTCAAATGCTTTCTCCTGTCTCTCTCCCCAAAACCACTTGGATTTGTCTTTTAGTAGAGGCGCAAACAGATGAGTTACTTCTGCCAGCGCAGGTATAAACCTCCGTAGGTAGGATACATTTCCCAGGAAGCTCTTAAGTTGCCTCTGACTCTTGGGCGGTGGCATCATCACAATGGCTTTCATCTTCTCTGCATCCACTTGTACCCCTTGTCTATTCACCACAAAACCTAAGAATTTCCCTGCAGTAACCCCAAAGGCACACTTTGAGGGGTTCATTCTCATCTTATACCGACGACACCTTTCGAATACTCTCCTGAGATCCTGAATATGCTTGCTTTCTTTCTTAGACTTCACCACCAGATCATCCACATAGAATTCTAGTATATCATGAAATATGTCATGAAAGATTGCCATTATGGTCCGCTGGTATGTGGCCCCGGCGTTCTTTAATCCGAAAGGCATGACTGTATAGTGAAAGTTCCCTAATGGTGTGCGGAAGGCGATCTTTTCCACGTCGGCAGGATCCATTTTAATCTGGTTATAGCCAATATACCCGTCCATGAAGCTATACATCTCATGTTCCGCAGTGGCATCCACTAAGCTGTCTATACTTGGTAGTGGGAATTCATCCTTAGGACACGCCCTGTTCAAGTCACGAAAATATTCACATATTCTGGTTTGGCTCTTGTATTTCTTCGCCACTGGCACTATGCTGGAAAGCCATATGGGGTGCTGAATAGGCTTGATGAACCCTGTCGCTAACAACTTCTCCACCACAGCTTTTATCTTCAAATCAAGGTCTGCTTTGTATGTGCGTGTGGCTTGCCTTATTGGAAGGGCATTGGTAAGGATGTTCAATCTATGGGAGCTCACTTCCGCGTCTATTCCTGGCATCTTCGTGTACTTCCAGGCAAATACATCAGTGAACTCCTTAAGTAGCCCGATGAGTTCTTCCCTCTGTCTCAGTTCTAGGCACTTGGAGATTAAAATGGGTCTACTCTCGCCCTCTTCTGGCCCCAACTTGATTTCCTCTAATTCTTGCAGCTGCTCTCTGGGTCCGTCTTGCATGCACTCTGGAGCTTCTTCTAGTTCCTCAACATGCTCAACAATATGGGATTCATCAACAACAAAACACTCGGGCGTTGGGTCGATTCTCTCATCCCAGAACACCGCCCGCGCAGACCGTTATAAACGGTAGATGATCTTTCCGTCGGGCAAGACCAGCTTCTTGCAAGTTCGAGGGGGTCTAGCTACCTCCTCTACTTTCCTCTTGCCTTTTGCTATGTGGGGGATTATCATCCCCCCATAGACGGTCATGAACGGACTTCTTCTGCGGGACCCTTCCCTCAACTACCTTGATTCCTTCTAGTTTTCGTGCAGAGACCTTTCTTTCCTCATTTAACTCGATGTAGAAGGTAGCATCTACCAGGTGGGCCTCCTCAACGGTGAAGGGTCTCTGCGTGGCCTTGATCACTATCTCTGTACCTCTAATGTTTGCCTTCGCACATTGATGGTAGGTGGAAGGCACTATGCCATGAGTGTACATCCATACCCTTCCAATGAGTAATTGGTAGCTGGTGTTAGCATTAATAACATGAAATTTGATGTGGGAGGTGAAATTTCCCAACTTGATTCCCACATTCACGTATTCAATAGACTGCATTCTGGCGTTGTCAAATCCGAAAATTACTAGTGGTACCGGAACAACATTCTCCTGGTCAATTCCTGTTTCATATAATGTACCGATGGGCATGATGTTAATGGATGCTCCTCTATCCATCAATGCCCTGGGAAATGAGACTCCATTAACCAAGGCTGTGACATATAACGGGCAATTGTGGAAGTAAGGCACCAACCTATCTGCTTCGGAAAACACCACTTCAGAAGTATACTTCTTAATTGATATACCCGTTTATACCCTCAGCCTGGATGAGGATTACCTCCAATACGGACGACCCTACGATGGGCCGACCCTTCAACAGGCCCCAGCTGGCCACCACCAGGTCTAGACGACCTTACGAGGGGCCGACCCTCCACCAGGCTCTAGACGACCCTACGAGGGGACGACCCTCCACCAGGCTCCAGGCGACCCCACGAGGAGCCGACCCTTCCCCAGGCCCCGGACGACCCTACGAGGGTACGACAGTACGAGGCCAGAATCAAGACAGACTCGCTACAGGAAGAAACTTTGCCCTCATCCTCGGCTCATAGGCCGAGGGTGACATCATGATGGCGCGTGGTTTGGGACACGCGTGGAACAGTGCGCGTCAGGCTCATATGACACGTGGCAGACCGTTATAACCGAATCACACCCTCACGTGAGGGAATATTATGTCATCATTTGGCATCTACAGGTGTCAACAGGGGATTGGTTAGATCATCATTCACATGCACCATGCTTACTTGGGGGGTACACTACACCCCCCAATACCTATATATACTTGTCACCTACAACCCTACAGGGGATCGATCCATGAACAGTAGCCCTAGCTAAAACTCTGCTTGCCCACACACAGTAGTGAGAGAGAGGGTTATGTGCATTGTATCCAAGGCCATTAGTGCCCATACTTAGTGGATCACACACTCATAGTGGATGTAGGCCAATTTGGCTGAACCACTATACATCATTGTCTAATTTCCTCTTATACTCATCCCCTTCTATACACTTATACATCTCTATGGCTGCCATGGCTGCTACTGCTTGAGCTCACTAACACTTATCTGGTGGTGCTAAATCTTAGCATCATCAGTTTGGCGCCGTCTGTGGGAACGAGAAGACATCTCTTCCTTTGTACAGCTTGACCTCACTGGGCACTCTGGTGGTGAACCAACGCTCCCCCTGAGAGGAGGTGTTTCACCATTGAAAGAGACCCACCAAGGTTCTCAAGCTTACTAGTATTTTCCTCAGTTCAACTTTTCATAGCTTAAGCACATGGCACCTGACATGCCACAACCACCACTTCCCCCGGCGGATGAGGGGGGAAGAACCAGTTCCAGTCAGCCGCCGCCTTAGTCTGAGATGGCTGATGTGGCGGCAGCCCTAAAGTCTCTGGCAGCAAGCCAGCGGATGATGCAGGAGCAGTTCACAGCTCTAAGCCAGAACATACTAAAAGCACCAGGGGTTTCGCCTGAGATGATTACTCCAGCAGCAGCTCCAGGGCAGCATGAGGCCAGGGGAACACCCCAGGCACCACGCAAAGACCTACCACCCCCTCAGCGGCGTCGGGATGTTGCTGACCCCCAACGTTTACGCCTGGGGAGGCAAGGAAACCCTTGCCCTGAGGACAGGTATGACGATCTGGAGGGAGAGGAGGCTCCTATAGAGTGCTGGGAACCTTATGAGGTCTCCAACAATACCGTACGACCCCTCCAGGACAGTAGAGGGAAGTGTGGGAGACCAAACCCTGATGATCGTCCAAGAGGCTCTGCTTTTGATCGCTTGAGCAAGGGGTCGGCCTTTGAGAGGCTAGGCCCAGTAAATGACCTGCGGTAACAGTTGTCCAGACCAAGAAGCGCTACGAGATCCAGGAGGGAGGCAGCAGATGGCCGACCCCGAGGACGAGACGATGGCCAAAGGGAAGTAAACAACAGACACAGGCCTGCTGCAGCAGAACCCTCCGTCCACCTCGGAGAGGCAGCAGGGGATAACATCGGCCAGGCCGACCCTGTGAGGCCCTGGAATGACTCAATCTAGCGGTTAGAGGATAAGATTGGTGATATATTGAAGAGCCGAGACCCTCTTCAGAGGGGATACACCATAGGCTCACCCTTTGTGGCAAAGATAGTCAACTTCCCCACGCCATCAAAATTCAAGCCACTAGTGGTCACCCCAAGGTATGAAGGGAGTACCAACCCCGTCCACCATGTGGAGATGTATCAGTCGGCGGCAGACATATACTCTATCTCAGATGAGATGAGGTGTCGTGCCTTCTCTGGTACCTTGACAGGGGCTGCGCATGTCTGGTACATGTCTCTTCCAAAGAATTCCATCGAAAACTTTAAGCAGATGGCCGACCTGTTCATCTATAATTTTTGCTTCGGGGTGAGGCCACGAAAGAAGACCACCCACCTGCTCTATGTCAAGTAGGGGAAGAGTGAGAGTCTGAGGGACTATATAGCCAGATTCAATAAGGAGAAGCTGGAGGTGGAAGACTATGAGGAGAGCATAGCTATGACAGCCCTGATTGGAGGACTCCAAAAGGGGAAGCTGTTATGGAAGCTTGCTGAAGACCCTCCGAGGACGATGGCCGAGCTGTTGTCGACATCAGGAAAGGTGATGAACGCCGAAGAGGCGATGGCTGCAAAATATGAGGACGAAAGAGGAGGTGCCAGTGGGAGTAAATACCCCAAGAAGAACAAAGAGGGGAAGAAGAGAACCATGGATGATAAGTTCGCGGGGTATACCCCTCTGACGGTTAGCTGTGAACAGATCCTCAATAAAATAAAGAGTGACCGGACGCTGAAGTGGCCTGAGAAGCTGAGGGCAGCCCCCGGCAAGAGGAATAAGAAACTGTGGTGCGAATTTCACCAAGACCACGGCCACGTGACGGATAAATGCTTTGCTCTGAAAGACGAGATTGAGAAGATGCTGAAGGAAGGGAAGCTCAGAAAGTACGTCGACAAAGCCGACTTTAAGAGGGGCCGAGGGGAGGACCCCAGAAAGAAGCGAGTCGATGCCTGCAGAGAAGGTCCTCAAAAAAGAGGGGACGACACCTCTGATGATGAGGACGACCCTGACCTCCCGCCGAGAGACGACCACGGCCCTGTCAAGAGGCTCAATATGATCTCGATCAGAGTGGGAATGATCTCCGGGGGACTTGCAGGAGGAGGGTCTGAGGTCGCCGACAGGAAGGCCCATGTGGCTGAAGCAAAGGCATTGACGAAGACGGTGCACGCAACCTCCCTGGAGGTCAAGTCAGAAAAGAGGAAGAAGGTTGATAAGGACACACTGATAGTAGGGTTTTCAAGGATGGACTTCAAAGGCCTGTTAGCCCCGCATGATGACCCTCTCGTCATCACTACCAGGGTGCACGGATGCGAGGTGCCGAGGATCTTGGTAGATGGTGGTAGCTCTGCAGATGTGATGTTTTGGCCATGCTTCAAATCCTTGGGTCTCAGCCGTGCTAGACTTGTCCCCTACCCTCATCCGTTGATTGGGTTCAGTGGGGAAAAGGTTCATCCCCTTGGGGTATATGAGGCCGATGTGAGAATGGGGGACGAGTGGCCGAGATGGCTCACCAAAAAGGTCAGTTTCTTTGTGATGGATGAGCAGGTGTTTTCGGCCTATAACATCATACTGGGGCGAGTGGACCTCAAGGGGTTTGAAGCCGTGCCATCTACGGTCCACCAGATGATCAAATTTCTAACCCCTTATGGGGTGGGGGAAGTTCAAGGAGACCACACGACGGCGAGAGAATGTTACTACAACTCCGCTGAAGAGAGGGAGGCACACAAGAGGGTTACAACCACTTATAATATTGATACCCTAGACCCCAGAGATGAAACGAAGATGAAAAAAGGAGAGGCTGCGGAAGAGGTAGAATCCATCACCCTCGATGTGGATGACACGGAAAAAACCGTCCAAGTTGGCAAGTCTCTGAAGCCCAAAATCAAGGAAGACCTCATTAAACTGCTGAGGAGAAGGTGAAGCATCTTCGCCTGGAGTCATGTAGATATGCCAGGGATTGACCCTAAAATCATGTGCCACAAGCTCAATGTGGTAGAGGGAGTGAAGCCGGTGAAGCAGAAGAGGAGAATTTACTCTAGAGAAAAATATGAGGTCATCAGGGACGAGGTCAGAAAATTAGAAGACGGTGAATTTATCAGAGAGGTCATCTACCCTGAATGGCTGTCCAATGCAGTCATTGTCCCAAAGGCCAACGGCAAGTGGAGAATGTGCGTGGACTTCACAGACCTCAACAAGCATTGTCCCAAAGACAACTTCCCTCTCCCCCGCATCGACCAGATGGTAGACGCTACCGCAGGCCATGAGCTCATGAGTTTCATGGATGCCTACTCACGGTATAACCAGATTTTCATGAACCCTGAAGACTCGGAGAGGACCGCCTTCATCACCGATAAGGGGACATACTGCTACAGGGTCATGCCCTTTGGCCTAAAGAATGCAGGGGCAACGTACCAGCGCCTCGTAAACAAAATGTTTGAAGATCAAATTGGGAAGTCTATTGAGGTTTACGTGGATGACATGCTGACTAAGAGTCTGAAGGCAGAGGATCATGTGGCAGACCTGGAGAGGACCTTTAATACGATGGACAAATACCAGATGAAGCTTAACCCAGCCAAATGTGTCTTCGGGGTCGGAGCAGGGAAGTTCCTGGGGTTCATTGTCAACCAAAGAGGCATCGAGGCCAATCCTGAAAAGATAAAGGCCCTTATTGAGATGAAGACCCCCGGGTCCATTAAAGACGTGCAGAGACTCACAGGGAGAGTTGCTTCCCTAAACAGGTTTGTGTCTAGGGCCACGAACAAGTGATTGCCGTTCTTCAAGATCCTTAGGAAGGCCTTCGAGTGGAATGAAGAGTGTGATGAGGCTTTCAGGGGCCTGAAGTTATACTTAGGGTCTCCCTTGCTGCTGTCACGACCCGTGCAGGGTGAACAACTCTACGTGTACCTCGCCGTCTCAGAGTCGGCCATCAGCGCAACCATTGTGAGAGACGAAGATAGGATACAGATGCCTGTGTATTTTAACAGCAAGGCGCTCCAAGGGGCAGAGCAAAGATACCCGAGGATGGAGAAGCTGGCCTACGCCTTGATCCATGCCTCAAGGAAGATGAAGCCGTACTTCCAGTCCCATACAATGGTCATCCTCACTGACTCTCCTCTTAGGCAGGTACTACACAAGCCAGAAAAGTCAGGTAGGTTGATGTCCTGGGCTATAGAGCTGGGGGAGTTTGACATTGTGTGTCAGCCTAGGAAGGCCATTAAGGGGCAGGCATTGGCAGACTTCATGGCTGAGTTCACCTGGGAAGATGATGAGGCCGAGGGTGAGACCCTCGGGAAGACGGATACAGAAGACAGACCCGCAGACACACCCGCAGATAGGGCTGAGACGAGCACCGCTAGAAGGAAAGCGACTGAAAACGAAGAGGGAAGATACATCTTTAGACAGGGGTCCCTCTCTGAGGGAAAGTTTTCAGAAGGAAAGACTCCGTGGAGCCTCTTCGTTGATGGGTCCTCCTGTGATAGCGAAAGTGGTGCTGGACTGATACTATCAGCACCCGATGGCACAGACGTCGAATACGCCCTGAGGTTCAACTTCAAAGCCTCCAACAACGAGGCTGAATATAAGGCCTTAGTAGCAGGCCTCTCCTTGGCCAAGTCTCTTAGTGTCGGCCAGATTTTGGTCCATAGTGATTCAAGGCTAGTCGTGAATCAGATACTAGGAGCCTACGAGGCTAAGGACGAGAGGATGGCTAGGTACCTCGAGAAGGTGAGGTCATTATTGAAGGGCTTCAGAGAAGTGAAATTAAGGAGGGTACCTAGGCTTGATAATGGCCGCGCTGATGCCCTTGCTAGGCTGGCCTCGGCAACAAGAACAAACATCAGGAGGACGGTCCCAGTAGAAATTTTGCTCCGGCCGACTATTGAGGACGCTGAGGGAACACCCAGCAATTGCCTAAGTGTTTCCCAAGAAGCTTCGTGGATGGACCCCCTTATCAGATATATTAAAGAGGGTGAGATGCCAGAAGCAAGGCAAGAAAGGAAGAAGCTGAGGTACAGGGTGGCAAAATTCACTGTCATCGGAGACACCTTATACAAAAAGGGGTTTCTGCTCCCCTTACTTAGGTGTGTGCATCCCTCAGAAGTCCCTTCCATTTTGAAAAATGTTCATGAAGGGTCGTGCTCAAGCCACATTGGGGGTAGATCCCTAGCGAAGAGGGTAATCACCCAGGGGTACTGGTGGCCAACCTTGGGGAAAGACGCAGCGGCATACGTAAAAAAGTGCGACAAATGTCAAAGATTTGCCACCATCCCTCACCAACCCCATCAGCCTCTTACTTCCATTACATCCCCATGGCCATTTGCAGTGTGGGGGATCGACCTAGTAGGACCCTTGCCTAGGGCCATCAATAACTATCGATTCCTCATCGTAGCCATTGATTATTTTTCAAAATGGGTGGAGGCGAAGCCAATGGTGACAATCACAGAGCAGAAGACCTTCCAGTTCATCTGGAAAAACATCATATGCAGATACGGTCTCCCCAAAACCCTCATCTCGGATAACGGGACTCAGTTCAAGAATGCCTCTCTACAGAAATACTGTGAGAGGGTAAGTATCAAACAATTTTTCTCCACCCCAGGCCGACCTCAGGCCAATGGGCAAACCGAAGTTACGAACAGGACAATCTTAGATGGGATTCAAAAGAGGCTTGAGGAGGCAAAAGGGAGATGGGTCGAGGAGTTATATGTCGTGCTGTGGGCATACAGGACGACAGTGAGGACCTCCACCGGGGAGACCCCATTCATGCTAGCATATGGATCAGAAGCCGTCATCCCCACCGAGATTGAGTTTCCTACGCATAGAGTCCAAATGTACGACCCCCAGGGAAATATGGAAGAGAGGAGACTTGACCTGGACTTGATTGAGGAAAGAAGGGAGGATGCGGAGATAAGGCAGGCTTCCTACCAACAGAGGACCGCAAGGTTCTACAATCAGAGGGTGAAACAGATGCCCATCGCAGTGGGGGACTTGGTCCTCAAGAAGACTTGGCAAAATCCCAACAAGCTTCACCCTAATTGGCATGGCCCATATAGGGTCATCGATGAAGTCATCCATGGGACCTACAGGCTAGAAAACCTAGAGAGGGAACCTTTTTCAAACCCCTGGAATGCAGATCATTTGAAGAAATACTATCAGTAGTGTTGTAAGGTCTTGAAAGGCCATAATTGTAATGAGAGTTGCTCCAACAAAACACTTTGCAAAATTAATAAATATCAGTGTTTCCCTCATCCTGTTGTCAGTCCTAGCATGCATGGAAACATCTACAGAAATCCCACGACTGTCCTCAAAAAAGACGAGGGAAGACTTTATTTAAAAAATCCATTAAATTGGAAAGTTGAACCCTCGGCTATAATGAGGCCACATGAGGGGACGGCCCCACAGTGGTCCTCAAAAAAGACGAGGGAGGGGTTAGTAGCATCAACAAGGAGCAAACCATAAAAGAATGAAATAAGGAAGACAACAATTATGGAAGGAAGAAACAATGGTATTAATAAAACATAAAATATCAAGTGTTTTACAAGGCCATTAAACAAAAATACAAAAGTGAGGGTATGGGCCACAGACGGCCACCCTAAGGGGCGATATCAGAAGGCAGAGCCTCAACATCAACCAATGGGGTCTCTTCAGCAATCATGACTGGCCGATCCTCAGACGTGCCGACCCCCTCAACATGAACTTGGGACTCCACTTGCGACAGGGCTTCAGAAATCAAGGGATTATCCAGCTGAACCACCTCAAGAGAAGGGCGGATGGATGATACTGTGTCGGCAAACTTTAGGACGACCCACCGACAGGCCGTCCTAATTCCCCTCTCAAGATATTTAAGGCCGAATCCTTGGAATTCGTCAGAAACCTTGTAAGCCTCAACAGCATCAGCCTCGGCTTTTTGGACAGCTGCTTCAAGGTCAGTCTTGTGCTTGGCCTCCATATTGGCTAAAGCCTCGCCCTTGTCCTTGATCAACAAGTCCTTGTCCTTGATCAACAAGTCCTTAGCCTGCAGATCGGCATCATGCTGCCTCGTCAGCTCATCAAGGACTCTAGCGTTCTCAGTCCTTGTACTCTCCAGCTCGGCCCTCGCAGTGTCCAGCTCTGTCCGTAGGTCGGTCTCTTGTTGAATGGCCCTCTCAGCTTCGTGAAACTTTTATTGATTCTCGGCCATCCACTTGGTGGCTGAGGTCAAGGCACAAACAGACTGCAAGAAAAAATGAACAAACATCAAGATGGGCCGAGATAACAGTTGGTAAGAATAAAATTAAAAGGTCAAGACCAATACCTGAGCAGGGGAGTGCAGACCATAGTCGTACACTTTGGCAGGGGGCATCTTCGCCAAGAACTCGAAGTCAGAGGCCGACGGTACAGAGAACATCGAGGCCTTGGCTGCCCTCAAGTTTGCGATCAGCGACGAGGGGTCGGCCCTCAGATGGGCCAGATTTTGAGACCAGAAGGCCCCTATGCTCGACGAAGAGGTTACCCCCTCAGAGGCCTCGACCCTGGACCTTGTCTTAGGGTCAGGCCGATGCTCAACTGGAGCCTCAGGCTTCTTCCTTTTGTGGCTGTCGGCTGTCGGCTCAACAACCGTCGGCCCTGACGCCCTCGTCTTCTTTGGAGCTTGCTGAGGCTCCTTCCCCTTCTTCTTTGACAAACCAGCGAGTAGGCTTGGAGCAGTCATTTCCCAGAGGTAATCTGACACACCTACAGGATGACCTGAAAAGGGTACCATGCATCAGAAAAATACAGAGATAAACAGGAAGCACTTTAAAAAAGTAAAGAATGGAAAACGTGCTGTATAACTCACATAGTTCCGTCAGAGGGCCGACCCTCAGACCAGCTTCTTTGAGGTACCGAGGGGTCATTAAATCTTCGAACTTTGGGATCTCACCCCCTATCCCTCGTCCCCTCAGATACTCAACAATATCCCTTTCCTCCAGGCTAAGTCCGGGGTCTGACCTAGCTTTCATTGAGGGATTAGACCATTTGTTAGGGACCCTCGGACCATCGGCAGAAGGGGACGCCTCGGTGGAGCACTCCCACGCCCCAGATATGAAGAAGAATATCTTTTTCCAATCATGATTGGAAGTTTGAGCCACGTGGAGAAGTTTCTTCTCAGACCTTCTCGCCCCTAGATGATAGTATCCGGGCTGTTTAGATGAAGAGGTGATGTTGTAACAGGCCAAGAATACGTCAGACGAGGGCTCATCGGTGAAAGCGTTTTTCCACAGGGAAATGTAACCCAGGATCGTCCTCCAAGAGTTGGGTGGAAGTTGAGAGGGGGAGATGCCCAGAGCCGATAGAATATCTACAATGGCAGGGTGGAAGGGAAGTCTGACTCCTACCTTGAACATTTTCTCATAAACTGCAACCTCTCCCTCTTGACAGTCAAAAACCCTCTCAGTATCAGAGGGAACCCTCATAGTTACCCCAGAGGGCACTCCGTAAATATGCCTCCATATCAGAAGGTCTCTATCCCTAACGGAGGAGATAAAGGACGAGGCGTGGAAGGATTACCTCCAATACGGACGACCCTACGATGGGCCGACCCTTCAACAGGCCCCAGCTGGCCACCACCAGGTCCAGATGACCCTACGAGGGGCCGACCCTCCACCAGGCTCTAGACGACCCTACGAGGGGACGACCCTCCACCAGGCTCCAGGCGACCCCACGAGGATCCGACCCTTCCCCAGGCCCCGGACGACCCTACGAGGGTACGACAGTACGAGGCCAGAATCAAGCCAGACTCGCTACCGGAAGAAACTTTGCCCTCGTCCTTGGCTCATAGGCCGAGGGTGATATCATGACGGTGCGTGGTTTGGGACACGCGTGGAACAGTGCGCGTCAGGCTCATATGACACGTGGCTGACCGTTATAACCGAATCACACCCTCACGTGAGGGAATATTATGTCATCATTTGGCATCTACAGGTGTCAACAGGGGATTGGTTAGATCATCATTCACATGCACCATGCTTACTTGGGGGGTACACTACACCCCCCAAAACCTATATATACTTGTCACCTACAACCCTACAGGGGATCGATCCATGAACAGTAGCCCTAGCTAAAACTCTGCTTGCCCACACACAGTAGTGAGAGAGAGGGTTATGTGCATTGTATCCAAGGCCATTAGTGCCCATACTTAGTGGATCACACACTCACAGTGGATGTAGGCCAATTTGGCTGAACCACTATACATCATTGTCTAATTTCCTCTTATACTCATCCCCTTCTATACACTTATACATCTCTATGGCTGCCATGGCTGCTACTGCTTGAGCTCACTAACACTTATCTGGTGGTGCTTAATCTTAGCATCATCATTAATCATCCTTTCGATTGGCCCCTGCCAATTTAGCGAAGGATCTCCCCGCTGCTGCACTGCCTCCAAGACTTTCCTCGTGATGGACACCCTTGTATCGTACTTTACCCCTATCTGGTCAAAAAACCACTTGAACTTGGGGCTCCTTGCGATGGCCTCGCATTCGGAATCTATGTCCACCTCATACGTCTGGGCACTGTAGACATATTCCGCCTCAGAGGTCCCTCCCTCATCTAGGCCGAGAATGACATCTACCTCACCTTCCGAGAGGGCTGCTTCTTTAATTTCCTCACTTCCACTTTCTTATTTCGAAGTGAAGAACCACTCCTCTTGCTTTTTTTCTAGCTCAAGTCTGCTTAGTGATGGATTTTTTAACTCCTTGCATAACTGCTCACCACTCTCCCACTTCATTAGACTTTTTGTAGCTTCTTCGTCATAGGCAACCACCATGTTGGCGGTGCCAAAGTGATGCGCAAAAAGTGGGTTCTCGTTAACATCCATAGGGGGTATCTGCAAGGTACCGCTGGCCATCTGCTCACCAATGATCCTTCGCAAGTAGTAACAATCTTTGGTAGAGTGCTGCACTCGTTGGTGCAACTCGCAGTACTTTGGATTGGCCTTATCAGCTGCAGTGGGGGTTTCTCCTTTTACGTGAGGAGGTCCTGCTACACCTTCTCATACTAAGGTGCGGTAACAATCCATAGCCTCAGGTACACTGCAGGGTAGTGGCGGTGGGGCATCTTCCCCAAACTTTCTCTTATTGTCGGGACTGTCGGTCTTGGCCCCAGAGCCTCCCTTTTTCCCTTTGGGATTCCCGTCCACATAGTTAACCGCTTGCCTCCTTAAAACTTTAAACCTCCCGAAAGTCAGTGGGACTTGCGTCCTCCAGCCCAGGCTCTTGGTTTGATTATCATAGCTATGTTGCTAGCAGCCCTGGTGAATTCTTTAAAAGTTCCATCTCTAGTTTCGTTGATCAAGTGAAACTTGTACTCTTTTAAGAGTCCTTCCACACATATCTGCAGTAACCTGGCCTCCGCCACGTCCTCGTGGACATCTAAGGCTCTCTCACAAAATTTCTTTATGTAGTGCATCAACTCTTCTCCTGGCTTCTGGACCTCTTATGCCAGGTGCCTCAGTATAAATTCGTCCTCTGCTACAAAGAACTTCTGGAGGAACTGCCTGTGTATCTCTTCCCAGGTAGGGACGCTGTTAGGCGCCAAGTGGGAATACCATGTATAAGACTTCCCAGTGAGGGTCTTAGAGAGCTCCCTCAACCTCAGGTTCTTGTCGCCAGCATGTATTCCCAGGTACTCGACAAACCTCTTCAAGTGCTCTCTAGGGTTCTCCCCCCTACCACCGAACTTGATAAATTTTGGCGGAATATACCCCTCAGGGTATGGCTTCTCACTTACTTCCTGTGGATAGGGGTCTTGTAACTCCTCGTATAGATGGGACCCTCCCTCTGAGAGGAGGAGAGGATCTTCCTCACTTCCTCCATAGTAACAGCCTTAGAGGGTGACTCCTCCAAACACATGCTTTTAGCAGCTGGAGAACCTGTTGGCGCCAGAACCTACTCCGGCGCCGCCTTCCGGGACGGAATCGTCTCTGCCAGAATCGTAGTAGGGGTGGCTACCCCTCCAGAAGGGGCAGCAGCAGGTGTCACACAACCTTGACCCAAGCTTGATAGGTCCACGTTATTTTGCTTCAAAAAATCAAAAAACATTGCCATAAGATTCATACCTGCCATTGGATCCACTGCCGGAGAACTGGTCTGCCCTCCCTGAGCCGCAGGCGCCTTGGCTCCGATCACCACCACTTCTTCCTGAGTAGTCTGGTCACTGTGAGCTCCATTACCAGACGGAATGTCCTCAAAAACCAACTGCTTAGAGACATTGAAACCTTCTTTATCCATTAAAGCAAGAATACCTCCCCAGCAGAGTCGCCAAATGTAGGAGGGTAATGAGACTGGGGTCTATGAATAACTGGAAAGGGTGAGGCGTGACCCACTCCAATGGACGGTGCCTGTAAGGTCTTCTGGTGCAACTTCTCAATAAAACTTCTCCTTCTGGTAACAATGTAACTCAAGCTTCAACTCACTCCTGCAAGAAGATGAATTTTCACAGCAAAAAATAGTAATTTTCTCAAGGGAAACACCTGAGAACGATGGCTGTCAGTGGGGAGTGAAGGAACAAGGCACTCAGCACTAAGAGAATGAGCAGTGAGAGAATATTAGGTAGGTCTGGTGAGATTTTAGCAGAGTAACAGTGCAATTTCTATTGTCTATCTATTGACCTTGCCCAGAGGTCTATTTATACTAGGGCATTAGGGATGAGTTGGCATTTTTGGGCGCCAAAATTGAGAGGGTTGGTAGGGAACAATGTCTGAAGTGTACCATTTGTCCCTATATGCAGGCAGCCCTGCCTGTCCCCTCCTGCAGGCGCCACCTGGCGCCGACCAAAGTCAAAAAGCACATATGTCCCTTAATGAAGACAAAATATCAGATTTGGTAATTATCTTTTGAAACGGTAACTTGTGGTGCAATTTTGCAAATCTTGAGAGAGGAGACCTTAAGGACTCCTCTCCTCTAAAGATGTTGTTTTTCTTGAGAGGGACCTTGAGGACCCCCTCTTCTAGAAAAGTCATTTTCTTATAAAGAGTTTATTTTCTTGTGAGTATCCAGCTCTTTGGCTGTTCACTTCACTTGTGACCAAGTGTGAAGTGTGTGTAGTCTTAAGTGACTTCTGGGTTTTTCTGCTAGTATTCTCTCAATCCTATAGTGCTAAGTGGTTGAGTTTGCTCAACATACCTTGTTCCTCATCCGCCAAGCCAAAACTCCAGAGAGGTCCCAACTAGCCTGCTTGAGCCCTGCTTGCTCAACTAGGCAACCTGTACAAGAAAGCAAAGTGTTAATACTGTTGTTCTTTTAAAGAGTGACGTTTCATGATGAGGAGTTACTCGTGGTAGCTACTCCCTCATCCTGTCCACCCTGGGTGGGTTCCTTCTCAATATGAGTTTCTGCCGGAACCCTTGCAGTGGCACTTCTCGGATAACATTTCTGCAGTGACCCTTGCAGTGGCGATGACCCTTGCAGTGGCACTTCTCAATCTTGATCTTCTGCGGTGGCCCTCGCGGGGCACCTATCGAATGTCATTGCTACAGTGACCCTTGCAATAGCAGTGACCCTTGCAGTGACACTTCTCAATCTTGGACTTCTGTGGTGGCCCTTGCGGGGCACCTCTCGAATGTCATTGTTGCAGTGACCCTTGCAGCGGCGGTGACCTTGCAGTGGCACTTCTCAATCTTGGACTTCTGCGGTGGCCCTTGCGAGGCAACTCTCGAATGTCATTGCTGCAGTGACCCTTGCAGTGGCGGTGACCCTTGTAGTGACACTTCACAATCTTGGACTTCAGCGGTGGCCCTTGCGGGGCACCTCTCGAATCTCATTACTGCAGTGACCCTTGCAGTGGAAGTGACCCTTGCATTGACACTTCTCAATCTTAGACTTCTGCGGTGGCCCTTTCGGGGAACCTCTCAAATGTTATTGCTGTAGTGACCCTTGCAGTGGCAGTGACCTTGTAGTGGCACTTCTCAATCTTGGACTTCTGTGGTGGCTCTTTCGGGGCACCTCTCGAATGTAATTGCTACAGTGACACTTGCAGTGGCGGTGACCCTTGTAGTGACACTTATCAATCTTGGACTTCAGCGGTGGCCCTTGAGGGGCACCTCTCGAATGTCATTACTGCAGTGACCCTTACAGTGGCGGTGACCCTTGCAGTGGCACTTCTCAATCTTGGACTTCTGCGGTGGACCTTGCGGGGTACCTCTCGAATGTCATTACTGCAGTGACCCTTGCAGTGGCACTTCTCAATCTTGGACTTCTGCGGTGGCCCTTGCGGGGCACCTCTCGAATGTCATTGCTGCAGTGACCCTTGCAGTGGCGGTGACCCTTGCAGTGGCACTTATCAATCTTGGACTTCTGCGGTGGCCCTTGCGGGGAACGTCTCGAATGTCATTAATAAAAAAATAATTTTTATTTTATTTTCTTTTTTTATTGGTAGACACCCTTCTACACATAGCTAAAAAGATGGAATCAAGACTCCTGATTGCCCGAGGGACACACACGATGAAATCCATAAAAAGCCTTAGATGGGGCCTATTCAGGACAGTATTGGAGTCTCACCATATGGCAAATGCAGCATCCCCAAATAAAGACGTTGGTCATTACTCATGGGTGCCACAGAACCAAATAAAATTCAACGTAGTGCAATACACCCCATGTGTCTAGCTAACCCTCGGGGGGACCATTGGACATTAATACCATCAGAAATAGTTTAGAGAGACCTTATAAATGTGCATTGTATGAATTCAAAATACAACCCGAAACTAGTAAAAAAAATAAAAGATAATATTTACAAACTTTTACAAGTTAAGAATTATTCCACCACATTAACACAATCTTCTTGATCGCAAAAAAAAAATGTATGCATAGCAGTACCTATAGTGACACCTAATTGTCTAAAAAATTCACCTAAAGTGACACTTAATTGTCGTCTCTACTTTAGTTATTGTATTGCATCTCTCTCACCATTACATGATACCTATCTGTACCCATCGATCAATGCAATTACCATATCAAATGCTGCTTAGAGAAGATTGTAGAATAGAGCAGCATAAAGCAGATTCAGAGTCTGCTTAGAGCAGTTTTATATACTGCTTAGGCTTCATAAAATATACCTTGTAGAATAGATCAACATAGAGCATATTCAGAGGCTGCTTAGAGCATAGAGCAACATAGAACATCATAGAGCAACATAACGCCATGAACACCTTTTTTATCTATAGGTTTGCTACTTAAGTCCAGTATTGGCATGAATGTTTATTTTTCATGTGTTTTCTTTCTTTCTTGTCTTTTTGGTTTAATCCAATGTAGGGTTCCCGTTAAGAACTAAATATGAGACAATCAATGGAAACGTGTTATCCTTTGTTATTCAATACAAATTTGTGAATATAAGCAATAGCTCATAAACCAGATATCGGTGATCATTGACAAGGAAAAAATCAAGCGTAAAAAATAACCAAACAAAGAAAATCTTACTTCCTTCATATCCAGACAAAGCAAAAAGAAACATAAAAAAAACTGTATCTATTACTTATCAATATGTGTGTGTGTGTGAAATTTGTTTACATTTAATTTTACATATCCATATACACTCTAGATAGTACATAATATATATTAAATACAATATGCTACACACACATAGATATATCCAATTATTCACACCCACACACATGGTATCTGTCACCTACCAATTGAGAATCACACTCATGTATGCAATTGGGAACATGTTATGGCACATTTGTAAGGTGATAGGCTGTTATCTTCGAATTTTTTTGTCCATTCTTAAGAAATGAAATATTTGTCTTTACACAAATGGTGTTGGTAGCTAGAACTCTGCATCTACAAATTCAATTTATGATAATAGTAAAATAAAATCTTAAATGGTACAAATGACAGTTATCACTTAGTTATAGCAATGGCGTATCAATAATGGCGATTTCCATATGAAAATCAATAAATTTTATCATCGCCATCATTGAGATTTCTTTATCAATGTCGCCCAACTTCTGCAAAACACCGGCAGATCCACGATATCAATATCCCAATATATTTATTTAGTTAAACAACTAGCCATCATGTCATAAACTGGGTACATTGCTCAAAGGGGATTCCTTATTACATACTAATATACCTATACAACTTAAAGATCATGTTAGCAATCGAAAATCCTAGATACAAGCACACGATGATGTATTATGTTATCACATTTAAGCCCGGTGTCTGTTCACAATGGAAAGATTAGTTTTGTTAGAACAATTCACAACCTCATATAGTGTTTGAGAATTAAATAGCACAAAAAATTGAATAAATTTCAATATTGTCAACTCACTACAAAGTAATCTTTATTAGCTGGAAGTGTGTTATCAAGTCAATTAAAGAAATTGTCTAAAATTTGAAATTTAAAAACTTGCTAATACAGGGAATCTAATGTCTAATGGTAATTACTTTACTTGGTCCAGTTCTTGTATAAATAATTAGACAAAGCATTCAATTTTCCATAGTGATAAATTAGATATGCAAAGAAAGAAAAGTATCATTTCAACATATCTCATAGCCTCATATAGATCTACACTAAACAGTGAACAATTATGTTAAGTAAATAAAATCTTAAGCCTTTGTATGCTTAAAATGAAAATGAGCTTTTACTATAGAACACTAGTCACATTGTCTCACACCTTTACTGATGATGCTAAGATTTAGCACCACCAGATAATAGGTGGAGAGCTCAAATAGTAATAACAATGGCATTAATAGAGTTATGTATGTGTATAGAAGGGGATGAGTATAAGAGGAATAAAGAGAATGATGTATAGTGGTTCAGCCAATTAGGCCTACATCCACTGTGAGTGTGTGATCCACTAAATATGGGCACTAATGGCCTTGGGTACAATGCTTATAAGCTCACACTCTCACTCTCTACTGTGTGTACATGAAGAGTTTTAGCTATTTTTACAATTATCGATCCCTTTACAAGGTTGAAGATGACATGTATATATAGGGCTTAGGTGGTGTAGCGTACCCCCCAAGCATGCATGGTGCATGTGAAGGATGATCTATCAAATCCCCTACTGATACCTGGATGTGCCACTTGTGATTAATGATGACATAATATTCCCTCACGTGAGGGGATGATATTATTATAACGGTCTAGTCCACGTGTTATATGAGTCCCACGCGCACTGTTCCATGTGTCTCCCAAATCACGCACTGTGATGATGTCACCCTCGACCTAGGATGTCAAGCCAAGGCTAAAGTTGATGCTGTAATTGGGTCCGTCTAGATGTGAGCCTCATACTATCGTCCCCTCATAGGGTTGTCCGACCCATGGTAAGGGGTCGACCTCTTGTAGGGTCGTCTAGCCCTGATAAGGGTTCTGCCCCTTATAGGGTCATCCGGCCCATAAAGATGGGTCGGCCTATTATAGGGTCCTCTGACCCTGATGAGGGGTCAGCCCCTTATAGGGTCATTTTTTTCATGAAGAGGGGGAGGCCCTTTGTAGGGTCGTCTGGTCCATGATGAGGGGTCGGCCTATTATAGGGTCGTCTAGCCTATTATAGTATGTCGTAGTTGTTGAATCATCGTCCTGGACTTGAACCCTCATTTGAGGTGAGGACACCCTCGGCCTGGCCGAGGGTGTATATTGGTATATCAATCACTCCCCAGCCCCTGGCCATCGATGTTTGTTGAGATGGCTGAGGGGTAATGTTGCCTTGGGAATGTTAAGTGGGTGTTCAGGTTGCTGAGTGACATTTGTCGTTTGATTGACGTCTTGTTAGGTGTGAATCATCATGTGTTCCCCAAGTGTGGCGAATTCACACTATGCTTGGGGCTTGGTGCCCTAATGATGCATCTCCTCATGGGTTGTGCAATGCCCTGATTTATGGGCCCACCAATAACAAAGTATTTAAACTATTTTTAAACAATCATTTCTTCTTCTTCTTCTTCTTCGCGCTTAAACTTTCTCTCTCTAATTTCTTTAGCAGCTCCAATTGAAATTTCTATCATTCTCCACCTTTCTTCTTGTGTTCCAAGCTTGGCTATCTCACTCTTCTTCCTCAGGTAACCTTTCTGCCCTAATTTCCTCTTTATCTTCCATTTTTGTTTTCTTTCTTGCTTTGGTTTTCTTTTCCAATTTTTCTTGGTTGTTTATACTTTTTCGGCGTGTGAACCCGCCCTCCTGCGGCGATTATAGGGATGAACATTAGGTTTTAGGCTTCTTAGGATTATTCCTCCACCATTTTGTGGTGGTTTAGTGCCTCTTTGCGGTACTTCTTAGGTTTTCTGGTTGTTCCCCGGTGTTCCTCTTCGGTGAAGCTTCTTCCACTTGTTCTTGGGTATTCGTCAACAAAACCCTTTATTTCTTTGGTTTTAATCCAAAAGTCAACTTGGTCAAACTGTAAACTTGTTTGTAGTTAGTTTGAACAAATTGATTTATTATAGGGTCTTCCCCTTAATTCTTAAAAGGCTTTATGGTTTAGCCGAGGAACTTCCCACCTTGAGGGAAAAATGCTTTGCAGAGATTAGGCGAATAGAGGAAGAGAACGAGCGAAGATGAGGGGCCGACCCTAATTGGGTACGACCCATCTTCCCCATTCCTTTAGCCACAATAATACCATCTGAGTCCTGTGGGTCTTCCTGTCGTCCAGTCGAGAGTCAGGCATACGAGGGAGAGATTAATGAGAAAACATCCTCACCGATGGGTGCTGGGCCTTTTGGGAGGAGAGAGATGTCCACACTTAGCCCAGGTCGACAAGCTAAGGGGACAGTTCATTCTGAGGCTGTCCCTATGACAACCCTGTCCCCTCTTGCTTTCCAGATGGTCTTTCCAGGTGGCCCACCGACAGGCGATGAGGCCAAGAGATCTGAGGATCAGAGGGTTGCGGACGATAGTGAGAATTCAGATGATGATCAAGTTAACACTTCCAGTGCCTCGGCTTACGTCTCATCTGTAAGGGATTATGACCTCTTGCTGTGGAGGCATATATTCAGTGTGCAGCCCAATATAACTATAAGGGTCCCCAATGCAGACGAGAGGGTCTTTCAGGGGAATGAGGGGGAAGTTGTTGTTTATGAGCAGATGCTCAAGGTAGGTGTCAAGTTCCCTCTGCACTTTGCAGTAGTTGACATACTCTCTACCCTTGGGGTTTCTCCCTCTCAACTTCCTCCCAACTCCTAGAGGACTATCCTCGTCTATATATCCCTTTGTAAGAATACTTTCACCGATGAGCCCTCGTCTGATTTATTCATATCCTGCTATAATATCACTTCCTCGTCCAAGCAGCCTTGGTATTTTCATCTAGGGGCGAGGAATTTCGATAAAAAACTTCTTCACGTGGCACAAACTTCCAACCATGATTGGAAGAAGAGGTTTTTATTCATCTCTGGGGATTGGGAATTCCCCGCTGGGGACGAGCCCGTAGAAGACAGTCCAAGGGTCCCAAGGGCATGGTCCAACCCCTCAATGAAAGCACAGTTAGACCCCGGGCTTAACTTGGATGAGAGGGATGCTGTTGACTATCTGAGGGAACAAGGGAAAGAGGGTGGACTTGCCAAATTTGAAGACATGATGACCCCTCGTTTCCTCAAAGAAGTTTATCTGAGGGTCGGCCCCCTGATAGAATTATGTGAGTTGATATTTGCTTAATTTTATTTTTCTCAAGTGTATCCTCGTTGCTACTGTTTGTTTATGATGTATTGTCTCCTTTTTAGATCGGCCTACAAACGTCTCTGATCAACTTTGGGAGATAACTACCCCCAGATTGATGTCTGGTCTGGGAAAGAAGAAGGGCAAAGAGCCTCAGCAGCCTCCGAGAAAGACAAAGGCTGTGGGGCCGACAAAGGTGGAGCCGACCACCGATAATCGTAAACAAAAGGAGACTGAAGTCCCTGGGGGCTCTCGGCTTGACTCACGGACGAGGGTGAGGGTAGAGGTCCCTCAGGCACACACTGAGGGGAACAACTCCTCTTCCAGCATGGGTGCCTACTGGTTTCAGAATCTGACTTTCCTAAAGGCCGAACCCTCCTCCCTCATAGCCAACTTGAGGGCAGTCAAGGCCTCAATGTTTTCTGCGCCCTTGATTGTAGATTACGAATTTCTGTCAAAGATGCACCCGGCCAAAGTTTACGACTACGATTTGCATATAATAACTCAGGTATTTCTTTCAACTTATTTTTTGATTCATCATTTTATTAACTATTACCTCGACCCTTTACTATGTGCTTATCTTTGTGTAGTCTGTCTGCGCCTTCACTTCTTCCACGAAGTGGATGGATGTAAACCAACAAAAGTTCCATGAGGCTGAGAGAGCTATTCAGCTTGAGGCCGACTTAAAGATCGAGCTGGAGAGTGCCAGGGCTGAGATGGAGAGTGCAATCATCGAGATTGCAAGGGTCATGGATGAGCTGGTAAAGCAGCACGAGGTCGACTTGAGGGTAAAGGACAGCCTCATCAAAGAGAGGGAAAAGGCCTTGACCAATCAGGGGATCCAATTCAAGGCTGAACTCGCTGAGGCAGTGAGAAAGGCCGAGGTTGATGCTGTGGAGCATTACAAGCTCTCCGATGAATTCTAAGGTTTCGTACTTGAGTACCTGGAGAGAGGGATTAGGACGGCTTGTCGGTGGGTCTTCTTAAAATTTGCTGATGCCGTGTCATCTATAAGTCCCTCTCTTGAAGCGGTAGAGATGGAAGACCCCCTTATAGCTGAGGCTCTGGCCCATGTACAGTCTCAAGTTCATGTCGAAGGTACTGGAACGTCTGAGGATCAACCTATTTTGGTCGTCGAAGAGACTCCTCTTGTTGATATTGAAGCCCTGCCTTCCGACGTTTCTCAATAGGGTGGCCGTCTGTAGCCCATACCCTCAGCATGTAAAGTTTTTGTATTTCACTTTCTTTTGGACAAATATTGTAACACTTACTTTTATAGTGAGATTGCTCTTTATAATGGAATTCCTCTCTTCCTTCCTTCTATATTTTCCTCTTTTATGATTTGTCTTGGCTATGATATGTGTTAACTATCTTCCAAGTCCTCCCTCGTCTTTCTTGATAGTAAATGGAGGGTCGTCCCTACCATTCACCCTCATCTTAGCCGAGGGTGGTTATCCACCAAATTAATGATGTTTTTAAAATACAAGTCCCCCTTCGTCTTTCTTGAGAGTGAATGGAGGGTCATCCCTACCATTCACCCTCATCATAGCCGAGGGTGGTTTTCACCAAATTAATGATGTTTTTAAAATATAAGTTCCCCTCGTATTTCTTAAGAGTGAATGGAGGGTCGTCCCTACCATTCACCCTCATCATATCCGAGGGTGGTTAATCACCAAATTAATGATGTTTTAAAAATACAAGTCCCCCTCGTCTTTCTTAAGAGTGAATGGAGGGTCGTCCCTACCATTCACCCTCATAATAGCCGAGGGTGGTTATTCACTAAATTAATGATGTTTTAAAAATACAAGTCCCCCCTCGTCTTTCTTAAGAGTGAATGGAGGGTCGTCCCTACCATTCACCCTCATTATAGCCAAGGGTGTCTATCACCAAATTAATGATGTTTTAAATTTCAAGTCCCCCTCGTCTTTCTTGAGAGTGAATGGAGGCGTCCCTACCATTCACCCTCATCATAGCCGAGGGTGGTTATCCACCAAATTAATGATGTTTTAAATTTCAAGTCCCCCCTCATTTTTCTTGAGAGTGAATGAAGGGTCGTCCCTACCATTCACCCTCATTATAGCCGAGGGTGGTTATTCACCAAATTAATGATGTTTTAAATTTCAAGTCCCCCTCGTCTTTCTTGAGATTGAATGGAGGGTCATCCCTACCATTTACCCTCATCATAGTCGAGGGTGGTTATTCACCAAATTAATGATGTTTTAAAAACACAAGTCCCCCCCTCCTCTTTCTTGAGAGTGAATGGAGGGTCGTCCCTACCATTCACCCTCATCATAGCCGAGGGTGGTTATTCACCAAATTAATGATGTTTTAAAAATACAAGTCCCCCCTCGTATTTCTTGAGAGTGAATGGAGGGTCGTCCCTACCATTCACCCTTATTATAGCCGAGGGTGGCTATCACCAAATTAATGATGTTTTAAATTTTGAGTCCCCCCTCGTCTTTCTTGAGAGTGAATGGAGGGTCGTCCCTACCATTCACCCTCATCATAGCCGAGGATGGTTATTCACCAAATTAATGATGTTTTAAATTTTAAGTCCCCGTCGTCTTTCTTGAGAGTGAATAGAGGGTCGTCCCTACCATTCACCCTCATCATAGCCGAGGGTGGTTATTCACCAAATTAATGATGTTTTAAATTTCAAGTCCCCCTCGTCTTTCTTGAGAGTGAATGGAGGGTCGTCCCTACCATTCACCCTCATCATAGCCAAGGGTGGTTATCCACCAAATTAATGATGTTTTAAATTTCAAGTCCCCCTCCTCTTTCTTAAGAGTGAATGGAGGGTCGTCCCTACCATTCACCATCATTATAGCCGAGGGTGGTTATCCACCAAATTAATGATGTTTTAAATTTCAAGTCCCCCCTCGTCTTTCTTGAGAGTGAATGGAGGTTCGTCCCTACCATTTACCCTCATCATAGCCGAGGGTAGTTATTCACCAAATTAATGATGTTTTAAATTTCAGGTCCCCCCTCGTCTTTCTTGAGAGTGAATGGAGGGTCGTCCCTACCATTCACCCTCATCATAGTAGAGGGTGGTTATCCACCAAATTAATGATGTTTTAAATTTCAAGTCTCCCTCGTCTTTCTTGAGAGTGAATGGAGGGTCGTCCCTACCATTCACCCTCATCATAGCCGAGGGTGATTTGGCAAGAATTACCCCAGCATATCTAAATTGACAAACACAAGATGAAGATCCAAGATAATATTCTCATTAACATTCCTAGTGTTCTATTGGAGCAACACATTCATTACAATTGTGATCCGATAGGACATTACATTATTGATAGTATTTCTTCAAATGATATGCATTCTAGGGGTTCGAAAAGGGTTCCCCTTCAAGGTTCTCTAGTCTGTAGGTTCCAGGGACAACTTCATCAATGACCCTATATGGGTCATGCTAATTTGGGTGGAGCTTGTTAGGTTTCTGCCATGTCTTTTTGAGGACTAGGTACCCCACAACGATTGGCCATTGCTTCACCTTTTAGTTGTAAAACCTGGCAGTCCTCTGCTGATAGGCTGCTTGCCTTATCTCAATATCTTCCTTTCTCTCCTCGATCAAGTCTAGGTCAAGTATTCTTTCTTCCATATTTCTCTAGGGGTCGTACATTTGGATTCTGTGAGTAGGAAACCCAATTTCGATGGGGATGACGGCTTCTGAGCCATACGCCAACATAAACGGGGTTTCCTCGATAGGAGTCTTGGTCGTCGTCCTATAAGCCCACAGTACAGCGTATAATTCCTCAATCCATTTTCCTTTTACCTCCTCGAGTTTTTTCTTGATCCCGTCTAGGATCGTTCTATTTGTAACTTCAGTTTGCCCATTAGCCTGAGGTCGGCCTGGGGTAAAGAAGAATATTTGACACCCACCCTTTCGCAGTATTTCTCCCAGGGATGCATTCTTGATTTGAGTCCCGTTATCTGAGATGAGGGTGTTAGGGAGACCATATCTACATATAATGTTTTTCTTGATAAACTTGAAGGTCTTCTGCTCGGTAATCGTGACCATCGTCTCTGTTTCCACCCATTTTGAGAAATAGTCAATTGCTACGATCAAGTATCGATAGTTATTGACGACCCTAGGCAAGGGTCCTACTAGATCGATTTCCCATACTGAGAATGGCCATGGGGATATGATGGAGGTAAGAGGCTGATGGGGCTGGTGAGGGATGGTGGCGAACCTTTGACATTTATCACACTTTTTTACGTATGCCGTGGCATCTTTCCCCAAGGTCGGCCACCAATATCCCCGGGTTACTATCCTCTTTGCTAACGACATGCCCCCAATATGGCTTGAATATTCCCCCTCATGCACATCTTGCAAGATGTGTGAGACTTCAGACGGGTGCACACATCTGAGCAAGGGGAGCAAAAACCCCTTTTTGTATAAGGTGTCTCCGATGATAGTGAATTTCGCAGCTCTGTATCTCAACTTCTTCCTTTCTTATTTTGCTTCTGGCATCTCCCCCTCTTTAATGTATCTGACTAGGGGGTCAATCCACGAAGGTTCCCTGTTAATATTTAAGCAAGAGCCAAGTGTTCTCTCTGCCTCTTCAATCGTTGGTCGAAGCAAAATTTCCACTGGGACTGTCCTCCTAATATCTGTCCTAGTTATCGAGGCTAGCCTAGCAAGCGCATCGGCTCAGCCATTATCAAGCCTAGGCATCCTTTTCAATTTCATTTCTCTGAAGCTCGTCAATAGTGACTTCACTCTTTCAAGATATTTGGCCATTCTCTCATCCTTAGCCTCGTATGCTCCTAGTATTGAATCACTATGGACTAAGATCTGGCAAACACTAAGAGACTTAGCTAAGGAGAGGCCTGCTATCAGGGCTTCATATTCAGACTCATTGTTAGAGGCTTTGAAGTTAAACCTCAGGGCATACTCAATGTCTGTGTCATTGGGTGCTGATACTATTAATCTAGCCCCACTTTCGCTCTCGTAAGAGGACCCGTCAACGAAGAGGTTCCATACAGCCTGTTCCTCTGAGAAATTTCCCTCAGTGAGGGATCCCTGTCTAAAGAGATATCTCCCCTCTTCATTTTTGGCAACTTTTTCTCTAGCGGTGCTTGTCTAAGCCTTATTTGTGGATGGGTCAACAATTCTGCCTTGCCGGGTATCTGTCTTCTCGAGGCTCTCATCTTCAGCCTCATCATCTTCCCAAGTAAAAACAGCCATGAAATTGTGACACCCCGACTAATTAAATACCGGGTAGCTACTCCTTTATTAAATTAATTCAAAATGCCAAGTTGTCTCAGCTAATAGCATCACTGTCGAAAACATTTTATTATTACTAACCACCTAGTATTTAAAAAGTAAGTTGCCAAATTTTAATTAAAGTCTGATTAACATGCAACAAGTGTAATGAAGAAATAAATAACACCATTCACCATACTGAAGTAAAACGAATAATCATCACATAGCGTAAATAAAGTCTGGAGGAAACTCCTCACTACAAATCCCACAACTGATAAGTAAAACGAATACTGAAACAATACATGCTAAAGTCTGAAAACTGAAATGTAAAAGATGTCTCTAAAGAAATGGGCAACATGCCCTACAACTGATAGATAGTGACTCTGGAATCAAAAAGAGAGAAGCGTCTACATGCAAATCCCTATAGCTTCCACAAGCAGCTACATCTCGTCACCTGAATGAGTATCCTATGCTTGGTGTCCTTGTGGCTGGGCACCTAAAATGGTTTTACAAAGAAAAATAGATTTGAAAAGCAAACGGGTCAGAGCCCGAATGTGGAGTTATATTTTAAAAACCTGCAAGTTCTTTAAAAACATTTAAAACATTAAATGCAAAGTACATGTTAGGACGTGCACTCACATGATATTCTCACCTCTCGTCTAACTGTGCACTCCTAACGTAAGTACCCATCTATAACGGTATAAACCACCAGCTCAGTGACATCATAACTAGCTAGACTGTAATAGTTCCTACCCTTATTACCCGGTCCTATTAACATTATAACGCTCGTTATTATATAGGGATTTAACGTAAACTCAGATACTCAATATGCAATATATATAACTATCAGTTAACTCGTTATATTTCTCGAAACAACACCGTAATATATTTACAACATTAACATGAGGATTCCCATTAATTAAATGTATATTATTTACATCATAATTATACAATACAAGCACCCCAAGAACTAAGCTGCGGTGCACACATACTCTGCTATCCATCCCGGTACATCACGTACATAAGGATTACATATTCCAAATCTCTCAGGAATAGTTTACCGATAACAACATCACAAATAATGGAGGCGAACACAGTCACCATCACATGGGTCACGCACATACCTACGCTCCCATGATCAGCGGACTTATTAATATCCCAATAAGTCTTTCTATGACCTATGTTCATCGAGGTACCAGTCTATATCCCTCCCGTAGGCACACAAGGATTAGAGGGTCCTAAGCGAACGCAACCTCCCGTGATAGCAAGTATGGTAGGTATGTCATGCACACAATCCATATACTAATACTAAGTAAACACACATCTTAGTAATACCGTATTTTAATCGTAGTACGTATCGCATTCTCGCACTAACTATAATTATCACAATTTGTATTATTTCGGCTTGTAATCATACGCGCTATAATTTTCTCACGTCGTAGTAGACACTCACGTCACAACCCCAAGCCGTCCATGTAATACAACCCTCGTATGTAAATTCCTTCTCATAAATACCCAAATGTCCCAATTCTATCATTACTACATCTACGGAATGATATCTATATCCTCGAATAAGTTTACGGGACTACAAAATTCAAAACAGTTCAAAATAGCCCAAACTGTCAGCTCGTTAGAAGTCTCGTTCGAACGAGTGTTCGAACGAGTTTGGACTGTTAGCTCGTTAGAAGTCTCGTTCGAACGAGACTGTTCGAACGAGATCCAGTTCGTTTGAACGAACTGTACCTTCTAACGATATCTCGTTCGAATGAGATATCGAACGAAATACCTACTCGTTAGCAACGACTGGTCAACTCGTTAGAAGCTCGTTCGAACGAGTTCGTTCGAACGACCTGGGGGCTGCTTCTAACGAGCTACCAGCTTCGGCCCAGATTTTTCCCCATCTCATTTTTAACCATTTTTCCCACTTCTAATCTCTCCCAAAGTTCATCCCAATAACGTTTTAGGGTCTCTAAATCATCCTAAACATATTCAAGTCATCTCCTAACATGTTTCCAAGGATTAAACCATCATAACATCAACCAAATTTACACATCTCTCCACTTTCCCCCAATTTCTCAAGAACATGAACCCTAGGATTTTATCATCATCAAATCCCAGAATTTAATCCGTTTTAATTTCTTCAAATCACAATTATTATGAGAATAATCATCTACCTATCATTCTACATGAAATTCTCTTCACAATTTTCAAGTTCTAAACTCCAAACTACATGGGCTTTCATTATCTTTCAAGAACAGTTGTAATTTATCAATTTTCTAACATGGAGGAAACATTCTACGAATTTAAACATGATTAAAACACTTGCCTTGGTTTGATTTCTGATTTTGATGTTGGTTTGGTGAAGATTTCTGCAGGATTTCCCTCTCTCCAAGCTTTTCTCCAATGGTGGCTAGGGTTTGTTTTGGGGAAACTTAGAATACCTAATCTAACAACCCCCGTAGCTTGTTGGGTTAATATGGGCTGGTTAGTGGCTTAGTGGGTCAATTTCCAATCAGATTAAAACTCCCAATTTTCGTCACTTTTAATTCTCCAAAAATACGAAATTACCAAAATACCCTTTATGTTGCCGGTATGGCCTAAAAATACCCCGGGACCCAAATTAAACCCCCGACTAGTGTTTTCTGACTATCTCGACCCTTACGGATGCGTTGGCGCACTCAAAACGACCATACAGTTAATAGAATTTAAAATCACTTTTATAATAAAATAATTATATCCTGACGCGACTGTCACACGCGTCCCAATAAAATGACCAAATTGCCGTATATCAATCTCACGACAAATTTCATAATTCAATATTCATATAACATCATATATGCTCAATATAGTCAAATACCAACTCACATCTCGCTAGTATTTTACCCGGATTAATTTCCAATTAATGCGCATTTAATTAATTAATCCCATAATTAAATATCACAAAAAATACGGGGTATTACAGAAATCTGCTAATGCTTGCCCCTTAATGGCCACCCTAGGTTGATATACAATGTCAAACTCTCCCAGCTCTATAGCCCAGACCATTAGCCTCCCCAATTTTTTTGGCTTGTGTAAGACCTGCCTAAGAGGAGAGTCAGTGAGGATGACATTGTATGGGACTGGAAGTACGGCTTCCTCTTTTTTGATGAATGGATAAAGGAATAGGATAACTTCTCCATCTTTGGGTATCTTTTCTCTGCCCCTTGGAGTGCCTTACTGTTTAAATACACAGGCTTCTGTACCCCGTCCTCTTCTCTCACAATGTCTGCACTGATGGACGATTCTGAGATGGCTAGGTACACATGTAGCGTTCGCCCTGCACTGGTCGTGACAACAGCAAGGGAGATACCCTAGGTACGACTTTAGTTCTTTAAAAGCCTGGTCACACTCTTCGTTCCATTCAAACGCCTTTCTGAGAATTTTGAAGAACGGTAAACACTTATTTGTGGCTCTGGATATGAACCTATTCAAAGCATCCACTCGCCCTGTGAGCCTATCAACGTCTGTAATGGTCCTGGGGGTCTTCATTTCTAGGAGGGACTTTATCTTTTCAGGATTGGCCTCAATACGTCTTTGGTTAATGATAAACCCCAAGAACTTCCCTGCTCCGACCCCGAAGACACATTTGGCTGGGTTGAGCTTCATCCGATACTTGTCCATCGTGTTAAAGGTCCTCTCGAGGTCATCCACATAATCCTCGGCCTTAAAACTATTGGTCAACATGTCATCTATATAAACCTCCATAGACTTCCCAATTTGGTCTTCAAATATTTTATTCACAAGGCACTGATACATTGCCCCCGTATTCTTTAGGCCAAAGGGCATGACCCTATAACAGTATGTCCCCTTGAAATCCATTTTTTCTGAATCCTCGGGGCTCATGAAGATCTGGTTGTAACCTGAATAGGCATCCATGAAGCTCATGAGCTCATGGCCTGCGGTAGCGTCTACCATCTACTCAATACGGGGGAGAGGGAAACTATCTTTGGGATAATGTTTGTTGAGGTCGGTGAAGTCTAGCACATCCTCTATTTCCCATTGGCTTTGGGGACTATGACTGCGTTGGACAGCCATTCGGGATAAATGACCTCCCCGATAAACTTGGCATTTTCTAGCTTCTTGACCTCATCCCTTATGACTTCATATTTTTCTCAAGAATAAATTCTCCTCTTTTGCTTTACCGTCTTTGTGCCCTCTACCACTTTGAGCTTATGGCTCATGATTTCGGGGTTGATCCCCAGCATATCTGCATGACTCCACACAAATACATTTCGTCTTCTCCTTAGAAGCTTGATGAGGTCTTCTTTTATGCCTGTCTTCAGAGCTTTGCCAACTTGGATGGTTTTTTTCGGCTCATTCTTATTGAGAATGATGGATTTTACCTCTTTCACGACTTCTCCTTTCTTCAATTTTGTCTCATCCCTGGGGTCGAGGGTATCAATATTGTAAGTAGTCGTTGCCTTCTTATGCGCCTCTCTTTCTTCGGCGGAGTTGAAGTAATATTCCCGTGCCATCGTCTGGTCTTCCTGAACTTCCCCTACCCCATAATGGGTCGAGAATTTTATCATCTGATGAACCGTGGATGGCACGACCTCAAATTCCTTGAGGGCCACTTGCCCCAGTATAATGTTGTAGGCTGAGAAGACATGTTAATCCATCAAGAAAAAATTGACCTTCTTGGTAAGCCATCTCGACCACTCGTCCCCCATCCTAACATCGGCCTCATACACTCCTAGAGGTTGAACTTTTTCTCCACTGAAACCAATTAAGGGGTGATGGTATGAGACGATCCTAGCACGACTGAGACCTAATTCTTTAAAGCACGGCCAAAACATCACATCTGCGGAATTACCCCATCTACCAAGATCCTCGGCACCTCGTATCCGTGTACCCTGGTAGTGATGACGAGAGGGTCATCATGTGGGGCTAAGAGACCTTTAAAGTCCATTCTTGAGAATCCCACTATCAGGGTATCCATATCAACTTTCTTCCTCTTTTCTGACCTTACTTCTATAGAGGTTGAATGCACAGTTTTATCACTGCCTTGGCTTCAGATACATGGGCCTTCCTGTCGATAACCTCTGATCCTCCTCCTACTAATCCCCTAGAGATCATCCCAACACCGAACGAGTTCATATTAAGTCTTTTTACAGGGCCATGGACGTCTCTCGATGGGAGGTCAGGGTCATCCTCATCATCTGAAGGATCAACCCTTCTGTTTGGAGGATATTCTATGCACGTATCACCTCTCTTCTTCTTAAGGTCGTCCCCTTGGCCCCTCTTGAAGGCACATTTGTCAACATATTTCCTTAACTTCCCTTCTTTTAATATTTTTTTAATTTCATTTTTCAGAGCAAAACACTTGTCGGTCACATGGCCATGGTCTTGGTGAAATTCACACCACAGGTTTTTAATCCTTTTGTGAGGGGCAACCCTCAACTTCTCAGGCCACTTTAAGGATCGATCGCTCTTTATCTCATTCAAAATGTGTTCACAGCTGACCGTTAGAGGGGTGTAATCAGTGAATTTGTCATCTGCTAGCCTCTTCTTCCCCTCTTTGTTATTGTTCTGGTACTTATCCCCATTAGTACCTCCTTTTTCATCTTCGTATGTTGCGAACATCGCCTCTTCGGGGTTCATTACCTTCCCTACTGTGGCCAGTAACTCTTTCATCATCTTCGGGGGGTCTTCAGCAAGCTTCCATAATAACTTTCCCTTTTGGAGTCCTCCAATGAGGCCTGTCATGGATATGCTTTCCTCATAGTCTTCGACCTCTAACTTTTCTTTGTTAAATCTGGCTATGTAGTCTCTTAGGCTCTCGTTCTTCCCCTGCTTAACATAAAGTAGGTGTGTGGTCTTCTTCTGTGGCCTCACTCCAAAGAAAAATCTATGGATAGGCCGATTTGCTAACTGCTTAAATCTTTCAATGGAGTTATTTAGAAGAGACATATACCAGACATGTGCGGCCCAAGTCAGAGTGCCAGAAAAGGCACAACACCTCATCTCATCTGAGATGGAGTAAATATTTGTCGCTGATTGGTACATCTTAATATCATGGATAGGATTGGTACTCCCGTCATACTTTAGGGTGACCTCATATGGCTTAAACTTAGATGGTGTTGGGAAGTTGACTATATTTTCCACAAAGGGTCAGCCTATGGAGTATCCTCTTTAAAGGGGGTCTCGACTTTTCAGGATATTGCCAATTTTATCCTCCAAACTTTATATCGAGTCAATCCAGGGCCTCGTAGGGTCAGCTTGGCCAATGTTATCCCCTGTCGCCTCTTTGAGGTGAACGGAGGGTTCTGCTGCTGCAGGTCTGTGTCGGCTATTTACTTCCCCCTGATCGTCGTCCCGTCTGTTGGGTCAGCCCCCGTGGGGTCGGCCATCTACTGCCTCCCTTCTGGACCTCGCAATACTTCTCGATCTGGACAATTTTTCCTGTAGGTCATTTACTAGGCCCAGCCTCTCAAAGGCCGACCCCCTGCTCAGACGATCGAAAGCAAAGCCCCTTGGGCGATCGTCGGTATTTTGCCTTCCACACTTCCCTCTACTTTCCTGGATAGGTCACACAGTATAGTTGGAGACCTCATACGGTTCCCAACACTCTATGGGGGCCTCTTCCATCTCCAGATCATCATATCTGTCTTCTGGGCAAGGGTTTCCTTGCCTCCCTAGGAGTAGACGCTGGGGGTCAGCAACATCCCTTCGCCGCTGTGGAGGTGGCAAGTCTTTGCGTGGTGCCTGGGGTGGTCCCCTGGCCTCATGCTGCCGGAGTAATCATCTTCGGTGAGACTCCTGGTGGTCTTATTATGTTTTGGCTAAGAGACGTAAATTGCTCCTGTATAATCCGTTGGCTTGCTACTAAAGACTTTAAGGTGGCAACCATATTGGTCATCTCAGACTGAGGTGGTGCATGACTGGAACTAGGTCCTACTCCACTATCCGGTGGAGGAGGTGGTGGTGGCATCTCTAGTGCCATATGTTTGAGTTATGAAGAGCTGAATGATCAAAAAACTGATGAACTTGAGATCCTTAATGGGTCTCTTTCAATGGTGAAACAACTCCACACGAAGGTGAAGAACTAGTTCACCACCAGAGTTTTCGGTAAGGTCAAGCTATATAAAGGAAGAGATAGCTTCTCGTTCCCACAGACGATACCAAACTGATGATGCTAAGATTCAGCACCACCAGATAAGAGGTGGAGAGCTCAAACAGTAATAACAATGGTAGCAATAGAGTTATGTATGTGTATAGAAGGGGATGAGTATAAGAGGAATGAAGACAATGATGAATAGTGGTTCAGCCAATTAGGCCTACATCCACTTTGAGTGTGTGATCCACTAAACATGGGCACTAATGGCCTTGGATACAATGCTCATAAGCTCACACTCTAACTCTCTACTGTGTGTACAAGCAAAGTTTTAGCTAGGATTATAATTATCGATCCCTTTACAAGGTTGAAGATGACAAGTATATATAAGGCTTGGGTGGTGTAGTGTACCCCCCAAGCATTAATGGTACATGTGAAGGATGATCTATCCAATTCCCTACTGACACCTGGATGTGCCACTTGCGATTAATGATGACATAATATTCCCTCACGTGAGGGGATGATATTATTATAACGGTCTAGTCCACGTGCTATATGAGTCCCAAGCGACTCCCAAATCACGCGCTATGATGATGTCACCCTCGGCCTAGGATGCCAAGAAGAGGCTAAAGTTGATGCTGGCATTGGGTCCGACTGGACGTGGGCCTCGTACTGTCGTCTCCTCTTAGGGTCGTCCGGCCCATGATGAGGGGTCGGCCTCTTGTAGGGTCGTTTGGCCCTAATGAGGGGTCGTACACTTGTAGGGTCGTCCGTCCCATGAAGATGGGTCGGCCTATTGTAGGGTCGTCTGGCCCTGATGAGGGGTCGGCCCCTTGTAGGGTCGTCTGGTCCATGATGAGGGGGCGGCCCTTTATAGGGTCGTCTGGTCCATGATGAGGGGGTGGCCTATTGTAGGGTCGTCTGGCCCTGATAAGACCCCTGTGCAGTAGTTTTTGAATCATCGTCCTGGACTTGAGCCCTCGTCTAAGGCGAGGACACCCCCGGCCTGGCCGAGGGTGTATATTGGTATATCAGTGAACAATAATGTTATGTAAATAAAATCTTAAGTCTTTATATGCTTAAAATGAAAATGAACTTTTACTGTAGAACACTAGTCACATTATCTCACACCTTCGGTAGTAAATCAGAAAATAAAATGACACAAACATATGGAAATAAACTCTAATTGAGAGCATTACATTAGCTACGATTGTTAAGGATTCTTATTAAACATAAAATTAAATGGTTAGGGCTTACACATTCCAATTAAAATAACACGTAAATACATAAAATCTAATTGAGAGCATTACATTCCATTGACTAAAACTGAAGCTTGTGTAGAAAAATGTCTACAAAACAAAAATAAACATCAAATTAATACCTGCAAAAAAAAGACATTTAAGATGAATCATAAATCCACAAAATGATTTGAATCCCTAAATACTTTAACCCTAAAACCTTAGAGTTGATTCTAAATTATATTTACAAGAGAAAGAGAATTACCTAAGAGACCATAATCCAATATGCCCAAACTTTAAACCTACATATCAAAATAAGAACCGAAATCCCAGAAATACAAATTAGAGATAATAAAATTACAACAAAATATAATCTCATAATAAGAGAGAGAGAGAGAGAGAGAGAGAGAGAGAGAGAGAGATGTCGGTACCTTGAAACTTAGAGGGAAAGAGAGAAAAACAGTCGTTACCATTTGAGAAGATGAAGTATGTTTTGGCTTGGCAGAGAAAAAGGTGTGAAGCGGGAAGAAAAAAAGAAATTTTCGATCACGTAGCGGGAGATCTGATAAGAGAAGAGAGAGAAGAGGGAAATTAAAGTTAGGTTAAAATTTTTGTAACTCTCAATAGCACTCACAAATTAAGTGTTAGGACAGAATTCGTAACTCTGAGGAGAAGTTATAAATTTATGACTGCTTATAGCAGTCACAAATTTGTAACTCCTGATAGGAGTCACAAATTTAGTATTAGGCCAAAATTTGTGACTCCTCATAGCATTTATAATTTTGTGACGGCTCATAAGAGTCATAACACAGGCCTACTGGTAAATTTGCGACTGCTTGTGACAGTTATAAATTTGTGACTGCTTATAGGAGTCACAAATTAATTATATGGGAACATTTGTGACTCTCATTAGCAGTGACAAACTTATTGATTAAATTTATTTATTACCCACTGATTTTATCACTCCTAATGGTAGTTACAAATAATCTTGTGACTGCTCTTGGGAGTAATAAGTTTGTCTCCCCTATTAGCAGTCACAAAAAGGCAGTCACAAAATTAGCATTTTGGTGTAGTGGACAAAGTCATAATCCCATCACAAGGCTACTGTAATATAATAAGTCCCTCAATATATTTTAACAAAGTCCCAAAAGTTTTCCCGATAAAATTATAGGAGTTTTAGGCTTAAAAGGGGAAAATAGGCAAATCTAGGCAAGCCTAATCGATTTGCCCTTGGGCCGAATCGATTCGAAAGTAGCAGTTTATCATCTTCGTTGGATTTTTTCATTTTTCATCGTTTTCATCAGCAAAACTCACATGATTCTCCACCAAACTTAGAACCGGCTGTCCCAAACATTATCTACATCTAATAGGATGATTTCCAATGTAATAACAACATCAAAACATCAACATTTCAAATTAAGAACGAATCATAACATTTATTCTTCAAAACCCTAACTTTTCATGTTCTTCATTTATACTCAACATAAAAACCAGAATTTACTCATCTAAATTATTCCTTATGGTCTGGTTTCGTATCCTCTACATACATAAATTCAGTCTACATGAAATCCTACCCAGAACGTGGATTTAAATCACTTTAACTCTCAAATTCATCATTTATATTAACACTTCTTAAACTGATTCTCACATGGGTATTATAACTTCAATAAAAGTTGCAAATAAACACTTGCCTTATGTTAGATGATCTGATTTCGTGGTTTAGATGATGGATTGTGTGTCCTCTCTTCCAATCCTCACTCCAAGATTGATGATGGTGCAAGATGAATGAGTAACACTTCAAGAATCCTACTCAATTCTCTAAGAATGTTCTCCCGTTCTTCTCTAATGGCCTCTCCGGGTTTCTAATCTCTTAACCATAGCCTCTCCCATTTATCATTTTATATACCTTTTTGAAATCCGTAGCTCTCTCTACCCTTAGCTACCGAAAGACTAAATTACCCTCGTACGGTGTCGATTTAGTCTAAAATTGCCCCGAGACTCAATCCATACCCCCAAGTATACTATTTTGATCCTCCTGGTGTCATTCATGACCTCGAAATCATCATCCGAGTCACTCTAAATAAATATCTCATCTCGACCTCAATTAGTCTACACGCGACTCCTGGTTGAGATAAAATTCGATTACGCTAATATCCCTTACTATGACACATAATAATTTTCATAAATTATTTACGATTCACTCAATAAATTTTAAGTCATAATGTTAATCATTATCTCTCTCTCGGTTAATATTTAATAATCACATTATTATTTAATTCAATTAAATTACGTTACTTGTGTAATTTAAAATAAAACAAATTAATTATCGAATTAAATAAATTCCAAATATGCAGAAATACGGGGTATTACACACATATGATGACTTGCCCTTTCGTTTTATCCAAACAGGTTACTAAGTACACACTTTTATCTTTTATTCTTATATATATATATATATATATATATATATATATATATATATATATATATATATATATATATATATATATATATATATATATATATATATATATACTAGGGTATGCCCGTGCCTGAAGGCACGATGAACACTTAACAAATGCGTCGACTAAGACTTGTAATCATATAATTTATTATTAAACATAAAAATGTGTTCATGTTTTAGAAAATTTGGGTCGAGTTTCATCTATTTATAGGACTATTCACCTATTTAAGAAACCAAAACTACTCAACTATACAAATAGTCCATCCGGGACATTATATAAACCAAATGATTACACAAAAAAATCATCATTTACAAATTTACCAATAAAATGATGATAAAATAATACTTAAGGTATCTACATGTGTTCGTGTTGGATAGACAATTCATCTTTATTACTTGATTTAAGTAATAAAAATAAAAGTCATCACCATCCCTTGTTCAACCTTACGCCACCCATTTGTTCATAGATCCACCCTGTAACATTCATCTTTGCATCCATCCTTATAGCCTCAACTCCATGACGATTGCTGGTTGATTCATCTGTTAAACGTATCGAATATAAAGGGGTAAAAAATATGAGTTAGTAAGCAAGAAAGAGGGACGTAACTATCCCAAAGTGAGATTAAAAAAACATAAGCATAATTAATTATATTAAAAAAATAATCATGTCTTACACACCCAAAGAAAAAATTTATTTCAGATGGGATGACAATAAATAACTCTGCTATAAGAAGAAATGACAGTACACGAAAAAACACAAAAGAAATAATTGGCGAGACATGAAGTTGCTATAGAAATAATCGATCAACAATCACATACTCAAGTGCATATATAGGGTAGGTTATATAATACAATCCATAATGCAATCCTTTTAGTTTTTCAGTATTAGGTATAGTATAAATATAAAAATATAGGTTTAATTTGTCATACACCAACAAATTAATTAAACAAACGACAAAAAAACTCTAAGAAATTAAACCAATAAATGAACCAAGGTACATCTGTTCACTTCCTTACCATTTATAACATAAATTTTCCTACAAAAATGACACATTTTACATCTATTAGAATTAGACAACATAGTCCTCAAAGCAAACATGAAGGGAGTAAAAGTAAAATTCAGCATAACATACACAAACTAAGTTTTCCTTAAGTTCGTATCGGATACACAAATGTTTGATCAACTATAAATTGAAGAACACATATGACTATAAAGGATTGGAGATGTAAAATGTTTTTGGGGATTCCCTATTACACGAATTTACAAAGCAAGCACTTAAAGTCACATTCAAATATAATTAGTATTCTGAATTCTGCCTAATAAATACATTATTATGCCTAAATATAATTAACATTTATCAGGCATAAATACTAAATTAAAAATATTTTACTTAAATAGTATAGTTTGCGTAATAATTAAAAATAAATAAAAGAATTTAATACTAAAAAATAGACACATTCAATTATCAAAATCTAAAAAAATACACAACAGCGAACATTCAAATGGTTACCTTTGCTTTAGACATATTAAAAAAAGACACAGCAACAAATATTCAAAATCTCAAATAATAGTAGCCAAAAACCTTAAACTTACCTTTGGTTTGGAGCAGGGGCATTGGCGGTAGCAGCAGGCGACATCGGAGGCAGCAGCAGGCACCGCCAGAGGTAGCAGTAGGCAGTGCAGCGGTGGGAGGGGGAGAAGAAGGCATCTTCCGACCGAGGGGATGTCTAGAAGAGAAGAAGACACCCTTCTGTTAGTTAAACCAAAATGATCAGGGAAGATAAGAAGGGCAGCCGTAACATCTTATATTTTAGGTTTAAGTTAAAGTTATGCCACATTGAACACCTTAGTTTAACTTACATAATAAAAAAGAGGAAGTCATATTACAGATACAGTAAGTACCAATATATAACTCATACATTTAGTTAAAAAATTAGAAGAAAAACAAATATAAAGCATGTCACATCTATATAGAAAAAAGCGACATGAACCTTAAATAAACATCTATATAAGACGCCTGAAAAAGACCTGAAAACATGTTTTGATCTCGGCTTAACTACCGTCGAAAGAATGATAATAAAATAAGGAAAAGATGATTACGTACCTTAATCACATCGAGATATGGCTTGTATTTTAGGTTTAAATTAATGTTATGACACATTAAACACCCTATTTTAACTTGCATAATAAAAAAAGATGAAGTCATATTAGAGGTAAAGTAAGTACCAATATATAACTCATACATTTAGGTGAAAAATTAGAACAAAAACAAATAAAAAGCATGTCACATCTATATATAAAAAAGCAACATAAACCTTAAATAAACATCTATATAAGACACATGAAGCAGACCTGAAAACATGTTTTGATCTCGACTTAACTACTTCCGAAAGAATGATAATAAAAGAAGGAAAAAATGATTACGTACCTTAATCACATCGAGATATGGCTTGTATCTCAATACATGTCTGATAGGCCGACTTACATAAACTCCATGAAACTGTGTCCACTTGAAATATTATATTTGTTCAGCTGATAAATTTGGTTGTACATGAATTGTGCCATGTAAAGTTTGAGGGAAATATGGTGACTGAATAGCTGTCGTTTCATTTCCTGTAGGGACCGAGCAATCTAACAAAATATTTTGCCCAAGTATTATACGCTCCTTCTGTGAAAAAATGTCAAGAAACCAAATGCTCGAGATATTTTCCTGTAATCCTTTGGAAGATAAGCATCTGGAAACATGGCTAAACATGGCCAAATTGACTGAAATGTAACTGCACATTAACAACTACTTGAAATTGAAATTAACAGCTCCCTACACAATCATAGGAAAGATAAGGAGAAAAAGTTATGCTAAACTTAATTAAAATTCACTATATAATTACCTAAATAGAACTCTAGCCAAATAAATACATCAAACTAATATCCAAATAACTACTGGACTCTTCTATGCCACCAAAACCATCATCCATGTACTGCGCATAAACTAATGCAACCTAAAAGAGAGAATATCACATACCATAAGCCCCCAACACCCCTACAATGTAAAAGCATGCCAATAGATATTGATCATGTGCATATCCCTCTTCAAACTATGAAATCTCCCCCTAGCTATTGTTCGAACAAATAGAGCCACATTGACTGGGGGCTTGATCCTGACTATGGAAAGTCGGGTGCATATGGAGTTGTAACGCTTCCTTTTTCTATCAGAGAAGGAATCAATATATTTTTGGCTGGATTTGTACCCCACATAAAATCTTCGGTTTAGGGATGAATATCTTACCTTTAAGGTTGCGAAGACTCCACGGGAAAGTGCTGATGAGATTTATACCTGATTTGACCCAATCAAACAAAGATATCCGATTCATCCTCCAAGATTTGATTATTAAATTTGTTCATCTGAAACACAATCAAGATCAAACATTAAAAACACAAAAATGTACACCATATTTGCAAAATAATACATTCTGACTTACATAGTTACCACAAATCGATAACAAAATACAATAAACGAAAATCGAAAGCCAAAAGCCAAAAAAGGAAATAAACAAGTGAGTCAATAATACATAAATGACAATCATATCAAAGGAAATCTTGGTCAAACATTTCACCAAATAGTTATCATGCAACATTAAGAATGTAAACCATCAAAATAATGAATCTTTCCTAACATTTGAGGCTATTCAAGAACATGACCACCTGTGTACCTCCAAACTGAACTAAAATTTTGAATCAAGAGCATGACCACATGTGTACCTGCAGTAATGAGAAGAAGTGTCACGTGTGATGGTTGAACCCCACATAAACTTATTTTGAATAAAACCCTTAAAGTATAGAGAATATGACATATTTAGACCCATCTTACCCGATACCCTTTAACCCCTGACCCAACCACCAATATGACCTCTTTAGACCCATCTTACCACTCCAACTCATCCATATCCTAAACCACCCATTAAAACACCAAGAATCCATCACAATCTGTAAAGTTTAACCCATGCCTAACCTTACAACCCGCTGACCCAGTAGACCCATAACCAACCTGAAACCCAAAACCCTTTTTGCAAACCCAATTTACTCGGTCAAAATAGTACCTTCCTTAAAAGAAACTAAAGTCTTACCTATGAGAATGCCGAGATCCCTTGATGGATAAACCACACATGCATAGTCACCTTCACCTCTTGATTACCTGAAAGAAAAAGCAAAAAAGGGGTGTTGGTTAGGGAAATCGAACAATACACATCTAGCATTGGTTAGGGAAATTGAACAATACCCATCTTACCACTCCATATTAGAGCTACAATACACCTTTATAATCGAAAAAAATTCCAGAACAAATGCAGACACATCTAACATTGGTTAAGGAAATCAGACAAAAGGGGCGTTGGTTAGGGAAATCGGACAAAAAAAATTAATTAGACAGAGAGCGGTATGATAGAAGAGGGGATCGAGAGAGAGAGAGAGAGAGAGAGAGAGAGGTTGAGTTGAAACTGTGTGCATGGATTCTTGATATTTGCATTGGGAAGTGAGAGTCCAATAACATCCTCTGGCCGTCCAGCACTAATTAGAGTTGATAGGTGTAATTTTCTATTTTACCCATGAATTTGAATTTGATTTAAGAGGGGGAAAGAAAAGGAAGGGTTAAAAAAGAGGGGTGAACTCAAATTTGTAAGGGACAAAAATGGTAAGAGGGGTATTTTAAATTCAACCATTGGATCGTTGCATTATTGGCTTCGATCTGAACCGTGAAGTGTCTTCCCATCTTATGAATAGTGAAAACATCATTGTAACTTATTATATATATATATATATATATATATATATATATATATATATATATATATAATCATGCTATTAACAAGTTCCTCAATCTTCCAATGAGCAAAACAAACCATCATATAGGTCTATTTTTTAGCCCGAGCAGCAATTAGAGGAAATCAACCAATTTCAACCTGTAGTGGTACCACAACCACATCACTATTTAGCTCAATCTCAATAGGTAAGTATATAACTACTTTTTAAAACCATAATTTTAGACTTTACATTTTCATGACTGATATAAATCATTTTTTGTGGATTGCAAATTCTCAACATTTGGCTACCTCATAGACTGTTGCTCGTGTGTTAATGAACAAACTAATGCTACTTCAGTTCAGGTATGCTACTAATATAAAGGATTTGAAAGAGTACAATACAATAATTTTTTGTATCTATTAAAATTCATAAAAACTGCTAGCGCAGACCCTTATAAATAAGGTATTTTGAGCAAATTTTTGTGATTTTTTTTAAAAATAACTACAAAATGTATTTTGACCTAATTTCTTTAACATGGTTTTATTGGAAGGTTAATTTATAGAGAAAAATAAAAAAAATTGAATCTTTTTTAGGGCCTATAACTAGGTGTGATGTATGAATGATATATAGAGCATGATGCAGGTGAGAATTCTCATATATATATACTAGGGTGTACCCGTACCGATGGCACGGTGATAAATTTTCTCCCGATTATTTATGATTATAGCACAATCATAACCGTGTCGATGGCATGGTTATAAATTTTCTCCTGAGTATTTGTAGTTATAGAACACTCACACTACCATGTATAGTGTTTTGCACTCTAAGAAACACTCACACTCCGATGGAACGACGATAAATTTGTTCCCAAAATATTTTGTACCGCACGATAATAATTTTTTTCCCGCTATAAATCTATTCACGTGATAAATGTTTACTCGTGTCGATGGCACGGTGAAATAAAAAAGTCAACTTAAAAATACTTTTAACGTTATTTCAATCTACCCCGCCTCTCTTTGTCTAACCCATGGGTCATAATAATTGTGTACCCGTACTGATGACACGGTGAAAAATAGAACTATAAATAAAATTAATTAAAATATTCATTTTTCTTTCAAACATATTATAATGTTCAAGATGTCCCTGCATATTTAGATTTGATTTCGTTTACAACAAAAGTGAATCATAAAAATGACACATTTAATTATATTCATACGAAACCGAAGCACAACATGTTTTATGAGCATCTCCCACAAATAAAAATTCGTCCACACGACATTTGTCATTGTCTTTTTTTCCAAGTGCAAACACGACCCAATTAAAATTGGATACAACATGAAATATTTTTTAACATAACACGAACACAATCCAATTAAATGCGTCACGACATGACCCGAAATATTATTTTTATTTGTTTATAAAAATAGAAACACTATCGAATTAAAATGAGACACAATACGTTATCTTTTTTTTTACCAAACACAAATATGGCAAAGTAAAAGTGACAACATAAATTTTTTTTCCAAACAAAAATAATAAAAAAAACTCAAAATTTTATTATTTTTTCCAAACACAAAGATGATCAAAGTAAAACATAAACACAAAGCAAAAACACCAAATTGGATTGTGTTTGTGTTTGTTAAAAAAAGCATGTGTCTCTTTCACTTGGTCATCTTAAAAAAACAGATTATGAATCGTGTCGCAAAATCTTATTTTTTTTATTATACAAAAATCGAATTGAAATGCAATACAATATGAAATCGTTTTTTTATCGAATACGGCCAATGGAAATTAGTGGAGGTGGTGATGGTAACTGGTTTGATTTCAGCCTTCATAAGCCCTAGCAGACTCGGAGACCTTGGAAGCTCTGTACTTGGGAGAGAACTCGAAACGTGGAGTGTCTCACCAGTAAGATGATACAAATGAAAATAATTTTATTAAGTATGATAATAACAAGAGGAAAAATATTTTCAAAACTTATTTTCATGTAAATAAGATGATTCTAATGAAAATAAAACAAAAATTAAATATTTTTTTTTATTTAACGTTCTATAAAAATTGAGAAATATAAATGGAAATTATTACAAAACATAAAAAAAATAAACTTTCAATGTAAGGTCTGTTAAAAATTCCAATAACCTTTTTCTACCAATTATACTCCATCGGCATTACCCAAACATTAAAAGCCCTATCCAACTGTATCTTTCTAGTATATCATCCTGTAGCCTATTTCTCATAACTAAAACCCCTGTGGTGATAGCTTCCAACAACGTTTACTGAGTAAATTATCTAACAGATCAATAATACATGATTTCAATATTATTATGTCAGACATGTATTATTCTACGAAGTAGCTGGCATTTGGTGCTCCACCTACTTCATCTCTCATGAGCTTCAACAAAAACAATAAAAAGAAGTCAAGAAAAACCCCTTTTCAGCACCTCCACCGCCATTTCATTCAATGCATATGTGACACACACATCAAGCCTCAAGGCGCCCCAAAATATTATTTTTCAATATATGAATTTAAAATGCAAACCACCTCTTACTAAAACTATTCATAAGTTCAGTTTTTGTACCAATAAATGTAACACCCCTTGTTTTTAGTAGTTTATTTAATTAATTAATTGGAAAATTCGGGATTTTTTTTTTTGAATTTTATAATTTTTTGGTTAAATATGTTGGTATAATTTTAGAAGAATAAAACTTCAAGCAGAATTGAAATCGGAGCTAAAATTTTTAATTGATATTTAACGTTTATCCTTTATAAATATTTTTAAGACGAACTGTCAAAATAACTGGGTGATCGATCGATCGACGCCAGGGGTCGATCGATCGATCCCAACAGTTTTCGTGCGCTGCAATCTTTTTTTTGACGAGTTTGGTTATATTAAAACTCTTTAACTCTTTTATATAAATGATATTTCGAGGCTAAGTTTTGAAAACACATATTTTGCCAACCCTAGAGCAGCAGACTCTTTCTTTGTTCATCATCTTCTACTGCAAAACCCTAGCCACCATTAAAATAACATTTCAAGCTCAGCTTTGAAGGCCAAAACCATTCTGTCCCAAGTGGTTCAAGAAGGGTTTTTTATCCATTTTTTGAGAGGAACTCATACATCTAATCAGATTTTTGTCAAACAAATCACAGGCATGTTTACCCTATTATTTTCTTTTGGTGTTATGTGTCTTGATTGTAACCTCCATTAAACTCATGTTTTCTAAAATAAGTTATGGATATAATTATTAAAGAGCCCCTAAAATAAGTTGTGATTAATAATCTCGTAATTAAAATATTCTATTATTATGGTCGATATATATAACACTATTTTATGGGTTTAGGGACCTTAATTGAGAAGATTAGCCAGTTTTCATGCTCGAGGCTTTGGTTCTGACACATGTGTTGACTAATATTTTTCAGGATTTATTTGGGAGTTGCTGCATAGGATTCATTGGAGATCGGTTGGGAGGTGCAGCTGGATTAATTTATTGCTTTAGTAGTTAGATTTCTCTTTCCATTTCGTCGTATTATTTATGAGGCTACTTTTGAGTTTATTGGGCCTTTAGTTTACAAAGTTGTTTTAAGATTTCAGTTGGATTTATTTAATTAATTATTGAGATATTCAGAGATCACGTGTGATGGATTTTTAATCTCACTTTGGAGTTTTATCAGTTGGATGTCATTCATATTTTGGTTTGATTAGAATAATTTATCTTGTGGATTAAAATTTTTATGTCTCATATCTGTCACATGCTAAGGATGATATTTAATTTACTCGCACCCGGCTTAGTTTTGGTGGCGGCCGACGTCAGGATTTAGCGGGGTGTGACAGATGGTATCAGAGCATGGTCTTAGGTCTCGTAGGTTGTGTGTCCGTTTAGCTTTCGCATTGCTTATCTTTGATTTCCTTTCGATGATTCGTACTCTTAGTTTTTCTGAGTCTGATGTTGTTTGTTCCTATACTTCAAATGGCGAACACTGGGAAAGCTGGTAGTAGGAGAGAGGAGTCCATTTCTGGTCCTGCAGATCAAGAGAGGCGGGGACAATTTATTCTGGATGCCGAGGCACTTGCGACAATTGTGGAGATGCCACAGCGGCCGATTTTGATATTGGGAGACAGAGAGGTGTGACGTTAGAACCCCAACAACAAGGAGCACCCATCTCAAATTGGGATAGAGTGAGGACCAACTTTTTCAAGGGGAATCCTTCTACCTTTTCAAGAGGATCCGATCCCACGGTCGCTTACCAATGGAGAAGGGATATGGAGAGACACTTGAGGTTAGTGGAATGCACGGAGGTCTAAAAGCAGATTTTAGCAACATTCAAATTGTCAAGGAATGCTTTGCAGTGGTGGGAGAGTACCACCACACCAGAGGAGAAAGATCAATTGAGTTATGCAGAGTTTCATATTAGGTTCAACAGCAAGTACTTTCCATATGCCATCAGGAGTGCAAAGAAAAAGGAATTTCTGGAGTTGGAGCAAGGGTCAAAGACAATTATCGAGTACGAACCAAAGCTCACTAATCTATCTATGTTTGTACCAGAGGAGGTAGACACTGAGAGGAAAGAGATGGAGTGTTCCATCAAAGGGTTGTCCTGGACCATTAGGCAAATGGTTTTGGGAAATCCGGCATGCACTGCTTAAGCCCAAGTAGTGGATGTCGCGATGTTACATTGGCAGGAGAAAATTAGTTATCAAAAGAAATTGGGAAAAACGCAAGAAACAGATGGTCAGGGGGGAGACAATAAGGGTCGCAATGACCAAGCATGGAAGAGGCATGTAACACCCCGAATAATTAAATACCGGGTAGCTACTCCTTTGTTCAAATTAATATAAAATGACAAGTTGGTTCAGTTCATAGAATCACTGTCGAAAATATTTTTAAACAATTACTAGCCACCTAATATTTGAAAAGTGAGTTGCCAAATTTTATTAAATTAAATTAACATGCAACCAATTAAATTATAAGCTAACTATACCACATCCACATCCACATCACAATAGAATACTAATGGAATAAATAAAATGAGTCTGGAGTAACACTCCCCTGAATAAATCTCAATACAAAGTCGGAATAAATAAATAAATCCAAAACTGAAATGAAACTGAAAGTCTGAGAATGCTATCTTTAAATGAAAAGGGGCGACATGCCCTAACTCATGAATAACCCAAAATGGAATAAAATGCAGAATGTGGAAGCGTCTAATATCGAAATCCTGTAACTTTCACAACAGCTACATCACGTCAATGTCATGGAACTCCTATGCTTGGCGTCCCTGTGGCTGGGCACCTAAAAAGGTTTTACAAGAAAAATAGACTTGAAAGAAAACGGGACAGAGCCCAAGGTGAAAATAGTTTAAAAATATAGTAAGTGTTTAATTTCATTAAATAGTAAATATTATATACATGTTAGTTACGTGCTCTCACATGAATTCCTCACCCCTCAACTAATGTGTACGCCTAACGTATATCCTTAACCCGTCCTAGTTATGTTGTAACTAACTAGTCTGTACCACTTCCTATCCTCACATTATAATATAGGGGTCTATTCATATCATTCTAATATATCCTGCGTGTAACTCACCTTTTCATTGTTCAGATTAATTTATAACAATTACGATAGGAAATTCTCGTTTTTAATCCCATTCAAAATGTCTCAATTATTCATATTCACACTTTAACAAAGAGTCTGAAATAAATGCAAGTATATTATTCTCAGTATAAATATACAAATAGGGCACCCCAAGGCTAAGTTGCGGTGCACACATACTCTGTTATCGAATCCCGATACATCACGTACATAAGGACTACGTGTTCCAAATCGCTCAGGAACCGTTTTAATAAACAGAATCACACATATTGGAGGCGAACATAGTTCACATACTCATGGGTCATGCACATACCTAAGCTCCCATGGTCAGATGACTTATAAACTCACAAATAAGCCATTCACATCCCTATGTCCTTAAGGTACCAATCTAAATCCCCTCGTAGACGCACAAAGATTAGATGGTCTTATTTTGAAAGCCAACCTCCCGTGATAGCAAGTATGATAGGTATGTCATACACATAATAATCCATATACTAAGCATTCACACAACATAGATAACTCTTATATTATTAAAGGTATATTCTCAACCCTATCATTAGGCTAATTCGTACACTATTATTATTCCAGATTATACATAATATATTTTGCCGATAAGTCTCACGTCATATAGTTTCGAATACTTAAAACCTATTCGAAGAGGTTACTAAGTCTCCTACGTATCCCACATATCAATTCAGTACTCCTAGTTCCTTAATTATGTCCCAAATCCTAACTTATCACTCCTAAGAATTTAAATCATGTTCTCGCATCATAAAATAGTAAATTACTCGTCGAACACTCGTAAATTCAACACTACATTCCAACCAATTTCTAATATGTTCTGGGCTTCAACTATATCTCTACTGGTCTTCCTAAAGTCCTAATGTATTAACCTAATCCCCACCTACAAAGTTCGATGACCGAAATCACTTCAATTCAAAAAGGGGGGAAAGTCACAGTTTCTGGGGAGATCGATCGATCGACCTATGGGTGTCGATCGATCGATCAAGAAGGTGTAGGTTACGGGTTTCCTTCATTTTCAGTCCCAGTTTTGTCCCGAATCTTCATTACAAGATGTTAAATCCTAAAGTAAGCATATTGGGTCATTATACAACCTAATTACATGATTCTTAACGTTCCAGAACTCTTAAATCATCATCAATTAGACTTTTCTTGGATCAAATCATCCAATTTTCATAAAAAAAACCCTATTTTTCTATTTTCTTCAAGAATCATCATATAACTCTTCAAAAATCCGTTTTTAACTAAGCATGGTTTCTGATTTCGTTAATAGAATACTTCCAGAATCAAACTACATACAATTCCTACCCAGAATTAAGGTTTCATCTCCAAGTTTCATTAGTTTAAAATATTATCATGGATATCATCAAATCCTAAACTATCATGGATAAATTATTCACTAAAACTTAATGAATCAAATCACTTGCCTAGAAATTTGATGTTCTGATCCTTTAATGACGATAAGGGCTATTCTCTTCCTCTCTCCGGTCACAAATCCGACAATAGTGGAGGTGTGTGGTGGTTATGGCTTTGAAAGTTTTCTTGTAACTTCTTCTCTCTTCGCACGTTGCCCACTCCTTGATTTTGACAGATAATGGTCCTAATGGCCCTAATATTGGCTTATAAATAAAGCCTAAATTTTGTGGGTCAATATCCCTAAAAATTAAAATGACTAAAATACCCTCATGGGTTGCCAGTTTGGCCTAAAAATATCCCGGGACCGAAACTAAACCCCCGACTTGTGTCTTCTGAATATTTCGACTCTTCCGGACACGCTAACGCACTCAAAATGACCATACGGATGATAAAATTATATTTTACTTTTAAATTTATTTAAAACGATTCCTGACGCGACTGACATGCGCGTCCCAACTTAATTTCTCGAATTATCTTATTTATGACTCGCGATAATTTTAATAAATTCAATAATCATATATTACCATATTTACTCAGTAATATTCAACATTATTATCATAATCAAATACCAACTCTCATCTCGCTAGTATTTAAGTCCGGATTAATTTCCAAATAATTATCCCATGTAATTTAATTAATCCCTTTAAATAAAATCAATAAAATTACGGGGTATTACATACTTCCCCCTAATAACAGAATTTCGTCCCGAAATTCGGAAATAAAATATACCTGGAAAAAATAACTCTGGATAATGCTCGCGCATCTCATCCTCGCGTTCCCAGGTAGACTCCTCGGCATTATGATGCCGCTACGAAACACGTACTAACGGTACTATCTTTTACCTCAATTTCCTTTCACTGTGGTCTAGAATATCAACCGGCCCCTCCTCATAGGAACTATCAAGATGTAGATCGATATCCTCTAAAGCAATGTGAGTATGGGCCAAATCGTCTCGAAGATATCTCCTCGGTGAGGAAATGTGGAAAACGTCATAGACCCTATGCAAGTGTTCCGGTAACCCAACTCTATACGCAACTGGCCCAATTCGCTCGATGATAGGGAATGACCCACATATCTAGGCGCCAACTTCCCCTTCTTCCCGAAATGCATATCCCTTTCATAGGAGATACTGTGAGCAGCACCTGGTCCCCCACATTGAACTCTCAAAAGGACCACTTAGCATCGGCATAACTTTTCTATCGGTCCCGAGGTACCCGAATATGGATCCGTATCATCTATATCCTTGTCAAAGTATCCTAAATCACCTCCGGCCCAAGGATTTGTTATCCCCCACCTCTAGCCAACATGTTGGGGAACGATAAGGTCTACCTGACAATGCCTCGAATGGAGTCATACCAATAGTGAACTGGTAGGAGTTATTATAGGCAAACTCCACCAGTGGAAGATACTGCTCCCAACCACCTCCAAAGTCGAGGATGCACATACACAATATTTCCTCTAACATCTGATTCATCCGCTCGGTCTACCCATCTGTCTCCAGGTGATATGCTGTACTCAGCAATAACTCCATACCCATGGCTCCCTAGAAACTCTCCCAAAACCGTGATAAAAATATATTGTCTCTGTCAGAAACGATATTGAGAGGCACCCCGTGGAGTATCACTATCTCAGCTATGAAGATCTGGGCATACTGTCCCATAGTGTAGTCTGTTCGGGCTGGAAGAAAGTGAGCAACCTTTATCAACCGATCCAAGATCACCCATATGGAGTCGTGACCTCTCTATAATGGAGGTAACCCCGTAATGAAGTCCATGGAAATGCTCTCCCATTTCCACATAGGAATCTCTAATGGATATAAAAGTCCTATCGGTCTCTGATGGTCCACCTTTACTTTCTAATAAGTGGATCATTTTGAAACGAACTCAGAAATATCCCTCTTCATTCCGCTCCACCAGTACTATCGTCTCATATCCTAGTACATCTTATCCCCACCAGGATGTACCGCGAATTGCGAACCATGCGACTCTGTCATTATCTCGTTTCGCAAGTCTTCCCCCTCCGGAACAACTAACCTTCCATTAAAGCGTAAGATCCCGTTTGAACTAACGGTATAAGACTCACCCCCTTCTGCTAATAATCATATTATCTGCTCTTAACAGAACGAGTCTGCTGCCTGAGCCTATATCACCCTTGTAATAATCTGGGGCGTTACTATCATCACACACATGAATGATCGGGCCACTGCGTCTTGGTGTCCCAACTCCTTCCACGTTGCTTTCCATACCTTGGCCACCTCACCTACTGGCCTACGACTTAACGTGTCTGCTACCAAATTAGCCTTCCCGGGGTGGTATTGGATATCGAACTGATAATCCTTCACAAACTCGAGCCACGGACGTTGACGTATATTCAGCTCCTTCTACGTGAAGAGGTACTGTAGGGACTTATGGTCTGTGAATAGGCGAAGTTTCTTCCCTAGGAGATAATATCGACGGATCCGAAGTGCAAATACGACTGATGCTAACTCCAAGTCGTGGGTGGGGTAGTTATTTTCGTGAGGCTTAAGCTTACGGGAAGCATAAGATATAGCCTAAATCTCCTGTTGCAGTACACCCCTAAGTCCTAGTAAGGACGCATCAGTGTAGACTAGATACTATATTCCCGGCCTGGGCAATGCTAATACTGGTGCTGAGGTCAACTTGTCCTTCAACTCGTCGAAAGCCAACTGGCAGGCATAACTCCAGATAAATCCTTGCGAGTCAGATGTGTCAAAGGACCTGCTATCTTCGAGAACCCCCGAATAAACCTCCTGTAGTATCCCGCTAAGCCCAAGAAACTATGTATTTCTATCAATTTCGTGGGTTGTAACCACTCCCTCACCGCCGATACCTTCCCCGGATCAACAAATATTCCTCTGTCAGAAATGATATGCCCAAAAAACTGAACCTCCTTTAGCCAAAACCCACACTTTTCATATTTTTCATACAACTCGTGCTAACGTAGTGTTTGCAAAACCTGCCTCAAGTGCTCAACATGCTCCTCCTCTGTCTGGGATTAAACCAGAATGTCATCAATGAAGACAATGATTCAATGGTCTGGGAACTCTCTGAACACCCTATTCATCAAATCCATAAACACGACTGAGGCGTTGGTTAGGACAAAAGGCATAACCCTAAACTCGTAGGAACCATATATCGTCAAGAAGCCAGTCTTCGAGACGTCCTACTCCCTGATACGTAACTGATGGTACCCCGACCTCAGGTCAATCTTTGAGAAGAAGGAATCTCCTCTCAATTGGTCGAATAAGTCATCGATTCGGGGCAACGGATACTTATTCTGAATCATGACTTTATTCAACTCCCGATAATCGACACACAACCTCAAAGATCCATCCCTCTTCTTAACGAACAACATAGGAGCACCCCATGGCGAAGTACTCCTACGGATAAACCCCTGACCCAATAGTTGCTCTATCTGATCCCGTAGCTCCCTTATCTCCACTGGAGCCATACAGTAAGGTGCGCGGGCTATCAGCCGAGTGACCAGCATCAAGTTTATTACAAAGTCTATCTCCCTACTAGAAGGTAATCCCGGAATATCCTGGAATACATCAGCGAACTCTCTAACAACTGGAATCGAATCAAGTGGTATCACTACCCCCTTAGAGGTCTCCTACTCTATGTAGTACAAGTGAGTGGACGATCCTACCTCAGGATGAGGCATCTTCACAAGGAACATCTCCTTCCCGGGTATGGAAAAAATAGTACTCCTACTATAACAATCAATCATGGCTCTATACGCAACTAGCCAATCCATACTAATAATCTCATCGTATTCGGACATATCTAATACTAACATATCAGCGGGTAAAGTAAATCTCCCAATCTCTATACCCACGCCTTTACATATAAAATAAATCACAGAACCTATACTCAACGGTGAGTCTACATAAGTAACAGTGCTCTCCGCGGTATCTAATAATCCCATAGCGCGTACAAACCTCGTGGCAATAAAATAGTGTGTGGCTCTCGTGTTAAATAAAATACGCCCCATAGTCCCATGAATAGAAAACATACCCTCAATTATGGGTGGATCCTGTGGGACTGCGGCCTGCGGGAGCTGGTAAACTCGATCGTACTGAATTTGTCCCTATTGGAATGGGATTGCTGGAATAGGTGGCAATGCTTGCATCTGCGGTGGCACTGGGAGGGCGGTAGGAAATATCAGTCTCTGGGGCTCATGTCGAGCACCCTGTTGCTGCTGTTGTGGGGCCCTGCCCTTTTCAGGACACTCCTGGCATTTGTGGCTAATCTTGCCACATATGAAACATTTCCCTGCGAAGTTCCCCCCTCTCTGACCCTGTTGCCCACGACCCTGATGGTTGTTACCACCCCTACCCTTGCCATGCTGGCCCTGCTGAAACTGTTGCTGACCCTGATGGCCGTGCTGACCCTGCTGGCCATGCCTGAAACCTCCCAGGCCAAGTCTGAAACCCTTGGATCTAAATCTCTTAGAATTCCCCTACTGGGAACTCTGATCACCATGCCTGTGCCGACCCTGAGTTGACTGTGCCCCGCTGGCACCATTACCCCCTATCCTGCCCTACTGGCTGGACTCTCATGCTCGCTTACCCTATGACAAATGAAAGCTATGGTCCAGGCAGTGAAGTAATGTTGCGTTAACCACATTTGAATAGGTGGTCAATGAGAGATTACCCAGCAGGTGTTGACGAATCCTCCACATCAACCCATCCATAAACTTCTGGATATTTTTCTCTTCAGTAGGGATCTCATCGGGAACGATGTTCAGAAGATTAGTGAACTAGGCCTCATACTCTGCCATTGTCCTCCCTTCCTACTTAAGGTTCATTAATTTCCACCTTATTTCGGTATGAACTGCTGAGGGGAAATATTTACAGTCGAACCGCACCCAGAACTGCTGAATAGATAGAACATCTCTCTCCTCTGCGGTGGTAATGGACTCCCACCACTGCAATGCTGCCTCTACCATCTTAAATGTAGTCAGTACCTGCCTCTGTACATCAGTACACTCATACATCCTCAAGTGTCTATGGATGTCCTTCTTCCACTGGCTCGACACAAGAACGTCATAGCTCTCTGCGAACTCTGGAGGGTGCGCCTTCTGAAAGGCATCACGGACACGTTCCCAAGAAGACGAGAATGCATAATCCTGGACTGGGGCTACCACAGGTGCCTGAGGTGGTGCTTGCAGCACAACTGCTAACGCGGCATTTACCGCCTGGGATATAATGCCGACAACTTCAGCAGCGTTCATAGAACCCTAAACTGGTGTAGGCTGAGGCTCGGGATGGGCACCCCTGGGAACTCGCTGTGCACGTCGAGGAGGCATCTAAAATGAGAGAGAAGTTTTATAAATCCACAGTTAATATCTCAAAATAGCTGAAGAACGTAAGATACACAAAAGAGTGCAACAATCCTAAAATATAGGGCTATATATCAAAGGACGCTACGCGGAGACATAACAAGCCGTATAGATCCTAAGGACACTATAACCTGATGCTCTGATATCACCTGTGACACCCCGACTAATTAAATACCGGGTAGCTACTCCTTTATTCAAATTAATACAAAATGACAAGTTGGTTCAGTTCATAGCATCATTGTCGAAAAAAATTTTAAACAATTACTAGCCACCTAATATTTGAAAAGTGAGTTGCCAAATTTTATTAAATTAAATTATCATGAAACCAATTAAATTATAAGCTAACTATACCACATCCACATCACAATAGAATAATAATGGAATAAATAAAATGAGTTTGGAGCAACACTCCCCTGAATAATCCAAATAATGAATAAATCCCAATACAAAGTCTCAATAAATAAATAAATTCAAAGCTGAAATGAAACTGAACGTCTGAGAATGCTATCTCTAAATGAAAAGGGGCGACATGCCCTAACTGATGAATAACCCAGAATGGAATCAAATTTAGAATGTGGAGGCTTCTAATATCGAATTCCTGTAACTTCCACAATACTTACAGCACATCAATGTCATGGAACTCCTATGCTTGGCGTCCTTGTGGCTGGGCACCTAAAAAGGTTTTACAAGAAAAATAGATTTGAAAGAAAATGGGTCAGAGCCTGAGGAGAAAACAGTTTAAACATATAGCAAGTGTTTAATTGCATTAAATAATAAATATTATATACATGTTAGTTACTTTCTCTCACATGAGTTCCTCACCCCTCAACTAATGTGCATGCCTAACGTATATCCTTAACCCGTCCTAGTGATGCTGTAACTAACTAGTCTGTACCACTTCCTGTCCTCACATTATAATAAAGGGGTCTATTCATATCATTCTAATATATCCTACGTGTAACTTGCCTTTTCATTGTTCAGATTAATTTATAACAATTACGATAGGAAATTCTCGTTTTGATTCCTATTCAAAATGTCTCAATTATTCATATTCACACTTTAACAAAGAGTCTGAAATAAATGCAAGTATATTATTCTCAGTATAAATATACAAATAGGGCACCCCAAGGCTAAGCTGCGGTGCACACATACTCTGTTATCGAATTTCGGTACATCACGTACAGAAGGACTACGTGTTTTGAATCACTCAGGAACTGTTTCAATAAACAGAATCACACATATTGGAGGCGAACATAGTTCACATACTCATAGGTCACGCATATACCTACGCTCCCATGGTCAGCTGACTTATCAACTCACAAATAAGCCATTCACAACCCTATGTCCTTAAGGTATCAATCTAAATCCCCCCGTAGGCACACAAAGATTAGATGGTCCTATTTCGAAAGTCGACCTCACGTGATAGCAAGTATGGTAGGTATGCTATACAAATAATAATCCATATACTAAGCATTCACACAACTTAGATAACTATTATATTATTAAAGGTATATTCTCAGCCCTACCATTAGTCTAATTCGTACACTATTATTATTCCAGATTATACATAATATATTTTGTCGATAAGTCTCACGTTATATAGTTTCGAGTACTTAAAACCTATCCGAAGAGGTTACCAAGTCTCCTACATATCCCACATATCAATTCAGTACTCCGAGGTCCTTATTTATGTCCCAAATCCTAGCTTATCACTCTTAAGAATTTAAATCACGTTCTCACATCATAAAATAGGAGATTACTCGTCGGACACTCGTAAATTCAACACTACATTCCAACCAATTTCTAATATGTTCCCGGCTTCAACAATATCTCTACTGGTCTCCCTAAAGTCCTAATGTATTCAACTAATCCCCACCTACAAAGTTCGATGATCGAAATCACTTCAATTCAAAAAGGGGGAAAAGTCACAGTTTCTGGGGAGATCGATCGATCGACCTATGGGTGTCGATCGATCGATCAAGCAGGTGTGAGTTACGGGTTTTCTTCATTTTCAGTCCCAGTTTTGTCCCAAATCTTCATTACAAGATGTTAAATCCTAAAGTAAGCATATTGGGTCATTATACAACCTAATTACATGATTCTCACCGTTCCAGAACTCTTAAATCATCATCAATTAGACTTTTCTTGGATCAAATCATCCTATTATCATGAAAAACCCTATTTTTCTATTTTCTTCAAGAATCATCATATAACTCTTCAAAAATCCATTTTTAACTAAGCATGGTTTCTGATTTCGTTAATAGAATACTTCCAGAATCAAACTATATACAATTCCTACCCAAAATTAAGGTTTCATCTCCAAGTTTCATTAGTTTTCAATATTATCATGGATATCATCAAATCCTAAACTATCATGGATAAATTATTCGTTGAAACTTAATGAATCAAATAACTTGCCTAGAAATTTGATGTTCTGATCCTTTGATGATGATAAGGGTTGTTCTCTTCCTCTCTCCAGTCACAAATCTGGCGATAGTGGGTGTGTGTGGTGGTTATGGCTTTGAAAGCTTCCTTGTAACTTCTCGTCTCTTATCACGTTGTCCACTTCTTGCTTTTGACAGATAATGGTCCTAATGGCTCTAATATTGGCTGATAAATAAAGCCTAAATTTCGGGGGTCAATATTCCCTAAAACTTAAAATGACTAAAATACCCTCCCGGATTGCCGGTTTAGCCTAAAAATGTTCCGGGACCCAAACTAAACCCTTGGCTAGTGTTGTCTAACTATATCGACCCTTCCGGACATGATGACGCACTCAAAATGACCATATAGATGAAAAAATTATATTTTACTTTTAAATTCATTTAAAACGATTCCTGACGCGATTGACACTCGCGTCCCAACTTAATTTTCAGAATTGTCGTATTTATGACTCGCGATAATTTTAATAAATTCAATAATCATATATTACCATATTTACTCAGTAATATCAACATTATTATCATAATCAAATACCAACTCTCATCTCGCTAGTATTTAAGTCCAGATTAATTTCCAAATAAATATCCCATTTAATTTAATTAATCCCTTTAAATAAAATCAATCAAATTACGGGAGGTGCTACACCAACCAACACTGGTTATGGGAGGTGCTACCTACTTCAGCCTCATGAGGAACAAGCAACGCAGGAGCCACGTCGTGGCTAGTAGAGGATCGGTACGTAAAATATTTTGTTACGTATTATATGTATAGTATTCATATTTTTGCTTGGGTAGAATTAGGTGTATGAGCGCCTGGTTATAGTACGATATGGTAGGCTCGTGTGGATTTTAGTTTTTGGTGTGCGCATTTGGTTTTGCTGAATTTCGAGGGTGACATTCTCTTACTAGTGTGGAAGTATGTAGCACTCTGTGTTTTTAATAGTATATTTAATTAATTAATTAGAAAATTCAGGAAAAATAAATTTTTGAATTTTATAATTTTATAATTTTTGGTTAAATATGTTGGTTGTGATTTTAGAAGAATAAAACTTCAAGCGGAATTGAAATCGGAGTTAAAACGAATTTTTAATTGATGTTTAAAGTTTATCCCTTATAAATATTTTAAAGCCGAACTGCCAAAATAACTGGTCGATCGATCGATCGACGCCAGGGGTCGATCGATCGACCCCAACAGTTTTCGTGCGCTGCAATCTTTTTTTTTTGACGAGTTTGGTTATATTAAAACTCTTTAACTCTTTTATATAAATGATATTTCGGGGCTCAGTTTTGAAAACACATATTTTGCCAACCCTAGAGCAGCAGACTCTTTCTTTGTTCATCATCTTCTACCTCAAAACCCTAGCCACCATTAAAATAACTTTTCAAGCTCAGTTTTGAAGGCCAAGACTACTCTGTACCAAGTGGTTCAAGAAGGGTTTTTGATCCATTTTTCGAGAGGAACTCATATATCTAATCAGATTTTTGTCAAATTAATCACAGACATGTTTACCCTATTCTTTTTCTTTGGTGTTATGTGTCTTGATTTTAACCTCCATTAAACTCATGTTTTCTAAAATAAGTTATGGATATAATTTTTAAAGAGATAAATTTCGGGACTGTTTTGCATGAAATTTTAATGTTACCGAATACTTATAACTTTGTTGTTCTTTGGGTTGTGTCGGTGTAGTCGATTGTGTTATGGGCATGTGCATGTAGAGGAGCCCTTAGAAAGAAATTTTTGATATTTTTTGTGAGAACCCTAGATTAAATAAATTACTTGTGTTGGAAAATAATAACTGTGATAGTACTTGCATGTATTTATTATTCTGAAAATCACAATATTTATGTGTCCTTGATTTCCACTATTTAGATTAAAATTATTCAATTTGAAAATTTAATGTTGTTGCAATTGTTGTTATAAATTTTTAATTGTGCCACTTTGTGGAAGTATTATAATTTTTGATATCTCGGGGACATTGGGTATTGTAGGTAATTGGTTTTCACCCATTGTTATAGTACACGTGTTAGGTATGGGACTAGTAAGTGGGCCTTAGTTGCGATTTATGCTAATTAGGTATGGGACTAGTTAGGGTAAGTCTATGCGGGTTATATAATTTGGTATGAGGGATGATTTTCTATTTTATACCGTGGTTGCGATAGCCTAGGAGTGATATCTAGGTGGAGTGAAATTTTTATAATCATCCTTTACTTAGGATAGGACAAAATTGTGTTTTGAGGATTTTCACATCGTTGTTAAGGGTGGGGGAAATATATTTGATTAAGGAGTATAAGAAATTTTGGAAATTAATATCGCAGAACTAAAACGGATATTAAAATTTATTGGAGACATAATGTGTCTAGGGCCGATAGTTTAAACGGGTCAGAGGACGATTTATGTCATGTCGTGTGTGGAGCCTTGTCATATCACGAGGATCGCAGGATAAAAACAGATCAGACGTCGGACTTGACAAGGGAATGTGTGTGTGTGTGTGTGTGGAACCTTGTCATATCGCGAGGATCGCAGGATAAAAACGGATCAGACGTCGGACTTGACAAGGGGACGTGTATCTTGGTAAATTATAATTGCGGTCCTTTTCATGAAATTTAATATGGTTGGGAATGTGGGTTAATTAAAATAATATTGGTGTGACTTTTTAAAGAAACCTTGCGGGTAGTTAGAAATTTATTTTTGTGATTAATAATCTCGTAATTAAAATATTCTATTATTATGGTTGATATATATAGTACTGTTGTCTGGGTTCAGAGACCCTAATTGAGAAGAGTAGCTGGTTTTCATGCTTGGGGCTTTGGCTCTGACACATCCGTTGACTAATCTTTTTCAGAATTTATTTGGGAGTTGTTGCATAAGATTCATTGGAGATCGCTTGGGAGGTGCAGCTGGATTAATTTATTGCTTTAGTAGTTAGATTTCTCTTTCCGTTCCGTCATATTATTTATGAGACTGCTTTTGAGTTTATTAGGCGTTTCGCTTCCAACGTTGTTTTAAGATTTCAGTTGGATTTATTTATTTAATTATTGAGATATTCGGAGATCACATGTGATGGATTTTTAATCACACTTTGGAGTTTTATCAGTTGAATGTCATTCATATTTGGGTTTGATTAGAATAATTTATCTTGTGGATTAAAAATTTTATGTCTCATATCTGTCACATGCTAAGGATGATATTTAATTTACTCGCACCCAGCTTAGTTTTGGTGGCGGTCGACGCCGGGATTTAGCGGAGTGTGACAATAAATAACCAAAATTTATGGAAAATAATATAAAAATGCAAACCACCGTTGGTTTGACGGTGATCTGCCCATCTCTATCCCGCACCAAACATGCTGCTCTGCCCGCCTCCGGCCAGCACCAAACTAATACCAACAGTCCCAAATAGACTCCTGACCCAATTCCCATACCATACCCATTTCAGCTCCAACTTCGCATCCTAGTTGCCAACAAAGTCAAAGTATCCGTCCAAAATCAAAATCAAAATTAAAACACTGTTGTAAGAACCTATTGTAAGAACATGTTGTAAGAACCTGTTGTAAAAAATCCAGTAAAATAGAGCTCAGGGGTTATGATCTAGCAAGAATCAGTTGTATAAAAAAATAAAAAAAATAAAAAAATAATGGGTTAGACTCTCCCGCCGTCATATCTTTTTCGTGGCGGCTGGAGCCATGAGATACGATGAAACTCACCGCCACCAGAGAATCTCCATTGATGGCGGATGGTTGATTTGTAGAGCTTTCGAAATAATATTCAGAGAACCCATACAACTTTTGATGGTGTGTGTCATCTGAAAATTGGTCCTTTCTTTAGCACTATTAGATATAGAATGATTCAAATGATTAACATTAGTGTGTTTTGAGAGAGAAATAAGTACCTGTTATCATGTTGAGAGAGAGGTAGAGAGGTGTTAGATCGATAAAAAATAAAATCAACAATGAAGAACTCTGTTGAGAGAGAGGTACCTGTTATCATGTTGATATAAAGGCATAGATGTTGGGTCTGTACCTTGGAGACAATGTAGATTAAACTGACAGGTGAAGACCCGCTTACAAAACATCAAACCAACAATGGCGGAACCTGTTAAAAATTTAGGGGAGAGAAGAAACTGTTTCATCTATCCTCCTTATCATCTATCCTCCTTATCGTCTCAGCCCTAAACCCCCAAACCAATTATTGTTGTATAGAGAGTCTGCGTCTGAGTATGAGAGTGTTTGAGTCTAAGGGAGTGTCGAAGATGGAAACAGATGAGAGAGAGGGGCTGTTTGCATGTGACAACGAGAGAGTTAGATTTATTGCATGTGATATCTTTTCGAGCCACCCACAGAGCGTGTGTCAGACATATGGGAGTAACTTCTAGCCATGTGGCATAATTTTAAGCCACTAAATTCAAAACCCTCCTATTCAATCTCAGCCACCAGTTGATAAAGACCAAACCCACCAGATTTAATCTGAACCGTCAGTTGGGAGAGACAAAAAATCACTCCTCCTTTATTTTATATATATATGAGAATAAAAATTCAATTTTTTTTTGGAATTTTAAAATCCTTTTCCAACTTGGAAAAAAATAAAAATCGAAAAATCATTTTTTTCCCTTTTAGGCCGATTCAGAATATTCGGAAATTTATTATTCGTAAAAAATCAGCATACTTGGAATTATCAGTTATAATATTTTCGAAAAATATCGAAAATGTAATTTTTGAAAATCATATTTCTAAAATAAAAATAAAAATAAAACACTCCACTTTACATCACCTATGCAATAAATTACGGCGCTATGTGAATGACAAGGCTATGCATCTCATACCATTTTGAAAATGCAATAAACTACAACCCTATGCATCTCATACCAATGAACAAAATGCAATAAAATACATAGCTATGCATCTCATACCATTTTGGAGAAAGATCAATCAAGGTTTAACTACGATACTAAGAAATTAAAGAACTATGTGAATGAAAAAACTACTGTTTACCTACTTAAAAAAAAGGAAATGCAAGAAAGCTTAAGAGCTGTAGCAGAGCCTCTGCATCAGTATTTCAGATACAAAAAATGAACAAAAGGAAGATAAGGGAAACGCAATATATATAATCCTTGGAATCTAAATCCGCATAACAATTGAATATAATTCAAATTGTTGTCTTTCGATTTAGGGTTAGTGTGATGTAGAAGGTTAATATATATGGGTATATATTAATGGTTGAGATGGTTTTAAATGGACTGTCCAGATTAAACTATTTAATAATAAATTTTATATATAAATAAGTGTACTAAAAATGTATTAAAATAAATAAAAATATTATTATTTCGAAAAATATTTTGGATGGATCAGATCAACGTGATATCGGAAAATTCGGATCAAAAATTTCGAAATTCGGAATCCATATATGATTTCCAATTCCATTCCAATTTTTTTCGAAAAATTCGGAATAAAAAAATTCGAAAATCGAAAAATTAAAATGATGTCAAAATCGAAAAAATTCGGATCGAAAAATGAAAATTTTGAAAGTTCGAAAATAAGTGACACCCCTTGTGCGTAGTTACTACTTCATTTCAAAATTTGAGACCCATTTTAATTGGTTGCCGTTATCCGCACTCCACGTCATTCTTCTAACACTCCAATTCAATCTATCCTTACATACAAATGACAAAACTACCCTTGAAAAAACCTTCACCCATTAAAAAGATAATATATCCTGAAAATGAGGTGGTGTTACTCTCCATTAAAAAGACAAAAAAAAACTTGTTATGAGAATTTAAATTTACAAATATAAAACTAATATTTAATCAAGAATAATCACTAATATATAATTAAGAATGATAATAAAATTGAAAAATAAAAAACGATACGATACGAAATATTATTTTTTTACCTAACACGAATACGATCACGACCCAATTAAAAGAGACACGTCAGAAATTATGTTATTTTTTTAAAGCAAACACGAATGCAACCAAAATAAAATTAACACTACACAATTCGTGTGAAAAGTATCATTTGGTGTTGCATTTATTGGGCTTGCGCTCGTGTTAAATAAAAAGTAAAGATTTTGTGTTTACTTTTTACTGAAAAAAGCGTGAGTAAAAAAATAGTTTTTTTACTGAAATATTTTTTTACTGAAAAATATATATTTTTCCAAATAAAAGGTGGGTTGTGTTTTGTGTTATGTAGAAAAATATTAGATTTTATGGCACGTCACGTTTTTATTTGATTGTTTTTGTGTTCACTAAAAAAATCGTGTCATGTTGCTTTAATTTGAATTGTGCTCGTGTTGAATAAAAAATTAAAAAGGGACACAACACGTAACATAAAGTTGGCCCGGATCATTTTTTCTAATATGTTGCCCGCGCCAACGGTATGTATATGCAGTATTATAAAAAAGTTCTAAATAAAATGTACAAATATTTTATATAAATCCAGACTTTTAATAGTTAAAACAATTTATTTTTGTTAAAATAATTTTTTATATTATATATAACATTGTTTTAGTTTTTACAAAAACTGTTTTTACAAAAGCAACATGCTTTTTTAAAAATGTTATATATAATATTTTGTATATATAACAACCAAAAATATATATTTTTCATTTTTTTACATAACACAAAACACAAACACAATCCACCTTTTATTTGGAAAAATATATATTTTTCAGAAAAACAATATTTCAGTAAAAAAAAACTATTTTATTACTCACGCTTTTTTCAGTAAAAAGTAAACACAAAATCTTTACTTTTTATTTAACACGAGCAAAAGCCAAATAAATGCAACACGAAATGACACTTTTTCGCTCGAATTGTGTCGTGTTAATTTTATTTTGATCGCATTCGTGTTTGGTTTAAAAAAGTAACATAATTCGTGACGTGTCTCTTTTAGTTGGATCGTGATTGTATTCGTGTTAGGTAAAAAATAATATTTCGTATCGTATCGTATCATTTTTTATTTTTTTATTTTATTATCATTCTTAATTAAACATTAGTGAGTATTTTTTTATTAAATATTAGTTTTATATTTGCAAATTTAAATTCTCATAACAAGTTTTAATTTTTCTAAACAACACTTCATTTTCAGGATATATTGTCTTTTTATTGGGCGAAGGTTTTTTCAAGGATAGTTTTGTCATTGGTATGTAAGGATAGATTGAATTGGAGTGTTAGAAGAATGATAGATTTCCAAAGATTCTCTTGTGACACCCCGACTAATTAAATACCGGGTAGCTACTCATTTATTAAATCAATACAAAATGCCAAGTTGGTTCAGTTAATAGCATCACTGTTGAAAACATTTGAATGATTACTAACAACCTAGTATTTAAAAAGTAAGTTGCCAAATTTTAAATTAATTCTGGTTATCATGCAATAAAAGAATTATGAACGAATAAAATAACCATTCACCATAACGAAGCAATGGAATAACCAACGAATAATAATAAGTCCGGAGGAAAAACTCCTCACAACAATCTCACAACTGAAATAAATAAAACTGCATCCTGAATTAATTACATGCCAAAAGTCTGAAAATCTGAAATAGGAAATGTTTCTAATAGAAATGGGCGACATGCCCTACAACTGATGAAACTGAATATAGAGTCAAGATAGATGAAGCGTCTACTAGCAAAGTCCTGTAACTTCCACAAATAGCTACAGCTCGTCACCTGAATGAGGATTCTAAGCATGGTGTCCTTGTAGCTGGGCACCTAAAATGGTTTTTACAAAAAAATAGATTTGAAAGCAAACGGGTCAGAGTCCGAATGTGGAGAGTATTTAAAAATAGCAAGTGTTTAAATAACATAAAAACAATGAATGCAAAATACATGTTAGGACGTGCACTCACATGAAATACTTACCTCTCGACTAATTGTGCACTCCTAACGTACCGTACCCATCTAAGTGACATACATTTCTAACCAAACCGTAATAAGTTCTACCCCTTACTACTCGATTCTCATTATGCATTTTAGCGTTATCAACTAAATAGAGGGCTTTACTTAAACTCGGATTCTCAATTATTAGCATTACAATTCACTACCGGTTATCCCGTTATATCTTCTCAAAACATTACCCTAGTTATACTCACAATACAAATATAAAAGTTCTCATTATTTAGGTGTATATTATTCACGTCATAAATATACAATACAAGCACTCCGAGACTAGCCGCGGTGCACACATACTCTGCTATCCATCCCGGTACATCACGTACATAAGGATCACGCATTTCGAATCTCTCAGGAATCGTACTCAAATAATAGCAAACCATAAAACAATGGAGGCGAACACCGTCACATCACATGGGTCACGCACATACCTACGCTCCCACGATCAGCAGACTTATTAACTTCCCAATAAGTCCTTCTCTTACCTATGTTCTCGAGGTACCAATCTATATCCCCCCGTAGGCACACAAAGATTAGATGGTCCTAAACGAACGCAAACCTCCCGAGATAGCAAGTATGGTAGGTATGTCATACACATCAAATCATATATACTAAGCATGCACACATCTTAGCTATTACCATATTTATTTTAGTGGTATACTTCTCGTTCTTATACCCACACGCTTGTCCCTGGTTTATACGTCACCCATTATCCTCACGTCGTAATTAGTACTCATGTTCTAACCCATAAATATCATTTGGTTCAAACCGCACTTCTATATTTTACTCCCCAATATATCCCGAATGTCCCAACTATGTCAATTAGTCATCAAGGAAATGCCAACTCTACAATTTAATAAGGTTACGGAACACTCGAAATCAAATCAGGCCAAAAAGGCCAAATTGTCAGCTCGTTAGAAATCTCGTTCGAACGAGGCTGGTTCGAACGAGAGTTCGTTCGAACGAAGTGGGCATCGAACGAGGGTTCGTTCGAACGAAAGGCATCGAACGAATTTCCCCCTCGTTAGAAGGAAAACTGTCAGCTCGTTAGAAGCTCGTTCGAACGACCTGGGCAGGTCTTCTAACGAGAGGCCAGTTTCGAGCCCAGAATTTCCCTTTTTTGTTTTTTCCGACTTTCTTCACCTCTAATCCCATATACAATTCGTCCCAACAACATTTTAAGGTTTCTAATACGCACTAAACATTCGTAGGTCATAATTAAACATTTATATAGGGCCAAATCTTCCTACACATCATCAATTCATCAAATCCCCTCAGTTTTCCCCAAATCCCATGAACATGAACCCTAGAAAATTAAATTCATCCATAGACATAACCAAATTCGTTGTTATGATATAAAAGATGTATTTTTATCTAAATAATCACCCTAACATTGTTCTACATGCAATCTCCTCATAAAATTATAAATCTCTAAATCCAATTCAATGGGTTTTTATCATTCTCCAAGAACAATACAATTTCATAAATTTCCTACGCATGGAAGAAGCATTATTTGCAAAATATGTAATTAAACCACTTGCCTCTAATCTTTCTCTGAATTTGAGGTTGAATCTTGAAGGTTGAATTGTCCTCTCTCTCTCTGCAGAATTCTCTTCTCTTTCTCTCTCTACAAATTTCTTCTCTGAGGATGACAATGGAGGTGGAGGTTGGTTTTTGGCAAGTTTAAGGTTTCTAAACTTCTACCGTAGCCCACTACCTAGATTGGGGTTGGAAATGGCTTAGTGGGTTAAGACTAAGTCAGATTTTTAACTCTAATTTTCGTGGGTTTTAATTCCCAAAATTCCAAAATTACCAAAATATCCTTCTAAGTTGTCGGTATGGCCTAAAAATGCCCTGGGACCCAAACTAAACTCCCGGTTAGTGTTTTCTGACTATTTCGACCCTTCCGGACGCGTTGCCGCACTCAAAACGACCATACGGTTAATAGAAATAAAATTCACTTTTTAATTAAAATAATTATATTCCTGACGCGACTGTCACACGCGTCCCAACAAAATTTCCAAATTGTCGTATTTCAATCTCACGACAAATTTCATAGTTCAATATTCATATATTTCCATATATACGCATTAAAATCAAATACCAACTCACATCTCGTTAGTAATTTATCCGGATTAATTCTCAATTAATTTACATTTAATTTAATTAATCTCATAAATAAATATCGATAAAAATGCGGGTATTACATCTCTCTCTTCAATATTTCATTTTTATATTGAGAAATACTTGGGGAGCACATGTTTTTGACACAAAGTGTCACACACAACGTGTAAGCGTGTGTCGCACTATGTAAAAAAAACCTTGTGTCACCCTAGAATGACTCTTTTATATTTCATTTTTGGTTCACATTTTGGCATTCAAGATCTTGGGCGATGGTTATTGATAAACTGTCTCTGGTAAGAGTTATCATAATTGTAGAGGCTCTGATCAGAGTTATCAGAATTTGTTACGATATAGTCGCGGTGGTTGAAGAACCACCCAGATGCTCCCAATTATATGATGGGGTTTATATCTAATGGCTCCGTTCATGGGTATCTCAATAAAAAAAATCTGCAGACCATTCATGGCATGGGCTTAGTTAATGTTTCATCTAGGTCTCTCAAACCGGCCTCCGTTCACTTCACTAATTGAGTCTCTCAAGTCAACTTTCAGGAACATAATTGTTATCCTTCCTTTTACAAGTCTGAGTTTGTTTCCTTCTTTCATTTTACTGCTTTCAATGAAAAATGGTTTTGCTTTTGTATGGACCGAACCCATAGCCATAGCCAAAGCCATACCCATAGCCAAACCTGAACCCGAACCCAGCGTCGGCCAACACAGCGTTGTTGAAAGGGACAGACGTTAAAATGGTAAAGGGATAATTTTTCCAGTGGTTTATAACGTGGGTTTTTCGGTCTGTTAGACTGATATTGAAATGGGCCAAGGGATCATTTTTCCGGTGCTTTGTTAGATAATTTTTTAAAACTTAGGTGTTTTTTTGACTAAAAAATCAACATGAAAAATCAGCTAATTTTTTGTTTAGTTAGGTAATTTTCAAACGTTGGTGGTCGAAATATGTCTGGAGTTTTATTTACAATTTTCATCTTTCATTTGTTTCCTTTTCCCTTCTTAATTTTTCGCTGTTGCTAGCAAACGTTTTTAACTTATTTTTTGGGTTGCTCGCTACATGTACAGCATTTTTGTACTACATTTTTGTACCCAATGCCTACGTGGTGTGCGGACACGTAACTAAACACAATGACATCTTGGGGTGTGCACGGGTCGGGTCTGTTCGGTTTTGGATCGCAATTCAAATCGAATCAATCGGTTCGGTTTTGGAAAAAATCTAATCGAAACCGAACTGATGATGGAAAAAATTGCCGATTTCAGTTCACATTGGTTTCGGTTCGGCTTTCACCGATTTTCAGTTTTGGGCGATTTTTTTAGGCCGATTTTCGATTTTGGTCGGTTTTTAAGATCGGTTAATAGTTTTTGGATATGAAAATAGAAATTATTTAAGTGTTTTTAATATAAATATTAATGTCGGTTCGGTTCGGTTTAAATCGGTTTTTTAGGTCTAAATCGCAAACCGAACCGACATGGTCAGTTTTTTAAATCCTTAAACCGCATACTGAACCGGACTAAAAAAACCGCTGGTTCCGGTTCGGTTCGTAAAAATACAATGACATGCTTAAAAATACGGTCAATACCGTAAGGACATGCATTTTTGTACCCCATGCCTACGTGGGTTACTTTCTCCATATTTTTTTGGGTTACTTTCTCCATATTTGGAGTTGCACGACACCCCTCCATTAATTATATACAGAGGTGTAAACGGATATTCGAATATTCGAATTCGTTCGGTATTCGAATCCGAATTTTACGTATACTTATCTGAAAAATGGATATGAATACGAATATGGATGGTGTGTTAAAATATTAGGGAAAATGGATACGGATAGTATATGTATCCGACACGAATAATCCGTATTCGAAGCGGAGTATCCATATTTGTGGATATCCGTTTTTCTGGATATCCGTATTATATTTAATAATAATTTATTATTAATATTAGTTATATATAATTACTATTTATAATATTTATTATATGCAATGTAAAATATAAATATATAACATAAAATATTAATCATCACTTTTCACTCATTTAAACAAAATAAAGAAATAGTACTTTTTACAAAATCAAATGATAATGAATTACTTGAAAAGAAAAAAAAGGAAAAAAAAAAAAGAAAAGAACAAAAAGCGGACAAAACAAACTTGAACAAAATATTTTTCCTAAAACCTTTCTCTTTCATTTTACTCGTTTTTCCTTCTCCCTAATTTTCGGCGCACACCCTCTTCTCTGAAACCTCCCCTCTACTGGTAACTTGGTAAGATCCTCAACTATATCTCTCTCTCACATCCCTCACATACACCACACGTGCACACCCACCTACAACACACACACACACACACAGACACACATGTACAGAACACATAAACACAAACACTCAGCAATACACACAGACTTACACGAAAGCACAAATGCACACAATAATAACACACAGACACACATAGGAATTCACACGCACACAGACGCACAAAAGAACTGTTAGGGCTAAATTGTTGATTCTAATTAATAAGTTGTTGATTATGAAATGGTAGATGAATTTGTTGATTCTAAATTGTTGATTCTAAACAGTTCGGGCATGATATTTTCTTGACAGTAGTATTGATATTACATGTTAAAAGAGACAAGTCAATTACAATGAATAACCAATGTAAATAGATATTATTCGAATTCGGGGAATCCGAGAGGATACGGATATGGATAATTATTTTTACTATCTAGGTGGATATGAATATAGATACAGATAGTGCATCCAGAGAGCGGATACGGATATGGATAACATAGTATCCGCTCTGTATCCATCCGTTTACCATTCTATAGACCAAAATAATAAATCAAATATTTTATATTTCGCTAAAAACCACACGTATTCAACTATTTTACCTTCTTCTACCTATGCAATTGGTTTTTGATTGCTTTTTTATTGTGTTATAATATCTGCTCTTGAAGTGAAATAGACAGTTTAACATTTTTTTATTACCATTGGTGTGTGTGTGTGTATTATGACACAAATTCATATTCTTTTACTTGACATAAACACAACCCATTAGTGATAACAATCTTTTACACCTAACCAAGGTTCTAAAAAATACGGGACGTGATCGAGGCGTGCAAGCCAAGTCTTAAGCCTTAGAAGTCTAGGTGGGCCTTAGGCGTGAAAAGACGTGAAAAGACGTTTAGGCCTTCTTAATATATTTTAATATTTTTTAATCATAACAAGGCTATTAAATACTAAGATTGTACCCATCATAAACATATGTCTGAATATTTGCAAATTAAAATACTATTTGATTATTTTGGATGAGATAATTGTCCGATTTGTAAAAAAATTCTTTAAAAGACGATATCGTTTCACTAAAGCTTTTAGAAAAAAATGCGCCTTAAGGATTTTACCAAGAATAAGGCGTAAAAAGCTTAAGGCGGGACGTTTCTCCCAAGCCTCAAGCCTAGGCGGGTTTTTTAGAACAATGCACCCAACTAAACCCAATAAAATGTGTAAAAATACGGACAATACGAGTTATAATTTTGTCATGAACACAATACAATATGACTTCGTGTCAAAAAAACACGACGTGAACATGACACAAACGCCACATACCATGTGAATTTGGGCCAATTTTGTGTCGTTGCATGTTCTTACGGCCCAATTTTTTATAGAGAATTAAGATAAAGGTCATGTTCCTTCCTATATTTGGATATTTAGGACAATGCTTTTCAAGTTTATAAATTTAGTTCCTGTGTTACAATAGCATTTATTTGTGTGGTCCCTTTAGAGTTATGAGTTCATTAAATTGGTTCGCACTAGCGACACCAATTTTCACGGTATTTTTAGTAGAGGGACTAAATTTATAAAATTATTTAGAGTGTCCTATATTTATACACTTTGAGAATTATGATGATCTTTCCCCAAAACCTCCCTTTTTTATTATAAAATATATTTTTTAAAAATATTTTTTTTTACAATTTTTTACTAAAATTGATGGATCTTATTGGTTATCAACGACTGAAGACGATCAATACAAACCTTACCCATTAGCTATCGTATTTTATTGGTTTGGAGCTGATATAATATGAAAGTGTAAGGGTTCACACATTAATTTATAAGGCCGTGTCAATTCGTACCATGTTATCATGTGTCTTATTTCGCCAGACCTAATAATTATTACGAAATTTTTGGAACATTTTTACAATCGTGCCATCGACACGGGTACATATATATAATAACATATGTGTAATAAAATACCTTATCAATTAAATAACATACACACAACATTTTTTACAAAATAGATTTTTACAAACAAATTTTTACTAAATGGATTTTTTTTACAAAATAAATTTTTTTATTACATTTATTTAAAAAAGTATATTTTTTTATAATTATTCTTTTTCTTTGTGAATGTGGTGGGTTGATGGATAGTTGTTGGCTAAACAATTCAAGTTAATGTCAATGCATTCCGAATGATACATAAAAGAAGAAGAAGAAACACCATCAACCATGACAAAGGGTATTAAATAATGCACTTTCTAAAATTGTATACCTTATTACTGTTGGACTTTCAAAAGTCGTCGTGGCATGTGGATTCATTGTGAGTAAGGATCCTTCAACAAAAGTAAGGGGTATGCCATTGTGTGAGGACTTTTGGGAAGTTTATATTGAGAAACATTTGAAACAAATGAACCATTGCCAAGACCTTATGGAACAAGTTTATAATTCGAGACGCATGTCATTCAACTTTAACGTGACCTCATGTACTAATTGTTAATATTCAATTTTCTAATTAAAATACTAAAGAATAAGTAAAAATGGCTAATGATTGACTTTTATGGACAAGGATAGTACATTATATAAAATTTTATTTTGCTTCATGTTTCCCCACTTTTTCTTATTGGACATGTAATACATTTTATTTAGTGGTTGGATAACTGTTCCAAGTTCAATTATGTTTATTTACGATGAATGCTATTGATTTTAATTTAATGTCGTTTTAATTTGGTTACCGCCCTCTTAATTTAATGTTATGGTAGCTAGCGTATTTGCACATAAATACAATTTTTAACACTTGTTTCCACTCATATATTGCAACATAATATCAACATTTTTAATGCCGCTACTATAATTCCCGACATTTTTTTGTATTGTCAAAAGAGTGGTGAACATTAATAGGTATTGCAAAAGATTATTCTCGATATTTTTTTAATGTCGCGAAAATGTTATTACCAGCATTAATATAAATGTCCCCTATTGTTCTTTTTCCAACGATTTAAGTAATGCTGCGAAAAATGCCGCTAACTTTCCCGACATTTTTTAAAATGCCGTTGTTTTACCACATTGGATATTATTGCACTTATGGAAATGCTATCAAAAGTTCCGCGAATAGTTTTATTGGCAATTTTAGTGCTTTTCTTGTCATTTAATTTGTGCCAAAAAAATCAATATTCTTGTAGTGCTCGTAAGGAGTTGATTAATGTAAGTTCTCTTTTTCATGTTTCTCACACAACTTAGGATGTATGTGATAATTTTTCTCATCTTACTATAGGGTTTGAAAGATAAGACTTCTATTCGGGATTTTATTGGTAGTAGGGTGGCACACACATGTGTTGCAAGTGTGACCATTGCATCATTAAGCTGCTTCGGGTCTCAAAACAAAACTAATGAAGCTTAAATTAGTTTGACGTGATGGGAAGAGAAAAAAGGCAAAATGAAGTATAAAACCCATCCTAAAACAATCCTAAAATGTATTACTTTTTTGTCTTAAATGAATTCTACTCAAATGTACAAATACTTAATGCACTTTTGAGGATATTTTGAGGGATAATTTTGGTACATATTATTTGCCAAGAAAAAAAAGAGATTTTATGAGTTAAAAATTCGTTGCATATGACATAAGGTGGAAAAATGTAAAGAAATAAATTAAAACAATTAGGTTTATAATTAACATTGGAAAAAGGAGTCCCTAGACATTATTCTTAGATTAAAAGTTTTCAACCTTGTTAGCATTGTAATTTTTTTTATATATGGAAAACTATCTAAATTATTGATAAACAAAGTTAGAAATAATAAAGTATATATGTCGTGATATTTAATTTTATTTGATTAAATATTTCACAAAAGGTTATTTCATAAATTAAGGTGACAATGGTTTTTTTGGGCTACAATAAAATGATTTTAATATTAAGGGATGTAATTTATTTTTAGAAATTGTTTGACTAAAAATTAAATAAAGATTAATTATTAGCTTTTTGTTAAATGGAGTAATGAAAATTTTTGTAATGTTTTTATATGTTATAGTTTTGTTACATATATTATCTTACATATACATACATAAGAAATTAGTTATATAATATATTAAAAAATAGTGAAATCATTTTTTTGTTTAATTTATGAAAAACTATTAATTTTCAAGTACAACTATTCATTTTGAAGTTTTTCCATTAAAAAATATTCCCCTCTTCACTGATTTCCAGTTAAAGCCTTGCATTGAAAATGGATCAATCACCAATGAGGTGTTTATTAACATATTATCTTAAAGTATTCAGTTGGATTGGGTTGGGAAAGTCAATTTGAGTCTTTCATCACATGAAAGCTCTTCTATTATTTGTTGGCATCGAGATTTATATATAAAAACGTGGCGAAATATTGTATTAAAAATATATTAATAGAATTCATATGTCATCTCTAATAATTAGTGGAGAATATAAGGGGAGGCGAAAGATGGAAGGTAGAGAGATATGAAAAAGTATGGCTTGGATTTGTAAAGAAGGTTTAAAGTTCCTTTACATGTGGTAATTGGCATTAATGGGATAGGGATAATTATGTAAAATAAAACCTACTTCCAGTTTGCATGATTTTATAGTGGTAAATATCAAGAAAATGGGAGATATTGACATTAAAAAGTTGCATGTTGCAATAAAAAGAAAGTATTCTAGAATTGAAGCGGAAGATTTTGCTATGGAGATTTATTCATTATGGGAAGATCACCTCAGGGATCCTAGCTGGCATCCTTTCAAGGTAGTCAAAGTTGAAGATAGTGATGTCCACAAGGTATGCATTGCTAAAAAAACATGAGTTATTCCTATTAATATAATGAACTTAAAATCTATTCGGTATTTTTTGCTATGTCTGTTTTATATTCCTTCCCTTCGGTTTCGTATTTTACAATCTAATATGATTTATATGAATGTGGTTGCTTATGATATCATTGATGAGGATGCTGAAAAACTCAAAAGTCTAAGAGATGGGCATGGTGAAATGGCTTACTTTTCCGTGACTAGTGCTTTAATGGAGATGAATGAGTACAATACAAGTGAGTGGTAGGTACATTATACCTGAGCTCTTGAATTTCAAAGAAGGGAGAAAAGATAGACTATACGAAGGAGTTACATATATACTTAAGCAATGGAAAAAGATTAAACGCAAGAGAACTTAAAGGTTAGCAATAGAGTCATGTTTCATAAGCTTGATAGTATAGGGGATGCTATTACAATGTCTCTAATGGCCTAATTAAGATAGTTATATAATATATGTTGAATCAACATTTGATTACGCATCAGAAAACTAAAAGTACCATATAAAATCATATTGTTTAAGCAAATCATATCTCTTTTAGATGATCATTTTTATCCGTAGATATCGATTGCATACAGTGACTTGTATGTAGTCTTATTCTCTCTCCATTTAGAATCCCTTTTCAAATGTTTTTTATATTCCCATTATAGCCAGGTGTATTTGATTCTCCATTATATTTTTTGCGCTGAAATACTCTGATGTACTGCAACACATTTATAAATTTGACAAAATATCCACTTAGTTTCTCTTGTTAACCAAGTAGGTTCATCTGGAAGTGAACAAGTGGTTGGATCCACTTTGATTAAAATCCCCTTTGTCTCTCTTGTATTATTTAAACCCACCATTTACAAGAGGGTTTCTCTAGACGTGGTCGTTTAGTGAGAGTAGCCCAATAGTTAGAGTATTAAAAGAAATTCCTAATTTTGATTATTGAGATGACCCATTTGATTAGAACAAGTTTTGTTTAGTATTACATGTCTATACCAGGAAACAAGAGCTTATAGTTATTTTTTCTTCAATTTATATTATATTTTGTGTAAAAAGCATTGTTGTGTACAGTAAAAATCATTTTTACTATAGACAACCCTTTGAATATCTGTGTAAGTACCCTAAGCAATGTCACTGATAAGATTGAACATTGTTATATAAGTTCCCTTTTCTCCTCTTATTTATTCTCGTCGTAAATGCAAAATTTCATGTGAAAGACGATTTGGAATTAGTTGCTTGAAAGAAAGTTGAGGATTAGGGTAGATATTTTATACTTTGGTGAAAGTGAAATATTTTTCAACTTGTGTAAATTGAAAATATTGCACTTTTGCTCCCAAAAAAATTATTAGCACTCTGAACCAGACATGAGTAGTGAATACAAGTTATATTATAGATACATTTATGAGTTTGCAAAGTATATAATGAGTCCGTTTAATTACTTGTGTTGAACATAATTAGATACAAAAAGTTAATGCAATTGTCTATTTTTTTCTCTTTTAAATTAAATAATTATGAGGTTTTTTCTTACTCAAATATGGGTATCTGATTATGCAGGCATAATGTCCAGTTAAGTACTTTGCTCTGTTGATCAATGCGAACTAATTTATCTTTCCACACAAAGAAAATGGGGTTGTTTCTTTGCTTATTGATTAGTTATACAGTTTTTCTTACTAAATTAATTAAACTAGAACAAAGTACAAAGGTTTTTGGTATATTAAGATTGGTGGGTAATGTGATTTTGAGGTAATTTTGCAAAAAGATTATATAGGTTATTATATTTTCTTTTACTACACTCTAAGGGATGCATCTTATTTAGTTTGCCTAATTAAACTTCCAATGCAATAATAATAGTTGAGACCTCAAATTTGATATTTCTCTCGGCATACTGTCAATGACTACTTTCACAGAACATGTAGTGGTATATGTGGTTTGCTTACAAAAAAAAATGTAAACTATCTCAATGTAGATATCTAAGGCATATTTGAGATGACAGGGAAAGAAGAACTCGTGTGGATTTCATCTTGATCAGAGCAAACTTCGCCTGATAGTCAGTCCCATATGTCTGCTTTAAATATTTAATAAAAAGGCTCAAATCTGCCTTAAATATCTACATCGAGATAATTCAAATTTTTTCTGTAAGCAAACAGGATATACCACATACATGTTCTGCGAAATTAGTCATTAATAGTTTGCTGGGAGAAATATCAAATTTGAGGTCTCAACTATTATAATTGCATTGTAAGTTTAGTTATGCAAACTAAATAAGATGCAACCCTTGACAAAGTGTAGTAAAAGAAAATATAATAACCCATATAATCTTTTTGCAAAATTACCTCAAAACCACATTACTGTTGAAAATTAAACTTGTTTTTGAAATTAAAATAATTGGGCTATATTAGTTTGTATTTTTGGGTTAAATGTTTGGGTTGTCTAATTAGTTAGTATTGGGCCTCTATAAAGTTAGACCCATTAAGAGTGATATTTTGCCAAGAACATTCTAGATCCATCTTGTGTATTGTGGAGAGTGTAAGAAATGGTAGATAGATGTGGAAGGTTCTAGAGATTCAATCTTGACCCTTGATGTAAATTTAATCTCCACCATTCATTTGAGTCGGAGGATAGTATAAATAGGGGTGTTGTCTCCACATTTTGCATCAAGCAAAATTTAGTGAGTTCTAATAAAATAGTTCCTTTCACCAAATAGTTCTCCACTCTTTTTTCATATATTCTGCTCCCTCCCCTAAATATATAAACAACCTCTTCCAACAAAGTGGTATCAGAGCCAAGGTTCTAAAATGGCTAATGGTATGGTTCCTTTCCAAATTCCCCAACTCACCAAAGACAACTACAACCATTGGAGTATCAAGATGAAGGTGTTACTCGCTTCTAAAGATGTTTGGGAGATCGTTGAAAAAGGCTACAATGAGCCTCAAGATGAAGCCACTCTATCTCAAGCTCAAAAGGATAGATTAAAAGAAGCAAGGAGGACAGATCAAAAGGCCCTCACTCTCATTCACCAAGCATTGGATGAAGGTACATTTGAGAAAATTGCGTTTGCCACAACCGCCAAAGAAGCATGGGAGACTCTACAAAATTCTCATAAGGGGATTGAGAAGGTAAAGAAGGTTCGTCTCCAAACACTTAGAGGTGAGTTCGAGTCTTTGCATATGAAAGATTCCGAGTTACTTTCAGATTATTTTGCTAGAGTTTTGGCTATTGTCAATCAATTAAAAACTAATGGTGAAAATATGAGTGACACACGGGTGGTAGAAAAAATCCTCCGCTCTTTAAGTTCCAAGTTTGACTATGTTGTTGTAGCAATTGAAGAATCTAAAGATACAGATTCTATGGGAATTGATGAACTCATGGGTTCCTTAAAAGCCCATGAAGAGAGACTTAACAGGAAAAGTCAGGAGACTTTAGAGCAAGCTCTTCAAACAAAGCTTACTCTAAAAGAAGGAAGAGAATACAACAACGAACGGAGCCAAAGAGGAAGAGGCAGATGTCAATTTCGAGGAAAAGGCGGTGTGAAGTATTTCAACAATGAAAGGCAAAACTCATATACAGCAAGAGGACGTGGAAGAGAAGGCAACACGAGACCAAGGTACGAAAAATCTCAAATTAAGTGTTATAATTGTCAAAAATTCGGCCATTATGCTTCGGAATGCAGAAGTAATTCGACTATTGTGGAGGAGAAGGCTAACTATGCTGAAAAGGAAAAGCACAAGGATTCGACATTGTTATTAGCATACAAAGGAGAACATAATGGAGAAAGCAAGATGTGGTATCTTGACACGGGAGCAAGCAACCATATGTGTGGAAAAAAGGACATGTTTGTGGAACTTGATGAATCGGTAAAGGGCAATGTTACTTTTGGAGATGAATCAAAAGTGCCGGTGAAAGGAAAAGGTAAAATTTTGATTCGTATGAAAAATGGGAAGCACCAATTTATTTCAAATGTCTACTATGTGCCAAACATGAAAACAAATATCTTGAGTCTGGGGCAACTCTTAGAGAAAGGTTATGATATCCACATGAAAGATCATAGTCTTTCTTTAAGAGACCAAAGAATGAATTTAATTCCTAAAGTACCTATGGCAAGAAATAGAATGTTTTTGCTAAACATTCAAAGTGAAGGTGCAATGTGCTTAAATGCTTGCTTTAAAGACATGTCGTGGCTTTGGCACTTAAGGTTTGGGCATCTAAATTTTGGTGGCTTAAAATTATTGCATAACAAAGGAATGGTTAATGGGTTGCCTCCCATTAATCATCCGGATCAATTATGTGAAGGATGCTTACTTGGAAAACATTCTAGAATGAGTTTTCCAAAAGAGTCAATTACAAGAGCAAAGAAGCCCCTAGAACTCATTCATACTGATGTGTGTGGCCCTATTACTCCTTGTTCTTTTGGCAAAAATAGATACTTTCTACTTTTCATTGATGATTTTAGTAGAAAGACATGGGTCTATTTCTTAAAAGAAAAATCAGAAGTATTTTGTTCTTTTAAGAAATTTAAAGCACTTGTTGAAAAAGAAAGTGGTTATGAAATAAAATCTATGCGATCCGATAGAGGAGGCGAATTCACTTCTAAAGAGTTTGAAAAGTTTTGTGAAGAAAATGGGATACGCCGTCCTTTAACAGTTGCATACTCACCTCAACAAAATGGAGTTGCTGAAAGAAAAAATAGATCCATTTTAAATATGACTCGAAGCATGTTGAAAAGTAAAAGAATGCCAAAAGAATTTTGGGCCGAAGCTGTGGATTGTGCCGTTTATCTGTCAAATAGAAGCCCCACTAGAAGTGTGTGGAATAAAACTCCACAAGAAGCATGGAGCGGGAGAAAACCCGGAATTTCTCATTTGAGAGTATTTGGGAGCATTGCATATGCTCATGTGCCAGATCAAAAGCGGACAAAACTTGATGACAAGAGTGAAAAATACGTATTTGTTGGCTACGATTCACGCTCCAAAGGTTACAAGTTGTACAATCCAATCAGTGGAAAAGTCATCACGAGTAGAGACGTCAAGTTTTATGAAGAAGGCTCGTGGAAGTGGGATGCCCAGGAGGAAAACTATGACTTTCTTCCTTTGTTTGAAGAAGAAGATGAAGATAGCAGCAATGGAGAGTTAGAAGATCCTGTTACGCCACCTCCATCACCACCATCATCCACTCATGGAGATCCATCATCATCATCATCATTATCAAGTCAAAGTTCACATGAAAGAGCCCCACGTTTCAGAAGCTTGGATGAAATATATGAGGTAACTGAAAATCAAAATGATATAACTCTCTTTTGTCTTTTTGCCGATTGTGAACCTATAGGTTTTGAAGAGGCCATACAAAGCAAGAGATGGAAGGATGCAATGGATTATGAGATAAAAGCAATTGAGAAGAATGACACATGGGAGTTGACAAGTCTTCCCAAAGGGCACAAAGCTATTGGAGTCAAATGGGTGTATAAAGCCAAGAAGAATGCTAAAGGAGAAGTGGAGCGGTACAAAGCAAGATTAGTCGCCAAAGGATTTAAGCAACGGTATGGAATTGACTATGAAGAGGTATTTTCTCCAGTTGCTCGTCTTGAAACTATAAGATTAATTATCTCTTTAGCAGCTCAAAATAGATGGAAAATCCATCAAATGGATGTGAAGTCTGCTTTCTTAAATGGCCATCTTGAAGAAGAAGTATATGTAGAGCAACCCATGGGGTATGTTGTGAAAGGCAACGAAGATAAGGTGTTAAAATTAAACAAGGCATTATACGGCCTAAAACAAGCACCAAGGGCATGGAATAGTAGAATTGATCAATATCTTCATAAAAATGGTTTCAAAAAATGCCCTTATGAGCATGCCCTATACACAAAGGTGAATGGAAATAAAGATATGTTAATTGTTTGCTTGTATGTGGATGATTTAATCTTCACAGGAAATGATGCAAAGATGATCGAGGAGTTTAAGAAGGTGATGACAAGAGAATTCGAGATGACCGATATTGGGCTCATGTCCAACTATCTTGGCATAGAAGTAAAGCAAGAGAAAGAAGGAATATTTCTTTCTCAAGAAAGCTATGCAAAAGAAGTTCTCAAGAAATTCAAGATGAATGAATGTCAACCCGTAAGCACTCCCGTGGAATGTGGAACCAAGCTGTCAAAGCATGAAGAAGGAGAAATAGTGGATCCAACATATTTTAAGAGCCTCGTTGGAAGCTTGCGATACTTAACATGCACAAGGCCCGATATCCTCTTTGGAGTTGGACTTATCAGTCGTTATATGGAAACTCCAACAATAACACACTTGAAGGCTGCAAGAAGGATCCTTCGCTATGTTAAAGGAACGATTGACTATGGATTATTTTATTCAGTCTCTAACAGTGATAGTGATTGGGGAGGAGACTTAGATGACCGAAAAAGCACAAGTGGGTTCGTGTTCTACATTGGAGACGTTGCATTCACATGGAGTTCAAAGAAGCAACCTATTGTCACCCTTTCCACTTGTGAAGCTGAATACGTCGCCACAACAAATTGTGTATGTCATGCAATTTGGTTGAAGAATTTATTGAAAGAGCTTAACATACCTGAAGATACGGTTGAGATATGCGTCGACAACAAATCGGCGATTGCATTAGCAAAGAATCCAGTTTTCCATGACAGAAGCAAGCACATCGACACAAGGTATCACTACCTTCGTGAATGTGTGGAAAAGAAGGAGGTATAACTGAAGTACGTAAAGTCTCATGATCAAGTTGCCGACATCTTTACCAAACCACTCAAGCATGAAGTGTTCCACAAGCTACGAAGACTACTTGGAGTTGCAAAAATAAGTTTAAGAGGGGGTGTTGAAAATTAAACTTGTTTTTGAAATTAAAATAATTGGGCTATATTAGTTTGTATTTTTGGGTTAAATGTTTGGGTTGTCTAATTAGTTAGTATTGGGCCTCTATAAAGTTAGACCCATTAAGAGTGATATTTTGCCAAGAACATTCTAGATCCATCTTGTGTATTGTGGAGAGTGTAAGAAATGGTAGATAGATGTGGAAGGTTCTAGAGATTCAATCTTGACCCTTGATGTAAATTTAATCTCCACCATTCATTTGAGTTGGAGGATAGTATAAATAGGGGTGTTGTCTCCACATTTTGCATCAAGCAAAATTTAGTGAGTTCTAATAAAATAGTTCCTTTCACCAAATAGTTCTCCACTCTTTTTTCATATATTTTGCTCCCTCCCCTAAATATATAAACAACCTCTTCCAACAAAGTACCCATCCATCTTAATATACTAAAAACCTTGGTACTTTGATCTAGTCTAACTATTTTAGTAAGACAAACTGTATAACTAATCAATAAGCAAAGAACGCAAAGAATCAACCATATTTTGTATGTGGAAAGATGAGATGGTTCTCATTAGTCAACAAAGCAAAGTACTTAACTGGACGTTGTGCCTGCATTTTTTAAATGTTTACTCATATTAGAGTCGGAAATACCTTCATAATTGTTTAATTGAAAGAGAAAAAATAGAAATCTGCACTAACTTTTTGTATTGTTCAACGCAAGTAATTAAAACACACTCATTACATACTTTTCATACTCATAAATGTGTTTATAATATAATCTGTAGTAACCTCTCCGTGTCTGATTCATAGTGTTAATAATTTTTTTTGGAGCAAAAGTGCAATATTTTTAATTTACATAAGTTGAAAAATATTTCACTTTCACCAAGGTATAAAATATCTACCCTAAAAACTCAACTTCCTTTCAAGCAACTAATTCCAATTTGTTTTTCACGTGAAATTTTGCATTTACCATAAGGATAAATAATAGGGGGAAAAGGAAATGATATAACAATTTTTAATCTTATCAGTGGCATTGGTTAAGGTATTTACAGAAACACTTAAAGGTTGTCTACGGCAAAAATGATTTTCACTTTAAACAAGAATGCTTTTTTTGCAAAATATAATATAAATTGAAGAAAAATAATCGTAAGTTCTTATTTCATGTTATAGACATGCAATACTAAACAGAATTTGTTCTAGTCAAATGGACCATCTCAATAATCAAAATGAGAAATTTATTTCAATACTCAAAATATTGAGATCATACTCTCACTAACCGACCACATTTGGAGAAACCCTTTTATAAATGGCGGGTTTAAATAGTGAAAGAGAAATAAAGGGATCAAAGTGGATCCAACCACTTGTTCACTTCCAGATGAGACTTTTTGTTTAACAAGAGAAACTAAGTGGACATTTTGTCAAATTTATGAAATTTATAAATGTGTCGCAGTACATCAGTATTTCAACGCAGAATATGTAATGGAGAATCAAATACACCTGGCTGTAGTAGGAATGTAGACAACATTTGAAGAATGATTCTAAATGGAGAGAGAATAAGAATACATATAAGTCACTGTATGCAGTCGATATTTACGGATAAAAATGATCATCCAAAAGAGATAAGAAATTCTTATACAATACAGTTTTATATGGTACTTTCAATTTTTGATGCATAATCAAATGTTGATTCAACATATATTATATAACTATCTTAATTAGGCCATTAGAGATATTGTAATAGCATGCCCTATATTACTAAGCTGATGCAAACATGACTCTATCGCTAACCTTTAAGTTCTCTTGAGTTTAATCCCTTTCATTGCTTGAGTATATATGAAACTCCTTTGCATAGTGTAAGTTTTCTCCTTTCTTTGAAGTTCCAAAGCTTGGGTATAATGTTCGTACCACTTGGGTAGTACTCATTCACCGCCATTAAAACAAACATGTCAGAGAAATACCGAAAAGATTTTGAGTTCATTAAATAATATAAATAACCTTTCACTACACCAAAATGGGCAAATTGTCACCTTTCAGCCGGCCAGTCTTGTCAAGGTCATTGATCGTGACAAAAAACACGCGTTTTATGTCACGGTCATTGACCTTGACACGACCGTGACAATATAATTATCACGGTCATTGACCGTGACAATTATTGTCACGGTCAAAGACCTTGACACGACCGTGACAATGTTCGCAGCAAAAACCCTATCCCCCTTCTTTTTTCCCTCCCGCGCCGTTCCCTCCATCTCTCTCTCTATACTTTCAGGTCCATTCTCTCTCTCTCTCTCTCTCTCTCTCTCTCTCTCTCTCTCTCTCTCTCTCTCTCTTCCATTTATATATATATTTGTGTGTATATTTATGTGTGTATGTGTATATATATATATATGTGTGTATGTGTGTGCGTGTATGGGGGGTGGGGCAGGGTGGGGGTAGGGGGTGGGGCGGGGTGGGGCAGGGTGGGGGAGGGGGTGGTGGAGGGGGGCAGGGGGTGGGGTGGGGTGTGTGTGTGTGTGTGGTGGTGGAGGGGGCAGGGGGTGGGGTGGTGGTGTGTGTGTGTGTGTGTGTGTGTGGTGTGTGGTGGTGGACGGGGTGGTGGAGGAGGGGAGGGGTGGTGGAGGGGGGCAGGGGGTGGGGTGGGGTGTGTGTGTGTGTGTGGTGTGTGGTGGGGGAGGGGGTGGTGGAGGGGGGCAGGGGGTGGGGTTGGTGGGGTGTGGGTAACTAAGCTCACGACATCATAGTAAAGCAATAAAATACATTTCTAAAGGAATGTTTAATTTTTCTACCAATAATAAAGCAATAAAAATACATCTTTTTGAATATAATAGTTATACTTATTAAAAATACATTTTGAATAACCCATAAACTCATCGTTGGCTCAATTCCATTTTGAATATAATAGTTATAATGATAATTAAATATTAGGGCTCAAGTTATTAGATAAGATACTCACATAGCGCTTTTGGTTAGGGAATGCCAACACCCTAGCAATTTACGTATTAATTCCCGCGTTCCAAAACATGGTACACTTCCGTTCCAACACATGAAAATTAACACATGAAAATTTGCTTTTTTAAGAGGAAAAAGATAAATTATAGTGAATTTATAATGTGCTAAAATCTAAGAATAAACTGATAAGGAGGTTTTAAGAGAAAATCCTAAAAGGCTAGGATATACTTATTAAAAGTGTTTATATACATAATTCTCATATAGGAAATATAAAAAATGAATAAAAAAACTCTCATATCTTGAGAATATTAGAAGATATTTATTAGAAGAATATTATAAAAAATGATCCACGTTTCAGGTAACATTAGGTAGGACCCTATGTTTTCGTATTGTATTTGATGTTATAAAAAAAATCATTTCACAAACACAAAAGCACCCTATTTAAAAATAATTGCATTTGATAGTTCATTTTAAATTCATAAAAAAATCTACCAACATTGTTGTTGTAAATACAACAAATTCTTGATCACAAAAAAGCCTTCAGTTCTTAGTATTTTATGACTAACATCTTATGATTTTGAAACAAAGAATACATACCTTGAAAGATGCTCACAGTACTCGCTTTAGTATCTTCGAATTTGAGATGAGAAAGCACTTGTTGATTATAAAGTGACTGTAAACAAGACAGATGAACTATGAGTTAACTATTATCGTAACCATAATAAGATAAATTAGACCTAAACTTAATTAAATCTTACATATAATTTAAACAAGATCCCAAACATGACTCCCACATCGGGAGGGGGAGGGGGTGGGGGTAGGGGTGGGTGTGGTTTTGAATATTATTTACATTCAAAATAAATAATTGATAATAGTTGGATAATAATTGGATAATAATTGATATTTTCATTCAAAATAAATATTTCATTAAAAAATATTGGATAATAATTGATATTTTCATTTAAACATAATATAGACGGAACATTTTTGAATGAAATATTTATAGACGGAATTTACACATACGTTATAATATCGGAACATTTTTTTATCTGTACTATTAATTCAATTAATTGTACTAGGTAAAACGAAATGTGTACTATTAACATTTTTTTTTATCTGTACTAATAACATTTTTTTACAGCAAAAATGTCTCCTTCAGATGTTAGGACGAAGATGATGATGCTGTTTATGACGATGTCGTCTGGGTTCGGTGGTAGCGGAGGCGACGAGAGCTCCTCCGCCCCTAGGCTCCCCAAATATGAAAAATTTGGGATTACCGTCGAAAACAAGTCGGAGCTTTTAGCGAGATCCCTCGAGCTGCTAAAGACGGTCATCGGTCCGGGGTTTATGAGTTGGAAGGAGGTGCCGTATGAGCTCAAGATAGCTGTTTGGGCGGCACTACAGGTAATATTTATATGAATATTTCAATTTATATTTATATTTATATTTATATTTATATTTATATTTATTCACAACTAACATTGTATTTGTTGGACAGGAACAATTCAACTTGGATCCAAAGCTACGCGATTCCGTCTTGGAGCAGTTGAGGGAGCAACACAAGACGTGGAAGAAAAATATGCGGACACGATACTTTGGAAAAATACGAGAGTCCATTTTACAAAGGCGCGGATCCGTCCCGCCCAAGGAGCCGATCTCATTGGCACAATGGCAAAAGTTCATTGACAATGAGATCGAGGATCGACAATTGGCATCTCGCCAATCGGGGAGAGAAAATCGGGCTAAAAAGACGGACGTGCACTACTCCGTCCGGACCTCTTACGTTGAGGTGGAGCATAGGATGCAGGTAAGATTTAATTTATCTATAACTACAGAAATATATTATTGGATATTATTTTACTTTGCGGGGCCGATACTAATTTTACTTTACTTTATTTTATTTCAGGGGGTAGGGAGTGGGCCAGGGGGTAAGCCACATAGGCTCGATACTTATGTGGCTCTTCGGACGAAGAAGGGGAAGGACAAGGAGGTGTCCCCGAGCGTCGCGGCCACGATTGTAAGTAATCCGACAGTTTAATTATTGTTAATTACGTTATAATTTTTTAGTTTACTTATTTTACTAATCATATGCTTTTTGTCGTTTTAGGCAAAGCTTAAGGAAGTGCATGAGTCGCAGTCTGATGCCGACAAGGCATCTTTGTCCACAGACGCACTCAGCCAAGTGCTTGGCTCTGATCGCAAGGGGAGGACAAGGGGAGTGAGCTCGCGGGTGGCCAAATCTAGGATCATCGGATTGGAGACGAGCGACACCGGCTTGGCTCGAACGGTGGATTCACACGACGCGAAGTTGTCCCGTTTGGAGGCGACGGTCCAAGATATGTACGCATTCATGAAGCGTACGTTGGGTGGAGACCGTAAAGGGAAAGGGAAGGATAAGGCGGTGGAGGAGGAGGTGCGGGAGAATGAGGCGCAGGATGATGAGGATGTGGACCTCGCTGCTTCATCACTGACACGTTCGTACTTCGACGATCCACTTCCCTATTTGACACCCTCCAACAGACCATTGTCTACAATTGGTTGGCCGAGCATGTTCATATTGGACGTATTTGATGGCCAGCGGATAGGGCGGGGGTTGAGGGACCCGAATATCGTCGAGAGTGGAATAGTCCATGGACGTGTGCTTTAAGAGATGGAGTCACGGGTGCTCGTCACGGATGTCATACCCGGGAAGGAGAACTCCCTATTGTGGTTGCGCAAATAATGCGGCACGACGTATATTATTGGGTGCGTCAATTCGTATGTCGTGTGGCCTACTCACCTCCTTAGTTTTATCCAAGACATGTAGTCACATTATTTTCAAGTTTGTCCATTTTAATTATATTTGGATTATATCGTCATGTATATTATTTTTACTTTGAATATTTGGATTATACTGTCATGAATATATATTTGCATTATCTTTAGTTTGTGTTGGATATATGATGTTTGGAACAGGTACAACGTTGCTATAACAGGTACAAATATACTGCTGGGCAGTGGCAGTGGCCATACTGCCCAGCAGTTTTTTTTTTAATTCTGCCCAGAATTGTCACGGTCAATGACCGTGACAATTTTTTTTTAAAAAAAGGTCACGGCTTTTTCACGGTTATAAACCGTGACAAACGTGTCACGGTCATTGACCTTGACACGACCGTGACACAAAACGCGTGTTTTTTGTCAAGGTTGTCAAGGTCAATGACCGTGACAAAAAAAGTTGTCTCGCCTCGAAATCTCACGGTCATTGACCTTGACAAGGTGGATTTGTCAAGGTCAATGACCTTGACAAATGGGCAGATTTGGTGTAGTGCTTCTTTTTTAGCAAAGCATACCTTATGGACATCATTGCCTTCAACTTTAACTACCTTGAAAGGATGCCATCTAGAATCCCTGAGGTGATCTTCTAATAATGAACTAAACTCCATAGCTATATCTTCCATTGAAATGTGCAACTTTTTAGTGTCAACCTCTCCCATTCTCTTTATACCAATAAAAGACTAGGGACCGTGCCCATGTATATCTATGTGTTGCCTACATACCTTTGAAGGTTTTGAAAATTTCATGAGTTTTATTTTTAAAAGGAATGTTTTGAGAGTATAAAGTCCCACGTAGTTATGGGTTAGGGGAAATGAAGATTTTTTTAAGAATATAATGGGGATGAGAATAGAATTTTTTGAGATGGTCCAGAATGATTTTACACGCCATTTCCTCTCCATCGAGATCTGTGAGCATAGCAGCGTCGCCTGACATGATTTTCTTCACAATGTAGGGGGCACTCCAATTTTCTTTGAACCCCAGATGGGTTCTACAATCTCTTTGAAGTAAGGTCTCCTTCTTGGATACCGCAATCCTTATCTTTTCGATTGAATGATCGCTCTATCCGGTGATGGTACCCTTGTATGTGATATAGAGCCTTAAGTCTCTTTTCATCCAAGAATGAGAGTTCTTCATAATAGCTCTGATGCCAGTCTTCTTCATTGACCCTACTTTCGAGCATGACGTGTATGGAAGGTATTTCTAGCTCAACGGGGAGGACTGCTTCCATGACGTATACCAGATAATAAGGGGTAGCCCCTACAAGTGTTCTGATAGAAGTGTGGTGGTCCCAGAGGGCTTCTAGGATCCAATTGGTCCAGTCTCTACCACTTTCGATCATCTTGCTGATGATCGTTTTGAGGCTTTTATTGGTGTTGATACCAAAATTAATCTGCTAACATGGACCAATCATATGAAGACATATGGCAACAACAATCACTTTCGAGATGATCACACGCTCCGAGGAACAAGACTACAACGAGAAAGACTAGTTCTCCGAGGAACACTTCTTCCCCGAGGAACTCACACGCTCCGAGGAACAATGCCTCTCCGAGGAACTCTTGAGTACCGAGAAGCTTAGGCGGTCCGAGCTGCATCTCGAACAAAGCATTAATAGCTGGATAACCAACATTTCAACTGGTTCATTAAATGCTTATCATTTAGACGCACACGTTTAAGGAGCATTAAATGTATTACCCTTTCATATGTATATCATTTAATGTATTACCCTTTCACATTACAGCCTCAGGGATATAAATACATTGTATAATCCTCATTGCAAGGGATCCCGGATCCAAACCCTAGAATCGAGAGAGGAATTTCTTGAGAATTTGTAATCGAGAATTCCTAAACATTCAGCAATAACACAACAGTGGACGTAGGCCATTCTTATAAGGCTGAACCACTTTAAAAATCTGTTGTCTCACTTATTTATCTGTGATTGAATAATTAGAGTGATCTAATTTTTTACATCAACAGATTGGCGTCGTCTGTGGGAAACGACTGGTAATATCATTTTTCATCAAAATCAATACATTACTAATGGCTGATATTCCTGAATCCAGCAATCGAAACGCTGTAACCCCTCCAAATCCATCTGCTCCGCCAATTATTCCAGATCTGACTGGAATAATGTCAAATCTGGCTCAGGGCCACACCGTCATGCAAGAAACGATGCGACAACTCATCTAAACCCTCCATGGCGGTGCATCAACCCATTCCGGACCACAAAGCATTCAAAGAAATACCCGTGCGCCTTCTTCGTGTACTAGGTGTACCAATTCATATCGCAATGAGGAGTCTGAAGATTTCTCTTATCAACATGGGCGAACTTCGTCCGTGCGAGCCACAGATACTGACCAACGTGTCACTCTTTCCCCAGAAAGAACCAGCGCATTAGAAAGATTAAGTAGAGTTTCTCCTTTCGACCGATTAGGCCCTAGGAGGAACAAAAGTCCTCTTAATGCAGCGTCGAGGAGCTTTCGACGACCATCAGATTTAAGGGAAGGATCTGCCCAGTCGCTACCAGCTGCTCGTCAAGATAGATCCTGTGATCGACCAGTTGCTCGTCAAGATAAATCCCAGGAAGCCACTTCAACGCGATCAGTTGCTCGAACCAACAGGCCCGAGGAAGGAAATGATGCATGGAAATGATCTATTCAAAGGCTGGAGGATAGATTAGGGGAAATGGCTAAGGCCAAGAACCCTCTACAACGAACCTTTGTTCGAGGAACACCTTTTGTCCAGGACATTGTTGATTTTCCAACACCATCAAAGTTCAAAGCACCTGTTATGACTCCCAAGTATGATGGGAAGACTGATCATGTCCTTCATATAGAACAATATCAAGCTGCTGCCGACATCTATGCTGTCCCAGACGAGATGAGATGCAGGGCATTCTCAGGAACTCTTACCGGATCTTCTCAGATATGGTATAATAATCTTCCTCAGGGTAAGATTTTAACTTTTCTTCAACTGGCCGAGTTATTCATTGGAAATTTCTACTTTGGAGCAAAGCCAGTTAAACGAGTAGCACATTTGTTAAGTTTTAAACAAAAGGCTGGTGAGAGTATCAGAGATTATATAACTCGTTTTAATAACGAGAAACTCAAAGTCATTAATTATGAGGAGAAGACAGCGATTACTGCCTTGATGAGTGGACTACTGCCAAACAAGTTGTACTACACTTTGGCCAAAGATCCACCTCGAACCATGTCGGACCTGATAGGAAAAGCGTCTAAGATTATGAATGTCGAGGAGGCTATGGCTGCTAAGAAGAATATGGAAACCAAAGAAACCAAGGTGGAAGGTGATAAAACTAAGAAAAAAGAACATAAGAAAAATGGTGGTGACAAACAATCCAAAAATAGGTCGTCATGGGAGGTCTTGAGAAAATTTGATAGTTACACACCTTTGAAGGCAAACATCAACCACGTTTTAGAAGTAATCAAGAACATCGAGGAGTTAAACTGGCCAAAGAAAATGAAGGCAGACCCTGACACGAGGAATAGGGAAAAATATTGTGAGTTCCACAAGGATCATGGCCATATGACCAAAAATTTCATAGCTCTTCAGAATGAGATTGAAACGCTCATCCGACGAGGAAAGCTAGCAAAGTATGTTGATCGGGGTGGCGAAAGAAGAAACAATGACCGAGCTAGAGAGAGGTCTAGATCTCCTCGTCGAGCAGAGGAGAATAAGAAGAGAAACCATGAAGTTGATCCAGATGATGACCCCGATCTTCCCAAGAAACCAAGACAGCCATAACGAGATGTATTTTCAATGCGCTTTGGGTCATGTGATTGTAATGTTATTACAGGAGGAGATGTAGGAGGAGGAGACCTTGCTGCGGAAAGAAAAGCTTACCTCGGTGAGGCTCAAGCTTCCTCGTACATTCAGTGAATAAATTTAGCTGAGGAAGATCGCCCGAGAAAGGTGAATAATGAGAAATTGGTCATCGGTTTTTCAAAAAATGACCTTGCAGGTGTTTTATATCCTCACGATGATCCGCTGGTAATCAAGATGAGAATAAAGGAGGTAATGATTTCAAGAGTGTTGGTCGACAATGGTAGCTCGGCAGACATCATGTTCTACTCGTGTTTTGATAGTTTAAATCTAAAGCTATCTCAACTGGAGCCTTACCATAGACCCCTCATCGGTTTTGCTGGTGAGAAAATATTTCCACTTAGGACGATCAAGTTGGATATATTCATTGGTACGTGGCATGCTTGTCGGACAGAAAGAATACGTTTCTTCGTGATGGATAAGAATGTCCAATCATCGTACAATATCATCATGGGAAGAGTAGGATTGAAGAAGTTCGAGGCTGTACCATCTACAGTGCATCAGTGCCTAAAATTTCCAACAAACTTTGGAGTAGGAATTGTGAAAGGTGATCAGAAAGTAGCTCGGGAATGCTATTACTCATCCACAGAGCAAGAAGAACGGGAAGAATCAAAGAAAAAGACTACTACTTATCAAGTGGATGAAGGTGCAGAAATTGAAACATTGGATCCTTGAGATGAGTCGCAACTCGTGAAGGGTCAAGTGGTGGAAGCTACTGAAAACATCATTCTGGACGACGAGCACCCTGAGCGAACTACTCAAATAGGTTCATCGTTGGAAGCCTCATTAAAACAAGAATTGATAACTTTCCTTAGAAGCAGAAGATAAACTTTTGCGTGGAGTCATGAAGACATGCCTGGGATAGACCCAAACTTCTTATGTCACGAGCTCAATGTGAATAAGGAGATCAAGCCTGTGAAGCGAAGAAGAAGAGTATTCAGTCCCGAGAAGAATCAAGCTATACAGGAGGAAGTCGAGAAGCTCTAGAAAGTTGGTTTCATTGAAGATGTTAAATATCCAGATTGGTTAGCTAATGTGGTGATGGTAAAGAAGAAAAACAACAAGTGGAGGATGTGTGTAGACTTCACCGACCTCAACAAAGCATGCCCAAAGGATCACTTTCCATTACCCCGAATTGATCAATTGGTGGATGCTACCTCGGGACACGAGTTGCTGAGCTTCATGGATGCTTATTCTGGCTACAATCAGATCAAAATGAAACCTGAAGACAGGGAGAGTACTTCTTTCATTACCCCTAGGTGAACTTATTGTTATAATGTTATGCCTTCTGGTTTGAAAAATGCAGGTGCGACATATCAGAGGCTGATGAACAAGGTCTTTGGTGAACAAATCAGTGACAATATGGAAGTCTATGTTGACGATATGCTGACGAAAAGCAAGAAAGTTGCCGATCATCTAGTTGACTTAAGTCAAACTTTTGATCAACTAGATAAATATCAAATGAAGCTGAACCCGACGAAGTGCATATTTGGAGTACGAGAAGGCATGTTCCTCGGGTACATTGTCAATCAACGAGGCATTGAAGCAAATCCTGAAAAGATCAAAGCTCTATTAGGGCTGCGATCTCCAACAACGAAGAAGGAAGTACAGAGTCTCACTGGACGAGTAGCGGCACTCAACAGATTTGTGTCACGAGCAACTGATAGATGTCTCCCATTCTTCAAGACACTCAGAAAAACTTTTGAGTGGAATGATGAATGTGATAAGGCTTTTCAAGACTTGAAGAAATACTTGGTAGCACCACTACTGTTGTCCAGGCCGATGATGGGAGAAAAATTGTATTTGTACCTTGCAGTATACGAGAATGCAGTTAGCTCAGCATTGATCGGAATGGACAATGGAGTACAAAAGCCAATTTACTACACAAGTAAGGCCTTCCGAGGAGCAGAGATCAGATATCCAAGGCTAGAGAAATTGGCATTGGCGCTGATTGAGGCGAGTAGGAGAATGAGGCCATACTTCCATGCTCATACGATAGTAGTATCGATGTACCATTGAGACAAGCCCTTCATAATCCAGAAAAATCAGGGAGATTGATGTACTGGGCAATAGAGCTTGGTGAATATGATATAATTTATGAACCCCGATCATCACTAAAAGGGCAGGTTGTAGCAGATTTCATAGAGGAGTTCACCTATCCTGATACCCCCGAGGAGCAAAAGTTGCTCGCTGGTTAACCTGTGGATGTTACAGGTTCAACAAACACAAGCTCAGACCAATTCCGATTGGTAAAAGGGCGTATGGATGTTACAGGATGTGATGCAGATATAGTTGTGAGGACTCCGAACGAGGAACAAGAGTTGCTCGCTGATCAACTTGTGGATGTTACAGGATCAACAAACACTAGCTCAGACCAACTCCGGTTGGTAAAAGGGCAAGTGGATGTTACAGGATCATTAAATTCGAGCTCAGACCAACTCCGGTTGGTAAAAGGGCAAGAAAAGATGATCGACGAGGAGCGAGAAAAATCCGTGGAGGATGAAAGGAAACAGCAAATATTTCAGCGAGGAACTCTGACTGATCAGAAATTTGAAGACGAGTTACCTATATGGAGGCTATATGTAGATGGCTCATCTTGCACTGCAGGATGTGGCGCGGGGATAGTTTTGAGCACTCCGGACGAGGTCGACATGGAATACGCCTTGCGTTTCCAATTCAAATCTTCTAATAATGAGGCTGAATATGAGGCGATGATTGCAGGACTTAGTTTGGCAAAAATTATGGAGGCGCAGCAGGATATTGTTTTCAGTGATTCTCAATTGATAGTAAATCAAATGTTGGGAGTATATGCAGTTAGAGGAGAATTAATGATCAGATATCATGCAAAGGCAAAGGAGCTGGTGTCAGAATTTGCCGCTATTCAGCTGGTCAGAATACCAAGAATGGAGAATACGAAAGCAGACGCCTTAGCTCGACTAGCGTCAGCTACTCGCACCGAGCTACGATGAACAATCCTAATTGAAGTGTTGGCTGGTCGGAGCATAGATGAAGATATGATGATGAACTTTATTACCCTTGATTTAGGACCATCTTGGATGGATCCCATCAGGGCGTATATCGAGGAGGGAGAATTGCCAATTGACAAGCTCGCAGCCAAGAAATTGAAGTTTAAAGCTGCTCGGTATGTATTAACTAATGGTATTTTATATAGACGAGGAATTATGGCAGGTTTGCAGAGATGTGTACATACCTCCGAGGTGAAAGAATTGATTGAACAGATCCATGAAGGGTCCTATGGAGCACATGTAGCAGGTCGGATGCTTTTGCAAAGGGTGATGACGCAGGGATACTACTGGCCGACGATGATGGCTGATTGTATAGCCTATGCCAAGAAGTGTGATAAGTTCCAGCGCTTTTCCTCCATCCAAAGAACTCCACAAGCATTGTTGACACCCATAACTTCCCATTGGCTATTTTCCATGTGGGGAATTGATTTGGTTGGGCCACTGCCAATGACCCGAGGAAGGTTCAAGTATCTCGTCGTCGCAGTGGATTATTTTACTAAGTGGGTAGAAGCTGAGCCACTCATTGACATGACGTACGAGAAGGTGTACCAATTTGTTTGGAAGAATATCATTTGTCGATATGGTCTTCCTCATGCTTTCACCACAGACCATGGAACACAATTTGATAATGAGGAGTTCGCTGCCTACTGTCATCAATCAAATATTTTGAAGGTCGACTCAGCACTAGGCCATCCTCAAAGCAATGGACAAACTAAAGTGACAAACAGAATGCTGCTGAACGGTTTGAAGAAAAGATTGGATGATGCGAAAGCAAACTGGATCAACGAGTTACAATCAGTACTCTGGGCTTACCGAACTAATCCCCGAGTAGCAACTGGAGAATCACCATACATGCTGGCGTTTGGAAGTGAAGTTGTCATACCTGCCGAGTTGGGCCTCCCAACACACAGGGTACTGAATTTCAATTCCCCTGTCAGCGACTTAATGAGAAGGCTGGATTTAAACATGCTTGAGGAAGTTAGAGAAGAAGCAGCCATTAGAAATGCTGCTTACCAGCAGCGAACATCTTTGTTCTACAACAAAAGGGTGAAGAAGTGCGATCTTAAAGAAGGAGACTATGTGCTGAAGAAAGTAATTCAAAAGCACAAAAAAATGGAGGCAAACTGGCATGGACCGTACCGAGTTACAGAAGTTGTTCGACCAGGAACTTATCGAATAGCAACTTTAGAAGGCGAGGAGTTTAAGAATGCATGGAACGCAGAGCACCTGCGCAAGTATTATCAGTGATGTATATGTAACACAGTTCCATCAGTATGAATAAAATGAAGATTTTCTGCCAAAGTCTCTCCTTTTATTGAGAATTTTTCGGGAAATACTAGTGTTACACACTACTCGGCGAAACTCGGTAAAGCTCAGACTGCTCAGCAAAATATTCCTAAAAATACCAACCTCGGTTAGTTAGGAAGAGAAATATTCCTAAAAATGCCAACCTCGGTTGGTTAGGAAACGAAATATTCCTAAAAATTCCAACTTCGGTTGTCTAGGAAACGAAATATTCCTAAAAATGCCAACCTGTTTGGCTAGGAAACAAAATATTCTCGCAAATGCCAACTTATGTTGGTCAGAAGGTACATATATTCTCGAAAATACCAACTTATGTTGGTCGGGAGGTAAGATTATTCCAGAAAGTGCAAAAGTTGCTAACTATGGCTAGTCGGGGATATAAACCCACTAACTATACTTGGTCGACAAGAAGAATTTATCGACCTTGGTTGGTTGGACACATTTTATGAACATTTACCGACATTGGTTGGTCGGAAATATTTAAGAGAAAAATCTACCAAGTATGGCAGGTCGGGGATAAAAACCCACTAACTGTAGTTGGTCGACAGGCAGAATTTAACAACCTTGGTTGGTTGTAAACATTTTAAACATTTTTATACTCGTGACTTTATTATTAAGTGATCGAACAATATTATTGAAACTTGAAACTTTTTAATTATTACTGAGTTGGTCGACAAACAACACAATATTGTTATCTTTTTAACAGATATGATAAATATAAAGTGTTTGATAAGACAATAGCAATCAAAATTTGCAAACAAAAATGAAAGTCTTTCATTGAATTCAAAATATATTACATTGATAATGAAATTACAGTTACATTGATATGTATACTAACTATTACATAAAAAAATCCTATTCTACTGGTCTTTTCCCTTCAGCTTTTGACACAGGTTCCTCGCCAGCAGGCGGATCATTTAAAGACTGAGAAGAATTGATGAAGTTAAGGTCCTTCAACATCCTGACATTCATCACGGATGGTCGATCTAAGAGATGCTCGGGACGAGATACCTCGATTTGTGAATGTAAATTGTAGTCACCGAGATACTTTGAAATTAAGCTCCGAGGAATGGCCCGAGCAGGGATCCATTCCATGTCCAAATTGTAGGGTGGTACAGGCAAGACGAGCAACCCGGGATCATAGTAGTCCCACAGATAATGGCCGTGTTCGAGCTTCAACACACCTAAGGTATTCAGCTAGCCTTGCTTGTAGCCCTCATTGTTGGCATTCTGGATATGATCGTCCAAGTGGAATAGTGCTTCGTTGTATCCAGCCATCCAGAACTCCCTGGGCTGTTTGTGGAACTGATATGTTAGCCTTTCTAGCTTCTCGTGGAGATTCTTGATGAAAAGCTCCTTATTCTCCAAGACTGACTCCTACGTGGAGAGTTGTTTTTCCAGGTCCCTAATATTCTTTGACATATCAGACAAAGCCTGGTTCTTCGCTATTAATTAGAAAGCCTGGTTCTCTAACGCAGACTGAGTTCTCTGTTCCTCGACAAGAACCCGAGCCGCTCTTCCTCGTCCCCAAGGATCTCTTCCTCGTCCCCGAGGAGATGTGTAAGGGCCCGACCTCTTCAAGGTGTCCAATTCATCCCTCAACTTGGCATTCTCAACCTCTAAGAATGAAAATCCCTCGTCAGTCACTGGGATTAGGGCTGTTGAAGAAGAAGCTGCAGACTTCAATTGTGATAGCTCTTTTTGCAAGTTGTTATTCTCTTGCTCCAGTAGCTTGGCAATCTGTCTGCATTGCTCGACCTCACCCTTCAAAGTTCTCTCCCTTACATCATACCCAGCAAAAAGCTTCTCGTAGCCCTTGTCAGCAACAATCAGCTTGTACTTCTTCTCGTAACTCTCATGCAACAAGGCAGTGGATTCTTTGTATTGAAGCTGAAGGTCTTCAAGGGTTCCTTGGAGATCCTCGATCATTTCGTAGTAATCCACATTATTGGCCACCACTCGATCAAGCAGACACTTCAGGTACTGATATGCTTCCACTGCCTGTTCTGAAGCATCCTAGACAAGGATGTCGGTAACTTATGCAGCACTCAGGTCTGTGTGACCAGCCTTGAAGTACTTATTACATTATTGCAGAAACTTTGTATCATGGGCAGATAGCAGTTCCATCCTGGCCAGAAACTAGTAGAAAAAGAAGAGCAATCATCAATAAGAAATATAAGCAGAGTATGAATAGAAGATGAACAACAATATGAAAGAAAATTCAAGTTTTATTAGATCATAAAGTTAAGAGTTACAAGTTTTGGATTACATTTGACAAAAAAGAAAAATATAAAGATAAGCTCGAACAACACTACACCTTTTCCTTATCTCCCAAAACCTTTTTGGGAGGTTGGGAAGAGGAAGCAGGTTGCTCGGAGGAAACCATGGGTTGTTCGGAGAGCACCAGCTATTGCTCGGAGGAAGAAATAACTTGCTCGACAGCAGACTGGATGGCTAAGGGGTGATCTCCCATCACCATAGAAGATTCCTCTGAGGCAGCTTAGTCCTCTTCAAGGTTTTCTGGATTTGGAGGGGGACCAAGGATATGCCTCTGGAATAGCTAAGAAGATTCGTCGACCTTCATTTCCTGAAGGGCAGCAACCCATCCATCCCTAAAGTACTTAAGAATGCCATAGTCCACTTGCGACACCATGGCAGCCAACCCCTTATTCCACCCCTTGTCCCAGCCAGCGCTGAAGGACTTTTTCACAGCAGCTTTTCTCTTCAGCTTCTTCGAGGAAAGCATCTCGAACAGAAGGTTCTCAGCAGTCTTCAGTTTGATCTCAATCTCCTCCTTCTGCCGACCTACTTCCTGGAGCTGGTCCAACCTTTCCTCAACAACTTTGAGCTTATTCTCAAACTCCCTTGAAGCTCTGAGCTTCTCTCCAAGCTCTTTATTTGCCTTCTCCAAGGCAGTCTTTTTCTTCTCCAACTCCTTGGAGGCATCAACAGCTCGAGCTTTTTCTTGCTCGGAGGAGGCAAGCTTCTTCTCCCAGACAGCTTTATCATCAGCATATTTCTAGCGAGAATCTGCCAGAGACTTAGTAGCTTCTTCCAGTGCTCCCTCCACACTGGACGAGGAGCAAGAAGTCTTAATCGCTTCATCCTTCTTCAGGATTATATTGAAGCAGCTCGTCAACTGTGAACAGAAAAAGAAAGAAAGTTAGAAAGAGAAATGACAAAGGAAATATGAAAAGTTCAAAGAAAAGAGACTTACTGAAGCAAGGTGACGAGCAGCTAAAGAAGTAACCATGTCATGAGTAAGGTTATCTTCAGTACCTTGGACCTCGGTAATGGTCCAGGACTTCAACGAGCTCATGGTAGAGCTCGGGGGAACAAAAGTGGGAACTCCAGTCCCAGCAGCTAGGGGCTGAGTAGTGGTGTCAACCAAATTGACCGAGGAGCTCTTTTTCAGCCTCCTCGGGAGAACAGGTACAAATTCAACCAAGGAAGAATCCTTGGTCGGTGATATCACAATTACCTCTCCAGGAGCAGCAGAGCTGCTCGGAGCCACTGCGGGCTTCTCGACAACTTTAGCAGGAGCAGCTGGAGGAGCTGCATCAGTCTTTTTTGTCCCCTCCCTTGGGACATCAATCCTACTCCTCTTTGCCTCACCAGAATCGGAGGAAGTTTTCTCAAATAGGGTAGGAGGTCTTCTCTTCTTCATCCTTACACTTAAAGGAATATGGGATTCAGGCGATGAGCTGGTGGAAACTGGTACTGGCTCTGACTCACTTATCACTGGACGAGCAGTGAAAGAAGTGGTGTAGCTCTTGTACTGGAGAAGATACGAAGCCGACCTAATGTGCTCGTCGGAAACACTATAATGCAGACTCCAGATAAGTTTCAAATGCCTTATATTGACATCTGCTTCTTTTGGGCACTTTCTCTTGTTCTCAACTGCAAATAAATAAACATTGTTATCAGTGACATATTTCATCAAACATAAAATAAACATGATTTCAAAATAAATAAAATGAAATAAAAATAACCTATCCCATTGCCATAAGGAGGGCATCTGGGACCCTCGTAAACCTCATCTCCAGTTAATGGAGGGTGTTGCCAATTTTTTATGACAACCCCATGTTCAAAATAATCCCTATTGGCATCAGGGAGATTGATTACTAGGGCTCTATTTAAATAAAAAATATTATCACTAACTGCCCATCTATAGCAGCACATGATTTCTTGAATTCCTATACGAGTTCCATACACTTGATTTAATCTATGCACCCCATTAACTATTCTCCATGTGTTGGGGGCTATTCGTGCAGGAACAACATCAAAGTACTGACAGAATTCCAGACATAAAGGATTTGGTGGAAAAGAAAATCCACACTCAGCAAAAAAGAGATTGGGGAACCAATGTCCCTCAGCCAAATTGAAATAATTATAAGGCTCAGAAATCTCTTCCAAGACAACCCAAGAGGGAGTGGAAAAATCAGATCGAAATTTTTCAAGAGACTCAACAAGATAAACCATGATGATGAATAAAAGAAATGAAGAAGAAAGAAGAAGATCTTACAGAAAAAGAGTAGAGTTGTTGACAACGAACGATGGAAGAGATGAACGCACAAGAGAATATAAGACAATGAAAAACTCAAAGATACAGATTTGAAAAGTAGAAGACGATGGGAGTGTCTGTGAAGTTTAAATACCTGGCCTTGGGAAATGGTGAAGTAATGATTACATTACCGATGGCTAAAAAGATGAAAAGTGGCGCAAGAATCAAAGCGGGCAACAGCGGCTAAAAAGACGAAAAGTGACGCGGGAACCGAAGCGAGCAGAAAAGTTCAAAAAAGCATGATTCTACGAATTTGGAAGGAGAAAATAAACACAAGGGAAACGCTCCTAAAAATCAGAAAGACTATTTAAAGCTACCATATTCCGAGAAGGACTGTTCCATACTCCTCAAATTTCGAACTATGAAACATTGGAGGCTTCTATTGATACCAAAATTAATCTGCTAACATGGACCAATCATATGAAGACATATGGCAACAACAAGCACTTCCGAGATGATCACACGCTCCGAGGAACAAGACTACAACGAGGAAGACTAGTTCTCCGAGGAACACTTCTTCCCCGAGGAACTTACACGCTCCGAGGAACAATGCCTCTCCGAGGAACTCTTGAGTACCGAGAAGCTTAGGCGGTCCGAGCTGCTTCTCGAACAAAACATTAATAGCTGGATAACCAACAGTTCAACTGGTTCATTAAATGCTTATCATTTAGACGCACACGTTTAAGGGGCATTAAATGTATTGCCCTTTCATATGTATATCATTTAATGTATTACCCTTTCACATTACAGCCTTAGGGCTATAAATACATTGTACAATTCTCATTGTAAGGGATCCCGAATCCAAACCCTGGAATCGAGAGAGGAATTTCTTGAGAATTTGTAATCGAGAATTCCTAAACATTCAGCAATAACACAACAGTGGACGTAGGCCATTCTTATAAGGCTGAACCACTTTAAAAATATTTTGTCTCATTTATTTATCTGTGATTGAATAATTAGAGCGATCTAATTTTTTATCAACAATTGGCATCTTCGACATCACCATTAGTTTGGGGTTGGTAAAAAGAAGATTTGTCTCTGAATTTTATACTCATCGACCAGTTCCGTGACCTCGGCTTCTAAGTGGAGTCCATTATCTGATACTAACTCATAGGGAACCCCATATCGACAAACGATGTTCTTTTTAATGAATTTAGCCACTTTATTGGTATTCAACACAGCGTATGAATCGACTTGGACCTATATCAAGAATTAGTCAATGATAACACAGATGAACTCATGCTCATTAGAAGCTTTGGGAGTGACCTTCCCTATGATGTCTATGCCCTAGGTGGAAAAAGGACAGGGATAGGTCATATTGTAAAATTCTTTGGGAGGTATGTGTTGGAGATTGGCAAATTGTTGGCACTTTAAGAATCTTTGAATATAGTAGTGTAATCTTGAACCATGGTAGTCTAGTAGTAACCTTGATGTATGATCTTCTTGGTAAGCATATAACCATTCATGTGGGCCTCGAATTCCCTAATATGGATCCTCTTCATCATTCCTTCAATATCATCCCCTACTACACAATGTAAATGGGTTCTATCAAAGCTTCTCTTAAAAAGAACTTAGTCACAAATGATATACGCAAGTAGTTTACGAAGGGTTGCACGTTCTTTCTTATCTACATCTTGGTGATACCTTCTATATTTGAGGATGCATCAAATGTCATCGTAATATAAACCGACCACGTCGAAGTCTTCCTTAGTAATGAGATTAATGTGGTAGCAGTGAGTGGGCACAACTTGTTTCTGAACCAGGAAAGGGGCCATTGTTATTGCCTCGGGCATATTGACCATATCGACTAGGGTTGCAAGGGGGTTAGTTAGACTATTCTTTGCACGAGGAAGGTATTGGAAGGTGACATCTTTGACCTTGGAAGCTAAATCTTCTAGGTGGGCATCAAAGGATAGGAACTTCTCGTCTTTGACTTTCCATATTCTGATGCTTTGGCTGGCGATGGGAGTAGAGTCCCCATATATGTTTATGTGCTAGATTCCTCTCTCGAGGGAAATCGTAAGGCCTATAGTGCATGACTCATACTCAATCATGTTGTTGGTGTAAGGGAATTATAATTTGATGGATATTGGGGTGTGAGAGTCATTAGGGGCGATCATGAGTATCCCAATATCGTACCCTTTCTTGTTGGCAGCTCCATTAGAGAACATCTTCTATCTAACATCCTCCAGATAGGTGTAGAGAATTTCTTCATCTGAGATTTCAGAGACCCAAACATCGTTTCCTTCCATGGGACAATCGACAAGGTAGTCGGAGATGGCCCTCCCTTTCATGACTTTTTGTGTAAGATACACAGTGTCTAACTCAGCTACCAACATCAACCAATGGGCCATTCGACTGGACAAAGTGGGTTTCTCTATCTGGTACTTGACGGGATCCATTCGGGATACTAGTCTAATGGGAAAGGAAAAAAATGTAGTGCCATAACTGTTGTGTGACCCAAACTAGAGCGACGCATGCTTTCTCCAAAGAAGTGTAATTGATTTCATACCCAACCAGTATTCGACTGGCATAGTAGATGACTTTTTTCATGTGGGATTATTTAATGTATTGGGCTAGCAAATCACCTACTGCGGTATCCGTGGCAGTAAAGTACAAGATAAGGGGATGAGGGGGAGACTTAACTACAAAGGCATGAACACCATAGGTTGGGTGAGGTCTCGCTTAATTTGGTCAAAGGATTATTAGCAGGCCTCGTTCCATAATTTAGTTTACTCTTTACGAATAAGTTTAAAAATGGGTTATTAAATAGAGGTTAATTGGATGACGAACCGATTGATGTATTGTAATTTACCCAGGACAGCTCGGATTTCCTTCTTCATCCGGGGTGGTGGCATATCAAGTATGGATTTTAGTTTAGCAGGGTCCGCTTCAATTCCCTTATCACTGACCAAGAACCCTAAGAGTTTTCCTTTCATGATGCTAAAAATGAACTTTTGGTGATTTAGCCACATTTGATACTGTCATAATCACTCACAGAACTGTGGGAGGGCAGGAATATGACCTTCCCAAGTCTTGGACTTAATGATCATGTCATCCACATATACTTCGACCTCTTTATAAATAAGATCGTATAGGATGGTTGTGGTAGCCCTTTGGTAAGTAGACCTTGGATGTTTTTGAGCCCGGATGACATGACAGTGTAGCAGAAAGTTCCCTATGAGGTGATGAAGGCGGTTTTCCCTTGATGGTAAGGGTGAATCTTGATCTGGTTATATCCGAAAAATCCATCGACAAATGATTTGAGGGCGTGTCTAGCTCTGTTTTCCACGATCATATCGATGCTCGGTAATGGATAATCATCCTTTGGTTATGCTTTGTTCAAATACTGATAGTCAATGAATATGAAGGATTTTCCTCCTAACGATGCGAATGAAACCCATTTTCAACTATTTGACCACTTCGTCCTTAACTTTGAGTGACCATTCGATTTGGAGTTTTCTTAACTTCTGCTTGATTGGTTTGCATTCCAGGAATGTCAGGATTTTATGCTAAGTTATGTCTGGGAAAATGTTGGACATGTCATCATAAGACCATGCGAAGACGTCCATAAATTCCCATAGTAATTATTCAAATTTTGCCCGCTCATGCTCGTTAAGGGTGGATCCTATCCTAATCTCTCTCTAATGGCTACTAGAACTGAGATTAATAACAACAGTCTCATCATCATTAGTTTTAACATAGTTATGTTGTTTAGTATTTTCCTTATTGAGATCAGTTTAGAATTGTTCATTTATAAAGCCATCATCATCAAAGGTTTGATTAGAATCAACACAATTAATGTCAGGCACAACAAGATACTCAAAATTCCCGTTTATTTCATTTTCAGGGAAATAACATGGAGAATCTCGTCAAAAGTGGTATCGATTACATTCATATCAGGAAAAAGAGAAACAAAAACAGGTGTAGAGCCTTCTTGAATAGGATAAACAACAAGGTTGGGTTGAGCTTGAGAAGGCTGGACTAGGACGTCATGCATGTTGAGGAGCGGCATATTAGTAACTGTGATCTGGGTGGATGAGTCCGACAAAGAGGAATCTGAGTGGATCAAGTAGAGACTCAGCCCCAATGTCTGTAGGTCGAAGGATTCTTCAGAGTCACTTCCCTCAAAGTCTTCAGTGATGGTCACAGGTTTCTTAGTGAGAGGTTGAACTTCATGCTTACAGTCTTCGACCCAAGTGTTACTGTCTTAAAAAAAGATCTCCAGCCCTGGTTTCATCTTCTTCTCAATAGGATCATACCATGGTTCTGATAATCCACAAAAGGGAAGTGTTCACCCACCTTAATAAATCTTCCGTTCAGAGAGTCTCTTGAAACATTATTTTCATTCTTTAGGATTCTTTTCGATCTTAGTCGATGGAGTGAACTGAGTTCAGCTGGTGAAGGCTAATAACCCAGGCCACGTGGGGAAAAGGCCTCTTTCAAGACTACGGGATCAAGGATTCCTTATTGGCGTCACCTTAGTCCCATTTCGGGCATGAAGTGCATCTTCTTGAACATCTGGATTACATTGACATTGGTGTGAGGGTTGTGATCTCGACATACTCGGTCTTCAAAGTGGTCTCCTGCTAGGATGGGGAGTGGGTCGATCTTAAAACCAGGTAAAAACTTGTCATTGGTGGTCGCATGTTGAATCTTTAATACTGAATTGCTGGTGCTAGCACTGTCTGTACTGTCACCGTCTCCCAAAATGGTGATGACCTGACCCTTGACAAAGAACTTTAGTTTTCAATGTAGAGAAGATGATACTTCTTGGATGCTGTGGAGCCAAGGGATACCAAGAAGTAGGATAAAGCAATCAGGTATATCGATGACTTGTAATTTCTTCAGCGGATTGATAGGTCCAGCCCCTAGTATGAGTTTTATGGAATCCATTACTTCTCGACGAGTATTATTATAAGCGCACAGGGCGACAGAGGTGGGAGTGAGATCACCGACTTTCAATCCCAAACAGTTGAAGGTTCTGAGTAGACATACATGAAGAGCAGATCCATAGTCGATAATTGATAGTGGGAATGTCTTTTCAAAGACTTGGATGGAGATGTGTAGGTCATAGTTTTGATCAAAACCGAACTTAGGGATTTATTCTTTGGAAAAGGAGATGAGCCTGAAAGAGGTCAATGATCCAACCATATTCACGGCTTCTTAGGGAGTAGTAGAGGAAGAGACTATGGGTCCTGCGAGGAGCTTTATTACGGCATTTCAATTAAGTTGAGAGGACATGAAGACTCCCTATAAGGTTATAATGGCTTGGATTTTCTTGAGTTGATCAAGGACTTTACTTTCTTTAACAGTCATTTATGGCATTAGAAGTTCTTCAACAGTTCCCTTTCCTTTATCTACCCCTGATTAATAGGGACTTGGGTCTTCGTAGTATCGCCCTGATCTGGTCATATGGTTCATAGAGGTGGTGAAGAATAAGAACCTTGTGGCTTCATCTACTTTGGGCTGAGTGGACACTTTGTCGATTTCTCCCAACAAATCCTCAAAATAGATCATTCCACACAAGATGGAAAATATAATGGCTTCTTTATGACTCGGTTCAGCATCTGAGCTGTCAAAGTCATCCCCCATATCCAGTGGCGACAATGTCTTCCTGCCAATAGTAATCAATACATTCAACAACCTTTACGGCTTCATCATATAAGTCTTCGCACTTATCGAAGAACTGAAGGAGTGAAGGGCCCAACCATCCCTGAAGTTTCTAAGCAGTGAGTAACTCAGAGATGCTACAGATTTCCTCCGTCTCGCGAAACTTGTCATCCATGATTTGTACCACATCATATAGACTGACTTTTTTAACGGGCACCACCCATTCGCCTGATTCTCGATCCCAGTTTTGGGCTTCCATCAACAGGATGCTGAATTATTTTATAGCCGATGGACATTTCGATGGGTAATTTCAGCCTAAACTCTTGGCGTTGATCTAGCAAATCGAGTAGTTCCATGCCTCCTCCCTCAGATCGGGTCTGGATGATAATGCAAGCCCATGTAAGGAATGACAGTGCTTGATCAACGAGGCATTTAGGGTCTAGGAGAAAAGATGAGCAAACCTTGAGAGGTTTGGGTAAGACTATGAGGATGATGGGTGCTTTAATGGGAACGATCTGGGTAGAAGGTTCAAACTCCGAGTTTTTTTCAAAGAAGATGGCATTTGTTCTGGTTCCATGTATTGGAAGTGGGTTGTGCGTGGTATTGGGTTAATGATTAGTTACGGAGTGATCATACCCCGGTCTATCAGGCTTTAGATCACATTTCTGAGGTGGAAGCACTAGTGGGTGGTGTGACATGCGGATTGGTGGAACTCACAGTTGGAATCGGACTTGAAGTTTTTAGGGAGTGGGTTTGGTAATGGATAAGGTTCCAAAGGTTTGATGAGATTTCGGGCTAGCAAGGCCTGATAAACTTTGGACAAGGGGAGCATGGAGCTCAATGTACTCTTTTTTGGCATGATTAAGGTGACTTTCTGGTTCCCAAGAGGTAGCAGGTTGTGATATGTTATTAATGGTTGTTAGTGAGGCATTAGTGGGCTTATCATAATTCTAGGGGTAAACTGTTCGATCATCTTCTTCGGTTCAGATTCCACTTTAGTGATATCTTCTTCAATTTACACATTATCCCCTAGGAGGGCTCATAAGTGTGGGTAATATTGTGCTCCTATGGATGCGTAGAGATGAGACAAGAAGTTTTTCTTCACAGTGCTCACTTGTTCCTCTTTGGAGGTCCTTTTAGTCATGGTGGAAGCTTTTTCTCTCCACTATCCAATAAAGCTACTGACTGATTCCCTAGGGTTTTCCTAGAGAAGCTATAAGGCTCTGCATGTGACCTCTAACTCTTCATTGTAATTGTACTTAGACATGAATTCCTGGGCAACATCTTCCCAACTACGAATCGTGGATTCTTCGAAGGACATAAGCCATCGGAGAGCATTTTCTTTCAATGTCTCTGAAAAATCTAGGACATTATCTCTTTGGAGGAACCAAGAAGAGTCATGGCTAGGTGATAGCTTCGTAAGTGCATAATCAGGGGCCCACTTCCTCATAAATTCTTGATGTTTGGCATCTTGAACTTCTCTGGTAGTCCGACTTTGGGATAAGGAGACATGTGGTTGTAGTACATGTAGTTTCTGAATATTTTGACTTAGTCAAAATTCTTTGACAATAGTTTGAAGGCTTTCTCGACTATGTTTAGTTCCTTTTCTTTGGGATCCACGAGTACAGGAAGATTAGCCCCTGGCTGGGCATGGCTCGAAATCGAGAGCTGAGTAGGTGGTGGCCCATTTGCAGGTGGGCCCATAGAATGAGGAAAAAGGACCTCATTTTTATGAGCCTCGAGAATTTGTGCTCAGTGTCGCTGCATTTCTTAGACATCGGTTTTAAGGTTATCAATCTTGGAATTGAGTTTGGAATAGGATCGCCATCACATCTCTCTGCACATTTGGTGTTGGCCTGTGTTTTCCATCAAGAGCTTGTGGAGGAATATCCCAAATTAGGAATAAGTAACAGAAGAATTAATTGATCTTTGGGGCGGTTTAACTGAAGACCGAAGCCAAGAGGAAGTAGGCTAAAGTCAGGTATGTGATCTACTTGAGAGGGAATACGGTTCAAAATTATTTTTGAAAGAAAGAGGGAGAATTTTTTTGTATTTTTGAAAAACTAAGGCGAAAGTCTTTTTGGTATTTGGGAAAAAGGAGAAAAAGGGTTTTGTTATTTTCAATTTTTGAAAAGGAAGGAAAAAGGAGAGGATTATTATTATTATTATTATTATTATTATTATTATTATTATTATTATTATTATTATTATTATTATTATTATTATTATTTATTTTTTTTATTATTATTATGTTTTTTCTTATATTAGGTTTGCCTAAATGCAGGAAAAAATGTCAGACAAGACTCCGAAACTTGGAAAATCGGGTTTAAAATTGTAAGACACGGGTTGACTTGTTTCCAGGCTCACAGATAGGGTCCTATTTTTAAAAATGAGCGAAATCCATTAAAATTCGGGCGGTATGCTGACCCAAAATTTCGGCAGAGTTTCACAAGTTAACCGAAAAACTAATTATGAGTACCCTAAGGTTGATGCCTATATGAGGTTTGTGCACTTGCTAGGTTAGTGAAAGTGTTCCCCCCTTTGGGATAACTTCCACGATATACCTCTTGCCTATAATGACAAACATTCATCGATACATGTGGACAGGCCATTTGATATACCTGAGTGTACGTGAATTGCCTCACAATATATACTCGACGTACGTGAATGAGTTCCCTACTATATACCTGTCGTCGTGAGTTCGATTAAGTGATAAGATGCAGAAAGAACCGTTTGATATACGTCGGAGGTCACGTCCTAGTGAATCTGATACCCATCACAAATTGACCCCCAATACGGGACATAGTTTTGGTCAATATTGCCATGCTATGGTGATGTAGTGTGCAAAAATGCATATCTTAATTAGTATATAATGGAGAGATTTTTTTATTTGCATGCTAATTAAAGAGAGTATTACACTAATGAGGGAGAATATACAAGTACTATGAAAAGTAAATCTAGTATGGAGCATGAAGACTATACTAAGCATAGTGATAAGGAAGCATGGGGATATATACAAGTGAGTGAGACATATGTGCAAAGCGAATGACATGAGAATAGTGTGAGTGATCATGTGAATATACACAAGTGAATGTGTGTTCTAATGAGACTATACATGGATTAACTACAAGTTGGGAGTGAGATGTGTAAGTGAGCATGAAGATATATACAAGTGACAGGAGTGTGGGTGTGTACTAGTGAAGCTAAGCATGGATAATCTAAGTGGTGTGTGGAGCTTGTGAGTAAAAGTGAAATTATATACAAGTGTAAGTGTGTGAAGTGAACGTGGAGAATATATACAAGTGTGTGAAGTGTATACGTGAGTGAAAAGTGACATATACATGACAAGGGAGCATGGTAGATATAAGCATGAGGTAAATATACAAAAAATAAGTAAAGGAGTAAAGGGAACATACAAATGGGAGCATATGTACACATGTGGAAAAGTAGGAGAGCAATCCATGTAGAAATAGAGTTTAGTCCTCTAATAAAATTCCCCAACAGAGTCTCCACTATGGCCATTCTAGGGTTGAATTCCCTGTGGTGCACATGCGGGGTAAACCCTTTTCGGGGCGTCGGCCATCGTTATTGTGAGCGAAAATGTGTTGAGATAGAGTTGCGAGTCTATTTTTCTTAAAATAGGCAAAAGAATTTTGCCTCCTCGAGAGAACACCATCTGATGCTTACGAAACCAAGTAGTTTGAAGGTTCGGGGACTAAGTTATGGAATATGAAGGTGTTAGGCACTTATTCCGCCCTTTTGGTCTCTCATAGGAAAATGTTAATCTTTTCCTTTTGGACTCCGTGACGTGTGTGTACATGTGTATAATATAAATGGTGGAGAATTGAATCATCCAACTCGCGTCATGAATATGGACGGAGTGAATTCATCCAGAGGAGGGGTCCCGAAAATAATAATACAAAATATGATGTAAGTGTTTGTCCAATCACAAGTCGTTATGAAAGAGAGAATGTGTACATCGGACGAAACACAAGCATGTAAGAGTATGAAACTCATAATATATATATATATATATATATATATATATATATATATATATATATATATAAAAGAAGCATATAAACACGAATAAGGGAGGACTCAAATATTGGGATTGTCTGAAGAAGCCTACGTAAACTATGGGCCATCATAGTTCATGTAGTTTGAAAATAGCATAGTGGTAGAGTTCAACCCATAAATCAACATGGGGGATTTGTCTTATGTGTATGTGGAGAAAATGTGCTTTCAGAGAGAGAGCGTGTGAAAGGGAAATACCGCTTTCGAAAATTATGGATAAACCCTCCTTTTCTTCTTTTTTATTTTTTTATGAAAATAGATTATGTGCAAGTACCAATAGTAAAGAGTGGATATTAATGGATATGATGTAATGAAACAAAATTACTAAAATAGAAATATGATGATTAATACTAAAATGGAAAAAAACTAGAGAAGGGGATGGAGAAATATACCTCCTTATGAATGCTTGTTGTTGACCTTAAGATGTAGATATGCTGATCTTGAAATGGTATAGAAGTGGTATGAAGAGATGAGGTGGATTACTAAGTGAGGTAAGAAAGTGATGGAAGGGAATGTAGGAAAATGGGCTATTTGGAAAAGGGAAAGGCTTTGAATTCGAGAGAATGTTCTCTAACTTGTTGAGAGGGGTATCAAGGGGTTTGGGGTGTTCCGAGTGTTTCTTTCAAGGTGAGATCATGTCCTATACTTATAGGGCCAGGGGGTGCCAATCGACAAGGTCCTTGACCTTCCTATCGAAATAGTGCCTCAGACACCTTATCGATAGGTAGGGTTCCTATGGTGTTTATATGTAGTCTGGAACAGGGTTTTCGGGAAAATGGGAATAAAATGAAAACCGTAGGTCCAAATTGCATAGGGTGGACCATTGAAAATAGAATTTAGAGCCCTTTAAGAATCCGTTGAGCCATTCTCGGGTCCGAGAGTTGACTAAGGTCAAACGGAGCCCAAAAGCGCACGTTGGTCTCCATGCGAGAGGTTTTCAGAGGAAAATGGATTTTTCGTCCGAACCATAAGGTCAATTTACGCACGGGATGGACCGTTGGAAAGGTATTCATTAACCTTAAATATTTCATTCAGTTTAGTTTGGTTCGAATAGTTGACCTAGGTCAAACAAGGTTTGGACGCGCTCAATAGCCCTTCGGAGTAAAACGGGTCATTTATCCGAACCGTAAGGCCGATTCATGAACGTGACAAATATTTAAAAGGGGATTCAGATCCCTTTAAAGATTAATTGAGCTTCGATCAAACTGACGAGCTGGCCAGAGTCAAACGGTGCCCGTTGGCCTCCGGAGCAATACTCTAAGTAAAACGGATCATTCGTTTGAACCATAAGGCCGATTTGCGCATAGGATGGACCCTTAGAAAGGGGATTCAGAGACCTTCAAAGATTTATTGATCTTTGCTGAAGCGGGAGAGTTCATAGGGACTGGGAGTGTCCCATGACATCTAGATCGGTACTCAGAGTATGACCTAGGGATTTATGGTGGATGAACGAGTGTTAGGAACCTAAGGAGATGCTTAGGCGGGGGGTCTTAGGATTGGGTGTCTATGGTTATATATATATATATATATATATATATATATATATATATATATATATATACACACACACACACACACACACACAGACATACACACATTGTGTATATGTTTTGTTGTATGTGCATGTTATCGAAGTTTAAAGTGAGAGAGAGAGAGAGAGGAAAAGGGTGGAAAGGTTTGCATTTATTTAAAATGAGGGGAAAATGGATATTCTATAATTTCTTGTCAAAGTTTAACGGGTATTTGGACGAAGTCCTCAATTTGAAATAAATTACATCTTAAATTTTTCTTCATTTCGTCATTGAGTCACATGACTTAATACAGCAATAACAGTCCTGAATTGTTGTATTGTACCCTTTAAAATCCTTTATATTAGTAAGATACCTAAATTGAAGTGGATTCGTTTGTTCACTAACACGAGCAGTAGTCTCGGTGACAACCAGGTGTTAAGAATTTGTAATCTACAAAAAATAATTTATTTCAGTTATGAAAATGTAAAGTCTTAAATTGTGATTTTAAAAAGTAGTTATCTACTTACCTATTGAGATGGAGCCAAATAGGCCTGTTAATGGGTCGGTTCTGGACCCAGACCCGACCCTGACCCGATTCGTCTAATAGGGTCTGAGCATATATTTTTGGACCCGAGACCCAAAGACCTGGAAACATGAAAACTCGTTTATTACACGGGTAGGGTCTAGATCTTATATAAAACCCGGCCGCGAAGACCCGACCCGATTTGTACATTCATATATATATATATATATATATTAGAAATTTATATATACTTATATTTATCTTATCAATATAACATGCAAGTATTATATATAAAAATATATATATTTATGTATATAATAAATATAAGTAATATATGTTTTATTTATACTAATCATATACTATAATACATTACAAAATATTTTAATCTAAGTTTAAAAAATAAAGAAAAGGGATAAAATAAATATAAATATAAAATAAATGTATATATTTGGCCAGACCCGGACCCGGACCCAAACCCGAAGACCTGTCGGATTCGGATCTGGATCCAATATTGTAGACCTGATGAACACCCGAACCCGAACCCTAACCCATTGAAGACCAAATTAAATGGATCTGGACATCCTTAAATCCGACCCGGCTCTGACCCGTTGACAGGCCTAGAACCAAATAGTGATTGATTGTAGTACCACTACAAGTTGAAGTTTGTTGGTTTCTTCTGATTATTGATTGGGTGGAAAAATAGATAATAGTGTGTACATATTAACCTGTTTAGATACAACGGAAGGGCAAGTCATCTTGTTTGTGCGTATCAACTAAAACTAAACTTCTAAATGATCGAATTTGTCCTAAAATTCAGATTGAATCTCACATCGTAGTTGCTCATACTCCTTTTCATTATCCTTCAACCACTTAGTTCCATGAACATCAGTTAGAGATGGTCCATGCCCATAATATCAACAATAATCGTGTTTATCAGGTCCCAAGACTTTATAAAATATCTCATCTTTATGACTCACGAATTAAGTACAATTTGGCGAAAGTTGATATACTTTTTGCCTCATTTTTAACTAAAATGAAACAATTCTTATTATATAAAACAAAAATTATAATCATTCATTCATAAAACGAAAACAAAACAAAAATTCCAATATTTCCCGCCCACTAATTTTAGATGCTTCACATATTAATATCATGCATAATTTTAACTTTCATAAATAATAAACTTATTTAATTGTTAATTTATTCGTCATTCGTGTATGATATATATTATGCTTTTAACGATATGATACGATCTCATGCATGTTGTCTTTTATAATGGTAGATAAACAGAATAATATTTTTTATTAACAAGTAAAATCACATTGTTGGGATTTTCTAAGAAAGAAGGGAAGGGACATGGATGATATCTTTGTATCATTGCTTTAGCGGAATCCTTATTGATGGCTGAGACACCGTTCCTCTCCTATGATTTGATGTAAACATCAACCAACGAAACCTTTTTCCCATGATCAACCCCTATCTGCATAAACCTAATGACTCATAAGTCATTACATAAATTTGTTTGATAACATAAAATAATATTCACAATAAAAATATTTTATAAAACACCTTATGAGCAATATTCGCATGACTCTTTCTTCCGAAGGTATGTGGTGTTCTTTGCTTCTTACTAGTTCGACCATTTCTTCGACTCGTTTTTTATTACAAAAATATATGTTTAACTTGAATTCATACAACTTTACTACTAGTAATATATTCATACCCTTACCTCACGAGTTCCCCAATATTTAACAACTCGTGCTCTAGCTTTACTCCAGGTGGACAAAATTTCCATCTCTTTGTCGGTATCAAAGGCATGATAATGTTTCTTCACCTTTTCTTTTCAATTTTTCTATATCTTTACAAACTTCTTCGGGCGCATTAGTATTCTCCTATATAATTACAATGTATAGAAAAATAAGTCATCTACGATAAATATGATTTATCTTAAATTTTGTTTTATCATTTTCAAAGTTATGATTTTATTGACTTTTTTGTGATTGAAAAGATAATCCATACATAGTGACTTGTACCTAAAGAATTCAAAATTTTCAAGTCATGTGCCACAATTCATGGTATCATTTGTTTTTATCTTCACCTCTCACCAAATATTTTCCTTGTATCACCAATCTTTGAAAGCCAATAGTAACCTGTTCAACATCGGTACAATATTAAATTAGTAACATCTTACATCGATTAAATAATCATCTTTAAATTGTCAAGAGATAACATAAAATATTGCAAAGAGTATTCTAATAAGAGTTGTGTTATACGAAAATTTACTAAAGAGACTTTACATGTTCCCATCACGATCTAAAAAGCCTAAATAGGTAGATAATCTATTTGCGGTATAGAAATTATTGAAGTGAAGTACTAAGTGTTTTCCTGTATAACATAATTCACCAACTTCGCAATGCCTCTACGTTTAGTTGCATGTATTGCTGAAACTGAACTATAAAAATGAAAACATAGGTTAAATTCAATCTACACAATTAATTAAGCACATATAAATCAAATAACTTTGAGTACATTTTTCATGTGAATGGTCATATTGGTTATGTAAAGGATCACTCTCTGTTGAGCTACTATCATCTTCACTGCCACTTGAGTTTGCTCATTCAGTCGAGTTGGAGTCCTAAGGGGAATGGGAATTGGGTTGAGATTGCATCTCAAATGGTGGTTGGATATTGGATTGTGAAATGTGCCTGTGAGAGGGATTTACTCTGCTGTTGCGATTTCATAGCAACCTGCAATAATAAAAATTCAACAACGAGTTTACAAAAGTAATGTGTGATTTTAAAATACCGTTTATTCCTAAAGAATATGTAGTAGTTCAAATTTTAATCATATCCGAGTCTGACCATAACACGATTCATTACAATACGATCAAATAGATGAAATAGATATTTTTTTATTTCAATTGAGAAGAACAATTATGATGGCCAATTTTGTGATCACATTAATTTTTTTTATTATAATTCCATGTATATATGGTCCACAATTGCTTATCAAATGTGTTTCATAATTTTCTTAATGTCATTCAGCTTTAAGACCAAAATTTCTTACCATTTATTGCATCGAGCCCTGTCATCTGGATTGATCATTTATATCAGCAAGAGAACCATCTCAAATCCGGCTGCATATGGCTTAATCATGGGAATGTCATTGTTTATCCAAGCCAATATGCTCTAAATTTGTGAGGTACAGAACCCTTTTCTAATTTCATGCGTAAATAATAATAAAATATGTATATGTGTGTGCGCGCGCGCGGTTTCACACATTTTTAAGGAGTAATTAAGCTCACAATCGCAAAGGATGGACAATTCTCACTATTGTTTGCCTTTAACCCAAAGGTCCAATTTTCATAGCCTACTCCACTTAGTTTGCATATGTATGATGGTGAACCACCACCAACTACTTCAAGAGCTTTAAGTATATTTTTCGAGTGACCAATTTGACAAGGGACCTGTAATGTTAAGGATTGCCACCCAGAACTCCTTTAAAGAACCAATGGAAAATTCCAAGTGAACTCTACGTGCCCCCCACCATAATTCATTTGGGGCTTATAAGTTAATAGACAGGAAAAATATGTGTTCTCCTTCAAATTATCACTCTTTTTTGCTAAGAACTTTAAGCTTCTTGAGAACAAGGAAGAAAGTGGATATATACCCATCCAACTCTCTTGGTGAGACTGATTCAAGGAGTCAAAAGATAACTCAGATTCAATACGCAGTTCTTTTCCACTTTAGGTGCATGTTTAAAAAGAAAAATTAAAGAATTAGAGTCGAGCATAGAGAAATCAAAACAAGAATCCATAATTTGCCCTGCATCTGTAGTTATAACTGTATTCTAGAAAATAACATTTTTAGGATAATCGTTACTGTAAGGAAAGAACTGTGATGAAAGGGCCAGGGCAAGCACGGTAGTGTGCTGCGAGAACCGAATAATTGTTGGATAAATTCTAATATAATATAATATTTTAATTATATTATTGATGTTTTATTTTTAGTTGTTAATATTTTATTATATTAGTGGTGTTTTATTTTAAACATAGTTTGGTTTTATTTTAGAAGGTAGAAACATGAGCGAATGAGTGTGAAAGATATGAGAGTGCTCAAAATTCCATATTGTCCCACATTGGAAGAATACTACAAAAAGTAGTGGTATATCAACTAAAGGACAACTAAGATTCTTAGTTGACAAGTCAAATAAGAGGTTATGATCCAATGCATCGCGGTGGTGCTTAAGCACCACCAATCGCGACACGCGGCACGCGAAAGTGTGATTGGACGACTTAGGGCGCATTGCGCGCTTTGACGCGCACTTGGCACTTCGCTTGGAGAGTGGGAGACTAAAGTTTTGACGAGGTAAAATAGATCAACGGTGGTGATTAAACGATCCGATCAAAGGGTTTAAAATCCAAAATGACTTGATTTGAATCGTTAGATGAACTCGTAGCATTTTGTGTAGGATATGTCCATTCACTTACGATGGGATGCCTAATCAGAACTACTAGATCAAAGCTATTCCAAACAGGCACGATCCAACGGTTGCTGAGTCACTACATGAAGAGTTGTGACTGTTGAAGAACAGTCATAGAAATGGCTATAAAAAGAGTTCCAAGCCTCTGTTTTGGACACCGAAAATTGCTAATTTCTCCTCTCTCCGTCCTCTATATTTTGTCATTATCATATTACAAATTCAGAGTGTTCTCAGTTTGATCAAACAGTACATAGTTTGAATAAAACAACTGTTCATACACTGCATTGTGTTCTGAAGGCAGATTCTACAAAACCCATAGTGTACTCGCGGTTCTGTCTCAACCGGATTGGGAGAAATTTTGCCTAAAAGTAAGCGTTCCTAGAACGTGCCTTGCAAAAATTAATTAATATATTTCGTTCTTTTCATTAAAAAAAAACTCCAACAATAATAGATGACTTGGCTAACTAATGGTAAAAGACTGGTAGAAGAGGCCCCATACAAAAAATAGTTACAAGTATAATAACTGTTGCAACTAGAACGTCGGGTATGAAATTACCAAAACCTTGTCGCATTGATATTTGTGAAGAGAAGCAAAAATGGCATAAGAAGGAATATGGCAATAAGAATACTGTGAAGTACCATAGTTTTCTTTCTTGTTTATAATTTGAAGAACAATGATAAATGGTCAAAGAAAACAAGTCTCTCCTCGTTGAATATATTGCCAGTGACTCTATGAGATTCTCGTTCATGGGAATTTATTAACTTTGAAGAATTCATCATAAGAAATTCTATCATCTCTTTTTTTTCAAATATGCTACTGAAGTTATTTTCCTTAGTTATTTTAGATTTTGTTTCTTACAACCAGGGACGTATCCAGGAATATCATTCAGTGGGGGATAAAATTCGGGGGTTCGGGGACGGTAGCCCCCGAAAAAATATTTTTTAGGTTATTTTTGACTATTTATAAAAAATAATGAAATTTATTTAATCTAATTGAAAGAGAAACAAATATTTAAATGAGCATAACAAAAAAAAGATATAATATTCGATTTAAATTTTTTTGCATGGTTACAATTACAATTGTCCTCGACGACCTTTTATGTTTTGAAAGCGTTGAATGATAATCTCACTATCTATCTCATCAAATACATCTTTCTCTACATATATAATCATCGTATCATTCATCCATTGATCTTCCATCCTATTGCGTAATGAAGTCTTTATGATATTCATAGCAGAAAATGTTCTCTCCATGGAGGTCGTTGCTACGGTAGAATCAACGCCAACGTCACGAGCAAAAACACCAAATTGTATACCTCATGTTTCTTTATCTCGACCATTTTTTTTGCAAGAGAAGAAATTCCATCCAATCCATTAAAGTTCGGAGTAGAGCGCAAATCAAGAATATACGTTCCAAGTTGAATATCAAGTTCCATGAGTTAGAAGCTTGAAAATTCATTTGGATAGAACTGGGCAAGACGAAGTAAATTTTGTTTGTCAAAGGCAACAAATTCATCGTCGGGACAAAGAGATGCCACACAAATAAGTAATTCGGAATTTTCCTCATGGAAACGGCCATTTAGCTCTTGAAGTTTCAAATCAATGATGCCACAAAATAACTCAACACGATCACGATATAAGTTTGTCTTTTGGGGCGCTTTTCGTTGTGATCGTTTATTTGCAACAAACGCATCATTCGTGTCGGGTACTAAAATGTCATGTTTCTCACAGAAGGAACAAACTTCATCAAGCAACATGCCCCATCCATCATCTCTCATCAATTGTAGTTGGTGCTTACATACCCGAACTAAAGACATGGCATTCACAATATCTTGATATTTTCTTTGAAATGCCTTTGATAATTCCTTTTCAAACCCCAACACATTTTTCATCAAATGCATACTAAAAACAAAGTCAAAGGTATGCATAGAATCCAAAGCAACCCTAGCCTCAAATCTATGTCTATGTTTGATAGCATCCTCTTCTACAATATAAAGAACACCAATTACGGAGGAAAACATGGTAATCAAGCTAACTACGGTACCAAAGTGTGAGACCCAACGAGTGTCACCGGGACGTTGTAGAGAGGTACTTTGATTTAGTCCTTTCCCACTTTGAATCTCATCTTTAAAAAGTGCACCATTAATCTTTTCAAGTTGTTGCTCATGAAGAATATCACGACGTTTACATGAGGCCCCAACAAGATTGACAACACTAGAAACCAACGTAAAAAGAGTCATAATATCATCGTCTTTCTTTGATACCACAACAAGAGCCAATTGTAATTGGTGAGAAAAAAAATGAACATAAAAAGCACATTCATTTTCCCTCAAAATAAGCGTTTTGAGACCATTGAATTCTCCACGCATATTTGACGCCCCATCATAACCTTGCCCACGTAGTCTAGAAATATTCAATCCCAATCTAGCAAATAAAATATCTATTGATAACTTTAGTGACAAAGTCGTTGTATCCCCAAAATATTCTACACCAATCAAGCGTTCCATGATTTGTCCACTTGCATTCACATAACGCAAAACAACGGCCATTTTCTCCTTTACAGATACATCACGAGACTCGTCAATTAAAATTGCAAAAAATGAATCCCCTACATCTTTAATAATGTAGTCAATAATCTCTCTTGCAATTGAATTAACAATGTCTTTTTGAATATCCGGTGATGTCAATTTATGATTTGAAGGAGCATTATTCATTGCAATGGCTCTAATATCGCCATTAAGATCACAAGAAAATTTCATAAGTTCAAGAAAGTTACCTCTATTTTTTTATGATTCTGATTCGTCGCTACCCCAAAATGCAAGCCCTTGACGTAAAAGAGATCGAATTGAGTTGATTGATGCACTTAGCCGTATTCGATATTCACTACGGGCTTTATCCGATTACTTAAAAACAACCATCTCAATGTGTTGTTGTTCGTTCATTAAATCCTCACACGCTTTCAAGGCTTGGTTATGAGAACTATTGGGACCCCTAATATGAATTACAAATCTTTCTTTCTTCTTCCAATTCGAAAATCCGGTCCCTACGAACGAGTCATCACCTGCTTGGTCACCTATGTTTGCCTTGAAAAGATAACAACATAAGCAATATGCGGCATTAGTAGTAGTGCTATATTCTAGCCATGGAGAAAACTCTTTGAACCAAGCTAGATTAAAACGCCTCAATTGTTTTTCGTAGGTTTTGGGTAGAAAAGTGTGTCTGCATGGCTGACAAGGCCCCTTTTGTAAATAGGCTCTTCTAAGTATATTTTCCTCTTTTGGATCACCACAGGAGATTGGAGTCTGTAAAGCAGGATCGCTGTGAAAATCCTCAAATATTCTTTCATCCTCTTCCACATTGCTCTTTATCTCAATGGGGGGGGGGGGGGGGGGGTTGACGGCGGCGGAGAGGAATTTGTTGTCACAATTTTTTTTCTGAAATACTTCTCCATAATTCAATCCTACAATTAAAATTTAAACTATCAATTCAAAACCTAATTTAAAATCCCATTTTATTACAAAAAACACCACCACCACGGCATTTGAACCCCAAAAAATACCAATACAATACAAATTTGTAAAAATGGTTTACCCCAAAAAAATACCAATACAAATAGTTTGCCCCAAAAAAATACCAATACAAATAGTTTACCCCAAAAAACTACCAATACAAATAGTTTACCCCAAAAAAAGACCAATACAAATAGTTTACCCCCCCAAAATACCAATACATCTCCAAAATATAAATATGCAGGAGTTGTTGTTAACTTTGGAATTAAATTTATCAAAAAAACCAAAACAGGGGATGGAGATGGTTTACATACCTTTAAGGAGGGAGGGAGGAGGAGGAGGGACAGCAGCAGCGGAGGAGGAGGATGGACAACCAAGGGAGGAAGAGGAGGAGGAGGGATAGAAGCCAAGAGAGGAGCAGGGCAGCCGAGGGACAGAGCAACAACAAGCAACTTTGTTTCAATGTGTATGTGCTGTTGTTGGATAAGTTTAGTTAGGTTAAGTTGTAAAAGATTTCCAAAACTACATCCTTGCCCAATATAATTCTAACTTTATAAATTCATACCCAAAACTATATGTATCTTTTTTTTTAATTTGAATAATTCACTGGGGGCTACAGCCCCCACTGGGCCTCACTTACCTTTGTCCCTGCTTACAACTAGTGTCATGTAATTTTCTGCACTTGGAAAAGTGCATAAAAATAGATATTGACATTTTTTATTCATTTTAGTTCATGTAATTTATCTTTGTTGCACTCTTACTTATCTGAAGCTTTATGTGATATAAGCAAATACAATTTGGAAGAAGTATTCGTTAATTGTAGCCAAGGTCTTTACATGCATTGGTTTTGCTACACTATTTCATCATAAACTCACAACTAACTGCATGTTATATATATTATTTAATTTAAAAATCAGCATGTAAACTTTTGGTTTTCAAGGAAGGGCTCGACGCCCCCAATTTCTCAAGGAAGGACTTTCGGGCAATTATAAATACTCCCTTTTCCCAATCCTAGTATGACACCGCCCTTTTGATTTCTTTTTTATCCTCTATGTCTCAAAGATTGAATTTTTATTTAGGATGACTATTATCATTGAGCAACTCGAGTTTGGAATTTAAGGTGAGGGGGATAATATTGTTAAGAATGAAGAGGAATGGTGTTGGATGGTGGATTTTTGGTGCCCCATACCAATTCATTTGGCCACAGTTTGAGGTATTATGATTTTTAAAGTGAGAGACAAGAAGGGGCTGAGAATTTTTACAGGACCAACAACATTAACTAGTCTTATGACTTCGTGAAGAGGATGATAGAGGAGTATGGAAAATCGGATAAGGTGGAAATGAGAATATGGATATGTTATGAATTTCTTAATGATGTCGTGGATGAGAGTGATCCAAATTTGGATGAGCCACAAATTGAGCACTTGTTGTTGATTACTGAAGCTAGTAGGAAAGACTACTCTAATTAAGACTGGCTACACTTGACTGCCTTAATCCATGACATCAAAAAGGTTCTTCTTTACCCTTCATTTAGAGAGTTTCATCAATGGGTTGTTGTATATGACACTTATCCTATTGGGTGTGCATTTGATAAATCAATTATCCACCACAAGTACTTCAAGGAAAATCCAGACTACTACACCACTAGATATGGTGTTTATTCTCATGGTTATGGTATTAACAATGTAATGGTGTCATGGGGGCATTGTGACTACATGTATTTGGTGGCAATGGAGAATAGGACAATATTACCATCAGCTGCTCTTTTCATAATCAGATACCACTCTTTCTATGCTTTACACAGATCAGGAGAATATACGTATCTAATGAATTAGGAGACTTTGATAATCTAAAATATCTTCAAATATTTAACAAGTATGACCAATGCATTAAGAGAAAGGATCGGATTGATGTTGAAAAGATCATATATTATCTCTCCCTTATCGATAAGTACTTTCCTAATAAGCTAAGGTGGTAAAATGTTTATGGTCCAAGTTGAATGAGTCCGTGAATGTATCTTGAGGATTACTTCTTTAAAGAAGAGATAATATGTCCCTTATTACAAATATTTTTCCATCTGTATGAGAAGTATAATGCCTCTTATGGCTGGGTTATATTGCTTTCATTGTCAAATAAATAATTCCTTGTTTATATGGGGAAAAACTTCATGTTAGGAATTTCTATTGTTTTCATCTCAATGCACCAGGTACTTCAGCTGAGAGAACTATTTTTCGATTCTTACGAATATATCTCTAGACTTTACTTCTGCTTCTTCATTCTTTAGTTCTTTTCACGACTTTCAAAAGTCAAGTATAAAAAAGAAAAGGGAAATTTATAATTAGGTCCCTTGGTAACAATTTTTAAACATTTAAGGACAATTACTATTAGGTCCATTTGTTATGCCACTAGCATGGACTTCTACAAGAAGAGAATTAATGGACCTAAGTGTTTGAAATTTGTTTGTGAGGGACCTAAGAGTCCTTTTCCCAAAAGAAAATGGGGTGTTATGACAAGTGGATGTTCAGAATAATCATAGGTAAATTGTTAATTTATATTTTTCATTTTATTTAAGACATGCGTCCATTGTGGGGGACAACTATTGTCAGTTGCTTCTATTGGGGGGAGGGGCCGGGATAGAGTAATATAAAAGAGGGGATCGAGATAGAGTTGAGAATAAAAACAGGAATAGAGGAGAAGTAAAAAAAGGAGAGAGATCCAAGAGAGGGTGGCGTTCGTTTAAAGCCATAATATCTCTTTTATTAGACTTACATAAAAAGCTCTTCGGCCACATAAAATTGAAATATAACTGGTCTAGGAAGTACCCAAATGGAATAAATAGTAAACCTTATTATTTCTAGCAATATTGAAACCCGAAAACAATAATCGTCGGCACTCGGGGAATGAGGTGAACTATCAAAATGACAATTTAACAAAACTGATGGGTTAGTTTCTTGGGATTCAACTGATGAAATCCTCATTACAATATATGTATAGTTCCTATACCCTAGAGAAAGGCTATGACCTAAAAACACCATATTGAAGGATCTATTAACAATGTTTTCCTCAATCTCAACCCTAACATCCGATACATCTCGATCCTTTATCATTTCCAACTATGTTTAATATAATGAGAAGATTCTTTTAAACCTGGATGCCCTTCCTGGTGACCATCAATTTGCTGAGACAAGACCTTAACATCTCCCATGGATCTAGCTACCAAAAACCGATCCAAATAGGGCATTAAAACCAAAGGGTGTAATAAAGTTCATGTGGAAAATTGAGTACACAAAACAGATATGACCACATAAACAACCCCCAAACTAAAAAATAACTTAAATCCACCCACATCTTGACCACTCAACCTCAACGTCATCTCTGACACAACACACTATTTCAGACTCTGTGTAACCTGTGAGGAACATAACTTATATATGTACAGTTTGCCTAAAAATTAGGATGAGTTATTGAAATAACAATAATATATTAAATAATTTGATAAGATTTCCCTCGATAATGATATTAAAAAATACATATCTCAAGTCCTTGAACATAAACACAAAACATAAACAAACATACCAAATAGATGATAAAGCAAGTATCAATCAACGAGAAAAAAATTGTAACAGAGTAAATTTTTTCTCAAATACAAAATTAAAACAGAGTAAACATACCATGAAATAATAACATAAGATATAATTTGATGATAGTTCCCTTGATAATGGTATCCAAAAATACATATCTCAAAGTGTCGTGTTTAACCAAACTCTATAAAATTGAAACAAACATAATAAAGGATTATTAAATAATTGAATCAGGTTATATAAGTAAAATGTAACAATCATGCCTAATGACACAGCTGCACCCGTACTATCGAAATGGTTTGTCAATAAAGATGTTCACACTATCAGTTACGTTGCAAAGCAATGGAAGATTCCAGATTCGACTTATGGGCAAAATATGAATCACTGGGATATGACAGTGCAAAAGATGAATCAAAGGCATCAAATAATTACTTATGAGATAATTATTATGTTGTCAAACAAAAAATACATTGATAAATTGACAACCACCAATGCCAAAGCTATCAAATGCCCTATTGCACCAACAAGAGCTAAAATTTTGGTTTTAGAAGGAACTTTCTAACTAAAATTTGATCAACATCCATTGAATATGTTAGTGAATATCCTATTTCATATGAAAAGATCACACATTGACTAATACCTATGCAATAATACAATTAATCATCAATAAAAGGCAAGAAATATAAAATGCAACCATTCATTAATCATCAATAAATATAAAAATAAAGCTAAAAACAAAAAGAACTTGACCCTCCACCATTATTTATCCATTCATACATGTGATGTGAAACAAATAAAATGCATTCAGTCATTAGTCATTTTTATAAATATTAAACTAAGAAAAGAATGTCAAATTTCATGAACATCTAAGCATCCTTAAAAATAAAACCATTAATAATGGGAAAATTCATGTCAATTATCATCTTTATCCATGTCAGTATCATAATCATCACTTTTAATACAATAATCATCAATAGTTATCCTCATATTCATCATTTTCATCTATATCACTCTCATTAGTTTCCTTATCCTCCTCTTAATCATCTGCATTTGTCTCAGAGACATCCTCATCACTACTGTCCTCATTAATATCAACATGGATATCATCACTGACACACTACACCCAATCTGCCGAATTGTCAAGGTCATTGACCTTGACAAATCCAACTTGTCAGGGTCAATGACCGTGACATTTCGAGGCGAGACAACTTTTTTTGTCACGGTCATTGACCTTGACACAAAACTCGCGTTTTGTGTCACGGTCGTGTCGCGGTCAATGACCGTGACACGTTTGTCACGGTTTATAACCATGACAAAACCGTGACCCTTTTTAAAAAAATTGTCCCGGACATTGACCGTGACAATTCTGGGCAGAATTTAAAAAAAATCTGCTGGGCAGTATGGCCACTGCCACTGCCCAGCAGTATATTTGTACCTGTTATAGCAACGTTGTACCTGTTCCACACATCATATATCCAAACAAACTAAAGATAATGCAAATATATATTCATGACGATATAATCCAAATATTCAAAATAGAAATAATATACATGACGATATAATCCAAATATAATTAAAATGGAGAAATTTAAAAATAATGTTACTACATGTCTTGGGTAAAACTGAGGAGGTGAGTAGGCCACACGACATACGAATTGACGCACCCACTAATATACGTCGTTCCGTATTGTTCGCGCAACCACAATAGGGAGTTCTCCTTCCCGGGTATGACATGCGTGACGAGCACCCTGGACTACATCTCTTGAAGCACACGGCCATGGACTATTCCACCCTCGACGATATTCGGGTCCCTCAACCCCCGCCCTATCCGTTGGACATCAAATACGTCCAATATGAACACGCTCGGTCAACCAAGTGTCGACAATGGTCTGTTGAAGGGCGTCAAATAGGGAAGTGGATCATCGAAGTACGAACGTGTCGGTGATGAAGCAGCGAGGTCCACATCCTCGTCATCCTGCGCCTCGTCCTCCCGCACCTCCTCCTCCACCGCCTTCTCCTTCCCTTTCCCTTTCCCTTTACGGTCTCCGCCCAACGTACGCTTCATGAATGCGTACATATCTTGGACCGTCGCCTCCAAACGGGACAGCTTCGCGTCGTGTGAATCCACCGTTCAAGCCAACCCGGTGTCACTTGTCTCCAATCCGATGATCCTAGATTTGGCCACCCGCGATCTCACTCCCCTTGTCCTCCCCTTGCGATCAGAGTCAAGCACTTGGTTGAGTGCGTCTGTGGACAAAGATGCCTTGTCGGCTTCAGACTGCGACTCATGCACTTCCTTAAGCTTTGCCTGAAACGACAAAAAGCACATGATTAGTAAAATAAGTAAACTAAAAAATTATAACGTAATTAACAAAAATTAAACTGTCGGATTACTTACAATCGTGGTCGCGATGCTCGGGGACACCTCCTTGTCCTTCCCCTTCTTCGTCCGAAGAGCCACATAAGTATCGAGCCTATGTGGCTTACCCCCTGGCCCACTCCCTACCCCCTGAAATAAAATAAAGCAAAGTAAAATTAGTATCGGCCCCGCAAAGTAAAATAATGAAGAATAATATATTTCTGTAGTTATAGAAAAATTAAATCTTACCTGCATCCTATGCTCCACCTCGGCGTAAGAGGTCCGGCCGGAGTAGTGCACGTTCGTCTTTTTTGCCCGATTTTTCCTCCCCGATTGGCGAGATGCCAATTGTCGATCCTCGATCTCATTGTCAATGAACTTCTGCCATTGTGCCAATGAGATCGGCTCCTTGGGGAGGACGGATTCACGTCATTGGATAATCGACTCTCTTGTTTTCCCAAAGTACCATGCCCGCATATTTTTTTTCCACGACTTGAGTTGCTCCCTAATATGCTCCAAGACGGGATCGTGTAGCTTTGGATCCAAGTTAAATTGTTCCTGTCCAACAAATACAATGTTAATTGCGAATAAATATAAATATAAATATAAATATAAATATAAATTGAAATTGAAATTGAAATTGAAATTGAAATTGAAATTGAAATTGAAATTGAAATTGAAATTGAAATATTCATATAAATATAAATATATTACTTGTAGTGCCGCCCAAACAGCTAACTTGAGCTTATATGGAACCTCCTTCCAACTCATAAACTCCGGGCCGATGACCGTCTTTAGCAGCTCGAGGGATCTCGCTAATAGCTCCGACTTGTTCTCGACGGTAATCCCAAATTTTCTATATTTGGGGAGCCTAGGGGTGGAGGAGCCCTCGTCGCCTCCGCTACCACCGAGCCCAGACGACATCATCATAAACAGCATCATCATCTTCGCCTTAATATCTGAAGGAGACATTTTTGCTGTAAAAAAATGTCATTAGTACAGATAAAAAAAATGTTAATAGTACACAAACACACACCCCTACCCCACCACACACACGCACACATCATGCCACTTTTAAAACTAACCAACCCAACATTTCATCAATTAAACTAACAATTAAAGTATACAATTATTAATTTACTAATTTACAATGAGGGACAATCCTACTTTCAAATGAAATTGGCACTAATTATTAATTTACTTTCATCTAAAACTATACGATTAAAATTACAATTAAAGCTATACAATTTCTTAATTAAAGATATACAATTGTTAAAATTGCCCCTCCACACCCCCCACACCCCTTGCCCCCCTCCCCCCGCCACGCACACACGCACACACCTATGCACACACACACACACCCCACCCCCACCACCCCACCCCCACCCCCTCCCCCTAACCACGACCGTGACAATTGGGGTATTTTAAATATTTATACAATTAAATTTAACATATGAATTCTAGAACTTTTCTAACATTTACACAATTCTAACTATCACTAACCTTGCATTCATACTAAGGTTTACATAGTTTTAACAAATTATAACAAAATATTATCATATTTTTAGTTAGAAAATTCCACCCCCACCCCCACCCCCCTCCCCCCACCACACCCCCCACCCACTACCCCCGTCCCCCACCACACCCCACCCCCACTACCCCCCTCCCCCACCACACACCACCATACACACACATATACACATACCCCACCCCTCCCCCTCCCCCCGCCACGCACACACGCACACACCTACGCACACACACACACACACCACCCACACCACACCACACCCACCCCCTCTCCCCACCACGACCGTGACAACTATATTTATTGTTTATTAATAAAATTATGACATGAGATAATTATAATTGGAGCATAAATTTCATTATCATAAAGGGGTAAATCCAACCAAGTACAAAGATTCTACAAATTAAAGTGAGAATTAAATTTAAGACTTTCTAACAACATGCATGTGTATGGATTCTACATAGTTGGGCACGAAAGTAACTAATGATATTCCTAAAAACATACAATTGGCAACATTTTGTGAATTTACTAAACTTTATATAATATTATCAAATTCTGTTAAAAAATTATCTAGGGTTTTACCTAATTGAATTAATTTCATGAATAAAATTATTATCAATTTAAATATTTATATAATTAAATTTAACATATGAATTCTAGAAATTTTCTAACATTTACACAATTCTAACTATCACTAACATATATATACACACATATATATATACACAAATACACATATACATATACACACATATATATACACACACATACACATATACATATACACACATATATATACACACATACACATATATATATAGAAATGAAAGAGAAAGAGAGGAAAAAAATATACCTTAGAGAGAGAGAGAGAGAAGAAATCGCGGATGAGAGAGAGAGAGAGAGAGAGAGGGGGGGAAATCAAAAAAGGTGGGAAAAAAGAATCATAGGGCTTTTTTTGCTGCAAAAGTTATCACGGTCATGTCAAGGTCGTTGACCGTGACACAAATCTCGCGTTTTGTGTCACGGTCATTGACCTTGACACGACCGTGATAAATAATTGTCATGGTCAACGACCGTGACAAGTAAATTTGTCACGGCCTTGTCACGGTCAAGGACCGTGACAATTATTTGTCACGGTCGTGTCAAGGTCAATGACCGTGACACAAAACGCGAGATTTGTGTCACGGTCAATGACCTTGACAAGGGTGATCGGCTGAAAGGTGACAATTTGGCCATTTTGGTGTAGTGCCATCTATATCAACTATGTTATCAATAGTCATTCCCTCTCACCAACCCTAACACATGTAATATCTCCATCATGGTTGACTATAATGTCATCCATTTGTTGGATGTTTTATAGCTCGACTTCTGCATTTATTGTGTCATCTCCATAAGTATCTTTACCATACATGTCAATCTCTCAGTGCCATTTTCACAATAACATGCTAGTCTTCTTCAATCGGGTCTCGCATATACCAAACTTGTTTGGCCTTAGATGATAATATAAATGGTTCATCTAACAGTCTATTATGCTTGTAAATTGAATGTTTGAAATTCACTAATGTGAACTCAAAATCATCCTATTTCGTCCCCGAATGGGTATAAACCCAATCACACTTGAATAGCACAAACTTTAAATCACTTAATAGAACAATTCAAATATATATATTAATACTCCATAATATGTTATACCAATTGAAAAAGGTCGTTTGTCCATTGCACTTGCAAAACTTTCGGTGGTGACATCGAGCACAAGTTCACTGGTCTAAGTATTCAATATTCTCTCACGATGCTTTATGCAGAACCTAAAATAATTTACAATATATCCCGTATATCTACTAGCCCATTGGGAGGGGCTTGAAGCCAAAATTGTAAATTCCTTTGACACCTCACCCTCATTTAGATTCCATACTTAAAAAATCTCATATGATTAAGTAATAAAAATTAGATGTGTAAAAATTAAACATGTTATTAAAACATTAAAATGTGGTTACATATAAATACAAAGATGACTTACATGATCCCCAAATAACTTGTGAAATGTTTCGTTGTAAGTGCGATTAATTTCGTAGGTCCTACACGAGGTCTGTCCCATTTTAGCATTGTTATATGTTTCCTATAAAACATGTATCTATACATTGATTAACATAGCAGGATATTTTATTATACAAAGTTTAAAACTCATCCAAATGTCATATTACTCACGAAAAGGCTTCACTGCGATGGAGTGGAATAACACATACCGATATGTTAGGGAAAATGAAGTGTCATCAAGCATAAATGTTACTCCTTTACCTAATGTACAACCTATTGAACTTGAGTTGTCATCGGCTTCAGCATTTCGTAAAGGACGATTTAACGTACTCTTAACATCACTCAAGTACCTCGCACAAAATGTCCTGCATTCCCCTGCTAGGTATCCTTCAGCAAGTGAACCTTATAGATGACTGCGGTTATGAACATATTATTTAAGTGTGAATAAAAACATGTTCATCATTGTAAAAATATTAAAGTAGTATTCATATGCATTAATGAAGGTGACACAAACATAATGCGTACACGAAACGTACCTCTCGATGGGATATATACATCAAAACCATACTGGTCCAACAATTATTGCCTACTCAGCTAAATTGATTGTCAAATACTCTATAACATTGAAAAATGTAGGAGGGAAGATTTTGTCTTGATGACAGAGTGAAAGAGCAACACGATTTTGAAAATATTCATAGTCTTTGAAGGTCATTATCTTTCATTAGAGTTGTCGATAGAAATTACATAATTCGATCAACGACCTTGCTACATTCATAGGCAATGATTTTCATCCTGTTAGCAGGAGTAGTTGTTGAATTATGATATGATTATCATGGCTCTTAAGACCAAAAATATTCCACTCTTTAATGTTTACATGTCGTGAAATATTAGATACATAACCATTTGGGACTTTTTTTAATCTTTAAAAACCTTACAAAATATGTCTTTATCACTTTTTTTTATAAAAAAAGTTTTATTTTATATATATATATATATATATATATATATATATATATAATCTACATTTTGCCAACTATAAACTTTATTTTTGATGAAATTTCATGAAAGGATTAGATTTTAATTGCCTTCATCTATCTATTTTACTCATTATAAATATGTTAAATGTTATATATATATATGTGTGTGTGTGTGTGTGTGTGTGTGTGTGTGTGGTAAATACAAATGGGGGACTTCTCTTATGTGTATGTGGAAAAAATGTGCTTTAAGAATGAGTGTGTGAAATGGAAGTCCCATTTTCGGAATTTATGGATAAACCCTCTTTTTCTTCCTTTTATTTTTTTATGAAAATAGATTATGTAAAGTACTACATGTAAAGAGTTGAGATTAACGGCTATGATGTAATGAAATAAAAGTAATAAAATAGAAATAGGAGGAAAAATACTTAAATGAAAAAAACTAGAGATAGGGATGGACAAATATACCTCCTTATAAATTCTTGTTGTTGAACTTGAGATGTAGATATGCTGATCTTGAAATGGTATGGAAGTGGTATCAAGAGATAAGGTGGATTTCAAAGTGAGGTAAGAAAGTGTTGGAAGGGAATGTAGGAAAATGAGCTATTTGGAAAAAGGAAAGGCTTTGAATTCGAGAGAATGTTCTCTGACTTGATGTGAGGGGTATCAAGGGATTTGGGGTATTTTGAGTGCTGCTTTCAAGGTGAGATCATTGATTCTATTTATAGGGCCAAGGTGGGTGCCAATCGACAAGGTCCTTGACCTTTTTATCGACATAGTGCCTCAGACACCCTGTCGATAAGCAGGGTTCTTGAGGTGCCAATAGGCAGTCTGGAACTAGTTTTTCGAAAAAATGGGCATAAAATGCAAACCATAAGTCCAAATTGTGCACAGGGAGGACTGTTGGAAAGGAAATTCAAATACCTTTAAGAATACGTGATCCACTCCCAAGTTCGAGATTTGACCAATGGTCAATTGGGTATCGAAAGTTTTCGTTGGTATCTATACACTATGCTTTAAGAGGAAAACGGATCGTTCTTCCGAATCGTAAGGCCGATTCATGCACGGGATGGATCGTTGGAAAGGTTATTCAGTGACCTTATATTTTCATTGAGTTTCATTTTTGCTCGGGAGATGACCTAGGTCAAATAAAGTTCGAAAGCGCCCAGTGACCCTATTGAGTAAAACGGGTCGTTCGTCTAAATTGTAAGGTCGATTTGTGCATAGGACGTACCGTTTAAAAACGTATTCAGAGCCCTTCCAAGATTCATTAAGATTTTCTCAATATGGAGAGCTTACTAGAGTCAAACGGGTCCCGAGAGGGCCCGGTGGCCTCTAGAGCAGTACTCACTGTAAAATTTATCGTTCGTCCAACCTGTAAGGACAATTCACGTAGGGGATGGACTTCTGGAAAGGGGATTCAGAGCCCTTCAAATATTCATTGAGCTTTATTCAAGTGGGAGAGTTGATCGGAGTTAAACGAGGATCGGGAGCACCCAATTGCCTGTAGATTGGTACTCGGAGTATGACCTAGGGTTTATCATAGATGGACAAGTGCTAGGGACCTAAGGAGATGCTTAGGGGGTCTTAGGATGGGTTGTCTATAGACCCACTCGATGGGCGAGCTTGGACCAAATGATGTCCATCAAATAAAAGGCACCACATCGATTTTGGGGGAAGTGGATTTTAGGTCAATTCTATAGACCTAGAGGACGAGGGTGGTCGATTTGGATGGTCGAGGTTAATTCTAAGGACCTAAAGTTATGATGACAAATTCGGTGGGTAGAGATAAATTCTGAGGACTTAAGGAGTGTAACGACCAATTCAGTGGGTACATGATGTGTTTAAGGTTGATTTTGAAAATGTAAGGGGCTAGGGTGACCGATTCGTAAGGTTAAGGCCAATTTTGAGGACATTGAGATGTGAAATCCAATTCTGCGAGCCGAGATCAATGATGCGGACCTAAATTTTGGATTAACAATTCTGTGAGTGAAGATCAATTTTGAGGACCTTGGGTGGTAACGGCTAATTCTGAGGAATGAGGTCAATTATGAGGACCGAAAGTGGTGATGATCGATTCTATGGTTCGAAATCAATTATGAGGACCTAAAGTTATGATGACCATTTCTACGAGCCGAGTGCAATTTTGAGGACCTAATGTCGTGGCGACCAATTTTAAGGGTCGAGGTCAGTTTTGAGGACCTAGCGTTGTGACGACCAATTCAGTGGGTCATAGTCAGTTCTGAGGACCTAAAGTTATGATGACCAATTCTGCGGGTCGAGGTCAATTTTGAGGACCTAAAGTGGTGATGACCAATTCTACGGGCTGAGGTCAATTTTGAGGACATCAAGTAGTGATGACGGGCCAAGGTCAATCCCGAGGACCATAAATTGGGGTTGTATTTCGTGGGAAATAGCTCCACTAGGGAAAATGTAAAGGGTTTCGGTGCACGCTCACCTTTGGTTATCCTGGAGAATGCACTGACTTGCGGTTTCTATTGGGGAAGAGATATTAGGCTTGGATGTGGGTGCACAATTGGTTTTGCTAGGGAATATGTCGATTATAGGTGTGAGGTTAATCCAACTGGGGATTTTTGAGAGTTTTTAAGGGGCTTAGTGCTCCCAAAATGATTTTCATGGGAGAAAATAATGTTCTATGTTTTCTAGGGATTTTTTAAGAATTTTTAGGAATTTTCCATGTAATTTTAGGATTTTTTTAGCATTTCTACCGATAGGCAAGTCTAGAGAGGTGACTATCGGCATAGGTTATTGATACCTGGGCTTCTCAGGGAAGAGGAAAGGTCACTTCCGACCGGCACAGTCAGGGGGTTGCCGATCCACAGGCCCCTTAACCTTCTATATAAAAGGGTGACTCGTCTTCATTTTTCACACATTCAAGTGATTGAATCTCTTTCTTTCTCTCTCTAAGAGTCGTTCCTAAGTTCTTCTTTCTTCCAGACTTAAAATAGAGGGCACTTTTGGTAATGGTAACAATAAAGAGTGGTTGTTTGTTGATGACTGGGCCTGCCTAGAGTGGCGGTATGTAGTGCCCCTTACACTGGACAATGAGAATGCTTATGATGGTCAGTTGCTGATGAGCGGACCTTATTGCGCGATCCTGTGCACCATCGTTCATCAAGGGTGAAGAACCCTAATGGCTACGTGAGTATTTTGACCTTTGGTTTTACAATTCATTTTCTCTTTTCTCTTTTTGTGCTAATGAAGTTTTTTTTTACAGACTGATATACCTCCTTCAAGCATTCGGTCTCGGGGGACGATCGGGTTGTAGTATGTTTAGGATAAGCTTCCTGGAGCTGTACATTGGATGGTGTCGTATGCAGGATTTGTCCTATGGGTGAAAGCATTGGATAAGATGTCACGTACTACTTCAGTGTTGTGTGATCTCAGTGAGAGGTGGTGGGACAATACCCACACATTTCGTTTGGGTTTCAGGGAGACGATCGTCACTCCCTTTGATGTCCAGCAGTTGACGAGGATGAATTGTGAGAGGTTTCAGATGGTGGTCTAAAGGTCATGCCGGAGGCGGTGCAGGCTGCTTTGGGAGATGTGGGAAGAATCGTGTTGAGCGATTCTATCCAGATTTTTATTATGTTAAAGGACATGCTATTAAAGAGAAGGGTTGATGTGACAGATGAACGATAGATGAGGAAAACATCCCTTTTGTCTATTTATCTTCTGCTGGGGGGATTTATGGTGGCGATGAGCACCAACGTCATCCATCCTAGATTTTTATCATATTTGAGGATTATGTCGGATGTACCTATGTACGATCGGGGAGCTTCACTTTGGCGTCCCTTTATTCTTCCCTGGATGCATTCAGTCGTTGCTGCCTGCAGACTTTTACAGGATCCATGTACCTTATGGAGGTAACTTTAAGTTTATTTTCCTTTATTTTCATGAAGTCCTCTTTTATTATCTTTTTCTGATTTTTGTCTTCTTATAGACGTGGTTCTACGAGGTGGTAGGTCCCAACATGGGGTTGGTGTCTTTGAAGGATGATGATTTGTGAGACTTCTGTCGAATGTTCCGGTGGCAAACGTTCTATCGACAATCGAACCAGTCCTTATCCTTGAAGGACGTATGGAGGGATCTGAATGACGTGACGAGCAATCGGGTTAACTTTTGTCTTTTTTTGAGTTTTTCTAATATCTTTATTTTTAATTAGATACTGATTCTTTTTTGGGGATGCATGTGACCTTTTACCCATGGGGCGTATCTTTGTGGGCTACAGGGGTTACGGGCATGTATGCACAGATGCGAGGGTTACTGGCGCATGAGTTTGGGTATATTTAGTACCTGGGAGAGAGGGTGGTGAGGCAAATAGTGGAGGAGGAGGTGGAGGTCCCCCCGATGTTTATGATGCGGGTGAGGGAGATGCCAGATGATTCCAAGGCAACGGCGATAATAGGGGAGCCATATACGCTTTATATGAATACAGTGGCGAGTTGCAGTTACTTGGACTTCGTGACCATCCAATTGATGCCCTCTTGAGTTTATGATGTGAAGAATATATGCCTCCACCCGCCACTGCTTTGGTTAGGGGTACCAGTGTTCTGGCGGGATCGGCCCACAACACGCGAGGTGGTGTGGCATCATTGGCGGAGGAGGATTCCCTTATTCAGGTTACTCCCATTTTTTAGAATTTTCGATTGAGTTGCGGGGAGACAGTAATTGTGTGCCCCTTCATCCTCATGCATTGGTGTCCGGGTTGAAGGGGCTTACTGATGAGGATCTCCGGCCTGAGGTATACTTCTCTTCTTTGTCCTTTTCATTTCATTTTTTTTGCTTTATTCTCCTTGTTCTTTTCTGACTGGATCATCTTTTGTTATTTTATATTTGGAGTATGTATGTGTGCTGACCATCTGGCATGGGACTTCAAGGACTGAATGGCCTCAATGTTTTCCTGTGTGAAGAAATCCTCCCCTTACTGTTTGGTGCCATTTGCCACTTCTGATGAAGGTTTTAGCTCTGGGAGTGGAGGGCCAACCGCCCGTCACAGAGGGAAGTGTGTGCGCTGTAAAGGTTGAGGGTTTGAGGGGATCGTTGGAGGGCTTGGGAAAAATGATCATAAGGGAAAAATATTTATTTTTTTATAAAAAGGAGAGTAATAAATAGAATTAACTCGGGGGTTATTTTTTATCAAAGCAAAGAATTTTGAATTTTTAGTAAAAGAGGAAAAAATATTTTTTCTAAAAAAGGGGGGCTACCGATCAGCATACCCCTTGACTTGCCTACCAACATAGGGTTCAAGTCAAATCACTCATTGTCTTTTATTGTACTTCATCCACACTTGTGGTACTTGTAGGGCAGTGGGTATTTATGGAATTCCGAATGGTTTGTTTTTTGCAAGGGTTATTGGGTATAAAAAAGGATTTAGGGGATCTATTTTTCTTACCACCACCCATATTTTTTTTGTCTTCCTTCTCTTTCTTAAATGGCTCTCCCAATGTCCGAAGAATTCTCTTCTTACCGCAAAGGTTTAGAGGTCATGTGTAATGACCCACTTTTATATGTTGATATGTAGTTTTAAATGTTGTATTATTTCATATGTGTTATGGATAATGTTAATTTATTATTTTAGTCTAAACCTACTTTCAAAAATCATGAAATGTCAAATTAATATAAACATAAAATTTTGAAGTTTTCGGTAGGAATGTTCATGTTGAAAACTTATTTTGACTATTATAATATGATAGTTGACTTGAGGTAAAAATAATAAATTTGTAGATATATGAATTAGGTTTGTAACACAACAAACGGTGTGTTAAACAGAGGTCCGAGCAAGAAGTTATGCCGAAATTACGAAATAAGGGCAAATTCGTCCATCCTTTAAGTTGTATTTTGTCTTAATACCACACCATGGGTAATATTTTGATTGGTTGAAGGGGAGGATGGTTTGGCCGACTTAAACACTTTGAAATAACCTCTTTCTTCATCAAAATTGATTAAATCAAAGTCTTATGGCATATCCTAAGCTAAAGTATAAGTTATGGGGTAGAAAATATAAATTTATGAAACTTTAGGGACTTGATTTTTAAAAAAAAAGTTTCAAGAACTAAAATGAAATATACAAAGGACCATTTTGTAAATAAAATATGTTCAAGGACCTCTAAGAAAGATTGAAAATATATGGTGTAAAATTACTAAAATACCCTTCATGTGTAAAATGACTCTTATACCCTTAATAACTTTACACCTCGTGCTATACTTTTTCCACCACACCTTACACGTGTCATTCATATAAATAAGGATAAAACACATGTTATTCAGTTAAATAAGTCTAAAACACGTGTCGGCATCCGGTGAAATAAAGACTGCAAGATAGCCCCGTTACGCGACACGTCAATGTTGACTCGACAAAATGGAACCTTAGTCACCCAGATACGTGTCAACACCCAAATAACTTTGGCAAACTATAAATAAGGATTTAGAAACAGTGAGAGAAAATACGGAAAAGTTTAAAAAGAAGTTTCGTCTTAAGAATTAACGAGTGATTCAAGACTCTGTAGTTGTAAATTCGGACTTCTGTTCTAGGTGAGTACTCTGTGACATTCCTTGTGTATTTTGATTATATGATATTATGCAAACTATATATATATATATTGTGAAATGTTTTTATTCTCAAAATACATGTGATACCGATGATTCTGTCATTTGTTATATGTGTATATCTCTCGATATATATATCTGATTTGAATTCTAAAATTATTGATTGGGCCTATGGAAACTCTCTTACTATATTGGCCTTGACTACCGGGTGAAAATATTTGGGTGGTACCTTCCCATCTGGTTTATCGCTGATGTGCTCTAAATAAGGCGTTATTTCAGATATCATGATTTTCTGTCTGTGTTGTTGCCAGGTGGAAACATTTGGTAACACTATCTGTTTATCTGGGTATTAGAGCGTACATGGACATCAAAATAAAATTGAATAATTGGCATATTGCTCAATTGTTTTGTAACACCCCGCCTAATTAAGTATCGGGTGGCCAGTCCCATACCCAATTAAAATAGAATATACAGTTGACTCATTCTTAACATCACTGTCGAAAACATTTACAACTCACCCAATACCCAATTAAGCTGGTGTTAAAAACTTTTCAAATTTTAATTTAACAAAATCCATTTCCAGTTTAAGAATAACACAACACATTTTATTCTACAACATTGATAACCAAATAGATAACACAAAAGAATTTAATTGCAATTGGAATAAACATTCCCAAATAGTATAAATCCATTACAATAATCCAAACAATATCAAATGTATTAAAATGACACGAACACAATAGTATTTGACCTCGATAGAAAAGATAACTGAATCCTTTGGCCGACATGTCCTACTAAGAGAATACTGTGAATCAAATGATGATAGGCGTCTAAGCAAAACTCCATAAATCCATAGCCTATCAATATCAACTAAGGATGGCGTCCCTACTGTTGGACACATGATATAGAAGATACAATAGAAAAGAAAATATGCAAGGAAACGGGTCAGAGCCCGATTGTGAAAATGATTATTAAAACAGCGAGTATTTAACAAGTGCAATAAATCTTTTATTATGTACATGTTAGACCCAACTCTTACTTGCCATTCTCACCTCTCAACTACAGTGCACACTTAACGTTTCCTATTAACCTCCTAGTTAATGGTTCCTCTTTTCTAGTCTCCATATTATAATTCCATCCCAATATCATAATCCCCGTATGTCCCATACCATACGTCACATTATTATTCATTTACATTTCTCATCGTTTCTCATTAACATGAATCATTTCTCATTAATATGAATTAAGTTTTTCAATAAACATTCATTAACTTAATTCCATTATCTTTCTCTATTCACCGTTATCTACAATTATCACACAGTAGATGATTTAACCACAATAAATCAAATCATTCATTTAATCCATTATATATATATATATATATATATATATATATATATATATATATATATATATATATATATATATATATATATATATATATATATATATATATTGATATATAATACGGCACCCCGAGTCACAGCTGCGGTGCAATGCATTACTCTACTATCATGTCCCAATATCGCTGGTCGCCGAAAAGGGGACAAAAGGTTCGGTAAGAATTCCTCGAACCACAAACATCAACAAACAAATTGGAGGCGAACATAGTTCTCGTATCCATGGGTCACGCACATACCTACGTACCCACAGTCAGCGGACTTATCAACTCCCCGATAAGTCTTTCATAGACCTATGTTCTCGAGCGAAAAATCAAAGATCCCATGGATTCATCAGGATATGACTGCCCTCACACGCAAACCTCCCACTGATAGTAAGTAAGCTAGGTATGTCATACACATAATCATTAATCGATCAAATAGGTATTATCATACCTATAGTATACTAACAACAAGGTACTCACATTAACCTTAGATTATTCCCTTACGTAGCATTATATTTCTTTAAATCCCACGTATTAAAACGTCATATCTTTACTTCATAATTTAATTATCCTCGCATCCTATAACATCTATCCACTCCCGACGTCGTTAAGGTTCATGCGCGGAGCGTCTCGCAAAGAGAAATCCAAACAAGGAACCCCTCCAATACACTACTACTTAACTTTGTCGATTAAGGAGGTCCGTCAACTTCAAATGCGCGATCGGGATAACCTCATACCCTCTTTCAACCAAATGTGCTCCAAACTCCCATCTCTATCCAGGAGCCATACCACTACGCTCTTGTATTACACTCCGTCCTTGCGAAATCAATAATGAGCTTAAAATCAGTCCTTGATGTTCAAATTGTAACCCTAAGGCTACCCTCACTCAATACACAAGATTCAAATAGGTTTTTCCTCAACATATATTCAGTAATAAGTCACTAATATCCTACTGGTCCATAACATCATTTCTCCCGAATTACTACGAGTTTAAATTCTCCCTTTAATTATGGTTTAAACCGATAGTTTCAAATCTCTTATAAACACATCTTCTTTCACTTAGGATTAAATCCTCTTCTAAACTTAAGGATACCCAGGCGTTATATTAAATCACCCCTACTGGTCCTATCTTTAATCCTCATACATCCCCATTTGGAATTTAACAAATGAATCTAGCAACCGAAATTCCATTCAATATAATTTTCATCATTTTAATCACTTGAATCTAAATCAAATTAATTCAAATCTTATCAAGGGTTTACTGATATTTTCTAAGTCCCGTAATATTCAAATAATAATCACCAAATATCCACAAAAGTTTTGGGATAAGAACCAACATTAAAAAGAAACAACATCATGAATTCTCATATTTTAAATACTCAGAAAAATCAGATCCAAAAATTATTCAAATCATCAATCCGACTTCAGATTTGGATTCTACACGAAAAATTGAGTCAGGTATGTGTTTTGAGTTTTTCTTAAATCTCATCCAAATGCACTCAAAAAGAAGATCTAAACATTCCAAATTGGCTCTTCTCATTCCACTCGTTTTTGCCTCTTTTTCCAAAAAATTATCAACATATTATCTTCAAGAACACTAAAATATTTTTAGAATTTCTTCCACAAATTGATGAATATTTATTGGATTACTAACTACCTACAACATGAGTTTAATTCCTATATATTTTCAGATTCCAAAAATCCATTAACAACTATATCCTTTCATCTTCCAAGCATGAAAATCATCTCTTTTTAAAACTATCCTAACATGGACAATATACGAACTTCAATTGCCCTGCTGGCCGTTACCTCCCCGCCACTGGCCCTGGTGATTACGCTCTTGGCCCTGTTAACCCTGTTGCTGACCCTGCTGTCGGTGTTGGCCTTGCTGGCCCTGCTGATTACGCTAGCCCTGATGGCCCTGCCTAAAACACCCAAATCCCTGCCTTAAATCACCTAAACGGAATCGCTTAGCAGGGTCCCCCTGATGGAAACCCTGCTCGTGCTGACGAGTCTGTCCATGAGATGATGCCCCACTAGCACTATTACCCCCGGTCCTGCCCTGCTGGCTGGACTCTCCTGCTCTCTTGCTTCCCTGCAGATGGAAGCGGTGATCCTGGCAATGTAGTAACGCAGCATTGAGTAAATCAGTGAAAGTACTCAGAGATAAATTCCCTATAAGGTGTTGGCGGATCCTCCAAGCTAACCCGTCCACAAACAACATAATCTTCTTACTCTCAGTAGGTGCCTCATCTGGCACTATGGTGAGAAGTCTCGTGAACTCCTCCCCATACTCAGCTAAGGTAGAATTCTCCTGCTTCAAGTTAAGTAATTTTCGCCTCATCTCAGTCTGCACGGCGGGTGGAAAATACTTGCAGTCAAACCGCTCCCAAAACGACTGTATAGGGATCGTGTCCCTCTCCTCCAAGGTGGTAGTGGACTCCCACCACTACAAAGCAGCCCCCACCAGCTTAAAGGAAGCCAATAACTGCCTTTGCACGTCGGTGCACTCATACAAACGAAGATGCCGTTGGATGTCTTTCTTCCATTGGCTGACTGTGACGATATCTGAGATACCAGAGAACTCAGGGGGATGTGCCTTCTGAAAAGCATCCTTAATCCTCTCCCATGCAGATGGAAGTTGTGCTGGTACTGGCGCCACTGCCTGAATCTGGGGTGGAGCCTGCTGAACCACCGCTAGCGCGACATTCACCGCCTGAGCAACAATGGCCGCTACTTCATTAGCATTCATAGTGCCTTGTGCCGGAGCTGCTGGCTGCTCGGCCTGGGCACGCCTATCCTTCGGTGCACGTCTCGGAGGCATCTGAAACGTGAAGAAGTTTATTAGTCTACAGTCATTATCACATCACAAATAGCTGAAGACGTAACGTAAAAGCAGAAATACAACAATCCTAAAAATAGGGCTTTATATCAAAGAAAGCAACGCTGAAAGCATAATAAGCCGCACAGATCCTAAAGGACACTAGAACCTGATGCTCTGATACCACCTGTGACACCCCACCTAATTAAATACCGGGCGATCACTCCTTTATTAAATTAAAATCAAGGTGAACAGTTGGTTCATTCTTAGCATCACTGTCGTAAAAATAAATTTCCAATTTAAACACCCTAATTAATTAAGCTAAGTGTCAAAACCATTTTTAACCTTTCTTTCCAAATTTTAGTTTTAAAGAAAAATTATTTATTTATTTTTTAACAACATTATCAATAAGTAAGAATCATACCACAATTATCCTGGAACATAATCCAATTAATTAAAACATTCAACATTCAAAATTCCAACATTTAAAACCTAAAGTAAAACATTCATGCTGAATAAATCCCAAAGTAACCGTACTAGAAATAACTGAAATACAAATGTCCCAATAAAACAGATAAATAGTGGAAAGGGCGACACATGCCCAATAAATGAGAATGATAGATGTGGAATCAAGTAAACGAAGTCGTCTATGCAAGTGGCTTGCAACTCCCACCTAAGCTGCAACACGTTCCTCCCAAAGGATCCTAAGTAAGACGCCCCTGTGGCTGGGCACCTGTAATATATACATATATATACAAGAGAAAGAGAAATAGAAACGGGTCAGAGCCCGATAGTTTGTATGATTTAAAATTCGTTTAGCAAGTATTTAAATTGATACAGGTCAATGCAACAACATATTAGTGCGACACTCTCTTGAGAAATTCTCACCTCTCTTCTAATGTGCACACCTATCGCACTATCCTTCTCAACGGTTTATCTTATCATTTATCGCACTAATCTTCCCAATGATTTAACTTATCTTAGATTACTCGTAAGATTTCAGAACCGAACCATGTAAATGTTTAAAAAGGAGGATTTCACTTAATAACAATGCTCTCATTTTTCTTTATTTACTAACAAAGTGTCCCAGTGTTATATTATACTTTTCAAACAAATATTTCTGATTTACGACATTATATCAGTCTTACTTACCATAACACAGTAGGTAGTACCAAATTTCATAATTTCATATATATATTAACTACTCGTATAATATATATATTATAACAGCACCCCAAATAAAACTATGGTGCGGGCATACTCTGCTATCCAATCCCCGTATCGCTCACACTAAGGGAAATACAAGTTTGGAATCACTCTCGAACTGTATCAACATATATATACAAACAATATTGAGGCGAAGCGTAGATTCCAAGTCTCTAAGAGGTCAGTACATACCCCACGCCTCTTAGGACCGTCTGAACTATTGATTCGATAGCCTGTACCAAGGATATCTATCTTCTAGGGTACAAGTCAATATCCCCCATAAAGGTCCCATCGAGATAAGACTGTCCCAGCGCAGTAACCTCGGGGATAGCAAGTAGCGCGGGTATGGTTTTCACATGTATATAATATATGCATACACAATCAAATAAATATACCACTTTTATCATATTAATAAAGGTTCCTCTCATCACCCATAATTACAACATTTATCCTTAATTTTCACATTATTAGTATTACGTATAAGAGTTCGTTTCTAACCTTAACTCGAAGGATTTTCTCATCTGAATACGTAACATGCATGGACTCTATTCTCCCAAGTGTAAAATTCAGTAAGTGTCCTTTCTATGTTCCAACGTAACTCTCTTACGCAACTCTCCCGTTAATTCACAAATTCATCAACCTTTAAGTAATTATCCCACAAGTACAATTTTCGTCTCATATTAAGAATCCCAAAATTATTCATATGTCCTACTGGTCCTCCATATCTCCCAAAATATTTTATTAAGGATGCTCAAGAATTATTTCACATTAAATTGAATTTCAACTAATTAATAAGGGGAAACATGAGTCTGCCAGGAGGGGTCGATCGATCGAGGTCTGGGGCTCGATCGATCGAAGCTCTAGGCTCGATCGATCGATCAAGCAGGTCTGCGAAATCTGCAGAATTGCAATTACGGGTTTCATCTTCTAACTTACACCAAATCCATATTTTACAATCCCAAACGTCTCAAAATTTGTACTACTAACATCCTAACATGATATTATACATTTCCTACGTAAAGCATGTCAATTTACGTCACTAAACATGGATTAATCATGCCAAAATTCATTTAAAAATTCAAGAACCCTAGAAATCTCTAAATCATGGTTCCCATTTGTTTTTCCCCGAAATTTCCTTCTTCTACTACATTAAAATTTCGTGGATTATTCTTCTACATCACCAATAATTTCCAGAATAAGGTTTAAGTCATCACTACATGCAAATTCCTATCACAATTTAGGTTTTCTTCAATGTAATTCATCCATAATCATTCCTAAACTAATATGAAGGATGCACCAACGAAATATGCAAGATAAACACTTGCCTGGGATTTTTGGTGTTCTGATTTGCAGATGATTTTGGTGTGGTCGTGTTCCCCGTCGTGCGATCTACGCGTTGGTGGTGGTGGCGGTGCAAACGGATGGATTTTGGACCTTGAATTTGCCTTGAGAGCTCTCTCCTTCCTCTCCTATGGCCGTCACTTGTCTTTGGTTGTTCTAACCCTAGAAGAAAACCTTAGACATCTGATATAACCCTTATAATTTCGTGGGTTTAATTACCCATAATTGTGAAATGTCCAAAACGCCCTCCCGGGGTACTAATTAGGCCTAAAACGCCCCGAGACCCAAACTAAATCCCCGGGTACACTTTTCTGACTATCTCGATCCTTCCGGACGCGTTGGCGCACTCAAAATGACCATACGAACAACTTATAAAATATTCACTTTTATTTATCAATATTTAGTCCTGACGCGACACGGGCGCGTCCCGACTCAAATTTCCAAAATTGTCATTTTATTCACTCGTGACATTCAATATAACCAATATTACATATTAATTTGCTCATTAGTAATATTCAACAAATTTTCCATAATTACTAACTCTCGTCACGTTAATAATTATAACATAATTAATTTCCGAATTTTTATTAAATAATTAACTCACATTAAATTTAATAAATCCCCAAATTAATATAGCATAAAATTACGGGGTATTACATAAATTTTATGTTTGTTCTGTCATTTAGAGAATGTTTGGCTCTCTTGTAATAAGTTTTAAATTTTGTCTTAAATCGTTACTTTTAATATAAATGAAGTTTCCTTTAGAAAGCTCTGATGACGTAATTCCTTTACTTTCAGTATTTTACGATTCATAACCATGTAATTGTATTTCCGTTGCACTTATTTAAGGAAATAATTTAAGTCATAATATATGTTGCCTTGGTGGCATGTCAAGACACTCGTTCCCAACTGCTAATTTGGGTCGTGGTCGTGACATCATGTGCGTCTATAACTTCGACTACGACACTTTTAGCTTGCGCCGGGTCTCTTTATGGCACAATCGGTCTCTAGACTGGAATTTATTAGCGACGACGGTACAATTCTGGTACCCCGATGATCATATTTTCTGCTTTGGCCTCCTGCTCTACTTATGAGGAGTTTTCAGCAATGTTGGGGGTTAGCCCCAGTGTTGCGGTGGCTTTTCCTTGTTTGTCCTATTCTTCCCGAGTATATTTTGCTGAGTTACTTCATATGTCTCCATCGGAATCTTGGCCGTTGATCGATGGAGGGAATATCTCTCTCCCGACAGTTATGAACTCGGTGTGTCAAAGGGGATTTGTTGATCTTGGCTTTGTCGGAGATGTTGCTTCTGGCATGACTGCGAGGCTATTATTGGTGATAGGGGACTTGACGATTGATCGCTAAGTGGCCATATATGTGATACGACATACATGGCCACGGTCCCCTTCTTTTTCACAAAATGCTACTCTTTTCAAACCCCGAGCACAATGGTCCATCTTAGGGTTTACTGATGAGACTTTGATAATCTACGGTGGTAAGACATCCATGTTGCTATTATCGCTACTTGGGGATCAACCGTCAAGTCCCATGCTACTAATAACAGCCTCGTAGTCATGCCCAAAGCAACAATTCTAGCAAAGACAACATCTTCAAAACCCCTCTGACACACCGTGTAGAGTGGGGTTACACAAATTAACCACCAACACTTTAGTAGTTAACCCCGCTGATTTGATCAAATATTGATTTATGATTTATCAAGTTTTACTTCAATCCAGACCTTACATGGGCTGACATATTATTACGCGCGATTTAATATATTGTGTATACTCCGCGTTTGATGAATTATACTAGACAATACTCTAGTAATGATTTAATTTGTTCATTTAAGATCCCACTTGAGGAACTTTTTCTATAAAAAGAGGGTTCCCCTCCTCATTTGGGAGGATGATGGTCTTGGGGCAAAGTAAGGAGAGAAAATCTAACCCTTCTCCCCCACGAACCTCTTGAGCTCCATCACGGGTTCGATAGTGAAGAGCGAATTTTCATAATTTCATTACGAGTTTTACGTATATTATACGGTATACAGGCGTTTAGAGGTGACTAGCAGGATTTACCCCCCCCCCCCCCCGGACGCACCAAAACCAACAAAACTACCAAAAATCGAGTTTTCCAGCGTATCATACGAACTCACGAAGTACGCAGACTTTAACTCCGCAAACGAGACGAATACATAGGCACAACCACGCTGCTCAAGTCTAAAACACGCTCAATGCAGTGCTTCCCCAAATCTTCACTCACATCTTACATTTGGTGACTCCACTAGAGAGGTATTCGTGATTCCTATTGTGTAACGCCTCGTGTGCATACAGCTCCCTGGGTGAAAAATGGAACATTGTCTACAAAGATAAGTATTATTGCTTACATTATCTCATTTGTGATATTGGATATTCCACAATATAATTTTCTGTTATGAATCACGTTTATTTAAGATGCATACAGAATATGCTAACATTTATTTCAAATGAAAGTATCTTGATTATTCAAGAGATAAAATTTAAAAAAAAGGGGGGGGCGTATGATGTAGATTTCTCCTAAGAAATTATGAGCCCCAATATTAGCCACATATTCCGAGAGTCTGAACAAAGAACAAATCATTCTCAAATTCTAGCTTTCATTTTCAGCTAATACAATTGATCTCATGATAACCTTGAACCACACAAAATATTGTAAAAGCTAATTTTGTGATATTAACATTTCTCTAGTTGTAAAAATGTACTAGAAATATTATTTTAATGATATAAATGTATTTGAAACGATATATTGCACACATAAAGGCCCCGTCTTATTACTGCTTGAGTTGTTATCATACAATATCGAGCGATTATTTTATTATTAGGTCAGACAACCTACATATAGTAAGTCAGTGCATTTAATTTGATGGGACCACACATGAATAGGTGCGCTTATTATAATTACCTAAATGTCCTTCGCTATAGTTATGAGATCGAATTATTTAATAGAGCATCCACAATGGGGGAAAAGAAAACAAGAGATTTGGTAAATTTACAGATGGTGCGCTTGTAGTGGTGGGCGAAAATAAATAAATTTTGTATAAGAATTTGTAAGCGTTCTCCAAATATACAGAATGTGTACAAATTCTGTAAATGTGTCTACAAACTTTATTTGTTCATACCAATTCTTACGAATAAATAAAGTTCATAACATCTGTATTTTAGGTTCATACGAACTTTTAATGTTCGTAACAATTATATTTATGTTCCTACGAACTTCTAAAGTTCGTAAGAAAATAAATATAATTAGCAACAATTCCCTTACAACTCACTACTGTATACAATTAATCAGGTGAAAGGCAAAGCTCACTTTTTAAGTTGCATTATACCTTTCGTTAGAGTCCAGAATTGGGCATGCTCTTATAAGGGTACATGTCTACTATTAGCTATTGGTAGAGAGGACAGCTAAACTATAAGTCATATCCAAAAGTCATCGAGTAGAATTAAACAATTATTGTTTGTTTTGCTTAAAGTGTAGACAAATATTTTAATAAATGTCAAAAAACACATAACGTGTGTCAGTAGTGAAATGAAAGTCAGATCATATTTTGAGTTTGTGTCAGGCCATATTTTTTTTTTTGTAAGCAATGAAAGAAAAGGATACAAAGGGGCTACATCACATAGCAACAAAAGCCATAGAGGCGACATGGTAGAAAACCACAAAAGTACAGTGACAACATAAAACAGATAACTCGCAACCCAGCTATATCATGGGGTTATCAAGGATCCATCACATGCCATTCGGAACATCCTCAATTTCAACAAAGGTCTCGTCTTGCATTTTTGCTTCGCGTGCCAACCAATCTGCACCCCGAATCATACTGGGGTTAGCATAGATAAAGTCCACACCCACGACCCTCATGAGTTCATAGCAATCCACCCTAATGTTCTCAAAATCAATTTCGCGGTACTGCACACCCTTGAAGATCTCAATCAGCTCATGCGAGTTGGTTTCCACCAGAACGTCCTTACACCCGCGGATCTTAGCCATATTAAGGCTGTGATATAGACCTTCCATCAGGGTGCGGAGGAGCGTAGGAAAATCCCTAAGCCGTCCATAGAACCCAATCTTCCAATGACCCCGATCATCCAGGACGTAGCCCCCAAAGGTAGCAATGCGGTAAGTGGGGTTAGTGCAGGCCTGGAGGGCCACCCTAGTCTTTCCCTGATCAACGTGCTCGAGAAGGCTCAAGAGAGATTCCGGGACCTCGTCATACTCAGCATAGTCGTAAGTCTGGCGTCTTCCAAGCCTTGCAAGGCCATCCGCCCACAAGCTGTTGGAGCGTCTGATATGGGTGATCTTGATATCCATTTCCGTCATAATGGCCATCCATTCCTCAATAATATTAGTAAGTGGATGGTTCTTGTGTCCCTGTCTATTGAGGATATGCACAGCATCCAAGCAATTGCTACATAGGAGGCACCCAGACCAGCCCTTAATTCTAGCCAGGTTAAGACCATGGAGAATTCCCACAAACTCAGCCTTTATAGGGCTACAGTCTCCAATGACCTTGCCGTTGAACCCAAGGATCCACCGCTAGTCGTTACTACTGACTTTACCCCCAAAGCCACAAAGATTGCTGAAGGGATCATACCTGTCATCCGTGAAAATCTCATAGCCTGAAAATATAACATCACTTAGAGAGGTGTTAGGAATATTACCCAGGCCATGGTAAGAATACGATTTAGGTTTAGAAATAACATCTAGTTCCCTGGCGAGGGTACTAGAGGTGGAACAAACCATAGTCGGGGTGATATTTTTCTTTTCAAAAATGCGTTTATTACGCACAGTCCAAATATGCCAAAGAGAAGAAATAAAGAGAATAAGATCAAGCTGCACAGAATTATTCCAAATATTCCTTTTAAGCCAGTCTAAAAATTGCATATCTTTATAATTATTCCACTCCTGGGTGGGGAGGGTGTTTTCCCACACAGCAGCGACAAGATGACAATTTCTGAGCACATGTTCAATATCTTCATCAAACTCACAAAACTCGCATTTTTTTTTAATCGGTAAGGCGTCGTTTGAATCTCTGGCAGTTAGTAAGTAGCTTTCTATGAAAGATGAGTCAGAGAAAAGTTTTAAATTTTTGAGGAATTTTAAGTTTCCAAATGCGAGGTAAGAGTGGATAATTTCCTGGGTGATGATGATATTATCCGAGGTCTGACGACCAGGTAAGAAACTAGCTTGGTTACGGCTGATAATCCTACAAAGAATCGGGCGAAGTCTATTCATAATTATCTTGGCCAGGACTTTATAAGGCACATTGCAAAGGGTTATGGGTCTGAATTGGGTGATACTTTCGGGGTCGTCAATTTTGGGGATCAAGGTGATGTGACTATCATTCGACTCCTCGGGGAAAGTCCGAGCTTTAAAGCATTCGTTGAGAAAATTAAACAAATTGCTTTTGGTAGTCTCCTAGAAGGTGTGATAGAACATAGGTTGGATGCCATCCGGACCAGGGGATTTAAGCCCATTCATGCTAAAGACGGCCCTCCTGGTCTCCTCAATGGATAACAGGTGGTCCAAGATAATATTATCGATACTTTCAAAGCGTGGGTGATTAAATTCAAAAAACACATCGTTATGGGTAGGGTTGTCGGTATTGGAAAAGAGGGAGGTAAAATAGTTATTCGTATGGAGGGAAATCGTAGCACTGTTATCAACCCAGTCCCCATTGATTTTTAACTCATCAATCTTATTGTGCCGTCTTCTGATAATAGTGGTCGTGTGGAAAAATTTAGTGTTTTCATCTCCCTCACTAAGCCATTTTATACGGGATTTCTGCTTCCAGAGGAGTTCCCCGTGGCACAGAATGTCATCATAATCATTTTTAAGATGTTTTTCAAGAATATTAAGATTATGGGAAAAATGTTTTTCTTAGGCAATTTCGATACCCTTAAGTCTTCGTAGAAGACTCTTTTTATTATTATTGATCATGCCATATATAGAGTGGTTCTAGTGTTTTATAATGGGGATACACTTGTCAATGTTTTGGTGGAAACTAAGGTTCCTATTCCAGTTATTCAAGATAATATTATGAAAATCAATACGCTCAAACCAACAGGCAAGAAGTCTAAAAGGGCGTGGAATGAAGATAGAAGAATTGTTACCTTCGAGGCATATGAACATAGGACAGTGGTCGGACGCAGTCCGAGGGATATTTTCCACAACTGCATCAAGAAATTGAGGGCGCCGGCAGGGTTGGCCAACGACCTATCAAGTCTCACCAGGGTATTAGCAAACCCATCACGACTGTTGATCCAAGTGAGGCGTGGTCCCGTACTGCCAAGGTCCGTAAGGTTGCAGTTATTCACATTTTTCGCAAATTTATTACATCTAGGGTCATTGTTATGTGTGGAGTAACTTTTTTTCTCGGAAGAGTCAAAGTGATCATTGAAGTCGCTCGTGGCGAGCCAAGGGATATCAAGATCGCGGGCAAGCGTTTTGAGGTTGTGTCAAAGGGCTTGGCGAAAGGTGTAATTTGAACTAGCATAAATAGCAGATAGAAGCCAATCGTCATAGCGTTTGAGGGTGTCAAGGAGATGTATGACTTGATCGGAGACATTTATGGTACTGAGTTGTATAGAGCTTTGGTTCCACAGAACCAAAATTCCCCCGAAGCGGCCTCTAGTTTCGGAGATTTCCCAGTTGGAAAATCCCAGCCCCTCGAGTTAATTAGCGAAGTTATGGAAGGAAGTTTGGGTTTCGATGATGTTGACAACATTAGGTTTAAGATTATTACAAAGTTCTACGAAGGTGGGCTTGAATAGGGGTTTGCCTGCCCCTCTACAATTCCAGGTTAACACAGACATAGAAAACAGATTGTTACTAGTCACCCACATACATAAAAAATAGATTGTTACTAGTCACCCAGCTGGAACTGAGGTTCATCGTGTGCTCTCACAATTTTCACTATTACTTTTACAAACATCATATTTTGGGTACGAGTATCATTACAATTACACACTTTCATACCCACTTGCATACTCGTCTAATAAGACAAGGCGATAAAAACTTATACCTTATGTCCTGACGGCACCCACAACAACGAGGTATAAAATTTCAATGCTCGAGTATGAAAAATGGGTCTAAACATGGGTACACCAAGCTTTATCCTTTGGGTATACAGTCTGGCACACCACGTGTGGCATCTCTCTACCTTTCCGGTGGGAACTCCGCCCCTCATCCTTTCCCTAAACTACTCCTATCAGCACTGACTTGGGCACACAAAATCAAAGGACAAACCCCAACCACCAAACCAAAACACTGCTGTGACCTCCAAGGAGCCATAACCCGAGGGACAATCTTGACCTCTGAGGAACAATTTTGACCTCCGAGGGAACTCGCTCCGACGAACCTTGAAAAAAAATAATAACTCTGACATCTACAAAAATTGACGCACCTGGGTCTCAATTGACCCATCATAGATGAAGGTAAACATGGAGTTTGACCCAAATATAAATCAACCCACCTCAGGGGGCTTGAAGCCACTATGGGAATCCCACGCGAACAAATCCCACACCGTGTTTTTGGAATTGAAACCTACACGAACTAAAGTTGGATTTAAATCCGAAATTGACTAAGCACAGAGATTATACCACCATGTTTGTTTACAACAAACAAGAACCACAAAACCCTTACCTCCGAGCAGGTATCTCCGAACAGGTATTCCAAACAAACACTACCTCCGAACAACTATCTTCGAGGAGGCTTGACCTGCGTGCAATCTGATCCCTGAACATCCTCGACCTCTGAACCTACTCAAACTCTGAACATCCTCGACCACCGATCCAGTTTAAAAAAAATCTCCGACGGACCTTCGAACAACTTCCGATCCAGTTCAAACACTCGACCCATTTTGAGGGATTCTAGAAACGGCAAACCTTAGTGACCTGCAACGGAACGAGCCATTAACAAAATGTTTTCTCTTGAGCTGATAAAAAACATGGAATAGGTGATATGGGTTGGGCCTAATTTGGGGGATCAAATGTGGGTTGGGTCAAATGTGGGTCGGGCCAAATATGGACGGACCAAATATGGGTTGGGCCAACCCATTATTTTTCTACTAAATTAAGTATTACAATTCGAGGTATATATAAAAAAAACTCATATTTTACTCATAATTTTTTAAAATGAGTATGATATTTGATTTGTATCTTTTAAAATTGAGCTCCATATTTGATTTTTTGCTTTCAAATATGGCCCCCATATTTAACTCATAGCTTTAAAATATGGGCCCATATTTAACTCATAGCTTTTAAACATGGATCCCATATTTAGATGTTTGGGCTAATATGGGTTGTTTTATTATTTGGGCCACATTTTGCCACTACTAGGTGATCGTGATCTTTTATATTAGATGAGGAGATTGAGATAGATGGGATTTTATTCGAATCCGATTCATTTAAGCGGATATGGATCATGTTTAAAATTCGATTATTTGATTGTCCGATTATCCGATTACCTGTTTATTAAATGAAGCGGATTTGGATTCATATACTCCGATCCGATTAATATTTTTAACATATATATAATACAATTTTAATTAGTATATATTGTATTTAACAATATTATAAATATTTATTATAATAGTTCTTTATTTCATTATCTGTTTTTTTGGAATATTTGCAAAATAAATTTATTAAATAAGAGTTGAAAATAAAATTATTGCAAATCAAGTTTAACATAAACGGATAATCGGATCCGTTCCGATTAATAAATGGATCGGATCCAAATTCGTTAAACATAAACGGATATGGATTTGTCTGATCCGGTCCGAATCCAATCCGTTTACAGGCCTAGATTGGGGTACATATGTGTTTTCAGATATATATAGGCCAAATAATAAATGATAGATGTGCCATGAGGTATTTCAAGCACACATACATACATAAATGACTCTCATGTTAATAAACATTAGATGGGTTGAAAATTACAAACTTAAGTCAGAATATCATGTGATATTTTATCAAATTTTTGGGTGGATAAATTCATAAAATCACCAAAATATTTACAAAAAAAAATCAGCATGAGCATAATATTGTTGAACAAAGATTTAAATTTTTATCATGATTGATAAAATAAATTTAGAAAAAAACCATATATGACTTGAAATTCCATGACTATTTTATGTTGTCTCGAGAAAGATCATTTAAAGATTTAGTACGTGTATGTGCTTGAGCAACCATGTAAAAAATGACATCCTTCGAACAATCTTATCAAAGATGATATTTTTTAAAAATGACCTTAGCAAAATAATATTTTTTTCAAAAACTTAACAATTTGCTAAAACCTGAGACTCGAGCTGCCACAATCATAGTGACTCGACCTGCCTCAGTCATAGTGACTCGAGTTGCCTCAGTCATAGTACCTCGAGCTACCTCTGTCGTTGTGACTCGAGTTGCCTCCTCATTCATAATAACTCGAGTTGCCTCAGTCATAGTGCCTCGAGATACATCATTCATAGTGATTCGAGCTGCCTCAGTCATAGTGATTCGACATGTCGCAGTCATAGTGACTGGAACTACCTCATTCATAGTAGCTCGAGTTGCTTCATCCATGGTCGCTCGGAGCAACCTTCTGCACTACCTTGTATTCAATTTATGCTGAAATAAGATTTATTCACATTGTGATATTAGTTACATGAAAATTCAAGTTTGATATTTATTATTCACCTCAAGGTGACTCAGCATGCTTACTAACTGAATTATTCCACATATGATTTAAATAGACCCCAAAACTTCTGAGTTTTCTCAGCTTTAATAAAATAAACGGGGACATGAGATAAACAGCTTACCACATGATATATTTGCACTCTATCATTTTACGCTAGTATGAACTGAATATTATTGCATATCAAACTGGAATCATGAAACCACATAGTACAATATATTTTATGACTCCTCGATTAAAGAGCCACGATTTCCAGCTTATTTAATTATATTTGACATAAAATAAAATAAAGGGGGCAAGATATACCCCACATGATTATATATGACATTGTAGCATATATGTTCCACAAGTTACTAATGGTTTTGTGCTAGAATCAGAGATAATTTTTTATATTGGCAGATATTGAACGCACATGAGCAAATCAAGCTCGACCAATTACATCAGGCCTGACAAATGTCAAAGCCAAACACTCAAGAGATCTTTTAAATTTCGGATATCACCCAGTGAAATGTATTTAGTTGTATTCATATGGCTCTATAACTGATGTATGAGTTTTTCTTTACTTTTCTTTATCTTGAGATAAAAGACAAAATAAAGAAAAAAGGGGGAAAGTATTGTATAATGTACCACTTGTAGTTAGACATGAACACAGGTGACAAGCATGATCAGATTCGGTACCAGAATGGCCATCATTGATGAAACATCTCTAAAATAAATACTAGAGTTGTTCAGCATAGCCACTGGTTGGCTCACATATAACACTTACTATGTGACATTATTTCCAGCAAAGCGACAGAGGGCAAGAAAATTGCTCGCAAAACTTCGAGCATGGATACTGAGTTTGCATACAAACCTTACCAGTATTGTGGTAAGTAGCCCACAGAGGTGCATTATAGTTGTCACAAAACTTACTAGTATTATGGTAAGTTACCCACAGAGGTGCATTATTGTTCCCACAAACCTTACCAGTATTGTGGTAAGTCTCCCACAGAGGTGCATTATAGTTCTCACAAACCTTACTAGTATTTTGGTAAGTCACCCACAAAGGTGAATTATTGTTCTCACAAACCTTACCAATATTGTGATAAGTCTCCCATATAGGTGCATTATAGTTCTCATAAACCTTACCAGTATTGTGGTAAGTCACCCACAAAGGTGCATTATAGTTCTCATAAACCTTATCAGTATTGTGGTATGTTGTCCACAATGGTGCATTATAGTTCTCACAAACCTTGCCAGTATTGTACTAAGTCGCCCAAAGTGGTGCATTATAGTTATGAGAAATCGTGACCTAAGTGGTAAAAAAAGTCCTACAGTAGTAGGCGTGCCTGACCTTTGCTTATGGGAGATTAAAGTCCTATATTACTAGGAACGGTCGACCCTCATTTATGGGATATTTAAAGTCCTATACTACTAAGCGCGCCTAACCCTCGCTTATGGGAGATTAAATTCCTATATTACTAGGCACGCCTGACCCTCGTTTATAGGAGATTTAAAGTCCTATACTACTAGGCTCGCCTGATTATCGCTTATGGGAGATTTAAAGTCTTATACTACTAGGCACGCCTGACCCTTGTTTATGAGATATTTAAAGTCCTACATTATTAGGCGCACCTGACCCTCGCTTATAGGAGATTTATAGTCATGTACTACTAGGCACGTCCCATACAACTAGGCACGACTGACTCTCTTTTATGGGAGATTTAAAGTCCTATACTACTAGGCACGCTTAAAGACCCTGATTTCCGGACACGCTTAAAGTCCCGATTTACTTAAAGGACCTTTATGGTAGCTCGACTAAGTAAAATTGGGCACACTTGTGAAAAGTGCGCGAACCAATTAAATGCGCGGTGTGTGACATTGAAATAAAAATTATTCCCAAGTTTTCAATTAAACCATATTTAATTAGAGTCTATTTTTGAACGAAATAAATACAGTCCCTAAACGTGCACCTGTGTGTGTGTGTGTGTCATCCCATAAATAAATAAAACATGTGACACAAAATATCAGGAAAAATCCTCGCAGGGCAAAATCATATTATTTTCACTATAATTTGTAAAGAACGGTTACACGGATTATTGATCGAGTGGAAAACCGAGCGTCCGTGTAATACGCTAGTCGTTGTTATCGGTTTCCAACCTCAATACAAAAAAAATCTAAACTTGTAATTACACTCTTAAGGAGTATAGTGGCGAGTTTGGGTATCGAATCTACAGGGAATGTTTGATAGAATCTAACTGATTTATTACTTCTAAAATAAAAGTGAAAAAGATGATGATGGTTGAAGACGAAAAAAATAAAAAAATTTAACTATGCATGCATGAGCAAACTAATTAAGATGAATGAGAAAGTAGGTTGGAATACAATCCCCCTAACCCTAGTAATTTATCGTATAGAATCCTAGAATTGTAAATTATAAATTTGAATGAATCCAGTCTTTATAGATCCTAAGCATTACATATATGAGGATCAAGCCCGCACCATATGAAATCAACGGTAAATATAAAGCGGTGATAAATAATGATACACACATCGTATTCTTAAACATCCCAAGTACCTAAGGCAAGAGAGATTAAAATATCTACAATGGTTGTAAAATTGTCTCGCACGACTCTTTCAAATTTTTAATTTGAATTCTATTTTCTACATAAGTAATTTACATTGGGATGGGTTCATGCATCCCAACTCTTAAAAATTTAGCTAGACATGATTTTATGGGAAAACAAATTCATAACAATGCATATAATTGTAGATCTAAGAAACATGGTAAAAACAAAAATTACAAAACAAGAAAAGATGATTAAATTGAAAATAAAAATTGAGATTAACTAAGAGAATGGAATTTGATACTTGAAATCTGCACTAGGGAAGAGAGATGATTGAATCCAGAAATATTCTTCTTCTTCAACCTTACAAACTAGGGTTTATGAAAATTTCTATGTAAAGAAAAACTAAGAAAACTCTCTAAAATTTGACTTTCTCTCTCTAAAATTCTATTCTACTCTCTAGAATTTTACTCCCTCTCTCTAGAATTCAACTCCCCTTGAAAATGAGGTAGGTCTTGGTCTTTTATAGCACCAAGTTGCACGAATTTGGCATCAAATTTTGCTTGTTGCACAAGTTTTCCAAGAGGTGCATTGCATTAAATGCATAATTAATTGCCTGGATTTCGCATGACCGGACTCGTCCATTATCGTGCAACTTCAAAATATCGTAACTTCTTCACCGTAGCTCGGATTGAGGTGCCGTTTTTTCCAGTGTTCTTGTAATTTAGAGATCTTCAACTTTCTAGTTGGCCCCACCTCCGGACTAAGGCTGAAAATTACGAAAATGCCCTTCAACTCTCCATTTCTTGGTTTCTTTCACTGTTTTGAGTTCTCCTTCGCACTAACTTGCATGAAATACCTGTAAAACACATGAGAAATACACAAAACACGAAATACTTGCCAAAAGGGGTTAGTAGCATAAATACGAGATAAATCCAAGCTATTTACACTGCACGGTATCATAAAAATACCGAAATTAAGGGAATAAATGTGAAGAATATGTGCCTAATCAATTATAATGAAAATAAGTGTGATATACGAAAATAACCGTAGGTGTCGGTTCCGATGTCGTTGGATGGAATCTCCCGCAATAATTTCATATGGGCAGCAATGAAGAAGGAACCGACTTCTCCACAAAATACTCCAAAATGAGTAAGAATGATATCTTGAAGGTTTATCATGTGCATCGAATAAATGGGAATGAGTTTCCTTTTATAAAGAGGCATAATAGCCTAAAAAACAAGTCTATTAAAAGAAGGCAGAATAAGGGCTGGCTTTTGCTCAACATGTTGTAAAAGTGTTTTGACCATTAAGTAGCGGTGACAGAAAGTGGCACAAAAACCGAGGTCGGCGGCGTCGTTCGAACGAGATAGCATGTCGCTCGAACGAGGACAGCTGTCGTTCGAACGAGATTGCGCGACATGCTAATCTCGCGCGAACGACAGGCTATGTCATTTGAGTGAGCACGCTTGCCAAAAAAAGTCTGTTTCTGCATAGAAATTTTTTTGCATTTTGATAAAAAATAATTTAGTCTTCAGAAAATATTTTCTAAAAAATTCTCAAATATTTATGCAAATTTAAACAACTCCAATTAATCATTTTACTGATAATGCATCGTGGAGTTGTGGGAAACGGTTAAGGAGTACGTAGCATGTAGCAATGATGCATGTATGAAGGTAATGGATGCATGGATTCGGATAAAGGTCATCGTGGATGATCGTGATGACGTGCCGAATGTAGCGGTATCAAACATACAAATTGTAATTTAGAGCTCTTCAACTTTCTAGTTGGCCCCACCTCCGGACTAAGGCTGAAAAATTACGAAAATGCCCTTCAACTCTCCATTTCTTGGTTTCTTTCACTGTTTTGAGTTCTCCTTCGCACTAACTTGCATGAAATACCTATAAAACACATGAGAAATACACAAAACACGAAATACTTTCCAAAAGGGGTTAGTAGCATAAATACGAGACAAATCCAAGCTATTTACACTGCACGGGATCATAAAAATACCAAAATTAAGGGAATAAATGTGAAGAATATGTGCCTAATCACACCCCCTAACTTAGAACTTTGCGCGTCCCGAGCAATGTAAATGAATCTTACCCAAAATTCCACTCTTGAAAAATCCTTTATTAAAATAAAATTCTACTTTCGTAGGAAAGCGATTGCATTTAGCATATGCAACAAGACTTTAAACCTCTAGGTTACCCTAGTAGGACGAGTTTTGTCTCGTGAGGGTTTGCAGTGAATATACCCACAAAATTCTTTATTGCCTCAAATAAATATCAAAATACTTAAAAATTGTACAATTTAAACTTTTCGAAAAATAATCACCATAAATTCATATTCAACTGTCTCAAACCATAGTGTGTGTGTGCAAAGCCAAAAATTAAACCTCAAATTTCCACCGATTGAGCATTACGTTACTTTCCGAAAATTCGTTTTGATTTCAACTTCTCACGGATTGCACTCACAAACGAATCACTCGGATTGTGGTTGTTTTTCTCTCGATATGCATGATATAAAGAGTAAATATAATGGACACAAATTCATGCATATAAAATTAAAAAGAAGGAAATATATGGTGAAAGATCTCATCATCGGAATACAGTTATTAGGAAATGGGAACATCACCTCTATTTCACACCATTTAATCTCTCATTTTATCTTTTCAGGTCTTAGCTCTCCATGCGGTAATCAATTTCGCCATTCGGACTCGGTTAGGACTTTTCGGGTTAAAAGGCGTAAAGGGTAAAAATGGAAATGGTCGGGAATGTTGGAATTGGAAAATGTCTTTATGATGTCCAATAGTGCTTTTCCGGGCATTTTCTCATTTTTTTTTCTATTTTCATTTTTTTTCTTTTTTTGCTATTTTTTTTTCTTGCCCCTTTTTGTTGCACTTTTCGGACTTAATGAATATTCCATTTTCGCAATTCCTGGCTATTTGGGTTTTTTGGGTTATCAAACGAAAAGGGAAAAATTTATTAGGCTCAAATTGGGTTATAAAGGGATAACTTTGTTTTTCACAACTTTTTATGGCTAATATTTTTGGGTAACAAACGAGGGCCTACTTCATTGTCCAAATTGCTAATCACATTACCATATGCATATCGAGATTAATTAAGTTTAGAGATATATTTAGCATGAATTTCGAGACAACATCTCACACATTTCCCATAACAGATCAAAATAAAGGATTGAGATCATCAACGACTTATTAAAACGCTGAAAAGAACTTTGAGTTAATCATAAACTCGGATTGATTTAAAAACTCATAAAAAATTGAAAGGCTTGAAATCTCACCGGGTTGGACTAATCTCCACACTTATTCGTAAAGTCGTCAATTTTCTTTCAATTTCCATCTTTGGTCAATTTTAGCTTAGTGCATTTAGATTGTTAACAATTTGAGACTTTAAATAGAATAAAGGTGACATTTTTGAAAAATTTAAATTCCAATTTTTATTTATTTTGAACAAAAATATTTTTGGCTTTTCAACATTTTTCAATTTTTTTTTCTTTTTTTTTCAACACATATATATGAATACAAGCGAAGTTTTATAAATACGCACCTGTCATCCCCCCTAACTCAGTGATTTGCATTGCCCTCAATCAAATGGATAAGAGAGATAAAGAAGACAACATAAAGAATGCGATAAATAAAACAAGCAAATATCATATTAAAATTGTAGAGTACAAACTGTGGAAGCAAATAGGACAAACATAAATGTGAAAACCTAAAGGGGTAGAGGGGCATCCTAAGGGGCGGGTGGGGGATGGGAAGGTCCTGGAGCATTAGGATCATAGGGATTGCTTCTGAGGAGCAGCCATGGATATGGAGTATTGAGACAGCAATGGAGATAGAAGAGAGAAGATAGGTGTAGGTGTGAAGAAAATGGGTAGGGGGATGGATGTATTTATAGGAGGGGATTGGGAAATTGGAGGGAATGAAAGGGTGGGAAATGGGGGGGACGTTAAATGAATGGATTGGGGGAAGTGAAAAGGTGTGGATTGAAGAGGTCCGGTCATCAGCAGAATTTTCAGAATTTTCTCCTCTTTCTTCTTTGCACCATTTATGCTCCTTTTTCTCTATTCCAATGATGATTTTCCAACATCTTACACTTCAAATGACCCGCAATGCTCATCGAAACCTAAACATCCCTCAATCGACGGATTCCTAACCCCGGGACTGACACAAACCTACGACTCCGAACTCCTAAGACTCATATGTACAACAATCACCCCATACTTATCGGGGGTGCGACAACCTTACCTCGCTGCTTCAGTCAATCCCCATAAATGGGGTCCGACAGCCAGATTGTGTCGGCTTCCTTGACAATCGCTTCCAAATACGTCTTGAGACGATGCCCATTGACTTTAAAAGTGTTCCCCCCTTTCTCATCTATGAGTTCAACTGCTCCATGGGGAAATACCTCTTTCACAATGAATGGACCTGACCATCTTAACCGCAATTTTTCGGGAAACAAGTGAAACCTCGAGTTGTAGAGAAGTACTTTTTGTTCTGAATGAAACTCTTTCTTACGAATGATTTCGTCATGAGCTCGTTTCATTCGGTCCTTGGATATTTTAGCACTTTCATACGCATCATTGCGTATTTCTTCCAACTCATTCAACTGAAGTTTACGTGTTTCACCGGCTTTATCCATGTTGAAGTTCACCCTTTTGATAGCCCAATACGCTTTTTGTTCTATCTCAACCGGAATATGACAAGGTTTGCCATACAAAAATCGAAATGGAGACATCCCAAGGGGATTCTTGTATGCGATTCTATAAGCCCAGAGTGCATCATTCAATCTGAGAGACCAATCTTTCCTATTAGGATCGACCGTCTTTTCCAAGATGTTTTTGATTTCCCGATTAGCAAGCTCGGCTTGGCCATTCGATTGGAGGTGATAAGTTGTTCCAACTTTATGGACAATTCCATACTTCCGCATTACTTTCTCCATAGGCCGATTACAAAAATGAGTTCCATTATCATTGATCATGGCCTTAGGCATACCAAAACGAGAAAGTATATTTTCTTGAATAAATTTTATCACCACCTTGCTGTCATTCGTCCTTGTAGCTATCGCCTCGACCCATTTTGAGACATAATCTACAGCGACGAGGATGTATAGAAAACCAAAAGAAGGTGGAAAGGGCCCCATGAAGTCAATACCCCAACAATCAAACAACTCCAAGACTAGAATTGGGGTTAATGGCATCATGTCACGGCGAGTAATAACTCCCATTCTTTGGCATCTATCGCATGATTTACAAAAAGCATTCACATCCCGGAAGATTGTGGGCCAATAAAGACCACTTTGAAGGATTTTCGCAGCAGTTTTATTTTTAGAAAAATGACCTCCACATGCTTCCGTATGATATAATCGAATTACCCCTTGGATTTCTTCATCGGGTACACATCTCCGGATGATTTGATCAGCACAATACTTAAACAAATAGGGATCATCATAAAAGAACATGCATGACCATGTAATGAACTTCCTTCTCTCTTGCGGATTCCAATGAGATGGAACAACTCATGTGACAAGATAATTGACTATATCCGCAAACCAAGGGAGAGAAGAAGTAGCAAAAAGATTTTCATCCGGAAAATACTCGTCTATGGGAATGGGATCAATAGGCACGTCAGACGAGAGGCGTGACAAATGGTCAGCGACGACGTTTTCTACTCCTTTCTTATCTTGAATCGAGAGATTAAACTCTTGTAGGAGTAGGATCCACCTAATTAGATGGGGCTTGGCATCTTTCTTGCTCAAGAGATATTTAAGTGCCGAATGATCAGTGAAGCAAATGATAGGCGACCCAACAATGTAAGAGCGAAATTTATCGAGAGCAAAAACGACTGCTAGTAACTCTTTCTCTGTGGTAGAGTAATTAAGCTGAGGGCCAGATAATGTTCTGCTAGCATAGTAAATAACATGAGCTTTCTTGTCTTTCCTCTGTCCAAGAACAGCCACAATCGCATAACCACTTGCATCACACATAAGCTCAAATGGTAGCGACCAATCCGGAGCTTGCATGATAGGTGCGGAAATGAGCATGCTTTTAAGTTTTTCAAAAGCTTCTTGACATGCTTTATTCCACTCAAATGGAGTGTCTTTCATAAGAAGATTACTCAAAGGTCTAGCGATGGCGCTAAAGTCTTTGATAAACCTCCTATAAAAACCAGCATGGCCTAGAAAGGACCTCACATCTTTAAGTGATTTTGGCGGGGGTAACTCAGCTATTACTTCAATTTTTGCTCGATCAACTTCAATTCCTCTAGATGAGACTATGTGACCTAAAACTACGCCCTCGGTAACCATAAAATGGCATTTTACCCAATTGAGGACTAAGTCTTTTTCCACACATCGGAATAAAACTCTTTCAAGATTAGCTAAACATTGGTCAAAAGATGGACCGAAAACGCTGAAATCGTCCATGAACACCTCAAGACCTTTTTCAATCATGTCGCTAAAGAGACTTAACATGCACCTTTGAAAAGTCGCTGGCGCATTACATAACCCAAATGGCATACGTTTATATGCAAACGTACCAAACGGACATGTAAAAGTCGTCTTTTTTTTTATCAAGTACATCCACGTCAATATGATTATATCTGGAATACCCATCTAGGAAATAATAGTAAGGATGGCCCGCCACTCGTTCAATCACTTGATCGATGAACGGTAAGGGAAAATAATCTTTTCGAGTTCCGACATTGAGCTTTCGGTAGTCAATGCAAACACGCCACCCAGTGGTGGTGCGTTGAGGTATTAATTCTCCCTTAGCATTTTCAACCACCGTCATTCCTGACTTTTTTGGAACGACTTGAATTGGGCTCACTCATTTACTATCCGAAATGGGATAGATAATTCCAGCATCTAGCAATTTGATGATTTCCGCTCTTACTACATCTTTCATGGTTGGGTTTAATCGCCTTTGCATCTCACGTGAGGGCTTCACTTATTCCTCAAGATGGATTTTATGGGTACAAATCAATGGACTTATACCTTTCAAATCTGCTATAGTCCAACCAAAAGCACTTCTATGCTTTCGCAACACATCCAACAACATACCCTCTTGCCCTTTCTCTAGACAGGAAGACGCAACAACAGGAAATGTATCATTCTCTCCTAGAAAGGCATATTTGACATGGGAGGGTAGTTTCTTCAACTCAAGACTAGGAAATCTATTTTCAGAGGGAGTCATGGTTGTCTCCCTTGGAGGCAATTCTTCATACCTAGAAATCCAGTCAACATCTCTCAAACTCTCTTCCTCTTGTAACCAAGTTTCCAACTCCTCCATCTCACACTCAAACTCAGTATAAGGACACACTTCCAATGCATCTCCTCCTATAATTTTCTCAATATTCTCATCCACCACTTCTTCAATAAGATCAACCTCAAGAATCTCATCCTCATCACCCATTTGGTTAGCGACATTGAAAATATTGGTCTCGAGAGTCATGTTTCCAAAAGTGAGTTGCATTTGGCCATTCCGTGTATTGATCAAAGCATTAGCAGTAGCTAAGAATGGACGGCCCAAGATTATTGGAACATGATTTCTCGTATGGGGAACAGGCTCAGTGTCCCAAATGACAAAATCAACAGGAAAGTAGAACGTGTCCACTTGAACTATCACGTCTTCTACAACCCCACGAGGCACTTTCATTGTTCTATCCGCTAACTGTAGAGTGATTCGGGTAGGTTTTAAATCACCTAAATCAAGCTGCTTATAGATGGAGTACGGAAGGATGTTTACACTCGCATCTAAATCAAGCAATGCTTTTTCCACTCTTTTTTCTCCTATGACACACGAAATTGTAGGTGCGCCTGGATCCTTGAATTTTGGTGGAAGATCATTGAGAAGGACCGAGCTCACATTTTGTGCCAAGAAAACATTCTTCTTCACCTTAAGCCGTCGTTTGACAGTCAAAAGATCTTTGATAACGTTAGCATATGCTGGAATTTATTGAATAGCATCAAGAAACGGCAAGTTCAATTTTACTTGTTTCAACACATCCAACACCTCGGTACATGAAGCCCCTTTGTTGGGTAGCTCTAAGCGTTGAGGAAATGGAGAAGCAGTGGGCAACTTGAATTTAATTTCAGGTTCAACTTCATCATCTTTCAATTCCTTTTCTAAGGAAGGTTCTGCAGACTCGGAAGTTTCAGATTCCTTAAAAATTTTGGGTTCAACTCCATCATCATTCACCTTTGGAAGTTTTGGTGATAGATCAATTACGCGTCCACTACGAAGAGTAGTAACAGCTTGACATTGTTCTTGAAAATCCGATGATGTGGATCCAACCGTGGGTTGACCTTGAAGAGGAGGTCTTTGGCCTTGGGCTGGAAGTTTACCCTTCTCTTGAGTATTCGCTGCAGATTGCAACCTAGATAGTATGCATTTCAGCGAACATTCGATCATATTTAGCATTGCTCTCTTTTTGAGAGTGGATGAATTGATTGAGAGTGTCTTCAAGAGATCTCCTAGGTGGAGCTACATAAGGACCAGGAGGTGGTACCTGCATAGGATTTGGCATAGGAGGATCCACTTGCTGAAATTGAGGAGGTGGTGGTAGAGTCATATGTGAATTAGGAACCATCCCACCTTGGGGTTGTCCATAATTGAACCCAAGATTTCTCCACCATTGATTATATACATTCCCTTGCTGTGCATTATAATTTCTTCGAAAACCCCCTATTGCCTCAACTTGTTCAGTGTACATTGCCTTGTATGCAGGAATGGTAGGACATCCTTTGGTAGAATGACCCGCATTACAAATGGCACACACTTTCTCCTTTTCGGCTTGTATGGGTCCAGACACATCTCTCAATCGCACTTCAAGCATATCTCTGAAATTCTTCTCCAATTGGTCAAATTTTCGATCCAATAAAGTGTCCTTGTCCAAGTGATAAATACCGGACGCAGCAGGCAAGTTGGACACTTTTCGATTTCGATTTTGACTATTGGGATCAGAAATATCCCATGCTTGGGTAGTTTCTGCCACATATTTCAAATGAGCCTCAGCATCGCTCGAATTTAACTCCCAAAAAGGTCTTTCACACATGGTTTGAATAAGTTGTTTAGACGCTAAAGTAAGGCCCTAATGGAAAAATGAAATCAGATGATGCTTTTCAAAACCATGATGTGGGCATGCACTAACTAACTCTTGAAATCTCTCCCAACATTTATCAAAAGCCTCATTCTCATTTTGATGAAAAGCTTGAATTTGGGCTTTAACGGAATTAGTTTTGTGTTGTGGAAAATTTTTTGATATAAACTTGGATTGCATATCTCTCCAGGATAACACAGAATTTGGGGGTAGGGACCATAACCAAGTTTTAGCTTTATCCTTTAAGGAAAAAGGGAAGAGCTTCAACCGGATTACATCTTGTGGACAAGCTTGGTCTCCAAAGGTCTCACATGTATCTTCGAACTCTCGAATATGGAGATATGGTTTTTCAGAATCCATCCCATGAAATGTAGGAAGAATTTGGATCAAACCATTCAGAAAGTGGAACTGACCGGCATTATACGGGAGTAAAATGCAACCAGGGGTAACAGTTTGCTCCGGAAATAAAAGATCTTTCATGGGAAGATATGGTATCTCCTCCTCTCCAGCACCAACACCGACACTACCATGATCCGACATATCGCTACCAAAAGGTTCAGAATTCTCACTCAGGGTTTGACTCAATGAACGACTTGTGATGGAATTATTAGGCGAAGGAGGTGGAACACAAAAATGAGGAGACTCAGAATTTTCAGAACTTGCTTCGGCGATAGGATTTTCGTGAACTTGGATGGGAGATGAATCGTGCATATAAGCATACAAAAGATGAAAAAAAAAAAATATATATATATATATATATATATATATATATATATATATATATATATATATATATATATATATATATATATATATAGAGAGAGAGAGAGAGAGAGAGAGAGAGAGAGAGAGCGGTTCTCATGCATACCCCAATTTGCATACCGCTGGCGCGGACCAATTTTGATAAAATAGTAAAAAAAATATTTTTGATGTAATTTTTTTTTTACAGTTTCCAAACATTTCAATAGGACCATAAAAAAAATTCAACTCAAAATGAATTTTTTTGCTATTTTAAAAAAATCGGTCAAACTTTGTCAGTTTTTAACAACTTAAAAATTGACAAAGTTTGACCGATTTTTTTAAAATAGCAAAAAAATTCATTTTGAGCTGAATTTTTTTTATGGTCCTACTGAAATGTTTAAAAATCATAAAAAAAAAATCAGCCCGAAATTATTTTTTTTACTATTTTAAAAAAATGGTCTGCACGGAGGGTATGCAAACTGGGTATGCATGAGATCCTTTCTGTATATATATATATTTTTCGAAATCACTTGTGGATAAAAATAACTTTCTTAACAATTTAACAATTTCGGATCCCCGGCAACGGCGCCATTTTGATCGAGTGGAAAACCGAGCGTCCGTATAATACGCTAGTCGTTGTTATCGGCTTCCAACCTCAATACAAAAAAAAACCTAAACTTGTAATTACACTCTTAAGGAGTATAGTTGCGAGTCTGGGTATCGAATCCACAGAGAATGTTTGATAGAATCTAACTGATTTATTACTTCTAAAATAAAAGTGAAAAAGATGATGATGGTTGAAAACGAAAAAAATAAAAAAGTTAACTATGCATGCATGAGCAAACTAATTAAGATGAATGAGAAAGTAGGTTGGAATACAATCCCCCTAACCCTAGTAATTTACCGTATAGAATCCTAGAATTGTAAATTATAAATTTGAATGAATCCAGTCTTTATAGATCCTAAGCATTACATATATGAGGATCAAGCCCGCACCATATGAAATCAAAGGTAAATATAAAGCGGTGATAAATAATTATACACACATCGTATTCTTAAACATCCCAAGTACCTAGGGCAAGAGAGATTAAAATATCTACAATGGTTGTAAAATTGTCTCGCACGACTCTTTCAAATTTTTAATTTGAATTCTATTTTCTACATAAGTAATTTACATTAGGATGGGTTCATGCATCCCAATCCTTAAAAATTTAGCTAGACATGATTTTATGGGAAAACAAATTCATAACAATGCATATAATTGTAGATCTAAGAAACATGATAAAAACAAAAATTACAAAACAAGAAAAGATGATTAAATTGAAAATAAAACTTGAGATTAACTAAGAGAATGGAATTTGATACTTGAAATCTGCACTAGGGAAGAGAGATGATTGAATCCAGAAATATTCTTCTTCTTTAACCTTACAAACTAGGGTTTATGAAAATTTCTATGTAAAGAAAAACTAAGAAAACTCTCTAAAATTTGACTTTCTCTCTCTAAAATTCTATTCTACTCTCTAGAATTTTACTCCCTCTCTCTACAATTCAACTCCCCTTGAAAATGAGGTAGGGCTTGGTCTTTTATAGCACCAAGTTGCATGAATTTGGCATCAAATTTCGCTTGTTGCACAAGTTTTCCAAGAGTTGCATTGCATTAAATGCATAATTAATTGCCTGGATTTCGCATGACCGGACCGGTCCATTATCGTGCAACTTCAAAATATCGTAACTTCTTCACCGTAGCTCGGATTGAGGTTCCGTTTTATCCAGTGTTCTTGTAATTTAGAGATCTTCAACTTTCTAGTTGGACCCACCTCCGGACTAAGGCTAAAAAATTACGAAAATGCCCTTCAACTCTCCATTTCTTGGTTTCTTTCACTGTTTTGAGTTCTCCTTCGCACTAACTTGCATGAAATACCTGTAAAACACATGAGAAATACACAAAACACGAAATACTTGCCAAAAGGGGTTAGTAGCATAAATACGAGATAAATCCAAGCTATTTACACTGCACGGGATCATAAAAATACCGAAATTAAGGGAATAAATGTGAAGAATATGTGCCTAATCAATTATAATGAAAATAAGTGTGATATACGAAAATAACCGTAGGTGTCGGTTCCGATGTCGTCGACTGGAATCTCCCGCAATAATTTCAGATGGGCAGCAATGAAGAAGGAACCGACTTCTCCACAAAATACTCCAAAATGAGTAAGAATGATATCTTGAAGGTTTATCATGTGCATTGAATAAATGGGAATAAGTTTCCTTTTATAAAGAGGCATAATAGCCTAAAAAACAAGTCTATTAAAAGAAGGCAGAATAAGGGCTGGTTTTTGCTCAACATGCTGTAAAAGTGTTTTGACCATTAAGTAGCGGTGACAGAAAGTGGCACAAAAACCGAGGTCGGCGGCATCGTTCGAACGAGATAGCATGTCGCTCGAACGAGGACAGCTGTCGTTCGAACGAGATTGCGCGACATGCTGATCTCGCGCGAACAACAGGCTATGTCGTTTGAGCGAACACGCTTGCCAAAAAAAGTCTGTTTCTGCATAGAAATTTTTTTGCATTTTGATAAAAAAATAATTTAGTCTTCAGAAAATATTTTCTAAAAAATTCTCAAATATTTATGCAAATTTAAACAACTCCAATTAATCATTTTACTGATAATGCATCGTGGAGTTGTGGGAAACGGTTAAGGAGTACGTAGCATGTAGCAATGATGCATGTATGAAGGTAATGGATGCATGGATTCGGATAAAGGCCATCGTGGATGATCGTGATGACGTGCCGAATGTAGCGGTATCAAACATACAAATTATGATATAGGAAAAACAGAAAATTCCTAGATTCTACCCGGACATTTATAAAATCATGTCCTTACAACTTGCAAAATATTTTTGTTTAAAAACTCCAGTTCGCTTGAAGCACAAATGGTTACTCGACCGAGTACTCTCGACATGTTTTGATCTTATGATTATAAAAGACCCACAATAAACCAACTAATTGGCTGCTTGAGTCGGTACATCTGGAAAGTTTTTTGTACAAAATGTCTAAAACCACAATAAAATTGTGGAGACATGCTCATTCAAGAGGAATGGGGGCAACCCCCAAAATACTACTCCAAAAATGAAAAAAAGAGGCAACAAAGATAGCCCTCAAAACTATATACAAATGATATATGCATATCCATGCATCATAACGGACCAAGCATGGTCATATGATGATTTGCTAGTTGAAACATGCTAAACAATTATTTCGTACACACAGTTGATATGTCTCAGCTGAAGCATCAAATAAAAATTAATATATTTAAATAAATTAATTATTGGTCACGGTCTAAAACCTTGATCCTATCCGTGACAACACCTCATTAGAGCTATGGATGGTCATGGCCTGGAACCGTGGACACATTACCTATGGTCTCGATTGGGGGTCACAATTTAAGACTGTGGCCAACCAATCAAAGTTCACAGTAGGTTGTCTTAGTCAAGAACCGTGATCAATCAAAGTTCACGGTCTATTGTTAAACTATATGGTCGCGGTTTGAGACCGTGACGAGGGAAACACAATCACGATTGAGGTCACTGTTTTCGACCGTGACCATACCTCGAACATTAACATTACGAAAGATACCGTGAGCATGTACTTGTGTCACAGTTTGGACCGTGGTGCCCAAAATGGTCACCCTGAAAATTGTCACAGTCTCGACTCGTGATAATTTCTGGTATTTGACGTAGTTAAAAACTATACATCTTATAAAAGATATTTAATGAACTAACCGACCTATTCATTTTATTTTCAAATTATTCCTACTAATCTCCAATTCACTAACTTCATATCTGATGGGATTCGAGTATCACATGTGTTAATGATATGTTATAACACTATTGACCCTTTAAAATATGTGTCGCTTTATATTGCATTGCACCGATTGTTTACGATTTTGATAAGCACCTTTGGGTGATTTATTCCTTAATTTACCAAAAAAATTTTTGTCACAAGACATATCCAAGACTAGGCCTTGCAATCTCATCCCATATTTATAAGACACAAAACCTTATTTTTTAGATCTCTTAATATGACACCCAAAGTTAACTAGAGACTCGTAATATGACACAAAAACTTTATTTTTTAGACTGAAGCCATGTGCAAGCCACATTTTTTCACATATTCAAAAAAGTAATAATTTTGTTAATTATTGATCTTGTTTGATAATTGCTTATCAAATTTGAAGCACAAGATAAAAAAATTGGGCCAGCCCGATAGAATCCAACTCTGTTGAAATAGAAACCCATTTTAAGCCTGCCCCAAACCAGACCAAACCATAAATGTGTAAGAGCAATCACTGTACCCATCATCCTATGGAAATATGACTAACACAAACTTATAGCCACCCATCTTCACTAAAAGATGATCCAAAAAATTGTAGCCACTGCTGGTATAAACATACTTATAAAGACAATTGTACAATGTTGTACCTGGCTTCCCATAACTACTATGTGAAAGCAACCCATTGCACTAAGAATTAATGTCTCTGTTGTGTACTTATATAAATTCAACTACCTAATACTATGTATGTATGTATGTAAAGTTGTAGCCCCGAATCGTTTTGAGCCGATACGTGGCAATTGATTTAATGAATCACTAATAACTCGGATTAACATCCCTCATTTTCCCAATCGTTCAAAAGATGATCTGCCAATATGTTCTTTACCTACTTCGAACCCTAACCTATTAATTAATATGGAACCTAGCAGACTTCAGACTATAATTATTATTTATCCTTATTCCGAGTCTCTCTATTATATAATCTCTCATTCTTTAAGAATTCCAAATGGTTCTTTATTTTACCCATTAAAATGACGTTTCTCTTCCTCTACTTCTCTGGAAAATCAAATGACAATATCTCTCTTACACACAAAACTGAAGATTTACTCTTTCTCCAACCCACATGACTTTAATTCCCCCCCCCCCCCCCCCTAGATTCTTTATCCCTCTCTGGATGGGTTTCCTAATGCCCCTACTAAAAGACGCTTTTGAGGAAACAACAAACAATTTGGGATCCCAATATTCTTCACTTCCATATTTTAATTTTAATTTTAAGTTCATTATAATAAATTGATTTGTTTTATCATATTCTTCATATTTATTTTTATGAATTCTCTTATTTGAAGGATTTTCGGTAATTCATAGAGTAATTTATCCAACTCCATGAGATTTTTTTCTCCTAAAGGTAAACTTTACAATTCCTCTAGACGTTGACAATGTTTTGTCTAGGTTTATATAATTACTTTACAATTTTAAGTTAATTGGAACATATAGTTGGGATGAATAGTTAGCTTCTAATTGCAACTTATAAAATGATTATACCGTGAAAACGATTATGTGTAAAACGAATTGATATTTCATAATGTTTTGGGAATTTTAAACATCTATTTTTTGAAAAAACGAAAATGTTGGTCTTCTTTTTAAAACTTGAACTAAAAGAGCAGTCAAAGTTTAGAACTGTTAGCCTATTCACTTAGACCATGAAAATTCAATGCTTTTATGTGAACCACAAATTTTCTTTTAATATATACAAATAACAAGCAGAAAGTCAGAAAAGTTATTTAAATAAAAATGTCCATACTTCATTTAGGTAAAGTAACTAATTAGATCTCCTACTTAACATGTTTTTCCTTTATCTTTGGTTAAATAATTATGTACTTATAAAAAAACTGATTATGTAATGTGAAGTAGCCATCAAATATCTATACATATAAACAAAGTTGTCATTGATCGCACTCATACTACGATACATATATATTTTATTAATGTGTTATCCATTTATTAATTTTGTTTTATTTAGATTAATGTAGACACATATGTATTTGGTCAATACATGCATTTAGTTGGTTCATATATAAAAATCTAAATGAGGCATATTCAAGTCATTATTTCGATCTTTTTCTGGTATATATGTAACCCTTTCGCTCTCTACTTTTATTTGTTTGATATTTTTAATTTAACATCGTATGAAAGGCATCGATATGAATTTACCGGTTACACAAATGGGGGATTATGAGAAAGATAATAACACTTTATCCAGTGTGTGCGAGAGAAAAAAGCGTACGCCGTCCAAGGAATAGTTATGGGTGCTCCAAGACATGTTCAAGGTAAACAACAGTCTCACTTCAGTTAGTGATATTTTTGGTATATAAATATCACCTTAAATAAGGGTGTTCGTTCTACTATGTTAAATATAGTTTTTACATGTCTTGACTATATTCTCTTTTCCAATCTGAGTTCAAAAAATAACATTTTACGGTTACGCAACGCATGGCCGGCAAGCTAGTATGACTATAGAATGACCATTGGAATTTATAGTAAATGGTATGACACAACAAATTGCATAGGTTGGCCGAGGATCAAATTCCAAGAAACCATTGATATATTGTCCATTTTTCTTTAAAAAGTAAAAAGTATATCTCTGGTCATGATTATATTTTCTGTTTTTTTGGGTCGAGTCTCGTGTCCAAAGTTTTGTTAGGATCTCTTTCATGTATTTTTTAAATGGTATTAAGTTCCATAACTATCCAAAACCTCTCTCAACTTCATTGTAACCGTTCATCTTTCTTTCCGCAGAGGATGATACTTATTCCATAACCGTTACAACTAGACCAATAACTTAAAAAATAAAAACATGAGAGTGACTAAATGAATCTTTAAAGTAAGACTAAATACATGTGATCCCTTATATTTTTGGAGAAAGTATTCTTAAGTCCCTCACAAACAAATTAAAAACATTAAAGGAATTTTGATAAATTTTAAACACTTAGGTCTACTAATTATCTTCTTGTAGAAGTCTACGCTAGTGACATAACAAGTGGAACTAATAGTAAATGTTTAAAAGTTATGAACAAGCAACCTAATTATAAATTGCCTTATATTTTTTCATGGACTTTTACTCTTTAATAAAAATATATATTTGATAAGTCAACTATCTAAACACCTGAGATACTATATGAAAGTAGTTCACTCTTTTTACTTTTCTTTAAGAAACAATTAAAACATAATTTGTATGCGCGTCTCTTTAAATGGTCTAAAAGAAATAGTCTCAGCAAAATATGGATTATGTGAGATTCCGTCAGAAGTTTACGAAGCTCACTATTGAAACCAAATGTGTGTGTGATAACATGTTGGGTGGCTTAAAGCAAGTGACAAGTGAACGATATCACAACGCCCTATTGGTATAATTGTTATTTGGGTTCGTCCGTTTTTTTTTAATTTTAATACACATAAAATGAATTTATTTTACAATTTTTGTACAAGTCCTTGTCAATTTTTATCAATGTGAGGACCGGCCTTCTTGCGACCCCATTATTTTCCACCTTTTGCGTTAGCCATTCAAAATGGTGATCTATGTAGACTTACCCCCTGTTTCAAGCCACCGTGGCTCAAACAACCCCTAGTTCATATAATTTTGGCAATGTTATGTTGTATATTTATCATTATCTATTTAATATGGTTAAGAATAAAATTAAAACATGACAAGGAAATGTACATGAATGTGTTACCATACTTCAGTGCTAAAAATATGGCAATATAGATAACTGTAAAAATATTTATGTATACAATGCATGATTTATTTTAATTGAGTAATAACGGAATAACCACTTTTTTTTGTGTGTGTTGCGGGGGGGGGGGGGGGGGGGGACTAGTCACGAACACCTCATCATATTCAAATATAGACTTTGCACAGCTGTATTATATAATACATTATAAAAATGAAATTCATTATGAATATTTTCTAATGGATATGAAGGGCAAAGCATATCACTCTATTCTTATAATGTGATGATGATGATATGCTATAGTTGTAATTGCAAATGAAGTCCTCCAGAAGACCAATATTAAAAAGTATATTATCTTTTATACTCTTACAATTAACATTGAGTTGCAAAATTTTAATGATATAAAGTATAATAAGGGGGATATTAAACTCTTTAAGGGAGTCACAAAACAGATACAGTCAATACCTGATTTGTATTCAATCTGTAAAATTATGAACAACATTTAACATCAACCACTTTAAAAATTAAGGAACTCTATATTAAAATAAATTCCCAAGTAAACATATATTTATTGAAGAGAGAAAACCACGTGCACAAATGAGGTTAACCCTCTATATTTTAATTCAACCACATAACAGTGTGAAATTGTAACAAGATACTCATACCATGTGAGCTAGAGGTCATTGGTACATGAATCCTCAAACCTAAGAAAAAAGATGAATCTAGTAGAAGAGCATTAGCAATGAACCTAAACTTTACATCATGCCTGAGGTCATACTAATTAAAGCCAAGGGACATATGAAAAAACTTTTGAAAATTTACTGTGCATCCTGGGCTTCATTCCTTCTTAAAGATTGAGTATCGGACTGAATTGGATTTAGCTAAACAAATAACTTTATAGTAATTAATTTATAACATTCAATAGTTTTTTTAATGGCCTTCAAATTTCGATTAAAAAAAGGTCAGCTCCCGCTTAACTACAGGGTTTAGGAGAGGCGGATGTCGGCTGGTCTTACCCCTGTGTATATAGATGTTGCTCCCATGTTACGAATCCGAAACGAACCTTAGCTTGGACGAGAGCACTTGAGGAAATGAATAATTAGATAATTAATAATAATGAATACATTGTACTTTCTATTGTGTTTGTGAGTGAATGCAAAGATTGAACCACTTGAGGAAATTGAAACCTCCATCTAAGGTTCCCCTTCAACCAAACGCTTAACTGGTGATGGAATTGAGTGGGTAGCTATTCAAGTTGTGGCAAAACCACCTTGGTTTTATAGAAAGAGTTCTATGATTTGAGACAAATGACTATTCTAAATACCAAAAATAAGGATATGGCATGAGTGCAGCACAGTCCCACATATAAAAACATTGTCTTTGTAGTGGGAAATATGTGTAAAAAAAAGGAGAAGACACAGCAAGGTGGATACATTACCATAACCAATATGTAGATGTAAGTCAATATACAAAGTGAATTACACATCAACAATCTTGAGATGGAAAGCCAATAAAAATTCCCTTTTAGAAAAACTTCTTCTTCTTGTGTTATTTGAAAACATATATGTACAGTGGCGGATCCAGGATTTTTGGTCAATCGGGGCCAAAGTTTCGAGTTGTACTGGGGGTTCGGGGGCGGGAGCCCCTGAGACGGTTTTTTTTGGGTTATTTCAAGTTTTATACAAATTATAACTTTGTTTTGAGTTTTATACAAATTATAGTTCATCCAAATTGACTACAAATTACATGTTTCGAGTTTATTTCGAGTTTTTTTGGGCATATATGTTTGGGACACAAATTACAAAAATTTGACAAGGGGCGGATTACAGAAATAAGGGTATATGTTTGGTGCGACTACAAAAAATCATACATACAATTTCTCCAAAAAATCATACATATAAAAAATCAACTTAAGGTTAAAAAAATACCTGATGATGATGAGTTAGTGGCTCAGGCTAACATACACAAAAATCATATATATTTTAGGTTTAGATTTTTAATTAATTACAATCTTACACCCTCGGTTTTGAATATAATTAGAGTTATACCTTAAAGTTTAAAAATTTACCAAAAAAATATATATATATATATATATATACAGAAAGTCTCGTGTAAGTACTCCTTATGGTGCAGACCCCGGTACATACCATTTTTTTAAAATAGTAAAAAAATAAATTTTTTTATGAAACTTCATGGATATGATCTTCATGGATATGATCTTCATGGTGATAAGATTATCTCCAATTTTTTTCGTTGAAAAATTCATTAAAAAACCGTTGAGATGAGGTGATATGTAAAAAAAATAGTATAAATATGCATTTTCAACCGTTGAAATGTTGGGTCGGAGCCAGCCACTTTATTGATTGAATTTTTTGATGAAACTTCATGGATATGATCTTCTCACTATCGATATCATATCCATGAAGTTTCATCAAAAAATTCAATCAAAAAGTGGGGGAGATGATCGCCAACATTTCGACGGTTGAAAATGCATATTTAGACCATTTTTTTACATATCACATCATCTCAACGGGTTTTTTATTGAATTTTTTGATGAAAACAATTGGAGATGATCTTCCTACCATGGAGATCATACCCATGAAGTTTCATCAAAAAATTCATTTTTTTACTATTTTAAAAAAATGATATGTACCGGAGTCTGGACCATAAGGAGTCCTTACAGGAAAGGGCCTCTCTCTCTCTCTCTCTCTCTCTCTACATATATATATATATATATATATATATATATATATATATATATACATATATTTATTTATTTATTTATTTTTCAAAAATTGAACCGGGGTCAAGTCCCCTCTTGGTCCCCATGTGCATCCGCCCCTGTATATGTACACTGGTATAAGAATACAATAAAAATGCATATTGAACTTTATCAGAATGTGGTTGACATACCAAAAGATGGAAATATTTACATTATTATTTATGTGCAATTGGTGATTTTATTTCATATGTGGTATACATTGCTCGTAAATACAAATTATTGAAAACTACTTCATAACCTCAAAATATGAATAATAAATTAATGAACCTATAACCCATGAGTGTTACATTTAACTTTGGACTTTCATTCTAACTCAGAGATGGCTGCCAACTCTTGTTCAATAGATTTTCCCTTTGTTCTTATTGGATTTGTAGCGGCAAAAGGATTAGGGGGCATAGTCAAATTTCCCCTTGTCCTTCCAACATTTGAACCACGAGTTTCATGGAAGGACGATCTACTGGATACCATTGAATGCACCAAAGCCCTACAATTGAAGCTTTTTAATTATCATAGTATCTCCATCCTCCTTATTCCGGATAGACAACCGCTCTCCTTGATCCAAGCAATTATAAACCCATTCCGAAAAGTAGACTTGGCTTGTATTCACTATATCATCAACATTCTTCCTCCCTCCAACCATTTCAAGCAGAAGCTGACGCAAACTACACGTCAATGGCTAAAAGAATAAACAACCCCTAATTTTTTTACAGAGAGACTCAAAAGATGTCTGATATTCAAGAATTGAAGAATGAATACAAATGAAAATACAAGGATTATTTATATGGGCTGAATTACTTGCTAATCAAGTAATTATCTAAAATGACTAAAATATCCAACTAAAAATAAAAGAAGGCCTAATCAAGTAATTAGTCCTAAACGGGCTTAGAGGCTAATTGAGGAACGAAAAGGCCTAAAAAGAACAAAAAATAGAAAATACAATGAAATAAAAGGAAAATAAAATAGATTCCCGTCACTCTCCTCCCCTAAAAAAAAGTTCGTCCTCGAACTCAAAGGGAAAGGCCAACAGAGTCACCCTCTAAAACTGTAATCAATGCATGGCCAGGAGGATGCTCGGTCTCATTGAGATACTCTGGTGAATGATCCATCGCTAACAAAGCCCGTCGACGTGGAAGAGGGCAATCTGAAACTCGATGCCGTAATTAAAGCACCGACATGTGGGAGGGTTTGTCTGGGTGGCACCGGAAGTGGTGGTAACTGGAGTAGTGGCAAAAGATGTCGACGCTGACGCTGTAGGGGAAACAAAGCTCAAGGAAGGTGGAGGTCGGGGTGCTGGAGGAGCTGCCAGGGTTGTATGATAGGCCTCGACATTCGTAGCATACTCTACAGCCTTCAAAAAGGTCGGTATCTCTCTCAATCCAAGGTCACGCTGAATATGTGGCTGGAGTTTTAGAATATAGCGACTGACCCGCTGATCCTCAGTCTTGGGCAGGCGATCTCTAGTGCATAGGAACGGGAACTGCTCCGTATACTTCACTACCGAAGACGTATCTTAGTGGAGAGACTAAATGCGCGTAAAGAGGTCTCGCTCGTATGTCAGGGGTATAAAGGAGGCCTGAAGAGTGACTTTGAGATTGAGACAATCCTGGATAGGAGGGAGTCCTGCAGCCGTCCTACAATAGCAAAGGTCATTCCACCAAACTCGGGTAAAAGCCTAAAATTTCGTGGCAGCTAAAAAAACACACGAGCGGCCCTGAACCCGCTTATAATCGAAACGTGTCTCCATAGTGGCGAGCCAATCAGCCATATCCTTCGGGGAGAATCTACCATTGAACATAGAAAAATCTATGCGGATATCCCCATGGAGACTCCGAGAAAATATCTAAAGCTCTAATGAAAATGAGTCTCCATGTTGATGAGCTCTTAAACCCATCACGTCACTCGGCACAGATGCAACAGGGTCAATTGGAATCGGTGGCACTTAGGCAGGTGGGGGATGAGGAGGAGGAAGTTATGGGGCTATGGGAGGTGGTGGGACCGCGAGGATGATCGGTATACATGACAATCAAATGGCCACGCTCTCCGTAATAATAGCACTGGCAGTCCCGTAATGGGACAAAGTGATGGGTACCGGGTGGGGGAATCCAATCCAAAATGGTACGGTGGGTGTCTCCCGTGATGGAGGATGTAGAGGAGTCAAAGTGGGATAGGGAGAGATGATAGTGGGACTGTGTATGATGTGAAGAGGGAGGGGATGGACAGTTAGGAATGTCAAAATGCGCACCAGAGTCATATGGTTGATCGAGGAGATTGAAATTTTGAGAAAGGCTGGGTGGACCCAAAATGGGTTCGAGGCTTGGGACGTGGGGGATATAATAAGGGGTTGTGTCTCTTTTATTGGGAATGGAAGGGTCCAAAGGGTAAAAATAATTATGGGGTTTGCTATTTTGTTGAGTGGCCGCAGTTCAGTTCTGGTGCTGGACCCATTAAAGCAGGTCGGGGTAGGCCATGAAATCGGCCGGGTTTTTCTTGGGTCGGGATGGCTGCGTTATTCTTAATTTCTGGGATCTGCTCGGGTGTTGACTCACGGTATAGATACCCTAGGGTTTTGATATCTTGGTTGGCATAGATATTTGCACACCGGGTTCTTGGTTGAGACCGACCAGCTTCTTGGTTGACACATCTCCCATCGGGTTTGGATTGGCCTCTGCGTAGTTCATTCCCCAATGAATTTTCGAGGTGGGTCATCGCGATGGGCCTACTGAACTGTTCAGCTATGGCAATGAGATTGGCTGTTCTCGAAACCCCCCCACGAAAGCAAGTCAAAGGCTGCTAGGATTTGCATAGTTCATGAAGTTGCGATCTACTGCTAGGGTTTGCATAGATTTCGGCTCACCCATTTGTGCAGAATTCTCGGTGAAGATTTCTTTTCCGGGCCTTTGAGGGGAGGATTCTGGCTAGACATTGGTGGAAGTGGAAAGAATTTTGGAAAATTGTTGTAAAAAGGCCTCAAATTGTTCTTGTTGCTTTTGAACTATTTCTTCCTTTTTGCGATCCATTTGTTCTTTCAATTCTTGCATTTCTTCCATTTGGGTTTTGGATTTTCTTGGATCCATTACGAGTAGTGTACGATTTGTAGATACGCTTACACACACCGATACAAACTAACATACAAACACCGATGTTTGGAGCAACACCCGCTCTGTACTAATTTAACGTAAACTGCACGTCAATCGCCAAAAGAACAAACATACCCTAATTTTTTTAGAGTGAGACTCAAAAGAAATCTTATATTCAAGAATTGAAGAATGAGTACAAATAAAAATACAAGGAGTATTTATATGAGCTGAATTACTTGCTAATCAAGTAATTAGCTAAAATGACTAAAATTAGTCTCAAACAGGTTTGGAGGCTAATTAAGGAAGGAAAACGCCTAAAAAGAATAAAAAATAAAAAATGTAATGAAATAAAAGGAAAATAAAATGAAATCCCATCATAAGCATTCCAAAACTATAAATGTCCGACTTGTACGAAACTTTCCCAACATTCCTAGATAATACTTCGGGTGCAATATAGCCCATGGTCCCCCTAGCAGCAGTCATAGAGACGACACTTTGTTCCTTGGAACACAACTTGGCAAGACCAAAATTCGATGTCTTTGGATTGAGATTGTGGTCTAACAAGATATTATGGGGCTTAATATCAAAATGGACTATTCGCTGGTCACACCTTGGTGAAGATATTCAATTCCTCTAGCTATGCTTAGAGCAATTTCTTGCAACTTCTCTCAACCAAGAGAAGTGTTCTTACAATTTTCTGTAAATACGAATTTCTCTAATGAATCATTTGGTAGGAACTCGTAAATAAGTGCCCGCCTAAATCCGTCAGCGCAATAACCAACCAAACGAACCACATTGACGTGGTGAATTCTTCCGAGTATTCCTACTACATTAACAAATTCTTCCCCATTTCCCTTTATATTGTTGAGGACCTTCACCGCTACATAAATTTCGTTGGAAAGCGTTCCTTTGTACACCGTTTCATAACCCCCTTGGCCTAATTTATCCTTAAAATGATTTGTGATCTTTTTAATATCTGCATAAGAGTACCTTTCAGGCTTGAAAGCTCTGTAATCCTCTATGAATTTTTCAATCTTCGATTGATTCTCTTTTTCAGTTTTATTTGAGCTCCAGAAATGGTACAGTGCAACGACGAAAAGCATAAGAATAAAAGGAGCCAAGATCACACCTGCTCATTAAAAGCTACCAAGTTAAGAACTTTAGATTCCAAAGAGATTTATAAAGAGGAAAAAATAGGGTGAGACACTTCACCTGCAGTCAGTCAATAACTTATCTGATTCAGCTGTAAATGGTGATACAATTGTTAGATGTGCTAGTGGAATCTGTATATTGATTTTGATACGTAAGAGGTCTTAACAGTATTGACAATAACCCCCACCCACCCACCCTATATTTGTATCCAAAATTAGGGAGGGAAACAATAATGACCCCCCCCCCCTTCTTTTTAATGGTTCTCACTGATGATTACAATCCGTCAAATATGGTCAGTTATGATTCACTTTATATCTTTAAGTTTCAGTTTCACTAGCTACATAAATGAGCAAAATACCTCCGGGGGTTCTGTATTTGTGTAAACATTCAATTTCAGGTTCTGTGGTGTAATTCTTCGAGCTACAAATCATGTCTTTTGTTTCACAGTTGCCGCAATCCGGTCTCAACAATCTCAACTGAATATTATATATTTTCTCAAATATAGTTGGCAAAAGTGATCTAAAGTACGAACCTTGATGCAAGATGTCAAAGGATAGGAGTCGATGTAACTTTGAAAAGTTATGGCATAAACATTGTAGCCGGAGACACCAAGGCAAGGAATCTATCTATATATATCTCTATCCGGTGCAGAACAATTGTACAAGGTAAAGTCATTCTTTTAGTACGTTTGAACAAACTAGAAATGAGAGGCAGATATATTGAGGTTAGGGAGATGCCATGGAAAACAGCTACCAGGGTCATATAACTGAATCAGTTGAGACTTATAATCAATTTTCTTAACTAATAGCTTTACTGAAGACGGCAACTCAAGCACAGTTTGGTTTTGCTCGTCGCAATATAGGTCGAAACCATGATAGCCGCAGCTTTCTTGTTGGCGATCTTTAAGCCAAAATAGGAAACAGATGTCTACGCCATGGTCCCTACACTGGGAAACCATGCACTTATCTTGGTCAGCTCCAATTTCTACCCATGGAAAGAATATCATGAACAACAAGCATTGGAAAAGGAAAATGGCCATCTCACACAGTATCTCTACCTATTGTATGATTGGATTGACAGTTATCCTATTTTTTCCAAGAGCCTGCCAAGCTAATTTCATTAGACTAACCTTCGTTTGTCTTGAAAGTTGGTGCACCAACCCAAAAATTTAATTACCTTGTAGATTCAGGTAGTATCACTAATGAGGTATGCAGGGTATGAGAATATTTCAGAGAAACTGTGTTTTGTGATTCTCAGGGAAATGAGTGTCCAAAAGCTCTCACTTAACAGAGTTTTACAAATCTTCAGAAATTGAGATGACTTGAGCGCTCAAGGCATTGAAGAAAAAAAGCACTGGATCTTGCCAACAGAGTTAACTGCTCCCATTATAAATATATGTTTACAAAATGGTAGTTATCCCATTATTTTCATTTGGTTATTAATCTACTGCAGTAGCTCCCATGTCACATGGTGTTCGTTTTGACTCTCCTATGATGTTTACGGCAGAACTGAGATTAAGGCAACTTTGTGTTGTGTTATTTTCAGTTTTTGGTTTATTTATAAATTTGCCATTTTGGCTCAAACCTATAAATACAAGTGTTATTTCTAGGTTTTGTAAGAGTGGGCATATTTGAGAGCTAATCAAAGGCAAAGAGAGGTAGAGAGTTACTTTGAGCAAGTGAGTTTTTGAGGTTGGTTAGTGATTGACTTTTGAGAGAGATAAGTGAAGTGTGTGTGTAACCATTGGTTCCTAGCCATTTATTTATAAAAGAAGATATCCTACCATTTGTGGATGTATCCCAAAGCTTGGGTGAACCACGTAAATTGTTGTTGCTTGTATGTTCTTGTTGTCTCTTCATTGATGCTTGGTTGAATTGATTGGGAGTTTGCACACTAGTTCATTTATGGAACAAGGTCTTGGATGTTTTTCGCACACCAAGTATTTGATAAAATTTCCAAGTGATTTTTATCGTCTTGGTCGCTTAACATAGGACTGTTTTAGCGCAACATATGGGCCATGTGGTTGCCTTGCGGCTAATATGCTAGTTTTGTCTTCCATGTTTAAATGTGTTGATATGAGTTTCTATTGTAATCCAAACCATCTATCTGATAAATTAAGTATCTATGACCAACGGATTGTAACTCTACATGATACTTGATCTTATTTTATTATTGACTCGGTTATAGACTCATAGACTGTTCGATTTAACAAGCCAAGCTTGATCATTTCTAGCTCTCTTCATACACATGCTAACTCAATTTATATATTAATTTCTGGACCAGGATTCGCTTGATATATTATCCACGCTTGACCTTCATTTTAAAATTTGTCTATTATTTCTGGATATGGGTTTGAGAAATTCACTACCCATCTTGTATACAAACTTAGGTGTTGTTTGTTTTTAGTTCAACTCTAAATCTGAAGTCAGACTAGTGTTTGTTTTAATAAAAAATTAAAAGGTTAACGGCTATAATTTCCTCCGAATGATGACCTCTGAATTTGAATCTGACTAAATACGCGCGTTCAGAGGTTCATTCAGACATAAAAGCAAAAATACTTTTCAGATTCGGACAAAAAGACAAATGCAGCCTTAATGATTTAAGTTCTTTATTAGCCGAAAGCGTCTTGAATTTTCAAGTCATTTAAATCTTTCCAATTTCTAAATCACTAACAAAAATAATTTTTTAATTAAAAATTTGGTCATAAATCCAGAGGATTGAAGTTATTCCAATCTTTATTTCTGTGCTAGTTTATCGTCTAGGTCAGTGAGAGGTTAGTCTTTGGCTCTTGTTGCTACCCGTCTCAGAGTATTTTTTTTTTCTTTTTAAATTTTATTGGACGTATATGAGAGACCAATTCCTTTTCACTCATGAAGATTCCGGATTGCACAAGGGGCCCATTTGAGTTTCACTTTGTTGAGACCTTTTTGTATAATTAATTGATTTTGTTCATGCATGGATCTATAAGAATAGTTTTCTAATTTACTGGTTTGATTTTTTGTAAAGTTTTGTTATATAAAATGCTATGTTCTGATAATTTTTTCCTGAACAACGTAGGCTCATCGCAATGGCTAAAGTGTGTCGACTTATGTGAGGATTCCTTTACCCTTCTTGTATACTAATATAGCAAATGCATGTTTTAAAGAATAAAGTGGCATGGAATAATTTGATGCACTAAAAGTAATGATATTCAATTATAAAGATTGTTGGACCTTCAAATCTGTACAACTGTTGAGTTCGTGAAACTTCTAGAACCACGGATTCAAGGGCTCTTCAGAAAACTAATATCTTGAACATAAAGAAACTAGTTGGATTTCAATCATCATCTCACTTAAAACCAATTGATGTTAAGGAGGGTAAACTTTTAATCTTGTATGGGTTCACTCAACTTTATTGTCCTGGGGAAAGGCATCTGTTGTACTCTCATTCCAACAACAAATAATGCATTGCGACAAAGCACTTGTACCTTAGTCTTTTAAAATATAGAATGCATTGCAAAACCGGGGATGATAAGGTTTAACATATGAACTAGGTTGGCACCAGAACTAAATCCCCATATCATGTAGAAGAGAAATTTTATGTTAAACAAACACATAAATAAGTACAAATAAATGGAGAAAAGTTTAGCAAAAGAACTAAACTCTGGAAGGAGCAGCAGAAACAACATCAATCCCAGACCAATAGCAGCTGACAACCCTCTAATGAGGTCAGCAAGACATGCACTTGAGCTCAGTACCTCCACTGGAACTATATTTTCCAGAATGCTAACCATTGTACAGATCATCTAGAAAAGGGTATTCAGATGGTTAATATTGCTTATCTTCTTGTGAAGTTGGATGACATATCGATACTTCTAGGAAGAACAAAGCTCTTCCATTAAACGAAATCCCAAATAAAGGTTGTAAAGGCACTCACATACTTATGAAAAACGCTTGCCACTTGGATCAGCCAATTGCCCTTTTATTTTTCTTCTGCAATAGATCCAAATATAGGCAACAAAGCACACTTATTTTACAACACTCTCGAGTACATAGATTGGCACAAAATGTAAAAAGCTTTTAAATTTTTTATTTTGGTGTGTTATGCATAATTGAGGATAGCGCGCACGCACCATTCTTTTCGTTCCTTCTTTTCTACATGTGAGTTGTATTGCACAGAATGCAAAAAGGGGCTTAGGGATTCAAAATCTTGGCCCAAGGAAATATTTTAAGTATGCAGACAATCTTGATAAGCAACTAGTGTGAAGTGCTTGATGTGTGAATGGTATATGGTGGAACCGGAATTATTCTTTTCTTTCTATTGAACCAAAGAACCCCTTCTTATTAATTACTTTTGTTGTATGCCTTGCAGGGGTTCATCTATTGCTACTGATGTGGATAGGTAAGTCAATATAAGCTTTTGGACATCATTTGGGAGCAGGGCTTACCCAAATCACACTAAGTCTGAAGATTAAGCCGTTGATATAAAGCATTTTAATTGTACAATATTTGTAACGACGTCGCATAACTAAAACTAAAGACTTTTCTCCTACTTTTTCATATTGCACTAAGAACTAAGAATTATATGCGGGATTCCATGCACATTAACCTTTTTCATCTATACATTGAGAAGAAGGCATAGGTCAATGTTCGATTCGATTGAAGGTTACGTACGAAGTCAAAATAACCTACTGCCTATTAAGTACACTTACTCAGAAATTAAGAAGATGGTCAAGGGTTTCAAGGACAAATTAGGTGAAGGGGGGTATGGTTGTGTGTATAAAGGTAAGCTTCGAAGTGGGGGTCTTGTGGCAATAAAGTTTTTGGGAAAGTCTAAAGCTAACGGACAAGATTTCATTAATGAAGTTTCTACAATTGGGAGAATTTCTCTTGTCAATGCGGTGAAATTAATTGGATTTTGTGCTGAGAGATCTAAATGTGCTCTTGTTTACGAATTTATGTCCAATGGATCTCTTGAGAAGTATGTAATTACTAGAGAAGGAAATATCTCCCCTTTGGACTGGGAGAGGAAGTATGAGATAGTACTTGGAGTGGTTCATGGGATTGAATACATACACCGAGGATGTGATATTCAAATTCTTCGTTTTGACATAAAGCTTCACAAAATTCTTCTAGATGAGAATTTTGTCCCAAAAGTTTCTGACTTCGGGCTTGCAAAATTATGTCCAACTGATAACAATATTGTGTCGCTTACTGCAGCTTGGGGAACAATTGGATATGTAGCTCCAGAATTGATTAATAAAAGCATTGGAGGTACTTCATACAAGGCTGACGTTGCTATATTGCCTATGACAAAGCTGTTTAAGCCCGATTTGTCTGCAAATTGAGGGGATAGTTGAACTTTTAGAGAATTGGTTATGTGTTGGATTGAGTTGTGTGATTTATTAGGTATGGATGCTTCTAAAAATATGTATACTCTTTTGTTCGTAAGAATCTAAATTTTTTGCTTTCTTAAAACTTCATGGTTTATAAATTAGTAAGCGAGTTAACTCTTCGCCACAGGGCCACTCTTGGTGAGTAAAAGGCTATAATCACTTTGACAAAATATTTCAAAGCTTAGAGTTGTATCCATGTTACCCCTCCTAGCATCTAGGATTGTGTGACCAATACTTGATAATGGCCTCTCACTTCGTTTTTAGGTTTAATTTTGAATGTCACTGATTATAGAACATGATGTAGTGATTACATATTTCTATATCCATCGTTGATATATATGTTTATATCAGAGCTTCGTTGGTCCAGATTCTTTAGCCTATTAAATCTACTAGAGTTATGATTTTAGTAACTCACTAGCATGTAACTCGTGGGATGCCCGGACGTTCGATTAAAAAATTACAAAATATGCACTTAGTTTTTCTCCATCAATGTATTGTCTTAATGAAAAACTGAAACATAATGCTTATTGAAATACCAAAATTTGTTGAGCACTTCAAGAGTCATTTGCTCTCTATTCCTTTGCTCCTGCAAATATATAACATTTAAATTTAAAATATGTATTTTTTTAGAAAAAAGGTAATATTCTAATGACAGAAAAAGCAAGTGTAAAAAACTATGAAAATATAAATATAAAAAACTATGAAAATACTTTAATACTCTTTTGGTGCCAACTTAAGACTTTTTATTTGAAAATAATGGTTTTTATGAATGCATTTCCTAAGTGAGCATGATTAAGACTTGTTCACTAATGTGATATTTAATTTGTTTATTATGTTTCAAAAATTAAATTAAACTCTTAATTTGGCATTTCTTGACCCGAAAACAGGACTATTGATAAGAGAAGATAAAATAATAAACGTAAGAAACAACAAATATGAATGCCTATTAAATCAATGCATTAAAGGAGAGAGTGCTTGAACTTAGGCATGTGAAAATCATGAAAGGGTGAATATGATAAATTTTTGTAAGGGAAACAAAAGATAACACTAAATATTGTAAAAACCTTAACAGTTGGAGTTCAAATAATAAGTTTGGAGGAACCATTCTCTCTCGGATTTTTTTAGAACCAAGCTTCCCTTTTAGCCCACCATCTTTGACCTTGAGAATAGCGGTAGATAATTTGTTTTTTTAGGGACCCTTCATATTCTTTTCGTCAAGTGGTATAAGGCTGTCACTATTTGAAAATGAATTGAGTTTGATCCGCAATTCGATTTTTAATAGTGTCAAAATAATGCTTAGCCAGCAGAAGCCACGAACTGCAAGCTTGAATTAGCTGAGGTGCGCATAAACTGATCCGGACACCTCGTGGTATGAAAAATACCTTACCAATTTTTTTTTTAAATTAGTTGGTACATAGTTACTTAAATAATATTAACAATAAATTATTGCAGCATAATCTTAGATTCATTAAAGTTAAAAATGAAAGAGTAAAAAGAGCCATATAATTCTTAAAAAGATAATAGAACCATGACAAATCTTTTTTTTTTTTGTAAAATAGGTAATACAAAGTTAAATTAACAAAAATATTTTCAGTAAACTAAAAAGGACAATTATTTATACAACCAAAACCATATTATAATCCTGAGTTAGTTTATGCTTGTTTAGTGCATCAAAAATTTTGGGTTAGTACAAATATAAATTTATTCAATTCCTTCATAAAAAAGGAGTCCAAAAGTTGATTAGTAATCAACTTTTGGACTCCTTTTTTGATTGGAGTGTGAGCCTATAAACATTTTGATTGAAGTGTATATGTAAGTAAAAGTAATCAGAACTAATCACATGTTGGCCATGTTGTACTAATACAAAATCTAGCAAACTAATCAGATGAACAACAAATTCACCAAAACAAATTGAATTCAGCCCAAATGAAATACCTCAAAATCCCCAGGTGACATCTGCTTTAGAGCGAAATAATTATAGGCATAAAAAATTTAGAATAATGTTATACTCCCCGATACCATCCTTACCGATTCCATCCCCAAAGTAATCCCCACCCTTCTTTAAATGCCAAAATAATCTCCACCCTTAATCTATTTTTGAAAACAATGCAAACATATGAGAGTTATGATTTATTCCTTTAAAAGACATTCTGTTAATTTTTTTAAAATTTACTTTAAATTGATAAATAATTAGAGGCATAATTTCTTTTAAAATTAAATAAACTTTACATTAAATTAATATTTAATGGATCAATTACCAAAATCTCCTTCAAACATTTTTTAATACACATTTAGTCCAATCATTTTTATTTTGTTCCAAAAAGCCCTCAAACATTTATTTAATCAATATTCTGTTATTTTTAAAGGCTCGCGCCAGCGACACACATAACCAATATTATGTTATTTTTAAAGGTCCGCGCCAGCGACACACATTGAGTATTTTTATGTGGTGAAGGACTTTTTGAAAAAAAAAATAAAAAAACTTGAACTAAACGTGTATTACTATATTTTTAATTTTAATACAAAAAAACTGTTTCATTTGATGTATTAGTTTCGCTATTGATTAGTGCCGCTGACACGTACCTACATTCCCGGCCCCACATTACCACTAAACAATATCATTTGTTAAATGTGGATCCGCGCCAGCGGCACTTTGATTGTTTTATTTTGTTCCAAAAAGTCCTCAGACACTAATTTAACCAATATTCTCTTATTTTTAAAAGTCCGCCTCGGCGATACACTTTGAGTTTTTTTAATGTGGCGAGTAACTTTTTGGAATAAAATAAAAAAAATTGGACTAAATGTGTATTAAAAAATAGTAAACATATTTCGGATTTGTGCGTTAGTGTCGGTTAGTCCTTCAAACACTCAATTACCCAATATTCTCTTATTTTTATAGGCCGCGCCAGCAACATCCCTTATTTTTTAACTAATTTAGTCTCTCAAACGTTCATTTACCTAATATTTTCTTATTTTTATAGGTTCGCGCCAGCGGTGCCCTTATTTTTAAACTCATTTTGTCCCTTAAACACCCATTTACCTAATATTCTTTTATTTTTATAGGTCCGCGCCAGCGGCACCTCTTATTTTTAAACTTATTTTTTTTAATTTTAGAACATTTAAAACAATTTTGTATTTCTTAAAACCGTTTAAAAATGTAAAAAAAAAAAAGTTTCTTTTTATTTATATTAAACTAACTCTTATTTTTTAAAACAGTTTTTTTCAAAAAAAATATATTTTTATATTAAAATAATGTTTTCGTAAAATTGTCGCATTTAATTGGGTCGGATTCGAGTTATTTTAATTTAGTCATGTTCGTGTTTTTTTTTTTTTAAATATAAAACACTTTTTTTTTATAAAGATACAGATTTTTATAAAACAAAACAATTTTTTGATTAAAAAAAAAACAAATAAAAAAGGCGGTTTTGCATTCGGTATGGATTGGAGAAGGAGGAATCGGTAAGTCTAGCAATTCTCAAAAATTAACAACAATAAATTGCTGTACAGAATTGAATATAAAAAGAATGAGGCTGACGTGTACCGAATTAGCAGGTGTTGGGTGAGGGGGTGCTGGTTTGGGCGATGGGTGTTAATAGACCTTGCAGAAAGTTTTTTTTTTATTTGTTGGGTTATCTCCATTGTACAAACTTTACCCATCGTTTATTATTGTAAAGTTGAAAATCACCATAGCTTTAATATTTCACTTCATAATGACTTTAAAGAATCTTTAAAAAGTAGAGAAAGTCGTGCAGATTAATGGAGCCTCAGAGTCATAGCTTGGCCACTGCATCATTTGTTTTCCATGATGAAAAACCGTGGAATTTGGGCTGACCAATAGACTCTTGCGCCTTTGCTCAAGTCTTGTTCTTGGATTCCAATGCTACAATACCATTAGGATTGGAATCGTTGAGCTATTCATGATTTGTAACCGAATGGAGGAGGCCACAAAGGTGATCGATGAAATGCCGGATGTCATTCTTTGGAATTTGATGAATCGTGGGTTTTGCAAGTTTGGAGACTCATAAAATGTCCTTTTATAGCAAAATTTCAAGAGGTGGGCAACAGTTTATGACGGAATGGAATCGTATTGGTCTCATTTGGTCATTATATAAAGAATGAAAGATGAGATGGTTCGGATCTCAGAAGAGTTGATATGGCTTGGTTGTCAGCATTTATGATTATTAAAACCTCTAATACCATTGTATTAGAGGTATATATAGAGAGGAGCAATTCTAGGCATACCGCCTACAAACCGTCTTGGGACCGCATTTTGTCATTTGTCTTTTTTTTTCTTTTCTTTTTTTTTGTTGATATAAAAATAGTTTTTTATATAAAAAATCTGTTTTTTATAAAAACAAAAAAAAAAACTTTTCCTATTAATATAAAAAAAAATAGTTTTTTTTATAAAAATTAAACATCTTTTAATTAAAATTATAAAAATATATTTTTTTCATAAATAAAAAAAATCTATAAAATATTTTTTTTTAATTAAAACAACATTTAAAAAAATATATTTTTAATTTTAATAAAAAAAAACTGTTTAATTTGATGTCTTAGATTCGCAATTGATTAGTGTAGCGGGCGCGGACCCACATTCAACAAATGATGTGGGTCGAGAATGTGTGTTCACGCCAGCGGCACTAATTTATCGCGATATTTTTTAAATAAAATATTGCGATTAATTAGTGTCGTTGGCGCGGACTCACATTCTCGCTATTAATTAGTGCCGCTGGCGCGGATCCAATTTCAACAAATGATGTCGGTCCTAGAATGTGGGTCCGCGCCAGCAGCACTAATTAATCGCGATATTTTTTAAATAAAAAATCACGATTTATTAGTGCCGCTGGCGCGGACCCACATCATTTGTTGAATGTGGGTCCGCGCCAGCGGCACTTATGAATTGCGATATTTTTTTAAATAAAATATCGCGATTAATTAGTGCCGCTGGCGCGGACGCACATTCAATAAATGATGTGGGTCCGCGTTAGCGGCACTAATCAATCACGATATTTTTACCCACGGCACTAATTAATTACGATATTACGAAAAAATATTTTTTTAATTTTAATTTTTATAAAAAAACTGTTTGATTTTAATTTAAAAAACTGTTTGATTTTAATTTAAAAAAATTATATTAATTGAAAAAACTGTTTTTTTAATATAGAAAACATTTTTTTTTAATATAAAAACAGTTTTTTTAATATAAAAAATTATTTTTATATTAAAAGTTAAAAACAAAACAGTAAAAAACTTTTAAAAAAAAAGAAAGAAATGAAATGCGGTCGCAAGGCGGTACAACAGGCGGGACACAGAGAATTTCTCATATAGAGAGAGAGAGTCAGGTTATCGTACATCATGCTCTATACATCACTTATGCATCATGCTTAATTATAAGCCCTAAAAAACTTTTTTTTACAAATTTTGTATTTTTTCCTTGAAATTAACCTTCCAATCAACCCATATGCAAAAAATTAGGTCAAAATACATTTTGTCGCTATTTTTAAAAAATTCACAAAAACTACTGGCGTAGACCCTTATAAATAAGGTATTTTTAGCAATTTTTTGTGAATTTTTTAAAAATAGATACAAAATGCATTTGGACCTAATTTTTTGGATATGGGTTGATTGGAAGGTTAATTTCAAGGAAAAAATATAAAATTTGAAAAAAAAAGTTTTCTAGCGCCTAGAATTACGTGTGATATACAGTGTGATGTATAGTGCATGATGTAAGTGAGCCTTCCTCTCTCTCTCTCTCTCTCTCTCTATATATATATATATATATATATATATATATATATATATATATATATATATATATAATAATGCTCCTGTGCGGACTAGTCCGCATTTTAAGAATGCGGACCGAATATGTGTCGCCTAAAGGTACGCCTAGAAATTATCGCCTAAATTATAGGCACGCTCTCTCTCTTTTTTGGGCTCACCGCCAGGTGACACATGTCCGGTCCGCATTCTTAAAATGCGGACTAGTCCACACAAGAGCAGGACTATATATATATATATATATATATATATATATATATATATATGTGGGTACCCTGAATTTAGCACCATAGGCCTGGACGAGTAGCCTCTCCCTAGCGGCCCAAAGCCCAGGCCCATCACCTTCGTATTAATCCAATTATCCCACGATCCCATGAGGAGAAGTTGTGGGGGAACGCGATCCCATGTAGGGGAAATGGCTAATAAGAAGGAACCCATCACCCCCACTACTCCAACACATACATGTATAAATGAAACCCTAAGTCCGGGGCAAAGGACAAGTTGTATTCTCTGTACTTATTCTTCAAACTATAGAGAAATAACACTGACTGAACCACTGTGGATGTAGGCACATATTTGCTGAACCACGTATACCCGTTGTTGTGTGATTGACATCTTATTTATCTTTTCTTGATTGTTACCTCTTTCATATTTATTTGTGTTACATAATAATTGTCACCACAATTGGCGCCGTCTGTGGGAAGCGTTTATCTTTCCCTGAGAAGAACCTACGCCAAGAAAAAATCTAAGATGTCTGGTCACAGCAACAACGCTCCTCAAGCAGGAGATATTCAGGAACCACCCGCTCCTCGCAGGATTAGGTCTGAAGTCCGACGTTCAGAACAAGGGGCTCGCTTGGAAAGGCCAGCCTCAGAAGAGAGTCAAGGACCAGCAAGGTCCACGCAGATATCCAGGTTGATCGACGCATACGAGGCGGGGCTCCACGAGCAAAGGGAGTCTTCTCGCAGATACGAGGCTGAGAATGCTCGCTTGAAAAGAAGACTGGAGAAACTGGAGAAGGAACTACGTCCCGATACCAGGAGACGCCCCTATCGCACTCCTAGCCCTCAGGCGAGCAAATCTCGCAGCCGAGGAAGGAGCCCTAGGCGGCAATACCAAGGGTACGAAGGTGGCGATTCAGACGACGACCTCCGCGAACAACTGAGAAAAGTTCGCCGCTATCAGAGCCCTGCTCGCAGCGACGACATCATACGGAACCTAGTCCGCAGAGAAATGGACCAACATCCTGCTCACCGCGGCACCAGGTCGACCAGAGAGCTCGCCAGAAGGGCCCTCAAGACGCAGATGAAATCGCCCTTCACGAGGGAAATTGAAGAAGAAGAAGCTCCCAAAAAGTTTGCTATTCCAAGGTTCAAGATCTACGACGGGAAGACTGATCCCATTGATCATGTCAGGCAATACCGGCAGGCTATGACCCTCTGGAATCACCGAGATGCACTGATGTGCCGTATTTTTCCCTCGAGCCTTCATGACGTGGCCCAGAAATGGTTCGAAAAGCTCCCTCACCGATCCATCAGAAATTTCAAATCCCTGGCCGAGCTCTTTACGGCCCGGTTCATCACCAGCAGCTCCCATCCCAAAAGGATGGATGCTCTATTAACAATGAAAAAAACGCCCCAGGAGACACTCCGAGACTACGCGAAGAGGTACTGGGAGTTATTCAACGAAGTCGAGGACTGTGCGGAAGAAGTGGCAGTGGCTTCATTCAAAATCGGGCTACCTAGCTCTTCCCTCCTTTACCAGTCCTTAACAAAGAAGGAAGCGACGACCATTGATGACCTGATGGCCCGGATTGAGAAATACACAAAGGTGGAAGATGTCACCCGCCTTAACGTGGGAGAAAACGGTCGAGGCAAGCTCGCTACCAAGGGAAGTGAGAAAGTTGATAACCAGAAGAAAGGAGGAAAGAATGGGAGCAAGAATGGCTCCAAAAACGGAGGGAACCCTGACGTGGCAAAGTCGTTCCAGGCGGTCAACACCGTCTTCAAAGAACCAATTTACAAAATTCTCGCGAAGATCAAGGATGAGCCGTTCATCAAATGGCCCCGAAAAATGGGAGGAGACCCATCGAAAAGAAACAATGCACTGAGATGCACCTTCCACAAAGAGGGAGGGCATAAGACCGAGCACTGCAAGGCTCTTAAGTCCCACCTCGAGGAGTTGGCTCAATCCGGACATTTGATTGACTTTGTGGAAAGGAAGGTAGAGAGAGTGACTGTCCACAAGGAGGCAAAACCCGACAACGTATTGGAAGACGACGCCGGAAACGAATTCGCAGTAATCCATGGAGTATCCGATGTTAAGCAAATCCAGGGTAACTCAGCTCGAATGGAGGTAAAAAAGCTGACAGTAGTAATGCAAGCCTTTCAGATTGATCCAGCAAAATCACAGGCAGGAAAACGTCGGGGAGCAGAGGAAATCAACTACAACAAGCATATTGTTTTCACGGATGAAGATCTTGTGGGAGTAAGGACCCCACATCACGATGCCTTAGTCATTACACTCAGGATAGCCAACTTTGATATCGACAGGCTGCTCGTCGATCAAGGGAGCTCATCCGAAGTAATGTACATTGACCTGTTCAGAAAATTGAAGTTGAACATCGCCGACCTAAAGGGAACAACTGTTCCTCTGGTCGGCTTTGCTGGGAAAATGACCATGCTTCTAGGCAAGATTGTACTACCAATGCTCGCTGGAAATGTTTCAAAAATGATTGAATTCTTGGTGGTCGACATCGATTCACCGTATCAAGCCATCCTCGGCAGGGGATGGCTTCATGCAATGAAGGCAGTCTTCTCGACCTACCACTAGAAACTCAAATATGTCACCGAGCGGGGAGTGATGGAGATACATGGCGACCAGGCGATGGCGAGAAAGTGCTTCATAGCGGCCATCCGACCAAAGCCAGAGAAAAAAGCCGTTCTAACCAGCGAGAAAGTGGAGGAAGGTGCAATCCCTTCCAAATAGCAATTAAAATATGGAAGGCCCGGAGTGGAGGAGACCAGGCTCCTCCCCTCCGAGCGTGTTGTAGAGGACCTGGTAGAAGTAATTGCTAAAGAAGGCGACAACAGCAGAGTCTTCCTGATCGGGACCTCACTCACTGACCAAGAGCAAAAGGATTTGTTAACCTTACTCAGAAGCAACATAGATGTTTTCGCTTGGGAACCTTACGAGCTGCTAGGAATCGATCCCAATATGGTCTGCCATCAGCTGCACGTCAATCCCGCATTTAAGCCAATAGCACAGAAGGCAAGACGGACTGCTCCCGAGAAGGCCAGAGCAATAGAAAAAGAAGTCGAAAAACTGCTGGATGCAGGGTCCATACGGGAAGTGCAATTCCCCAAATGGTTATCCAACCCAGTGGTAGTTCTAAAAAGCAATGGGAAGTGGAGAGTTTGCATAGACTTCACTGACCTCAACAAAGCCTGCCCCAAGGATAGCTTCCCTCTTCCGAAAATAGACCAACTAGTAGACGCCACTGCAGCTCACGAACGAATGAGTTTCCTGGACGCATATTCAGGCTATCACCAGATTCCCCTGTATGCCCCAGATCAGGACAAAACGGCGTTTATCACGACGGTGGGTTTATACTGTTACAAGGTCATGCCTTTTGGGCTAAAAAATGCCGGGGCAACCTATCAGCGGCTGGTTACTAAAATGTTCAAGAATCAGATGGGAGACACAATGGAGGTCTACATCGACGACATGCTCGTCAAGAGAAAGGACAAGGAAAATCACCTCTCGGACCTGTCAAGTACCTTCGAAATCCTCAGGGTGTACCGAATGAAACTCAACGCGAGCAAGTGTTCCTTTGGTGTCCAGTCAGGAAAGTTTCTTGGGTATTTGGTCAGCAAGCGTGGCATAGAGGCTAATCCGGACCAGATTGATGCAATCAAAAGAGTGCAGCCTCCTCGCACAATCCGCGATGTACAGAAGCTCACTGGAATGCTCGCTGCTCTAAACCGTTTCATTTCTAAATCCTCCGAGAGATGCAAGCCCTTCTTTCAACTCCTAAAAGGCAGCAAAACAGTAGAATGGACCCCAGGTTGCTCACAAGCATTAGACGAGCTCAAGTCCTACCTAAGCTCCCCACCATTGCTTGTCATACCGCAGCAAATGGATTCTTTGTACCTCTACCTCTCTGTATCCAGCCATACTGTCAGCTCAGCGCTAATGTGTGAGGTTACAGGGATCCAACATCCAGTCTATTACGCGAGCAAAACCTTACTAGACGCCGAGCAGCGCTACCTACCATTGGAAAAGCTCGCATTCGCCCTAGTAATGTCCTCGAGGAAGCTGAAGCATTACTTCGAAGCTCATACGATCATCGTCCTTACATCACACCCCCTCAAGGCTGTCCTAAGGAAGGCGGATTTATCAGGCAGACTGTCTAAATGGTCAGTCGACCTCGGCCGGTTCGACATACAATTTCAACCAAGGACAGCTATCAAGGGTCAAATCCTTGCTGACTTCATAGCTGAATTCACAGGCGAAGAACCCTTCGACCAGCCTAAGCCAACAGAACAAAACAACCAGGCTACAGGGGGAAGCTGGAAACTATTCGTTGATGGAGCCTCCAACTCAAAGGGGGCAGGAGTAGGAATTGTTCTCATCACTCCAGAAAATACAGTCCTCGAGCAAGGAATCGGGCTGGGATTTGCAGCCTCCAACAACGAAGCAGAATACGAAGCCTTAATAGCAGATCTCCAAAGGGCGCAAACTCTGGGAGCAAAGCATCTACAGGTATTCGGAGACTCGCAACTAGTTTCCAATCAGATAAGTGGAGACTATAACGCGAAGGATGAGAGGATGGCAGCCTACCTCTCCTTGGTAAAAAACTTAATGACGAACTTTGAAGAAATCAACATCCAACAGTTTCCCAGGGGGCAGAACAGCCACGCTGACGCCTTAGCAGCCCTTAGCTCGGCAGTTGATTCCAGCCTTAAAAGGATCATCCCTATCGATTTCCTCAGCCACCCGAGCATTTACCCCAACTGCGAGCTGACCAAAGCGAAACCAATACTCCAATTAGAACCAGCCCCCAGCTGGATGGATCCCTTGAGAGAATATTTGAAGAACGGAACGCTCCCAGAGGATAAGAGGACTGCCCACCAGATAAGAGTCAAAGCTGCTCGCTTTCACTTATCCACGGGAGGGCTCTACCTTAGATGCGTCCACCCAGACAATGTCAAGTCAGTGCTTCACGAGCTTCACGAAGGAATCTGCGGGAGTCACGTCGGAGGAAGATCTCTAGCCTTCCGAGCAATAAAGGAAGGTTATTGGTGGCCATATATGCAAAAGGACTCCGCAATATATGTCCGCAGATGCCTAAAATGCCAGCTTCACGCCCCCATGGTCCACCAGCCTGCCAGCGAATTAAAATCACTGACCAGCCCCTGGCCTTTCGCTCAATGGGGAATGGACATCGTGGGACCACTGCCCACCGCTGCCGGCAATCGCAATACCTGTTGGTCGCAACTGATTACTTTACCAAGTGGATCGAGGCAGAACCACTGGCGAACATCCGAGATGCTGACATGATAAGGTTCATATGGAGAAATATAATCACTCGCTTCGGGATCCCCAGAACCATCATCACTGACAATGGAACACAGTTCGAGAGTGGCCCTTTTCAGGACTTCTACGACCAACACAGGATCAGGCACCACTTCAGCTCGGTGGCTTACCCTCAAAGCAATGGACAAGCCGAGGCTTCCAACAAGACAGTGATCTCTGGATTGAAGAAGCGATTAGAACAAGCCAAAGGCGCGTGGACAACCGAGCTGCCGCATATCCTATGGGCGTACAGAACAACTCCTAGGCGAGCCACAGGAGAAACGCCATTCTCGCTAGCATATGGTATGGAGGCAGTCATCCCACTAGAAGCAGGATTGCCTACAATGAGATCCGACCTTGTCGAGCAGGGTCAGAACGATCATGCTCTGCTCGCTGAACTCGATTTGGCCGACGAGTGCAGGGAACTTGCCCTAGTAAAACTAGCGAGCTATCAGCAACAGCTCGCGAAGCACTACAGCAAAAGGGTCAATCCGAGGAAATTCGAAGTTGGGGACTATGTTCTAAGAAAAGTCCTGGGCAACACAGTAAAGCCATCAGACGGTAAACTGGGCCCGAACTGGGAAGGACCTTATGAGATAATTAGAGACGACCTGCGAGGTGCCTATCATTTGAAAACGATGGAGGGCAGAGAGATACCACGAGCATGGAACGCAGCTAATCTCAAGAAATTCTATTTCTAGGAGTTCTATTGTTAGATCTTTTATTGTACTCATGATGGGAAAAGACAGTTTATTTCTCAATTCATCAATAAAAATCTCTCAGTTGATCACTCTCTAAAAAGTAACAATTATATCTTATTGAACATCCTCTTCAAAATGCAGTTGCAATGATTGACATAGCAGGGAAACACCCCTCCTCAGGTCATCGTCATAAAACACGACAGACCTCTCAGCATTGCCCATGGCAATATATGAAGCCCTACAGAGTATTCTTAGGCATCAAACCTACTTTGGTTAAGCAAAATCCTGACCGGATGAAGACATCCAATACCAGGTGTGTCCTCGCCAATTGCCCTACTTAGGCCTAAGGGAGTGTGACGACACAACCTAAAAGGTAAAGGAAGGGCACAATGGTATTCTTATACTGGACTGGGCGGACACTCACATGACAAAAGCATTTACAATACAAAAATACAAAAGAATTGATGAACACGTTTAGTCGGCGAAGCTCGCCCAAAGCATTTACAAAAAATAAATAAAAAGTAAAAAATCTCAAGAAGGTGGAAGCCTCCGAGCAAGATAGTCAGCAACTTTAGCCCTCCTTCCATCATCAGGAGCAGGGTCGAGCTCCTCCAAGGCCTCATTTGCGTCCAACTCCAATAATCGCCGGGGAATAGCATCAATGGGTATCCATCGATCATCCCGCCGGAATGGATTGGGCATCAGAGTGGAGGAGGACATCTCGTGTCGATACCACAGCGTCGAGTTCCTTGGGACCTGCAACTCTTTGAGGGCACTCAACCACCCCCTGATGAAGGATAACTCTTCAAACTCTGACAGTCTCGTCGCAGCGTCCAGCCAGCCTTGATCATAGCCATCGGACCACACCTGTCGAGGACCATTCTTGAACAATTGCCGTAAACGGGTGACGTCCCTCTGAAGCCCTGCAGCAGTCACATAAGCTCGCCGAACATCGCCGCGCAGCTCCTCCATCTCCCTCTCATGTTGTTCCTCGACTTCCCTATTCCTACCCCTGGCACTCCTACCAGCACGCGGGAGGGGAGGCCGAGCAGCTGGCGAGGAAGAAGAGCCTTGTAGGACTGCTGGAACAATGCTCGGCGAATGCTCCTTAAGCTTCGAGACCTCCCGCTTCAGGTCTTCATTCTCCTGCTGCAGGAACTCCCCCACTTGGTTGATCTCGGTGGCCTCCTGTAGCTTCGCTCTCAGCTCGCTAACTTCTTCTTGCACTGAAGCACCGATCTCTTCCATTTCCTGGAGCCTGTCCTTTAACTTGGCCACCAGCTCGGTCTGATCCTTATATTTTTTGTTGCTTAACTTAGCAAACCTGCAGAGTCTAGCGAAGGCCTGGCGGACAGCAGGACTTGCATTTGGACCAAGAGTCCTACCCAGATGGGAAGTGGCAGGGATATATTCATCAACATCAACCAACTACAAGTAAAAAGGAAAGGAAGAGAAAAGAAAGAGATCAGCATAAACAAAAATGAAGCCTTTTCATTGATAATGAGCGAGGTTACATCATTGATAAAAAGAAAAAAGTTACAAATAAGCCCTATCAATCAGCTATAAGTTAGCAACCTCGGTGGATGGACCCTTGTCCTTATCAGCATCAGAAGGGGCGTTACCCTCTGCAGGGGTGTGCACTGCCCCCTCGACCAAGGGAGCATCAGTAAGAGTCGCCTGAGAGATACCACGAGCATGGAACGCAGCTAATCTCAAGAAATTCTATTTCTAGGAGTTCTATTGTTAGATCTTTTATTGTACTCATGATGGAAAAAGACAGTTTATTTCTCAATTCATCAATAAAAATCTCTCAGTTGATCACTCTCTAAAAAGTAACAATTATATCTTATTGAACATCCTCTTCAAAATGCAGTTGCAATGATTGACATAGCAGGGAAACACCCCTCCTCAGGTCATCGTCATAAAACACGACAGACCTCTCAGCATTGCCCATGGCAATATATGAAGCCCTACAGAGTATTCTTAGGCATCAAACCTACTTTGGTTAAGCAAAATCCTGACCGGATGAAGACATCCAATACCAGGTGTGTCTTCGCCAATTGCCCTACTTAGGCCTAAGGGAGTGTGACGACACAACCTAAAAGGTAAAGGAAGGGCACAATGGTATTCTTATACTGGATTGGGCGGACACTCACATGACAAAAGCATTTACAATACAAAAATACAAAAGAATTGATGAACACGTTTAGTCGGCAAGGTTGCCCAAAACTCGAACTTCTCATTAATCTTTTAGGGTCCGTTTGATACACATTGGGCAAAAGTGTTGGCATGGCAAATTTTGCCCTGTCAAATTTTGCTTGGGCAAAATTTGCTGTGGCAAAGATGATTTCGTGCTGTTTGATAGGCTTTATTTGCATGCTGGCAAAAACAGTATTTGCCAACTTTTTTGTGTTTGATAGGCTTTATTTGCACACTGAAAGACACTTATTTGCCTATTCATGGTGTTTGATAGTCCAAATTAATACTGGCAAATACAAACTTTGCCAACATAATATTGGCAAATTCATGATTCACATTTGTGTTATAACCAATTCAGCTTACTTACGTTTTTATTTTTATTTTCAGGATTGACAACGTAATTTCGGCGGCGAGTGAAGTTGAATGGCTCCTTTGAATATGAATGAACCCAAAAAAAATTTAGTTGGGCGTAGTTACTGTCATGTATACTTGTAATTATTTTAAACTTCATAAAATAGCATTAATTTAGACAAAATTTGTTTTGGATGAGAGCACATTTATTTGGACAAAATGTATTGAAATTAAAATGACTTGTTGATAACCGATCATTGACAAAATTATTATAAAAAGACCCATTGATAATGTTGTGAAATTAAAACAATGTTGTGGAATTATTTTAAAACGACCCATAGAAACGAAAGTTACATTTTAATGTCTAGTTAATTAAATTATTTCCTAGGCAACCACGGAACACAACATAAGGCATGCCCATCCCCCATCAACATAGTTGGTAGATGATGTACTAAATCCATGTCCGACTCGATCCATTTGTAATCCGAAAGTTCCGAATCCGATGCATACATTGGATCGTCAAGTTCAGTATTTATCAAATATTTAGCATGCCACCGCTCTAGCCTTTTCTCCATCTGTGCAATTTCGCGTTGCAATAAATGTATACATTTTTCATTATCGTTGTTTCGATCTTTGCAATATCGTGCCGATTTTGCTTGTGGCACGGGTATACAGTGCCAATGACAGTAGCACTCCAAATCACAACGCCTATCAAATAACCTAGGCCATTTCAAATGATCATCCCATGGAATATCTCCTTTTGTCGGTGTTAACCATTTCATCACATGATTAACGTCGCCTAAAGAATGTAGTGTGCAAATAGGGATGTTTTCAAAAACCCTTTTCTCGCCAAACCAACTACCTCCATGAGGATCTTGGTAGATCCCTGGATTAGTCAACACTCGTTCAACATTTGTAGTTGTTACCTCTGCATGTTTAACACCAAATGATGTTGACGCTTTAGACTTACCCTTTGTCTTCGTGACCTGTTGTATCCTTCTTCCCCCCCCCCCCCCAGCTAAGAGGTAATCACATTGCACTACTCTTTTAGGCGGTGACCAGTTATAATATGGAAGTTTTTCCCCAAACAAAGTTTTCCTAGGAACATGTGTTAAGAAGGGTGAATCTTCATCAGGCATATTGGATTGGTTATGCATTATGAAGTCTGTGATATAAGGAAGTATACCCAGTGTTGTGGAGGAATACCTAAGTTAGACCATATATTTATATGGAAAAATAAGGAGAAATACCAAAATACCAGCTAGCTGTAAAGTAATAATTACAAAGGCAGTGTGTGGTCAAATCATATATGACGATTCCCAATGTTGGACTGTATTTGCATTATGATGATTCGTAATGTTGGACTGCATTATTCGATGCCCTCAACCTGGCAAGCACATGGGTTTTGGTATTATGCACTAGACTTTGAAATTTGAATCTGACAAGCACATGGGCACTGTTCAGTCACATGCAAGCCTTAAACTGTCATCGATACACTGAATGGTTGGAAGTAGTTGCACTCCATCCTATAAATACTAGTATCGTAAGAGAGAAACAACTTGTATGGAAAACACAGAACATTTATTGTCATCAATAAACTGAATGGCGTCAAGAGAGTGGATCATTAATGAAGACGTCCAACTAATTAACAAAGTCACTGGTAATTATTTCATCCCAGGAGTGAACTACAATCCACGTTTGAGGGTTCAAAATTCTACTTTCGATCTAGTATCACACCATTGGGGTATTTCCCCATATTCACCACAGAGACGTACTTCGAACGAGTGTCGTGTAAGGTGGTATACCTTAAAAATGAAGTTCGATTTATACTACAAAGCTACAAAAACTTACCGCTTTGGGTGGGACAGTGAAAATTACAAACTGATTATTGATGACGAAGATAAATGGGAGTGCTTTTGTACGAAACATCCCCGCGGCCGAACCATCAGGGATGAGGCATACTATCTCTTTGATCTTTGCCGAAACAGTGTCTACAGAGATGATCCAGAACCTCTATGCTTCGATGAAGATGATGTTGATATGAGTATAGGAAGTTGTTCCCACTAAGTTTATGTTTTCTGGTTTGTGTGCAACTCTTGCAATAGGAAGTTGAGTGTGCGTAAGTTTATGGGTATGTTTAAGTCTATATCGGTTAAAATCTGTTCATGTGTTACTTTATGTGTAACTTATAAGTCTATGTGTAACTTATAAGTCTATGTTTACGTGTAACTGTGAAGTTTATGTATACGTGTAACTGTTAAGTCTATGTCTATGTTAAAGTTGTTCCCACTAAAGTTAAAGGCAGATTACATATTGCTATTTTTGCAGTATACTATGAATTAGGACATAAATTCCAAAAGTATAATATGATTGAACATAATATAGAACCGTAACGTAATAAAATATTACAAAAGTTTCATTGTCAAATGCGATAAAAGTTTCATCATCATTGTTTCAAAAAGAGCATATATAACGGTGGCCTAGTCCGCATAGAGCTTGTTGTAAGCCCATGCCTTTGCAAACGCATCCTCCGTAATCCCCATGAAGATATGTGCTAGTCCATGATCGACCTCAAACATCGAAAATAGTCGTAGCCTATCAGTTTCGTTCAACTCCATTGACTTCAAACGATCAAGAATCTCTTGCCAATTGAGGCCAGCGCCCGTGAACTCTCCTCTAAGACATTACCTCGCTTACGTCTTGGCTTCGGCACTACAGTGGGTCTTGGTAATCGTCCACTAGCTTTACGTTTCCCCAATTGAGGTGACGTGTTAAGCGATTCAGTTTCAGGAGAGTCATTATCGTTTAAGTCAACAAAGTCTTCATCCATATCTATGTCAACTAGTCCTGAAAAGAGCATATATATTTGTTTAGCAATTATCCTGGTTTGTGTATTTTTGGCAATTATAAACAATATAATATTTAGCTTCCATTGATGGGAAGTAATCACCACCAGACTGCGAGTTGGATCCGTTTGCGGTGTCATTCCCATAAATAGTGGCTAGCTCTTCATAATAAAGGCAACTTTTTCCCTTCAATTTGGCAGCATCCGGCTTATCCTGCACAGATTTTACACATTAGCCGATATATTAGATGGTATACAATGCAAATGCTAAAAAATCCGTACCTTTACATACTCGGCCCATATGCTTGGCTCTGCTGTTACGGAGGACGTGTTATGGTCGAACCCAAATCCTCTAACTTGAAGTAGCTCATGGACATCCGTGTACTCTTTCTTGAGTGTCTTCAAACGTGAGCGGACATGTGCAATACCCACGGTAACATTACAACCATTTTTAACAGCATCAATCACAGTTTTCATATGGGTGGATGTGAATCCATTATCCGCCCTTTGGGTGCCAGCAAGAACCTCATTAATCAAAGCAGAAATCAAGCATCCATCCATAGCCTCTGTCCAACGAACTTGGGTCTTCTTGACTGGTGCTTCAACCTGAGCAGCATGTGTCCTGATGTTGATCGGAGCAGTATTTTTTGGAGCACGGAATGGAATGTTAACTCTGTTTTGGGCCATCTCTAAGAAACATCAAAATTAATCAGTTATACAACTCTATTTTGTAAATCAAGTGAATCAAGTGAATCAATGAATCAAGATTGAATCAAGTGAATCAAAATTGAATCAAGTGAATCAATGAATCAAGTGAATGAATAACTCAGTAATATAACTCTGTTATGTGAATCAACTTAATCAGGTGAATCAAGTGAATCATATCAGTTATCAGGTGAATCAACTTAATCAGGTGAATCAACTGAATCATAATTGATCAGTTATCAGCGAACACAAGCATAACATGATAGCTAGTTATCATATCAAGTCTGTGAATCATATCAGTTATCAGTAAATCATATCAGTTATCAGTAAATCAAGTTATCATATCAGTTATCAGTTATCAAGTCTGTGAATCATATCAAGTCTGTGAATCAAGTTAAATGAACTGTGAACCATATCAGTTATCAATTCTGTGAATCCTATCAGTTATCAGTAAATACTGAATCAAGTTAAATGAACTGTTAAACTATCAGATATCAAGTCTGTGACTCATATCAGTTATCAGTAAATCATATAATATTTGATAGCTGGTTGTCATATCAGTTACCAAGTGTGTGAATCAATGAATCCAAGCTAAATGTGAAAATTGAAGTCTGTGAATCAAGTTAGAATCAAGTTATCAGTAAATCATTCTTCTAAAGACATATGAGAATCAAGATAATTTCATATCAGTAAATCAAGTAATCAGTTAATTTGAATGTGAATTAATGAATCCAAGTTTGTGAATCAGTATATCAAGTTATCAGTCATATAATATTTGATAGCTAGTTGTCATATCAGTTACAAAGTGTGTGAATCAATGAATCCAAGCTAAATGTGAAAATTGAAGTCTGTGAATCAAGTTAGAATCAAGTTATCAGTAAATCATTCTTCTAAATACATATGAGAATCAAGATAATTTCATATCAGTAAATCAAGTAATCAGTTAATTTGAATGTGAATTAATGAATCCAAGTTTGTGAATCAGTATATTTGATAGCTAGTTGTCATATCAGTTACCAAGTGTGTGAATCAATGAATCCAAGCTAAATGTGAAAATTGAAGTCTGTGAATCAAGTTAGAATCAAGTTATCAGTAAATCATTCATCTAAATACATATGAGAATCAAGATAATTTCATATCAGTAAATCAAGTAATCAGTTAATTTGAATGTGAATTAATGAATCCAAGTTTGTGAATCAGTATATTTGATAGCTAGTTGTCATATCAGTTACCAAGTGTGTGAATCAATGAATCCAAGCTAAATGTGAAAATTGAAGTCTGTGAATCCTATCAGTTATCATTAAATCATTCATCTAAATACATATGTGAAGTCTATGAATCAAGTTATAAGTTGTCAAATTGTGAAGTCTGCAACAAGGTGTGAAGTCTGCTATGAATAGTCTACTGAATCAGTTTCCAAAGCATATCAGTTATCAAGTGAATATCCAAGTGAATATATAGTGAATATCCAATGTGGTTTGAATCAGTTATCCAAGTGAATATATAGTGAATAACCTATATAACACAGCAGTCCAACTAAATTGAATCAGTTAGCAAGCAAGTCTAATGTCCCCTTCACAATAGCAAATCATTATGAAATACAAAATGGTTCAAATTATCACATGATCCTCATCACATTAACAAATACAACATGGTTCAAATTATCAAATTTTCAACAAAATCAAAAGGCTCAATCTGAGCTGTTCCTCTTTCTGCCCACATTTGGGTAGCCATTGCATCACGCTTCTCCGTCCAAGATGCCTGTGTTGCGAATGTAATATGCTCATTGAGCATGTCATCAGGTATATTAAGGGGTGTGGGGTTCACATCATCGTCACTATCACTATCGTCATGGCACAAGTCATCCCTATCATCGGCACGTAAAAAATTATGCAGGGCACAACAAGCTAACACAATCTTAGCCTGCGTGTCAATGTCATGAAATGGTTGATGTCGTAGATAAGCAAATCTTTTTTTCAATAATCCGATAGTGCGCTCGACTACATTGCGCAGAGAGGAATGGCGAAAATTGAATAATTCTTTACTAGTTTCGGGACGTTGCCCCTCCACGCCTCTACGATGGTAACGTGTCTTGCGATACGGTGATAAAAATCCAGGAACCAGTGGGAATCCGGCGTCCGCAAGATAATATTTTCCTAAAAACAATAAATATAGTGTTTTTTTTATCAAAAATATGTCGATTGTATATGGTTTATACAAGGGTTATTCAAGTTAAGTACACGAAATGAACCGACATACCAACTGGAATGGTCAACTTTTGGCCTGCACGTTGTATAGCCGCCCTAAGTAAACGTCCATCATGCGCGGACCCCTCCCATCCGGACAATACATATGTAAATTTCATATCGAATGTGCATGCAACTAGAACATTCTGAGAGATGACCTGTTTTCGATTACGATACCTAGCTTGATCAACAAGGGGGACATTCGCATGTATGTGTGTACCATCTATCGCTCCTACGGCATCCTGTTGAGATACTATATTTGTTATTTCATTAAATCCATTTAAATTGTTTTAAGTATTTACTCTATTAAGAATGAATTTTCTTACCGAAAAATAATGATACCAACTTCTGTTGCCAGGACTATCAACCGGAGAGTTATCAGTGGTTGCATTTGTGACAATTTCCTTATACAACATTAGGCAAGTCCCAAGCACTTTATGAAAGTAGAAACTAATGGTTTCACTAGACCTACAAAAAATGTTACTCTCGGAGCGACAACGCTCATCATGGCCAACAATATTCAAGAAAATTGCAACTTGTTCCGCAACATCAACTGAACGACTGTCGGTTAGTCCAAAGGCACTGAGACGATCACATAACCTATTAAATGAACCAATGTTCATTCGTAATGAGTCGTGGCATAACCGATCGCTCATCCCGTACATTCGGAACAAAGATTGCTTACGATGCTCATCCCAATTATAATGAGGTGCCCTAGGAATGTCCGTTAAAGACCTTATATGTTGATAAATTACTATTGCCCGTATCACCATCGACCAAACGACACCAATTCGTTTACGTTGTAACTTGGAATTATATTTCGGCATTTTCGCCTACAAATATTTAATTCATAAGTTCATTATATCATATATATTGTATAAAATAGACAAACATGTATATGATCATAATCATTATCAAATAAGCAATTAATAAATTAGAAAAAATTAAATCTAACCGGAACAAACTGATTCGAACGAATAATTAGGAGAACAGGGTTCCTGTAAAATAGACACAAAAAGCGTGTTACACAAAAGAATGAGCAAAAAAAAATCGGTTATGATTTATGAATACAACATTATTTACTAACTTATCATTTATTATGTCTCATATAAATTTAATTCAACATTTACAAGTGCATTATACCTTCTTTATATGAAACCCCATATTTCAACCATATAAAAAATATATTGAAAACAATCCCAAATATTAATACTAGAAGAAAAGAACCCTAGAAATTAAACCTAGCAAAAATACCAACCCTAGATAACTCAAATGAACCATGTTGAAACAACAAAATAAGGGTAACACAAATCCCTAAATATTAACACTAGAAGAAAATAACCCTACAATATTAAAACCTAGGTAATCTGCATAAGAAAATGATGTATTTTCGGCAACCATCTTGATGTATTTTTGACAGCCATCTTGATGTATTTTCGGCAACTATCTTGTGTAGGAAATGAACCCTAGAACCATCTTCGTGTATTTTCGGAGTTCCAGAGTAATAAACATCAAAGAAAATGAAAAGCTGAGTGTGATTCACTGGATTCTTCTTCTTGGTGCGAAAGAAAAGAAAGAAAAGCTGAGTGTAAGAAAGAAAAGCTGTAGAAGAAGAAAACGAAAAAAAAAATTACCTCCGAGCTTCTTCTTCTTGGTGCGGCTGAGTGTGATTCACTGGATTCATTGGAATCCATCTTGTACAGCTGCTCTGACAGCCAATCCAATCAACCAAAATCTCCCAATTTCAACAACCGAAACGCCCGGGCAAATTTTTCCCACCCAAAGACCAAAGCAAATTTTGCCCACAATTTTGAGCAAAAAGAGGTCACGTGACCAATTGTGGGCAAATTTTGGCATGGGCAAATTCTCCTATCAAACACTACAAAAGTAGGCAAAATTGTGTGCAAAAGTGATTTGCCATGGCAAAAGAAGCCTATCAAACAGGGCCTTATATTTACAAACAGCAAAAGTACATGTTTAGTCGGCGAAGCTTGCCCAAAGCATTTACAAAAAATAAATAAAAAGTAAAAAATCTCAAGAAGGTGGAAGCCTCCGAGCAAGATAGTCAGCAACTTTAGCCCTCCTTCCATCATCAGGAGCAGGGTCGAGCTCCTCCACGGCCTCATTTGCGTCCAACTCCAATAATCGCCGGGGAATAGCATCAATGGGTATCCATCGATCATCCCGCCGGAATGGATTGGGCATCAGAGTGGAGGAGGACATCTCGTGTCGATACCACAGCGTCGAGTTCCTTGGGACCTGCAGCTCTTTGAGGGCACTCAACCACCCCCTGATGAAGGATAACTCTTCAAACTCTGACAGTCTCGTCGGAGCGTCCATCCAGCCTTGATCATAGCCATCGGACCACACTTGTCGAGGACCATTCTTGAACAATTGCCGTAAACGGGTGACGTCCCTCTGAAGCCCTGCAGTAGTCACATAAGCTCGCCGAACATCGCCGCGCAGCTCCTCCATCTCCCTCTCATGTTGTTCCTCGACTTCCCTATTCCTACCCCTGGCACTCCTACCAGCACGCGGGAGGGGAGGCCGAGCAGCTGGCGAGGAAGAAGAGCCTTGTAGGACTGCTGGAACAATGCTCGGCGAATGCTCCTTAAGCTTCGAGACCTCCCGCTTCAGGTCTTCATTCTCCTGCTGCAGGAACTCCCCCACTTGGTTGATATCGGTGGCCTCCTGTAGCTTCGCTCTCAGCTCGCTAACTTCTTCTTGCACTGAAGCACCGATCTCTTCCATTTCCTGGAGCCTGTCCTTCAACTTGGCCACCAGCTCGGTCTGATCCTTATATTTTTTGTTGCTTAACTTAGCAAACCTGCAGAGTCTAGCGAAGGCCTGGCGGACAGCAGGACTTACATTTGGACCAAGAGTCCTACCCAGATGGGAAGTGGCAGGGATATATTCATCAACATCAACCAACTACAAGTAAAAAGGAAAGGAAGAGAAAAGAAAGAGATCAGCATAAACAAAAATGAAGCCTTTTCATTGATAATGAGCGAGGTTACATCATTGATAAAAAGAAAAAAGTTACAAATAAGCCCTATCAATCAGCTATCAGTTAGCAACCTCGGTGGATGGACCCTTGTCCTCATCAGCATCAGAAGGGGCGTTACCCTCTGCAGGGGTGTGCACTGCCCCCTCGACCAAGGGAGCATCAGTAAGAGTCGCCTGAGAAGCAGGATTGGTCCCTTCAGCAGTTGGGGCTGGCTCCTCATCCACGACTGGCTTGGGCCCTGGATCATGCTCGTCAAAGAGTGGGGATGCAACATCCACCCCAGCAGCCACGAGGGCCTTGTTCCACCCTTTCTTGAAGTTCAGACGGCTAATATAGCCTATCTGAACCTCGGCGTCCTCATACGCAGCAGCCCAGCCAGAGTTGTACGAATCTTCCTTGAGAGTGGCTGCCTGGGCTTTCTCCGCCTCCAGTTGCTCGGCAAGAACCATGTTCTTCTCCGCAAAGTCTAGTTTGCTCGAGCATACCAGGTCATACGACTTCCTCAGCTCGCCAAGCTCCCTGACAGCATCATCTCTCTCGCGAGCAGAAATAGCAAGGGCCGAGGCAGATGTAGCTCGAGCTGTGTCAGCAGCCTTCAGATCAGCCTCTAGCTGAGACCCCCTGGCTACCAGGACAGATTTTTGCTGTTCCAGCTCGCCATTCCTCCTAATCAGCTCATCGCGAGAGCGATAGAGCACAGCAAAGTCGGTCACAAACTACAAAGAACAAGGAAAGGATCAGGAAGAATAAACCATCAGCATTTGCCAAAAGAAATTGAGAAAGGAACCTTACCAAGGCAAGCCTCTGGCTAGCTTGCAAAGCCAGTTGATCGGACCCCAGCGCCCTCTCACGATCCGCAGGAAGGACTGCTTTCTCGAGCAGCGCAGGGGCAAGCTGAGGAGAGATGGCACCGAAGCCCCCTCAGGCAAGGCAGATACTGGGACCAGGGCTTGACCAGTTTTGGTCCTCAGTTCCGTCTTCCTCCTCTCCTCCTCTTTTTCTCTCTCCCTTCTCTTTCTCTCTTCCACCTTCTTCCTCTCCTCCTCCTTTTTCTTCTCTCTCTCTCTCGCCTGCTCCTCCTCTCTCTTCTTCTTCTCTTGCTCCTGAGAAGAAGGCCGAGAACCAATAGCTATGGCCCCGGAGACAGTCTTCGATTTCTTGGACCTCTGTGCAAGAAGCACATCATCATCATCATCATCATCATCATCATCTCTGATTAAATTCTTCCTGGGAGGCATCTCTTCACCCGAACTGCTGGTAGTGCTCGAAGAACTGCTACTGTCAGCACTGCCTGCACCCAAGTTACTCACAACACCTGCAGGCTCACTCTCCGAGCTGCTCTCTTCCTCGTCCAATTGGATGGGCTCAGCAGAAATCTCTTAGGAAGAGTCAAAGTCCGGAACACTATCCACAGGTCGGGCTATGAAGCTGGAGCCTGTGTTCTTGTATTCAAGCAGAAAAGCAGCAGACCTAGGATGCTCGCCGTCACCTAAAGGTTCCTTGATGTTCCAAGCTTTCACTAGTTCCGAGATACGAACCTCGCTGAAAGCAGGCTCCAAGTTCTTTGCCTTCGCTGTAAAAGAAAAAGCAAGGAGAAGTTAGAAAAATCACAAAGTCAACAAAGGTTGAAACAATAATCTGACATCTACCTATATATTCTTCCCCATAAAAGGGAACAGTGAACCTCTCAGACCTCGACCCTTCAAATTGGGGGGAAAGTTGCCAATTCCTGACAAGAAAACCTTCTTGCCAGTAGTCCTTATGGGAATCAGGTAGATTTACTACCAATACCCTATCAGGGCTCCTAGCCTTAAGGTACAGAACACCTGAAATCGTTCGAGAAAAGGAGTAACAAAAGCAGACCTCGGCAAGCCCTAACTTTGTGCCATACAATTGATTTATCCTATGCACGCCGTTCACTATTTTCCATACGTTGGGCGAACATTGTGCATGCACAATACTGAAATAGCTAAAGAAGTGCAGAAACAGATCATTAGGAGGGAAGGTAAGTCCCCCTGGGAGTGCAACAGGACGTGAATCCAATGTGCATCCTCTATATCCCTAACGTTCCTAGGAGGCGAGGCACAACACTCAATCTCTACCCACTCAGGAATACTATAGAATTTTCTAAACTCAGTTACAGACCTATTTCCAATCTTCGCCATTGGAAAAATACAAGAAAAACTACAAACCAAAGAGAAAATGCAAAGAGCGCGAGAGACTTACAAGACAGAAGATCAGGTCAAATGGCGAAGAAGCAACGAAAGTAGAGATCGAAAAACAGAAGGTACTAAGCGCAAGAGCTCTCAGAAGATAGAAGATTGCTGGAAAAGTCTGAAGCGACAGAAAGAAATGCGCCTTATTCCAACGAGCCTTCAAGTCTAATCATAGCGCACGGATAGCGAAGCGGGTGCCGCCAAAGTAACTTCACAGTTTTCAAAGAAATCAACCATAATAGCTGATTATTTAAATTCATTGGACCTGTAGAAATGGCCCAACAAATTTAGGGGCAATTGTGGGTACCCTGAATTTAGCACCATAGGCCTGGACGAGTAGCCTCTCCCTAGCGGCCTAAAGCCCAGGCCCATCACCTTCGTATTAATCCAATTATCCCACGATCCCATGAGGAGAAGTTGTGGGGGAACGCGATCCCATGTAGGGAAAATGGCTAATAAGAAGAAAACCATCACCCCCACTACTCCAACACATACATGTATAAATGAAACCCTAAGTCCGGGGCAAAGGACAAGTTGTATTCTCTGTACTTATTCTTCAAACTATAGAGAAATAACACTGACTGAACCACCGTGGACGTAGGCACATATTTGCTGAACCACGTATACCCGTTGTTGTGTGATTGGCATCTTATTTATCTTTTCTTGATTGTTACCTCTTTCATATTTATTTGTGTTACATAATAATTGTCACCACAATATATATATATATATATATATATATATATATATATATATATATATATATATATATATATATATATATATATATATATATATATATATATGAAAACTGTACAAACTAATTGTTAGCAAACTAATTATCATTAATGAAAAAATAGTTCATCTCACTAATCTCAATGTTAACATAATTTGAGAGAAAGAGATAATAAATAATACGAGACTCACGAGGTTTGTTTGCTCTTCATGTCCTACAACAAACATCCATGAACATGTTAGGATAATATTATATATTTCAGTCTAAAAAAAGCAATAAACAAAGGTGAGGAGCTGAAGAAATAACTCTTTGCGGTATTTCTAGGCGCAAGCAACTTGTGCAATTGCAATAATAGCGACAAACAGGGCAAGCCTCAGCAAAATCCTCTTCTGATATCTTGGGGTACCTACATTACAGGAAAAATTTAACGATGACTGCAAGAATATAACAACTAAATAACAAAAAGATTTATCTACACATACACACACACACACACACATCCATATGATAAAACTGGGAGTGCTTTGAATTATATGGGCACATAAATAGAGTAGATTTTGCCACCTCACTAACAAAAATATAGTGCTGAGATGCAACTTGTACACAATTTCATTCCCCCACAGATCCAACTTGTAAACATTCATTTTTACTCTCTTTTACTTTATATCAAATTCCAATGTTTACGCCGTTTCTCTACACTCTCAATGATATTTTTTTAGCTTCCAAAGAAAATTATTAAGGAATCATATTGGGAAGTGTAAAAAATATTATAAAAAAATATTAGAAAGTATGTGACAATAAGAGTGTCACACAATATTCCAGTTAGGTTACTCATAGAGCTTATGTTAACTACCTAACTTCTTTGTGGCATTTAAACAAATATTACATATACAACACAACATACTAAAAAAACTAAAAATAGCATTTAAAACCCAATATTTCATACCTCCAGTGAATTTTTAACATTGAATAAATGTTACCATTTAGAATATATATATTTCAGTATACACACAACAACATAACACACTAAAAGTCCAAACTAGTTAGATATTCTAATATTGAAATACCTACATACATCAATGACTTGTATATAAGAACATCAAATATAAGAACAGAAAATTGACACCAACATTGAAAACCTGGTTCCTAGATCCGAGGACATATATTAATTAAAACACATATAGTTTCTGCAACTCGACAAAATAAGGATACAACATACCCACGATCATTGTTTGACGTGTAAACTTGAACAATAACTTGATGCGTGCAATAAAGTATGAGAGTATAGTTTGGAGAAGAGATAACAGAGGTCAACATTTACCCTGTAAAATCCTACTTTTTTTAAAGGTGTGTATGAGATATAACAGAATAATATGTAACCAAGTCTCTCTCTTCTTCCTTTAAACAACGGCCGACCATTTCCTCTTTCTTCTACTGAGGTTTACCTAGCGAGAGTTCCAAATGTGAATTGAAATAATTTTCTAGAATAAAAAAGTTAAGGAGAAAGTCAGTGAACAGAGTATGAACAAAAATAGGGCCGTTCATGATAAATCACTGTAGAAATAAAAAAAAATATTACACAGGACATACCGTATTGTTGAGAAAATGGAATTGGGAGCATGAATTTTGCCACATGTTTCATGGTTTATATAAAAGTGGATTGAAAATGGAAAGCCATAAGAATATAGGGATTCGCATTAACGAAGGGGAGAAGAAGAGGTGGAGATGTTTGCGTCGAACGAAGGAAAATACATTTTGGTTTAGACATATTTGGTTAGGGGAATGAAAAGGAGACGGACACGGTATTAAATATGGGTAGAAAAATCGTTTACCATTTGCAAATCAGAGAGCACAGATATGGACGAATGAGGGGAGAGCTTTTTCAATTGATGCTTAATTAAAAGGATCCTCGTGTCCTCCTCTACTCATGCTGGACTTCTATTATATATATATATATATATATATATATATATATATATATATATATACATAAATTTGAATATAACTGATTGTGATGAAGACATACTACAGAAAATAATTTTTAGTTTAAAACAATCTAATTGCCCTGGCTTAATGTGACTAGGTGAAAATGTATTGATTAAAACAAACTTATTAATTTCAATGTATTTATTTTCACTGAATAATTTAGATTTGCCAAACTTTATGATGTGAAGTTATTGATCCAATACATTGAAATGAATTGCATCTAGGTGAAAATGTTGAAGACATGTCTATTTACCTTGTTTGAATAAGTAATCAAGTATAACAAGAGCATTTTTTTTAAGGGGGGGGGGGGGGGGGGGGGGGGGGGGATCATCTAATAAGAAATAAAAAGAATTAAATGACTATAATGTAGTATTTTTAGATCACCACTTTCTATATCAAAATATTAAAGATATTTTTTCTTATATGTATTGTTGATACAAAAAATTATCCATCTACGTGGACCAACCAGAAATGGACACTCGTCTCTTTACGTGGCAACAATCCTAGTTAGCAGCCACTTAGTCAACCCCCAAGATAGTTGATCGACACACATGCCGACCAACATGAAGAATGCTCACCATCAAAGTAAATGAATAGTTACGACTAGGGGGAAACAACCAAAGGTCCTTCCACACATGGTCTAGACAATCAACCATCACATTTATTATGTACGGGTGTAAATGCTTGAATATATAAAGGCATTCCAACCCTTGATCTCCGGGTCACTATAAATACATTTGTATTCCTTTCACAAAAGGCAAGATAGAACGGATTATAGGATATTCTTCTTAACAAGAGCACCTAGCTTTCTGTAATCACTTAAATTAATACAATAACAGTGGACGTCGACTTTCTTACACAGACAAACCACTTTAAAACTCGTTGTCTCTTGTGTGATTATTTAATTACAATCTTATATTTTATCTTTGATTAGAAAATTAGATTTAGTCTATTTTTTAACATCAACAGATTAGTGTCGCCTCTGGGAACATGTGTCTAATTATCGTACTCTATCTTGTACATTCTAATTCGAAGGAAGATGAATGATACTGAGACTAACGCTAGAAATGAAGGTAACCCAACCATCCCATCTGCTCTGCCTATAATAGCCGACCTGAATGTAATTCTTACCAGTATTACCAGGGGTCAGGATGCCATGTAGGAAACCATGGGGCAATTGGCTCAATCATTACAAGGCAGATCTCCAGCTCTTTTTGGACAGTAAGTGGTCCATTCGCCGATGAGAGAAATTCCACCTCCACTTCCTAGGTATAGACGACATAGATATTCCAGATCTTCACGTGATAGGTCTTATCGTACAAGAGTGAGTTTATCGCGCAGATATACGGAATTCTATGATAGCCATTCTCTTTCTTCTGAAAGACTAAGCGTTTTGGAAAGATTGAACAGAGCTTTACCTTTTGACCGTTTGGGATCCTAAGCAAACAGAAATCCTCCCACAGAGTTATCCATAGCTAATCAACACCCAGTCGACCACCGTGAAGCCTTGATCAGGTCCAAATCAAGCGTCCGATGATCTGTGCACGTCGAGCAAACTTTTCAGGAAGAGAGCTCAACACAAACACATGGTCGAAATAGTCGAGTTGCTTCACATAGATCTGATACAGGCAAACCTTCATGGAAGGGATCAATCCAGCGATTAGAAGATCGACTGTGAGAAATAGCTAAGGCAAAGAATCCATTGCAGCGAAACTTCATCAAGGGATCTCCCTTCATTGAGGCAATTTTTGATTTCCCAACTCCATCCAGGTTTACAACCCTCGTGGTCACCCTCAAGTTTGATGGTAAAACTAACCCAGTTTTACTCATCGAGCAATATCAAGCTACAACCGACAACTATTATGTTCCTGATGAAATGAGATGTAAATCTTTTCCAGCACCATTACCTGTTCAGCCCAAATATGGTACAATAACTTGCCCTGAGGATAAATTTCTAATTTTAACTAACTTTTTGAGTTGTTCATCAGCAACTTCTGTTTTGGGGCTAAGCCAGTGAAGAGAGTAGCCCATCTCCTGAGTGTCAGACAATGAGTAGGGGAAACCACCAGGGAATACATCACTCGTTTTAACAACGAGAAACTGGAAGTAGTTGACTATGAGGAGAAAATAACCATCACCGCTTTAATGGGTGGATTGCTTCCAGAAAAGCTATATTACCCTTTGGCAAAAGATCCTCCTAAAATCATGACTGAGCCCATGGCTAAGGCAGGAAAAATCATAAATGCCGAGGAAGCAATGGATGCAAAGCAGAGTCCAACCACCAAGTCTGAGAAAAAGGAGCAGAAGGAGTAGAAACCAAAGAAGAATAATAAGCTCAAAAAGTATGGAACATATACTCCATTGACGGTCAGTATTCACCCTATCTTATAGGAAATTAAACACAATAAAGATTTGCGATGGCCCGAGAAGCTGAGGGCACCACCAAATAGGAGGGATAAATCTAAATATTGTGAGTTCCATAAGGATCATGGCCATACGACCAATAACTATATCGCTTTGACGAATGAAGTTGAATCCCTCATTCGCCGAGGAAAACTGAACAAATTTATTGATCGGTGAGAAAGCATAGAAACAAGGGGAATGTGAAATTCTCCCTACAAACCCAAAGATGACAGGAACAGAAACCATGAAGATGGTTATGAAGATGATCCCGACCTGTCGAAGAAGACCAAACAACCGAAACTTGAAGTAGCTATGGTACGTTTTAACTCTTTTGATTGTCATGTAATTATAGGTGGCAATGCAGGAGGAGGAGATCAAACTACAGAGATAAAGGCTTACCTGAATGAAGCCCATGCCTGTTCATATATCCAAAGAATCAATCTGAAAGAAGATGATCAGCCGAGGAAAGTCAACAAAGATAAACTGATAATCGAATTTTCCAAGAAGACCTCTCTGGGGTACTATATCCCCATGATGATTTGTTGGTCGACAAATTCAGAACTCAAGAAGCCATCATCTCTAGGGTTCTGATTGATAATGGGAGCTCAGCAGATATCATGTTTTACCCTACTTTCAGAGTTTAGGACTAAAACTTAGTCAGCTGGAACCATACCACAAGCCATTGATAGGTTTTTCAGGAGAAAATATATACCCTCTTGGGACAGTCAAGTTAGAAGTGTTATTCGACACTTGGCTAGCAAGTCGCACTGAAAAGATACGCTTATTTGTGATGGATAAGAACTTTCAGTCTGCTTATCATGTGATCTTCGGCATGGTAGGATTAAAGAAGTTTGAAGATGTACCATCCACAGTCCATCAGTGTTTGAAGTTTCCTACTCACTTTAGGGTTGGTGTCGTGAAAGGTGACCAAAAGGTGGCTAGAGAATGCTATTACTTCTCAGCCGAGCAAAAATATTTCACTACATCAAAACTGCCAACTTGTCACGGTAAAAAATCTTAACAAGTCAAACTTATCACGATCTTTTAGGGTGATAAATCACCTTGTCACAGTTAAAGATCGTGACAAGTTCAGTAGAGTTATCACAGACTTATCACGGTCTTTAACCTTGATAAATTTATCACGGTCAAAGACCGTGACAAGTCCGTGATAAATCCTTAAACTTGTCACGGTCAAAGTCCGTGACAAATAAAAAAATTGCCACGAACTTTGACTGTGACAAGTCCGTGATAAGTTTTTTTGTCACAGACTTATAATGGTCAAAGTCCGTGACAATTCTGGACATAATTTAAAACAAAACTGCTGGGTAGTATGGCCACTACCACTGCTCAGCAGTATATTTGTACTTGTTATAGAAAAATTATATATGTCCAAACAACATATATCCAAATAAAATAGAAATAATATACCAAATCAGCGCATATATAATCCATATCTAAATAAAATAGAATTACAAATATCCATATCTAAACCAACATGTACCAAATAAAATAAATAGAAATAATGTCATGGTATAGGGTCTTGAGCAGGTCGGAGGAGAAAGTAAGTCCACACGACATATGAACTAGTACACTCCTCACTTCGCTGAACGCCTCATTGTTCGCGCAACCACAAAGGCGAGTTCTCATTTCCAGACACCACATGCATGACGAGCACCCTTGCCTCCATGTCTTAGAGGGGACTTCCATGAAACACCATACCCAAGAGGAAGCTCGGGTCCCTCAACCCCCTCTCTTTCGGCTCCCCATAATATATGTCAAGTAAAAACACGCTCAGCCAATGGAAGGTTGACATAGGCCGCTCGACGGTGGTCAAGATGGGAAATGGATCATATGGCGGTGAGTCCGTGCGTATCGACGATGAAGCAGTGACGTCCTCGTCTACCTCTACCTCCTTCTCTTTCCCCTTGCCCTTATCAGAGGTGGACCCCAACTAACGCTTTATGATGGCGTACATATCTAGGACCATTGCCTCCAACCTTAATACCTTATCGTCATGGGTGTCCACCTTATGAGCCAATTCGGTGTTTCTCGTCTCCATTCTGATGATCCTAGACTTCCCCACCCACGAGATCACCCCCTAATCCTCCCCTTGCGATCCGCCCCGAGTATTTGGCTGAGTCCGTCCTTAGCCAAAGATGCTTTGTCGGCATCAAACTGCGACACATGCACTTCCTTAAGCTTTTCCTGAAATGATAAAAAGTACACGATTAGTTAATTAAGTAAATAAAAAAATTATAATATGATTAAAAAAATTAAACATTTATAACTTACAATCATGGTTGAGACGCTCGGGGACACCTCCTTCTTCTTGCCCTTTTTCATCTGAATTACCACATAGGCATCGAGCCTATGTGGCCTACCCCCATGTGACAACCCGCTCACCAAAATAAGGGGTGGCCAGCCCGATACTCCAATATAACAGGAATCATGGATGGAATCATTATCAGCATCACAACAATAAAATAAGTATGCGGGATAACCACCCATTAATTCAGAAAACGGGTTGCCAAAAAAATTTGTTTTAAAGTTAAGGAAAGAATTTAAACAACCCAATTTAAAAAGAAATTGGAAACCCCCAAGAACATATGTTACAACGACAATAAGTATACAATAAGAGGACCGAATATGATGTCGGTCAACAGATACATAACAATTATAACATGTTCATTAAGTTACATATTATATCCATTAGACAGTTACAAAACTTTGGGCCACACGCCCGAGAAAAAGACCCGATCATAACTAGAGTACAAAAATGAAAGCGTCTATACAAAGTATCCTGTAAAATATGACGGCTCCCAAAAGTTCACCGGAATGGGAGAGTCAGTACAGGCGTCCTTGCAGCGGAGCACTTGAGCGGATACAAGATTCATGCACAACAAAAAATATGAACGGGTCAGTGCCCGGTTTTATATGATCAGCAGATGAATAAAAAGTATGACAGTTATGAACAGTAAATCATGACTAATAGTAATAAGGATCTACCTACACAATTCAATGCATAAACTAGGACAATTTAATTAATCATAAATTTAATTTAGTTAAGCAGGAGAATAAGGATGATTAACATTAATTAAAAGTTTCATCATGTACACTGATTCATTTCATAGTTCCATTCTTTATCAGGAAATATAATCACAATTTTATTCTCTATGTGGCATTTTATCTCAATTATGCACTTTGTGGCATTCCATTCTTTATCAGGAATATAATCATCATCATATGCTCTTTGTGGCATTTCATTGTTCTCTTTATGGCACTTCTCATACATCAAGTCCCACTTGATTAAGAATTGTTATATTTATATACATATAACGATTCTAAGACCGCCCCTCCGAGTTTCCCCACGGGGCGCGCCCCTAAATGACCATCATCTTCTAGGGCCTATCAATTACGACACCTGGGCACCTACAACGCAAGACGTCGGGAAGCGTCCATATGTCTGCGGAGAGTCATAACCACACCTGGAATTACCTCACCATCGTAGAAAATATACAACAAGCGCTCATATGGCCTAGGACTATATCCACCCTACATTCACTAGCTAGGGGGCCTCACCTTACGCACGAACTTCCGTTATGATGGCATTTAGAGAGGGTGTGTATCCATAAATTATTTACCATATCATGATTAAGTAAATTATCATTTACTCTATTCATTTCCGATTCCATTTTCCATTTTTACATAGGTATGTTTCATTTTATCGAAAACCAAAATCGTTTACATTTTTGTAAACTACGTTATATTTTATCCGGAGCCATACCTAATACATCTCATCATTGTAACCTCAATAAATGAATAAACTTTCAATTTATTCTCCCAACATTCTTTTGCGGTATTATTTTAAACCATCAAGACTAACATAGCTCAATTGAGCTTCTAAAGTCTCCCAAACACAACCTTACAACTCCTAGACTCAAACTAACTCACTAAGGAAAATAACACTTTATCACCTATTTGTAAGTCTCTAGAATAATCCCCATCTAATGCATTTCTAATCTAGGGTAGATAACTAACTCATCTAGGACTCCAGGATTCTAAGTTTACTTCATATAAGAAGGTTCCTAAGTCCGAAGCCTAAAGAAAAGGGATTAAAATTGAACTAAGAAAATCACTCAAAACTGCAGGATTTCCGAATCGATTCGGCCTGGCTGAATCGATTTGGTCAGAAAAGTGAATCGATTTGGACCAGCCGAATCGATTCGGTCAGGAAACCCTAACTTCTGCATAATTGTCGAATCGATTCGGACAGGCCGAATCGATTCGGTCCACTCAGACCTGGACCCTGCCCCTCTAGTGAATCGATTCGGCCAGGCTGAATCGATTCGGCCAGGCTGAATCGATTCGCCCCTGCGAATTTGCCAAGAATGGGTTATGGGTTTTAAACCCTAGTTTTACCCAAAACTCAAATCTCTTCCATTTTAAACATATCCAACAACATTTATCTACCCAAAATCATCCTACATGATTAATAACTACTATAATCCACAATTTCATCAACATAAACTATAATCAAGGTTTAAATACCATAGTTTCCATCTTTGATCCCTAAATGCTAATACACAACTATCACACAATTTATTCATCTTAAATCACATATTAGCAAGTAGAAAACTTACCTTAAGCTTGCAAATTCAGATTTCTTGGTGGTAGAAGCCATCCCAAACTTCAATCTCTAATTCTCCCTTTTTTTTCCTCTTTTCTCCCAAGTTCTCTTCCTTTCTCAAACTTTTTAAGTTTAGTAATACACTTAAGAGAAATAAATGAAATGCAAGACTTAATCGTGGCTTAAGTCTAAAATTCCCAACTTAAGTGGTTAATACCACATTAAAATGACTCCCAAATATGCATTTAAGTTAAAACCAGTCAAAAGTGCCCGAAACATAAAATCGCAATATGGCACTTATTTCGACTATCTCACACATTCTGAGACTAACTACGCCCTCTAAACTGGCATTCGACAATTTTATAATCCATTTAAAGTTTCGGTTTCATTTAAATCATAAATGTCATTTAAAGCACATGACACTATAAAATCTGCAACATGATAATATTTACTTACACATACAGTAAATATGAAATAATCTAGTAAATATTAACTTTCAACTCACTCAATTAATATTTACTCCAGTTCCGACATTTTATATAATTACTTCATGCAGTAAATTAATATAAAATGAGTCTCCAAAAAGCGAGGGTTGTTACACCCCAGGGCCACTCCCCGTCTCCTGAAATAAGATAATGCAGAATTAGTAAGTAACGCAAAGTAATGCTAAATTAGAATAACATAAAACTAAAATTGAAGAAAAATAAAAACCTACCATCCTGTGCTCTACCTCGGCATAAGACGTCCACCCGGAGTAGTGCGCGCCCAAATTTTTCACCCGATTGACGAGATGCTAATTGCCGCTCACCGATCTCATTGTCGACAAGCTTTTGCCACTGTGCCAATGAGATCTACTCCTTTGAGGGGATGGTATCACGTACTCTCAGAATGGACTCTCGGATCTTTCCAAAGTACCGTGTCCGCATATTCTTCTTTCGCTTCTTATATTGATCCCTCAATTATTCCAACGTGAAGTTGCGGACATGTGGGGGTAGGCCGAATTGATCTTGTCAAACAAATACAAACCAAAAAGAAAGTAAGTGTTAGTTGCTTATAAATTTAAATTTAAAATTAAATAAAAATATAAATACACTACCTGTAGTGCCCCCCATATGCCCATATTGAGCTCATTAGGCACGTTTCTCTAATCAGTGTACCCCGGGCTAACAATCGCCTTCAGTAACTCTAGGGATTTGGCCAATAATATCATCTTATTCTCGAGGAGGGACCACAATTTGCCCCATTTTGGGGGCCTAGTTATCACGACCCCGTCCTAAAATTAGTAGTAAGGAACGAGTGTCTTGACATGCCACCAAGGCAACATATATTCTGACTTAAATTGTTTCCTTAAATAAGTGCAACGAAAATATAATCACATAGTTATGAATCGTAAAATACTGAAAGTAAAGGAATTACGTCGTTAGAGCTTTCTAAAAGGAAACTTAATTTATTTTAAAAGTGACAACGAGTTACAACTTAAGATAAAATTAAAAACTTATTACAAGAGAGTCAAACATGCTCTAAATGATAGAATAAACATAATAACAAAAAGAGCTCTAAAAGTTGAATCTTCAACACAGTTCTTTTTCGTTCCCTCCGCGAACCTACTTATTTCCAGAAAAATGGTTATTTATACAACATCAGCTAAAATTCGAGTGAGAATTAATCTCCTAACATTCCATAGTTTTTCAAAAAATTGATACCTATTCAATTTTCAACATAAGGCATATACATATATGGATAGGAATTTGCAGTAAAATATATAAAGCAAACTGACAGTATATATTTTCAGAATAAACAGTTAAGAACATAACAGATAAAATAATTTGAGAAACATGTCACTTATTCAATTTTATTTTGATGGTCATGTGCGCTCTAATACCCAGATAAACAGATAGTGTTACCAAATGTTTCCACTCGACAACAACACAGACAAAAAATCATGATATCTGAAACAACGCCTTATTTAGGGCACACCAGCGATAAACCAGCTGGGAAGGTACCACCCAAATATTTCCACCCAGTAGTCAAGGCCAACATAGTAAGAGAGTTTCCATAGGCCGAATCAATAATTTTAGAATTCAAATCAGATGTATATAACGAGAGATATACACATATAACAAATAGGGCTGGTAAACGGACGGATACGGATCGGATACCATGTTTTCCATATTCGTATCCGCTATCTGAATGTACTATCCATATCCGTATCCGCCCGGATAGTTAAAATAACTATCCATATCCGTATCCGCTTGGATACCTCGGATTCGGATAATATCCGTATCCGTTTACATTATTTAGTCATCGCAAAAAATAACTATTAAAATATCCAATCCAATGAAATCCAATCCAATCCAAACAAATATATAACAAAATTACTGCCTCCTAACATCAACAATTATGGATTCCATAATAATAGTATCATTCCATAATGATAATATGGATTAAAGTCATCCATATTTTACAACCATATAAGCTTTAAGCCATCCAAAAAAAATAACAGTCGCATTCCATAACAGTAGAAATAAATATGCACCTCTTAGATTAAATTAATTTTTTTGATAATGATAACCTCATGGACCTTTTGTCTTTAAAACATACTGATATTTTTATTTTTATAAGTATACATTTTTATTTTGTATATAATATATCTGTTGTTAACTTTAGTTCTCATCACAATCAAAACTATCTCTTTACTTTTATGTTTCTCTTTTACATTCTTTTTTGTTTCTCTCTTACATTTATTTATAATTAAGGAAACTAACGAACAACCACATGAGGATTTCCTTTCTCTTATTTTGTACAAAAGAGAAATGAAATGAAGTTAGTTTTTTTTGTTTTGAGTGGAGTATATGTTCTTTAGGGGTGTATGTTGTGTGTGATAGGGTGTATTATAACTTTAGTGTAACTCCATGATAATATACCCAACAAAATATTAATACATGATGTTTTATAATTTACCCAATAAAATAATAACTTTAGGGTGTTTTTGTTTTGAGTGGAGTATATGTTTATTTTGTTTAAGGGAATAAACGATTGATTTTTTTTAAAATTATTTTATTAGTAATATTTTAAACATATGTTTGACGGATATGGATATCCGGTAAAACAGATATCCGATAAAATGGATACTTCGAATCGGATACGGATTATTCGTGTCGGATACTAGTAATATCCGTATCCGTATCTGTTTTCTCGGATATTTTTATTGAGTATCCATATTCGTATCCGTTTTCATATTTTCGGATAAATATCCGCAAATTCGGATTCGGATATCGGACGGATGCGGATTTTCGAATATCCGTTTACAGCCCTAATAACAAACGACGGAATCATCGGTATCAAATGTATTTTGAGGATAAAACATTTCACAAAATAGATATAGTTTGCATAATATCATATGATCAAAATACGCAAGGAATGTCATAGAGTACTCACCTAGAACAGAAATCCGAAGTTACAGATACAAAGTCTTGAATCGCTCGTTAATCTTAAGACGAAACTTCTTCTTAAACTTCCTCACACTTTCTATCACTATTTCCTTTTTATAGTTGGAATGAATTTCGTGTAAGAACTGATACTAAAGCTTCTATTTATAGTTTCTCAAAGTTATTTGGGTGATGACACGTGCCCCGATGACTAAGCGTTCATTTTGGCGAGTCAGCGTGTCGCGTGTTGTGTAATGGGACTATCTTGCAGTCTTAATTCACCAGACCGCGACACGTGTTCTAACTTTTTCTAAATGCATGACATGTGTTTTATCTTTTCTTATAAAGGCGACGCGTGTTCAGTGTAGGTGTCAAAACTTAGCACGATGTGTGGTGTAAAGTTATTAATGGTATAAGGGTCATTTTACACATAAAGGGTATTTTAGTAATTTTACATCATAAAATTTTAATATTTCTTAGGGGTCCTTGAAAATATTTTATTTACAAAATCTTCCTTTTTAAATTTTCTTTTTAGTCCCTGAAATTTTCTTTATTTAAAAATTAAGTCCCTAAAGTTTCATAAAATTTCATTTTCTACTTCAAAACTTATCATTTAGCTTAGGATATGCTATAAGACTTTGATTTAATCCATTTTGATGAAGAAGGAGGTTATTTCAAAGTGTTTAAGTCGGCCTAACTAGCCTCCCCTTCCAACCAATCAAAATATAGCACATGGTGTGGGAATAAGACAAAATACGACTTAAAGGATGGACAAATTTGCCCTTATTTCGCAATTTCAGTATAACTTCTTGCTCGGAACTCCGTTTAACACACTGTTTGTTGTGTTACAAACCTAATTCATATATCTACAACTTTTTAGTTTTTTCCTCAAGTCAATTGTTATATTATAATGGTCAAAACTAGTCTCGAATATGAACATTCATACCAAAACTTTAAAATTTTGCGTTTGTAACTAATTTGATATTTCATGATTTATGAAGGTAGGTCTAGAATAAAATAATAAATAAAAATTATGTACCATAATAACACATTGTCCATATCTCATATGTAACAACAAAACATTTAAAACAAGCTATATATGAACATATAAAAGTGGGGTCATTACACTAGTGGCCGAGGAACGCTCGTCGCCTCCGCTACTGCGCTGGGATGAAGACATTTTATGCAAAATTTTTATTATTAGTACAAATATATATATGTACTTTGAATTATTGCTCAAATCGGATAAAAACAAAGCACTAGAAGAATACAAGTTAACCACATTATAAATCTAAATATTGTTTCAATATCAGGCCATGGAGTTTGAATTAATGCTAAAATTGATTAAAATCCTAATTAACATATTCACTAACCATAAAATAAATTTTGATTCTAATCCGATAATAACAAAGAACTAGAAGAATACACCCACTGGTTATTACAATCATTAAACTAGTAATGACCCCGCTTTTATATGTTCATATATAGTTTGTTCTTATAATTTTGTCTCACTTATTATCTGATAAATGTTTTATTATTACAAATGTGATATTATGGATTCTTAATATGACAAAGCCCATTTTGAAATTTGAAAAATCAGCTGTAAAATGGGTCAAACTGAAGTTTTATGGCTCATCCTAAGCTAAATGATAAGTTTCGGGGTAAAAAAATGTAACTTTTTAAAACTTTAGGGACTTAGTTTTAATTAAGAAAGTTTTGGGGACAAAAATGAAAAATAAAAAGGGACTTTTTATAAATAAAATATTTTCAAGGACCTCTAAGAAATATTAAAAATATATAGTGTGAAATTACCAAAATGCCCTTCATGTGTAAAATGATCCTTATACCCTTAATTGACACCTCGTGCTTACACGTGTCATCGGCATAGCTAAAGCTAAAAACTTGTGTTGTTGTTCGATAAAATAAGACTGTAAAACCCCTCCGTTATGCAACACATCAACACTGACTCGTCGTTCTAAAAGCTTGGTCAGCTCGTATGCGCCGTGATATCTTTGGGAAACTATAAATACGACCTTTAGGATCATTTGAATTCTCACAAATTCCTTAAAAAATACTGAGAGAAAGCGTGGGAAAGTTTAAGAAGTTCTTTTCATGTTAAGATTAACGTGTGACTGAAGACTCAATATGTGTAATTTCAAACCTCCATTTTAGGTGAGTACTATATGGAATTCCTTGTGTATTTTGATTTTATGATATTATGCAAACTATATATATTTTATGAAATATTTTTATTCTCAGATTCACCTGATGCCGATGATTCCGTCCTTTGTTATATGTATATATCTCTCGATGTATACATCTGATTTGAATTCTAAAATTATTGATTCGGCCTATGAAACTCTCTTACTATGTTGGCCTTAACTACCGGGTGGAAATATTTGGATTGTACCTTCCCAGTTGGTTTATCGTTGGTGTGCCCTAAATAAGGCACTGTTCCAGAGATCATGATTTTCTATTTGTGATGTTAACAAGTGGAAACATTTGGTGACACTATCTGTCTGTCTAGGTATTAGAGTGTATATGAACATTAAATTAGAATTAAATAATTGGCATATTGCTCAATTATTTTATTTATTCCGTTCCTCACTGTTTATTTTGATAATATATGTTGTCAGTTACCTTATATATGTATTAATGTAAATTCCTATTTCTTTGTATATGCCTTATGTTCTTGCTTGAATAGGTATCCATTTTCTGAAAAACTCTGGAATGTCTGAATATTGAATCTCACTCGGCTTTTAGCTGATGTTGCATAAATAACCATTTTTCAGGAAATAAGCAGGCTCGTGGAGGGAACGTAAAAGGACAATGTTTAAGATTCAGCTTTTAAAGCTCTTTTTGTTACTTTAAGTAAAATGTTTGTTTTATCATCTAGAGCATATTTCGCTCTCTTATAATAAGTTTTAAATTTTGTCTTAAGTTGTATCTCGTTATTACTTTTAATGCATATGAAGTTTCCTTTTAGAAAGCTCTGATGATGTAATTCTTTTATTTTCAGTATTTTATGATTCATAACCATGTGATTTTATTTCCGTTGCATTAATCATAAGCAATATTTTTAAATAAGAATATTTGTTGCCTTGGTGGCATGTCAAGACACTCGTTTCCTACTAATTTTGGGTCGGGGTCGTGACAGATCCATAGACTACTGAACATAAGTTTGGAACGTATAGATTTTTAGTTTCCATACACAGGACATAGGATTAATATCTGACTTATGTGATAACCCTACATATGTCTTACATTATATATAATTATTCTTCTAATTTGCAATCTTGAGATAATATAATACATCTTACATTTGGCAATGACTGTAGAAAATGACCAAGACAATATCAACTACGGGAATTAGTGATTCGAATATGGAAGGACTGGAAGGTGCATACAAGGCAATTGAAAGTCTAGCAACGATTGTGGAGCATCATGTGAATAATGGAGTGCCAAGGAATCTTGAACTAAGTAGCGTACAATTTAACAGTTCAAGAAGTTGAATCTGCCATCTTTTAAAAGTACTCCTAATCCCACTGAAGTAGGAAGTTGGGTGATGCTGATGGAAAAGATGCTCGATGTTCTTAACTGTATCGATGAACAACGGGTTTCATTTGCAACGTTTATATTAGAAGGTGAAGCCGAGCATTGATGGAGAATGACTAAGAGAATACATGAGGAAAGGAATACTTACATAGGTTGGAATGACTTCTTAGTGATCTTTTATGAGAATTTTTTTTCCTGAAACAGTGAAAGATGAAATGGCAGCTGAGTTCATTAGTCTACTGCAAGCGACTATGGCGGTTAGTCAATACGAGTCAAAGTTTACTGATGTCTTAAACTGATGTCTTAAAAGCCAAGAAGTTTGAACGTGTTGTGGTAACTGATGTCTTAAAAACCAAGAAGTTTGAATGTGGGTTAAGGTTGAATATTCATAGTCGGATTTAAATCCTAAAGTTGACATCATATAGTGACGTTGTGGCTAGGGCTACGATAGCTAGGAGGGATGGCGAGGAGTAAAAACTTAACGCGGCCACAAATGTGTATCTAGTGTGCATTCTATATAGGCTCAAGTGCAAGCATGTCGCGTTAGTAATATTTCGATAAGTCGGGATCGTTTCCATAAAGAAATAGGAATAAAATTCGTGACGACGTAGGACTAGAAGACAAACCCTAAATTGACTCGAGAAAAGAATAAAAAGATGATTAATGTTGAACTGAATGACTACGAACTAAATGCAAAGGAAATTTAAATTAGTTCTAAACTAAGTGTGCGAAATAAACTACTGTAGTGAAGTGAATATAAATAAAGGAAAGATAGGTTAGGATACAATCCCCCAAACCCTAGTACATTTATCGAATAGAATATTAGCTTTTGAATTAGAAAGTTGATTGAACCCAGTCTTTAGTAATCCTAAGAATTACATATATGAGGGTACCAGCCCACATCATACATAGTCAAAGGTAAAAATAAAGCGGTGCCGAATAGCTAATAGGCGCATTGCATCCTTAAACACCCTTGTTACCTAGGGTAAACGAGGTTAAAAGTTCTACGACAGTTGTGCGTACTACACAACACGATCCGATAAATTTTTAATTCAAGACCTATTTTCTACTTAGATAAATTACATCGGGTCGGGTTCATGCGTCCCATTCCTTGGATACTTAGTCGGATATTATTAAAGTAAAAACTACCTCAGACTTAAATATGCAGAAATTCATAGCTATATGAGAAATTGAAAAGAAAATTTGGAAGTATGAATGGTAACCAAAATTTAATAACTAATTAAGCTAAATTATGAAAGAAATTAAAAGAAACAATTAAAGAATACTTGCAACAAGGGAAACTGGAATTAAAGCTTGAATCTTGATTAATTGTTGCAAAACTTGAAAACTAGGATTCTTGATTGCAAAATCTCTCTAAAACTATCAAAAAAGAGAACTCCCCAATGTCTGGGAATTAAAATGGAATAAATTCTCTACGAAATTACAAGAGTTTGAACTAGTGAAGAAGGTGGGAGTGAAGTAGGGGAGAAGCCATCCACTGAAGCCATAGTTGAGGAACCAATGACAGAGGAGCCAGGAGTGGATCAAGAGTCATCGAATGATTCCATCCTAAAAGAATCAGGTGGTGAACAGGGAGTATATATTACACTAGAAGGAGATGGTGACAAAGATGGCTCCTTTGAAGACGGGAGTTCTTTGAAAAAGAAAAAAAATCAAAAATTCGACCCTCGTACCGATCTAGTCTAATTTATCGGTTTGGTCTGGCGAATACCGGATCGGTTCTATTTTTCTTGAAATCGGATCGGTCCGACCTTTAAATCTATGCAGGAACTTTTAAGCTTCTGGACCGGACCATTTTTGGGGATAATCGGATCGGTTTGGTGGTTCATTTTATTCAGGAACATGTGACACCCGCCTAATTAAATACCGAATGATAAGTCCTTTATTAAATTAAATCAAAGTGTCCGGTTGGTTCATCATTAGCATCACCGTCGAAAAATAATTTTTCTTTATTAACCACGTAATAAATAATTAAGCTAAGTGTCAAAACATTTAATTTTAGAGATTAAGTCCTATTGTTATGATTTAATATAATAAACCATTTTCATGAACACGAATAATATTAAATACCAAACCATCCAAGTGGAATAAATAGACTAGATCGATCATTCAAATAAAATATCCCAAATCGTAGGACAATTCAATAATTTAAAACAATCCCAACTAAAATAAAATGCTGAAATAAATAAAGAGTGAAAATCCCTCTGGACTAGATAAAACTGTAAATGGGCAACACATGCCCTATCTAATGAAGACTAAATAGAAGACTGAGAAGACCATGATGAAGTCATCTACTGCAAGGACCTGCAACTCCCACACTAGATGCAATACGTCAACAGTCCAAAGATCTAAGCCTGACGCCCCTGTGGCTGGGCACCTGTAGTACATATATATATATACAAGAGAAAGAAGAGTTGATAGGAAATGGGTCAGAGCTCGAGTGTAAAGCATCTTTAAAAATAATTTAGCAAGTATTCAAAATACTTGTCAGTTGACATTACATACATGTTCGTACCTTGACACTCACTTGAGAATTCTCACCCCTCAACTAGTGTGCACGCCTAACGTACTACTAAGCTAATCGAGTTAAAGCTAACCCAATTCACTAGTATAACCCAATTTCTCCACACCAAATTCTGATTCAAGTGATTGCATGACTATAGTTTATATCTGATATCTTTTCCTTATGAATTTATCAAGTCAGCTATGTTCATCTCATTACAATTTTAAGTTCGCAACACTTAATTCGTTTTATATTATTTATTCCATTTTATATACTTACAAGCACAGTAGATTAACCACATGTATATATATTTATCACTCATAATATATATACTAATAAGTCACCTTATATAACTCTATGGTGCCGGCATACTCTGCTATCAAGTCCCCATATCTCTCGTACAAAGGGAAATACGAGTCCGGAATCACTCTCGAACTGTATTAACACAAAACACACGTATTGGAGGCGAAGCATAGTTCCCAATCACTAAGAGGTCAGCACATACCCTCATGTCTCTTAGGATCATCTGACTATCATTCTCATATAGCCTGTATCCAGGGATGCTATGTTCTAGGGTACAAGTCAATATCCCCCATAAGGTCCAATTGAGATAAGACTGTCCCGACGCGGAAACCTTTGTGATAGCAAGTAGCACGGGTATGATTATACAAAGAAATATATATAATAAATATTCACACACATATTTATATTATCGTCATTTAGATAAGTACACACACTAATCATATAATGTTCTGACCATACGCGATACGTAGCGCTCGAGTCCCACGTATAATTAATCGACTCTTACTTTCTCAATTTTCGTAAGTCCTTAAGTGTTTCTCGACTCTCGAAGTGTACCATCATGATAAATATAAAATCAGTAGGTGTACGCTCTCTACCCTACTGGTCTAAGTAATTCTTAATACTCACAAGACCGAATTTAATGTACACACAAGTTCCACTCCATTTCATACCCCCGAAATCCCATGATTAAATTTCATATATCAAGTCGCGTTACCCGGACCTCGCCTATACCCTACTGGTCCTTCCCAAGTCCCATTATGATATTTAAATTATGTCTAAGGGTCCTTATGAATTTAAGTTGGATTAACATTTAAAAGGGGAAAAAGTTTTAATTTCCAGGAGGAGTTGATCGATCGATGAAAAGGGTCGATCGATCGACATTCTTGAGTCGATCGATCGATCAAACAGTTATTGCCTAAAATTCTGTTTATCAAGCCTACGGGTTTCTTCCAATATAAATCATCAAACCTCCATTAACATGTCCCAAAATCCCAACCAAACATCTTGGACGTTACACAACCCAATATGGATGCTTTCTAACTTAAAACATTCGGTAATTCTTCAAGAATCGTCATCAAATGGGTTAATTCAAGAATTTATCATTTAACCCTAGTTTATCTAGTTTTTCTCTAGAACTCCATTAGATTCCAGATTTCTATCTCTACTGGGCATCAAATTTCATGGTTAATATTCTACATATAACAAGATATTCATCCTAACATGATTTATACTCCAAATTGCAATAATAATCTCCCAAACAACATTATATTTTCATGATCTATAAAATTATTATCTCCTACACTAGCATGGATGTGTTATCAACTAAAGAATAATAAGTTAGATACTTGCCTAAAAGTCAAAGGTCTGATCCAACAAAATTGAGTGGTATTGGAACAATCCTCTTCTTTCGATCTACGCGTTGGTGGTGAAATTGGTGGGGATGGTGTAATGTTGGTGGTTCTCCTCCTTGGGAACCTTTTCTCTTCATTAGCCTCTTTGCAACTCCAATATTTCGAACCCTCGAGGAATCTAACTCTCATTAGATATAACCCTTAAAATGGGAAATTACTAAAATGCCCTCCCGGGTTGCCGGTTAGGCCTAAAAACGTCTCGAGACCCAAACTAAATCTCTGGGTACGCTTTTTTAACTATCTCGACCCTTCCGGACACATTAGCGCACTCAAAATGACCGTACAGGTGACTTACAATTAATTCACTTTTTATCCCGTTACTTTAGTCTCGACAAGACCGACACGCGCGTCCCGACTTAATTTCTACAACTGTCATATTATTCACTCGCGACAATTTTAATAAATTCGATCTCATATATTACTTTACTCATTAAGTAATATTCAACATAATTCTTACCAATAACTACTAACTCTCATCACGCTAGTAAATATTTATTTAAAAATCCAAATTAATATTAAATTACGTTATCCCAATTTCATTTAATTAATCTAATAATTAAAATCCATAAAAATACGGGGCATTATAGAAATTCACCTCCTCCGAATCGGATCGCTTTTGCTTCACACCGAATCAGTCTGGAGGTCTTCTTCTTTCTGCTTAAGTGGTGATTTTATCTCATCTTTGAGGCTTCATAACTTTTAATTCAATACTCGGATTTGGATGTCGTTTCTTCCTAAGTGCTTGTAGACTCGAGGTCTTAAAATTTAATGTTGGTTCCTCTTCCGAACTCCAGATGTAAAGTTACTCTTTTTCCCTCTGACTTTCCTTCCTCGGTTTCTTGGTTTTGAGTTTCCTCTTCTCTTCACTTGCATAAAATACCTGTAAAAAGTACCAAAAATACATAAAACTCGAGGCACTATGTAGGAAAGGTCAGTAGCACATATATGAGATAAATCAATGCATTTTAGATCATCCGAGGTGCTAAAAGTCTCTAAATTGAGGGGCTAAATTTGGAAGAATTTATGCCTAATGAAACCCCCTAACTTAAAAGTTTGCGGATCTCGAGAAATGTAAAAGAATCATAACTAGGCTCAACTCTTGAAAATCATTTTATTAAGATAGGATACCTCTTTTGCGGGCAAGCGATTGCATTTAGCATATGCAACAAGCCTTTAAACCCCTAGGTTACTCACAAAATTCGATTTTTGACTAAAAGAAATTCACAATACCTAAAAATTGTATAATTCAAACATTTTGGAAGATAATCACCATATATTTATATGCACAAATCTCAATTTATCGTCTGTCTACACGTGTGCGAAGCCAGAAATTTAATCGCAAATTTCCATCGATTGATCATTACGTTACTTTTTCGAAAATTCATTTTGATTCAAATGCTCACGGGATACTCTAACAAACGAATCACTTGAAATGTGGCTATTTTGCTCGCTATGCGTGATATAAGGAGTAAATGCATTGGATCACAAATTTACGCACACAAAATTGAAAGTAAAAAATTTATGGGTCAAGAGATATCTTCATCGAATTACGTTTGTTGGGAAACAAGAACATCGTGTGACACCCCGCCCAATTAAATATCGGGTGATCAGTCCTTTATTAAATTATAATAGAATGTTCGGTTGGTTCATTCTTAGCAACACTGTCGAAAAGCTTTAATTTGATTAAATACCTAATATTTAATTAAGCTAGTGTAAAAAAACAATTACTCATAACACACCCATTCAGTTTCTTTCAATAAATAACCCACTTCATTAACTAACTGAACTACACAAATAATCAAATATCATCCACTGAACTAAATAACAGAATAATAAATACTGGAATGAGCTTCCCAGTTAAAATGTCCACAATCACCAACATAAAATACCAAGTTTAACTGAAACTGAAATATTGATGAGAAATACAAAAATCTCTTGAAATAAACATAGTCTGAGAATGGCGACATATGCCCTTAATAGAAAGTCTGATTAAATTGAAAGAAATGATAGATGCGTCTAATCTCAAGGACCTACAGCTTCCACAATCGCTGCAGCTCGTCAAATAATCCAAGTGCCTAGATCTGGTGTCCCTATGGTTGGGCACCTGTTATAATACATATATATATATATATACATATACATATATATATATATATACATATACATATATATATATATATATATATATATATAAATACAGCTTCCACAATCGCTGCAGCTCGTCAAATAATCCAAGTGCCTAGATCTGGTGTCCATATGGTTGGGCACCTGTTATAATACATATACATATACATATACATATACATATATATATATATATATATATATATATATATATATAGGAGAGAAGATGTGCAAGAAACGGGTCAGAGTTCGAGTAAAGATAGTTTTAAAACAACAAGTGCAAAAATGCAATTTAGCACATATTATATACATGTTAGAAATTCGTGCTCTCACTTGAGATGCTCACCTCTCAGCTAATGTGCACGCCTAACGCATCTTTGAACCCATACTAGCTATGCTACCCAGCCTAACTAGTTTGAAGCCACATTATCACTACTTACGTTCACCCGTAGTATGCCCGTATCACCCATACAATACGTTATTAACATATTTTATCCCAAATAGTTAATTTACATTTTCACCATTCGTGTAGTTAATCTTTTACTCGCTAAGATTAAGTTACTTATCATCATTACCATATCTACTAATTCGCACAGTAGAATTGTCATATATATTCAATATCATCACTATACGTATGTATATATATATATATATATAAATATATATATATATATATATATATATACAAATCCTGCACCCCTAGGTTAAGACCTCTTGGTGCAATGAATACTCTGCTATCGTATCCTGAAACATCTCGCCCTGAATAAGGATAAGGGTTCGGATAATCTCCCACGAAAAATTCAAAAATACAAAAACACATATTGGAGGTGAACATAGTCCCTAGCCCAATGGGTCACACACATACCTACGTTCCCATTAAACCGTCGAACTATCATATCTCGAATGGCATGTGTCCAAGGTTCTATGTTTGATGGTGCAAGTCTAAAGATTCCCCCGAAGGCTCGTCAGGATAAAACTGCCCAAGCGCGTAACCTCCACCCGATAGCAAGCAGCGTAGGTATGTCATACACATTATAAGCAATCCATACGTATACACACAACCTATTAAAATCTTAGGTATTCACACAACCATATTAAACTTTTTGGTATTCACCCAACCCAAATTTAAACCTTAGGTAACCCAATTCTTTCTTAATATATCTAGCATAATATTCTCTACTACTTATTGTATTAGCCCATTACGATTATCCCCTCGCTCTTGGACTATCCTCATAAGATTTCTACTCAATTGAGAAATTTTTACCACTTTCTGAAATCTCATTAGAAGTGTCAGAAATCTCGTTCGAACGAAACTTCGAATGACATAAGACCCTGAATTCTTACTGGAATTCTCATTCGAATGAGGTCATTCGAAAGAGTAGGTTTGAACCTACTTCTAACAAACCCTAACTCTGAATTCTCGCCGGAATTGCCATTGGAATTATCGTTCGAACGAGGTCGTTTGAACGACATTCGAGTTCTCCAGGTCGTTTGAACGGCCTTGACCCAGATTGTCACCTCTTTAGAATTTTTTGCATTTTTCTTCCATTTTGTCCACCCAATTTATGTGTAATTTCACCCAACACAAAACCAATCATCCTAAATCATTTATTCACCTAATATAATGTCTTTCAACATAGTTTAACATCAAAATCCCATTATATTTCAAGTATGGATGCATTAATTCAAGAAATCCGAAAAAGGCCTAAATTTCTATAATCACCATTAATGTCTAATCTAAACCCAACTTAAATTCGTATTTGATCATGCATAAATATAAAAATTTATATCTCTAAATAGGGTTTCTCAATCTACATGAAGTTCCTACCCAAATTCATCATTTGAAATCAATTTAATCATTAAATTCATTATCTCGTGGATGATTCAACAACCTAGTCTAACATGGGTAATATATGCACAAAATTTAGCAAGATAAACACTTACCTTATGGATAACTTCTGATTCGTTGAATGAAACTGGTTTTGGGGTGATCATCTCCTCTCGATCTACACGTTAGTGGGATTGTTGGTGCGAGAGCTTGAGTTTTGCACTAAGAACAACTATGGAGCTCTTCTTATTCCTCTTTAGTTCTCTCTCTCTCTCCCTTAGGTTTAGAAACTGATAACCTCCATCTAACCCACGTACCTTTCATTTTAATTTCCTAATTTTTATCCATTTTAATTTCACAAAATCTCAAAAGACTAAAATACCCCTCCGGAGTGTCGATTTGGCTTAAATTGTCCCAAAATCCAAATAAAACACCCATGTCGAATTTTTTGACTATCTTGACCCTTTCAGACTCATTGACGCACTCGAAATACCCATACGAGTTGCTTAAAAATAAATTATATTTTTAACCCATTAAAGTAGTCCCGACACGATTCACACGCGCATTCCGACTTAATTTACCAAACTATCACATTTCTCACTCACGACAAATATCTAATATCATAATCCCATATTACTTAGTCACACAGTAATATTCAATAATTTTCAACAATAACTATTAACCCTTGGCACGCTAGTTAGTTAATTTCTCACATTTAGTTTAATTAATTCCACAATAATAATTAATCTCATAATTATTAAAATCAACAAAAGTACGGGGTATTACACATCTCCCCTGATACACACCAGTTAATCTCTTATATTATATTTTTGTGTTCTAACTCTCCACGCAGTAATTAACTTCGCAATCCGGACTCGGTTAGGACTTTTCTTGGGTTATAAGGTATATTGGGTAATATGGGAATGGTTAGGAAATTCAGAATTCGAAAATCTCCTTATGCTGTCCATGAATGCTTTTTCGGGCTTTTGCTCATTTTTCTCTTCTTTTTCCATTCTTTTCTGTTTTTCACATTTTTCTTTTCTTGCTAATTTTGTTGAGTACTTCTCTATTTTTCTTGGCCCATTTTATTCACTTTTTGGAATTTATTGATGAAAATTCTAATTTTCACAATTTCGGGTTATTTGAGTTTTTCGAGTTATCAAACGAAAGGAAAATTTCTTCGGCTCAAAATGGCTAGCAAAAGGGTAGTTTTTCATAATTTTTTATGGCTAATCTTTTTGGATAACAAACGATGGCCTAACTTTATTTATCCGAATTACTAATCAATTTTTCATATACGTCTCGAGATGAATTTTAGTTTAGAGATATGTTAGTGCGCTTTCAAGGCAACATCTCACGCGTTTTCCGTAATCGATCAAAACAAAGAATGAGATCCTCAACGTCTTTTTTTTTAAATTGCTGAAACGAACTTTGAGTTAACCGTTAACTCAGATTGATTTAGAAACTCAAAAAAAATAATAAGCTCGAAATCTCACCGGATATATTAATCTCCACACTTATTCGTTAAGTCATCAATTTTCGCTCAATTTCCATCTTTGGTCAATTTTGGTATTGTGCAATTTGAAATTTACAAAGTTGAGACTTTAAACAAAACTTCAGTGATATTTTTAAAAAAATTGAATTCTAATTTTTATTTTTTTTGTAGATTTATTTTTTTGTCTTTTTCAGAATTTTTGAAATTTTCTAATTTTTTTGGTTTTGGGGCATTTTTAAAGAATTTATGAAGTTTTAGAAAGACGCACTTGTCACCCCCCCTAACTTAGACTTTTACATTGCCCTCAGTTAAAAGGACTAAAATATAAAGAAGATCAAATAACAAGTGTGACAACGAAAACAGACAAATATTTAAAATGAAAAAAGACACTAAATGACACTAACATATGACTAAAAAATACAACAAAAATCACCCCATACGCGTCGGGCGTGCGACGACCTCACTTCTCTCCAAAAACTCACCTGACCCCTTGTACAGGTTTTGTTGCTCTCTTAGCCTCCCCCGTTTTCTTGTCATAAGTAAATAATCGAAACAAGTTAGGTCCAGTCCCGTAGATAAGGGAGAGACCCTTGGTCTCAGGATGACTCAATGGGAAGGGATCCTCGTGGTGCCTAATTGAATCTTTGCCTGCATGCACTGACTTGGAGGGAACATCTCGATTTTTCTTAGTTTTAGGAGTGCATGGGTCGGGCTCTAAATCGGACGATACTTGAGTCTTTTCCTCAATCGCCTTATAGGACTCAAGCGGTATGGGTGGATGGTCACAAAGAAGGAATTTATCTACCTTATTTTTTCATTTGTTTTCTTCTAGGTGACTAAATGAGTCTAATAAAGGTTGGACTTCGATATTAAGGTTCTCTCCATCTGCCCAAATTCTTTCTCAAAGTCCTCTAGACTCATATCGCCTAACTCTCCTTCATGATTAACGTTCACGTCCTCTCTCTTAATCTCCTTAAATCTCTCTGCCCCGATGTCGCTTACTTGCTCACTCTCGCTCTTAATTGTGGTCACTAAGCACACATCTCCTTCTCCTTTCTTGACATCAGAATTTTCGTTCTCACTTTGCACATCAAGATCTACGCCTAACGGCTCTCGCTTGTTAGTTTTCTCATGCTCGTGTGCTTCCTCCATATCGAGGTTCACTTTCATTGCCCTAATTTTTAGTGTTATTAAAGATATTTGTCTCGAGGGTCATGTTCCTAAACGTTAATTCCATTAGCCCACTCCGAGTATTGATGAATGCATTTGTCGTAGCTAAGAATGGGCGACCAAGGATAGCGGGAACATGATTGCTCGGGAGAATGGATGGCTTCTCATCACAAATAACAAAATCCATCGAGAAGTAGAAAGTGTCAATTTGGACGATTACATCTTCAACAATTCCCTGAGGCATCTTCACGGAGCGATCCACGAGTTGGAGAGTCATGGTCGTAGGCTTAGGGGCCCCCAAATCTTATTATTTGTAGATGGAATAGGGAAGAATGTTAACAATCGCCCCTAAATCTATTAACGCTTGTTCGATTCGGTTCTTCCCCATGATGCACGAAATGGTGGGTGCACCCGGATCTTTATATTTTAGTGGAAGATTACTCATCGGTACTGAGATAACGTTCTGTGTTAGAAACACATTTTTCTTTACCTTTAGCCTTCATTTCACCGTGAGTAAGTCCTTAAGGAACTTAGCATACGCGGGAATTTGCTTTATGGTCCCGAGAAAAGGTAAGTTGATCTTTACTTGCTTAAGAACGTCAAGGATATCATCCCAAGATGTCTCTTTGGATTAAGGGAACAACTATTGAGGATATGGGGCTGCATTGGGGGATTTCATAACCACTTCTGGCCTGATTGTGTCATCATCACCACTCTTTTTCACGGGTGCATCTTTGGCCTCTTTTGTGCTGGGAGAAATCTCCTTTTCATTTTTCTTTGCATGTGGAAGAGGTGACGAGTCAACCACTCTCCCACTACGCAGAGTGGTAATTGCACTACATTTCTCAGGATGATCGTGGGATATCGTGCTAACAAAAGATTGTCCTTGGGGCAGTCTTTGGCCTTGGGCCGAAAATTTACCCTTCTCTTGGACACTTAAGGATGCTTGCAACCTAGAGATACTCGTATTCATCTCAGTGAACATACGCTCAAACCTAGCATTGGTTGTGTTTTTAGATAGGATGAATTGGTTTAAATTATCCTCAAGAGATCTCTGCAGTGGGTTAATGTATTGGCCTGAAGGTGGTGCTTGCATTTGTGGATGCATAGGTGGAGCTTGTTGAAATTGAGGAGGGGTGGGGGTAGGGCAACATGTGAAGTAGGATTCATCGCAGCGTGTTGTTGCCCATATCTAAAACCGGGATGGTTCCTCCATGAAAGGTTGTATGAATTCCTGTGAGGGGCGTTAAAATTTCCCTTGAACTCTCCTATTTCTTCCAACTGCTCGTTATGAATGGATTTATAGGTAGGTATTATCGGGCATGCCCTTGTTGGATGGCCCGTCTCACAAATAGCTCACACCTCACCTTTCACAGCACGAGTGGATTCAATAGTTTCTCTTAATCGGACCTCGAGTATGTACTTCATACTCTTCTCAAATTGATCAAGTCGACAGTCTATTAAGGTATCATGATTTAATTGGTATGGACCGGACGTAGCAGGAGTAGTGGAACCTTTTCGAGTTCGGTTATGGGCATTAAGATCGGATGTGTCCCATGATTGAGTAGTCTCGACGACATATTATTATGAGCCTCAGCGTCACTCGCATCTAATTCCCAAAACAGTCTTTCACGCAATGTTTGAATAAGTTGTTTAGATGCTATAGTAAGCCCATGATGGAAGAAAGAGATAAGGTTGTGTTTCTCAAATCCATGATGGGGCAAGCATCTCTTGGAAGCACTCCCAACACCGGCCAAATGGCTCATTATCTTATTATATAAAGGCTTAAATTTAGGCCTTGATAAAGTTGGTTTTATGTGGTGGAAAGAACTTCGAGAGAAACTTAGATTACATATCCTTCCATGGTATGATTGAGTTCGGTGGTAAAGACCAAAGCCAGGTCTTAGCTTTATCCTTTAAGGAAAAAATAAAAAGCTTTAGGCGAACGACATCTTGCATGCAAGCTTGATCACTAAATGTTTCGCACGCCACTTTGAACTCTCAGATATGGAGATATGGTTTCTCTGAATTCATGTCGTGAAATGTTGGAAGAATTTATATAATCCCATTACGGAAGTGGAACCGACCGACATTATATGGGAGTAAAATGCAACAAGGGTTGACAGTTCGCTCGGGAAAGAGGAGTTCTTTCATAGGACGATACGGTAGGTTTCCCTCACCCGTACCGAAGCTGGCGATATCCGACATTGCTCTCTCTCAAATGGAATTAGAAACCTCACTCAGTGTTCTAGACGTGTGACTCAGCATATGACTCGTGATGGAGTTTAGAGGGGTAGGAGGTAGAGCCCAGAACTGTGCAATGCGAGGGGTATGGGGGCTTTCAAAATTATTAAAAATATATAGTGTGAAATTATCAAAATGCCCTTCATGTCTAAAATAACCCTTATACCCTTAATTGACACCTTGTTCTTACATGTGTCGTCGATATAGATAAAGCTAAAAACACGTGTCGATGTTAGGTAAAATAAGACTGTAAGACCCCTCCATTAGGCGACACGTCAACGTTGACTCGCCATTCTAAAAGCTTGGTCAACTAGACACTTGTAAGCGCCGTGATATCTTTGGAAAACTATAAATACATCCTTTAAGATCATTTGAATTCACACCAATTCCTTAGAAAATACTGAGAGAAAGCATGGGAAAGTTTAAGAAGTTCTTTTTAGCTTAAGATTAACGTGTGACCGAAGACTCAATATGTGTAATTTCAAACCTCCATTTTAGGTGAGTACTCTATGAAATTCCTTGTGTATTTTGATTTTATGATATTATGCAAACTATATATATTTTATGAAATGTTTTTATTCTCAAATTCATCTGATGTCGATGATTACATCGTTTGTTATATGTGTATATCTCTCGATATATACATCTGATTTGAATTCTAAAATTATTGATTCGGCCTATGGAAACTCTCTTACTATGTTGGCCTTGACTACCGAGTGAAAATATTTCGATGGTACCTTCCCAGTTTGTTTATTGCTGGTGTACCCTAAATAAGGCATTGTTCCAGAGATCATGATTTTCTGTTTGTGATGTTACCTGGTGGAAACATTTGGTGACACTATCTGTTTGTTTAGGTATTAGAGCGTACATGGACATTAAAATAAAATTGACTAATTGACATATTGATCAAATATTTTATCTATTATGTTTCGCACTATTTATTTTGATAATATAAGTTGTCAGTTACATTATATATATATTACTGCAAATTCCTATTTCTATGTATATGCCTTATGTTCTTGCTTGAATCAATATCCATTTTCTGAAAAACTCTGTAATGTCTGGATATTAAATCTCACTCGACTTTTAACTGATATTGCATAAATAACCATTTTTCAAAAAATAAGCAGGCTCACGGAGGGAATGTAAAAGGACAATGTTTAAGATTCAACTTTTAAAGCTCTTTTTGTTACTTTAAGTAAAATGTTTGTTTTATCATCTAGAGCATATTTCGCTCTCTTGTAATAAGTTTTAAATTTTGTCTTAACTTGTAACTCACTCTTAGTTTTAATGTTACGAAGTTTACTGTTAGAAAGCTCTGATGACGTAATTCCTTCATTTTCAGTATTTTACGATTCATAACCATGTGATTGTATTTCCGTGGCATTCATTATAAGAAATATTTTAAAACAAGAATATTTGTTGCCTTGGTGGCATGTCAAGACACTCTTTCCCTACTAATTTTTGGTCGGGGTCGTGACAGATCCGTAGACTACTGAAAATAAGTTTGGAAGGTATAGATTTTAAGTTTCCATACATAGGATATAGGATTAATATTCGACTTATGTGATAACCCGCCATTTGTCTTACATTATATATAATTGTTTATATATAATTATTCTTCTAATTTGGAATCTTGAGATAGTATAATACATCTTACATTTAGCAATGACTACAGAAAATGACCAAGACAAGATCAACTGTGGGAACTAGTGATTCGAATATGGAAGGACTGGAAGGTGCATATAAGGCAATTGGTTAATTGAGTTAATTTACCTATCGAATGTGTTCACACCCATACATTCCGTTCCCATGACTTGGTTGTTTGAGTTTAAATCTATGGTGTGATTTTTTTTGTATCATGTTTTACATATTTTTTTTCAAATGGTATCAGATTTTTTTTTGAAAAAAAAAATCAAAAATAGTTTGTGTATTTTTTGTATACCGTGACACCTCGATTTTGCTTTTTTGATTCATTCTTCTTATTTGTCTATTTGGGGACATCATAAAAAGGGGGAGAAAGAATTATCATTTTATGGGGGAGTTTGAATTTTGGGGGAGTTTTGAGATTTGACTTATGCTTATCATATATTGGTATCTATGTTTATCTCATTTCAAACTCAATACGTCACTTGGTATTTTTTTCTTTATCTCATGTGTGTAGGTACTACATTGATGATCTCTGAATTGCACACCCTGATGAGAAAAGATTTGAAGAACAAACGATGAAGACTATTCATTTGTACCTTTTCCAATTTTGGGTTCATGGGAGGGTAGATTTGTATAGGCAATTTTGTATTTGATAATTCGGATTTTTTATGTATGTACCGGCATAGACATAGGGGGAGATTTGTAAGGACATTTTTCTCATGTCCAACATGTTTCATTTGTGTAAGTCGTACGCCGCTACATTTGGCACGTCACCTCAAGATGTCCCTCGACGGCCTCAATTCGAATTCTGGGAATCAAGCATTCAACATCTCCATTAATATGTCCCACATCTGCCTCAACGACTTCACGGTCCACGATTTTAGGGACTTAATGCAAGTGGTACGCAAGGAAAGTCAAAACAGTGAAAAAAGGCACGATAGGAGTGTTCAAGGGCATTTTCGTAATTTCACATCCATAGTTCGGAGGTCTGGTCAACTGAAAAGTTGAAGAACTCGTCGCAACGAAGATACTAGAAAAAACGGTACCTCAATCCGAGCTACGGTGAAGGAGTTATGACCTTTTGAAGATGGAGAAAATTCCTTAAAGAATGCTGTTTTTTTTGTACGCTGGATAGAATTTTAGAGTTTTAAGAACGTGGGACTCTTCATATTTTTTCCTATAAATACCAACTTCGGGGAAGTTGTTTTGCAAGACTTTAAAAGACGTTTTTGAGAGTCCAAATTACTCTAGTCTTCATATTTTTTGAGTCCCAAGACTCATGTTTTGATTTACACAATTGCCAAACCTTTGTGAATCTTTTTGGTAACCCAAGAACACAACTTTGGTTTGTTCAACCCTTGTGGAGAAGCCGTTCTCTTCTTCATTGCTACCCTTCTGGAAAGGGAAAATTCTAGCCGCCGACATAGGAACCGACACCTGCAGGTATTTGTGTGTCACACTGTTTCTAGCCGTTGCTTTGAAGGTTTACCGAAGACACCGTGCGTTACACTTGTGGGCGATTATCAGTTTGTATGTAAGTCAATGGTCTTGTAAATTCTTTAAAGTTCTAGAAATAAAAGGTTTTTCCCTTCGGGGATTTTTCCTTAACTTTGTGTCGCATGCTTTATATTTGATGGGTTGATTTAGATGCATGTTTAAGGGTTGAATTTATTTGGTTTAAAAGTAGACGCTAGTTAAATAAGGGTTACTTGGAAACTTGCGAGTTATTTTTTAATCGGTATCACACAGTCGCATACGACGTTTCTCAAATTGGTATCAGAGCGGGTTACTCTAAATTATCGAGTGATCTTGATTTTTAAAGTTTTTTTCCTGATACAATTTGACTTCTCACATCGTCAAATTGGTATCAGAGCAGGTTGCGCAAATTTATCGCGTATTCCTATTTTCCGCAAAAAATGTGTGATATTGATTTCTTTAAAAATCAGTTTTATGAAAAATCGCAATTTTTCAATGGAACGCCCATTTAATGAGGAGCCTATTTTTGAAAAATTTCACGACCGTGCTGAAAAATTAAAAATCTTGAATTTGAAACTTTGCAAAAGAATTAAAGTTTTGGAAAAAGAAAATTCTCTCTTTAAAAGTAAGATTGAATATTTGCAAGAGTTTCAAACTCAAAGTGATATTTGTCGTGAGCACTTTGTTAATTTGTGTACTGATTTTGATTCTTTAAAAATTGCCAAAAAGAAGAGTGATGAGAGAGTCCTAGTTTTAGAGAAGGAATTGGAGGACTTAAAAAATTCTAGGGTTCCCATTTGTGTCGTCGAGGATAAAAAATTAATCGATGATTTTACGGCACGCGAAAAGACTCTTAGGAATAAGTTTGTTTTAATTGAGGGGGAGCGTGATAAACTGTTAAGTTTAATTGATAATTTGAAGAAGGCGTCCCTTAATTTGGAAGAGTCTAATTCTTTGCTTGAGTAAAAAATTTTGAAGTTAAAAAATGATTTGACAGACTCAAGTAGGTTTGATAGTGATGGTAATGGCTCATCGTGTTCTCATGCTTCTAATGCTAAAGCCAAAACCATTATTTGTTTTAGAGGATCAACTAATTCCAATGACGCTAGAAAAGATCACACTTTCGGTGTCATCCCACCCGTTTACACATGCTCATATTGTGGTAGGAATGGTCACCTTAGGCGATTTTGTTTTGATCTTGGAAGAGGTCCTAGGAATTCGAAGTCTAGTATTTTGTTGGTTCCCAAAACCCCTTGTCGACGTGTTTCATCCATTTGGGTTAGGAAATCACTTTTGGAGGAACTAGATTTTAGACAAGTTGATTCCCGTTTGCTTGCACATGATTCTTCTCTTGCCATATCATATAGATGATTGTGTTTGCATGTTTGTCATACGCTAGTTATGCTTTTTCATATATTTTTGCTAGCGTTGTGACATGTACTTTTTGTATATATTTTTTTTTGAAAAATTTTGAAAAATACAAAAAGATTTTTTTTGTTGCACCGTTTATGGATGAACACTTTGGATGACCGAGTCACAACATCATTCCATTTTTTTCATGTGACTATTTGATAGTGTTTTGAGACAATAGGCCATTTCATCCATGTGCTTTATAATGTTTGGAGTCATTAAGATGTAATTAATTGTTACTTCCTACATGTTTGACTCATGTTTCCTTTATTGCACACATGCACGGATTTATTTGATTATTGTGCTTGTCTTATCACATGTTGGTTGGGTGTTTTCACCTCAATCCTGTCCTTAAAACGAATCAAGCGTGATAATTTTTTGATAAGGAAATTGTGCATATAAGAACCGTTTTGTGAGTTTGTGTGCTTTATTTAAAAACGGGGAGGGGCTGCGAAAGGTAATTATCTATCCTTTGCTCAAAAGCCACCGTTAAATTGGACCTAAAAAATGGAGGTATTTTATTATCCGGGGTCCAAAGAGATTTAAAAGAGCCCGAAAAAATTTAAAGGCAATAAAAAGAAATCCATGCCAAATTATGGGCCATTTAGGTTTTTGCACCAATTCTCCAAAGTTTGAGAATTTAGATTACCTCTAAAAGAATATATATATATATATGAGGGAGTTTGGTTGGAGAATTTAAAACGGATTTGCACGTCCTTGAAATGCTTGAAAATGCGCTACATAGTTTTGGACGTTATTGGTGTGGAAATCACTTTGACTTTGATTTGTTGATTTGCATAAGACGATGTCATCTAAATTCAACAATTTTTTTTACACCTAAGGATACTTTTGATGTTCATTCGTTAAGGGTACACATATGCATCGTGCACATATGATTGATTGAGTTGATTTACCTATCGAATGTGTTCACACCCATACATTCCGTTCCCATGACTTGGTTGTTTGAGTTTAAATCTATGGTGTGATTTTTTTTGTATCATGTTTTACATATTTTTTTCAAATGGTATCAGATTTTTTTTTGAAAAAAAAAATCAAAAATAGTTTGTGTATTTTTTGTATACCGTGACACCCCGATTTTGCTTTTTTTATTCATTCTTCTTATTTGTCTATTTGGGGACATCATAAAAAGGGGGAGAAAGAATTATCATTTTATGGGGGAGTTTGAATTTTGGGGGAGTTTTGAGATTTGACTTATGCTTATCATATATTGGTATCTATGTTTATCTCATTTCAAACTCAATACGTCACTTGGTATTTTTTTCTTTATCTCATGTGTGTAGGTACTACATTGATGATCTCTGAATTGCACACCCTGATGAGAAAAGATTTGAAGAACAAACGATGAAGACTATTCATTTGTACCTTTTCCAGTTTTGGGTTCATGGGAGGGTAGATTTGTATAGGCAATTTTGTATTTGATAATTCAGATTTTTTATGTATGTACCAGCATAGACATAGGGGGAGATTTGTAAGGACATTTTTCTCATGTCCAACATGTTTCATTTGTGTATGTCGTACGCCGCTACATTTGGCACGTCACCTCAAGATGTCACTCGACGGCCTCAATTCGAATTTCGGGAATCAAGCATTCAACATATCCATTAATATGTCCCACATCTGCCTCAACGACTTCACGGTCCACGATTTTAGGGACTTAATGCAAGTGGTACGCAAGGAAAGTCAAAACAGTGAAAAAAGGCACGATAGGAGTGTTCAAGGGCATTTTTGTAATTTCACATCCATAGTTCGGAGGTCTGGTCAACTGTAAATTTGAAGAGCTCGTCGCAACGAAGATACTAGAAAAAACGGCACCTCAATCCGAGCTACGGTGAAGGAGTTATGACCTTTTGAAGATGCAGAAAATTCCTTAAAGAATGCTGTTTTTTTTGTACGCTGGATAGAATTTTAGAGTTTTAAGAACGTGGGACTCTTCATATTTCCTATAAATACCAACTTCGGGGAAGTTGTTTTGCAAGACTTTAAAAGACGTTTTTGAGAGTCCAAATTACTCTAGTCTTCATATTTTTTGAGTCCCAAGACTCATGTTTTGATTCACACAATTGCCAAACCTTTGTGAATCTTTTTGGTAACCCAAGAACACAACTTTGGTTTGTTCAACCCTTGTGGAGAAGCCGTTCTCTTCTTCATTGCTGCCCTTCTGGAAAGGGAAAATTCCATCCGCCGACATAGGAACCGACACCTGCGGGTATTTCTATGTCACACTGTTTCTAGCCGTTGCTTTGAAGGTTTACCGAAGACACCGTGCGTTACACTTGTGGGCGATTATCAGGTTGTATGTAAGTCAATGGTCTTGTAAATTCTTTAAAGTTCTAGAAATAAAAGGTTTTTCCCTTCGGGGATTTTTTCTTAACTTTGTGTCGCATGCTTTATATTTGATGGGTTGATTTAGATGCATGTTTAAGGGTTGAATTTATTTGGTTTAAAAGTAGACGCTAGTTAAATAAGGGTTACTTGGAAACTTGCGAGTTATTTTTTAATCGGTATCACACAGTCGCATACGACGTTTCTCAACGTAGGACTAGAGGACTAACCCTAAACTGACTCAAGAAAAGAACAAAAAGATGATTAATATTGAACTGCATGACTACGAACTAAATGCAAAGGAAATTTAAACTAGTTCTAAACTAAGTGTGCCCAAATAAACTACTGTAATGAAGTGAATATGAGTAAAGGAAAGATAAGTTAGGATACAATCCCCCAAACCCTAGTACATTTATCGAATAAAATACTAGCTTTTGAATTAGAAAGTTGATTGAACCCAGTCTTTAGTAATTCTAAGCATTACATATATGAGGGTACTAGCCCGCATCATACATAATCAAAGGTAAGAATAAAGCGGTGCTATATAGCTAACACGCGCATCACATCCTTAAACACCCCGATTACCTAGGGGAAATGAGGTTAAAAGGTCTGCGACGGTTGTGCGTACTACATAACACGATCCAATAAATTTTAAATTCAAAACCTATTTTCTACTTAGATAAATTACATCGGGTCGCGTTCATGCATCCCATTCCTTGGATACTTAGTCGGACATCATTAAAGTAAAAACTACCTCAGACTTAAATTTGCAGAAATTCGTAGCTATGTGAGAAATTGAGAAGAAAATTTGGATGTAAGAATGGTAACCAAAATTTAATAACTAATTAAGCTAAATTATGAAAGAAATTAAAAGCTGCAATTAAAGAATACTTGCAACAAGGGAAACTGGAATTAAAGCTTGATCTTGAGTAATTGTTGCAAAACTTGAAAATTAGGGTTCTTGATTGCAAAAGCTCTCTAAAACTATCAAAAAAGAGAACTCCCCAATGTCTGGAAATTAAAATGGAATAAATGCCCTACGAAATTACAAGAGTTAGAACGATACAACTCTAATTTTTGAAAAAGAAAAAAATCTGAAATTCGACCCTGGGACTGGTCCGACTTGTTTATTGGTTCGGTCCGGCGAATATCGGATTAGTTCGATTTTGCTTGAAACCGGATCGGTCCGGCCTTTTAAATCTATACAGGACCTTTTAAGCTTCTAGACTGGACCATTTTTTGGGGATAATCGGATTGGTCCGGTGGTTTATTTTATTCAGGAACTTTACCTCCTCCGGACCGGATCGTATTTGCTTCACACTGGATCAGTCCGTAGGTCTTCTTCTTTCTGCTTAAGTGGTGATTTTATCCCATCTTTGAGGCTTCATAACTTCTGATCCAAGACTCGAATTTGGACGCTATTTCTTCCTTTGTGCTTGTGGACTCGAGTTCTTTAACTTTCATGTTGGTTCCTCTTCCGAACTCCAGATGTAAAGTTACTCTTTTTCCCTCTGACTTTCCTTCCTTTCTTTCTTCCTTGGTTTCTTGGTTTTGAGTTTACTCTTCTCTTCACTTGCATAAAATACCTGTAAAAAGCTTGAAAAATACAAAAAACTCGAGGAACTATGTAGTAAAGGTCTGTAGCACATATATGAGATAAATCAATTCATTTTAAATCGTCCGAGGTGCTAAAAGTCTCTAAATTAAAGAGCTAAAATTGGAAGAATTTATGCCAAATCAATGATAAAATTAGAGATGGTAAGAGGAAGTTTGGGAAAAAAATAGGGAATAACCAAAATAATTGAAATAATTTCATTAGTACACCCAATGTTGGGGGAGATAGTGATAACAAACAGCATAATAACTAGATATGTCAGCGATGTAGGAAGATGCATGGAGGACGACCTTATTACATGGATATGGGAGCTTGTTTTAGATATGGACAGAAAGGACATCAGATAAAAGAATGCCCAACCCCATAAAGGGTTTCGATACAATATTTAGGTGAAAAGAAGGACCACGACAGACTTGGTAGAGTTTTTTCACTTTCTGATACCGAAAATTTTAACGCAGTAGTGTCAGGTACACTTTCTATATGTGCACAACCTTTTCAAGTTTTAATTGATCCTGGTTCTACCCATTCATTTGTGTCTGTACATTTTGTCAACCGCTTTCCTAATATGCTCGAACCCTTGGATCATAACATACATGTTTCTACTCCTACAGGTGAGTTATTTATGAGAACATTAGTATATAAGTCTTGCCCTATAAATGTTAGTAGTCATAAACTATTCGCCGATTTAATAGTTTTAGACATAAGAGATTTTGAAGTCATTTTGGGGATGGATTGGTTAGCATCGTATAATTCTAAGGTAGATTATTTTGAGAAGATAGTTACTTTCAAAATTCCTAAACAACCAGAATTCGATTTTGAAGGAACTAGCATCCTATCTCCTATACGTATTATCCCTGCAATGCAATCTTGTAGTTTTCTTTATAAGAAATGTCAAGGATTCCTTCCAAGTGTTATTGATTTATAAACACAAGAGCCTAGTTTAAAAGATATTCCTATAGCTAACCATTTTTCAGAAGTTTTTCCAGATGATTTACCCACTCTTCCTCCTAGTAGAGAAATAGAGTTTACGATTGACCTTATTCCTGGAACTATACCAATCTCGAAACCACCTTATCATATGGAACCTTTAGAATTAAGGGAATTAAAAGTTCAATTAAAAGATCTATTAGACAAGGATTTTATTAGACCAAGTGTATCCCCTTGGGGTGTTCCAGTGTTATTTGTTAAAAAGAATTATGGGACGATGAGATTATGTATAGATTATCGTGAACTAAATAAAGTGACCATTAAGAATAAATACCCCCTACCTCGTATAGATGATTTTTTTGATCAACTACAATGTGCGCAAGTATTTTCTAAGATTGACCTTAGATAAGGCTATCGCCAATTGAAGATTAAGGAAGATGATATTTCAGCTTTTCGTACTAGATATGGGCACTATGAATTTCTTGTGATGCCATTTGGACTAACTAATGCACCAGCCGCTTTTATGGATATAATGAATAAAGTGTTTAGGAAATATTTAGATCAGTGTGTGGTTGTTTTCATTGATGGCATACTTATTTATTCCAAAAGTATTGAAGAACACGAAAAGCATTTAGAGACAGTGTTACAAATCCTTAGGAGGGAGAAATTATATGCAAAATTAAAGAAGTGTGAGTTTTGGTTGCCTAATGTCTCTTTTCTAGGACATGTCATTTCTAAGGAAGGAGAGTCAGTTGATCCTCAAAAGATCAAGGCTATACTAGATTGGCCTAAACCAAGTAATGTGACAGAGATTCGTAGTTTTCTTCAATTAGTAGGTTATTATCGAAGATTTGTTAAAGGATTTTCTAGTATTTCCAAACCTCTAACTAGATTAACACAAAAGAAGGTGAAATATGAATGGTCTGAGGAAGTTGAAAATAGTTTTTGAGAACTTAAGAATCAATTAGTAACATCCCCAATTTTGACTATTCCTTCTGGGACAGAGGGATTTATGATTTATAGTGATGCTTCTTAAAATAGTTTGGGATGTATGCAAATGCAAAATGTAAAAGTAGTAGCTTATGCCTCGAGACAGTTAAAACCACATGAATAAAATTATCCAACTTGTGACCTAGATTTAGCAGCTGTAATTTTTTCTCTTAAGATCTGGAGACAATATTTGTATGGTAAGATTGTGAGATTTATACTGATCATAAGAGTTTGAAATATATATTTACTCAGAAAGAATTAAACATGAGACAAAGGAGGTGGTTAGAATTGATGAAGAATTTTGATTTAAATATTCATTATCACCCATGGAAAGCTAATGTAGTAGCAGACTCTTTACAAATCAAGAACCTTTGTTAAGGGATATAAGAAGTATGGAAATAGATGTACATATTTATAGCAAAGGAGGAATAATCGCAAATTTACAAGTACAACCCATGTTGATGGAAAAGGATCGAAATTGCACAAGTAAATGATCGACAATTGAAGAAGATTAGAGAAGAATTTATCGAAGGTAAGAGAATTAAATTTTCAATACGAGATGATATATTGAGGTTTGGAAATAGAGTGTGTGTACCATGTGATGCCCAAATAAAGAGGCAAATTTTGGAGGAAAGTCATTACTCCAGATTCACATTTCATCTCGGATGTACAAAGATGTATAGGGATCTTCGAGAAGTATTTTGGTGGAATAACATGAAGAGGGAGATAGCATAATTTGTATCTCAGTGTTTGGTTTGTCAACAAGTAAAAACTGAACATAAATAACCATCAGGATTAATACAACCCCTACCTATCCCGAAGAACATATTACTATGGATTTTGTGACAAGTTTACCAAAGAGTTCAAAAGTTAATGATTCTATTTGGGTAATTATTGATAAGCTAACGAAATTTTGCTCATTTTCTTGCCATTAAGATTCCCCATTCTTTAGAAAAATTAGCTAAGTTATATGTACAGGAAATTATTAGGCTTCATGGAACCTCAATTTCAATTGTTTTTTATCGTGACCCTAGATTCATGTGTCACTTTTGGAAAAGCCTAGAAGTAGCTATGGGAACACAATTGAATTTCAGTACTACTTTTCATCCTCAAATAGATGGACAATTTGAGAGAACCATTCAAACCCTAGGGGATATGCTTAGGGCATGTGTACTTGATTTGAAAGGGAATTGGGATGATTATTTACCGTTAGTGGAATTTGCATATAATAATAGTTATCAAGCAAGTATTCAAATGGCTCCTTATGAGGCACTCTATGGTAGAAGGTGTCATTCCCCTGCATATTGGGTAGAAGTTGGAGAAAGAAAATTATTGGGACTAGAATTGATTCAGATCATAACAGAGAAAGTGAAATTGATACAAAACCGACTTCCAAATGCTCAAATTCGTCAAAAGAGTTATGTCGACAATCGCCACTGACAGTTGGAATTCCAAAGATGAGATTATGTATTCTTCCAAGTATCACCAACAAAGGTATTAATCTGATTTAGGAAGAAAGGGAAGTTGAGTCAAAGTTACATAGGACCTTTTGAAATCCTTGAAAGGATAGGAGTTGTGGCGTAGACAATAGACTTACCCATTGAACTCTCTAGTGTGAATAATGTATTTCAAGCGTCAATGATGAAGAAATATGTCCTAGATCCAACTCATATCTTAATTCATGAACATATTCAAGTTATAGAAGATTCGACCTACATTCAACATCTAGTAGAAATTTTGGATCATAAAGTTTAAATATTACGAACCAAGGTAATTCCACTAGTCAAAGTATTAAGGCATAACCATAAGCAACATGGGATCGGGAAGATGAAATAAAGGAGCGATATCCATATCTATTTGAAAATTAATGTAAGTCAAGTTTGGGGACCAAACTTTTTATAAGGAGGGCGGGATGTAATGACCCCACTTTTATATGTTCATATAGAGTTTGTTCTTAAATTTTTCTCTCACTTATTATCTGATAAATGTTGTATTATTACAAACGTGATATTCTGGATTCTTAATATGACAAAGACCATTTTTAAATTTGAAAAATCAACTGTAAAATTGGGGTTAAATTGAAGTTTTATGGCACATCCTAAGCTAAATGATAAGTTTCGGGGTAGAAAATGTAATTATTTAAAACTTTAGGGACTTTGTTTTAATTAAGAAATTTTCGGGGATCAAAATAAAAAATAAAAAGGGATTTTTCGTAAATAAAATATTTTCAAGGACCTTTAAGAAATATTGAAAATATATAGTGTGAAATTACCAAAATGCCCTTCATGTGTAAAATGACCCTTATACCCTTAATTGACACCCCATGCTTACACGTGTTATCGATATAGCTAAAGCTAAAAAGTCTTGTCGGTGTTCAATAAAATAAGAATGTAAGACCCCCCCATTACGCTACACATCAACGCTGACTTGCCATTCTAAAAGCTTGGTCATCTAGACACTTGTAAGCACCGTGAGATCTTTAGAAGACTATAAATACAGCCTTTAGGATCATTTGAATTCACACCAACTCCTTGGGAAATATTGAGAGAAAGCATGGGAAAGTTTAAAAAAAGTTCTTTTCATCTTAATATTAACGTGTGACCGAAGACTCAATATCTGTAACTTTGAACCTCCATTTTAGGTGAGCACTCTGTGACATTCCTTGCGTATTTTGATCATATGATATTATGCAAACTATATCTATTTTGTGAAATGTTTTATCCTCAAAATACATCTGATACCGATGATTCCGTCGTTTGTTATATGTGTATATCTCTCGATATTTACATCTGATTTGAATTCTAAAATTATTGATTCGGCCTATGGAAACTCTCTTACTATGTTGGCCTTGACTACCGGGTGGAAATATTTGGGTGGTACCTTCCCAACTGGTTTATCACTGGTATGCCTTAAACAACGTATTGTTCCTGAGATCATGATTTTCTATCTGTGATGTTACTAAGTGGAAACATTTAGTGACACTATCTGTCTATCTGGGTATTAGAGCGTACATGACCATTAAAATAAAATTGAATAATTTACATATTGCTCAATTGTTTTAGTTCTTCTGTTCCGCACTGTTTATTCTGAAAATATATGTTGTCAGTTACTTTATATATTACTGCAGATTCCTATCTTTATGTATATGACTTCTGTTCTTGCTTGAATAGGTATCCATTTTCTGAAAAATCCTGGAATGTTTGGAGATTGAATATCACTCGGCTTTTAGCTGATGTTGCATAAATAACCATTTTTCAGGAAATAAGTGGGCTCGCGGAGGGAACATAAAAGGACTATGTTGAAGATTCAGCTTTTAGAGCTCTTCTTGTTACTTTAAATAAAATGTTTGTTTTATCATCTAAAGCATGTTTGGCTCTCTTGTAATAAGTATTAAATTTTGTCTTAAGTTGTAACTTGTTATTACATTTAATGTATATGAAGTTTCCTTTTAGAAGGCTCTGATGACGTAATTCCTTCATTTTAAGTATTTTACCATTCATAACCATGTGATTGTATTTTCGTTGCATTCATTATAAGAAATATTTTAAAACAAGAATATTTATTGCCTTGGTGGCATGTCAATACACTCGTTCCCTACTAATTTTGGGTCGGGATCGTGACAAAACTGATCAAGTACAAATGAATAAAAAGCATTAACTTGTTGTCCGATAATAATAAAGCACTAGAATAATATAACCACTCGTAATTACAAATAATCATAATACTTATTACAAATCTAAAAATTGTTTTAAATTCGGGTTATCGTAAAAAATGAATTGATATTCGGTAAGAGCAGCCAAGTCATCCACACTACTGTTTAGACGTTTTGGTGCATGTAAGACGATTGACCATGGCTCGTAGTTGATATACTCCCAGTAAAACACTTGCTTGACCTTTTGAAAAGCACACACAAATGGCTCATCGCTCACATGTCCGTTGTCCTTCAATTTGGACAAGTCCACCATGATCAAATTGGTGTCAGGATAAACTTTACAAGCATTTTTATCCTCAAATCTTACCCAATCATAGTAAAATACAACCTCTTAAAGCTTACATATTGATCAGGCATAAATTCTTCTGAATTTATCCCCAAATTTAGTAGCTTTTAGCAGCTTGAATAATGTAATTCATATCGATTTTTCTCATTTATATGCTACTGACCTTTCTACATAGTGCCTCGATTTTTATGTATTTTTCATGCTATTTTACAGATATTTAATGCTAAGCAAAGAGAAAAACAATCCAAAGCAGAGGAATCAGTCAAGGAAGGAAAGTCAAAGGGCGGAACGGTCAAGTTACATCGAGAATTCGAAAGAGGGACCAACATAAAAAATGAAGATTATGCTTCTACGAGAGTGCAGGAAGAAACAGAACCCCAAACCGACCATCGATCCAGAAGATATGAGACCTTGAAAATGAGATAGTCAAGCTGGAGAAATTCTGGAAATGGACTGGACCGGATATGAGAGAAAACGAACCGGTCCAGTAGAGAAAAATATGTTGTCCACGTTTAGACATCGGACCGATTCGATTATTGACAAAAATGAACCGAACTAGAAGAAGGAATGCACACTGGTTACTTTTATGCACCGGACCGATCCGCTTAAGGAAGAAAACGAACCGATTTGGCTATCAGTGAACCGATTCGGTATTACCCGTCAGACTGCTTCGGTGGAGATAAATTCTGATTTTTAGATCCGATTTAGAGTTTGACTTGGCTGCAACTCCTGATTTTTCATGATGTATTTTAATTCTAGTTAATGTCAAACATTAAAAGGAGAAAGGAATTTCGAAGAATGAATTTTTTTTAGTTAGGTTTTAGAGGGAAAAAAACTCTCTCACATATATTGAAAACCCTAGTTAAAATATTGATTGTTCTAGTTGTAAGATTCAAATTTTGATTCCGAGTTCATCGAATGCAAGTAATTTTATTTTATTGATTTGATTTCTTTCCTTGTTAGTCAATTAATTCTTAATTCCTAGCTGCAGTCTCTAATTAAAAATTGTTCTTGTTATTTTTTCCAATGCAATCATGAATTCGAGTAATTCTAAAATTGGTTTTTATTTTCATTTAATTATGTCTAGCTAAGACTTAAAAGGCTTGGGGTGCATGAACCCAACCCGAGGTAATTCTCCATAAGAGGAAATAGATTTTCGAATTGAATATTAAAAGAATCGTGTCGTATAACTATCACAACTGTCGTAGGACTTTTGATCTCGTTTTCCCTAGGTAACTGGGATGCTTAAGAGTGTGATCCGCGTATTAGCTAGCGCGACACCTCTTTGTTCTTGCCTTTGATTACGTATGATGCGGGCTTCGTTCCTTCATATATGTAATGCTTAGGATTAATAAAGCCCGGGTTCATTTAAAACTCTAATTCAGAAATCTGGCATTCTACGAGGTAAATTACTAGGGTTCGGGGGATTATAACCCAACTTATTTGTTCTCCTTCATAGTTGATTCTTGAATTACTTTGTCACTTGCACTTAGTTAAATTAACTAGTTAACTGTCAATCATACTTAGTGTAGCTTGAATTTAATTTAAATCCACATTTAGTTTGTAGTCAAACTCCCACTCAAAGCATCTTTTTGTTTCCTTTTAGAGTCAAGTTATAATTCACCATCTTACCAACGTCGTCATGAGTGATCGTCCTATTTCCCTGAGGATTTGACCCCAACTTATCGGGATTATTACTTGAGCGACAGGCTTGCACTTGAGCCTATATAGTACGCACACTAGAGACACATTTGTGGTCACGTCAAGTCAATCCATAACTTTGACAATATATATATATATATATATATATATATATATATATATATATATATATATATATATATATATATATATATATATATATATAGACACACACACACACACACACACACAACATCTCTCAGAAGCCTGTTAAGGCAAAATCCATAACAAATTCCTCAAGCCGCTCCCACGCGCATTCAAGAAAATTCGATAGTCGAGTACAATCCAGATAGCCCACACACGCCTTATAAGCCTCAATGTTGGGTTCCAGCTCCTACAACTCCTACACTGCCAAACTCAGGAGCAAGTTACCCATGTGGTTATACTTCAGGTTACACTTTGAGTTCACCGAGTGAGGATACGGAGTCATTAAGTGAGAGACCTATGTCACAACACGGTAGCGTAGGCACGGGTGAGGAAAAAGCACTGTATCGACCTTTGAGAGAATTCCTATACCCTGAGCGGTCAGTCACTCAGGGATGCATTCTTCTCCCATATAATGCAGGGCAATTCCGTTTCTGGAATAGAATGATCCAAATCCTTCCCACATATCATGGAAAGGAGTCGAAGAAGCCATATCTCCACATTTGGGAGTTTGAGGAGGCGTGTGAGACTTTCAACGATCAAATATGCACAAAAGATGTGATCTGCCTCAAGATTTTCCCATTCTCTCAAAAGGATAAAGCTAAGGCCTGGCTATGGTCTTTACCCCGAATTCAATTACGTTGTGGAACGAGTTACAATCCAAGTTTCTCAAGAAGTTCTTCCCTCCACATCGAACGAACTCCATTAAGGCTCAAATTCAAACCTTTGAATAATTAGAAAATGAGCCGTTTGATCGATGCTTTGATCGTTTCAACGAGTTAGTCACCTTATGCCCTCATTATGGTCTTAATAAACAACAAATTATTTCCTTCTTCCATCATGGGCTGAATATCAACTCCAAATAACTTGTTGAAACAATGTATGATGGACCCTTTTATCAATTTAGACGCCAATGATGTTGAGCTCCACTTGAGGTATGTCACTGATACCACTCAAGCTTGGGATACATCTGACCCTAGTGCTCAAAATTGAACTTTCCAAGCGGCCACCACTCCATCAGTGTCCGGTCTATACCACGTAAAAAAAGATACCATGACGGGCCGTCGAATTGAGCAAATTGAGAAAGGTATGAGAGAGTTAATTGATGCACGTGTAAGAGAACCAACTGGACCCATCCACACCCCAATTGAGAAGGTATGTGCTATTTTTGAGGTGGAACATTCAACAGAGGATGCCCGACGATACCCGCCTATAAAGTTGTGCTTCAAGAGCACGTGAGTGGTGTAGGAGGATTTAAGGGTAATTTTGGTGCCCTGCACGAAAATTCTTATAACCCTTCATGGAAAAACCACCCAAGTTTTAGCTTTGGGCAACCACAGGCTGCAATGAATCCTAAGTCACACTCCTCCTCCACTTCCACACTTTCAACAAGCATTACCTATGCAAGGACATGTGCCAGCACCACCTCCTCCAGCTCCGTATATCACCCCATCGCGGAGAAATATCGAGGATACAATACACCAATTCATAAACGCCCAAAATGCAACCAATGCTAGATATGAGCGCATGTTCATCGACATAAATGCGAAAATCTCAAAGTTGTAATCGTCGTTGAGTATCCAAGAGATGGCTAAGTTTCCTTCCTAGGGTCAAAGTCCTCCTCAAGGTCAAACTAGTGTTATCTCTACTTCCATAGAACATCAAGAGCAATGTCAAGCCATAACCACTCTACGCGGTGGCAGGGTTGTTGATTTATCACCTCCCCCACACGTTACACCGAAAGACAAGGAGATTTCGCCCTGCACAAAAGAGGTCGAAGATGTCCCCTTGAAAGAGAGTGAAAATGAAAACACTAGTGAGCCCGAAATAGTAGTGAAGTTACCCAACGCAGCGCCATTTCCTCAATGGTTGGTTCATTCCCAAAAAGGAAATATCCATTATTTAGATATTTTAGCATCCATTCTTTAGATATTTTAGCATTCTCGTATGATAATGCTAGATACTCTTTCAATCATCTCACTCATCGACGTGAATTTTCTATCATCCATCTTTTAAGTCTATGAATCAAGCTAGATGATTTATATTTTTCTAAATAGCTTATATAATACGTAACAAGGCATGTTGCACCATGAATTTTTAGACTCAATAAAACTTATGTACGTATCACATCAATACGATTTAGATATGAAGAGTACTATAATTCTGAAGAAAACCTTAAGCATCACAAGTAGAGACTTTAGCTTGTGAGATTTGTGCCTTTCACCCTTTCAAAGAGTTTTGCACAATCTCCGAGTCACAAGTTGATTCAACTTCATTTGGGTCCCAACTTTAAATCGTTGTATGATCTAATTATTTTTCATAAAATTTTTGGCTTGATCACTGAGAACGACATCAATTTCGAGTTGTAAGAAACACGTGTCTTGAAATTTGTCCCGATCACTAGCTTTTCTTCCATATCATATTCCCATTCATTTCACCCATTACTTTCCCATATTATTCCATATTCACATATATTCCCCTCACTATCCATACACATAATATTTACCATTCACTTCATCCATTACCTTCCCATATTCTTTCATATTCCCCACATCATACACATTCCCTACTCCATCTATATATCATCCATCCTAACCTCATCATATCCTTCTCGTCTCATCTCATTTCCCCCTCACCCATATGCATCCATGTTTTCCCCTAGGTGTTCGGGAAAATAAAAGTCAACGTGGTGAATAACTCGACGTTCTCACTATAGTGATTAGCATTCTTTCATGAGATCTTTCTTTCTAAATGTTCATTCTTTCTTATATGTGTGTGAGACGTTTGAACTTACTTACATTTACTCACCTCCTCACACACAAGAGCGATGCACTAACCCAAATCTTGTGAGTTCATTTGAGAGAGTTATATTCTGTGAGATTTTGAAGTTGAAGCATTGATTTTGAAAAGGCAATCTAGGAATTACTCTTATGATACTCGACTCGTTTTGACTGATTCACACTATACACGTTGAGTTCTAGGAAGGATGTGCCTTGAGTATTTACTTAGCTAACTTTTTATGCACTTCTAGCTTGTATTTCTCAAAATATATTTATCATGATGGATTGTGCGATTAGTCTATGTCTAATAAGAGATTGACTGCCTTTTGCAAATAAAGAATTTTGTGGGTATATTTCCTGCAAACCCTCATAAGACACAACTCGTCCTGTAGGGTAACCTATCGGTTTACAAGCTTGTTGCACATGCTAAGTGCAATCGTAAGTCCCTGCTTTCTTATATTTCTCTTTCTATATATCTTTTTGCTCGAGGACTAGCAATGTCCTGTTTGGGGGTGGCGTGATAAGCACCCAAAAGTGTACATTCTATACCCCGAATAGACATATTTTAGTTGCTAATTCTCGGCAAATTGGGTCTTATACGCGTAATTATTTATTGTGCAGGTTTGATCGCCGTCTGCAGGAGTTCGATGCTTATTTCAAGGCAAATGTGCGATTTATGGAGCTAATTCCCTCGTCCCGTATCAAACCCGAGCCTAAACCTTCATCTGAGCCCGTGTACGTTTAGTTTGTGCTTTTTAGATTTTTTTAAAAATTTTAGTTTGAGTCGTTTTTATTTTTAGGATTTATTTAGAATTTTCTAGAATTTATTTTCTATTTCTTTTTATTTTTTATTTTTATTAGTTTTAATTTTAGTCTTTATTTTTAGTTTTGCTAGATTTTATATTTTCAGGACTTTTGGTCTTATTTTATTTTATTTGTAGTTTTTATTTTTATTATTTGAATTTTATTAGGAATTCAATAGATTTTATTTATTTATTTTTAGAGGATTTATTTTTTTATGTTTTATTTTAGTGCGTCATGTATTTGTTTTTCCTTTATTTTTTATTTGTTTTTAGTTTTTAGTTAGTTTATTATTATTTTATTTTGTTTTATTAATTTTTATTTGATTCGTGTTTAGTTTTTAGTGTTTGTATTGTGTTATTTTTATTTTTATTTTTTAGTGAATTTTATTTTTAGTTTAGTTTAATTTTTATTTTTATTTTACTTGTTTTTATTTTATTAGATTTTTTTTAGGACACAAATTAAACACACACACACACACCACACTTTCCTACACTCATTAACACCTAAACCAACTCACCATCACCCACACCCTAACACCATACACCCTCACACACACACCACCACCCACACTATCTTCCTCCTCTAACCACCCAACACTCTCTCTCCTCCATAACCATACCTATCCCCATTACCACCCAAAACCATACACCCAATCCAACCTACCTCACATTCGACTAACAACATACCTGACCCCTAACCTGCGACCCCAGCAGCATAACCCGGGCCCCTTAGACCTTAAGCCTCAGTGCCCATTCCGGCCAGCGCGACCTACCGGTGACCAACATCCTCAAACCAAAACCCATTTCGGCCCAACACCTAAGACCCTCTCCAACCCACGAACCAACCCACACCAGCCGACCCTTTCAACCACCTGCCTCGACCTACCCGAATGCGATCCACCTTCTACCTCTGAACACGAACCCGGGTAGCACCTCCACAGGGGCGGATGCAAGAAGGGGGTATGGTGGGCAGCTGCCCACCTTGTCTTTTGGAATTTTTTTTTTTTCAAAGTCTAATTTGTAGGGTAATATAGTTATAAGTTAAAAGTTAAAGGATAAATGCGTAAAATGCCCACCTTAACTTAAGTGGTTAGTCAGCCCTATTTGCTTACTCTCTCCAAAAATAATATCTAAGGAATAGAAACTGCTCCAGCTAGCTTAGCCGCCGAATCCAGTGCCAAGATTAGAGAGAGAGAGATAGTGGTCTTCCTCTTCTAACTCCTTTCCATCCAGGTTAGTTTAAAATTGCTCAATTTTTTTTCTAGGTCATGTCCAGGTCCAGCAACGCTATAAACTTGCAATGTTTTTTTTTTCTTTTTTCCCTCATGTTGTAAATTGTAATTGTAAAAATCTCAGCTTTTTTTTTTGGCGTGTCTCTGCTACTGCTTTGTTCTTTTGGGAGGTTGTAAAAATCTCAAACTTTGGGGGTGTAAAAATCTCAACTTTGTAAAATGTTAGGAGTTGAAAAATTTTAATGTTAACTGTTAGTAAAAATCTCAGCTTGCTATTTGATACATTTTGTATTTTTTTTAAATTATTTAACTGTTAATAAAAACATAGGGCCTGTTTTTTTTTTTTTGTGTGTAAAAATTTGAATTTGCTTTGATATAATTATTTTGTATGTTATAATCTCATTTTGATTTTATTTGGGTAAAATCTGATCTTTTTTTTTTTTTTTTTGCTTCTAGTTATGCTTAGGTACTTCAAAAAAAATGTCTCGCCGTTGTCTCCCCCTTTGAGTGATGAAGATGACTACGACCAAAATCATCCTAAGAAAAAGCAAAAAATGCCTAAAATAAATTCTTCAAAGTCAGATTTTGATCCAAACAAACTTCCAGCAGACCCCGGCCTACGACCCCCTGTCTTAAGTTATCATCCGGATGTTCAAAATGAGGTTCGGAGGATATATTGGCAAAAAGGGCCTTGTCAACCTCGTGATCATAAATTTCTTCAAAGAGATCAAGGGGGATTAAGGCGATTTAATCCTTCTTGGTTTGATGATCACCCAAGTTGGTTAGAATATAGTGTCCACAAAGAGGCGGCATATTGTTTATGTTGTTATCTTTTCAAAGTGGATGGTAAGGAGCATGCAGGTAGTTGTGATGCATTTGTTGTGGAGGGGTTTACCAATTGGAAAAGGAAAGAAAAAATTCAATTACATATTGGGTTACCCACCGGCACTCATAACAATGCTTTGAGAAATTGTCAAGCTTTATTGAAGCAAAAACAACACATCGAAACAGTATTGAATAAGCAAACTGACCAGGCTCGATATGATTATCGAATTCGCTTGAATGCTTCTATTTGTTGTATTCGATTTCTTTTGAAGCAAGGGCTTGCTTTTCGTGCTCATGATGAATTCGATGACTCGGCTAACCAAGGAAACTTTCTTGAGTCATTGAAGTTTATTGGTGAGCACAATGAGGATATCAATAGGGTTACTTTAAAAAAAAGTCCAAACTCGCGAAAACCGGATCCATCAACAAATCGACCCTACTCGAATTTTACCCATCATCATACTCAATCCATCACAAAACCCACTTTAAAAACCCGAAGGCACCACTCCAAACTCGCGAAAACCCACGATCCAGCCGTACCCATTTCTCCAAATGCAAAGCCAAAATCGTAAACTTTCTGTCAAATTCCAATACTAAAGACAAAATAAATCGACAATACCCACATGTCTTTTAAGCCACCCATTGCCCCTTTTCCCAAATTAACCCCAACTAAAACCATTTAACCCCATTTACCCATTTTACCCCCAACTACCTTATTTCCCCACTTCCCACATGCACTCATGTGCATTACCGAATTACCCCCACCTAAATTTCAAAACCTCTCCCCATTTTATCTTACACCATTAACCTTCCCAATTTACCTCTAATAGGGGTGGACAAAAAAAAGACCGACCCGAATGGACCGATTGGACCGAACCGGACCGAACCGAACCGAATGGATTTTCGAGTATTATTTTTTGTATATATATTTGTGAGAAAAATAGATAAAAAATTCATAAAATGTACATATATATAAAATAGGGTCAGGACCGAATTTTACCCCGGACCGGACCGAAAAAAGCCTGGACCGAATTAGTAGGTTAACCGAATTAATCTGTCCGATCTCGGTCCAAAAAATTTGAGGACCGAATATTCGGTCCGGTCCAAAAAATAGGCAAAACCCGGACCGGACCAGACCGTGCCCACCCCTAACCTCTAAAGCTCCATTCCTATTATTTAAAGAAGAAGATGACCTAAAAAGAAATAATCTAGGGTTTTAGAGAGAAAATTTTAGAGAGAGAAACACCATTTTAGTGTAGTTTTTTTTTTAGGTTAGAATTTATTTCATTTTATTTTTTTAGAAATTAGTGAGAAAATAAATTTGTGAGATTCAAGTTAAGTGAATTTTTCATTTATATTTTTGTTGATCACTCACTTGGAGGGTTGTGTGCTTATAATTTAAGGATTGAAGTCAATTGAATTCAAGAGATTGGTTTGATTGTTCTTTTCTCTACTCTTCTATATTAAATGCCTATTGAATGTTTGTTTAACATGTTTGATATCATGTTAGGCTAAAACCCCTTTCAAGGGGTGGGGTGACCCTGTATTTGATGGTAATCCTAATTTAGTTAATTAATTTAAATTAAATATCCCTTTGATGATTAATTTTTCACCCTTACAATTTAATTTACGCTTCGAGAGTGGGTAAATGATTTTCAAGAGAAAATCAAAATTCTAGTTATAATACCCATTTTAGATTCGAACTAGCGATAGGGGTTTATCAAGTATGGTATTATTCTTTTAATTTCAACTATAGGCTTACTTTGATGATTTAAACTAGTTTAATCGATCGATCTTAGCGGGTGATTTGTTAGATGATGTTTGGATCTACATTTCAAGAGTTGTACGAGTGTTAAATTTAATTTTCTAAAATGTTATTATCAAAATTACATTTGCAACGAGAGTTGATTTGTGATTTTGATACTAACTTGGGATAATTAATTTTAATGAATTAATTAGTTTTAATGAACTAGAATATATGGTGCCATCCTATCCCTTGTTAGTCCGCACTTTTATTTCCTCACCCATATTATATTTTTAGATTTTATTTAGTTATATTTACTTAGTATCTTCACTTACTTTTATTTACATATTGCATCTTGTAGTCTTATTTCACCTTAATCTCAAAATTATTTTAATATTTGAAAAAGCTAAAAACAAATAGAAAAAGTAAAAAGTCCAAAAAGAAAATAAAAGCAAATGGATTACATATTTCCTCTCTTGCATGTTTCACCCTTACATTTGGATCGATTCCCTTACTTACCGCTACACTCTAGTATTGTTCTATTTTTGTAGGTATGAAAGGTTTTTATTAGAGGACTTTCAAACAACGACACATAAAAAAAGTTTTCTCAATCATTCCCCTATGGACCAGTAGAATTGGAAGATTCAAAAGGGGAACTACCTTCAAAGTGAATGGTCAACACCTTAAACCGTACTACGAGGCGTTTGTTGAAGACGTCGAAACCATTTGATTATCGGACCCCATTTATGAGGATTGAGTAAGTCATATGAGAAGGTCGTCGCACCCCCGACGCGTATGGGGTGAATCTTATGTATATTAGGTGTGAAAAGGTTAGGTTCATAGAGTTGGTTAAGTTGTTGAGTTTGGCAGTACATGACACACATAATAGGCTTGAGCGAACAAGTATTGAGAGCATGCTTAGGATCTCAGAGCACGAATTGAATGAAATGGGTTGAGTACATGTCTATAGAGTGGTTAGGGTACACAAGGTTTGAGAGAGAGAAGTGAAATGAAGAGGAAGAGATTCTGGTGAAAATTCAGTACCGTACCGATCCGCCCCTGGGAAACCGGACTGGTTCTTTTTTCTACGAAATTAAAATAAAAAAGGCCCGGACCAATCCGGTCCTAGGAACCCGGATCGGTCCGATTCCTCCAACTTCTTATATTCCCTAGGTTCAACCCCCCTTTCACCCAATCCCCCCATTTCCCACCCAAATCATCCCCTACCCCTCTCACCACCCACTTTGCCTCTAAATTCATCTCCCTTTCCCTCCCATACCTTTTCCCTCCAAATCCAACCTTTCCCACCACTTACCAACCTATAAATACACACTTATACCCCCCTCTTCTCCACACCACTCCTCCAACCTCTCTTGCTCTCTTTCTCCAAGCCTTCTAACTTTCCCTTTACTCTCACTACCATGGCACCACCTCAGAAGTACACCACAGCTGTTGAGTACGGTGATATGCAACTCCCATGCCGCTCCATCGAGTAATGATATTGGTGCTGAAATTTTTTCGGTCCATCTCGAAAGTTGCACATAGAGCGCCAAATGCTCTGGACTGAATTGCCACCATCCGTCACCGCCCTTTTCAATGCCCAAGGTTGGTGCCGATACCTCGTCGAGCCCTTTAACGAAATCTGGACAGCCGAAGTTCGAGCTTTCTACGGCTCCTTAGTCCGGGTGAGGCCTATACATCCTAGGCTTACATCCGAGGCACCTGTATTCCATTCTCTGTGGACCGCATCATAAGCAAGTAGGCAACAAAAGTCGTGCCCGACCCCATCGAGTACACGTATCCCTATTCTCTTGTCCCCCTCTCTAAGGCCACATGTATGTCCCGAATGGCACCCGATGAGGTGTGGGCCACCAAAACATTTTCGGTGAGGAGGCTCAATGAAAAGGCATGAATTACATTTCAAATTGGGTGCGCTAACATCCTCCAAACCTCGGACGACTCCGCTATGCGCCCACGCCGAGCTACTCTCGTGTATCACCTCTTCGATACCAACACCATTCTCAATTTGGCCCACATAATCTACAAAGACATTTTCTTCACGGCATTGGATAAAAAGGGATCCTCCCCACTTCCCTACGCCCGGTTAATCTCGTCCCTACCAGCAAATTCCAGAATTAAACGTTCGAGTGGGTTCCCTCGCCTTCCAAATCCTATTGGGAAGGGTACCTGCACCAAGAGCGAGCGCCAAAGGGAAATTATACGTGCCCGGCGGGTGCAAGCGCAAGAGGAGGTCGATTTGGATGAGGAGGATTCCGGTTCGAAGGAGTTGGAAGATGAAAATGAAGAGGACGAGGTTGTTGGGGCTGATGATGTTAGCATGGTCGAGGGCGAGGAGCCGGAGTATGTGGAGGAGGAGGATTCTGATTTTGAGCCTTTGGGTGGAGATCATGATGCGCGCATCACCGCACTTAAAACACAACTTTTCGGGGTCATCGCTCGATACGACGCTAATCGGGAGGAGGACCAACACGCGTATCAATGGGATACTAGTATGATGCACCACCTCCAAGCACAAATGTTTCAAATGTCCTTCGGTGCACCTCCCCTGCCTTACTTCTATGACCCTTGTGATCCCGACGCCCCCAGCCCTTCTAACTAGCCCCCACATTAGTTTTCTTGTTTTGGGGATGTTCAGGAACTGTTTTCATTCCATATTTCCACAGTTTTTGTAAGCGTGCTACATATTTTTAATGGAAATTGGATTGCTAACTTATGTGTCTTATGCTTGTTTTCATTTATTGCATTTTTGTACTTTGTTCATTTGTTGTTGTCCTCCCCTTAATTTAGTTTTTAGTCCTTTTTGCATAGGGACTATGCAAAAGCCCAAGTTAGGGGGTACGCATGCGCTTTTAAATTTCACAAAGTCCAAAATGCCCAAAAATAAAATAAAAAATGAGAAAATTTCAAAAAAATTGAAAAATCCTGGGAAAAAAGCCAAAAATATTTTTTCTTCAAAATAAATAAAAATTAGAATTTAAATTATTCGAAAATATCACAGAAATTTTGTTTAAAGTCTCAAGTTTGTAAAAACCCAAATGCAAAAAGCCAAAATTGACGAAAGATGGAAATTGAGCGAGATTTGACGACTTAACGAATAAGTGTGGAGATTAATCAAACCCAGTGAGATTTCAAGCCTATCATTTTTAATGAGTTTTTAAAATCAATCTGAGTTAGTGGTTAACTTAAAGTTCATTTTAGCATTTAAAATAAGTCGTTGAGGATCTTAATTCTTTTATTTTGATCAGTTATGGGAAATGGAATGTTGTCTTGAAAAATGCGCTAAATAAATCTCCAAATTTAATTCATTTCGAGACGCATATGGTAACGCAATTAGCAATTCGAACAATGAAGTTAGGCACTCATTTTTCACCCAAAAATATTGGCCAGAAAAAATTTGTGAAAAATTACCCTTTTTGCAATCCAATTTGAGACAAATAAAATTTTCCCTTTTCGTTTGACAACCCAAAAGACCCAATTTAGCCCAAAATTGTGAAAAATCCAGAAATTAAGTCCAAATGGTGTGATAAAAAGGGGAAAGAAAAACAAAAAATACTCAACAAAAATAGCAAGAAAAGAAAAGTATGAAAAATAGAAAAAATTAGAAAAAGAGGAGAAAAATGAGAAAAAGCCCGAATGGACATCATAAGCAATATTTTCCAATTCCAAAATTCCCAAACATTTCCATGTTACCCAATACACTTTAAGCCCAAAAAATTCCTAATCGAGCCCGAATTGCGACATTGGGCACCGCGTGGAGAGTTAAGGCACAAACGATAATAAAAGAGATTAAATGTGTGAATTAGAGATGATATTTCCCGATTTTCCAATAATCGTATTCCGATGACGAGATCCTTTCATAATAAAAAAAAGTTCGTCTTTCAATATGTATGCGTGAATTCGTGTTCCTTTACATTTACTCTTTATATCACGCATACCGAGAGAAAATAGCCACATTTCGAGTGATTCATTTGTGAGAGTATCCCGTGACAAATTGAATCAAAAGGAATTTTTAGAAAAGTAACGTAATGATCAATCGGTGGGAATTTGAGGTTAATTTTTGGCTTCGCACACACTCAAGGCAAATTGAGACTTATGAATACAAATTTGTGGTGACTATTTTTCTAAAAGTTTAAATTGTATAATTTTTAGGCATTTTGAATTTCTTTGAGTCAAAACAAATTTGTGGGTATATTCACTGCAAACCCTCACGAGACACAACTCGTCCTACTAGGGTAACCTAGGGGTTTAAAGGCTTGTTGCATACGCTAAATGCAATCGCTTGCCCGCGAAAGTGGTATTTTATCCTAATAAAACAATTTTCAAGAGTTGAGTCGTAGCAAGATTCTCTTACATTGCTCAGAACGCGCAAAGTTATAAGTTAGGGGGGTTGATTTGGCATAAATTCTTCCTAATTTATCCCTTAATTTATTAGCTTTTAGCACCTCGAATAATGTAATTCATACTGATTCATCTCATTTATATGTACTGACCTTTCTACATAGTGCCTCGAGTTTTGTGTATTTTCATGCTATTTACAGATATTTAATGCTAAGTAAAGAGAAAAAGAATCAAAAGTAGAGGAATCACTCAAGGAAGGAAAGTTAAAGGGAAGAACGGTTAAATTACATCGAGAATTATGAGGACCAACATGAAAAATGAAGATTGTGCTTCTACGAGAGCGTAGGAAGAAACGGCACCCCAATCCGACCATCGAGCCAGAAGATATGAGACCTTCAAGATGAGATAGTCAAGCTGGAGTAATTCTGGAACCGGATCGAACCAGATATGAGAGAAAATGAACCAGTCCGGAAGGAGGAATGCACACTAGTTACTTTTGAGCACTGGACTGATTCGTTTAAAGAAGAAAATGAATTGATCCGGTTATCAGTGAACCGATCCGGTATTACCCGTCGGACCGATCCGATGGGGATAAATTCTGATTTTCTGCTCCGATTTTAGAGTTTGACTTGGCTGCAACTCCTGATTTTTCATGATGTATTTTAATTCTAGTTAATGTCAAACATTAAAAGGAGAAAGGAATTTCGAAGAATGAATTTTTTTTAGTTAGGTTTTAGAGGGAAAAAAAAACTCTCTCACATATATTGAAACCCCTAGTTAAAAGATTGATTGTTCTAGTTGTAAGATTCAAATTTTGATTCCAAGTTCATCGAATGCAAGTAATTTTATTTTATTGATATGATTTCTTTCCTAGTTAGTCAATTAATTCTCAATTCCTAGCTGCAGTCTCTAATTAAAAATTGTTCTTGTTAAGTTTTCCAAAGCAATCATGAATTCTAGTAATTCTAAAATTGGTTTTTATTTTCATTTAATTATGTCTAGCTAAGCCTTTAAAGGGTTGGAGTGTATGAAACCAACCCGATGTAATTCTCCATAGTAGGAAATAGATTTTTGAATTGAATATTAAAAGGATCGTATCGTATAACTATCACAACCGTCGTAGGACTTTTAATCTTGTTTGCCCTAAGTAACCGGGATTCTTAAGAGTACGACGCGCGTGTTAGCTAACACGACACCGCTTTGTTCTTGCCTTTGATTACGTATGATGCGGGCTTCATTCCTTCATATATGTAATGCTTAGGATTAATAAAGTCCAGGTTCGTTTAACAATCTAATTCAAAAATCTAGCATTCTACGAGGTCAATTATTAGGGTTCGGGGGATTGTAACACAACCTATGTGTCCTCCTTCATAGTTAATTCTTGCATTACTTTGTCACTTGCACATATTTAAATTAATTAGTTAACTTTCAATCGTACTTAGTGTAGCTTGTATTTAGTTTAAATTCGCATTTAGTTTGTAGTCAAACTCCCACTCAAAGCATCTTTTCGTTTCTTTTTAAAGTCGAGCTAGGATTCACCATCTTACCAACGTCGTCACGAGTGATCGTACTATTTCCCTGAGGATTCGACCCCGACTTATTGGGATTATTACTTGAGTGACAGGCTTGCACTTGAGACTATATAGTATGCACACTAGAGATACATTTGCAGTCGCATCAATAGTCCAATTCAAATATATTTTGAATTATACCAATAGTAAGTCATTTCAGCTTCAACGAGGTTTTTATCTTTCACGCTCGCTCGAAAGAAAGTAAGAGCCTTGTATGAAATGCTTGAGTTCTATACATTTGTATTTTCCTTGTACACCCTCGCACCGAATACGTAACCGTTCAATCGATACTTTTTGTACTCTTGTGCCTTGAACAAGGGTCTAGTGGCTAGACGAGCAAGCCTTGATATCGCATCACCCGTCTTTAAGAGATGAGAATATAGATAAATTAATTAGGTTAGCTGTAAAGATTTCTTGTAATGTGACATTTAATGAAAGCCATTTTTATTATAATTACCTCGTGTCACAACCAAAGCCTAAATTCACTGTGTGATTGTGCCATAGTTTTTCACCTTTTATTGTTCTCACAGACTTCATATTTTCTGCGTAGATCGTGACGAATGTATTATAAAATTAATCATGTATAAAAATTAAAATAATTTAAACTAACTTTTTTCATTCTTCGACATCTCCATGTGTGTCAAATAGATAATGAGCTACTTATTTATGTTTCAGACTCGTTAATTTCACTCGTTTTCCCATCACATGACCACCCTCATCGACGAACTCATCAATGTCATCCACGCTGGTCGAGTCAGGCATACATTCCCAAGTGTAGATTGATGAATCCATGTTATCTATTCCTCTGCAATTGATCCTTCAATGTATCATGTATTATTGACATAATCTTTGAAAACTTTTATCAATCTTTCAAATGGATACATCTGTCGATATCTAACTAGGCCGCAAAGAAGTGCCTCATCGCATAGGTGTACCAATAAGTGAACACTTATGTCAAAGAATAATAGGGGAAAGTACTTCTCTGACAGACAAATAACTTCAGTCACTGCCAATTTTGCGACCACTATGTGATCTCGATTAACTACCTTCTCACATAAAAGTGAGAAGTAGATACTAATTTGTATAATAGCCCTTCACAAATCCGTATGCTTGAAGAAACAGTGGTTAAATAATAGAGGAACCAATTGCATGATCACATGCCAATCGTGGGACTTACACTTATGTAAATCATGGGTAGCACAATTCACAATCCTTTGCAAGTTGGCCAAAAAATTATATGGAACCTTCAAATTATATATTATGTCTAAAAGCACCTTCCTGTCCTCACTTGTCAAAGTAACCACACCAGGGGGAATTATTGTCCTTACCCTACTATCTTCTTTCAACCATAGTCGTGCATTTTCTCCATCCTTCGAGATTTTCATACTCCTTTCGATATAGTATGATGTCATACACATAAGCATGAATTGATTTATACTTCATTCTCAAACCTTTCAAACTAGTTTACATAGTAGGATAACTATTTGGAAGCGTATTCTGGTTGGGTAACAAGACCTTCACCCAATTCAAAATTCCTGTCACGCTATTACTAGAAAAACCATATTAGGTCTTCAAACTATACAAACCAACCATAGCATGTAAAGTTATTTGATCTTTCTCACAGTCAGAGTATAACGGATGGGTCACCTTAAATTTTAAACTTTGGTAGTCATCGTCAAGGTTTATCCCGATATCTTCATGAGCACCCGAACCTTATACATCATCAGTGACCTCATTCTTTTGCGCTTCATGAACTCCAAACGTGTTATCAACTAAATCCTCAAGCATATTATGATCTACATTATCATCATCCCCTTGTACATCCTTTAATTTTTATAAGCACCCAAAACTGTACAATTCATACCCCAAATAGCGTACTTTAGTTGCTAATTCTCGACAATATGGGTCTTATGCGCTTAATTGTACAATATGCAGGCTTAATTGCAGTTGCGGTGTCAAAAGCTACATTTCGGAGCAATTTGCAGTTAAATGGAGTTAATTACCAAATTTCTCGAGCCTAAGCCTAGCCTAAACCTACCTTAAACCATGTGTGTGTTGAGTTTGTGCCCTTTTATCAATTTTTAGATTTTTAGTCTGAGTCATTTTTATTTTTAGAATTTATTTTTGATTTATTTAGGATTTTTAGCTTTTATTCACTATTTTTATATTTTATTAGTATATTTTTATTTCATCTTTATTTTTATTAGCTATTAGTTTTAGTTTTATTAGGATTAGATTTTTTTTAGGATTTCATTTAATTTTTTTAGTTTTATTTGATTTTACTTTTAATTAGAATTTTAGTTTTAGTTTTATTAGATTTTATTTTTATTTCCTTTTTAGTTTCATTTTTTTATTGAGTCTTTATTTTATTTTTAGAATAGGAATTTAATTTTAAGATTTTTAGTTATAGTAGTTTTATTTTTATTTTATTATTTTTAGGTGTTCAAATTAAACACACACATTAACACACACCTTAAACCCATACACACAACCCCTCACATCCAAACACATCCTATCCTACACCCAATCTCCTACACCCTCACCCACCTTACCCTACACCTCACACACACAATCACCCCCATCCATCTTTGTCCCCAACAACTCACTCTCTCTCCTCTCTCCTCCATAACCAAACTACTCACTCTCTCTTACACATCCATCATCAAACCAACACAACAACAAACATAAAAACACCACCATTAAACCCATCCCTCTCTTACCCAAACAAACCCATACCTGCCACCTCCATCCCAACCCATTTTCGGCCACCAACGGAGCTAACCCATAATCTCTACCCGAGCTAGCCCCGGCATCCCTCTACCTAGCGCCTCTGGCGCGCTAACCAACCCACAAAATGGATTTTTCTATTTTCTATTTTATTAATATAATTTCTCGTGAGGGTTCGCAAGGAATATACCCACAAAATTCTTATTTGCAAAAGGAAGTCTATCTCTTATTAGACATAGAATGATCGCACAATCCATCATGAGATAAATGATTTCAGAAATACAAGCTAGAATTTGTAAAAAGTTTAGCTAAGTAAATACTCAAGGCACATCCTTCTTAAAACTCAACGTGTGTAGTGTGAATCAGTCAAAATGGGTCGAGTATCACAAGAGTAATTCCTAGATTGCCTCTTCGGAATCAATGCTTCAACTTCAAATCTCACTGATATATCTCTCTCAAACGAACTCTCGAGATTAGGGTCAGTGTATCGCTCTTGTGTGTGAGGAGGTGAGTAAATGTAAGCAAGTTCAAACGTCTCACACACATATAAGAAAGAACGAACAATTAGAAAGAAAATTGATTTGATGAAAGAATGCTAATCACTATAGTGAGAACGTCGAGTTATTCACCACGTTGACTTTCATTTGCCCGAAAACCTAGGAGAAATATGGATGTATATGGGTGATGGGGAAAATGAAATGGGATAGATGGGATATGATATAGGGTGGTGTTAGGTAGAATAGGATATATTGGTGATGGATGAGTGATGAATACGCGATGGATGCGACATGTGAGAAGAAGAGTGTATACACTTTAGGCACAAATGCCTTTATTACTAACTACAAACTCTGTTTTTCTTTTCTTTTCACTCTTTTTTTTTTCTCTTTTTTTTTCTTTTCTTTTTCTCTATATTTTTTTTTCTTTTTCTTTTTTTTTTGTTTTTCTCTCACTTTTCAAACTAACAATGAAGACATTTACATTTGAAATCACACTCTTTTTCTCAAAACAATGGATGATATATGAGTGGAATGATAAATGGATGGTGTGGGGAATGTATATGGATGGGAAAGGTAATGGAAATGTGATATGGAAAAGTGGTAAGTGTGTGGATGAAATGTATGGGAGAAAATCTAGTGATCGGGACAAATTTAAAGACACGCTTTTCTTACAACTCGAAAAAGATGTCATTCTCAGTGATTAAGCCAAAAATGAAGAATAATGAGATCATACAACAATTAAAATGCGGACCCAAAAGAAGTTGAATCAACTTGTGACTCGGAGATTGCGTAAAACTCTCTAAAAGGTGAAAGTCACGAATCTCACGGGTTAAAGTCTCTACTAGTGATCCTTAAGGTTCTCTTTAGAATTGTAGTACTCCTCAACTCTAAATGTAATGACGTGATAAGTGCGCAATTTTTTGTCGAGTCTAGAAATTCATGGTGCAAAATGCCTTGTTATGTATTACATAAGCTATTTAGAAAAAATATTCTCTTGCTTGATTCCTAGATAAGAAACCGAATAGGTTCGGTGTGTGATAATTGATTTAAATAAAAATAACTCGCAAGTTTCCAAGTAACCCTTATTTAATTAGAGTATACTTTTAAATCAAATAAATCCGGCCCCTAAACATCCATCTACGGTGCGTGTGTCAACCCATAAACAAATAAAGTATGCGAAACAAGTTTAAGGAAAAATCCCCGCAGGGCAAAACCTTTTATTTCACTATAATAAGTAAATCGTAACTTACACGAATTACAATGAAATACAGTGACACACGAATACCCGCAGGCGTCGGTCGGTGTCCTCAGCAATGAATCCACACGCAGCGAACCCACATGAACCTCAGTCCAATCAACAAAGGAAGAACCGCAGCACTCCTCAATGACACGCAGCCATAAAACTTTGTAGAGACTCCCTCAGCAATGACACGCAGCCCTCGGTTGCAAAGATCTCTCCACAAAGGTTTGAACAAACTAAAAAGTTATGTTCTTGGGTTACCAAAAAGATTCACAAAGGTTTGGCAATTGTGTGAATCAAAACATGAGTCTTGGGACTCAAAAAATATGAAGACTAGAGGTATTTGGACTCTAAAAAACGTCTTCTAAAGTCTTGCAAAACAACTCCCCCGAAGTTGGTATTTATAGGAAAAAATATGAAGAGTCTCATGTTCTTAATACTCTAAAATTCTATTCAGCGTAAAAAAAAACAGCATTCTTTAAGAAATTTTCTCTATCTTCAAAAGGTCATAACTCCTTCACCGTAGCTCGAATTGAGGTGCCGTTTTTTCCATTATCTTCGTTGCGGCAAGCTATTAAACTTTCCAGTTGACCAGACTTTCGAACTATGGATGTGAAATTATGAAAATGCCCTTGAACACTCCTATCGTGCCTTTTTCACTGTTTTGACTTCCCTTGCGTACCACTTGCATTAAGTCCCTAAAATCTTGGACCGTGAAGTCGTTGAGGCAGATGTGGGACATATTAATGGAGATATTGAATGCTTGATTCCCGGAATTCGGATTGAGGCCGTCGAGTGACATCTTGAGGTGGCATGCCAAATGTAGCGGCGTACGACATACATAAATGTAACATGTTGGACATGAGAAAAATGTCCTTACAAATCTCCCCCTATGTCTATGCCGATACATACATAAAAAATCCGAATTATCAAATACGAAATTGCCTATACAAATCTACCCTCCCATGAACCCAAAACTGGAAAAGGTACAAATAAATAGTCTTCATCGTTTGTTCTTCAAATCTTCAGGAATCTCAAATCTTTTCTCATCAGGGTGTGCAATTCAGAGATCATCAATGTAGTACCTACACACATGAGATAAAGAAAAAAAAATACCAAGTGACGTATCGAGTTTGAAATGAGATAAACATAGATACCAATATATGATAAGCATAAGTCAAACCTCAAAACTCCCCCAAAATTCAAACTCCCCCATAAAATGATAATTCTTTCTCCCCCTTTTTAAGATGTCCTCAAATAGACAAATAAGAAGAATGAATCAAACAAGCAAAATCGGGGTGTCACGGTATACAAATCAAGGCATCAATCAATATGGTAAACGTGCTCTAGCAAGGAGATGCTCAAAAAAAAACTTTCACAAACTATTTTTTGATTTTTCAATTTTTCATACAAAAAATGGATACCATTTTGAAAAAAAACGTAAAACATGATACAAAAAATCACACCATGGATTTAGACTCAAACAACCAAGTCGTGGAAATGGAATGAATGGGTGTGAACACATTCGATAGGTAAATCAACTCAATCAATCATATGTGCGCGATGCATATGTGTACCCCTAACGAATGAGCATCAAAAGTATCCTTAGGTGTAAAAAAATTTGTTGAATTTAGATGACATCATCTTATGCAAATCAACAAATCAAAGTTAAAGTGATTTCCACACCAATAACGTCCAAAACTATGTAGCGCATTTTCAAGCATTTCAAGGACGTGCAAACCTGTTTTAAATTCTCCAACCAAACTCCCTCATATATATTTTCTTTTAGAGGTAATCTAAATTCTCAAACTTTGTAGAATTGGTGCAAAAACCTAAATGGCCCATATTTTGCATGAATTTCCTTTTATTGCCTTTCAAATTTTTCGGGCTTTTTAAACCTCTTTGGACCTCGGATAATAAAATTCCTCAATTTTTTAGGTCCTTTTTAACGGTAGCTTTTGCGCAAAGAATAGATGATTACCTTTCGCAGCCCCTCCCCGTTATCAAACAAATCACACAAACTCACAAAATGGTTTTTATATGCACAATTTCCTTTAAAAATTATCGCGCTTGGTTCGTTTTAAAGACAGGATTGGAGTGAAAACACCCAACCAACATGTGATAAGACAAGCACAATAATCAAACAAATTCGTGCATGTGTGCAATAAAGAAAATATGAGTCAAACATGTAGGAAGTAACACTTAATTACATCTTAATGACTCCAAACATTATAAAGCACATGGATGAATTGACCTATTGTCTCAAAACACTATCAAATAGTCACATGAAAAAATGGAATGATGTTGTGACTCGGTCATCCAAAGTGTTCATCCATAAACGGTGCAACAAAAAAAAATCTTTTTGTATTTTTCAAAATTTTTCAAAAAAAAATATATTCAAAAAGTACATGTCACAACGCTAGCAAAAATATATCAAAAAGCATAACTAGCGTATGACAAACATGCAAACACAATCATCTATATGATATGGCAAGAGAAGAATCATGTGCAAGCAAACGGGAATCAACTTGTCTAAAATCTAGTTCCTCCAAAAGTGATTTCCTAACCCAAATGGATGAAACACGTCGACAATGGGTTTTGGGAACCAACAAAATACTAGACTTCGAATTCCTAGGACCTCTTCCAAGATCAAAACAAAATCGCCTAAGGTGACCATTCCTACCACAATATGAGCATGTGTAAACGGGTGGGATGACACCGAAAGTGTGATCTTTTCTAGCGTCCTTGGAATTAGTTGACCCTCTAAAACAAATAATGGTTTTGGCTTTAGCATTAGAAGCATGAGAACACGATGAGCGATTACCATCACTGTCAAATCTACTTGAGTCTGTCAAATCATTTTTTAACTTCAAATTTTTTGACTCAAGCAAAGAATTAGACTCTTCCAAATTAAGGGACGCCTTCTTCAAATTATCAATTAAACTTAACAGTTTATCCCGCTCCCCCTCAATTAAAACAAACTTATTTCTAAGAGTCTTTTCGCGTGCCGTAAAATCATCGATTAATTTTTTATCCTCGACGGCACAAACGGGAACCCAAGAATTTTTTAAGTCCTCCAATTCCTTCTCTAAAACTAGGACTCTCTCATCACTCTTCTTTTTGGCAATTTTTAAAGAATCAAAATCAGTACACAAATTACCAAAGTGCTCACGAAAAATATCACTTTGAGTTTGAAACTCTTGCAAATATTCAATCTTACTTTTAAAGAGAGAATTTTCTTTTTCCAAAACTTTAATTCTTTTGCAAAGTTTTAAATTCAAACTTTATAATTTTTCAGCACCGTCGTGAAATTTTTCAAAAATAGGCTCCTCATTAAATGGGCATTCCATTGAAAAATTGCAATTTTTCATAAAACAGATTTTTCAAAAAAAATCAATATCACACGATTTTGCGGAATAAGGAATACGCAATAAATTAGCGTAACCTGCTCTGATACCAATTTGAAAACGTGAGTAGACAAATTGTATCAGAAAGTAAATCCTCGAAAAAAAATCAGGATCACGCGATAAATTAGCGTAACCCGCTCTGATACCAATTTGAGAAACCGAATAGGTTCGGTGTGTGATAATTGATTTAAATAAAAATAACTCGCAAGTTTCCAAGTAACCCTTATTTAATTAGAGTCTACTTTTAAATCAAATAAATTCGGCCCCTAAACATCCATCTACGGTGCGTGTGTCAACCCATAAACAAATAAAGTATGCGAAACAAGTTTAAGGAAAAATCCCCGCAGGGCAAAACCTTTTATTTCACTATAATAAGTAAATCGTAACTTACACGGATTACAATGAAATACAGTGACACACGAATACCCGCAGGCGTCGGTTGGTGTCGTCAGCAATGAATCCACACGCAGCGAACCCACATGAACCTCAGTCCAATCAACAAAGGAAGAACCGCAGCACTCCTCAATGACACGCAACCATAAAACTTTGTAGATACTCCCTCAGCAATGACACGCAGCCCTCGGTTGCAAAGATCTCTCCACAAAGGTTTGAACAAACTAAAAAGTTGTGTTCTTGGGTTACCAAAAAGATTCACAAAGGTTTGGCAATTGTGTGAATCAAAACATGAGTCTTGGGACTCAAAAAATATGAAGACTAAAGGTATTTGGACTCTAAAAAACGTCTTCTAAAGTCTTGCAAAACAACTCCCCCGAAGTTGGTATTTATAGGAAAAAATATGAAGAGTCCCACGTTCTTAAAACTCTAAAATTATATCCAGCGTACAAAAAAAAATAGCATTCTTTAAGGAATTTTCTCTATCTTCAAAAGGTCATAACTCCTTCACCGTAGCTCGGATTGAGGTGCCGTTTTTTCCAGTATTTTCGTTGCGGCGAGATCTTCAACTTTCCAGTTGACCAGACCTCCGGACTATGGATGTGAAATTACGAAAATACCCTTGAACACTCCTATCGTGCCTTTTTTCACTGTTTTGACTTCCCTTGCGTACCACTTGCATTAAGTCCCTAAAATCTTGGACCGTGAAGTCGTTGAGGCAGATGTGGGACATATTAATGGAGATGTTGAATGCTTGATTCTCGAAATTCGGATTGAGGCCGTCGAGTGACATCTTGAGGTGACGTGCCAAATGTAGCGACGTACGACATACATAAATGTAACATGTTGGACATGAGAAAAATGTCCTTACACTAGACTTTTGAAAGATGGATGATTGAAAATTCACATCATTGATTGAGATGAAAGAAACTGCACGAAAATTTTAAAAATTCAGGTTTAAAAATCAAAAAATTTCAAAAGAGGCACGATTTTGATAAAATTCCCCACCCCCAAACAAAAAGGAACATCGTCCTCGATGTTAAGTAAAAGGATTTTTAAAATTGAGAGCATAAGGTAGGAAAAAGATTACCAGAATGAACCGCTAATGAAGTGGACAGATAAAGCCAAGAATAAACCTGAGTAAGATGTGAGAGAAAAAAAAATGTGTACAAGTCTATAAAGCATGTAAAGCATAGGGTGATGTGAAATACCACCCCCAAACAGGATGAGACTAGTACAAGAAACGCGGGCTGCCTCCCGGTAGCGCTAAGTTTAATGTCTTCAGCCAGACCGAATCATTCTCACCTTAAAGATAGGAACTAGGAACGCTCGGGGCGGCAGAAGAATGGGTGATGAGAATCACCCCCAAACAAGACTAAAGCATCAGTCTTGTTGGATAGAGGCTAAAATGGTCAATGCACTTGTATAGAAAAATGCATCACGCGATGCAAAGCATCGGTGGACCAAGGGCGGGTGGAAAAAAGGGTTAAGGTGAAGGTGGAAAGGTATCGGTCATGGGCCTTATTGAGCCGGAAGGTGAGGGCAACTAGGGACCTATAAGCATGGTGCTCAAGTTGGTGAGGGAGGCAAAAAGGTTTGGCAATAGTGATGGGGTGGGGCTCATAAAAATCACACGACCATTATATAAATGGGAGATGATAGTGGTCGCGCCGTGGCACGCCAGGGAGCTGTCGATGGGAAAAGTCAACACCACAAGAGAGTGGCGGGTATGGAGGAATAAGCTCGGTGTCACGGAAGTGGAGAGTATCACTATAACTCTCATGGAAGGTGGATTATGGTTTTAGGTGAGGATCTAAAAATGTAGATGAAAACTTGAAATGTGTAAAATCAAGATCCAAACCAGGTGGTGGGGTGGAAGATATAAGGGGTGGGTCGGGTGGGATAAATGGTGGAGGAAGATGATCCAACTCAATCGTGGGAGACACACACTCATTGGGAGGAGTAAAGGAATACTCACAGGGGAGTGTGGTTTCTATAGATGGAGTTGTCAACTTCTCCAAAAAGGTATCATTGGTGAATGTGGTGGGTGGGTAAGACGAGGCACCGAGATCAGAGATAGATGGATCACTAGAAATATTGGGCTCAAAGGGAGTCATGCATGGTGGGACATCATCCATATCCGGATAGGTAGGAACTATCACGGATTTTATCTCAGAAAAATGGTGAGCACTCGTAGCCAGAGCTAACCTAGGATAAATTGGTTCCTCGGGAACACAAGGGTGAGGCTCAATAGGTGTAGACTCGGGCGTATGGTGGGATACTATGGGAAAGTGAGTGGGAATATGAACCTCAAAGTGGGGTTCAGGTGGATATGGTGAGATTGGATCAGGCTCACTAATGAAAGGTAAGTCAACACAATTGTCGACTTGGGACCCGGACCATGGAATGGTCTCAACTTCGAGATTCTCGGGTTGGTAGGGTTGGTTACACTCAAAATTTGTGTCACAAGATGACACATCATCATCACACTCGGTTGCAACAATGGGTGGATGCATGTCCGACTCTCTCGCACACTCTAATTCATTTAACCTTTGTTCAAGCCTTTGGAGAGCTTGAGTTTCAATTTGAGTGGCTCGCTCTTGCTCGAGTATGAACTTTTGCAAGAGGCTTTCGAGAGTGGAGGTGGATGAAGGTGTTGGTGGAATGATGGGTGGTGGTGGTGGTTGAGGTGGACACAACCCGCTATGATCATGACTATACGAAGAATACTCAAATGAAGTGGGTGGGGTGGGGCCAAGTTCATCATACACGAAAGGATCGCTTTCGTGATGGACAATTGGTTGATAATCATTGGGTCCGTAGTGAGGGGAATTATCGTGACTGGGTGCACAAGGATGCCATGACGACTGTGGGAACGTGTGAGGATCCACAACAGCGGGTTGGGATTTGTATTGCGTGGAAGGGTGATCAGGCCTCCACGAATAGTTCGGGTACTCACACAACTCGGGATTAGGTGTATTAGGATAATAGGACGAGGTGGGTTCCGGAACAGTGTCATATGGATACACATGGACCGTGGTGGGTTTGTATAGATATGAAGAGTATGGGCACTCATGGGACATGTGATCGGCATAATAACAGTGGGTGCACAACAAAGGACGAGACACGTCAACACTTGACACCGAGGGTGATGGAAAATAAAGTGCGTGCATGGACGGGTCAAGAGTATCTACGGTACTCATGAGAGATGTGAAACCACTAAGTATCTCATAAAGAGACGATTGAGGAGCACTCTCACACGTGTCACGTGTCAATGGAAAATGATCAAAGTAGTCCCGGAAAGGACGTTCTTCGACCATGAGGAGAGAAAATATTTTTTGGATTTTGTAAATTTTTTTTTTTTAAAAGGAAAGAAAATATTTTTGGATTTTCTAAAAATAATGGAAGAAAATATTTTTGGATTTTCTAAAATGAAAGAAAGAAAATATTTTTGGATTTTTTTTGGGAAGAAAAGGTGGGGAAAATAGGTGGACTCTTTGAATTTGGACAAACCAACTAAAATCGACTACTGAAAAAATGGAATTGGACAAACACACAAGTCAAGGAAATTTCCTAACTAGCACATAGTCAATTTTTATCTTTAAATTTATTGAAAGGGTAGTCAAATTTTAATTAAGTCCGCGGGTGATAAAAAAATCACGGAAATATGAGTGATCGCTTTTGCAAAAATATTCTCCTAGTGGGCTACCTAGTTGATTGATTTTAAATTTAATGATGGCTAGGGTAGCACACAATGGGTAAGCGAGTGAGTCGGGTGATGAAATCCCTCCTCGTGAGTGACCGGGTGTAGGTCTTAGTCAATTAATTCATCACACCATTCGAAAATAAATTCGAGAATAAAATCACATAAGAGCACACAAAGTACACAAAAGAATTAACTCGCTAACAGGAGAGGCGCGAGTGTTAGAGAAATGTACGTCCCACATTTTTTACGCCGTGGGGTGCCGAAAAATTTGAGTCGACCGGGGGGAGAATATGCCAATCTCAGTCGTCCCGGGGAGTCCTACCGACCCAAGGTAGAGAGGCTTCTAAATCCTCGCCTTTGGACACCCTCTCTCTACCTTGTCCGGTTTCCCTATCATGCTTGTCTCAATTAATTATTACAAATTAAAATGAAAAATAATATGGTGTCTCTATGCACCGCAATACAAGCCAAGGATAAAATCCATATACAAGCCTTCTAAAATAAAAAAATGGTACTAAAAATGAAAAAAAATGCAATATAAGTGAATCACAAAATTAAATCCGCTCCGAGTGCTTCACGCTCTCAAGAATGGCAACGGCGCCATTTGATAGAAAGACTTTTTAGATCCCCGGCAACGGCGCCATTTGATAGAAAGGCTTTGCTTTTTGTATATTTGTCGTTGTTGTACAAGCTCCTTCTAATCAAAACCTTAAATTACCTACAAAAAATAACAATCTCAAGTATAGTGGTAAGTAAGGGTATCAATCCACTTTCAAGGTTGTAAAGCAAAGGGAACAAAAGTGTAATTCACTTTTTATTTTCTTTTTGTGCTTTTTCACTTTTCTAGTTTTTTTAGCTTTTTCAATATTAAAACAATAGGGTGAGGTGAGGTTTTAAACTAAACTAAACTAAAATGAAAATAACTAACTAGAAAGTTACTAAAATGAAAAATAAAGTCTAACACTAAAATAAGAAATTAAGTGAGGTAAATAATTGTGAGAACAATCAAGGAGTGGGATTACACCACAAATTTTAGCTATTCTAATTAATTAATTTAATTAATTAAATTCTTCCAAATTAATATCAAAACTACAAATCAACTCTTGTTGCAAATGTAATTTTAATAATAACATTTTAGAATATTAAGTTTAATACCCCACAACTCTAGAAAAATAGATCTACACTCCTTTTAATTAATCACCCGCTAGGATCGATCGATTAAAATTTATGTCAATCTTAGAAAATAAATTTAGAGTTGAAATTCAAGTTATAATACCCCACTTAAGAAACCCCTATCTCTAGTTCGAATCTAAAATGGGTATTATAATTAGAATTTCGATTTTCTCTCAAAAATCATTTACTCTCTCTCGAGGCATAAATCTAAGGGTGAGGGATCAAAATTAACATTCAAAGGAAAATTTCAAGTAATCAAACTAATTAAAATAAAATAACATCAAATAAGGGTTTTACCCCACCCCTTGAAAGAGGATTTAGCCTAACATGGTATCAAACATAATAAACAAATATTCAATAGGCATTTAATAATAAAGAGTAGAAAGAAGAATAATCAAACCAATCTCTTAAATTAAATAAACTTCAATCCTTGAATGAGATGCATAAAACCCTCCAATTGAGAATCCAAGTGATATGAAATTAAAATCAACACTCAATTAAATCTCAATCAATATTTAACCTCCCAACTATCTAAAAAAATTAAAAAAAAATAAAATAAAAACTATTTACAAATGGTGTTTTTTTCCTACAATTCTCTCTCTAGAAATTCCTCTCTACCAAGCTCTCTGATTTGATGAGTCTTCATCTTCCTTTATATGCACATGGAGCAAGGAGGGTTAAATTGAGTAATTGGTATAAGTGTGCATGTGGTTTGGGTGTGTCATGTGAGTAGTGAGGTGAGAGAATAAAACATGATATTGTTATAAGGGTATTTTTGGAAAGTGAGTTAAAAAGTTTGTTGGGGGGCATTTGGGTAAAAGGAATTAAATGGGGTTTTAAGGGTCCATTTGATAGCACAAAAATTCCAAGGCAAATTCTCAAAAGTTGGAAAATTCTAATATTTTCCAGCTTTTAGGCTGTTTGATAGCCTTAATTTGCCCTGGAATTTGTTTTCTATGTACAACACCCCTTAAGCACAATTTGTCACCCTAGGGTGGAATTCAATTCTTTGGGGGGGGGGGGGGGGGTCAGGTTTTTGTTTGCCACCTTTGGGTGGCAAATCACTTGAAACCAATTTTTTTTTATAACTCTATATATTTCATAAATATATATATATATATATATATATATATATATATATATATATATATATATATATATATATATATATATATATATATATATTGCGTATATTTCGTATATTTATATATATTTCATATATTTATATATTTCGTACATTTATATAATTTATATAATTCATATATTTTAATATATATTTATATTTCGTAAATTTTGTATATTCCTTATATTTAATATATATTATTTACAGAATATATACATATATATTATGTATTTATGAATATATTATGTATTTATGAATATATAAAAAAAATGCAAAATCTAATAAAATTAAAAATACATGAAATCCTAAAAATTCTAATCCTAATAAGATAAAATAAAATAAAATAAAAAACTAATAGAATAAAAATCAAAATACTAAATAAAAAGAAATATAAAAATTGAAAAAAAAATTCTAGAAAATCTAAATAAATCTAAAATAAATCCTAAAAATAAAAATGACTCAAACTAAAAATCTAAAAAATAATAAAAGGGCAAATTAGACACACACGGGGTTCGGGGTAGGTTTAGACTAGGTTTAGGCTCGGGTAAGGTTACGGGGTTGGTATTTAGGTCCATAAAATTCATAATTTTCTTGAAATACGCGTTTGAACACCGCAACGTGCATTCGGCCTACAAAATAAACATTTAAGCACATAAAGACCCGTATTGCCGAGAATTAGCAACTAAAGTACGTCTATTCGGGGTATAAAATGTATAGTTTTGGGTGCTTATCACATTTAATTATGTTTTATTTATATTTGATTTTTACATTATTATATTTCATTTCGCATCACAACCCTAAATGTTAGAGAATGCCTAGGGCCAACCAACTCAATGGCCATCTAAGTGTCCAAATCCACCAATCAACAACAATTCAAGAATTCAAAACGACAATACAAATAATCATGTCTATTATTGGAAATTCCTAGGGCCAACCAACTCAATGGCCATCTAAATGTTCAAATCCACCAGTCAACAACAATTCAAGAATCCCAAATAATTCAACAATATCTATGTGTGTCTTTATATAATATCTATGTGTGTGTATATATATAAAGAGAGATAGAGATGTGTGTGTGTGTGTGTGTGTATGTATATATATATATATATATATATATATATATAGAGAGAGAGAGAGAGAGAGAGAGAGAGAGAGACCAAAATGTGTGTAGAGAGAGTGAGATGGTGGCCGCTGCTGCAATTAGATAGAGAAAGCAAATTTCAATTTCAGAATTGAATACCAAAAATCAAATAGGCACTATACCAAAAACCAAATTCCAAATACCAATTTGAATTTCTAATACTAATTTCAATTTCAAATACCAATTTAAGTTTCAAATTCAAATTAAATTTTAATTTGAAATTGAAATTAAAATTCAATTTATAATAATAATTCCTATTTCCTCCATCTCTTCTAAAGGGTGAGTGGTATTGTCCCACTCAAGATCGCGTATTTCTATAATATACTTAACAGCTTATGCACATTGTTCCAATTTGAGGAAAATTCGGCTTCATATCCCTATAGTTCTCCAAGTACATGACATAGATTCGCAAGTGTTAAGTGTTATTTCAATTTATCAATTGAAATAACACTTAACATCGCATCATCTAGTATGCACCCAGAGAACATTAAGATATGATAGCAGAACTTCCCCCCAAAAGTAACAAATTTAAGCCACTAAGAATATTATTATACAGAAACTATGCAGTCCCAAACTGTCCAAACTTGACAATTCGAGAGATCTCATTACAGGGGTAATGACTCTCTAACAGGTCTAAGGGCAATTGAATGCGTACGCATAAGAACTAGAAGGCTAGTATCTATGCACACTTTATGTAATTTAAAGTATGTTTCATTTAATTATGTCTTATCACAATTCGAGAGACTTCATTTATGTCACACCCCGCTAAATTCTAGCGTCGATCGCCACCAAAACTGAGCCAGGTGCGAGTAAATTAAATATCATCCTTAGCATATGACAGATATGAGACATAAAAAATTTCAATCCACAAGGTAAATAATTTGATCAATCCCAAATACTAATAACATCCAACTGATAAAACACTAAAGTGCGATATAAAAACCCATCACATGCAATCTCCAAATATCTGAATAATTAAATAATTAAAATTTAACTGAAATCTCAAGACAACTTTGGAACTGAATGGCCCAATTTAACTCAAATGTAGTCTCATAATAAATACGACGTAATAGGAAAGAAAAATATAACTACTAAAGCAATAGCTCCAGCTGCATCTCCAAAAGGTCTCCAATAAATCCTATGCAGCTACTCCAAATTAATTCCTGAAAAGATTAGTCAATGCATGTGTTAGAGCCAAACCCCCGAGCATGAATACCGGATACTCCTCTCAATTAGGGTCCTTGAACCCAGGCAATAGTGTTATATATCAACCATAACAATGGAATATTTTAATTAAAAAGATAATTAATTTTCAAAAATAAATTACTAACTACCCGCAAGGTTTCTTTAAAATATGCCACACCAATATTATTTTAATTTACTCACATTACCAACAATGTTAAATTTAATTAAATTAACCATGAAGATGATTTACCAAGATACACTTCACCTTGTCAAAGCCGCTGTCTGACCCGTTTTAAACTGTCGGCCCTCGCGATATGACAAGGTTCCACCCACACACCCGTCCCCTTGTCAAGGCCACCATCTGATCCGTTTTTATCCTGCGATCCTCGCGATGTGCCAAGATTCCACACACGACACAACACAACATAAATCGTATTCTGGCCCGTTTAAACTGTATGCCCCGACACATTATGTTACCAATAAATTTTAATACCCATTTTAGTCCCGCGGTATTAATTTTCAAAATTTATCTGACTCATTATTCAAATTTAATTTCCCCCACCCTTAAAAACGATGTGAAAATACTCAAAATACCCCTTAGTTCCAACTAAGAGTTCCCAAACACAAATTCGTCATATCCTAAGTATAGGATGACTATAAAAATTTCACTCCACCTAGAAACCAATCCTAGGTAACATAGCGACGGTACAATGTAGAAAATCACCCCCAATCCCAAATTATATAACCCGCATAGACTCACACTACCTAGTCTCATACCTAGAAAGCATAAGTCGGAACTAAGGCCTACTTACTAGTTCCATACCAAGCAAGTATGCCATAAAAAGGGTGAAAATAAATTACCTACATTACCCAACGTCCCCGTGATATCAAAATTATAATATTTCCATAAAGTGGCACAATTAACAATTTATAACAATATTCATAACAACATTAAATTTCCAATTGCTTAATTTTAATTAAATGGTTGAAATCAAGGACACATAAATATAGTTATTTTTAGAATAACAACTACATGCAAGTAATATCATGATTATTATTTTCCAACACAAGTAACCTAATCAATCTAGGGTTTTCCCATGAAATAACAAAATTTACTTTCTAAGGACTCATCTATATGCGCATACCCGTAACATAATCGGTGACCCAAACACTATCCAAGGAAAACAAGGTTATGAGTATTAGGTAATATTAATATTTTATGTAAAACAGTCCCAATATTTATTTCTTTAAGAATTACATTCATAAGTTATTTTAGAAAGCATGAATTTAATAGAGGCTACAATCAAGACACATAACACTAAGGGAAAAGAATAGGATAAACATGCTTGTGATTAGATGTAGAAAAACTGATTAAAGATTTGAGTTCCTCTCAAAAAAGGGATCAAAGACTTCTCTTGAATCAACATGGGACAGATTAGTCTACGCCTTCAAAACTGGGCTAAAAAAATTGTTTTAATGGAGGCTAGGGTTTTGAGGTGAAAGATGATGGAAAAATAAAGAGTCTGCTGCTCAAGGGTTTGTAGAACATGTGTTTTAAAAACCTAGCCCCGAAGTCCATTTATATAATTAGGTTGAAGAGTTTTAAAATCACAAAATTCATCAAAACAGAAACCCGTTGGGCATGAAATCTGATGGGGTCCATCGATTGATCCCCTGGAGTCGATCGATCGATCACTCAGTAATTTTGAAACTGCCGACTTAAAAATGATTTAAGGGATAAACTTTGAAAATCATTTAAAAATCAATTTTAAGTCCGATTTCGAAACCAATTGAAATTCTCGTTTTCAAAAATAAAATCCAACATTTTTAATCAAGAAAAATATTTAAATCCAAAACTTTATTTTCCTCCATTTTCCAGAAATTAATTTAAAATACCCAAAAAATTATGCGGGTTGTTACAATTTAATTATGTAATTTAAAGTATGTTTCATTTAATTTAAAGTACGCATAAGAACTAAAACTTATACCAATTTCAATATATGCGATATCAATTTCAATTTCAATTTTAATTTATACCAATACCAATAACAATTTATACCAATTTCAATTTTTACCATTACCAATACATATTTATACCAATACTAATACCAATTTCAAAACCAATACCCAATACCAATATGCTATACCAATTTCAAATTCGATTTAAATACCAATACCAACCCAATATCAATTTCAATATCAATCCATACCAATACCCAAGACCAATTTCAATTTACACACACACAAAGTAACTTTATTCATATTAAAATTTACAATTATATACCCCCCACGGAACACACATAAACCCCCCCCCCCCCCCCCCACAAACCTACAAAACACACACACGCAAACCCACCCACCCACACACACACACACACACACACATACAAAGGAGAGAGAGAGAGAGAGAGAGAAAAAGGAGGGAAATAAAACGGGGGAAAACGTGGCAGTAGGGTTTTTTAGTTAACAGAGTTGTGACAAACCTGTAAAGTTCTTTGACCATGACAACTTTCTAAAGTTTTCATGGTCAAAGACCGTGACAAGTCCGTGATAACTTACTTATCACAGTCATCAATCATGACAAAAAATGCGTGTTGTTTGTCACGATCAATGACCGTGATAAGGCTGATCGACTCAAAGGTGACAATTTACCCTTTTTGGTGTAGTGTTTGGTTAATTTGAAGAAGAAGATGACCACTTACCAGGTAGACACTACGGATCCTAACAACGAGTTAGAAGTTGAAACTTTGAATCCTCGAGATGAAACGGAGTTAGTCAAGGGGCAGATTGTTGAAGCCGCCGAAAGCATAATCCTGGATGATGACAAATTTTCTAGAACCACCAAGATCGGCTCCACACTAGATCCACTCGTAAAACATGAATTGATTGTGTTCTTGAGACAATGGAGGAATGTGTTCGCTTGGGGTCACGAGGATATTCCTGGGATTGATCCCAACTTCCACTGTCATGAGCTCAACATTAATAAGGATGCCAAGCTGATCAAGCGAAGGAATAGGTGTTTAGTCTAGAGAAAAACCAAGCTATATAGGAAGAGGTGGAGAAGATACAAAAGGCCCAATTCATGGACGATGAATGGTCAAAAAGAAAAATGATAAGTGGCGAATGTGTCTAGATTTTACAGATCTTAATAAAGTCTGTCCAAAGTACCACTTTTCTCTACCTAGAATTGATCAGTAGGTGGAGGCTACATCAGGACATGAGTTATTGAGCTTCATGGATGCTTATTCTGGTTATAACTAGATAAGAATGAAACTAGAAGACATGGAAAGTACTTATTTCATCACCAGCTAAGGTACTTAATGCTACAATGTAATGATCTTTGGGCTCAAAAATGCTGGAGCAACGTACCAGAGGTTGGTCAATCAGGTTTTTGAAGAACATATTAGGAAGAATATGGAGGTTTATGTAGATGATATGTTGACTAAAAGCAAGAAGGCTTCAGATTATATCAAGGACCTCAGTCAGACTTTCAATCAGTTGGAAAAGCATTAAATGAAGTTAAATGTGAACAAGTGTGTGTTCGGTGTACAAGAGGGAATGTTCCTCAGCTTTATAGTAAACTAAAGAGGAATTTAAGCTAACCCTGCCAAAATCAAAAATCTAATAGAAATACAGTCGCCGACCCGTAAGAAGGATGTTCAAAGTCTTACTGGTAGAGTAGCAACTTTAAACCGATTTATTTCTTAAGCAACTGATATATGTTTACCATTCTTCAAGGTGCTTAAAAATACATTTGAGTGGAATGAAATTTGTGAACAAGCATTCTAAGAATTGAAGAAGTATCTGGGATCACCACCTTTATTGTCCCGACCTATTTTGGGAGAAAGGTTATACTTGTACTTAGATGTTTCTAAGTCCATAGTTAGCTCGGTACTGGTTCGATTGGAGAATGGAATCCCGAAACCAGTTTACTTCACCAGCAAAGCATTTCGGGGAGCCAAAATTAGGTATCCACACTTGGAGAAAACTAGACTTCGCACTCATTGAAGCCTCTAGGCATATAAAGCCTTATTTTCAAGCACACGCCATAGTTGTGTATACTGATATACCTCTTTGTCAAGCACTCCACAAACTGAGAAGTCTAGAAGATTAATGTACTGGGCAGTAGAGATGGGAGAATATGACATCATTTATGAACTAAGATTATCATTTAAAGACCAAGCTTCGGCGGATTTAATTACAGATTTCACATATCCAAAGGTTACTGACCAACAAAACTTGCCTACCGAGCAGACATCTTCAAAAGAGAGCTCAGCTCAAAAGCAAGCCAAAGTCATGGCCGACTAACCTGAATCATCTAGAACTTAAGAAATGGCTCAGAAGTATACAGAGGAGAGTAAAAAGATATTCCACTATGGAGTTCTGTCAGTAAAGAACTTCAACAATGATATCCCATTGTGGAATTTATATATATATAGATCTTCATGCGTAACTGGAAGTGGATAAGGTATCATACTTAATACTCCTGATGATATTGATATTGAATATACCCTTAGATTTAAATTCAAATCATCAAATAATGAAGTTGAGTATGAATATTTGATAGTTGTACTAGAATTGGCCCATTCATTAGGCGTCGAGCAAGTGGTGACGCACAGTGATTCACAGTTAGTTGTCAACCAAGTGCTTCATCTATATGGAGTTAAGGGGGAGTTGATGATTAGATACTTGACCATGGCCATGGAAGTCATTTCTAAATTTCTAGGTGTGCAAATGAACAGGATACCAGATAGCTAATGCTCGAGCTGATGCAATTTCTCGACTAGCTTTAGTAATAAGAATAGAAATCTGGAGAAGCATTCTAATTAGGATCTTGGCAAGAAGGAGAATATATGAGGATCCAATGATCAGTTTTATTACTGCATATTTGAGACCTTCTTGGATGGATCCGATCAGATCTTACATTAAAGAACGAACCTTAGCAGCTGATCCCAAAGAAATAAAAAAGCTCCGGTACAAAGCAGCCCGATATATATTGGATAAGGGGGTCATATACAGAAGGGGACTTACTATCTCCTTATTACGTTGTGTCCATCTATTAGAGGTTGAAGATTTGATCAAGGAAGTACATGAAGGTTATTATAGAGCTCATTCAGCTAGTCGGTTGTTACTTCAAAGAATCAATACACAGGGATATTACTGGCCAACTATGAGGGCAGACTATAGGGCCTTCGCAAGAATGTGTGATGAGTGCCAGAGGTTTTTTACAATTCATAAAGCATATAATGTTTCTCTATAACCAATGACTTCTCCTTGTCCATTCATTATCTAGGGAATTGACTTGGTCAGCCCATTGCCGACCACCAAAGGCAGGTGCAAGTACCTGGTAGTTGTTGTTGATTATTTCACAAAATGGGTGGAAGCAGAGTCGTTGATATAAATGCCTTATGAGAAGGTGTACCAATTCATCTAGAAGAGCATCATATATAGGTATGACATGCCTTATGCCTTCATTACATACCATATAACCAAGTTTGACAACGATAAATTTAAAGCATACTGCGATCAGTCCAAGATCTAGAAACTCCATTCTGTACCAGGCCATCCATAGAGTAATAGTCAAACATAAGTGAAAAATAAAACCTTGCTTAATGGACTAAAGAAAAGACTTGATGCTGCTAAGGGAAACTGGATTAATGAACTACACTCTATTCTTTGGGCTTACAGAACAACGCCAAGGATAGCAACTGGAGAAACACCATATATGCTTGGATTTGGGACGGAAGCCATGGTACCAGGCGAGATAGGCCTACCAACTCATAGGGTGATGAATTTTGATTTGACAAAGAGTGATTTAATGAGAAGATTGGACTTAGACATTTTGGAAGAAGTCTGAGAAGATGCTGCCCTCAGAAATATTGTATACCAATAAAGGACTGCTCACTTTTATAACAAAAGGGTCAAGCCGACCAACTTAAAAGAAGGCGACCATGTTCTCAAGAAGGTCATCCAGAAGGGCAAAACGCTCGAGGCCAATTGGCATGGACCATATCGTATTTTAGCATTCATCCTACCAAGGACTTTTCGACTTGAGACACTTGACGGGGAAGAATTCAAAAACCCTCCAAACGATGAACACCTTCGCAAATATTATCAATGAATAAAGGGCATTGACATATTATATTTCTTTTTAACTTATGTTCAGCACAATTATCTTTCAAGTTCAATAAAAATCTTGATTTTAGTTCCTTCAATTTTTTTTTCGGAGTACGGTGATATACATCCCCCAGAAGCAATAAACAAAAAATATATTTTGGTCTTCAGCTCTTGCCGATCAACATCAAATATACTTAATTAGGTTGAATTTATCTGTCGATCAATTGCACATACTTAATCAGGTTGAACATATCAAATTCGAGATGCACCAACAGCACAGTCGTATCTTTCCCAAGTTATCACTTTATGTATCACTTCATATATATGAGTCACAAACAAGAAGTTATTACTTCATGTATGACTTTGTATTAGCAAGTCACGAACAAGAAGTACTACATGGACAAGTTAAATAAAGGAATATACTCCTAACACGCATGGTCAGCACTAATAATTTACTTTATGTATGACTTTGTCTTTGGCAAGTTAAGAACAAAAAGTCTGTAAAACTTCGTATACAACTCAAACAGTTACAAACAACTTTTTACCCGACTAAGTTAAATGCAGAAAGACATGTAAAAATTCCTAACTATTAGAATACACACATATATTCCTCATACACTAGATCACCACTGATAATTGATGCTAAACTTGGATCAATAAAACTATTCGTAGTTTCATCTAAGTGCATTAGTAAAATTTATGGTCCTACAATTACAGTTTAATAATTTATTATTAAACAATAACACAGTTGATTGATTGATTAACTAATCATAAGTTGACACCACAAAAGTATGAATTTTTATTCAAATACTATTCAAAAAATCATTTAGCTAGACGTTTTTCTTGAGCTTTGAAAGTTTATTGCACTCTCTCTGTGCCAGCAGGAGGATCGTCCAGGGTATAAGGGGAATTGATAAAGTTGAAATCCCTCAGCATTTGCCTATTACTATTGCTCGACAAATTAATTAGATGAGGAGGACGAACTATTTCATGTACATCATGCAGACCATAATCTCCCAAGTATTTGGTGATTAAGCACTGGGAAATAGCATCAGGAGGAATCCATGATATGACCAACTTGAATGGGGGTTTGTCACAATCTAGCAGACCAGGCTCATTCCAATGCCATAGCTCACTATTTCGATCATATTTCAGCAGGTCAGACATTTGGTCCATCCCCATTTGTAACCTTCATGGTGGCTCTGGGTAAGACGATCTTCAACATGGCTAAGGGCCTCATTATAGCCTTTCATCCAGACCTCCCTAGGTTATTTATGAAATTGAAAGGTTAAATTTTCAACCTAATGTTTAAGTTTCTTCAAAACATCACACTTCACTTTCAACTGAACATCTTGGTTAGCGATGGTTTTATCTTTAGCTTCCAGCTTCATAGATGACTCATCAATGGACTGACTCTTTGCCTTCAACGGGGCATCTTGGTCGGCTAGTGTTTTATTAGTTATTGCTTCATCTACAGTTGGTCGGCTAGTTCTCTATTGTCGAAATTTTTTCCCATGTTTGGTTTTCTATAGTGCTTCAGGTTCTCCTACTAGTTTGGCATTATCAACCTCCAATAAAGAACACCCTCATTAGCACCACTAGAAGATGACTTCTTCAAGCTATCCAGCTCATTTCCGAGCTTATTATTTTCCTCTTTAAGAAGTTTATCTATCTCTCGAGCTTCATTTAATTCTCGTTCAACATGAACTCTTTTCTTTCGTATATGGAGGCATATTCTTCAAGCTTCTTCTCAAAGCCCCAACCTTCGCTCAATAATTTGTACTTAGCCTCGTAGTCGGCATGGAGCAAAGCTAAAGAAAACTTGTAGTCTTCTTGCAGATCTTCAATCATTTCATAATAAGAAGCATTATTTGCCACAGCTCTATCCAGCAAGCAATGAATGTGAATGTATGACTCTTTAACTTGGTCAAACACATTAGGACCAAGACATCCGACTAAATCTTCTTCAGATAAAGGAATATAGCCATATTCTAAAAGATTTCTAATCTGCTTGAGTAGGTCAGATTCAACAAAAACTATGGCCTTTTTCCTAACATCAAATTGAAAAGTGCAAATTTAAGAACACAAGTGTGACTACTGCGCAAATATAATACAAAGTGTATGATTTCATGAAGATAATTCAACCAAGCAAGAATGGTAAATAAAACACATTTAACCAAAAAGATAAATGTTGTCATTGATCAACCAGAAGGTGTTATATACTATTGATCCTATTACGAAGCAGGTGAACGAAAAGAAAAATAAATAAGTTAAACCTTCTCCTTATACTGAACATTGCTCCCAGAGGACAGGTCGACTAAAGGAATGGCTTCATCAATGGGCTTCAAGGAAGACCCAGCAAGATGAATGGAGGATTCCCCAAACCCTTCCTCGTCATTAAAAACTTCCTCCAAGTTTGGAGGAGAGCCTGGATCATGCCTTAGGAATAATTTGGAATCTTCTGCAATGCCGAACTTCTTGAGGGCATCCGACCAAAAATGCCTTGTCCCAACCTTTATTAAAAGAGTCTTCTTTTATTTTCTTTTTTTTGGCCTTCTCTGTAACCAGCTCAGAGGTCAGACCAATAATTTTCTCTTTGGATAACTTCAGGAGAGTTTGATTCTTCACCAATTTCTCTTCAGCCACCTTGGCCTTGTCATTAGCAGCTGTCAACTAGTCTCAACAGTCATCAGTTTTCCCTTAGCAGTGGTGGCTCTATCATTAGTCTTCTTTAGTTCTTACTACCAAGAATTTTTCTTAGACTCCAATAATTTCCTTGAAGTATATATAGATTACCTTAAACCCTTAAAGGCCTCTTCAACATCTCCTCCCGAATAATGTATCTGATCGTCCTTCTCCATCAGCTGATTGAAATTTACCAAAAACTGTACAAAGGACAACATCATGTTATAAGGATAAAAGTAAGACAGTAAGAGCAAGTAACATAGAGGAAAGAGTTACGGTAGCTAAACTTTGTCAAGCATTTTCTACCAACTTTAATCGTGGCAGTGGAGCAAGTGTTGCTCTATCAGCAGAGCCAGTACCAATTTTGATCAACTTCCTGGATATGCTAGGATGAATAATAACAAAGGATGACACACCAATAGCCATGTCCTCTTGAATCTTCTTGACCAACTCTTGATTGACAAAACTCTTCTCAACATGTTTCTAAGACAGACATTTTCTTAACATCTTAAAATGAGGTGCAGTAGTATCAAATTCCTCATTGGTGACGACCTGGGGAACTTTTTCTTTCTCAGTTATTTTAGAAGTTTTCTTGGGCTCCTTAGCATTAGTATCCTTGCCAGTCTTCTCGATAGCTCTCTTAGAAGTAGGAGACAAAGCTCCAGTCATCAAGTTGGGAATTTTTCTCTTTCTAATACTAGCAAGTGGAGAGGTTAGAACAAAAGAAATGTCCAATGACTCAAAAGAAGATGAAGTCCCAAAATCCTTCTCAACCCCAGCAGATTCCTCAGTCGAAGAAGTAGGCATCGGTTCCTCTTCTAGATTGATGAGGGCTAATGCTGCTGCAGTGGTGGGCCTAGCAAAAAAAGAAGTGATTGAGATCTTATATTACAACAAATAGGAGTCAGATCTTGCGTGTTCATCACCAATCCCCTGTTGAATGCTCTAAAGGAATTTTAACTCATTAATATTGATCTCCTCTTCTTTGGGACACTTCTTATTGCTCACAATTATGCAAAATAGGATAAGAAAACACTCGTAAGCATATCATACAGTAATCAAGATAAACAACCTATGCCATATCCTACTTGGTAACACCTAGGCCCATCATACACTTCTCCTCTTTGAAGAGCATCATGTTGCCAATTCTTCGCAATAACTCCATAATCAAAGTAGTCTTTGATGGAGTCTGGCAAATAGACAACCAGGGCTCTATTAGCAAACCTAGTTTTCATGTAGCAGGTACTGTCACTGGTAATCGATTTATAACAAAACATTAGCTCAGGGATGCCAATATGGGTTCCATGTATTTGGTTAGGCCTATTTATCCCAATTACCACTCTTCAGGTGTTGGGGGTTACTCTAGTAGGGACGATATCAAAATACTAAAAAAATCTAGACAGAAACGATTGGGTGGAAAAGTGAAACCACACTCAGTTATGAACAAAGAGGGAATCCAGTGACCATTTGGTAGTGATAACACTTTAACAGGTGGCACTGGAATTTCTAACTCTACCCAATCAGGAATATTCCTTTCCCTCCTAAATTCATTTAGAGAATCCCCGTGAACTATGTAAACCATGGGTACAGTAAAGAAAGAAAGAAATCAAACAGAAAGGGAAGAAGAAATCTTATACAAGAAATGGGGGCAGAAGCAAAGGTAGGACGCAAAGGAAAGCTCAAAGAAGAAGAAGAAGAAGAAGAAGAAGAAGAAGAAGAAGAAAAAGAAGAAGAATGAGAGTTCGAAAGCTTGGAAAAGTTGTGATGTGAAAAATAAAAAAACTCTCATCTCTTATAGATTAACTAGAAAATTATGGAAGAAATGATTACTTGTATCGATGATTGATGTCCTGACGGTGACACAGTTTCAAAAGTGTGAAAATACCAAAAAACCCTTTAGCGGTTCGCCAATTTTTAAATTATTTACAAAAAGGCCACTATTAGATCAAAGCGTGGAAATTTTTCACAAGTCCAACACGTCGGTGTACATCGACCAACTTTGAAGAAAAAATAATCCATGCTTTCAATAAAAACATCAAGAATGAAGTATTGGGAGATTCTGTTGATACCAAAAATTATCCAACTACATGGACCATCCAGAAATGGACACTCGTCTCTTTACGTGTCAACAATCCTAGTCAGCAGCCACTTAGTCAACCCCGAAGATAGTTGCTCAGTAGGCATGCCGCCCAACATAAAGAATGTAGACCATCAAAGTAAATGAACAGTCACCACTAAAGGGAAACAACCAAAGGTCCTTCCATACATGGTTTAGACAATCAATCATCTCATTCATTATGTAAGGGTGTAAATGATTGAATATATAAAGGCATTCCAACCCTTGATCTCCAGGTCATTATAAATACATTGTATTCCTTTCACAAAAGGCAAGATAGAACGGATTTTAGGATATTCTTCTTAACAAGAGTACCTAGCTTTCTGTAATCATTTAAATTAATACAATAACAGTGGACGTAGGATTTCTTACACAAATGAACCACTTAAAAAACTATTTGTCTCTTATGTGATTATTTCATTACAATCTTATATTTTATATGTGATTAGAAAATTGGATCCAGTCCATTTTTTTGACATCAACATGTATCATTTCTACTAGCTACGGAGATTATGAGAGCACACACATAAGTACTTTGCTTGCAGAAATTTGACCATAGTATTTGTTCCTTGTAACATTGAAAATGGAAATAAATGATCTTCAACAATGAAACTATACCATGTTTTGTAGATCAAAAATTAAATTCCAAAGTAGAATGTGGAACCCTCTTTCTCCTATCAATATTTTAGTTAGTTAATAGAAAGATGATAGATTGAATGAGATGATAGAAAATGTCAGCTTGGCAGTTCATGTGTTGCTAACACAATATTTTTTAAGTACATCACATATTTAAAGTGTTCGCTGCAGTAAAGAAAACTTTGTAGTGGCGAACAGGTCACGTCGTTGCCGAGGAATCTTGTCTAGTTTTTTCTTCCTAAGTTAGAAAATTATTTTGTCAAAAAATCTTAAGTATTTTTGTTCTCAACCTACAACATTCATACTTCAAATACAAAGAAAATGATGCAAATTTTTAAGAAAATATTTATTTCTATATGAAAAGTATATTGCATAGTGTATTTGACAATTTATCCAAAAAACAAATAGGTGAATTTTAATCAAATTTTACAATTTCTGAAAACAAATTAACCATGGATGTGAATCTATGTCCACTAAGTCAAATATACATTTCCTAACTGGTGTACTAGCATAAATGATCCAGGTTGAAGTTCATGAAGCTTTTTGGGACCTCTTCGACAAACACATAAAAAAAATTTGGAAAGGAATTTTGACAATCAAATCATATAGGGCACTTTGAGTATACATACACTCTTACATTCTCCCCCTTTGTTGAATTCCGATACAAACATAAAACGAAAAATAACAAGCAAATGAAGGAAATCTATCATTTTATGACTCGCCTGGTCAAGGGTAATAAAAAATAGAATTGCAAGTAATCAACGTAACAGACCCTCAACTATCCTCAAAGGTCAAAGAGATTTTTGCTAAAAATAAAATCTTGTCACACACTAGCAATTTCATCAAAATACCAAAGTGGAATAAATAGACAAGGAAAATATGATAATTATGGGCATATAAAAATGTTAGTAAGAACATGTGATCATCATATTTATCTAAAAGTGGCTCCCCCTCTTTTATACAATTCTTCTTAATAAAACATGATATAGCAACACGCATTCTAAGAAACCTAACATGCTTTGAAAACTATATTCCCCCTATCTGTAAACTCCTCTCTCTTTTGTCATGGAAGGCAATTAGGTACATAATGAGATAAGTTAAATCAACATTTTAAGAGAGTAAAACATGTTAATCAACGAACATATAAAGAATGAATCATATAATGATTAAACAATTAAAATGAAGTTCAGCCTAAGAACAATCAGTTAATTACACATGGAGAGATAAAATATATCATTTAAAAGATATAGTAAAGAAGTATCCTAAAAATTAATAAACATTTCACTAAAATTAAGAGCTATAAGGATTACAAAAGATAAAGTTAATAAAAACCAAATTGAAAACTTTTAAACAAATAACCAAATTCCACAAACAACAAAATAAATCGTTTCTTCTTCTTCTTCTTCTTCTTCTTCTTCTTCTTCTTCTTCTTCTTCTTCTTCTTCTTCTTCTTCTTCAACGACTTCATGACACACATATCCATAACATTTTTATGGGCACTGTAGGGTGTCCCAAACATTCTTCATATGGGCATTCACAGTGTGATCGAAGTCACTCGTTGAACTCATGGAGGAATAGTTCCTTCTTGAGTCCTCAAAGACGGGCAACAAGTTTGATTGCATATGAGTAGAAAACTAACCAATAGTTTTAACTCACTCTTATTTAGACAAGGAGCACAAAATAATATCCTGTGATGTACGGGAAGAATGAGGAGCGAATCTAGGGACAATATGAGGTGGCACGTAATGTCCACTATAGTCACCAAGTTGAATGATAAATCAACAATAGGATTGAATGGTCAACATAGGATCGGGATTGTACTTCATCTAGAAGAATAGGCTAAGGCCTTGTCTCTTACTTTATCTCTCATCTCTCTCAAGTTCAAACTCCTTTTGACGTAAACTACACGTCAAAGGCTAAGAAACAAAATAAACACCAACTTCAGATAGAGAAACTAAGAATGTCTTATATTAAAAAATGAAGGAATTGTATTCAAATGAGGAGTACATGGGGTATTTATATAGGAAGAATTACTTGTTAACCAAGTAATTACCTAAATGACCAACAAGGACATTCACTAATAAAAATATACCTAATTAGTCTCAAACATGCATGTAGACCAATTAAAAGACATAAAAGGAAATAAAAGAACTAAAATAAAATAAAAACAAATAAGAAATATGAGACACCCTGCTTATTAAAATAATGGGTGTCCAACCCTCTACTAAAATAAAACAGGAATATCATTTGGCTCATTCTTAGTATCACTGTCGAAATTAATTAATTACTAACCGCCTATTAATAAATTAAGCCGTGAGTCAATTTTCATCTTAATTAACAATACATATCAAACCACAACTAATTAAACAACTAAAGTAAAACCACGATAATAATATAAATCTGAAACATAAGTTTATTACATCCCAAAACCTTACCTGAATAAACCATCGGTTGAAATAATATACATACAACAATTTCAAAAAAAATAAAATAAATTGTCCAACTTAGGAAACATGCCTGAAAATGAAACCAAGCATATCTAGAATCTGATGAAAGCAACGACTATAATAATATCCTTTAAAATCCATAAGTGATGTAGCTCCGGTACCTGATAGAACGATCAAGTTTGGCGTCCCCGTAGCTGGACACCTAAAGGGTTTTAAAAATAGATTTGATATAAGTCAGCGCCCCAAAAAAACTTTTAGAAAATATTTTTCAAGTAATTAAATTGCATCATTAATTATGTGCCCAATATTCAATGTTTCAAATTGGGGTCACGCTCTCATGAGTCATTACTCACCTCTTATCTAAAGTGCGCACCTAACATTACCTAATTATGCTACCTGCCTAACTATTCCAACGTCATCTTTAATTCTATACGCTACCCCAACACTGCGTATTTTACCAAATTAATTTCAAATTTCAATCAATAATTATAATTCTCCATTATAATTTATTAATTTAATTCAATAACTATGACGAGTTAAATCAACATTATCCACTTCCAATTATAATCCTCGATTATAATTTAGTATCAATAATTTTCACTAGTTATTATTCACATTCATTAATAGTTATAACCCTTCATTATAATCTATTATTATAAATCATTAACTATCATCAGTTAATTTAACATTATTCACACTTAGTGTTTAATTCGTGTATATAATTCTTCACATTAATATACACAATATTCACATCATAATATACATATATATCACTCACAATATACGTATACCCGTCATCTCTCCGAGCTAACACTTCCTGAGAAACGGTTATTTAGTGTGAGATTCTTCAGAATAATACTTTTTCACCCTGAAAATACCATGGATGAAATCGCCTACCATACACAAAAGTAAAACGCATTGGAGGCGATCATAGTCCTGAGCCAGTGAGCATAACTATACCAACATTACCCCACTCGACTTCATCCTTATTAGACATGCATGGCACTATGATATGTGTTCGTTACTTAGCCTGCTTTCACTCGCCGGGAAGAACACTCACGTCGCCCAAACTCCATTAATAGCGCTCACTAGAATGGTATGTTTAATTAATTATATCAATCACATAGATATAATAATAAAATATATACTATCTCTATACCCGTAAATATTTTCTCAAAATTTCCATTATATCATTCACACCTATATAATAATACATATATATACTATCTCTATACCTGTATATATATTCTAATTAATTTCAATAAACCATGCCTATCACTCATGGCACAAATAAATCATTTATACAATATTGTTCATTATAATTACTTAATCCTTCACTAAATTAATTAATTAAATCTCATCATATAAATTTCTACATACGTGTAACTCTTAATCAATCCGTATACCTATTTTCCAGAGTTTTCCACCACAAACTCATTAATAAATCCCCTAGTATAATTCACCTCAAATACTCAAAATTTCACCCCGAGTAAAAATCCAAGTTTTAGGCCAGTTTTAAAAATGTAGAAAATCATATCTAAAAAACATCTGAATCACCAATTCGACTTTAGATTTGGATTCTACACGAAAAATTAAGTCTGGTATATGTTTTGAGTGTTTCTCAAACATCTTCCGAAAGCACTCAAAAAGAAGACCTAAAACTCTCCAAAATTGATTTTTCTCCCAATTCGAATTTCACAAATTCAACCTCAAACATGAGTTATTTCAATATCAAATATGTTTGATAAATTTTTATACCAATGGGACTCATCACTACACATAATTGTCATCTAAACATGTAACTTTCAAGGGGATTAATATCATCTTTATATGCTATAACACACTTTCAATCACAAGTTTTCCATATATAAATTCTATTATATATGAACTCATAATCCCAAAGTTTTATGATTAAAAATTTATCCACAAAGTTCTATCATCATATCTCAAAATCTATTTGCATAACCATTCCCCAAAATCTCAAAATTTAACATGTGAATCCCATCCCAAAAATAGTTTTTCCTAACTTTGATATGACACAAAATGAAAGCATAATTAATTAGCAAGATAATCACTTTCCTTAACAACTCGTAGTGTCTGTATTTGATGAAGGTGATGATAATCCTCCTAGAATCCCCTTCCCAAATTGTCAATCCCTTAGTCTTCTTGAGTTGTTCTTCACTTTCTCACTTGAATTCTTATATTTTCTCTCTAATTCTCTTCACTTTCTCTCTAACACTTGGTATAACTCAACTAAACCTTTGGAATTGTGAACTGACTTTTCCTTTCACGCAAACCCTTCATTATGTAAGTCCAAATCCCATTTTTGACTCTTCATATACCTTTAAGGAGCCGTAAAGTCACCTAAATAAGTACTGATTAATTTAAAAGGCTCTCGAGCCCCAACACATCCCCCGATTACTCAATTTTGACTATTTTGAACCATTTTGGATCAACCGTGCACTCGAAATCATCACCCGAGTCACTTAACAATATTTTTCTATCTCAACCTATTTTAATTTAATCACACGTGTCCTGGTTGGGATAATATTAAATTCTGTCGCGTTTACTCACTTATGACTTAATTCCATTTTATTTATTATAGCACACTAGTAAGTAAATAATCACATAAATATTAATTCATTTGACTTTAAATTAAAATTTAATTCCTTTCTCATTATTTCTTGACCTAATTAAATTATGTGCCACTCGCTTAATTTAAATATTCAATCCAATTAAATATAATGTGTCACCCGCATAATTTAAATATTCAATGCAATTAATTATAAATATAAAACTACGGGGTATTACATACTTCCCCCCTTGTAAAGGAATTTCGTCCCCGAAATTAGGGTATACCTAGAATAAACATGTTTGGATACTTCTCACACATATCATCTACCGTTTCCCCCGTTAAATCGTCGACGTTGTGATGACCCCACCGAATACAAACCAAGGGTACCATCTTAGAACGCGGCTTATTCTCACTACGATATAGAATAGCAATCGATTTTTCCTCTTACGAGATATTAGGCTATAAATCAATCTCCTCTAATGGAAAATGCCAATAAGCCATCTCACTCTACTTATATTTTTTTCAACAACAATACAAGAAATACATCGTGAATCCTCTATAGATGCTCTGGCAAGGTGAGCTTATAAACTACCGACCCTACCTTCTCAAGGATTGTAAAAGGTCACACATATCTCGGTGCGTGCTCCCTTTCCTTTACGAACCTCGTTACCCCTTTCATAGGAGGCACTCGTAGCAATACATGGCCACCCACCTCTAAGTTTGCACGTCACATATTTGCATTTACATAACTCTTCTGTCTATCCTGAGCTATCCGTATGTGATCCCAGATCAACTCAATCTTAGCATAAGTATCTTGGATCATTTCAGGTCCAAGGAGTTTGTTGTCTCCCACCTCTAACCAACAAGCAGGCGAACAACAAGGTTTACCATATAAAGCCTCATAAGGCTCCATCACAATAGTAAACTGGTAGGAATTATGATACACGAATTCCACCAATGGAAGGTACTGCTAACAACCTCTTTTAAAATTAGGTATACACATTCGGAGCATGTCTTACAACATCTGATTCACATGATCGGTCATTCCATCAGTCTACGGATGGTAGGCCGTACTCAATCGCAATTCAATTCCCAAAGCCTCCTGGAAACTGTGTCAGAAATATGACTCAAAAATCTTGTCCCCACCCGAATGTTTTGCAAATCTCGACCCATGGGACTCAATCATAACAGCATGTCTCAAATCCCTATCATCTAGGACCATGGGTCTCCCATTGAAGCGTAAACCTACCTTGGAATTGATTGAGTAGGATTCCAATACCTCTGCTAATAACTATTTCATCTTGTCTTGGAGGAATTGATCCCTTACCTACGCTTTCACAACCCTCATCACAATCTCAGCTGTGATGGTTAGCATTGCCATACATACCCTGGTAATCAAATCGGGTTGACAAAGTTCACCCCAGTTAGCTTTTCACACTGCCGCCAATTCTGACGTGGTTCTTCGGCTCAACACGTCTGCCCCTACATTAGCCTTTCATGGGTCATACTGAATATCAAACTGATAGTCTTTCATGAATTTTTACCACCTATGTTATTGCGGATTAATATCTTTTTTTAGATATCGTAGTAACTTGCGATCTGTGAATAGATTGAATTTCTCCCCCACCAGATAATGCCTCCAAATCCTCAAGGACAAAACAACTGCAACCAGTTTCAATGCATGCATACGGTTCAACACATTTATTACCACGTACCCTTTATCCCGAACGATTTTGAAAATCGAACTAACCACGGAACCCATACACCCTGTATCATGTACATACCTATACGTACATTATAGACATAACATTTTTATCTCAAACTCATCCCCCGTATGCTCGGTGCGGTTATACGGTAAGGGTTTCTTAATCACCCCACTAATCGCTACTTCATTATCCTCAAGATTGACTACCTATCCGCTAGGGGTGTATAGTTTTCTCCAGTGTTTCCCATACTGCACTATCCGGCTCAACGGGCCTTATATCGTATAATAGCTCTTACCTCAAAAAATTTCTCCATGACATAGCATCCAACAAAGTCTCTCCATTCCCGATGTTTATTATGGTTTATGCATGGAATGCCATGCATTAGAAATCAAATCAAGAAATTTCCTCAATTCCCTATCACTTGGAATTGTCGGTTATCGAAATCCTTTGCCCTAAAGCACATTAACGGGATACCCAAAATCAGATCCCCAAGACATATAAGCCTAACCTTCTACTCCCACATCTCTACAGTAGTCTTACAATACGACACTAATATTATCACTAAGTTTTCACCGCTAAATCAATAACGAGTTAAATCTCTCCTCTCAGTGGTAAACCCGATATACCATGAATCATATCAATAAAATCCCTATGCACCGGGATCGACCATATCATCCAAAGTCTTCATTATGATATAGTACATATGCGTCTCGACTCTTTTTCAAGTGAAACCTCGCAATGAAATACCTCAAGTACTGAAACAACGAACACGATAGCCTTACTATAATAGTCCATTATCGCTTAACCCATCGCTAACCAGCTCATACCCAGGATAACATCATACTTGTATAATATCTCTCTAAAATGTGTCAATCTATAAAATATACCCTCTCAGTTTCCACACCCACTCCCCTATAGATGTGAATAAAGAGATCCCCGCTCCCCAACGGTACTTATATACACAATATTACTATTAAATATACATCCACTAAATCCATCTCACACGCGAATCTAGTACAAACCAAAATACAGTGACGTTCATATGTCCCGTACAAGTTATCCCATTTACCCATGGATAAAATTCATACTTGCGCCAATGCCTCTGGTTGTTTAAGTGGTTCCTGGATATAAAACTCACATCTAAACTTTCCCAAAAATTTGTAATTATTGCCCCTGTCAGGCTTCCTACTATTTTCCCTTATCACTCTGTGGATAAAATCGACGCATGTGGTCTTAATCTCTATATATAAACCGCTTCTCTATGGAAACCCCCTATCTCAAGCGACCTGGCCCTATTGGGGTTACCTTATGCTCTGACCCTGGTAACCTCGGCCCTGATGTCCTTTGTTCCCTTGGCCTTGTTTGCCCCATGGAACATGTTGCTGACCTTGTATAATTCACTGTCACTTGATCGGAAATACCTTTGATTTAAATCTTTTAAATAGGTCTCCCTGTCGAGAAATTCTCATGTGGTGCCCAATAACACTGGTACTCCCATTCTTACTCTCCAGTTTAGATTTTCTTATGCTCTTGGCTCCCTTCTCATAGATGCATCGATATTGACATTATAAAAGAATGGCATTGATGACAACGACACCAGTCATTCAAGCCGGATTCCCATAAATTCTTCTTATCCTACCCACGAGTCCATCATCAAACTTAAGGACTCTATTCTCTTTCGTAATCACCTCGTCAGGTACGAAGTTCAATAAACAAGCACATTCTTCCTTATACTCGACCCATGTTCTCCCCTCGTGTGATAAGTCTCGAAACTATCTTAGTATCTTTTCTTGAACAACAAATGAAAGGACTTATGGTCAAACTACACCCCAAATTCCTCAATACTTTAGAGTATAACTCTTCTCAGATGTGTCGACTAACTCCCATCGATACAACACTGTTCCTACGAGATTAAAAATCAGTCAAAATTTAATCGTGAGTGTCACTGCACTCCACCATACGTAAATACCTTTGGATGTTCTCTTTCCACTGGCTAGCTAATACATGCTCGCATTTGTTTCATGAAGTCTTGCGGATGGCTCTTCTGAAAATCCCTTCCAACTCTCTCCCATACTGACCGTATTGGGTAAGTCTAAATTGGCGATATAGCCTGCTGTGGCGGTATTTGGGGAACTATTAAGCTCTAGCGGTCATCAAAACATTATCTACTCGAGGAATAATAGTGGCGACTTCTACTGCAGCTACCATTTCCAGAATAGTTTGCGGACCTGGCTGAACCTCTCTTGTAATCCTTTTAACGACCCTCGCTACTCATCCTTCTCCTATTCGGCTTCCAAAACTTTACCAAACTCGAATAAAATTCACTTCCATTTTTCATAATAGAAGGAGAACGTACATCATAATATGAATGAACAGTCCTAAACACAGGGCTCTACATCAAAGAACGCTACGGTAGAAAACGTAATAAGACTGAACAGATCCTAAGGAATTTAAAACTTGATGCTCTGATACCATCTGTGACACCCCACTTATTAAAATAATGGGTGTCTAGCCCTCTACTAAAATAAAACAGGAATCTCATTTGGCTCATTCTTAGCATCACTGTCAAAATTAATTAATTACCAACCACCTATTATTAAATTAATTCGTGAGTCAATTTTAATCTTAATTAATAATACATCTCAAACAACAACTAATTAAATAACTAAAGTAAAACCACAGTAACAATATAAATTTGAAACAGAAGTCTATTACATGATAAAACCTTAAATGAATAAACCATCGGTTAAAATAATATCCATACAACAATTTCAAATAAAATAAACTGTCCAACGTAGGAAACATGCCTGAAAATGAAATCGAACATGTCTAGAATATGATGAAAGAAACGACTATAACAATATCCTACAACATCCACAAGTGTTGCAGCTCCGGTACCTGATAGAACAATCAATCTTAGCGTCCCCGTAGCTGGACACCTGAAGGGTTTTGAAAATAAATTTGATATGAGTCAGCGCCCAAAAAAAACTTTTAGAAAACATATTGCAAATAATTAAATTGCATCATTAATTATGTGCCCATTCTTTCATATTTCAAATTGGCGTCACACTCTCATGAGACATTACTCGCCTCTCATCTAAAGTGCGCACCTAATGTTACCTAGTTATGCTACCCGTGTAACTAGTCCTACGTCATCCTTAATTCTATACACTACCCCAACACTACATATTTTACCAAATTAATTTCAAATTTCAATTAATAATTATAATTCTCCATTATAATTTATTAATTTAATTCATTAACTATGACGAGTTAAATAAACATTATCCACTTCCAATTATAATCCTCGATTATAATTTCATATCAATAATTTTCACTAGTTATTATTCACATCCATTGATAGTTATAATCCTTCATTATAATCTATTAATATAAATTATTAACTATCACAAATTAATTTAATATTATTCACACTTAGTGTTTAATCCGTGTATATAATTCTTCACATTAATATACACAATATTCACATCATAATATGCACTTATACCCAGAGTTTAAAAATGATCCATTGTCCCTAAAATATTTTGTAATACACATTTGGTCTAATCATTTTTATTTTGTTCAAAAAAATCTCTCAAACAATCATTTAATCAATATTCTCTTATTTTTTAAAATTCGTGCTAGCGGGACCTTCCCACCCCCCACAACAAACAAACAAAAAAAAAACTTCCAGAGCTCCCACGACCCTCATCACCGCTCTTTTTTTTAGTGCTTTTATGCGGTGAGGGATTTTTTAGAACAAAATAAATATGTTTGTATTAAACGTGGAATACAAAATGTTCCAATGACTTTTTAATATATGCCCCTCTTAAAAAAATAGTATTAATTATTTTGTATGTCTCAAATTAAGATTCAATTATTTTATTTTGAATTGTTCCAAATTAAAAATTTGTTATTATTTTATAAAAATGTGTTTTTCTAGGTCATTAAGTATATTAGATACTCTTAATTTAATTTGGAACAAAGAGAGGATAAGATAAAATTAAAACTCACAAAATTCAAAACCAAAATTTTATAAATACAATTGTTCTTGATATATTGGTAAACACCAAACAATAAATGAAAACAAAATTGAGCATTGCTACAGCGACATGGGATTCCAACTTAAATTCGCGATCCGGGACACGTGTCCGGGTGTGATTGGAGCATTTGGAGTGGGACACACCATTTCAAGGTTTCCCCACTCAAAACGCACCGATCACACCCGGACACATGTCCGGGTCGCGAATTTAAGTCGGAATCTCCCAAGTATTTTCCAACAAAATTTGGAGGAAATGAAACCACACTATCTAATTAAGCAACCAAATTCCAAACCAACCATTGACGATCAACTCAGCTCTGGGTTTGTTTCCCAGAAATCGCCTGTTTGAATCCGTTCATGATCGGGAAGTCAAAAAGAAATATAAAAGCACCCTTAGTTTCGAGGTGCTTGCAAATATAAAATCACCCTTAATTAACAAAAAAAAAAAAAATCCAAAACACCTACATTATATAATACACCATAAATTACTCAACATTCAACAACGTAACCCCAAAACAGTTCCATCTGCGACTCGAATAGCCACACTACACCTCACCCCACTCTCCACTTTATGTGTAAAAACCCACAACACCCTCACCCTCCCCACCAGCTTCATCCTCGACCCAATCTCCATCGTTGGACCCACCCCCACCTCATCACGCGCCACCACACCCACCGGCGGCAAAGGGTAAGACTGCAAGGCAAATTTAGCCGACATGTGCTGGGTCCGTCCGGCGTCGATTTTGCCGGCGGGGATGAAGATGACGCCGACGGGTGTGCCGGCGTAGGTGAGCTGTAAGGAGCTGTCGAAGTGGGTGAAGGCGTCGCGGTTGGGGTTGGTGACGGTGACGAACTGGAAGAAGGTGAAGTTGACGGTGGAGTTTGTGACGGAGAAGGTGGGGAACTGGACGGCGTCGACCGCGATCTTGGGGGGTTTGGGTTTGAAGAGGAGGAAGTAAACGGCGACGGCGGCTAAGCTTAGGAAGATGAGGAAGGTGGAGGCTACTATGCATGAAGCTATGTTTGTGTGCCCACGTTTCGATCTGTTGGGCTGAGGGTGGGGGTGGGGGTGGGGGTTGGGGATGGGGTGGGGGTTGGGGATGGGCTGAGGCTGAGGGTGGGGGTGGGGGTGGGGGTTGGGGATGGGGTGGGGGTTGTTATTCATGGCTTAATTGTTTGGGAGTGAATTGGAATTTGGAATGTGGAGAGAGAGAGAGAGAGAGAGAGAGAGATTAAAGGTGGTGGTGGTGGAGAGGTGTCAGTAAGTTGGCTACTTTCACTTTGTGTGTGTGAGAGAAGACACGAAAAGAGGACATAATTGAGGAGAGTGTGAGCTCAAACAAGATACATCCACTAACTCCAAACTATCTTCTTTTTTTAAATAAGGATTAATTTAAGTATCATAAAATGTGAATTTTGGAATTGTAGATTAAGAGTTATAGATTTTTAAAGATTTGATGGGTTTTTTTACAAAAAAGGTGGTAGTTAACTATCAAAAATATTTTTGGAGTATGTTAAAATAGAATTTTGACACCATTGATTCAATCGTAGGAGCTCTTACATCATTGATCAAATCAATGTAACTTGTTACCTTTACTCTTAAAATGAATCGAAAATTTGAATAAGCTTAATAATACTCTTCATGTTATTCGTTTTAGGTTTGCATATACGTTATCATATTTTCTCTATCCTAAATCAATAATCGCTTTTATTTTTTGAACATAATCAATTAATCGAATTTTATGATAGTAAACGAGTTTTCATCTTTGTTATTGATTGAGTAAATTCTTATAAACCATTATTGTCAAATGGCGACTATTAATTTGGGATAAAGATAATATAATGTAAATATAAAATGTGTTGAATCTTAGGTTGGAAAAATATGTTACTTGACTAGGATTGACAAATTTTTCATTAAATAGGATAACTCCATATTCTTTGTCATTTTGGTTTGAAATATTGCAATTTTCTTTTAAGGTGTGTTAAACTTAGAGAATTGTGCAACTGGAAAATTAAAATATAAAGGGGAGAAAAATGGAGGAACATGACAAATGGCGCATGAAATCATTTTATTTTATTTTTAAAAAGAAGAAAAATGTTGGGTTGGAAAACTAATGCCAATCGAATGCAATTTTCCTAGGCATTTAGGTAAAAATCTGATCATTTTAGATCAAATTTTGTGTTGCAAAATGTTTTTTTTACCTATTTTGAATAATGAATTTGATTGCCTTTGTCCGAGAAAAATATGCTAAAATGTAATTTACTCATTAGATTGAAGATAAGTTGTACAAATATGTGATTCAAATGAGTAATGAGTCATAAATAGATAAAATTTATTATTGACTATAAATTATGTGGATCATCATCATCATCATCATCATTATCATCCTTGCCTTAATTCCATCATATGGGTCGGTCACATGGATTCTTATTTTTCATTCTAATTTATTATATGCAATATTATTATTTAAGTTTAATTCCTTAATATCTCTTCTAATAATTTCCTCCCACGATAGCTTAGGGCGATCATTTTCTCTTTTACCTGCTATTTTTAATAATCTTTCTCTTGTTATAGGTACATCTACTAGTCTACACAACACATGTCCGTACCACCTAAGTCTAGTTTCTCTTAATTTATCGCTAATGGAAGCAACTCCTAACTTTTCTCTCACGTACTAATTTTTTATTTTGTCCTTTCTAATAATTCTTATCATCCATTGGAGCATCCTTATCTCACTAATATGAAGACTTTGTTCATATTTTTTTTTAAAGTCCAACACTCCGCTCCATATAGGGTCGTTGCCCTAACAATTGTTCTATAAAAATTTTCTTTTAATTTATTAGTATCCTCTTATCGCATAACACCCCTTTTACTTGTCTCCATTTCATCCAACCAGTTGATATTCTACTTTGTAATATCCTCATCAATAGTCTTATTACTTTATAACACTGACCCTAAATAACGAAATTTATTAGTTTGATTTATCATTTTTTCTTCAATCTTTAACATCATGTTATTCGACGTCTCATTATTAAATTTACATTTCATAAATTTCATTTTATTTCTACTGATTTTTAGTCCTTTAGACTAAGATTTTTCTCCACATATCTACTATCATCGTTAAGCCCTCCAAATATAATTGTATGGATAAAACTATTACAAATAAGTAATATAACCTTTTTAAATATCAAATGAAATAGAGATAACACCAACTTTCACAATATTGTTGAAACAAGATTAGAATAATGTTATGCTTGCAAATCTTTCCCAATAACTTTTTAAGTACTTTGATAACGACTGTTGAATTCGAGAACATTTTAGCAAGATAATGACGAACAAAGAGTGAAAGCCCCATCTTTGATTTGGTTCGTTTTTATGGATATAGTAACTTTAAAAAAGTAATTGAGTGAGACATACGTTTGGCATAATTGCATTACAAGTCTATTAAGTTCTAAGTCGGTGTTAGAAAACAAAATGAGGCCCACAATCACCTTTACCTACCATTGTTTGAGTAGCTTGGATTACCATAAATTTGATCGAACTTCAAACATGCAACTTGAATTTTGTAAAAAGAAACATGCAACCTGAATCTATTCAGCAGCTTGAAATTAAAGATAACTGCTGCATAATTACTTTAGAGGGAATAACAAATAAAACAGTCTATAAAGTATAAATAAAGAGGTTAAAGATATGTGAAAAGGTAACAGGTTAAGACCACCTAAAATGGCCCTACTAAGGTAGCAATGGCTTTGGGTTGAGCCAATTCTTATCACGTATGCGCCTCTCAACCCATCTCCAGTATGTCGTGTATTTCATGTTTACCGTGTCACATCTTATCGGGTTTGTATCGCCTTAAAGCCGCACATTAATGAGCCGTGTAGTGTATTTTTACTTAATGACTAAACTCATACTTTTGCCTGAATTTGTTAAGGCTCCATCAAATCCCACTAAAAACATGTGGGTAATGTTGTGTTGTTGAGTTGTGTTGCATTTTGCCAAACTAATATACGGTTCGTTCTTGTCGGGTTAAAAGACATAACAAATCAGCAGACAGTTATCGAGCTTAACAAGTCTTATCGAGTGGAAGCAGATCAACATTCGATCCGTTCATTGATTAGCGGATCAACGCTAAATGGAGTGGACAACCCAAACACGATAAGGAATCTGATAAAATCGTGTCAACCCGTGTCGTGTCTCATTGTGTTGAGAGCAAAATCCTTCATCAGAATGCTAAGTTACAATAAATACAAAAAAGTACCATAGATCGACAAGAGTACGCTCCCTTTGCAAATAAATCATCCTGCAGTCAAAATACCTCATAAACTTGGAACAAATATACAAATTTACAAAACTAAAGCAGCTCTTCCTCTCCTGCAACGTCCACATCAAATGCACATATTCTCCATGAACACTAATGTCATACACAAATTCAGAAACTAATCCAAAAAATACCATGAAAATAAGAATCTTAATCTGAAAAAATAAAATAAAATAAGTCAAGGTATAACTTGTTTTCAACCTCTAAAAGTCATTTCCAGTGAACTGCTGAAAGGAATTTGAACAAACAAACGGAAAATCGTTCTCGGGATTGAAGCAAGTGCCCAAACGATCCACCCATGCATGCATGTGTACGCGCTCGGACACATGTACATATACACAAATACATACATATAATTATTTATTAATAACAATTTTCTCGAGAGGACGTTATTTGCAAATATCATCAAGACGACGATCCATAATCTGCGAAACAGATTCAAGAAACACAGCCTCACTTGTACCGGGTAGCACAGAATCCACAGCAGCTTGGACAATCTCCTCAATCACGGATTCTTTCTTCAAGGTTTCCCTGCACATTATGCTTCCAATTGCAAACGGGGTGAGCCCTCTTTCCACGCCTTTTTTCAGAAGCATAGTGGAGATGCGGAGCGTGCGTGCACATTCTAGAGGTAGGTCCCACCCATAGAATTTGAGTAGCGCAATGTCTTCCTCGGCGTCCAATGAGTTTATGTACTTGATGGTTTCAGGACTGTATGGCTGACGAGCTTGTGGCCAGTAGAGCCAGTCAAATGTGCAATCTTCATACTGTGGCCAGAAAAGAAATTCTTTTAGGAATGATCAAGCTTGGATTGTTTAACCAGCACATGGAAAGTGAACATTTGATGAACACAAAATTATAAATCCATATCAGCTTATAGCAGAAACTTCCATTGAATAGCAATTCTAAATCAACTCTACTTGCAAGAGAACCAAAAATAGCTTAGACACTTGATGATAATAACGTATTTGCCAGAGGCTAATCTCCTAGTGTAAACTGTTTGATAGAAGAGGGTGGAATTAATTTCCGAGTCATTGGTTTCATGGAATTCAATTCTTTGGGGACCCCCCCCCCCCCCCCCCCCCTCTCCAAAGAATTGAATTCCATGGCAAATCAGTTTTTTGTGCTTTAGGTGTTAGTACCCTGGTGTAAGTTGGATTATTTTTCAAGGCAAATAAGTGCTATCAAACGCAAACGCAACTAAAAGCTGGAAAATGATAAATATTTCTTATTTGTCATTGCAAATATTGCTATCAAATGGACTCTAAGAGAAATAAAAAAAGGTTCAAAAGAATTTTCTTTTGTGTGGGGGTTAAGGCTAGACGACATCTGCCTCTCCCCCAGCAGTTAAGCGGGAGAGCCTTGTGCACTGGGTATAGTTACTACAGTAGTTTAAAGGGGGGTTATTCTAATACATCAGTAACGAATTCTCATGGTAGACTTGGCAACGGGATGTGACGTGTTATAATATCAGGTTTGTGGCAAAATTGTTCCACCCATACCTATTTGTTAAAAGTCGCGCATAATTTGTGCCATGTTTGTGTTGTGTATTGATGGGTTTGTCTCACCTATTTGTGCCAGCGTGATGCTGGTTAACCCATTATGACCCAAAACCATCTGTGGGTCAACCCATTAACGGATAATTTCTGGTGATTCGTGTTGTGCTATTGTGTCGTGTAGCATTTTGTAGTGCTTCGAGAAAGTACAATGAACAAGTGCAATGACTTCAAAGGGAAAATTAATGAAAAATTCTTTCACGGATGGTGTATATTTCTTGTTTCTATTTTCTACATAACGACAATCCTTTTAGAAAGAAGGGTTGCTAAGGGTACCATCAGAATTACTTTTTACCACCACATGCATTAGTATTAAAACATGATATGCAATCACTCTTCCTCGAATACAATGGAAAACTATTTCTTTCTGTATCCTATGAAACGAAGTGGGAAAAGGGAGGAATTTTGAAGAAAGAAGCATAAAGATTGTTGAACTAAAAAAATGACATTCAAGTACTCCCCTTGGTTCTTGGAACCAAATGTGTAGGCCTGATTTGTCGTGTTTGTATAAATAACAAACATATAAAATGTTGTTGAAAATGAAGTAATATACTTTCTTCTCTTTGTGACCCAACTCTTTAATTTGTATACCTCTTATAAATGGCTGCACCACCATGATTTTAAGCCGTGCTTGCAAATTTATTTTTTGCAACAAGTTAAACCTAAATAAAAAGTCATCTTTTCTAGGTGTTTAAATCTATACACCAAAGAAGCAACAGCAAAAGGTACAAAACAGAAAAAGGTACACATTTCGAGTATTTAACACACCTTTTTTCTTCTTGTTTTTTTCGGACAAATTACCCTAAAAAGTAAAGGACTTTGTTTGGGGGAGGGGGTTGATGTAATGTTTTATATAATAAAATCTTTGGAGGCAAGATATACACGATGGGCATTCAAGACAAATAGATCCAGACCTAGTAGGAGTTAAAAGCATGTATGAAGTTGCACCAAACAAAGAAATTAAGCAAAATTGAAGAAGAATACTTACACTCTCAGGCAAGCAGTAGCCATGATCGATCGGAATCAGCACAGTTCGGCCATGTTCACCTTTGCCCACCAATATATTTCCAGCATGCCGATCCGCATTTGCCATCCTTATATCCAACACCGAGATTTTATGCACCTCCTCGACTGGAAATGCACTAGGACCCATATCCTCACAACTTCCACTATTCTCCATGAACATCTGCAATGACCCGAGCTTATCGGTTACACTCCCCGAATGATTAAACCCTTTGTGCAAGCAATTCACCAAAACCGTAGCTGGGACCCCAGCAAAACCGTCGCCATCACCGAAAAATGAACGGTGCCCAGTTTTCGGATGATCCAAAATATAAGCAGCAACTTCCCTTAACGCCCCTTCTCCAACTACTGTCCCCTTTTTCAACCCTTCACCATCAACCGAAATGGGCAACCCTCTAGGGTTGTTTCGAGCCATGGGTTCCTCATCAATTGGCTTGAAAACAGCGATATACTTATTACCCGATGCATTTAGCATAAAATACGCTCCCCCTGTACCCTCAGAAGACATGATTGGATAATTCCCTCCATCTAATCCTTCAAGGGTTGAGTTAATCAAATCACGAATAGCCGAAGACAACTCGATCTTTGGATTAACAATTATGGGTTCCACCCAAAACTCTCTGTCGGGAGGTTTTTTGTGAACAATGTTATTATTCACTGATTCATTCACGGACCCTCTTTCCCTATCCACTTCATTATCTCTCTTATCATCCGACTGAGACGCCACAATAGACAATTCGTAACTCTTCTCCACGGGTTTAGCTCTAATCTTTGAAGATTTCCGAACAAACAAGTGAATCACGGCGTCATTATTCTTACATATATCGTTTATGAGTCGTTGATCCTCGAGCCGCTCCCCATTACATATCACTTCTTGATCATTAAGATCAACTAACCCTCTCTTCTTCTTCTTAGCAATCTGCCGTTTGACATAACCAACATCGCGATTCCTCTCAACATGAAACGTGAAATCTTTCCCACAAGAAGTCTTAACGTTAATGACTTGGAGATCTGAAAGACGAATAACCAAATGCACAACATTTCCTTCTTCAACCCCATAATCCCGAACCAAAGAATTACTCCTAGCCAATTCGCGCCCCCCACAAACCAACTTTTGATTCTTCGCAACAAACCCTTTAAAGTTTTGAATACGAAGCTTCACAGACTCAATCGAATCCGACTCCAATACGCGCATTGGCACCTTTGACCCCGACATCGCCACGTATATGAAAATCGACTCGCTGGTCTCCTGGCTACGTAAAATTGGGGAAAGCAAGCCCTCATCGCGATTCGGATTAATCGTGACAACACCAGCCGACGACATTGTTCAATTCGAAAATCCAATCAATCTCAACCCTAAAACCTTAAAAATGAAAAAAATTACCTAAAAATCCCCCGAAACCCTAATGCACATGATCATACATAGTACATACAATTTTCTACACTCAGATCTAACTGTACAAATCAAAACCCACACACCCACAAACAAATTAAACCCCTAAAGATTCATTTTTGATAACAAACAACAGAAATAAAAACCAATTCAAGCAACAAAACCCTAACTTTCCCAAGAAAGCTGCGGATTATGAGCCGAAAAGTGATTACCCTATAAAAACATGAAATTTTGAGAAATTAAGATATGGGTTTTGTTTTTCATGGAAAAATACGAAATGGGTATGTTTTGTTTTTGTGAAATTTGGAGGATTAAAGGGGGGGATTCTTACCCAGGAGCAAGAACCAAAGAGGAAGGAGGCGATTAGTTGGCGATTAATTGGAGTGAGCTCCGGGTTTCTAGGGTTTGAATTGAACAGAGAGGTTTTTGTTGACGATTTTTGTGGTGTTGGTTTTGTTGGTAGGGAATGAGGGAGAAAAAGGAAGAGTAGAAACGCGCTTTGGACGTGGGCTAGAGTTGAATAATGACTAACGGATAAAGTTCCGTTTCTTTCATTGTTTTATTTATTGTTTAATAAATATAAAATATCAGGTATTGCAACATAATTCAACAAGGGCTGGCTGTAAAGTAATACCACTAAGTGAGAATATGTGTGTTCAATACAACGGTTCAACTTTCAATAAACTTAGGACGTGAATAGGTTTAAATGTTGAGAAATCTCGTTATTCGCAAATAGTGATTTCAAAAAAAAAATTATGATATCAAATTTAATTATGCTGAAACGATTTTTTAATTAATTTTATTTTATTTATCCTAAACATGCATCTGTGAGTAAAATAAATCATGCAAATATGACACGATCAATATGAGGAAAAAATCTCTTTCGCGCAAAACCTTTTATTTTATTATAAATTGTAAATCGCAACTTACACGGATTACAATGAAATCTGCAATTGATCAACATGCTGAAAATCTACAAGAACCATAATTCTAAATCAACAAGGAGAACCCTCAAGTCATCCCAATAACTGCAGTCGTCGCCGTTAACTCAGTACCTCTCTCAAGTGATATCTAGAGCCATGGAGTGCCTCTCCACAATGTGTATGCAAATAGATACAAACAATCTAGGCTTCTAAACTAATTCATAATAATTATATGCAAGGATGCTTTGTTTGTGAATTAAAAAGTGTTTTGACACACAAAACTTGAAGAACTTTTGAACAGAATATGCAGTATCGTTTTCGTCAAAAGTCTTGAGAACAAGTGAAGTACGAACATGTATTTGTACTAATAAAAAATTCCTTAAAGCGACGGCTCGTTCGAACGAAAATGGACGTCGCTCGAATGAGAAACACGTGTCGCTTGAGCGACACTTCACGCGATGGGGCTTTGTCGTTTGAACGACCCTTAGCGTTGCTCAAATGACGCAAGTGACAAAAAAACATCCGTCACAATACTTAGCCAATTCTACTGTAGGAAAACCATAACAGTTTTGAACAAAAATAGTTCTGCTAAACAAAAACTTTTATAAAAAATTTATAAATGAGTTTTATAAAAAAAACAGTTTATAATAATTTATTTTTTGCAAACAAAAAAATCATGTTTGAATTTTTTATGAAAAACGAAAATCCCATATAAATTCCATGAATTAAGTTAAACTCTAAATTCATTTTATACCTTTCAGGATGTCGGGAAGTCTTCAAACTTTGGAGAACTTTGTATTCGGTTCGTCTTGACATTGTGTGACGATGTGTAACGGTATACGCCAAACTAGGCTAAAGTTATGCTATAAACATTGTTGAAAAATATGTTCTTACAAATCTCCCATTTTGGCTATGCCAGTACAAAACAAACAAAATGTCCTAAATACCAAATTAAAATTAAAGCTCTCATATTACAAAGTTACTAATACCCTTCCCAACTCTAGAAAAACGGAACGATATAGTTTCTTCGTCGTCAAAAACTTTATCTTCTCTTTTCCAAACATGTCTGCATTCGTATATTTGAGCATTCCGCAATTAGGTATCGACACACATAAGACAACAAACAAATACCTTCGTGACGCATCGAGTTTGATATGAGATAAACATAAATCAAAGTATCAATGAGATAGGCATAAATCATATATCAAATCAAATCAAGTCTCCCCCATAATTCAAAATCTAAAACTCCCCCATGAATCATACTCATAAAAAAAACTCCATTTTAATTTGCTCCCCCCTTTGTTTTTTTATCGAAATAGACAAAACGACGAAGAAGTAAAATAATAAGTATTACGAACAAGGCATCACGACTACAAAACACACCAACTATTTTTGAAATTTTCAATTTTTTTTCAAAAAAATGACATATTACAAAAATATCATACAAACAACCACAACACGCGACACAAAATACATAAGTCGTACAAACTAGAATAGTATAAGTCGTACACACTAGAATAGTATCGATGTGTGGAATGGAATGAAGGGGTGTGAACTAAAACAAATGAATTATAACCCAAACACTTGAAAATGTTCAAGAAGATCTAATCAAGCTCTAAACTTCTCAAAACTAAGCATCAGCCTATCGTGAAAAAAAAATTTGAACTTAATTGAACAAAACAAACACAATGCACACAAGGCTAGAATTTTAATTGTTATACAAATCAATAGCATCATGACAAAATAAGCTCAACTAGGATACATTGTCATTGTGCAAACCCGATGATATTTCCATCCCAACTCCCTCAAAATATATCTTTCTTTTTCTTTTGAATGAATATATCAAACTTTAACAAATTCGCCCATGCTTGGGAAGAGAAGAGTTTACTTGGGAAGGAGAAGAACTAAGAGCCAAGGGTCACCACCACCAACCACCACCGGAGGTTGACCGGAGAAGGGAGAACCACCTGAGATATACTACACCAAAGGATCAAACCTTCATTAGAGGCAAGTGTTTGATAATGGCAATCTAAGTTTGTATATTGTCCATGTTAGAATAGTTATTAAAAGAGATGATTTTTCATGTTTGGAAGAAATAATGGAGTTGTTAAATGGATTTCTGGAAACTGAAAATATATAGGAATCAAACTCATGTTGTAGGTAGTTAGTAATCCACGAAATAATCATGAATCTGTTGAAGAAATTATGAAAACCATTGATGTGTTCTTGAAGATATTATGTTGATAATTTTCTGGAAAAAGTGGATATAAACATGCTTTTAATTCGATATCTTGATGATTCTAGGATGTTTGGATGATTAGAAATCATTTATATATGTTGGTATATCATGTAGTAAGGATTATAAGTCATTTAGGATGTTAATATGAAGGTTTGAATGATCTAAAATGGCTAAACCCGTAGTTGCAGAAATGCAGAAAAATTGGGTTGTTACCTGAGTGATCGATCGATCGACTCCCTGCCTTCGATTCATCGACCTCCCAAGGATTGTTAAAGTTGTTTCTTTTTAATGTTGATTCTTATCCCAAACCTTTGGTAGATCTTTGTTGATTATTAATTGGATATTATAGGACTTATATAAGATCAGTAAGCCCTAGATAAGATTTTAATTAATTTGATTGGGATTTAATTGATGAAAATAATGATAATTAATTTAAAGGAATTTCGATTGCTAGATTCATTTATTGGGTTCTAATTGGTATGAATGAGGATTTAAGATAGGACCAGTAGGGGTGATTGAATATAACACCTAGGTATCCTTAAGTTTACAAGGGGGTTTAATCCTAAGTGAAAGAAGATGTGTTTATAAGAGATTTGAAACTATCGATTTTAACCCTAATTAAAGAGAGAGTTTAATTTGTAGTACTTCGGGAAAGATGACGATATGGACCAGTAGGATATTAGTGATTTCTTACTGAATATATGTTGAGGAAAAACCTATTTGAACCTTGAATATTGAGTTAGGCTCGGGGATAATTAAATTAAGAAGTAAAGTTATGATATTTTAATACGTGGGATTTAAAGAGATATAATGCTACGCATGGGAATCATCTAAGGGTAATATGAGTACCTTGTTGATAGTATATTATAGGTATGATAATGCCTATTTAATTGATTGATGATTATGTGTATGACATACCTAGCTTACTTGCTATCGATGGGAGGTTTGCACGTGAGGGCAGTCATATCCTGATGAATCCATGGGATCTTTGATTTGTCGCTCAAGAACATAGGTCTATGAAATACTTATCGGGGAGTTGATAAGTCCGCTGACTGTGGGAACGTAGGTATTTGTGTGACCCATGGATACGAGAACTATGTCCGCCTCCAATTTATTTGTTGATGTTTGTGGTTCGAGGAATCCTTACCGAACCCTTAGTCCCCTATTCGGCGACCAGCGATAATGGAACGTGATAGCAGAGTAATGCATGCACTGCAGCTGTGACTCGGGGTGTCGTATTTATATGTATATATATATATATATATAATGAATTTTATGAATGTGTATATAGTGGTTAAATTATCTACTGTGTGATAATTGTAGATGACGATCAATAGAGAAAAAGAATTGAATTAAGTTAATGGATATTTATTCTGATAGATTTGAAAAGCTTAACTCATTTTAATGAGAAGCGATTCATGTTAATGAGAAATGTATATGAATAATTATATTGCGTATGGTATGGGACATACGGGGTTATGATATGGGATGGAATCATATTATGGAATTTAGTGAAGAGGAACCATTAACTAGGAGGTTAATAGGAAACGTTAAGTGTGACTCTAATTGAGAGGTGAGAATAGCAAGTGAGAGTTGGATACTAACATGTACATAATAAATACTTTATTGCACTTGTTAAATACTTACTGTTTTCAAAATCATTTTCACAATCGGGCTCTGACCCGTTTCCTTGCATATTTTCTTTTCTATTGTATCTTCTATATCAGGTGTCCAGCAGCAGGGCGCAAACCTTAGAGGATTATGACAAGATATGGATCTATGGAGTTTTGCTTAGACGTCTATTTTCATTTGATTCACAGTATTCTTATAGTTAGGGCATGTCACCCAAAGGATTTCAGTTATCACTTTCTATCGGAGTCATATACTATTGTGTTCGTGTCAATTTAATACATTTAATATTGTTGGGATTACTGTATTAAGAAATTGTTTGGGAATGTTTATTCCAATTGCATTTAAATTCTTTTGTGTTATCTGTTCTGTTATTAGTGTTGTAGAATAATATGTGTTGTGTTATTCGTAAACTAAAAATGGATTTTGTTGAATTAAAATTTGGAAAGTTTTTAACACCAGCTTAATTAGGTATTGGGTGATTAGTTAATGTTTTCGACAGTGATGCTAAGAATGAGCCAACTGTATATTCTGTTTTAATTTGGTATGGGACTAGCCACCCGGTATTTAATTAGGCGGGGTGTTACAGGTGGTATCAGAGCTTACTAGTGTCCTTTAGGGTCTGTACGGCTTACTATGTTTTCAGCTTAGCGTTCATTGATGTAGAGACCTATGTTTAGGATTGTTGATCTCTTTGATAAGATTTCGTATATATTAGTGAATCTTATTTGCGTTCGTAGAAGAAGTATGGCAGATGAGGGCCATTGGACGGATAACAGAGGTCGTACTTAGGAGGTTATGAAGTATGTTCGAGTATGATGACCGTAGTAGAGGTCACCCCTATTATAGAAAATTGAGGAGAGTCTTCAGTAGAAGTTCTTGAAAAGCGAGAATTGTGCGTGTTACCTAACGAAGGCAATATATTCAAAGGCTTGGGCATATAGTTGAGTGTGGTTGACTAGAACTGAAAATTGGGGTAAAATTTTTCTTGACTCATCGGAACAAAGTTATAATAGTGGGAGTCAACAATCACCGCTCACGAATGAGGGTATGTTTTCTATCTAAGAAGTTATGAGGCGCACATTGATATTTGTAGCAATTAATATTGTATGGGCAAAAGGGTTGCTAAACTTATCCTGTAGCACTGTTACTTACGTAGACTCACTGAGGGGTTGTGGGACACCTATATTTTTCATGTCATCACGTGGGTTTGATTTTTATCATGGAATTACTTACTTTAGGCATGTCCGATCATGATGTGACTATTGACGTGGATTGATTTGTGGTATTTGAGAGCGTATAGCCAGCATCTTGTCTTTAATAAGAGAGTAGATGAGTAGAATTTTATTTGAAATCGATAAAACCTATAGAGAGGTTATAAACTATTGACTAAGGACCTGAGGAGTTTTGATGACCGACCACTTTAGGTAGTAGTGTATTGGGGGGGTTCCTTGTTTGGATTTAGCTTGCGAGACACCCCACGCATGAAACTAACAAACGTTGGGAGTCGAAATAAGTTAGGTCTTTAGGATATGAGTTTATAACCTTTGTGATAAATTTTATAATGAAAGATATACGATAGGGTGTATGGGCGCCCTAGATGGGTGGATTGTAGTAGTTTTCATAATTGTGAAACTGTAAGAAGTTGTGACTTCAGAATTTATTTGTTTAATAAGTGAGGATCATTTTTCCCAAACTTTGTCACGAGGATGGTATAGGGAAGATTGTGTAAAGTTTACATTTGATTCAGTTGGAACTATATGGTGAGGCTTGGCGTATAACATCAATGGGGATTTCGTTAATGTATTGTATAGGCGGCACGACATAGATTACTTGCGATGTGAGATTTATATTCATAGTTGACCTTACCTGTATGATTTGTCTTTTTGAATTTCAGGACGAAATTCTGTTATAAGGGGGGAAGTATGTAATACCGCGTGATTTTAATGACTTTTAAAATGGATTATATTTTAAATTAATGGATTAAGTGGATTTTACTATAAATTAATTCATTTGGGTTTTATCCGAATTGTGGATATTAAAATGAATGATTCTGTATATTACTTAAAGATATTTAGTTAATATATGAATGTGATGTTATTGTTATTGCGGTGAGTTATTTATTCCGTAATTTGAATTTTTAGTCGGATGCGGTATGGGACGTGTCGGGACTAATTTGTTAAATAAAAAAGGAAACTTATTTTTACATCAACCTTATAGTCGTTTCGACTGCGTCATTGCGTCCGGAAGGGTTGAAATAGTCAGAAAAGTCTATTTGGATGTTGGTTTTGGGTCTCGGGTCATTTGGAAATGGAAAGACAACCCAAAAGGGCATTTTGGTTATTTTTACAAGGGGGTGAATAGTGATTTCGAATTTTGTCTTATTATAAGTATTTGGAGATTAGTGTACGTAGGTTCATTTCATCTCTTCTACACAAAATTGAGAAGTCATATTCCTAGCGAGAGTGAAAGGTTGCTTCGGAAGAGAAGAGTTTACTTGGGAAGGAGAAGAACTAAGAACCAAGGGTCACCACCACCAACCACAATCGGAGGTTGACCGGAGAAGGGAGAACCACCTTAAGTTATATTACACCAAAGGACCAGACCTTCATCAGAGGCAAGTGTTTGATAATGGCAATCTAAGTTTGTATATTGTCCATGTTAGAATAGTTATTAAAAGAGATGATTTTTCATGTTTGGAAGAAATAATGGAGTTGTTAAATGGATTTCTGGAAACTGAAAATATATAGGAATCAAACTCATGTTGTAGGTAGTTAGTAATACACGAAATAATCATGAATCTGTTGAAGAAATTATGAAAACCATTGATGTGTTCTTGAAGATATTATGTTGATAATTTTCTGGAAAAAGTGGATATAAACATGCTTTTAATTCGATCTCTTGATGATTTTAGGATGTTTAGACGATTAGAAGTCATTTATATATGTTGGTATATCATGTAGTAAGGATCATAAGTCATTTGGGATGTTAATATGAAGGTTTGAATGATCTAAAATGGCTAAACCCGTAGTTGCAGAAATGCAGAAAAATTGGGCTGTTACCTGAGTGATCGATCGATCGACCCCCTGCCTTCGATCGATCGACCCCCTGCCTTCGATCGATCGACCTCCCCAGGATTGTTAAAGTTGTTTCTTTTTAATGTTTATTCTTATCCCAAACCTTTGGTAGATCTTTGGTGATTATTAATTGGATATTATGGGACTTATATAAGATCAGTAAGCCCTAGATAAGATTTGAATTAATTTGATTGGGATTTAATTGATGAAAATAATGATAATTAATTTAAAGGAATTTCGGTTGCTAGATTCATTTGTTGGATTCTAATTGGTATGAATGAGGATTTAAGATAGGACCAGTAGGGGGTGATTGAATATAACACCTTGGTATCCTTAAGTTTACAAGTGGGTTTAATCCTAAGTGAAAGAAGATGTGTTTATAAGAGATTTGAAACTATCAGTTTTAACCCTAATTAAAGGGAGAGTTTAATTTGTAGTACTTCGGGAAAGATGACGATATGGACCAGTAGAATATTAGTGATTTCTTACTGAATATATGTTGAGGAAAAACCTATTTGAACCTTAAATATTGAGTGAGGCTCGGGGATAATTAAATTAAGAAGTAAAGTTATGATATTTTAATACGTGGGATTTAAAGAGATATAATACTACGTATGGGAATCATCTAAGGGTAATATGAGTACCTTGTTGATAGTATATTATAGGTATGATAATGCCTATTTAATTGATTGATGATTATGTGTATGACATACCTAGCTTACTTGCTATAGACGGGAGGTTTTCGCGTGAGGGCAGTCATATCCTGATGAATTCATGGGATCTTTGATTTGTCGCTCAAGAATATAGGTCTATGAAAGACTTATCGGGGAGTTGATAAGTCCACTGACTGTGGGAACGTAGGTATGTGCGTGACCCATGGATACGAGAACTATGTTCGCCTCCAATTTGTTTGTTGATGTTTGTGGTTCGAGGAATCCTTACTGAACCCTTAGTCTCCTATTCGGCGACCAGCGATAATGGGACGCGATAGAAGAGTAATGCATGCACCGCAGCTGTGACTCGGGGTGCCGTATTATATATGTATATATATATATATAATGAATTGTATGAATGTGTATATAGTGGTTAAGTTATCTACTGTGTGATAATTGTAGATGATGATCAATAGAGAAAAAGAATTGAATTAAGTTCATGGATGTTTATTCTGATAGATTTGAAAAGCTTAACTCATTTTAATGAGAAGCGATTCATGTTAATGAGAAATGTATATGAATAATTATATTACGTATGGTATGGTACATACGGGGTTATGATATGGAATGGAATCATATTATGGAATTTAGTTAAGAGGAACCATTAACTAAGAGGTTAATAGGAAACGTGAAGTGTGCACTCTAATTGAGAGGTGAGAATAGCAAGTAAGAGTTGGATACTAACATGTACATAATAAATGCTTTATTGCACTTATTAAATACTTGTTGTTTCAAAATCATTTTCACAATTGGGCTCTGACCCGTTTCCTTGCATATTTTCTTTTCAATTGTATCTTCTATATCAGGTATCCAGCAGCAGGGATGCAAACCTTAGCGGATTATGACAAGCTATGGAGCTATGGAGTTTTGTTTAGACGTCTATTTTCATTTGATTCACAGTATTCTTATAGTTAGGGCATGTTGCCCGAAGGATTTCAGTTATCACTTTCTATCGGAGTTATATACTATTGTGTTCGTGTCAATTTAATACATTTAATATTATTGGGATTACTGTATTGAGAAATTATTTGGGAATGTTTATTCCAATTGCATTTAAATTCTTTTGTGTTATCTGTTCTGTTATTAGTGTTATTGAATAATATGTGTTGTGTTATTCATAAACTAAAAATGGATTTTGTTGAATTAAAATTTGGAAAGTTTTTAACACCAGCTTAATTGGGTATTGGGTGATTAGTTAATGTTTTCGACAGTGATGCTAAGAATGAGCCAACTGTATATTCTGTTTTAATTTGGTATGGTACTAGCCACCCGGTATTTAATTAGGCGGGGTGTTACAGAACAGTAAACAAGATATAACGCAACAATTTAGCGTAACTCGCTCTGATACCAATTTTAAATTGCCCGTTACTCACAAAGGGTGATTTCAACAAAAAATTGCGACACCAATTTTAATTAAGTTGGAACGACTTCTCAATTGATTCTATCTTGCTTACCCGAAACATGCTTATGTGAGTTAAACAAATGAAACAGACTACGCAAATACGACACGGTCAATATGAGGGGAAAAAATCTTTCAGGTAAAACCTTTCATTTCACTATAAACTGTAAATTGCTTCTTACACGGATTACATTGAAATCTGCAATGGATCAACATGCAGAAAATCCACAAGAACCGCTGATCTAAATCAACAAGGAGAACCCTCAAGTCGTCCCAATGACCGCAGTCATCGTCGTCAGCCCAGTACCTCTCTCAAGTGATACCAAGTCAGCCATAGAGTACCTCTCCACAAGGTGTATGCAAATATATACAAACAATCTTGGGTTCTAAACTAATTCTCAAAGATCATATTCAAGGATGCTTTGTTTGTGAATTGAAAAGTGTTTTGACACACAAAACTTAAAGAACTTTTGAACAAATAATGCAGTATCATTTTCGTCAAAAGTCTTGAGAACAAGTGAACCACGAACATGTATTTATACTAATAAAAAATTCCTTAAAGCGACGGCTCGTTCGAACGAAAAGGGATGTCGCTCAAATGAGAAACACGTGTCACTTGAGCGACAATTCACGCGACAGGGCTTTGTCACTTAAACAACCCTTAGCGTCGCTCGAACGACGAAAGTGACAAAAAAACTTTCGCCTCAATACTTAGCCAATTCTGCCGTAGGAAAACCATAACAGTTTTGAACGAAAAACAATTCATGAAAAATAGTACTGCTAAACAAAAACTCTTATAAAAATTTTATAAATGAGTTTTATAAAAAACAGTATAATTTCTTTTTCGCAAACAAAAAAATCTTGTTCGAGTTTTTATGAAAACAAACATCCCATATATAATTTCATGAATTAAGTTGAACTCTAAATTCATTTTATACATTTTGGGCTGTCAGGAAGTCTTCAAACTTTGGAGAACTTTGTGTTCGGATCGTCTTGACATTGTGTGACGATGTGTAACGGTATACACCAAACTAGTTGTAACACCCCACTAAATTCTGTCGTCGGCCGCCACCAAAATTAAGTCGGGCGTTAGTAAATTAAATATCATCCTTATCATGTGACAGATATGAGACATCTAAAATTTTAATCTACAAAATAAATGATTTAAATCAATCCCAAGTATCAAGAACATCCAACTGATTTTACACCAATGTGTGATAAAATCTATCACATGCAATCTCCGAATATCTCAATTATTAAATAAATAAAGTCCAGCAGAAGTCTTAGAACAACTTTGGAATCGAAAGGCCCAATAAAACTCAAATATAGTCTCATAATAAATACGACGGAATAGAAGAAGAATCTAACTACGAAAGCAATAAAATAGATCCAGCTGCACCTCCAAAAAGATCTCCAATAAATCCTATGCAGCTACTCCAAATAAATCCCTGAAAAATATTAGTCAACGCATGTGTCAGAGCCAAAGCCCCGAGCATGAATATCGGTTACTCCTTTCAATTAGGGACCTTGAACCCAGACAATAATGCTACATATATCGACCGTAACAATATAATCTTTTAATTAAAAGAAATTTAATAATCATCAAAAGTAAATTTCTAAGTACCCGCAGGGTTTCTTTCAAATGTGCCAAACCAATATTATTTTAATTAATCCACATTCCTAACTATTGTTAAATTTAATTAATTTAACCGTGAAGATAAATTATCAAGATACACATGCCCTCGTCAAAGCTGCCGTCTGACCTGTTTAACTGTCGGCCCTCGCGATATGACAAGGTTTCACCCACACACATGTCCCCTTGTCAAGTCCGTCGTCTGATCCATTTTTATCTTGCGATCCTCGCGATATGACAAGGTTCCACACACGACACGACATAAATCTCCCAAGCTGACCCGTTTAGACTGTCGGTCACTGACACATTATGTCGCCACCAATTTTAATACCCATTTTAGTCCTGCGGTATTAATTTCCCAAAAATTTCTCAAACTTATTATTCAAATTATTTTCCCCCACCCTTAAAAGCGATGTTAAAATTATCCAATTATCCCTTAGTCCCAACTAAGGTTCCCAAAACCCAATTTCATCCTATCCTAAGTAAAGGATGATTATAAAAATTTCACTCCACCTATATATCAATCCTAGGTTATCGTAAAAATGGTATCATGTAGAAAATTAGCCCCCACCCCAAATTATATAACCCGCATAAACTCATATTAACTAGTCTCATACCTGATTAGCATAAATCGCAACTATGGTCCCCTTACTAGTCCCATACCTAACAAGTGTGCTATAACAAGGGGTGAAAACCAATTACCTACAATACCCAACGTTCCCGAGATAATTCAAGATTATAATATTACATAAGTGGCGCAATCAACTATTTATAACAACACTATATTCCCAATTAAAAGATTTTAATCTAAATATAGGAAAATCAAGAACACATAAATATTGTGATTTTTTCGAATCATGATTACACGCAAGTTCCATCTTAGCTATTATTTTTCTAGCACAAGTCATTTAGTTAATTTAGGATTTTTACATGTGTAAGTGTGCGATTGGCCCCCGGTTTTAATTCTCTCAATTAAAATATTATTTCCTTTTAAATATATTTCAAGATGCGGAAGCGTAAAGAAGTGTGATGGTTCACAAACAAACGAATTACCAAATTTTAATTTTCTTAAACAAATTAAAATTAAATCGAGTGAAATTAAATTAACGCATTGAAATCATTTTCACTTAAACCAAATTAACTACACATTACCCAAATTAAACACGTAGAGATTAAATTAAACCAATTTTTATCTTTTTACCTAAGCATGTGTTCTAGGTGATTTTGCAAGAGATAAAATAAACAATCAATCACTATGCCGCGATGTCTGAGGAAAAACCTAAGACGGGAAACAACCTCGGACGGCCCTAGCCACAAATCCACTAAGTACGAAATTTACAAATACAAGACAGAAAGGCTTACAACACACGACTCGATCCCTCTCAAGCCCCGACACTTCTTCTTGTAGATACCTCTTCCTAGCGAATAACCTTGGAGCTCCACCGCGGTCTCGGAATCCACCGATCGGACTCTATATGGTCACCATCACCCGAGCAAGGAGCCTTTCTCCAAGTGGGTAATGTCGTAACAAAACTCTTCTGCTTTCTTTATGGGATGTAGAAGAAAACCCGAAACTTCTCTTTGAACGGAAGAGATGAACCGGTGCCAAACTCCAAGCAGGATATATGAATATGGGAACTTAGAAGAAACTAATTTGGGTGTAAATTTGAGTGGTGTATATTTTTCTCTTTGATAAAAACTCACTCAAAACATGATCTTTTTCCCTCTTTGATTTTACTTTCGATTATAAATGTCAAAAACTCAAAAAGATTTTATTTTGTGTGTATTTTGGTTTGACACACTTTAAGTGGCATATACTTGTGTTTGAATCCCTCCTTTAACGCTCTCATGTGGCTAGAACTTTTGGTTTAGATTATCTATCCTTATTATGTTCTTTACCATATTTTATGGAGTAGTTGGATTTTGTGTTAAATGGATTCTATTTTTATATGCCTCTATTCACACATGCATGAGCTCCTTTGAATTTTTAACTTCATATGTATATTTGAGCTATGTGAGGTGTTCTCCTTCGAATCTTGTCATCTACATATTTGTGACTTAGGAGGATTAGTGCATGTCAAAATTCATTGCACGTGAGATTTGTGTGAAAAATAAAAAACATGATAAATAAAAATGTGCACGGGGAAGGGCTCCGAAAGGACTAAGTGATCCTTTGCGATTGTAAGCCATAGTTTTGAATGGACCTAAAAGAAATACGTGGTCCAAAGGCCTAAAAACAGAAAATATGGCATTAAAATGAAAAATAAATTGCCAAGGCCTATATTTGATTGATATATTCATTCAAAATTAACATAAATTCTTATTGAGGGAGATTGGATGGTATATCAACGATTTTCACAATGTCCGTTTATTCTAGTTGCGTATCTTATGTCATGACTCTATTTGTTTGTAGAATCATAAATATGCTAGGCTTGTATGCATTATATATGTTTGTTCATTGAGTTCAATTTATATTGTCACATGAGGTTATATTCAAATGTGATGAAGTTTGCAATCAATTAAGAACTCCGTGAACATGTTTTAAGTGATTGGGTCTAAATTTAATCGTTACTAGTTCACACCCCAACACTTCCGTTTCCATATGATACATTTTTGCCATACGAGTGTGCAAACTTATTGTATTTTGTGTCATGTGTGTGTTTATATCTATATATATGTGCGTGTGCATTATTGATATATTTCTAGTACATATATATATATATATAGAGAGAGAGAGAGAGGCAGGCTCATGTGCACACTAAGTTTGCACATTAAGTTTTTAAAGTAGTAAAAAAAATATTTTTGAGTGCTGGCGCACACCAATTTTTTTATGTGATATTTTAACATTTCAACGGACTCACATAAAAAAAATTAGCTCAAAAAAACTTTTTTTGCTATTTTTAAAAAATCGGTCAAACTTTTGCAGTTTTTAAAGGGCTTAAAAGCATAGAAAGTTTGACCGATTTTTTAAAACTAGCAAAAAAAGTTTTTTTGAGCTGATTTTTTTTATATGGGTTCCTTGAAATGTTTAAATATCACACAAAAAAAATCAACTCAAAAATATTTTCTTTACTACTTTAAAAAGCTAATGTGGAAACTTAGTGTGCAAACTTAGTGTGCACAGGAGCCTGTCTCTCTCTCTCTCTCTATATATATATATATATATATATATATGATATTTTTGTTTTGCCTTTGCCTTGCTTTCTAGTCCTTCTATGCTTATACTTTAGTTTTGGTTTCACTTTAAGCTTCAACATGCTTTTATATTTGTTCTTTATCCTTTGCCTGTTCCTAAACAAAAAGGGGGAGAATGATAGGGGGAGAGAAATGGTATCTTATCGTAAATGGTATCTTATCGTATCTTATCCTATTATAATCTTATCTATGTTTAGGAGATGTAACTTAGGGGGAGTAGCTAACTTCTTGGGTTGATCTTTTTGATAAAGGGGAGAATTAATTTTGGGGGAGTATTTATTTTCGTTGCTTTAAATACTTTGATATTCCCTATGAATTTGATGAGTTTGCTTAAGTGTGCAGGAATTATTCTAAAGCTGCATCTTTCAATGGCAAAGAGTTTGATCCTTGGGTTGAGTCAAGTTTGGGTAGGTTATGCTTAGGGTCTAGTGAGCTTGACGGGCCTTTTTAGGATTTTTGTTTGGTTTTTATCCCGGAATAGCCAAAGGGGGAGATTTGTAAGGACACAAATTTTCAATTGAGTCCATATATTGTTTTGGCTCAATTCCGGACAAAAATATTTATTCATAGGATTGTATTTAATTGTAATATTCTCAAGCCTATGAAGAGTTTGTTGCAGACGTAGCGGCAAAGAGTATAAAGCTTCATCAATATACCGATTTGCGTGCCTCGTTTCTACGTCATCAACTATGGTTCCATGCTTCCAAGGTATGAATGCAATATTATATATATAGGAGCTTGGAACAAGTTTAATTGGGTGTTAGGTTTAATTAAAACTGTGTTTTATTTTCAGAATGAATTAATTAAAACTTTAAAATAAGTTTATAAAGTTTTCTGGGCAAAAATCGAATATTCCAAAGTTTCTGGAAGCCCGTTCGATATGTCGTTCGAACGATATTGTCGTTCGAATGAGATTGCCAACGACTTCCCATTTAGGCATACTGGAACTTCGTTCGAAATGTCGTTTGAACCAGATTGTCGTTCTAACGAGATTTCCAACGAGTTTCTAACGAGTTCATACTGGAACTTCGTTATAAGACTCGTTCGAACGAGAATGTCGTTCGAACGAGATGCCAGGCGGGAACAGTTTTTGGCAGTTTTAAGCAGTTTTTCACCCACTTCCCCACTTGGTTCTTAACCAACTTTTCACAGCATAACTATATGTGGGAATCACTTTTGATGATACATCTTTTTCATATCCTACTAACTCCTAGTGAGTGTTTTGAGAGTAAAATCAAAGAGGGAAAAAGATCATGTTTTTAGTGAGTTTTTATCAAAGAGAAAAATATACACCACTCAAGTTTACACCCAAATTAGTTTCTTCCAAGTTCCCATATTCATATATCCTGCTTGGAGTTTGGCTCCGGGTTCATCTCTTCCGTTCAAAGAGAAGTTTCAGGTTTTCTTCTACATCCCATAAAGAAAGCAGAAGAGTTTTGTTACGGCATTACCCACTTGGAGAAAGTCTCTTTGCTCGGGTGACGGTGACCATATAAAGTCCGATCGGTGGATTTCGAGACCGCGGTGGAGCTCCAAGGTTATCCGCTAGGAAGAGGTATCTACAAGAAGAAGCGTCAGGGCTTGAGAGGGATCGAGTCGTGTGTTGTAAGCCTTTCTGTCTTGTATTTGTAAATTTCGTACTTAGTGGATTTGTGGCTAGGGTCGTCCGAGGTTGTTTCCCGTCTTGGGTTTTTCCTCGTACATCGCGGCGTAGTGATTGATTGTTTATTTTATCTTTTGCAAAATCACCTAGAACACATGCTTAGGTAAAAAGATAAAAATTGATTTAATTTAATCTGTACGTGTTTAATTTGGATAATGTGTAGTTAACTTGGTTTAAGTGAAAATAATTTCAATGCGTTAATTTAATTTCACTCGGTTTAATTTTAATTTGTTTAAGAAAATTAAAATTTGGCAATTCGTTTGTTTGTGAACCATCACACTTCTTTACGCTTCCGCATCTTGAAATATATTTAAAAGGAAATAATATTTTAATTGAGAGAATTAAAATAAAAAATCATTTGAATTTTTCATTAAGCTTAAATTACTAAGAGATAAAACCAAATGATAAGCAAATTTTTTTTTTGTATTTTTCATTTGATCCAAACAGAATGAAGGAAATATAATACAAAAGATAAATAAAAATCATAATTCTAGCATGTGATAAGCATGGAACATAGACTAGAAAATGATTAAACAAGCATACATTTAGCGTGTGAATATAACGTGAAGTACAAAAGCTAAAGTATGCAAACACTAACACATTCATCCTTTAGATTTAGCAAGGGAGGAAGCATGTGAAAGTAAATGAGAATCAAAAACCCTATTTTGCAAGGCAACCAATTCTGATTTTCTAACCCAAATTAATGAAGAATGACTATCTTGGGGTGTAGGAATTTTAAATACATTGGTTGCTTTACGTTGGGATTTTCTAGGAATTCGTTTAAGATCAAAACAAAATTTCTTAAGATGACCTTTTCGACCACAATGTGTACAAGTAAAAACATGTCGAAAAGATTTACCTAAGGAGTGATCTCTAAAAACTTTCCTAGTAGATTCTCCTAAAACATTGGTTTTGGCTTTATGAGTATATTCATTATAGGTATTGAAGCCTAAACCACAAGTGTCATTTTTAATTTGGACCGTTCCTAATATTTTATCTAATTTTTCCGAACGACACTCCAAATCAAATTTGACATTACTAGAGTCTTTTAATTTATTTTGCAATTATAAAATGTTAGACTCTAATAAAACATTTCGCTCTTCAAAAGCAAGAAGCTCCTTTTTCAAGAATTCCATTAAACCCCTAAGGCTATCTCTCTCGCCTTCTATAGATTCAAGCTTCTCTAGAAGAGTCCTCTCACGTGTCTTAAGGTCTTCTACTAACATGCTATTATCAATGACCTTGACACGCTCTTTTAAACTAGCTTCTAACTTCAAATTAGCTCTTTTTAATCTAATAGATTCTTTATAAAGTTCTTGAAAAGCATTTTGAAGTTCACTCACATTAACCTCTTCTTCATTTTCACTCTTTCTTTCTTTTCCACTCTCACTATCATAAAAAATAAGAGAATCATAAACAATGACCTTGGAAGTGTCATGTGTTAACGTTTCATCAATCGATGAGTTCTCACTATCACTCACATGACTAGCCATAAAAGCCACAAAATTAGGCTTAGTGGGGGAATTGGGTCCCTCTTACTTATCACTATCACTAAGGGTCGCATTATATGCAATGGGTCGTTTATCCTCTTTCCTTAGTTTAGTGGGGCACTCAGAAGCCCTATGGCCATAACCCTCACAACCAAAACTCCTATTAGACTCGTCCCTATTTAAATTTTCATTAATAGGTTTAGGGATCTTCTCGGCTTTGGAGATCTTCTCGGCTTTATCATGCTTAGAAGTTTCAAATTTCTTAAAATCATTTTTGAATTTATCTTTGTTAAATTTAAGAAATTTTCTAAATTTACGAACAAACAAAGCCATGTCTTCCGAGTCACTATTACTCTCGCTCTCTACTACTTGTTTGACCTCTTTTCGGGCTTTTAAAGCAACGCCCTTTTCAATTTTCTTTTCAGTTTTAGAGGGAAACATATTTAGTTCATAGGTTTGTAAATCACCTACAAGCTCTTCTAATTTCCTAGAGGCTAAAGATAGTAAAGAATTTAAAACGGTCACTTTTGGAATAAATCTATCGGGTAGGGACCTTAAAATTTTCTTTACAACTCGGTTGTCGGGTATTTTCTCTCCCAAATTAAAAGATGAATTGACAATATCGGAAAGTCTAGCATAAAATTCATCAAAAGTTTCATTATCGTTCATTTTGATAGTTTCACATTGAGTGGTGAGGTTTTGGAGTTTTGAAGCTTTAACGACACTAGTTCCTTCATGAGTTAGTTGTAAAATATCCCAAGCTTCTTTAGCGGTTTCACACGTCATAATACGTCGGAATTCATCCGGTGTGACAGCGCTAAACAAGGCATTCAAACCACGGGAATTAAAATTAGAAAGTTTAAACTCATTTTCAGTCCATCTATCGGTCGGTTTGGGAACACGTTCATTTTCAACTAAATGAGTTGGTGGAAACCACCCGTTAACTACAGACATCCAAACCCTTTCATCGATAGATTTAAGTGTCGATTTCATTCGTGCTTTCCAATACGCGTAATTAGAACCATCAAAAATAGGAAATTTAGAAAATGGGAAAAATTCCATTTGAGCCAAAAATATTTAAAGGATCTTAACGAAATAATTTATCGCTTTGGCTCTGATACCAATTTATAAGTGTGCGATTGGCCCCCGGTTTTAATTATGTCAATTAAAATATTATTTCCTTTTAAATATATTTCAAGATACGGAAGAGTAAAGAAGTGTGATGGTTCACAAATAAACAAATTACCAAATTTTAATTTTCTTAAACAAATTAAAATTAAACTGAGTGAAATTAAATTAACGCATTGAAATCATTTTCACTTAAACCAAGTTAACTACACATTACCCAAATTAAACACATAGAGATTAAATTAAACCAATTTTTATCTTTTTACCTAAGCATGTGTTCTAGGTGATTTTGCAAAAGATAAAATAAACAATCAATCACTACGCCGCGATGTACGAGAAAAAACCCAAGACGGGAAACAACCTCGGATGGCCCTAGCCACAAATCCACTAAGTACAGAATTTACAAATACAAGACAAAAAGGCTTACAACACACGACTCGATCCCATTCAAGTCTCGACGCTTCTTCTTGTAGATACATCTTCCTAGCGGATAACCTTGGAGCTCCACCGCGGTCTCGAAATCCACCGATCGGACTTTATATGGTCACCGTCCCCCGAGCAAGGAGCCTTTCTCCAAGTGGGTAATGCCGTAACAAAACTCTTCTGCTTTCTTTATGGGATGTAGAAGAAAACCTGAAACTTCTCTTTGAACGGAAGAGATGAACCCGGTGCCAAACTCCAAGCAGGATATATGAATATGGGAACTTGGAAGAAACTAATTTGGGTGTAAACTTGAGTGGTGTATATTTTTCTCTTTGATAAAAACTCACTCAAAACATGATCTTTTTCCCTCTTTGATTTTACTCTCAAAACACTCACCAGGAGTTAGTAGGATATGAAAAAGATGTATCATCAAAAGTGATTCCCGCACATAGTTATGCTGTGAAAAGTTAGTTAAGAACCAAGTGGGAAAGTGGGTGAAAAACTGCTTAAAACTGCCAAAAACTGTTCCCGCCTGGCGTCTCGTTCGAACGACATTCTTGTTCGAACGACATTTCGTTCGAACGACATTCTTGTTCGAACGAGTCTTCTAACGAAGTTCTAGTATGAACTCGTTAGAAACTCATTGAAAATCTCGTTAGACCGACAATCTCGTTCGAATGACATTTCGAACGAAGTTCCGGTATGCCTAAATGGGAAGTCGTTGGAAATCTTGTTCAAACGACATGTGGTTCGAACGACAATCTCGTTCGAACGACATATCGAACGAGCTTCCAGAAATTTTGGAATATTCAATTTTAGCCCAGAAAACTTTATAAATTTATTTTAAAGTTTTAATTAATTCTTTCTGAAAATAAAACACAGTTTTAATTAAACCTAAAACCAATTAAACTTGTTCCAAGCTCCTATATATATAATATTGCATTCATACCTTGGGAGCATTGAACCATAGTTGATAACGTAGAAACGAGGCACACAAACCGGCATATTGATGAAGCTTTATACTCTTTGTCGCTACGTCTTCAACAAACTCTTCATAGGCTTGAGAATATTACAATTAAATACAATCCTATGAATAAATATTTTTGTCCGGAATTGAGCCAAAACAATATATGGACTCAATTGGAAATTTGTGTCCTTACAACATGAAATATTCAAATTTGATTTCTAAGGGTTCCTCTATATGCATATGCCCATAACATCCCGACTACCCAAATACAACCCAAAGAACAACAACAATTATTAGTATTTGGTATCATTAATTTTTCATGCAAAACAGTTTCAATATTTATTTCTTAATATTTTTTGTTCATAGTTTATTTTAGAACACATGAGTTTAATGGAGGTTAAATCAAGACACATAACACTAAAAGAAAAAAATAGGATAAACATGCCTATGATTAAATATAGAAATTGACTAGAAATCTGAGTTTCTCTTAAAAAATTGAACAAAAACTCCTCTTGAACCAACTTGGGACAGATTTGTTTAAGCCTCCAAAGTTGAACTTGAAAGTGATTTTAATGATGGTTTATGGTGGCTCAAGTGGTGGTCACGAATTTGGAACTTACTACTCGTTTGTGAGAGCTTAAGGGAGTGAGAGAAATGGAAAAAATATGATGGCTTTCTCTTCTCTCCAACTCCAAAGGTTAATACAACTTATACCCCCAATACCCATTAATTAATTCATTTGTTTAACCCAAAATTCTCTCATCCATTGAATGTTCAAGAACACAATCATTTTGGTCAAATGTTAGGCTAGACTAGGTGGTAACACAATGAATGGTTGAGAATTAAATCAAGATGTAACTCACCTACCTCAACACCCCTCAAAACGGAGGTCTGGTCAAATAAAAAAATGGCCTAAATCGGATCTAAATGATTTTTTTCGAAGATGGTGAAGAAGAAAAAGTTCCTCAAAATTAAATTTTTAGTCGGTATGGTGATTTTCTGAGTATTTTTATTTTTTTGAATAAAATAATAATATATATTTTTTTACTTTTGACCCCATGGTATTTTCATATGTATTTTTAGGGTCCCAAATATGTAGTCACACTATTTTTTATCCATCATAAATAGTCCTACAAAAATCGCGTAAGTTCGCGTCCTGCGCGACACACGCGGGCAAAAATCGCGTTATATTAACCATGACCGTGTCACAATCATTTCTTGAAATTTTTGCATCAAACTTAACCAACATACTAATTAGGATTTAAATGCGCACATTATGAGAAGTAATTCAGGAGAAAACGAATCTCCACGTTGCATGGTGTGTCGATCGATCGACCACTGCCGGCTTAAAATAGCTTAAGGGATATAATCTTTTAAAATCAATTAAAAATTCGTTTGAACTCCGTTTTAAATTCCGCTTGAAGTTCTATTCTTCTAAAATCACGACCAACATATTTAACCGATAAAAATTATAAAATTCAAAAATTACTTTTCTCGAATTTTTCAATTTTATTTAAAAAAATACCCATTTAAAAATCCGAATTGTTACACTTGCTTAAACCTATACTATGAACATTATTGAAAAACATGTTCTTACAAATGTAATATTATTTAATTTTTGATAATTTCAAGTTTATTTTTAATTTTAAGTAATTTAGTGTATGTGTCAATTAGGTGAAGTCATATTAGGCATGTGAATAATTTAAATTCAAGTTGTAATTAGGAAATTTAGGACAATTGACGGGATGCAAAATCCTAATTCAATTTTTATGGATTAAACAAGATCTAGGTGTAGTGTATGATGTAAGTGATCAAATTAACAAACACAGCACACAAGCAATCCATAACTCATATTTTATGAGGAAAAAAAAACCACAAATGAGTTAAAAAGCTCGACGCAATCTGATCTCTTATTCAACTTGAAAAAGTTTTATACAATGCAATAAAATACCTGTCATTTATGCACTCACGAGTAGTCACCTACTAACATTGGACTTTACCCCTTTGACGATAAGAGATCCACCTTAAGCTTCATAACGAGAAAGATAATTTCCTTGTTAGAATTGCATCATACTTCGATCTCTTCAATAAAACAAGACAAATCCCTTTTTAATTCTAGGAATGTTGATCAACGAATTCAAGTGTAGAATAGTTTGAATTGAACTTTGACTAGTGTCTATCTGAAACAAATCACTCTCAATTTTTCTCGATCCATATATCAAATATAAGCCTAAAATAAAAAAGCTAAACAAAAGCTCTCAATATCGAAAATATTCTTTGATATGTAAGTGAGTAATGGCGAATTCAAATATTTTGAAAAGAGAGGGGAAATTACCTATTTATAAAATTATTCAAAAATACAGTTCCGTCGTGCGCACAGTTAAAAAACCATCCGTAAGCATGATTTTCTTCAGTACATGGACAAAACGTGCTGCCATGTACACTGTTGACTTTTACCCTGAGCACGATTTTGACCAGTATTCAACCTTGGCCAAAAATATGTCAGGCCATGCACACAGGTTAAAAGTTGATCGTGCAAACAGTTTAGAGAAATTTTGAAGAACACTACAAACAAAATCACTTTGAAATTTTGGTATTTTCCCTAGGGTATACACTACACATCTGATTAAAATCACTTGTTCTGCCCTTAAAACACATTTTGTAATAACGTGCAGGTGTGTGTATAGCCATCGACGTTCAATCATAAAACTATTAAAAGGATATATCTTTAATTCGGCAATGTAAATGGATTATAAAAGGTTTGTAGATCTTTAAAGTATCAAATGTCCACGTAGTATAAATGAACGAGCCTCACTATACTCAAGCGTCTCACCACATATCATGCATATGTAGCTTGAGTGACATACAACTCAATGCTTTGACACAAAATTTCATCAACTTTTTAATAATTACAAGCGTTTACATTTTAATTCTCCCCATTTGGGTACTTCATGGAAAACCTAAAACATTATTGATTACTCCTACAAAACCCACTCCATGTTAGCTATATAATGAGAGTAGTAGAAATAATGCATATAAATTAGAAAATAGCCACGACACATCAAAGTCGAGTTTGAAATATAGGTGTGGGCCGCATCAACATGTTTATACCTGAAACATATTAAACAAATATGCAATGATCATGTGAGTAATAACATGCACAACGAGTAACTCCCTATGCTTTGGGAATCCTCCAAAAAATCAATGAGATATGTACATGATATAAAGCATGTGTAAAGTAATAAGACCATCTAATATCAATAAGTACAACAAGTGAGTGCTTCCCCTATATGAAATATATCATCAAAATAATATTTCACCCTCATAAAACCATAAATAAATGTTCCCCCCTAAAGCATATGGTATATGGGATCTCCCCATATCTTAGATGTTTCTCTCCCTTTTTGATACAGAAAGTCAAAGAAAAGGATGAAGACATAGATAAAGGGTATAACATGGTAATATAAAAAAAAACATAATAGATAACGGGTATGACATGGTAATATAACAGAAACCATAATGAATAAGCAAAACTAGCGAAGAAAAAACTAAATAATTATGTGAGATCAATTGAATATATGAAGAGGATATAGTCAATGGTAAGTATCAAGAGTATGAGTAGCATACAAGTGTAACATAATATGAGTCCCACGATAGAAACTAGTAGATATAATTTATCAATCAAGTAATCATGTGAAGCAATAAATGTGATATAAAATAATCTAACTAGACTGATATCATATGAAGCATGGATATAACAATGATAAGCATCAAAATATGGATAATAACAAGATAAATACATAGCAAATAACCAAATGTACTAAAATCCATAAAAAAATACTCCACAGTCAATAAAGGGGTAAAAGGTACAAATATCCATACAACCAAGTACCACAGAAAGAGTATTATAATGTCTTAGCATAATAAAACATAGACATAAGATATGAAATCTTTAATTCTCATAAGAAAACTCATCATCAGTCATGTCATCTGTAATACCCCGTAATTTTATTGATTTTTATTTAAGGGATTAATTAAATTAAATGAGAATTAATTGGGAATTAATCCGGATATAAATACTAGCGAGATGCGAGTTGGTATTTGATTATGATGTTAAAAATTGAATATTTCATGAGTGTTGGTAATATTAAAATTGTCGCGAAGCAGAAATACGACAATTTGGGAAATTTAGTTGGGATGCGCGTGTCAGTCGCGTTAGGAACAAAATTATTTAAATTAAAAGTGAATTATATTTTTATCAACCGAATGGTCATTTTGAGTGCGCCAACGTGTCCGGAAGGGTCGAAATAGTCAGAAAACACTAGCCGGGGATTTAGTTTGGGTTCCGGGGCATTCTTAGGCCAAACCGGCAACCTAGAAGGGTATTTTGGTAATTTTAAAAATTAGGGAATTAAAACCCACGAATTTTAGAGTTTATTTTTATATTTTTAAAGAGGCCACTAAGGCCATTACCAGCCAAAAGAATTAGAAGTGGTCTACGGGAGTTAGAGAGGAGTTATCATAAGGTTCCAAACCAAAAACACCCACCACCATCATTTTTGGAAGAGATTGTGACCATAAAGAGGGAAGAATCAACCTTGAAACACCGGCAACACATCTGAAGAACAAATTTGAGGCAAGTGATTTGATGTTTTTAATTGCAATGAATATTTCTTCCATGTTTAGTGTAGAAAACTGTAACACCCCGCCCGCCCGGGGAGAGCGAACAGAGTGCCACTTTCGATAGAACTAAACAAATCCACAGGTAACAAGGTATAGAGAATCTAAATAAAATCCCACAAAACAAGAGAAACCACTAATCTCAATACTCCAAATTCAATACAACAAAGTCCCTCGAAATAATATAAATCACCAATGCTCTATACAACACAATAAAATAATACAAATCTTCAAAAAATATTCTTCTCAAAATAATCCACGCTAAATTCATCCCAATTGGTCCATAGCGCTCAAATCCACACTAACCTGCCAACTAAAAGAAAATATGGGGAAGTACACAATACGACAGGAAAGATGCTCAACAAATATATTAACGATGAATAAAGCATAACAACACGAGTACGAATATTCAAATCAAATGAAAATCTCGAAGCATTTATCAATAAATTTCTCAACAACACATTAATCGGATCACCAGGCCTCACCCCATCCGCATATGCTTTATCAAGACATAGCCCGGGAAGCAGGAATTTTGGCGGGTGCCCAACCTCCGTGTCATATTAAAATATCATGACAACGTGCTCAACAACAACATAATGATACCACATGAATCAAAATAATTCAACAATTATTTTTCCAGATTTCAATGAATTTAACAATTCAAATATGAGTTCAATTAACAAGAATTCAACGGAATAAACTCGCGAGATTTAAAGGAGAATATTGTGTAAAACCCCATACCTTAAAATCATCGCATGAATTGTCGCATAAATTTAGCCTTAAAATTTGATCGCACCATTACGTTCCTCTCGCGAAATAATCAAATCATGTTCTTGCCTCAACACGAGATAATCCCAAATAGTCCTATTTTAAAAAACTCAGAAAATTCAGATCCAAAAATTATTCAAATCTCCAATTCGACATCAGATTTGGATTTTAGACGAAAAATTGAGTCAGGTATGTGTTTTGAGTTTTTCTTAAATCTCATCCAAATGCACTCAAAAAGAAGATCTAAACATTTCAAATTGGCTCTTCTCATTCCACTCATTTTTTCCTCTTTGGATTTCATTTTTGGCCTCTCTTTTTCATCTCCCTTTCCTTATAATCACCCATAATATTCCTTATATATCCCCACTCGCAAACCCTAGCTTGGAGCCTAAGCTAACGCATATTACTACATTGCCCTTTAATTCAAAATTGTCAACTTTACATATATAAACCATTACAAAATGTCCAAAAATAATTTAAATTTGAATTTTAATGTTTGATTTGATTCCAAACCAAAATAAATTATAATATCAATATTCCTATTAATAAAATAATAATATTATTAAAATTATATACCATATTCATAAATAAAGTCCTCAAAATTACGGGGTTTACAAAACCTTATGCTGTGAATATTTTGGCGAAAACTCAATGGAATTGTGGTAGAAGCCCTTAATCTTGGTTAGGAATTGCATGTAGAATGATTATGGATGAAATTTGGTATTCAAAACTTAACTTTGATAATTTAAAAACGGATTATTGATGAGTATTTAAGCATAATAAAATTATGGGTTCAAGTTCATAGGATTTGGGGCAAGAATTGGGGATTTATGATTTTGACAGGTTGATTTGTAAGATTTGACCCCAAAAGTATGTTAGGGAATGACCTAGGGTGAGTAAAAATAGTTTACAAACATAAAAATGTAATTTGGATGGTCTTAGGATGGATTTAGAGAAGAGAAGAATGAAGAAAAACGAATTGGGAGATTTCTGGGCGCAATTTGCCATCTCGTTAGAAGACCTGCCCAGGTCATTCGAACGACATCGTTCGAACGAGTTTTTAACAAGATGACAATATCCCTTCTAACGAGTTGATAGTTCATTCGAAGCCATTCATTCGAACGACACTCGTTCGAATGACCTCGTTCGAACGAGATTTCTAACGAGTTGACAGAATGGCCTTTTAGGCCTGATTTTACTTCGAACCTCCAGTAGACTTATATAATTGAGTGTAATCCTTCCCTTGTTGATTAGTGGATATAGTTGTGAGATTGGAAGTACGTCGAGGATTAAAACTCAGAATTTTATAGTAAACCGGATGACATTTATGGGTTAGGATATAAGTATCTAAAATTACGACGTGAGAAGGGTTGATAACTTTTAATGTATATTATTCGGGGATTTGTAATCGTGCAACATTTAATGACGATATAGAAATGAAAAATATACCTCAAAAAATATTGAGAAATCTAAGAAGTGTGAATGCTTAGTATATGTGGTTATCTGTGTATAACATACCTACCATACTTGCTATCACGGGAGGTCGGCGTTCGATCAGGGCCATCTAATCTTTGTGTGCCTATGGGGGATTTAGATTGGTACCTCGAGGACATAGGTCAGGGAAGGACTTATTGAGAAGTTAATAAGTCTGCTGATTATGGGAGCGTAGGTATGTGCGTGACCTATGTGACGTGAACTATGTTCGCCTCCATTATGTGTGATTATTTATTGAAAATGATTCCTGAGAGATTCGGAATACGTGGTCCTTATGTACATGATGTACCGGGATTGGATAGGAGAGTATGTGTACATCGCAGCTTAGTCTCGGGGTGTCACAGGTGGTATCAGAGCATCAGGTTCTAGTGTCCTTAGGATCTATAGGACTTGTTATGTTTCCGCGTAGCTTCTTTGATATAGAGCCCTATATTTTAGGATTGTTGTACTCTTACGTGTAAGTTTTGCTCTTCAGCTATTTTGAGATAATAATTGCGAACTTATAAGATTTTAGTCTCATTTCAGATGCCTCCACAACGTGCACAGTAAGTTCTCAGGGATGCTCAGCCCGAACCACAGCCTGCACCAGTCCAGGGCTCCTTGAATGCCTTAGAGGTTACCGCTATTGTAGCCCAAGTGGTAAATGCCGCCCTAGCAGTTGTGCAGCAGGCACCACCCCAGGTGCCGGCAGTAGCACCAGTATAGGCTCATGCATTCCCGTCTGCTTGGGAACGTGTTCATGATGCTTTTCAGAAAGCACACCCTCCGGAGTTTGCAGGTAGCTCCGATGTCGTTGTGTCCAGTCAGTGGAAGAAGGACATTCAAAGGCACTTGAGGATGTACGAGTGCATGGATGTACATAAGTAGGTACTGACTATTTTTAAGCTAGTAGGATCAGCGTTGCAGTGGTGGGAGTCCATTACCATCACGGAGGAGAGAGACATCCTCTCTATTCAGGAGTTTTGGGTGCGGTTCGATCGCAAATATTTTCCATCAGCTGTTCACATCGAAATGAGGAGGAAGTTAATGAACCTCAAGCAGGAGGGGAAGCCCGTGGCCGAGTATGAGGATGAGTTCACTAATCTCTTGAAAATCGTTCCTGATGAGATTCCAACCGAGGAGAAAAAGATTCAGAAGTTCACGGATGGATTGACTTGGAGGATCCGTCAGCACTTATTGGGAAATCTCTCGTTGGCCACTTATTCTGATGTGGTTAACGCAGCACTGCTTCACTACCAGGACCACCGCTTTCACATGTCAGAGAGTAAGCAATCAGGAGAGTCCATCCATCAGGGCAGGACAGGGGGAAATGGTGCCAGCGGGGTGCAATCTGCTCAGGGTCAGCATAGGTAGGGAGATTAGGTCCCCTAGCAGGGGACTTTAAGAGGTTTAAATCTGGGGGCTCCAAAAATGGTCAGGGAGGTTTTCGCCAGGGCCAGCAGGGTCAGCACGGCCATCAGGGTCAGCACGACCAGCATGGCCAACAGCAGCAGTTTCAGCAAGGCCAGCATGGCCAGGGGAGGAATGGCAACGGACACTTGCAGCAGGGTCAGAGAGGGGGGAAATTTTTGGGGAAATGTTTCATTTGTGGCAAGAATGGCCATAAGCGCTAGGAGTGTCCTGATAGGGGCAGGGCCCCACAACAATAGTAGCAGGGTGCTCGACATGAGCCCTAGAGACCTATGTTTCTCGCCGCCCTCCCAGCAGCACCACAGATGCCAGCTTTGCCACCCATCCCAGCAGTCCCAGTCCAGTAGGGACAACTATAGTACAGGTGAGTTTATCAGCTCCAGCATGCTGCAGTCCCACAGGATCCACCTGCTATTGTGGGTATTGTCTCTATTCAGGGGACTATGGGGCGTATTTTATTTAATACGGGGGCCACACACTATTTCATTGCCACGAGATTTGCACGCACTTTGGGGTTGTTAGACACTGCAGAGAGCACGATTACTTGCGTAGATTCACCGTTGAGTAGGGGTTCTGTGATTTCTCTTATTTGTAGAGGTGTGGGTATATAGATCGAAAGATTTACTTTACCTGATGATATGTTAGTATTAGAGATGACTGAGTATGATGCGATTGTTGGTATGGATTGGCTAGTTGCGTACCGAGCCATGATTGATTGTTTCAGTAGGAGTATTATTTTTGCCATTCCCGGGCAGGGGATATTTTTAGTGGCGATGCCTCGGCCTGAGGGAGGATCGTCCACTCATTTGTACTATATAGAGGAGAAGACCTCTAAAGAAGTGGTGATACCACTCGATTCGATTCCAGTTGTTAGGGAGTTTACTGATGTATTTTAGGATATTCCTGGATTACCTCCTAGTAGAGAGATAGATTTTATGATCGATTTGACATCGGGTACTCGGCCAATTGCCCGCGCACCTTATCGTATGGCTCCAGCAGAGATGAGAGAGCTAAGGGATCAGATAGAGCAGTTGTTGGGTCAGGTGTTTATTCGAAGGAGTACTTCGCCATGGGGTGCCCCTGTGTTATTCATAAAGAACAGGGATGGATCGTTGAGGTTATGTGTAGATTATAGAGAGTTGAATAAAGTCACGATACGGAATAAGTATCCATTGCCCTGAATCGATGACTTATTCAACCAGTTGAGAGGAGCTTCCTTTTTCTCAGAGATTGATTTGCGATCGGGATACCATCAGTTGCGTATCAGGGAACAGGATGTCTCGAAGACTGCTTTCTTGACGAGATATGGTTCCTACGAATTTCGGGTTATGCCTTTTGGCTTGACCAACGCTCCAACCGTGTTTATGAACTTGATGAGTAGGGTGTTCAGAGAGTTCCTAGACCAGTTCTTCATCGTCTTTATTGATGACATCCTGGTTTACTCCCAGACAGAAGAGGAGCACGTCGAGCATTTGAGGCAGGTTTTGCAAACGCTGCGTCAGAACAAACTTTATGCAAAGTACGAAAAATGTGGATTTTGGCTGAAGGAGGTTCAGTTTTGGGGGCATATCATTTCAGACCGGGGGATATCTGTTGATCCGGGGAAGGTATCCGCGATGAGAGAGTGGGGACACCCCACGGCACCGACTAAGATCCGTAGTTTCTTGGGCCTAGCAGGATACTACAAGAGGTTTATTCGGGGTTTCTCAAAGATAGCGGGTCTTTTGACACATCTGACTCGCAAAGGTATGCCATTCATCTGGTGCGATGCCTGTCAGTTGGCATTCGATGAGTTGAAGGACAAGTTGACCTCAGCGCCTGTGTTAGCATTGCCCTGACCGGGAGTTGAGTATCTAGTCCACACCGATGCGTCCTTACAAGGACTTGGAGGTGTGCTGCAACAGGAGAGTCGGGCCATAGCTTATTCTTCCCGTAAGCTTAAGCCTCACGAGAAGAATTATCCCACCCACGACTTGGAGTTAGCGGCAGTTGTATTCGCTCTTAGAATTTGGAGACACTATCTATTGGGGGAGAAATTTCGATTGTTCACAGACCATAAGTCTCTACAATACCTCTTCACGCAGAAGGAACTGAATATGTGTCAACGTCGGTGGCTTGAGTTTGTGAAGGATTATCAGTTTGATATCCAATATCACACAGGGAAGGCTAACGTGGTAGCAGACGCGTTGAGCCGTAGGCCAGTAGATGGGGTGGACGAGGTGTGGAAAGCTAAGTGGAAGGAGTTGGGACACCAGGATGCAGTGGCCCGATCATTCATGTCTGTGATGACTGTTACACCTCAGATTGTTACGAGACTGATAAAGGCCCAGGCAAATGACTCGTTCTGTCAGGAGAAGATAGTTTGATTACTAGCAGAGGGATCCAAGTCCTATATCGTTACTTCAGATGGGGGATTACGCTTCAATGGGAGACTGGTCGTTCCATAAGGGGAAGACTTGCGACACGAGGTAATGGCAGAGTCCCACGGCTCATGGTTCGCGGTACACCCTGGTGGGGATAAGATGTACCAAGACATGAGACGACAGTACTGGTGGAGCGGGATGAAGAGGGATATCGCCGTGTTCATTTCTAAATGCACCACTTGTCAGCTAGTAAATGTGGATCATCAGAAACCGCAGGACTTCTAGAGCCGTTAGATGTTCCAATGTGGATACGGGAGAGCATATCCATCAACTTTATCACGGAGTTACCTACGTCACAGAGGGGTCACGACTCCATATGGGTAATTGTGGATAGGTTGACCAAAGTTGCTCATTTTCTACCCGTGAGGACAGACTACACCATGAGACAGTATGCCCAAATTTTCATTGCGAAAATATTAAGACTTCACGGTGTGCCTCTAAATATCGTGTCTGATCGAGGCAAGATATTTGTTTCACAATTTTGGGAGAGTTTTCAGGAGGCCATGGGTATGGAGTTGCGGCTGAGTATGGCTTATCACCCGCAGACGGATGGGCAAACAGAGCAGATAAATCAGATGTTGGAGGACATGTTGCGTATGTGCAACCTAGATTTTGGAGGTGGTTGGGAACAGTATCTTCCACTGGTGGAGTTTGCTTATAATAACTCCTACCAGTTCACCATTGGCATGGATCCATTAGAGGCGTTGTATGGTAGACCTTGTCATTTTCCAGCATGTTGGTTAGAGGTGGGGGATAACAAACTCCTTGGGCCGGAAGTGATTCAGGACACTTCGACAAGGATAGAGATGATACGGAGCCGCATTCGGGTAGCTCAGGACCGATAAAAGAGCTATGATGATGCCAAAAGGTTCTTTAGAGAATTCAAGGTGGGGGACCAGGTGTTACTCAAAGTATCTCCTATGAAGGGGATTATGCATTTTGGGAAGAAGGGGAAACTGGCACCAAGATGTGGGGCTATTTCATATCATCGAGCGGATTGGGCCAGTTGCGTATAAACTTGGGTTACCGGAGAACTTGCAGAGGATTCATGATGTGTTCCATATTTCCTCGCAAAGGAAATATCTTAGGGACGATTTGGCCCATACTCACTTTACTTTAGAGGACATCGATCTTCAGCCCGATAGTTCCTACGAGGAGGGGCCGATTGCTATTCTGGACCACAACGAGAGGAAACTGAGGTCGAAGATAGTACCGTTAGTACGCGTGCAGTGGCGGCATCATAATGCCGAGGAGTCCACATGGGAGTGCGAAGATGAGAGCGAACGTTATCCAGAGCTATTTTTATTAGGTATTCAGTAGTTTCGAATTTTTGGAAGAAATTCTGTTATTAGGGGGGTAGTATGTAATACCCCGTAATTTTATTGATTTTTATTTAAGGGATTAATTAAATTAAATGAGAATTAATTTGGAATTAATTCGGATATAAATACTAGCGAGATGCGAGTTGGTATTTGATTATGATGTTAAAAATTGAATATTTCATGAGTATTGCTAATATTAAAATTATCGCGAAGTAGAAATACGACAATTTGGGAAATTTAGTTGGGACGCGCGTGTCAGTCGCGTCAGGAACGAAATTATTTAAATTAAAAAGTAAATTATATTTTTATCAACCGAATGGTTATTTTGAGTGCGCCAACGTGTCCGGAAGGGTCGAAATAGTCAGAAAACACTAGCCGAGGGTTTAGTTTGGGTTCTGGAGCATTCTTAGGCCAAACCGAAAACCTAGAAGGGTATTTTGGTAATTAAAAATTAGGGAATTAAAACCCACGAATTTTAGAGTTTATTTTTATATTTTTAAAGAGGCCACTATGGCCATTACCAACCAAAAGCATTAGAAGTGGGCTACGGGAGTTAGAGAGGAGTTATCATAGGGTTCCAAACCAAAAACACCTACCACCATCATTTTTGGAAGAGATTGTGACCATAAAGAGGGAATAATCAACCTTGAAACACCGGCAACACATCTGAAGAACAAATCTGAGGCAAGTGATTTGATATTTTTAATTGCAATGAATATTTCTTCCATGTTAAGTGTAGAAACCTTATGCTGTGAATATTTTAGCGAAAACTCAATGGAATTGTGGTAGAAGCCCTTAATCTTGGTTAGGAATTGCATGTAGAATGATTATGGACGAAATTTGGTATTCAAAACTTAACTTTGATGATTTAAAAACGGATTATTGATGAGTATTTAAGCATAATAAAATTCTGGGTTCAAGTTGATAGGGTTTGGGGCAAGAATTGGGGATTTATGATTTTGACAGGTTGATTTATAAGATTTGACCCCAAAAGTATGTTAAGGAATGACCTAGGGTGACTAAAAATAGTTTACAAACATAAAAATGTAATTTGTATGGTCTTAGGGTGGATTTAGAGAAGAGAATAATGAAGAAAAACGAATTGGGAGATTTCTGGGCGCAATCTTCCATCTCGTTAGAAGACCTGCCCTAGTCGTTCGAACGACATGGTTCAAACGAGTTTCTAACGAGATGACAGTATCCCTTCTAACGAGTTGGTAGTTCGTTAGAAGCCATTCGTTCAAACAACACTCGTTCGAACGAGATTTCTAACGAGTTGATAGAATGGCCTTTTAGGCCTGATTTTACTTCGAACCTCCAGTAGACTTATATAATTGAGTGTAATCCTTCCCTGGTTGATTAGTAGATATAGTTGTGAGATTGGAAGTACGTCGAGAATTAAAACTTAAAATTTTGTAGTAAACCGGATGATATTTATGGGTTAGGATATAAGTATCTAAAATTACGATGTGAGAAGGGTTGATAACTTTTAATGTATATTATTCGGGGATTTGTAATCGTGCAACATTTAATGACGCTATAGAAATGAAAAATATACCTCTAAAAATATTGAGATATCTAAGAAGTGTGAATGCTTAGTATATGTGGTTATCTGTGTATAACATAACTACCATACTTGCTATAACGGGAGGTCGGCGTTCGATCAGGGCCATCTAATCTTTGTGTGCCTACGGGGGGATTTAGATTGGTACCTCGAGGACATAGGTCAGAGAAGGACTTATTGAGAAGTTAATAAGTTTGCTGATCATGGGAGCGTAGGTGTGTGCGTGACCCATGTGATGTGAACTATGTTCGCCTCCATTATGTGTGATTGTTGTTTATTGAAAATGATTTCTGAGAGATTCGGAATACGTGGTCCTTATGTACGTGATGTACCGGGATTGGATAGCAGAGTATGTGTGCACCGCAGCTTAGTCTCGGGGTGCCAGTATTGTATATTTATGATGAGAATAATATACTGTTAATTGAAATGAACTGTCATGTATAAATGTAAGTGTGAATAATAGCAACATTTTAGTAGAGTTAAAAATGGAAAATCTCTAGTGATTAGCATTACTAATATGGGGAACTGAGAAGAAAAGTAAAACTCTCTGTTTATATTAAGATGTCGAAACTTAAATCGTGAATCGTATAGAAATGTTAGATTGCGTATTAGACTAGTTAGATATGGGAATATCTAAAACGGGTACGGGTACGATAGGAGTGCACAATTAGTTGAGAGGTGAGGAACTCAAGTGAGTGCACGCACTATCATGTACTTTATATTCACTATTTAATTATATTAAACACTTGTTGTATTTTAAACTGTTTTCACAACCGGGCTCTGACCCGTTTGCTTTCAAATCTATTTTTGTAAAAACCTTTTTAGGTGCCCAGCTACAAGGACACCAAGCATAGGAGTTCCATTCCAGTGACGTGTTGTAGCTGCTGTGGAAGTTACAGGACCTCGATAATAGACGCTTCCACTTTCTATCTTGACTCTACTTTAGACTTACTCATCTGTAGGGAATGAAGCCCCTTTCCTTTCAGAGACATCTTACTTACTCAGTTTTTATTTCATATTTTGGGTTGTAATTAAATTAATGATTCAGGCTTTGTATTTGTTCATTTCAGTATTCGGATTGTTGTGAGGTGTATTCCTCCAGATTCAGTTTATTACATCGTTATTTATTTGCGACTGTGATGTGGTTGTGGTATCAGTATTTCATAATTTATTTTGGTTCTATGTAAATCGAATTCAATTAAAATTGACAACTCACTTTTTAAATATTAGGTGGCTAGTAATTCTTAAAACGTTTTCGACAGTGATGCTACGAACTGAACCAACTTGGCATTTTGAATTAATTTGAATAAATGAGTAGCTACCCGGTATTTAATTAGTCGGGGTGTCATATCATCCTCAACATATTCAACATCATCATTGTCACCATCTATAAGAACAACAACTGAAGTATAAGTCGATCCGGGTACTAGTGCAAAAGTAAAAGCTGGAAAGTCTTGAACAAGTTCGGTATGTCTCTGATAATCAGAGATAAAATTAATAGCATTCCGTGGACTAGACTGATCTTTATCCACCACGTTATGATGAACATTGAAGTATCGTACATCCAAGTCATCTAAGAAGTCATCACATTAAACTGGCCTCTCATTTATGCAAATTGTCCATCCATACAAAATCTCACCACACAGTTTGAAATTATTACTATGCAAGAATTTGAGACTTTTGAGGAGTTTTATGCACATTTATCTGATATACTCAATTCTAGTTTTAATTTGAATGAGAAAATTACTGAGACGACGTTAGTTGAAATGATTTTGAGATCTCCTCCACCCGGTTTTATCCCTAAAGTCACGGTCCTTAATTTGTTGGAAACTTTAGATACACTTAGATTAGAAGAACTCGTATGAGACCTTCAAACTTACGAAATTGATATGTTTCTAAAAAATCAAAAGAAAAAGGACATCTGGATTACTTTAAAAGCCCAGTTTAAAAATAAAGGGAAAGATTTTTTATTTTGAGTCTGAGTTTGATTTTGAGCTTAGTGTTCTTGCCTTGTTTGCGAAAAATTTCAAAAAATTCTTAAAACTAACCAAGAAAATTCTTCCTAAGAAATAAATTTTTTAGAAAAATAAAAATGTCAATGAGGGAAAGTATATTTTTGAGAATGATCAAGTAAGATTTTATGAGTACGAGGGTACGCGTCACAAATCCTACGGGGGTGCCACTAGGCTAAAGAAATGGGGCAAAGGCAAAGCATCATACAAAGTCACTCTTAGAAATGGTGACGTCGAGTCGGTGGATTCAGAGGATAAATCATCGTACAAACCTAATTTAAGTGTGTTCATGGCCAGTCACGTTAGTGCTTCTAGTTCGTTCCATGCTGGTGAGAGCATTTCAAAACATCGTAACCTCGATGATTTGTCGAACCATTTTGAAGAGAGTGAGCGTAATGAGGAAAGCTTGAGTGAGAGAGAAGGTGGACTTCAACGGGCCTATGCCAAACTTTATAAAAATTCTTTGAGATCCAAAAAGAAAAATAGATGTTTGACTCTTGAGGTGTTTGATTTGGAGAAAGTGGTGAACGATTTGAGAGACTGTGAGGCGTCGGTGAGTCAACTTGAAAAGTTGAAAGTTTCTTTATGTGAATAATTGATTGTATTTTGTAGGGATAAGACCAATATAATCAACATTATGGCTAGTTTTACGAGAGATCTTCAAGCTTTATTGGAGTCATGAGAAATTTGAAGCCCGTATATCCTAACTCGAGAAAGATTTTGAACTTGTCAGGGAGGCCAAGGTCACTATTAATAGCACATCTAAGAAGGTTAGAAAGATGTTCCTCTGTCCTGCATTAGTTTTTAACAAGGGGTAAGAAATAGATTATGATTGTGCATCCACTTCCAATGCAGCACTTGAACCGGTTCTCGAGTTTGTGATGGATCCTTATAGGACTCGACCTGACCCACCAAGGAAAGATCATCCTAGGGATTTTAACCAAGGTAGACCCAAACCTATTTATGTTTGTTGCCATTACAAAGAAAAAGGTCACCTTATGGAGTTTTATTTTAAGCTAGGGAGACTTTCACACACCCGTGTTCCCTAATTTTCTCCTATATGAGTTCACATATTTGTTCCCGTATGCACTCCCACAGATGTTCCTACTCATGATCCCATCCATGAATGGAGATATTTTAAGAGTTTTTGAGAGTAAGTAGAGTTTGTGCTCAAAACTTCGCACAGTTCGATGGAGGAATTTCAAAGGTGGCCTGTTCCCATTAAGAACATCTATCGGGCCAATGACTGAGTTTGAGTACTTTATCTAGTGTATGGTGATTATCATGTTCATATAATTTATAATTATTGATAGATTGTATTTATATTTCATTCTATGTTTATATATGTATATGCTTTTTGATATATTTTGCAAAATCCGAAAAGATTTTTGGTTTTTAAGAAGAAGTTCGAAAATGCAAAAAGATTTTATTTTTGATAAATTATTTGAAAACTACAAGAATAATTTTACATCTTACTTTTCACTGTATATCAATGTGCATTTAAGATATTTGGATCACCCCTATATTTCATTCATTCATGTGACTTTTTCATGGTATTTTGATACGTGACTTCATTTTTTTAGTGTGCTTAATAAAGCGTGAATAGCATTTTATTGTTCATTGATGATTACTTTCTTCATACTAGACTCTTTATCGCCTTTATTACACAAGCGCACAGACTTTTTGAATATTGTGCTTGCTTATCAGATATTGAATACCGTGTTCTTATATCAATCGTGCTTAATAATGAACCAAATGTATTAGAGATAAGTTATGCTTGTAAGAACCATTGCTCGAATTTTGTTTCCTAGAAAATTTGTTTTACTTTAAGCAATGGAAAGGGGCTACGAAAGAGAAAATTTTCTTTAAGTTAAAAGCCACAATTTGTAAAAAGCCTAAAAGATTAACGACACATAAAAACAAAAGTGTCAAGACCAATTTTATATTCATTTATGCTTCGGTACATATGAGCATTATGATATCTTCAAAAATTTGAGAGTGAATTCTTAAATATATGAGATCTTGAGGATGTTATAAAGTAGAATATCAATGGGTTAACACAAAGAACTCTCTTGAAAAACATTAACTAATTTGGCATTACTGATTTGAAAAGAATTTAAATTCATGGCATGTTGTATAAGTCGAGTCAATTTCAGCTTAGTTCAATATTATTACACCTAAGGTTGAAATTGAGTTCTTTCTTTAGGAATCTCATTGCCTTCGTGCGCCAATGTTATCAATGCCTATGTTGATTTTCATGTGAAAAATGTTCAGACAATTACATTTCACTTTTATTATTCGAATATTTTTGTGTTACTCCAGGCTGTATTTTTTGTACCTATATGTACCTTTTATACAAATACTTTTTTATACTTAAAAAAATTGAAAAAAAATAAAAAATAGTTAGTTGAAAGCCTTTTGGAAATTAATCACATGTGATTAATTATTTATCCTTGTGATGTTATTTCTTTTGGATTCGTGTGGTGCTTGTGTTTTATGCTTAGTTTCTTATCCATTGTCTAGTACGGACAAAAAGGGGGAGAACAAATTGAGGGAGAGTTTTTATATTCTTTAAACTCTCATTTACGTCACAGTATATCTTTTATCTCATGTGTATAGGTCATTCTAGCTTAATGATAATTTCATGGATCAAAATAGATGAAGACTTTCAATTGAAGACTTATAATTTTATGTGTTTCCATTTATTGGTTTGGGAGGGCATCAGTTATATTAGTCTTAAGGGTCAATTGGGCTTCAGTTTATGTTTTGTACCGGTATAGACAAAGGGAGATATTTGTAAGAGAAAAATTTATAATTTCTCATTTTATTTTTATTTGGCTTATCCCATCACACCCCACTATACATTTATAATCGTTCTCAAGTCTTCAAAGAGAAGAAACATTGGTGACATTTGATAAATTGAAGATTGTTCATCATAACATTATTCAAGAAGAGTTGTGAGGTGGTTTGCTAAAGCTTTAAAATTTCAGGAGTTGACTTTAAAAGAGTTTGCATTTGAAAGTTTTCAAAATATCTTTAAAGGAAGTTTTAAGAATTTTTTAAAAACTCGCTAATTCGTTATAACGAGATTGACATGTCGTTCGAACGAGTTGTGTGAAGGGTCGTTAGAACGAGGTTCCCACGTTCAAATGAGATCTGAAGCTCGCCAACTTTGGAATGTCATTCGAAGTTTCATTAGAAACAGTTCGAACGAGATCTTAAACATATCGAATCTGGAATTTCATTCGAACTTTCATTAGAAACCACTCAAACGAGATTAGGTACTTCGTTCAAACGAGGTGGCAGGTCATTTGAATGAGTACATGTGTTTTTATTTTTTGAAACAAATCATTTTTAATCTTTAATCCCTATCTCTTTGCAACATCTTTACGTATAAATAGAGATTTTGGGATATACTTTTTTTCTAAGCCTTTTTAGTGTCCTTTTTATGATCAAACTCTCTAACATTTTCATCTAAACCCCTTGGATATTTGAAGATCTCTTTTTCAAACCAAGAAGAACACCTTCCAAAGTTCTAAACTATTGTAGAGATTTTCTTTATTGTTGATTTATGGAGTTAAGGCTCTACGACGGAAGAATATCAAAATTCCATATTTTAAAGGTTGATCAGTGGATACCAAGCGAAGATTTGCTTCCTATGGGTGGTGCTGGACTACATCACTTTCTATTGGAGATTTGAAGACGCTGTTCTTTATAATTAGTGGATTTATTGGTAGTTTATAAGTCATTCGAGTCCATCAAATTCTTTAATAGTGCTAAATTAAAGGTGTTACCCGAAAGGATTTTTTTCTTTATTTCTTCTTCTTCTTTCTTTTTTGATTTGGTGATTTGGATATAATTTGATTTTACACAATCTTGCATGTTCACTTTAATTTAAATCAAGATAAAATTTGGTAAAAAAATGAATATTTATTTGTTTGGCCTAAGATACAAGTGAATCAATATATCCAAAACTTTCAATGGTGGTAATCAATTAACCCACTATATGCAATAACATACATCAACCTCCTAATGGTGAATGGGAAATCTTATGAGCGATGACGGGGCATTAGGTTAGAAATAACTAGAAAATGAAGTACGAAATACTTCTTCCTCATAGCATCCTGAAGGAAAATTTTCCCAACCCATGTCGTTTAATAACCAGATAGAAAAGACGCAACCTCATCGTGAGTAATAACACGCTCAGAAAATGGTACATAATTAAGATTGTGAACAATACCCACAACACCTAAATGTGTAACGAGAACATTATTAGTCAGTATTATCTTTTTCCCTCTAACAAATGATTTTAGAATGACAGGAGATGGTGAGATCACAATAATGTCGCAAACATGTCCGACACTGGTCGACGAGTGTAGCCATAACAATCGCGTACCTCGTAGACGCTCAATCAAAAGAACCATAAACTAACCCTCCTCGTAATGATCTAAATGCTCTAAATCAACATACATATCATATTTAATGAATTTATACATAAATATAGCATAAAGTGAAGAATTGTCTCTCGTGAACCTAATCCCAGACGAATTGGTAGTAAGGTCTAGGATAGGAATCGAGGATCTCAAGGCCTGCGAATGACGAGATGAACGTGGTTGTGGTGGTGGTGGTGACGCTCTCGAATGGGATGTCTCTCTATGACCACTTGGGGATCGTGGTGACACTCTCTTCTGTGCATGTGTATGAGCTTTACTTATGATGTCACGAATATGATAGAAAAGTCACACAGAAGGAGAAAAATACTCAAAATTCTCAAAATACCAACCATAGACTGAAATGAATGAATCTAACCTAGATATAATCTAAAATAAGTAAGTCCATAAACAAATCAGAGAAAGAACACTTACACGAGTAAAACCTAGAAATTATTAAGAAAATCTGAAAAACTACTATTTAAACATGAAAAATCACTAAACGATTTCAAAATCTCTCTAAAAGAGATCAAGGACTGGGAAAAAATTCCATCTTGGGTGAATATCATCTAGGGTTTGTTCTCTATAGTGTTTGAAATTTGAAATTAACAACTAACCAGAATACCTCAACATTAAAAGAAAAAAATCATGTGAACGGGGAAATTTTTATTTGTACGTACGAGCAACCGTGTGAATGGTTCATTTTGAGTCGTGCATACAAAAATGGCCAGTGTACCTAGTGAGGGAACATTAATACCGAAAAGACCGAGTATAGAACCCAAAAACCCAATCTCTAAAAAAAATGATATGAATGAATGCAAAGGCATGTAAAATCATTCATGTATCACTTGAAAAGCAAACTTTGATATAAATGAACAAAATTAAAAACTCTCACACACATATATACATATGCAATCTCTAAAATAAAAATGTGTAATGTTGATTAGGCGTAACATGATAAATTTGATTTGACAATAAATTTCATTTGAATATTGATTAATGCGTAGATTGATAACACATTCAAATCAAATATAAACAGATTCATCATATAAGGTTCAAAATTCTTTTCAAATCAATTAAAGATACTTTTTTTTTATTTCAATCATGGCATGATTCGTGACAAATATGATTTACAAAATCAAACGAATACACATAATCAAGTCATACTAAATTATAAATGATGCTTAAATATATCATTACATTAATATAATTTTAAGATATCTTCAAACAACAGTTTTCTACCATTAAACTCCCTCGAGCATATGTTGTTAGAATTTTTTTAGTGCCAAACTAGAATAACATTTTTCATTTAAAAAGCTACGACCCTATCTCTTTTTGAATGTCGGTTAAGCACTTGGCTTGTGTCTCTTTCCAACATATTGGTTGTTACTACTGACACCTAGATGACACTTACCCAATGATATTTAAATTCAAAATTAGGTGTAATCACTATAATGGTAGCCCTTATCAATGCATATAAAACTGTCATTTTTTTAGCTTCAACAAGTATGAAAAACACACATTTATCACGCATGGACCTAGAAACTTTTAAAGATGATAAGAGAGCTCGGGATTTTTTCATTCTTAAGTCAATAACTAAACGTAAAAACACATAATTATAGTCATATGCATCTAGTGATATGCAAGTTCTAAACTAAAGTCAAATCAACACCAAAGATTTAAACAAATTTGACTATCTTGATTCTTCAAATAATTTATAACCTAACATTGGCATTATCAATATTTGCAATCAAAATAGTTAAAAATCAACATTTCAATTATCTTTCAAGTTAAGTATATTCATCAAATCTCATGAATCAAAGGACTTAATCACATAAAGAAATAAAATGAAAAATCTTTTCTGGATTTTTATAAAAGAATGATGCAAACATATACAACATGTTAAGTAAGGAACACGTTATATTAAAAAATGCACAAATGCATGAAATTTTTCACCAAAACGTGAAAAATGGATTAAGTGACTTTCAATCTGTCTCTTACTAAGATTTGACCTCAAAAATCAATAATACCTACGAGGGGACCATCAACAAACAATACTATAAGCATACAAATCAAAATATATCCTAGATTGTTATGGGTGTGACATCTCGCGGATCAATGGGAGGAACGAAGACACCTTCTCACTTGAATTTTTTTTAGGAACTTCAACCTAAATCCTCTTTCTTAGAGTGTTCCTTGGTAAGAAACGCACATTCCTTATTCCTTATAGGATTCTTATGCTTATTCCTTGGAATTTGAGCAAATTGTCTAGGTATCTCCCTTCTAGTCCCAACCTTACCTTTCACTAGGAAATACACTATCTTCGTAAATTCACTAATATTACCCGTAAGGTCACTAATAGGATCATATGGAATACTTGCCTCCTATTGTTCATGAAACTTAAGTTTTTCTACTTCAAGCGCCTACAGGCTTGATTGGCGCGGCCTTACAACTTGTAAAAGTTATAATAAGGAATATTTCTTCTTAATTTATTTTTCGCTCCATAAAATCTCATCTAAACTCTTTTAAGTTTCTACCTCTTGAAATATAAATGGTCAATGTGATTTGATTTACCATTTTTCACAAACTTGGATTTATGATAAATTTCCTTCCTTTTCTTTAAAGTAATTTGTTCCTTATCCTTTTTTCAATGCTACAAATTTCAACTTTTGATTTGAAACTGTGAATTTTTTATTTGTTGTTTCTACAAAACCAATGCCATGTTCTCCATTATTAATTGAAGTATAATTCGTGAAAATGTAATCTATAACACAAGTTCTATCAAACATATAAATTTCCAATTATTTGGCATATTGAAATTCAAGTTTCATCTTTTCAATATCTTAATTTGAAGTTATATTTCTTTTATTTCTTTCAAAATGGCTACATTTTGGTTTTAGAAAGAGTCACATTCCTTTTTTAACACCTCTTTTTTTAATGTTCTCGACATTCCAATTGAACACATTTAATCTTTTCATATTATCATCATGTTCACATTGAAAAGTTTTCATTTTTTTGAAAGCTTAATGTTTGATGATTTAAGTTTAATGAGTCTTAGTAAATTTCATCAAAGGCCTCATGAATGTCATTCACTTCATTGTCACTATCCTCCAGTGATCTAAGAATAAAGATGCGTGAAATTTTTTCTATTACATGATGAAGAATAAATAAGAGACCTATTACTAGAATCTTTGATCCTACTCTTTCTCACCACACTCCCCAAAGACAACCTATCACCATTATCCTTCTCACTCTCATTAAGTCTCACCATGAAAGCAATTTCATTATCATTCTCCTCACTAGCAATACTCTCCTCTAATGCACTATTGGAATCACTCAAACTAGCCTGATAAACCTTTTTCTTCTTATTTACATCCTTGTTCTTATCTAACTTTCTCAAATGTGTTGGGCACAGATTAAAGTGGTGTCTTACATCTCCAAAACCATAGCAATGATGTCATCCTTCTCCTTATGCTTGTTAGTTACACTCACTCACCATAAGAAATATGCTTACAAGATTTGTATTGTTTATGCTCTAATTTTATACTATTTTTGAAAACCTTTTTATTGTTCTTATAGAATTTTCTAAACCTTTTTTTACAAAAATAACCGTGTCCACCTCAACAATTTCTATAGGGTTCTCCTCACTCTCGTATGACACACTCTCCTTAGTATCTAACACAAAATTTAAATATTTCTTAGGCTTTAATACAATAACATGCTCCTATTGGTCATAAATTTGAAGCGAACTAACTAACTCTTCTAAGCTACATGTATCGATGTCCCTAATTATCATTTAGGATAGCTAACTTGGTACTAAATCCAGAAATAAGAGTCCGAAGCAACTTCTTAATGACTTTGTTTTTAAATATTTTATCACTAATATTTAAATCATCATTGACAACTTTTGACAACCTCGTATAGTAGTCGTTAAAACTCTCTTCTTAGCTCGTTCTCATCATTTTGAACTTCTTCGTAATGTTTTGAAATTTAGCTCGCTTAACACTTTGAGTGCCTTCATGTGTCACATGCAAGATATCCCAAACCTCTTTAGCAAGTTCATAATTGAGAATAAGATTGTATTATTGAGTACTAACGAATGCTCGTTAAAATAAATTGAATTTTAGTTACAATACATAAAATCATGCATCAGTCCATAATAGTCTCACCTTTTTCATTTCACTCCACCATTTTCAATCATAGAATATGACCAATCATCCTCTACACTCATCTACACTCTTTCATCGTTGGATTTCAAGTGAGTTATCATTTTAACCTTTCAATGATCATAATTTTATCCATCAAAACAAGGTGGCTAATGAGTGGAGCTACTATCCCTATATTGATCCATCAATCACAAAATAACAACTACTCACAACTATAAAAGATTTATGAGTAATAAACATAAAGAACACATAAAAAATAAAGATCTAACTCCTAGAACATGAATGCAAACAAGATAAACTGCTCTCATACCAATTTAGAACGTGTGTATTCAATACAAGTGTTAAAATCTAAATAAACCTAGAGGGGGTGGGGTGGGGTGGACAGGTTTAAATGCAGTGTTGCCCAATTTTTGACAATGTCAAGTTTATTTCCAATTTTAAACAACCTATCACATATATCATCTACGTGAAGTCATATTAGGCATTTGAATCAAACAAATTCAAGATGTAATTAAGAAATCTCATACAATTCACTGGATGCATAAAACCCAAATTCAATTATAATGGATTATATAATGCAAGAATATACCTCTCACCCATGCACTCACGAGTAGTTCCCTATAAATATTGTACTTTCCCGCATTGATGATAAGCGATCCACCTTAAGCTCCATAAGGTGGACGAGAAAGTACACTGTTCTCCTTATAATCTCATAATGACTCGATCTCTTACATTGAACAATACACCTCCCTTTTTAGATCTATGAGTGTTGATCAACTAATTCAAGTGTAAAATAGTTTGAATTGAACTTTGGTGTAGTGACTCGACTCCGAAATAGTAAAATATTATTAAATCATTTTTCTTTATAATATTATTGACATAACATATTAAATAAGAGCATGAATTTAATCACACATTATTAATAAATAAACAAAATTATGCTAAAGTTTTAATATATATATGTAGTGATGAAAATTTTGAATTAATTCAAAGTTAAGTGTTAAAAATTGTAATTGGGACAAAAAAAGAAGAAAGGAAAGTGGGGACTACATATATCTAGTCTTTAGGACATTTGTCCACACCAAAATGAAACTCACTCATGCAAATAACACTTGTCACATGGTTTTATTCCAAGTGCAAGAACAAATAATTCATTTCCCCATCAACCAAAATATTATTTAATAATATACACATAAAGAATTATCTTCTGTTTTAAACTCATCTTCTTTAAATATAGTTCTAGCAATAGGTAGCCATAAAAACTCTCTTGAAGCATTAATGTCTATTTAGAGAGAGAAAATACAAAATCCATCCATCCTAACTCTAAAAATTTCTAAATAATTAATTTAGTATCTTAAGATAATGAGAAACAACATATAAAAATTTCAGTCGCATCTGAGTTTTATATTTATTTTCTTGAAAATTAGGAGTATGATGAATTATATTTTGATTTTGACCCATGTAAACCATTTTTTTGAATTTTTTTTTATATTTTTTCTGGATAGATCATAAAATTAGATTTCTTTGAACACCCAAATCATAATTTTTGGATAAGAAATGAGTGAGATATGAATTTTTGAAGTTTATTATAGAAATCTGAAAATTTTGTGTTAAAAATTCTTACAACATGCTATACCCGAATTTTCAGAAATTTTTAGGTTTATTATTTACGTATGAAATTTCTTTTGTGGTATATTAACTCATATGATAACCTCATATAATTTATTTAGATCAATTTAAGAAGAAATAATAATTTTAATAAAATATTAAAGTTAGTGTTAAATTGTTGTCCCAAATTTGTTATGGTAATAATTATTTATATAATTTATGTTGCATGTAATGACCATCCCTCAATAAGTAGAATAATTCCATAAGATGTTATTATTAAAATTTCAATTTAGACATATTACTATTTTTTTTGTGGAGTATTTAAGTGGATGATAAAAAAACCTTGTCTCGTAAAAATTTGGGTTTATACTATTTCATAAATTTCATATTATGAAAATTCACAAGTAAACACTTGTAATGTAATATTTTTAGGGATTATGAAAATGTATGTTGTTATGAGTAAGTTTATTTATAGGTTACCCCTAATGTGTTGTCTAAAGTTTTAAACTTAAATAATTGAGTGAATTCCTGAGTAAAACTTTAATATGAAAATATGTGGTCATGTTAACACTAAATTTTTATATAAAAGTAGTATTGGAGTAAGACCATCATTTATAACATGTAAAAATATTGTGAAGAATATTAGTGTATTTCTTATGACGAGTAAATTAATGTTATATTGTGATTTCGTTCAAAAGTATGTTTATTCTCATGATAAATGCATATGTGTTTATCTTGTTCAAGTTGTTGAATGGGTATATACAAGTTGGCTATATTGAGGGTCGAGGCCATTAATTAAGTTGTGACATATTAACACCTATTATTCTTATTGTCAAACTTGAGGTTCCTCCTAAGTTGATTGGGATTGAGATAACCCTATAGTTAACGCACTAATATAGTCTATACCATCGAAAGTTTTCTAGTGGTTATTGGTATACACTTATGAAAGTTAGCGCATGTGATATAGCCTAAGGGCAACGCACACTAGAAGTCACTGGTGTACCTATCATAATATTTTGTTATTAGCTCTTGCAAATAAATTCCGGAGGCCTATATGGCTTCAATAAATTGAAAATGTTAAATTATATCGTTAATTATGTGATTATAATTTATCCCTACTTAAGTTTATTAGCGCAATTTCATTAACTGATACACACACACACACACACACACACACACACACACACATACACACTAGTGGATGCCCGTGCTGATGGCACGGCGATAAATTTGCCTCCGTGATAAAATCCAACCAATAATAAAATGAAAAATAAAAAAATGCCCCCGTGATAAAACCCAGCCCATAATAGAAAAAATTAAAAAAATAATTGAAAAAATATTTTTTTAAAATATATATTTAAAAAATTTTAAAAAATATATTTAATAAATTTTAAAAAATATGTTTAAAAAAATATATATTTAAAAAAAACATTAGCATGACATTTCATGCATGAGCATGGAATGAGAAAATGTCATGCATTGAAAAGTGAAGATATTTTTTCAAACACCATGTTCCTTTATATATATATATATATGTGTGTGTGTGTGTGTGTGTATATGTATACTTGGGGGATGAATTTTGAGCGAAAGTGTCTTCTCATTGGGTTGCTTTACTCATGTGCACTTTTTCTTCCAGGTTTTGGGCAGGACTAAGTCTCTTTAAAGTTTGCTTTGCTATAGTCTGGCGCATTTTATACGAACATCTTAATTAATTATATTTCTTATTTCCTTATTTAAATTTGAAGTACCTTCTCTAGACATATTATATTCCCCAATAGTTGGTTGAAAATATGTAACTTAAAACCTCTTATGTATTAAGACCTCGTATGTAATATTAATATTGTTGTATTTATAATGTTATTAATTTATATTTGACAACTTTCTGAATGCACCGTCACATATCCAAATTATAGTATTGATTTTAAATTATTACCATTTTCTATAATTTGGGGTGTGAAAGACTTGTTATCAGTGCCTAGGTTCATCGTAGAGTTATCAGATTTTCATATTGGGTTAGTTTTAGAGCAAGTAAGATTGTCTTAGCGATCGACACGTATTTGATCCTTCGTTCCTGATACGTGCAGGGACTTATGGATCCAGGATTGTGGGACGATAATCTAGTCCATATGAGACTTTCACTTTAGCCTCGAGCTATGGGGGCTTACCTAGACGGGATAGAGTGGTAAGCCGAGTGGAGGGTATTTCAGGATGCCCTTGATGTAGGCAAAACTTGGTTGCATTATACACCTGATATGTAGTAGGCATTAGTATATCATCGTGTCATGTCGCTCATGATAGTTTCTTCATCTATGATTACCCTTATTAGTACCCTAGCTCGATACCAGGGCGTACTGAAAAGAATCGTAGATGAGGGTGGTCAGGTGTGGCCCCCAGCATGGGCACCTGCTCCAGTTTACCCAATTCCGTCAGTTGGGTCTGATGTACCTATTATATCCATTGATCATATGGAACCTTATGTACTACCAGAGCTAGTTATTCGCGTTGAGCCACCCAAGCCGATGCATCCAGATGTACCAATCCACCCTGGTGATTCTCTAGAGCCAACCATTTCAGTCCACTATGCATACTCGGGACATATAGAGGAATCCAAAATTAGTCCCTTAGGTTGAAGTCAGATGGATTCAGGGTTAACATGGTAGTGGTTCTCTTTTTGTATGTATTTTTGAGTGATTAGTGTTGAATTTCCAAATTTTGTCTAGGCTGCTCTAATTTTTTTTGTGTAATATGGTGGGGCTTATATATATATATATGACCTAGGGTTCCCCGTGTATCTTTTTGGTAACATATTGTATTGTGAGTTTAATTTATGAAAATAATTAATAACCAACAATATAAAATTTATAATGGGTTGTTATAAGGGAAATATAAAGATGTCAGCCTTACCTCTTTCTTTCTTTCAATTTAAGATAATGGCGGAGGGAACTACTAAGGAAGACATTTGTTTAACATATTAAACAAATGAATTCTAATGAGCTGGTCATGTGGTAGATGGTGTTAGGCTAACAAGACTTTTATCTCAATTTAAGAAACTCAAACCAGGTAAGTTTGAAGGCACGACATACCTGATTGCTGCGGAAGAGTGAATCCAATAGCTAGAAGATATCTTTGAGGTTATGGACTGTTCTGAAATTAAAAAATGGAAATTGGCGGTGTAAGGACATAATTTTATAAACGTTCGGGGGGTAGAATCTAGGAATTTTCTTTTTGTCCTGTATCACATTATGTATGTCTGATACCGCTACATTCGGCACGTCAACACGATCATCCAAGACGGCCTTAATCTAAATCCATGCATCCACCATCTTCACACGTGCATTATGCTACATGCGACGTGCTGCTCAACCGTTCCCACTACTCCACGACGCGTTGTTGGTAAAATGATTATTGGAGTTGTTAATATTTGCATAAATATTTGGGAATGTTTTAAAAAATATTTTTGAAGTTTGATTTATTTTTAACACAAAAGCAGAAATTTTTCTAAGTGTAGAAGCGGACTTTTTTGCTCGTCGATCTCGTTCGAACGACATCGCTCTATTGTTCAAACGACATGAGCATGTCGCGCGATCTCGTTCGAGCGACACGTGGTCTCGTTCGAGCAACATGACTATATCGTTCGAGCGACGTCGCTGCCTCGATTTGTGTATAAAAATTTGTACCCATTCTGCACGTTTTTCTAAGTCTTTTTTGTACACGTTTCTGCGATTTACAACCCAAAAAACAAACTTCAATTTTTTAAGGTTTAATACCTTTTGATTAAAAAAACCACTCCTAAATATGTGTGTGAATCTTTAAACCTTCAAAGGATCGTTTTTACTCATCTGGAGTAACTTGTGGAGAAGCCGACTCTTTTCCATTCCTGACCATCTGGAGTTCTTGAGGGAGATTCCAGTCGATGACATCAGAACCGACACCTGAGGGTATTTCGTATGTCACTCATGTTTTCAGTATGATCCGTGTAAATCGTTCTTTACAAATTATAGTGAAAATAAAAAGGTTTTTCCCCTTTGGGGGGATTTTTCCTCATTTGTGTGTTTGTTTGTGATTGAATATTCTTGCATGATCATATTGTCTTCAATCACACCTAGATGCATGTTTTAGGATTTAATTAAAAAAATTGAGTTTAATTAAATAATTTCTTTGTTTGAACAAAGCGCACTCTTAAATTGGTATCAGAGTCAATTACACAATTATACCGTGTAATTTTTCATAATTTTTTTTAAGATATCAATTTTTTGAAAAATTGATTTTTGAAAAAGGGTGTGTTCAAAATGGAGAAATTATATAATAAAATTCCATTTTTTGACGGGACAAATTATGCTTACTGGAAAGCTCGTATGAAATTTGCTCTAAAAGCCATAGATGAAAGAGTTTGGGTTTTGGTTGAAAGAGGGTGGACACCTACCTTCATCACTATTGACAACGTGACAAATTTAAAATCTGTAATTGCATGGTCTGAAGAAGAATTTAAATGGTCAGCCTTTAACTCTAAGGGTCTTAGTGCTATTTCTGGATCCGTCACGCCTGACGAGTTCCGGCGGATAGTGACGTGTACCACGTCAAAAGAGGAATGGGATGTTTTCTAGCTTACCCATGAAGGAACTAATGTCGTGAAAGAATCAAAATTATAAACTTAACAACTCAATTTGAAACTATCACCATGCTTGAATCTGAATGTTTTGATGAATTATTTCCTAGATTATGTGATATTGTAAATACCGGCTTTAATCTTGGTGAACACAATGCTAATGCTAGAGTTGTTAAAAATTTTCTAAGATCACTGCCTAAGCGATTTGTCCGTAAAGTCACTGTGCTAAATTCTGTGGGTAATTTAAACACGCTTAAATTAGAGGAATTGGTTGGAGACTTACAAACCTTTGAAATTGACATGTTTCCTAAGTCTGTTAAACCAGAAGATAAGGGAATTGCACTTCAAGCTCAGGATAGGAAGAGTGAGGGGTCGGCAAGAAAGAGAGTAGAGTCATCTAGAAAAAGGGTGAAAGAAACGTCAGATTCCGTGTGTGACCTTGATTTAGATGATTTGGCCTTGTTTGCAAAAAAAGTTCAAGAAAATTCTCAAATTCAAGAAAAATGGAAATTTCAAACATAAAAAGAATTTTGGGAAAAATAAGTTTGAAAAGAAAAATGAAAAAGATTTTAAATACCCTCCTAAGAAAGATGGTGAGAGATGTTATGAGTGTGACGATAAGGGTCATAGAGCTTTTGAGTGTGATACTAGGCTGAACAGACTTGCCAAAGAAAAGGGCAAAGCTATCCTTAACGCTACCCTTAGTGACAACAGTGAGGTCAAGTTGGTGGACTCTGGAGACGAGTCATCGTATGAGTGTAACTTCACCGAATTCATGGCTAGTCATGTGAGTACCTCTAGTGCTTCTTACGACGATGAGGATGCTACTTCACAGGGACACCTCAACAGTGAGAACGAAGTGAGTGAGGGGGAGGATGTTGCAAGTGAGAGAGAGAGTAATCTTCAATGCAGCTACGCTAAGTTATATACTAATTCATTTAAAACCAAAAAGCATAACAGAGCGTTAGTTCTTAGGATCACCGCTTTAGAGGAAGATTTAGGAAAAGCGATAGAGAGAGATAGTCCTCCACCTGCACTACCTTGAGAGAGAGAGAGTCTGCTTATTTTAAGAGAGAAAGTTAGTTTAGATAAAGAGAGAGACTGTTTGGAGAGAGAGAGATTTGTTTTGAGAAAGAGAAAGGGGACTTGACTAAACACGTGGCTAGTGTTACGAGTGAGCTCCATTCCTCCCTGGAGACTCAGAAGAAACTTGAAGCCCTTGTAGCCCAGCTTACTCATGATCTTGAGAGAGCATGGGAAGTCAAGGTTCAAATCGAGGATAGATCTGGAAAGATGGGAAAGATGCTCCTCGATCCCGCTTTAGGTTTTGGTGATAGTCAGGGGATAGGTTTTGAGGGTGCCTACACATCCTAAATTGCACCTGGATTAGTTCCTGAGGTTACTACAACTCCATATGGCCATCGTAAAAAACCACGAAGGAGAGTTCGACCAAGAAAAGTAAACCAAGGTCTGCCTAAGACTGTGTTCTTTTGTACGTACTGCAAAAAAAAAAGGCCACATGAGAGAGTATTGCTATAGTTTGGGTCGGACTTCATGTACATATGCTCCACCACATCATACTGATGGTTTTACCCGTCTGAGAGAGCGTGTTTAGCTTTTAGCCACCACATCACAGAGTTTGATGGAGGAATTCCAACGGATGTCTTTGTCGTCAGTGAATGCTTCCCGCATCCCGGCTAAAACCTACAACAACAAGGGTAAATAAAAGGTTACCACTTCTTGGGTACCTAAGAAAGACGAAAAGGCCCTTGATGTTCATGTCGCTCTCAAAGCACGTAATACCTCACTGTGGTATTTCGATAGTGGGTGCTCTAGACATATGACCGGTGATGTCTCATTTTTTACCTACGTAGAGGATCATAAGGAAGGTAGAGTCACCTTTGGAGATGGGAGCAAGTCTAGCATCGTAGGACGAGGTACAATAGAGTTACTAGGATTTTCTAAGCTAGAGAATGTTTTGTACGTCAAAGGTTTGAAAGCAAACCTTCTCAACATTAGCCAGCTGTGCGATGCTGACTTTACCGTAAAGTTTAACCAGGAGGCGTGTAATGTCTATATTAAAACCGATAAAATTTTAGTGCAAGGGGTGTGGACAGAGGATAATTGCTATGGGATTGTGCCCAAGTCCTCACTTGTCTGCAACAGTGCCACGATCACTCCTATGGATTTGTGGCACCAACGTCTAGGTCACGTGAACTTTAGAGATTTGACATGATTAGCTAAAAAGGACCTAGTACGTGGCTTACCAACACTTGGAAAGCCAATTTCCATGGTTTGTGGACCCTGTTAGTTGGGACAGCAAATTTGTAGCCCCCCACAGGAAGTTAAATTCCATTACCACTTCACGAGAACTTGAGTTAATACACATGGATCTTATGGGTCCTACTCGTAGTGAGAGTCTGGGTGGTAAGAGCTATATCCTAGTGATGGTAGGTGATTTCTCCAGATATTCGATTGTAGGTTTTTTTAGAGAGAAATCCAATGCTGTAGAGTTTTTAATGACCAAGTCTTGTGTCCTACAAAACCAACACAGAGTCACTATTAATAGAATGCGTAGTGACAACGACACTGAATTTACGGAGAAAAAAGTAGATCTTTACTGTGATAGCCTAGGAATCAAACATGAGTTTTCTTATGTGAAGACTCCTCAGGAAAATGGGATTATTGAGAGAAAGAACAAGATGATTCAGGAAATGGCTAGATCTATGCTTTTAGCTCATAAAGTTTTTAGGAGATTTTGGGCAGAGGCAGTGTCTACTGCATGCCATACAGTGAATAGGGTTTACCTTCGTCCACACACACTTAAAATGCCCTATGAATTATGGACTAGAAAGAAGCCCAACCTTACATATTTTCGTGTCTTTGGGAGTAAATGCTACATCCTACGGGATAGAGAGCAATTAGGAAAGTTTGACTCCCGAAGCGATGAGGGAATATTGCTAGGATATTCATTAAATAGTAGAGCGTATCGGTATTTTAACCTGAAGAGCTCTAAAGTGATGGTGTTAATAAACGTTACTGTGCAAGATGACGAACCATCGGCGTCTGTTGACTTCACCCATTTCAGTGAGGATGACATACTCCTTTTTTATGATCCCACTGTGTCTCCCATATCCAGGGTGGACCCTACTCCTTTTCTAAGGGACAAACCTGCTTGGATTCACAATAGTCATGATCCTACTTCTATCCTAGGAGATCCCACCCTAGGGGTCAAGACTCATGCTTAGCTAGAGAATGTTGTTAGCCATGTTTGCTACACATCTAAAGTCAAGCCCAAGAACAATAAAGAAGCACTCAAGGATGAACACTGGATATATGTTATGCAGGATGAGTTGCTTCAGTTTAAAAAGAACAATGTCTGGGAACTTGTCCCCGACTTAGTGAGACGAATGTGATAGGTACCAGGTGGATTTTCAAGAATAAAATGGATAAAAATGGTACCATGATTCGAAACAAGGCTAGGTTGGTCTCTCAAGGCTACACACGGATAGATGGTGTAGATTTTGGGGAGACATTTTCTCCTGTTGCGAGGCATGAGTCCGTCCGCTTACTACTCACCATAACATGTCATCTGCGCTTCAAGTTATATCAGATGGATATCATGAGTGCCTTTCTAAATGTCATTCTATAGGAGGAGGTCTACGTGGAACAACCAAAAGGGTTTGAAGACCTTAAGCACCCAGAGCATGTATACTATCTTAGGAAAGCCCTGTATGGTTTGAAATAAGCACCCCGTGCTTGGTACGAGAGGCTTACTTCCTATCTCTTAGCCCCTAGCTTTAAGAGAGGGGGAGTTGATATGACGTTATTCGTCAAGAGAGATGACAGTGCTATTTTGGTTGCTCTGGTCTATGTGGACGATATAGTCTTTGGAGCCACGTTCTCCCAACATGCTCACCACTTTGAGGAGGAGATGAAAAGTAAGTTTGAGATGAGCATGGTCGGTGAGCTTACTTTCTTTCTTGGTCTCCACGTTCGTCAGTTAGAGGATGGGATGTTCATCTCCCAATCCAAGTATGCTCGAGACCTAGCGAAGAAATTTGGTTTAGACTCCGCTAAGCATGCACGTACACCTATGAGTACTTCTATCAAGATTAGTAAGGACACTTCAGGTAAGGACGCAGAGCAAACCTTATATCGGAGTATGATAGGTAGTCTTCTCTACTTGACTGCCAGTCGCCCCGATATAGCCTTTAGTGTTGGAGTCTATGCGCGATATCATACATCCCCTAAAGAGTCACACTTACTCTCTCTAAAACGTATTATCAAATACGTGTGTGGGTCTCTCTCCTAAGGTATTTGGTATTCCTTTAATATCGATGACCGTTTATCCGCCTATTCGAATGACAATTGGGCCGGGGATGTAGATGGTTATAGGAGCACTTCTGGTGGGTGTTTCTACTTTTGTTCTGCTCTTGTCTCCTGGCTGAGCAAGAAGAAAAACTCCATCGCTTTATCCACTGAGGCTGAGTACATCACCGCCTGGAGTTGTTGCGCGCAACTCTTGTGGATGAAGAAAATGTTAGAGGATTATGGGATTTCATAGGACACCATGACTATCTCCTGTGATAACACGAGCGCGATATACATATCCCGTAATCCAGTCTATCATTCATGCGCAAAGCACATCAGAATACACGAGCACTTTATACATTAGTTAGTTGAGGACAAAGTCGTATCCCTGAGTTTCGTACCAACTGACCTTCAGTTAGCCGATATTTTCACGAAATCTTTAGATGCCCTTCGATTCGAGAGTCTTAGGAAGTCTTTAGGGATTTGCAAAATTGACTGAGGGGATAGTCCGTGTTTAGGATATGATGCATTATCATGTACATATCATATGATTCCTATTGCTAGTTTGTATCATTTGTATTATTATTATTATTTTCCTTTGTATATTCTTTTTAAAAAATCCAAAAACATTTTCTTTTTATAAAATTTTTAGAAAAGCATAAAAAGACTTTTGTGTTTTGTTTACACCTCTTATGGATGAGCATTTAAGATAGCCAAGTCACAACCTCCATTTCCATTTTTCCCGTGACTGTTTGATAGTGATTTGAGACGTTACATCATTGCATCCATGTGCTTTACATTGTTTGGAGTGTTTGAGATGTCATTAGTGATATCTTTCTACATGTTTGACTCCTTATCTCATTTATTACACACATGCACGACTTTATTTTATTATTGTACTTGTCTATTATATATTGGCTTGAGTGTTTCTATCTCAATTATGTCTATACAACGAACCATATGCGATAAAACTTGACAAGATTGGAATGCATGTAAAAACCGTTTGGTGAGATTGTGTGGTATTTTAAAATAGGGAAGGGCTACGGAAGGTTCTCGTTTGGCCTTTGCGAATACTAAGCCACCGTTATATCAGACTTAAAAAAATGAGAAATTTTATTATCCGGGGTCCACAGAGGTTAAAAGAGCTCGAAAAAATTTAAAGGCAATAAAAAGCAATACATGCCGAATATGGGCCATTAGGTTTCACCATCAATTCTCCAATATTTTGAGAATTTAGATCACCTCTAAACAAAATATAAATCTGAGGGAGTTTGGTTGGAGAATTTAAACGGGTTTGCACTTCCTTGAAAGTCCTGAAAAAATATTAAATAGTTTTGAACGTTATTGGTGTGGAAATCACTTTGAGCTTTGATTTGCTGATTTGATTGAGTCAATTTCTTATAATTCCATCTTTTAACACCTAAGGAAGATGTTGAGTTCATTCGTTAGGAGTATCCGATATTCATCGTGCACATATGTTGTATTTGTATGCATTTATTTTCCTATCGAATTTGCTCACACCCCTACATTTTTGCTATCATCGACTTGGTTATTTTTTTGTTCTTTCATGGTGTGATTCTTTGTTGTATATTTTGTGTGAAGAATTTTGACAAATTCAAAAATAGAAAGTTTATTTCCTTGTGACATTCTCCATTTGCATTTCTTTGTGCTTCTCATATCTATTTGGGGACATCATAAAAAGGGGGAGAATGAATTATGGGGGAGAATTGTTTGGTTGATTAATGATTTGCTTAAGCTTAATTGATTCGATTTTTGCCTATCATTATATTCCAAACTCTTGCGTGTCACGGGTATCTGCTTTATCTCATGTGTGTAGGTACAAAATTGATGATTATTGGATTGCACACCCTGATGAGAAAGGCTGAAGATATGAAGATATTGAAGTTTGGTTGACGACATGTCTGTTAGTATTCTCAGTTTGAGGGTTTAATGGTGATATTATCTTATATGTCATTTGCTTTATGGAGATTGCATAATTTGGATTTTTTATGTATGTACCGACATACACATAGGGGAAGATTTGTAAGGACATAATTTTATAAATGTCCGCGGTAGAATCTAGGAATTTTCTATTTGTCCTAGATCACAGTATGTATGTTTAATACCGCTACATTCGGCATGTCAACATGATAATCCAAGACGGACTTGATCTGAATCCATGCATCCACCATCTTCACACGTGCATCATGCTACATGCGACGTGCTGCTCAACCGTTCCCACTACTCCACAACGCGTTATTGGCAAAATGATTTATTAGAGTTGTTAATATTTGCATAAATATTTGGGAATGTTTTAAAAAATATTTTTCGAAGTCTGATTTATTTTTAACACAAAAGCAGAAATTTTTCTAAGTGTAGAAGCGGACTTTTTTAATTGTCGAGCTCGTTCGAACGACATCACTGTGTCGTTCAAACGACATGAGCATGTCGCGCGATCTTGTTCGAGCGACGGCACCACCTCGATTTTCGTATAAATATATGTGCCCATTCTGTACGTTTTTCCAAGTCTTTTTCGTACACATTTCTGCGATTTACAGCCCAGAAAATAGACTTCAATTTTTTAAGGTTTAATGCCTTTTGATTCACCAAACCATTCCTAAATATGTGTGTGAATCTTTAAACCTTCAAGAGATCGTTTTTACTCATCTAGAGTAACTTGTGGAGAAGCTGACTCTTTTCCATTGCAAACCATATGGAGTTCTTGCTGGAGATACCAGTCGACGACATCGGAACCGACACCTGAGGGTATTCCTTATGTCACTCATGTTTTCAGTATAATTTGTGTAAACCGTTCTTTACAAATTATAGTGAAAATAAAAAGGTTTTTCCCCTTTTGGGGGATTTTTCCTCATTTGTGTGTTTGTTTGTGATTGAATATTCTCGCATGATCATATTGTCTTCAATCACACCTAGATGCATGTTTTAGGATTTAATTGAAAAAACCGAGTTTAATTAAATAATTTCTTTATTTGAACAAAAGTGCACTCTCGGGTGATATTTTAGTTATCGACACAATAAAAAATTGGTTGAAGTTGGTAAAGACTACAGTGGAAACTGAGACCGCAAATACCATGACCTGAACTAAGTTTCAAGTGAAATTTTTGGATAAGTACTTACCAGGCACAGATAAAGATAAGAGAGAGCTAGAATTTGTCGAACTAAAGAAAAGAACAATGACGGTTACTGAGTACCAATATAAGTTTGAAGCCCTTGTAAGGTTCGGACCATAATCAATTAGTACTCCAGAATGGCATGCTTGGAAGTTCGCACGGGGATTAACTTCAATAATTAGACGAATGGTTATCGAAAATAGGCTAAAGACGTACGAGGAAATAGTTAATGAATCTTCAAACCTTGAGGTTGACAATTTATAATACATGAAAGAAATGGAGGGCAAGAACAAGGGAAACTCAATGCAACGAAAAACTATAGTTTTAAGAACAACCAACATGCATGGAAGAAGTAGAAGGAAAATAATGGGACTACTATGGAAACCTTGTCTGCACATTAAGGATTCCTAAATAAGTCTAAGGCGAACTGCTATAATTATGGAGGAACATGACACCTAATGAGGTACTATACCGAGACGCGTGTTCCATGAGGGGTTTATTCTAATTGTGGAGAGAAGGGTAATCACATTAAAGACTGCAAAAAAGTAAGGAAAATTAACCAAGCACAACAAGGTGGTCAAGCAAGGGTATATACAGCGGTAGGAGGACAAATTAGGTTAGAAGGTAACCTATATATATTTAATTAATGTACAAAGGTTCTGTTTGACAATGGTGCTAAGAATTCTTTTATTTAATTTAATTTTGTAAAGATGTTAGGATTAGTGCCTAAGAATTTAGACATACCTTTAGTGGTCAGTCCCCCTTTAGTTAAATTTTTCACCCTTGACCTAGTCTGTAAGGACTATCCAGTGAGCATTAAGGGTAGATAAATTTCAATCAAATTGATAGTACTTGTGATGGGACATTTTAATGTTATTCTTGGCATGGATTTGCTCACTACCTACCATGAAATCTTAGGTTGCTATGAGAAAACAGTTACCTTTTCCATCCCAGATCAACTACTATTTACCTTTTTTTGTAAGCACCCATATGATGATTTGATCGAGGGTTTTATAACCTACAACGAGTGTGGGAATGAAGAACTAGTCATTAGTAGAATCTTATTCATATGTGAGTTTATTGACATGTTCCGAAAAATTCCTAGTTTTCCACTAAAGTGGGAGATTGATTTTTACATAAACCTTATTCTCGGCACTTCCACGGAGTCTCTATCACCGCACCGCATGGCACCAAAGGAAATATTATAACTAAAGAAGCAAATTAATGAAATTTTGAGCCAAAATTTTATCATACCAAGCAAATCTCCTTGGGGAACCGCTGTTTTTTTCGTGCCGAAGAAGGATGGGTCTCTTAGACTGTGTATCGACTACCGCCAACTAAATAAAGTCACCATAAAAAAAATAAGTGTCCGTTGCTGAGAATTGATGACCTATTTGACCAACTTAAAGGTGCAATATTATTTTTGAAGATCTATTTAAGGTCTGGGTACAACCAACTCTTAGTAAGGGAAGAGGACGTTACGAAGACGATATTTCAAACATGATATGAACACTATGAATTTTTTTCGAAGTAAAAATTGCTCCGACTACTTTTATGGATTTGATGAATAGAATATTTTATCCCTACCTAGACCAATTCATTATTGTCTTCATTGATGATATTTTCATTTACTCAAAATCAAGGAAGGACCACGAGCAACATCTTCGCATTACACTTCAGATGTTATGAAATAATCATTTATATGCTAAGCTGATCTACAAAATTACGAGTTATGGTTACCCCAAGTAATATTTCTCGATCATATGGTGTCAAAAGGTGATATTTTGATCGATCGTTCCAAGGTTGAAGCATTCTTGTAGTGGGGAAAACTGAAGACACCTACGGGCATCTGAAGCTTCCTTGGTTTAATAGGATACTACCGAAGATTTATTGAAGGGTTTTCTCATATTGTTTCACTACTCACCCACCTAACCCGTAAGGATGTAAAGTTTATTTGGCACGATGGTTGTGAAATAGCATATCAAGAGCTAAAGAGAATTAGTTACTATACCAGTCCTCACTATCCTAAAGAGTGCCATTGAGTTCGTTGTATAAGTTGATGCCTCTTACCAAAGATTAGGATGTGTCTTAATGTAAGATGGCAAGGTAGTTGCTTATGGTTCGCGATAACTCTAGCCACATGAACAGAACTACCCCACTCATGATTTGGAACTCACAACCATAATATTTACCATAAAGTTATGGTCACACTATTTGTATGGTGAAAAGTTTGACCTCTTATCTAACCATAAAAGTTTGAAGTACTTGTTTTCCCAAAAGGAATTGAATATGAGGCAACAAAGGTGGATGGAGAATCTAAAATACTATGAATTCACCCACCATTACCATCTTGGAAAGGCCAATGTAATAACTGATGCCTTGAGTCGTAAGCCGTGTGGTATCGTCTCCCTTCTAATGGTGGAAGAATGGCGTTTGATTGAAGCTCTAGTAGAGTTTAACATTCAATAATCGTTACATAGAACTGGGTCTTATCTTTATAACCTGATTCTTCAGCCAACATTGATCAGAAAAATCCTATAAGAAGAAAGCCAAGACGAGAAGTTACAATTGAAATTTGTAAGGGCGAATTTCTAATTGAGTCTATTTGTAGTGTTGACTCAATTCCAGACAAAACTCTTTGAGTCATAGGATAGACGTTTGTTGTTTCTTTCAAGCCTATGATGTATGAATTGAAGACGTAGCGGCCAAGCCTAAAGTAAAGATATCCTCAGTGTCATTTTTTCATAAAGTTTTACGTCATCAACATTTCATTATTTCCAAGGTCTCTATAGGTATGAATGCATTAATCTATTTAAGGACTTGGAATTTATTTGGTTTTTTTTTTATTAAAATTATGTTTAAAATGAATTTTTTTAAAGAAAAAAAATATTTTTTTCTGATATGTCGCTCGAACAACATTTCATGTCGTTCAAACGAGGTCGTTCGAATGAGATACCAAACGAGCTTCTAATGACATTCTGCTACATTGTTTTGTTTTTTTGTTAGAACTCTCATTCGAATGACTCGTTCAAATGAGACATCTAACTAGATCTGGATTTTTAACTCTGTTTTCACGTTAGTAACTCGTTCGAACGACCTGGGCGATTTTTGTATGTTTTTACCATTGTTAAATTTAACCTCCCACTTTTCCACTAACTTTTCACCAGATTTAATATGTGCGAAAACACAATATTTTGCAAGACTTTTGAGAGAGTTTCTAACACTTTGAGAGCAAAAAATTTTCATCCAAAAGTCCCATTTTTGTGTTGGTATTTTCATGGTTTAATTTTTACCAAAACACAAAGTTTACACCCATAGTTTAGTATAATCCAATTTTCTTAATATATTATGTTTTGAGATCATCAATTTGGCACCGAGTATTTTTCTCATCCCCAAAAGGGAAAGTTTCCTATGGAGGAGTCCATTGGTTGATTTGCGGTGTGCATACAAAGAAAGGATTCGTGTGTAGTTGATGGTAGCTGAGCCCCATCGGTGGATTCCGAGACTGCGATGGATTCCAGAGTTATCAACTAGGTGGAGGTAGAAGCAAGAAGAAGCGTCAAGGCTTGAGAGGGAGTCGAGTCGAGGAGGTAAGTCTTTTGTCTTGTTTATGTAAAACCATACCTATTGGATTTGTTGGCTAGGTCGTCTCAGGTTTTTCCCATTGTGAGTTTTTCTCGTACATCGCTGCGTTGTGTGATTATTTTTATTTTTATCATACTAAAATCATTTAGATCCATGTTTAGGTGTAAAAAGATAAAACTTGGTTTAAACACAACATTGGTGTAATTTTGGTGCTAAATTAAGTTGGGGTAATTTTATTTTAATTTAAGTCAAGGAATTTGATTTGAAAATCTTCATACTTGGTTTGTTTGGCATATGTAGAACTTGAATTGAGTTTCTTTTAAATTTTCTTTGAAAGAAAATTAAATATTTGTTTTATTTGAGTTTAATTTTAATTAATTAAGAGGAAATTAAAATTTGGGATCCTTAATTGTTAAACTTGCAAGAAATTTAAAGTTTGGTATATTGTGTGAACCATGTAACAACCCGCACTTTTAGGGCAAATTAAATATAATAATTAAGAGTAGATTGGAAATTTAAGAAATTATCGTGAATAGTAATTTTCGAATTTTTCAAGGATTTGATGATTCTCGATGGGTGTTATATTTACTTTTGGGATTAAGTAAATGAACTGGAGTATTTTAATTATATGTCGCAGTTGGGTAAAGCGACAAAGGATAATATTTTAAGGGGAATATCGCGTTTATTTGTTTTGGGTTTAAATAGTGATTTGCGACCAAATACCTCGGATGGAAATTTCGACTGCGCCGTGAGTCTCGGAATGACCGAGATAGTCGAAAAAGAGTGTCCGATTATTGAAATTTAGTTTCGGGAAATTTTAGAGTTAAATGGGCTCGTAATTGAGTAAACGAGTCATTTTTGGGTTTTAAGGGGTATAAACCCTTTTCTCCTTATATAAGGAGGGAGAGAGGGAAAGAATAAAAAGAATAAAAAGAAAATAGAAAGAAAAGAGAGAAGAGAGAGAGGAAGGAAGAAAGAGAGGAGAAAAGGGAGATCTCGGGCCAAACTCCGCCGGACTCGACTCGAGGTCGTCGGATTTCATCCTCCAGGCAAGTGTGTACTTGCTTTATTTCATTTTGTGCATTTATTTCATATTATAGTTGGTAAACTATATGATTTTGGGTTAGAACCCTTAAACTAAAATTGGGAAAACTTGAATATGAGTTTAGATATTGATGTAATGTAAACTCATAATGATTTCTAGTCTTAAAACCATGTTAATGGAGTATAAAATGGAATTGAAATGGGAGAAACGCCAAAACTAGGTTTTTATGGTTTTAGGATTTAAATCTAAGAGAAATAGTTTAATACCCCAAATAAATTGATGTGTTAGTTGTAAAACATAGATTAGATGTTTATTGAGTTGTCGGATGAACTTAGAAACTACAAAAATGGCGAATAATGGAGGTTTGGATTTTTTTTGAAGATGATGAATAGTGAAATGCGCCTTAACTGAATCGATTCGGCTCTTGGTCAAAAAATGAAATTTGCAGATCTTTTCGACGCGGTCGCGTGGGCACCAACCGCGTATTTTTCTAATTTTTTTGGATCTATAGTGATTTTTCTACGGAAAGCTGTCCGAGATCGAAATAGTTAGTCAGAAATTAAGGCTAGAATTATTCTGAGATAAATATTAGGGGTTCTCAAATAGAGTGTTAGTACCTCTAAACGACTTGATGAAAGATGAAAACTTTGGGTTTGTAGGAATAAATCCGAGTTATAGTTTAAATGGTGAGTGGATTAAATTTTGGGTTTTGGGTTATATATAAAACCCTAAGCAGATTTGGGATTTTCAGACAAGCCGAATCGATTCGGACAGGCCGAATCGATTCAGTAAGAGACAGTTTGAAAGTAGAACCATTTCGAATCGATTCGGATAGGGCGAATCGATTAGGTGGCCAGCGAATAGATTCGGACAGGCCGAATCGATTCGGTCCTGGCAAATTTTTGAGGTTTTCTCCTTTTAAGTTTAGGGAGACTTAAATTATGATTTTGGAGATTATTATAGGAGTTTCTAAATGGGATGTTAGGACTCCTAAATGATGAATTGAGGATATGTAAACCTCGAATTAATTTAGAGTATGATCCGAGGGATGGATTTAATTAATGTTTTATGACAAGAGACATGTGGGAAAATATTTTGGCAAGCGTGTAATGATATATTAATGCGGTTTGAATGGATATGGGATAAAGAGGAGTTAGTGGTGTATACTTATGGAACTAAGGATAGGTCGATGGTACACGTATCCAATTAGTATAAATTGGTACATTCAGGTTTATGCACAAGTCCTTAAATAACGATCTAGGTGTGAGAATATTTAAGAGAGAGAATACTTGAATATTATTACGTGATTGGCAATTATGGCCATATATATATATATTCGAGGAGGAATATATAGTATATATATACTATGTGATTAAAGTATATATATGATATGATATAAATGACTTTTGAAAATGAGCAATATGAATGTTTTCAAAATGAAAAAAAAAGAAATGATTTTCATAAATTATAATTTATGTATACTCACCTCTCTAAATCGCTATCATAAGGGAAGTTGCGTGCGTATGGTGAAGCCCCCTGGCTAATGAATGCAGGGTGGATATAGTCCTAGGCCATATGAGCGATTATTGTATGTTTTCTGCGCTGGTGAGGTAATTCTGGGTATAGTTATGACTCTCCCGCAGGCATATGGACGCTTCCCGACGTCTTGCGTTGTAGGATCCCAGGTTGTCTTGATGATAGGCCCTAGAAGATGATAGCCATTTTGGGGCGCGCACAATGGGGAAACCCGAACGGGCAGTCTTAGAATGCATTATATAACTTGTTAAAGCAATTTATGATAATAAATTGGCTTTAAGTACATTTCCTGGATGGAAGAAGGGAAATGGGATAAATGAATTGGCTTCAGATACACTTCCCGGATGGAAGAAGGGAAGTGGAAGCATATGATATGAAAAACATTTTTATGATAATAAAATTGGCTTTTAAATACATTTCCTGGATGTAAGAAGGGAAATGGGATCTTATGAAACGGAAAAGCATTTTTATGATAATAAAACTTGCTTTAAATATATTTCCTGGATAGAAGAAGGGAAATATAAAGTTTTGAAATGAAAATGATATTGGTAAACACTTTGTAAATGAATTCTTAGTCTGGGAGATATTATCCGGATGTATATTATAAGATGTATATAAAAATGAATATGATATGTATGTTAATATATAAGTATGTATTTATACATTTGTTTTGTGCTATGGGCCTAATGGATCTCTACGATTAACCCTGCCAAGTAGTAGTGTATCAGAGGGGTTCCTTGTTTGGATTTCGCTTCGTGAGACACCCCACGCACGAACTTAGCGCAGTGTTGAGAATGGAGAGAAGTTTAGCACTTAGTGCTAGGGTTGTAGAGGTTTCTAGTAGACGTGGGTATTAGATTAGTTAGGTAGGGTAGCTTAACTAGAATGTTAAGTGCGTTAGGTGTGCACTGTTAGAAGAGAGTTGAGGGGTATCTCATGGGAGTGCGATACCAATTTAAATATGAGATAAAACATATTTTTAAAATAAAGCATTTATGCACTTGCTAAATATTTTCACAACTCGGGCTCTGACCCGTTTATCTACTTTTTCTCTCTTGCTATATATATATAGGTGTCCAGACACATGGACGCCTAGATGACACTTCCTTCGAGTCAGACGTCTACTGCAGCAGCTGTGGATGCGTGCATGTCCTCGATAGACATTTCCATTCTTGTAATCTAGATAGGAGGTACTATAAACACATTCGGGTTGATAACCCAATTTCATTTTTTTATTCTTTTAGTTCATCATTCGATATGGTTGTATATTTTGACCGAGTGTTCGGTTATTTTATTTCATTTCAGTTTCATCTACGCAAAACTGTGTGGATGTTTTAATTTCGTAGTTGTTTAAAAAGAGTAGTTAAGTAAAATTTTGATGCCAGCCTAATAGGTTATTAGTAATTAAATGGATTTTCGACAGTGATGCTAAGAATGATCCATATGAGACTCCTGTCATAATTTGATATAAGAGTGATTGACCGGTATTTTATTAGGCGGGTTGTCACAAACCATCTCGTATTTAGGATTTTAAAATTTGGGTATTAAAGCATATACTCTAGGAAATCACATTCTCAGATTGGTATCAGAGCGGGAACACTAAATTATTGTGTTAAGATCCTTTGTTTAATTTTGATTTAAAAATGGAAAATTTACCTTTTGCAAAATTTCCTATTTTTTATGGTTCCAACTACGCGTATTGGAAAGCACATTTAAGGTAGGAACTTAAATCCTTAGATGAGAGGGTTTGGCTATCAGTAGTTAAAGGGTGGACTCCACTAACATGCCTAGAAGGAGAGGTTTGTGTACCTAAACCCATAAAAAGATGGAACGAGAATGAGCTTAAGTTAGTTAATTTTAATTCTCATGGTTTAAATGCTCTTTTTAGTGCAGTCACTCTAGATGTGTTCCGTCAAATTATGACGTGTGAAACGTCTAAGGAGGCATGGTATATACTTTAACTCACCCATGAAGGAACAAGTGTCGTTAAAGCTTCGAAACTCCAAAACCTCACCACTCAATTTGAAACCATTAAAATGCTAGAAAGTGAGACGTTTGATGAGTTCTATGCGAGATTGTCAGATATTGTGAATCCATGCTTTAATTTGGGAGAAAAGATACTCGACAACCATGTCATGAAGAAAATTTTGAGGTCATTACCTGGTAGATTTATTTCAAAGGTGATCGTTTTAAATTCTTTAGGCACTTTAGACTCTATGAAACTAGAAGAGCCTGTAAGTAACTTACAAACCTATGAACTTGACATGTTTCCCTCCAATGATGAGAAGAATAAAGATAAAGGCATAACTTTGGAATACCGAAAGGAGGAAACACTGGTTTCGAATGATGAGTTTAAGATTAATTCAGAAGATATGGCTTTGTTTACTAGGAAGTTTAGAAAATTTCTCAAAAGTAATAAAGAGAAACTTAAAAATGATTTTAAAAAGTATGAGAAGTCTAAGCATAGTAAAGCCGAGATATTCCCTAAATATCATAATGAGAATCTTAATAGGGACGAGTCAAATAGGTGTTATGGTTATGAGGGTCATGACCGTAGGACATTCGATTGTCCTACTAAACTAAGGAATGAGGGAAAGCAACCAATTTCATATAATGCCACCCTTAGTGATAGTGAACGGGAAAAAGGACCCGATTCCCCCATTGAGCGCAACTTTATCGCGTTCTTAGCAAGTTATGTGAGCATTGACAATGAATATTCCCATGAAGACATTCCTTTATATGACACTTCCTAGGCCATTGTTTATGAATCCGAAGAGGTTGATGGTAGAGATATTGGAGGAGAGAGTGAGAATAAAGAGGAGGTAGAGGAGAGTGAACTTCAAGTAGTCTTTCGTGAGTTTTATACGAAGTCGTTATAATTAAAAAGAGAAAACGTGCACTTAGAAGCTAAAATGAGAGAACCTACCGTAGCTAATGGTGTGAGTGTTTTAGTTAAAGACTTTAAGGCATGAGAGAGAACTCTTCGTAAGAAGCTAGAGTACGTAGAAGGTCAAAGAGATATCCTTAGAGGTTTAATAGAGACTATGAAGAATAATCTTCTCGAGTTTGAAAGGAGTAGGTGATTACTTGAGTCTCGTATAGTGGAACTTCAAGAAAAAATTAAAGACTCAAGTCGGGTCAAATTTGATTTAGAGTGTAGGTCGGAGAAATTGGATAAAATCCTAGGGATTGTCCAAATCAAAGATGATAAGTGTGGTATTGGTTTTGATACTCATGATACTTTTGCTAATAAATCCAAAACCATAGTTTTGAGAGAATCGTCTTGGAACACTATAAAGGTCAATCCTTAGGTCATACTTCACGTTGTATTTTCACTTGCACACAATGGGTCGGAAGGGGCACCTTAGGAAATTTTTTTTATTAATCTTAAAAATGGTCCTAGAAAGTCAAAGGTTAGAGTCGCCAAGGTCACCAAGTCCCGTGAGCGTCATGTTTCACTTATGTGGGTTGGGAGATCCGATTTGGAGACTTTACGTGACAGAATTTATGATTATCATTTACTTTCACATGATTCCTCACTCGCTAAATCTAAAGGTTGATTGTGTTAGTTATATTTACATAGACTAGCTTTTGTGCCTCATGATATATTCTTGCTAGTTGTATGTTTGTTTGTCATTTTATAGTCTTTGCTTCATCATACATATGTTTCTAGAATTATGACTTGTGTAACTTTTGCATTTAATTTTTATTTATTGTGTCTTAGTTGAAAAAGTAAAAAAAAAATTATTTTGTCTTTTGGATTGTCTTTATGTTTGTATATTTTTTTTTTTGAAAAGCTCAAAAATATTTTTTTTATCTTTGTGTATCTTAGTTTTACATATTTTATGTGGCATATACTTATGTTTGACTATAATATCATCCCCGCTTACATATAGATAGAATGTTTGGTTAATATTTTCAATCCTTAAAGTGTTCTTTATCATACTTGCATGGAGTAGTTTGACTTTGACTTGCTTAATAGATTCTCTTTTTATATGCCTTGATTCACACATGCACGATCCCATTTGATCTTTAACTTCAGATGTATATTTGAGTTAAGTGAGATGTTCTCCTATCAATTTAGTCATATACATGTTGCTATGATTACGAAGGATTTGTGCATGTAAGAACCGTTGCCCGGATTTAAAAAATGTAAAAAGTATTTATCCGATGTAGCTGTTTATCAATGGAATCGGGTTGCGACAGACTAAATTACTTTGTGTGAATAGACATCATTGAAGTATGACCTAAAAAATGTGGCATTGTTAAAATTTTCCAAGGCCAAAGTAGTTGAGTTTTATATGAACATTCAAAAGAAAAGAAAAGAGTTATTATATTCTAGGAAGTTTGAATGGATATATCAACAGGTTTGCACAATGACAATGTATCATAGTTATGTTATTTTTGTCATGATTCTATTGGTTTGTAGAATTATTAAAATTCTAGATTTATATGCCTTGTGCTTGTTTTTTTCCTTGAGTTCACTTTATCTTGTCACACGAGTCTCTATTTAAGTTTGATAAATTTTTGCACTCAAATAAGAACTCTGTCAACATGTTTAAGTGACTAGGTCTTAATTCTTTTGTTGTTAGTTCACACCCCTTCACTACCGTTTACCACATTTTATTTAGACACATTTTTACCATATGAGTATGGAAAGCTTAATGTGTTTTATGTCGAATGTGGTATTTATACCTATGTATATGTGTGTATGCGTTATTGGTATATATATATATGTCATTTCTCTTATTTTTGAGTCTTTGCCTTATTATCTAGTCTATGTATGATTCATGTTGATATAAATAGTCATCTTGTTGCGATTGATATCTCATGCGCACATTAGATTATTATATTTGGTATCATTTTTCTGTCACATCATAGTTGGTATTTGTTAATCTTTTTGTTGGATTATTTGCTTCTCATGCCATGTACTTTATTATTCTAGTCACTTTATTCACCATTGCATGATATACTTATTTTTCCATTATTCCTATCCCTTGTTACATTTAGGGGGAGAATTTATTTTAATTGGGGAGAAATGAGTTAATATATGCATTTTAATCTTTGTCTATTCCAGAACAAAAAGGGGGAGAAATGGTATCTAAACCTTTTAATTTGGTCGATCTAACTTACGGGGAGACGTCATTTTCTTAAGTAGGTCATGTTAGATAAAGGGAGAGTATTTAATTATGTTATTTATCTTGTTATATTCCAAATGCGTTTGATGGTGTATTTAAGTGTGTAGGTTTTCATCTTTAGTGGCAAACTTTTAAAAAGGAAAAGCATTTTATCCCATATGTCTAGTCAAGCGCTTGTATTTTTATTTTGGGAGGGTTATGTCTTTTTAGAAGAGCTTGACGACCTATAGGATTCTTATTTTGGGTTTTATCACGGAATAGCCATAGGGGCAGATTTGTAAGGGCAAATTTCCAATTCAGTCTATTTGTAGTGTTGGCTTAATTCCAAACAAAAATATCTAAGTCATAGGATAGATGTTTTTTGTGTCTTTCAATCCTATGATGTTGGAGTTGAAGACGTAGCATCCAATCCTAAAGTAAAGATAAAATCATAACCGATTTTTCGTGCCAAGTTTTATGTAATCAACATTTCACTATTTTTAAGGTCTCTACAGGTATGAATGCATTAATATATTTAGGGACTTCGAATTTATTTTGGATGTTTTATTTTTATTAAAATTATGTTTAAAATGAATGTTTTTAAAGAAAAACAATTTTTTTCCTGATATGCCGTTCGAACGACATTTCATCTCGTTCAAACGAGGTCTTTCAAACGAGATATCAAATGAGCTTCTAACGATATTCTGCCATTTTGTTCTGTTTTTTCGTTAGAACTCTCGTTTGAACGAAGTCGTTCGAACGACTCGTTCAAACGAGACATCTAATGAGATTTGTCTTTTTAACTCTATTTTCTCATTAGTAACTTGTTCGAACCAAATCGTTCGAACAACGTGGGCGGTTTTTGAAAGCTTTTGCCAATTCTTAAATTTAACCTCCCACTTTTCCAATAACTTTTCACCAGCTTTAATTTGTGGAGAAAAATAATTTTTTACAAGACTTTTGAGAGATTTTCTTACACTTTGAGAGCAAAAACTTTTCATCTAAAAGTCCCATTTTTGTATTGGTATTTTCATGGTTTAATTTCTACCAAAACACAAAGTTTACACCCATATTTTAGTATAATCTAAGTTTCTTAATATATTATGTTTTGAGATCAAGTTGGCACCGAGTATTTTTCTCATCCCCAAAAGAGAAAGTTTCCTTCGGAGGAGTCCGTTTGTTGATTTGTGGTTCGCATACGAAGAAAGGCTTCATGTGTAGTTGGCGGTATCTGAGCCCCATCGATGGATTTCGAGACTGCGATGGATTCCGGAATTATCAACTTGGCGGAGGTAGAAGCAAGAATAAGTGTCAAGGCTTGAGAGGGATTCAAATCGAGAAATTAAGTCTTTTGTCTTGTTTATGTAAAACCATACCTGGTGGATTTGTTGACTGGGTCATCCGAGGTTTTTCCCGTTGTGAGTTTTTCTCGTACATCGCGGCATTGTGTGATTATTTTTATTTTTATCTTGCTAAAATCATTTAGATGCATGCTTAGGTGTAAAAAGATAAAAATTGGTTTAAACACAACATTGGTGTAATTTTTGTGATAAATTAAGTCTGGGTAATTTTAGTTTAATTCAAGTCAAGGAATTTAATTTGAAAATATTCATGCTTGGTTTATTTGGCATATGTAGAACTTGAATTGAGTTTGTTTAATTTTTGTTTGAAAGAAAATTAAATATTTGTTTTAGTTGAGTTTCATTTTAATTTAGAGGAAATTAAAATATGGGATCCTTAATCAAAAAATTTGGAAGAAATTTTAAGTTTGGTATATTGTGTGAACCATCTCGTATTTAGGATTTTACAATTAGGGTATCAAAGCACATACTCTAAGAAATAACATTCTCAAAACTCGTAAAGATGCCAGCACAGGAACCAATTAGATGGAGCATTGGAAGTGATGGAGGATTTAGATTTCATGTAAGGTGTTGTGTTACTGATGTAGATGACCTAAAGAAAGAGCTTCTGAATGAGCCAAACCATTCTAGATATACAATCCATCCAGATAGCACAAAGATGTACAGGGATCTTAAGAGGCACTATTAGTGTGAGGGCATGAAGTGTGACATTACTGAATACGTGTCAAAATGTTATACGTGTTAAAAAATGAAGGAAGAACACCAGAGACTCACAGGATTTCTCTAACCACTTCATATTCCTTAGTGAAAGTGGGAGTACGTGACCATGGACTTCATCATTGGACTCTGAAGATCGAGGCAGGGTTATAATGCAATATGGGTTATGGTAGATCGTTTAATGATCGTCGACTGCATGAGTAGGTTATACATTTATAAAAATAGTGAGACTTCATGGGGTACTGATTTCTATCCTTTCCAATCGTGATCGAAGTTTCACTTCTCGCTTTTGGGTGAGTTTCTAAGTGGCATTCGATAAATCGTTGAATCTTAGTATTGTTTTTCACCCATAATCAGATGGACAAACCAAGCGAGTAAACCAAATTCTAGAAGATATACTGTGGGTATGTGTTTTAGATTTTGAGAACACGTGGGAGACTCTTTTTCCATTAGTCGAATTTTCCTATAATAATAGCTTCCATTCTGGTATCAACATGGCTCCGTTTGAAGCTTTATATGGAACATCGTGTCGATCACCAACTTGCTGGGTAGAAGTCAAAGATGAGGAACTACTTGGGCCTAACTTAGTTTGTGAAACTACTCACAAAGCCATAATTATAAGGGATCATTTTCTTGCAGCACATAGTAGACAAAAGAGTTACGAAGATTGTGGGAGAAGGGGCCAAAAATTTGAGGTTGGTGATAAAGTGTTGCTAAATGCTTTACTAACTCGTTGGATATTGCAGTTTGGGAAGAAAAGAGGAAATTTATCACCGAGGTTCATCATACTATTCGAACTCTTAAAGAGAGTCGGGAAGGCAGCGCATCGACTTGCACTATCTCCTAATTTGTCAAGGATACATAATGTTTTTAAAGTCTCCATGTCAAAAAAATACTTGCAAGGTGTATCCCACATTATTAATTTCAATGAAATCGAGTTAAATAAAGATGTCACATATATAGAGAAACCAATTTGCATCCTTGATCAAAAGATGAAGAAGCTACGAATAAAGGACATTGCGTTGGTTAAAGTTCAGTGGAGTCATCACGACGAAAATGAGGCTTCATGAGAATTTGAGTTAGAAATGTAACAGCGGTATCCACATCTTTTCAATAACTAGCTACGTAGGTTTTGTGGTCAAAATCCTTTTAAGGAGGGTGGAATATAGTGACCCGACTCCGAAATAGTATAATATTATTAAATTATTTTTATTTATAATATTATTGACGTGACGTATTTAGTAAGACCTCGAATTTAATCGCACTTTATTGATAAATTAACAAAATTGTGCTAAAGTCTCTCTCTCTCTCTCTCTCTCTATATATATATATATATATATATATATATATATATATATATATATATATATATATATATATATATATATATATGGGGAAAGGATCAAGTGGGATTCCAGTTTGAGGATCTTGAATGAGGTCCATTTTTTTAAAATAGTAAAAAAAATATTTTTGGGCTGATTTTTTTTATGATTTTTAAACATTTCAGTAGGACCATAAAAAAATAATCATCTCAAAATGAATTTTTTTGCTACTTTAAAATAATCGGTCAAACTATGTCAGTTTTTAAGTTGTTTTTAATGTGTTAAAAACTGATAAAGTTTGACCGATTTTTTTAAAATAGTAAAAAAATTCGTTTTGAGTTGATTATTTTTTTATGGTCCTACTGAAATGTTTAAAAACCATAGAAAAAAAAATAGCTCCAAAATATTTTTTTTACCATTTTAAAAAAATGGACCTCATTCAGAGTCCTTAAACTGGGAGACCTCACTTGATCCTCTCTCTCTCTCTCTCTCTCTCTCTCTCTCTCTATATATATATATATATATATATATATATATATATATATATAGTGTTGATGCATTTTAAATTAATTCAATGTTGTGTGTTAAAAATTGTAATTGGGACAAAAAAAAAGAAAAAAGGAAAGTGGGGTTTACATGTGTCTCGCCCATGCAAATAACACTTGGTACATGGTTTTATTCCAAGTGCAACCCATTTCTCCAACTGCCAAAACTTTCCTTAATATCATACCCTTAAACAAAGGAAAAAGATATAGAAAAAGAAAGGGAAGAAGAAAATAAGAGGAGAAGAAGAAAGGAAGGAAAAAGTATTTTAAAAGAAGCTTTAAGTTACAAGATTAATCAAGAATATTTCGTCTACTTGGTGAGAATTATCTTCTCCTTTAAACTCATCCTCTTTAAGTATAGTTCTCGCAATGAGTAGCCATGAAAGCTTTCTTGAAGATTTAATTGCAACTTAGAGAGAGAAAATATAAAACTCATCCATCATAAATCTAAAATTCCTAAATAATTAATTTACGACCTTAAAACAATGAGGAACAACATAATGAAATATCATCCCTACCTGAATCATATATTTTTGTTGAAAATTAGTAGTGTGACAAATTGTATTTGATTCGGACCCCTTATAAACCCTTTTTTGAATTTATTTATCTTTTTGCTGGATAAAGTATAAAATTATATTATTTTGGACACCAAAATCATAGTTGAGTGAGATATAAATTTTTGAAGTTTATTATAAAAATCTAAAAATTTGATGTTAATATAATATAAACAAAATTGTGTTAAAGTTTATATATATATATATATATATATATATATATAAATAATTGGTGGTGATACATTTTGAATTTATTCAAAGTTAAGTGTTAAAAACTGTAATTGGGAAAAAAAAAGAAATAAAAGTTAGGATTGTAAGTGTCTAGTCTTTAGGTCATTTGTCCACACCAAAATAAAACTCAGCCATACAAATAACACTAGGTACATGATTTTATTTCAAGTGCAAGAACAAATAACCCATTTCTCCATCAGCCAAAACATTCCTTAATATCATACCCGTAAACAAAGGAAAAAGAGAGAGATAAAGAGAAAAAGAAGAGGAGAAGAAGAAAAGAAGGCAAAAATATTTCAAAAGAAGCTTTAAGTTATAAGATTAATCATGAATATTTCTTCTACTAGGTGATAATTATCGTCTCCTTTAAACTCATCTTCTTTAAGTATGGTATTAGCAATGGGTAGGCATGAAAGCTCTATTAAAGCTTTAATGGCTACTTAGAGAGAGAAAATATAAAATCCATCAATTCTAACTCTAAAAAATTTTAAATAATCAATTTAATAACCTAAGCTAATGAAAAACAATATATTAAAACTTCAGCCCCGTCTGAGTTGTATATTTATTTTTTGAAAATTAGGAGTATGACGAATTTTATTTTGATTTGACCCTATATAAACTATTTTTTTTATTTTTTTTTATATTTGATCTATATAGATTATAAAATTATCTTTCTTTAAACACCAAAATCGTAATTTTGGGATAAGAAATGAGTGAGATATGAATTTTTAAAATTTATTATAGAACGCTGAAAATTCTGTATTAAAAATTCTGACAACATGATATTCCCGAATTTTATAAAACATTTAGGTTTATTATTTATGTTCAAAATATTTTGTGTGATATACTAACTCATATGATAACCTTATGTAATATATTTGGAGCAATTTAAGTAAATCTAATAGTTTTAATAGAGTGTTTAAGTTAGTGTTAAGTTCTTGTCCCAAATTTATATTGTAATAATTGTTTATATAATTCATGTTGCATGTAAAGACCATCCGAAATAAGTGAAATAATTCCATGAGATGTTGTTGTTAAAATCTCAATTTAAACATATTAATAATTTTTTTGTGGAGTTTTTAAGAGGACTAATAAAGAAACCTCATCTCGTAAAAATTTGGATTTATACCATTGCATAAATTTCGGTATTATAAAATTGCGCAAATAAGAACTTATAATGTAATATTTTTAGGGATTACGAAAACGGATGATTTTATGAGTAAGTTTATTTATAGGTTACCCCTAATGTGTTCCGTCGAAAGTTTTAAACTAAAAAGAAATGAGTGAATTATTGAATAAACCTTTAATGTGAAAATATGTTGTCATGTTAACACTAAAATTTTATATAAAAGTAATATTGGAGTAAGCCCATCAATTATAACACATCAAAATATTGTGAAGAATATTAGTTGATTTATCGTGACGGGTAAATTAATGTTGTATTGTGATTTGGTTCAAAAGTATGTTTATTCTCATGATAAATGCATATGTGCTTAATCTTATTCAAGTTGGTTAATGGGTATATGCAAGTTAGCTATATAGAGGGTTGAGGCCATTAATTAAGTTGTGACATATCAACACCTATTATCGTTATTGTTGAACTTGAGGTTCCTTCTAAATTGGTCGGGATTGAGATAATCCTACAGTTAGTGCACTAATATAGTCTATACCACCGGATGTTGTCTAATAGGTATAGGTATACACGTATACAAGTTGACATATGTGTCGTGTCCTAAGGGCAATGCACAATAGAAGTTGCTAGTGTACCTGTCATAGTATTTTAATTTTAGCTCTTGCAAATGAATTATAGAGGCCTGTATGTCTTCAATAAATTGGAAATGTTGAATTATAACGTTAATCGTATGGTTATATTTTATCCCTGTTTAAGTTTATTGGCACAATTTTAATATTTTGGGGGATGAATTTGGAGAAGAAGTGTATTCTTATTGGGTCGCGTTACTCATGATGTTATGCAGTTTTCCTTTAAGGTTTTGGGCAGGTTTGAGTTTCTTTAATGTTTGTTTTGCTATAGTCTAGCATATTTTGGACGAACGTCTTGCTTATTTATATTTTTTTATTTCCTCATGTAAATTTAAAGCACTTTCTCTATATATATTATATTTCCTAGTAGCTGATTGAAAATATGTAAATTAAAATATCTTATGTATTAAGTCCTCGTATGTAATATTAATATGTTGCTATATTTATGATGTCAACAATTTATATCTGACAACTTTTTGAATGCATTGTCACATATCCAAATTATAGTATTGATTTTAAATTATTATCAGTGTCTATAATTTGGGGTGTAACATTTGGATAATATGAATCTTAATAAAATCACTCTCAATTTTCTCCCAATCCATAGATCAGGTATAAATCTAGTTTTTTCTCTCAATTTGGAGGGAATAAATGAATTTTGAAATAGAGAAGATAAACAAAATCTCTCAACCTCGAAACTAATCTTTGAGAGGTAAGTGGGTAATGGGAAATTCAAATATTTTGAAAAGAGAAAAAAAAATACTTTTATTAATTTTTAAAAAAATACAGCTTTGTCGTTTGCACGGGTAAAAACTACCAGTGCGCACGCTTTTGTTCATTACATGAGCAAAATGTGCTACCGTTTCCACTATTGACTTTGTCGTGCACACACTTTTGACCAATATGCAACCTTGGCAAAAAACATGCTAGGCCATGCACATTGGTCAAAAGTTTACAGTGCGAACTGTTTGGAGAAATTTTGAAAAAGACTCCGAACAAAAGCACTTGGAAAATTTGGTCTTTTCCCAATGGTATACACTACACATCTCATAATCAAAATCACTTGTTCAACTCTTAAAAATACATTTTTTGAAAACGTTCAAGTGTGTGGATAGGCAACGATGTTCAATCACAAAACTATTAAAATCACATATCTTCAATTCGGAAAAAAAAGTCTTATGTTGGGGAGAAATGTTGTTGATTTTCAAAGTATTAAATGTCCATGTAGTCTAAATAGACGAAACTCACTCTACTCAAATGTCGCTCCACATATCAAGCTTATGTAGATTGGATGATTCTCCACTCAATGCTTTGACATAAAATTGAGCCAATTTTTATATGATTACAGATGTTTACATTTTAAAGAATTGAATAGTATTCAATATTTTTTTATAAATACCTTTTATATTACAGGGTTTTTGACTGATCCCAAACATATCTAAAGATAAGTTTTACATGAAAACATGTTTAGCGATAAGCCATTTGCACGTGTTTATGTTTACCTGAAAAATGTTTAGAGTGGTTCGGTTATATGGTCAAATGTAACATCTATAAATTAGATCAGAAATGAGACAAATTCAATTCAATCCAATTTAATCTTAATTAATTAGGTGAAACTAAACATGAAACATAATGAATCTAAATCGAATCAAATAAACAAGAAGATGAGGTATTAGGGGGAAAAAACCTTTTGCAAAACCCTTTTTCAGCACTATTACAACTAAGGTATTACATAACGACACATACAGACTTACAGACTTAAACTCTACTAAGTATCGCGATTATATCTCCTTCCTCTTTGATAATAGAAAATGATGCAGATCCATCAACGCCCCACAACAAGCTCCACTTGTATCTGTATCCACAGATCAGTCTCAGGAAACTCCTTTCCTATCTTTAGCAGTGAAGAACGAACACTACAAGGATTAGAACAAGAGATGTGTTCTTCAAGGCCAGATAAAGTTATCGCAAAACATCCAAGGGTTTGGATTTGAAAAGCCAAAGTGTCTGATCATAAAATAGGTTGAGAAGGTATTATTATAAGTACAAATTTGTGTTTCTTTACATAAAGAGAATAATATCTAAGAGATAGACTTGAAAATATTGTACTTGAATCCAAGTAAAATATAATTTTTTGGAGGCTCATTCAAATGGACTGGACCTCATTCGAGTGACATTTGCAAACTCATTTGAACAACATAGGATGAGAGATCGAACGACATTTTAACGAGACGTGGAAAATGGCTGATTTGAAGTTTCATTGGAACGTCTGATATTTAACAAATTCAAGAGACTCGTTCGAATGACCCTTCATAAGTCGTTCTAACAAGATGTCTTAAAAATGATTTTTATTTTACAAAATTTGTGAAAAATATTTTTTTCAAATTTTTAAAAAATACCCCTGAATATAATGATTACATAAAATCAACCTCATATACCTTCTATATATGTTGTATTGACGATCTCAACTATTTGATCTTCAGTTGTCACTTTCGGTCCCTAACTTATCTTCGATTGAAGCTCTTGAGAATGTACATAATGATGTAGCACTGTAAATAAATATGCCAAAACTAAAAACATAATGAGCAGTTATAAATTTTGCGCTTATAAATCTCCCCCTTTGGCTGTTCTGGTACAAAAAAAATTCAAAAACTAACCTCTAAGACAATTTCAACTAATGTCCCTCCCAAACTCGAAAAGAAAAAGACACATGTAAATTTGTTTCTACTGAAAATATTCATCATCTAGTCTATGATATCATCAATGCGAAAAAGATACCTACACACATGAAACAAAGGAAATACGGTGACACATGGAAGTAAAAATAAAATTAAAGTCCCTCTTAATATGCTCACCCTTTTTTTTGTTCTTAATAGACAAATGGTTAGAAGCTAAACCTAAAAAGTTAGCATCAAAAGGAAATAAATTTGAAATGTCATCAAAAGGATACACAACTAATCATATGCGATGAAACTTCAACAAACCAACAAGTTATTTTTGATATTTTTAGTATAGCATTATACATATAAGTACAAACAATCACACCATGGATTAGCATGAAAATATTAGATTTATGGATATGGAATGAATGCATGTGAACTTAATGCGCGGGACAGTCAACACAAGCGGACGTAGAGACGGTGCACGAAGTCAAGGTGATACTCCTAAAGAAAGAACTCATGTCGACCTTTTGTGAAAAATGTTAAACAAATTAAAATTGACTCAACTCATAATAAATGTCCTGAATTCCAATGATTCTCAAATAAATAATACCAAAATATTTAGTATTTTTGAAGGAATTTTATTGTGCAAACCCATTAACCTTCAACTTATAATACCCTCAAAATCTCACATTTTAGGCATAAAATCTAAATTTTTTTGAAAGAATCATATTGCTTATTTTAAATGTAGCATAGATGAAAGAAAATTGGACTTGGCACTTATGTTTTTATGTGTCGAATTTATCTTTTATGCTCTTGCCAAATGTGGCATTTAACACAAAGAAGCTTGATTCTTTCGTATCCCCTTTCCTTTGCTTAATTGTATATCAATCAATTTTCTGGTAAAATAAATTCGGATAATGGAATTTACATGAACAATTAGTTCCTAGTACATTTAGTTCATTATAAAGCACGATTGAGATGAGAACGTACCATTCAACATATGACAAACAAGCGCAATGTTCAAAAGTTCATTCATATGTGCAATCAAGGCGATATAATGAGTCTAGCATGAAGGTAGAAATCATTAATGAATGACGCAATGATAAGCATTATTAAAACCCAAAAAATGAAGTCAAGTATCATAACACCATGAATAAGTCACGTGAATGGATGGAATGAAATTTTTATTTGAACATCTCAAATGTGCATCCATATACAGTGTAAAAAAATACAAAAATCTTTTTTAATTTTTTAATTTATTTTTTCAAAATAAAATCTTTTTGAAATTTCTAGAAAAAAATCTAAAAGACAATAAAATATTTTTGGAATTTTAAAATATAAACATAAGAATACAATCTAGTTGTAGGGATAAATAATATCAATGTGAAAATAAACATAAACTATAAAAAATACCCGAACCCAATCAATGGAGTAAATACCAAGTGCATCTAAAAGTTTATTAAATTATCATCTAATTGACGTTCGATAGTCATGAAGCTCAAGGAAATGATCTGCTCCTCAACAAGATCACGAATAAATTGTTCATGAAATCTAATATGCTTTGTACAAGAATGTTGGATGGGATGACGAGAAATGTGGATTGCATTCAAATTATCGCAAGAAATAGTCATCGTGCCTTGACTAATCCCATAATCCTCCAACATTTGATTCATCCACGAGATTTGTGTTCAACAACTTCTGGTGTCTATGTACTCAGCTTCCATCGTGGACAAAGAAATGGAGTTTTTCTTCTTTCTCCACCATGAGACAAAAGCACTCCCAAAGTAAAAGCCTCTACCCGAGGTGTTTTTACAATCATAAATATACCCAACCTAATCGATATTTGAATAAGACGACAAACGTTCATCGGTATCAAAGAAATACCAAATGCCATTAAAAAGAGTGACACTCACGTATTTGATGATATGTTTGAGTGAAAGTAAGTGTGACTCTTTTGGGAACACTTGGTGACGTGCACGAACTCCAACATTAAAGGATATATTGGGACGGATAGTGATCAAGTAAAGGAGACTACCTATCTTACTTCTATAGAGTGTTTTCCATATGTCCTCATTTAAAGTTTCTTTGTTAAGATTTGTAGAGGAACTCATGAGTGTGTGAGAGTGATTTGAAGATTCTAAAATAAACTTCTTCACTAGATCCCAAACATATTTATGTTAAAATAAATATCCCATTCTCGTGTTGATGCACTTGGAGACCTAGGAAGAACGTAAGTTTCACCAACCATACTCATCTCAAATTCACTCTTCATCTCCTCCTCAAAAGTGTGAACATGTTGGGAACACTTGGATCCAAAGACTGTAGTCTACATGGACTAGGAAACTAATATAGCACCACCCCCTCTTAAAAAACAACATATCAACTCCCCCTCTCTTGAATCCATGAGCTAAGATTTTAGACTTTCGTACCAACCACGGGGTGCTTGGTTCAAACCTTACAAGGCTTTCTTTCGGTAAAAGATGTGTTTGCATTCAAACCCTTATGTTGTTCAACGTAAACCTCCTCCTAAACAATACCATTGAGAAAAAAACTATTAACATCCATTTGGTAAAGCTTAAACCGTAGATGACATGTTCTGGTGAGTAGTAAGTGGAAACACTGAAGCCTAGTAATAAGAGTGGATGTCTCGTCAAAGTCTAAACCTTTAACTTGTGTATAACCTTGAGAGAACAACATATCCTTATTGTTAATGATGTTACCATTATCATCCATCTTGTTTTTATACACCCACTTGGTACCAATAACAATAGTCTTAGTAGGCCAGGGGACTAATTCCCAAATATCATTCTTTAGAAATTAAAGTAACTCATATTGTGTAGCACCAATCCAATGCTCACCCTTAAGTGTTTCCTTCACATTCTTGGGATATACTTTAGAATTGTAGAAAAAGTAGCTAACCACATTCTTTAGTTAAGCCTGAGTCTTGACACCTAGTATGGGATTACTAAGTATATATGTAGAGTCATGACTCTTTCAAACCCAAGAGGGTGAATCCTCTTTTTTAAGATCCGAGTCCACCGTATTGGTGTGGGGAATAGTGGGATCGTCACCGGGGGTGGATTATTCTCACACACAAGATCATGATCAATAAAAATAGTAGGTGCATCATTTATAATCGTGACATTTATGTATTCCTTGACCTTAGAGCTTTTAAGTTTATGCACCCTATAGGCTCTCTATTAAATAAATATCCTAAAAATATTATCCCATCGCCTTTAGAGTTAAATTTCCTTTAGTGATATGTATCTTTAAGGACATAGAAAGGACTCCCCAAAACTCAAAAATAGGATAAGTTAGATTTTTTACTGGTCGACAACTCATATGGAGTGTAAAGTGTGTGTGGACGAAGATAAATTCTATTCACCGCGTGGCATTCTATGTTAACCACCTCCACCCAAAATCATCTAGGCACGTTTCTACCAAGTAGTATGGATCTACCTATCTCTTAGATAGTCCTATCTTTCCTCTTAACAATCCCATTTTTTTTAGGTGTGACTACTGCCGAAAACTCGTATTTGATGCCTATACCCTCAAAATATGCACCAACACTGGCATCGATAAACAGAATGCTATTGTCAGTTCTTGATCTATTAATGTAAATGATGTGTTGATTTTGAAGTAAATAGCACTTGTTTGTAAGGAACTCACAAGAATCATAACTTTCCCTAAGAAATTCAATAATGGAATATCTCAAAAAGTCACCGACCTTCACCAAAATGTACTTCTTACCACCAATGCTCTCGGTACGCGTTGAATTCATAAGATCCATGCGTATTAATTCTAACACATGTGAGGTGATATTAGTATGAAACTTCCTATGTTTACTCTTTATTTGCTTACCTTATTAGCAAGGACCACAAATCAAAAAGTTAGTTTCCAAGTGATGTTAAGCCACAGATTAGTTCTTTCTTAATTAACCTCGTAAGATCTCTAAAATTGATATGGCTTAGTCATTGATGCTAAAGATCCTTGGTGGAGACCTTAACACTATTTCACACTAAATAGGACTTGGGAATGATAGCATAACCATTATCGATAGTCCTCACACCTTATAATAAAAGTTTATCGAATTGATTATAAATGTTACATTTCAACCGATCAAACTTTATCGCAAAGTTAGAATCTTAAAGTTATCTTATGCTTATTAATTTAGCCTTCAACCCTTCAACATACAACACATTGTATAGATTAGGAAATCAAAAAATCTCTATACAACCTCGTTCTAATATGCTAGACCTACTCCTATCCCCCAAGGTGACTTCTCCTTCCTTCGATCCACAACATTGGTAAAATGAAATTTATCACTGGTCATGTGCCTAGAGAACCCACTCTTAAAATACCATTGTGAAGTATCATAAACCTTAAGAGCAACATTAACAACAAAGGTTTTTTCATCACATTTAGGTACCCAAGTGGTGATAACCTTTTGCTTGTCCTTGTCATTATTGACACTAGTCATTGTGTTGAAAGTTTTCTAATGAGGCGAAGATATAATTTTATTCCATTAAACATTTAAAAATAATGACTATAAACTCAAATTTCTCTCTAAGACTAGTAAGGTCGTTGTAACAACCCCTATTTACACAACTATAACAATCCATATTTTCTCACGTAAAGGCTGGCCAGACACAATACGCCGAAGATAGGGATTGCTTGTCAATTAATACCATCCTTAGCACTATTTACAAATATAAATAATTTTTAATTTAAGCCCCAAGTTTAAAAAGTCACAAACACATTTATAATGAATAAAATAGATCCAAACCATCAACAAAAATATGAATATCTAACAAGAGTAACATAAATCTCCACCAACATAAAGTAAAAGGTTCGGGCTTATTTCCTTATAACGTTCCAAATAAATAAATAGAGCTGAGAAGCACCTATGTTTGAACCAACTGAGTTGAAATTGGAGAGAAAATGAGACTGCAAGACTTCTATGCACAATACAACTATCCCTGTCTATGAGCACCTGTGGAGGGGGAGGGACATTTAAATTTGGGTCAGAGCTCAAGGTGTGAAAGAATTAACTTGGATAATTTATGATTACAATAATACAGTCAATGCACAATAAATATCCCCTTTCGTCAATCACATGTGTATAACACCTCACCCCTCATTTAAGTGTGATATTATTCGCACCCCAATACGTCCCAAATAATGGGTTGTAACAACATTTCAAATTTTTGAATGATTATATCAATAATTAATCAATTAAATGTAATCCCTAAATTTAAATTGTCAACTTACATTTATTCCAATCTCATCAGTATCAAGTATAAGGCATAAACATCTATTATGCATTATAGGGTCAAGAATAATATTTATTGTCCACATCCTTAGACAAATTATTCTATTTCTATAGTATCCAGGTAATTAATAATATATTTCCTTCCATGCATATGACACACAAGGGCATCTACTTTTGGTGTTTAATTCTTGGTCGATCAACAAGTTCGAAGGATTCCCTTATCCTAAGCGGACAACACAAACACACAAAAATTGGGGGTGGTCCCTACGCAGGACACCTGTACACGATCCATACCCAACGGTGATACAGGAACGGTTAGCGCCAATCCTACCTATAGTGGGTAGAGACTACACGTATGGCCTATACATTGTCAAGCCCACCTATGCCGACGTGTGGTACACGACCCGAACGTACGAACCCTCAAGCCGATAGGACGGTCCACTGGTATGTCCACACACAATATATATAATAGTACTTATTATTATCCCATATAACATCTAAAGGTAATTATAATTACAAAAAATCCACCCAAAATTCCACCACATTTCATTAATTAATAATTCACCATCTAATAAATTATTAATTTCCAATCGAGAAAATAATTACTAAACCATCCAGTTTATTGTAATTATTAATAATTACAGTGTGGGTGTAACATTACTCCAATAATTTATAAACCCACAATAATTTTTTACCCCCATTTACATAACTGTTCCTTTTTAAATATAACATATTACTAAACCGGTTACCATTCGAATCTTTAAAACTTGGAAGAGTCAGACTAAGGCCAAAAGGAACAAAGGGGTCAAAGGGTCAACCACGTCGCTCGAACGAGTGCAAGGTTCGTTCGCGCGACTTAGCATATCGCTCAAACGACCTGCCACGTCATTTGAGCGACCTTACATCTTCTCCACCTCTACGTCTTTCTTTTACAGTTCCAACAATTAAAATCAGGAAGTTATACGAGTTTCAACAACCGTTTTGGAAAATCTACAAAATTAATCCAACAGTCATGTATTTAGATCCCATAAGTTTCATCAATTAAGGGTTTATAATTATGAGAGATTCTTCCAATCTCCAACACTATTTAATTTTGGAAACAATGGGTATTCACTTAGGTATTTACATCAATATTTTGCTCCTTTAATTATCATAACATTTCCTACATTGGTTATTTACTTTGTCCCCAAATAGCCACCAAAACTTAAGGAGATCTAACATCAAAAACTAGATTTTTGATACCTAATTTCTGGGACTATTCCTACATATAATTCATTCCTCTACATGTGTGTTTCATTATCAAATCAACAGTCTTATACCTAATTCCTAGAAATTTAAAAGAGATAATTATATGCATCAAGAAATAAATTGGAGAACATAAGTAAAGCAAGAAATTCTTGCCTTAAAATGGTAGAGGAGATGTCCCTTGAATCTTCCTTGATTTCCCCCTTAGTTCTAGCCCTTTCTCCATTTCCTTTGTATTTTTCCCTATTCCTCCCATAACTGCAACTTTTAGGTTTGTGGAATGATAGTGGGGGAGTTGTTTACCCCCACTTAAACTCTAATCAGATGCTTAATCCCGAGTTGGATCCTAAGCCCAACTTTTGGATCCCCAAATGAGCCCAAATCCATAATCTAATTGACCCAAAACTTTCCCAACCTATATATTATTGACCCAGGACTATTTTTAATGACCTAAATCATCTAAACGAGCCCATATGTGTCCCTAAATATGTTTCGAATTATTTATGCCAATAATAATTGCTTTTAATTTGTGTCGTACATAAATTATGTATTTTCTTTTATAATATGCAAATATCATATTCATGCATATAAAAAATGAATCACACACAAGTATACTAAACAACAATTTCCACTTTACATCTTCGAATGAAAATATTTATTTAAGTCCAATTTCCAAAATTAATTATTTATTCCCTAAAAAATATATTTCATTATTTATTTATAAGAAAATACGGGGTATTAAATTTTCCCCTTAATAAGGAGATTCTGTCCTTGGAATCAAGAAAGTATGTATCGAGCTAGAAGAGTTCGAGACACTTTGTGCGCATGTCTTCCTCCCTCTGCCAAGTCGACTCGTCCTCCCGGTGGTGCCCCCACTGTACCCGAACTAAAGGAACAATCTTGGACCGCAGTCGGCGCTCCCGTCTATCCAAAAGGAATACATGTCTCTCCTCATAAATAGCGTCTGGATGGAGCTCAATATTGTCTATATCAATGTGTTGCTATGCCACCTTATCTCTAAGGAATCTTCGCATTGAAGATATTTGAAATGCATTGTACATCCACTGCAAGTGATCCGGTAATCCAATCGATATGCTACAGGCCCAATCCTCTCCAAAATAGGGAATGGTCCCATGTATCGAGGAAACAACTTCCATTTCTTCCCAAATATTGTCACCCCCTTCATGGGAGACACTTTGATCAACACCTGGTCTCCAACATCAAAATCCAAGTGTCTTCGGCCTGCATCCACGTAGCTCTTTTTGCCTATCCTGGGTAATCCGTATCCTGGCCCAAATCATCTCTAACTTCTCTGAGGTGTCCTGAATGAAGTCTGGCCCAAGTAACTTATTCTCCCCCACATCTAACCAGTATGAGGGTGAATGACAAGGTCTCCCATAGAGTACCTCAAACGGTGCCATTCTTATCGTGAACTGGTAGTTGCTGTTGTAGGCAAACTCTACTAAAGGCAAATACTACTCCCAGCGCCCCTTAAAATCCAAGACACACATTCATATCATGTCCTCCAGTATCAGGTTCACCCTCTCTGTCTTCCCATCGATCTGAGGATGATATGACGTGCTCAGTCTTAACTCTGCCCCAAAGCCTGCTGGAATGTCATCCAAAAGTGGGACATAAACGTCCTGTCCTCGCGTGACACTATATTGAGCAGTACCCCATGCAGTTTAACGATCTCTACAAGAAAAGTCTGGCATACTACTATGAGCTATTGCCTGTCCTTACTAGTAAGAAATGATCCACCTTTGTCAATCTGTCGATAATCAACCATATTAAATCATTCCCCCTTTGCGAAGTAGGTAGCCTTGTAATAAAATCCATAGATATGCTTTCCCATTTCCACACCAAAATTTCCAAAGGATACAGAGTACCAACGAGACACTGATGATCCACCTTCACTAGTTGACACATAACACATATAGCCAAAAACTCAGCTATATCCCTTTTCATACCGGACCACCAATACTGACGGCGCATATTGTGGTACATCTTATCCCCACATAGATGTATCATAAATAGTGAACTGTGAGCCTACGACATGACAGCCCGCCTCAACTCTTCGTCGTTCGAAACAACTAGTCTCCGCTGGAATCTCAAACCGCCATCAGACCCGATAGAAAAATGCTCCACCCCCTCGGCTAGCAACTGTCTCACCCGCTTCTGAAAATGATGATCCTCTGCCTGTGCTTCACTACCCAAATAATGATCTCGGGGGTAGTGGTGATAACTAACATAAATTCTTGGGTCAAGTTATCATCCCCTCGAAGTGACCTCCACTTCGCCTTCCACACTGCCGCCGAATCCAGAAACGACTTATGGCTCAGTGCATCTACTAAGATATTCACCTTACCCGGGTGGTCCTAAATGTTGAACTAATAGTCTTTCACAAAATCTAGCCACCTCCTCTATCGTATGTTCAGGTCCCGTTGTACGAAAAAATACTGCTGGCTCTTATGGTCTATGAAAAGTTGGAATTTTTCCCCCAGGAGGTAATGTCTCCACACTCGCAAGGCAAAAACTACGGCTACCAACTATAAGTCGTGGGTGGGACAATGTCCCTCATGAGGCTTAAGCTTTCGAAAAGAATAAGCTATCGGCCTCTCCTCCAGTATCAGAACCCCGCCAAGTCCCCTTACGAACGCATCAGTGTAAACTCTGTTATCAACCCTTACCCGAGGCAACGCTAAAACTGGTGCTGTAGTCAATCTAGTCTTCAGCTCCTCAAATGCCTGCTGGCACATCTCATCCCAAACCAAAGGTATCCCCTTCCTCGTGAAATTCGTTAAGGGTCCGGCTATCTTGGAGAACCCATGAATGAATCGATCATAGTACTCCGCCAGCCCCAAGAAGCTTCACACCTTGATGAGTGTAGTGGACTGTCCCCACTGCATCACGATAGAAACTTTCCCTAGGTCCATGGATATCCCCTGCTCAGACATAATTTGGCCCAAGAATTGTACCTCCCTCAACCAAAACTCACACTTCTCAAACTTTGCATACAACTAATGATCCCGAAACATCTGTAAGACCACACGTAGATGCTCTACGTGATCCTCCATAGTCCGAGAATATATAAAAATATCATCTATGAATACGATAACAAATCGATCCAGAAACTCCCTGAACACTCGATTTATCAAATCCATACCGCCAGTGCATTGGTTAACCCGAATGGCATCACCAAAAACTCGTACAACCCATTTCGAGTAAGAAAGGCTATCTTTGTGATGTCCTTCTCCCGGACTCTCAAGTGATGGTACCCCGACCTCAAGTCAATATTCGAAAAATACGCGCAACACCCCTCAGATGGTCGAATAAATCATCTATATGCGAAAATGAGTATTTATTTCGAATCGTGACTTTGTTCAACTCCCTATAGTCGACATAATGCCATAAATGTCCGTCCCCCTTCTTGAAAAACAACACTAGAGAACCCAAGGGTGAAGTAGTCCTCCTGATAATTCCCTGCCCTAAAAACTGCTCAATCCGCTCTCGGAGCTCCTTCATCTCCGACGGAGCCATCCGATATGGAGTACGGGAAACATGTCTCGTGCCTCGAATCAGGTCTATCATAAATTTAATATCTCGACTAGGTGGTAATCCCATAATCTCCCCGAAGACATCAGAAAAGTCTCTCACCACCGAAGTTGAATCTAGCGTCACCAAAGCCTCCGAAGAGGTATCTTCCTCTATGTAATACAAATGCGTACTCGACCCACCCTCAGGGTGAGATATCGCAACTAGGCTCATCTCCTTCCCTAGAATGGAGAACACGATGGACCTCCCATAGAAATCCACACAAGCCCTATAAGTGGCTAGCCATTCCATCCCCAAATTAAAGTCGTACTCATGCATGTCAAGTACTAGTAAATTATTAATAAAAGTAAGTGGAACTATCTCAATACCGATACCCCGACACACTGATCGTATGGGTGCCCCTCTACCCATTGATGATTCTATGTGCAAAACTATATCTGAAGCAAATTCAATCATAACCGTCTCCTTTGCAAATCTTATGCTAACAAAAGAGTGTGATGCACCCATATAAAAAAGAATGAGATCGACATGACTAAAAATGAGAAACATACCCTTAATTGCCTATGGAGGTGCAGGCCATCTGCTGCTGCAATGTGATAAACCTGCCCATACTGTAATGGCTAGTACCCCTGAGGTGGGGTACGGGTGCTGAAGCGACTGGTGCACTGGATCCCTGAGCTAGAATGGGTGGGCGCTGTCCTTGAGGCACATGCTCTCCTCTGAAACCTCCATCTCTTTGGACTGCTTGGTCCCCTTGCGTGCAATACGTCAAAGTGTGTCCCCTCTCACCACAAGTGTAACAATTTATGGGAAATAGACCCTGCTTAAACCGTCGACCCTGCTAGCCTCTGCCCTGATGTCTTTGGCCCTGCTGGACCCTGTATTACTGGCCCTGCTGGCCTCTGTACTGTTAGCCCTAATAGCCCTGTCCTGCCTGGCTTTGGCCCTGCCTCTATCGATCATCGGTGCCCCGAAACCTTTTATGTTGCTCAGCAGATGGGGTGCCCATGTGCTGCTGGGCTCCAGATCCACTACTCCCACTCGTCTTTCTCTACTAGCTAAACGACTCACCTCCATGACATTTCTCCCCCTTACTTTTCAAAAAAGCTCTGTGATCCCGGCAGTGGAAAAGTGCAACATTAACCATCTGTTTATAATTAGTGAAAGAAGGATTCCCCAGAAGAGCCTTTCTAACATGCCATGCTGACCCGTAATAAATCTTTCCATCCTCGTCTGCTCTGTTCGAACATCCTCCTTTGCAAAATATGAGAGAACAGTGAATTCCTCCTCGTACTCTGCAACAGTACGTACCTCCTTCTTAAGCTCCATAAATCGGGTCCTCATCTCGGACTCTATAGCTAAGGGAAAGTATTTCCCCTCGAATCTCTCCCAGAACTGGTCAATCGTTAGGCTGTCCCTCTCCTCAATAGTCGTAACTGCCTCCCACCATTAAAGAGCAGCCCTTACCATCATAAATAAAGCTAATACCTTCTTCTAAACTGGCATGCACTCCACCATTTGCAGGTGCCTCTCGATGTCCTTCTTCTAACGACTAGCAACCAATATATCAGACCTTCCTGCAAACTCTGGAGGCTGCCCCTTAACAAAGGCCTCCCTCGCTCGGTCCCATGCGTAGCCCGGTTCCTGTGCTAGAATAGCCACCTGCTATGGTGGTGGATGCTGAGGTGCCTGTGGCGGTGTGAAATGTAGAAGCATGGCTGCGATCGCCGTAGATACCGCTTGAGACACAAAAGTGGCAATCTCAGCGTGGACGATCAATTATGGGGCCAGTGGGGCCTGTGGAGCCTATGGCAGCTCCGGGTGAGCCTCCTCCTCCTCAACTGGTGGGACTACTCTTCTGGGTCTGTCCCTACGTTCGTTTGTCATCTGAAAGCATACAAGGTTCGAATTAGTATAAATCATAAGAATACAATGAGTCCTAAGTATAGGCTCTATATGTCAAAGAACGTAAAGCATAACATAATGAGCGCAAACACAGATCCTAAGGACACTAGAATCGTGACCTAATACCAACTGTAACAACCCCTATTTTCTCACATAAAGGTTGGTCAGGCATGATATGCCGAAGATAGGGCTTGTTTGTCAATTAATACCATCCTTGGCACCATTTACGAATATAAATAATTTTACAATTTAAGGCCAAAGGTTGAAAAGTCACAAACACATCTATAATGAATAAAATTATCCAAACCATCAACAATAATATGAATATCCAATGAGAGTAACAAAAATCTCCACCAACATAAAGTAAAAGGTTCAGGCTTATGCCTTTACAATGTTCCAAATAGATAAATAACTAAAACTGAGAAGCACCTATGCTAGAACTAACTGACGTGAAATCGAAGAGCAATTGAGACTGTAAGACTACTACGCATAATCCATCTATCCCTATCTATGAGCACCAGGGGTGGCGGAAAAATATTTAAATTTGGGTCAGAGCCCGAGTTGTGTAAGAATTAACTTGAATAATTTATGATTACAATAATACAGTCAACGCACAATAAATACCCCCTTTCATCACTCACATGCATATAATACCTCACCCCCATCTAAGTGTGATATGATTCACACCCCAATATGTCCTAAATAATGGATTATGACAGCATCTCAAATTTTAGAATGATTATATCATTAATTAATTAATTAAATGTAATTCCTACATTTAAATTTTTTACTTACATTTATTCCAATCTCATCATTATCAAGTATATGGCATAAACATCTATTATGCATTATAGGGTCAAGAATAATATTTATTGTCCACATCCTTAGACAATTTAATTTATTTCCATAGTATCCAGATAATTAATAACATATGTCCTTCAATAGTTATGGCACACAAGGGCATTCACCGCTGGTGTCTAATTCGTGCTCTATCAGCAAGTCCGGAGGAATCCCTTATCCTAAGCGAACAACACAAACACACACAAATTGGGGGCGGTCCCAACCCAACACACCTGTATTGTAACAACCCGTCCTTTTGGAGATGATTAAATTCCATAATTAAATATAAATTGGGGTTTGGAGAATTTCTCGAAATAGTGATTTTTGGGAGTTTTGAGGATTAAATGACTTTCGATGGATGAAATAATTACTTTTGGGATAAAGTAAATGAATTGGAATATTTTAATAATATGTCGCTACTGGTTAAAGCGACAGAAGATAATATTCTAATAGGAATACCGCATTTATTTATTATGAGTTAGAATAGTCATTTGCGGTCAAGTACCTCGGATGGAAATTTTGACTGTGCCGTGAGTCTCGGAATGTCTGAGATAGTCAGAAAAGAGTGTCCGAATGTCGAAATTGAAATTTGGGTAATTTACGAGGTAAAAGTAACTCGTAATTTAGTAAATGAGTCGTTTTTGGGTTTTAAGGGGTATAACCCTTTTCTCGATATATAAATAGGAGGAGAGGGAGAAAAATAGAAAAGAAAGAAAGAAAAGAGAGATAAGAGGGAGAGGAGGAAGAGAAGAGAGGAGAAAAAGCAAGATTCGGGCCAAACTCCGCCGGACGCGACTCGGGATCGTCGGATTATATCCACGAGGCAAGTGTTTACTTGCTTTATTTATCTTTTTGCATAAATATCTCATACCGTAGTTTGGTATAAACAAACCCTAAAGATTTTGGGTTGGGTTTTCGTGGATAAAACGGGTTTTCGGGAGATAAAATGAATAAACCCCTAAAATTTCATAATAGGGAAAACTTAGGTTTTAACCTAAATTAATTGGTGGTTTAGGGTTCTAGGATGTTTAGAACCCTTAATATATGTGTATTTGTAGTTGGTTGAGGTGGTAGGACGTTAGGTGAGGTGACAAAAGCTTGGGAGAAGCTTTAATGGCCGAAACCGTCTCGGAGAAGATGATGAATAGTGATAGCGCCATTGCCAAATCGATTCGGCCTTGATACATATCGATTCGGAAATGAAAATTTTAGATCTTTTCGACGCGGTCGCGTGGGCGCCAACCGCGTATTTTTCTGATTTTTTTTTGGATTTATAATGATTTTTCTACGGAAAGATATCCGAGATCGAAATAGTTAGTCAGAAATTAAGGTTAGAATTACTTGGAGACAAATATTAGGAGTTCTCAAATAGAGTGTTAGGACCTCTAAAGGACTTGAGGAGATATGAAAACTTTGGGTTGTAAGAATATATCCGAGTTATAATTTAAATGGATATTGGAAGGAGTTTTGGATTTTGGGGTATTTATAAACCCAAAGCAAAATTGGGATTTTCGGACCAGCCGAATCGATTCGAACAAGACAAATCGATTCGGTATGAGACATTTTAAAAGTAGCACCATTTCGAATCGATTCGAACATGGCAAATTGATTCGGTAGCCAGCGAATTGATTCGGACAGGCCGAATCGATTCGGTCCTGGCAAAATTTTTTGAGGTTTTCCCCTTTTAAGTTTAAGGACACTTAAATTATAGTTTGGGAGATTATTATAGGAGTTTCTACATGGGATATTAGGAATCCCAGATGATGACGTGAGAAGGATAAGTAAACCTCAGATTAATTTAGAGGGTGATCCGGGGTATGACTTTATTTAATGTTTTGGGACATGAGATATTCGGGTTTATGTACAAGTCCTTAAATAGCGACTTAGGTGTGAGTAATATTTAAGAGAGAGAATACTTAAATATTATTACGTGATTGGCAATTATGGCCATTTATTTATATTCTAGGAGGAATATAAGGTATATGTATATACTATGTAAATAAATTATATATATGATATGATTTGGAAAATATAAAGATGAATGTTTTCAAAATGGAAAAGAAATGATTTTTCATAATTAATAAGTTATGGTTACACACCTACCTAAATCGCTATCATAAGGGAAGTTGCGTGCGTATGGTGATGTCCCCTGGCTAATGAATGCAGGGTGGATATAGTCCTATAGGCCATATGAGCGATTATTGTTACTGCGCTGGTTAGGAGATTCTGGGTGTGGTCTTGACTATCCCGCAGGCATATGGATGCTTCCCGACGTTGTTAGGTTCCCAGGTTGTCTTGTTTGATAGGCCCTGGAAGATGATAGCCATTTAGGGGCGCGTCCAGTGGGGAAACCCGAAGGGGCGGTCTTAGATTTGTTAAAGCATTTTATGATAATAAAATGGCTTTAAATACATTTCCCAGATGGAAGAAGGGAAATGGGATAAATGATTGGCTTCGGATACGTTTCCGGGATGGAAGAAGGGAAATGGAAGCATATGATATGATCAAAGAATTTTTATGATAATAAAAATGGCTTTGAATACATTTCCTGGATATAAGAAGGGAAATGGGATGTTATAAAATGGAAAAGCATTTTTATGATAATAAAATTGGCTTTTAAAAATTTATATGTTATGTTGAAGCAATTCATGATAATGAATGGGCTTTTATATACATTTCCTGGATATAAGAAAGGAAATGGAAAGTTTTGAGAAAAATGAAAGTATTGATAAATACTTGGTATATGAATCCTCAGTCCGGGAGATAGATCCGGATGTATATGGTAATATGTATATATATATGGATAAATCGAGTACCGAGGGTCTAATGGATCCCGATGATCGACCTTGTCGCGTAATAGTGTATCGGGGGGGGGGGGTTCCTTGTTTGGATTTCGCTTTGCGAGACACCCCACACACGAATATGGCATTCTGTTGAGACTAGGGAGAAGTTTAATCCTTAGTTCTCTAATATTAGTATTTCTTATAGTATATATATATATATATTATATTCTGTACTGAGGGACTAGCGAATCTCGACGATCGACCTTGCTGCGTAGTAGTGTATCGGGCGGGGGGGGGGTTCCTTATTTGGATTTCGATTTGCGAGACACCCCATGCACAAACATGGCTTAGTGTTGAGACTGGGAAGAAGTTTAGCCCTTAGTACATTACTTGGACTATCTAGGGTTGATAGTTGTTGCGTGTTAGACTAGTTTAGCAAGCGTAGCTTGACTAGGATGTTTAGAGGGATGCGCTAGGAGTGCACTGTTAGAAGAGAGGTGAGGGGTATCTCATGGGAGTGTGATACCAAACTTAAATATGAAATAAAACCTTTTTCTAAAAATAAGGCATTTATGCACTTGCTAAACATTTTCAAAACTCGTGCTCTGACCCATGTATCTACTTTTCCTCTCTTGCTATATATATCTTTTATATAGGTGTCCAGACACAGGGACGCCTGGATGACACTTCCTTCGAGTCAGACATCAGCTGCAGCAGCTGTGGATGCGTGCAGGATTCTCAATAGATTCTTCCATTCTTGTAATCTAGATAGGAGGTACTGTATAAATGTTCGGGCCAATGGTCCAAATGCATTTAGTTATTCTTTTAGTAACATTCGATATGGTTGTATATTTTGACCGAGTGTTCGGTTATTTTATTTCATTTCAGTTTCATTTTCGCAAAATTTGTGTGGATGTTTTTATTGTAGTCGTTTGAAAAGAGTAATTAAGTAAAATTTTGACACCTGACTAATAGGTTATTAGTAATTAAATGGATTTTCGACAGTGATGCTAAGAATGATTCATATGAGACTCCTGTATTAATTTGATATAGGAGTGATCACCCGGTATTTTATTAGGCGGGGTATCACAGATAGTATCAGAGCATCAGGTTCTAGTGTCCTTAGGAATCTGTGCGGACGTACTGCGTTTTTAGCGTTACTCTCGATTTGTTATAGAGCCTCAGGATTTGGATTGTTGATTTCTCTTGTGAGATTTCATTCTCCTGCCATGTTAGAAGATTATAGTAATCTTTTGCGCGCTCATTCGAGATTTGTGTGCGGGGCTTGGATGGCAGCAGGAGGCAGGGCTTAGGTGGAGCAGGTGGTAGTAGTTAGGAACATGGACCATAGTAAAGGTCACTTCCTTTGTGGTATTTACTAAGGATTCGAAAGGGATCTTACGGATAGTTTTAACCGTGAGTCCCCGTAATTTAGCAGGAATGAGAAGATTGTTGTTTTGGATCATTCACACAAGGATCGGCCAGAGGCCCACAGTGAATAAAGTGTATTATGGAGAAGTGAACCTTGTACCTAAGTAAGTTAGGTGCAATGAATAATGAGTCCTTTCGAGGAACGATAGGCTCACTAGAGAAGTGTTGCTAACACTTATGGAAAATGTGTATGTTCGAGAACCCCATTGGTGGACATCCACCCGGGGAATTTGTTGAGGCAAAGTTATCGTTATGAGTTTCACCTCTGATGAAGGAGGTATATTGAGTGTGACTAGATAATGTCACGGTATTCGCTAGCCCTAGACTCGTGTGTGTAATTTTAGCTTTGTGGCGGTATCGATAACATTATATCATGTATGCCTATGTGTTTTCTGCGATAGCGGAGTTCTGTTTTCCTTCATTCGCCATAAAGGCGGGTGTTGATATATATATATATATATATATATATATATGGTTTGGGATACTCGTTTTATATGTCTATACGAGTATGGTATTATGGTGAGTATATGATGTTATTGGTTAATCGGAGCGATAGCAGGCTAATGATGGCAAGACTATCGTGTCCATGGTTCCTAGAGGGAACGGGATGTTGTTGCGATTTCTCACCTGGATACAGGTTGATTTCACCTTTATTATGTGCATAGATGGAACTTTGACTAGCAGAGGTTTCATTATCGTGTTTTGAGTGGGGCGACCTTATAGATATGATTTAAGGCCCATAGGATTATTATTGAGCAGTAAGATTAAGCTCATTATTGATTGCGCAAGGACTTAATATTAGTGCGAGCGCTTGGTGGTGTGACTCTTATTTAGAGATAGGAGTTCAGGCTACCATTTTGTTGAAAGGGGATAGGATTTTCCCGGTTGAATATTTTAAATAACGGACCTCCATGACCGACGAAGTTAAGTGTAGTGTGTGGAGGGGTTCCTTGTTTGGATTTCGCTTTGTGAGACGCTCCACGCATGAACCTTAACAGCGTCGGGAGTGGAGAGATGTTATAGGATGCATGGATGTTGGTTTTGTGCAAAAGTCTTATGGTGTGGATGAACCACTATAAACTATGAGCCATGTGATGATGGTATGTTTATGGAAATCTTGTGCTATGGAAAAGCACTAAAGTAGTCCTTTCACCACAAGTGGGTGGGTGGAATAGTACTTAGAGAAATTTATTTGAGGATTATGGCTAGGACTTGATAAAAGGCAAATTTTGAGAAGGTATGTTTTGGGTATGTTGTTCGTGACACTTTTTCAGAAAGTGGGCACTTTGATTAGTTAGGTTTCCTTTCGTATGGGCGGAAGGATAGAGTAGTGGAAATGCGTTTGTAGGTTAGCATGGTAGGATTTAGGACTTCCCGCTGGTGTGCCTTTGGTCACTATGTCTCGACGACCGACAACGCGAGGGAGTAGTGTAACGGGAGGGTTCCTTGTTTGAATTTCTCTTTGGCGAGACGTCCCACGCATGAAACCAAGCAAATTTCGAAAGTTGAGAGAGGCCTTAGGCACTAGGGACATATTTAGGATTATAGTCATTTCGCATAGGTAGGGTAGCGCATAGACCGTGGTATTTTTAGGAAGTAGGTTCGATAGAGTTAGTGGCACCGATGTAAGGAGGAGTGAATTTTTGCGGGTCGGGAGGACCCATATATAAGTATTACACCGAGGAAAGGAGACCCTTATTGGGAGAGAGTGTTACGTGTCAAACTTTTATAATGGATGTGCAGATGTGCACAGGTTAGAAAGGTGTATGGTCACCTTAGTAAGTTGGTTTATTTATCGCTTGAAATAGAAGGGGCGTAGTATATAAAGTTGAAGCTTTGCGAGATGTAAAGCGGTAGTTATAGACTCGTTTCTCTTATTGGCTGTAAAAGAAGCCATAGGAGTAACGCGTAGATGTTGTGCGTTAGTAGGTAGAATTTAGATGAGCTTATCGTGAAACTAGTATTTTGGAGTACACCTTGAGGTAGGTGGAATATAGCAAAGGTCTATCGTATTAGCACCTTTAGATTTTGGGGGTACTAAGACGTAGTGGGATTTGTGATCCTAGTTTGGTGATGTAGATTGTAACCGAATTTCGAGGATGAAATTCCGTTGTAAGGGGAGGAGTATGTAACAACCCGTCCTTTTGGAGATGATTAAATTCCATAATTAAATATAAATTGGGGCTTGGAGAATTTCCCGAAATAGTGATTTTTGGGATTTTCGAGGATTAAATGACTTTCGATGGATGAAATAATTACTTTTGGGATAAAGTAAATGAATTGGAATATTTTAATAATATGTCGCTGCTGGGTAAAGCGACAGAAGATAATATTTTAATAGGAATACCGCATTTATTTATTATGGGTTAGAATAGTGATTTGCGGTCAAGTACCTCAGATGGAAATTTCGACTGTGCCGTGAGTCTCGGAATGTCCGAGATAGTCGGAAAAGAGTGTCCGAATGTCGAAATTGAGTTTCGAGTAATTTTCGAGGTAAAAGTAACTCGTAATTTAGTAAACGAGTCATTTTTGGGTTTTAAGGGGTATAAACCTTTTCTCGCTATATAAAGAGGGGGAGAGGGAGAAAAAGTGATAAGAAAGAAAGAAAAGAGAGATAAGAGAGAGAGGAGGAAGAGAAGAGAGGAGAAAAAGCAAGATTCGAGCCAAACTCCGCCGGACGCGACTCGGTATCGTCGGATTATATCCACGAGGTAAGTGTTTACTTGCTTTATTTATCTTTTTGCATAAATATCTCATACCGTAGTTTGGTATAAACAAACCCTAAAGATTTTGGGTTGGGTTTTCATGGATAAAACGGGTTTTCGGGAGATAAAACGAATAAACCCCTAAAATTTCATAATCGGGAAAACTTAGGTTTTAACCTAAATTAATTGGTGGTTTAGGGTTCTAGGATGTTTAGAACCCTTAATATATGTGTATTTGTAGTTGGTTGAGGTGGCAGGACATTGGGTGAGGCGACAAAAGCTTGAGAGAAGCTTTAATGGCCGAAACCGTCTCGGAGAAGACGATGAATAGTGATAGCGCCATTGCCGAATCGATTCGGCCTTGATACGTATCGATTCGACTTTTAGTCAAAAAATGAAAATTGTAGATCTTTTCGACGTGGTCGCGTGGGCACCAACCGCGTATTTTTCTGATTTTTTTTGGATTTATAGTGATTTTTCTACGGAAAGATATCCGAGATCGAAATAGTTAGTCAGAAATTAAGGCTAGAATTACTTGGGGACAAATATTAGGTGTTCTCAAATAGAGTGTTAGGACCTCTAAAGGACTTGAGGAGATATGAAAACTTTGGGTTGTAAGAATATATCTGAGTTATAATTTAAATGGATATTGGAAGGAGTTTTGGATTTTGGGGTATTTATAAACCCAAAGCAAAATTGGGATTTTCGGACCAGCCTAATCGATTCGGACAAGCCGAATCGATTCGGTATGAGATAGTTTGAAAGTAGCACCATTTCAAATCGATTCGAACATTGCGAATCGATTCGGTAGCCAGCGAATCGATTCGGACAGGCCGAATCGATTCGGTCCTGGCAAAATTTTTTAGGTTTTCCCCTTTTAAGTTTAAGGATACTTAAATTATAGTTTGGGAGATTATTATAGGAGTTTCTACATGGGATATTAGGACTCCCAAATGATGACGTGAGAAGGATAAGTAAACCTCGGATTAATTTAGAGGGTGATCCGGGGTATGGATTTATTTAATGTTTTGGGACAAGTGATATTCGGGTTTATGTACAAATCCTTAAATAGCGACTTAGGTGTGAGTAATATTTAAGAGAGAGAATACTTAAATATTATTACGTGATTGGCAATTATGGCCATTTATTTATATTCTAGGAGGAATATATGGTATATGTATATACTATGTGAATAAAGTATATATATGATATGATTTTGAAAATATAAAGATGAATGTTTTCAAAATGGAAAAGAAATGATTTTTCATAATTAATAACTTATGGTTACACACCTCCCTAAATCGCTATCATAAGGGAAGTTGCGTGCGTATGGTGATGCCCCCTGGCTAATGAATGCAGGGTGGATATAGTCTTATAGGCCATATGAGCGATTATTGTTACTGCGCTGGTTAGGAGATTCTGGGTATGGTCTTGACTATCCCGTAGGCATATGGCCGCTTCCCGACGTTGTTAGGTTCCCAGGTTGTCTTGTTTGATAGGCCCTGGAAGATGATATCCATTTAGGGGCGCATCCAATGGGAAAACCCGGAGGGGCGTTCTTAGATTTGTTAAAGAATTTTATGATAATAAAATGGCTTTAAATACATTTCCCGGATGGAAGAAGGGAAATGGGATAAATGATTGGCTTCGGATACGTTTTCCGGATGGAAGAAGGGAAATGGAAGCATATGATATGATCAAAGCATTTTTATGATAATAAAAATGGCTTTGAATACATTTTCTGGATATAAGAAGGGAAATGGGATGTTATAAAATGGAAAAGCATTTTCATGATAATAAAATTGGCTTTTAAAAAGTTATATGTTATGTTCAAGCAATTCATGATAATGAATGGGCTTTTATATACATTTCCTGGATAGAAGAAAGGAAATGGAAAGTTTTGAGAAAAATGAAAGTATTGATAAATACTTGGTATATGAATCCTCAGTCCGGGAGATAGATCCGGATGTATATGGTAATATGTATATATATATGGATAAATCGAGTACCGAGGGTCTAATGGATCCCGATGATCGACCCTGTCGCGTAATAGTGTATCGGGGGGGGGGGGTTCCTTGTTTGGATTTCGCTTTGCGAGACAGCCCACACACGAATATGGCATTCTGTTGAGACTGGGGAGAAGTTTAATCCTTAGTGCTCTAATATTAGTATTTCTTATAGTATATATATATATATATATATATATATATATATATATATATATATATATATATATATATATATATATATATATTCTGTACTGAGGGACTGACGGATCTCGACGATCGACCTTGCCGCATAGTAGTGTATCGGGGGTTCCTTATTTGGATTTTGCTTTGCGAGACACCCCACGCACGAACATGGCTTAGTGTTGAGACTGGGGAGAAGTTTATCCCTTAGTACATTACTTGGACTATCTAGGGTTGATAGTAGTTGGTTGTTAGACTAGTTTAGCAGGGTAGATTGACTAGGATGTTTAGAGGGATGCGCTAGGAGTGCACTGTTAGAAGAGAGGTGGGGGGTATCTCATGGGAGTGTGATACCAAACTTAAATATGAGATAAGACCTTTTTCTAAAAATAAGGCATTTATGCACTTGCTAAATATTTTCAAAACTCGGGTTCTGACCCGTTTATCTACTTTTCCTTCTTGCTATATATATATTTTATATAGGTGTCCAGACACAGGGACGCCTGGATGACACTTCCTTCGAGTCAGACGCTTCCATTCTTGTAATCTAGATAGGAGGTACTGTATAAATATTCGGACCAATGGTCCAAATGCATTTAGTTATTCTTTTAGCAGCATTCGATATGGTTGTATATTTTGACCGAGTGTTCGGTTATTTTATTTCATTTCAGTTTCATTTCCGCAAAATTTGTGTGGATGTTTTTATTGTAGTCGTTTAATAAGAGTTGTTAAGTAAAATTTTGACACCTGCCTAATAGGTTATTAGTAATTAAATGGATTTTCGACAGTGATGCTAAGAATGATCCATATGAGACTCCTATTATAATTTGATATAGGAGTGATCGCCCGGTATTTTATTAGGCGGGGTGTCACATGTACACGACCCATACCCAGCGATGATACAGGAATGGTCTGCCCCAACCCTACCTCTAGTGGGTGGAGCCTCCACGTAGTACCTATATGGCTTACACATAGTGAAGCCCACCCGTGCTGACGTCTGGTACGCGGCCCGAATGCGCAAACCCCTGAGCCAATAGGACGGTCCACTGGTAAGTCCACACACAATATATATAATACTAAATATTGTTATCCCATATAACATGTAAAGGTAATTACTCTATAATTACCAAAAATCCACCCAATATTTCACCACATTTCATAATTAATAATTCACCATTTAATATACTTTTCATTTCCAATCGAGAAAAATAATTGCATAAACATCTATTTTATTGTAATTATTAATAATTAAAGTGTGGGTGTAACATTACTCCAATAATTTATTAACCTACAATAATTTTCTTTACCCCTATTTACATAACTGTTCCTTTTTAAATTTAACATATTACTGAACCGGTTACCATTTGAATCTTTAAAACTTGGAAGAGTCAGACTAAGAACAAAAGGAACAAAGGGGTTAAAGGGTCAACCATGTCACTTGAACGAGTGCAAGGTTTGTTCGCGCGACTTAGCATGTCGCTCAAACGACCATCCACATCGTTTGAGCGACCTTACGTCTTCTCCACCTCTCTGTCTTTCTTTTACAGTTACAACAATTAAACTCAAGAAGTTATACGAGTTTCAGCAATAGTTATGGAAAATCTAGAAAATTAATTCAACAGTCCTATATTTAGATCCCATAAGTTTCATCAATTAAGGGTCTATAACTATGAGAGATTCTTCCAGTCTCCAACATTATTTAATTTCAGCAGTAATGGATATTCACTTAGGGATTTACACCAAGATTTCAGTCCTTTAATTATCATAGCAGTTCCTACATTGGTTATTTACTTTGTCACCAAATAGCCATCAAAACTTAAGAAAATCTAACATCAAAAATCAGATTTTCGATACCTAATTTCTGGGACTATTCCTACATATAATTCTAAATGTGTGGTTCATCATCAAACCAACATTCTTATACCTAATTCCCAAAAACTTAAAAGTGAAAATTATATTAATCAAGAAATAAATTGTAGAACATAAGTTAAGCAAGAAATTCTTGCCTTAAAATGGTAAAGGAGATGCCCTTTGAATCTTCCTTGATTTCCCCCTTTGTTCTAGCCCTTTCTTCTTTCCTTGGTATATTTCCCTATTCCTCCCATAACTGCAACTTTTAGGTTTCTGTAATAATAGTGGGGGAGTGGTTTACCCCCACTTAAACTCTAATCAGATGCTTAATCCTTAGTTCGACCCTAAGCCCAACTTTTGGACCCCCAAATGTGCCCGAATCTATAATCTAATTAGCCTAAAACTTTGCCAACCTATATATTATTGACCCAGGACTATTTTTTTATGGCCCAAATCATCTAAACGAGCCCATATGTGTCTCAAAATGTGTTTCGAATTATTTATGCTAATAATAATTACTTTTAATTTATTTCGCACATAAATTATGTATCTTCTTTTATAATATGCAAATATCATCTTCATGCACATAAAAAATTAATCACACATAAGTATACTAAACAACAATTTCCACTTTACATTTTCGAATGAAAATATTTATCTAAGTCCAATTTCCAAAATTAATTATTCATTCCAAAAAATAATCTTTCATTATATATTTATAAGAAACTAAGGGTATTATAGTCGCTATACTGATGTATGGGAGCATGTGTGTGAGAGACTCTTCCTAGCTTGTAGCAAAACTCCCTAAGGTGACCTCTTCATTTGCAATGGGTACAAATATATATTTGTTTAGGTTGCCTTTGGTTAAAACTCCTAGGATGAGTTCTCCTTGTGTAACAACCCAGGTTTTCGAGTGACTATTTTATGCTATTTTGCCTGATGGGCAAATTTTTATAAAATAGGAATGTTGGAGTAAATATTATTTCCCGTGAGACTTAGGGATAATATTTACTATGTTTTGACTATTTACCGTTATGAGAAGGTAAATAGTGTTATATTGTGTATTTTGCGTCGTTATATGTAAGACGACGGTTATGACCTATATTTAAATTTGGGTATAATTAATGAATTAAAATGGATTTGGAACACAAAAATAGTTCACACTTTCCCGAATGCCAAAATAGGGGGTGCGGTTGTTTTTAGAATAGTCAAGATAGTCGAAATAAGTGCCCAGTTGTAATTTTTGAGATTTAGGCATTTTAAGGGGTTATGACTCAATTAAGTGGTTACGAGTCATTTTAGTGGTGTATTAACAATTAAGTGGGGATTCATGTTTTGAGACCCGTATAAGTCCCCCCACCCCTTTTTCTTTCTTCATTTGTGTTAGAAGCCAAAGGAGAGAGAGAGAGAGAGAGGAGAGAGTTGGGAGAAATGGAGAGAAAGAGAGAGAAATGAAGATTTGGACCGGATTTCCGTTGCTACAGGGAAAGGATCAGAGACTACGAACCCCGAGGCAAGTTTCTTACTTGCTAGATGTGATTTAATGTGATAAATTGCATGTATAGTTAGGTTTTGGAGATTTAACCCATAAATGGGTATTTGTTGATTTTGATGTTTAAACCTTTAAATCTTAGTTTTAATTGGATTTGAGGAGTATATATTAGTTATAAATGGTGTAGGATTGATTTAGGTCGAATTGTTGTTGTTGATGTTGGGAGAAATCAAGTTTTGGGGTTTTTGGGATTTTAGGGTTCTTACACCCCGTAGCCCAAATTGGGCAAAATCTCAGGACCGAATCGATTCGGTCCCAAGGGCGAATCGATTCGGATAAGGAGAGGGTTACAGGTCTTGCAGACCGAATCGATTCGGTTTTAAAACGAATCGATTCGGCAATTGCAGAAGGTCAGTTTTTGCTCACCGAATCGATTCGGCTGTCTAGCGAATCGATTCGCAAGGGCGAATCGATTCGGCCCAAGGGGCGAATCGATTCGGCCCAAGGGGCGAATCGATTCGGTTCCCCTGTTTTTGTGAGGTTTTCTTATTTTGATTTTTAGCCCTTTTTCTTTTAGGTCCAAGGTTTAGGAACCTTCCTTTGGGAAGTAATTAAGAGTCCTAGAGGGTGGTTTTGGGTCGACTAATGCCCTAGGATGATAATGGAATATTTAGGCTTACCCGAGGGCTAAGTTGCGTAGGTTGATATCCGAATGATTTAGGAGATTAACCTAGGAATGAAATTGGGAGTTAAAATATTAAGGTTGAGCTTTGAGAGACACTCCATTATGGAGACTCACTTTGAGGGTTTATGAATTATATAAACTTTTCGAGGCTATTTTGAGATTAGTGGCACTTTGGGGTCTTAGGTCATTAATAATATATGACTTAATAAGAATATATTGCACCTTCTAAAACTTGGTGCTTAATGACTAAATGGATGATTTTTGGAAATATAAAATATGGGTTTTCAAAAATGGAAAAAGAAATGTTTTTCATAAATGATAATTTATGGATACACACCTCTCTAAATCGCTATCATAAGGGAAGTCGCGCGCGTTGTGGTGAAGCCCCCTGGCTAATGATGCAGGGTGGATATAGTCCCTAGGCCATGGGAGCGCTTATGGTTGTATATTTTCTGCGGGGGTAGGGAGATTTCGGGTGTGGTCTTGGCTACCACGCAGGCTCATGGCCGCTTCCCGACGTTTCGATAGGATCCCAGGTTGTCTTGGAGGCCCTGGAAGATGATAGCCATTTAGGGGCGCGCACAGTGGCGAAACCCGGACGGGCGGTCTTAGAATCGTTATACATATATATGTATGAATATAACTATTCTAAATCAAGTTGGACTTGATGTATGTAAATGCCATATAGAGCATGATGAAGTGCCATGAAGAGCACGATGTAAGGCCATAAAGAGCCTATGATGATGATTATATTCCTGATAAGGAAGATATTTTTACAAAGTGAACAATTGAGATAAATGCCTCTAGAGCATAAAAAGTATGATTATATTTCCTGATAAAGAACAAATTCATGAAATGAATTAGTGTATGATGAAATTAATTTGGTAAACACTTGATAAAGTGTTGTACCATTTATATGTATATTCCTAAAGATAGAATTAGGAATTGTGCCAATAGATGATGGAGGGGTTTTACTTTTATTTTTTTTTCTTTATGTAGCTGTAGATGTGACCTCCCACACTTATGCACACACATGTAATTATTTATTATTTCGTGCTTAGGGTCTAATGTATCTCGACGATCAACCTTGCCTAAGTAGTAGTGTATCGGGGGGGTTCCTTGTTTGGATTTCGCTTTGCGAGACACCCCACGCACGAATAGGGCATAGTGTTGAGACTGGGGAGAAGTTAACCTTTAGTACTTAAATTATTTAGGACAGGGTCTAATGTATCTCGACGATCAACCTTGCCTAAGTAGTAGTGTATCGGGGGGGTTCCTTGTTTGGATTTCGCTTTGCGAGACACCCCACGCACGAATAGGGCATAGTGTTGAGACTGGGGAGAAGTTAGCCTTCTGTTCTTTCTATAACCTGAGCATCATGTATATTGCGCTAGGTTGCTGCTAGATTGAGAGGTGAGGAATATTATTTGTTATCCGCGAGAGATTTACGCACTTACCTGCCATGCATTTTAGTCACATGGTAATCATATCAAACCCGGCCCTGACCGGTTTCTATATTTCCTTGTTTCTGCATATTCTTTGCCGTTACAGGTGCCCTTCCGCATGGACACCCGTGTTTACATTTCCATTTCCAGTTGTCATGGAGCTACGGCATATTGCGGATGTTGTAGGATACTTGTAGTAGACGCTCCTTTCTTCTGTACTCTAGTTATGTTCAGTATAGTTACTCGGGCGTGTTTGCCCAAGGTATTGCACTCATTTATAATATCGTAAATATTGATTGTAATACTTAATGTATTATTTGTATTGGTCTGTGCACCGACAGCTTATTCGGTGATTATTTATTGTATTGTCATACTTTATTCATCGATTTTTGATACCCACCGTTTTTACCAATGGGATTGTCTAAGTGTTTCTCTTTTACTTTCAAAATTTTTGTATATGACAATCCGTTTTCTAAAATGATTGGTGGTTATCTCATACTATTATGTTAATCGATAGTGATGCTAAGAATGGACCATCTATGATTCCTGTGATTATTGGAGTATTGGGCTGGCCACCTATTATTTTAGTAGGCGGGTTGTCACAGATGGTATCAGAGCATTAGGTTCTAGAGTCCTTAGGAATCTGTGCGGATGTTTTACGTCTTATGCGTTTCTCTCTGTTTGATATAGAGCCTTAGGAATAAGGTCGTTGAATTCTCTTGTGAGATTTCGTTCTCCTGCTATGGTATGAGAACCCCGAAGATCTTCTGCGCGATCGTGTGAGACTTGTAAGTCGTTAGATGAAGGGCGTTGAGGAAGGCCGTTGTGAAGGCGTCGTGGGATGGGATTACTATAAGCTGTAGGCTGTGGCCGGGAATAAGGACCGCTTTGGAAGTCTCTCCCTTTGTAGCTTTATTTTATAATGCTGTCATGACTACAAAGTATAGTGAAAATAGTTTTCCCAAGTACCGCTGCCGGTAGAGAGTGGTACTATGCTTGGGACTCCGAGCAATGTCAATTCGGAGTTGAGAGGTTCTTATTAGGACCACATGTTGGAAGTTTGGTTGGATCGAGGAAGTGTAACCTCGTTCGGTGGAAGTATATGGCCCGAGAGTTTGGCCTAGAGTTGGGTATAGGAGTGCCCTGGTGTGAGGGTTTGAGGAAAACCTTTCACCCTTAGGAGCTAAGGTTGGTGAAGCTGGTAGAATGTTCTCCTTGCTGAAGAAGTCAATGGAAGGGTGCGTTCTGATCTTGTCGATTGAAGATAACCGGAAAGGATAGGACTCCTCGTTGAGTCATTGATGGAAGTAGTTTGGTTCGGGTAAGACTAGAATGACGTGTCTTAGAACTATCGATAGTAGCCAAGGAGGTTGGCTAGTATGTTGGTGGGACTTTCTAACTAGGGTGCGAGTAGTGCATTCCTTAGGTAAGATGGGAGTAGTTTGGTGTTAGCCCTAGATTCGGGTGCGTATATCGAGCTGGTGATGGTATCGGTACATATTTTATATATAGTAAGTATATCTATGTGACTTCCATGATAAGGGAGTTCTGTATCTTCCTTCACACTCGTTATGGGGCGAGTGGTGATATATGTGGTACGTGCTGCTTGTATTATATATTATACGAGTAGAGATATTCTTAGATTGGTTGGGGTGATAGCAAGAAAATATATCGCGAGGCTATCCTAGTTCTAGTTCTAGGAGGAGGACTAGTTGTTCTATAATGTCTCTCCTGGATACGGGTTGAGACTTTATAGAGGTGGTTTACGGTGTGTAGATAGTTTCCTTTATTTTTATTTTTATTTTATTCTCTTTGCTTGCTTGTTTGCTTTGCTTGTGTATGCTAATGCCTTATCTCCATGACTGGCTAGTTAAGGTGACTGTGTGGAGGGGTTCCTTGTTTGGATTTCGCTTCGGCGAGACACTCCACGCATGAACCTTAACGACGTTGGGAGTGGAGAGATGTGCATTTTCTTTTCTGTTCTTTTCTCCTTTTCTTTTAGTTAAGTGCTGGGTTGGAAGGGTTAGCCAAGAATCACGTATATGAGTGATTAAGGGCTAAGTTCATGTGCGATATATGAGCACTACGATAGTTTTCCTCTGACTAACGTGGGGGAAGACTAAGATTATGGATGTCCGATAGGGACTTATGGTTGTGTCTTTATCAGAAGGCCATTTATTTAGAGATATGTGTGTCTCTTGGGGTAGAGTATTAGTGACATCTTACTGAAAGTAAATGCCTCAGTCGATAGTTATGGTAGGACGTAGACGTTTACATGTAGTAGTAGAGTTTCGAATTAGGATTCCGTCGATCCCGATCATGTGTCTTCGACCGTTACTTCTCGACGACTGACAATGCGAGGTAGTAGTGTAACGGGAGGGTTCCTTGTTTGGATTTCGCTTCGGCGAGACGTCCCACGCACGAAACCGAGCTAATGTCGAAAGTCGGGAAAGGTCTTGGACACTAGGGATATTTAGTATTATACTTATACGACTAGGTTAGGATAGATAGATTGACCTTAGGATTCTTAGGATGCTAGGCCCTTAGGGCATGCGGCGTTAGTTTAGGAAGATGGTTAGGAGTTGACCACAATAAGTTGTGGGTTAACTCTAAGTAGGATTTGGTCCCTAGACGAGAAGTATGGGATTTCGAGCTCGTTAGAATGTTAGGCCATTAGTAGTGGGGCCTCTCGTAGTTAGAGGGTTACATGGGTAACCTACCTTTGGAAGAGTTGAAGTGTAAGCTGACTTTTCTCCTGCACTCGTGTTGTTATGATCGAGAGTGGATTTAACGAACGAGTCTTTGCCAGGAACAGGAGGTGCTAATATGGGAGCATGGACCTATTGTTCGTGTGTCTCACATTTTTACTACGTATCATCCCACGCTTGATTTAAAGTTCATGGCGGTAGTATTTGCCTTAAAGACTCAGAGGCATTTCTCCTGGGTAGGAATTTGGAGTCTTTTCACGAATAACAAGTTTGTGACCATGAAGGACTATCGTTAGGATATTTCCTTTCGCTAAGGCAATGCGAACGGGAGTAGCATAGGCGCCGAGTAGAGACCATCTTAGAGTTTATTCGTGGCATGGAATGCCAAGTGGAGTGAGCTTAACCGAGACGAGACATTCGTGTCAAGGTACAGGTAAAGTCTCCAGGGAGAATGGGAACCGTTGGGATATGGGATATATCCTACCACCCGCAAGTGGAAGGGTGGATTTGATTTAAGGCGAGATCGGAGTAGAAATTCTATGGATCGAATTTCCTTGCAATAGTTCGGATCGTCTTCGATAAACGTTAGGCCGTGCATAGCCTAGTGTAGATGGAAATATGCGTTGTCTACTCGTTGAAATGGAAGCAGCGAATAATATATTCCTGGGACCGGGAGTGGTCCGGTAACCTTCCTTTAGTTTGGGCTCAGTGGGCAAGTAGACCTCTGAGGGGTGCACCAATGCGAATAGGAGTAAGTAGTGTTGGGGTTAACGATTGCAAGTTAGTGTAGTTATTCCCTAGTAAGGGTGTAACATGTTTCGGAAAGCAAGGCAATCAGTGCCGAGCTTGTGTGGGTATCTCCTCCCGTAGTAGAAGGGTAGGATCGATAGTTTCTGAGATCGATAGCGATGACCTTAATCTGAGTCCTATGGGGACATTTCTATTCGGGGGTTTGCCAGTATGATAGCACGGTTTTTATTATAGTATACCCTTTATATGGTTATGGGTTACGCCTGAATTTTGAGGGCAAAATTCCCCTTTAAGGGGGGGAGTATGTAACAACCCAGGTTTTCGAGTGACTATTTTATGCTATTTTTCCTGATGGGCAAATTTTTATAAAATAGGAATGTTGGAGTAAATATTATTTCCCGTGAGACTTAGGGATAATATTTACTATGTTTTGACTATTTACCGTTATGAGAAGGTAAATAGTGTTATATTGTGTATTTTGCGTCGTTATATGTAAGACGACGGTTATGACCTATATTTAAATTTGGGTATAATTAATGAATTAAACTGGATTTGGAACACAAAAATAGTTCACACTTTCCCGAATGCCAAAATAGGGGGTGCGGTTGTTTTTAGAATAGTCAAGATAGTCGAAATAAGTGCCCAATTGTAATTTTTGAGATTTAGGCATTTTAAGGGGTTATGACTCAATTAAGTGGTTACGAGTCATTTTAGTGGTGTATTAACAATTAAGTGGGGATTCATGTTTTGAGACCCGTATAAGTCCCCCCACCCCTTTTTCTTTCTTCATTTGTGTTAGAAGCCAAAGGAGAGAGAGAGAGAGAGAGGAGAGAGTTGGGAGAAATGGAGAGAAAGAGAGAGAAATGAAGATTTGGACCGGATTTCCGTTGCTACAGGGAAAGGATCAGAGACTACGAACCCCGAGGCAAGTTTCTTACTTGCTAGATGTGATTTAATGTGATAAATTGCATGTATAGTTAGGTTTTGGAGATTTAACCCATAAATGGGTATTTGTTGATTTTGATGTTTAAACCTTTAAATCTTAGTTTTAATTGGATTTGAGGAGTATATATTAGTTATAAATGGTGTAGGATTGATTTAGGTCGAATTGTTGTTGTTGATGTTGGGAGAAATCAAGTTTTGGGGTTTTTGGGATTTTAGGGTTCTTACACCCCGTAGCCCAAATTGGGCAAAATCTCAGGACCGAATCGATTCGGTCCCAAGGGCGAATCGATTCGGATAAGGAGAGGGTTACAGGTCTTGCAGACCGAATCGATTCGGTTTTAAAACGAATCGATTCGGCAATTGCAGAAGGTCAGTTTTTGCTCACCGAATCGATTCGGCTGTCTAGCGAATCGATTCGCAAGGGCGAATCGATTCGGCCCAAGGGGCGAATCGATTCGGCCCAAGGGGCGAATCGATTCGGTTCCCCTGTTTTTGTGAGGTTTTCTTATTTTGATTTTTAGCCCTTTTTCTTTTAGGTCCAAGGTTTAGGAACCTTCCTTTGGGAAGTAATTAAGAGTCCTAGAGGGTGGTTTTGGGTCGACTAATGCCCTAGGATGATAATGGAATATTTAGGCTTACCCGAGGGCTAAGTTGCGTAGGTTGATATCCGAATGATTTAGGAGATTAACCTAGGAATGAAATTGGGAGTTAAAATATTAAGGTTGAGCTTTGAGAGACACTCCATTATGGAGACTCACTTTGAGGGTTTATGAATTATATAAACTTTTCGAGGCTATTTTGAGATTAGTGGCACTTTGGGGTCTTAGGTCATTAATAATATATGACTTAATAAGAATATATTGCACCTTCTAAAACTTGGTGCTTAATGACTAAATGGATGATTTTTGGAAATATAAAATATGGGTTTTCAAAAATGGAAAAAGAAATGTTTTTCATAAATGATAATTTATGGATACACACCTCTCTAAATCGCTATCATAAGGGAAGTCGCGCGCGTTGTGGTGAAGCCCCCTGGCTAATGATGCAGGGTGGATATAGTCCCTAGGCCATGGGAGCGCTTATGGTTGTATATTTTCTGCGGGGGTAGGGAGATTTCGGGTGTGGTCTTGGCTACCACGCAGGCTCATGGCCGCTTCCCGACGTTTCGATAGGATCCCAGGTTGTCTTGGAGGCCCTGGAAGATGATAGCCATTTAGGGGCGCGCACAGTGGCGAAACCCGGACGGGCGGTCTTAGAATCGTTATACATATATATGTATGAATATAACTATTCTAAATCAAGTTGGACTTGATGTATGTAAATGCCATATAGAGCATGATGAAGTGCCATGAAGAGCACGATGTAAGGCCATAAAGAGCCTATGATGATGATTATATTCCTGATAAGGAAGATATTTTTACAAAGTGAACAATTGAGATAAATGCCTCTAGAGCATAAAAAGTATGATTATATTTCCTGATAAAGAACAAATTCATGAAATGAATTAGTGTATGATGAAATTAATTTGGTAAACACTTGATAAAGTGTTGTACCATTTATATGTATATTCCTAAAGATAGAATTAGGAATTGTGCCAATAGATGATGGAGGGGTTTTACTTTTATTTTTTTTTCTTTATGTAGCTGTAGATGTGACCTCCCACACTTATGCACACACATGTAATTATTTATTATTTCGTGCTTAGGGTCTAATGTATCTCGACGATCAACCTTGCCTAAGTAGTAGTGTATCGGGGGGGTTCCTTGTTTGGATTTCGCTTTGCGAGACACCCCACGCACGAATAGGTCATAGTGTTGAGACTGGGGAGAAGTTAACCTTTAGTACTTAAATTATTTAGGACAGGGTCTAATGTATCTCGACGATCAACCTTGCCTAAGTAGTAGTGTATCGGGGGGGTTCCTTGTTTGGATTTCGCTTTGCGAGACACCCCACGCACGAATAGGGCATAGTGTTGAGACTGGGGAGAAGTTAGCCTTCTGTTCTTTCTATAACCTGAGCATCATGTATATTGCGCTAGGTTGCTGCTAGATTGAGAGGTGAGGAATATTATTTGTTATCCGCGAGAGATTTACGCACTTAGCTGCCATGCATTTTAGTCACATGGTAATCATATCAAACCCGGCCCTGACCGATTTCTATATTTCCTTGTTTCTGCATATTCTTTGCCGTTACAGGTGCCCTTCCGCATGGACACCCGTGTTTACATTTCCATTTCCAGTTGTCATGGAGCTACGGCATATTGCGGATGTTGTAGGATACTTGTAGTAGACGCTCCTTTCTTCTGTACTCTAGTTATGTTCAGTATAGTTACTCGGGCGTGTTTGCCCAAGGTATTGCACTCATTTATAATATCGTAAATATTGATTGTAATACTTAATGTATTATTTGTATTGGTCTGTGCACCGACAGCTTATTCGGTGATTATTTATTGTATTGTCATACTTTATTCATCGATTTTTGATACCCACCGTTTTTACCAATGGGATTGTCTAAGTGTTTCTCTTTTACTTTCAAAATTTTTGTATATGACAATCCGTTTTCTAAAATGATTGGTGGTTATCTCATACTATTATGTTAATCGACAGTGATGCTAAGAATGGACCATCTATGATTCCTGTGATTATTGGAGTATTGGGCTGGCCACCTATTATTTTAGTAGGCGGGTTGTCACACCTTGGTGGGTTAGGTCGAGGCCCGCAAGATCAAACATAAACCTCACAAACAGCTCGGGTGTAGTATTAAAAGTCGATGCACCCTCATAAACTCTGCCATACTTCTCTATAAAACCTAAAGCATGACCTAGGAACATCTTTTCAACTTTTTTGGATATGTCCTTTAAGGTGACTTTGACCTCATGAGCATATTCGGGATCTTTCTCAGGTTGAGAAACATGGGCTTTAAATTTCTCACGAGTATCCAATGATGCTTAAAGATGTCTCTCAAAACTAGACACTTTACTGGTCAAGTCGATCTTTTCCCTACCCACCGAAATAAGTTGCTCATTCAAAGAGATTCTAAACAATGCCTCATTCTTTCTTTAAGCTTTCAACTCCTTATCTAAAGACAACACCCTAAGAATCAAATTTTTACTTTTCTTTTTAGTTTTTAATGACTATATGTAAATTTAAGAGTATGCGTATTGAAGACCATATTCTCCCTCACTCAAATCATTACCATTAAACTTTTCGAAATTATTCAACTCATTTTTTAGGTTATCAAGTTTAGAAATATCCTTATCAGCGTGAGATGTACTTGAAGTGCTAACATGACTAACCATGAATGTGGTGAAGTTACGTCGATGCGGTGATTCATCACCAGAATCCACCGACTCAACACCACTATCACTTAGAGTGGCATTATATGAAGATTTAATCTCTTAATCCTAGTTGGACACTCATGGGCTTTGTGACCTTTTATTTCACACTCATAATACCTTTTCGATTCATTTTTCTTAGGATATTCATCTCTAGCTTTCTTTTGACCATTATCAAAAAAGTTCTTACCCACTTTGTAATTTATGTTTTTCTGAAAATTTTTATTTTCAAATTTGGATTAATTTTAATTTTTTAATTTGAGAAAATTCTTGAATTTTTTAGCAAACAGGGCAAGATCATCTTGATCAAATTCAGAATCGGAGTCAGATACCTCCTCTTTTTTTATTTAGCTTTTAAATTTGTTCCCTTTTATTTTTTCTTTTGGGTTTTGGGGAGCATGTTTAATTCGTAAGTCTAAAGATCACCTATGAGTTGTTCTAGCCTAATTATGTCTAGGATTCCCAACGACTTAAGGACGATTAGCTTCACAGTAAAATGAGATCGGAAAGAGCCCAAAATTTTCTTAACAACTCTTATTTTCAAAAATTTCTCATCCAAATTAAAACAGGTTTTTACAATATTAGACATACGCACTGAATATTCATCAAAAGTTTCAGTTTCAAATATGCGTATAGTCTCAAAATATGAGGTGAATTTTTTAAGCTTAGAAGTTTTGACAACATTTGTACCCTCGTGTGTGAGGTAGAGGATGTCTAGAGCTTCTTTAGACATGGTACACATCATGATATGATAAAATTTATCGGGCATGACATCATCAAAAATAGCATTCAAACCATGAGAGATAAATTACTCCATATAAAGTCATTTTTAGTCCAAATTGTCACTATCTTGAGACTACGACTCATTAGTCGGAGTATGAGAAGTCCATACCTTTTCAATAGCGAGCCAAACACTCTTATCAGTCGATTTTAGAGACAATCTCATTCGAGATTTCCAATAAGCATAATTCGTGCCGTCAAATAAAGGCGGGATATTCTACAAATTCTCCATATAACAACTAAATTTCAACTAAATAACTTATAGAAATAAGCTCTGACACTAATTTTAAAAAATGTGTAGAGTGTTTTGGTTATATAGCCAAACATAGATATCGTAAATTAGGTCCCAAACAAGCCAAAATCAATTTTATCCAATTTTATCTTTATTACTTCGGTGAAACTAAACATGCAAGATAATGAATCTAAATATAATCAAACAAAAAAGAATATGAGGTATGAGGAAAAAAATCATTTCAAAAAAATCCTTTTTCAGCATTGTTATAACTAAGGTATTACATAATGACACAGACAGACTTATAGACTTAAACTTCACTAAGTATCACAGCTATGTCTCCTTCCTCATTGATAACAAAAAATGATGTAGATCCAATAATGCCCTGCCTCAGTGTCCCCCGATCGGCTTCAACAAACTCCTTTCCTACCTTCAGTAGTAAAGAACGAACACCACAAGGATTAGAATAAGAGATGTGTTGTTCAAGGCCTGATAAAATGATCACAAAATGTCCAAGGGATTTGGATTTAAAAAACCAAAGTGTTTTAATCACAAAATAGGTTGAAAATGGTATCTTATAAGTGCAAATTTTTATCTCTTTAAATAGGGAGAAAAATCTCTAAGAGATAGACTTGAAAAAATTGAGTTTGAAAACAAGTAAAAATAATTGTTCGCAGGCTCATTCAAACGGATTGGACCTTGTTCGAATGACCTATGCAAACTCGTTCAAACATAATATAATGAGAGATCAAAGGATATTACATCTAGATGAGGAAAGTGGTTCGTTAGAAGTGTCGTTAGAACGTATGATATCTAACGAGTTTAAGAGACTCATTTAAACAACCCTTCATAACTCATTCTAATGAGATGACTTCAAAATGATATTTTATTGTAAGAAACTTGTGAAAAATATTTTTGTTTCAAGTGCTTTTAAAATACCTATAAACATAATGATTACAAAAAATCAACCTTATATACCTTCTCTGCAGGTTTTAGTGACGATCTCAACTCTTCGATCTTCGATTATTGCATTCGGTTACTAACTAGTCTTAAATTAAATCTCTTGATAATGTACATAATGATGTAGAGGTTAACGAAATATGTCAAACTAAAGACATAATGGGCAATTATAATTTTTTCTCTTACATTACCTATTAACAATTGTTGAAAATAGTGATGTGATTACAATTATAAACAACGTGTCCAATACCGTTTCAGATTCATAAATCTTTTTAATATGAAATATGAGATTATTGGCATGATTGTAGGGGAGTTGTTTGATATATAAAATACCACGGATGAACTAATAAGGTATGGGGGTGAAAGGTTGGATCATTTCTGTGACACCATGCCTATTAAAATAATGGGAGGATAGCCCGCTACCAAAATAGAATGGTTGTCTCATATGGCGCATTCTCATCATCAATGTCAAAATTTAATTACTTACTAACCACCTAATAGCTTAACATGCAGTGTCAAAATTTTGATCTTTAATTTACATACCAAAATAAAACCATTCAACCATAATCTAACGGAAATAAAACTAAATAAACAATTCACACTACATGAGGAAGTTTAGATGAGTAATATAAAATCTGGCACCGAATAAATCATTGGTTACCAAAATACATTCCAAATATCTGAATGAAATAGATAACTAAAAATAACTGAGTCTGGAATAAAGGGGCAACACACCCAACTGATAACAGAAATAAAGCCTAGTCTAGAATGCAATAAAGGAAATGGCTACTCAGAGCTCTGCAAGCCTCCACATTCACTGCAGCTATGTATCCCAAAAAGAGTGATCATCCTTGGTATCCCTGTGGCTGTACACCTAAAAGTTTTTGAAAAATAATTTTGACACGGGTCAGAGCCCAAAACCTTTGAAAAATATTTGCAAGTAATTAAGATGCAATAAATAAATACGCAGTAAAACTTTCCGTATTTAAGTAGGTGTTACACTCCCATGAGATACCCCTCACCGCTCATCTATAGTACTTTTCTAGCGCATACATCTTAACCCTCCTAGTTACACTATCCAGCTTAACTAGTTTTAATGCAAATCTCACTTTTACACTACCTGACTCGAGTATTGTTTATATTTGATTTCTTAATTTGCTTACTCAACCTCTTAATTAATTATTCTCATAACTATACTCAAGTTATATAATACACAATCACACTTATTGTGATATGACCGTATACAATTTACTAACCACTTATTAGTTTAACAAGCGGTGTCAAAATTTTGATCTTCAATTTACATGCCAAAATAAAACCATTAAGTCATAATCTAATGAAAATAAAACTAAATAAACAATTCACACCACATAAGGAAGTTTAGATACATAATATAAAACCGGGCACAGAATAAATCATCGGTTACCAAAATCCAATCCAAATATCTGATTGAAATTTATAACTACAATAACTCGGTCCAGAATAAAGGATCAACACGCCCAACTGATAACAGAATATATCCTAGTCTAGAATGCAATAAATGAAATGGCTACTCAGAACTCTTCAAGCCTCCACTTCCGCCAAAGCTACGTATCTCTGAAAAGATAGGTCATCCTTGGCGTCCCTGTGGCTGGACACCTAAAAGTTTTAGAAAAATTATTTTGACACGGGTCAAAGCCCAAAACCATTGAAAAATATTTGCAAGTAATTAAGATGCAATAAATAAATATGCCGTAAAACTTTCCATATTTAAGAAGATATCGCACTCTCATGAGATACCCCTCATCTATAGTTCACACCTATCGCATAATCTTAAGCCGCCTAGTTACACTAAAGAGCGTAACTAGTCTTAATGCATATCTCACTTTTACACTACTCTGACTCGAGTACTATCTATCTTTGATTTCTTAATTAGCTTTCTCAACCGCTCAATTAATTATCGCTTCATTAATTATTCTCATAATTTTACTCAAGTTATATAATACATAATCACACTTGTTTTCATATGCCCGTATACAATTTACTTCACTATTATATACATTCACTTGAAATGTCCCACATATAATTAAAAATGGGAAATTAATTCGGTTTAAAATAAATATTAATTAGAGAGAAAAGGGTTAATATTTATTCATATTGAGTATTACATCCAACCCTCCAGTAGCCTGCAGTGGCGGGAGCCTCGTGCACTAGGTTTTCCCTTTTATTGAGTATTACATACTGAATGAGTGATAAAGAAGAACGTATTATGATTGTCATGAATGATAAATACTATAGTTACAGTAATTTAGTCAGGACACGCATGTCGGGACTTAAATTTATGGGATAAAACTTAATTTAATTATGGGTCATCCAAATGGTCATTTCGAGTGCGCCAGTGTGTCCGGAAGGGTCAAAATAGTCATAAAAGTGTACTCTAGGGGGGGTGTGGATTGGGTCCTAAGGCATTTTTAGCTCAAACCGGCACCCAGAGGGGTATTTTGGTATTTTGGATTTTTTGGGAAAAAGGATCTACGAATTTTAGAGGTTTATATCATCAGGTATGTTAAGGGAGTTAGGATTAGAAGTTATAAAAATACAAAGAGGCTATTAGAGGAGTAAGAGAAGGAGTTTCAAGGGTTCCCACACCATTCTTGCACCACCACCACCACCGGAGTGTATATCGGGAGGAGAGGAAGGCCATCCCATCACCTCTTTGTAGAGAATCAGACCTATAATATCAAACACATGTTTAACTTGCTAAATTAAGTGTATATATTAGCCATGTTAGAGTAGGATTGAACAATACCCATGAATAAGTGAATTTGGCTTAATTTGGTGAATTAAATTATGATATTGGGTAGGAATTGCATGTAGATTGAATTCTTGTGAGAATAGAATTTGGAATCGGATCATGTGTGATGATAATAATTGAAGAAATCTAGGTTTTGATGATGTTCTTGAATAAAAAGAATAACCTAGAGTTTGGGGGGTTAAATTGAGGATTAAGATGATTTAAATGATCCTCTTTAATGTTTTTATGTTTTAATTACGTTAGAAATCCTTCATACATGGTAGTATAGGGATTAGTATACTTGGTTGGGAGTTTGGGATTGAATCATGGTGGTATGGAGGGTTAAAATTCGTAAAATCTGTCACAACAAAAATGCAGAAAACTAGACCTACTATCCTGAATCGATTCTCCCCCTCGGTCGAATCGATTCGGATAACAAATTGATTCGGGATAAGGCATATACGATTTGTTTTCCCTGATTTTGACAATTTTCCCTATTTTAGCCTTGAATGTGAAATCGATGAACGGGGTAACCTTTGGGATACCTTTAAAACATTATGATAGATATTTTGGCTTTCAGAATGCGAATGATAGGGCTGGAACCTAGTCACAAGTGAGATGATTTAAGGCTAATATTAATTGGCAAGATTTGTAATGTAATTAATTCGGGGAATGATAACGCTTCATGGTAAAAGTGATCAAACTTACGACTTATACCAGTAGAGTATGAGTGAATTATCTACTGAAATAATTTAAAGGATATTTGGCACACTTCAAGTAGTGGGTATACTCAAGAATATACTATGATAAGTATAATGGTGAATCGATAATACATAGGATATCCGAGAGTATATATACTATGTACGAGACATATATTATAGGTTGCGTGTATATATATATATATATATATATATATATATATATGCCAGTCCGGACGGATTATACTACAGGACAGTATGCCCAGATTTTCATCGCTTAAGTAGTGAGACTGCATGGGGTACCACTTGATAATGTGTTTTACAGCGACAAGATCTTCATGTCTCATTTTTGGGAGTGTTTTCAGGAGTCCATGGGTGCCAAGTTGCGATTGAGTATGGCCTATCACCCATAGACGGACAGGCAGACAGAAAGGACGAATCGAATGTTGGATGATATGCTAGGGATGTGTATCCTTGATTTTAGGGGGTTGGGAGCAGTATCTTCCACTGGTGGAGTTTGCGTATAATAACTCCTATCAATTTACGATTGGTATGGCACCATTTGAGACATTGTATAATAAACCTTGTCATTTTCCTGGTTGTTGGTTGGAGGTGGGGGGCAATAATCTTCTCGGACCAGAGTTTAAGGATACTTTGACCAAAATTGAATTAATTCGGAGTTGTTTACGGATAGCTTAGGATAGACAAAAGATTTATGCCGATGCCAAGAGATTATTCCTGGAGTTTAATGTGGGGGACCATGTGTTATTACGTGTATCTCCTATGAAGGGGATAATGAGATTTGGGAAGAAATGAAAGTTGGCACCAAGGTATGGGGAGCCATTCCCTATCGTTGAGTGGATTTGGCCAGTTGCTTATAGACTTGTGTTGTTGGAGCCCTTGCATCAGATTCACGATGTATTTCACATTTCTTCATTGAGGCGATATCTCAGGGATGAGTTAGCTCACACTCACATTGCATTGGAGGATATTTATTTGCAACCCAATATTTCATACGAGGAGAGGCCAGATGCTATCCTACACTATAGTGAGAGTAGATTGAGGTCGAAGGTAGTTCCACTTGTACATGTTTAGTGGGGGCATCATAATGTCGACGAGTCTACTTGGGAGCGCGAGGATGAGATGCACGACAAATATCCAGAGTTATGCTTACCAGGTATTTTTTTCGAATTTCGGGACAAAATTCCGTAATTAGGGGGAAGTAAGTAACACCCCGTAATTTTAATGATTTTTATATTGGGATTAATTAAATTAAAAATGAAAAATTAATCTGTTTTAAAATAAATATTAATTGGCGAGACGAGGGTTAATATTTATCTATATTAAGTATTTCTTAGTGAATGAGTACTAAATAAATAAGAACTTATTATGATTGTCGTGAGTGAGAAATACGACATTTACGGTAATTTAGTCGGGACGTGAGTGCCAGTCTGTTGGGGCTTAAATTTATGAGATAAGATGTAATTTAATTATGGGACATCCAAATGGTCATTTCGAGCACTCTGGTGTATTTGAAAAGGTCAAAATAGTAAGGAAAGGGTACTCGAGGGTTTGGATTGGATACTGGGGCATTTTTAGTCCAAACCAGCACTCTGGATGGATATTTTGGTCTTTTGGATTTTTAAGGGAAAGGGGCCTACGAATTTTAGAGACTTATATCATCAGTTATGTTAAGGGAGTTAGGGTTAGATGTTACAAAAATACAGAGACGCCATTAGACGAGGAAGAGAAGGAGTTTCAAGGGTTCCCACACCATTCTTGCACCACCACCACCACCACCACCACCACCGGAGTGTATATCGGGAAGAGAGGAAGGCCATCCCATCACCTCTTTGCAGAGAATCAGACCTATAATATCAGACACATGTTTAACAGGCCATCCCATCGACGAGTTATTTAGCATGCATCTCATTTCGACAGTTAATTGAATCAAGGGTTGTCACGCCCCTAAATCCGCATAAAAAGCCTAATAAGATTTTGGTGTCAAGAAATATCCCAAAAATTGTGCACAATAGGTCGTAAGCACGGGACATACATGATATGCCTCGTCAAATCTCCTAGGCGCAATAACTAGGACAACGCACCCAAAATAAACCCGTAAACACCATCACCAAAGCCAAGCAACGCGTCAACTCGAGTGAGTTCAATTCAAACACAACCTAATTTAAATTACCTAGAAAGCATGTTAAAAACAAGATAAAGAAAGCGATAAATAAACCCAGTAAATTTATACTAGAAAGCAAGGAAAGAAAGCATGTAAATATAATTTAGAAAGCATGGAAATTACACTACAAAGCAAGAAATAATGGAAAATAATTATATTAATGGAGATAGAAGATGGTAGCACAATCTTACAAGCCCAAATGGGTGTCAATCCAAGAAGAAAATAAGAAAAGATCTCTCAAACCTCCAAAACCCTAACCTATATAACCTAAAACGATTTATATATGATATTTACAACAAAAAAGTCTTATATAGTAAGTGGGAAAAAAAGAGAAAAAAAAAGAAAAGGAAATATAAAGAAAACGCCAAAATATCTCCTGAAAACAGGGGATCGATCGATCGACCCCTTTGGTCGATCGATCGATGGTGAACAAAATATCCCATGTTGAGCAGAATCGATCGATCGATCCTTTTGATCGATCGATCAAGCAGGGGCAGCACACTGCATTGCTATCTTGGGCTGCATGCCTTTCTTGTCCGCTAAAACTTCCGTAACTTCTTCGTTATTGATCAAAATTGCGCACTGTTCGTGGCCATGCGAAGCTAGAGAGGAGGCATAAAACTTCTATGAAGATGTTGGGCCAGGTTCCCAAGATGTGAAAAGACTAAAATGCCCTTGAACGTGCGATCGCGTATGGAAAACGAGCGAAAAGTGTCCGAACTTCACACTTAGCATCCAATTACCTATAAAAGCTCAATTAACCCCTACAAAACATGTTAACGTAGAAATTCGAAGTTTTCTGGTTAACGAGCATAAATATAGGGAATAAGATACCCGAGGGAGCTAAAATGCGTAGGTTCGAGGGATGAAAGACGCAATATTTGCGTACCATCATAAAGCGACACCAAAAATAATTTAATTAATTAATGTGCAATTAATTAATAATTAGAGTTGGTCCATAAACTCATGATAAGTTGTATAGGTTTGTGTTACGGACTTAGTACACGGTATAGACGGGGTGTTTTTATATATATATATATATATATATATATATATATATATATATATATATATATATATATATATATACGGTGTGCGATAGTATATATATATAGTGTGTGCATTAATATCAGTGGCTAGATATTATTATTATATACATTCTAGTGCTATAGGGGGAGGTTGCGCGTAGAGGATGAATCCCCTAGCTTTAGCAGTAGGGTGAGTATATTCCCAGGTCATAGCGTCCATTATATGGGTGAAGGGCATCTCACTGTCACGGAAGGAATATGACCGCCTCCAATAATTATGTATTAACCAAGTTAACGAGCGATTCTGACTTGGGGTAACTAGGTTATGTGAATATACCTAGTGGGATAGCACTTTAGAGAATATACATCCGGTGAGTTGTTACTCGTGAGGATGTTGTTTATTAATTATTATTTCAGCATATTTGTGAATGTTGTAATATGACTATACGTATGTAATGAGGTAAATAATTATATATGGGTTAATTAATACAGGCTGTGAGTTGTATCATATATCATAGATGTGAAAGTTATATGAATATAAAAAGGGAGATGATTAATTAAGTTAATGATGACAGTAACTTAGAAATCATAGTTTTTGGCATACTCAGTTAGAGTAGGGTGGTTGCAAGGGGTATTTCGATTATCTAGTTATGGGATAAATAACTAAGGAAATTAATTAAGGCGTTAGTAGTGCACATTAGAGGAGGGGTGAGGATATTCTCAAGGGAGTGCGATACTAACTAAAATATGAAGAGCATGCATACATATTTATTACTGCAAGTTAATCAATTGCTAAATATTTTCCAAATATTTTGGGTACTAACCCTTGATATAAAAACTTTTTAAAACCTTTTAGGTGTGCAGCCACAGGGACGTCAGACTTGACTCATTCTAGGGATCCGTTGCTGCAGCACATATGGATGTTGCAGGAGTTTGATAGGCGCTTCGTTCTTTTCATTTCTAGTGTATAAATTTCCTATCAGTTACTCGAGTATGTTGCTCACTGTTTTATTCAGTACTTATGTCATACTTGTTGAGATTTATTACTTTTCTTTACTTTTGTTGGTTTTGAGCCAATGGTTTATTCGGTCAGTTATTTAGATGTGAATGGTAGATTTCAGTTAATTGTGATTATTTAAATTGTTTTGTTTCCGCATGAGTATTTCATTAAATTAATGAAAGATAAAACTTGGCACCAGTCTAATTTTCTCACTTAGATGGTTAGTAATTAAAAAGGCGATAGTGATGCTAAGAATGAACCAACTGAGAAACCTGTTTTAATTTAATTTAGGACTGATCATCTGGGGTTAATTAGGTGGGGTGTCACAGGGGGGGACAGAGAGGAATTTGTTCCCTTATTTTTAGGGGTTATAAACTTTGTAAAATGCAATGCATTAGTAAAGGGGAATTTAAAGTAGTCCTTAAACGGTAGTACTCAAGCTGTTGGGGGTGTTTTGAAGCTCTATCAAATTCTAGATCCAAGTGCAATTCGTGAATCTTTCTCATATTCTGATATTCCTCTCCAATATTTTTTTTTTAGATTCAAGCTTTCGATTTGGTTTGTGAGGTTTAGTGTGACTATATTTGGGTATTGTCTGATATGAGTTTGGATCGAAACTGGTGGGGATGATTGGTTTAGAGCGGTTGGGTTATAAGTTATTAACAAGATATGACAATTGAGTTATGATGGTTTTCGGTGCTCGACTGGTTTTTTAGTGGGATTATTGTCAAAGTTCTTCTATTGGAACCGAAATTTTGACATAAATTTTAACTGAAATCACACGTGGCAACGTAATATTGGTAGATTCTCTTATTCCACTAGCGTGGACCTCACAAACTAACTAATAGAAACCCTCCACCTAATTCGGTATCTCCACTTTTGATAAAAATTTCGGTTCCAATAACAATTTTATTATTGTCAATAGAGGGAATGTTGGAGGGTCCCCCTTTTGCCCTTATTTTTGAAATTTTTTGAAGGCCCAAATTTGTTTTTTATACATCTGAATTTATTATTACAATTTTTTAAAAATGATAATAAAGCTTGATGCAAAACTATGGGTATAAATAGTGTTTTGGCTTAACCTGACTCTAAATGACATCATATTTTTTTACTCGAAAAAAATGTTGATTCAAAACTTAACTTGAAATATTTAACACAATTTATTAGTTTCATACCTAGGAAATGAATGTACAGATAAAAACATGACATACACAATCATAATTTTGACATTAATACAACAATATTTTGTGTAAAAAATCCAACACGAAGATTGTTCTTGATCTTTGGGTCATGTTTAACCCTCCCATTAGTGTGTAGGCAATTCAAATATTATATGTTGACTTTATTAATAAGTAAGTCTTTAAATATGAATTATAGAAGAATCTCTCTTTGTGTATTTAGGGCCGCATTTTAGGATTTCACTTCTAGCCTCAAAATTTTGAGGTCAACCTTCATTATCATTAGTTAATGTTTTTCGTTTATATATTACACACTTTTATAATTTCAAAAAATAAGTGACATCCTATGGGTACTGCATTTTATTAGTATTTTGTTATCTTGATTTGAAAAGCCAAGAAATACGTGTGATAATTGATTAACTTCGCAAGTTTCCAAGTAACCCTTATTTAAATAGCGTCTACTTTTAAACCAAATAAATTCAACCCTTAAACATGCATCTAAATCAACCCATCAAATATAAAGCATGCGACACAAAGTTAAGGAAAAATCCCCGAAGGGCAAAACCTTTTATTTCTAGAACTTTAAAGAATTTACAAGACCATTGACTTACATACAACCTGATAATCGCCCACAAGTGTAACGCACGGTGTCTTCGGTAAACCTTCAAAGCAACGGCTAGAAACAGTGTGACACAGAAATACCCGCAGGTGTCAGTTCCTATGTCGGCGGCTGGAATTTTCCCTTTCCAGGAGGGCAGCAATGAAGAGGAAGGAGCGGTCCACTTCACGAGGGTTGAACAACAGTAATGGTGTTCTTGGGTTACCAAACTTTGATTCACATAGATATGGAAGATGTGTGAATCTAAAAACCTAGAATCATAGGACTCAATAGGTGAAGACTTTAGGGTTGATATGCTCTGAAAATCGTGGGAAAGTCTTAAGAAAACCAACTGCTGATCGTGGTTTAAATAAGGAATCGAAACCCTACAAAATCGGCCGCACGATCTGGAAGTGTTTATCCTCGCCGGATCGGTCCGGTCGATTAGGCGGATCGGTCCGGTTAAGTCGGATCGGTTCTTTTTCTGAAACCGGATCGGTCTGGTTGGCATCGGATCGGTCCGGAACTTTTCCCTTCATCGGTTCGCTATGGATCCGGGTGTACTGGACTTAGCTCAACAGGCGGATCGGTCCGGTCCCTTTAGCCGGATCGGTCCGGTGAACCGGATCGGTTCTTTTATCTGATCCGGATCGGTCCGGTCCTCAGAAATCAGATTCCTTCTTCTTTTGATCTTCGGATTTTGTTGATGACGATGTGATCTTTGAAACTATCATTCGTGTAACGGCGTATGACATAATATATACATAAAGATGGACAAATTGTCCTTACAAATCTCCCCCTATGTCTATGCCGGAACAAACATAAAAAATCCGAATTATAAAGTATGAACAATGCCAATACAAATCTACCCTTCTATGAACCCAAAACTGAAAGAGGTACATATGACTAAGGCTGCATCGTTTGTTCTTCAATTATTCAGGAATCTTCACGCTTTTCTCATCAGGGTGTGTATCATGGGGTTATCACGAAAGTACCTACACACATGAGAAAAAGCAAATACCAAGTGACGTATCGAGTTTGAAATGAGATAAACATAAGCATATATAACAATTCTCAGAATTTCAAAACTCCCCCATAATCAGATAATTCATCATTCTCCCCCTTTTTATGATGTCCCGAAATAGACAAATTAGAGAAATAAATCAAGCAATCAAGTACCGGGGTTACACAAGGCATAAAATCACACCATGAATGAACATAAAACAACCAAGTTGGTGATGGCGTAAATGAATGGGTGTGATCAAAATTCGATAGGAAAATCAATGCATACAAACATGACATATGTGCACGATGAATATTGGATATTCCTAACGAATGAACTCAAATGCTTCCTTTGGTGTAAAAGTTTGGAAATATAAGATATTGACTATATCAAATCTACAAATCAAAGCTCAAAGTGATTTCTACACCAATAACGTCCAAAATGATTTTCATGCTTTTTCAGGACTTTCAAGGAAGTGCAAACCCGTTATCAATCTCCAACCAAACTCCCTCAGATTTATATTTTGAATAGAGGTATACTAAATTCTCAAACTTTGGAGAATTGATGGTGAAAACCTAAATGGCCCATATATGGCATGTATTGCTTTTTATTGCCTTTTCAATTTTTTCGGGCTCTTTTAACCTCTTAGGACTTCGGATATTAAAATTCCTCCATTTTTTAGGTCCTTTGTAACGGTGGCTTTTGCACAAAGGATAAGAATCAACTTTCGCAGCCCCTCCCCGTTATGAAAATAATCACACAGTCTCACCAAAACGGTTTTTACATGCAATCCAATCTTGTCAAGTTTTATCGCATATTGTACATTGTATAGACAGAATTGAGATAGAAACATTCAAGCCAATATGTGATAGACAAGTGCAATAATCAAATATAGCCGTGCATGTGTGCAATAAAGGATATAGGAGTCAAGCATATTGATGACGATGTGATCTTTGAAACTATCATTCTTGTAACGGCGTATGACATAATATATACATAAAGATGGACAAATTGTCCTTACATGATTTATTTGTACATGATCCGCATAAAATACTATGTATAACAAAATAGAATTTTCATTATAGAGATATAGAATTTGTGTGAGAAAACCCAATCTAGAGAAATAGAATTTTTGTGTGAAAACCCAATCAATTGTGAAGTGGGTCCATAACCGCTCTATAACCGCCCCTCAGCCTTTTCACATAGTACGACACTTGTCTACCAATTTTTAAAATATGACCAACGACTAAAAAATAAAAATATTTGAGTGCCTACAAATGATTATATAAAAATGAGACTGAATACTTAAGATCCCCAACTGATATTCATAGAGTCCAAGTTCTTAAAATTCACATATTTGCTTCATAAGTATTGAAACATTTATTCAACGTCATGATTAATTTTGTAATATTATTTTTGGATTATCTACGACGAAATAATTTTCCATCTGAGTTTAGGTTTATTGAAATTATATGAAAGGTTTGTATGTTTTTCCATATTTTAAAATTTGACAAGTCTATATGTTATAAATAAATAGATATGGAGATTTTAATGTTTTTTGTTGGACTTCTCTACATAATTGCACTACTTTGCGTTATCGGTTATTGGGATTTTTTTTTATTTTAAACTTGTTGAGCAGCATTATTGATGAATTTCTCGATAAATAAATGGTATGATCTATAAAAACGCCAAATTGTCCCTAAGGGCTACAAAATTTTTTATTTATTAATATCTAATTTGAAAAGTGACTTTTAATTATTCTAATGTATTTTTTTAATTGTCTTAATGGTTACTTAGTTTTCTTAAAGAAATTAAATTTTCAAATTGAGTTTATTCCACTATATTCCATAAGAGTATGAAGTTTATTCAACTCCACATTGATTTATTTTGCTTACAATAATTTTAACGTCTTTACCAATAAAATATAACCTTGGAATGGATTTTTTAGCTGGTAATGTCTGTGTACTTATAATGCCTTGTTACCTACTTTTAAATTTTTAATTGAATACTCGGATTCGATAACACGTGCAACGCACGTGGGAACACCTAGTATAATTAAAGTAGCGTCACCCTACTAAAAAGCCTGAACTTACTCAACTAATCCGTCATATAATATAATTAAGTTCATCAAGTAGCATCACTCCGCTAACACATCAGGACTTACCCAATCAGCCCGTACATATATTGTTTATGAGTTATCCTCTCACAATTCGCTATTTTCGTATATTGTTTCTCTCAGAATTTTTCATCAAGATTCAATTACCCTATCGTCACAAGGTAACGTAAAATCCCTAGGTCATTACAATTAACTATTCTCTAAATCTTACTAGAGTTCAAATTCCATTAAACCCTTTTGCATTAACCTAGCAACTTAAACAACCCAAACTGACAGCATTGAAATTCCAAACCCGTTTGGACAAAATGCGAACCGGTTCACTTTCTGCCCAGAAATTCGAGCCAGTTAGGCCTGAAATGGGAATCGGTTAACTTAAAGGAATGGATACTAGATGATTGTAATAATCGATAATCATCCAAACATCAAAGATAAACTAATCTCATCAATTAAATTCATTTAAATGGGCTTATATGAAGAACATCCCAATATAACTCTAAATTTGATTTCAAAATCCCAATTAAACATAGTCAGCCTATAAATCTCTAGTAAGGCTCTAATTCCAGACATTCTAATTTTTATTTCATCATCAATTAATCAATTAGTACTACACATGAGATCAAATTCATAAAAACCCCTTTTTCATGTAGAAACCCTTCCCAAAACAGTTTTGTTCTACACCTACCATGGTATAAACATGGTTCACCATTATTCAAATTAAAACAATTTAATTAATTGCCTTGGAATGATATAGAGTCTTATCTACTTGTGTGTGCTGGTTTGATGGTAGAAATCCGTTGAATTTCCTTACAAATTAGCCTCCTCTATTCTCCTTGCTTTCTCCTCTCTTCCACCTTCCTTAGGGTTTAGAACTAATGTTATGGCTGCCTCACCTACCTAACCCATATAGTTTGACCCAGTAAAATGATCCAAATACCCCAACATGAGTCTGGTCTAGTCTAAAAAGCCTTTGGAATCCAAATACAACCCCGGGGTACTTAATTCTGACTATTTTGACTCATTCGGGACCAACCGTGGACTCGAAATTGCCATCTAAGTTACTATACATAAATTTCCCATCTCAACCTTAAAGTAATTTACTCACAAGCCCAGGTTGAGACCGTCACAATCTCTTCGATCTTACTCACAATGAGGTACTCATAATTTAACATATTTTTCTTTACTATTCACACTTAGTAAATTTACCACATAAATATTAATCTTAATTCCTTCCATTTAATATTTAATAAATAAGCAATATTCTATTTTAATTAAATTTTGTAATTTAAAATGCCAGAAATAATTAAATTCCAGATAATTCAAAAATATGGGGTTTTACAATTTCCTAGAAGATTGTGATCCAAAACATTTGGCAAATGTCATTTTTACTGGTAATTGGTACGATGAGATATATTCCAATGTAGCTAAATCATTTAATTTGTGGATACGGGATGTTCGACATTTACCCATTACCAGGATAGTTGGAAATATAGGAATAAAAATGAAGAGTATGATGTTATAAAAGAGAATACAATTTAAAGAATGGACTGATGTGTTATGTCTTGCCATAGAAAATAGACTCTAATTAAATTTAAAAGAGGTCATAGATGGGGTGTAGTGCAGTAAACTGATGGTATATATGCAGTTATCCCCCCTAGTGTCGGTAGGCAATGAGTATAGATCTTATTCATGTGGTAAGTGGAAAATAAATAGTTTGCCTTGTTCTCATGATACTATAGCATTGAAAAAAGGAGATAATAATGTTTATAAACATGTTAACCCGTGTCTCTACATTGAGACATTTAAAAAGTCTTATTTTGATTACATTTAAGCAATCCCTACAATTCACAAACCCGAATTTAAGGTAAAGGATGCACTAATTTTACCCCCAATTACAAGGAAACAATTTGGTTGTCTAAGGAAAAAAAGGGTCCATCAAGAGGCAAGGCAAGAAGAATGACTAAATGTGGCATATGTAAAATGTTTTCCCCTAATTATAGTAGGCCATTTAAAGAGGGTATAATTAAGGGTGATATTAATGAGAATTGGGATAATTCATTTGCATTTTCATATTTTTGTATTGTTTATTATTTTGAATAAGCCATGTCCCAATTTTACATTGTTATCTTATAGATTTTGCACTACAAATTACAATTAATTCAGAATGCAAAATTGAGTGATTTCTCACTACAATTTATACTAATTTCACACTGCGAACTATGTTATATCGTAATCCTAAGTAGTTATATTTACTAACATAGTTACTTATTTCTAAACAACATTTTAAAGATATTGTTCAATAAAGCACATGAATAGTTTGAAGATGATAGAGATATAACTAACATTTATTTACTATAATAATACCAAAATACATGTCAGCTAACATAATTATAAAAACCTACACTTGAAATAAATTATACCAGAAGAAAAAATAAATATAAACTTGAAATGGATTAGAAAGGGAAACTATTCTCTTATTAAAAAAAAGCATCCCCGAAATCATCAAGTGATAGTATAAAGTTAATGATGGTGTTGATTTTTTTCGAACTCCATTCTCCTACCAAACCATAAAGCGCATTCCCTATTTATAAAATTTCATCATATTATGGTATGACTTCATAGATATATAATCTCCATCAGTCATCAAAGTTTTATAAAATGTTAATATAAACATCCCCATTCCCAATCATTTATGTATTAGGTGTAATCTTATGCATCCTTGTGTTATGCATATGAATAACTCAATGTATCATCCCTATATTTTTTTAAAAGCGTGATTTATTTCTTCAATTTATATCCTAGAACATATTTCCATCTTTACATATTCATCCAATCATCTGAGCAATTGAACCATCGGGAACGAAGTAAGTTGAAAAATAATACGGTGTGTGTTTTGATGTTTGTCAATAAGATATAAATGAATGAAAAATAAGAATGTTGTTTGTATATATTAAGACTAATATATGTGTATCTTATTATGGAATGAAAGGTCACATTTTACGAGAAATATTTTAAAATTGCTCATATCTTAGGTATTTTGGCATATCCAGTTACAAACCAAAGATTATATCTGCCTTGTAATCCACAATCATTTGAAGATGCGTTAGTGATCGAGCATCATGTTAGATATTCAAGTCGTTAGAATCGTCACGAGTTTTTATGGAGGTATACAATCTTGTGGTTTTGATTATTTTTCAGTCAAATTATTATGGGATGTTTCTTTTAATCGAGGCATTTTTACAAAATGAATTTTAAAAATAATTAATTTTTGAGTTCGTTGGAATGAGATTTCAATCTTGTTAAAATGAGATCCTGATCTTATTCGAACATGATCAAATCTCGTTGGAACGAAATGCTTAATTCGTTCAAACCCTCTTCTAATGAACATCTAACGAGATGGTCTCTAGTTGGCAGAGCAACTCTAATTGGAAGCTCATTGGAATGCCAATGGAACGAAATAGGCATCTCGTTCTAATGAGACTTCATATCCTTAAAACGAAGCTATAGTTCGAATGACTTCATCACCTCGAAAAATGTGTTTTCTTATAAAAAGGATTCTTTTGGTCATTTTTTCACAACTCTTTTGGCAAAATCATTTGTTATCTTTTCACCAAAAGTTTTCATCTTTGTGTTTCATAAAAATATTTTTCTCATCCAAATCATACATCCCTTATATGATTTGTTGAGTTTGTGAAATCCAAGTTTCCATACATTATATCAAACCCTTGTAAAGTTTATTCTTCTACTGATTTGTGGAGCCGATGCTCTACGGATGACGAAGAAAATATTCTGATATCCTGAGGTTGATTGATGAATACCAGGGGAATAGGTGCTTCTTGTGTCTGGTACTGGACTATGCCACATTCTGTAGAAGACTTGAAGACCAATATTGCATTTTGTGGAGATCTAAATAGTTTGTAAGTCGTTTCTATTTGTTAATTCAAATACAGTGCTGGAATCGAGGTTTTGTTCGAAATGGATTTTTCCTTAATATTCTTCTATTTAAGCAATTTTGTTTACGTTGTTTGGAAAATTTTATTTGGACTCAATATTTCATGCACACTAAATTAAATCAAGATTAAAATTGATTAAAATTGGACTTTTGTGTGTTTGGCCTAATATACGAGTAATCCATACGAACCCGCTTTCTCAAATTGGTATCAGAGGCGGCAACACTAAGTTTTTGTGTGATCATTTAAATTTTGATTTCTATAGATAACTTGTATAATAGGATACCTTTTTATGGGTCTAATTATGCTTATTAGAATGCTCGAATGAGGTCAACTTTGAAAGAGATTGACAAGCATGTTTAGATTCTTTATCAAAGAAGGTGGACACCACCCACTATGACTAGTGGAGATATCATAGGTCCTAAACCTGTCACCTCTTGGCAGAGGATGAATTAAAATGGATTAATTTTTACTTACTTAGTTTAAGTGTCATTTTTGGAGTCGTCAACCCTGACGAATTCCGTCGCATTATGATGTGCACCATGTATAAGGAAGAGTGGGGTATCCTCCAACTCACTCACGAGGATGCCAATGCCATAAAAGCTTCTAAGCTTTAAAACCTCAACACGTAGTTTGATACTATTACTATGCTAGAGACTTGTGACAACCCGCTATTCGAAATAAAGGGTGGCCAACCCGATACCCCGATGAAACAGGAATCATGGACAGATATCATTCTCGGCATCACACTATCATACAGAGTATCAGGAATAATCACCCAATATTCCCGAAAACGGGTTATCAAAAAATTTTAGTTGGTAGTTTAAAGAAAACACTTTCAACAACCCATAATAGAAGAGAGGGTGGAAACTCCCACAAACATATATAATCTAATACAATAGATAAGAAAGGACCGAATAAAGCGTCGGACGATACAATCCATACAATATACAATAAGTTTCATGTGTTCCATAATACATCATTTATACAATTATAACCATTTGGGCCACACGCCCGAATAAAGACTGATCTTAGCTAGAAAACAATAATAGAGGCGTCTACACAAAATATCCCATGATACCCGCAAAAATTTCACGGCTCCTCAAAAGACTTAGAGAAAAGAAAGTCATTACGGGCGACCTTGCGGCGAAACACCTGAACGAAAAATAGAAGATACATACACAACAAGAAAACGAAGAACCGGTCAGAGGCCGGTTTTATATGATCACTAGATAAATGATAGGTATGACAATAATGTACAGGTAAGCATGGAAGATACGGATGATATTTTAGCATGGTAACCTCACATAAAGAACTAAGACAGTTAAATGATTATTAAAATGGAATTCAATTATGCAAAGAAATAAAAGTACTTATAAGCCTTTTTCATCTCATCATTTTCATTTCCGTCTTCTTTCCATTCCTTATCAGGAATGAAATTATTACCACGTGCTCTTTATGGCACTTATCTCAATAGTATGCTCTTTGTGGCATATACTTTGCTCTTTATGGCATTAATGTTCCATCGAGTCCAACTCGAAAATAGAATAGTTATAAATATATATATATAATGATTCTAAGACCGCCCGTCCGGGTTTCCCCACTGTGCGCGCCCCTAAATAACCATCATCTTCCAGGGCCTAACATAAGACAACCTGGGATCCTATCGCAAACGTCGGGAAGTGGCCATATGCCTGCGGGATAGTCAAGACCACACCCGGAATCTCCTACCCATCGCAGAAACATATAAACAAGCGCTCATATGGCCTAGGACTATATCCACCCTGCATTCATTAGCCAGGGGGCTTCACCTCACGCACGGACTTCCCTTAAGATGGTATTTAGAGAGGTGTGTATCATCCATTTTATTAATTTCCATTTCATGGTTCAGTAAATTATGGTTTACTTTATCCATTTTACATTTTATCAAATGCATTATGGTGTACTTCACATCATCATAATAACCTTGAAGAATATTTAAACTCCCAAGATATCTCTCCCAAATGTCCTTATTTGGACTTTATAATAACCCATCAAATGAGATCTAGTTCGCATTTACTCCTAAAGTCTCCAATTTCGACCTTAAGATTTCCTAGACTCTTATGGAACTACCTGACAGAAGAAATGCCTAAACATTTCTTTAAATCTCCCCCCCCCCCTTGACAGGAACCCTAGATGAACCCCTTCGAGTCTAGGGAGTCGACCGAACTCGACTGATACTCTAAGACCCTATATTTACTTCCTTCAAGAAGGTCCTTAATTACTAATCCTAAAGAAAAGGGGTTAAAATTGAAAAAGAAAAGAAATTGAAAAAGTGCAGGGTTTTCGAATCGATTCGGCCAGAAAATATGGGATTCTGCATAGTTTTCGAATCGATTCGATCAGGAAGATTGGGTTTCTACATAATTTCCGAATCGATTCGGACCATCCGAATCGATTCGGACCATCCGAATCGATTCGGTTCACCCAACCCTGGAAACTATCTCGCAGCGAATCGATTCGGCTCTGCAAAAATTCCTAATTTGCTTATGGAGTCTTGGATTCCAATTTCCTTCCCAACTCCATTCAAACCAACTCATGTATTGTGACCAGCACATCATAAATGCTATTAACTACTACCCCAACTATCAATAATCATCCAAATTAATCTTCAATGCTTCAAGACCAACAATTACACAAAAAACCCTAAACTAATCAAACCATGATCAATACATCCTTATCACTACCAATCATTTAACTTAAACCATAAATAGCAAGTAGGAAACTTGCTTCAATGTAGAAAATGCAGATTTTCTTGGTGTGGGATCAAGAATCCTTCTCAAGTCTTCAATATCCTTTCTTCTCTCTACTCTTTCTCTTTCTCTCTTTAGTTCTCTAGGTTTAGAAAATACAATTAGGTGAATAGTGATTCACTCAAGACATAAATTGTGCCTTTTGCCAAAATCCCAACTCAATTGATCGATATTGCGATAAAATAAGACGCAATTGCATATTTAAGGCATAATCAGTCAAAAATGCCCAAAATCTCAAAACACAAAATGGCACAATTTCTGACTATCTCGCACGTTTCGGAATCAACTGCGGCCACTAAATTATCATTTGGACATTTTATAATTCAATTTAAGTTTCGGTCTCATTATTAAGCCAAATATCATTTTAATTCATATGATATTAATAAGCATAACATAGCAATATTCACCCATAGTTAGGGTATATATGCAAACTCATAGTGAATATTAACTTTTCTTCATTAAATTAGCACTCAATTCATAATCCAAAACTTATATCTAATTACCATACCTAGTAATTAATATAAAATACGTTCTCATAAGCGAGGGTTATTACATACTCCCCCCCTTATGAGGGAATTTTGTCCCCAAAATTCAGGCGTACCTTATAAATAAATATGTGGATATTTCTCCCGCATCTCGTCCTCACGCTCCCACATTGATTATTTTGCATTGTGGTGACTCCATTGAACTCTCACTATGGGCACCACACGAGACCTTAACTTGCACTCCCCACACTCAAGAATAGCAACCGGTTGTTCTTCATATGAAACATCGGGTTGTAAGTCGATATCTTCAAAAGGGATGTGCCAAAGGGCACCCTCACATCTTATATACTTCTTCAAAGAGGAGACATGGAATACATCATGGATTTGTTGCAAAGGCTCCGGTAAAGCAATTTGATACGCCACGGGACCAACTTTTTCTATAACTGGGAAAGGTCTAACAAAACGCGGTGCAAGCTTTCCTTTCTTCCCGAAATGTTTAATGCCCTTCATTGGAGATACTCGCACCAACACTTGGTCTCCAACCTGTAACTCCTAGTGTCTCCTACTCGCATCAGCGTAGATCTTTTGACGGTCTTGGGCTATTCGAATGCGATTTCGAATAAGTTCAATCTTTGAAGAAGTGTCCTGGATCATTTCAGGTCCAAGAAATTTGTTATCACCCACTTCCAACCAACAAGCGGGCGATCTACATGGCCGGCCATACAAAGCTTCATAAGGTGCCATTCTAATAGTAAATTGGTATGAGTTGTTATAAGCAAACTCAACCAATGGGAGGTATTGTTCCCAACCGCCCTTAAAATCAAGCATGCACATATGAAGCATATCCTCCAACATCTGGTTTACCCTTTCAGTTTGACCATCTGTTTAAGGATGATAGGAAGAGCTTAACTTCAACTCGGTCCCCATTGCCTCTTGAAAACTTCGCCAAAAGTGAGATACAAATATTTTATCTCGGTCAGAAACAATATATAAAGGTACCCCATGAAGTCTAATGATCTCCTCGATGAACAATTGGGTGTAACGAGCGGTATCATAATCCGTACGTACAGGCAAGAAGTGTGCCGATTTAGTCAAACGGTCGATAATCACCCAGATCGAATCATGACCTCTCTGTGATCTAGGTAAGCCTGTAATGAAATCCATCGAGATGCTTTCCCATTTCCATACTGGAATCTCTAGCGGTTGCAATAAACCTGTCGGTCGTTGGTGGTAAATCTTAACCAACTGACAAGTAGTGCATTGGGATACAAACTCCGAGATATCCCTCTTCATACCAGCCCACCAATACTGACGGCGCATATCTTGGTACATCTTTTCCCCACCTGGATGTACCGTAAACTTTGACCTGTGAGATTCCGCCATCACCGCTCGTCTCAAGTCCCCATCTTCGGGAACAATAAGTCTTCCATAGAAGCGTAGTCCACCCTCAGAACCAATCAAGTACGACTCCGCTCCCTCGGACAAGAGTCGGTGTATATGATCTTGACAACCTTTATCTCTTCCCTGGGCTTCCACAATTCTTGCTATAATCGTAGGAGTAATGGTCATCACGGAAATGAATGACCTTACCCCCGCATCCTCCTGACAGAGCTCTCTCCACTTAGCTTTCCACTCATTAGCTAAGTCTCCCTCGGGCTTCCTAATCAAGGCATCCGCTACCACGTTCGCCTTTCCAGGATGATAATGGATATCAAATTTGTAGTCTTTCACAAACTCCAACCAACGACGCTGATGCATATTCAAGTCCTTTTGGGAAAATAAATCTTGCAGCAATTTATGGTCTGTGAAAAGACTAAACTTTCCCCCCAAGAGATAATGCCTCCATACCTTCAAGGCAAAAATAACTGCGGCAAACTCTAAGTCATGCACCGGATAGTTCCTTTCGTGAGGCTTCAACTTACGAGAAGCGTAAGCGATATCTTGTCTTTCTTGTTGAAGAACACCTCCTAACCCTTGAAGAGATGCATCCATGAATACTAGGTATTCCAATCCCGGTTTTGGCAATGCAAGGACTGGAGCCAAAGTTAATCTATTTTTGAGCTCTTCAAATGCAGCTTGACATGAATTGTCCCAAACAAATCTTATTCCCTTTCGGGTTAAATTCGTCAACGGGCTAGCGATTTTTGAAAAACCCTTAATAAATCGACTGTAATAACCTGCCAAGCCCAGAAAACTACGAACCTCAGTAGGCGTCGTGGGTTGACCCCACTCTCTCACCGCAATCACCTTGTTAGGATCCACAAATACACCCTGAGATGACACCACGTGACCTAGAAATTGAACTTCCTTCAACCAAAAGCCACATTTTTCAAACTTTGCATACAATTTGTGATCCCTCAATCTCTGCAGGACCAACCGTAAGTGAGTATCATGGTCAGACTCTGTCTGAGAATAGACTAGGATGTCATCGATGAATACAATAACAAACTGGTCAAGGAAATCCCGAAACACCCTGTTCATAAGGTTCATAAATATAGCAGGAGCATTGGTTAGTCCAAAGGGCATAACCAAGAATCCATAGGATCCGTAACGGGTCAGAAATGCAGTCTTGGATACATCTTGCGCCCGTATCCTCAATTGATGATACCCCATCCTCAAATCGATTTTGGAGAAGTATGATGCTCCCCTAAGTTGGTCAAACAAATCATCGATACGGGGCAAAGGGTATTTATTCCGGATGGTGACTTTATTCAACTCCCTATAATCCACACATAAACGGAGAGAACCATATCTTTTCTTCACGAACAATATCGGAGCACCCCATGGTGATGTGCTACGCCTAATAAATCCCTGCTCCAATAGCTGCTGAATTTGGTCTCTCAACTCCCTCATCTCCACAGGATCCATTCGATACGGAGCTTTATCAATCGGTCGAGTTCCCGGCATTAAATCAATCACAAACTCTATCTCCCGACTTGGAGGTAATCCCGATATCTCCCGAAAAACATCTTCAAAATCTCTAACAATCGGAAGAGAATGTAGGGGAACCACAACATCCCTAGATGCATCTTCTGCAATACAATATAAATAATCACTCGTACTCCCTTCCATACAAGGCATAACAACCAGGAAAATTTCTTGTCCCGGAACTCCAAAAACACTACACCAAAAGCAGCAATTTGGCACACCCTGATATTAAAAATCTGGCACAGTTTAAAACTGTGCCAGATTCTGGCACGGTTTAATGACAATCTGGCACACTTTAAAACAGTGCCAAAATTTGGCACCGCTTTAAAGTGTGCCAAAATTGAGTACACTTCACTAAAATATAAAATACCCTATGTTTAGTTTCCCTCTTCTCTCTCCTCTATCATCTTCAATCTCCCGCTCCCCCTCTCTCTTTCTCTCGACCAAAACGCAGACCCTATCCCTCACCGCTCATCGGCTCCGACCCCGTCGCTCTATTTGCTCCGGCATCAACCCCATCACCTGATCAATCAGAAAGCGTCGATCCACCACCTGCAGAAAAGGGGAAGCGGAGCGAGAGAGAGAGAGAGACCAGTTGCAGTTCCTACAAGAGAGCTGATCCTCGGAGTGAATTTAAGGTTTCCAAGTATTTCTCTCCTAAATGGCTATCAGAGGTGTAGATTTCAAGTGGTAAGAAAATTTCTCCCTCTCTTTCTCTCTCTAGAAAATTCTCGGGAGCATTTTTCTGAGTTTTTCAAAGAAATGGCCAATATTATAAACATCGATGACTAGGAGAACATTGAGTAGGACCACCCCAGAGAAATGTTGGTGGGAGTAGAGAATATATACTATCATGCCAACATTGTGGCTGATGATCAGATCCCTATTGCGAGAACCTGAGACTCGCCATTTTTCTTTGGTGAAAACTCTGAAGGCTATGTGAGAATTTTTTTATTTTAATTTCTTAATTTTTTTTTTAGTTTTGATTAAATTTTGTTAAGTTTTCTCGACTGATTCATGTTATTGATTGAATTTTGCAGATGAACATCTCTTTAAGGAATGTACGCTGCTTCCTAAGGAACTGAGGGTTATGTTGGATATTTCTAGGTTTGATTACCTGGCGAGGGATTTAGACGATACTTCTTGGTCGACTGATGTGATTTTCACTCTCGACGAGCGATGGTTGGATACCACCGACACTATCCATCTAGGTGTGAAAAAGATAAGAGTCATGTCTATACACGTGCACCAAGTCATGCGATATTCTTGTGACCGAGAGAAGATTTTGGTGGATTATCCCTTCACTTGACAAAGGTGGCGATTCGGGTGACACTAGACCTATTGGTCTAGTGGGTTTAGGAGAGTCGATGAAGGTGCCCTTCCTGATGGAGACCTTAACGAGGAGGGTGATTGATCTTATGGACAACCTATAGCTATGACAAGTAACCTGAATGTTTATTTATTTGTTACCCCAAATGTAATTTATTTTCATCTTATCGATTACAACACGCGTTCCAATTTCTGGTGTTTCAGGTACGATGGGTTCTTCTTATCAATGCTTGCCACTAGCATGTATCCTTGATTGTTATTTGGAAATATATTTATGCTTGTACTGTACTATTTTTATTACAAGGGTTTGTTTGTGTTGGGTCTTTGACGAATTGGATATCAGAATCATTGTTGCAATCAACTGGAAGCGTTACCATCTTTGTACATATCCATTGCATATATGAATCGTGGTGGGTCTATTAATTTTACTAACTGAAACTGCTTAGTTTCTTGTACTAATTAATGAATTTCTATGTGTATTGAATTAGGTGGACTATACGACGGTATTTGTTTTTCGGCTCTTGATGTTTGTAGATAATGGACTTGCTTCTGGAATGGGATTGTAAGTCCTCTTATCTTTGCTTGTTTATGTTACTTTTGCATCATCACTATCCCATATTAGTAGTTGTGTTCGTGTTTCTAAAAATAGTATTATTAAGATTACACGAGGATCTCAACTCTCCTGAAGGTTTAGTTAGGAGAAGGTTAGCTTTTGAGTATGAGAGGTATTAATTCTGTACTGATTTTATTTTTAATGTCATTAACTAAAGAGATCGACCACATTATAACTCTTTCAATTTTTGGTTTGACATTTGTATTTATTACTTTTCTCTTTGTGGATAACTAAATAATTTAGGGAAGAAAGGAGAATTAGAAAATGGAGGAAAATGATTGGGGTTGGAGGGAGTGATTGGAAGCACTACGTAAGGAGGAAACCACGTTCTTTAACGACGTAATTTTTTGGATTGTGATGATTTGTGTGTTTTCAGTGTTGATTAGTTTTGGGTTTTGTTTAATTTAATAAGTGTGTGTGAGATTATATATATATATATATATATATATATATATATATATATATATATATATATATATATATATATACTTGTGTTGTCTTTCTCTGCTCCCTTTCTTACTTATTATTTGATTATGTCTATAAATAAGTTTATACATTCTAGCTGATATAAAAACCTTATTGAATAGACCTTGTTTAGGATTAGTCTCACACTCTATTTCACTCAAGTTCTAATAACTACTTAATGCCTAACTATCTAGCATGAATAAAAATAAATTTGGGCATGTTTGTAGTTTTTTTATACATGTGTTATACACCGTTTATGTTTGTATAAATCTTTATACTCTATACAAATCACAGGTTGTGTTATTCACAGTCTAGGTATCTACAGAACTAATGCCAATATTTTCTTGAATACAAAGTAAGGAAATGAGAACTCATGTCACATTATTACATTATTACCTTATTTTCAGTCTTCTTATTATCTAATGCTTTCCATCTACGTTTGAATTGATCACGTCACATGTAAAAGTAAAAGGGAACCAACCATCGGAATCTAAAGTAGGTTTTAACCCCTAATTTATTTGACTTTGGTTTGTTTCAAAATTGTATTTTAGGACTAATTTGTATATATGACTATTATGAAGTTTTATTTTGAAATGATGTGTTGTTTCTTGGGTACCTAATGGTACGTAAGATGAGTATAAAAGTGTGAATTGAACAATTGATTTGATTGAGATGAATATACAATTATTGCCATGAGGTTTTGATTCTTTTCTCTATTAAGAAGTTGAGTATAAATTTTTATCTTTATTTATTAACCTTTTGACTAATTTAAATGTAGGGTTTCCAAACTTCAGTACTAACATGTTGGATTGAATTGAACCACTACATTCATCGAGGTAAAGTTTTGAGTATATATTAATAGTTTTGTTATGCGTTTATTGTATCTGCAATTCTTTACTTAGTTGATGGTTTCATATTGACTTTTTGAAAAGTCTACTTCCTGCTATTCCCAAATATGTTCAAAAGCAATTTATGTTAAAAGTTGCAGTAGCAATAAATAGAAAATCGGTCTGAAATAGCGACAATAAGTAGTCAAACGTAAAATGGCTTACTTTATGAGCTTATTTAGTTAAATTGGTGGAAGGGATTTGCTGGTGGTTTGGTTTTGGAATTTGCTGCTACTCTTGAGTTTATTTTAAATGTTAAAACAGGTTGGTTTTAATGAATAAAGAAACGAAACTATGTCAAAATTTTATATGAGTAAACAAACGAAACAAGCCGTTAAAGGGTGAAAACCTAAACTAACCCCCAAACGGAACCGTAAGAGGCACGAACACCTCGCACGGGACCAATGTACCTTGTAGGAACTGACCGCGTAGTCACGGGTCTCCCGATTTGAGAATACGACGATAATTTGCAAAAAAAACACTTAGACTTAAAAACAGGCCATTAAAGGGTGAAAACCTAAACCAGCCCCCAAACAGACCCGTAAGAGGCACGAACACCTCGCACAGGACCAATGTAGCTTGTAGGAACTGACGGCGTAGTCACGGGTCTCCCGATTTAAGAATACGACGATAATTTGTAAAAATAACACTTAGACTTAAAAACAGTCCGTTAAAGGGTGAAAACCCAAACCAGCCACCAAATGACCCCGTAAGAGGCCTCGTACGGGACCAATGTAACTTGTAGGAACTGACCGCATAGTCCCAGGTCTCCCGGTTTGTGAATATGACGATAATTTGCAAAATTCACACTTAAACTTAAAAACAAGTCGTTAAAGGTTGAAAATCGAAACCAGTCCCCAAACGACCTCGTAGGAGGCACGCACACCTCGTACGGGACCAATGTAACTTGTTGGAACTGACCACGTAGTCCCGAGTCTCCTGGTTTGTGAATAGGACGATAATTTACAAAAATCAACACTTAACCTTAAAAACAAGTCGTTAAAGGGTGAAAACCCAAACCAACCCCCAAACGACCCCGTATGAGGCACGAACACCTCGCACGGGACCAATGTAACTTGTTGGAACTGACCGTGTAGTCCCGGGTCTCCCGGTTTGAGAGTATGATGACAATTTGCAAAAATCACAATTAGAGTTAAAAATAGGCCGTTAAAGGGAGAAAACCCAAACCGACCCCCAATCGACCCCGTACAAGGCACGAACACCTCGCACGGGACCAATGTAACTTGTAGGAACTGACCGCGTAGTCCCTGGTCTCCCGGTTTGAGAGTATGACGATAATTTGGAAAAATCACAATTAGAGTTAAAAACAGGCCGTTAAAGGGTGAAAACCCAAACAGGCCCCCAATCGACCCCGTAGGAGGCACGAACACCTTGCACGGGACCAATGTAACTTGTAGGAACTGACCGCGTAGTCCCGGGTCTCCCGGTTTGAGAGTATGATGATAATTTGTAAAAATCACACTTAGACTTAAAAATAGGCCGTTAAAGGGTGAAAACCCAAACGACAGCCAATCGATCCCGTAGGAGGCACGAACACCTTGCACCGGACCAATATAACTTGTTGGAACTGACCGCGTAGTCTCGGGTCTCCCGGTTTGTGAATAGGATGATAATTTGCAAAAATCAACACTTAAACGTAAAAACATGCCGTTAAAGGGTGAAAACCCAAACCAGCCCCCAAACTAGCCCGTAGGAGGCACGAACACCTCGCACGGGACCAATGTAACTTGTAGGAACTGATCGCGCAGTCCCGGGTCGCTCGGTTTGAGAGTATGACGATAATTTGCAAAAATCACACTTAGACTTAAAAACAAGCCGTTAAAGTGTGAAAACCTAAACCAACCCCCCATCGACCCCGTAGGAGGCACGAACACCTCGCACGGGACCAATGTAACTTATAGGAACTAACCGCGTAGTCCCGGGTCTCCCGGTTTGAGAGGATGTCGATAATTTGCAAAAATCACACTTAGAGTTAAAAACATGCCGTTAAAGGGTGAAAACCCAAACCGGCCCCCAATCGACCCCGTACGAGCCACGAACACCTCGCACGGGACCAATGTAACTTGTAGGAACTCACCGCGTAGTCCCGAGTATCCCGGTTTAAGAGTATGACGATAATTTGCAAAAATCATACTTAGAGTTAAAAACAGGCCATTAAAGTGTGAAAACCCAAATCGGCTGCCAATCGACCCCGTAGGAGGCACGAACACCTCGCACGGGACCAATGTAACTTGTTGGAACTGACCGCGTAGTCCCGGATCTCTCGGTTTGTGATTAGGACGATAATTTGCAAAAATCAACACTTAAACTTAAAAACAAGTCGTTAAAGGGTGAAAACCCAAACCGGCCCCCAATCGACCCCGTACGAGGCACGAACACCTCGCACCGGACCAATATAACTTGTTGGAATTGACCGCGTAGTCTCGGGTCTCCCGGTTCGTGAATAGGATGATAATTTGCAAAAATCAACACTTAAACGTAAAAACATGCCGTTAAAGGGTGAAAACCCAAACCAGCCCCCAAACGACCCCGTATGAGGCACGAACACCTCGCACGGGACCAATATAACTTGTAGGAACTGACCGCGCAGTCCCGGGTCGCTCGGTTTGAGAGTATGACGATAATTTGCAAAAATCACACTTTAAAAACATGCCGTTAAAGGGTGAAAACCCAAACCAGCCCCCAAACGACCCCGTAGGAGGCACGAACACCTCGCACGGGACCAATGTAACTTGTAGGAACTGACCACGTAGTCCCGGGTCGCTCGGTTTGAGAGTATGATGATAATCTGTAAAAATCACACTTAGAGTTAAAAACATGCCGTTAATGGGTGAAAACTCAAACTAGCCCCCCGACGACCCCGTAGGAGGCAAGAACACCTCGTACGGGACCAATGTAACTTGTAGGAACTGACCGCGCAGTCCCGGGTCGCTCGGTTTGAGAGTATGACGATAATTTGCAAAAATCACACTTAGAGTTAAAAACAAGCCGTTAAAGTGTGAAAACCCAAACCAGCCCCCCATCGACCCCGTAGGAGGTACGAACACCTCGCACGGGACCAATGTAACTTGTAGGAACTGACCGCGCAGTCCCGGGTCGCTCGGTTTGAGAGTATGACGATAATTTGCAAAAATCACACTTAGAGTTAAAAACATGCCGTTAAAGGGTGAAAACCCAAACCAGTCCCCCCAACGACCCCGTAGGAGGCACGAACATCTCGCACGGGACCAATGTAACTTGTAGGAACTGACCGCGTAGCCCCGGGTCTCCCGATTTGAGAGGATGACGATAATTTGCAAAAATCACACTTAGACTTAAAAACAAGCCGTTAAAGGGTGAAAACCCAAACCAGCCCCCGATCGACCCTGTAGGAGGCACAAATACCTCGCACGGGACCAATGTAACTTGTAGGAACTAACCGTGTAGTCCCGGGTCTCACGCTTTGAGAGTATGATGATAATTTGCAAAAATCACACTTAGACTTAAAAACAAGCCGTTAAAGGGTGAAAACCCAAACCAGCCCCCGATCGACCCCGTAGGAGGCACGAACACCTCGCATGGGACCAATGTAACTAGTAGGAACTGACCGCGTAGTCCCGGGTCTCCCGGTTTGAGAGGATGTCGATAATTTGCAAAAATCACACTTAGAGTTGAAAACATGCCGTTAAAGGGTGAAAACCCAAACCGGCCCCCAATCGACCCCGTACGAGCCACGAACACCTCGCAAGGGACCAATATAACTTGTAGGAACTCACCGCGTAGTCCCGAGTATCCCGGTTTAAGAGTATGACGATAATTTGCAAAAATCATACTTAGAGTTAAAAACTGGCCATTAAAGTGTGAAAACCCAAATCGGCTGCCAATCGACCCCGTAGGAGGCACGAACACCTCGCACGGGACCAATGTAACTTGTTGGTACTGACCGCGTAGTCCCGGGTCGCTCGGTTTGAGAGTATGATGATAATCTGCAAAAATCACACTTAGAGTTAAAAACATGCCGTTAAAGGGTGAAAACCCAAACTAGCCCCCCGACGACCCCGTAGGAGGCAAGAACACCTCGCACGGGACCAATGTAACTTGTAGGAACTGACCGCGCAGTCCCGGGTCGCTCGGTTTGAGAGTATGACGATAATTTGCAAAAATCACACTTAGAGTTAAAAACAAGCCGTTAAAGTGTGAAAACCCAAACCAGCCCCCCATCGACCCCGTCCCCCATCGACCCCGTAGGAGGTACGAACACCTCGCACGGGACCAATGTAACTTGTAGGAACTGACCGCGCAGTCCCGGGTCGCTCGGTTTGAGAGTATGACGATAATTTGCAAAAATCACACTTAGAGTTAAAAACATGCCGTTAAAGGGTGAAAACCCAAACCAGCCCCCCAACGACCCCGTAGGAGGCACGAACATCTCGCATGGGACCAATGTAACTTGTAGGAACTGACCGCGTAGCCCCGGGTCTCCCGGTTTGAGAGGATGACGATAATTTACAAAAATCACACTTAGACTTAAAAACAAGCCGTTAAAGGGTGAAAACCCAAACCAGCCCCCGATCGACCCTGTAGGAGGCACAAATACCTCGCACGGGACCAATGTAACTTGTAGGAACTGACCGTGTAGTCCCGGGTCTCACGCTTTGAGAGTATGATGATAATTTGCAAAAATCACACTTAGACTTAAAAACAAGCCGTTAAAGGGTGAAAACCCAAACCAGCCCCCGATCGACCCCGTAGGAGGCACGAACACCTCGCACGGGACCAATGTAACTTGTAGGAACTGACCGCGTAGTCCCGGGTCGCTCGGTTTGAGAGTACGACGATAATTTGCAAAAATCACACTTAGACTTAAAAACAAGCCGTTAAAGGGTGAAAACCTTAACCAGCCCCCGATCGACCCCGTAGGAGGCACGAACACCTCGCACGGGACCAATGTAACTTGTAGGAACTGATCGCGTATTCCCGGGTAACCCGATTTGAGAGTATGACGATAATTTGCAAAAATCACACTTAGACTTAAAAACAAGCCGTTAACGGGTGAAAACCCAAACCAGCCCCCCATCGATCATGTAGGAGGAAAGAACACCTCGCACGGGACCAATGTAACGTGTAGGAACTGACCGCGTAATCCTGGGTAACCCGATTTGAGAGTATGACGATGATCTGCAAAAATCACTTTTAGAGTTAAAAACATGCCGTTAACGGGTGAAAACCCAAACTATCCCCCCAACGACCCTGTAGGAGGTACGAACACCTCGCACGGGACCAATGTAACTTGTAGGAACTGACCGCGCAGTCCCGGGTCGCTCGGTTTGAGAGTATGACGATAATTTGCAAAAATCACACTTAGAGTTAAAAACATGCCGTTAAAGGGTGAAAACCCAAACCAGCCCCCAAACGACCCCGTAGGAGGCACGAACACCTCGCACGGGACCAATGTAACTTGTAGGAACTGACCGCGCAGTCCCAGGTCGCTCGGTTTGAGAGTATGACGATAATTTGCAAAAATCACACTTAGACTTAAAAACAAGCCGTTAAAGTGTGAAAACCCAAACCAACCCCCCATCGACCCCGTAGGAGGCACGAACACCTCGCACGGGACCAATGTAACTTGTAGGAGCTGACCGCGTAGTCCCGGGTCTCCCGGTTTGAGAGGATGACGATAATTTGCAAAAATCACACTTAGAGTTAAAAACATGCCGTTAAAGGGTGAAAACCCAAATCGGCCCCCAATCGACCCCGTACGAGCCACGAACACCTCGCACGGGACCAATGTAACTTGTAGGAACTCACCGCGTAGTCCCGAGTATCCCGGTTTAAGAGTATGACGATAATTTCCACTCATATATGTATATTTATAGTTTAAGTAAAAAAAATTTTTGCAAATTATTGGGTTACTAATATCGTATCTTTTTTGTATCCTATTTTTTTTGCAGGATAACAGTTTGTCGTTGGCATTTATTCACGTGGAACACACAGAGAACTCAATGGTTTACAACAAGGGATTTATTCATGATTCCATTTTTTTGTGTCATGGCCGTGCGGTCTTTTGTTGTTTTATTGTTGAGTTTTATGGCCGTGCAGGCTTTTGTAAATTAATTGTTATATTTTGTGGCCGTGCGGGCTTTATATTAGGCATGTTTTGTATTAACAGGTTTTGGAATGTCCAAAAAATTGAGGAAACTCTGCCCAATTTTTTTTGGGCATGTAAACTATTAAAGACTTGTAATATTTTGAAGCTTGTATGTACATTAATTTATTAACAACGTGCAATATTATTAATTTGTGAATTTTGTGCTTTCAAATAATTTTTTTTTTATATAAAAAATTTGGCACAGTTCAAAATCGTGGCAAAAGTGTATCATATTTTGGCACGATTTTGAACTGTGCCAAAAAATTTTAAACTGTTCTGAATCTGGCACAGTTAAAAACTGTGCCAAAAGTGTGCCAGAAATATCAAATTCTGGCATGGTTTAAAAGTGTGCCAGAAGTGTTCCTATTTGCCCAAATCTGGCATAGTTAAAAACTGTGCCAAAAGTGTGCCAGAAATATCAAATTCTGGCACGGTTTAAAAGTGTGCCAGAAGTGTTCCTGTTTGATCAAATCTGGCACACTTTTGAGCCGTGCCAGAAAAAAATTGTCATTTTGGAACACCTGATTCTGGCACAGTTCAAAACCGTGCCAGATTTGATCTGGCACAGTTTTAAACCGTGCTAGATTCCTGTTTTTGGTGTAGTGAAACTATGCTTTTCCCATAACAGTTTACTATCGCGTGGTATTTCACTAGCCAATCCATACCCAATATTACATCATACCCGACCATGTCAAGGACGAGCAATTCGGCCTCAAAACACAAGTTACCAAGATTAATCCCTATGTTTTTACAAACAAAGAAAATCAATGAACCATCACCCATAGAGGATTCAACGCTAATGAAGGTACTTTCAGCAGATTTTATCAAAACTGTGGTCTGAGCAAAACTCTGAGAAATAAAGGAGTGTGTAGCACCCGTATCAAATAGTACTCGACCCATGTGCCCATGAATGAAAAACTTACCCTCGATCGCTGGAGGTGACAGAGGAGCTGGAGGAAGCATAGCCTCCTGAATATGGTAAACCCGTCCATACTGCAATTGCCCCTGCTGAGGGAGAGCAATCGGATTAGGCGCCTGGGGCGGAAACTGTACATACGGCTGTTGTGGAGTCTTAGGAAGATGCCCTCCAACCAACTGAGGACATGCCCTTTTATAATGGCCCAACTCCCCACACTGAAAACATTTATTATCCGCATTTTCCTGATTCCTACCTTGATTGTTTCGAAATTGCCCCGCACCCCGGCCCTACTGGCCCCTAGCTCCATTTCCACCTCTACCTCCCTATTTTTGTTGTCCGCCTTGACCTGGCCTGTTATTATTATTATTGCCACCAGCATTAAACCCACCAAAATGTTGATGCTTGGACAAATCCCCTTGCTGAGGATCCCTCTCCTTCTGCTTATTCCCCGAGGATTGGGACGAAGAAGATGTTCCCCCTCCGATCCTATTACTTCCCAGTTTCACCACTTGCCCCATTGCTGCAGCCTTCTTATTGTTTTGCACAAATAATCTATGCTCTTGACAGTGAAGTAAAGAAGCATTCATCACGTCCCCAAAGGTTACCAAAGATAGATTTCCAAGCAAATGTTGTTTTATGCGCCAGTGCAAACCTCCTATAAATCTGGAGATCCTCTTCGCTTCCGGAGTCACTTCATCCGGTATAAAGCTTGCTAACCGGGTAAACTCCTCTTCATATTCGGAAATCGATCTCTCCCCTTGTACTAAATCTTGAAGCTTCCTCTGCATCTCCCTTTGAACTGCGGGACGGAGATACTTTCCATCAAACAAAGTCCAAAAATTGGTGATTAACATTGTATCCCTTTGTTCGGGTCTCGTCATTGACTCCCACCAGTGTAAGGTCGATCTGACAAGCTTAAAGGTAACGAGGATTTTCTTTTTCTCCTCACTACATTCCACCATCCTAAGTTGGCGCTGCATGTCCTTCTTCCACTGGTTTGCCTTTATAACGTCCGAACCTCCCTCAAATTCTGGGGGATGACCCTTTAGGAAAGACTCTCTTACCCGTTCCCACTGAGAAGGTCCCGTAGGGACTAGTGCTTCTTGTCCCCTCGCTTGAGCTTGTGGCATTTGTTGGGCCACTGCAGTCATCGCTGCATTAACAGCTTGGGCCACGATATTTTCCATATCAGCGGCACTGATATTCCCAGGTGGCGGCGGTGGAGGACCATCCTCATCCTCGACAACCCTATTGCGTCTAGTGGGACGTCCTCTCTTTGGCGGCATCTGAGATAGAGAAGATATGGAGTTAGAATATTATATAAAACAATCTATCTAGCAGAAGATCGCATACATAAGCAGCAAAATAATCCTAACATTAAGCTCCATATCAAAGAACGCTACGGTAGAACGTGACAAGTCCGCATAGATCCTAAAGACTCTAGAACCTGATGCTCTGATACCATCTGTGACAACCCGCTATCCGAAATAAAGGGTGGCCAGCCCGATACCCCGATTAAATAGGAATCATAGACAGATATCATTCTCAGCATCTCACTATCATACAGAGTATCAGGAATAATCACCCAATATTCCCGAAAATGGGTTATCAAAAAATTTTAGTTGGTAATTTAAAGAAAACACTTTCACCAACCCATAATAGAAGAGAGGGTGGAAACTCCCACAAACATATATAATCTAATACAATAGATAAGAAAGGACCGAATAAAGCGTCGGTCGATACAATCCATACAATATGCAATAAGTTTCATGTGTTCCATAATACATCATTTATACAATTACAACCATTTGGGCCACACGCTCGAATAAAGACTGATCTTAGCTAGAAAACAATAATAGAGGTGTCTACACAAAATATCCCGTGATACCCGCAAAATGTCACGGCTCCTCAAAAGACTTAGAGAAAAGAAAGTCATTACGGGCGACCTTGCGACGGAACACCTGAACGAAAAATAGAAGATACATACACAACAAGAAAACGAAGAACCGGTTAGAAGCCGGTTTTATATGATCACTAGATAAATGACAGGTATGACAATAATGTACAGGTAAGCATGGAAGATACGGATGATATTCTAGCATGGTAACATCACATAAAGAACTAAGACAGTTAAATGATTATTAAAATGGAATTCAATTATGCAAAGAAATAATAGTACTTATAATCCTTTTTCATCTCATCATTTTCATTTCCGTCTTCTTTCCATTCCTTATCAAGAATGCAATTATTACCATGTGCTCTTTATGGCACTTATCTCAATAGTATGCTCTTTGTGGCATATACTTTGCTCTTTATGGCATTAATGTTCTATCGAGTCCAACTCGAAAATAGAATAGTTATAAATATATATATATAATGATTCTAAGACCGCCCGTCCGGGTTTCCCCACTGTGCGCGCCCCTAAATAACCATCATCTTCCAGGGCCTAACATAAGACAACCTGGGATCCTATCGCAAACGTCGGGAAGCGGCCATATGCCTGCGGGATAGTCAAGACCACACCCGGAATCTCCTACCCATTGCAGAAACATATAAACAAGCGCTCATATGGCCTAGGACTATATCCACCCTGAATTCATTAGCCAGGGGGCTTCACCTCACGCACGGACTTCCCTTAAGATGGTATTTAGAGAGGTGTGTATCATCCATTTTATTAATTTCCATTTCATGGTTCAGTAAATTATGGTTTACTTTATCCATTTTACATTTTATCAAATGCATTATGGTGTACTTCACATCATCATAATAACCTTGAAGAATATTTAAACTCCCAAGATATCTCTCCCAAATGTCCTTATTTGGACTTTATAATAACCCATCAAATGAGATCTAGTTCGCATTTACTCCTAAAGTCTCCAATTTCGACCTTAAGATTTCCTATACTCTTATGGAACTACCGGACAGAAGAAATGCCTAAACATTTCTTTAAATCTCCCCCCCCCCCCCCCTTGACAGGAACCCTAGATGAACCCCTTCGAGTCTAGGGAGTCGACCGAACTCGACTGATACTCTAAGACCCTATATTTACTTCATTCAAGAAGGTCCTTAATTACTAATCCTAAAGAAAAGGGGTTAAAATTGAAAAAGAAAAGAAATTGAAAAAGTGCAGGGTTTTCGAATCGATTCGGCCAGAAAATATGGGATTCTGCATAGTTTCCGAATCGATTCGATCAGGAAGATTGGGTTTCTACATAATTGCCGAATCGATTCGGACCATCCGAATCGATTCGGCTCTGCAAAAATTCCTAATTTGCTTATGGAGTCTTGGATTCCAATTTCCTTCCCAACTCCATTCAAACCAACTCATGTATTGTGACCAACACATCATAAATGCTATTAACTACTACCCCAACTATCAATAATCATCCAAATTAATCTTCAATGCTTCAAGACCAACAATTACACAAAAAACCCTAAACTAATCAAACCATGATCAATACATCCTTATCACTACCAATCATTTAACTTAAACCATAAATAGCAAGTAGGAAACTTGCTTCAATGTAGAAAATGCAGATTTTCTTGGTGTGGGATCAAGAATCCTTCTCAAGTCTTCAATATCCTTTCTTCTCTCTACTCTTTCTCTTTCTCTCTTTAGTTCTCTAGGTTTAGAAAATACAATTAGGTGAATAGTGATTCACTCAAGACATAAATTGTGCCTTTTGCCAAAATCCCAACTCAATTGATCGATATTGCGATAAAATAAGACGCAATTGCATATTTAAGGCATAATCAGTCAAAAATGCCCAAAATCTCAAAACACAAAATGGCACAATTTCTGACTATCTCGCACGTTTCGGAATCAACTGCGGCCACTAAATTATCATTTGGACATTTTATAATTCAATTTAAGTTTCGGTCTCATTATTAAGCCAAATATCATTTTAATTCATATGATATTAATAAGCATAACATAGCAATATTCACCCATAGTTAGGGTATATATGCAAACTCATAGTGAATATTAACTTTTCTTCATTAAATTAGCACTCAATTCATAATCCAAAACTTATATATAATTACCATACCTAGTAATTAATATAAAATACGTTCTCATAAGCGAGGGTTATTACATACTCCCCCCCTTATGAGGGAATTTTGTCCCCAAAATTCAGGCGTACCTTATAAATAAAGCCGTATTTTATAATATTAGGACCGCGTATAAGGGTTCGTCTCCAACCTTAATTTGAAGTATAACATATAAATATACCACTCTCATCATTTTAATATAGGTTCCTCTCATCACCCATAATCACAACATTTATCCTTAATTTCACATTATTAGCATTACGTATAAGGTTTCATCTCTTAACCTTAACTCGAAGGGTTTTCTCACTTCTTACCTGACACTCGTGGACTATATCCTCACAAATCTGAAATTCAGTAAGTGTCTTTATTAGGTTCCAACGTAACTCTCTTACGCACCTCACCCTTTAAATTTATCAATTTACCAACCCTAAAGTAAATGTCCCATAAATACCATTCTCGTTGGAGATTAAAGGTTCCAATATTTATTCATATGCCCTACTGGTCCTCAATGTCTCCCAAATTATTTTATCAAGAATGCCCAAGAATTATATCACGACGATTTGAATTTAACTCATTTAAAGAGGGAATTAGGAGTCTGCCAGGAGGGGTCGATCGATCGAAGCTTGGGGCTCGATCGATCGAAGCTCTAGGCTCGATCGATCGATCAAGCAGGTCTGCGGAAAATTCTGCAGAATGCAGTTACGGGTTTCATCACCAAAATTACACCAAATCCATATTTTCAAGTTCCAATCGTCCCAGAATTCTACTACTAAAATTATAAAAATATACCAAATGATTCTAGCATAAGGCATGTACATATTCATCATTTAAACATGGATTTTCAACCTAAAATTATATCCAATTCTCAAGAACCCTAGAATTTTCTTAAATAGTTTTCTAACAAATCTTTCTCCATAATTTCTTTCTTATGATCATCAAAATTTTGTGGTTTATTTCCTCTACATGGCAAGGGTTTCCATAATCAACATATAAATCAATACTACATGGATTCTCCTATCATAAATTGGGTTTTCTTCCATAGTTTTCATCACAAATCATTCCTAAACTAATATGAAGATTGCACCAACGAAAATAGCAAGTTAAACACTTGCTTGGGATTTTTGGTATACTAATTCACGGCTGATTTTGGTATGGCTGCGTTCCTCGTCTCGCGATCTACGCGGTGGTGGTGGCGACGGTGCAAACCGGTGACTTTTTGGCCTTGAATTGCCTTGGAGCTCTCTCCTCTCTTCTCCAATGGCCGTCACTTGATTTCTGGATATTCTAACCCTAAAAGGCTAACCTAAATGGCTGATATAGGTTGCTGAATTTCGTGGGTTTAATTACCCAATTATGTAAAATGACTAAAATGCCCTATCGGGGTACTAATTAGGCCTAAACATGCCCCGAGACCCAAACTAACCCCCCGGATACACTTTTCTGACTATCTCGACCCTTCCGGACGCGTTGGCGCACTTAAAACGACCATACGAACAACTTATAAAATATTCACTTTTTATTTAACAAAATTAGTCCTGACGCGACACGGGCACGTCCCGACTTAAATTTCCGAAATAGTCATTTAATTCACTCATGACATTCAATATAACCAATATAATATATTTCTTTTCTCAATAGTAATATTCAACCAATTTCCCATAATTACTAACTCTCGTCATGTTAATAATTATAACATAATTAATTTCCGTATTTTTTTATTAAATAAATCATTCACATTAAATTTAATAAATCCCCAAATTAATATAGCATAAAAATACGGGGTATTACATACTTCCCCCCTAAAAACGGAATTTCGTCCCGAAATTCAGAAAATAAGGCATACCTGGTAAAAACGACTGTGGGTATCTCTCGCGCATATCTGCCTCACGCTCCCAAGTGGATTCCTCCACATTATGATGCTCCCACTGGACTCGCACAAGTGGAACTATCTTCTACCCCAATCTCCTCTCACTGTAGTCTAGAATAGCCACTGGTCTCTCCTCATAAGAGCTATCAGACTGTAAGTCTATCTCATCTATCGCAATGTGAGTATGGGCCATATCATCCCGAAGATATCGTCTCAACGACGAGATGTGGAATACATCATGGATGAGATGTAAATGTTCCGGCAGTCCCAACCTGTATGCAACCGGCCCAATCCTCTTGATGATGGGAAATGGTCCCACGTACCTCGGAGCCAACTTCCCCTTCTTCTCGAACCTCATCACTCCCTTCATAGGAGATACACGCAATAACACTTGATCTCCCACATTAAACTCCCGGAAGAACCGTTTCGCATCGGCGTAGCTCTTCTGCCTGTCCTGGGCTACCCGAATACGACTCCTGATTATCACAATCCTCGCGGAGGTCTCCTGAATCACTTCTGGTCCTAGCAACTTGTTATCCCCCACCTCGAGCCAACAAGTTGGAGAACGACAAGGCCTGCCATACAAAGCCTCAAATGGAGCCATACCAATCGTAAACTGATAAGAGTTATTATAAGCAAACTCTACCAGTGGAAGATGTGGCTCCCAACCTCCTCCAAAATTGAGAACACACATGCGTAGCATATCCTCTAACATCTGATAAGTATGCTCTGTCTGTCCATATGTCTGTGGGTGGTAAGCTGAACTCAACCTCAACTCAGTACCCATAGCCTCCTGAAAAACTTTCCCAGAAACGTGACACAAAAATCTGACAATCTCAGCAATGAACAACTGAGCATACTGACCCGTAGTATAATCTGTCCGCACTGGCAGAAAATGAGCCACTTTGGTCAAACGGTCTACAATCACCCAGATAGAATCGTGGCCCCACTATGATGTAGGCAACCCTGTAATAAAATCCATGGAAATACTCTCCCACTTCCACGTGGGTACTTCCAATGGTTGAAGCAATCCTGACGGTTTCTGGTGGTCCACTTTTACCAGTTGGCAGGTAGAACACTTGGACACAAACTCAGCAATGTCTTTCTTCATCCCACTCCACCAGTATTATCGCCTCATGTCCTGATACATCTTATCGCCTCCCGGATGTACTGCAAATCGGGACCCATGAGAATGAGTCATCACTTCATGACGTAACTCTGCTCCTTCTGGAACCACTAATCTCCCATTAAACCGCAAACCTCCATCAGAACTAACAGAATAGGACTCAGCACCCTCGGCTAGAAGTCGCACAATATGCTCCTGGTAAAACGGGTCTGTGGTCTGTGCTTGTATCACCCTCGTAACAATCTCGGGTGTGACTGACATAACGGATATGAAAGAACGGGTTACTGCGTCCTGGTGACCCAACTCCTTCCACTTTGCTTTCCAAACATCCGCTACATCGTCTACCGGTCTACGGCTCAACGCATCAGCAACTATGTTGGCCTTCCCCAGATGATACTGTATTTCGAACTGATAGTCTTTCACAAACTCTAACCACCTGCGCTGACACATATTCAGTTCTCGCTGAGTGAATAGGTACTACAGTGACTTGTGGTCTGTGAACAAATGGAATTTCTCCCCCAATAAATAGTGCCTCCATATCCTCAATGCAAAGACGACCACTGCTAACTCCAGGTCGTGGGTGGGGTAGTTCTTCTCATGCGGCTTAAGCTTGCGGGAAGCAAAAGCTATAGCCTTCTCCTCCTGCTGGAGTACTCCTCCAAGTCCCCGTAAAGACGCATCGGTGAAAACCAGGTACTCCACACCCGGTTTCGGTAAAGCAAGGACTGGCGCTGAAGTAAGCTTGTCTTTCAACTCGTCGAAAGCCAATTGACAAGCGTCATCCCAATCATATGGTACCCCTTTGCGAGTCAGATTCGTCAATGGACCCGCTATTTTGGAGAATCCCCGAATGAATCTTCTGTAGTATCCGGCTAATCCCAAGAAACTACGCACTTCCGTCAGTGTCGTGGGCTGCCCCCACTCCCTCACCGCTGACACTTTACTCGGTTCAACTACTATCCCTTGCTCAGAAACAACATGGCCCAAGGACTGTACCTCTCGCAACCAGAATCCACACTTCTCGTACTTAGCATACAACTGATGCTCTCGTAGAGTCTGAAGAACCTGCCTCAAGTGTTAGGCATGCTCCTCCTCGGAGTGTGAATATATCAATATGTCATCTATGAAGACGATGACAAACTGATCCAAGAACTCTCTGAATACTCGGTTCATCAAGTCCATGAAAATGGTTGGGGCATTTATGAGTCCGAACGGCATCACCCTAAACTCATAGGACCCATATCTCGACAAGAAGGCAGTCTTTGAAACATCCTGCTCTCTAATACGTAACTGATGGTACCCCGACCTCAGATCTATCTTTGAAAAGAAAGTTGCTCCCCTCAACTAGTCGAATAGATCATTGTTTCGAGGCAACGGGTACTTATTCCGTATCGTTACCTTGTTCAGCTCCCGGTAGTCCACACACAATCTCAGTGAACCATCTCTTTTCTTCACAAACAAGACTGGAGCGCCCCAAGGTGAGGTACTCCTACGAATGAAGCCCTGACCTAATAGCTGCTCTATCTGATCTTGTAGCTCTCGCATCTCTGCCGGAGCCATAGGGTAGGTGCGCATGCTATAGGTCTCGTATCTGGCAATAAATCTATAACAAAGTCTATCTCTCGACTGGGGGTAGGACTGGTATCTCCTAAAACACATCGGAATACTCCCTGACAACAGGGATCGAATCTAAGGGAATCACAAACTCCTTAGAGGTATCCTCCTCTATGTAATACAAATGAGCGGTCGAGCCTCCCTCTGGACGAGGCATCGCCACTACAAACATCTCTTGCCCCGGAATGGCAAAACAATGCTCCCACCGAAGCAATCAATCATGGCTCTATAAGCTGCGAGCCAATCCATACCAATAATCACATCATACTCGTGCATGTCTAAAATTAACATGTCTACAGGTAATACCAAGCTACTAATCTTTACCCCCACTCCTCGGCATATATAGAAAAGTAAACCATTCCCCAGTGGTGAGTCTACCTACGTAACAGTGCTCTCTACGGTGGTTAATAACCCTAAGGCCTTCGCGAAATGCGTAGCTATAAAACAATGCGTTGTCCCAATAACAAACAACATTCGACCTAAAGTTTCATGGATAGAAAACATACCCCAAATCGCGGGTGGTGCCTGTGGGGCGGCTGCCTGGTGGACATTATAGATATGTTTGTACTATAACTGCCCCTGCTGCACTGGAGCTACTAGAAAGGTTGGTAGGCCTAGTACCTGAGTGGGTGCTGGGAGAGAGATTGGAAGAAGTGGCCCCTGTGGATCATTACGGGCACCCTGCTGCTGTGGGGCCCTAACACTCTCTGGACAATCCTGGCGTTTATGGCCATGCGTGCCACACGCGAAACATCGGCCTCTGAAGTTTCTCCCCCTCTGACCCTGCTGCTGTCGTTCTCGGCCTTGCTGACTTGGGACTTTATTCCTCTTTCGAAACTTCTTCATTTTCCCACGTTGTTGACTAGAACTGACTTGGCCTTGGGTAGTTTGTTGTCTCAATTTCGGTGTTTTTGCACATTTGTCAGCTTTAGTCACATGCATTTGGTTAACCTCTCTAGGTCTTTTGCCTCCTTTAAGTTGTAGGCTGCGTTCTTGGAATTGTAAAACCACAGTGGTAACTGCTTGTGCCACGATACCTGCTAACTCGGCGGTTGATATTTCCTCTGGGGATACTTGAGGTATGAGTTGATCTTGCTCGTTGACTCCCTTAACCGTTTTAGCTAGTTCTTCTTGACGGTCCATCTGAAATTTTAAATAAATTTGGATGAGTTCATCATTCAAATAATTAAATCGCAGAAGCACGAATTCCCAATGTATAGAGATGAACACAACATTCCTAGTATTTAGGGCTCTATATCAAAGAACGCAACGCTGAAACATAATAGCCCGCACAGATCCTAAAGGACACTAGAACCTGATGCTCTAATACCACCTGTGACACCCCGCCTAATTAAATACCGGGCCATCACTCCTTTATTAAATTAAATCAAGGTAAACAGTTGGTTCATTCTCAGCATCACTGTCGATAAAATACACTTTCCAATTTAACACCCTAAATAATTAAGCTAAGTGTCAAAACTATTTTCATACATACTTTCCAAATTTTAATTAAAGAAAAAGATTTATTTATTTAAAAACAACATTTCTATAATTAAGAATCACATCACAGTAAACCAAATAATATAATACATTCGTCAATCGAATGTCAGCACATGAAAACTAAAGTCACAAATCCAAACTGAATAAAGCCCCTAGAACAATACTGGAAATAACTGAAATAAAAATGTCCCATTAACAAATGAAATAATGAAAAGGGCGACACATGCCCAATAAATGAGAATGCTAGAAGTGGAGTCAATAAAGGAAGCCGTCTACGCAAGTGACCTGCAACTCCCACCTAAGCTGCAGCACGTTCCTCTCAAGGGATCCTAAGCAAGACGCCCCTGTGGCTGGGCACCTGAAATATATACATATATATACAAGAGAGAAAGAAATAGAAACGGGTCAGAGCCCGAAAGTGTGTTTGATTTTAAAATACGTTTAGCAAGTATTTAAATTGATACAAGCCAATGCAACATCATATTAATGCGTCACTCTCTTGAGAAATACTCACCTCTCTTCTAATGTGCACACCTATCGCACTAACCTTCCCAACGGTTTATCTCATCATATAACACGTTATCCTTTCCCCAATGATTTAACTTATCTTAGGTATATCGCAGGATTTAAAATTTAATGATACAATTGTTTGAAAAGAATATTTCAATTAATAACCAAAGTTCTCATTTTTAACTTTATTAGTCCGTAAAGTTTTCCAGTGTCATATTATACTTCTCAAAAACAAGTATTTACAATTTGAGTCATCAACCATATCCTACATATCAATTCACAGTAGATAGTTCCAAATTTCAGAATTCCATATATATATATATATATATTAACTACTCGAATAATATATATATTATAACAGCACCCCAAATAAACTATGGTGCGGGCATACTCTACTATCCAAAACCCCATATCACTCATATTAAGGGGAATACAATCGGAATCACTCTCGAATTGTATTAACACATACATAAACAAAATTGAGGCGAAGAATAGATTCCAAGTCTCTTAGAGGATGGCACATGCCTGCGTCTCTTAGGACCGTCTGAACTATCACGTCAATAGCCTGTACCAAGGACATCTATCTTCTAGGGTACAAGTCAATATCCCCCATAAAGGTCCCATCGAGATAAGACTTGTCCCAGCGCGGTAACCTCAGGGATAGCAAGTAGCGTGGGCATAATTTTTACACATAGATAGTTTATGCACACAAAATCATATAACTATACTAATATTACCATATCAATATTAGATAAATTCTCAATTCCCATAATTTCGACATTTCCATATTTTCATAATATTAGGACCGCGTATAAGGGTTCGTCTCCAACCTTAATTCGAAGTATAACATATAAATATACCACTCTCATCATTTTAATATAGGTTCCTCTCATCACCCATAATCACAACATTTATCCTTAATTTCACATTATTAGCATTACGTATAAGGTTTCATCTCTTAACCTTAACTCAAAGGGTTTTCTCACTTCTTACCTGACACTCGTGGACTATATCCTCACAAATCTGAAATTCAGTAAGTGTCTTTATTAGGTTCCAACGTAACTCTCTTACGCACCTCACCCTTTAAATTTATCAATTTACCAACCCTAAAGTAAATGTCCCATAAATACCATTCTCGTTGGAGATTAAAGGTTCCAACATTTATTCATATGCCCTACTGGTCCTCAATGTCTCCCAAATTATTTTATCAAGAATGCCCAAGAATTATATCACGACGATTTGAATTTAACTCATTTAAAGAGGGAATTAGGAGTCTGCCAGGAGGGGTCGATCGATCGAAGCTTGGGGCTCGATCGATCGAACCTTCGATCGATCGAAGCTCTAGGCTCGATCGATCGATCAAGCAGGTCTGCGAAAAATTCTGCAGAATGCAGTTACGGGTTTCATCACCAAAATTACACCAAATCCATATTTTCAAGTTCCAATCGTCCCAGAATTCTACTACTAAAATTATAAAATATACCAGATGATTCTAGGGTAAGGCATGTACATATTCATCATTTAAACATGGATTTTCAACCTAAAATTATATCCAATTCTCAAGAACCCTAGAATTTTCTTAAACAGTTTTCTAACAAATCTTTCTCCAGAATTTTTTTCTTATGATCATCAAAATTTCATGGTTTATTTCCTCTACATGTCAAGGGTTTCCAGAATCAACATATAAATCAATACTACATGGATTCTCCTATCATAAATTGGGTTTTCTTCCATAGTTTTCATCACAAATCATTCCTAAACTAATATGAAGATTGCACCAACGAAAATAGCAAGTTAAACACTTGCCTGGGATTTTTGGTATACTGATTCACGGCTGATTTTGGTATGGCTGCGTTCCTCGTCTCGCGATCTACGCGGTGGTGGTGGCGGCGGTGCAAACCGGTGACTTTTTGGCCTTGAATTGCCTTGGAGCTCTCTCCTCTCTTCTCCAGTGGCCGTCACTTGATTTCTGGATATTCTAACCCTAAAAGGCTAACCTAAATGGCTGATATAGGTTGCTGAATTTCGTGGGTTTAATTACCCAATTATGTAAAATGACTGAAATGCCCTCCCGGGGTACTAATTAGGCCTAAACATGTCCCGAGACCCAAACTAACCCCCCGGGTACACTTTTATGACTATCTCGACCCTTCCGGACGCGTTGGCACACTCAAAACGACCATACGAATAACTTATAAAATATTCACTTTTTATTTAACAAAATTAGTCCTGACGCGACACGGGCACGTCCCAACTTAAATTTTCGAAATAGTCATTTAATTCACTCATGACATTCAATATAACCAATATAATATATTTCTTTGCTCAATAGTAATATTCAACCAATTTCCCATAATTACTAACTCTCGTCACGTTAATAATTATAACATAATTATTTCCGGATTTTTTTATTAAATAAATCATTCACATTAAATTTAATAAATCCCCAAATTAATATAGCATAAAAATAAGGGGTATTACATTGTCCTTAATTTGTTGAGAATTTTATATACGCTTAGGTTAAAAGAACTCGTTGGAGATCTTTAAACTTATGAAATCGATATGTTTCCTAAAACATCTTAATCTAAGGAAAAGCGAATTTCTTTGAAAGTACAATCTAAAAAGAAAGAGGAGATTTTGTCTGAGATCGAGTGTTAACGCAAAAATTCTCCATCTACGAGGACCAATCAGAAAAGGACACATGTCATCCGACGTGGCAATATTCGACATCCGAGGAGAGTTGGTCGGCACCCGAGGAGTATTAGTCGGCACCCGAGGAGAGTTGGTCGGCCCCCGAGGAGAGTTGGTCGGCACCCGAGGAGAGTTAGTCGGCACCCGAGGAGAGTTGGTCGGCATACCAACCAGGAAGATCAAAGGATAAGTATGCATTTAATGTGCATTAATAAAGATGACAGCGCATTTAATGAGCCTTAATGTACATTTATAATGTATTAATAGATGATAACACATAGCATACCAAGCAATTCAACAATCAGATTCGTTGAATGTAGACATAAATGTCTACATACAATGAATCTCTTTATCTCCCATCACTATAAATACATGTATACCCTTAGCCAAATGGGAGGAGATCCGAGAATCGAGAGACATCATACACAAGATACACATCCTTTCTCTCTCTACACCCTATGGTGCTATTGTAAACCCCAGGGAATAAAATAACAGTGAACGTAGGCTTTATTCATAGCCGAACCACTTTAAAAATCTTTGTCTCTCATGTGCTTGATTGGATTGCTTTCATCTATTTATCTGTGATCATAAAAATGGGATTCGGTCCAGTTTTTTGCATCAACAGATTGGCGCCGTCTGTGGGAATGTGTTACAAGCATTGTTCTCCATCAAAAGCTAAGTTTTTTATTTTCTCTATGTATAATGAATTATATATTATACATACATCTTTTGATTCAATCATGATTTTTATGTTTATATACATAAATTAATTGTCCAATTTTTATCTGCACAATATTGCATATCATGATTTTAAAATCATAACTGTTAGATTAATTCTTATTTAGAAATCTGAAAAATAATGGATTTCATAAATCATAACTTTTTGCTTGATTCTCAAGTTTCAATTTTATATCATGGAATAAATATTTTAAATGATTACATATACCAATATATATGACGGTGGTAAGATTTGATAATTTTCATTATAAATTTTGTAAGATCTTGGATGTCTATTCAAATTTCCATCATATTTTTAAATGGGAAAAGTTAAAATCAAGAACAATTTCTCTCCCTCAATAATCACAATTCTGACCCAGATCTGCTTTAAAAGTTCCCATCAATTTGATTCATAAAAAAAATAAAATAATATATATATATATATATATATATATGTTTATATTCGGTGTTAGACAATTTTCATCATGAGCGTTAAGCATCTATGAATCTTCTTGAAAACGTTCTGGGCAAACACGTTTATGTAATGAGTTACATCAAGGAAAGATTTGACATATGTTGATTCACATATTTCACATCTTCTACAAGGGAGTAAAAATTCAAAACCATTCTTTTTTCTCTTGGATATTGATCATATTTTCTCTTAGATCTGATGATTTCTATTGGTTATCTCTTAGATCTAAGAATTTTGATTTGTTACGATTTATTAATTCTGATAAAGATTGATTTATTGGTTCGATGATGGATATTTGGTAATAACTTCGATCATTCACCATATTTTTATCTCTCCAAATAGGGAATAGGAAGGGATCATATAAAAAATAATTTTCTCTCACCTCAAAAATCACTACCCACCTCTTGTAAAAGAGGATCAATAAAACAATCATGACCATATCAAGACTCTGGCCACAAATTTGATATGTTGGCCCTTTGTTCATCACATCACATGGTTTCTTTGTCGAAATCACATGATCTAGTGGATTAGATAATTATTCATTTAATTAACATTCTTAATGCTTAAATTTTACATCGAATGTTATTTTTCTTATCTAAGGATTCGAGATATTCTGGTCAGCCATCCATATTGTTGGTCGGCATCATCTTGGGCCATCTTTTATTAAAGGGGATCTTAACCAGACCATTTTTGTTTGTCGAAGATAGGATGTGAAGATCCATCATCAACGTTGAAATAATTTTATCCAACTACGAGGTATCTTATTGTTGGTCAGAGACTCATATTGTAGCTCAATGGAACCAATTCTTGGTCGACGATCATCTACTTCTTGATCGACGACATCTCAGTCTTGTTCGGAGGGTTAAATTTAATGGTCGGCAACTATCCAACCATCTACTTCTTGGTCGGCGACATCTGATGTTGTTCGGTGACCATCCAACAACTGGTCTGCAATATCAATGCACCGTTTTTTTTTATCGGCGAAATCGCTCTGCTGGTCGGGGACCATTTGCTTCTTGGTCGTCATCATGTATTCTGCAACTTGAGATGTCCATCCCCCAAAAATATTTTTAAAACCAACATATTTTTGGTCTTTTACTTAAAATTAAAATGCCTAGAATTATTTATAAAAGTTTGCCCACGTGACACATTTGGCACAGAACATATTATTTCATATTTTGAAATTTTTATGCTGATACACATTATATATTATTTGGCTGAATAATTATTCTCATGACAATAATTATTTGATCTAGTCTCGACAGGTGCTCTGGTGGCTTATTAAAATTTCATAGGGACGAGATTCAATCCCGACGAAAGCTCAGCCACAATCTTAAACCTCTGGAAACTATTATTGCTCGACATCAGACAATTTTGCCTCGACATATCAGCCAACATATATTATTTCATTTTTTGAAATTAATACTTTTATTTCTCAAGCATATACATATCATATATTGATTGGATGAGTAAATTATTCTCATGACTAATCAATTCAGCCTACACATATGGTAGAGCAAGTTATTAATTTTTACAGGTACAAGATTCAACGCCGACGAATGCTCGAAAACAATCTGGAAACTATTATCATTACTCAGCATTATGAAATTTCACCTCAGCAAGGAACTATATATTTTATTATTGCTATGATTTATGCTCAAGCACGAATTATTCTATATATCCGTTCAGATTCATATTCTATATTCATCTCATTATGGAGCTCGGCGAAATACTTATTATCATATTCAGCTCCGAGGAAAAGCTACAACAGTTATTATATTTCACCCCCAACGGATAGTTGGTCGGGGTAATTCTTATTTATATGCAGGCCCAGCAAAGTTCTCGGCCATATTCTTATATTGTGGAAAATATTATTCTAATTCGGCATTATGCAATTTTGCCTCGACAGATCAGCAAGACAGTTTATTATTCTAAATCATTGTTTATGTCTATGCATATTTTATATTTATGTCAGCATGGAGCTCGAAAAATTTCTTCTTTTTATATATATATTCAGCTCTGAGGAAGTCTCCAGCATTTATTATATTTTATTCCCAATAATCTGTTGGTCAGCTCAGAGGAGGTCTCCAACATTTATATTATCTTATTCCCAACAATCTGTTGGTCAGCTCCAAGGATGTCTCCAACATTTATATTATCTTATTCCCAACAATATGTTGAGGAGGTCTCCAGCATTTATATTATATTATTCCCAACAATCTATTGGTCAGCTTCGAGGAGGTCTCCAGCATTTATTATATCTTATTCTATTCCCAACAATCTGTTGGTCAGCTCTGAGGAAGTCTCCATCATTTATTATCAAATGTATTCCTAAAAATGCCAACTTATGTTGGTTAGGAAGTAAATGTATTCCTACGGGAAGTAAAACTATTCCTAAAAATGCCAACTTATGTTGGTTAGGAAGTAAATGTATTCCTACGGGAAGTAAAACTATTCCTAAAAATGCTAACTTATGTTGGTTAGGAAATGAATTCCTAAAAATGCCAACTTATGTTGGTTAGGAAGTAAATGTATTCCTACGGGAAGTAAAACTATTCGTAAAAATGCCAACTTATGTTGGTTAGGAAATATATTCCTAAAAATGCCAAATTATGTTGGTTAGGAAGTAAATGTATTCCTACGGGAAGTAAAACTATTCCTAAAAATGCCAACTTATGTTGGTTAGGAAATGTATTCCTAAAAATGCCAACTTATGTTGGTTAGGAAGTAAATGTATTCCGACGGGAAGTAAAACTATTCCTAAAAATGCCAACTTATGTTGGTTAGGACATCTATTCCTAAAAATGCCAACTTAGGTTGGTTAGGAAGTAAATGTATTCCTAAAAATGCCAACTAAGGTTGGTTAGGAAGTAAATGTATTCCAAAAAAGGCCAAAGTTGCTCGTTAAGAAAAAATCCACCAACTCAGGTTGGTCGGAAATTAGAAGCTGTCAACTACAGTTGGTTGGAAACATTTTATTTAAACAAAGTATGAGTATGTGAAAGAGATCAAGCAAAAAGCATTCAAAGTTCACATTCCACACTTGGGGGATTCTATTAAAAATTCAGTTGTTCATTCGGTGGCACATTCTCATAACATCATACAATCGAGCACCAAATTCAACTCCATAAACTTACATAGTTGGGGCCCCGACTAATTATCATTCAGAAGTTATTTTTCTTACTCGAGAATTAGTTCAGGAGGCTATTGAAGTTCAGGAGGAATATTGAAGTTCAGGAGGTATATTGAAGTTCAGGAGGCATATTCCGGAGTTATTATGCACATACTATTGAAGTTCAGAAGTCAAATTCAGCATCTACAGCACTGAGATCTTTACTACTACTGTCCCGACCAACATTGAAGAAGAAGTTGTATGAAAATGTTTCAAAGTCCACCATTAGCTTGGTACTAATCAGATTGAAGAGTTGGGTTCAAAAGCTAGTATGTTACTCGATAAAGTATTCAGAGGATCATAAAATAAAATAATCAAGCACGTGAAGTTAGCACTCAGTTGCTCAGCACAGGAGGCAGTTGGTCGGCTAGCAAACCAATCAACATACTTGAAGATTATGACAAGCTACAAGCTTCATACTATGGCATGGCTGCATCCAAATTCCTAGGGGTAATACATTGCACACGGAGTTCCTCAAAAAAAAGATTAGCAACTATCGATCAGCCTGCATCATATGTCGTCTAGGAGATAATGCACTTTATGTTGAACAAATCAAGAAGGTAGATCAAGAATTTCACGAGCACCGAGCAACACTGCAGAATAAATACTCCATCCTTTCAAGTAAACCATCAAGCATGGAGCATTGGGGGCTTCTGTTAATGCAAAAATTCTCCATCTACGAGGACCAATCAGAAAAGGACACATGTCATCCTACGTGGCAATATTCGGCACCCGAGGAGAGTTGGTCAGCACCCGAGGAGAGTTGGTCAGTACCCGAGGAGAATTAGTCGGCCCCCGAGGAGAGTTGGTCGGCCCCCGAGGAGAGTTGGTCGGCACTCAAGGAGAGTTGGTAGGCATACCAACCAGGAAGATCAAAGGATAACTATGCATTTAATGTGCATTAATGAAGATGACAGCGCATTTAATGAGCCGTAATGTACATTTGTACTGTATTAATAGATGGCAACACATAGCATAACAAGCAATTTAACAATCAGATTCGTTGAATGTAGACATAAATGTCTACATACAATGAATCTCTTTATCTCCCATCACTATAAATACATGTATCCCCTTAGCCAAAAGGGAGGAGATCTGAGAATCGAGAGACATCATACACAAGATACACATCCTTTCTCTCTCTACACCCTATGGTGCTATTGTAAACCCCTGGGAATAAAATAACAGTGGACGTAGGCTTTATTCATAGACGAACCACTTTAAAAATCTTTGTCTCTCATGTGCTTGATTGGATTGCTTTCATCTATTTATCTGTGATCATAAAAATGGGATTCGGTCCAGTTTTTTGCATCAACACGGAGTATGATTTTGATCTCAATAATCTTGCCCTTTTTACAAAAAATTTCAAATAATTTCTCAATCTAAGAAAAGAAAATACTTTCAAAGAAAACTAAAGTTTTGAGAAAAATAAAGAGTATAAATCGGGCAAGAAAAATTTTGAAAAAGTGAGAGAAGAGTACCCTAAAAAAATAAGGAGAGTTGTTATGAGTGCGAGGGTAAGGGTCACAAAGCTCATGAGTGTGCTACGAGGTTAAAGAGAAAAGGCTAAGTCAATGATTCTTATAATGCCACGCTTAGTAATAGCAAATTCGAGTCGGTAGATTTCGGGGATGAATCACCATATGGACGTAACTTGCATTCATGGCTAGCCATGTTGGTACATCGAGTACATTTCACGCTGATGAGGAAGTTTCAAAACCTAGTCATTCCGAAAAGAGTGATGGGGAAGATGTTTTGAGTGAGGAAGAGAGTGACCTTCAATGCGATTACACTGAACTTTACGCAGAGTCTTTTAAAATGAAAGAGCAAAATACAAGTTTGGTGCTTAGGGTTTTAGGTTGAGAGAAGGAGTTGAAAGGTTCGAAAGAGAGCGAGTCCTCTATGAGACTGTCTTTGGTTGAGAGAGTCATTTTAGTGAAGAGGTAAAATGGTGACTTGACCAACAAAGTGGCTAGTCTTATGAGAGATCTTCAAGCTTCATTAGAGACTCATGAGAAACTTAAAGCCCTTGTATCCCAACTCAAGAAAGTTATCGAACGTTCCCTAAAGGTCAAGTTTACTATAGAGGATACACCGAAAAAGTTTAGAAAGATGTTCCTTGATCCCGCTTTATGTTTAGGGAGAGGCAAGAAATAAATTACGACGATGCATTCAATTCCCATACCGCACTGAAATCGGTTCCTAAGCTTGTAGTGGATCCATATGGGCATCAACCTAACCCATCAAAGAGAATTAAACCTAAATAAGTGAACTAAGGTAGACCCAAACAAGTCTATTGTAAACGCGGTAGAAAAATCCCAAGATAAAGCTCTGATACCAATTTATAAATTTGGGGTGATATTGATTACTTATGGTGTTAACGCAAATATTATCCATCTACGAGGACCAATCAGAAAAGGACACATGTCATCCTACGTGGCAATATTCGACATCCGAGGAGAGTTGGTCGGCACCCGAGGAGTATTAGTCGGCACCCGAGGAGAGTTGGTCGGCACCCGAGGAGAGTTAGTCGGCACCCGAGGAGAGTTGATCGGCATACCAACCAGGAAGATCAAAGGATAACTATGCATTTAATGTGCATTAATAAAGATGACAGCGCATCTAATGAGCCTTAATGTACATTTATACTGTATTAATAGATGACAACACATAGCATACCAAGCAATTCAACAATTAGATTCGTTGAATGTAGACATAAATGTCTACATACAATGAACCTCTTTATCTCCCATCACTATAAATACATGTATCCCCTTAGCCAAAAGGGAGGAGATCCGAGGGAACCTAGAAACCCCATACACAAGATACACATCCTTTCTCTCTCTACACCCTATGGTGCTATTGTAAACCCCTGGGAATAAAATAACAGTGGACGTAGGCTTTATTCTTAGCCGAACAACTTTAAAAAAGTTTGTCTCTCGTGTGCTTGATTGGATTGCTTTCATCTATTTATCTGTGATCATAAAAATGGGATTCGGTCCAGTTTTTTGCATCAACAGATTGGCGCCGTCTGTGGGAACGTGTTACAAGCATTTGTTATCCATCAAAAGCTAAGTTTTTATTTTCTCTATGTATAATGAATTATATATTATACATACATCTTTTGATTCAATCATGATTTTTATGTTTATATACATAAATTAATTGTCCAATTTTTATCTGCAAAATATTGCATATCATGATTTTAAAATCATAACTGTTAGATTAATTCTTATTTAAAAATCTGAAAAATAATGGAATTCATAAATCATAACTTTTTGCTTGATTCTCAAATTTCAATTTTATATCATGGAATAAATATTTTAAATGATTACATATACCAATATATATGACGGTGGTAAGATTTGATAATTTTCATTATAAATTTTGTAAGATCTTTGATGTCTATTCAAATTCCCATCATATTTTTAAATGGGAAAAGTTAAAATCAAGAACAATTTCTCTCTCTCGATAATCATAACTTTGACCCAGATCTGCTTTAAAAGTTCTCATCAATTTGATTCATAAAAAAATAATATATATATATATATATATATATGTTTATATTCAGTGTTAGACAATTTTCATCATGAGCGTTAAGCATCTATGAATTTTCTTGAAAACGTTCTGGGCAAACACGTTTATGTAACGAGTTACATCAAGGAAAAAGATTTGACATATGTTGATTCACATATTTCACATCTTCTACAAGGGAGTACAAATTCAAAACCATTCTTTTTTCTCTTGGATATTGATCATATTTTCTCTTAGATCTGATGATTTCTATTGGTTATCTCTTAGATCTAAGAATTTTGATTTGTTACGATTTATTAATTCTGATAAAGATTGATTTATTGGTTCGATGATGGTTTTTGGTAAAAACTTCGATCATTCACCATATTTTTATCTCTCCAAATAGGGAATAGGAAGGGATCAATATAAAAAATAATTTTCCCTCACCTCAAAAATCATTACCCACCTCTTGTAAAAGAGGATCAATAAAACAATCATGACCATATCAAGACTCTAGGCACAAATTTGATATGTTGGCCCCTCGTTCATCACATCACAATGTTTCTTTGTCGAAATCACATGATCTAGTGGATTAGATAATTATTCATTTAATTAACATTCTTAATGCTTAAATTTTGCATCGAATGTTATTTTTCTGATCTAAGGATTCGAGATATTCTGGTCAGCCATCCATATTGTTGGTCGGCATCATCTTGGGCCATCTTTTATTAAAGGGAATCTTAACCAGACCATTTTTATTTGTCGAAGATAGGATGTGAAGATCCATCAGCAACATTGAAATAATTTTATCCAACTACGAGGTATCTTATTGTTGGTCAGAGACTCATATTGTAGCTCGATGGAACCAATTGCAGGTCGACGGTCATCTACTTCTTGATCGGCGACATCTTAGTCTTGTTCGGAGGGTTCAATTTACTGGTTGGAAACTATCCAATCATCCACTTCTTGGTCGGCGACATTTGATGTTGTTCGATGACCATCCAACAACTGGTCTGCAATATCAATGCACCATATTTGTTGATCGGCGAAATCGCTCTGCTGGTCGGGGACCATTTGCTTCTTGGTCGTCATCATGTATTCTGCAACTTGAGACGTCCATCCCCCAAAAATATTTTTAAAACCAACTTATTTTTGGTCTTTTACTTAAAATTAAAATGCCTAGCATTTTTTATAAAAATCTGCCCACATGACACATTTGGCACAGAACATATTATTTCATATTTTGAAATTTTTATGCTGATACACATTATATATTATTTGGCTGAATAATTATTCTCATGATAATAATTATTTGATCTAGTCTCGACAGGTGCTCGGGCGGCTTATTAAAATTTCATAGGGACGAGATTCAATCCCGACGAAAGCTCAGCCATAATCTTAAACATCTGGAAACTATTATTGCTCGACATCAGGCAATTTTGCCTCGACATATCAGCCAACATATATTATTTCATTGTTTGAAATTAATACTTTTATTTCTCAAGCATATACATATCATATATTGATTGGATGAGTAAATTATTCTCATGACTAATCAATTCAGCCTACACATATGGTAGAGCAAGTTATTAATTTTTACAGGTACAAGATTCAATACCGACTAATGCTCGAAAACAATCTGGAAACTATTATCATTGCTCCGCATTATGAAATTTCACCTCAGCAAGGAACTATATATTTTATTATTGCTCTGATTTATGCTCAAGCACGAATTATTCTATATATCCGTTCGAATTCATATTTTATATTCATCTCATTATGGAGATCAACGAAATACTTATTATCATATTCAGCTCCGAGGAAACGCTACAACAGTTATTAAATTTCACCCCCAACGGATAGTTGGTCGGGGTAATTCTTATTTATATGCAGGCCCAGCAAAGTTCTCGGCCATATTCTTATATTGTGGAAAATATTATTCTAATTCGGCATTATGCAATTTTGCCTCGACAGATCAGCAAGACAGTTTATTATTTTAAATCATTGTTTATGTCTATGCATATTTTATATTTATCTCACCATGGAGCTCGAAAAATTTCTTCTTTCTATATATATTCAGCTCCAAGGATGTCTCCAGCATTTACATTATCTTATTCCCAACAATCTGTTGGTCAGCTCCAAGGATGTCTTCAGCATTTATATTATCTTATTCCCAACAATCTGTTGAGGAGGTCTCCAGCATTTATATTATCTTATTCCCAATAATCTGTTGGTCAGCTCCGAGGAAGTCTCCATCATTTATTATCAAATGTATTCCTTAAAATGCCAACTTATGTTGGTTAGGAAATGTATTCCTAAAAATGCCAACTTATGTTGGTTAGGAAGTAAATGTATTCCTACGGGAAGTAAAACTTTTCCTAAAAATGCTAACTTATGTTGGTTAGGAAATGTATTCCTAAAAATACCAACTTATGTTGGTTAGGAAGTAAATGTATTCCTACGGGAAGTAAAACTATTCGTAAAAATGCCAACTTATGTTGGTTAGGAAATGTATTCCTAAAAATGCCAAATTATGTTGTTTAGGAAGTAAATGTATTCCTACGGGAAGTAAAACTATTCCTAAAAATGCCAACTTATGTTGGTTAGGAAATGTATTCCTAAAAATGCCAACTTATGTTGGTTAGGAAGTAAATGTATTCCTACGGGAAGTAAAACTATTCCTAAAAATTCCAACTTATGTTGATTAGGACATTTATTCCTAAAAATGCTAACTTAGGTTGGTTAGGAAGTAAATGTATTCCTAAAAATGCCAACTAAGGTTGGTTAGGAAGTAAATGTGTTCCAAAAAATTCCAAAGTTGCTCGTTAAGAAAAAATCCACCAATTCAGGTTGGTCGGAAATAAGAAGCTATCAACTACAGTTGGTCGGAAACATTTTATGAGTATGTGAAAGCGATCAAGAAAAAAGCATTCAAAGTTCACATTCCACACTTGGGGGATTCTATTAAAAATTCAGTTGTTCATTCGGTGGCACATTCTTATAACATCATGTAGTCGAGCATCAAATTCAACTCCATAAACTCACACGGTCGGGGCCCCGACCAATCATCATTCAGGAGTTGTTTTTCTTGCTCATGAATTATTTTTGATATTGAAGTTTAGGAGGCTATTAAAATTCAGGAGGTTATTGAAATTCAGAAGGTATATTGAAGTTCAGGAGGAATATTAAAGTTCAGGAGGTATATTGAAGTTCAGGAGGCATATTCAGGAGTTACTATGCACATACTATTGAAGTTCAGAAGTCAAATTCAGCATCTACAGCACTGAGATCTTTACTACTACTGTTCCGACCAACATTGAAGAAGAAGTTGTATGAAAATGTTTCGAAGTCCACCACTAGCTTGGTACTAATCAGATTGAAGAGTTGGGTTCAAAAGCTAGTATGTTACTTGACAAAGTATTCAGAGGATCATAAATCAGAAGAATCAAGCACGTGAAGTTAGCACTCAGTTGCTCGGCAGAGGAGGCAGTTGGTCGGCTAGCAAACCAATCAACATACTTGAAGATTATGACAAGCTGAAAGCTGCATACTATGGCATGGATGCATCCAAATTCCCAGGGGTGATACATAGCACACGGAGTTCCTCAAAAGAAAGATTAGCAACCATCGATCAGCCTGCATCATATGTCGTCTAGGAGATAATGCACTTTACGTTGAACAAATCAAGAAGGTAGATCAAGAATTTCACGAGCACCGAGCAACACTGCAGAATAAATACTGCATCCTTTCAAGTAAACCATCAATCATGGAGCATTGGGGGCTTCTGTTAACGCAAAAATCCTCCATCTACGAGGACCAATCAGAAAAGGACACATGTCATCCTACATGGCAATATTCGACATCCGAGGAGAGTTGGTCGTCACCCGAGGAGAGTTGGTTTGCACCCGAGGAGAGTTAGTCGGCACCCGAGGAGCGTTGGTCGGCATAACAACCAGGAAGATCAAAGGATAACTATGCATTTAATGTGCATTAATGAAGATAACAGCGCATTTAATGAGCCTTAATGTACATTTATACTGTATTAATAGATGACAACACATAGCATACCAAGCAATTCAACAATTAGATTCATTGAATGTAGACATAAATGTCTACATACAATTAATCTCTTTATCTCCCATCACTATAAATACATTTATCCCCTTAGCCAAAAGGGAGGATATCCGAGGGAACCTAGAAACCCCATGCACAAGATACATATCCTTTCTCTCTCTACACCCTATGGTGCTATTGTAAACCCCTGGGAATAAAATAACAGTGGACGTAGGCTTTATTCATAGCCGAACCACTTTAAAAATCTTTGTCTCTCATCTGCTTGATTGGATTGCTTTCATCTATTTATCTGTGATCATAAAAATAGGATTCGGTCCAGTTTTTTGCATCAACATATGGGATTCGCAAATTTCCAATTTATAACTTATTTAATAGACACCAAATTTTTTGTCCAAATTAAATCCAACTTTACTTAAACCCTAATCATAAATCTATGTGAATAATCATGCCATCACAAAGAATCACAAATGATGGATAAATAGATTTCAGGAAAAATCCCTCTAAAGGGAAAAACCTTTTATTTCAATAAATGTTTTACAAATCGCAACTTTAAACACACTAACAGAAATCTGTAATGAATTTATCGTAGCAAACCCACATAGACCCTATCCTAGTAACCAAAAATGGACTCCCATAAGAATCCATAAGAACTGCAGCTCTCCTCAGCAAATAACACCATCGAGTATCCTCAAGTGATCGCAGTTTTCAGCGAGCAAGTCCCTCAAGAACTACTAATCCAACAATAGAGATGGAATTCCACAAGAACAAGCTTCCATATAAGTGATTTGGGTTCCACAAAAGATTCATAAAAGAATTGGGATGTTTTTATATGAATCAAATACATAAAAATTCGTAGACTTTGAAGACTAAAAGGTCTGCCAAGATTCAGTTTTGTTTTACAAAAATTCTTAAAGAAATAGGTCTCCAAAGCAGGTATTTATAGCTGAACAAAAAGCTTGAGGCAGCATAGGTCGTTCGAATGACTTCAAAAATAATCTTCATGTCATTTAAACGACATCTCATGCCGTTACTAACGTCCTTAAAAATGACCTTTAAAAACATAAAACAATACGAGTTCGTTTGAAGCAACAAAGAAAGGACCCTTATCTTGCCCTTTAAACGACATGTCATTTCATTATAAGCAGTCGTTTGAACGACTTTGACATGTATTTTGAACGACATTGTCTTGTCGTTTGAATGACAGGAGCGAGAAAATTTTATTTTAAAAATATTGCCTACAGGTCTTGAAAAATTATTTTTGACTTAGAAAAAATGCCTCCTTTTGTTTAAATCAGTTTCGAAAAGTATCCTAATATAAATGTAAACCATTTACAAAACTTGAACACATTTTATAAGAAATTGTACCTCATATAGTGTATATGTTGAAGATACTTAAAATTCTAATTCGTCGTCTTGAACAAATGATTGTGATCTTCTTTGATGACTATAGCAGTATATGACATATCATACGTAAACTACGGACAATGGAAATTATGTCCTTACAAATGTCCCCATATGTCTATGCCGGTACAAAATAAAAATATTCGAATTATCAAAACAAAAAATCCTATACAATTCTAATACCCTCTCACGCAACCCAAAAGCCGGAAAGATACTAAAAATGCAAGTCTTAAAATTCTTCAAAAATCTTCAACTTCGACATCTTCAAATTTCCAACGTTTCTTTATCATCAACAGGGTGTGCAAAATAATTATCCTCAAAATTTGTACCTACACACATGAAACCAATATATTCGTGACGTATTGAGTTTGAAATGAGATAAACATAAATCAAATATCAAATAAAAATAATAAAATCTCAAATATCCCCTATAATTTAAACTATCACTCCCCCATAATTCATAATTCTTTCTCCCCATTTTTATTTGTTCGAAATAGACAAGGAAACGAATAAAATAAACATAAGCATGGAGTGTCATGAAAAGCATAGAAAATCATCACGAAGTCAACTACGCTCATACAAGGATAAACTCAAAATCATTCACCAATTATTTTTTATTTTTCAAATTTTTTCAATAAATCAAATTTATAAAAATATCACACACCATGAATTTACACTAAGATAACCAAATTGTGAAAATAAAATGAATACGTGTGAACAAATTCGATAAGAAGATCAACGAAATCAAACATAACATATATGAATGATGAATATGGATACTCCTAACAAATGATCTCAAAATTGTCCTTAGGTGTCAAAATGTGAATTTAAATGACATCGACTCAATTTAATCAACAAATCAAAGTCTAAAATGATTTGCACACTAATAACGTCTAAAATTATATAATTCTTTTTCAAGAATTTGTCAGGACGTGCAAACCTTTTGTTTTATTTCCAACCAAACACCCTCATAAATAATAAATCTTTTATTTTTCTATTGAGGTGATCTAAATCCTAATGGCCCCTTTTTGGCATATATATCTTTTTGTTGCCTTAATTTTTTCTTTGGCTCTTTTCAAACTCTTTAGACCTTGGCTAGTTTTTCCAATGCCACACATTTTTAGGTCCAATTTAAACGGTGGCTTAAGCACAAAGGATATGTGTTCCTTTCGTAGTCCTTCCCCGTGTTCACTCATCATTTTTTTCACATTTTAAATAAATTTTCATGGGCAACGGTTCTTTCATGCACTACTTTCATTACCAAGATTTATCGCATTTGGTCCATTTTAAAGACATAATTGATATGCAAACACTTCAAACAACATATGATAGACAAGTACAATAATAAATTAAATATGTGCAAGTGTGCATTAAAGGAAATTATGAGTCAGCCATGTAGAACGTAATCTTAAATCACATCTTAATGACTCCAAATATTGTAAAGCATAAAATGAAATGATGATGCGTCTTAAATCACTATCAAATAGTCACATGGATATAGAATAATGTTATGACTTGGTCAGCCTAAATGTCCATTCATAAACGATGTAAAACGAAATACAAAAATCTTTTTGGCTTTTTCCAAAAAATTTATCAAACAAATAAAAGCTTTTTGGATTTTTCAATTTTTTTCTTAAAAAATAGAAAATCTTTTTGTATTTTTTCAAAAAAAATTCAAAAATGATATATTTTTTTGAAAAATATATAAAAAAAATAGAAAACAATAAATACAAAAATGGTACACACTAGCAGTAGACATAAAATATCGTCATAAAAATAATCATGTGCTAACAAACAAGTCTAAACCTCACCCGTTAGGTGCGGAGGTGTTTTCCAAAGGTGGTGACATCTAATGAAAAACATCCATAAAATCATGTGAAGTTTTGACTAAAAACTTATTTTGCTCTCGAATATGTAGAAACTCTCTCATGTAACCTCTCGGAGCAGGCAAACTATCATGTGTGGGTGCATGTGTGGGAACACATGGCAAAACTCAATATGACACACTACCCAACTTAAAACAAAATTCCCTAAGGTGTCCTCTCTTCTTATAATGGGTACAAACATACACGGGGCTAGGAACACCTCTCCTAAAACATCTAGGATTCACTATCCTATCAGGTAACGGATGCGTAGGTGGGTTGGTTAAAAGACATGTGGATCTATCACAAATTCGGGAACTGGCTCGCGTGTAACATGGGTAATAGACACACCATCATAACCTATTCCTAATCTCTCAATATTACCCAAAGCGGGACCGAGGATCATCTTACCAACATTCTTAGAAGTGTCCTCTATCGTGACCTTGACCTCTCGAGATCGTTAGAGATCTCTCTCGAGGTGGGACACACGGGCTTCAAGTTCACTGTTTTCCTGACCTACAATGATCAACTGTTCACTCAAATAAACCTTCAACTTCTCGAGTTGACTCGTCGACGCCTCAAATTCCCTCAAAACTTCTATCTCTCTCTCCAAATCTAACACCTTAAGACCTAATTACTTATTAAACTTCTTCGTCTTTAAGATCTCGGCGTATAAATCTCTGAACGCTTTTTAAAGTTCACTTACACCCTCTCTTTCAAAATCATCATCACTCTCACACTCACTAAAAACACTCAAATCGTCATTGGGGATCTCACATGCACAACTATCCTCATCATCGTGGGATAAACTAGGTGTTCTCATGTGACTTGACATAAAGGCGACACACATACCATGTGATGACTCATCCCCGAAATCATTCACCACTTCGTCATTATCGCTAAGAGTGGCTGGCATTGCAATTTTCTTGCACTTTCTCTTTAGCATAGTGGGATATTCAAATGCCATGTGCCATTTACCCTCGCACTCAAAATATCTCTCCTCTTCCTCTTTCTCTTTCTCACGGATCTCGTTGGCCTCTTATTTCTTTTTATTTTTCTCAAAATACTTTTTATTGGAAGAATTTATTTTTGAACATTTAAGAAACTTTTTAAAAGAATTCTCTAGAATGGCCACATCATCAATAATAAACTCTCCCTCAGACTCAGAATAACAAACTCTCCCTTTTTTTTCTTCTCTTTCTTCCTAGAAACTTCCTCACTCTTTCTCGATTGTACCTTAAGTCCAATCCCTCTATCCTTAGGCCTACCGATTTTGGGAAACATGTCGATCTCATAAGTTTGAAGGACTCCAACCAGTTCTTCCAACTTAAGCGTATCTAATATTCCCAAAGAATTTAAAATAGTGACCTTAGGTATAAAACGGGATAGAAGTGATCTCAAAATCTTTTTAACAACTCTCGTCTCGTTAATTTTCTTAACCAAATTAAAACTTTGTTGTCTATGTTCGACAACCTAGCATAAAATTCGTCAAAACACTCAGACTCAGACATCGTGATTGTCTCAAATTGGGTGGTCTGATTTTGTAACTTAGACGCCTTAACTGTGCTAGTACCCTCATGTGTTAATTGGAGGATATTCCATTCTTCTTTAGACGTGGTACACATAATAATACGATGGAACTCGTCATGGGTGACGGCTCCAAAAATTGCGCTAAGGCCACAGAAGTTAAAATTGCCCCATTTAAAATCAATATGAGTCCAATCTGACACAGGTTTAGGATTTGTGACATTATTGACGGTGACAGTGGGAGGACTTCACCCTCTTTCATACATAATCTAGACACGTTCATCAATTGCTTTTAAACCAGAATACATGCGGGCTTTCCAATAGGCATAATTTGTTCCATCAAAGACAGGCAACCGATTATATAAGTTTTCCATTGAAAAAATTGCGATATTTTTCAAAATCATATTTTTCAAAATAAATCAATATCACAAAAAAAAAATGGAAAATTAATCTCACGATAATTTAGTGAAACCTACTCTGATACCAATTTCTAAATGGGGTAAAAATATTCTGAGCTAAAGCTCTGATACTAATTTGTAAATGCGGGGTGAAATCGAATACTTATGGGATTCGCAAATTTCCAATTTAAAACTTATTTAATAGATGCCAAATTTGTTATCCAAATTTATTCCAATTTTACTTTAACCCTAATCATGCATCTATGTGAATAATCATGCCATCACAAACAATCACAAAATGCTGGATAAATAGATTTCAATAAAAATCCCCCGAAAGGGCAAAACCTTTTATTTTAATAAATGTTTTGCAAATCGCAACTTACACACACTTACAAAAATCTTCAATAAATTTACTACAGCAAACCCACATAGATCGCAGCCTAGTAACCAGCAATGGACTCCCGTAAGAACCCACAAGAACCGCAGCTCTCCTCATTAAAGAACACCCTCGAGTATCCTCAAGTGACGTTTTCGTCCGCAAGCAAGTCCCTCAAGAGCTACCAATCCAGCAGTAGGGATGGCACTCCACAATAACAAACTTCTATAGAAGTGATTTGGGTTCCACAAAAGATTCAAAAAATAATTGGGATATTTTTTTGTGAATCAAACACATAAAAACCCCTAAACTTCGAAGACTAAAAGGTCTTCCAAGATTAAATTTTGTTTTGCAAAATTATTAATCAAATAGGTCTCCAAAGCAGGTATTTATAGCTAAACAAAGAAGTTGAGGCGGCGCACGTCGTTCGAACGACTTCAAACGACATATTCATGTCATTTTAATGACATCTCATGTCGTTACTAACGATCTTAAAAATTAACTTTAAAAACACATAATAATACGGGTTCGTTCTCACGAACCTTTAAATGACATGTGATGTCGTTAGAAGCAGTCATTTGAATGACTTTGACATGTTGTTTGACCGATATTGCCTTGTCATTTGAATGACAAGAGCGAGAAAATTATAATTTAAAAAGATTGCCTACAGGTCTTTAAAAATTATTTTGACTTAGAAAAAAATGCCTCATTTTATTTAAATCAGTTTTGAAAAGTATCCTAATATAAATGTAAACCATTTACAAAACTTGAGCGCACTTTATATGAAATTGTACCTCATGTCGCACATATATTGAAGATACTTGAAATTCGAATTCATCATCTTGAAGAAATGATCGTGATATTGTTCGATGATTGTAGTGGTTTATGAGATATCCTATGTGAACTACGGACAATGGAAATTATGTCCTTATATATATATTTGCACTTATTTTAAACTGAGAGGTCACCTTAGGAAGTTTTACTACAAGTTAGGGAGAATTAAACATATACATACTCCCATGCACCGCTATAGCGAATTTTCTAGTCTTAGACAGCAAGTTGAGTTCCTACTCGCAACTTCGCAAAGCTTAATGGAATAATTTCAAAGGATGTCTATGACTTTTGAGAATGCTTCTAATACTATGACTAGAGCAAACAAAGATAAGGGAAAACAAAAGATTACCTCCACTTGGGTACATAAGAAAACAAATATCCATTTTTGTTCACATTGCTCTCGAGGTTCAAAATAATTCCCAATGGTATTTTGATAGTGGGTGATCTAGGTGCATGATTGGTGACAAGACGTATTTTACTGACCTTGTAGATCAAAAGGAAAGTAAAGTCACCTTTAGAGATGGGAGTAAGTCTAGTATTTTAGGACGTAGTTGTGTTGAGATAGCCGATTTTCCTAAACTAGATAATTTATTATACGTCGAAGGATTAAAAATAAAATTAATTAACATAAGCCGACTTTGTGATGTCAACTTTATAGTAAATTTTGATCGATATGAGTGTAACATATATAATCAATTTGGTGAACTAGTACTACAAAGAGTGGAGATCGACGATAATTGTTATGGGATCATTCCCAGATCCTACTTTGTGTGCAATAATGGCATAGTCTCTTTTATGGACATTTGGCATCAATGAATAGGTCATGTGAACTTTATAGACATTGAGTGATTAGTAGAGAAAAACCTAGTACGTAGCTTACCATCGCTTGGGATACGAACTTCCTCGGTTGATGGTCCTTGCTAACAAGGAAAATAAAGTCAATGTCCCAATCGAAAGTTAAATACTATTACCATTTCTCGTGTGTTAAAGTTTACACATATGAATCTTATGGGTCCTACTTGTACGGAGAGCTTAGTTGGTAAGAGATACATTCCCGTGATGGCCGATGACTTTTTGAGAAACTCTATCGTGGGGTTTCTTAGAGAAAACTCTGATACGGATGAGTTCCCAACAACTAATTGTTACCAACACGGTGTCACTATTATTAGGATGTGTAGTGACAACAACATTGAATTTAAAGAAGCCAGAATGGATAGATATTATGAGGGAGTGGACATCAAACACAAGTTTTCGACCGTTCATACTCCTCAACTAAATAGGATAGTTGATAGGATGAACCAGATGATATAATATATGGCTAGATCCATACTTCCTTGGAGAAAAGATATAGAGAGAACTTAGGAAAGTTCAACTCCTAGAGCTATGAAGGGATATTTTTAGGTAATTCATCATCGAGTAAGTATTATAGAGTGTTTAACCTTGAAAGCTCAAAGGTTATGGAGTTAATAAACGTCAGGAGTAGAGACGATAAGTCGCCGACATCTATTGACCCTGACCCTGAGTATGAAGATGATACACCCCCAGTGACGATCCCATCTTCCTCGTACTACTTCGATGGATGCCAATCTTAATTTAGAGGATCCACCCTCTTGGGTTCGAAAGAGTTATGACCCTTCAGCTATACTTGGTGATTCCGCACTAGGTGTCAAGACGCGTGCTCAACTTGAGAATGTGGTTAGCTACCTTTGTTACACCTCCTTAGTCGTGCCTAAGAATGTGAAAGAAGAACTCAAGGACTAGAAATAGATATCCACTATACAAGATGAGTTGCTTTAGTTTCATAAGAATGATGTCTTGGAGTTAGTCCCTCGACCTAGCGAGATAAATATGATAGGTACTAAGTGGATTTATAAGAATAAAATGGATGATAATGGCACCATAGTTTACAATAAGGCTAGGTTGTTCGCTCAAGTATACAGATAGATTGAGGGTATGGACTTTGATGAGACATTTTCTACTATTGCTAGTCTTAATTTCTCCCACTTAAAACTTGTCAAAGCATGCCATCTACGCTTCAAGTTATATCAAATAGATGTCAAAAGTTCCTTCCTTAACGACATTCTACAAGAGGAACAACCAAAGGAGTTCGAAGACCCAAAGAACTCGGGATACGTATTTTATCTCAAGAAGTACTTGTATGGTTTGACCTCGTTCTTAGTAAGAGAGGCTCACTTATTATCCCTTAGTTCGTGGCTTCAAGAGAGGGGGAATGGATAAAACATTGTTTGTAAGGAGAAAGAGTGGTGCGATCTTGGTTGCCCAAGCCTATGTGGATGACATAGTATTTCAATCCACGTGCTCTCGACCTGATCAGACATTTGAGGAGGAGATGAATAGTGAGTTTGAGATGAGCATGTTTGGTGAGCTCACATTCTTCTTAGGTCTCTAGGTGAGTCAACTTATGGATGGGATATTCATATCTCAATCCAAATATGTTAGGGACCTAGCGAAGAAGTTTGATTTAGACTCCGCTAAGCACTCACCCATACCTATGAGTACATCAATTAAGTTTATCAAAGATTCTTTAAGCAAGGACGTAGAGCAAACCCTTTATAGGAGCATGATATGTAGTCTTGTCTACTTGATCGCTAGTCGCCCCGACATTGCTTTTGGAGTTGAAGTTTGTGAGCGATACCAAGTCTCACCAAAAGAGTCTCGCATGCTCGCACTTAAACGTGTCATTAAATACATGAGTGGCACTATTTCCTATGGTATTTGGTATTCCTTTCATATTGATGAACGTTTTTCTACTTATTCGGATGTCGATTGGGATAGGGATGTTGATGGTTTTAGGAGCACCTCAAGTGGGTGTTTTTACTTTATGAGTAATCTTGTCTCTTGGTTGAGAAAGAAGAAAAACACCATATCTTTAACCACAACGGAGAACAAGTATATATCCATCGGGAGTCGTTGCACTCAACTCTTATAGATTAAGAAAATGTTGGAAGATTATGGGATTTTCCAAGGCACAATGCCTATTTCGTGTGATAATACGAGTGCAATTTACATATCCTGTAATCGAGTCCAACATTCCCTCACAAAGCACATTAAGATATGAGAGCGCATTATTCATGATCTTATAGAGGATAAGGTCGTGTCCTTGAGCTTTATGAGCACCGAACGTGAATTAGCCAATATTTTCATGAAACCTTTAGATTCAACTGGATTCGATAATCTTAGAAAGTCCTTGGGTATTTGCTCCGTTGATTGAGTTCATGTACTTTATCTATTGTAGTGTGTTTTTCATGCTAGATTGTATTTTTTTATGTATTTATATGCCTTTTCGTTTTCATATATTTTGAAAATTCCAAAAATATTTTCGATTTTTAAGAAAAAGTTTGAAAATTCCAAAAAGTTAATATTTTGATAAAAATTTTGAAAAAGACAAACGACTTTTGTATTTTCAATATTAAGATATATGGATGTGCATTTAATATATTCGGACCACCCCCACATTCCATCCATTCATGTAACTTTCTAATGGAGTTTGGAGACGTGGCTTTGTTTCTTTAGTGTGCTTAATAATGTGTGGATGGCATTTCGTTGTTCATTTATGGTTACTTTCTTCATGCTAGACTCTTTATCACCTTTATTGCACACATGCACAGAAATTTTGAACATTGTGCTTACTTATCATATGTCAAATACGGTATCTCATCTCAATTGTGTTTAATAATGAACCAAATGTAGATAGAGATAAGTTGTGCTTATAAGAACCATTGCCCAGATTTCGTTTCTCAAAAGATTATTATATATCAAGCAATGGAAGGGGGCTAGAATGGGCAAAAATTATATTTGCGTTAAAAGCCACCATTTGGAAAAGGAGCCAAAAAAATTAAAGGCACACAAAAACAGAAGTGCCAAGGCTATTTATTCTATATTCATTGATGCTTATCTACATATGAGAATTATAATATTTTTAAAAATATTTAAGAGTGAGTTCTTATATATGTGAGAATTGTAGGGTGTTATAAAGTATAAGATAAATGGGTTTTCATAATGGACTCTCTTGAAAAGCTATAAATAGTTTGGCATTATTAATTTGAGAAGCATTTAAATTCGTGACAAGTTACATGTCGAGTCAATTTCATCTTGTTAAAAAAAATTTACACTTAAGGTTGAAATTGAGTTCTTTCTTTAGAAGTATCTCATTGACTCCTTGCGCCTACGCTATGAATGCCTATATTGATTTGCCTATGTAAAATGTTCACACAATTGCATTTCGTTTTCACAATTCAGATATTTTAGTGTTATTCTGTGGTGTTACGTGTTTTGTACCTATATGTACTTTTTATACGTATACTTGTTATGCTTGAAAAAAACTGAAAAATTCAAATATAGTTGTTTGAAAGCCTTTTAGAAATTCTTTGCATATGATTAATTGATTATATTTGTAATGTTATTTATTATGGATTCGGATGATGCTTTAATACATAATTAGTTTATCATCCTTTGACTATTACGAACACAAAAAGGAAAAACAAATTGAGTGGGAGTTTTACATTTCTTTAAAACTCGTACGCCTCACGGTATTCTTTTATTTCATGTGTGTAGGTCTCTTCTTCTTTGATAATGATCTCATGGACTACACAAGATGAAGAATTTCAGTTGAAGACAAAGTCTCGAATGTCGTTCCATTTTTGAGGTTGGGAGGACATTAGATCATTATCTTAGAGGTTTTATTGTAATTTGGATTTTGGTTTTTATTTTGTACTGGAATAGCCAAATGGAGAGATTTGTAAGAGACAGATTTTATAATAGCCCATAGCTTAGGTCTATTTTCATATCCCGTTACAAATTGAAGACTACATCCACATTGGACTCATTGATTATTTGAAGATGAGTTAGTGACCGAGCATCGTGTCCGAGATTCAAATCGTTGGAATTGTCACAAACTTTTTACAAAGGTATATGATCTTGTGGTTTTGATTATTTCTCAGTCAAATTATTCTAGGATATTTATTTTACTCAAGGAATTTTTACAAAACGAATTTTAAAAATAATATTTATTTATTTTTCAGTTCGTTAGAATGAATTTTCAATCTCGTTAAAACGAGATCCTGATCTCATTTGAACAAGATCAAATCTTGTTGTAATGAAATGCTTAATTCGTTCAAGCCCTATTCTAACGAATATCTATTGAGATGGTCTCTGGTTGATAGAGCAATTATCCTTGGAAGCTCATTGGAATGTCGATCGAATGAAATAACTATTTCGTTCGAATGAGACTTCACCTTATTAGAACGAAACTAGAGTTTTCATTCAAACGAGAGTCTATTTTCATTTGAATGACTTCGTCACCTTGAAAAACATGTATTCTTATAAAAAGGATTCTTTTGATCATTTTTTCACAACTCTTTTGTCGAAAATCGTCTGCTAACTTTGCACCAAAAGTTTTCATCTTCGTATTTCATAAAAACACTTTTCTTTTCTAAATCATACATCCCTTATACGATTTGTTGAGTTTATAAAATCCAAGTGTCCGTACACTATATCAAACCCTTGTAGAGTTTACTCTACTGTTGATTTGTGGAGAGGAGGATCTATGGATAAAGAAGAAAGGATTCTGATATCCTGAAGTTGATTGATAGATACAGAGGGAAGAACTGCTTCTTGTGGCTGGTACTGGACTGTGTCAAATTTTGTAGAAGACTTGAAGACTAACGTAGTATTATGCTTAGTGGATCTCTGAGTAGTTTGTAAGTCGCCTTGTGTCTGTCAATTCTGATACAATACTGAAATCTAGGTTCTGTCCGAAAGGCATTTTTCCATAATCTTCTTTTGTTTGAGTTGGTTTGTTTGTGCGGTTTGGCATATTTAATTTGGACTCAATATTGCATGTGCACTAAATTAAATTAAGATAAAATTTGATTAAAATTACACTTTTTGGTGTTTGGCCTAATATACGAGTAATCCATACAAACTCACTTTCTCACAAATCTTTTGGATTTTTTTACTTATCAAATATATCAAGTCAACTGTTGAAACCTTATGTAAAAAACACATCCGTATTGAAATTTATAGGTTGTCATCATTATTATTCAGGTGGTGGGGTCATTCAAACATTCAATAAAATTAATTATTTTCATCATTAGAACTTGGGGTATTTTGCAATATATATTATGTATACATATACTTTGATGTACATTTATATAATTTTGTTCAAATTAATATATTATATTGTCCATAATTGTTATATTATTGATGTATTAATTTTTTTAATAAATCTTTAGTAATGATAATTATTTGAAAAAATGTTGTAATCAATGCGAAATATAGAGTAATATTTCTCGGTGCGTATTTCGCAATGCTATATAATGAATGCAAAATAATACTATTTTCACACAGAAAAATATTGGGATGTGCTATTTCGCTATGTCATTTCACATTTAAATTTTTTTATGGTCGTTAGTCATTATTTAGATACCTGTGAATATTACCATCAATTAATATAATTTTTATAATTTCTTTTCCACAAAGCAAACCAATTTCCAAAGCATGGTTTTTCTCACTCTTATATAAGTACTTAGTAGATTTATAGTAATTCAACACTTTATCTTCGGCTACTTCATTTTCATAAACCATCTCTAACTAATATTAACTACTTCAAATGGCACACATGTGTAATACCCCGTACTTTTGGCTATATTTATTTTTTGGGATTAATTAATTAAATGCGTATTAATTGGAAATTAATCCGGGTTATAAATACTAATGAGATGCGTATTGGTATTTGATTATGTGCATATATGATTATATATGAACTTGGTATTATAAAATTTGTCGTGAGATTTATATACGGCAATTTGGAAATTTTATTGAGACGCGTGGGACCGCCGCGTCACGGTATAATATTTTATTTATAAAAAGTGAATTTAAAATCTATAATCCGTATGGTCGTTTTGAGTGCGCCAACGCGTCCGGAAGGGTCGAGATAGTCAGAAAACACTAGCCGGGGGTATAGTTTGGGTCCCGGGGTAATTTTAGACCATATCGGTAACTTAAAGGGTATTTTAGTAATTTGGTATTTTTGGGTAATTAAAAGTGACGAAAATTGAGAGTTGTAATCTGATAAGGATTGACCCCAACCAACCCTTATTAACCCAACAAGCTACGGAGGTTTATTGAAATTAGGTTTCATAAGTTTCCCCAAAGCAAACCCTAGCCACCATAGCCTTTTGGAGAAGAAAGCTTGGAGAAGGAGAGAGAGAGAGAGGAATTCTGCAGAAATTCTACACCGAATCCACACCAAATTCAGAAATCAAACCAAGGCAAGTGACTTTATTTCCATTTAATTACTGAGAATGTCTTTTCCATGTTAGAAATTGATGAATTTCAACTGTTCTTGGAAGATAATGAAAACCATGTAGTTTGAGGATTAGAACTTATAAATTGTGAAGAGAATTGCATGTAGTATGATAGGTAAATGATTTCCCTTATTATAATTGTGATTAGAAGGAAAGAAAACGAATTAAATTCTGGGATTTGATGATGATATGTAGTTAGGGTTCATGTTCTTGAGATAATTGGGAAAAGTGTAGAAAGGTGTAAATTAAATTAATATTTGGATGGATTGATCCCTTAGAAACATGTTAGGATGTGACTATATATGTTTAGTATTGATGATAGACCCTAAAACGTTGTTAGGATGGACTTTGGGTGAGATTAGAAGTGTTATAAATGGTGAAAAACGATTTTTGGGAAATTCTGGGCCGAAACTGGCATCTCGTTAGAAGCAGCCCCCAGGTCGTTCGAACGAGCTCGTTCGAACGAGCTTCTAACGAGTTGACCAGTCGTTATTAACGAGTGGGGTTTTCGTTCGATATCTCGTTCGAACGAGATGTCGTTAGAAGGGTCAGTTCGTTCGAACGAACTGGGATCTCGTTCGAACAGCCTCGTTCGAACGAGACTTCTAACGACCTGACAGTCCAAACTCGTTCGAAGCCTCGTTCGAACGAGACTTCTAACGAGTTGGCAGTTTGACCCTTTTTGGACTGTTTTGACTTTTGGAGTTCCGGGAGATGGTTCAAGGGTAGAGTTAACATCCCTTTGATGATATAGTGATTGATTTGGGACTTTTAGGTTGTTGGGATTAGCAAATCATATACGAGAGTTATATTCAATGAATCATTTGGGTTGAGACGTGAGTGACTACTACGATGTGAGGATGAATTATAGCGCGTATAATTATGAACCGGAATAATATAAGTTGTGATAACTAGTTAGTACAAGAATGCGATATGTACTACGATTAAAATACGGTATTACTAAGATGTGTGTTTACTTAGTAGTAGTATATGGATTGTTTGTATGACATACCTACCATACTTGCTATCACGGGAGGTTTCGTTCGCTTAGGACCCTCTAATCCTTGTGTGCCTACGGGGGGGATATAGACTGGTACCTTGATGAACATAGGTCATAGAAAGACTTATTGTGATATTAATAAGTCCGCATGACCATGGGAGCGTAGGTATGTGCGTGACCCATGCGATGGTGACTATGTTCGCCTCCATTATTTGTGATGTTGTTATCGGTAAACTATTCCTGAGAGATTCGGAGTATGTGATCCTTATGTACGTGATGTACCGGGATGGATAGCAGAGTATGTGTGCACTACAGCTTAGATTGCGGGGTGCTTGTATAGTATATTTATGATGTGAATAATATACATTAAATTAATGGAAATCCTCATGTTAATGTTGTAAAAATATTACGGTATTGTTTCGAGTTATATAATGAGTTAACTGATAGTTATATCATTGGCATATTTAGTAACTGTGTTCACAGTAAACCTCTACTTAATTACGAGAGTTGTTATGTTATATGGAACCGATTAAATGGGTAGAACCTTTGGCAGTCTAGCTAGTTATGTTGTCAGTTAGCTAGTAATATGGGTCGATATAGATGGGTACTTACGTTAGGAGTGCACAGTTAGACGAGAGGTGAGAATATCATGCGAGTGTACGTCCTAACATGTACTTTGCATTTAATGTTTTAAATGTTTTTAAAGCACTTGCAGGTTTTTAAAATGATTTCCACTTTCGGGCTCTGACCCATTTGCTTTCAAATATATTTTCTTGTAAAACCTTTTTAGGTGCCCAGCCACAAGGACACCAAGCATAGGTACTCATTCAGGTGACGTGCTGTAGCTGGTTGTGGAAGCTACAGGGATTTGCTCATAGACGCTTCTATCTTTTGGATTCCAGAGTCACTATCTATCAGTTGTAGGGCATGTTGCCCATTCCTATTTAGAGCATTTTTTACTTTTCAGTTTTCAGACTCTAGCATGTATTGCTCAGTATTCAGTTTTAGTTATTTATTTCAGTTTACTTATCAGTTGTGGGATTTGTATTGAGGAGTTTTTCCTCCAGGTTTTATTTACATATTGTGATGGTTATTCATTCTATTTCAGTATGGTGAATGGTGTTATTTAGTTATTCATTACTCTTGTTGCATGTTAATCAGATTTAATAAAATTTGGCACTTACTTTTAAATACTAGGTGGTTAGTAATCTTTAAAATGTTTTCGACAGTGATGCTATTAACTGAGCCAACTTGGCATTTTGAATTAATTTTATAAAGGAGTAGCTACCCGGTGTTTAATTAGTCGGGGTGTCACAGGTGGTATCAGAGCATCAGGTTCTAGTGTCCTTTAGGATCTGTACGGCTATTATGTTTCCGCTACGTTTCTTGGATATAGAGCCCTATATTTTAGGACTGTTGTACTCTTATTGTGTACGTTTCGTTCTTCAGCTATATTAAGTTTATAAACCGTGAACTTATAAACTTTGTTCTTGTTTCAGATGCCTCCACGACGTGCACGACGAGTTCCCAGGAATGCTACGCCCGAACCACAGCCCGCTCCAGTTCAGGGCATGTTGAACGCCACTGAGGTTGCTGCTATAGTAGCCCAAGCGGTAAATGCTGCGATTACCGTAATTCAGCAGGCACCACCGCAGGCGCCGGTTGCCGCGCCAGTCCAGGTTAATGCATTCCCGTCTGCTTGGGAACGTGTACGTGACGCTTTTCAGAAAGCGCATCCACCAGAGTTTGCTGGAAGCTCAGATGTGGTTATCTCGAGCCAATGGAGGAAGGATATGCAGAGGCATTTGAGGATGCATGAGTGCACTGATGTTCAGAAACAGGTGCTAGCTACTTTCAAGCTAGTTGGATCTGCGCTACAGTGGTGGGAGTCTATTACCACCGCGGAGGAGAGGGATACCCTCACGATTCAGGAGTTCTGGGTGCGGTTCGACCGCAAGTACTTTCCATCCGCAGTTCATACAGAGATGAGGAGGAAGCTGATGAGTTTGAAGCAAGAGGGCAAGACAGTGGCCGAGTATGAGGCCGAGTTCACTAACCTGTTGAATATCGTTCCAGACGAGATTCCAACAGAGAAGAAGAAGATAGAGAAGTTCACTGATGGGTTGAATTGGAGGATCCGTCAGCATCTGCTAGGGAACCTATCGTTGGCCACGTATTCTGATGTGGTTAACGCTGCATTACTACACTGCCAGGACCACCGTTTTCATATGGCCGAGGGCAAGCGGTCAGGGGAGTCTAGCCATCAGGGCAGGACCGGAGGGCATGGTGCCAGCGGGGCACAATCGGGTCAGGGGCAGAGACAGACTGAGCAGGGTACCCAGCAGGGGGACAATAAGAGGTTCCGGTCAGGGAACTACAGGCAGGGACAGGGAGGTTTCCGCCAGGGCCATCAGGGTCCAAACGGCCATCAGGGCCAGCAGGGACAGAATGGGCAGCAATTTCATCAGGGCCAGCAGGGCCAAGGGAGGAATGGTAACGGCCACCAGGGCCGGGGACAGCAGGGGCAGAAGGGAGGGAACTTCCCAGGGAAGTGCTTTACTTGTGGCAAGACTGGCCATAAGAAGCAGGATTGTCCTGATAGGGGCAGGGCCCCACAGCAGCAGCAGCAGGGTGCTCGCCAGGAGCCACAGAGACCTATGTTTCCCGCCGCTCTTCCTGCACCGCCACAGATGGCAGCTTTGCCACCCATCCCAGCAGTCCCAGCTCAGCAGGGGCAGCTACAGTATGGACGTGTCTACAACGTTCACCAGGCTGCAGTTCCACAGGCACCGCCCGCGATCGAGGGTACGTTTCCTATCCATGGCACTATGGGTCGGGTGTTATTTGATACGGGTGCTACACACTGTTTTATTGCTACACACTTCGCGAAAGCTTTAGGATTGTTAGCTACGGCAGAGAGCACAGTGACGTGTGTCGACTCACCATTGGGGAGTGGGTCACTTATTTTCTTTATATGCCGGGGAGTCGGGGTAGAGGTTGGTGGTTTGGTATTGCCTGCGGACATGTTAGTGTTAGACATGCATGTTCACGATGTGATCATCGGTATGGACTGGCTCGTATCATATAGGGCCATGATTGATTGCTTCAGCGGGAGCATTGTTTTTGCCATTCCGGGGCAGGAGATGTTTATAGTGGCGATGCCTCGCCCAGAGGGAGGATCGACCGCTCATCTGTATTACATAGAGGAGGATACCTCTAAGGAGGTTGTGATTCCTTTAGATTCGATCCCGGTTGTCAGGGAGTATTCGGATGTGTTTCAGGAGATACCAGGCTTACCACCCAGTCGAGAGATAGACTTCGTTATTGATTTGCTACCGGGTACGAGACCTATAGCACGTGCACCGTACCGTATGGCTCCAGCTGTGATGCGAGAGCTACGGGATCAGATAGAGCAGCTGTTAGGGCAGGGCTTTATTCGCAGGAGTACCTCACCTTGGGGCGCTCCAGTTTTGTTTGTGAAGAAGAGGGATGGTTCACTGAGATTGTGCGTGGACTACCGAGAGTTGAATAAGGTCACGATACGGAATAAGTATCCGTTGCCTCGAATCGATGACTTATTCGACCAGTTGAGAGGAGCTTCTTTTTTCTCGAAGATTGACTTGAGGTCGGGATACCATCAGTTGCGTATCAGGGAGGAGGATGTCTCGAAGACTGCGTTCTTATCGAGATATGGTTCTTATGAATTTCGGGTTATGCCTTTCGGTTTGACCAACGCTCCAGCAGTGTTTATGGACTTGATGAACAGAGTGTTCAGGGATTTCCTAGACCAGTTTGTCATTGTCTTCATTGATGATATTCTGGTTTACTCTCAGACAGAGGAGGAGCACGCCGAGCATTTGAGGCAAGTTTTGCAGACACTTCGTCAGAACGAGCTGTATGCAAAATATGAGAAGTGCGGGTTTTGGCTGAAGGAAGTACAGTTCTTGGGTCATATTATTTCCGACCAGGGAATATCGGTTGATCCAGGGAAGGTGTCAGCGGTAAGGGAGTGGGGACAGCCCACGACACCAACGGAGATTCGTAGTTTCTTGGGTTTAGCAGGATACTACAGGAGGTTTATTCGGGGTTTCTCAGAGATAGCAGGTCCTTTGACACATCTTACTCGTAAGGGTGTGCCATATATCTGGAGTGATGCCTGTCAGTTGGCATTCGATGAGTTGAAGGACAAATTGACCTCAGCACCTGTGTTAGCATTGCCGAGACCGGGAGTTGAGTATTTGGTTTACACCGATGCGTCTTTGCAAGGGCTTGGAGGTGTGTTGCAGCAGGAGAGACAGGCCATAGCTTATGCTTCCCGTAAGCTTAAGCCTCATGAGAAGAATTACCCCACACATGATTTGGAGTTGGCGGCAGTGGTATTTGCCTTACGGATTTGGAGGCACTATCTTTTGGGGGAGAAGTTTCAGCTGTTCACGGACCACAAGTCACTGCAGTATCTGTTCACGCAGAAGGAGCTGAATATGCGGCAGCGTAGGTGGCTTGAATTTGTGAAAGACTACCAGTTCGACATACAGTACCACCCGGGTAAGGCTAACGTAGTAGCAGACGCGTTGAGCCGCAGGCCAGCAGATGAGGTAGCAGAGGTGTGGAAAGCGAAGTGGAAGGAATTGGGACACCAGGATGCAGTGGCCCGATCTTTCATGTCTGTAATGACTGTTACACCGCAGATTGTCACGAAGGTAGTACGGGCACACGCTAATGATTCGTTCTGTCAGGAACAGATAGTTCGATTACTTGCAGAGGGAGCCGAGTCCTATACCGTTAGCTCAGACGGGGGATTGCGCTTCAACGGGAGATTGGTAGTTCCGGAAGGGGAAGAATTGCGGCACGATGTTATGGCAGAGTCGCACGGCTCACGGTTCGCGGTACATCCCGGAGGGGACAAAATGTACCAAGACATGAGGCGGCAGTATTGGTGGAGCGGTATGAAGAAAGATATCGCTGAGTTTGTCTCGAAATGCGCCACTTGTCAACTTGTAAAAGTGGATCATCAGAGACCAGTAGGACTGCTACAGCCGTTGGAGGTTCCGGTGTGGATGTGGGAGAGCATATCCATGGATTTTGTCACGGGGTTGCCTACGTCGCAGAGGGGTCACGACTCCGTTTGGGTAATTGTGGACAGGTTGTCCAAGGTCGCTCACTTTTTACCCGTTAGGACTGATTACACTGCGGGACAGTATGCCCAACTCTTCATTTCAGAGATTGTGAGACTTCACGGTGTGCCCCTGAATATCGTGTCTGACAGAGACAAGATATTTGTTTCGAGGTTTTGGGAGAGTTTCCAGGAGGCCATGGGCACGGAATTGCGGTTGAGTACGGCTTATCATCCGCAGACCGATGGGCAGACAGAACGCACCAATCAGATGTTGGAGGACATGCTACGCATGTGCATTATTGACTTCGGGGGTGGATGGGAGCAGTACCTTCCACTGGTGGAGTTTGCTTACAACAACTCCTATCAGTTCACGATTGGCATGGCTCCGTTTGAGGCATTGTACGGTAGGCCTTGTCGTTCCCCAGCATGTTGGTTGGAAGTGGGGGACAACAAACTACTTGGGCCGGAAGTGATTCAGGATACTTCGGCAAGGATTGAGTTGATTCGGAGTCGCATTCGGGTAGCTCAAGACCGGCAGAAGAGTTACGCTGACGCGAAGAGGTTTTTCAGGGAGTTCCAAGTAGGGGACCAGGTTTTACTCAGGGTATCTCCTATGAAGGGGATTATGCGTTTCGGGAAGAAGGGGAAGTTGGCACCGAGGTATGTGGGGCCGTTTCCTATTATTGAGCGGATCGGACCGGTTGCGTATAGACTCGGGTTACCGGAACATTTGCATCGGATTCATGACGTGTTCCATATTTCCTCGCTGAGGAAATACCTTAGGGATGATTTGACTCATTCTCACATTTCTGTGGAGGACATCGATCTCCAGCCGGATAGCTCTTATGAGGAAGGGCCGATTGCTATTTTGGACCGAAGCGAGAGGAAACTACGGTCAAAGATAGTCCCGTTAGTACGTATTCAGTGGCGACATCACAATGTCGAGGAGTCCACATGGGAGCGCGAGGATGAGATGCGCGAGCGTTATCCAGAGCTGTTTTTAGCAGGTACTTTCTAGTTTCGAATTTCGGGACGAAATTCAGTTATTAGGGGGGAAGTATGTAATACCCCGTACTTTTGGCTATATTTATTTTTTGGGATTAATTAATTAAATGCGTATTAATTGGAAATTAATCCGGGTTATAAATACTAATGAGATGCGTATTGGTATTTGATTATGTGCATATATGATTATATATGAACTTGGTATTATAAAATTTGTCGTGAGATTTATATACGGCAATTTGGAAATTTTATTGAGACGCGTGGGACCGCCGCGTCACGGTATAATATTTTATTTATAAAAAGTGAATTTAAAATCTATAATCCGTATGGTCGTTTTGAGTGCGCCAACGCGTCCGGAAGGGTCGAGATAGTCAGAAAACACTAGCCGGGGGTATAGTTTGGGTCCCGGGGTAATTTTAGACCATATCGGTAACTTAAAGGGTATTTTAGTAATTTGGTATTTTTGGGTAATTAAAAGTGACGAAAATTGAGAGTTGTAATCTGATAAGGATTGACCCCAACCAACCCTTATTAACCCAACAAGCTACGGAGGTTTATTGAAATTAGGTTTCATAAGTTTCCCCAAAGCAAACCCTAGCCACCATAGCCTTTTGGAGAAGAAAGCTTGGAGAAGGAGAGAGAGAGAGAGGAATTCTGCAGAAATTCTACACCGAATCCACACCAAATTCAGAAATCAAACCAAGGCAAGTGACTTTATTTCCATTTAATTACTGAGAATGTCTTTTCCATGTTAGAAATTGATGAATTTCAACTGTTCTTGGAAGATAATGAAAACCCATGTAGTTTGAGGATTAGAACTTATAAATTGTGAAGAGAATTGCATGTAGTATGATAGGTAAATGATTTCCCTTATTATAATTGTGATTAGAAGGAAAGAAAACGAATTAAATTCTGGGATTTGATGATGATATGTAGTTAGGGTTCATGTTCTTGAGATAATTGGGAAAAGTGTAGAAAGGTGTAAATTAAATTAATATTTGGATGGATTGATCCCTTAGAAACATGTTAGGATGTGACTATATATGTTTAGTATTGATGATAGACCCTAAAACGTTGTTAGGATGGACTTTGGGTGAGATTAGAAGTGTTATAAATGGTGAAAAACGATTTTTGGGAAATTCTGGGCCAAAACTGGCATCTCGTTAGAAGCAGCCCCCAGGTCGTTCGAACGAGCTCGTTCGAACGAGCTTCTAACGAGTTGACCAGTCGTTATTAACGAGTGGGGTTTTCGTTCGATATCTCGTTCGAACGAGATGTCGTTAGAAGGGTCAGTTCGTTCGAACGAACTGGGATCTCGTTCGAACAGCCTCGTTCGAACGAGACTTCTAACGACCTGACAGTCCAAACTCGTTCGAAGCCTCGTTCGAACGAGACTTCTAACGAGTTGGCAGTTTGACCCTTTTTGGACTGTTTTGACTTTTGGAGTTCCGGGAGATGGTTCAAGGGTAGAGTTAACATCCCTTTGATGATATAGTGATTGATTTGGGACTTTTAGGTTGTTGGGATTAGCAAATCATATACGAGAGTTATATTCAATGAATCATTTGGGTTGAGACGTGAGTGACTACTACGATGTGAGGATGAATTATAGCGCGTATAATTATGAACCGGAATAATATAAGTTGTGATAACTAGTTAGTACAAGAATGCGATATGTACTACGATTAAAATACGGTATTACTAAGATGTGTGTTTACTTAGTAGTAGTATATGGATTGTTTGTATGACATACCTACCATACTTGCTATCACGGGAGGTTTCGTTCGCTTAGGACCCTCTAATCCTTGTGTGCCTACGGGGGGGATATAGACTGGTACCTTGATGAACATAGGTCATAGAAAGACTTATTGTGATATTAATAAGTCCGCATGACCATGGGAGCGTAGGTATGTGCGTGACCCATGCGATGGTGACTATGTTCGCCTCCATTATTTGTGATGTTGTTATCGGTAAACTATTCCTGAGAGATTCGGAGTATGTGATCCTTATGTACGTGATGTACCGGGATGGATAGCAGAGTATGTGTGCACTACAGCTTAGATTGCGGGGTGCTTGTATAGTATATTTATGATGTGAATAATATACATTAAATTAATGGAAATCCTCATGTTAATGTTGTAAAAATATTACGGTATTGTTTCGAGTTATATAATGAGTTAACTGATAGTTATATCATTGGCATATTTAGTAACTGTGTTCACAGTAAACCTCTACTTAATTACGAGAGTTGTTATGTTATATGGAACCGATTAAATGGGTAGAACCTTTGGCAGTCTAGCTAGTTATGTTGTCAGTTAGCTAGTAATATGGGTCGATATAGATGGGTACTTACGTTAGGAGTGCACAGTTAGACGAGAGGTGAGAATATCATGCGAGTGTACGTCCTAACATGTACTTTGCATTTAATGTTTTAAATGTTTTTAAAGCACTTGCAGGTTTTTAAAATGATTTCCACTTTCGGGCTCTGACCCATTTGCTTTCAAATATATTTTCTTGTAAAACCTTTTTAGGTGCCCAGCCACAAGGACACCAAGCATAGGTACTCATTCAGGTGACGTGCTGTAGCTGGTTGTGGAAGCTACAGGGATTTGCTCATAGACGCTTCTATCTTTTGGATTCCAGAGTCACTATCTATCAGTTGTAGGGCATGTTGCCCATTCCTATTTAGAGCATTTTTTACTTTTCAGTTTTCAGACTCTAGCATGTATTGCTCAGTATTCAGTTTTAGTTATTTATTTCAGTTTACTTATCAGTTGTGGGATTTGTATTGAGGAGTTTTTCCTCCAGGTTTTATTTACATATTGTGATGGTTATTCATTCTATTTCAGTATGGTGAATGGTGTTATTTAGTTATTCATTACTCTTGTTGCATGTTAATCAGATTTAATAAAATTTGGCACTTACTTTTAAATACTAGGTGGTTAGTAATCTTTAAAATGTTTTCGACAGTGATGCTATTAACTGAGCCAACTTGGCATTTTGAATTAATTTTATAAAGGAGTAGCTACCCGGTGTTTAATTAGTCGGGGTGTCACAACATGTTTGATCTTCCTGATCACATGTTAATTAAAAAAAAATAATGATCTCAATATATGATAATTTTAAGTTATTTCCTACATTAAAGAGGATTAGGGACATATATTTAAATGACAAGACACTTGATGATATTTATATGGGATATATCCCCATGAAAAATTTGGTAATAGTGAGTTGGGAGTTGTTAAAGACCGGGTTTGAAAAAGATGCTAATGGGATCAACTATGCATGGGCTTTGGCAAGGTATATGGAACCAAACCTTGGTGGAATATCCAAAATTATACTTAAAGACTTGGTTGTTCAGGGTGATTTATTTGTAAATTATGCTCTTAGTATACTATATGTTCGTACTGGAATAGATGATGAAACGAATTTTACGATCGATCTATTAGAGGTTAAGGTGTTTGATAGGAATTGAGATTTTTGGATGGAATTATTTCATCATTTTGAAAGCATTTGTGAATGTACAAGGTACTAGAATCATTACACACAGTTTTAATTTGTTTATGATATTCATGAAAAGTCTCAAGGAATTTCTTAAAGAATGAGTTTGAGTAGTTAAACTCTAATGATTACAAAATTGATTAATCCTTAAAAGTGTCAAGTGAATATTTAGAGTAATTATTATTATTTTTAAATATTTGCATGTATGCAAGTTTTTATAACTAAGCTGTTGATACCAAAATTAATATGCTGATATAGACGAATCATAAGAAGACACGTGTCAATCTACGTGGCACGATAGTAACGAGGAAGTCTAGTTCCTCGACCAAGTCCTACACACTCCGAGCAACAAGTATACACCGAGGAACACCAACACTCCGAGGAACTCATGAGCGACGAGCAACTAAGGCGGTCCGAGCTGCATCTCGGCCACAGCATTAATTGTCAGATAATCAACAGTTCAACTATTCATTGAATGCTTATCATACAGACGTATACTCTTAAAGGGCATTAATTGTTTACCCCTTCACATGTACATCCTAAGGGCTATAAATACATTGCATCACCCTCATTCAAGGGGACCGGATTTTCTTGATAGAATTACATATTGAGAACTCCAAAATACTTGGCAATAATAGAAACAGTGGACGTAGGCCATTCCTATAAGGCTGAACCACTTTAAAATTCTCTGTCTCATTTATATTTATCTGTGATTAAATAATTAGAAGCGATCTAATTTTTTACATCAACATAAGCGTTTTAATACATGCGCGCGCACACACACATAGCATTAATATGAATGTTTCAATGGAAAAATAACTAAAAATTATTATACTTTGCAACTTATTATATATTTTCAACTGTTATAACGCAATGTCAGTTCGTAATGTCAATTATTCTTTATTTTGTAATGAAATTTCGCATTTCAAATATCCTAACAGTTGTTAGAAATTGTATTCTATTAATCCCTCTAACAAGAACTAATAACATAACTGTTATTATTTTTATTTCTCAAAATGTTTTCGCGATGTCATTTCGCAGTGTTATTTGTTCTTTATTTCATAATGGAATTTCACATTTTAATCATCCAAAAATCTGTTAGTAATTGTATTATACAAATCCCTTTAATGATGACAAATAATATAACTTATTTCATTTCACAATGTGAGTTCATGATGCAATCTAAGTTCATCACTTCTTAATTGATGACAGTCACTTGCAAATTATTCAACCTCCATCTTATATGACTTTTCCAAGTCTTTGTACTTTAACTCAAGATGCTCAAGATCGGTGTTTTGCTTGTTCTTAACACTATTTATCTTTATATTGCGAGATCTATTATGATCTTCCTCAATCTGGGTTTTGACTGGGTGTACATAATATGGGTCGTCAATGTCAAAATTATGATTTTCCAACCTTTTCCAGTTTCTTATATATCACCCAATGCTCCAAGTGAATCTAATGTTGTGTTGAACCCTGTTCATAATTTGGGCTCTTTAATAATTCATTTTATCCCTTCCGACAGAACCTTAGTCATCGTTATTTACACCCTCATATCCATCACTCTCAATTCTAACATCATTGACACGATCATTAAGTTCATCACCCTCAACTTCAACTTTAATATGTTTTGGTTTTAACCATGTCATCTAAATAATTCACATTAAATTGTTTGAGTGTCTACTGAATTTAAAATAATATAATATTACAAAATATATACTCAGTTATACATCAAACTGAGAAATTATAATTTGGAATCACGAAGCAAAATTGAATTACAAAATTAACTTTGTGACTCATCATAATTTTATTTCTCAATACAAATTAAATTGTGAAACCAAATGCGAAATTGCATTGTGAAATACTATATTATAGAATCATAACATGTACTTAATGGAAAAGGAAAAGACAGGGACTTGTTTTAGTCGATTTGACTAATTTGACCTTCATTGTCCTTTAAATTGTCTGAACAAGGTTTAAGGACCACTTGATAAACTTTGGCACATCGGATGGAATTTTTGGTTTAATGACGGTCACTACACCAAAATGGTCAAATTGTCACCTTTCAGCCGGCCACCCTTGTCAAGGTCAATGACCGTGACAAAAAACACGCGTTTTGTGTCACGGTCATTGACCTTGACACGACCGTGACAAAGAATTGTCACGGTCATTGACCGTGACAAGTCCGTGACAAATTTACTTGTCACGGTCAATGACCGTGACAATTCTTTAAATACTTGTCACGGTCAATGACCTTGACACGACCGTGACAATGTTTGCAGCAAAAACCCTATACCCCTTCTTTTTTCCCTACCGCCGTTCCCTCCCTCTCTCTCTCTCTCGACGCTGCTCTCTCTCTCTCTCTCTCTCTCTACTTTTAGGTCGATTTTTTCTCTCTCTCTCTCTCTCTCTCTTCCATTTATATATATGTTTGTGTGTGTATATATGTGTGTATATATATGTGTGTATGTGTGTATATATATGTAAATAATATCCAAAAATAATATCCAAAAATGTAAATGTAAATAATATCCAAAAATGTAAATGTAAATAATATCCAAAAATAATATTCAAAAATGTAAATGTAAATAATATCCAAAAATATTGGATAACAATTTATTTTCATTCAAAATAAATAATTGATAATAGTTGGATAATAATTGATATTTTCATTCAAAATAAATATTTCATTCAAAAACATTGGATAATAATTGATATTTTCATTTAAATTGATAATAATTTTATTCATGAAATTAATTCAATTAGGTAAAACCCTAGATAATTTTTTAACAGAATTTGATAATATTATATAAAGTTTAGTAAATTCACAAAATGTTGCCAATTGTATGTTTTTAGGAATATCATTAGTTACTTTCGCGCCCAACTATGTAGAATCCATACACATGCATGTTGTTAGAAAGTCTTAAATTTAATTCTCACTTTAATTTGTAGAATCTCTGTACTTGGTTGGATTTATCCCTTTATGATAATGAAATTTATGCTCCAATTATAATTATCTCATGTCATAATTTTATTGATAAACAATAAATGTAGTTGTCACGGTCGTGGTGGGGGGAGGCGGTGGGGGTGGGGTGTGTGTGTGTGTGTGCGTAGGTGTGTGCGTGTGTGCGTGACGGGGGGGAGGGGGAGGGGTGGGGTGTGTGTATGGTGGTGTGTGGTGGGGGAGGGGGTAGTGGGGGTGTGGTGTGGTGGGGGACGGGGGTAGTGGGGGTGGGGGTGGGGTGTGGTGGGTGGGGGTGGAATTTTCTAAGTAAAAATATGATAATATTTTGTTATAATTTGTTAAAACTCAGTCATCCCATTAGTATGAATGCAAGGTTAGTGATAGTTAGAATTGTGTAAATGTTAGAAAAGTTCTAGAATTCATATGTTAAATTTAATTATACAATTAAAATACCCCAATTGTCACGGTCGTGGTGGGGGGAGGGGGTGGGGGTGGGGTGGTGGGGGTGGGGTGGGGTGGGGGTGTATGTGCGTGTGTGCGTGGCGGGGGGAGGAGGGCAAGGGGTGTGGAGGGGCAATTTTAACAATTGTATATCTTTAATTAAGAAATTGTATAGCTTTAATTGTAATTTTAATTGTATAGTTTTAGATGAAAGTAAATCAATAATTAGTGCCAATTTCATATGAAAGTAGGATTGTCCCTCATTGTAAATTACTAAATTATTAATTGTATACTTTAATTGTTAGTTTAATTGATGAAATTTTGGGTTGGTTAGGTTTAAAAGTGGCATGACGTGTGCGTGTGTGTGGTGGGGGTGGGGTAGGGGTAGGGGTGTGTGTATGTGTACTATTAACATTTTTTTTATCTGTACTGATAATATTTTTTTACAGCAAAAATGCCTCCTTCAAATATTAAGGCGAAGATGATGATGCTGTTTATGATGATGTCGTCTGGGCTCGGTGGTAGCGGATGCGACGAGGGATCCTCCGCCCCTAGGCTCCCCAAATATGGAAAATTTGGAATTACCGTCGAGAACAAGTTGGAGCTATTAGCGAGCTCCCTCGAGCTGCTAAAGACGTTCATCGGCCCGGGGTTTATGAGTTGGAAGGAGGTGCCATATGAGCTCAAGTTAACTGTTTGGGCGGCCCTACAGGTAATATATTTATATTTATATTTCAATTTCAATTTCATATTTATATTTATATTTATTCGCAACTAACATTGTATTTGTTGGACAGGAACAATTCAACTTGGATCCAAAGCTACGCGATTTCGTCTTGGAGCAGTTGAGGGAGCAACACAAGACGTGGAAGAAAAATATGCGGACACGGTACTTTGGAAAAACATGAGAGTCCATTATACAATGGCGCGGATTCGTCCCGCCCAAGGAGCCGATCTCATTGGCACAATGGCAAAAGTTCATTGACAATGAGATCGAGGATCGACAATTGGCATCTCGCCAATCGGGGAGGGAAAATCGGGCAAAAAAGACGGACGTGCACTACTCCGGCCGGAACTCTTACGCCGAGGTGGAGCATAGGATGCAGGTAAGATTTAATTTATCTATAACTACAGAAATATATTATTCTTCATTATTTTACTTTGCGGGGTCGATACTAATTTTACTTTACTTTATTTTATTTCAGGGGGTAGGGAGTGGGCCAGGGGGTAAGCCACATAGGCTCGATACTTATGTGGCTCTTCGGACGAAGAAGGGGAAGGACAAGGAGGTGTCCCCGAGCGTCGCGGCCACGATTGTAAGTAATCCGATAATAATTAATTTTTGTTAATTACGTTATAATTTTTTAGTTTACTTATTTTACTAATCATGTGATTTTTGTCGTTTCAAGCAAAGCTTAAGGAAGTGCATGAGTCGCAGTCTGATGCCGACAAGGCATCTTTGTCCACAGACACACTCAGCCAAGTGCTTGCCTCTGATCGCAAGCGGAGGACAAGGGGAGTGAGCTCGCGAGTGGCCAAATCTAGGATCATCGGATTGGAGACGAGCGACATCGGGTTGGCTCGAACGGTGGATTCACACGACGCGAAGCTGTCCCGTTTAGAGGCGATGGTTCAAGATATGTACGCATTCATGAAGCGTACGTTGGGTGGAGACCGTAAAGGGAAAGGGAAGGAGAAGGCGGTGGAGGAGGAGGTGCGGGAGGACGAGGCGCAGGATGACGAGGATGTGGACCTCGCTGCTTCATCACCGACACGTTCGTACTTCGATGATCCACTTCCCTATTTGGCGCCCTTCAACAAACCATTGTCGACACTTGGTTGGCCGAGCGTGTTCATATTGGACGTATTTGATGGCCAGCCGATAGGGTGGGGGTTGAGGGACCAGAATATCGTCGAGGGTGGAATAGTCCATGGACGTGTGCTTCAAGAGATGGAGTAAAGGGTGCTCGTCATGCATGTCATACCCGGGAAGGAGAACTCCCTATTGTGGTTGCGCGAACAATGAGGCACGACGTATATTAGTGGGTGCGTCAATTGGTATGTCGTGTGGCCTACTCACCTCCTCAGTTTTACCCAAGACATGTAGTAACATTATTTTTAAGTTTGTCCATTTTAATTATATTTGGATTATATCGCCATGTATATTATTTCTATTTTGAATATTTGGATTATATCGTCATGAATATATATTTGCATTATTTTTAGTTTGTTTGGATATATGATGTTTGGAACATGTACAATGTTACTATAACAGGTACAAATATATTGCTGGGCAGTGGCAGTGGCCATACTGCCCAGCAGATTTTTTTAAATTCTGCCCAGAATTGTCACGGTCGTTGATCGTGACAATTTTTTTAAAAAGGGTCACGGCTTTGTCACGGTTATAAACCGTGACAAACGTGTCACGGTCATTGACCGCGACACGACCGTGATACAAAACGCAAGTTTTGTGTCAAGGTCAATGACCGTGACACGACCGTGACAAAAAAAGTTGTCTCGCCTCGAAATGTCACGGTCATTGACCATGACAAGTTGGATTTTTCAAGGTCAATGACCTTGACAAATGGGCAGATGTTGATACCAAAATTAATATGCTGATGTGGATAAATCAGATGAAGACATGTGTCAATATACGTGGCACAATAGTAACGAGGAAGTTCATTTCCTCGACCAACTCATGTTCTCCCCGAGCAACGAGGATATACCGAGGAACTTCAGCACTCCGAGGTACTCTAGCGCTCCGAGGAACTCCTGAGCAACGCGCAACTAAGACGGTCCGAGCTGCATCTCGGCCGTATTATTAATTGCCAGAATGTCAACAGTTCAACTATTCATTGAATGTTCATTATCTTGACACACACGCTGCATTAAATGTATTACCCTTTCATATGTATATCATTTAATGTATCAACCCATTCATGTACAGCCTAATGGCTATAAATACCTTGTATCACCCTCATTCAAAGGGGGAGGAATTTCTGGATTGAACTTGTAATCGAGAATTCCTAAACACTCAGCAATAACATAACAGTGGACGTAGGCCATTCTTATAAGGCTGAACCACTTTAACAATCTTTGTCTCATTTTATTTATCTGTGATTGAATAATTAGAGCAATCTAATTTTATACATCAACAGATTGGCGACGTCTGTGGGAAACGACTGTTGCTATCGTTTTTCACCAAAAATCATTTATCCTCAATGGCAGATAATCCAGAATCCAGTAATCGAAATGCTGGAAATATTGGAAATCCTCCAAATCCATCTGCACCTCCAGATCTGGCTGGAATTATGACGAATCTGGCTGAAGGACAAACCGCCATGCAAGAAACAATGAGGCAACTCATTCAAACTCTTCACGGCGGTGCACCTACTCATTCAAGTCAAAGGAGTGATCGTGGGCAATCGCGATCCAGGCGTACTGAGTCATATCGTAATGAAGAATTTAATGATTTTTATTATCAACCTGGGCGAACTTCATCGATACGAGCTACGGATACAAATCAACATATCACCCTCTCTCCGGAGAGAACTAGCTCCCTGGAAAGATTAAGCAGGGCATCTCCTTTCAGTCGGTTAGGACCAAGGAGAAATATGAGTCCGCCTAGAGCCCCATCGAGAAGCTTTCGACCACCATCAGGTTTGAGAGAAGGATCAGCACAATCAAGACCAGTTACTCGTCGAGATAGATCTCAGGAAGCTACGTCAGAACAATCAATTGCTCGGACTAAACAGCCCGAGGAAGGAAATGAAGCATGGAAGGGTTCCATACAGCGATTGGAGGATAGACTTGGAGAAATGGCTAAAGAAAGGAATCCCTTACAGAGAACTTTTGTTCAAGGGACACCTTTTGTGCAGGCCATTGTGAATTTTCCTACACCATCGAAATTTAAAGCACCTGTAGTGACACCTAAATATGATGGAAAGACAGATCCTGTTCTTCATATAGAACAATACCAGGCTGCTGCCGACATATATGCTGTCCCCGACGAGATGAGGTGTAGAGCATTTTCGGGAACTCTTACCGGATCTGCACAGATATGGTACAATAATCTTCCTCGAGGTAAGATTTTGACGTTTATTCAGTTAGCCGAGTTGTTTATTGGCAATTTCTGTTTTGGAGCAAAGCCAGTAAAACGAGTAGCACACTTGTTAAGTGTTAGACAAAAGTCTGGTGAAAGTACTAGAGATTATATAACTCGTTTCAATAATGAGAAGTTGGAAGTCATAGATTACGAAGAAAAGACAGCGATCACTGCTTTGATGAGTGGATTGTTGCCTAACAAGTTATATTATACTTTGGCCAAAGATCCACCTAAAACTATGTCGGAGTTGATGGCAAAAGCAGCTAAAATCATGAATGCCGAGGAGGCTATGGCTGCGAAGAAGAATATGGATAAAGAAACCAAGGTGGAGGTTGACAAATCTAAGAAGAAAGAGCAAAAAGGTAATGGTGGTGACAAGCACTCCAAGAATAATAGGACGTCATGGGAAGTCCTGAAGAAATATGATAATTATACTCCATTGAAGATGGGTATTAATCATGTTTTAGAAGAAATCAAGAATAACGAAGAAATCAAGTGGCCAGATAAACTGAGGACCAATCCTGAATTGAGGAATAGGGCAAAATATTGCGAATTCCATAAAGATCATGGCCATACGACCAAAAATTGCATAGCCCTTCAGAACGAGATTGAAACGCTCATCCGAAGAGGAAAGTTGACAAAGTATGTAGATCGCAGAGGTGAAAGGAAGAATGATGATAGAACCAGAGATCGTTCCAGATCTCCTCGTCGGACGGAGGAGAAAAAGAAAAGAAATCATGAAGATGATCCAAATGAAGACCCCGATCTTCCAAAGAAGCCGAGACAGCCTGAACGAGAGGTATTTTCCATACGTTTTGGGTCAATTGATTGTAATGTTATAACAGGAGGAGATGCTGGAGGGGGAGACCTCACTGCAGAAAGAAAAGCCTATCTCGGAGAGGCCCAAGCCTGCTCATATATTCAACGAATAAATCTTGCCGAGGATGATCGTCCGAGGAAAGTAAATAAAGAGAAGCTAGTTATTGGTTTTTCAAAAAACGATTTGGCCGGTGTTCTTTACCCTCACGACGATCCCTTGGTGATCAAAATGAGGATGAAAGATGTGGTGATTTCAAGGGTGTTGATGGACAATGGTAGTTCGGCAGACATCATGTACTATTTATGTTTTGATAGTTTGAATTTGAAACTATCTCAATTGGAACCTTATCACAGACCCCTTCTGGGTTTTGCTGGCGAGAAAGTTTTTCCACTTGGGACGATCAAGTTGGATATATTCATTGGAACTTGGCCCGCTTGTCGAACAGAAAGAATACGCTTCTTTGTGATGGATAAGAATGTGTAGTCAGCCTACAACATCATCATGGGAAGAGTTGGTTTGAAGAAGTTCGAAGCAGTTCCATCTACAGTGCATCAATGCTTAAAATTCCCAACAAACTTCGGAGTAGGAGTTGTGAAAGGTGATCAAAAAGTAGCTCGGGAATGCTATTATTCATCTGCTGAGCAAGAGGAGCTTGAAGAATCAAGGAAAAAGACTATTACCTACCAGGTGGAGGAAGGTACAGAAATTGAAACTCTTGATCCCAGGGATGAATCCCAACTTGTAAAAGGACAGGTGGTAGAATCTACAGAGAATGTTATTCTGGACGAGGAGCACCCTGAACGAGTAACCCAGATAGGTTCGTCGTTGGATGCTTCAATAAAACAAGAGTTGATAATGTTCTTGAGAAACAGGAAGAAAACTTTCGCATGGAGTCATGAGGACATGCCAGGAATAGATCCAAATTTCTTATGTCATGAACTCAATGTGAATAAGGAGATCAAGCCCGTAAAGCAGAGAAGAAGGGTATTTAGCCCCGAGAAGAATCAAGCCATACAAGAGGAGGTCGAGAAGCTCCAGAAAGCCCAATTCATTGAAGATGTGAAATATCCGGACTGGCTAGCAAATTTGGTGATGGTAAAGAAGAAGAATAATTAATGGAGAATGTGTGTTGATTTCACTAATCTCAACATGGCATGCCCAAAAGATCATTTTCCATTGCCCATAATTGACCAACTGGTGGATGTTACCTCAGGACATGAGCTGCTCAGCTTCATGGATGCTTACTCTGGCTACAACCAGATCAAAATGAAACCTGAAGATAGGGAAAGTACTTCTTTTATTACCCCTAGGGGAACTTATTGCTATAATGTTATGCTTTTTGGTTTGAAAAATGCAGGAGCGGCTGATGAACAAGGTCTTCACCGAACAAATCAGTTGCAACATGGAAGTCTATGTCGATGATATGCTGACAAAAAGCAAGAAAGCTGCAAATCATTTAGTTGATTTAGCTCAGACATTTGATTAGCTGGATAAATACCAGATGAAACTCAACCCGACGAAGTGCACATTTGGAGTACGAGAAGGAATGTTTCTCGGATACATTGTCAACCAGCGGGGCATTGAAGCAAATCCAGATAAGATCAAAGCTCTTTTAGGGTTGCGATCTCCAACAACAAAGAAAGAAGTGCAGAGTCTTACAGGACGAGTTGCAGCGCTCAACAGATTTGTATCTCGAGCAACTGACAAATGCCTCCCATTCTTCAAAACACTTCGAAAAACTTTTGAGTGGACTGATGAATGTGAAAAGGCCTTTCAAGACTTGAAGAAATATTTGGGAGCACCTCCATTGTTGTCTAGGCCAATAACAGGAGAGAAGTTGTACTTATATCTAGCAGTATCAGAGAATGCAGTTAGCTCGGCATTAATCAGATTGGAGAATGGAGTCCAGAAACCAATTTATTACATAAGTAAAGCTTTCCGAGGTGCAGAGATCAGGTACCCAAAGTTAGAAAAATTGGCATTGGCATTAATTGAAGCAAGTAGAAGAATGAGGCCATATTTCCAGGCCCATACCATCATTGTGTATACCGACATGCCATTGAGACAAGCCCTTCACAAGCCAAAAAAATCAGGAAGACTGATGTACTGGGCGATAGAACTCGGTGAATATGATATTGTGTATGCGCCCAGATCATCATTGAAAGGGCAGGTTGTAGCAGATTTTATAGCAGAGTTTACATATCCTGATACCCCCGAGGAACAGAAGTTGCTCGCTGACCAACCTGTGGATGTTACAGGATCAACAGACATAAATCCAGACCAACTCCGGTTGGTAAAAGGACTTGTGGATGTAGAAGGATCATCAACTTCAAACTCAGACCAGCTCCGGTTGGTAAAAGAGCAAGAAGAAATGATCAACGAGGAGCGAAAGGTGTCAGGGGAGGATGAAAAGAAGCAACAAATATTTCACCGAGGAACTCTGTCAGATAAGGAATTCGAAGACGGGCTACCCATATGGAGATTATATGTAGATGGCTCATCTTGCACAGCAGGTTGCGGAGCAGGAATTGTTTTGAGCACCCCAGATGAGATTGACATGGAATATGCTTTACGATTCCAATTCAAAGCCTCTAATAATGAAGCTGAGTATGAGGCCATGATAGCAGGTCTTAATTTATCAAAGATTATGGAAGCGCAACAAGTGATGGTATTCAGTGATTCTCAATTGATTGTGAATCAGATGATGGGAACATATGCAGTTAAAGGAGAACTAATGGTCAAGTATCATGCAAAGGTGATGGAATTGTTGGCGGAATTTGATGCCATTCAGTTGATCAGAATACCCAGAATAGAAAATGCACAAGCAGACGCACTGGCCCGACTAGCATCAGCTACTCGTACCGAGCTGCGAAGAACGATACCAATTGAAGTATTGGAGAGTCGGAGCATAGATGAAGACCTGACAATGAATGTAATTACACTTGATTTAGGACCATCTTGGATGGATCCCATCGGGGCATATATTGAAGAGGGAGGATTGCCGGAGGACAAGCTCGCTGCCAAGAAATTGAAGTATAAAGCTGCTCGGTATGTGTTAACTAATGGTATTCTGTATAGACGAGGAATTATGGCAGGTTTGCAGAGATGTGTACATCCCTCCGAGGTGAAAGAATTGATTGAAGAAATCCATGAAGGGTCTTGTGGAGCTCATGTAGCAGGTCGAACGCTTTTACAAAGGGTAATGACTCAAGGATACTATTGGCCAATGATGAGGGCTGATTGTATAGCCTATGCTAAGAAATGTGACAAGTGCCAATGTTTTTCCTCTATCCGACGAACTCCACAAGCATTGTTGACACCAATAACTTCCCCTTGGCCATTCTCCATGTGGGGAATTGATTTGGTGGGACCATTGCCGATCACCCGAGGAAGATTCAAGTACCTCGTCGTCGCAGTAGACTATTTTACTAAGTGGGTAGAAGCTGAACCCCTCATCGACATGACGTACGAGAAGGTATACCAATTCGTTTGGAAGAATATCATCTGTCGATATGGTCTCCCTCATACCTTCATCACAGACCATGGAACCCAATTTGATAACGAGGAATTTGCTGCTTATTGTCATCAGTCGAACATTTTGAAGGTCCATTCAGCACCAGGCCATCCTCAAAGCAATGGACAGACTGAAGTGACGAATAGAACACTGCTAAATGGTTTGAAGAAAAGGTTAAGTGAAGCTAAAGCTAACTGGATTAACGAGCTACAATCAGTATTGTGGGCTTACCGAACAACTCCCCGAGCAGCGACTGGAGAATCACCATATATGCTGGCATTTGGAAGTGAGGCTGTAATACCTGTCGAGTTAGGTCTCCCAACGCACAGAGTGCTGAATTTTAATTCCCCAGTTAGCGACTTGATGAGAAGACTGGATTTGAACATGCTCGAGGAGGTCAGAGAAGAGGCAGCCATTAGGAATGCTGCTTATCAACAACGAACAACACTTTTCTACAACAAAAGGGTGAAGAAATGCGATTTAAAAGAAGGAGATTATGTGCTAAAGAAGGTCATTCAGAAGCACAATAAATTGGAGGCAAACTGGCATGGGCCTTATCGAGTTACAGAAGTTGTTCGACCAGGAACTTATCGAATAGCAACTCTAGAAGGAGAAGAATTCAAGAATGCTTGGAATGCTGAACACCTTCGCAAGTATTATCAGTAATGTAAAATGTAAAGCAGTTCCTTCATTATGAATAAAACGAGGATGTTTCACCATTTTCTTTCTATTGAAAGTTTTTCGGGGAATACTAGTGTTGTACACTACGCTGCTCGACAGCAAAAAGAAGACAATAGTTCGAAAGAACCAAAAAATATACTCCTTTGGTTAGGAGGCGTTCACTAGCGTGATCAACTAAGGTTGGTAAGATAACTAGTGGACAAATAGTTCGAAAGAACCAAAAAATATACTCCTTTGGTTAGGAGGCGTTCACTAGCGTGATCAACTAAGGTTGGTAAGATAACTAGTGGACAAATAGTTCGAAAGAACCAAAAAATATACTCCTTTGGTTAGGAGGCGTACACTAGCGTGACCAACTAAGGTTGGTAAGATAACTAGTGGACAGAAAGTTCGAAAGAACCAAAAATATGCTCTCATAAGCCAACAAGTTGGTCGGAAGGTAAAATCATTCCAGAAAATACAAAGAATTCCAAACTGAACCAAGTATAGTTGGTCGGTGACCAATTATACTTGGTCGACGAGGATAAATTATCGACCATGGTTGGTCGGATACATTTTAGGAAAAAGTTTACCAAGTATGGTTGGTCGGGGATAAAAACCTATCAACTGTAGTTGGTCGACAGGCTAACAACCTTGGTTGGTTGGAAACAGTTTAAACATTTTATACTCATTACTTTATTATTAAGTGATTGAGCAACATTGATACTTGTAATTTTGTTGATGAACAGCATCATATTGTTATCTTTTTAACAGATACACATACACAAATAAAAAAAAATGTTTGATAAACACAAGACAATCGCAATATTAATTTGCAAAAAGAAAATGAAAGTATTTCATTAAAAATAAATTATAGGTTACATGAATGTACTAACTATTACATTGAGATTCCTATTCTCTGGGTTTCTTGCCCTTTGCTTTTGAAACAGGCTCTTCGCCGGCAGGAGGATCTTCTAAGCAAAGAGGAGAATTGATGAAATTAACATCTCTGAGCATTCTGACGTTCATCACAGAAGGTGTATCTAAGAGATGCTCTGGATGAGATAATTCAGTCTGAGAATGAAGACTATAGTCGCCGAGATATTTCAGTACACCCAGGGCGTTCAACCACCCCTGCTTATAACCTTCATTATTGGCATGTTCAATCCGAGCATCTAAATGAACAAGGGCTTCATTGTATCCTGCCATCCAAAATTCCCTGGGCTGTTTATGGAATTGGAAGGTTAATCTATCCAATTGTTCATGAAGGCTCCTGGCAAAAACATCCTTATTATCCAGAGCAGTCTTCATCGCAGTAAGTTGATCCTCCAAGGATAGATTTTTCTTGGATATTTCAGACAGAGCTCGGTCTTTTGCGTTCAATTGGAATGCTTGAGTTTCTAACGTCGATTGAGTACGAGCTTCTTCAACATTGCGGCTAAGAGTTCTTGATCGACTCCGAGCAGCGACTGGAGAACTTTGCTCCTCGACAATATTTTGAACAGCTCTTCCTCGCCCACGAGAACCTCTTCCTTGTCCCCGAGCAGTCACAGGAATAATAGATTTTCTTAAGTTGTCCAGTTCCTGCCTTAATTTGGCATTCTCAACTTCTAAGAACGAGAAACCTTCATCGATAACTTGCACTAAAGCAGTGGAAGATGACGCTGCAGATTCTGTGCTAGCTTTTTCTGCAAATTATTGTTTTCTTGTTCCAGCAATTCAGCAATCTGCCTGCAAGCTTCAACTTCACCTTTTAAAGTTCTTTCCCTAACGTCGTATCCAGCAAGGATATTTTTATGGCCTGTTTCAGAAGAAAGTTGTTGGTATCTATTTTCATAATCCTTGTGCAACAAAGCCATTAATTCATTGTGCTGACCTTGGAGATCTTCTAAGGAACAATGAAGTTCCTCGATCAATTCATAGTAAGCCACACTGTTGGCCACAGCTCGGTCGAGTAAATCCTTCAAGTACCGATAAGCCTCAATTACTTGTTCTGAGGCATCATGACCAAGGATGTCAGCTATTTCTGATGTACTAAGATCTGTATGACCAGCCTTATAATATTCATGACATTACTGCATCAGCTTTGTATCATGTGTAGATATCAGTTCCATTCTAGCAACAAACTAAGGATGAGAAAAAGACAACAATCAACAAAAACAAATCATCAACAACAGAGATGAACGAAGATGTATTTTATTAGATCATCAAAAGATTACATTGTTTGATTACAAGTGATAATAAAAGATAGAAATGATACCGAACAACTTCACACCTTTTTCTTGTCTCCCAAGACTTTCTCGGGAGGCTGGGACGAGGAGCTTGGTTGCTCGGAGGTGATAGCAACTTGAACAGCAAGAGTTGAAATTTTGCCAGGAGGAGGAGGCATGGAAGAAATGTCCTCGTTGGCAGCAGGAAGAGAGGCAGGGACTTGATCACCTATAGCCATAGAAGATTCATCAGAGGCAGGCTCATCTTCTTCTTATTCCACAATTGGTGGAGGAGGACCAGGGAGGTGCAATTGGAATAGATCAGAATCATCCTTGACCTTCAATTCCTGTAAGGCAGCTACCCAGCCATCTCGGAAGTATTTCAACTTCCCATATTGGACTTGGGATGTCATCGCAGCAATTCCCTTATCCCATCCTTTTTCCCAGCCAGCGCTGAAGGATTTTTTAATGGCAAGTTTTCTTTTTAGCTTCTTCGAGGAGAGCTTCACATCCAATTCTTCCTTTTGGACCTTGATATCTTACAGGGCGGACAACTTTTCCTCTTCCTTCTTCAACTTATCTTCAAGCTCTACCAAGTTCTTGAGCTTGACATCATACTTCTGATGTTCGACCTCTAAACCTTTTAGTTTATCCTCCAAACTCTTGGAGATCTCAGCCATCTTCACCTTCTCGGCCTCAACTGCAGACAACTTTTTCTCCCAAACAGCCTTATCCTCACTATACTGTTGGCGAGATTCTTTCAAGGATTGGGTCAAACCCAGCAGAGCATCCTCTACACCTGACGAGGAGCTTGAAGCTTTAATAGCTTCATCTTTATTCACGATATTATTGAAACAGTTCACCAGCTGAAAGATGAGAAAAACAGTAAAGTCAATACAAAATGCAAGCATTCAGAGAAAGAAAGAAAACCCAGAGTATGAGAAATTTACCGAAGCAAGGTGACGAGTAGCTAGGGATGTCAGCATATCCCTGGAAATATTTTCATCAATTCCTTGGACCTCGGGTATGATCCAAGTTTTTACCGAGCTCATTGCAGAGCTCGGAGGAATGATGGTTGGAACACCAACAACACCAGATGGTGGGGAAGAGGCAGTTTCAGCCAAATTGACTGAGGATGATTTCCTCAATCTTCTCAAAGGGACTTCAGCAGCTTCAACCAAGGAAGAACTCTTGGTCGGAGAGATGGTAATCACTTCCATAGGAGCAACTTTCTTGCTCGGAGCCACTGGGGGCTTCTCGGCAGCTTTAGAGGGTGCAGCATCCACTTTCTTAGTCCCCTCTGGGACATCAGTTTTGCTTTTCTTAGCCCCAACAGCAGAAGTAATGTCATCAAAGAGAGCAGGAGGAGCTCTTTTCTTACCCATTCTTTGACTTAAAGGAAGATGAGAATCTGAAGAAGAATCTTCTGGAGTTGAAGTTGGTTCAACAGGGCGAGCAGTATAAGAGGTTGTGTAACTCTTATACTGTAGCAGATATGAGGCAGACCTGATGTGTTCGTCTGCAACGTTCTTATGCAAACCCTAGATAAGTTTCAGATGCTTAATATTAACCTCTGATTCTTTTGGAGTTTTTCTTTTACTATCAACTGCAAACAAACACATAATGAAATATCAGTCATACATTTTGTCAAACATGATAAAAGCATAACTTCATAAGTAAAATAAAATGAAAAATAAACCTATCCCATTGCCATATGGGGGGCATCTGGGACCGTTGTATACTCCATCTCCAACTAAAGGGGCATATTGCCAATTTTTAATAACCAACCCATGTTCAAAATAATCTCTATTTGAGTCAGGGAGGTTAACTACAAGAGCCCTATTCAGAAACCTAGTTTTTAAATAATAAATATTATCTAGAGTGGCCCATTTATAGCAATACATAATTTCAGGGATCCCTATACGAGTCCCATGAGTTAGATTTAATTTGTGCACCCCATTAATTATTCTCCATGAATTGGGGGCTATTTTTGCAGGGACAATATCAAAATACTGACAAAACTCAAGACACAATGGGTTTGGTGGAAAGGAAAAACCACATTCAGCAATGAAAAGACTGGGGAACCAATGTCCCTCAGCCAATCGAAAATAATCTAAAGGCTCAGAAAGAACCTCCAGAGTTACCCAGGAAGGAATGGAAAAATCGGAGCGAAACTTCTCAACAGACTCCACAATATAAACCATACTGAATAAAAGAGATATAGAAGAAAGGAAGAAAATCTTACAGGAAGAAAGGAGGTATGTTGACAACGAACGAAAACTAGGATGAACGCACAAGAGAGAAGGAGAAAATAGAAAGCTTGAATGCAGGAAATTGGAAAAAGAAGAAGACGGTATGGTTATCTAAGAAGTTTAAATACTTTGCCTTGGGAAGCGGCGAATGAAATGATTACAAAAAAGAAACTATTGAACTTCCGCCGGCTAAAAGGACAAAAAGGGCACTAAGATCGAAGCGCTCTTAAAAGTTCGAAAAAAGGCGGATTCGTTGAATTTGGGAATGAATTTAAATACGATGCTCCTAAAACCCAGGAAGATCATTCAATATTGCCATAAATCGAGAAAGAATGTTCCATACTCCTCAAAGTTCGAAATATGAAACATTGGGGGCTTCTGTTGATACCAAAATTAATATGCTGATGTGGATAAATCAGACGAAGACACGTGTCAATATACGTGGCACAATAGTAACGAGGAAGTTCATTTCCTCGACCAACTCATGTTCTCCCGGAGAAACGAGGATATACCGAGGAACTTCAGCACTCCGAGGTACTCTAGCGCTCTGAGGAACTCCTGAGCAACGCGCAACTAAGGCGGTCCGAGCTGCATCTCGGCCGTATTATTAATTGCCAGAATGTCAACAGTTCAACTATTAATTGAATGTTCATTATCTTGACACACACGCTGCATTAAATGTATTACCCTTTCATATGTATATCATTTAATGTATCAACCCATTCATGTACAGCCTAATGGCTATAAATACCTTGTATCACCCTCATTCAAAGGGGGAGGAATTTCTGGATTGAACTTGTAATCGAGAATTCCTAAACACTCAGCAATAACATAACAGTGGACGTAGGCCATTCTTATAAGGCTGAACCACTTTAAAAATCTTTGTCTCATTTTATTTATCTGTGATTGAATAATTAGAGCGATCTAATTTTATACATCAACAGCAGATTTGGTGTAGTGAGTAGTTTTCTCACATGACCAGTACTGAATGGAAAAAACATTATTGGTACTATAATATTTTACAAATATTACATATATAATAATTAGGCATAATTATATACCATAAGAGCATGTAAGAATCATTTGACTCTCTAGGGTGGTTATGCTTAGAGGAAACTAACACCAACATAAATGTAGTCATCTCCTTCTTTGCCACCTTGAAATTTTTCATACTGTTAAGATTAGATACATAACCAACAAAACCATATCCAGTTATTATTCCAAAAGTTTCGAATAGTGCAGTTGATATGATTTAAACTATTAATAACCTTTCCACATCATCGATTTTAACTAGTTATATGGAATTGATAGGTTCTTTGATTTTCTTCTAGATGTTTGGTTGTGTCATTATTTTATCACTATAAAAAACTATTCACGAAATTATTATCTTTCGGCTTTGATCTGTGCTTGCATTCTTCTATACAGATTTTCCCATATTCAATTCAAAATATCTCTCGCTGTAGAAGGGGCTTATCTATAAGGATCATATCTCAAAGCCAATTTACTTTAATAGGGTCAAGAAGGTGTCCATTGGTTGCCTCAAATAGGAGGTTGATCCAAACACTTAAAGGATTAAGACTGAACGAGCGGAAGAAGCTGAAGGTCTAACCGAAGGGGCTTGAGTTCAAATTTATCGAATAAATAACTCACCCAAGAGAGCACATTGCGAGAAACCAGGAGCTTTCACGATAAATTACCTCATAATATGTAAAGTTCCACTGACGTAGAATGCACAAACTAACACAAAGGAATATTCCCATTAGCATATGATCCCATGCTGACGAAGTTTATATAATGCATTGGATAGTGTGGCCAGCACATTTTATTAGAATAATACATCAATCCATGTTTTAAGATTACTTTATGTCATGCTTACTCAATTTTCCCCCACTAGATGTTTGGGTGAGATTTACTAGGAGGGACATCATCAGACAGGGAACAGGGGATCAAGGTTCATTGGAATGAAGACAGGCTATATAAATCACTTATTCTTATTAAAAGAGGACACGAAAAATGTGACAACCCGAATATAATTATGATAAATTATATTTAAATCATGATTAGCTTGTGTGATATTGATAATATGTTATTAGTATAAATAATGTTAATTCATTATGTTTAGTCTAATCCTACCTTCATAAAACATGAAATATCGAATTAGTTACAAATGTGAAATTTTAAAGTTTTCGATAGGAATGTTCCTGTTGGTGGCTAGTTTTGACCTTTATGACATAATAATGAACATGAGGTGCAAACTAGATATTTGTAGATATATGAGTTAGGTTGATAACAAAATAAACGGTTCATCGAACGGACATCCGAGTGGAAAGATATTGTCTTTTTACGAACAGGGGCTAAAGTAGTCATTTAAACTTAAATGATATTTTATTTTATATGATGCCACATGTTATAAATTGATTGGTTGGAGGTGGAGGTTGTCTTGGACGACTTAAACCCTTGATATATCCTCCTTTCTTCAGCAAACTCAGTTTGGGAGAGTTTTAAGTTGAGGAAAAACAATTGTGAGGGTTAGGAAGAAGAAAGTGAGGAGAAACATTCAAAAAAATTCATAGAAAATTACGTAAAAGCCCCTAAGGTAATTCCAACCATGAATCTTGTTATTTTCTTTCATTTATGATTTATTTGATATAAATCCTTGATTGTTTATTGACCTTTAATGATTAGGTGCATATTTATGGATATATGCAAGTTTAAGTTAAGTTGAATGTACAAAACCCTAAAATTGCTTTGTTTAGAAACTTTATTTATTCAAACTTCCATATATTTTTGTATACTTACTGGAATTGATTGATTCCAATTGGATATTAACCTGGACTCATATATGTATGACATATCCAAAAATCATGTGAAAATACCAAGAAATGAGTCTTTAGTGAGAATTTGAATTTCGGGTATGAAATCTTCCCTAAGGGTGAAAGTATGCCCGCCATGTGTTCGGTGTTTTGCTTGACATAGCAAACGAACCTTAAAAATTATGAAACTTTAATTTTATATTGTTCAATATGTTTAATGTTGTTGGATTAAATATCATAGAAATTTATGATGTATAAAAATTATGAAAAATCCTGGAAGTTGAATGAACGATAAAAGAGCCTATAGGGCAGATTTGTTATGTGGTAAAGAAATGGGCATATCTTGCCCTAGGAAAATTGAAATATCGCACCGTCTTTTGTATTGGAATCCTAATATGATAAGGATTGAATTAACAAGAATAAATGAATGTATATTTGGTCTATGATTTGGATATGTTAAATATATTAACATGGATTTGGATGGAACTTCACTTGTGATAAATGATTTGAATGGAATCATGTGATGCTTATAGATTGAATTATGTTTAAATCATTCTTTAGATTATTGATATTATTATGATGATACTAATATTTTAAGAATGATAGGAAGGGAAGAAGAGATGATTGAACAAGTACCAGATAAAGGCAAGGGAAAATCCAATTAAACTATCAAGGTGAGTGTACTTATGATTTGTTTCATATATAAATATGAATATAGCACTAAGAGCAGGATTTGTTTGAATACTTCGGTATTCAGGATTTGTTTGAATATTAAAATATAAAGGATTTGTTTGGGTCTCATGATCAAGGATTGGTTTGAATACTTCGGTATTCAGGATTTGTTTGGATATTAAAATATCCAGGATTTGTTTGGGTCTCATGATCCAGGATTGGTTTGAATACTTCGGTATTCAGGATTTGTTTGGATATTAAAATATCCAGGATTTGTTTGGTCTTATGATCCAGGATTTGTTATTGCTAATGGGAAGAATTATTTGGTTCTTATGATCCAGGATTTGTTATTGCCAATGGGCAGAATTATTTGGATCTTATAATCCATGATTTGTTATTGCCAATGGGCAGAATTATTTGGATCTTATGATCCAGGATTTGTTATTGCCAATGGGCAGAATTATTTGGATCTTATGATCCATGATTTGTTATTTCCAATGGGCAGGATTGTTCGAATTTTATATCTACATATTCGATATAAAATTGTTATTCTGTTGCAGGGAAGGAGTACCTCACTAAGCTTAATGCTTACAGTTTATATTTTAACAATTTCAGGTTCGTACGCTGCCAGCTAGGATACCATATGACCGGTAACTTTGAGAGTTGCACCGTTGGAGAGAGATAGGGTTTAAAAATGGGGATTTTATCGTTGTCACACTGAAGATTTTAATATACTCACACATTGTATATATTGATTTAGTATGGATTGAGTTGATCATAGTTAATCACAGTATTATATGTCCGCTTAATTACGATTCTGATATTGAATTTTATGGTATAAGAATAATATTATGTTCATTATGCACATTATGTAGGAAAATATTGATTAATGAATCATATTTTCAATGGGCTCAAGATTATGATTTAATTATTCCAATAACAAATGATTAGTATGGATATTGGGTTTGGGGTGTGACAAAAAAAGTGGGGTTAAGAAGAGAAAAGACACAGAGAATGCGAGTTTGAAGAGATTGGGGATAGGCATCAAGATACTTGAAGACATTCCAAAATAGTTCTAAATACTGTAAACACTTTAGGAGATTGAAAGATTGATTGAGAATTAAGAACTTGTAATATTTATTTTCATTCTAAGTGAAATACAACCCTAGCTCCGGTGGACATAGCCCATGTTGTGTGAACCACGTTACTTAGTTTGTTCATTGCAATTGATTTACTCCTTAAAGCATATTCCCTACTCATTATTGAACTTGTTGATTATCACTCTTGCAAAACGTCTTTTTCAATTTACCATATATAAGATTTACACCTCAGTTAATTACAAACACCCAGGTGATAAGAAAAATTAACACTTCCTCTTATTATCTAAAGAGAAGTGCTCTCTTACATTTGGCGACTCTATTGGTGGTATTCTTTTAGAAATGGTGAATGAGAACATAAATCGTACTCTAGAATTCAGCGATGCTCAACATAAGGAAAAGAAATTCATTGTCATGCCTATTACCGAGGTCCCTCGGGTAACTATTTCTATTGAAACGTTACGGGGGCAAGTTTTTATGAGCTCCTTTTGGGTCCCAACCAAATGACTAACCTCATGGACAAGTTTATGGAGTTCCTTCAAAGCCAGCAAGGAATGACATGTTCAGTTCCATGATGAATCCTAGTTCCTTTGTTACATCAACGGCGTAACTCTACGCTCCTCTAATAGGAACTCCCATTACTTTGTTTGGCCTAGTTGTTCCATACATGGTCATTCCTGCTCTAATGACAACGACAACCGTTGAAGCTCCAATTATTATCACACCTCTACCTGTGCTCACTATACCACAGGCTAAAACGGTTGAAATAATTATCCTACTTTTTTTAACCATTGAATAGGTCAAGAAGGAGATGATGAAGATGTTGGAATCATCCTCATAAACATTTAGTAAGGAAGCTTCTATTTATAATGATTTTTGCACTCCTTATCCCGAAAAGTACAACAATGAACCTTACTATGAGGGGTACATTCCTCTTATCCTTGAAAAGTTCAATGGGAAAGAAAGCAACCCAAATGATAATTTGAAAAGGTTTGTGAGTGTTTAGGTGTTCATTGCAATAATAAAAAGTTGCATTTAAGGGAGATTTCAAAATCCCTCACTGGGAAAGCTTATATATGGTACTCTCACTTGGCCCCAAGAAGTTAGCTATACAGGAGGATATGCATGTCCAATTCCTCCAGAAGTTCTTCTTAGTAGATGACAAGTTTATTGTAGCTTATCTTGCTCAAAAAAACCAAAGGCTATGTAAGGAGTTAATGCCTTACATCAAGAGATTTAAAGAAAGATATCTAGATGTACGAGAAGCTGCAATGGAGAAGAAACTCCTTCAAATTTATGCAGAAGATTTGTTACCAGATTTTATTTGTCATTTGATAAATGAAACCAAAAAAGTCAATTTTAAAGCCTTCACAACGAACAATTCAAAATATAACATTGATCATTCGACCCCTACCATCTATGACCAATATGGCATGGAAGCAGTCAGTAAATCAAGCGGTTAGAGGGACCTCGCTTCCACGAGTTAACTATGAGAATGGTGTTAGAGAAGGGGTAACACTGAGAAGAATAAAAATAATAAAAGAAAGTTTGATCATTAGGATCCACCCTCATTCCCTTGTAGTGTTGAAGAAGCAATGAGTTGCTATAATACAATGGTGGGTGATGGAGTGTTTTTTTTACCCACAAATGCTCCCCCTTTTGCTCCAGCGATAGACGTGAAAGATGCCCAAACTATTGCCAAAACCATTAGCCCATTGGTCATCCCAGGGTTTCATGATTTACCTTGATGAAGATCATAAATAAAAATTTAGTGGCAGACACTATGAAGATCCCTCAATGCAACATTAATAACAACCCATTGCCAGCTCATGGAGTACATATTGTTGTTGTATTTGACGAGGAAGCTTAACATCGAACGAGAGGTGGATAAATCTTCACAGATATTTATAATAGTTATTTGCACAAAATAGCTAATATGGTCATTGCGTACAATAAACCAAGTGGTAGAGATAGCGAGCAAGCTTTTCAGGCAGAGGAATATGAGGTGGATCCAAGCTTGGAGTACAAAGTTGTATCAAAATCACCAAAGTTTTTATGGTTCTTTAATCAGGTTGGGATGCCTCCAGAAAGAAGGTTGGAAATAACTCAAGATATTTTGGACATAACCAATAAGAATGTTATTCCATCATTGATATGGAAGGGACCTATGACCAAATTGATCAGGAGGTTTATGTCTGAGATCACCTTCTCAAGTGCTAATGGATAAGTAAGGTTCCCTCACTATAGACCTTTTTATATAACAGTGAATATCAATGGAACAAGCTTCTCTAGAGCTCTGATGTATGGAGGTTCTTCAATGAACATCAGGCCAATTAGCTCATTTTATATCGATAATATGTCAGAGACAAAGTCAGTTGCAATACCACTTTCAATATCAAGTTATGATAACCAAAATTCCAAGTCCATTGGCTATGTGAACGTTAAAATAACAATGGATAATCTTATACCACACATTAAATTCCACATGATTGAGTCAACCACCTCATACAATTTATTGATTGGGAGAGTTTGAATGCACAACTCTGGCTTAGTTCCTTCAATATACTATCAATGTGCAAAGGCCAATGTCAAAGGAATGAAGATTGTGATACGAGATACTAAAAAGCCTTTACAAAGGATGAGTCACACTTAGTGTATGATGTCTTATACACTGAGCTAAATGAGGAAGCAGTTTCCACATAAGGCGTATTGAAGTGCTGAGAGTACCCTCTATCGAAGACAGGTTGGGACCCTTGATACATCAAGAGGAATAATTCAAAGAAGCTATAAAAGTTAGAGTAGAATATAGGTTAATCATGAAACTCATTTTCTCTTTCAATAACTTATAAATAGAATGAGGCCGTGTATACATCCAATGGAGAAAAAGGTGAAGCGATAGAGTGCGCTAAACCGAAAAAATAGGCCAGCGCTGGGGAAAGTGGAAAACTGAAGGAAAAGGAAGGCACCACTAGCTTCTTAGAGACAACACAATAAGGTGGTAATCAATGATGGAAGACCCTAAGGAAGTTGATCTGGAGTGTGAAATTTTTTTTATTAATAGTTAAGGACAATGTCTTATCATTCACAATTCAAACATTCAAGAGTATGCGAAAGAGACGAAAAATGAGCCCAAATGAATGCAAGATCATCCAAAAGTCCAAGAGTTAAAAAAATGGATTTGGACGAGGAAGGCGAAGAAACAAGGACAGTTTTTATTTCGAAAGACTTGGAAGACGCGAAGAAACTGGAGATGATCAAGGTCAATCACGAATTCAAAGATGTTTTTGCATAAAAGTACATGGAGATAACCGGGTTAGATCAAGACGTGAGTCACCATAAATTTAATATCTTACCTTTAGCAACTCTAATTAAGCAGTCAACCAGAATATGCTAGCCTGAGTTGGACCTTAAAATCAAGGCCAATGTGGAACGGTTGTTGGTAGTGGGATTTATTAAGCCAATTCAACATCCAATTTGGATTTCCAGCATTGTGACGGTGAGGAAGAAAGATAAAGTACAAATTCGCATATGTGTTGACTTTAGAGATCTTAATATAGCTTGGCCCAAAGATTAGTTCCCTAAATATTCAATTGATAGCTTGATCGATTCAACAGCTGGTCATGAGATGTATAACTTTATGGATGGCTATGTGGGCAACCAGATCAATAAGGAACCAAATAATGCGGAGATGATGGATTTCATAACTCCTTTAGGCAACTTCATATACAATGTAATGACTTTTGATCTAAAAAATGAGGAGGAGCCTTTTTAGAGGACAATGATGGCATTTTTCACGACCTTTTTCATGACATGATGGAATTTTACGTGGATGATTTAGTCATCAAAGCAAAGAAAGAGGATTCTCATTTGAGTGATTAAGAAGAGTGTTCAATAGATGCGGAAAGTACAAGCTAAAGATGAACCCACTCAAGTGTGCCTTTGGGGTAAGTGGTGGAAAGTTCTTGGGTTTTATGGTTTATTGGCAAGGAGTACAAATGGATAAAATTAATCAGAAAGACATTCTTTATATGCCCCCTCCAAAGACATAAAAAGAGATGAAAACTCTCCTACGAAAGATTTTCTACCTAAGGAAATTTGGTTCAGGTTTGTCTAAGATCACCCACCCACTGATGGAGTTGTTACACAAGATTATGATGTTCAAATGGGAGGAACTACACCAAGAATCTTTTGAAAAGATTAAGAAATTGCTCACTTCTCCTCAAACAATGATTCCACCTAAGGCAGGAGTGCCTTTGTTGATTTTTCCAACCTTTACCACAAGTTTCATCGGTGCTTTGTTAGCACAGTATGTTAATGAACTAGAAAGACCGATCCACTGCCTCAGTAGGATCATCCATGGCCCTGAGGAATGATATACTAATGTGGATATACATTATTTGGCTTTTGTTATTGTGGGTCAAAAACTTAGGCATTATATGTTGTGTTTCACTATTAATATAGTGAAAAAATGCAATCCATTCAAGTTTCTGCTCGCACGAACTATCTTGGTTGGAAGAACCGCAAGGTGATTCCTCATTCTGTCATAATATGATCTGAAGTGTTTGGTCCCTCGTGCAATCAAAAGCTAAGCCATCACAGATTTATTGACTATTTTTCATTCGGGACTGTTGGAGCCTCCTCATGAAGATTTACATAGTGATAATTTGGAATCTTTGTGTGCCCCGATAAGTACTTAGGCAAGGATGGTCATAAATAAAAATTCAATTTTTAATTTTTTAAAGATCAAAACTTTAAACAGATTAAACTCAATAAAACTCTGTTCATCAAATTAAATCGTTTGTTATGAAGAAACATTTTACCCAATTTAACTTTTTAACCTAAAATATATATATATATATATATATATATAGGGGATAAGCATATAAAATAAATAAATCATCCACAACACGCCGATGTACAAGGAAAAACACAAAGGGAAAAATCTCAGACGGCCCAGCCAAAGAGATCACTATGATATGGTTTTACAAGGACTATACTTGACACGAAAAACACGACATGATGTGTATCCAACTTTAAAATTTGGCCGCCACATCTTCATCAAACCTATCATAGGCTTACGATATCGATAGTACAAAGTCAAAATTATAATTCAAATGTTTTTTTCCATAAATAAGACAATTACTAACAAATTGACTCAATTGGAAAACTACCCTTACACCTTTGAGTCTGCCATGTTAGCAAAAGAGTACCCCCTCAAAAGAAGACTTTTCTGATATTATCAATGCAGTCCTACCTCCTTCTGTGGTATGATTTCCAGTATATATTTGTGTGTTTTTCATGTGATGACTATGATTCCAAGGATGGATTAGAACTCACACCTAATAATGATAACACCGTGGATTTAAAATGCTAAAAACTCTTTACAAAAACTTTACTAAAGTCAAAATAAGCATGTGTCTCCCAACGAGGATGGCACGATAACAATAAACTTGAGCACTCCCCAACACTCCGAAGAGTTACAAATATGATATTCTCTAGATGAGAACAAATAAAAGGAGAACACAATTATCCTCGCCAAATTTGTAGACGTATTCTCCTGGTCATACGTCAACATGCCCGACATCGACCCAACTATCATCATGCATGAGATACCCACTATCCTTAACATGAAACCAATAAATCAAAGACTCTGTAAGCTAATAGCTCGATGGTCTCAAAAAGTAAAGGTAGAAGTGGAGAAATAGCTCAGTTATGGATTCATATGAATAGTAGGAGTTCCCACTTGGTTAAACAGTATAGTGCTCGTGCCTAAAGCCAATAACATGGTCCAAATGTGTATAAATTACATATAAATCAATCGAGATTGTCCTAAGGATGAGTTTCCTCTACCACATATCAATATATGGGTATAAAATATGGCAATCAATACACTCAAGTCCTTTATTGATGGGAACGCAGGTTACAACCAAATAAAAAATGCATCCCAATCACTAAGAAAAAATCAGGTTCATTACACCATAGGGAACATATTGTTATACAATTATTCCCTTCGATCTTAAGAATGATGATGTAACTTAACAAAGAGCATCCACATCCATCCAGTACGACCTCATACACACGGAAGTGAAAGTCTATGTGGATAACATGATCATCAAGTCCAAAACTACGAAGGATGCGTTTCGGCACTCCAAAAATTCTTTTGAAGATTACAGCTCTTCAAAATGAGTCCAGCCCCTTGTAAATGTGTCTTTAGAGTCACTTGATGGAAAGTCATTAGGTATATTATCAACAAAGATAGACCCCTCAAGGTCAAAGACATACGGGAGATGCCACCACACAAAATGGAGAAAAAGGTCAGATGGTTCCTAGCCCAAATAAAACTCATAAGTTGGTTTATCATCCATCTCAACACCATTTGTAAAACCATCTACAAATAATCAAAAAATAATTGCCCAAATAATGGAATTCTCAATGCCAGGAATCATTTGAGATGATACAGGAGTACCTTACTCACCCATTGGTGTTAGTTCCTCCCCAACCAAAATAACCTCTCATACTCTACGTGATAATAATCGACACAACAGTCGGAGCCATGTTAGCCCAATATGTAAAAAGTTCCCAGAAGGAATATGCCATATAGGACGTCGGCAAAAAGCTAATATCATATGAGCTCAAATATACCGCCTTAGAAAAGTCTTATTTATCTCTCATATGGATCACTTATAAACTCCATTATTACATGATGTCCTTTATTAAATGACTCATCTTTAGGATGGATCCCCTGAAATACCTGTTTGAGAAAAATGCTCTTTCCAGCCAAATGGACACTAATGTTATCCGAATTTGAGATTAAGTATGTCATGCAGAAGTCCACCAAACGGAGAGACATCTCCAACTTATCGCAGGGCAACCCCAGTGAAATGAGGAATAGAAAATGAGTTAAAATTCCCCAACGAGTAACTCTTCGCCCTAAATAATATGGAAACTTGGGAACTCTACTTTAACAGGTCTTCCAATAAAAGAGGAATCGTCATCATAATGCTTCTTATATTTTTTTACTCATGACTACTCACCACGGCCATCAAACTCACCTAAGAATACACGAACAACATAAAAAAATATGAGGCTTGCATCACGGGCCTTAAAATTTCTTTGAACATGGAGATCACCGACCTAAACACCTACGAAGACTGAATCCTAGTCATCAGTCGAATATTGTAAAATAAAGAATTCGAGATGATATACAACAACCTTACAGTTCCTATTTAGAAGAGGTAGTTACAAGACTCGAGCATCTCAAATTTTACTCCCTCCACGGGGCTAAAAATAACTTCACATAAGTAATTGACACTCTTGCCTCTATGATAGACATGCCTAAAAAAACCAAGAAAATCACATTTACCGTGAATATTTTGTCACCCCTCCCTTCTGCTTTGAGATCGATGCCATCGAAGAAACAACAGTATCCACGATATGGAACTATAATATCTAGAACTTACTTAACAAGAAACACTACCCACCTGACGCCTCTCTAAATGACAAATTTAACCTAAGACGATTGGTAGCCCAATTCATTATCCATAAGGTTTAATTCTACAAAAGACGGTTCAAAATAGTACACTGAAGGTGCATTATAAAAAATAAGACTCTCGAGATCATGAACAAAATCCATAGCTGCAAATGTGAACTACGTATGAGTGAGAACACCCTCTCCAGAAAAATACTCAAACAGTCATACTACTGGACTACCGTGCAAAAGGATTGCATAGACTTTGTCATGAGGTGACTCAAATGTCAACTTTACGTCCTAGGGAAATATCTACCTCGCCGAGATCTCTATTGCATGACAGCACTCTGGCTTTTTTCCATCTTGGTGATTGATATTATAGGGAAGGATACCCCTTAAGACTCCACTAGGCATGAGTTCACATGGTCGCCATCGACTACTTCATTAAGTTGGTCAAAGTCAAATCCTATTTCATTCTCAATGCTAAGAAGGTGGTCAAGTTCATACATCGAAACATCAACCGTCGCTTTGGCGTACCCCATAAGTTCGTATCGGACAACGGTTCTCGTTTTGAGAAAAAAGTCTTAAACCTACTGCACGAGTACGAGATTACTCGACATAAATCATCCCCATACATACCTTAAACCAATAGGGTAGTCGAAGCCGCTAACAAAAATGCCAAGAACATCAACAGTAAGATGATAGAGACCTATAGTGATTGGTTAAACAAACTCTCGTACACCCTTTGGGATTAACATGTTATATAATAAAACTCAATATGGTCCACCAACTAATTATTAGTTTATATCGTGGAGGCAGTACTACCTATAAAAATTGAGATATCCTAATTATGGGTCATGCTTGAAAGCCAAGTGACTGAAGAAAATTAGGTTCAAGCCTTCCATGATAAACTAGTTATCCTCGACAATGGGAGGCTAAAGGTCACTGGTCACAATCAGGGCTACCAGCAGTGTATCACCCAAGCATTCAATAAGAGGAGAAACAAATAAGAGGGGGACTTACTCCAAAAAAAAACCTCAAACCAACCTAGACTCGCGGAGGAAAATTTGCACCTAACTAGAGAGGACCCTACTTCGTCGCCAAAATAAACTCCAGCGGGGGCAACTACCTTAGCTTATCTTGAAGAATTCTCATTTTTCCAACCTTTAATTCTTGATCGATTGAATAAATTCTTTCCTTCAGCCTCCCTGTGGCAAAAGGTAAGGAATTGATTTAATACAAAAATAATCGATCATAACCGGTCATGAAGACATACAAATCCATATACATTCCTATCCCTACATCAAAAATTCTCATTTGAGCCACAAACTTTTTTCTTGAAGTCACCCAAAACACTTTGAGCCCCCCAACGTTTCATTAAAGAGAACTATATAGACCTAATTCGTCGTTATATTATTATCGCATACATTCAATACTGACACGCTGTTGTCTTTGAATCAGAGATATATAGGAAACCCTAGATATCACTTTGGGCCTAGTCTAAATAAACCCCAAAAAATCCTATTTTGAGGGAAAACCCTATTTATGGTCATTTTGACCTCACTCTAAAAGCATCAGCGCTGTCTAAATAAACTAAATGTCAATAAATAAAACAATGACCTAAGACATTTTGGAACTCCGTAGAGTTATCCTTATTTATTAAACAACACAAAAAGGCAAATATTATGAAAGAAAAACCCAATAGAAGCCAAAACGATAAGGTATACTACCCCTATACCCTTATTCCTGAGAGATAAACATCAAAAATACCCTCTTTAAAATGCCCCGTATCTCAGAACAAATCAATCAACATTCAGATTCACGAAGGGCTCCCCGCAAAATAGTGCCCTATCATGGATAAATTACGATGTTGTAAATCCAAAGATACACTAAATGGTCCTCACTGGCTTGCCAACAGAGAATTGGAACCTCTTTCCCTCACGACCAACCTTAACATAGACAGATGGCTCACTAGCAAACGGATAAAACATATTATTTCCAAAAGAGAAGTCTCAAAAAGACAGGGCATTTTTGTTTCCATGTGTACATGTCACCCCCATTTTAAGTAAAGAGTACTTAGGATCACTCTGTCCATATGGGAATTTTTCATTACATAAATCTACTATAAATAAAAGTATGCTGAATCATGCAAACAATTCATCATCAAAGGAAAAGTTTTGTAATTTATATTAACATGATGTATGGAGATAATTCCCTTACATGCCAAAAAGGTATTGGTGATTCCTCACGTTCCTACGAAAGGAATGTACTATATAAATATATAGGGAAACCCCCGAACATATCTAGAAAATAGTTAAAAAAAATCTTTTAGGGTGGTAGAACAGTAAATTCCCCCCAAAATGCTACCTAAAAATATTTTCCCACCAATACTCATATCCGAGACCTCTTCCACGAATGACCTCCATCATACGCATCATAAGTAGATCATGTACCCATCATCCTTGGACACACACCAGATACGGACGCACTCAACGGATGAAAAAAATTTCCTATCCCCGTACTCAAACCTGAGAAGGAATGCATATAGTCCATAGTCTTGTCTATAATCACCTCCGATGCCAACTAGCGAAGGACCAAATGAGCATAAGAGTAGCACGTCAATACTTCACCGACTAGGCCACCGCATCCACTACTACCTGCTGTAAATCCAAAAGCACAATAAAGAAACATTAATATTCAAACAAATTTTTATAAAGTGCACCAGGAAAATAATAAATAAGTTATTCTAAAAAACACTGAAGTCATTTAAAAATAAGTTTGGGTCAAGCAACAACAACACCATCTCAAAAGTGGAGACTCATTGGGGGATATGAACCAATTGGTCCTTCCAATGGAAAACCATAGTAAATAGAGGTGAAAGTATAGGTAATATAAAACGTTCAATGCACCTCACCTGTGGGGATAACATGGAGCACCCAATAGATAAGGAGGTGACCTCACCAATGCTAACCGAGACCAAGGATGTGGAAAACAAAGCTCCTCTCCTAATTGGAAGAGAAACCAACAGTGACAATATAAAAGGATCGTTCGGCTTCCCGAAGTTGGCCCCACTACTTGTATGAATATTGGTAATAAATAGAAAGATGAGATAACGATTAACAAGTGAGGCAATAGTTTCGGGCCAAAAACAAGTGTCACTTAAGAAGTTGGAAAAGACTAGCCTAAAATAAAAACCCACAAAGTGCATTAAATAGGTTCCGAGCGTCTGGAAATGGATGGTCAAACGGTCAAATATTTTCAAACGTTTAACCAAGCGGCAAAAGGAACAGTTATCCTCTTGGCCTTTTCCAAATATATCCTACCCCCCCCCCCCAAGTTTTTTGCCCCTCCCCTTACACCCACATCCACACCCATGATAAAAATAGTCAAACTTATTTTTCCTTTTTAATGATTCTAGTTTTGACAAAGAGAATCCGCATGCGCACCCTCTTAGTCAACCACCTCTGTTGATACCCCGATTTGCAATCAAGTTGTGACTCATCTACCCCACCCAGTGAAAACCCTCAACCAGCACCCGCTAAAAATCCCAAGGGTAAAAGTTGGAAACCACACCAAAATGACAGGTTCAAAACGAGAGAATTAAACTTTGAGGAGCCAAAAATACACATACCCAAAAATCTATAAAAAGACCAAAGCCATTGGAGGGGTCCTTTTAACAGAACAATTTAAATCCCCCATGCACCCTTTAACCTGCATTTTATCGAACGATTGAAGACTTTAACCGAATGGTAAAAATCCTAGGGTAATGATTGCAGAAGATTTTAAATCTTACCTAAGAACTACATGTGTTTCCCTCACCCCCCTATCCACCATACATGTGGTAAGGCCTTTAATGAGACGATTAAAGTCCCCTTTGATTGAACAGTCCAAGTATCCCGATCGGCCCCTATAAAAGGAGGTCCTCATTAACATTTATAAGAACCCCAACACCAAATATTGATTAGGTTTTCTAAATTTCTTCTCCTCCAAGCATCCAAGAAACTCAAGCTTGGTTAGAAAATTCCCAAGTGAAGTCCGTGCTTCTGAAAAGTCACTTCCTCCGACTAAAGTTTGTACTTCAGAAAAGTCACTTCCTTCGAGTGAACTTCGTAATTGTGAAATGTCGCTTCCTCCCTGAAATAGAGGAATACCTCTATGGGCAATCTCGAAAAGTTGGCGCTTCTAAATGAAGCTCTGCCCTACTGAAAATGTTTCCACTTCATAGGGGACAATCCCCAGGAAAAAACTCGACTTTCCCTACAAGGGTAAAGAATGACTACATAATTTCAAGGTAATACCATATATATATATATATATATATATATATATATATATATATATATATCATGATAATCTATCCACGCTTCTTTATCTTATTTATCCTGGCCCCCGTTTAGGGGACCGGGTATGAACTTTACATTGTTTATATTTTTAAGAGTAGTTTTTAACCCAACATCTATGTTTGTTAAGATGAAATGACATACTCACATGTTAAATAAATGCTAAGCAAGTGCCATAACTAAATACAACATGAACCTACTTTCCAAAACCATTTTCAAAAAAGTGCCACTGAGCTGAGTTAGTTCGAAATTTTACTAAAGCCAAAGTGTAAAATCGGACTACTCTCACTATTTCTCTGAGCGAAAAAATTCCGTCTCCACAAAGGCATTCCCGAATATGTGTTTTCCTGCACAAACTTTTCAAGCATCGTCCTTTGATTGAAATATTTTCAACAAATGAATATATAAATCCAACTTAAAACGAAAATGTTATATTAAAGACTAGGCTCCATAAATATCATAATGTTGTATATCGTATACCCATTATCCCATCACTTGCACCCACAAATATGTCTTATTTGTTGGAACTACGTTGGATTTGATACCATCTATCCTTGGGTATGTAGGCTCTATACAAAACTAAATTTGTGAATCCCAATGCTCATAATTTATCTCCCGGCTTATTATTTCTTATGGATGCCTCCATCTCTAATCCACCCCATTGTTAGAACTACATTAGCGGATCCAAAGTTGTCTTGGGTACATAGGCACTATAATGAACTAAATTTGTGAGTCCCAAGATCATAATACGTCTCTCAATTTATCTTTTCTTTGGTATGACTCCATCTCTAATCCAATCCCCCATTAACAATCACCTTAAACTAGCTCGAGGCCTACGACACCTTTGGTATTTTTGCCATGTCTATTAGAGATATATAGATCTTTTTCGGTCTCTCGGCATTACACCTCCAAACTAGTCTGAAGGACAATGAATTCTTACTAACGATCGGCCAACTATCATAACATGATACGTCAAGGTCATAGATCTTTGGGTCAATTCCCATTGTGAAAGCCCACCCAAGTTACCATCTAGCACATAGATATCTTCTCCACCTATCAATCCAAATCCTCACACTTGTACACAACACACATTTGAACGCGTGTAAAATATAACTATGTAAGCTTTGATCTCGTGGCTACCCGGGCACATAGGCGTAATACTGAGTCCATCTCGTGAGCACAAGCCTCGACAATATATATCATGATATGTTGTCCCCATAGGGATGCATCCATATCTTATCCATTTTTAACTGAAATGAGATATTGGAATATCTCAAAATCATGACCTTTTATGCATACCATTACAAACGTTCAAACACGTGTACACTTATCATAAATTAACTATGTAGGCTTTGATTCCAAGACCTTTTGGGTACGTAGACTCAATACCAAGTCTTCTGTGACACCCCGCCTAATAAAATACCGAGTGATCAATCATAAACCAAATTAAAACAGGAGTCTCATATGGTTCATTCTTAGCATCACTGTCGAAAACAAATTTAATTACTAATAACCTATTAGGTTGCGTCAAAATTTTATTAACTTATCTTTTTAACCAAACCATCCAGTAAAACATTCACACAGTTTATATATACAAAAACTGAAATGAAATAAAATAACCGAACACTCGGTTTAACATAATACAACCAAATCGAATGCCGCACTAAAAGGCGGTAAAATAATAAATGAATACAGTTGGACTATCGGCCCGAATGTTTCTATAATACCTCCTATATAGATCTCAAGGATAGAAGAGTCTACAATAAACCTGCATGCATCCACAGCTACTACAGCAAACGTCTGACTCGGAAGAATCATCATATACGCATCCCTGTGTTTGGACACCTAATATATATACATATATAGCAAGAGAGGGGAAAATAAAAAAACCGGTCAGAGCCCGAGTTTTGAAAATATTTAGCAAGTGCTTAAAAAAAATTTAAAATATGAAATCTCTCATATTTCAGTTGGTATCGCACTCTCATGAGATACCCCCACCCCTCTTCTAATAGTGCGCACCTATCGCATACCTTTTGAAACAACCTAGTTAAGCTACCGCGCCTAACTAATCTGTTTCACCACCTTCTAAAAGCCCTCATGACTATCACCTACCCTGCGTGATATAATATCGATTATATGGTAAGCTATCACATGAGCTGAAATTAATATAATTCTCGATTAGATTTATATATAGTTCTCACATATATATAGATATACCGTTTATATTCCAAAACTTTCACTAGTTTAAAATACCATTTTCACTTTAGTATATAAAATCTCATAAATATAATTCTCATTTTAATATACGAATCACAATTTAAATCCGAATATAATCTCCCTGAATGAGAATAAAACTTTATTCATTTTACTCTTTACACCAGTAAAGCTATATGATATCTCGTCTTCATATACAAGCAATATACTATACGCAACAAGTATAATTATACCTACCACAATCATAAGTATAATAACCATCCCTTCGAGCTATAACTCGAGGATGTAGTCTCATAGTGCCTATTCAAATCCGGGTTTACTCACTCAACCACGATACAAAGCCAGACTCACTCATGGTCATGGTAAAAATACACAACGGTGGAGGCGGTCATGTTCCCACTTGCAAGTGGAATACACACATCGCACTCGTATATGGGATGAGATGACCTGGGGATATACTCTCCCTGCTCCTCAAGCCAGGTAATTCACCCACATCGCGCAACCTCCCTGGATTGGACCAGAGAAAATATAACTTGGTTGTCCAACCCTACGCCCGGGGAAGCCTGTGGAAAAAGCCTCTAAGATATAAATATACCAATCACACACAGATATATTTATTTCCATATCATCACATATATATACTTTAACAACTTTCGTATATATATATATATATATATATATATATATATATATATATATATATATATATATATATATATATATTATATCACTTCTCAATATATATATGGCTAAAATTGCCAAACTCTCATAGTGATAGCCGATAACCCCGAATGTTCCCATTCGTAATAGTATCTAAGTATTCGCACGTACAATACTAAACTTATAAGTATTCTCTTACTTAATATATAAATCGCACCTTAATCACTTTTAAGGATTTATATATACTCCAGAATATACCAATTCATAATAATTAAATAAGTATACTCTCAACTTATTTTAATTCCACAGGTATCGCATCACCTATAATAATAGTCGTCAATAGACGTACCGGATAATCGCGTAATTCTCTTGAGCCCGTATCCTAAATTCCATCCTAATCGCATCCTAGGATTTACTCAATTACAATCGGCCCATATTTATTCTAACCACATAAATATATCTACATATGCTTGCTGAATACTTCCCGTGAATTTTATTCATACATTCATTAAATCCAAATCCCGGATTGTACATCAAATTAACCCGAGGTTCCCTCGTTCGATCCAAGGTTTACTCATCGCCAATACCATTATCTAGGAGTCCTAATATCACTTCTAGAATCCCCTAAAATAATCTCCAAAAATTTTAGCCTTAATTCTCCCAATGTCAGGTTGATTTCTAACTAACGATTTCGATCTCGGACAACCTTCCGTACAAAAATCATTATAAATTCAAAAAAAATCAAAAAAATACGTGATTGGCGTCGACGCGATCGTATTGAAAAGATCTAAAAATTTCATCAAGAGGTGAATCTATCCTCTTCTAGGCCGAACCGATTCGAAAATGACGATGTCTTACTATTCATCATCTTCTCCAACTTTCTCTTTAATCCAACACAATCCTAACTCAAATTCCATGATTTCTACCTCAACAACCAACAAAATAATCATATACACATAATGATTTAACCAACACATCAATTAAAATCAAGGGATTCAATCATTCAATCAAATATTTAAACCCATAACTTAATTAAACCAAACTTTATCACTTCTTCCATTTCTAATCATATATACACACAATTAATAGGGGTTTAACACTAATAGTCATCAAGAGTTAACAATACAGCAATTTGTAAACTCAAAATCAATTTTTCCCAAATTTATTTCAAGGGTTCCAACCCAAAAATCATATAGTTTACCAACTATAATATGAGATACACACACAATTGAATAAAGCAAGTTAACACTTGCCTCGAGGATAAAATCCGACGACCTCGAGTCGAATCCCGCGGAGTTTGGCCGGAATCTCCTCTTTTTCCTTCCTCTCTCTCTCTTTTCCTTATCTTATCTTTCTTTTATTTCTCTCTCTCTCCCTCTTTCTCTCTCTCTCTCTCTCTCTCTCTCTCTCTCTCTTATGACTCTATAAGAGAGATTAAGGATTTATCCCTTATAAACCCAAAAATGACTCGTTTACTCAATTGCGAGTCCCTACTAGTTCAAAAGCCCCCGGAACCTAATCATTGCCCTCGGATACTCTGCTCTGACTATCTTGGCCATTTCGAAACCAACCGTACACTCAAAATCTTCATTCGAGTCACTTAATTAAAATTCACTAATTAAACTCAACACATCTCGATACGCGTTTTCTACAACGTAAAATAATTCATGTCTCTTTACCCAGCTGCAACATGACATAAAAACATTTCGAATCATTTACTCAGTCTCCAAAGTAAATGTAGCACGCATCAGTAATCATTAAACACTCACAAACTCCAAAAATTACTATTCATAATAATTCCTTAAATTTCCAAATTACACCCACTTATGTAATTTAATTATCCATAAAAGTACGGGGTATTACATCGTCCTCATTAGCACAAGCCTTGACAATACATCCCTAGATATGTTGTCATAATAGAGATGCATCCATCTCTTATTACCTTTTTATCCCTCCTCAAATCTCAAATGAGATATCAAACTATCTTAAGTCCTGACTTCTCATGCACATATATACACGCATTACCTAAGCCACGATTTCTCGCACACACACACACTTATATATATGTTAAAGGCCACATGCTTCCCAATCGAGATTTCTCGCACACTTATATATATATATATATATATATATATATATATATGTGTGTGTGTGTGTGTGTGTGTGTGTGTGTGTGTGCGCGCGCGCGCGCGCGTTAATGTCCACCCTGTTACCCAATCTAAACTTTCTCGCATAGTTATATATATGTTAACTATCACTCCTTAACCCAAATACAAACTCACACATAAGCACCCTTTGTGTACCCATACCCTAGAAAATATTATCTAGGTTTTTTCACATCACTCCACACTTAACGTTGTCGGACTGGATTAGATCGACCCACGAGTGACCCTTAAATCTTGGCCAAGGCATTACAAATTCGACCAACCGTTATGTTGTACCACCCATTATTAGGTGGTTTTTTGTGACTATTCTAGGTCGATCAACTCTTATGTTGTACTACTAATTCTAATGAATTATAGCAACAAATACAAGAATACAAATTCATTGAATGAATACTATTATTATGAACTCTAAACTAATAGATGTTATTCGAATAAGATAAATTAAAAGAACTAAGACTGCTAATGATAGAATTTCAAATACCAAGTATGAATAAATGAAGCTTAAAGCTCAATCAATGCCTATGTTCTTGGTCGAAAAACTTAGGTAAAGGTATCGATGGTGAAGAATAAAAGTTATGGTTTCCCAAAAGTCTTTAACTCTCTTTATTTAATGTGTATTATCTTTTATTCTTCCGTCTTTTATCAAAGGAATAACACAGTATATTTATATGGTCTCAATACCAATCCCGTGGCCCTTTAAACCTTCTTTACTAGGTTAGCATGTCCATGCTCATCCCTTGCCCATCCTATAGTGGGGGGACAAAACTATTTAGTGTGGCATAAAACTATCTCCTAACTTGGACAAAACTATCTACTATCTTAAAAAATGTATTCATCGTGAATGTCACAAATATTCGAACAATGACATTAATCATGTAGTATGCAATAAAACTAACTCATAGAGATTAATATGTTCATATCATCAAAATCAATGAGTGAATGTTACAACATCAATATGTAGCACATATGACTAGTAAATTTTTAAAATGATATTTTTGTTTCAAATTAATATTCAATAAAATCATGAATTAATTTATTATTCACAAAGAAAATAAGTCAAGATGTCACAAAAAAATATGAATTTTTTATCTTAAAAGATTCATCATCAAAATCAAATGCATGTTCATTCAATACAAATACATCAAAAATAATAAATGTACAACTTTACATGTGAAGACTAAATTATCAACAAGCTCATATGATATAACAAATATTCTATGCATGGAAATGTATCATAAAATAAATCATCAAAAAATATATGATTTTAAATTCACGAATGGTGTTCCTTACCACCTTACCAATACCAATGATATTTTCATGAAGATTTTTCCAAGTGTGGCATTTTCCACATTAGGCAATGATACTTTGAAATTTGAAATGATACCAATTCGTGTGCCTTGAAAATCCACATTCCATCTCAAAATGCAACCTACACAACTTTAAAGATTTTCTCTTTTCCATCCAAGAATATGTTAGGTCCATAAAGCAATATTAATAAACAAATGTAACTAATCATGAAGCATGGACTTAGTAAATCAATGTCAATTTTATCACGTATAAGAATAAATTTTTCATTAATCCATATACAAAGAAATTTATCATCCATAGTAATTTTTTACTTAATAAAAACATTCACATTTTTAACCATTTGAGATTAATATGAAATAAATCAAATTATAAATCATTAATCACAACAAAAATATTTTCAAGTAATGAATGGTGTCTATTTCAAATAAGCATATAGACATGACAATAATCACATTAAAAAATAATCAGATTATTAATCATTAATAAGCATATAAGATATGAAAACAATATTAAACAATAATAAATAATACTAATTTTATTTTCAAAAAAAAAATTGTGTTCATGTGCCAATACCGATTTTGCATCTAAAAACTTTAACTTTTGGAATCCAATATGTGTGGGGTTGATAAGGGTTAACATACATAGTTGTTTCCTTTGGAATCCAAGCTAATTTTGTATTCTTATACTTCTTTTTTCTAAAATGACAAAATTTGGAATAGTGTGTATGTCTACCACAATATGTGCATAAAGAGTTAGGATGACTAGATGATGCTTTATTTTTAAATACACTAGAATAACTCTTTTTCTCATTTTGTTCATCATATCCTATACCATTATTATTAAAACGAATTCTTTGATTTTCTACAATTTTATAAAAATATTCATTTCCTTTAGTAAAGGTATCTAAAAATTTCTTTAAATAATCAATCTCCCTTTTTAATTCATTATTTTCAATTTCAAGAGGGTGAGTAACATTTACAGATTTATCTTTTTTAAAAGTTTTAATCTCATTTTTCAATGATTCATTTTCTAATTTCAAATCATCAAAATCATTTGACATAGAATCATAGTTAGTTGAAAGTAATGAATGAGACTTCTTAAGATCAATATATTTCTTTTTAAGTTCTTCAAAACCTTCACATAATTCATCAAAAACATTTTGTAATACCTCGTAGTCATCAACAATATCATCATCACTATTACTAGAGTTAGGATTAGAGAATACCTCCTCATTATCATTTGCCATGAGACATGTAGCATTTGTCTCTTCACTACTAGATTCATCAATATTAGCATATAAGAAAGGATTGAATTCTTCCTTGAAAATAGAGCTTGAAATGCAAAGTTGAGTATGTGTGAATTTTCTTCTCACATAATGAAACAATGAATAACTACAAGACATCAAACATTTTAGCATACAAATAATAAAAATGTACAATGCATCATTTAAAATAAATACAAAAAAGTTTACCATGATCTTTAACTCTATGATTATTAAATCAAAATAAATAAGAAGAGCACTAGCTCTGATACCAATTATTGCCCAGATTATACTCAAGAGGGGGGTGAATTGAGTTTATACAAACTTTTAGTCAAATTTAAAATTTCAAAAAAATATTTAATTTATAACACTTTGACAAATTTCAGATTAATAAAACTATAATGAATAAATTCAACAATATCAAATAAATGCAAGCAACTAATTTAAACAACTAGAGATGCAGATTTTAACACACTAGGAATATTAAATTAATTTTCGTATTTAATATTAAGTGATATTCTGAAATTAATTATTTAATTAAAAAATAAAGTTTTTTAACCTTAAAAATAATTTAGTCAAATTTCGGAATTAATTTATTTGCCAGATAGTGTGATGAAAATATTAACTCAAGCAAGCATGTGCAAATAAATAAATAAAAGTGCGAAAAATAAATGATACCGAAATTTAACATGGTTCGGTCAAATCTCGGCCTACGTCCACGCGCCTAGAGCCACCATCTCCTTTGCACTTCACTAAACCTGATCCACTTGCAGGTATGATCAAACCATCGCGTACAACTATTTGCAAGCTAACTCCGAGCTTCAAACCCCGTGGCCCACTTGCGGGTAGGAACCAATTACTGGTACAAACCGAAGCTTCAACAAAGCTTCACAACAAATCTGAATTTTTGTACTACAAGGTACAATAATGAAACTCCTTAAAATACAATTTGTAATCTGACTTTCTCCTTCTTTAATGAGACTTCAATAAATGATGTTGAAGTAGGCACAAGTCTTCTTCTTCAATAATTGAGCAGATAACAAGATTAATTGCTCTCTTGAATATGTAGCTGAGTAGTAAAATAAATGCTCTCAATAATTTCTCTAGCTCTTGATCATATTCTCATTCAAGTGTTTCTTCAATACAGCTCTTCAAATCTTTAAATGTGTCTTCCAAAAACTAGCTATTAGACACATGCATTTTGAGCATTAAATACTCCTAATTTTGCTGAGATGAGGTAGCTGAAAATAATCTCCAAATCTGATATGCAAATCTTCATTTTTATCTTCTCCATAAAAATATAGCTGTTGTAACATAATAATGGACATCTGAAAATATGGAGTCTAAAAGGTATATGACTCAGTATCCTCATTTGTGTATATTTGGATATGCAAAATATTAGTCCACGGACAAATAGAAATATCTAATGTGTGAAGGATATATAGATTAAAGTATAAGATATGCATGGCTCGAGATATATAAAAAAAAATGGAGTATATACTGACACTAGCCACTCTGGTTGATTTAAGTGCCCTCGCAAGACATCTCTCAAAAGATTAAATTATAAGGCACAAAATCTATATCCCATATTTCCTTAAATCTAGGTACAAATGATAGCAGTAAGTAAGATAGAATCATAGTTGAATTAAAACAAAAACTGTCTGAGACAGTTGAAGATGCGCGACTCAATGACTTGTACTAGGAAACTTTTTGACAGATAACAACATGGGTATTAATATTGAAGGTCAGCTCGAGTAAAAAAAATATATTAAAAGATTTCATAGATTTGAATATTGATATACGCACGGAGCCTAACGAAGTAAAAGGCAGGTACTATTCAGACTAGTCATAAAAAGAGCCTAAAGTTTAAATTCAAATAACTAAGTTCATTATGCTATCAAATTTATCAAAAGTTATCTCTTTAACAGGTGTACACACCAGCAATGCAAAGGGTTTTACATCAGGTCAAATCTCGATCAAGTGGGAACTAAAGTCCCTACACAGGTACATCAAATGTTTAAAAAAACTTATACTTGCCGGTAGCGTGTAAGAGTTATGAATCAAGGGTACAAAGGGTGAAGAGCATATATTTTAATTATTATTAAAGTCTGCAAAGAAGCTTTAATCAAAGCTGACCGAACCAGCCAATAAAGATATGGACGGGACAAGATGTTTGGATCCAATGACTGTAATGGAACAATTCACCACTGCATAGTTCAATCCTATTGGGTCAAAATCTCGTACGCAAAATTTGATGGGATTAAAGGAACAAAACAAATATAAAGTAAATGTTTTCCCAAAGCATTGATAGGCAATACACGGATGGGACTAAAGGCTTTTAAAATAAAGTAACCAACATTGTTAAGACTAATAAAAAAGCAACAAATCTTTTACATCCCAAAGTACTTACTTAAGAAATGAGATTTCAAGCAAACCAAGGATATCAGCATGGATATGTAGTGTAATTGTATGCATGGCAAATGATAAAGGATAAAACAAAAGGTTCTAATTTGTTAAACACTAAAACATAACAAATATCTCAAGACTAACATCAAGACAACCAAATATTAAAACAGTGTATATAAGTATAATCTAATGCATGCTAGAAGATTTACTAAAATATGTAAGAATGATCAAATTAAATGATAATTAATAGATATATAACGAACATTTAATCATATAATGCGCAATAATTATTAGTTAGGAATCATCAAAATCAATATATTACATTAAACTAAAATGTACAATAATTACAATTAAACTAAATTAAATATTAATTGAGGGATAATTATATGTTCGTTCAACACTTTATTTTTAAAAAATAAGTTTGTCTCATATTTAAATTGATATCGCACTCCCATGAGATACCCCTCACCCATCTTCTAATAGTGCACATCTAATGCATTCGTTTGAAACAGCCTAGTTAAGCTACCCCGCCTAACTAATCTAATTCACCCGTCTGCTAGAAACCTCGGCAACCCGAGTACTAAGGACTAAACTTCTCTCCATTCTCAGCACTGCGCTAAGATCGTCCGTGGGGTGTCTCGCGAAGCGAAATCCAAACAAGGAATCCCCACCCCCGATACACTACTGCTCGGCAGCGTCGATCATCGAGATCCATTAGACCCTCAGCACGTAACTTGTAAATAAGACTCATATATACAAACAATAATATATATACATATATATATATTCATATAATTATATATATATATATATTCATATAATTATATACATTATTTTACTTACTGTTATCAGCATATCATTACACACGTCCGGATATAATCTCTCGAAATGAGAAGTAATCCTTTTTCATTTTATCTCTTTACTCTAATAGAGCTATATAATACCTTGTTTTCACACACAAGTAATATACTATACACACCAGTATAATAACCATCCCAATGAGCTATAACTCGAGGATGCGGTTTCTCAATGCTATCATCTTCCAGGGCATTACTCACATACCATCCTGGGGACCAACGGTCAGACTCAATATCACCGACATCATGGCCAACGCGCACACACAACGTTTGGGAAGCGGTCATAATTCCTAATAGGCAATGAGACAAAACATACCCACCACGTCTCACTCCTAATAAAATCACACAATATCATAATGGACGATTATGACCTGGGGACTATCCACACCCTGCTCCTCAAGCCAGGGTGCTCACCCTCATCTCCCAACTTCCCAATGATAGCATTAGAGGGGGTATGCTTCACATATATATATACCATCCACACATAGATATATATACATATCCGTGTCATATTATATATACTTTAATTACATAGTATATATCTACACATTTATTACTCCTCAAATGTATATATGGCTACAATTGCCAATCTCATAAGTATTCTCTCTCTTACGTATAACTCACACCTTAATTAGAAATTAAGGACTTGTACATAAACCCTAATGTATCGATTCGCATTAATTAGATAAGTGTATCCTTGACTTATCTTATTTCTCATAAGTATCGCACCACCTTTACTGACCGTCGTCAATAAACGTGTCGGGCAATCGCTAAATCCTCTTTAGCCTATATCCCAATTTAATCCTATTCACCCTGAAGGATTTCTCACACACAATGTGACACATAATTACATTATCTACGTGTTTAATTCTATACGTACAAACCCCCACCAAAATATTAACTCGAGTGTTACTCGCCCTAAACACCCTTAAATAAATAAGTCATGGATTCCATTTTTCCATGAACCCAACGTCTACATTTCACTTAAGTCATGATTTATAGGTCCCCACTCTATTTTAGGAACCCTAAACCTTTATTTTCTTAATCCATTTATTTTCCTCGAAAATATGATTTTTAGTGCCACAACAATTTAGCACCCTCCTAGCCCCTATAAAAATTATTATTCCAAGAAATTCCTCAAGTTTCCAAATTACACCCATTTATGAAAATTTAATTTCCCATAAAAGTGCAGGGTATTACATACTCCCCCCTTACAACGAAGTTTCGTCCTCGAAATTAAGATACAACCAATACTACCAACACTATCCTAGGATCGCTCCACATCCTAAAGCCTCAAGGGGAACGATACTAACCCAATGGTTCTCGACCATACACTCATTCAGCACTCACCTCTAACCAGGCTTATATAATACTATACTGCTACCACGGTCGTAAAGTGACTCTAATAACGTCACATAGCACCCATCATTTCTAGTGCCCCACGTAGAAAGACGAGCCTACAGCCGTCGCTCTAACGTCCAAACACGATTCTAAACGTCCGCTCGTCTACATCTAGATATCTAATTTCCCCAAAAAAGAAATTTCTCTAACGCTCGACCACTCTCATCAGTGTCATCGCTTATCTTGGGCATGCTATCTCTTATTGCCCTATACAATTGGATTATCGCCTACCTCTCATGACGTTCCTTTCGACCCATACTAATTCCACTTATACTGCCTCACGGAATAATCTTCAATTTATATACAATACCTCTTCTACATCAGACGGTATATAAAACCAATTTACCAATGTGCCCATACACCTTCTTAACTCGTGCACATCAGCACAACCATTATAAATGCGACACACGTGACACTCTCTCTAAATAAGGGCCTTATTTCCTCGGTGTAATACTCACACATGGGTTTTCCTAACCCGTGGAATTCCATTCTTCTCAAGGTTAGTCAACCAGTCTTCTTGTGGTTCATTTCTCCAAAATCTTCCTATATCGGCGCTACCAACTCTATTGAACTCACTCCCTAATAATCCTACGATCTATGCGTCACCCTACCCATGCGAAATGAGTATAATCCTAAGTATATCCCTAGTTCCCAAGGCCTTTCTCAACTTCCGACAATTTCTCGGTTTCATGCATGGTATGTCTCGCAAAGCGAAATCCAGACAAGAAACCCTCCCGTTACACTACTCCCTCGCGTCATCGGTCACCGAGATATAACGGCCTAAGGAACACCAACAGGATGTTCTAAATCCTACCTCCCTAACTTACTAACGTACTTCTACCCTTTTATCTTGGCGAAATGGAAAATCTAACTAATTAAGGCGCCTACTCCCTTCAAACATCTCGTGAACATTACACCCAAAACATACTATCTTCGAATTTTCCTTCTCATTAGGGCCTCGCTATAATCCTCAAATCAATTTCTTTAACTCCAGCTTCACCCACCTACTTGCGGTGAGAGGACCACTTTAGTGCTTCTCCATAGCACTAATATTTCCATAATCATCTCATCATCATACGGCCCTCAGTCTATAGTGTTTCCTCCACACTATATGTCTTATCAATGTAATTAACATCCTCGTATCCTATAATATCTCTCCACTCTCAACGTCATTAAGGTTCATGCGTGGAGCATCTCACAAGTGAAATTCAAACAAGGAACCCCTCCAATACACTACTTCTTAACTTCGTCGGTCGTGGAGGTCCATTAACTTCAAATATTCCACTGGGATAAACCCATCCCACCAATCTATAAAATGTGGTCAGAACTCCTATTTCCTTCCAGGAGCCACACCACCAGGCTCTTGTATTAACACTAAGTCCTTAGCGTAAACAACAATGAGCTTAATCTCAAAGCTTAATAATAAATCCGGCATACTTTAAATCAGATCTATAAGGTCGCCACTCACTCGAATCATAATAACGAAATGTCTGATCACCGAAGTTTCCATTTACCCATAATAACAAAGGCGAACTCAACCTATATCCAGGTGAGATATCGCATCAATAACCTGTTCTACCCTAGAACTGCGGACACGATAGTCTTGCAATCAGGATCCTGTTATCGTTCCGATCAACATATAATATTTTATACTCAAAATAATACCATACTCGTATATCACACATAGAACGAGTAATACAAACCAGATATATATATTCAAAATATCAACACCCGCTTTTACAGCGAATGAAGGAAAATATAACTCCGCTACCGCGGAAAACACATGTACATGCACTATATATAATGTTATCGATACTACCACAAAGCTCGAATTACACACACGAATCTAAGGTAACGAAATACCGCGACTCTATCTAGTCACACCAAATATACCTCCTTCATCTGAGGTAAAACTCATATTAATAACTTCGCCAGTCAATCGAACCAAAACTATTTTAATCGATGCCCCACCTCGGCACCCTATACTTGTCCTTTAATTTCTATTAGGCAAGGACTACCCGTGTGGTTCTATACTCCACATAGCGACCTTTCCCCATCTCTGGCCACCCTGACCACAATAAGATTGTCAGTATCTCGAATTCTATAGTCTCCACCCTGACAATCGCCTTCATAGTCCCCTTAACTTCTTCGTTAAAAGGAAACTCTACTATCGGCTTCAACAGCCCTGGTTCCATGAATTCCCCGGGTGGATGTCCACTAATGGGTTCCATGGATACAAATTCTCCACAAGTGTTAGTAACACTTATTCAGCAACCTATCCTTCCACTAAAGGACCCTGTCTTCATAGTACCTACCTTACTTCAGTACAAAGCTTACTTATCCTTATCACTCTTGATTCACAATCGGCATCTAACCGATACTTATGTGAATGATCTAAACACTTCATTCTCTTCAATACTGATAACCCAAAGGAACTAACGGTTGTATCCATCCGTAAGATTCCTCTACAAGCAAAACATACAGTTCCCTCGAATATGGTGACTACCGTTCCCACCGTTTCAACATTGCCCCTATGAGTGAAAAAACTTCCCCCAATTTTCACATATGGTTATTTTTCCATAACCTGCTCTAATCCCAAACTCCCTAGCCTTATACTTCTACTGCGTAAAGCTACATCGACTCCGTATAACTTAAATCCCAACGTATGGTCCTTATCAAAGACCCTTCGAACTTCTGTTAGCTACACCAAATAATTCAACTTTACCGGGTAATTCAAGTTGAGCACCACTTCCTACTACAGTGGTACTTGGAAACTCATGACTACTATACTCTAGTATTCGCCACAATAATCCTTAACAAATTCTACAAGGGGAGTGACCTCTGCTGCGGTCCTAGTCCCTGACTTAACTAGTTGTTTCAGCTAAGCCCCTCCTCCTGTTGCCTTCATCAAGGTCTTCCCTGGTCACCCTTCCTCGATCAGCACAGGAACATCAAACGAGCGCGAAAAAGATTAACAATAATCTCACCTAGTAGTGGGAGAATGAAATCTTACAAGAGGGATCAACAATCCTAATTCCTGAGGCTCTATATCAAATCGAAGGCAACGCTGAAAGCGTAGTACGTCCGCACAGATCCCTAAAGACACTAGAACCTGATGGTCTGATACCATCTATGACACCCCGCCTAATAAAATATCAGGCGATCACTCCTGTACCAAATTAAAATAGGAGTCGCATATGGTTCATTCTTAGCATCACTGTCGAAAACCAAATTAATTACTAATAATTTATTAGGCTGGAGTTAAAATTTTATTTAACTATTCTTTTTAAACAAACTAACTAAGTAAAACCATCGCACGATTTAAATGAATGAAACTGAAAAGAAATAAAATAACCGAACACTCGGTTCAACAATAACACAATCAAAATGAATGTTGCACTAAAAGGCGATAAAAGAATAATTAAATGCAATTGGTATTTTGCCTGAGTGTTTCTACAGTACCTCCTATCTAGATTACAAGGATAGAAGCGTCTACGGTGAACCTGCATGCATCCACAGCTGCTGCAGCCGACGTCTGACTCGGAGGAATCATCATCCAGGCGTCCCTGTGTCTGGACACCTATATATATATATATATATATATATATAAAACAAGAAAGTGAAAATAGGAAAACGGGTTAGAGCCCGAGTTGTAAAAATATTTTGCAAGTACATGAATGCTTTATTTTTAAAAAATAAGTTTGTCTCATTTTTAAATTGGTATCACACTCCCATGAGATACCCTCATTCTAATAGTGCACATCTAACGCATTCGTTTGAAACATCCTAGTTAAGCTACCCCGCCTAACTAATCTAATTCACCCATCTGCTAGAAACCTCGACAACCCGAGTACTAAGGGCTAAACTTCTCTCCATTCTCAACATTGCGCTAAGTTCGTGTGTGGGGTGTCTCGCGAAGAGAAATTCAAACAAAGAACCCCCCCGATACACTACCGCTCGGCAGCGTCGATCATCGAGATCCATTAGACCCTCAGCACGTAACGTGTATATAAGACTCATATATACAAATAATAATATATATATATATATATATATATATATATATATATATAATTATATACATTATTTTACTTACTGTTATCAGCATATCATTACACACGTTCGGATATAATCTCCCGGAATAAGTAATCCTTTTTCATTTTATCTCTTTACTCTGATAGGGATATATAATACCTTGTTTTCACACACAAGTAATATACTATACACACCAGTATAATAACCATCCCAACGAGCTATAACTCGAGGATGCGGCCTCTCAATGCTATCATCTTCCAGGGCATTACTCACATACCATTCTAGGGACCAGCGGTTGGACTCAATATCACCGACATCGTAGCCAACGCACACACACAACTTCTGGGAAGCGGTCATAGTTCCTAACCGGCAATGAGACGAAATATACCCACCACGTCTCACTCCTAATAAAATCACACAATATCATAATGGACGACTATGACCTGGGGACTATCCACACCCTGCTCCTCAAGCCAGGGTGCTCACCCTCATCGCGCAACTTCCTAATGATAGCATTAGAAGGGGTATGCTTCACATATATATATACCATCCACACACATAAATATATACATATCCGTGTCATATTATATATACTTTAATTACATAGTATATTTCTACACATTTATTACTCTTCAAATGTATATATGGCTACAATTGCCAATCTCATAAGTATTCTCTCTCTTACGTATAAATCACATATTAATTACAAATTAAGGACTTGTACATAACCCCTAATGTACCGATTCACATTAATTAGATAAGTGTACCCTTGACTTATCTTAATTCTCATAAGTATCGCACCACCTTTACTGACCGTCGTCAATAGACGTGTCGGGCAACCGCTAAATCCTCTTTAGCCTATATCCTAATTTCATCCTATTCGCCCTGAAGGATTTCTCACACACAATGTGACACATAATTACATTATCTGCGTGTTTAATTCTATACGTATAAACCCCCACCGAAATATTAACTCGAGTGTTACTCGCCCGAAACACCCTTAAATAAATAAGTTATGGATTCCATTTTTCCATGAACCCAACGTCTACATTTCAATTAAGTCATGATTTATAGGTCCCCACTCTATTTTAGGAACCCTAAACCTTTATTTTCTTAATCCATTTATTTTCCTCGAAAATATGATTTTTAGTGCCACACCAATTTAGCACCCTCCTAGCCCCTATAAATTTCCTCAAATGGCTAGTGCTAAATTACTAGATAAATACCTATTTCCTCAAATGAATAAGCTAGAACCAATTAAAATTGGAAATCATCCCATGTAATTAACCCTAGGAAAAAATTACCGAAAATCCTGAGGGTCGAACGATCGATCCTCTACCCTCAATCGATCGATGGCAGCGGACAGCTTCCTCTCCGAGAAGCTGTTTCAGCCATTAAAGCTTTTCCCAAGATTTTATCTCCTTTCCCAACGTCCCCCAACCTCAAACAACGATATATACATATATAAAATGGGTTCTAAACATCCTAGAACCCCAAACCAACAATTGATTTCAATAATTTCCTAAGTTTCTCGAATTGGATAAAATTCGGGGTTTACTCGTTTAACTTCTGAAAATCCATTTTGATTCATAAAATCCCATCCCGAAAATCTTCTGATTTGTTAATATCGAATTTTGATATGAGATTTATGCTCCAAAATAAATAAAGCAAGTAAACACTTGCCTCGTGGATAAAATCCGACGACCTCGAGTCGAATCCCGCGGAGTTTGGCCGGAACCTCCCTTTTTTTCCTCTTTTCTCTCCTCCTTTCCTCTCCTATTTCTTTTATTCCTTTTCTTTCCCCCTCCCTTGCCTTATATAGGGAGAAAAATGGTTTATCCCTAATTAAACCCAAAAATGACTCGTTTACTCAATTACGAGTCCTTATTAGCCCAAATATTCTCGGAGCCTAAACAATACCCCGGGATACTCCATTCTGACTATCTCGGCCCTTTCGAGAACAACCGCGCAGTCAGAATTTCCATCTGAGGTACTTGGCCGCAATTCACTATTTCAACCCAGTACATCTCCATGCGGGTTTTCCCGTTAAAATATTGTCCTCAGTCGCTTTACTCAACTGCAACGTGTAATAAAATAACCCTTCTCGTCTACTTATTCCCAAAAGTAGTTATAACATACATCAAAAATCCTCTAACACTCCTAAACTCCAAAAATTATTATTCCGAGAAATTCCTCAAATTTCCAAATTACACCCATTTATAAAAATTTAATCTCCCATAAAAATGCGGGGTATTACATCAGATAAGTTTGTCTTATAAAAAATGGGCAATTTATTGACAAAAGGGTACTCTTGTAACAACATGATCAAATTTAAAATAATAAATGATATTATTTATGCTTATATTTGAATCTATTTCTGTATGACATAGTAGATTAGGTAATGTTAATTATAAAAGTATTGTAAATGTGACTAATCTATGATTAATTTTTTATTGTAAAATTGACTATTATGATGACTGTGAAATTTATTCTCAATCTAAGATAATTATAAAGTCATTTAAATCAATGGAGAGGACATTCGAAAAACTTGGTCTTATACATAGTGATGTATGTGATATGAAAAGTAACTTCACTCATGGAGGAAATAAATATTTTATAAGGTTTTCGATTATTACTCTAAATATGCATATACATATTTACTTAAAAGTAAAGATGAAGTATTCGAAAATTTTCTCACTTTTAAAGCAGAAGTTGAAACTAAAAAAAAAAATCAAAGTCCTATGATGGGATAGAGGTGGTGAATACTACCCAAATGAGTTTATAAAATTTTCTAATACTCGTGGAATAATCCATCAAGCTACTACACCATACGCACTGCAATAAAATGAAACCGTGACAAGGAAAAATAGAATATTGGTAGAAACGATAAATGCAATGTTAATAAGTTATGGGTTACCTTTGTTTATGTGAGGTGAAGCAGTTTTATCTTCATGTTATATTCTAACTAAAGTTTCAATAAAAAAAAATAATGATATTACACCATAGGAATTATGGTTTAATAGTAATCCTAATATTAAACATCTCAGAGTTTGGAGATGTCTTTTTTATATAAGAAAACTCGAACCGAAGAGGCCCGTGTTAGGAAATAGGACTTACAAGTTATTTTTATTAGATACTCTAACAATAGTATAACTTATAAATTTCTGGACCTTGAAAATCCATAAATTATTAAGTTAGTGGATGTGCAATTCTTTTAACATCTAAGAAAATCAAGTACTTTGAATCAAGGTTTCGAAAACAATAATTCGACAATTGACACCTCACCTTCTAATGTCCCTTCATAACCAATATGTCCTTTGGAATCAACGAATGACGTTGAACCAATGAGGAGCGGGAGACAAATAATTGAAAAGGCATTTGGACCTGGATTTGTAATTTATCTGATTGAGGGAGATATGAATGAAACAAAGAATAAAGATAATTTGTTCTTAATGTGGATGATGAATCGACTACATTTCATAAAGTAGTAATATCAAGGGATGTTGTCTTCTAGAAAAAAGTAATTATTGATAAAATGAACTCAGTTTTATCAATTAATACATGGGTATCAAAGATTTTCCCCTTGGAGAAAAACCAATTGGGTACCAATCGATATTTAAAGGGAAATTAAATTTGGATGGTTTGATTAATAAATTTAAAACGAGATTAGTTGCTAAATGTTTATATAGGAACATGGAATTGATTATTTTGACACATATGCACCAGTTGCATGTATCACTTCCATTAGGATTTTAATATCTATTTTTTATATTCACAATTTAGAGATTCATCAAATGGATGTAAACACAACTTTTATAAATGATGATTTAAAAGAAGACATTTATATGGAACAACCTGTAGGGTTTGCTCATGAAAAGAAAGTGTGTAAATTAGTAAAATCTATTTATGCCCCAAAAAAATCGCATGTGCAGTGGCATGAAAAGTTTGATAAAATAATAAGATCCCCTGGTTTTAAAGTAAATGATGCTGACAAATGTGTTTATAGTAATTTTAAAAATGGTGTTAGTGTCATTATTTTTTATATGTGGATGATATGATTACATTTGGGTTAAGTCTCAAATATGTGGAATAAACTAGAAGGTTTATATCTTCAAATTTTAATATGAAGGATATTGGAGAAGATGATGTGATTCTATGAATCAAATAGTCAGAGAAGATAATACATTAGCATTATCTCAATCTCTTTATATTGAAAAGTTTCTTAAGATATATAATCATTTTGATCTTAATTCAACAGCTACACTAATGGATCCTAGTAAAAAAGTAATGAAAATATTGGACGTACAATGGATCAACCTAAACATGCAATGTTATTAGAAATATTATTTATGACATTTATTGCACTAGATAGACTTTGCCTCTGGAGACAGGGTACTATATAGATTTATAATTAATCCAAGATAAGAGCATTGGAACACAGTTTCTAAAGTGCTTAGATACATGAAGAGGACTATGGATTATGGCTTAAATTATGTAAGGTATCAATATATATTAGAATGATATGGTGATTATAGTTGGAATAACCTTAAATAAAAATCAAAATTCACTACAAGTTCGATATTTATGATAGGAGGAGCAACTATTTTTGGGGATCCAGCAAATAAACGTGTATGACTAATCTAATAATGCAGTCAGTATTCATAGTCCTAATAGGTGCATATAATGAACCAAAATCGCTAGAAACTCAATATTAGATACTCCTTTATGGAAAAACTCATGTTGTGTTATTATGATTAATTTTAATAATCATTCTATGATATATGAGGTTTCAAGCAAAAACTATAATGGAAAATCTAGACACGTTAGTCTAAAACATCAAATTTTGAGGTAATTACTCAATGAAGGAGTAATTACAGTCGACTGTGTTGAAACGAACAAGAATTTAGCAGATCCTTTGACTAAAGGTCTTGTTAGGGAGATTATATATATTGTAATACCCCATACTTTTATGGCTTTTACAATTTGGGGATTTATTAAATTTAAATTGAGATATTAATATAATATTAATCCAAAAATTAATTTAAATATTTACTAGCATGACGAGAGTTAGTAATTATTAGAAATTTGTCGAATATTACTAAATGAGTAAACTAATATATAAGATTGATTTTATAAAAATTATCACAAGTGAATAAAATGACAATTATGGAAATTTAAGTGGGGACGTGCCTGTGTCGTATCGGGACTAAATTATTATTATTAAAAGTGAATAAATTATAAGTCGCATGTATGGTCATTAAAGTGTCCGGAAGGGTCGACTGTGACACCCCGCCTAATTAAATACCGGGCGATCACTCATTTATTAAATTAAAATCAAGGTGAACAGTTGGTTCATTCTTAGCATCACTATCGAAAAATAACTTTTCCAATTTAAACACCCTAAATAATTAAGCTAAGTGTCAAAACCATTTTAGACATTACTTTCCAAATTTTATTTTATATAAACCAACATTTAAAACTTTACGAAATTCATAATTAAAGAATCACACAACAACTATACTGGAACAAACAATCCAATGATTAAACATCCATCAAAGTAACTCCAGCATTAAAACTTAAAGGGAAAAACATTCTGACAGTAATAAATCCCAAAGAATAAAATACTGAAAATAAATGAATCACAATGTCCGTTAAACAACTAAATAATGGAAAGGGCGACACATGCCCAACTGAATAAATAGTGCTAGAAGTGAAATCAAGAAATGAGGTCGTCTAAGCAAGAGGCCTGCAACTCCCACCTAAGTTGCAGTGCGTTCCTTCCAAAGGATCCTATGCAAGACGCCCCAGTGGCTGGGAACCTGTAATACATGCATATATATACAAGAGAGAAAAGAAAATAGAAACGGGTCAGAGCCCGATTGTAAAAATGATTTAAAATTTGTTTAGCAAGTATTTAAAATGTTTACAGGCCAATGCAACAACATATTAGTGCGACACTCCCTTGAGAAATTCTCACATCTCTTCTAATGTGCACGCCTATCGTACTAACCTTCCCAACGGTTTAACTTATCTTATCTTATGTCGCTGGTAAGATTTAAACTGACAATTTCAACTGTTTAAGAAGCAAATTCCATTTAATACCAAAGCTCTCATTTTAACTTTATTTGTTAATAAAGTTTCTCGGTAATATACTATACTTTCAAAACACGTATTCCTCAATTGAATTCATTATTCATATCTTACTTACCATAAACACAGTAGGAGAATTTAATATATATATTAAATACTCATATAATATATATATTCTAATAGCACCCCACATAAAAATTATGGTGCTGCCATACTCTGCTATCCAGTCCCCGTATCACTCGTACTAAGAGAAATACAAGTTCGAAATCTCTCTCGAACTGTATTAACACAAACACAACAATATCGAGGCGAAGCATAGAGTCCCGGTCTCTAAGAGGTCATCACATGCCCCCACATCTCTTAGGCCATCTGGCTATCGATTCGATTAGCCTGTACCAAAGGATCTCTATCTTCTAGGGTACGATTCAATATCCCCCATAAAGGTCCCATTGAGATAAGACTGTCCCAGCGCGATAACCTCAGGGATAGCAAGTAGAGCGGGCATGGTTTTCACACGTATATAGTATATGCATAAACACACACATATAAATATACTACTATTACCACATCAATTTTGGTACATCTCATAATCCATAATTATGATATTTATCCTTAGTTCTCGTTATTTAGTTATCACGTATAACGGTTCGTTCCTTACTTTAATTTGTGGGGTTTTCCCAACTTATCAAGTGACACTCGTGAATTCCTATACTATTTAAGTGTAATTTCAATAGTTACTCATTTATTTCTTCCACGTAACTACCTTACGCATTTCCCCCCTTTTATACATAGTTCGATCATCCCTTATACGTAAACATATCCAAAAATGTGAATCTCATTCTACATTAAAGAATTCATCTTTTTATTATGTCCTACTGGTCTTCTACACCTCCCAAAATATTTTAATAAGGATGTCCAAAGATTGTTTCTCATATAAATTAAATTTAACTATTTAGAGGGGAAAATAAGAGTCTGCCAGGAGGGGTCGATCGATCGATGGCAGGAGATCGATCGATCGATGCGTCGATCGACTGACACTCCCGATTCGATCGATCGATCGATCAAACAGGTATGGCGAATTATACAGATTAACAGTTACGGGTTCTATCATCCAACATCAACCAAATCCAGATTTTTAACACCCAAACTCCCAGAAATTCGTACTACAAACATTATGAACCCAAATAAAACATCTTTTACATAAGGCATGCAAAATTTCATCAATATCCATGGATTAATAGTCCAAAACTTATAAAAACCTCATGAACCCTAGAAATTTATTTAACTTTGTTCTAATCAGTCTTTTTCCAGAATTTTTACTCCTAATACATCATAAATCCCTGGTTATACCTCTACATATGAAGGGGATTTCCATATTTTCATTCATATCATTACTACATGAAATTTTCCTATCTCCAACATGGGTTTTCTTCTATGAAACTCATCCTAATCAACCCTAGACTAACATGAGTGATGCATTAAAGAAATTAAGTAAGATAAATATTGGCCTGTAGATTTCAGGGTTCTAATTTATGGACGGATTTGGTGTGGTTGCGTTCCCCGTCGCGCGATCTACGCGTTGGTGGTGGTGGCGGTGCAACCGGATGAATTTTTTGCCTTGGATTGCTTGGAAAGCTTTCTACCTTCCTCTCTAATGGTCGTTCTAAGGTTGTGAGTCTGCTAACCCTAAAAGACCATTCCAAATGGTTGATATATCCTAATAAATTTCGTAGGTTTAATTACCCAAAATTACAAAATGTCCAAAATGCCCTCCCGGGGAACAAATTAAGCCTAAAAACGCCCCGAGACCCAAACTAAACCCCCAAGTACACTTTTATGACTATCTCGACCCTTCCGGACACGTTGGCGCACTCAAGACGACCATACGAGCGACTTATAATTTATTCACTTTTATTAATCAATATTTAGTCTCGACGCAACACGGGCGCGTCCCGACTTAAATTTCCAAAATTATCATTTTATTCACTCGTGACATTTAATAGCACCAATATTATATTACTTTATTCATTAGTAATATTCAACAAGTTTCCAATGATTACTAACTCTCGTCACGTTAGTAAATAAAAATATTTAATTTCTGGATTTATATTAAATTAATAACTCACATTAAATTTAATAAATCCCCAAAGTTAGAAACCAAAAAAATACGGGGTATTACATACTCCCCCCCTAATAACGGAATTTTGTCCCGAAATTCGAAAAATAAGGCGTACCTGGTAAGAATAAATCTGGGTATTTCTCGCGCATATCTGTCTCGCGCTCCAAAGTGGATTCCTCCACATTATGATGCTCCCACTGGACCCGTACAAGTGGAACTACCTTCGACCTCAATCTACTCTCGCTATAGTCTAGGATAGCCATTGGTCTCTCCTCGTAAGAGCTGTCAGGATGTAAGTCTATCTAATCTATCGCGATGTGGGTGTGATCCATGTCATCCCGAAGGTATCGTCTTAACGACGAGATGTGGAATACATCGTGAATGCGATGTAAATGCTCTGGCAGTCCCAATTTGTATGTCACCGGCCCAATTCTCTCGATAATGGGAAATGGTCCCACGTACCTCGGGGTCAATTTCCCTTTCTTCCCGAACCTCATCACTCCCTTCATAGGAGATACACGTAGTAACACTTGGTCCCCCACATTAAACTCTCGGAAGAATCGTTTCGCATCGACGTAGCTTTTCTGCCTGTCATGTGCTACTCGAATGCGACTCCTGATCATCTCAATCCTAGCGGAGGTTTCCTGAATCACCTCTGGTCCGAGCAACTTGTTATCCCCCACCTTTAGCCAAAAAGTTGGGGAACAACAAGGCCTGCCATACAAAGCCTCGAATGGATCCATGCCAATCGTGAACTGATAAGAGTTATTATAAGCGAACTCTACCAGTGGAAGATGTGGCTCCTAATCTCCTCTAACATCAAGGACACGCATGCGTAGCATATCCTCGAACATCTGATTAGTACGCTCTCTTTGTCCATATGTCTATGGGTGATAAGCTGAACTCAACCTCAACTCTGTACCCATAGCCTCCTGAAAGCTTTCCCAGAAATGCGACACGAAAATCTTGTCTCTATCTGACATAATATTCAGGGGCACCCCATGTAATTTGACAATCTCAGCAATGAACAACTGAGCATACTGACCCGTGGTATAGTCTGTCCGCACCGGCAGAAAATGAGACACCTTGGTCAAACGGTCTACAATCACCCAGATGGAGTCGTGGCCCCGCTGTGATGTAGGCAACCCTGTAATGAAATCCATGGAAATACTCTCCCACTTCCACGCGGGTATTTCCAATGGCTGAAGAAATCCTGACGGTTTCTGATGGTCCACCTTTACCAGCTGGCAGGTAGAACACTTGGACACAAACTCAGCAATATTCTTTTCCATCCCACTCCACCAGTATTGCCGCCTCATATCCTGATACATCTTATCTCCCCCAGGATGTACTACAAATCGGGACCCGTGGGACTGGGTTATTACTACATGACGTAAGTCTGCTCCTTTCGGAACCACTAATCTCCCATTAAACCTCAAACCCCCATCAGAACTAACAGAGTAGGACTCAGCACCCTCGGCTAAAAGTTGTACAATCTGCTCCTGGCAAAATGGGTCTGCGATAACAATCTCGGGTGTCACTGTCATGACAGATATGAAGGAACGGGCTACTGCGTCCTGGTGACCCAACTCTTTCCACTTTGCTCTTTAGACGTCCGCTACATCGTCTATCGGTCTACGGCTCAACGTATCAGCAACTACGTTGGCCTTCCCTGGATGGTATTGTATGTCGAGCTGATAGTCCTTCACAAACTCTAACCACCTGCGCTGACGCATATTCAGTTCTCGCGGAGTGAACAGGTACTGCAGTGATTTGTGGTCTGTGAATAAGCGAAATTTCTCTCCCAATAAATAGTTCTTCCAAATCCTCAATGCAAAAATGGCCGTTGCCAACTCTAGGTCGTGTGTGGGGTAATTCTTCTCATGTGGCTTAAGCTTGCAGGAGGCAAAAGCTATAGACTTCTCCTCTTGCTGAAGTACTCCCCCAAGTCCTCGTAAGGAAGCATCGGTGTAAACCAGGTACTCCACGCCCGGCTTAGGTAAAGCAAGGATCGGTGCTAAAGTAAACTTGTCTTTCAGTTCGTCGAAAGCCAATTGGCAAGCATCATCCAAAATATATGGAACCCCTTTGCGAGCAGGTTCGTCAATGGACCCGCTATCTTGGAGAAACCTCGAATGAATCTCCTGTAGTATCCGGCTAATCCCAATAAATTATGCACTTCCGTTGGTGTCGTGGGTTGTCCCCACTCCCTCATCGTTGACACTTTACTCGGGTCAACTACTATCCCTTGTTCAGAAACAACATGCCCCAAGAACTGTACTTCCCGCAACCAGAATCCGCACTTCCCGTACTTAGCATACAGTTGATGCTCTTGTAGAATCTGAAGAACCTGCCTCAAGTGCTTGGCATGCTCATCCTCGGAGTGTGAATATATCAAAATGTCATCTATGAAGACGATGACAAACTGATCCAAGAACTCTCTGAACACTCGGTTCATCAAGTCCAGGAATACGGCGGGAGCATTTGTGAGGCCAAATGGCATCACTCTGAACTCATAGGACCCATATCTCATCAAGAAAGCAGTCTTTGAAACATCCTGCTCCCTAATACGTAGCTGATGGTACCCCGACCTCAGATCTATCCTCAAAAAGAAAGTTTCTCCCCTCAGCTGGTCGAACAGATCATCGATTCGAGTCAACGGATACTTGTTCCGTATCGTGACCTTGTTCAGTTCCCCGTAATCCACACATAGCCTCAGTGAACCATCTCTCTTTTTTACAAACAAAACTGGAGCACCCCAAGGTGAGGTACTCCTGCGAATGAAGCCCTGACCTAATAGCTGTTCTATCTGATCTCGCAGCTCTCGCATTTCCTTTGGATCCATACGGTATGGAGCGCGTGTTATAGGTCTAGTATTCGGTAATAAATCTATGACAAAGTCTATCTCTCGACTGGGGGGTAGGCCTGATATCTCCTGAAATACATCGGAATACTCACGTACAACTGGGATCGAGTCTAAGGGAATCACAACCTCTTTAGAGGTATCCTCCTCTATGTAATACAAATGAGGGGTCGAGCCTCCCTCTAGGAGAGGCATCGCCACTGCAAACATCTCTTGCCCCGGAATGGCAAAGACAATACTCCCACCAAAACAATCTATCATGGCTCTGTAAGCTGCGAGCCAATCCATACCGATAATAACGTCGTGCTGATGCATACTAAGACTAACATGAGTGATGCATTAACGAAATTAAGCAAGATAAATACTTACCTGTAGATTTTAGGGTTCTAATTTATGGACGGATTTGGTGTGGTTGCGTTCCCCGTCGCGCGATCTACGCGTTGGTGGTGGTCGCGGTGCAACCGGGTGAATTTTTTGCCTTGGATTGCTTGGAAAGCTTTCTACCTTCCTCTCTAATGGTCGTTCTAAGGTTGTGAGTCTGCTAACCCTAAAAGACCATTCCAAATGGTTGATATATCCTAATAAATTTCGTAGGTTTAATTACCCAAAATTACAAAATGTCCAAAATGCCCTCCCGGGGAACAAATTAAGCCTAAAAACGCCCCGAGACCCAAACTAAACCCCCAAGTACACTTTTATGACTATCTAGACCCTTCCGGACACGTTGGCGCACTCAAGACGACCATACGAGCGACTTATAATTTATTCACTTTTATTAATCAATATTTAGTCCCGACGCGACACGGGCGCGTCCCGACTTAAATTTCCAAAATTATCATTTTATTCGCTCGTGACATTTAATAGCACCAATATTATATTACTTTATTCATTAGTAATATTCAACAAGTTTCCAATGATTACTAACTCTCGTCACGTTAGTAAATAAAAATATTTAATTTCCGAATTTATATTAAATTAAAAACTCACATTAAATTTAATAAATCTCCAAATTTAGAATGCATAAAAATACGGGGTATTACATCGAGATAGTAAAAAAAGTGTACCCATGGGGTTTAGTTTGGGTCTCCGGGCGTTTTTAAGCCTAATTGGCATCCTGAGAGGGTATTATAGACATTTTGTATTTTGGGGTAATTAAACCCACTAATTTTCTAAGGATATATCAGCCTTTAGGAGTTGTCTTCTAAGTTTAACAAACACAAAACCAAATAACGTCCATTAGAGAAGAAGTTGGAGATCTTTCTAAGCAACTCAAGGCCAAAGACTCATCCATTTGCACCGCCACCACCACCAAATCGTAGATCGCGCAACAAGGAACACAACCATACCTTTTTCATCCACAAATCAGAAACTTGAATTCCAGGCAAGTATCCATCATGCTTTGTTTTTAGTTAATGTCTCACCCATGATAATTTAGGATTATCAATAACATGTTTTATGGAAGAAATTGATAATTTAGAGATCCTAAATCGCATGTTTAGAGAAATTTAATATATTCTGGACATACCCATCATATGTAGAGGATTACCCACGAATTAGTATTGATTTAAAAATAATAAATCTCGAAAATAATTAGAAGAATGGATGTTTCTTCTCAAATCAGTGTTCTTGAAGTTTATGTTAATTGTACCCCATTATTTCGATACCGTTGATGAATTTGAACATGTTTCACGTAGGGAATCATGTAGTTAGGTATATAGTACCAGTAGTAATGTTGTTTGGGAGTTTGGGGATCGTTAATGGAGATTTGGTTGAGGTTAGAGAGGCAAACCCGTAACTTGACAATGGCAGAATTCGTCATAACTGCTTGATCGATCGATCGATCAAGAATATCGATCGATCGACGATCGATCGATCGATCCTTCCTGGAAAACTGGGTATTTTTTTTCTTTGTGTTTAATCCGGTTAAAATGCATAGGAACACTTGATCATCATTGTTCAAGCATAATGAATTATAAAGAGGACCAGTAGGGTCTAGGTAGACCCCGTCGAGTGAAATTTACTGTAGGATGACATTATGGGTTAACGGAGAGTTATTCACACATAATAAATTATGTGTACGTTTAATAAAAGATCGAGACTCGTGAGGGAGTTAGACCAGAAGGTAAGTAGCAGTATGCCTACTGAAATTATACTTCGAGAGGCAAGACGTAAGTATGAAGTAAATTATGTATGAGAATACAAGTGATGAATCCGTTATGCGAGAAAATCAAGTAAAATGTGCTAAGAACGGATAATTATAATTATGGGTCGTGGGCGCATCTAATTAAGAAAATGTAAATATTTATATATATGAATGCGTGATTGTGCGTATGTTATGTATCTATGTAAAAATCATACCCGAGCTACTTGTTATCTGGGAGGTTTCCGCGTCGAGACAGTCTTATCTCGATTGGGCCTTTATGGGGGATAACGACTTGTACCCTAGAAGATAGTATCCTTGATACAGGCTATTTGAGTGATAGTCAGATGGGCCTAAGAGACGTGAGGGTATGTGCTGACCTCTTAGTGACTTGTAACTATACTTCGCCTCCATTTGTATGTGTTCTGTGTTAATACGGTTCGAGAGTGATTCCGAACTAGTATTTCCCTTAGTACGAGTGATACGGAGACTTGATAGCAGAGTATGCCAACACCATATATTTTATGTGGGGTGCCCATAGTATATATATTGTATGAGTGACTAATATATATACACTTAAGTATGGGAACTTTCTACTGTGCATAAAAGTAGTTAAAAAATGAATAAATACTCCAACTTTATTGTAAGTGTTTGGAAATTTTGTAATAATGTTGAGTATTCTAAGTGATGTAAGATACATGAGAGAGTTTAATTTTTCAGAAATTAAGTATCTTAGCCATAGTATTTTCTCGGGATGAAACCTTATGGGAAGGTTAAGTTAAAATAAACTTCTGAGATTAATAGTACGGTAGGCGTTCACACTAGATGAGGGGTGAGAATTCTCAAGAGAGTGTCGCATACTACCATGGTTGTTACATTAGCCGGTAAGCATTTTAAATACTTGCTACGCTAATTTTTTTAAACTGTTTTACAATCGGGCTCTGACCCGTTTCCTGTTATTTCTTTTCTCTTGTATATATATGTATATATTACAAGTGCCCAACCACAGGGACATCAAGCTTAGATTCTTTGAACCGGATGCGCTACAACTTCGGTGGGAGTTGCAGGCCCTTGCTTAGACGACCTCTTTGTTGATTTTACTCTTAATTTAGTTCTGATTAGTTAGGGCATGTGTTGACCGTTTCCCTATTCAGTTTGGATTTGTCAGAGATTTATGTTCATTTATTTTCAGTATTCGGTACTCTTTGGGATTTAATTGTTGTCAGGATGATTTCATTTGTAGTTTTTAACTTGGTATTGGTTTATCTGAATTGTTAAATTCTTGTGCGTTAATTGTCACCCTTAACATTTATGCAATTCTTAAACTGTTAATTATTGAAAAGGTTTTCATTATGGAATTAAATAAAATAGAAATAAGGTTAAATTTGTTTGACACTTAGCTTAATTATTTAGGGTGTTTAAACTGGAAAATTTTATTTTACGACAGTGATGCTAAGAATGAACCAACCGTTCACCTTGATTTTAATTTAATAAAGGACTGATCACCCGGTATTTAATTAGGCGGGGTGTCACAGATAGTATCAGAGCATCAGGTTCTAGTGTCCTTTAGGATCTGTACGGCTTATTTTGCATCAAGCTTAGCGTATTTGATTTAGAGCCCTATTCTAGTACTGTTGTATTATTGTGTTTACGCTTACATCTTCAGCTATTTGAGACTTAATGATAACTGTAGACTAATAAACTTCCTTACCATTTTAGATACCTCCAAGACGCAAACCCCGAGACAGGAATGCCCAGCCCGAGTAGCCATTAGCTCTGGCTCAGGGGATAATGAACGCAACTGAGGTAGACGCTATTTTTGCTTAAGCGGTGAATGCCGCATTAGCGGTAGTGCAGCAGGACCCACCCCAGATTTAAGCGATGGCGCCAGTACCAGCACAGCTTCCATCTGCATGAGAGTGGGTCAGGGATGCCTTCCTGTAGGTGCATCCCTCGGAGTTCTCGGGTAGTTCGGACATAGTAGTTATCAGCCGATGGAAGAAAGATATTCAAAGGCATCTGCACATGTATGAGTGCACTAACGTGCAGAGACAGCTATTAGCTTCCTTCAAGCTAGTGGGGGGAACTTTGCAGTGGTGAGAGTCCACCACTACCTTGGAGGAGAGGGATAGCATCACGATTCAGTCATTCTGGGCGTGGTTTGACCGCAAGTACTTCCCATCCGCCGTACAGACTGAGATGATGGGGAAGTTACTGAATCTAAAGCAGGAGAGTATGAATGTTTCTAATTATGAGGAGGAGTTTACTAGACTTCTCACTATAGTGCCAGATGAGGCACCCACTGAGAAGGAGAAGAGGATACTGTTATTTGTAGATGGATTAGCTTGGAGGATCCATCAGCACCTCATCGACAATCTAACATTGAGTACCTACACTCTACTCAACGCTGCTTTGTTACACTGTCAGGATCACCGCTTCCATCTGCTAGGGAGCAAATGATCAGAGGAGTCCAGCCAGCAGGGCAGGAAAGGGGGCAGTAGTACTGGTGGGGCACCAGCACCCCAAGGGCAACCTGTCACAGTGAGCAGAGTTCCCATCAGGGGGATCTCGCCAAGCGATTTTGATCAGGTGACTCCAGACAGGGATTTGGGGGATTCAGGCAGGGCCAGTCTAATCAGCATAGCCAACAGGACCAACACCTTCAGCAACAGGGCCATCAGGGTCAACAGCGTTTCCATCAGGGCCAGTGGCGGGGTGGTAACGGCCAACAGGGCCATGGTCAGCAAGGGCAGAGGGGAGGTAACTTCAGGGGCAGATATTTCGGATGTGGAAACAATGGCCATAGGCACCAGGATTTCCTAGTGGGAGATAAGTCCCCACAGCAGCAGGGTGACCGTAATGAGCCACAGAGACCACTATTTCCAGCCGCCCTCCCAGCGCCTGCTCAGGTGCCAGCCTTACCTCCCATCTCGGCAGCTCTAGTTCAGCAGGGGAAATTGCAGTATGGATGTGTCTATAACGTCCACCAGGCCGTAGCACCTCAGGAACCACCCGTGATAGAGGGTACATTTCCTATCCATGGCACTATGGGTCGAGTTTTATTTAATACTTGGGCGTCGCACTATTTTATAGCTACTCATTTTGTACAGGTCTTAGGGTTATTAGACACGGCAGAGAGCACTGTGACATGCGTAGACTCGCCACTGGGGAATGGGTCTTTGATTTTCTTTATATGTCGGGGTGTAGGAGTAGAGATTGATAGCTTGATTTTACCTGCAGACATGCTAGTCTTAGAGATGCATGAGCACGATTTTTTATCGACATGGATTGGCTCGCCGCGTACAGAGCCATGATAGATTGTTTCGGTAGGAGTATTATTTTTGTCATTCCGAGGTAGGAAATGTTTTTGTTGGCGATGCCTCGTCCAGAGGGATTGCACCCATTTTTACTATATAGAGGAGGATACCTCTAAGGAGATTGTGATTCCCCCTAAATTTGATTCCAGTTGTTTCTGAGTATTCGGATGTATTCCAGGAAATAACGGGCCTACCCCCCAGTCGAGAGATAGATTTCATCATCTTGATGTCGGGCACTCAAACGATAGCACGTGCATCGTACCGTATGGCTCTAGCGGAAATAAGGGAGTTACAGGATCAGATAGAATAATTATTAGGTCAGGGCTTCATTCGTAGGAGCACCTCACCTTGGGGCACTCCGGTGTTATTTGTGAAGAAGAGAGATGGTTGACTGAGGTTATGCGTGGATTACCAGGAGCTGAACAAGGTCACGATACAGAATAAATATTCGTTGCCTCGAATCGATGACCTATTCGACCAGTTGAGAGGAGCAACCTTCTTTTCAAATATAGATTTGAGATTGGGATACCATCAGCTATGGATTAGGGAGCAGGATGTGTCGAAGACTGCTTTCTTGACGAGATATGGGTCTTATGAGTTCAGATTCATTCCATTTGGGCTGACAAATGCTCCAGCCGTATTCATGGACTTGATAAACCGAGTGTTCAGAGAGTTCTTGGATCAGTTTGTCATCGTCTTCATAGATGACATCCTGATATATTCACACACTGAGGAGAAGCATGCCGAGCACTTGAGGCAGTTTCTTCAGACTCTACGAGAGCATCAGCTATATGCTAAGTATGAGAGGTGCGGATTCTGGTTACGGGAGGTATAATTTTTTGGGCATGTTGTGTCGAAATTGGGAATATCGATTGACCCGATCAAGGTGTCCGCAGTGAGGGAGTGGGGACAGCCCACGACACCGACAGAAGTGCGTAGTTTCCTGGGATTAGTTGGGTACTACAGGAGATTCATCCGAGGCTTTTCAAAGATAGCGGGACCATTGACGAATCTGACTCGCAAGGGAGTACTGTATGTTTGGGACGATGCTTGTCAATTGGCTTTCGATGAGCTAAAAGATAAGTTGACTTCGGCGCCAGTTCTTACTTTGCCCAAGCCGGGAGTGGAGTATTTGGTGTACACTGATCCCTCTTTACGGGGACTCGGGGGAGTACTTCAACAAGAGGATAAGGCTATAGCTTTTGCCTCCAGCGAGCTTAAGCCTCATGAAAGGAATTACCCCACCCACGAACTAGAGCTAGCAGCGGTCATTTTTGCATTGAGGATTTGGAGACATTACTTATTGGGGGAAACGTTTCGCTTGTTCACAGACCGCAAGTCACTGCAGTACTTGTACACTCAGCGAGAGTTGAACATGCGTCAGCGCAGATGGTTGGAGTTTATGAAAAACTACCAGTTCGAGATATAGTACCATCCAGGAAAGGCTAACGCGGTTGCTGATGTGTTAAGATATAGATCGGTAGGCGACGTAGCGGATGTATGGAAAGAGAAGTGGAAAGATTTGGGTTACCAGAACGCGGTAGCCCGTTCCTTTGTATTGGTCATGTCAGTCACACCTGAGATTATTATGAGGGTGATACAGGCACAGTCAACGGATACGTTTTGTCAGGATTAGATTGTACGACTTTTAACTGAGGGTACTGAGTCATATTCAGTAAGTTCTGATGGGGGTTTGAGGTTTAATGGGAGATTGGTGATCCCAGAAGGAGAAGACTTACATCATGTAGTAATGATACAGTCTCACGGGTCCAGATTTGTGGTACATCTCGAAGGCGATAAGATGTACGAGGATATGAGGCGGCACTACTAGTGGAGTGGGATGAAGAAGGACATTGCTGAGTTCATGTCCAAGTGTTCTACTTTCCAGATGGTAAATATAGACCACCAGAGACCGTCGGGGTTACTTCAGTCATTAGAAATACCTACGTGGAAGTGGGAGAGTATTTCCAAGGACTTCATTACTGGGTTTCCTACATCACAGCGGGGTCACGACTCCATATGTGTTATAGTGGATCGGTTGACCAAGGTAGCTCATTTTCAGCCAGTACGGACAGACTATACCACGGGCCAGTATGCGCAGTTATTCATTGCCGAGATTGTTAGGCTACATGGGGTGCCCATGGATATCGCGTCTGATAGAGATAAGATTTTTGCGTCGCGCTTCTGGGAGAGCTTTCAGGAGGCCATGGGTACAGAATTGAGATTGAGTTCAGCTTATCACCCACAGACGGATGAACAGACAGAGTGTACCAATCAGATAATTATAATTATGGGTCGTGGGTGCATCTAATTTAGAAAATTTAAATATTTATATATATGAATGCGTGATTGTGCATATGTTATGTATCTATGTAAAAATCATACCCGAGTTACTTGCTATCTCGGAAGTTTCCGCATCGGGATAGTCTTATCTCGATTGGGCCTTTATGGGGGGATAACGACTTGTACCCTAGAAGATAGAACCTTGATACAGGCTATTTGAGTGATAGTCAGACGGTCCTAAGAGACGTGAAGGTATGTGTTGACCTCTTAGTGACTTGGAACTATACTTCACCTCCATTTGTATGTGTTCTGTGTTAATACGGTTCGAGAGTGATTCCGAACTAGTATTTCCCTTAGTACGAGTGATACGGAGAGTTGATAGCAGAGTATGCCAACACCATAGATTTTATGTGGGGGTCCGATAGTATATATATTGTATGAGTGACTAATATATATATATATACTTAAGTATGGGAACTTTCTACTGTGCATAAAAGTAGTTAAGAAATGAATAAATACTCCAACTATATCATAAGTGCTTGGAAATTTTGTAATAATGTTGAGTATTCTAAGTAACGTAAGATATATGAGAGAGTTTAATTTTTCAGAAATTAATTATCTTAGACATAGTATTTTCTCAGGATGAAACCTTATGGGAAGGTTAAGTTAAAATAAACTTCTAAGATTAATAGCACGGTAGGCGTGCACACTAGATGCGAGGTGAGAATTCTCAAGAGAGTGTTGCATACTAACATGGTTGTTACATTAGCCGGTAAGCATTTTAAATACTTACTACACTAATTTTTTAAACTGTTTTACACTCGGGCTCTGACCCGTTTCCTGTTATTTCTTTTCTCTTGTATATATTACAGGTCCCCAGCCACAGGGGCGTCATGCTTAGATTCTTTGAACCGGACGCGCTGCAGCTTAGGTGGGAGTTGCAGGCCCTTGTTTAGATGACCTCTTTGTTGATTCTACTCTTATTTTAGTTCTGATTAGTTAGAGCATGTGTCGCCCGTTTCCCTATTCAGTTTGGATTTGTCAGAGATTTGTGTTCATTTATTTTCAGTATTCGTTACTATTTGGTATTTAATTCTTGTCAGGATGATTTCATTTGTAGTTTTTAACTTGGTATTGGTTTATCTGAATGGTTAAATTCTTGTGTCTTATTTGCCACCCTTAACATTTATGCGATTCTTAACCTGTTAATTATTGAAAAGGTTTTCATAATGGAATTAAATAAAATAGAAATAAGGTTTAAATTTGTTTGACACTTAGCTTAATTATTTAGGGTGTTTAAACTGGAAAATTTTATTTCGCGACAGTGATGCTAAGAATGAACCAACCGTTCACCTTGATTTTAATTTAATAAATGACTGATCACCCGGTATTTAATTAGGCGGGGTGCCACATTTATCACCTAAAAAGTAATGAGATTAATGTTTATTAAATAAATCAATTATATTTAATGGGTATCTAACTTATGTATTCAGAATAAAGACAAAGTTCAATGTGGTACTAACAAGTTAAATGACAGTTATATAACACTGGGAACTTATATCTAAATTTCCATTCCTATGTGCCTAGTGTTGGTTTTCTGCATGATGGAGGATGAAGGTTACTTCTTAATAAATCATATAAATGTGACTTTCTTAATCATTAAAGTTGATTTACCTATATGAGTGTCCAAAGTGTGGTCGTTTTCTATGGAACTAAAATTGACCCAAAAGCACTCATGAAATCGGGATAAGCACAAGGCCATAAATATGCACACTGACAGAACACTATTTAACACAAAGATCAATATTAATAATGGTTCCGTCTCATTTCAAAAGGACATTGGTTCAAGATACGTTCACCACATGACCTTAGTTCAATACACTTATCATTTATGTACTAGATTTTAGTGATAATGTCAAAAGAACTCTGTTATTGTCCTTGTTCTCTTGCATCTTCGATACTATATAATAAAATTATTATGTCTTATTTACTTGCATTTTGAAAATGATGGGGATTATTGGACTTTTTTAAAATATAAATGGGTATTAATATTATATAAGTGTGCTTTTATTTTGGGTCTTCTTGTAGAGATAAAACTTAAGGAAATGGGTGTAGTTTCTAAAGTCATACATAGAAACTTCACTCAAACGTGGAAGGGTATATAGCAAAATACAAAAGAATAATATTTGTCCAAAAGTCAAATAGGCTATAATATGATGCTTTGCGGTGGTAAAAATCACCACCAATAGAGATATGTGACACGCATTCTCATGACGTGCGAAAGGGCGATTGGACGACTTAGGGTGCTTTAATGCCGCACTTGACACTTTGCATCGTCACTCGGAGCATGGGAGCCTTTAGTTTTATGAAGGTTAACTAGATCGATGGTTGAAAGGAAGCGATCAGATGAAAGGATGTCATAACCCAAACGGGTTAATCTGAACCGTTGGATTGACTCGTTGCCGTTTATAGAGGGTGAATTTATTTACTTATGATGAGACACTAAATATGGAGTATGCGATCAAAAGAAATCCAAATATACATGATCCAATGGCTATTGATTCGTGAGCCTATGTAAGGACAAATTTTCAATAAAGTCAATTTGTATGTATTTTTGCTTTATTCTGTGTTTGGACAAAACTTTTTGAGTCATTGGTTATGAATTTAGTATGTTGGCCTTTTAAGCCTATGATGTGGTTTCTTAAAGGTGTAGCAACCAAGTTAGAAGATCTATTTCATCGAGTCATGTTTAACGCCACGTTTCGTCTTCTCACATTTAGAGGATCTCTCAGGTATGAATGCATACATATTTTGATCCAGTGATATTTTATATTTGGGTGTTAGGATTTTATAAAAAAAATTTAAGATATTTTAAAATGATTTTATCTCTTTTAATATTTTTAGAAGAAAAATAATTCTCACGTGGCGTCATTAAAACGACATTAACTATGTTGTTCGAACAAGTGTATGTACCTCACTAGATCACGATAATGTTCCAATGAAACTTCGAACGAGGAAATTTCATACCTTCATTGTAATCTCATTAGAAGTGTCGTTTAAAGGTGTTCGAATGAGAAACATGGCTTCCTTTGAACAAGATTTACCTCGTTCGAACGAGATTGCGAATTTTAGAGAATTCAAGATTTTCAAACTACTTTTCATCCTTATCTCATTTTTTTGGAAAACCTCATATAAATAGGAGTACGGAGCTACATTTTCTTTTGGGACTTTTTTATTACTTTTGAGTTCCCAAAATCTTCCAAAAAGCTTTGCGTACTCCTATTTATATGAGGTTTTCCACAAAAAGTTTTAGATCTTCCACGGGCTGGCCACCTATTATTTTAGTAGGCAGGTTGTCACAGATGGTATCAGAGCATTAGGTTCTAGAGTCCTTAGGAATCTGTGCGAATGTATTTCATTTTCAGCGTTACTTCTGATTTGATATAGAGCCCTAAGATTAAGTTCGTTGATTTATCTGGTGAGAATTCGTTCTCCTGCTATGATATGAGAACCCCAAAAATCCTTTACGCGTCCGTGTGAGATTCGCGAGTCGTCAGATGAAGGTTGTTAGGGAAGATTGTTATGAAGGCGTTATGAGATGGAATCATTAAGAGCTGAAAGATGTGGTCGGGGATAAGGGCCGCTTTAGAGGCCGCTCCCTTTGTAGCATTATTTTATATTGCTACTGTGACTAGTGAGTACAGTAGACATAGTTTTCAAGTACCGCTGCAAGTTGAGAGTGGTGCTAAGCTTGGGACTCCAAGCGACATTAATTTGAGGATGAGAGGTCCTTGGCGAGGACCACATGATGAAGTCCGGATTGGATAGAGGAGGTATAACCTTGTTCGGTGGAAGTATACGGACCGAGAGTTTAGCCTAGAGCAAGGTATAGAGGTGCTCAGGTGCGAAGATTGAAGGAAAGTCTTTCACCAGTAGGAGTGAGATTGAAGTGGCGAGAATGGTAGTCACCATATTTTGGTGGAACGGGAGGTTTTACCCATAGAGAAACTCGTTAGATATTTTCAATAGCGAGTTTCTCTAGGATGTCAAGAATGATGAGAAAGTAGATTCTCAGGTATTCACGTAAGGTTCGGTTAGAGGCCGACAGTGAATAGAGGGTGCTACAGTTAAGAAAAACTACGCACCGAAATAAGGGTGATACAAGGAAGAGAGAGCCCTTCAATGAAAATGATAGGCTCACAAGTAAGTGTTGTTAACACTTTAGGAGAAATGGTGTTCGTGAGACCCCATCGGTGGACCTCCACCAGGGGAAGATTCATTGAACTAGACAGGGGAGGCTGTAGAATGTTCTCTTTACTAAAGGAGTTAAGGGAACTACGCGAGTAATCGCTAGAGTAGCTAGAGATGGAGGTAGATTGGTTTGGGTGAGACCAGAATATGTGTTTAGGAACCATTAGTAGTGGCCAAGGAGATTGGCAAGTATGTTAGCGAGAATTTTCACTGTAGACGAGGGTGGAGCATTTCCTTATGATAAGATAGAATAGTATCGTATTTACCGTAGATTCGAGTGTGTATATGGAGCTTGTGGTAGTATCGATATTCTAATATTGAATGTATCTATATGGCTTCCATGATAGGGAAGTCCTATATTCTTCTTTCACTCGTTATGGGGCGAGTGAGGATATGTGTGGTATGTGCCACTTGTATTATATGTAATATACGAGTAGAGATATTCTTGGTTTTGTGGGTGCGATAGCAAGCGAATAAATCGCGAGGCTATCCTATTCATAGTTCTAGAGAAGGACTAGTTGTTCTATAATATTTGTCCTGGATACAGGTTGAGACTTTATAGAGATGGTTTACGGTATGTAGGTGGTTTTCATTCTTAATTGTTTTTCTTTATCTGTTTTGTTTTATTATTTGCTTGCCTTATTTGTGTGTGATATTGCCTTTCTCCGTGACCAACAAGTTAAGGGGAGTGTGTCAGAGGGGTTCCTTGTTTGGATTTTGCTTTGCGAGACACTCCGCGCATGAACCTTAACGACGTTAGGAGTGGAGAGATGCTATATTTTTCTTTCCTTTCTTTCTTTATCACGTAAGTGAGTGATTAGAGGGCTAAGTTGATGTGCGATATATGAGCACTGTGATAGTTTTTCCTCTGATCGATGTGGGGAAGACTAAGATATGAAGTCGAATAGAGACTTATGGTTATGCCTTAATGAGAAGGCCATCTATAAGAGATGCATGTATGTGTATTGGAATAACGCATTTTGTGGCATGTTACAGAAAGTAAATGCCAGGTTATTAAAATTTTCAGTCAATTGAAATAGTAGGACTTAGGAGTAGAAGCGTATTAGTACGGTTATGAGTTAGGATTCTGTCAATCCCGATCATGTGTCTTTGACCGTTAATTCTCGACGAACGACGATGCGAGGTAGTAGTGTAACGGGAGGGTTCCTTGTTTGGATTTCGCCTCGGCGAGACGTCCCACGCATGAAACCGAGCGAATGTCGGAAGTTGGGATAGGTCTTGGACACTAGGGATATAATTAGGATAATACTTATACGCCTAGATTAGGATAGATAGATTGACTTTAGGATTTTTAGGACACAATGCCCTTAAGGCGTGTAGTATTATTTTAGGAAGGTGGTAGGGAGTTGACCACAATAGGTTTGTGGGTTAACTCTATGTGGGAATTAGGTCCCTAGTGCGAAGGAGTATGAGATCTTGAGTTTTTTGGAACGATAGGGCATAGATGGTGGGGACTTTTCTAGATAAAGTGTTACGTTGGTAACCTAAGTTTTGGAGGAGTGAAGGATGAGTTGACTTTTACTCCTGCACTCATGTTGTTAAGATCGAGAGCGGATTTAACGAATGAGTCTCTGCCAGGAACGGGAAGTATTGATACGGTAGCATGAACCCCCCCTTATGGGTGCGTCTCACAGACTTAAACTCCGTGAGAAGTATTATCCCCCGCTTTAGAGTTCGTAGCAGTAGTATTTGCCTTGGAGAATAGAGGCACTACTTCCTCGACAGGAAACTAGCCTTTTCATGAGCTACAAGTTGGAGTTCGTAAAGGACTATCAATTATTTATTCCTTTTCTGCTATAGAAATGCGAATGGGGGTAGTTAATGCACCGAGTAGAACCGTCGAAGAGATTAGTAAGGCATGGAATGCCGAGTGAAACGAGCTTAACCGAGGGGACACTATAGCAAGAATGTTCGCGTCCGTGGTTGACCGATTCACCTACTAGTGTGAAGAGACTAGTGGTGGAACGAGGAAGGAGTGGAGTAGTAGCTTTTCGGAGTAGAATTTCCATACAATAGTTCGAATCGTTTCTTATAAGGATGGTGCCTTGCATGTGGTCGATCGTAGCCAGCCGAGTAACTCGCCTACCCATTGAAATGGAACCAACGGATATATTCTTTGGGCTTGGAGTGGTCGAGGAATATTTCCTTAATGAGTGGGCTCATTGAGCCTCATACTTTTAAGGTCTGCGCTAATGCGAATAGAAGTAAGTAGTGTTGGGGGTTGAGCGATTTAGTGTTACGGTAGTTATTCCCTGACAAAGTTACGACGTGAGTCAAGAAGAAAGGCAATTTGTGCCGAGGTGTAGGTATCTCCTTCCGAATTAGAAAAGCAGGATCGATAGTTCACGAGGAACGGTTTGGTGCTATGTTAGAGCACGGAGAGTGTAGACAGAGACCGAGTGGTGATGACCTTAGTCCCAGTCCAAATGGGGATGCCTCACTGCCAAGGGGTTTGCTATAATGATAGAACGATAGTTTAGTATAGTATACCCTTTATATGATTAACGTTATATTGTATGCCAGAATTTTGAGGGCAAAATTCCCTTCTAAGGAGGGGAGTATGTAACAACCCAAGTTTTTGAGCGGCTATTTTATATTATTTTGCCCGATGGGCTAATTTTATAAAATAGGGGAAGTTGGTATAAATATTGTTTTCCGTGATATTAAGGGATAATATTTACTATGTTTTGTCTATTTACCGTATGAGAAGGCAAATAGCATAATATTGTGATATTGCGTCGTTATATGTAAAACGACGGTTATGACTTATAAATAAATTTGAGTATAATAAATGAAATAAAATGAATTTAGAACATAAAATTTGTTCACGTTATCCCGATTGCACAAATAGGAGGTGCAGTTGTTTTTAGAATAGTCGAGATAGTCGAAATAAGCGCCACGTTGTATTTTTGGGTTTTGGGCACTTTTGGGCGCGTGTCCTGTGGGGAAACCCGGAGGGACGGTCTTAGATTATTAAAGCAATTCATGATAATGAATTGGCTTTAATTACATTTCCTGGATGGAAGAAGGGAAATGGGATATATGGTACAAAATTATTTTTATGCTAATAAAAATGACTTTTGATTTACACTTCATGGATGGAAGAAGGGAAGTGGGATTTTTATGAAAAAGGATAGAGCATTTTTATGTTAATAAAACTTTCTTTAAAAATGTATTCTTCCTGGATGGAAGAAAGGAAATAAAATTAGTAAATAAAGTTTTGAAATGTGATTGAATTGGTAAACATTTGATAAAATGTTGTACCATTTATGTATATTCCTAAAAAAAGGGAATGGCACATATAGAGTTATGAGATTAAAATGGTAAACATTTGATAAAATGTCATACCATTTATATATATTCCTAAAGAAAGAATTAGGAATTCTGCTTTTAGATGGTGAATGGAATAAATTAAGTTTTCTTGAGTAGCTGTAGATCATATGCACACATATACATATATATATATATATATATATATATATATATATATATATATATATATATATATATTGATTACGTAGTGAGGGTCTAATGGATCTCAACGATCAACCTTGCCTAAATAGTAGTGTATCGGGGGGTTCCTTGTTTGGATTTCGCTTTGCGAGACACCCCACGCACGAATAAGGCATCATGTTGAGAATGGGGAGAAGTTAGCCCTTAGTACTTTGGGTTAACTAGAGCATCATCATTTATATTGCGCTAGGTTGCTTTTAGACTGAGAGGTGAGAAATATTATTGTTAAGTGCGGAACAGTCATGAATTTTAGTCACATGGGAATCATATCAAACCGGGCCCTGACTCGTTTATATTTCTTTATTTCTGCATATACTCTTTGTCGTACAGGTGCTCTTCTGCATGGACACCCGAGTTTGCATTTCCATTCCTGTTGTCATGGAGCTACAGCACATTACGGATGTTGTAGGTTATTTGTATTAGACGCTTCTTTCCATTCTACTCTAGTTATGTTCAGTATTTTATTCGGGCGTGTTGCCCCAGTGTTGCACTTATTTATTATATTGTGATATTTAAATTGTAATACTCAGTGTTCTATTTGTATTGGTCTGTTCACCGACAGCTTATTCGGTGATTATTTATTATACTGTCATTCTTTATTCACCGATTTTTTATATCCACCATTTTTTCAAATGGGATTGTCTAAGTGTTTTCTTTTACTTGCAAATTCTTTTAAAAATTGACAGTCCGTTTTCTAAAATGATTGGTGGTTATCTCGTACTATTATTTTAATCGACAGTGATGCTGAGAATGGACCATCTATGATTCCTGTGATTATTAGAGTATTGGGCTGGCCACCTATTATTTTAGTAGGCGGGTTGTCACATATAATTTTAAGGGTGTTATAAGTTGAAGATCGGTGGTGAACAATGAATCCTAGCTATTTTATGTTTAACGCAATTAATTTGACAATCAACAATATTTTCTAGGCTAGTGTGCATTGTGTCTGTTTGTCCATTATGAGTTCATTTTATCTGTCACTATAAGGCTAAATCTTTACTTGCTAAAGTTAATGCTGTCTTACTCCTTGGACATTTTTTAGTGCTTGGGTCATTTTTATTTGTTTATAGTACACTCCCCTTCACTCCATTCCACATGTTTAGACACATCGATAGTATACTGTTGTTAACGCTTATGTGTTTTATGTCATGTTTATGATGTTTATACCTACATATATATGTGTGTGTGTGTGTGTGTGTGTGTGTGTCATTGGTATATTTTTCATATTTATATATATGGTATCGTTTATTGTTTAGTCTTTACGTTTACAGTCAATCCATGTCTTTGATGTGCTTTCTCTTTGAATCAGATTGCCATTCTATATGATCATATTGGTATCTCTTGTTGCTTGTTTACATTGGATCTCATGCGTCATTGTGTATTCAACTTGGTATCATTTATGCATCAATAATGGCAATGATTAATCATTGTTTGGATTATTTGTGCTTGTGTTGCCAGGTTGTGTTTGTTTCACTTTACATCATTGCATGATATTATTCTTCCATATATATTTTCAATTGATATCATATCTTCTCACATTTTGGGAGAGATATGATTTATGGGGTATAAATGATTTATTATGCATTCTTTATTTGTTTATTCCTGAATAAAAGTGGGGAGAAATGGTATTTTTCCCTTTAGCATTAGTAGGAGATCTTTATCTTAGGGAGAGACGTCTTACCCGGGTGGGAATCATTGGATATAAAGTGGAGTTTTATGCTTATGTATCTTTTATATTGTTATATTCTCTTTTCATTTGAAGGAGTATTTAAGTGTACAGGTTTGTAACATACGGCAAAGTTACAAACGTGTAAATCTACTCACGGTTTATGAGTCAATAGATTTGTACTTTTTCTTTTGTGGTTGGGGACTGAGTCTTAGATGAGCTTGACGGCCCATGGGAGTTTTTATTTTTTATTTTGTCTTGGAATAGCCAAATAGAGAGATTTATAAGGACAAATTTCCAATATGGTCAATTTGTATGTATTTTGGCTTTATTCCATGTTTGGACAAAACTCTTTCAGTCATAGGTTAGGACTTGAGTATGTTAACCTTTAAAGCCTATTACATGGTTTCTTAAAGATGTAGCTACCAAGTTAGAAGATCTAAATCATCAGATCATGTTTAGTGTCAAGTTTCGTCTTCATTTTCTAAATATCTCTCAGGTTCGGATGCATATCTATTTTGATAATTGGATATTTTATATTTGGCTGTTAGTATCTCATTAAATTATTTTTATAATATTTTAAAATGATTTCATCCATTATAATATTTTTTAAAAGAAAAATATTTTTTCGTGATGTCTTTGGAATGACATTATGTATGTCATTCGAACAAGTTTATTTACCTCGTTAGATCACGTTCACGTTCCAATGAAACTTCGAACGAGGCAATTTCTTCCCTTCACTGGAATCTCATGGAAGTGTCATTTGAAAGGTGTTCGAACGAGATGCATGGCTTCATTCAAATGAGATGTACCTCGTTCGAATGAGAATGTGAATTTTTGTATAGTTAGATATTTTTCAAACTACTTTTCATCCTTATCTCGGTTTTATAAAACTTCCTATATATAAAAGTGCAAAGCAGCATTTTCTTTAGAGACTTTTTCATTGCTTTTGAGTTCCCAAACTCTTTCGAAAAGCTCTCTGGTTTTATCCAAACCCTAAGTTTACATCCAAACAATTTTAGATCTAAGAATCATCTTATTATGCTTTGAGATCTAATTTGTGGGAACTAAGGTTTATTCTTCACATCTTTGTGAGGATTCTTTTTATGGTGAATTTTGTGCCTCATCTGTTTACATATGGTGGACTCCGTATTGTGTGATGGTCGCCGAGCTGTTCGATGGATATCGAGACATGTGTAGACTCATACGTTGTGGAAGTTGTGTAGGTGGACTCCTGTGTTGTATTGTGGAGGAATGATTAAAGATTGAAGATGGTCCAAGCCTTACAAGGGCGTCGAGTCGTTGTTTAAGTCTTTTACCAATCTTGTGTAATTTCCTATCATAGTGAATTTGCGTGGTTGGGTCATCCGAGTTTTTTCCCATTTAGGTTTTCCTCACACATTAGGTGTTGTGGTTTAATTTACTTTATTTTATCATACATTCACTTAGATGCATGTTTAGATTAAGATAAAATTAGGTAATCTGTTTAATCACAAAGTGTTAAAACTAGTGGTAGGCTTTATTTGGGTAACTTGATTAAGTTAAAATTAAATTAAAATTTTATAAATAATTGGTTTTTATGTTTTGCACCCTTAGCCATTTTAGAACCCTATAGGCCTCATGGTACTCTTTTAGACTGAAAATATGTGACTATTAATGAATAATAGCTAAAATGGCTATAAAAAAGTTCCAAGCCTCTACTTTGGACACTGAAAATTGTTGCCCTCTCTTCTATCTATCCTCTATAATTTAGAATTATAAGATTAAACATTTGAAGTGTTCAAACCATACATAATTTGCGTTAAACAACACATAATTTGCATTAAACAAGTAACATCATTACAATGTATCGAAAAGGCAATTTATATTTCAAACTCCATTGTGTACTCGCGGTCTTCAAGTGGAAAAGGGAGAAATATTGCCTAAAAGATAGCATTTATAGAACTTGCCTTTCAGTAACTTGGATTCAATTTCTCTATATTCCTTTCATTAGTTTTCGACAGTTGTCCCCAGATACAATCTTTGTTGGCAGCCAATAAAAATTATTTTTAAACCAATTAGGTTTCTTCAATTGAGTTTTATCCCACTTGGATTCATACAAAAGTATCATACATACTCTTGGTTGCCTCCTTCTTCCATGTTTATTTAAGAGTGAACTTTTATAATAAAATAAGATAGAAAATATTCTGATTTTCAAAAGAGAAAAATCTATTAGTTCATCTCTTATGTGTATTTCAAGTATTTTCATTCATTATTGAAAGTAAGAGTTTTATACTCAAACTAGTTTTGACAAATCATTCTACAAATATAATTTGTTCTCGAGTATGGTCTTCTTTCAAGATTCAAAGACACAATTTTGAGTTTCTATGAGAAACCCAATTTTTTATTACATATATCAACCATTGATATCCTCGCACATCCTAGTTGTAGTCGTTGGTTACTTGGCGGTTCCGTTACATCGAAATAAAGTTCTCTTTCACTTTAAATGAAGATTTATTAACGTAAGACTTGAAAATATTGGATGATCCGAAAACCGATCGTCATTGTGTAGCGTTTTTCAACTATTGGTTCTCTATTGGGAGAATAGGGTGGGAAAGAGTTGATTGTCGATCGGTGCACTGTTTGATCGTAAGTCATTGTCTTCTATTTATTATCTTTACCACAATATAGTTGTCGTTCATTTCGGCTTGAGTTTTTTTTCCGTTAGTGGGGTTTTTAGCAAATCAAACCAACACACATACGCACACACATAAATCAATTTTTCGTTTTAATAAAAAGGTTCGGTAAAATACGACAAAGTGTTTAAGTCTTTTAGAAAGTCCAAATACCTAAAATAAGTGGTAATATTTATATGTGATAGTTAGATGATCATTCGATGTGATCATCTGGATAAAATGTAGCATAGTTGTCTTATACCATAATGATCTTAATAACTAAAAGACACAAAGTATATTTTTCAAATTGAATACGACAAGCCAACTATGTGTGGGATACACGAGTATACATACATTATCATAAGGTGTGCAATCTCTTCCCGCAATGGTTGGTATGTCATGCGAAAGGAAATTCTACTTACTAAGGGGAGCAAAACCAGTTGCAAAATTAGTAATTTGCTCCTTGATACGGAGAACCAAAATTACAAAATGGGGTAATTGGAAAGGCTTGTATCCTAAGTTACACACACAAAGATCTAATTTTTCAGCACATTTTATCTTGATTAGCATTAGGTCTGCACACAAGATAAAGTCCAAAGAAAACTAAACCAACCCAAGAAATCAAACCAAAGAGAAGAAGAATTTAGAAAAACTCACTTACGGGAAAAACCTTTTTATATCAACATTGTTTAAGAATTGAAAGGCGTGAATTGACTACAGATTATTTAAAGATCCTCTAAGGATAATGAGGTATAGTTCTTCAGTCTTCAAATAGATACAACACATTTTTGCACCGTCCATAGGAAGCAGCTCTCCCCTCGGTATCCACCGATATGCCTCAAGATACGGAATCCTTTCGTGTTCAGCTGTAGAGTTGTAACCCCACGAAAGTCATCCCCAGGGAAAACTCTACGAGGGTTTGTTATAGTGTATGGAACTAGGGTTTGATAAACGCAACAAATCATTCTATGGCTATATGATTTAGAAAATAAAGTGTTGTTTTTATGAAACAAGAAAAGAAAAACTTTTAGAACAACAATCTGAATCAATTTTCTCCAAAAAAGTTGTGAAAATAGTTCAAAAGGGGCCATCTTATTGAAAAATACATTTTTCAAGGCGTCAGAGTTCATTCCCACTTTGTTTGAACAAAAACACCAGTTTCATCCTAACAAGGTGAAGTCTCGTTTGAACGAAAGGCTATTTTGTTCCAATGAGCTTCCAACGAACTTCCAACGGTTGTAGCTCTGTCAAATAGAGAAATTATGTTTGAAGCTCATTTGAAGTTCGTTCTAATGAACTCAACTAGTCATTCCAACGAGTTACAAATGTCCTTCAAATCACAAGAGAGTCTCGTTCTAACGAGATGAAAATCTCGTTCCAATGAACCAAAAACAAAAAAAACTTTATGAAAAACATTTTTATAAAATGCCTCGAGTAAAATAACACACATCCCAGACTAAAATGTAAAAGATTAAATAAAAAACTTAAATGCCTTATATATCCATATTGTGTCATGATGATTCCAACGGCTTGAACTTTGAAACGTTGCTCGGTCACTAACATGTTTTCAAATATCGTGGAAGCATATGCGGATGTAGTGTTCAATTTGTAATGGGATACACCAAATTATCTAAACTATCGGCAAAATTTAAAATTTCGTCTTACAAATCTCCCCCTTTGTCTATTCCGCTACAAAATAAAAAATCGAAACAAATTAAAATTAAACCCTTAAGACAATGTTATAAAGATTCCCTCCCAAACCCAAAACGAACTGACATTGGAGACTTTGTCTTCAACTAAAATTCTTCATCACGTGTAGTCCATAAAATCACCATCAAAGCGGAAGAGACCGAGACACATGAAATAAAAGAATACTGTGACGCATACGAGAGTTTAAAATAAAATAAAGCCCCCCTCAAATTTTTCTCACCTTTTTTATCCGTAATATACCAAGGGTAAGAAACTAAGCATTAATAATTCAAATGAAATAACATCACAAAGATAATCACTTAAGCACATGCGATGAATTTCCAAAAGGCTACCAACTATTTTTGAAATTTTTAATTTTTTCTCAGTATAAAAAGTATGTGTGTATATATATATATATATATATATATATATATATATAAGAGGTACATATAGGTACAAAATACATCACACCATGGAATAGCACTAAAATATCTTAATCATGAAAGCGGAATGTAATTGTGTGAACATTTTTCAGGGGCAAATCATAGGCATTCATATCATAGGTACACGAAGTCAATGAGATACTTCTCAAGAAATAACTCAATTTCAAATTTAGGCGTAAGAATGTTGAACTTGGATGAAATTGACTCAACTTATGCAACATGCCATGAATTTTAGTGCTTCTCAAAATAATAACGCCAAACTATTTAATGCTTTTCAAAAGAGTCCGTTGTGCAACCCCATTGATCTTTTAATTTATAATGCCCTTAAAATCTCATATATGTAAGAATTACTCTCAAATTCTTGAAGATAACATAATGCTCATATGTAGCAAGGCATCAATGAAAATAAAATTGGCCTTGGCACCTCTAATTTTATGTGTCGTTAATCTTTTAGGCTCATTTGCAAATTGTGACTTTTAGCGCAAAGAGAATTTGCTCTTTCGTATCCCTTTTCCATTGCTTAAAAAAAATCGAGGAATGAAATCCGAGCAATGGTTCTTACAAGCACAAATTATCTCTAGTACATTTGGTTCATTATCAAGCACGATTAAGATGAGAACACCGTTTCAAAATATGATAAGTACAATATTCAAAAAGTCTGTGAATATGTGCAATAAAGGCGATAAATAGTCAAGTGTAAAGAAAGTAATCATCAAAGAACAATGAAATGCTAACCACACATCATTAAGCACAGTAAAGAAACGAAACTACGATCAAAACACTATGAAAAAGTCACATGAATGGATGGAATGTATGGGTGATCCGAACATTTTAAATTCACATCCATATATGGTGAAAAACAAAATATAAAACTCTTTTTATCTTTTCCAAATTTTTTCTCAAAAATCATAAAAATCGATAATCTTTTTGGATTTTTCAAAATATATCATAAAGCATAAACATGTATAAAGATAGAAATATAATGTAGCAATAGGGATAACTGACATGAAGATGATAATCACTCTACATTAGATAAAGGACCTTAACTCAATCAACGGAACAAATACCCAAAGACTTCCTAAGATTCTTGAATCTAAGTGCATCTAAAGGTTTTATGACGATATCAGTTAATTGACGTTCGGTGCTCACAAAACTCAACGACACGACCTTCTCCTTAACGAGAACACGAAAGAAATGTTCACGTATCTTAATGTACTTCCTTCATGAATATTGGACAGGATTACGGGATATATGAATTGCACGCGTATTATCATATGAAATTATCATTGTGCTATGAGAAATCCCATAATATTCAAACATTTACTTCATCCATAAGAGTTGTGTGTAAAAACTCCTGGTGACTATATACTCGGCCTTTGTTATTGACTAAAAAATGGAGTTTTTCTTCTTGCTCAACCAAGAGATAAAAGCTCTCCCTAAGTACAATCATCCACCCGATGTGCTCCTACAACCATTAACATCCCCGGCCTAATATACATTCAAATAGGCAAAAAAATAGTCATTGGTATCAAAATAATACCAAATAACCTAGGAAAGAGTGGCACTCGTGTATTTGATGATACGCTTAAGTGTGACCAAGTGAAAATCTTTCGAGAACGCTTGGTAACGTGCACAAACTCCAACGCTAAAGGTAATATCGGGACGATTAGTGATCAAGTAGAGAAGACTACCTAAAGTGTCTTTGCTAAGACTAGTACATGTACTCATAAGGATGCGTGGATGCTTAGCGGAGTCTAAATTAAACTTCTTCACTATGTCCTTAGCATATTTGGATTTAGATATGAATATCCCATCCTCAAGGACGCACTTAGAGACCTAAGAAGAACGTAAGCGCACCAGTCATTTTCATCTTAAACTCGCTCTTCATCTCCTCCTCAAATGTGTGAGAATATTGGGAACACGTGGATCCAAATACTATGTCGTCCACATAAACTTAGGCAACCAATATAACACCACTCTCTTTCCTCATAAATAAGATCTTATCCACTCCTCCTCTCTTAAAGCCACGAGCGAAGAGATAAGAAATGAACCTATCATACCAAGCACGGGGTGCTTGTTTCAAACCATATAAGGCCTTTTTAAGATGAAAGACGTGTCCTGGGTGCTTTGGGTCTTTAAAATCCTTTAGTTATTCCATGTAAATTTCCTCCTGCATAATGCCATTTAGGAAGGCATTCTTGACATCCATTTGATATAACTTGAATCCTAGATGACATGTTATGGAGATTAGTAAGCGGAAAGACTCAAGGCCTGGCAATAGGAATGAATGTCTTATCAAAGTTTACACCCTTAATCTATTGTAGCCTTGAGCGATCAATGGAGCCTCATTATGAACTATGATACAATTCTCATTTATATTATTCTTGTAAATCTGCTTGTCACCACTCATATTAATTTCTCAAGGTTGAAGAAATAAATCCCAGATATCGTTCTTGCGAAACTGAAGCAACTCATCTTACATAGAGGATATCAAATGCTCATCCTTGAGTGATTCATTGACATTATTAGGCTCTACTAAGGAGGCGTAGCAAAAGTAGCTTACCGCATTCTCAAGTTGAGCGCGAGTCTTGACACCTAGTGTGGGATCACCAAGTATAACGGAAGGGTCGTGAATCTTTCGAACCCAAGAGGGCGGATCCTATAAATCAAGTGTGGGGTCCATCTAGGTAGTATGAGGAATAATGAGATTGTCATCGGGGGGGTGCATCGTTCTCACACTCGAGGTCAAGGTCAAGGAATTCAGGCAGCTCATCGTCTTTAATTATGACATTTATTAAATCCATAACCTTATAGCTTATAAGGCTAAACACCCTATAAACCCTACTCGATGACGAATAACCTAAAAATATCCCTTCATCATTTTAGGAGTCGAACTTTATTAAATGCTCTCTATCTCTCAAAATATAATAAGGACTCCCAAAAACTCAAAAATACGATAGGCTGGATTTCTTCCCAATCTAACACTCATATAGCGTATAATGTGTGTGGACGAAGATATACCTTATTTACCGTATGTCATGCGGTATTAACTGCCTCTTCCAAAAAATGTCTAGGCATGTTTCTCCCAATAAGCATGGATCTAGCCATCTCTTGTATCATTTGGTTCTTACTCTTAACAACCCCATTTTATTGAGGAGTACGAATGGCTGAAAACTCATTTTTGACTCCCAATCCATCACAATAGCTATCCACTTTATCTTCTTTAAATTCAGTATCGTTGTCACTACGTATTCGATTACAAGTGACACCCTATTGGTTCTACAGGATATGATACTTAGTTGTTGGGAACTCAACAACATTGGACTTTTCTCTAAGAAACCCTATGATAGAGTATCTTAAAAGTCATCGACCATCATAAGAATGTATATCTTACCACCAATGTTCTTTGTACGCGTAAGACCCATAATATCCATGTGTATCAACTCCAACACATGAATGGTGGTAGTATATTCAACTTCTCATGGAGACTTCAAATTTATTTTCCTTATTGGCAAGGACCATAAATCGAGAAAGTAGAAAAGGTAATCCACAAACTAAGTCTTTATTCAATAATCTTTTGAGATTTTTAAAGTTCACATAACCTAGACATTGATTCCAAGATCCATAAAGGAGACCCTAAAATTGTTGCACACAAAGGAGGACTTGAAAATTATCCCATTTCAATTATATTTGGTCCTCACTCCTTGTAGTAATAGTTTACTGGATTGATCATAAACATTACACTCAGATTGGTCAAACTTTACTACAAAGTGTCATTAGTAAAGTTGCTTATTCTAATCAAGTTTGCTTTTAACTCTTTGACGTACAACACATTATCTAGCTAAGAAAATATGGGTATCTCAAATAACTACGTCCTAAAATAATAGACCTACTCCCATTTTCAAAGGTAACTTTTCATTCCTTACGATCCATAAGGTTGGTAAAAAATGACTTATCACCGGTTATGTGCCTCGAACACCCACTATCAAAATACCATTAGGAAGTATCTTGACCTTGAAAGTAACGTGATCAATAAGGTCTTTGTTGTCTTGCTTAGGTAAATAAGTGGAGGTAACCTTTTATTTGGCCTTATTATTTTTTGCTCTAGTTGTAGCATTGGAAGCATTCTCAAAAGGCAAAGACATCCTTTGAAATTATTCAATTAAGCTTTTAGAAGTCGCGGCTAGGAACTCAACTTACTCTTTAAGACTAGAAAAGTTGTTATAGCGGTATGCGGGAGTATAAGTACGTGGAATTATACCTAATTTGTAGCAAAATTCCCGAAGGTAACCTCTCATTTTATAATGATTGCAAACATAGACTTGTTTGGGTCAACCTTGGTTAGCTCAATTAGTTTGAACAAGTTTAATAACTGGTTCAAATGTGACATGAAAAGTGGATAACCTATTTCATGCATCTCCCTAAAACCTAAAGTGGGACCGAGGAACATCTTCCCAACCCTCTTCGATTTATCCTTCATAGCAAGCTTGACCTCCTGGGCACATTCGAGATCTTTCTTGAGATACAATACGAGGGCTTCAAGTTTCTCATGATTCTCCAATAAAGCATGAAGATCTCTCTTAAGACTATCCATTTTGTTGGTCAATTAACCCTTTTTCCTCTCCTCTAAAATAACTCTCTCTCCAAAAAAAATCTCACTGAGGCCTCACTTTCTCTCGACTCTCTTAACTCCTTCTCTAAAGATAACGCCCTAAGTACTAAATTTTTATTTTGCTTTTTCATTTTAAAGGACTCGACATAAATCTCGATGTAAGCACGTTGAAGACCACTTTTTCCCTCACTTAGAATGTCATCTCCCTCATTCTCTCCAGAATGACAAGATTCACTATCAAGATCATCATGTTTAAAAACATCCTGATCAGCGTGAGAAGTACTCGATGTACCAGCATGACTAGCCATGAACGCAATGAAATTACATCCATACGGTGATTCGTCCTCGGAATCCACCAACTTGACATATCTATCACTAAGAGTGTCATTTTAGGCGACTTTGCCTTTACCCCGTCTCTTTAAACTCGCAGAACACTCATGAGCTTTGTGACCATTATCCTTGAACTAGTAGCATCTCTCATCATCTTTCTTACGGTATTTTCCTCTCATTTTTTCAAAACCTTTCTTGTCCGCTTAAAATTTTATCTTTCTCAAAAATGTTTTTTTCTTTGCAAGAATTTTCTTTTCTTTATTTTAGAATTTTTTTTGAACTTTTTTACAAAAAGGGCAAGATTATCAAGATCAAAATCAAACTCGGAGTCATATGAAACCTCCTCTTTCTTTTTATACTGGTCTTTCAAAGCATTTCATTTTTCCCTTGGCTCTTTAGTTTTAGTTAAATTATCAATTTCATAAGTTTGAAGGTCTCATATGAGTTGTTCTAACCTAAGCATATGTAAAATTCCTAACAAATTAATGACTATGACTTTAGGGATAAAACAGGACAGAAAAGATCTCAAAATCTTTTTAACTACCCTCGGCTCGGGAATTTTCTCACTCAAACTAAAACTTGAATTAGCTATATCAAATAAATGCGCATAAAACTCATCAAAAGTCTGAGATTTTAGTATAGTAATAGTTTCAAACTATGTGGTGAAATTTTATAGCATATAAGCTTTCACAACGTTGGTACCCTCGCGAGTGAGTTGGAGGATATCCCAAGCTTCTTTAGACGTAGTACACATCATAATATGACTAAACTCGTTGGGGGTAACTGTACCATAAATAGCACTTAAGCCTCGCAGGTTAAAATAGCTCAATTTTAATTTATCATTCATCCAACTAGTTACGAGTTTAGGACTTATGACATCGTCATTAGTCACAGTGGGCAGTGTCCACCCTCTTTCATTAACAAGTCAAGAACACTCGTTAATCGATTTCAAGGATGACCTCATTTGATTTTTCCAATATGCATAATTATTCCCATCAAAAATAGGAATCATGTTACACAAATTATCCATATAATCCCAAGTAAATATCACAAAATAAATTAGTGTAACATGCTCTGAAACCAATTTGTAAAGGTGGGGTTATACGAATTCACTTGTATCTTATGTTACACACCCAAAGATATAATTTTTAACCAAATTTTATCTTAATTAGAATAGGTATGCATGCAAGATTAAGTCCAAAGCAAACTAAGCCAACCCAAGCAATCAAACTAAAGCAAACCAAACATAAGCGGAATTAAGGAAAAATCCTTTATGGGCAAAACCTTTTTTATATCAACACTGGATAAGAATTGACAGACATGAATCGACTTACCGATCACTTAGATATCCACTGAGTAAAATGCGGTATACGTCTTCAAATCTTCAAACAGATATGTCACAGTTTGACATTGTCCATAAGAAGCAACTTTTTCCTCGGTATCAACGGATCAACCTCAAGATACGGAATCCTATCTTCTTCAGAAGTAAAGTCGCAACTCTATAAAAGCCAGCCTGAGAGAAAACTCTACAAGGGTTTGAAGTAGTATATAGAACTAAGGTTTGACAAATTTAAAAATCATTATATGTATTAGGGGTTCACATGGTTCGGGTTGGTTCGGTTTCATTACTAAACCAGAACTTAAATCGAGGTGGTTCAGTTCCAGGATTTTGGAACCAAAATTGGAATCGATTTTTTTTTAACCGAACCGATGGTTCTTGGGTTGGTTCAGATCAATTCACGTATCTATTCACTTTTTAAAATAAAATATTCAATTAGCTTTAAAAAATAGTTTTTAAATGTAAAAACAACATTTGTTCTTCCATAATGCTCAATCATATTATTTAAATATAGTTTTCAAATGGATTCCCATTCTTTTATCATATTTTAATATTTAACCATTCCTTTTCAACATTAAAAAAAAAGAATGATATAGTCTCACATCACACTTGAAAACCAACATAAAGTTCACGTTACACTTCAAAAAATAACATAGATAGTTCACATTACACTTGAAAAAACAGCATAGGTAGATAGTTCACATTACGTTTATAAAAAAATAGCATTAAAAACATCACCAAACAGCATTACAAAATAGCACTAAAAGTCCTTAAAGAATCACTAAAAGTCCTTAAAAACAGCACTAAACAACTAAAAAGAAGCAACATGACAACATCAAAACATCATCTAAGTATCACTCAAACGGCTTCCAAACAGAACTCAAACAGCATCCAAACATCACCATTTAATTACAAATAAAATTAACATAAAATAATCACACTTAAAAACGAATATTTAATGAAAAAAGGAGGTAAAAACAACACCATTTACCTTAATACAAAGGATTTGAGAACACATTAGCAAGATCGGGATCTTCCATAATTACTAAAATAAAGCACAAATATATAATGAGAACATTTAATAACAAAACAAATATTTAATGAGAATGTTTAATAACAAATAATTTTAACTTGTCGGACTCAAGATCACTTATCTCATCCAATCTCATCTCAACATCTATAGGAATTGGTGATGAACGTAACCAATCTTTGGCACATATTAATCACTCTATAATTCTAAGAGTTAAATGAACTTAGAAATTGATCAAGTACCCGTCCACCCATGCTAAAAGCCGATTTGGAAGCAACCATGGATACCGGAATAGCCAAAACATTTCTTGCAACTAAAGAGAGAACCGGATACCGAGTAGAATTGAGTTTTCGCCAACTTAAAATATCAAAGTTAGTATAAGGACATAAATTTTCAATTGAGCCCCTGTATTATTTTGACTTAATTCCGTGAACAAAACTGTGTTTGTAATATGTCATAGGGAGATTTTTCTTTTGTCATGATCCCACTTGGTATATGGCGTATTGAAGAAATTTGAAGACGTTGCGACAAAGCTTCAAAGAATTAATCATGCCGAAGTTTAATTCGTGCAAGTTTAATCGTCTTCAATGTTAATTGCATTCCGAGATCACTCAGGTATCAATTCGTATAATTAAGGGTGCTCGAAATTGTTTTTATAAAAGATAAGGATGTATTTTTATAAAGAAAAATATTTTAAAATGTTTTTAAAAGTGTTTTAAATATTTACACTACGTTTTTATTCTGATAAGCTCGAAAAAGGAGTTTGACTTATTTGGATCTCTTTTAATAGAGACGTTTTAATCAGAAAGTCAAAAAGTCAAACTTATGCGTTGTCGTTCAAACGACATAAGCTCTCGTTCGAACGTGACGCTCATGTCGCGCGAACGACGTGGCCTAGTCATTCGAACGACACGTTTTTCGAGGCGGCGCTTAATTGTTATTTAAAGTGTGGTTTCGCCAGAGTTTTGTAAGGTGTTCATCTGACAAAACAGTTTACCATCCAGTATGTTGTTTGCACATATTTTTTAAGGTTTAAAAAGCATAAACACATCCTTAGAGTTTGCAATGATCTGAGTTATTATTCTTATATGTTTACGTGATCTTGCTTCACCAAGAGGTTTGTTCTACCATTGAACATCGGGATTTTGCAATGAATAAAAGAGAAGTACTTCTTGTTCGACATCGTAGACGAATCAAAGCCATTCAGTGGACACCGAGACATTCGTGGAGTTGAGTGTTGTGGATAGGTATTGTGGAAGACGAAATTTTTGCGTGGGCACTATTGAAGAACGGTTGAAGATAAGAAGGAGCGTTAAGATCCGTGGGGATCGAGTCATTGAGAAAGACTAATCTGTCTTTGTAAAATCATTGTCCATAGTGATTGTCTGGCTTGGGCCATCCGAGGTTATTTTCTCGTTTTGGGTTTTTTCCTCGTACATCCGGCGTTGTGAGTATTCTTTACTTTATTTTACCTTCTTTAATCACTAGATTCATGTTTAGGATTAATCGAGATAAAATTAATTTAACGTAAGAATTGGGTTTTCACAACTTGGTTTGGTGCAAATTAAAAGTTGAATAATTTTTGGTAATAAATTGGTTTGATTTGAAACACACGCACATAAGGGACCACCCAGGTTTTTCAGTTAGACACATCCTTTTCCATTTCTTCTAAATATATATCAACCTCGGATTTTGTATCAACATTTTATTCTTTTTCTAATTGTTGAAAAAATTACGATTGAAGAGATTTCATATCATCGTCTTCCACAACTTCACCAAATTGATCAACCTCCATTTCATTTGAACTTTGAGTTTGAGTTACTCTTATTGAGTGGGAACCCATATTTTCAAGCATTTAATAATGAACGAACATTCTAGTCAAAAGGTCTCTAATTCGCATATCCAAATCATTAACCTTTTCAAAGTGATACATTTTTTAGTAACAAAATTTCACATATTTCAACTTATAACGAGGATCTAACACCACCGCAATCATTAACATCATATTAATCATATCAATGTTCCCCCAATACTTATCAAAATTTTCCTTCATTCTGATTTCCATTATACTCAATGTCAAATCATTATTCTTGCTCCATTAGGACGGGTGTTTCCACAAAGTGTTCCTTATATTTTAACATGTGTTTTCACAAAGTGCTAGTTCCATTTCGACTAGAATATGCATAGTCAGTTAAACAATAAGTACACAAAACCTTATTCGATTTACTTCCATCTTCATTTTCAACCTTATTAAAATGGTCCCAAATGTCAGATTTATAGGGTTTTTGAAGCTACCTGAGTTGATTATGGTGCTTGATATATAATAGTAGGTGTTGCATTTATTTGGTCAGTTGAAACATGTGTATTATGAGATGGATTTGTATTATCACCCATACTTGACGCCTGAAAAAAATAATGAAAACAAATGATTTTAGACTAAAAAAATTAAAAATAGAAATATGGCTGGAAAAACCCATCTAATTTGGTGTATTGAGGTGACCGAAACAGAGTAATATGGCTGAAAAAAAGTTAAACTCAGAGTAATATAGTTGAAGCAGAGTAATATAGCTGAAGCAGAGTTGAACTCCAAACATCAGATTTATACACTGGACAAAACATCAAATTTATATAGTAGCCAAAAAAAAGTTGAACTCCAAATTGAAAAAAAGTTGAGAACTAAAATGAAAAAAAAAAAGTTGAACTCTAAATTGAAAACAAAACGTTGAATTCCAAATTAAAAAAAAAAGTTTAGAACTATACTTAAAAAAAAAGTTGATAACTAAATACACTGGCCGAAAAAAAAAGTTGAACTCCAAATTAAAACTCAGATCAGTGGCCGAAACTCAGTGATAAGTAAGGTTCTAAAAAATGCGGGGCTTAATCGAGGCGTGGATGCCAAGCCTTAGAACTCTAGGTGGGCCTTAGGCGTAAAAAAACGTGAAAAGGCGTTTAGGCTTTTTTTAATATATTTTAATATTTTTAACTATAACAAGGCTATTAAAAACACTAGAATTATACATACCTTAAAATATGTCTGAATATATGCAAACTAAAATACTATTTTTTTAAATACTAAGAAAAAAACAAGAAAAAAAGGAAGAAAAAACACACATTTTTTTGGACGAGGGGTAAAGAGGTTTGGGACACCATTTGTCTTTTGATTGTTTTGAATGAAATATTGGTCCGATTTTAAAAAAAAGTCTTTAAAATGTGATATCGTTTCACGAAAGCGTTTGCGTTTTAAAAAAAGTGCGTCTTAAGCCTATTACCAAGAATAAGGCGTGAAAGGCTTAAGGCGGGGCGTTTCTTCCAACCCTTAAGCCAAGGCGTGCTTAGGCGGAGCCTAGACGCGCCTTTTAGAACACTGGCACTAAAGGTTAGCCGGTGGCCGAAAGTGTTAGCATGTGTGGGGGTAGGATTTAGGTCCGAAAATGGAAAAAAAAAAGTAAAATCCAAATGAAAAAGGGAAAACATACCGATTTCATTTTGCTCTCTGATCTGATCTTCAAATTGAAAATGAGCTCCTAAAATCTGTTGAGCGGAGAGAAGGAAAGCTTCGGTTCTTCAGTTTTAATTATCGAGCGAAGAGAGAGAGAGTAAAGAGGAACGGATGATTATTTTCAAAGTAACCATGAGGCCTTAGAGTAAAGAGTAGTATTTATATGCCTAGGGTTAAGAACGGGAAAGAACGGGCCATAAGACCTTAGGATTTTTTTAGTTTTACTTATTTTATTTATATATATATATATATATATATATATATATATATATATATATATATATATATATATATATATATATATATATTACATTACCGTATTAGTTCGGTTTCGATGTCGGGTTCGGTGTCGGGTCCGGTTCGGATCAGTTTTAGGATCGAATTTATTTTACCTGGAACCGAAAATCGAACCGAAGTATCATTTTTTTAGAACCGGAACCGAACCATTGACGAAAAAAAATCGATCATCCGAATCGAACCAATGCCATCAGTTTGGTTCGGTTTATCAAATTTTCGATTTCGCTATACACCCCTAATATGGATATATGATTTGGAAAATAAAGTGTTGTTTTATGATACAAGAAAAGGAAAACTTTCGAAAACGACATCTGAATTGGTTTTCGCCAAAAGAGTTATGAAAAAGGGTAAAAAATTGTCCATTTTATTTTTTAAAAAATATGTTCGAGGCGACAGAGTTCATTTGAACGAAATTTCGAACAAAAGGCTTAGTTCATTCCAACGATCTTTCAATGGGTGCAGCGAGTTACGAACCTTGTTCGAACGAGAACAGAGTCTCGTTCGAACGATATGAAAAGATCTTTCCAATGAACCAAAAAATAAAAAAATATTTGTGAAAAATAATCATATAAAAATGCCTCGAGTAAAAATACACACATCCCATAGTAAAATATATAAGTTTAAATAAAAAAAACTAAATGCCATATACCTCCATATTGTGGGTGACAATCCCAACAGCTTGAACTTCGGAATGTTTCTCGATCACAAACATATATTAAAAGATCATGGAAGCATATGCAAATGTAGTGTTAGGTTTGTAACAGGATACGCCAAATTATCCAAACTATGAGTAATTATAAAATCTTGCTCTTACAGTAATCAATATAACAATTTGCAGATTTGCTAATTGTTTTGGAGATGGTCTAACATATCCTTTTGGCACCAATGTCCCTCATCCTTAGTGTATATGTTATATATTAGCATATAGATAAACGTTACATGTATAAATTACAAAAATTCACGTATAAATGAAAAAAATTCACATACATATTACAAAAATTAATGTAAACATTATATAACAAATTACGTGTACAATATGACATATTGTCCGCATTTATTCAATGTTGATATTGTTAAACCATATTTTTAAATATTTTGATATTATTCCCCACCCTCCCCCGCGCACAAAAAATAATTATGACAAGACAATATCCAAAGCATTACCAATATTGTTTGCTTAACCAAAAAATACGTACAATTCGAGATCATTAAGCAAAATGGATTAAGGTATAATAAAAAAAACTTCCCCGGCAATTCAATTACCAAACGAAGGGTGCAAAAATAGTAAAAACACTAAAAACAAAGAAAATATGTTCGTGCGATAATCGAGAGGGGCTCAACTAAAAAATCCAGAAGAACTAAAAAATTTATTTCTCAATTGCTATTCCACCCGTCTCAAATTAATAGTCACAATTTGAAAGTTAAACATTTTAAGGAAACCTTTGACTTTGCAAATTTATTCTCCTAAAAGTAATGAATACTTATGAATGCAAAACATACATTTGAATCATTGTTTTCTTATGAGTAATGGTTGAAATAGTAACTTTGTAATCTCACCAATATGTTCATTTTATGGGGACAAAGACAAAGGCAAAAACTGCCAGACAAGATAAAATAACGAAAAACTTAAAAGGACAAAACCTTGCCTACTTTAAACATCCATGAGGAATGTCCTATTCCAATTTAGCTGAGATTTTTGGGGTAACCGATCAACCTTCCCATTTGAAAGTGACTAGACACTACATTTGAGGCCATCCAGTGAGAAACTTAATTACAAGTGTGAGGATCCCACTTGAAGTTTATATTTCACACAAAATCAAGACCCGCTGTGTCATAAATAATGGTCCGTACATCCAATATATTAATCTTACCACTTGCACAAGCCATCATAACCTCTCCATTATCACCCTTAACAGTGACATATCTTACTCCTAGACTGTTGACCCAATAACTAGCCTAACGAAGAGCTAAAGCCTCGTTCATTAAAGCTGACGAACATATAATGCTTTTCCTAATACAATATAAATTCTAGCCTATATAATCACGTAAAAGTGAGAAAGTGGTTTCTTAATTTACATGCTCTGATACCACTTGAAATGGGAGAATGTCCCCAAATTTTAAATTCCAAATACTGGATGGTTCAATATATACCAAATTTAAAATTGCCTTTTAAAACTTAACAATTAAATACTTCAAATTTTAATTTCATAAAATTAAAATTAAACCGAGTGAAATTAAACTACGCCAACACTTTAATTTCCACTTAAACAAAATTGATTCAATTCAAGGTAGATTTTAGGCAACACAACTAAACATGCATTTTTTCCAAATTAAATTAAATCGACTTGAATTAAATTAACCTAAACATTACCCAAGATTAATTAGCACCAAAATAAACTAAAGTTGTGATTAAACCAATTTTTATCTTTTTAAACATACACATGCATCTAAGTGAATTTTTTCAAGATAAAAATAAATAAATCACACTACGTCGCGATGTACGAGAAAAACCCACGACGGAAAAAATCTCGAACGACCCTACCTGCAAGTCCACTAAGTATGGTATGTTTACAAATACAATACAAGAGACTTATAACACACGACTCGACTCCCTTCAAGCCTCGACGCTCCTTCTTCCATCAACCTCCGCCTAGTCGACACCTACGGACTCCACCGCAGTCTTGGAATTCACCGATGAGGCACAGCTACCATCAAAACATACGATGGCCTTCCAACGTATGCACACCACGAACCAAGAAATCAATCTCCTTTTCGGGGTAGAGAATGAACCCAAACTATCTCCTTTGATGTGTAGAGAAGAACCCGATGCCAAATCAATCTCCAAGGAATATATATGTATATATATATATATGAAATTGGATTTAAAACTCAAACATTGGGTGTAAATAAGTTTTTGTGTAAAGATTTTTTCATTTAAAATCACAAAACAAAAGAAGACTTTTTGAATAGGAATTTTTTGCTCTCAAAAGTACTAGAAATTATGTAAAAAGTCTCTCCAAAAAGGTTGTTCCAGCACTTGTTAAATCTGGAAATGAGTAAGTGGGGTAGTGGGAAGTTGAATTGAAAACAACAGTCAAAAAATTTTCTCGTGCCTAGGTCGTTCGAACGACTCTGTTCGAACGAGAATACAACAACCATGTTCGTTCGAACGAGAATTAAAAACACATTTCATTTAATGTTTCATTTAAACAACTTAGTTCGAATGACCATCTTCAAACAACTTTCCCACGAGAATTTAGAAGAAAATTGCACAAGTTTGTTAGAAGTTCGTTCGATCTCGTTCGAACGACTTTTAAGAAAATCCATTGTTTCATTTTAAGCCCAAAACTTTTATAAAAAGATCTGAAATGATTTTCTGAGAAAAAATAAAGTCATTAAAAATATTTTATAAAATACACCCAATTAAAATATCCAAGGTCCTAAATATATATGGTTGCATTCATACCTTTGAGACCTTGGATTGATAAAAAGTTGATGACGCGAAACCTGGCACTTGAAACCTGGCAATGATGAAACTTGAAAAACTTGGCCGCTACATCTTCAACTCTTCAAACGTCATAGGCTTGAGGTACAACAATCTATCCTATGACTCAAATTATTTTGTCTGGAATTAAATCAACACTACAAATTGACTCGATTAGAAATCTGCCCATACAAAAAGGACCCTGATGAAATTTCCATCCTTTTTATTTGAAAAAGATCTGTTAATGTTAAATTTTAAATTATTTGAAAATGGGGGTTGTCGTCGGTTAAAAGTAAATTTGTACCCTTTATCTGAGACATTTATTTCCAAGTAGCCGTTGGATTTGTCAAACTCCATTATGTGAATATATGTTAACTCTGTTATTATAGCTGGGTGAATTTTGATATTTTCAAAAATTCTTTTATTTTTGGCCACCCATTTTTGTGAAGCCACCCTAGCTATATCTCTCAACATTTCTTCAATTTTAGATAAAGATCACAACTCTTCAATAAGCTTTGTCAACTAGAGTTGTATAGAGTGATAATTAGCTTGATTTATAACTTCCTAGAGACTAGTTGCTTTCCAAACATCCTCAACTCCCTTACACCTCACATGGACGAGTTCAATATTCTCCACCCTAGTGCCACATATTTGACACAATGGATTTTTGTGCATATTTCCTCCTATAGAGGTTGTTTGGGGAAGGAATGTCATCTTGTAAAACCTTCCATGCGAAATGTTTCACCTTAGGAGGAACTTTCAAACTCCATATTAATTTCCAAAGTTTCTGGCCGGGGGAAAAAGGAGAATAAGGATCCTATTTTTATTTTTATTTTTCTTCTGTTTTTCAGCTTCAATATAACATTATCTAATGGTATATATATACCATTTTGTGTAGGTTTAAACCAAACGATCCTCAGCTCCATATAAACTTATGGGGTTTGCTATTTTTTTTACAACCCGCCATATTAAACATATCTTACTCCCTCTGAGATTTCCACACTTTCACTTCACTGTCGATTAACTTTGAGACCCATTCTCACGTTGTCTCTAGGGTAGACAGTTTAGATGGTGTTATATAAGAAACCTAGTTGTCATCATAAATCTTAATCGAGTCACCCTTCCTAACATGCCATTTAGTTCCTTTAGGCACCAAGTTTCTCCCTTCTAGTAAATTAGCCTATATATATGATGGTCCAGGCCCATTTTTTTATAACAAAAAAGTACCGTGATGAAAATAAATAGCTTCTAACATTTTTGCCCATGTTGATTTAGGACTGTTTTGATTAGCTAATAGTTTTATATTGAAACTTCAAAAGTCTCTAAGCCCGATTCCCCTCCCCCCCCCCCCCCCGATTTAGGGGATATTATAGTCTCCCATTTCTTCCATTGGTTTTTGCTTTTATATTTCGACCCTCCCCACCAAAACTTGTTTACACTAACATTAATCTTACTGTATAGATACATAGGAAGGAGTATGAAATAAATTTAATAGCTTGGGATAGCCTAAATAGCAACCTTTATAAAGATCTCTCTACCTTCGAGAGAAAGGACATTTTGTTTCCATCCTTGTAACTTCTAAGTTATATTTTCTAATATACTGGAAAAGGGCTCATCCTTATATTTTCCCCGGATTAAAGAAAAACCTAAATATTCAGATTTTGGACTTATAGGCTTCACTTCATAAGATCCATATCACTGCTCGTGTCTTATCCCTTGTATTTGGAGAGAAAAACACCCGACTTTTTAAAATTCACTTTCAGACCTGAAGCCCTCTCATCCTAGTCAAGAATGTTCATAACTACCTAACATTCCTTTACAGGTGAATGAAGAAACAAGATTGAGTCATCCATAAAAAAATAAATGGGAAAAAGTTGGGCATTTGTGTCTGATCTTAATCCTAAAAATGTGATTCTCTTCAACTTTCTTAGTAAGGAGTCTCGATAACATATCTTGGGCCAAGAGAAATCAATACGGTAAAAGAATGTCATCTTAATAAAGAATCCTAGTAGGGCTAATTATGTATCTATTTGATTTGAACGCCCCAAATGGGCTAACTTACACTTATATATTCCCCCAAAAAATAAGGGGTTAAATTCCCCAAATGCCCTCACACTTCACCCTTTAGGACAACGGTAATCTTATCTTTTATCCCACATTTTGATTCGGGCCGCTGAGAAGTCGACACACCATCAAATTCGACGACCCACGTTGTGACATCACATTATAAAGGATAAGATTTTCAAACTCAGCTCTGGTCATTTGAATAATCCTAAGTCTTGTTCGAACGAGATTGCTCACTCGTTCGAACGACCCTTCCAACAAGATATTCTAACGAGTTGTCAGCACGTTCGATGAATGAATCAAACCTAAGTCGTTAGAAGTTCGAACCTCATTCGAACGAGATCAACCCTTCATTCGAACGACCTCTAATTTCCTCGGTCCAAACTTCATGCCCTAAAAATTCTGGTTCGAAGAGCACGAAGGCCACTAAATTACCCAAATTTTGACTTATGATCCACCTCAATAAGTCCAAAGCTCAGTTGGTTATACCATGTCCTCAAATCTTACAAGTGCAATAAAATCGTAAGGAGGATGTTACAATACTAGAGACACACCCTCACATTTCTCCACTTCTCTTAACCCCCAATGCAAATCTCTCTCCCTCCCCAATGAACAACCCATATCCCTCTCTCCCTCCAACGATCGCCCATTTTCCTTCTCTCACCCACCTACATGCCCACCCTTCACTCGGACCGTAATTTCAATAAAATTTCTTCCACAACTGTAAGTTTATCTCCAAATTCTGGGGGTTATATATAAGTTTTAGGATTATGATGATATTTGAGGATGAAATACTATAAACTCATTTTAATTTTTTTTATTTTTAAATATGTTCATTTGTTTTGAAAATGAAATAATGGAATTCCATTTTTTATTTTAAAGTTATTCAATGAGTTCTTCTCTTAATTTTGTCGTAAGTTTATCTCAAAATTCTAGAGTTTAGGATTAGGATGATATTTGAGGATGAAATACTGTAAACCCATTTTATTTTTTATGACTTTTAAATATATTCATTTGATTTGAGGATGAAATGATGCGAGTCCATTTTAGATTTTAAAGTTTTTTAATGGGTTCTTCTCTTCTTTCTATTAGGTTTTTTCTATTTGTTCATTTTAGGGATGAAATGCTGTAAGTTTATTCCCAAATTTTAGGTTTATAAATACGTTCATTTGATGTATTTCAGACCTCATTTTTATTGTTCTACAATAATTGTCAGCTCACCTTTCATTTGCGGTTCAGGTAACTATTTTTTTCCTTATGACGCGTGGTTATTTCATTTCTTAATGTAATAATCTCAATTCTTATATATTAATTTGATATAATGTCCAGGTTTTAAATATCATATCTTAAAGTGATTGAAATTTGGTTGTGTTTGAGGTAATTTAGCTATTTTGGTTAAGTTTGGTATGCAGTGTATCAATAATAGTATTTTTTTTAGATTCTTTGATAATGTATTTTTTTATATGTTTTGATAATGAATTTTGAACATCGTTTTATAAATGAAATTATTTTTTGGTACATTTATTTAGTAACTCTTTTGGTTAAAAATCAACGAGCTCAATTTTCATTTGGTATTGTTTTATGGTACATTTCTTGGCGTATTTATACAATACAAATTACAAATTATTTTTGCACTTGGTATATTTTTTCCTAGTTATTTGTTTCTAAGATACTTTTTTAACCAAATACTATGGTAGTACCCACAAACTTTCTAGAATTATATGAACTTTAGTAGTAGATTTGAAAATGATAATGCGCGCTCATTAGAATTCGAACTTAAAGCTTTAGGATTACATTTTTGTTTTTTAGATTAAGTTTGTAAATATAGGTTCTAATTGCATTCCAATGTCTTGAAGCTTCATCAAATTGTTTGGACTTTTTAATACATTTATTAAGTTTGAGGCTGATTAGATAATGGTGAAAAAAAACTATAGAATAAATGATGACGGATTGAATTTTTTATCTATTATACTGATTTTATCAAATTTGACTTACCAATTTTTGAACTTCAAATATACCATATAGAACTTCCCACGTTTGATTTCAACTACATATATGTTAATGGTAATATGTACAGATATTTATATTCATGTATGCTAATATTAAGTTTAATTTTGAGGCATGTATGCTAATGTTAATATGTTAAATTTTAGTTTTGAGGTTGGTTCATTAATTGATTTCGATTTTGAGGCTAGTGCATTAACTTATTTTGATTTGAAGGCATGTATGCTAAGACTGAAATTCGAGTTTACTATAATAATTATCCCAATTTTCATTTAATGAACCAGCCTTGTATTTAACGAAATGTATATTAATGATAATAAGTACAAATATGTTTATTATACTCATATGTATAGGCACGTATGCTAATGTTAATATGTACAAGTGTGTATATGCATATATGTTAATGTGTGTTAATATGTATACTAATATTGATACGTATGCTAATATTGGACAGTGTTTATGTATTGATATCGATACTGAATATATGCATATGTTGCATATATGCTAATGTTAATGTATGCTAATATACAAATATTGCACCACTATGCTATATTTGAATTATTTTTCCTTTTTTTCGCTAATTTCATAAACTCTCTCTCTCTCTCTCTCTCTCTCTCTATATATATATATATATATATATATATATATATATATATATATATATATATATATAGTCTTTTTTGTTTTGACTAACAATTCTTACTTAATGTGTAGGTTATCTGTGCATAATGTATCCCACGTATGATAAGTTTTATACTTGTCACAAACAATAAAAAGCAAATATCAGTGTTAACACTATTAACATTTGAGTGTTCCCATCGAATGATGTGCTACCTACCTATAATTAATGACTAGATGATCTTCTTACCAGAGGGTTACATGGTGTTCGCACTCGACACACTTTATTCAACACTCTCATTATGACGGTTGGAAATCATAATCATACCCATGTTGGTTAAACGCATGCATTAAATGTAGCTCCTAGAAGGCATGAAAATCATATTTGTCGTAGTTCCTTATCCTCACTTGTTATGCTAAATGGAGATCAAACTCATATGTGATTGGGTTCATCGGTTTGATCACATGCCAGTACCAGAATACGTTCAAGTCATTCTCGACGTTCAAATCTTGAATCGACCTCCAAATCTTGGAGATCCCAACTTTGTTAGTAGATATACGAATCGACCTCCAAATCTTGAAGATATATCACTATTTGATATGGAAAATAAGCATTATTATAACAATAATCGTCGACACAAATCTAGGTTTGAAACAATTTTGCACTTAATTCCTGAATTGGAATGTGACATCCTACATAATGGGGATAAATAGAAATTTTTTGCCATAAATAGGTGTTACTTCATCATCACCATCGTAGTTTAAAAGAAGCAAATGGTGATGTTGATTTGTGATTTGACCGATATCTTAGCTTGGGGCTTACGAAGAATATTACATCGAATATGCCCGAAACAGTTGATAAGGAATTTGAAGATGAAAAGGATACAACTTTTGAACTAGAGGGGTTACAACGAGAAGAATGGATGATAGCTACATCAATGGACCAAATGTTTGATGTAGAAGTGAATGTTGAATTGGGAATGAGAGATGTCGACACCTCACAAAATTGGGGAGAATCCTTATGTTGATATCTCGACATTGATATTAAAAGGAAATTCACTCGCAAGAATTTGGATAGTGGAGACGATTCCGTTATTAAAATTTTGAACACTACTCTTGTTATACCATTAGTTAAGTTGTTGGTTAAATAATGATTAGATCATGATTTGGTTGTAAATTCACTTAAAATTCGAACACCCAATAAACTAATCATACGTGGCAGAGCAAGAACTGGGAAATCCACTCTCATAAGTACCCTCGTACGCTCATCTTCAACGATTGTTCCATCATCGAAAGCGGTCCATGTAATGGGACCAACTGAATTTGATGCATTTAATAATTGTGGTGCTACCATTCACCGTGAACTTTCAATAAGTGCAGAGTAAAATACTTACCAACGTTATATTTCTATTAGCGGTGATCAGTGTCGACGAAGGCCAAAGGACCTCAAATATACCAAACTCATCATCATTGATGAGTAAAAAACGTTAGGCAAAGTAATACTTACCAATTGTTACACCCAAAATATGGGACATCTTTTTAGCCACTTAATAGATGACAGGTGTCCCTATTGAGGGCAGAGAGTGAGGTCGACATAACCAGAATATATTCGGCCATAGACAATAAGGTTGGCTCAGGTCTTAAGGTGCTTGGCCAGTAATATCTTTACCTGTTTGAATATTGTTAACACAGTGTTAGTTGACGGAGTTAACTAACACCGTCCAAGATAGCCTTGCACCAGTTTATATTAAGTGACAGAATGTATACAGCCAGATCATTCCCATTGCACACGTGAGGAGATATTCCACCTTTATCGGGTTATAACCAAGTCATAGTTATCCACCGCATAGAATGTAAAATGTGTAATTTATTGACCTATAAAGGCACTCCACCTGTCCCATTACTATCTCTATAATTATTACCTATAAATAACATTCAATCCCACGGAATAAGGGATCCAAAAATATTCCCCTTAATGGCTATACGCAAAACCCCATAAAGAACTTTGAGAAGCTTGTAATCATTCTTTCTATGGCGATTGCCCATTTAAATACATACAATTTTCACTACACCTGTGGATGTGGGTCATCGCATTGGGCCAAACCACATTAATCTCTGGTTTCTTTCTTTATCTATCATCCCTTTTGATTCATCCCAAATTGGCAAGTTGATAGTGATAATTTCTTTATTTATTATTGCTTATTATTAGTATATTATATCTAAGGCCAAAAAATCTATATACTAGTTTTAGACAATAATAGATTGGCATCGTCTATGGGAACTTGGACAAGTCCTTTGTTATTTCTTACTATTTTCTATTCATGAGTCCAAATTCTTGTGAAATCCTTTAGTCTGCTTCCCCCAATATCAGATTTATTTCATTATTTCCTTGGTCTATGTTTGGATACTCTGTTTTTGTCTGTAAATTTTAGGAATGGCAGAAAATCCAGAAAGTAGTTGCGCAACAGATGTAAATCCACCCTCAAAACACCGGTCCGTATGGGAGACTTACAGAAATCCTGATGAACCTAGCTAGGGGCCAGAAGGTAATGCATAAGAGTGTAAAGCAATTGGCATAAACATTCCAAGCCGGGAAAGGTAGGCCCGGAGTAAATTCAATCACCCCAGATGGAGGTGAACACTCAAACGGGGGTAGTGAAATATCAGCTACCGCGATCGGGCTCTGGACAACCTGAGGAGGCTGAATTTAGGTTTGCAAGATGAAAAAATTAGATTCAGGTACTATGGATCTCGTGATGATAGATCGTATTGCCCAGGGCCCCCTCGTCCCTTAGAACAACTGGTTACGATGACTAACAATCTTTCTCTTATGAGAGGCCAAGTGTGTTGAAAAGTCTAAGCAGAGGCTATAAATTTGATCGTTTGGGTCTACGAGAAATAAAATAGCAACATCATAGAGAGCCTAGGGGGCCTAGAGAACACATAGAAGCACTAAGGAGTTCTATCACCAATATAATAGAATACTCAGCCAAATATAGGATGAGCGTGCGAGGATCGGCTAGAGCCGAGTAGAATTCCAAGAAAGAGAACTCATCAGAATATCGAGGACGATCAGCCAAGTCCATTGCGATTAAAGCTGACTAGGAGGACCAGTCCTGGAAGGGATCGATTCAACGGCTGGAGGATCATTAAGGAGAAATTTCCAGATCGGATAATCCCTTGCACAGAGGTTTTGTGAAGGGATATTCATACACTCCGTCAATTATGGGTTATCATATGCCTGTAAAGTTCAAGCCTCATGTAATAACCTCAAGGTACAATAGTAAAACTAACCTAGGACTAAATGTAGAGAAATACCAATCTGTCGTTGACATCGATTCGATTTCAGATGAGATGTGTTACCGAGCATTCTCGAGTATAATAACCGGGTCAATACAGATCTGGATACAACAGTTTACTACGGGAACAACTCTCAAACTTTTATCAACTAGCTGATTTCTTCCTCAATAAATTTTATTTTGGGGCTAAGCCGGGAAAGAGGGTGGATCATCTGCCAAGCGTCCACTAGAAATTCGATGAGACTATCGGTGAATTCATCACTCACTACCATAGTGAGAAAATGGAGGTAACTGAATATGATGAGAAGACAAAATCACTGCGCTAATGAGCGGTTTACTAGATGGAAATTTGTACTGAGCACTGGCTAAGCAGACACCTGGGACGATGACCAAATTATTGGATAAAGTAGGTAAGATTACGACAATCGAGGAGGTTATGGCTGCGAAGAATTCAATCCCTTCCAAGGCCAATGTCAGAAAGAGATTGGAGAAAAAAGAGCAAAAAAAATAATAAGGTAGACAAGCCAAAGAGATACGAGAAGTATACACCACTGACTGTTGGCAATCACTATATCCTCGAGGAGATTTGAGGGAGTAAGGACATAAAATGGCCCAAAAAGCTGAAAGCTCAAGCGAAAATAAGGGATAAAAGTAGGTATTAAGAGTTCCACAAGGCTCACGATCATAACATAGACAAATGCCTAGTCCTGAAGAATGAGATTGAAAACTTGATCAGATGAGGAAAACTATCAAAGTTTATGGATAGAGGAGGCAGAGCAGATCACAATGACGAGAACGAACCACTACACCAAACTGGGCGATTGGTCACGGACTTTATCCCTGACCAGGTAGTAGGGGTCGTAAATTTGGTCCGTAACCAAATCAGGCGTAACCAATTTCGGTGGTCACAAACCAAATCCCTAACCCATTGACCTGGTCATGGACTTATGATAGTCACGGACATAGTCACGGATAATAGACCTGACCCGATTTATAAGCATGGTCACGGCCCAAACCCGTGACCATCACCCAATTTAAAAACCATCTAGTGACGACCCATAGCCGTGACAATATTTTTTATACAATTAAACTTGGTCACGGCTTTAAGCCGTGACCATTTTTCTTATGATTAATATTCGTCACGAATTTAGGCTTTGACTATGTTTTATGTAGAAGTCAACTTAGTCACAGCTTTGGGTCATGCCCAAGCTTACTGTACAGAAAATATGGACACGGCTTTAGGCCGTGACTAGGTTTAATAATAATAATAATAATAATAATAATAAAAATCCTCAAATCGGGAGGCTAATCGGTCAGTTTCTGCAAGTTCTCCTTAGGTGCCCTTGCGGGGGTCCCATGACCTCACGGTCATGGGACCCATGTAGGCATTCTGAAATTTGGATCGTACTCTCAAATGGGGGTCCCGTAATCACGTGGTCAGTTAGTGCAGGATACGTTAGTCCCGAGCGAGGTGTTGGTGCCGCCCACAGAGGCGTTGCGGATTTTCGCCCTCAAACTCCACGTTTTCAAGCCTAAGTGTAAGCATTCTGAAATCTGGGTCGTGCTCTCGAACCAAGGGTCACGTGACCACACGGTCGGTTCCACCGAGTTATATTGGACCCGTGCGAGGTGTTGGCGCCACTCATAAGGCCGTGTGGGGGGCGCTAAGGGGTTCCCCCTCCCCCCGATGGCACGTTTTCAAGCCTAAGTGTGGATTTTCTTTGTTTTGGGTCGTGCTCTCAAACCGAGGGTCCAGTGACCATGCGGTCATTCCTATGAGTTATATTGGACCCTTGCGAGGTGTTTGCATCGCTCATGGGGCCATAGGGGGGGAGTTAAGGGGTTTCGCCCCCCGACAGCACTTTTTCAAGCCTAAGTGTGGATATTCTCTATTTTGAGTTGTGCTCTCAAACCGAGGGTCCTATGACCACGTGATGGTTCCTACGAGCTACATTGGTCCCGTGCGAGGTGTTGGCGCCACTCACGGGGCCGTTTGGGGGTGCTAAGGGGTTTTGCCCCTCGACGGCACGTTTTCAAACCTAAGTGAGGATATTCTCTGTTTTGGGTCGTGCTCTCAAATCGAGGGTCCTGTGACCATATGGTTAGTTCGTGCAGGCTACGTTGGTCCCGAGCGAGGGTTTGGCGCAGCCCACAAGGCCGTTTGAGGGGCTTTGCAGGGTTTCTCCCTCTAACGGCACGTTTTCGAGCCTGAGTGTAGGCATTTTAAAATCTGGGTCGTGCTCTCAAACCGAGGTCGCGTGACCACACGATCGGTTCCCACGAGTTACATTGGACCAGTGCGAGGTGTTGGCGCTACTCACAAGTCCATGGGGGGGAGCTAAGGGGTTTCGTCCCCCGACGGCAGGTTTTCAAGCCTAAATGTGGATTTTCTCTATTTTGGGTCGTGCTCTCAAACTGAGGGTCCCATGACCACGCGATCGGTTCCTACGAGTTACATTGGACCCGTGCTACGTTTTGGCGCTACTCACGGGGCTGTGAGGGGCACTAAGGGGTATCGCCCCTCGATGGCACGTTTTCAAGGTTAAGTGTGGATATTCTATGTTTTGGGTCGTGCTCTCAAATCGAGGGTCCCATGGCCATGCGATCAGTTCCTATGAGTTACATTAGTCCCGTGCGAGGTGTTGGCGCAGCTCACGAGGCCGTTTGGGGCTGCTAAGGGGTTTCGCCTCCCGATGGCACGTTTTCAAGTCTAAGTGTGTATTTTCTCTCTTTTAGGTCATGCTCTCAAACCGAGGGTCCCATGACCACGCGATCGGTTCGTACGAGTTACATTGGACCCATTCGAGGTGTTGGCACCACTCACGAGGTCGTAGGGGTTTCGTCCCCTAAAGGCTTGTTTGGCAATAAGATTTGTCTTTTCTGGCCTAGCCAAATGCGGTGTGTTGTAGTGCTCATTGAAGTTGTTCTGGAAAGGTGTCTCTAATAATATGATGTGTTTTCCTGTTTGGAGTTTGATAGAGTATTCCAAATAAGACTCCTCTAAAGGCGTGTTTAGTGAATCTTGATGAAGGCCATAATCCACGTAATGGTAGATATTCTCATTACAGGGAGTGTGGCCTTCATCAAGATCCACCAATCCAGGACACTGCAATAGAGGATTCGTATTTATAATACTCTATCAAACTTCAAATGGGAAAATGCATCATATTATTAGGGACTCAGTTTTAGAAAAATTTCAATGAGCTCTACAACACGGAGGAACCGACCTCGTGGTCACAGGGCCATTAATCGGGAGCTATGTGGTTTCACCCCCAAAGGCACGTTTTTAAGCTTAAGTTTGGATTTTCTCTGTTTTGGGACGTGCCCTCGAATCGGGGGTCACGTGACCACACGGTCGGCTCCTACGAGTTACATTGGTCCCGTGTGAGGTGTTGGCGCCACTCACGGGGCCGTTTGGGGGTGCTAAGGGGTTTCACCCCCAATGGCACGTTTTCAAGCCTAAGTGTGAATATTCAAAATTTTGTGTCTTACTCTCAAACCAGGGGTTCCGTGACCATACAGTCAGTTTTATGAGTTACATTAGTTTCGAGCAAGGTGTTGGCGCCGCCCACGGGGCCATTTGGGTTTTGCCCCTCGATGACACGTTTTCAAGCCTAAGTGTGGATATTCTCTGTTTTTGGTTGTGCCCTCAAACCAGGGGTCCCGTGACCATGAGATAGGCTCCTACTAGCTATATTGGACCCGTGCATGGTTATCTCTCCCCTAAAAGGGCCTTTTGGGGGGAGATAAGGAGTTTCGCCTCTAACGGTCATTTGGGGGCGCTTAGGGGACCCCCGGTTTGAGAATGTAACGATAATTTCAGAAAATCCACACTTAGGCTTGAAAACGTGTTGTTACAGGGAAAAACCCTTAGCGACCACCCTATAACCCTAAAGAAGTTTGAACACCTCGCACGGGACCAACATAACTCGCAAGAACTGACTGCGTGGTCAGGGGAACCTCGATTTGAGAATATGATGATAATTTGAAAATATCTAGAATTAAGTTTTAAAACATGCCATTAGAGGGTGAAAACCCAAAGAATTATCCCGTACTCCTTCTAACATAATATGAAACAACAAGCCAACAACTAATAATTATTCAACAGTCAAACAAAACAAAACCAATAATTACCCCGTACTCCTTCTAACATATTATCCAACAATAAGCCAACAACCAATAATTGTGCAACAACCAAACCAAACAAAACCAATAATTATCACGTACTCCTTCTAACATACTATCCAACAACAAGCCAACAACCAATAATTATCCAACATCCAAACCAAACAAAACCAATAATTATCTCGTACTCCTTCTATAAAAAATTTAAAAGATAATGCATATCAATTATATATCTACTTCAGTTAAAGTAAAGATTACTTGATTCCTGCGATCCAAGAAGGCCATTAAATAGAGTCTTCTGAATGTGTGATTGGACCAAATTGATCCTGGAGCCCCCAACATATTATTTTACATGTACATTTATTGACTAGTTTCTTTAATACAATCTTCATAAAATCAAGCTAATTTAACTTCACTTTATGAACACTACATCAATGAAACTGATCAGCAATGTATATGTATAGGAACATGTGGAAATTGAGTTGGGTCAATTTGATCCAATCACAAACTCAAACGACTCTATTCTCAAACTGAGCGTCTTGTTAAAGTAATTAAATATTTGATTGGGCACAACGTATTATCGAAAGTTATCTTACATAAATCATATTAAACATTCGTAAAAGTAACTAAACATTCATACATCAAAGTAAAGCGCTAATAAAATGTCAATATCAAAATAGGATACAAATAATATTGACAAGGTTAACATAATATTTTGATACTCAATCTTCCTTTAAATCAACTAAAAGATCCTTCAAATTAGGTTTGTCATTAAGAGTTAACTGGAACTCTTTTGGAGCCCTCAATGTATCCACTTCAGTATTCATACCATTTAGTGCATGAACAACAATAGACCAACTACCATCGTTTATGAACTTCGAGTAGAACACCTTATTTACTTTCTGAAAGGCACAAATAAAAAGCTCGTCAACTATATTATCTTTACTCTTAAGCTTTGATAAATCTACCATAATAAGTTTTGAGCCACGATCAACTTTGCAAGCATTCATAGTATCCTCTATATTTACCCAATCACAATAGAATACAATTTCTATGAAATCTAAGTAATCAAGTTATAGGATCTGTTGGACTATCCAATAATAGGTTAGCAGCGTATTCTTTGGATTTTTATTGCTTTTGCTAGCGATACAGGTGGTAAAGGCAGAAATTGATATTCCACTATTTTGCGCCAAAATTTTTTCCTCATATGGATATGAAATGAAATCAAAACCGTTGGTGCGAAATTTCTTAAACTCTATCGCACGAAAATTAGGGCCTTTTGCTAGGCGATCAAGCTTGGAAGAGACATCACCTCTTTTTAGAAGCTGCATTTATTAATGAATTTGTATTAGGGCATGTTTTTATCACACACGAATAAATAACCACACACATAAGATGTGAAATTTACCTCTTTTGATACCCATGCCCTAAAATCAGTTGTCATGCAATTTCTCCTTTGATTTTGGGCAATTTCATTCTCATTCTTTCTAGGGGTAAATTGAAGAGTTTAGATCATAAAATATAAAATACATATAATCAAAGAAGAAGAATTCAATAGATACTCACTCTCTCCATTCTTCGACTTCATCTTGCAATTCGAAGACATAATGAGCTACTTTCTAGTATTGTATATTTATGAGTTTCACCTATTTAGGGTTCCCAAATGGTAATTCATACTCAAACTCATCAGGTTACTCGATCACTCCTCCTCTACGAGGATTGAACCTCCCCACCTCTTGTTCTGGCACATATTCCCTAGCATATAACGATGATTCCACAGTTACGTATTCTTTAGCAATTGACCCTCCAATATACCGTGTATTCTTTACGTAATCTTTAAAAAATTTCATCAAGCGCTTAAAAGGATACATCCAACGATGTCTAACGAGACCACATAATAAAGCTTCATCGCATAAATGCACAAGCAAGTGGATACTGATATCGAAGTACGACGCAGGAAAATATTTCTCTAATACACAAACTGCCTTGGTTAAAGTTGATTTTACAGGTTTAATGTACCTTATGTTTACCACTTTTACACAAACTATGGTAAAACAAAAACTGATTTTCATAATTACCCGACAAAGATCTTTGTGTTCGGAGAAGCAATTATGAAATAACAGAGGCATTAATTGGATGATTACATGCCAATCGTGAGACTTGCACAATTTTAAGTCATTTACTTAGTAATTTACGACCCTACGTAAATTACCAGAATAACAACTTGGAGTCTTCAAGTTGAACAACGTGTCTAAGAGGATCTTCTTCTCACTAGTAGTCAAAGTGAAAGCAGTCGGAAGGGTAGAAATTCTTCCAGTTATGGGATCATTTTTTAACCAGAGTTTTTTTTTAGCTTCATATCCTGTAGATCTCGGCGGGCTCGCTTTCCATATTTGGAATGAGATCCACCCAGACATGTTCCTATTAGATGTTCTGCAATATTATTCTTTGTGTGCATCACATCAATTATATGCCTTACACGATTATCTTTTCAGTATAACAAATAAAAAAATATTGATCGCCTGGACCATCGTATTACTTTAATCGGGTCGTTAGGATCTCCTCTTGCTTTATGCTTCAAGTTTACAAACTTGGGGTGTTTTCCTACGTACCTATTACCCACAGTCGTAGTCGTAGCCGCCTCCTTTCTCCTCGATTTACTGACCAGTTAGCCGAGCAGGTTGTATTTAGCACTCGTGACCAATAGGATAAAAGTTAGACTTGTCATTTGTGAAAGGGAGACTGGTCGGCAGAAATCTACGATGACCCATGTAACTCTCTTACTACTACGTTGTAGCCAAATGGATTCAGTTTCCTCCCCACATATGGGACATCCATAATAACCATGAACATTACAGCCGTACAAGGTCCCATAAGCATGAAGGTCGTGGATCGTGGATCGCCACAAATACTTTAAGTGTGAACTCTTCACCCTTGTGAGAGTCAAACGTCTTCATGCCTTTATCCCAAAACTCTTTAAGTTTTTCGATTAATGGGAATAAGAATATATCAATATCATCACTTGGAGCGTTCGGCCCGGGTATCAATAAAGATAATAATGTGAACTCCTTTCTTAGGCACGGTATAAGAGGGAGACTTAAAGGCGCTATGAGAACTGACCAATAACTTTGACTAGTACTTAAATTACCGAAAGGTACCATCAGTTAAGATTGCAAGACGAACGTTGCGCAGTTCTTTTGCAAATTCACGGTGTCATGCATTTGAAATTTTCCTTTGTGTGCATCACATCAATTACCAGAATAACAACTTGGAGTCTTCAAGTTGAACAACGTGTCTAAGAGGATCTTCTTCTCACTAGTAGTCAAAGTGAAAGCAGTCGGAAGGGTAGAAATTCTTCTTGTTATGGGATCATTTTTTAACCAGAGTTTTTTTTTAGCTTCATATCCTGTAGATCTCGGCGGGCCTGCTTTCCATATTTGGAATGAGATCCACCCAGACATGTTCCTATTAGATGTTCTGCAACATTATTCTTTGTGTGCATCACATCAATTACATGCCTTACACGATTATCTTTTCAGTACAACAAATAAAAAAATATTGATTGCCTGGACCATCGTTTTGCTTTAATCGGGTCGTTAGGATCTCCTCTTGCTTTATGCTTCAAGTTTACAAACTTGGGGTGTTTTCCTACGTACCTATTACCCAAAGTCGTAGTCGTAGCCGCCTCCTTTCTCCTCGATTTACTGACCAGTTAGCCGAGCAGGTTGTATTTAGCACTCGTGACCAATAGGATAAAAGTTAGACTTGTCATTTGTGAAAGGGAAACTGGTCGGCAGAAATCTACGATGACCCATGTAACTCATCTTACTACTACGTTGTAGCCAAATGGATTCAGTTTCCTTCCCACATATGGGACATCCATAATAACCATGAACATTACAGCCGTACAAGGTCCCATAAGCATGAAGGTCGTGGATCGTGGATCGCCACAAATACTTTAAGTGTGAACTCTTCACCCTTGTGAGAGTCAAACGTCGTCACGCTTTTATCCCATAACTCTTTAAGTTTTTCGATTAATGGGACTAAGAATATATCAATATCATCACTTGGAGCCTTCGGCCCGGGTATCAATAAAGATAATAATGTGAACTCCTTTCTCAGGCACGGTATAGGAGGGAGACTTAAAGGCACCATGAGAACTAGCCAATAACTTTGACTAGTACTTAAATTACCGAAAGGTACCATCAGTTAAGATTGCAAGACGAACGTTGCGCAGTTCTTTTGCAAATTCACGGTGTCATGCATTTGAAATTTTCCTTTGTGTGCATCACATCAATTACCAGAATAACAACTTGGAGTCTTCAAGTTGAACAACGTGTCTAAGAGGATCTTCTTCTCACTAGTAGTCAAAGTGAAACCAGTCGGAAGGGTAGAAATTCTTCCTGTTATGGGATCATTTTTTAACCAGAGTTTTTTTTTAGCTTCATATCCTGTAGATCTCGGCGGGCCTGCTTTCCATATTTGGAATGAGATCCACCCAGACATGTTCCTATTAGATGTTCTGCAACATTATTCTTTGTGTGCATCACATCAATTATATGCCTTACACGATTATCTTTTCAGTACAACAAATAAAAAAATATTGATCGCCTGGACCATCGTTTTGCTTTAATCGGGTCGTTAGGATATCCTCTTGCTTTATGCTTCAAGTTTACAAACTTGGGGTGTTTTCCTACGTACCTATTACCCACAGTCGTAGTCGTAGCCGCCTCCTTTCTCCTCGATTTACTGACCAGTTAGCCGAGCAGGTTGTATTTAGCACTCGTGACCAATAGGATAAAAGTTAGACTTGTCATTTGTGAAAGGGAGACTGGTCGGCAGAAATCTACGATGACCCATGTAACTCATCTTACTACTACGTTGTAGCCAAATGGATTCAGTTTCCTCCTCACATATGGGACATCCATAATAACCATGAACATTACAGCCGTACAAGGTCCCATAAGCATGAAGATCGTGGATCGTGGATCATCACAAATACTTTAAGTGTGAACTCTTCACCCCTGTGAGAGTCAAACGTCGTCACGCCTTTATCCCATAACTCTTTAAGTTTTTCGATTAATGGGACTAAGAATATATCAATATCATCACTTGGAGCCTTCGGCCCGGGTATCAATAAAGATAATAATGTGACCTCCTTTTTCAGGCACGATATAGGAGGGAGACTTAAAGGCGCCATGAGAACTGGCCAATAACTTTGACGAGTACTTAAATTACCGAAAGGTACCATCAGTTTAGATTGCAAGACAAACGTTGCGCAGCTCTTTTGCAAATTCACGGTGTCATGCATTTGAAATTTTCCTTTATGTGCATCACATCAATTACCAGAATAACAACTTGGAGTCTTCAAGTTGAACAACGTGTCTAAGAGGATCTTCTTGTCACTAGTAGTCAAAGTGAAAGCAGTCGGAAGGGTAGAAATTCTTCCTGTCATGGGATCATTTTTTAACCAGAGTTTTTTTTTAGCTTCATATCCTGTAGATCTCGGCGGGCCTGCTTTCCATATTTGGAATGAGATCCACCCAGACATGTTCCTATTAGATGTTCTGCAACATTATTCTTTGTGTGCATCACATCAATTACATGCCTTACACGATTATCTTTTCAGTACAACAAATAAAAAAATATTGATCGCCTGGACCATCATTTTGCTTTAATCGGGTCGTTAGGATCTCCTCTTGCTTTATGCTTCAAGTTTACAAACTTGGGGTGTTTTCCTACGTACCTATTACCCACAGTCGTAGTCGTAACCGCCTCCTTTCTCCTCGATTTACTGACCAGTTAGCCGAGCAGGTTGTATTTAGCACTCGTGACCAATAGGATAAAAGTTAGACTTGTCATTTGTGAAAGGGAGACTGGTCGGCAGAAATCTACGATGACCCATGTAACTCATCTTACTACTACGTTGTAGCCAAATGGATTCAGTTTCCTCCCCACATATGGGACATCCATAATAACCATGAACATTACAGCCGTACAAGGTCCCATAAGCATGAAGGTCGTGGATCGTGGATCGCCACAAATACTTTAAGTGTGAAGTCTTCACCCTTGTGAGAGTCAAACGTCGTCACGCCTTTATCCCATAACTCTTTAAGTTTTTCGATTAATGGGACTAAGAATATATCAATATCATCACTTGGAGCCTTCGGCCCGGGTATCAATAAAGATAATAATGTGAACTCCTTTCTCAGGCACGGTATAGGAGGGAGACTTAAAGGCACCATGAGTACTGGCCAATAACTTTGACTAGTACTTAAATTACCGAAAGGTACCATCAGTTAAGATTGCAAGACGAACGTTGCGCAGTTCTTTTGCAAATTCACGGTGTCATGCAATTGAAATTTTCCAAGCAAGTGAATCAGTCGGATGACGCATTAAATTCCCACCCACCTCGCATCGAGCGTGCCATGGCCTCCGCTATCGACGGTACATTAAAAATCATTTTAACCGTGACCTAAATGGAAAATATTTCAAAACCTTTTGTGAACTTATGATCCCTTTTGATATTTTGTAGGTTTGTCATTTACCTTCTCACAAACGACATATATAGGCTCACCGCATACTGGACATTTATCCTTCTCTCCGTGTTGGTTGCGATATAATATGCAATCATACTTGCATGTATGAATACATTTATTTTTCAATCCCAAACCCTTCAAGCTCTTCTTCATGAATCGATTTATCTGGTAAAATGTTCTCTTTTGGGAGAATTTCTTCAACCCACTTAAGAATTCTGGTTACGCTGTTCCCAGACATGCCAAATTAACTCTTCAAATCATGCAAACCAATCATTGCATATAAAACCGAATGATATTCATCGCAATATTTATACAGCAGTCTGGCCGCATGGGCTTTCAATCGTATATATTATCGGTCTCCTGGTAGTTCAGTATCAAATTGTTCATTGTGCGCATTATCTGTGTCCATAGGTTGGCGGTTTTGGTAGTGGTGGACTCTGTAAGCATCGACAATTAGGTCGGTCAGTGGACGACGTGTTGGGAAATTATTTACCACTTCCACTCGTTGGTGTTCTGTTACGTGGTAGGTTACCGGTAATTCTTATGGAACATAAGGTGCATATTTTTCACCATGGTATGCCCACTTGTTATAATATTGACAAATTCCCCACATTATTAAATGTAACTTAACATCTTCTAAAGATTTATATTTTTTGTTTATATAATGGGTGCACGGATACGAAATCTTCTCACTTTTAAGGTTCTTAAAAGCGTATCTAATAAATTCTTGAACGCCTTTAACATAACTATTAGCTATTCGGTCAGTCTCCCTTATCCACTCTTTGTATTGTGAAAAATTCATTTAATAATCTTAAAATTACAGTCCTGTGTTAACATGATAAAATAAATATCGTGTTGTATAGTAAAGCACTAATTTAGTCAACGACGCACAAATCAATCAAACTATCCAATAGCTTAAATACAAGAACACGCCAATCAACGATACTACACAACCACTTAAACCCAAATTAAATAAATTTGTCTACTCATATTATTACAACATAAGAAAATTATTACTACATCTTCATTAAGCGATAAACTAGCCAAGTGGCAACAAAATCTATAAAAAAATTCCAAAAATTCTCATCACCACTGTTAACATGTGCTGGAATATTTTCACAACCCTCATATACTATATCAACCATGATCTAACACTCACCCTCTTGCAAAGGTCGATTATGTACGAAAGTTCCTATGATAATGGACATGACCGTGCAGATCCCAACGACATATTTATCGCTCCGGTCTTGTATATAGTATTTCTCGCCATAGTCAGCGTGGGTTGTTGACAATGATCCCAGACCTGTGCCATGTTGAGGAGCTGAGAAAGGAAATGTTGAAGGAGGAACCGAAATCTGTGGGGGTAATGGAGAACAAGGAAAATTTTAAGGAGGAACCGGCATTAGTAGAGGGAAACCGGGATGCATTAGGGGCTGCAGGGGCATACGACTGGTTAAAAGGGACATAATATGTGCAAGTTTATCATTCACACCTCCCAATTCATTTTGAAGCCCCATTAATTCCCTTCAGTCCTAGATTGACGTTCATCGTTCGACACGAAATGCTTATTAACAGAAAAAAGCTCGTCCACGAGAGGTGCGGTGTGTTTGAATCTTATTTTTGACATATGCGACCCCAAACCATTCGTCTTCCCTCTATGGTCCTTCCCAAAGGTTTGTGCGATGGCATCATTGTCAATGTAGTCAAACGGGCGTGAATCTGACTGACTATTGATAGACTCTATTGATTCTAGAGTCTTGGCCAAGGGTGTCTTTCCTTCATCTGGGCTGCCTTTCGTAATGGTCGACCACTCGTTCTTCAAATCTTCATAAGATTTCGAGCCAAGCCGGTGGACATCAGTTTTTTTGGCCTTATTCTGCTTGTTTTTCTCCCTTTGCAACATTTTGGAGTCCGTTGCCTCATTCTCCTAAAAATTATTACATTGAGAGACTAGCATCTCAACGTTCGAAGGGACTTTGCCTTTGAGCACCCAAATGTCGGATCTCGATGCTCCCTTAGGGAAATGCTTCTGCTAAAGGTTTCTTCGATATATTCAGAGTTGTTCAGCAACCCGAGAAAACACCTTACTTTTTGAGTTTGGGGAAAATGAAAACCGTTTGATGAGTTGCTCATTTATGAGGTTCCAATTATCAGCTCCTCCCACACCCACATTCATTTTTACCAAAGATAAACACTGGCTTTCAAATGTTGAACATGATTCTTATCCCTCGTGGGGTTATTTCCCAATAAAAGAACCCAATTCACAACTGACCCGGTGGTTTCAGGAGCATTGGGCGTGTCTATTGGATTAGTAGGAGTACCTTGCCTATGGCAACTCGGAGTAGGAAAGTGAACAATTTGTAGAGTTGAGTATTGCTCACCAATTGGTTATGATAATTCTCCTTGTGGTTATGTCACGTTATTGGTTGGAGCGTTGCTTCCATTATCGCCCAATATTATCTATAAAAAATAATAAAAGTTAAATGTGTATCTATAATAATAGATGCATAATTTCAAAGTTCAATATGAAATTATAACTAACAAACTAAATTTTTTGACCATATATTATAATTTACCTTTTCATGGTAAGACTTTAATAAAAGTTCAATGTGCCTGATCTCCAGTCTGGATTTGTTTTTAAAAACCTATGGATTTTTGCACGTGCCCAATTAGGAGGAAGAGTATCTATAATGGATGCACAGATGTCAACGTTATGAACTTAAAATCTCATCCTCTTCAGCCTATTGGTAAGATTGAGTTTGACGTGTACATGTCGTGAGACATCACAGTCTTCGTCAATGCTCTTTGTACGTAATTCTATTCATAATGGGTGAATTTTTTTTCCTGCATTCTCTAACAGCATAAGCAAGGTCAATGGTCTATCGGGATTACGTACGCGAAATATATATTATACAGCTTCGTCCCAACATTCTGGCAGGAAAAATAAAATACGATCGAACAAGTACTCTTGTTGAAGATGAACTACCCGGTTTACAAGGTAGTTAAATTGTTCGATCTTCCTATTCCCATACCAATAGATCGGAGTACCCACTTTATGAGGCTCATTAATGAAAGATGTATGCGTGCGGTTCAATTGCAACCTTTCCCACTCTTGTTACCATTTATTAGTACCGTCACTCATTTTTCTTGAGAAAAATGAACGAGGGCGTGATTATTATTCCTACAAATAATGGCTCTAATGAATTATTAACGAGTTATTATGCACGAGAGCGTGAATATAATTCCTATAAATTATGGCTCTAATGAATCATCAACTGTTAATTTATTAGGTTTTGAATACCTGCTTTTGTCATTTAAGCCAATAATCCCTAAAATTAACCCTTACAAACATTAGTCATAAAATTAATCCCTTACAAACATTACCCCTCAATCAATAGATTATGCATTAATTTTACAAAAACCCTAAAATAAATCCCGAATTTAGCATCAATATTAATGGAGATGTATATTTTTATATTTTAGCCCCAAACTTAAACCAACAATATCCCTTAAATTAAAACTTGCCTTAGTTTGAAACTTAAACAAACATTAGTCACATATATGTATTTTTTTCTAGAATACACACACATATACACGTTTATAGTATACACACATACATATACACAATACACACAATGATAATGTATACACACCTACATACATATACACACGTATACACACACACACACACACATAGACACACACACGTATACATAGAGAGAAATACACACAGACAGAGAAATACGCACACACAAAGAAATACATAACAAGGAGAAGATTGAGATTACCTTTGAGATTGAGAATGAGATAAAGAGAGAGCCCAAATTACCGGAGAGAGGGAGGGAAATGAGGGTTTAGAAATTTTTGAGGGAAATGAAAAAATATTCTGCGTGGAAATAAAGACGATGGTCACGGCTTAGGGTCGTGACCATATGACGTGACCCCTTTATTTTTAACACGTCAGCATGGAAATATGTCCATGGTCACAGCCCAAAGTCGTTACTCATATAATTTAATGGTCACGAACTTAAGTCGTGACCATCTCCTTGTGTATTAGGGTTTGTGGTCACGAATAAGGGCCGTGACTCGTCCCTGACCAAAATTAGAGGGAAACTTGGCGCCATAATGGTCACGGCTGGGTCACGGCTTAAAGTCGTGACCCAAAGGAGTCAAGGTCTATAATCGTGACCACCTACAAGACGACCCATGACCACACTGAGTCATGGATTTGGTCATGCCCATTTTGGCTATGGTCATGGTTTTGGGCCTTGACCACCTAGTCACGGCTGGGAGCCATGACCCTTTTACCGTGACCATTCGCAGAATTTGGTGTAGTGAACCCAAAAGACGATTAGAGTCCCCTTGAAAGAAGGTCGACGAGAAAAAAAGGCAGGGATGATGATTAGGAAAACGACCCAGACCTGCCCAAGAGACCTAAGGAGCCTGCATACGAGGTTAAAATGATCTCTTTGGGGTATAACTTTATTATAGAAGGAGATGCTGGATGTGGAGACGATCCCGTGGAGAGGAAAGCCTACCTCAATGAGGTAAAGGCTTGTGTTCACATATGACATATCAACTTGACAGTCTCTGTGGGCACTTTCCCAGAAAGGTGAATAAAGACCGCCTAGTGGTTTGCTTCTCCAAAGATGACTTATATGACGTAATTTACGCACATGATGACCCTCTAGTCATCATGATGATGGTATATAAGGGCAAGGTGGCGATAATTTTGATCAACTGGCATCTCTACTAATATCTTATTTTATAATTATTTTAAGAGCTTTAGATTGACGGACAACAAACTGGAGGCTTATCACAGGTCTCTCGTTAGTTTTTTGGGGGAGAAAGTGTGTTATTTGGGAAAAATTGAACTATCAGTTATTATCGACATTTGACCAACATGTCAAATAGAAAAAAACAATTTTTTCTTCCTGAATAAGAATATTCATTCGGTATATAACATAATCTTTTCCACAGTAGGGTTTAAAAAGTTCGAAGTCGTCCCTTCCATAGTGCACCAACATTTGAAGTTCCCCGCTCATTATGGGGTCCTTGTAGTAAAAGGGACGCTTTGTTCAGGTGGGTGAAGTCAATACACATACGCCACTATAGATACAAGGGAGAACGGATGGCTTCCATAGTGTACTAATAATTGAGGCGTATGTGTGTTAACTTCACCGACCTGAACAAAGCGTGCCCAAAGAATCATTACCCTTTGCCTAGGATCGACCAACAGGTTGATGCTACATCAAGGCATGAGATGCTCAGGTATATAGACATTTATTTAGGGTATAATTAAATAAAGATGAAGCCCAAATATCGGAAGAAGACTCTGTTCATCACATGTCGAGATACCTACTACTACAATATTATGCCCCTTAGGCTCAAAAATTCTGGAACAACATATTAGAGGCTGGTAAATAAAGTTTTTAAAAATCATATTGGAAAAAATATGGAGGTGTACATCGATGATATGCTGACAAAGAGTTAAAAGGTCTTCATCCACATCAAAGATTTGTGGCAGACTTTCGACCAGTTAGAGAAACACTAAATAAAGCTCAACACGATAAAGCGTGTCTTCGGGATAAAGTAAGGGATGTTCCTGGGATTCATAGTGAATCAGAGAGGTATTAAGGCTAACCCAGGTAAGATTCAGGCATTGACTAATATGCAGTCCCCAATAAGTATGAAGGAAATTCAAATAATGATTGGACGTGTAGCTGAGCTGAACGGGTTCGTTTCAAGAGTTAATGACAAATGTTTTTTTATTTTTTAAGGTGTTGCGAAAAAACCTTCAAATGGAATTACGAGTGTGAATTTGCATTCCTGGAGTTAGAATGGTATTTGGGGTCGGATCATTACTTTCGAGACCAATATTGGGTGAAAAACTTTATTTATATTTGGCTGTGTTCGAATTTATAGTCAATTCGGCTCTAGTTTGACAAGAATACGGGATACAAAGGTATTTGTATTACACCATCAAGGCCTACTATGGCGTAGAAATTCGGTATCATAGATTAGAGAAGCTAGTGTTAACCCTAAGTGAAGCCTCCAAAAGGATGAAGTCGGCTTCTAGGCTTATACCATTATCGTCTATACAGACATGCCTCTGTGCTCAGACATTCATAAACTTGAGAAATTGGGCATACTGATGGGCTGGTCCATATAATTAGGAGAGTATGACATAAAATATAAACAAAGAACGACAATCAAGGGGCAAGCATTGGAAGATTTCATTTCTAAGTTCACGTATATAGAGAAGTTAATCGAGCAGATTTCTACAGAAGATAAATCAATGATAAAAGTGGCAAAGCAAACTTTTGTGGGAGATAGATCTACCCTAAAGCAGCTCGATCAGACTTCTTAGGAAGGGAGCTCACCAGTTCAACCAAACGAGCAGACTTTTAAGGACGATAACTCAGCCGTCAACCTGACCAACCAGACTACTGAAATACTGAAGTCATCTACCAATCAAGAAGAAATTTCTCACAACCTGGAGGAAATGAAAAAAATTATTCAAGTATGGAAGCTTAACTGACATAAATTTTAAAGACGAGTCTCTTATTTCGCAATTATTCATAGATGGCTTCTCCCACGCCATTGAAAGTGGATCATGCTTGATAATTATAATTCCAAATGGCATTGATGTGGAATATGCCTCGAATTTTCAATTTTAGGCCTCCGATAATAAGGCAAAGTACAAGGTGCTCATAGCGGGATTTGTACTGGCATAGTCTCTTGGTGCCAAAAGATTCTAGCGTGTAGTAACTTAGCTCCTCGTGGCTAAGTGTTGGTTATTTATAAGGCAAGATAAGAATCTAAGATGAAATACTTGCTTAAAAATGCACGAGCACATACGCTCCCCCGACTGGCATTCGTCACAAGAAAGGAGTTGAGAAGAGCAGTTTCTATGGAAATCCTCATGCATAATAGTACTTAAGAGATGAATGTCAATGTAATGGAGCTTGACTTGGGGCCATCCTATATAGATCCAATACGAACATACTTGAAGATAAACGCGATTTTGCCAGGCCCTAAAGAAGCAATGAGACTTCGATACAAAAAAGTTAGGTATGTACTAGAAGGAGAAATCCTATTCAAAAGGGGGTTCATCATTTCATTGCTCAAATATGTCCACCCAACTGAAGTTAATAATATAATAAAAGAGGTGCATGAAAGATCTTGTGTAGCACATTCGACGAGTAGATCACTAGTGAAGCAAGTGGCCACATAAAGTTATTACTGGCCTACCATGAAGGCAAATTATGCAAACTACACCACAAAATGTGATAAGTGCCAGAAACACGCTTCAATCCACATGACTTCAGGGGGATCGCTCACGCCGATCACATCCCCTTGGCCTTTTGCAATATGGGGAATAGATGTGGTCGACCGGCTACCAAAAACTATAGACATATTCAAGTATCTAGTGGTAACAATGGATTACTTCATTAAATAGGTTAAAGCCGAGCCATTGGTTGAAATTATGTTAAAAAAAGTATTTTATTTAATCTGAAAGAACATTATTTACCGGTAGGGGATGCCATGCGCCTTCATCACTGACATCAGTACTCAATTTGATAATCAATAGTTTAAAGACTAATGCACATGCTCTAAGATCTATAAAGTACACTCAGCACTCCGCAGTGTAATGGACAGATAGAAGTGACCGACAAGACTTTGCTAGACGGAATGAAAAAAAGGTTGGATGAAGAAAATGGAAACTAGATGAATGAGCTCCAGAGTGTACTTTAAGCGTATCAAATAACCAAGAACAATAACATGCGAAACACCTTATATGTTGGACTTCGAAACAGAAGCAGTGGTCCCAATAAATACTGGTCTGCCCAGTCATCGCATCCTTAATTTTGACTCACCACGGAGAGACCTCATGAGAAGGCTAGATTTGGATCTATAAAACGAAATCAAAGAACATAAAGCACTTCGGGTGACATCATACTAACAATGAACTTCTTGGTTTTACAATAAAGAGTAAAATCGAGCACTCTTAAAGAGGGATACAGTGTATTGAAGAAAGTTATCCAAAAAGGGAACAAGTTGGATCCCAACTGGTATGGACATAGTATCTGCTATTATCTGACTAGGAACTTACAAAATTGAAACCTTAGAAGGATAGCTTAAATAACCCTTGGAATGTCGAGAACCTAAGGAAGTACTATCAGTAATATAAAAAATATAAAGTTTTTTTGTTCCATATAATCTACTTAAATAATAAATAAAATCTTCGATTCTGCCATCAATACTATCATTTTAAAGTTTTTTTTCATGGGAGTAGGATATGTGTAAGGGCCAAGGCCAAAGACATCTCAGCAAAATGCATAACCAAAATCAAACTTCATATATGGCCTCGTATTTGGGCAGGTCACGATCAAGAAGTTTAAATTCACATATGATTTTATCTTAGAACAAATAGCGAATAAGAAGTTTACCAATTCTAAGAAATTCGTTACAATTATATGGACGACAAGATCCGACCATAATGGACTAATGAAGGGATAGGTCTTGACATATTTGGTCATCTCAAGTTACTAATGTTAACATATGGCCAGGATAACAAGATCCATCCGATGACCAGTAAGTTGGCACAAGCACGGGTAGAACCTAGGATAGGATAACCCATGTTTGTCTAAAACTGGTAGCTAGTAAGGCATATCAGGTAGGCAGTAGACGACCATATGACCATAAGACTAAACTACTAGCAAACTTATCTAAAAAAACCTAAAAATTAGTATGTTGACATAGACAACAGGCTTAATGGTACAATTAGTCCATAAGACTATACAATTTTAAAGGAAAATCGATCACAAGCAAAGGTGTCCAGAAATACAGACGAGCAAAAAAAATATTGCCAAGAAATTCAAAAATTATTAGCATATATATAAAAAGTGAATAATAGATATGACAACAAAAGACTGTTCATTATAAAACCATTCATAAGTTATTCATCATAAGGAGGAAACGCATATCCAATAAACGAAAGAGATATATATAAGAGCTTTATAAAAAGGTGCATAAAAGCTTCATTTGATAGATCAATCCTAGGGAGTTTTACCACCAGTAGCAATATCTTTAGTCGAACATAAGCGTAAAAAATAGCAGTATCATCCTTGAGGGAGGGGAGAGCATCCTCAATAATCTGAACCTGGTCAACGTATTCAGTTTCGTTAGCATCAGCTGGTGACTCTTTTGCCACGGTAGCAAGGGCAGTGGACTCCTCCTCATCCCCTTCCAATTTGTCGACTTCCCTACTATATCAGGGTAATGCTTCATCACCCGTTTCTTTAGTTCCTCATAGCCATCGAGGAAGAAAGACAATTTATCCACATTGTAGTCGGTCGAGAACTTATACTTCTCTATTGTTGTCTCCTCGATCATCGCCAGAGACTCTTCGACCTTCACTAGCTTCTAATTATCATTATTCAAAGCCTTATTGAAAGCCACCAAATAACCATTCGCCTTCATCAAGGCCTCCTCCAAGATTTTGAATTTCATAGCATTAGTGTCGCACTGCTCATTTAACTTGCAAACTTCTTCTTCAGATTGGCTAAGGGAGATTATTTTGATGACCACCTCCTCATCCTTCTGCCCAAGCTCATTGGAGACCTCCCTCATACTGTTATTCGGCTCAAAATTCTCCTTAGTCAAGGAGTATATACTTTTCCTCTACCCTTATGCGCCATATAATTGGTGATAACTTTCTCTCTCAAAATTGTAACATCCATAGAACTTTGTTAACAAATCATCAAGTAAAAAAAGATAGTGAAGTATAAAACATGCAAGACTAGAAAGGGTTTAATGAAATCACCACTACCAAATGATGCTGGGCTAATCTCTACAAGTCATCTGTATGACCTAAAAATTTAAAATATTTGTTGCGACTATGATACTCGAATATTTCAGTAACATTGTTCATATGATGATAGATAAATCCGCGGTCACCATATAATGGGGGTTAAATTTAAAATCTTTAACTTCCCCATAACGTGAGGCCAACCCTTATGCCCCGAATAGTTGATAAGATGGTCATCCTTTAATCTGTACCCTCTTAGCATCACCACCAACCCTTGGAACCTTTGGGTTATTCTGAACCTTGGGTTGTCCAAATGCCTTCTACCCCCCACACCGTGGAGGGAGGATATGGGGGCTTTCCCCTTTGTCTTGACCCTTACAGCGGCCTCAGCTTCAACAGTTCGCAGAGCAGCAACCTTGGCCTCTTTCCTCTCTTTAACATCAGTTCCCTTCTGTGCATCCACTTTATTCTTTTGCCCTAGCGTCAGCCTCAGTTTTTTTCTTCCCAGCTTCAATACTTCTACAACGTGCTTACTCTATTTGGGTCATGTCTATATGCCTAAGAGACATTTTGAATGTAGACTCAAAAAGTTCTGATATAGCAGTGAATACAGCTACATAAATGAATAAGCAATTAACCAAAGTACTAAAAATAGAGTATGGACGAGTAGAAAAGGTGAAAGTTGTTACCTCTCTCAACTTTGGCTTTAGCACCGTGTGCAACTCTAGCTTCTAAATTTGTTTTGAACAACACTCCTTCTTCTACAGGGGCTGTAGTCTCAACTAGGGGACCTCTACTAGGCAGAGTGTGGCATTCAGCGCTGATGAACTTAGAAACATAGAACAAATAGTCAAATTTTGGGGTTGGGCACATAATAAGCCTCAACCAGATCATATAATGCAAATGGAAGCTTCAGAGCCTTCTTCACTGAAACAGGTAGAAAAATGTATCATAATAGTGCAACCTAAAGAAAGATGAGAATGTAAGGAAAAGCCAAAAAGTATACCTATCATGTTCGGCCCATTTCACTCACGTGGGACCTTATATGACCTATATTTCTCATGAATCCTTAATTCTCAATCACCCTTCCCAAATATAAACTAACCCTTCTAGCTATGGCTACTAGATTGAATGACCTTGACTATTCCCAGGTAGGGCTGTAAATCGGGCTGGGTGAGCCGGGCTTGAGGTTGCTCAGGCTCGGCCCGAACTACCTTACCCAGGCTCAAGCTCGAGCTCGGTCCGAACTGAAATTTTCTACTTAAGCCCGAACTCGGCTCATTAATATTTCGGGCTTCGGGCCCGATTTCGGGCAGGCCCGAATTCATTTTTTTTTGTTAAAAAAAGTTTGAATTAATGTTTTTTCTTATGTTTCCATCATGGAGAAAATGTATACACTAAAATATAATTGATATTTCATAAATAAAGTATATAATGATAAAATGTATTAAACTAAAATAAGGGAGGTAAGAATGAAAACCTACAATGACTAATTATATTTTATACATATAAAATTAGTTAACATAAATATGTTATATTTTTTAAAATAGTTTATTTGTTTATTTATTTATATATTCAAAGTTCGGGCTTCGGGCCCAATTCGGGCTTGGCAAAGTTCGGCTCAAGCTCGGCCCGAAATTCATTCGGGCTTGAAATTTTGGCTTAGGCTCGGCTCGGCTCAAACTCAAATAAAGCTCGGCCCGAAAATAGCGGGCCGAACGGGCGGGCTTCGGGCTTGCTCGGCTCAATTTACAGGCCTATTCCCAGGTGTGATATCCTAAGAGAAAAATAATAGTACCCTAGGGCCTTAACATTGTCTTTCAACCTATGTACATATCTTAATATTTCCTAAGTAAGGTCAAACCCGGTATGGGCCTTCTTAAATATCATAACTCCGAGGATATTCCTATAAGCATTGGGAAAAAGTTGGGTGAAGGTGACACCATATCCATTTAAAATGGACCTAATAACAAGGTGTAGAGGTAGGCGGAGTCCAACTTGAAGTGACCATTGGGAAAGGCAAACTTCATCCGAGCAAGATATGTTATAAACTCCCTCGTCATAAGTGGACAACCTAGTGGAGGTGCTAATGGGAATACCATACCTTTCCCTCATGTCTTCTAACTCGTCCTCCAATATATTATAACCATACCACTTGGCGTCAGTAGTCGTGAATTCAAATAGTCTCCTACACAACTCTCCTCATCTGTTGGTTCCTCATCAATTGGTTCCTTAGTAGGGGAAGGAGAATGCATGGGCCTCACAGGTGCTACCTTATCAGACATGGCTCTTTCAGGTGAAGAATTTAAATCCACAACATATATTGATACAGTGTTTGCTAAATTTTTAACACCCATTCGTTGCTCTACTGGGCTTATTGCCTCTAGCCCCTCAAATTCAAGACCCACAAATGATACCCCAACATGCAGTGGGCAGAACCACCAGAAGAAATTACCCCAGGGGTGTAATTTGGGTAACTAGGCTAATCTTCAGGGCAAATAGCTTGAAGGGGGTTGGGAAACTTCCTTCCAAGGATGCCTAAATAGTCAGCTCACATGAGGTTCGTAATTCATTAAGACTCCACAAATCGGGGGATTGTGAGGCTTGGGGCTATAAAAACAGATGTTTTCGACATATACCAAATTCAAAACTCAGAAAACCCTTAAAATTATGTGATACTAGACCAATTAACTCAATGGACACCTAAATGGTAAAACCTCCAAATTCAACATCAAACACGATTATATTCAACAATAATAGAAGAGTAGGTAGAGAAAACTACAAAGAACTTGAAGAAGATGGAAAAAAACTTGAAATTAGAGCTAGAGAAGTTACGTACCTAAAAAACCTAAAAAGGGTTGAAAATAATTAGAATAAAGCTTAAACTCGGATAAGAGATGGGGAAAAAATGAGAACTTCACCGAAGATAAAAAAATCTGACTAGAGGCGAAGGTGTTTGGAGATTTGGATGAAAATGAAGGTGTTTTGGGACTAGATGGTTTATCTTTCTCCCTTTAAAGCTCCCAAAGAATTTAAAAGTGTTGCGGGAGTTCATGAGAAGGAAACTCGTACCTTATATACTTTCCTTTTTACAACAAGTTCAATTAATCATAACGTGTGAAGTCATGGTTAAAAAAGTAAAGAACACAGCAGGAGTAGGGAACAGATGCACACACTATCCCATGCACGCGTGATGATCATGACAAAGTGACGATCCAAGTCAGTCGGCAAGTGCTAATCAACCATTGAACTAAAAATAGTACAAGTGCATATGATCGACGCGCACCGATCAAAATTCAAAGACGACCAGATCTCAGTGGACCAACGAGATCCTACTAATTAATAGTCTATCCATTCATTCCACCTAGCAACTTCTCCGAAGATCTAATACTCCGGAGGACATGCTACTTGATCCAGTCGTGAATAAAGTCCTGGTGGATTTTATTATACCCAAAATATAGGACATCTTGTTAGCCACTTAAGAATTGAAACATGTCCCCATTGTGGGCATAAAGTAAGGTCACCATGACCAGAATCTGTTCGACCATAGATAATGAGGTCAGCTCGGCTCTTAAAATGCTCGGCTAACTAGTTGATGGAGTTAACTAAGATCGCCCAAGCTAGCCTTGCAACAGTTTACATCAAGTGATAGAATGTATACGATCAGATCATTCTCAATGCATATGTGAGGAGATACTCTACCTTTATTGGGGTGTAACCAAGTCACAGTATCCCACATAACGACCATAAGCAAAACCATAGAGGAAACTTTAATTAGCTTATAACCATTCCTTTTATGGTGATTTTTTTATTGAAATACATACAATTCTTACTGCACATGTGGACGTAGGCACCACATTTGGTCGAACCATATTAATCTTTAGTTTCTTTCTTTATCTCTCATCCCTTTCTATTAATCCCAAATTGGTAAGTTTGTAGTGATAATTTCTTTATTTATTTTTGCTTATAATTAGTATATTATAGCTAAGGCCGCCCAATAATTTATATACTAGTTTTAGATAATAACACCAGTGTAGACCTCCGGTGTTGAGATATATTTGAAAATACAAAATCGATTGGGGGTATTTCAGTTATACTAGTTGATAATATGCGTTAGTTGCCTCCGGTATTTGACAATCCTTTGTATGCTAGTAAAGGAAGTAACATGCAATAATATGGTGGCATTGTTGATGCTGGCTTTGATATGTGTTTTTGACTCTCACATATTTTTCGTCAAGAAGGGAAATAACAAGATTCATATAGAGATGCTTTGTTCAGACTTGGTGATGGCAGGTTTACTATTGAGGATTAACATTTGTTTCATACCCGCGACGCTTCACTTCTCATAATTGAAGAAGTCACTAACTTTAAATATGCTTTACACTTATTCCCAACGAAGCAAGTTGAAACCAATTACAATCTTGAAATATTAATTCAACTTGGGAGACTAGTTGCTCGTATACCATCTAAAAATAATTATGAAACTGCGTCATGTACTACGTCAGACAATGCGAAAGGATTTAAGAAGGGATTTTATTTATCTGTTATTGCCCGAGTGATGCTTCGTGTTAACTTGGCTACACAATATGGCCTCGTGAATGGCGGAATGGGTACTATTATAGACATAGTATGTGGAACAAACTCGAAATCCCCGATTAATTTACCGCTTGTAATAATAATGGACTTTGATAATTATAATGGTCTTACTTTTCATCCTGGAACTAACATAGTTCCAATCATTCCCCAAACTTCGAACTGGAAAATCTCAATGGGTACATCTTATCAGAGAAAACAAATTCCTATCATTTTGTGTTGCAAAATTACCAAGGTTTTAAAAAATGCGGGGCGTGATAGAGGCGGAGAGGCCAAGCCTTAAGCCTTAGAAGCCTAGGCGGGCCTTAGGTGTAAAAATGCGTGAAAAGGAGTTTTGGCCTTCTTAATATATTTTAATATTTTTTAACCATAACAAGGCTATTAAAATACTAAAATTGTACATATCATAAAAATATGTCTGAATATATGCAAATTAAAATACTATTTGATTATTTTGGATGAGATAATGGTCCGATTTGTAAAAAAATTCTTTAAAAAGCGATATCGTTTCACTAAAGCATTGTTATTTTTAAAAAAAGTGCGCCTTAAGGGTTTTACCAAGAATAAGGCGTAAAAAGCGTAAGGCGGGGCGTTTCTCCCAAGCCTCAAGCCTAGGCGGAGCCTAGGCATTTTTTTTATAAGAGTGAAAATTACATTACACCAGAGTCAGGGGTTAACTCTTGATAGAGCGGTGATAGATATTGGTGAGGGGGAAAGACTTGGATTAACTTTTATCAATTTGTTCCGCACTAGAAAATTGAGAGACTTAGTATTTATCCCGATGTTCAGTTATGAGAGGTTATAAAAGATTTCAAGATGTGACTGCTTTAAAGGGAGAAGGCTAGATGAGGAATAATTACTTGTTTTGGGGATATGACCTTAGAATTTGAACCTCATAGGTATTTTGGTATCTACCATGTGCGACTTGCAATTAGGGGACTAGATTATTTATTTTTCTTTTTCTTCTAATAGGATGGAAGAATATGATGTGTATGCAGTTTAATCATCTTTGATGAATACTTTTTATTAGTGTGTTTCTATGTTGTGTTCGAATATGATAAAAATTACCTATTTATAAAAAAAATTATTTAGTTGACAAAAAATATTTAGGCCATCTCCGGTGGGAGAATTAAAAGATGGTTATATACATATTTTGGTTTACATTGAGATTGTGTAAAATACAGTAGGACAACGGGTATTTGGAGTTGAGCGTGGAAAAATGTCTCGCTCAAAGCCTGGGCATGGAATATTTTCCCGTCCATAATTTGGGTCCCACCTTGGGCATGGGAATGTTACCCGTCCGGGTGGTTACCCCTCTCCCCTGATCCGAGCCAAGTTACCATTGAAAATGTCAGTTATCGTTACAAACTATCGGTTATCTCCCAAAAAAACTCCTATAAATTACATTTCTACACTCTAAATTTGATTACACAAATCATTTCCTTTCCTTTATTTTATCCCAAATCTCGAACACTAATTATCCCGTATTGATCTATTAAATGTTTCCAAAGTGAATATTTTCTTTGACACTATGTTTCCAATTCAAAGAAAATTATATTCAAAAATTGTGAAACCAAATAAAAACCCTCCCCTAGTACCTAATCTCCCATTATTTTATAAAAAAATTAGGTTGTACGATGATACACCACATGATACAGACAAGATAATTGATCTAAATGCCCATACCAATTATAGTCAATTCACCATGCGTGGTAGTAACCACGAGCCCTCTTACGTTTATGCAAAAATTTCCAATATTCCCGAATTGTGACACGCGATAGAAAAATTTGGGTTTAGTCATTTATTCAGTGAAAATTTTCCTAACTCAGATAACTAAATGACCGGTGCCTTAATAAGTAGGTGGTCGGAGATAACACATACGTTTCACCTACCCTTAGTAGAGTTGGGGATTACCCTTTTTGATTTTATGCATATAACAGGTAACTATTTGAATTTCATGTTGCGCAATTTATTTATGTTTATTATTTATATGTCAAAATTATACTAATAATTTTTTTTCTATTTTAGGAATTCCAATTGCAACCAATCCTATTTTGCCCCCATTTTCTATTTCAAGTCCTTATACCACGGAAGAAATATTTGAATTATATTTTCCCGAAATAGTCCACCCCCAATACAAAGGATGAAATATTTTGTGTGGAACGCTAAAAGCGTACATGTTGCAGTGAAGACAACAAGCTCCCGAGGCTAGAGTAGCAAACGTAGAACACATCGCTCGTGCTATTATTGTATATATCACGAGCTTGATATTTTTTCCTACCGACCATAATTCAGTATTTGTAGTTTGGGCTACATATTTACATTACCTAAATGATATGTGTTGATACCAAATTTAGTCTACTGACGTGGACCAATCATATGAAGACACGTGTCAACTTACGTGGCAAATACGAATACTTTCAACGAGCAGCACACTTAAGTGCTCCGAGCTACCGAGCAACTTAAGCGGTCCGAGCTACTTAAGCATACCGAACAACTTAAGCGGTCTGAGCTACTTAGCATGCAGAGCATCTAAATCAAGAAAACCAAAAGGCAACTATGCATTAAATGCGCACTATTATCGTACAGATGTATATGTCTGCTAGATAATAGCGCATTATCTTTTCATATGTACAGCCTCAAGGCTATAAATACATTATAACCTCCTCATAAGAAGGGGACTTTGGATCTCTTGGTAAAACTATTATCGAGATTCAAGGCAAACAGTCAGCAATAAAAAATAGTGGACGTAGGCCATTTTCATAAGGCTGAACCACTTTAAAAATCCTTTGTCTTATTTATCTGTGATTGACTAATTAGATATAATCTAGTTTTTTACGTCGACAGATTGGCGCCGTCTGTGGGAAACGACTGTACTTAGTGTTATTCATCAAACAACTCATCATCTATGGCTGAGATTTCGGAATCCAGTGATCGAAACACTGGGCTCCCTCCAAACCCCTATACTCCACCAAATATTCAAGATTTGGCTGGCATAATGGCTAATTTAGTCCAAGGGCAAACGGCCATGCAAGAAACCATGCGTCAACTTATACAAACTGTACGAGATGGAGTGCAAGCTCAATCAAGACAACGAAATGCTCAAAGAAATACCCATCTGCCGTCTTCAAGAACTAGACGAACGCTATTCTCGAAGGTCTCTCAATCTAGATGTGATGACTCATATCGTACTGAGAGATCTAATGATCCTTCGTATTAACCTGACCGGACCTCATCAGTATGAGCTACAGATTCTCAACGGAATGTCACTCTAACTCCATAAAGGACTAGTGCTCTAGAAAGGTTGAGTAGAGTCTCCCTTTTTACTCGATTGGGCCCTAGGAGGAATAGAAGTCCTCCTAGGATTACGTCGAGGAACTCTCAACGACCATCCGACCTAAGGGAAGGCTCTGCCAAATCGTGCCCAATAGCTCATAATGAAAGATCCCAAGAGGAAAACTCAACGCGATCAGTCGCTCGAATAAATAGGCCCGAGGTGGGAAATAATGCATGGAAAGGCTCTATTCAAAGGTTGGAGGACAGGTTAGGGGAAATGGCTAAGGCCAAGAATCCCCTACAAAGAACTTTTGTACAAGGGACACCATTCGTGCAAGCAATCGTGGACTTTCCCACACTATCGAAATTCAAAGCTCCTATGGTGACACCTAAATACGATGGAAAAACTGACTCTGTCCTCTATATAGAGCAATACCAAGCTGATGCCGATATCTATGCGGTTCCAGACGAGATAAGAAGCAGGGCGTTTTCAGGAACTCTCATCGGGTCAGCTCAGATATGGTAAAATAATCTTCCTCGGGGGAAGATTGCAACTTTCCTTCAACTGGCAGAGCTTTTCATATGGAATTTCTATTTTGGTGTGAAACCAGTTAAACAATTAGCACATTTACTGAGTGTTAGACAGAAGACATATGAAAGTACCAGGGACTATATTACTCATTTCAATAATGAGAAACTTGAGGTAATTAATTACGAGGATATAACAGTAATTACTGCTCTGATGAGCGGACTGTTACCAGACAAGTTGTACTATACTTTGGCTAAAGATCCGCCTAGGACCATGGCAGAACTGATGGCAAAGGCAGCCAAAATTATAAACGCTGAGAAAGCCATGGCTGTGAAAAAGAATACACACACTAAGGAGACCAAGGTTGATGCTGGTAAAACCGAGAAGAAGTATCAGAAGAACAAATATGGCAATAGGCAATCGAAAGGTAAGCAAGCGCTGAAGCAGATGAGGAAGTATGGAAATTATACTCCCTTGAAGGTAGACATAAATCGCATTCTAGAAGAGATCAAGAACAGCGAGGAGTTAACCTGACCAGAGAAAATGAAGGCAGATCCTAACAAAAGGGACAAGTCTAAATACTGCGAATTCCACAAAGATCACGGCCACACGACCAAATGTTGCATAGCTCTTCAGAATGAAATTGAAGCACTCATCAAGCGAAGAAAACTAACTAAATATGTTGATCGCCAAAATGATGGAAAAACCAGTAACAAAAGAAGGCAAAGATCTAAGTCTCCTCGCCGAGCAAAAGAAGACAAGAAGAGAGATCACGAAGATGATCCAGAAGATGACCCCGATCTCCCCAAAAGGCCAAGACAGCCAGAGCGCGGGTATTTTCAATTTATTTTGCGTCATTTGAATGTAATGTCATTACAGGTGGAGATGCAGGAGGTGGAGATCTTACTACGGAGAGAAAAGCTTACCTCAATGAGGCCCAAGCTTGCTCTTACATACATCGCATAAACTTGGCTGAAGATGATCGCTCGAGGAAGGTGAATAGGGATAAATTGGTCATCGGTTTTTCTAAGAACGACTTGGCAGGTGTATTATATCCTCATGATGACCCATTGGTGATTAAGATGAGAATGAAGGAGGTGGTGATTTCACGGGTACTGGTGGATAATGGTAGCTCTGCAGATATCATGTTCTACCCATGCTTTGATATTTTGAATCTGAAGTTAGCCCAGTTAGAGCCATATCATAGGCCCCTCCTCGGCTTTACGGGCGAAAAGGTTTTTCCACTTGGGACGATCGAGTTGGATATGCTTATTGGTACATGGCCTCCTTGTCGAACATAAAGAGTAAGCTTTTTCGTAATGGATAAAAATATCCAATTAGCTTACAACATCATCATGGGAAGGGTAGGTCTGAAGAAGTTCAAGGCAGTACCATTTATCGTACATCAATGTTTAAAATTCCCGACTAATTTCAGAGTGGGAGTTGTGAAGGGCGACCAGAAAGTAGCTCGGGAATGCTATTATTCATCTGCCGAACATGAAGAACGAGAAGAATCGAGAAAAAAGACTACTACATATTAAGTGGATGAAACAAAAGAAGCAGAGATTGAAACATTAGGGATAGACCCGAGTTTCCTGTGCCACGAGCTCAACGTGAACAGGGAAGTCAAGATAGTGAAGCAGCGAAGAAGGGTATTCAACCCTGAAAGGAATCAAGCTATACAGGAAGAGCTAAAGAAACTACAGAAAGCCTTTTTTATTGAGGATGTCAAGTATCCTGATTGGCTAGAAAATGTGGTGATGGTAAAGAAGAAAAACAATAAATAGAGGATGTGTGTGGACTTCACTGATCTTAATAAGGCATGCCCAAAGGATCATTTTCCTTTGCCCTAAATTGATCAGCTGGTGGATGCTACCTCGGGGCATGAATTGTTGAGTTTCATGGATGCCTACTCTGGTTACAACCAGATTAAAATGAAACCCGAGGACAGGGAAAGTACCTCTTTTATCACCTCAAGAGGAACTTGTTGCTATAATGTTATGCCTTTCGGACTTAAAAATGCAGGTGAAACATATCAGCGACTGATGAATAAGGTGTTTGCAGAGAAAATTAGTCATAACATGGAGGTTTATATCGATGATATGCTGACGAAGAGGTCAGACTTTTGATCAACTAGAGAAATATCAAATGAAGTTGAATCCCACCAAATGCATATTTGGAGTACGAGAAGGTATGTTTCTCGGATATATTATTAATCAACGAGGTATAAAAGCAAACCCTGAAAAGATCAAGGCCCTATTGGAGCTACGATCTCCAACTACAAAGAAGGAGGTGCAAAGTCTCACATAGCGAGTTGCAGCACTTAACAGATTTGTGTCACGAGCAACATACATGTACCTCTCATTCTTCAAAACACTTAGAAAAACTTTTGAGTGGAATGATGAATGCGAGGAGGCTTTTCAAGAGTTGAAGAAATATTTGGGGACACCTTTATTGTTATCTAGACCAGTGATGGGAGAAAGACTATACTTGTATCTGGCAGTTTCAGATAATGCAGTTAGCTCGGTGTTGATAAGAGTGGAGGACGGAGTACAAAAATCGGTCTATTACACCAGCAAAGCCTTCCGAGGAGCAGAGATCAGATATCCAAGACTAGAGAAGTTATCATTAGCACTAATCGAAGCGAGCACAAGGATGACGCCATACTTCCAAGCCCATACTATAGTGGTGTATACTGATATGCCATTAAGACAAGCTCTGCATAAATCGGAAAAATCAGGAAGATTGATGTACTGGGCAGTAGAACTTGGTGAATATGACATAATTTATGAGCCTAGGCCGTCACTTAAGGGGCAGGCAGTAGCGGATTTTATCACAGAGTTTACTCACTCTGATACATCCGAAGAGTAGGAGTTGAATACAGACCAACCCGTGGACGTTACAGGATCATCAAAGATAACACCCGACCAACTTTCATCCGTGAATGAATAAGAAAACATAATCAACGAGCAGCGAGAAGTGTCGGGGGAAGATAAAAGGAGGCACCAAATATTCCACCGAGGAACTCTATCTGAACAAGAGTTTGATAATGAAGTACTGTATGGAATATATATGTGGATGACTCTTCATGCGCCACGGGCAGTGGAGCAGGTTTAATTTTAAACAGTCCCAATGAAATTGATATGGAGTATGCTCTACATTTTCAATTTAAGGCTTCCAATAATGAGGCTGAATATAAAGCTATGATCATGGGTCTAAGTCTGGCAAAAACCATGAAAGCAGGGAAGGTCGTTGTATTCAATGATTCACAGTTAATCGTAAATTAAATTCTCGAGTTGTATACAGCGAAGGGCGAACTAATGGTCAAGTATCATGCAAAAGCTATGGAGATTGTCTCGACTTTTACCGTAATTCAGTTGATCAGAATACTGAGATTTGAGAATGCAAGAGCCGACGCCTTAGCTCGGTTGGCATCACCAACACGCATCGAGCTACGAAGAACAATCCCAATAGAAATCCTGGTAGATCGAAGCGTAGACGAAGACTTGATAATGAACTTTATTTTCCTCGACTTGGGACCATCCTGGATGGATCCCATCAGGGCCTACATCGAAAAGGGGACTATGCCACCTGATAAACTCGCAGCCAAGAAACTGAAGTTTAAAGCTGCTCGTTACGTATTAACTAGTGGCATTTTGTATAAAAGAGGAGTTATAGCGGGACTACAAAGATGTTTCCACCCCTCCGAAGTTAAAGACTTGATTAAACAGGTTCATGAAGGGTCCTCAGATCCCATATAGCAGGTCGGACGCTTTTACAGAGGATAATAACACAGGGGTATTATTGGCCAACGATGAGAGCTGATTACACAGCTTATGCTAAGAAGTGAGATAAATGCCAACGTTTCTCTTCCATCCGAAGAACTCCCCAAGCATTGTTAATACCCATTACGTCCCCTTGGCTATTTGCCATGGGGGGCTAGACATGGTCGGACCACTTCCAATGACCAAAGGAAGATTAAAATACCTCGTGATTGTTGCGGATTATTTTACCAAATGGGAGGAAGCTGAACTCTCATTGATATGACATATGACAAGGTCTATCACTTTATTTGGAAGAGTATTATTTACAGATATGGTATTCCACACGCATTCATTACTGACCATGGAACCTAATTTGACAATGAGTAATTCGCTGCATATTGTCATCAATCCAATGTACTGAAGATCCACTTCGCGCCAGACCATCTCCATAGCAATGGGAAAACTGAAGTGACAAACAGAACCCTACTGAATGGTTTGAAAAAACGGTTGGATGATGCAAAGGGAAATTGGATTAACGAGCTACGCTCTGTGTTGTGGGCTTATCGCACTACACCACAAACAACAACTGGGGAGTATCCATATATGTTGACATTTGGTAGTGAGGTTGTCATACCTGCTGAATTGGGTCTACCCACACATAGGGTGCTTAATTTTAATTCTCCTATAAGTGACTTAATGAGATGTTTAGATCTAGATATGCTCGAAAAAGTTAGGAAAGAAGCAGCAATCAGGAATGCAGCATACCAACAAAGAACAACCTTGTTCTACAACAAAAGGGTGAAGAAATGCGATTTGAAATAATGGGATTATGTGCTAAATAAAGTGATCCAAAAGCATAAAAAACTGGAGGCTAACTGGCATGGACCTTACAGAGTAACTGAAGTTGTTCGTCCTGGGACATACATAATTAAAACTTCGGAGGGGGAAGAATTCAAGAACGCATGGAATGCAGAGCATCTGCGCAAGTACTATCAGTAATTAAAATTCATATGTCACACAGTTCTTTCAATATGAATAAAGTGATGTTTCGCCCATATTTCCCCATTTGTTGATTTTTTAGTGCTACACACTACACAAACGCAAATTCAGAGAAATAACCACCAACTCCGGTTGGTCGGCAATTCAATAACCACCAACTCCGGTTGGTCGATAATTCAATAACCACCAACTCCGGTTGGTTGGCAATTCAATAACAACTAACTCCGATTGGTCGTCAATTCAATAACCACCAACTCCGGTTGGTCGGCAATTCAATAACCACCAACTCCGGTTGGTTGGTACCAAACTAGGCAAGAATATGGATGACCTCCCGGGGCATCCACTATCTAGGCAACAAGGTAATCCTGACCTGATTACTACAACTAAGAAGGAACATGGGATGAAAATCATTCCATTTCTTAGGCCCAAAGAGTGACAAGTCACTATAATCAAACAACAAATGGGATAAGTTCCATTATCTAAAAACGAAACAAAATATTTCATCCTTCTACACACACACACACACACACATATATATATATATATATACACACACCAACAAATAAACAAGGATATTTTACAAAATATTTCCAAGAAAATGAAATCGTAAAAGCAACTAAATCTTTCTTTATTAAAACCAAACAGATTACATACGATATGAAATTGGATTCATTATATAAAAATGCCCTCTTCTATGGGTTTCTTTACCTCTACTTTTGAAACAGGTTCCACCCCAGAAGGAGGATCATCTAATGCATAAGGAGAGTTTATAAAGTTCATATCTCGCAGCATTCTGACATTAATTATGGATGGTCGATCAAGTAAGTGCTCTGGACGAGATATCTCAAAGTTTGAATGAAGGCTATAGTCACCGAGATACTTGGAGATTAAAATTCGAGGAATGGCACGGGCTGGAATCCAATTAAGGTCAAGTTTGAAGGGAGGCACATGTAAATCAAGAACTCCAGGTTCATAATAATCCCATAAGAAATGACCTTGCTCCAGTTTCAGAATACATAAGGCATTCAACCACCCCTGCTTATATCCTTCGTTGTTCGACTGCTGCAAATGAGCATCAAGATGATACAAAGTTCACTACACCAAATCTACCCATTTGTCAAGGTCATTGACCTTGACAAATCCAACTTGTCAAGGTCAATGACCGTGACAATTCGAGGCGAGACAACTTTTTTTGTCACGGTCGTATCACGGTCATTGACCTTGACACAAAACTCGCGTTTTGTGTCACGGTCGTGTCAAGGTCAATGACCGTGACACATTTGTCACGATTTATAACCGTGACAAAGCCGTGACCCTTTTTAAAAAAATTGTCACGGTCAATGACCGTGGCACGCCCGTGACAAAATTGCCACGGACGTGTCACGGTCAATGACCGTGACAATTCTGGGCAGAATTAAAAAAAAACTGTTGGGCAGTATGGCCACTGCCACTGCCCAGCAGTATATTTGTACCTGTTATAGCAACGTTGTACCTGTTCCAAACATCATATATCCGAACAAACTAGAGATAATGCAAATATATATTCAAATAAGAAACTATATAAAAAGAAACAACATCACCATCATTTTATCCTTCCAAACATCACTATTTGCATGGAAAAGAGATTTTGTACCGCGACGCTCGGGAACACCTCCTTATCCTTCCATTCTCGTCCGAATAGCCACATAAGTATAGAGCATATGTGGCCTACCCTTAGGGCCACTCCCTGTCCCCTGAATTGAAATAAAGTAAAATTAGTATCCGCCCCTCAAATATAGATAAATATAAATCGTAATTGAAATCGAAATCGAAATTGACATATAAATATAAATACATTACCTGTAGTGTCACTCAAACAGCTAACTTGAGCTCATATGGCACCTCCTTCCAACTAATGTACCCCGGGAAATCGTGTCAATTATAACTCTCTTCATATCTAAACACTAAGAAATACCATAATCCTATGGAGGTATGCGTTGCGAATTCCTTCCAACCGCTGTGTAGCCAAAAATCAGCAGTTGAAGTTGTCAACTCCACCTTTGAATGGTCTCCCATGTTTTGCTATAAGTTCCAGGTGGTGGGGTATGGAAAGTGGAATTGACAACTTCAACCGGTGATGTTTGGCTACAAAACGATTGGGAGGAATTTGCAGAGCATCGCTCCATAGGATTATGGCATTTCTTAGTGTTCGGATAGACGAAGAGATTCAGTCTCCTCTCCACAAATAGGACACCCCAAATAACTATATACTAATCACCTATTAAAGGTAAGAAGAGTATATTCATGGATTAGTATAAACAAAACTTAGATGTAGTTGGAATATTTATGTATTAATCTCCTCTCCACACACGCACACTACACAAGAGTGAAAATGATAAAGTGCATATCAAGTAAAAGCATTAAAAATGGATGTTTCGGTACAAATTGAAATATTTATTACAAATTGAAAAATTGTTTCAAATTCGGGTTATCATAAAAAATGGATTGATATTCGGTAGGAGCAACCAAGTCATCCACACTACTATTTAGACGCCTTGGCGCGTGTTGGACAATTGACCACGGCTCGTTGTTGATATACTCCGAGTAAAACACTTGCTTAACCTTTTGAAATGCACAAACAAACGGCTCATCGCTCACGTGGTCGTTGCTCTTCAACTTGGACAAGTCAACCATGATCAAATTGGTGACCGGATCAACTTTACAAGCATTTTTATCCTCAACTCTTACCCATTCACAGTAAAATACAACCTCTTTGAAGCTTATATAATCCAATTCAAATATATTTTGGATTACACCATAGTAAGTCATTTCAGCTTCAACGAGGTTTTTATCTTTTGCGCTCGCTCGAAAGAAAGTAAGAGCCTTGTATGAAATTCCCGAGTTCTGTACATTTGTACTTTCCTCGTACACTTTAGCGCCGAAAATGTAACCGTTCAATCGATATTTTTTGTACTCTTATGCCACGAACAAGGGTCCAGTGGCTAGACGAGCAAGCCTTGATGTCGCATCACCCATCTTTAGGAGCTGAGAATATAGATAAATTAATTATATTAGCGGTAAAATTTGAGTGTAATGTAACGTTATATAACGACTGTTTTCATTGTAATTACCTCTTGTGTCAACCATAGCCTAAATTCGCTGTCTGATTGTACCACTGTTTTTCGTCTTTTATTGTTCTCACAGGCTTCATATTTACTGCATATTACAAAATTAATCATGTATAAAATAATCTAAAATAATGTTAAACATTATAATATTCGAAACTTGCTTTTTCCATTCTTCGACATCTTCATGTGTGTCAAATAGATAACGAGCTACTTGTTCATGTTGCAAACTCGTTAATTTCACTTGTTTTCCCATCACATTACCACCATCATCGAGGAATTCATCAGTGTTATCAACACTGGTAGAGTCAGTCATATATTCCCGAGTATATATTGATGACTCCACGGTGATGTATTCCTCTGCAATTGATCCTGCAATATATCGCGTATTCTTGACGTAATCTTTAAAAACTTTCATCAATCTTTCAAACGGATACATCCACCGATATCTAACTGGACCACAAAGAAGTGCCTCGTCGCATAGGTTTACCAACAAGTGAACACTTATGTCAAAGAATGCTGGGGGAAAGTACTTCTCCAATACACAAATCGCTTCGTTCACAGCCAATTTTGCGGCCACTATGTGTTCTCGATTCACTACCTTCTCACACAAGAGGGAGAAGGTAATACTAATTTGCATAATAGCCCTACCCAAATCCTTGTGCTTGGAGAAACGGTGCTTAAACAATAGAGGAACCAATTGCATGATCACATGCCAATCGCGGGACTTACACTTATGTAAATCATGAGTAACATAATTCACAATCCTTTGCAAGTTGGACGAAAAAGTAGATGGGCCCTTCAAATTATATATTGTGTCTAGAAGCACCTTCCTTTCCTCACTCGTCAAAGTAAACGCACCAGGGGGAATTATTGTCATTCCCCTACTATCTTCTTTCAACCATAGTTGTGGTTTAAGTTTTAACGTTTTAAGGTCTTTTCGTGCATTTTCTCCATCCTTCGAATGACTCCCCACAAGGCAAGTACCCAAAATATGTTCAGCAAAGTTCTTCTCTGCATGCATCACATCCAATACATGGCGCACCGGGTTTTTCTTCCAATAAGGCAAGTCAAATAAAATTGACCTCCGAGACCATGCCTTTCTTATCTCAGTTTTATTCCCAGTTGGGGTCTTCTTATGCTTGACATTCTTAAATTTGGGATTCTTACCTGGCATATTTGGGCCACATTCAGAAGATTTACTTTCAATTTCTGAACCAGAAAGTTGTCTCGGCGGTAGCCTATGTTCAACTCCGCCCAATAAAAAATTGGAAGCTTTCTCAAATCTGAAACTATGAGCTGGGGGTAAAAACCTCCTGTGGCAATGGTATATATTTTTTAAGCTGGAGGATAGACGAAGAGATTCAGTCTCCTCTCCACAAATAGGACACCCCAAATAACCATGTACTACACATCCGGATAATGTCCCATAAGCTGGAAAATCATGAATTGCCCACATCAACATAACTTTCAGCGTAAACTCTTCTTTTCTAAAAGAGTCAAATGATTGCACACCCTCTTCCCACAACTCATTTAATTCTTCTACCAAAGGAGCCAGGTAGATATCAATGTCTTCACTTGGTGCCTTTGGCCCAGGTATCAATAAAGCCATCATCGAAAATTCAGGTCTCATACACTGTGAAGGAGGGAGGTTGAGTGGGGCTAGGATCACTGGCCATACACTCTGATTGGTGCTTAGATTTCCAAATGGATTGAAACCATCTGTTGATATAGCCAAACGAATGCTGCGTTGTTCTCGAGCAAAATCGGGATACTCATAATTCATCCTCCGCCAGGCAGTAAAATCAATAGGATGACGCATGATATTACCCCTACTTCTGCCCTAGCATGCCAAGTCATTGCCTCTGCAATCCATGGTACTGTGAAAAATCGCTTTAATCTAGGCCCAACGGAAAAATATTTCAATACTTTTTGAGGCACTTTTGAGCTTGTGCCTTCCTTACTAGTAGATTGGACATATCTAGGTTCATCGCATACCGGACAACGATCGAGATTTTCATACTCCTTTCGGTATAGTATGCAGTCATACACACAAGCATGAATCGATTTATACTTCATTCCCAAACCTTTCAAACTGTTCTTCATAACAGGATAGCTATTTGGAAGTGTATTCACCTTGGGTAATAAGCCCTTCACCCATTTCAGAATTCCCATCACGCTATTGCCAGACAAACCATACTGCATCTTCAAACTGTGCAAACCAACCATGGCATGTAAAGTTGTTTGATCTTTCTCACAGCCAGAGTATAACGGTTGGGTCGCTTTAAATTTTAAACTTTGGTAGTCATCGTCAAGTTTTATCGTGTTATCTTCACGAGCACTTGAATCTTCTACATCATCAGTAACCTCATTCTCCTCAGCTTCATAAACTCCGTACACATCATCAACTAAATCCTCTAACATATTATGATCTACGTCGTCCCCTTCTTCATCTATTCTACTTGTTGAAGGATGTTGTGAAGGTTGGTCAGGGACAAAAGGAACTTTCAATTCACCGTGAAAACTCCAAAATCGATAACTATCTTGCATACCCGATCTTAACAAATGTAGTTCAACTATTTTCCACTCAAACACCTTACCATTCTTATACCTAGCACACGGACACGGAAACTCTTCATCATTACGACATCTCTTTGCATATTTCACAAATTCGTTAGCACCTCTGCGAAACACATCCCCCATTCTATTAGTCTCACCCATCCACTCTTTGTATTTCGGATATCCCATCACAGCTACCACAACTAAACACCTATTAAAGGTAAACAAAACTTAGATTTATAGTATGTTTTATTTAATTATCCCATCATTTAATTATCCTATTAAAGGGTAAGTGGTCCTATCCCATTCAAGAATGCATTTTTCTGTAATATACTTAACAGCTCATGCACATTGTTACGATTTGAAAAAAATTCGACAGCATATCCCCTTAGTTCTCCAAGTACACGACGTAGATTGGCAGGTGTGAGTGCTATTTCAATTGGTCAATTAAAATAACAGTCACACTTGTCAATCTAGTATGTACCCAGAGAACATTAAGATACGACTGCAAAACTTCCTCCAAAAGTAACAACTTTAAGCCAATAAGAATATTATACAGAAATTATACAGTCTCAAACTGTCCAAATGGGACAATTCGAGAGATCTCATTACAGGGGTAATGACTCTCGAACGGGTCTAAGGGTTATTGAATGCGTACGTATAAGAACTAGAATGCTAGTATTTATGCGCACTATATTTAATTTCAAGTATGTTTCATATAATGGGTTAATTCAAATACAAAAATAAATTCATGGGATAATTCAAATACAAAAATAAATTCATGTGTATATATGTTAGTTGATGCCATTATATTTTTACCCTAATTAGATTCTAAGGTTATCTCAATTTATATTTTAAGTTCGTATCCATTTGTGATGTTCAAGTAGTTTGAAATGTTGGAATCATATACTATTACTTTGACCGTTAGTTTGTGCACCAACTAAATTGAACATCACACACACACACACACCCCACCCCACCCCACCCCCTGCCCCCCTCCACCACCACATACCACCACACACACACACACACCCCACCCACCCCACCCCCTACAAGTCTAAGGATGTTCTTGATTAAACATGGAAAATCTCATATCGTTTGCAAAAAGTTCATAGATTCTTAATCCCTAGGGTTATGGATATTAAATTTCTTTCACAATTATTTCTTCGATTGCGATGGGTGAAGTTCAATTATATGTTAGAACAATAGATCCTCGCAAGTTGGTCAATCATTGTGTGAATATGTATGAGATCATAATTTGGAGGAATTCACGTCCAAGAAATAATTTGGATTGTGATACCCCTTGATAGACTTATATGTTTTGTTTACCCGACCGATGAACTATTTTATAATCCTATAGAATTAAGTTTTAGAATCAAGGAATTGATCAGATATTCATTAAAATCGGTTAGTAGAAAATTTATTTAACCAAGAGGGTATCGAAAACATAACGTGGGGAATCATAATATACCGTAATCAACTTTAATAATAAAAACACATTCTTTCGAGTGATTTATAAATAATTAAATTTGAGTGCAATCATGATTATTTAGTGGAATGAATCGTGATTAAATAAATAAAGGATATAAATTAGACGGTTATAAATTGGGATTTCCTAGTATTTACTTTGAATCCAGTTTATTTATTTATCTTTGGTCCCTAGTATAGTCATTGCCCAAGTAGTAGGAGCGAAACTCTATAAAACCCTAGTTTAGCTAAAGCCCGTGAATTATCCCTCCCCCACCACACACCACCACACACACACACACACACCACCCCACCCCACCCCCTGCCCCCCTCCACCACCCCCTCTCCCACCACACACCACCACATACACACACACACCCCACCCCACCCCCTGCCCCCCTCCACCACCCCCTCCCCCACCACACACCACCACACACACACACACACCGCACCCCACCCCACCCCCTGCCCCCCTCCGCCACCCCCTCCCCCACCACACACACACACCACCCCACCCCACCCCCTGCCCCCCTCCACCACCCCCTCCACCACCACACACCACCACACACACACACACACCGCACCCCACCCCACCCCCTGCCCCCCTCCACCACCCCCTACCCCACCCCCCACACACGCACACGCACACACATACACACATATATATATATACACATACACACATAAATATACACACAAATATATATATAAATGGAAGAGAGAGAGAGAGAGAGAGAGAGAAATTGGACCTGAAAGTAGAGAGAGAGAGAGAGCGTCGAGAGAGAGAGAGAGAGAGAGCGAGGGAACGGTGGGGGGGAAAAAAGAAGGGGGAAAGGGTTTTTGCTGGAAAAGTTGTCACGGTCGTGTCAAGGTCATTGACGGTGACAAGACCGTGATAATTAAATTTGTCACGGACTTGTCACGGTCAATGACCGTGACAATTAGTTGTCACGGTCGTGTCAAGGTCAATGACCGTGACATAAAACGCGTATTTTTTTGTCACGGTCAATGACCTTGACAAGGCTGGCCGGCTGAAAGGTGACAATTTGCCCATTTTGGTGTAGTGGTTTCATTATACCCAGCCATCCAAAATTCCCTGAGCTGCTTGTGAAATTGATAAGTAAATCTTTCAAGTTGTGTCAAGGTCAATGACCGTGACATAAAACGCGTATTTTTTTGTCACGGTCAATGACCTTGACAAGGCTGACCGGCTGAAAGGTGACAATTTGCCCATTTTGGTGTAGTGGTTTCATTATACCCAGCCATCCAAAATTCCCTGAGCTGCTTGTGAAATTGATAAGTCAATCTTTCAAGTTGCTCGTGGAGCTTTTTCACCAGAATTTCTTTACTTTCTAGAGCAAAACTCTGATTGGAGAGTTGGTCGGTAAAACTCTGAATCTTCTTAGACATTTATGTCAAAGCCTGATTCTTTGCCACCAATTAAATGGCTTAATTTTCTAAGGCCAATTGAGTTCTTATCTCATCAATAGTAACCCGACCAGCCCTTGCTCATCCACGGAAAGAAAATCTTGCTCTACTACGAGCAGGTGTGGAAAGTCCAGTTCGTTTCAAAGTCTCTAACTCATCCCGTAAGTTAGCATTTTCTATTTCTAAAAAGGAAAAACCATCATCATTAATGGGGACCAAGGCTCCCGAAGAAGAAGAGGCAGCAGATTTGAGCTGTTTTATTTCCTCCTGCAATGCGATATTCTCTTTGCTCTAGCAGCTTGGCAATATGTCTATGCTCTTCAATCTCAAGCTTTAACACACTTTCATTTTTATCATTAGCTGAAATGTACTTGTCATATCCCTTGTCAGCACTCAATTGTTGATACTTTTTCTCATAACCTTGATGCAAAAGTGTAGTGGATTCTTTATACTAATATTGAAGTTCCTCGATCGTTCCTTGAATATCTTCAATCATTTAGTAATAAGCCACATTGTTGGCTATAGCACGATCAAGTAGGCACTTCAAGTACTGGTAAGCATCAATTGCTCGTTCATAGACATCTGATCCGAGGATGTCAATTATTTGAGCCTCAGTAAAGTCTGCATGACCAGCTTTGAAATAGTCATTGTATTTCTTCATCAACTCTGTATCATGAGCTGATAAGAGTTCCATCATGGCCACAAACTAGCAAAGAGAAAATAAAAAACAAAATCAACAATGATGCGAACAGAGCAAGTAAGAGAGAAATTCCAAACGAATAGCAAAAGTTCAATTTTTATTCATCACGATAAAGGAAAACACAGTTCAGGGTTACATTCAAGAAAATAATAAAATAAAAGACCCAAATAACTTTACACCTTCTCCTTATTTCCTACGACTTCTTCGGACGGTTTAGATAAAGGGGTTAGTTGCGCGGAGAGTAATGGAAGTTGCTCGGCAGATGTGCTGGCTTGTTGGACTTGCTCGGAAGGTTGAACAATAGCAACAACAGGGACCTGCTCTCCTGTCATCATAGAAGACTCATCTGATGCAGCTTCATCTTCTTCTTCTTTTTCTTCTTCTTCTTCTTCTTCTTCTTCTTCTTCTTCAGGAGAGGGAGGAGGCCCACGAGTATGCTCCTGGAATAACTCAAAATTTTCAGCAACCTTCAATTTCTTCAAAGATGCTATCCAACCATCCCTAAAATACTTAACATTGGCACACTCCATCTGAGAGGACATAACAACTAGACCCTTATTCCAACCCTTGTCCCAACCAGCACTAAAAGATTTCTTAACAACAACTTTTCTTTTTGCTCTCTCCGAGGAAGTCTTTTCCCTAAGGAGCTCTTCGGCAGATTTCAGTTTTTCTTCTACCTCCGTCTTATGTCGCTCAGCATCTTGAAGCTTAGCAGCATTTTCCTCAGCAGATTTAAGCTTGACCTCAAGCTCCTCTTTACGTTGTTCAGCATCCTTTAATTTCTTCTCCAACTCTTTGGAGGCAGTCAAATCTTGATCTCGACTTAGTTCAACAGACTTGAGTTATTTCTCCCATGCATGTTTATCTTACTCGTACTTCTGACGAGATTTCTTCAAAGATCGAGTTAATCCAACAAAAGCTTCTTCTATTCCACCCGAAGAAGTGGAAACCCTGATGGCTTCATCTTTCTTCAAAATACTATTGAAACACGCCACGAGCTGAAAAAAAGAAGGAAATTTAATTCAATATATGAATTTAATATTAAAAAATAAAGGACTCGGGCTAACGATACTTACTGACGTAATGCATTGAGCAACCAAAGTAGTTTTTCTCTCATGAGAAAAGGTATCTTCAATACCTTGGAATTTTGGGACAGGCCAAGATCTGATCAAGCCTATAACAGAGCTTGGAGGAATAAGAGCTGGAACATTACCTTCAATATTTGAAGGTTAAGAGATAGGATCAATAGGTCTCTCAGTAGAACTTCTTTTCAATCTCCTGAGAGGAGCATTTTCAATTAAAGGCGATGTCTCTATTTGTGAAATGGTAACAGCTTCACTAGAAGGTATTGCCTCTTTTTGAGGCATAGGGGGATTCTTGCCAGTTTCCTTAGCAGCAATAGAAGGAGGTGTATCTACATTCTTTATCCCCTCATCTAGGACATCCTGCTTGTTCTTCTTTGCCTCTTCAGTGTCAAAGGCAGACTTGTCAAAAAATGCGAGAGCTTTCTGTGACACCTCGCCTAATAAAATACCAGGTGATAAGCCCTATACCAAATTAAAATAGGAATCCCAGTTGGATTATCCTCAGCATCACTGTCGAAAACCTTTTTAGACTTACTAACCACCTAGTATTCCAAAAGTTGGTGCCAATTTTAACTTTTTAATTAAACCAAAACTGTACATGCGGAATTAAAATATAAACCATTCACACAACTGAATGAAAATAAACTGAATCATAATTACACAACATGCCGAATAAATTACCGGCCACCAAAGAAATAATCCAAATACAAATATTCAACACCTGAAAATCGTACCGAGAAGTCTGGGCGACAAGCCCTAAATAAAACTGAAACTGATACAAGATTCCTACTCTAGGAATGAATGAATGATGCGTCTAATCCAAACTCCTGCTAGCATCCACAAATGCCGCAGCTCCGTGTCCCTGGAATAGAATATCAATCCTGGCATCCCTGTGGCTGGACACCTAAAAGGTTTTGAAAATAGTTTTATAGCAAGGGTTAGAACCCAAAACATTTTGAAAATATTTAGCAAGTGAATTAACTGCAATAATTTAAAATGCATGAATGCGCTTAATATTTAAGTTAGTGTCGCACTCCCTTGAGGACATTTTCACCCCTCCACTATTGTGCACACCTACCGGTTGCTTTAACCCCACCTAGTTGTACTACCTCATCCAACTAGTCCTGGTATAACCTTCCCTTGCCATACTACTCTAACCCGAGTATAATGATTCTTGAATTATAAGTTATTTCACAATTAACTTAATTAATTCCTTTTAAATAACAGCATATAACCGTGTCACAAGTTATATAAAGTACATACATCACACACTGTATTATTCCCACAAATGATTAACTTAATAAATTTCCAATTAATTAACTGCATATAACTGTAACCCGAGTTATATAAAGTAAATACATCACACACTGTATTATCACTTACATATAATATTTACTACCATATTATACGTATCTTTACTAACAACCACACATATATCATACGTGTATCCATCCTTCCGAGTTTACCCTCACCGGATGATTCCCTCTAGAATTCTATCTCACTAGGAGTGTGCTCACAAAACCTAGTTTTCTCCAAGTTGGAATCGCTCACCAACTTGGACCAAAATATAAACGAAGTGGAGGCAGTCATATTCCTTCTCTGAAAGTGAGATAAATCCCTCACCCATATATACCGGACGCTATGACCTGGGGATATACTCGTCCTACTCCTCAAGCTAGGGGATTCACCCACATCGCGCAACCTCCCTTGATAGCATTAGAGTATATAAATTTAATAAATATCTAATCACTGATATTTAGTATCACGCAAAATAAATACACGTATATATATACTATCACGACACCGTATATATATAATATAAACTCCGGCTTTACCTTATACTCAAAATCCCGTACACTGCCTGTAATTTAATATCACACACAATATATGCACGTATATATATATACTATCACTACACCGTATATATATAATATAAACCACGGCTCTACCGTGTACTCCAAGTCCCGTACACTGCCTGAAATTTCCTGAGTCTGTGCCCCGACTCAATGTAGCTAATTTACTCACTTAATAATTTATCGTCTTCCCGAGCCTATGGTCCGACTCTAATAATTTTAACTCAATCTTTAATTTATATAATACTTTCCCCGAGTCTATGGTCCGACTCCAATTAAATTAATTGACACACTTATTAACTTAATACCTTCACGAGTCTATCACCCGACTCTAATTAAATTAATTGACACGCATATTAATTTAATACCTCCCCGAGTCTATCATCCGACTCTAATTAAATTAATTAACACACTTATTAATTTAATGACGCCCCGAGTCTATCGTTCGACTCTAATTTAATTAATTTATCTCCAAACTTAATTCACTACCTTGGGGTCGCATGACCAATATACCCGGATTCACTCACTTGATCCGTACCTCACTGTTTTGGAATGAAATCTCTCGAATTCATCCATTAAATGCCCCACATAAATTCATCCTAGTCCCAATTACTTTCTCCCATAATTGCTAGGAATATTTGTTTCATATATATTTATCACTAATTAATGTTTGGGAATTAAATTTCTAATTAATTTTCCCCTTATATACAAACTGGGCGAACTGCCCAGAATTCCGAATCATCGATCGATCGATCGTCCCTGACTTCGTCTTCTCCAAGAAGCAGTCCACCATTAACGAAAACCTTAAACTTTCATTCTTTCCTCTGGACCAACCCAAGCCCAATCAACCCTATTTCTACATAAGAATAGGGTCAAAGTACCTTATAGAACATCAAACTGAAATTAAATCTCACGATTTCTTACTTTTTCCCGATTTGGGTATTATCCGGGTTTCACATCCCCAATCCGAATTTCATTTGTTTTTAACAGCAATTAACCATCTACTCTTATTGGTTTTAACATCTGATTCAGTCCTCTACATTCTAGAATCATAAACACGATCAATCTCCCCCTTAATCTCATTAAGGTATATAAATTTACAAAAACCCAATTTAGATTTTGGAGACACACCCAAAACCAATTTTCATACACACATCACTATGATATGAATTGATTATCAAACTTTTAGAAATCACAACAGTTATCCACTTGCCTGTAAGTGTTCGTAGTGTCTGATCCGTTGGCGTAGTCCCTCAATTTGGCTCCAATAACCTCCAATTTGTTCTTGATTTGCTTTCCCCCAATTTTCCTCTCAAGCCCTAGGATTAGATTTGTGATGGCTGCTGATTTCCTAACCCCTCACTTAGATTAAAACTCTCAATCCCGTTTTTCACCTAATGGGCTTAATTAAAGTGACCCAACTCACCCCGTGTGGGCCCGACTATGCCCAAAAATACCCCGAGACCCAATTGCTATCCCCGGGTACTCTTTTCTGACTATCTCGACCCATTCGGACTCAACCGCGCACTCAGAATTGGCATCCGAAATAATTTATAAAAAATCCTTATCTCACACCCAATTTAGTCTATACCGACTCCCGACTGGGATAAGTGTATACCTCGTCATTAATACTCGAAATGACGTAATTAAATTATTACTATTCACTTAGTAAATAAATTTCCCTAAACATTAACCATTCACTCCCCGATTAATATTTAAATAAATATATTATCATAATTAATTCAATTAAAATTACAACACACAAGTAATTTAAAATTTCAGAATTAATTAAATATTAATTGTACAAAAATACGGGGTGTTACACTTTCCTCTTCTTCATCAGATCAGTAATAGGAATGCTTAAGTAAGAAGAAGATCCTTTCACACTGGTTTCAGAGGTCAGTGTCTGATCAAGATCGACCACCACAGGACGAGCAATGAAAGATGAAGTAGAGGTTCTGTATCTCAATAAATAAGAAGCAACTCTAATGTGCTCCCTAGCAACTGATTGATGCAAGCCCCAAATAAGTGTTAAATATTTTATGTTAACATCAACCTCTTTTGAAGGCTTCCTTTTACTGTCAACTGTAACAAACAAAATTAATGTCAGTGATGCATCTCATCAAATACAAAGAAAACAAGATTTCAAAAATAAAAACAACCTATCCCATTGCCATAAAGAGGACACCTGGGACCTTGGTACACATCATTTCCATTTAATGGAGGGTGTTGTCGATTTTTCATCACAGTCCCATGATCAAAATAGTCCCTATTGGCATCGGGAAGATTGATAACTAAAGCTCTATTCGAAAACCTAGTTTTTAAATAGAAAGTAATGTCACTGGTAACCCATCTATAGCAATACATAATTTCTGGAATTTCCAAATGAGTTCCATGAAGTTGATTCAACCTATGTACGCCATTAACTACCCTCCATGTATTTGGAGCTACTCTTGCAGGTACAATATCGAAATATTGGCAAAACTCCAAACATAGGGGATTTGGCATGAAAGAAAAGCCACACTCAGCTACAAAAAGACTTGGGAACCAGTGTCCCTCAGCCAAAGAAAATAAATCAAAAGGACAAGAAGGTTCTTCCAAAATAACCCACGAAGGGATTAAAAAATCAGATCGAAATTGATCCAATGATTCAACAAGATAAACCATGGTGAATAAAGTAAATAAAGAATAAGGAAGAAAATCTTACAGAAGAAAAAGAGATCGGTTGACAATGAATAATGGAAAGAACGAAGGCACAAGATAGAGAGAAAATGAAGAGTTCAGAGATACAGATTTGAAAAGTAGAAGACGATAGGATTTCTGTCGCACTTAAATACTTTATCTCGGGAATAGAGAAAAACAATAATTACAAGGGAAGACGTTTGCGTTTTCGACGGCTAAAAGAGGAAAAGGGAACAAATATCGAAGTGATCGTGAAAATTCAAAATATCTATGAAGCTTGATATTATGCGCTCAAAAGGAATTAAAGTATTCTTCTAAATCTCTGAAAACCAGTAATCCGAGCAGTTTTTAAGAAAAATGTTCCACACTCTTCTTCAACCTCAAACTGTGAAACATTGGGAGATTCTGTTGATACCAAACTTAGTTTGCTGACATGGACCAATCATATTAAGACACATGTCAACTTACGTGGCAACTACGAATACTTTCAACGAGCAGCACACTTAAGCGCTCCAAGCTACCGAGCAACTTAAGCGGTCCGAACTACTTAAGCATACCGAGCAACTTAAGCGGTCCGAGTTACTTAGCATGCAGAGCATCCAAATCAAGAAAATCAAAAAGCAACTACGCATTAAATGCGCATTATTATCGTACAAATGTATATGTCTGCTAGATAACAGCGCATTATCTTTTCATATGTACAGCCTCAAGGCTATAAATACATTCTAACCTCCTCATAAAAAGGGGACTTTGGATCTATTAGTAAACCTATTATCGAGATTCAAGGCAAACAGTCAGCAATACAAAATAGTGGACGTAGGCCATTTTCATAAGTCTGAACCACTTTAAAAATCCTTTGTCTTATTTATCTGTGATTGACTAATTAGATGTAATCTAGTTTTTTACATCAACAATATGCTTGCGAAGGATTGGGGTTTAGCCATTCGTGCACGAGTGTAATACACCTTAGTTGCATGTACTATAAATGTCCAGAATACTGTTAATTATTTTTGGCAAGGAGTAAATGACAATTTTTCGCCAATTTAACATTACACTTTTGTCATAATATTTATATATAGTTAGTTCATGAATACCTAAGTTGTTCAAAATCGTAGCATTATAGTTATGAGTACCTCCACACGATGTCTCCCATCTTGCACAATGAAGCAGGGGAAAGATGGCCTCGTATTTTACAATGGGTGACCACTCGATGTGGTATTATTTTGGGATAAATGCGGTTCAAAAACTCGACCATGCATGAGCAACTCAAAATGCGATCGTCCGAGTGGCAACCTTTTTTGGGATTACCACAAAACGAGTTGGTTAACAATGGAGTTGCACGTGATTTGGCACAAAGATGTTACATGTTATTTGATCTGGAGTTGGGTAGAATTTGGTATCTCAGAGACTATTACTACCATCAATTGACCAATAAAATTACAATTCTCACAAACCCACTGTATGCTTGGGTGTTTATTCCCTGACATGTTTATATGCAACAAATTGATTGCAATTGCTCACATCACAACCACATCACAGAAGGAATGGTTTACGTACTGAAAATCTATCAGTGAGGGTCCAATATTACCCCCATTATTTCGGTGGCAGAATCGCGATGGGGTTGAAGAACGGAGTAAGCTGTCTTGACAGGTGTCCCATGATGTTGATTATTTGTGTTAGCTGACTAAGTTAATATCACTTCGGTATCTGTCTATACACTTAAGAGAATCGCGTTAGTCACGCTGATCATACTTGTGTACGTGATGAATTTAAGCACCTGCCTACTCTGTTTATATTGTAACAAATGTGTAAAAGGTGTAAGTGTCTAGCCTATAAAGGCACTCCACCTGTCTGATAATATTTTTTAATAACTAAATCTTTGAGAGATAGAGAGAACAAACGAGAGCTTGTATTCATTCTTATTACCGTAAACAAATAATATCACCATCACTGCACATATGGAGGTAGGCACCCATTTAGGCCAAACCACGTAAATACTTGTCTTCTCTATTTATCTCTCACCCCCTATATTTCTCTTAATTAAGCAATCTCATAGTTTAGTCTTGCATCTGTTATTGCATATTATTGAAAATTCTCTATCTAAGACATAAAATCGATAAACGAATTTTAGACGATAATAATGAGGTTAAAAGAAATGGTAAATCGATGGTCATTAAAAAAATTAGGGTTTTAACTGTTTTTTATCGGATTAGGATTTTATTTCTTCCAAATTTCCATTTGAATTAATAGGGATTACAAAATACTAATAACTTGAACAATGATTAAATAGAGTGGTCGAATTGAAGGTAAGATATTGGCTGTGTTTTTTTTTCTTTTGGTACGACGGGTGAAACAAAAACTACTTTCTTCAGTCAGGTGCAAGTCCATTATTCACGGGTAATAATATCATGTGTGGAGCATACTATGCGTTCGTATTCGACATAAATAAGAGCACAATACATATTCAGTACGCGTTCCACATGTTCGTCACTATATACATATAAGAATTTCAAATGTACATGCACTACACCAAATCTGCGTGGTGCTTATTTGCATTGAGCATAAAGTGTTCAATACACATATTTTACGATTTCATGTTGTTCCCGGATAATTACGGCTCAACTAACCCATGTGGTTACATATTAGTGATAACTCGAGCCAACTTATTAAGATACCAGAACCGTCAGCTCGAGGCCCCTATGCTCCGCACCATGTCTCCGTTCTAAGAAAATTCGAGTTTATTGAGTTTTGTTCAGGAGTGGGGTTTCTCTCCTTTTTAACCATTTAATTCGTTTTTTCTTAACACATTAATTGTATCATATTTTCTGTTGTTCTTGCACCCCTCCACATACAGTATGAAGAAATCGAAGCACAATTCTCAACAAACTAAGAATCTTTTAGTCTTTAAATATCTTCAGTAATATTTCTCTCCTGAAACCGTGAAACGATAATGTTAGATGGTCCATATCATCGTATATCGACACAAACTTGAATATTTCACAATATCTTAAAGCCTTCAAGCGGTCATTAAGGGTCCAATATTACCCCCATTATAACAGAGTACGTGCTTAAAGAACTTTTGGAGGGATATCGAACCCCTGTGCACTTCGAAGTCAACGAAAACACGTATGACACCAGCTACTACCTTGCAGGTGGTATTAATCCACCTCTCACAACTATTATCAAAAGTTACAAGAGACCAACCACTAAGAAACAAAATGTGTTCACACGAGCGCAATAAGGTGCTCGAAAGGATGTTGAAAGGGCTTTTGGCATCCTAAAACAACAGTTCCATTTTATTAGATACCTCGCAAATTTATGGGAATATAGTGACTTACGTGTAATTATGAAGGCGTGTGTCATATTACACAATATGCTTGTCGAGGAGGAGTTGTGGGACGGGACTTGGTGTGCTGACCAACCGCTTCGTAAGCCACCACCCCGCCTAAGCAGGCAAAGTCTCACTAGCTATTATCAGTATCAGGTATGGGAGGCGAAGATGAAGAACAAGGATGCCCATAACTAATTGCGTGTCGACCTCATGGAACACATTTGGAACCACCATGCAGAATCATTAAATTGATAGTGTTCACTATCATGTGGGGTATTGATTTCTATTATCGTTTGTTTAGGTTTTTGTTAATTTTAATTCATATACGATTATGTGTGTACTATTAAATGTGCGTTCTATTAAATGTCCCATTGTATTATTGATGGGTGTGAACTCTTTATTTTTGCATATGCAATATTCACAAGTACGACACAATTAAAATATTAATAATAATAAATAATAAATCATAATAATGGGCAAGAAAATAAATAATAAAAAAATTGCATAACATACAAAACCTGATAAATCTAATTTATTATTATGAGAAGTTCTGATATGCTTGAGTGCGACGATGCATTATCTAATTCATCTGCATGTCGTGAAAGGCACGTAATTGAGGCGTGAAGTTACTAGTATTCGTGTATATAATTCGATCTTCATTACGCTGAAGTTGAGCTTCATACTATTTGTTGCGAATTTTAATTAAATCCTCCATCTTCTCATTCAGAATTCTTCTACTTGCTTGGGATTCGGCGTGATTTGCATCATAAAATATGTTGAATTATTATGAGTTTTCTTGAAGTGCCGTGTGTGTAGACAAACTGTTGGCATCTGCTCGTTTCTTTCCTTTAAGTTTGATCGCTTTATGCCTTATAAGACACTTTAGTGGATTATTCAAGTCCCCTGAATTTTAGTCGGTGTCGTTGGAATCTAGTGGGCTTGACTGATTGTCCTCATCCATATATCGTGACCCAGTAGTTGACATGTTATATTTAGGTAAATCCTTGAGAAACTCGTTATAATGGTCGAATCCAAATTTATGACTTGTATCGCGTTGAGAGTTTTCACGAGCTCGTTGGACTTAAAAAATATAATATTTCATACAATTAATGTTATAAAATAATCAAATCAAATATTAATAATAAACTGAACTTCAATAATTATGATTACCTAATTAATCTCAGGTGTCCCACTTTATTTATCCGCTCCGTATGCTTGAGACAACTTCGCCGAATACAACAAACAAACTTTGTTTATCGCTCTAAATTTTTCCTGCAATCCATTGTCGGTGCGTTTGTAAATAACACCCTCGCTACAGTTATATTCGTGAGTTATTTTGTCCCACACAGTGTTACGAGCTTGGTTTGTCCCAACTGCACCATCGATATGATATCTTATATATGCATGACAAAGTCAAGTAACACTTCATCGTATTGAGTGAAATTTGGAAACCGGGCAGCGTTTGTGGGAGTAGTTTGGGAGGGATATACTATTTTTTGAATGAATTTATAGGAATGTGAAGTTTTTTTTTGTGTTAAAATAGTTGAGGTGTAATGTGTATTTATACTAAAATAAATATGATTTTTTATTTATTTATTTTTTTAATAAATGCTGAGCAGGAGACATAATCACGCCCAGGCTGTGACCCTCCTTTTACACAATATGTATTCACGATGTAGTTTTATACTCTTTCTATATTTTTTTTTTTACGATGAATTGTACATGGTTTCCTACTTACTGATGATGAAAATAAGGTAAAATCTTAGTGCCCTAATTCGTGAGGTAAGCCTCAAGAACCTGCACTCAAATCGCGAATTGAGTATTGATACTGACGTACGTATATATGCATTCGCATTGACATACATATATAAGCCTCACGATGTATTGACGTACACGTATTCACACCCACTCTCGCACTCGCATTTGAACACCATAAAACTACACATGCATCTCGAAGTGGAGATGACCTTATATTTCTCTCATTCCGTTATAGGTTTGGTGAAAAAACAGAAAGAACGATGAAAGCATAATTTCCAGTCTAGTGACTAATTCAAAATAAAGTTCCCCAAACCGACAAAATCAAAACAAAAACAAACAAGTTTCAAATCCCCACTCATCACAAACCAAACCGAACCAAACCCAAATTCCAAAACTACCCCTGGCTCACCGATCTCCACACGCGGCTTCTTATTTCGAAACTCAAACTCAAAAGTAAAAACATTTCAATTTAGGTCCGTTAGTCCATCACAATTTGACGTCCCCTTTACTCTCTCTCTCCCACCCCAAATCTGAAATCCAAACTCCAAAAACAAAAACAATCAAAACCAAAAATTTGATAACCTAAAATGGAGAATCTGATCTCTCTCGTTAACAGATTACAAAGAGCTTGCACAGCCCTAGGTGACCACGGCGAAGAGAGTGCTTTGCCCACTCTATGGGACGCCTTACCGTCGATCGCCGTCGTCGGTGGCCAGGTCCGATCTCCGATCTATAAAAATATTCAATTTTGTGTGCCGTAATAACAGCTTTAATATCTCAGCTCTAAAACTGTGATTTTAGGTTTTAGTTTCTAAAACTAAAACCACACCTTTATAACTCAGATATTGAGATCTCCGATCTCTAATCTATAGTTTCATTTCAATCTATAAATTCTTTAATTTATTGACGTAATTTATGAATCGGTACTTGCTAGTAATAGTTTCAGTATTGACTTTGTCATTTTCTTTTATGATATTGTCAAAACTGTTGATATTAAGAATTTTTTGATATTAGATGTCTTTGAAGTTTAAGAGCTAAAAGTGCTGTTTAGTTTTGTAATTTTAGTTTTTGTTATGCTTGAGATTGGGTTTGAAGTACTGTATTTTAAGTTTGTAGTTTGATAAAGTTTCCTCGGTGTGTGATTGTATTGTTTAATATGAAAAGTGTTGCTTTTATTCTATGTTTGTACAACTTTTACTTTTCTCAGCTACGATCTCATTTCTTTCAATCTATTTGTTTTCTGTGTTGTCTTTTTGTGAAAATCTACTTGCTTCTTTTTCGGTTGTTTTCGATGAATTCAATATCTGAGCTAAAAATTCGGTGTTTGTTTTGACTTTATGATTTTTGTGAATTTTCTGCCTCTTGCCAGTCACATTTTTGTTTGGAAAATGGTTTACTTACCGGACCGGGTGATATGCCAATTTACAATTTTGTTTGCTGATATTTGCTGGTTTTTTTATATATGAATTTCATCTTCTGTTCAGATTATATTGGATCTTGCATGTGATTGTTTCTCCTGGATATTCTTAGCATTACCATTTCTATAATGGAAATTTATATCCTCATGCTTCAATTGAATCCTAGAAAGCCAAAACAATTTTGAGAAATCCAACATGTGTGATACTCTTTCGACACTCCTTTTCACGCGTCCTTAATTTTAATATAAGATTTTCGTGTCAGATACTTCATTTGACTTGTACAACGCTTATTTTCACGCATTTGACAATTGTTTGTAAGCGTCTCTACTTAATGTAGAATAATTGTATAAAAGTGTAAGCTAAATTGATGGCATTAACACGAACGTTTATGCCCCGCTCTACTGGTGACACTACAATGGTTCTCCACAATAGTCAATATCATAAAAAACATTCATTTCCATGTTCTGCATGAAGATATTAAATCATTAATTCATTCTTTTTAACAAGTATTCAAACATTTTGTTTTGTTTTTCTTTTCTTATCATGTACTGGTTTTCTTTATATAAATTGGTAAAATATATTTATTTATTGACGTGTCACCGTATCCTTTTCTAGATTTGCTATGTCAGGCCGTGTCTCGATGTCTGTGCGTGCTTCTTTGATTGAACCACTTGATATTGGTTGCTGGAGAGTCTATGCTCTTAGTTCATTTTTGTTAGTCAAGTGCTGTTTCAGCTTCTTAAACTTTGGTTGGAAAAGCAGTTCTGTGAGGATGTATAAGATTTCTATAAGAAAGGCTAGTTAATACATTTGCTATATGTAGTTACTTATAATCATGACCTTTTAAGCATAGTTCGTTTGCTTATTGAGGTTTATATATTTTGTTGATCTAAGATTTCTTTGTTCTGTATTCAATATAATTCAGGTGGACACTTAATTATGCAAATATATGTAGGACTCTCTCTCTCTCTCTCTCTCTCTCTCTCTCTGTCCCCATAGCTGCAATCGCCTCTTATAGAAAGAGAGTGGCAAGTAATGACCAATCAAACCTCAAGAATTGAGGTTCTGAACACCGCACCCGATATATGAAAAATTGATTAATTATGTACTGAAATGCTGTGATAATTTTTTATAAGGAGCATGAGAGCATATGTACTTGATTTGATGACTTTATAATTTCATTTTGTTTCTCTTCTATACGTATACACTACATATATAATTCGATTGGTGATTTTAGTAATCTAGGTTGCATGCTTTGTATTTATATTCTTCATGGACTGTGAGGTAGTCGTTGTTTGAACTTATTTTTTCATCATTTGATTAGCATATTATGTTTTATTATCCCACTTTGTTAATGGTTTATAGAGCTCTGGGAAGTCTTCTGTGCTGGAGAGCGTGGTTGGAAAGGATTTTTTGCCTCGTGGATCTGGTAAGTAGTGCTGTTAATACTCGACTTCTACAAATAGTACTTACTACATTATTAAAATGTTCAATGACATAAATCTTGTGAAAGCTAGAAATGATGTGAACATATATATGCAGGGATTGTTACCCGACGTCCTCTTGTTTTACAGCTTCATAGGCTTGATGAAGGAAGAGAATATGCTGAATTCGCGCACCTCCCAAGAAAAAGGTTTACTGATTTTGGTATGTCTTGTCGGAATCATAGTTGTTAGTAGTAATAAAAGTATTATTCATTACTCCATTTTTGTTATTATTGTCTTATTCTATTAATTCTCGTATTCTCATCATCTAATATTTAGTAATACACAACTACCAGGTTTATTTATATCTAATAGACATTTGTTTGGTCCTGTTTCATCCCATTAATGCTACTTTTGCTATTATGTCTATATCCTATTTCACCCCATTTATTTACGGTGTGTGTTGTGCTAAACTATGTTGTATATTTGTGCAGCGGCTGTGAGGAAGGAGATTGCTGATGAGACTGATCGAGAAACAGGACGAACCAAACAAATCTCCACTGTACCTATATACCTCAGTATCTATTCCCCTAGTGGTGAGATATCATTGTCGGTTATGTTTCATTGCTATCCTCATTTCGTTGCTTCTCGAGTGAACTAGGGTGTTTCATGCGATTGAGCCATTTTTGCATTTTGGGAATTGCTTGTTTTCTAATTGATAATACTTTTATTGATTATTTGATGGAGATATGGGTTTGATTTTAGGTGTTAGACAAATGGAGGTTTTCGTAATTTATGTTTTTTTGCGGTAGTTTTCCTTGAGTTAAGAAGTTTTGCTATTTTTTTTTCTTTAACCCTCTTAAGGTGTGTATACCCTATGCTCTCTTCTAGCATCTACGATATCTTCTTCTTTTTTTTTTTTTCATTTTTTTCATTTTTTTCATTTTTTTCATTTTTTTTATTTCATTATAGAAATAAAAGAGCAAAAACGTAATAATTCAATAAACAGTAATTGTGTAATCAAAGTATGAAATAGTAGCTAGGGAAAGAGGGTTTTCATAATTGGAAAAATGGTGAAAACTTATTTAGAAAATACAGTACCTCATGACTTAGGCTCACATCAGTGAGTGTGCACAAAACATATTTATGAGGAGAATGAATTAGGAGGCGAAATAGAGAACCAAGAATCAAATGAAGTCGACATAGAAGAGCCACCATGTTATGTGTACTAAATTGGTTAGTTCTCTTAGTTCCTGTTGGTACGGGTGGTAAGCCGAAAAGTAGCAATTCCTGAAGGAATATTTATTCCCAAGTTGATGAGAATAGTGCTATTAGCAACCCGTCCTTTTGATATGCACACTTCAGGCTTAAAAGGGATGGTTATTGATAGTATCAGTGTGCACACTAGCTAAAGAGGAGCAGCGAGAACCAAGTAATGGAAATTGAAGGGACATTTCCTATAAAGAAAAGTAGAGAATCGAAGGAATGTAATACGGAAGAATGGAAATGTTATGTGCAATAAATTGCTTATTATCCTTAGTCCTCACAGGTACGGTAGGTGAATTCAAAACAGAATGGTCATTTCCAAGAACTAATTACCTGCATTTATGGTGGTTATATTAGCATCCCATGTGCACTTATAACTTAAAGGATGCTGTTATTGATATTTGGTTGTGATTCACTTGCTAAAGTGATTCAAAGTTGACACTAGTGTTCCAATATTTTTTGTATTTTAACGTCGTCGATGTTAATACATCTATTCACAGTTTTATATGATGCTTATAATACATATATCTGGTATCTGATAAAAAATATGCTTTTAATACGTACATACATACATCAATGTGGTGTGGTTTGTAGATTATATATGCTGTATGATTGCCCCTCATTCTGTTTGTCCACTTAATTCTATTGTGCATGTTGACACCATGTAATAATTCACCTCAATAATAGTTTTTACTTGATTCCCGTGTGAAACACTTTTGTTCCATTTTTTTTTATATTATGACAAGTGCATTCACATATCTAATATCATGTGTCTTATGTTTAACTGATCTTGACAGTTGTTAACTTGACCCTGATTGATCTTCCCGGACTTACAAAAGTAGCTGTTGGTCAGTTAGCATCTCTCAACCTTTGCAATTTATAAAAATATTTTTGTATGTTATTACAAAAGTTTCCCTACTGGTCATGGTAAATTTTTTTCTTTTAAATACCGATTGTTTGATATTACGCCAACTGGTCATTGTAGATGGTCAGTCTGACAGCATTGTGCATGATATTGAGAATATGGTTCGGTCTTACATCGAGAAGGTACATTTCCGTAATGTTCTGAGGTTCTTTTTTTCGCTTCATGCATGAATTTTAACTATTTGTGAGTAAATGCTGAGAATATAAAATGACTAATCAAGAATTTTAAGCCTTGCACCTCATAAATAAGATCTGGGGGTCGTTCCACCCACTGCCTGTTGATTTTGGGTTGGATACAAGGTCGGCCGCTTTCCTTTCTTAAAAATAATTTGGTTGCACATTTTAAAGGCCCAATTTCAAGGTGAATTTAGTTATTGAGATGCCCAATTTACAAAGTGGTGGAGTTGGTAGTGGAACAAAAAAAGGAAAAATAAATAAAGAGTCAATCTCATCAACAAAAATTGAATTTAAATTTGTTGACCATCTTTAGGTAGGATTAACATGACCCTAGAATGTGAGAATCGTTAAAGTGGGACCCACTAATAACTCATTAATGTTTCAACCAATCACTATTGAGGGTCATGTTAACCCTCACTTTGATGATGCTAGTAGATTTTTCCCTCTAGGTTTTTTAATTTTGAAAAGTTAATTTCTGATACAAGTTCCTTTTATGCATATTTTTAAATACTTTGTTCGTGCATTGTTGACTATATATAGGATGATGTTTTCGGTAAATATCTAGTGAGTAAATTAATATAAGGCCCTAAATTCAATTTCTTACAATGCACTCTAAATGTTAGGACCGACCCTGGTTGAATGCTCCAACTTTACGCGTGTCTGACCTCATTTGATCGCATGTGCTCCATGTTTAATTAAATAGCTCAAATGTTTGGTGTAGTCACATCACAAGGCCCGTTGATTATATAAAATTCACATTGCAAATTCAAAGCCTTGCACCTCAGTGTGTTGAGTGCTTGAACTTTAACAATGCAATAAGTTAGTTTCATGTTGAATGCCCTGGGTTCTCCACCCGTTGGCACTTAGTTTTATGTTTAATGCTCAAGCTTTAACTATAAGGGTGTGTTTGATAGGCAACATTTGCCATGGCAAATGTGGAAGTTCTTAAATTTTCCATAAGGCGAGATATCATTGGCTTTTCTTGTTGTAACCTTGCAGCCTAACTGTATTATTTTGGCAATTACTCCTGCCAACCAAGATCTTGCTACATCTGATGCAATTAAGATTTCCCGTGAAGTAGATCCCAAAGGTATGAAGCTATCCTCTTTCTATCCCTTCCTCTCTTTTCACTGTTGGGGTCCCTCAACTCGTACAAATGATGAGACATATAACGAAAACTAGGAAGTTAAATAACACAAGATTTTTAAGAAAGTAGGGGGATAAAGGATAAGTAAATATTATTATTGACGAGGTAGTCGACATTGGATTTCTAATTCGGAAGGGAGTTCAGAGACTCGAGATTCTTCTGGGGGCACAAAATGAGAAATTTAATGCGAAATAATTTTTCTGTGGAATTTTGCTTAATCGTGAGTATCTGTTGCCTCTTTGTCGGCATATCTGGTTGAAGGAGTTATACTTGGACATTGCTGAAAACTTGTTTTCTTAATACAAATGGGGAGTCATTACTGCATTTTTTTGTATTAAGTAGCATATAAATGATTTTGTGAAATAAGCTTTGGACTATTATTATTATTATCATCATAAATATTATCGTGTATATGATTCTGTAAGGTAAAAATGAACAGCAGACGATGACTGGACAAGTTAATCATGTTTTTTATACCTCATCTACTTGTTTTTACCGCACTTGCATCGTTAACATGTGCTCTTAGAGCACAATCCCATATTATTATTGTTACTAGAGTTTATAGTTTATTATTCCCAACAATTTTATGCTATTTATTTACTATAAAGTTGTCGTTATGTGTCGCTAATTTATCTTCACCGCATTTGATTCTAGAATCTAAAAACGACCTAATCTACTTATCGCATTTTAACTATTTCTATAGCATCCAGCTTTTAACTTGCAGACACCAACTCCCACAAGCTTCTCAGAAGTCCAATTTTCTTATAGGGAAGCATTATAGTGAATTTGCTTTCTGCATCTGAACACATGTCAATCATAGCATCAAATTTCTTGGTTCTTTTTTGGATTTAAGGAATAGAAGTAGTGCAGATATTAACTCTAGAGATTAAACACTTCCAACATCTCATATTTAATGTGTTAACAGATCGATCACTATGTCCCTTAACAATCTGATTATGTTTATCAATTGGTTGGTTTATACTTTCAGGGGAGAGGACATTTGGAGTTTTGACGAAGGTTGATCTTATGGACAAGGGTACTGATGCAGTTGAAGTAAGTTAGCTCTTCAGTAGTATAAAACAAAATAATATTATAATAACTCATTTACTTCTGAATGTGTTCTGACGTAGGATTTGTATTGTATATATGAACTGCGATATTTGAATTTGTGGTAATATAAAGCTTTCTTCTCCAATAGTGCGAAACTGTTTAAAAGATTAGCGCATATGGTTTTATGATTTGATAAAAGCGGAGCGGTTTTTGGGTTATTTAATATTGTGTACAATCACATTTATTGCTTTATCATTTGAAATTGTGAAGCAAAATTATTCATAATATTTGAGTTTGTGTAGAACCGCAAATTTGGCACAGATAATCTTGAAACCGAAATAGTTGTACTCTGGAACTTAAGTTGATATTATATTTCAGCGTTAATTGTTTGATTAGAATATTCATTCAAGAAACTACTTTCTTGTGCTTGTCTAGTGATGGGTGAAATGTCAAGTCTTTGAAACTAAACATATGAACTCTATTCAGGTGAAAGACATTTTTTTCGTGGAAACTACTGTAATTATATGCTATTTTATCTACAAATTGGAAAAACAATTGAATTCTGAATTCAACACTGGATACAGCACATATGGACTCTATTATTAAGTGAAAGATATTTATAGGCTTGTAAGCTGTATCTTTCATTGTTATGAGTTCGAGAGTGTTTGGATATGTATTTTACTTTAGATTTAGGTTTATTTTTCAAATTTTTTGATCTGGTGAAGAACCTGGTAGATAATAAAATATGGTCAAAAGGGTAATTTTGCAATTTGAAATAAGAGTCTGTTTCAATGAGGTAGGGCATAAAGTCATCTATAGGTCTACACTTGTTTAAAGTTTCTTATTGATGGATGAGGAACAAACTCATCTATAAGTTTATTTGTTTAGTTTTTCTTTTTGATATTATAAATATGTGAAAATATGGGCAGCAGCAGCCTTTAAATGGAAAAAGAATAAAGAGTCAACATTGGCATTTTCTGGAAAACTCATTTTGCACACCGTATTTTCCCAACGCAGGTTGTTTGTATACATACTACTTGCCTTATTTATTTTTATTTTTATTTTTTATGAGTGAGGAAAATCTCTAGGCAGTAATACACCTACTCTAGAGAGTTGTATCATTAGTGACGAGAAACACACTACAAGATAAGGAAGACAAGGTGGGTGGGGGCCATAGCCTTGATCTCTCAGAGAAAATTAAGGAGTTTAATAATGTTTAGTCCCTAGACATGATACCCACTAAATGTTTAAACCAATCACGGTACACATATAACAAAAAGTCTAACACGTAAGCATATATCGTTTTTGAACTAGTGTCCTCGTTAAACAATCACGGTACACTTTTCCAGCGGAAGGGGGAGGGCTGGGTCGGTGAGGGGCTTTTTGTTAAATGTGTAATGTGATTGGTTTAAACATTTAATAATAAATAATATTTCATGGGCTTTTTGCTAAGTTCCCCCAAATTAAAAGGCATATGCCTGGTTTGTCTTTCCCTGCTTTTCTTTATACCATTCTTCTCTTTTTGTGTGTCTGGATAAACTCGTATTGTGTAGTAATTAGGAAATAACTAATAAATCAGACTATTTTATTGGCCAGTTGAGGTGAGTGGAAGAAGAATCTGAAAAAAGAAAAAAGAAAAAAGAAACTGATTTGTTATTGTGGTTGCCTGCTCAATAAATTCACCGAATTACTTGTAGCCTTTTTAAATAAACTAAACGACAGGAGACTAGTGTAAAGTTGGACCGCATTGTGAAGTGACGTCTACTTCACAAGTGCTTCAACATATTGTATGGTAAAGAAGATGTTAGATAGTGTACTTGTTCTCTTAAAACCCCCCTTTCTGTAGTTGCTTTGATCAGCTTTATTTGCTTGGTGATTTGGGCCTGGACCAATGTACACTACACATCATCCTGCAGCCCTTACAAAAATGTTGATTCATTTCTTTAATGGAGCAGCTCATCTTCTTGTTAATCGACCTGTTCCCCCACTTAAAACGTAGACTTCCCGTATTAGTTTCTGCATTAACCAAGTGCCAACTTCCAAGCTTTCTCATGCATTTCATCAACTACAATAATCCTTACTATGTTTGGTAATTGCAGTACAATTAGAATGACCGTTCATTTATTCAGTACTTGCTGCAATTTTTCTTCTTTTTAGCGGTTTAGTTTTCTAATAAGTTTAGTTTATCTCTCACTGCGTGTGACAATATTTGAATTTAGTTCATGTATACCAGGTTTCCTGTAATATAGTGAAACGTGATGATTTACTTGCAATTAAAGTTTCATGTTAATCAATATTTTCTTGGTTTTTATTACGAATAGGCCAAGTACTTTATCCTATTCCATTCTCTAATTTTCTTAGATTTTGGAAGGAAGAGCTTATAAGCTACAGTTTCCTTGGATCGGTGTTGTTAATCGCTCTCAAGCTGATATTAACAAAAGTGTTGACATGATTGCTGCTCGGCGTAAAGAGCGGGAGTACTTTGCTGCTACTCCAGAGTACAGGCATCTCGCTAACAGGATGGGTTCTGAGCATCTAGGCAAAGTGCTATCAAAAGTAGGCGAATTTATTGTTTTGACATTTTTTCCTCTTCAAAAATATATTTTTGTACATTTTGTTTGCTGATGCTATGTCTCAAGTGGATTTGTTTTATCAAATTGTTGGATCTATTTCAAGAAATTGAGAATCGGATGGGATATGTTACACTGTATTTTATTGTTTCAGCATTTGGAATCTGTCATCAAGTCTCGACTCCCAGGTCTTCAGTCTCTGATTAACAAAACAATTCTCGAGATAGAAACAGAGTTGAGCCGTTTCGGGAAGCCCATTGCAAATGATGCTGGAGTAAGTATGCTTTATTCTTTCTCAAGATTAATCTTTCTGTTGGCCTATTGTATCAATGCATGACCCAAAAAAATCTTTTGAAGTGGTAGTAGTAATCACTTTTAGGCTGCAAGTGTTTTGACTATTTTTCTGCTATGCATGGAATTTGTAGCCCATCTCGCTCGCATTAGTTTGGCACTTTTAATCTTCTGTCATATTTTTCTGGAGTCTTTGTAACACTTTTTCTTCACTAATGCAGGGAAAACTATATATGATTATGGAAATCTCCCGTGCTTTTGATCAAATATTCAAAGAACATCTTGATGGCACGTATGTATTGTAAAATATTTATGTTTAATATTGTGCTGTAGTAATTTCTGGTTTTCATGACGGCTTTCCATCTAACTTTTATTACGATGATCAATTTGCAGACGATCAGGTGGTGACAAAGTATACAATGTGTTTGATAATCAACTTCCTGCTGCATTGAAAAGGTTGCAATTCGACAAGCAACTTTCTATGGAAAACGTACGAAAGTTAATTACTGAAGCTGATGGATATCAACCTCATTTAATAGCTCCTGAACAGGGATATCGCCGTCTCATTGAATCCACCTTAATAACTATCAAAGGCCCTGCTGAGGCAGCGGTTGATGCGGTACGCATTTGAGCTACATCAATTTATGCCAAAAATCCGCCTCTTTGTCATTGCACCATAAAATTGATGCTGATGTCTAAATCAAGTCATAGTTGCTAATACTATTATATATTAGTGTGTTTTTACAATATAATGTCACCTAAGCTAATAACTCGTGTATTGGTACTGAAGATTTAAAACATTAAGTTTTGAAAATGCGAACATTAATGGCATGTGTGCGATCATCTTCATATCTTGGACACGTAATTTGTGAAGGATAATGATGACTACGAATTGAATTTATAAATACGTAATTTGAGATACATATAAAATGCCCGAGTATATGAGTGTTTGAAGCAAGTAAATGTTCAAAACACTTCGAAAACATTTTATGTTTAAATTTATCAGCTAGAAAAGGGTTAATTTATTATTTATCCCTTAAATAAAATCCTCATTACATAATGATATAAAACAAGTAATTAAACAGATATATGGGAGAATGGAAGTGGAAGTCTTTACCTTTCATCCAAACTCCACACACTGATTTAAACAAGCCTGTCTAGGCCCGTCTATAATTGCTCAAACTCTAATAAAATAGAAATTGAGCCTCTAGTTTGAACAAGCCTGTCTACTGTTTTCTCACGATTATGTGCTACATTTACCAGCTTCCTTTTGGCCTATAAATTTAATATTAAGATAAGCATTCCATGATCTCTTGAATCCAGCATGATCTACATAGTAAAGAGTTGTATTGTTCTCTCTCATTGATTTATTTAAAATTTATATGTTTCAGTTTCAGTAATGAGCCTGCAAATTGTTTTTGATACTCCGATCAAGAATTTTACTTTACTTGATACCTCTTTAATGATTTCAGGTTCATTCTATACTGAAGGACTTGGTGCACAAGGCTATTAGTGAGACTGCGGTGAACCCCTAAACTTTTTCCATTAGTCTTTGCGGATTTGATTATAGTATACCCATGGTACCGTGATAATTAAGGTACCATAATATAGTACATACGTGGTATGCACGGTACCAGGATATATACGTGGTACCATAATATAGTATAAACCTGTAATGATTATAGAATATAGTAAGGGTTACCATGATATAGTATAAACCTGTAATGATTGTTTGTGCTCATAACATATGGTTCACTTTCATTTAAGTTTTTATGAAGTACTCACTTAATTGGACATAAACTTTTCAAAAGCCACCGAGAAAGGGAAATCCCATTAGCTATAAAAATGCTATGTGTCAAGGAAGATAACAAGATTTATGGCGAACAAGTTACCTCATGTATCTTACTGTAAGAATGCAAAGCTAACCTTCTCGTATTTGATTTCAGTTACTAGATGGATTTTTATGTGATTCCTATCCATCTTTTTTGCTTCCATAAGTAATGTGGGAAAATGATATTCGGGAAAATTAAAGTAACGGAACAACGTAATTATTTCTTTTGTGTTTGTCAGGAATGTTGTTGGAAATTTAATGGAAAAATTGTATATATATTGTCATACTTTTACTATAAACAAAGGCATGATATATTATCTCATCTGGATTATATAAAATATAAACAATTTGAGAACATATATCTTAATCGGTAAAAATATCTATAAATAGAATATTTGTTTATTATTGACACATGTATAGACATATAATTTCTAATTAACTTTTTTGTAATCAATTATATATTTTGGTATTACAAATTATAATTAAAATTTAATTTAATTTTGTAAGTTAATACTTAATTTTATAAGATTAAATAATTTTATTGTAAATAAATTTATATTAACAGTTAATAATTTTAACTTGTAGATATTTTAATAAGAATTATTTGGGAAAAATGCAAATTTAAAATGATTTTTAATTTTAGATCCAATGTTTCAAAAGTTGACTTCAGAAGTTGAAAAGTCAACTGTGAAGTTAAAAAATTGTTCAATTTTAACCCTATGTTACATCTCCGTCCGTTAGAGGATGCAACGGAATGTTGAGCGACTCACAAATTGACTTTTGATCTATTGTGTTGACCAATCAAAGAATGACACGTGTCTTAGAAAAAATAAATAATTAAAAATAAGCATAGAAGGGTGCCACCTATGGGAAAAAAATAAATTCAAAAAGATTGAAAACTCATTATTTTTTAAATAACACCCATTTACAAAAAACTAAAAGCAGACAAAAAAAAGGGTATATATTCATACAGCCACAACATACAAACATATACAGCCATACACACGTACATGCCCCACACCCATACATACATACGCACAACTACACAACTACACAACTACACATCATATCTGTTTATATATACACAAAAAGGGTAGATATTCATAGATATTCATGTGTGTGTATATATATATATATAGAGAGAGAGAGAAAGAACTACATTATTGATACAGATTAGGGTAGAGGAAGGGGGAGGCGGTGGGGGAGAAGGTGGGCGGTGAGTTATGTGAGCAGGGGAGGGGAGTTGTGGGTGGGAGTGGGAGATGGGTCGGAGGGTGGTGTTTAAAGTGAAGGAAAGGTGAAAGAGCTGATTCTAATTTGTGTTTTTTCTAGTTTTCTTTGTTTTTTTTTAGTTCTTTATCGTCTTTTATGTGTTTGTTTATAATTATTTTCTTATAATTTTAAATAGAATTATTTGAATATCAAAATGGGTGTCAGCTATCAACCTCTTATTGGACAATACAATTTTTTTTGCCACATAGGAAATCTACTCAGCATCTCCGTTAGATTTTCAAACGACAATATAACGGTGGATCGAATTGAAGAAAATTTTGAAATTTAGGATTAACATTGCAACTCTTGAAACATCCTCCTCCTCCTCCTCCTCCTCCTCCTCCTCCTCCTCCTTGTCTTATTCCCATCATATGGGGTCAGCCACATGGATTCCCTTTTTCCATTATTAATTATTATATGCAATATTATCATTCAAGTTTAATTTCTTAAGATCTCTCCGTAGGGCGGCCCCCTTTCTCTTTTACCCTCTATTTCCAATAATCTTCCTCTTGTTACAGGTGCATCTATTGGTCTACGCAACACATGTCCATACCACCTAAGTCTACTCTCTTAATTTATCGCTAATGGGAGCAACTCCTAACTTCTCTCTCACGTACTGGTTTTTAATTTTGTCCTTTCTAGTAATTCTATCATCCATCGGAGCATTCTCATCTCACTAACATGGTTCATGTTTTTCTTTTAATTTATTAGTTATCCTCTTGTCTCCATTTCATCCAACCAGTTGATATTCTACTCGTAACACATCCTCACTAATATCCAACCATTGCAACTCTTGAAACATCGGGTCGAAAATTGAAAATCACCCAAACTATAGAGTTAAATTTGCATATTCCCCTAATTTTTTTAAAACCAAATTTACGTGAGAAGGTTACCAAATCTTCCTATAACTTTCTCGCAACATCTTACGTAGAGAAGTGAAGGGTTAACTTGTAATTGCCAAAAATCTGAAGTGCTGCATCATTAAACAGTTTCCAAATTCCTTCTATTCCCATTTCTCCTCAAATATATATGCTGTGTACCTTTCTTTTCTAAGCGGTAGGCATCTGCTTCTATCGTGTGCAGGAGCTCAAGCAGTACCCCTCTCTTAGAGTGGAGGTTATGAGTGCAGCTTGCGAATCATTGGACAGGATGAAGGACGAAAGCAAGAAAGCTACTATCCAGCTAGTTGAGATGGAGACTAGTTACCTCACAGTTGATTTCTTCCGAAAGCTTCCTCAGGATGTCGAGAAGGGTGGAAATCCAACACATTCAATCTTTGATAGATATAACGATTCATATCTTCGTCGAATTGGTAAGTTGCAAGGCGTACATATAGCAAGTATACAGGGTTTCAAACATAACATACACGCGTGCACATCTATAGTCAGGATCTCAAACATACGCTAGTTAACATGGCTAAATCACATACCTCCCTTTGTTGTGGGTGGGTGGGTGGGGTAGTAGAGCATGCTCACCAAATTCCATTTGTTAATTAAATTTGGTGGTCATGATGATTGCCATGGTGAGGAGATCATGTTCACCAAACTTCATATAATTTTTTTAACCATAACGGCTGCAAAGGCACGTATGTTAACTTGCGTTTCCCCCGCAAGATCATCTCCACTAAATTTTATAAAAAAACTTGCATTTATACTCCAATTGGGAGGTATGTTAACTTTGGTACGTCCTGAGGGCCTGACTATTTATGTATATTTCAATGACTTAAATGACACATTCAACTTTTTATGCTGTTTTAATTGGTTTCTCCAATTGGGAGGTATGTTAACTTTGGTACGTCCTGAGGGCCTGACTATTTATGTATATTTCAATGACTTAAATGACACATTCAACTTTTTATGCTGTTTAATTGGTTTCATGTTAATACTCTCTCTCTCTCTCTCTCTCATAACCAAACAGGATCAAATGTATTGTCGTATGTCCATATGGTGGTTGGAACTTTGAGGCACTCCATTCCTAAATCGATTGTTTATTGTCAAGTGCGTGAGGCCAAACGTAGCTTACTCGACTATTTCTTCGCGGAGTTGGGCAAAAAAGAGGTGAGATTTTGTCCCCATTCCTACCTGTAAAATACCGTGTTCAAGAAAAATGAGGGCAGAAAGAAAAAGAGGTGGTTATTTGGTCTTTGACCTCCATAGTTTTCCACTTTTTAAGACTAAAGCCCAAAAGCGTCGTAAATACACTCATAATCTGTCGCGGAAGGTTATTCCAAAGCATCATAGAAAGTGTATTTAGCTTTTGCCTGCTAAAGTTATAGGAGATTATAACTTTTGTACACTCAAAATGCTCAAATGTATTTTTGCTCCCCTCAAAAGTTAATTTGGTCCTAGGCAATAAGAAGCAAAGCAATGCTCCTGCTGCAAGTGAAGAGTTGAAAACATTATGTTTCAAACACAACCAAAAGTTGGAAAATACCAAAGATATCATAGAAAATGATTCCCATCTCTCTTGCACACACAACACACACCAAAAGAAGAAAAAAAATGAAAAATAAGGTTTTAAATTATCAAATCGGTTTTGCAGGCGAAACAGTTGGGCAGATTGTTGGATGAGGATCCAGCAATTATGCAGAGGCGAATCTCTCTAGGAAAGAGACTCGAGTTATACAGAGCTGCTCAAGCAGAGATTGATACAGTTGCCTGGTCCAAGTAGTAGTGGAGATAGTTCTATTTTCATTCTTTTTACTTCTACATCTATAGTGCAATTGGAGTTAAATTTGATTATTTGATTGGTGACTTCTTCTTTACATATTATTAATGTTAGGGAAGTTCTAGTGGCTTATTTGCCACGTCTTCCCGTTGTCATGCTACGATAATGTTGATTTTGAGCTTGGGTTATTGTGATTTTGGTACACATTTATTTGTTCTTACCTTGTTTAGCCTCCGAAGTCCGAAATCTCACAAAGTATCCCAAAAACTTATTTGGGAACCAAAGGCCAAGGTTTGGGGGTCTGACTAGGTAAATACAGATAATTGGGGTCTAAAATCAAAATAACCCTTTTCTTTTTGTATAACATATTAGATCCATGTTTTAGTTAATAGGAGAAAGAAAATATTATATTATCTACTCTTATTAATGGTTTGAGGGTTATACTTTTAGGTTTATAAGATGAGAAAAATCTCAAATTGGTTGGTGATCAAATCTGCGTGTTGAAATCCAAACAAGTTTCTGCAGTCCATCCAAATTACCAACAAAAATGTTAGAAAATGGATATTGGACAATAAAATTTGAGCAACTTTGAGTTCAAAATTAGATGGGATTCACATCATGATTTTTATGGGATAATTCCTCACATGTTCAATTTCATTAAATTATGAATGATAAATATGTTTTTAAAGTGGCTCATAAAATAATGAAAGTTAATGAATTGAGAGTGTTTTAACTTTTGTCTCACATTGAAAGATTAGTTGAAATTTGAAAAGTTAATAAAATTTTAATTATGGACGAAGGTTTGGATGCTTTTTGTTTTGGGTATTCCAATTCTTTGAAGGGGAGATGGTTTATACTATGTAAGTGTTGGGTTGCGCTAAAAGTTCATGTGTCAGCTGTCCGATCAGATCGATTAAGCTTGGCTCAGTCGAATTAATTAATTTTGTAATTAATTAATTAAACGGGTAATTCCCAACAGTAGTTAAACAACTAATTTCCAACAATCAATTGTTCGAAATTAACTCCCTGGGAGTTTTTTTGAACGGTCAATTAATTGGATATATATATATATATATATGTCTCTCTTCATTTTTTAATTAATGAAAAATTTGAAAATGCATAACATTTTTCAGAAAAATATTTCTTCCATTACTGTTACTATATACATTCAATATATATAATATCTGTGGTCTGGTTGAGTAAAAAAAACGCAGAAATTGAGTTAGCAAGAATCATTACATTGTTGCGCTTCCTTTCTTGATTTGAAAATTTCGTTCTATTTTGGGGGACATTAATTCGGACCCTAAAATGTTGAGTGATTCTACACGTACAGAGGAATTTGTACAGAGTCGTCTGTACAGACTGACGTGTCGTGTTTGTATTGTTTCATGTTTGAGGCCACTCAAAGCACGAACCAATACAGAAATGGAATTACAAAGTACAAAAACGGTTCTACTGACCGTGAATGTGACTCATGCTTCTATTGCTACCCCTGTGAACATACTACATTAGGAGAAATCGAAAAAAATTTAAGGGGGCGATTTCAAACGCTGGCACGAACAAATGTACTTTTATTTCACAACCTTTCAATTGGCAAGGTTTGTTTATGAGGAAATTGTCCCCTTTTGCAAGAAGGAGATGAAACTGAGAAAGTTGCTGCTATTGAAGCATAGAAACATTCTGACTTTCTATGACGTAACTACATCCTGACACACTTGGACAAGACGTTGTGCCATTTGTACAGCACCATGGCATCCGCTAAGGAATTGTGGAATTCTTTGGAGAAAAAGTACAAAACTGAAGATGCGGGTATGAAGATATTCATCGTGTGCCATTTTCTAGACTTCAAAATAGTTGACTCCAAGACGGTTATTGCACAAGTTCAAGAACTTCATGTTATTCTTCACAACATTCACGCCGAAGGAATGTTGATCAGTGACACTTTCCAAGTGGCGACAATAATTGAAAAGTTGCCTCCAACTTGGAACTTGTTCAAAAATTATCTCAAGCATAAACGCAAGGAGATTGACGTTGAAGAATTGGTAGTGCGACTGCGCATTGAAGAAGACAACCGTGAATCTCAAAACAAAATTGGGATTCATGGAGTCCAAGGCGCATATGGTTGAAGGTCCTAAATCCAACCGTAAGCGTAATGGGGAAGGCATATCTAAGCAACGAAAGAAGTTCAAAGGCAAATGCTACAATTGCGGCAAGCCAGGACACCGCTCAAGCGAGTGTCGCAAACCAAAGAACGCTAAAAAAATCAATGCTCAAGCAAATGTGACGGAGGGTGAGTGATAACTCTTAATTTGTATTCCTTCGGATATGGATTTGGAATGTTGCTGCGGTCAAACTTCGAGTATCAAAATTCCTGTAATCACCTACAAAACTTGTTAAAAATTTAGTATCGTGGCAAATTCGAGTATCAATCCAATTTCTAGTGTTGAAACTGTAATCGTGAAAACTTGCAATTCCAATTCTTATTAAAAATCTTTTTGTGTTTTTAAAATATTTACTTAAATGTTTTTTTTTTATATTTTAAAAACAATTTTCAAGGGAGGAAACGAAAATTTATCCAACTCAGATGACTATGAAAATTTAGAAAGTAATCTAGTTTAGAATTTATGAGAAGAAACAAGAGGTGAGATTACACTGCGTAGTCAAATTAATTTAAAATCCTAATTATTCAATTGAATAGTTCGAAATAATATTGAATTTAAAATTTAACTCTCATTACAATCCTAAATTCAATTTTATCCTTTTCAGCAATTAAATCGGAAATAGCCACAACATAAAAAAAATTTAAGATTCATACTCATTTCAACAAAATATCCCCTAAGATTAATTTATTAAAATTTATACGAATCTTTGAATTGCATGCACATAATTAATATTTTAATTTAAGAATAATACTTATCTCTAAGTGAAATTCAGAAATCAAATATTAATTTGCACCATTAATTTATTAACTCTAGTTACATAAATTAATGTGTGATTTTTTTTCCAATTTAATTACCCTAGAATAGATCAACGAATCATTATTCAAATAAAAAAAATTCAACATACGCGTTTCATCCCATCCCTTGAATGGGGTATTTAGCCAGACATGATTAAATTTTCAGCACAAGCACAATTAATAAACAAGAAACTAAAGAGAAAGAGAAAGAATACGATACGCAATAATTTTTTGTGTCAACTGTGTGCATGAACACGCGTTCCAAACTTGTCACAAAATCTGACTGGATTACAAAACTGAAAATAATATGTGAACCTACAAATTTTTCTAGACCTAAAACTATATTTTTTCTTTTTTTTTTTAACTCTTTTTTTCTTTTTCTGTATCTCACGTTTTCTATCCGTGTACTTCTTTTTTCTTTTGCTGATGAGAGTGTCCCTTTTCTAATGAGCCGATTCCCTCTTTAAATAATATTCCCCGATTTGTTTTCTTGGAAGATTTTGTGGGATCTCATTTATTTGGATAAGTCAAAAGGTTTTAGAGAGATTTTATCCCACGTGAGTTTTTGATAAGCATGAATTGGGTTTGTTCCGATTTTTAAGGAATTTGGGCAAGGTGGGTTTCGGTATACCCGGACTTCGGGGTTATGGTTGGCCCAACGATTTTGGATTCGGGTTGAGATCGTGCAGGTCGGGTCGTGGTTGCTGACGCTGGGGCAAGGCCGACGGGTTTAGGTCTTGGGTCAGCAGGGGGCTGGGTGCGAGTTTGGGCCGAATCTGGCCGGATGCGGGTTGTGTAGCCATGGGAGTAGGTGGAGGTCGGAAATGGGGGATATGGTAGCTCCGTCGGGTTTAATTTTTTCGGCGGAGGCAGGAGATGTCGCCGGCGGGAGGTTGGGCTGCCGGCGAGAGGGTTCAGGCGTATTTTCGAAATGGGACAGAGTTGGATCGGGTAACAGGTCGGGATTTCGGGTTGGCACGATTTATGGCTTGGGTTCCTGAGTATGATGTGGCCATGTTAGTTATGGGTTTGTGAGGGAGGGAGGTAAGTGGTGATGAATAGTAGGTGGGGTGTTGGATTGGGTGTGTGAGGGTATAGTTTGTTAAGGTGAGGGTGTGTGTTAATTAGGTGTGTATGTGTTTCATTTGGACCCTAAAAAATAAAAATAAAAATAATTGAAATTCTAAAAATATAAAATCAATAAAAACTAAAATTAAAATAAAATAAAATTTTTAATCTATAAAATAAAATAATTAAAATAAAAAAAATTAAAAAAAATCTAAAATGAAAACTAAAGACCTAAAAAAATGTAAAATCTAATAAAATTAAAAATAAGTGAATTACTAAAAAAAAAACTAATCCTAATAAAATAAGACTAAAAACTAATAAAAATAAAAATCAAAATAAGATAAAAGAAATATAAAAATAGAAAATAAATTCTAAAAATTCTAAATAAATCTAAAATAGATCCTAAAAATAAAACAACTCAAACTAAAATTCTAAGAAAATCTAAAAAGGTACAAACTCAACACACACGGCTCAGGTGATTGACTGGGTCGGTCTAGGCTTAGATTTAGTTCGGGACATCGAAACTCTTCTCGGTATGCTCAAATAGGACTTCTCACTTCACGGTCTCTTTGAATTTATTCGATGCACACTTTTGACCGCTATTGAGTCGTAATTGTACTGATTTAGCATTATTTGTATCGCAACTGCGTATTGACCTAAGAAATAAATAAATACGAACATAAGGTCATTTTTATTAAAAACGAGCGACTAAAATGCATCTATTCGAGGTATAAAATAGACACTTTTGGGTTCTTATTAGTGAGAATATTTCCAATGATATCGCAGAAATATATCTTTATGCTGTTGTCTCTGAATTCAATATGGTAGGAAATACCAAGAAATGGTGGGTGGACAATGGGGCTACATGCCACATTTGTGCAAACAAATGGATGTTTACTACTTATAAGACTTTGAAAAATGAGGAGACCCTCTTCATGGGGAACTCTTCATGTTCTAAAGTCGTGGGACAAGGAAAGATCATTCTGAAAATGACTTCGGGAAAGGAACTTACTCTTAATAATGTGCTGCACGTGCCTGACATACCTAAAAATATGATTTTCGGATCGCTTTTAAGCAAGAATGGGTTTAAACTTGTGTTTGTTTATGATAAGTTTGTGTTGTAAAAAAATGATGTGTATGTGGGAAAGTGCTACTTGTCTGAGGGGCTCTTTAAATTGAATGTAATGCCATTGATGCCAAAGGCACCCCCAATGAATGAAATTACTAGTTCTACTTACTTGACTGAGTGTTCTAATATTTGACATGCTAGATTAGGACATGCTAATTTTGATACCTTGCATAGATTAATTAACTTGAAATTTTCTCCAAAATTTAATATTGATAAAAATCATAAATGTGATATACGTGTGGAATCAAAATTAGCAAGATTACCTTTTCATTCTATTAAAAGGATCAGTGAACCATTAGATTTAATACACATGAAAATGTGTGATTTATAATATATACAAAGTAGAGATGGAAAAAAGGGCACAAAACATTGCTATGTATATTTGTTACATAATAAAGATGAAGTTATTGATGCATTTAAACAATATAAAAATGAAGTTGATAATCAATTAAGTAAAATGATAACGACTATAAGGAGTGATAGAGGAGGTGAATATGAATCTCCTTTTGAGGAACTTTGTTCTGAACATGGAATTATCCATCAAACCACCGCTCCTTAGTCTCCTCAGTCACATGGTATTGCTGAACGCAAAAATCGTACATTGAAGGAGATGATGAACTCTATGTTGATAAGTTTAGGAGCTCCCCAGAACTTGTTGGGGGAAGCCTTATTATCCACTAATTATATTCTTAACAAAGTCCCATACAAGAAAACTCACAAGACGCCTTATGAGTTATGGAAAGGTCGAAGACCATGCTATTAATATTTACGAGTGTGGGGGTGCTTAGCCAAAGTGATGGTTCCTAAACCTAAAAAGGTAAAAATAGGATCAAAGGCCGTTGGCCGTGTGTTCATCGGTTATGCTATTAATATCAGTGCATTTCGTTTCTTAGTTTGTAAATCTGAGATTCCGGATATTCATATCAATACGGTCATTGAATCGAGGGACTTCATTTTTTTGAAAATGAATTTCCATATAACATGACCCGAGAATCTAGTTTATCTGAAAGGACAAATGAAACTACTACAAGTGGTACTCATTGACCTATTAATCATACGTCAATAGAGGATGAACCAGACGTAGTAAAAGAGCAAGAACCTCAACTTTATTTGGTCTGGATTTTCTAATATATTTGCTAGAAAATAAACCTCAATTATATAAAGAAGCGATATCCTTACCCGATGCTTCCAATTCGAAAGAACCAATTAACGACGAAATTGAATCCATTTTGCAAAATCATACATGGGAACTAGTGGATCTTCCACATGGTTCAAAACCGTTAGGTTACAAATGGATTCAAAAAAAAGTTGAAGGCGATGGATTAATTGATAAATATAAAGCTATACTTGTAGCTAAAGGCTATAGGCAAAAGGAAGGGTTGGATTACTTCAACATATACTCATCGGTAACGAGAATTACGTCAATTCGAATGATAATAGCAACAACTGCCATTAATGGACTTAAAATACATCAAATGTATGTAAAAACTGCATTCTTAAAGGGTGAACTAGATGAGAAAATTTATATGGAGCAACCTAAAGGGTTTCAAGGTTTCCAGACAAGAAGAAAAAGTATATAAACTTGTGAAATCCCTTTACGGATAAAAACATGCACCGAAGCAATGGAATAAAAAAATTGATATTGCAATGTTATCAAATGGTTTCAAAATTAATGAGAGTGATAAATGTGTTTACTTTAAAATCATTCAAAATGGATATGTCATTGTATGCCTTTATGTTGATGATATGCTAATCGTGGGTAGTAACCTGGATGTTGTCAACACTACAAAACATATGTTGAGTAGTCGATTTGACATGAAAGATCTAGGTATGGCCGATGTTATAGTAGGAATTAAAATTTCTAAAACATCGGATGGACTTAGATTATCTCAGTCTCATTACATAGAGAAAGTACTTGAAAAATTCAAGAAATATGATATTAGTCCCACTAAAACACCTATAGATGTAAATTTACAGCAAACAAGAAATAATGGTGAAATCATATCTCAACTAGAGTACTCTTGTATTATCGACAGTTTAATGTATATTATGAACTGTACATGACCAGACATATCATACTCGATAAGTAAGCTAAGTCGATATATGAGTAATCCAGGAAGAGATCACTAGAAGGCAATATTAAGAGTTTTGAGTTATTTAAAATACACTCAAAACTATGGACTGCACTATTCAAGACATCCAGCTGTACTCGAAGGACATTGCGATGTAAATTAGATATCCGATACAAAGGACTCTAAGTCTTCAAGTGGGTATGTGTTTACCCTTGGAGGTGCAACCATATCTTGAAAATCCTCAAAACAAATGTGCATTGCTAGATCGATAATGGAATCTGAATTTATTGCACTAGACAAAGCTGGAGAAGAAGTTGAATGGCTTCGAAATTTGTTAGAGGATGTTTCAAATTGGTCGAAACATGTGCCCGCAATATGTATACATTGTGATAGTCAATCAACGATTGGAAGGGTACATAATCATATGTATAACGAAAATTCAAGACACATTCGTCGTAAACATAATACCGTTAGACAACCTCTCTCAAATGGAACTATCTTAATTGATTATTTAAAGTCAAAAGATAATATAGCGGATCCACCAACAAAAGGTTTAAACCGATAGAAAGTTGAAAGATCATCGAGAGGAATGAGTCTAAAGCCTATAAATAAACAATAATGAATATAGTGGCAACCCAACCTAACTAACTGGAGATCCTACATTGTATTCAGTAAGTACTGGAGGATATATAATCCTATCCATTGCAAAGATAAGACAATGCACATCTGCCGCGAAATTAGAATAAGTTATGCTTTTAATGACATCCATATTTTAGTATGTCTAACTGGGGTATTACAGGATACTCTTTCTGGAATTCACCTACGTAGCAAGAAGGGGCCCACTTGTACGAGAATAATGAAGGCAAATTCTCTAAAATACTCACGAAACTAAGTGGTGTTCATGGCCAAAACGAACATAAATGTGAGAACCAGCTGTGTTGAAGAATTATTGTGTGAATACTGTTGTCTAGTTTTACAAAAATGATTGACGGTTCAAAGACATGAAATCTATCGATTAACAAATTAAATCCGATAGTACATCACTAAGGAAAATTCAAGGCCACTAAGCTACTTCTCCCGATACAATAAATTTTTAAATTTTACTCAACCCGTGTCTGCATCTTGCATATCTTTTATATATATATATATATATATATATATATATCATTCATGTGGGAATAGGTATTGAACAACAAATTTTGAGCAACTTTGAGCTCAAATTTAGATGGGACACACATCATGATTTTTGTGGGACTATATACGAACTTGTTCTCCTTCACAAGGAGATTAACGTGATATATCCTCACATGTCCAATTCCGTTAAATTATGAATGATAGAAATGTCTCTAAAGTGGCTCATAAAGTAATGAAAGTTAATGAATTGAGAGTGTTTTAACTCTTGTCCCACATTGGAAAAGTAGTGAAAATTTGAATAGTTACTAAAACCCCAATTATGGATTAAGGCTTGGATGCCTTTAGGGTATCCCAACTCTTTGAAGGGGAGATGGCATACACTATACAAGTGTTGGGCGTGGGCAAAAAGCCCACAAGTGGTGTGCAGCGTCCGGCAGGCTCGGCTCGGTTCAACTCGGGACTTGGCTTATAAACATCCCTTTTATTTTGGGCCGAATTAATTAAACTGTTTAAACAGTTAATTCCCAATAGTGTCCGAATTGATTAATTCCGCAATTAATTAATTAAACTGTTTAAACACTTAATTCCCAACAGTCAACTGTTCGAAATTAACTACCTGGCAGTTTATTTGAACAGTCAATTTATTGGCTATATATATATATATATATATATATATATATATATATATATATATATATATATATATATATATATATATATATATATATATATATATATATATATATATATATATACCTGTCTCCCTCCCATTTTTTAACTAATGAAAAATCCGAAAATGCATAACCTTTCCCAGAAAAATATTTCCTCCATTACTGCTACTGCGTACCATACATATAATACCCGTGGTCTGGTTGAGTTAAAATAACACACAAATTGAGTTCGCAAGAATCATTACATTTTTGTGCTTTCCGTCTTGATTAGAAAATTTCTTTCTATCTTGAGAGACATAATTTAGACCCTAACGTCCTATGGAGGGGAATTAAAATTGTCTTAAGGACACTGTGGTATTAGACAGTGCTCTTAATTCTTTTATATTTTTATTTATTTTTGCAATATCAAGTAAGTGATTCTTATTTTCTATAATTTTATTTTTGCTGTAATTATTATTATTAGTATTTATGTACTGTTTAATGAATTAAAGAGTAATAATAACAAATGTTGCCCTTGCAACCGTTTGTCCATACAAACTGATGTGGTAGCTAGAGACACAATAAATAAGGTCCACAATTTAAACGGTTATTTTTTTTTTTTTTTTTTGGGGGGGGAGGGGGGTAATTTGTATTTTTAAGTCGGGTTATGGGCGGACACGACACGATAAAGATTTTTTAGACACGAATATAACATGATCTCGTGTTTTTTTATCGACACGAACACGATCTGCATAGAACAGGACACGACTAACACGATTCCATAAATTTTACATTGAATTAAACACAAATAGAGATAATAACCTGAATAAAAACACCATTAACATGATAAGACATGAACATGACATACGACACAACTTTGTGTCAAAAAGAGTATGACACGATAGAACATGTAAATTTTGGGTTAATTTGGTGTCGTATCATTTCATGTTGTGTCGTTTCTACAATTGTGAACCTATACATTACCACCTCATTTAGAGCATTTTTAACAGGGATGTAAACTTTTGGTATAAATAATAGCTGTAAGTGGGTTTTATACAGCCATTGGACGTTAATCGTTCCATGATTGGTTAACTCATTAAACCCCTTTATATTTGTGCTATACATGCTGTATCTTCTTCGTAGACAAGAACAATAGACATGCTGAATTAAACATTTCAAGTCATTCACAGTCAATACTAGTTTCAGTTTCACTGATACCTGCACTTATATAAAATTCCAAAAATAAACCTCAATTATATAAATAATAGCTGTAAGTGGGAGAAGTAGGCAAAATGAATAAATATAGTGATAATTTGATTCTTCTTCCCCATAGCAATTAGAAGAGAATCGAATTTATTTCTTCGTCTTTATAAAAGAAGTAACAAATAGTTAAATTTTAGAGTGACTAGAAAAGTATAAATAAAAATTGGAAAATGATAACATGTGCCCTTAGAGCACATATTTTGAGCCTCAAAATAATAAATATTAGAGTTCCACATGAGCATCTGTTATTTATTAAATGTATGTCGGAACTATGTCCCTACTATTTTTGGAATTTTAATGTGTGTCCTTAGGCCACATGTTATCAGCACCCATAAAAATTTATTCACAATACTGTAAAAGTTTATAACATTTAAAAAATACAAAAACGGAACGTTATTTTTATTAAAAAAACTAAACAATACAAAAACGGAAAGTTATTTTTATTAAAAAAACTGAACGGAACGTTATTTTTATTAAAAAACCTGAACGTTATTGTTTAAAAAATTGTTATAAATAACGTTCAAATGTTATGAACTTTTTATACAAATTTTTTTTTCCTCTTTTTCTAATATATAACGAAACATGTTTTTTTATTAACTTTTTAACAAAATAGTTTTTTTTGGTCAGTTTTTATAAAACATTTTTTTATAACTGTTTTTGTAAAATATTTTTTACAACTTAAAAAAAATTAATATTCACAATAAAACATTTTTATTTCCAGAATATTATTTCATATTTTACAGAATTTTAAGATTTTTTTTTAGTTTTCAAAATGATATAAATTAATAGCTAGATGTAAATAATTATTTTTTTAATTTTCAGATTATTAATGTGTACACAAATAACTTTATATTAATCCATAAACAAATATTTCCATATACTATATTAATTTGTTAAATTCAATGATGGGTGAAAATGAAGGGTAAATTAGACAATGTGTATTCAAATTAGGTTAAATTTGGATGGAAAGTTAAAGTAACGACTAAATTGAAACAAATTGAAAAGTGGGAGACCAAATTAAGACAAATAAAAAGTAAAAAACTAATTTGAGACATGAGTGATGACCAAAACATTTTTGGATTTGTTTTAAAGCTAGTTATTTTTGTTGCTACTAATTATTTTTAATGGCAAGTAACTCTTAGCAGAAAGATATCAAAGCTATTATTTTTTCTAATATCTACTACAGACTCCCAAAAGATTTTTCAAAGCAATCCATGATATAGGATTGGTAAACTTGATTTTTCTACCAGCGGTTCTTGTTAGATACTTGATAAAGAATGTATAAGAAATGCTTTGGTAAAAATACATTGTTGAAGGATTGGTTGTTTTGACATAAGATAAAAAAAATTTAGTTATTGCATAGGTAAAAAAAGAGGCAGCAAAATGTAAAATAATTGGAGGTGCGGGGAATCGAACCCCGTGCCTCTCGCATGCGAAGCGAGCGCTCTACCATATGAGCTACACCCCCTTTGTTCTTCTGCATTGAGATGTTAAATTTATTTTATAAATTTACGTAAATTAATTGTAAATAAAAGGAAGGCAGTAAAAAGCATGTGGTGCTGATGCTGTTATACACATGTTCTGTATAGCTCATCCACGTGGAAAGTCAAGAAAATATCAGCTTTAATTATATTTTTTTTTAATCTTTGTGTGCTTGTTTGATTGTGAAATTTGGATTGAAATTTTTCTCTCCAACTCAAAATATGTAACTTTGTAGAACATAAAGTTTCCATTCTTTTTAACTTTTATTTTCTTACATTTCCCAAAAATAAAGAATTTCAAGTAAAACTTTATTGATATAGCACGAAATAAACTCATTTCTTTTCTTCTTATTCTTAAACAAAACACATAAAAGAGTAAATTTTATCTTGGAAAATAGTTTCTATAATTTTTTTAATTTTGGGTTTTGAGGATTAATCTCTTAAAAAGCTTATTGAACATTAACCGCCAATTTTGGATGGTTTCGTCAATTGATTCGATATTAGCTGTTAGTTTTTGGGCAAGTTACCAAAGCACCCTTAATAAGTTGTGTTGAGTTACAAATGTAAGTGCAAAGATTATAATTGCTCATATTTTATTTTTTAGTTTGGTGTATCCCATTATACAAACACGACACTTACATGACTTCTGCGGACTCGAAGACATAGTTGAAAATATTTGAAGATGGGGAATTATTCATCTCAACATGCATGGAAGAAGTTGTGATCGTGATTGGTAAAATGGTTTCAAATCATTTCTGGGGTTTAAAACTTTTTTAAGAGGTTATTTTATTTAAAAGGCGTTTGAATTTTTCATTGGAAAAATTTTCCAGATTTTTTACGCCTCGTTCGAACGAGAAGGTTTAAATTTCAAATGACCCATTTTCATTGCTTTTTGGAATGTCGTTCGAAGACTTCGTTCAAACTTGTTCTAACGAGATTATATATGTCGTTCGAACGACTGGGTGAAAATTATTTTTTAAATGATATCTATCCCAAATCTTTTGTAGTTATCCTTTTTATCTAACCTTTTTATAAAAACTTTTTATAAAAAGGATGAAAGGGATTAGATATCTTAAGAACTATTTTTCACAAACAAAAACACCTTTTTAAGTTCTCCTTTTGTGATCAAACACCTGCATAAATATTCTAAACCCCGGAATAATTAAGATCACTTTATCAAGTCACCAAGAAAGTTTCTTGCTGAATAGCCTTTGTAGAGATATTTCTCTACTGCTGAATTGTGAAACCGGGTTTCACTATTGAAGAAGAAAACAAGGCTGATAGGTGGATACTGCGGAACTTGTCAGGGGTGATGGCGGAACTTATTAGGGGCGACGAGTTTCACTATTAACGTTTTGAAGGATCTGCGCATCTCACTTAGTGTATCTAAGTCTTTGTAATTCGATTGTTATTCAAAACTCTCAATAGTGCTGAAATAAAATGTTTAGTCCTTTTTAGGTTTTTTTTCTCTTATCATGTGTTATTTGCATACTTGGCTTACAAACTGAAAATTGAAATCATCTTGTATGCACACCATAATTAATTGAAGATAAAATTTATCAAAAGTTGGATTGTGTGTGTGGCATTTAATTATACAAATCTATCCAGTAGATCACGTGAATTCTCAAATCGCTATTAGAGCTTGTTGCACTAATTTACTGTGCAATCCTTATTTAAAATTTCTTTTGATATCAATTTTTTTCAATTTTTCAATTTTTTTAATTTAATGGATAATCAGTATAATAGATAGCCCATTTTTTATGGTTCAAACTATGCTTATTGGAAAGCAAGAATGAGATCTACTTTAAAATTCATAGATGAACGTGTCTGGTTGGTTTGTAAAAGAGGGTGGACATCATCCACTGAGATTGTTGATAATCTCATTGGCCCAGAACCTATCTCTGCATGGACAGGAGACGAATTTAAGTGGAGTAATTTTAACTCGCGCGATCTGAGTGCCATCTCGGGAGCCGTCACCCCTGACAAGTTTCGCCGCATCATGACGTGCACCACGTCTAAAGAAGCTTGGGATACTCTTCATCTCACTCACGAGGAAACCAATGCTGTTAAAGCTTCTAAGATGAAAAATCTTACCACACAATTTGAAACTATCACCATGCTTGAGTCTGAATCTTTTGATGAGTTTTACGTATGTTTGTCTGATATAATAAACTCGAGTTTCAATTTAGGTGAGAAAATCCCTAAGACAAGAGTTGTTAAGAAAATTTTGAGATCCCTGCGAGTCCATTTTATCCCCAAAGTCACTGTATACAATTCGTTGGAAATATTAGTTACTCTCAGCTTAGAAGAACTCGTAGGAGACCTTCAAAAGTATGAGATAGATATGTTTTCCAAAACTGTTAAACCTAAGGACATAGGGATTGCTTTGAAATCTCGAACTAAAAAAAAAGAATAAAGTAAAAGTTTGTGATTCTGATTCTGAGTTTGATTTTGAGTTGGATGACTTAACCCCTTTTGCGAAAAAAATCAAAAAAATTTCTCGAATTTTCCAAAGAAAATATAATTGAGAAAAGAAAAATGGGAATGAGGGCAAGAGTGGTTGCGAGAAAGATGAAGAGATAAAAATCTATGAGTGTGGGGCAAAAGGGCACAAGGCACATAAGTGTCTCACCAGGCTTAAGAGGCAGGGAAAGAAAGTTGCAAATAAGGCCATTCTTAGCTATAGTGAAGTCAAGTCAGTGAATTTCGAAGATGAATCACCACATGAACCGTGTATTACGTTCATGGCCAGTCACATTAGTACTTCTAGTTTGTCCCATGCCAATGAGGACATTTATAAACGTGAGTTCCGAGATGATATTTCTATTCATTCTGGAGAGAGTGAGAGTGAGGATGAGAATTTAAGTGAGGATGAAAGTGGAATCCAAAAACCTTTAAGTGATCTTTACACCGAGACTTTAAAAGTGAAAAAGCTTAATAAAGATTTGTCTATTAGGGTGTGTGATTTAGAGAAGGAGACGAATGTTTTGAGAGAGTGTGAGGCGTCGGTGAGTCAACATGAGAATGTGAAGATTTCTTTATGTGAGTAGTTGATTGTTGTAGGTAGGGAGAAGATCGATTTGACCAACACAGTGGCTAGTCTTACGAGAGATATTCAATCTTTATTGGAGACTTATGTAAAACTCGAAGCCCGTGTCTCGAACGTGCTCGAAAAGTCAATGTCACTTTAGAGGACACATCTAAGAAGGTTAGAAAGATGCTCACCGATCCCGTGTTAGATAACGTTGAGAGGAGAGGAATAGGTTTTAATGTTGCATCCACTTCTAAATTCGCACTCGAGCCGATTTTCGAGTTTGTAATGGATCCTTATGGCCCTCGTCCTAACTTACCTAGGAGACCTAACCCACCTAGGAGAGCTCATCTTAGACGTTTGGATCAAGGTGGACCCAAGCTTTTTTATGTTCGTTCCTATTGTAGACGAAAGGTCACCTTAGAGAGTTTTGTTTTAAGCTAGGGAGAGTTTCTCACATGCATGTTTCCCAATATGCTCCCACACGAGTTCCTAGACATTTTCGCTCGCACTCCCACACACGTTGCTCTGCATGCTGCTTCACATTGTGACACCCCGACTAATTAAATACCGGGTAGCTACTCCTTTATTAAATCAATACAAAATGCCAAGTTGGTTCAGTTAATATCATCACTATCGAAAACATTTTAATAATTACTAACCACCTAGTATTTAAAAAGAAAGTTGCCAAATTAAATTAAGTCTGATTAACATGAAATAAAAGAATAATGGAAGAACAACATAATCCATTCACCATAACGAAGTAATGAAATAACCAACAAATAATAATAAGAAGACCGGAGGAAACTCCTCACAACAATCCCACAACTAAAAATAATATGACAAGTCTGAATCCTGAATTAATTACATGCCAGAAGTCTGAATAACTGAAATAAATGAAATGTTTCTAAAAGAAATGGGCGACATGCCCTACAACTGATGAAATAGGAATATAGAGTCAAGATAGATGAAGCGTCTACTAGCAAAGCCCTGTAACTTCCACAAACAGCTACAACTCGTCACCTGAATGAGGATCCTAAGCATGGTGTCCTTGTGGCTGGGCACCTAAAATGGTTTTTACAAAAAAAAATAGATTTGAAAGCAAAGGGGTCAGAGCCCGAAAGTGGAAATCATTTTAAAAACAGCAAGTGTTATAATAACATTAAAACATTAAATGCAAAATACATGTTAGGACGTGCACTCACATGCAATTCTCACCTCTCGACTACATGTGCACTCCTAACGTACCGTACCCATCTAAATGACATACATAACTAACCAAACCGTAATAAGTTCTACCCCTTACTACTCAATTCCCGTTAAACATTCTAGCGTTAACATTTAAATAGAGGACTTTACTTGACTCAAATTCTCAAGTATTAGTAATACAATTCACTATCGGTTAACCCGTTATGTTTTCTCAAAACATTACTATAATTATATTCACAATACCAACATGAAAGTTCCCATTATTTAAGTGTATATTAGTCACGCCATAAATATACAGTACAAGCACCCGAGATTAAGCTGCAGTGCACACATACTCTGTTATCCATCCCGGTACATCACGTACATAAGGATCACGCATTCCGAATCTCTCAGGATTCGTTCTTAGATAACAACAATCACAAACAATGGAGGCGAACACAGTCACATCACATGGGTCACGCACATACCTATGCTCCCACGATCAGCAGACTTATTAACATCCCAATAAGTCCTTCTCTGACCTATGTTCTCGAGGTACCAATCTAAATCCGGGCAACACAAGGATAAGAAGGCCCTAAGCGAACGTAAACCTCCCGTGATAGCAAGTATGGTAGATATGTCATACACATAAAATCATATACATGTACTAAGTATGCACACATCTTAGTAATCACCATAATTTATTTGGTACACTTCTCATTCTCGTACCGACATATAATGCTACACAATTTATATGTTCCCGGTTAATATAATTATTTAGGCCGTCAATAATTCTCGCATCGTAATAGACACTCACGTCCTAATTCATAACTTCCCTTTGGTTCAACACACACACCTATATTTTACTCCTCATTATGTCCCAAATATCCCAAATATATCAACTAATCATCAAGGGAATGTTATCTCTACGTTTGAACAAGGTTACGGGACACGCGAAATCAAAACAGGCCAAAAAGCCTAAACTGTCAGCTCGTTAGAAGTCTCGTTCGAACGAGGCTGTTCGAACGAGAGTTCATTCGAACGAAGTGGGCCTTCTAACGAGATCTCGTTCGAACGAAAGTCATCGAACGAACATCCCTCTTGTTAGAAGTCAAACTGTCAACTCGTTAGAAGCTCGTTCGAACGAGCTCGTTCGAACGACCTGGGCAGGTCTTCTAACGAGTGGCCAGATTCGAGCCCAGATTTTCCCTATATTGTTTTTCCAACTTTTCTTCCTCTCCAAACTCATCTAAACATCAATCCAACAATTGTTCAAAGTTTCTAATCGTTCCTAAACATACTTAGGTCATATATTAACGTTTATATAGGGCCAATTCTTCCTAAACATCATTGAATCATCAAATCCCTTCATGAACCCTAAAATTTTAAAGTCACCAATGGGTATAATTAAATCCGTTTTTTGTTATGAACAAGGTGTATTTCCATCAGGATAATCCTCCTAACACAATTCTACATGCAATCCTTTCATCAAATATAAAGTTCTAATCCCAATTAATGGGTTTTTATCAAACTCCCAAGAACAATACAAATTTTGTCAATTTCCTACACATGGAAGAAACATTCTTTGTAATAAATGAAATTAAACCACTTGCCTTATGTATATCTCTGATTTTGATGTCTAATTGATGAAGTGTTCTCTCTCTTTCTGCATAATTCTCTTCTCTCTCTCTCTCTACTAGTCTTCTTCTCCAAGGTGACAATGGTGGCTAGGGTTTTGCCTTAGGAGCTTTTTGGGACTAATTCTAATAACCACCGTAGCCCATTATGTTATTAGTGGGTTTAGTGGGTAATTGACAAATCAGATATTAATTCCTAATTTTCGTGGGTTTTAATTCCCAAAAATCCAAAATTACCAAACTACCCTTATACGTTGCCGGTATGGCCTAAAAATGCCCCGGGACCCAAACTAAACCCCCGGCTAGTGTTTTCTGACTATTTAGACCCTTCCGGACGCGTTGGCGCACTCGAAACGACCATACGGTTAATAGAAATAAAATTCACTTTTTAATTTAGTAATAATATTCCTGACGCGACTGTCACACGCGTCTCAACAAAATTTCCAAATTGCCGTATTTCAATCTCATGACAAGTTTCATAGTTCAATATTCATATATAGTCATATATACACATTATATCAAATACCAACTCGCATCTCGCTAGTATTTTAATCCAGATTAATTTCCAATTAATACACATTTAATTTAATTAATCCCATAAATAAATATCAGAAAAATACGGGGTATTACACACATCACCATAGAGATTTTGAGAGTTTTTGAGAGCAAGTAGAGTATTTAGTTAAGACTTCACAATGTTTGATGAAGGAATTTCATAGGAAGGCTTCTCCTTTTGAGAACTCTTCCGACCCTAATGATTGAGGTTGAGACTTGGTTCTAGCATAGGATATTTATCATGTTCATATCTTACATTCCTATAGCTAGATTGTATTATTATTGTATTTATATATTTTTAGAAAAATCCAAAAAGACATTTGTTTTTCTGAAAAAGTTAAAAAAAAAAGATTTTATCTTGATAAAATTTTTAAAAAAGACAAAAAGAGTTTTATATTTTTCTTTTTCACCATATACGGATGAACATTTAAGATATTTGTATCACTTCTTAATTTCATCCATTCACGTGACTTCTTCGTAATATTTTGAGACATGACTTTATTTCGATAGTGTGCTTAATAATGTGTGAATTCATTACATTGATCTTTGATGACTACTATCTACATGTTAAACTCCTTATCTCCTTTATTGCACATGTGCATGAGCTTTGTAAACATTGTGCTTACTTGTCATTTGTCGAATACGGTATTCTCGTCTTAATTCTGCTTAATAACGAACCTAATGTAAAAAGAGATAAGTTATGCATGTAAGAACCATTGCTCAAATTTCATATATTCCAAAAAATATTGTTAAATATTAAGCCATGGAATGGGACTACGAAAGATCAAAATGTTCTTTGTGTTAAAAGCTTCCATTTGCATAAAAGGGCCTAAAAAGATTAGAGGCACATAAAAACAGAAATGCTAGGCCAATTTTGTTTAGATTCATTAATACTTCACTATATATGATCACTATGATTTCTTCAAAATAATTGGGAGTAAATTCTTATATTTGAGAGATTTTGAGGGAGTTAAAGTCGAAGATTAATGGATTTGCACAATAGTCTTTCTTGAAAAACTTTTAATAGTTTGGTGTTATTGGTGTGAGAATCAATTAAGTTCATGACATGTTAATTAAGTTGAGTCGATTTCATATGAGTTTACAATCCTTACATCTAAGGTAGACTTTGAGTTCTTTCGTTAGAAGTGTCTCAAACCTTCGTGCCCCTATGATATGATTGTCTATGTTGATTAACCTATGAAAAATATTCACACCATTTTATTCCGCATTCACGTTTCAAATAATTATGTGTTATTCCATGGTTTGTTGTATTTATAAAGTTTATACGTTTTACTTGAAAAATGAAAAATTTCAAAAATAGTTAGTTGTTATATGCATTTTGAGATTATCATTACTTATGCTTACTTGATTATTTTTGTGATGATATCTTACTTTTTCACGTGATGCGTATATATCACGTATAGTTTCTACTCTTTCCTTTGTCTATTATGGACAAAAGGGTGAGAGAACAAATTGAGAGGGAGTTTTATTTTCGGTTTAAAACTCGTATGCATCACGATATTTTTTTTGTCTCATGTGTGTAGGATGTTCCACTTGGATGGTGATCATTTGGACCCACACAAGATGATGACAAAGCTAGTTAAAGGAAAGATCCATTCCGTTCGAAGACTTGCACAAATTCCATATTCAATTTTTATTTTGGGAGGGTAATTATCGTTTTTAAGTCGAGAAGATTCAATTTTATTTAGGTTTGTGTTTTGTACCGAAATATCTAAAGGGGGCCATTTGTAAGAGAAAAGATAATAATTGCTCATATTTTATTTTTTAATTTGGTGTATCCCATTACACAAACACGACACCTACATGACTTCTCGGGACTCGAAGACATGGTTAAACACATTTGAAGATTGGGGGAATTGTTCATCTCAACATGCATGGAAGAAGTTGTGATTGTGTTGGTAAAATGATTTTTAATCATTTTTAGGGTTTTAAACTTTTTAAGAGGTTATTTTATTTAAAAGGCATTTGAATTTTTTATGGAAAAAATTGCCAGATTTTCGACGCCTCGTTCGAACAACTTTGTTTTTTCGTTCGAACGAGAAAGTTAAAATTTTAAACGACCCATTTTTCATCGCTATCTAGAATTTCGTTCAAAGACTTCATTTGAACTCGTTGTAATGAGATTATATATGTCGTTCGAACGAGGTCCCGATTCGTTCGAACGATCGGTTGAATTTTTTTTTTAAATGATATTTATCACAAGTCTTTTGTGTTTATCCTTTTTATCCAACCTCATTATAAAAAAGGCTAAACGGGATTAGATCTCTTAAGAGCTATTTTTACAAACAAAAACATCTCTTTGAGTTCTACTTTTGTGATCAAACACCTACGTAAACATTCCAAACCCCTGGATAATTAAGTTCACTTTATCAAATCACCAAGAAAGTTTCTTGCTGAAAAACCTTTGCAGAGATATTTCTCTACTGCTGAATTATGAAACCGGATTTTATAGCAGAAGAAGAAGACAAGGCTGATCGGTGAATACTGAGGGTAAATCGCTACCTATAGACGACTCTGGATCTGAGTTGTATTCTATTGATGTTTTGAAGGCTCTGTAGTTTTGACTTAGTGTATCTAAATATTTTTAAGTCGATTGTTGTTCAAAACTCTCAAGAGTGCTGAAATAAAAGGTTTTTCCCGTTTTAGAATTTTCTTCTCATGTTATGTGCTATTTGCATGCTTGGCTTAGAAATTGAAAATTGAAATCATCTTGTATGCACACCATAATTAAGTGAAGATAAAATTTGTTAAAATTTGAATTGTGTGTGATAATGAATTACACAAATATGCCATTAGATCAATGCATTTTTAAAAATAAAATTAATCTCCCTTTCTCGTATTTTGACATGTATTCGAACAACTCTGTTTACAAAGGTATGAAATATTTGACAATGTGTTATATTTGTAGATCGATTTGGGTATGCAAATTTATGTTGCTCTTTATCTCCACTGGGGGTAAAAATGGATATTTGACAATGTGTTATATTTGTAGATCGATTTGTAGTTTTAAGTTTCTTTAAAAACGGATCGAAAAATCCTAAAATCTGCGTTTTACAGTTTTGCGTAGAAAGTTGTCGAAAACAGGGGAGAATATTATAGGTTAGTTTTGGGTCTGTTTTAAGCCGTAAATGGAAGTGTGCTTACGAGTTCCTGTAGAAAATCATATTCTGAACAACTTTGTAGTTTTAAGTTTCTTCAAAAATGGATCGAAAAAGCCTCAAATCGACGTTTTACAATTCTAGGCAGAAAGTTATTGAAATAAGAGCGCTAATGTTTTTCATGTTGTTAATAAGATAATTATGGTGTTGTGCCTAATATTCTAACTTGATCACATACTTATGGTTATTAGGGATATATAACCTTGAAATGATTTGATGTTGAATTAGTAAATTAATGATGTAAATTATGTTATATTGTAAATAATGACTATTGTATAACTCGAGTAAGAGACTTGATACGATTGTATATATACATGAGCGTGAAATTGTTTTACATGTATATTATCGAGTATACGCTAGACTAGTCCTCCGATCGACGTAGGCACATGTTGAATGCGATTTGTTGTGGTTGATCCGGTTAGGTTCCGCTCGAGTGCCGTGTCGGAGATAAACCACCGGAACCGGACACATGGTTTTAATGAGGTTCGGATAGAAAGACCTTGGAATGCCACATGATTTAATACTTAGTACGATTGCCCTTGTCACGTAATATTGGAGAATATTCGTGTGTAGGCCTAGTGTTACGACTTGTTCCCCCGGGTAACGATAGTGACCCGATATGACTTATTGTGTGAGATATTATGCTTGTGTCTTAAAGTAATATTCCGAATCGATGCATTTGATATTATACTTGAAGGAAATATTTTGATACGTTAAATACTGGAATGAGATTAATAATGATTAATCATGATACGATATGAGACTACATGTTACTCGAGTTTGGATTGGGTAGTCACGACATAAGAGCATTGGTTGGGTAATTGAACGAATTAGTTACTGGAGACAAGTTGTGTTGAGTATATGCTCATCATACATACATCTTATAACTTTATATATTTTCTAGCTGTTGACACCTGTTTCTATGTCTCCTCTCCCCTCTCCCATATATATGTATTATACATGTCCTCGCTTGGTTAGGCAGTAGACCGTGGAGCTGGATGACCTCGCATCTATTCTTAGGATCCTGTAGTGGTGGACGCTGATCCTTATCCTATTTTGTCACTCTTCCTTAGAGTGTGGTATATGAGATTTCCCATTGTTAGGGATTTGATAGTGTTGAGAGGTTTACGTTACACACTTTACCTAATTGATTTTTTGGGCCCGCATGTTTGGGCATTTTATACTCAGTACTAATATTACTTGTGAATCCTATAGTTGCTATGATGTGATTTAGTCACACGTATGAGAGTGTACATGTTTACTTTACGGCATTTATTTAAATTATGTTTCTAATGCCAACATATTGACACCCCGCTTTAATTTAATTGGGCGTAGCTAACTGAATTAGATATAAAAAGTAGGGTTGTCACAGTCACACTGATACATATCAACACAACAACAACAACAACAACACACACACAGACGCACACTGTACACAACAATAACACACACACAAGAACATACACATAGACGCACACAACAATACACTGAATTTTGTTGATTTCAGTAACTTTTAGTGTTAATTTCAGTAGGCTTTAGTGTTGTTAATTTCAATAAGTTTTAATGTTAAATTTCTGTAAGTTTTAGTATTAATTTTAGCACCACTGACATATTACCTGCTAATTTCACTAAGTTTTAGTGTTGTTGATTTATATGGACTGAATATTATTGATTTTTTAGTAAGTTTTAGTGTTGTTGATTTATATTACCTATTAATTATAATATGTTTTACTGTTGTTGATTTATATGGACTGAATATTGTTGGGTTTTTAGTATGTTTACTTATAACGATTCAACAATTTAATTGTTAGTGCTTGATTCAAACATTCTCTTAAGTGTTTATATCATCACCTTTTTTAGTTAGTTACAGCAAAATTCTCTTGGATTTTGATTGTCTAATTTTTATTCAATATGAATTTTATTTAATTTCAAAATTAATGTTAATTGCAATGAATAAACAATGTAAACAAATACAAATATTATTCGAATCCGAAAAATTCGAGAGGATACGAATATGGATAGTTGTTTTTAGGATCAAATACCCAAAAGTCCCTTAAATATTTTTTAATACACATTTAGTCAAAGCCTTTTATTTTGTATCAAAAAGTCCCCCAAACACCCATTTAACTAATATTCTCTTCTTTTTAAAGGTCCGCGCCAGGGGCATGGTGAAGGACATTTTGGAGAAAAATAAAATTGTTTAGACTAAACGTGTATTAAAAAATGTTCGAGGGACTATTTGGCATATGTCCCTTATTCTTACTATCCGGACAAATATGGATACGAATACAGATGCGGATAATACATTTAGATAATAAATACAGATATGTATAGCATGGTATTTGTTCCGTGTCCATCCATTTACCAGCCCTAATCCCCACCCAAACAACACCCATTTTGGGCGCGAGTCGTTAAATATCTAAATGAGTTTGTGTGGCCTTCAATGACCCCCCCCCCCCCCCCCCCCCCCATTTTGTGGGGTGGGAACGAAAACAATTACTTACCATAAACCAAATGGCCCTAATCTTAATCTTTTGAAACAGTGTCTTATAGACATTCAAATGTTTAAATTGTGTTAATTAAAACTTCTTTGATTCTTAAAGCTATTATATTTAAATGTCCCAATATGTAAATTGAGATATTAGAACCCCTTCTAACTACAAATTCGTGTAGTAATAAATTTTTATTAAATTATACTATGAAAGTTTAAATAAGAGAGACACGCTTAACTTGGGGGAACACGAAGGTTTTTATATTTTATCTTATCCACTTGAGTTTATTTTGATTTTTCTTATATGAAGATTTGCTTAAAATTTCCATGATCTGAATAGTTAATTGGTTGAAGTCTCTAACCAGTATACACTTGTAAGAGAAACCATCATATGAATATTAGTCATATTACCTCTATTTATTGAGAAAATAAAAAAAAATATACATAATAGATAATCACAAGGTCATGGTTAACATATCAACATTTTGAAACACAATAATGTATTTCAATAGACAAGGGTGACCCTAAGCAGGTATGAGATGAGAGATCGCACAAGTCCCCATTCTACTATTTGTTATAATTTATATGCTTAGGACCCATGTTTTATACTAATTTGTATAATTCAGCTTACACTAGACCTTATTAATTTTTATAAATTTTAGGACCGGCGTGTCAATAGGTAATACACAACTATTATATTTTGATGGTTAATGCATTTGGATCATTATATGTATCACTTAAATTATGTCATCACAGATTTATTCATATCAAATATTGATAAATAAATTAATGATGATGAACATCAAAAGGTTTCTCGCCAATGTAATTTCCGGGCGGGTCGTACGAGCAGATGGCGAAAGTGTCACCATTCTTGCACCCGACGCGCGCGCACCCCAATCGTTCACTATCCCTCCACACCATCTGCGTGTAGTGGCCACACATTTGTCCGTTTTCACACGAGTTTCCAGCAGCATTGTAAAAACTCTTCTCGTCAGCCCACAACTTGACGGCGTCTGTCGCCTTCCAGCTATCACCGCCGCCCCAAAATATGTTCTCGCCATACGGACCATCAGAATGTACCAACCCGCAGTCGGAAGCCGCACGCTCATTTGCGTACTTACGCGCATATTCTTCTAATTTGTTGTCCCACACGAATGGCGGCTCCCCCGCCGCATCCCGGACCTTGTTGTGAGCGAGGAGGAACTCGTTCTTGTCCCATAAGTTTTGCGCTTTGTTGGTCACGCTGGTGACGGTAGATGACACGGTTTTGGCTGCTGCGGCTTTGACTTTTGCGGCCGCGGCTTTGGCGGCTCCGACAATGTCAAAGGCTGCGGTGGTGGTGGTTGTGAGGTGAAATAAGAGGATTGAGGCTATGAGAAGGTGGAGTTTGTAGTTTGAGGTGGCCATTGATTTGTGCACGCGCGCATACTCCTACGCGCGTACAATAGAGAGATTCTGGCAATCGATTGAAACATGTATTTGAAGGGTCTTGCATGTTATAAATAGCAAAAATTCATTGGCTGCCATTAAACGTTTTTTTTTTTGCCAAATATTTTTTTTTTTGGCTGCCATTAAACGTTGCTTTACCACTAAATTTGAACCATTTTGTTTCTATATTGAGAGGGGAAAGACAACCGTAGATTGGGTAGAAATTTATTAATAAATAGGTCTTGCATGTTATAAAGATCTGATCAAATGTTTAGTGTTTTAACGATTGGGGACTGTTTGAATACTTAATAGTGCCAATTAATTTTTGTATAACATTCAAATGTTAAAAATAACTAATTAATTACTTAGTTAGATTAAATATATTTCTTTACCGTGAGAGTTTTATTTCTCATATAAATTATGGTTATTTAGAGTCTGATACCCACTAATTTTTTTGTTATTAAGTCCTCCTTATTTTCGTTATTTTCATTTGTGAGATTTGGCTCCAAAATGGTCCAACTCAATGTCAAAGATTTAATATAGATCAAACCCAAAATATGGGAATTGTTGATATTTTGTGTCATTTTATCTTACTTGTTTTTGTCTCCTGTATTCTAAAGAGAGATAATGCTGGCACTTTTCTGTATTATATCATAAGATTCATTTTAAAACTGAAGCCCGTAGCTAATTTTACGCCAGATTGTTAAGGGAAAAATGTGTATCAAGGGCAAAAGAAAACGTTAAGGGTCCGTTTGGTTCGTGGTGAAATATTTTTTACTGCGTTAAAATAAAATTCATCTAGGTAAAATATGTGTTTGGTTGGGCATTTAACACGGTGAAATAAAATGAATATGGTGAAAAGTAAGGTGAAACTTTAACTATTTTAAACCATGGGTAAAGTAAATAATTTAACAGGTGAAAACAATGAAATTTATCTTATTACCAAAGTAACCTTTCTTATTTCCACTTACAATTATCACACATTCATTTCTCCCTCTCAATTAATACGATCATCAAATATTCATTTAAAAAAAATATTTTTTTTCTAAATTTCATTTTTTATTTTAAAAAATTAAAAAAAATTAAATAATTTAAATAATTAAAAATTAAAATAAAAAATAAAAAATAAAAAATAGAATAGCTATTCCTACACCCTCTATGTCTTTCCCCACACCCTTTTTAATATTTAAATACTAAAAGATCAAAAGACCCTCTATGCAAATATGATTTGAGCAAATATAATCTTTTGCCCAAAAATCTATTATTTAAAAAAAAAGGTAATATTAAGAAAAAAATAAAAAATAATATTTTGAAAATAAAAATCCTAATATTCTAGAAAATTAAAATTTTAATATTCTGAAAATATAAAAATTATAAAAGTTATTTTTTCATTTAAAAAATATTATGTTATTTATAAAAAAACATATTACTTTTTATTTAAATGGACGTTGATAAAAAAACTATTTCGTTATTTATTTTAAAAAATGGACATTCTTTTTATCATTTCTAGTTAAAAAACTGTTTCTTTTATTTATTTAAAAAAATTGTTTCGTTATTTATTTTTTCAGTTAAAAACTATTTTTTTTCTATTTTAAAAATAATCTTTTTACTATACAAAAAAATGGTCCGCGTCAGCGGTATGTATAGGTAGTTCGACCACTTATACATACGGTTGGCGCGGACCAACATATTAGACAAAAATGCTCCGCGCTCGCGGTATGTATAGGTGGGCAGACCGCCTATACATACCGCTGCCGCAGATAATATTTTTTAAAAATAGTAAAAAGATTATTTTTAATATAGTAAAAAAAAACGGTTTTTAACCAAAAATAAATTTGTAAATAAAAAATAAAACACTTTTTAAGAAAAATAAATTTTACGTTTTATATACAGTTTTTTAATAAAACAAATAGATAAGATTTTACGTTTTATAAACAGTTTTTTTTATTATTACTTATAAAAACAATTTTTTTTATTGAAAATATAATTTTTTTGTTTTTATCAAATGTAATTATTTTAGTTGGAGGTGAAAAATTGGACATTTTTCTTTTATAAATTTAAGGGCGCAATTGTCATTTATTATTCAAAGGGTGTAGGGGAACATATAGAGGGTGTGAGAATATCTATTCCCATAAAAAAAATAAAAAAAATGAATATTTGTTTGGTGCATGGTAATGTGTTGGGAATTTAATTACTAATTGGGACGGTTTCATAGTTGGGAACTATTTTTTTTAATTCTTTTAATTGGAACACTTTTTTTTATAGTTGGGACTTTTTTTTTAATTGGGATTGCTTTTTTTTCAATGTTGAAAACTTTTCTTTTATTTGGGACTGTTTTTTCATTGTTGAGAACTTTTTTTTTATTATGGACTACTGTTTTTATAGTTGACTCTTTTTTTTTTAACTGTGATTTTTTTTTTTACAAATTACAGCTTTTTTTCATTGTTGGAATTTTTTTTTTTAAATTGGGACTGTTTTCTTTTTTAATAAGAACTTTATTTTTAATTGGTATTGTTTTTTTACATATTTGTCTTGCGTAGCGAAATATGACTAGTTGTGTGTGTGGGGGGTGATTATGTCAAATTTTAGTTTGGGGTAAATGCATATTTTTTAATGGCCATTGACACTTGTGTGATGAAAATCAAAATAGTTATATGCATTTGAAGTATGTGGGTAATATGGTCATTTTATTTTTTCACCATATTAATCTTGACCATCCAAACAACAAATGGTGAAAAAGTTAAAATTTTCACCTAGTGAAAACTCGACCATCCAAACGGAGATGGTGAAAACAAAATCACCGCACTAATAATTCACCTTTTACTTTTAACACGGTGAAAAGTATTTCACCACGAACCAAACGGACCCTAAATGTAAAATAGGGCATGTATGAATAAATAAGAAGCATATCAATTTTCCACGCACGAATAATCTACCGAGTAAGAAGTTGTTGTCACGGTGGTCTAATTTTCAATTTAATTGCATACATCATGTTATGACTAGCTTTTAATCCTTAAATATGTTTTTTTTTTTTTTTTTGGTTGGGTGGGTGGGTGGGGTGGTGGAGGGGGTGGGTGTGTGGTGGTGGTGGTTACTGTTGGATAATATGAATGCAAATACAGAAATTGAACTCTTTATATATCACAATAATGTCAACTTCAATACAACAATGTCACTTCGGAATAGATACTAGAAAGCTTCAAGGCGTGATGTCACTTTCCTAAATACAATATTTGCCCCACACGAATAATTTCGGTATATAAACGGGAATCCGCAAATCCGTACTCAAGATACAATGAAGCAACTTGCACTCCCTGCAACTTGTATATTTGAAGACAGCGTTTGGATGCAGCAACGAAGAACAGTCAATCAAGTTCTTATTCTGTTTATGTGCACAAAACAGAATAAGATAATTTATATCTCCTGAAAATTATAAGAGAGTAATAGCAAGGGTTGGAAATTTCGGAGCTGGGTAATATCTGTTATATGTTCAAATTCGTTTTAGGCAGCCTTTATTTATAGATAATGAAAGGCTTTGTCTTCAAGAGTCATGACTGTTGGATTAACAGTCTTAATCAATTCCGAAATGGTATGACTGTTAATTACCAACAGTCTTAAGTCATTTCCGAACAGGTACAACTAATACCGAATCGGTTTTGCACGGGTCAACCAAAAAGTGACCGCCCCCGAGCCGGACGAATCCCGGCAACCCGCTACCACTGCGGACACGCGGCGTGCAAAGTGCAAAGTGCAAAGTGCGCCACACCCGCACCCGCTCGCGCGCGTGGGTCTCTTGAATAGCCTCTTAAATGCTAGATGAATTAACTTTTCATCTTCCATTTGTACTTATTAAGTGTACAAATTCTTAATATTTTTCCAATGTGGGACTCAAAGTTGCCCACTCCTTTTATAGCTTAGTGGTGACACTTAGCTTTGTACATTTTCCAATGTGGGACACTATCCCTTTTTATATTTGGGTTAGCTTCCCACCTCTTCCTCACACTTTCAATGTGGGACAAGCTCTTAAAGTTCTTACACCCAAAAACTCTTACTCACGTATTTTAAAAATCACCAACGGTTACAAAGAAGTCATTTATAATGAATTTTTTTAATCTGGTTTAAGTTATATATTTAAAGATAAGATGAAAACCTAGATATTTACTTGACCTAAATATTTACTAGACAACATTTGAATATGTATTACACCAACACTTTTGTTTCATGTCTTTTTACTTCAATGAGTTTATATTGTTTTGCTCCTGTATCTTGCTGGTGTAGGAAAACATATTACATGGAATGAAAAGTCGTATTTTACAGGTGAGGAAAAATAGGAAACCCCTATATTGTATTATACTTTTCCTTTTCGCATATGTTACCTTTTTAATGCATATTAAGTGATTATGTTTTTGGACGTTATTGGCATTTATTTTGTTGTTATTATAGAAAATGTATGGTGTATTGCAATTTTTATTTGCGTAGTGGGATAATTAAAATTAAAGTTAACCTTCGTTCAAATTAAAGATTAGTATTACCATTGCACTTACTTATACTTGTAGACGCTCTGGAGCATTAGTGCCCCATAATTATTATTTTGCATCTCTTACTTAAGATTGATTTTGTTTTAATAGTATAATAAAAATGTCTCTATTTTGTTTTCCCTTATTTACATTGGATGTGATCCTGTTGGAACACAGCTGTCCGCACAGCTGTTAACTTTTAAAGTGCAAAACTTTGAAAGTGCCTTTATCACAAGTCCCACATTGATGGGTTGCAAAAAATGGGATGAGTTAATATATCTTTTTTGTGACTCTAAAAGGTAAGTCCTTTGGGTATTAGATGTTTTGTGTGTATGGGTGGGGGACTTATTGGGCAAGTCACACACGCGCGCACGCGCCGCCGCCCGTCCGTCCCGGGTCGTGGGCTCATTAAGAAATAATTTTTTGGACAAATAAATTAACGGTTTTGGGCTTTAAAAATTAATTTTTAACGGTAATTAATTCCAGAAAAACGTGGGCCTTTTACTATTGATTTATTCCACCCACGTTTTCAGTTTTCTCTCCACGTTTTTGCCCACTAACGGTAATTTATTTTTTGCATAAAAAGAGGTTGAGACCTCCGATTTTCAATACAGTTCCAACACAAAAAAAAATTCTTTACAGTTCATCTTCCCCGTTGATACAGTTCCGAAATTTTTCTCCCAGAATAATTAATCTCATTTTACAGATTAATTATATTATTAGAATCGAGCAATTATACAGAATGGGTGTACACAGACCGGGTTGATTTTTGTGCTTTATCAATCCGTATTTTCTGATTTTGGAGGCTGTTTTATCCTGGAGGTGGCGGGGCTTCGAGACTGTCAGCACACTTTGGGCAGAGCCGCGAAACACCTTAAAGAGAGCGACATTATCCACGACTCAGCCGTGTTCTAGACTGTCCAGCTTGGGATTTCTTATATTTGTCTGTCCCAGATTTATTTGCTCCAAAAATTGGGTAATTTCGTTCCCTACTTGAATTCTGCATTTATTTAATTAATTGCTGCTGGAACAACAATTTTAAGGTGTTTAGGAAAATTCTGCCATGGACGAAATTAACTCAAGTAACCTTAATAAGCCTTTCAAATATGAAGGCACCCATTTTAAACGTTGGAGCAAAAAACTGCTATTTTATTTAACTACGAAAAAAGTCGCATCGTGTGTTCAATTTGACAAACCCGTAGTAAATAATCCACCTACTGTTGAGGAAAGCAAAACAATTAGAACTTGGGAGGAAAATGATTTTTTTTTGTAAGAACTATATTCTGAATGCTCTAAGTGACGAACTTTATGACTATTATGCCAATTATAAAACTGCGAAAGATGTTTGGGACGCACTTTTTAAAAAATATGACACGGAGGAGGCGGGTGCTAAAAAATATGCCGTCAGCCGTTATTTGAAATTTCAAATGACGGATGACAAATCTGTTGTTGCTCAAACCCATGATTTGCAAATGATTGCCCATGAAATTATTTCCGAGGGAATGACTTTAGATGAGCAATTTCAGGTGGCTGTAATAATTGATAAATTGCCTCCACTACCAAATATTGCGATGGTGGCGGAAACTGAGGTGGCGATTTGTAAAGCCTCATGCCGAACCCACTAGAAATGTCCTTGAACAACATGGTTGCCTCAAAGGCACCTCTTAAAAGAGTGATCGTGATCACCAAATGTAAAGCATCCACCTATGAAGGGGAAGATCTGTCTTGGGGTCGGTCTTATTGACCCTGACCCTGTCAACCTGACCTCTTGACCTTGGTGCTGCTGGACTCGTTGGCCACAGTGACCTTGGCCCTAATGACCCTACTAACTTTGTCCTTGACTACCCTGACAACGTTGGTCATCTGAACCTTGGAACCTCTTAGGGGGTTTCTCGTCCTATAATGGTCCCCTCTACTGTTATGAATCTCCCTTAACTCGAGATGGTTCAATGATCTCCCTAGTCTTCGGCCCTTGGCTGGTCCCATACTTCTCCTAATTAGGGGCCTTGTCTATCTGAAAATCATGGTGATCCTGACAATGAAGCGAAGCGGCGTCAAATCTCTAAAAAGATATTTCATTCTTGTATCAATATTATCTTATCAGTTTTATGTTAAATAATAACTACATATTACCTTCTGCAACTATGTTGCAAACCCAACACATCATTTTACATCCAATCTTACCTATCCTAAATCTTTTTATGAAGCATGTTGTCGTATTATTATATTTATTTCAATTATCTTTCCCTTTAGGTATTCTAGTATAATGTAAACATGCATATACTAACTGTATTCATGTGTCCCGACCAACTTTTTATAAATCAATCATATCGTATCCCCTTCCCATAATTATAGGCACATTCGATGTCTTAATGGTCCCCTTGATAAAACAATCACTTATCGATTTGTGTAATAAGATCCTATAAGTTATTCAAACCATTTCCAATTATATTTGAGTCGCGGATATACATATATAGTTATCTCATTTTATGTGAGCTTATGGCATTTCCATGATTAATCTATCATAACCATTGTTTAAGGAGAATTATGCTATCATGTCGGACTAAACAACCTTGTCCCTTTACCTGTCATATTTTAATATCGTACGTCTATGTAATAATAAATCACATACTATGTTAGCATATATTCCATCGATTTAATATCAACACATCATCCATCTTAATAGTATATTACCATGATAATATCAACACCTTTATTTTTATGGAATAAAAAAACACTACACAAAAATAGGCAATTTGTCACAGCCATTAGCAATGACAAATGATCTTTGTCACTGCTATTTACTGTCATGGTTTAGAGGGTGAGAAGAACTATTTGTCACTGCAGCAAACAGTGACAAATATTTTTTTGTCGCCCCTATGGGGTTAAAAATGATGACACCCATTACCCCGTCCATTTGTCACTATTGACAATAGTGCAAAACACCATATTTATCATTATTGACCACAATGACAAATTTGACATTCCAGAAATCCTGTAGACATAAAAATCTATTTAAAATTAAATTTAACATCAAGAATAATATCACAGAAGTCAAATGCCTCCATTAGGAACACTATATATAGTTAACTATTCTTTTTAAAATTCAAATCAACCCAATATATTCCCTCCAAAGTCACCTTTTATAAACGTCCAACATCCATTCGATATATATACAAAATCAATTAAGTCAACCTATCCTCTTCAAAAATCGTTCAACATCTTAACACTACCAATATATTCCTTCCAAACTCAACTAACTAAAATTAACCAATCCACATCAAATAGTTTCACAAAATATTTATATCCCCAAAGCTAACACCGCAAAAGCCGGCTAACCGCCACCACAATTAATCGCATCCATTTCTATGACACTGAAAAGCTCAATTTTGAACAAAATTGTAAATTTGGCTCGTCTTGCAAGCAACAAGAAAAGAAAATTTAGGGATGTTTTTCAACTAAAAAATCAGTCAACAAGAACATATAATAGTGATTAGAGCATTAGGCTACTGATATTTTCCTTTTGATATTCTAAGTTAAATTTTTTATAAAAAGTCAGAAAAATCCAGTGGAAACTACAATGTAACAAGTTCAACGTACTTTAGTACACTATCCATATACCCAAAATTCAACGTATGCAATTAAATTATTTACCTCTCTCGAGGTTGGTAAGGAACAAAATAAACTTCGTTTCCTTTTGCACTTTCTAAATCTTCTTGTGGTAAGTTCGAGATGATGTATTACGACAAAATTTAATTAAACCTACCCCTGTATCACATGTCAAATATCAAATAATTATATGTTCATGTCATTGTTCGAACTAACAATGAATTCATAATCATATAAATAGTCGAAGTCCAACATAAAATAACAATATAAGGAAACGAGTGACAATGTAATAATCTAGTAAAAGGCATCATGATTAGATAATACATTTAAAATATGTCGAATGTATCAACCTATCCTAGCCAAAGGATTTCATAAAATGAAGAATATGATTGGTGATCAGATAGTTTATTTAACTTATGAAGTCATGTTTTAGATTTTATAAAAAAATGGACAAAGTTAGCTTTATTTTTCAGATAATCCAAAATCACATAACCTGAATAATCAACAAAAAAAAAACTCAATATGTCATAAAATCTCAACAACAAGGCCCCACCCACGCATCCGATTACAATAAAAAATCAATTAAGCCCACTTCGGGCATCCGATTACAATAAAAAATCAATTTGCTTGACACCAATGAATATTCAGTGAAACAATATTTAATTTCTAAAATTACTTTAAACAATACCTTTACGTCACTTGTATATAGTTTTGCATTGAGGGCAAGACTGATTCCCATTCTTTTTCTCATATTCATAGCATGGTCTGCAAACTGGAAATGCACTGACATTGCAAGCTACAAATGGCCGGCCATCTACCGTCTTGCCAAAATTATAATCGACTGCCCCGGTTCTTCAATGACTTGGTTTGAACAATCAAATTTTACAATTCAGTAATCGAATAAAATAACTATAATGTATCATTATAACTAGACTAATATAAACCATAAATAGTAAAAAAAAATGATAAAATTTGATGTATATTGGTTAAAAATTTTGGATAAAATAATGATTGATGAAGTGATTCAGTATAGTGGTGTTTAGTGACCTATTAAGGCGCATAACCCCACAATTAGTAGATCTTCCAGGGATTTTTCCCTTTCATTAGCTTTCACCTCACCAATTCTCCTCATAGTTCAACAAGCAAATAAAAGAATGAGTTTTCAATCAATACCATAATTCCCTTTTCAGTTGCTGCTAGTGGAGGGGAGGAAATATTAAATAAAGAACTAATTACTTCTCTTTACACTAATAATTGAACTAATTTTTGAATGACTCATGATTTGGATATATAAGGAACAGAATGAACAACCTTGTATGACATCTAATAGTCACATCAAACAATTCTATCTTTTTTTTTTGGTATCCACGTGGTGTCCGGGTCTTAAGCGCACCTCGACTAATTCATGTTCGAGGTACGTGACTTTCACTGGTCAAGCATTATTTTGAGAGTGCCGGGGATCGAACTGGGGACCAAACCCAATCCACCCTCAAAACTGTTCCAGTGACAACCCTATACCACTGGACAAAGACGCTTAGTTATCAAACAATTCTATCGTTTTATACGCTACAAACTTAAAAGTTAAAAACCATCCTCTAAAGTCATGTCAAGGGGTAATCTATCAGGGCTATAGCTTTATTTGGATTCACAGGAAAGGTTCAACCTTAGTTTCATCATTTCATAAAAAATGAAAGATACAAGAGCAAAAATAAAATCACAGCCAAGTAATTTGTCATATCTAGGTCATTAAGTATCATGTTGACATCAGTGTTTATTCTTAAATAAGTAATAACATTGATTTACACGCGACAAACTTCAAAGATGATGTCAATTAGTAAGGAGTCTCCCATGCACAATTTCATATTTTATAGCCAAGAAAGGGTTTTCCACATAAATTCATATTTCTTTATCCTTAGTCAACCTTAGTTTCACCAAGGAATAAACAAATTCAAAGCACAACATCAGAAATGTCACACTAACATGTACAGAACTAGGTCAGTGCCAGCTGTAGAAGGATCTTCTTTTTATTTCTTGACATGGCGATCAGTTTGAAGTTGTTGAAGCTATTGTTCAACTGCAGTAAGGATGAAGTGCGGGTGCTTAACTAAGATCTGAGACAGAAATTGTCCAATTGGAGACTATATCTCAAACGGAGTAATCTGAGCATTCGACCCTGCCGAATCAGAAGACATGGATGCTCTTACTGCCATGTTTTTCCAATAACTCAAATCCCATTCTCCCATGATGCAACTTCAAGTATGAAATTGACCGTGATTGCCGCCATCCATTAACTCAAATTAAAAAAGAAAAAAAAGCAAAATCAAGAAGTTGAATTTGATTCAAGGGACTTTTGGAAAATGTCCGATCTAACTCAAAAGGTATAAAAATAGGACACTTTACATAATTTTATAAATTTAGTCTCGATACTAAAAACACCGTGAAAAATGACCAATATGTCATTTGACAATTCATACAAAAAAAAGACATCAAATTTTCAAAAGTCCATAACTTCAAATCTACAAATCCAAAATTCACAAAATTTATATATTTGAAATCTATTCGTCGAGATCTATCCAACATCACCCATATTTGATATTTTTTGAAAAAAAGTCGAAACCATAGTTGTCAAATCGCGAATCGTATCGTGAATCGTTTACCCCCCGAATCGCGAATCGTGAATCGAATCGTGAATCGTATCGGTCGAATCGGAACCAAACGATAAAAACGTAGTAAAACATATGTAAATGGAATTTAACACTATAGAATTGGTAATTAAGCGTAATATGACAAAAAACTAATCATAGCACATGATAATATACCAAAATATATCACTAAAATTAACCGTAGTACATGTTCTCATCCATTTTAAGCTTAAAAATGTAAAAAACAAAAATATTTCATAAAACAGCCTACATATTAATTTAAAACACCCTACATAAAACAAATATATATATATCATAAAGAGCCTATGTATTAATTTAATGTAAAAAAATCGCGAAACGAAACGAAAAAAAAAAAAAAAAAAAAAAAAAAAAAAAGTGAATCGGACCGAATCGTGAATCGGACCGAATCGGACCCGAATCGGAAGATTCGAATCGTGAATCGCCGATTCGGTCCGATTCTTTAGACATTTGCGATTCGAAGGTTGATTCGAATCGTTTTGGTACTGAATCGAATCGAATCGTCCGATTCGAATCGCGAATCGGACGATTTTGACAACTATGGTCGAAACCGATAAATTTACTATTTTACTAAAACCTCCATTTTTTCTGGCGACAAACCTTCTTCTCCGGCGCTAACAGTGGTGTCGCTGGCACGGACCAAAAAAATGAAAGAAATAAATGAAATGCGAGTGAAACGAGGAGAGAGAAACAATCTGATGAGAATTCTGGCGGTCTCCGGCGAGGATTTCGGCGTTCCAAAGAGAACTGCGGTGGGTGGGGTGGGGCGGTGTTATGTGTTTATTTTTATAATGAGTTTTAAATGAGTATGACTAAGGGTATACAGATAAATAACTTTTTAACTAAAACAAATGAAATTACATGTTTTGTATACTCTTAACTCTAAAGGGACCACACAAATAAATGTTATTGTACCAGAGGGACTAGATTTATAAACCTGAAAACTACTATCCTAAAAATCCAAATATAGAAAGGAACTTTACCGTAACTGATGATGTTGGAAACATCACCACCAGAGGAGGTATTGACAAGCTCAATCTAGCAATAACAATGGCAGCATAAGAGTGTATATGTATATTGTAGAAGGAGGTGATGAGAAGATGATGAACACTAGAATGTAAGTGGTTCGGTCAATCTGACCTACGTCCACTGTGAGTGTGTAAGTAGTATCACTAGAAGAAGGCACTGACGCCATATATACAATCTCTCAAGCTTTCTCTCTCCAAGAAAAAAACTTTTTTATGACATTTTTTAAGTGTCATAAAACACATTTTATGACACTTTATTTTATTAATAAAAAAGTCATAAATTTGGGTGTCATAATTGATACCCATAAAAAAGTGTCATATTAAGTAACAATTATATATGACGTTTTTTTTCTTCAAAAGTGTCATATTTGCTACAAAAAAGGTCATAATATAATATATAAGATGTCATATTTGATTTAAAAAACGTCATGATAAACAGTTTTCAAAATTTTAAAAAGGTCATATAAAAAATTTCATCACATGAGGATTTCATATAAACGATCATAAATTAAACATATAATAAATAAAATAATAACCAATATTAATGTCATAGTTGACAAATAAATCTGAACACATCAAAATTTACAATAACACAAAAACAGTCTAGAATTTTTTTGTATTTGAAGTAAGTACACCTAAAATGCACCAAATCAAGCCATTAGTCCATATAAAAAAATAGTGGGACACGAATAAATATACCCATCATCTAGATTAATTATCCACAAAAAAATAATGACCTACTACATGTATCATAGCTAGATCTACCCACTATGTACATCATTAAAAAAAAATCTCCAAAAAAATTTACATAAAAAATCACTCATAAATGCTCAAGTCTTTCTTTGGCTTTCGCGAAATTGTGTCGGCTCCTCAAAAGCTCCAAATCATATAATATAAGCCTGAATGAGCTTCCATCATGGACTTGCTTCTTCAAAGCGTCCTACAATAAAGCAAATTATCAAGAGTATTGTTAAATCATATTCTTTTAAATCCTCTTATAAAGATTATATAAAAAATTATGTTTAGTTAACTTTTGAAAAAAACTCACAATTTTTTCACCAACTTCCTTGGTTGCATTGTCTTGATATTCTCTATTTCTCGATTATCGAGCGATTATCCATATTAGAGACCTATCATGCTCATCAAATGCATCTCCATGTATCTTTTTTTCCCAATTATAAAATAAAATATAAGAAATTAAGCACACAACATAAAATCCCCACAATAAATTGATTATGGTTGTATACTCTACAAATAATACAAAAATTCAATCACATGCCTCTAATCTAGCAATGATACGCCTTTCACATGCCTCTAATTAAATGCCGCTGCATAAGTTCAAAACAACATATATAAATCTCTAGTGCAACGCAAAACACAACATATAAATTCCAGTTTTTCCAAAGTATTACGTTGTGCATAATGTAAGTCGAAAAGATTTTTTATATAATACAAATAATTATAAACAATTTTAAAAAATTGGGCAGAGTTTCCTCTGTTTACAGGATTATCCGCACTATTTAAGAAATAAATAAAAAACTTCAACAATATTCAAAGAGACCCAATTTGTCAAACATGAACTAAGAATGAAAACAAGAGTGAGATTGTCAAATTTGTATGAAAATTAAACTTACAAAGATAAGATTTTCTGAACAAGAAGGATGAGCCTTATGCCTCTGACTTGAATCCTCAATTCTTTCATATCAAGTTTGTTCCTACAATACATGAACATAAACATAGCTGAAGTGCAAGCAAATTTGACAATGCTTGAAGCTTTTTAAGAGAAGATAGAGTTGAAGGTAAATTTCATTTAAGGGTAAATATAAACAACTTCCTTTCTTAACTCTATAAAAATTAAACTTGCTTATTAATTAATCATATTACTGTAGATTGTATCATATTAGTGGCTCAATAGACTCTTATCTTTATCACTATATCATTTAGTATGCTCTTTAAGTCTCTACTATAACTTGAATGGGCTATTATAAATATGTTTTCATTTCGTATTTTCTCAAAAAAGTCTAAAGAACTTCACGGGCTAAAATTTTATAAATACATTAGCCCTTTGATGAAGGTGATAAATAATCATATAGATGGAAGTTATGCACGGTGTTCCAAACCAATTTCCCTAAATCCTTGATTTATCCCAGATTAGCTTGCTTAAGGTTTCAGTATTGTCAAATTTTAATAATCCAAACACTGACTACAATTGAATTCACTATATTTCTTCATTCTTTCCAACTATTTAATTATTTGACTCTTCTTTTGTTGTTTCCCCCTTCAAATGCAACATCTAGTATGGGCAAAAAATCTACTGATTGATTAGAGTATTCAAACAACATACATTTAGGCGATTGAGAAGAAGATTTGATTGAATAGTGAAGAAGATTTCTCTAGAATGTGGCTAAGAGATTCTTGGTATATAAGGAAATATCTAATGAGGATCTTTAAATGGTCTAAAGATTTCAGGCTAGATGTTGAAACTAGTATTGCTCCCATATGGATCACTTTCCTTCATCTGCCAATACTTTTTTCTCTAAACCGGCTTATACTCTATAGCCAAATTAATTGGAAAACCCCCTAAAACTTGATACCTCAACAGTGGAAATTAACAGACCAAGTTTAGCTAGAGTTTGTGTGGAACTGGATCTTACTAAGAAGATTTTGAGGAGAGAGTTGATAGGTTATTGGGATAATGGATTCTGGCTGGAGGTTCACGTGGAGAACATGCCACAATATTGCCTTTGTTGTTTCATGAAAGGCCATGTAGAGGAGAATTGTATGTTTTATCCTACAAGCAATGAAAGGGGATCAAAGAATGAAACAACTCAAAATGTTGTGAAGCCATAAACCAATTAGGAAAAAAAGGCAACTGAATATCACATGAAGAATAAGGTGTTGGAAATTGAAGAAGTGACCAAATTGACAAGAAGAAGTAAGATTACCAAATAATTATTAAAGATAACCAAAACCTGCAGCCTATCCAATCAAAGAAAGTGTTTATGAGAGTTAATGAGGAGCAGGAACCTGATTGTGAGCAGTTTGTTGATATATATGATAATTATAATGAAGAGGAAGTAGAAGAAGGTGTAATTTTGGAAGACATAGGGCAATCTACAAGTCAGTAACTAGTGTGATTAGAGGCAAATCAGTGGAGGGTTAAAAAGAAAAAAAGAAAAGAAGATACACGATTTCGTAGACAAGATCAAGTCTCAAGAACTAGCAGCTGAAGATCCAATCATAGTGGATAAAGGCTCACTTTCTCCAAGAGGTACAGAGCTTCCAGAATCAAAATCAAGCTTTGCAGAAAATGTATTTATTTGATGGTGAAGATGATTATGATTTTCAAGTTCCTTCAATTGAGGAATTGATCATATTTTTAACAACAGTGGCACAAAAGATCCGTAAGATCAGGGATAAGAATGAGGAGATGCCTAGAAATTTAAAGACTCCTATCAGTAGTGAAAGAGGAGTTAAGCTATAGAAAAAATAAGATCCTATGTACATTAGGCTCACAAGAACTCTTACAAGAGGTATTAGACATTCTCAAAACCCCAATTATCAATGTTAAACTTTATAGTTTGGAATATTAGGGGTGCTAGCAAGAAATCAGCAAACAAAAGATTTAAGAAATTATGCAGAATTCATAAAGTCCCATTATTAGCTTTATTAGAGCCCGAGGTTCAAATGAATAAGTTGAATTTTTTTAAATTGCAGTGGGGATTAGATGGTGGGAGCAGTAACTGTAATGGAAAAAATTGGCTCATGTGGAGATTTAATTTATAATTTCAAGTAAAATTAATCGTGATCAAATGTTGGCAGTTATAATTAATCATCCATTTATGAAATCTCAGGTATGTGTGTTAGTAGTGTATGCTAAATGTTCCAAAATATAAAGGAGGTACCTATGGTATCAAATGATGGAAGTACCTAATGATATGGAAGCCATGCTTCACAATGTGACGGGGGATTTTAACATAGTGGCTAATCAAGATGAAAAGCTAAGAGGAAATGATGTTGATTATGCAGCAGTGAGTGAATTTACTCAGGCTATTCACAATAGTGGGCTTAAAGAATTGGGGTGTAAAGGCACTAGATATACTTGGTGTAATAATAGAGGTGATTCAGACCTAATTATGGCTAGACTTGATAGGTGTTTGTTCAACACTCAATGGGAGCGTGATTATCCCCTTTCCTCCCTTAAACACTTGAATACAACTCCATCTGGCCATTCTCCCCTTCTTCTGTCAGTTAACTCTCATGAAGATGAAGTGCATACATGGTTCAAATTTATGAATTTTTGGAGTACTCACCCAGATTTTATTAAGAACATTGCAAACTCTTGGTGTGTTAATACCTCTTTAATAGGTTTGTGGAACTTCTCAACTAAGCTCAAAATGCTTAAAGGACTTTTAAAATCTTGGAGCAAGGAAACATTTAAGAATGTCAACAAAGCAGTGGTGGACTTAGAAGATGAAATATTACAAATAGAGATCAATTATGAATTGATCAATTTTGATGAAAATAGAGAGGCATTGAATCCTAGAAGGGCTAAACTCCAATATTCTTTACAGATTGAGGAGATGTTTTGGAAGAAAAAGTCATCTCTCAGGTGGTTGTAGTTGGGTGACTCTAATAAAAAGTTCTTTCATGCCAGTACTAAAGTCAAATTCCAAAAACTCAAGATTAATGGGATAAAAGATGATAATGGGGTATAATTGAAGACAAGCAGGGGATAAAAAATCGAATTGTTTAGTTTTTGGAAAAATTAATTGATTTCAATGCAGCTTTCATTCCTAAAATGATCAATCTAGAGGCAAATTCAGAATTAGAAGACTTTGTTGGTGAGTAAGAAGTGTTGGTAGCAATTCTAAACTTGAGTGTATTCATTAACCAATAATTATAAAATGACTTCCGCCAACTATTTTTTGTCTCTGATAATGTTTATATGAGTTTATCAAATGTCGTATTTTGGCATTTTGATAATATGATTTTACAACTCCTAAAAATTTGAGAATTACGATTTATAGGCTTTAATCCTACTTTAAAAGTTTTAAAATGTGTGTAAACACCCCTCTTCATTTACTTAGAGAATTCACTTGGTTCATGTATAGTCCTACAGAGATGAATAACTACAATACTTGTGAATACATCGAATGTAACTTTTTTTCACATTGAGGGAAACCACTTATGTGATAATTCATTAAACTGCCACATTCGTCATAGGATACACGAAGGAATGAGTCACGCAGAGCATACCCAATTAGTCAGCTCCTTCACAACAACCTTGCTAACATCACGAACTGTAGTAAGAATAGCAAGATGAGAACCGATATGTGCACTGTTTGATGCATTTTAATATAAACCCTTGAAAACTTGTGACAGTAAGAGAATTCAAACTCAAAAAGTTGATTGACTTAATGAAAATTCAATATGAGATCGAAAGATAACACACCTTTTGAAACACAGCCAATGCCGCCTCGTCTCAGATTATACATCCGAGAATGATTACAGGAACCTCAGAAATAATTGCTTGGGCACAAGAATTAAATTATAAATTTCAACATACATACCAAGAGTAACAAAAAATAAATGAGAGCAGATAATTTTATGGGCAGACAAGGAGAAAGAGAGATAAAATAATATTGAAGGATAATGAATGAAATGAATTCTTTGTGTAGAATTTAAATTATCAAAGATATATACGTATAGAATATACTCCAGCTAACAAAGAGAAGGAATAGACAATGCCTGAATTTATGTTTCCTTAGCATCACTGGATACTGCAGTGTCAAGCTGAAATAATATTTAGAAACATGCTTAGCAAATCAAATGAAAGTAAATATAAAGCAAACACTATGTTCGTGTTTGTTTTCACGTGCACACGAATGTCCAATGATCATCATAATCCAATATGGATACAAGGCATACAAATGCATACATCGATTATCATTTTTATACTGTAAATTATAGGACTGGGAGAAGATGACAACCCTTGGCCATAAAAAACACTTGTAACAGAAGAAGTAACAGTAGAAGAACAAGATGAGCTATTCGAAACCTTTTTGAAATAATCTAATACATATCCAATGCATCGCCTATAGTCAATAAAGGTTCAACAGTGTTTCTTCCAAGGCGCTCAGAAGCATAAGGTAAAGTTAATGGTTGCGCAGAAGCCCCCGATTCCTACCAGCCAAATAAAGCACACGTCACTAACTAGAATTGATCTTGAACAGCATACATACAAAATTCCACTAGCTACTACATCAGAAGTTTCACTAAATGCAAGTAAGCACATGGATACAAAATTTCACTAACTTTTACATCATTAGAAGTTTCGACTTAATGCGACTCCGAGACTAACACCAAAGGAAATGGGGCAACAGTAGTATCATTTTCAAAGTTGTGTGGACCAATATCCTCCTCCATCCCAATATGAATTAAGAAACCACTGAAATATTATAACAGGAAAACAAAAGAAAGAAAACAAATATCATAAATAGTAACAAAAGAATTTAGAATATAAAACCATATATAATGAAGAAGGCACTTATGAGGTTTTGTTGAAGTAGATTCCATATCATCAGGGATAAGATCCAAAGAGTGAGCAACCACACCAACTCCTGTGTTTCCTAGGGTAGATGAGTAAATACTAGAGTTTAACTATCCGGATGCTAAACCATATCCCCTGGACAGGCCACCACTGACTGATGAAGCTGAAGAACCAACAAGAGCTGCATTTGAGCTCTAGGGAGATTTATTTTGTCAGGGTAACCGAACAAAATCCTGAAGGAAAAAAAGGATACATGATTAAACACTAACCATCCTAGTCAGCCTAAGTATTCGCGACAGAGGTTACCTCATAAACTCACTGCGGAGAATGTGATAAGTGGCCATTATCAATTGGTGACTAAATTCAACAATTTGATATTGGGCATTTAGCATTTCACATTTGGAAAATACAGAGTTATAAAGTTTAGCACGTTCAAATAATTACCAATGTGTAAATAATTACAACCTCAAATACATTATGAATGTCTTCAAAGTACACTTGTAGCAACTCAAAAAATCCATAACACTAAACAATCCCTCAATTACTTTATTCTCACAGCTAATTTACATAATACTAAGAGACAAATAGAGTAGCTGGTATAAGGGAGACTCGAAAGAGATGCACGAGAGAGAGAGATTCTTAGTATCATCACCAATGAAAGTATGGTATACAAAATAAATAGAAAACTACAAAAAAAATACAGGGCTTATATCGTAAGTCCTAATCTAAAAAATAAAAGAAATTTTTATACATGTCGGCCAATTATTTAGATAGGAAAAAGTGATTAAACATAAAGTGTAAACAAAGAGGAATCTCAATAGAACATCAACATAAAAAGAAAATTGGACATAATTCACTATAGGCTACACAAAACATTGACAAATTCAACCAACTATACGTGTAAAAGAAAGTAAATAGTGTTAAATTTGAAAACTGAGTTTATATATAAAAAAATCACATGCGCGTGTTTAAATACAAAATCAGTTTTCGTTTCTGAAATACAACTTATAAAAGAATTTATTCATCTTCCTCTAGTTGATACTTAATGATAAGAATAAACATGAACATGCTGATGAAAATATTAGACACATGAGAGGCCAAATTCACCGACATGAAGATGCTTGAACCTTTATCATTTAATAGCTAAATAATTACCAACACATGAACTTATACTTATCATGCCACTAAGAGTCAAAGGCTATAACAACTTTTAAGTTCTAGGTTGGTTATAAGAACCTATTTGGAATATACAAATTATAGTTTGTTTTGAGTTTTTGCCCCTTAACGCCCACTTTAACCCCAAATGAGCCTATACTAGTTAATTTTCGCAATCGAGAGACCGATGAGAATGAGGTTACTTCCCACTAGTAACTTTTGTGCCCCACGGGGTGTCCGTGCCTCTCTCCAGACCACTCGATCGCTATTTTGAGCTTTTGCCTCTTAACACTCACTTTTAACCCCAAAATGATCCTATACTAGTTAATGTTGACAACCGGGAGCCCAGACAGGATGCGATAACTTCCTATGGGGTGTCTGTGCCTCTCCTTGAGCCACTTGGTCACTATTTTGAATTCCCCCTGACACCTACTTTTAACCCCAAAACGAGCATATACTAGTAAATTTTGACAACTGGGAGCCCGGTAAGGATGTGATCACTTATCACGAATTACGTTTATGCCCCATGGGGTGTTTGTGCATCTCTTCGAGCCATTCAATTACTATTTTGAGTTTTCGCCTCTTAACGCTCACTTTTATCCCCAAAGCAAGCTCATACTCCCATAGAGGATATGGTCACTTCCCACAGCTTACTTCTCTGTCCCATGGGGTGTCCGTGCCTCTCCCAGGGTCATTTGGTTACTGTTTTGAATCCCCCCTTTAACTCCCATTTTTAACCCCAAAACGAGCTTATACTAGTAAATTTCAAAAATCGGGCGCCCGGAGGACGCAGTCACTTACCAAGGGTTACTTTAAACCCAATAGTGTATCTATGCCACTTAATGCCAATTTTAATTGCGAAACGAGTCTACACTAGTTAATTTCGGCAATCAAGAGCCCATTGAGAACACGATCACTTCCCACGAGTTACTTTTGTGCCCCATGGGGTGTCTGTTCCACTCCTCGGCCACTCAATCGTTGTTTTTAGTTTTCGCCCCTTAATTACCACTTTTAACCATAAAACGAACCTATATTAGTTAATTTCAGTAACCTGGAGCCCGAATAGGACGCACTCACTTCCCACAGGTTATTTGTATGCCCTATGGGGTGTCTGTGTCACTCCCTGGGCCACTTGGTCATTCGTTTGAATTCCTCCACCCCTTAACGCTCACTTTGGACCCCAAAACGAGCCTATACTAGTTAATTTCTGCAACCAGGAGCCCCTGAGAACGCGGTCACCTCCCGTTGGTTACTATTGTGTGCCATGGGGTGTTCGTGCCTCTCTCCATGCCACTCGATCGCTGGAGTTAAGATTTAGAGTGTATTCCTACAGTTAAAAAATTTATTAGTTACTTTAAAATGCAAAAGAAAACTAGAAAAATAAAATCATTACTTCCAATTACTATCAATAGTACATAAATCTTCTAAGGAACTACTCCAAAAAATTAGTTACAACTTACAACAATATATGATTGAGGGGAAGAGAGAATGAGTTAATGACAGAAAAAGAGTGAGAGAGTGAGTTAGCTCATCTAATAAATTACTTAGCAGCAGACCAAATGATAACTCTCATACTCAACCATAAAAACTCTCTTCTTTAGTAGCATATCACCAACACCAATGAATAATTCACATTAAGACTAAAACAACAACTTGACACTATAAGAAAATGAATAATATAGCATTGAGAACATAAATTCTTCATATACCACCTCCCAATTAGCAAATTGTGGCTCACACAAACCCAAAACATCTTCATAAAGCCAAAGAAAGTAGTTGTACTACAAAACAAACCAATTTGTTCTAAATTATATTTAAAATTATAATTTTAATATTTAAAATGTCATAAAAAATAATACTAATCTGTATGAAATTACATTTTATATTAGAAACGTCAAATTAATAATAGCATTAACCTTTATATGACATTTTCCACAACTTCGTAAACACGCTTTTGTGATGCCAATTCAGTAAGAATTTCATCGAACTCATAGGTATCGGAGTCCCAGTTATTTTCTCGAAGTTTCAACCTCTTCAGCTGGAAAAGGAGGGGAAAAACAAGATTAGAAAATATAATCAAGCTTGGAAAAGGAGGGGAAAAACAAAATTTTAATCAAGCATTGAAATTTTAAAAATATTTTCCAAGAAGTAATCAACATGGAAGATGAGTTACTAATCAAAGAAGAATCCTACCAACAAAATCCATCTGAAGAGAATATTCTATTTTATAAGAAACCAAGGCCAAACTTAATTGGGCTATTAAATGTGAAAAGCAATTATGGAGCCAAAAAGCCAGGATAAAATGGATAAAAGGGGACTGAACACTAAATAATTTCATGTAGTAGTCAACAACTCTAAAAGAAAACTTCTAATCCTCAAAATAAAAAATAATAAGGGTGATTGGGAGGATTAAAGTGAGAAAATAAATGAAGTCTTTATTACCTATTTTAAAAATGTGCTTACTGAAGACGGCACAGAAGACCTCAAGTATATGTTGGATTCTATTCCAAATCTTGTTTCATATGAAATGAATATAGATCTCACAAGAATCTCTGAAGAGGATTAAATTCAAGCTACTATAAACTCTCTTAAGGTTGACAGTGTAGCAGGGCCTGATGGTTTCAATGGTATATTTTATATAAACTGTTGGACCATAATTAAAAAAAGAGCTTATTGAGGCAATCCAGGCCTTCTTTCTGGGCAAAGATATCCCCAAAAGCTGGGGAGCCACTAACATATGCTTAATCCCTAAAACTTACAATCCAAAACATTATAAAGATTACATACCAACAAGTCTGTGTAATTTTAGTAATAAATGATAAGTAAGGATTTCAGACCATTACGTGTGAATAATGCAATTTATTCAATCCCCCCCATCATATGCAGACTCTCACCTATATTTTTTAGCAACACATAAGGAGTGTTTACGACAAAATGCGTAGTTTTTCACATAAAAATAGTTTGAGGTTTCTTGCAACACTCATAGTTCACAGCGTTCTTTCGGACATTACCTTACTAGTATAAAATATAATAAGCAGTCAAAAAATGATACTCTGCAGTGCTAAATAAAACAAGGTAGCCTTGTTAAGATAGACTGGATGACAAAGAAAATAAATAGAGACAGAGTCATTTGAAAGACAAAAAAACATTCAAACTAACCAGACGGACAATACGACAATCATGTTTTCCTGATGATCAGACATTGCGCCATATGCGGCACTACGAGAATCACCCTGTTAGCATACATTCTTCTTGAAATAAACAAAATCGCTTTCATACCCTTCCAATATAGCCAACCTATTACTCTGGATGACATTAGTATGTTCCTCTGAGGAGAAATTTATTATTGTTAATACAATAAGTATATTTAGAGAACAATAGTTCCGTTCATCCCAAAAGTGAATCTCCCTAAACTAAAGAAATAATTGAAGGAGGGCGTCTTACTTTCAGTTCTGGATTTATTTCTTAAAATGAGTGCTCATTAGAATATTAGATAGATTGACATTATCGATACCAAAAGTACATTTCACAAATACAAAAATGTTGATGCATTTATTTGCATTGAAAAACTATGGGAAAATATTAAAATTGCAAGTTCATTAATTTTTCAAATTGGAATTCAATTTTGCATTGTAGTGGGGGTGGGGGTGGGGGGAAGCCGACCTCAATAACCAGCAATAGTTATGCCAAAATAGTCTCCATATTTTGAATGCATATGCATCACCTGCAAACAAAAACACAATGATTAGAATACAAGAACCTTAATTAAAAACCAAACAAAACAACTTTACAATAATTTAAGTAGATAAGACAAGCTATCTTTCTTTTGTCATTCTCCACCTCCAGCTCAAATCAGATGAGATGGTAATAAAGATTTAGATCATAATTCATCACATTGGGTATTAATTTATAGAGTATGAAATTAGAAAGAAAGTAAAGAAGCCGTCATTTAGCTAATCAACGTATCAACAGGTAAAGTAGGCAAAACAAGCAGACAGTCAGTTTCCTTATCAAATCATATACTAATAATAGATCCAAAAGAAGAGGGAAATCAAATTGAAATGAGAATTGAGATTCAGATAAGAGAGGATGCTGAACAAACTAATAAATATTATAAAATTGAGGAATATACAAAATGTAGTACAACAACCTTAATTTAGTTAAACAAGTAAGATTAAGAGAGTTCGGAGAAGATAAGTTGAACACGGAGAAAAAGGAGAATTGGGATTCAAATATAGACTAATTAACAAATAAGAATGTAGCAGTTAATCAACCTTAATTTAACTATACATTAGAGATTCTGTGTAAATTTGAAATTAACAATATAGTAAATTAGCCTTAATTTACCTTAAGCATATAAGATCGTGATATCCAAAGTAGAAACGAACATTAACGTGGATAAAATGAATATGACATTCATATTCGAGTAATGAGAATGTAGTGGTAGTAAATTAGCCTTAATTCAGCTCGAGCAATTAAATTACGAGATTCCAAATTATAATTGAACATCAACACATACAAATCAACCAATGAATATCAAATTCAAAAATAAAAATATATTAATAAATTAGCCTTTATTATTAAATGAGAATTCAGATTGAGATCCGAACAAATTGATAAATAAATATCAAAATTTGAAAATCAAAATGTGCTAGTATATTAACCTCAATTCAACTAAAGTAATTAACATTATGAGATAATATAAAAATTGAGATCAAGATCCAAACAAACTAACAAAACAACAATACTTCATGGCATCCCTCACCTAATATTACAAGTTTCTACTCTTTATCCATCAATGGTTTACTAAGTTCATCTCAAGGATATTATACTACTCGTTCATACCTTGGCTACTGTCAAATCTGCAGAATTTAGGGTCATACTGCCAAAAAAAGTTACTCCTTTCGCCTAGTACCAGTTCAACTTTCCAACATCAGTGCATCAATGAATAATCCTTCTTCACTCTGGAAACTAAGAGCACATTATGCTACTAACACTCCCACCAATCCATCGCGACTCTTGGAAAGTGGTTCTTCCCACCATGTTACCTCTGACTTAAGAAATCTCCCATTGTGTGCCCCTTACAATGGTGGTGATGACATTATGATCGGAGATGGCTCATTTCTCACCCTGAAACTTAACATGGGGAAAATAACAAACAAGGACATTAAATTTTGACAAAAGAAAGTAGGTAAATATTTCGATTAGACCTTAGTTTTGTGAAATCAATTCATCGTGGCTCTCGAAAAAGGGAACGGAAAGAGAAAAAATCTTGATATTCTTATTGTTCTAACCAATCATATGATAATGCCACTATAAACCTCTTATGATGATGGTCTAACTAAATTAACTCGTTAATTAGACTAAAACAATACACTGACTCCCAAATCAATTCATAATATCAGCTTTAGAGGTCCAAATACCCCCTTTCATAGCTTATTTGAAGGAATAAAATCACTAGTTGCAGATGTAACTCAACATAACTACAAGTGTTTGGCTTGGGGTCCATTCCCGAAAATTCAATAGAAAAATGCAAAAGAAGATCATATACTATATATAATATTGGCATTATGGAACTATAACATAAGTCACTGAGCTCTACCAGATTCTTGGAAAGTGGAATTTCAAGAAATGTGAAATCAATCATGCTTATCAATTACAAAAAGCATTTTAGTAATCAAGTGAACCAAGAAGAAAAATAATTAAGGTATTTCTTATACTTTATAATTTACCAGTATAAGACACTAAACAAAACTTTAAATTCAAGTGGGCTATGGTAACATAGAATCCTTTTGTTAATGAAAATAAGGAATTATTTTATTCTTTTCGGTAAAATAAAAATAGAACACACTTTTAAAGTACATAAAATTTCAGTGGTTAAAAATGACACCAACACTTTTTCACTATTTGACCCAAATATAAAGATCTTTTATATAAAGAAAATTAGAAACAATTGATCAAACCCTTTTTTGATTCTTTCATTAGTTATTAAAACAAAAACTAAATACATAAATCATTTGCCTAACCCTCATAAACAGAACCAAATCCGTTGATGTGAGTATACTGTCCTCCGATTTAATTTATCTTATTATTATATATACATGAATTTCAAGATAATTTGTGTTACACCTGATCTGTGAATTCCAATATATATATATATATATATATATATATATATATATATATATATATATATATATATATATATATATATATATATATATATATATATATATATATATATAGAGAGAGAGAGAGAGAGAGAGAGAGAGACCTGCTATAGACGAGTCAGTGTGAGAGAGAGGAGAGAGAGAAAAGTGACATACCTATGTGAGAGACAGAGACTGCGTGAGAGAGACGAGCGAGAGAGAGAGAGGGAGACCTGATTGACTGAGAGGGGAAAGAGAGCGGGAGACGAAATTGCCTTCTAAACTTTGACAGGAGAAAAAGCCCGCTCCTAAATTTTTAGGAGTGATAGAAAATGTCATAAGAGGTACAATTAGTTAAAAATTCTTAATAAAGGCCATATTATCTATAATTAAATATGATCTTTATATTTAAAGTGTAATGAAAAAATATCACTAATATATATAAAATGATGTTTTATATCAAAGATGTCATATTAATAACAATATTAATCTTTAAATGACATTTTTATAATAAATGTCTTTAAATTAATTTTTTAAGTGTCATTAAAAGGTGTTTTTCTTGTAGTGACTGTGTAAACTAACAGAGTTTCAGCTAGGGTTGCAATTATGGATCCCTTTACAAGGTAGAGGATGACTGTTGATACCAAATTTAATCTGCTGACGTGGACCAATAATAAGAAGACACGTGTCAATCTACATGGCACAATAACAACGAGGAAGTTTATTTCCCCCGACCAAGTCATGTTCGCTCCGAGCAACAAGGATACCCCGAGGAACCACAACACTCCGAGGAACTCCAGCGCTCCGATGAACTCCTGAACGATGAGCAACAAAGGCGGTTCGAGCTGCATCTCGACCACAACATTGATTACCAGATAAACCAACAGTTCAAAACTGTTCATTAACTGCTTATCATCTTGACGCACACGCTTGAAGAACATTAAATGAGTTACCCTTTCATATGTATATCATTTAATGTATCACCCTTTCAGATGATAGCCTCAAGGACCTTTCATATGTATATCATTTAATGTACCACCCTTTCATATGTAAGCCTCAGGGCTATAAATACATTGTATCTCCCTCATTCAAAGGGACGGGAATTTCTTGAGAGAATTTGTAATCAAGAATTCCACAAACACTCAGCAATAACATAACAGTGGACGTAGGCTTTATTCTTAGCCGAACCACTTTAAAAATCTTTGTCTTATTTATTTATCTGTGATTGAATAATTAGAGCGATCTAGTTTTTTACATCAACAGATTGACGCCGTCTGTGGGAAACGACTGTTACTATCGTTTTTCATCAAAAATCAGTTATCATCAATGGCGGATAATCCAGAATCCAGTAATCGAAACACTGGCAATGCTGGAAATCCTCCAAATCCATCTGCACCTCCAGATCTGGCTGGAATTATGACGAATTTGGCTCAAGGACAAACCGCCATGCAAGAAACCATGCGACAACTCATACAAACTCTTCACGGCGTTGCACCTGCACGTTCAGGACAGCAAAGTGGTCATAGGCAAACTTATTCACGATCCAGGCGTACAGAAATGTGTCGTAATGAGGAATTCGACGATTTCTCTTATCAACCTGGGCAAACTTCATCAATACGGGCTACGGATACTGAGCAACGTGTTACTCTCTCTTCAGAGAGGACCAGTGCATTGGAAAGACTGAGCAGAGCATCTCCTTTCAGTCGATTACGACCGAGGAGGAATAAGAGTCCACCTAAAGCCATGTCGAGGAGTTTTCGACAACCATCAGATCTAAGAGAAGGATCAACACAATCACGACCAGTTGCTCGTCGAGATAGATCTCATGAAGCTACGTCAGAACAATCGATTGCTCGGACTAATAGACCCGAGGAAGGAAATGATGCGTGGAAAGGATCCATTCAGCGGTTGGAGGATAAATTGGGAGAAATGGCTAAGGTAAGGAACCCCCTACAACGAACTTTTGTTCAAGGGACACCTTTCGTACAGGCCATTGTGGATTTTCCTACACCGTCGAAGTTTAAAGCACCTGTGGTGACCCCCAAATATGATGGAAAGACAGATCCTGTTCTTCACATAGAACAATATCAAGCTTCTGTCGACATCTATGCTGTCCCCGACGAGATGAGATGCAGAGCATTCTCGAGAACCCTTACTGGATCTGCCCAGATATGGTACAACAATCTTCCTCGGGGTAACATTTCAACTTTCTTTCAGTTGGTCGAGTTGTTCATTGGCAATTTCTGTTTTGGAGCAAAGCCAGTAAAACGAGTAGCGCATTTGTTAAGTGTTAGACAAAAATCTGGTGAAAGTACTAGAGATTACATATCTCGTTTCAATAACGAGAAGCTGGAAGTCATAGATTATGAAGAAAGGACAGCAATCACCGCCTTGATGAGTGGGTTGTTGCCTAACAAGTTGTACTACACTTTGGCCAAAGACCCTCCTCGAACCATGTCAGACCTAATGAGAAAAGTGTCCCAGATTATGAATGCTGAGGAGGCCATGTATGCGAAGAAGAATATGGACACCAGAGAAACCAAAGTGGAAGATGATAAAGAGAAGAAGAAGAGTATCCAGCCCCGAGAAGAATCAAGCTACACAAGAGGAAATGAAGACCGAGCAAGAGAGAGATCTAGATCTCCTCGTCGGGCAGAAGAAAAACAATAAATGAAGAATGTGTGTTGATTTCACCGATCTCAACAAGGCAGTGGATGCTACTTCGGGACGCGAGCTGCTCATGGATAATTATTCTGGCTACAACCAGATCAAAATGAAACCTGAAGACAGGGAACGACATACCAGCAGCTGATGAACAAGGTTTTTGCTGAACAAATCAGTTGCAGTATGGAAGTCTATGTCGACGATATGCTGACAAAAAGCAAGAAAGCTACTGATCATCTAGTTGACTTATATCAGACCTTTGATCAACTGGATAAATTATCAAATGAAACTCAACCCGACGAAGTGCACATTTGGAGTACGAGAAGGAATGTTCCTCGGGTACATCATCAACCAACGAGACATTGAAGCAAATCCAGACAAAATCAAAGCCCTTTTAGGGTTGCGATCTCCAACGACGAAGGAAGAGGTGCAGAGATCAGATACCCAAAGCTGGAAAAATTGGCATTGGCATTAATTAAGGCAAGTAGAAGAATGAGGCCATGTTTCCAGGCCCATACCATGCATACCAACATGCCATTAAGACAAGCTGTAGCAGAGTTTACTGATATTAATACTCCCGAGAAACAAAAGTTGCTCGCTGATCAACCTGTGGATGTTACAGGATCAACAAAAAATACTCCTATGGTTAGGAGGTGACACTAGCGTGATCAACTACGGTTGGTAAGATAACTAGTGAACAGTTCGAAAGAACCAAAAAATACTCCTTTGGTTAGGAGGTGACACTAGCGTGATCAACTACGGTTGGTAAGATAACTAGTGGACAGTTCGAAAGAACCAAAAAATACTCCTTTGGTTAGGAGGTGACACTAGCGTGATCAACTACGGTTGGTAAGATAACTAGTGGACAGTTCGAAAGAACCAAAAAATATACTCCTTTGGTTAGGAGGCGTACACTGGCGTGATCAACCTCGGTTGGTAAAATAACTAGTGTACAAGATAGTTCGAAAGAACCTGATAGTTCAAACTCACGACCAACTTTAGTTGGTAAAAGGGCAAGAACAACATTCTTATAACGCCAATCTCGGTTGATTTATACTCTCAAATGCCAACTTATGTTGGTCGGGAGGTAAGATTATTACAAAAGTTCCTCAGAGAACAAAATATTCCAAACTGAACCAAGTATGGTTGGTCGGGGATAAAAACCCATTAACTGTATTTGGTCGACGAGGAGAAAATATTTCAAATTGAACCAAGTATGGCTGGTCGAGGATAAAAGCCCATCAATCATAGTTGGTCGACAAGCACAATATAACAACCTTGGTTGGTTGGTAAATTTTAAACATTTTTATTCATTATTTTATGAACAACCTTGATACTTGTAACTTTTTATTAAGTTGGTCGATGAACAACACTATTGTTATCTTTTTAACAGATACATAAGCACAAATATAAATTGTTTGATATGCACAAGATAGTAGCAGTACTAATTTGCGAACAAAAAATGAAAGTCTTTCATTAAATCCAAAAAACAAAATACATTGAGAATGAAAATGTATACTAACTATTACATTGAGATTCCTATTCTATTGGTTTCTTTTCCTTCTACTTTTGAAACAGGTTCCTCACCAGCGGGAGGATCATCTAAAATATAAGGAGAGTTTATGAAGTTAAGATCTTTCAACATTTTGATATTCATCACAGATGATCTGTCCGAGAATCACTTGCTCGTCTCCGAGAAAGCTCTTGCTCGTCCCTGAGAATCACTTGTTCGTCCCTGAGAAACTCTTGCTCGTCCCCGAGCAAAGGTAGAAGTCAAAATCAGCACCTATAGCACTGAGATCTTTGCTACTACTGTCTCGATGAATAATGAAGAAGAAGTTGTGTGAAAATGTTTCGAAGTCCACCACTAGCTTGGTACTAATCAGATTGAAGAGTTGGGTTCAAAAGCTAGTATGTTACTCGACAAAGTATTCAGAGGATAATAAATCAGAAGAATCAAGCACGTGAAGTTAGCACTCAGTTACTCGGCACAGGAGGCAGTTGGTCGGCTAACAAACTAATCAACATACTTGAAGATTATGATAAGCTACAAGCGGCATCATATGTCATCCAGAAGATAATGCACTTTATGTTGAACAAATCAAGAAGGTAGATCAAGAATTTCACGAGAACCGAGCAACACTGCAGAATAAATACTCCATCCTTTCAAGTAACCCATCAAGCAGGAAGCATTGGGGGCTTCTGTTGATACCAAATTTAATCTGCTGACGTGGACCAATAATAAGAAGACACGTGTCAATCTACATGGCACAATAACAACGAGGAAGTTTATTTCCCCCGACCAAGTCATGTTCGCTCCGAGCAACAAGGATACCCCGAGGAACCACAACACTCCGAGGAATTCCAGCGCTCCGATGAACTCCTGAACGACGAGCAACAAAGGCGGTTCGAGCTGCATCTCGACCACATCATTGATTGCCAGATAAACCAACAGTTCAAAACTGTTCATTAACTGCTTATCATCTTGACGCACACGCTTGAAGAACATTAAATGAGTTACCCTTTCATATGTATATCATTTAATGTATCACCCTTTCAGATGATAGCCTCAAGGACCTTTCATATGTATATCATTTAATGTACCACCCTTTCATATGTAAGCCTCAGGGCTATAAATACATTGTATCTCCCTCATTCAAAGGGACGGGAATTTCTTGAGAGAATTTGTAATCAAGAATTCCACAAACACTCAGCAATAACATAACAGTGGACGTAGGCTTTATTCCTAGCCGAACCACTTTAAAAATCTTTGTCTTATTTATTTATCTGTGATTGAATAATTAGAGCGATCTAGTTTTTTACATCAACAATGACCTCTATATATAGTGCTTGGAGGGTGTAATGTACCCCTCAAGCATGCAATGAGCATGTTCATGAAGATCGAACCAGTATAAGAATGACACCTCGCTAATCTTAAGTAAATAATGGTGACCTTAGTATTCCCTCACGTGAGAGGAATGATTCGGTCACAACTGATTTTGTCCACGCGTTACTAACCTTGCATGTGCTTATAAATGCTCGGCCCTGTGTCTCTGGCTGGTGCGACCCCGGCCTGGACAAATACAAGGTTGGTGGAGTCAGATGTAGTTGCCTTGTGTCCATGATGACCCCTGCTAGGAGGGCTGGCCGAGGTTAGGTATGATGTAGTTGTAACGTCAGCTGAGGCCGATAATGATGTTGGCTGTTGCTGGAGCCCATAAGACTCTGCTGACCTCGGCTGATGAAGAGCCGAGGTTGGTGTATGATATAGCTGTAACATCGATTGGGGACTCTGCTGACCTCGGCTGATGAAAATCAGAGGCTAGGGCCAACCTTATGAGAGTCGACCTTATTGATGGTTGTCACAAGTAACTATCCACCTCGGTTATGTGACTGGCCGAGGTTAGTTACTCTGAGTAAGAGGGTGCACTTTGGGCATATCAATCACCCCCTAGCCGTTAGTCTTCTATGTAATTAGATGACTGAGGGGTATGTAATTAAGGCCAAGGCTGGATTTCCCTGGGTACCAATATTCTCTTTCCATATGTCACTTACAGAAGTGATGAGCATGCTTATCAAGGCATGACGATTTTGATTTTCCCTTTGGGTTCCCTAGGGCAATGATGGGGCATTGGGACTCACGCCCCATCATTGCATTGGTTTAAAAGCCTTTCTCTTTCCTTCTTCTCTTTCTTCCCACATTCTTCATGCCTTAGCTTTTCTCTGCCACTACAACCTCCTCAAGACCTCCATTGTTGGCTTCCATTTAAAGGTGTCCTTTGCTTCTAAACATCTTCTCCTCTATTTGGAAATTAGTCAGGTATCATTTCCACCCTTCTTTTCCTTTTTTAGCCCTTATTTATCATTTCCAAAATTTCGGTGGGTTTTTGCATTTTTTGGCTAGTAGTTTCCACTAGTATCGGTGGTTGTGAGGTTAGGACATTAGTGGTTGAGTGAATTAGGGGCATTTGTGGGTAGCTCAGAGTTGTTTCAGCCAGAAACAACCCTCCTTTAGGTTTCCGGTGATAACCTGAACACCTTCTCCGACGACCTTTTTCTTGAATGTTCTTAATGTTCTTCATTTGAAAAACTTTCAAGTTCCTAGTTTGATCCTTGGTTTATATCGAACAAGTTATTTACCTGTTTGTGGTTTTGAGTCCAAGTGCAGTGTTATCTCACTTATGCTGAGACCCTTGTACGAACTCATAGAAGAGTTCCCATCTCTTCGTGAGAAGACCTTTGAGAAAATTAGGCAAATAGAGCTAGCCCAAGAGGAAGCTCGGAGGGCTGAGGCCTTCCCTCTCAGACCCATCTTTACTCCACCTATGAAGGTTATTTACCCTGATCCAGCCGAGCCTGCTGAACCTGTGTAGGTTCCTGTAGACCCAATACCAATATCTAAGTGTGCCTCGTCCTCCTTAGACCCTATGTCTGTAGACTCTTTTCAAGAGGCTATGGATTACTCTCCTAGGCAGGGTGAGGTACCCAAAGAAGCTGAGGTTTTGAGTCGTGCCTCGTCTCACCAAGGTTCTAGAACCTCACATAGGTCTTCTGATGTTGAAATCATACGGCCAAGCGTCTCCATTCCTCCAATCATTGATGCCATTCCTCTGTCGGCTGCTATCGGGGTCGAATTCTCTCAGAGGTTTTCTGGTGGTGTTCCTGCACCTGCCTTGACCGACGTTGCTGGGGATGGTGATGATGGTGAGGAAAGTGATATTGATACATTTGAGGCGACCGAGATTAAGATATCCGTCAGTGAGTATGACCTTCTTGCTTTTAGGCACCTGTATTCCATAAACCCTTCCATCAATCTTTAGGAAACCTCTAAGGGATGAGATGGCCTTTAACGACAGAGATGGAGAGATCTGCGTCTATGAGCAGATGTTCAAGTTGGGCTTCCGTCTTCCTATCCATCCTTCCATTATAACTATTCTTTCCCATATAAACCTAGACCCTTCCCAATTATCCCCTAATGCATGGAGGGTTATAATAGGGGACATCGTTCTTTGGAGGGCTGTTCACCACTCACACCTTCTAGTTAGGGTTTTCACCGGTTGTTATGTGCCCTCCTCTGCCAAAAATCATCCGACCTATTACCACTTCTTAGCTAGGAAATCAGAGAAGAAAATGCTATTGGTTACCCAAACTTTAAAGCATAACTGGAAACCTCGGTATTTCTTTAATTTCGGGGCATGGGAATTTGGTCCACATGAGGCTTCTGGAACGTCAGTTTCAAGGACCCCCCCTGAGATGGGGGAAGGTCTCCCTTGTTGCTAAAGCTGACCATAGACTTAGCCAGGACAACTGCCAAAAGGTTGAGGATCTTCGCAATCAGGTTGAGCAGGGTCATCTTGTAAAATATGAACATCTGATGACCCCCTATTACCTCTCTCAGATGGGCTTGGGGGTGGTCCTTTGATAGAACTTTGTAAGTCTAAATTTTTTATAAGTTATACCTCTTACTTTTTATATCTCTGACTTGCTAATTCAGATACTTATCTCTTGCAGAACGCCCTGAAGACATATCGGATGACCTTTGGGAAATGTCTATTCCAGGTCTAGTGAAGCTGATGCAAAAGAGAGGTGGTAAAAATGTGCCCCCTCCTACAATTAAGAAGAACGCCGGCACATCCTAGGCCGATGTTACCAAAAAGAGGAAGAGCACGACTGACCTGGATCATCTGAGGTCGGGAAAGACTCAGAAAGGGGATCGTTCCATTTCCATATCTACAGATGATGCCTTCCATGCTCATCTTGCTCAGCTGAAGATTAGTGATAGCCTCATTGTCCACAGTCTGAAGGCTACCGATGCTATCGGCACAATAATGACTGAAGAAGATAAGCGTTTCTTATGCTCTTTGGACGTCCCATTGCCGGACGAGTTTACTCTCCACAGAATAATTCAGGTATCAGTTTTTATTTATTTGCTCTCTTTTAAGTGTAACCTCGCCTTTTTTTTTATAAATTCTAGCTCTTGTTTATACGTTTGACCTTTTATTGTAGGGTGTTTTGTCCTTGCATCGTCTCATTGATTGGAATCTAAAGAAGATGCCCCTTATAGAGAAGGGTCAGGAAGCTGAGCAAGTTCAGGCCTCATTAAATGCCGAGGTTAAAAGGCTGAAGGGGGTCGTCAAGCAGAGGGACGAGGACATGTCTAAACTCAAGAGGGATCACGACAAAGTTCTGAAGGCTAAAGATGATGCCCTTTAGACTAAGGTGAATGCTGTAATCAAGGCTGCTTTAGAGGATGCTACAGAGAAGACCATTGAAGATTATAAGGTCTCTGATGAATTTATTAGTTTTGGCTTTGAATACCCTGAAAGAGGTATCAAAGCAACTAGCAAATGGGTAGCCACTAAAGAGAAAGAGTCAGAGAGCCTGACTGCTTCAGATTTTGAGGGTCTTGGCTTTGGTAACCCACAGTTTGCTTAGGCCTTATAAGAAGTTGAGGAAGCTGATGCTGCTCCGGCTGAGACTGCTCCCCTAGAGGTCACTGAGACTGAAAATGCTAATCCTCGGTATGATGGAGCTGAGGTGACAAACGTCGATCGTGAAGACACGACTGTAGATGCAGAGACTTAGGCCTTTTCATGTGAAGATGTTAATGAGTTGTAATTTTAGTTTCCTTTGTGTTATTTTTGTGAACTTCTGATGGCCTTTTGATGCCTCTTGTCTTGTAATCCATCTTTCATGATAATTGTTAGTTCTATCTTCTTTAGACTCTATTGCTTCATATGATGTTATGCTTGAATGTCTTACCTCTTAAACTCTCATCAAATTGATGATGTTAAAGGTATGAGATCATCATTTAATGATGTTTCACCTCATAAATTTCACCAAATTAATGATGTTAAAGCCCTGAGGTCATCATATAATGATGTTTCACCTCATACATTTCACCAAATTAATGATGTTAAAGGTCCGAGGTCATCATATAATGATGTTTCACCTCATAAATTTCACCAAATTAATGATGTTAAAGGTCTGAGGTCATCATATAATGATGTTTCACCTCATAAATTTCACCAAATTAATGATGTTAAAGGTCCGAGGTCACCATATAATGATGTTTCACCTCATATTTTCACCAAATAATGATGTTTAAGGTCCGAGGTCATCATATAATGATATTTTACCTCATAAATTTCACCAAATTAATGATGTTAATGGTTTGAGGTCACCATATAATGATGTTTCACCTCATAAATGTTCACCAAGTAATGATGTTAAAGGTCTGAGGTCATCATATAATGATGTTTCACCTCATAAATTTCACCAAATTAATGATGTTAAAGGTCTGAGGTCACCATAGAATGATGTTTCACCTCATAAATTTTCACCAAATAATGATGTTAAAGGTCTGAGGTCACCAAATTATGATATTTCAGTTCTCAAACTTTCACCAACTAATGATGTTTAAGGTCTGAGGTCACCAAATTATGATGTTTTAACTCATATTTCACCAAATTAATGATGTTAAAACATAATGCAACAAAGTATTGACACATAAATTGCTCTCTTTTCATTAACATCCTTTGTATAAAATGGTATATGTACTACAAAAGGATAAAAATAACTGCAACATCATATGTAATATTTCTTCAAGTGGTCGTCATTACAAGGGTTGGAGAAAGGTTTTCCTTCAAGATTTTCTAGCCGGTAGGTACCAGTCACAACCTCCTCAACTACTTTGTAAGGACCATGCTAGTTTGGATGGAGCTTATTTTCTTTTTACAACGTCTTCGTTAGGACTAGATCTCCCACAGCTATAGGCCTTAATTTCACCCTTTGATTGTAGCATTTCGCTGTTCTCTGCTGATATGCTGCTTGTCTTATCTCTGCATCATCTCTTCTTTCCTCGATCAAATCAAGATCAAGTCTTCTGTCTTCTCCATTCCTCTGAGGGTCATAGGTCTGAAATCTGTGAGAGGAAAGTCTTACTTCTTTAGGGATGACAACTTCTGAACCGTGTGCTAATATAAAATGAGTCTCTCCCATTGGTGTCATTGTGTCGTCCTGTGGGCCCATAACACAGCATATACCTCCTCTGTCTATCTCCCTTTAGCCTCTTCCAACCTCTTATTTATCCCATCAAGGATTGTTCGATTTGTGACCTCGATCTGACTGTTTGCCTGGGGTTGGCCAGGAGAAGAGAAAAACTACTTGATCCCTACTCTTTCATAGTATTTCTCTAAGGTGGGTTCCATTGTTTGAGATGAGTTTTTTTGGAGGACCATCCCTATAAATGATGTTCTTCTAGATGAATTAGAAGGTCTTCTTCTCAGTGATTTTGATCATTGGCTCAGCCTCTACCCATTTGGAGAAATAATCAATTGCCACGATCAAGAATGGATAATTATTTACAGCTCTTGGTAGGGGTCGTACCAAATCAATGCCCTATATTGCAAATGGCCAGAGTGAGCTGATTGACGTCATAGGTTGATGAGGGAGGGTAGAGAACCTCTGGCATTTATCACATTTGTTCACATATGCAGTTGTATTTTTGGCCAAGGTCGGCCACCAGTAACCCTGAGTGATTATCCATTTAGCTATTGGTTTTCCTCCTATGTGACTGGAGCAAGAGCCCTCATGTAAATCTTGCAAGATGTGTGAAACCTCTGAAGGGTGGACACATCTGAAGAGAGGGAGTTGGAACCCCTTCTTGTACAAGACTTCTCCCACAATTGAGAATTTGGCAGTTCTTAACCTCAACTTTCTCCTTTCTGACTTTGACTCTGGAAGGTCTCCCTCTCTAATGTATCTAATAAAGGGATCCATCCATGAGGCTCCCATATTCAAATTGAGGTAAGTTCTGGAAACCTCTTCTTCTTCAATGGTTAGTTTGAGCATAATTTCAACGGCTATTGTTCTTCTTATGTCTGTCCTTATTGCTGAGGCCAACCTTTCTAGTTCATCGGCTCGACTATTGTCTTGCCGAGGTATCCTCTTCATCTTCACTTCCTTAAAGCTTTCTAGCATCATTCTCACCTTTTTCAGGTATTTGGCCATCTTTTCATCTTTGGACTCATACACTCCCAGGACTTGGTTGACGACTAACCTTGAGTCATTGTGGACTAGGAGTTGGCCAACACTAATGGATTTTGCCAAGGATAGACCTTCTATTAATACCTCATACACTGACTCGTTTTTCGAAGCTTTAAAGTCAAACCTCAACGCATATTCAATATCGGTACCATCTGGTGCTGACATTATCAGCCCCGCTCCACTTCCATTTTCACAGGACAACCCATCAACGAAGAGGTTCCAAACATCTTCATTTGAAGATAATTTCCCCTCAGACAGGGTCCCTTGCTTGAAGATGTACCTGTCTTCCTCATTCTCAATAATTCTTTTTCTAGCTTGGCTTGACTTAACCTCATCCGGATCTTAGAAGATGTTTTTGTCTGGTTCATCTGCAGCCTTTTGACTATTATTAACCTCATCCTTTTCCCAGGTAAACTCGACTACAAAGTCTGTGAGTGTCTTCCCCTTGATGGTAACCCTAGGTTGATAAACAATGTCATACTCCCCCAACTCGATGGGCCAGGTCATCAGCCTGCCTGACTTCTCAGGCTTATGAAGGACCTATCTGAGTGGGGAGTCAGTCAGGATGACCATAGAGTGGGCTTGGAAGTATGGATTTATTTTCCTAGAAGCATGTATCAAAGCGTGGGCTAATTTTTCCATCCGAGGATATTTCTGTTCAGACCCTTGAAGAGCTTTACTATTGAAGTATACCGGCCTCTGCACTCCATCATCTTCTCTTACTATTACATCACTAATGGCTGACTCAGAGACAGCTAGATATACATATAATTTCTCCCCTAAAATGGGCCGATACAGGAGTAATGGGGATCCGAGGTAGGACTTGAACTCCTTAAAAGCTTTGTCATATTCCTCATCCCATTCAAAGGACTTTCTAAGCACTTTGAAAAAAGGAAGACACCTGTCTGTAGCTCTTGAGATGAACCTGTTAAGTGTAGTGACTCTTTCGGTTAACCTATGAACGTCTTTGATAGTTTTGGGTGTCTTCATTTCTAGCAAGGCCTTGATCTTATCAGGGTTAGCCTCTATTCTCCTCTGATTGATAATGAATCCCAAAAACTTTCCTGCTCCTACTCCGAAGACACATTTGGCTGGGTTGAGGTTCATTCGATACTTGCCCATGGTGTCAAATGTTCTTTCAAGGTCGGCCACATGAGTATCGGCCTTTAGACTCTTCGTCAACATGTTATCCACATACACTTCCATGGACTTGCCTATCTTATCCTCGAACATCTTATTTATAATATGTTGGTAAGTAGCCCGTGTATTCTTCAGCCCAAAGGGCATGACCTTATAGTAATAGGTCCCCTTGTCTGTGATGAATGCTGTCTTCTCTGAGTCTTTCGCAATCATGAAGATCTAATTATATCCTGATTATACCCGTTCTCCACCTGGGGTATCGACATCATAGGGAAGGTTACACCCAAGGCTTCCAACGGGCATGAATTCATCCTAATTGCCATTGATTACTTCACCAAATGGGTTAAAGCAGAGTCATAAGCAGTTCTAAACGCCAAGAAAGTGGCTAAATTCATCAGAAAGAACATCATCGGTCGATATGGGGTCCCACATGAACTAGTGTCAGATAACGGGTTACACTTTGAGGCAGAATTCATAAAAGTGGTCAATGAGTATGTGATTCAGAGACACAAATCTTCTCCCTACCGACCTCAGACCAATGGTGCGATCGAAGAAGCCAATAATAACCTCAAAGCCATCATCAGCAAGATGAAAAAAATCCATTAAGATTGGGCTGATCGAATCCCTTATGCCCTCTAGGGCTACCGAACCTTGATTTGAACTTCTACTGGGGCTACCCCTTACTCTCTAATCTATGGCATGGAAGTAGTCCTACCCATGGAGATGGAAATATCCTCGTTACACATTATGCTTGAAATCAAGTTCAGCGAAGAAGACTAGTACCAAATCCGTCTTGACGAGCTGACCCTCCTAGATAAAAGGAGACTGAAAGCGTTATATCACATATAAGGGTACTATCGCCGTATAATGCGATCATTCAATAAGAGAGTTAAGGACCGCGGTGTCCGAGAGGGGGACTTAGCCCTCAAAGAAGTAGTAGAGCCCATTTGGGACCCTAGAGGAAAATTCAAGTCCAATTGGAGCGGACCATAAATTATGAAGAAGATCTTGTCCAGTGGTGTCGCTATGCTCGCTGACCTAGATGGAGAAGAGATAGCTCATCCAGTCAACCCAAAACATCTCAAGAAGTTCTATCCCTAGTTCAAAATCTCAGCGCGCTACGACTCTTCTCATCTCCCTTCTATTCTAAAAACAAATCTTCATTTTCCTCTACCCAGAACTACGCGGGCCTGATCCTCTGCAAAAAAAAACATTTTCAGAATAATTAAAACCTTTAAAAAAAATCCCAGAGGTACGTAGGCATCTCATACATCTTGCATGAGCACAGTCCTTTCTTTTTCACAAAAAACTATTCTTTTCTTATCTCCGAGAACGACAGTTCATTCTAATATATACTTGAACAAAAGGATTATGCATGCCTTAGCGATCGGTATAGATAAATACAAAATTCATCAAAAGGCACAGCTGAATGATTAAAAACTTGTTTATTTCACTAATAAGAAGTTACAGTGCAATTACATAAGAAAAGGAACGAATAACTCCCTTCCCCCTACCTTCCTAAAAAGCCAAATAAATTCCCAAACTTATTACAAAATAAATTCCCCCGAGAGTCCTACCCAAAGCTACCAGAGGAGCTCGCTCTATCATCACCTACATCCCAGGGTCCCCAAGATTCCCCTGTTTGAATGGAGTGCCACGGACGCTCCATGGACTGATAAGCTCGAACTAGCCTCGAAATAACTACCACACCTCCCTCTATGGTATCAGATAAGGCAAGCCACCTTTGTCCAGTCTCCACCACCAATATCTTGCTGAATACTCTTCTTCACAACCACTTTATATAATCCCTAGGGATGTGCGAAACTCTCGTAACAGACTGAGAGGGACGGGTCCATGAACGTTAACTCTCCCACAAAGAGCCAAGCTTCATGCGTAGATGCTCTATCAGATCTTCTACCGGAAAGAAGTCTAGTGTCTAAGGTGGCATGATCTTCTCCCAGTCAAATTGGTACAGAAGCCGCCAAGGGAAATAGAAAGAGGTCTGTCTGAGACCAACGAGTCGAATGTACGGGTATTCCCCCAACTCTAGAATAGGCAACAAATGTCCCTACTAAGGCATTGACTAGCGCAGATTTAGAGCCCCATTCTCCACAAGCCAGTCCTCCCAGCTCTCAATATCCAGACCAACGCTGATGAAATGGCACGAAAATAAGTTAGGTACAACTGACAAAGGGTATTTCGGAGGAGTCACCAGGCAGAGTCTTTCAGATAACCACATGAACAACATCACAGGGCTCAGAAAGTCAGACCGAACTTCTCTCCAGGCATCCAGGCCATTTAAAGTCTCTGCCCATATCACCGCCACAGGATTGCGATAGTATGACATCCATGAAGTAATAACTGTAAGTTGTGGGTCCACCAGCGGTTCCCTAGTCACCAGCATCAATTTCAAAACCAAACCCAGAACAAAGGCTCCGGCATATCGAGCATCACCAACCTCCTGCAAATGCACAGACCGTAACACCGTCGGAAGGGAGATCATTCCTCCAGTAACCAAATATCTACTCGCCTAGGGTGAGACACAGAGAAGTCTATCCAATAACTCCCGGGGAGATCGAGAAAACTAAGGCATAACAACCGCCACAATAGGATTTACACCGAACATGGCAGAAAACTCCTCATAAGTCGAACATACTTCTTCCAAGCCGAAGCGGAATACATGGTCTTCAGGGTACCAAACTTGTACCGCCACCATCAGTATGTTCCATTCTATGGGCCGATTACGCCACATAGAGACTTGACGCATGTTGAAAGCATTATAGTCAACATTATACGAGCACATTGCTTCCAAGGCTTCGAGGTAGTTAGCAAACTCAATACTACCAGGGAGAGACATCTTGCAAGAAATAGTAAACAAGTAAGAATATGGAAAAGGAAGAATGTGAAGGTGTGATGAAAACACTCCACCCTTACCCATTTTTATACTTGAAAACCCTTACAAAAGAGACAACCTTTGCAGAAATCGGAGGTAATCCTTCCCCACAAAGTACTAAAATCTGAAGAGAGTACCAATCATATCCTTGATTGATTAGACTGGACTGACCTGCCGATAGGCAGGACAAGGGGCTTGCCGATCGGCAACCCCCCATTTATGGAAATTTTCCTTTTTCCTCTTTTGTGAAAATCAGAAAACTCAATAAATGGATGTTCTCAAATAGAATTTCAAATTCCCTTTTCATATTTATATAATTCCTCATTGTAAATAAAACTTCCTTTCAAAACTTCCAAAAATAGTTCTTTTTACGGTCTCAGCAACGAAGTAAAAAGTACATATGCATGCATGCATCCATTCATTCATCATTAACAGAAGATAATAAAAAACTCCATTTCATTGCATATATATTTTCTGTGTTACATCATTTTTGCAGGAAAATAAAGAAAATTAGAAAAAACAACGGGACTCAGCCCGAACCCGCACTCTCTCTCACACTTACCCTTCCCCCCTCTCTCCAAAGAGCTTCCATCCCTGCGACGCGCTCTCTTTTTCGTGTGGCGAGATGACGCACCACCGCTACCCGAACTGGACTCCTCTTCGGATGAGGCAGACGACATCAAGCAAGAAGGAACAGGAATTGAGTTCCGAATATGGGCAGTCGCCGAAGATATCCAGTCCCTAATGTCCCTCAGCCAAAGGGGTGGACACCCGGACTTACTTCAAGAAAAGGAAGAATCATTATTAACCAGAGAAGATCAAAAGAAAACAAAAAGAAGGAAAAAAGAAGACCATAAAGGTATACCAAAGGATAAAGAACCTCCTCTGTCAAGCCCAACTCCTCTGGGTCCATGGCATGAGGACGATGCAACATAAGCACCATCCCCCCATCAACCCTCCGAATGTTATAAGAAGGGGTATGCAACCGCACGAAGGGAACTTTTAAAGTCATCGTCGCTGCAGATGTCGACGGACCACCACCACTTTGGGAGGACCCCACTGGTCGACTCGAACCCACAGGAGAGAAAGGCAGTGCATCATATATGTTGGGCGCCATCAGCCAACTTGTCACAAAGTCCACGTAATCATATGGCACAGCCGTATCGGTATACAACAGATAAGACTCGCCAATTATCGCCGCAATCCTCTCATCCTCTGGCAGCAACCGCTCCCGCCTCATAGACATAACTAGAATTTATGGTGTAGTCCCACTCCTTGATTGCTCTCACATTTATTTACCTCACTTTATCTCTTATTTTTGTGTTAGACTTTATTTTTCATTTTATTCACTTTTTAGTTTGTAATTTGATCTTCCATTTAGTTTAGTGTTATTTCACCTCACCTCACCCAATTGTTTTAATATTGAAAAACTTTAAAAAATAGAAAAAGTAAAATTCCAAAAAGAAAATAAAAAGTGAATTGCAATTATTTTCCCCTCGCTTTACCCCCTTGATGTGGATTGATACCCTTACTTACCGCTCTACACTTTAGTTTGATATATATTTGTAGGTATTTTAAGGTTTTGATTAAATTGGCTTCCAACAATGACAAACAATGAAAAGCAAGTTATCAAATGACGTCGTTGCCATTCTTGGGAACGTGAAGAAATCGGAGCGGATTTCAACTTGTAGTTCATTTATTTTTCGCACTTTATTATTTTTTTGTACCATTTTTATAAGTTTAGAAGGCTTGTCTTAGGATTATTCTATTCTTGGCTTGTATTGCGGTGCATAGAGACACCTTTATTTTATTTTTCATTTTAAAAAATTATAATAATCGAAGAAAGCGTGATAGGGAAACTGAACACAATAGAGAGAGGGCGTCCAAAGGCGAGGAAATGAAGCCTCTCTACCTTGGGTCGGTAGGACTCCCAGGGACGACTAAGATAGGCGTGATCTCCCCCCGGTCGACTCAAATTTTTCGGCACCACACGGCCTAAAAACCGTGGGAGGTACATTTCTAAAACCCTCGCGCCTCTCCTGTTAGCAAGTCAATTCTTTTGTGTGCTTTGTGTGCACTTACTTGATTTTATTCTCACATTTATTTTCGAATGGTGTGATGAATTAATTGACTAAGACCTACACCCGATCACTCACGAGAAGGAATTTCATCACCCGACTCACTACTTACCATTGTGTGCTACCCTAGCCATCATTAAAATTAAAATCAATTAACTAGGTAGCCCAATAGAAGAAAGTTTTGCAAAGGCGATCACAAAGATATTTTCGTGATTTTTTATTGCCCACGGACTTAATTAAAATTTGACTACCCTTTCACTAAATCTAAAGATAAAAATTGGCTATGTGCTAGTCAGGAATTCTTCTTGACGTGTGTTTGTGTCCAATTTAATTTTTCGGTAGTCAGATTTTAGTTAGTTCGCCCATTCAAAGAGTCCACCTATTTTTCCCGCCATTTTCTTCCAAAAAAAAATCCAAAAATATTTTCTTCCTTTATTTTTCACAAAAATCCAAAAATATTTTCTTTCTTTCATTTTAGAAAAATTCAAAAATATTTTCCTCCATTTTGAAAAAAATAAAAAAAATTAAAAAAAAATATTTCTCTCCACATGGCCAAAGAACGTCCCTTACGAGACTACTTTAGTCATTTTCCATTGATACGCGACACGTGTGAGAGTGATCCCGGGCTGTCTCTTTATGATATTCTTAGTGGTCACATCTCTCTCACGAGTACCATTGGTACTCTTGACCCATCTATGCACACAACTCCAATTCCATCACTCTCGGTATCGAGTGTCGACGTGTCTCATCCTTTGTTGTGCACCCATTGTTATTATACCGATCACATGTTCCATGAGTGCCCTTACATTCCATATCCATCCGAAACCACCATGGAACATGTGTATCCATATGACACTATTTCGGACCCTCCTCGACCCATTGTCATGATATACCCAATCCCGAGTGGTGTTAGTACCCGAGCTATTCGTGGAGACCTGATCACCCTTTCACGCAATACGAATCCCAACTCGATGTTGTGGATCCTCACACGTTCCAACAGTCATCATGGAAACCTTTTGCACCCGTTCACGATCAGTTCCCTCACTACACACCCCATGAGTATCAACTAATTATCCATCACGAAAGCGATCCTTTCGTGTATGATGAACTTGGACCCACTTCACACACTTAATTTGAGTATTCTCCGTCTAGTCCTGTCCATAGAGAGTTGTGTCCACCTCCAACACTGCCACCACCCATCACTCACCCACCATCATCCACAACCTCTCCCGAGGCACTCTTGCAACAATTTATCATCGAGCAAGAGCAAGACACTCAAATTCAAACTCAAGCTCTCGAAAGGCTTGAACAACAATTAAATGAATTTGAGTTTGCGAGAGAGTCGGACATTCCCATGAATCCATCCATCGTTGCAACCGAGGGTGATGATGATATGTCCTCTTGTGACATGGATTTTGAGTGTGACCAATCCTATCCTCCCGAGAATCTCGAAGTTGAGACCATTCCATGGTCCGGATCCCAAGTCGACAATTGTGTTGACTTACCTTTCATTAGTGAGACTGATCAAATACCGCTTTGTCCAAATGAACCCCACTTTCAGGTTCCTATTCCTATTCCCACTCCCGTCATATCCAAAAATATGCCCGAGCTTTTACCTTATGCCCCAATTTCATATGTCTTTGACATGCCCATATCTTTTAGGTTCGCTCCGGCTACGAGTGCTCACCATTTTCCCGAGATAGAATCCGTGATAGTTCACACCGTTTCGTCTCCCTCACCAACTTGAGCATCATGCCTATAGGTCCCTAGTCTCCCTCACCTTTAAGCTCAACAAGGCCCATGGCCGATACCTCTTCACCCTTTCCACCCTCACCTTTGCCCTTTTTCCCACCCGCCCTTGATCCACCGATGCTTTGCATCGTGTGATGCACTTTTCCATACAAGTGCATTGACCCCTTTAGCCTTTATCGAACAAGACTGACGCTTCAGTCTTGTTTGAGGGTGATTTTCATCACCCAATTTTTTTGTCGCCCTGCACTTTCATAGATATTATCTTTAGGGTGAGAATGGTTCAGTCTGGATGAAGACATTAAACTTAGCGCTACCGGGAGGCAGCCCGCATTTCTTGTATGAGACTCATCATGTTTGGGGGTGGTGTTTCACATCACCCTAGGTTTTACATGCTTTATAGACTTGTATATAATTTTTATTATCTTAGTTCTTATTCAGGTTTATTCTTGGCTTCATCTTTCCATTTCATTAGCGGTTGTTTCTGGTAATCTCTTTCCACCTTATGCTCTCAATTTTAAAAATTATTTTACTTAACATCGAGGACAATGTTCCTTTTTGTTTGGGGGTGGGGAATTTTATCAAAATAGTACCTCTTTTGAAATTTTTGGATTTTTAAACCTAATTTTTAAAATTTCATGCAGTTTCTTTCATCTCACTCACTGACGTGAATTTTCTATCATCCATCCTTTTAAGTCTAGGAATCAAGCTAGAGAATATTTTTTCTAAATAGCTTATGTAATACATAACAAGGCATGTTGCACTATGAATTTCTAGACTCAACAAAAAGTTGCGCACGTATCACATCACTACGGTTTAGAGTTGAGGAGTACTACAATTCCCAAGAAAACCTTTAGGATCACTAGTAGAGACTTTAGCTTGTGAGATTCATGCCTTTCACCCTTTCAGAGTGTCTTACGCAATCTCCGAGTCACAAGTTGATTCAACTTCCTTTGGGTCCGCACTTAAATCGTTGTATGATCTCATTATTCTTCACTAAATTTTTGCCTTGATCGCTGAGAACGACATCACTTTCGAGTTATAAGAAACACGTGTATTGAAATTTTTCCCGACCACTAGGTTTCACCCATTCATTTCATCCGTGATTATTCCATATTTCTATATATTCCCCTCACCATTCATATACATTCCCCACTCATTTCATATATCATCCATCATTTTCAAGAAAAAGAGTTTTTTCCAAATGTTAAATGTCTTCAATGTTGAAAAAGAGGAAAAGAGAAAACATATAGAAAAATAGCAAAAGGAGAAAAAAAAGAAAGAAAAGAAAATAGAAAAAAATGAAAAAGAGAAAAAATAAAGAAAAAAAAGGAGAGAGAAAAGAAAAAGAGAGTTTGTAGTTTGTAATAAAGACATTGGTTCTTGAAGTATAGAACACTCTTCTATCGCATCCATCTTTTATCCATCACTCATCAATCATCCATACATCACCATCATACATCATCATACCCCATCCTTCTCATTTCATTTCCCCCTCACCCATTATCATACATATTCCCCTAGGTGTTCGGGCAAATGAAAGTCGACGTGATGAATAACTCGACGTTCTCACTATAGTGATTAGCAATCTTTCATGAGATCATTTTATTTCTTAATGTTTGTTCTTTCTTATATGTGTGTGAGACTTTTGAACTTGATTACATTTACTCCCCTCCTCACACACATGAGCGATACACTAACCCAAATCTCGAGAGTTCGTTTGAGAGAGATATATCCAGTGAGATTTTTAAGTTGAAGCATTGATTCCGAAAAGGCAATCTAGGAATTACTCTTGTGATACTCGATCCGTTTTGACTGATTCACACAACACACGTTGAGTTTCTAGGAAGAATGTGCCTTGTGTATTTACTTAGCTAAACTTTTTACACATTCTAGGTTGTATTTCTAAAATTATTTTTCTCATGATGGATTGTACGATCATTCTATGTCTAATAAGATATTGACTGCCTTTCAAAAAATCTTTGCAAATAAAGAATTTTGTGGGTAAATTCTATACAAACCCTCACGAGACACAACTCGTCCTGTAGGGCAACTTATAGGTTTAAATGCTTGTTGCACATGCTAAGTGCAATCGCAAGTGCCCGGAAAAGTGGTACACTTTTGGTTTCTTATCTTTATCTTTCTCTCTATCTTATTGCTTGAAGACTAGCAACGCTCTATTTGGAGGTGGTGTGATAAGCACCCAAAAGTGTACATTTTATACCCTGAATAGACGTACTTTAGTTGCTAATTCTCGACAATAATGGCCTTATGCATGTAAATGTTCAATATGCAGGCTTAATTGCAATTGCAGTGTCAAAAACTATATTTCGAGGAAATTTGTAGTTAAAATGAAGCTAATACCCTTATCCCATACCATAGCCTACCCTAAACCTACCTAAACCTGTCCCGAACCGTGTGTGTTTAGTTTGTCCCATTTGATTTTATTCGTGTCATTTTATTTTTAGGGTTTATTTTATTATTTTAATTTATTGAGTCATGTATATATTTTAAGGATTTTTATATTTTAAATTTTAGCGCGTCTTGTATTTGTTTTTATATTTTCTTTTATTTTCTTAGTTTTTAGTTAGATTATTATTATTTCATTTTTTTATTTTTATTTGTTAGTTTTTATAGTTTTTATTTTAGTCGTGTTTAGTTTTTTTTATAGTGTGTCGTGTTGTGTCATTTTTATTTTAGTTGATTTTTATTTTTATTTTAGTTAAATTTTTATTTTAGGTTAATTTTGATTTATTTTATTTTATTTTTAGTTATTTTTTTAGGGTACAATCTAAACACCCCCCTCCCCTAAAACCTACACCTTACTCACACCAAAACAACTCACCTATCCACACCATTCTTACCGTACCCCACCACACACAATCAAACTCCTCACCCATCTTCTTCCTCACATCACTTACCCATTCTCTCTCCTCCATTAACCGCATCCTACCTCCAACCCCCTGCCTTCCAGCTAAACCTGGATACCATCTCCGAAACCATAAAATTCGGACTCAAAACCGGGGGCCCGCAATCCCAGCAGAAGAAACCCGCGCCCAAAACTCCCTGTCGATCCCCAACCCGCCGGCAACCTCCTTTAACATGCAACCCCATTTACAGAAACCCGAAACTGTATCGGTCATCCAACCACCCGAAACCTTTGAACCCCAACTTGCTCCATCCGACGATAAAACCGCTACTACCTCCCACTGGTTCAACCCCGCCGTCGCCCTCAACCGGGCAGCCCAACCCCGATCTCCTGCCAGCCCGCCGCAAAAACCCATACCTGCGGCCAGATAACCCCCAGTAGTCTACCTCCGGTGACCTCCATACCTCACATCTCCACCTCCCTCCGGAGCGTCAACTCCAGCAGCCCTGCGCCGATCCCATTCCCCCATCTCCGGCGATCCACCCCCGACCTTTCAAACCCATAGCAGCAGAACCCGAGCCCCACTTCGAAGCCTCCGATCTTACCCATCTCCAACGCAAACCAACCCACCTAATGTCCTCTCCTCAACCCACGAACCCGTTTCCCCAAGCCGCACCCCCCGACGTCCCACTAACCCGAGCCCCCTGCATGTGCGACCAAAACTCGGTCTCTCAACCTGTAGCCCGAATCCGACGACCAATTCCACTCACCCATTTTCTGCTGCCCAGCTCTCAAACCGGAACCATATACCCTTACCCTCTACTACCCAAACCCATTTACCTTCTCCTAAGCCAAATACGACTTTTACCACCTGCTAAATAAAAACAAACAAACCAAAAGCCAAAAACCAAACCAAATAAAATACCCACATGTCTTTTAAAACGTTTGCCCATTTTACCCCCAACTAATTTCTTATCCCCTTTTCCCCAAAACACCTCACTTTCCCCGTGACCTCACACAACCCATACACATTTGTGCATTTTCCTATTTTAACCCCAACTTATCCTCACACCCCTCGTATCCATTTAATCCCTACCCAATTTACCCTTAGCTCCATGCCTATTTTTTAAGGAAGAAGAAGACCATTTTGAAGAGAGGTTTTAGGTAGAAAATTGTAGAGAGTATTTTAGAGAGAGAAACACCGTTTTAGTTTATTTTTTTTAGGTTAGAATTTATTTTATTTTACTTTTTTTTATATAGTGAGGGAAAAATAAATTGTTGTGAGGACTAATTTGAGTGAAATTTTTAATATAATTTTGTTTAATTCATTCAAATTGAGGGATGTTAATTTAAACTCATGGATTGAAGTTCAATTAAGCATCAAGAGATTGGGTTTGATAGTTCTCTTCTTTTCTCATTTATGTTATGCCTTTGATTATTAATTTGTCAAATTTCATACCATGTTAGGCTAAATCCCATTTCAAGGGGTGGGGGAACCATTATTTGATGTTATTTTAATTTAATTAGTTTGATTACTTGAAAATTCCCTTTGAATATTAATTTTGATTCCTCACCCTGAAATTTACGCCTTGAGAGAGGGTAAATAATTTTCGAGAGAAAATCAAAATTCTAGTTATAATATCAATTTTAAATTCGAACTAGAGATAAGGGATTTCTTAACTGGGGTATTGTTACTTGAATTTCAACTCTATTTTCATTTTCTAAGATGTACATAAATTTTTATGAATCGATCCAAGCGAGTGATTTATTAAAAGGAGTGTAGATCTATTTTCTAGAGTTGTGGGGGGTTAAACTTAGTTTTCTAAAAGATTACTATTATAATTACACTTGCAACGAGAGTTGGTTTGTAATTTTGATATTAATTTGGGAGAATTCAAATAATTAAATTAATTAATTAGAATAGCTAGAATTTATAGTGTAGTCCCACTCTTTGATTGCTCTCACATTTATTTACCTCACTTTATCTCTTATTTTTGTGTTAGACTTTATTTTTTATTTTAGTCACTTTTTAGTTTGTAATTTGACATTCCATTTAGTTTAGTGTTATTTCACCTCACCTCACCCAATTGTTTTAATATTGAAAAAGCTTAAAAAAATAGAAAAAGTAAAATTCCAAAAAGAAAATAAAAATTGAATTACAATTATTTTTTCCTCGCTTTACCCCCTTGATGTGGATTGATGCTCTTACTTACCGGTCTACACTTTAGTTTGATATCTATTTGTCGGTATTTTAAGGTTTTGATATATATTCGAGGATGGTGTTTCTTTTTGTTTGGGGGTGGGGAATTTTATCAAAATCGTAACTCTTTTGAAATATTTTGATTTTTGAACCTGATTTTTAAAATTCCGCGCAGTTTCTTTCATCTCACTCATTGATGTGAATTTTCAATCATCCATCTTTTTAAATCTAGGAATCAAGCTAGAGGATATTTTTTCTAAATCGCTTATATAATACGTATTAAGGCATTTTTCACCATGAATTTCTAAACCCAATAAAAATTGGCACACTTATCACGTCACTGCGGTTTAGAGTTGAAGAGTACTACAATTCCCGAGGGAACCTTAAGGATCACTAGTAGAGACTTTAGCTTGTGAGATTCGTGCCTTTCACCCTTTCAGAGTGTTTTACATAATCTCCGAGTCACCAGTTGATTCAACTTCGTTTGGGTCCGCACTTAAATCGTTGTATGATCTCATTATTCTTCAATTTTTGGCTTAATCACTGAGAATGACATCTTTTTCGAGCTGTAAGAAACGCGTGTCTTGAAATTTGTCCCAAATACTAGATTTTGATCCATACACCTACCACTTTTCGATATCACATTTCCATTCACTCACCCATTACCATTCCATATTCTCCCCATCCATATACATACCCCACCACATTCATATATCATCCGTCATATTGAGAAAAAGAGTGTTGATTCCAAATGTTAAATGTCTTCAGTGTTGAGAGTATAAAAAAAGAGAGAAAAAAAGAAAAAAAATAGAAAAATAGCAAAACTAGAAGAAAAAATAGAGAAAAAGAAAAGAAAAATCGAAAAAAAAGAGAAAAGAAAAGAAAGAGAGTTTGTAGTTGGTTTTGAAATAAAGACATTTATTCTTCATAGTACACTCTTCTCGCTCATCCATCATACATCCATCATTTCACACATCCATCCTATTCTACCTCACCTCATCCCACATATCCCATTTCATTTTCCCCTCACCTATATACATCATATATTTTCCCTAGGTGTTCGGGCAAATGAAGGTCAACTTGGTGAATAACTCGACATTCTCACTATAGTGATTACCATTTCTTTCATGAGATCACTTTTCTTTCAAATTTTACGTTCTTTCTTATATGTGTGTGAGACGTTTGAACTTGCTTACATTTACTCACCTCCTCACCCACTAGAGCGATACACTAACCCTAATCTCGAGAATTCGTTTGAGAAAGACATATCCGTTAGATTTGAAGTTGAAGTATTGATTCCGAAAAGACAATCTAGGAATTACTCTTATGATTCTCGACACGTTTTGACGGATTCACACTACACATATTGAGTTCTAGGAAGGATGTTCCTTGAGTATCTACGTAGTTAAACTTTTTACACATTCTAGCTTTTATTTCTGAAATCATTTATCTCATGATGGATTGTGCGATGATTCTATGTCTAATAAGAGATAGACTTCCTTTTGCAAATAAGAATTTTATGGTATATTCCCTGCGAACCCTCACGAGACTCAACTCGTCCTGTAGGGCAACCTATAGGTTTAAAGGCTTGTTGCACATGCTAAGTGCAATCACAAGTGCCCGCGAAAGTGGTACACTTTTGGTTACTTATCTTTCTTCTTCTCTCTATCTTATTGCTCGAGGACTAGCAACGCTCAATTTGGCGGTGGTGTGATAAGAACCCAAAAGTGTACAATTTATACCCCAAATAGACGTATTTTAGTTGCTAAATCTCGAAAATTTGGGTCTTATGCGCTTTATTGCCTATTTTGTAGGTCGAATGCACGTTGAGATGTTCAAACGCGTATTTCAAGGTAATTGTGCGGATTATGGAGTAATTGCCCATGTTTGGTATCCTAGCCTACCCTAAACCTGTCCCGAACCGTGTGTGTTTAGGTGTCACATTTTATTTTATTTGTGTCATTTTATTTTTAGGGTTTATTTTATTATTTTATTTTATTTTATTGAGTCATGTATATATTTTAAGGATTTTTATATTTTAATTTTTAGCGTGTCGTGTATTAGTTTATATATTTTCTTTTATTTTCTTAGTTTTTAGTTAGCTTATTATTATTATTATTATTATTATTATTTCATTTTGTTTTTATTTGTTAGTTTTTATTTTCGTCGTGTTTATTTTTTTAGAGTTTGTATAGTGTGTCGTGTCGTGTCGTGTCATTTTATTTTTAATTGATTTTTATTTTTAGTTTAGTTAAATTTTAGGTTAATTTTGTTTTATTTCATTTTTTATTTTTAGTTTATTTTTTTTAGGGTCACAAACTAAACACACATATAAATCCATTCACACCCCACTTATTCGTAACACCCAAACTAACCTACAGCACAAACACACCCTAACAACTCTCTCACCCACACCCACATTCCCATACACCCCCCACACACAATCCAACCAACATCATCTTTGTAACACCCCGCCTAATTAAATACCGGGTGGCCAGTCCCATACCAAATTAAAACAGAATATACAGTTGGCTCATTCTTAGCATCACTGTCGAAAACATTTACAAGTCACCCAATACCCAATTAAGCTGGTGTTAAAAACTTTCCAATTTTTAATTTCAACAAAATCCATTTTTTTAGTTTACGAATAACACTACACATATTATTCTACACTAATCACTGAATAGATAACACAAAAGAATTTAAACGCAATTGGAATAAACATTACCAAATAATTATCCAATACAGTAATCCCAACAATAGTAAATGTATTAAAATGACACGAATACAATAGTATTTGATTCCGATAGAAAAGAGATAACTGAATTCTTTTGGGCGACATGCCCTAACTAAAAGAATACTGTGAATCAAATGAAGATAAGCGTCTAAGTAATACTCCATAGCTCCATAGCTCGTCATAATCCTTTAAGGTTGGCGTCCCTACTGCTGGACACCTGATATAGAAGGAACAATAGAAAAGAGAATATGCAAGGAAACGTGTCAGAGCCCGATGTAAAAATGATTTTGAAAACAACAAGTATTTAACAAGTGCAATAAAGCATTTATTACGTACATGTTAGTATCCAACTATCACTTGCTATTCTCACCTCTCATCTAGAGTGCACACTTAACGTTTCCTATTAACCTCCTAGCTAATGGTTCATCTTTTTTATTTTACAAAACATGATTCCATTCCCATATTATAACCCTGTATGTCCCATACCATACGTCATATAATTATTCATATACTTTTCTCATTAACATGAATCGTTTCTCATTAATATGAATTAGTCTCTTCAATAAATATTCATTAACTTATTTCGATTCTTTTTCTCTATTCACCGTCATCTACAATTATCACACGGTAGATTAATAAAAATACTCTATATACATTCGTTTAATTCAATATATATATATATATATATAATACGGCACCCCGATTCACAGCTGCGGTGCATGCATTACTCTGCTATCACGTCCCAATATCGCTGGTCGCCGAATAGGTGACTAAAGGTTCGGTAAGGATTTCTCAAACCACAAACATCAACACAACAATTGGAGGCGAACATAGTCCTCGTATCCATGGGTCACACACATACCTACGTTCCCATAGTCATCGAACTTATCAACTCCCCGATAAGTCTTTCGTAGACCTATGTTCTCGAGCGACAAATAAAAAATCCCATGGATTCATCAGGATATGACTGCCCTCACGCACAAACCTCCCCATCGATAGCAAGTAAGCTAGGTATGTCATACACATAAATCAACAATCAATCAAATAGGCATTATCATCTACCCATAATATACTATCAACAAGGTAATACCACTACCCTAAGATAAATCCCATACGTAGCATTTTATCTCTTACATCCTACGTATTAAAATATTATGACTTTACTTCTTTAATTTAATTATCCCCGAGCCTCACTCATTACTCAAGGTTCAAATAGGTTTTCCTCAATATATTTATTCAGTAAGAAATCATTAATATCCTACTGGTCCATCTCATCTTATCTCCCGAATTACTACGAATTAAACTCTCCTTAAATTAGGGTTATAACCGATTGTTTCTAATCTCTTATAAACACATCTTCGATCAACTTGGATTGAATACCATCATCACATGGCTCATAGTCTATAGTGTTTCATTCACACTATATGACTTATCAACAAAACCAACATCCTTACATCCTATAAAATCTCTCCACTCCCGATGTCGTTAAGGTTCATGCGCGGAGCGTCTCGCAAAGCGAAATCCAAACAATTAACCCCTCCAATACACTACTACTTAACTTTGTCGATCGTGGAGTTCCGTCAACTTCAAATACGCAATCGGGATAACCTCATCTCCTCTTTCAACCAAATGTGGTCTGAACTCCCATCTCTATCCAGGAGCCATACCACTAAGCGCTTGTACTACACTCAGTCCTTGCTCAATCAATAATGAGCTTAAACTCACACCTTGATGTTCAAATTGTAACCCTAAGGCTACCCAGGTGTTATATTAAATCTCCCCTACTGGACCTATCCTTAATCCTCATGCATACAAATTATAATCCAACACATGAATCTAGCAACCGAAATTTCTTCCAATTTAATTATCATCATTCTAATCAATTAAATCCCCATCACATTAATTTGATTCTTATTTAGGGCTTACTGATCTTCCTTAAGTCCTATAATATCCAAGGTACATTCTATCTATACCAAAATAATTAAAGTATGAATTCTCACATACTATTCCCAAAATTCTTTCCTATTTGAATTTACTATTTGGCAATTTCTCTCACTCCAATAAACCGGCAACTCAAAACTGGGCTGTGATAAACTCTCCAAAGATTTCCTCTGTCGCTCGAACCCGAATGATTGTTATTTGAACGACTTACACGTGTCGTTAGAGCGACTTCATGTGAGATGCCATCTCGCTCGAACGACTTCACGCGAGATCGCGCGAGATGTTACTGTTCGTCTTCTTTCCTAGAATTTTGCATTTTTCACCATTTTTGAACCTAAAAACCTCTAAGACTCAACACCCAACATCTCATCATCAATATCCATAAACTCCTAACAGGTTTTAAAGCATTACTAACCTTCTAGGATCATCAAGAGTTTGAATTAAAAGCATATAATTAACTTCTTTTTCCAGAAAATTATATACACGATATCTTCAAGGACACAACATTGATTCTCAGAATTTCTTCAAAAGATTTATGATTATTTCGTGATTTACTATCTACCTACAACATGAGTTTGATTCCTATATATTTCAGATTCCAAAAATCCATTAACAACTCTATCTTTTCATCTTCCAAACATGAAAAATCTCATCTTTTTATAACTATTCTAACATGGACAATATACAAACTTAGATTGCAATTATCAAACACTTGACTCTAATGAAGGTCTGATCCTTTGGAGTAGTATATCACAGGTGGTTCTTCCTTCTCCGGTTAACTTCCAGTGGTGGTTGGTGGTGGTGACATTTGGTCTTAGTTCTCCTCCTTTCCAAGCAAGCTTCTCTCTTCCCAAGCAACCTTTCACTCTCTCTCACAAGGTGACCTCTCAAGTTTGTGTAGAAGAGATGAATGAACCCACGTACAACTAATCTCCAAATACTTATAATAAGACAAAATACGAAATCACTATTCATCCCCTTGTAAAAATGACCAAAATGCCCTTTTGGGTTGTCTTTTCATTTCCAAATGACCCGAGACTCAAAACCAACGTCCCAATAGACTTTTCTGACTATTTCAACCCTTCCGGATGCAACGACGTAGTCGAAATGACTATAAGGTTGATGTAAAAATAAGTTCCCAATTTAATTTAACAAATTAGTCCCGACATGTCCCATACCGCGTCCGACTAAAATTCAAATTAATGAATTAATAACTCACAGCAATATCAATAATCATCACATTCATATATTACCTAAATATCTTTAAGTAATATTCAGAATCATACATTTTAATATCCACAATTCGGATAAAACCCAAATGAATTAATTTAATATAAATTCCAATTAATTCATTTATTTAAAATATTACCCATTTTAAAAGTCCTTAAAATCACGGGGTATTACATACTTCCCCCCTTATAATAGAATTTCGTCCCGAAATTCAGAAAGGTAAATCATACTGGTAAGGTAAACTCTGGGTATAAATCTCACATCGCAAGTAATCTATGTCGTACCGCCCATATAATACATTAACGAAAATCCCCATTGATGTTGTACGCCAAGCCTCACCACATAGTTTCAACTGAATCGAATTTAAACTTTACCCAATCTCCCTATACCATCCTCGTGACAAAGTTTGGGAAAAAATGATCCTCACATATTAAACAAATAAATCCTGAAGTCACAACTACTTACTGTTTCACAATTATGAGAAATACTACAATCCAACCATCCAGGGCACCCATACACCCTATCGTACAACTTTCATTATTATATGGATATGATTACCCGCATAATACTCTGATTTAACGCAAAGGTTATAAACTCATATCCCAAAGACCTAACTTATTTCGACTCCCAACGTTTATTAGTTTCATGCGTGGGGTGTCTCGCAAGAGAAACCCAAACAAGGAACCCCCCGATACACTACTACCTAAAGTAGTTGGTCATCAAAAATCCTCAAGTCCGTAGTCAATAGTATATAACCTCTCAACAGGTTTTATCAATTGAAAATAAAAGTCTACTCATCTACTCTCTTATAAAAGACAAGACGCTAGCTGTAGTAGTACATACGCTCTCATATACCATAAGTCAAATTTACGCCGCTAGTCACATCATGTTCGGACATGCCTAAAGTAAGTAATTCCGTGATAAAAATCAAACCCACTTAATGACATGAAAATATAGGTGTCCCAGACCTCTCGGTGAGTCTACGTAAATAATAATGTTGTAGGCTAAGTTTAGCAACCCTTTTTGCCCATACAATATTAATCACTACTAAAATCAATATACGCCTCATAATTCCTTAGATAGAAAACATACCCTCATTCGCGGGTGATGGTTGTTGACTCCCACTATTATAACTTTGCTCCGATGAGTCAAGAAAAATTTTACCCCAAATTTTTAGTTCTAGTTAACCACACTCCACTATATGCCCAAGCCTTTGAATATATTGCCTTCGTTAGGTAACACACACAATTCTCGCATTTCAAGAACTTCTACTGACGACTCTCCTCAATTTTCCATAATAGGGGTGACCTCGACTACGGTCATCATACTCGAACATACTTCATAACCTCCTAGGCATGATCTCCGCTATCCGTCCAATGGCCCTCATCTATCATACTTCTTGTACGAACCCGTTCGAACGCAAATAAGATTCACTAATATATACGGAATCTTACCAAAGAAATCAACAATCCTAAACATAGGGCTCTACATTAAAGAATGCTAAGCTGAAAACACAGTAAGCCGTACAGACCCTAAAGGACACTAGGACCTGATGCTCTGATACCACCTATAACACCTCGCCTAATTAAATACCAGGTGGACAGTCCCATACCAAATTAAAACAGAATATACAGTTGGCTCATTATTAGCATCATTGTCAAAAACATTTACAAGTCACCCAATACCCAATTAAGCCGGTGTTAAAAACTTTCCAATTTTTAATTTTAACAAAATCCATTTTTTTAGTTTACGAATAACTCTACACATATTATTCTACACTAATCACTGAACATATAACACAAAAGAATTTAAATGCAATTGTAATAAACATTCCCAAATAATTATCCAATACAGTAATCCCAACAATAGTAAATGTATTAAAATGACACGAATACAACATTATTTGATTCCGATAGAAAAGAGATAACTGAATTCCTTTGGGCGACATGCCCTAACTAAAAGAATACTGTGAATCAAATGAAGATAGGCATCTAAGTAATACTCCATAGCTCCATAGCTCGTCATAATCCTCTAAGGTTGACGTCCCTGCTGTTGGTAACCTGATATAGAAGGTGCAATAGAAAAGAGAATATGCAAGGAAACGGGTCAGAGCCCAATGTGAAAATAATTTTGAAAACAACAAGTATTTAACAAGTGCAATAAAGCATTTATTATGTACATGTTAGTATCCAACTCTCACTTGCTATTCTCACCTCTCATCTAGAGTGCACACTTAACATTTCCTATTAACCTCCTAGTCAATGGTTCCTCCTCACTAGTTTCCATAATATGATTCCATCCCATATTATAACCTCGTATGTCCCATACCATACGTAGTATAATCATTCATATACGTTTCTAATTAACATGAATCATTTCTCATTAATATGAATTAAGCTCTTCAATAAATATTCATTAATTTATTTCAATTCTTTTTCTCTATTCACCTTCATCTACAATTATAACACAGTAGGTTGATCCAACCACTATACATACATTAAATCTATTATATATATATATATATATATATATAATACGGAACCCCGAGTCACAGCTGCGGTGCATGCATTACTCTACTATCACGTCCCAATATCGCTGGTCGTTGAATACGGGACTAAAGGTTCTGTAAGGATTTCTCGAGCCACAAACATCAACACAACAATTGGAGTCGAACACAGTCCTCGTATCCATAGGACACTCACATACCTACGTTCCCTTAGTCATCAGACTTATCAACTCCCCGGTAAGTCTTTCATAGACCTATGTTCTCGAGCGACAAATAAAAAATCCCATGGATTCATCAGGATATGACTTCCCTCACGCGCAAACTACCCCATCGATAGCAAGTAAGCTAGGTATGTCATACACATAAATCAACAATCAATCAAATAGGCATTATCATCTACCCATAATACTATCAACAAGGTAATCACACTACCCTAAGATAAATCCCATATGTAGCATTTTATCTCTTACATCCTAGTATTAAAATATTATGACTTTACTTCTTTAATTTAATTATCCCCGAGCCTCACTCATTACTCAAGGTTCAAATAGGTTTTCCTCAATATATTTATTCAGTAAGAAATCACTAATATCCTACTGGTCCATCTCATCTTATCTCCCGAATTACTACGAATTGAACTCTCCTTAAATTAGGGTTATAACCGATTGTTTCTAATCTCTTATAAACACAACTTCTATCAACTAGGATTGAATACCATCATCACATGGCTCATAGTCTATAGTGTTTCATTCACACTATATGACTTATCAACAAAACCAACATCCTCCCATCCTATAAAATCTCTCCAATCCCGACGTCGTTAAAGTTCATGCGCGGAGCGTCTCGCAAAGCGAAATCCAAACAAGGAACCCCTCTAATACACTAATACTTAACTTTGTCAGTCGTGGAGGTCCGTCAACTTCAAATACGCAATCGGGATAACCTCATCCCCTATTTCAACCAAATGTGGTATGAACTCCCATCTCTATCCATTATCCATACCACTAAGCGCTTGTACTACACTCAGTCCTTACGCAATAAATAATGAGATTAAACTCACACCTTGATGTTCAAATTGTAACCCTAAGGCTACCCAGGTGTTATATTAAATCTCCCCTACTGGACCTATCCTTAATCCTCATGCATACAAATTAGAATCCAACACATGAATCTAGCAACCGAAATTTCTTCCAATATAATTATCATCATTCTAATCAATTAAATCCGCATCACATTAATTTGATTCTTATCTAGGGATTACTGATCTTCCTTAAGTCCCATAATATCCAAGGTACATTCTCTCTATACTGAAATAATTAAAGTATTAATTCTCACATACTATTCCCAAAATTCTTTCCTATTTGAATTTACTATTTGGCAATTTCTCTCACTCCAATAAACCGAAAACTCAAAACTGGACTGTGATAAACTCTCCAAAAATTTCCTCTGTCACTCGAACCAGAATGATTGTCGTTTGAACGACTTACAGGTGTCGTTCGAGTGACTGCGCACGAGATGCCATCTCGCTCGAACGACTTCGCGCGAGATGTTATTGTTCGTCTTCTTTCCTAGAATTCTCTGTTTTTCACCATTTTTGAACCTCAAAACCTCTAAGACTCAACACCCAACATCTCATCATCAATATCCATCAATTCCTAACAGGTTATAAATCATTCCTAACCTCCTAGGATCATCAAGAGTTTGAATTAAAAGCATATGATTAACTTCTTTTTCCAGAAAATTATATACATGATATCTTCAAGGACACACCATTGATTCTCAGAATTTCTTTAACAGATTTATAATTATTTCGTGGATTACTATCTACCTACAACATGAGTTTGATTCCTATATATTTTCAGATTCCAGAAATCCATTAACAACTCTATCTTTTCATCTTCCAAACATGAAAAATCTCATCTTTTTATAACTATTCTAACATGGACAATATACAAACTTAGATTGCAATTATCAAACACTTGCCTCTAATGAAGGTCTAATCCTTTGGAGTAGTATATCACAGGTGGTTCTCCTTTCTGCTTTCAACTTTCGGTGGTGGTTGGTGGTGGTGACCTTTGGTCTTAGTTCTCCTCCTTTCCAAGCAAGCTTCTCTCTTCCCAAGTAACCTTTCACTCTCTCTCACAAGGTGACCTCTCAAGTTTGTGTAGAAGAGATGAATGAACCCACGTACAACTAATCTACAAATACTTATAATAAGACAAAATCCGAAATCACTATTCATCCCCTTGTAAAAATGACCAAAATGCCCTTTTGGGTTGTCTTTTCATTTTCAAATGACCTGAGACTCAAAACCAACGTCCCAATAGATTTTTCTGACTATTTCAACCCTTCTGAATGCAACGATGCAGTCGAAATGACTATAAGGTTGATGTAAAAATAAGTTCCCCATTTAATTTAACAAATTAGTCCCGACACGTCTCATATCGCGTCCGACTAAAATTGAAATTAATGAATTAATAACACACAGCAATATCAATAATCATCACATTCATATATTACCTAAATATCTTTAAGTAATATTCAGAATCATACATTTTAATATCCACAATTCGGATAAAACCCAAATGAATTAATTTAATATAAATTCTAATTAATCCATTTATTTAAAATATAACCCATTTTAAAAGTCCTTAAAATCACGGGGTATTACAATGTTCTTCCCTTCCCTTTCTCTCTCCTCACCACAAAACCACCATAACCAAAACTTTAAACCTCACACCATTAACTCAATATCCAAACCCATGGCAACTACCATGACACCCACCTTATACCACCTAAGAAACCACCAACCGACTTACCTCATCCCAAAATCTGGCCTCATCTCCACCGAACCCGCCGGAGATACCCCTGCCATTCCCACCGGCGAGAAACCCACTACCCTGTCCCGAACCAACCAAAACCGCTGGCCAGCCCCGGGCGCCTGAAACCAAACCCAGTCACCAACCCATTTCGGTGACCCGAGTTGTTCAACTTGGTCGCCACAGAAATATCCATGACCCGAGACCTTCCATAACTTGACCCTGCCTCATCCCCTTAACTCGAGCCTCCAATCTGTCATTTCTGTACCACACCCGACCTCCGGTTTTACCCAAACCCCATTTCACCTTTTAAAGCCACTCCAGACCCAAATGCCTTAACGATTTTTTCACCTGCCAAAGACAATCTCAAAACAAAGACCAAGTCAAAAACAAATAACCCCACATGTTTAATAAAATCAATTATCCCCCATTATTCCATAAATACCCTCATAAGAAAATCTGATTTGTTTCCTCTCCATCACCCCACTACCCACATGTGTGCCCAATTCTAAAACTACCCCTAACACCATCCACATGCACACTCAAGCCCATTCCTAAAAATACTCTTTTAGCTCCATGGGCCACTCTAAAATGAAGACCTCACTCCATTTAAAAGGGAGAATGGAAGACTAGAGATTAGATAATTAGACAATTGGAGGAGAAGAAGAAAATAGTTAGAGAGAGAAAATTTTTGTTTTAGTTTTTTTTCTTTACAAAAAAAAAATATTGAGAGATTGTAACTGAAGATACCATTTCAAGTGGAAGGCAAAATTGGGTTTGATTAATTCTTCTCTTACTAATCATTCTATGCTATTACTTGTTTACAATTATTCTTGAATGATGATCATGCTAGGTAATCACTCTATTCAAGGATTGAAATGAAGTCCCATGAATGCAATTAGATAATTAATTATTCTTGTTTACTTTGTTTCATTTACTTAATAATTTGATATTCCTACATGTGTTTATGCATCGAGAGATGGTAAACCATCCTTGAGAAAGGATTGAAACCTAACATGTTTTTGATTTTTGGATTCAAACTAGAGATAGGATGATCCATTAATTAGAAGTATGTTATATTTTGTTATGATCATACATTAATTTTTTGGGATTTAAAGTTAATTATATGAAATTTCTCTAGCGAGTGATTTATATAATTTCTCTAAATCATCTCTTCACTTGAGTAGTAGGAATGGAAAATGAATTAACTAAATCTATGTTAGTTTATTTTTTCAAATGATGAGAATCAATTGATGAAGTAAATTAATATTTGGGAACTTAGTAAACTAGAATAATCTAATGCATTTAATTCATGAATTGGAGGTGAATTTTCATTCCTTGAATTTTTCTCACTTAATCTTCTCTCAAATTAGATATATCTCATTTTAGTTACTTAGTATTGTTTTAGCACTTTTTTTTTAGTATTATTTTATATCTCTCACTTAGTGTAGCTACTTAATTTTCACCATCATAAATATTTTTTTAATATTTGTAAAACATAAAAAAAAAATTGAAAAAGCAAAAAAGTCTAAAAAAAAATTGATCAAGTGAATTATATTCATTATCTTCTCATTTTAGCATGTTCACACCTTAGATTAGGATTGATATCCTTACTTGCCATTCTACACTTGAGTTTGTTATATATTTGTAGGAAATTGAGGTTTTGATTGAAGAGCTTTTAACAACGATAAACACACCAAAAGAATTTCATCAATGACACCCCCTCTCATCATCTCTCTCCCTCCGCGAGGATCGAGGATGGCCACAAAGACCCTTCATTTTAAACTCATCTCATCAATTTAATTCTCTTAGTATAAAACCACAAAACCCTAAATAATTTTCCTATTCTCTCACTCACAACAACAAATCAACTTTCCAAGATAGAAAGCACAACCTCCTGCATAAGGTACCTTCCTACCCCCACTTTTTTCTCTTCCGACCACCGCCTCTGGTTCCCTTTTTGATCGTTATATGTATGATATTTTGGGTAAATGATCTACTTACTTATTTGAGTTGTTCCGACGATAGTGTAGCTTGAATTACAATTTATGATGGTTTATTTTGGAGTTTAATGTATATATAGTTATGGAGATGGCAAAATTATGTACATTAATTTTTTTTAAATATGCATATAAATCGGTTTAGGTAAGTGGTTCGAAAAAATTACCATTATGTACTGAGTATTACCAAGTTTATCGTAAAGAGAAATTTACCGAAATACACCATATTCTTCGAAAAAATCAATTTTATCGCAAAAAAATGATTTTACCGATGTACCACCCGGTTTGATTTTGGTTTATGGGCTGGTGTACCGTCTAGTAAAATTAGTAATTTTGGTTTGAGGATTTCAAATTTGGTGTGATATTGGTATGGTTCATTTACCGACCAAACCGGGCGAAACTAGCCCTACTTCTCATTATAGTAACAAATAATTTTATTTGTTATGAATTTTTTTTGTCACTGTCATGAGTAGTGATAAAGTTTGTCAGTACAAGTATTTGGTGGAAAAATCGGTGTTTTGGTGTAGTGAAATTCAAATAACACTAAACATATTTCAAGTACATGTAAGAGTTATTAAGATCATAGACATATTTCAAGTACATGTAAGAGTTATTAAGATCATAGCCTCTATTTGAAAATTTTTAACTTAACGTGTCTACATATTTATTACGAGTCTTTTCATTACATAATTTGAATAATAATAGGTTCATATCTAATAACACCATTTCTCATAATTTTCCACCTAGTATGTACACGGGTGCATAATCTCAAACGTATCTTCCAATTTTCATACAATATATGCTTATTCTATAATTTGATCCAATTTAATCAATTATATAACAATAATAACGTCTAATCTATAATTACACCTTATCAAATATAGTTCTCATTCCATTTTTCTATTGTATTCGTGTTCAAGAATGCTTATTAAAATCCATATATTAACATCAAGACGATTTCGAATTAACAACCCCATTTTATAGTCATAACTCCCAAATATACCAATTTCATTAAAAGATATAAACAAGAACAATTAGGTTATTCTTCCCCTAATTAAGTTTCGAATCATTTTTAGAGCTCGATTCATATGGAGTTTAGGCAATACATAACACATTTAATCGTTAAGTGGGGAAGTAGAAGTATACTTGCCTTTTTTTTGCATAGATTCTAAAATGACGAAGGTGATAGATTTCTCAGTATCAAATATTCGGCTACAGAAATGAAATCAATGCAAAAATTTGAGTACAATCCATGTTTTGTGTTTTTACGAAATCTTGAGAGAAGGTCTGTGAAAATGAGGTTAAAATCCAAAACATGTGCATTGAAAACCCCTTAAAACCTTCCCAATACCCAAAACTAGCCATCTAGCTACTATAGCGGCCTGGGACACCGCTATAGTAGACCAATCCTCTTTCTCTCTCTCTCCCCCTTTTTTCTTTTCATTCGAGTTTGCTCTCATTTTCTCTCTCTTTTTTTCTTCTCCATCAACCTAACACACACACACACACACACACATATATATATATATATATACATATATTTGTTGTATCTCTGACTTTTCCTGAGATTGGAGGCCAAGTTATATTTAATTATCCTTTTACCCTTTGGTTTTATTTAAATAAATCCTTCATTTATCCCTTTAATTATAATAATATATCCACAAATCATATAAATTCATCTTAACTCGTTGAATCACATTATTAATCAAAATAAATTTATTCTCAACCTAATCTCAATATTATTCAATTTATAACAAGACCCGTAATTTCTTTTAATTAACATAAAATTCCAAAAATTTGTAAAATCCTAGAAATTCGTGTGAATCACAATTGTGTTATTTTTTGAGTATATTCACATAATAATTCATCATCAATGATTTCATCAAATATTTAATTATTTTCTCATGATATTTATACTATTTAGTTATCTATTTCTTTATTGAAAATACAGGTTATTATAAGTTTGTAGATGGAGGACTACATAGTCTCGATCGTGTTAAATTATAAAGAGTGTGTGTGTGATATTTCATGTTTATTCAGAGGAATTTCATAGTTGAATGGAGTTACTTTAGAATTTTAATGTTTACATGTATACATTATTACATCCACATGTTTCATCATATTACACTTAATTTGTTTTGTCTTAAGCTTGTTTCATCCACATATTATCTTATATGCCTTTAGTCGGGCAAGTCAGGTTGTAGGTGATAGATCTGACTCAGTTGCTTGTAATTTTTATTTTATGTGTTTTTGTTAGGGAATAGATAAAAGGGGATATTGTAAAAGTATAGTATACTCATGTTTTCCCTAACTTTGTAATTTTCTTATTTGGTTAGGTAAAACACATGTTGAGCCTTGTCTAAGAGCACTCCGAAAAGCTTCATCAAACTCATACCAGATCATTCATGTTATTTCCCTAAGATAATCACTTATGATAAATTTATATTATCTAGAAAAGTTAGATTCTCCCTTGGTTAAAATTACTTTTGAAAAAACATTGATCTTCCTCTGGGTCTATATACGAATTTAATCTCTAATTAATTATTTTTAATTTTAATCATATTTAATTATTTATCTTATGTTGAATTATTAATTCAAATTTTAATGAATTTAAATGAAATAGTATAGTGAAAATTAAAAAAAGACTAGTTTAATTTGTTCCTAATTAAAATAATTAAGTCAATTTTACAATATCCAAATTAATTAATTAAGTCACAAATTTCATATGAGGAGATAGAAAATAACAGTGTCAAAAAATAAATATAATCACGAAAATCGGGGATAAAAAATTTAAGGTAGAAACCCTTGAAGGAAGAAACACATGCACCCACCCTAAACACAAGTCCATTAGTAAAAAAAATTCAGGGATTATAAAAGGACAAACGTGACTTACAATTCTTGATTTGACAGCATCCACAAATAATTGTCATTTTGAACCTTCAAACTCCACAGTACTAGTTATTTCAATCACGATCGTACCTTCAATTTTACAGCCACAACCATCGTATCTTAGTGTCCATTAATCTATGAAACAAATGCACCTGATCGAATATCCACCACAACTTTGACTTATGGATTACCATTCTCGCAAACGAGCCTTGGATCGTAACCAAAGTCAATCGACTCCCGCTTTACAAAAATATCCTCAAGCCTTGATCACAACCAAAGACACACCTTCACATGTTTTTTTAATGAAACTGTGGGAATTTTGTTTCACAAAAAAAATCACTAAAATATGTGCTTTCAAAAGGTTTATATAAAACATTAAAAAAACAAAATACGAAGCAGTGTGCTCGGGATTTTTTGGGGTTAAAACTCACAAAAGATTCTACACAAATAAAAATATAAGTGTTTTTAAAAACCTCACAAGAATATCTTAAAAAGATATTAAAGATAAGTTAAAAAGGATTCCATACATATTAAAATACTAAAAGTAGTTTTAATAAATATATTTAAAAGAAAAACATGTTGGCCAAAAAATAAAGAAACGCCACACAAGGACTTTCATAACCCCTCCTTCAAACTGGCTATACGGTTCATAGGTGCCGCTATAGAGACAAGGCAACGCCATGGTTGCGGGCATTACGTGCCTCCCTTGCAGTTCTCGATAAATGTGGGTCAGGCAAGGACATCACATGGGGGTACACTATTTTGGAATTTTCTTTTTCTCTCTTTGGACCTTTTTAAGGACCCTTATAGGTTGGATACTTTTAGGGGAATTTTCTAGTGTCCTTAAAAAAGTATTTGCTTAAAATACTAGACATTTAAAACATAGAAAAATTACATATAAATATCCATTTTTTTTTACAAATTGACCTAAGTAAAGTTGATCTTGTCTTTCAAAGAACAATTTTTTTTCCACATGTACTAACTATTTGTCTAGCTTGTACTTTGGTGTGATGGATATTGATGTGGTATTTGAAGCCTTTATGTCATTTGCCTAGAATCTAGTTGTGTAAATGATCTTCAATAAAAAATTACACAAACCTAAACTATGTTTTGATATGAAATTTAGACAATGAGGAGAACTACGTTCATACAAATCTCCCTCATTGTCAATTCCTAAACATAACTAAAATGGACACGACGAAGAGAATATAGACATAATCCTATACATAAATTGATACCTTGTTCCCGACACTCGATATGAAAAATAAGCTTCATCGATCTTCAAAATATACTCGTTGAACCTGTTACCTGCACAAATGTAACAAATACCACATGATTTACAAATGACACAAGAGAGAGATAAAATTATGGAGGCGATTAATTAAAAGTGCAATACAGGCACATTAAAAGTTTACTCCCCCAAACTATAAACCTCCCTTTTAAAAAAATTCTACCCCTTAACCCAAAAACTATCCCCCCTTCCTCCCTCATTAAAAAAATTCTACCCATCAACCTAAATATTATCCCCCTTTTATCACGAATAGACAAAGGGAAAAGCAAAAGGGAAAAAACACTGAAATTTATCTCACTAAAGCACAAAAACAAAATATAGATACTAAGTTCTAAGAAAAATCTGTTCGCACACTCAAGCAACCTTGTAACACTAATGATATGACCATGCAAGCTTAAAAATACTAGGATAGGAATATGAGAAATATATACAATGAAATCCGAATCAATATATATATATATATATATATATATATATATATGATACAAAATCGAATATAATTGTATATCTTTTAAGACCAAAAGATTTAAATTCTAGTTTATAAATAAAATAAAATCACGAAAACAAAGTGGTTCACTAATGTAAGAAAGATATCAAAAATTAATAACCATGCACAATCTATCTAATGGGGAAAGGAATTATATCAAAACTCAAAAAACTAGATTACCCGAACCATGTTTTACAAGAACCTAAGATTTAACCCATAGTTGAATACATAGAAAAGTCAACCATATCATAAAAGGGTAAGTTATAAAGGTTTCACATCAATTAAGACCTAATGTTAATATGCAAAAGTTGAGAAAATCAATAAGGTAAAAACAAAATATGCCAGATGATATAAGTGCACACCTATTGGTCGTCAAGTTATGTATTTCTAAATTATTCTTTTTTGTTTTTTTCTTTTCTCACATGAGCAGATATAAAAGTATTTTGCCAAACAACACTTTGGGCAGCACTTTCAATTGCACCCTCATCATTTTTTTCATTAATCTTCACATGCAATGATTCTTACGTGCACAATTTCATAAACCTAGAAAATAAAAATACATGATCCGAGTGAAGATAGCTCACGTGGAAATGGGATTGGGATGAGCTACCTCACCCTTGTTCCTCCTTCTCCTATGCCTGGTTAGTATCTTAACTGTACCATCTTAGGAGGATTAGACTTCTTTAACTCACTCATGAGTTGTTTGAACACTACAACAAATATTACATTTAACAGGGATTTATTTGGCTACAAAGATGATTTTGTGGCTAAATAATCACTTTTAGTAATGAAATATAAATCGTGGTCATTAATTAAACATTGGCCACGAAATAGAAAATTTTGTTATTAAATTGTCAACAAAAATTAGATGCCATTTTTTCCCGCACAAAATTTAAAATACAAATGTTTTACCAACGAAATAATTAAAGTCAACCACGAAATATTTCGTTGGTAATTGATTTAGTATTTTGTTACAAAATATTTTTGTAGAAAAACGTTAAATTTGGGGGGCAAAACATAAAAAAAATTCCTAAACCTAAAAAACACCACGTTCCAATTCACCACCCCTAGTTTCCCTCTTTCGGTTCCCTTCCCTTCCTCCTCTACTCTCCTATTCCCTTCCCTCCCCTGCTCCTCTCCGCTCCTCTGCTCCGCCACCGTTGCACCAGCTCGTCTGCCTCTCTCTTAAGGTAACTCTCTCTCCCTCTCTCTCATTCATACCAGGGTATTTTTCTTGTTTTGGGGTTGGGATATATATATATATATATATATATATATATATATATATATATATATATATATATATATATATATATATATATATATACAGTCCTGCTCTTGTGCGGACTAGTCCACATTTTAATAATGCAGACCGGACATGTGTCACATGGCGGTGAGCCTAGAAAAGAGAGAGAGTGTACCTATCATTTAGGCGATAATTTCTAGGCGCACCGTTAGGTGACACATGTCCGGTCCGCATTCTTAGAATGCGGACTAGTCCGTACAGGAACATTATTATATATATATATATCGTTATCTCTCAATCTTAATGTGGAACACAGTTTTTTATTTGGGGGTTGGGAGATATATATCGTTATCTCTCATTCTTAATATGGAACACTGTTGTATTGGGATGAATGTTATAATATATAATTGCAAATGTATCTAATTCCCAAAGTGGTTTGATAAAACTAACTTGATTAGCTACCTGGTGGTATTTGTGAATGAAAATAAGACCAGTTTTGGATTAGAGCAAACATCTGAACTGAAACATAAACAAGGACGCCAAGACTGTTAGTGTTGATAATTTTTTACTTTTACCCCCTGAGGTAGTTTTTTATATAAGGATACCCCTTAGATGTTCAATAATTAGACGTACCTCTCATGTATAAGGTACAATACAAGCGAGTCAATGCATAAGGTACAAGCGGGATGATGCACATGCATGGGTTAAGTCTATTGTTTTCAAAAGTCGGGGGTTAATCATCATTGTGTAAACATTTTCTTTAAAGATTCTAAATTTTCTATAAATGATTCTAAATCACCAAAAAAAAATTCTGTAAATGTTTCTAAATTTGTAATTAAATATTTGTGATTTATTTTTCACTTTTAATTATTGAGAATTATTAGTTGAGGGTGACATGAGGTTATTATTGTGTAAACATATACACTAATTGTCATTTAAAAAGAAAAAGTTTGTTGTCTCCCATGATTTTTCCCCAAATGGAGCTACATTTAATAATAAATGGTTGATATTGCTCACTATTGAACCTTTGCAATTGGAACTATATGATGATAAACCCTATAAAACATATTTGAATATCAATTATACTCGTGTAGATCGTATCTACTTTAATTTTTTATTTTGAATAATATACAGTCCATTACACGCGTTAGATAGATTAAAAAGTAGTTATATTGTCCTTTGTATAGTGTTATGTATAGCCCCCGCCCCACCCCAAAACCCCATGTTGTTTTAGATATTCACAATATGTGCACATATATATATAACATAATTTATGAAAACATAATGCATAAAACAACATTTAAACTTATAGAACTTATGTAATGTAACTTTGATTTAGAACTTTCTGAAATTCTAATTTAAGGTTTAGAAACTTAGGTAAGAATTTAATGTTTGGTTTTGAAATTTGTTTGAGAGCATAATATAAATGGTTTCAATATCTGTTATGATCGTCATGTGTTTTAATTGATGTTAGTTTCCAAATAACGCTGAAGTATATAAGAGATTAAGACGAGGCTCGATATTAAAACATTCGTAATTCATAATTCACACTATAGACCTTAATATTTATTTATATGATTCATAATTCCCATATGTACCTACTTTGATTTTTCTTTGAAAGTCATAAGTGCTCTGAGGTCGATACGATTCCATATGCATGCATTTTTAGCCTGACTGGAATATAGGACACACTTTTAACATGCCTAGAATCAATATTACAAAATATATGGTCTTGTTCTCGCATATCTATGTGTAAATAAATTGAGTTTCTTTTGTTGTTTTGTTTAAAATTAGATGGATAAAAGTTGGATGCACGAAAAGGATCGATTTTATGAGAAGTATGTGATGGGAGTTAGATCATTCATTTGACTTGCGAAGAATCACATGGGGCAAAAGAATGAAACTAGATGTCCGTGTTGTGATTGGTTGAATATTGATGTTAGAAAAATTCGTGAAGTGGAGGATCACTTATTTTTGAAAGGTATTTTCACAACTTATACTCAATGGATATATCACGGGGAGCGCTCTGAACGCTTGGTGTGTGGCAGTGCAAATGCCGATGTAGATGTTGATGATGTTGATGAAGAGATAACAGAAAATGAAGAGGATAAAGGTGACAAAATATGTGATATGTTAGAAAACATACATAGAGGAACATTCATAGATACTAGTGGTCCACTTGATTCGTCTTATGGTGATTATCCCATAGATGCTGGTAGTGGGGAGAAGAAAATCTTTGAATAATTATTGAGCGAAGTTGAATGTGAACTTTACCCCAATTGTAACGAATTCTCTACATTAGATTTTCTTGTCAAGTTGCTACACTTGAAGGTAATTAATCACTGGAGTGATAAATCAGTCAACATGTTGCTCGAGCTATTAAAAGAATCTTTATCGGATGGAGAGACCCTTCCAACGTCATATTATGAGGCGAAAAGCATTTTACATGATTTGGGATTAGGATACATGTCGATCCATGCTTGTAAAAATGATTGTTTGTTATTTCGAAAGGAATTTGAGAATATGCAAGAGTGTCCAATATTCGGGGAGTCTAGATTGAAGATCAATGATGAAAAGGGTAAGCGGATTTCACATAAGGTGCTTCGTTACTTCCCACTAACACTAAGACTCCAAAGATTGTTTATGTAAAAAACAACAACTAAGGATATGAGGTGGAACAAAGAGAAGTGTGCAAATGACAATGTGTTAAGACATTCCACTGACTCTAATGATTGGATGGAATTTGATAAGGAGAATGAGTGGTTATCTCTAGACCCTCGTAATGTGCGGCTTGGCCTAGCGAGCGATGGGTTTAACCCATTTGGTAACATGAATAACTCATATAGCATGTGGCTTGTTATACTCATGCCCTATAACTTACCTCCATGGAAATGCATGAACGAAGAATTTTTCATGATTTCATTGCTCATTCCTGGACCCAAGGCACCTGGTAAGGACATCGACGTGTATTTACAACCATTTATTGATGAATTAAAGGAATTATGGGATGTTGGTGTGGAGACATATGACGCATCTGCAGGAAAGACATTTCAAATGCATGCAGCGGTTTTATGGACAATAAATGACTTTTCAGCCTACGGTAACTTATCTAGATGGATAACTAAAGGATACATGGCATTCCCTACTTGTAATAAGCACACTTCTTCAAAAAAATTGAGAAACAAGATTTATTATATGGGCCACTGTCGATATTTGGAGCCAAACCATAAATGAAGGAAGAGTAAAAAATTTAATGGCATGCAGGAGCTTCGCTCAAAGCCTTCGGAGTTTGATGGGAAAGATGTGTTAGAACAATTGAATTATATTAATGATTGAATCCCTGGGAAATAATTCTACAGTAGGAAGCAAAAATGTACACCCGAAGAGCTGAATTGGACCAAAAAAAGCATTTTCTTCCAATTGTCGTATTGGGAGAAACTGAAGTTGTGCCATAATCTTGATGTCATGCACATTGAGAAAATATCTGTGAGAGTGTACTTGGGACATTATTAAACATCGAAGAGAAAACAAAAGACAAGTATAAAGTGAGATAAGATTTGGAGGATATGGAAATAGGAAAGGAGTTACATTTGAAGCGGAATGGTGATAAATATATGATGCCACCAACATCATATACCCTTTTAAAGTTGGAAAAATAGGGGTTTTTGTGAGTTCCTAAGATCTGTTAAGTTTCCTGATGCTTATGCTTCTAATATCTCACGATGTGTAAATGTTAGTGACGGTAAGGTATCGGGACTGAAAAGTCATGACTATCATGTTCTATTACAACGATTGTTGGCTATTGGTGTTCGTGGATATTTGCCTAAGGACGTATATACCACATTGGTTGAATTGGGGAAGTTCTTTAATGACTTTTGTTGTAAGATTCTAGATGAAGAAAAACTAAGGAGATTGGAGAAAGACATCGTCCTAATTTTGTGCAAACTTAAAATGATTTATCCGCCAACATTTTTCGATATAATGATCCACTTAGCTGTTCACCTACCGCGAAAGGCTATGCTCGGTGGACCAGTTCAATACAGGTGGATGTATCCTATTGAAAGGTGTGTTTTTATATATATTTAGTCATTATTGTATACTTTGTGTTGTAGTTTGTGGGTTTATTTTGACATGATGTGACATTTTATATGTATAGATACTCGGGAACGCTTAAGGGTTATGCTCGTAATAAAGCCCACCCCGAAGGCTCCATAGCGGAAGCATATATTGTTAACGAATGCTTAACATTTTGTTCTATGTATCTTAATGGAATTGAAATGAAATTCAATCGTGCGGAACGAAATTGCGATGGAGATGCTCAAGAGGATGGATTAGATGTGTTCACTCAAAAGTGCGTCCTTTTGGGACATGTTTATATGATTTTCTTACCGGGGCCGAGCTTGAAATGATGAGTTGATATACGTTGAATAATTGTGGGGAAGTTGTGACATATATCGAGTAAGTCATTATTTATTTTAAATACATTTTTAATTAGTAACGACCGTAATAAATTCAATTATACCTTTTTAATGTAGCCAACACATGGAAGAACTTGAGAAAGAAAGCCCCTTGAATTTCGAGGAGAGACAACGAAGATAATTTCCTTATTGGTTCAAAGCATATGTAAGTTGAATGAGAATATTTTACTATCACTTATATAAATAAAATATTTTTGTCACTTTTAACTGATCCATATATTTTCTTAATATATGGGAAATGTGTATGACCTAAAGTCTCCCGAAGCTACGAAACAACTATATGGATTAGCGTGTGGTCCTGACATATGAACAAAGAAGTATACGAGGGTCATTGTGAATGGAGTTAGGTTTCACACTAGGGATCGTGACAATCGTTAAAAAAGTCATAATTGCGGTTTGTTGGTCAAAGGGGATCATGAGAATTAATAGATCAACTTTTATGGAATCTTGACAGAAGTTGTTGAATTGGAATATATAAAAGGAAATCAGGCATTCTTTTTAAGTGTGAGTGGTTTGAAGCTGATAAGAAGAAAAGGTTAGAAATACAAAATGACGAGCACTTCACAAGCATCAACATTAATGGTAGGTGGTATAAAAATGATCCTTATGTGGTAGTCGTTCAAGAGAAATAAGTCTTTTATATCGATGACACGAAGTTGGGGAAAATTGGAAAGTTGTTCAAGAGTTTCAACATAGACACTTATATGATCCAAATGTGGAATGGACGAACATGGGTGTTACTAAAGCGGATGGAAGTTTTTTTTACTAGGAGAATGTGCCATCTGGGGTTGTTAAAGTTGACCAAGTTGATGTTGATGTGTTTCATAAAAATGATGTGGATGCTGATGCTGTTGATGCTACTGTTATAGACTTAAACGTCGAAGTTGTAGCTGATGAAAATAATTTAGTGTGTGACGGTGATGATGATGAGGACAAGACACTAATTGAATACTATGACAAGGAAGATTTTGTTTATAGCGATAATGATGAAATCGATATAAATTGATGTGTTGATGGCAATAGGATAATGTAATTTTAACTTCCTATGTTGAAAATGGATTTATTTTTACTTATATGTTACATCATTTATATAAGATGGAAATACGGGAATGTAATTTTAATTCCATAAAAATCTTTAGTCCAATCTAACTTTTGAAATGTATTTATTTGTACTTATATGTTCCATCATTTACTCGTGATTTGTATATGCGTTTTTTATTCATCATGTTTGGTATAATATGGAATTGTACCTTACCCTTAAATTTGAAATTTCATATTTCGGAAAAACTACTATCTACTCACATCATAACTTGCTATTTTTCTTTTCTTATAGATAATTTAGCATGGCACCGGGGCCTTCTAGGCGTCTCAGGTCATCTAGATCAAGTATAGAGACAAATATTGTAGAACATGCGCAATCTGCTGATATACAAGATGTGCAACAATCTATTTTGTGGGACGTGCAACCAATAGATTCCACAAATTCTTCTTGCCCGACAAATGACGCTCCAGTTAGCAGTGAAGGTACAATTATTAAATTCATCCCACAGGTTTCTTCCCACATATAAAATTTGCAGGTTTTATTCTTAGCTTTGTTTAACAAGTTGTATTCTTATGACTGAATAAAATTTGGAAGTAATAGTCCTAACAGTTAACAGTTAGGACTGAATAAGAGTCCTAAAGTATGATATATTAGTTTACTAATCATGTTTGTGTGTTGTGTGTAGTCTGTGTAATATTGGGTGTGCAGTGTATGCATGTATTCTGTGTGTAGTATGTGTTGTGTATTTGTGTGTGCGTGTGTTGTTGAAAGAGAGAAGGGGAATAAGGTGAGAGAAGATAATAGGGACTCGATAGATGAAGAGTTATAGAGTTAGAACAGTTATATCCTCTACATTTACTACAAGGAACCTATAATTTGGGTTTGGAAATCTGCAAATTGTCTACAGATCTGCAAATTACAAATTATAAATCTGTAATTTGGGATGCACTAAATTTTAACAAATTGGTGGGAAGCGAAAAATAACGAACAACCGATCATAAATCTCGAGCTACTATGAGAGAAAACACTCTCGAGCGAGATTTCATGAGTAAAGGAAAGCAAGAAATTTTACCAGTGAAAAATATCACAATCTTTAAAATAGTCCTTGAGCAGCCAACAATATACTTAACAAAAAAAATGTTTTGCGACTTGCTTGCGACTTAATCGAACCAATATATTTTTAGACTTTCACGAGTGAAAAAGTTTTTCAACTTTCTTGGGGAAGAATCTCAATCCAGCTGAATGAAGATTTAATTCACCCCAACTTCACACCCAGTCCCTCCTTGGCATTTATTCAAACAATTAATGAACAAGATAAAAAATGCATATAAACCCAGTTTGATTGCTCGGTTTGGCAAAAATAAAAATTAACCAAGTTCAGTACTCCCTCGTCAACCAAGTCCTTTGGCAAAATTTTGTAAAAAAATAATCTCTCATGATTAAATTCGAAACACCCACATCTAAAATTACACACGAGTTTTAATAATACAACATAATTTATTTAAATAATACCTGGACTTGTTTATTGCTCCATATCACGAGTGCCTTTTCCATTCACGATCAATCAAGATCAATTTATTGATTACGATTTAAAAAATTCCAACTAAACCGTAACAATCCGGTCTGATTCCACTTTAGGTTTCAACTATGAACCAACCCGAAAAACATTAGTTAATTAAGTAGAAAAACATGTAAACAAAAATGAATGGTAAACACTCAAGGGACTATATTTAGATTCATGAAAAAAGTAGCAAAGTAAAGATATACTTAGTAAATCACTCCGACTCGCTCGAACAAAAATCTTGATTATCAAACAAGATTCCTTTACTTCGTTTTATTCCAAATAGAATTAAAATAACAGAGTTCACCCTCAGATTTGGCACAAGGCATGGGATCTATTTTAACCTGTTCGTGAATAACACACGAACGGACTCTTCTGAGCAAATCTACAAAAAAAGGGAGGGGTTATTTCTCCTCTTCTAGAGAAAAAAGGCCAAATCTCTCTTACTCCTAGTTTAATACACAAAATGTGTGAACTAAGATGTCTTGTACTGAAAAAATATTCGACAATGGATAATTCCCAAAGTTATTGTTGCAAATGTGATTTGGTCAATTTAGATTTCTATGGCTAATTTATGTTTTAAAATCATCTCTACAATATGTCCAAATAGATTGGGGATAACTGCTTATAAAATTATCACTCACAAACAAACAACTATTATCAATGGGAGAAGTATTACTCATAACATTGATACTACGTTTTTATGCATATTTTATCAGGTACTATTGTACCAGTTCAGTTATTTTTTAGGCATATTTTTTAGGTATATCAGGAACTAATTAATCTATAATTAATGAAATACCAGTTTAATTCAATTACTAATTAATCAGTTACCAGTTGAGTTCAGTTACTAATTTTTTTAGGCATTATTGAACTATTTCATTACACTAATTAATCTGTAATTAATTTATAATTAATGAAATACCAGTTCTGTAATTAATGAAATACCAGTTCAGTTATTTATTAGGTTAAAACCGTAATTAATGAAATACCACCACATAGTAAAACATTTTGATGCTGAGAAGATGTCTCGTTAGAGGGTAACATAACAGGACACCTGGGTTGTTGTTTATCTGTTACATAAAAATAAACAGTCAAGGGAAGAAACATAAAAAATAAAAAGTTCTTTATTTTATGAAGCAACATTTTATATAAAATTTTATAATTAAGTACTTTAACTACTCACACGCATTGACATGTATAATGTTCCTAACTGAAATGGACTCATTGACACGTATAATGAACTATATTTCATTATTCAATCTAACTACTAAAGTAGTTAGGCCAAACCATTTAATTTTTTTTTTGGCTTAGCACCTTGGTGTGTGTATATATATATACACACACCAAGGTATACCGTAAACAGGATACTAAAATCATTATTGTTTTCTCATTGTAAACAGCAGAAGACCAAGTAACAAGGCTCGATGTCTCAGACTTGGTATATATATATATATATATATATGGTATATGTTGGTTATCTACACAAAAACAATTTGTTTCATTTTTATACTTGATACCAATTTCAGTACACATAAACACATTCCTATTTCAGTACACATTTTTATACTTGATACCCATTTCAGTATACATTTTTATACTTGTATCCGAGGCTAATGAATGAAAATGGTTGTTCCTTCAAATCATTTATAGTTTTGGTTGATGAGTGTAACCCCATGATTTTGGGACTCAGAAATTAATTTTTGGGATAATTTTTTTTTATTTAAATTAGAGAATTTTAAAATTGGGTAATTGAGGTCCAAAAAAATTAAGGACGTTATAAAGTATTTCGGATGATGATTCTGAGTGCACAATTGATTCCGGATAGGTCGAGAAAGTCAAAATGACTGCCCTTGGGTTTTATTTCGGTTTCGAAATATTTTTAAGTTAGTTGAATCAAATTTGAGTAAACGAGTCATTTAAAGTGTGTATTGTCATTTAAAACTAGGACTTATGTTTTAAAGGTTTAAGAGGCTTACGAAATCAGCCCATCTCATTTGAGAGAAAGAGAGAAAGAGAAAGAAAGAGAGAAGAAGAAGAAAGGAAGAGAGGGAGGAGAAAGCTGGGAGATTTCCGGCCCATACGCGATCTTGAGGACGATTCAACCTCTAAAAATCTGAGGCAAGTGTTTAGTCTTTCGAAATAATTCATATGTGTATTTGATTTCATGAATTGTGGGGGAAAATATGGATTTCGGGTATAAATATCAAAACCTTGATTTTGTGTGTTAAATCTTGCATTTGAGTTTTATAAATGGATTTGAGGTTATATTATGTGTAGGGATGATTTGTAGGATGATTTTTGTGTTAGTAAATATGTTGGGGTTGAAGATTGAGGCTTGGAAGATGATTCAATTGATTTTTGGGAAATTTAGGTTTTGGTGAGAAAAGAACCATTTCGTAGCCTGCTGAACAGGCCGAATTGATTCGGTCCCCTTCTGAATCGATTCGGAATGTTACAGTCTCCCAGGTCTGTGTGACCGAATCGATTCGGACCTGAGACGAATCGATTCGGCTTAGGACAGTCTCTCAGGTCCTTTGGACCGAATCGATTCGCATTTGGGGCGAATCGATTAGCCCTTGAGACCAAATCGATTCGGACCACGCCGAATCAATTCGGAAACAGGGCTGTTTTGGTGAGATTTTTTTTGGAGCGAGTTTTGATCCACTTCGATTGGGTTTATTGATTTGGGACATTATTATATGATGTGAGAAATACGTTTTGGAGATTTATTGGGAGTCTCTCACATGTTTTGATTGGGGAGAAAATATCGAGCTAGTTGGGTAAACATACATTCGTATGCATTGGAGTTTAATCGCGTCGATGTAGTGGGAAATTATTAGGGATGGGAGTCCTATTTGGATATTTAATGTGAGTTATTAAATAATGTGATCTTGAGGATTCTTCGAGGAAGTTGTGATGGCATGACGTGAAATTTAGATGTCGACTTTTGTGTCGAATGCTTATAGCGATAGGATTCTATTTAAGATATGATTGCGGACCAATGAGAGAGAGAGGTCGCGCACCCTTAGTGATGATAAACTCAAGGAATAAATTGTGAATGCGTTAATGTTAAGGGTTCATAGGAGCAATTGAACCGTAGGCGGAATTGAGAATACTTGGATTGTACTATCAACGAGAATAGGTCGGGTTGAAATGGTAGTCGAGAGAGTTACTATATGTCTACGGGGGATTAATAATGGAGATTTCCATATTTGATGGGATCATAAAATACATTTAAGATTAAGCTTGAGGCTTTCAGACTATTTGATATATGTATACCTATAGTCGGGGTCATCATTAGATTATTGATGTGCATTCGGATATTGATGGGATGTATAGTGATTATTACATACGTTAAACGGTGGGTTAGTAACCTTAATGTTAGATATATTGGGAGACTATTCATATCATAGGGGCAATGGATGAATATGCTTCAAGTGAGGGATCATATTTAAATAACGATTTAAGTTAGTACTCTTGGGGACAACGACTAGTCTAAAGAGGATTATGTACACTTATAGCCGAGTTTATAAATTTCATGCATACGGACGAGAGATGGAATGTATAGATATAAATATATATAGGTATGTGGATATTCCTACATGTGTGTATATATGGCGTGAATACATATATACAGTGTATGTGAAGGTTTGATTATATGATGTAATCATATGGATATATATATATAGTGTGAATGATCTATGTACTTATTGTGTGAAGCATACCGGGAACATGCTATCATGGGAGGTTACGCGATGAGGGTGAGCCCCTTGCTTGAGGAGCAAGGTGTGGATAATCCCCAGGTCATAGTCGTCCATTTTTATTTGTGTGATTTTATTTTGGGTGTGAGAAGTCTTGGGTATGAGTCATTCTCATTTTTCGGTCAGGAACTATGACCGCATCCCATATGTTAGGATTGATTTTATCACCTTGGCAGTGTGATAATAGTCCGATAGGTGGTGACCGCGGGAGAAAGTGAGTAATTCCTGGAATATGATAGCATGGTGCAGTATTTTGGTATCCTATAACCGTTTTTGTTATGCGTGTTGCAAAGTGTACATTATGTGTGTTATGTATACGTGGTTATAGTAGTGAATGATTGCTTATATATATATATATATATATTTAGAGTAAATATATAAATATATATATATCCTATAGGTGAAGGTGATATGAATTTTCTAGAATGTACATCTTGGGTGATTTCGGTGTACTAGTTTATCAAGGTCGAAAGATCGTACTGATAGACAATTGCGGTTATATCGACCCTAAGGATTTAAATTGAGATTCTAATTATGTTCTTAGATATAATACTAAATAATTAGGTAGTTGTATTAGTAGGATTTGTATGGGGGACATAAAGAATCCCTACGATCAACACTGTCAAGGAGTAGTGTATCGGGGGGTTCCTTTTTTGGATTTTGCTTTGCGAGACGCCCCACACACGAAACGTAGTGCAATGTTGGGAGTGGAGAGAAGTTATGTCTTTAGTAATTGAATGTATGTTAGTTGGAAAATAAATTCTTTATGCTAAAACTTATGGTAATGTGTGTCGTGCTAAGACTAACAATTTGTTTAAGCAAATAAGTCGAACCAATAAAGCTTGGTAAGGCATATACATATGTGTATATATATTTATGTGGCGTTAGAATGAAATGGATTTTTGGGTTATGTTAAGATGGCGGGTCATGTGGGTATAGGACATGCTTACCGTTAGGTAGGTTGTCCTCGCATTATGTCGGGTAGCGTATTTAAGGTTTCGGGACACGATTAGGTGCATGTTGTAGATGAGGGGTGAGTTTGGGTTTCACGAGAGTGCGACTCCACTTTAATTATGAAATTGTGCATTTATATTTATTATGCACGGTTAATACAGTTGCTGCAAATATTTTTACACCTCGGGCTCTGACCCGTTTAAATTTCTCTTTTTCTATATATATATATATATATATATATATATATATATATATATATATATATATATATATATATATATATACTGTTTACTACAGGTGTCCTACCGCATGGATACCGGATGCTTTTTTATCCAGAGTCTTGGGAGCTGTAGTAGATGCGGACTGTTACGAGATTTAGATTGTAGTCGCTTCCCATTCCTGTGTAAATCTAGATAGGATTCATGTTGTATATCGGGTTTACACCCAAGAGTTATGTAGCTGTTTATATTTCTTCCTTATGGTTATTGTACTGTCTGTGACCCGACAACTTATTCGGGTATATTTCCTTTTATGTACTCTTTTTATTTAAGTGTTTAGCACTTATTTTATCATGGTACTTGTGTACGTTTTACCCTTGTTAGTAGTTGTATATTGTTGAGATGTTATCCATTGTGTGTTTTATTTTAATTTTGGCTTCCGCTTTTATAGTTTTGGGTAGTTGGCCTTATCTATTTTAGTATCGTCAATTCATATTGAGGATGATCCATATGAGATTCCTAATTAAATGTAGTATAGGGATGTCTACCTGTTATTATTTTAAGCTGGGTGTCACAGATGGTATCAGAGCATCAGGTTCTAGTGTCCTTAGGATCTGTGCGAGTTTTCTGCGTTCTTACGCAAGCATTCTTGAGGTAAAGCCCTACTATTAGGATTGTTGTGTTCACTACGTGTATTTTCTTCTGCGAGGTGTAATCACTTGAATGATGTTCTGATACAGTTTCTTTCATCTCAGACGTCGCCAATAATTAGTTGTCTAGGAAGGGTCCAGATGATGGATGCAATACCCATAACAGATTTTGGGTACGCTTTGACTGGGGGTATTTTCTTTCCGCGATTTAGGCGGAGATAAGGGGGAGATTTCTAGCGGTGATTTCAAGGTGATCTGACGATGGTCGATTGAGAAGGAGAATTGACTCAAATGGAGAATTTTGTGATCAATAAGGTAAGTACTGATGAGAAGTAAATAGTGAAGCCCTTGGGAGGTGTAGATTGATGAATTCATCAACATTTGTTAGGAAACCTGGTGTTGGTGACTTTCATCGATGTGAGGCGTGTAGCGTTGTTCCGTTGTTAGGAGTATCGTCTTCATTCAATAAGGGAGTGAGAAATTTGGAGACTTAGGTTCATTGAGTAGGAATGAAGGAGTAGTCGGGGGTCACAATAGTGCCTTGTCCTTCAGGATGGTTAGGAAGGATTTTCGAGAGGATGTTTCTTTAAGGAAATTAAGGCCTTAGGAAGGAGGCTTGTCCTGAAAGGAGTAGAGGGACCCAGGGATGAAGTGAAATGATTGGATTATGAAAGTATAAGGTAGAATACATTTCTTTGGGTTTAGGTCACGCTTTATGCGGTATTGGGAACGTCGCGCGTAAGGTATAATGAGTGGTTAACCATTATAACCATAGTGTGTATAGAATTTCCTTGGGGGAAAGAGTGAGTAAGTACGGCCTTTGTATGGCATCTTTTGGGATAATAAACCGTCTCGTGATGAGCTAGTAGAGAGTTGTGCTATTTAATTTCTGAAGTGCGGACTGTTAAGGTTTGTTGAGTAGTGGTTATAAGGTTATTGTCTTATGGATAGGTTAGGGCAAGTAATTGTAGTATTCCAGTCAAGGAAGGACTTACTTTGCGGAAATGCTGTAATGTAAATGAATTGTATAACTGAGAGGTTCAAAGTTTAGCAGATTCATTATTAAGCAGGGAATTCAGCTCAGGGTTGTGCTAGTTTTGAGATCAAGTTGGTTGGTGAGAGTATAGTATTTATTGGGGCCTTATGTCTTGTATATAAGGAGTTTGATTGGTGTGTCGAAATGCATGAAATTATTTTATAGTATGTTGTTATATAGGCCTTCGGGAAATATCTATGATTCAAAAATATTTTATAAAACCTTAATCCTGGTTCAACTGATCTCAATCCCCGACATAGCTCACAGTAGTGTATTGGGAGGGTTCCTTGTTTGGATTTCGCTTGCGAGACCTCCCCTGCATGAAGGTAGCTTATGTCAGGAATTGAGAAGAGTTCAACCATTGGAAATTTCAAACTTTTATATATATGTAATATGCTGCTATAGATAAATTTATTGAGAGTTATATTACGATTTGAGGCTAGTGGATTCGGGTTCTGTTCTTACGAGTTGAGCTCGAGAATAGGGCGTATGGGCGCCCTGGTTAGCTAGTATGACTTTAAATTTATATGGTTCGATGTGAGAAGTGGGAGAGATAGGTATAGTGATCTTGAAGGTAGATATATGAACTAGATGAGGCTCGAAATCCTAGGCATAACTTAAATTTTGAGGACAAAATTTTGGTAAGGGGGAAATCTATAACACCCCATGATTTTGGGACTGAGAAATTAATTTTTGGGAGAAATAAAATTTATTTAAATTGGAGAATTTTAAAATTGGGTAATTGAGGTCCAAAAAAATTGAGGACGTTATAAAATATTCTGAATGATGATTCTAAATGTGCAATTGATTTCGGATGGCTCGAGATAGTCAAAATGACTGTCCTTGGGTTTTATTTCGGTTCTGGAATATTTTTAAGTTAGTTGACTCGAATTGTAGTAAACGAGTCATTTAAAGTGTCTGTTCTCGTTTAAAACTAGGACTTATGTTTTAAAGGTTTAAGAGGCATACGAAATCAATCCATCTCATTTCAGAGAAAGAGAGAAAGATAAAGAAGGAGAGAAGAAGAAGAAAGGAAGAGAGGGAGTAGAAAGATGGGAGATTTTCGACCCATACATGATCTCGAGGACGATTCAACCTCTACAAATTTAAGGCAAGTGTTTAATCTTGCAAATTAATTCATATGTGTACTTGATTTCATGAATTGTGGGAAAAAATAAGGATTTTGGGTATAAATATCAAAACCTTGATTTTGTGGGTTAAATCTTGCATTTGAGTTTTATAAATGGATTTGAGGTTATATTATGTGTAGGGATGATTTGTATGATGATTTTTGTGTTAGAAAATATGTTGGGCTTGAAGATTGAGGCTTGGAAGATGATTAAATTGGTTTTTGGGAAATTTAGGTTTTGGTGAGAAAAGAACTATTTCGTAGCCTGCAGAACAGGCCGAATCGATTCGGTCCCCTTCCGAATAGATTCGAAATGTTACAGTCTCCCAGGTCTGTGTGATCGAATCGATTGGGACCCAAGGTGAATCGATTCGGCCTGGGACAGTCTCTCAGGTCCTTTGGACCGAATCGATTCGCCCTTGAGACCAAATCGATTCGGACCACGCCGAATCAATTCGGAAACATGGTTGTTTTGGTGAGGTTTTTCTGGAGCGAGTTTTGATTCACTTAGATTGGGTTTATTGATTTGGGACATTATTATATGATGTGAGAAATACGTTTTGGAGATTTATTGGAAGTCTCTCACATGTTTTGATTGCGGGGAAGATATCGAGCTAGTTGGGTAAACATACATTCGTATGCATTGGAGTTTAATCGCGTCGATGTAGTGAGAAATTATTAGGGATGGGAGCCCTATTTAGAGATTTGGTGTGAATTAATAAATGATGTGAGGTTGAGGATTCTTCGAGGAAGTTGTGATGGCATGACGTGAAATTTAGATGCCGACTTTTGTGTCGAATCCTTATAACGATAGGATTCTATTTAAGATATGATTGGGGACCAATGAGAGAGAGAGGTCGCGTACCCGTAGTTTTGATAAACTTAAGGAATAAATTGTGAAAGCGTTAATGTTAAGGGTTCATAGGAACAATTGAACCGTAAGCGGAATTGAGAATAATTGGATTGTACTATCAACGAGAATAGGTCGGGTTGAAATGGTAGTCGGGAGAGTTACTATATGTCTACGATGGATTAATAATGGAGATTTCCATATTAGATGGGATCATAAAATACATTTAAGATTAAGCTTAAGAATTGCGGAGGATTAATAATGGAGATTTCCATATTTGATTGGATCATAAAATACATTTAAGATTAAGCTTAAGGCTTGCAGACTATTAGATATGTGTATACCTATAGTCGGGATCATCATTAGATTACTAATGTGTATTCGGATATTGATGGGATGTATTGCGATTATTACATACGTTAAACGTTGGGTAGTATCCTTAATGTTGGATATATTGGGAGACTATTCATATCATAGGGGCAATTGATGAATATGCTTCAAGTGAGGGATCGCATTTATATAACGATTTAAGTTAGTACTCTTGGGGACGACGGCTAGTATAAAGAGGATTATGTACACTTATAGCCGAGTTTATAAATTTCATGCATACGAACGAGAGATGGTATGTATAGATATAAATATATATAGGTATGTGGATATTCCTATATGTGTGTATATATGGCGTGAATATATATACAATGTATGTGAAGGTTTGATTATATGATGTAATCATATGGATGTGTATATATATAGTGTGAATGATATATATAGTTATTGTGTGAAGCATACCCGACACATGCTATCATGGGAGGTTGCGCGATGAGGGTAAGCCCCTGGCTTGAGGAACAGGGTGTGGATAGTCCCCAGGTCATAGTCGTCCATTTTTATTTATGTGATTTTATTTTTGGGGTGCCAAGTCTTGGGTATGAGTCGTTCTCACTTTCCGGTTAGGAACTATGACCGCTTCCCATATGTTAGGATTGATTTTGTCACCATGGAGGTGGGATAATAGTCCGATAGGTGGTGACCCAGGGAGAAAGTGAGTAATTCCTGGAAGATGTTAGCATGGTGCAGTATTTTGTTATCCTATAACCGTTTATGTTATGCATGTTGCAAAGTGTACATTATGTGTGTTATGTATACGTGGTTATAGGAATGAATGATTGCTTATATATATATCCTATAGGTGAAGGTGATATGAATTTTCTAGAATGTACATCTTGGGTGATTTCGGTGTACTAGTTTATCAAGGTCGAAAGATCGTACTGAGAGACAATTGCGGTTAAATCGACCCCAAGGATTTAAATTGAGATTGTAATTATGTTCTTAGATATAGTACTCAATAATTAGCTAGTTGTATTAGTAGGATTTGTGTGGGGGACATAATGAATCCCTACGATCAAAATTGTCATGGAGTAGTGCATCGAGGGGGGGGGGTCCTTGTTGGATTTCTCTTTGCGAGACACCCCACGCACGAAACGTAGTGCAATATTGGGAGTGGAGAGAAGTTATATGTTTAGTACTTGAATGTATGTTAGTTGGAAAATAAATTCTTTATGATAAACCTTATGGTAATGTTTGTCATGCTAAGACTAACAATTTGCTTAAGCAAATAACTAAAACCAATAAAGCTTGGTAAGGCATATACATATGTGTATATATATTTATGTGGGGTTAGAATGAAATGAATTTTTGGGTTATGTTAAGACGGCGGGTCATGTGGGTATAGGACATGCTTACCGTTAGGTAGGCTGTCCTCGTATTGTGTCGGGTAGCTTATTTAAGGTTCCGGGACACTATTAGGTGCGCGATGTAGATGAGGGGTGAGTTTGGGGTTTCACAAGAGTGCGACTCCACTTTAATTATGAAATTGTGCATTTATATTTATTATGCATGATTAACACACTTGCGGCAAATATTTTTACACCTCGGGCTCTGACCTGTTTATATTTCTCTGTTGCTATATATATATATATATATATACTGTTTACTACAGGTGTCCTACCGCATGGATACCGGATGCTTTTCTATCCAGAGTCTTGGGAGCCGTAGGAGATGCAGACTGTTGCGGGATTTAGATTGTAGTCGCTTCCTATTCCTGTGTAAATCTAGATAGGATTAATGTTGTATATCGGGTTCACACCCAAGAGTTATGTAGATATTTATATTTCTTTCTTATGATTATTGTACTGTCCGTGACCCGACAACTTATTTGGGTATATTTCCTTTTATGTACACTTTTTATTTTAGTGTTTAGCACTTCTTTTATCATGGTACTTGTGTACGTTTTACCCTTGTTAGTAGTTGTATTTTATTGAGATGTTATCCATTGTGTGTTTTATTTTAATTTTTGCATCCGCTTTTATAGTTTTGGGTAGTTAGCCTTATCTATTTTAGTATCGTCAGTTCATGCTGAGGATGATCCATCTGAGATTCCTGATTAAATGTAGTATAGGGTTGGCCACCCGTTATTATTTTAAGCGGGGTGTCACAATGAGTATTATAGTAAAAATATTATTGTTGCATTCTTTATATCAATGTGATGTTTTTTTTTATTTAGTGTACTAATCAATCCATGTACATAACCTCAACTAGGGCGAAACAAAGAGTTTGTGGACCTACTAAAGGTAGAGGGTTGGAAAAAATGGTTAAAGCAACTGGGAAGAAGATGCGGATAGAAATTTTCAAAGAGAAAGGAAGGCCTCTTGAGCATGAGTAGACTGCCAAACTTTCCACTGAGATAAGGATTATAACTCGAAATCTTATTTCGGTGTGAGCTAAATAGAAAGCACTTAGCGAGCGTGATAAGAATGAAGCTTTTGATAGAATTAGTGCAAGTATATATATTTTTAGTCCTGTGACTATCAGTACTATACATTTATGTTTAACCTGATTAATTAATATTTTGTATTTGTAGGAGAGATTTGAAATTGACTTGAATGAACATGGAAAATGAAGTTGCGAAAAGTTAATAAAAGGGAGGAGTAGGGATCAAAGAATTAAGCTTCATCAATATTATTTTACATTTGAGTCAAAGGAGGTGGCATGGGCAAATCCACATAGTAGCTGTACCGAGGCAAATTGGCACGAATTGTGTGATTTATTTGCTGATCCAAAATATGAGGTACAAGATTATTGCAATTATTTTAATAATCTAATATGACAACTTATATATCTGATTTAATGATTTATCATATATATATATATATATATATATATATATATAGAGAGAGAGAGAGAGAGAGAGAGAATCTATGTGAGGTAAACAAAAATAATAAAGGAAAGCAAATTGTAAGGCACAACAAGGGATCAAAGGCATATGTGGTTGTTCGTCATGAACTCGTAATATTTTTTACTTTAGATTCAAATGTTTTCTCCTTAAATATGTTTTCCGATTATATACTTGATAAGAACCCAAAAGTGTACATTTTATACCCCAAATAGAAATATTTTAATTGCTAATTCTCGACAAAATTGGGTCGTATACACGTAATTATTTATTATGCCGGCGTGATTGCACTTGCAGTGTCAAAAGTTTTATTTCGAGGCAATTTGCAACAAGAAGTGGCTAAATCACCTCTCCCGTAACCCTATCCTACCCTAGATCGAGCCTAAACCTACCTCAAACCCAATGTGTTTTGAGTTTGTACCTTTACTAATTTTTAAAATTTTATTTTGAGTCATTTTTATTTTTAGAATTTATTTTAGATTTATTTAGAATTTTTAGGATTTATTTGCAATTTTAATATTTAGTGTAATTTTATTTTGATTTTTATTAGTTTTTAGATTTTAATATTTACATTATTTTATTTTACTAAGATTTGTCTTTTATTAAGAATCTATTTTTATTTTTATTAGATTTTTAATCTTTATTTTATTTAGAGTCTTTTTAGTTCTATAGGTTTTATTATTTTATTTTTATTTTAATTTGATTTTTGAGTTAGGATTTTATTTTTATTTTTTTTAGTTTAGATAGTTTTATTTTTCATTTCTTTTAAAGATACAATTAAACACACACACTCACCCTCACCTAACTTACCCTACATTCACACCCACCCACATTAAACTCACTCATACACTGTATCTCCCCCTCACTCATCTTCCCCAAACAACTTTACCACTCTCTCTCCTCCACCATTAACACACCCCAATCATCCATCTCACACATCCAACAACTATAAACCCATTTCCATGAAACCACAATCCCAACTAAAATTACACTCAATACCCATTTCTACCTAAAATCCAAATTCTACCTAAGAATAATGAGCTCAAATTTTTGGTTCTTTTTTAATTTATTCTTTTCTATTTTTTTATATAGCGACTTGAGTGTGAGATTGATTATTTTTATAAGATACAAATTGTGAGTTGAGTGACATTATTTTTAGTGTTGTGAAACTCAAATTTGTGGGTTACTATTCATGTCAAGCTTGGGATTGGAATGAAAATTTAAGGAGACTTGATTTTTATTTAGTTCTCTCTTATCTTATTTATTTAATGCCTCTTATTGTGTCATTATTACATTTTATATGTAATAATACCAAAATGAGAGACTAAATACCCCATTCAAGGGGTGAGATGGAATCCTTAACTTAGTTATTTTTATTTTTGGTTTATTTATTTATTATGCCCCTTTGAATATAAATATTAAAATTTTACAATTTATATTTACGCCTCGAGAGAGGGTGAATTATTTTTTAGAGTAAATCGTAAATTCAAATTATAATATTTATTCATTAATTAAACTAGAGATAGGAAATTTGGAATGATATTGTAGTTTGAATTTCTCAACTCTAAAACTTTTTTTTTATTTAATTGCTTTTAGTAAACTTTCCCTAGCGGGTGATTTACTAGAAAATGTTTAAATCTAATTTTTGTGAGTATGTGAAATTTAAATATTAATCTTCTAAAAGGACTATATGTAAATTTACATTTGCAACGAGAGTTGATTTGTAAATTTATATATGTTTTGGGGTATTTCAAATAGACAAATTAATTAATGGAAATAAATAGGTTAAGTGGTGAAGTTTAATCCCTTGAATTATCTCATAATTATTTTCTCCTCATATTTAGTTCACTTTATCATTTTATTTATTTATTAGTGTAGTTTTAATTTTTAGTTCATAATTAGTCGTATATATATCCCTTCATAATTGTTTTAAAAACCATACTTATTTTTCCTTTGCTCTTGTCTACATTAGAGAGCGCGGATTGACCCCTTACTTGCCAATATACAATTTTAGTGTGTTTGTAGGTACCAAAAGGAATTTTTGATTGACCGTCTTTACTCTACAACGACATATACGCAAACGACGAAATATCAAATGGCACCGTTGCTGGCTTTTTAAGCATTGGACTTTACTCAAAACTTTGGCGATTGACTTTTCATGATGTGTCGTTGTCGACTTTTCGAGTTAGGGAGCATTTTGAAGACTTGTACATTTGTTCATTTGTATATATTTTTCTTTATTTTTAATAGATTCTTTGTATTAGGATATTGAGGCTTTGTACATTTATTCATGGTGCGTTGGACACCAATTATTTGTAATAATTATTAAAAAAAAAGTGAAAAGAAAAACGGGACAAGGTAGAGAGAGAGCGCCCTTGGAGTGGAATTTTTAAGCATCTCTACCTTGGGTCGGTAGGACTCCCGGGGCTGACTGAGATAGGCGTGATATCCCCCCGGTCGACTCAAATTGTTCATCACCTCACAGTATAAAAACCATGGGAGGTACATTTCAAAACCCTCGCGCCTCGCTTGTCAGCGAGTCATTTTTTGTGTGTGATTACGTGCTCTTGTGTGATTTTATTCTCACATTTATTTTCGAATGGTGTGATGAATTAAATTATTAAGACCTACACTCGGTCATTCACGAGAAGGGATTTAATCACTCGACTCAATCTCTTACCATTTGTGTGCTACCCTAGCTATCATTAAATTTAAAATCAATCAACTAGGTAGCCTAATAGGAGAATATTTTTGCAAAGGCGATCACTCAGATAATTTCATTATTTTTTCTATTGCCCGCGGACTTTATTAAAATTTGACTACCCATTCACCTAATTGAAGATAAAAATTGGTTACGTGCTAGTTAGGATTTTCCTCCGCTTTTACGTGTCTAATTCTAATTCTTTGGTAGTCGATTTTGTGTGCTCCGTTAGTGTGTGTTTCATATCGAGTCCACTCTTATCCCTTTTCAAAAATTCAACAAATATTTTTTCCTTTTTCTTATTTTCAAAACAAAAATCCAAAAATATTTTCCTTATTTTTCAAAAACTTCAAAAACCCAAAAATATTTTCTTTTTGAAAAGAATTAAAAAGCTAAAAATATTTTTGGAGAAATCTTTTTCTCCCCTATCCATCCCGTCATAGAAGACGAAAATCCATTATGGAACGACTTTGCCCATTTCCCATATTAATAGTGAACCTATTGTTCCGACACCAATCACAAGTCCCATGAGTGTCTGTACCTTCCTTATCCATCCGAGCCCACCATGGAACATGTGTACCATATGACACTATTTTGGAACCCACTTTGTCTTATTATCCTAACATGTCTAATACCGAGTGGTGTGAGTACCCCAGCTATTCGTGGAGGCGTGATCACCCTTCCACGCAATATGAATCCCAATTCGATGTTGTGGATTCTCACACATTCCAATAGTGATCATGGCATTCAAGTGTACCTACACCTGATTAGTTCCCTCACTCCACACCACATGATTATCACCCATTTGTCCATCACGAATGTGCTCCTTTCGTGTATGATGAACTTGACTCCGTTCCCCACACTTCATATGAGGATTCTCCGTATAGTCATGATAATAGTGAGTTATGTCCACTTTCACCACTGCCGCCACCCATCACTTCATCTCCATCATCCACATCCGCTCTCAAAATCCTCTTGTAACGGTTCATCCTTGAGTAAGATCAAGCTACTCAATTTTAAAATGAATCCTTTCACCGGCTTGAACAACGCGTAACTGAATTTGAGTGTACGAGCGAGTCAGATTTCAGCCCAAGACAACCCATTATTGCCTCTATGTAGAGTGATGATGATGTGTCATCTTGTGACATTGATTTTGAGTGTGACCAACCCAATCACCCCGAGAATCTTGTAGTTGATACCACCTCGTGGTGCAAGCCTCAAGTTGACAATTGTGTTGACTTATCCATAGCAAGTGAGACTGATTCCTACCCTAATAATGCAAAAGAACCTAATGACGAGCTTCACCCTTCCCTGCCATATCCAAAAGAACCCATATTTAAGGTTCCCCCACCCGTTATATCCAAAAATATGCTCGAGTTTATACGTGCTGCACTCCTTGAGTGTGTCCTCAAATGCCCATTTCTTTTAGGTTAGCTTCAGCTACGAGTGCTTCCTAACGCACCGAGATTGAATCGGAGATGGTTCCCCTTCCCTTGTTATGGATCCTCTCTAGCGATGTTTGGCTCACTTTGAGTCTGATATTGATGTTGATTCATATATCTCGGATCTTAATGCCTCGTTAAACCCTTTCACTACCATGGATGGTGACACATTGGTGGATAATTTGATCTCTCCATCACTTGATACCACACTCCCTCTTCAGGAGGACCTTGAGGATTATTCCAACACTCCAAATGAGTGTGTATCTCCTACTCTCAAGTTAGATCATCTTCCCCCACTTATTGTCCCACCCGACCCTCCACCATGTTTGGACCTTATACCTTTACCATTGCCTTTTATTTCTTTAGGTCCTTACTTGCACCCACCTTCCATCTTTGAACTTCATGAGCCATTTCGTGAGTTCTTCCTTCATGCCACCAATCACTAGAGTATATGTGGTGTTACTCTCAACTTACTTGACACCGAGCTTGTTACCCCATGCCCGCCACGCTCTTGTGGTGTTGATTTTTCCCATCAACAGCTCTCTGGCATGTCACGGTGTGACCATTATCATCGTCCATTTATAGAACGGTCGTGTTCTTTCTATGAACCCTACCAAATCACACTTACAAAACCATTCCACCTCCCCATCCAAATTGTGAACCACACTTATAGGGCCCTTGTTAACCTCACCTTTTGGCTCAATAAGGCCCGTGGCCGGTGCCTATTCACTCTCGTCATTACCCTAATACCCACCCACCCTTGGTCCACCGATGCTTTGCATCGTGTGATGAACTTTGCCATACAAGTTAATTGACCCTTTTAGCCTTTATCCAATAAGGCTGACACTCCAGTCTTGTTTGGGGGTGATTACCCTCACCCAATTTTTCTACCGCCCCGCACTTTTATAGATCTTATATTTAGGGTGAGAATGATTCGGTCTGGCTAAAGACATTAAACTTAGCACTATCGGGAGGCAGCCCGATGTTTCTTGTATGAGTCTCATCCTGTTTGAGGTGGTGTTTCACATCACCCTATGGTTTACATGCTTTACAGACTTGTACGCATTTTTTATTACTTATTCAGGTTCATCTTGGATTCATCTTCCACTTCATTGGCGGTTGATTATGGTAATCTCTTTCCTCCCTTATACTCTCAATTTACAAATATTTTTATTCAACATCGAGGACGATGTTCCCTTTTTGTTTGGGGGTGGGGAATTTTATCAAAATTGTACCTCTTTTGAATTCTATTTTATGTTTAGAACCCGATTTTTAAAATTTTCGTGCAGTTTCTTTCATCTCACTCGTTGACGTGATTTTTCTATCAACCATATTTTAAGTCTAGGAATCAAGCTAGAGGATATTTTTTTCTAAATATCTTATGCAATACATAAAATGGCATTTTGCACCATAAATTTCTAGACTCAACAAAATTTGTGCACTTATCACGTCACTACGATTTAGAGTTGATGAGTACTACAATTATCAAGAGAACTTTAAGGATCACTAGTAGAGACTTTAGCTTGTGAGATTTGTGCCTCTCACCCTTTTAGAGAGTTTTACGCAATCTTCGAGTCACAAGTTGATTCAACTTCCTTTGGGTCCGCACTTATATAGTTATATGACCTCATTATTCTTTATTAAATTTTGGCTTGATCACTGAGAATGACATCACTTTCGAGTTGTAATAAACATGTGTCTTGAAATTTATCCTGAATACTAGATTTTCACCCATTCACTTCACCCATTATATTCCCATGCTCTTCCATATTCCCACCCCACATGATACATATATCATCTCCATTCATATATCATCCATAATTTTTTTTATGAGAAAAAGAGTGTTGTTCCAAATGTTAAATGTCTTCATGGTTGGTTTGAAAAAAAAAGAGCAGAAAAATAAAAAAATCTGAAAAAAAAAACAGAGAGAAGAAAAAAAAGAGAGAAAATAAAAAGAAAAGGAAAGTTTGTAGTTAGTTCTTGTGTAATAAAGACATTTGTTCTTCAAGTGCTATACACTTTTCTCGCATATCCAACAACCATCCATCACCACCCTACCTAATCTCATGCTATACTTCCCATTACATTTTCCCCTCACCCATAAACATCCATATTCTCCCCTAGGTATTCGGGCAAATGAAAGTCAACGTGGTGAATAACTCGAAGTTCTCACTATAGTGAGTAGAATTCTTTCATGATATCATTTTTTTCTTTCTAAATGTCCGTTCTTTCTTATATATGTGTGAGACGTTTGATTTCGCTTACATTTACTCACCTCCTCGCACACAAGAGCGATACACTTACCCAAATCTCGTGAGTTTGTTTAAGAGAGTTATATCCGTGAGATTTTGAAGTTGAAGTGTTGATTTCGAAAAGGCGATCTAGGAATTATTCTTGTGATACTCGACCCGTTTTGACCGATTCACACTACACACGTTGAGTTCTAGGAATGATGTGCCTTGAGTATTCACATAGGTAAACTTTTTATGCAATTCTAGCTTGTGTTTGTCAAAATATTTATTTAGTGATGGATTGTGCAATTATTCTACGTCGCATAAGAGATTGATTGCCCTCTTATAAATAAAGAATTTTGTGGGTATATTCCCTGCAAACCCTCACGAGACAAAACTCGTCCTCTAAGGAAACCTAGAGGTTTAACGGCTTGTTGCACATGCTAAGTGCAATCGCAAGTGCCCGCGAAAGTGGTACACTATTGGTTTCTTATCTTTGTCTTTCTTTCTATATTTTGCTCGAGGACTAGCAATGTTCTGTTTAGGGGTGGTGTAATAAGCACCCAAAAGTGTATATTTTATACCCCAAATAGACGTATTTTAATTGCTAATTCTCATCAAAATTGGTTCGTATATGCGTAATTGTTTATTGTGGAGGCTTGAATCCAGTTGCGGCATCAAAAGCTCTATTTCGAGGCAATTTGCAGCAAGAAGTGGCTAAATCACCTCTCCCGTAACCCTAGCCTACCCCAGACCGAGATTAAACCTACCCCGAACCCAATGTGTGTTGATTTTGTACGTTTACTGATTTTTAAAATTGTATTTTGAGTCATTTTTATTTTTAGGATTTACTTAGAATTTTTAGGATTTATTTGCAATTTTTATATTTAGTGTAATTTTATTTTGATTTTTATTAGTTTTTAGTTTTTAAACTTTATTTGCTTATATTTTAGTATGCTTAGTCTTTTATTAAGAATTTATTTTCAGTTTTATTAGATTTTTGTCTTTTTAGTTTAATAGGTTTTATTATTTTATTTTTATTTAGTTTGATTTTTGAGTTAGGATTTTTTTTTATAATTATTTTAGTTTAGATTGTTTTATTTTCCATTTCTTTTAAAGGTATAATTAAACACACGCACTCACCCTCACTTAACTTACCCTGCATTCACACCCACCCACATTAAACTCACTCATACACCGCATCTCCCCCTCACTCATCTTCCCCAAACAACTTTACCACTCTCTCTCCTCCACCATTAACACACCCCAATCCTCCATCTCACACATCCAACAACCATAAGCCCATTTCAATTAAACCACAATCCCAACTAAAATTACACTCAACACCCATTTCTACCAAAAATCCAAAATCGAGCCTTAACCCGATTTTCCTATACCCATAAACCAAACCCGACTTCCTGTAAACCGGAGCTGACCCGGCAACCTTAACCACCAGCTCTCACCGAGACGCCCGCATCCAACCAAACCGAACCAGGTTTGACCTCCTCTACCATCCCGTAAACTGATATCAAACCCGTCATCCACTGCTTCATTACCGCAAAACCCATTTTTTTTACTACTCTGGCGCCCTTCTCTGCAATGGCCACTCCCACAAAGCTTCAGCATTGAAACCCGTTTTTCCCATCAATCCAAAACCCACACATGATCTCATTAACCCGATACCCAACTCGAAACTTCAAACTCGGAACCCAATTGACTGCCAATAACCGAAACCCATGCCCGATTTTGCCTATCTCCCAACTAGCTGCCAAAATCACAAACCCAAGTAAAAGAAACCAAAAAAACAAACAAGGAAACAAAAAAACACATCCTTTGACCCATGCCACAACTGAAACCTCAGTTAAAAAATTACCCATTTCATGCCAATACCATTATCTCCAAAACCCAAGCTTCTGCACATTATCACATGTTAACTTCTACCCCATTTTCCTTCCTAAACTACCCTAAACCATATCCCCATGTAATCTCTTATAAAAGAAGACTCTTCATTTTTAGCAAGGGGGATCCAATAGTTCAATAGTATAAGAGTGGGAAGAGTAGTGTAGTTTTTATTTTATGAGCTCCATTTTTGGAGCTCAAATTTTTGGTTCTGTTTTTATTTTTTCTTTTCTATTTTTTTTATATAGCGACTTGAGTGTGAGGTTGATTATTTTTGTAAGATACACATTGTGAGTTGAGTGACATTATTTTTAGCGTTGTGAAACTCAAACTTGTGGGTTACTATTAATGTCAAGCTTGGGATTGGAATGAAAATTTAAGGAGACTTGGTTTTTATTTTGTTCTCTCTTAGCTTATATATTTAATGATTCTTATTAAGTCATTATTACATTTTATATGTAATAATACCAATATGAGAGGCTAAATACCCCATTCAATGGGTGAGATGGAATCCTTAACTTAGTTATTTTTATTTCTGGTTTGTTTATTTATTATGCCCCTTTGAATATTAATATTAAAATTTTACAATTTATATTTACGCCTCGAGAGAGGGTGAATTATATTCGAGAGTATATCGTAAATTCAAATTATACTATTTATTCATTAATTAAACTAGAGATATGAAATTTTGAATGATGTTGTAGTTTGAATTTCCCAAATCTAAATTTTCTTTTATGATTTAAATGCTTTTAGTAAATTTTCCCTATCGGGTGATTTACTAGAAAATGCTGAAATCTAATTTTTGTGAGTATGTGAAATTTAAATATTAATCTTCTAAAAAGACTATATGTAAATTTACATTTGCAACGAGAGTTTATTTGTGAATTTATATATGTTTTGAGGTATTTCAAATAGACAAACTAATTAATAAAAATAAATAGGATAAGTGGTGAAGTTTAATCCCTTGAATTATCTTATAATTATTTTCTCCTCATATTTATCTCACTTTATCATTTTTTTATTAGTGTAGTTTTAAATTTTAGTTCATAATTAGTAGTATAAATATCCCTTCATTATTGTTTTAAAAATCATACTTGTTTTCACTTTGCCCTGGTCCACATTAGAGAGCGCGGATTGACCCCTTACTTGCCAATATACAATTTTAGTGTGTTTGTAGGTACCAAAAGGAATTTTTGATTGACCGTATTTACTCTACAACGACATATACGCAAAAGGCAAGTTATCAATACTTATTATATTTTGACAAAAAGTGAAGACGACTAGTGGTGTTGAGCCTAACACAATCGTATATTATTAAGAAACCCATTGTAAAATGGGAATTGGACGTCTCCCGAAGCCGAAGAAATCTATGTAAGTAAAATTGCAATTTATTTTATGTCATGCTCTTATCGGGTTAAGTATGTTTGGTTATTGGAGACGGATGTTAAGTAGGTTGAGTTTTATTTGTTAAGTTGGCGGCTGGGATTAAGTATGGTGGATTATTTTGTGTTGAAGTTGATTTTTAAATGGATTGAACATGTTGGTTTTAATGTAAAAACAAAGGAAACTCTACTGATTTTTTTTAAATGTAAATATTTTATTGGAGGCTATGTTGAGTTATATTTGTTGTAGGAGAGGGCGAGATTAAGTTTGAACATATTGGTTTTCATTTAAAACAAAGAAAGGTAAGTTAATTTTTTTAGGTATAAAATATTTAAAAAAAATTTGAATATGTTTAGATGCTAATTGTATATTTCTTTTACTCAGGAGGAGATGAAAAACGTTGAGTTTGAGTCCGTATTTGAGAAGAGTCCATTATTGACCCCAAATGAGATAGCAGATCGTGTTCTCGTTATGAGATCAGGGTATATTAATGGGCTTGGGCATGATCCCAAACTAGCTAATTCTAAGACATCTTTGCAACAAAAAAATGCACAATTGGAAGAAGCTCTTAATGTGTCCGTTAGAGCTCAATACGAGTTGATGGAGTGCCTATAAGCTCAAGAGATGGAGTCTGCATCTCATCATTAGGAGACAATGAAGAAACAAGAGGAGGCATCTTCTCAACGAGCATTGATAAACACCATTTTAGCTAAGCAAGCTGAATCTGGTAAGATCATTCAATCCTTTCTTATTTCGAGAGAAATGCAATCCACATAATCTTTAGTTCAATGCTATGTCACTCGAGTGATCTTTTTCATTTCAAGTAATAAATATTGATTTTATTATTCTTATTTATAGAACTTAACTGACAATTTTTCATGATGAATCACAGATATTAAGGGACGAGGACTCTTATTGGCAAAACATATTTGGATGCGACGAAAGGAAGGGAAAGTTTAGGAGATTATTATGCCGATCGCGATATTTTTGTTATTAGACATTGTGTCAGTTTTTTTGTTAATTTTTGTTATCAGATATTATGTCTTACTTTTTAAGTGGAACTTTTAGCACAAAAATGGTGCATTTTTACGATTAGATATTATGACATGCGCAAAAATTTTTGGCACAAAGATGGGGTCTTAATATGTCGATAACACTTTGCATTTTAAATAGATCTACTTTGTGAACATGATTTTACATTTTAATTATTTTTCGAGTGTGCGGATGAACATGTAAATGTCGCAAAGTATTAATGTTATTAGTTAATTGTCATTATGAAAATGACATTTGTGATAACTATTTGGAATGAAAATAAACTAGTAATAATAATTAAAATAATATTAAAAATGCTAATAACATTAGTCACAAAAAATTATAATATATAACATTAGACACAAAAAAATAATAATATATAACATTAGCCACAATTTTTATTTGTGGACAGATGTGTTAGAAAAGTCTATTTGAACGATTTTTAGTGGTGGCAAAAACAGAAAACTTATTTAGCCACCAATTTTTAAGAATATATGGGAGACAATTTTCCACGAAATAATACTATATGCTACAATTTTATTTGACAAACATCAACGACAAAAAATTATTGCGAAAAGGTACACAATAGGCTACAATTGTTTTTCGTGGCCAATAATTCTACTATTGGTCACAAAACTCATTTTCGTTCTCATATACCTTTAGCCACGGGGATTGGTCACGACACTACTGCAAAAAAAAATCGTTGCCAAATATTTTTAGTAACGATATGTAAACATTTGGCTACGATTTTATTCGCAACAAAATGTACAATTTCTTGTAGTGGAAATTCTTAACTAGGTACGCATTCTATAAATTTTCAATCGTTCCAAATCACAAATTAGGAGACCTATCTATGTTCTTTTCTAGACGAAAACAATAATCCTTAAGGTGGTCCTTCATTTTACCATAAGTGAAAAGATATGGTTGAAGAGTCATCATTTTAATTGTCTTGGGGACATATCTAGGGGAGCGGTGATTTAGTGTCAACTTGGGACCATTGATAATGTTTTCCTTGGCTTTCGGGATATACTCTAGGGTCTTGTCATAGCCAAGGATGATCTTATCCTTTGAAGATCGAGTCTGTGCCAAAAGAATTTTCTTGAGTTTTTTGGATCTATGCCCGAGGTCAACCTTTAATTTAAAATACACCTCTAGGTTTTTCTTTAGACTAGGATTATCTTCTTTAAGTGACGTTTGAGTTTCAATTAATTCTCGCTTTAGATTAGCGACCTTCTCATGTAAGAGATCTCTCTATTAATCCCTTTCTTTAAGCTTCTCAATAAGAGTAGCCTCGCGGGTTTGAAAAGTTCCCAAAAATGTCTCTTTCTCCCTAAGGATGAAAATATGCTCTTTGTATGCCTTAATATTAGAGCGTAGCTTATGGTTCACCTTATCCAATTGGATATCCAACTTATAAAACCCAAAGTAAGAAACTCAACCTCTCCATTAGTATCTAAGGTTTTATCATCACGGGAGCACACAGATTGGGATTTCTCACCAACTTCCTAAATCTTATCTTTAACAAGGGAATATTCGGGACTATCTTTGTCTAAGACCAAGGTGGGTGGTAAAGGATGTAAAGTTAGTGTCACGGGATGACTCACTATGATTGGATTCTGACTCACTATCAATAAGGGTGTATTTTAATGCATTTTTCTCACCCTTACGTTTTAGTTTCGTGGGACACTCGAAATACAATCTCACACTTACAACACCCATTTGAATCCCTATCCTTCCTATCTCAGCCCGTTCGATGATTTTTCAACCTTATTGGTTCTATGTTTCTTTAAAAAATTAGATTTAGAAAAATTAGTTTTTTTTTTTCAAATTTTTTTAACTTTTTAAACATAAGGTTAAAATATTCATTCTCATTTTTAGATTCGACTTCGTAATTGGATGCATCGACCTTATGGGCTTTGAAAGTAATAGCCTTTTTCCTTTTGGGGCGGAATACAATGTTATAACTCAAAATTTTGGAGCGAACCTATGAGTTACTCAACCTTTATCCTATCAACATTACCTAAAGCATATAAGGCCGTGATGTGTGTTAAAAACCTAGTAGGTAAATACCTTAAAATTTTTCGTACCACTTTATTATCTGAATTTTTTCCCCCCAATTGAAAACATGATTTTAAAATATTGGATAATTTAGCATAGAACTCATCAAAAGTCTTATTTCTATTGCATTGAAAGTATCTTGAACCGAGTTATGAGATTTTGCAGCTTTGAGACACGTAATTCGTACCCTCATGGGTAACTTGAAGTGTCTCTTACGATCCTTAGACGTTTCACATGTCATAATTCAGTGGAAATCCTCCAGTATAACCTCACAAAATAAGGCATTAAGTCTTCAGGAATTGTATTTACATAACATATGGTCATCTTCACTCCAACTCTATGGTTGTATTCACTCCAACTCTCTATGGGGTTATAGAAAACTATTTCTCCTACCTTAGTCATGGGATATTTCCACCCCTTTTCTATGGCTACCCAAACTCGCTGGTCAACGAACTTGAGAAGAAAAAATTCATATGCATAATTGGCTCCAAAAATAAAGGTGGTCTAGAAATGGATTGACCCTCCAAAACAAAACTCCTTGATACATACCTAAGTAAAAACAAATACCCACTCTGATACCATTTTGAGAAAACATGGGACTTCTCACGGGTCAGTAATTCAATTTAATCTCAAATTAATTATTTCTAATTTTAATCCTGATTAATTATTTATCTTAGGTAAAATTATTAATTCAAGTTTGATTTAATTTAAATTAAATAATATGGTGTAAATTTAAAATACTTATTTAATTTGTTCCTAATCAAAATAATTAAGTCAATTTTACAAATTCCCAATTAATTAATTAGGTCCAAATTTCTTATAAGGTGGTAGGAAATAATAATGGTGGACAATAAATGCAATGACACAAATACGGACACAACTTTTTAATGTGAAAATCCTCGTAGGAAAAAAAACACTCACCCACCCCAAACACAAGGCCAGTAGTATAAAAAAAATTGGGGATTACAAAAAGGATAAACACGACTTATAACCCATGATTTGACTGTAATCACAAATAATTTCCGTTTCGAACCTTCAATAACCGCATTACTAGATATGTCTATTTCCACCTCAGTTTCGACTTGAAATAGACGTGTCTGCTTGAATCTCACCACAACTTTAACTCTTGACTCACTAATCTCACAAACATGGCTTCGATCGTAACCCAAGTCAATTGACTAAATGATCTACAAAAATATCTTCAAACCTTGATCACAACCAAAGTTAAACCTCCATTTTATAATGAAATTATGTCAATTTTTTTTTTACAGAAAAACACAATTAAAATATACGATTTTATGTGAAAAAGGGCTTATCTAAAACATTAACAAGAGAACTGAAATACCAATCAGTATGCTCAGGAGTTTATAGGGTTACAACTCACAAAAGGCTCTGCAAAAGAAAAGAGAGGAGTGGTTTTAAAAATATCATGAGAAATTCTCAAAAATATAAATTAAAAAGGATTCCATACATATTAAAATAGTAAAAATAGTTTTAATAAGTATATTTGAAAAAAAGGCGTGCTAACCATAAAATAAAAAATAAAAATAAAAAAGGCACAAGGACCCCCCCAACCCCTCCCACTATAGCACCCTCCAACCCGCTATAGTGGTTGAGAGGTTCCTCTATCGCGACAAGACAATGTCGCGGTCGTGGGAAATACATGTCGTTATCGCTTGTCTCAATAAACACGGACCAAACGAGGACCTCACATGGGGGTACACTATTTAGAAGTTTTCGTTTCCTTTCTTTGGACTTTTTGAGAAATCCTATAGGTTGTAAATTTTTTAGTGCATTTCTAAGTGTCCCTAAAGTAGTTTCATTAAAAATAATGGATATTTAAAACATAGAAAAATTCCTTGTAAAAATCTAAAAAATATATATTTTAAAAAGATTTAAAAATCGACCAAAGTAAGGTTGATTTTATGCTTCAAAAAATATTTTTGTCACATGTATTACATGCTTATGTGGCTTGTATTTTGGTGTGATGTAGTTAATGTCGTCTTTGATATCATCGTGTCACTGGCGTAGAATCTGGTTGTGTAGACGATCTTTAATAAAAAAAATAACACAAACCTAAACTACATTTGATCCATAATTTAAACAATAAGGAGGACTATGTTCATACAAATTTTTGTAATTGGAAAATCTTTAGTATATAATCTTATGGTCCTTTTGAGATTTCCAAATGAAAGGTGTTATATTCTCCCTATAAAAAACTTAAGTTTTGAATTGTATCTTTTGTGTTTAAAATTTTGTTTGTCCTTAGTTGAACAAGAGAAAATTTTATGTTTTGATTTGTAACTTAGTTTGCTAGAAGCTCGTTGCAGTGAAACATGAATTCGGATCAGCGAAAAGTCTTCTTTGTTGGTCACGACTTTGGAAACTATGTTAGTGTAAAACTTTTGGTTACCCGCACAATCTCATTCGTTGGTTATTGCCTAAGAAAAATATGATTTTGTTTCAATGAATAGTCTATATTACTGGTCACAACTCAAAGTAACCCACGTAGAAAATATTTAGTTTCGAGCACGACCTTAGTCTCTAAACTTTCGTGTTTGGTAACAACATCATCACTACAACAAAACATCTCGTGAGCACATTATATTCAATGCCTTTTGAGATATTTCCATTTGATCTCATTAGAAGTTATTCCCAGACATAATCTGTTTTAGTAGCCAATAAAGATTGATTCTAAGCCCTTTAGTTTGCTTCACTTTTGTGTTATCCCACTTGTCTACATACACAAGTGTTATACACACTCTTGCTTGCCTCCTTCTTCCATGTTGATTTAGGAGTGAACTTTATAAGAAAATAAGATATGAAATATTTGGCATTTCAAAGATCAAATTTCTTAGTTCATCTTTCGTGTGTATTTCAAGCATTGTGATTCATTCTTGAAACCTTAAAAGTAAGACTTTTTGTACTTAATTTATTTTTGACAAATCACTTCCCAAATATAATTTGTTCTTGAATATGGCATAGACATTAAACCTTCTGTAAGGGGAAATTTTGTAATGAATATTGAAAATTGATATTTGGCATTATTCCGTTGCAAAAAACTGTTTTTGAGTCATAGGTAAGAAGTGTTTAAGTATGCACCTTAATCATGTGAATTTAAGTCTTGAAGCGGCCTTTGAAAAACGACATTAAATTCATGCCATTCTTTCTTGTCTTCTCCCTGGGATCTTAGAAATGAATAGTTGAATCAATATATTGTTCCTTGGAGCTTTAAATTTACTCTTAATGAGGTTATTTTTAGAATTTATTTTGAATAAATATTTATTATTATTTTTATTATCATTCTAATGACATGGGGTTTGTTATTCTAACGAGAAGAGTATTCTTGTTCGAATAATATTTCAATCTGGTTCGAACGAGAATCGCTTATGATTAGAAGGAGCTTCAAATAAACTTCAAACAACATCATTATATCTAAACATTTATTTTGCAATTATAAGCAAATTTCTAGCTCATTTTAATAAATTTGGGATAGTTTCTTGAACGATATCATGTCATTCGAACGAGATATAACATGTCGTTCGAAAGAGATACCATATGTAATTCGAACGAGATGATTTTTACCTCGTTTGCTGTCAGTTTCTAAAAAAATTCCACTATAAAAATGGGGTACTGTTATATTTTTGTAGAATAGTTTTTCACCCTGGTGTGAGGTCCAAGAATAACATATTGATTTTCTTCATAGATATCATGTTTTGACACCCCACACAAATTTATTCTTCACTATTTGAAATTTTTGGCACTCTGGACTTTCATGTTGCTATTTAATGGAGCCTAGTTCAGATCGATGGATACTAACACGCGATTGGACTGTGTTTTGAGACACTAGTGGATTCATGCAGTTGTTGTGATCAAAGTCAAGGAGATAATATTGCATCATGCTAGAAGGAAGTCGAATCGGTGAGTAAGTTTGGTTTTTATTCTATATAAATCCTCATATTATAGTGGACTTGTTTAGGCTCGATCATTTGAGTTTTTTCTTATTATGGGTTTTCCTCGTACATCATATCGTTTTGTTTTGAAGTTGGATTAATTGTTCATTTGGTAATTAATTTAAAAAATTAAATTACCATAATTGTTTAGATCAGGGATCCTTTTAGCACTTTCAAGTGGTATCAGAGCGGGTTACTATATTTTACTGAGTTGATCCTAGGTTTAATGTGTTTTTAGGACTCTTTGATGAAATTTAAAGGTTATGCCCTATGGTCTAAGGATGAAAAATATTGGTGGTCTCCTTTGATGAAAGGCAGTTTGCATAAATCTTATGCCTTATGGACTAAAGTTAAAAAAGATACATCAATGTTTCATTCTAGGGGAGTTAATGTTATTTATTATGCTATCACGTTTAGGGATTTTAGAATACCGTTAGAGTGTCTAAGTTATAAAATTTGACAACTAAGTTTGAGGTGATTAGAATGGAGAATCATGAGATGTTTGATGAGTTTTGTTCTAAATTATGAGATATTATAAATTCCTTATTTAACCTGGGTGAATCTATCCGTGAACATAGGGTTGTTAGAAAAAAATTAAGGTCCCTGTCTAAAAGATTCAATGTTAAGGTTATAGTCTTTAATTCTCTTGATGGTGTTGATCCACTTATAGTCCAAGAACTTGTAGGTGATATCCAAAACTATGAGATGAATATTTTTTCACCCTAGGATGAAAGAAACGAGTTTATCCTTGAAAGCCTAGATATAGGATACATTAGATTCTGACAATGAGTCCGATTTAGACCCGAAGAGATAATTGGGTTCGCAAAAAAGTTCAATAAATTTCTTAAGCTTAAAAAAGAAAATAAATCTTGTAAGAAATCTAAGAACTTTAATAATGACCGCGATATGAACAGGACGGATAACCCTAATAAGTGGGATGATTAGGAAAAGTGTTTTGAATGACAATGAGTTGGGTATCATGATTTTGAGAATCCCACTAAACTAAGGACATAATGTAAGAATCCTAAAGAATATAATGCAACCCTTAGTGATAGTTAGTCGAAAGAGCATAGTGGTTCCCTCATGGAGCCTAACTTTACCGCTTTCCTTGGTAGTTATGTGAGTATAAATGAAATATCATCCCCCGTTGAAGATAATTATATGCATGACAGTTTTGAGGTGCGGTCTCCTAATTCCCATCTTAGTAATGATGAGGAAGGAGAATAGACTATTGATGATAAGGAAAGTGAGATTCAGATATCATTCTGTGACTTGTATACAGATTCTTTGATGGTTAAAAAGTCTAATATGAAATTAGAGGCTAAGATGAAGGGGACTGATAAAGAAAGTGCCTAGGAAATAATGATAAATGTCATAAAAATTTAAAGTTACATGAGAAGATATTTAAGGATAAGCTTGCATAAATTGAGAGGGAGCGAGATGATATTCAAGGATTGGTTAAAAATATGAAGAAGGAGTTCCTTAAATTTTAAGAGTCCAAATGTTTGCTTGAGTCGAGAATTTTAAAGTTAGATGATGAATTAGACTCAATGCATGTCAAACTTGTCTTGGAAACTTTTTTTGAAAATTGGATAAGATGTTAGGCTTTATCCAAGTCATTAACGACAATAATGTTCTAAGATACAAATAGTTTAATGCTTCCTCTCCTAAAACTAAGACCATATTTGTTAAAGAGTCAACGATTTCCCAGGACATTACCCAGGCCAAGATCATGTTCAGTAGAGAGTCACCTTGAGAGATTTTTCTATGATCTTAAAAGTGGTCCTCGAAAGTCTAAGTCTAGTGTCAACGTGGTTCCCTCACGTGCAACATCTACTTGGCTTATGAAATTTCATTCGGTGGCACAAAAAATTAGACTTTTTGATTCTTGCATGCTTGCACATGATCATTCACATGCTATATCTTATGAGTGATTGTGTTTGCATGCAATGATAAACTAGACTTCTGATTTACACACACACACACACACACACACACACACACACACACACACACACACATATATATATATATATATATATATGAAAATGTAAAATTTTGTAATATATATATTAACTATCTCTTATGTTAAAACATTAAGTGTATCAAGTCACATAGACTTGATCCTTTTTGAGTGAGGTGCGGTCTTGTCTCTAGATTGAAACTTTTGAATATCAAAGACCTTGCATGCTACTCATTGAAGCCTTCAGTTGCTGAAAATGAAGTATATCATTTTGAGAAAGTTTATTAAATTTTGGCAATTGTACACACTCACGTGTTTTCCAAATTGAGTGAATTTTTCATAAAATGTTTTTAAAAAATCTTTTATGAGTTGTGTTTCTTCTTTTTGAAGTATTGGGATAAAGGTTCATATTTTAAAATTAATTTTAGAGAAAAAAATTAGGGGATGTTCGCACTGGTACAAAATGGGGGTGTGCACATGGACATGGCTTAGATTCCACCCTATATGGAATATGCACACAGTCAGATTTTAACGCGCATAAGGCCGCGTCAGAATTTTTTTTTCTATAAATAGAATTATTTCCCTAAATTTATGTATGTATCTTTTCCCTCATTTTAGAATATCTTATATGAGGAGTTTTTTGAGTTTATGTGGTTTTATTTTTTCCTGTAAACCAAATTTCAAAATTTAATTGAGAGTTTAAATGTTTTTAGATCGAGAATGAGAATAATGTTTTTGTGACGAGTTTTTGAGGAATTTGAAATCACAATCTTGACGCCAAAGTTGTAACTAATTCTGATTCATCATGATCAACCACTCCACGATACAAAATTGGAGGGATTTCATTATATTGGAGAGATTGAAGTGTGGCGTGACTTCCAAGAAGATAATAGACTTCTTCATTTGTGGCATGCAACTTGCAGTGGATTCTTATTGCCTATGGGGGAGATTTTAAAATGATTTTCAAGTAGAAATGGGAATTAGAGTGCATCAAGTTTTTTTACCACTAGGTGGGGGGTCTTCCTCGTAAATATGTCTTATGTGTTTTTTATTGTTCCTTATACTTATGAACACATTAGATCACACAAATCATTCTAATTGAATTTGGGTGTAAAAATTTAGATTAAAATTTTATTAGACTTGCTAGATTGTGTTTCTTCACCAAGATACATTAGATTCATTATTGTGTGAGTTTAATAAGAAATTTGGATTGTGTTTTAATTAATTTGTTGTCATGTAATTTGAATTTGAAAGAAGTTTTTGTAAGATTTGAAAATTGGACACATGAAGCCTTCAAACCTATTCACCCCCTCTAGGTTTGGTTTAGCTTGTTTACACAAGTCATATACATATATATATATATATATATATATATATATATATATATATATATATATATATATATAATTCTATGATTCTTTTGTCTTTTGTTTTTTCATTTTTTTGGCCATATATATAAAAAAATATACAAAAAGATTTTTGCTACTTTTGTGAAGGTGGCTTTACACATTTATATGGCATGTTGGTGTGTTTGAATCTCATTCATTCGATGATTTCCATGTGGCTAGGGGAATTGGATTTTGGTTAAATGCTTTGGATTGTTACTTAATCGTGCCACGTCATGGAGTTATTTTGATTTGTTTTTTCTTTATGGTTTCATCTAAGTATATGCCTTTGTGCACACCATCACGAGTAAATATCTTTGTCAAGTAAATATCTTTATAACTAGGGGATTTGTGTACATAAGAACCATTTCATGCGAGGATGATCTTAGGTTTAAAAAACATGAAGAATGTTCCATGGAAACGACTATGAAGCGTCATAAAATCCTTGCATAATAGGTCACCATTGACAAGAGTCTTTTTGAAAAAGAAACATAAAGATGCCAGGGAATAATTTAGAAATTTATCATTATAAAAATAACATCTTCAAAAGTTCAAAAAATGAATATATATTTTTGAGGCAGTTATAAGTAGAAGATTATTGGGTCTACACATTTTATCCTAGTTTATGCTTTAAATGTTTGACTTTAATGATTTTAGAATCGTCAATATTTTCTAGGATTGTATACATTTAGAATGTTTTTTACCAGTTGAGATAACGTTTTAAGTCACACGAGGCTATAAACTATGTTTGTTATTTTAGACAATCATATTTGAACTCTTTGGGACCATGTTAAGTGTTTAGGGAATATTTCTCTTATTTCTGGTTCACACCCTACACTTCACGCCACATGTTTCAAAACATATTTATTCCATATGATTGTGAAAAACGTGTTTTGTATGTGTTGTGTGGTAATATATATATATATATATATATATGTGTGTGTGTGTGTGTGTGTGTGTGTGCGCACACTATATATACATTTATATATGCATATATGGTATTTTTTTGAGTCTTTGTATGCATTTAATCCATGTTCTTTCTAAATATATCTCTAGAATTATTTGTAATATTGTTTCAATATTATATGATTGTTTTTTAGCTACTCTTCACATTACATAATATGATTATTCATTAGATAATCACATTTGATTCATGTTATGTTCCCTTTATCTATTCCATTAAAAAGGGGGTGGGTGTGGGGGTAGGGGCGGGAGAATGATTATATTAAGGGGTGGGATTTCATATGCTCAGGGAGTATTTTTTACTAACAATGTTATTTAATTTTTTAATCTCTATACATTTGAAAGGTGTGTTAAGTGTGCAGACATAAGCATCAATTTAACAAAGCTTCACAAGTGCAAAGCTTCATATCTGATAGAGTCGGTCAAGTGGTTGGATGTCGTTTTCCATTTGGGCTTTGGGAACTTGGAATTAGTGCTTGACGACAGGCTTTGTTTTTGGTTTTGTTCCAAAATAGACAAAAGGGGAGATTTGTAATGAATAGTGAAATTTATATTTGGATTTATTATGTTGGACAAAATTGTTCATGTTTCATATATTAAAATTGTTTAAATATGTACCTTAAACCTATGAATTGTTTGAGCATGTACCTATAATACCCCGTATTTTTATGACTTTTAATTATGTGGTTTAATAAATTAAATTGCCTTGAATTATGAGATTTATTAAAATTAATTTGGGATAATTAATTGGAAATTAATTCGGATTTAAATGATAGCGAGATGAGAGTTAGTATTTGATTACTATAATGTTGTTGAATATTATTGAGTGATTATGGTAATATGTGATTATTGTATTTATTAGAATTGTCGCGAGTTGAAAATATGGCAGTTTTGGTAATTAAGTTGGGACGCGCGTGTTAGTCGTATCAGGACCCAATTTCAAGGATTTAAAAATATTTTATTTTTATATCATCCGTATGAGAATTTTTAGTGCGCCAACGTGTCCGGAAGGGTCGAGATAGTCAGAAAACACTAGCCGGGGGTTTAGTTTGGATCCCGGGGCATTTTTAGGCCTAACGGAAACTCGAGAGGGTATTTTAGTCATTTTTATTTTTGGTGAATAGTGACCCACGAAAATGAGGAGTTATTTATCATCCAACACTTGAGTTCCTTAGGTTTTTCACAACCATAGATCATAACGACAGTTAGAGAGGAAGAGAGGAGAAGTCCAAGGGCTTCCATGGCCAAAACCACCACACACCACCACCATCGCCGGATTTATGACCGAAAAGAGAGGGGGAAACAACCAATAACGTCATCATCGGATCAGAATCTATATTTTTCAAGGAAACTTATTTATCTTACAAAATTTATGGCATATGTTCTACATGATAAATTAGAGTTGGAGACAAATTATAAATAATTGTGATAATATGAAATTGGGGACTAAATCATGAATTTGTCTAGGCTTGCATATAGTGGACCTTATGGAATCATTAAGGGAATGAATTAAAAACTAAGAGTTAGGAAAATTTGAAATTACATTGACGTTTTAATGATTTTTGAAGAGATGAGGAAAAACTAGGGTTATGGTATTTAATGACTTTTAATCCAAGGTATCGATAATCTATGATGTTTTGATGAATCTTGAACGTTAAGACTGATGTAGTAATGTTGGTTCATGAATAATTATACTCATTTGGGGAGTTTGTGACGTTATAATATGATTTGGAGGTGTAAAAATAGAGAATACCGTAACTCTTAAGAAATTCTGGGTGAATACCTGCTTGATCGATCGATCGATCAACCTATTTTCTTCGATCAATCGACCCCTTCTGATTTTTGGCAATTGTTTCCCTTTAAGGTTTAATGAAAATGCAAAAGCCGACGTTGATTCTTAAGGCGATTAATATAATGTTGTGGGACTTAAATAAGGTCAGTAGGGTCTTAGTTATTGTCAAAAAATGTTATAACTTATGGGATCGAGCGTTATAATAACGAACGATTACCGAATGGACGATGTGAGATCCTTTGATTTTGGGACTGAAAGTGGAATGAAAGATAATTTAAGGGATTATATATATTTGCTGAAATAACCTTAGGAACAAATGGGAGACCTTGTATTCACTTGGGATAGGTATAGGTACTGAATCCGTATGACGAGACTTGTCGCGTTAAATAAATATTACGAAGAATATCCGGAACGTAAATATTGTGGGTGAGACTTAATATATAGGGGAGGAGTATACCTATATTGAAATTGTATATATATGTATATACTGGTTGTGTGAATACCTACTGTATGGATTTCTTATGTGTATGAAATACCTACCATACTTGCTATCACGGGAGGTTAGTTTTCGGAAAAGGGCCATCTTATCTTTGTGTGACTTTGGGGGGATTTAGATTAGTACGTTAAGGACATAGGACTATGAATGACTTATTTGTGAGTTGATAAGTCAACTGACCATGGGAGCGTAGGTATGTGCGTGATCCATGGGTATGTGAACTATGTTCGCCTCCAATATGTGTGATTTGTATTTAGACGACTCCTGAGTGATTCGGAACACGTGATCCTTATGTACATGATGTACATCGATTTGATAGCAGAGTATGCGTTCACCGCATCTTATCCTAGGGGTGCCATATATGTTTTTATGTACTGAGTGTGATATACTTATGCTTTTGTGACTGGTTCATTGTTGCTTAGTAGATGTGAATAAGCTAAAATATTAGAGTGGGTTAAGAATGAGAACTTAATTAACACTTGAGATAAGTAATTTAATGAATGCGAAAATGGGTTGTGAATATAACTTGTTGGGATATTAAGAGTAGACATCCTTTGGTAGAATTCGAAAGAGGAAGTGGTACAGACTAGCTAGTTAGCGGCATAACTAGGATGGGTTAAGGGTACACATTAAGCATGCACATTAGTTGAGAGGTGAGAAACTCATGTGAGAGTACGTGACTAACATGTTTAACATATGTGCAGTTTAATATTGCAATTTAAACACTCGCAGTTTTAAAAATATTTTTCACCTCGAGCTCTGACCCGTTTTCTTCCAAATTAATTTTGTTTTGTTAAAACATTTTAGGTGCCCAGCCACAGGGACGCCAAGCATTGGAGTTCCATTCTGATGACGTGCTGTAGCTGCTGTGGAAGCTACAGGATCTTGGTATTAGATGCCTTCAAATTCCTCCTTGGTTCCTTCAGAGTTATTTGTATCAGTTAGGGCATGTCGCCCATTCTTATTTAGAGGTTGTAGTTACAGACTTTCATTATTTCAGTTATTAGTTTATTTAATCAGACTCTTGTATTGGGACCTTATTTACTCTAGCATTTTTATGTTTATAGTGTTTACTCCAGACTCAATTGATTTCATTTCGTTGGTTATTTTTATGAGATTTTTTATGCGATCGATGGTTAATGATTTTATTCTTGGTTATTTGGTAACTTAATTAATAAAATTTGACATCTCTCTTTTTAAATATTAGGTGGCTAGTAATTAATTAAATGTTTTTCGACAGTGATGCTAAGACTGAACCAACTTGATATTCTGTATTAATTTAATAAAGGAGTAGCTACCCGGTATTTAATTAGACGGGGTGTCACAGGTGGTATCAGAGCATCAGGTTCTGGTGTCCTTTAGGATATGTACGGCTTATTATGCTTCCAGCGTAGCTTTCTTTGATATAGAGCCCTACGTTTAGGATTGTTGATTTCTTTGGTGAGATTTTGGTTCTCCAGATATAATGTATATAATAGTGAATCTTATTTGCATTTGGGTGTGTTCGTGTGCCGAACAATGCAGTACGCCAAGCAAAGATAGTTGGGCGGACAACAGGAGGCAAAGATCAGTTGAGGTTATTTGATTTATTAAAGAGGTATGATCGTAGTTGAAGTCACCCATATTGTGGCATGAAAGTCCAGGACGGTAAAGACGTCTAAGACGTGACTTGTGACTTCCAGGTACAACGATAATAGGAAGTGGGGTCAAATTAGACTCACCCAGAAAGGTTGGATTGGGAGAGAGTCAGACGAAATATTTAAAAGAACTAACAGTGGAAATACTAGAAATGCGGAGATGGCGTGTGCTAGCCAACGAACGTAAAATATCCAAAGACTTGGACATATGACGGGGTATGGCTAATCGGGAGTGAAAAATTTGTGGTAAAATTCTTTCCTTAACTTGTAAAAGCAGAATTTCAATGGTGAGAGGCAACCACCACCCTTAGAAGTGGAATGTTTTGTCAAGGGAATGCGCATACGTATGGTTTGACCATAAGTTCCTTCATTAGATGTTCAGAGTTAGATACGAACGTTGTTCTAAACTCACACTAGAGGGTTGGAGAGAGGCCACTTTGTGAAAAGAAATTTAATTAATTGGCGAACCTTACACCGGATGAACTAGGTGAAATGGAGAAGAGGACATTAAAAGGAAAATTTACATGCAAGAAGAATTGTTAGCACTTCAGGGGAATTCTACTTGGACAGTCAATGCAGATGGTAATAATGTCGCGTTGTGTTAGTATGGAGGTAAGCGTTTCCTTGTGTGGGGAGATGCAAGAATCGAGGAATTTATATAGAGTAAGATTGGGGGAAATGGTGTTGGAGAAGCACCACAAGGGGGAGACCCAACGGGGGACCCGATAAAATGATTCGAATTGCTGAATTATTACCGAGCGATGGTGATTTCAGTAAGAGATGTGGAAACTAGTAGCGTGTTCCTAAGGCCCATCAAAGCTAAGGGAATAACGGAGGTAGTCATTAGAGTCGAGACTACTAACGTCTGAGATAAGGACCACCTTAACATGGTCGGTGTGACTGGAGATAAGTGGAGTATGTGTAGAGGTATTTTGTGGGGAGTGAAACACGTGCGTTATATATGTTTCCCGAAGCAAGTATAGGGATAAGGGTATGGTGCCTAGCAAGGGCAATAGTTATTAAAATTTTCAATTTGGTACGGATAGGTGTGTAAGTCCAGGAACCTTTTGAGCAGCCAGGGCGATTGACGAGATAAAAGTATGAGTTATATCCTCAGATGGTGTTACGTGTTGTATGTGTCAGGAACGAGTTACTACTTTTTCTATTTTTATTGCTATATTCTCTTGAGAGTCGAGTTTAGTGAGTATCTCGGCAATGTTATTATTTATGTGGATATTTTTCCTGGTATAATGGGGTTACCTTAGTGTTATCCGCGGAGGATGAATGCGTATATTGATAGTGTTATATACCTTATTTAAATTACTCGTTTTAGTGATGTGATATACGAGTATGATATTATCCTGATTATGGTTTTGTAATAATGGTTAGACCGATAGTGTGCGGTTATTGCAAGTCTATCAGGTTACTACCTTGGTGTAGTATGTTTTGGTGAGACTCCATCTGCGAGAGGGTCGGGCTCGCGTTTATATATTTATATATATGTATATATATCATCAAAATTTCGAAACGTATAAAGGTATCAGATAATTGATACCAATATGTGTAGGGATTTAATTAATATGATACGGAGTATATTTAGTTTACTGTTCAGCGAAAAGATTTAGCTGATTATTATAATTAAAGCTCAGGATGTAGTAATAGGAAGAGTGAATCGGTATATCACCCTTTAGAGGCGTGGGAGTTAATACTCATAGTTGTATTTCTGGGGACGAGATTTTGAAAACCCTGATTATAATTGCATGATGTTTAGGAAAGGTGATTTTCATCAATGTTAAGAGACAGTGTCTTTCGGAAGGAGTTCCTTGTTTAAGTGTAATTGCGTAAGGAGATGTAACTTGATTGTCAAGAAATGAGAATATAGGGGTATATGTTATGGACCGAGGGCCTAACAGATTCCGATGACCGAAAATCCTAGGAAGTAGTGTATCGGGGGGGTTCCTTGTTTGGATTTAGCTTTGCGAGACACCCCACGCATGAAACTTAGCGTAAGGTTGGTAGTAAGGAGATGTGTGGCCATTCGTTCATGATTCAGATACCCTGATCGTTAGGGAAGTATGTAGTTATAACTGGAAGTTAAAGGGTAAATTACGATATAAGGCTAGTAGAGCCAGTGGTGAGGTGAGGAAGTACTGATAATTTTGTTTTACTGGCGGATTGAAGGATGTAATGATGTTAAGGAGGATTTAGGATTTCAAATTCGAGGGTGATTGAGAACACCCAAGTGGTTTAGCCACGTTACAAATGCAGGGACAATAAAGATTTTGGAGTACGTATGAAGCGTATATGATGTTTAAACCCGTATGCATGGGTTATAAGGGGTGTAGACATCTTGGTTTACTATTGTAGTAATCGCCGGAAGAAGAGACATAGACGGGTGAAATTATTACTTATGGGATTAATATGACGAAATGGAAGTGGTAGAATGTGTTAGGCATCGTAAGAGAAGGTGATAATCAGTATAATCATGTGCAATCAGAGTAGCACGTCCGAATTTGGTGAAAAGGTAGTGGGAAGCCATTTAAAAATGGGGTAATCTTTGAGAAAACAAATATTTAACTATTATGTACAATTTGGAGCGGAGTTCCACCCAATAGAATGTCGAGGGTGGCTTACGCGTAAATAGAGTGAGGATGATGATAAAGTATAAGAGTTCAGATGTGCACAAGGTGGTGAAAGGTGCATGGGTCAAAATTTTTAGTATACGTCAAGGGGAAAAAGGGGGTTAGTAAGTGTCACTTAACGGGAAGAAGTATACGTGAAAGTTGGCTTTGAAAGGGGTATAGTAAGTAGTAGGTCGGTTGGGGTAAGATGATCAACCAGATAATTTTGTATCAAGCCGACGATTCCAGTGATGGAAGAGTCAAGTTGGAAAAAAAAAGATTCCTTGAGGGGATAGCCAACTTATAGATAAGTAACGAGTTCCTTCGAATATGTGGGACAGGTTGTCCAGAAGGAGAGGAATTGTTATATCCTTGGGTGATTTACAATATTAGATAGCGAACACACCGATACGTGGTCCTCGATGTATTATTCAAAACTAGGATGATATCCCCAAAATCCACCTTCAATATGGGGTATCAGAAAGTAGTGGAGATAACATTTCGTTTTGAGAAGGTTGTATCATCTATAACCCGAGGAGTAGGCGCAAGTTGATTGACGACTGGTGGAACTATTGAAAGAAATTTTGGATTCATTGCGATCATTTCATTTCCAAAAAGGGTATATCTAGTAAGTGAGGTATATTGTGGTAAGGGGGAGAAGATATTACCTAATGGTAGAGTTGGGTGAAAGCACCCGTATCTATTCATAGTGGAAAAGGTGCTTACTGAGGATTGTGTGGATAAACCTTATCATTATTCCTCCGAATGTTTAGAGGTGAGCGGATTATCAGAGTTTTGGATCAGTAAGGGGTTAGATTCCGATGACTAAAATGGTATAACCACCAACATTCGTGAATGGTTTTCCCTTATGTAAGTCATATCGCCGGGAACAGATATTCAAAGGACGTACAAGAGTAATCAGATGTTCTATGGTTTCTCCCGGGATGGGAGTTTTGTATCTAGATAAATGCGAGAGTTGAAATAGTGAGGTGCGGACTCACAATAATATTGAAATAATGAGGCCAATAATGTATAGGCTATTTTATTTGAATGTTGTTTAGTAAGAGCACAACGTGAGGTGCATTTATTGAGGTATAACCATATAACTGATAAAGGGTCAAGAGTGTTCAACAAGCTTGTTGTGAAGTGAGGGTTGTAGTGATTGAGCCTTTCTTCGTATTTTACTTTGAGTACTGGAGGATTAAATTTTTTTCCAGATATGCCTATTCTCTGAATTTTAGGACGAAATTCCGTTATTAGGGGGAATTATGTAATACCCCGTATTTTTATGGCTTTTAATTATGTGATTTAATAAATTAAATTGCCTTGAATTATGAGATTTATTAAAATTAATTTGGGATAATTAATTAGAAATTAATCCGGATTTAAATGCTAGCGAGATGAGAGTTAGTATTTGATTACTATAATGTTGTAGAATATTACCGAGTGATTATGGTAATATGTGATTATTGTATTTATTAAAATTATCGCGAGTTGAAAATACAGCAGTTTTGGTAATTAAGTTGGGACGCGTGTGTTTGTCGTGTCATGACCCAATTTAAAGGATTTAAAAGTATTTTATTTTTATATCATCCATATGAGCATTTTTAGTGGGCCAACGTGTTCGGAAGGGTCGAGATAGTCAGAAAACACTAGCCGGGGGCTTAGTTTGGGTCCCGGGGGATTTTTAGGCCTAATCGGCAACCCGGGAGCGTATTTTAGTCATTTTTATTTTTGGTGAATAGTAACCCACGAAAATGAGGAGATATTTATCATCCAACACTTGAGTTCCTTAGGTTTTTCACAACCATAGATCATAACGACAGTTAGAGAGGAAGAGAGGAGAAGTCCAAGGGCTTCCATGGCCAAAACCACCACACACCACCACCATCGCCGGATTTATGACCGAAAAGAGAGGGGGAAACAACCAATAACGTCATCATCGGATCAGAATCTATATTTTTCAAGGAAACTTATTTATCTTGCAAAATTTATGGCATATGTTCTACATGATAAATTAGAGTTGGAGACAAATTATGAATAATTGTGATAATATGAAATTGGGGACTAAATCATGAATTTGTGTAGGCTTGCATGTAGTGGACCTTCTGGAATCATTAAGGGAATGAATTAAAAACTAAGAGTTAGGAAAATTTTAAATTACATTGAGGTTTTAATGATTTTTGAAGAGATGAAGAAAAACTAGGGTGATTGTATTTAATGACTTTTAATCCAAGAAATCGATAATCAATGATGTTTTGATGAATCTTGAACGTTAAGACTGATGTAGTAATGCTGGTTCATGAATAATTATACTCATTTGGGGAGTTTGGGACATTATAATATGATTTGGAGGTGTAAAAATGGAGAATCCCGTAACTGTTAAGAAATTCTGGGCAAATACCTGCTTGATCGATCGATCGACCTATTTTCTTCGATCGATCAACCCTTTCTAATTTTTGGCAATTGTTTCCCTTTAAGGTTTAATGAAAATACCAAAGACGATGTTGATTCTTAGGGTGATTAATATAATATTGTGGGACTTAGATAAGGTCAGTAGGTTCTTAGTTATTGTCGAAAAATGTTGTAACTTATGGGGTCGAGCATTATAATTACGAACGGTTACCGAATGGACGATGTGAGATCCTTCGATTTTGGGACTGAAAGTGGAATGAAAGATAATTTAAGGGATTATATATATTTGCAGAAATAGCCTTAGGAACAAATGGGAGACCTAGTATTCACTTGGGATAGGTATAAGTTCCGAATCTGTATGACGAGACTTGTCGCGTTAAATAAATAATACGTAGAATATCCGGAACGTAAATATTGTGGGTGAGACTTAATATATAGGGGAGGAGTATACCTATATATTTATATATATATATATACACTGGTGGTGTGAATACCTAGTGTATGGATTTCTTATGTGTATGACATACCTACCATACTTGCTATCACGGGAGGTTAGTTTTTGAAAAAGGGCCATCTTATCTTTGTGTGCCTTCGGGGGGATTTCGATTGGTACCTTAAGGACATAGTACTGTGAATGACTTATTTGTGAGTTGATAAGTCAGCTGACCATGGGAGCATAGGTATGTGCATTACCCATGGGTATGTGAACTATGTTCGCCTCTAGTATGTGTGATTTGTATTTAGACGGTTCCTGAGTGATTCGGAACACGTGAACCTTACGTACATGATGTACATGGATTTGATAGCAGAGTATGCGTGCACCGCAACTTAGCCTAGGGGTGACATATATGTATTTATGCACTGAGTGTGATATACTTATGAACTTGTGACTGGTTTATTGTTGCTTAGTAGATGTGAATAAGCTAAGATATTAGAGTGGGTTAAGAATGAGAAATTAATTAACACTTGAGATAAGTAATTTAATGAATGCGAATATGGGTTGTGAATATAACTTGTTGGGATATTAAGAGTAGACATCCTTTGGTAGAATGCAAAAGCGGAAGTGGTACAGAATAGCTAGTTAGCGACGTAACTAGGATGGGTTAAGGGTACATGTTAAGCGTTCACATTAGTTGAGAGGTGAGAAACTCATGTGAGTGTACGTGACTAACATGTTTAACATATGTGTTGTTTAATATTATAATTTAAACACTTGCAGTTTTAAAAATGTTTTTCACCTCGAGCTCTGACCCGTTTTCTTCCAAATCTATTTTGTTTTGTAAAAATATTTTAGGTGCCCAGCCACAGGAACGCCAATCATAGGAGTTCCATTCTGATGACGTGCTGTAGCTGCTGTGGAAGTTACAGGATCTTGATATTAGACGCCTTCATATTCCTCCTTGGTTCCTTCAGAGTCATTTGTATCCGTTAGGGCATGTCGCCCATTCTTATTTAGATGTTGTAGTTACAGACTTTCATTATTTCAATTATTGGTTTATTTAATCAGACTCTTGTATTGGGACCTTATTTACTCTAGCATTTTTATGTTTGGAGTGTTTACTCCAGACTCAGTTGATTTCATTTCGTTGGTTATTTTTATGAGAATTTTTATGCGATCGATGGTTAATGATTTAATTCTTGGTTATTTGTTAACTTAATTAATAAAATTTGACATCTCTCTTTTTAAGTATTAGGTGGCTAGTAATTAATTAAATATTTTTCGACAGTGATGCTAAGACTGAACCAACTTGATGTTATATATTAATTTAATAAAGGAGTAGCTACCCGATATTTAATTAGATGGGGTGTCACAGTACCGTAAACATTGGTGTAATCGTTCGAACGAGATATTGTCATTCGAACAAGATACCACATGTCATTTGAGTAAGACATATTTTTACCTTGTTTTGTCTGCTATTAGTATCTTAACTTTTACTACATATTTTCAACCATAGTATATTATCACACATATCAATTGTAGTCTGTGGTTACTCTATAGTTCGTTGCCTCTGAATAAATATTTTTTCCACATTAAATGAATATTTTTAAGTGTGAGAGTTGAAAATGTTAGATGAGTCCAAAACTAGTTGTGGTTGTGTAGCGTTCTCTAGCTATTGGTGCTCTCTTCAGAGGATATGATGGGAAAGATTTTATATTAGGTTAGTGTATAGTTTAATTATAAGTCATTGTCGTATATTTGTAATACTCCACCATTGAACATTTTTCATTCGTTTAGACCCGAGGTTTTCACCATTATGGTTTTTAATAGTACAACTTGGTGTTGTGTGATTATTTACCCTTCTCCATTTAAACTTCTCACCTCACATTGAAGATACAATTTGGTTCAATATAATTGCAAAATTTTTTTGTCACATAGACCTAATTTGCCATATTTATTCCCTAAAAAGAATCAAAAGATAATATTGCCTCCATTACAGAAATAAATTTTAATTAATTGACTTGATATCCATCCTGGTTTCGGGTACATGCACTCTCAACTTATTCGATATGAAGGAACTAGGATAATTAAGTCACATCCTTGGGATCAAGCTTTTACGTGGTTGAAAAATAGGATATTGGTATTATCTCAAGTCACTTATATCGATGATGTACTCACAAAGTATAACATACAAGATTCCAAGAAAAGATTTCTTCATTTCATGCATATAATCACTTCTAAATATTAGTGTCCTAAGACACCTAATCTGATAGGAAGGAGGATAAATATACCCCATTCTTTGTCATTAGGCTACCTAATCTATGTTATGAAGTGTACTAGAACGGATATCTAGTTTTGTCATTGGCATAGTTATCATATTTCAGTCTAACCTACGCGAGGAGCACTAGAAAATTGTAAATCACATTCTCAAGTACCTGAAAAGGACTAGGTATTATGTGTTGGTTTACCAAATATAAAAAATTCGGTTTAAATATAATTGAATAGTTCACATTCTAGATAGGGAGTTGATATCAAATTGGTAAAGCTAGGTGTAAAATTTTTATAATTTATTTTGACTATATGAACCAGCTTGATGGTTCGATAATTTGTTTAAAACTTCAAGGAAGATTATACTGGGAGATTGAGAATGTATTAAACATGACCAAGGTTATATTTGAGTCTAGATACTAACTATATTAGACTTTCATAATCTGTTAGTTTGCAAAGGCTGTCTAGATTCTTAATCTTGAGAGGATATAAGGATTATAAGATTCATATAATTATTTTTTTGATTTGTTATATGTGAGATTAACTTTATTGGGTCAATAATTTCTATAAATTGCAAAATCATTGTCTGAATTTTCCTGAGATCATATTTTGGAGGATTCCACGTCCTGGAGATATTCTTGATTTGATACCCCTTAATAAACTTATAAGTTTTAATTATACCAATAAACCTGGTCAGTGGAATTTTATCGGGTAGATTATTTAATGATTTAAGTTAGAGATCCACGCATAAATAATATGTTGCTGCAATTCTATTAGTGGAAAATTTAATTTCACCGAACGGGTATTGAATACTTAAAGTGGGGAATCATATAATATATTGTTTAACTTTGCAAACAATACCTATTTAATCAAATAATTTTGAGATAATTAAATTGGAGTGGGATTGTAATTATTTAGTGAAATTTATTGAAACTAAACAAAAAAGAAAAAAATACACGACATAATATGATATTTCCATATTTCTATTTGAAAGCCAATTTAATTATATGACTTGGATTCGTAGTATAGTCCATATACCGAGTAAAAATTCTATAACTCTTTGAAATCCCTAACAGACCCAAGACCACTTCATGTACCTATATATATATAGGTTTAAGGAAGAGGTATAATTTTTATTAAAACACTTAAGGGTTAGATATTGTGATATAAATATACTATTCACATTTTTGTGAGAGGGTGAGGACAGAGAAAATATTATTTCTCTTATTTCACCTAGTTTTCATATCCAAAAGTGTCCACACAAATATATTTCTTTATATGGATCATATACTAAAAGATCAATGGTGTTTTTCTTTGTTAAAAAAGGATTTAAGGTGATGAATCATCAATATCATTATATGCCTCATCTTTGTCTCCTATATCGGATCACTTATAATATTAGTATAAAGAAAAAATTCTTATTGAGTAAATTTTTAAGTGTTGGCTTAATTCCAGAAAAAACTATTTGAGTCGTAGGATAGAAGTTTGTGACCTTTAAGCCTATGGCATTTGAGTTGAAGACTTAGCGGCCAAGGGATTAAGTTCACATCATTGTCGTGTTTTCTGCCTTGTTTTGCGTCAACAACTTTTCAACTTTCCAAGGTCTCTAAGGTATGAATGCACATGTTATATTGAGCCTTGGATATATTTTTATTGGGTGTCGTTTTTTTTACTAAACAAGTTTTAAAATGATTTTTTATTTTTTCAAGTAAAATAATTTTTTTGAAAAATCATTCCAACGACATTTCAATCTCGTTTGAATGAGATGCCCAGGTTGTTCGAACGAGATATCAAACGTTTGTTTTTTTTTCAATCTCATTCGTAGTATCGTTTGAGTAAACTTCATTACTGAAATCTCGTTCGAACGACCATGTCAATTTTTCAGAAAATTGGCATTTTTGAGTCATTTTTGAGCGATTTTCTCCTACCCTTTCCCACTTATTTTAGTAGTGTGTGATAACCATATTTCCTAAGACTTTTTCCATCTTTCAAAAGAGAGAAACACTTTGAAAAAGTCCCCTTATATTTTGTTAATCTTTAATGCTTAATCCTTCAAACAAAACACAAGTGTCTACACCCAATTGTTTTATGATCCGAGTTTCTTTATATCATGTGTTTTGAGATCATCATTTTGGCACCGAGTTTCATTCTCTACCCCAAAGGAGATAGTTTCTTGGAGAGGATTCCGCGTTTTTGGTTTGTGGTGTACATACAAAAATGGATTCCGTGTTTGACGGTTGCTTTGTCCCATCGATGGATTCCGAGACGAAGGTGGATTTCAGAGTTGTTAAGTAGGCAGAGGTGGAGGAACGATGAGTGTCAAGGCTTACGAGGATGTCGAGTCTTGTGTAATTATTATGTCGTGTCCTATGTAAATCCATACTAAGTCGACTTGTGGCTGGGCCATCTGAGGTTTTTCCTACTGTGGCTTTTCCTCGTACATTGCGGCGTTGTGGTTGTGTTTATTTTTATCTTTCAAATCACCACATATATGCATGCTTAGGGTTAACAAGATAAAAAACGGTTTGATCACAACAATTGTATAATTTGGTGCTAATTTAATTAGGTAATTTTAGTTTACTTTAATTCTAGTAATTTGGCTAAAATCATGTTTGGTATGTTTGTATAAATTTGACTTGAACTTGAACTAATTTTGTTTAAGGGAATTTTTTTAATATTTATTTAATTTCATTTTAATTTTGAAAGAAATTTAAAATTTCGAATATTATGTGAACCATTGAAAATACTCCATTTTTTATTGGCTTAATTTTAAGACAAGTTTGATTTATATATATTTAGTTGTATCTCTTTAAATAGATCATTCTACTAGTTGGTTTCTTTAGTTTAACAACTTTGGTTTCTTAAAGTTTTTTTTTATCCATCTACTTGTTTTCATGTTAAAGAGTTGATTAACAAAATCTCATTTTGTTTTGTTTAAAACTAAAATGAGTTATTTTTGTTTAAAAAACTAAAATCAGTGGCTATTTTTTTCTTATTTGTTTAAAATAATTTTTGTTTTGATAAATTAGTGATAGGTGTGAGAGTGTAAAATCTGAGTTTAATTTGAGAAAGTTTTTTTCATTTAAAACTAAGATCTTCCCCCTTCCCTTAAAAATCTGGTATATCCATCACCAGTTTCACTCTTGGGTGCGTGTGTTAGGTCTTTGTCACACAAACTGATATATAGTGTGTTTTAATTTAATTAATAATCTAATTAAATATCTTAGATATTAAAACTAAATTAAATTAATTTTTTTTGTAAGATCAATTAGGTGTGTTCTGTATCTGGTCTACTACCATCTGATTTCTTGTGTCTGTTATGTTTTTTTGTTGGTTCTCATTTAGATCAGTTAAAATTTTTTATGCCAGTGTTACATTCACTTTCAGGTTAATAGATAAACTGGACTTTTACATAACTGTTTTTTAACATAACCTTAATCACTACTATTGATTATTTTTTTTACTAAAAGGAAAAACCTTGTGTGTGTGTAATCTTTTAGTAACCTATAATTTTTTGATGTTCTGATTAAAACCAATTTCGTTATATTAATTGTGTTTGTATATCTGTACTTGGATTCTCTTGGGTTGAGTGTGTAGTGTGCGTGTGTTCTAAGAGTTCACTTCCTTGGTGTGATTAGTGATGTATTTCAATTAGATTGTGGGGTTGTTTAACTTAATCTTGGTGTACTAGTTGTATTGATTAAGTTAGTTCATTTACACTTGTATCTCTGAAATTTTAACTAACAGTGGACTTAGGTGTATGAGTGGTCCTGGAGCTAAGGGGCCCGGGGTTTTTCATTTCGGGGGTTTCCCTATGATCAAATACCGTGTTGCAATTTGTTTTTCCTCATCCCATTCTAAAGCTTTTATTCAGGCAACATCATCACACATATGTTTTTAATTGTGTTTGTGTGTATAATAGTTTCAATCAAACTTTTTAAACTGATTTTAAGAAAGGGTGAGAGTTTATTTAATAACTAATACACATTAGGGTGGTTAGGTTATTATAAGTGGTATCAGAGCTTCAGGATTCACTTTTTAAAAGTTTTTATTCCGCAAAAATCCTGAAATCTTTTTAAAATCTATTCCTTTTAATGGACGACCAAAATGGTAGTTCTGTACGTCCTACCACATTTGACGGGTACAACTTTGCTTACTGGAAAGTGAGAATCGTTGCCTATCTTCGACAATGGGGATATGAGGTATGTGAATTGTTTAAAACTGGTTTTTCAAATGGACTAAAGAGGAAAAGTTAAATTCTCGGTATAATAATAGAGGAGAAATATTGTTTTCGAAGAGATGGATGCAACTGAATTTAAAAGAATTACATCTCGCACCTCATTTAAAGAGGGTTGGGATATTTTATTGACTACTTATGAAGGCAACATTAGGGTTAAAAGAGTTAAGTCTCAAATGCTAGTTAGGATTTATGATTCTCTCTTTATGAACGATAATGAGAAATTTGATGATTTTGACCTTAAATTGCAAGATATTATTAATCAATCACATGCTAATGGTGTTGTCTATACTGATTCTGAAAATATGATAAAATAATTAGGTCTCTTCCTAAGAGTTTTGATTTAATAGTTCATGCTATGGGAGAAAATAAAAATGGCATCTATACCCCTTATCTCTTGTGTAGTAAACTTAGAACTTTTGAACTACAGAAAACTTTAAGAGATCGACAAAGAAGAAAAGCATCGGCAAACTCTGAAGCACAAAATGTATTGAATTTTAAATATAATAAAAATAATTTGGCTTTTACTTTTACCTTGTCAAATGTTGATGACTATTTCGTGACACCCCGCCTAATTAAATCCCGGGTGATCAGTCCTAAATTAAATTAAAACAGGTTTCTCAGTTGATTCTTTCTTAGGATCACTGTCGAAAACTTTTTGTTATTACTAATCACCTAAGTAAAATTAGACCGGTGACAAATTTTATATTTCATTAACTCGATAAAATATCACATGGGGAAATAATAAAACATTCACAATATACTAGAATTCAAACCATATTACAATATATATAATGAATAAAGTCTTGCTGAGTCAATAATCGGCTAAAAATCCAAAACTGCTAAATAAACCAATATAATTCAAAACTAAATATCTGATATAATGCCAACGGACAACATGTCCCAATAGAGAGTACTAAAATGAGATCCTACACTAGATCTGAATAAATGATCGCCTATGCAAAGTCCTGCCAGCCTCCAAAATGCTGCAGCTACGAGTCCCTGTACTGAATTCTCAAGTCTAGCGTTCCTGCAGATGGAAACCTAAAAAGGTTTTGAAAATATTTAGCAAGTGTTTATCACAGTGAGATGAATTATTGATTACATATGTTAAGATTTGCATACACTCTCGTGAGTTACCTCACCCCTCATCTATAGTGCATGCCTAACGTCCTATACTTGGCCCACCTAGATGTGCTACCCAAGCTAACTAGACTATAATATTCAACTGAGCTTATCTATGTGACTAAGTTCCCATACCGCCTATACAGTATGCTAATAGTAACATATCTCCTATAGTATATACATAGATATCTTTTCACATCTTGTTATCTTTTACTTTCACAATTAAGTCTCACTACTTAATTTATTCTTAAGATAATCACTATCTATCATTTAATATTTCTAATTAAGTCCCTCCACTTAATTTACTTTTTGATATATGAACGTCTTATAATTTTCTACTATCCTTAGATTATTAATATAGTATACATTTCACACACAATATATACTACAAAAAAATCATTCTTCACTATTATGTCCTTATAACATACATTGAGGACCCTTGGTTCGGAATAGTCCATCGACACCATGTAATAGGATTGGTTCAGAATGTAACCTCGATCCCAAATTTATTTCATGTATTGGTTCGAAAAATCACCCCGACCCCACTAATGAAATTTTTATATATATTTGGTTCGGAACTCTTTCATTACTACCCCAATTTACTATTTCCATACATTAGTTTGGAATCCTACCTCGACCCTAATATAGGCAATTATACTTGAGGTATTCTCTCCACCTAAGTATCTATATAATTCAATAGGTATACATGCAACCTAATAATAGTGCTCGTACGTAATATTTTCTCTTTAATATTCACCGTACTTATTACTTTACGATTTATCTCACTATCGCATTTTAATTGAGTATCCATACAACTCTAAGGATCCTAGTTACCCCTCCATTCATTTCAGAAGCAAAACTATCTCTAACCTACTGATATTAATTTGAATTGATATTATCTTCCCTCGTAACTCAAATCCATAGTCCTCGATACACGACTCAGCCGGTTTATCTTCGTCGGTCCATCTCTCCATATCTTACACCCATGATTATAACAAACCTCCACTAAATACCTACTGGTATTACCTTAATCCCTACATGCATATAATATCCTACCTAAGGTTCACCTCAAACATTGGCAATCGATTAGAACTCAACCAACAAAAGATCCCAAAATCAACCTGGATCGATCGATCGACATTCATCAGTCGATCGATCAGGTGCAGAGTTTCTCAACTTCGTTTTTTTTACGTTTTCTCACCATATTCAATTATCAAACTCTCATGATAACACACCAAATTTGCAGCTAATTATCCCTAACCATTCCTACCTATATTACAATGATTTCCAACGATTTAAACATCACAAATCTTCACAAATTCTGCCATGAATAATTCAAATTCACTAATTATTCAAGAACCCTAATTTAATATGTTCTTCCCATATTTAAATCACAAATCCAGATTCAATTCATTTTAGTCATCAAGTCTTATATAATTTTAAATCCTCTGCAGGTTCAAATCATTCTACATGCAAAACCCTAACCAACATGTATTTTATTCAATTCTTTTTCTCTAAGAATATTCATAAAGTCATATTATTCATAAATCCTACACATGGATATTATAACTCAATTTAATTTGAAAATAACTACTTGCTTTGATTACAGTAGGGTATAATTTCGTGATTGTTGGAGGGTTGATGTTCTTCTTCTCCTTTCTTTCTTCCTAAGATGCTTGTGGTGGAAGAACACACTCCAATCGTCTCTAAATCTCTCTCTTAGGCTTCACAATAACTCTCTCTTTCTCCAATGGTTTTTGTGAGTTTTTCTCTCCTATAAACCAAGCCTCCAACTCTTATAATTTGATTTAGAGTTTGTAATTCCGTAGGTCTACTCACCCCTAAATTGCAAAAGACTAAAACACCCCCGTATGGTCCCAGTTTAACCCAAAAATGCCCCGGTACCCGACTAGTACCCCATGGTATACTATTTTGACTAATTCGACCCTTTTGGAATCATTTATGACCTCTAAATTATCATTTGTGTAACTTAGAGATATGTTTCCTATCTCATCCCCAATTTAGTCTACACACAACACCCGGATGAGATAAAATTAAGTACGTCCATATTACTCGCTATGTCGTACAAATTAACTATCCATATTTACTACTCACACTTAGTAAATTTGAATCATAATATTAATCAGTGTCTATCCCTCAATTAATATTAATAACCACAATTATTTTTTAATACCTCAATAATCATAATAGTTATTAAATCATATTAAATTACTTCACTCGCGTAATTTAAATTAAAATATATTTTCCTATTTAATTACTCAATTAATTAAATTCTAAATATACAGAAATACGGTGTATTACATACTTTTCCCTTTACAAAGGAATTTCATCCCCGGAATTTGGACATACCTGCGTTGAATAACTCTGGATACTGCTCTCACATATCCTCCTCCCGCTCTCATGTCGACTCCTCAACATTGCGATGTCCCCACTGTACTCGCACTAATGGGATCACCTTGGATCGTAGTTTATGCTCACTATGATCCAGAATATCCACGGGTCTCTCCTCATACGAGATATATAGCTGAAAATCAATATCCTCAAGTGGAACGTGCCAGAAAGTTCTCTCTCTCCTCCTGTATTTCTTCAACGACACCACATGGAACACATCGTGTATCTCTGAAAATGCTCTGGGAATCTCAATCTGTATGCTACCGATCCCACCCTCTTAATAATAGGGAGCAGTCCCAAATATCTCGGCGTTAACTTCCCCTTCTTGTCAAACCTTATAATCCCCCTCATAAGAGATACTCGAATCAACAACTGGTCACTCACCTCTAGCTCCACCTGTCTCCTACCGACATCAGCATAACTCTTCTTCCTATCCTGAGCTATTCGAATACGTCTCTAATTAAATCTATCTTGGCAGAAGTCTCCTGTCTCATCTCTGGCCCCAATAGCTTGTTGTCCCCCACCTCTAACCAACATGCAAACGAACGACAAGGACTCCTATAAAGTGCCTCGAATGGGGCCATACCGATAGTGAATTGGTAATAGTTGTTATACGCAAACTCTACCAATGGAATATATCGCTCCCATCCTCCCTTAAAATCTAGGATACACATCCTTAACATATCCTCAAGCATCTGATTTATCCTCTCAGTCTTTCCGTCTATCTGTGGGTGATATGTCGTACTCAACCGTAAGTCTGTGCCCAAGGCCTCCTGAAAACTCTGCCAGAAATGTGACACAAATATTTTGTCGTTATCAGACACAATATTAATAGGAACCCCGTGCAGCTTAACGATCTCTGAAATGAATAGCAATACATACTGCATCATATCAAAATCAGTACGAACCGATAATTAATGAGCTACCTTGGTTAGTCGATCCACTATCACCCATATGGAATCGTGACCCCTTTGTGATTTCTGTAGCCTAGTAATAAAGTCCATCAAAATGCTCTCCCATTTTCACACGGGAATCTCCAGTGGAGGTAGCATCCCTGAAGGTCTCTGATGGTCAACTTTCACAATCTGACATATAACACACTTCGATACAAACTCTTCTATGTAACGCTTCATACCCGACCAATAATATTGTCACCGCATATCCTGGAACATCTTATCCCCGCCGAGATGCACCGCAAACCTAGACTCTTGAGACTCCATCATGACTGCATGCCTCAAATCTTCATCCTCGGGTACTACCAGTCTCCCATTAAATCGCAGTCCACCCTCTAAGCTGAGGGAGTAGGACTCTGCCCCCTTGGATAGTAACTGTTGTACTTTTTCCTAAAAAAATGTGTCTTTTGCCTGTGTCCTCACCACCTGCATAACACTCTTGGGAATGATAGCTAAAACTTCCATGTATGTTCTGTCTACCTTATCTCCTTGTCTAAGTTTGCTCTACTTCGCTTTCCAAACCCCTACCAACTCTCCAGTAGGTCTTCCTCTCAACGCGTCGGCCACCACGTTAGCCTTACCACGATAATACTTTATATCAAACTGGTGATCCTTCACGAATTCGAGTCATCTCTCAGCCTCATATTCAAATAATTTTGTGTGTAGAGATACTGAAGTGACTTATGATCCGTGAACAGAGTAAACTGTTTTACCAGAAGATAATGTATCCATATCCTCAAAGCAAAAACGACCCCTGCCAACTCGAGGTCGTGGGTGGGGTAATTCTTCTCATGTGGCTTTAGCTTTCGAGATACATAAGCTATAGCTTTCTCCTCCAGATGTAACACACCCCAAAGTCCCTGCAAGGATGCGTCAGTATAGACCCGTTACTCCAATCCACTTCTAGGCAATGCCAGTACGGGTGCTTATGTCAACTTGTCCTTTATCTCATCAAACGCTAACTGAAAGTAGTCGTTCCACATGAATGGTACTCCCTTCCGTATCAAGTTCGTCAAAGGACCAGCAATCTTTGAGATACGAACCGCAATCGGTGTCATGGGCTATCCCCACTCCCTTACCGCCGACACCTTGCTCGGATCAACAATAATTCCTCTATCGAACACAATGTGGCCAAAAACTGAACCTCCCGAAGCCAAAAAACACACTTCCCGAATTTGACGTACAACTTATGGTACTGTAATGTTTGAAGAACCATATGTAAGTGCTCAATGTGCTCTTCCTTCATGCGAGAGTAAACCAGAATATTATTTATAAATACGATCTCAAACTGGTCCAAAAACTCCCTGAATACACTGTTCATGAGATCCATGAACACTACAGGTGCATTAGTGAGTCCAAACGGCATCACCCTGAACTCGTATGACCCGTATCGCGATAAGAAAGAAGTCTTAGGTACATCCTCCTCTTGAATGAAAAAATTATGGTAACCTGACGTCAATCACTCATCAATCTCTCAAGCAGGTCGGCTGCAACTGATTAATACAGTGTTGCACTCTATGGGCCTTCATATGCTTTCAGCTCTTCAACCCACCAAAACATTTGTCATGGAGTTCAAATCCATTTGTTCAAATTTTTTCTGGGGTACCTGTGATGACTCATTCTAACACCACTGGGTTTCTTGGGAGGTAATCTCTCGTCCAAAAAATGAAGGTGGCCTCGGCATTCGAGATCTCAATGATATTTATGATGCATTTGCTTATAAAATATGGATTCGTTTTTTTCAAAATAATTCTTTGTGGGCTAAGTTTATACACGCCAAATATAAAAAAATTATCATCTCAAAATTTTAGAGGTGTGCCATCCTTTGCTAGTGTCACCTGGAAGCGCATGCAACTGGTTGGGGATCATTTTAAAGATACCAGGCAATAATTGTCTTACAAATGGATTCTCAATTACTAAGGCATGGCGTCTTATTAGGGAAAAACATTGTTCTCAATTCTCTTTCTCAATGATTTGGGATTCTAGAATTCTCCCAAAAATATCCACATTCATGTGGCGTATATTTCATAAAGCCATTCCTTTAGATATCAATCTCAAGGAAATTTTCATTCCTATGGTCTCTAAATGTAGATGCTGCTCATTATCTCAAGAAGAACAAGTTCATCACTTATTCATTACTAGTGACATTGCTCGGGATGTTTGGACTCATTTCGAAAAAATAATGGGGTTTAAATTTCATAATTTTTCGCTTCAATCAAGACTCATGAGTTGGTGGTTAAATTATTGCGGCAACAATATTAGATCAATTCTTTGCAAGATTCTCCCATCTTATATTTGTTGGAGGATTTGGTGCTCAAGAAATCATGCTACCTTTGAAAATTCCATTATGAACTCCAAACTTATCATCCAATCCATTCATTATGACATTGTTTTGATTTTCAAGGCTAGACCGTTTAAAGGCTATGTCAATAGATTTTTTTACTCCTTTATGGAGGACTTTGACATTTCTTCCATTTGATTGTTTGCCGCCGGAGAAAGGATACTTTTCTCCAAATCATCAATAAAAATTTTATGGTTTGTTGAAAAAAAAAATCGATCTTTGAGAAGTACGCAACCCCTCTCAACTGACCAAACAAGTCATCAATCCTAGGTAACAGATATTTATTTCGTATCGTCACCTTGTTTAACTCCCTGTAGTCTACACATAAATGAAGCGAACCATCCCTTTTCTTTACAAATAACATTGGCGCACCCCACAGGGATGTACTCTACCGAATGAAACCCTGTCCCAAGAGCTGCTGAATCTGCTCTCTCAGCTCTAGTATCTCTTAAGGATCCATGCGATATGGTGCTGTATCAATCGGTGTCGTCCCCGGTTCTAAGTCAATAGCGAACTCAATCTCCCTACTGGGTGGTAACCTTGGTATCCCCTGGAAGACGTCCTCAAAATTGCTCACGACTGGGATTGAGTCTAGAGAAATAACCAACTCTTGTGAGGTCTTCTCCTCAATATAATATAAATGAGTGAGCGACCCTCCATTGGGAAGAGGCATCGCCACTAGGAACATCTCCTGTGCCGAAATGGCGAACACGATAGTCCTCTCATATCAATCTACCATCTCCTTATAACCCGCCAACCAATCCATGCCTAGGATGACATCATAACCCTCTATATCTAACACTAGAAGGTCTGCCACTAGACTCAATATCCCAATCATATTATCCACACCCCTACAGATCGAGTGTATAAGGGACCCACTACTCATCAGTGACTCAACACACATAAGATGAGTGTCGGTTGTCTCTAAAAGGTCGGCTGCTCGTGCAAATCTAATGGTAATAAAAGAATGTGTCGTACCCATGTCAAACAGAATACTACCCTCATGCCCTTGGATAGGAAACGTACCCACGACTATTGGTGGCGCCTGAGGTGCTGGCTGTATAGGTGCGTCCCAAACATTATACACACGCCCATAGTGCATCTGGCTCGCTTGTTGTTATGGGGCCTGTGCTAGTGTTGGGGCTAACAAAACCTGCTCCCCCTGTTGGGCACCCTACTGATGTGCCCTATCTCCCTGTGGATAAGAACTACTCTTGTGACCCTACTGGACACATGTGAACACTACCCTTAGAACTGTCTCTGCCTTTGTCCCTACTAGCCCTGACGGCCTAGCCCTGTTGGCCTCCCTCTTAGTTCCTTTGGCCCTGACGGCCTTGAGGAACCTGTTGTTGGGGACCCTACTATCCCTGTCTATTAGATCGGTGTCTCCCATACCTAAATCTCTTGGCAGAGTTACCCTGTCGGGAATCCTACCCTAGCTGACCCACTATCTGTTGCTGCAGTGTGCTGCTGTTGCTAACCCCATTTGCCTTGCCCGGCTATCTAGGCTCACCTCTCTTGCTTACCTTCGCATGGAAATGGTGATCCTTACAATGCTCTAGTACGGCGTTGACGACATCTGTATATGTCATTAATGATGGGTTACTGATCAAATGTTGCCTGATCCTCCAGGATAAGCCATTCATGAACTTTGTATTCTTTCGCTCCTCGTTGCTCACCTCGTCTGGCACAAAGTTAGTCAGGCGGGTGAACACCTCCTCATAGTCAGCTAATGATCGATCACTTTGAACCACCTCACTAAATTTATTACTCATCTATGACTCTACTGCAGGCGGAAAGTACTTGTGGTTAAACATCACCCAAAACTCAATAATCGTCATCAAGTCCCTCTCCTCTCCATTGATAACTGACTCCTATCACTGTAAAGCTGCTCCTTCCAGATGAAAAGTATCAAGCATCTGCTTCTGCGCCTCGGTACACTCAATCATGAACATATGGTGTTGAATATTCTTCTTCCAGTTACAAGCCTCCACCACATCAGTACTGCCCTGAAACTTAGGCAGATGGCCCTTTTGAAAGGTCTTCCTGACTTGCTGCTACGAAGGTGGCCCTGTCGGGGCCTGAACTACTGGTACCACATGACGCTATGCATGGGGCTGAGGAAAATGGGTTGACATGGCCCTAATAGTTTTATCAATGGCTTGATCCACTATCACTACCACCTGAGTAGTGAAAATCATCTCGGGTGGCGGTATCTGTGGCTCCTAATGAGCCTCCCTCACCTCATCCCTGGCCTCGGCCCTCTCCGCTCGCTGTCTCCTCGGTGGCATCTGAAAATAGATCGAATTGTATAAGTACTCAATTTATAGAAAATCTAATAGCAGAAGTACGATATCTAAAGTACACAAAGACAAAAGCAACAGTCCTAAAATAGGGCTCTACATCAAAATAACGAAATGCTGAAATCGCAATAAACCGCTTAGATCCTATGGACACTAGAACCCGATGTTCTAATACCATCTGTGACACCCCGCCTAATTAAATCCCTAGTGATCAGTCCTAAATTAAATTAAAACATATTTCTCAGTTGGTTCATTCTTAGCATCACTGTCGAAAACTTTTTTTTTATTACTAATCACATAAGTGACATTAGACCGGTGACAAATTTTATATTTCATTAACCCGATAAAATATCTCATGCGGAAATAATTATTAAACATTCACAATATACTATAATTCAAACCATCTCACAATATTTATATAATGAATAAAGTCTTGCCGAGTCAACAATCGACTAAAAATCCAAAACAGTTAAATAAACCAATATAATTCAAAACTGAATATTTGATATAATGCACAAAGACAACATGTCCCAATAGAGAGTACTAAAATGAGATCCTACAATAGATTTGAATAAATGAATCGTCTATGCAAAGTCCTGCCAGCCTCCACAATGTTACAGCCACAACTCCCTGGACTGAACCCTCAAGTCTGGCGTCCCTGTGGCTGGATACCTAAAAGGGTTTTAAAAATATTTTGATAGCAAGAGTTATTACTCAAAACGTTTTAGAATATTTTTCAAGCGTTTATCACAGTAAGATGAGTTATTGATTAGACATGTTAAAATTTGCGTACACTCTCATGAGTTACCTCACCCCTCATCTACAGTGCACGCCTAACGTCCTGTACTTAGCCCACCTAATTGTACTACCCAAGATAACTATACTATAGTATTCAACTGAACTTATCTACGTGACTAAGTTTCCATACCTCCCATACAGTACGCTAACAGTAACACATCTCTTATATTATATACTTAGATAACTTTTCACATCTTGTTATCTTTTACTTTCACAATTAAGTCTCACTACTTAATTTATTCTTAAGATAATCACTATCTATCGTTTAATCTTTCTAATTAATTCCCTCCACTTAATATACTTGTAGATGTATGCACGCCATCTAATTTTCTACTATCCCATATAAGTAGATTATTTATGCAGTATACATTTCACACACAATATATACTAAAAAAATCATTCTTCACTATTATGTCCTTATAACACACATTGAGGACCCTTGGTTCGGAATAGTCCATCGACACCATGTAAAATAATTGGTTCAAAATGTCACCTCGACCTTAAATTTATTTCATGTATTGGTTCAAAAAATCATCTCGACCCCACTAATGAAATTTTCATATATATTGGGTTCGGAAGTCTTTCATCACGACCCCAATTTATTTTTCCATTTATTAGTTTGGAATCCTACCTCGACCCTAATATAGGAAATTATACTTTAGGTATTCTCTCCACCTAAGTATCTATATAATTCAATAGGTATACATGATATTTTCTCTTTAATATTCACCGTACATATTACTTTACGATTTATCTCACTATCGCATTTTAAATGAGTATCCACACAACTCTAAAGGTCCTAGTTATCCCTGCATTCATTTTATTAGCTAAGCTATCTCTAACCTACTGATATTAATTTGTATTGATGTTATCTTCCCTCGTAACTCAAATTCGTAGTCCCCGATACACGACTCGGTCGGTTTATATTCGTCGGTCCATCTCTCCAAAGCTTACACCCATGATTATAACGAACCTCCACTAAATACCTACTGGTCTTCCCTTAATCCCTACATAGGTATAATATCCTCCCTAGGGTTCCCCTCAAACATTGGCAATCGATTAGAACTCAACCAACGAAAGAACCCAAAATCATCCTGGGTCGATTGATGAATCGATCAGGTGCAGAGTTGACCAGCTTTGTTTTTCTACATTTTCTCACCATATTCAATTATCAAACTCTCATGATAACACACCAAACTTGCAACTAATTATACCTAAACATTCCTACATACATTAGGATGATTTCCAACGATTTAAACATCACAAATCTTCACAAATTCAGTTCAAATTCACTAATTATTGAAGAACCCTAATTTAGTATGTTCTTCCCATATTTTAAATCACAAATCCAGACTCAATTCATTTTAATCATCAAGTCTTCTATGATTTTAAATCCTCTACATGTCAAAATCATTCTACATGTAAAACCCTAACCAACATGTATTTCATTCAATTCTTTTTCTCCAAGAATATTCATCAAGTCATATTATTCATAAATCCTACAAATGGATATTATAACTCAATTTAATTTGAAAATAACCACTTTCCTTGATTACAGTAGGGTCTGATTTCATAATTGTTGGAGGGTTGATGTTCTTATTCTCCTTTCTTTCTTCCCAAGATGTTTGTGGTGGAAAAACACACTCCAATCTTCTCTAAATCTCTCTCTTGGGCTTCACAATAGCTCTCTCTTTATCTCCAATGGTTTTTGTGAGTTTTTCTCTACTATAACCCTAGCCTCCAACTCTTATAATCTGATTTAGAGTTTGTAATTTTGTAGGTCTACTCACCCCCAAATGCCAAAAGATTAATACGCCCCCGTATGGTTCTAGTTTAGCCCAAAAATGCCCCAGTACCCGACTAGTACCCACGGGTATACTATTTTGACTAATTCGACCCTTTTGGAATCATCTATGAACCCTAAATTATCATTTGAGTCATTTAAAAATATATTTCTTATCTCATCCCCAATTTAGTCTATGCACGACACCCGAGTGAGATAAAATCAAGTACGTCGATATCATTCGTTATGTCGTACAAATTAACTATCCATATTTACTATTCACACTTAGTAAGTTTGAATCATAATATTAATCAGTGTCTATCTCTCGATTAATATTAGTAGCCATAATTATTATTTAATCCCTTAATAATCATAATTATTATTAAATCACATTAAATTACTTCACTCGCGTAATTTAAATTAAAACGTATTTTCCTATTTAATTACTCAACTAATTAAATTCTAAATACGCAGAAATACGGGGTGTTACCTATTCTATTACACTTGAGTCTTTGGACAAAGAAATTGATTTATTTTCTAAACACTTTAAATTTTTTGTCAAATTTAGGATAAGTGTTGCTTCAACAGAAGGCCAACTTAGTTACACTCATAGGCCTCTTGATAAATAATTTGAGAAGAAACCAAATGAATTTAGTAATCCTACCAAAGATATTTATCATATTAAATGTAGGAAGTGTAATAAATTTGGCCACTATGCTAATAACTATTTTACCAAATCAAAATGGGAATCCTCAAATAAAGCCCATATTTCTAGAACTTGGGATGATAATTCTAATAGTGACAATGATGAAGCGAATAGGAATTTTATTTCTTTTACATCTCGTTGTACTGCTAAGTCTGAGGACATTCTTGATAGCCTATCTCCTACTTTGATGATTCTGATTTTCATGTAGATAATTGTGAGTTAGGCTTTGTGAATTTGTCTCATATCTCATCTACTCAAAATCACCCTTATGTCACAACTTCCTTATTTAATATTGATAGTATTTTTTATGATGTAGACAATTCTGTCATGATAGAATGGTGTGTGAGTGAGAGTTTAGAAGGTTGTGTAAGTAATATTCCTATTGATAAAACAATTGGGGACAACACTAATTTAGGTAAAATTAATTTTAGGTTGCTAGCTAAAATTGACGCTTTAAGCAGTCAAATCACGTTAATAACTAAAGAATCTGACTTTTATATAGGAGAACTAGAAAATGATGTTTCATTTCTTGAGAAAAGAATTGCCATGTTAACTGAACTTAATCACTCTCTTAAAACTGAAAACAAGGAAGTTTTCTTTAAATTTGATGAATCCCAAATTTAACTTATGGTTGTTTTGAATAAATATGATGAATGCCAAAAAGAACTTAAGGCTGCGTTGAAAAAGGTTAACAGTTTCTCTTATTCTAGTTTAATTGTTGAATCAATGAATGAATATGTTAACGAATATGTCCCTTTGAAAGCGATTAGGCTTAATGGCGAAACTTTTGATGAAAGTAATTTTGTTAGTTGTAGTGAACAATTCCCTGATTCGACTGAAATTAAAATGAGGTATAAACATGATAAAATTGAGGATTGTGATGTCGCAATTATTAAGCCGGTATTTGTATGTAACTTTTATCATAAAAGTATTTAGAAAAAAATTGTTTTAAGAAATTAGGACAAAATAAAACTAACGTAGGCAAATTTAGGCAAATTCAAACTATTGGAAATATCAAGACTACGAAACCTATTTTTCGGTGTAATTTTTTTTTCTAAAATGGGACACTTAGAGAAATTCTGTTATAAAAGGCTAAATTTAAACATAAATAATGAAGTTAAAAATTAGCACACTAAGTGTAATAATGCCAAAATGTGCTGAAAGAAAGATTTTTCAATGTAATTTTTGTTCAAAATCTAGTCACTTGGAGCCGTTTTGTTTTAAGCATTTAAATTTAACTAGAAAAACTGAGAATGTTAAACAAATGAACTTTCCTGCTAATGCTAAGCTGAATGTTAGGCATGTTTATGAATGTAACTTTTTTCTTAAAACATGTAATTTAGGACATGTTTGTTATAAGCGCTTAAATGGACAACATAGTGGTGTTAATAATATTCCCATGATCCCTTTAAAGTCTGACTTTATTGTGAATTAACCCAAATTTATTTATGGTAATACCTATTTTAAAACTTCTTTTCTAGTACTGAAGCCTAGATGGATTAAGAAAGATGACTTAGGTTGTCAAAACAGGTGTAATGTTATCCCAAGCTAATTTGCTTTTATTTTCTCCCTTTATCTCTTTGAGACAAACAGGGGGAGAATTTGAGACTTTTTTGAATTATTGTAATTATAATTATATTAAGTGTAATAGGAATACAAGTTGTTAGTTGAGTTATGTACTACTCTTCTATTGTCTAGGACTCATGTGGTTAGTTGAGTTATGTAATATTCTACATTTTGGACTCAAGTATATAGTTGAGTTATGTAATTCTTATAGAGTTTGTATTTTTGAGTCTTAGTTTAGTTTGTCTCAAAATTTGCCAAAGGGAGAAATTGAAAATACTCCATTTTTTATTGTCTCAATTTTGAGACAAATATTTTTTTTATATGCTCTTGCATGTTTTATTTTTTTATTAGAATTTTCTTTTTTATCTTAATTCATACGTTTCTTTTATGGATTAATATCTAACTTTTTTTGTTAAGATACTTTTAATATGTATTTTTACCCTAAATATATTTTATTGCCATTTATGAGTTTTATAGTATTTTCAGTAGTTTTTAATATTTTTTTATATATTTATTTAAATTTTATTTTATTTGTTTAAACACATCTTTATTAAACAAAAATCAATTTGTTTAAACCAAATTCAAAGGCTGAGATTTCGTAGGCTGGTTTTGATGGCTGAGATTGATTAGTTTTGTGTTTCTTTAATCAATCCATGTCAAGCCATTTAGACCAATGGCGGTGGTTAGTGTTGTCCATGCGGTTCTAACACGCCCCCTCTGTTAGCCTTGGTTTTTGATGCATATACCCTCTTGGTCGTGGTTACATTTTTGTCCTTGGCTAAAATAGTTTATGCCCTTTCGTTTGTTGGTATTTAGTCTTTAACAAAGATGATTCTCGATCCTTCCCTCACTCACTATATACTGTGGATGTTGGAGGTCATCTTTTTAGGGTTTGAAAATTAAAAAATATGCCGAAATTATGCCATTTTCCCCTCAACTTTCTCTCTCTAAATTTCTCATACACTGATCCTTCATTTCTTTGTGATAGTTTTTTTTTCTCCCTCTACTTTCTCAACAAAAGCTAAGTGGTTCCACCATTCCTCGATTGAAAAGGTCTGGTTGAGAAGTGTGAGAGGTTTGGACTTTTGGATGTTTAAATCTCTGTGGTTTTTCCGGTGGTGTTTCATTTTTTCGGTGGTGAGCTTTGTTTCAGTGGAGTTCTCTTCAAGTTTTTTTTGGAGTTTGTTGATATCTATTTTCGGATTTCTGTGCGAGATTTCTTTATTCCCTTTATATATATAGCTATACATACATAAGTATACATATTTATGTATATAATACCTTTAGTATAAAACCTGTTATATTTGTGTGTGTGTGTGTGTGTGTGTATATATATATATATTTAGTTGTAGCTCTTATAATAGATCTTTCTACTGGTAGGTTTCTTTGGTTAAAGAACTTTGGTTCCTTAAAGTTTTTTTATCCGTCTACTTGTTTGCATGTTAAAGAGTTGATTAACAAAATCTCATTTTGTTTTGTTTAAAACTAAAAATCAGTTGTTTTTGTTTAAAAACATAAAATCAGTGGCTAGTTGGTGGTGGTGTTCAGATCTACTGTGTGAGACCTATTTTTGTTCTAAAACTGAAAAACATGTCTGAGTTTATTTTGTTCGTATTTACGTTTGATATCTTTGTTTAAAACAAATTTTATTTTGATAAAATTAATGATAGGTGTGAGTGTGTAAATCGGAGTTTAATTTGAGAAAATTTTATTTTTTTTAAAACTAATATCTTCCTTCTTCCCTTCAAAATCAGGTCTATCCATCACCAGTTTCACTCTTCGGTGTGTATGTGTTTATTATGTTTTAATTTAATTAGCAATATGTTAAAATATCTTGGATATTAAAGCTAGTTTAAACTAATTTTTTTTGTAAGATCAATCAGGTGTGTTCTGTATCTGGTCTTCTACCATATGATTTCTTGTGTATGTTCTGTTTTGTTATTGGTTCTCGTTTAGATCAGTTATCCATTCATGTGCCAGTGTTACCTTATCTTTCGGGTTAATAGACAAATTGGACTTTTTCATAACTATTTTTGAACTTAACCTTAATTAATACTGTTGATTATTTTTTTACTAAAAGGAAAAACCTTATACGTGTTTATATTTTAGTAACCTATAATCTTTTTATGTTCTGAATAAAACCATTCTCATTATATTAACCTTGTTTGTGTATCTCTACATGGATTCTTTTATGTTGAGTGTGGAGTGTGCGTGTGTACCTAATGTTCACTGCCTCAGTGTGATTAGTGATGTATTTCAGTTAGATTGTGGGGTTATTTAACTTACTTTTGGCGTACTACTTGTATTGATTAATTTAGTTTATTTACACTTGTATTTCTGTAATCTGTAACTAATCATTGGTAAGAGTGGACTTGGGAGTGTGAGTGGTCTCGGAACTAAGGGGCCTGAGGTTTTCCATTTCGGTGGTTTCCTTGTGATCAAATACTATGTTACAATCTGCTTTTTCTCATCCGATTCTAAATCTTTTTATTCGGGCAACATCATCACAAATCTGTTTGTAATTATATGTATGTGTGTGTACAACAATTTCAATCAAACTTTTCAAATTGATTTTAAAAAAGGGTTAGAGATTATTCAATAACTCATACACATTAGGGTGGTTAGGTTATTATAGCCATCACATTTTTGAAATAAAAAGTTGAATTTTTTGGGAACTTACGTCCCTAACAAGTGGTATCCGAGCATATAATTTATGAAATCACATTCTCATATTGATATCAGAGCATATAATTTAAGAAATCACATTCTCAAATTGGTATTAGAGTGGGAACACTGATTTATTGTGTTAAGATATTTTTAGGGTCTAAATATGGAAAATAATGCTTTTTTAAAATTCCCTATTTTTTATGGTTCTAACTATGCGTATTGAATAATGCTTATGAGGTCGACACTTAAATCATTACATGAACGGGTTTGGCAATCGGCTCTTAGAGGGTGGTCCCCACCAACATGTCAAGAAGGAGAACTTCGTGTACCTAAACCCGTAGAAAGATGAAGTGATAATGGGCTTAAACTAGCAAATTTCAATTCTAGAGGTCTGAATGAACTTTTTAGTACGGTCACACCGGATTAGTTTCGCTGGATTATGACGTGTGAAACGTCTAAGGAGGCATGTGACATACTCCAACTCACCCATGAAGGTGCAAGTGTCGTTAAAGCTTCTAAACTCCAAAACCTTACCACTCAATTCGAAACCATTAAGATGTTATCAAGTGAGTCTTTTGATGAGTTCTATGCAAGATTGTCCGACATTATAAATTCGTCTTTAATTTGGGAGAAAAGATACTCAACAACTGTGTCATGAAAAATAATTTGAGGTCATTACTCGAAAGGTTTAAATCAAAAGTGACTATTTTCAATTCTTTAGGCACTTTAAACTCTACGAAACTTGAAGAGCTTGTAGGTGACTTACAAACCTATGAACTTGACATGTTTACCTCTAAGGATCTGAATAAGAATGATAAGGGCATATAATTGAAAGCTCAAAACTAGGAAACATCTGTTTCGGATGATGAGTTTGACATCGACTTCGATAATATGGCTATGTAATCTAGGAAGTTTAGAAAATTTCATAAGTTTAATAAAGAGAATCTTAAAAATTATTATAAAAAATTTGAGAAGTCTAAGTATAACAAAGCCAAGAAACTCCCTAAAAATCGTAATGAATATCTCATTAGGTATGATTCGAATAGATGTTATGGTCGTGAGGGTTATGGCCATAGGGCATTCGAGTGTCCCACTAAACTTAGGAAGAAGGTCAAGAAACCGATTTTATATAATGACACCCTTAGTGATAATGAACCGGAAGAGGGCCCCGATTCCCTCATTGAGCGCAATTTTACCGCGTTCAAGGCTAGTTATGTGAGCGATAATGAAAAATCTTCCATTGATGATAACTTAATGCATGACACTTCCGAGGTCATTGTTTGTGACTTTCATGAGTTTGATGGTAAAGAAAGTGAGAATGAAGAAGATGAGGAGGAGAGAGAACTTCAAGTAGCCTTTCATGAAATGTATGCGGAGTCGTTGAAATTAAAAAGGGAAAACTTGAAGTTGGAAGCTAAAATGAGAGAACGTTACATAGGTAATGATGAAAGTGTTTTAATTGAAGATCTTAGGGAACATGAGAAAACTCTTCGAGAGAAGCTTGAGTATGTTGAAGGTGAGAGAGATAGCCTTCAATGTTTAATGGAGACTATGAAGAAAGAGCTTCTTAAGTTTGAAGAGAGTAAGAGTTTAATTGAGACTTGAACAGGGGAGTGTGAAGAGAAATTAAGAAACTCAAGTCGAGTCAAATTTGATTTGGAGTGTAGGTCGGAGAAATTAGATAAAATCTTAGGCACCGTCCAAATCAAAGATGACATATGTGGTATTGTCTTTGAAACTCAAAAACCTTCCGCTAATAAAGCCAAAACCATGATTTTGAGAGAATCGTCTAGGAACACTAGACAAGGTCAATCCTTAAGGAATACTTCTCATCGTGTTTTCCCTTGCACACATTGTGGTCAGAAGGCTCACCTTAGGAGGTTTTGTTACTACCTTAGAAATGGTCCTAGGAATTCCACGGGTAGAGTTACCAAGGTCACCAAATCTCGACAGCATCACGTTTCACTCATGTGGTTTAGGAGATCCGATTTGGAGGGTTTACATAATAGACTTTATGATTCTCATTTTCTTGCACATGATTCCTCCCTTGCGAAATCTAAAGGTTCATTGTTTTAGCTTTGTTTATATATACTAGATGTTGTGCTTCATGATAGATTCTTGCTAGTTGTACGTTTATTTGTCATTTTCTAGTCTATGCTTCATCATATATGTTTTTATAGTATTACGAGTTGTGTATTTTTTGTACTTTAATTTTTTATTTATTGGGTATTATTTGAAAAATACGAAATGATTTTGTTTGTCTTTTGAGTTTATTTTTTGGTTGGTTAAAATTTTGAAATACTAAAATAGATTTTTTTTTTATTGTATTTTGGTTTTACACATTTTTGTGGCATATACTTGTGTTTAAATCCTACATCATTCCCATGCTTCCATGTGTCTAGAACTTTGGGTTATGAATTTCAATTCTTAAAGTGTTCTTTATCATGCTTGAATGGAGTAGTTTAAATTTGATTTGCTTAATTAATTCTCTTTTTATAACCCTCTCAGAGACATGAGCGAGCTCTTTTGAATGTTAACTTCACATGTATATTTGAGCTAAGTGAGATGTTCTCCTATTAATTTTGGTATCTACATATTTTTATGACTATAGAGGAATTGTGCATATAAGAACAGTTGCATGTGAAATTTATTTCCAGTGTATAAGAATTTATATGAGGATTCACGGGAAAGGGCTGCAAAAGGAGAAAATATCCTTTGTGTGAAAGCCACCGCTGGTAAGGGACTAAAAAAGTGTGGCATTTTAAAAATTAGCCAAGGCCAATATAGTTTAGTTTGATATTTTCATTCAAAAGTAAAGAAAATAATTATTATTTATGAGGGAGTTTGGATGGAAATATCAATAGATTTGTGCAATGATAATGAATCCTAGTTATGTTTATTTTATCATGACTCTATTGATTTGTAGAATCATCAAAACTCTAGGCTTGTGTGCATTATGTTTGTTTGTTCTTTAAGTTCACTTTATCTTGTTACATAAGGCTAAATCTTAGTTTGATAAATATTTACAATCAAATATAACTCCTTGAACAGTTTTTAGTGATTGGGTCCTAATTCTTTTATCTCTAGTTCACACCGCTTCACTTCGTTTACCACATGTTTATTTAGACACATTTATGCCATATGAGTGTGGAAATCTTATTGTGATTAGTGTATTGTGTGGTGTTTATACCTATATATATATGTGTTTGTGCTTCTTTGATATTTTTGTGTATAGTTATATATATGGTATTAGTTGTTTTTAGTCATTGCTTTGTCATCAAATCCTTATATGATATTTGTTTAAATATGTATCTATCTTGTTGCAACTTTTAATTGACATCCCATGCTTATTTTGGTATATTCTAGTTGATATCATTTTGCTATCGCATCTTAGTTGGTATTTATTAATCTTTGTGTGGATTAGTCTCTCTTTTCTTGCCATGTTGCTTTATTGTACTTGTAACTCAAGACACCATTTGATGATATACTTGTTTTTATATCATGGTTATCCCTTGTTGAAGAAGAGCGGGCTTGCGTTCAAATAAGGAAGTTATTTAATTAAACATAGTTTTTACCACATAAGTCCTAACCATACATCTATATGTGATTAAATACGATGATGAAATATGCTAGAACACAGATATGATGAAAAATCCCCAAAGGGGCAAAACCTTTTATTTTCACAATAATTTTGTAAGAGAACAGCTTACAACGGATTACAATGAAAATACAGTGACACAGAAATACCCTCAGGTGTCGGTTCTGTTGTCGGCGGCTGGAACAATCCCTTTCCAGTAGGGCAGCAGCGACGAAGAGAGCGGCTTCCTCACAAATTACTCCAGATGAGTAAATGATCTTCTTGAAGGTTGAAAGATTCACACACATATATGGGAATGGATTTGTGAATCAAAAAGGTTTAGAAAACCTTAAAAGGTGAAGTCTTATTCTGGGCAGTTTTTGCAGAATTTCGAGATTGCAAAAAGACTTCAAAAAACGTGTAGAAGGAGATCAAATATTTATACAAAAATCGAGGCGGTGGCTCGTTCGAACGAGATAGCTATGTCGCTCGAACGAAGGATATAAGTCATTCGAACGATATCGCGCGACATGCCTATCTCGCGCGAACGACTTTCAAAGTCGCTCGAATGAGCTCGTCGATCGAGTCCATTCGCTTCTACACTTAGAAGAATTATGCTTTTGATAAAAAATTAAACCAGACTTCAAAAATAATTTTCAAAAACATTTCCCAAATATTTATGCAAATATTTAAAGCTCCAATAAAACAAATTACTGATAGAGCGTAGTGGAGTAGTGGGAATGAGCTGAACGGCACGTTGCATGTAGCATGATGCACGTGAAGAAAGTGGATGCATTGAATTCAGATAGAGGCCGCCGAGGATGATCGTGTTGACGTGCCGAATTTAGCGGTATCAGACATATGAACTGTGATCTAGTATAAAATAGAAAATTCCTAGAATCTACCACGGACATTTATAAAATTATGTCCTTACAAATTTCCCCCTATGTCTATGCCGGTACATACATAAAAAATTCGAATTATGCACTCAAATGACATACGAGATAATATCCCCATTAAACCCTCAAACTGAGAATACTAAATGACATGTCTTCCAAATCTTCTGCTCTCTAAATCTTCCAAAGCTTTTCTCATCAGGGTGTGTAATCAATTAATGAGCAATGTTGTACCTAGACACATGAGATAAAGCAAATACCCGTGATAAGCAACAGATTGAAAATATAATGGTATGCAAAAATTGATGATCATTAGTCTTAAGAAAATCATTACACCAAAACAATTCTCCCCCATAATTCTTAATCTCCCCCTTTTTATGATGTCCCCAAATAGACAAATATGAGAAGCAGAAATGAATGCACATGAAGAATGACACACGGGAATACACTGCTATTTTTATATTTTTCAAAATTTTTCACACATAGTATACAACAAAAAAATCACACCATGAAAGAACACAAAAACAACCAAGTCAATGATAGTGAAAATGAAGGGTGTGATAAAATTCGATAGGAAAAACAATGCATACAAACATGACATATGTGCTCGATGAATATCGGATACGCCTAAAGAATGAACTCAAAGTCTTCCTTTGGTGTAAAAAGGTGGAAATATAAGACATTGACTCAATCAAATCAACAAATCAAAGCTCAAAGTGATTTCCACACCAATAACGTCCAAAACTATTTCATGCTTTTTCAGGACTTTCAAGGAAGTGCAAACCTGTTTGAATTCTCCAACCAAACTCCCTCAGATTTTTATTTTGAATAGAGGTTTTCTAAATTCTCAAACTTTGGAGAATTGAAGGTGAAACCTAAGTGGCCTATATTTGGCATGAATTGCTTTTTATTGCCTTTAAATTTTTCAGGCTCTTTTAACCTCTTTGGACCCCGGATAATAAAATTCCTCCATTTTTTAGGTCATTTTGAACGGTGGCTTTTGCGCAAAGAAGAGAATTACCTTTCGCAGCCCCTACCCATTCTTAAACAAACACTCAGTCTCACAAAAACGGTTTTTACATGCATTCCAATCTTGTCAAGTTTTATCGCACATTGTAAGTTGTATAGACAGAATTGAGATGGAAACACTCAAGTCAACATGTGATAGACAAGTACAATAATCAAATAAAGCCGTGCATGTGTGCAATAAAGGAGATATGAGTCAAACATGTAGGAAAATATCACTAATTACATCTCAAAGACTCCATACAATTCAAATGCACATTGATGAAATGATGTAGCGTCTCAAATCTCTATCAAACAGTCACAGGAATAAATGGAATGAAATTGTGACTTGGCTATATTAAATGTTCATTCATAAAAGGGGTATATAAAAAATACAAAAATCTTTTTGGGCTTTTCTGAAAATTTTATCTACAAAAACAAAAATCTTTTTAGATTTTTCAAAAGAATAAATAAATAGTTGTACAACAAAGCAATGGTACATATAAAACAGACTAGCAATAGGAAGCATAAGATACGAACATGAAAAAGCATCATATTCTAGACATAGACCAACCCCTCAGTAAACTGTGAAAATCCCCAAAGACTTACTAAGACTCTCAAATCTAAGGGCATCTAAAGGTTTCGTGAAAATATCGGCTAACTGACAGTCGGTGGGAACAAAACTCAGGGATACGACTTTCTCCTCAACTAACTGTCGTATAAAGTGCTCACGTATCCTGATGTGCTTTGTGCGCGAATGCTGGAATGGATTACGGAATATGTATATCGCGCTCGTGTTATCATAGGAAATGGTCATGGTGTCCTGTGAAATCCCATAATCCTCCAGCATTTACTTCATCCACAAGAGTTGCGTGCAACAACTCCCGGCGGCTATATACTCAGCCTCCACAGTGGACAAAGAGATGGAATTTTGCTTCTTTCTCATCCAGGAGACAAGAGCAGAACCGAAATAGAAACACCCACCAGAAGTGCTCCTACAACCATCTACATCCCCGGCCCAATCGGTATCTGAATAGGCGGATAAACGGTCATCAGTATCAAAGGAATACCAAATACCATATGAGAGAGTCCCACTCACGTATTTAATAATACGTTTTAGAGCAAGTAAATGTGACTCTTTCGGGGACGCCTGATATCGCGCACAGACTCCAACACTAAAGGCTATGTCGGGACGACTGGCAGTCAAGTAGAGAAGACTACCTATCATACTCCGATATAGGGTTTGCTCTATGTCCTTGCCTGAAGTGTCCTTACTAAGCTTGGTAGTGGTACTCATAGGTGTACGTGCATGTTTAGCGGAGTCTAAACCAAATTTCTTCACTAGGTCTTTAGCATACTTGGATTGGGAGATGAACATCCCATCCTCTAGCTGACGAACCTGGAGACCAAGGAAGAAAGTAAGCTCACCAACCATGCTCATCTCAAACTCACTTTTCATATCATCTTCAAAGTGATGAACATGTTGAGAACACTTGGATCCAAAGACTATGTCGTCCACATAGACCTGGGCATCCAAAATTGCACCGTCATCTCTCCTGATGAACAACGTCATACCAAATCCCCCTCTCTTGAATCCACGGGCTAAGAGATAGGAAGTAAGCCTCTCGTACCAAGCACGGGGTGCTTGCTTCAAACCATACAAGGCTTTTCTCAGATAGTAGACGTGCTCCAGGTGCTGAGGGTCTTCAAACCCTTTTGGTTGTTCCACGTAAACCTCCTCCTGTAGAATGCTATTCAAAAAGGCACTCTTGACATCCATCTGATATAGCTTGAAGCGTTGATGACATGCGATGGCGAGTAGAAGACGGACGGACTCAAGCCTCGCAACAGGAGCAAATGTCTCCCCAAAGTCTACACCTTCTATCTGTGTGTAGCCTTGAGCGACCAACCTAGCTTTGTTTCTGATTATGGTACCATTTTCATCCATTTTATTCTTGAAAATCCATCTGGTACCTATCACATTTGTCTAACTAGGTCGGGGGACAACTTCCCATACATTATTCTTTTTAAACTGAAGTAACTCATCCTGCATAGCAGATATCCATTGTTCATCCTTGAGTGCTTCTTTATGATTCTTGGGCTCGACTTTGGACGTGTAACAAAGATGGCTAACAACGTTCTCTAGCTGAGCACGAGTCTTGACCCCTAGAGTGGGATCGCCAATAATGGCAGACGAGTCATGACTCTTGCGAACCCAAGCGAGCGTGTCCCCTAACACAGGAGTGGGGTCCACAGCGTGTGGGTGAGGGACAAGTAAGTCACTCCCAGAGAAGTCCTCATCCTCACACTGTAGGTTAGGATCAATAGCCATCGGAGGTTCATCATCTTGCACGATGACGTTTATTAATTCCATAACCTTAGAGCTCTTATGGTTAAAAACCCGGTACGCTCTGCTATTCGATGAATATCCTTGTAATATTCCCTCGTCACTCCGGGAGTCAAACTTTCCTAATTGCTCTCTATCCCGTAGGATGTAGCATTTACTCCCAAAAACACAGAAATATGCCAGGTTGGGTTTCTTGCCAGTCCACAATTCATAAGGCGTCTTAAGAGTGTGTGGACGCAGGTAAACCCTATTCACCGTGTGGCATGCAGTAGACACTGCCTTTGCCTAAAATCTCCTAGAAACTTTACGACCTAGAAGCATAGATCTAGCCATCTCCTGGATCATTCTATTCTTTCTCTCAACAATCCCATTTTGCTGAGGAGTCTTCATAGAAGAAAACTCATGTTTGATCCCAAGGATATCATAATACAAATCTACCTTTGCTTCCTTAAATTCAGTGCCATTGTCACTACGTATCCTATTAATAGTGACTCTGTGTTGATTTTGCAGGACACGACACTTGGTCGTTAAAAACTCTACAGCATCGAACTTCTCTCTCAGAAAACCTACAATGGAGTATCTGGAGAAATCATCCACCATCACGAGGATATACCTCTTAACACCCAGACTCTCGGTACGAGTGGGACCCATAAGATCCATGTGTATAAGCTCAAGAACACGAGAGGTGGTAATGGAATGCAACTTCCTGTGGGGACTACGAATTTTTTTTCCCATATGACAGGGTCCACAAAACATCAAAGTTGGTCTTCCAAGAGATGGTAAGCCACATACTAGGTCCTTTTTAGCTAAGCGAGTGAGATCTCTAGTAATTACATGACCTAGACGTTGGTGCCACAAATCCATAGGAGTGATCGTGGCGCTGTTGCAGACAAGTGAGGAAGTAGGAACAGTCCCATAACAATTATCCCCTGTCCTCACCCCTTGCATCAAAAGTTTATCGGCTTGATTGAAGACATTACACGCATCTCGGTCAAACTTTACTGCAAAGTCATTGTCGCACAGCTGGCTAATGCTGAGAAGGTTTACTTTTAAACCTTTGATGTACAACACATTCTCTAGCTTAGGAAATCCTGGTAACTCTACAGTACCTCGTCCTACAATGGTAGACTTGATCCCATCTCCAAAGGTGACTCTACCAGCCTTATAATCCTCAAGGTGGGTAAAAAATGAGACATCACCTGTCATGTGTCTGGAGCATCCACTATCAAAATACCACTGTAAGGTATTATGTGCTTTGAGAGAAACATGAACAACAAGGGATTTCTTATCTTTCTTAGGCACCCAAGAGTTGGTAACCTTTTGTTTCCCTTGTTGTTGTTGGTTTTGGTCGGAATGTGAGAAGCATTTACAGACGGTGGTGATATCCGTCGTAATTCCTCCATCAAGCACTGTGATGTGGTGGCTAAAAACTCAACTCGCTCTCTCAGACTAGAAAACTCATCAGTATGATGTGATGGAGCAGTAGTACGTCGTGTTCGACCCATGCTATAGCAAAACTCCCCGAGGTGGCCTTTTCTTTTGCAATAAGTACAAAAGAACACAGTCAAAGGCAGAACTTGGTTTGATTTTCTTGGTCGAACTCTCCTTTGAGGTTTTTGACGATGGCCATAAGGATTCGTAGTAAACTCAGGAACTGGTCCAGGTGAAATTTGGGAGGAGGAGTCACCATCATAACCAATTTCTTGCCTATCACCAAAACCTAAAGCGGGGCCGAGAAGCATCTTTCCCATTTTCCTAGATCTGTCCTCGATTTGTACCTTGACTTCCCGTGCTTTCTCAAGATCACGAGTTAGCTGGGCAACAAGGACTTCAAGTTTCTTTCGAGTCTCCACGGAGGAATGGAGCTCACTCGTAAGCCTAGCCACTTGTTTAGTCAAGTCCCCTCTCTCTTTCTCAAAATTACTCTCTCTCTCTCTCTCTCTCTCAACGAACTCTCTTTCTCGACACAGGCAGATTCTCTTTCTCTCAGGGCGGTGCTGGTGGAGGACTCTCTCTCTCTCACTTTTCTTAAATCTTCCTCTAGGCCGATGATCTTAAGAACTAATGCTTTGTTACGCTTTTTAGTTTTAAATGACTCAGAATATAACTCAGCGTAGGCGCGTTGAATATCACTCTCGCTCTCACTTGTGTCATCCTCCCCCTCACTCACATCGCTCTCACTGTCGAGGTGTCCCTGTGAAGCATCATCCTCATCGTCGTGAGGAGAACTAGAAGTGCTCACATGACTAGCCATGAATGCGATAAAGTTACACTCATGCGGTGACTCGACTCCAGAATCCACTGACTCGACCTCACTGTCGTCGCTAAGGGTAGCATTAAGGACAGCTTTACCTTTCTCTCTCTTCAGACGTGTGGCACACTCAAAGGCTCTATGACCTCTACCATCGCACTCAAATCACCTCTCACTTTCTTTCTTAGGAGGATCTTTAAAATGTTTTTCATTTTTCTGTTCAAACTTATTTTTCTCAAATTTCTTTTTATCTTTAAAATTGCCATTTTTCTTAAATTTGAGAATCCTCTTGAAATTTTTTGCAAAAAGAGCCAAGTCATCTAAGTCAAAATCACAATCCGAAGCTGACGTGTCAGTCTCTCTCTTTCTAGATGACTCTACCCTCTTTCTGGCCGACCCCTCACTCTTTCTCTCTTGGGCATTAAGTGCAATTCCCTTATCTTTAGACCTAGCAGTTTTAGGGAACATATCAATTTCATATGTTTGCAAATCTCCTACAAGTTCTTCCAATTTTAGCGTATTTAAATTACCCATAGAATTTAGCACATTTACTTTAGGGATAAAACTCTTAGGCAAAGAACGAAGAATTTTTTTAACAACTCTAGCATTAGGAATATATTCACCAAAATTAAAGCTAGTATTAACAATGTCAGAAAGTCTAGCATAAAAATCATCAAAACATTCAGTCTCATGCATGGTGATGGTTTCAAATTGAGTTGTCAAATTCTGCAATTTAGACTCTTTCACAACATTAGTTTCTTCATGGGTGAGTTGTAAAACATCTCATGCCTCTTTTGACCTGGTGCACGTCATTATGCGTTTGAACTCATCAGGTGTGACAGACCCAGAAATAGCATTTAGACCCATCGAATTGAATGATGACCATTTAAATTCGTCTTCAGTCCAAGAAGTGACAGGTTTTAAATTTATCACATTATCAACAGTGACGGAGGGAGGAGTCCACCCTCTTTCAACCAAAATCCTGACACGTTCATCAATGGCTTTTAATGCAGATCTCATACGGGCTTTCCAATATGCATAGTTTGTCCCGTCAAAAACTGGCATTTTATTATATAACTTCTCCATAATGAACACACTCGTTTTCAAAAATCAATTTTTCAGAAAATTGATATCGTAGAAAAATTTTGCGAAAAATTACACGGTTAATTTGTGTAACTGGCTCTGATACCAATCTGAAGAAGAGTGCACTTGCGTTCAAATAAGGAAGTTATTTAATTAAACAATTTTTACCACATAAGTCCTAACCATACATCTATATGTGATTAAATACGATGATGAAATATGCTAGAACACAAATATGAGGAAAAATCCCCAAAGGGGCAAAACCTTTTATTTTCACAATAATTTTTTAAGAGAACGGCTTACAATGGATTACAATGAAAATATAGTGACACAGAAATACCCTCGGGTGTCGGTTCTGTTGTCGGCGGCTGGAACAATCCCTTTCGAGTAGGGCAGCAGTGACGAAGAGAGCGACTTCCTCACAAATTACTCCAGATGAGTAAATGATCTTCTTGAAGGTTTAAAGATTCACACACATATATGGTAATGGATTTATGAATCAAAAAGGTTTAGAAAACCTTAAAAGGTGAAGTCTTATTCTGGGCAGTTTTCGTAGAATTTCGAGATTGCAAAAAGACTTCAAAAAACGTGTAGAAGGAGATCAGATATTTATACAAAAATCGAGGCGGTGGCTCGTTCGAACGAGATAGCCATGTCGCTCGAACGAAGGACAGAAGTCGTTCGAACGATATCGCACGACATGCCTATCTCGCGCGAACGACTTTCAAAGTCGCTCGAACGAGCTCGTTGATCGAGGCTTTTCGCTTCTACACTTAGAAGAATTCTACTTTTGATAAAAAATTAAACCAGACTTCAAAAATAATTTTCAAAAACATTTCCCAAATATTTATGCAAATATTTAAAGCTCCAATAAAATAAATTACTGATAGACCGTAGTTGAGTAGTGGGAATGAGCTGAACATCACGTTGCATGTAGCATGATGCACGTGAAGAAAGTGGATGCATTGAATTTGGATAGAGGCCGTCGAGGATGATCATGTTGATGTGCCGAATGTAGCGGTATCAGACATATTGACTGTGATCTAGGATAAAACAGAAAATTCCTAGAATCTACCACGGACATTTATAAAATTATGTCCTTACACTTGTTACATTTTTGGGAGAATTTGTTTTAATTGGGGAGAAATGGGTTATTATATGCATTTAATCTTTGTATATTCCTGAACAAAAAGGGGGAGAAACGACATCTAAACCTTTTAATTTGGGAAGATCTATCCTAGGGAGAGATGTCCTTTCTTGGGTAGACATTGTTAGACAAAGGGGGAGGACTTAATTATGCAATATTGTCACATTCCCTATGCATTTGATGGTGTGTTTAAGAGTGCAAGTTTTCTTCTTAAGCGAAAAAATTTTAACGCAAGCAAAGCTTTTCAACTATGTGTTAGTCAAAAATCTGTATTTTTTTAATTTTGGGTGGGATTGTGTCTTTTAGATAAGCTTGAAGGCCCATAGGATTTTTATTTTTGTTTCGTTATAGAATAGCTAGAGTGGGAGATTTGTATGGACAAATTTTCAGTTGAGTAAATTTGTAAGTGTTAGCTTAATTCCTGACAAAACTATTTGAGTCATAGGATAGAAGTTTGTGACCTTCAAGCCTATGATATTAAGTCGAAGACGTAGCGACCAAGCGATTGAAGTTCACATCATTGTCATATTTTGTGCCTTGTTTAGTGTTATCAACTTTTCAAATTTCCAAGGTCTCTAAGGTGTGAATGCACATGTTATATTGAGCATTGGATATATTTTTAATGGATGTTATTTTTTTACTAAGAAAATTTTAAAATGATTTTTCATGTTTTCAAGATTTTTTTTAAAAGTCATTCGTACGACATTTCAATCTCGTTCGAACGAGACGCCCAAGTCGTTCGAACGGGATATCAAACATTTGGATTTTCTACAATATCATTCGGATTGTCGTTCATAGTATCGTTCGAACACACTTCATTACTGCAATCTCGTTTGAACGAGATAACAGAGTCGTTCGAACAACGATGTCAATTTTGTCAAAAAATTGGCAGTTTTGAGTAATTTTTTAGCGATTTCCCCACTACCTTTTCCCACTTATTTTATTAGTGCGTGATAACCATTTTTCCAAAGACTTTTTCCATCTTCCAAAAGAGATAAACACTTTGAAAAGTCCCTTTCTGTTTTGTTAATCTTTAATGGTTAATCCTTCAAACAAAACACAAGTGTTTACACCCAATTATTTCATGATCCGAGTTTCTTTATATCATATGTTTTAAGATCATCATTTTGGCACTTGGTTTCATTGTCTACCTCAAAACATATATTTTTTGTGGAGGATTTCGCGTTTGTGGTTCATGGTGTACATACAAAGTGGATTTCGTGTGTTTGACTATTGCTTTGCCCCATCGGTGGATTCAGAGAAGAAGGTGGATTCCGAAATTTCCAACAAGGTAGAGGTGGAGGAATGAAGAGTGTCAAGGCTTGCGAGGACATCAAGTCTTGTGTAAGTGTTATGTCATGTTCTATGTAAACTCGTACTTAATGAATTTGTGGCTGGGCCATCCGAGATTTTTTCTATTGCGGGTTGTCCTCATACAACACGGTGTTGTGTGATAAGCAGCCAAAAGTGTACATTTTATAGCCCGAATAGATGTATTTTAGTTGCTAATTCTCGGCAATTTGGGTCTTATATGCTTAATGTGCAAGCTTGATCGCCGTTTGCGGAGTTCAAATGCTTATTTCAAGGCAAATGTACGATTTATGTAGCTAATTCTCCAGTCTCGTAATCTTAACCGAGCCTAAAACATCACCCGAGCCCCGTGTATGTTTAGTTTGTGCTTTTCATTTTTTTTAGAATCTTATTTAGAATCGTTTTATTTTTAGATTTATTTAGAATTTTCTAGAATTTATTTTCTATTTCTTTTGATTTTTGATTTTTGATTTTAGTCTTTATTTTTAGTTTTGCTAGATTTTATATTTTTAGGACTTTAGGTTTTATTTTTACTTCTTTTGCAGTTTTTATTTTTATTATTTGAGTTTTATTTTTAGAAGATTTATATTTTTGTTTTTGTTTTATTTTAGTGCGTGGAGTATTAATTTTCCTTTATTTTAGTTTGTTTTTAGTTAGTTTATTATTATTTTTTTTGTTTTTTTGTTTTATTTTATTAATTTTTATTTGAGTCGTGTTTAGTTTTTAGAGTTTGTATCGTGTGTCGTGTTCTTTTTTTTTTTTAGTTTTTGTAGAGAATTTTATTTTTAGTTGATTTTTATTTTAATTTCATTTTAATTTAATTTTTATTTTTATTTTACTTATTTTTATTTTATTAGATTTATTTTTATTTTCTTATTTCATTAAAGGTACAAATTAAATACACACAAACACACACACACAAACATCCTACACACTCACCTACACCTAAAAAAACCCCCTCACCCATACCCTTTTTGCTCTGCATCTCACCCGCACCCAACTTACAATACACTAACCCACACACATACCCACTCCCACTCCCACTCCCACTCATCTTCTTCCCTCACTCTCTATCTCTCTTATCTCCTAATCTATCCTAGGGGTGACAATTTTTGATACGACACGAACTCGACACGAAGTTAGCGGATTAGGGTTGACGATTTTTTGACACGAACCCGAATATGACACGACCCGCTAACACGAATAATAAACGGGTTGGGTTAGTGTCAAACACGTATTACTCGAAAATGACACGAATAGCTCGCTTAACTCGTATTTTATGGAGAATATATTAGATAATTTATATATCTTGATAGGCATTCTATAAAATTCATGGAGAATCGGATGATAAATTATTTATGTGTTGAAAGAAGTTGAAATTAATTAAATTTAAGTTATTGTAGGCCTATGATTGGTTAAAAGAGAAGAAAAAAATTATTTTATATTTTACTTAATGGATTATGCGAGTCAACCCGAACACGACACGATAATAAATAGGTCAGGTTAGTGTTTGCCCATCTGACATGATTAGTTAAATGAGTCGGGTTAGGATTGACTAATACTTGACACGAACCCGACATGACACGACCCGAACACGACGCATACGAATTGCCACTCCTAATCCACCCCACGACCTCAAACCCATGGCAGCCCACGATTATCTCACCCACACCCGAGTCTAACCGCCACAGCTCCTTACCCGCCTGAAAACCCCATATACCCGTCAACCCGAAAATTGCCATCCCGCCTGAACCTACCCGACCACGAACCCGGCATACCCCGACTAGCCAACCCGATTCCACCCCTACTTCCGACCCGGATACCCATAATAATCCATACCCATTTCGTCCAAAACAAAAAACCACCAGCCATTTCCGGCGAACCCGTGTCCAAACACCAACTACCACGAACCCCAAACTCGAGTTCAAATCCGCATCCACCTTTGCCCGGAACCTCAGACCCAAGAGAACCCGTGTCCAAACACCAACTACCACGAACCCGCTGTAACTCGGATCCACAACCCAACAGCTTCTAATATATTATCCAACAACTTTTACGATCTACCCATTTACACGAAATCCCAATTTAACCAAAACCCATACCTGCATACCTAGATCTACATCCGACACAACCTTTTTCAACACCAGCAACTCACGGCACCAAACCCAAAAAATTTTAGAGAGAGAAACAGTTTGAATATAGCTATTCACACTCCAAATTTTTTTTTTTAACACTTTACTTTTTTTTCAAATAAAAGTTAAAAGACTCTTGTATCCTAATGATTAATTCTTTTTATTTTTCTCATTCACAAAAAGATATAAATCTCTTTTTTACTCCAAAAATTATATACATAATTTTATAAAATGAACAATAAAAAAAAACAAGAACTGTAAAAAATATTATATAATTAAAAAAAATGAACAATTAAAAAAAGTAAAAACCTCTTTTTACCCTGAAATTATTTTTTTTAAACAAATAAGAACACGACTCAATTAAAAAGAGACATGACACGTGACAAAAAAAAAATTCTCCACCTAAAACGAGCACCATCCGAATAAAAATAATACGATGCAAATTTTTTTTTTTACCGAACACGAAAACGATCAACTAAAAATGCTATCCGACATGAAATTTAATTTTTATTTGACTAACATAAATGCAAAAAAAATAATAGTGACACAAAATAATACGACATGCCACAAACTTAAAAAAAAAAAAAGATACGAACACGACCTAGTTAAAACACGGCATGCCATAAAATATTATTTTTTCACCTAACACAAACATAAGTCAAATTAAAAATATAAAATAAACTAAAAAAAACTTTAATAATTAGATTATGTTAAAAAGGCACCATAAATAGAAAAATGGAATAAATGGATCTTGAATTTTAAAACAACAAAAATGTTAATATTTTATTTTATCTAACACGAACACAGTCTAATTAAAATGGTATAATTGACATTTGGTTAGAAAATTGAGTGTTAGAAGAATTCTTTGGAGTGCCAATAGCTGCTCCCAACATTTTTAGCTTAGGGGCATCATTTTTTGGAGCTCATTTTTGGTGTAGTATTGCACAAATTTTTTATTTCTTCTTTTATAATTTTTTTTATGTAGTGAGTTGAGTGTGAGGGAGATTATTGTGAGATAAATTTTGGAGTTTTACCATTTTTTTGGAGTGTTGTAATATTTCATAATTGTGGGTGCTCTTAATTGTTGATGTTTGGGAAATTATTATTGAGTTCAAGGAGACATGGTTCGATTATTTTTTCTCACTTTATTTTATATTTTATATGCCTCATATTGTGTCATTATTACATTTTATATGTAATAATACCATAATGACAGGCTAAATACCCCATTCCAAGGGGTGTGATGAAATCCTTAACTTAATTGTTTTTATTTTTGGTTTGTTTATTTATTATGCCCATTTGAATATTAATATTAAAATTTTACAATTTATATTTACGCCTCAAGAGATGGTGAATTATTTTCGAGAGAAAATTGTAAATTCAAATTATAATATTTATTCATTAATTAAACTAGAGATAGACAATTATTGAATGGTATTATAGTTTGAATTTCTCTACTCTAAAAATATTATTTTTTATGATTTAAAATAGTTTTAGTAATTTTTTCCTAGCGGGTGATGTATTAGAAAATGTTTAAATCTAATTTTCGAGGGCATGTGAGATTTAAATATTAATCTTCTAAAAGGATGATATGTAAATTTACATTTGCAACAAGAGTTGATTTGTGAATTTAAATATGTTTTGGGGTATTTCAAATAGACAAACTAACTAATGAAAATAAATAGGTTAAGTGGTGAAATTTAATCCCTTGAATTATCTCGTAATTATTTTCTCCTCATATTTAGCTCACTTTATCATTTTCTTTATTTATTAGTGTAGTTTTAATTTTTAGTTAATAATTAGTAGTATAAATATCCCTTCAAAATTATTTTAAAAATCATACTTGTCTTCATTTTGCTCTTGTCCACATTAGAGAGAGCGGATTTACTCCTTACTTGCCAATATACAATTTTAGTGTGTATGTAGGTATCAAAAGGGATTTTTAATTGACTGTCTTTACCCCACAACGACATATATGCAAAAAGACTAAATATCACTGTGGTTATTTTTATCTTGCAAATTACCACATAACTGCATGCTTAGGGTTAACAAGATAAAAATCGGTTTAATCACAACAATTTTATAATTTGGTGCTAATTTAATTGGGTAATTTTAGTTTACTTTAATCCAAGTAATTTAGCTAAAATCATGTTTGGTATGTTTGTATAAATTTGACTTGAACTTGAATTAATTTTGTTTAAGAGGAAAATTTTAATATTTGTTTAATTTCATTTTAATTTTGAAAGGAATTTAAAATTTGGAATATTGTGGGAACCATCACATTTTTTAAATTAAAAGTTGATTTTTTCGGGAACCAACGTCCCTTACAAGTGGTATCAGAGCATATAATTTAAGAAATCACATTCTCAGATTGGTATCAGATCATATAATTTAAGAAATCACATTCTCAATTAGCAAGTGTATGGATATATAAACCCTAGATGTAATTTACTTTGTTTTAATATCTTTAAATATGAGTAATCAAATTCCGTAGGGCATAAATTTTTTGTTGTCAATCCCATCACAACCTAATAATGGAGTACTTGGTATTGAGTAGTTAAATACTATGTATGTTTGAACCTTAACTAAACATATATGTGATATATTTTTGCAATGTTATAAAGAGTATGTTTGTATATGAAAAATATATATTGCATACCTATATCATTGAATTCCAAAAATCATACCAACACACCAAAAACAATTTTCCAATTCTAACAAAGTTAATTTGGTATGATAAAAGTGTCTTCTATGTCCTTTTAACTCAATTTAAAATAACTTTCCAAGGGTGTGAACATGAAGGAAAAAAATCATATTTGGAACTAATTTTTTTTTTTTTTAAATTTAATAATTTTGTGAGGAAAATTATAAGTCTCATAGGCAGTATCTTTGTACAGAACCTTTTTCGTAAGAGGTCCTTTTTTCCTCGTCAAAAGTTTTAGTATGAAGTGGCTTTCATATGAGGTTCTGTTGTACGAATACATCTTTGTACGAGAAACAAGCCTCACAGATGTTCTCATAAGAAGTCAACTTCATAAGGGATTACTCGTATGAACGATGTCCATTTTATTGGGAATAGGTTTTATTTTTTTTATCTTTATGCACCAATGTATAGATGTCTTCAAGAATATTATTCCTAGTGCGGAACCCAATTTTGCGAAACACTGCCTTAGTTTGCAGATAAATATTTATGAGAGTATAATCTTGTCAATCATATACTTCACAAATAATTCAGCTTCTTCGCCCAATGATATAACGCTGCTATTGAAACAGTTTTGGAGGTGGATTGGATTTGTTCTTCAGTTCAATTTTTGGCACTGTCAAAATAATACTTGACCAGCAAAAATCACGAATCACGAATCACGAATGAAGATTAATCGAAATACGAATAAACTGGACCGAACACCTCATAATATGCTACCAAAAAAAATTATACTCCACATATAGCTTTTTTCTTTCGAAATCACTGCCATTTTTAATTATGAATATGTCACCACAAACGATCACGTGATATGATTAACATGATAATTATTATAGACATGTCCAACTTCTAGTCATAGATCGGAGGATACCGATACCTGCAGCTTGTGAAACATAGTACCGGTGTTTTACCGGAACCCCTTTTTTCCTTTTTTTTTCTTTTTTTATTAAGTTTCTTATTCTTTATTTTTTAAAAACAATTTTTTATACATAAAAAATAGATTTTTATTAATTAAAAAAAACAGTTTTTTTTTTAATAGTTTTTAACTGTTTTTGTAAACTGTTTATAAAATGATTTTATGAAAAAATTAAAATCAACGACAGACAAATCCGACTAAATCTGTGCGCGACACTGATGTGTTGCATCTGTATGGGTTCATTTTTAAGCCTCGATGGGACTCACACCATAGAACTCCCTCAAAACGAACCAATCACGACACGACACGTCAGTGAGATGCATAAGAGAATATTGGAGGGGGAGGGGAGAGTGGCGCGGAGCTTTAAAAATAAGAGAATATTCGTCGGGTGCGACACACTGAAATGACGTGTCGCGATTGGTTAGTGCCGCCGACACGGACCCACATCATCAACGCAATTGACATCGCGATTAGTTAGTGCCGCTGGGGCGGACCCACGTTCTCAGATTCAGGTTCAACAAATAATTTTAATTTTAATTTTAATAAAAAATTATCAGAAAATAAAAGTTAGTTTAATATAAAAAAATTAAAACTTTTTTTCCATATTTTTAAACAGTTTAAGAAATAAAAAATAATGGGTGCCGCTGGCGTGGACCTTTAAAAATAAGAGAATATTGAGTAAATGGGTATTTGAGGACTCAATGAGTTGGCATCCAGTAAAAAAAAGGACGGACGTTTAAACAGTTTTAAGAAATACAAAAATTATTTTAAATGTTGTAAAATAAAAAAAAAGTTAAAAAATAAGGGGTGCCGCTTGCGCGGACCTTTAAAAATAAGAGAATATTGAGTAAATGGGTGTTTGAGGGACTAAATGAGTTAAAAATAATAAAAACAAAAAAAAATACTAATTAAAAAAAACAAAAAAAAAACTATTCCAACAACTATTAATAAAAGTTAATTGTTAACTCATTTAATTTTTTGTTATTTCTAACACTATTTTAACAACTATTAATTGAAAAAACTGTTTCAGAAAATAAAAGTTAGTTTAATATAAATAAAAAAAACTCGATCTATTTTTTTTTTAAAAATATCTAATTTTTTAAAATTAATTGTACAATTTTTTTAATGAAACAGTTGTTTAAAAAATTGTACATTTATATATGTACATTTATGTATGTATGCATTGGTTTGGAAAAAGACAACTTGATCGGTAACTATTCGGAAAAAAAGATCCGGTGCATATATCTTTATTCGTATTGATAAAGGTATCAGATCAAAAAAGACTTTGTGGCATGTATCGATCTCTTATCTATGTCATGTCTATTCTCTATAAAACCTGTAAAATATTATTAGTACTAGTTGATTTGATTGGGTTAGGATGCAATAGTGTTTTTTTTTTGCAAGATTTTCCACTCTAAAATCATGTATTATTTGGGTGGTTTCAAGTTTTATTTCCACATTCAGTGACGGAGTCAGAAATCTAGAATAGGTGGGGCACAATTCATTGACGGAACCGAAAAAAAAATTCAAGCTTATTTTTACATTTTTACAATTATAACTAAAAAAAACAACATTGAATACAATATCTTTTTTGGAGTAGGTTCCTTTTGGACATTGATTTTATCCGTTGGAGGCACCACATTTTCGTAAGTTCTTTTATAATATTTTTTCATAACTGAAATTGCAAGTTTAAATTTTAAATTATTTTAGCTCACCAGACATTAAATTATTTAAAAAAAACAAATTGCAATTTTAAATAAAAATTAAATCCCAAAAAACAAATAAATGGTAACAAATAATTAAAAAAAAATTTCAAAATTTCATGGTGGGGCACTTGTCCCCCCACCCTACAAAGTGGCTCCGCCACTGTCCACATTATTGTATATTTCATCACCCAGAAGTAAATTACACACTTAATTTAATTCAGTAAAATTAAAATGAGGATCAGTTCGATCAGGATTTGTTTTAAGAACACGTAACTAATTATGATTAAACTTAGATAATTAGGACATGTTTTGTCATAAGTTTCTAGCAAAAGATGAGTTGTAATGTTGATGAATACTTTTGAATACAAGAAATTCAAGTAAATCATTATTCACTCTTGTGTATTATTCAGGTGTCTGACTTCATAATCTCATTAAACATTTTTTCTTCATTTTTAATTTTTTTTATTTAATAACTCAATAAATAAAGCCATACCGCAATGGCATTATTATGGAAATCTTCTATTGAGTTATTAAATGAGGAAAAAAAACTTTAAGACTCCTAATGGCATTTATGACAATGGTATTTTTTACAAAATATAAAAAAGCTTTTGATGAAACAGTTATAAAATTAGGTATTCGAAAAAATAAATTTTATAAAAATAAGAGCTAAAACTGCATCTATTTTTTTTATATTAAAAGTCCTTTTTTTTTAAAAGAAAATGATGAAAAGGTTTTCTCTAACATTAAAAAAAGTGTTATAAATTAAATTATAAATCATATAGGAAAACAAATATTAAAAATATAAATAATACTTTTTTAAAATTTACACTACCCATTACATACACTTTTGTCAAATATGTTTTTAAGAGAAACACTCTTAATAAATGTAATGTCCAAATAATCACATAGTAATTTTTGCATATTATATTTTGAAAAAGATGTCATTATTAAGATAATCTTTTATTGACTTATTAAATCAGAAAAAATAAAAAAATTAAGACTCCCAAAGTTGTTACTGTGGGTACCCGGATTTGTCATCATAGGCCCAGACGAGTAGCCCAATAGGAATGGCCCAAAGTTCGGACCCCTCGTATCCCAACTGAATACAGTTCCAACTTAGTCCACTCCTAAAATCTCGTAAGGAGATATTCTAGGAGTAGAAGATGGACGTGGGGGAGTCCAACACGGACTCCCCGAGAAAAAAACATGTATATAATAAACCCTAAGCCCGGGGCAAAAGGCACGCACTGTATTATCTGTAAACGCTCCCCGGAGTATATATAAATAATACTGACTACGCCACCGTGAACGTAGGCATTCTTACTGAATCACGTACATACTGTGTTGTGTGATTGACATTTTCTGCTCTTTATTTCCTTTGGTGATTGCTCTTTTCTTATTTATTTGTGTTGAATATAATTTTCAGCACAATTGGCATCGTCTGTGGGGAACGTTAATCTTCCTTGAGAAAGCCCTCACCAACAAAGAATCCAGAATGTCTGGTCACAGCAGTAACACCCCTCAAGCAGGGAATATTCAAGAGCAGCCTTCTCCTCGCACGATCAGATTCGAAGTTCGTCGTTCAAATCAGATGGCTCACCCAGGGCGACAAGCCTCGAAAGAAAGTCAGGGACCAGCGAAGTCCACACAAATCTCCAGATTGATCGATGCCTATGAGGTAAGGCTCCAAGATCAAGGAGAGTCTGCTCGCAAGCAGGAGGCTGAGAATGCTCGCCTCAAAAGAAGGTTGGAAAGTATGGAGAGAGAACTCCATCGTAGCACCAAGAGACGTCCATACCGCACTCCTATCCCTCAGGCGAGCAAGTCTCGCAACCGAGGAAGGAGCCCTAGATGCGGATCCCAAAGAATTGAGGGACACGAGTCGGATGACGACCTGCTCGAGCAATTACGACTAGCTCGCCATTACAGGAGCACAACTTGAGGTGATGAGGACATACGAAATTTGGTCCGAAGGGAGATGGACCAGCACCCAACGCATCGGGGTGCCAGATCGAACAGGGAACTTGCTCGCTGAGCTTTCAGGACTCAGATGAAATCCCCTTTCTGTAGAGAGATAGAAGAAGAAGAAGCCCCCAAGAAGTTTGCAATTCCAAGATTTAAAATCTATGACGGAAAGACTGACCCTATCGATCACGTTAGGCAGTACAGGCAGACCATGACTCTCTGAAACCACAGAGATGCCCTAATGTGCTGTATTTTCCCCTCAAGTCTCCATGATGTAGCCCAGAAGTGGTTCGAGAAGCTCCCTCACAGGTCCATCAGGAGTTTTGAATCCCTAGCCGAGCTCTTCACAACTCGTTTCATCACCAGAAGCTCCCATCCTAAGAGGATGGATGCTTTTCTAACAATGAAGAAGACGTCACAGGAGAGCCTCCGGGACTACGAAAAGTGGTACTGGGAATTGTTCAACGAGGTCGAGGACTGCTCGAAGCAAGTAGCAGTGGCCTCTTTCAAAATCGGCCGACCAAACTCTTGCCTTCTGCACCAATCCCTGAGGAAGAAGGAGGCCACAACTATTGATGACCTGATGGCCCGCATCGAGAAGTAGGCCAAGGTGGAGGATATGACATGCCTCAATACAGGGGAGAATGCTCAGACTAAGCTCACTACCAAGGGCAACGACAAGGCTGAGAACTAGAAGAAAGGAGGCAAGAATGGGGCTCCAAGAACGAAGGCAAGAACGATGTTTCGAAAGCAGTTCAGGCAGTAAACATTGTCTTTAATGAACCGATCTATAAGATCCTGGCGAAGATCAAAGACGATCCATTTGTTAAGTGGCCCAAAAATATTGGAGGGGATCCTTTAAAGAGAAACAACGCGTTGAGATGCGCTTTTTATAAAGAGAGAGGACATAAGACTGAGCACTGCAAAGCTCTTAAGTCCCACCTCGAAGAACTGGCCCAGTCCGGGCACCTGTATGAGTTTGTTGAGAAGAAGGCAGAGAAAGTCATTGCCAATGGAGAAGTAAGACCTGACAACGTCCTCGAGGACGATGCTGGCCATAAATTCACAGTAATTCATAAGGCATCTGATATGAAGCAGATTCAAGGAAATTTAGCTCGGATGGAAGTAAAAAAGCTTACAGCAGTGATGCAAGATTTTCAGATCGATCCAGCAAAGACACAATCAGGGAAGTGTCAGCGAGCAGATGACATCGACTATAACAAACATATCGTGTTCACAGATGAAGATCTGGTGGGAGTGAGAACCCCACATCATAGCGCCTTGATCATTACGCTCAGGATAGCCAACTACGACGTCGATAAGTTGCTCGTCGACCAAGAAAGCTCATCCGAGGTAATGTATCTCGACCTGTTTAGAAAATTGAAGTTGAGCGTCGTCGACCTAAAGGAAGCCATTATCCCTCTAGTTGGCTTCGCTGGAAAGGTGATTATTCCATTGGGAAAGATCGTGTTACCAGTAAGGGCAGGAAGTGTCTCCAAGATGATTGAATTTCTGGTAGTCGATATTGACTCACCATACCAAGTTATCCTCGGCAGAGTGTGGCTACATGCGATGAAGGCAGTCCCCTCGACCTACCATAAAAAACTTAAATATGTGACCGAGCGAGGAGTAATGGAGATCCATGGCGATCAAGCGATGGTAAGAAGGTGCTTCATAGCGGCCATCCGCCCAAGACCAGAGAAGAAGGACGAAAATCCCAAAGAGAAGGCCGAGGAACAAGAAGGTTTGATACCTTCAAAATAGCAGTTAAAGTACAGAAGACCCGGAGTGGAAGAGACCAGGCTCCTCCCCTCTGAGCGGGTCGCCAAAAATCTGGAGAAAGTTATAGCTGGTGGTAGCGATAAAGATAAGATATTCTTGATTAGAGCTTCTCTCAAAGATTAAGAAAAGAAGGAATTGACGATTCTGTTGAGAATTAATGTAGACGTTTTTGCGTGGGAACCATACGAGCTTCCTGGGATTGATCCCAGTGTGTTTTGTCATCGATTGCACGTCGACCCCACTTTCAAACCTATCACGCAGAAGGCACGGCGAACTGCGCTCGAGAAGGCCAAAGCCATAGAAAAAGAAGTTGAAAAACTGCTGGATGTAGGATCCATACGGGAAGTTCAATTCCCTAAATGGTTATCCAACCCAGTAGTAGTTCCAAAGAGTAATGGGAAATGGAGAGTTTGCTTTGACTTCACTGAGCTTAACAGGGCATGCCCTAAGGACAGTTTCCCTCTCCCAAAAATCGACCAATTGGTGGACGCCATAGCAGCTCACGAAAGAATGAGTTTTCTGGATGCATATTCGGGGTATCATCAGATCCCTCTGTATGCACAAGACCAGGACAAGACAACGTTCATCACCACTGTCGGATTATACTGTTACAAAGTCATGCCCTTCGAGCTCAAAAACTCAGGGGCAACCTACCAGCGGCTAGTCACCAAGATGTTTAAAGACCAAATGGGAGACACCATGGAAGTCTATATCGACGATGTTCGTCAAAAGCAGGAACAAAGAAGACCACCTCTCAGACCTATCAAGAACCTTCGAAATCCTCAGGAAATACCGAATGAAGCTCAATGCGAGCAAGTGTTCTTTCGGTGTCCAGTTAGGAAAGTTTATTGGGTACTTGGTCAGTAAGAGAGGAATTGAGGCTAATCCAGACCAGATCGATGCAATTAATAGGGTACATCCCCCTTGCACAATATGGGACGTACAGAAGCACATCGTCATGCTCGCTGCCTTGAACCGTTTCATCTCGAAGTCCTCTGAGAAGTGCAAACCATTCTTCCAGCTCTTGAAAGGAAACAAGACAGTAGAATTGAATCAAGATTGCTCGCAAGCATTCGACGAGCTCAAGGCTTACCTTAGCTGACCACCCCTGCTCGTCATACCTCAAGAAAGAGAATCCTTGTACTTATACCTCATCGTTTCCAGCCACACCATCAGTTCTGCACTGGTGTGCGAGAAAGTAGGAATCCAGCACCCCGTTTATTATGCGAGCAAGACCTTATTAGACGCTGAGCAGCGGTACCTACCACTAGAGAAGCTCACCTTTGCACTTGTAGTAGCTTCGAGGAAGTTGAATCACTACTTTGAAGCTCACACTATCGTCGTCCTTACATCACACTCCCTTAAAGAGGAAAGCGAATTTGTCAAGCAGACTGACTAAATGGTCGATTGAGCTTGAATGATTTGACATCCAATAAGGAATGCAATCAAAGGGTAAGTCCTTGCTGATTTCATTGCCGAGTTCACAGGCGAGCAACCTCTCGACCAAATTCAACCCATGAAGCAAAGAGAGAATCGCGCAACAAAGGGAGTTTGGCGATTATTTATTGATGGAGACTCCAACTCAAATGGGTCAGTAGTAGGCATTGTGCTTGTTACTCCAGAAGATAAAATCCTCGAACAGGGAATCAGGCTTGGATTTAAAGCCTCCAAAAATGAGGCAGAGTATGAGGCTTTAATAGCCAGCCTCCAAAAGGCATAGACGTTGGGGGAGAAGCAGTTACAGGTGTTCGACGACTCACAATTGGTCTTTAATCAGATAAGTGGGGACTACAACGCAAAAGATGAAAGAATGGCAACCTACCTCGCCTTGGAAAAGAGGTTAATGTCCAGCTTCGAGGCAGTCAGTGTCCAGTAGTTTCCCAGAGGTCAAAATAGCCATGCCGATGCCCTGGCATCCCTGAGTTCAGTAATCAATTCCGACTTGAAAAGAACGATCCCCATCGACTTCCTCGCCCATCCGAGCATCAACTAGAGTGATGAGCTGCCAAGCGTGGAGCATGTGCTCCAGATTGAATCAGCACCCAGTTGGATGGACCCTTTAAGGGATTATTTAAAAGATGGTACACTTCCAAATGATAGGAAGATCGCACACCAGATAAGATTCAAATATGCTCTCTTTCACTTATCTCCCGAGGGCAAGCTGTATAAGAGATCGTTCTTCGGCCCTTACCTTCAATGTGTTCACACGAAGGTTGTCGAGAAAATTCTACACGAGCTCCACGAAGGAATCTATAGAGGCTATATTGGAGGAAGGTAATTAGCTTTTCGACCAATGAAGGAATGCTACTGGTGGCCATATATGCAAAGAGATTTTGCAGTATATGCTCGCAAATACGAGAAATGCCAACTACATGCTCCCATGGTCCATCAACCTGCCAGTGACCTAAGATCACTTTCCAACCTATGGCCATTCGCCCAATGGGGAATGGACATCGTGGGACCGCTTCCTACCGCTGCCGGCAATCGCAAATATCTTTTGGTCGTAACTGACTACTTCACCAAATGTATCGAGGCAGAACCACTAACGAACATCCGAGATGCAGATATGATGAGATTTATATGGGAAAATATAATTACCCGCTTTGGGATTCCCAAAACCATCATCACCGACAATGAAACATAGTTCAAAAGCGGCTATTTCCAGAGTTTCTGCAATGACCACGGAATCAGGCACCATTTCAGCTCGGTGGCCCATCCTCAGTTTAACGGTCAAGCCGAAGCTTCCAACAAACGGTGATCGATGGGTTAAAAAAATGATTAGAGCAAACCAAAGGCGCATGGGTGAACGAACTGTCGTATATTCTGTGGGCCTACCGCACTACCCCAAGGCTGGAGGGGGAAACCCCATTCTCACTAACGTATGGAATGGAAGCGATCATCCCATTAGAAGTAGGCCTACCAACTATGAGGTCCACCCTTATCGACCAGGGCCAGAATAATGCAGCATTGCTCACTGAACTCGACCTAACTGATGAACGTAGAGATCTTGCCTTAGTGAAACTAGTGAGCCATCAGTAACATCTCGCAAAACACTATAATAAGAAGGTCAATCCAAGGGCATTTCGAGTTGGGGACTATGTCCTAAGAAAAGTCCTTGGCAGCGCAGTAAAACCATCAGACGACAAGTTGGGGCCAAAATGGGAAGGACCATTCAAGATAATAAGAGATGATATGCAAGGAACCTATCACTTAGAAACGCTGGAAGACAGAGAGATACCCCGAGCATGGAATGCAGCCAATCTTAAGAAATTCTATTTCTAGTTTTTTCTTTCATCTTTCATCAGATTTATGAAACTGGCAGCTCATTTACTTGTGATTAATAAAAGTTGTTTGGCAGTTGCATTCTATGAAGTGTCAATTAACTAGTATATGAACTTTATAACTTGCAACCCTTTCCAAGAGACATGCACACTACTCAGTACATAATATCAGGGAAATCACCCTCCTCAAGTTTTTGTTAGGAAACACGAACAACCTCTTATCATTGCCCATGTCAATATATAAAGCCCTACAGGAGATCCTTAGGCAGTCTGGCCAAGTCAAATTAGTCGCTAAATAATGTTTGGTTAACAAAACCTAATCGGATAGAGCATCCAATACCAGGTGTGTCCTCGCCAATTGCCACACTTAGGCCTAAGGGAGTGTGACGACACGACGTAAAAGGTAAGTGAGGCAGAATGGTATCTCATAAGCATACTGGACTAGAGGGACACTTACTCAACAATGCAAACTTACCAATCTAGTCGGCCACGAGAGGCCCAAGATTATTAATCGAAGAATAAATGACGTAAAAAATATAGAACACATGTTTAGTCGGTGAGATCGCCCAAAACATAGATATTATATTACTTCATCACATTTACAACAAGAATGTACAACCCGTGTTTAGTCGACGAGATCTCCCAAAACATTAATATTATATTACTTCATTACATATGTACAGAGAGTTACAATTGGTAAGATAATCAACCACTTGTGCTCTTCGACCGTCATCCGGATGAGGAGCTAATTCCTCCTCGACCTCATTCGGATCTGACTCCAATAGCTACCAGGGGATGGCATCGATCATCCCTCCTGAAGGGATTAGGCCTCAAAGTTGAAGGAGAGATCTCATGATGGTACCAGAGTATATAGTTCTTTGGGACCTACAGTTCCCTGAGGGCACTCAACCATCCCCTGATGAAAGATAGCTTTTCAAACTCTGTCAGTCTCGTCGGATCATCTGCCCAACCTTGGTCATAACCATCAACCCACACTCGTCGAGGACCTTTCTTGAACAGATGTCTCAATCGTGTAATATCCTTTTGAAGCCCAACAGCAATCATGTATGCTCAACGGACATCTTCTCGGATCTCGTTCATTTCCCTAGATGAACCACCTATGTTTGGACCAGCTCGCGGAGCAGCCGATGAGGTAGAGCCTTGCAAGGCTGAAGGAGCACCGCTCGGATCTATTTCATCTCGTGGAATAGCTGATGAAGAGGAACAAGAGGGGAGATGCTCTTCGCATGCTCCCTGAGTTACGAAACCTCCCTCCTCAGAGCCTCATTCTCCTGTTAAAGAATTTCTCTGACCTGGTTGATCTCAGAGGCATCCAAAAGTCTAGCTCTTAGAGTATTCACTTCTTCCTAGACTGAGCCACCAACTTCTTCCATCTCTTGAAGTCTGTCCTTCAGTTTGGCGATGAGCTCAGACTGGTCCTTAAATTTTTAATTCCTCATCCTGAGGGACTTGCAGATCCTAACGAATGCTAGGCAAACATGAGGACTCGCATTAGGACTAAGGTTCCTTCCTAGTTGAGAGGTGGAAGGTATATACTCATCAACATCAATCAACTACAAGCCATACAAGCAGTAAAAAAGTAGAAGAATCAATGTACAGAAAGGAAAGAACTTTCACTTCATTGAAATAAAAGGTTATAATTACATCGATTTGTTCAAAAGAAGTACAAGTAAAGTATAAATATAGAGAAATCCTAAGATCAGATTAGCTAGCGACCTCAGTTTGTTCAGAAGAAGATGGTTTCTTCCCTTTATTAGTAGTAGTAGGAGCATCTCCCTCAGAAGGGATAACTTCTATCCCTTGAGCAGGAATGGCATCAACATGAACTGACTGGGAGGCAGAGTCAATACCTTCGATAGCTGGGGCAGGATCATCATCTACGATAGGATTGGGTCCTGGATCATGCTCATCGAATAAGGGGGAATCAACATCCACCCTGGCAGCCAAGAGAGCCTTGTTTCAACCCTTTTTGAAGTTCAGATGGCTGATATAGCCTATCTGAACCTCAGCATCCTCATATGCGGCAGCCCACTCAGAATTATATAAACCTTCCTTAATAGTGGCTGCCTCAGACTCTTTCTCCTTCAGCTTTTCTACTAGCACCTTATTCTCCTTCACTACCGCTAACTTGCTCAAGCAGACCAAATCATAGGCCTATCGCAGCTCATTCAGACCCTTGACCGTTGCCTCCCTTACCCGATTGGCTTCAGCAAGGGCAAGATCAGAAGACATCTGAGCAGTATTAGCAGTCTTTAAGCTGGCCTCGAGCTCGATACTCTTCCCCTTCAAAGTAGCGTTCTGCTTCTCTAACTCAGCATTCTTATTCACCAGCTCGTCGTGAGAGCGATAGATCACGGAGAATTCAGTCACAAACTGCAAGTAAAAAGAAAGCATTAGAAGAAAGAAGCAAATAGAGTTTTATAAGTTTTAAAGAAAAGAAATAGACTTACCAAGGCTAGCCTCTGACTCGGTTGCAAGGCTAAATGGTCAGTCCCCATTATCCTTTGGCGATCAGCAGGCAGGACTGCTCTCTTGAGCAGTGCAGGAGCCAATTGGGGAGAGATGGAAACCGAGGCCCCCTCTGGCAACACAGACATGAGCACTAAAGCCTGCCCTTCATCCTCCCTTCCACTCTCCTCCTCTCTCTCCTACTCCCTCTCTGCCCTCTTCCTCTCCTCCACCTTCTTTTTCTCTTCAGCCTTCTTCCTCTCCTCTTTTATCTTTATCTCTCTCTCTCTCTCTCTCTCTCTCTCTCTCAAGTGCTCTTTTTTTTTCTCTTCTTCTCCTGATCATAAGCAGTAAACTGAGAACTAGTGGCAATAGCCCCAATGCTGGATTTTTTCTTCTTCGACCGCTGAGCGAGAAACACATCATCCTCATCATCATCATCACGGATCAGGTTCCTCCTAGGGGGAGCCATTTCCTTGCTAGAACTACTAAATGTACTTGAAGACTCTTGAGCCTCGGAAACCTCTTATGAGCTAGAAGAACTTTCACTACTGGAGCTCGCCTCACCAGCACCACCTTCAGCAGTTCCTATAATATCACTTTCAACTCTGCTCTCTTCCTCGTCCAACTGGATGGGGTCAACAACAACTTCTTCAGTAATATCTAGAATAGGAATGTTATCTCAGGCCGCATAATGAAACTTGACCCGAAGTTCTTGTACTCCAGGAGAAAAGTGGTCGACCGGGGATGTTCACCTTTAGCCAAAGGCTCTCTGATGTTCCAAGCCTTGATCAACTCAGCAACTTGAACCTCACTAAGAGCAGGTTCCAAATTCTTTATCCTCACTGAAAAGAAGATAGAAGAATATCAGAGAAATCATACATTAACAAGAAGATCGAAAGAGCAAAACAAAAATCCTACCTATGAACTCCTCCCCATAAAAGGGGACCATGAACCTGTCAGACCTCGACCCCTCGGTATGGGGAGGGAATTGCCAATTTCTAGCAAGAAAACCCTCTTCCCAATAGTCCTTATGGGAATCAGGTAGATTTACTACCAATACCCTATCAGGACTCCTAGACTTGAGGTAAAGAATACCAGAGCTCGTTCGCGAGAAATAATAGCAGAAGCATATTTTCGTAAGCCTTAGATTGGTGCCATAAAGTTGGTTTCTCCTATGGACACCATAAACTATCTTCCAAACGTTTGGCGAGCACTGCGCAGGGACGATATTGAAATAGACGAAGAAATGTAAGAACAAATTGCTCAAAGGGAAAGTGAGGCCTCCTTGGGACAGTAAAAGAACATGAATCCATGCCCTATATCTCTCTCATATTTTTAGGGAAATGGGCGTACTCAATATCTACCCAGTCTGGGATATTATAGAACTCTCTAAACTCAGACACAGTCCTATTGCCTATCTTCACCATTTGTAAACCATAATTACGAATTCGAAGAAATCTTAACAGAAGAGAAAACACAGAGAGAGAGAAAAGGGGGCTTACGAGATGAAGGTTTGGATAGAATGACGTAAGATCATAGGTCCGGACGATGAAGAAGATTGAAATCAAGGTAAATAAGGACGTGAGGAGGAGTGTCCAACAGCAGAAGCTTGAGAAAGATGAGAAAATTTGAAGAAGTTTGAAACGACAACTACGGACTGCTGATCCAATTGACTTTTAAGTGCTCCCAATCATCTTGCACATGACACGAAGCAAGTTGCCGCCTAAATCAGTTCTCAACTTTGGGAAGAGTTACACAATTTACAAGAGAGCCATTATGACAAATCATTTAAATTTATTGATCCCAAATTGTGGAGCAAAAACTTTAGGGGCAAGTGTGGGTACCCGGATTTGCCATCATAGGCCCAGACGAGTAGCCCTATAAGAATGGCCCAAAGTCTGGGCCCCTCGTATCCCAACTGAATACAGTTCCGACTTAGTCCATTCCTAAAATCTCGTAAGGAGATATTCTACGAGTAGAAGATGGACGTGGGGGAGTCCAACACCCCCACTCCCCGAGAAAAAATATGTATATAATAAACCCCAAGTCTGGGGCAAAAGGCACACACTGTATTCTCTGTAAATGCTCCCCGGAGTATATAGAAATAATACTGACTGCACCAACGTGGACGTAGGCATTCTTGCTGAACCACGTACATACTATGTTGTGTGATTGACATTTTTTGTTCTTTATTTCCTTAATGATTGCTCTTTTCTTATTTATTTGTGTTGAATATAATTGTCACCACAGTTACAAACCTCGTTATAATTGTTTTAAAAAATTTACAAATTTGGAAAATGTATCTGGTGTGTTAAATTTTAAAAAATAATTATAGAATTTCAGAAAAAATAATAAATATAGAATTTTAGAAATGTATATGAACTTGAGTAGTCCTCATATAGTTAAGAAATGTATATCTGGCACTTTTATAACAAATATATATATATATATTATTTTAGTAAATATATTTGATAAGGAATATATTTATTACATGTTAATAAATTTATTAGTATATTATATACTAATAAATATGTACCATTAATAATTACTAAATATTACCATTTTAGAATGGGAGCAAAACACTAAAGAATTTTATAGGGCTAACATGGTAATTTAAATATAACATTAACAGTGGTTTGATGAAAAAGTGTAAAATGGGGGTAAAACCCCAAAAAAGTCAACAAGTGGACATAGACTTGTAGGCCCTTTTTTCTTATGTGTCCTTTAAGATGACAAAAATAATATTTCTTTCAAAAATCATTTTTCAAATTTATTGCGCACCAAGTTTGTGAACCAATTTCAATTAAGTCCAATTTTATCTTGTTTAATCCTAAACATGCATCTAGGTGATTAAAGCAAGTAAAATAAATCAACTTCACAACACCGGAGGTACGAGGAAACTACTAAGGGAAAAAACCTCGGACCGCCTAATCCAGAAAATCACTATGATATGGAATTTACCAAGGAAGACAGACAGACTTACACAATGACTCGATATCCCACAAGTCTTGATACTCTTCTTCTCTTTAACCGCTCCACCATAGTGCCCACATAGAAATCCTTCCACGATACTCGTCCACATCACACACATCCACGTACGCCTCAGTATCCACTGATGCATCTTTGCCAACCATCTACGATTAGGAACACGACCTTCACCGTTTCTTCTCAGCAAAACTCCAACGAACAACTTGTTCAATATGGATTAACAAACCAATAGTGCAAACAAGATCTCTATAGTAATTGAGTATGAAAGATCTAATATTTTAAACACTAAGGATGATTTTTGTCTTTGAAAACCTTAGAAAATCGGTGTAGAAAAACGAAACTGTTCTATTCTGTATTTTGGTTCTGCCACCTTTGAAATTCTGAAAGAAGCACGCCTTAAATAAAAAACTTTAAGTCGATAGCTCGTTCTTAAGAGATCACTATCCTTGTTGTTCGAACGACTTGCCCATGTCGTTTGAACGACAGTGAGATATCATTCGATTAACTATTCATGTCATTTTTGAAATTTGTAAACACTAGGAGATAATTCATACGACTCGAAACAACATTTATCTCAGAATAAGTGAAGTTAAAACATTTTAAAATCATTTTTGAATAAAATAACATCCTTAAAACTTTTTTTGAGTCCCATAAACATTATGCATTCATACGTGAGAGATCGGAACTGGAGATTTGAAACATACACCAATAAAAGTCGGCATGATATATCTTTGAATCTTGGCCACTATGTCTTCTAAATAACTCGTCATAGACTATGTGGGTATCGTGACAAGATACAAATCTATCTATGACTCAAACAAGTTTTGTTCTGAAAATAAGTCAATTACATGCAAATTGGCTCATTTGGAAATTTTGTACTTACAAATCTCCCCCTTTGACTATTCCGAGAGAAAACCCAAACAATGAAAAGCCTAAGCTGGGTCGTTAAGCCATATGACACTTAAATCTCATCCCATAAAATCCCAAATCAAAATATTCAAGGCAAGAACTAGTGTATGTAGGTTCGGCAAGCATGAGCTATCTGCATGTGATGTAGTCTTGAATTCTCGAATCGCTGAAGAATAAGTACACACACAAAACAGAAAAATACCCTTTGAAGTATGGAGGAACAAATGATATAAAAATATCAATATGTAAAACAAACCATTTGTTAAACATGTGAGCAAAATATGATTCCAATTTTTTCAAGACAACATGATACCAATATATAAGCAATATTACCAAACATGATACCAATTTGCAAAAAGAACATATGTGCTCATACTCCCCCTTTTTGTCTCGAATAGACAATAAGTGAAGAAGATAGAAAAACATCATATATCTAGAATGAGAATAATCAATGAAGCATATCTACATAACCATATGTATGCAGCTAGGTAAAAATAATCACAATATACCAAATCGTAGCTAGCAAATAGTTACAAAGAATGAATCATCAATTTAAGCAAAGATGTGACTAAACGAATTAATGCAGTAGAAATCAAGCAAGTATAATTAATAAGAACGGCATACAAATTGTCCAAATGAATCCAGAAGTACCAAAACAGAATAAAATCATCACACATACGAAGCAGGTACTAAAATAGAAAGAGTGGCAAAAATTCTCTCTGGGTCGTTCGAACGACCACGCGATGTCATTTGAATAACATAGGAATGTTGTTTAAATGCGGCAAAAAATGACCTAAAACAGTAAGGTGTCGTTTGAAGTATCTATCTATTGACCCTTCTAACGATCATACCTTGCACTTTTTACATCTCATTATTACACCCCGTATTTCTGTGCATGTAATATTTAATTAATTTGGGAAATTTTAAATTACTTGTGTGTCGTAATTTAATTGAATTAATTATGGTAATATTTATTTAAATATTAATTGGAGAGTGAATGGTTAATACTTAGGGAAATTTAATTACTAAATGAATAGTAATAATTTATTTACGTCATAATGTGTATTAGTGACGTGGCATTTATTTATCTCAGCCGGGAGTCGGTATAGACTAATTTGGATGTGAGATAAGAATTTTTATAAATTAATTCATATGCCAATTTTGAGTACACGGTTGAGTTCGGATGGGCTGAGATAGTCGAAAAAGTGTACCCGTGGGTAGTAAACGGGTCATGGGGCATTTTTAGGCATAACCGGGCCCACACGGGGCTAGTTGAATCACTTGAGCTTGGTCCATTACGCTAAAAACGAGATTTGTGCTTTAAGACCTAAATCTAAGAGTGGGGAAAGACAGAGAAATATAAACCTAAATCTAAGAAATCGGGGAGAAAGTGAGAGGGATTAGTTAGAGCCAATTTGGGTTATTCGGTTATGATGTGTACAGTGGGTTGATGAAACAACGACCCTTGTAGGAAAAATCGAACCTAGAAATCTATGGGCTGTAATATAAATCAATGAGGGTTATGGGTTAAGTTCGTGATATGAGGGTGTATAAGGGTAAAATTAGGTGTTTAGAAATGTTGGAATTTGTTTTTGTGTTCGAATCGAAGCTTGATTATGCTGTTAATGGAGGACGAACAAGAAGAAAGAAGAAGTGGGGAAAAATCCAGTAGGTCGTTCGAACGACGCTGCTAAATTTTCCCCACTTGACCCCCATTTTTTAATATAGACTTGTTTGGGAGTTATGGCATTTGTAGTGATGAGATGATGTTCCCCATACTTAGAGAAATAAGTAAGCGAATACAAAAAGAAAGGGAATGGAAGAATAAAAAGGGGAAATTATTTGTTGAATTTGGAAGTGATAAACTTTTAAAAGGTTTAAAGTTTTGGGCTGAGTAAATGTGTCCGGTTATTATAATTGTGTGGCACCACTATAATAAATTAATTAATTTGCAATTAATTTAATTAAGGGTCAGAGGTGTAACTCTGATAATTTTTAGGCTGAGTGCTACAGGAGTTAGGCACGGGGTAGCGAGTTCAATACATTAAAAATTTATATGATCAATCTTTGAATATTAAATTTAACGAGAGGTGTTAAACTAAATAGTGGAACTTTTTGTAACAAATTCTAAGAGATGAAGTTATGGGACGAATGAGCGAGTATGGGTATTGTAGTTGGGTGACACAACTGGAATAAAAAATAATTAATGTGCGATTAATTAAATTTCAATTCAGGATATAGACTTAGGTATTTTTTGTTAAGTGCTACGAGAGTTAGGCACGGGTTAGTCGGACTTTTATTAAATATATGTATATGGTAGTGTGATAGTATATATGTGTGTGTGTGTGCGCTTTATAGATATCGGTGTGAATGATATTTATAGGAATTCATACCCCTCTAGTGCTATCATAGGAGGTTGCGCGATGTGGGTTAATCCCCTGGCTTGAGGAGTAGGGATATAATAGTCTCCAAGTCATATCGTTCAGGATTTTTATTGTGTGATTTATTTTCGAGGTGAGACGTTTTGGGTATGATTCGGTCTCACTCTCGGGAAAATATGACCTCCTCCACTACATTTGTGATATTTTTGCCCAAGTTTGGTGTGAGCTGGTTCGACTTGAGGTGGCCAGGTTAGAGTGAGCATGCCTGGGACTTGATAGCATTTTAGAAAAAGCTTCCAATGAGTTATTAGTCGGGAATGGATGGTTATTATACTTAATATGTGTGTTAATATTGTAGTATACTAGTAGTATATAATATGAGTAGATAATTATATATGGGATTAATACGTAAGTGTGAATGCATTTCTTATATAACTAGGGTGAAAGTTATATGACCTAAACAAGTGATTTCTAATATATCTAGGGTAAAAGTTATATGCTTTAAAAAGCTGATTTCTTAAATATAACTAGAGTGAAAGTTATATGATTTAAAAAGGTGATTTCTTATATAACTAGCGTGGAAGTTATATGATTTAAAAAAGGGGAGTTTTTTATATAACCAGTGTGAAAGTTATATGAATTAATATAGATGAACCGATTAATAAGTTAATGAGTACATAACTTAATAATCAAAGTAAGAATACTCGGGTAAGATTAGTGTGGTAGAAAGGGGTGTGATACGGCTAGTTAGGCGGGAGTAGTTTAACTAGGAAGACTAGAAGGCAAGCATTAGGGGTGCACATTAGATGAGGGGTGAGTTATACCTCAAGCGAGTGCGACACTGGCTTAAATATGAAGAGTGTGCATGCATATTCAATTATTGAAATTTACCTACTTGCTAAATATTTTCAAAATATTTTACTTGGGCTCCGACCCGTGTTAAAATATTTTTTAAAGCCTTTTAGGTGTCCAGCCCCAAGGACGCCTAGTGATGATACCAGAAATGGCACCACCAAATCAATGTGAGTGTATAAGCTCTAACCAGTTCAACAATGGAGCATAACAATAATATAAATGTAGAAAGAGGTGAGGAGAAGAGGTAAGAGAAAGTAAGATAAGTGGTTCAGCCTATCTAGGCCTACATCCACTGTGCAAGTGAGTGATTTCCATTATAAAAGAAGGGCTCTAATGTCCTTGTGATACAATTCACTCACTTTGTCTCTCTATTGTGTATTTTGATAGAATTTCAACTAGGGTTTGCAATTCAGGACCCTTTACAAGGTAGGAAAAGATTAGTATATATAGTACCTGGGGGGTGTAGTGTACCCCCAAGTATGCAATGAGCATAGGTAGAATGATCTAGCCAATCTAATGAAGCCACCTGTCACTGTTACATCTTAAGGATGATGATGGAATATTCCCTCATATGGAAAGAAGATTTGGTCATAACGTTTTGTCCACGTGTGATATACCATATTGGGATCTCATACTGCATGTACGGTATATGTCATCTGGGGGGTCTTGGCCAGGCCAAGTGTGCGACTCCATGTATTTTTGCTTGATGTTCTGGTGGAAGTGTGGTATTTGGCTGGTGTATGTTTGGACTAGATGAGAAGAAGCGATCTTACACGGTCTTAGTTGTATAATAGACGAGACATGTCTTCGTTGATGGGATGTTAGCCTGGAGTCTATTATCCTGGTCTCAGATGAGGCCGAGATAACCTTGATGCTGGAGAGGGTCGAGTTGATGAGTCAGTCCATGGATGGGAGTCCTCCTTGGTTTCTATCATCCTAGTCCCGCCTGAGGCCGAGACGACCTTAGTGCTGGAGAGGGTCGAGTCTGAGTTGATTAGTTATCCCCCTGATGAGAGTCCTCCTTGGTCTCTGTATCTTGGTCCCGATTGAGACCGAGATGACCTTGATGCTGGATAGGGCCGAGGACCAGTTGATTAGTCCATATTTTGAGAGGAGGACGAGGCCTAGTTTGCTTCTGGCCGAGGTTGAGTCATCTCATGCTAAGTTATCTGATAAGGATCCTTGGCTTCACTATCGTGGATGAGGCTGAGGAGACCTGAGGTCGCTGATGTAGTCATTGTATGATGAGACTTTGGATTTATGAGTCAACATATAGGTCGAAGCCGACCTATCCTACACCTCCCTCAGGCCAAGGCATAACTTTCTCTGTTAGACGGTCTGGCATTGGTCAGCCTTAGTCGAGTTGTCCATCTCTAAGATGAGGACATATCTGATGTACCAATCACCCCTAGCCCTTAGTCTTTAATGTGGATGGAAGGCTGGGGGTAAAGTGTCTTTAGACCGAGAAGTTGATGAGACGTCCTTTCATATGGATGTTGAATAATGATTCCTAGTTGTCATTTTATTGAGTTACGTGTTTACCACTGACGTGGTGAGGCCGAGGGGGCATGAGTCCACTAATGTAACTATCATTCTCAGTTATCTTCAGTCGACCTTCATCTTCTATGAGGTGGATAAGACCGAGGATACTTTAGTCATAAGACCTCTGATGTTAATATTGTTGATTTTTCTCATATATCCGAGGATGAGACTATTTTGATAATTACCTGCTTGAGGACGAAGCCTCCCATGATGGTGCCCGATCGAGTCACTATTTATCCAAACTAATGGTCTATTAAAATAGTTGTCATGCTAAGCCATCTTCCTCTAATCTCGTCCGCTAGACGAGGGATAAGGCCAAGGCCCTATGCCAGGAGTCCACTAATGATGGAATCTTTAACTGTGATTTGAGATGAGGACAAGGACCTGTGAAGGTGGGTGTACGACCGAGCATGATACCTTACGAGGATGGGTGCATGGTCGGGTCATGACTTGCACAGTCTGATGGTCTGCTGTTGATCGCCCTTGGCTGAGGGGGGTCCATTCGGGGATGAAGTGAAGATGATGATCCAGTCATCTAGTAGGATAATTACTGGTACTGAGATCATTGAACATGCTGTCATGGATGAGGCTGAGGAGACTTGAGGTTACCAATACTATCACCGTATGATAAAACTTAGAAGTCATGGGATAGCCTTAAAGCCGAGGCTGAGGCCTCCTGCGATGACCCCTAGGACGAGTCATAAAATCTCTTTATTTGATGATTGCCAAGGTCAGCCTTGGCCGACTGGGTCCCAATCTTAGACGAGTGTATACTTGGGTATATCACTCACCCATAATGCACCGACCCCCGGGCCGAGTCATAAAATCTCTCTGTCTGATGATTGTCAAGGTCAGCCTAGCCCTGTCTTCAATGTGAATGGAAGGCTGAGGGATAAAGTATCCGAGGTTAGTTATTAATGGCATGTCTCTGTTTGAGGATGATGATACTGGGTCGACCGTTAATATTGAGTTGACTCAGTAGGGTGGTCGTCTATGGCCGATATCCTTTTTATCTTCTAATTACCTTTCTATAAATCTTTGGCCTGAACAATATAAGTGCACCCTTGTTTGTTGCTACTAATTTTAATTTTTTATTGTAATGTCTTCACGTCTTTAGCCGAGATGAGTGTAACCATAAATTGATTTTTCAAGTATGAGATCACCAAGCTAATGATGTTTCAAGATATGAGGCCACCAAGTTAATGATGTTTCAGATATGAGGCCACCAAGTTAATGATGGTAACTCTCATGTCACTAAGCTAAAGATGTTTCAAGATATGAGGCCACCGAGTTAATGATGTTAGCTCTCATCTCACCAAGTTAATGATGTTTCTAACTCTCATGTCACCAAGTTAATGATGTTTCAGATATGAGGCCACCGAGTTAATGATGTTAACTCTCATGTCACCAAGTTAATGATATTTCAAGTATGAGGCCACCAAGTTAATGATGTTTGTCTCAGATCACCAAGTTAATGATGTTTCAGATATGAGGCCAAAAAGTTAATGATGTTAACTCTCATGTCACCAAATTAATGATGTTTCAAGATATGAGGCCACCAAGTTAATTATGTTTATATCAGATCACTAAGTTAATGATGTTTTAGATATGGGCATTTCTGGTATCATCAATCTGGCACTGTCTGTGGGAATGAGGATAGCCATCTCTTCCCTAATCTTAAGCTTATACTCATCGGAGTCTCTGGTGGTGAACCAGTCCTCCCCCTTATGTGGAGTTATTTCACCAATGAATGAGACCTTATTGAGAAATTAAGCTCACCTTCTCCAGCTCATAGCTCAAATAGCTTTCATACATGGCAATGGATCCACCCCCACTACCTGAGAATCGACTGGCACCTCCACAAGGAGGTGGTGCAGGTTTCATCCAAGTGCCTCCCCATTCAAAAATGGCTTAGGTAACGACAATGTTGAAATCCTTGGCGGCAAGCCATCATACAATAATGGAGTAATTGGACGCCTTTAGCCGGAAAGGGATAGCCAGGATAGGAGGAGCCTTGCCGGAGACGATTACTTCGGCATTAGTGGAGCATCACCAAGAAGCCAGGGGACCACGCCAGGGACCTCACAAGGATCTACCTCATCCTCAACGGTGGAGGGACATTGCTGACCCTAGGCATCTGCGCCTGGGGAAGCAAGGATAACCATGCCCAGATGACCAATACGATGATTATAATGATGAAGATGCTCTGACAGACTTCTAGGAGCCCTATGAGATCTCAAAAGACACCATTCAACCTGTGCGAGCAAGCTAGGATGGTCGTCCAAGAGGCTCGACCTTCGATAGATTGAGTATAAGGTCGGCATTTGAAAGGCTCGGCCCAAGTGGTGAATTAAGGGACAGACTGACTCGATCAAGAAGTGTCGCATGTTCTGGAGGAGAGGGTGGTCCAGGCCGAGATGATGGTCAAATAGAGGTTAGCAGTCGAAGTAGGACAACAGTGATGGATCCCTCAGTAAAGCCTGTGGAAGTAGCCGGTGATAACATCGGTCAGGCCGACGTAGCTGCAGCACCCGATAGACCTTGGAACGATTCCATCCAAAGGTTTGAAGATAAGATAGGAGACATCTTCAAAAGTCTAGGCCCCCTGCATAGGGGCTACTCTGAAGGCTCTTCTTTCACAGCTAAGATAGTTAGCTTCCCACAGATGTCGCCAGATTGATGATACCAGAAATGGCTCCACTAAATCAATGTGAGTGTATAAGATCTAACCAGTTCAACAATGGAGTCTAATAATAATATAAATTAAAAATGAGGTGAGGATAAGAGGGATGAGAGAACAAGATAAGTGGTTCAAACTATCTAGGCCTACGTACACTGTGCAAGTGAGTGATTTTCACTATATAAGAAGGGCTCTAATAGACCTGGGATACAATTCACTCACTTTCTCTCTCTACTATATATTTTGATAGAATTCCAACTAGGGTTTATAATTGAGGACCCTTTAAAAAGTAGGAGAAAATAACTATATATAGTGCGTAGGGGGTGTAGTGTACCCCCATTCATGCAATGAGCATGGGTAGAATGATCTAGCCAATCTAGTGAAGACACATGTCACTCTCACACATAGAGGATGATGATGAAGTATTCCCTCACGTGCCAAGAAGATTTGGTCATAACGGTTGGTCCACGTGAGATATGCCATGATGGGATCTTGTACTGCTCGTACGGTTAATGTCTCCTGGGGGGTCTCGGTCTGGCCGAGTATATGACCCGATGTAGTTCTACTTGATGTTCTGGTGTAAGTGCGCTCTTGGTTGGGGTATGTTCGTCCTAGATGAGAAGAAGCAATCGTGCAAGGTCTTAGATGTATAATAGATGAAACATGTCTTCGTTGATGGGATGTTGGCCTGGAGTTTATCATCCTAGTCTTGGCTGAGGCCGAGACGACCTTGATGCTAGAGAGGGACGAGGTTGAGTTGATAAGTTCATCCCTGGATGGGAGTCCTCCTTGGTCTCTGTCATCCTGGTCCCGATTGATACTGAGAGGACCTTAATGCTGGAGAGGGCCTAGGTCGAGTTAATTAGTCAGTTCCCTGATGGGAGTCCTCCTTGGTCTCTGTCATCGTGGTCCCGATTGAGGCCGAGATGACCTTGATGATGAAGAGGGCTGAGGGAGAGTTGATTGGTCTGTATTTTGAGACGAGGACGAGGCCTATTGTAGCATACTTCTGGCCGAGGCCGATTCATCTCTTGCTGAGTTGTCTGATAAGGATCCTTGGCTTCACTGTCGTGGACGAGCCCGAGGAGACCTGAGGTCACTAATGTAGTAACTGTATGATGAGACTTTGGAGTTATGAGTCAACATAGTCAACATATAGTCCAAGGACAACCCATCCTACACCGACCCCCAGGCCGAGGTATAACTTTCTCTGTTAGACGGTCTAGCACTGGTCGGCCTTGGCCGAGTGGTCCACCTCTAGGACGAGGAGATATTTGGTATATCACCTAATTGAAGGATTCTATCCAGTGATGTGTAGTTGTAGCTCATGTGAAAGTTACATGACTTTTCTAGTGACGTTTCATTCATTTATTCCTAGTGTAGGGACTTTACTTCAGTACTCATTTGGTCATGTCACCCTCAGTTCTTGTATTAGTTTATGTATTTGAGCTCGTGTATCTAGCATATTGTTTCAGTTAACTATGTTATTTTATTATTGAATCGATAGTTAATTTGGTCATCTTTATTTATGTTATTCATCTATGTTGGATGCAATTATCATTTTGTATCGATGGTTAATTATTATTTACTTCCTCATGTCATTAATTAATGAAAGATAAAATATGGCACGAGTCTAATTAAATTACTAGGTGGTTAGTAACTTTAAAAAAAATTTCGACAATGATGCTAAGAATGAGCAGTGATGCTAAGAATGAGCCATATGAGACCAACGTTTTATTTTGATCACGGGCTGGCCACCCAGTATTTTAGTAGGCGAAGTGTCACACTATGATCATAATAATACGAATATTTTTAAAGAATCCATTAACTATAAACATCATATATTTAAATACTTATGTTTTATTTGAAAAAGTCAAATCTTTGTCATTTTACTTGAATCATACATAATAATTCACATAATTAACCTTAATAGAAACATATTTGTTACATAATCGCCACTTATAAAAAATATAATAATATTGTTTTATGTCTCAATCATTATGAGTTCAAGTGAGTTTACATTATGTGTAAGAGTCATTGGCACAAACATAATAACATTTTCAATACTTCCAAATGTTATATGGGGTTTCCCATTATTTTTGTCATCAATATCAGCTCCATTAATTAAAAGAACTATATAAATATCTAACACAACTTATTAAAAGTGAACTTTTTCCCTTCATCATACGAAGTTAGTCTTGAGGGAATTAAAATAGATGAACCATATAAATTTTAAGTGAAAAATTCAATAACAAAAAAATAATGAAATATATAAATTACAACATTAATGCTTTGAGTTGACAACACGTACATTAATAACATTTTATAAATGGGGACTTTCTTTCATAATAACTTTTCATATTTAGATATGACTTTATTGGGTATTTTGTTATGTAATTTAGACGGACGCGTTATTTATGGATAACCTTTCACCACCTAATTACATAATTTCTTAATGTGTATTTCAATTACTCAAAATCAATTTCCTTTTGGACATTATTTTGGTTGATATAATAAACCAACTATACCACATTAATATCTTTACATATATAAGCATGACGAGTTATTACTACCACTTTTATCTTTAAATTTAATATCCAAAAGCATTCTAGCTGGGGCGTTTTGGTGACTACCATACTATTAATTATATTTATATTACATTATTTTATGGAATGTTTAATGGTTTTAACAGGCATTAATATATTCAATAGGCATAAATGGGCAGTGTTCTTATGAATCACGAAAATATGTGAACTCTTTGAAGCAACCTATATTAACCTCAATTAACAAACATATTTCCCCTTAGTATTAATTCAACCATTATAACCGGACTCTTTGGAGCAACCAAATCACAATGGCTTACTTAATGATTATAATAAATTCATTAATAATGTGAACACTCAAAACCACATTCAGACTCTTTGGAGCAACCTAAATACAGTTGTTAAAAGTATCCATAAAATAAATCATTTATGTTTTATTAGATTAGACAAATTTGGTGGAATTATTACCTAGTCATGATATAAATACTGATATGAAAACCTTAAGAGATGCTTCTAACTTTCCATAACTCATATTGGATATAATATGCATATACACATCAATCTAATATTTATAGTTTTAGATTGAAACAATTTTGGGCATCTAATTAAACTTCATGTAAATATTAGTTATATGAATAAAAAATTAAAAATAAATAAATTCAAGGTTAAAGTGATGGGAAAGAAAATCACTCATTGATGTTCATTTAGGAATCGTAATTGCACAATGAACAAGCCACATCACTATTGCATCAATAACCTAACATTCATAATTATATTTGGACATTTGGGTAAATAAATAAAGATGCATACACAATAATCTAATATTTATAACTATAGATTAAGGCACTTTGATGTCTTCCTAATCTAACATCATATAAATATTAGTGCCGGACATTTATTCATAATTACATTTGAACCTTTGGGCACCCAAATATATATTATACTCAATAACCTAATTTATCAAAAATTTTATTATCAAACCCATAATCATACATCTAATATTTAAAACTTTATATTCAAACTTTTAGCCAATACCAAATAATACATAACATGAATATTAGAACAACCATTAAATGATTAAACAAATAAATGTAGTGATTGATACCATAAAATATGAGAAAATAATTCATTTTACAAAAATGGAAAGTTTTTGGGATATCACTATAGTAACATAAACAATCTCTTTGTGATCACTATCCAAATCGCGAAATCATAAAATCAATTTTTAAGCGAGAGTTATTAGCGTTGACATTATTACCAAAATGGCAAAAAAACCGTCCCCTAAAAACGTCGCTAAAAATTTAGGAATTCATTAATTTTTTCTTAGCCGAATTCTTTTTATTGGCAAAAACTCTGAATGGACAATCGTGAGATCGGGAACCTAAGCCCTGATAATCAAAAGAACACGGAATTAATAATTTTATATGAATCTATAAATCCAACACATGAATATCTAATTATACATCTTATTTGTTCTTTAATCATGCAAATTGTTATGTATTATATATTTAACATTACAATCTTAAATTAACATGATTATAACAGATTATGTAAACTAAAAGATCAAAAATCATAATTTCCTCCACCATGTTTGCGATATTTAACCTAGTTCGGTGTGAGCTAGACCGACTCACGGTAACTAGGTTAGAGTGTAATGCTCTGACCGGAATTTATAGGTTACCCGCGAGTCAACCCCGTACGACCCGAATATTAAGTGTGAAGTGCAATGGAATAACCTACATATGTAACACCCCACTCAATTAAATATCGGGTGATCAGTCCTATACCCAATTAAAATGGAATTTATAGTTGGTTCATTCTTAGCATCACTGTCGAAAAAAAATTTAATCACCTGATATCTAACTAAGCAGGTGTTAAAATACTCAAGTTTTAATATAAATAAAATTTCCACTATTAAAACATAAACAATTTAACAAAATCCATTCACACAATGAATAATAACTAAGTAATATCAAAATTGAATTAAATGCAACTGGAATAAAACTCTCCAGTTTGAATATCTCAATACAATGATCCCATCAAAATTAAATGTACCAACATAAGAATTTAATTTGCCTATGATAGGAAAGAAATAACTAGAATCCTCTTGGGCGACATGCCCTAAATGAAAGATCAACTACAGAGTATGAATCAATGAATATGAAAGGGTCTAAACAAAGTCCTAGACTCCATAGTATCCTTACCTTGTCAAAAATCTCAATCCTCTATGGTTGGCATCCCTGTGGCTGGACACCTGATATAGGAGATTCAAGAGAGAAGAGAATATGCAAGAAAACGGGTCAAACCCCGATTGTGAAAATAGTTTAGAAAACATCAAGTAAATAAATGTTATATTCAGTAATTATTATATACATGTTAGATTATCGGACTCTCTCTTGAGATCCTCACCTCCCATCTAGAGTGCACACCTAACGTACCTTAAAATCTTACTAGTTACTATTCACATGCTAACTAGTTCATATCAGTGACAACTAACCATAGCTCATATCTTTCCCACGTATTTCTCTCGTAATACAACTAATACATATATATATCCAATTTCTCTATAATATGGATACGCCCTTTTTCAATTCAATATAATTAAGTATTCACCTACTTAAGTTACTTTAGATTTCTTTATCTTTCAAGTCTACTTAATTCACACAATAGAAAATATCACAAGTATATATATATATTCACTCTATTATATATATACTAAACTGCACCTTGAGGCTAAACTGCGGTGCATGCGTACTCTGCTATCATATCCCAGTACATCTCGCCACTGTATAAAGGAACATAGGTTCGGTATGTACCACGAACCATAATTAACAAATCACAAACAATAAAGGCGTATATAGTCTAAAGCCTTTGGTCTACGCACATACCTACGCACCCCAAAGACCATCCAATGCGATTATTCTCACTAATGGCAATCCAAACTAAGTCTTATGTTCTGAGGCAACAATTCATAGATCCCCCTTAAATCTCATCAGGATATGATTGACCTCTACTCGTAAACCTCTCGTCGATAGCAAGTAGGCTAGGTATGTCATACACATAAATTAGACAAGCAATAGGTATACACATCAACCTATATAAAATTCGATACGCACTCGACCAATATCATATTAGGATTTAATTCTACCCCAAGTACCCGTCATATTTCTCGAATACCACCCATACTTGTTAATCACGATTATCATCATATATTTATTATGTAGTTATAACTCACATAATCCAAAGTACATGTATATATATATAACCAATATTAACCCGTACTTGACCATGACGATTCTTCATCTCTTAATCGTATTATCATTATGTAGATATCTATCACATAATTTTATTCCTCAATTTCATATAATTTTCCAACATTTAGCCAAGTCCCTCACTCTTTGTTAATATACCAAAATTATTCAGAATCTACTGTGGGCTAAAAATACAATTTTCCAAACTATTTTGGGATAAAACATAAATTTTGGAGTCTCGTCAGAAACCCATAAATGTCGTTCAAAGGAGATGGCATCTCGTTGGAACGACAACATGTCTCGTTCGAACGAGAACAACGTCATTCCAGTTCGTCTTCAATCTCAGTTTTCTGCATTTTTCTTCAAGTTCTTACACCCAAACCGTTCTGGATTATATTCTACCTAAAACCCAGATTCGCTAACAATGTTCTAACATGTTTAAGGGTGATTTTTCACATAAGAATAACATCAAATTCATATGTTTATAAGGGTATTATCATCAAACCCATTAAATCCTTAAAATTCCAATGTATCTAAATCCTCCATTTTTATACCTCTTAAAAACCCAGAATTTATAATTATCATTTCATAAATAAATCATCAAATTCCATATTCAACATGTGTATAATTCATCTAGATGCAATAACTAACATCATTTTCATATCTTTAATAAACAAATAAATCCTCTACATGTAAAACCTATCCATTTTCACGTTCATAGTCTCTACATGTATACCCATTTTCATGTTCATAGTCTCTACATGTATAAATATCCAACTAAATGAATTTACCTATCCATTAAACTTGATTTGTCAATCATTTTAAATCCCAAATTCATAAGTTCATCAATCCAAAATGAAATCCTATTCTAACATGGATAATATAAGCACCAAAATAGAGTAAGAATTACACTTGCCTTATGTGTAGGTCTGAACCTTTGGTGAAGACAAGTCTTTGTCACATCTTCTTCCTTTTTTCGATGATAATCTGGTGGTGGTGAAAGGTGTAGAGATGGTGGTTGTCCCCTTAATTTTCCCTAGGTGACTCTTCCTTCCTAAGAAACTCTTCCTCTCCTCAAGATAACCTTGCACTTTGTCTCAAAGGCTTTTCACTCTCTCTCAAAAGACCTCACTTTGTGTTTTGATGAAATAAACCTTACATATATCTAAACTCAAATATATAATAAGTCTCCAAGGTTATCTAAAAGAAAAAAAATGTAAGTACTACTCATCTCCCAATCAAAATGAGTAAAATACCCTTTCGAGGTGTCTTTTCATCTTCCGATTGACCCGAGACACAAATCAAACTCCCGAGTAGACTTTTCTGCCTATTTCAACCCTTTAGGACTCAACGGCGCACTAAAAATGCTCATCCAAATGAATTAAAAATAAATTTCATTTTATTTCCCAACTCTAGTCAAGACACGACTCATAAGCGCGTCCCGACTTAATTTCCATTATTGTCGTATTTGTAGCTCCCGAAAATAATTATTATATTCACATATTACTTTTATAACAATAAGTAATATTCAAAATCATATAGTCAAAATCATATATTACTTTAATCTCTAGTAATACTTAATCCGGATTAATCCCAATTAATTTTTCATAATTAATTCCAATTAATCCCCATTTATTTAGCCCACTAACTTTTAATTAATCCCATATTAAAAGTCATTAAAATTACGGGGTATTACATAATTCCCCCCTTATAAAGGATTTTCATCCCAAAATTCGAAAAATAAAAGCATACCTGGTAAAAATAACTCTGAGTACTTGTCGCGCATCTCATCATCGCGCTCCAAAGTAGACTCCTCAATGTTATGGTGCTCCCACTGTACACGCACCAACGGAACTACTTTCGATCTCAATTGTATCTCTCTATGGTCTAAGATCACTACTGATATCTCCTGGTAAGAACTATTTGGCTACAAATTGATCTCCTCTAATACAACATGAGTGTGAGCCAACTCATCTCGGAGATATCGCCTCAGTGAAGAAATATGGAACACATCAAGTATCATATGCAATTGCTCTGTCAAACCCAATCTATAAGCAACCGATCCAACTCTCTTAATTATAGGAAATGGTCCTACATATTTGGGCACAATTTCCCTTTCTTTCCAAATCTCATTATCCCCTTCATAGGAGATACCCACAATAACACCTGGTCCCCCACACTGAATTCTCGAAAGTACCGTTTTGCGTCGGCGTAGCTTTTTTATCTATCTTGGGCTACCCGAATACGACTCCAAATCATTTAAATTCGGGTAGACGTGTCCTGATGAGGTTGGTTTGCAACATGAACAAGTAGCTCGTTATCTATTTGACACATATGAAGATGTCGAAGAATGGAAAAAGTAAGTTTAAATTATTTTAAGTTTTACATTATTTTAGAATATTTTAGATTATTTTATACATGATTAATTTTATAATATGCATAAAATATGAAGCCTGTGAGAACAATAAAATACGAAAAACAATGGTACAATCAAACAACGAATTTAGGTTGTGGTTGTCACAAGAGGTAATTATAAAGAAAATGGTCGTTATATAACGTTACATTACACTCAAACTTTACAACTAATCTAATTAATTTATCTATATTCTCAGCTCTTAAAGACGGTTGATGCGACATCAAGGCTTACTCATCTAGCCACTGGACCCTTGTTCGTGGCACAAGAGTAGAAAAAGTATCGATTTAACGGTTACATATTCAGCGCAAAAGTGTATGAGGAAAGTACAAATGTACAGAACTCGGGCATTTCATACAAGGCTCTTACTTTCTTTCGAGCGAGCACAAAAGATAAAAACCTCGTTAAAGATGAAATGACTTACTATGGTGTAATTCGAAATATATTTGAATTGAATTATATAAGATTCAAAGAGGCTGTATTTTACTGTGACTGGGTAAGAGTTGAGGATAAAATGCTTATGAAGTTGATCCTGTCACCAATTTGATCTTGGTTGACTTGTCCAAGTTGAAGAGAAACAACCATGTGAGCGAAGAGCCATTTGTTTGTACATTTCATAAGGTCAACCAAGTGTTTTACTCGGAGTATATCAACGATGAGCCGTGGTCAATTATCCTACATGCGCCCAAACGTCTAAATAATAGTGTGGATGACTTGGCTGCTCCTACCGAATATCAATCCATTTTTTACGATAACCCGAATTTGAAATAATTTTTTAATTTGTAATAAATATTCCAATTTGTACTTTATCAATCCATTTTTAATGCTTTTAATTGATTTTCACTTTATCATTTTCACTCTTGTGTAGTGTGCGTGTGTGTGGGCAGTTGGGATGGGGGTGGGGATGTTTTGGATTTTTAGTAATTGTACATATTATGAGTTAGATGTTGTTGTTTTGAAATTCATAATTGAGGTGTTAAACAGTAACAATTCATTTGGATTTGTAGTAATTGTACATATTTTCATGTCTTCTTCCAATTCATTTTGATTTGTACTAATAAAAACATTTTTTCACAAAAAATGTCTCGTTCAGGTATTAAGGCAAGGACGATGATGCTGATTATGATGATGTCGTCTGAGCTTGGTGGTAGCGGAGGCGACGAGGGATCCTCGTCCCCTAGGCTCCCCAAATATGGCATATTGGGGATGGCCATCGAGAACAATATGGGGCTATTAGCGAGATCCCTCGAGCTGGTAAACACGATCATCGACTCGGGGTATACTAGTTGGATCGAGGTGCCAAATGAGTTCAAGTTAGCTATTTGGGCGGCACTACATGTAATGTATTTATATTTATATTTATATGAATATTTTAATTTCAATTTCCATTTCCATTTCGATTTCAATTTCATTTTATATTTATATTTATTCATAACTAACATCGTATTTCTTGGACAGGAACAATAGAGCCTAGATCCAAAGATACGCGATTCCGTCTTGGAGCGGTTGAGGGAGAAACACAAGACATGTAGGAAAAATATACGGACCCGGTACTTTGGGAAGACTCGAGAGTCCTTTATCCGAATACGTGAATTCGTCCTGCCGAAGGAGCCGATCTCATTGGTACAATGACAAAAGTTCATTAACAATGAGATCAGGGAGCAAAAATTAGCATATCGCCAATCGGGGAGGGAAAATCGGGAGAAAAAGACGGACGTGCACTACTCCGACCGGACGTCTTACGCCGAGGTGGATCATAGGATGATGGTAAGATTTAATTTTTCTATAATTACAGAAATATATTATTCTGCATTATTTTACTTTGCGGGTCCGATACCAATTTTGCATTATTTTATTTCAGGGGATATGGAGCGGCCCTGGGGGTAGGCCACATAGGCTCGATACTTATGTGGATATTCGGACGAAGAAGGGGAAGGATAAGGAGGTGTCCCTAAGCATCGCAACCACGATTGTAAGTAATCCGACAATTTACTTTTTGTTAATTACGTTATAATTTTTTTATTTACTTATTTAACTAATCATGTGCTTTTTATCGTTTCAAGAAAAGCTTAAGGAAGTGCATGAGTCGCAGTCTGATGACGACAAGGCATCTTTGTCCACAGACGCACTCAGCCAAGTGCTTGGCGCTGATCGCAAGGGGAGGACAAGGGGGTGATCTCACGGGTGGCCAAATCTAGGATTATCGAATTAGAGACGAGCGACACCGGGTTAGCTCGAACGGTGGAATCACATGACGCGAAGCTGTCCCGTTTGGAGGCGAAGGTCCAAGATATGTTCTCATTCATGAAGCATTCGTTGGGTAGAAACCGTAAGGGGAAAGGGGAGGATAAGGTGGTAGATAAGAAAGTGGTGGAGGATGAGGTGTAGGAGGACGAGGATGTGGACCTCGCTGCTTCATCGCCGACACGTGCGGACTTTGATGATCTAGTCCCCTATTTGGCTCCCTTCAACTGACCAATGTCGACACTTGGTTGGCCGAGCGTATTTATTCTAGACATATTTGATGGCCGGTGGATAGGGCGGGGGTTGAGGGACCCGAATACCATCCAGGGTATGCCAGTTCATGGACGTTTTCTTCAAGACATCGAGTCCAACTGCTCGTCACGCATGTGATGTCCGGGAAGGAGAAATACCCATTGTGGTTATGCGGACAATGCGGCACAATGTAAATTGCTGGGTGTGTCAATTCGTATATCGTGTGGCCTACTCACCTCCTCAGAGCTACCCTACCCTAGACATGTAGTGACATTATTTGAATTAAATTGTTTTTAAGTTATTACCTTTGAATTATATTTGGATTATATCGTGATGCATATTGTTTTGAATGTATATTTGCATTGTCTCTATTTTATTTGTACATATGATGTTTGAACAGGTACAAAGTTGCTATAATAGGTACAAATATACTGCTGGGCAGTGGCAGTGGCCATACTGCCCAACAGATTTTTTTTTAATTCTGCCCAGAATTGTCACGATCATTGACAGTGACAAGTCCGTGACAAAGGAAACTTGTCACAATCATTGACCGTGACAATTTTTTAAATATTGTCACGGGTTTGTCACGGTCCAACATTGCAAAGGTCAAAGACCGTGACAAGTCTAATGAATTTGTCATGATCAATGACCGTGACAAGTCCGTGACAACAAACGTTGTCACCCCCAGAATTGTCATAATTATTGACCTTGACAACTCCAACTTGTCAAGGTCATTGACCGTAATAATTCGGCAGATTTGGTGTAATGTGAATTACCTCTGGCCCAAGTAACTTGTTGTCCCTTACCTCTAACCAACATGCAGGAAAATGACAAGGTCTACCATAAAGTGCCTTAAACGGTGCCATACCGATGGTGAACTGATAGGAGTTATTATATACAAACTCCACTAGTGGAAGGTACTGCACCCAACCTCCCCAAAGTCCAAGATACACATATGTAGCATATCTTCTAACATTTGATTTCCATTATTTCCATATTTTTAGCTCCCAACAATAATTATTATAATCACATATTACTTTTATAACACTAAGTAATATTCAAAATCATATAATCAAAATTATATATTACTTTAATCTCTAGTAATATTTAATTCGTATTAATCCCAATTAAATTTTCATAATTAAATCCAATAAATCCCCATTTATTTAGCCCATTAACTTTTAATTAATCCCATATTAAAAGTCATTAAAATTATGGGGTATTACAACATAATATTGCTAATCCAGATTTATTTTAGTTAACATTTCACTTGTTAGCATGTGATTCTAGTTTTAAAATAAACTACGTGAGGGACCAGTAGGGAGCACCCCAAAGCCCAAGAATGCAGAGCTACTAATGTAAATAAAAATAAGAAGATTTACTTGTATAATGCTCTCAAAATACAAAATCGTACTCAACCTACCTTGACAAAGTGAGGGTGTGAGCCTATGCCCAGTGGGAATATACAAGCAATATAGAAATGAACAACGTAAAGGATACTTACACTCTACAACCAAATGCATGCGAAAATATGTATATTTCTTTATATATATATATATATATATATATATATATATATAGACACACACACACACACACACACACACACACACACACACACCTTTGAAAATACATATTCCAATTCATTAACCATTTTACTTCCAAAAACCTTATTTGTCAGAATTAATCTACCCTAATCTTATGGACATTTCCTTTATTCACCCTCAACATTTCCTGACTTCATTAAACACACACGATTCAACATTTGAAACCATTACGTTTGATTTCTCCAAACACATTCCTTTATTGGAATGATCCTTTTTATTTATTTCAATACGCTTTAGTATTTTCTTTGAAACTCACCCTTTCAACAAACGCATCCACATTGTTACAAAATACTTATTTGTCAATTGAAAACCTTTTTCAATACATGCTTATGCAAATTATGGGTTTAACAACTTGGTTGTTTAATCACCCATTTACCTAGTTACTTTGCCCTTTTTACTTCCTTTATGGACATTAATAGATTTATGCATTTACTTGTCCATTTTACAATTATCGAGACATTTATTACATTCATTCAAGTTAGGTTGTATCAACACATATTACCACACAACCCATTTATTGACATGTTCCGTATTTCATTTATCATTTCTCGGAATCTTCCAACATCATATACTTCCACGGGCTCCACACTGCCGGCTATACGTGCCATATGCTCTAGCCACAGTTTTATTTTCACCCAAGGGTTTCGGGCCCTTCTTGCTTTATTCCTAGGTCCTCCGAGTTCCCTTTATTTGTTTTAATATTTTACAAATGTTCATATTATTTCACTTTTCCTTTTTACCCGACCAAAGCCAAAACCCAGGACTTTACGGCCCCAACTTGTGTTAGACTTTTAAAATTTACCATTTCTTGTCCTTTAAATTTTAACCTTGATTTTTATTGCAAAAATCATTTTCATTTAGGACCACTTTATCTAACACCCTTTTCAACATTTTTATTTCATGAAAAATGTTCCACTTCTTAAGTGTTTCCAAAATCACCTTTTACTCCATTTAACATATGTGAATTCCCAAAAACACTATTAAGCTATTCATTCCAACTTCTTAAGTGTTTTAACATTTTAACACCATTTTACACTTGGAGTAATATTCTTCTTAATTGGAAATACTTTTACACCTTTAATCCCCTTTTAATTCCATAAGTATTAATTATTTACAACATTACTAAGTTACACACTAACTTTTTCATGTTTACCCATTAATATTTAATGAATAGTTCTATCAACCCTTTCCCAAACACACATTTCTTTACTCTCACCATTCAAGAAATTCATTTACACTTAAGACTACATTATAAAATACCATTTCTTTTTATCAACAGGTGTAGTCTTACAATCTCATGTTCATTGTATCTTTTAGTCCCAATTTTACACACATAGAAGACTAATTTCTAACTTTTCTTATTTTATGATTAAACCCAACAAAAAATTCTCTAAACCTGTTTATACATTTAATATCAAAATACAAGTTTATATGCATGAGAAAATAAATTTAAAACCCAAAAATACTACTACATGATTTAAATATATTTTTCTACATGGGAAATCATTATACTTGAAAAATACATTGTTAAGGAAGAAAAGACATTTTTATTTCTTCAACGTCATCAAATGTCTATTTTTCATAAAACCCTCCCTTTTGCAAGAAATTTGAAATATTATTATTCCACAAATTTTCCAACAAAATCACTTCATTTACCAACATATTATTTTATAAAATATTTTTCATCAATATTTCTAGAAAATACACCATTTTCATAAAACCTCGGCTTTTATTATTTCAATGCCTTGAAATATTTATTCATCCTTTTTTCCCATCAAAATAACATTTTCAAAATTTTTATTCCATTAAAATGTTTATTATCTTCTACGCATTAATTACCCATTTAACTAAATGCACCCTACTCAATAGTCTAACTACATGACTATGAATTCAAAGTAGCATCTTACACTAAGATAAGGTTTTTCCCACCTCTAATGGCTTAAATGGTGATGTATGTATTGGTGTAGGAGGAGAAACCTCACCTCCAAAGGTGGCCTCAAGGGGTTACCAAATGCATCCTCTAAAATGCTCTTCTTCCAGACTTCCATTTTCAAGCCTCTACATGGCATCTTCATTCTAAGTCTCAAATAGTACATCTCAAAACTGAGCATCGCCATATCCGTACTAGTTATTACATGATATCTGAGCATGACTCTCACAAGGACACAACTATCACCATACCTTAGGGATCATGCCACCCATCCCTATCTATTGGACACCATACTCGGCACATATTCTACAAACTAGTAATCTGGGATCATCATCTAATCCTCAACTCAATCATTAGTAGAAGGCTACTACCTATTTTTAACAGACTTAATTGGTCTCCTAATAACACCAAACATATTTCATGTAAAGATCCAAAGCTCAACAATTTTTCATCCTCTATACTCTTATCATCATAGGTGAACTCTATAAACCTTTAAAATCCCATATCGATATTTATTGGTGCTCGTAAAGACATTAGTCTATGAGATTCTAGCCATAGTACGTTTTAATCCTCAAACATATCAAGACAGTAAAACATTCAATATTTATCCTCAACTTCATGTGTTCTCCGAATTACCGTCAATCGAGATATCACCCTAAGGATCGAATTTGCCTAATTTTGCCACCAGCGCTAACTACCGTAAGCACCACACCTAAGGGTTTTATGATTTTTAATCTCCAATCATTAGTGCCTAGTCGAGACACCATAACCATCAATCTCTACCGTTGACTATACGTGACTTGTGCCACTTGTCCAATAGGCGTCATTTATTTGTATTGATTCCTCAAACGGTTCTATGTCACCAAAATCCAACATAATAACCTCACACTAACAATCATGGTGTCACCTCTATAGGCTTGCATGGACACCTATAAATTTCTACAATTCTAATCAGAAATACGGGAGTGATTAATAACTACCAACTTGATCGCTTGCCACTTGGAACTTACTTGCTTATTATGTTAACCACTTTGACTTAACCATCAAGGACACGAGATAAACTGTCCCCAAAGTGGCATGACCGGCCCAAACCACACTGACATCGAAAGATCCAATACCGACCTCACCGCATCCCTCTCGAAAGGAACCTTGAACCTAGAGCTCTTATACCATTTGTAACGCCCGACCCGGATTTATGGGTCACCCGTGAGTCAACGCCGTCAGACTCGAGCATTAGGTGTGAAGTTCAATGGAACAACCTACATAATGTTGCTAGTCCAATTTTATTTTAGTTAATATTTAACTTGTCAGCATGTGATTCTAGTTTAAAAATAAACTACATGAAGGATCCATAGGGAGCACCCCAAAGCCGAAGAATGCAGAGCTACTAACGTAAGTAAAAATAAGAAGACTCTCTCAAAATACAAAATCGTACCCAACCTACCATAACAAAGCCAGGGTGTGAGCCTATGCCCAGTTGGAATATACAAGCAGTACATAAACGAATGACATAAAGGGTACCCACACTTACAACCACATGCATGTGAAAATATGTATGTTTTTACATATATATACCTTTGAAAATACATGTTCCAATGATTAACTATTTTACTTCCGAAAACCTTAATTGTCAAAATTAATTTACCTTAATCTTATGGAGATTTCCTTTATTCACCTTTAGCATTTCCCGACTTCATTCAACACGCCCAATTCAACATTTGAAACCATTATATTTTATTTTTCTAAACACATTCCTTCACTGAAATTATCCTTTATATTTATTTCAATACGCCTTAGTATTTTCGTTTAAACTCACCTTTTCAATACATGCATCCACCGTGTTAGAAAATACTTTTTTTTTCATTTGAAAACCTTTTTCAATACATACTTATCAAAATTATTAGTATAACCATGTGGTTGCTTAATCACCCATTACCCACTTACTTTACCCTTTTTACTTCCTTAATGGACATTAATAGATTTACGCATCTACTTGTCCATTTTACTATTATTGAAACATTTATTACGTTCATTCAAGTTAAGTTGTATCAACATATTCTACCACACAACCCTTTTGTTGACATGTTCCATATTTCTTTTATCTTTTCTCAGAATCTTCTAATATCGTATACTCCCACGGACTCCTCACCATCGGCTATACGCATTATATGGTCTGGCTAGTGTTTTCGATATTTTCACCCAAGGGTCCAGACCCTTCTTGCTTTATCCAGGTGTCATTCGAGTTACCTTTATATGTTTTAACATTTTACAAATGTCCACATTATTTCACTTTTTCTTTTTACTCGGCCAAAACCAACACCCAAATTTACCGCCCTAACTTGTGTTACACATTGAAAATGTACTATTTAATGTCCTTTACACTTTAACCTTGATTTTTATTCCGAAAATTATATTCATTCAGTACCACTTTGTGTAACACCCTTTCCAACATTTTTATTTTATAAAAATGTTCCACTATAAGTGAAATTACCATTTTACTCATTTGTTTCCAAAATCACTTTTTACTCCATTTCACAAGTGTAAATTTCCTTAAAACACTATTAAGTTATTCATCTAACTTCTTAAGTGTTTTGACACTTTAACACCCTTTTACACTTGGAGTAATATTCTTCTTCATTTGATAATACTTTTACACCTTTAATCTACTTTTAATTCCATAAGCATTAATCATTGACAACATTACTAAGTTACACACTAACTTTTTCATGTTTACCTATTAACATTTAATGAATACTTCTATCAACCCTTTCCCAAACACGCATTTCTTTAATCTCATCATTAAAGAAATCCATTTACACTTAAGGTTACTTTTATAATAAAATACCATTTCTTTTTATCAACACATGTAGTCTTATAATCTCATGTTCATTATATCTTTAAGTCCCATTTTTACACACATAGAAGACTAATTTCTAACTTTTCTTATTTTATGTTTAAACCCAACAAAACCTTCTCTAAACTTATTTATACATTTAATATCAAAATACAAGTTTATATGCATGAGAAAATGGATTTAAAACCCAAAAATTCTATTACATGCTTTAAACATGTTTTTCAACATGGGAAATCATTATACTCTAAAAATACATTGTTAAGGAAGAAAAGACATTTTTATTTCTTCAAACTCATCAAATGTCTATTTTTCATAAAACCATCATTTTTGCAAGAATTTTGAAATATTATTATTCCACAAATTTTCCAACAAAATCACTTCATTTACCAACATTTTATTTTTTAAAATATGTTTCATCAATATTTCTAGAAAATACACCATTTTCATAAAACCTCGGTTTTTATTATTTCAATGCCTTGAAATATTTATTCATCCTTTTATTTCCATCAAAATAACATTTTCTAATATTTTATTCCATTAAAATGTTTATTATCTTCTACACATTAATTACACATTTAACTAAATGCACCCTACTCAATAGTCTAACTACAAGACTGCAAATGCAAATTAACATCTTACACTAAGATAAGGTTTTTCCCACCTCTAAGGGCTTAAATGGTAGTGGAAGTGTTGGTGTAGGATGAGAAACCCTCACCTCCAAAGGGGGACTCAAGGGGTTAGCAATATGCATCCTCCAAAAGGCTTTTCTTCTAAGCTTCCAATCACGAACCCCTTCAAAGCCAACTTTAACTTCTTCAAGAAAAACCCCAAATACTCATACAATCAATCTAAGTCACCACATGGGTGAGAATACCGATTCCCGATTATCGAAACCAAAAAAAACATGCCTGAGTTAGAGGGACTAGTAACTGTCTTATGGAATTTTGCCCATAGGCATCCGATTTTGACTTATGGAAGAGAACATATACCGTATACTTGACTTCATGTCACTTGTTCCCAAGACTCTTATCGGGCACCACTTCTGGCCATATACCCTAGCCTGGGTCACTAACCATGACGAATCGAATCCCAACCATTCATTCTCATAATAAGAGCGCAATTTACGAATCGATAGTTCCAAAGGAAGTCGATACCCGACTTCTCTCCTTAGGAGAAAGGCCCTACCTTTCATACCCTTGGTGTATATGAATCATTCTGATTACGAATGCCTCACGCCTTGTCTACATCGACCACATCCAATAACTAGTGACGACATTACCAACTATTACACCTAGATTATTGTCTGCTATAACATATCGTGGTCGAGATCCCAAACTCCCATATTCATTACTTGGTTCAAGAGAGACACTCACCTAACCATATTCTTTGACTAGACTAGATTGCCAACAATTCACCTTACCGTCATTTTCGTGATGGCCACACCCGCCGTCATTAGCACCCTAAGGGCAGTTAATATCGTATCGGGCTACATCTTCTAACCCGAACCAACTTGGCAATACATGATAATAACTAATCCTTCCATTACTAAGGTGACCCTAGAATATACAGTCGACACCCCAACATAATTATCATGTCTCAATGCTACCCCACCTTAATTTCCATTTTCAATCCTCTACATGGTGTCATCACTCTACGTCTCGAATACATTTCATAGTACATCCTGAAACCGAGTATCACCACATCCGTACCAGTCATTCCATATCATCTGAGCATCACTCTCATAAGGACACAACTATCACCCTACCTTAGGGATTACACCACCCATCTGTGTCGATTGGACGCCATACCTCACATGTATACTATACAACTAGCAATCTAGGATCATCATCCAATCCTCAGCTCAATCATTACTAGAAGGCTACTGCCTCTTTTTACCAGACTTAATTGGTCTCCTAAGGACACCAAACAAATTTCATGTAAAGCCCCAAAACTCAACAAGGTTTCATCATCTATACTTTTATCATCACAAGTGCACTCTACAAACCTATCAATACCCATATTGATATTACTTGGTGAGAAAAAGCTATATGGTTGACTTACTTGAGTCTGTGCCATATAGGAGTTTCAACTAGTTTGGATATCCAGACAAAATAAGATTAATATTTTTATGAGTTACCCTATCTCAAAAAGGTATCCAAGGTTCAACAATGGAATCCCAGTCAAAGAACGCAAAAGCTTTAATGCTCTACAAAAAAGGTAAGTAAAACTCTTGAACCACATTAGGACACACACACTACATGTTTGTGTTATTATGTGTGCACAATTTTCATCGGTGGTTAGACCTCGTCAAACTTTTTTTTCAAAAGAGATTCATTTAAAACATTTTTTAATCATTTGAAATAGTGTTTTTGATTAATTAAAATTATGGATTTAAAATGTTTGAGGCTAAAAATTAAAATTACTTTTTATGGAGAAAGTTTTATAGTGCAAATTGAATTTTCCAAAATCTTTAAAACTAGCGTCTGATTTTATGTCTGGCTCAACACATTTTACATTTTTATCACAACACTTGTGCTTCTCTTCTATATGATCTTTGAGGATAGATTGTGACCTTCGCTCCTGAGTTATCAACGAACCAAATTCATCCAATTTTGATCCATGTAACTCCCCTACAGCCAACTAGCGAAGTTCTTGCAACCGCATTTTTTTAGAACTTAGATTCTCACGTCTGGTAGTCCAAACATATCTAAACCCTTGGTTTCTAACCGCATTTCATACGTTGAGTATAGAATTATTTTAGGTTTACGTGTTCAGGGGTTAAGATAGAGAATATAGAGGTTGAGAGAATTGAGAGAGAGGTCGGAGGCAGAGAACATTATAGAGAGAGAGAGAGGGTCGACATCTTCATTTGAGAGAAAATAGAAAGATAAGAAAGGTAACCCAAAATCTTACCTCTTATTCAAATCATACACTGTTTTTCTTGTCAAAACCATATAAACCAAACATTTATGTAGTTTGTTTAAAGCCTTAAACCGAGATTGTTTTTGTAGTAAAAATGGTGGGGGTATATGTGAGTTTGGTTGCTGGTTTAATTCGTGTTGAAGACCTCTTCAATAATATTTCTCTCAAAGAACCATATTGTTCTCATAGAATAAATTTTCTAGGTTCTTTATTTCTGATTTCTTGTCGTAACAACACGAGACTTTAGAGATGATAATTTATTCATTTTGGGAGAAATAAATATTATTTTATTTGGAGAATTATTAAATTGGCAATTGAGGTCAAAGTTTAAAGTTGTTAGAAAGTGTGCCGTATGGTGTTTCCGAGGGTGTAGTTTTGTCTGTAAGGGTAGAGAAAGTCGAAATGACTGTACTTGGGGTCTATTTGAGTTTCGAAATAATTTAAGTACGTTTGGCTCGAATTAAAGTTGCCGAGTCATTTAAAGTGTTTATTATCATTTAAAGTTGCGTATCTTTGGAGACAAGGCTGAAAAAGCCTACGGGAGACTTCATTCTCCTTAGAGAGAAAGAGAAACAGAAAGAAAGAGAGAAGAATAAAATAAGAAGAGAAAGAGAGAGAAAGTGGAGATTTTTGGCCAATACACGATCTCGAGGACAGATCAGACCCTACGAACCTGAGGCAAGTGATTAAACTTGCTAAATAATTGTTGTGTACCATTTATTGCATGATTTATGGATGAAATTTATGGGTTTTAGGTTTAGTTTATCAAAACCTAACTTTTGGGTAAAACATTAGATTTATAGTGTATAAATAGATTTGCGGTTAGAAATTTGTTTATATGTGTTCTTGGATGAATATCAATGTTATTTATGTGATTGGGTTGAAGAGATATGAGTAGGAGATGATTAAAATGAACTTTGGGATTTTTTTAGCTTAATAAAAAGTAGCCATTTTTTAGCCTTCTAGTAGGCCGAATCGATTCAGCCCCTTAGACGAATCAATTCGGAAAGTTTCAGGTTCCCATGTCTGAGTGACCGAATCGATTCGGACTTCAGCCAAATCGATTCGGCCTGAGACAGAGTCCCAAGTCTGATGACCCGAATCGATTCGACTTGGAGGCCGAATCGATTCGCAGGGCCAAATCTATTCGGAATTTGGCCCGAATCGATTCGAAAACATGGATTTTTTAGGATTATTTTTCTAGGGAGAATTTCGTTCCGTTTCGTTTGAGGTTATCGATTGGGAACCTCTATAGGAATTGTATGGAGTATGTTTTGGAGACTTTTAGAGAGTTTCCCTTATGAGAAATTATTGGAGTCATATTGACTTAAATAGAGGAATACCGATTAGAGATTAGGGTATAATCTAAGTGGGGAAGCCCACTATCATTGAAGATTTTATTTGGAGATAATTATTAGATTTATATGAAGGAATGAGAATGAGTTTAGAGATATTCGATCTTAGGATCAAATCCCAAATGGGACAAAATTAAAGGTTCATAAAATTAATTGAACTCTATTATGGATGGAGAATTATAAATTCTAATAAATGTGCATACGGATATTGAATTATCCTTAATGATGATAAATTTGGGAGATTTCTCACACAATGAGAAATGCTAATTGAGGTGCATTAGGATTGAGAGATAATTTATAAATAGAAGCGACAAGTGAGCTTCAAGTGAGAAATAGTATAGTGTATACTAAGTAGGGAAGACGTGTGAGAGTAGACGATTAGTATATCAAGAGAGAAATATACTAAACAATGATATTAATTCGATTGTGCCTAAGAGCATACTATAAATATGTAAACAATGTGACATGTATACCTTATATGATGGTATATCTTTATATGATGAGATGATATATGTATGCCTTATGTGATGGTATATATATACATAGTGAAGCATACCCCCTCCTTGCTATCACTGGGAAGTTGCACGCGATGAGGGTGAGCATCCTGGCTCGATGATCAGGGTGTGGATATTCCCCAGGTCATAGTCGTCCATGGTGATTATTATGTGATATACAGTATTATTTTTGGGGTGAGAAGTTGTGGGTATGTGTCGTTATCACTTGCTGATTAGGAGTTGTGGCCACTTCCTGGGACGTTGTGTGCGTGAGTTGATCACGGGGTGGGTGTCGTTGAACCCCACCAAGTGTTCCCAATTTTCTACGTGGTTTGGGCAACTGGAAGATGATAGCATTGTGAGCCTGCGTCCTCGAGTTATAGCTCGTTTGGATGGTTATATATTATTGATGTGATTGGTTACTTGGGTATCGAGGGCTTAATGGACCTCAACGACCAACATTGCCAAGGAGTAGTGTAACGGGGGGGTTCCTTGTTTGGATTTCGCTTCGGTGAGACATCCCACGCATGAAACGCGGTGTAATGTTGTAAGTGAGGATAAGTTAGACCTTAATGCTCATAATTATATATATAGTATATCTCGACGATCGACAGTGCCAGGAGTAGTGTATTGGGGGGGTTCCTTGTTTCGATTTCTCTTCGGCGAGACGTCCCACGCACGAAACGCCTTTTACTGCTGAGAATTGGGAATAGTAATTAATTAAAATTGGAATAATAAGAATTTGGGTTACATGCATCATGCATTGAGGACATAATGAATCTCGAAAATAATTACAGTCAGGAGTAGTGTAACGGGGGGTTCCTTGTTTGGATTTTGCTTTTGCGAGACGTCCCACGCATGAAACGTAGTGCAGTATTGAGAATTGGTAGAAGTTTAGTCCTTAGCACTTAGACGCTAATAACTCATCTATATAATTGTATATTGTTGGCATAACTAGAATATATGAAATTCTAGTAAGGAAGATGTTTATGTTTATTGTATTATTGGTTTGGAAAATGGGTATGTAAACTCTATATGTTAAGTAAGTGAACAAATGAATGAGAACCCTAACATTTTAAGTTAAAATATATGAATTAGATGAAATTCAGATAGGTGTAGAATTGGAACTAAGTTCGATGGTTTTAATTGGATATTTATATTGGGATTTAGTTAGATTTATTTGCCTAATTAGAATTGGGCATTCATTTGATCACGTGCATACGTTTAGTTGCGTGATTTAGTTGAGAGGTGAGTTGGATTATTATGGAGAGTGCGATTCCATTAAATCATGTAATAATGCATTTATAATTATTATGAAATTTAATGCATTTGCTATAAAATGTTTTCAACTCGGGATCTGACCTGTTTATATTTTCTCCTGCTATGTATATATATTGTATTAATTTAGGTATTCCTTCGCAAGGATGCCATTCATGTCTATCCATCCAGTGTATTTGTGGAGCTGTGGTAGTAGCAGATTGTTGTGGAACTTTGCTATAGTCGATCCCTATCTATTGTATATCTAGATTAGGAATCAGTCTGTATATCGAGTTTATACCCAAGTGTTGTAGATTAGCTCTTTTATATTCTCTCTCAGATCATTGTATTGTCTGTTACCCAACAACATATTCGAGTATTTGATTGCAGAGATTTCATTGTACATTGTATTGTACTCTTTTATATTATTGAAGTTTATATGTATTACTCATCACAGTTAGATGTTGTGTTGTGTATTATTGGTTGCATGGTTGGTTTTAATTGGTGTTAAATAAAAGTTTTAAATTTTTGACAATCCGCTTGTCATGGTTTCGGGTAGTTAGACTTATATTATTGTGTATTGTCAGTTGATGTTGAGACTGTGCCAACTGAGATACTTGATTTAATGTAGTATAGGGCTGGCCACCCGTTATTATTTTGAGCGGGTTGTCACAGATGGTATCTGAGCATCAGGTTCTAGTGTCTTTAGGATCTATGTGCGTTACTACGATCTTCCGTAAACATTCTTGATGTAAAGCCTTATTATTAGGATTATTGTATTCACATGTTCATATTCTTCTGTGATTTGAAAACATTTGAAAGGCGTTCTGATACACTTGTTCTTATTTCAGATGCCACCAAAGAAAGGTCATTCAGTCCGGGAAAATAAAGGGGATGTGGAGCTCCAAACGCCTCAAAGGAACATGACTACAGATGAAGTTGCCAATATTGTGGCACAAGCAGTAACTGCTACCATTTCTACAATGGCACAACAATCTGCCGTTCAAATATCCCAAACCCATTTAGGACTGTCTTTGTGGGAAAGAGTGAAGGAAGATTTTAGTAAAGGGCATCCTCCAGAGTTTAGCGGGGGAGTTGATGCAATGGCTGTAAGTCAATGGAAGAGTAGTATGTAGGGTCACCTCCGTATGGTTGAGTGTAGTGAGGTGCAGAAACAATTTTTAGCCACCTCTAAGTTATCCGGAGCAGCTCTCCAATGGTGGGAGTCTGTCACCACATTTGAACAGAGAGATACTTTACCTATATCAGATTTTTGGGAACTCTTTGATCGAAGGTATTTTCCTTCCCCAATTCAGAAGGAATCGAGGAAGACACTAATGGATGTGTTTCAAGGTAATAAAACGGTGGCAGAATATGAAGAAGATTTTTCTAGATGGGCGAAATTAGTACCTGATGAGGTAAGTACGGAAGAGAAGTGTATATAGAAATTTATTCGAGGTTTAGATTGGAGAGTTCGGTAAAATTTGTTAGAGGGTCCCGCGTTAGAGACTTTCACCGAGGTAGCAAATGCGGCACTGTTAAAGTGTCACGAATATCGTCTTCGTTCGCAAGAGGGTAAGAACTTTGGAGACTCAATTTCATCAAGTAGGTTTGGCGAAGAGAGTGCCAATAATGCTAGTGGGTACAAGTCAGACTATAGAGAGTCACACCGACATTTTGTTCCTCAAGGTGGGCATAGAGGATTTTTGGGTAGATGTTTCTTTTGCAAAGATATAGGTCATAAAAAGAGAGATTGTCCTAAATGAGGTAAAGGATCATGTTTTGATGAAGTTTTGGAAGTGCAACCCTTACAACAGATTTGAGGTCATTTTAGGCCAGGGGACTTTGTTTGGGAGCCCAATGATGAAGAAGGGCAATCGGACTAGAGATGGATAATGTAAGTTATTTTCCTTAATGAATAGAATTATTACTATATAAAGTTTTGGGAAATATCGTATGGGAGATATTTAAGGTAGGGTAGTGCTATAACCCTATCATGTATGTAATGACCCAAGGAGGGAATTTTGAGCAAGTTGTGCTCTTATGCTATTATCTTTCGAAAGAATAGATAATTTTGTGATGTGATCAAAGAGAGCTATAATCTTATTATGAATGTAAGAACTGTAATTGTGTGTAAAGTAGTAATAATAAAGCTACTTATTATTTTTATATATTCATGTTAGACTTATATAATTGTTGTATTCCAGATATGGAAGAGCCTAATGAATGGCAATATATAAATATGAGATAAGATGTTATTTCTGATAAGAGTTCAGAATTTGTGGATTATTGGGACGCAGGAAAGTTTAGCTCAAAATTATGCTAATTTTTGTGAGCTATATGCTGTTATATGTATGATGATTGATAAGACCTTATGCTATGGACATAAGTCACTTTATATAAATATCGTATGACATAAACTGTTTTTAAAATAAACTGTTTTCAAAATAAAACTTTTTATAGGCCTTTGGGCCATATCAAAATGATTTTTCACCAAAATATTTTTAAACTCTAGTCCGGATTTAACAAACTCTCAATCCCCGACGTCGTCACATAGTAGTGTATTGGTAGGGTTCCTTGTTTGGATTTCTCTTTTGCGAGACGTCCCCCACACGAAAGTGGCGAATGTGAGGAATTGAGAGGAGTTATTTCTTTGGACCATTCAAAATTTTCGCACTATTAAAATGCTATATATATATATATATATATATATATATATATATATATATATATATATATATATATATATATATATATGTAATTGTGGAATTTTAGATGCAAATGAAGCCTCATCAGGATTGGTACGAGTAATAGCTCGAATAAAGGGTGTATGGGAGCCCTAGATGTGGTAATTGGTTTTATAAAACTTAAAATCAAATTAAAATAAATTCGTCGTGGGAAATTAGAGGTTTAGGTATAGGATTAGTGAGGATGAGTGTAGTAGGAACCAGTTGAGCTTTGAAGAATTAGGCTTAGCTAAATTTCGAGGACGAAATTTTTGTAAGTGGGGAAGTTTGTAACAACCTGAGACTTTAGAGATGATAATTTATTCATTTTGGGAGAAATAAATATTATTTTATTTGGAGAATTATTAAATTGTCAAGTGAGGTCAAAGTTTAAAGTTGTTAGAAAGTGTGTTGTATGGCATTTCTGAGGGTGTAGTTGTGTCAGGAAGGGTCGAGAAAGTCGAAATGACTGTACTTGGGGTCTATTTGGATTTCGAAATAATTTAAGTATGCTTGGACCGAATTAAAGTTACCGGGTCATTTAAAGTGTGTATTATAATTTAAAGTTGTGTATCTTTGGAGACAAGACTTAAAAAGCCTATGGGAGACTTCATTCTCCTTAGAGAGAAAGAGAAATAGAAAGAAAGAAAGAAAGAAAGAGAGAAGAAGAAAAGAAGAAGAGAAAGAGAGAGAAAGTGGATATTTTCGGCCAATACGCGATCTCGAGGACGAATCAGACCTTACGAACCCGAGGCAAGTGATTAAACTTACTAAATAATTATTGTGTACCATTTATTACATGATTTGTGGATGAAATTTATGGGTTTTAGGTTTAGTTTATCGAAACCTAACTTTTGGGTAAAACCTTAGATTTATAGTGTATAAAGAGATTTGAGGCTAGAAATTTGTTTATATGTGTTCTTGGATGAATATTAATGTTATTTATGTGATTGGGTTGAAGAGATATGAGTAGGAGATGATTAAAATGAACTTTGGGATTTTTTTTGGCTTAATAAAAAGTAGCCATTTTCGAGCCTTCTAGTAGGCCGAATCGATTCGGCCCCTTAGCCGAATCAATTCGGAAAGTTACAGGTGCCAAGGTCTGAGTGATCGAATCGATTCAGACTCCAGCTTAATCGATTCGGCTTGAGACAGAGTCCCAGGTCTGATGACCCGGATCGATTCGCCTTGGAGGACGAATTGATTCGCAGGGCCGAATCGATTCGAAATTTGGCCCGAATCGATTCGAAAACAGGGCTTTTTGAGGGATATTTTTCTAGGGAGAATTTCGTTCCGTTTCGTTCAAGGTTATCAATTGGGAACCTCTATAGGAATTGTATGGAGTATGTTTTGGAGACTTTTAGAGAGTTTCCCTTATAAGAAATTATTGGAGTCATATTGACTTAAATTATGGAATACCGATTAGAGATTAGGGTATAATCTAAGTGGGGAAGCCCACTATCATTGAAGATTCTATTTGGAGATAATTATTAGATTTATATGAAGGAACGAGAATGAGTTTAGAGATATTCGATCTTAGGATCAAATCCCAAATGGGACAAAATTAAAGGTTCATAAAATTAATTGAACCCTATTATGGATGGAGAATTATAAATGCTAATAAATGTGCATACGGATATAGAATTATCCTTAATGATGATAAATTTGGGAGATGTCTCACACAATGAGAAATGCTAATTGAGGTGCATTAGGATTGAGAGACAATTTATAAATAGAAGCGACATGTGAGCTTCAAGTGAGAAATAGTATAGTGTATACTAAGTGGGGAAGACGTGTGAGAGCAGACGATTAGTGTATCCAGAGGGAAATATACTGAACAATGATATTAATTCGATTGTGCCAAAGAGCGTACTATAAATATGTAAACAATGTGACAGGTATACCTTATATGATGGTATATCTTTATATGATGTGATGATATATGTATGACTTATGTGATGGTATATATATACATAGTGAAGCATACCCCCTCCTTGCTATCACTGGGAAGTTGCACGCGATGAGGGTGAGCATCCTGGCTCGATGATCAGGGTGTGGATATTCCCCAGGTCATAGTCGTCCATGGTGATTATTATGTGATATACAGTATTATTTTGGGGGTGAGAAGTTGTGGGTATGTGTCATTCTCACTTGCCGATTAGGAGTTGTGGCCACTTCCCGGGATGTTGTGTGCGTGAGTTGATCACGGGGTGGGTGTCGTTGAACCCCACCAAGTGTTCCCAATTTGCTACGTGGTTTGGGCAACTGGAAGATGGTAGCAATGTGAGCCTGCGTCCTTGAGTTATAGCTCGTTTGGATGGTTATATATTATTGATGTGATTGGTTACTTGGGTATCGAGGGCTTAATGGACCTCAACGACCAACATTGCTAAGGAGTAGTGTAACGGGGGGGGGGGGGGGGGGGTTCCTTGTTTGGATTTCGCTTCGGCGAGACGTCCCATGTATGAAATGCAGTGTAATGTTGGGAGTGAGGTGAAGTTAGTCCTTAACGATCATGATTATATATATAGTATATCTTGACGATCGACAGTGCCAGGAGTAGTGTATTGGGGGGGGTTCCTTTTTTGAATTTCGCTTCGCCGAGATGTCCCACGCACGAAACGCCGTGTACTGTTGAGAATTGGGAATAATAATTAATTAAAATTGGAATAATAAGAATTTGGGTTACATGAATCATGCATTGAGGACATAATGAATCCCGAAAATCAATACTGTCAGGAGTAGTGTAACGGGGGGGGGGGGTCCTTGTTTGGATTTCTCTTTTGCCAGACGTCCCACGTACGAAACGTAGTGCTGTATTGAGAATTGGGAGAAGTTTAGTCCTTAGCACTTAGATGCTAATAACTCATCTATATAATTTTATATTATTGGCATAACTAGGATATATGAAATTCTAGTAAGGAAGATGTTTATGTTTATTGTATGATTGGTTTGGAAAATGGGTATGTAAACTCTATATGTTAAGTAAGTGAACAAATGAATGAGAACCCTAACATTTTAAGTTAAAATATATGAATTTGATGAAATTCAGATAAGTGTAGAATTGGAGATAAGTTCGATGGTTTTAATTGGATATTTATATTGGGATTTAGTTAGATTTATTTGCTTAATTAGAATTGGGCATTCATTTGGAGATCACGTGCATACGTTTAGTTGCGCGCTTTAGTTGAGAGGTGAGTTTGATTATTATGGAGAGTGCGATTCCATTAAATCATGTAATAATGCATTTATAATTATTATGCATTTTAATGCACTTGCTATAAAAATGTTTTCAACTCTGACTCTGACCCGTTTATATTTTCTCCTGCTATGTATATGTATTGTATTACTTTAGGTATTCCTCCGCAACGACGCCATTCATGTCTATCCATCCAGTGTATTTGTGGAGGTGTGGCAGTAGCGGGCTGTTGCGACACTTTGTTTTAGTCGATCCCTATCTATTGTATATCTAGATTAGGACTCAGTCTGTATATCGGGTTTATACCCAAGTGTTGTAGATTAGCTCTTTTACATTCTCTCTCAGATCTTTTTTTTGTCTGTTACCTGACAACATAGTCGGGTATTTCATTGTAGAGATTTCGTTGTACATTGTATTGTACTCTTCTATATTATCGAAGTTTGTATGTATTACTCATAACAGTTAGATGTTGTGTTATGTATTATTGGTTGCATGATTGGTTTTAATTGGTGTTAAATAAAAGTTTTAAATTTTTGACAAGCTTTTAATGGTTTCGGGTAGTTAGCCTTATATTATTGTGTATTGTCAGTTGATGTTGAGACTGTGCCATCTTAGATACCTGATTTAATGTAGTATTGGGCTGGCCACCCGTTATTATTTTGAGCTTGGATCTCATTGTTGATATTTTGATCCAACTTTGTGGTTTCAAATAAATTTTGAAACATAAGACTTCTTGTTGTGTATATATTTAGATCTGAAAATACATTTTTTATTTCAAAATATAATTTCACAAATTGGAGAAATAAGTTTGAACATAAATAATTTTTGAAACAAGTCTTGATTTAAAAAGAGTTTATTCTAAATCTAAAATTTGTTGAAGTCTAGTATTCAAAGCATAGTCGGAATTAATTGCATATCATATAGAATGATTTATAATTCGTAGGAATTTGTTGTATAATTGATTCAAAGATGTGAGATGCATTTCTACATTTAGATTAATTCACAAACACTTTTACTCTCACACGAACACTTAGATATTGTGGTTCTCGGTGAGATATATTGTTTGTTGAGCTGCTATAATCAAGTGGACAAGGAAAAAGCAAGGAAGATGCATGAGGAAGATCATATCAAGTCAGAATCCTCTGAGAGTGGAGTTCCTGTGTAGGTAATTTTCTAAACTTAGATTTAAGATCTTTTATTGCATGCTTAGTGTTGTAACTTGTGCCTTGTGATTTTAGTGGATTTTTGTTTTGCTCTGTAGAGGGGGCCATGGATGTTTCCCTTATTTTAGGGTTTAACCATGTTAAAAATCACGTGTCAAATTTGCTTGAATATTCTTAATATCTTTTGTGAACAATATCTCCTCCAAGATCTCATTGTGGGTTTTAGTTTTTAAAACCTAAGGTAATCAAACTAAAAAATCTAGTGGACATATTCTGAAAACATTTAACACATCTTGTGTTCTATTTTGAAAAGAGTTTTGTTCGAATAGTTTGTTTTTGGAGTTCACTCAACCTATAACATTTTGCTATTAACTTAGTAAGCAGTTTTTCAAGTGGTTTCAGAGCGGGTTTATCAAACATTATTTTGATCCTGAAACTCTAAAAATTGTTTTCAAAGTCTATTTTTGAATATGGATGAAAGATTTGAGAAGTTAGGTAACCTTTCCTGACCACCACTCTTTGATGGAAACAACTTCTCTTACTGGAAATTATGAATGGCTGCTTTCATTCAAGGAACTCTTGGTGATGATGTTTGGGAAAATTCTTAGCGAATTTATTACGGTAGATAAAAAGAAGTCTCACGGTAATAATAAGGGCAAGAATGCTATCTTTATGTCCATTAAAGAGCATGAGTTGCAAAGAATATCTATTTTCTCTACTTTTAAGGAGGCCTGGGACACTCTAGTCACCACACATGAGGGCGATGAACATGTTAAGGCCGAAAAAACACAAATGCTTCTCTAACAGTATAATACAATGATATTGGATGACAATGAATACTTTAACGATTTCTACATTAGGTTAACTGATATTTTCACAAAATTAAATGATAATGGTATAACTTATGGTAGAAAATAAATCGTTCAAAAGATTTTTAGGTCATTACCTGCTAAGTTTGACAATAAGATATGTACCATAGAAGAGGTGGACGACCCAAACCTTACCCCTGAATTGCTAAGTAGTAAATTTAGAACTGTTGAGATGGAGTTAGAGTTCAAAAAACAAATGACTGCCCAAAACAGGAGACTCACTAGATCTAATGCTGTGTTTTCATCATATTTGAATTCACCTAAAGTTAGTCCCTTAGACTTTAATCTTGACCTAAATGATGACTATGATTTAGATAATCTTGATAACCAAATTTCCTTAATGAGCAAGCAGTTTAAGAAAATAATCAAATTCAGGAACTCATTGGCAACCAAACATGGAAAACCAGGTTATCAAGGCCCTTCAAATTCCAGACCTCATGAAAGATATAACAACGAAAGGACCTATGACAATAATCGACCTAAGATAGATATGAAAGATGTCAAATGTTATATATGTTGCAAAAAGGGGCATTTTGTGAATAAATTCCCAGACATACTTAATAACAATACTAGGGCTAATTTGTGTAAGACATGGGATGACTCTAGTGATTCTGACGAAAATGAAACTGAGTCAACCCATAATTATGTATCATGTATATCATTCTATGCTAGGATAATATACCATGATGGTGATGAATGTGTGACTACTCATGATTCTATTGTTCCTTTTATTGCATCTGGTGTTGAGAATGTTATGACTGTTGATGATGAAAACAACACTGTTAGTGATAGGTTAACGGTGTGTCAAATGGAAAACATTATCGATGAACTTGAAGTGTGTGTGAGTTCCACATATGAAATGAGCGCTATAGGAGACACTACACAAACTACACTTAGTGAGTCCGACGATGATCTTCTAGATCTTCAAGAGCTATACACGAAAATGCTTAAGAAAAGTGCTCGTCTTGAGAAAATGGTTAGGCTACTGAATGAGCATATTTATTTACTTAACCAGACTATTAGGAAGAATGTTTAAGAGTTTACATCACAATGTGTTACCCATGAGATGGAAACTAGGGAATTTTCCACAAAAATATAAGATCTTTCTAAGAAAAATAACATTTTGACACGAAAATACAAGTCTACTTTAGTTGAACTTAAAGAATTTAAGAAGAAAGTTTCAAACGTGTTTAAAAAATGCTTACACTTTGAAACTCAAGCTAAATCCTACAAAGAAATTGTTGTAGGAAGAAAGTTTGATTCTGAAGACAAATCTGGTTTTGGATTTGGAGAAAAAGTTTATACAAGAGAAAATGTTTCTCCTAAAAATGTTTTTTTGTAAAACAAGGCCAAAATCTTCAGAACACTCAGAAAGAAAATTGTTTTAAATAAGTCTTTAAGGCAAAACAAAGTGATTGTACTCAACATCCCAAATCTAATGGCCCTGCTAGGTACGTCTGTCCTCCTGTTAGATATCATTATAAAAAACCAAAATAAATGACACTTGGACAACCATTCCTATTAGGAATAAACCAATTTTCAAAGAATTTAGTAATAAAGTCAAGTCCTCCACACATTATTACTGTTCATAGTATGATGTCTACGGTCACTCTATTGCCGAATGTTTTCGAAAAGAAATTTGTACACCTACTTATTCAAATTTTAACTATTGTAGAAAAAGTGGGAATACTTATGTTCTCCCAAGATAGACTACCCACAACTCTAACCATAAAAAGAAGGGAGGACCTAAAACTAAGAAGAAATAATTTATAAAGACCCAACAAAACATTTCTAAATCAAAGGTCAATAAAACTATCAAAACTAGGCCTATTTGGATTAGAAAAGATGACTTGTTACCCAATCTCAAGTGCACTATTGTCATATCTACTTTTAAGGCACAACGCCATTCGTCTGGGTGGTACCTTGACTCTGAATGTTCTAAACATATGACCGGAGATGAAATAAAATTAACAAACAAAACAGACTTACTTGGAGGTAGTGTTGTGTTTGGTGATGGAGTTTCGTCTAAGATCATAGGTAAGGGAACATTTTGTGAGGAAGGTCTCCCCGATCTAAATGATGTCCTCCAAGTTAAAGGTCTCAAGGCTAACCTGCTTAGTATATCTTAATTTTTTTATTCCAATCATATTGTCGCCTCGTCAAAAACTGATTGCAAAATTCTTGATGAAAAGGGAAACTATATATCCATAGGAAATAAAAATGCAGAAAACTGTTACACAATCACTCCTAAGTCCGAATCTTGTAGTATTGCCAGATTAGAAGATGTTGATCTTTGGCATAATATATTGGGACATACAAATTTTGATAATCTTCGTTGGTTAAGTTCCCAAGAAATTCTTAGAGGATTACCTAAAATCAAACATTCTTTTAATCCTTTATGTGGTCCTTATCAGGAAAGGAAAATGAGTAAACCCTCTCATAAGAAAGTTAAAGATGTTTTAACTACAAATCCTTTGGAATTAATCCTCATGTACCTTATGGGTCCCTCTAGAACTATCAACTTCTGCGGTAACAGTTACATGCTCATTATTGTGGATGATTACAGACAATATACATGGGTAGCCTTTATAAAAAATAATTTCGATACGTTCTATGAGTTCTTAAGAATACTTTTAAAAATAGATAACGGGAAGGATACCCAAGTATGTGGCATCGGAAGTGACAGAGGTGGAGAATTCATGAATTTTGGTGTTGCAAATTATTGTATAGGCAATGGCTATAAACATGAATTTGGTGAGCCTAAGACACCTCAGAAGAACGGCATTACTAAAAGGAAAGATAGAACTTTACAAGAGATGGCTAGGGTGAAGCTACATGCAAAAAATCTACCTAAGTATTTTTGGGCCAAAGCTGTTAAAACGGCTTAGCATATCATTAATTGTATACACCTTAGGAAGAATTCCAAACCTCGTGATAATATTAAATTTGAGGATCTTCATAATACCACTGGTATGATAGTTTTTACTTAATTCAACACATCATTTATATCCTCGGTAGTTTCAAGCTAATAATTGGTTTATGAGGATTTAGGGCATGAACGCTTTTCAAATGACAAAAGACGCTCCTACTATCTGTTTAATGTAGGAGATCCTTGTATCTGCCCTTGTATTTTTTATTTCTTGTGTTGACATATTATATCATATTCTCCTGATTTATATTATTTTACCCCATTGTATATTTGAGTAAAATTGGGGGAGAGGAACTTGAGTACCTGTGCTACGATGTTTATCTTTTCTTGTACTAACTCAACTAATATGCCATTGAATGTTTATCTTTTCCAGACATTAATCAGACCCGATTGTATAGATAGTCCTATTTATTAGGGTATTGGTCTTTATTGTAGTTGAGTAATGTATTTTCTTCTCTTATTTTTGGTTCTAGTATGGGAATGGGTAGTTAGAGATTTTCGTATAGGAAATCTAGAATTTTTCATTTTACCCACGAGTACAAGATACTCAAGGGAATTTTGTCTCCAGTATCCAAAGGGGGGGATTGAGAACACACTATATGGTTGACTTACTTGAGTCTCTACCATATAGGTGTTCCAACTAGTTTCGATATCGAGACAAAATAGGATTAGATTTTTTATGAGTTACCCTATCTCAAAACGGTAGCTAAGATTCATCAAAGGAATCCCAGTCCAAGAATGCAAATGCTTTAACGTTCTAGAAAAAGGTAAGTACAACACTTGAACCACATTAGGAGACACACAATGCATCTATGTGTTATTATGTGTGCACAATTTTCATTAGTGGTTAGACCTCATCAAACATTTTTTTAAAAGAGATACATTTAAAACATTTTTTTAATCATTTGAAATAATGTTTTTGATTACTTAAAATTGAGGTTTCAAAATGTCTGAGGCTAAAATTTAAAATTCCTTTTTGTGGAGAAAGTTTTGTGATGCAAATTGAATTTTCCAAAATGTTTAAAACTAGCGTTTGATTTTATGTCTGGATCAACGCATTTTGTGTTTTTATCATAGCACTTGTGCTTCTTTTATATATGAGCTTTGAGGCTAGATCGTGACCCTTGCTCCTGAGTTATAAACGAACCAAAGTCGTCCAACTTCGATCGATCGATGTAACTCTCCTACAGCCAACCAACGAAGTTCTTTCAACCTCATTTTTTCAACCCTTAGATTCTCGCGTCTTGTAGTCCAAACGTATCTAAACCCTTTGTTTCTAACCGCATTTCGTATGATGAGTATATAATAATTTTGGGTTTACGTGTTCAAGGGTTAAGGGAGATAATAGAGAGGTTAAGAGAATTGAGAGAGAGGTCGACGACGGAGAACATTATAGAGAGAGAGAGAGGGTCAGCATCTCCAATTGAGAGAAAATAGAGAGAGAAGAAAGAGAACCCGAAATCTTACCTCTTATACAAATCATACGCGGTTTTTCTTCTCAAAACCATATAAACCAAACACTTCCATAGTTTGTTTAAATCCTTAAACCGAGATTTTTTTTGGAGTAAAAATGGGGTGGGTATATGTGAGTTTTGTGTTGGAGACCTCTTCAACAATATTTCTCTCTAAGAACCATATTGTTCACATAGAATAAATTTTTTAGGTTCTTTATTTATGATTTCTTAGATCTCATTGTTGTTATTTTGATCCAACTTTCTGGTTTCAAATAAAATTTAAAACATAAGACTTCTTATTGTGTATATATTCAGATCTGAAAATACATTTTTGGTTTTGAAATATAATTTCACAAATTGGTGAAATAAGTTTGAACATAAATAATTTTTTAAACAAGTCTTGATTTAAAAAGAGTTTATTCTAGATCTGAAATTTGTTGAAGTGTAGTATTCAAAGCATATTTGGAATTACTTGCATATCATATATAATGATTTGTAATTCTTAGGAGTTTGTTGTATAGTTGATTGAGAGATGTGAGATGCATTTCTGCACTTAGATTAATTCACAAACACTTTCACTCTCACACGAACACTAAGATATTGTGGTTCTCGGTGAGATATATTGTTTGTTAAGCTGGTGTAATCAAGTGGACAAGGAAAAAGCAAGGAAGCTGCGGGAGGAAGATCATATCAAGTCAGAAGCCTTTAAGAGTCTAGTAACTCGTGTAGGTAATTTTTTGAACTTAGATTTAGGATCTTATATTGCATGCTTAATGCTGTAACTTGTGCCTTGTGATTCTAGTGGATTTTTTTTATCCGTAGAGGGGGCCGTGGATGTTTCCCTTATTTTAGGGTTTTTTCATGTTAAAAATCGCGTGTCAAATTTGCTTGAATATTCTTAATTGATTTTGTGAACAACATCTCATCCAAGACTTAATTGTGGGTTTTAGTTTTGAAAACCTAAGGTAATTAAACGAACAAATCTAAAGGACGTATTCAGAAAACATTTAACACATCTTGTGTTGTATTTTGAAAAGATTTTTGTTCAAAGTGTTTGTTTTCGGAGTTTACTCGACCTATAACATTTTGTTATTAACTTAATAAGAAGTTTTTCAATTGGAGCTCGCAAAGACACTAGTCTACGAGCTTCTAGCCATAGTGCGTCTTAATCCTCAAACATCTGAATACATCCTTACATTTAATATTTATCCTCAATGATTCCACACATAATTTGTCCTATGGTCTCCTCGACGTGCCTATAAACTACTCACACACTAGGATTATCTTCACACCTAACCACTACCTCTACGGTTAAAGAGAGTTTCAGCAGTTAGACACTAATCTTAACTTTCTTCCAAATGGATGTGACTATAAGTCACATACAAACTATAATTAATTATACTAATGGTCATGGAAGGATACATGACATCGCTTGCAGCCTATAAACCTCAAGGTTCGCCTCACCCAATTCTTAATAGTCGTTCAACTACGGCAACCAAAATTGCCACCTATGCTAATATCATATCAAGTGACAACCTATGAGTTAACATGACTATATAAATCTTAATAGGATATGAATGTGGGGTATTGCCTATAAATACCAAGGTCCATACCATGGATGTCGCACGAGATCCTATTCCTCAATGTCCCATTATAATCAAGATATACCCAACCTAAGTCCTTGATCGGAACCAATATGTTCTCACCTCAAAATCAATACTTATTATTGCCACTCAGCTATTTGGTCTCTATACATGAGATACACAACCTTTACAACTGGGTCACAACGAAAACCACTTACTATTGGCACTAATAAGGTTACTCTCGTCACCAAAATCATTTCACACCACAACTCACACAAGGGTTTACGACATTGCCACTATCATTCTATATAACTTCATGTGTTCTTCGAATTACCGTCAATTGCGATATCACCCCAAGGATCGAATTTGCCTAAATATGCCATCGATGTCGTAAGGACATGATTTTATAAATGCCCATTATCAATTGAGTATGTCGTATACCGCTACAACCGTTGAAGAATGTTCAATATCAAATATGCAACAAGACGAGTCAAATTATCAAAGTTCTTCAACATTCGAGCCCTGTCGAATTAATTTTGGTAAGAATGTGTTTAAGTTTCATTTACAATTCATATTAAAAGTGTTGGGATATTTTTTTTTATTGGAGATTAGAAAAATTTTCTAAGTATAAAAAATGTTTTTTTTATAACTGATTCAAAATTTTTGTTTTTGAAAAAGTTTTCAAAATTTTCCTAAGTCTGATGGCGAACCTCGGGATTGACATTCTAATCATTTAAATAAGATCACAATGTCATTAGAACGACACGTGTCTTATTCGAGCAAGATCAGGCTTTGGTTCGAGCAGCACCTCTCTCGTTCGAGCAACGCTATTTTTTTGTCAGCCACGCCACCGCCTCAATGATGGATATATATTAGGCTCACGGAAGTTTTAAAATGGGAGAAGACTTTTACAGAGAGAGAATTGTTTTCATTTCGATAACTGCAAGAGATAGATTTAATTTGTTTTCGATATCAGCCTTTGGCAAAAAGTTTTCTTCTCCCATTTAAGGGTTCAAAACTTTTATTTTTCAATTCACAAAATCCCAAGTACTTTTATGTGAATTTTTTTTGGAACCCTAGACATATTTTTACTGTAATTTTATGCTGCTAATTTAGGTGTGGTACTAGGTTGTTAACTGCGTGTCCTTAAGGATTACTTGGGGCTTTGCTGAAGATTGGATTATGGTTCATGTGGGTTCGCTATGTGGGATCCATTACTGACTCTAGGTTGCGTGTCTATGTAGGTTTGCTTAGGTAAACTTATTATAGATTTCATTGTGATTGTAAATTACAATTTAATTCATAGTGATACAAAAGGTTTTTCCCTAAGGGGATTTTTTCTTGAAATTTGTGAGTTGGTTATTTGTGTTTATTAGTTTGCCACACACACACACACACACACACACACACACACACAGTTGATTGTTTAGGGGCAGATTTAATTTGGTTTAAAATTGAATCTAATTAAATAAGTTTGTAGTTGGAATTTGCGAATTTATTTAAATCGATATCGCACAACGTATTCTCAATTTGGTATTAGGGAAGGTTACTCAAATTTATCGAGTATTCCTATTTTCCGCAAAATTTGTGTGATATTGATTTTTTTTTGAAAAATCTGAGTTTTACAAATTGTCACAATGTTTCCGAATGAAAACTTATATAATCGGTTGCCAATTTTTGACGGGTCTAATTACGATTACTAGAAATCCCACACGAGATCACATTTAAAACAAATTGATGAGAGAGTTTGGTTAATTTGTGAAAGTGTCTGGACTCCTCCCACTGTCACCACAAATAATGTCACCAATTTAAAACCTGTGTTAGACTGGACTGAGGATGAGTTTAGGTGGAGCACTTTTAATTCATGTGGGCTTAGTGCAATTCCAGACATGTCACGCCTAACGAGTTCCGATGTATTATGAAGTATTCCACGTCTAAAGAAGCATGGGATGTGTTACAACTCACCCACGAAGGCACTAATGCGATCAAAGAGTCTAAAATTCAAAATTTAACTACTTAATTTGAAACGATAACCATGCCTGAGACTTGGTGTTTTGATGACTGTTATACACGTTTGTATGACATTGTCAACACTCGTTTCAATATTTATGAGCCTATATCTGATGCACAAGTTGTTAAAAAGATTTTAAGATCACTGCCAAAACGTTTTATCCCTAAAGTGACTATTTTGAATACCTTAGGTAATTTGAATCATTTGAAATTAGAAGAGCTGGTAGGAGACCTCCAGACATATGAAATTGACATGTTTCCTGACACTTTCAAGCCAAAGGATATAGGGATAACACTTAAATCCCCGTCTAAAAAGAAAAAGAAAGTGATTTTTTATGAGTCCGAGACTAAGGACGATTATGATTTTGATATGGCCATGCTTGCAAAGAATTTCAAAAAAAATCTCAAGTTTTCAAAACAAAATTCTTCCAATAGGAGGTTTTCTGTGAAAAATAAAAATGAGGCCAAAAAGAGCAGTGAGAAAGCGGGTGAGAAAGTGGAGGAAGAGAAGTGTTTTAAGTGTGAGGGTAAAGGCCATAAAGCATTTGAGTGTCCCACTAGTCTAAAGAGAAAGGGCAAAAAGATTGCCATGTCAGCCACTATTAACGATAGTGAGGAAGAGATGAAAGATTCCGGGGATGAGTCATCACATGGGAAGTTTATTGTGTTTTTTGCTAGTCACATGAGCACGACGATGAGGATACTTGTGACATTAGTCCCTCGAGGATGAGTTGAGCGTTTCTAGCGAGTCTGAGAGTGAGTGCACTAGTGAGGGTGATAGTGAGCTCCAGATCACTTTTAGAGATTTGTACGCCGAGACCTTAAAGGCTAAAAAATTGAATAGGGAGTTGAGTCTTAAGGTTAGAATTTAGAGAGAGAGATATATTTTGAGGGAATTTGAGGCGAACGAAAGTCAACTCAATAAGGTGAAGGTTTCTTTGAGTGAATAGTTGATAGCGTTAGGCCGAGAAAAGAGTGATTTGACCAACACGGTGTCTATCTGATGACACATCTATCCCAAATTAAGAGTGATATCGAATGTGCCTTGGAGGTAAAAATCCCCTCAGTGAACACATCTAAGAATGTTGGAAAGTTGGTTATAAATATCATTTTAGGTAGAGGTGAGAGTTTAGGAATAAGTCATGACGATGCTTATACTTCCCACGTTGCACCCGAGATGGTTTTCACTTTAGTGTTAAATTCACATGGCTCTCAACACAACCCACCTAAGTGTCCCGTACCTGATAGGAGAGCGCATAGTAGACATTTTGAGAGAGGTTTACCTAGGCCTGTTTATGTTTGCACTCATTGCAAAAAGAGAGGACACCTTAGGGAGTTTCGTTTTGAGTTGGGTTATGTGTCACAATTTGGTACTACATGTGTTCACACACGTGCACCCACGCCTGACGCTACAGATGCTTACATGAGAACGTTTACACATCTTAGGGAGCAGGTAAAGTTTTTAGTCAAGTCTTCACATGAATTGATGGATATTTTTCATAGAATTCCACCACCTTTGGAAAACTCCACCACACCGAATAGTTGAGGTTTAGACTTGTTTGCTAGCATAAATGGTTTTGCATGATGATATTGTTTTTCCTATTGCTAGTGTGTATTTAGTGTATTCGATTTATTTTGAAAAAAAATTGAAAAGGCCAAAAAAGGATTTTATTTTGATAAAATTTTTGGAAAAAGTCAAAAAGAGTTTTGTATTTTGTTTTACACAATATATGAATGAACATTTAGGATGACCAAGTCACAATTTCATTACATATCCATGTGACTGTTTGATAGTGTTTTGATATGCGTCATCATTTCATTTTTGTACTTTACAATGTTTGGAGTCATTGAGATGTGATTAGTTGTTACTTCCCACATGTTTGACTCATAAGTTCCTTTAATTAACACTTGAACGGATTTGTTTGATTATCATACTTGTTTATCACATATTGGTCGGAGTGTTGCCATCTCAATTATTTCTTTAAAACGAACCATATGCGATAAAACTTGACAATGGAAGTAGCGAATGTAAAAATCATTTATCATGAGGAATTTAATTGCAAAAAAATATGATGAGTGAATCACAGGAAAGGACTGCGAGAATTCAAAATTAACTCGTTGTGAAAGCCACCGCTTAAAAGAGCTCAAAATTTTTTAAAGGCAATGAAACATAAAAATGCCAAAAAGGGGGCCACCTCAAAAGAAAAATATAAATGATTATTATTTATGAGGGAGTTTGGATGGAAAGAAATGAAAAACGGGTTTGCACGTCCTAATAACATCATGAAAAAACATTCATAGTTTTAGACGTTATTGGTGTGGGAATCATTCTTGACTTTGATGTGTTGATGGATTGAGTCTTTTTGATCTAAATTCAACACATTTGACACCTAAGGACGATTTGGAGATTCATTCGGTAGGAGTACACGTCTTCATCATGCACATATGTTATGTTTCACTGATTTGATTTGGCTATTGAATATGTTCACACCCATTTATTTTGCTTCCATGATTTGGTTGTCTTAGTGTAAATTCGTGGTGCGTCTTTTTATAAAATTATTTTTTGCATTTTTGTTTAAAAAATTAAAAAATAAAAAATAGTTTGTGGAAGCTTTTGAGTTACTCCTTGTTGAGCGTAGTTTGATCCATATTTGCTATGCATATATATCGTGACAACTCCATGTTTATTTTGTTTATTCGTTTCCTTGTCTATTTCGGACAAAACTTTAAAGGGGGAGAATGAATTATGAGGGATTTTTTGCATTATGAGGGATATTTGATTATTCATCGACTTATTCTTATATCATTTCAAACTCGATGCATCACGAAGGTATTTTCTTTGCCTCATGTGTGTACGTAAAAAGATTGAACATCATTACTTTACACACCCTGATGAGAAAATCCTTGAGATTTGAAGTTTTTATGTTGAATATTTTTGAAGAAAAGTTTTAGTCCTCCATGTTTAATACCTTTTCAGTTTTGGGTTCATGGGAGGGTATTGGATTTGTGTAGGCTTTTTATGTTTTGATAATTCAGATGTTTTTATCTTGTACCAGCATAGACATAGGGGGATATTTGTAAAGACATGATTTTATAAATACCTGGTATCAATTGAGTATGTCGTATACTTCTACAAATGTTGAAGAATGTTCAAGATCAAATATGCAACAAGACGGGTCTGATTATCAAAACTCTTCAACATTCGAGTCCCGTCGAAATAATTTTGGTAAGAACGTGTTTAAGTTTCATTTACATTTCATATTAAATGTGTTGGGATATTTTTTATAAGAGATTAGAAATTTTTTCTAAATATAAAAAATGTTTTTTTATAAAAATTTTTATAATTATTTCGAAAGTTTTGTTTTTGAAAAAGTTTTGAAATTTTTTCTAAGTCTGATGGTGAACTTGAAGATTGACCTTTTGATTGTTCAAGAGAAATCACAATGTCGTTCGAGCGAGATTAGGCTTTCGTTAGAGCGATGTCTCTCTCGTTCGATCGACACTATTTTTTTGTCAGCCACGCCACCGCCTCAATGATTGCTATATAATAGGCTGACATAAGTTTTAAAATAAGAGAAGGCTTTTACAGACAGAGAATTGTTTTGGTTTCGATAACTACCAGAGAGATTTTTTTTATATTAACCTTTGGCACAAAGTTTTCTTCTCCCATTTAAGGGTTCAAATATTTTGTTTTTTAATTCATAAAATCCCAAATACTTTTATGTGAATTATTTTGGGAAACCCTAGACATATTTTTGCTGGAATTTTATGCTGCTAATTTAGGTGCCTTTTATGGTACTGGGCTATTGACTGCGTGTCATTACGGATTACTTGAGGGTGTTCCTTTGCTGAAGATTGGACAGTGGTTCGTGTGGGTTCACTGCATGGGATCCATTGCTGACTCTAGGTTGCGTGTCTATGTAGGTTTGTTGAGGTAAACTTATTTCAAATTTTATTGTGATTGTAAACTGCGATTTAGTTCATAGTGAAATAAAAGGTTTTGCCCTAAGGGGATTTTTTCTTGAAATCTGTGAGTTAGTTATTTTTGTTTATCAGTTTCCCACACACACACAACACACGTAGTTGATTGATTAGGGACTGATTTAATTTGATTTAAAATTGACTCTAATTAAATAAGTTTGTAGTTCGAATTTGCGAATTTATTTAAATAGATATCGCAAAATGCATTCTCTGGCGTTAATTACCCGTAAGCACCACACCTAAGGGTTATATGCTTTTTTATCACCAATCATTAGTGCTAGTCGAGACACCTTAACCATCCATCTCTACCGTTGACTATACACGACTTGTGCCACTTTTCCAATGGGCATCATTTTATTCTATTGATACCTCGAATGGTTCTATGTCACCAAAGTTCAACACAAGCACCTCACACCAAAAATTAAGGTGTCACCACTATATGCTTGCATAGACACTCGTAAATTTCTACAATTTTAATCAAAAATGCGAAAGTGATTTATAACTACCAACTTGATCGCGTGCCACTTGGCACTAACTTGCTTGTTGTGCTAACCACTTTGAATTTACCGTTGAGGATGTGAGATAAACCGTCCCCAATGTAGCATGACCATCCCAAACCACATTTGCATCAAAAGATCAAATACCGACCTCATCACATCACTCTTGAAAGGAACCTTGAATATAGATCTCTGATACCATTTGTAATGCCTTGACCCGGATTTATGGGTTACCTGTGAGTCAACCCGGTCCGACTTGGGCATTTAGTGTGAAGTGGAATGGAACAACCTACATAATGTTGCTAGTCCAGTTTCATTTTAGTTAACATTTCACTTGTTAGCATGTGATTCTAGTTTCAAAATAAACTAAGTTAGGGACCCATAAGGAGCACCCCAGAGCCCAAGCATGCAGAGCTACTAACGTAAATAAAAATAAGAAGACGTATCTATATAACGCTCTCAAAATACGAAATTGCACCCAACCTACCGTGACAAAGCTAGGGTATGAGCCTATGAATAGTGGGAATATACAAGCAGTATAGAAACGAACGACATAAATGATACTCACACTCTACAATCACATGCATGAATATATATATATATATATATATATATATATATATATATATATATATATATATGTATATATATGTGTGTGTGTGTGTGTGTGTGTGTGTGTGTGTGTGTGCGCGCCTCGATTTTCCATCATGGGCCCAGACGAGTAGCCCAATAGAAACGGCCCAAAGTCTGGGCTCCTCACATCTCAACTGAATTTGGTTATGACTTAGTCTACCCCTAAAACCCCGTAAGGAGATATTCTAGGAGTAGAAAGTGGACGTAGGGAAGTCCAACACCCCCACTACCCGAGAACAAACATGTATATAACAAACCCTAAGCCTGGGGCAAAAGGAATGCATTGTATTCTCCATAAAACATTCCCCAGAGTATATAGAAATAACACCAATAGAACCACCGTGGATGTAGGCATTTCTTGTTGAACCACGTATACGCTGTGTTGTGTGATTGGAATTTTTTTTCTTTATTCCCTTTGGTGATTGCGCTTTCTTATTCATTTGTGTTGAATATAATTATCACCGCAATTGGCGCCGTCTGTGGGAAATGTTTATCTCCCTTGAGAAAGCCCTCACCAACTAAGAAGCTAGAATGTCCGGTAACAGTAGCAACGCCCCTCAGGCAAGGGATATCCAAGAACATCCTGCCCCTCGCAGGATCAGATGTGAAGTTCGACGTTCAGATCAGAGGGCTCGCCCGGAGAGGCCAGACTTGGAGGAGAGCCAGGGACCAGCGAGGTCCACACAAATCTCCAGATTGATTGATGGCTACGAGGTAAGGCTCCAAGAACAAAGGGGTTCCGGTCGCAACCAAGAGGCTGAGAACGCTCGCCTCAAAAGGAAATTAGAAAGGTTGGAGAAAGAACTCCATCGCAGCACTAGCCAACGTCCATACCACACTCCTAGCCCTCAGGCGAGCAAGTCTCGCAGCCGAGGAAGGATCCCTAGACGCGAATCCCAGAGAGTGAGAAACTCGAGTAAGATGATGACTTGCTCGAGCAATATCGACCAGCTCGTCGTTACAGGAGCCCAGCTCGAAGTGATGATAATATACAAAATTTATTCCGAAGAGAAATGGACCAACACCCAGCACATCGGGGTGCCAGATCAACTAGGGAGCTTGCTCGGTGAGCTCTCAAGACCCAGATGAAATCCCCATTTTCAAGGGAGATAGAAGAAGAGGAAACCCCCAAGAAATTTGCTATTCCGAGATTCAAGATCTATGATAAAAAAATTGAACCTATCGATCACGTTAGGTAGTATAGGCAGACCATGACTCTCTGGAACCACCGGGATGCACTAATGTGTTGGATTTTCCCCTCGAGCCTGCACGAAATGGCCCAGAAGTGGTTCGAGAGGCTCCCTTATAGGTCCATTAGGAACTTTGAGTCCCTTACCGAGCTCTTCATGGCTCGCTTCATTACCAGCAACTCCCATCCTAAGAGGATGGATGCTTTGCTAATAATGAAAAAGAAGCCACAAAAGAGCCTCCAGGACTATGCAAAGAGGTATTGGGAATTGTTCAACAAGGTCGAGGACTGCTCGGAATATGTAGCAGTGGCCTCTTTCAAGATCATCCTACCCAAATCTTGACTTCTGCACCAATCCCTAACAAAGAAGGAGGCCACAACTATAGACGACCTCATGGCTCGCATCGAGAAAGACGCCAAAGTGGAGGATGTGACCCGCTTCAGTACAGGGGAAAATGCTTGAACTAAGCTCGCTGCCAAGGGCAATGACAAGATTGAAAACCAGAAGAAAGGAGGCAAGAATGAATCCAAGAATGAAGGCAGGAATGATGCTTCAAAAGCATTTTAGGCAGTGAATACTACCTTTAATGAACCAATCTACAAGATCCTTGTGAATATCAAAGACGAGCCATTTGTTAAGTGGCCCAGAAAGATGGGAGGAGATCCCTCAAAGAGAAACAATGCGCTGAGATACGCTTTTCACAAGGATGAAGGACATAAAATTGATCATTGTAAGGCTCTTAAGTCTCACCTCGAAGAATTGACCCAGACTGGTCACCTGAACGAGTTTGTGGAGAAGAAGGCAGAGAAAGTCGCTGCCAATGGAGACATGAGGCCCGATAATGTACTCGAGGATGATGCTGGCCATGAATTTGCAGTAATTCATGGGGCATCTGATATGAAGCAGATTCAAGGGAATTCATCTCAGATGGAAGTAAAAAATCGTACAACACTAATGCAAGATTTTCAGATCAATCCAGTGAAGACGTAGTCAAGAAAGTGTCGGCAAGCAGATGACGTCGATTATAGCAAACAATTCGTGTTCACAGATGAAGATATGGTGGGGGCTAAGAACCCCACATCATGACGCCTTGATCATTACGCTCAGGATAGCCAACTATGACATCGACAAGTTGCTCGTCGACCAGGGAAGCTCATCCGAGGTAATGTATCTCTACCTCTTCGAAAAGTTGAAGATAAGTGTTGTCGACCTGAAGGAAGCCACTGTCCCTCTAGTTGGATTCATTGTAAAAATGACTATTCCATTGGTAAAGATCATGCTCCCGGTAAGGGCAGGAAGTGTCTCCAAGATGATCAAGTTTTTGGTGGTTGACATCGACTCGCTATATAAAGATATCCTCAGTAGGGCTGGCTACACGCAATGAAGGCAGTCCCTTCGACCTACCATAAAAAACTCAAGTACGTGACTGAGCGAGGAGTAATGAAGATTCACAAAGATCAAGTGATGGAGAGAAGGCACTGCATAGCAGCCATCCGCCCAAAACCAGAAAAGAAGCTCGAGAAGGCCAAAGAGAAAGTCGAGGAGAAAGAAGGTTTGATACCTTCAAAATACCAGTTAAGATATGGAAGGCCCGGAGTGGAGGAGACCAGGCACCTCCCCTCTGAGCGATTCATTAAAAACCTGGAGGAGATAACAGCTGGTGGAAGCAAAAAAGACAGGAGTTTCTTGATCGAGACTTTTCTTACAGATCAAGAGAAGAGATAATTGACGGTACTACTGAGAAGCAACCTAGACATTTTTGTGTGGGAACCATACGAGCTGCCTGGCATTGATACCAGTATGTCTTGCCATCGGTTACACGTCTACCCCAAATTTAGGTCTATCACGCAGAAAGCATGGCGAACCGCGCCCGAGAAGGCCAAAGCTGTAGAAAAGGAAGTAGAGAAAGATACTAGATGCAGGATCCATACGGGAAGTTCAATTCCTTAAATGTCTATCCAACCCAGTAGTAGTTCCAAAGAGCAATAGGAAATGGAGAGCCTATATAGACTTCACTGACTTTAACAGGGCATGGCCTAAGGACAATTGGTGGATGCAATCGTAGTTCATGAGAGAATGAGTTTTCTGGATGCATATTCGGGGTATCATCAGATGCCTTTGTTTGCACCAAACCAAGACAAGACCGCATTCATCACTACTGTCGAATTATACTGCCAGAAAGTTATGCCCTTTGGGCTCAAGAATGCGGGAGCAACCTACCAGTGGCTGGTCACTAAGATGTTCAAAGACCAAATGGGAGATACCATGGAAGTCTACATTGATGATATGCTCGTCAAGAGCAAGCGAAAAGAGGATCAACTCTCAGACCTACCAAATACCTTTGAAATCCTTAGGAAATACCAAATGAAACTCAACATAAGTAAGTGTTCTTTCAGTGTCCAGTCAGGAAAATTCCTCGAATATTTTGTTAGCGATAGAGGCATCGAGGCTAACCCAGACCAGATCGATGCGATCAACAAGGTACAACCCCCTCGTACGATACGATACATACATAATCTCATAGGCATGCTCGCCATTTTGAATCGTTTCATCAAAAAGTCCTCTAAGAAATGCAAGCCGTTCTTCCAGCTCTTGAAAGGAAATATGATGGTAGAATGGAATCAAAATTACTCACAAGCATTGGAAGATATCAAGGATTACCTTAGATCACCGCCTCTGCTCTTTATGTCTCAAGAAAATGATCACCTGTACTTGTACCTCACCATCTCCAGTCACACCATCAGTTCTACACTGGTGTGCGAAAAAGAAGGAGTCCAACACCCAGTTTACTATGAGAGCAAGGCCTTATTGGATGCCGAGCAACACTACCTACCACAAGAGAATCTCTCTTTTGCATTAGTGATAGCTTCGAGGAAGCTGAAGCATTACTTCGAAGCTCATACTATTATCATCCATACGTCACACCCCCTTAAAGCAGTCCTGCAGAAATCAGATCTGTCTAGAATGCTATCCAAACGGTCAGTCATGATCGGATGATTTGACATCCAATTTCAACCCAGGAATGCAATCAAGGGGCAGGTCCACGCTGATTTCATCATAGAATTCATAAGCGAACAACCTTGCTACCAGCTTCAAGCAATGAAGCAAGTGGAAGATCACCCATCAGTAGGAGCCTGGCGACTGTTTGTTGATGGAGCCTCCAACACAAAGGGGGCAAGAGTAGGGATTATCATCGTTACTCTAGAAGACAAAATCCTTGAGTATAGAATTAGACTTGGATTTAAAGCCTCCAACAACGAGGCAAAATATGAGGCTCTAATAGTCAGCCTGCAGAAGGCACATGCATTGGGGGCAAAACAACTACAGGTATTCGGCGACTCGCAATTAGTCTCCAATCAGATAAGTGGGGACTTCAACGCAAGAGATGAAAGAATGACAGCCTACCTCACCTTGGCGAGGGAGCTAATGTCCAACTTTGAGGAAGTTAGTGTCCAATAGTTTCCTAGAGGATAGAACAACCATGCCGAAGCCCTCACAGCCCTAAGTTTAGCAATAAATTTCGACTTAAAAAGGACGATCCCCATTGACTTCCTCCCCCATCCGAGCATTAATCGGGGCGACGAGCTGCCAAACACGAAATACATGCTCCTGATTGAGTCAGCACCCAGTTGGATGGACCCTTTGAGGGACTATTGGAAAGATGGTGCACTTACAAATGATAATAAGGTCGCTCATCAGATAAGAGTCAAAGCCACTCGCTTTCATTTATGTCCTGAGGGAAAACTATACAAGAGATCATTCGCCGTCCCTTACCTTCAATGTGTTAACCAAAAGGACGTCGAGAAAGTTATACACGAGCTTCACGAAAGAATCTGTGGAAGCCATTTTAGAAGGAGGTCACTAGCTTTCTGAGTAATGAAGGAAGTCTACTGGTGGCCATATATGCAAAAAGATTCGGCAGTGTATGCTTGTAAATGTGAGAAATGTCAACTACATGCTCCTATGATCCACCAACCTGCCAGTGACCTAAGATCGCTTACCAGCCCATGGCCTTACGCCTAGCAAGGGATGGACATCGTAGGCCCTCTTCCTACCACCGTCGGCAATTGCAAGTATCTATTGGTCGCAACATATTACTTTACTAAATGGATCAAGGCAGAGCCACTGGAAAATATTCTTGATATAGATATGATGAGGTTCATATGGAGGAATATAATCACCCATTTTGGAATCCCATGAACCATCATCACCGACAATGAAGCACAGTTCGAGAGTGGCCCTTTCCAGAACTTCTATAGAAAACACGGGATCAAACACTATTTCATCTCGATGGCCTAGCCCCAGAGAAACGGTCAAGCCGAGGCTTCCAACAAAATAGTGATCGATGGGATGAAGAAATGACTAGAGCGAGCCAAAGGCGCAGGGGTGAGTGAGCTGCCACATATTTTGTGGGCCTATCGCACTACCCCACGGTCAGCAACTGGGGAAACCCTATTCTCACTAATGTATGGAAGGGAATCAATCATCCCCTTGGAAGCTGGCCTACTAACCATGAGAACCACCCTTGTCGACCAAGGCCAAAATGATGCAGCATTACTCGCTGAACTTGACCTAGCTGACGAACGTAGAGAACTAACCCTAGTAAGGCTGGCGAGCTATCAGCAACAGCTCGCGAGACACTATAATAAGAAGGTCAATCCAAGGGCATTCCAGGTTAGGGACTACATCCTAAGGAAGGTTCTTGGCAACGCAGTAAAACCATCATATGGAAAGCTGGGTCCAAATTGGGAGGGACGATTCAAGGTAACAAGGGACGACCTACAAGGAGACAATCACTTAGAAACAGTAGAGGGCAGAGAAATACACCGAGCTTGGAACGCAGCCAATCTGAAGAAATTCTACTTCTAGTTTTTTTTCGTTCATCTTTTATCGTATTTTTGGAATTAGCAACTCATTTTTTATTGCTTATGATTAATAAAAGATTATTTGGCAGTGATATTCTGAAGTGTTAAATTTTTTATTATGAACTTTATAACTTGCACACCTTTTTCAAGTGACAGGCATATTACTAAGTATGCAAAATCAGGGAATCACCCTCCTCAGGTCTTCGTTATGAAACACGAATAACCTCTTAGCATTGCCCCTGGAAATATATGAAGCCCTATAAGGGAGCCTTAGGCAGTTTGGCTAAAACAAATTGGTCGCCAAATAATGTTTGGCTCAAAAAGCCTGATCAGATAGAACATCCAACACTAGGTGTGTCCTCTCCATTGCCATACTTAGACCTAAGGGAGTGTGACAACACGACCTAAAAGGTAAAGTAGGGCAGAATGGTATCTCATAAAGCATACTGGACTGGGAGGATACTCACACAACAAAATAACTTTACACTACACCAAATCCTACGAATGGTCACGCCCAATGGGTCACGAACCAAGTCCGCGACCAGCTGGTCGTGGACTTGGGCCGTGACCCACTCAATATTTGGCGTGATCATATTTATTACCACACTAAATTATCGATGCTCGGGAAGTGGTCACGGACCAAGTCCTTGACCATAGTGGTTGCGAACTTAGGCCGTGACTAGGTCGTGACCATCTTGGCGCTAAACACGCGCCAAAATTCCCTCCAAGCTTGGTCACGGCTGGGTCACGGCCCAAGTCCGTGACCCATGGCATGACAAAGAAGAGAGTAGACATATTGGGGGTCACGGCTTAGGGTCGTGACCATTTTTTGGTGTGGGTCACGGCTAAGGGCCATGACCATATCTCATTCGAGCACTAGGGTTAATGAAAAGGGTTGCGCATCACTGATCTAGGGTCACGGCTATGAGACGTGACCATTTCTTGGTGTGGTTCACGGCTATGGGCCGTGACCATGCCTCATCCAAGCACTAAGTGTGGATGGAAAAGTCTCCAGCATGGTGGGTCACGGCTCTAGGCCGTGACCAGTTTGAAGAAGCCAGAATACCTCATCTGCAATTTTTGGTCGCGCACATGGTGGGTCACGGCTCTAGGCCGTGACCAGGTCGAAGAAGCCAGGACTACCTCATCTGCATTTTATTGGTCGCGTGCATGGGGTAACGACTCTTGGCCGTGACGAGGTTCAGGTATTAAAAATGAAAATTACCCGCTGCTTCTAATTTCTTATGTGCGATTTGTAAGGCTGTTAGGGCTAAATGATTCACGTGCGATTTCGTTTGGATTTCAGTTGGTTTTACAAGCATAAATCTACCCTGGTATGTATTGATTCATTTGGATTTCGTTATTTCTGTCTAAAGCCCTAATTTCTGTGTATGTATGTGTAAATTTATGTTTGTATGTGTGTGTATGTATAGATTTATGTTTATATCTATGAGTATGTATAGATTTATGTGTATATATATGTTTTTGTGTGTAACTATGAACAAATAAATTGTTTTTTTTTATCAATAAACCCTATATTGTATGTGGGTGTATGTATAGATTGTATGTGTGTGTATGTATAGATTTATGTCAAAAAAAATATTAGTGTTTAGTAAACCCTAAATAGTATGTGTGTGTATGTATATATTATTTCAATAAACCCTAGATTGTATGTGTTTGTTTGTATAGATTATGCCAATAAACCTAGATTGTATGTGTGTGTATTTTTTTTTGATAAAATATAATTAAATGGATTTTTAATAAGTAAAAAAATTTACATCCACCTTGTTGTGATTTTATTGGGGGTTATATGCATGCCACCCTAAATAGTATGCGATGGAGACGGGTGGAGAGAGGGTTGGGGGTTAGAAGCAACAAATACTCCCTTAAGAATTCTGTAAGTGTTAATTTTGTTCTTGGCCTTGGTATTTTCAATCTGGTTTTAGATTTGTCCTTGTGAAAAAAAAGGAATAGATATATACCTGGTTTAATTTGATTGGTGTTGGTTATATTATGATATACCTGTTATGCCATTTTATCTTATTGTTAAAATTGAATAAGTATTGGATTTTGAAATGTAATCAAAATCAATTCTAATCTTCTCCATATGTGTGCATCTAACTTTTTTCTCAGTAGTAATCCTTATATACGTGAAAGAAAATATCAATGAGGATTAACGAATTTCAGTTCAAACAAGTTTACCACAAGTCAAGTTGGGACAGTGGGTGACGAAAGAACTAGCCCTGGTTTTCTTCCTTTGGTTTTCATTTTTTTTTGGTTCTACCATTTTTTTAATTGAACATAATTGTTTGCAAAAAATACATTATTTTTTCACTGTCATAGGATACATTGATGTTGGGGTCGAACTACTATCAGACATAATCTGAAATTGCATCGCTGCTGGCATAGAGAAGGTTCTGATTGGCGTTGGGTGTAACAAAATATCCAGGTAATGGATAGACCTATGATGAACTTTATTTTAAGGTTAAATATGCATTGATTCATTTTTTTATAATTATTTTGGGTTTGGATCCTATTTATGTCTAAACCCCGTAATTTTAATTCTTTTGTGCCCCTATAGCTTGGGTATTGTTGGCGCATTTGTTTCTTATCACTTCCAGTGGGGGGGGGGGGACATAAATTTTGAACAAAGAATAGTTAGGGGGAACACTAGAAAAAGATGGCATTATCCAACGGATTGCCACTTTATAGGTTTAAGGCATGTCAATTTCTCTGCAATGGTTCACATTAAACTAATTGGTAACCATTTGTTTATTAGCTTAAAGATATTCTTGATTAGTCTGAGATGAATAGGAGAGATGTGAAAATGGGAATAAAAATTAGTCATGATTCGAAAGTTATTCTTGGGTTTGCAATTTGTGACCGCTCATCTTATTCACTTGTCGAGCGGGGCCAATGTGACTCGTAGGAACCAATCGCGTAGTCATGGGTTCCCGATTTCAGTATACGACTTAAATTTCCCAAAAATTAGACTTGAGCATAAAAACATGTCATCGAAGGGAGAAAACGTAAAATAACCAGAAAATGGTCCAGTAAGAGTCACGAACACCTCGCACGGGACCAATGTGACTCGTAGGAACCGACCGGGTAGTCACAGGGATCCCGGTTTGAGTGTACGATGTAAATTTGCAAAAAGTTAGACTTGAGAATAAAAAAGATGCCATCGAAGGGTGAAAACGTAAAATAGCCACAAAAAGGTCCTGTAAGAGTCACGAACATCTCGTACGGGACCAATGTAAGTTGTAGTAACTGACCGTGTAATTGTGGCGCTCCTGGTTTGATTGTACAACGTAAATTTGCAAAAAAATATAATTAAGCATAAAAACATGCCATCGAATGGTGAAAAAATAAAATAGCCACAAAACGGTCCCGTAAGAGTCACGAACACCTCGCACGGGACCAATGTAAATCGTAGGAACAGACCGTGTAGTCACGGGACTCCCAGTTTGAGTGTACGACGTAAATTTGCAAAAATTTAGACTTAAGCGTAAAAACATGCCATCGAAGGATGAAAACCTAAAACAAACACCAAACGGTCCCGTAAGAGTCACGAACCCCTCGCACGGGACTAATGTGGCTCGTAGGAACCGACCGCGTAGTCACGGGGCTCCCGATTTGAGTGTATGACGTAAATTTGTAAAAAAATAAACTTAAGCATAAAAACATGCCATCGAAGGGTGAAAATGTAAAACAGCCTTAAAACAGTCCCGTAAGAGTCACGAACCCCTTACACGGGACTAATGTGACTTGTAGTAACCGACCGCGTAGTCACGGGGCTCCCGGTTAGAGTGTACGACGTAAATTTGCAAACAATTTAGACTTGAGCATAAAAACTTGCAATCGAAGGGTGTAAACATAAAACAACCACAAAAAGGTCCCGTAAGAGTCACGAAACTTCGCACGGGACCAATGCGACTCATAGGAATTGACCGCATAGTCACGGGGCTCCCGGTTTAAGAATACTTTCTAAATTTGCACAAAGTTCGACCTGAGCATAAAAAGATGCCATCAAAAGTTGAAAATGTAAAACACATACAAAACGGTCCCGTAAGAGTCACGAACACCTCGCACAGGACCCATGTGACTTGTAGGAACCGACCACATAGTCACGGGGCTCCCAGTTTGACTGTACAACGTAAATTTGCAAAAAAATAAACTTAAGCATAAAAACTTGCCATCGAAGGCTGAAAACGTAAAACAACCTTAAAATGGTCTTGTAAGAGTCACGAACCCCTCGTACGGGACTAATGTGACTCGTAGGAACCGACCGCGTAGTCACGGGGCTCCCGGTTTGAGTGTACGACGTAAATTTGTAAAAAAATAAACTTAAGCATAAAAATATGCCATTGAAGGGTGAAAATGTAAAATAGCCTTAAAACGGTCCCGTAAGAGTCACGAACCCCTCACATGGGACTAATGCGACTCGTGGGAACCGATCGCGTAGTCACGGGGCTCCCGGTTTGAGTGTATGACGTAAATTTGCAAAAAGTTTGACTTAAGCATAAAAACATGCCATTGAAGGGTGAAAACGTAAAATAGCCATAAAACGGTCCTGTAAGAGTCACGACCACGTAGTCACGGGGCTCCCGGTTAGAGTGCACGACGTAAATTTGCAAAAAAATAGACTTGAGCATAAAAACATGCCATCAAAGGGTGAAAATGTACAACAAGCACAAAATGGTCCCGTAAGAGTCACGAACACCTCGCATGGGACCAATGTGACTCGTAGGAACCGACCGCGTAGTAACGGGGCTTTCGGGTTGAGTGTACGACGCAAATTTGTAAAAAATTAGACTTGAGCATAAAAACATGCCATCGAAGGGTGAAAACCTAAAATAGCCACTAAACGGTCCGGTAAGAGTCACGAACACCTTGCACGGAACTAATGTGACTTGTAGAAGCCGACGACATAGTCACGGAGCTCCCGGTTTGAGTGTATGACGTAAATTTGCAAAAAGTTAGACTTGCATGCCATCGAAGGGTGAAAATGTAAAACAACCTTAAAACGGTCCCGTAAGAGTCACGAACACCTCGCACGGGACCAATGTAACTCGTAGGAACCGATCGCGTAGTCACGGCGCTCTCGGTTGGAGTGTACGACATAAATTAGCAAAAAATAAGACTTAGGCATAAAAGCATGCCATCGAAGGGTGAAAACATAAAAAATCCACAAAACGGTCTAGTAAGAGTCACAAACACCTCGCACGGGACCAATGTTAAAAGTAGGAACCGAACGGGTAGTCACAGGGATCCCGATTTGAGTGTACGTCGTAAATTTGTAAAAAGTTAGACTTGAGAATAAAAAAGATGCCATTGAAGGGTGAAAACGTAAAACACCCACAAAACGGTCCTGCAAGAGTCACAAACATCTCGTACGGGACCAATATAAGTCGTAGGAACCGACCGTGTAGTCACGACGCTCCTGGCTTGTGTGTACGACATAAATTTATAAAAAGTTAGAATTAAGCATAAAAACATGGCATCGAAGGATGAAAACGTAAAACAAACACAAATGGTCCCGTAAGAGTCACGAACACCTCGCACGGGACCAATGCGAATCGTAGGAACTGATCACGTAGTCACGGGGCTCCCGGTTTGAGTGTACGACGTAAAATTATAAGAAGTTTGACTGAAGCATAAAAACATGCCATCGAATGGTGAAAACGTAAAACGAACACAGAACGGTCCCGTAAGAGTCACGAACATCTCACATGGGACCAATGTGAGTCGTAAGAACCGACCGCGTATATATATATATAAATATATATGCAGTGTACTGCAGAGTAGCATACCAGTATATATACTGCATATATATACTATATATAGTATATACAATGGAATATATATATATATATATATATATATATATATATATATATATATATATATATATGCATATATATAAAGTATATATACTCCATATATATACTAGCATATATATTGCTCTGCATATATATGCATATGGATACAGTATATATACTGGAAAGACTGCCTTTGTGGGATCTCATATTGGACAGTTCAATGATTTGTGCTATTATTCCTCTTTTGGTTGTGGGGGATTTCAATATTGTGTCTTCTCCAAAAGAAAAGGCAGGTGGATTGCCTATTTACTTAGATGCATCTTCAGATTTTAATAATTGCATCTAAGCCAGCAATCTTATGGATTTTGGATTTCAGGCTCTAAATTCTCTTGGTAAAGATTTTCAAATGGTTCTTTAGTTCTTCAGAGACTAGACAGAGGTCTAATTAATGAGTCTTGGTATTCTTCTTTCCCTCAATTATAATTGTAAACACCTTCACAAATCCTTCTCTAACCATAGTCCTCTTCTTATCTGAGTCCTATAAAATTTATCAACAAACCTTTTAAATTCCAAAACTTTTGGACCTCAGCTGATTCTTTCTACCAATTGGTTTGTAACATTTGGAATTTATTCTCTACAGGATGACCTTTAGATGTCTTGGCTTTCAAACTTAGAAAACTTAAAGGGATTATGAGGAATTAGAGCAAAGAAAATTTCATAAACATTTTTTAAAACTGTAGTAACCTAGGGGATAAGGTTCTCAAAGCAGAGATCCATTATAAAGAGAATAAAACTCAGGACCTTTTGGTGGAGCTGAACAAAGTTAAGGCTAAATTAAATGATGCCTTATCATTTGGGGAGTAATTCTGGTTTCAAAAGTTCAAAAGGCAGTGGATCAAAAAGGGAGATAGGAACTCTAAATACTATCATTCATTGGTGAATCAAGATAGAAGGAATTGATTGATTCATAGAATAAAAAATGAGGACAGAAACTTAGAGGAGTCAACTTAAGGAATGTCTAATACTGTTATTTATTATTTTTAAAATTTATTCACTGCCCGTTCTACTGAGTACGTGTTAACTGTATCCCTGCCTTGGTGACTAACCAAATGAATGAAGATATGGAAAGGATTCCTGATGACATAAAAAATTTGGAAGCTCTTAAAAGTATTAATCCAAAATGTGTTGCATGTCTAGATGGTTTTAACAACTCGTTCTTTATTCAATGTTAAGTCATTATCAAGAAATATTTAGTGTCAACTATTCAATCCTTATTTCTTAGAGCTGAAATTCCAAAATCCCGGGGAGAGACCCAAAATATGCCTTATTACTAAAATTCCAAACCCCTCCTCTTGCACTGACTTTAGACCAATTAGTCTATGCAATGTCTACTATAAAATTTTCTAAAAAATCCTCAACTCTAGACTTTCTTCTTTTCTTCTAAGCCTCATTTCCCCATTCGAATTAGGTTTTGTCAAAAATAGAAACATTTAGACAACATCTTACTTAGTCAGGGAATGATGCAATAGCTTGATAGAAAAGCCTTTGGTGGAAATGTAGTTCTGAAGATTAATATTCACAACGCCTATGAAAAACTCTCTTGGATGTTCTTGATCTAGTCTCTTTGATAGTTTGGCTTTTCAGAAACAATGATTGATCTTGTGTGGAGATGTATTTCATCTTCTTGGCTTTCTATAACTATTTATGGTGAAGTTAAAGGTTTTTTTAAAACCCTATAAAGGTGTGAGGTAGGGGGACCCTTTATCCCAAGCCTTTTCATTTTAGCCTTAGAAGCTTTAAATAGAGGTCTTCATAATCTCATGCTAAATGGAAAAATTAAATCCTTCTCTTATCCTAGAGGATGTGATTTAACTAGCCATCTTAGTTTTACAAATGACCTTATCATTTTCCCTTAGGGTTCTAAAGGTTGTCTCGATATTCTAATGGATTTTCTAAAGTTATATGAAAAATAATTAGGTCTTTCAATTAATTGCAAAAAGAGTAGCTTCATTATGGGGAACAAAGGAAACAGGAGCCATATTAAAAGTGTTGCAGTTCTCACAAACACTAAATAAGAAAAAGGCAGTATTAAAAACATGGCGTTAGAGGGTGAAAACCCAAAACAACCCCCGAACGGCCCCGTGAGAGGCACCAACACCTCCCACGGGACCTATGTAACTCGTAGGAACTGACCGCCCAGTCGCGAGACTCCCGATTTGATAATACAACGATAATTTGCATATTTTTAGACTTAAGCAAAACATGGCGTTCGAGGGTCAAAACTCCAAATAGCCCTCCAACGGCCCCGTGGGTGGAACCAACACCTCCCACGGGACCAATGCAACTCGTAGGAACTGACCGCGTTGCCGCGGGACTCCCGGTTTGAGAATACGAATGTAATTTGCATATTTCTAAACTTAGGCTTAAAAACATGACGTTAGAGTGGGAAAACCCAAAACAGCCCCCAAACGGCCCCGTGGGTGGCACCAATACCTCCCATGGAACCAATGTAACTCATAGGAACTGACCGCACAGCCGCGAGACTCCCGATTTTAGAATACGATGATAATTTGCATATTTCTAGACTTAAGAAAAACATGGCGTTAAAGGGTGAAAACTCAAAACAGCCCTCGAACGACCCCGTGAGTGGAACCAACACCTCCCACGGGACCAATGTAACTCGTACGACCAGACCCCGCAGCCGCGGGTCTTACGATTTGAGAATACGATGATAATTTACATATTTTTAGACTTAGGCTTAAAAATATGGCGTTAGAGGGTGAAAACCCAAAACAGCCCTTGAATGTCTCCGTGGGAGGCACCAACACCTCCCACGGGACCAATGTAACTCGTAGGAACTGACCATGCATCCGCGAGATTTCTGATTTGAGAATACGATGGTAATTTGTATATTTCTAGACATAGGCTTAAAAACACGGTGTTAGAGGGTAAAAGCCCAAAATAACCCCCGAACGGCCCCGTGGGTGGCACCAACACCTCCCACGTGACCAATGTAACTCGTAGGAACTGGCCACGCATCCGTGAGACTCCCGGTTTGAGAATACGATGATAATTTGCATATTTCCAGACTTAGGCTAAAAAACATGGAGTTAGAGGGTGAAGACCCAAAACAGCCCCCGAACGGCCCCGTGGGTGGCACCAACACCTCCCACGAGACCAATATAATTCGTAGGAACTGACCATGCAGTCGCGAGACTACGAGTTTAAGAATACGACGATAACTTTCATATTTCTAAACTTAAACAAAACATGGCTTTAGAGGGTGAAAACCCAAAATAGCCCCCGAACGTTCCCGTGGGAGGCACCAACACCTCCCATGGGATCAATGTAACTCGTAGGAACTGACCACACATCCGCGAGACTCCCGATTTGAGAGTACGACGGTAATTTGCATATTTCTAGACTTAGGCTTAAACACATGGCGCTAGAAGGTGAAAATAAAAAATAACCCCCGAACGGCCCCGTGCGTAGCACCAACACCTCCCACGAGACCAATGTAACTCGTAGGAACTAGCCATGTAGCCACGGGACTCTCGATTTGAGAATACGATGATAATTTGAATATTTGTAGACTTAGGCTTAAAAACATGGCGTTAGAAGGTTAAAACCCAAAATAGCCCCCGAACGGCCCCGTGGGTGGTACCAACACCTCCCGCGGGACTAATGTAACTTGTAGGAACTGACCGCCCATCCGCGAGACTCTCGATTTGATAATAGGATGATAATTTGCATATTTGTAGACTTAAGCTTAAAAACAAGGCATTAGAGGGTGAAAATCCAAAACAGCCCCCGAATGGCCCCGTGGGTGGCACCAACACCTCTCACGGGACCAATATAACTCGTAGAAACTGCCGCGCAGCCGTGAGACTCCCGATTTTAGAATACGATGATAATTTTCATATTTCTAGACTTAGGCTTAAAAACATGACGTTTGAGGGTGAAAACCCAAAATAGCCCTTGAACGTCCCCGTGGGTGGCACCAACACCTCCCAGGAGACCAATGTAACTCGTAGGAATTGGCCACGCAGCCGCGAGACTCCTGGTTTGAGAATACAAAGATAATTTTCATATTTCTAGACTTAGGCTTAAAAACATGGCGTTAGAGGGTGAAGACCCAAAACAGCCCCCGAACGGCCCCGTGGGTGGCACCAACACCTCCCATGAGACCAATGTAACTCGTAGGAACTGACCGCACACCCACGAGACTCCCGGTTTAAGAATACGACGATAATTTGCATATTTCTAAACTTAAACAAAACATGGCGTTAGAGGGTGAAAACCCAAAAACAGCCCCCGAACGTCCGAGTGGGAGGCACCAACATCTCCCACGGAATCAATGTAATTCGTAGGAACTGACGACGCATCCGCCAGACTCCCGGTTTGAGAATACGATGATAATTTGCAAATTTCTAGACTTAGGCTTAAACACATGGCGTTAGAAGGTGAAAATAAAAAATAACCCCCGAACGGCCCCGTGGGTGGCACCAACACCTCCCACGAGACCAATGTAACTCGTAGGAACTGGCCACGCAGCCGCGGGACTCCCGATTTGAGAATACGATGATAATTTGAATATTTTTAGACTTAGGCTTAAAAACATGGCGTTAGAGATTTAAAACCCAAAATAGCCCCCGAACGGCCCCGTGGGTGGTACCAACACCTCCCGCGAAACTAATGTAACTCCTAGGAACTGATCGCCCATCCGCGAGACTCCCGGTTTGAGAATACGATGATAATTTGCATATTTCTATACTTAAGATTAAAAACACGGTGTTAGAGGGTAAAAGCCCAAAACAGCCCCCGAACGGCCCCGTGGGTGGCACCAACACCTCCCACGAGACCAATGTAACTCGTAGGAACTGGCCACGCATCCGCGAGACTCTCGGTTTGAGAATACGATGATAATTTGCCTATTTCCAGACTTAGGCTGAAAAACATGGAGTTAGAGGGTGAAGACCCAAAATAGCCCCTGAACGGCCCCGTGGGTGGCACCAACACCTCCCACGAGACCAATGTAATTCGTAGGAACTGACCGCGCAGTCGCAAGACTCCCAGTTTAAGAATACGATGATAACTTGCATATTTCTAAACTTAAACAAAACATGACGTTAGAGGGTGAAAACCCAAAACAGCCCCCGAACGTCCCCGTGGGAGGCACCAACACCTCCCATGGGATCAATGTAACTCGTAGGAACTGACCGTGCAGTCGCAGGTCTCTCGGTTTGAGAATACGACGGTAATTTGTATATTTCTAGACTTAGGCTTAAAAACATGGCGTTAGTGGGTGAAAACCCAAAAAAGCCCTCGAACGGCCACGTGGGTGGCACCAACACCTCCTACGAGACTAATGTAACTCGTAGGAACTGACCGCGCAGTCGCGAGACTCCCGATTAGCGTTAGAGGGAGAAAACTCGAAACAACCCATGAACGGCCCCGTGGGTGGCACCAACACCTCCCACGAGACCAATGTAACTTGTAGGAACTGACCCCGTAGCCGCGGGTCTCCCGGTTTGAGAATACGACGATAATTTGCATATTTCTAGACTTAGTCTTAAGAACATGGCGTTAGAGGGTGAAAACCCAAAACAACCCCCGAACGGCCCCGTGGGTGACACCAACACCTCCCACGGGACCAATGTAACTCGTAGGAACTGACCACGCAGCCGCGGGACTCCCTGTTTGAGAATACGATGATAATTTGCATATTTCTAAACTTAGTCTTAAAAACATGGTGTTAGAGGGTGAAAACCCAAAAGAACCCCCGAACGGCCCCGTGGGTGGCACCAACACCTCCCACAGGACCAATGTAACTCGTAGGAACTTACCGCGCAGCCGCGAGACTCCCGATTTTAGAATACGACGATAATTTGTATATTTCTAAACTTAAGCAAAACAGGGCGTTAGAGGGTGAAAGCTCAAAACGGCTCTCGAATGGCCCCGTGGGTGGAATCAGTACCTCCCACGGGACGAATGTAACTCGTAGGAACTGACCCCATAGCTGCGGATCTCCCGGTTTGAGAATACGATGATAATTTATATATTTCTAGACTTAGGCTTAAAACATTGTGTTAGAGGGTGAAAACCCAAAACAGCCCCCGAACGGCCCCGAAGGTGGCACCAACACCTCCCACGGGACCAATGTAACTCATAGGAACTGACCACGCAGCCACGGGACTTCCGGTTTGAGAATACGACGGTAATTTGCATATTTCTAGACTTATGTATAAAAATATTGATATGTTGATAATTTTAACTAATATATGCAATTTTTCAGCTTGATTAAATTTTTTGCAAAACTAATTGGTTACTGATATTTTTTTAATGTATCCTAGCATTTGTAGGATTTTTGCACGCGAAACAAATGAAGGAGGCAATGATTTACAACATGAAGATTTTTTATATGTTGTGGACATTCAGGATTTTGTTTTTTATGTGTTACAGCCGTGCGGGCTTTTATTGTTTAGTTTTATGGTCGTGCGGGCTTTTATAATTTGATTGTTGAATTTTATGGTCGTTCAGGCTTTATAATAAGCATGTTTTACATTTACAGAATTTGGAATGTCAAGAAAATAGAGGAAACTCTGCCCAATTTTTTATTTGGTCTGTAAATTATTAAGACGTGTAATATTTTTAAGTTTGTATATACATATTTGTTTATTAACAACGTTCTCGATTCGCAATTTGTGATTTTTTTTATTGTAATATTTGTAACACCTGGTACGCGTCCAACGTTACACGTAGCAACCGATCGTGCACTCACAGGACCCCCAATTTTAGGATTGGATAAAAAAAATACATTTTTATTTTTTTCGTTGCGCATAAAAATGGTCGCGGCCAAAGTCCGCGACCTTTTTTTCCTTTTTTTCGTCTCGGTTGTGGGTCACGGACTTAGGCCGCGACCATTTTTTTTAATTTTTTTTGTCACAGTTGTGGGTCGCGAACTTTGACCGCGACCAATTGGTCACAGTTATGGGTCACGAATGAGGGCCGCGACCATTTTTTTTTAATTTTTAGTCACGGACGTGGGTCGTGAACTTTGGCCGCGACTTATTTGTTATGGTTGTGGGTCACGGATGAGGGCTGCGATCAATTTGTTTTTTAATTTTTTTGTCACGGTCGTGGGTCGTGGACTTTGGCCGCGACCAATTTGTCACGCTTATGGATCACGGATGAGGGCCGCGACCATATTTTTTTAATTTTTTTTGTCACAGACGTGGTTCGCGGACTTTGGTCGAGACCAATTGTCACGGTTGTGGGTCACGAATGAGGGTTGTGACCCGTCACGGCCCAAGTTCGCGACCATCTTCCTTGACCCTTCTCGGCCATGACCATTTTTTGGTCATGGACTTAGGCCGCGACCCACGAAAATGGTCACGCCCGAAATGGTCATGGCCCAAGTCCGCGACCCACAACTTTGGTCAGGGATTTTGGCCATGACCAATCGCCAGTTTTAGTGTAGTGTTAACTACATCAAATCTAGTCGGCTACGAAGATCCCAAGATAATGCAATAGGAAATAAGTGAAGTAAAAGATATACAACGAATGTTTAGTCGACAAAATCGCCTAAGACATAAATATTTCATTACTTCGTTACATGTACAATGAGTTACATCCAGTAAAATCTTAATGAGGATAAGGCCTCTGAACAAGATAATTCAGTACTTATCCTCTTCGGTCATCGTCTGGATGAGTAGCTAATTCCTCCTCGACCTCATTCACATCTGACTCTAGCAGCTGCTTAGGAATAACATCTATAGGGATCCACTAGTCGTCCCTCGTGAAAGGAATCGGCCTCAGAGTTGAAGGAGAGATATTATGACGATACCAGAGTACTGAATCTTGGGGGATCTGCAGGTCCCTAAGGGCACTCAACCATCCCCTAATAAAGGCGATCTCTTCAAACTCTGTTAGCCTCATCGGAGCATCTATCCAACCTTGGTCGTAACCATCAGCCCACACTCACCGAGGTCTTTTCTTGAACAGATTCCTCAGTTGTGTGACATCCCTTTGAAGCCCAACAGTAATCACGTATGCTCAATGGATATCTTCTCGAAGCTCGTCCATCTCCCTAGCTGGACCCCCTGCATCTGGACCAGCTCACGGAGCAACCAATAAGGTAGAGCCTTACAAGACTGAAGGAGCACCACTCGGCCCTGTGCCAGCTCACCGAACAGCCGATGAAGAGGAACCTTGTAAAATATGACGTATGACGCTCGGTGCATGCTCCCTGAGTCATGACACCTCCCTCCTCAAAGTCTCATTCTCCTGCTAAAGAATTTCTTCTACTTGATTAATTTTAGAGGCATCTAGGAGCTTAGCTCTCAAAGTGTTCACTTCTTCTTGGATAGAGGCACCAACTTCTTTTATCTCCTGAAGTCTATCCTTAAGTTTGGCGACGAGCTCAGACTGGTCTATAAAGCTCTTATTCCTCGATCACAGCAACTTGCGAATCTTTATGAAGGTTTGGTGAACTTGATCGCTCACATTAGGATAAAAAATCCTTCCCAGTTGAGAGGTGGCAGGTATATATTCATCTACATCAATCATCTACAAGCCATAAAAAGCAGTAAAGAATAAAAGAATCAACACTACAAGCCATAAAGAGCGATAAAGAATAAAAGAATTAGTATGCTGAAGATAAAATGTTTTCATTTTATTAATGGAGGACTAAATTACATCGATGAAAGAGAACAGTGCAAACAAAGCAAAAATACATAAAGGTCCTAAGAGCGGGCTAGTTGGCAACCTTTGTTTGTCTAGAAGTGGTTGGCTATTTTCACTTGTCAGCACCAGTATCAGCATCTCCCTCGGAAGGAACAACTGTTGCTCCCTGAGCAGGAGAAGCACTAATGGGAATAGTTTGAGAGGCAGGGACTACAACTTCAACGGCAGGGGCAGGTGCATCATTTACAATAACCTTTAGGCCTAGATCATGCTCGTCGAATAAGGGTGAATCAACATCCACCCCAGCAGCCAGAAGAACCTTGTTCCAGCCCTTCTTGAAGTTCAGAGGGCTAATGTAGCCTATATGAGCATCAGCATCCTCATATGCGGCAGCCCACCCTGAATTATACGAACTTTCCTTAATGGTGGCTGCCTCAAACTCACATCTCTTTAGCTTCTCTGCCAGCACCTTATTCTCCTCGACCACGGCTAGTTTACTCGTGCAAACCAGGTCGTAGGACTGCCTCAGCTCATTCAGCTCCTTTATCGCCGCCTCCTTCGCTCTATTATAATTAACAAGGGTGAGATCGGAGGACTTCTGAGCCTCATTGGTAGCCTTCAAACTAGCCTCCATCTTAGCTCCTTTCCCCTTCAGTTCAGCGTTCTGCTTCTCCAAATACACATTCCTACCCACCAGCTCGTCGCGAGTACGATAGAGAATGACAAATTCAATAATGAACTACAAGTAAAAAGGAAGCATTAGAAGAAAGCATTGAACATAATATTACAAGTATTAAAGAACAGAAACAGACTTACCAATGCTAGCCTCTGACTCGCTTGCAAGGCTAACTGATCAGTCCTTATTGCCCTCTATCGATCAACAAGTAAAATTGCTACCTCGAGCAGCACAGGAGCCAGTTGGGGAGAGGTGGCAACCGAAGCCCCCTCGGGCAATGCGGACACAGGTACTAAAGCTTGCCTGACCTTCGCCCTCGCTTACACTCTCCTCCTCTCCTCTTCTCTCTCCTTCTCCCTCTCAGCTCTCTTCCTATCTTCCACCTTCTTTTTCTCTTCAGCCTTCTTCCTCTCCTCTTATTTTTCTCTCTCTCTCTCTCTCTCTCTCTCTCTCTCTCTCTCTCTCTCAACTATTCTTCCTCCTTTCTATTCTTCTCCTGCTCATGATCAGTAGACTGAGAACCGATGGCAACATCCCCACCGATAAACTTTTACTTCTTCGACCACTGAGCAAGACGCACGTCATCATCATCACAGATCAGATTCCTTCTACACAGAGCCATTTCCTCGTTGGAACTGCTGGATGTACTCGAAGACTCTTGAGCCTCAAAAACCTCTTCTGGGCTAAAAGAACCTTCACCACTAGAGCTCGCCTCACTAGGACCACATTCAGCACCTCCCCTAATATCACTTTCAGAACTGCTCTCTTCCTTGTCCAACTAAATGGGGTTCACAGCAACTTCTTTAGTAATATCCAAGCCAAGAATGTTGTCTACAGGCCGCGCAATGAAACTATACCCGATGTTTTTGTACTCCAGAAGAAAAGCGGCTGATCGGGGATGTTCACTGTCAGCCAAAGATTCCCTGATATTCCAAGCTTTAATCATCTCGACAGATCGAACCTCACTATGGGCATGTTCCAAGTTCTTTGTCCTTGCTGAAAGGATAACAAAAAAATATCAGAAAAATCAAACATTGGCAGAAAAATAAATAAGCAGAGAAAAGGCTAGGTTACCTATGTATTCCTCCCTATAAAAGGGGGTTGTGAATCTATCATACCTCGACCCCTCAGTATGGGAGGAAAACTGCCAATTTCTAGCAAGAAAACCCTCTTGCCAGTAATCCTTATGGTAATCAGGTAGGTTTACTACCAATACCCTATTAGGACTCCTGGCCTTGAGTTAAAGAAGGCCAAAACTAGTTCGAGAAAAGGAATAACAAAAACTGTTATTTCAGCAAGCCCTAATTTAGTGCCACAAAGTTGGTTTACTCTATGGACACCATTAACTATCTTCCAAACGTTTGGCGAGCACTGTACAGGAACGATATTGAAGTAACCGAAGAAGTGAAAAAATAAATTACTCGGGGGGAAGGTGAGCCCCCCTTGGGACAGCAACAGGACGTGAATCCAATGAGCATCCTCTATCTCTCTAACATTCTTAGGGACAGAGGCCCACTCAATTTCTACCCAGTCTGGGATATTATGGAACTTACTAAACTCAGACACAGACATAGTGCCTATCTTCGCCATTTATAAACCCTAATTACGAATTCAAAGCAAACTCAACAGAAAAAACATAGAGAGAGAGCAATAGGAACTTACGGGATGAAGGTTTGGCATGGACGACGCAAGATTACAAGCCCATACGACGAAGAAGATTTAAAACAAAGTAAATGAAGACCTAGAGAGAAGGGCGCAACGGTAGGAGCTTAGAGGAGATGCTTGGAAGAGAAGATGAGAAAATATGAAGAAGCTTGGAACGACGGTATGGAAATAATGTTCCAAGTGACCTTTTAAACATTTCTAATCATATCGCACGAGACCCAAAGTAGGCTGCCGCCAAAATCAAGTAGAGAACTCAAATCTTGGGAAGAGTTACACAATTTATAAGAGAGACATTATGACAGATCATTTATATTTATTGAGCCCAAATTGTGTCCCAACAACTTTAGGGGAAATTGTGGGTACCTCAATTTGCCATCACGGGCCCAGACGAGTAGCCCAATAGAAATGGCCCAAAGTCTGGTCTCCTCGTATCTCAACTGAATTCGGTTATGACTTAGTCTACCCCTAAAATCTCGTAAGGAGATATTCTAGGAGTAGAAAGTGGACGTAGGGAAGTCCAACACCCCCACTCCCCGAGAACAAACATGTATATAAAAAACCCTAAGCCTGGGGCAAAAGGCATGCATTGTATTCTCTGTAAAATACTCCCTGGAGTATATAGAAATAACACCAAGAGAACCACCGTGGACGTAGGAATTTCTTACTGAACCACGTATACGCTGTGTTGTGTGATTGGCATTTTTTATTCTTTATTCCCTTTGGTGATTGCACTTTCTTATTATTTTGTGTTTTATATAATTGTCACCCCAATATATATATATATATATACACGCCTTTGAAAATACATGTTTCAATGCATTAGCCGTTTTACTTTCGAAAACCTTATTTGTCCAGATTAATTTACCTTAATCTTATGGATATTTCATTTATTCACCCTTAGCATTTCCTCACTTCATTCAACGCATCCGATTCAACATTTGAAACCATTTTGTTTGATTTATCCAAACACATTCCTATATTGGAATTATCCTTTTTATTTATTTCAATATGCTCTAGTATTTTCGTTGAAACTCACCCGTTCTACACATGCATCCACCGTGTTAGAAAATTCTTATTTGTCATTTGAAAACCTTTTTCAATACATACTTATGAAAATTATGGGTTTAACCACTTGGTTTCTTAATCACCTATTTACCCACTTGCTTTAACCTTTTTACTTCCTTTATGGACATTAATAGATTTACCCATTTACTTGTCCATTTCACTATTATCGAAACACTAATTATGTCTATTCAAGTTAGGTTGTATCAACACATTTTACAACACAACCCATTTCTTGACATGTTCCATATTTTCTTTATCTTTCTCTCGGAATCATCCAATATCGCATACTTCCATAGCTCCACACTATTAGCTATGCGCGCCATATGCTCTGGATAGTATTTTATGGCTTTTCACCCAAGGGCTCCGAGCCCTTCTTGCTTTATTCCGGTGTCATCCGAGTTCCCCTTATATGTTTTAATATTTTAAAAATGTCCACATTATTTCACTTTTCCTTTTTACTCGGCCGAAGTCAACACCCGAGACTTTACCGCCCCAACTTGTGTGACCCATTGAAAATGTACTATTTCATGTCCTTCACACTTTAACCTGATTTTTAATTCCAAAAATCATAATCATTCAGTACCACTTTGTGTCACACCCTTTCAAACATTTTTATTTTATAAAAATGATCCACTATAAGTGAAATTACCATTTTACTCATTTGTTTCCAAAATTACCTTTTACTCCATTTCTCAAGTGTTAATTTCCCAAAAAAATAATTAAGTTATTCGTACCAATTTCTTAAGTCTTTTAACTATTTAAAACCCTCTTACACTTGGAGTAATATCCTTCTTAACTGGAAACACTTTTACACCTTCAATCCCTTTTTAATTCAATAAGTGTTAATCAATTACAACATTACTTAGTTACAAACTAACTTTTTCATGTTTACGAATTAACACTTAATGAATACTTTTATCAACCCTTTCCCAAACACATACTTCGTTACTCTCTTCATTCAAGAAATCCATTTAAACTTAAGACTCCTTTGTAAGAAAATACCATTTTTTTTATCAACACATGTAGTCTCATAATCTCATGTTCATTATATCTTTTAGTCTAATTACACACATTTAGAAGACGAATTTCTTATTTTTCCTATTTCATGTTTGAACCCCACAAACCTTCTCTAACTTGTTTATACATTTAATATCAAAATACTGCAAGTTTAAATGCATGAGAAGATGAATTTTAAACCCAAAAATGCTACTCCATGGTTTAAACATATTTTTCGTCATGGGAAATTATTATACTTGCAAAATATATTTTTAATGCACAAAACACATATTTATTTCTTCAACCTCAAAAAATGTCTATCTTTCATAAAACCTCCATTTTCGAAAGAACTTTGAAATACTATTATTCTACCAATTTTTATAACAAAATCACTTTATTTACCAACATTTTATTTCATTAAATTTTTCATCAACATTTCAAGAAAATACACTATTTTCATAAAACCTCAACTTTTATTAATTCAAAGCCTTGAAATATTTATTCATCCTTTCATTTCCAACAAAATAACATTTTTAACATATTTATTCCATAAAAATGTTTATTATCTTATACACATTAATTATCCATTTAACTAAATGCACCCTACTCAATAGTCTAACTACAATACTACAAATGTAAAATAAAATCTTACACTAAGAGTAAGGCTTTTCCCATCTTTAGTGGCTTAAATGGTTGTGGAAGTGTTGGTGTAGGAGGAGCACCCCCCCCCCCCACCTCCAAAGGTGGACGCAAGGGGTTACGAAATGAATTCTCCAAAATGCTCTTCTTTCAACCTTTCAAGCAAGAACTCCTTTAAAACCCACTTCATCTTCTCCAAGAAAATCCCCATATACTCCCCTAAAATTCGTAGCTCTCCTTTCTATTCAAGTGTGTAGAAATACAAAAAAATGGTGGTTTAAGGGTGGCCTATGGTTGAGTAGTGGTGGCTTGGTGTTGGGTGGAGGTGGAAGACCACCCACCTCTCTCTCTCTCTCTCTCTCTCTCTCCTTCTTCTTCCATTTCTCCCAACACAATATCACCTCAAACAACCAAACAACACCTTATAAAACAACACTTAAGCCGAAAAATAATGTTTTTCTCCTGCTGGACAGATCTGAGCTTAACAACACCCAAAATCAAGGGATAAATCATGATAGCGCACAAGGGCAAACTGGAATAAAATATCGACTTTCATCGTTCGAACGACTTCCCCTATGTCAGTCGAATGACTTCTGCTATTTCGTTCCTTGTATGAATTATGTACCCTTCGCGCGACCTGATACTGTAAGTCACTATCACGTCACTATAAGCTATATATCTAATGACCTATCTGTGACACCCCGTCCAATTAAATATAGGGTGATCAGTCCTCTACCAATTTGAAATAGGATATTCAATTGGTTCATTCTCAGCATCACTGTCGAAAAACTTTTTAACATATTGATCACCTAATATGAAATTAAGCTAAGTGTCAAAACATTTCCAATTTTAATAAAACCAAGTATATCCATTTTCATTCAGTCTTAAAACATAAATCATTCACCACACAAAGGAATGTAAATAACTACTGAACATGAATTAAGCACTGAAATAAATAAGACTGGATGAAACCTCCCAGTTCAAAACTCCAAACCGTATAATAAACTGAATACAATATCTCTGATGAAAGACTAGAAGTGGGCGACATATGCCCTAAACAATAAGTCTAGATAAAACTGAATGGAAAGGATATATGCGTCTACTGCAAGGACATACATCTTCCACAACAGCTGCAGCACGTCAAGAAATCCAAATCTCTAAATCTGATACTCCTGTGGCTGAGCACCTGATATAATACATATATATAGCAAAAGAGAGAAGAGATACAAGAAACGGTTCAGAGCCCGATGTGTAAAAATATTTTAGCAAGTATTTAAAACTGGTTCTTAAAACAAGTCTTATACGCATGTTAGTTATCGAACTCTCTCATGAGTTTCTCACCTCTCGTCTATTGTGCACGCCTAACGTACATCTAATCTCCCCTAGTTATACCTCCCAGTCTAACTAGTCAGAAACCATACTAATACTAACTATGCTCACTAGTAGTATTCCCGTATCGCCCATACAATACGCTATTCAGATAGTGTATATCACATAATAAATTTTATTATTCACCGATTAAATGGTTAATCTTTTATTCACTCAGATTATTTTACTTCTCATTTTCATTTTTTCTATTAGTCTCACAAAGTAGAAAATTACCCCAAGTACACTCATACATATATATAGTCTCATCATCCCTATATATATACACTAATCCTGCACCCTTAGGTTAAGACCACTTGCTGCAATGTAACAATTATTATTATTACCAAGTCTACTAATTTCACACAGTAGCAATATTCACAAGTCCATATATATATATATATATATATATATATATATAATAAAGCAAGAGGGCCTTTTGCCACATCATACAAGTTTTGCCACGTCATATTGCCACATCATACAAAACATATATAAACAAATTTTGTATGTATATCTATTTAAGGTTTGAATCTAACGGTTCCAAATGCTTCTTCCTTTGAGAAATTGAGATGATTCTTTTGTCAACTACACGCACAAGGCTCGAGGTTATCTTACAAACAGAGCCCAAGGCTCGAGGTTATCTTACTTTCTAAAACTCTCTACCGATATGAGAAAATCACATCACTACGCTAGAGCTTTCCACATCATATAACTTTAAAGACAAAACCAATATAAACAGATTTTTGTATCTATTTGTATAACGAAACCACGCGGGTGAGATTTGAAAAATCAAATAAATTTGTTGAGATTGAATGGTACAAAACGTACTACACCTACTCTGTGCAACAAAGAAAAGCTATCACTACGCAAATCACTAGAGTCAGTAAACTCTTGACACAAGAAAAGGAAAGCTCCTTTAATTTATTCTCACTTTAATTAAGAAACACTTTGCTTTCTCTCTCTTTACTATTAAAAAACTCTTCCTCCTCTCTCTTTCTCTTTTCTTTTACAGATCTCATTATCTGATGATAATGGTCGAGCTCCTTCTCAGTAGCTGGTATACTATTTTACTCCACATCATCTATATTTTTATCTAATGTATTTCTTTTCATTATTTGATATGTTCATCAAACAATAATTTGTTGATTGCGTTTTCAGTTATATCCGAAGTTGAGAGATTTCGTGGAAGGCATGGTAAAAGAAACATGCCATAAAATATAGTGTCCGCGTTTTCCAGTTATAAGAATGGATCAGAAGAGTGAATGAGTCAGATAAGGTATATATGCTTCTTTTTTATGCATAAATGCTCTATTTTGGTTAATGTTACGCGGAGAAATTGTGCGGGCTGGAGGTGGACGTAAGAGGGTGGGTCTGTGGCTAGAAACATAGTCAGTGGTGGTGTCGTTTGTCTAATGGTTATAACCGAGAATAATGGTTGAGCTATTGGTATGAATTTAGTTGAGAAAAGTAAAAGAAGTATGGGATTACAAAAAACAGAGGATCTGTGATTATAAGAAACTAAAAGAAGTTCAAAAATCACTACAAATCTATCTTGGTCAGACCTGAGAAACCCATCGCTTGAGAAACCCATGCCCACACCACACACCATCCCCCACGGCCCAACCACATCCACCACGACCCAACCAGATCCACCACGCCCACACCACACACCGTCAAAATACCCAGGTATAGAATCCGTTTCTCTCTATTTGATTCGGGATGTGGGTATTAGGTATACATGTAACTGGGTTTCGGCCCTCTCTCTCACTTCGGGTTTCGGTTTTATTTCTCTCTCTCCTACCCCTATTTGGCTATAAGGTATGGATTTAACTTATCCTACTTTCTCTCTTTTCTACCCGTGTTTTTTTATTTCAAAAGGGGTCTCAATTTTTTAGGTCTTTGATACAATGTAAGTTCATGGATTTAGGATCTGCCAGAGCCGTGGAGATCGGCCAGAGAAAATATCGCAACATGCCGGATCTGCCAACTCTCTAATCAGACCCCAATGTCAAAGAACCAAGCTCTCTAATCGAGCTCGCTACTTTTTTTTGGTTATCAGGTATTTTGGTGTCTCTCAAACGTTTTTGGTTTAGACATGTCCCCTGTTCTTAGATAAATATCATTCAAAGAAAACAGGGGCTGGTGGATTGAAATGTTGTAAAGACCTCTATGATTGTGGAAGCTCTAAAGAATGGAAAATGATTATGTTTATTGTGTACTGACATGGGTTTTTGTTTACATCGTTTCTAACTAGGCTTATGGTTTTTTATCACCATTTTATGGGTTTTATGATTTGTATACTGAGATGGGTTTTGCAGAAGTATTCCGATGACACTATTTGGAGGTTTCTTTGATGGGTTTATTACTGTCACGGGCAAAAACAATTTTAATTGTGGTGAAATATTTTTTTATATATTTAAAATTAAATTTTTGTTGAATTTACATTGTGAATAAGTGCCCTCTCTGTATTTATGAGAAGAAAATTTAAGTCTAAATAAGTGAAAACATATTTCACCATATTATTTTTTGCCACATTGAAACGTATTTTACTTCGAATCAAACAGATCCTTGGTTTTTTTGTTGTGTGTTACAATTTTTGAAATTAAAAAAAATTAAATTTTTCGTGTGGATGTTAAACATTTGAGGAGAATCTTAATAAAAACAACTCAAAATATTTTTAGTATTTTAAAAAAAATGGATCCATATTCGATACTTTTTAAATTTAAATATTGATTCATTTATTTAAAATGCCAAAAAAAATCATTCAGTCCATTTTTTAAAGGTTCCACTTAAATGTTTAACATTCATACAAAAAAATAAAAATAATTGTTTTTTAAATGATAATACGGTAACATAACTCGACACACAACATAAAACAAAGACTCATTCAGTGACACATTAATTACTTAATTGCATTTTTAATTATAATATTGTTATTATACTTTAAATAATTTGAAGTTGTTTAATATTAAAGTCCTGCAATATTATTTGGTTTTAATTATTTTGAAACTGTGTTAAGAATTTAATTGTTTAGTGAAAGAAATATGTCAAAATCAAAAGTTATGTAGTATGATTTGTGATATATTGGAGTTCTGCAATATGATTTGTGAAGGATCGGATTAGGTGGTGATGGTTTCAAAGTTATGTTTGGGTATATGTCAAAATCAACTGGTAGGAATAAGAGACTCATTATCTCTATCAAAATAGATTGGATGTTGTTTTGGCACATGGCTCTAAAATTCAAATATTTTTTTTTCTCAAAATTTAGTGCGTTCAAAAGTATCCAGAAATAATACGCTAAGTATGCTATAACACAGTTCAGTTATTTTTTTTCATGAGTGAAATATTTTATCTCTAATCAATCTGACTAAAAAATGTATGATTTTTCCTCTTTAAAACTATTAATTATTTCTACTGCTATGTTTTATTCCTGCTTGGGGATTTAAACCTAATAGGAGTTAACTATTATGTTTTGGCTGGTAGGAGTTAATGATATATCGCTAATGATAGGTCGCTAATAGAAATGCACAGGGATAAAATTATGAGCTTGCCATCGGCACGGACACCAATTTATCATGGGAACATGTCGATGTGTATAAAATATCACAAGAATAAATTTATCACTGTGCCATCGGCACGGGTACGAAATATTTCGAGAACAAATTTATCATCGTGCCATCGGCACGGGTACACCCTAGTATATATATATAGTCGCATCATCCATATACATACATATATATACTAATCCTGCACCCCCGGGTTATCACCCATTAGTGCGCCTAACAATATAATATTGCATCCCCGGGTTAGCACCCATTAATGCACCTATCAATATTAATCCAGCACCCCCGAGTTAGCACCCATTAGTGCGCCTAACAATAATCATCTTTGTACCCCCGGGTTATCACCCATTAGTACACTTAATAATAGAGTTTCTGCACCCCCGAGTTATCACTCATTAGTGCCCTTAACTATAAGGTTCTTGCACCCCCGGGTCATCCCCCATTAGTGCTCTTACAATAATATCACATAATAGGTATACACGCATCCTATGATGAATTATAGGTATTTCACCAACCTACATATATACTCTTCATACGTATTCTAACCTCATCACTACGTATAGTATACATATTTAGATTACTATCTCTCTCATAATCTCCAAGGTATACTCTCTCTCTATACCGAAATAATTAAAGTATTTATTCTCAGATACTTTCCTGAAATTCCAACCTATTTAAATTTTCTATTTGACAGTTTCTCTCTTTCCAATAAACTGGCAAACTCAGAACTAGACTTTGTGAAAAATCCCCAAAAATTCCCTCTGTCGCTCGAACCAGAAGGGTTTTCGTTTGAACGAATTCCACGTGTCGTTCGAGCGGCTTGGCGCGACAATGCCATCTCGCTCGAACGACTTCGCGCGAGATCTCCATCTCGTTTGAACCACTTCGCGCGAGATTTCACTATTCGTCTTCTTCACCAAACATCAGCGTTTTCCTCCATTTTTGAACCTAAAAACCTATAAGATTCAATTCCCAACAACTCATCATCAATACCCATCAACATCTAACAGGTTATAAATCATTCCTAACCTCATAGGATCATTAATTCGTCATAAATCATCATAATTACATAAAACTCCCAAATTAATTCACATGAACCCTAGTTTCCAAAATTCCAATTAAGGAACCTAATCAACCCAGATTCGTTCATCAATATATAATCAAATTCTGTGATTAATCCTCTACATACATGAAGGAAATTCATCCACTAATTAAACCAATCCTTAATCATAATTAAATCTCCAATTTTCACCCAATTAACATATAAATCATGATTAATTCCACCTAGACTAACATGAACATGATTATTGCTAAAAGAATGCAAGTAATAAACACTTGCCTCGAATATGACGGTCTGATCCGTTGGTGATGTTGGTATATACGCGTTCCTCTCTTCGCGATCTACGCGCTGGTGGTCACGGTTGTGCAAGGTGGTGCTAATCGAGCCTTCTCTCTTGGAAATTGGTTCTCCCTTACACCCTCCATGGCCGTTCTTGATTTGTGTAACCTGTTAAACCTAATGGACTTTCCTAGGCTGATATAATTAATCCCAATTTTTGTCCATTAAGTTAACCCAAAAATCCAAATTACAAAACTACCCCTACGGGGTGTCGGTTAGGCCTAAAATCGCCCCGGGACCCAAACTAAACCCCTGGGTACACTATTTTGACTATCTTGACCCTTTCGGACTCAACGGAGCACTTGAAATGACCATATGAGTTAATAAAAATAAATTCTATTTTTATTCCATTCAATTACTCCCGACACGACTCACACGCGTGTCAGACTTAAATTACCAAACTGCCGTATTTCTCACTTCCGACAATTTATCAAATATCATAATTCCATATTACATATCACACAGTAATATTCAATAGTTCACAACAATAAGTATTAACCCTTGGCACGCTAGTTAATAATTATTTTAATTCGGATTAATAACAAATTAATTTCTCACATTTTAATATAATTAATCCAACAACAATAATTAATTGCATATTTATTTCCATAATAATAATTGATCACATAATTATTTAAATCGTCAAAAATACGGGGTATTACATACTTCCCCCCTTACAATGGAATTTTGTCCCAAAATTCGGAAAAAGTATACCAGGTACAGACAACGCTGTAAAATATTGCGCATCGCATCTCGGCGCTCACAAATAAGCTACTCCGTACCACCCATATAGTACGCTATCGAATACCCTTAATAATGAACACTTCACATGTGTTTGCTTTAAAATTCAGGTTACCCTGTCATATAGGCTTTTGCCCAAGCCTTTCTGTTTAAGTTTCACTACTTCAACTTTATTTTAGATATTCACTATCTAGCCTTCTACAATTTGCACCTTAGTAGATTTATCCTCTTTTCATATACATACGACTTTGTCTCGAGTCGTGCTTACAAGTAAATTCGATGTGCAATATATATTTCACCCACAATATATACGATAATATCGATTCTTCTCTGACATTTGTAATCATAACGGGTCCCTCACCTTTAATTATCAAGTAAGACAATAACAAAGTTTACCATGCCATACTTCTATTAGCACTCTACCTGAACATGAACTTGTAGGAGTTATTTGGACACAAACTCCACTAGTGGAAGGTACTGCTCCCGCCCTCCTCTAAGGTCTCAGGGTTCACATAAAATTTTCTCTCCCGCATCCGGTTAGACCACTTTTCCTTGCTCATCCCTCTGTGGGTATTAAGCTGTACTCAATCGCATCTTAGTACCTATAATCTCGCCATCTCAGCTACACGAGAAGATCCTTGGGGATACTTTTCCATTCTCTAGTGGAAGAAGCCCCTACTGGTTTCGAATTGTCCACCATTTTCAATCCATCAGGTGACCCACTGCAAGACTATCCTTGCAATATTAAACTACTTCGTAACCCATTACCACTATTGTTTGTATTCTGATACATTTCATCTTTCTTGAATAAATTTCATCTTTCTTGAATAAATTTCAATTTATCTTTAAATGTAAGTCTCTGACAAAAGTTCGTTAATAAGCTTCGGCTTACCCGACTACATGTTATCGAATTCACATGCTAATCATAATCCACTACCTGATTCTATCACCCAGGGCGTCCATACACCCTATACCTTACGCATCATTATACAAAGACATTAAAATGTTCTTACCTCAATTCTTGCACACTCGATATGCTGATGTGGTAGGGGTACACTCAACCACCCCACTAGTCAAAACTTAATTAATCCTTCAATTGCATCATTTATCTATTCCGAAAAAATATTAAGGCCAGTCTACTCTATTGGCTTTAAGTCATAAATGAATTATCAACTCTCAAATATATTCTCCTATGGGTACAATAACCAACATACAAAACTTTTGTACTATCGACCAAAGTTCTCTCCAACTCCCGACGTTCGCTAGTTTCATACGTGGGATGTCTCGCAAAGCGAAATCCAAACAAGGAACCCCCCCGATACACTATTGTCTAACCTAGTCGGTTGTTAAGGTCCGTAAGGTCTTCAGTACCTACTATGTACTATCCCACAATCTATGTATTATGACATTCAAGTTTACTCGTCCACTCTCATGTCCTTAAAAGGTAACATGAAGCACGACGCCCTCACTATCCCAAGTACTTGGCGCTATTGATATATAACGAGCTATATTTCGCCGCTCCATAAGAACACAATGTATTCTAAGTCTTAACAGACAAATAAATTCCTACGCTCGAAAATCACATATAATTAGACACTATACTCGCTTCGGTATATAATACCATGAAAGTTTCATATATATACTCATAGCTGGGCCCAACCCTATTTCAGGTGGCGCCGCACAAAACTAAAATCACTCCTCCCGGAGTATCCAACACGATAGTCATAACCCTACATATTTACTATCATTTAACCATACGGTAATTAATCACTAGACATTACCATAATAAACTCTACTAAAGCTGACCCAATGCAGTAGTAAATTATAACAACAAAACATATTCTTAGGGCCTGCTCGGTTCACTCATGAGCAATCATCAAAATGCCCTTCTAGCAACGAGAAATACGTTTGTAACAAGACTGTTAAAACTAACGTTCCCACTAAAATCGAATCGCACACGAAGTTTAGGGTTTCCAATTTCCATAAAAGTTGTGGCACACCCATGTCACTAGAGTCTATCCTTTACTCATGAGGAAGAAGCAAAACCTCACTAGTCTCGCCAAATCACAGGGTCACAGCACGTGGCTGTCGTCACGCCCCATGAACATCTGCAATCGTCATTCATCCTAGTATTTCATCCTATAGTTATCCTCTCTCATCACGTACAATATATTCTGTCATGTGGATTTCGCGCCCATTATTGAAACGTTGGCCCAAACTCTCTAGGCCTCAATTATAGTTTTATTGAACTCCCATTTACATCCCGAGCCCCATAGACCCTGATGTACTGTATGCTACTATTAACGAGGACTCTAGTGGTACAGCCTAAACCCATTATTCTTGGGTTATAAATTTCCCGGGCCTAATTCCCTTGACCCCAAATTCTTTCACTGGAAGTCTCGCTTCTCTAGTCGTTATGCCTAACTGGCACGGTTTACCATTTCTAATCTCTTCGGTCACACTTCTCAATTGTGGACACATTCAACACTTGTAGTTCTGTTTCCTTTACATAAGGAAAACTTCACGAACTATTTCCCGTCACTGGTCCCACTAACCATTTTGGGAATGTCCTTCTCTCGGATCGACAGTCTCAACTCACTATTATTCTTCCATTATCCCTTTGGCTACGCTAGCTATTCGGAACTATGGTTGGCCTCTACAGCCCGATTGACTTCATCATCCTTTTGAAGTTAATCACTTAAAATCATCTAATCGAGTTCCCTATTGGGTATACTCTCACCTGGGGTTTCACTAACACCGTTAAATCCAGTTTCTGCTCTTTAGCAGGTTCGTTAACCCTCTTTACTCCCTTCTCTTGGAAGGACTGCAATCACTAGCGACAGTATAACTTTGTTGACATCAACATTAGTCATCCTAGATGGATTTCTCATCTATACTGGTATTTTACTCATGGGTACTTTATCAACTATAAACCCTTTGGATAATTTATACCCCTCTGCCAGGTACGAAGTTCATTATGCAATTCAACCTCTCTCTCATGATCGGTTTCTATCTCACCCATCATTTTAAACATCAAAATTTCAATCACATTTTGTTATCACATCGAATGGAAGACCTCACGGTCAAATCGTACCCAAATTTCTCTCTAAATTTCAAACACACATCTTCATATGTGGTGATTGCCTCTAATCACTATATGATGCTACTAAGAGATGTAGTTTTTAAGTACAAATTAACTTCTGAGTTCCATCATACCCCACTCTACACAATTGCCTTTGAATGTTCTACCTCCGCTGGTCTGTTACACTTTCTTATTTTGTTTTATGCATCTTAACCGATGGGTTTTCAAAATATTCCCTTTGATTTCCCCTTTATCGACTATGTTAGGTGGTCTTGAAATCACTCCACCGTCATCTATGACTGTGTCCTGGGAACCCACAGTTCCCAAGTGGCAATTTTTTACTACCTCTTACTTAGGTAATTCTCGTGGTGATTTTTGTCCCAATCACTCTTCCCCTGATTACTCTATGTCTTCTGTTGAGCCTCTTCTCCTGCAGTTCTTCTTATGGACCTCGCTGGTCGTGCTAAAATATTTGGTGTTCGAATCACACTGAATTTCATATAATGAGTCACATCCATTATAATTCGTAGTAGGAGAACGTAACTCGCATACATGAGGGAACACAACAATCCTATCATAAGGCTCTACATCAAAGAACGATATGCTGTAACGTAATAAGCCGCACAGATCCTAAGGACACTAGAACCTGATGCTCTGATAACACCTGTGACACCCCGCCCAATTAAATATAGGGTGATCAGTCCTCTACCAATTTAAAACAGGATATTCAGTTGGTTCATTCTCAGCATCACTGTCGAAAAACTTTTTAACATATTAATCACCTAATATGAAATTAAGCTAAGTGTCAAAACATTTCCAATTTTAATAAAACCAAGTATATCCATTTTCATTCAGTCTTAAAACATAAATCATTCACCACACAAAGGAATGTAAATAACTACTGAACATGAATTAAGCACTGAAATAAATAAGACTGGATAAAACCTCCCAGTTCAAAACTCCAAACCATATAATAAACTGAATACAATATCTCTGATGAAAGACTAGAATTGGGCGACATATGTCCTAAACAAGAAGTCTATATGAAACTGAATGGAAAGGATAGATGCGTCTACTGCAAGGACCTACATCTTCGACAACAGCTGCAACACGTCAAGAAATCCAAATCTCTAAATCTGATACTCTGGTGGCTGAGCACCTGATATAATACATATATATAGCAAAAGAGAGAAGAGATACAAGAAACGGGTCAGAGCCCGATGTGTAAAAATATTTTAGCAAGTATTTAAAACTGGTTCTTAAAACAAGTCTTATACGCATGTTAGTTATCGAACTCTCACATGAGTTTCTCAGCTCTTGTCTATTGTGAATGCCTAACGTACATCTAATCTCCCCCTAGTTATACCTCCCAGTCTAACTAGTCAGAAACAATAATAATACTAACTATGCTCACTAGTAGTATTCCCGTATCACCCATACAATACGCTATTCAGATAGTGTATATCACATACAAAATTTTATTATTCACCGATTAAATGGTTAATCTTTTATTCACTAAGATTATTTTACTTCTCATTTTCATTTTTTCTATTAGTCTCACAAAGTAGAAAATTACCCCAAGTACACTCATACATATATATAGTCTCATCATCCCTATATATATACACTAATCCTGCAACCTTAGGTTACGACCACTTGCTGCAATGTAACAATTATTATTATTACCAAGTCTACTAATTTCACACAGTAGCAATATTCACAAGTCCATATATATATATATATATATATATATATATATATATATATATATATATATATATATATATATATATATATATATATATATATATATATATATATATATATATATATATATATATATATATATATACATATATATACTAATCCTGCACCCCCGGCTAAGACCCATTAGTGCACATATTCTGGAAATCATGCATTCCCGGGTTAGCACCCATGAATCCACCTATCAATAATAATTCAGCACCCCCGGGTTATCACCCATTAGTGCGCCTAACAATATAATATTGCATCCCCGGGTTAGCACCCATTAATGCACCTATCAATATTAATCCAGCAGCCCCTAGTTAGCACCCATTAGTGCGCCTAACAATAATCATCTTTGTACCCCCGGGTTATCACCCATTAGTACACTTAATAATAGAGTTTCTGCACCCCCGAATTATCACTCATTAGTGCCCTTAACTATAAGGTTCTTGCACCCCCGGGTTATCCCCCATTAGTGCTCTTACAATAATATCACATAATAGGTATACACACATCCTATTATGAATTATAGGTATTTCACCAACCTACATATATACTCTTCATACGTATTTTAACCTCATCACTACGTATAGTATACATATTTAGATTACTATCTCTCTCGTAATCTCCAGGGTATACTCTCTCTCTATACCGAAATAATTAAAGTATTTATTCTCACATACTTTCCCGAAATTCCAACCTATTTAAATTTACTATTTGACATTTTCTCTCACTCCAATAAATCGGCAAACTCAAAACTAGACTTCGAGAAAAATCCCCAAAAATTTCCTCTGTCGCTCGAATCAGAAGGGTTGTCGTTTGAAAGACTTCCACGTGTCGTTCGAGCAGCTTCACGCGAGAATGCCATCTCATTGGAACGACTTCGCGCGAGATCTCCATCTCGTTTGAACCACTTCGCGCGAGATTTCACTGTTCGTCTTCTTCACCAAACTTCTGCATTTTTCCTCCATTTTTGAACCTAAAAACCTCTAAGATTCAATTCCCAACAACTCATCATCAATACCCATCAACATCTAACAGGTTATAAATCATTCCTAACCTCCTAGGATCATTAATTCGTCATAAATCATCATAATTACATAAAACCCCCAAATTAATTCACGTGAACCCTAGTTTCCAAAATTCTAATGAAGGAACCTAATCAACCCATATTCGTTCATCAATATATTATCAAATTCCGTTATTAATCCTCTACATACATGAAGGAAATTCAGCCACTAATTAAACCAATCCTAAATCATAATTTAAATCTCCAATTTTTACCCAATTAACATATAAATCATGATTAATTCCACCTAGACTAACATGAGCATGATTATTGCTAAAAGAATGCAAGTAATAAGCACTTGCCTCAAATATGACGGTCTGATCCGTTGGTGATGTTGGTATATACGTGTTCCTCTCTTTGCGATCTACGCGCTGATATAATTAATCCCAATTTTCGTCCATTAATTTAACCCAAAAATCCAAATTACAAAACTACCCCTACGGGGTGCCGGTTAGGCTTAAAATCGCTCCGGGACCAAAACAAAACCCCTGGGTACACTATTTTGACTATCTCGACCCTTCCCGACTGAACGACACACTCAAAATGACCATACGAGTTAATAAAAATAAATTCTATTTTTATTCCATTCAATTATGAAGCTCTTATACTCTTGACTTAATTGAGTCTATATTGTATAAGAGTTCATCTAGTTTGGAAATTAAGACAAAATTATGTCTATCCTGAAACCAAAGGACCTCAGAGATTGGATTTCTATTTCATTCATTTTTCTTGTAGTGATCAAGACCAAATTACCAACACTTACACACAGTAGAATGCATCATATACATGTCATATTGCATATTAATGTGTGCACATATGTTGAGTATGTTTAAATCCCTAAATTTTATTTTTAAATATTTTTTAGGATTTTATAAACATTTTTTAATAAATGTTTTATTAATTAAAACTTAGTTTTAAAAGTTTGTGGGTTCAATCTACAATTATGGTTAAAGGGTTTATTGGCCTAAAGTTGGTTTGGGTAGAAACCAAAAGCGGCAGAGAATTCAGGGTGTGGTTGTAATTTCTTTTAGACGCGCGTTTTATATCGCCTTACTGATCAACACATGTTACTTGTTGATTGGTGCATTTTGTGTTTCTTTACTGAGTATATAAACGCGTATGCTTACAACTGTTGGATCAAACCTTATCAATGACCTGCATGCTTTCTTTGGTAATCCCTGTGTATCCCTCCTGAACCAATCAAGTGAATTCTAATCACCGCATGCTGTGAGCCCTTGGATTTAAGTCAATCCATCTTGACTCAATCCTGACCTTTGTTTTTAAACCTGCTTCTCGATCCTTGTATTCGTCCTATAAAAGGGACCCTCCTCTCAATCGTTTATGAATTTTGGCCAGTTCATTCCTGAGAGAAAAAAAGAGAGAGTAGAGAGAAGAGAGAGAGAAGAGAGAGAAGAGAGAAACAAAAAGAGAGAGAGAGAGTTAGAAACCCTAACCCTAACCCCTGTTCGTCAATCCTCTTTCAAACCAAACACTTCTCTAAAACTCCTACATATCCAAAACACTACCCTGAGTGTTCTTGAGTTTTTGAGAGATATTTGTGTTGCTGTAACCTCTTGTTCGTTAGATCTTGTTCCCAACTTAAACTGTTTACTTAGATCTATTTTCTTCTTCATAGAAATTTCAGATCTATGTTCTGCATGTTACATCACACTTAGATTTACATGGTTTATTTCTCATCTTGAGAAATATATTGTTGATTCTTTTCTGAAAATCGTTTTTATCTTTAAATCAATAATAAATATTTTCTGTTTCTAGTTCTCTTAAAACTAAACCTTTGACCTAGTTTGGAATCACACTTGGAGGTTTTCAATCTCGAAAATCTTTTCAAAACTCTGAGATTGATTAAGATCTTGACTGTCTTCTAAGCAAGATATCCGTGGATTCTGGGATTTATTTAAAGGTAAAAAATGTTCAAAATTTTGTGAGAAGAGAGAAAAAGAAAAATCACTACATATAGCCTTATATGTAATTTGCTAGTACTGTTTGTACTTAATAAGTGTGAGTGTGTGCATGCATGTGTTAGAGAGCACCTCCACAAACACTTTCATCCTACAACACGAAAAGTGTTGGTAATAAGATCTTGTGAACACGAGTCGACGTAAAGTGCTGGAACAAATCAGAAGTTAACAAACTGGGAGAACAACATCTACAATCAGAACTGCAGAGAAGTTATAAGGACACCAGAGGGTACATTCCTAAACTTATATAGGTGTGAGTTGTATGCATGTTAGTTATATAGTTTGTAACTGGTAAATTTGTTTTAGTGGATTTTTTTTATTTTACTCCGTAGAGGGAGTCGTGGATGTTTCCTCAGTTGGTGAGGTTTTACCACGTAAAAAATCGTGAACTTAATCTTTCAACATCTTCCTCATCTCATTCTTGGTTGTGCTGAGTTTAAAGTTTGTTTAAACTGTTTTATAAACCTGTTACTCAAATCTTGAATAGATCTCGTACATACTGTTTTATTAAACACATATTGTGTTCAAATATGTTTGATTTTTAAGAAAAGAGTTTCTTCAAAAAACAGCTCGGAGTTACTTAAATAGTTTGTTTTTAATAAACGGCTTTAGTAACATATTTTCAATTGGTATCAGATCTTGGTAAACTTCTTTTAAAGAGATCCTGTGTTTCTGAAATTGTTTTCTGAAAATCAAATATGGATGAGAAAAATGAAAGATTTGGTAACTTGACCAGACCTCCTATCTTTGATGGAACCAATTTTTCTTACTGGAAAGTAAGAGTGATTGCCTTCGTTCAAGGAACTCTGGGAGATGATGTCTGGGACATTGTTGAAAATGGTTACACTTTTCCTACAAAACCAGCCACTGAAGGAAATAATGAGAGGTTTAAGAAAATATTAAGTGAGTTCACTCAAGAAGAGAAACAAGTTTCTCGAAATAATAACAAAGGAAAGAATGCCATATTTATGTCCATAAATGAACATGAGTTCAAAAGAATCTCATCTTGTACCACTTCTAAGGAAGCTTGGGACACTTTGGTTACTGCTCATGAAGGTGACACTAGAGTTAAGGCTGCTAAAACTCAAATGCTCATTCAACAGTATAATTCCCTAATTATGTCTGAGACTGAGTCATTTGATGACTTCTATATGAACCTAACGTATATTGTGACAAAATTGCATGCTAATGGGATAACTTATGATAGACAAGAAATTGTATCTAAAATTATGAGATCATTACCACAGAAATTTGATAACAAAAGATATGCTATTGAGGAAATGTGTGATATTAATCTCACTCTTGAACTACTCAGTAGTAAATTAAGAACTATGGAAATGGAACTGGAATTTAAGAAACAATTGACCCAGTCCTATAGGAAATAGACTAGTTCAAATCTAAGCTTCTCTTCTAAATTGATTAAGCCTGAGTTTAATACTTACAATGATGACTCTGATGAGGAATGCGATATAGAGAGTTTGGACAATCAGATTGCCTTAATGTCAAAACAGTTTAAGAAAATCATTAAGTTTAGAAACAAAATGGCAAATAAACAAGGCAAGTCAAATTATCCAACTCCCTTTAATCACAGACCTCATGAGAAAAGCCATGACAAAAACCACATGGACTCTCACATTAGACCTAACAAAGACCTTAAGAAGACTGAATGCTATAGATGTGGTAAACTAGGGAACGTTGCACAAGACTGTAGAGTTAACTTGAACACTCAAAACAAACACACTAAAGCCAACATTTGTAAAATATGGGATGATTCAAGTGACTCTGAAAATGAGGAACCTGAGTCATCTGATGTTTTTTATCCTTGCATGTCTTTATTTGCCAAGATTATATATAATGATGATATGTTTGTGCTTGTTAGTGAGGATGAATCGAATAACTCTATGTCCGATGTTTCGAATATTGCTGTTACTAGTTTAGATGCTTTGATTACTGAGAATATTGCTATCTCTTCTTCGGGGTGTGCGAGTCAAAGGGAAAGCGATAATGACGATGTTAATGGGTGTGTGAGTTTAAATAATGAAGCCGTAGGGGTCACTTCACACACTACACTTAGTGACTCGGAAAATGAAGACCCCCCAGACATTCACACACTTAATGCTAAAAATCTCAAGAAAAGCACTAGACTAGAAAAAATTGTGAAAGATCTCACCAAAAAGTTGGAAGATCTAATCCTGATGATCAAACTGAATGATGAAGAGTATACTACCCAATGTTTAACTCATGAAAGTGAAATTAAAATGTTTGATGAAAAACTCAGAAATTTGACTGAAACAAATAAAACTTTGGAGAAAAAATACAAAGGGACATTGTTAGAATTGGAACAAACCAAAGAAAAGACAACAACTGTTTTCAAAAAATTTACAAAATTTGAAAATAATTCTAACTGTTTTGATGAATTTGTTGCTGAATCTAAAACCAATTCTGATGATCGAACTGGAATAGGGTTTTGTCCCAATTTGAAGACACACACAAATTTTTTTGAACCTATCAAGTTTGTGTCAGGAGGTAAAAGACCTATTGAAACATGCCCAGATTTTCATTCCCTAAAAACTGAGTTTGATTCAAAACATCAAAATTTTAACATTGGTGAATCAAGTTGCTCTAAACATCAAAGTTCACCTAAGGCTAAATACGTCTGCCCCTTTATTAGAAAGAGTGAATCTGCATTCAAACCTGTACTAACTAGGAATAGAGTTCAACCTCAAAATTCTTCAAAACCTTTGTTTAGAGACTTTCCTAAGGAGACCCCAATTTTGAGCAATCTTTACTCCTCCTACTGCGACATATACGGTCACTCTTTTGATGGTTGCTATGTTAGGAGACTTGTCAAACCTGTCTGTAATCGTCATATCTATCAGAATTATAACTATTCTAGTAGGAACCATAACAATTATGTAATTCCTAGACAACCAGACAAAAACTCTAATTATAGGAAGAGAAAGACCAAACCTAAAAGAACATTTCCTAGAAGGATACGTAAAAGTCTTCCTAAACCAAATGCTCAAGTCTTTCACAAAATTTAAAATCATGCACAAAACATTTTTCAACAAAAATCCAATGCTCACAAATTTTATCAATTTAAAGCTAATAGGCGCTAAATGAAAACTAGAGCAATTTGGGTTAGAAAAGATGATCTATTACCTCAGATGAAATGTAACATAGTTGTTACTGCTTTAAAAGCTGAACACAAATCATTTGGTTGGTATTTAGACTCTGGATGTTCTAAGCACATGACTGGTGATGATACTAAACTTTTAAACAAAACCAGCCTTGTTGGTGGTAAAGTCATTTTTGGTGATGGAGTATCAGCCCAGATCCTAGGCAAAGGAACTCTCCAAGAAGATGGACTTCCCATTCTTGAAGATGTTCTTCTAGTTAAAGGTCTTAAGGCTAATCTACTTAGTACCTCACAATTTTGTGACTCAGATCATACTGTTACCTTTTCAAAGAACAATTGTAAAATTTTAAATGAAAAAGGTGAATGCATAATTACAGGATTCAGGACTCCTGACAATTGTTATACTCTCATGAACAAGTCTGAAATCTGTAATGTTGCCAAAATGGATGACAACGAGATATGGCATAACAGAATGGGTCATATAAATTACGATAATCTTAGTAGACTGACCTCTCTGGAAATAGTTAGAGGAGTTCCTAAAATCAAACCCATACCTAACATTGTCTGTGGTTTTTGTCAGGAAGGTAAAATTGTTAAGGCACCTCATAAGAAAGTTAATGATATTCTTACCTCTAATCCCTTGGAGCTCATCCATATGGATCTAATGGGTCCCTCCCAAACTGTTAGACTCTGTGGACACAGTTATATTCTAGTTATGGTTGATGACTTCACTAGATTTACTTGGGTAGCCTTTTTAAAACAAAAGTCCGACACTTTTCAAACTTTCCTAAAAATTCTTCTTCGGATTGAAAATGAAAAGGACACTCAAGTAAATAGAATTTGTAGTGATAGAGGTGGTGAATTCAAAGACACTGGTATTATTGAATACTGTGACTATAATGGTTACAAACATGAATTCAGTGCTCCTAAGACTCCTCAACAAAATGGAATTGCCGAGAGAAAGAATCGTACTCTTCAAGAGATGGCACGTGTTATGTTACATGCCAAGAATTTACCTAAATACTTTTGGGTGGAATCTATTCGTACTGCATGTCACATCATAATTAGGGTCTATCTTAGAAAGAATTCCAAACAAACTCCTTACGAACTTTGGTATAATAAAAAGCCCAATCTTATGTACCTTAGAACCTTTGGCAGTACTTGTTATGTATGCAAAGATAGGGAACACTTATCCAAATTTGAGAGTAGGGGAGATAAAGATATATTTCTAGGATACTCGCCTAATAGTAGAGCCTATCGAGTGTATAATCTTTGCACTAAAACCTTGATGGAATCCATAAATGTAATTGTAAGTGACACTATTATAGAGAACAAGACTGGCAAATCAACTATTGATGAAGAGACTACAAACACTTTAGAAAATGACTCTTCTGAAATAGATAATTCTTTACCAATTGAGACACCTGAAGTACCTAACTAGGTTTCTAAAGATCATCCCATAAATAACGTAGTTGGTAACCCTAGTGAGCCAGTGCGTACAAGATCCCAACTAAGAAATTATGCACATTATGCATGTTTTGTTTCCCTCGTGGAACCAAAAAATGTAAATGAGGCATTGAATGACTCTCACTGGATTTTTGCTATGCAGTAAGAACTTCTTCAATTTACCATTCATGATGTTTGGTATCTTGTTCCTCGTCCTGATCAAAAAAAGGTTATTGGCACACGTTGAATTTTTAAAAATAAGACTGATGAAAATGGGATAATAATTAGAAATAAAGCTAGATTAGTTGCTCAAGGATACTATCAAATTGAAGGAATATATTTTAACGAGACTTTTGCACCTATTACTCGTTTAGAATCTGTTCGTCTGCTCTTTGCTATAGCTTGCCACTTGCATTTTACACTTTACCAAATGGATTTCAAATCTGCATTCCTTAATGGAATATTGACTGAAGAGACCTATGTAAAACAACCTAAAGGGTTCATTGACCCTCAATATCCAAATCATATATTTCATCTTAAAAAGGCATTGTATGGCCTTAAACAAGAACCTAGAGCTTGGTATAAGCATCTTTACAGTTTCCTCTTAGATAAAGGTTTAAAAAGAGGTGGAAATGATCAAACCCTTTTTGTCAAACATTTTGACAAACACATAATTATTGCTCAAGTTTATGTTGACAATATTATCTTTGGATCAACTTCTCCCTCAGAAGTAAAATCCTTCTCTGAAACTATGCATAAGGAATTTCAAATGTCTCTTATGGGGGAGTTGCAATTCTTCTTAGGCCTTCAAGTTAAACAAAATTCAGAAGGATTATTTGTCTCGCAATCTAAATACGCTTTAGAGATAGTAAAGAAATTTGGCCTAGAGAGTGCTAAAGATGCTAGAACGCCCATGAGTACTACGCTAAAACTTTCTAAAGATGAAAATGGAAAATCCGTAGATCCTACTCTATATCGTAGTATGATAGGAACCTTACTATATCTTACTGCCTCGCGTCCTGATATTATGTATGCTGTGTGTGTATGTGCTCGTTATCAAAATAATCCTAAAGAGAGCCATTTGAATTTTGTAAAACGTATCATTAAATATGTAAAAGGGACTCTGAATTTAGGACTTTGGTACACTAATGACACACCAAGCACTATAATTGGTTACACTAATGCTGACTGGGTTGGGTGTACTAATGATAGTAAAAGCACATCAGGATCATGTTATTATATAGGTAATAACATGGTAGGATGGAGTAGTAAGAAACAAAACTGCACATCACTCTCGACAGCTGAATCTGAATACATAGCCCCTTACAGCTGTTGTGCTCAATTTTTGTGGCTTGAACAAATGCTAAGTGATTATGGTAATCAAGAAAACCAACTGCATCTCTATTGTGATAATCAAAGTGCGATTAATATTTCTAAAAACCCTGTTCAACACTTGCGAACAAAGCACATAAAAATAAGAAATCACTTTATACGCGAATTGGTTGAATCTAAGGAATTAGAAATCAATTATCTTCCTACTGATTTGCAACTCGCAGATATGTTTACTAAACTTCTAGATTATAATAGATTCATTTCTTTGCGGAAATATATTGGTATGGTTTTTGCTGAGTAATATCTTTGCTGTTTATCCAAGTTTTTTTCCCTTTGTCCATTTGAGACAAAATGGGGGAGAAATTTGAGTCTTTATGAATATTTGTATATATGCTAAACTGCTTGATCTTAGTAATTCATTGCAGGTTTTTGAACAGTTTTTTTCTCAACTGGTGTAATAGGGTATTCAATTGTAAATAGTTGAGTTATGAACTTTTGCTTTCTGGGATTTGGGTAGATAGAATCTTTATAGGAATAGGTTTTTCTTATCTTTTTGTCGCCCTACGAGTCCTAGTTGACTCAAACGAGATTTTGTCTCATATTTCCAAAGGGGGAGATTGAAGCTCTTATACTCTTGACTCACTTGAGTCTATATTGTATAAGAGTTCATCTAGTTTGGAAATTAAGACAAAATTATGTCTATCCTAGAAACCAAAGAACCTCAGAGATTGGATTGCTATTTCATTTATTTTTCTTGTAGTGATCAAGACCAAATTACCAACACTTACACACAGTAGAATGCATAATATACATGTCATATTGCATATTAATGTGTGCACATATGTTGAGTATGTTTAAATCCCTAAATTTTATTTTTAAATATTTTTTGGGATTTTATAAACATTGTTTAATAAAGGTTTTATTAATTAAAACTTAGTTTTAAAAGTTTGTGGGTTCAATCTACAATTATGGTTAAAGGGTTTATTGGCCTAAAGTTGGTTTGGGTAAAAACCAAAAGCGGCAGAGAATTCAGGGTGTGGTTGTAATTTCTTTTAGACGCGCGTTTTATATCGCCTTACTGATCAACACCTGTTACTTGCTGATTGGTGCATTTTGTGTTTCTTTACTGAGTATATAAACGCGTATGCTTACAACCGTTAGATCAAATCTTATCAACGACCTGCATGCTTTCTTTGGTAATCCCTGTGTATCCCTCCTGAACCAATCAGGTGAATTTTAATCACCGCATGCTGTGAGCCCTTGGATTTAAGTCAATCCATCTTGACTCAATCCTGACCCTTGTTTTTGAACCTGCTTCTCGATCCTTCTCTTTGTCCTATAAAAGGGACCCTCCTCTCAATCGTTTAAGACTTTTGGCCAGTTCATTCCTGAGAGAAAAAAAGAGAGAGTAGAGAGAAGAGAGAGAGAGAAGAGAGAGAAGAGAGAAAACAAAAAGAGAGAGAGAGAGTTAGAAACCCCAACCCCTGTTCGTCAATCCTCTTTCAAACCAAACACTTCTCTAAAACTCCTACATATCCAAAACACTACCCTGAGTGTTCTTGAGTTTTTGAGAGATATTTGTGTTGCTGTAACCTCTTGTTCGTTAGATCTTGTTCCCAACTTAAACTGTTTACTTAGATCTATTTTCTTCTTCATAGAAATTTCAGATCTATGTTCTGCATGTTACATCACACTTAGATTTACATGGTTTATTTCTCATCTTGAGAAATATATTGTTGATTCTTTTCTAAAAATCGTTTTTATCTTTAAATCAATAATAAATATTTTCTGTTTCTAGTTCTCTTAAAACTAAACCTTTGACCTAGTTTGGAATCACACTTGGAGGTTTTCAATCTCGAAAATCTTTTCAAAACTCTGAGATTGATTAAGATCTTGACTGTCTTCTAAGCAAGATATCCGTGGATTCTGGGATTTATTTAAAGATCAAAAAGGTTCAAAGTTTTGTGAGAAGAGAGAAAAAGAAAAATCACTACATATAGCCTTATATGTAATTTGCTAGGAATGTTTGTACTTAATAAGTGTGAGTGTGTGCATGCATGTGTTAGAGAGCACCTCCACAAACACTTTCAGCATACAACACGAAAAGTGTTGGTAATAAGATCGTGTGAACAGGAGTCGACGCAAAGTGCTGGAGCAAATCAGAAGTTAAGAAACTGGGAGAACAACATCTACAATCAGAACTGCAGAGAAGTTATAAGGACACCAGAGGGTACATTCCTAAAATTATATAGGTCTGAGTTGTATGCATGTTAGTCATATAGTTTGTAACTGGTAAATTTGTTTTAGTGGATTTTTTTTATTTTACTCCATAGAGGGAGTCGTGGATGTTTCCTCAGTTCGTGAGGTTTTACCACGTAAAAAATTGTGAACTTAATCTTTATACATCTCCTCATCTCATTCTTAGTTGTGCTGAGTTTAAAGTTTGTTTAAACTGTTTTATAAACCTGTTAGTCAAATCTTGAATAGATCCCGTACATACTGTTTTCTTAAACACATCTTGTGTTCAAATAGGTTTGATTTTTAAGAAAAGATTTTCTTCAAAAAATAGCTCGGAGTTACTTAAATAGTTTATTTTTAATAAACGGATTTAGTAACATATTTTCAAATTACTCCCGACACGACTCACACGCATGTCAGACTTAAATTACCAAACTGTCGTATTTCTCACTTTCTTCAATTTATCAAATATCATAATTCCATATTACATATCACACAGTAATATTCAATAGTTCACAACACTAAGTATTAACCCTTGGCACGCTAGTTAATAATTATTTTAATCCGGATTAATAACAAATTAATTTCTCACATTTTAATTTAATTAATCCAACAACAATAATTAATTGCATATTTATTCCCATAATAATAATTAATCACATAATTATTTAAATCGTCAAAAATACGGGGTATTACACTATCTCGCGACCTTCGCACTATCGTTCAAAAGACAACTCCATGTCATTTGAACGACCCTTTTTCTTTTTTATTTTCTCCAACTTTATCCATAATTCTTCCATAATTATAATTACCTCGTCCATAACAATAATCCATATATAGTTTTAATTCAATTTTTGGGATGGGATGCTACATAGAGTGAACAAACCTAGGATATGATATCATTTTAGAGAAAATCATCCAGTGAGTTATTACTTTGAGGGATGGTTATTATACGCAAAATATGTGTGATTGTTGTAGTATATTATAAGGTATATGTGCGGATTACTACGATTTCAGTGTAGCGTTCTTTGATATAGAGGCTTAGTATTAGGATGATTGCATTCATTTTTACGTATTTGATATTACGATCTTCTATTATTGTGGCACTAGCAGTTAATGCTGCTATGACTGCCATGGCACTTCATTTTCCTCAGGCCCAGCCACAGCAGCCTGTGGTGCCGGTTATTTAAGCCCATCAAGGGCCATCTGATTGGCAGAGAGTTGTGTCACCCCACCTATTTTAATCCTGGGTGATCAGTCTATTATTAAATTAAATCAGAATCATTGATGGTTTTATTCTTAGCATCGTCGTCGAAAATCGTTTTATTTACTAATCACCTATGTCAAATTAAGTTGGTGTCAATTTTTATCTTTCATTATTCACACATGCAACAATAATCTAAATAAATTAAATCACTCTCACATGAATATAGTCTAAATAATCACATGACATATATAAATAATTAAATAAAGGAGAACGAATAAACCGTAGGTTCTCTAAGTATAAAATCCAACCACAATCTGGAATGAGTAAATAAAATCTGAATACAGTCTCCTGCATAACTGAAATAAATAAAAAGTCTTAAGGTAAAATTCCCAGAAGAACAGATAATGAAATCTCCTATTTAGAAAGAATGAGCTGAAGCGTCTAAGAAATGTCCCGCGAGCCTCCACAATGCTGCAGCTACGTGCCACTGGATAGGATCTCTAAGCTAGGCGTCCATGTGGTTGGACACCTAAAATGTTTTGAAATTTTTTTGACATTGGTGAGAGCCCAAGAAAAACATTTTGAAATTATTTATCAAGTATATAAATCACAATTTAAATCAAATATATTTTTTACACATGTATTATTCACGTACACTCACTTGACATCCTCACCTCTCAACTAGTGTGCATGCCTAACATAATCTACCTAACTATCATCCCCTGCCCAACTAGCTAAGGTATTTGACTACTCTCGATAGTCCAACTCTCACGTATATCCTGGTACTAGAGTCTCAATAATAAATTATTTATTCCCATTTTATTTTTGAGTCAATTACTTAAGTTTCACCACTTAATATCCTTTTTAGATATTCATCATTTATCAACTCTAATCTTTCACATAAGTAGATATATTACACTGGTATATTTTCATCACACGTATAATATATACACAAATATAGCATCCCCAGAATGGCCCCTCGTGATGCTGGCGCACTCTGCTATCATGTCCATGTACCTATCGTACTCAATGAAAGAGTATTAGTTCGGTATGTCTCTTAGAACCCAAAATTTATCAATACAACAGTGGAGGTGAACATATTTCTAAGCCTTTGGGATATACACATACCTAATGTACCTAATTGACCTGCAAATCCTACTAATACATGACACATAGTGGATCGACCTAAGTTCCATATTTTGGGGCACTAATCTAGCCCTACTGGAACGTGAAGGTGGGATCACCTTCTGCACGTAACCTCCCGATAGCAGGTAGCGTAGGTATCTTCAAACAAATAATCAAATCATATCTATAGGTATTCACACAACATATTTATATAGTATTCAATAGGTATACACATAACCTAATTTCATCAACTCAGATGTAGTATATATTTCATTTGTATATTCAATGTACCCAGTTTTAAATTAAACTTCCAATTCGTATAATTTCGTGTATCGCTCACTCCTATAATATTTTGAATCACTCATTTTGAATTCCTTACTTATTCCCATCATATCCTATTGGTCATAAATGAAGTTCACTCCTCCTACGTAATCTGTTTTGAATTTCCTTCATTTTTCAATATAGACATTTTGTCACTTATCCCAATTCTTAACTTGTCTCAATTTATATAAACCAAATCCCTGTTGTAGGTCTTCTGACATTTTTACATTTCTCTCCACAAGTTAAAAATGTCCTAAAAGTGTTCTCATGAATTATCCACAATTTTTGAGTTTAAAAGGAAAAAATTTCAATTATAGGAAAAACGAATCGATTCTCCTAGTGGCCGAATCGATTCGCCCTTGGGCCGAATCGATTTGAAATGTAGCGGGTCGCTTCTTCTTTTCATAACTGTTACGAATTTATACACTATCTAAATCCTCAAACATTCATATTAACATCCCAATTTCTAGATTAACATAACTAAACATCAAAGATGTATATAGGGATGATTTCTAACCTAAATCGTGAATAAAATCCATACAATTTCATCAAATAATCAGATTTAACACCACATAATTATAACTCCCATAGTTTTGTGTTATTCATATAAATTCACCAAACACGTATATTTAATCCATGATTCAACTCCCAAAATTCTTATTTGTTTTGTTTCTCCATGTAATTGGATTTATTCTAGATCAAATCCTATTCCCAATTATAATTTTTTTCATCAAATTATAAGTGTGACATCCATTGTTCTCAATACAAAGTTCCTATTCTACATGGGTATGATAACTAATAAAATTTGCAAGATAAATACTTGCCTTATACTAAAATGGTCTTATTTGACCCTCTTTGAAGAAATTTCTCTGATAATCCTTCCTCCAAGAATGGTTGTGTTGCTAAATTGACCTTGAATTCTCCAAAACCCTTTTCTGGAGTTGCAAGAAAACTCTTCCTCTCCTATCCTCTCTAGTTGCCTCCACTTAATTTCCAATCTCTTAACCCTAGCCTCACCTCACCAAAACTATATATAATACTCAAAGTCCCGAAATTCCCTTAACCCTAATTTATAAAATGATAAAAATGCCCACTCGATTGTCAATTATGTCTAAAACTGTCCCAGGACCCAAACTACATACCCAAGTACCTTATTTTGACTTTTTCGACTCTTCTGGACTCAATTGTCACCACAAAATCATCATTCGAGTTACACATATTTATTTTCTATCTCTACCTTATTTCGTCTGCTCGCGACATTTAGTTGAGATATCATACTGTCATGACACTATCACTCGTTGTGACATCAATGAATTAATTACTATTCACTTAGTAATTTTATTCAATAAACATTAATCATTTCTATCCTAATAATAATCTAATCAACCTATCATATTTAATTTCCATTAAATTACGTCACACGTGTAATATAAATTTTATCAAAATTAATTCATTCTTAATTCTTTAAAGTTACGAGTTGTTACATGCATCCCCCCTTAAAAGGGAATTTTGTATATTGCTCATGAAAGTCATCCTCCCACTCCCAGGTCGACTCGTCTACATTATGGTGCCCCCACTGAACTCTAACCAAGGGTGCCACCTTTGACTGTAGTTTACGCTCACTACGATCAAGTATCGCCACTGGTTTCCCCCATATGAGATGTAGTGTTGCAACTCGATCTCTTCTATTGGAAAATGCCAAAAATCTCTCTCACTCTGCCAATATTTATTCAACGATGACACATGGAACATGTCATGAATCGGCTAATGGTGCTCTGGTAATCCCAATATGTAAGTTATTGTTCCCACCCTCTTTAGGATCGAAAATGATCACTCATATCTCGGTCATAATTTCCTTTTCTTGCCAAATCTCATTACTCCTTTCATAAGAGACACTGGCACCAATACCTAGTCACCAACCTCAAGGTCAATATGTCTCATGTCTGCATCTATGTAACTCTTTTGCCTATATTGAGCTATCTGAATGCGCCCTCGAATGATCTTAATCTTGGCAGTGGTGTCCTGAATCATCTCTGGCCCCAATAGTTTATTTTCTTCTACCTCTAACCAACAAGTAGGAGAACGACAAGAATGACTGTACATTGCCTCGAATGGTGCCATGCCAATAGTAAATTAGTAGGAGTTATTAAATGCAAACTCTACTAAAGGAATATAATTCTGCCATCCACCCTAGAAATTGAGTATAAACATTCACAGCATATCCTCAAGCATCTGATTAACCCTCTTAGTCCGCCCATCTGTCGTGGGTGGTAAGATGTACTCAATCATAAATTTGTACCCATCACCTCCTGGAAACTCTACCAAAAATGGGATACGGAGACCTTATCCCGATCGGGAATAATATTAAGAAGGACCCCATATAACCATACTATCTCATCGATAAATAATTGTGCATACTTATTTGTCTCAAAATCTGTACGAACTAGAAGAAAATGAGCCACCTTAGTTAACCGATCCACTATTACCCACATAGAATCCTGACCTCGCTGTGATAATGGCAACTTAGTGATATAATCCATGGAGATACTCTCCCATTTCGACACGAGAATCTCTAATGGATGTAATATCTATGTTGGTCTCTGGTGGTCTACTTTCACCAGCTAGCAGATAGCACATTTCAAGATAAATTCTACTATGTCATGTTTTATCCCTAACCACCAATACTGTTTGCGCATATCCTGGTACATCTTATCCCCACCAGTATGTATTGCAAACTGGGACTCGTGATCCTCTGATATCACTTCATGTCGCAAATCATCACCCTTTGGAACCACTAGTCTCCCATTAAAATGTAAGACACCCTCTGAACTGATCGAGTATCCCTTTGTACCATTAGCTAGTAACTGGAAAACTGTCCTGGAAAAATTGATCCTATGCCGGTGATTTCACTACCCTCATAACAATCTCGGGCATGATTGCTAACACGGACAAACAATCCATAGTAATCTCATTATCATGTCGAAGCTCCCTCCACTTCGCTTTCCAAATCGCTGCTAGCTCACCTGCTAGTCTTCGGCTTAACGCGTCAGCCACCACATTAGCCTTACCATAATGATATTGAATATCAAATTGGTAATATTTCATGAACTCTAACCACATCCTATATCTCATGTTCAAATCCTTCTGTGTGAACATATACTGGAGCTATTTATGGTCCGTGAATAAAGTAAACTACTCACCCAACAAAAAGTGCCTCCAGATCCTTAAGGAAAATACCATAATGGCTAACTCCAAATCATGCGTTGGGTGATTCATCTCATGGGGCTTAAGTTTACGTGATGTATACACTATAGACCTCTCATCCTACTTCAATACACCCCCAAGTCCTTGTAAGGATGCATTGGTGTAAAAACAATATGCTACTCCCCCCTTAGGCAGTGTAAGTATGGGTGTTGAGGTCAATTTGTCCTTTATCTCATCGAAAGCTAATTGACAATGGTCGTCCCAAATAAATGTCACCCCTTTATGAGTCAAGTTTGTCAATGGACCCTTTATCTTCGAAAAATCCTTAACTAACCTTCGGTAATATCCTGCCAACCCCAAAAAGCTATGAACCTTGGTCGGAGCGTGGGCTGTCCCCTCTCCCTCACCGCTGACACTTTACTCGAATCAACTGCTACACCCTTATCACACACTTTGTGGCCCATAAATCATACCTCTCGAAGCCTGAATCGATTCAAAATGTAGCAGGTGCCTTCTACTTTTCATAACTGTTACGAATTTCTACACTATCTAAATCCTCAAACATTCATATTAAAATCCCAATTTCTAAATTAACATAACTAAACATCAAAGATATATATATGGATGATTTCTAACCTAAATCATGAATAAAATCCATACAATTTCACCAAATAATTAGATTTAACACCTCATAATTATAATTCCTATAGCTTGGTGTTCTTCATATAAATTCACCAAAAACCCAGATTTAATACATGATTCAACTCCCAAAATTCTTAATTTTTTTTGTTTTTCCAAGTAATTGGATTTATTTTACATCAAATCTTATTCCGAATTATAATTTTTCTCATCGAATTATAAGTGTGACATCCATTGTTCTTAATACAAAGTTCCTATTCTACATAGGTATGATAATTAATAAATTTTGCAAGATAAATACTTTCCTTATATTGAAGTAGTCTGATTTGATCTTCTTTGATGAAGTTTCTCTTCTCATCCTTCCTCCAAGAATGGTTGTATTGCTAAATTGAGCTTGAATTCTCCAAAACCCTCTCTTGAGCTCCAGGAAAACTCTTCCTCTCCTCTCTACTCGCCTCCAGTTGAGTTCTAATCTCTTAACCCTAGCCTCACATCACCACAACTATATATAATACTCAAAATCCCGAAATTCCCTTAACCCTAAGTTATAAAATGACAAAAATGACCTCACGGGTTGCCAATTATGTTTAAAATTATCACGAAACCCAAACTACATACCAGGGTATACTATTTTGACTGTTTTAACCCTTCTAGACTCAACCGTCACCTCAAAACCATCATCCTAGTTACTTATATTTATTTTTTATCTCTACATTATTTAGTCCACTCAAGACATTCGATTGAGATATCACATTGTCACGTCACTATCACCCATTGTGACATCAATTATGTAACTACTATTCACTTAGTTATTTTATTCAATGAACATTAATCATTTCTCTGTGATTAATAATTTAATTAACCCATCATATTTAATAACCATTTGTGACAACCCGCTCACCAAAATAAGGGGTGGCCAGCCCAATACTCCAATATAACGGAATCATGGATGTAATCATTCTCAGCATCATAACAAAAATATAGAGTATCTAGGATAACCACCCAATATTTCAGAAAACGGGTTGCCAAAAATTTTGATTTGAAAGTAAATAAATGAAAACAAACAACTCAATTCCTGAAAGATAAGGGAAACCCCAAGACATATATAAATAATACAACAAGAATACGATAAAAAGACCGAATAGGTAACCGGTCACTAACTGATACACCAATAATACGCAAGTACAATAAGTTACTTATTACATTACATTAGACATTTACAAAAGCTTGGGCCTCTCACCCGAATAAAAGACTTGATCTTAACTAGAATAAAAAGTGAAAACGTCTATACCAAATGTATCCCGTAATACCCGCAATGCATCACGGCTCGTCAAAAACATCGGAATCGGAATTCAAATCAGGCATCCTTGCGGCGGAGTACCTGAGAAGAGACAAGATGAATATGCAACAAGAAAAGTAACCAGGTCAGGGCCCGATTCTATATGATTACCAGATGAATAAAGAGTATGACAGTTATGTATAATAAATCGTGAAGAAAGAGAAATAAGAAGCAACCTATAAAATTTAAAACATAAGCTAAGCAGGAACAAAAATAAGAAGCATCAAACTAAAGACTTCACCAAAGGTGCCAATTATTTCATATATCTTTTCCTTAGCAGGAAGTATAAATATATAATCAAAATCTTTTACTCTTTAAGGAGATTTTATCTCAATTTTACCTTTTGTAAAAATCCTTTCCTTATCAGGAAAATAATCATTTTCAAATGCTCTTTGTGGCATTTACATGTGCTCTATGTGGCACTCCATCATGCTCTTATGGCATATCAAATACATCAAGTCCCACTTGATTATGAACTGTTATAATTATATACATATAACGAATTCTAAGACCGCCCATCCGGGTTTCCCCACTGTGCGCGCCCCTAAATGACCATCATCTTCCAGGGCCTATCATTAGACAACCTGGGCACCTATATCGCAAGACGTTGGGAAGCGGCCATGAGCCTGCGGGGTAGTCAAGACCACACCCGGAATCTCCTACCCATCGCAGAAAAATATACAACAATAAGCGCTCCCATGGCCTAGGACTATATCCACCCTGCATTCATTAGCCAGGGGGCTTCACCTCACGTGCGGACTTCCCTTATGATGTCATTTAGAGAGGTGTGTTTAAACCATTTTATTTATCATATCGAAAATTAAGTAAACCATTATTTACCGGTTTCAGGGTTAAGTAAATTATCATTTACTAATATCAATACCATTTCCATTTCATTTTCATCCCACGTATATGTTTCATTTTATTCGAAACCCTTTCAATTTATTTTGTAAATAATCTAACTTACCATCCATAGTCATACGATAGCTTATATCAACACTACAACCTCAAAGGAGTAAATAAACTCTTCATCATCTCCAAGCATTCTAGGAGGTTATTTTAGAACCCCAAGGTTATCATCTTTCGAAGGAATGAAATGACTTTCAATTTATTCTCCAAACTCACCTTTATGGCGTTATTATGAACCACCAAGGTTAACATAGTTCAATCGAACATTTGAAATCTCCCAACATTCTTTTGGGGTGGTAATATAAATCATCAAAACTAGTATAGCTTAATTAAGCTCCTAAGGTCTCCCGAACATAACACTACATCTCCTAGTTTTATAATAATTAACTAGAAGAAAAGAATGCCTTATCATTAATAGGCCTAACCCCGAAAAAATCCCCACATAACCCATTCCTAATGTAGGGTAGACATCTAACTCATCTCACACTCTAGGACTCTAAGTTTACTTCATTCAAGAAGGTTCCTAGTCCCTATATTTAAAGAAAAGGATTGAAATTGAGTTATAAAATTAACTCAAAAACAGCAGGAAAACGAATCGATTCGCCCAAGGGCCGAATCGATTCGCCCTAGCGAATCGATTCGCCCAGAAAGCGAATTGGTTCGGACTACTTAAACCAACATTCTGCAATTGGCCGAATCGATTCGGTCTTAACCCGAATCGATTCGGGTTATGCAGACCTGCCAATTTCCCTTAGCGAATCGATTCGCCCAAGGGGCCGAATCGATTCGGACCTGCAAATCTGCCAAAAAATGGCTACGAAGGGTTATGAACCCTAAATCCTCCAAACTTCAAATCTCTTCCTTTTCATACACATCCAACAACAAAAATCTACCCCAAACTAATCTACATGATTATTAACCATCAAAACCCACAATTTCTTCAACATAAATCAAGACTAGGGTTTAAATCCCACAAATTCTACATTTAAGCCATAAATGTAAATACACAACTATCATACAATTTATGCATCTTAAATCACATATTAGCAAGTAGAAAACTTGCCTTGATGTAGGGAATATCATATTTCTTTGAGTAGGAGCATCAATCCATCTTCAATCTTCATTTTCTCTTCTTTCTCCATTCTTTCTCTTCCTCTTTCTTTCTCTCCTTTCTCTCTATGTTCAAGACATAAAATGGGGGAAAAAATAAGGGATTTTGGATACTAAAATCGTGGCTTAAGTTAAAACTCCCAACTCAAATGGTTAATACCACATTAAAATGACTCCCAAATACGCGTATAAGCTAAAACCAGGTAAAAGAGCCCGGAACACAAAAATACAATATAGCACTTACTTTGACTGTCTCGCACCTTCCGAGACTAACTACACCCTCTAAACTGGCATCCGGAAATTTTATAAATTATTTCGAGTTCCAAAATCATTTAAACTAAAAGGCCATTTAAAATAAATGACACTACAGACATGCAACCTGATGTTATTTACTTTCACATGTAGTAAATATGCATCAATCTAGTAAATATTAACTTTCAATTTATTAAATTAATATTTACTCCAGTCCCCACATTTTATATAATTACCTTATGCGGTAAAATCAGTATAAAATGAGCCTCCCAGAATCGAGGGTTGTTACATACTCCCCCCCTTAAGAGGAAATTTTTCCCCCAAAATTCGGGCATACCCAAATCTGATAAGGGTATACTACTCTAAACTAGGATTCTACCATCCTAAACAAACTCCTCGTTATTGCAACGCCCCAAATGGACCCGGACTAAGATCGACCCTCTCGATCTCAATCTACATCATTTGTGCTCTAGCATAGCACAAAGCGTTCCTCACCAACTACGGATCCTATCTTCCTACGGCAAAAGGTGATGTCCTCACGACTCGGCAAAATTATCCGAATCTCTAGCATCATGTTACATCACACCTTGGGGCATTCATACCAACTCTAAGTGGCTTAGCCCTAACGCTACTCATCTATCCCCCGCCTCGACGTATCTCATCAAGGCGTATGGCTTAAAAGCCAAATCTCTAAAGAAATGTTCCGAGACCACTCCAAGTCCAAGGAACATATTACCCATTGGTTCCATCCAACGAGTATACGAATTACTAAACCGACCACGCTAGGGCACTCACGAAACCATGCCTTAGGAAATGGTCCATAAGACCACTCCAAAACCTAATGGTTGCACGAAAATCTCCATCCATACCATTACTGCTCCCATCTACTATGTATACTAAGGCGCACGTTCGTAATATGCCTTTCGACATAAGTAAATTTCCTCCATTTCATCCATCCACTTTAGGGTGGTAGGATATACGCCATTTCCATACGGTTCCCATTACTTCGCGGAAACTTTTGCTAAACCTTCGACACGAATTTCTAGTTTTGGTTCATCCTATTATAATAGGCATCTCCCACGGTTTTTACTATTCCTCCATCGAGAATGGGGTATACTCTTCTACAAGTAGTCCGTCCATAATGGCCGGGAATGCAACAGTCTGATCAAACGATTAACCATTTTCTCAAATGGGATCATGACCAGTTCGATGCCGGTAGTTCCATGCCGGTGTCTATGAATACCCTTCTTCGTTTCACTACTACTCTCTTTACACGAGTAGGTGAAATGGTCAATCACAGACATACACGCTCTTATTACCGAGTCTTCCTATTCATGCTCATTCTAGTTGGCCTTCCATGCCATTACCATCATCTCTGACGAGTTCTCTACTCGACACGTCCACTAGCCCAATCGCATTTCCTTAGCGAATGAGAAAATATCCAATCACTAGTTCTTCTGAACCCCGAGCACCAACTCAATTCCTCCCACAACATATTGCAACAACTTGTTGCTTACGAGAAGGACCAAATTTCCTGCCCAGGAAGTAGTGTCTTATCTATTTAAGGTGATCACTACCACGATGAATCTTAATTCAAGCACGGGATATTACTCTCCACAAGTTTAAGCTTGTGAGATGCATAAACAATAGGTCTATGCTCCATTATTATTACTCTCCAATCCTGGCAGAAACTTACTCATTAAACTCACTCTCGAGCTTACAATCATGACTCAGGAGTGAGGATCCACCCGTCCTTATTAACTCCCCGGAAATGAAGTTACCAACGTAACCTTATCTCTAAGAAATGCCTCATCTCCTTCGTCCGAACCTACCAAACCTCTCGAGACCCCATAATCTCGCTCCTAAGGGATCTAATCTCTTATAGAGTTAACCCATAACTTATTCGTGGTCAACTCCCTACCGCTTTCCTAAACTAACACCGCCTACCCTCAGGGTCTTACATCCTAAAAATCCTAAGGTCTATTTATATATATCCTACCTAAATCGTAAGCATATAATACCAAAGACATCCCTAGTTCCCAAGACCTTACTCAACTTCTGACATTCGCTCGGGTTCATGCGTGGGACGTCTCACTGAAGCGAAATCCAGACAAGGAACCCTCCCGTTACACTACTACCTCGCATCGTCGGTCCTCGAGATATGATGGTCTAAAACACATGATCGGGATCGATAAATTTAACTTAAAATTCTACTAATAAGATTCTACTTCTAGACTTCACCTTAGCATTCTATACACGAAAATAAGAGAAAGGAAATATGGCATCTCTCCACTCCCAACGTCGTTAAGGTTCACGCGTGGAGCGTCCCACAAAAGCGGAATCCAAACAAGGAACCCCTCCTATGCATTACTGCTTAACTTTGTTGGTCGTGAAGATAAGTCATAACACCCACATACAATGCAAACAAGCAATAAAACACTCAGACCAGGTAACACATATGACACATATACATAAAAATATCATCACTCGCTTCATAACGAGTGAAGAAAAGATAGAACTTCCATACCACGGAAGTCATATAATTACCCTTCTATAATAGCGTAAATACTACTACAAGCTCAATATACACACCCGAGTCTATCGTAGACACAATATTACTAAATCTTATCCTAAGGAATATACACTACCCACCTATAAGGTAGAATTCCCTCCACAATTTGCCAAGCACTCCGGGTCAATACTAATGGTTCTCAGACTCCATATTCGAGCCTTACACATACCAACATTATCTCCCCAACTCCCCAACCAGGCATTTTACTCTTGCCCTTGCTCTCCACTCAACGAAATTTAAAATGAGTGGTTCTACACTCCACATCATAACCGTTATTCCGACTCTGGCTAAAAATAATTGCCCATGCAGTCCCTCTTACTTTCTCAGTAAAAGAGGACACGCTCTTGGCCTCCTCTTCCTCAGTTCAATGAAACCTCCCCAGGTGGGTGTCCACCAATGGGGTTTCACGATTCTTACTCCATCAGAAGTGTTAACAACACCTATTTTGGAGCCTATCACTTCATGGTGCATGGTCTCGACTCCCTAACCGTACAACACCTTATTCGCTATTGGTCTTTAACCGAACGTCTTGTGAACATTCGGGAATCCACCTTCTCCTTAGTCTAGTTATCCCCGAGAAACTCGCCATTGCAAGTATCCACCGGGCTTCTCTATGGGTCAAACTTCTGGCACCCACGAATATAGTGACCACATTTTCATCACCACAACACTTCTTCTATGGGTGAAGGATTTTACTCCATTCTACTACAGGGCACTTCTCCACTTCAATATAACATCGCGTGAATTCTCAAGTTTAGTACCACTTCCTACTTCTAGCGGTACTTGGGAAACTACATCAACTGAAATTTGCAGTCGTAATAGCAAGACAAGAAAGTGCTACAAAAAGGGAGCGACCTCTAAAGCGGTCCCCCTCCCCGACCAGAACTTACAGTTCTCCACACACCTTCCCATAATGCCCTTCTTCTATCGACCTATTATTCTCACACGAATACGCAAAAGATTTTATAGATTCTACCTCATGGTAGAAGAACGAGATCTCACAAGAGAAATCAACGATCTTAATCCTAAGGCTTTACATCAAATCAAGAGCAACGCTAAAAACTTAAGGCATCCACACAGATTCCTAAGGACTCTAGAACCTGATGCTCTGATACCATCTGTCACAACCCGCTCACCAAAATAAGGGGTGGCCAGCCCAATACTCCAATATAATGGAATCATGGATGGAATCATTCTCAGCATCATAACAAAAATATAGAGTATCTAGGATAACCACCCAATATTTCAGAAAACGGGTTGCCAAAAATTTTGATTTGAAAGTAAATAAATGAAAACAAACAACCCAATTCCTGAAAGATAAGGGAAACCCCAAGACATATATAAATAATACAACAAGAATACGATAAAAAGACCGAATAGGTAACCGGTCACTAACTGATACACCAATAATACGCAAGTACAATAAGTTACTTATTACATTACATTAGACATTTACAAAAGCTTGGGCCTCTCGCCTGAATAAAAGACTTGATCTTAACTAGAATAAAAAGTGAAAACGTCTATACCAAATGTATCCCGTAATACACGCAATGCATCACGGCTCGTCGAAAACATCGGAATCGGAATTCAAATCAGGCATCCTTGCGGCGGAGTACCTGAGCAGAGACAAGATGAATATGCAACAAGAAAAGTAACCAGGTCAGGGTCCGGTTCTATATGATTACCAGATGAATAAAGAGTATGACAGTTATGTATAATAAATCGTGAAGAAAGAGAAATAAGAAGCAACCTATACAATTTAAAACATAAGCTAAGCAGGAACAAAAATAAGAGGCATTAAACTAAAGACTTCACCAAAGGTGCCAATTATTTCATATATCTTTTCCTTAGCAGGAAGTATATATATATATAATCAAAATCTTTTACTCTTTAAGGAGATTTTATCTCAATTTTACCTTTTGTAAAAATCCTTTCCTTATCAGGAAAATAATCATTTTCAAATGCTATTTGTGGCATTTACATTTGCTCTATGTGGCACTCCATCATGCTCTTATGGCATATCAAATACATCAAGTCCCACTTGATTATGAACTGTTATAATTATATACATATAACGAATTCTAAGACCGCCCGTCCGGGTTTCCCCACTGTGCGCGCCCCTAAATGACCATCATCTTCCAGGGCCTATCATTAGACAACCTGGGCACCTATATCGCAAGACGTCGGGAAGCGGCCATGAGCCTGCGGGGTAGTCAAGACCACACCCGGAATCTCCTACCCATCGCAGAAAAATATACAACAATAAGCGCTCCCATTGGCTAGGACTATATCCACCCTGCATTCATTAGCCAGGGGGCTTCACCTCGCGTGCGGACTTCCCTTATGATTTCATTTAGAGAGGTGTGTTTAAGCCATTTTATTTATCATATCGAAAATCAAGTAAACCATTATTTATCGGTTTCATGATTAAGTAAATTATCATTTACAAATATCAATACCATTTCCATTTCATTTCCATCCCACGTATATGTTTCGTTTTATTCGAAACCCTTTCTATTTATTTTGTAAATAATCTAACTTACCATCCATAGTCATACGATAGCTTATATCAACACTACAACCTCAAAGGAGTAAATAAACTCTTCATCATCTCCAAGCATTCTAGGAGGTTATTTTAGAACCCCAAGGTTATCATCTTTCGAAGGAATGAAATGACTTTCAATTTATTCTCCAAACTCACCTTTATGGCGTTATTATGAACCACCAAGGTTAACATAGTTCAATCGAACTTTTAAAATCTCCCAACATTCTTTTGGGGTGGTAATATAAATCATCAAAACTAGTATAGCTTAATTAAGCTCCTAAGGTCTCCCGAACATAACACTACATCTCCTAGTTTTATAATAATTAACTAGAAGAAAAGAATGCCTTATCATTAATAGGCCTAACCCCGTAAAAATCCCCACATAACCCATTCCTAATGTAGGGTAGACATCTAACTCATCTCACACTCTAGGACTCTAAGTTTACTTCATTCAAGAAGGTTCCTAGTCCCTATATTTAAAGAAAAGGATTGAAATTGAGTTATAAAATTAACTCAAAAACAGCAGGAAAACGAATCGATTCGCCCAAGGGCCGAATCGATTCGCCCAGAAAGCGAATCGGTTCGGACTACTTAAACCAACATTCTGCAATTGGCCGAATCGATTCGGTCTTAACCCGAATCGATTCGGGTTATGCAGACCTACCAATTTCCCTTAGCGAATCGATTCGCCCAAGGGGCCGAATCGATTCGGACCTGCAAATCTGCCAAAAAATGGCTACGAAGGGTTATGAACCCTAAATCCTCCAAACTTCAAATCTCTTCCTTTTCATACACATCCAACAACAAAAATCTACCCCAAACTAATCTACATGATTATTAACCAACAAAACCCACAATTTCTTCAACATAAATCAAGACTAGGGTTTAAATCCCACAAATTATACATTTAAGCCATAAATGTAAATACACAACTATCATACAATTTATGCATCTTAAATCACATATTAGCAAGTAGAAAACTTTCCTTGATGTAGGGAATATCAGATTTCTTTGAGTAGGAGCATCAATCCATCTTCAATCTTCATTTTCTCTTCTTTCTCCATTCTTTCTCTTCCTCTTTCTTTCTCTCCTTTCTCTCTATGTTCAAGACATAAAATGGGGAAAAAAAATAAGGGATTTTGGATACTAAAATCGTGGCTTAAGTTAAAACTCCCAACTCAAATGGTTAATACCACATTAAAATGACTCCCAAATACGCGTATAAGCTAAAACCAGGTAAAAGTGCCCGGAACACAAAAATACAACATGGCACTTATTTTGACTGTCTCGCACCTTCCGAGACTAACTACACCCTCTAAACTGGCATCCGGAAATTTTATAAATTATTTCGAGTTCCAAAATCATTTAAACTAAAAGGCCATTTAAAATACATGACACTACAGACATGCAACCTGATGTTATTTACTTTCACATGCAGTAAATATGCATCAATCTAGTAAATATTAACTTTCAATTTATTAAATTAATAATTACTCCAGTCCCCACATTTTATATAATTACCTTATGCGGTAAAATCAGTATAAAATGAGCCTCCCAGAATCGAGGGTTGTTACACCATTAAATTATATCACATGTATAATTTAAATTTTAACCAAATTAATTCATTTTGAATTCTTTAAAAATACGGGTTGTTACATGGGTGAGGAAGGATTTCCAGAAGCACCATCCACTAGAGTTTTAGGGTAGTCCCAATATGATCATTGAATGTTAGTAAAAGAAGTACATTCAACACCACCTTCGTATGGTTGAGTGCAGTGACACTCAAAAGCAGATGTTGGCCATGTTTAAGCTTGTGAGAGTAGCTTTACAGTGGTGGGAGTCTATTACCACTTCTGAGGATAGAGATGATATGCTTATTAATGAGTTTTGGGTGAAGTTTGACCGCAAGTTCTTCCCATCGGCTGTCAAGATGGAGATGGAGAGGGAGTTTAATGAGGTGGTTCAGGGTGACCGTTGGTAGTAGAGTATGAGGAGGATATTACCCGTCTGACTAACTTTATGACCGTTCTATAGCAGAGTATGAGGTGCCCAGTAGGTGTAGTTACCTCCTGCAGAACCAACTCCACCAGCCCCATAACTGTAAGGGAAGTTACAGTATGGACGTGTCTATAATGTCTGGGATCCAATCATACCATAAGCATCGAGCAGTTGAGGGTACGTTTCCTATCCATGGGCATAATGGTAGGATTTTATTGGATACGGGAGCATCACACTCATTTATAGCTATCGTATTTTCATATAGTCGATCTATTAGAGACATCCGATAGTCTCCTTATGTGTGTATGGTCACCTTTGCGCAGAGGGGGCACTTATAAACTCAATTTTTAGGGGTGTACATATTGATAGTTGGAGACTATGTTTAGTCCCCTACCTTCTAGTTTTAGATATATATAGTTGTGATGTCATATTGGGCATGGATTGGTTGGCACGATACAGGGTGATGGTGGACTAGCTCGGGAGGACCATTGTGTTTTCTATTCTAAGACAAGATATGTTCCTGGTGGCGATGCCTCTTCCTCAGGGAGGGTCGAGCATACACCTATACTATATTGAGGAGGAGACATTACAGTAGGTGGTTTTCTCTTTGGATTCGATTCCAGTGGTGAGGGAGTTCGAGGATGTGTTCTAGGAGATACTTGAGTTGCCACCAAGGCGAGATATTGAGTTCTTTATTGACTTAGCACCGTATATGAGGTCGATCGCCCGAGCGCCTTATCGCATGTCTCCTTCACAGATTCGAGAGTTGAGGGAGATGATTTGATAGATTTTCGAGAAGGGTTTCATTTTATGGAGTACATTACTGTGGGGTTCAATGGTGTTATTCATCAAGAAGAAGTATGGGTCTCTTCACCTGAGTATTGATTACAGGGAGCTGAACAAGTTCACAATTCAGAATAAGTATCCGTTCCCTCGGATGGATGACATGTTTAACCAACTAAGAGGAGCAGCGTAATTCTCTAAGATAGATGTAAGATTGGGAAATCATCAGTTATGCATTATAGAGGATGACTGCGACACCCCGCCTAATAAAATACCGGGTGATCAGTCCTATACCAAATTAAAATAGGAATCCCAATTGGTTTATACTTAGCATCACTGATGGAAACCTTTTTAAAACTTACTAACCACCTAGTATTCCAAAAGTTGGTGCCAAATTTTTAACTTTTTAATTAACAAAACAATACATGCGGAATTATATATAAACCATTCACACAACTGAATGAAAATAAACTGAATCATTAATTAAACAATTTGCCGAATAACCATCGGACACTAAAGCGAATAATCCAATACAAACATTCAACACTTGAATAATTACATCTGAAAATTGTACCGAGAAGTCTGGGCGACAAGCCCTAAATAAAACTGAAACTGATAAATGATTCCTACTGTAGGAATGAATGAACGATGCTTCTAATCCAAACTCCTGCTAGCATCCACATATGCTGAAGTTCCGTGTCCCTTGAATAGAATATCAGTCCTGGTGTCCTTGTGGATAGACACATAAAAGGTTTTAAAAATAGTTTTATAGCAAGGTTTAGAACCCAAAATATTTTGAAAATATTTAGCAAGTGAATTAACTTCAGTAATTTAAAATGCATGAATGCGCTTCATATTTAAGTTAGTGTCGCACTCTCTTGTGGATATTCTCACCCCTCCACTATTGTGCACACCTAATGGTTACCTTAACCCCACCTAGTTGTACTACCCCGTCTAACTAGTACTAGTATAACCTTCCCTTGCCATACTACTCTAACCCGAGCATAATTATTCATGAATTATAAGTTGTCTCCCCAATTAACTTAATTAATTCCTTCTTAAATAATAGCATATAACTGTGTCACAAGTTATATAAAGTAAATACATCACACACTATATTATTACCCGCATATAATATTTAATACCATTATATACGTACCTTTACTAAAACATTCACACATATATGATACGTATATCCATCCCTCTGAGTATACCCTCGCCGGATGATTCCCTCTAAAGTGCTATCTCACTAGGTGTGCTCACTTAACCTAGTTACCCAAGTTAAAATCGCTCACCAACGTGGCCCAAAATATAAACGTAGTGGAGGCGGTCATATTCCTTCCTTGAAAGTGAGATAAGCCCCTCACCCACAAACCGGACGCTATGACCTGGGGATATACTCACCCTACTCCTTACACTAGGGGATTCACCCACATCTAGCACCAGAGTATATAAATTAAATAAATATCTAGTCACTCATATTTAATAGCACACACAATACACACACACACACACACACACACACACATATATATATATATACTATCACTACACCGTATATATATATATAAAATAAACCCGACTTCACCGTGTACTCACAACCCGTAACACTAGCCTGTAATTTCCTGAGTCTCTGGCCTGACTCAAATAAATAAATTTTCTCACTTATTAAATTATCATTATCCCGAGTCTGTTGTCCGGCTCTAATATATTTAATTCACACCTCAATTAATATATTATTTTCCCCGAGTCTATGGTCCGACTCTCATTTAATTAATTTTCGCAATAATTAATTAATACCAATCCGAGTCTGTGGTCTAACTCTCATTTAATTAATTTACACATTAATTAATTAATATTAAGCTGAGTCTATGGTCCGACTCTCATTTAATTAATTTCCAAATTAATTAATTAATACCAATCCAAGTATGTGGTCTGACTCTCATTTAATTAATTTACACATTAATTAATTAATACTAAGCTGAGTTTGTGGTCCGACTCTCATTTAATTAATTTACACATTAATTAATTAATACCAATTCGAGTCTGTGGTCTGACTCTCATTTAACTAATTTATACATTAGTTAATTAAAACTAAGTTAAGTCTGTGGTCCGACTCTCATTTAATTAATTTACACATTAATTAATTAATACCAATCCGAGTCTGTGGTCTCACTCTCATTTAATTAATTTACACATTAATTAATTAATATTAAGCTGAGTTTGTGGTTCGACTCTCATTTAATTAATTTACTCATTAATTAATTAATATCAATCCGAGTCCGTGGTGTGACTCTCATTTAATTAATTTACACATTAATTAATTAATACTAAGCAGAGTCTGTGGTCCAACTCTCATTTAATTAATTTAGACATTAATTAATTAATACCAATCCGAGTTTGTGGTGTGACTCTCATTTAATTAATTTACACACTAATTAATTAATACTAAGCTGAGTCTGTGGTTCGACTCTCATTTAATTAATTTACACATTAATTAATTAATACCAATCCGAGTATGTGGTCCGACTCTCAGTTAATTAATTTACACATTAATTAATTTAATACGTTCTCGAGTCTACAGTCCGACTCTAATTTAATTAATCTCACATTAATTAATTTAATACTTTCCCGAGTCTACAGTCCGACTCTAATTTAATTAATCTTCCATTAATTAATTTAATACTTTCCCAAAATTGCGTCTTATTTAAATTTACTATTTGGCAGTTTCTCTGACTCCAATAAATCAGTAAACTCAAAACTAGACTCTAAGAAAATTCCCCAAAACTCCTTCTGTCGCTCGAACCAGATGACATGTCGTTCGAACCACTTAGCGCGAGATCCCCATCTCTTTTGATCCACTTCCATATGTCGTTCGAACCACTTCGTGCGAGATCCCCGTCTCGTTTGAACCACTTCGCGCGAAACCCACTGTTTCATCTTCTTCACCAAATTCAAGCGTTTTTTTACCATTTTTGGACCTAAAAACCTCTAAGCTTCAACATCCAACACCTCATCATCAATACCCATCAACACCTAATGGATTATAAATCATTCCCAATATCCTAGGATCATTAATTTGTCATTAACCATCATAATTATTTAAAATCCCCAAATTAATTCATATGAGCCCTAGTTTCCAAACTTTCATTTAAATAACCTAATCAACCCAGATTTGTTCATCAATATAATAATCCAATTCCGTGATTAATCCTCTACATTCTAGAATCATAAACACAATAAATCTCACCCTTAATCCCATTAAGGAATATCAATTTCCATAAAAGCCAAAATTTAATTTTTGGTTACACACCCAAAACAAATTTTCATATACACATACTATGATATGACTTGATTATCATCAATTTAGGGATCACAACAGTTAACCACTTGCTTGGAATTGTTCGTAGCGTATGATCCGTTGGTGTAGTCCCTTAATTTGGCTCCAATAATCCGCAATTGGCTCTTGATTTGCTTTCCCCCAATTTCTCTCTCAAGCCCTAGGCTTAGAATTTGTGTTTACTACCATTTAACACTTCCCCAAATTAGGTTAAAACCCTTAATCCCGTTTTTGGCCACATGGACCTAATTAGAATAGCCCAAATCACCCCGTGTGGGCCCAACTATGGCCAAAAATACCCCGAGACCCAATTACTACCCCCATATGCTCTTTTCTGACTATCTCGACCCATACGGACTCAACCACGCACTCAGAATTGCCATCTAAAATACTTTTTGACATTTCCAAATTTCAACCTCAAAATGTGACACACGAGATTTCGAACCATTAAACTTAAAAGTCGCCAATTATATATAATTCGGCTCACTCGGTTAAATTCTCCAACTCATGAATTTAAGCTTCTCCAGTTTAAATATTTTTATAACTCCCAAAATAATTAAATATTTAATCCTCAAAATTATGGGTGTTACAAGGACGTTCCTAAGACTATTTTCCTGACGTGGAAGGGATCGTCGAGGTCGGGGTGATGCCATTTGGGCTAACCAATACGCCAGGAGTGCTCATGGATCTTATGAATTAGGTATTCAGAGAGTTCCTTGATCAGTTTGTGATAGTATTCATAGATGATATTCCGGTTTACTCTCATTCGGAGGATACGCACGTAGAGCATCTCCGTATGGTTCTGCAGACATTATGAGACCATTAATTATAGCCATGTTTGAGAAGTGTGTATTTTGGTTGTAGGAGGTACAATTTCTAGGTAATATTGTGTTCGAAAATGGCATTTTTGTTGATCTAAGTAAGGTATTAGCGGTGAGGGAATGGTGATAACCCACGACATCGGTTGAGATTCACAGTTTTTTAGGATTAGCGGATACTATCATCATTTTATTAAGGGCTTCTCGGAGATTATGGGGCCATTGATGAACTTGACTCACAAAAGGGTGTTGTTTTTTTGGGATGTCCACTGTCAGTTAGCTTTCAATGAGCTAAAGGACAAGTTGACTTCAGTGCTTGTACTGCATTGCCTGGGGGAGGAGTGGAGTACCATGTTTATACAAATGCATCCATATAGGGATTTGGAGACGTACTATAGCAGAAGGATAGGGCTATAGCTTGCATATCATAAGCTTAAGCCCCACGAGAAGAACTACCTCACACATAACCTTAAGTTAGCAATGGTTATGTTTTCCTTGAGGATTTGCAGACCATATCTTGTGGGGAAGAAATTTAGCTTATTCATGGACCATGAATCACTTCAGTACATGTTCACGTAGAAGGATTTGAATATGAGGCAGAAGAGACGGTTAGAGTTCGTGAAGGATTAGCATGAATTACCATGATAATACTATTAGGGGAAGAAGAGAAAGCTATAAAGGCTAAATTGGGAGAGAATTCAAGGGGGGATTCGAGCACTCAACCGTAGATTCATCATCTACAACGTATTTTTAGACTCTACGAACCATTTAAGGCAAGTAATTGACTTGCACTAATCGTATTTTCAAAACATTTCGAGTCATATTATAGTAGGTGTTGACCTAAATAATTTTTGGAGGGAATCTGATATGTAAAAAGTCATTAAACTGAAATTGTATGATGAATTTAATGAAGTTGAATCATCAATAGTGGTGTAGGCCATATAATCTTGCCAAGAAATAAGATTCATATTAATAGGTAGGTATTTAATATGATTGTTGGGAATTTTGAAATATAATTTGGGATTGTGAATTAATATCCTTAATATGAACCCAAATTTTGAATTAAAGTGAAGGAAATTGGTGATTTATCGATATTGAATGATTAGGTGTTGTTAAGATTAGTTTAGAAACCATTCCTAGATCTTACGTTAATGGAGTATTAGGGTCATATTCATGGGTTTAGAGTAGCAATATGGAGAATAAACCCGAGTGCCACTATCTAGTACATCAAACCGGTCTTGGGTACAACCGAACCGGTTCGAATGTCTGGGAAATTCGGGTTGGGCCAGTTTTGTGCATGGGTTTAAGTCATGGGATTTTAATTCCACAAAAAGGAAGAAATATTTATTTGGATAATGCAGTGTGGTTATATTACCTAGGAAAAGTGAGAAATTAAAGTTTAGGTCCTTAAATTAATTAGAGAATTAATTGTCGAGTATTTTTATAAAGAAATTGAGTGGTATTAATTCGATTATAATTGTATATGGGCTGGTTGGGAAGTCCGAGAAAATTAGCAGGGCGAAACTATTTTATTAAAATTATAGTTGAGAATTAAAAGAGAATTATGAGTCGAGAATGTAGGCTCAAGATAGTAGGCGAGTGCTTTGGGCGATAGGCACAGTTTAGCCGAATTTGTTTTTTATATATATATATATATATATCTGTGTGTGTGTGTGTGTGTGTGTGTGTGTTTATTTTATAAATATCGGTGTGTATGATGTTTAGGTGAAGCATACCCCTCTAGTGCTATAATGGGAGATTGCGCGATGCAGGTGAATCCCCTGGCTAGTGAATGCAAGGTTAGTATAGTCCCCAGGTCATCGCATCGTGTGTGTGTGTGTATATATATATATATATATGTGTGTGTGTGTGTGTGTGTGTGTGTGTGTGTGTGTGTGTGTGTGTTTATTTTATAAATATCAGTGTGTATGATATTTAGGAGAAGCATACCCCTCTAGTGCTATAATGGGAGGTTGCGTGTTGCAGGTGAATCCCCTGGCTAGTGAATGCAGGGTGAGTATAGTCCCTATATGACAACGTGTATTTTATTGTGTGACTTATTTTCGAGGTGATATGATTTGGGTATGGTTCGGTCTCATTGTCGAAGGACTATGACTGCCTCTAATATTTTTGCAATATTTTACCAAGTTCGGTGTGAGTTAATCCAACTTATGGTAACCGGTTAGAGTGAGCATACCTAGGATATGATAGCATTTTAGAGAAAAGCATTCGTGAGTTCTTACTCTGAGGGATATCATCCAGTGAGTTATTGCTCTGAGGGATGGCATACATTGAATTATTACTCTAAGAGATGGTTATTATACGCGACACATGTGTGATTGTTGTAGTATACTATTACGTATATAATCGAATAGGTAATTAAATGCAGGTTAAAAATATAAAGTGTGAATGTATTACATATATAACGAGTGTGGATGTTATATTATCAATTAATGCTTAAATAATTAATTAAGATAACGAGCAGAATACGATATGGAGCAACAATAGAAAGTACTTAGGTTAGAGTAGCATGATAGAAAGATTTGCAACATGGCTAGTTAAGTAGGGTATCATAACTAGACTGGTTAATGTGTAAGCACTAGGTATGAATAATAGTATAGAGGTGAGGGGCATCTCATGAGAGTGCGACACGAGCTTAAATATGAAAAGTGTTCGTGCATAATTAATTACTGCATCTTAATTACTTGCAAATGTTTTTCAAAAAAGGTTTGGGGTCTGACCCGTGTCAAAAATATTTCCAAAACCTTTTAGGTGTCCATCCACATGAATGCCATGCATGGTGATTCATTCTAGGAATGTGTGGCTGCAGCACTTGTTGAGGCATGAAGGACTTGAGTAAACGCTTCAGTTATTTCATTCCTACTCTAAAATTCATATTCAGTTGTTTTAATTGGGCATGTTTCCCTTGTAGTTCAGACTCTTGGCGTAATTTATTTCTTTTTAGTTTTAGACTTTGTAATTAGATTTATTTCATTTTCATTGGATTTATGACGTGGATTGTGGATTTGAATATGATGGTTTATTCAGCATTTATTTAATCCTGTGATGTTCTAGACTTCAGTTATTGTGTGGATGGTTTATATTATTTTTATTTCCGCATTTTGTTACGGGTGTTGTTGTTTAATAAAAAGATAAAATTTGACACTAACTTTTTTTTCCATAGGTGGTTAATAATTTAGAAAGATTTTAACAATGATGCTAAGAAAAACCAAATGAGATTCCTGTTTATTTTAGTAAAAGACTGATCACTCGTGACTAAAATAGGCAGGGTGTCACATCATTAGTTGTCGATCTCAAGGATTTTAATTTTTTATTGCTAGTCCTATTCATACAAATACAACCTATCACAATTTGGTGTAATTCCCACCCACGTTCAAAATTATAAGATGACTAACGACTGTAGCTATTCAGTTATGGGACTGTTAACAAAACAAAAAGAACACCATATGATCGGTTCCCATTTTTTCTATCTCATGCAGGACTCTAACCATAATATATATTATTTTATTGGCCAAAAACAAATTAATCATTTACATTTAGAAGAAAACCTTAATAAAACAATAATAATTTTTTAAGTCGTGGACCACATTTTGAGTTTATGAATTATATAAAAAAAATTCCAACATCAAAACCCAAAAAAGTAAAAAAAAATGAAATAAACATGACGTATTTGTCTTCAAATGTCCTTTTCAGAATGGATATCATTACAAAACCTGATACAAATTAAAAGATTAACTACTTGAGCTCAAATGTTTAAAACACAAAAGTTAAAAATACCCTTGTTTAAATGACCTTATCTATTACGACAACATTTTTTTCCGATCTTGAAAGAGGTTGAGTCAATATTTATGGCTGTAGAAAACAAAAGTAAATTTCTCGGAGAGAAAAATAATTGAAGCATGAAGGGTTGAACAAATAACATGTCTATAGTCATTCCATCTAAGTGACATTCGTTTTAAAATATGGATTCTTCAATGTTATTCCAATCCTTCTAAAAAACGTATTTAAATTTGGAGACTCACTTTCAAAGTGGGTTATGATGACTCTCTCACATGATTTGTTAAAATATTAAAATAGTCAATAAGTAGTTGTAATGGGTTTCAATGTTTTAAATGCCTCAACCAATCAGGTGAGAGGGTAACCATGACACACTTTGAGAGCAGATTTCCAAATTGAAACTAAAAAAAAACTCAGGGCCTTGGAGAGTGGATGCCCTAGATAAGGGCCTAAGCTACCTTGCTTTATGGCTGACCCTGATTTTGCCTGAAAATCAAATGACTATTATTTTAATTTTCAACCAATAAGGGGGAGATAAAAGTTCATATTTTTAGTTATATATAAGATAACTCAATTTGTTTTTATAATTTTTGTCTCTGTCTATGAAAAAAAAAATATCGTGAGTACTAAAAGCAATACACTAAATTGAAAAACTATCCAGTGATAATACGAATATGTAAAATGGTGAGGAATATGATAAACAAACAATCAATTTTACAGAACAATCGCTCTGCAATGGTGGGTAGAAATCCACAAAATCTATATCAGTATTTGTAAGCATTCTTTAACTTTGGAAAATGCTACCTCGTCTATAAAGTTGATACGAATCTCATTTCTTCATATCAATTGATATGAACAAATGAAGTTCGTATAAAATATAAATAATTTTTTTGTTATTTACTTGGGTCCATATGAACTACACTAGTTCATGAGAATTGTCAAAACTAATGTAATTCGTATAAACTTTCAACACATATTTAAGCCTAACCACTTGCCTATTACCACTATTAGAGTTTACTACCATGAAAAGTAAGTTCGATGTTTTGATTTGTAGATTCACCCATTAAGACCGTGGACCACTGTGGATGATCTTAAACAAATCACTTAAAAAGGATGATAATAAAAAAAAATATATTGGTACAAAGTCTATTCATGATATATTTTTACCAAAAATAAAAATCATCATTGAAAACTATAATTAATTGTAAATTTTTTTGGCTTTTTTATCAATACTAATGTCGTTAAAAATAAAAACACTGGTGACTTGTTCGGAGGGCTAAAAATTGTCATCATAAAACTAATGACCAATATCGTCAATCAAAAAGTGTCGTTTGTGGAAATTTTCATATTTTAAAAATTAAATTTGAAAATAAGGTTGATTAAACTTAGGACCCCTGAACTTTACCCCCTTACACTTTCCCACCCCAACTTTCTGTTTCTTCAGATCACCCCCTGAATTTCTAACACAACTATAAATAACCCCCTCACATCCAAGTCCATTAGTTTTTGGCGGGAAAAGTTAGACATGTGCGTAGCATGTGACTTCTTAAGGGTTAATTTGGTCATTTTGACACTTTTTAAACCCTTTCATCTCTCTCTCTCTCTCTGTCCCCCCCCCCCCCCACCCAACCATGGCAGTCCACTCTTCACCCACCCGTGCCCTTCTACCCTACCACACGCCCAGTGGCGGAGCCAGGATTTGCAGTTAGTGGGTGCGAAATTGTTTGATGTATCCCGGGAGTTCGGGGGCGGGAGCCCCCGAGGCGATTTTTTTTGAGTTATTTGTACTATTTTGGGCATTAATCTAGTATTAAAATAGGATAGTTATTACAATGCAACTTTCCTAGACTTCATTTTCTGAAAAAATTGAATGATATGTTCAGTGTCAATATCATCCAACACGTCTCTTTCGATATATTAATCAAACATATATAATCTAACTTAAACAAGTTATTTAAAATTAATAGAATTAATGGAAAATGATTAATCTAACATAAAAATCAGAATTAATCTAACATAAAATTTGTTGGAAAAAGATTAACCCATTGATGTTGAAATTTATTATTGAATTTATTTAATAAATTAATTCAGTAAAATTTTAATCACTTTGTATGATTAATCATTTTGTAAATTTCAGTAATAATTTCAGTAATAAAATCAATGTAATGGAGGAGAAAATTTTCAATAATAATTTTTATCTTGAACTAGGGTTCGTAATAATTTTTAGTAATAATTTCAGTAAACTAGGGCCGTTAGGGCCGTTCACATTCAGGAATTTTTTATCTTGAACCCGTTAATGTGTTGTAGACTAACAAATATGTAAATGGAGGAGAGAAATGAGACTTACCTTTTGTTTTGTTCTTGAATAGAGAGAGAAGACAAAACTTTGGTTGGGTTGAAAAACTAGAGTCGACTTCTGTTGTATATATATTGACTTAAGTTTCAAAAATTACCAATTTTAATCTTAATATTTAAGTTATTACACACATGTATAAAAAAAAAAAAAAAAAACGAAATCCAGTTCATGCGTCCGCACCCTCTCGGGTGTGTGTGGCTCCACCCATGCACACGCCCACTTCTACACTACCAACCCCCCAACCTCCATGTTACCACCAGCGCCCCCTGTGCTACCCCCGCCCCCCATCCCCAGCTCAGCATCACCCCCGCCCCACTCCTGCCCCCTGCTACCACGACGCATCTGCCCAGCAACCCCCCTCACCTTCCTCTCTTCCATTTCTCTTTACACACACATACAATTTTAAAGATTATATCTGGGCAAGATTTGAAATTTCTTTTGTTATATTTGTAATGGCTGGATCTAGATCTGCTAGTTTTATTTGGATCTAGGTTTGAATGTTTTTTTATATACTTTTCAGATTTTTTTTATATTTTTCAGTTTTGTATTTGATTTTTTTTTAAATAATCTCTATAAAAAAATTCAGTTCTGAATGTATGTTTTGGGATGAAAAAGTTTTTGTTGGAAATATTTTTTTCTGTAAATATGTTTTATTTTTCTGAATATATTTTTAATTTTCCATCTTTCGTAAAAGTTTTTTTGGTTTTCATCTTTAATTCTCCCTAGATTTTTTTTATCATTTTCAAATTCATTTATTCTTTTTTTCCTGATATTTGGTTATTGTTTTTAATATATTAGAAAATAGTTTTTTTATCTTAAATTCTTTTTTTTTCTTAAAAATTGTTTTTATTTCATGGGAAAATATTTTTTACGGGGTGAAAGCATATTTATTTTTGGAAATTGTTTATTTTTAGTTTTCTGTAATTTTTTGTATCATTTCCAAATTCGTTTATTCTTTTTTTCTTTGTCATAGTTGGTTTAGGTTTTTTACATATTAGAAAATGGTTTTTATCTTAATTTCATTTTTTCTTGAAAATCATTTTTATTTTGTTGGTAATTATTTTTTCGGGGGTGCAAACAAATTTATTTCTCGAAATTCTTTATGTTTTTAGAATTTTAATTTCTAGAAATTATTTCTTCTATTATTTTTAGAGTTTTTATGTTTTTTGAAATTTTATTATTTTTTCTAATTTATTAATTAAGTTTCTTTTTAACAAGCTTTTTTCCATTTTTTCCTGATCTTAATATATTTTTTTACAATTTTTCATATTTTTAATTTTATTTATGTTTCAATGTATATTTCTGTAATTTAAAATTGTTTTAGATGTTAGATTTTAAATTATTGTTGTAGTAATTTTCAGAAATTTCAAATATGTATTCATAAATTCCACATGTTTCAAAAATTTTGTAAAATTTTTTCTAGGATTTTTGACATTTTTAGTGTTGTCTTAATTTTGGAACGTTTTTTTTTTATTATTTTTAGATTTTATTTAAAAAATAATTTGTGAGGACGAAAATGTCCTCACTTTCAGTCATTTGCCACACACATGTCTAACTTTTCACGCCAAAAACTAATGGAGTTGGACGACAGGAGGTTATTTGTAGTCGTGTTGGAAGTTCACGACTACAAATAATAGATTTAGCAATGAAAGGTTCTAAGTACCGAAAAGAGAAAATAGGTTATCAAAATATAAAATGGAAGGATTTAAAAGGGTCCAAAGAGATTGAATTTAGACAGAAGTTCTTGCTAAACACAAAATGAAATTGGAACGACAAGGTTAACAACATTTGGTCAAGGACAAAGAATGATATCGAGAAAATAGGTAAGCAAGTTTTAGGGAGACTATAAAGGAAAAATATTCATTAAAAAAACACCTGGTGGTGAAATGAGGAAGTGCAAAAGATAATACAAAAGAAGCTTTAAAGAGTGGCAAGAGAGTAAAAATCAAGAAGATTTAGAAAATTCTAAGAAGTCAAAAAGTGAAGTAAAAAATATTATTAAAAATGCGCAACAAAATGCACTAGACAGTCTTTATAATAATTTAGGTACCAAAGAAGATGAAAAGGAAATATATAAATTGGAAAAGAATATAGGTAGAATGACAAGGGATATTGGCCCAGTTGAGTGCATTAAAGACATAAATCAAAATATATTAATTAACGATAAATAAATTCTAGATAGATGGGAAGAGTATTGTGACACACCGCCCAATAAAATATCGGGTGATCAGTCCTATATCAAATTCAAACAGGAACCTCATCTGGTTCATTCTTAGCATCACTGTCGAATTTTTTTTAAACTTACTAACCACCTAGTATTCAAAAGCTTATGTCAAAATTTTAATCTTTTTATCTAACTACAATAACCATATAAATATCAATACGAACCATTCACACAAAGCATGAATCTAAAGCAATACTGAATAAATCAATAAATGACCGTCCGAATAAAGCATCGGCGAAAAACCAACATCCAGTAATATAATCCAATAAAAAATTGCAACCAACACACAATTCGACTGAAATGAAAATAGCTAGGGTACCATGCTCGAAAGAAATACCAAGATGCATCCTACTATAGGAATGAAATGACTGAAGCGTCCATGTCCAAATTCTGCAACATCCACACCTATTGCAGCTACGCATCCCTGGAACAGATCTTCAAGTTTGACATCCCTGTGGCTGGATACCTAAAAGGTTTTGAAAATATTTTGCAAGTATGGGTCAAAGCCCAAAGTCCTTTTGAAAATATTTTGCAAGTGAATTGAAATGCAATAATTAAAATGTATGAATGCTCTTCATATTTAAGTTCATGTCTCACTCCCTTGAGATATATCTCACCCCTCCACTAAAGTGAACACCTAAAGATTTGTTCCTGACCCTCCTAGTTACACTGCCCCATCTAACTAGCCTTGTCATGAAACTCCTTGAACTTTATTCTAACTCGAGTAATTTGTATCTTGGATTCGTAAGTTATTTATCGCATTAACTTAATTAATCATTTTCTTAAAATCCATATAACATCCACTAGTTATATAAGTAATACAAATTCTCTTCATGTATTTAATTACCTATATATAATTATCTACTCCATTATATACGTAGAACTATATTCCACGATTATACAAATGTTGAACATAAGTAATACAAATTCTCTTCATGTATTTAATTACCCGTATATAATTATATACTCCATTATATATGTATAACTATATTCCACAATCACACATATGTTGAATATAATTAAAACCATCCTTCTGAGTAATACGTCATCGGATGCATTCTCTAAAGTGCTATCACCCCAGGCCTACTCAGTCCCACCTCGATTTCTGAGACGGCTAGCCACCGTCGAATCAGAACATAGAAATATAAACGTATTGTGAAGACAATCATCTCTATGCCCACCTCTATTTGGATGCTATGACCTGGGGATATACTCGCCCTACTCCTCAAGCTAGGGGATTCGCCCACATCGCGCAACCTCCCCTTATAGCACTAGAGCATATAATTCTAAATAAATACCTAGACACTAGTATTTATGTGAACACAATATATATATATATATATATATATCCCAGCTTTACCATGTATAATGTTCGTAACACTAGCCAACATATTTTCGAGTCTATGGTCAAACTCTAATTTAATTAATTTATCCATTAATTAATTTAATATCTCCCTGAGTCTACGGTCCGAATCTAATTTAGTTAATATGCCCTTTAATTAACTTAATATCTCCTCGAGTCTATGGTCCGACTCTAATTTAATTAATATGTCGATTAATTAACTTATTATTTCCCCGAGTCTATGATGCGACTCTATTTTAATTAATATACTAATTAATTAATTTAATATCTCCCTGGTGTCACACAACCAATGTACCCGGACTCGCTCACCTAGCCCGAATTTCCATTTCTTAGAACGTACTCAAAATTTCGTTATAAAGAGAACGCTCATAATTAAATCATATTTAACAATTTAGTATATCATCCTATAATAAATTATTCCAGCTATAAGCTTTAATTAATTACTCCCGCATTAAGTAATCTATTATCATGGCGTCACTCAACCAAAATATTCGGACACCCCTTTGGTCCATAATACAATATCCCCAATTAATTATTCAAAATTATCCTCAATAAATTTTGCACAGTTATTAATTTGAGGTTTTCAATTTACTCAATCTGCCTAGATTTTTAAAAAAGTCATTTTGGGAAATTTTGGGGCCGTTTGGGGAAAAACGTATTAGAGAACGAAAGTTAGAAAATGCCATTTTCTAAAGGGCAACGCTAAGAGAATTGCCATTAACAGCTTCTGTGAAGCTTTTTACCCATAATTTACACAGTAATTCTTACGAATCAAAACAACTCCCAATATCTTAATTCCTAATTTCTATCTCCAATTGATAATAAAGATATGAATACATACGATTGTTCCCCAACTAGCAATCAATAAATTTCTCTAATTGACTTATACTTTCTTCACAGCATAAAATTCATAAGCCCTTATCATAACAGTCCCAAAAATCAAAACCCGATTTGTATTATCCCAATCCAAAAATTATTTGTATAACACCTACTATGATATGAATGATTATATCACCAATTTACATTGAAGCAATTTAACCACTTGCCATATAAATTCGTAGAGTCTGAATCATTTGATGAAGTTGATAGGTTTAACACAAGCACTCAAATCTTCCTCCATATTGGCTCCCTAAAAGCTCCTCAGATTATCCCTTTTCTCCCACGTACAAATTTAGGTATTCTAAAATGAGTTATGGTTGCCCCCAACTCTCACTTTTAGGTTATAAAATGCTAATCTCGTCCAATATCGAAATATCTCTCATTTTAAAGTGTTTTCTCTACACGTCCAATAATTTAACATTTAAAACCGATGCACTCGCATCCCACAACGTCTCACTACTTTCAAAGTTTATTAAGGTCCAGGCGTAAAACATTTCGTAACTAATCTCAAAAGAACGTTTCCAATGAATTATTTCCTAGCATTGTCGATCATCAAAATCCATGTGTCCATAACACACACTAAGATAAACACACACTAAGATATCACAAATTTTGTCTCCCGACACAAATCAAATCACCTATGCCTATGTCTCTTAAGGCATTACATGATACGATGCTATCACTATCACTAAGTTCTCAGCGTATAAAAAACAATGAGCTAAATCTCTCCTCGCCACGGTAAACCTGATATTCCTGGAATAATATCCATAAAGGTTCCTACGCACCAGGATCCAATATTCCTAGACCACTGTACCCTCTCGAGTCTATTTAATGAATAATATATATGTGAGCTGGACCTTCTTTTAGGTGATTCATCGTAAAAGAATATGCATCCTGCCCTCGAACCGTGAATACGATAGTCTTGCTGTAACCACCCACCATCGCTTACCTATCGCTAACCATTCCGTATCAAGTAAAAATCTTACTCTCATAACACCTCTCAAAATGAGTTACCCTTGTAAAATACACCCTCTCAATGTTCACAAGTGCTCCCCTGTAGATAAAACTAAAGAGATCCCCGTTACTACGTGGTAAATATATATACCATAGTAACACTATGATACGTCCACTAAACTCATCTTCCACGAGACTATAGTGTTAGCAAGAATACTGTGACCACTCATATCACACAAAATTCCTCCCATCTATCTAAGGATAAAAACTCATACTTTTACTTGCCTACACATCGACGACCGAAATGGTCCCTAGACATAATATTCTCATCCAAACCGAACCAAAAACTTCCTAACTCTTGTCCCTCCTGGGCATCCCGCTCCTATCCCCTGACACACTGTGGACATAATCAATTATTCTGGTCCTACTTTCCACACATAAGACACTTCCTGTGTCAATCCCCTGTCTCTGTGCCCACTGTCCATATGGGGGTTGTCCTTATCGCGTACTAGGTAGATTTTACCCTGATTGCTACCCCAGTTGTCCCTTTGGCTTCGCTGGACCCATGGGACATGTTGCTAGCCTCGACGACCCTGATTGAATCCACTGTCACTCGATAGGAATTTCACTGATCTAAATCATATAAATGGGTTCCTTAACTGGGTATCCCCCCTTATGGTGCCTCACTTGCACTGCTAAATACGATCTTATCTTTCGATCAAATTCTCCACCTCTCTTCTCTTCCTTGTCACAGAAGTATATATCTCAAATCGTAACTACACGACCTTGATGACTATAGCACTAGTCATCCTAGTCGGATTTATCATACATGCTTGTATATCACCCGTGAGTCCATCATTAACTTACGGACCTTCTTGATTCCTCGTACCCCTTTGTTAGGTACCAAGTTCGCAAAATACGCCAGCTCTCCTTCATGACCGACCACTTTGCGGCCCCTTGATTTTCGAAACAAGTATTGAAATGTCCTTTGAGTCTCTAGTTAAATAGCTTATGAGAATATTATCAGTCAAAATGCACCCCAAATTCCTTAATTTCGATGGTATCTCTCCACGATTGTGGTGACTAACTCCTACCACTACAACACCTCCCCGTTGAGCCAAATATTTTGTCTGAAATTTAGTCTTGGGTGCTGCTCCATGCCACCCTACATAATATCCTTTGGGTCATCTCCTTCCATTGGATTATCACACCCTCTTCCACTCGAATCCTTGTAGATGGAACTTCCAAAAGGATCCTTTACAAATTTCCCCACCCCATGCTTACTACGATGGGTGAGTCTGAAATTTCACCACCGTTATCTACAACAGTGCTTTGGAAGACTATCGCTTTCGAGTGATTATTCTATCATCAATTTTCTGAACAACAACCATAATGACTCCTAACACGATCACCATTTCAAGAATACTCCAAGTCTTCTGCAGAGCCTCTCCTCCTGTAATCCTCTCACGGCCCTCGTTGGTCATCCCAAAGAACGTTTAGTGTACAAAGCCCAACCGAACTCGTATATAAATCACATCAACTATTTTTAATCACAGGAGAACGTAAATGCATGTACATAAAGGGATAAAATAATCCTACAATAAGGCTTTACATCGAAGAGTGCTACGCTGAAACTTAAAAGGCCGCACAGATCCTAAGGACACTAGAACCTGATGCTCTGATACCATCTGTGACGCCCCGCCCAATAAAATACCGGGTGATCAGTCCTATATCAAATTAAAATAGGAATCTCATCTGGTTCATTTTAAGCATCACTGTCAAAAACTTTTTAAAACTTACTAACCACCTAGTATTCAAAACCTGATGTCAAAATTTTAATCTTTTTATTTAACAATAACAACCATATAAATATCATTACGAACCATTCAGACAAACCATGAATCTAAAGCAATATTGAATAAATCAATAAATGATCGGCCGAATAAACCATTGGCAGAAAACAAACATCCAATAATATATTCCAACAAAGAATAGTAACGAGTACAAAATCCGACTGAAATGAAAATAGCTGGGGCAACAGGCCCGAAAGAAATACCAAGTTACATCCTACTCTAGGAATGAAATTACTGAAGCGTCTATGTCCAAATCCTGCAACATTCACACTTGTTGCAGCTACGCATCCCTGGAATAGATCTTCAAGTTTGACATCCCTGTTAAGGGTGTTCAAAAAAACCGCCCGACCCGAAAACCGAACCCAACCGGCATGGCCCGAACCGAAACCGCAGGTTTTTTTAGCCCGGTTCGGCCTACGGTTTACAGATATAAAAATCGACCATGTCGGTTCGGTTATCGATTTATACGTGGGAAAAACCGACTCAAATCGAACCGACCCGAAACCAATATATATATTAAGAAAACCCTAAATAACTTATATTTTTATATCCAAAAACCATTACCCACCTTTAAAAACTGACCCAAACCGAAAGCCACCCTTAAAAAAAACCGGCACAAACATGAAACCGTCGAAAATCGACCCGAAACCGAACCGAACCGAAACCACCATGAACCGAAACCGACGGGTTTTTTCATAGTCGATTCGGTTTCGGTCAGACCTTTTCCAAAACCGAACCGACCGGTTCGATTTGAATTAGGGTCCAAAACCGACCTGAACCGATCCGTGAACACCCTTAATCCCTGTGGCTGGGCACCTAAAAGGTTTTGAAAATATTTTGCAAGTATGGGTCAGAGCCCAAAGTCCTTTTGAAAATATTTTGCAAGTGAATTAAAATGCAATAATTAAAATGTATGAATTCTCTTTATATTTAAGTTAGTGTCGCACTCCCTTGAGGTACATCTCACCCTTCCACTAAAGTGCACACCTAACGCTTTCTTCCTGACCCTCCTAGTTACACTACCCCATCTTACTAGCCATGTCATAAAACTCCTTGAACTCTACTCTAACCCGAGTAATTTGTATTTTGACTTCGTAAGTTATTTATCACATTAACATAATTAATCATTTTCTTAAAATCCATATGACATTCACTAGTTATATAAGTAATAAAAATTCTCTTCATGTATTTAATTACCCGTATATAATTATCTACTCTATTATATACGTAGAACAATGTTCCAAGATTATACATATGTTGAATATAAATAAAACCACTCTTAAAAGCCATATAGCATTCACTAGTTATATAAGTAATACAAATTCTCTTCATGTATTTAATTACCCGTATATAATTATCTACTCCATTATATACGTAGAACAATATTACACAATCGCACATATGTTGAATATAATTAAAACCATCCTTCTGAGTAATACCTCATCGGATGCATTCTCTAAAGTTCTATCATCCCAAGTTTACTCAGTCCCACCTCGATTTCTGGGACAGCTAGCCACCGCCGAATCAGAACATAGAAATATAAACTTATTAGAGGCGGTCATATTCCCCCGAGTGTGAACACAATCATCTCGATGCCCACCTCCATTTAGACTCTATGACCTGGGGATATACTCGCCCTCCTCCTCAAGTTAGGGGATTCACCCATATCGCGCAACCTCCCCCGATAGCACTAGAGCATATAATTCTAAATAAATACCTAGCCACCAGTATTTATGAGCACACAATATATATATATATATATATATATATATATATATATATATATATATATATATATATATATATATAATGCTCTTATGCGGACTAGTCCGCATTTTAAGAATGCGGACCGGACATGTCTCATCTAACGGTGCGCCTAGAAATTATTGCCTAAATTATAGGCACACTCTCTCTCTTTTCTAGGCACACCGCAAGGCGACACATGTTCGGTCCTCATTCTTAAAATGCGGACTAGTCCGCACAAGAGCAGGACTGTATATATATATATTAATCCCAGCTTTACCGTGTACAAAGTCCGTAACACTAGCCAACATATTTCAGAGTCCATGGTCTGACTCTAATTTAATTAATTTATCCATTAATTAATTTAATATCTTTCTGAGTCTACGATCCGAATCTAATTTAATTAATATGCCCTTTAATTAACATAATATTTCCCCGAGTCTATGGTCCGACTCTAATTTAATTAATATGCCCATTAATTAACTTATTATTTCCCCGAGTCTATGATCCTACTCTATTTTAATTAATATACTCATTAATTGATTTAATATCTCCCTGGTGTCACACAACCAATGTACCCGGACTCACTCACCTTTTTTCGAATTTCCATCTCTTAGAACGTACTCCTCAAAATTCGGTTATAAAGAGAACGCTCCTAATTAAAGAATATTTAATAATTAATTATATCATCCTAAAATAAATTATTCCAGCTATAAGCTTTAATTAATTAATCCCGCATTAATTAATCTATTATCATGGCGTCACTCAACCAAAATATTCGGACACCCCCTTGGTCTATAATACAATATCCCCAATTAATTATTCAAAATTCTCCTTAATGAATTTTGCACAATTATTTATCTAAGGTTTTCAATTTACTCAATCTACCCTGATTTTTAAAAATGCCGTTTTGGGGATTTTGGGGCCGTTTTGGAAAAAAATGTATTAGAGAGCGAAAGCTAGAGAATGTCATTTTCTAGAGGGAAGTTCGGACACCATCGCCATTAACAGCTTATGTGACGCTTTTTACCCAGAGTTTACACAGTAATTCTTACGAATCAAAACAAGTCCCAAAATCTTAATTCTCAATTTCTAACTCCAATTGAAAATAAAGATATGAATACATATGATTGTTCCCCAACTTGTAATCAATAATTTTCTCTAATTAATTTATAATTTCTTCACAGCATAGAATTCATAAGCCCTTATCATAACAGTCCCAAAAACTTGATTCGTAACTTCCCCAAATCAAAACCCAATTTGTATTAACCCAATCCAAAAATTATTTGTATAACACCTACTATGATATGAATTGAATATCACCAATTTACATTGAAACAATTTAACCACTTGCCTTATAAATTCATAGAGTCTGAATCCTTTGATGAATATGATATGTTTAACACAAGCACCCAAATCTTCCTCCAAATTGGCTCCCTAAGATCTCCTCAGATTATCCCTTTTCTCTCCTCTGCAGATTTAGGTATTCTAAAATGAGTTATGGTTGCCCCCAACTCTCATTTTTAGGTTATAAAGTGCTAATCCCGTTTTTCCTCTTATGGGCCTAATTAAAATAGCCCAAATACTCCCGTGTGAGCCCGATTATGCATAAATATACCACGTGACCCATTTACCACCCCGGGTACACTTTTTCGACTATCTCAACCTATTCGGACTCAACCATGCACTCAGAATTGACATCTGAAATACTTTATAACGTTCTCTAATTTAAACCTCCAAATGCGACACATGTAAAATCCAAAGATGCTCTGAATTAATTAAATGTCAATTCACCAATTTAATAATTCCTCCGACTTAAATAAATTCTCCAATTCATAAATTTGAATTCTCCAAATTAATTAAGTTCTATTTCTCCAGAAAATAATTAAATCTAAGTCCTCAGAATTACGGGGTGTTACAAGTATTTTGAAGGATTATTGAATGAAGAATATCCGAAAAAAATATGTTAAGAACATTGAACTGAATATAGGAATGGTATGTTCGATTACTGAAAAAAAGTAGATATATTAATAAGGAAAATGGGAAATAATAAAGTGATTGACCCGGATAAAATACCCATAGAGGTGTGGAGAACCCTTGTAAGTCTAGGAATAAAATGGTTAACATGCTTATTTAATAAAATTTTAAGAGAAGGAAACATGCCAGATGAGTTGAGGAAAAGTACCATAATAACTTTGTATAAAAATAAAGGGGATATACAAAATTGTAGTGATTATAAAGGAATCAAACTGATGAGTCACACTATGAAATTATAGAACAAGTTTATAGAACAAAGATTAAGAAATCAGTCAATTATTTCGGAAAATCAATTTGGATTTATGTCAGGGTGATCAACCACATAAGCTATTTACTTATTAAGACAGTTAATGTAGAAATGTAGAAGTAAGAATAAAAATGTATATATGGTCTTTATAGATTTAGAAAAGGATTATGATAGAGTACATGGGGATATAATTTGGTGGGCTTAAAGGAGGAAAATAATCCCTATGATTTATATTAAAGTTATTGAAGATATGTATAATAACACAAAGACTATAGTAACAATTAAAGTGGGTTTACATTATGGATCGACCTTAAGTCCTTATTTATTTAACGTAGTTATGGATGAGATTACTAAGGACATACAAGAAGATGTCCCATGGTGTATGTTATTTATGGATGATATATTATTAATAGACACTTCAAAGGAGGGCCTAGAGATAAGAGTAGATACTTGGAGAAAATGGAAAAGGAGAATCCATGTGGCCGACCCCATATGATGGGATTAAGGCAAGGATGATGATGACTCGTAATTATGTGTTTAAATGACACCAATTGTTTATGAAATTATTCTTTGACAAATTGGCATTTTGATTTAACGTGCTTAACTTCCTTATAACACCTATTAAATCTTTATAAGCAATGCAATGACAACATAATATTTTAGGGACTTGGTAATAGTGTCGACAACCCCAAGTCCTAAAATGAAATTCCACAGTCATAATTTATACACTGTAGCCTTAAAGCATGCTACAAACTCAGTTTTCATAATCGATAAAAAAATAATATATTTTTCGCACTCTTTCATCATTTTGGCTATTAAGGAAAATAGAGACACGTAATAAAGACTCAGATAACTACATCCATAAGCTATTAAAATTATATATGTAATAATTGATCATCTTTAAATGACAAGTCCTCATAAATGTGAGCATATACTGTTTTTAAATGTCTCATTCCTTAATACTCTCATAAAAACATGGTACATTTTATTCCTTAATTTCTAATAAACTTCTTTATATATATAAACTTAATATATAAACTTACTCCCACTGGTCTTAAGGTATATAAATAAATAGTTGGTGATATTTTTAACCTTCAAACACCATTTTTGGAAATTTAATCAAGTTTATATAATAATTTTTTAGAATCGCAAGCATCTTTTGTTAAATTCTCATAATAAAATAAGTTTTCACGATAAATGTGACTATTAATCAAAATTAGTCACTCCTACCATAAGAATTCAACATTATAGGTTATAAGGTTTATTTATAAAATTTTCCTTATTTGTGATGAAACATTTGGCGAGAATTCAAGGTTTCCATCATTTAGTTACTGTCAAAGTCATGTTTGGTCTTAATGACTCACTTACAATTATTACAATTATTACAATTTAGGTAATTTAACGAAACCATACATTTTATTTTTGTCCACTAATGCCAGATCTTTGTTTATGGAATTAATCCATTTCTATTAACCTCTTATAACTTGAAAAAAAAGATGATAACTTTCTTGTCCCCATGTCAAATTCATGTTCGGGGGACACACCAAAGTCATTTATGATAACATACTATTTTTAGGGTCTTCTTAATAACATTACTTATGGTTTATATCTATATTTTTCAAACGATGATAATCTCATTATATAATGGCTAAACAATCATTTGTTCTTTAATGTCAAACAACACACAAAAAAAAACAATTTCTTTCAGAAACTATGGGACTAAACTTTTACCATAACATCATTTATAACCACATTTTGTGGTTTTTTACTCCCACTATTATTACCATTCTTGAAGAAATTGACATTTCAAGTTTCATCATATATTTCCATTTAGTTTTGCCATAACATTGAAGAGCTTCGTCAATAAGTTTATATTTAGAATAACGTTATAAACTAGCAATGAAATTACCATAACATTAAAAATGATTCTTATATAAACTTAAAGATCATTTGATAAACTTCGATAGTCTCATACAAGCAGTCCAACATAAATATGTTTTAGGACAACTTATATAAACTTCAAGATAATTTAGCAAACTTCAATAAAATCTCATAGGCCCAGTCATACATAAATATGTTTAAAGAAAACTAAAAACATGATTGTTTACAAAATATATAAATGGTAACTTATTTCCCTGAGATCATAATATAAAGAATTTTTTTAAAGAATCCATTAACTATAAACAATATATATTTAAATGCTTAAGTTTGATTTGAAAAAGTCAAATCTTTGTCATTCTATTTGAATAATAGATAATAACTCATAAAATTAACACACTGTAATTATGAGGATTCAGAATTTAATTAAATCAGTGATATAGGATTTAATTTATCTGGAGGATTTAATTAAATTGGTGAATTAAGATTTAATCAATTCCGATTATTTTTTAAAATTTCATATGTCGTGATTTCAGGATGAGATTTGGAAATTTTAGTAAAGTGACTCGGATGACGATAATGAGTGTACGGTTGATTCTGTATAGGTCGAGATAGTCGAAAAAGAGTACCCGGGGGTAGTCATTAGGTCTCGAGGTATTTTTTATCTGAGACATGTTTGGGAGTTATGGAATTTTCAGTGACGAGATAATGTTCCCCATACTTATACATAAAAGTAAGCGAATACAAATAGACGGGGAATGTAAGAATAAAAAGGGGGAAATTATTTGTGGAATTTATAAGTGATAAACTCTAAAAAGGTTTAAAGTTTCGGGCTGAGTCCGTGTATTATAATTGTGTGGAACCACTGCAATAAATTAATTAATGTGCAATTAATTTAATTAAGGGTCGGAGGTGTAACTCGGATTATTTTTAGGCTCAGTGCGACGGGAGCTAGGCACGGGTTAGCCGAACTTTTATTAAATATATGTATACGGTAGTGTGACAGTATATATATATATATATTTGTGTTCTTTATAGATATCAGTGTGAATAATATTTATAGGAATACATACCCCTCTAGTGCTATCATAAGAGGTTACACGATGTGGGTGAATCTCGTGTCTTGAGGAGAAGGGAGAGTATAGTCCCCAAGTAATATCATCTAGGATTTTTATTATGTGATTTATTTTCGAGGTGAGACGTCTTGGGTATGATTCGGTCTCACTCTTGGGGAAATATGGTCACCTCCACAACATTTGCGATCTTTTTGCCCAAGTTCAGTGTGTGCTAGTCTGATTTGAGGTGGTCGGGTTAGAGTTAGTCCGATTTTTGCCTAGGACATGATAGCATTTTAGAGGAAGCATCTGGTGAGTTATTACTCGAGAATGGATGGTTATTATATGCAACATGTGTGTGAATGTTGTAGTATACTAGTACGTATAAAATATTGGTAGATAATTATATACGGGATTAATACATAAGTGTGAATGTATTTCTTATATAACTAAGGTGAAAGTTGTATGATTTAAACAGGTGATTTATTATATAACTAGGGTGAAAGTTATATGCTTTAAAAAGGTGATTTCTTATATATAACTAGGGTGAAAGTTATATGATTTAAAAAGGTGATTTCTTATATAACTAGGGTGAAAGTTATATGCTTTAAAAAGGTGATTTCTTATATATAACTAGGGTGAAATTTATATGATTTAAAAATGTGATTTCTTATATAACTAGCATGAAAGTTATATGAATTAAAAAAGGGGGATTTCTTATATTACTAGTGTGAATGATATATGAGTTGATATAGATGAATTAATTAATAAGTTAATGAGCATATAACTTAATAATCAAGGTAAGAATACTCGGGTAAGATTAGTATGGTAGAAAGGGGTGTAATATGGCTAGTTAGGTGGGGTAGATTAACTAGAAAGGTTAGAAGGCAAGCGTTAGGTGTGCACATTAGATGAGGGATTAACTATACCTCAAGCGAGTGTGGCGCTAGCTTAAATATGAAGAGTGTGCATGCATATTTAATTATTGTAATTTAACTACTTTATAAATATTTTCAAAATGTTTTACTTAGGCTCTGACCAGTGTCAAAATATTTTTCAAAACCTTTTAGGTGTCCAACCACAGGGACGCCCGGTTTGAGGATTCTATCCAAGGATGCGCAGTTGCACCTCATGTGGAAGTTATAGGACTTTGCTATAGACGCTTCATTCATTTATTCCTAGCGTAGAGACTTTACTTTAGTACTCATTTAGGCATGTCACCCTCAAGTCTTATATTTAGTTTATTTATTTGAGCTAGTGTATCCAACATATTATTTCAGTTGACTGTTGTATTTTATTGTGGAACCGTTAGTTGATTCGGTCATCTTTATTTATGTTATTCATCTGTGTTGGATTCAGTTATTATTTTGTGTTGATGGTTAATTATCATTTACTTTTGCATGTCGTTAATTAATGAAAGATAAAATTTGGCACTAGTCAAATTAAATTACTAGGTGGTTAGTAACTTTAAAAAGTTTTTCGACAGTGATGCTAAGAATGATTAGTGATGCTAAAAATGAGTCATATGAGACCAACGTTTTATTTTGATCACGGGCTGGCCACCCGATATTTTAGTAGGCGGGGTGTCATGCTGAGATCATAATAAAAATAATTTTTGTAAAGAATCCATTAACTATAAATAACACATATTTAAGTACTTAAGTTTGATTTGAAAAATTCAAATCTTTGTCATTCTATTTGAATCATACATAATAATTCACACAATTAACCTTAATAGAAATATATTTGTTACATAATGGCCACTTATAAAAATATAATAATAATTTTTTAAATATCAATCATTATGAGTTCAAGTGAGTTTACATTATGTGTAAGAGTCATTAGCATGAACATAATAACATTTTCAATCCTTCCAAGCGTTATATGGGGTGTCCCATTAATTTTGTCATTAATAGTGGGTCCATTAATTTAAATAACTATATAAAGATCTAACACAACTTATTAAAACTCGACTTGTTCCCTTCATTATAAGAAGTTAGTCATGGGGGAATTAAAATAAATGAACTATACAAATTTTAAGTGAAATATAAAATAAAAAAACAAAATAATGAGATATATAAATCACAAGATCAATGCTTTTAGTTGACAACATGTACATTAATAACAGTTTATAAATCTGGGCTTTCTTTCATAATAACTTTATATATTTACATATGACTTTATTGGGTACTGTGTTATGTAATTTAGATGGACGCATTATCTGTTGATAACCTTTCACCACTTAATTACATAATTTCTTAATGTTTGTTTAATCAATTTCCTTTAGGACATTATTTTGCTTGATATAATAAACCAACTATACCACATTAATATCTTTACATATATAAACATGACGAGTTATTACTACCACTTTTATCTTTAAATTTAATATCCAAAAGCATTCTATCTGGGTCACTTTGGTGACTACCATGCTATTAATTATATGAACATTACATTATTTTATGGATTGTTTAATGGTTTTAATAGGCATTAATATTTTCAATAGGCATAAATGGGCAGTGTGCTTATAAATTAAGCAAATATGTGAACTCTTTGGAGCAACCTATATTAGCCTCAATTAACAAACATATCGCCTCTTAATATTAATTCAACCATTGTAACCGGACTCTTTGGAGCAACCAAATAACAAGGACTTAATTAATGATCATAATGAAATCATTAATAATTTGAACACTGAAACCCATATTCGAACTCTTTGGAGCAACCTAAATATAGTTATTGAATGTATCCACAAAATAAAGCATTTAAATTTTATTAGATTAGACAACTTTGGTGGAATTATAACATAATCATGATATAAATACTGATATGAAAACCTTAAGGGATGCTTCTAAAATTCCATAACTCATATTGGACATAGTACGCATATACACATTAATCAAATATTTATAGTTGTAGATTAAAACAATTTAGAGCATCTAATTAAACTTCACGTAAATATTAGTTATACGGATAAAAAAGTAAAAATAAATAAATTCACGGCACTACAAAAAAAAGTACTTTTTAAGACGAAGGCTTTTGAGATGGAAAAAATTTGGGTCTCTAAAACTAACATTTAAAGATGGATAAAATTATCCGTCTTAAAAACTATTAGCGTTTAAGACGTCTAATTTTACCCGTATCAAAAGAGTATAATTAAGAGACACCATCTTAGAAGCAGTATCAAAAAGTTAACTTTATGAGACGAATAAAACTAATTTGGATTCCCTCCTTTTCAATTTTCATTCCCCACTTCGTTATATTAGAGCCTTAACCTAAGAAAACAAAAAAAAAAGGAAAAGAAAACCCCCCCCTGTAATTTCTCTTCTTCTCCGCTCAAGCCCTAGCCCTCGATCACAAGCCAGACACGTCGTTCAAGACCTAGTCCTCACCACCCTAGCCTTAGCCATCACCGCCCTAGCCCTCACCATAGCCCAAGTCGATGGATAAGAAGACAAAATCGGGTAAGTAGTATTTTTTTAATTGACTATTGGTTTCAATAATTTTTAATTGACTATTGATTTCAATAATTTTATTTCAGATTTGTATTTCATAGTTGGAATTTAGCTTATTCTATTTGTGTTTCAATCACTGCAATAATTGATACGTGTATTGTGTACACTTTCATGACACAATTACTATAGTTTGTACATTTTTTTCATGTTTGTTCATTGAATGATTTCAATATGTGAAAAAAATCATTGATGTTTTTAATTATTGTGTTACCATAACTGAAATATAAGTCATTGATGTTATAAATCATTCCTTAGGTAAGTCTTTTCGCCGAGTCTTTAGATGCTCACATTGTGGTCGAAAAGGTCATCTTAAGAAATTTTGTTTTGATCTTAAACGCGATCCTAAAAAATCCCAACGTAAGGCAACCGAGATATCCAGGATTCCTACACCCCGAGAACGTCATTCATCATTAGTTTGTGTTAGGAGATCCGACATGGTTGCTTTGCAAACTAGGATTTTTTCTTCTCATTTTCTTTCACATACTTCCTCACTTGCTAAATCTGAAGGTTGAATGTGTTAGTTGTTTCATACTCTAGCTTTTTGTGCTTCATATTATATATCATTGCTAGGTGTATGCATGTTTAATCATTTTCTAGTCTATGCTCCATGCTTAATCACATGCTAGAATTTTGATTCTTTTTTTATCTTTCGTATTATATTTTTTTCATTTTAGGTTGCGTTTAATGAAAAATACAAAAAGATATTTGTTTATCATTTTTGTTATATTTTTTTTAGTAATTTAGGCTTAATGAAAAATACAAATGATTTTTGTTTGTCTTTTGGAGTAAATATTTTTGTTGTTTGGTTTAAAAATTTCAAAAACTCAAAGATTTTTTTGTGTGTATTTTAGTTTGACACACTCTATGTGGCATATACTTGTGTTTGAATCCCTACTTTTTCGCTTCCATGTGGCTAGAACTTTTGGTTTAGATTGTCAATCCTTAAAATGTTCTTTACCATGCTTACATGGAGTAGTTGGATTTTTTTATTGATAAAATGGATTCTATTTTTATATGCCTCAATTCACACATACACGAGCTCACTTGAAACTATAACTTCATATGTATATTTGAGTTTTGTAAGGTGTTCTCCTACCAATATTGTCATCTACATGTTATGTGACCTAGGAGGACTAGTGCTTGTTAAAATCCGTTGCACGCGAGAATTGAGCGATAAAAATAATATATATAAATGTACACGGGGAAGGGCTCCGAAAGGAAAAATCATCTTTTGCGAGTAAGCCACCGTTTGCTTGAACCTAAAAAAAATACGTGGTCTAAAGGCCTAAAAATAAAATATGGCATTAAAAAGAAAAATAATTGCCAAGGCCTATGTTTAATAGATGATGAGCACCCAAAACTGTATAATTTATATCCCGAATAGACGTATTTTAGTTGCTAATTCTCGGCAATTTGGGTCCTATGCTCTTAATTGTTCAATATGCGGGCTTAATTACAGTTGCGGTGCCAAAAACTATATTTTCAGGCAATTTGCAGTTAAAATGGAGCTAATTACCAACTCCGTAACCTTACCCGAGCCTAATCCTAGCCTAAACCTACCTTAAACCCTTTGTGTGTTTTGTTTGTATTTTTTTAATATTTTTAGTTAGAGTCATTTTTATTTTTAGAATTTATTTTAGATTTATTTAGTATTTTCTAAGTTTTATTTTCTATTTTTCTATTTTATTAGTATAATTTTATTTTATTTTGATTTTCATTAGCTTTAAGTTTATTCTTATTTTATTAAGATTAGATGTTAGGAGTTTTTTTTAGTTTATTATATTTATATTTTTTAGGACTTTAGTTTCCATTTAGATTTTAAGTTTTTATTTCTTTTGTTTTATTTTAGTTTTTATATAAGCTTAGTATTTTATTTTTTTAGTTTTGATATTTTTATTTTTTATTTTATTCTTAGTTAGATTTAATTTTTATTTTTTTATTTTAGTTAGTCTTTATGTTTTTAAGGGTTACAATTTGACACACATAACCCATAACCCAAACACACCCCTACTTCTCACCCTCACCTAATTCACATACACCTCACACACACCCTACCAAACCAACATCATCTTCTTCCGCATCCCTTTCTCTCTCCTCTCTCTTCCACCATTTTCATACTCAACCTCCATTAAACTAAACTCACCACTACCATTTTCTCTCTACTCTCTCATACCCCATTAAACCCACAACCTCAAGCCAACCCAACCGGCCTGCACTCCCCTCCAACCTGTCATCGTCGCCCATCTCCGCCGGCGAACCACCTGTGCCCAGCCCCACTCCGGTCACACACCTAGACCCGCAACCCCCTTGTCGGTCTGACCAAACTGCCGACCTGTCCAACTCACGAACTCGGTGAAACTCGTTTCTTCCCTGAGCTCCGATGGCAACTCTTACCTCTACCCCTACCCGGGAAGACCGAAACCAAACCCAACTGGCTGGAATGGCCCTCAAACCCGATCACCTGCTCCTCCATCCACGACCCGGACTCCCGATCTGTCCGGCGTGGACTCCATCCTAAACCGCCACTTCGGCCTCTCTCTCTCTCTCTCGCCCCTTCCGGTGTTCACCTCTCCTCTCGCCCCACGCCGGAACTAGCAAGTTCCGACCCCTTTAACTCCTGTCGCCGACGCTGACCCAACCCCTACCCTTTCCACCCCACCACCGGCTGTTACCACTCAAATCGCGACCCGACCTCCATCCACCTTCAAAACCCATGGCAACTCATCTCATCTCATCTCAAACCCATTTTCTACCCAAACCCATTTGTAGCCAAGCCTCCACACGATGTTCACCTACTACAAACCAAAATAAAACCAAACCAATTAAGCCACATGCCAAATAACCCATTTAACCCCTTTCCCTATTCTACCCCTAACTATTTCTTTTTACCTCATTACCCAAAATACGCAATAACTAAATCAGATTTTTATTCCTATCCACTCACCCACTTATCCCCACACCTCACCATTCCCATGCACACTCAAACCAATTCCCATTATACCCCTTATCTCCATGTGTGTCATGCATCTACTAAAAAAGAAGACTCAAGACCCCATTTAGAAGACTCATCATTAAATAGAGGGAGAAATTTTTAGAGAAAACTAGAATGTTAGGTTAGAATAAATTAGGTAGAAATATTTATAAATAGTTTATTTTCATTTTTTTAGATATTTGTGAGTAATAATTGTGTGAGATTCAAGTTGAGTAAAATTTTCATTTATATCTTTGTTGATCACTCACTTGAAGGGTTGTATGCTTCAATTTCAAGGATAGAGTTCAAATTGCCAATTTCAAGGAGACTTGTGAAGATTTGTTCTCTTTCTCTACTCTTTTATTATATTAATGCCTATTGAATATTTGTTTGTCATGTTTAATATCATGTTAGGATAAATCCCCTTTCAAGGGGTGGGGTAAAACCCTTATTTGATGTTACTTTATTTTAATTAGTTTAATTACTTAAAAAATCCCTTTGAATGTTAATTTTGATCCCTCACCCTTAGATTTATGCATCGAGAGAGGGTAAATGATTTTTGAGAGAAAATCGAAATTCTAGTTATAATTACCTATTTTAGATTCGAACTAGAGATAGGGGTTTCTTAAGTGGGGTATTATAACTTGAATTTCAACTCTAAATTTATTTTTTAAGATTGATATAAATTTTAATTGATCGATCCTAGCGGGTGATTAATTAAAAGGAGTGTAGATCTAATTTTCTAGAGTTGTGGGGTGTTAAACTTAACATTCTAAAAGGTTACTACTAAAATTACATTTGCAACGAGAGTTGATTTGTAATTTTGATATTGATTTGGGAGAATTAAATTAATTAATTAGAATAGCTAAAATTTGTGGTGTAATCCCACTCCTTGATTGTTCTCACAACTATTTACCTCACTTTATCTCTTATTTTTAGTTTAGACTTTATTTGCCACTTTTAGTAACTTTCTAGTGAGTTATTTTTATATCACATTTAGTTTAGTTTAGTTTAAATCATCACCTCACCCTATTGTTTTAATATTGAAAAAGCTAAAAAAATTATGAAAGTAAAAAAGCACAAAAAGAAAATAAAAAAGTGAAGTACAATTGAATTTGTCTCTAGCTTACTCCCTAGGAAGTGGATTGATACCCTTACTTACCTCTACACTTTAGTTTAATATTATTTTGTAGGTAATTTGAGGATTTGGACTAACGACATATAAAAAAAGTCAAAGTTAACAATATATATATTCATTCAAAAATATATATGCTTATATGGAGGGAGTTTGGATGGTATATCAATGATTTGCACAATGTACGTTTATCCCAGTTTTACTTTCAATGTCATGACTCTATTGGTTTATAGAATCATCAAAAGTCTAGGCTTGTATGCATTGTGTATGTTTGTTCATCGAGTTCAATCTATATTATCACATGAGGTTATATTCAAATGTGATGAAGTTTGCAATCAATTGATAACTCCGTGAACATGTTTTAAGTGATTGGGTCTAAATTTAATTGTTACTAGTTCACACCCCAACACTTTCGTTTCCAGATAACACATTTTTTCCATACGAGTGTGAAAAGCCTATTTTATTTTTTTTCATATGTGGTGTTTATACCTAATATATGTGCGTGTGCGTTAATGATATTTATTGTGTTCTCATATACGAGGTATTCTATTTGTATTTGCCTTCCTTTCTAGTCCATCTATGTTTCTAATTCATAATTTGTATCTATCTTGTTGCATTCTTTGTTGATATCACATGCTTAATACTTTATGTATCATATTGGTATCATTTTCTTGCATCTTAGTTGGTATCCTTTATTATTTGTATGGATTAGTTATGATTTTGTTGCCTATATGCTTTCATGGTCTTTTCACTGTATCCACTTTTATTTTAATTAATTCTATCACCTTTGTCTATTCCTGAACAAAAATGGGGAGAAATAGTATCTAATACTATTGTTATCTTATCTAAGTTTAGGAGATTTAACTTAGGGGGAGAGCTCTATATTCTCAGGTTGATCATAGTTGATAAATGGGATAATTAATTTTAACTATTTTAATTGCATTTAATATTTTGATATTCCCCATGCGTTTGATAGTTTGCTTAAGTGTGAAGAAATTTTTCTAAATGGAAACTTTCATCGGCAAAGATATTGATCCTTGGTCCTTGAGGAAAGTTTGGGTGGGATGTTTGAGTTAGGATTTTTGTTGGTTTTTGTCCTGGAATAGCCAAAGGGAGTGATTTACAAGGACACAAGTCACCGATTGAGTCTCAATGTATTGTAGCCTCAATTCCAAACAAAAACGTTTGAGTCATAAGATAGTGTTCAAGTTTATCCATTCAAGCCTATGACATGTTATTTGAAGACGTAGCGGTCAAGATGTTAAAGTTTCATCAAATGTCGAGTTTGTTGTGTCTCGTTTCTATGTCAACAACATTTGTTCCATTTAATCCTAAGGTATGAATGCATTACATATATATATATATATATATATATATATATATATATATATAGGATCTTGGAACACTGTTTATTGGGTGTACTTATATTTTTAACTGAGGTTTATTTTCAGGAGGTTTCTTTAAAACTTTAAAATAAAGTTTCTGGGCTAAAAATCGCATTTTGAACTTTCTGGGATTTCGTTCGAAATTATCATTCGAATGAGAATGTCGTTTGAACGATTTTGCCAACGAGCTTTCCCAGTTGGCCTCTAGAACTTCGTTAGAAGGGTCATTCGAACGAGACTTCGTTCGAACAAAAATCTCGTTCGAACGAGATTTCCAGCGGGAAAATTATTTGGCAATTTTTCACCTCTATCCCACTACTTTTTCCCACTAACTTTTGACAAAATTAATATGTGCGGGAACTAACCTTTTCAAACTAAAATTTTCATATTCCTCCATCTCCTAGAGACAGTTTTAGAGAGTTCAAGTTAAAATGAAAAGGTTCATGTTTTGAGCATTTATTTTTCAAGAAAAATCCTTAAACACTTTTGTTACACCCAATTGTTTAGTTTATCCAAGTTCCTTAACATATATATCTTGCTTGGAGTTTTGGCACCAGTTTTATCTCTACCATTGGAAGAGTGTTTGGGTTTACTTCTGCATCCCACAAAGAAGAAGTTCGTTTGCTTTGACATACCCACTTGGAGAAAGGCTCCTTGTTCGGATGGCGGTGACCGAAAAAGTCCGATCGATTGTTTCGGAGACTGCGGTGGATCTCTGTGGTTATTCACTAGGCAGAGGTGTGTATAAGAAGGAGCGTCAGGGATTGGACGGAGTCAAGTCCATTGTTGTAAGTCTTAATGTATTGTACTTGTAATACCGTACTTAGTGGATTTGAGGCTAGGGTCATCTGAGGTTTTTTCCGTTGTGGGTTTTTCCTCGTACATCGCGGCGTAGTGGTTTGTCTCTTTATTTTATATTTTTCAAATTCACATTAGATGCATGCTTAGGTAAAAAGATAAAATTGGTTTAAATCACTACTCATGCTTAAGTTGGTGCTAAAATTAATTTGGGTAATGTTTAATTAATTAAGTTCAAGTCATTAATTTTATTGGATAAAATTTGGTTTGGCCTAATTTGCAAAATTGGATTAATTATTTTGTTAGGAAAAATTTCTAGGACTTGAATTGAAATATTTGGTTTAAGTGAAAAATCCATTTGTCATTTAATTTAATTTCACTTTGAGTTTAAGTTATGTTTTAATTTAAAAGAAATTAAAATTTGTTGTTTGTGTTTGTTTAATTGAACCATCTCTATTCGGCATCTTTAAAAGGAAATTAATTTTTGTAAAATTTAAAAATTGGGGGTATTTGCGACTCCAACCTTTTTTATTATTGTTGTGAATCGACCCTATATCATTAATTTATCAGTTGTATCGGCTCATATCGGTGATATTGCGGTAGATACAATCTATATCGACAATATCACGGTACTGTCAACCCATATCGGTGATATATCAATTGAGATGGTATAAATTGCTAAGCATCGATCTCTCTATCTCAACTTCTAACGCACTCAATTGAGTCTCGATTTTTCATCCACGTCATGATTGGAGCAATCGCTTTTAATATATATTAATTTAGACTAGTGTCCTTAAAGTGTATGATTACTTACATTGTATATATCCTTAACTAGTAATAGGTACTATTATAACATTAACTAAGAATATATTACTAATTATATACTGATTTAGACAATGTTATGCATACTAAATGATGATTGAGTATAAAAAAGTTTTTTTTCTCCTAATCTTTGAAACATTGGTATTACACACTCACTTTGTCTTCTATAACTGTTGTTTGTTGAATGTTTGGTAAGAACTTTGTTCCAACATCACCGCCATTGACATTTTCAAAATTTTTGCACCAATTGTTCGTCATAATCCATGGATATTTTTTTCAACCCATTCTCAGTATTTTACACCCTAGGTTCCTTTTCTAGCGAACCATATCTCTTCGTGTCCGTTGCCATGGCCGCCGATTCTAAACATAACATCGTATATTCTATATTGGGTTCAGGGCTCAACTTATTCTTAAAAAAATTACTTTTCTTATGTTTGAGAATCATTTTTCTTTATTTAAATATCAAATTATAGTGTTATATTATGAACAATATTGGTGTTTCCTCGAGTGTTTAAGTGGTCTTAAAACTTCACCCTGGATTGTAATCATCCCTCACCCCTTTATGGATTAACCTCCCTATTTTATCAACTCACCTCTATAATAAATCAAATATTTTTCCTATAGCTCAAAATAGACCTATCTTCGCTAGAGTTCGCATTAAAATTGATCTCAAATCGCCTTTGGTCCATAGGGCATGGATTGGGTATAGAGAATAAGGCAAAGGCTTTTGGAAAACTGTTAAGAAAGAAAACAGTCCCCTCTTCTGTGTATTCTTTGAAAAAATGCCATGAATAATTGTAGTATTAGAATTAGATCAAGAAACGACTTCTAGAAATGAATTTAAGTTAAAGCCCTAAGAAAAAGTGTTGAAGAACTGCAAAAATGATAGTTTAAAAGAGTCTGCTAAACCTTGGGCACATAACCCCTTCAAATAGAAGAATTAATTCTTATGGAATAGAATGCAATGATCGAACCTCTTTTCTCAAATTGAATATAACCAATCTAACTAACATTACTCTTCTAAACACTGATGCGAGTGACTTCAATCACATTATAACTAGTAATGAACTAGTGTAGACTTTAATTTCAATGGATAATGAGATTAGTTGAGATATAAGAACATAACAACAAGTGGATGCTATTATTGATGGAGAGGATAAAAAAGTGATAGAAGATCTAAAATTACCTCCTTTGATTGCCTCTTATATATGTTTATAACTAGACTGGAGTTATTGTTAAAAAGCAAAACAATAAGAAGTCTAAAAATAAAATTTCAAACCAACAAATGGATTTAAGAGCTGTCAATAAGATTTCTTCTCCAAAACTATCCAAATGAATAATTTCTTAATTTGGAACACTAGAGCGACTACTAAAAAGATTATTGTTAGAAGAGTCAATAAATTAAAAAGGATGCATAATTTGTATATTTTGGTCTACCAGGACCCTAAAGTGGATAAGACCAAGATAGAGGAGTTCAGTAGGAAATTTAGTTTATATCCTTGTATAGTAAATGATATCAACTCAATTTGGCTTTTCTCTTCACATGGACAAATCAAAACTCAGATGGAGCATGCTAAGACCTTGCTTATCACCCATCCTATATTACCAAATCCTATCAAATTCTCTCTTATTTACGCCAAATGAAATATGAATTATAGGAATTAACTATGGAGCAATTTATCTAGTTAGTCAACTCAAGACCCGTGGTTAGTAGGAGGGGACTTCAACAGTGAGTACTCTATTGGCTTAATTGACCAAAAACATGTGATGATCAAGATGCACTATGAAGAAGATTTCACACGATTGTGGCTTCGTGAATCATGGTACATAAGGAAATTTTCGATGAGGAAGTTCCGATGGACTACTGACTTCATCCTCGACATTGAAAGTAGCTTAACACCTATTTGGATTTCTCACCCACATCTCCCAATTCATTTTTTCTCAAAATCCCCTTTGTTTTCAATAGCACAACTTATTGGCAAACCTCTGAGAGTTGACACATCAACAACTGAGTTAAATAGGCCAAGCTTGTCCAGAGTCTGTGTTGAGGTGCATTTAAAATCAAAGCTCCCCAATCGTGTTTGGATTGGTTATGGAGAATGGGGATTTTGGCAGGAGGTCTGCTATGAGCAGTTGCCCAAATACTGCATATACTTCTCCAAAAAAAGGCCATGATATTACTTATTGCGTATTTATATCCCCTCCTAAAACCACTGATAGGAGTTTCAAGAAACTAGAGCCTACTGAATTGGATCAAGGCACAAAGAAGCATTCTGAGACTCCTTCCATACAAATGAACACTGGTGAAATTTAAATTGATACTCGAAAACATCTTTTGCTGAACCAATTGGCTATAATTGCCCAAGAGGGAAGAAAAGATGGAAGTGTAACTTCTAAAATGACCTCCAACTCTGAGATTAAACTGACCCAAAATGATGAGTTGTGCAGGGGCATTATAAGTTGAGTATTATATGTGACCCGTACTAGTGAAATCTCCTAGGTTTGTTTCCATTTAACACAAATGTTAATTTATATAATTATAAACATGGATAAGATGGGAACTAAATATTTGTGTGGATATAATGTATAGTTTATTGCTTAAGTTACTGAACGTGCTTTATAATCATATAAGGTGATGTTTTGTAGAATTTTAAAAACTGTGGAGACACTTTCATGCTACATTAGCCCTTTTGTTTCATAAAAGGCCAATGGATTATTATTTATGATTTGGTAATATATATATATACAAGAAACAAATAGGTTCTTTTCTAAGGATAACATGAGACATCTAATGGGGTTAATGGAGAATTGCTAATTAATTTCTATTTTTTAATATATATGTATATTAAACAACAAAATAGATTTGACAATCAAGTAAATGAGAACATAAAATTGGCGTTGGATGATAAGAACGAGGTATCTACTAAGATCAAAGAAGTGTTTTATGAAATGAGAGAGTTTTTTAATTATTTATCCGCATGTTACATTGAGGTGGAACATAAATTATGAATGCATTAATCTTGTTAAGTATTAAAATCACTAGAAAGATGTGTCGTACCTATGATAAGAACTCTAAAAACTACGAAAAATAAAACGTGAATTTTTAAATAAAATTGATTAGAATGCTGACCAAAATGGAATCAAGATACCTCCACACATGTATCATTTCCCCTTAATTTGAGATAAAGAAATAAATATTCTCCTAAATACCATTGATCCTATCATTCTCTATATTCACATAATTGTACATTTTTGTAATGACTTTAAATTTATAGTCTATCTTGTTTAACATGAAGTTATTTCACATCTGTTGTTCTTATTTTTCCAGAGTACAGTTTTATCTTTTCAGATGAAATCGCATGTCTGTAAGATCTATGCATGTATCTAAATATTTATGCTATACTTTCTAAACTATTCCACTCGGTCTAAGAACATTCTAGCCTAGCTTTCCATCAAAATGCCAAACTTTTGAGTCGTAGACGTGTCATATTCAAGTTCAAATGCTTAATTATGGATAATGGGTTTTGTATAATGCAATTGTGTTTATTAAGGTTCAGGTAACTATTCATTCAAGTGAATAAGGTCTAAGCTTGATAAAAAAATAAAGTCAATCATTTTTATCGTGAGGTGTTAGGCTAGAGTTAAATTGTCTAGTGGAGAGTTTTTGTTTGTTCTATTACATGTATACACTCTCATAATCAAATCATTATACAGGAAGTAGAAATATTCATGGAGATTGATGCATCTCATCTCCCAATCTAAGGATTGTACATATACATTTAAATAAAAATAAAAGTTTTTTATTTTCTTATTAAACTTCGACCCTACTGACAAAGTATTTATTTCATAGAGCATTTTATTGAGGAAATGATCTAAGACTAGAAAATTACTAGTCAGCATTGTAGGCCCAATACACAGAGTTAACAATAATGTTAATTTCCTCGTTCAGGCTAAAAATTTCAGTGATGGGAATCAACATTCACAACATTATGCGTCATAATAGTTTGATCTCCTATAGAAAAGGCGTACGAAGGACATAAATTTGATACTCTATCCCAACTACAAAGACTTGATCAAAGCAAAGAAAGGGAGTGATGGTAATAATGCAGTTATGGCTCATTAGATATCTTTTCTATTATACTCTCTTAGACTTGTCCAATAGTATGTTATGGAATATAAACAGGTTTGTGCTCATAGTTCAAAGTCTCGGTATCGGTCCCAGTATCGAACACCCGATTTTTAACTCGGTCGCGATATCGGGAGCAAAGATATGCTATTTAGAGAGGGTAAAAAATTCTAAAAAAAATATAGAAAATCTAAAAAAAATAATATTAACAATGTGGACCAATGATGTACATTCAAACCCATCATTAAATATGCGTTGCATTGTAGAACTGGTTATACTGAACCGCGGCAGAGTTGTCAGATTCAATATTGCATAGTAAACCAATAATAATATTGAAAAACTATCTAATGCCACGTAAACTTAGATAAAAAAATTTGTATGGAAGATAAATATGAATGATTACAATGTTTCATCATTTTCATCTCCCTATGTAGTTGTAGTATCAATCATACGGATTTGGATAAGGGTAATTTCTTTCAGTTGGGTAAGAAAAGAAATATGAACCATATTGCTTCTCGGATGGTTGGGATGACTGGCTAGATGATTCATAATTTGGAAATTGTGGTTGACGATCTCCCGGTTGACTACCGTGATGATAATATCCAAAATCTCTATACCCAGAACTATCAGTTGAAGACCCACCATATTGCGTCCCTTAATTATATCCATAATAATCACCACCTATTTTTCCGCTACTAGTAGATCCATAATGGTCTCTATAATGATCATAGTAACCACCTGTACTAATACTAGTAGATCTTGGAAGTTGTGTCGGACCATAATTATCTGTGCCACTCCCACCCCTAGAGATACTATGTTTTCCACCGCGGTATGCATGATCTGTCATTAAACCCATTGCCCGTAATTGATCATCAAGACGTTGCTGATCATATCCGCTTGAATACTCGTCAGTACTAGGGAATCTCGTTAAATTTTCTAAATGCCTTCGTTGTTCACTGATTCCCAGGAGATAACCATGATCTAAGTCTTGCATGGCATATTAGTTTTCATCTCCTTGTGCCCATATCATACCACCATCATGTTGTGTACCAGTATTGTAAGAATCACCCCATTGGTGGCTATCACCAACTCCACTCCTTTGTCGGCTACCACTCGTTGTTCCCCTACTAACATCTCCATTGCTACCACCTGATCATCATCATCATCATCATCATCGTCGTCATGATTACCATAAGTACCAAGAATATCTTGCCAAATATCATCGCCACCATGATCATCATCAGAACTGGAAAGAACATTGACCGATGCCGGTTGATTGTGACCCCCCTCCCCCCCCCCATCGTTCTTCTCCTTCGCTTTGTTGAATACCTTCATCCAACCAGTCTAAGTCATCGGTCGGTAAGACCCCTTCATCATTCTCTTGGTTCCACTCATCCAAGATGTCATCATCCTCAAATATTAAATTCAAGTCTATCGAATTGTAAAAATCTTCGGTATCTCACATGTACATCAAATTCCTAACTTTAAGTCGCGAATTGTAATGCACATACACCAATTTATGATATTTTTTTATTGCCAATCGGTTGCGAAGTTTTGTATAGATGAGAAACCATGTGCTCCAATTTCTCTCACAACCCGAAGATGAGAATGTTTGACTTAGTACTTTGATAGCAATGCGCCTAAGATTGGGTGCATCCTCACCATAATTTTTCCACCACTCGGCTGGAAGAGAAGATTTGACAGCTTGCTTGGTAAGATCTGAGTCAAACTCCCCTCTCTTATTCGTAAAGAGTTTAACCTAAAAGGTAAAGAAAGCAATTTAGAAACAATATAGATATGAAATAAATATAACTCGCAAATTATCGACTTGTTTCTCTTTCTTCCTCTTCTCCAGGGACCGCTGCTTCATACCATCTGTAAGAATTTTTTTAATATTAGTTGCAATCTCTCTAGGAACATGGCGACACGGTTCGACATTGCCTTGCACTCCCGCCAAGTGTTCTTTTAGTCTGGTGACACCACCACTAACAACCTTATTACAATAATTTCAAGCAATCTTCTTCTTATTTCCACCAACAGCAGTTCAATGCTCTCACCCAATATGTAGTTTAGGAGCCATTCTACCAAATAAAAAAGATACAATTGTTGTAAAAAAATAACAGTACACTACAAAATAACATAGGCATCCTTTTTTAAAAAAATTAACTCAAAATTGTACTTTTTTTAAAGAAGGAAAATATTATTTAAAAACATAAACTATGGTAAAAAAAAATACAATATAGAGTTATTTTAAAAAAATTGCATATGTTAACAAATGCAAATACAAATACACCAGAAATACAAAAATACAATTTAGAGTTATTTAGAGCTATTTTTTTTTACAATTTAGAATTATTTACAAAAATACAATTTGGAGTTCGTTAGAGTTTTTTTTCCAAATATATAAATGTAAATACAAAAATACATATGTTAACTATACAAATACAAATAATAATAAAAAAGATACAAAAAATAAAATTTAGAGATATTTAGAGTTTTTTTTACAATTATGCAAATGTAAATACAAAAATACATATGTTAACTATACAAATAAAAATAATACAAAAAAAGATACAAAAAATACAATTTAGAGATATTTAGAGTTTTTTTTAACAATTATACAAATGTAAATACAAAAATACATAAGTTAACTATACAAATACAAATAATAATAAAAAAATATACAAAAAATACAATTTAGAGAAATTTAGAGTTTTTTTTAACAATTATACAAATGTAAATACAAAAATACATATGTTTACTATATAAATACAAATAATGGAAAAAAGATACCAAAAATACAATTTAGAGATATGTAGAGTTTTTTTTTAATAATTATACAAATGTAAATACAAAAATATATATGTGAACTCTACAAATACAAATAATAAAAAAAGATATAAAAAAATAATTTAGAGTTATTTAGAGTTTTTTTTTACAAATATACAAATGTAAATACAAAAATACATATATTGACTATACAAATACAAATAATAAAAAAATAGATACACGCATGCACACAACTTAAATTCGGTAGAGCCAAACCAAAACAGCCACACATGATAAGCCAAACCATAACTTATAAACCCACACACCTCTTAAAGTTCCCCAAAAAACACACGCACACAGGATAAGCAAAACCAAAGAAGCGCTGACCATACCAAAATAGCCCCAGCCATACCAAAAGAGCCCGACCCTCTTAAATCTTAAAAAAAGGAACGAAGCATACCAGTTGTGATTTCTTTCTTCTCTGGCGTGTAAACTAGGGTTTCAAGCTGGTTCTTTAGGAAGAAAAATGATATGCATGATTTGGAAAGCTGGTGGTTTGTTTTATAACAGAAGATGACACTTTTTTCAAACACCCATGACTTGATTTCGTCCTCTCCATCTGTAAAAGGTAAGACTTTTTAATAATTCCTGTTTTATTTTCAAGATTTTACTATTTTTTTCATTATTGTACAAGATTCCCTCTTTTTTTGTTCATCTCGTCCGATTTTCTCTATCTCGGCCGATATATCGACGATTTGACCAGATATCGTCCGTTTCTGTACTTTTTTCGAATTGTGTACGATTATCGTATCGTCCCATGTCGTTCCCGATTTAACTCGGCCTATTTCGAGTTGTCTCGACCGAGTCTTTGAACCATGTTTGTGCTTGTAATAGGTAGAATAGCTGTTCAGTGGCTTGACCTTGCTAGCAAATGAGTCCTTGGTGAAACACATTAATAAGGAACTAAAGTTTATGGTGACTGACATAAAAGAGTATTTTGAATGAATCTTATAGCATTTTTGTCATTTTACTGTAAATTAATGTGGGTTCATACATTATAACAACACTGTAACAGTTCCAATATATGTCATTTATAGTGTTTATAACTCTTGCACACTTGTGATATATCTTTATAACTATATGGCAACATGCAAATGCTCCAGATTTTTATAAATATTTGGGGAACTTTGAGTTTGTGATTAAATTTTTGAATAGTAGATTACAACCAGTAGAACATTTAAATTATTTTTTTGTCAACATAGGGTAGTAAGTACTTGTTTGGATTTCAAATTAATATGAATTTGTTTAGACTATTTCTTTTGATTTTGTTTTAACATTAATAATTAAAGTTATCAATTAGTCCCAATGACATGTTTAGGTTATCCTAATAATTTATTAGTATTACTTTCTTGGCAAGTGGATGAGGCCCCAAAAAGTACGAAGAAGAAGAAAACCAAATTGTGCGTGGAGCCATCTTCAATCACAACCAAAGCTAGAAGCAGCTCCACCCCCTCAAAAGCTACCTCCCGCTCTTTTACTAAAAGATAAAGTTTCTTTTTTGGAATGCTAGAGGTATTGGCAACAATCCTACTGTCAGAAGGCTTAAGAGGCTAATTAAACTGCATAGTATTTCTGTGGTGGTATTTTTTGGTTCTCTTTTCTTACCGTTGCAGTGTAGATATATTGGTCCTTTGAATGCTAATGGGCTCAAATGAAATTCTAAACTTTGTTGTAACCATGGCTCATATGTCCCCACCACTTGAATGCCAGTGAATGTACATCAACTATAGTTATATGATCATATTGTAAGGTCAAAGAAAATTCTCGCATTTGTCTATGATATTACCGATCCCCTGTACTCATATTGTATTTTGTGCCAATGAATGTACATCACCTATAACTATATAGTCTATATGTTGTGTTATGGTTGAGTTACTTCTTGGAAAGATAGTTTACTTCTCGGAATCTCTTTTTCCACTTTTTTTTTTGAGGAATTCCACTCATGACCATACTTCCCTATGTTATTTGTCTACTCATATTGTTGTACAGACTCTACTTCCTGGAGACAGTGGAGTTGATCAATTAGTTGACATTATAAAGGTTTTGTGAATGCCTACCAGGGGGGAAATGCATTATATAAATCCAATGTATACTGAATTCAAGTGCTCACAGATCAATATATTACACCTATATGACGCATCATTAAACTATGTATGTTAAATATACGATGCATCATTTCTTAGTTGAATGAGGATTTTCATTCACCTATATAACACATCATTAAACTATGTAAGCTAAATATATGACGCGTCATTGCTTAGTAGAATGAGGATTTTCATTCTTTTACTTGGTTGGAATAGCCATACATTATGAGTCGACATATTATTATAGACGTTTTCTTTAATCATAAAAGGGACTGTCTTTTAGTATAATTTGTTTACGTTTGTAGAGTTGTACATGAGATGCTGTTGATGGTTGTGCAATGTTTTGGAAAGCTTATAAGTAAGTTCCTTTAGTACTAAACTTTGTAAAATGCTTCATCAGTTGTAAATTTTCATTATGTTGATTTAGATTGAACAAAGTCTTACTTTGTTGTGTCATATTTCAATTATAAATGGAGAGAGCATTGAATTCAAGCAATTTGGTATGTGATAACTCAACTCTTAGTTTTTGATGTATGTGTAATGTTTTACACAATATTCGTTTCATTTCTCATTTAGGGCCCGTTTGAGAGTATGTGGTGGTAATCTCTATTATCTTTCATTTGGTGACTTCCATATACTCCTATTGTTGGTCTTGCAGGTCCTAAGTAGGTGACTTCCATATACTCCTATTGAAATCACGCTCATGTGAGTCTTTTTACCTCATTATTTCATTATCTTTATAAGTGTATTTTTTTTTAACTGGCACTATTTTACCTAATATTTTCATGTCAATGTATGTTTTTTAAGGGTAACCTGATATTAGGACTGAAATTTTGTTTGAATGGTCATCACACCGGTTTCTGCGAATGGTTAGCTTTGGTAACCACTTGGTACATTCTCCCCGTTTCAATCAGGTATCTATACCACATAATCAGGCCTCAATGATCTCAAGGTTGGTACTCATTTTCTTTTTTTTTCTTTTTTTTTCTTTTTGATCATATGAATAATTAGTTTACTTATGTAGCAGCCCTGATGCAATAGTAGCAGCCCTGATGAATAATTAGTAGTAGCCCTGAATTAATAGCAGCCCTCTTTTTGAGAAGTGTGTGATTGTATTTGTTTTGTTGGACCTTCGATTGAGTTCAAAGTGATGAAAACCAATGTGAAGTTACAACAGAAGAACAAAACTAGGGACTTAGTGAAAAAATGAACAAGACCAGGGACTCAGTAAAAAAAACTGATCAGTTGCATCAGTTATACCAAACCAATGCATTGGGAAACTCATGCCAATATTGAAGAAAAATAAATAGATATATTAGATGTGTTTACACTTTCTCACAAATGAGATTATATTTGTTTTGTTCTTTATAGAATATGTAAACTTTATAGCTTTCTGATATTTCATTTCTTAATCAATGTATGTTTTGATATGTGATGCATTTGGTTCAATATATGACGCATCATTGCTTAGTTGAATGAGGATTTTCATTCTTTTACTTGGTTGGAATATTCATACATTAGTTGAGAAACATACTATCTTGTTCATTGATTGTGGCAGGTATACTTTTCTAATGTGGCGGTTATATACTTATAGTTTTACAGATTCTAAATACTAATGTGTTTATGTTCTTCTTTTAATCTTACTTTTCTATAATTGTGGTAGGTATATTTTTCATTGAGAAGTTAGTATATCACATATCAAAATTGCTATTCATAAAACTTCTATTTTTCTAGCAGCGACTTTTCCAAACAACTGGACGATACAATAACCATGGTAGAGAAGCGTCCACGTCGATTGAATATGTGTGACCTCATAGCTGAGGAATGACAACTTGAGAAACAACCACTCAAACCCTAGTGGAAGACGATTTATAGAGGCATGGATCGATAACCCAATTACAAATTCATGTTTGTTTCATGTAAAATTAACGTGATTAATCCCTCTCTCAATTTTATAATTGTGTAATTAAGTCGATTATGTATGTTATTTATACGTACAGAGATCCATGGCAAGAAAACGTCGGCGTTTTTTGAATATGTACGATATCATTGTCAAGGAAATGTCACTTGAGAAATAACCATTCAAAACACGAGTGGAAGACAATTTAGAGACGCGTATATCGATATCCCACCCGAGTGAGATGTTGCCACCCCAACCAACGACCCAAGTGGCACCCAGTCGGAGACGTCAACAACCCATACCGACTAGGTAATAACACATCTTTATTTTATTTTTATATATGTATATGATGGAGTGTTAGGTATGATATATATTGTGGATATTCCGCCCTTAGTTGTTTATAATGTTGTGGGTATTTCTGTCATTTTGAGTTAATTTTTATGTTTGAACAAGTTGGTTTTCATGAATAAACAGAGGACATTCTGTAGAATTTTTTTTGAAATATTAAGTTTTTAAAAGTTAATAATATGAAGATATACAAATTTGATAAAGTTTTTAAAGATTGTCCTATATAGGTACTATTAAAAAATATTACTTCCTTGTTTAAGGTAACTGGCACTAAATGAATTTTATTGCAGGTCGAAATCTTTTGGGGACAAGGCAAGTCATTGAAGTCGTTTTGATGGCGGTTGTGCGCTTCAAGATTGTGAGTTTACATTGCTTGCATTATTTTATGTTAGAAGTACACAGGGTTTTATGTATTTTTTCTAATGAGACAAGTGAAATTTGGTAGAGATATTTAGTTTGGTGGGCACAATGTTGAAATTGTCAATTTTATCTTTGTACGAACTTTAATTTTTGTTAAATGGAATATTGTGTGCTATATTTGTTGAAATGGGATGTCAAATACGTCATATACTATTTTTAATAGTTTTTGTTGAAAAGTATATTGATCATGTTATGGAATAGAAGAAATTTTAATTTTGGCGCAAAAATTATTAAAGACAGCTTCTTTGCCGTCTCAAAAGGATTCCATAAATAGGGACCTTTTGAGATGGCGTGCACTGTCTCTAAAAGTAACTTTAAAAGACAGTTTTTATGCCATCTCAAAAGGGTCCGGTGAGCAATGACCTTTTGAGACGGCGTATTTCCCGTCTTAAAAATACTTTTTGAGACGGCTGCTGCCATCTGAAAAAGCTTTTAAAATGGGGGTCTAATATTACGCCCCTTTGCTGTCTCAAATGGCATCACAAAAGGCTTTTAGGACGGCCAGAGGACTATTTGAGATAGGTGGAGCACCGTCTCAAAAAACATTTTTTTTGTAGTGTGGTTAAAGTGATGGGAAAGAAAATCACTCATTGATGTTCATTTAGGAATCATAATTGCACAATGAACAAGCCACGTCACTATTGCATCAATAACGTAACATTCATAGTTATATTTGGACCTTTGGGTAACTAAATATATATGCATACACAATAATATAATATTTATAACGATAGATTAAGGCACTTTGATGTCTTCCTAATCCAACATCATATAAATATTAGTGTTGGACGTTAATTCATAATTATATTTGAACGATTGGACACCCAAATATAGATTATATACAATACTCTAATTTACCAGAACTGTTATTATCAAACCCATAATCATACATCTAATATTTAAGACTTTATATTTAACTTTTAGTCAATACCAAATGATATACAACATGAATATTAGAACAACCATTTAATGATTAAAAAAATATATATAGTGATTTATACCATAAAATATGATAAAATAATTCATTTTACAAAAATGAAAATTTTTTGGGTTATCATTACAGTAAAATAAATAATCTCTTCGGGATCACTCTCCAATTCGCAAAATTATAAAATCAATTTTTAAGTGAGCGTTATTAGCGTTGACATTATTACCAAAAATTGCAAAAATGCAATTTTGGTGTCTAAACGATGTCAAATCACTGAGATAGAGTGGTGTCCATTGTTTAAAATGGGTTTTGTTTATTTTCTCGTTTGCAGGTGACCATATTAATTTCTTAAAATTCCGAGCAAGGAAAAAAATCGGCCAGTGAAAACGTTGCTAAAAAATTTAGGAATTCATCAATTTTTTCTTAGCCGAATTCTTTTTATTGGCAAAAAATCTTAATGGATAATCATGAGATCAGGAACCTAAGCTCTGATAATCAACATAAAACGTAATTAATAATTTTACATGAATCTATAAATCTAGCACATGAATATCCAAATATACATCTTATTTGTTATTTAATCATGCCAAATATTATGTATTATATATTTAGCATTACGATCTTAGATTAACATAATTATAACAGATTATGTAAACTAAAAGATCAAAAATCATAACTTAATCCTATTTAGAATTAAAACATCAAGAGTCATACTTAATCCTATTTAGAATTAAAACATCAAGAGTCATACCTTGATCCAACTTTATTTGAGACGAAGAAGTTAGATATATTATCCTCCACTTGAATATGGAATCATCATTTTGATGATTAAAGTTGTTGGTGTTATACTCGAGATGAAACTGTAACCATCATTTAGATGATTGGAGTTTTGGAGTTTATCTCCCTTAACCTAATTTCATTGATGTTATAATTTTATAGTGTTTGATTGATGGATATCTGTCAATTATTTACATGTAGGGAGAGGACCCAATCTCCAAAAGTCACTCAATCTGAACCGTCCATCAGAGTTGAAAATGGTCTTATTTAAATTATAGTTGAGATCTAAAATTGAATTACGAGTCAAGAGTGTAAGCATGGGATAGTAGGTGGGTACCTTTGAAAATACATGTTCCAATGCATTAACCGTTTTACTTCCGAAAACCTTATTTGTCGTAATTAATTTACCCTAATCTTATGAAGATTTCCTTTATTCACCCTTAGCATTTCCTCACTTCATTCAACACACCCGATTCAATATTTGAAACCATTACATTTGATTTATCCAAACACATTCCTTTACTGGAATTATCCTTTTTATTTATTTCAATACGCTTTAGTATTTTCGTTGATACTCACCCTTTCAACACACATATCCACATTGTTATAAAATACTTATTTGTCATTTCAAAACCTTTTTTCATACATACTAATACGAATTATGGGTTTAACCACTTGGTTGGTTAATCACCCATTTACCCACTTAATTTACCCTTTTTACTTCCTTTATGGATATTAACATATTTATGCATTTACTTGTCCATTTCACTTTTATCGAAACGTTTATTACGTTCATTCAAGTTAGGTTTTATCAACACATCTTACCACACAACTCATTTCTTGACATGTTCCATATTTCCTTTATTATTTTTTGGAATCTTCTAATACCGTATACTTCCATGGGCTCCACACCGCCGGCTATACGCGCCATATGCTCTGGCCAGTGTTCTAGGGATTTTAACCCAAGGGCTTCGGGCCCTTCTTGCTTTATTTCGGTGTCATCCGAGTTTCATTTATGTGTTTTAATAGTTTTAAAGTTTCCACATTATTTCACTTTTCCTTTTTACCTGGACGAAGTAAAAAAAACTAGGACTTTACCGTCCCAACTTGTGTTACACTTTGAAAATTTACCATTTCATGTCCTTTACACTTTAACCTTGATTTTTATTGCAAAAATCATATTCGTTTAGGACCACTTTGTGTAACACCCTTTTCAACACTTTTATTTAATAAAAATGTTCCAATTTAAGTAAAATTACCATTTTACTCATTTGTTTCCAAAATCACCTTTTAGTCCATTTCACATTTGTTAATTTCTCAAAAACACTATTACGTTATTCATACTAACTTCTTAAATTTTTTAATACTTTAACACCCTTTTACACTTGGATTAATATTCTTCTTGATTTTAAACACTTTTACACCTTTAATCCCCTTTTAACTCGATAAGTATTAATCATTTACAACATTACTAAGTTACACAATAACTTTTTCTTGTTTACCCATTAACACTTAAGGAATACTTTTATAAGCCCTTTCCCAAACACGCATTTATTTACCCTCTTTATTCAAGAAATCCATTTACACTTAAGACTACTTTTATAAGAAAATACCATTTCTTTTTATCAACACATGTTGTCTTATAATCTCATGTTCATTATATCTTTTAGTCCTAATTTTACACGCATTGAAGACTAATTTATAACTTTTCTTGTTTTATGTTTAAACCCAACAAAACCTTCTCTAAACATGTTTATACATTTAATATCAAAATACAAGTTTATAGGCATGAGATAATAGATTTTAAACCCAAAAATCCTACTACATGGTTTAAACATATTTTTCAACATGGCAAATTATTATACTTTAAAAATATATTGGTAAGGAACAAAAGACATTTTATTTCTTCAACCTCAACATATGTTTATTTTTCATAAAACCTTCATTTTTGTAAGAATTTTGAAATATTATTATTCCACCAGTTTTTCCAACAAAATCACTTCATTTACCAACATTTTATTTTTAAAAATATTTGTAATCAATATTTCTAGAAAATACACCATTTTCATAAAACGTCAGCTATTATTATTTCAATGCCTTGAAATATTTACTCATCCTTTTATTTCCATCAAAATAACATTTCCAACATTTGCATTCCATAAAAATATTTATTATCTTCTACATATTAATTACCCATTTAACTAAATTCACCTTACTCAATAGTCTAACTACAAGACTACAAATGCAAAATAACATCTTACACTAAGATAAGGTTTTTCCCACCTCCAATGGCTTAAATGATGATGGAAGTGTTGGTGTACGAGGAGAATCCCCCACCTCCAAAGCTGGCCTCAAGGGGTTATCAAATGCATCCTCCAAAATTCTCTTCTTCCAAGCTTCCAAGCAAGAACTCCTTCAAAGCCCGCTTCATCTTCTCCAAGAAAACCCTCAAATACTCCTCCAAAATTCATAGCTCTCCTTTCTCAATGGCAAAAATGGGTATATTTGGCTCAAATGTTGAGAAATACATCATAAAAATGGTGGTTTAAGGGTGACCTATAGTGGAGGAGTGGTTGCTTGGTAGTGGGTGGAGGTGGAAGACCACCGACCACTCTCTCTCTCTCTCTCATTCCATTTATCCCAACACAATATCACCTCAAACAAACAAACAACACCTTAAAAAACCTCCCTTGGGCCCTTGCTGGACAGATCTGGGATCGACAACACCCAAAATCAAGGGGTGAAAACTTGACAGTGCAGAAGGGCAAAGTAAAATAAAATCTCAACTTGCATCATTCAAACGACTTCCCCTATGTCGTTCGAATGACTTCTTCTATTTCATTCCTTGTATGGATCATGCGACCCTTCACGTGACCTACTACTGTAAGCCAGTAGCACGTCATTAGAATTCCTCTAGCTCGTGACCTATCTCGCGACCTTCACACTGTCGTTCGAACGATAGCTTCATTTCGTTTGAACGACCCTTTTTCTTTTTCTTTTTATTTTTCTCCAATTTTATACCTAGTTTTTCCATAATTATAATTGACTCCTCCGCAATCATAATCCATATATAGTTTTAATTAAATTTTTGGGATGTGATATTATAAACTTCCCTCCTTGGGGAATTTTGTACCCAAAATTCTCGATCCATAAACCCTCAAAAAGGGGAATACTAATAAAATCAAGAAATACAATAATTACAGTCCACTAACAATGGTCATCCACCATGTCTTGGAAGGAATAAAACACAGCAAGGAGGGACATTATCCTGAAAAGATGAGAACACCTGCTGAAAAGACAGATAGGTCCAAATACTACGAATTTCATAGAGATCACGGGCATAAGACAAATCGATACTTTGCTCTTTAGAATGAAATTGAAACACTTATTCAGTGAGGAAAACTAGACAAATTTTTTTATCAGTAGGACAATATTATTGCTCGACGAAGGTCAAAGTCTCCATGCAAGCCTAGAGATGTGAAATGAGAAATCATAAAGATGATCAAAAAGATCTCGTCCTGGATAAATGGACAAGGCAACCAGAATGTGAGGTATTCATGCTTAGTTTTGGATCATTTAATTGTCAAATGATTACAGGTGGAGATGCAGGAGGAGGAGATGATACCGTTGAACGGAAAGATTACCTCAATAAGGCTTAAGCTTGCTCCTATATCCATAGAATTAATCTAGTCGAGGAAGATCGACTAAGGAAGTTTAACAAAGATAATCTGGGGATTGGCTTTTCTAAAAGAGACCTTTCAGGAGTACTATATCCCCATGATGACCCCTTAGTAATCAAAGTTAAAAGGCCGGATATAACTATTTCCATGGTATTGATTGATAACGGTAGCTCGGCGAACATCATGTTCTACCCTTTCTTTAACAGTCTGGATTTTCTTTGCCATGAGCTCAATGTCAATAAAGAGGCCAAGCCAGTAAAGCAAAGGCAGAAAGTATTTAGCCCCAAGAAGAACCAGGCTATCCAAGAGTAGGTAAAGAAACTTTAAAAAGCCTAATTATTAAAGATGTGAAATATCCATATTAGTTGGCCAATGTGGTTATGGTAAAAAAGAAAAACAATAAGTGGAGAATGTGTGTGGACTTCACATATTTGAACAAGGCATGACCAAAGGATCATTTCCCCTTGCCATAGATTGATCAAATCGTTGATGCTACATCAGGGCATCAGCTATTAAGTTTCATGGATGTGTATTCTGGTTATAACCAGATTAAGATGAAACCTGAAGATAGGGAAAGCAGTTCTTTTATTACTCCCCGAGGAACTGATTGTTATAATATTATGCCATTTGGTTTGAAAAATACATGTGATACTTACCAGAGATTGGTGAATAGAGCCTTTGAGGAGAAAATAGGCAAAAACATAGAAGTATACGTAGGTGACATGCTGACGAAGAGCAAAAAAGCATCCTACCCTATTACCGACCTCATCCAAACCTTTGGTCAGTTGGAGAAGCACCAAATGAAGTTGAATCCGACCAAGTGCGTATTCAGTGTTCAGGAAGGAATATTTCTCAAGTACATAGTAAACTAGATGGGAATTGAAGCAAACCCAGATAAGATTAAGGCGTTGATTGAAATTCAGTCCCCTACTTGCAAGAAGGAGGTGCAAAGGCTAACTGGGAGAGAAGCATCCTTGAATAAATTTGTGTCTCGAGCTAGTGACAAATGTCTCCCATTCTTTAAAGTGCTAAGGAAGAGTTTTAAATGGAATGATGAATGTGAGAAAGATTTTCTAGAGTTGAAAAAGTATTTGGGATCACCCCCTTGCTCTCCCGACCAATTTTGGGAGAAAAGTTCTACCTATACTTGGTCGTCTCTGAGTTAGTTATGAGTTCTGCCTTGATACAAGAAGATAATGGAGTTCAAAAGCCTATCTACTAAATGACCAATACCTTACGAGGATCATAAATTAGATGTCCACGCCTGGAGAAATTAGCGTTTGTATTGATGGAGGAATCCAGATGGATGAAACCTTATTTTCATGCCCACGCTATTATGGTGTACACTAACATGCCTCTTCGATAAGCCTTGCATATAATGAAGAAGTATGGGAGATTAATGTATTGGGTAGTAGAACAGGGAGAATATGATATAGTGTATGAGATAAGGTCCTCATTAAAAGGCCAAGTGGTGGCAGATTTCATTGCTCAATTCACTTATTCGAAGGTTCCCGATCAATGAAGAGCTCAAGGAGAGAAAATTCAAATGGAGGATAACCCAAATGGTCTCATCGAAGATTAACACCCCGAGCATACCCCATTAGGGGAAATATCAAAAGAAATTATTGTCGATCTACCAGAGACGTCCACCAAAGCACAGGAAATGGGAAAAAGATATGAAGAAGTAGTGAGTAAAATATTCCATCATGGGATATTATAGACCAAGCATTTGACGATGATATCCTCATATGGAACTTGTATGTAGATGGATCATCTTGTGCAACAGGAGGTGGAGTAGGTATAATAATCAACACTATTGATGGAATAGATATTTAATATGCTCTATAATTCTAGTTTCAGGCCTCAAATAATGAAGCAAAGTAAGAAGCTCTCATTATGGGCTTAAGTCCCGCTTAATCACTGAATGTCGAGCAAGTTGTGGCACACGGTGATTCTCAATTGGCGGTGAATCAAATTCTGAGTCTGTATGAAGTCAAAGGATAGCTAATGATAAGATACTTTTCCAAGGCGGTTGAGGTCATAGCCAAATTACCAGTTGATGTGCTTGCTCGGCTAGCATCAGCCACCAAAATTGAGCTCGAAAGAACTATTCCCATTGAAAGTTTAGCCAACAGGAGTATTGATGAAGACTTGGTGATTAATTTCATTACAGTAGATATGGGTCCATCTTGGATGGATCTCATCAAAGCTTATATTGAAGAAGGAATCTTGCCAGTAGATCCAATTGAGGCTAAAAAACTTAACTATAAATTAATAAGATATATTCTAGAAAAGGGATTATTATACATAAGAGGATTAACAACTACTCTACAATGTTGTGTACATCCAATGGACGTTCAAGACTTGATAGCAGAATTTCATGAAGGGTCTTATTGGGCTCATGTGGCAAGAAGATCATTATTGTAGAGAATTAATACCCAGGGATACTATTGGTCGTCTATGAGAGCAGGCTATATAACTTTTTCCAGAAGATGTGAAAAGTGCCAAAGGTACTCCAGCATTCATAAAACTCCACAGGCTACTCTCACTCCAATCACCTCAATTTGGCCATTTTCTATGTGGGGAAAAGACTTAGTCGGGCCACTGCCGACCACCCAAGTAAGATTCAAGTACTTGGTCGTGTTTGTGGATTATTTCATAAAATGGGTTGAGGCAAAACCATTGATAATCATGCCCTATGAAAACGTCTACCAGTTTATCTGTAAAAACATCATTTGTAGATATGGTTTGCCTTACGCCTTCATCACAGACCATGGCACACAGTTTGATAATGAAGAATTTGTCGCCTACTATGCCTAATCAAACATTCAAAAGCTACACTCAACTCCAGGTCATTCTCAAAGAAACGATCAAACTGAAGTGATAAACAGGACTCTACTCGATGGGGTAAAGAAAAGACTTTATGAAGCTAAAGGAAATTGGATTAATAAACTACACTCCATTTTTTGGGCATACCGAACAACTCCAAGGACTGTCACTAGAGAAACGCCATACATGCTGGCATTTGGAACATAAGTGGTGATACCAGCTGAACTGGGTTTACCAACCCACAGAGTGTTAAATTTTAATTCTCCTATTAGTTATTTGATGTGAAGATTAGTCCAGGATATGATGGAGGAAGTGCGCGAGGATGAAACCTTGAGAAATTCTGCTTACAAACAAAGAACAACACGATTTTATAACAAAAGGATGAAGCCGACCAACTTGAAGGAAGGGGATTATGTTCTCAAGAAGGTGATTCAGAAGACCAACAAACTTGAAGCCAATTGTCATGGGCCATATCGTATCTCAGTAGTTGTTCGACCAGGTACTTACAAAATTAAGACTCTAAAAAGAGAAGAGTTTAAAAATCCTTGGCATGCCGAGCACCTTAGGAAATATTACCAATAATGTAGTAAGACAAATATTTGTAATCATGTCACCTCAGTATGAATAAAATGATGACGTCCTCCTTTTTTTTTATTTCTTTTAGGGAGTACTGATGATATACATCACCACATACTTGGTCCATAAACATGCAAAAGTTTCTCGAAACAACAACCACATAGTTAATTAGTGATCACTCAATACTTGGTTGGCACAAAGAAAAGTAGATCGACAACATATACTTGGTCAAGATAATCAGGGATAAAGCTCTGTATAAAAATCAACAAGTTTTATCCAAACTGGGAAAAATAGCGGAAGAACGTTGTGAAGATTCCTAAATATGAATGTAGACACATATTACACATATGCCTGGTCACCACTGGTAACTATTGCTAAACCTAAAAATTTAGGTGCACTAGCAGAACCTATGGAAATACCATAGTTAACTAGTACTAAACTTGGATTTAAATCTAAGTGTGCTAGTAGAACCTATAATCACATCATAGGTAACTGATACCAAACTTAGAAATCTAAGTATATCAGTAGAACCTATGATAATCTGATTGGTAATTGGTACTAAACATGGGAAAATACCTAACTGTATCAATATAAATGAGAAAATAATGAAGCCATTCACATCCAAAAATTGACAAGATAAGTAAATCAAACATCTTCTCATTCATATAAATGATCATTACATACAAATATTGTTCATAGTTGAATTACAGGAGCAAACTACTCTACTAAACGCTTTCCTTCAGCCTTAGAGGAGCTCGGTGCTGGTTTCATGCCTACTGAAAGATCATCCAATGTGTATGGGGAGTGAATGAAGTTAAAATCTTGAAGCATTCTCATATTGCTGCTGCTCGAAGCATCTAATAGATAAGGAGGATGAATTATTTGTAGCTCGTCATGCATACCATAATCCCCTAAGTATTTGGAGATCAGCCATTGAGAAATGGTTTTTATAGGGATCGAGCTGATATCCAGTTTAAAAGGAGGATATTGACACACCAAAAGCCCCGGATCAACCCAATAGCACAGTCTAATATCCTGATCAACCTTTATAATTGTTAGGCAATTGGTACAGCCACATTTATAGCCTTCACACTGAGCTTGACTCAAGCATTTATAAAAATAACCAAGATCCAATATTTTACCCCTCCATCTAAACTTCTCTAGGTTTCTTCTGAAACTAGAAAGTTAACCTTTCAACCTAGTGTTGTAGTTTCTTCAGTACTCCATCCTTGATTTGTAGTTGAGAAGATTGGGTGGTAATTTTCTCACCCTGGGTTTGGATATTTTGGGACATCTCAGCAATGGATAAATTCTTTGCCTTTAATTGTGAAACCTGATTTGTAAGTTTCTTTTAAGTTTTGCTTTCATCAGTTGTATCTCGGACAGGTATTGCTCTTAATCGAGAGGAGGTAGAAGGTTTGGATTTTTTTAAGGCCTCCAGTTCTTCCCTCAAATTAGCATTTTTAGTCTCCAAAAATGAGACTTTCTCATCAGCAACAGCATTACTTGAAGGAACATTCAAAGAATTCAGCTCCTCTCTCAAATTTTTATTTTCTTCCTTCAATGCAATGGACCTAGCCCCATCCACTTCACACTTGAGAAAAACTCTTTCTTCCTAAAAGAAGAGGCTTATTTATCTAATTGTTACTTAAAACCCCAAGATTCACTTAGAACTTTGTACTTCTCCTCATAAGAAGCATGTAGGATAGCCTTGGCTTCTTTGTAGTTTTCTTGAAGATCTTCAATCATTTTAAAGTGAGCTAAATTACTATCCGATTAAGAAAACACTTCAGGTACAAGTAAGCTTCCTTGGTTTGATCTGAAATGTCAGCCCCGAGGAACTTTGATAGATCTTTCTTGGATAAAGTTGTGTGACTGTCCTTGAAAAGATTATTGAACCTTTTGAGTAGCTCAGAGTCAGTAGAGGAAAGTTGATCCATTTTGGCCATGAACTATAAGAGTAAAGAAATATCTAATCAAAAATAAAATAAAGAGTTTGAAGCAGTAATTGAAAGAAGACAAGTGCAAAGACAAGAAATAATCATTTTCATTGATAAAATTTAGATTACAAATACATTGAAAGGAAATAAAAAAGAAATGAAGACAAAAAAAAGGTTGATTGCCGAGCAAGTCTACACCTTATCCATAACATTAGAAGTTTCAACTTGATTGGAGACAGGAATGGATGTAGTGATTTGCTCAGAAGTTTTGGGGAGAGAAGACTCAGCAACTGTCGATAGTTGATCGATTGTAGGTTTCGAAACAAGGGTGGAATACCCTGATCCCATGTCATCTTCAACTTCCTCATCCTAGTTTGGTGGGGAACCAGGGTCATGTCTTAGGAAGAGCTCAGACTCTTGAGGAGTACCAACTTTAGAAAGTGTTGCTAACCAATTGTCCTTTTAATATTTCTTCTTCACATATTTAATTTCGACAAAAGAATCTGCAATGGATTTCTCCCATACCTTATTAAAAGAGGCTTCCATAGCCTTTACCCTCTTATACTTCTCAGAAACTAATTTCTTTTTCAACTCAGATACTTATCCCCGAGCTGTAACGACCTCACCTTCAGCTTTCCTCTGAGCTTCCTCAGTAATTTTTACTTTATTCTCCCAAGGCTGCTTCTTAGTTTCCAATGCTTGTTAGGAGTTAAGCAAGGACTTCTGCAGGATTTCAAAAGCCTCTTCTACATCATTTGAATAAGAATGAAGTTCATCATCCTTCTCCAACATCTGGTTGAAATCAACCAGGAACTATAAAAAGAGAATCCAAATTAGTACAAGAAAATAGTAAAAAAGGTACAAGTATGAAGAAGAAAGAATTCTTACAAAGGCAAAGCTTTGAGAAGCACTTTTAGAAATTTTTAAACGGGGCATGAAAGAGGCAGCACCCCTATGATCTTACAAAGTACCAAACCTTATCAATTGCCTAACTAAGCTAGGACCCATGGCAACAGGAGAGCCAGTAACAATAACAGTCAAATTATCCAAGTTTTATTGGTCGGTAGTGGCAGCTTTCCCTTCAGCAAGTCTGGAAGGAAGACCTTTTCTTATATATTTAAGAAGGGACTCTTAACCCTTATTATCTAGGGATTTCTTTACAATATCTTCTTTATTAGTGGCCCCACCAGTAGCAGATTTGGTGGAACTAGGGGCATCATCATCTCCCACGATATTAAGGAATTTACTCTTTCCCATAACAACAGCAAGAGGAATATCAGAATCTATGTAATACCCCGTATTTTTGTGATATTTATTTATGGGATTAATTGAATTAAATGCGTATTAATTGGAAATTAATTCGGATTAAAATACTAGCGAGATGCTAGTTGGTATTTGATTATAATGTGCATATATGATTATATATGAATTTTGAATTATGAAACTTGTCGTGAGATTGAAATACGGCAATTTGGGAATTTTGTTGAGACGCGTGTGACAGTCGCGTCAGGAATATATTTATTTTAATTAAAAAGTAAATTTTATTTCTATTAACCATATTGTCGTTTTGAGTGCGCCAACGCGTCCGGAAGGGTCGAAATAGTCAGAAAACACTAGCCGGGGGTTTAGTTTGGGTCCCGGGGCATTTTTAGGCCATGCCGGCAACGTATAAGGGTAATTTGGTAATTTTGAATTTTTGGGAATTAAAACCTACAAAAATTGGGAATTAAAAAGTTGACTTGGTAATTACCCACTAAACCCACTAACCACATCTTAGGACTTTATGGGCTACGGGGGTTATTAGAATTTGTCCCAAGAGTTCCTAAGGCAAACCCTAGCCACCATTGTTACTTGGAGAAGAAAGCTTGTAGAGAGAGAAGAGAAGAGAATTCTGCAGAGAGAGAGAGAATCTTTCATCAATTCGTCATCAAAATTAGAGATACACATAAGGAAAGTGCTTTAATTTCGTTTATTACAAAGAATGTTTCTTCCATGTGTAGGAAATTAACAGAATTTGTATTGTTCTTGAGAGTTTGATAAAAACCCATTAATTGGAATTAGAACCTTGTATTTTGATGAAAGGATTGCATGTAGAATTGTGTTAGGAGGATTACTCTGATGGAAATACATCTTGTTCATATCAAAAACGGATTTAATCATGCCCATTGGTGATTTTAAAATTTTAGGGTTCATGTTCATATGATTTGGGGGTAAATGAAGGGATTTGATGATTCAATAATGCTTAGGAAGAATTGGCCCTATATAAACGTTAATATATGACCTAAGTATGTTTAGGAATGATTATAACCCATGAAAAATTGTTGGATTAATGTTTAGATGAGTTTGGAGAAGAAGAAAAGTTGGAAAAACGATATAGGGAAATTCTGGGCTCAAATCTGGCCACTCGTTAGAAGACCTGCCCAGGTCGTTTCGAACGAGCTCGTTCGAACGAGCTTCTAACGAGTTGACAGTTCGGCTTCTAACGAGAGGGATGTTCGTTCGATGACTTTCATTCGAACGAGATCTCGTTAGAAGGCCCAGTTCGTTCGAACGAACTCTCGTTCGAACGAGACTTCTAACGAGTTGACAGTTTAGGCTTTTTAGCCTGTTTTGATCCCAAGTGTCCCGCAACCTTGTTTATATGTAGAGATAACCTTCCCTTGATGATAAATTGTTATAGTAGGGACATTTGAGATATATAGAGGAGTAAAACCTAGTAGTGTGATTCGAACCAAATGGAATTTATGGATTAGGACGTGAGTGTCTATTACGACGTGAGAACAATTAATGGCTTGTATAATTGTATCAACCGGGAACATATAAATTGTGTAGATTTATATGTCGGTACGATAATGAGAAGTGTACCACCAATATATTATGGTGATTACTAAGATGTGTGCATACTTAGTACATGTATATGATTTTGTGTATGACATACCTACCATACTTGCTAACACGGGAGGTTTACGTTCGCTTAGGGCCCTCTAATCCTTGTGTTGCCTGGATTTAGACTGGTACCTCGATGAACATAGGTCAGAGAAGGACTTATTGGGATGTTAATAAGTCTGCTGATCGTGGGAGCGCAGGTATGTGCGTGACCCATGTGATGTGACTATGTTCGCCTCCATTATTTGTGATGTTGTTATCTGAGAACGATTCCTGAGAGATTCGGAATACGTGATCCTTATGTACGTGATGTACCAGGATGGATAGCAGAGTATGTGTGCACCGCAGCTTAGTCTCGGGGTGTTGTATTGTATATTTATGACGTGAATAATATACACTTAATTAATGGGAACTTTCATGTTGATATTGTGAATATAACTATGGTAATGTTTTAAGAAAACATAACGGGTTAACCGATAGTGAATTGTACTACAAATTGAATATCTGAGTTTAAGTAAAGCGCTCTATTTAATTGATAACGCTAGAATGTAATATGGGGATCGATTAGTAAGGGGTAGAACTTATTACGGTTTGGTTAGATATGTATGACATGTAGATGGGTACGGTACGTTAGGAGTGCACATGTAGTCGAGAGGTGAGAATTTCATGTGAGTGCACGTCCTAACATGTATTTTGCATTTAATGTTTTAATGATATTAAAACACTTGCTATTTTTTAAATGATTTCCACTTTCGGGCTCTGACCCATTTGCTTTCAAATCTATTTTTGTAAAAACCATTTTAGGTGCCCAGCCACAAGGACACCATGCTTAGGATCCTCATTCAGGTGACGAGCTGTAGCTGTTTGTGGAACTTACAGGACTTTGCTTGTAGACGCTTCATCTACCTTGACTCTATATTCAGCATCTTATCAGTTGTAGGGCATGTCGCCCATTCCTTTTAGAGACATTTCATTTATTTCAGTTACTCAAACTTGTCATATTATTTTCAGTTGTGGGATTGTTGTGAGGAGTTTTCCTCCGGACTTATTATTATTTGTTGGTTATTTCATTACTTCGTTATGGTGAATGGATTATGTTGTTCTTCCATTATTCTTTTATTGCATGTTAATCAGACTTTACTTCAAATTTGGCAACTTACTTTTTAAATACTAGGTGGTTAGTAATTATTAAAAATGTTTTCGACAGTGATGCTATTAACTGAACCAACTTGGCGTTTAGTATTGATTTAATAAAGGAGTAGCTACCCGGTATTTAATTAGTCGGGGTGTCACAGGTGGTATCAGAGCATCAGGTTCTAGTGTCCTTTAGGATCGGTACGACTTATTATGTTTCCGCTGAGCTTTCTTTGATGTAGAGCCCTATATTTTAGGACTGTTGTATTCTCTTGTTTATACTACGTTCTTCAGCTATTTTGAGTTTATAACTGCGAACTTATAAACTTCATTCTTATTTCAGATGCCTCCACGACGTGCACAACGGGTTCCCAGGGATGCAACGCCAGAACCACAGCCTGCACCAGTTCAGGGAATGATGAATGTCGCCGAGGTTGCAGCCATTGTGGCCCAGGCGGTAAATGCCGCACTAGCCGTAGTTCAGCAGGCACCACCTCAGGCGCCGATAGCCGCGCCAGTTCAGGCACATGCATTCCCGTCTGCTTGGGAACGTGTACGTGATGCTTTTCAGAAAGCACACCCTCCGGAGTTCGCAGGTAGCTCCGATGTGGTAGTTTCAAGTCAGTGGAGGAAGGACATTCAACGGCACCTGAGGATGTATGAGTGCACTGATGTCCAGAAGCAGATACTAGCTACCTTTAAGCTAGTGGGGCCTGCACTGCAGTGGTGGGAGTCTATTACCACCGTGGAGGAGAGAGATACTCTCACTATTCAGGAGTTTTGGGTGCGGTTCGACCGCAAGTACTTTCCGTCAGTTGTTCACACGGAGATGAGGAGGAAGTTAATGAGCCTCAAGCAGGAGGGTAAGACTGTGGCCGAGTATGAGACCGAATTCAATGATCTTCTGAACATTGTTCCGGATGAGATACCGACAGAGGAGAAGAAGATACAAAAATTTACGGATGGGTTGACATGGAGGATTCGTCAGCACTTGTTAGGGAACCTCTCGTTAGCCACTTATTCTGATGTGGTTAACGCTGCACTGTTACACTGCCAGGATCATCGCTTTCACATGACTGAAGGCAAGAGGTCAGGAGAGTCCAGCCATCAGGGCAGGACTGGGGGAAATGGTGCCAGTGGGGCACATTCTGTTCAGGGGCAGAGACAGGGTGATCAGGGTTCCCAGCAGGGGGATCATAAGAGGTTCAAGTCAGGGAATTTCAGGCACGGACAGGGAGGTTTTTGGCAGGGCCATCAAGGTCCGAACGGCCATCAGAACCAGCAGGGTCAGAATGGTCAATAACAGTTTCAGTAGGGCCAGCAGGGTCAGTGGAGGAACGGTAACGGCCACCAGGGCCGGGGGAAGCAGGGACAGAGAGGGGGAAACTTACCGGGGAAGTGTTTCGTTTGTGGCAAGACTGGTCATAAATGCCAGGACTATCCTGATAGGGGCAGGGCTCCGTAGCAGCAACAGGGTGCTCGACATGAGCCACAAAGGCCACTTTTTCCACCTGCTCTCCCAGCTCCAGCCCAGGTGCCAGCACTAACAGCCATTCCAGCAGTTCCTGTGCAGCAGGGGCAGTTACAGTATGGACGTGTCCATAACGTCCACCAGGCAGCAACTCCACAGGCACCACCCGCGATTGAGGGTATGTTTCCTATCCATGGTACTATGGGTCAGGTTTTGTTTGATACGGGGGCAACGCATTATTTTATAGCTACCCATTTTGTGAAAGCCTTAGGATTGTTAGCCACAGCAGAGATCACAGTGACGTGTGTAGACTCACCATTGGGGAGTGGGTCACTTATTTTCTTTATATGCCGGGGAGTGGGGGTAGAGATTGGTAGTTTGGTATTACCTGCAGACATGTTGGTATTAGATATGCATGTGCACGATGTGATTATCGATATGGATTGGCTCGCAGATTATAGAGCCATGATTGATTGCTTCGGTGGGAGCATTGTTTTTGCCATTCCGGGGCAAGAGATGTTTGTAGTGGCGATGCCTCGCCCAGAGGGAGGCTCGACCGCTCATTTGTATTACCTAGAGGAGGATACCTCTAAGGAGGTTGTGATTCCTTTAGATTTGATCCCAGTTGTCCGGGAGTATTCCGATGTGTTTCAGGAGATACCAGGCCTACCCCCCAGTCGAGAGATAGACTTTGTCATAGACTTATTGCCAGATACGAGACCTATAGCACGTGCACCGTACCGTATGGCTCCAGTTGAGATGAGGGAGTTACGGGATCAGATTGAGCAGTTGTTGGGTCAGGGGTTTATACGGAGGAGTACTTCGCCGTGGGGTGCCCCTGTGTTGTTCGTGAAGAAGAGAGATGGTTCACTGAGATTGTGTGTGGACTACCGGGAGTTGAACAAGGTCACGATACGGAATAAGTATCTGTTGCCTCGAATCGATGACTTATTCGACCAGTTGAGAGGAGCTTCTTTCTTCTCGAAGATTGATTTGCGATCGGGATACCATCAGTTGCGTATCAGGGAGGAGGACGTCTCGAAGACTGCATTCTTATCGAGATATGGTTCTTAAGAGTTTCGGGTTATGCCTTTTGGTTTGACCAATGCTCCAGCTGTGTTTATGGACTTGATGAATAGGGTGTTCAGAGATTTCCTAGACCAGTTTGTCATTGTCTTCATTGATGATATTCTGGTTTACTCCCAGACAGAGGAGGAGCACGCCGAGCATTTGAGGCAAGTTTTGCAGACGCTACGTCAGAACGAGCTGTATGCAAAGTATGAGAAGTACGGGTTTTGGCTGAAGGAGGTCCAATTTTTGGGACACATTATTTTCGACCGAGGAATATCTGTTGATCCGGGGAAGGTATCCGCGGTGAGGGAGTGGGGACAGCCCACGACACCAACGGAGATCCGTAGTTTTGTGGGCTTAACAGGATACTACAGGAGGTTCATTCGGGGATTTTCGAAGATAGCAGGTCCTTTGACACATCTGACCCGTAAGGGTGTGCCATTCATCTGGAGTGATGCCTGTCAGTTGGCATTCGATTAATTAAAGGATAAGTTGACCTCAGCACCTGTATTAGCATTACCAAGACCGGGAGTTGAGTATCTAGTCTTACATCGATGCGTCCTTGCAAGGACTTGGAGGTGTATTGCAGCAGGAGCATCAGGCCATAGCTTATGCTTCCCGTAAGCTAAAGCCTCACGAGAAGAATTACCCCACTCATGACTTGGAGTTGGCGGCAGTTGTATTTGCCCTTCGGATTTGGAGACATTATCTTTTGGGGGAGAAGTTTCGATTGTTCACCGACCACAAGTCCCTACAGTACCTATTCACGCAAAAGGAGTTGAATATGCGGCAGCGAAGGTGGCTTGAGTTTGTGAAGGACTATCAGTTTGATATCCAGTATCAACCAGGAAAGGCTAACGTGGTAGTAGACGCGTTGAGCCGAAGGCCAGTAGATGAAGTGGCATGGGTGTGGAAAGCCAAGTGGAAGGAGTTGGGACACCAGGATGCAGTGGCCCAATCGTTCATGTCTTTGATGACCGTTACACCGTAGATTGTCACGAATGTAGTAAAGGCACAGGCAAATGACTCGTTCTGTCAAGAGCAGATAGTTCGACTACTAGCAGAGGGAGCCGAGTCCTATACCGTTAGCTCAGACGGGGGATTACGCTTCAATGGGAGATTGGTAGTTCCGGAAGGGGAGGAATTACGACACGAGGTGATGGCAGAGTCGCATGGCTCACGGTTCACGATACATCCCGGAGGGGACAAAATGTACCAAGACATGAGGCAACAGTATTGGTGGAGCGGGATGAAGAGAGATATTGCCGAGTTTTTTTCTAAATGCGCCACTTGTCAGCTAGTAAAAGTGGATCATCAGAGACCGGCAGGACTGCTACAGCCATTGGAGGTCCCGATGTGGATGTGGGAGAGCATATCCATGGACTTTATCACGGGGTTGCCTACGTCATAGAGAGGTCACGACTCCATTTGGGTAATTGTGGACAGGTTGACCAAAGTCGCTCATTTTTTACCCGTAAGGACAGACTACACTACGGGACAGTATGCCCAGCTCTTCATTACAGAGATAGTGAGACTTCACGGTGTGCCCCTAAATATCATGTCTGACAGAGACAAGATATTCGTTTCACGATTTTGGGAAAGTTTTCAGGAGGCCATGGGCACGGAATTGCGGTTGAGTACGGCGTATCACCCGCAGACCGATGGGAAAACTGAGCGTACAAACCAGATGTTGGAGGACATGCTAAGTATGTCCATCATTAATTTTGTGGGTGGATGGGAGCAGTATCTTCCACTGGTGGAGTTTGCTTACAACAACTCCAACCAGTTTACCATTGGCATGGCTCCATTTGAGGCGTTGTACGGTAGACCTTGTCGTTCCCCAGCATGTTGGTTGGAGGTGGGGGACAACAAACTGCTTGGGCCAGAAGTGATTCAGGATACTTCGGCGAGGATAGAATTGATTCGGAGTCGCATTCGAGTAGCTCAGGATCGGCAGAAGAGCTATGCTGATGCGAAGAGGTTCTTCAGGGAGTTTCAAGTGGGGGACCAGGTTTTTCTCACAGTATCTGCTATGAAGGGGATTATGCGTTTCGGGAAGAAAGGGAAGTTGGCACCGAGGTATGTGGGACCATTCCCTATTATTGAGCGGATTGGACCGGTTGCGTATAGACTTGGGTTACCGGAGCATTTACATCGGATTCACGATGTGTTTCATATTTCCTCGCTAAGGAAATATCTTAGAGACGATTTGGCTCATTCTCACATTGCTTTGGAGGACATAGATCTTCAGCCTGATAGCTCCTACGAGGAGTGGACGATTGCTATTTTGGACCGAAGTGAGCGAAAACTGTGGTCAAAGATAGTTCCGTTAGTGCGTGTTCAGTGGCGACATCATAATGTCGAAGAGTCCACATGGGAGCGCAAGGATGAGATGCGCGAACGTTATCCAGAGTTGTTCTTACCAGGTACTTTCTAGTTCTGAATTTCGGGACGAAATTCAGTTATTAGGGGGGAAGTATGTAATACCCCGTATTTTTGTGATATTTATTTATGGGATTAATTGAATTAAATGCGTATTAATTGGAAATTAATTCGGATTAAAATACTAGCGAGATGCTAGTTGGTATTTGATTATAATGTGCATATATGATTATATATGAATTTTGAATTATGAAACTTGTCGTGAGATTGAAATACGGCAATTTGGGAATTTTGTTGAGACGCGTGTGACCGTCGCGTCAGGAATATATTTATTTTAATTAAAAAGTGAATTTTATTTCTATTAACCGTATGGTTGTTTTGAGTGCGCCAACGCGTCTGGAAGGGTCGAAATAGTCAGAAAACACTAGCCGGAGGTTTAGTTTGGGTCCCGGGGCATTTTTAGGCCATGCCGGCAACGTATAAGGGTAATTTGGTAATTTTGAATTTTTGGGAATTAAAACCTACAAAAATTGGGAATTAAAAAGCTGACTTGGTAATTACCCACTAAACCCACTAACCACATCTTAGGACTTTATGGGCTACGGGGGTTATTAGAATTTGTCCCAAGAGTTCCTAAGGCAAACCCTAGCCACCATTGTTACTTAGAGAAGAAAGCTTGTAGAGAGAGAAGAGAAGAGAATTCTGCAGAGAGAGAGAGAATCGTTCATCAATTCGTCATCAAAATCAGAGATACACATAAGGAAAGTGCTTTAATTTCGTTTATTACAAAGAATGTTTCTTCCATGTGTAGGAAATTAACAGAATTTGTATTGTTCTTGAGAGTTTGATAAAAACCCATCAATTGGAATTAGAACCTTGTATTTTGATGAAAGGATTGCATGTAGAATTGTGTTAGGAGGATTACTCTGATTGAAATACATCTTGTTCATATCAAAAACGGATTTAATCATGCCCATTGGTGATTTTAAAATTTTAGGGTTCATGTTCATATGATTTGGGGGTAAATGAAGGGATTTGATGATTCAATGATGTGTAGGAAGAATTGGCCCTATATAAATGTTAATATATGACCTAAGTATGTTTAGGAATGATTATAACCCATGAACAATTGTTGGATTAATGTTTAGATGAGTTTGGAGAAGAAGAAAAGTTGGAAAAACGATATAGGGAAATTCTGGGCTCAAATCTGGCCACTCGCTAGAAGACCTGCCCACGTCGTTCGAACGAGCTCGTTCGAACGAGCTTCTAACGAGTTGACAGTTTGGCTTCTAACGAGAGGGATGTTCGTTCGATGACTTTCATTCGAACGAGATCTCGTTAGAAGGCCCAGTTCGTTCGAACGAACTCTCGTTCGAACGAGACTTCTAACGAGTTGACAGTTTAGGCTTTTTAGCCTGTTTTGATCCCAAGTGTCCCATAACCTTGTTTATATGTAGAGATAACCTTCCCTTGATGATAAATTGTTATAGTAGGGACATTTGAGATATATAGAGGAGTAAAACCTAGTAGTGTGATTCGAACCAAATGGAATTTATGGATTAGGACGTGAGTGTCTATTACGACGTGAGAACAATTAATGGCTTGTATAATTGTATCAACCGGGAACATATAAATTGTGTAGCTTTATATGTCGGTACGATAATGAGAAGTGTACCACCAATATATTATGGTGATTACTAAGATGTGTGCATACTTAGTACATGTATATGATTTTGTGTATGACATACCTACCATACTTGCTAACACGGGAGGTTTACGTTCGCTTAGGGCCCTATAATCCTTGTGTTGCCCGGATTTAGACTGGTACCTCGATGAACATAGGTCAGAGAAGGACTTATTGGGATGTTAATAAGTCTGCTGATCGTGGGAGCGCAGGTATGTGCGTGACCCATGTGATGTGACTGTGTTCGCCTCCATTATTTGTGATGTTGTTATCTGAGAACGATTCTTGAGAGATTCGGAATACGTGATCCTTATGTACGTGATGTACCGGGATGGATAGGAAAGTATGTGTGCACCGCAGCTTAGTCTCGGGGTGCTTGTATTGTATATTTTTGACGTGAATAATATACACTTAATTAATGGGAACTTTCATGTTGATATTGTGAATATAACTATGGTAATGTTTTAAGAAAACATAACGGGTTAACCGATAGTGAATTGTACTACAAATTGAATATCTGAGTTTAAGTAACGCCCTCTATTTAATTGATAACGCTAGAATGTAATATGGGGATCGATTAGTAAGGGGTAGAACTTATTACGGTTTGGTTAGATATGTATGACATGTAGATGGGTACGGTACGTTAGGAGTGCACATGTAGTCGAGATGTGAGAATTTCATGTGAGTGCACGTCCTGACATGTATTTTGCATTTAATGTTTTAATGATATTAAAACCCTTGCTGTTTTTAAAATGATTTCCACTTCGGGCTCTGACCCATTTGCTTTCAAATCTGTTTTTGTAAAAACCATTTTAGGTGCCCAGCCACAAGGACACCATGCTTAGGATCCTCATTCAGGTGACGATCTGTAGCTGTTTGTGGAAGTTACAGGACTTTGCTTGTAGACGCTTCATCTACCTTGACTCTATATTCAGCATCTTATCAGTTGTAGGGCATGTCGCCCATTCCTTTTAGAGACATTTCATTTATTTCAGTTACTCAGACTTGTCATATTATTTTCAGTTGTGGGATTGTTGTGAGGAGTTTTCCCCAGCATGTTGGTTAGAGGTGGGGGAAAACAAACTAATTGGGCCGGAAGTGATTCAGGATACTTCGAAAAGGATTGAGTTGATTCGGAGTCGCATTCGGGTAGCTCAAGACCGTCAGAAGAGTTATGCTGATGCGAAGAGATCTTTCAGGGAGTTCCAAGTGGGGGACCAGGTTTTGCTCAGAGTATCTCCTATGAAGGGGATTATGCGTTTCGGGAAGAAGGGGAAGTTGGCACCGAGGTATGTGGGGCCGTTTCCTATTATTGAGCGGATTGGACCAGTTGCGTATAGACTCGGGTTACCGGATCATTTACACCGGATTCACGATGTGTTTCATATTTCCTCGCTAAGGAAATATCTCAGGGACGATTTGGCTCATTCTCACATCGCTTTGGAGGAGCTTGATCTACAGCCTGATAGCTCCTACGAGGAGGGGCCGATTGCTATTTTGGACCGAAGTGAGAGGAAGCTGCAGTCAAAGATAGTTCCGTTAGTGCGTGTTTAGTGGCGACATCACAATGTCGAGGAGTCCACATGGGAACGCGAGGATGAGATGCGCGAACGTTATCCAGAGTTGTTTTTATCAGGTACTTTCTAGTTCCGAATTTCGGGATGAAATTCTGTTATTAGGGGGGAAGTATGTAATACCCCGTATTTTTGGCGATATTTATTTTTGGGATTAATTAATTAATTGGGAATTAATCCGGATAAAATACTAGCGAGATGTGAGTTGGTATTTGACTATATTGAGTATGTATGATGATATATGAATATTGAATTATGAAATTTGTCGTGAGATTGATATACGGCAATTTGGACATTTTATTGGGACGCGTGAGACAGTCGCGTCAGGATATAATTATTTTAATCATAAAAGTGAATTTAAATTCTATTAATTGTATGGTCGTTTTGAGTGCGCCAACGTGTCCGGAAGGGTCGAGATAGTCAGAAAATACTAGCCGGGGGTTTAGTTTGGGTCCCGGGGTATTTTTAGGCCATACCGGCAACATAAAGGGTATTTTGGTAATTTTGTATTTTGGGGAATTAAAAGTGACAAAAATTAGTAAATTATATCTGATGTGGATTAGACCCACTAAACCACTAACCAACCCATGTTAACCCAATAGGCTGCGTAGGTTATTAGAATTTAGGTTTCTAATTTTTCCCAAAACAAACCCTAGCCACCATAGCTATTGGAGAAGAAAGCTTGGAAAGAGAGAGATAGAGGAGAAAAGCTTGGAGATAAAGAGAGCTTCATCAAATCGTCATCAAAATCTGAGATTGAATCAAGGCAAGTGATTTAATTCCGTTTAATTCAGAGAATGTTTCTTCCATGTTAGATAATTCTAAGATTTACATTTGTTCTTGAAAGTTAATGAAAAACCCATGAGTTTGGAATTAGAATACTATATTTTGAGGAAAGGATTGCATGTAGAATCGTATTTAGAGGACTAATCTAATGTTGATATATCTTGCAAGAAACAAAAACGGATTTAAGTGGATAAATTAAAGACTTAAAATTTTAGGGTTTATGTTCTTGAAAAAAATTGGAGAAAAGTGTAGAGACTTGTGATTTAATGATGATTAGGATGAATTAATCCTTTAAAACACGTTAATATGTGATTATAATATGTTTATGATTGATTAGAGACCTTAAAACATTGTTGGGACGAATTTTAGAGGAGAATTGAGGAGTAGAAATTGGTGAAAAACGAAAGTAGAAATTCTGGGCACGAAACTGGTCGTTCGTTAGAAGGCCTTCCCAGGGTCGTTCGAACGAGCTTCTAACGAATTGACCAGTTGCTTCTAACGAGGGGAAATTTCGTTCGATACCTTCGTTCGAACGAGATGTCGTTAGAAGGTACAGTTCGTTCGAACGAACTGAATCTCGTTCGAACAGCCTCGTTCGAACGAGACTTCTAATGAGCTAGCAGTTTAGGCCTTTTTGGCCTGTTTTGATTTTGGGAGTCCCGTAAACTTGTTCGAGGATAGAGATAACATTCCTTTGATGATGTATTGGTATACTTGGGACATTTGGGATATAATGAGGAGTAAATTATAATTGTGGAACGAATCAAATAGACACTTGAGTCGAGACGTAAGTGCCTACTACGACGTGAGAATAAATTATGGCGTGTATGATTATGAACCGGGAGTATATAAATTGTATAAATTATAAAATGGTACAAGAATGCGATAAGTACTACAATTAAACTGCGGTGATTACTAAGATGCGTGTTTACTTAATATTGATATATGATTTGTGTGTATGACATACCTACCATACTTGCTATCACGGGAGGTTTGCGTTCGCTTAGGACCCTCTAATCCTTGTGTGCCTACGGGGGGGATTTAGACTGGTACCTCGAGAACATAGGTCAGAGAAGGACTTATTGGGATGTTAATAAGTCTGCTGATCGTGGGAGCGTAGGTATGTGCATGACCCATGTGATGTGACTGTGTTCGCCTCCACTGTTTGTGATTTATGTTATCTGAACTATTCCTGAGAGATTCGGAATACGTGATTCCTTATGTACATGATGTACCGGGATGGATAGCAGAGTATGTGTGCACCGCAGCTTAGTCTCGGGGTGCTTATATTGTATATGTATGCTGTGGAAAATATACACTTAATAAAATGGGAACTTTCATATGGTATCGTGTGCATAACTATGGAATAACATAAAAGGGGATAATCTATAATGAGTTGTATTACTTTTATATGAGAACCTGAATTTACGTTAAGCCCCCAATTTAATTGCGATCGTTATAATGTTAATTGGAACCGAGTAATAAGGGTAGAACCTGTGACAGTCTAGCTAGATATGATATCACTTAGCTAGGGGTTTGTGTCATTTTAGATGGGTGCTTACGTTAGGAGTGCACAGTTAGACGAGAGGTGAGAATTTCATGTGAGTGCACGTCCTAACATTTACTATGCATTTAATGTTTTAAATGTTTTTAAATCACTTGCAGGTTTTTAAAATATCTCCACATTCAGGCTCTGACCCATTTGCTTTCAAATCTATTTTCTTGTAAAACCATTTTAGGTGCCCATCCACAAGGACACCACGCATAGGATTCTCATTCCGATGACAAGCTGTAGCTGTTTGTGGAAGTTACAGGGACTTGCTTTTAGATGCTTCTATCATTTGGATTCCATGTTCAGTATTCCTCAGTTGTAGGGCATGTTGCCCAAATTCTATTAGAGACATTTCCATTTCAGTTTTTCAGACTTTGGCATGTATTAATTCAGTATTCAGTATTTCGTTACTTATTTCAGTTGTGGGATTTGTTGTGAGGAGTTTTTCCTCCGGATTTATTTATATCATGTGATGGTTATTCTATTATTTCGTTATGGTGAATTTATTCTTACTTTAAATCTTTTACTGCATGTTAATCAAACTTTAATTAAAATTTGACAACTTATTTTTTAAATACTAGGTGGTTAGTAATAATAAAATGTTTTCGACAGTGATGCTACTAACTGAGCCAACTTGGCATTTTGATTTAATTTAATAAAGGAGTAGCTACCCGGTATTTAATTAGTCGGGGTGTCACAGGTGGTTAACCGATAGTGAATTGTACTACAAATTGAATATCTGAGTTTAAGTAAAGCCCCCTATTTAATTGACAACGCTAGAATGTAATATGGGGATCGATTAGTAAGGGGTAGAACTTATTACTGTTTGGTTAGATATGTATGACATGTATATGGGTACGGTACGTTAGGAGTGCACATGTAGTCGAGAGGTGAGAATTTCATGTGAGTGCACGCCCTAACATGTATTTTGCATTTAATGTTTTAATGATATTAAAACACTTGCTGTTTTTAAAATGATTTCCACTTTTGGGCTCTGACCCATTTTCTTTCAAATCTATTTTTGTAAAAACCATTTTAGGTGCCCAGCCACAAGGACACCATGCTTAGGATCCTCATTCAGGTGACGAGCTGTAGCTATTTATGGAAGTTACAGGACTTTGCTTGTAGACGCTTCATCTACCTTAACTCTATATTAAGCATCTTATCAGTTGTAGGGCATGTCGCCCATTCCTTTTAGAGACATTTCATTTATTTCAGTTACTCAGACTTGTCATATTATTTTCAGTTGTGGGATTGTTGTGAGGAGTTTTCCTCCGGACTTATTATTATTTGTTGGTTATTTCATTACTTTGTTATGGTGAATGGATTCTGTTGTTCTTCCATTATTCTTTTATTGCATGTTAATCAGACTTAACTTAAAATTTGGCAACTTATTTTTTAAATACTAGGTGGTTAGTAATTATTAAAAATGTTTTCGACAGTGATGCTATTAACTGAACCAACTTGGCATTTTGTATTGATTTAATAAAGGAGTAGCTACCCGGTATTTAATTAGTCGGGGTGTCACAATCTAAGGACGAAGAGGGACCAACAACAAGTTCACCACTGCCTGATGAAGTGGACACTGGGTCCTGTTCCAAGTCAAACATAATGGTAGGAGCAACAACAGAAGGTTAGGCAATAAAGAACGTGACATAACTCCTGTATTTTAGTAATTATGATGCCGACCTAGTATGTTCCTCATAAATTTTCTTATTAAGGCCCCAGAGAAACTTGAGCTCATTAAGATTAATATCACCTTCTTAAGGACACTTCCTCTTCCTATGAACTGTAAGAAAACAAATAACTAGTGATTAATTAACATTTCAGTAGAAAAGTTATTAACAAAGTCACATAAGAATTTAAAACAACCTATACCATAGTCTTCCTGAGGGCATTTTGGCCTATTGTACACTTCACCCCTTATTAGAGGGGAATACTGCCAATTTTTTGCAATCACTCCATGGTCAGAGTAATCCCTATTAGAATCAGGAAGGTTAACAACTAAGATCTATTTATAACCCTAGTTTTAAAATAATAAGTACTATCACTGGTGACCCACTTATAACAAAACATGATTTTAGGAATGCCTATGTGGTTCCCATGAAGTTAATTGAGCATATGAACACCATTGACAACCCTCTAATTATTGGGTGCTACTCTAGCAGGTACAATTTCAAAATAGTGACAAAATTACCGACAAAAACTATTTGGGGGAAAGGTAAAACCGTTTTGAACAACAAATAAGGAAGGGATCCAATGACCCTAAGGCAAAGAAAAAACGTCTACAGGGGGACCGGGAAACTCTAAGTCTACCCAATATGGTATGTTCCATTCTTTTTTAAACTCATCTAGAGAAATAATAGCATAAACCATGATTCGATGTGAAGAAAAGAAAAAAGAGAAAGAATTCTTACAAAAACTTAAGGATTCAGCAAGAACTAGAAGACAGGAAGAATGATAGCACGAAAGCTTAAGAAATTACAGTAAAAACATAGAGAGTTTGAGGTAAGAGATGACCTGGATTTTACCACCTCTTATAGACTATTGAAAACTGAAGAATGTAATGATTAAGACGAAACGGTGATTGAAATTTTGGCGGATAAGCCAAAAAAAGATATATTTGCCCCAAAACGATTCGTTACAAGTTTGGATATTTATAAAAATGCCATCAGTAGTACAAGCCTTCAGCAACACTAATAATTTCACAAGTGTGGGAAGTCAACAACTGACCAAGCATCAGAAATATATCCCGAGCTACTATTAGAACTAAATGCTCTATACTTTCAAGCAAGCATTAAGCATGGAACATTAGGGGGTTTCTGTTGGTAGAAAAAATTACCCACTTACGTGAACCAATAAAAAATTGACATATGTCATCCACTGTGGAAATAATACTAGTCATTAAGGAGTAACCACAGACCAAGGCCTGGAATACCGACCATTATACTAGGATACTGACCAACGTCGGGAAGCTCACCAACAGTAGGGAGGCCGACCAACACTGTCAGCCAAACGCCAATAGCCAGAAACATTATGAACCTTATATACTGATGTAAATGCCTAATTTATAAAGGCATTCCATCTTTTAATATTCTATATCTTGGTCTGCATATTGGGCTATAAATACGTTGTAATCCCTTCGTCAAGGGAAAGTGATTGAAAGGCAAACACACGGAAATAACAAGTACAGTGGACATAGGCTTCTTTCTATAAACCGAACCACTTTAAAAACCTTTTTGTTTCTTTATTTTACTTACAAATATTATCTGTGATTGATTAATTTGACCTAGTCTAGTTTTTTACATCAAAAGGTTGTATCAACACATTTTACGACACAACTCATTTCTTAACATGTTTCATGTTTTCTTTATCTTTTCTTGAAATCTTCTAATACTGTATACTTCCACGAGCTCCACACCGTCGGCTATACACATCATATGCTCTGGCCGGTGTTTAAGGGATTTTCACCCAAGGGCTTCGGGCTCTTATTATTTTATTTCGATGTCATCCGAACCCCCTTTACATATTTTAATATTTTACAAATATCCACATTATTTCACTTTTCCTTTATACCCGGTCGAAGCCAAAACCCGGTACTTTACCACCCCAACATGTGTGACACTTTAAAATTTTACGATTTCATGTCCTTTACACTTTAACCTTGATCTTTATTCCAAAAATCATATTCATTTAGGACCACTTTGTGTAACATCCTTTCCAATATTTTTATTTCATAAAAATGTTCCACTCTAAGTAAAATTACCATTTTACTCATTTGTTTCCAGAACCACCTTTTACTCCATTTCACAAGGGTTAATTTCCCAAAAACAATATTAAGTTATTCATACCAACTTCTTAAGTGTTTTAACACTTTAACACCCTTTTAAACTTGGAGTAATATTCTTCTTAATTGGAAAAAATTTTACACCTTTAATCCCCTATTAATTCCATAAGTTTTAATCATTTACAATACTACTAAGTTACACACTAACTTTTCCATGTTTACCCATTAACACTTAATGAATACTTTTATCAACCCTTTCCCAAACACACATTTCTTTACTCTCTTCATTCAAGAAACCCATTTACACTTAAGACTACTTGTGTCCATCCCGATCGAGATAACGCTCTGGCCTCCTCTCTCTTCTGCCCCTCTCGAAGGGCCAGATAGAGAAGGAAGTGGGATCGAAAGGTCTCATACCCTGACATAGGAACGTTTCAGTTATCATTAGTTTGGGGTAAATGTAAAGATATGGATTCTACATCCTATTTTTCACTAAACATGCAAAAGAACATGTTGTCGCCTCGAGAGAACAGCATGAAAAACAAACTGATGCATACGAAACCAATAGTTTGAAGGTTCGGGGGCTAAATTCTTGAATGAGAAGGTATTAGGCACCCATCTCGCCCTTTCAGTATCTCATGGGTTTGTGTTATTATTTTCCTTGATTGTGCGTGCATATATATATAATGGAGATTAGAATCGCCCAACTCATACCATAAAAGAGATAGAGTGAGGTCATCCATAGGAATGTTCCCAAAATAATATATATAGAAAATATGATTTATGCGTTTATCGCGATATTTATCGTTATTATGAAACGACAATATGTGTTGGATAAAATGCTAATAAGGATAATATGTATACTTATGCAAGAATATGATAAATATGGGAATGAGGGATTTAGGAAAACAGGAGGATGTTGAGAATTGGTAAATTGGAAAATTAGAAAATTGAAAAATTGGACTCGAGTCTCAGGTTTTGATTCGAAATGCCTACATAGCCTATAAAGGCATCAAAGTCCACGTAGTTCGAATTTTACATGGGGGTGGGGTTTATCGCATAGATTCGAACAGGATTTTATTATATGTGTGTGTAAAAAATGTGTTCTAGTTTTGAAAAATTGTGATGGAGAATCCCATTTGAAATTTATGGGTGTAACCCTCTTTTTTTTTGTTTTAGGTTTTTTATAAAAAATAAAGTATGTGCAATATACTAACAAAAATGTAAGATGTTAATGTGTATGAACTAAAATAAGAACTAGATTGTGATCTAATATAATTTATGCCAAAATAAAAAATTCAAAGAGAGAGGGAAGTAATTAGACCTTGTTGGAAGGTTAATCGTTGGTCTTGGATGAACTACCTTGAATGTGAGATGAATGTAGGATGAGATAGAAAATGATTTTACTGAATTGGGTATGAAAAGGATGGGAATATATGCTTGAATGGAACTTTACATGGATGAACTTTGCTGATTTCGAGAGAATGTTGCTAAGATCACTGATGTTGATCGATCTCTAGTGTCTTGGGAATGAGGTCATGCTCTATATTTATAGGGTGAGGGGTGGTGCCGATCGGCATTACCCTAGTCCTACCTATCACTAGGTAACCCTAGACACACTACTAATAGGTAGGGAACTTGATCGGCTGATTGGTAGTCTCGCGTATATTTTCTAGGAAAATGGTCTTAGAATGTAATCCATTGATCCCAATCTTACACGAGTCATACCGTTAGAAATGTAATATAGATACCATCAAGAGTTATTTGTACCGCTCTTAGGTCCGGGAGTTGACTTCAAGCCGAATGTGGCTCGGAAGCGCACATCGGTCCTTTAGACGGGAGATCATCAGAAGGAAACGACTCATTCGTCCATATGGAAAGTCAAAATCGCTCATGGGGTAGAACGTTGGAAATGATTGTAAATTTACTTTGATATTCGAACGAGTTTTGCACGATTCAAAAAGTTATCCTTAGTCAATCAGGCCCCGAAAGCACCTAGTGACCTCTCGGAGTAAAATGGATCGTTCGTCCGTACCGTAAGTTAGAATTACACATAGGGTGGATCATTGGAAAGGGTATTCAGTTCCCTTCGGATATTCATTCAGTGTCATTTGAGGTGAAGAGTTGACTCTGGTCAAAGGGAGCTCGGGAAAGCTCAGTGGCCTCCGGATCAGTTTTCAGAGGAAAATGAATTGTTCGTTCGAACAGTTATGCCATTTCATGCACTGGGTGGACCGTTAGAAAAGGATTTATGTGTCCTTCAAAGATTCAAAGATCTTTCTCCTCTGAAGTTGAAGTTGATTGGGGTTAAATCGGGGCCCGAGAGAGTCCGGTGGCTTCCGAATTAATTTTTGGTAGTAAATGGTTCATTCGTCCGAACCGTTATGCAGATTCACACATGGGGCAGACTGTTGGAGAGGGTATTCAAGTCCCTTCAAAAATTCAATGAGATTTTTGAAGCCCTTATACTTTTGACTCATTTGAGTCTAGACTGTATAAGAGCTCATCTAGTTTGGAAATTGTGACAAAATAGTGCCCATTCTAGAAGCCAAAGAGCTTCAGAGATTGGGTTGCTTCTTCTTCTATTCATCTTGTAATGATCCTAAGACTATAGCCATCACTCACACACTTAGAATTTAATTCTTGCATATCATATTGCACCCTTATGTGTATTAATGTGGTGAGTGTGTTCTAATCCCTCAATTTGATTTTTATAATTTTTTGGGAATTTTAAACATATTTTAATTAAGGTTTTATTAAATTAAAATTTGAATTAAAAAGTCTTGGGGTTAATATCTAAATATTTTATGTTGTGATTTTTGGCCTAAAGTGACTTTGGGTAGGAACCGAAAGCGCCAGAGAATCCAGGGTTGGGTTTGTAATTAGTTTGGGACGCGCGATTGCCTTCGTCCTATGGCCAACACTTGCTGTTCTCTGATTGGCCAGAGTTGTGTTTCTTTACTGAGACAAAGCCTCGCATGTTTACAGCCCTTGGATCATCCCTTATCGATGGCCTGCATGTCTCCTGAGTGAATCCCCGTGTAAACCCTTAAGCCAATCACAGCCAGTTTAAACCACCGCCTGTTGTGAGCCCTTAGATTGTAGTCAAAGGAGCTTGACTCAATCTCAGCCTTTGTTTTTGAACGATGGTCTGGAATCTTCTTCCCATCCTATTTAAGGACCTCTCATCTCAGCCTTCGAAAGCTTTTGCCATTTTGAAAAGTCTCAGAGTATAGAGAGAGAGAGAGAAGAGAGAAGAGAGAGAGAGAGAGAAACCAGAGCCAAGTTAGAAACCCTAACTTCGTTAAATCCTTCTTTAGCCTAAACCACTTACCTCTCCATAAAAACCATAACCATATAAACACCATCCTTAGTGTTTCTTGAGTTTATGAGAGTTCGAGTTGAGTGATTTCTGGGTTGCTGAAACCTTTTGTTCACAAAATCTTATTTCCAACTTAGACACTTACTCAGATCTTGTTTCTGTTTCAATAGAAATCATAGATCTGAAGTTTTTCATGTCATAATACACTTAGTTGCATTTATTTCTCATCTTGAGAATTTCGTTGTTGATTGTTTTCTGTTAAAACATTTTCTTACTTCAGAATCAACAAATAAATGTTTTCTAGTTTCTGTTTTTACAAAACCTAGCCTGACCTAGTTGGATTCGCACTTGGAGGGTTCTCAATCTCCTAAATATTTTCAAAAGAGATTGAGAAAGGTCTTGACCGATTTCTTAAGCAAGATCTCCGTGGAATCTGGGTTATATTGAAAGGTCAAAAAGGTTTTTGGTTTTGTAAGAAAGAAAAATAAAGAACTCACTGCATATAGACTTTATATGTAATTTGTTAGGATCGTTTGTAACTAATAAGTGTGTGTGTGTGCATGCATGTGTTTTAGAACACTTTTCACAAACATCTTCACACTACATACACTGAAAGTGTTGGCTATAAGATTTGGTGAACATAAGTCGACGTAAAGTGCTGAAACAAAAGAAGAGTTGACAAACTGAGAAGACTACATCAACAATCAAGATCTGCAGAAAAGTTTAAGGACGCCAGAGGGTATACTCCTGAACTTGTATAGACTTGTTATTTGTGTGCATGTTAGTTAAATAGATTGTAACTCACATATTTGTTTTAGTGATATTTTTCTTGTTTTACTCCGTAGAGGGAGTCGTGGATGTTTCCTCAAGGTTGAGGTTTTACCACGTTAAAAAATCCTGAGTATTAATATTTCTACATCTTCTCATCTCATTCTGTTGTGTGCTGAGTTTAAAATATTTTAAACTGTTTACTAAAACTTGTTATCAAATCTTGTCCTTATCTCGTACATAATTTTTGTTAACACATCTTGTGTTCAAAATTTTTTTGATTTAAGTAAAGAGTTTCTTCAACAAACTTTCGGAGTTGCTTAAATAGTTTATTTTTAATACACGGCTTTGGCAACGCTATTTTAATTTTTCTATGACGATAGAGTTGATCGGAGTCAAATGGGAGTCGGGAGTTCTCGATGGCCTCTAAATAGGAACTCGGAGTGAGACCTAGGGTTTGTAGTGAAATGGGGAAGTGGTAGGGTCCTAAGATGAGACTTAAGGGGTCCTAGAATGTGTTGTCTATAGATTCCCTCGATGGGTAAGCTTATAACAAGTGAAAGCCATCGAATAGACACCAAATGATGCTTTGGAAAGAGGTCAATACTGCGAACATGAAGGACGAGGATGATTGATTTAGAGGGTCGAGGTCGATTCTAAGGACTTAAAAGTAATGCCAAGAATGGCCAATTTTGCTGGCCGAAGTCAATTATGACCTAAAAGGAGGTGACGACCAAGGTTCGAGGTTAATTTTGACCTAAAAGAGGTGACGATCGAGGGATGAGGTCAATTCTAATCTAAAAGAGGTGACGACCGAGGGTCGAGGTCAATTCTGAACTGAAAGAGGTGATGACCTGGGGTCGAGGTCAATTCAGACCTAAAAGAGGTGACGATCGAGGTTTGAGGTCAATTTTAACCTAAAAAGGTGACGACCGAGGGTCGAGGTCAATTTTAACCTAAAAGAGGTGACGACCGAGGGCCAAGGTCAATTCTAACCTAAAAAGAGTTAACGACCTGAGGCTGAGGTCAATTTGGACCTATAAGAGGTGTCGATCGAGGGCCGAGATCAATTCTGACCTACAAGAGGTGAGGACTACAGGTCGAGGTCAATTCTGACCTAAAAAGTGGTGACCACCGAGGCCCGAGGTCAATTCTAACCTAAAAGAGGTTATGGCCCAGGGCCAAGGTCAATTTTAACCTAGAATAGATGATAATCGAGGGTAGGGGTTAAGTTTGACCTAAAAGAGGTGACGACAGGGGACTGAGGTCAATTCTGACCCCAAAAGAGGTAATGACCGAGGATCGAGGTCAATTATGACGTAAAAAGAGGTGAGGACCCAGGGCTGAGATCAATTATGACCTAAAAGTGGTGATGACCCAGGGCCGATTTCAATTCTGACATAAAAGAGGTGACGACTTAAGGTTGAGGTCAATTCTGACCTAAAAAGAGGTGACGGCCGAGGGCCGAGGTCAATTCTGCCTAAAAAGAGGTGATGACTGAGGGCAAGGGTCAATTTTGACCTAAAAGAGGTGATGATCGAGGGCCGAGGTCAATTCTAACCTAAAAAAGGTGACGATCGAGGGCCGAGGTCAATTCTGACCTAAAAGAGATGACGAGCCAGGTCCGAGGTCAATTTTGACATAAAAGAGGTGACGACCGAGGTCCAAGATCAATTCTGACCTAAAAGAGATAATGACTCAGGGCCAAGGTCAATTCTTACCTAAAAGAGGTGACATCCCGGGTTCGAGGTCAATGTTTACCTAACAGAGGTAACGACTGAGGGCCGAAGTCAATTCTGACCTAAAAGAGGTGATGAGCCAAGGCCATGGTCAATTCTAACCTAAAAGAGGTGATGATCGAGGGCTAAGGTCAATTATGACCTAAAAGAGGCGACGACCAGAGGCCGAGGTCAATTATGACCTAAAATAGGTGATGACTGAGGACCGAGGTCAATTCTAACCTAAAAGAGGTGACAATCGGGGGCTGAGGTCAATTCTGACCTAAAAGAGGTGATGATCAAGGGTCGATGTTAATTTTGACCTAACAAAGGTGACGACCCAGGTTTGAGATCAATTCTGACCTAAAATAGGTGACGACCCAGGGTTAAAGTCAATTATGACCAAAAAGAGGTGATGACCCAAGGCCAATTTTAATTTTGACCTAACAGAGGTGACGACCGAGGGTCTAGGTTAATTCTGACCTAAAAGGGGTAACGAACAAAAGTCGAGGTCAATTCTGACCTAAAAGAGGTGACAACCGAGTGCTGGGGTCAATTCTAACCTAAAAGAGGTGACAACCCCTTACCGAGGACAATTCTGACCTAAAAGAGGTGACGACCCTGGGCTGAGGTTAATTTTGACCTAAAAGAGGTGACGATCAAGGGCCGAGGTCAATTCTGACCTATAAAAGGTGACGACCTAGGGTCGATGTCAACTCAGACCTAAAAGAGGTGATGACCGAGGATCGAGGTCAATTATGACTTGAAAGATAGTGACCAATACTGAGGATCAAAGCCAATTTTGAGGGCTTAAGATAGAGATTTTCTTGGGGAAATTTGGAGACTCCATTGGGGATATGTATCTTGTAGTTCTGCTAGGGATTTTAAGGAGCATTTGATTTTTGGGAAGAGGTAATGATCCGAAGGTAGGATGTTTCTTAGCTAGGAATTTTTTTGTTTTTGTGGTTTCCTTTGGAGATGTTCCTGGGGAATACGCAATTGATTTTGGGAATTCCACTAGGGAGGCAAGAGTTCTATCGGGCAAATGAGGGTGGTAAAAAATGATTTTCTTGGTGAATTTTTTTAAAAATCCATTTGGTAATTTTGGGAATTTTCTGGGGATTTTTCAGAATTTCTGGTATTTCGGGAGAATTTTTGTACAAAATTTTAGTGAGGGTGTCGACCGACAGTGGCACGGTCTTTTGGGGCACCTCGAGCAGAGATGGAGGGACAATGCCGATCGGGAAAATTCTTCTTTCCTTCATACCATTTTTCCTTGATGATATTTTCAGATATTGATCTCATGTTCTTGCTAGGGAATTTGCAGGTGACCATCTAATCCTTAGGGGACGGCCATCCAGTAACTGGTTGACTGGGGGGAAATGCAGAGATGCAGCGTCTGCTGGCACATGAGTTTGGGTATATCAGATGAGGTTACACCCAATTCTAGTTCTTTCCTTTTGGGATTCTTTGCAAATTCATCGTTAACTAGAGGATCTTGGCATTTTCACCTGAAAAGAGACTCAAAAATGCAAAAATATATGCATATTTGGTTTATTATCTTGATTTAGTGGCTTACTCTACATGCACTTTAATTTGCTGCTGATTTTTTATTTTGAGAATATAAAGAGTGTGTTTTTGGAAAGTTTTTGAATATGCTTGAGTAAAAGATGGCCTCGATGGCTTGGTTGAAAAAGAGTTTCCCTTTTGAAACGATTTATTTTGAGAAAATTAGGTAAAATGAGTTTTTTGGAGTTTTTGAGTGAAGGAAGGCCTTGGTGGATCGGTCATCGGTTATGGGAGGAATGATCTTTCTTCCGTCTGTGCTGTAGTATGTACATTTATAGGATGTCGATGATGCTGGCTATGTTGGAGCCGCCATTCTGGGCTTGGTTTTAAAATTGTTGCTGGTGACTAGGGAACTGTTTGTTGACCCACAACTCACAGATATTACTTTTTGGATAGTGTACCTTCGTAATCCTACGATGATGATACTGGCAGATACTTTGAAAGATCTGGATGCCTGGTGGGAAGGTCGTTCTGATTTCTTGAGGATTATCCCTATCATGTTCTTCATGTGGCTATGGCGGTCCCACCTGCGTATCCTTTGTCGGTGATGCCAAACTTCTTCAATCACTATTTCATAAGTGCGGGCTTAGATATCGAGAGCTGGGAGAACTGGTTTGTGAACCAACGGGCTTGAGGATTGCGTTGTTAAGTTCCTTGGTGGGGGAAGTTGTTGTCGATTCTGGAACTAGGGGACTACCAGTATGTTAGGTAGACCTCTTTCTATTTTCCCTCGCGGCTCTTACTCCAATTTGGCTGGGAATAGATTGTGCTACCTCGAACATTAGATTTCTTTCTGGTAGAGGACCTAACAGAGGGCATGCGTATGTGGCTTGGCTCTCTTTGGGAGAATCGTCGATCTTCAACCTGTCCATAGCAGTCTGTTGGCAGAGTCTAGCATATTTTAGGGGACTACATGAAGTGGTTATGGAGAAGAGTAGTTGACAAGATATGGCTGTGGAGACTGGGAAAAGGTGGTTTGATGTATCTGATACCAAGGAGATAGGTGTGGTGATTTTCCCCAGGTTGGTGTGGGCTAATCGTTCAATGGAGCGTCAGCGGCACTCTCTTCAAATAGGGTAAGTTTAGGGACCCCAGGATGTCATGATAATGGGGCTAGTTCCTCTAGAAACTACGGGTAGGACTCCTGGGTATTTTTTATGAAGCTTTTGTAATGGGTTTGGTTCTGTTTGTGGTTATTCTGGTCGTATTTGAGGGTTATTTTAGGAGTAGTGAGGCTTGGTCTTATTTTGTTTTAAGAAAGTAGGCATGGGTTGGCAAGGGAATTTGTTTGACTCCTTATGCTAATGTAATCGTACCAAAATTTTGTATAATAAAATTAAAAAGATTTTGATAATCTAGTTGTGCCTCTTGATGAGTTTGACATTTGAATTATCTACACCAATCGCTAAGGTATACATAATCCTTTTGCCTATGTATATGATAAAATGAACTGTCATTCTCAGGGATAAGAAAAGAATCGCATTTTGTGGAAACAAAGGGTCGTGCTCATGTAAAGCGGATGAGTTTTCTACGTACCTCTAAGGTTTTTTTCAGGAAATATTTTATAGAGGATCAACCCCCATATAGTTTTGAGTAGAGGAAAATGAAGATTTTGTTTTTTTAGAATAGAAGGGAGAGGATAAGAATCGTAGCGTGTCAAGATTTTGAACTAGGGGTAGAATTTCTTGAGATGGTCTAGGTTGATTGGACGTGCCATTTCTTCTCCGTGAATATCGGTGAGGATAGCGGTGCTACCTGACAGGATCTTCTTCACAATGTAGGGGCCGCTTCTATTGGGCTTGAATTTCCCTCTGGGGACCCATATGGGATCTACTATCTCTTTAAGGGCTAAGTCACCTTCTCTGACACTGCGGTCCTTGGCTCTCTTATTGAATGATCACGTTATACTGTGATGGTACCCTTGTATATGATATAAATCTTTTAGCCTCCTTTCGTCCAAGAGTGAAAGCTCGTCAAGGCGACTTGGGCACCAGTCTTCCTCGCTGACTTTGCTTTAAATCATAATGCGCAGCGAAGGAATTTACAACTCCATGGGTAAGATTGGTTCCATTTCATAAACTAAAGAGTAAGGGGTATCCCTAGTAGAGTTTTGAACTAAAATACGGTAACCCCAGAGGGCGTAGGGGATTCGGTCGACCCAATCTCGATAACTCTCAGTTATCTTGTTGATGATGGCTTTGAGGTTCTTATTGGGGGATTCAATTGCTCCATTGGTTTGAGGTATGTATGGAGTGGATTTGTGTCTCTGAATCCCATACTAATTGACCACCTCTGTAACTTCTGCCTCGAAGTGTAACCCGTTGTCTGATATTAGCTTGTGTGGGACCCCATATCGGTAGATGATGTTTTTCTTGATGAACTTGGTCACTTTCTTGGCATTCAGAACTGCGTATGACTCATCTTTGGCCCATTTAGTTAAGTAGTCAATGGCAACTAAGATGAACTCATGACCATTGGACGCTTTGGGTGTAACCTTCCCTATGATGTCAATGCCCCATGTGTAGAACGGACAAGGCGAAGTCATGTTGTACAATTCCCACGAAGGTAGGTGTTATAGGTTGGAAAATTGTTGTCATTTAAGGCATCTTCTAATGTAGGCAGTGCAATCCTGAACCATGGTAGCCCATTAGTAACCCTATCAGATGATTTTCTGTGTGAGCATATGTCTATTCATATGGGGTTAGAACTCCCCGCTATGGATTTTTTGCATTATCGCTTCAATGTCAGCCCCTGCGATGTAGTGCAAGTGGGTTCCATCAAAGTTTCTCTTGAACAATGCTTTATCACAGAAAATATATTGGGTGGCCAGTCTGTAGAGGGTTGTTCGTTCTTTCTTATCAGAACCTTGGGGATACCTATCATGCTTGAGGAGGCACTAAATATCATAATACCAACAGTCAACTATGTCAAGATCTGTGATAAGCTCAATGTGGTAGTAGTGGGTTGGTTTGTCTTGCTTTTGGACTAGGAAATGGGCCATTAGTATTCCTTCAGGCATATCGATCATGGAGGCTAATCTAGAAAGGTCATCGGCTAGGTTATTCTTTGCTCGAGGTAGGTAGTGGAAGGTGATTTCTCAGAATTAGGAAGCTATCTCTTCTACGTGGGTATGGAAGGGTGGGAGTTTCTCGTCCTTGAATTTCCATATTTTGAACACTTGATCGATGATGAGGGTTGAATCCCCATATACATCTAGGCATCAAATTCCTTTCTTGAGGGCAACTTTGAGGCCTACGGTGCATGCCTCGTATTCAGTCATGTTATTGGTGCAGGAAAAATCCAATTTAATTGAAATGGGATTGTGAGAGTCATCGGGTGTGATTAGAAGTATCCCAATGCCATACCCTTTATTATTGGTGGTGCTGTCAAAGAACATTTTCCATTGAAGGTCTTCTTGGGATGTATAAAGGATATTCTCATTTGGGAACTCAGAGATCTAGACATCGACCTCTTCCATAGGGTAGTTAGCAAGGTATTCCGAGATGGCTATTTCTTTCTTGGATTTCTGTGTGACATAGACAATATCAAACTCGTCTAGAAGCATCAATCAATGGGCCATTCGGACGAATAGGCAGGCTTCTCGAGTATGTACTTGATGAGATACATTCAGGATACAAGTTTGATGGGAAAGGCGAGCATGTAATTTTGTAACTTTTGGGTGACCCAGATAAGGGTGACACATGCCTTTTCCAAGGCTGTATAATTAACTTTGTACCCGGCCAACTTACGATTGGCATAGTAGATGACTCGCTCTTTATGAGTTTCCTTAAGGTACTAGGCTAGCAAAGCCCCAACTGCAATATCTGTTACGGTTAGGTAAAGGAGTAGGGGAAGACTAGGCTACGTCGGCATGAGTACGGGAGGTCAGGTTAGGTATTATTTTATTAGGTCAAAGGCTTCTTGGAAGAACTCTTTCCAGACCTTGGTTGAATCCTTTCAAAGGAGTTTGAAGACAGGCTCACAGATGGAAGTCAACTGGCTGATGAACCTATTGATATACTGTAATTTCCCAAGGAATCCTCAAATTTCCTTCTTCGTTCGGGGTGGTGGCATCTCGAGTATGGCTTTCAGCTTGGCAGGATGTTCTTCTATCCCTTTCTCACTAACCATGAATCCCAAGAGTTTTCCTTTCATAATGCCAAAGCCACATTTTTGCGGGTTAATTCGTATCTTATATCATCGCAGTCGTCCGACGAACTTCCGAAGAGTGGGAACATGACCTTTCGTAGTCTAAGATTTGATAACCATATCATCCATGTAGACCTCGACTTCTTTGTGTATCAGATCATGTAAAATGTTTGTGGTAGCCCTCTAATAAGTAGCCCCTGCATTGTTTTAAACCAAATAGCATGACGGTGTAACAAAAGGTTCCCTAAGGGGTGATGAATGCAGTTTTCTCTTGATGATATAGGTTCTTCTTGATCTGGTTATATCCGACAAACCCGTCGACGAATGACTCGAGAGCGTGATTGGTTGTGTTGTCCATAATCATGTCGATGTTGGGTAGCGGGTAATCATCCTTTATAGAGGCCTTATTCAAGTCTCGGTAGTCGACACACATGCGGACTTTTCGTCCTAATTTCGGAATAATTACGATATTAGCTATCCATGTGGGATATTAGATCACACGAATGAAACCCATGTTCAACTGTTTGACCACTTCTTCTTTTACTTTGATCGACCATTTGGTGCGGAGCTTTTGCAGTTTTTTCTTGATCGGTTTGCATTCAGGGAGAGTTGAAATCTCATCCTGAGCTATCTCAGGTTCAATGTTGGGCATATCTTTGTAGGACCATGCGAAGACATCGACGAATTCCTTTAGTAATTCTTCTATTTGTGAGCGCTCAGGCTCGTCAACGGTAGCCCCTATACTAATCTCGCGCAGTTGTCTACTAGAACCGAGATTAATAACAATAGTTTCATCTTCATTAACTTGAATGCGATTATGTTATTTGTTATTAACCTTATTTAGATCAGTTAAGAATTATTCATTTGAAAAATTATCATCATCAAGAGTTTCATTAAAATCAAGATAATTAATGTAAGGCATAACAAGATACTCAAAATATTCATTTATTTCATTAATAGGAAAAACAGCGTTGAGAACCTCATCAAAGGAGGTCTCGATTACATCAGAGTAATGAGGAACAATAAAAGAAAAAGAAAGGGGATAAACACTAGGGTTAAGTTGAATATCAGTAGGTGGCACAAGTGAAGAATACTAGTTGAGGAGAGATGCATCAACAGGTTTGATTAGGAGGGATGAATCTGACAAAATAGCCCCTGAGTGGATCTTACAGAGTTTCAGCTCTAGTGTCTGCAAATTAAAAGAATCCTCGAAATCACTTTCCTCAGAATATCCGATATCTACTATGGTATCTTCAATGAGTGGTTACACGTGATGCTGGGAACTTTCGACCTATGAGTAGCTATTTTGGAAAAAGATTTCCATTCCTGGTTTCATATTCTTATCCACATGATCATAACATGGTTCAGGAACGCTATAGAAAGGGAAATCTTCACCCTCTCTGATAAAACTTTTGTTTAAAAAATCTCTCAAGATAGTCTTGGCACTTTCTAACCTTCTCTTTCGTCGAGGCTAACGAATCATTCTGAGTTCTTTTGTAAAAGATTGATAGCCCAATCCATAGGGAGGAAAATATTTGTTCAACACAATGGGTTTAAGTATCCCTTGTCGTCTTCGTCCCAGCCCCAGTCTAGGCATGAAGTGTATGTTCTTGAACATTTATATTACATTGACATTGCTATGGGGGTTGTACTTTAGGAAACCCTATCTTTGAAATCGTCCCTTGCTGGGAGTAGAAGTAATTTACCTTGAAAGCCTGACATAAGCATATCATTTTCCCCGTACGATATCTCGAGTACTATATTATTAGATCTTGCATTCTCAGTATTGTCGTTGTCTCCCAAGATAGTGATGACCTGGCCATTGGCAAAGAACATCAGTTTTTTTATGAACGGAAGAAGACACACCCTTGATTCTATTGAGCCATGGTCGTTCGAGAAGCAGATTGAAATAGGCTCGGATATCAATGACTTAGGATTCAATAATCGGATTTATAGGGCTCGCCCCTATTTCAAGCTTTATATATCCCATCACATCTCGGTGGGTATCATCATTGGCACGTACGACGACAGAGGTTAGAGAGAGATCACTGACTTTCAGTCCTATATAATTGAATGTACTCAATGGGCATACATTTAGAGTTGATCCATTATCGAAAAGAGAGAGCGGGACAGTCTTTCCCCTGACTTTGACGGAGATATTGAAAGCATAATTGTGGTTTGGTTCAATCTTAGGGATTTCTTCTCTGGATAGGGAGAGAATTCTAGTAGAGGTTAGAGATCCAACAAGATTCACTGCTTCTTCTAGAGTGGTGGAATGGGTAACTGTGGGTCCTTTCAGTAACTTGATCAAGGCATTCTAGTGCAGCTGGGAAGACATAAAAAGTCCCTAAAGAATGATTTTAGCTTGGGTTTTTTTCAACTGGTCGAGAATCTTTCTCTCCTCATGGGTCATTTCTAGCATAAGGAGATTCTTAACACCCTTCCTTTTATCGATTACAGATGTTGCAGGCTTGGGATTTGGTAATGAATCCATGACCTAGTCAAACGGTTCACAGAAGAGGGAAAAAAAAGAAACCCCATTTCCTCATCAATCTTGGGTTATTCAGCGACCTTATTGATTTCTCCTAGCAGCTCCTTACACTACACCAAAACTGTCAATCTGGCACACGTGGACAAGGAGAATCTGGCATGGTTTTAAACTGTGCCAAAATTTGGCACGGTTTCTTAAAATTCTGGCAGAGTTTTAAACTGTGCCAAAATCTGGCACGGTTTTAAAATGTGCCAAAATCGTTCCAAATTAAAAAAAAAATACTAAAATAAAAAACTTTTCATTCAGCTCACTCTCCCGCTCACTCTTCACTCAATTCCCCTTCCCGCTTTTCACCTAATCCTCACTCGTTCTTTGAAAGAAAAAAATGATTCAGTCCTCCCCGTCGTCATTCTCTCTACGTCGCTCGCTATCTTCGCCGTTCAGTCCTCCCCGTCGTCGTTCATACCTCCCCGTCGCCGTTCAGTCCTCCCCATCGTCGCTCGCTCGCTCTCTCTGCGCTCGCTCTCTTCGCAGCTCTCTCTCTACGCCGTTCAGACCTCCTCGCCGCCGTTCAGACCTCTCCGGTGCAACACTGGTAAGAACTGATAGATCAAATCGTTTTCGATCAAACGATTTCTCAGAATCAAACCAAAACTCTATAATCTGAGATGTATTTTCACCAAACCAACACAATGGGTTTTGGTTTGGTTTGGGTGAATACTTAGTTTATGAAATGTAACTAACTATTCTGTTTCGTTTATACTTTGCTGAAAAGGTTGTATCCCAAACATGACAGGGCCTGTATATTTAATTCAAAGCCCTAGTACACTATATGCAGTTATTTTTAATGTCCGCAATGCCTTGCAGAATGCTTGAGGTTATTAATTCAATTTTCTTTATCTGTTTCTAAGCTTTTTGAGATTGTCAAAATAAGCTACGAGCTAATGAAAGACACACAATTAACTGAAAGCTTCAAAGAAATGTGCGAGTGTGTTGGCAGTGTCTACTTTTGTCAAATGGCTTAGAGTTCAGAAGTATGATGCCAATGAGGACTCGTTTGGTAACTCAATTCCAAGGATTGGAATTGAAAGGCCTATTTCAAGTCCATGGAATTAAAATTGGTCTTTCAATTCCATTTTTATGGTTTGGAATTCGGTTTCCAAACGGACCCTGAATTTCAAGTCTTCGTGGAAATCGTTTCCAAGATCTCTTGTGAATGTCTTTTTGTTTTGCCACATTACCTCACACTTGCAACATCTCTTTTGACTTTTCTTGTTCTTTTTTATCTAGGCCTCCAAGGTGGTCTGTCAAATCATTTCTAGTCAAACGATTTACACCAAATAATTTACGGTTAAAATCTAAGATGTATTTTGTTGATATGTTGCTCAGTGCAATTTTTAAGAAATTCGTCTCTTGCCAACGAGATATCAAATTATTAATTTCTAGAGTGGGACATTGCTTTTGCTTGGATTTTTACACAGAGAATTCTCTCGAATTCATTAAATTCGAGCTATGATTTTAGATTTCAATGATCCCTCTCTCGCCCTGCTTATCTTTTGGTGGGATTTGTGACTTTTGATGTGGTTTGTTTTGGTTTAATGATTGATTTCTTCGTTTAAAGGCTAATTGGGAGATGTGTGGTTGATTTTATCTTTGTTTCAGTGTTCTTGGGGGGTCGGAGGATGTGTCATTGGGGTATTGTTTGTTAAGGATTGTTTTGATGCTTTTTTGAAAGATTTCTTCGAGATTAATTGTTTGGCAAGGTGAGTTTGTTTATCTTTAGTTATTTCCGATTCTCATGTGATTTTTTAAGATGCGGTTTATTTTTTATTATGGGAGTTTTTTTATCCATTGGTGTAGAAACTTGTTCCTCTATTGGCTTGCTAATGAGATGACAAGTCTTAGTGTATTTTACTCCATGTTTGCGTCTTTGATAGTTTTCCAGATTCTCGTGAAAATGTCTCTAAAGTAATTCGAGTAGGATAACAATAGTTCTAGTTCGAGATATGTGTAAAAAAAATTATTTGATATTTGTTCCAACCTTGAATTCTTGATGAGTTCAGTATTAAATTGGGGTTTAGAATTTTCGGTCCATTTTTTTAATAAAAGGGACATGTTATCAATTTCACACACGTGTGTATATAATCATATATGGGTACTGTAATATTAAAGAGTTTGATCCAGTGCTAGGTGGGAATTGAATGCAGGTATTGGGGAGGTTTGGAGATCAAAAGGTCAGCATAGGTTGCCAGTGATTTGTTTAGTTTTACTTTACAAAGGTTCAACTCAGGCCAGTTCCATCCAATCTTATTCAAGTTACTACAGGTAACTATTATTTAGTACCCAAGTATTAACCTTTTAAAATGCAATGAATTATTTCTACTCAGCATTTATATTATTTCTTTTTCAATCTATATCTGATCATTCCTTTTAAACTTTGAAAATCACTTCATGGCTTACTTTAGAGCTTATTTAGTTAAATTGGTGGAAGGGATTGTTGGTGGTTTGGTTTTGGAATTTGTTGTTGATGTTGAGTTTATTTTAAATGTTAAAACACGTTGGATTTAACGAATAAACAAATGAAACTATGTCAAAATTTTCTAAAAACAATGAACGTTATAAATTGATTAAAAACATACCGTTAGAGGATGAAAACTCAAACCAGCCCCCAAACGACCCCTTAGGAGGCACGAACACCTCGCACGGGACCAATGTAACTTGTACGAACTGACCGCGTAGTCCCGAGTCTCCCGGTTTGAGAATACGACGTTAATTTGCAAAAATCAACACTCTTAAAAACACGCCGTTAAAGGTACCAGCCCCCAAACGACCCCATAGAAGGAACGAACACCTCGCACTGGACCAATGTAACTTGTACGAACTGATCGCGTAGTTCCGGGTCTCCCGGTTTGAGAATACAACGTTAATTTGCCAAAATCAACACTTAGAGTTAAAAATGTGCCTTTAAAGGGTGAAAACCCAAACTAACCCCCAATCGACCGCGTAGGAGGCACGAACACCTCGCACGGGACCAACGTAACTTGTAGGAACTGACCGCGCAGTCCCGGGTCTCTCAATTTGAGAATACGACGTTAATTTGTCGAAATCAACACTTAGAGTTAAAAACATGCCGTTAAAGGATGAAAATCCAAACCAGCCCCCAAAAGACCCCGTAGGAGGCACGAACACCTCGCACGGGACCCATGTAACTTGTAGGAACTGACCGCGTTGTCCCGGGTCTCCCGGTTTGACAGTATGACAATAATTTGCCAAAATCACACTTAGACTTTAAAACATGCCGTTAAAGGGTGGAAACCCAAACCAACCCCCAAACGACCCCGTAGGAGGCACGAACACCTCGCACGTGACCCATGTAACTTGTAGGAACTGACCGCGTAGTCCCGGGTCTCCCGGTTTGACAGTATGACAATAATTTGCCAAAATCACACTTAGACTTTAAAACATGCCGTTAAAGGGTGGAAACCCAAACCAACCCCCAAACGACCCCGTAGGAGGCACGAACACCTCGCACGGGACCCATGTAACTTGTAGGAACTGACCATGTAGTCCCGGGTCTCCTGGTTTGAGAGTATGACGATAATTTACAAAAATCACACTTAGAGTTAAAAACGTGCCAGTAAAGGGTGGAAACCCAAACCAAATCCCAAACGACCCCGTAGGAGGCACGAACACCTCGCACGGGACCCATGTAACTTGTAGGAACTGACCGTGTAGTCCCGGGTCTCCCGGTTTGAGAGTATAACGATAATTTACAAAAATCACACTTAGAGTTAAAAATATGCTAGTAAAGGGTGAAAACCCAAACCAGCCCCCAAACGACCTCGTAGGAGGCACGAACACTTTTCACGGGACCAATGTAACTTGTAGGAACTGACCGCGTAGTCCCGCATCTCCCGTTTTGAGAGTACGACGATAATTTGTAAAAATCACACTTAGACTTAAAAATAAGTCGTTAAAGGGTGAAAACCCAAATCAGCCCCCAAACGACCCCGTAGGAGGCACGAACACCTCGTACGGGACCAATGTAACTTGTAGGAAATGGCCGCGTAATCCCGGGTCTCCCGATTTTAGAGTTTGACGATAATTTGCCAAAATCACACTTCTAATTAAAAACATACCGTTAGAGGATGAAAACCCAAACTAGCCCCCAAACGATCCCGTAAGAGGCACGAACACCTCGCACGGGACCAATGTAACTCGTAGGAACTAACCGCGTAGTCCCGGGTCTCTTGGTTTGAGAGTATGACAATAATTTGCAAAAATTACACTTAGAGTTAAAAACATGCCGTTAAAGGGTGAAAACTCAAACCAGCCCCCAAACGACCCCGTAGAAGGCACGAACACCTCGCACGGGACCAATGTAACTTGTAGGAACTGACCGCGTAGTCCCGAGTCTCCCGGTTTGAGAGTATGATGATAATTTGCAAAAATCAACACTTCTTAAAAGCATGCCGTTAAAGGGTGAAAATCCAAACCAGCCCCCAAACGACCCCGTAGGAGGCACGAACACCTCGCACGGGACCCATGTAACTTGTAGGAACTGACCGCGTAGTCCCGGGTCTCCCGGTTTGACAGTATGACAATAATTTGCAAAAATCACACTTAGACTTTAAAACATGCCGTTAAAGGGTGGAAACCCAAACCAACCCCCAAACGACCCCGTAGGAGGCACGAACACCTCGCACGGGACCCATGTAAGTTGTAGGAACTGACCGCGTAGTCCCGGGTATCATGGTTTGAGAGTATGACGATAATTTATAAAAATCACACTTAGAGTTAAAAACGTGCCAGTAAAGGGTGGAAACCCAAACCAAACCCCAAACGACCCCGTAGGAGGCACGAATACCTCGCACGGGACCCATGTAACTTGTAGGAACTGACCGTGTAGTCCCGGGTCTCCCGGTTTGAGAGTATAACGATAATTTACAAAAATCACACTTAGAGTTAAAAATATGCTAGTAAAGGGTGAAAACCCAAACCAGCCCCCAAACGACCTTGTAGGAGGCACGAACACTTTTCACGGGACCAATGTAACTTGTAGGAACTGACCGCGTAGTCCCCCATCTCCCGTTTTGAGAGTATGATGATAATTTGCAAAAATCACACTTAGACTTAAAAACAAGTCGTTAAAGGGTGAAAACCCAAATCAGGCCCCAAACGACCCCGTAGGAGGCACGAACACCTCGTATGGGACCAATGTAACTTGTAGGAAATGGCCGCGTAATACCGGGTCTCCCGATTTTAGAGTTTGACGATAATTTGCCAAAATCACACTTATAAATAAAAACATACCGTTAGAGGATGAAAACCCAAACTAGCCCCCAAACGATCCCGTAGGAGGTACGAACACCTCGCACGGGACCAATGTAACTCGTAGGAACTGACCGCGTACTCCCGGGTCTCCTGGTTTGAGAGTATGACAATAATTTGCAAAAATGACACTTAGAGTTAAAAACATGCCGTTAAAGGGTGAAAACTCAAAGCAGCCCTCAAACGACCCCGCAGGAGGCACGAACACCTCGCACGGGACCAATGTAACTTGTAGGAACTGACCGCGTAGTCCCGAGTCTCCCGGTTTGAGAGTATGATGATAATTTGCAAAAATCAACAATTCTTAAAAGCATACCGTTAAAGGGTGAAAATCCAAACCAGCCCCCAAACGACCCCGTAGGAGGCACGAACACCTCGCACGGGACCCATGTAACTTGTAGGAACTGACCGTGTAGTCCCGGGTCTCCCGGTTTGAGAGTATAACGATAATTTACAAAAATCACACTTAGAGTTAAAAATATGCTAGTAAAGGGTGAAAACCCAAACCAGCCCCCAAACGACCTCGTAGGAGGCACGAACACTTTTCACGGGACCAATGTAACTTGTAGGAACTGACCGCGTAGTCCCGCATCTCCCGTTTTGAGAGTACGACGATAATTTGCAAAAATCACACTTAGACTTAAAAACAAGTCGTTAAAGGGTGAAAACCCAAATCAGCCCCCAAACGACCCCTTAGGAGGCACGAACACCTCGTACGGGACCAATGTAACTTGTAGGAAATGGTCGCGTAATCCCGGGTCTACCGGTTTTAGAGTTTGATGATAATTTCCCAAAATCACACTTATAATTAAAAACATACCGTTAGAGGATAAAAACCCAAACTAGCCCCCAAATGATCCCGTAGGAGGCACGAACACCTCGCACGGGACCAATGTAACTCGTAGGAACTGACCGCGTAGTCCCGGGTCTCCTGGTTTGAGAGTATGACAATAATTTGCAAAAATTACACTTAGAGTTAAAAACATGCCGTTAAAGGGTGAAAACTCAAACCAGCCCCCAAACGACCCCGTAGGAGGCACGAACACCTCGCACGGGACCAATGTAACTTGTAGGAACTGACCGCGTAGTCCCGAGTCTCCCGGTTTGAGAGTATGATGATAATTTGCAAAAATCAACACTTCTTAAAAGCATGCCGTTAAAGGGTAAAAATCCAAACCAGCCCCCAAACGACCCCGTAGGAGGCACGAACACCTCGCACGAGACCAATGTAACTTGTAGGAACTGACCGCGTAGTCCCGGGTCTTCCGGTTTGAGAGTATGGCGATAATTTGCCAAAATCACACTTAGAGTTAAAAACATGCCGTTAAAGGGTGAAAACCTAAACCGTCCCCCAAACGACCCCAGAGGAGGCACGAACACCTCGTACGGGACCAATGTAACTTGTAGGAACTGACCGTGTAGTCCCGGGTATCTTGGTTTGAGAGTATGACGATAATTGACAAAAATCACACTTAGAGTTAAAAATATGCTAGTAAAGGGTGAAAACCCAAACCAGCCCCCAAACGACCTCGTAGGAGGCACGAACACTTTGCACGGGACCAATGTAACTTGTAGGAACTGACCGCGTAGTCCCGTGTCTCCCGATTTGAGAGTATGACTATAATTTGTAAAAATCACACTTAGACTTTAAAACAAGCCGCTAAAGGGTGGAAACCCAAACCAGCCCCCAAACGACCCCGTAGGCGGCATGAATACCTCGTACGGGACCCATGTAACTTGTAGGAACTGACCGCGTAGTCCCGGGTCTCCCGGTTTGACAGTATGACAATAATTTGCAAAAATCACACTTAGACTTTAAAACATGCCGTTAAAGGGTGGAAACCCAAACCAACCCCCAAACGACCCCGTAGGAGGCACGAACACCTCGCACGGGACCCATGTAAGTTGTAGGAACTGACCGCGTAGTCCCGGGTATCCTGGTTTGAGAGTATGACGAATTACAAAAATCACACTTAGAGTTAAAAACGTGCCAGTAAAGGGTGGAAACCCAAACCAAACCCCAAACGACCCCGTAGGAGGCACGAACACCTCGCACGGGACCCATGTAACTTGTAGGAACTGAACGTGTAGTCCCGGGTCTCCCGGTTTGAGAGTATAACGATAATTTACAAAAATCACACTTAGAGTTAAAAATATGCTAGTAAAGGGTGAAAACCCAAACCAGCCCCCAAACGACCTTGTAGGAGGCACGAACACTTTTCACGGGACCAATGTAACTTGTAGGAACTGACCGCGTAGTCCCCCATCTCCCGTTTTGAGAGTATGATGATAATTTGCAAAAATCACACTTAGACTTAAAAACAAGTCGTTAAAGGGTGAAAACCCAAATCAAGCCCCAAACGACCCCGTAGGAGGCACGAACACCTCGTATGGGACCAATGTAACTTGTAGGAAATGGCCGCGTAATCCCGGGTCTCCCGATTTTAGAGTTTGACGATAATTTGCCAAAATCACACTTATAAATAAAAACATACCGTTAGAGGATGAAAACCCAAACTAGCCCCCAAACGATCCCGTAGGAGGCACGAACACCTCGCACGGGACCAATGTAACTCGTAGGAACTGACCGCGTACTCCCGGGTCTCCTGGTTTGAGAGTATGACAATAATTTGCAAAAATGACACTTAGAGTTAAAAACATGCCGTTAAAGTGTGAAAACTCAAAGCAGCCCCCAAACGACCCCGCAGGAGGCACGAACACCTCGCACGGGATCAATGTAACTTGTAGGAACTGACCGCGTAGTCCCGAGTCTCCCGGTTTGAGAGTATGATGATAATTTGCAAAAATCAACAATTCTTAAAAGCATACCGTTAAAGGGTGAAAATCCAAACCAGCCCCCAAACGACCCCGTAGGAGGCACGAACACCTCGCACGGGACCCATGTAACTTGTAGGAACTGACCGTGTAGTCCCGGGTCTCCCGGTTTGAGAGTATAACGATAATTTACAAAAATCACACTTAGAGTTAAAAATATGCTAGTAAAGGGTGAAAACCCAAACCAGCCCCCAAACGACCTCGTAGGAGGCACGAACACTTTTCACGGGACCAATGTAACTTGTAGGAACTGACCGCGTAGTCCCGCATCTCCCGTTTTGAGAGTACGACGATAATTTGAAAAAATCACACTTAGACTTAAAAACAAGTCGTTAAAGGGTGAAAACCCAAATCAGCCCCCAAACGACCACTTAGGAGGCACGAACACCTCGTACGGGACCAATGTAACTTGTAGGAAATGGTCCCGTAATCCCGGGTCTACCGGTTTTAGAGTTTGATGATAATTTCCCAAAATCACACTTATAATTAAAAACATACCGTTAGAGGATAAAAACCCAAACTAGCCCCCAAACGATCCCGTAGGAGGCACGAACACCTCGCACGGGACCAATGTAACTCGTAGGAACTGACCGCGTAGTCCCGGGTCTCCTGGTTTGAGAGTATGACAATAATTTGCAAAAATTACACTTAGAGTTAAAAACATGCCGTTAAAGGGTGAAAACTCAAACCAGCCCCCAAACGACCCCGTAGGAGGCACGAACACCTCGCACGGGACCAATGTAACTTGTAGGAACTGACCGCGTAGTCCCGAGTCTCCCGGTTTGAGAGTATGATGATAATTTGCAAAAATCAACACTTCTTAAAAGCATGCCGTTAAAGGGTAAAAATCCAAACCAGCCCCCAAACGACCCCGTAGGAGGCACGAACACCTCGCACGAGACCAATGTAACTTGTAGGAACTGACCGCGTAGTCCCGGGTCTTCCGGTTTGAGAGTATGGCGATAATTTGCCAAAATCACACTTAGAGTTAAAAACATGCCGTTAAAGGGTGAAAACCTAAACCGTCCCCCAAACGACCCCAGAGGAGGCACGAACACCTCGCACGGGACCAATGTAACTTGTAGGAACTGACCGTGTAGTCCCGGGTATCTTGGTTTGAGAGTATGACGATAATGGACAAAAATCACACTTAGAGTTAAAAATATGCTAGTAAAGGGTGAAAACCCAAACCAACCCCGAAACGACCTCGTAGGAGGCACGAACACATTGCACGGGACCAATGTAACTTGTAGGAACTGACCGCGTAGTCCCGTGTCTCCCGATTTGAGAGTATGACTATAATTTGTAAAAATCACACTTAGACTTAAAAACAAGCCGCTAAAGGGTGGAAACCCAAACCAGCCCCCAAACGACCCCGTAGGCGGCATGAACACCTCGTACGGGACCCATGTAACTTGTAGGAACTGACCGTCTAGTCCCGGGTCTCCCGGTTTGACAGTATGACAATAATTTGTAAAAATCAACACTTACACTTTCAAACATGCCGTTAAAGGGTGGAAACCCAAACCAAACCCCAAACGACCCCGTAGGAGGCACGAACACCTCGCACAGGACCCATGTAACATGTAGGAACTGACCGTGTAGTCCCGAGTCTCCCGGTTTAGGAGGATAACGATAATTTACAAAAATCACACTTAGAGTTAAAAATATGCTAGTTAAGGGTGAAAACCCAAACCAACCCCGAAACGACCTCGTAGGAGGCACGAACACATTGCACGGGACCAATGTAACTTGTAGGAACTGACCGCGTAGTCCCGTGTCTCCCGATTTGAGAGTATGACTATAATTTGTAAAAATCACACTTAGACTTCAAAACAAGCCGCTAAAGGGTGGAAACCCAAACCAGCCCCCAAACGACCCCGTAGGCGGCATGAACACCTCGTACGGGACCCATGTAACTTGTAGGAACTGACCGCGTAGTCCCGGGTCTCCCTGTTTGACAGTCTAACAATAATTTGCAAAAATGACACTTAGAGTTAAAAACATGCCGTTAAAGGGTGAAAACTCAAAGCAGCCCCCAAACGACCCCGTAGGAGGCACGAACACCTCGCACGGGACCCATGTAAGTTGTAGGAACTGACCGCGTAGTCCCGGGTATCCTGGTTTGAGAGTATGACGATAATTTACAAAAATCACACTTAGAGTTAAAAACGTGCCAGTAAAGGGTGGAAACCCAAACCAAACCCCAAACGACCCCGTAGGAGGCACGAACACCTCGCACGGGACCCATGTATCTTGTAGGAACTGGCCGTGTAGTCCCGGGTCTCCCGGTTTGAGAGTATAACGATAATTTACTAAAATCACACTTAGAGTTAAAAATATGCTAGTAAAGGGTGAAAACCCAAACCAGCCCCCAAACGACCTTGTAGGAGGCACGAACACTTTTCACGGGACAAATGTAACTTGTAGGAACTGACCGCGTAGTCCCCCATCTCCCGTTTTGAGAGTATTATGATAATTTGCAAAAATCACACTTAGACTTAAAAACAAGTCGTTAAAGGGTGAAAACCCAAATCAGGCCCCAAACGACCCCGTAGGAGGCACGAACACCTCGTATGGGACCAATGTAACTTGTAGGAAATGGTCGCGTAATCCCGGGTCTCCCGATTTTAGAGTTTGACGATAATTTGCCAAAATCACACTTATAAATAAAAACATACCGTTAGAGGATGAAAACCCAAACTAGCCCCCAAACGATCCCGTAGGAGGCACGAACACCTCGCACGGGACCAATGTAACTCGTAGGAACTGACCGCGTACTCCCGGGTCTCCTGGTTTGAGAGTATGACAATAATTTGCAAAAATGACACTTAGAGTTAAAAACATGCCGTTAAAGGGTGAAAACTCAAAGCAGCCCCCAAACGACCCCGCAGGAGGCACGAACACCTCGCACGGGACCAATGTAACTTGTAGGAACTGACCGCGTAGTCCCGAGTCTCCCGGTTTGAGAGTATGATGATAATTTGTAAAAATCACACTTAGACTTAAAAACAAGACGCTAAAGGGTGGAAACCCAAACCAGCCCCCAAACGACCCCGTAGGAGGCACGAACACCTCGCACGGGACCCATGTAACTTGTAGGAACTGACCGTGTAGTCCCGGGTCTCCCGGTTTGAGAGTATAACGATAATTTACAAAAATCACACTTAGAGTTAAAAATATGCTAGTAAAGGGTGAAAACCCAAACCAGCCCCCAAACGACCTCGTAGGAGGCACGAACACTTTTCACGGGACCAATGTAACTTGTAGGAACTGACCGCGTAGTCCCGCATCTCCCGTTTTGAGAGTACGACGATAATTTGCAAAAATCACACTTAGACTTAAAAACAAGTCGTTAAAGGGTGAAAACCCAAATCAGCCCCCAAACGACCCCTTAGGAGGCACGAACACCTCGTACGGGACCAATGTAACTTGTAGGAAATGGTCGCGTAATCCCGGGTCTACCGGTTTTAGAGTTTGATGATAATTTCCCAAAATCACACTTATAATTAAAAACATACCGTTAGAGGATAAAAACCCAAACTAGCCCCCAAACGATCCCGTAGGAGGCACGAACACCTCGCACGGGACCAATGTAACTCGTAGGAACTGACCGCGTAGTCCCGGGTCTCCTGGTTTGAGAGTATGACAATAATTTGCAAAAATTACACTTAGAGTTAAAAACATGCCGTTAAAGGGTGAAAACTCAAACCAGCCCCCAAACGACCCCGTAGGAGGCACGAACACCTCGCACGGGACCAATGTAACTTGTAGGAACTGACCGCGTAGTCCCGAGTCTCCCGGTTTGAGAGTATGATGATAATTTGCAAAAATCAGCACTTCTTAAAAGCATGCCGTTAAAGGGTAAAAATCCAAACCAGCCCCCAAACGACCCCGTAGGAGGCACGAACACCTCGCACGAGACCAATGTAACTTGTAGGAACTGACCGCGTAGTCCCGGGTCTTCCGGTTTGAGAGTATGGCGATAATTTGCCAAAATCACACTTAGAGTTAAAAACATGCCGTTAAAGGGTGAAAACCTAAACCGTCCCCCAAACGACCCCAGAGGAGGCACGAACACCTCGCACGGGACCAATGTAACTTGTAGGAACTGACCGTGTAGTCCCGGGTATCTTGGTTTGAAAGTATGACGATAATTGACAAAAATCACACTTAGAGTTAAAAATATGCTAGTAAAGGGTGAAAACCCAAACCAGCCCCCAAACGACCTCGTAGGAGGCACGAACACTTTGCACGGGACCAATGTAACTTGTAGGAACTGACCGCGTAGTCCCGTGTCTCCCGATTTGAGAGTATGACTATAATTTGTAAAAATCACACTTAGACTTAAAAACAAGCCGCTAAAGGGTGGAAACCCAAACCAGCCCCCAAACGACCCCGTAGGCGGCATGAACACCTCGTACGGGACCCATGTAACTTGTAGGAACTGACCGTGTAGTCCCGGGTCTCCCGGTTTGACAGTATGACAATAATTTGTAAAAATCAACACTTACACTTTCAAACATGCCGTTAAAGGGTGGAAACCCAAACCAAACCCCAAACGACCCCGTAGGAGGCACGAACACCTCGCACGGGACCCATGTAAGTTGTAGGAACTGACCGCGTAGTCCCGGGTATCCTGGTTTGAGAGTATGACGATAATTTACAAAAATCACACTTAGAGTTAAAAATATGCTAGTTAAGGGTGAAAACCCAAACCAGCCCCCAAACGACCTCGTAGGAGGCACGAACACTTTGCACGGGACCAATGTAACTTGTAGGAACTGACCACGTAGTCCCGCGTCTCCCGATTTGAGAGTATGACGATAATTTGTAAAAATCACACTTAGACTTAAAAATAAGCCGTTAAAGGGTGAAAACCCAAACCAGCCCCCAAACGACCCCATAGGAGGCACGAACACCTCGCACGGGACCCATGTAACTTATAGGAACTGACCCTATAGTCCCGGGTCTCCCGGTTTGAGAGTATGATGATAATTTACAAAAATCACACTTAAAGTTAAAAACATGTCAGTAAAGGGTGAAAACCCAAACCAGCCCACTAAAGACCTCGTAGGAGGCACGAACACCTCGCACGGGACCAATGTAACTTGTAAGAAGTGATCGCGTAGTCTCGGGTCTCCCGATTTGAGAGTATGATGATAATTTGAAAAAATCACACTTAGACTTAAAAACAAGCCGTTAAAGGGTGGAAACCCAAACCAGCCCCCAAACGACCCCATAGGAGGGACGAACACCTCGTACGGGACCAATGTAACTTCTAGGAACTAACTGCGTAATCCCGGGTCTCCCGGTTTGACAGTATGACAATAATTTGCAAAAATCAACACTTACACTTTCAAACATGCCATAAAAGGGTGGAAACCCAAACCAAGCCCCAAATGACCCCGTAGGAGGCACGAACACCTCGCACGAGACCCATGTAACTTGTAGGAACTCACTGTGTAGTCCCAGGTCTCCCGGTTTGAGAGTATGATGATAATTTACAAAAATCACATTTAGAGTTAAAAACATGCCAGTAAAGGGTGAAGACCCAAACCAGCCCCCAAACGACCTCGTAGGAGGCACGAACACTTCGCACGGGACCAATGTAACTTGTAGGAACTGACCGCGTAGTCCCGGGTCTCCCTATTTTAGAGAATGACAATAATTTGCAAAAATCACACTTAGACTTAAAAACCAGCCATTAAAGGGTGAAAACCCAAACCAGCCCCCAAACGACTCCGTAGGAGGCACGAACACCTCGTACGAGACCAATGTAACTTGTAGGAAATGACCGCGTAGTCTCGGGTCTCCCGATTTTAAAGTATGACGGTAATTTGCCAAAATCAATCCTTAGAGTTAAAAACATCTCGTTAAAGAGTGAAAACCCAAACCAGCCCCCAAACGACCCCGTAGGAGGCATGAACACCTCACACGGGACCCATGTAACTCATAGAAACTGATCGCGTAATCCCGGGTCTCCCGGTTTGAGAGTATGATGATAATTTACAAAAATCACACTTAGAGTTAAAAACATGCCAGTAAAGGTTGAAAACCCAAACCAGCTCCCAAACGACCTCGTAGGAAGCACGAACACTTCGCACGGGACCAATGTAACTTGTAGGAACTGACCGCGTAGTCCCGGGTCTCCCGGTTTGAGAGTATGACGATAATTTGCAAAAATCACAATTAGAGTTAAAAACATGCCGTTAAAGGGTGAAAACCCAAACCAACCCCCAAACGACCTCGTTGGAGGCACGAGCACTTCGCATTGGACCAAGTAACTTGTAATAACTAACCGCGTAATCCCGGGTCTCCCGGTTTGAGAGTATGATGATAATTTGCCAAAATCAACACTTAGACTAAAAAACATGCCGTTAAAAGGTGAAAACTCAAACCAGCCCCCAAACGACCCCGTAGGAGGCATGCAGACTTCGCACGGGACCAATGTAACTTGTAGGAACTGACCGTGTAGTTCCGAGTCTCCTGGTTTGAGAGTATAATGATAATTTTCAAAAATAACACTTAGAGTTAAAAACATGCCGTTATAGGGTGAAAACCCAAACCAGCCCCCAAACGACCCCATAGGAGGCACGAACACCTAGCACGGGACCAATGTAACTTGTAGGAACTGACCGCGTAGTCCCGAGTCTCCCGATTTGAGAGTATGATGATAATTTGCAAAAATCAACACTTCTTAAAAGCATGCCGTTAAAGGGTGAGAATCCAAACCAGCCCCCAAACGACCCTGTAGGAGGCACGAACACCTCGCACGAGACCAATGTAACTTGTAGGAACTGACCGCGTAGTACCGAATCTTTCGGTTTGAGAGTATGGCGATAATTTGCCAAAATCACACTTAGAGTTAAAAACATGCCTTTAAAGGGTGAAAACCTAAACCGTCCCCCAAACGACCCCATAGGAGGCACGAACACCTCGCACGGGACCAATGTAACTTGTAGGAACTGACCGTGTAGTCATGGGTCTCTTGGTTTGAGAGTATGACGATAATTTCCACTCATAAAAGTAATTTTTTAGTTTGAGTATTTTTTTTTGTGTAAATTATTGAGTTACTAATATCGTATCTTTTTTGTATCCTATTTTTTTGCAGAGTAACTGTTTATCGTTGGCTTTTATTCACATGGAACACACGAAGAACTCAATGGTTTACAACAAGGGGTTTATTAATGATTCCATTTTTTGTGTCATGGCCTTACGGTCTTTTGTTGTTTTATTGTTGACTTTTATGGCCGTGCGGGCTTTTGCAAGTTAATTGTTATATTTTGTGGCCGTACGGCCTTTATTTTAAGCAGGTTTTGTATTAACAGGTTTTGGAATGTCCTGAAAATAGAGAAAACTCTGCCCAATTTTTTTTGGGCCTGTGAGCTATTAAAGACTTGTAATAATTTGAAGTTTGTATGTACATCAGTTTATTAACAATGCGAAATATATTATTAATTTGTGAATTTTGTGCTTTCAAATAATATTTTTTTTATTTTTTTATAAAAAATTTGGCACAGTTCAAAACCGTGGCAAAAGTGTATTATATTTTGGCACGTTTTTAAACTGTGCCAAATTTTTTAAAACTGTGCTGAATCTGGCACAGTTAAAAACTGTGCCAAAAGTGTGCCAGAAATATCAAATTTTGGTACGGTTTTAAAGTGTGCCAGAAGTGTTTCTGTTTGGCTGAATCTGGCAAAGTTAAAAACTGTGCCAAAAGTGTGCCAGAAATATCAAATTCTGGCACGATTTAAAAGTGTGCCAGAAGTGTTCTTGTTTGGCTGAATCTGGCACAGTTAAAAACTGTGCCAAAAGTGTGCCAGAAATATCAAATTCTGGCACGGTTTAAAAGTGTGTCAGAAGCTTTCCTGTTTGGCTGAATTTGGCACACTTTTGAGCCATGCCAGAAAAAAATTGCCATTTTGGAACACCTGATTCTGGCACAGTTCAAAACCGTGCTAGATTTGATCTGGCACAGTTTTAAACCGTGCCAAAATCCTAGTTTTGGTGTAGTGTTAAATGATATCATACCATATATGATGACTATTAGACTAGCCTTTTCTGGACCTTTCTCTTCATTTGAATCATCAAATTTTTCTTCCCATCCGATAGTAACGATATTATCTTTCCATGAAACGTCAATACACTCCACAACTTCAACGGCCTCTTCATATAAGTCCTCTCATTCAGCGGGGAGATGTAAAAGTGAAAGGACCAGGCGCCCTTGTAATTTCAAAACATCAAGTAGCTTGAACATACTATACATATTACTAATCCGTCGGAATAAGTCTTTCATGATCTGGACCACATCATGTAGACAGACTTCATCGGTCGGTACCATCCAATTATCTGACTCTCAGGCCCATTTCCAATCTTCCAAGAACAACACACTGAATCTCTGATAGTCGATGATCATCTGGGAGGAAAATTTCAGCAATAACTTTATGAGTTGGTTGAACACTTGTGTCAATTCCATATCTTTACCTTCAGAATAGGTACGAACAGTAATGAATTCTCTGGTAAGGAGTGACAGTGCCTGATCGACAAAGCTGGTAGTGTGTAGGAAAAAATATGGGTAAGTTTGGAGGAATTTAGGAGAGTATATGGGTATGATTGGTGATTTTCTGGGTATGATCTGGGTAGATGAATCAAATTTTGGGTCTTCTTCTAGGAATATGGCATTTGTATGAGTCGGGAGTGGATTGTGGGTCGTGTTTGGTTTAGGATTGGTTGGTGGGGCGATGGCACCCTAGTCGATTAGACCTTGGATCATATTTCATAGGTGGAAACACTGGTTGGTGGTGTGGTCGACAGCTTAGTGAAAGTCGTAATCGACATCTGGTTTGAAATATTTGGGAAGTTGGTTTGGTAGTGGACAAGGATCCAATGGCTTGATAAGGCTTGAGCTTAAGACATCCCGATAAACTTTGGAGAGGGGATCATGAAGCTTAGTGCACTCCTTTCGGACTGGGTTAGTGCGGATTTTTGGTGCCCATGAAGTGCCAGGCTGAAAGATGTTGTTGATGATTGAAATAGCGGTATTGGGCGACTTTTCAAACTTTCTCGGAGCGAACTGTCCAAATACTTTCTTTGGTTCAACTTCTTTCTTGGCAATACCTTCTTCGATCTCCACTCCTGCTTCTCGAAGGGCTAAAAATGAGGGTAATACTATCCTCCAATCGTCACTCGACACATGGGGTAATAAGTTCTTCTTCATAATGGTGACTTACTCCTCTTCAGAAGGTTGGTTGGTCATGGTGACCACTTTCTCTCTCCACCTTGCTATGAAGTTACTGAATGATTCCCCAGGGTTCTATTTGGCTAGCTCTAAATCATAGCGAGTGACTTCTAACTCTTGGTTGTACTTGTATTGTAACATGAACTTGTGATTAACATCCTCACAACTGTGAATTATGGACTCCTCGAGAGATAAGAACCCATGAAGAGCATTGCCCTTCAAGGTCTGTTGGAACATTTGGGCCATTATTTCCTCAGAGGCACCTAGGAGGGTCATGGCTTAGTCAAAGCTTCAGAGGTGAATAATTGGAGGTCCACTACCCCCGAACTTCTCGATGTTGGGCATTTTGAACTTTTTTGGTAACCTGACTTTAGGATATGGAGACATGTGGGTGTAGTACATGTAGTTTCTCGAGAGTCTTACTTGGTCGAACTTCTTAGTCAACATCTTGAGTTCTTCCTTGACCTTGTTCAATTCTTCCTCCTTTGGATCAACGGTCATGGGTAAGTTAGCCCCTGGCTAGGCAGGATTCGGCATTGGGAGTTGGGCTAGTGGTGGCCCATTAGCAGGAGAAGTACATGGAGTGTGCTGGTATTCTTTAGGAACTTAAATAAGCTGGGGTGTGGGCGGACCCATAGAAAGAGCGAAGAGGACCTCAGGCTCTTCAGGAATAGTGACCCAATTATATTAAATCTCATGAACCTCGATTTGAAGGTTGTCAATCTTGGCAATGACCTGAGTTAGAACCATCATCAAATACGGTTATACATTCGATATTTGGTCCGTGTTCTCCATGGAAAGCGGGTGAATTCCAGACTCAGAGGAATTCAGGGGATTGATGGAGCTTCAGGGCGGTTCAAGTGAAGACCGAAGCCAATAGGAAGCCAAGTCATGGGTATGCTATCGACCTGAGAAGGAGAGAAATTGGTATTAACTTTTGGAAAAGAGAAGGGAAAATTCCCATTTTAGAAAAGGAAGGAAAATGATTTTGACATTTTTGGAAAATATGAGGACAAAATGTTTTTTTAGAAAAAATGAGGACAAATATTTTTGGTATAAGGAAGGAAAAAAATTATTTTGGGATTTTTTATAAAAGAGAAAAAAGAAGGAAAAATGAAGGACGAGTCTCAATATGATTATTATTATGTTTATTAGGTTCTCACTTGTATTAAGTTTACCTAAATGCAAAAGGAAATGCCGAATGGGACTCGATCCTGGAAAAATTAGATTTGAAAAATATGTAAAACCTATGGTTGGACTTGTTACCATGCTAATCGATAGGGTCACGTTTTAAAAATTGTGTGAAAATATGGGGGGCATGTCGACCCGTCATTTCAGCAGAGTTTCAGGTAGAAATCGATAAACTAAATATGAGTGCCCTAGGTTTGACATCTATATGAGGGTATGCAGTTGTTGGGTTAATTGGAAGGTGTTACCCCTTTGGAATGACTTTCATGATATACTCCTTATTTTTTAGGGAAATCAGTACGCGTGGACAAGCCATTTGATATACCTGACTGTACGTGAATTGCCTCACTATATACCTCGTAGAGACAGTACGTGTGAAAGTGAATTCGACACACTCGACGTACGTGAACGAGTTCCCTACGATATACCTCCCATCATGACTTCAGTCAAGGGTTACGATGCGGGGGGAACCATTTGATATACGTCAAAGTTACTTGTCCAATGGAAGGTGAGAGTCATATCACTTAGGCTAACTATGACCTGTCGGTCCAGCGCCTAACACGAAGTGACCCCCCATTTACGGGACAAACTTTGGTCAATAGCAATGCTCTTTGGTGATGTAGTGTGTAATATGCATGATTCATGATTAATATTTAATGGAGAGAGTATCTTTATTTATCATTCTATGCAGGGGAAAATGTACAAGTATAAAAAGTAAAGCTATACTAAGCATGGATTATGTGAGAATGGGTGATGTGTGAACATTTACAAGTGAGTGGGTGGTAGTGAACCTAAGCATGGATAAACTATAAGTGGTGTGTGACAAGTGTGAGTGGGCATGGATATATACAAGTCTGATAGGTGAAGGTGTGTGTTAGTGACACCTAAGCATGTATTTCTTAGTGGTCTGGGCAATGTGGGGATATAAGTGGTCCTAGGTGCATGTGGTGTGAAGTGTACATGGAGAATTTCTTCAAGTGTGTGAGTGAATAGTGACGTAATCATGAGGTATATATGTGAAAGAAATAATAGAGGAGAGAAAGGGTACATATAGGTTGGTTCATGCGTAGACAAGAAAACAAAACATCCATGCAAACAGAGTCTAACCCTCTTATGGAAAAAGTCTCCAGCAGATTCTCCACTCGGGCCATCCCAATCGAGATCATTCATAGGCCTCCTATCTCTTTTTTCCCTCTCGGGGGGGGGGGGGATATGGAGAAAGAAAGGGGATCGAAAGATCTCACGCCCTTACTTAGGAACTCTTCGGTCGTCGTCGATGTGGGGTAAATATAAAGAGATGGAGTCGCCAACCTATTTTGCAAAAAATAGGCAAAAGAACATGTTGCCGCCTCGAGAGAGCGACATCAAAGACAAATGGATGCATATGAAACCAATGGTTCGAAGGTTCAGGGGCTATGTTACGAAATGGGAAGGTGTTAGGCATCCATCCCGCCCGTTCGATCTCTCATGGGATTGTTTTATTATTCTCCTTTATTTCTCCGTGAAGTGTGTGTGTGTGTGTGTGCGTGTATATATAATGGAGATTGAAATCTCCCAACTCATACCATAGAAGTGATAGAGTGAGGTCATCCATAGGAATGTTCCCAAAATAATATATATAGAAAATATGATTTATGCATTTATCGCGATATTGATCGTTATTATGAAATGACAATATGTGTCGGATAAAATGCTAATAAGCATAATATGTATATTAATGCGGGAATATGATAAATATGAAAATGAGGGGTTTAGAAAAATTGGAGGATTTAGAGAATTAGGAAATCGTAAAATTGGAAAATTGGAAAATTAGACTCGAGTCCCGGGTTTTAATCCGAAATGCCTACGTAACCTATAAAGGAATCAAAGTCCATGTAGTTTGAATGCGACATGGGGGTGGGGTTTATCCCATAGATTAGAACGGGATTTTATTATATGTGTGTGTAGAAAATGTGTTTTAGTTTGGGAAAAATGTGATGGAGTATCCCGTTCGGAATTTATGGTTGTAACCCTCTTTTTATTTGTTTTGGGTTTTTTATAAAAAAATAAAGTATGTGCAATATACGAATAAAAATGTAAAATGTTAATGTGTGTGAACAAAAATAAGAACTAGATTATGAATCTAATGTAATTTATGCAAAAATAAGACATTTAAAGAGAGAGGGAATGAATTGGACCTTCTTGGAAGTTTGATCTTTGACCTTGGATGAAATCCTTTAAATTTGAGATGAATGTAGGATGAGAGAGAATATTATTTTGCTACATTGGGTATGAAAAGGATGGGAATATAAGTTTGAATGAAACTTTACATGGAGGAACTTCGCTGATTTCGAGAGAATGTTATTGAGATCACTGATGTTGATCGATATCTGGTGCCTTAAGAATAAGGTCATACACTCTATTTATAGGGTGAGGGGTGGTGCCAATCAAAATTATCCTAGTCCTGCCTATCGAAAGGTGACCCTAGACACACTGCCGATAGGCAGGGAACTAGACCTACTGATTGGCAGTCTCGTGAAGATTTTTCTTAAAAAATGATCGTAGAACGTAACCCGTTGATCCAAATCGTGCATAGGTCATATCATTAGATATGTAATTAAGAGACCTTCAATATTCCTTTGGACTTCTCCTAATTTCGGGAGTTGACTTTGGGTTAAATGTGGCTCGGAAGCGCACGTCAGTCCTTTATACGGGAGATCGTCGGACGAAAATGGATCGTTCTTCCGTATGGTAAGTCAGAATCGTGCTGGGGGTAGACCATTGGAAAGTTTAGGAGATTTACTTTGACATTCCAAAGAGTTTTTCTTGGTTCAAAAATTTTTCCTTGGTCAACCGGGGCTCGGAAGCTCCCGGTTACCTCTCGGAGTAAAACATATCATTCGTCCGTACCGTAAGTCAAAATCTCACACGGGGTGGACCATTGGAAAGGGTAGTCAGTTACCTTTAGATATTCATTTAGTCTAGTTCGATATGAAGATTTAACATTGGTCAAATGGAGCTCGGGAATGCCCGGTGGCCTTCGGATCAGTTTTAGGGGGAAAATGGATCGTTCGTCCGAACGATTATGTCATTTTGTGCATGGGACAGACTAGTAGAAAGGGTATTTTGTGTCCTTCAAATATTCAAAGATCTTTCACTCTGCATGTGAAGTTGATTGGATTCAAATCACTGCCCGGGAGCACCCACTGACCTCCGAATTGATTTTTGATAGTAAAATGGTATGTTCGTCCGAACTGTTATGCTAATTCGCACACGGGACAGACCATTAGAAAGGGTATTCATAGCCCTTCGAAGATTCAATAAGATTTTGCTATGATAATGGAGTTGACCGGAGTCAAACGAGGCTCGATAGTACCGATGGACTCTAGATTGGTACTCAGAGTGCGACCTAAGTTTTTTAATGAAAATAGGAAGTGCTAGGCTAGAATGTGGTGTATACACTAATTTTATAATAAAATACCATTTCTTTTTATCAATACATGTAGTCTTATAATCTCATGTTCATTATATCTTTTAGTCCTAATTTTACACACACAGAAGATTGATTTCTAACTTTTATTATTTTATGTTTAAACCTAATAAAACCGTCTCTAAACTTATTTATATATTTAATATCAATTAGATTACACTAAGAGTAAGGTTAGTCCCACCTCTAATGGTTTTAATGGTGGTGGAAGTGTTGGTGTAGGAGGAGCAACTCCCCCTTCCAAAGGTGGCCTTAAGGGGTTACTAAGTGCATCCTCCAAAATGATCTTCTTCCTAGCTTCCAAGTAAGAGCCCCTTCAAAACCCACTTCATCTTCTCCAAGAAAAACACAAAATACTCCTCCAAACTTCGTAGATCTCCTTTCTATTCAAATATAGATAAATACATCATAAAAATGGTGGTTTAAGTGTGGCCTATAGTATAGGAGTAGTGGCTTGGTGGTGGGTAGAGGTGGAAGACCACACACCTCTCTCTTTTTCTCACACTCTCTCTCTCTTCTTTTTCCATTTCACCCAACATAATATCACCTCAAATAACCAAACAACGCCTTATAAAACCTCCTTTAAGCCCAAAATTCATGTTTTGCTTCTGCTGGACAGATCTGGGCTCGATAACACCCAAAATCAAGGGATAAATGTGACAATGCACAAGGGCAAATGGGAATAAAATATCGAATTGTGTCTTTCGAATGACTTCTCCTATGTCGTTCCTTGTATGGATTGTGCGAACCTTCGTGCAACCTGCTACTCTAAATCAGTAGCACGTCGCTAGAAGCTCTATATCTCACGACCTATCTCGCGATCTTCACATTGTCATTCGAACGATAACTCCATGTCGTTTGAATGACCCTTTTTCAATTTCTTTTTATTTTTTTCCAATTTTATCCATAATTATAATTTCCTCCTCCTTAATCATAATCCATATATAGTTTTAATTCAAGTTTTGGGACAGGATATTCATAGAGTGAGCATACCTAGGATTTGATAGCATTTTAGAGAAAAGAATCCAGTGAGGTATTACTATGAGGGATATCATCGAGTGAGTTATTGTTCTATGGGATGTCATCCATTGAGTTAATACTCTGAAGGATGGTTATTATACGTGACATATGTGTGATTACTATAGTATACTATTAAGTATATAATCGAGTAGGTAATTATATATGGGTTAAGTACATAAAGTGTGAATGTATTACATATATAACAATGTAGATGTTGTAAAATCAATTAATATTGAAATAACAAACAAACCTAACAAGAAGAATAACATATGGAACAATAATAGAAATTACTCGGGTTAGAGTAGTGTGATAGAAAGATTTGCAACAAGGCTAGTTAAGCGGGGTAGCATAACTAGACATGTTAGGGTGTAAGCGTTAGATGTTCACAGTAGTTTAGAGGTGAGGGGTATCTTATGAGAGTGCGAAATCATCTTAAATATGAAAAGTGTTCACGCATATTCAATTAGTGCATCTTAATTACTTGCAAATGTTTTTCAAAAAGTTTTGGGCTCTAACTCGTGTAAAAATTATTTTCCAAAACCTTTTAGATGTCCAGCCACCAGTCATGATAATTCATTCTAGGTATGCGTAGTTGTTGCATTTGTGGAGGCATGAAGGACTTAAGTAGACGCTTCAGTTATTTCATTCCTAGTCTAGAATTCTTTATTCAATTATTTTAGTTGGTCATGCTGCCCATTCAGTTCAGACTTTTGGTTGTATTTATTCCTTTCAGTATTAGACTTTCTATTAAGATTTATTTCATTTCCCTTGAATTTATGATTTAGATTGTGGATATGGAACCGATGGTTTATTCGGAATTAATTTATTTAATCCTGTAATGTTCTTGAATTTAGTTATTGTTTTGATGGTTTATATTATTTTTATTTTCGCATTTTACTGTGGGTGTTGTTTAATAAAAAGATAAAATTTTGGCACTCGCTTATTTTAACTTAGGTGGTTAGTAATTTAAAAAGATTTTAACAGTGATGCTAAGAATGAACCAAATGATATTCCTATTTATTTTAGTAAAGGACTGATCATCCGTGATTAAAATAGGCGGGGTGTCACAGATGGTATCAGAGCATCAGGTTCTAGTGTCCATAGGATATGTGCGGGTTACTATGATTTAAACGTAGTGTCTTTTGATATAGAGCATTAGTATTAGGACCGTTGCATTCATATTTACGTATTTGAGATTACGGTCTTCTACTATTATTTTTTTATTGACTATGAACTCATACAATTCTATATGGTTCCAAATTCTACCCAAGAGAGGATGACTAACTAGAGCAGGGATGAGAGCTAATGAGAGGGAGGCTCATTAGGAGACAAAACAACCATAGGGGACGGTGACGATCGTAGAGGTGGACGCTATTGTGGAACATGAAGTTAATGCTGCTATGACTGCCATGGAACTTCATTTTCCTCAATCCCACACATAGCAGCCAGTGGGGCCAGTTGTTTAAGCCCATCTAGGGCCATCTGATTGGCAGAGAGTTGTGACACCCCACCTATTTAAATCCTGGGTGATGAGTCCATTATTAAATTAAGTTGGAATCATTATTGGTTTCATTCTTAGTATCACTGTTGAAAAACTTTTTATTTACTAATCACCTATGTTAAAATAAGTTGGTGCCAATTTTTATCTTTCATTATTAACACATGTAACAATAATCTAAATGAATTAAATCATTCCCACATGAATATATTCTAAATAATAACATGACATATATAAATAATTAAATAAAGGAGACCAAATAAACTGTCGGCTCTCTAAGTATAAAATATAACCACAATCTGAAATGAGTAAATAAAATCTTAATACAATCTGCTGCATAACTGAAATAAATAAACAGTCTGAAGGCAACATGCCTAGAAGAGGTGATAATGAAATCTACTATCTAGAAAGAATGAGCTGAAGCGTCTAAGAAACGTTCTCCGAGACTCCACAATGTTGCAACTAAGTGTCACTAGATAGGATCTCTAAGTTGGGCATCCCTGTGCTGGACACCTAAAATGTTTTGAAAATATTTTGACATGGGTTAGAGCCCAAGTAAAACATTTTGAAAATATTTAGCAAGTATTTAAATCAAAATTTAAATCAAATAATTTTGTTACCCCTTGTATTTTTCATGTACACTCACTTGATATCCCCACCTCTCAACTAACATACATGCCTAATGTAATCTAGTGAACTAACATCCCCTTCCCAACTAACTAAGGTATCTGACTACTCTCGATAGTCCAACTCTCACGTATATCCCTAACTAGGGTATGAATAATAAATTATTTATTCCCATTTCATTAATGAGTCAACTATTTAAGTTTTAACACTTAATTTCCTTTTTAGATATTCATCATCTATCAACTCTACTCTTTCACATAAGTAGATATATTACACTGGTATATTTTCATCACATGTATAATATATACACAAAAATAGCCTCCCTGGAATGGCCCCTCGTGATGCTGGCGTACTCTGCTATCATGTCCATGTATGTCTCATACTCAATAAAAGACTATTGGTTTGGTATGTCTCCTCGAAGCCAAAATTTATCAATACACCAGTGGAGGTGAACATGGTTCTAAGCCTTTTGGATACGTACATACCTAACGTACCCAAATGACTTGCCAATCATACTAATACACGACACATAGTGGATCACCTTAAGTTCCATGTTCTGGTGAACTAATCTAGACCTTACTGGAATCGTCAAGGAGGGATAGCCCTCTGTGCTTAAATCATATATATAGGTATTCACACAACCTATTTATAGAGTATTTAGTAGATATATACACAACCGAATTTCATCAGCTCAGACGTAGTATATGTTTAGCTCGTATATTCAACGTACCCTAATTTTTAATTAAACTTCCAATTCGTATAATTTCGAGTATCGCTCACTCATCTAATATTCCTAATATCCTAATCACTCGTTATGATTTCCTTACTTATTCCCATCATATCCTAGTGGTCATAAACGTATGTTCACTCCTCCTATGTAATTCATTCCGAATTTCCTCAATTAATATATTATGGAAATTTTGTCATTTATCCCAATTCTTAACTCGTCTCGATTTTTATAATCCAAATCCCTACTATAGGTCTTCTGGCATTTTTAAATTTCTCCCCATATGTTAAAAATGTACTAAAAGTGTTCTCATAAATTATCCACAATTTCTGGGTTTAAAAGAAAAAAAAATCAATTATGTCAAACCGAATCAATTAGCCCAGTGGCGATATCGATTCGAAATGTAGCAGGTCTCTTCTTATTTTTATAACTGTTACGAATTTCTAACTATATAAATCCTAAAACATTCATATTAACATCCCAATTTCTAAATTAACATAACTAAACATAAAATATATACATAGAGATGATTTCAAACCTAAATCATGAATAAAATCCATACAATTTCATCAAATAATCATATTTAACACCTCATAATTATAATTCCTATAGTTTTGTGTTCTTCGTATAAATTCACCAAAAAATAAGATTTAATCCATGATTCAACTCCCAAAATTCCTAATTTTATTTCTCCATGTGATTGAATTTATTCTACATCAAATCATGTTCCCAATTATAATATTTTTCATCAAATTATAAGTGTGACATCCATTGTTCTTAATACAAAGTTTCGATTCTACAACGGTATGATAACTAATAAAATTTAAAAGATAAATACTCGCCTTATATTGAAGTGGTCTTATTTGACCTTCTTTGATGAAGTTTCTCTTCTAATCCATCCTGCAAGAATGGTTGTGTTGCTAAATTGAGCTTGAATTCTCCAAAACCCTTTTTTGAGCTCCAAGAAAACTCTTCCTCTCCTCTTTACTTGCCTCCACTTAATTTATAATCTCTTAAACCTAGACTCACATCACCACAACTATATATAATACTCAAAATTCCAAAATTCCCTTAACCCTAATTTATAAAATGACAAAATGCCCTCTCAGGTTGTCCATTATGTCTAAAATTGTCCTGGAACCCGAACAACATATTTTAGTATACTATTTTGACTATTTCGACCCTTATGGACTCAACCGTCACCTCAAAACCACCATTTGAGTTACTCATATTTATTTTCTATCTCTACCTTGTTTAGTCTACTCACGACATTCGGTTGAGATATCATATTGTCACGTCACTATCACTCATCATGACATCAATTATATAATTACTATTCACTTGTAATTTTATTCAATAAACATTAATAATTTTTCTCCAATTAATAATTTAATCAACCCATCATATTTAATTTCCATTAAATTACGTCACATGTGTAATTTAAATTTTAACCAAATTAATTCATTTCTAATTCTTTAAAAATAGGGGTTGTTACATACTTCTCCCCTTACAATGGAATTTCATCCTCAAAATTCGGACATACGTGTGAAAAATAAATATGGATACTTCTTACGCATGTCACCCTCCCTCTCCCAGATCAACTCATCTACATTATCGTGACCCCACTGAACTCTAACCAAGGATACCACCATTGACTGCAATTTATTCTCACTACGATCAAGTATCGCCCCTGGTCTCTCCTCATGTGAGATGTCGGGCTACAAGTCAATCTCCTCTAGTGGAACATGCCAAAAATATCTCTCACTCTACTGGTATTTCTTTAGTGATGACACGTGGAACACGTCATGAATCTGTTGAAGATGATTTGGTAATCCCAATCTATAAGCCACTGTTCTCACCCTTTCTATGATCGAAAACGGTCCCACATATCTCGGTGCCAATTTCCCTTTCTTGCCAAATCTCATAACTCCTTTCATAGGAGACACTCACACCAATACCTGGTCGCTAACCTGAAGATCAGTATGTCTCCTGTTTGTATCTTTGTAACTCTTCTGCCTATCTTGAGCCATTCGGATGCACCCTCGAATCAGTTCAATCTTGGCAGTGATGTCTTGAATCATCTCTAGCCCTAATAGTTTATTGTCCCCTACCTCTAACCAATAAGTAGGCAAATGACAAGGCCGATCGTACAGTGCCTCGAATGGTGCCATGCCGATGGTAAATTGGTAGGAGTTATTATATGTAAAATCTACCAAAGGAATATACTACTCCCATCCACCCTGAAATCGAGTATACACATTCACAGCATATCCTCAAGCGTCTGATTAACCCTCTTCATTTGCCCATCTGTCCGTGGGTGGTACGATGTACTCAATCATAAATTTGTCCCCATCGCCTCCTGGAAACTCTGCTAAAAATGGAATACAAATATCTTATCTCGATTGGACACAATATTAAGCGGGACCTCATGTAATCATACTATCTCCGTGATAAATAACTGTCCATACTGCTTTGTCTCAAAATCAGTAAAACTAGAAGAAAATAAGCCACCTTGGTCAACCGATCCACTATAATCCATATACAATCATGACCCCACTGTGATAACGATAACCTAGTGATAAAATCCATGGAGATACTCTCCCATTTCCGCATAAGAATCTATAATGGCTGTAACTTTCTTGTTGGTCTCTGGTGGTTTACCTTCACTAACTGGCAGATAGCACACTTCAAGACAAACTCTGTTATGTCCCGTTTCATCCTTGACCACCAATATTGTCTAGGCATGTCCTGGACATCTTATCCCCCACCAAAATGTAATGCAAATCGGGGCCCGTGAGCCTCTGACATCACTACATGTCGCAAATCATCACCCTATGGAACCACTAGTCTCTCATTAAAACGTAAGCCACCCTTTGAACTAATCGAGTATCCCTTTATACCATTAGCTAGTAACTGGCGAACTCTGTCCTGGAAAACCTGATCTTATGCATATTCTTTCACTACCCTCATCACAATATTGGGGGTGATAGCTAACAAGGATATACAAGCCATAGTAATATCATCATCATGTCGAACCTCCCTCCATTTCGCTTTCCAAACCGCTGCTAGCTCAGCTACTGGTCTTCAGCTTAATGTGTTAGGCACCACGTTAGCCTTCTAAGGATAATACTGAATATCAAACTAGTAATCTTTAATGATATCCAACCACCTCCTCTATCTTATGCTCAAATCCTTATGCATGAACATATACTGAAGCTATTTATGGTCCGTGAATAGAGTAAACTGCTCGCCCAATAAATAGTGGCTCTAGATCCTTAAGGTAAATAGCACAGCAGCTAAATCCAAATCAGGCATAAAGTAATTCTTCTCATGGGGATTACATTTGCATGATGCATATGTTATAGCCCTCTCAGCCTATTACAATACAGCCCCAAGTCCCTTTTAGGATGCATCAGTGTAAACATAATATGCTACTCCCCCTTAGGAAGTGAAAGTATGGGTGTTTTGGTTAATTTGTCCTTTAACTCATCGAAAGTTAACTGACAACGGTCATCCCAAATAAATGGTACCCCTTTATGAGTCAAGTTTGTCAACGGACCCTCAATCTTCGAGAAACCCATAACGAACCTTCGATAATATCCTGTCAACCCCAAAAAGTTGTGAACCTCGGTCAATGTCATGGGTTGTCCCCACTCCCTCACCACTGACACCTTACTCAGATCAGCTGCTACACCCTTTTCCTACAATATGTTTCCCAAAAATTGTACCTCCCGAAGTTATAACCCATATTTACTAAACTTTGCATACAATTGGTGTTCTCTAAGTGTCTGCAAAACCTTTCGTAAGTGCTCGGCATGCTCATCCTCAGAACAAGAGTAAACCAGAATATCGTCGATAAACACAATCACAAGCTGGTCAAGGAAATCTCAAAAAACCTAGTTCATCGGGTCCATAAACACTGATGAAGAATTGGTGAGTCCGAATGACATTACCCTAAACTCATAGGACCCATATTGTGTCAGAAAATCAGTCTTAGGAACGTCCTCCTCCTTGACGCATAACTGATGATAACTAGATCGCAAGCCAATCTTGGAAAAGTAATCTTCTCCCCTCAGCTGGTTAAATAGGTCATCAATATGAGGAAATGGATATTTATTTTGAATTATGACCTTATTCAACTCTATGTATTCAATACACAATCGAAGCGAGCCATCGTTCTTCTTGACAAATAACACCAATGCACCCCAAAGTGAAGTACTCCTTTAAATAAAACCCTATGCCAAGAGCTATTGAATCTTCTCTTTCAACTCACGCATCTCAGATGGGGCCATGCGATCGGGTTCACAAGGTATAAGTCTCGTACTTGGTGCTCGATCAATAACAAAATAATTTCCCAACTAGGCCGCAATTACGATATATCCTAAAAGACATCCTTGAATTCCCTCACAATTGGAATCGAGTCTAATGAAAATACCCACTCCAGTGAAGTCTCCCCCTCGATGTAATGTAAATGAGTGCTCGACCCTCCCTCAGGAATAGGCATCGGTAATAAGAAAATCTCTTGTCCTGGTATCGCAAATACAATAGTCCTCCCGTAACAATATACCATCGCTTGATAACCCGCTAACCAATCCATCCCCAAGATAACATCATATCCCTCCTTATCCAATACAATAAGATCGGAAGATAAACACAATTTACCCACCTCGATATCCACACCTTTACAAATTGAGTGTACAAGTAACCCACTACCCATCAGTGACTCCACACACATAGGGAGACTACCAATTGTCTCTAATAGGCCGGCAGCTCGTGGAAATCTAGTCTCTATAAAAGAGTGTGATTCCCCATTATCAAATAGAACACTACTCGCAAGCCCATATAGTAAACGTACCCGCTACTATTGGCGATGCCCGTGGGTCCTGCTGAATGGAAGCATCTCAAATGTTATAGACACGCCCATTCTGAAGTTGTTCCTACTGTAGAGGTGAGGGTGAGGGTGAGGCTGGTGCCGCAGGTGGCCTCTATGCCTGCTGCTCATGCAGGGCACCCTCCTACTGTGGAGCTCTCCCCTACTGTGGGCAATCCTTCCTCTTGTGGCTCGTCTGTCCATAAATAAAGCACTAGACTGGAAACTCTCGCTGACGCTGGCCTTAATTTCCCTGATGGTACTATCCCTGCTATTGGCCCAACTGGCCTCGACCCAACTGACCTCCCCTATTATTTCCTTGGCCATGATGGACTTGAGGACCTTGCTGCTACTAAGGACCCTGTTGGCCCTGCTTGTAACCACCCTTGGGTCGATAGCCCCCAGATCTGAACCTCTTAGCTTGATCCCCCCCGTTGAAAATACTGCCCCTGTCTACCTAACTGATGTTTCTATGGTGCTCCACTAGCACCACCCCCTCCTATCTTGTCCTGCTAGCTAGGCTCAACTCCTCTATTGTTCCCTTCACATGGAAATGATGGTCCTAGCAATGTAATAATGCATCATTGACGACCTTTGTATAGGTCACCAAGGCTGGATTACCAATCAAGTGATGGATGATCCTTCAAGCAAAACCATCCAAAAACCTTGCCTTATTCTTTTCTTCGTTGTTCACTTCGTCTGGTATAAAATTAGTCAAATGACTAAGCTCCTCCTCATATTCATTCACATAACGATCACCCTGAGTCACCTCAATAAACTTCTTCCTCATCTCGGTCTCTATAGCTGGAGGGAAGTATTTGCGGGCAAATCGTACCCATAAATCAGTAATAGTCATAGTATACCTCTTTTCAACGTTGGTAACCGACTCTACCACTGTAATGATGCCCCAACCAACCTGAAAGCAGTAAGCATCTACTTCTGAACCTCACTGCAGTCAACCATACGTAAGTGGCACTAACTATCTGTCTTCTACTCACATGCTGTAATCACATCACAACTCCCCTTAAATTCAGGTGGCCCTTCTGGAAAGCCTCCCTAACCCTCTGTCACTATGCCAGTCCTGAGGGTGCCTAAACCCCTGGTGCCACTGGTTGTGGTGGCGGATGGACCTGAGGAAAATGTTTATTCATAACAGTCATAGTTGTATTCACTGCCTCTTCCCCAATCATCACCACCTCAGTTGCTGTCACTAGTGTTGGTGGTTGCGGTGACAATGGCTCTGGTAGAGCCTGCCACGCATGATTTTGAGTTACTAATCTCACTGTTCCTCGTCTCTTAGGTGGCCTCTGAATATAGAGTCAAATTTTATAAGTTCATAGTTCATACAATTATAAAAGCAGAAGAACGAATCTAAAACGCGTAATCATGAATACAACAGTCCTAATAATAGGGCTCTAAGTCAAAGAACTCTACACTAAAATCATAGTAAGTCGTACAGATCCTATGGACACTAAAACATGGCTCTGATACCATTTGTGACACCCCGCCTAATTTAATCTTAGGTGATCAGTCCATTATTAAATCAAATCGGAATCATTAATGGTTTCATTCTTAACATCATTGTCGAAAACCTTTTTATTTACTAATCACCTACGTCAAATTAAGCTGGTGCCAATTTTTATCTTTCATTATTAACACATGCAACAATATTCTAATTGAATTAAATCATTCTCATATGAATATAGTCTAAACAATCACAAGACATATATAAATAATTAAATAAAGGAGACCAAATAAACCGTAAGTTATCTAAGTAAAAAATCCAACTGTAGGAGGGTAGTGAGACTGAGGTCTATGAATAACTGGAAAGGGTGAGGTGTGACCCACTCCAATGGAAGCTGTCTGCAAGGTTCTCAAGGACATCTGAAGCAGCTTCTGATGAGACCTTCTCCTTTTGGTAAAAATGGGGCTCAAGTTGGAATTCCCTCCCTGTAAGAAGATGAACTTCCACAACAATAATAGTAATTTTCCCAAGAAGAACTCCTGAGAGTGATGGTTGTCAGTGGGGAGTGAAAGAACAAGGCACTCAGCACTAGAGAGAGAGCAGGGAGAGAATACTAGAGAGGTTCTAGTGTGATTTTTGCAGAGTAATAGTGCTATTGAGTTTTTTCTTTTTTTTCATGACCTTGCCTAGGGGTCCTATTTATACTTGGGCACTAAGGCTGGGTTGGCACTTTTGGCGCCAAAAGTTAGAGGGTTGGTGAGGGACAAAGTCTGCAATGTACTATTTGTCCCTACTTGCAGGCAGCTCTGCCTGTCCCCTCTGGTAGATGCCCCCTGATGCCAATCAAAGTTCAAAGAAAATATGTCTTCTAATGGAGACAAAATATCTGGTTTGCTAAATATCTTTTGAAAATGTAACTTTTGGTACAAACTTCGTAAACTTGAGGGGGGGTCTCGAGGACCATCTCCTCTAAAAACTTTATAAGATTGAGGGGGGTCTTGAGGACCCCCTTCTAAAATCATTTTTCTTGAGAGGGGTTTAGAGGACCCTCTCCTTTAAAATCATTTTATAAACAGTTATTTTCTTGTGAGCAGCCAGCCCTTTGGCTGCTCACTTCACTTGTTACTAAGTGTGAAGTGTGTGTAGTCTTGAGTGACTTCTGGGTCTCCCTACTAGTTGTGACACCCCGCCTAATTAAATACCGGGCGATCACTCCTTTATTAAATTAAAATCAAGGTGAACAGTTGGTTCATTCTTAGCATCACTGTCGTAAAAATAACTTTTCCAAATTTAACACCCTATTTAATTTAGCTAAGTGTCAAAACCATTTTTTAAACATTACTTTCCAATTTTATTTATTTATTTTATTAAACAATCAATCCAATAATTTAACATTTAACAACCCAATCTCAGCATTTAAAACTTAAAATAAAACATACATGCTGAATAAATCCCAAAGTAATAGTACTAAAAATAACTGAAATACAAATGTCCCAATAAAACAGATAAATAGTGGAAAGGGCGACACATGCCCAATAAGGAGAATGATAGAAGTGGAATCAAGTAAATGAAATCGTCTAAGCAAGTGGCCTGTAACTCCCACCTAAGCTGCAGCACGTTCCTTCCAAGGGATCCTAAACAAGACGCCCCTGTGGCTAGGCACCTGTAATATATACATATATATACAAGAGAGAAAGAGGAATAGAAACGGGTCAGAGCCCGATAGTGTATATGATTTAAAAATTCGTTTAGCAAGTATTTAAATTGATACAGGCCAATGCAACAACATATTAGTGTGACACTCTCTTGAGAAATTCTCGCCTCTCTTCTAATGTGCACTCCTATCGCACTAACCTTCCCAATGGTTTATCTCATCATATATCACACTATCCTTCCCCAAGGATTTAACTTATCTTAGGTGACTCTCAAAATTTAAGATTTAACAACATCATGGTTTAAAAAGGATAATTTCATTTAGTACAAAACGCTCATTTTAACTTTATTGATTCATAAAGTTTTTTTTCAATATCATATTATACTTTTCAAAACAAGTATTTCCAATTTGAGTCATTATACATGTCTTACTTACCATAACACAGTAGGAAGTTTCCCATATTTCAGAAGTTCATATATATATATTAAATACTCGTATAATATATATTCTAACAGCACCCCACATAAAATTTTATGGTGCGGGCATACTCTGCTATCCAATCCCCGTATCAATCGTACTAAAGGGAATACAAGTTCGGAATCACTCTCGAACTGTATAAATACATACACAGACAATATTGAGGCGAAGCATAGTTTCCAAGTCCCGGAGGTCAGTACATACCCTCACGTCTCTTAGGACCGTAACTGCCGATTCGATAGCCTGTACCTAGGATTTCTATCTTCTAGGGTACGAGTCAATATCCCCAATAAGGCACACGAATTAAGATCGTCCCAGCGCGGAAACCTCAGGGATAGCAAGTAGCGCGGGCATGATTTTCACAAGTATATAATATATGCATACACAATCATATAAATATACCACTTTTATTATATCAATTTAGGTTTATCCAATAACCCACATTCACAACATTTATCCTTATTTTCCCATTATTATTTATCAAGTATAATGGTTCGTTTCTAACTTTAATTCGAAGGGTTTTTCTAACTTACTACGTAACCCTCATGGACTCTATTCTTCCAAATGTATAATTCAGTAGATATCCATTTATGTTCCAACGTAACTCTCTCTTACGTGTCTCTCCCCTTTAATATATACTTACATTATCCCTTATGCAAAATATCCCAAAAATATAGATTTCGCCTTATATTAAAGGATTTTGAATTTTATTTTCAAAGATGAGAATTTCAAACGGTTTCGAAATCGGAATTAAAATGGAGTTTTAATTGAATTTTTATTATCTCTAAGAGTCCTCAAAACATAAAACTGTCTAGCAAAAAAAAATATTAAAAAATATTAAACGGTCCGATCGAGCTGAATTTTTTTCTGTAGCTTCCTCTCGTCCTCAGCTAATTCTATGTAAAATTTCATCCAATTCCAACGGTCCGATCGTCCATAGTAAAAAAAAAAATTAGTGTTTGTATCTGATTAGAACTCTTTTCTTAATCAAACTCTTAATCCTTTACATGACAAAGGGTTTCCAGAATATCATATAAATCATCACTACATGAAAATTTCCCATCTGAAATTGGATTTTTCTTCCATAAATCTCATCCTAATAACTCCTAAACTAATATGGATGATGCATCAACGAAATAAGCAAGATAAACACTTGCCTGGGATTTTCAAAAATCTGGTTTGGTGTTGAATTTGGTGTGGTTGCGTTCCCCGTTTCGCGATCTACGCGTTAGCGGCGGCGGTGCAAACGGGTGAGTTTTGAGCCTTGGAATGCCTTGAGAGCTCTCTCCTCTCCTCTGCAATGGCCGTTCTAGTGTTTTGAGTTATCTAACCCTAGGAGATAACCTAAACATCTGATATAACCCCTTTAATTTTCGTGGGTTTAATTACCCAAAAATATAAAAATGACTAAAATGCCCTCCCGGGGTACTAATTAGGCCTAAAAATGCCTCGAGACCCAAATCAAACTCCCGGGTATACTTTTCTGACTATCTCGACCCTTTCGGACGCGTTGGCACACTCAAAATGACCATACGAATAACTTATAAAATATTTACTTTTATTTATCAATATTTAGTCCCGACGCGACACGGGCGCGTCCTGACTCAAATTTCTAAAATTGTCATTTTATTCACTCATGACATTTAATATGGCCGCTATTATATATTACTTTGCTCATTAGTAATATTCAACAAATTTTCCCATAATTACTAACTCTCATCACGTTAATAATTATAACATAATTAATTTCCGGATTTTTATTAAATAATTAATTCACATTAATATTAATAAATCCCCAAATTAATATAGCATAAAAATACGGGGTATTACATACTTCCCCCCTTAATAATAGAATTTTGTCCCGAAATTCAGAAAATAAGGCATACCTGATATACCCAGATATACCCTCCTGGCCGGACGACCCCTCAGGGGGCCGACCCTTCATCAGGCTCCGAACGACCCCTCAGGGGGCCGACCCTTCAACAGGCTCCAGACGACCCCTCAGGGGGCCGACCCTTCAACAGGCTCCGGACGACCCCTTAAGGGGCCGACCCTTCATCATGTTCCAGACGACCCCTCAGGGGGCTGACCTTTCATTAGGCCCCGAACGACCCCTAAGGGGGCCGACCCTTCACCAGGATCCGGACGACCCCTAAGGGGGTCGACCCTTCATCATGTTCCAGACGACCCATCAGGGGGCCGACCCTTCAACAGGCTTCGGACGACCCTATGAGGGTACGAGAGTACGAGGCCAGAATTAGGCCAGACTCACTACCGGAAGAAACTTTGCCCTCGACCTCGGCTCATAGGCCGAGGGTGACATCATCACAGCGCGTGGTTTGGGAGACGCGTGTAAAAGTGCGCGTGAGGCTCACATGGCACGTGGGAGACCGTTATAACAAAATCACACCCTCACGTGAGGGAATATTATGTCATCATTTGGCATCTACAGGTGTCAACAGGGGATTGGCTAGATCATCATTCACATGCACCATGCATACTTGGGGGGTACACTACACCCCCCAAGACCTATATATACTTGTCACCTACAACCCTACAAGGGATGGATCAATTGATTGTAACCCTAACTAAAATTCTACTTGTACACACAGTAGAGAGAGGAAGTGAGCTTATGTGCATTGTATCCAAGGACATTAGTGCCCATACTTAGTGGATCACACACTCACAGTGGATGTAGGCCAAATTGGCTGAACCACTATACATCGTTGTCTTATCTCCTCTTATACTCATCCCCTTCTACATACTTATACACTTATATATCTCTATGGCTGCCATGGTTACTACTGTTTGAGCTCATTATCACTTATCCGGTGGTGCTAAATCTCAGCATCATCAGTTTGGCACCGTCTGTGGGAACGAGAAGACATCTCTTCCTTTGAATAGCTTGACCTCACTGGACACTCTGGTGGTGAACCAACACTCCCCCTGAGAGGAGGTGTTTAACCATTGAAAGAGACCCACTAAGGTTCCCAAGCTCAGCAGTCTTTTCTTCAGCTCAACTTTTCATAACTCAAGCACATGGCACCTGAGATGCCACCACCACCGCTTCCCCCGCCGGATGATGGGGGAAGACCCAGTTCCAGTCAGCCGCCGCCTCAGTCTGAGATGGCTGATGTGGCGGCAACCCTTAAGTCTCTGGCAGCAAGCCAGCGGATGATGCAGGAGCAGTTCACAACTCTAAGCCAGAACATACTGAGACCACCAGGGGTTTCACCTGAGATGATTACTCCGGTAGCTGCTCCAGGACAGCATGAGGCGAGGGGACCACCCCAGGCACCACGCAAAGACCTGCCACCCCCTTAGCGGCGTAGGGATGTTGCTGACCCCGCATCTACGCCTGGGGAGGCAAGGAAACCCTTGCCCTGAAGACAAGTATGGAGATCTGGAGGGAGAAGAGGCCCCAACAGAATGCTGGGAACCGTATGAGGTCTCCAACAATACTATACGACCTCTCCAGGATAGTAGAGGAAAGTATGGGAGACCAAACCCTGATGATCGCCCAAGAGGCTCTGCTTTTGATGGCTTGAGCAGGGGGTCAGCCTTCGAGAGGCTAGGCCCAGTAAATGACCTGCAGGATAAATTTTCCAGGTCAAGAAGTTCTGCGAGGTCCAGGAGGGAGGCAGCAGATGGCCGACCCCAAGGACGGGATGACGGCCAAAGGGAAGTAAACAGCCGACATAGGCCTGCCGCAGCAGAACCCTCCGTCCACCTCAAAGAGGCGGCAGGGGATAACATCGGCCAAGTGACCCTGTGAGGCCCTGGAATGACTCAATCCAGCGATTGGAGGATAAGATTGGCGACATACTGAAGAGCCGAGACCCTCTTCAGAGGGGATACACCATAAACTCACCCTTTGTGGCAAAGATAGTCAACTTCCCCATGCCATCAAAGTTCAAGCCACCTGTGGTGACCCCAAGATATGACGGGAGCACCAACCCTGTCCACCACGTGGAGATGTATCAATCAGCAGCAGACATATACTCTATCTCAGATGAGATGAGGTGTCGTGCCTTTTCTGGTACCCTAACAGGGGCTGCACATGTCTGGTACACGTCTCTTCCAAAAAATTCCATTGAAAACTTTAAGCAGTTGGCAGACCTGTTCGTCCACAACTTTTGCTTTGGGGTGAGGCCACAGAAGAAGACCACCCACCTGCTCTATGTTAAGCAGGGGAAGAATGAGAGTCTGAGGGACTACATAGCCAGATTCAATAAAGAGAAGCAGGAGGTGGAAGACTATGAGGAGAGCATAGCTATGACAGCCCTGATTGGAGGACTCCAAAAGGGGAAGCTGTTATGGAAGCTTGCTGAAGACCCTCCGAGGACGATGGCTGAGCTGCTATCGACAGCAGGAAAGGTGATGAACGCCGAAGAGGCGATGGACGCAAAATATGAAGACAAAAAAGGAGGTGCTAGTGGAGGTAAATACCCTAAGAAGAACAAAGAGGGGAAGAAGAGGTCCACGGATGACAAGTTCGCTGGTTATACCCCTCTAACGGTCAGCTATGAACAGATTCTCAATGAGATAAAGAGTGACCGGTCCCTAAAGTGGCCTGAGAAGCTGAGAGCAGCCCCCAGCAAGAGGAATAAGAACCTGTGGTGTGAATTCCACCAAGACCACGGCCACATAACATACAAATGCTTTGCTCTGAAAGACGAGATTGAGAAGATGCTGAAAGAAGGGAAGCTCAGAAAGTACGTGGACAAAGAGGCCTTCAAGAGGGGCCGAGGGGATGACCCTAAAAAGAAGCGAGGCGATGCATGTAGAGAAGGTCCTCAAAAAAGAGGGGACGACCCTTCTGATGATGAGGATGACCCTGACCTCCCACCGAGAGACGACCACGGCCCTATCAAGAGGCTTAATATGATCTCGCTCGGTGTGGGAATAATCTCCAGGGGTCTAACAGGAGGAGGGTCTGAGGTCGCCGACAGGAAGGCCCAAGTGGCTGAGACCAAGGCAGTGACGAAGACGGTACAATCAACCTCTATGGAGGTCAAGTCAGAAAAGAGGAAGAAGGTTGATATGGACACTCTGATAGTGGGATTTTCAAGAATGGACTTCAAAGGCCTCTTAGCCCCACATTATGACCCTCTCGTCATCACTACCATGGTGTACGGGTGCGAGGTGCCGAGGATCCTGGTAGATGGGGGATCATCTGCAGATGTGATGTTTTGGCCATGCTTCAAAGCCTTAGGCCTCAGTCATGCCAGACTTGTCCCATACCATCATCCATTGATTGGGTTCAGTGGGGAAAAGGTTCATCCCCTTGGAGTATATGAGGCTGATGTCAGGATGGGGGATGAATGGCCGAGATGGCTCACCAAGAAGGTCAGTTTCTTTGTGATGGACGAGCATGTGTTTTCGGCCTACAACATCATACTGGGGCACGTGGCCCTCAAGGGGTTTGAAGCTGTTCCGTCTACGGTCCATCAGATGATCAAATTTCCTACCCTTTACGGGGTGGGGGAAGTTCAGGGAGACCAGACGACAGCGCGAGAATGTTACTACAACTCCGCTGAAGAAAGGGAGACACACAAGAGGGCTACGACCACTTACAATATTGATACCCTAGACCCCAGGGATGAGACGAAGCTAAAGAAAGGAGAAGCCGCGGAAGAGGTAGAATCCATCATCCTCGATGAGGATGACACGGAAAAAACCGTCCAAGTTGGCAAGTCTCTGAAGCCCAACATCAAGGAAGACCTCATTAAACTGTTAAGGAGAAGACGAAGCGTCTTCGCATGGAGTCATGTAGATATGCCAGGGATTGACCCTGAAATCATGTGCCACAAGCTCAGTGTGGTAGAGGGAGTGAAGCCAGTAAAGCAGAAGAGGAGAATTTACTCTAGAGAGAAGTATGAGGTCATCAGGGACGAGGTTAAAAATTAAAAGACGCCGAATTTATCAGAGAGGTCATCTACCCTGAATGGCTGTCTAATGCAGTCATCGTCCCAAAGGCCAACGGGAAGTGGAGAATGTGTGTGGACTTTACAGACCTCAACAAAAATTGTCCCAAAGACAGCTTCCCTCTCCCCCGCATTGACCAGATGGTAGACGCTACCGCAGGCCATGAGCTCATGAGCTTCATGGATGCCTATTTAGGGTATAACCAGATCTTCATGAACCCTGAAGACTCGGAGAGGACGGCCTTCATCACTAACAAGGGGACGTACTGTTATAGGGTCATGCCCTTTGGCCTAAAAAATGCGGGGGCTACGTACCAGCGCCTCGTAAATAAAATGTTCGAACACCAAATTGGAAAGTCTATGGAGGTCTATTTAGATGACATGCTGACTAAGAGTCTGAAGGCAGAGGATCATGTGGCAGACCTGGAGAAGACCTTTGATACGATGGGCAAATACAAGATGAAGCTTAATCCGGCTAAGTGTGTCTTCGGGGTCGGAGAAGGGAAGTTCTTGGGGTTCATTGTCAATCAAAGAGGGATCGAGGCTAATCCTGAAAAGATAAAGGCCCTTGTTGAAATGAAGACCCCCAAGTCCATTAAAGATGTTCAGAGGCTCACATGGAGAGTTGCTGCCTTGAACAGGTTCGTGTCTAGGGCCACAGACAAGTGTTTGCCATTCTTTAAGATCCTTAGGAAGGCCTTCGAATGGAGTGAAGAGTGTGATGAGGCTTTCAGGGAACTAAAGTCATACTTAGGGTCTCCCTTGCTGCTGTCACGACCCGTGCAGGGTGAACGACTTTATGTATACCTCGTCATCTCAGAGTCGTCCATCAGTGCAGCCATTGTGAAAGATGAAGACGGGATACAGAAGCCTGTGTATTTCAACAGCAAGGCACTCCAGGGGGCAGAGAAAAGATACCCAAGGATGGAGAAGTTGGCCTACGCCTTGATCCATGCCTCAAGGAAAATGAAGTCGTACTTCTAGTCCCATACAATGGTCATCCTCACCGACTCTCCTCTTAGGCAGGTCCTACACAAGCCAGGAAAATCAGGCAGGCTAATGGCCTGGGCAATAGAACTGAAGGAGCTTGACATAGTGTATCAGCCTAGGACGGCCATTAAGGGGCAAGCTCTGGCAGATTTCGTAGCTGAGTTTACTTGGGAAGGTGATTAAGCCGAGGGTGAGACCCTCGAGAAGACAGATACACAACAAGACAGGCCCACCGACACACCCGCAGATGGGGCCGAGACAAGCACCACCAGAAGGAAAGCGACTGAAAACGAAGAGGGAAGATACATCTTTATATAGGGATCCCTCTCCGAGGGAAGTTTCTAAGAAGAACGCACCGTGTGGAGTCTCTTCGTAGATGGGTCCTCTTGCGAAAGCGGGAGCGGAGCTGGGTTAATAGTATCAGCACCCGACAGCACAGACATTGAGTACGCCCTGAGGTTCAATTTCAAAGCCTCCAACAACGAGGCTGAATATGAGGCCTTGGTAGCAGGCCTCTCCTTGGCCAAGTCTCTTAGTGTCGACCAGATTTTGGTCCATAGTGATTCAAGGCTAGTAGTGAATCAAATACTAGGAGCCTACGAGGCTAAGGACGAGAGGATGGCTAGGTACCTTGAAAAAGTGAGGTCATTACTGAAAGGCTTCAGAGAAATAAAATTAAATAGGATACCTAGGCTCGACAATGGCCGTGCTGATGCCCTTGCGAGGTTGGCCTCGGCAACTAGGACAGACATCAGGAGGACGATCCCAGCAGAAATTTTTCTTCAGCCAACTATTGAAGACGCCGAGGGAACACTTGGCAATTGCCTAAATGTTTCTCAAGAAGACTCATGGATGGACCCTCTGATCAGATACATTAAAGAGGGTGAGATGCCAGAGGCAAGGCAAGAAAAGAAGAAGCTGGGGTACAGGGCTGTAAAATTCACTGTCATCGGAGACACCTTGTACAAAAAGGGGTTTTTGCTCCCCTTGCTTAGGTGTGTGCATCACTCAGAAGTCCCTTCCATTTTGCAAGATGTGCACGAAGGATCGTGCTCAAGCCACATCGGGGGCAGATCCTTAGTGAAGAGGGTGATCACCCAGGGATACTGATGGCCGGCCTTGGGGAAAGACGCAGCGGCATATGTAAAAAAGTGTGACAAATGTCAAAGATTTTCCACCATCCCTCACCAGCCCCATCAGCCTCTTACCTCCATTACATCCCCATGGCCATTCGCAGTGTGGGGAATTGACCTAGTAGGACCCTTGCCTAGGGCCATCAATAACTATCGGTTCCTCATCATAACCATTGACTATTTTTCAAAATGGGTGGAGGCAGATCCGATGGTGACGATCACAGAGAAGAAGACCTTCCAGTTCATCTGGAAAAATATTATTTGCAGATATGGTCTCCCCAATACCCTCATCTCGGATAACGGGACTCAGTTCAAGAATACCTCTCTACAAAAATACTGTGAAAGGGTGAGTATCAAATAATTTTTCTCCACCCCAGGCCGACCTCAGGCCAATGGGCAAACAGAAGTTACAAACAGGACAATCCTAGATGGAATCAAGAAGAGGCTTGAGGAGGCAAACGGAAGATGGGTCGGGGAGTTATATGCCGTGCTGTGGGCATACAGGACGACAGTGAGGACCTCTACCAGAGAGACCCCATTCATGCTAGCTTATGGCTCAGAATCCGTCATCCCCACCAAAATTGAGTTTCCTACGCATAGAGTCCAAATGTATGACCCCAAGAAAAATGCAGAAGAGAGGAGAGGAGACTTAGACCTGATTGAGGAAAGGAGGGAGGACGCTGAGATAAGGCAGGCTTCCTACCAGCAGAGGACCGCAAGGTTTTACAATCAGAGGGTGAAACAGAGGCCTATCGCAGTGGGGGACTTGGTACTCAAGAAGACTTGGCAAAAGCCCAACAAGCTCCATCCTAATTGGCATGGCCCATATAGGGTCATCAATGAAGTTGTCCCTGGGACCTATAGACTAGAAAACCTAGAAGGGGAACCTTTTTCCAACCCCTGGAATGCAGATCATTTGAAGAAATACTATCAGTAGTGTTGTAAGGTCTTGATAGACCATAATTGTAATAAGAGTTGCTCCAACAAGACACTTTGGAAAATTAATGAGAAATATCAGTGTTTTCCCTCATCCTGTGGTTATCAGTTCTAGTACGCATGGAAACATCTACAGAGAACCACCCTCGGCTATAATGAGGGCCAGTGGGGGGGGAGGACCCCACCACTGTCCTCAAGAAAGACGAGGGAAAGCTTTATTAAAAACCATTAATTTGGTAAGTTGATCCCTCGGCTATAATGAGGGCCAGCGGAGGGGACGACCCCACCACTGTCCTCAAGAAAGATGAGGGAAAACTTTATCAAAAACCATTAATTTGGTAAGTTGATCCCTCGGCTATAATAAGGGCTAGTGGAGGGGACGACCCCACCACTGTCCTCAAGAAAGAAGAGGGAAAGATTTATTTAAAACCATTAATTTGGTAAGTTGATCCCTCGGCTATAATGAGGGCCAGCGGAGGGGACGACCCCACCACTGTCCTCAAGAAAGACGAGGGAAAACTTTATTAAAAACCATTAATTTGGTAAATTGATCCCTCGGCTATAATGAGGGCCAGTGGAGGGGACGACCCCACCACTGTCCTCAAGAAAGACGAGGGAAAACCTCATTAAAAACCATTAATTTGGTAAGTTGATCCCTCGGTTATAATGAGGGCCAGTGGAGGGGACGACCCCACCACTGTCCTCAAGAAAGATGAGGGAAAGCTTTATTTAAAACCATTAATTTGGTAAGTTGATCCCTCGACTATAATGAGGGCTAGCGGAGGGGATGACCCCACCACTGTCCTCAAGAAAGACGAGGGAAAACTTTATCAAAAACCATTAATTTGGTAAGTTGATCCATCGGCTATAATGAGGGCCAGCGGAGGGGACAACCCCACCACTGTCCTCAAGAAAGACGAGGGAAAACTTTATTAAAAACGATTAATTTGGTAAATTGATCCCTCGGCTATAATGAGGGCCAGTGGAGGGGACGACCCCACCACTGTCCTCAAGAAAGACGAGGGAAAACCTCATTAAAAACCAATAATTTGGTAAGTTGATCCCTCGGCTATAATGAGGGCCAGTGGGGGGGGGGGGACGACCCCACCACTGTCCTGAAGAAAGACGAGGGAAAACTTTATCAAAAACCATTAATTTGGTAAGTTGATCCCTCGGCTATAATGAGGGCCAGCGAAGGGGACGACCCTACCACTGTCCTCAAGAAAGACGAGGGAAAACTTTATTAAAACCATTAGTTTGGTAGTTTGATTCCTCGGCTATAATGAGGGCCAGTGGAGGGGACGACACCACCACTGTCCTCAAGAAAGACGAGGGAGAGGTTAGTGGCATTAACAAAGACAAAGCAAACCAAACAAGAAGAAAATATGGAAGACAGTAAAGAAGACGATAGTATTAATGAAATGCCAGTGTTATACAAGTAAAGTACAAAAATGTTGATTACACGAAGAGGGTATTGGTTACAAACAACCACCCTATTGAGCAAGATCAGAGGGCAAGGCCACGACATCAATGGGAGGCTCTTCGATGACTATGACAGGCTAACTGATGATGCTGGGATTTAGCACCACCAGGTAAGTGTTAGTGAGCTCAAGCAGTAGCAGCTATGGCTACCATAGAGATGTATAAGTGTATAAGTATGTAGAAGGGGAGGAGTATAAGAGGAAATAAGACTGATGTATAGTGGTTCAGCCAAATTGGCCTACATCCACTGTGTGTGTGATCCACTAAGTATGGGCACTAATGGCCTTGGATACAATGCACATAACCCTCTCTCTCTCTCTCTACTGTGTGTGAACAAGCAGAGTTTTAGCTAGGGTTACTGTTCATGAGTCGATCCCCTGTAGGGTTAGGGGTGACAAGTATATATAGGTCTTGGGGGGTGTAGTGTACCCCCCAGGTAAGCATGGTGCATGTGAAGAATGATCTAGCCAATCCCCTGTTGACACCTGTAGATACCAAATGATGACATAATATTCTCTCACGTGAGGGGGTGATTCGGTTGTAACGGTCTTCCACGTGTCATATGAGCCTCACGCGCACTGTTCCACGCGTCTCCCAAACCACGCGCTGTCATGATATCACCCTCGGCCTATGAGCCGAGGCCGAGGGCAAAGTTTCTTCCGGTAGTGAGTCTGGCTTGATTCTGTCCTCGTACTGTCGTACCCTCGTAGGGTCGGCCGGAGCCTGGCGAGGGGTCGGCCCCTCGTAGGGTCGTCTGGAGCCTGGTGAAGGGTCGGCCCCTCGCAGGGTCGTCTGGAGCCTGATGAAGGGTCGGCCCCTCGTAGGGTCGTCTGGGTCTGGTGAAGGCCAGTTGGGGCCTGGTGAAGGGTCGGCCCCTCTTAGGGTCGTCCATTGTGGAGGCGACCCTCCTAGAATATAAACGGGTATATCAATCACCCCCCAGCCCTTAGCCATAGGTGCCGTTGAGATGGCTGAGGGATAATGTTGAAATTGAGATGCGTGTATGATCTGTTAGGTGAGTGACACTTGGGCAGGTACTCATTGTTGTTCCGGTTTCCAAGGCAGGGCGGCTGCATACTTGCATGGGGCTTTGTGCCCTGATTGCACCCTTCTTGGCAAATGTGCTCATTTACTGCTAAGGTATTTAAGGATTTTTAAACTCTCTCTCTCCTTCTTCTTCTTCTTCGCGCCTAACCATTTTCTCTCTCTAGAACCAGTCGCCATTTGCAGCCTTCAGCTTTTCTGGCCCTACTGCGCTCTTGCTCTCTCGTCATCAGGTAACCTTTTTCTCTTCGTGCCTTCTTTTGTCTTCATTTTCGTATATTTTTTAGGGTCGTAGGTCAATACTTTCTTAGAGTTCCCCCATTGCATTTTCCGGTGTCTTCTCCGGTTGGTAGTTCTTGAACATTCTTGACGAAAAACGTTTTAGTTCTTTAGTTTGATCCAAAAGTCAAACCTGGTCAATCCCTCAAGTGTTTGTAGTTGAATTAACCAAGTCCAGTGTAATTCTTCAAGTGTAGGGTCTTCCCCTTAATGCTTAGAAGGCTTTACAACTTAGTGTCTGAATTCCCATCTCTGAGTGAGAAACTATTTACCGAGATCAGACGAATAGAGGAAGAGGAAGAGAGGAGACGAGGGGCCGACCCTAATTGGGTACGACCCATCTTTGCTATCCCTCTTGCCACTATAAGACCGTCTGAACCCTCTGAGTCTTGTGGGTCGTCGTCTCGTCCGTCCGACACTCCCAAACCAAGTGAAATGGACGAGAGAACCTCCCCTCCTACTGGTGCTGGAACGTCTGGTAGGAGGGACTCTCCTGACCTTAGCCCTCCCCGAGAGGCCGAGGGTACGATCCCCTCTGAGGCTGTCCCTGTGACAACCCTATCCCCCAACGCCTTCCAAGTAGCATTTCCTCAGGGTCCTCCTGCAGGTGATGAGGGGGATGAGGACGATGATACAGATGATGAGGTTGATACCTCCCATGCCTCGTCTTTTATATCTTCTGTCAGGGATAGGGACCTTCTAATATGGAGGCATATCTACGGAGTGCCCTCTGGGGTAACTATGAGGGTTCCCTCTGAGGATGAGAGGGTTTTTGAGGGTGAAGAGGGAGAGGTTGCAGTCTACGAGCAGATGTTCAAAGTAGGTGTCAGACTTCCCTTCCACCCTGCCATTGTAGACATTCTGTCGGCTCTGGGCGTCTCCCCCTCTCAACTTCCACCCAACTCATGGAGGACGATTCTGGGGTACATCTCTTTGTGGAAAAACGCTTTCACCGATGAACCCTCGTCCGACGTATTCTTGGCCTGCTACAATATCACCTCTTCATCTAAGCAGCCCGGATACTATCATCTAGGGGCGAGAAGGTCTGAGAAGAAGCTGCTCCACGTAGCTCAAACTTCCAATCATGATTGGAAAAGAAGGTTCTTCTTCATATCTGGGGCATGGGAGAGCTCCACCGAGGCGTCCCCTTCTGCCGATGCTCCGAGGGTTCCTAACAGATGGTCTAATCCCTCCATGAAGGCTAGGTCCGACCCCGGACTTAGCCTGGAGGAAAGTGATATTGTTGAGTATCTGAGGGGACGGGGGAGAGAGGGTGAGATCCCAAAGTTCGAAGATTTGATGACCCCTCGGTACCTCAAAGCAGCTGGTCTGAGGGTCGGCCCTCTGACGGAACTATGTGAGTTATACAGCACGTTTTACTTTTTCTCTTTATGCAAGTGTTTCCTGTTTATCTCTTTATTTTTCTGATGCATCATATCCTTTTCAGATCGTCCTGCAGGTGTGTCAGATTACCTCTGGGATATGACTGCTCCAAGTCTTCTTGCTGGTCTGACAAAGAAGAAGGGGAAGGAGCCTCAGCAAGCTCCGAAGAAGACAAGGGCCTCAGGGCCGACAGTTGATGAGCCGACAACTGTTAGCCACAAAAGGAAGGAGCCTGAGGCTCCACTCGAGCCTCGTCCTGACCCTAAGACGAGGGCCAGGGCCGAGGCCTCTGAGGGTGCAACCTCTTCATCGAGCATGGGGGCCTTCTGGTCTCAAAATCTGTCCCATCTGAGGGCCGACCCCTCATCTCTTATTGCCAACTTGAAGGCAGCAAAGGCCTCGATGTTCTCTGCACCGTCGGCCTCCGACTTCGAGTTCTTGGCGAAGATGCCCCCTGCCAAAGTGTATGACTACGGTCTGCACTCCCTGGCTCAGGTATTGGTCTTGACCTTTAATTTCATTCTTTCATTAACTGTTCCATCGGCTCCTCTTGACATTTGTTCATTTTTTTCTTGCAGTCTGTTTGTGCCCTCACCTCAGCCACCAAATGGATGGCTGAGAACCAACAGAAATTTCACGAAGCTGAGAGGGCCATTCAACAGGAGGCTGACCTACGGACAGAGTTGGACACTGCTAGAGCCGAGCTGGAGAGTGCAAGGACTGAGCACGCTAGAGTCCTTGATGAGCTGACGAAGCAACATGATGCCGATCTTCAGGCTAAGGACTTGTTGATCAAGGACAAGGACTTGTTGATCAAGGGCAAGGATGAGGCTCTGCTCAACCTGGAGGCCCAGCATAAGACTGATCTGGAAGCAGCCATCAAGAAAGCTGAGGCTGATGCTGTAGAGGCGTACAAGACCTCAGATGAATTTCAGGGCTTCGGCCTTGAATATCTTGAGAGGGGTATCAGGACGGCCTGCCGATGGGTCGTCCTCAAATTTGGCGATGTCGTCTCCTCTGTTCGCCCATCACTAGAGGGTGTTCAATTGGACGACCCTCTAATTGCTGAGGCCCTCAACCAAGTGGAGTCCCAAGTCCAGATCGAGGGGGTCGGTACATCTGAAGTTCATGTTGAGGGGGTCGGCACGTCTGAGGGTCGGCCAGTCATGATTGCTGAAGAGACCCCATCGGTTGATGTTGAGGCTCTGCCCTCTGATGTCGTCCCCTAGGGTGGCTGCCTGTAGCCCATACCCTTGTTTTTGTATTTTTGTTCTGTATATTGTAAAACACTTGATGCTTTATATTAATACCATCGTCTCTTCCTTTCACAATTGTCTCCCATATTTAATTCTGTTATGGTTTGTTCCTTGCAAATTTGCTTCTTCGTTGATGATGATGATACTAACCCTTCCCTCGTCTTTTTGAGGACCAATGTGGGGTCGTCTCCTCATCAGGCCTCATTATAGCCGAGGGTTTAAATGATCAAATTAATGATTTTTAAATAAAGTCTACCCTCATCTTTCTTGAGAACAGTGGTGGGGTCGTCCCCTCCACTGGTCCTCATTATAGCCGAGGGTTCAACTTTCCAATTTAATGGATTTTAAAGCCTTCCCTCGTCTTTCTTGAGGACTGTGGTGGGGTCGTCCCCTCCACTGGTCCCCGTTATAGCCGAGGGATCAACTTTCCAATTTAATGGATTTTAAAGCCTTCCCTCGTCTTTCTTGAGGACTGTGGTGGGGTCGTCCCCTCCACTGGTCCCCATTATAGCCGAGGGATCAACTTTCCAATTTAATGGATTTTGAAGCCTTCCCTCGTCTTTCTTGAGGACTGTGGTGGGGTCGTCCCCTCCACTGGTCCCCATTATAGCCGAGGGATCAACTTTCCAATTTAATGGATTTTAAAGCCTTCCCTCGTCTTTCTTGAGGACTGTGGTGGGGTCGTCCCCTCCACTGGTCCCCATTATAGCCGAGGGATCAACTTTCCAATTTAATGGATTTTAAAGCCTTCCCTCGTCTTTCTTGAGGACTGTGGTGGGGTCGTCCCCTCCACTGGTCCCCATTATAGCCGAGGGATCAACTTTCCAATTTAATGGATTTTGAAGCCTTCCCTCGTCTTTCTTGAGGACTGTGGTGGGGTCGTCCCCTCCACTGGTCCCCATTATAGCCGAGGGACCAACTTTCCAATTTAATGGATTTTAAAGCCTTCCCTCGTCTTTCTTGAGGACTGTGGTGGGGTCGTCCCCTCCACTGGTCCCCATTATAGCCGAGGGATCAACTTTCCAATTTAATGGATTTTAAAGCCTTCCCTCGTCTTTCTTGAGGACTGTGGTGGGGTCGTCCCCTCCACTGGTCCCCGTTATAGCCGAGGGATCAACTTTCCAATTTAATGGATTTTAAAGCCTTCCCTCGTCTTTCTTGAGGACTGTGGTGGGGTCGTCCCCTCCACTGGTCCCCATTATAGCCGAGGGATCAACTTTCCAATTTAATGGATTTTGAAGCCTTCCCTCGTCTTTCTTGAGGACTGTGGTGGGGTCGTCCCCTCCACTGGTCCCCATTATAGCCGAGGGATCAACTTTCCAATTTAATGGATTTTAAAGCCTTCCCTCGTCTTTCTTGAGGACTGTGGTGGGGTCGTCCCCTCCACTGGTCCCCATTATAGCCGAGGGATCAACTTTCCAATTTAATGGATTTTAAAGCCTTCCCTCGTCTTTCTTGAGGACTGTGGTGGGGTCGTCCCCTCCACTGGTCCCCATTATAGCCGAGGGATCAACTTTCCAATTTAATGGATTTTGAAGCCTTCCCTCGTCTTTCTTGAGGACTGTGGTGGGGTCGTCCCCTCCACTGGTCCCCATTATAGCCGAGGGATCAACTTTCCAATTTAATGGATTTTAAAGCCTTCCCTCGTCTTTCTTGAGGACTGTGGTGGGGTCGTCCCCTCCACTGGTCCCCATTATAGCCGAGGGATCAACTTTCCAATTTAATGGATTTTAAAGTCTTCCCTCGTCTTTTTTGAGGACAGTGGTGGGGTCGTCCCCTCCACTGGTCCCCATTATAGCCGAGGGATCAACTTTCCAATTTAATGGATTTTAAAGTCTTCCCTAGTCTTTTTTGAGGACAGTGGTGTGGTCGTCCCCTCCACTGGTCCCCATTATAGCCGAGGGACCAACTTTCCAATTTAATGGATTTTAAAGTCTTCCCTAGTCTTTTTTGAGGACAGTGGTGTGGTCGTCCCCTCCACTGGTCCCCATTATAGCCGAGGGACCAACTTTCCAATTTAATGGATTTTAAAGCCTTCCCTCGTCTTTCTTGAGGACTGTGGTGGGGTCGTCCCCTCCACTGGTCCCCATTATAGCCGAGGGTTCAACTTCTTTGCATGTATACTAGAACTGATAACCACTGGATGAGGGAAACATTGATACTTCTCATTAATCTTCAATGTGTTCTGTCAAAACAATGCTTATTACAACTATGGCTTATCAAGACCTTACAACACTACTGGTAGTATTTTTTCAAATGATCTGCATTCCAGGGGTTTGAGAAAGGTTCCCCCTCTAAGTTTTCTAGCCTGTAGGTCCCTGGGACAACTTCGTCGATGACCCTATATGGGCCATGCCAATTAGGATGGAGCTTGTTGGGCTTCTGCCAAGTCTTTTTAAGAACCAAGTCTCCCACTGCGATAGGCCTCTGTTTCACCCTTTGGTTGTAAAACTTTGCGGTCCTCTGCTGGTAGGAAGCTTGCCTTATCTCAGCATCCTCCCTTCTTTCCTCAATCAGGTCTAGGTCAAGTCTTCTCTCTTCCGTATTCCCCTGGGGGTCATACATTTGGACCCTATGAGTAGGAAACTCCACTTCGGTGGGGATGACTGCTTCTGATCCATAAGCTAACATGAATGGGGTCTCCCCGGTAGGGGTCCTTACTGTCGTCCTGTATGCCCACAACACTGCATATAACTCCTCGACCCATCTTCCTTTTGCCTCCTCAAGCCTCTTCTTAATCCCATCTAGGATTGTCCTGTTCGTAACTTCGGTTTGCCCATTGGCCTGAGGTCGGCCTGGGGAGGAGAAAAATTGTTTGATACTTACCCTCTCACAGTACTTCTGTAAAGAGGCATTCTTGAACTGAGTCCCGTTATCCGAGATGAGGGTGTTGGGTAGACCATATCTGCATATCACATTTTTCCAAATGAACTGAAAGGTCTTCTGCTCCGTGATCATGACCATCGGCTCGGCCTCTACCCACTTTGAGAAGTAGTCAATTGCTACGATGAGGAACCGATAGTTATTGACTGCTCTTGGTAAGGGTCCTACCAGATCAATACCCCATACTGCGAACGGCCATGGGGATGTAACGGAGGTGAGAGGCTGATGAGGTTGGTGAGGGATGGTAGCAAATCTTTGGCACTTATCACACTTTTTAACGTATGCGGCAGCATCTTTCCCCAAGGTCGGCCACCAATAGCCTTGGGTGATCACCCTCTTTGCCAAGGATCTACCCCCAATATGGCTTGAGCACGACCCTTCATGCACGTCTTTCAAAATGGAAGGGACCTCAGAGGGATGCACACACCTAAGTAAGGGGAGCAGAAACCCCTTTTTGTACAGCGTGTCTCCGATGACAGCGAACTTTGCAGCCCTGTATCTCAGCTTCTTCCTCTCTTGGCTCGCTTCTGGCATCTCTCCCCCTCTAATGTATCTGATCAGAGGGTCCATCCATGAAGGTTCTTGAGAAACATTCATGCAAATGCCAAGTGTTCCCTCGTCGTCTTCGATAGTTGGTCGAAGCAAAATTTCTACCGGGACTGTCCTCCTTATGTCTGTCCTAGTAGCTGAGGCCAACCTTGCAAGGGCGTCAGCACGGCCATTGTCGAGCCTAGGTATCCTCTTGAATTTCACTTCTTTGAAGTTTTTCAGCAATGACCTCACCTTATCAAGATACCTAGCCATCCTCTCGTCTTTGGCCTCATAGGCTCCTAATATCTGATTCACCACCAGCCTTGAATCACTGTGAACCAAAATTTGGCTGACACTAAGGGATTTGGCTAAGGAGAGGCCAGCTATCAAGGCCTCATACTCAGCCTCATTGTTGGAGGCTTTGAAATTGAACCTCAGGGCGTACTCGACGTCCGTGCCATCGGGTGCTGATAGTATCAGTCCAGCACCACTTCCGCTATCACAGGAGGACCCGTCAACGAAGAGGCTCCACGGAGTCTTTCTTTTAGAAAAATTTCCCTCAGAGAGGGACCCCTGTCTAAAGATGTATCTTCCCTCTTCGTTTTCAGTCACTTTCCTTCTAGCGGTGCTCGTCTCAGCCATTTCTGCAGGTGTGTCTGCGGGTCTGTCTTCCGTATCTGCCTTCCCGAGGGTCTCACCCTCGGCCTCATCTTCTTCCCATGTGAACTCGGCCACGAAGTCTGCCAAGGCTTGCCCCTTAATGGCTGTCTTAGGCTGATACACAATGTCAAATTCCCCCAACTCTATAGCCCAGGTCATTAGCCTTCCTGATTTCTCAGGCTTGTGTAGGATCTGCCTAAGAGGAGAGTCAGTAAGGATGACCATAGTATGGGACTGGAAGTACGGTTTCATCTTCCTTGAGGCATGGATCAAGGCATAGGCCAACTTCTCCATCCTCGGGTATCTCTGCTCTGCCCCCTGGAGTGCCTTGCTGTTGAAATATACGGGCTTCTGTATCCCATCTTCGTCTCTTACGATTGCTGCACTGATAGCGGATTCTGAGACAGCAAGGTACACGTACAGTCGTTCACCCTGCACGGGTCGTGACAGCAGCAAGGGAGACCCTAAGTATGATTTCAGCTGCTTGAAAGCCTCATCACACTCTTCGCTCCATTCAAAGGCTTTCCTGAGGATCTTGAAGAATGGTAGACACCTGTCTGTAGCCCTTGACACAAATCTATTCAAGGCAGCCACTCTCCCTGTGAGCCTCTGAACGTCTTTAATGGACTTGGGGGTCTTCATCTCAATAAGGGCCTTTATCTTTTCAGGATTGGCCTCGATGCCTCTTTGATTGACAATGAACCCCAAGAACTTCCCCGCTCCGACCCCGAAGACACACTTGGCCGGATTGAGCTTCATTTTGTATTTGTCCATTGTATTAAAGGTCCTTTCCAGGTCTGCCACATGATCCTCTGCCTTCAGGCTCTTGGTCAGCATGTCATCTACGTAAACCTCCATAGACTTCCCGATTTGGTCTTCGAACATTTTGTTTACGAGGCGCTGGTACGTTGCCCCCGCATTTTTTAGGCCAAAGGGCATGACCCTGTAACAGTATGTCCCCTTGTCAGTGATGAAGGCGGTCATCTCTGAGTCCTCGGGGTTCATGAAAATCTGGTTATACCCTGAGTAGGCATCCATGAAACTCATGAGCTCATGGCCTGCGGTAGCGTCTACCATCTGGTCGATGCGGGGGAGAGGGAAGCTGTCTTTGGGGCAATGCTTGTTGAGGTCTGTGAAGTCCACGCACATTCTCCACTTGCCGTTGGCCTTTGGGACGATGACTGCATTGGACAGCCACTCAGGGTAGATGACCTCTCTGATAAATTCAGCGTCTTCTAATTTTTTAACCTCATCCCTGATGACCTCATACTTTTCTCTAGAGTAAATCCTCCTCTTCTGCTTTACCGGCTTCACTCCCTCTACCACATTGAGTTTGTGGCACATGATTTCAGGGTCGATCCCTGGCATATCTACATGACTCCACGCGAAGACGCTTCGCCTTCTCCTCAACAGTTTGATGAGGTCTTCCTTGATACTGGGCTTCAGAGATTTGCCGACTTGGACGGTTTTTCCCGGGTCATCCTCATCGAGGATGATGGGTTCTACCTCCTCAGCGGCCTCTCCTTTTTTGAGCTTCGTCTCGTCCCTGGGGTCTAGGGTATCAATGTTGTAAGTGGCTGTAGCCCTCTTGTGTGCCTCCCTTTCTTCAGCGGAGTTGTAGTAGCACTCTCTCGCTGTCGTCTGGTCTCCCTGAACTTCCCCCACCCCATAAGGGGTAGGGAACTTAACCATCTGGTGGACCGTGGACGGCACAGCTTCAAACCCCTTGAGGGCCACACGTCCCAGTATGATGTTGTATGCCGAAAACACATGCTCATCCAGCACAAAGAAACTGACCCTCTTGGTGAGCCATCTCGGCCACTCGTCCCCCATCCTGACATCAGTCTCATATATTCCTAGGGGGTGAACCTTCTCCCCACTGAACCCAATCAATGGATGATGGTATGGGACAAGTCTGGCACGACTGAGGCCCAGGGCCTTGAAGCATGGCCAAAACATCACATCTGCGGATGAGCCCCCATCCACCAGGATCCTCGGCACTTCGCACCCGTGCACCCTGGTGGTGATGACGAGAGGGTCATCATGCGGGGCCAATAGGCCCTTGAAGTCCATTCTTGAAAACCCCACAATCAAAGTGTCCATATCAACCTTCTTCCTTTTTTCTGACTTGACCTCTACGGAGGTTGAGTGCACCGTCTTCATCACTGCCTTAGCCTCAGCGACATGGGCCTTCCTGTCGGCGACCTCAGACCCTCCTCCTGCAAGTCCCCCGGAGATCATTCCCACCCCGAGCGAGATCATATTGAGCCTCTTGACAGGGCCGTGGTCGTCTCTCGGCGGGAGGTCGGGGTCGTCCTCATCATCAGAGGGGTCGTCCCCTCTTTTTTGAGGACCTTCTCTGCAGGCATCGACTCGCTTCTTTCTGGGGTCGTCCCCTCGGCCCCTCTTGAAGTCGGCTTTGTCGACGTACTTTCTGAGCTTCCCTTCCTTCAGCATCTTCTCAATCTCATCTTTCAGAGCAAAGCATTTGTCTGTTACGTGGCCGTGGTCTTGGTGAAATTCACACCACAGGTTCCTATTTCTCTTGCCGGGGGCTGCCCTCAGCTTCTCAGGCCACTTCAGTGTCCGGTCACTCTTTATCTCATTGAGGATCTGTTCACAGCTGACCGTCAGAGGGGTGTACCCCGCGAACTTATCATCCATGGTCCTCTTCTTCCCCTCTTTGTTCTTCTTGGGGTATTTATTCCCACTTGCACCTCCTTTTTCGTCTTCATGTTTTGCGGCCATCGCCTCTTCGGCGTTCATCACCTTCCCTGCTGTTGACAACAGCTCAGCCATCGTCCTCGGAGGGTCTTCGGCAAGCTTCCATAATAGCTTCCCCTTTTGGAGCCCTCCAATCAGGGCTGTCATAGCTATGCTCTCCTCATAGTCTTCCACCTCCAGCTTCTCTTTATTGAATCTGGCTATGTAGTCTCTCAGAGTCTCGTTCTTCCCCTGCTTAACATAGAGCAGGTGTGTGGTCTTCTTCTGTGGCCTCACCCCAAAGCAGAAATTATGGATGAACAGGTCTGCCAACTGCTTAAAGTTTCCAATAGAATTTTTTGGAAGAGACGTGTACCAAACATGCGCAGCCCCTGTCAAGGTACCAGAGAAGGCACGACACCTCATCTCATCTGAGATAGAGTATATGTCTGCCGCCGACTGATACATTTCCACGTGGTGGACAGGGTTGGTGCTCCCATCGTATCTTGGGGTGACCACGGGAGGCTTGAACTTCGATGGCGTGGGGAAGTTGACTATCTTTGCCACAAAGGGTGAGCCCATGGTGTATCCCCTCTGAAGAGGGTCCCGGCTCTTCAGTATGTCGCCAATCTTATCCTCTAACCTCCGGATTGAGTCATTCCAAGGCCTCACAGGGTCGGCCTGGCCGATGTTATCCCCTGCTGCCTCTCGGAGGTGGATGGAGGGCTCCGCCATGGCAGGCCTGTGTCGGCTATTTACTTCCCTTTGGCCGTCATCCCGTCTTTGGGGTCGGCCTTCTGCTTCTTTCCTAGATCTCGCTGCGCTTCTTGACTTGGACAACTTGTCTCGCAGGTCATTCACTGGGCCCAGCCTCTCGAAAGCCGACCCCCTGCTCAGGCGGTCAAAAGCAGAGCCTCTTGGGCGATCATCAGGGTTTGGTCTCCCGCACTTTCCTCTACTGTCCTGGAGGGGTCGTACTGTATTGTTGGAGACCTCATATGGCTCCCAGCATTCTACTGGAGCCTCTTCTTCCTCCAGATCATCATACCTGTCCTCAGGGCAAGGGTTTCCTTGCCTCCCCAGGCGTAAACGCCGGGGGTCAGCAACATCCCTACGCCGCTGAGGGGGTGGCAGGTCTTTATGTGGTGCCTGGGGTGGTCCCCTGGCCTCATGATGTCCTGGAGCTGCTGCCGGAGTAATCATCTCAGGTGAGACCCCTGGTGGTCTCAGTATGTTCTGACTTAGGGCTGTGAACTGCTCCTGCATCATCCGCTGGCTGGCTGCCAGAGACTTTAGGGCTGCTGCCACATCTGCCATCTCAGACTGAGGCGGCGGTTGACTGGAACTGGGTCTTCCCCCCTCATCCGGTGGGGGAAGAGGTGGGGGTGGCATCTCAGGTGCCATGTGCTTGAGCTATGAAAAGTTGAACTGAAGAAAATACTAGTGAGCTTGGGAACCTTAGTGGGTCTCTTTCAATGGTGAAACACCTCCTCTCAGGGGGAGTGTTGGTTCACCACCAGAGTGCCCAGTGAGGTCAAGCTGTACAAAGGAAGAGATGTCTTCTCGTTCCCACAGACGGCGCCAAACTGATGATGCTGGGATTTAGCACCACCAGGTAAGTGTTAGTGAGCTCAAGCAGTAGCAGCTATGGCTACCATAGAGATGTATAAGTGTATAAGTATGTAGAAGGGGAGGAGTATAAGAGGAAATAAGACTGATGTATAGTGGTTCAGCCAAATTGGCCTACATCCACTGTGTGTGTGATCCACTAAGTATGGGCACTAATGGCCTTGGATACAATGCACATAACCCTCTCTCTCTCTCTCTACTGTGTGTGAACAAGCAGAGTTTTAGCTAGGGTTACTGTTCATGAGTCGATCCCCTGTAGGGTTAGGGGTGACAAGTATATATAGGTCTTGGGGGGTGTAGTGTACCCCCCAGGTAAGCATGGTGCATGTGAAGAATGATCTAGCCAATCCCCTGTTGACACCTGTAGATACCAAATGATGACATAATATTCTCTCACGTGAGGGGGTGATTCGGTTGTAACGGTCTTCCACGTGTCATATGAGCCTCACGCGCACTGTTCCACGCGTCTCCCAAACCACGCGCTGTCATGATATCACCCTCGGCCTATGAGCCGAGGCCGAGGGCAAAGTTTCTTCCGGTAGTGAGTCTGGCTTGATTCTGTCCTCGTACTGTCGTACCCTCGTAGGGTCGGCCGGAGCCTGGCGAGGGGTCGGCCCCTCGTAGGGTCGTCTGGAGCCTGGTGAAGGGTCGGCCCCTCGCAGGGTCGTCTGGAGCCTGATGAAGGGTCGGCCCCTCGTAGGGTCGTCTGGGTCTGGTGAAGGCCAGTTGGGGCCTGGTGAAGGGTCGGCCCCTCTTAGGGTCGTCCATTGTGGAGGCGACCCTCCTAGAATATAAACGGGTATATCACTAACCCTCAGACGTGCCCATGCCTTCGACATGCTGAGACTCCACTTGAGCTAAGGCTTCAGCAATGAGGGGATCATCCAGCTGAACTGCTTCAAGAGAAGGTCGAACAGACGACACTGCATCAGCGAACTTTAAGACGACCCATCGACAGGCCATCTTAATTCCTCTCTCCAAGTATTCAAGGCCGAAGCCTTGAAACTCATCTGAGAGTTTGTAGGCCTCCACAGCATTGGCCTCGGCTTTCTTGACAGTTGCTTCCACATTGGCCTTGTGCTGAGCCTCCAAGTTGAGTAAAGCCTCATCCTTCTCCTTTATGAGCAAGTCCTTGGCCTGCTGGTCGGCATCGTGCTGGCTCGTCAACTCATCTAAGACCCTGGCATGCTCGGTCCTAGCACTCTCGAGTTCAGCCCTCATAGTCTCGAGCTCTTTCTGTAGGTCGGCCTCATGGAACTTTGCCTGATTTTCAGCCATCCACTTTATGGCCGAGGTGAAGGCACAGACGGACTGCATAGAAAAATAAACACATGTCAAGAGGCCGAGGAAACAGTTATTTAAAGAATGAAATTTAAGAAGTGGGTCAGGACCAATACATGTTCAAGGGCGTGAAGACCATAGTCGTACACTTTGGCAGGAGGCATCTTCGGCAGGAACTCATAGTCAGAGGCCGAAGGTGCAGAAAACATTGAGGCCTTGGCTGCCCTCAAGTTTGCAATGAGCGATGAGGGCTCGGCCCTCAGATGTGCCAGGTTTTGAGACCAGAAGGCCCCCATGCTGGATGAAGAGGCCATCCCCTCAGATGATTCGACCCTGACCCTCGTTCGAGAATCCGACCAAGGGTCAATAGGGGCCTCAGGCTCCTTTCTTTTATGGCTATCTGCGATCGGCTCCACCACCGTCGGCCCGGCGACCCTCATCTTCCTCGGAGCGTGCTGAGGCTCCTTCCCTTTCTCCGTGCTCAGACCAGACAACAGGCTTGGAGCAGTCATTTCCCAAAGTTGGTCTGATATACCTGCAGGACGACCTGATAAGAGGACGACACGTCAGAAAAATGTAGAGATAAAGAGGAAACACTTCAAAAATAAGTAAAGAATATAAAATGTTCAGTATAACTCACATAGTTTTGTCAGAGGGCCGACCCTCAGACCAGCTTCTTTGAGGAACCGGGGGGTCATCAGGTCTTCAAATTTTGGAAGTTCACCCTCTCTCCCTCATCCTCTCAGATATTCGACGATGTCCTTCTCCTCCAGACTAAGTCCAGGGTCTGACCTGGCCTTCATGGAGGGGTTAGACCATCTTCTGGGGACCCTCAGACCATCGGCGGTGAACTCCCACTCCCTAGAGATAAAGAAGAATCTCCTTTTCCAATCGTGGTTGGAAGTCTGCACCACGTGGAGGAGTTTCTTCTCAGACCTCCTCGCCCCCAGATGATAGTATCCAGGCTGTTTGGACGAGGAGGTGATATTATAACAGGCCAAGAATAGGTCGGCCGAGGGCTCGTCAGTGAAAGCATTCTTCCACAGGGAGATGTAGCTCAAGATCATCCTCCAAGAGTTGGGAGGAAGTTGAGAGGGGGCAACACCAAGGGTAGAAAGGATATCTACGATGGCAGGATGTAGCGGGAATTTGACCCCAAGCTTGAACATTTGTTCATAAACTGCAACCTTTCCCTCTTCACAGTCAAAAACCCTCTCAGGCTCAGAGTGAACCCTCATAGTTATGCTGGGGGGCACTCCATAGGCATGCCTCCATATCAAGAGGTTACGATCCCTGATAGAGGAGATATAGGACGAGGCATGGGAGGTATCAACCTGGTCATCTGTATCATCGCCCTCATCCTCAGTCCCCTCTCCCTCGGCCTCATTATCTGACAGAGGCCCCTGGGGGAAGGCTATCTGGAAGGCATGGGGAGATAGGGTTGTCACAGGGATAGCCTCAGAGGGGACCATACCCTCAGCCTCTCGGCCGGGGCTTAGGTCAGATGTCTCTCTCCTACCGAAAGTTCCAGCGCTAGTTGGCAAGGATGCTCTCTCGTCCATCTCATTTGAATGACTCTCGGCTGGACGAGAGGATGACCCACAAGACTCAGACGGCTCAAATGGTTTTATTGTGGCAAGAGGAATGGGAAAGATGGGTCGTACCCAATTAGGGTCGGCCCCTCGTCTCCTCTCTTCCTCTTCCTCTACTCGTCAGATCTCTGCAAAGAGCTTCTCTCTCAAGGATGGGAATTCAGATGCTAAACTATAAAGCCTCCTAAGCATTAAAAGGGAAGACCCTACACTTGGAAAAGTTTAGGGAACTTAACTATAAATAAGTTTGCAGTTGACCAAATTAGACTTTTGAATTAAAAAGGGAATTGATGGTTTTCACTCAAGAACATTCAAGAAACAGTTGCCGGAGAAGACACCGAAAAAAGCTATGAGATAACCCAAAGAAAATGCAGCCCTACGAGCCTAAAAAGCAAACAGAAATGAAGGTAAATGAGAGCACTGGGGGAAAGAGATTACCTGATAAAGAGAGAGCGAGAACATTGCTAATCTTGAAGGATTGAAGGCTGCAGAAATGGCGATGAAAACTGGTAAAAGGCTAGAGAGAGAAGGCTTGGGCGCGAAGGAGAAGAAGAAGAGAAAGAGTTCAAAAATCTCTTAAATACCTTAGTAATGAGTGGGCCCATTGACCAAGGCAGGACACAGCCCACGAGGAAGGCATCATTAGGGCACAAAGCCCCAAGAAAAGTGTGCAGCCGCCATGCCTTGGAAACTGGAACAACAATGAGTATCTGTCCAGGTGTCACTCACCTAACTGATCATACACGCATCTCAATTACAACATTATCCCTCAGCCATCTCAACAGCACCTATGGCTAAGGGCTGGGGGGTGATTGATATACCCAGATATACCCTCCTGGCCGGATAACCCCTCAGGGGGCCGACCCTTCATCAGGCTCCGGATGACCCCTCGGGGGGCCGACCCTTCAACAGGCTCCGAACGACCCCTTAGGGGGCCCTACCCTCATTATGTTCCAGACGACCCCTCAGGGGGTCGACCCTTCAACAGGCTCCGGACGACCCCTCAGGGGGGCGACCCTTCATCATGTTCCAGACGACCCTTCACCAGGATCCGGACGACCCCTAAGGGGGCTGACCCTTCATCATGTTCCAGATGACCCATCAGGGGGCCGACCCTTCAACAGGCTCCGGAGGTCCCTCCGAGGGTACGACAGTACGAGGCCAGAATTGGGGCAGACTCACTGTCGGAAGGAACTTTGCCCTCGGCCTCAGCTCATAGGCCGAGGGTGACATCATCACAGCGCGTGGTTTGGGAGACTTGTGTAACAGTGCGCGTGAGGCTCACATGGCACGTGGGAGACCGTTATAACAAAATCACACCCTCACGTGAGGGAATATTATGTCATCATTTGGCATCTACAGGTGTCAATAGGGGATTGGCTAGATCATCATTCACATGCACCATGCATACTTGGGGGGTACACTACACCCCCCAAGACCTATATATACTTGTCACCTACAACCCTACAAGGGATGGATCAATTGATAGTAACCCTAACTAAAATTCTGCTTGTACACACAGTAGAGAGAGGAAGTGAGCTTATGTGCATTGTATCCAAGGCCATTAGTGCCCATACATAGTGGATCACACACTCACAGTGGATGTAGGCCAAATTGGCTGAACCACTATACATCGTTGTCTTATCTCCTCTTATACTCATCCCCTTCTACATACTTATACACTTATACATCTCTATGGCTGCCATGGTTACTACTGTTTGAGCTCATTATCACTTATCCGGTGGTGCTAAATCTCAGCATCATCAATACCTGGTAAGAACAAATCTGGATATCTCTCGCGCATATCGGCCTCGCGCTCCCAAGTGGATTCCTCCACATTATGATGCTCCCACTGGACCCGTACGAGTGGAACTGTCTTTGACCTCAATCTCCTCTCACTATAGTCTAGGATAGCCACCGGTCTCTCCTCGTAAGAGCTGTCAGGCTGCAAGTCTATCTCATCTATCGCGATGTGAGTATGGGCCATATCATCTCGAAGATACCGTCTCAACGACGAGATGTGGATTACATCGCGAATGCGATGTAAATGTTCTGGTAGTCCCAATCTGTATGTTACCGGCCCAATCCTCTCGATAATGGGAAATGGTCTTACATACCTCGGGGCCAATTTCCCTTTCTTCCCGAACCTCATCACTCCCTTCATAGGAGATACACGTAGTAATACTTGGTCCCCCACATTAAACTCCCAGAAGAACCATTTTGCATCGGCGTAGCTCTTCTGCCTGTCCTGGGCTACTCGAATGCGACTCCTGATCATCTCAATCCTCGCGGAGGTTTCCTGAATCACCTCTGGTCCTAGCAACTTGTTATCCCCCACCTCGATCCAATAAGTTGGAGAATGACAAGGCCAGCCATACAAAGCCTCAAATGGAGCCATACCAATCATAAATTGATAAGAGTTATTATAAGCAAACTCTACCAGTGGAAGATGTGGCTCCCAACCTCCTCCAAAATCAAGAACACACATGCGTAGCATATCCTCTAACATCTGATTAGTACGCTCTATTTGTCCATCTGTCTGTGGGTTATAAGCTGAACTCAACCTCAACTCAGTACCCATAGACTCCTGAAAGCTTTCCCAAAAACGTGATACGAAAATTTTATCTCTATCTGACATAATATTCAGGGGCACCCCATGTAATCTGACAATCTCAGCAATGAACAACTGAGCACACTGACCTGTGGTATAATCTGTCCGAACCGGCAGAAAATGAGCCACCTTGGTCAAACGGTCTACAATCACCCAGATAGAGTCGTGGCCCCGCTGTGATGTAGGCAACCCTGTAATAAAATCCATGGAAATACTCTCCCACGTCCATGTGGGTACTTCCAATGGCTAAAGCAATCCTGACGATTTCTGATGGTCCACCTTCACCAGCTGGCAGGTAGAACACTTGGACACGAACTCAGTAATGTCGTTCTTCATCCCACTCCACCAGTATTGCCTCCTCATATCCTGGTACATCTTATCTCCTCCAGGATGTACCATAAATCGGGACCCGTGAGATTGGGTCATCACTGCATGATGCAATTCTGCCCCTTCTGGAACCACTGACCTCCCATTTAACCTCAAACCCCCATCAGAACTAACAGAATAGGACTCAGCACCCTCGGTTAAAAGTCGAACAATCTGTTCCTGGAAAAAAGGGTCTTTGGTTTGGGCCTGTATTACCCTCATAACAATCTCGAGTGTGACTGTCATAACAGATATGAAGGAATGGGCTACTGCATCCTGGTGACCCAACTCCTTCCACTTCGCTTTCCAGACGTCTGCTACCTCATTTACCGATCTACTGCTCAACGCATCAGTAACTACGTTGGCTTTTCCCGGATGATACTGTATGTCGAACTGATAGTCCTTCACAAACTCTAACCATCTGCGCTGACGCATATTCAGCTCTCGCTGAGTGAACAGATACTGCAGTGACTTGTGGTCTGTGAACAAATGGAACTTCTCCCCCAATAAATAGTGTCTCCATATCCGCAGTGCAAAAATGATCGCTGCTAACTCCAGGTCGTGGGTGGGGTAATTCTTCTCACGTGGCTTAAGCTTACGGGAGGCAAAATCTATAGCCTTCTCTTCCTGCTGAAGTACTCCCCCAAGTCCCCGTAAAGAGGCATCGGTGTAAACCAGGTACTCCACACCTGGCTTCGGTAAATCAAGGACTGGTGCTGAAGTAAGCTTGTCTTTCAGCTCGTCGAAAGCCAATTGACAAGCATCATCCTAAACATATGGTACCCCTTTGCGAGTCAGGTTCGTCAATGGACTCGCTATTTTGGAGAATCCCCGAATGAATCTCCTGTAGTATCCGGTTAACCCCAAGAAACTACGCACTTCCGTCGGTGTCGTGGGCTGTCCCCACTCCCTCACCACTGACACTTTACTCGGGTCAACTGCTACCCCCTGTTTAGAAATAACATGCCCCAAGAACTGTATCTCTCACAACCATAATCCACACTTCTCGTACTTAGCATACAACTGATGCTCTCGTAAAGTCTGAAGAACCTGCCTCAAGTGCTCGGCATGCTCCTCCTCGGAGTGTGAATATATCAAAATGTCATCTATGAAGACGATGACAAACTGATCCAAGAACTCTCTGAATACTCAGTTCATTAAGTCCATGAACATGGCTGGAGCATTTGTGAGACCAAATGGCATCACTCTGAACTCGTAAGACCCATATCTTGTCAAGAAGGTAGTCTTTGAAACATCCCGCTCTCTAATACGTAGCTGATGGTACCCCGACCTCAGATCTATCTTCGAAAAGAAAGTTTGTCCCCTCAGCTGGTCGAACAGATCATCGATTTGAGGCAACGGATACTTATTCCGTATCGTGACCTTGTTCAACTCCCGGTAGTCCACATATAACCTCAGTGAACCATCTCTCTTCTTCACAAACAAGAGTTGAGCGCCCCAAGGTGAGGTACTCCTGTGAATGAAGCCCTGACCTAACAGCTGCTCTATCTGATCTCGTAACTCTCGCATCTCCGCCGGAGCCATACGGTATGGAGCGCGTGCTATCGGTCTCGTATCTGGCAATAAATCTATGACAAAGTCTATCTCTCGACTGGGGGGTAGGGCTGGTATCTCCTGGAATACATCAGAATACTCACGAACGACTGGGATCGAGTCTAAAGGAATCACAACATCCTTAGAGGTATCCTCCTCTACAAAATACAAATGAGCGGTCGAACCTCCCTCTGGGCGAGGCATCGCCACTACAAACATCTCTTGCCCCGGAATGGCAAAAATAATGCTCCCACCGAAGCAATCAATCATGTCTCTATAAGCTGCGAGCCAATCCATACCAATAATAACATCATGCTCATGCATATCTAAGACTAACATGTCTGCAGGTAATACCAAACTACCAATCTCTACCCCCACTCCCCGGCATATAAAGAAGATAAGCGACCCACACCCCAGTGGTGAGTCTACACACGTCACTGTGTTCTCTGCTGTGGCTAACAACCCTAAGGCCTTCGTAAAATGCGTAGCTATAAAATAATGTGTCACCCCAGTATCAAACAAAACCCGACCCATAGTACCATCGATAGGAAACATACCCTCAATCGCGGGTGGTGCCTGTGGAGATGCTGCCTGGTGGACATTATAGACACGTCCGTACTGTAACTGCCCCTACTGCACTGGAGCTGCTGGAATGGCTGGTAGGGCTGGCACTTGGGCTGGAGCTGGGAGGGCAGCTGGAAAAAGTGGTCTCTGTGGCTCATTACGGGCACCCTGCTACTGTGGGGCCCTATTACCCTCTGGGCAATCCTGGCGCTTATGACCATGCTTACCGCATACAAAACACCGTCCTCTGAAGTTACCTCCCCTCTGACCCTACTGACCACGGCCCTGCTAGCCGTTACCTCCCCGCCACTGGCCCTGTTGGCCCTGATTAGCACGCTGTTGGCCCTGTTGATTAGGCTGGCCCTGCCTATAACCCCCAAATCCTTGCCTGGAATCACCTTAACGGAATCTCTTAGCAGGGTCCCCCTGATGGGAACTCTGCTCGTGCTGACGAGTCTGTCCATGAGATGGGGCCCCACTAGCACTACTACCCCCGGTCCTGCCCTGTTGGCTGGACTCTCCTGCTCTCCTGCTTCCCTGTAGATGGAAGCGGTGATCCTGGCAATGTAGTAACGCAGCATTGAGTACATCAGTGAAAGTACTCAGAGATAGGTTCCCTATAAGATGCTGACGGATCCTCCAAGCTAACCCATCCACAAACAACATTATCTTCTTACTATCAGTAGGTGCCTCATCTGGCACTATGGTGAGAAGTCTCGTGAACTCCTCCTCATACTCAGCAACGGTAGAGTTCTCCTGTTTCAAATTCAGTAATTTCCGCCTCATCTCAGTCTGCACGACGGGTGGAAAGTACTTGCTGTCAAACCGCTCCCAAAACGACTGAATAGGGACCATGTCCCTCTCATCCAAGGTGGTAGTGGACTCCCACCACTGCAAAGCGGCCCCCACCAGCTTAAAGGAAGCCAATAAATGCCTTTTCACGTCAGTGCACTCATACATACGAAGATGCCGCTGGATGTCTTTCTTCCATTGGCTGACTGTGACGATATCTGAGTTACCAGAGAACTCAGGGGGATGCGCCTTCTGAAAAGCGTCCCTAACCCTCTCCCATGCAGATGGAAGTTGTGCTGGTACTGGCGCCACTGCCTGAATCTGGGGTGGAGCCTGCTGAACCACCGCTAGCGCGACATTCATCGCCTGAGCAATAATGGCAGCTACTTCATTAGCATTCATAGTGCCTTGTGCTGGAGCTGCTGGCTGCTCGGCCTGGGCATCCTTCGGTGCACGTCTCGGAGGCATCTGAAACGTGAAGAAGTTTATTAGTCTCCAGTCATTATCAAATCCCAAATGGCTGGAGACGTAAACGTAAAAGCAGGAATACAACAATCCTAAAAATAGGGCTCTATAGCAAAAACGTTAAGCTGAAAGCGAAAATAAGTCGTACAGATCCTATGGACACTAGAACCTGATGCTCTGATACCACCTGTGACACCCCGCCTAATTAAATATCGGGCGACCACTCCTTTATTAAATTAAAATCAAGGTGAACGGTTGGTTCATTCTTAGCATCACTGTCGTAAAAATAACTTTTCCAAATTTAACACCCTATTTAATTTAGCTAAGTGTCAAAACCATTTTTTAAACATTACTTTCCAATTTTATTTATTTATTTTATTAAACAATCAATCCAATAATTTAACATTTAACAACCCAATCCCAGCATTTAAAACTTAAAGTAAAACATACATGCTGAATAAATCCCAAAGTAACAGTACTAGAAATAACTGAAATACAAATGTCCCAATAAAACAGATAAATAGTGGAAAGGGCGACACATGCCCAATAAGGCTAATGATAGAAGTGGAATCAAGTAAATGAAATCGTCTAAGCAAGTGGCCTGCAACTCCCACCTAAGCTGCAGCACGTTCCTTCTAAGGGATCCTAAACAAGACGCCCATGTGGCTGGGCACCTGTAATATATACATATATATACAAGAGAGAAAGAGGAATAGAAACGGTTCAGAGCCCGATAGTGTATATGATTTAAAAATTCGTTTAGCAAGTATTTAAATTGATACAGGCCAATGCAACAACATATTAGTGCGACACTCTCTTGAGAAATTCTCGCCTCTCTTCTAATGTGCACTCCTATCGCACTAACCTTCCCAATGGTTTATCTCATCATATATCACACTATCCTTCCCCAAGGATTTAACTTATCTTAGGTGACTCTCAAAATTTAAGATTTAACAACATCATGGTTTAAAAAGGATAATTTCATTTAGTACAAAACGCTCATTTTAACTTTATTGATTCATAAAGTTTTTTTTTAATATCATAATATACTTTTCAAAACAAGTATTTCCAATTTGAGTCATTATACCTGTCTTACTTACCATAACACAGTAGGCAGTTTCTCATATTTGAGAAGTTCATATATATATTAAATACTCGTATAATATATATATTCTAACAGCACCCCACATAAAATTTTATGGTGCGGGCATACTCTGCTATCCAATCCCCGTATCAATCGTACTAAAGGGAATACAAGTTCGGAATCACTCTCGAACTGTATAAATACATACACAAACAATATTGAGGCGAAGCATAGTTTCCAAGTCCAAGAGGTCAGTACATACCCTCACGTCTCTTAGGACCGTGACTATCGATTCGATAGCCTGTACCAAGGATTTCTATCTTCTAGGGTACGAGTCAATATCCCCAATAAGGCACACGAGATAAGATCTTCCCAGCGCGGAAACCTCAGGGATAGCAAGTAGCGCGGGCATGATTTTCACAAGTATATAATATATGCATACACAATCATATAAATATACCACTTTTATTATATCAATTTAGGTTTATCCAATAACCCACATTCACAACATTTATCCTTATTTTCCCATTATTATTTATCAAGTATAATGGTTCGTTTCTAACTTTAATTCGAAGGGTTTTTCCAACTTACTACGTAACCCTCATGGACTCTATTCTTCCAAATGTACAATTCAGTAGATATCCATTTATGTTCCAACGTAACTCTCTCTTACGTGTCTCTCCCCTTTAATATATACTTACATTATCCCTTATGCAAAATATCCCAAAAATATAGATTTCGCCTTACATTAAAGGATTTTGAATTTTATTTTCAAAGATGAGAATTTCTAACGGTTTCGAAATCGGAATTAAAATGGAGTTTTAATTGAATTTTTATTATCTCTACGAGTCCTCAAAACATAAAATTGTCTAGCAAAAAAAATATTGAACGGTCCGATCGAGCTGAATTTTTTTTCTGTAGCTTCCTCTCGTCTTCAGCTAATTCTCTGTAAAATTTCATCTAATTCCAACGGTCCGATCGTCGAGAATAAATTTTTTTTTTAGTGTTTGTATCTGATTAGAACTCTTTTCTTAATCAAACTCTTAATCCTTTACATGACAAAGGGTTTCCAGAATATCATATAAATCATCACTACATGAAAATTTCCCATCTCAAATTGGGTTTTTCTTCCATAAATCTCATCCTAAACTAATATGGATGATGCATCAACGAAATAAGCAAGATATACACTTGCCTGGGATTTTCAAAAATCTGGTTTGGTGTTGAATTTGGTGTGGTTGCGTTCCCCGTCTCGCGATCTACGCATTGGCGGTGGCGGCGGTGCAAACGAGTGAGTTTTGAGCCTTGGAATGCCTTGAGAGCTCTCTCCTCTCCTCTCCAATGGCCGTTCTAGTGTTTTGAGTTATCTAACCCTAGGAGATAACCTAAACATCTGATATAACCCCTTTAATTTTCGTGGGTTTAATTACCCAAAAATATAAAATGACTAAAATGCCCTCCCGGGGTACTAATTAGGCCTAAAAACGCCCCGAGACCCAAATCAAACTCCCGGGTATACTTTTCTAACTATCTCGACCCTTCCGGACGCGTTGGCGCACTCAAAACGACCATACGAACAAATTATAAAATATTTACTTTTATTTATCAATATTTAGTCCCGACGCGACACGGGCGCGTCTCGACTGAAATTTCTGAAATTATCATTTTATTCACTCGTGACATTTAATATGGCCACTATTATATATTAATTTTCTCATTAGTAATATTCAACAAATTTTCCCATAATTACTAACTCTCATCACGTTAATAATTATAACATAATTAATTTCCGAATTTTTATTAAATAATTAATTCACATTAATATTAATAAATCTCGCAATTAATATAGCATAAAAATACGGGGTATTACACTAGTATTCACTCAATCCTATAGTGCTAAGTGGTTGGGCTTGCCCAACATACCTTGTTCTTCAGCCGACAAGCCAAAACTCCCAGGAGGTCCCAACTAGCCTGCTTGAGCCCTGCTTGCTCAACTAGGCAACCTGTACAAGAAAGCAAAGTTTTAATACTGTTGTTCTTTTAAAGAATGACGTTTCATGATGAGGAGTTGCTCGTGGTAGCCACTCCCTCATTCTGGCCACCCTGGGTGGGTTCCTTCTCAATATGAGTTTCTACCGGAACCCTTGCGGTGGCACTTCTCGGATAACATTTCTGCAGTGACCCCTTGTGGGAACTTCTCAAATGTTATTTCTGTAGTGACCCCTGCGGTGGCACCCCTCGAATGATATTGCTGCAGTGACCCTTGCAGTGGCAGTGACCCTTGTAGTGGAACTTCTCAATCTTGGACTTCTGCGGCGATGGCCCTTGCGGGGCACCTCTCGAATGTCATTGCTGCAGTGAACCTTGCAGTGGCAGTGACCCTTGCAGTGGCACTTCTTAATCTTGAACTTCTGCGGTGTCCCTTGCGGGGTCGAATGTCATTGCTGCAGTGACTCTTGCAGCGGCAGTGACCCTTGCAGTGGCACTTCTCAATCTTGGACTTCTGTGGTGGCAGCCCTTGCGGGGCACCTCTCGAATGTCATTGTTGTAGTGACCCTTGCAATGGCACTTCTCAATCTTGGACTTCTGCGGTGGTGGCCCTTGCGGGGCACCTCTCGAATGCCATTGCTGTAATGACCCTTGTAGTGGCCCTTCTCAATCTTGAACTTCTGTGGTGGCCTTTGCGGGGCACCTCTCGAATGTCATTGCCGTAGTGACTCTTGCAGTGGCAGTGACCCTTGTAGTGACAGTGACCCTTGCAGTGGCACTTCTCAATCATGGACTTCTGCAGTGGCGGCCCTTGCGGGGAACCTATCGAATGTCATTGCTGCAGTGACCCTTGCAGTGGCAGTGACCCTTGCAGTGGCAGTGACCCTTGTAGTGGCACTTCTCAATCTTGGACTTCTGCGGTGGTGGCCCTTGCGGGACACCTCTCGAATGTCATTGCTGCAGTGACTCTTGTAGTGGCAGTGACCCTTGCAGTGTCACTTCTCAATCTTGAACTTCTGCGGTGGCCCTTGCGGGGCAACTCTCGAATGTCATTGCTGCAGTGGCATCGACCCTTGCAGTGGCACTTCTCAATCTTGGACTTCTGCGGCGGTGGCCCTTGCGGGGCACCTCTCGAATGTCATTGCTGCAGTGACCCTTGCAGTGGCACTTCTCAATCTTGAACTTCTGCGGTGGCCCTTGCGGAGCACCTATCGAATGTCATTGCTGCAGTGACTCTTGCGTTGGCCCTTCTCAATCTTGAACTTCTGCCCGGACCCTGGGGGTTCCTGCTCATTATCAGTTTCTACCGGGACCCTGGGGTGTCCTGCTCAATATGAGTTTTTGCTGAGACCCTATGTGGGTTCCAGCTCAATATGAGTTTCTGCCTGGACCCTGGGGGGTCCTGCTCAATATGAGTTTCTGGTGAGACCCTAGGTGGGTTCCTGCTCAATATGAGTTTTTTTTAGGGACCCTGGGGGGTCCTGCTCAATATGAGTTTCTGCCGGGACCCTAGGTGGGTTCCTTCTCAATATTTCCAATAAAAAATATTTTTATATTTTTTTGTAGGTAGACACCCTTCTACACCAATCATAATATGAAATAAAATATGAATAGTCTAGTACATAACTGACATAAATAAATAGTCTGAAGGCAACATGCCCAGAAGAGCTGATAATGCTGCAGCTATGTGTCACTGGATAGGATCTCTAAGTTGGGCGTCCCTACGGCTAGACACCTAAAATGTTTTGAAAATATTTTGACGCGGGTCAAAGCCGAAGCAAAAAGTTTTGAAAATATTTACCACGTATTTAAATCACAATTTAAATTGGTTATTTATTACACATGTATTATTAACGTACATTCACTTGATATCCTCACCTCTCAACTAATGTGCATGTCTAACGTAAGCTACGTAACTAGCATCCCCTGCCCAACTAGCTAAGGTATCTGACTACTCTCAATAGTCCAACACTCATGTATTTCCCGATACTAGGGGCTCAATAATAATTTTTTTATTTCCATTTTATTATTGAGTTAATTATTTAAGTTTCACCACTTATTTTCCTTTTTAGATATTCATCATCTATCAACTCTACTCTTTCACATAAGTAGATATATTACACTGGTATATTTTCATCACACGTATAATATATACACAAATATTGCATCCCTGGAATGGCCCCTCGTGATGCTGGCGTACTCTGCTATCATGTCCATGTACCTATGGTACTCAATGAAAGACTATTGGTTCAGTATGTCTCCTCAAACCAAAAAATTATCAATAAAATAGTGGGGGAGAACATGGTTCTAAGCCTTTAGATTACACACATACCCAAATGACCTGCCAATCCTACTAATACACGACACATAGAGGATCAACCTAAGTTTCATGTTATGGGGCACTAATACAAACCTCACCGGAATCATCAAGGTGTGATCGGCCCCTGCACATAAACCTCCTGATAGCAGGTAGCGTAGGTATGTTCACACACATAATCAAATAATATCTATAGGTATTCACACAACCTATTTATAGAGTATTTAGTAGGTATACACACCACCTAATTTCATCAACTCAAACATAGTATATATTTCACTCGTATATTCAACGTACCACAATTTTAAATTAAACTTATAATTCGTATAATTTTGAGTATCACTCACTCCTCTAATATTCCTAATCACACATTCTAAATTCCTTACTTATTCCCATTATATCCTACTGGTCATAAATGTAAGTTCACTCCTCTTATGTAATCCGTTCCAAATTTCCTTTATTTATCAATTATGGACATTTTGTCATTTATCCAAATTCTTAACTCGTCTCAATTTCTATAAACCAAATCCCTACTGTAGGTCTTCTGACATTTCTCTCCATAAGTTAAAAATATCCTAAAAGTGTTCTCATGAATTATCCATAATTTCTGGGATTAAAAGGAAAAAATTTCAATTCTGGGCAAACCGAATCGATTCACCTAGTGGCGGAATCGATTCGCCTTATAGAATCGATTCGCCCTTGGGCCGAATCGATTTGCCCTTGGGCCGAATAGATTCGAAATGTAGCAGGTCTTTTCTTCTTTTCATAACTGTTACAAATTTTTACACTATTTAAATCCTCAAACATTCATATTAACATACCAATTTCTAAATTAACATAACTAAACACAAAATATATATATATAAGGATGATTTATAACCTAAATCTTGAATAAAATCCATACAATTTCATTAAATAATCAGATTTAACACCTCATGATTATAATTCCCATAGTTTTGTGTTCTTTATATAAATTCACCCAAAACCCAAATTTAATCCATGATTCAACTCCCAAAATTCTTAATTTTTTTTGTTTCTCCATGTAATTAGAATTATTCTACATCAAATCCTATTCCCAATTATAATTTTTGTCATCGAATTATAAGTGTGACATATATTGTTCTTAATACAAAGTTCCTATTCTACATGGATATGATACCTAATATAATTTGCAAGATAAATACTTGCCTTATATTGAAGTGGTCTAATTTGATCCTCTTTGATGAAGTTTCTCTTCTAATCTTTCCTCCCATAATGGTTCTATTACTAAATTGAGCTTGAATTCTACAAAACCCTTTCTTAAGCTCAAAGAAAACTCTTCCTCTTCTCTCTACATGCCTCCACTTAATTTCTAATCTCTTGACCCTAGCTCACATCACAACAACTATATATAATACTAAAAATACCGAAATTACCTTAACCTTAAGTTATAAAATGATAAAAATTCCCTCGCGGGTTGCCAATTGTGTCTAAAACTGTCTTGGGACCCAAACTACATACCCGGGTATATTATTTTGACTGTTTTCGACCCTTCTGGACTCAATTGTCACCTCAAAATCATCATCTAAGTTACTCATATTTATTTTCTATCTCTACCTTGTTTAGTTTGCTCACGGTATTCGGTTGAGATATCATATTGTCATGTCACTGTCACTCGTTGTGACATCAATTATATAATTACTATTCACTTAGTAGTTTTATTCAATAAACAATAATCATTTCTCTTTGATTAATAATTTAATCAACCCATCAATTTAATTTCTATTAAATTACGTCATACGTGTAATTTAAATTCTAACCAAATTAATTCATTTTTAATTCTTTAAAAATACGGGTTGTTTCAAGAGTGAGGAAGGCTTTCCATAAGTGCCACCCACTAGAATTTCAGGGTAGTTCCTATGTGATCATTGCATGTCAGTAAAGGAAGGGCATTAAGCACCACCTTCGTATAGTTGAGTGCCGCGACACTCAAAAGCAAATGTTGGCCACATTTAATCTTGTGAGAGTAGCTTTACAGTGGTGGGAGTCTATTACCACTTTTGAGGAGAGAGATTTTATGCATATTACTGAGTTTTGGGTCGGCTATTGAGACAGAGATGCAGAGGAAATTTAATGAGGTGGTTCAGGGTGACCATTCTGTAGAAGAGTATGAGGAGGATCTTACCCATATGACTAACTTTACGACCGTTCTGTAGCAGAGTATGAGGTTCACAATTGGTGCAGTTACCTCCTACAGCACTAACTCCACCAGCCCCACAGTCATGGGGGAAGTTACAGTATGGATGTGTCTATAATGTTCGTGATGTAGTCATACCGTAGGCATCGAGCAGTTAAGGATACATTTCCTATTCATGGGCGTAATGGTAGGATTTTGTTTGATATGAGATCATCACACTCATTTATAGCTACCATCTTGGCATATAAATGGTCTATTAGAGACATCCAGTAGTCTCCTTATGTGTGTAGAGTCACCTTTGGACAGTGGGGGAACTTATACACTCAATTTTTAATGGTGTGTATATTGACATTAGGGTACTATGTTTAGCCGCGCGACCTTCTAATGTTAGATATAGAGGGTTAAGATGTCATCTTGGGCATGGATTGGTTGGCAGGATACAAGGCGATGGTGGACTGGTTTGGGCGGACCATTATGTTTTTTATTCCAGGACATGATATGTTCCTCGTGACGATGCCTCTTCCTCAGGGAGGGTCGAGCACACACCTGTACTATATTGAGGAGGAGACTTTATAGGAGGTGTTTGTCTTTTTGAAATTGATTCCTATGGGGAGGGAGTTCGAGGATGTGTTACAGGAGTTACTCGGGTTTCCACTAAGGAGATAGATTGAGTTCGTCATTGACTTAGCATAGGGTACAAGATCGATTGCCCGAGCCCCTTATTGCATGGCTCCTTTAGAGATGCGAGAGTTGAGTGAGATGATTCGATAACTTTTCGGGGAGGGTTTCATCCGACGGAGTACATCACTATGGGGTTCATCGGTGTTATCCGTCAAGAATATGGATGGGTCTCTTCACCTGTGTATTAATTATAGGGAGCTAAATAAGGTCACAATACAGAATAAGTATTCGTTGCCTCAAATTGATGACCTGTTTAACCAGTTAAGAGAAGCAGAGTACTTCTCTAAGATAGATCTAAGATTAGGATATAATCAGTTGTGCATTAGAGAGGAGGACATTCCTAAGACTACTGTCCTAATGTGGAATAGATCGTACGAGTTTGGGGTGATGCCATTTGGGCTAACCAATGCGCTAGCAGTGATCATGGATAGTATGAATTAGGTATTTAGAGATTTCCTTGATCAGTTCATGATCGTATTCATAGACGATATTCTGGTTTACTATCATTAGGGGGATAAGCATGTAGAACATCTCCGTATATTTCAGCAGACGTTACGAAACCATTAGTTATTGCGGGAGGTACAGAACTGGGTTGTATTATGTTCGATAGTGGGGACAACCCACGACACCGATCGAGATTCATAATTTTTTGGGGTTGGCGGATATTATCGTCATTTTATTAAGGGCTTCTCGAAGATTACGGGTCCATTGATGAACTTGACTCGCAAAGGGGTGTCATTTATTTGGTATGACCATTGTCAGTTAGCTTTTAATGAGCTAAACGACAAGTTAACTTTAGTGTTTTTACTCTCATTGCCTAGGGGAGGAGTGGAGTACCATGTTTATACAGATGCATCCATGCAGGGAATTGGAGATGTACTATATAAGGAGGATAGGACTATAAGTTTTGAATATCGCAAGCTTAAGCCCCACGAGAAGAACTACCCAACACATAACCTTAAGTTAGCAACGGTTGTGTTTGCCTTGAAGATTTGGAGACCTTATCTTCTAGGGGATCAATTCAACTTGTTCACGGACCATGAATCACTTCAGTACATGTTCACATAGAAGGATCTGAATATAAGGCAGAGGAGATGGTTAAAGTTCATGAAGGATTACCAGTTTGATATTTAGTATTATCTTAGGAAGGCAAATATGGTGGCAGACGCATTAAGGCGAATTGGAGGGATGGGACTTTCGACATGACGACGAGGTCACCATATCTTGTATGTATGTGTTGGCTATCAATCTCGAAATTTTTATGCCGGTGGTGAAAGCATTAACAGGGGATCAGTTCTGCCAAAATAGGGTAGGTCAATTGTTAGTAGATGGGGCGGAGCCCTATTGTATCATTTATGATAGAGGGTTGCTTCAATGGGAGACTCATTGTTCCAGAGGATGAGGATTTGAGACACGTAGTGTTGACAGAGTCTCACGAGTTGAGGTTTGCGATTAATCTCGATGGGGATAAGATGTACGAGGATACGCGTAGGCAGTACTGGTGGTAGGGGATAAAGAGGGACATAACGGAGGTTGTCTCGCAGTGTGTTACCTACCATCTAGTAAAGGTAGACCACTAGATACCGACATAGATGCTACACCCACTAGAGGTGCCAGTGTAGAAGTGAGAGAGTATCTCAATGGACTTCATTATCGAGTTACCGACATCGCAGAGAGGTCACGACTCCATCTGTGTGATAGTGGATCATTTGACTAAGGTGGACTATTTTTTACCGGTTAGTGTAGATTTTGAGATGAGGTGGTGCGCGCAATTATTCATTGCAGAGATAATGAGGCTGCACGGTGTTTCGATTAATATCGTGTCAGATCGGGATAAGATTTTTGTGTCCCAATTCTGGCAGAGTTTTCAGGAGGCTATGGGCGTAAATTTTCATTTGAGTATTTCTATCATTCATAGATGGATGGGAAGACAAAAAGAGTTAATCAGATGTTAGAGGATATGCTGAGAATATGTATACTTAACTTCGGGGGAGGATGGGAACAGTACCTTCCATTGGTGGAGTTTGCTTATATTAACTCCTACCAGTTCACCATTAGCATGGCACCATTTGAGGTACTGTATGGATGGACTTATTGTTCTCCCACTTGCTGGTTAGAGGTGGGGGACAATAAACTATTAGGGCCAGAGATAATTCAGGATACTACTGCCAAGATTGAGCTTATTCGGGGGCGCATCCATATAGCTCAGAACAGGCAGAAGAGTTACGTCGACGCAGACATGAGGCATATAGAGCTGGAGATTGGTGATCATGTTTTGGTACAGGTGTCTCCTACGAATGGATTCACGAGATTCGGAAATAAAGTGAAGTTAGCACCGAGGTATGTGGGACCTTTTTCAATTATCGAGAGTGTGGGACCAGTTGTGTATAGGCTGGGCTTATTAGAGCACATACAGCGGATTCACGATGTGTTCCATGTGTCGTCGCTGAAGAGGTACCGGAGGAGAAAGAGGGATTATTGGCATGTTCCATTAGAGGAGATAGACTTGCAATGATATAACTCCTATGAGGACAGACTAGTTGCTATACTTGATCGTAGTGAGCATAAGCTTCGGTCTAAGGTGTTGCCATTGGTTCGAGTTCAGTGGGGGAACCATAATGTAGAGGAGTTGACATGGGAGTGGGAGGATGATATGATTGAGAAGTATCCATAGTTATTTACTGCAGTTACGTCCAAATTTCGGGGACGAAATTCCTTTATAAGGAGAAAGTATGTAACACCCCATATTTTTTAGCATTTAAAATTTAATTAATTCGGGCATTTTTAAATTACATGTTGGTAGTAATTTAATTAAAATAAAATATTGCGTGATTATTAAATATTGATCGAGAGAGAGATTATAATTAATATTAGGAGCGGGAGGATGAAATGTGCGAGTAGTATTTAGAGTTATTTACCACGGGTACTTTTGAATTTCAAGGACGAAATTCCTTTCTAATGGGGGAAGTATGTAACACCCCATATTTTTTAGCATTTAGAATTTAATTAATTTAGGCATTTTTAAATTACACGTGTGTAGTAATTTAATTAAATAAAATATTGGGTGATTATTAAATATTTATCGGGAGAAATATTATGATTAATATTTATGAAATAAATTTACTAAGTGTGTAGTAAACAACATGTGATAATTATTATATGTCGTAGTGATTAATAACGATGGGGTTATGTCATATCTCAACAGGGGGTCGTGTGTAGGCTATATTAAGTGCGAGATGAGAAATTTATGTAGAGTGACTCGAATGGTAATTTTGAGGACATTATTGATTCTGAATGGGCCAAAATGGGCAGAATAGTGTACCTGGGTGCATTATTTGGGGAATTTTAGACAATATTGGGCTCTTACGGGGGTATAAATGTCAAGTGGGGTTTTTCCATTAGGCCAATTTTGGGATTAGAGAGTTTATAACCTAAGATTAGAGGTGTTGGCAGCCATTATCATTAGAGGCAACCCCTCAGAGAGAAAAAAAAGAGGCAAAGGCTAGGAGAAAGCTTGAAAGGCTAAATTGAGAGAGAATTCAAGGGGGGATTCGATCATTCAACTGTAGATTCATCTTCTACAACGGATTTTCAGACTCTACGAACCATTTAAGGCAAGTAATTGACTTGCAATAATCGCATGTGCAGAAATTTTTTATTCATATTATAGTAGGTGCAGACCTAAATTATTTTGGGGAGGGAATCTCACATATAAAAAGTGTTTTGGGTGAATTAATCCTTTAAACTGAAATTGTATGATGAATTTAATGAAATTGAACCATTAATATTGGTGTAGACCATATAATTTTTTCGGGAAATAAGATTTATATTAATAGGTAGGGATTTAATATGATTGTTGGGGATTTTAAAATATAAATTGGGATTGTGAATTAATATCCTTATTATGAACCCAATTTGTGAATTAAAGTGAGCGAAATTGATGATTTATCGATATTGAATGATTAGGTGTTGTTAAGATTAGTTTAGAAACCATTTCCAGAACTTATGTATATGTTAATGGAGGATTAGAGACATATGAATGGGTTTGGGGTAGCAATATGGAGAAGAAACATGAAGTGCCACTATCTGCTACTTCGAACCGGTTTTGGGGTTCAACCAAATCGATTATGATGTCTATGAAATACGAGTTGACCAATTTTTATGCATGGGTTTAAGTCATGGGATTTTAATTGGAGATTATAATTCCATAAAAAGGGAGAAATATTTATTTGAGTAATGCCACGTTGTTATATGATTAATTTGAGGATAATTTTATATAGGCTTGTTGGGAAGTTCGACCATATTAGCGAGGAAAAGCTATTTTATTTAAATTATAGTTGAGAATTAAAATAGAATTACAAGTTGAGAGTGTAGGCTTGGGATAGTAGGCGGGTGCTTTGGGCGATAGGCATGATTTAACCAAATTTGTTATATATATATATATATATGTGTGTGTGTGTGTGTGTGTGTGTGTGTGTGTTTTATAAATATCGGTGTGTATGATATTTAGGTGAAGCATACCCCTCTAGTGCTATAATGGGAGGTTGCGCGATGCAGGTGAATCCCATGGCTAGTGAATGCAAGGTGAGTATAGTCACCAGGTCATAGCGTCGCGTATTTTGTTGTGTGACTTATTTTCGAGGTGATATGATTTAGATATGGTTCGGTCTCACTGCCGAAGGACTATGACTGCCTCTAGTACGTTTGCAATTTTTTACTAAGTTCGATGTGAGCTAGTCCGACTTATGGTAACCGGGTTAGAGTGAGCATACCTGGGATATGATAGCATTTTAGAGAAAAGAATTCGTGAGTTCTTACTCTGAGGGATAACATCTAGTGAGTTGTTACTCTAAGGGGTGGCATACAGTGAGTTATTACTCTGAGGGATGGTTATTATACGTGACACATGTGTGATTGTTGTAGTATACTATTACGTATGTAATCAAGTGGGTAATTATTTATGGGTTAAATATATAAAGTGTGAATGTATTACATATATAACCAGTGTGGATGTTATATAATCAATTAATGCTTAAATAATCAATTAAGCTAATGAGCACAAGACGATATGGAGCAAGAATAGAAAGTACTCGGGTTAGAGTAGCGTGATAGAAAGATTTACAACATGGATAGTTAGGAGGGGTAGCATAACTATCCGGGTTAGTGTGTAAGCGCTAGGTGTGCACAATAGTTCAGAGCTAAGAGGTATATCAGGAGAGCGCGACACGAGATTAAATATGAAAAGTGTTCATGCATAATTAATTACTGCATTTTAATTACTTGCAAATGTTTTTCAAAAAAGTTTTGGAATCTGACCCGTGTCAAAAATATTTTCCAAAATCTTTTAGGTGTCCAGCCACAAGAACGCCAGGCATGATGATTCATTCTAGGAATGCGTAACTGCAGTACTTGTGGAGGCATGCAAGATTTGAGTAGACAGTTATTTCATTCCTACTAAAAAATTCATATCCAGCTGTTTTAGTTAGGCATGTTGCCCGTTTAGTTCAAACTCTTGGTTGGATTTATTCCTTTCACTTTTAGACTTTGTATTTAGATTTATTTCATTTCCATTGGATTTATGACGTGGATTGTGGATTTGGATGCGATGGTTTATTCGGCATTTATTTATTTAATCCTATGATGTTCTAAACTTCAGTTAATGTGTGGATGATTTATATTATTTTATTTCCCCATTTTGTTGAGTTTGTTGTTGTTTAATAAAAAGATAAAATTTGGCACTGGCTTATTTTACTTAGGTGGTTAGTAATTTAAAAAGATTTCAACCATGATGCTAAGAATGAATCAAATGAGATTCATGTTTATTTTAATAAAAGACTGATCACTAGTGATTAAAATAGGCGGGGTGTTACATTATTAGTTGTCGATCTCAAGGATTTTAATTTTTTGTTGCTAGTCCTATTCATACAAATACAATTAATCACAATTTGGAGTAATTCCCACCGGCGTTCAAAATTATAAGATGACTAACGGTTGTAGCTATTCAGTTATGGGGCTGATGACAAAACAAAAAAAACACCATAGGATCGGTTCCCATTTTTTCTATCTCATGTAGGACTCCAACCATAATATATATTATTTTATTAGCCAAAAACGAAATTAGCCTATTACATTTAGAAGAAAAACTTAATAAACCAATATGAATTTTAAGTTGTAGACCACATTTTGAGTTTATGAATTATATAAAAATATTTCTAACATCAAAACCCAAATAAGTAAAAAAAATGCAATAAATAAGATGTATTTGTTCTTCAAATATCCTTTTCAGAATGGATATCATTACAAAACCTGATACAAATTAAAAAGATTCACTACTTGAGCTCAAATATTTAAAATGCAAAAGTTAAAAATATCGTTGTTTAAATGACCTTTTTCTATTACGACAACATTTTTTTCCGATCTTAAAAGAGGTTGAGTCAATATTTATGGCTAGAAAAAATGAAAGAAAATTTCTCGGAGAGACAAATAATTGAACCATGAAGAGTTGAACAATATAAGAGGTCTATAGTCACTCCATCTAAGTGACATTTGTTTTAAAATATGGATTCTTCAATGCTATTCCAATCCTTCTAGAAAAAAACGAATTTAAATTTGGAGACTCACTTTCATAGTGCGCTATGGTGATTCTCTCACATGATTTGTTGAAACATTAAAATAGTCAATAAGTAGTTGTAATGGGTTCCAATATTTTTAAGGGTCATTTAAAGTTTGACACCCATATAATTCTCTATATTGAGTGTTAAACCCCCGCAGATTAACTTTCTTAAGGTTTTGCCCCCATTTTTAACATTTCATCCATTCTGCTGTTAACCAACATATTTAATACTGATTATACCCTTACTTTAATATGGGGCCAAACCTTAAATTAAAAAAATACTCAGAAAAAAAACAAAAAATAAATAAATATTAATCTCATAATTAATTTAAAAAAACACCCAGAATTTATAATTAAGAAAATAAATAATAGAAAATTAAAAAACGCCAAAAAATTAAAAAAAATAGAAAATAATGAAAAAATACATAAGATGAATAAAAAACAAAAAATAAATATTAACCCCATAATTAATTTTAAATTTATTAAAAGGTCAAAAATTTATTAATTAAGAAAATAAATAACAGAAATTTTAAAAAATCTCAGAAAATAAAAAAATAGAAAATAATGAAAAACCAAAAATAATGAAAAAAATACAAAAAATAAATATTAACCCCGGAATTAATTAAAAAACACCCAAAATTTTATTAAAAATTCAAAAAAAATAATTAAGAAAATAAATAACAGAAAATTAAAAAAAAAAGCTTAGAGAATTAAAAAAACACTCAAAATGTCACATTTTACAAAATATTTTAAGGATCAATTTTATAAAATAAACATGTAGGGGATTGTTTTGACATTAACTCAATTTTTAATTTGATATAATATGGTCCATTAACCCAATGCGCATTAAGGGAGAATTTTTTCTAAAAATTAAAGCTCAAACATGTCCTACTTTTTACCAATTTAAGATTTAACAACTCCATTTTTTACTCAAATCAAGTCAAAACATACCCTTTTGTTAAAACTAAATAAATAAATTAAGTTTATTTTAATATAAATTAATTTTAAATGATGAAATTAACTATTAATTTTTAAAAATAAATCTATTCACAAAGTTGGTTAACGTTGCATCAAATTAGAAAGTGAATCCTCTCAAATATGAAGTATAAAGTGCAATTAAACTTGAATATTAAATAAATAATTTAAAACTATTCATGTGTGTCATTTGAATATATTATAAAAAAAGTACTTATTTTTTTAAGCAATTTTTTCTAAAACAGTAAAAAAGTAAAACAATTTTTTTAAATTTTAATTTTCTGAGCATTTTTTTTTTAATTTTTGTTATTTATTTTCTTAATTAATAAAATTTTGACTTTTTAATAAATTTCTCAGTGTTTTTTAAATTAATTTTGGGGTTAATATTTATTTTCTATTTTTTTTATTCATTTTCTGTATTTTTTCATTATTTTTGGTGTTTCATTATTTATTTATTTTTTTTAATTTTCTGAGTGTTTTTTTTTCTGTTATTCATTTTCTTAATTAATAAATTTTTGACTTTTTAATAAATGTTTGTTTTTTTAAATTAATTCAGGGGTTAATACTTATTTTCTTTTTTTAATTCATTTTCTGTATTTTCTTCATTATTTTTTGTTTTTATTTATTTTCTGCTTTTTTAATATTCTGCCTTTTTTTAAAAAAAAATTCTATTATTTATTTTCTTAATTAATAAATTTTTGACTTTTTAATAAATTTCTAGGTGTTTTTTTTTATTAACTATGAGGTTAATATTTGTTTATTTTGTTTTTATTTTTTTTTGTTTTAATTTTTTGAACGTTTTTTTAAAATTTAAGGTTTGACCCCCATATTATAGTGAGAGTATAATCGGTATTAAATATGCCGGTTAACGGGAGAATGGACGAAATATTAAAAATAGGGGCAAACCTTAAGAAAGTCAATTTTTTTGTGGGGGGAGGTTGACTCATTATAGAGAACTAAATGGGGGTCAAACCTTAAATGTCCTTATATTCAATGCTTCAATCAATCAGGTGAGAGGGTAATCATGACTCACTTTGAAAGAGAATTTTCAAATTGAAACTCAAAAAACCTCAGGCCCTTGGAAAGTGGACGCCCTAGATAAGGGCCTAAGCTACCTAGCTTTAGGGTTGACCCTCATTTTGCATGAGAATATAATAACGGTTAGGGTTCGTTTGATAGCACAAAAATTTCAAGGCAAATTCTCGAAAGTTGGAAAATTCTGGTATTTTCCAGCTTTTAGGCTGATTGATAGCCTTAATTTGCCTTGGAATTTGTTTTCTATGTACAACACCCCTTAAGCACAATTTGTCACCCTAGGGTGGAATTCAATTCTTGGGGGGGGGGGGGGGGGGTCAGGTTTTTGTTTGCCACCTTTGGGTGGCAAATCACTTGAAACCAATTTTTTTTATAACACTATATATTTCATAAATATATAAATATATATTGTTAATAAATATATAAATATATATATTTCGTATATTTTAATATATATTCGTATATTTTATATATTTTAGCACATATATGTATGTGGAGGCAATTATTATGCAACACAAATAAATACGAGAGAAGCAATTATCAAGAAAATAATAAGGAATATAAGATGCCAATCATACAACAAAGGATGTACGTGATTCAACAAAGATGTGCCTACGTCCACGGTGGTGCAGTCGATATTATTTCTATATACTCCGGAGAGTGATTACAGAGAATACAACTTGTCCTTTTGCCCCGGACCTAGGGTTTAATATATACATGTACATGTAGGTAAGTGGAGGTGATGGGTTTCTCCACGTTTTCCATCTCCCGTGTAACTTCCGATTGTGGGAACGCGGGGGAGACCGGATCAATAAGAGATGAGGGGCCCGGACTTTGGGCCGTCAGGACTGGGCTACTCGTCCGGGCCCATGGCTCTAAATTTCGGGTACCCACAATTGCCCCTAAATTTTTTTGGGCCATGTTTATGGGTTCAATGGATTTAAATGATCAGCCATTATGGCTGATTTGCGATTCTTCGAAAACTGTGAAGTTGATTTGGCGGCACCCGCTTCGCTTATTGTGCGCTATGATTAGAATTGAAGGCTTATTGGGATAGGCACTTTTTCTTTCGTCGCTTCAGCCCTTCCAGTACTCTTCTTTCTTCTGAGAAATCTAGCGCCTCGTACCTTCTTCTCTCAATCCCCATTCCCCTTGCTTCTTAGTCGTCTTGAGCTCGTGCTTCTTCATCACTTGAACCGATCCTCTGTTTTGTAAGTTTCTCGTGCCCTTTCTTTGTACTTTCTCTTTGGTTTGTAGCTTTTCTTAAGTTTTTCAATGGCGAAGATTGGAAATAGGTCAATCTCTAAATTTAGGAAGTTCTACAACATTCCTGAGTGGGTAGATATTGAGTGTTGTGCCTCCCCTCCTAGGAACGTTAGGGATATAGAGGATGCCCACTGGATCCATGTTCTGTTACTTTCCCAGGGGGGACTCACTTTCCCTCCCAATGATTTGTTTCTGCATTTCTTTGGCTATTTCAATATTGTTCTTGCATAATGCTCGCCCAATGTGTGGAAAATAGTAAATGGCGTCCATAGAATAAATCAGTTGTATGGTACTAGGTTAGGACTTGCCGAGATCTGTTTCTGTTATTCCTTTTCTCGAACTAGTTCAGGTGTCTTATACCTCAAAGCTAGGAGCCCTGATAGGGTAATAGTAGTAAACCTACTTGATTCCCATAAGGACTACTTGCAAGAGGGTTTCCTCGTTAGGAATTGGCAGTTCCCTCCCCAGTTTAAAGGGTCGAGGTCTGAGAGGTTCACTGTTCCTTTTTACGGGGAAGAATATATAAGTAGACATTGTACTCTTGTTTCAACCTTTGCTGATATGTGACTTTTCTAACCCCTCTTTGGTTTTTTTTCCACAGCGAGGTCAAAGAATTTGGAGCCTTCTCTCAGCGAGGTTCGTATCTTGGAGTTGGTGAAAGCTTGGAATATCAGGGAGCCTCTAGGTGACGGCGAGCATCCCAGGTCTGCTGCCTTTTTGCTCGAGTCTAAGAACGTAGGCTCCAGCTTCATAGCACGGCCTATTGATAGTGTACCAGATTTTGATTATTTCGGAGAGACTACTGCTGAGCCTATCTAGTTGGACGAAGAGGAGAGCAGCTCTGAGAGTGAGCCTGCAGGAGATGCGAGTAATTTGGGTGAAGGGAGCTCTGACAGTAGCAGTTCCTCTGACTGTGAGGAGGATTCTGAAGCTCGAGGATCGTCGAGCACTTCCAGCAGTTCAGGTGAAGAGATGCCTCCAAGGAAGAACTTGATTAGAGATGATGATGATGAGGACCACGTGCTTCTTGCACAGAGGTCGAAGAAACAAAAGTCTACTTCTGGGGCCATGGCTACTGGTTCTCGGTCTTCTACTCAGGAGCAAGAGAGGAAGAGGAGAGAGGAGAGAGGAAGAGCAGGTGAGAGAGAGGGAGAGAAAAAAGGAGGAGGAAAGAAAGAAGGTGGAGGAAAAGAAGAGGATGGAGGAGAGGAAGAGAATGGAGAAAGAGAAAGAGAAAGAGGAAGAGAGGAGAAAGATGGAGTCAAGGACGAAGGCTGGGTAAGCCTTGGTCCCGGTGTCTGCTTTGCCCGAGGGGGCCTCAGTTTCCATTTCTCCTCAGCTGGCACCTGCGCTGCTCGAGAGGGTAGTTCTCCATACAAATTGCCAGAGGGCGCTGGGGTCTGATCAATTGGCCCTACAAGCTATCCAGAGGCTAGCCTTGGTAAGATCCTCTCCATTTTTCAATTCTTTAACAAGTTTTAGTTATTTCTCCTTCTTGATCTCTTCTTTATTTTTGGCAGTTTGTGACTCACTTCGCCGTGCTCTATCGTTCTTACGACGAGTTGGTGAGAAGGAATGGCGAGCTGGAGCAGCAGAAGTCCTCTCTGGAAGTCAGGGGTTCTCAGCTGGAGGCTGATTTAAAGACTGATGACGCTGCCCGAGCTTCCTCTGATCTGGCCCTCATCATTTTTAATCGAGAGAGGGATGCGGCGGTTAAGGAGCTGAGCGAGCTGAGGCAGTCCTATGACCTAGTCTGCTCGAGTAAGCTGGATGTTGTGGAGGAGAATAAGGTTCTGACCGAGCAGTTAAAGGATAAAGATTCCTAGGTAGCCACCATCAAGGAGGATTCATATAACTCCGGGTGGACTGCTACTTACGAAGACGCCGAGGTTCAGATAGGCTACATCAGCCGTTTGAACTTCAAGAATGGATGGAACAAGGCCCTCTTAGCTGCTGGTGTTGATGCTGAATCTCCTCTATTCAACGAGAATGACCCCGGTCCGAGGCCAACTGTGGACGAAGAAGCCCCTGCCCCAGCATCGAGGGTGTTGATCTTGCCTCTCAGATAATTCATGCCGGTGCTTGTCCTGCCCAGGCGACTGAGGGCATCCCTGTAGAGGGGGATGCCTCTGCTGCTGCTGACAAGGGGAAGCAGCCAGCTACCTCCGGGCAGCCTGAGGTTGCTAGTTAATCTACTTTTAGGACTATTTTTATACTTTTGCTTTTTCTAGTCTGTAAATTTTTTTTCTTCAATCTGATGTAACCTCGACCCTCATTAATGAAAAGGCTTTATTTTTGCTTATGCTGATCTCTTTCTCTCCTCTATCTTTCTTTTATTTGTAATTAGTCGATGTGGATGATTATATTCCTGCTACTTCCCAATTGGGTAGGACCCTCGGTCCCAATGCGAGCCCTGAAGTTCGCCAGGCCTTTGTCAAACTTTGCAAGTCTCTTAGGTCCAGAAATAAGAAATATAAGGATCAGTCTGAGATAGTGACTAAGCTGAAGGATAGGCTCCAGGAGATGGAAGACATTGGTGCCTCAATGCAAGAGGAAGTCAATGTACTGAGAGCTAAGTTACTTGAGGCCACCGAGATCAACCAAGTTAGGGAGTGCCTGCAGCAGGAGAATAAAGACCTGAGGAGGGAAGTCTTACAGATTAGGGAGCATGTGCCGAGCACTGTTTCAGCAGTTTTGCAAGACTCCTCGTCGTCGCAAGCTGGATATACTCCTCCTATGCCGCGAGGTTCCACTTGTCCTCCCCTCCCGCGAGCTGGTAGCAGCACCAGGGGCAGTAGCAGGGCAGTAGAAGAACAGCGTGGTAAGGAGATGGAAGAGCTCTGTAATGATGTCCGACGAGCATATGTAATTGTTGTTGGGCTTCAAAGGGACGTCACCCGATTGTGGCACTTATTCAAGAAAGGTCCTCGGCAAGCGTGGGCTGATGGTTATAATCAAGGCTGGCTAGATGCTCCAACAAGACTATCTGAGTTCGAGGAACTTTCTTTCATCAAAGGGTGGTTAAATGCCTTGAAAGAGCTGCATGTCCCGAGGAACTCGGTGTTATGGTATCGTCACGAGATGTCTTCCTCCACTCTGATGCCCAACCCATTCAGGAGGGACGATCGATGGATCCCCATAGATGTTATTCCTCGGCAATTATTGGAGTTGGATGCAAATGAGGTTGTGGAAGAGCTATCCCCTGCTCCAGACGACGGACGAAGAGTTAGAGTGGCTGATTATCTTGCTCGGAGGCTTCCACCTCCATGAGTTTTTGCAAGTTATTATTCTTTTATACCTTTGATAATGTAAATGCTTTGGGCGAGCTTTGCCGACTAAACATGTATTATCATTGTTGTAAATATAAGGGATTAATGAAACCTTTGATAATGTAAATGCTTTGGGCGAGCTTTGCCGACTAAACATGTATTATCATTGTTGTAAATATGAGGGATTAATGAAACCTTTGATAATGTAAATGCTTTGGGCGAGCTTCACCGACTAAACATGTATTATCATTGTTGTAAATATAAGGGATTAATGAAAAGTTCATGTTTTGGGCAATTTTGCCGACTAAACGTGTTCATCCAATCTTTTTATATTCTTGCTGCTTCATAATCCTTTTTGTTTTGTCATGCAAGTGTCCCCCCAGTCCAGTATAATACCATTATGCCCCATTTTACCTTTTAGGTTGTGTCGTCACACTCCCTTAGGCCTAAGTAGGGCAATTGGCGAGGACACACCTGGTATTGGATGTCTTCATCCGATCAGGATTTTGCTCAACCAAAGTAGGTTTGATGGCCAGTATAAAATCTGGTCGCATTGCCTAAGAATCCTCTATAGGGCTTTATATATTGACAGGGGCAATGCTAAGAGGTCTCTCGTGTTTCATGATGATGACCTGAGGAGGGGTATTCCCCTGCTATATCGACCATCGTGCCTGTGATTTGGAAAAGATGTGTGATGAAATGCAACTGTTACTGATTTAATTAGTAATAAGGGAAATGAAATGTCCTTTCACATAACAAATACAAGAAAAAGATTCAACAATAGAATTCTTCAAGAATCTAAAAATAGAATTTCTTGAGATTAGCTGTGTTCCATGCTCTTGGTATCTCTCTGCCCTCCATCATTTCCAAATGATAGGCACCTTGCAGGTCGTCTTTAGTTATTTTAAAGGGTCCTTCCCAGTTTGGGCCTAGCTTGCCGCCTGATGACTTTACCGTGTTGCCCAGGACTTTCCTTAGAACATAGTCCCCAACTTGGAATCTTCTCGGGTTAACCCTTTTGTGGTAGCGCTTTGCAAGCTGTTGCTGATAGCTTGCAAGCTTCACTAGGGCAAGTTCTCTACGCTCATCGGCGAGGTCGAGTTCAGCGAGAAATGCCTCATCATTCTGGCCTTGGTCGACAAGGTCAGATCTCATTATTGGCAAACCCGCTTCTAGTGGGATGAGTGCTTCCATGCCATATGTTAGCAAAAATGGGGTTTCTCCTGTTTCTCGCCGAGGAGTTGTTCGGTAAACCCATAGGATATGGGGTAGCTCGGTTGCCCATGCGCCTTTGGCTCACTCTAATCGCTTCTTCAATCCATCGATCACATTTTTGTTAGAATCTTCTGCTTTCCCATTGCTCTGAGGGTAGGCCACCGAACTAAAGTTGTGCCTGATCCCGTGTTCGTTACAGAAGTCCTGAAAGGGGCCACTCTCGAATTGTGTCCCATTATCAGTGATGATGGTTCTGGGGATTCCGAATCGAGTGATTATATTCCTCCATATGAACCTTATCATTTAAGCGTCCCGGATGTTTGCCAATGGTTCTACCTCGATCCATTTGGTGAAGTAGTCAGTTGCAACCAACAGGTATTTGCGATTGCCGGCAGCGGTGGGCAGTGGTCCCACAATGTCCATTCCCCATTGGGCAAAGGGCCATGGGCTGGTCAGGGATTTTAGGTCGCTGGCGGGTTGGTGGACCATAGGAGCGTGAAGTTGGCATTTTAGGCATTTGCGGACATATACTGCGGAGTCCTTTTGTATATATGGCCACCAATAGCCTTCCTTCATTGCTCGAAAGGCTAGAGACCTTCCTCCGACATGACTTCCACAGATTCCTTCGTGAAGCTCGCGCAGCACTTGCTCGACATCGCCTGGGTGGACGCATCTAAGGTAGGGACCGGAGAAGGACTTCTTATACAAGTCGCCTACTGTGGATAAGTGAAAGTGAGCAGCTTTGACTCTTATCTGATGGGCAGTTTTCTTATCCTCTGGGAGCATGCCCTCCTTTAAATAGTCTTTTAAGGGCTCCATCCAGCTGGGGGCTGATCCCACCTGGAGTATTTGTTCCACGTTTGGCAGCTTGCTGTTGTGGTTAATGCTCGGACAAATGAGGAAATCGATGGGAATGACCCTTTTAAGGCTAGAATCAACTGCCGAACTTAGGGCTGCTAAGGCGTCGGCATGACTGTTTTACCCTTTGGGAAACTGCTGGATGTTGATCTCCTCAAAGCTTGTCATTAGTTTTCTCACCAGGGCGAGGTAGGCTGCCATTCTTTCATCCTTCACGTTGTAATCTCCACTTATCTGATTGGAGACTAGTTGAGAATCGCCGAACACCTGTAAATGTTTTGCTCCCAGAGTTTGCGCCTTTTGGAGATCGGCTATTAGGGCTTCGTATTCTACTTCGTTGTTGGAGGCTGCAAATTCAAGAGTGATTCCTTGTTCGAGGATTGTGTTTTCTGGAGTGATGAGGACAATGCCTACCCCTGCCCCCTTTGAGTTGGAGGCTCCATCAACAAAGAGTTTCCAGGTTTTCACTGTTGCTTGGTTCTCCTTTTGCTTTGTTGGTTGAGGTTGGTCGGGGAGTTCTTCGCCTGTGAATTCGGCTATGAAATCAGCAAGGATCTGACCCTTGATAGCTGTCCTTGGTTGAAATTGGATGTCAAACCGGCCGAGCTCGACTAACCACTTAGACAATCTGCCCGATAAATCCGCTTTCCTTAGGACCGCCTTAAGGGGGTGCGATGTAAGGACGATGATAGTATGAGTTTCGAAATAATGCTTCAGCTTCCTCAAGGCTATTACTAGGGCAAAAGCGAGCTTCTCCAATGGCAGGTACCTTTGCTCGACGTCTAATAAGGTCTTGCTCGCATAATAAATGGGGTGTTGGATCCCTGCAACCTCGCATATTAGCGCGGAGCTGACAGTGTGATTGGATACAGAGAGGTACAGGTACAAAGAATCCGTTTGCTGTGGTATGACCAGCAACGATGGAGTGCTTAGGTAGGATTTGAGCTCGTCCAATGATCGCGAGCAATCTAGGCTCCATTCTATCGGTTTACTCCCTTTTAGAAGCTGGAAAAAAGGCTTGCACTTCTCGGAGGATTTGGAAATGAAGCGATTTAAGGCAGCGAGCATTCCAGTGAGCTTCTGCACGTCCGGATTGTTCGAGGGGGTTGTACCCTGTTGATTGCATCGATCTGGTCTGAATTAGCTTCTATGCCTCTCTTACTGACCAAGTATCCAAGAAATTTTCCTAAATGGACACCGAAGGAACACTTGCTCGTATTAATCTTCATTCGGTACTTCCTGAGGATTTTGAAGGTCTTTGACAGGTCTGAGAGGTGATTTTCCTTCTTCTTGCTCTTAACCAGCATATCATCGATGTAGACCTCCATTGTGTCTCCCATTTGATCCTTGAACATTTTTGTGACCAGCCGCTGATAGGTTGCCCTCGCATTCTTGAGCCCAAATGGCATGACCTTGTAGCAATATAACCCAACTGTCGTGATGAACGCCGTTTTGTCCTGGTCTGGGGCATACAAGGGGATCTGGTGATATCCTGAGTATGCGTCCAGGAAACTCATTAGCTCGTGAGCTGCAGTGGCATCTACTAGTTGGTCTATCTTTGGGAGGGGGAAACTATCCTTAGGGCATGCTTTGTTGAGGTCAGTGAAGTCGATGCAAACTCTCCACTTCCCATTATTCTTCGGAACTACTACTGGGTTGGACAACCACTTGGGGAATTGCACTTCCCGTATGGATCCTGCATCCAGCAGTTTTTCGACTTCCTTTTTGACCGCTTTAGCCTTCTCAGGTGCAGTTCTCCGTGCCTTCTGCGTGACTGGCTTGAATGTGGGGTCGACGTGCAGCTGATGACAGACCATATCAGGATCAATGCCAGGCAGCTCGTATGGTTCCCATGCGAAAACATCTACGTTGTGTCTCAGCAAGGTCGTTAACTCCTTCTGTTCTTGGTCGGTGAGAGATGCTCCAATCAAGAAGACTCTGCTACTGTCACCAACTTCGGCTATAACTTCTACCAGAACCTCGATGACACGCTCGGAGGGGAGGAGCCTGGTCTCCTCTACTCCAGGTCTTCCATACTTTAATTACTATTTAGAAGGTATCACACCCTCATCAACTTTCTCGCTGGGTTGACCGACCTTCTTCTCTGACTTTGGTCGGATGGCTGCTATAAAGCACTTCCTCGCCATCGCTTGGTCGCTGTGGATCTCCATTACTCCTCGCTTGGTTACATACTTGAGCTTTTGATGGTAGGTCGAGGAGACCGCCTTCATTTTATGAGGCCATCCTCTGCCGAGGATGGCCTGGTACGGTGATTCGATGTCAACTACCAAAAAACTCAATCATCTTAAAGACGTTCCCAGCACGAAATGGCAGCACTATCTTGCTAGGGGCATGGTCATTTTTCCAACGAAGCCGACCAAAGGAACAGTAGCTTCCTTTAGGTCGGCGACGCTCAACTTCAATTTCCTGAATAGGTCGAGGTACATTACTTCGGATGAACTTCCTTGATCGACGAGCAGTTTGTCGATGTCAAAGTTGGCTATCCTGAGTGTAATGACCAGGGCATCATGATGTGGGGTCCTTACTCCCATCAAATCTTCATTCGTGAAAACAATATGCTTGTTATAGTTAACGTCCTCTGCTCGTCGACACTTTCCTGACTGTGACTTTGCTGGATCGATTTGAAAAGCCTGCATTACAACTGTAAGTTTTTTCATTTCCATTCAAGCTGAGTTCCCTTGTATCTGCTTGATGTCAGATACTCCGTGGATTACTACGAACTCTTGTCCAGCATCATCCTCCAGCACGTTATCGGGTCTCGCCTCTCTGTTGGTAGTCACTTTCTCTGCCCTTTTTTCCACAAAGTCGTTCAAATGCCCGGACTGGGCCAATTCTTCGAGGTGAGACTTAAGAGCTTTGCAGTGCTCGGTCTTATGTCCTCCTTCTTTGTGAAAAGTGCACCTCAACGCATTGTTCCTCTTCGAGGGATCTCCTCCCATCTTCCTGGTCCACTTGATGAATGGCTCATCCTTGATCTTCATGAGAATCTTATAAATTGGTTCTTTGAAGATGGTGTTGACCGCCTGGAATGCTTTCGACGCGTCATGGTTCCCTCCATTCTTGGAGCCATTTTTGCCTCCGTTCTTTCCTCCTTTCCTCTGGTTCTCAGTTTTCTCACCTACCTTGGTAGTGAGCTTAGGTCGACCGTTTTCTCCTGTATTAGGGCGGGTGACATCTTCCACCTTTGCGTATTTCTCGATTCGGGCCATTAGGTCGTCAATAGTCATAGTTTCCTTCTTCGTCAGGGACTGGTAGAGGAGGTAAGAACTAGGGAGCCCAATTTTGAAGGAGGCCACTGCCATTTCCTCTGCGCAGTGCTCGATCTCATTAAATAACTCCCAGTACCTCTTCGCGTATTCTCGGAGGGTCTCTTAAGGCGTTTTCTTCATTGTTAGCAGAGCATCCATCCTTTTGGGATAGGAGCTACTGGTATTGAATCGGGCCGTAAAGAGTTCGACTAGGGATTTGAAATTATTGATCGACCGGTGGGGGAGCCTCTCGAACCACTTCTGTGCTACATCATGAAGGCTCGAGGGAAAAATGCGGCACATCAGGGCATCTCGGTGACTTCAGAGGGTCATGGCATGTCGGTATTGCCTGACGTGATCGATGAAATCAGTTTTTTCGTCGTAAATCTTGAACCTTAGAATGGAAAATTTCTTGGGAGCTTCCTCCTCTTCGATTTCTCTTGTGAAAGGTGACTTCATCTGGGTTTTAAGAGCTCGCCTCGCGAGTTCTCTGGTTGATCTTGTTCCGTGGTGAGCGGGATGCTTGTCCATCTCCCTGTGGGCCATGTTTCATATGTTCTCGTCGCTGCGAGCAGGGCTCTGGTAGCGGCAAGCTCTTCGCAGCTGTTCGCGGAGGTCGTCGTCTGACTCGCCTCCTTCGTCCCTTTGAGATTCTCGCCTAGGGCTCCTTCCTCGGCTACGAGATTTGGTCGCCTGAGGGCTAGGAGTGCGATATGGGCATCTCCTGTTATCAGGACGAAGCTCCCTCTCCAGTCTTTCTAGTCTTCTTTCAAGCGAGCATTCTCAGCCTCATATCTGCGAGAAGACTCCCTCTGCTCGTGGAGCCTTGCCTCGTACGCATCAATCAACCTGGATATCTGCGTGGACCTCGCTGGTCCCTGACTTTCTTCTAAGGCTGGTCTTTCCAGGCGAGCTCTCTGATCTGAACGTCGGACTTCAGACCTAATCCTGCGAGGAGCAGCTTGCTCTTGAATATCTCCTGCTTGGGGAGCATTGCTGCTGTGGCCAGACATCTTAAACTCCTTTCTTGACGTGGGCTCTTCTCGGGGAAAGATGAACGTTTCCCACAGACGGCGCCAATTATGGAGGCAATTATTATGCAACACAAATAAATACGAGAGAAGCAATTATCAAGAAAAGAATAAGGAATATAATATGCCAATCACACAACAAAGGATGTACGTGGTTCAGCAAAGATGTGCCTACGTCCACGGTGGTGCAGTCGATATTATTTCTATATACTCCGGAGAGTGATTACTAGGGGTGGACACGGTCCGGTCCGGTCCGGGTTTTGCCTACTTTTTGGACCGGACCGAATATTCGGTCCTCAATTTTTTTGGACCGAGACCGGACCGATTAATTCGGTTAACCTACTAATTCGGTCCAGTCTTTTTTCGGTCCGGTCCGGGGTAAAATTCGGTCCTGACCCTATTTTATATATATATATATATATATATATATATATATATATATGTACATTTTATGAATGTTTTTATCTTTTTTCCTCACAAATATATATACAAAAAAATGATACTCGAAACTCCAAGTGATATTTACATGGATTTTTTTAACCCAAATAAAAAAATGTCTGTACATATATAAAATCTTCCAAATTATATTCATAAGTTATATACATTAATTCAAAAACTATACATAAGAAACACAATAACATTATTTTTATTATATATATATGGGAATCGGTCAGGTCCGGTCCAAATCGGTCTTTTAATATAGTGGACCGCGGACCGGACCGGTTTAATCGGTTTTTAGTTTTTGTGAACCGATTTTCGGACCGGTTTCAAAATAACCTTAATTTTCGGTTCGGTCCGATTCGGTCCAATCGGTCCATTCGGATCGGTCTTTTTTTTGTCCACCCCTAGTGATTACAGAGAATACAACTTGTCCTTTTGCCCCGGACCTAAGGTTTAATATATACATGTACATGTAGGTAAGTGGAGGTGATGGGTTTCTCCACGTTTTCCATCTCCCGTGTAACTTCCGATTGTGGGAACGTGGGGGAGACCGGATCAATAAAAGATGAGGGGCCCGGACTTTGGGCCGTCAGGACTGGGCTACTCGTCCGGGCCCTTGGTTCTAAATTTCGGGTACCCACAATGTATATTGCGTATATTTCGTATATTTATATATATTTATACATTTATATATTTCATACATTTATATAATTTGTATAATTCGTATATTTTAATATATATTTATATTTCGTAAATTTTGTATATCTCATATATTCTTTATATTTATATATTTTGTATATTTCATATATTTAATATATTCCTTATATTTAATATATATTATTTACAAAATATATACATATATATCATATATATTCCATATATATGTATATTATGTATATTCTGTATATATATATATATATATATATATATATATATATATATATATATATATATATATATATATATATATATATATATATATATATATATATAATGTATATTATATAATATATATATTTACGGAATAATTTACGGAATATATATATTTCGCAAATAATATAATATATATTCATATATTTTGTATATTTAATAATATATATTTATTATATGTATATATTACATAAACAAATTTTTCACATTTATATCTATTTTCCAGCTTTTGTGTTTGATAGAAAATGTGAAAAATTTATGATTTTCCAATTTGTATCAAACAGACCCAAGTTAAAAAATATTCATTTGCCTTGGAATTGTTTACCCTCTAATCAAATGTCCTGGAATCATTTGTATTTTTTCAGTTTTCTATCAAACGGACCCTTAGTTTAATTTTTAACCAATAAGAGGGAGATAAAAGTTCATATTTTTAGTTATATATAAGATAACTCAATTTATTTTTATAATTTTTTCTCTGTCTATGAAAAAAAAGAAAACTACCGTGAGTATTAAAAGCAATACACTAAATTAAAAAATTATCCACCAATAATAAAAACATGTAAAACGGTGAGAAATATAATAAACAAACAATCAATTTTGCAGAACAATTGCTCTCCAACACAAAATCTATATCAGGATTTGTATGCATTCTTTAACTTTTGGAAAATGCTTACCTTGTCTATAAAGTTGATACGAATTTCATTTGTTCATATCAATTGATATGAATAAATAAAGTTCGTATAAATATAAATAATTTTTTTATTATTTATTTGGGTCCATATGAACTACATTAATTTGTGAGAACTATCAAAAACTAATGTAATTCATATAAACTTTCAACACATATTTAAACCTAGCCACTTGCCTATCACCATTATTAGAATTTGCTACCATGAAAAGTTAGTTTGATGTTCTGATAAGTAGATGCACCCATTAAGATCGTGGACCACCGTGGATGATCTGAAACAGATCACTTAAAAAGGATGGTAATAAAAAAATATATTGGTACAAAGTCTATTCATGATATATTTTTACCGGAAATAAAAATCATCATTGAAAACATTAATTAATTGTAAAAAAAATTGGCTTTTTTATCAATACTAACGTCGTTAAAAATAAAAACAGTGATGACTTGTTACAAAGGCTAAAAATTGTCATCAAAAAAATTATGATCAATACCGTCGGTCAAAAAGTGTCGTTTATGGAAATTTTCATATTTAAAAAATTAAATTTGAAAATAAGGTTGATTACACTTAGGACCCCTGAACTTTGTCCCCTTATACTTTCCGACCCCAACTTTCTATTTCTTTAGATCACCCCCTAAATTTGTAACACGACTAAGAATAACCCCCTCACATCCAAGTCCATTAGTTTTTTGCGAAAAAAGTTAGACATGTGCGTAGTATGTGACTTCTTAAGGGTTAATTTGGTCATTTTGACACTTTTTTAAACCCTTGCCCCCCCCCCCCCCCCCCCAGCCCATTCCCCACCCACCCCTGCCCTTCTACCCCACCCCCAGATTCCCTGTTACCACTAGCACCCCCGTGCTACCCCCACCCCCCGTCCCCCTCTCAGCAGCAGCACCGCCCCCACCCTTGCCCCTTGATACTCCCACGCACCTGCCCAACATCCCCCCTCACCCTCCTCTCTTCCATTTCTCTTTCCACACACATACAATTGTAAAGATTAGATCTAGGCTAGAATTGAAATTTCTTTTGTTATATTTGAATTAGTTAGATCTAGATTTGTTAGTTTTATTCGGATCTAGGCTTGAATGTTTTTTTTAATATATTTTTCATTTGTTTTTCTGTTTTGTATTTGAATTGTTTTAAAAATAATCTCTAAAAAAATTTCAGTTCTAAATATATGTTTTGGGGGGAAAAGGTTTTTGTTGGAAATATTTTTTTCTGTAAATATGTTTTATTTTTCTGAAAATATTTTCTATATTTAGTAAAAGTTTTTTCGGTTTTCATTTATAATTTTCCCTAGACTTTTTATTATCATTTTGAAATTCGTTTATTCCTTTTTTTTCCTGATATTTGGTTACTGTTTTTTATATATTAGAAAATAGTTTTTTATTTTAATTCTTTTTTTCCCTGAAAATCATTTTTATTTTGCGGGAAAATATTTTTGTGGGTTGAAAACATATTTATTTTTGGAAATCATTTATTTTCACTTTTTCGTAGATTTTTTGTATCATTTCCAAATTCGTGTATTCTTTTTTCTTTCTGATAGTTTGTTTTAGTTTTTTTATGTATTAGAAACTAGTTTTTTATCTTCAATTCTTTTTTTCCTGAAAATCATATTTACTTTGTTGGTAATTATTTTTTGGGGGGTGCAAACAAATTTATTTCTCAAAATATTTATTTTTTTGGAATTTAATTTCTAGAATTTGTTTTTTTTTTTAATTTTATATTTTTTTATAGTTTTTCTGCGTTTTGCAATTTTTTGTATTGTTTATTATTTTTTATAATTTATGAATTAAATTTCGTTTTAACAAGTTTTTTTGCATTTATTTTTTTCTGATCTTAATATATTTTTTTAAAATTTTCATATTTTTATTTTTTTTGTATTTCAATGTATATTTCAATGTATAATTGTTTATAGAGAATAATTCTAAATTACTTTGTTATATCTAACATTTGGGAAATGATCAAGTGAGGTCCCAGTTTGAGGACCCTGAATGAGGACCATTTTTTTAAAATAGTAAAAAAAATATTTTTGGGTTGATTTTTTTTTTATGATTTTTAAACATTTCAATAGGACCATAAAAAATAATCAGTTGAAATTGAATTATTTTGCTATTTTAAAAAAATCGGTCAAACTTTATCAGTTTTTAAGTTGTTAAAAACTGACAAAACTCTAACATTTATATCACCAAATAAGAAGATCTTTAAACACATACCCTAACCGAAAATGTGGAGCAACGGTGGCCTAAGAAACTACACAGCATAGTGCCATTTATTCCAAATATGTATTACTGTTAAATTAGTGAATTCACATATAAACCATACAATTCACATTTGTATACATAAAATGGGTTCATTTGGTAACCAGTGTTTCCCTTTAACTTTATCTTTAAAAAAATTGAGCTTTATTTTTATTTAAAAAAATGGACTTTATTTTTTGAATAAACCCATATTATTTGGACGTAAAATTTTAAGGGTTTTTTAATTTTCATAATAATATGTTTTTTTATTTTCCATAATTTTATGATTTTCTAAAATATTCAAAATGTTATAAATTATCTCAAAATTAGCAAAAGGGGCATTTAATTTCCTCTAAATCAGTTGTCAAATGTTTCTCTTTCTTTCTAATTGCTTCCGTGAGAAATGACTCCAAAAGATTAATACTTCATCCCTCTCAAATTAAGAGTTCAAGTTGTCTCAAATTATGTATCTATTTTCTTTTTTTGACAAAATCAACAAATTAAATTCTACGATGATAAATAGGAATTATTCTTAGTTATTGATTTGGTGTATACATAATTTATACACAATAAAGACATAGACTATTAATTTAAAACGAATGAATTATAAAAAAAATAATAACAAATAAAAATAAATATACACCAAATCACAAATAATAAGCTATGTTACCTTTTAGACTACAATTAGTAATTTGCTCCAATTGCCTAATCAAATATGACTTGTGTATATTGTTTATGCATTAAGAATTCTTGGATTTAAGTACAACTATAAGAATTGCACGGACCCCAAAGTCCCCGTCATAGCTTTTACCAGAGTTGGACCATTTACAAATGTTTGGGAACAAAAAGTTAAGAGCAGGTGGGCCCAAATTCGAGGTTGGCAATTTCCATTTATGGATTGGCTCCCACATTTTTCATTTTTGTGGTGAAAAATAACTTGGTTGTACGAGGCATTTTGGGCCTTTGATTCATAGCTTAAAAATTGACATGCAACTTGATAATTTATTATAGCATTTTCCCAACGTTTCTCATGCATTCTTTCTTTCGTGGGAGTAAAGGTATTCAAGAATTACAGAAAAATGGTTTAAAATTATGTGGCATTGAACTAAATATTGCATTGTGATTATAAAAATATGATCTCCGTGTAAGATTTACGGCTATAAATGTGAGGAAATTATTAAATAAATCTTTAATTTATATCCTTTCCCGAAATATGATTTTTATTAATTCGTTTTTAATAAAGAATTCATGTTATATACTGTATAAATGGTTCGTATTTCACACGAAATAAAGAATAAAAATGAGTTAAAATTTCACTTAATTCCAACTTCGATGGACAGTTGAGATTAATTGTCCTTTGGAATTCAGACCCTATCTCCACCTATAAATAAATGCATTTCGTCCATTAGAAATCATTCAAATTAAAACACATACCTAAAGGTTTATAGGCAAGGAGAGGGAGAAGTCAAATTCTTCCTTAAGGATTTGCTATGGGGATGACTCCGACGACACTCGACGACGTTCAACAATGGGACTGAATCCATGACGTCGAAAGGAAGTAAATAAAATTACTGTTTTCATATGTCTATTGACGTGATTATCATATTGTTCAAAGATCTTAGGAATCATGTATAAAATATAATTTACATGTGGTATCAGAGCTTAAGTTAAGAACATATGATTTTCCATTAAAATAGATTGTGATGTTGTTGCTTATTGTTGTATAATAACAGTTTCTTCTTAAACTGTATTTTTTTCATGAAAACTGTAACAGTTATGTATCAAGTTTCTTCCTAATTTTTTTTTGAAAGTATAACAATTTTTTTCATAATTGTTAACACAATTTCTGTATTATGATAAAATAATTCCTGTATTGTAACAGTTAATTTTCCTATAACTGTTAATAAAATGCTGAAAATGATATGTTTTTCATGATTATTAAAACAGTTTATATTATATGTTTCTTCATAATTCGTTGAAACAATATTGATTACTTTTCTGTTTTTCATAATTATTAAGAGAGTATCCTAAATTATGTCTTTTCGAATTCCATCGGACGAGACTTGGCCACTTGCTAAAAATTATGTCTATTAGAATTCTTATGACTATTAGTCTTCTTATTCATGTCTCCTAGAATTCATTCGATTATTACAATTCACGTCCCTTAGAATTCATTCATTTATGTTACCATGTCTTTTAGAATTCTTATAGTTATGCCTTTTGAAATTCTAAAAAATTATATGCTTTTTAGATATTATGATTTTTAAATTCTTGAAAATTATGACTCTAAGCTTTTGTAATTCTTGACTTATCATATCCTAGATTATACAATTTTGCTTTTCAAAAAATTATAAACTATGTAATTCTATGTCTTTTGGAATTTTATAATAAAACATGCATAAGTATTCATATTAATTTATTAAATGAATGGAACTGCATTATTAAAGTTCGGTATCCCCACAGTGATACTTATAATTACTCATTCCATATTAGCCCTTTATTACCATTATAATGTTTAAATCTGTTTATTTAACATATATCATTTAGTTGTCCACAGGCATACTATAATCATATGTTGAATCAACAATTAAGAAGTGTTTATACATGTGTCAACCAAGGATATCCACAAATATCTTATTAAAATTAAATAGATACATCACTCAATTATGTATGTTGAATATTACAACCATTAATGGTATTAAGTTAAATTTGTGATGGCTACCCACAGGAGCATCTTATTTTCATGTCGTAAAATATTCAAATCTTAGTATGCGTTAATTAAAGTTTTAAATCCTTTCTTAATGGAGACTTACAAGAGGAAGTCTATATGCGTCAACCTGAAGGCTTAAGAAATCAATATATGGACTAAAACAAGCTTCGAGGCAATGGTATCTAAAGTTTGATGAAATCATTACGAACTTCAATTTCAAAGAAAACATAATTGATCCATGTATACACCTCAAGATCAGTTGGAGTAAATTCATATTTTGGTACTGTATGTTGATGACATATTAATATTCTTCTCCAAGCATGATAAGATATCTAAGGAATCCAAACACATGGATCTTAAACATCTCTCACTGAAACAAGATGTTAGAAGATAAAAGTTATCATTGAATACACAGGCACAAATCTCATGGTTGCAGATAATTTTACGAAAGGACTACCTCCAAAGACATTTCAGAGACATACTGAAAGCATGGGTCTTGAAAATAGTTCCTAGTTATTTCTTTTCTGCAATTTATTATTATGCTTGTATTTGGCATTTATTGAATTCTTAATAAGACTTCTACATCCATTTTATTCTGTTTTTCATTATGTACACATTATTTTTGGATAAATTATAACAGAAAATTGTCTTTTACAAGACATTATGGGACCATTAAGTAAACTCCTAATTATTGCCTAGTTAAGAAGGTTGTCAATGATGTCGTACACGGAAGGGATCATGTTGAATAATGATATACGACCGCCATGACTCCCATAGACTATTGGACTAACCAAGGCACTTATGAAAACAAATAATTGAAGGATTCAACATATCATGCGCTCCTTATGATTCTCAGTTAAAAAACATTTATGGATTAACCTTTCGACCAAGTGGGAGACTGTGAGGAAATTGTTAAATAAACCTTTGGTTTATTTCCTCCCCCGAAATGTGGTATTTATGAATCCATTTTTAATAAACAATACATGTTATATCCTGTATAAATGGTTCGTATTCTACATGAAATAAATAATAAAAAGGAGTTAAAATTCCACTTAATCTCAACCTTGATGGACGGTTGAGATAAATTGACCTTTGAAACTTAGGCACTTTCTCCACCTATAAATAGATGCATTTTGTCCATTAAAAATCATTCTAATTAAAACATATACCTAAAGGATTATAGGCAAGTAGATAGAAGCCAAATTCTCCCTTAAAGGATTGTTAAGGCGATCACGCCGACAACACTCGACGACGACGTTCAACAGCGGGACTGAATCCATGGCGTCAAAATGAGGTAAATAAAATTACTTTTTTCACATGTGTATTGACGTCATTATCATATTGTTCAAAGATATTAGGAATCATGTATAAAATATAACTTACAACAAATGAAGGACATAGTATACAAATATAAAATTATCCAAAAAAAACTGCATACGGGGAAAATAATATATATTCATTTTTTTATGTGTGTGGTGTGTGCGTGAAAACATATTTTTCTAATATTCTTGATTTATAGGGTGAAAATTCAATTTCTACAATATAAATCTAGGGCCACAGTCACCCTCTTGAAACATTTGTAACACCTCATGTTTTCATGATAATTAATTTGGTAAAATTCTAATTAAATAAATCTCGTGAATAAATTGCTTGAATGTGATATGCATGATTATATGATTCATTTATGCCAAATGTGTATATTCATAGATATATAAACTGCATGTTAATTAAATTATTATTATGTCGCGATTAAGTATGATAAAATGTGTGACTTGGGTAGACATTGTTTGGGCGCATTTCGGAATGATTTGGGAACTGAATTAGGTGTTTTAAACATCTTAAGTTGGATCTGGGGCATAGGTATACCCTTAGAAAAGTTATTGAACCAATTTGGGTAGTACTTCGGGTTGTTTGGAGGCCTAAAATTGAGAGTTTAGGGATAATACGGGATTAAAGGCTTGAATAAGTTAATAAACCAATTTAAACCCTCATTACATCCATATTAAAGTTGCCCTTGTAAGAACAATTTTTCTAGCATTGTTTATAGTATAACTTTAGGCTAATTTGGCGTAGCCCATTACAAATCGTCACGCACCATCAAGACAAACCAAACTCAAGCATCTCCAAGTTTGAAGACTTCTCGACATCCCAATGAAGTATTAAACAATTTAGAGTTTGAATTAATTTACGAAATTATATTTTGGGATGCTTTATTTTTTCAAAAGATAAACAAGAACTTTTTATTTTTGAAAAATATTTTTTGAGTTATTTGTAGGTGGACTTTTAAATTTCGTTCCAGTCATTCATGTGACATCTCCATGTCATTCAAACGACATATTAAGGCCATTCGAAGCCTGTATTCAAATGAGATTCAAACGAAGCTTTCTGTTATGATTTTTTCTACGTCGTTAGAAGCGAGATTAGATGTCGTTCAACGAGATCAACATCTCGTTTGAAGGACTTTGCATTATTGTTTGAATGACTGCCTTAAGTTTTGTATAAATACCTGTTTCATCAGAACATTTAAGACTTTTGCTAACTTCGTTTCTACATAACTTTTGCAAAATTTCTTTAAGTTTTCTGTTGAAAAACACTTGTTTAATTCATAAAAAATTATCCTTGAATATTGTTCTTGTGAATTGTTTAAACCCTCTAAAGTTTTGTATCTTTGCATACACCTTTATTGAAAGGATCTCAATTGCTGACTTGTGATACTTGCGGCAATTCACTGCTGAAGACTGAGGCTGAGGCTAAGGCTAAAGGAGGAAGAGTGAGGTCTTTGTGGTTCTCGAGGGAATCATTATTGTCGACTATGGTCATTATGGTTCTTACGAGAACTATTGTTGTATTTCACTTGTAAGTTGCTATTTGCGAATTATTAGTGGAATAAAAAGTTTTGCCATGTGAGAAATTTTTCTTAAACTTTGATTTTGTTGAATGCTTGAATGATTTATCTATTTTTATCACAATAGATGCATGTTTAGGATAAAAAGATAAAATATGTTTAAAATTGGCTTTCGCAATTACATTTGTGTTGCAATCTTAGTTCGTTATTGCCTTGGATTATTTGCACTATACAAATTGGTATCAGAGTAGTTTGCACTAAGTTATTATGTTTGATCCTTATTTGTAACTTTTTGAGTGGTTGTTTATTCATCTCTCTTTGTGTTTATTTTTTCTCTCGATGGATTCTCCAAGTTTTGACGACTTAAATCGTTTAAATTGAAAGTTTGTAAAAATAATTGAAATTCTTGAAGAAGAAAATTCTCATTTTAAAAATGTTATTGAATATTTGTAAACATTTCAAACTCAAAGAATTATCTATCGTGAGAAGTTTGTTGCTTTATATGATGACTTTAAAACTATCCAAAGAAGAGATTGAGAATAGAGTCCTTATTTTGGATAAAAGAATTAGAGGATGTTAAAAATTCTAGGGTTTGTCCTTGTGCCAATGAGGATAAAAATAATTTGATTGATGATTTTAAGGCACGTGAGAAGACTCTTAGGGAAAATTTTTCTTTCATTGAAGGGGAGCAAGATAACCTTGAAGGAATAATTAAAAATATGAATAAGGAGCCCCTAAAGTTAGAAGAGTCAAATTCTTTGCTTGAGTCTAAAATTTTCAACTTAAAAATGATTTAAAAGGCTCGAGTAGTGTTGATAGTAATGGTAATGGATCGGCGTGTTCTAGTGCTTCCATTGTTAAAGCTAAAACCATAGATTGTTTTAAAGGATCAACCAAAACCAAGGACATTAGAAAAAGGTTAACCCATAGGTAACATTCCTCCCGTTTAAACATGTTCATATTGTGGTAGGAAATGTCACCTTAGGTGTTTTTGTTATGACATTAGAAGAGGTTCTATGAAGTTTAAGGATAGTGTTTAGTCGGTTCCCATAACCCCTCGAGTTAGGTATATACCTGTTTGGGTTAGGAAATCAGTTTTGAAGACGCTAAATGTTTGGTTGGTTGATTCTCACATGCTTTCATATGATGCTTCACATGCTATCTCTTATCATTGATTGATTGCATGATTTTGTTTGTCATACACTAGTTGCGATTCATGATATATGTTTTGCTAGTTTTATGACATGTATACTTTTTGTATTATACTTATATTCTATTAAGTCATATTTGAAAAATACAAAAAGATTTTATTTTGATAAAAATACAAAAAGATTTTTGGTTTTTGTGTATTTTAGTTTTACACATTTGGTGTGGTATATTGGTGTGTTTGAATACAATTCACTATGCAATTTTCATGTGGATAGGATATTTGGTTATTACTTTGGATACTTAGATAGTTCTTAACCATGTTTGTAGAGTTGTTAAGAACTTGATTTGATTTATGGATTCGACTTTGTATATGCCTCCACACACACATACACACGCTTATTGGATTTTGACTTCATAATGTATATTTGAGTTTGGTGAGATGCTCTCCTATCAATTTTGTCATCTACATATTTATATGATTATGGATATTTGTGCATGTAAGAGATGTTTCCTTAAGAGTTTGTTTAATATTAAAAAAATATGAGTGTACATGGGAAAGGGCTACGAGAGGAAAGTGAACTCGTCGTGAAAGCCACCATTTGAAAAGAGCCTAAGAACAAATTAAGGCAATAAAAAGAAAACATGCCAAAAAGGGGCCAAATAGTTTAGTTTGATATAATCATTCAAAAGAAAAGAAAATAATAGAAAAATATGATCATGTTTATGTTTGAGGGTGTTTGGCTGGAAATATCAACGGGTTTGTACAATGTTCCCTAGTTATGCTTATTTTGTCATGACACTATTGAGTGTTTGGATTATAATTATTTTGTTACTAGTTCACACCCATTCATTCCATCCCACATGTTTGGACATGTCGATACTATGCTAGTGTGTAATGCTTATGTATTTTGTGTCTTGTTTTGGGGTTGATTATACTATATATAATATGTATTGTATGATATTTTTGTAAATTTCATTTTTTTGAAAAAAATTAAAATTTTTCAAAAATAGTGGGTTGTGTTTGCCTTTGAGATGATCATTACACATGCTTAATTTATATCATTTTGTGATGATATCTTATCTCCTACGTGATACTTCGTATTTCATGATCGTTTGTTTGTTTCTACTTCTTTGTCTATTTCGAATAAAAACAAATAGGGGGAGCAAATTAAAAATGAGTTTGACTTATAGGGGAGAATTAATTGATTTTATTCATGAGTTTTATTTTGTTTCAAATTTGATGTGTCGCGAGGCTATATGTTTTTGTCTCATGTGTGTAGGTATTAAAAGAGAAATTCTAAGACACACAAATGAAGACAGATTTTGCAAAAAGGGAAGAAGAAGAAGTTTGAAGACAAAGAGACTTATGTCGTTCCGTTCTAGGGTTGGGAAGGGTATTAGTATTCTTGTCATATGATATTTTGATTTTAATTTGGTGTTCGTTCATGTTTGTTTATTTTGTACCGAAATAGACAAAAGGGGAGATTCGTAAGAATAATTTTTTTAGCATTGCTCATAGCATAGCTTTAGGCTAGTTTAGCGTATCTCGTTACAAATCGTCACGCACCGTCAAGATGAGCTGAACTCAAGCATCTCCAAGTTTAAATACTTCTCGACATCCCCATGAGGTATTAAACAATTTAGAGTTTGAATTAATTTACGGAATTATATTATGAGATGTTTTATTTTTTCAAAAGACGAAGTGGAACTTTTTATTTTCGAAAAATATTTTCTGAGTTATATGTAGGCAGACATTTAAATTTCGTTTCAGTTGTTCAAACGACATCTCCATGTCGTTCAAATGACATATCAAGGTCATTCGAAGCCTGTGTTTAAACGAGCTCCAAACGCAGCTTTTTGTTTTGATTTTTGCTAAGTCGTTAGAAGCGAGATCAGATATCATTTGAATGATACGCCACCTTAAGTTTTGTATAAATACTTGTTTCGTGATCTGTAGGTCCCTGTATTTAAATATCAACAAAAACTTTTGCTTGAGCGGAATTAAGTTAAGTATGAATACAAACTAATTTGCTTTTTTGAAAAACTCTTTTCAATTTTATCAAACCACGCGAAATTGTGACACAAATTAACTGGACCAAATTTTATCTTGTTTAACCCTAATCATGCAACTAGTGATTAAAAAAAGTAATATAAAGTAAATAAATACTCACAACGCCGAAGAACGACGAAAAACCCAATCTGAAAAAAATCTCGGACGACCCAGGCCAGACAATCACTATGACAATGGTTTTACAAACTCAGACGGTAGTCTTGTACAACGACTTGATCCACCCATGAGACTTGTCGCTCCTCTGACCTTCTACCAATCTTCACAGTGCCCACGCGAAAAGTAATCTTCTTCCACGATGCTCGCCAATAGCAGTCACCTCTACGAATGCCTCGGTATCCATCGATACAGCCTTGTATTGTCTACGATGTTGAACACGAAAGTAACCTTGTTCGTTTACCCACCACAAAACCAGCAATGTTCAAGTGTTGAACAAACCCAACTTGGTGCAACAAAGATCACATAAACATATGGTAATGATAACTCAGATCTTTGTAAAACTCTAAGGATGTTTTATTGTGAAAACACCTAGAAAACATTGTCCTGAAACCTCTCTGTATGGTAAACTATTTTTTATACTGCACACACTTCGAAAAAACTAAAATAGCCTATTTATAAATATTTTAAGGTGGTAGAATCTCTCATTCGAGCGAGATACCACATCGTTCTAAGGACAATAACTCTCGTTCGAACGACATCATTTTTCGTGTGAACGATAGTGCCTTGTTTAGAGTCCAAACAAACTTAATTTCTAATCGAACCTTATCAGTTCTTAAATGAAGTGTAAACAAGTAAAACACTTTTAAAACATTAAAAATATTTTCTTTTGAAAAAAGAACATCCTTATTTTTGTAAAATAAAATTCCGAGTTTCATTAACATTATGCATTCAAACCTCAGTGATCTCGAAATGTAATTTAACTTTGAAGATGATACATTTTGCACCAATTAAACTTTGACATAATTAATTTCTTGAAGCTTTGTCGCAATGTGTTCAATTAATCTTTAACACGTCATAGTCTTTGAGTGGACCGCAAGAAGAAAAATCCACCTATGACTCAAACGTGTTTTGTTCTGAGAATAAGTCAAAACTATACATGGAGTCAATTGGGAATTTTATCCTGACTTGATCAGAACATTTAAGACTTTTTCTAACTCCATTTTTGCATAACTTTTGCGAAAGTTCTTCAAGTTTTTGTTGAAAAACACTTGTTTAATTCACAACAAAATATCCTTGAATATTATTCTTGTGAATTAATTAAACCCTAGAAATTTTTGCATCTTTGCATACACCTTTGTGGAGAGGATCTCCATTACTGACTTGTGATACCTATAGGGATTCACTGCTGAAGACTGAGGCTAAGGCTAAAGGAGGAAGATTAATATCTTTCTGGTTCTCGAGGGAATCATTATTGTCGACTGCGATCATTGTGGTTCTTGCGAAATCATTGTTGTATTTCACTTGTAAGTTTACAAGTTACGATTTGCGAATTATTAGTGAAATAAAAGGCTTTGTCCTGTAGGGATTTTTTTTCTTAAACTTGGCTTTTGTTGAATGGTTGAATGATTTATCTGTTTTATCAAAATAGATGCATGTGTTAGGATGAAAAGATAAAATCTATTTAAAGTTGGCTTCCACATTTACAATTGGTGTTGCAATCTTAGTTTGTTACCACCTTAGATTATTTGCATTGTACAGACCTAGCATCCCCACACCCTTTGGAGAAGTTACAAAGGCTCGAGAGAAAAGGAAGAACAAGAATCCAAGAGTGGAGGCTCAAATCATCGGTTTAAGGTAATAATGTTCTTTCTAAATTAATTGTAATTTGTTTCTTAATTAATTTGCACATTTTCTCAAAATAATTATGGGTTAAAAGTTTATTTGATGAACGAGAACACTTGGAATGAACTCTAGGACTGTTTAGAACAAATATGGAAATAACTGAGTGTTAAGAATCAAACATTTTAATGACAAACCCGGAATTTATGTCATTTTTTTAGGAAATTGAATATTATAATCCATGTGGTAGGATTGTTATTTTCAGAGGATTAAAAATTATGTGTTGATTCCTTAATCTGAAAATGTTTAGATAAAAATTATGATTTTAAACTGGGTTAGATAACTCTCGTGTTTAGATCCGAATTCCTAAAATCTTGGGGAGTGATCTTACATAGATTTTTTAGATAGCCATATACTTTTGTTTTCTTGATCATGATGGAACTATAATTCTTGAACTAGAAGTGGATAAAATATTAGAAAATAAATTAGGGTTTTGAGGATGAAACGTTTACAGGAAAACATAACAGTTCTAGGATTCTGCTAGAAATCGAATTGATTCGGCCTTCAAGATGAGTCGATTCATCCCAGGGAGAATCGATTCAGTTCGAAATGTGAATCAATTCGACTCCAGGGCTTGGGTTAGGGTTGGACCGTGGAAACGTTCTGGGGATTTTTATGAACTCAAGAGAGTATGTTGGAGGCTATCCAAGTGAGTGCATATTTAAGTAAAAAAAGTCTTGTGTCTCTATTCATTATTGAGGAATTTATAATTCACTCGAGTGTTAATTCTGAAGATAAGGGCGTTATATGGAGATTGATGAAACCCAACGAGAGGGTAATTATGGGGATAATTACCTATACATATGATGTGCTACAACTATGCATTTATTATTTGTGTGAGCATACTCGTGTTCGTGGATGACCTATCGGTTGGGTTGCGTATGTCTTTGAAACCAAAGCACGTGTCGGTACAGGTGGGCTAGGCGTTGTGTAGGTGGTTATTTTAGGTCCTGGCACTACTTTCAATGAGGTAAGTTCAATAGACGGAATCCATTATCATCATAGGGGGTATGAACCTTGCTATGGTGTACTGCATAGGGGTATTGCCCCGCTTATGTGTTCTTTGTTTACATCCGTTTAGTGAGGGACTCCTCCGGACATACCGATAGAGCACGAGCTGGACACCGAAGGTAGATGCCTTCGCGTGCCGTATATATGTAAGGGCATATATAATTATGTAAATTAATTGAGAATAAATCCATTTAGTCTAATAATGTAGATAACTGTTAATGAACACAATGCTACGTAAAATACATAATGTAATAATATAATACTTCTTGGGGGTAGTATTGTGGGGTTTATTCGTGGGACTAGAGTCATATGTGTATATGCTTAGTTCCCATTTATTAGTTATGTTAGATGCCTTTATATTATCATGATAGTATAGATATCGGACTTCATCTTTGGCGTATTATGTCTGGACAACCTTTACATGAAAAATGGGGGTTGCTACATATGGTATCAAAGCATCCAGATTCTAGCATCCTTAGGATATGTGTTTAGCTCATTACGTTTTGCGCTGTGTTCCTTTCATATGTAGAGCCTGTGATTAAGCATCATTGTACTATTTACGATCTGTTACTCATACATTTTATTTGTTTATAGATGAAAAATAATAGACACGGTAGACCACGACGTGGTACCACCGAGGATACAAAGGATAGAGCTTAGCATGAGTCATAGCCATAACCACCACCATCCCCACCTGTGGTTACTCTAGTAGATATTGCCACTATAGTGATGTAATAAATCCCTACGGTAATGGCCTCTATGCTACAACACTTCCATCCATAGCAGTAACCACCACCACCACCACCACCACCGTAGTAGATGGTGCTACCCATCCTGGCACAGTGCTCAGTTTGGGAGAGAGCTAGAGAGGCCTTCACTAAAGGCCACCCTCCAGAGTTTGCTGACAGTCCAGATATCTTGGTGGCCAGTCTATGAAATAAATACATTCAGAGACATTTAAGGATGGTTGAGTTCATGACAGTGAAGAAATTGATGTTAGCTTGGTTTCGACTAGTATGAGCATCCTTACAGTGGTGGGAGTCTGTCACGACATTAGAGGAGCGGGACCGATTGACTATTGATGTGTTCTGGGTTAAGTTTGAGGGAAATTATTTCCCACCTTGCATGAAATTAGAGATGAGGAGGAAGTTTATGGACCTTAAGAAAGAGGGTCGTACTATAGCAAAGTATGATGAGGAGCTTATCGTATTTTCCTTATTTGCTGAAGATGAGGTAAATAATGAAGAAAGTATAATGAAGAAGCTTGTGCCAGGGATAACTTGTAACATCAAGAAATCATTGTTGTGGAATTTGACTTTTACCACCTACACTCAAATGATGAATGCCATTTTACTGCACTTTTAGGATCACATGTCGTTTCAGAAAAGTAAGGGGGGAAATAGATCCAGTTCATAGACGTCGAGCCAACAAGGCAAGACGAGTGGGAACGATAATTAGAGGGAAAAAATTTAAGGGGTACAAAGAAGGTGATTAGTGTAAGAGGCACAAAGTTTTTGATGATCAAAATAAGCAAGGTCAGCAGGATTAGGGCCAGCAGCAGAACGACCATAAGGCTCGGTGACAGCAGGATCGAGGCCAGCAAGCCTAATAACTAGATAGGCGTCAGTTTTCGTGAAATTGCTAAGTTTATCTAGAGAAGGGGAACCTAGCTAGGTGGTGCCCTTAGGGTAATCAGGGTCTATAAGAGCAGGGAAGATAGCATGGGTATTAGGCACCACCGGGGTAGCATCAGTAGTTGCCAACCTCGCCAGGGATTGTAGTGCCATCACTACAAGCTCCAGTCGCCCCACCTCAGGGGAAACATCTATAGTTACAGTATAGAATTGTGTACCATGTCTCACTTGGAGAGGGACTAACACTAGGACAAGCATTAGAGGGTATGTTCCCTATTTTTGGGCATGTAAGGCGCATTTTATTTGACAGTGGTGCACTATATTCATTTGTTAGTACTAGTTTTACTCATGCATCGGAGATGATAAATTTTTCATATGACATAGTTCTTTACATTGATTCACCCATGGGTAGAGGGGCACCTATAAGTTCAGTGTGTAGATCTATATGGATTGATATTAGACAATTCTTGTGTTAGATATATCCGAGCATGATGTTATCCTAGGGATGGATTGGCTAGCTAATTATAGGGCTTGTGTTGATTGTTATGGGAGGTCCATCGTCTTTTCCATTCCAGGGCAAGATACGTACTTGGTTATGATTCTTCACCCGGAGGGAGGGTCGAGCACGCATTTGTATTACTTTGAGAATGAGACTTATGAGGAGGTTGTTGTCTCGCTAGACTCCATTATGATTATTAGGGAGTTTTTCAAATGTATATACCGAGATAGAAGATCAAGTTTGTGGTTGACTTGATTTTGAGTATGAGACCACATGACTCCTTTAGAGATGATAGGGCTTGGAGATCAAATTCAGAAGCTACTGGGTCAGGGATTATTCAGAGGAGTACTTAACCTTGGGGTGCTCCCATTCTATTCATTAAGAAGAAGGATGGATCACTGAGACTTTGCATCGATTACAAGGAGTTGATTAAGGTCACTATACGGAGTAAGTATTTGTTGCCTCGTATTAATGATCTGTTTAACTAGTTGAGGGGTGCATCTTATTTTTCTAAAATTGTTTTGAGATCGGAGTACTATCAATTGAGGATTCAGGAGAAGGATGTTCCAAAGAAAACATTTTTTATGAGATATGGATCGTATCAGTTCTTGGTTATGCCTTTTGCCCTAACCAACGCACTGGTATTATTTATGGACCTGATGAATAGCGTGTTCAGGGAATTTTTAGATTAGTTTGTAATCATGATCATAAATGACGTATTGATTTATTCTCGAAATGCATATGAGCACACACAACACTTGCGAATAGTCTTACAGACATTACGATACTATAAAATATATGTCAAGTTCGAGAAATATGGATTTTGGTTGAGGAAGGTTCAATTCTTGGACCACCACATTGTATCGAAGAGAGGGATATCAGTGGATCCAAGAAATGTTTCAATAGTGATGGATTGGGGATAGCCCACTACACCTACGGAGGTGGGATTATTTCTGGAATTGACAGGGTATGACTTTTAATTCATTCAGGGTTTCTTAAAAATAGACGGACCTCTAACAAAATTGATGCGAAAGGATGTACCTTTTTTGGGATAATGCGTGTCAGTAGGATTTTGACGAGATGAAGGTCAGGCTAACTTTGGCTCCGGTACTTGCTTTGCCTCATGGAGGGATTGACTATAAGGAATTTATGAATGCATCCTTGCGAGGACGTGGAGGGGTATTGATACAAGAGGAGAGACCGATAACTTATGCTTCTAAAAATTTTAAGCCTTATGAAGGGAATTACCCCACCGATGATTTAGAGTTAGATGTCATGGTGTTTGAATTATGTATTTGGAAGAATTATCTCTTGGGGAGAAATTTACTTTGTTCACAGACCACAAAAGCCTACAGTACTTGTTCACGGAGTGGGAGTTGAACATGAGGCAATGGCGATGGCATGAATTTATAAAAGACTATTAGTTTGATATCCAATATCATCTAGTGAAGGAAAATTTAGTGGCAGATGACTTGAGCCATAAGATGACGATTGAGTTATGAGCAGTGTAAAAGGCGAAGTGGGGTTCTCTTTATACTGATGATGAGTTGTCACATGCTTTTATGGCAATTCTTACCATCACACCCGAGATCATCAGGGGATCGTCTTTGCCAAGAGAAGGTCAGTCTGCTATTACCAGAGGGGGCATAAAACTATTAGATTAGTTCAGATGGGGGATTGAAATTACACGACAGGTTGGTAGTCCCAGAGGGTGAGGAGTTATGGCAAGTGGTTATGACGAAAGCACATGGGTCACGATTTTTGGTACATATCAGTGGGGATAAGATGCACTAGAACATGAGGTGACAATATTAGTGGGCAGGTATGAAGGACATATCCATTTTTTTATTCAAGTGTGCAACATGGTAATTGGTGAATGTGGACCACCAGTTACCAACGATTGTTCTACATCCTCTTGAGATTCTGATATGGAAATGAGAGAGCATTTCCATGACTTTATTACAGGGTTACCTACATCACAGCGGGGACATAATTCTATATGGGTGATCATTGACCATTTGACAAAGGTGGATCACTTCTTTCCATTTCGGACAGACTATACTTCAAACCAGTATGCTAAGCTTTTTCTTATTGAGATTTTGAAGTTTTATGGTGTACTACTCAATATTGTGTCCGATAGGGACAAAACATTTATGTCCCACTTTTGGAGGAGTTTTCAGTAGGCATTGGGGGTGGAACTGAGGTTGAGTACCTCCTATCACCCACATATGTATGGTTAGATAAAGGGGGTAAATTTGATGTTGGAGGGCATATTGTGGATGTGTATCTTGGATTTTAAAGGTAGGCAGGAGCAATACTTACCATTGGTAGAGTTTTCTTACAATAATAGTTACTAGTTTACTATCGGGATGTCACCTTTCGAGGCCTTATACAAGAGGCTATATCATTTACCCTAGTATTGATTGAAAGTGAAGGAGAACAAGCTTCTCGGATTGGAGTTCATCCATGATACTTTAGAGAAGGTGGAGATGATTCAGTCTAGGATTAGGATTGCCTAGGATATACATAAGAGTTATGTTGATATAGACATGATGCACTTCGAGTTTGAGGTTGGTAATCAGGTGCTAGTTAAGGTGTCTCCCATGAAGGGACTAATGTGATTTGGAAAGAAAGGGAAGTTAGATCCCCGGTATGCGGGACCATTCACTATCATGGAGAGGATTGGACTAGTGGAGTATCAATTAGCATTATTAGATCATTTGCAGAGGATGCATGATGTTTTTCAAATTTTGGCATTACGAAGATTTCTTAGAGACGAGGTATCTTGTCAGCACATAGATCTTGGTGAGATAGAGCTTCAATCCGACGCGAGTTAGGAGGAGAGACCTCCAGCTATTATGAACTGTAAGAAGCGTAGACTTCATTCCAAGGTTGTTCCTTTAGTACCCGTGCAGTGGGGACACCACAATGAGGATGAATCGATATGGAGAGATAGGATAACATACGATAGAAGTATCCTTAATTCTTTGAGCTATGTGTAATACCCCATATTTTTATGGCTTTTATTATAGGGATCTTATTAAATTTAATTGAGATAAATTAATTTAATATTAATCCGAATTTTGTAATAAATATTTACTAGCGTGATGAGAGTTAGTAATTATTTGATGGAAATTACTTAATGAGTAAAGTAAAACACATAATTGGGTTTATTAAAAATTATCGTGAGTGAATAACACGACAATTATTTAATTTAAGTCGGGACATGATTATGTCGTGTCGGGGCTAAATTAATGGAATATAAAGTAATTAAATTATAAGTAGCTCGTATGGTCATTTGGAGTGTGCAAACGTGTCCGGAAGGGTCGAGATAGTAAAAAAATGTACCCGAGGGTTTAGTTTGGGTCTCGGGATGCTTTTAGGCCTAATCGGTTACCCGAGAAGGTATTTCAGTAATTTTCCTTTTTAAGGCTTAATTATGGATGAAAATTGAACGGGTATATCTGATGGGAGTTAGAGTCCTAGAGGTTTAGAAATGGTAGAGTTGCAAAGAGACTAAGGAAGAGAGAAGAGAAAGGACTCCAAAGGGGAGAACCACCCTACCTACACCACCTTTGCTAAATTTCACCACGAATGCGTACATCGAGGAACGAGGAGGGCAATCAGACCCATCAACACCAACGAATAAGACCTTCATATATAAGTATTCTAACTTGCTGTTATTTGGTTGATATCACATCCATGCTAGTGTAGGAATTAAATATTTTAAAATATATTGTTGTTTGGGAGATTAATATCACTATTTGGAGTAAAAACCATGTTAGGATGAATATATGGTTATATATTGTATATTAATCATGAAATTTGATGACAGTAGAGATAATAATCTAGAAATCAAAGGAATTTTTGAGAAAAGTAGATAAACTAGGGTTTGAGGTCAATCTCTCGAATTAACCTATTTGATGATGACTCTTGATGAATTAATGTAAACTTTACATTAGAAATCATTTATAATCATTTATATAATGATCCTTATATTTAGTTGGGAGTTTGGGACTCTTAATTGTTATTTGGTGAAGTTTTATGTAGGAAACCCGAAGGTGGGAATTGCAGAATCTGGGCAAGAACTGTTCGATCGATCGATCGACTCAAGAAAGTCGATCGATCGACCCCTTATCATCGATTGATCGACCCCCCCTGGAAATTGTTTAAATTTTCCCCTTTTTAGTTAATTCGATTAAAATGCGTAGGAGCCCTTGGATGTAATTTAAAGATCATAATGGGTCATGGGAAGGATCAGTAGGGTCTAAGTAAGTTCCAAAAAATGTAATTTTATACGAGATGTAATCGTGGTATAACAGGGGCATAAAATTGGATAGAAATCGTGCGTACGTAAAGTGAGGCATTGGGAGACTATAAAGAGACTTAGACTAGTATGTTAGTGAGGGTACACCTACTGAATTTACATCTAGTAAAAGAAAACACTTTGAGGGACGAGAAGTATTTATGAAATGACGACAATTGAGAATTAAAATAAATGGGTTAATTATACTTAGGACTTAGGCGATTTGTTCCACGTATGAATATAATATTATTATGGGTCTTGGGCATACATAAAAGAACAATGGGAAAGTGTATATACATAACCAAGTGCATGTGTATATATATATATTATGATATTTATCTGTGTATAATCATACCCACACTACTTGATATCACAAAGGTTTTTGCACTGGGACAGTCTTATCTCGATGGGATCTTTATGGGGGATATTGACTCGTACCCTAGAACATAGGATTCCTTGGTATAGGATATCAGAGAATGATAGTCTGATGATCCCAATAGATGTGAGGGTATGTGCTGACCTCTTAGTGACTTGGAACTATGCTTTGCCTCCATTATGTGTGTATTGTGTTAATACAGTTCGAGAGTGATTCCGAACTAGTATTTCCCTTTTTTTGTTCGAGAGGTACGGGGGCTTGATAGCAGAGTATGCCAGCACCATAGATTTTATGTGGGGTGTTGATTAGTATATATATTGTATGAGTAATTTATATGTATACTTGTACCTGGAATTCTTCTACTGTGCGTAAGTAGATAAATATTGAATAAACGCTTCTCATTACAGTAAGTGCTTGAAACTTCCCAACAGTATTGAGAAATACATAATGGACTTAAATGATCCTTAAGAAGATGGTATCTTAAATAAATCATAGACGTACTACTCGTGAATCAAAATTTATGGGAGGAGAATTGGGGTAGATTTATGAGTCAATATAGTAGTACGATAGGCGTGCACACTAGATGAGAGGTAAGAATTTTCAAGAGAGTGTCGCTTACTAACGTGTGCGTCGTATCAATTGGTAAGCATTTTAAATACTTGCTAAACTATTTTTAAAGTTGTTTTACACTCGGGCTTTAACCCATTTCTTGTCATTTTTCCTTTTCTTGTATATATATATATTACTGGTGCCCAGCCACAGGGGTGTCAGGCGTAAATCCATTGGATTGGACATGCTGCTGCTTGTGTGGGAGTTGCAGGTCATTGCAGTAGACGATTCTTCCTTTGACTTCACAACTTATGATTTAGTTATCTTTAGTTAGGGCATGTGTCGCCCATTTCCAGACTTCTGTTTAGACTTGAGAGATATTTCCTACTTTTCTATTATTTTAGTATTTTGTTTTATTTGGGATTGTTTTATCCATTACGTTGACGGTAGTTGTGGATATTTATTTGAATTGAGTAATCTAGTTGGCATAACTCATTTAAATGGTTTGTTTTATTTGTCATTAGTAGTATTTATAAACTGGTGTATACACATAAGATCTTTACAATGGAATTTAAATTAAACAAAATTAAATGTTTTGACACTTAGCTTAATTATTTACGAGGGTTTTAATAAAGAAAATTGTTTTACGACAGTGATGCTAAGAATGAACCAACCGGGCACTTTGAATTAATTTAACAAAGGACTGATCACCCGACATTTAATTAGGCGGGGTGTCTCAGGTGGTATCAGAGCATCAGGTTCTAGTGTCCTTTAGGATCTGTACGACTCATTATGCTTCCATCTTAGCGTCTTTGATGTAGAGCCCTATTTTTAGGACTGTTGTATTATTGCATTTAAGATTACGTATCCATCTATTTGAGATTGATAATAAACTATAGACTAATAAACTTTCTTCTCGTTCAGATGCCTCTGAGGCGAGCACCCCGAGACCGGAATGCCCAGCCCGAGCAGCCATCAGCTCCAGCTAAGGGAATGATGAATGCAACTGAAGTCACCACCATATTTGCTCAGGCGGTGAATGCAGCGTTAGTGGGACCCACCCTGGGAGAGGGTTAGGGATGACTTTCATAAGGCACATCCCTCGAAATTCTCGGGTAGTTCCGATATTGTCATCGCCAGCCAACGGAAGAAAGACATCTAGAGGAATCTGCGCATTTATGAGTTCACTGACATTTAAAGACAGTTACTGGCTTCCTTCAATCTAGTAGGGGCCTCTTTGCAGTGGTGGGAGTCCACTACCACCTTGGAGGAAAGGGATAACCTGTCGATTCAAACTTTTTGGGTGTGATTTGACCTTAAATATTTTCCATCCGTCGTGCAAACTAAGATGAGGCGGAGATTACTAAATCATAACCATGAGAGTATGACGGTTGCACAGTATGAGGAGGATTTCACAAGAATTCTCACTATAGTGCCGAATAAGGCACCCATCGAAGAGAAGAAAATCTTGTTGTTCTTGGATGGATTGGCCTGGAAGATTCGTCAGCATCTTATAGGTAATCTGTCTTTGAGTACCTACACTAATGTAATCAACCCTGCTTTGTTTCATTAACAGGATCACCGCTTCCATTAGCAGGGAAGCAAGCGAGTAGGGGAGTCCTGCCAATAGGGTCGGACTGGAGGTAGTGGTGCCAGCGAGGCACCAACAGCTCAGGGGCAGATCCGCCATAGTGAGCAAAGTTCCCATCAAGAGGACCCTGCGAAGAGATTTCGATTCGGTGATTCCAGGCAAGGATATGGGGGCTTTAGATAGGGCCATCAGGGACAGTCCAGTCAGCATGGTCAGTAGGGCCAACATCGTCAGCAACAGGGTCATCAGGACCAATAACATTTTCAGCGGTGCCAGTGGCCGGGTGGTAATGACCATGAGGGCCGAGGTCAATAGAGACAGAGGGGAGGACACTTCAGGGGCAAGTAATTTGGATATGGAAAGAATGGCTATAGGCGCTATGATTGCCTAGAGGGAGATGGGCTCCCACAGCAGCAGGGTGCCTGTCATGAGCCGTAGAGGCCTCTCTTCTCAGCTATCCTCCCATCACCAGCTCAAATGCTAGCCCTACTAGCTATTCCAGCAGCCCCCGTTTAGCAGAGGAAATTTCAATATGTACATGTCTATAACGTCCACCAGCCAACAACATCACAGGCTCCACCTGGGATTGAGGGTACGTTTCCTATCCATGGTAGTATGGGGCGTGTTTTATTTGATATTGGGGCATCACACTATTTTATAGCCCCTGGATTTGCATGGGCCACGAGATTATTAGGCACAACAGAGAGTACAGTGACCTGTGTAGACTCACCATTGGGTAATGGGTCTTTGATTTTCTTTATATGTCGGGGAGTAGGTATAGAGACTGGTAGCTTGATTCTACCTGCAGATATTCTAGTTTTATATATGCATGAGCATGATGCCATTATTGGCATGAATTGGATAGTGACTTCTAGGGCCATGATAGATTGCTTTGGTAGGAGTATTATCTTTGACATTCCTAGTCAGGAGATATTTTTTATGGCGATGCCTCACCCTGAGGGAGGATCGTCCACCGTTTTATACTACATAGAGGATAAGACCTCTACGGAGATTGTGATTCCCCTAGATTCGATACCTATTGTTAGTGAGTTTTCTGACGTGTTTCGGGAGATACCTGAACTACCTCCTATACAAGAGATAGATTTTTTTATAGACTTAATGTCGAGAACCCGACCGATAGCCCGTGAACCATACCGTATGGCTCCAACCAAGATAAGGGAGTTCTGGGATCTGATTGAGCAGTTGTTAGGCCAGGGTTTCATTCGTAGGAGCACCTCACCTTGGGGAGCTCCGGTGATGTATATGAAAAAGAGAGATGGTTCATTGATATTGTGCGTGGACTACCGGGAGTTGAATAAGGTCACGATACAGAATAAGAATTTGTTGCCCCAAATTGATGACTTGTTCGACCAGCTAAGGAGAGCTGCCTTCTTTTCAAAGATAGACTTGAGATCGGGATACCATCAGCTACGGATTAGGGAGCAGGATGTATCGAAGACTGCTTTCTTAATGAGATACGGGTCCTATGAGTTCAGAGTCATGTCGTTCAGGCTGACAAATGCTCCAACCATATTCATGGACTTGATGAACCGAGTGTTCAGAGAGTTCTTAGATCAGTTTGTCATCATCTTCATTGATGACATACTGATTTATTTATAGACTGAGGAGGAGCATACCGAGCACTTGAGATGGGTTCTTCAGACTCTACGAGAGCATCAACTATATGCCAAGTATAAGAAGTGCAGATTCTGGTTACGGGAGGTACAGTTTTTGGGGCATGTTGTATCAGAATTGGGGATATCCTTGGACCCGAGCAAAGTGTTGGCAGGGAAGGAGTGAGGACAACCCACAACACTGATAGAGGTGCGTAGTTTCTTAGGGTTAGTCGGATACTATTGGCAGTTCATTTGAGGCTTTAAAAAAATAATGGGCTGTTGACGAATCTGACCCGTAAGGGGGTACCGTATGTATGGGATGATGCTTGTCAATTGGTTTTTAACGACCTGAAGGATAAGTTGACTTCGGCGCCGATTCTTGCTCTACCCAGGCCAGGGGTGGAGTACCTGGTGTATATTGACACTTCTCTACAGGGACTCGGAGGATTACTTTAGCAGGAAAAGTAGGCTATAGCCTATGCCTCCCGTAAGCTTAAGCCTCACGGGAGGAATTACCCCACCCACGATCTGGAGCTAGCAGCGGTCATGTTTGCATTGCGAATTTGGAGGCGTTATTTTCTAGGGGAGAAGTTTCACTTGTTCATAGACTACAAGTCACTGCAATACTTGTTCACTCAGCGAGAGTTGAACACGCGTCAGCGCAGGTGGCTGGAGTTTGTGAAAGACTACCAGTTCAAGATACAATACCATTCGGGGAAGGCTAACATGGTTACTGATGCATTAAGACGTAGGCCGGAAGGTGAGGTAGCAGAAGTATGGAGGGAGAAGTGGAAAAAGTTGGGACACCAGGATGCAGTGGCCTAATCCTAAGTGGAAAGAGTTGGGACACCAGGATGCAGTGGCCTGATCCTTTGTATCTATGATGACGATCATACCATAAATTATTATAAGGGTGATCCAGGTCCAAACAACTGATAAATTTTCTCAGGATCAGATTGTATGACTCCTAGCTAAAGTGCTGAGTCCTATTTAGTGAGTTCAGATGTAGGTTTGTGGTTTAATGGGATATTAGTGGTCCCGGAGGGAGAAGACTTACGTCATGCAGTGATGATGCAGTCGCACGGTCCCAATTTATAGTACATCTCGGAGGGGATAAATGTACTAGGACACGAGGTGACAGTACTGGTGGAGTGGGATGAAGAAGGACATTACAGAGTTCGTGTCCAAATGTACCACCTGTCAGATGGTAAAGGTGGACCACTATAGACCTCCAGGATTACTTCAGCTGCTGGAGATACCTACGTGGAAATGGGAGAGCATTTTTGTGGATTTCATCACTAGGCTGCCTACATCACAGTGGGGTCACAATTCCATATGGGTAATAGTGGATCAATTGACCAAGGTAGCTCATTTTCTGCCAGTGCGGACATACTACATTATGGGCCAATATGCTCAGTTGTTTATTACCGAGGTAGTGAGATTGCATGGGGTGCCCTTGGATATTGTGTCTGATAGGGACAAGATTTTTGTGACACGCTTCTGGGAGAGATTTCAAGAGGTTATGGGTACAGAGTTGATATTGTGTTCATCTTATAACCCGCATACATACAAACATACTGAGTGTACTAATTAAATGATGGAGGATATTTTACGCATGTGTGTCCTTGATTTTGGAGGGGGTTGGGAGCCGCATCTTCCATTGGTGGAGTTTGCTTATAATAACTCCTATCAGTTTATGATCGGCATGGACCCATTTGAGGCTTTGTATGGTAGACCTTGTCGTTCTCCCGCTTGTTGTCCAGAGGTGGGGGAAAAAAAGTTGCTCGGGCCAGAGGTGATTCAGGACACGTCAGCCAGAATCGAGATAATCAGGAGTCGCATTCGGGTAGCCCAGGACAGATACAAAAACCTATGTCGATGCAAAGCGGTCTTTCAGGGAGTTTGGCATGGGAGACCACGTATTATTGTGAGTGTCTCCTATAAAGGGAGTAATGAGTTTCGAAAAGAAAGGGAAATTGGCTCCGAGGTATGTAGGACCATTTCCAATTATCGATAGGGTAGGACCGGTGGCATATAGATTAGGATTGCCAGAGCACTTGCACCGTATTCATGATGTGTTCCACATTTCATCGTTGAGGTGATATCTTCAGGATGATATGGCCCACACTCACATCGCGGTAGAGGAGATTGACTTACAACCCGACAGTTCTTATTAGTAGAGACCAGTGGCTATTCTAGACCATAGCGAGAGGAGATTAAGGTCGAAGGTAGTTCCACTTGTACGGGTCCAGTGGGAGCATCATAACGTGTAGGATTCCACCTGGGAGCGCGAGGCAAATATGCGCAAAAAATACCCAGATTGTTTTTTACCAGGTATACCTTATTTTTCAAATTTTGCGACAAAATTCCGTTATTAGGGGGGAAGTATGTAATACCCCGTATTTTTATGGCTTTTATTATAGGGATCTTGTTAAATTTAATTGAGATAAATTAATTTCATATTAATCCATATTTTATAATAAAATTTTACTAGAGTGATGAGAGTTAGTAATTATTTGGTGGAAATTAATTAATGAGTAAAGTAATATATAGAATTTGATTTATTAAATTTTTTTACGAGTGAATAACACGACAATTATAGAATTTAAGTCGGGACGCGCTTGTGTCGTGTCAGGACTAAATTAATGGAATATAAAGTAATTAAATTATAAGTCGTCCATATGGTCATTTCGAGTGCCCCAATGTTTTTGGAAGGGTTGAGATAGTTATAAAAATGTACCCGGGGATTTAGTTTGGGTCTCGGGACGTTTTTAGGCCTAACCGGTAACCCGAGAGGGCATTTTAGTAATTTTCCTTTTTAAGGCTTAATTATGGACGAAAATTGAAGGGGTATATTTGATGGAATTTAAAGTCCTCGAGGTTTAGAAATGGTAGAGTTGCAGAGAGGCTAATAAAGGGAGAAGATAAAGGACTTCAAAGGAGAGAACCACCCTACCTACACTACCTTTGCTAAATTTCACCACCAACGCATAGATCGGGGAACGAGGAACGCAACCATACCCACCAACACCATCGAATCAGACCTTCATATCTGAGGCAAGTATTCTAACTTGCTGTTATTTGGTTGATATCACATACATGCTAGTGTAAGAATTAATTATCTTAAGTCTCATGAAAATATATTGTTGTTTGGGAGATTAATATCACTATTTGGAGTAAAAATCATGTTACGATGAATATCTGGTTATATGATGTATATTAATCATGAAATTTGATGACAGTGGAGATAAGAATTTGGAAATCAAGGGAATTTTTTAGAAAAGTAGATAAACTATGTTTTGAGGATAATCTCTTGAATTAACCTATTTGATGATGAATCATGATGAATTAATGTAAACTTTACATTAGAAATCATTTATAATCGTTTATATAATTATCCTTATGTTTGGTTGGGAGTTTGGGACTCACAAATGGCAATTTGGTGAAGTTTTATGGAGGAAACCCATAGGTTGGAATTACAGAATCTAGGCAAGAACTGCTCGATCAATCGATCGACTCAAGAATGTCGATCGATTGACCCCTCATGGAAATTGTATAAATTTACCCCTTTTCAGTTAATTCAATTAAAATGAGTAGGAGCCCTTGGATGTAATTTAAAGATCATAATGGGTCATGGGGAGGATCAGTAGGGTCTAAGTAAGTTCCGAAAATGTAATTTTATACGAGATGTGAACGTGGGATAACAGGGGCATTAAATTGGATAGAAATCGTGCGTACGTTAAGTGAGGTATTGGGAGAATCTAGAAAGACTTAGACCAGTATGTTAGTGAGGGTGCACCTACTGAATTTACATCTAGCAAAAGAAAACACTTCGAGGGATGAGAAGTATTTACGAAATGACGACAATTGAGAATTAAAAGAAATGGGTTAATTATACATAGGGCTTATGTGATTTGTGGCACATATGTATAGAATATTATTATGGATCGTGGGAGTACCTAAAAGAACAATGGGAAAATGTATATATATAACCGAGTACATGTGTGAATATATAATGGTATTTATCTGTGTATAATCATACCCGCGCTACTTACTATCATGGAGGTTTTCGTGACGGGACAGTCTTATCTCGATGGGACCTTTACGGGGGATATTGACTTGTACCCTAAGAGACGATGGGACCGAGTACATATGATTCCTTAGTACAGGCTATTAGAGAATGATAGTCATACAGTCCTAAGAGACATGAGGGTTTGTGCTGACCTCTTAGTGACTTGGAACAATGCTTCGCCTCCATTATGTGTGTATTGTGTTAATACAGTTCGATAGTGATTCCGAACTAGTATTTCCCTTTTTTTGTACGAGAAGTTTGGCGGCTTGATAGCAGAGTATGCCAGCACCATAGATTTTATGTGGGGTGCCGAGTAGTATATATATTGTATGAGTAATTTATATATACGCTTATACCTGGAATTCTTCTACTGTGCGTAAGTAGATAAATATTGAATAAATTCTTCTCATTACAGTAAGTGCTTGAAACTTCCCAGCAGTATTGAGAAATACATAATGGACTTAAATAATCCTTAAGAACACGGTATCTTAAATAAATCATAGACATACGACTCGTGAAGTAGAATTTATGGGAGGAGAATTGGGGTAGACTTATGAGTCATTATATTAGTACAATAGGCGTGCACACTAGATGAGAGGTGAGAATTTTCAAGAGAGTGTCGCTTACTAACATGTGTCTCATATCAACTGGTAAACATTTTAAATACTTGCTAAACTATTTTTAAAGTTGTTTTACACTCAGGCTCTGACCCATTTCTAGTCATTTTTCCCTCTCTTGTATATATATATATATATATATATTACAGGTGCCCATCCATAGGGGTGTCAGGCGTAGATCCATTGGATTGGACATGCTGCAGCTTATGTGGGAGTTGAAGTTTATTACAGTAGACGATTCTTCCTTTGACTCCATAGCTTTTGATTTAGTTATCTTTAGTTAGGGCATGTGTCGCCCATTTTCAAACTTCTGTTTAGACTTGAGATAGCTTTCCTAATTTTCTATTATTTTAGTATTCTGCTTTCTTTGGGATTGTTTTATCTATTACGTTGACTGTAGTTGAGGATATTTATTTGAATTGAGTAATCTAGTTGGCATAACTCATTTAAATGGTTTGTTTTATTTATCATTAGTACTATTTATAAACTAGTGTATACACATAAGATCTTTACAATGGAATTTATATTAAACAAAATTAAATGTTTTGACACTTAGCTTAATTATTTATTAGGTGTTAATAAAGAATTTTTTTTACGACAGTGATGCTAAGAACGAACCAACCGGGCACTTTGAATTAATTTAATAAAGGACTGATCACCCAATATTTAATTAGACGAGGTGTCTCACTATGTAAGTTTTGAATTTCGAGGAAGGAATTCCGTTATTAGGAGAGCAAAATGTAACACCCAATGTTTTCATGAATATTAATTTGGTAAAATTCTAATTAAATAAATTGCTTGAATTTGATATACATGATTATATGATTCATTTATGCCAGATGTGTATATTCGTGGATAAATATATTGCATGTTAGTTAAATTAGTATGTCGTGATAAACATAATAAAATGTGTGATTTGGGAACTCTATTACATGTTTTAAACATCTTAAGTTGGCCCCGCAACGTAGGTATACCCCTAGGAAAGATAATAAACCAAACCGGGTAATATTTCGAACTTGTTTGGGGGACCAAAATTAGGAGTTTGGGGGTAATACGGGATTAAAGGCTTAAATAAGTTAATAAACAAAACTAATACCTCATTACATCCATAATGGAGTTGACCTAGCAACCCCACAGCCTTTGGAGAAGTTACCAAGGTTAGAGATGGAAGGAAGAACAAGAATCTAAGAGGGGAGGCTCAAATCATCGTTTTAAGGAAATAATTTTCTTGCTAAATTAAATATAATTTGTTTCTTAATTCATTTGCACATATTCTCAAAATAATTTCGGGTTATAAGTTTATTTGATGAATGAGAACAATTAGAATGAACTCTAGGATTGTTTAGAACAAATCTGGAAATAATTGTGTTTTAAGAATCAAACATTTTGATGACAAACGTGGAATTTATGTTGCTTTATTGGGAAATTGAATATTAGAATCTATATGGTAGGATTGATATTTTTAGAGGATTGCAAATCATGTGTTAATTCCTTTAATCTGAAAATGTTTAGATAAAAATTACGATTTTAAACTGGTTTAGATGAACTCTAGTGTTTAGATCCGAATTCTTGAAATCATGGGGAATGAACTTACATAGATTGTTTAGATAGCCATATAATTGTGTTTTCTTGATTGTGATGGAGATATAATTCTTGGAATAGAACTGGATAAAAAATTAGAAAAGAAATTGGGTTTTGAGAATGAAAATCGTATAGGAAAACACAACAGTTATGGGCTTCTGCCGAAAATTAAATCGATTGGGTCTTCAAGGAGAATCGATTTGGCCTGGGGAGAATTGATTCGTCCCCTGGGCTTGGGTCAGGGTTGAATCGTGGAAATGTTTGGGGGATTTTTAAGAACTCAAGAGAGTATGTGGGAGGTCATTAAAGTGGGTGGATATTTAATTAAAAATATTTTTTTGTCACTATTCATTGTTGGGGAATTTAATAATTAACTAGGGTGTTAATTCTTAAGATAACGGTGTTATATGGAGATTGATGAAACCCAACTAGAGGATAATTATGGGGATAATTACTTATACATATTATGTGATACAAATATGTATTTACTATTTGGGTGAAAATACTCATATTCATGGACGGCCTATCGATTGGGGTTGCATACGTCTTCGGACCGTAGGATGCGTCGGCATAGATGAGATAGGCATTATGTAGGTCGTTATTTTAGTTATTACATAGCGGCACTACTTGCGATGAGTTAGGTGGGATAGACAGAATCCATTGTCATCATCGGGGGTATGGACCTTGTAATGGTGTACTGCGTTGGGACTACACTTGGTATGTGTGTTTTGTTTACGTCTGTTTGGTGAGGGACTCATCTGAACTTACTAATAGAGCACGCACTGGACACCAAAGGTATATGCTTTCGTGTGTCGTATATATGTAAGGACATATATAATGATGTAAAGTAATTGAGAAAAAATGTGTGTAGTCTAATGATGTAGACAACTGTTAATAAACACAATGCTATATAAAATAAATAAGGTAATAATATGATATTTCTTTGCGAGTACAATTGTGGGGTTATTCTTGGGACTAGAGTCATATGTGTAGATTCATAGCTCTGGTTTATTAGTTGTACTAGATGACTTGATATTATCATGTTAGTATAGATATCGAACTTCATATTTGGGACTTTAGTTGGAATGCGTATAATATTACACTTAGATGAGGGGTGAGATACTTACTGTATGTGAGTTCCGATGGGAGGTGGGCAATATGAATTAACTGCATAATTACATATTGGGTTTGTAAGTTAATTCTTGCAACTTTAGGGCGCCGACCCAAATTATAAAATATTTCCCCCTAGATTTTCATAGATAGGGACAGTAGGGCTGCACATCATACTTAAATCTCACTTAATCATCAACAACTTCAGTTATATTAATTTTAGCATAAGTTAATACTGTTATTTCAGTCATTTTATTAATCTGAGATTGTATGGGCATAAGCCCGAGATGTATTATTTAGTCATTCATTTTTCACTTATACTTGATATGGATGTTTTATGACTAACGGGAGTTGGAATTTATTTATTGTCAGTTATTTCTTCCTATGGTTTTATTGTGCGTGTATGTTTTAAAATAAAAATGTCATATTATGGTTTGATTCTGAGAATAGTATAGATTGTTAGACAAGCCCCATCTTTGGCCTATTGTGTCTGGCCAAACTTTATGTGGAAAATGGGGGTTGTTACGACTGTCTCTCATAGTAATGCACATTAAACACCATCACATAGTTTGGTATGAGCTTTATTATAATTTCTAGTGCACATAATATTTTCCTTTTATTATTTTGTATAAATGGAGTATCTATATGACAATGAGAAATATATTCTTTTATTTTAACATACTATATATGTGTTATACTATTCATAAGTCATATGTACACTACATCATGCTTCACTTTATGCATGTGTCTCATGTTGTGTTTAAATTGGCATATTCTTACCTACAAGACTATCAAAGTTTGTAACTACAGTGAAGACATATTACTCATATTAATGATGAGATTGGGTCTCTTACAAGAGTAAAGTGCATTAGATTTTGTTGGATTGTGTGAATAGATCTAAAAACACAACTATTTAAAATAATATGTAAATTAACAAAAATAATCACTAATTTTATTATTCAAATTTGTATTACAAGTAGAAAATATGTAAATTGGAGAAACAATACACAATTGCATATTTTGATAGAGGAAATTATTGGATGGCGTGTCCTTAAGGAAATTATGTCCCCACTATGCTACTCATGACCCTTTGAATGACCGACTCCCAGGATACAACGATTATGCAAACCACAAATATTACTCCAATTTAGTTTGTCTACGAACAAAGAGTTTAATGATGAATCCTCTGTTTATGTAGACTCGAAGAGATTAATGGAATAAGCTAACAATAATTTATTTCTAATTTCTTGAAAAGGTATTAATGTAGGGATGCAATGTAATTATTTATAGGGAAAAATTTATTTATTATGAAAATGTGCAAATCTATTCATAATAGCCATAGGAACCAAAATACATAATTTTTCAGACAAAAAACTGAACAAACACATTCCTAAAATAAGTTAATTCCAAATAAAATTAACTTTTTCTATAATTTTTCTATGTGGGACTAACCCACTTCACCCAACTAAACTCTACTTCACCCACTTCAAATGTGGTATTTTGAGGCAATTTATCACTCACTATTAATGGATTCGATCATGTGATTATACCAGGTTAATATCCTCGTGGAGAGGAACGTGTTGATATATGGACCTAAACCAAAAGGTGAGTGGGTGCTAAATTTATTTGGGTTACAATTTAAACCATTAATGTTCAAAAATCCATTATTTTCAACAATCCCTGAATAAAATTGACACATAAATTCCAAAAATACAATAAGACACTATATAGAGTTCAATTAGAAATTTAATGCATCATAGAGGTAGCTAGGAGATTTGAACCTTCCTTAGAAAAACGTATACACATTCAGGCAAAATGAATGTAGGCTTTTATCTAAAATTGATGTTTTAAATAATTAAATACGCCTACATTACGATGAATTTTCTATGCAAATAGAAGATCTTGAGACTAAAAACTTGATGCTAGAGAAAAACATTTCAAATTTAACTGAAAGTATTCTTTTATTAAAGAAAAAATATAAATTTGTCTTAAATGATTTTGAATAAACATAATGTCAACGTAAAGAAGCTTTGAAGAAACTAGATGTTCTCAACAATTTTGGCATCATGGTTAAACAACTTTTGTGCTCTAGAAAGTTAACCCCTTTTGATAAAGAGGGAATTAGTTTTAAAGGAAAAGAATTTTTTGAAACAAATTTTGTATCCTCCACTGTAGACTGTCCATAATCTTTAAAAAATAATATTTTTATTCTGCAAGTAAACTCAAGCTCACTACCGTGCTAAGAAGATTTGTCACTACAATTTTTCTTTTAAAAGCGGCCATTTAGAACAATTATGTTATAAAAGATTAAATCTAAGCAAAAAAAAGTAGGAAGGTTAGTAGTCCCAGGACACCTATTAAGGCTAAATGTCTTAAGAAATCTACATCACCTAAGCCAATGCCTTTCAAGCCTAAAATAGTTATTATCTATTAAGAAATCTACACCTAATCCAATGCCTTTCAAGTCTAAAATAGTTTTTCCAAAACTAAGGCAATTTGGATTAGGAAAGAAGAATTAAGTTACCAACTGAGATGTAATGTTGTTGTATTAGCATTAAATGCCTCATATAAAAACTGTCCGTGGTACTTTGATTATGGCTGTTCTAAGCATATAACTGGGGATAAATAAAAGTTTTCCTCTTCAAAAAATTTTGTTCGAGGAAATGTCACCTTTGGAGATGGAAAAATATCCCGAATCATTGGCAAGGAAATAATTAAAGGTGAAGAGATTCCTAAATTGGACGAGTTCTTACTTCTTGAAGAACTTAAAGCCAATTTTTAAGTATAAGTCAATTTTGCGACACTGATCACACTATTAAATTTTTTGAATCAGAGTGCGAAATTGTTAGTTTAGATGAGAAATGTTATGTGTGATGAAAGAACATTTGATAATTGCTATGTTGTTATTCAAGTCAAAGAATTTGAAAATTGTTTACCTGCTAGGCTAAATGACTTAGGCTTATGGCATGAAGAACTAGAAGACATTAATTCTGATAATTCATTTAGATTAACTAGTCAATAACTTCTACATGGCCTACTTAAAATACCCAAAATAATTTATTCTATTTGTGGACCATGTCAAATAGGTAAAATGCATAAAGCCTCTCACAATAAAGTTAAAGATGTTTTAACTTCTCACCCTATAGGGTTACTTAGCATGGATTTAATAGGTCCCTCTAGGGCTACTAGTATATGTAGTAACTCCTACATCCTTGTCATTGTAGATGACTTAATTGGGTGGCAATTATGAAAGAAAAATCAAATACATTTTAAAACTTCTTAAAAATCCTTTTAAGGATTGAGAATGAAAATGATATCCAAGTAAAAAGGATTCAAAGTGAAATGGGTGGAGAGTTTAAAGACACTGGTGTTGTAGAATATTGTGTAGGAAATGGATACAAATATGAATTTAGTGCACTCAATAGTCCTCAATAAAACGGTATAACAAAAAGAAATAACAAAACCATACAGGAAATGACTCGTGTCTTGCTTCACACTAAGAATTTACAAAAATACTTTTGGGTTGAGGCTACACGGACTGCTTGTCATGTACTAAACATTGTATTTAAGGATAAATACTAAAGAAACATCATATGAAATTTGGTATGGAAAACAACCCAATTTTAAATATTTAGGGTGTTTAGCAGTGAATGTAATGTTTCCGAGGATAGAGAACACTTGTCTAAGTTTGACACTAGGGGTGAAAAGATATATTTTTTGGTTATTCAGAAAATAGTCGTACTTATCGTGTGTTTAACCTCAAAACAAAAACCATAATGGAATCCATTAATGTAAGTGTGAATGATAGTGTTGCTCATCACTTGGAAGAACATGAGGATCATTTACCTGTTAAAAATTCTTAAAATGAAGTTTTACTAAAACAATCAACATATAATTATTCTAACTCCCCACCACCTGATGAACCTGATATTCTTAACTGGGTTAAGGTAAATCACCTTAAGAAAAATATCGTAGGAATGTTAGAGACCCCATAAAAACTAGATCACAAGTTGTTAGTGCTATATTTTATTCTTATTTGTCTTCAATTGAACCTCAACATGTAAAAGAAGAACTTGTATATTAATCTTGGTTGTTATCAATGCAAGAAGAATTAGGATGGTTTAGACTTTATGGTGATTGTTATTTAGCCCCTCGTCCTACTCACACTAACATAATCGGAACCAAATGGATATTTTAAAATAAGTGTGATGAGTCTTGTTATGTTTAAAGAAACAAGGATAGGTTGGTAGCACAAGGTTATTCACATATTGATGTCATAAATGTAGATGAAATATTCACTCATGTTTCTAGACTAGAATTTGTTAGACCTTTTTTTACTATTTCGTGCCATTTAAAATATAAAGTTTTTCAAATGTATGTAAAATATGAATTTTTAAATGAAGAAGTGTATGTTGAACAACCTAAAGGTTTTTTTGATCCTTTCTTTCCAAATAATGCTTTTAGATTAAAGAAAACTTTTGATGGTTTAAAATAGAAACCTCGTGCTTAGTATGATAGGTTATTAAATTTCCTAATGGAAAATGGTTTAACCGAGGGGGAATCGACCTAACCCTGTTCATCCAACATAACAAAAACTATTTACTAATTGCTCAAGTTTATGTTGACGACATAGTTTTTGCTTCCACTTCTCTCTCGAAAGCTGAAAAATTTGCTAACATAATGTAATTAGAATTTCAAATGTCTATGACGGGGGAAAGAAAATTCTTTTTAAGTATTCAAGTAGCACAAAAATCTGACCATATTTGTATCTGTCAATATAGGTATGCTATTGATTTAATTCAATGCTTTAGTTTAAATACTACTACTAAGACTACAAGAACTTCTATGAGTTCCTCAATCAAACTATCAAAAGACTTATTCGATAAAAAGATAGATGTAACTTTGTAACGTAGTATGATATGCAACCTTCTTTTCTTACTTGTGAGTAGACCTGATATAATGCATAACACGTGTATGTGTGTTTTGTAAAGTAAAAGAATCCCACTTACATGAAGTAAAACATATTATAAAATACATAAGTGGAATGATAAACTATGGCATCATGAACACCTTTGACACCAATTATAAGATAATTGGGTATACAGACGCTGACTGGGCAGGTTGTCTCAATGATAGTAAAATCACATGGGTAGACTATTTTTACTTAGAATGCAATCTAGTTTCTTAGTCCTCTAAAAAGCAAAATTGCATTTCTCTTTAATTATCAGAATCTGAATACATTGCCACTCTCAGTTGTCGTACTAATCTTTTGTGGATGAAACAAATGTTAAGTGACTACGATATAAATGAGTCATCTGCCCCCATACTTGTGACAATCAAAGTGCTATAAGCATTTAAAAGAATCTTGTTTTTCATTCTTGAATAAAACACATGAAATTGAGAGACCATTTTATTCAAGAATTAATTGAGAAAAAATAAAATTACATTGAAAAACTTAACACTAAAGATCAATTGCCAGATCTTTTTTGACAAAACATTTAGACAACCATAGCTTTAAAACTCTTAGAATGTCTATTGGTGTTTGTTCCTACCCCATTATAAATGTGTTAGGATTGTATGTTAGTACATATTTTTATCATAATATCTTGTGGTACTCACATCTTTCGTAAGTTCTTCCCTACCCTTTGTCCCTTTGTGACAAATAGGGGGAGAATTTGAGAATCATTGTTTTTTATATTGGGAGGAATTTGGTGAGACTCCTATTTTTTTTCATTATATGTAATTGAGACTCTTAAGATACATGTCGTTAGTTTAGTTTTGTACTCTTCTTTTTAGGACACATGTTGTTAGTTTAGTTATGTACTATTCTTTTAGGAATCATGTGTACAGTTGAGTTATGTACTTACGTGTGTGAGACTCATTTTCTTAGTCTCAATTTGGTTTGTCCCAAAATTGCCAAAGGGGGAAATTGAAAATACTCTCTTTAAATCCCTCAAAATTTTGGTTTGGATAAATTTTGTAACAACAATTTCAAATACACTCGAACCTTTGCAGGCATTAAACACGTTCTTAAAAAGAATTTTAAAATTTTTTAAACTCAATTTTCTAAATTTAAAACCTGAAATTTAATTTTGGTTAATATACTCTTTATTGTTGTATTAATACATCGTGGGAGCCCTTTTTTACAAGTCCATGAGAGTAGCCGACCCGGATAACATAAGTTATTTGGATCGACCCAAATCATCACTTAATTTCTACACGGGTAGTTTAGTTAAAGCAGGACACTCTCAGATGTGGTCAAATCAGGTACCAAGAAACTCGGTCTAGATATTAAGGCACCTCATGGCCATTTCGCACCCTTTTATGGAGTTCCTTAAGTAACTCGATCTCTGTAACAACATATGTAAATTGTACACCCTTACCCGGGGTAAAGGGATGAAAAACTTGTAACTCTGAGAGACACTTAATAAGAACAAGTAACCTCTCCGTGGACGTATACAAGTTGTCGAACCACGTACATCGTTGTTGTGTGTGATTCCTTTTACTTTCTCCCAATTGTTATTATTTTCGTAGATCCTTTTGTTGTGAATTTTTTTGCACTCATAATTGGTGCCATCTATGGGAATCAACTTGTATTCCTACAAAATAATTTATTACCAGAAAGCCCATAATGTCTCACCACAATAACAACATTCCATAAGACCCATCCCCTCCTACGGTCAGGTCTAAAATTCGCCAACATACAAACCCAAGGTTTCACCAAGAGAGGCAACCTTAAAAAGGGAGCCCTGGACCACTGAGGTCCATTCAGATTTCTAGGATGGTCGATGATTATGAAGCAAAACTTAGAGAACAAGAAGAGGCGATGCGCCGTTGAGAAGAAGAGAATGATCGCCTTAAGAGGTAACTTGAAATATTGGAGAGAGATCTCCCTAGAAATATAAGGCGAAAGCGATAGATGTGTCTTATCCCTCAGGTATTGACTCCCTGAGCCGATGAAGGATCACTAGGCATGACCAGGAGAGGACTGAATGTGACATATCAGAGAGAGCATGATCAAAGCGTGGACACCAGGAGAGGCACCACAGGAACAATGATCGATCGAGTAAGGATTTAAGGATTCTGGTTCGTAGGGAGATGGACTAACATCTGACACACTGAGGAGCCAGGTCAAACAGAGAGCTTTCCAGAAGATCTCTCAACTCTCAAATGAAGACCCCTTTTTCAAAGGATATCGAACGCGAGGAACCCCTAAAAACTTCACTATCCCCGGGTTCAAAGTCAATGATGGGAAAATAGACCCTATAGACCATGTCAGGCAATATCCATAATGAAGAACTCATGTGAAGGGTCTTCCCTTCTAGCCTACATGATGTAGAACATAAGTGGTTTGAAAGGCTTCCCCACTGGTCGATAAGGAATTTTATAGCACCGGTAGAGGCTTTCGTGGCACGATTCATAACAAGTATCTCCCATCTTAAGCGGATAGATGCACTGTTCACTATGAAGAAGAAGCCATAAGAGAACCTCAGAGATTATGCCAATACTGAGAAGTTTTTAATGAGATCAAAGATTGCTTAGAGCATGTTTCCACATCATCCTTCAAGATCAGCTTGCCGACCACCTCTCTGCTGCACCAAGGCCTCACCAAGAAGGAAGCCGTAAGCATTGATGATCTTATGGCTCATATCAAGAAGTACGTGAAGGTCTAAGACATAGTCCATCCTAGTAGTGAGATAATGGTCGAGCAAAATCAAATAAGGGGACGTAGAAGAATGGCACCCAGAAGAAGAAAAACAAAAATAAGGGCAAGAATGTCTCCACAGCTGGAAACAAGAGTGACCCCTCCAAGGCATTCCAAACTTTTAATACAACTTCAAAGAACCAATTTATAATATTCTTACCAAGATAAAGGATGATCCTTTTATCAAATGGCCTAAGAAGATGGGCGGCGATCCAACTAAAAGAAATAACGTGCTGAGATGCGCATTCCATAAGGAGGGAAGTCACCGAACTGAGAATTACAAAGCTCTAAAGTCACATCTGGAAGATCTAGTTCAGGCAGGGCACCTTAGTGAGTATGTTGAAAAGAAAACAAAGAAGATCACATTCAATGGCGACAAAAATCAAGAAAATGTCTTCGATGATGATATAGGACACGTTATCATCGGCTGTAACTTCCTTTTTAAGTAGTATGGAGTGCCGCCGCCTACACGTCGATCCCACTTTTAAGCCCATCACTCAAAAGGATCGCCGAATGTCCCTCGAGAAGGCTAAGGAAGTTGAGAAATAGGTAGGGAAGCTTCTAGATGCAGGATCTATCAGGGAATTTTAGTTACCTGTATGGTTATCTAACCTAGTAGTGTTACCCAAAAGCAATGGTAGTTGGAGGGTATGCATTAATTTTACTGACCTCAATCGGGAATGTCCTAAGGTTAGCTTCCCTCTCTCAAAGATAGATCATCTGGTCGACGCCATAGTGATACACGAGAGGCTGAGCTTCCTTGATGCTTACTTAGGATATCATCAGATCCCCCTATACGAGCCCTACCAGGATAAAACCTCCTTTATAAACTCAATTGGGTTGTACTGCTATAAGGTCATGCCGTTTGGCCTCAAGAAAGTAGGGGAAACTTACCAAATATTGGTAACTATGATGTTTAGAAAATAAATGGGAAAAATGATGGAAGTGTACATCGATGACATGCTTATTAAAAGAGAAGTCAAGGCTAATCACCTCTAAGATCTAGTAGCAACCTTCAAAATCCTCAGGAAGTAACGAATGAATCTTAATGCAAGTAAGTGTTCATTCGGTGTGCAGTCAGGAAAATTCTTAGGTTACCTAGTAAGTAAAAGGGTAATCGAGGTCAGCCTAGATCAAATCAATGCTATCACCAGACTACATCCTCCTCAAATATTGAGAGATAATCAAAAGATTACTAGGATACTCGCGGTGCTCAATCGCTTTATCTCCAAGTCTTCAAAATGCTACCGATCGTTCTTTCAGATCTTAAAGAAAGGCAAAGGCCTCGTATGGAATGACACCTTGGAGATATTAAGTCTTACCTTATCAAGCCCCTACTATTGGTAATTCTGAATGATAGAGAACAACTGTACCTTTCCCTAATAGTATCAGACCATGCTGTGAGCTCTGCCTTAGTATGTAAAAAGGAGGGAGAATAGCACCCGGTTTATTACACCAGCAAGAAAATCCTAGATGCTGAACAGTGGTACTTGACTCTGGAAAAGCTCATCTATTCCCTAGTGATCTCTTTAAGAAAGTTTAAGCACTACTTCGAAGCCCATTCCATAACAGAAATCACCTCTTACCCACTTAAAGTCGTTCTAGTAGATTCAGTCAAGCTCGAGATATTCGACATCCACTTCTAGCCCATAAGGATAATCAGGGGACAGATCCTAGTAGATTCACTACACCAAAAATAGCAATTTGGCACACCATAATATTAAAAATTTGGCACAGTTTAAAACTATGTCAAATTCTGGCACGATTTAATGACAATCTGGCACACTTTAAAACATTGCTAAAATTTTCCACTGTTTTTAAGTGTGCCAAAATTGAGTACACTTAACAAAAATATAAAACGGCGTAAAAAATCATTATACCAACTACCTCTCTCTCATTCCTATTCACCCTCTCATCGTCTCCCTGCTTCGATTTCTCTCGGCTCAGCTCTCTCTCTCTCTCTCTCTCTCTCTCTCAAGGTTTGGTTTTGGATTTCATGGGTTTTGAATTTCATCGAGTTTGGGTTTCTTGGCTCCGGTATTCTTTTATTCGTTACAAAATCAAATCTTATTTACCTATTTACACTCTTATTCTTATTTATTCATTACACACTCATATTGCTTGAAATTTTGGGTTTCATGGATTTGTGATTCCCGAATTTCTACGTTTTAGAGGTTTTGATTTCTTTGCACTGTAGACCCTTTATGAATTTCATCACTTTGTTTTTCCATTTCTTAAATTTGTTTTTCTCCTTTTCAAATATGATTTTTTATAAGGGTTTTAATGGATTCAAATATGTTTTGAGGTTTTTAGATTTTGTTTGCAGATTCAACCCATTTTAGAACCATTCGGTGGGTGAGTTGTGGATTAAAATGTTAGATTTGTGATTTCTTCTCACTGTTTTCATTTTTATTAATTATAATTACTACATGTAGAAATTGATACATGTTGTATCAATTATGATTTACCAGTTTACTAGAATGAGTTCATCTAAATAGATTAATTAAGTCATCTAAAAAGATTATTTAGTTGATGCTTAGGTGGGGCAATGAGAAGCTTAATGCTTTGAACATGTTTGGTGCTTTTGTCCTAGGTAAATTTAGTATATTTGAGTTAAAATGAAGAATGTAAAATATTTTAGACTACTATTATTTACTTCATATGTATCATTGTGAGATAATGCTTTAATATGTTCAATTCCAAGTGGGAATGAGATGCATAATGCTCTATATTTTAATGGCCCTGATTTTTTATTTATTTTGTTCTAATCTCTTTTTATTATTCCATTTTATATTCCCTCTATGATATTATAATATCTCAGTTTGCGACATTAGCTTTTCAAATCGTGTAACATTTTAATAAACGGATATTAACTTTTCAAATCATGTTATTAATTTATTTATCCGGTGCATGTTTAACTCTTATCTTCCCATTCGTGATATGTACCACTATGATAAAACTCTTTTGTGTATCATCATATTTCTACAATCATTTTAGTTGGGTATAATTTTATTTTGTATTGTTTGTGTCTCAGCAAATTGGATTCATAGAGGTTTGTATATGATCATTGGTGTTTTGTATGTATAGGCTTTACTTTTATACTTCAACATCTGACTTGATTTTCGTTGTTGAGAACACCCAGATAAAGTTGTTTTGTGCTCACCATTGTTGTGATAAAACATTGGAAGTTAACCGATTGTGAAACCAATGGGGAATTTGTCTTTGTTTTGTCAAATTAAAGACATAAAATGTCTGTATATTTCCTATTATATCCTATTTTTTCCTGTTTGTTTTTAATTTTATGATGTTACCTATGACGGGTATGAGAAAACAAACTTCTCCACTCTCACCTTCACCGCGAATGGGTCAATGGTAATTGGGTTCCACAAATGGCTCTATATTTTTTTATCACACTTGGTTAAAGATCTGTAGCTTTTGGGTTGCATAGGCAGTCTTTTATATATCACTTGTATATTATTCGCCTTATAGTTTTTTTACTTGTAAAAAAGAAAAACAGAGTCATGTCTTGACATTCCAAGTAGGTCATGCTTGGCATCCAATGAATGCCTGGCACGCGTTCGGAAAATATTTTTTTTATATTTAAATCATATACACATCAAAGTAGTGTATGTATCGGATATGTGTACGCCACGAGTATGTTTTCTGCGTAGAAGTGTCTGCATTTCTTAGATGATGAGCATTGCACGCGAATGGCAGTGAAAAGTAATGATGACAATTTTACGTGTATGTGTGTAGTTAATTCTTGTAGTATCTATAAGTATTTATTTGTTATACTTTCGCAATTTTGTTTCTTCTTTTTTATGAGCGTAACCAGTTTTATAATAGTTTCCCGTTTTATTCATTCATCATATGCAATATGCAGCAAAATGTAAGAAACAAGTCTGCTGCTGAAGAGTGCTATATGCGAAAAGAGCTTTGCTTGGAAGATTTGACCAAACTTGATAAATATAATTCACTTTCAGCATCATATGATTTGTGTTCCTAAAGAAAATTGATTCTTTGACTTAATCAAGTGCATTTGCTCGATTAATATCAATTAAAGGCGGACTTTCCATATTTAGCAACAACCAAGTTATCATCTAGAAAATTCACCTTAAAGCCGAAATTAAATTGCTTAGTTTTATATCAGGAAACTCGACTATCCATCATAATTTAACCGGATCGTTTGCATATTTACGGTTGGAGTAAGGTAGATATCTTGGAAACTCGATTATCCATCATGAGTTTGTACCTTAGGGACTACTGCATATATTAGTCACTTGAGTTTGATAGGTCCAGTGCCAGTGATATGTAGCCCGTTACATCCAACAGCTCCAAGGATTCCAAAGCAGCAAGACCCTCAACCTCAGTTAACTTCAAACAATCACGTAGGTGTAGTTCTTTCTTCTATAGTTTTACACATTCATCAAGACATTTATTCATAATTAGTTGTACAATGCGGATCCGTGTGTATTCTTTCCTTTGGTTGATGTGTTTTTGTTTAATATTTTAGTGTTAAAGGATGTCATATTTATCCCCATAACTAATTTTCTTTTTATGAATTTTCATTAGATTAAAGTCATTTCATTAATCTCAAGTTGATGGGACAAATAAACATAAGTTTTATTTTACAATACAAAGCGGAATGAAAATATGATATACTTTAACACTTTCTCTTAATGGATATGAACTTTGTAATTTTATTTTATTTTATGAATGAAATATATACAATTATCGGGTCTCACAATAACATCAGACAAATGGATTTCGTATATGCTAGATCCATTTAGATTCAAAATGGAAACTATAACCAGAATAGGTATTGTCTTGATATTTATGTTTTCATTATTCCCAAATACTAGAATGGTAAGTATTACAATCAGACTTACTAGAATGGTAAGTTAATTTTAATTTCATTGGTAATTGAATGCAGATAAATGAATCAGACAGATGTTGTAATGCCAAATGCAGATTCCACATGTGACGTGAGTTTCTTAACTCTTTGAAATGATTTACGACTGAGACCAAATGGATAGGTTTGATTAATAGTGTCTATATAATTGTATTTTAACTCTTAGCTACTTGATCCTTTCTTCATTATTTTGGGATTAATAATTTCTTGATCATTTATGTAATGGTTTATATGTAGCCAATCTTGTACTTTCCCATCAAAAGGATTATATGTAGCCCCTTCCATACTAAATGACCGAAAAACTTGGCCATTACCATATGATTGTTAGTCAACACACTTGTTTTATCACAACAAATCACAATTGTAAAACCAAGAGTCTCAACACTAGGCAAGATATGACTAACAAGTCAGTTATACTTCTTTTCAGGCTGGTCTAGATACTTAAATCTCCGATGAAATTCCTAGATACTTATGAAAATCAACCAGGTGAGTTAATCAGTAAGGAAAAGAGCAGTTTTGTGACATGTTCCAAACGTTCAATTTCAAACAGGTCTAGAATTGCTGATATAACTTGTTTCAAAATTGAGTTTATTTATCATAGTTTAGAAGTCCTCCCTAGGGACATTAAAGTTATTATATCCCTGGATTCATTAAATTTTCCTTTTCTTATAGTTTCTGACTCTTTAGTTAGAACCTAATTGTTTTTTCTTTTCAGGTCTCTCTTGTAAGCCTCCTATAGAAGATGAATTTCGTTTTTTGATATACTTGTTTAATGCATGTATGCAGTGCTGATTTGAGCGCGTTCTTATGTGTTTTCAAAGTGAACAAGAGAGAAGAAATGGGCTTCACCTCAACCCGAAGCTGATCTTTTCCACGTCAATTATAAAGTCCCCATTGGTGACTCTCCCTACGCTAGGACCAAACATGTTCAGGTCTGAAAAATTATTTATCATAAACTATTTTGTGTTCTTTATTAATCATTAATGTTGGTGTAATTTTATAAGTTGAAAATGGTGATCACTTTAAACTGAAATTTGCGCCCACCCTCCTTGGTGGAAGTTCAACTGTCAACCACTTAGGTAAAACACAAACTAACTAAATTCAATTCAAAAACCAAAATAAAATTTAATTCATTAGGCAAAAAATTCAACTAATCTTTCAAGTAATAACTAATACCAAATAAATATATTGATTTCAGTGTGTATTAACCAAAATTGATTAAATGTTTAATAAATAGATTGAGATAAAATAAAGGTTGGTATGAATCTAAAACTAATGACATTCAATCAACCTTTCAATTGATATATAAATAACATAACCATTTTTCAGAACATATAAAACATCTAAACATTTCTAAGTGAGAAGAAGAAGATTTTGAATTGACACTTGAATGTAATTCCAGAGATCTGCATACACGGGCATTTCATTGCATCCAAATTAGGGTGACAACTCAACAACATAAATATACGGTGATCCAAAATTTGGGGTAACTATTTAAAATATGTTTCGTATGATTAAGTATCGTGAAAACCAACACTAGATCCAAAACATCCCCGTAAGAGGCACAAACACCTCGTACGGGGCAATGTAACTTGTACGAACTAACCGCATAGTCACGGGACTTTCGGTTTGAGAATATGTAGATAATTTGAAAATATCTAGACATAGAATTAAAAAATATGCCGTTAGAGGGTGAAAACCGAAACCAACCCCTAAATGGTCCTATAAGAGGCACAAACATCTCACATGGGACTAATGTAACTCTTAGTAACTGACAGCACAATCATGGGACTCTCAGTTTGAGAATGCGACGATAATTTGAAAATATCTAGGTTAGGCTTAAAAATATGCCGTTAGAGGATGAAAACCCAAACCAGCACCCAAACGGTCCCGTAAGAGGCACTAACACCTCACACGAGATCAATGTAACTTATAGGAACTGACCACGTAGTCGTGGGAGTCCCGCTTTGGGAATATGAGGACAATTTAAAAATATCTAGATTATGCTTAGAAACTAGCCGTTAAAGGATGAAAACCCAAACCATCCCCAAACGGCCTCATAAGAGTCATGAACACCTCACACGGGACCAATCTAACTGGTAGGAATTAATCACGTAGTCATTGGTCTGCTGACTTGCGAATATGACGATAATTTGAAAATATCTAGATTAGGCTTAAAAACATGCCGTTAGAGGGTTTAAAACTAAACCAATGCCCAAAGGGCCCTATAAGAGGTAATTACACCTCGCACCGGATCAATGTAACCTGTAGGAATTGTCCTCATAGTCACGAGTCTCTCACTTTGAGAATATGACGATAATTTGAAAATATCTAGATTAATCTTAAAAATAAGCCGTTAAAAGGGTGAAAACCCAAACCAGGCCCCAAACAACCACGTAAGAGGCATGAACACCTCGCACGGGAACAATATAATGTAATACCCCATACTTTTATGGGTATTTAAATTACATAAGTGGTGTAATTAAATACTCGAAGTAATAATTGAATTTAAAGTGTGGATTAAATATTAATTTGGCGAGTATTAGATTAATATTTATGTGTGTTATACTTACTTGCAGGAATAAGTAAATGAGTTGGACTATTTTAATATCATGTCACAGTTGGGTGAAGCGATAAGATATAATTTTTTCTTTACAAAATTGTGCGGAGCTCTTTTGGAGTAAAAAGTTTAGTTTTTGATAAGTGACTCGGATGGGGATTTCGAGTGCACGGTTCGTCTCAAAAGGACAGAGATAGTCGTAATAGAGTACCCCGAGGTAATGTTTTGATTTTAAGGACTTTTTAACTAGTAAGGACTCACAATTGAGTATACGAGTCCATTTTGGGTTTAATAAGGGAAAACCCTTATTTCTTTCTTAAAAAGCCACGAGAGAGAGAGAGAAACGGAAAGAAAGAAAAGAAAAAAGAAAGGAAGAAGAGAAATGGGAGAAAAGAGGATATTTTTTGTCAAGCTCCGGCGGATCCCGGCATGTGGTCGTCGGATTTATCCAACGAGGCAAGTGTTTAACTTGCTTTAACTATTTAAATGTGTTTATGGTTCATATTATACTTGGTGTAAAACTATTTGATTTTGGGTTGGGATTCTTGCACAAAAATGGGGATTTTAAAAATAATTTAATGTGAACTTGATGTGATAATAAACTCCATGTGAAATCTAAGCATGAATCTAAGATTAATGGTGCAAATTTGATGGAAATGGGAGGAAATGAAAGTTAGGGCTTCATTTTGAAAAAGGGGTATAAATCCCAATTTAACTGTTTTTGTGGTTATAACTAAGTGGGTAGATGTTATATTATTAGTTGGTGAAGGTAGAAACCATCGAAATCGTGTTGAATGTGTATTTATTGGAGATTTGGAGAAGAAGGAGTTTTGCATATCTCTACGTCGGACCGGTTCTTTTTTTTAGTCTGAATCGGTTCGTTTTTTGCTACTTGCCAAAAAATGAAATTTGTAGATATTTTCTATACGATCGCGTGGGCACCGACCATGTGTTTTTCTGATTTATTTGTAATTAGTTATGATTTTGTTACAAAAGGGTGTTTGAGACCGAAATATTTGGTGAGAAATCAAATCTGGATTATTTTCGGATGTTCGTGGATGAGTAAAGGACTTTGAGAAATATTAAGGACCATTATATAACCTTGGGTTAGTGGGAATTAAATTCGGGGTACGAATTTTAGGAGTGTTTTGGACGAACGGCACTCGATGAATAATTTCGACGGGTTCGTATGTATATATTTATGCGCGTAGAGAATATATATACCGATTATATATGAGTATCCGAAGTCTGAGTAGGATGATATTAGAACACTAGCTAGATGTGATAAGCGAGTATTCGGGGGAAATAAATGCGATAATTTTACCACGAATGAATGAATACTTAGGATTGAAATATAAGTGCGTGAATACTTATATATTATTACGAATTGGTATATTCGGGATTTATAGGCTAATGCCATAGGTGATAGCCATGATAGCCGAATTTGATATTACATAAATACGGGTATAGAGGCAATATATATATGATATGATTATAAATATATCTATGCGGGAATGATATACATATCCCTCTAGTTCTATCATGGGAAGTTGCGCCATGTGAGTAAATACCCTGGCTTGAGGAGTAACCGGATATTTTATAGTGTGATTTTTATTCTGGATGAGACGTCTTGCGTACGATTCGGTCTCACTTTCAGGAGTGGAACTATGGCCGCTTCCAATACGTTATGATTTGGTTTTTACCAAGTCGATGTGAGAGTCCGGTAGTTGTTAACCCAGGATGGTATGTGATTAATTCCCTGGAAGATGATAGAATTGAGAGAATGCATCCATTGAGTTGAAGTTTTGAGGGATGGTTATATACTTATATAGTGTGTGATATATAAGTATTGATATACTGGATGTGTACCGTATACTGTATACCTATATAATAAGTTACAAAACTTATGTATGTCATAAGATAGCACTATTATGTCATCAATATAATTTTTTTTTGTATTCCCTATTTTACCCGTCAAATTTTTAATTTCCCCCCTTTTCTTTCTCACTAATAAATTCGCTCTCTCTCACTTTAATTCAAACATAAGGTTCTTTTGCTAAACACACATGACAATGCTCACTTTCTCATGACACCCTTATGTAGAGTTACCGCTGATCTATATGCAACCCATTTCTCATTTTCTCCCACTCTGAACCAACTTTACTTTTTATGATTCTCTCCCTCCGAGGTACCCATCCATCTCCATCGGACAAATCCTATCCCGATCGGCATATTTTTTTGGGTGCTATGGAAATAGTTTGTTTGGCATATTAGAAATGGTTTACATCACTAATTTTGACCTTCAAGGTAGTGCAGGTGGTGTGGTATTCATTGTTCACTTTTTCCCCTTAATATTTCCCCATTACTCACGTCTTCCTTGCTTTTCCTTCATTGTACAGGTGGTATTCACTCTACATGTGGTATTTATTTCAGGTAAATTAAATTAAAGTTTAGATTTGTTGGATTTTTGAAACTCTAATATGATAATTGTGTTTAATTTTTGAAACTATTATATTTCTCTCTTATTTGGTTCGCATACCCATTATTGTAATTGTAGACTCTATATTTTTACCAAAATCACATAGTGTTTCTCATTTCTCTCTTTTCGTTTATTGTTTTGTTTTTCTAAAGATTAGAGATTAGTTGTTGATTTCAGAATTTGTTAGTCCATTTTCCCCCAACATATATTTTGTTTATAGGATGAACTCTTCATTTTTTCGTGTGTTAAAGTAACATCATATGTGGGTTTGAACTTTGTAGTGGGATTTTGAAGTTTTTATGTTTGTTATAATATCTTTGGAAAAGTGGACACATGTATCTATAGCTATTTGATATGTAAATCTGGATTGATTCCTCTTTCATTTACTTTCCAGGTATGAAATTTGATGGTTGATTTATTCATTTATTATAACAAACTATTTTGAGACCTTAGGATTGGCATGTATATTGTTATTTATCCATCTTATAGTTAGATATGGATTTAGATTTGATTTTGTCCTTTCTTAGTTTGTTAAGATTTTAATATATTGATATAATTTGGAAGATCACATAAGCAAAGAGCTAATATGGCTACAATATTCAAACTTGGAAATGAATTTGCAATAAATTCAATAATTTAAATTTTGTTCAAAAATGTCAAACAAGTTTCTTAGTTTCCATTTCTTTCTTTTTGGAAATTTATGGACATTGTTTAGTGAAAATTGTTGACTACTCAATAAAGATCTACAACTACTGCATACTTACAGTTTATTCAGGGCTTCAAGATTTCTATTTTGGTCCTCAAACGCTTTTAAATGGTATGTTAACTAGGGTTATTTCAATATGTATGGTTTATGATTTGTTATATTAAGTAGATCTAAATGTTCTTAGTTTTATCTCTCTCGCTCTCTCTCTACTTTGTATTTTCTCACTTTGCTTTGTATTTGGTGAAAATATGATTTTGTGCCCAAATTGTAACTGGTTTATCAGATTTATATGGTTGATCAGATTTATATGTTTCAAATGATTATGCAGATGTTGGCAAAAGTAGAGTATCTCGATCCAGATTGGAGAACCAAAAATCATGAATCAGATGTGTTTGAAATTGTGTATGCAAAATCCTTGGAGGTAAGTAAAAGAGATCTAAGTTAGAGACTAAAAAATTATGATTGTGCAGTCGGATTTGATAAATAGGGCAATGTCATCTTCTTCTATAATAACATCAGAAGATGTTTTCGAGTCTTTGATTAACGACGATACAATCGATGCTATTAGACTCAAGATTATCAATGAGGTGAAAGCTAACAAGGAGCTGAAGAATAACATAATAAAAATGGTGGAGAAGAGTAAGGTTCTTAATACCCCTGATGCAGAGAAGCCGACCAAGAGGGAGATGTTTGATGCACTTTGATAGGAACATGAAACTCTAGTTCCTGAGAAGGCATCAAAATCAGTGTGGGAGTTAAAATTGGACGATAACCGATTGGGAAAAGAAATCAGTGAAACTGTTGAAAGAGTGTTTTGTCGATTAAATGGCCATGAAGCTTCCATGTTTCCCCCATCAACCACTGAAGCCCATCCAGATAAAGATAGAGGGACCCCGAGCTCTTCATCAAAGAAAAGGAGTTTTGGTGAAATTAACAAACAAGTTTTTGTAGCAGCAGATGGAGTTGATAACCACAAGCATGTTACGCTGATGATGTTATATTAATATGTTGTCTGTTGGCAATACTACTTTTACATATGTTTCCATTCATTATGTTTTTTCTTAATATTTTATTTGGATGCTATTGTATGGATCTTTGAGACACGTACTTAATTTGGATTTACAAGTGTGTACATGCATGTGCAGGATTCTGTTTTAGATTTCGTGGTAACATGTCTAACATGTTGTTTTTCTTACTTATTTGTAGTTGATCATTACTCAACAAATCCTGTGTAAGGTTTGATATTTACATTCAGCGTCGAAAAAATTCCCAAAGGCAAACAAATAAGTATAAAGGTACCAAAGTCCAAATACAACGATCAGTGAGGTACCCAAGTCCAAATCCTGTGTTTTTCTTACTTTTTTTCTTATGATAATAAAGTGTTGATCCTAAACTCTAGAAATTATATTTGTTCCGGTGGACATGTATACAGGCAGACCACCAGTGGTACCTCCAGAAATTATGTGTTTGGCTCATGCAACTACACGAGCTTCGTTTTTCACATTGAGGTGCATTTTTATGTTTAGCTCTGTTTGGATCACACAACTACATGAGCTGCATTTTTCTGTTTTTATTTTTCTCTTTATGTTTTGCATTTTTCTGTTAAAATCACATGTTTGTGTACCTATCATACTCAACAGTAACGAGACAGTGGTCAAACTAAAGATTGAACAAAGGATACGAAGCATCGGATCAACTAAAGAGGAGTAAGAAAAGTCGTTACGAAGGAAACAAAAGATAATTAGAATCTGAACTATCGAAGCTTCAAGTAGGTGCTTCAATGATGGACGTGAGATGGAACAAACAAAAAATGGAGTTTCATATCGAATAACATCAATAGTAGCATGGGTAAGAGTAGTCAATACTTTATGAGCTAAAATTGACTGATTATATGTAGTTTACCGACTCAGCTTTAGTTTCTAAGGTTTGGCACTACATGAAGTGTGTTTGGTTACCAGCTTTCTTGGGCTATCCAACGTCTTTTTTTTAAAGTGACAAATCATGCCTTTTTTACTTGGGGAGTGCCCGATTCCTTGGGAAATAGATCCAATCGTTCTTGACATTTTTCATTTGACGTCTGATGGGGATATGTCTTGCATGAGGGCCCATGGAGGATAAATATATTTGATAATACAAGGGAAAGGACCCTACAGGGGATACTTGGAATTTAAAAATGCTTCCGCGACCACTAATCATGCTGCCACTATTATGAGCTCAAAATAAGGATAATTACACTGCAATCATTTTTTCTTAGTGAAATTACGAGAAAGAATTACCATCTTTTGGTTGAAACGCAAACATCAGTCATATATTTACAATGTGTGATCCGTGATTGGTTGATGCGAAGGAATTTTAATCCTATTGAAAAGATGAAAAAGTCTATCATTGAGAAGAGGAACGATATGATAATAAATCTAGACCAGCAGAACCCCAAAATAGAGGACACTGTTAAGGTTCCATATTCTCATGGATAATGAAGATAACCTTCAAATGTTGAAGGTTCAGTTTAAAACATGGAAGAAAGACTTCAAAGATCGGTTAAGAGAGACAAAAGAAATCCTATCTAATCTTGGAGACGTCAGAACAGAAAATTGTCATAAGAGGTGGTGGGAAAGATGACCACAACAGATCCAATATTGGATTATGAGCTTATTTATGTATTGGTTTATACTTATTACATCATTTTATATTCTCCCATATATGAGAGTACATTTTTATGAAACCAAAATAATGAGATAAATAGATACAAAAGTGAGAACTTATCACTTGAGGAAGTATGAGTACACATAAAACACCATCTTACATAAGTGAGAACTTATCACTTGAGCAAGTATGAGTACATATATAACATCATCTTATAAGATCCCTTTACCTAAAATGTAAAAAATAAAAAAAATAAAAACCTAAAATTCATTGGAGCACAACATTTAGAAAGGTGAGGTTTACTTATTTGCAGTGTGCTTCTGATTAGGGATTGATAAAATGAATGTAGATGTTCAGTTTCGATCACCGATCCTTTTCAACTATGAACCAACGTTTCTAATTCTTTCTCACTTTATTAATTTGAAATAATTTTTTACTTCAGAAAATTGAAATGCACGAATTGCTTGCGCAATGCGATTTGCCCCTTCTAATGTTTTCAGCTATCAATTGACATTTCAAAGTTTATATATATTGAGATACTTTATCCTTGAATTTGTCGTATATTGAAAGGTAACCAAAAAAGAAGTTTTTGGTTCTTCTGTATTTTTTTGTAGCTAACAAATGATTTCATGATAATGGATAACAAGTCCATGTAGGACTTCAAGTATAAAGAAGTGGTCCAAATGTAATTCATGGAGTAATTGTGTAGTTTTAGATGGCTAGGATTTTTGGATTGATTAGTTAGTCTGCACGATAAACTATTTATCTAGTTATTGATATATTGATGTAGTTTTCATGAATCGAGTTAAATGGATGACGATGTTTATATTAGGTCCATGAGGGACTATTAATAATGTAATTGGACTATTTTTTTTTTAAACAAGGTGGATTGTTGTCCTATAGATAGAGGAATTTTGCTAAATTTTTTTAAATTGTTCACAATTTTTTGTGTTATATAATAGTTTACAATTATTACGAGGTTCGGGACGAACTATTAGTATTGTGTTTGTTTGTTAGAGTATTTTTTATTTTTTTAAAAAAGGATAACCCTATAAATAAAGGAAATTTTGTGCAAATTTTCTAAATAGTTTACACATTTGTGTTGTAATTAAACTTTATGACTTGAATTATACATGATTCAATATTTTGAAAAATTCGTGATTTTCATATTTTGCTCCTATTTGTTAGTTCAGTTTGTAAAGATGTTAGGTATTATTGTTTCTCTAATATGTTTCTCAATAAAGTATCTAACATTGGCGTATCAAAAATTATTTATCTATTGTCGAACTAAATATGACATATGGTCTTATCAAGGACGTACACTTTCGAAAATTAGTGTCGTGCCTTCAGGCATAGGCATACCCCAGTGTGTGTGTGTATATATATATATATATATATATATATATATATATATATATGAAGATGTGAAAAGATATATATACAGACAATGAAGAATAAAGTGAGAAAGAAATAATTACACTTGGAGATATAAAATCCAGAATAAAATGTGATATACGTATATAAAGAGGAGAATATTATATAGGAGGCTAATTACACTAAAATGTGAATAGTATATTATAACTAGTGAAAGTTATTCATAATTAACGGATAAATTAATAGTAAGAATCTATTATGCATTAGCCCGGGCGAATGATTAGAATATTATATACGCAGGGTACGAGATAGCGTATAGTGACTTGGAAGTTGTACGAGGTTCTAGTTAGGCTGGGTAGCGTAACTAGAGGGTTTAAAATACATGCGTTAGTTGTGCACTATTAGATGAGAAGTAACGGGTATCTTAGGTGAGTGCGACACCAGTTTAAATATGGAGAATATCATATTTAATAAGTTACGGTATTTTAAACACTTGCTAAAATATCTTTAAACCTCGGGCTCTGACCCGCTTGTATATATTTTTCTCTTTCTTCAAAACCTTTTTAGGTGTCGAGACACAGGGACGCCTGAATGATATTATTCCTTCGATTCAGGCGTTGCTGCAATATCTGTGGATGCTAGCAGGGATATTTTTAGATGCTTTTATCCTTGTGATCTAGATAGGAGTTATTGTGAGTTATATTCGGGCCTATGCCTAACTGTTGTCATTTATTTTATTTTACGGCTATTCGATATGGTTGTATAATGTTTACCGAAAGTTATCCATTATTCTTTTATTTAATTCAACTGTTGTGTATATTGATTTTATGGATTGATTTATTATGTGTTTAAGTTAAAAAGAATAGAAAGTTTAAAATTTAACGTCGGGCCTAATAGGTTATTAGTAATTAAATGGTCTTCGATAGTGATGTTGAGAATGAACCATTTGAGATTCCTGTTTTAATATGATATAAGACTGATCAACCGGTGTTTTATTAGGTGGGGTGTCAGAGATGGCATTAGAGCATCAGGTTCTACTGTCCTTAGGAATCAGTGCAGACGTACTACACTTTCAGCTTTGCTTTCTATTTGACATAGATACCTATTCTTAGGATTATTAATTCATTTGGTGAAATTTCGTTCTCCTGCTATAATGTATATATATAGTTAATCTTATTTGGATTCGGGTGCACTTCGTAGGCTGAACATGTGAAGGACGACCAGTGAGGGCCGTTGGGAGGACAACAGGAGAGTTGAAGTTGTAAAAGGGGGAAATAATGACCGTAGTTGAGGTCATCCCTAATTTTGCACGGGAAGTTGGGGATGTAAGGACTTATGGGAGGAAGCATATATTCTTCAAATGCCACTATAGAAGAAAGGGGTGCCAAATTAGACTCACCTAGCGTCGTTAGAATGGGAGAGAATCAAACGGGTCTTGGGAGGGGGCCATTTGTTGGAATTTTAGAGGATGCGAAGATTGTGTGTTAGCCAATGGAAGTAAGATATCCAGAGCCTTGGGTATGTAGCAGAGTGTAATATACTCGAAAATGAAAATTTGGAGTAAATTTTTTTCTTGGCTCGTAGGAGCAGTGTGGTAAATGGTGTGAGTTGATCACCACATTTGAGAAGTGAATTATTATGTCAATGGAAGGATCTTAGGCACGGTTTAATCGAAAATTCCTTCATTAGATGTTCATGAGGGGATGTGAATGTTGTTATGAACTTATTACAGGAGGGTTGAATGGAGGATCATTTGTGAAAATGAATTTAATTGGCTAGTGAACTTCATACCCGACGAGGTAGGTACAATGGAGAAAAGAGTCCTTAAGTGGGTGATGGACTCACGAGAGGGGTCTCTAGCACTTAGAGGAAATTTTGTTTGAGCGATTGATGCAGATGGAGGTAATGTCATGTTTTGACAATTAGGATATTAATGCTTCTATGTGAAGGGATGTATAAGAGTTGAAGGATTTAGTGAGGGAGTAAGACTGAATGTAATGTTGCTAGTGAAACACCGCAGGGGGAGACCCATCAGGGGACCCATTTAAATGATTTAGATAGATGAGTTCCTACCGAGTGATGGTGGATTCAGTTAGGGTAGTTAGAGCCAGTAGAGTATATTCCTTAGGGATAGGGGAGTTAAGGAAATAACGGGGGTAGCCATCCGAGTTGGAACTACCAGAGTCCAAAAATAGGACAACCCTAATATGGTCAGATGGTCGAAGATAAGTGGATTATATATATATAGATATTTTTGTGTAAGGTAGAACCACATGCAAAAGTTTTTCCCAAAGCGAGTAAAAAGGGACAAGAGTATGATGCCTAATAAGGGCAATGATTAAAGTAGTTTTTGGTTTGGTTCGGACAAGCATGTTATTTTCGGGAACCATTTGAGCAGCCAGGATGATTGTTAAGGGAGAAAATATGATTGTTATCCTTGGAGAATGAAGTATGTTTTATGTGACACGAGCAAGTCACGGTATTTTGATTAACGCTAAATTCACATGTGAGACGAGTTTTGTGGTTTCATCGATAACATTATTATGTGTATGTATTTTTCTATGGTGTAGCAGGGTTATCTTTTATTTCATTTGCGAGGAGGTGGGTATATGCAGAGGGAATATATTTTATTGATATTACCCATTTTAGTAATGTGTTATACGAGTATGATATCGTCCTGAATATAGTCTAGTTATCAATGGTTAGAACGATAGTGGGCTATTACTGTAACATTATTATTGTGTTCGTTGTACCAGGTTATGACTTATATTGCTAGGTATTACCTGAAATTAATAGTCTTTTGGAATGATATACATTTATTTAAATATAAATAGACTTAGGTCCTAGTCCGACATATCTCGATAACCGATAGAGTTACGTAGTAGTGAATCGGGAGGGTTCATTATTTGGATTTTGCTTACGAGAAATCCCATGCATGAAAGGAGCAACTGTCGGGAGCTGAGAGATGTTGGACCCTAGGACATTTTGGATTATTATTCTTAATAATTAAATGGATTAATTTGTTGAGATTTAGCATATCCTTGTTGGGAGTTATATGTCATTGTGTGTGCATAATAAACTTATAAATGTTTGTACTGTTATTTTTTATCCCAGTAAGTAGGGACGATTACTGATGAGAATCAAGGTGGTTACATTTGTTATTGAGTGGGGAGAGATAACTCGTGATTGATTCTCTCTAAGAAACTTGTGATAGTAAGAGTGTTGTGATGTGTGTTGTCTTTTGTAGCATGAGAGTGGATGAGTATACTTTTATGCCAAGAGACGGGAATTTAGGGGTACGTGCTATGGACTGAGGGCCTAACGGATCTCAACGAATGGCAATGTTAAGTAGTAGTGTAAGGGGGTACTTATTTGCATTTCGCTTTCGTGAGACGTCCCACGCATAAAACTTAACGCAACATTGGGAGTAGGGAGGTGTTTGGTCACTAGTACATAGATCTGGTACCTCGGTTATTATACATTCATGTAGTTATAACTGTGAGATGAAAGTTATATTACGATTTAAGGCTAGTAGAGCATGGTGACGACTGTACGAGGTTTGCAATGTATGTGCAACTATGCACGGATTATATGGTATATGGGTTCCTTTGTTAGTTTAATTTTACCATCGTCCGAGATAGAGGGACGTGGGAATAAATGCGTGAAATATATTCCTGCAGGGAAGTTATAGACAAAGCCATAATGTTATGATTGATTAAAAGTTGTGTGAGAAAGATGATGATCCAAATATATATGTGCATTGAGAGAAGCACACCCGAGATGGGTTGAAAGGATGTAGGAAACCATTTATAACGGATATCTCTTGAAAAGAGGAAATCCAACTATTGTGAAAAAGTAGAGAGGAGCCTTACTCAGTCGAATGATGAGAGTGGCTTGCGCATAAATAGATTGTTGATGTTTATAAGGCAAAAGGACCCAAAAGTGCCCATGGTGGTGAAAGTGCACGGGCCATAACTTTTGGTATACGCCGAGGAAGAAGGGGAATATAAGTACCACTTAACGGGGATGTTATAAGTGGAAGTCTGTGTTGAGAGGGACATAGTGAGTAGTCTCTACATGCACCACTCATAGATAGAAATAGGTTAGTGCATGATGACCAACTAGGAAATTTTGTATCAAGTCTACAATTGTAGTTACGGAAGGGGCAGTTAGGCTGGTAAATTTCAATGATGGGTTACCAACATCAGGTTAAGGTCACGACTTCCTTCAAATTTGTTGAACAAGTTTACCAAAAGGAAGTAATTATTATTATTTTGGGTTTGGTTACACGATTAGACAGTGTGCCCCAGTTTTTCTTTGAAAAGAAGGATCACACCGGTGTGTAGTGACACCCCATATTATTGTGAATTAGGATGAGCTCCTTGAAACCCACCTCGATAGGGATTTTCAGGAAGCAGTGGGGATGACGTTTTGTTTTGGTCAAGTCGTGTCACCTATGGCCCGAGGAGTAGACGCGAGGTGATCGACGACTAGTAAATTGATATGAATGCAATTCTAGAGTTACTGCGGTGGTTGTAATTCCATAACTGTCATAGATTGTAATTAAAGAAAAGCATAATACGGTAATTGGGAGGAAAAATTACCGATTGGTAAAGTTGTGTGTAATCACTCATACCTGTTTGTCATGGACGAGGTACTATTAAGGTTTTTTATGGGAAAGGGCCTAGTCTTTATCCCTCCGATGGATTAGAGGTGAGTGGATAATTGATTTTTGTATCGGACACAATTTAGAGTCCGTTGTTGGGAATGGAATAACAAAAAAATGTTTTCGATGACTTTTGAGCGTAGTAAGAGTTAGGTCACCACAAATCGAGATTCGAAGGACTGGATGGAGTAGTTGGGTGTTGTGGTTTCTCTCTGGATGGGAGTTTTGTGTTGGGAAGATATGAGAAGCTGGCCCTTAGTGATGTGCAACCTTCCAATAGTATTGAGGCGATGGCGCCAGTGTAATATAGGCTCATCTTATTCAGAGTTTATTGATAGAATCAAGATGTTGGGTATGCCTTTAGTGAGGTGAAGCCTTATGACTGATGGAGTATATCAGTATGAAGAGAATTGAATAAGATTTTCGTGAAGCTGGGGTTATAGTGATTAAGCCTTTAGATAAGTGGGTACCACTAGCGAGTATATAGTGGAGTAACCCTCATGATACTTCAAGTGCTAAAGATCCTAAGTCTTAGTACCAGTCGTATCTAAATTTCGAGGACGAAATTCCTTTGTAAGGGGGGAAATGTGTAATACCCCATACTTTTATGGGTATATAAATTACATAAGTGGTGTAATTAAATACGCGGAGTAATAATTGAATTTGAAGTGTGGATTAAATATTATTTTGGCGTGTATCGAATTAATATTTATGTGTGTTATACTTACTTGCGAGAATAAGTAAAAGAGTTGGACTATTTTTATATCATGTCACAGCTGGGTGAAGCGACAAGAGATAATATTTTATTCGAAAAATCGTGTAGGATTGTATTGGAGTAAAAATGTGAATTTTTGATAAGTGACTCGGATGGGGATTTCAAGTGCACGGGTGGCCTCGAAAGGGCCGAAATAGTCAGGATAGAGTACCCTAGGGTAATGATTTGATTTTGGGGACTTTTTGACTAGTAGGGACTCACAATTGAGCATACGAGTCAATTTTGGGTTTATTAAGGGAAAACCCTTATTTCTTTCTTAAAAAGGCACGAGAGAGAGAGAAAGGGAAAGAAGGAAAATAAAAGAGAAAAGAAGAAGAGAATGGGGAGAAAAGAGAAGATTTTCAGCCAAGCTCCGGCGGATCCCGGCATGAGGTCGTCGGATTTATCCAACGAGGCAAGTGTTTAACTTGCTTTAACCATTTAAGTGTGTTTATGGTTCGTATTATAGTTAGTGTAAAACTATTTTATTTTTGGGTTGGGATTCTTGCAAAAAATGGGGTTTTTGAAAATGATTTCATGTGAACTTGATGTGATAATAAACTCCATGTGAAATCTAAGCTTGAATCCAAGCTTAATGGTGTAAATTTGATAGAAATGGGAAGAAATGAAAGTTAGGGCTTAATTATGAAAAAATAGTCTAAATCCCAATTTAATTGTTGTTGTGGTTATAACTAAGTGGGTAGATTTTATATAATTGGTTCGTTAAGGTAGAAACCATTGAAATTGGGTTGGATGTGTATTTGTTGGAGATTTGGGGAAGAAGGAGTTTCCCATATCTGTACATCGGACCAGTTCTTTTTTTTAGGATGGATCGGTTCAGCTTTTGCTGCTTGCCAACAAATGAAATTTGTAGATATTTTCGATACGGTCGTGTGGGCACCGACCGCGCATTTTTCTGACTTTTTTTAATTAATTATGATTTTATTATGGAAGGGTTTTTGAGACCGAAATATTTGGTGGGAAATTAAATCTAGATTATTTTGTGATGTTTGTAAATGAGTAAAGAACTTTGAGAAATATTAAGGAACATTATGTAACCTTGGGTTAGTGGGAATTAAATCCGAGGTATGAATTTTAGGAGTGTTTGGGATGAACGACACTCAATGAATTATTTCAACGGGTTCGTATGTATATATTTATGTGTGTAGAGTATATATATGCCGATTATATATGAGTATCCGAATGTGTGAGTATGATGATATTAGAACACTAGCTAGATGTGATAAGCCACAATTCGGGAGAAATACATGCGATAATTGTACCACAAGTGAGTGAATACTTAGGATTAAAATATAAGTGCGTTAATACTTATATATTATTATGAATTGGTATATTCGGGATTTACAGGCTAATGCCATAGGTGATAGGCATGATAGCCGGATTTGATGTTACATATATACGGGTATAGAGACAGTATATATATGATATGATTATAAATATATATGTGTGTGAATGATATATATATGTGATACATACTCCTCTAGTGCTATCGTAGGAAGTTGCACGATGTGAGTAAATCCCCTGGCTTGAGGAGCAGGGTGAGAATAGCCCCAGGTCATAGTCGTCCGGATATTTTATAATGAGATTTTTGTTCTGGGTGAGACGTCTTGGGTGTGATTCGGTCTCACTTTCAGGAGAGGAACTATGACCGCTTCACATACGCTGTGATTTGGTTTTTACCAAGTCGATGTGAGAGTCCGACCGTGAGTTACTGATATGACGCGAATATTGCGTATTTCACTTGTCAACCTACGCGTGATTAGCCCCCTCGGGTATATTAGTCCCTATATTTATTCTCGTTAACCACACAACCTCAGATTTCTATATATACATTCTTTTCAGGGGTTAATTGAGCTTTTGTAGGTATTTCGGTACTTAGTATGGAGTTCGGACGCATTCCAGTGAGTTTTCGTACAAATCTACATGCGAAAGGGCACTTCAGTCATTTCACTACTTGGGTATCTGGACCAACATCTCTCAAAAGTTGTAGCCATCAGGTCAAGCTTCGTGTGGCCACAAATGATGCGCGATGACTAGCTATATCGAAGAAGTTATGGAACTTCGAGCGGAAGAGATTTACAAAATATATCGAAGCAGGAGGAAAGAATTACAAAAATAGAGGAGTGAATTTATTCGGACCTTACCGAATCGATTCGCTGTTGGGAATATTGGCCTTTTCTCCCAGGCGAATCGATTGGCACTTTGGCAAATCGATTCGTTTATGAGAAAAGTGTCACGTCCCCTTATTTGGGCTTATGTACAAACATTTATACCATATGACCGAATTGATTCGGACTCCTACGAATCTATTCGGCTTATGCCAGCCATCGAGATATTTCCTTACCGAATCTATTCGGACCCCTTCGAATCGATTCAGTCCCCTGTTTTCAGACTTCTTTTTATTACAATTTTTCCATGGAATTTTTTGTATAAATAACCTTTTCTCCCATTTTGAGAAAAAACATTTTTCATTTGCTTAGTTTTTAGGGTTTATAACATTTTGGGGAGATTTTGTGGAGTGCCCCATCTCCTACATTTTCTTTGGTTAATCACCATTAATGTATGTTTCCTTTTATTTAAGCTTTGTTCTTGCTTTAGTTTCCATGTTTATTTATTATTCCATGCCTAGATAAATTAATTGTAGTTATTTATTTAGTGTTCCTAGTTATTTATTAGTTGTTTAATTTATTTATCAATGTTGTGTGAGTAGTTAACTAGGGTTTGGGTCTTGTGTCTGCCATTGTTGGGCATCGAGCTCCGAAAATTAGGTTTTGTGTAAAATCTCATTTAATCCAAACCTCTTGTATTAAAATTGGAATATTATGCCTTTAACTTTCTTTGTCACTCATCATTAGTGTTTAAAGCGATATTCCGAATTTAATCCGCATGTGACCATTTGGAATTAAATGTTTTATCTCGCAACTTTGATTTAAATTTCTTCTTGCATGGTGTTTATAATTAACTAAAAACACCCGATTAAAGGTTTTCAAACCAGAATTCTATTTTCTCGTGTTTATCCCATGGTAGGGATGCGATCCCAACTCTCGTGTTATTAATTCTAGTTTAGACTTAACTTCTTATTTTTTTCTCCTTTCTCACCATAACAACCGATCACCTTTTACATTTTTTTGAAGTTCTAAAGCAATTAAAATCTAAAATTCAATCACTCCTTGTGGATTCTGGATACCCGACTTACCTCTATACTTGTATCGCAAGTGCAGTCGTGATTTAGGTTTTTGTATTGAGTAGGCAAAATGAATTCAGCGATTAGCATTCTGACGCCGAGCTACTTTTCGCGCTCGATCAAAATGGCGCCGTTGTTGGGGAGTGTGTTTTAGATTGTAATTGTTTTATTATTTCGTAGTCTAATTTCTTTTGTATTTGTATGTTTATTTTAACCTTTTTTTACAGGATAACATACTTGATCGCTAAGAAACTTTGATTCGCGGTTGCTCACTTTTTTTCTCGGATTCTCCATCTACAGACAACGAGGTAATCGTATCCTACTACTATAGTTATTACAAACATTCTAATGATTCTTACTTTGGGGATAGTTTTCAAGTTTTCCATTTTCAAGATTTTCTTGAGAATGAAAGACTTGAAAACATTTATCGGAATGAAAATTGTTATTGGGAGCTTGAGTTGGATTCATTATTCGAATCCAATGATGATTCTTATTTTGCTACTTTCGAAGATGAGTTTCAACCAAATGAGGATTCCGACGTTTTAGATCTAAGGAAGCCTACTTTGGAAGAAAATTTTCTTCTTTACTCCCAAGGTTTGGAAATCCTATTTGGTGCTATATTGAGACTTGAATCACTCTGCGATGAGATGGATTCCTTGGCGCTAAACAACGAGGAGGTGGAATCTTGTGTTTCATGTCAATTTTTCAAAGAATTTCTCATTAAATGTGAATCTTTCTCCTCCGAAATTCAATCTCCTTCCGACGATGAGTTGATTGAGATTGAATTTATTTCATCACCATATTCATTTTCCGTTATTGAACCTTTAGAATTACCGGTTGATTCCTATGAGTCGGTAGAAACTTTTAAAACTTCTATACCTTTTGTCGATGAGGACCTTTTTTCGGACTTATTTTTGATGGATTGTTCCCCCATGTGTGCACCACCTCTGATTCCACTTGAAAATTCTTAAGGAGATGAATTTTTTTTCGATACCAAGTGTACCTTTCACCCTTCTTATCCAAATCCCCCATTGTCCCTCCCAAACTTTTAATTGACAATGGTTCACTTTCTCCACCCACATGCCTTCCGTTTTTTTAAATGAAATTCTTATTTTTCGGGAGGCATGTTCGCTTTGGAGGGTCCACTATTGATCTGTCAAAGTCAAATCCCTTTTCGGGTGGATCCTCAACTATTTAGACTTCTAGTGTCTAGTTAGTGTGTACTCTAAATAGTAGGTTGTAAATAGTTAGCTTTTTATTTATTTTTCCTTTCTTTTTAATTTATTCTACTGTAATTAGTTAAATTTTTTTTATTGCTTTTCGTTATGCTCGGTGCCAACTTGTTTTGTAGATTCTTTGGACTCGTGCTTATTTGGGGATCGCTCCAATTATGGGTGATATCATTCTTTTCCTATTTATCTGTTGTGTTCTTAATGCGCATTGAGGACAATGCAACATTTAAGTTAGGGTGTGTGGGATATTCTATTCATTTCTTTGTTTTGTCCTTTGATTTCATCACATCTTGTTACTAAGCATGCTTTTTCTTAAAAAATTGAAAATTTCGAAAATATTTTCTTTCTTTTTTCTCCTTTGTTGGGCATTTTTGCCTTTGTTTCCAATGATAAATTTCAATAAATGCCCGATCCAATAGACAATTCAACGATGCATGTTCTCGATTTTAGAAGTTATTAAACTTTAGTCCTGAAATCATTAATATTATGAACAACTTCATGAATTAAACTTTATCCCATAAGCACATGTGCTTTTCTTGTTCTATTGATTTGGTTTAAGATTTTTGTAACTCGATAATCTTTTGTTGCATTGTATATGCTTACACCGAGTAAACTTTATACCTTTCGTCATTTGTGAGTGTATACACTTCTCTTTCCTTATTCAAAACGTTGAATTCGTCAGTAATCTCACTATTCTTTCATTTGATCGTTCATTAATTGAGTTTATATCTTGAAATGTGTTACTTGAGCATGATTTTCAAAATTGTTTTGACTATAGAATTGCGTAAACTTTATGAAATTATCATAGGCAATCTTTGTTATATCACCCATATTATCCTTGACTTCACCTTATATCTTTCCCTAGTCAACACTTTTGAGCCAAAATATATCGTTTCATTTTATTTCCCAAAATCCCATAACCAACACCACATTTGAGTTATAAACCATACATATTACCTTCCATGCCTTTGTTTGGAATGTTGCTTGGGATTGAATGATGTTGTGTAGTGTGGTTGCAATTTGAGCATGAAAAGAGTGAGAAAAGAAAATAAAGTAGTGAAAAAGAAAAGAAAAAGCTAAAAGCAAAAGAAAATAAAAGAAAAGAAAAGAAAACATGAGAAAAAGAAGAAAAGAAAAGAAAGAGGAAGTTTGTAGATATGTATGTATAGTTCAATAATCATTGATGCTCTCCAATTGTTATATCTAATGCTTGATTATGGAACTTGTTTTCCATTTTCGTTATTGCTCACTATTTACCATTATTCTATGTTTTCATTACCAACACTTTGAATCTGTACATACATATTCTTGGTTTTGTACCTAAGCCTAGCCTACATTATAAACCTATCCAAGTACTATGTGATCTTAGGGTGCATTTAATTTAAATGTTGAAATAGTTTGATAATTTGTGAAAATGCATTTCGCCTCTTTTATATGAGCGATATCTTTCATTGAGATTACAATTTTTCATTTTCTATAGAGTGTTCTTCATTATTGACATGTGCGCGGCCTAGTTTCCATTTACAATTACTCTTTATGCCCGCATGTACCATGTGTTACCTCCATTTTCATAGTGATTTCATTTATTGAGTGTAATATTAGGTGAGGATTGAATATATGCATACTTTAATGTTTATCTGGTTTATATAAGTTTTTGCCAAATCATATTTTTCTTGTGCCCGCTCCCCTCCCACTTTTAAGGTTGCAATTCTATTAAGTTCATTCAATAATATTAATAACAGTGGACTTTGGCTTGAATTCGTTCAATATGCTAATAACGCGTTTGAAATCTTTTTCGTATTGTTGAGTTTGTCACATGTTGATTGGGCTTATTTTTAGGAAACTATTTGATGTTTGTGGGCTTCATCCTTGAAAACCCTCACGAGACGACACTCATCCATAAGGGTAATCTAGGGGCTTAACGACTTATTGGACATGCTAAATGCAACCTTTATATTATTTTTATCATTTTTGTGTACTTATATTCTGCTTTTGGTTTACTTATAGTTCTTATTGTTTCCTATTTCATTGCTAGGGACTAGAAATGTGTAAGTTAGGGGGTGTGATACGACGCAAATATTGCGTATTTCACCTGTTAACCTATGCATTATTAGCCCCCTCAGGTATCTTAATCCCTATATTTATGCTCGTTAACCAGACAACCTTGGATTTCCATATATACATGCTTTGTAGGGATTAATTGAGCTTTTGTAGGTATTTCGGTACTTAGTACAGAGTTCAGACGCATTTCGGCAAGTTTTTGTACAAATATGCATGCGGGAGGGCACTTTAGTCATTTCACATCTTGGGTATCTTACCAAACATCTCAAAAAAGTTGTAGACATCAGGGCGAGCTTCGCATGACCATAAACGTTATATCGAAGAAGTTATGAGACTTTAAGCAGAAGAGATTTGCAACATATATCAAACAGGAGGAAAGAATTCTAAAAATAGAGGAGTGAATTGATTCGGTCCTTGCCGAATCGATTCGCTGTTAGGAATATTGGCCTTTTCTCCTAGGCGAATCGATTAGCATTGTGCCGAATCGATTTTCTTATGAGAAAAGTGTCATGTCTCCTTATTTGGGCTTATGCAGAAACATTTATACCATATGACCGAATCGATTCGAACTCCTCCAAATCGATTCAACCTATGTCAGTCATCGAGATATTTCCTTATCGAATCTATTCGGACCCCTCCGAATCAATTCGGTCCCTATTTTCAGACTTTTTTCTATTACAATTTTGCTATGAATTTTTTTGTATAAATAACCCTTTCTTTTATTTTGAGAAAAACACATTTGATTTGCTTAGTTTTTAGGGTTTGTAACATTTAGGGGATATTTTGTGGAATGCCCCATCTCCTCCATTTTCTTTGGTTAATCACCATTAATGTAAGTTTCCTTTTATTTAAGCTTTGTTATTTCTTTAATTTCCATGCGTATTTATTATTCCATGCGTAGATAAATTAATTGTAGTTTTTTATTTACTGTTCCTAGTTATTAATTAGTTGTTTAATTTATTTAACCATGTTGTGTGAGTAGTTAAATAGGGTTTGGGTCGTGTGTCCTCCATTGATGGGCGTCGAGCTCCGAACATTAGGTTTTGTGTAAAATCTCATTTAATCAAAATTGCTCGTATTAAAATTGGAATATTATGCATTTAACTTTCTTTGTCACGTAACGTTAGTGTTTAAAGTGATATTCCGAATTTAATCCGCGTGTGAACATTTTGAATTAAATACTTTATCTCGCAACTTTGACTTAAATTTCTTCTTGCGTGATGTTTATAATTAACTAAAAATGCCCGGTTAAAGGTTTTCGAATCGAAATTCTATTTTTGCGTGTTTAGCCCATGGCGGGGATGCGATCCCAACTCTCGTTTTATTAATTCTAGTTTATACTTAACTTCTTATTTTTCCCCCTTTTTCACCATAACAACCAATCACCTTTTACATTTTTATTTTTGAAGTTCTAAAGCAATTAAAATCTAAAATTCAATCACTCCCTGTGGATTCTCGATACCCAACTTACCGCTATACTTGTATCTCAAGTGCATCCATAATTTAGATTTTTGTCTTGAGTAGGCGAAACGAATTGAACGATTAGCGTTCTGACGCAACGCTACATTTCACGCTCGATCAGTAACCCAGGATGGTATGTGAGTAATTCCCTGGAAGATGATTGCATTGAGAGACGACATCCATTGAGTTAAAGCTCTGACGGGTGGTATATACTTATATAGTGTGTGATATATAAGTATTGCTATACTGGATGTGTACAGTATATATATATATATATATATATATATATATATATATATATATATATATATATATATATATATATATATATATATCAAGAAGTGAAAAGATATATATACAGACAAATGAAAAATAAAGTGAGAAATAAATGGTTACATCCGAAAATATAAAATCAGGAATAAAATGTGATATACGTTTATAAAGATGAGAATATTATATACGAGGCTAATAACACTAAAGCATGAATAATGTATTATAACTAGTGAAAGTTATTCATAATTAACGGATAATTTAATAGTGAGAATCTATTATGCATAAGCTCAGGAGAATTCTTAGAATATTATATACGCGAGGTATGAGATAGCGTATAGTGACTTGGAAGTTGTGTGAGGTGCTTGTTAGGCTGAGTAGCATAACTAGGGGGTTTAAAATACATGCGTTAGGTGTGCACTGTTAGATGAGAGGTAACGGGTATCTTAGGTGAATGTGACGCCAGTTTAAATATGGAGAATATCATATTTAATAAGTTAAGGTATTTTAAAAACTTGATAAGATATCTTTAAACCGCGGGCTCTAACTCGCTTGTATATATTTTTCTCTTTATTTAAGACCTTTATAGGTGACTAGACATAGGTATGCCTAGATGATATTATTCCTTCGGGTCCGACGTTGCTGCAACAGCTATGGATGCTAGCAGGGATATTTTAGACACTTTTATCCTTGTGATCTAGACAAGAGGTATTGTGAGTTACATTCGGGCCTATGCCCAACTAATATCATTTATTTTATTTACGTCTATTTGATATGGTTGTGTAATTTTTACTCAGAGTTATCGGTTATTCTTTTATTTAATTCAACTGTTGTGTATATTGATTTGATGGATGGATTGATTATGTGTTGAAGTTAAAAAGATTAGTGTTTAAAATTTGATGACGGCCCTAATAGGTTATTAGTAATTAAATGATTTTCGACAGTGGTGCTGAGAATGAACTAGTTGAGAATCCTGTTTTAATTTGATATAGGACTCATCACTCGGTATTTTATTAGGCGGGGTGTCGCATATAACTTGTAGGATTTGACCCCATAGTCACGGGTCTCTCGATTTGAGAATATGACGATAATTTGAAAATATCTGGATTAAGTTTAAAAATATGCCGTTAGAGGGTGCAAACCCAAACCCGTGCCCAAATGGCCCTGTAAGAGGCACTAACACCTCGCACGGGACTAATGTAACTCGTAGGAACTGAACGCGTAGTCGTGGGACTCCCAGGTTGAGAATATGATGATAATTTGAAAATATCTAGATTACGCTTAAAAAATAGATGTTAAAGGGTGAAAACCCAAACCAGTCCCAAACAACCCCGTAAGAGCCATGAACACCTCGCACATGACCAATGTAACTTGTAGGAACAGACCGCGTAGTCACAGATCTCTCGGGTTGTGAATGTGATGATAATTTGAAAATATCTATATTAGGCTTAAACACATTCTGCTAGAGGGTGAAAACCTAAACTAGCCTTCAAACGGCCATGTAAGAGGCACTAACACCTTGCACGGGACCAATATAACTTATAGGAACTGAATGCGTAGTCACATGTCTCCCGATTTGAGAATATGATGATAATTTGAAAATATCTAGATTAGGCTTAAAAAAATCGTTAAAGGGTGAAAACCCAAATTAGCCCCCGAATGTCCCCATAAGAGGCATGAACACCTCGTACGAGACATATGTAACTTGTAGGAACTAACCGCATAGTCACGGGTCTCTCAGTTTGAGAATATGACGATAATTTGAAAATATATAGATTGTGCTTAAAAATATGTCGTTTGAGGGTGAAAACTCAAACTAGTCCTCAAACGGCCCCGTAAGAGGCTCTAACACCTCTCATGGGACTAATGTAACTCATTGGAGCTGACCACGTAGTCACAAGACTTACGGTTTGAGAATATAATAATAATTTTAACTCGTATATGCAATTTTTCATCTTGAATAAGATTTTTTACAAATCACTTAGTTACTAATATCATCTCTTTTTTGTATCCTATTTTTTTGCAGAATAACATTTTATCATTAACCTTTATCCACATGAAACACACGAAGAAGATAATGGTTTACAACAAGGGATTATTTATTTAATGTCGTTGATATTCAAGATTCTATTTTTTTGTGTTATGGTTATGTGGGCATTTGTAGTTTTATTGTTAACTTTTATAGCCGTGCAAGCTTTTGTAATTTTATTGTTATATTTTTTGGCCGTGCGGGCTTTACATTATGCAAGTTTTATATTGTCTAGAAAATAAAGGAAACTCTGTCCAATTATTTGTTATCTGTGAACTATTAAGACTTGTAATTTTTTGAAGTTTGTATGTACATTAGTTTATCAACAACGTGCGAGATTCGCGATTTGTGAATTTTTTTATTTTTAAATAATTTTTATGTTTGATCCAAATATTTGGTAGAATTAAAAACCGTGCGAAAAAAAGTGTATCAAATTCTGTCACGGTTTTGATCTGTGTAAAAAATGTACCAAAATGTACTCAATCTGGCACAGTTATAAACTGTACCAAAAGTGTGCCAAAAATATCAAATTCTGGCACGGTTTAAAAATGTGCCATAAGTGTTCCTGTTTGGCCAAATCTGGCACACTTTTAAACCGTGCCAGAAAAAATGGCCATTTTGGAACACCTGATTCTGGCACAGTTCAAAATCGTGCCAGACTTGATTTGGGAAAGTTTTAAATCGTGCTAGATTGTTTTTTTGGTGTAATGATTTTATTGTTGAGTTCACAGGAGTTCGCCCAGCATATCAGCTAAACGAAGAGCAATTGATAACATGTAAAGCACCGTCTAAATATTGGACACTATATGTTGATGGAGCCTCAAATTCTAAGGGTGCGGGACTATGGATTATTCTTATCACCCCTGAAAACACCATAATTGAGCAGGGAATTAGATTGGGATTGGAAGCCTCCAACAACGAAGCTGAGTATAAAGAACTGAACGCCGGTTTGAAAAAAGCCAAACTACTAGGGGCAAAAAGCCTCCATATATTTGGTGATTCCAAACTGGTCTCCAAGCATGTAAGTGGAGACCTCAACGCGAAAGATGGTCGAATGGAAGCATACCTCAATGTAGTAAGAGGACTCATGGGAGGTTTTGAAAAGGTGGAAATTCAACAGTTCCCGCGAGGAGAAAATAGTCATGCTGCAATTGACTCTGACCTAAGGACGATAATCCAGATAGAGTTCCTCATGCAACCCAGTATCGACCATACAATCATAGCCGATCAAGTCCTCCTCACAAATAAAGCCCCAAGTTGGATGGACCCCATCATCAATTATATGCAGAGTGACTTATTACAAAATGACAAAAGGTAAATACATTAAATCAGGGTCAAATCGGCTCGTTTCTACCTTTACCCTAAAGGGAAACTTTATAAGAAATCATTCACAGGACCTACCTCTAGTGTGTTTACCCACATAATGTTGAGCAAGTACTTAGTGAACTCTATGAGGTCAAATGTGGGAGTCACGCTGGTGGAAGATCGTTGGCCTTTCGGCCGAACAAGGAAGGATATTGGTAGCCTCGCATGAAGAAAGATGCTAGTGCATACGTTTACAAATGTGAAAAGTGTCAGAAGAACTCACTTATGGTTCATCAGCCCGCCAGCGACCTGAAATCACTTACTAGTCCATGACATTTCTCTCAATGGGGATTAGACACCATGGGATGAGTACCTACTGCATCTGGAAATCGTAAATATCTACTGGTCGCCAAAGGCTACTTCACCAAATGAGTAGAGGCATAACTATTAGAAAATATTCGAGACTTTGACATGATAAGGTTTATATGGAGGAACATCATTACTCTCTTTGGGAGAACCAAGGACCATCAACAACGACAATGGTACACAATTTAAAGTGGTTTCTTTTAAGCTTTTTACTATGAACACAACATCAAGCACCACTTCAATTCTGTGGCGTATCACCAAAGCAACGGTCAAGCTAAAGCTTCCAACAAAACCATGCTTTATGGAATGAAAAAATGATTGGAAAAAGCTAAGGGCACTTGGGTGGAAAAAGCCAAGGCCTCAACAATGAAGCACTACGCACTGAACTTGACCTAGCAGACGAGCGACGAGAGCTAGCCTTTATCAAGTTGTCTTCTTACCAACTGTACCTAGCCAAGAAGTACAACAAAAGAGTCAATCCGAGGAAGTTTTCAATAGGAGACTATGTCTTGCGAAAAGTCCTCGGTAGTACTGTAGAACCACCAAATGACAAACTGGGATCAAACTGGGAAGGACCCTTTAGAATAATAAGAGATAATATTTAAGTAGCATATCATTTGTAAATGTTGGAGGTGAGAGAGATACCAAGAGCATGGAACGCAACCAATCTCAAGAAGTTCTACTTTTAGATCTATCTTTTAAGTTAGCTAATTTTTTTTGTTGCTTGATAGATAATTTCTAATGAATAAAGGCCAGTTGGCCCCTCTATTCTCGTATTTTACATTGGCTGCTTAACTTATATTAATTATATCTCATCATTTTGCACCTTCTCCAATGATAACACCTTTGCACATATCTAGGTGCCTAAAGAACAAAGTTACAAAGTTAACTACAACCACTTCAAATTACTCTCAGGCCCTTGTTACAAACACAAGAAGTCTCATGAGTTGTCCCGAAAATAACAAAAGTCCAATAGGGGATCCTTAGTCAATAAAGCCAACTCTAGTTGGTTGCCAACTTTTGTTGGTTAAAAAAAGCATGCTCGAGCGAATTACCCACTAGCCAGGTGAATTCTCCCCATTATCTCACTTAGGCCTAAGGTAGTGTGACGACACAACCTAAAAGGTAAAGTGAATGGAATGATACTTCATAGGCATATTACACCGAAATAATGTTCAAACATATAGAAGGAAGAGTGCCAATACTTAAACATCGTTTAGTCGGTTGTAAAAGCCTAAAATGATTCAAACTAAGTGTGGGCCTACTTAAAGCCTATGATTGACCAATCAATATCATTTTGGTAAATAAAAGTACTAAGTAACCTTCGAGCAGACAAAATCAACATGTGTTTAGGAAGCATACGCTCAAAACACAAGAAAATTCTTTATTCGAATACAAGGTTACAACTACAGACCAAAAAGAAATAAATAAAGGCCCAAGAAAGGCTAGGGCGACGAAAAAGATATTTTTCTACAATCTCTCTCTGACCATCATCTGGATTTAGGGAAAATCCTTCTACATCTTCATTAAGATCATGATCCAAGAGTTGGGAAGGAATAACATTGCGTGGGATCCATTCATCCTTTTTCGAGAAGGGGTTATGGCTATAGGCAGGGCATTCAATATGGTACTTATACCACAGTGTGGATAATTTTGGAGTTTTTACCTCCTTAAGGCAACTTATCCATCCTCGAGAAAAGGCAATGATTTTCTGCCTCCTTAAGTTTTTCCGGGGCATCTTCCCAACCAATATTGTAATCTTCTCCCCAGACCTCTCGGGGTCCCACCTTGAATGCATATATCAGTTTCTTGATGTTGTCTTTAAGTACACCTATAAAAAACTTCAAGATACCAACCTCCTTCTCTAGAGAATCATGTCTAAAATATAGGATCTCGCCCACTTGGTAGACCTCAGTCCTCTCCAATAGTTGGGTCCTCAAGGAATTTACCTCCTCATGAACAGAGGCCCCAACTTCCTCCATTTCATGGAGATCGTCTTTCAATTTGGAATTTACTTATGTCTGGTTCTTGTACTGCTTGTTCCTTTCTCTTAACAACTTGCAGATTTTCATTAAGGCATTACAAGCCTGTAGGTTGACGTCATGTCCAAGAATTCTCTCCAGTTGAGAGTTGGGAGAAATATATCGATCTAAATCAGCAGACTACAGACGATACACACCCAATTTTTTAAAAGTATATTACCATATGGAAGATTAGATAAATACATACAACAGAAAAGAAAAAGAAGAAAAGTTTCACTTCCATATAACGTAGAAAGGTGGCCAAAGACTAATACATGATGTTCTCAAAGATATAAAAACAAGACAACAAATTGTACAAGGAAAATGGAAACTCCTAGTCTACAAAACCCTAGTCTTTCACTTAGTCTCCCTCAACTTTGGCTTTCCCCTTATCAACCACCTCCTGCTCCTAGTCAGCACCAACACTTTTGCCGACCTCAGAAGGATCAATCTCAGTGTCTCCAGCAGCATGGTTTCCACTTTCTTCTTCTTCTTCTTCTTCTTCTTCTTCTTCTTCTTCTTCTTCTTCTTCTTCTTCTTCAACATAAGGGTCGAGACCATAAGAATAAAGACTGCAAAGATCCGAGTCTGCAGGAGTTCCAGCAGCCTTCAAACCTTGGTCCCATCCCTTCTTTAAAGAGACCTGGAAAGCATAGGCCATTTGATGATCTGCATCCTCATAAGCCTTATAAAAACCCTCGTGGCAGCTATCATCTTTGGCTTGGGGGAGATCACCCTCTAGCTTAGCAACTTTGTGAGTCAAATTTTTATTGGCCTCCTCCAATTTGGACTTATTAGCAATTGTCACCTTTTGAGTAGCCCCAAGAGCATCATAGGCCTTGGGCATCTTCTTTTCTCATGCTCCCATTCTTGGATTGCATTGATAAAGGATACCTTCTCAGCTTCGAGGTGTAACACCCCATGTTTTTAATAATTAATTTAATTAATTAATTAGAATTTTTGGAAAAAAATAAAATTTTGGATTTAATGCTTTTTATTAGTTAAATACGTTGGTTATGATTTTAGAAGAATAGAACTTCAAGCGGAATTGAAATCGGATTTAAAACGGATTTTTAATGGAGTTTTTAATATTTTCCTTATGTAATTTTCGTGGGGGAACTGTCAGATTTTTTGTAGGGTCGATAGGTCGACCCTTTTAGTTGATCGATCGACCATGCCCAGTTTTTGCGCGATTCATCCATATTTTAGAGTTATATTGGTATTAGTACTCTTAATTTTTATATAAGACTTATAATCCATAGCGAGACTTCTCATAAACACTTTTTCCCAAGTTTTTCATCAGAAAGCTCTTCCAAAACATTTTCCACTCCACCATAATCATCAACATTCAACAAGATCAAGTTTTTTGCAAAAAGTTTTGACACAAGATTTAAAGGTTTAATTTGGAGTTTAATCAAGATTATCGTAGAACGTCTCTTTGCTAATTTTTTGAGGGAAATCCAAAGTTTTATTCAGATTCTCAAATTAATCTTCACTCAGGCATGTCACCCTATTCTTTTTCCTTAATGTTATATGTCTTGATTGTAGCCTCCATTAAATTCATGCTTTTAAAAAAAAATAACTTATGATGTAATTATTGAATAAATCAATATTGGGACTGTTTTACATGAAATATTAATATTACCTAATACTCATAACTTTGATATTCCTTGTGTTGTAATTGGGTAGAAGGTGATGTTATGGGCATGCGCATGTAGAGGATCCCTTAGAAAGTACATTTTTTTATTTTATGAGAAAACCCTAGTTTAATTTGATTGCTTGTGTTGGAATATATATTAATGATAGGACTTGCATGTAGTTATGATTCTGAAAATCACAATAATTATGTGTCCTTGATTTCAATCATTTAATTAAAATTATCCAATTGGAAGTTAAAGGTGGTTGAGATTATTTTATTATTGAGTGTGCCACCTTATGGAAATAATATAATTTTTGGATATTTCAGGAACATTGGGTATTGTAGGTAATTGGTTTTCACCCCTTGTTATAGCACACTTGTTAGGTATGGGACTAGTAAGTGGGCCTTAGTTTTGATTTATGCTAATTAGGTATGGGACTAGTTAGTGTGAGTCTATGCGGGTTATATCATTTGGGATGGGGTCTGATTTTCTATATTATACCATTGCTACGATATCCTAGGATTGATGTCTAGGTGGAGTGAAGTTTTTATAGTCATCCTTTACTTACGATAGGACGAATTTGTATTTGGGGAGCCTTAGTTGGGACTAAGGTGTATTTTGAGGATTTTCACATCACTTTTTAGGATGGGGAAAATTTATTTGATTAATGGGTATAAGAAATTTTTTAAACTAATATCGCATGACTAAAACGGATATTAAAATTTATTGGCAACAAAATATGTTGGGGCCCACAGTTTAAAAGGGTCAGAGGATGATTTATGTCATGTCATGTGTGGAACCTTGTCATATCACGAGGATCGCATAATAAAAACGGATCCGATGGTGGACTTGACAAGGGTGTGTGTGTGTGGGTGGAACCTTGTCATATCGCGAGGGTCGACTGTTTAAAATGGGTTAGACAACGACTTTGACAAGGGTAAGTGTATCTTGGTAAATTATCTTCACGGTTAAATTAATTAAATTTAACATTGTTGGGAACGTGGGTTAATTAAAATAATATTTGTGTGGTACATTTTAAAGAATCCTTGCGGGTAGTTAGTAACTTATTTTTGGTAATTAATAATCTTTATAATTAAAAGATTTTATTGTTATGGGCGATATATATAGCACTACTGTTTGGGTTGAAGGATCCTAATTGAAAGGAGTAGCCTGTATTCATGCGAGGGGATTTGGCTCTGACACATGCATTGACTAATCTTTTTCAAGATTTATTTGGGAGTAGTTGCATCGGATTCATTGGAGATCTTTTGGAGGTGCAGCTGGAGCTATTTTATTGCTTCAGTAGTTAGATTTCTCTTTCCATTCCGTCGCATTTATTACGAGACTACATATGAGTTTCATTGGGACATTCGGTTCCAAACTTGTCTTGAGATTCAGTTGGATTTAATTATTTTGTCATTGAGATATTCGGAGATTGCATGTGATGGATTTTATATCGCACTTTGGTGTTAAATCAGTTGGATGTTCTTGGTATTTGGGATTGATTAAAATTATTTATCATGTGGATAAAAATTTTATGTCTTGTATCCGTTGCATGCTAAGGATGATATTTAATTTACTTGCATCCGGCTTAGTTTTGGTGGCGACCGACGCCAGAATTTAGCAGCGTGTGACAGATGGTATCAGAGCATGGTATTAGGTCTTGTTGGTTTTGAGTCCATTTAGATTTCGTGTTACCGATCTTTGATTCCCTTTATTGACTCGTACTCCTTAAAGTAGAGGGTCTACCATATGTGTTAGATGTATTTCTTGGAGATAGGGAGTTGTGCTTTTTAAGGATGTTGTAGGCATTGAGGTTAGAGATAAAAATCTTGATGTGAGAATCCTTAGCATTTGATATTGGAGATGAAAATTTTAGAATTTAATTTTGGAGATGAGGATTTATTTTTCAGAAATCCTTGGTATGAATTGTGGGTACCTCTAATATTGATGTAGTAATGTAATTTGACTTGGCAAGTTAACCGCCGTGATGATTTTTGGAGAGAGGATCGTGTGACGATCTGAGTAGAGAGCGTGGGATTCCGTTACTTTCTTAGATACTTATATATATAGGAGTTATATATATATATTATTTTATCATGGGATTACGAACGTGTAGGATTGGGTGCATGGGAGCCCGATCGTGGTATGGGTAGGCATATATAAGCCTTATTTTATTTTGCGCAATTTGTGCTTAACATGAATGCTTCTTCTAATTTCGAGGACCAAATTATTTGTTAGTGGGGAAGAATGTAAAACCCCATGTTTTCAATAATTAATTTAATTATTTAATTGGAATTTAAAAAAAAAATTGGATTTAATGATTTTTATTAGTTAAATATGTTGGTTATGATTTTAGAAGAATAAAACTTCAAGCGGAATTGAAATTTAAAACGAATTTTTAATGGATTTTTTAATATTTTCCTAATGTAATTTTCGTAGAGGAACTGTCATATTTTCAGTATGGGTCGATAGATCGAGCTTTTTATTCGATCGATCGACCATGCCCAATTTTTACGCGATTCAGTCAGATTTTAGAGTTGAATTGGGATTAGGACACTTAATTGTTATAGAAGACTTATAATCCGTAAGGGGAATTCTAATAAATTCTTTTTCCCAAGTTTTTTTTTTCCATAAAGACAATACTTTCCTCTCCACCATAATCATCAACCTTCAACAATATCAAGTTTTTTCTCACATTTTTTGACACAAGATTTAAAGGTTTAATTTGGGGTTTAATCAAGATTGTCCAAGAACGTCTCTTCGCAAATTTTTCGAGAGGAATCCAAATTTCTATTCAGATTCTCAAATCAATCTTCACTCAGGCTTGTCACCCTATTATTTTCCCTTAGTGTTATATGTCTTGATTATAGCCTCCATTAAATTCATGATTTTCTAAAAAAAAAATTAACTTACGATGTAATTATTGAATAAATCAAATTTTGGACTGTCTTGAATGAAAAATTAATATTACCTAATACTCATAACTTTTTTATTCCTTGGGTTGTAAATGGGTAGTCGGTCGGTGATGTTATGGGCATGCGCATGTGGAGGAGCCCTTAGAAAGTAAATTTTGTTATTTTATGAGAAAACCCTAGTTTAATTTGATTGTTTGTGTTGGAATATATATTCATGATAGGACTTGCATATAGTTATGATTCTAAAAATCACAATAATTATGTCTCCTTGATTTCAATCATATAATTAAAATTATCCAATTGGAAATTAAAGGTTGAGATTATTTTATTGTTGAGTGTGCCACCTTATGGAAATAATATAATTTTTGGATATTTCGGGAACGTTGGGTATTGTAGGTAATTGGTTTTCACCCTTGTTATAGCACGCTTGTTAGGTATGGGACTAGTACATGGGCCTTAGTTTCAATTTATGCTAATTAGGTATGGGACTACTTAGTGTGAGCCTATCCGGGTTATATAATTTTGGGTGGGGGATGATTTTCTATATTATACCGTTGCTACGATAGCCTAGGATTGATGTTTAGGTGGATTGAAGTTTTCATAATCACCCTTTACTTAGCGTATGATGAATTTGTGTTTGGGGACCCTTAGTTGGGACTAAGGGGTATTTTGAGGATTTTCATATCGCTGTTAAGGGTGGGGGAAATTTATTTGATTAATGAGTATAAGAAATTTTGGAAATTAATATCGCATGACTAAAACGGATATTAAAATTTATTGGCGACATAATGTTTTGGGACCGAAAGTTTAAACGAGTCATGATGAAGATTTATGTTGTGTCGTGTGTGGAACCTTGTCATATCGTGAGGATCACAAGATAAAAACGGTTCAGACGTTGGACTTGGCAACGGGGCGTGTGTGTGGTGGAACCTTGTCATATCACGAAGGCCGACAGTTTAAAGCGGGTCAGACGACGACTTTGACAAGGGGAAGTATATCTTGGTAAATTATCTTCACGATTAAATTAATTAAATTTAATGTTGTTAGGAATTTGGGTTAATTAAAATAATATTGGTGTGGTACATTTTAAAGAAACCTTGTGTGACAACCCGCCAATCCGAAATAGGGGGTGGCCAGCCCAATACTCCAATATAGCGGAATCATAGATGGAATCATTCTCAGCATCACAATAAAAATATAGAGTATCGAGGATAACCACCCAATATTTCAGAAAACGGGTTGCCAAAATTTTGATTTGAAAGTAAAGAAATGAAAACAACCAACCCAATTCCTGAAAGATAAGGGAAAACCCCAAGACTTGTATAAATAATACGACAAGAATACAATAAAAAGATCGAATATGTTTCCGGTCACCAAACTGATACACCAATAATACACAAGTTCAATAAGTTACTTATTACATTTCATTAGTCATTTACAAAATCTTGGGCACCTCGCCCGAATAAAAGACTTGATCTTAACTAGAATGCAAAAATGAAAACGTCTATACCAATTGTGTCCCGTAACACCCGCAATGCATCACGGCTCACCGAGGACGTCGGAATAGGAATTCAAATCAGGCATCCCTGCAGAGGAGTACCTGACCAGAGACAAGATGCATATGCAACAAGAAGTGTAAACGGGTCAGGGCCCGATTCTATATGATTACCAGATGAATGAAGAGTATGGCAGTTATGAATATCATCCTATAGGAAGAATAAAATCTATCTACACAGTTCAAAACATAGGCTAAGACAGTAAAGAAAAGCATGAGTTTAATTTAACAAAGCAGGAGAAAGGAAAGATTAACATAAATAAAACTTCTATCATATACCCCAATTCATGTGATAGTTTATTCCTCAACAGGAAAATAAATCTATAACTATATGCTCTTTATGGCTTTTATTTCAATTTTAAGTTCTTTGTGGCTTTTATTTTAATTACATGCCCATCCTGGCATTACCATTCCTTAGCAGGAATGTAGTCAACATTAAATGCTCTTTATGGCATTTATAAAAAATCAAGTCCCACTTGATTTAGAATGGTTATATTCTTATGCATACAACGATTCTAAGACCGCCCCTCCGAGTTTTCCCTCTGGGCCCTCCCCTAAATGACCATCATCTTCCAGGGCCTATCTATACAAGACAACCTGGGCTCATAACTCAAACGTCGGGAATCGGCCATATGCCTGCGGGAAAGTCAGTACCACACCCGGAATCCCTTAACCAGCGCAGAAAAACATATAAAAACCCCGCATATGGCCTAGGACTATATCCACCCTGCATTCACTAGCCAGGGGGCATCACCAAGCGCGCGAACTTCCCTTATGATGTCATTTAGAGAGGTGTGTTTAACCAAATTACCATTATCATGTTAATGATTAAGTAAATTATCATTTACAATCATACCATATCAATTTCATTTGAGCAAATGTATATTTTATACTCAATTCCATTCACATTTTAGCAAATGTATATCTTATTTATCCGAAACCATATTCATTTACATGAGGTAAATATTTTGCCTTGTTTAAATCCGGAGCCGTACGCATTTACATTGACATTTTGACCTCAAAGAATAAATAGACTTTCAATTATTCTCCCCAGATTCGTTGATAGATATAATAAACCCTCAAGGAAAACATATCTCCAATGAGCTTCTAAGGTCTCCCAAGCATAACAATGCATCCCCTAGTTTAAAAGAAATCAACTAGAAGAAAGAATGCCCTAACATCAATAGGCATAATCCCCGGAAAAGTTTCCACCTATCCTATTTCTAATGTAGGGTGGATAACCAATTCCTCTAGGACTCTAAAACTCTAAATTTACTTCATTCAAGAAGGTTCCTAGTCCCTATTGAAGAAAATAAATCTAGGAAACAAAGTAAGATTTTAGGACGAAAAACAGGGGATCGGTCGACCGGTCCCAAGACAGCGGTCGACCGCGTATCCAAGTTTTGCCTATGAAGAAAAGAAGAAAGCTTAAAATAGAGGTGCCGGTCGACCGGTAAAGGAATCGCGGTCGACCGCGCTCAAAATTTATGCCTTTGTAGGAAAGCAGCAGGCCTTCCCCCGAAGGCCCGGTCGACCAGTCAGGGGACCGCGGCCGACCGGTCATAGCAGATCTAGGGTTCTTCTTTCTTCAAAAATATACTACACCCAAATCACAAATCTCTTCTATTTTGAACTCCACCAACAATCTTTATCTACCCAAAGATTTTCCCACATGATTATAACCATTACCATTCACGATTATCATCAAAAACCAAATCTAGATTTAAACACCAAAATTTCTATTTTTGATCTCCAAATATATATACATAAATATCACACAATTTATTCATCTTAAAACATATATTAGCAAGTAGAAAACTTGCCTTAGGGTTGATATCTCAGATTTCTTTGAGTAGGAGCATCAATCCATCTTCAATCTTCATTTCTCCTATTTTCTCTTCCTCTTTCTTTCTCTCTTTTCTCTCTATATGTTCAAAACATAAAATGGGAAAAAATAAAGGGTGTAGGAAAGCTAAAATCGTGGCTTAAGTTAAAACTCCCAACTTAAGTAGTTAAAACCACATTAAAATGACTCCCAAATACGTATATAAGCCAAAAACCAGGTAAAAGAGCCCGAAATGCAAAAATACAATATGACACTTATTTTGACTGTCTCGCACCATCCGAGACTAACTACACCCTCTAAACTGGCATCCGGAAATTTTTATAAATTATTTCGAGTTCCAGTATCATTTAACCCATAAAGTCATTTAAATCATGACACCAAAAACATACAACGTGATGATATTTACTTCCACATAGTAAATATGCATCAATATAGTAAATATTAACTTTCGATTCATTCAATTAATATTTACTCCAGTCCCCACATTTTATATAATTACCTTATGCGGGTAAAATTAGTATAAAATGAGCCTCCCATAATCGAGGGTTATTACATACTCCCCCCCTTAAGAGGGAATTTTGCCCCCAAAATTCGGGCATACCCAACTCTCATAAAGGGTATACTACTCTAAACTAGGATGCTACCATCCTAAACAAACCCCTGGTTATCGCAACGTCCCAAATGGACCCGGACTAAGATCGACCCTATCGATCTCAGCCTACAACAATTGTGCTCTAGTATAGCACAAAGCGTTCCTCACTAACTATCGATTCTAGTTTCCTACGGCGGAAGACGATGTTCACATGACTCAGCACAAATCGCCCAACCTCCGGAATCAGGTTACATCTCCCCTCGGGGCACCCATACCGACTCTAAGTGGTTTAACCCCAACGCTACTCAACTTATCCTCACATTGACGTATCTCATCAAGGTGTATGGCTTAACAGCCAAATCTTTAAAGAAATGTCCCGAGACCACTCCAAGTCCAAGGAACATATTACCTGTTGGGTCCTTCCAACGAGTAAGCAAATTACTCAACCGACCACGCTAGGTCTATTACAATGCCAATGCCTTAGGAAATGATCCATAAGGCCATTCAAAACCGTAAAGGTTGTAGAGGGATTTCCATCCATACACACTACTGCTCCGTCAGTCATGTATTCTAAGGAGTACAATCAAGATACGCCTTTCGACATTAAGCCGGCCTCCTCCATTCATTCATCCGTGTTAGGAGGTAAGGTATACTCCATTTCCATACGGTTCCCATTGCTTCATGGAAATTTGTACCAAACTTCCGACACGAATATCTAGTCTCGGTCTACCCTATTTGAATAGGCACCTCCCACGGTTCGAACATTCCTCCATAAAGAGCGGGCCGTATTCCTCCACATGAAGTTCGTCCATAATGGCCGAAAATGCACCAGTCTGGTCGAACGACCAACCATTTTCTCAAATAGGATCATGACCAGAACGGTCCCGATACTTAAAGGCAGACGCTTATGAATATACCCTTCTTTATTCCACCGATACTCTTCTTCGCACGAGTAGGTGAAATGGTCAATCACAGATCGGAATGCTCTCACTACAGAGCCTTCCTAGTCATACTCGCTTCATTTGGCTTCCCATGCCAACACAAATAACTCTGACGGTTCTCTTACTCGACGCATCTACTACCCCAAATCGCATTTCCTTAGCGAATGAGAAAATATCCAATCACTAGTCCTTCTGAACTCCGAGCACCAACTCGATTTCTCCCACGAAATATTGCAACAACTCGCTGCTAGTGAGAAAGGCTAGATTTCCTGCCCAGGAAGTTGTGCCTTATCTATTTAAGGTGATCACTACCACGATGAATTTTAATTCAAGCGCGGAGTAATATTTCCCACAAAGTTTAAGCTTGTGAGATGCATAAACAATGGGTCTATGCTCCAGTATCATTACTCCCCAACCTGGCAGAAACTTCTTCATTACACCCACTCTCGAGCTCTCTATCATGGGCTCAGGAGTGAGGGTCCACCCGTCCTTTTAACTCCTGAGAAGTGAAGTTCCAACGTAACACTATTTCTAAGAAAGGCCTCATCTATCTCGGCCAAACCTACCAAACCTCTCAAGACCCCATAAATCTCGTTCTTAGGGATCTAGTCCCAACCCACGACTTATTCGTGGTCCACTCCTTACTACCTTCCTAAATTAACATCACATACCCCAATAGCCCTAAAGTTATAATGAATTCTAAGGTCGATCTATAGATATCCTATCTAAGTCGTATATATATGTAATACTAAGTATATCCCTAGTGTCCAAGACCTATCTCAACTTCCGACATTCGCTTGGTTTCGTGCGTGGGACGTCTCGCCGAAGCGAAATCCAAACAAGGAACCCTCCCGTTACACTACTACCTCGCATTTTCGGTCATTAAGATGTGACGGTCTAAAACACATAATCGGGATCAATAAATTTTTAACTTGCAATTATTTCCACAAAATTCTACTTCTACGTCTTACCATAGCATTATTAAATATTTTAACTGATCAGACATTCACTTCCTGTGAAGCCTTTCAAATACATATCTCCTTATATGAACATGGCCTTCTTATCAATTCAAAATCCCGAAGTCTCAATTCGACTTCGTATCACAGTCTCCCTCACATCGATCAGAGGAGAAAACTATATACAGTGCTTCTATCTCGCACTTCAATAGCCCTTAATCACTCTACTACGTGATTCTCGGCTCAACCTTTCAACCCAACTTCTAATAACAAAATAAATAAAATAAAAGAGAAAGAAAAGGATATCGTCTCTCCAATCAAAACATCGTTAAGTGTTCATGCGGCGGAGTGTCTCGCCGAAGCGAAATCCAAACAAGGAACCCCTCCGACACATGCCTACTTAACTAGTTGATCATGGAGATAAGCGTAACATGCATGAACAGAACAAACAAATAATCAAACACTCACACCTGGAAATAAAATGAATAACAAAATCTCCTACCTACCTCGATCCACTTCTATAAAGTCTCAACCTGTATCCAGGAGAGAAATTACAAAACAACTAGTTCCATTTGAGCTAGAAGTAAGATAGCCTTATAATTTTATTTGTTTGCTATCACCCCTAAACCAACCAAAATACCTTTATTCGCGTAACATACATAAATTAAAATAAAGGAAAATGGCATCTCTCCACTCCCAACATCGTTAAGGTTCACGCGTGGAGCGTCCCGTAAAAGCGGAATCCAAACAAGGAACCCCTCCTATGCATTACTACTTAACTTTGTTGGTCGTGGAGATAAGTCACTACATCCACATACAATGCAAACAAGCAATAAAACACTCATACCACACATCACATATAACACATATACCTTTAAAATATCATCACTCGTTTCATAACGAGTGAAGAAATCATAAAACTTCGCTACCACGGAAGTCATATAATTACTCTTCTGTAATCGCGTCAATACTACAACGAACTCAAACTACACACCCGAATCTACTATGGATAAAATAATACTAAGTCTTATCCTAAGGAAGACACCACCCACTAATAAGGCGAAAATTCCACCAACAGTTTATGCCAATCATTCCGGATCGACACTAATGGTTCTCAAACTCCATATCCTAACCATTGTTCCAATCTTGGCTAACAACAATTGCCCACACAGCCCCTCTTACTTACTTAATAAAAGAGGACACGCTCTCGTCCTCCTCTTCCTCAGTTCAATGAAACCTTCCCAGGCGGATGTCCACCAATGGGGTTTCATGATCATTACTCCATCAGAAGTGTTAACAACACTTATTCTGGAGCCTATCATTTTATGATGCACGGTCTCCCTAACCGTACAACACTTTATTCACTGTCGGCCTTTAGCCGAACATTCAGCGAACACTCGAGAATTCACCTCCTCCTCAGTCCATTTATCCCAGAGAAACTTACGATAGAAGGTATCTATCGGTTTTCTCCACGGGCAAAACTTCTGGCACACTCGAATATGGTGGCCACATTTCACCATCCCAACACTGCTCCTACAGGTGAAGGATTATCCTCAATCCTACTTCAGGGCACTTCTCCACTTAGATTTAACATCGCTTGAAATCTCAAGCTCAGTACCACTTTCTACTTCTCGCGGTACATGGGAAAACTACATCAACTGAAATTAGTAGCCGTAGTAGCAAGACAAGAAAATGCTACAAAAAAGAAGCGACCTCCAAAGCGGTCCTCATACCCGACTACAATTTACAGTTCTCAAAAGTCCTCCCCACGACTCCCTTCTCCAATCAACATACTGTTCTCACACGAATGCGCAGAAGATTTTATAGATTCTACCACATGGCAGAAGAACGAAATCTCACAAGAGAAACAAACGATCTTAATCCTAAGGATTTATGTCAAATCAAGAGCAACGCTAAAACTTAAGGCGTCCACACAGATTCCTAAGGACTCTAGAACCTGATGCTCTGATACCATCTGTGACAACCCGCCAATCCGAAATAGGGGGTGGCCAGCCCAATACTCCAATATAACGGAATCATAGATGGAATCATTCTCAGCATCATAATAAAAATATAGAGTATCGAGGATAACCACCCAATATTTCAGAAAACGGGTTGCGAAAATTTTGATTTGAAAGTAAAGAAATGAAAAAAACCAACCCCATTCCTGAAAGATAAGGGAAAACCCCAAGACTTATATAAATAATACGACAAGAATACAATAAAAAGACCGAATATGTTTCCGGTCACCAAACTGATACACCAATAATACACAAGTTCAATAAGTTACTTATTACATTTCATTAGACATTTACAAAAGCTTGGGCACCTCGCCCGAATAAAAGAATTGATCTTAACTAGAATGCGAAAATGAAAAAGTCTATACCAATTGTGTCCCGTAACACCCGCAATGCATCACGGCTCGCCGAGGACGTCGGAATAGGAATTCAAATCAGGTATCCCTGCGGAGGAGTACCTGAGCAGAGACAAGATGCATATGCAACAAGAAGTGTAAACAGGTCAGGGCCCGGTTCTATATGATTACCAGATGAATGAAGAGTATGACAGTTATGAATATCATCATACTAGGAAGAATAAAATCTATCTACACAGTTCAAAACATAGGCTAAGGCAATAAAGAAAAGCATGAGTTTAATTTAACTAAGCAGGAGAAAGGAAAGATTAACATAAATAAAACTTCTATCATATACCCCAATTCATGTCATAGTTTATTCCTCAACAGGAAAATAAATCTATAATTATAAGCTCTTTATGGCTTTTATCTCAATTTTAAGCTCTTTGTGGATTTTATTTTAATTACATGCCCATCCTGGCATTACCATTCCTTAGCAGGAATGTAGTCAACATTAAATGTTCTTTATGGCATTTATAAAAAATCAAGTCCCACTTGATTTATAATGGTTATATTCTTATGCATACAACGATTCTAAGACCGCCCCTCCGAGTTTCCCCACTGGGCGCGCCCCTAAATGACCATCATCTTCCAGGGCCTATCTATACAAGACAACCTGGGCTCATAACTCAAACGTCGGGAAGCGGCCATATGCCAACGGGAAAGTCAGGACCACACCCGGAATCCCCTAACCAGCGCAGAAAAACATATAAAAACCTCGCATATGGCCTAGGACTATATCCACCCTGCATTCACTAGCCAGGGGGCATCACCAAGCGCGCGAACTTCCCTTATGATGTCATTTAGAGAGGTGTGTTTAACCAAATTACCATTATCATGTTAATGATTAAGTAAATTATCATTTCCTATCATACCATATCAATTTCATTTGAGCAAATGTATATTTTATACTCAATTCCATTCACATTTTAGCAAATGCATATCTTATTTATCCGAAACCATATTCATTTACATGAGGTAAATATTTTGCCTTGTTTAAATCCGGAGCCGTACGCATTTACATTGACATTTTGACCTCAAAGAATAAATCAACTTTCAATTATTCTCCCCAGATTCGTTGATAGATATAATAAACCCTCAAGTAAAACATAGCTCCAATGAGCTTCTAAGGTCTCCCAAGCACAACAATGCATCCCCTAGTTTAAAAGAAATCAACTAGAAGAAAGAATGCCCTAACATCAATAGGCATAATCCCCGAAAAAGTTCCCACCTATCCTATTTCTAATGTAGGGTGGATAACCAATTCCTCTAGGACTCTAAAACTCTAAATTTACTTCATTCAAGAAGGTTCCTAGTCCCTATTGAAGAAAATAAATCTAGGAAACAAAGTAAGATTTTAGGACGAAAAACAGGGGATCGGTCGACCGGTCCCAAGACAGCGGTCGACCGCGTCTCCAGGTTTTGCCTACGAAGAAAAGAAAAAAGCTTAAAATAGAGGGGCCAGTCGACCGGTAAAGGAATCGCGGTCGACCGCGCTCAAAATTTATGCCTTTGTAGGAAAGCAGCAGGCCTTCCCCCGAAGGCCCGGTCGACCGGTCAGTGGGACCGCGGCCGACCGGTCATAGCAGATCTAGGGTTCTTCTTTCTTCAAAAATAAACTACACCCAAATCAAAAATCTCTTTTATTTTGAACTCCACCAACAATCTTTATCTACCCAAAGATTTTCCCACATGATTATAACCATTACCATTCACGATTATCATCAAAAACCAAATCTAGATTTAAACACCAAAATTTCTATTTTTGATCTCCAAATATATATACATAAATATCACATAATTTATTCATCTCAAAACATATATTAGCAAGTAGAAAACTTGCCTTAGGGTTGATATCTCAGATTTCTTTGAGTAGGAGCATCAATCCATCTTCAATCTTCATTTCTCCTCTTTTCTCTTCCTCTTTCTTTCTCTCTTTTCTCTCTATATGTTCAAGACATAAAATGGGAAAAAATAAAGGGTGTAGGAAAGATAAAATCGTGGCTTAAGTTAAAACTCCCAACTTAAGTAGTTAACACCACATTAAAATGACTCCCAGATACGTATATAAGCCAAAACCAGGTAAAAGAGCCCGAAATGCAAAAATACAATATGACACTTATTTTGACTGTCTCGCACCATCCGAGACTAACTACACCCTCTAAACTGGCATCCGAAATTTTTTATAAATTATTTCGAGTTCCAATTTCATTTAACCCATAAAGTCATTTAAATCATGACACCAAAAACATACAACGTGATGATATTTACATCCACATAGTAAATATGCATCAATCTAGTAAATATTAACTTTCGATTCATTCAATTAATATTTACTCCAGTCCCCACATTTTATATAATTACCTTATGCGGTAAAATTAGTATAAAATGAGCCTCCCAGAATCGAGGGTTGTTACACCTTGCGGGTAGTTAGTAATTTATTTTTGGTGATAAATAATCTTTTAATTAAAAGATTTTATTGTTATGATTAGTATGTATAGCACTATAGTCTGGATTCAAGGACCTTAATTGAAAGGAGTACTCGATATTCCAGCTCGGGCCTTTGGCTCTGACACATGCGTTGACTAATCCTTTTTTCAGGATTTATTTGGGAGTAGCTGCATAGGATTCATTGGAGATCTTTTAGAGGTGCAGTTGGAGCTATTTTATTGCTTCAGTAGTTAGATTTCTCTTTAGAATCGTCGTATTTATTATGGGACTACATTTGAGTTTTATTGGGCCTTTCGGTTCCAAAGTTGTCTTGAGATTTTGTTGGATTTAATTATTTAATCATTGAGATATTCGGAGATTGCATGTGATGGATTTTATATCGCGGTTTGGTGTTAATTCAGTTGGATGTTCTTTGTATTTAGGATTGATTAAAATTATTTATCTTGTGGATAAAATTTTTATGTCTCATATCTGTCGCGTGCTAAGGATGATATTTAATTTACTCGCACCTGGCTTAGTTTTGGTGGCGACCGACGCCAGAATTTAGCGGGGTGTGACAGATGATATCAGAACATGGTCTTAGGTCCCGTAGGTTGTGAGTCCGTTTAGCTTCCTCATAATCGATCTTTGATTCCCATTATTAACTCGTACTCCTTAAGGTAGAGGGTCTAGCGTACGTGTTAAATGTATTTCTTGGAGATAGGGAGTTGTATTTTTTAAGGATGTTGTAGGCATTGAGGTTGGAGATAGAGATCTTGATGTGAGATTCCTTACCATTTAATTTTGGAGATGAAAATTTCAGAATTTAATTTTGGAGATGAGAATTTTTTTTGGAGAAATCGTTGGTATGAATGTGGGTACCTCTAATATTGATGTATCAAGTAATTTGACTTGAGGAGTTCAGCGTCACGATGATTGTTGGAGATAAGATCGAGCGACGATCAGAGTAGAGAGTGTGGGATTCCGTTACTTTCTTAGATACTTATATATATATATAGAGGAGTTATATGTAATGTATTTTATCGTGGGATTACGAACGTGTAGGATTAGGTGCATGGGCGCCCGATCGTGGTATGAGTAGGAATATATGAGCCTTATGTTAGTTTTGCGCAATTAGTGCTTGACTTGTATGCTTCATCTAATTTCGTGGACGAAATTCTTTGCTAGTGGTGAAGAATGTAACACCCCATGTTTTTATTAATTAATTTAATTAATTAATTTAAATTTTTGAAATAAAATAAATATTTGGATTTAATGATTTTTATTAGTTAAATATATTGCTTATGATTTTAGAAGAAAAGAACTTCAAGAGAAATTAAAATTGGATTTAAAACGAATTTTTAATGGAGTTTTTAATATTTGCCTTATGTAATTTTCGTGGGAGAACTGTCAGATTTTCTGTAGGGTCGATAGATCGACCCTTTTAGTCAATCGATCGACCATGCACAGTTTTTGCGTGATTCAGTCAGATTTTAGAGTTGAATTGGGATTATGATTCTTAATTGTTATATAAGACTTATAATCCGTAGGGGGACTTCTCATAAACACTTTTTACCAAGTTTTTCATCAAAAAGCTCTTCCAAAAGATTTTCCTCTACACCATAATCATCATCCTTCAAACAGATCAAATTTTTTGTCACAAGTGTTGACACAAGATTTAAAGGTTTAATTTAAGGTTTAATCAAGATTGTCCAAGAACGTCTCTTTGCTATTTTTTCGAGAGGAATCCAGATTTCCATTCAGATTCTCAAATCAATCTTCACTCAGGCATGTCACCCTATTCTTTTCCCTTAGTGTTATATGTCTTGATTGTAGCCTCCATTAAATTCATGCTTTTCTAAAAAAAAAACTTATGATATAATTATTGAATAAATCAATATTGGGACTGTTTCATATGAAATATTAATATTACCTAATACCCAAAACTTTGTTATTCTTTGGGTTGTAATTGGGTAGTCGGTGATGTTATGGGCATGCACGTGTAGAGGATCCCTTAGAACGTAAATTTTGTTATTTATGAGGAAACCCTAGATTAATTTGATTGCTTGTGTTGGAATATATCTTCATGATAGGACTTGCATGTAGTTATGATTCTGAAAATCACAATAATTATGTGTCCTTGATTTCAATTATTTAATTAAAATTATCCAATTGGAAATTAAATGTTGTTGAGATTATTTTATTGTTGAGTCTGCCACCTTATGGAAATAATATAATTTTTTTATATTTCGGGAACGTTGGGTATTGTAGGTAATTGGTTTTCACCCCTTGTTATAGCACACTTGTTAGGTATGGGACTAGTAAGTGGGCCTTAGTTGGGATTTAGGTTTGGGACTAGTTAGTGTGAGTCTATGTAGGCTATATAATTTAGGGTGGGGGCTGATTTTCTATATTATACCATTGCTACGATAGCCTAGGATTGATGTCTTGGTGGAGTGAAATTTTTATAATCATCCTTTAGTTAGGATAAGGCGAATTTGTGTTTGGGGCCCCTAGTTGGGACTAAGGGGTATTTTGAAGATTTTCACATCGCTGTTAAGGGTGGGGAAAATTTATTTGATTAATGAGTATAAGAAATTTTGGAAATTAATATCATAGGACTAAAATGGATATTAAAATTTATTGACGACAGTTTAAACGGGTCAGTTGACGATTTATGTTGTGTCTTGTCTGGAATCTTGTCATATCACGAGGATCGCAGGATAAAAATTGATCAGACGACGGACTTGACAAGGGGACATGTGTGTGGGTGGAACCTTGTCATATCGCGAGGGCTGCTAGTTTAAAACGGGTCAGACGGAGGTTTTGACAAGGGGAACTGTATCTTGGTAAATTATCTTCATGATTTAATTAAATTTAACATTGTTGGGAATGTGGGTTAATTAAAATAATATTGGTCTGGTACATTTTAAAGAAACCTTTCGGGTGGTTAGTAATTTATTTTTGGTGATTAATAATCTTTGTAATTAAATGATTTTATTGTTATGGTCTATATATATAGCACTATTGTCTTGACTAATCTTTTTCAGGATTTACTTGGGAGTAGCTGCATAGGATTCATTGGAGGTATTTTGGAGGTGCGACAGAGCTATATTATTGCTTTAGTAGTTAGATTTCTCTTTTCATTTCATCGTATTTATTATGAGACTACATTTGAGTTTTAGTGGGCCTTTCGGTTCCAAAGTTATCTTGAGATTTAGTTGGATTTAATTGTTTAATCATTTAGATATTCGGAGATTGCATGTGATGGATTTTATATCGTACTTTGGTGTTAAATCAGTGGATGTTCTTGGTATTTGGGATTTATTAAAATTATTTATCTTGTGGATAAAATTTTTATGTCTCATATCTGTCGCATGCTAAGGATGATATTTAATTTACTCGCACCTGGCTTAGTTTTGGTGGCGTCCGACGCTAGAATTTAGCGAGGTGTGACAGATGGTATCAGAGCATGGTCTTAGGTCTCGTAGGTTGTGTGTCCGTTTAGCTTTCGCGTAATCGATCTTTGATTCCCATTATTAACTCGTGCTCCTTAAGGTAGAGGGTCTAACATACGTGTTAGATGTATTTCTTGGATGAAGACGCAATCGTTTATGGATCCCCGGATTTTAAACAATCTTTAATTAAAATCACAAACATGTAATTTCCTTTATATTTATAAACTCAAGTTGATATGCGGAAGCGTTATAAAGGAGGTGATGGTTCAACAAAAGAACAACAACAGTTTTAATTAATCTCAAGTCCTAGAATTTGCCTAAGTCATGATTATTCATTTAACAAAGTTAGGCCAAACCAAATTAATGCAAGTGACTTGAATTACACAATTTTTCCCAATATATAATTTAAGTCCCAAATTAAATATAGTGTGATAATTAAACCGATTTTATCTTGAATTAATCTAGCATGCGTTCTAAGTGATATAGAGCAAGATAAAATAAACAATCACACTACACCGCGATGTACGAGGAAAAACCCACTAACGGGAAAAAACCTCGGGACGGCCCTAGCCTCAAATCCACTAAAAATGGTATTACAAAATACAAGACAAAAAACTTACTTCCTAAACTCAAACCCTCTCAAGCCGTGACGCTTCTTCTTGTATCGACCTCCAATTAGAGGATAACCAACGGAGCTCCACCGTGGTCTCGGAATACACCGATAGGACTTTAAACGGACACCGTCACCCGAACATGGAGCCTTTCTCCAAACGGGTAGAATATCACCAAAAGTCTTCTTTGTTATGGGGTGTAGAAGCAAACTCGAAACGTCTCTTGAATTCGGTAGAGAAAACCGGTGCCAAAAACTCCAAGTAAAGATATGTATATATGGAACTTGGATAAACAACTATTGGGTGTAAACTAGAGTGTGTATGAATTTTTCTTTAGAAATTGACACTCAAAACATGAACATTTTCCCTAAAAAGATTATCTCTCAAACTCTCTCTAAGAGATGGATATGAAATGGAAAAGTTATCTTGGAAAATGTGTTTCCCGCACATAATAAAGTATGTAAAAGTTGGTTAAAAACCAAGTGGGGAAAGTGGGAGAAAACTGCAAAAAACTGCTCAAAACTGTTCCCGCCCTGGCGTCTCGTTCGAACGAACTTGACTCTCGTTCGAACGAGACTTCTAACGAGCGACCAGCCTGGGCTCGTTAGAATCTCGTTAGATATCTCGTTAGAACGAAAAACTCATTCGAACGACATATCGAACGAATGACCAGGTCGTTGGCAAACTCGTTCGAACGAACTTGGTTCGAACGACAAAACTCGTTCGAACGAAACTTCTAACGAACGACCAGAAAGTTTATAAAATTCGATTTTGGCCCAGAAACTTTTATAAACTTTTATATACTTAATTTAAAGTTTCAATTTGATTCTTTCTGAAAATAAAATGCAGTTTTTATTTCTCCTAACACCCAATACATATTGTTCCAAACTCCTATATAAATATTATTACATTCATACCTTGGGAGTATGGAACCTTAGTTGATGACGTACAAACTAGGCACATAAACTACGGCATTTTGATGATGCTTTATATTCTTTTCCGCTACGTCTTCAACAAACACTTCATAGGTCTTGAATATTACAATAAAATAAAATCCTATGAATAAATGTTTTTGTCCGGAATTGAGCCAAAACTATATAGGGACTCAATTGGAAATTTGTGTCCTTACAAATCTCCCCCTTTGGCTATTCCGGGACAAAAACCAAACAAAAATCCTAAAGGGCCGTCAAGCTCTACTAGACTCAAAACATAACCCGCCCAATCTTGACTCAACCCAAGGATCAAACGCTTTGCCATAGAAAGATGCCGCTATAGAATAATTCCTGCACACTTAAGCAAACTCATCAAATGCATAGGGAATATCAAAGTATTAAATGCAATTAATTAATTACTCCCCCTAAGTTAATTCTCCCTTTAAACACATGACCTACTTAGAAAGACGTCTCCCCCTAAGATAAATCTCCCCCAAACGAAGATACGATAATAATAGGATTATAATAATAGGATTAGATACCATTTCTCCCCCTATAATCATTAATACGATAATAATTGGATTATAATAATAGGATTAGATACCATTTCTACCCCTATCATCATTCTCCCCCTTTTTGTTCGGGAATAGGCAAAGGATAAAGAACTAATAAACAGCATGTGAAAGCTTAAAGTGATACGACATGAAAGCATATGGGCAATAAAAGCAGGGCAAAGACAAACAAATATCATATCTATATATACCATAAGTATACCAATAAGTACGTTGCATATATAGATAGATATAAACACACACATGATACAAAATACAATAAGTTTGCACACTCGTATGGCAAAAATGTGTCATATGGAAACGGAAGTGTAGGGGTGTGAACAAGCAACAATTAAATTTAGACCCAAACACTTAAGAAACGTTCACGGAGTTCTCATTTGATTGCAAACTTCATCACAGTTAAATATAACCTCATGTGACAATATAAAGATTGAACTCAATGAACAAACATACACAATGCATACAAGCCTAGCATGATGATGATTCTACAAACCAAATAGAGTCATGACATTAAAGACAACTAGGATAAACGGACATTGTGCAAACCGTTGATATACCATCCAATTCTCCCTCAATGAGCATATATATTCTTTTGTTTGTGAATGAATATATCAAACAAACATAGGCCTTGGCAATTGCTTTTTGTTTAATGCCAAATATTCTGTTTTTAGGCCTTTGGATCACGTATTTCTTTTAGATCCAATCAACGGTGGCTTACTATCGCAAAGGACTTAATTCATCCTTTCGGAGCCCTTCCCCGTGCACATTTTTATTTATCATGTTTTCATTTTCACACAAATCTCACGTGCAACGGATTTTAACATGCACTAGTCCTCCTAGGTCATAGGTATGTAGATGACTAGATTGATAGGAGAACACCTCAAAAAGCTCAAATATAACATGTGACATTAAGATTTCAAAAGAGCTCGTGCATGTGTGAATAGAGGCATATAGAAATAGAATCCATTTAAACAATACAAAATCCAACTACTCAATATAAAACATGGTAAAGAACATTATAAGGATTGAAAATCTAAACCAAAAGTTCTAGCCACGTGGGAGCGTAAATGATGGGATTCAGACACAAGTATATGCCACATAAAGTGTGTCAAACAAAAATACACACAAAATAAAATCTTTTTGAGTTTTTAACATTTTTTAAACAAAAATAAATATTTACTCAAAAGGACAAACAAAAATCATTTGTATTTTTCATTAAGCTTAAATGAAATAAATAAAACACAAATGATAAACAAAAATCTTTTTATATTATGCAGTCGATTCAAACACAAAATATAATACAAAAAGATAAACAAGTCATGATTTCTAGCATGTGATATGAAATAAGGTAATGACTAGAAAATGACTAAACAAGCATACATTTAGCATGTGAATATAGCATGAAGTACAAACGCTAAAGTATGCAAACACTAACACATTCAACCTTTAAATTTAGCAAGGGAGGAAGGATGTGAAAGTAAATGAGAATCAAAATCCCTATTTTGTAAGGTAACCAAGTCGGATTTCCTAACCCAAATTAATGAAGAATTACTATCTTGGGGTGTAGGAACGTTAGCTATCGTGGATACTTTACTATGGGATTTTCTAGGAATTCGTTTAAGATCTAAACAAAATTGCCTAAGATGACCTTTTCGACCACAATGAGTACAAGTAAGAACATGTCGAAAAGATTTATCTAAGGAGTGATCATTAAATTCATTCCTAGAAGATTCTCCTAAAACATTGGTGTTGACTTTAGAGTTAAATTCATTACAAGAATTGAAGCCTAAACCAAAAGTGTCATTTTTAATTTGGACCGTTCCTAACATTTTATCAAGTTTTTCCGAACGACATTCCAAATCAAATTTGACATTACTAGAATCTTTTAATTTATTTTCCAATTCTACAATGTTAGATTCTAGTAAAAAATTACGCTCTTCAAAAGCAAGAAGCTCCTTTTTCAAGGATTCCATTAAACCCCTAAAGCTATCTCTCTCTCCTTCTACGTATTCTAGCTTCTCTCGAAGAGTCCTCTCTTGTGTCCTAAGGTCTTCTATTAAGGCACTTTCATCAACGACCTTGACACTCTTTCTTAAACACGCTTCTAACTTCAAATTAGTTCTTTTCAAATTAATAGATTCTTTATATAATTCATGAAAAGCATTTTGAAGTTCACTCTCATCAACCTCTTCTTCATTTTCACTCTCTTTTTCTTCTTCACTCTCACTATCATTAAAAATAAGAGAATCATGAACAACGACCTTGGAAGTGGCATGTGCTATAATTTCATCATTCGATGAGTTCTCATCATCACTCACATGTCTAGCCATAAAAGCCACAAAATTTTTCTTAGTGGGGGAATCGGGCTTCTCTTCCTTATCATTATCACTAAGGGTTGCATTATATGAAACGGGTCGTTTACCCTCTTTCCTTAGTTTAGTGGGGCACTCAAAAGCCCTATGGCCATAACCTTCACAACCAAAACATTTATTAGACTCGTCCCTATCTAAATTTTCATTACTAGGTTTAGGGATAGATTCGGCTTTAGAAAACTTCTCGCTTTTATCATGTTTAGAAGTATCAAATTTCTTAAAATCATTTTTAACTTTATCTTTGTTAAATTTAAGAAATTTTCTAAATTTACGAGCAAACAAAGCCATATCTTCCGAGTCACTATCACTATCGCTCTCTACAACTTGTTTAACCTCTTTCCGGGCTTTTAAAGCAACGCCCTTTTCGATTTTCATTTCATTTTTAGAGGGAAACATATCTAGTTCATAGGTTTGTAAATCACCTACAAGCTCTTCTAATTTTGTAGAGGCTAAAGTGGGTAAAGAATTTAAAACGGTCACTTTAGGAATAAATCTATCGGGTAGGGACCTTAAAATTTTCTTTACAACACGGTCGTCAGGTATTTTCTCTCCCAAGTTAAAGGATGAATTAACAATATCTGAAAGTCTAGCATAAAATTTATCAAAAGTTTCTTTTTCATCCATTTTGATAGTTTCAAATTGAGTGGTGAGGTTTTGGAGTTTAGAAGCTTTAACGACACTCGTTCCTTCATGAGTTATTTGTAAAATATCCCAAGCTTCTTTAGCGGTTTCACACGTCATAATACGTCGGAATTCATCCGGTGCGACAGCGCTAAATAAGGCATTTAAACCACGGGAATTAAAGTTGGCAAGTTTAAACTCATTTTCAGTCCATCTATCGACGGGTTTTAAAACACGTTCATTTTCAATAAGATGAGTTGGAGGGGAATACCCGTTAATAACAGACAACCAAACTCTCTCGTCGATAGATTTTAGTGCCGATCTCATTTGCGCTTTCCAATACGCGTAGTTCGAACCATCAAAAATAGGAAATTTTGAAAATGGGGAAAAATCCATTTTAGCCAAAAATTAAGGATCTTTAACGAAATAATTTATCGTTTTTGGCTCTGATACCAATTTGAAGACGCAATCGTTTATGGATCCCCGGATTTTAAACAATCTTTAATTAAAATCACAAACATGTAATTTCCTTTATATTTATAAACTCAAGTTGATATGCGGAAGCGTTATAAAGGAGGTGATGGTTCAACAAAAGAACAACAACAGTTTTAATTAATCTCAAGTCCTAGAATTTGCCTAAGTCATGATTATTCATTTAACAAAGTTAGGCCAAACCAAATTAATGCAAGTGACTTGAATTACACAATTTTTCCCAATATATAATTTAAGTTCCAAATTAAATATAGTGTGATAATTAAACCAATTTTATCTTGAATTAATCTAGCATGCGTTCTAAGTGATATAGAGCAAGATAAAATAAACAGTCACACTACACCGCGATGTACGAGGAAAAACCCACTAACGGGAAAAAACCTCGGGATGGCCCTAGCCTCAAATCCACTAAAAATGGTATTACAAAATACAAGACAAAAGACTTACTTCCTAAACTCGAACCCTCTCAAGCCGTGACGCTTCTTCTTGTATCGACCTCCAATTAGCGGATAACCAACGGAGCTCCACCGTGGTCTCGGAATACACCGATAGGACTTTAAACGGACACCGTCACCCGAACATGGAGCCTTTATCCAAACGGGTAGAATATCACCAAAAGTCTTCTTTGTGATGGGGTGTAGAAGCAAACTCGAAACGTCTCTTGAATTCGGTAGAGAAAACCGGTGCCAAAAATTCCAAGTAAAGATATGTATATATGGAACTTGGATAAACAACTATTGGGTGTAAACTAGAGTGTGTATGAATTTTTCTTTAGAAATTGACACTCAAAACATGAACATTTTCCCTAAAAAGATTAGCTCTCAAACTCTCTCTAAGAGATGGATATGAAATGGAAAAGTTATCTTGGAAAATGTGTTTCCCGCACATAATAAAGTATGTAAAAGTTGGTTAAAAACCAAGTGGGGAAAGTGGGAGAAAACTGCAAAAAACTGCTCAAAACTGTTCCCGCCCTGGCGTCTCGTTCGAACGAACTTGACTCTCGTTCGAACGAGACTTCTAACGAGCGACCAGCCTGGGCTCGTTAGAATCTCGTTCGATATCTCGTTAGAACGAAAAACTCGTTCGAACGACATATCGAACGAATGACCAGGTCGTTGGCAAACTCGTTCGAACGAACTTGGTTCGAACGACAAAACTCGTTCGAACGAAACTTGGTTCGAACGAAAAAACTCGTTCGAACGAAACTTCTAACGAATGACCAAAAAGTTTGTAAAATTCGATTTTGGCCCAGAAACTTTTATAAACTTTTATATACTTAATTTAAAGTTTCAATTTGATTCTTTCTGAAAATAAAATGCAGTTTTTATTTCTCCTAACACCCAATACATATTGTTCCAAACTCCTATATAAATATTATTACATTCATACCTTGGGAGTATGGAACCTTAGTTGATGACGTACAAACTAGGCACATAAACTACGGCATTTTGATGATGCTTTATATTCTTTGCCGCTAAGTCTTCAACAAACACTTCATAGGTCTTGAATATTACAATAAAATAAAATCCTATGAATAAATGTTTTTGTCCGGAATTGAGCCAAAACTATATATGGACTCAATTGGAAATTTGTGTCCTTACATTGGAGATAGGGAGTTTTATTTTTTAAGGATGTTGTAGGCATTGAGGTTGGAGATAGAGATCTTGATGTGAGAATCCTTAGCATTTAATTTTGGAGATGAAAATTTCAGAATTTAATTTTGGAGATGAGAATTTATTTTGGAGAAATCGTTTATATGAATGTGGGTACCTCTAATATTTATGTAGCAATGTAATTTGACTTGAGGAGTTAAGCGTCTCAATGATTGTTGGAGATAGGATCGAGTGATGATCCGAGTAGAGAGCGTGGGATTCCGTTACTTTCTTAAATACTTATATATAGGAGTTATATGTATTGTATTTTATCGTGGGATTACAGACGAGTAGGATTGGGTGCATGGGCTCCCAATCGTTGTATGGGTAGGCATATATGATCCTTATTTTATTTTTGCGCAATTTGTGCTTGACTTGTATGCTTCATCTAATTTCCAGGACGAAATTCTTTGCTAGTGGGGAAGAATGTAACACCCCATGTTTTTAATAATTAATTTAATTAATTAGTTGGAATTTTAAAGTTTTTTTTTTTGGATTTAATGATTTTTATTAGTTAAATATATTGCTTATGATTTTAGAAGAATACAACATCAAGCGGAATTGAAATCGGATTTAAAACGAATTTTTAATGGAGTATTTAATATTTTCCTTATGTAATTTTTGTGGGGGAACTGTCAAATTTTCTGTATGGTCGATAGATCGACCCTTTTAGTTGATCCATCGACCATGCCCAGCTTTTTGCGCGATTGAGTCAAATTTTAGAGTTGGATTGGAATTAGGACTCTTAATTGTTATATAAAACTTATAATCCGTAGGGGGACTTCTCATATACACTTTTTCCCAAGTTTTTTCATCAAAAATCTCTTCCAAAAGATTTTCTGCTCCACCATAATCATCAACCTTCAAACAGATCAAGTTTTTTGTCACAAGTGTTGACACAAGATTTAAAGGTTTAATTTGGGGTTTAATCAAGATTGTCCACGAACGTCTCTTTGCTAATTTTTCGAGAGGAATCCAGATTTCTATTCAAATTCTCAAATCAATATTCACTCAGGCATGTCACCCTATTCTTTTCCTTTAGTGTTATATGTCTTGATTGTAGCCTGCATTAAATTCATGCTTGTCTAAAAAAAACTTATGATGTAATTATTGAATAAATCAATATTGGAACTGTTTTGCATGAAATATTAATATTACCTAATACTCATAACTTGTTATTCCCTGCGTTGTACTTAGGTAGTCGATGATGTTATGGGCATGCACATGTAGAGGAGCCCTTAGAAAGTAAATTTTGTTATTTTATGAGAAAACCCTAGTTTAATTTGATTGTTTGTGTTGGAATATATATTCATGACTGGACTTGCATGTAGTTATGATTCTGAAAATCACAATAACTATGTGTCCTTGAATTCAATCATTTAATTAAAATTATCGAATTGGAAATTAAAGGTTGTTGAGATTATTTTATTGTTGAGTGTACCACCTTATGGAAATGGAATAATTTTTGGATATTTTGGGAACATTGGGTATTATAGGTAATTGGTTTTCACCCCTTGTTATAGCACACTTGTTAGGTATGGGACTAGTAAGTGGGTCTTAGTTGTGATTTATACTTATTGGTATAGGACTAGTTGGTGAGAGTCTATGTGGGTTATATATTCTTGGGTGGGGGTTGGTTTTCTATATTATACCGTTGCTACTATAGCCTAGGATTGATGTCTGGGTGGAGTGAAGTTTTTATAATCATCCATTACTTAGGATAGGACGAATTTGTGTTTGGGGACCCTTAGTTGGGACTAAGGGGTATTTTGAGGATTTTCACATCGCTGTTAAGGGTGCGGGAAATTTATTTGATTAATGGTTATAAGAAAATTTGGAAATTAATATCGTAGGACTAAAACGGATATTAAAATTTATTGGTGACATAAGATGTCGGGGCCGACAATTTAAACGGGTCAGAGGGCAATTTATGTTTTATGTGGAACCTTGTCATATCGCAAGGATCGCAGGATAAAAACGGATTAGACGGCGGACTTGACAAGGGGACGTGTCTGTGGGTTGAACCTTGTCATATCGTGAGGGATGACAATTTAAAACGGCCCAGATGAAGGCTTTGACAAGGGGAAGTGTATCTTGGTAAATTATCTTCACAGCTAAATTAATTAAATTTAACATTGTTGGGAATGTGGGTTAATTAAAATAATATTGGTATGGTACATTTTAAAGAAACCTTGCGGGTAGTTAGTAATTTATTTTTGGTGATTAATAATCTTTGTAATTAAAAGATTTTACTGTTATTGTCGATATATATAACACTATTGTTTGGATTTAAAGACCCTAATTAAAAGTATTAGCCGGTATTCATGCTCGGGGCTTTGGCTCTGACACTTGTGTTGACTAATCTTTTTCAGGATTTATTTGGGAGTAGCTGCATAAGATTCATTGGAGATCTTTTGGAGGTGTAACTGGAGCTATTTTATTGCTTTAGTATTTAGATTTCTCTTTCCATGCTGTCATATTTATTATGAGACTACATTTGAGTTTTATTGGGCTTTTGGTTCCAAAGCTGTCTTGAGATTTAGTTGGATTTAATTATTTAATCATTGAGATATTCGGAGATTGCATGTGATGGATTTTATATCGCACTTTGGTGTTTAATTAGTTGGATGATCTTGGTATTTGGGATTGATTAAAATTATTTATCTTGTGGATAAAATTTTTATGTCTCATATCTGTCGCATGCTAAGGATGATATTTTATTTACTCGCACCTGACGTAGTTTTGGTGGCGACCGACGCCAGAATTTAGCGGGGTGTGACACAACGGCATTATTCAGCCCCTCCTCTCTTCTGAAGCTATCAACTTGATTGTCCAAAAAAGTAGTAAAATCAGATAGCATCTGCGAATAGGAGAGAATAATAGAGAATCAGAACATAAACAGAAAGAGCAAAGCAAAAGAAACAAGCAGGAAAGACTTACCAGAACCATCCCTTGTGCCATCTTGAGGGCGAGTTGAGCTGGCCCCGGCTTAGAGGAACACTCGCGACCAACACCGAGCATAGACCCCTTTAGGAGGTCAGGGGCCAAAGAGGGGGAATCACCGACACTAGACCCCTCAAGAATAAGAAAGTGTGCACCCTAGAGGATTGGGGAACTAACTTCCTCTTATCCTCAACCCTCTCATTTTCTTTCCTCTTCTCTCTCTCTCTCTCTCTCTCTCTCCTTCTTCTCTTTTCTTCCCTCTCTCATTTTCTTACTCTCTTTCTTTATCAGATGGGCTAGAACCACTACCCTTGGAAGAGTCTGTTACAGAGTTCTTCAAAGATGGAATCCTATCAGAAAGGACTGTCTGGTCGTCTTCATCATCAGGAAGTTTTAACTTCCTCCCCTTAACCAAAGTAGCCATATGCCCTTTTCTTCTTCTTCTTCTTCTTCTTCTTCTTCTTCTTCTTCTTCTTCTTCTTCTTCTTCTTCTTCTTATTATTATTATTATTATTATTATTATTATTATTATTATTATTATTATTATTATTATTATTATTATTATTATTATTATTATTATTATTATTATTATTATTATTATTATTATTATTATTATTATTATTATTATTATTATTATTATTATTATTATTATTACTTCGTTTATTCTTCTTCTTCTCCTACCCTCCTTCTCCTCTTCCCTCTTATTCGCTCTCTTCCTTTTCTATAGGACTTTCCTCTTCAATAACAACTGGATCAGAAGGACCTACCTCTGAAGCTTTTAAAGTTGGGACCTTATCAATCGGTCGAGCAATAAAGTTGGTGCCTGTGTTCTTGTATTCTAAGAAAAATGCCGCTGACCTTGGATGTTCACTGTCTGCGAATATCTCTTTAATGCTCCAGGCCTTTACAAGCTCATGAGCATTAATCTCCCGAATATCACGTTCCTGACTCTTGGCACGAGCTCTAATAATAAAGAAAAGGACTATCAGCTACAAGAATGGGAATAATTCATAAGAAGTTAGAAGAAAGGAAAAAAATCAGAAGCGACCTATTTCGGCCTCTCCATATTCAAAAATCGTGGGGCCATGTGGTCTTACCCTTCCAATGATGGAGGGCGCTGCCAACTTCGAGCAATGAACCCATTTTCCAAGTAGTCTTTACGGAAATTCGAAAGATTTACCATCATAACTCGCTCGGCTTTTCTAGTTTTTAAATATAACAGTCCCTCTTTAGTCTTCGAGAACATATATAAGTAACATATCTCAACAAGATCTAACCTTATACCATAAAGTGTATTTATTCTGTGGACTCCATTTACTATCTTCCATACATTGGGGGCACATTGGGCAGGAACAATGGCAAATAACTTAAAACATCTAGGAAACAACTGATTTGTGGGGAATGTCAAATCCCCTTGAGTTACCATGAGGGTGTGAATATAGTGCCCCCCATCAACTTCACGAACATTACGAGGAAGAGGGGCACACTCGATAATCCCCCAAGAAGGAATGTTATGCTGGTGCCCAAACTCTTCTACAAACTTATTCTCTAGCATCGTCATAATCGAACAAGAAAGAAGAAACCCTAGCTAGAACAACAAGCTAATATAGAGAGAAAGAACTGAAAGGGCTAAGACTAGAATTTACAGGTAGTAACAAAGCTTTGGGAAAGCACAGAAGAAGAAGGACTTCAGTTTTTGAGCCAGAAGAGAAGCTAAAGAGAGAAGTATGTGCAAGAGCGACCACAGGCAGTGAACCAATGGTAGAGTATACACCAATTGATTTCGTCTTTCCAGGAAGATTTTAGCGCTTCAATTTCTTTTGAAGACAAGCAGACCCTTTGTGAAAGTCTTGCTATTAAAAAAATTCCATGGTGGTCTCTCATTATATTTCAAGGCCTTGGGCGTCTGACCCAGTTGAAATCTATTGACCTATAATTATTAACACAAAGATTTCGGGGGCAATTATGGGAGCCCATTTTTTGCAAGTCCATGAGAGTAGCTGACTAGGATAACTTAAGTTATTTGGCCCGACCCAAATCAGGACTTAATTTTTAGACGGGTAGTTTAGTTGAAGAAGGACACTCGAAGATATAGTCAAAATCAAGTACCAAGCATCTCGATTGAGATATCCAAGCAACACATGACCAATTCGCAGCCTCTTATGGAGTTCCGTAAGCAGCTCGATCTCTGTGAAAACATATATAAATTGTATATCATGACCCGGGGCAAATGGATGAAAAACTTGTAGCTTTGAGAGACACTTAATAAGAACAAGTAACCTTTTCGTGGACGTATGCAAGTTTCCGAACCACGTACATCGTTGGTGTGTGTGATTCCTTTTACTTTCTGCCATTTGTGATTATTTTCGTAGATCATTTTATTGTCACATACATTATATATGTATCTTATACCTAACTATTTTTTCATCATACATTTTATAGTTTTGTAATTTTCCAAAATTTGTAAATCCATTTTCATATTTTTTTATGATTTTTATGGAAATTAATTTACTAAATTATTCGTTTAAAAATAAACAATTTAAACATTTGAATTATTTCTTAATTAAATCCGCTGGAATTAAAATGTCATCGTTTGCGTGGTTTATGGGTCGTTTGGTTTTCGATCCAAGTACACTGTTTTGGACCAATGGGGTTGCAAGGTGTTGCTCACACGGTTTGATCACACATGAGACTAAGGGTCTTCTACGGTAACTGCTGGATGTCAAGGGAATTTTTACATTTTCTGTCCTCAATAGTGGCCTAGTTAATGGCTATAATGCCTCCACTGATCTCTATTTCTTGGGATGCTAGTCATGGCCCTTGAACCTCTTGTCTCTTTACCCCGTTTCCTTTATTTTTGTGTGAAATTATAATTGGATCAGGGTCATTCCACAACCTCCATAAAGAAAGGGATTAGGTCTGAGTTTTAAAACGACGAGAAAATTTGCCAATCCCAACAAAACTCAGCAAAAATTTCACCATCTTTTTCTCTATCTAAAAACTTGTTCAAATCATTTCTCGTGAGATATTTTTCCCATAACTCTTCTTCCAAACACATATTCATCCTATAAACCTTATATATGAAATTGAGTGTTTATATATTTTCAGGGTTAAAATATTTCAGAGTTTTTTATTTTTACTTTTAGGTTTGGTCTTTCTGAAAGACTTTCTAAGCTTTCTGGGTGGATCTTTGAAATTCTGTTGGAGTTCTTTTTTGTTGAACCTTCTATTTGGATTTTGATCTATGCTGGGGTATTCTTTTTAACTCTCTTTTATTTTTATTTTTATTTTTATGTATACATGCAAAACATATCTATAATCTATTTGTATGTGGTAATGAGTTTTGTATGAGATAAATTGGGATTAACATGTTTTAAGACAAAACTCAAGTTTTTAAAAACCCTAACTTTGAAAATTTTCTTTCTCGAACAAATATTCCTAAACTTTTTGTAATACATCTCTCTCTCTCTCTCTCTCTCTCTCTCTCTCTCTCTCTCTTATGTTTAATAGATCTAACTTTATAAACTAAATGTGTGTTTAAATCTGTTATACACTTTGAAAACAATATTTGGTTTGTTCTCTATCTGGTTTGGGTAGATCAATTTGTCTTTTACAAAAACTCGCGATCCAAATCATTTATTACACAAAACTCTGGGTTTTTTTTCACACTGTCAAAACTTCAAACCCTAAAAGAATAGTCTTTGTATCTTGTCCTTAGGTCTGACCTTTCAATCTTTTGTGAAAACCAAAACTCATTAAAATCTTTTTTTATTATTTTATTTGCACGAAGACTCTTGTCTTGAGTGTGAAACACTATGTGTATACTACTAAGTCTACTTTTTTTTTTTGGGTACTTTTTTGTAGTTGTGGGGTTATTTAGTATTTGACTTCGTGTACTTGGTGTATTGGTTGTACATATTCATTTACATATTGAAATATGTAATTTGTAATCAAACTGTTGTTATATTGAACTTGTGGTGTGTGTGGTCTCGGTACTAAAATACCGAGCAATTCAAGTATGTTGGTTTCCTCTTTATCAAATTATTGTGTGCTAATTCACTTTTCCTCATCTCATTTTGTTTTCAAATTTATACCCATTTTACTTTGAACATCACACTAACTAGAAATTAACTTTTTTTGTGTGTGTACATTCAACCATTGAAGTTATAAAGATTTTCACCAAATAGTTAAAAGAGAATTTTATTAATCTAAACAATTTTGTATATTAGATTATTTTCAATTTCAACATTGTCGAAAAACATCTCAATGGGGAGTCTTGGACTATTTCATCCCAAGAATCCTAAATTATCATGGACACATCCGGATGCATGCATAACATTTTTCAATTAAAAAGGCTTCGATTAATTGTCTAGAGGGTATTTGATTCAAAGGAGGAGAGGACCATGATCTAACCAACATTTATTGAGATGTGTGATTGAAGACATTAGGAATGAAGACATCAAGTTTACATTTGCTAAACATCTCTCAATTTTGGAATATATCAAGTCTACAACATTTCTATTGTGCTCCACGTAAATTTTGAACCAACATAACCAAGATCCGCTAAACTATAGTTGGAAATAGTATCATTAAAATCTTTTACTGCATGAAATTTCACTTCATTACCCCCTTGTTTTTCTTCGTGTGAACACACAACATTAGAGTACCCAATCACGAAATGGGGATAGTCTGCACAAGTTGGACATTGCTCCTCTAAACTGCTCCATAAAGGCTAGCTCTTGTCTCTACTGCACTTTGCGTAAAAAAATACTAACCACAACCTCTTCTGTAAGCATTTGATGGTTCATTTTAACATAGAAGGATTGATCATAATTATGCCGTAAAGAAACTTATAGGTCAAACTTCCAGAAAAAAGACATCTTTTTTTGAGGAATTATTATAACAACCTTTAAATCCCCACTTAAAAAGATAATCAGGGATTTTCTCTTGAGAGAATTTAGGTTCAATAAAAGCTAAGGCTAGAATTTTATAGATTTTAATGAGCTTCTTAATTCTTCTATTGGTTAAATTATTAACAATTCCTCTAGCAATCCACATAGTTATATTACTCAGGAGTAATGGTACTGGACACGCTGTTGGTTACATTTAACCGTGATCTTATGAGTCTTTTGAAGAGAGGATTGAAAGGATCAATGTTTGGTTTTTGATTCACCACTATACCCTTGGCTTGATCTGGAGGTTTCTTCTTTAGGATAACTTTCTTATTGGCCAAAGCCTTCTTAGCATGATAAATCTTCACCTTCCTATCTAATGTTACTGCAAACATCTCAAACCCCACATGTGTTGGAACAATAATTCTGCTAGATAGTTCTGAATATGAGTAGTAAGATATTTTCATTGCTTTCGTGAACATCAAAGTCTAGTAGGTTAGTGGCTCTTGGAGACAGGCTAAAAACTTCAACAATAGTAGCGTCATTGATGATGCCTAAATCAGCACCACCAGGTAAGGTGTTTTTAAGCTCAATCTAAGGACAACAATGGTAGCATAGTTATGTAAAGGGTAAGAGAATGAGTTGAGGAAAAGAGGAATCAACACCAGAATATAAGTGGTTCAGCCTAGATTCGCCTACGTCCACTGTGTGTGTGTAATCTCACTGTGATAAGGCACTAATGGTCATGGATACAATCTCTCAAGCTTTCTCTCTCTACTGTGTATCTAGACAGAGTTTCAGCTAGGGTTGAATATCTGGATCCTTTGCAAGGTAGAGGATGACCTCTATATATACAGTACTTAGGGGTTGTAGTGTACCCCCATGCATGTAATATGCATATGTGTGTTAGCCTCACCAATAGGGGGAAGCCACCTATCACTGTCATATGTAAGGAATGATGATGAAATATTCTCCCCACGTGTAGAGAATAATCTTGTTACAACTGATTTGCGCCCATGTGTCCTTATCCAAATGTCAACAGATGCTCGGCCGCCATATTGGTGCATGACCTCGGCCTGGGATAGGCCGAGCTGTAAAGGCTTGATATTTGTTCAATCCGAGATGTGCCATAGGGAGTCTCGGCCTAATCTCAATCGAGACATTATGCTGGGGTCGGCCCCAGCCGAGGTTGGACTGATTCCATGTTGAAGATTACCAAGGCTTCTTGTCACCTCGGCCTACACTCGGCCGAGTTTTCCATACCCAGGTATATGAGAATTCTATTGATGTCCGTGATGTGCATAGTGTCCATTGGAAATGTAGGTGATAGTGTCGGCCTGGGCCGACCTTACTAAGGTCGAGGGCTGATATCGTGGGCCCATGTCTTATCCAGGGTCGATCAATATCTCGGCCATCACCTCGGCCGAGGTTGGTGTCTCTAGGCCGAGGTCACACTTGGGGCATATCAATCACCCCCAGCCCCTAGTAACATATGAGGGAAGGTGACTAGGGGATTAGTACGCATCCGAGGCCTGTCTTCTTAAGAACCAGTACTTGCTTGACACTTGTCCAATGTTAGAGCATGCTCACTTGGTAGGCGTGTGCTGTCAGCCTCCCTTTGGGGCTCCCAAGGCAATGATGGGCCTTGGGAAACGCGCCCATGTATTTAAGGGTTTCAAAACCCTTTTCCCTCCGTCTTCTTCACTTCTTCTCTCCTGTGCATAATTTTTTCATGCCATTTCTCTCTCTAAAGCTTCTCTAATCAACGCTCTACTGCAGAGGCATTTGTTGGTTTTTTTACGAGCTTTCTTCATTTTCCTTCATTATTTCACTTCCAGGTATTTTCTTCCTTCCATTTCCCTTGTTTTTCGCTTTCGGTTTGCATTTTTTGACGAATTTCTAAGTTTTCCAGCGAGCACCATTATTTCAGGCGAACTGTGTTTGCTTTGAATTTCTTGGTTTGATCTTTAGACTCCTTTATTTTACAAGTCAATCCTGTTTGTGGTTTTAGGAGTTATTCCCAAGTTTAGGGTCGTCCTCTGATGCTCAGACCTTTATACCAGCTTCTTGAGGATTTCCCCTCTCTTAGAGAGAAGACCCTAGAAAAGATTAGGCAAATAGAAAGGGCCCAAGAGGAGGCTCGTAGGTTGCAAGAATTTCCTATTAGACCTATCTTTACCCCACCTCTCAAGGTGGTATATCCTGATCCCCTTGAGTTCTTCTATCAGACAGAGGTCCCTGCCGACCCCATACCGATGTATGAGTCTGAGTCTTCCACCTCAGACCCTATGCCCGTGGACTCATTTCAGGAAGCCATGGATTTCACACCTCGGCCTGGTCAGGATCGTGATCAGGCCGAGGTCTCCAGCCGAGCCTCATCCCATAATGGCTCAAGAACCTCAACCTCTTCTTCAAAGGTTGAAATTGTTGAGCCGAGTGTGGCTGTGCCACCCATTCTTGACGCCATCCCCCTGTCGATCGTCACATGGGCAGAGTTCGCTCAGAGATTCGCTAGTAACCCATCTACATCTGCTCCGACCGACGTTGAGCTTGACGATGATGAAGATGCTGAAAGCGATGTCGACGTCTCTGAGGCGGTCGAGATCGAGAGCACGGTAACTGAGGTGGATCTTTTGTGCTTCAGATATTTATACTCCATTAGTCCCTCCATAAAATTAAGGAGACCTCTGAGGGAAGAGAGGGCCTATCACGACCGAGATGGAGAAATCTTCCTGTACGAACAGATGTTTAAGTTAGGGTTTCGCCTACCCATTCATCCCATCATCAAATCCATTCTCTCTTATATCAACTTGGCCCCCTCACAACTGTCCCCCAACACCTGGAGAGTCATCATAGGGGCCATTATCTTATGGAGGGCAGTCCACCACTCTGACCTCCCAGTTCAGGTCTTCGTTGGTTGTTATGTCCCAACCTCGTCCAAAAACCATCCGAGCTACTATCATTTTGTGGCTCGAAGGCCTGAGAATAAAATGCTCTAGGTGACTCAGACCTCAAACCATAATTGGAAGCCCCGCTATTTTTTCTCCTCTGGACCATGGAAATTTGGCCCATGCGTTCCCTCTTCCACACTTGAGCCGAGGATACCCCTCAAATGGGGTAAGGTCACCATGTCTGCCAGGGTTGACCCTGGTCTAAGTCCTCAGAATATCCAGAAGGTGAAAGCCCTGCAAGACCAAGGGGTACATGGTCTTTTTGTTAAGTTTGAACATTTGCTGACCCCCCATTATCTCTCGGGGACGGGCCTAGGTGGAAGTCCCCTTGTTGACTTTGGTAAGGATTTTTCTTTTAAGTTTAACCGCTGAACTCATTCATATCTGATCTCTAACCCATATCTTTTAACTTTTGCAGAGCGACCACAAGGCATTCCAGATGAACTGTGGGAGATGGCTGCACCGAGCTTAGCGAGACTTGCCAAAAAAGATGGTCTGAACGCTCCTCCCCCAGCTCCCTGTACATCCAAATCTCAGGCCTCAAAGAAGAGGGCCCCAGAAGCCAATGCCTCTGAGGATCAGAGGCCGACCTTGAGACAGAAGAAGGCCTCTGATGCTGCAATTCCAATCTCCTCGGTCGACGCCCTGTCGGCCCGCCTGGACCAACTGAAGTTATCTGACAGCATTATCGGCCATAGTCTGCAGGCCCTTGGTGCCATCTGCTCTGCAATGACCGAGGCTGACAAGCGCTTTTTCAGGTCTCTGGATACACAATTACTGGTTGAGTTTGGCCTTCACAGAGCCGTTCAGGTACGTCTCAATCTCTCGTCAAAACTTTATAAGTGAAACATCTGACTTTTCTCCAGCTTAACCTGTTCCTTAAATGTGCAGGGAGTGGCTGCTATGCACCACCTATCCAACTGGACTCTGAGGAAATTGCCCCTCATCCAGAAGGGGCAAGAGGCCGAGAAGGTTCAGAGCGCCCTAAATGCTGAGGTCGATCGTTTGAAGTCAGAGCTGCAGAACTCTGAAAGTAAGGTTAAGGGGTTGGAGAAAGACATTTCTCTGCTCGTCAAAGATCATGCCAAAGCCCTGAAGGCCAAAGATTACGTTCTGCAGCAGAAGGTCAGCTCGACTGTCAAGGCTGCCCTTGAAGATTCCTCGGCCCAAATAATTTCTGACTACAAAGCCTCGGACGAGTTCATGAGTTTTGGTTTTGAATATCTTGAAAGAGGTATCAAGGCCACTACCAAATGGGCTGAAGTCCGGGAGAAGGCGGTCGGTAATTTAAAGGCCTCTGACTTTGTAGGTCTTGGCTTTGCTGACCCCCAGTTTGCACAGGCTCTTCAAGAGGTGGAAGACGAGGCTGCTGCTCCTGCTGAGACTGCAACTCTGGGAGGGACCGAGGTCGGAGGGGCAGACCATACTGATGACGTGGCCAAGGTGACTAATGCTGATCAAGCCAATCAGGCCGAGGCTGTTAATGTTCCCCCCCCCCCCCCCCCAAGACTTTAGGATTTGTAACTTGTAACTTGTAACTTGTAATACCATGGTACTTTGTATTCAAGGAATATTTGTTACTTCTTTGTATTTCAACCTCTGAATGCTATATGATCTCTTCCCTTTATTGAATGCCATGTGATCTCTTCTATTATTTTGTTGTAGTGATGTCTTGTTTATACTCAGTCAATAATTCTGACCTTAGACCTCTTCACCACTGAATTGTTATTAGGCTCTGAGGTCATTACCTAAGATGTTATTCTCATAACCAACTTCACCAAATTAATGATATTAAGGGTCTGAGGTCATCTACTAAGGTGTCTGAGCTCAGACCTCGTCACCACCGAGTGATGTTATGAAGGTCTGAGGTCGTCACCTAAGACGTTATCCTCATAATTAATTTCACCAAATTAATGATGTTAAGGGTCTGAGGTCATCTACTAAGGTGTCTGAGCTCAGACCTCGTCACCACCGAGTGATGTTATGAAGGTCTGAGGTCATCACCTAAGATGTTATCCTTATAATTAATCTCACCAAATTAATGCTGTTAAGGGTCTGAGGTCATCTAACTAAGGTGTCTGAGCTCAGACTTCGTCACCACCGAGTGATGTTATGAAGGTCTGAGGTCATCACCTAAGATGTTATCCTCATAATTAATCTCACCAAATTAATGATGTTAAGGGTCTGAGGTCATCTAACTAAGGTGTCTGAGCTCATACTTCGTCACCACCGAGTGATGTTATGAAGGTCTGAGGTCATCACCTAAGATGTTATCCTCATAATTAATCTCACCAAATTAATGATGTTAAGAGTCTGAGGTCATCTACTAAGGTGTCTGAGCTCAGACCTCGTCACCACCGAGTGATGTTATGAAGGTCTGAGGTCATCACCTAAGATGTTATCCTCATAATTAATCTCACCAAATTAATGATGTTAAGAGTCTGAGGTCATCTACTAAGGTGTCTGAGCTCAGACCTCATCACCACCGAGTGATGTTATGAAGGTCTGAGGTCATCACCTAAGATGTTATCCTCATAATTAATCTCACCAAATTAATGATCTTAAGAGTCTGAGGTCATCTAACTAAGGTGTCTGATCTCAGACTTCGTCACCACCGAGTGATGTTATGAAGGTCTGAGGTCATCACCTAAGATGTTATCCTCATAATTTTTGATGTTAAAATGGAATAAGAGCTGTCGTAGGAACTGATCTTTTTATTAATAACCTCTTCTCAATAAGATGGTACATTTACATAAAATTCTACGCAACATCATATGTAATATCTCTTTAGGTGGTCAGCATTCCATGGGTTAGTGAAAGGTTCTCCTTCTAGGTTTTTTAGCCTGTAAGTTCCAGGCACAACCTCTTCTGTTACTTTGTAGGGGCCATGCCAGTTTGGGTGTAGCTTATTTGCCTTTTGTAGGGTATTTTTTAGCATTAGGTCTCCCACTGCAATGGGTCTTGGCTTCACACTTTGGTTGTAAAATTTCGCTGCTCGCTGCTGGTAGGCTGCTTTTCTGACCTCTGCGTCTTCTCTTCTTTCTTCGATAAGATCCAGGTCTATCCTCCTCTCTTACCCATTACTGTCTGGGTCGTAGGTCTGAATCCGATGAGTTGGTAGTCCTACTTCCGTTGGTATGATGGCCTCTGAGCCATGTGCCAACATGAATGGGGTTTCTCCTGTTGGTGTCCTTGCCGTGGTTCTGTAGGCCCATAACACAGCGTAGACCTCTTCTGTCCATCTCCCCTTCGCATCTTCTAACCTCTTCTTGATTCCGTCCAAGATGGTTCTATTCGTGACCTCGGTCTGGCCATTTGCCTGAGGTCGACCAGGAGATGAGAAGAACTGTTTAATCCCCACTCTTAGGCAATACTTTTCTAAGGAGGAGTTCTTGAACTGGGTCCCATTATCCGAGATGAGAGTGTTTGGGAGGCCATATCTGCATATGATGTTCCTCCAAATGAACTGGAAGGTCTTCTGCTCTGTAATTGTTATCATTGGTTCTGCCTCCACCCACTTTGAAAAGTAGTCAATGTCAACTATCAAGAATCTATAGTTGTTGACAGCTCTTGGCAAAGGTCCTACCAAGTCAATTCCCCATACAGCAAATGGCCATGGAGAAGAGATTGACGTCATAGTCTGATGGGGTTGATGAGGGATAGTGGCGAACCTTTAACATTTGTCGCACCTCTTCACATAGTCTGCAGCGTCTTTAGACAAGGTAGGCCACCAGTATCCCTGAGTGATGATCCTCTTGGCTAAGGGCCTTCCCCCTATGTGGCTAGAGCAAGAACCCTCATGAACCTCCTGTAAGACCCGGGGTACTTCCATGGGATGTACACATCTGAGGAGAGCCAATAGAAACCCCTTTTTGTACAAGACGTCTCCTATCATTGAGAACTTGGCAGCCCTATATCTCAACTTTCTCTTTTCTAGCTTGGACTCGGGCAGCTCTCCCTCTCTTAGGTATCTGACGAGGGGGTCAATCCATGAGTATCCTAGGTTCACATTGTGACAAGGGCTACATACATCGTCCTCCTCGATGGTTGCCTTTCCTAAGACCTCGATTGGAATGGTTCTTCCCATATCTGTCTTTACTGCTAAGGCCAGCCTTGCCAATGCATCAGCATGATTGATGCTCAGTCGAGGCACTCTCTTAAGTTTTGCTTCTTTAAAATATTCTAACAACCTTCTTACCTTCTTTAAGTACTTGGCCATCCTTTTGTCTTTGGCCTCGTATACCCCCAATACTTAATTAACAACCAATCTTGAGTCACTATGGAGTAGGAGTCACCTTACTCGAAGAGTTGTTGCCAATAAGAGACATGCTATCATGGCCTCATACTCGGACTCGTTGTTTGAGGCCTGGAAGTTGAATCTCAAGGCGTATTAAATGTTGGCACCATCTGGAGCCGAGAGTATTAGTCCCGCCCCGCTTCCACTGTCACAGGAAGAGCCATCAACGAAGAGGTTCCAGACGTCTGTATCTGATGAGAAGACCCCTTCTCTCATAACCCCCTTCTTGAAGAGGTATCGATCCTCTCCGTTCTCTTCTATTCCGCTCCGGGTTATGCCTGAGATGACCTCTTCCCGATCTCGGAAGACGTTTGGTGCCGTCTCTTCAGAATCTCGGAAGACACTACGGTTCGTCTCTTCGCCGTCATCTAAGCCTTTCTCTGTCTCGGTCTCTTCCAAACTTTTATCGACCTCTTCCCAGGTGAATTCTGCGACAAAGTCTGCGAGGGACTACCCCTTGATGGCTGTCATAGGCTGGTAGGTAAGATCATATTCTCCTAGTTCGATGGCCCAGGTCATCAATCTTCGGGACTTATCAGGTTTGTGAAGAACATGCCTTAGTGGGGAGTCAGTGAGGACTACCATGGAGTGAGCTTGGAAGTAAGGCTTCATTTTCCTTGAGGCATGTATTAGGGCATAAGCCAACTTCTCCATTCGGGGATAATTCTGTTCAGACCCTTGAAAGGCCTTACTATTGAAGTACACAGGCCCTTGGACCCCATCCTCTTCCCGTATGATGGCCGCGCTGATGGCTGATTTAGAGACTGCCAGATACACAAACAACCTTTCCCCCGTGATGGGCCGAGACAGCAACAAGGGAGACCCTAAGTAGGACTTGAGTTGGTTGAAGACTTTTTCACACTCTTCTTCCAATTGGAAGGCCTTTTTTAGAACTTTAAAGAATGGAAGACACTTGTCCGTTGCCCTAGAAACAAACCTGTTAAGGGCAGCCACTCTTCCTGTGAGTCTCTGGACATCCTTGATACTCCTAGGAGTCTTCATGTCGAGTAATGCCTTGATTTTCTCAGGGTTCTCTTCAATCCCCCTCTGATTAACGATGAATCCCAGGAACTTCCCAGCTCCTACTCCGAAGACACACTTTGCTGGGTTGAGTTTCATTCTGTACGAGTCCATGACATCGAAGGTCTTCTCAAGGTCCTCTACGTGAGTACATGCTTTCAGGATCTTCGTTAGCATATCGTCTACATATACCTCCATGGTCTTACCTATTTGCTCTTCGAACATCTTATTGACAAGATGTTGATACGTTGCCCCCGTATTTTTCAGACCGAAGGGCATCACCTTGTAGCAGTACGTCCCTTTGTCAGTAATGAAGGTTGTCTTCTCAGAGTCTTCAGCATCCATGAAGATTTGGTTATAGCCTGAATAAGCATCCATGAAGCTCATGAGCTCGTGCCCTGTTGTTGCGTCCACCATCTAGTCTATCCTAGGTAAGGGATAGCTGTCTTTTGGGCAATACCTGTTTAGGTCAGTGAAATCTACACACATTCACCACTTCCCATTGGCCTTAGGCACGATGACTGCATTTGAGAGCCACTCCGGATAGGTAACCTCTCTTATGAACTCAGCCTCTTCCAACTTTTTTACCTCTTCCCGGATGACGTCGTACTTCTCCCTGGAGTAGACTCTTCGTCTCTGCTTGATTGGCTTGGCATCTCTGTCCATGTTGAGCTTGTGGCTCATGACCTCAGGGTCGATGCCAGGCATGTCTGCGTGACTCCATGCGAAGACACTCTATCTCCTCTTGAGGAAGTTTATCAGCTCTTCCTTGATTCCTATCTCTAGGGCCTTACCGACCTGGATGGTTTTTTTCGGCTCGTCCTCATTGAGGACGATGGATTCTACCTCTTCCGCGGCCTCACCCTTCTTTAATTTTGTTTCGTCTCCTGGGTCAAGAGTGTCAATGTTGTAAGTGGTGGTTGCTCTCTTATGGGCTTCTCTCTCTTCGGCCGAGTTGAAGTAACACTCTCGCGCCGTGGTCTAGTTCCCTTGCACTTCCCCTACTCCATAAGGAGTCGGGAATTTTAGCATCTGATGGACCGTCGACGGCACAACTTCAAACTCTTTAAGGGCCACCCTTCCTATGATGAGGTTGTAGGCCGAGAAGACATTTTCGTCCATAACGAAAAAGTTTATCTTCTTGGTCAGCCTCCTAGGCCACTCATCCCCCATCCGTACATCCATCTCATACATGCCCAATGGGTGGACCTTTTCGCCACTAAAGCCTAATAATGGGTGATGATAGGGCACCAGCCTTGCCCTGCTAAGACCCAGGCTCTTGAAGCAAGGCCAGAACATCACTTCTGCTGAGCTTCCTCCGTCTATGAGGATCCTCCGTACCTCGCACCCATGCACCCTTGTTGTTATGACCAAAGGGTCATCATGGGGGGCTAAGATACCCTTGAAGTCGAGTCTGGAGAACCCCACTACGAGGGTGTCCATGTCTACCTTCTTCCTCTTCTGCACTGCATCAGAAGACGTTAGATTCACAACTTCGATGTTGGCCAATGACCTGGCCTCTGCTACATGAGCCTTCATGTCGGCTACCTCAGAGCCACCTCCTGTAAATCCCCCACATATGGTGCTAACACCAAAGGAGATCATACCGACCCTCTTCACCGGGGTGTTATCATCCTTTGGCGAAAGATCCGAGTCGTCTTCATCATCTCCTTCTGAATCATCGTCCCTTCTGGCCGGGAGATTTCCACGGAATCTGTCATTTCTTCTTTTCTTAGGGTCATCTCTTCCACCCTTTGGAGCCTTACCATCCACATACTTCCTCAGCTTTCCAGATTTTAGCATCTTCTCAATCTCATCCTTTAAAGCGAAGCATCTATCTGTGACATGGCCATGATCCTGATGGAACTCGTACCATAGGTTTTTGTTCCTCTTATGTGGCAGGGCCTTCAGTTTCTCTGGCCACCTCAGAGTCCAGTCAATCTTAATCTCATTAAGGATGTGCTCACAGCTCACAGTCAGAGGAGTGTAATGAGCGAACTTGTCATCTCCTGACCTCTTCTTACCCTCTTTCTTACCTTGGGACTTTCCCGTGCCACCGCGGTTCTCCTCCTCACACTTGGCGGCCATTGCCTCTTCCGCATTCATCACTTTCCCTGCGGTTGCCAGCAGTTCCGCCATAGACCTAGGGGGTCTTCCGCCAGTTTCCACAATAGCTTCCCCTTCTGGAGGCCTCCTATAAGGGCGGTCATGGCTATGCTCTCTTCATAATCTTCCACTCTAATTTCTCTTTGTTGAATCTTACTATGTCGTCTCTTAGGCTCTCATCTTTGGCCTGTTTGACATACAACAGGTGGGTAGTCTTCTTTTGAGGTCTTACCCCAAAGCAGAAGTTGTGGATGAACTGCTCAGCCAAGCCTTTGAAGTTCTCAATCGAGTTCTTCGGAAGGGAGGTGAACCAACTGTGTGCTGCCCCTGTCAAGGTCCCTGAGAAGTCCCTACACTTCATCTCATCGGGTATCGAGTAAATGTCTGCTGCCGACTGGTACATCTCGATATGGTGTACAGGGTTAGTGCTGCCATCATACTTGGGAGTCACTGTAGGAGGATTGAACTTGGCTGGGGTTGGGAACCCCACTATCCTAGCCACAAATGGGGAGCCCTCTGAGTAACCCCTTTGTAATGGGTCCCTTCTTTTAATGAGATCTCCTATCTTCTCCTCAAGGCGTTGGATAGAATCATTCCAGGGTCTTCTGTCATCAACTTGGCCGAGGTTATCCCCTGCTACCTCCCTGCGATGGACAAAGGGTTCCCCAACCGCAACACGTTGTCTGTTGACCTCTTCCTGTTCCCTGCCTCTTCTTTCACAGGGTCGGCCTTGGTCTGGCCGACCCTGCCTATTCCTTCTCTGAGAGCCTGCTGCGCTCCTTGACCTCGACGGCCTCTGTCTTAGGTCATTCACCGGGCCCAGTCTCTCGAAGGCCGACGCTCTGCTCAACCTATCAAAGGCCGACCCTCTTTGTTGGGCCTCTTCACCTCTTCGGTCGACACATCCTTGACTCTACCTAAGAGGTCGTATAGTGTTATTTGACACCTCATACAGCTCCCAGCAGTCTTCTGGGGCTTCTTCAGCTTCTAGGTCATCATACATGTCCTCTGGGCAAGGGTTTCCCTGCCTCCCCAGGCGCAAGCGCCTAGGGTCAGCAACGTCCCTTCTCCGCTGGGGTGGAGGCTGGTCCTTCATTGGTGCCTGGGGTGGTCCCCTGGCGACAGGATGAGGCTGAACTGCCGCCGGAGTGATCATGTCCGGTGAGACTCCAGGTGGCCTCATCATAGTTTGACTGAGCTGAGCAAATTGCTCCTTTATGGCTTGTTGTATTGCAGCTAAATATTTCAAGGCCGCTGCTACCTCCGCCATTTCAGACTGGGGGGGAGCCTGACTGGAACTAGGCCCTCCACCTCCGGGCGGCGGAAGAGGCGGTGGTAAGTCTGGTGCCATATGTTAACACTATAGATCTTGACTAGCATATGAGCTTAGTACCTCACAGGACCTCTTTCAATGGTGAAACAACTCTGCGCTAGGGGGAGGCCTGGTTCACCACCAGAGTCTCCAGTGAGGTTAAGCAGAAAAAGAGGAAGAGATAGCTTCTCGTTCCCACAGACGGCGCCAAAATGATGATGCCTAAATCAACACCACCAGGTAAGGTGTTTTCAAGCTCAATCTAAGGACAACAATGGCAGCACAGTTATGTAAAGGGTAAGAGAATGAGTTGAGGAGAAGAGGAATCAACACCAGAATATAAGTGGTTCAGCCTAGATTGGCCTATGTCCACTGTGTGTGTGCAATCTCACTGCGATAAGGCACTAATGGCCATGGATACAATCTCTCAAGCTTTCTCTCTCTACTGTGTATCTAGACAGAGTTTCAGCTAGGATTGAATATCTGGATCCTTTGCAAGGTGGAGGATGACCTCTATATATACAGTACTTAGGGGGTGTAGTGTACCCCCATGCATGTAATATGCATATGTGTGTTAGCCTCACCAATAGGGGGAAGCCACCTGTCACTGTCACATGTAAGGAATGATGATGAAATATTCTCCCCACGTGTGGAGAATAATCTTGTTACAACTGATTTGTGCCCATGTGTTCTTATCCAAATGTCAACAGATGCTCGTCCGCCATATTGGTGCATGACCTCGGCCTGGGAGAGGCCGAGCTGTAAAGGCTTGATATTCGTTCAATCCGAGATGTGCCATAGGGAGTCTCGGCCTGATCTCAGCCGAGACATTATGCTGGGGTCGGCCCCAACCGAGGTTGGACTGATTCCATGTTGAAGATTACCAAGGCTTCTTGTCACCTCGGCCTATACTCGGCCGAGGTTGCCATACCCAGGTATATGAGAATGCTGTTGATGCCTGTGATGCGCGTAGTGTCCATTGGAAATGTAGGTGATAGTGTCGTCCTGGGCCGACCTTACTAAGGCTGAGGGCTGATATCATGGGCCCATGACTTATCCAGGGTCAATCAATATCTCGGCCATCACCTCGGCCAAGGTTGGTGTCTCTAGGGCGAGATCACACTTGGGGCATATCAGTCATCACTTGTGATTTTGCATTGCTTTATTTTCTCTATGTGGTTAGAAATTATTTGATAGTTATTTGATGGTTTCTTTAAGGCTACCACCTGTCGTGGGAGAATTGAGACTGCATTTTGTACGGGCTTCACTTTATCTTGAAAATTATGTGGGATAATCTCCTCAACCTGTTGACTGCCGTCTTGATCCTATTGACGAGAAACAACATCTTGAACTTGGTTCTTGCTTAGGACTATTTTGAATTTTTTTGGTTTTTTCATGGCTTATTTGTTTTGACTTGGTTTAACACTGTGTTTATCTTTGGCTGGGTTTTTGAAAATACAAGCATCTTTTGCATGTCCTTTATCCATATAATAGAGGCCAAATTTGGGTAGGTCTTCATATCTAACATCTAGCCAAACAACACCTTCACAGCATCCAATCTATACCTAGTTTGGCTTGTTTTTTATGAGATTGAGTTCGACATAAACCCTAGATAAGCTACATCTGATAACTGAAACTATGGAGCCGGCTAACTTCAATGGTCTCCTAACCAGTTGAGAAATAGAGAACAATGATGACTTTCCAAAAAAATGGATTGGATTATTTAGGAAATTAATATAGATAGGTTCATTTAGATTATCTTCATCAACTTTAAATTCTGGTGTCCACTTAAATACTTTCATTGGATATTTTCCAATATACGACTAATCTCTTGGCCAAAGAATTGAAAAATCTTCTTCACTGTTGAGATGAATAAGCAAATGTTTTTTTTTTATTTAAAAGACCAATTGTGTATGATGCCTTGAGAGAAAACGTCAATAATGTTTTCTGGATTAATTCCATTACTGGTCTTCCGTGAGAAACTTCCCGACTGGTTCGACTAGGGCTTTGATGTCATCAAGAGAAAAATCTTTTAAACAAGGATAGAGGTTTTAGTGAAGCTTCATTTTTTAAGGAAGAGGCAATAATACCGACAAACGATTTACTCAACTGAATGGGATCAGGTGGTTTAGGGTTGTTTAGTATGATAGGATCCTATAGGTTTTGAAGATGGGGAACCATGAAAACCCAAAGATTTGTGGAAACCTAAAATCATTGTGTAGAGAGAGTCAAGCCTCAAACACTTAAATAACTTTTGAATTTAGGTTCTTTGAAAACTAATATTTTATCTGTTCGAGTCTTGCCTACATCCACATTTAAGACGACACTCCCCTTAAGTACTTTAGAATTGAGAAAAATAATTGTGAATGACCTACAGCAAACCTAGAGGGGGTGAGATGAATAGGTTTGCTAGCTTCATGTGTCCAACTTTAAATTTAATTAAAAAATCTTTCAATTAACAAGCTCTTAAAACCAACACTAATAAATCACAACTCAAATGTTTTGTTAAAACACACACATAAAGGAATCAAGTAGATCTAGGTATATAAACATAAACTAACACACCTATGTCAATTTTATACTAAACTAATAGACTAAAAACTACTTAATGTGAAGTATGTGAAGGAAATTAATAAGCACACACAATAAAACCACCAGACTAAATTTATGAGGAAAACCCCCAAGTTCCGAGTAAAAAAATATTGACACAATCATAATTTCCATTTTTATAAAAGGCAAGAAGGTACCTCTATCACAATCACTATCATGAGGTTACCTATGAACCTTTAAAATCTCCCCCGTCGAAAATGAAAATCCACCAGAAGCTTTATGGAGTGAATGAAGTACTCAAGTATTCTTTGTACTCGTTCTACACCTTGATCTCCCCAATAGAAATAGATGCCTATAATTTTAGATCGTGGAGTCTTAGATCATGTTTATTCAGAAGTAGATAAATGAAACATCAATGTATAGCGTGATCTAAATAAAAACTCTTAAAATTCACACACAAAATTTGAAAATCTGATTTTGAGGAACAAGTGAAAAAGAATTTTAAGGGAAGAACAAAATCTCTCAACTCTCAAAAGTCTTTCAAACGGAAGCTCCACTTGTGTTAAAGCTCAAATACAACAAATGGGAGGGAAAAATATCGTTTAAATAGGATTTCAGAATAATCTATGCCAACCGTGGTAAAGGGTAGAACTGTCCACTCACATGATTTCTCCAAGTGCGTAAGTAAATCGAAAGTCGTGCACATGGGCATAAAGTGCATCCGTTCGAATGCCTCTATGCACACTGACATAATCAATAATCGTGTGAATAGTTAAGGCTGAAAACACACCCAAAAAAATAAAACTTATTTAAAAACCAAAAGACAATTCCCCAAAACACTGTCCTCCAAACTTTGTAATAGAGTTTAAAACAACTTGATCATCAAAGTTTAAAACTCACACATTTTATAAAAAAACATGTGTGCATGTGTGTTCAGCCAAAGATAATTCACATACACTATGTAAAATGATACATCTTCAACTTGAGCGCGATGTGACCATATGACAAGAAAAAACACCCATGAGCGGTGTCCATGATCTTTAATTATCTTAAGGTTCAATCTTGACTCAAAACCATACCTCACTCAAATGGAAAAAAAACTTATGGAACTTGATAGACAAACCTTTTGACACATGAGATAGCCAATATGATTTCTATACAAATGTTCTACATTTTCAATTTCCCCTTTATCTATTCCGTGGCAAAAGCCCCCAAACCCCAAAAGATCTTATCATCCTTACAATACTCACACATCACTAGACAGAGTGAGAGAAGTATAAGGTAATGTATATATAATCCACGAGACACTGATACAATGATGTTCAAGTGTGAACTTTGGTTGGAGAAACAGAATCATCAAAGCTATGCCTGAAATAGCACGAAACAACAGATAACATCATATATGCCATAACATGTACAAATAATAATTCCCTTGCTTAGGAATCCCCAGATAAAATATCAATTATATACATGGGATATAAAAAATGTATCATTAAATAAAATTAATATAAAATCAAAGTACAGAACAACATGTTCAACAAAACTAAGACATATCGAACAACAAACTCCCCTTATCATAACGCGTATAAACAATCACATGACAAGGATAAAAAATCTCACAACAAAATAAACACGGAACTCACTCTTACTTACATTTCTCCATCAATAAACAATGTATCAAATAAGCATATACCAGTAAGTATCTCCCCCAATGATAACCAAACCATCTCCCCCTTTTCGTCATGGAATAAGACAAAGAGAAGCATATATCACGAGAATAAAGGAGAGATACAAAGACAAGAATAAAACTAGGTTATTAGGATAAATGTAAGCATATAACACGATAGGATAAGAGCAGGATATCACTGGAATGAAAAACACGTGTCACGAAAATAGGGGCCATTCACACAATCAACTTTTTAAGACATGCGAACAGGGTGCATACACGCTGTGCCTTTTGGTCATGCACACGAAACTAGACGATGTGTCTCAATCTTCAAAATTTAGCAAAACCTTATGAATAGACACATTTTCATACCAAGCGCACAGGGATATAGAAAACCTCCAAAACATTAACCAACAACCTTCTCCGTAGTAGCACTTGAAAAATCAAGGCTAAAACCAACCTTATCACTACTTTTAAAAACGTTACTCCTCCAAAATCATAAAACACATGTCATAACTCCTTCAGCTCATCAAACTACCTATCGCACATCAAGCAACCAACTAAAACCCTCATGCATCCAAATAACATGCTTGAAAGTCCTATAGTCTGTAGGGTTCTAAAATGGTAAAGGTTGCAAAACAAGCAAACCACTATTTTTAAAATTTTAAAATTTTAATTTCAATTAAACAAACTAAACAAAATTAAACATAACACCAATGTTAAATCAATTGTTGTGATAAACATATTAACCAATTTTATCTTAACCTAAACAGGCATCTATTTGAGTGCAGGATAAAATAAGTAAATCAAGCACAACGCCGGATGTACGAGGAGACCCCAAATGGAAAAGCCTCGGATGGAATAGCCATGCATAGTCTAGTAAGTATGGATTTAGAAAGGATACGACATAAGACTTATAACACAGACTCGATGCCCTCACAAGCCTTCACACACTTCGCTCCTTTAACCTCCACCTAGTATCAAACAAGAGTCCACTCACGCACTTCCAAAACATGTGAGTCCACACATGCCTCAGTATCCACCAAGCAGGCTCGACAACCGTCTACTAATTGAACATCGAATCCACCGCTTCATCACCACAATACCACACCACGGAGTCCATTGTGTGTAAACTATAAATACAAAGTCCACCGTATGAAATGATTCTCAATAGATGTAGAGAATAAATCTTTGTTGCCCAAAATATGACCTTTAAAGCATGTTAAGATGAAAATTTGGATCCTAAACAACTTGGGTGAAAACTAGGATTTTGAAGAGCTTTTTGGTAGAGTTTGGGAACTCAAAACATAAGTTTTTGCCTCAAAGAAAACAAATACTCTGCATTCTTATTTATAGGAGGTTTTTCTAATTTAAAGATAAGGATGAAAAACAATTTGACAAATCACAAAATAATTAAAAAAAAAAAAATGGGCTTACTTGTTCAAAAGAGGTACATCTTGTTCAAATGAAGTACCTCATCTCATTCGAATCGACTTCTAACGAAACATCCAATGATATTCCAAAAAAGGCTAAAATGCTCATTCAATTCGTTCATTAGAACACTGCTCTAACGAGATATAGTATCTCGTTCGAATGACATACCAATGCCGTTCTAACGACCACGTGAAAAAATAATTTTCTCCTAAAAATTATTAAAAAAAAGGATAAAATCATTTTAAAACATTTTAAAATCAATTTTATAAAATTTTAAAACCCAAAAAAATATCCAAGGCTCATCATAAATACACATTCATACCTCAAATATCCTTGGAACATGAAGATGGAAGAGAAAAAACACGGCACATTGATGCTACATCTTCGTCCAAACACATTATAGGCTTGAAAGTTTAACGCACTGAAGTCCTAACCTATGACTCAAACAATTTTGTCCTAACACGGAATATGTTAAAACATAAAAATTGAATCAATTCGAATTTTTTTCCTTATAAATATCCCCCTTTATCTATTCAAGAACAAAACCAAAAATAAAAACTCCTATGTGCCGTCAAGCTCATCTAAGACTGAATCCCCAACCCCCCAAAAGGAAAAACGTACAACTTACCAACAAATACTCTGAGTAGCTGTATACTTATGTAAACTTTTCCACATCTCTACAAAGCTTCACACTTAAACACATCTTCAAATGAAAGGATAAAATATAACAATATAAATATGGATCTGAATACCCGCCCCCCTTTTGTTTAAACAATCTCTACCTAAGTTAGGATGTCTCCCCCTAAGGCAAAAATCTCCCCGGCCTATAAATATTGAGATACTATTTCTCTCCCTTTTGTTCAGGAATAGACAGAAAATAAAGGTGCATAATAAACAATTCTCAATATAACCAGAACTTCCCCTAAATGAAACATGGGTAGGCATAAAGGAAAAACAAGTATATCATGTAATGGTCAATAATCCAAATAATGATCAATAAATACAAATATTGATGCAAAAATGATACAAACATGAATATAAAATGAATCATGAGATAATGATATACATGCATATAGTCTAGTCCAAGAAACTCCCACAACGGAAATGCCTCCCTGCAATAAATGCCCCTAGATTCATTAATCCTTAGAAGTTCTCATACAAAGTCTCGTCGTTAGTTGTCTCGGAGGACGAGACAACCCTGTAGCAGGATAACACTGAAGGGTAGTCTACGTACAATGTCAACCTCACCAACAATCCACATACAATGTCGACTTCACAGCACTCTACGTGCAGTGTCAGCCTCAAATAGATACTGGAGGCTTAGCCATCAAAATTGCCAAATCATTTAGACAACCAAACTTTCTCGTCTCGGCTCATCCTCATAATAATAGAGTTGCAGTAGTCTCGGCCAACCGAGACCCTATGCTTCAGACATTTCATGCACATGTGGAAATCATGATAAGGTGGTGCTGACATATCCAACTAAAACCGTTATGGAAGATCAACCATCACGTGGGCTGAATATCCTTCATCATGTCTTCTACATCTTTCTCTATCGGTGTCACACACTCATTAGCTGGCCACTTACCCGCACATGGAGTGCGTGCCTAAGGGGTGACACTGTGCACCCCCAAGACTATAAAAGGCATCTTATGCTTCCTTATTTAGGGATATAACATCAACATAACCCCACTATAACATTTAATTTCTAAAGAGTGAGAGAGATGGCTTGTATTGATTTTTATGGCTTTTACACATCTTTACAGTGAAAACATTCACGACCTTTACACAGTGGATGTAAGCTAAAGCTAAACCACTTAAATAGTCATGTCCCTCCATTATCTTTAATCTCTTATGTTATTATACTCCAGTTATTAGAGTAACTATTGTTAAGTACACTCCAAAATAGGTTGAATCCTTAGCGATGATTTCCAGCATCATCATTTTGGTACCGTCTGCGAGAAGAGATTGAGTTTTCTTTCTCACCTCAGCTTAAACCCTCATTTTCTTATCTCTAGTGGGGATTTAACCCCAACACTATTGGGATTGAATAACCATTAAAAGAGCTTGATTTTGTTAGTTATTAAGATTCACTAGTTCATCCTACTTTTGGGTTTTCTTACTCTCTCCTTATTCTTTTGCTATTTGGTTGAGTTTGACAAAAAATGGCTATTAGTCCGCCTTCCAATGGTAGGGCCAGTTCCAGCCAATCGAAAATCCAACAGCAACTCTAAGAGTTTATCTAGGAAATCATGATTAGGATCCCAGATGATGCCACCGTTAACTTGATAAAGTCACCCGCTAGAGAGGTCACACATCCGACAGTAGGGAGATCACCCCCAGCTCCTGTGAAAGAAGTTCAACACCATCTCAGGCATAAGGAGATTTGTGATCAACGGCGTGTCTATCTTGGAAAGGGAATACAAGAATACCTAGAGGATTTGGTGTACGAAGAAGAAAACTACTCCGAGAGGTACAAAACTTCTGACATACCCTATCGGTGGGGGACCACCCTAGCTCCAACTTACGAAGGGAAGAGCATCCAACACACTCCTCGGAGTCATTAGAGAGGCTCTTCATTCGACAGACTAAGTAGGGGGGTAACCTTCAGTCGTCTTGGCCTAAGGGGTGATAGTATAAGAGATTGAAATTCCCAAAGCCTTTGTTGCACACGTGTCACTTGTCTTCTTGGTAATGACCAACTGAGATGAGTCCAGGAGAGAAGGGAGTACTTAGAAGTTTATAGCAGACATAGAAAGTTAGGCAGGAAGTTGATCGTCAAGATAGTTGCTAAAGTAGAAGGAGTAGGCAACAATGCAGTCCAAAAGGATAAACCTTGGAACAACGCCATTCAAAGGTTAGAGGACACTATCGGTTGTCTCATCAAAAGTCTAGATCCCAGCCATAAGGGATACATAAAGGGATCTCCTTTTATGACGAAACTAGTTATCTACACAACTTCAGCCAAATTCAATCCACCGATCGTGACTCCTAGGTATGATGGGAGTACTAATCCTGTACATTATATAGATTTGTATCAATCCACCATCGACATATACTCAACCCCATACGAGAAGAGGTGCCGAGATTATTCGAGTACCTTTATTTGTGAAACTCATGTGTGGTACACCATCTTTCTGAGAGGGTTCCTAGAGAATTTTAAATAATTGGATGATAAGTTCAATTTATAATTTTTATTTTGGCACGAAGCAGGGCAAATGTTTAACTCGTCTGCTGAACGCTAGGCAAGGAAAGAATGAGCCTCTAAGGGACTATATCTCTCAATTTAACAAAGAAACGTTGGAAGTCAAATACTATGAAGAGAGTATCACTCTGACAAACCTCATCAACGGCCTTTGACCAGGGAAACTTTTATGGAATCTCTCCTAGTATCCTCTAAAATCCACGATAAGACTCCTGGATACGATCGAGATAATCATGAACATAGAGGAGGCTATGACGGCCAAGAGAGCTGACCTAAAGGAGGCTAACAATAGTATGTGGCTAAACCCTAGATAAAAATAAGGGAGAAAATAAAAGATCCAAGGATGATAAATTTCCCATGTATACTCCATTAATAGTGGCATGATTCTGAATGAAATAAAGGAAGATAAAGATCTTAAGTGGCCAAAAAAATTTAAGGCTCCCCCTCATAAGAAGGATAAGAGCAAGTGGTACGAGTTTAATTAGGATCACGACCACACGATGTATCAGTGCTTTTCCCTAAAAGAAGATATTGAAAAGTTATTGGAACAAGGGAAGATTTAAAAATATGCAAATAAAAGTGGAGGCCAAGACGAAAGCAGAAAGCGATAAAATGCATGAAAGGACACTAAGCCCAAGAAAGAGGTGCAAGTGAACAAGAATGATCCAGAATCAGACGATTGTGGCGATGATGACCTAGACCTTCCTTCTAAACCTCTCATGATGAAAGGTAACCTTCGCGTGCTTTCTTTTGATGTGAAAATTATATGTGGGGGATTAGCAAGTAGAGGGACCAATCCAGTCGATTAGAAGGATCAGGTAGTTGGAGTAAAAGTTGACCCCAAGAGGGTTGAAGTTAATTCAATCGAGACCAAAACAAAACATAGAGAGATAAAGGAAGTAGACATGAACAGTTTAATAATGGGATTCTCAAGATAGACTTTCAAGGGAATTTGAGCCCCATATGAAGATCCTCTCGTAATCAGTACATGGGCTCACAGTTATAATGTGGCTCGTATATTAGTGGATGGGGGCAGCTTGACCGATGTCATATTTTGGCATTGTTTTAAAGAGTTGTAGCTGAACAAAAAGAGACTCGTCCCCTGCCATCAGCCGTCAATTGAATTTAGTGGGGAAAAAGTCCATCCACTAGGTGTGTATGAAATGGATGTGTGGATGGGAACTCAGCGAAGATGCTTGACCTAGAAGATAAGTTTTTTATGATGGATGAAAACATCTTCTCAGCCTATAATTTAATCCTAGGAATGGTATCACTCAAAGAATTTGAAGATTTTCCTTCCACCATACACGAAATTATGAAATTATAGACTCCTTATGGAGTAGGGGAAGTAAATGGTGACCAGGTGGATGCACGAGAGTGATATTTCACCTTAACGGAAGAAATGGAGCCTCATAAAAGGAATAAGACTTCGTATAACATAGATACCCTTGATCCAAGGGATGAACAAAGGCTTAAAAATTGAGATCCTAAAAAAAAGGTAGAATCCATTATCCTCAATGAGGATGAACTGAAAAAAAGGTCTAAGTAGGCTCGTCCCTCAGGCCAAAAATAAAGAAAGAACTGATTGATCTGTTAAGAAGAAGACAAAATGTGTTCGCATGGAGCTATATTAATATACCGAGGATTGACCCTCACATTATTTATCACCAAATAAACATAAATGTGACAGCAAAACCTATAAAACATCAAAGATGGACTTTTACTAGAGATATATATGAAATTATAAAGGACGAAGTAATGAAGCTGTAGACCGCAGATTTTATCAGGGAAGTGAAATATCTATAGTGAATCTCTAACATTGTTATAGTGCTCAATAAGAACGAGAAGTGGAGGATGTGTGTAGACTTCAACGATCTTAACAAAACTTGACATATAGACAATTTTCCCTTTCCAAGGATCGACTAAATGGTGGATGCCACGAATGACCATGAGCTAACGGGTTTCATGGATGCTTACTCTGGGTATAATCAAATTTTAATTCATTAAGAGGACGTCGAGAAAAATTCCTTCATCGGAGATAAAGGAACATAATGGTATAAAGTTATGTTGTTAGGCCTAAAAAATATAGGGGCCACCTACCAAAGGTTGGTCAATAATATGTTCAAGGACCAGATAGGAAATGTGATGGAGGTTTATGTGGACGACATGCTCACGAAGATTTTGAAAGTCGATGATTATGTAGCCAATTTGGAAAGGACATTTGACACGCTGGATCAATATAAAATGAAAGTGAATCCTTCAAAGTGGGTATTCGATGTCGGAGCTAGAAAGTTTTTAGGTTCCATAATCAATGAAAGGGGTTGTTGATTTCAAAAATTATCCACGTACGTGGACCAATCTGAAGTGAACACTTGTCCTCCTAGGTGGCCAAAATCCTAGTCAGCATATAGTAGCTCAGCAGTCTTGCTGACCAATATAATGAATGTCGACCAACACAAAGAAGGCGGACCGATGAGATCAATGAAGCATCACCATATCAAGCTTCATACTGCACATGTTTTATATAACCAATCGTCACACTCATTACGTAAGGATGTAAATGCTTCAATGTATAAAGGCATTCTATCTATTAACATTTTAACACTTAACCTTTGGATCTCTATAAATACATTTTATCCCTTCCATTAAGAGAAATCACACAAATAAGAAAGCAAGCTATTACTGAGATTAATGCCATAACAGTGGACGTAGGCTTTCTTACATAGGCGAACCACATTAAAATCTTGTGTCGCTCTCTAAATTATTTACTTACAATTCTATATTTTATTTGTGATTATAAAATTGGATCTAGTCCAGTTTTTTACATCAAAAAATTGGCGTCGTCTGTGAGAACGTTATTTCATTTCCGTTCCCACTCTCATATACCTTTGTTCAGGGAAAGTTGAATGATCCTGTGTCCAGTGCCAGAAATGATGGCAACCCGCTTGTTCCATTTGGTCCACTAACAAACAACAATCTGAATGGAATTCTTGTCTGTCTCGCCAGAGGACAGTAGGTTATGCAAGACATGATGAGACAATTCCCTTAGTCATTGTAAGTCAGATAGAGATAAATGCACCTCCACCTCCAAGATCCAACAAACATAGTTATTCCATAACTTCATGAGAGACGTCTTATCGTACAGAAGAAAGTTCATCACTCAGGTACATAGAACCCTATGATATCCATTATTTTTCTCCTGAAAGGATAAGTGTCTTGGAAAGGCTAAGCATAGCTTCACCCTTTTACCGTCTGGGACATCGAGAAAATAAAAACCCTTCTAAGGCATTGTCCAGGAACAATTGATATCCAACCGACCAACCTAAAACCTCAGTTAGATCAAGATCAAGTGTCCACTGATCAGTACGCATCGAGCAAACCTCTTAGGAGGAGAGTTGAGTGTAGACACATGGTCAGAACAGTCGAGCTACTTTGCATAGATCTGATGCAGTCAATCCTTCATATAAAGGATTAATCCAGCGGTTGGAAGATCAGCTATGTGAAATGGAGAAAGAAAAGAATCCCTTAAAATGAAAATTCTTTAAAGATCTCCTTGTTATCCAAGCGATTTTGGATCTCCCTACTCCGTCTAAGTTTAAAGCTCTTGTGGTTACCCCCAAATATGACGATAAAACTGATCTTGTTCTCCATATTGAGCAATATCAAGCTGCATGCGATATTTATTCAGACCCTGATGAAATGAGGTGTAGAGAATTTTCAAGTACCATCAAGGGTTCTACCCAAATATGGTACAATAACATACCCCAAGGATAAATTGCCAACTTCAATCACCTTGCCGAGTTATTCATTAACAACTTTTGTTTTGAAGCTAAGCTAGTGAAAAGAGTAGCTCATATTTTGAGTGTAAGACATCGAGTGGGGTAAAGTATTAGGGAGTACATTACGCGTTATAACAATGAGAAATTGAAGGTGATTGATTATGAGGAAAAGATAGCCATCACTGCTCTTATAAGTGGCTTGCTTCCTGAGAAACTATATTATACTCTAGACAAATATCCTCCTAAAACTATTGCCCAACTCATGGGAAAAGAAGCAAAATAATGAATGTCCAGGAAGCGATGGCCGCAAAATCGAGTCCAACCACGAAGCCTAATACGTAGTCTAACAAGAAGGAGAAAAAGTAGCAGAAGGAGAAAAGGACAAATAAGGAGGATAAGCTCAAAAATATGGAAACTACACTCCATTGAGTGTTAGTATTCACCATATCTTAGAGGAAATCTAGCACAATAAGGATTTGCAATGGCTTGAGAAATTGAGGGCACCTCCTAACAGGAGGGATATCTCCAAATAATGTGAGATCCATACAGATCATGATCATACAACAGATAACTGCATCGCCCTGCAAAATGAGATATAATCCCTCACCCATCGAGAAAAACTCAATAAATTTATTGATCGGCGAGATAGTACAGAACCTAAAAGAAGGTCGAATTCTCTATGCAAGTCTAGAGATGATAAGAAGAGAAATCATAAAGATGATCGTGAGGATGATGTAGACTTTTCGAAGAAGCCAAAGTAGCCAGAACGTGGAGTAGCTATGATAAGTTTTGGTTCTTTTGATTGTCATGTGATTACAGGTGGCGACGCAGGATTAGGAGATCATATTGTGAAGAGAAAAGCTTACCTCAATGAGGCATAAGGTTGTTCTTATATACAAAGAATCAAATATGAATGAGGATGATCGGTCGAGGAAGGTCAATAAAGACAATCTGGTAATCGGATTATCTAAAAGCGACATATCTAGGGTAATTTATCCCCATTATGACCCGCTGGTTGTCAAATTCAGAATCCAAGATATTTTCATAGATAGAGTTTTGATAGACAATGGGAGTTCGGACGATATTATATTTTATCTTTTCTTTCAGAGCTTGGACCTGAAGCTCAGCCAACCAGATCCCTACCATATGCCATTAGTAGGTTTTTCTAGTGAAAACAATTACCCTCTTGGTGTGATCAAGTTAGAAGTATTATTCATCACCTGGATAGCAAGTCGAACAAATAAAATATGCTTTTTCATGATGGATAAAAACATTTAATCACCTTATAATGTGATCCTCGACAGGTTAAGGTTGAAGAAGTTTGAAGCTGCAACATCAATAGTCCATCAATGCTTGAAGTTTCCAACTCATTTTAGGGTAGGAATTATGAAAGGACCTCAAAAGGTGGCCAGAGAGTGTTACTAATCCTCAGCTAAGCAAGAAGACCTGGTTGAATTAAAGAAGAAGACCAAAACTTCGCAGGCGGATACTACTGAGCCTAACGGTGAATCTGAAGTTGAAACTTTAGATCCACAAAATGAAATAGAGTTAGTCAAGGGACAAATTATGGAAGCCACCGAAAGCATTATCTTGGACAATGACAAACTAGGGTGAACTACACAGGTTAGCTCAACACTGGATCCTGTACTTAAACAGGAATTGATTACATTTTTGAGGCAACGAAAAAACATATTTTCTTGGAGTTATGAGGATATATCCGGGATTGACCCTAATTTTCTTTGTCCTGAGCCCAACATCAGTAAGGATGCCAAGCTGATCAAGAAGAGACATAGAGTTTTTAGTTCAGAGAAAAATAATGCTATTTAGGACGAGGTTAAGAAGCTTCAAAAGTCCCGATTTATTAAATATGTGAAGTTACCAACCTGGCTGGGCAACATAGTAACGGTCATGAAAAATAATGATAAATGGAGAATGTGCATGGATTTTACGAATTTAGATAAGGATTGCCCAAAAGACCATTTTCCATTGCCTAGAATCGATCAATTGGTGGATGTAACATCTAGACATGAGCTCTTAAGCTTCATGGATTCTTATTCTGGATAGAACCAGATTAAGATGAAACCAGGATATAGAGAAAGCACTGCTTTTATCACCAATCGAGGAACTTATTGCTATAATGTAATTCCCTTTGGGATAAAAAATTTAGGAGCAACGTATCAAAGGTTGGTGAACAAAGTGTTCAAAGAGCAGATAAGCAAGAATATGGAGGTTTATGCGGATGATATGTTGATAAAGAGTATAAAAGGTTTAGATCATATTGCCGACCTCAATCATAATTTTGATCAATTGAAAAAGCATGAGATGAAGCTAAATCCGACCAAGTGTGTGTTCGGAGTACGAGAACGGATGTTCCTCGGTCTCATCATTAATCAAAGGGGAGTTGAGGCTAATCTATAAAAGATAAAATCCTTCCTCGAATTGCAGTATCCGACCTGCAAGAAAGATGTACAAAGGTTAGCTGTAAGAGTGGTAGCTTTAAATAGATTTGTTTCCCGAGCAACAGAAAGGTGCTTGACATTATTCAAAGTGTTAAGAAAGACTTTTGAGTGGAATGAAAAATGTAAAGAAGCATTTCAGGAGTTAAAGAAGTACATGGGATCATCACCATTTCTCTTCCGACTAGTTTGGGAGAAATTGTACTTATACATAGCTGTTTCTGAGTCAGCAATGAGCTTAGCTTTGGTTAGATAGGACAATGGAATCCAAAAACCATTCTAATATACCAGAAAAGCGTTCAGAGGAGTCAAAATCAGATACCCAAGTTTAGAAAAATTAGCCTTAGCACTTATTGAGGATTTTAGACGTATCAAACCTTATTTCCAAGCACATACAATAGTTGTGTATACTGATCTGCCTCTTCGACAAGCACTCCACAAGCCTCAAAAGTCAGGAAGATTTATGTACTGGGCGATAGAATTAGGAGAGTATGATATTATCTATGAGCTAAGATTTTCATTGAAAGGTTAAGCTTGGGCATATTTAGTTGCTAAATTTACTTATCCAAAGGTTCACAATAAACAAAACTTGCCTGTCGAGCAACCTTCAAAAGAAGAGAGCTCAGCTCAAAAGCAAGCTGAAATTGTTGCCGATCAACCCGAGTCATCAAGAATTCAGGAAATGGCCCAGAAATATGTGGAGGAGAGTAAAAAGATACTCCAGCATGGATCATTAACAATAAAAAGTTTTAATAGTGATGTTCCATTATGGAATTTGTACGTGGATGGATCTTCATGTGCCACTAGTAGTTGAGCAGGTATAATACTTAATACTCCTGATGATATTGATATTGAGCATGCTCTCAGGTTTCAGTTCAAAGCATCGAACAACGAGGTAGAATACAAAGCCTTGATAGTTGGGTTGCATTTAGCTCATTCATTAGGCGCCGAGCAAGTGGTGGCGCATAGTGATTCACAGATGATGACCAAGTATCTTTCTAAGGCCATGAAGGTTATAACCAAATTTACTATCATCCAAATGAAGAGGATCCCAAGAATAAAAAATGCTAGAGCTGATGCACTTGTTCAGCTAACATCAACAACAAGAATTGAGCTCAGAAGGACAATCCCAATAGAAATTTTGGCTGATCGGAGTATTGATGAAGACCTGATGGTTAGTTTTACTGCTCCAGATTTGGGACCGTCTTGGATGGATCCCATCAAGGATTATATTAAAGATGGTACCCTACCACCTAATCCTAAAGAGGCCAAAGTGCTCTGATATAAAGCAGCGAGATATGTGTTAGATAAATGAGTGTTATACAGAAGGGGGTAGATGATTTCCTTAGAGCTTTTGGTTTATCCAATGGAGGTGGAATATTTAATCAAAGAAGTACATGAAGATTCCTATGGAGCTCATTCAGCTGGATGATCATTGATCCAACGCATCAACACTCAGGGATATTACTGGCCGACCATGAGAGTAAATTGTATAGCCTTTGCAAGAAAGTGTGATAAGTTCCAGAGATTATCTAGCATTCATAAATCACCTAATGTTACTTTGACAGTAATAACTTCACCTTGGTCATTCTCTATATGGGGAATTGACTTGGTCGGCCCACTATCGACCACCAAAAGTAGGTTCAAACATTAAGTTGTTGGTGTTAATTATTTCACCCAATGGGTAGAAAAATAACTTGTAATAGAAATCCTTATGAGAAAGTGTATCAGTTTATTTGGAAGAACATAATATGTCGGTATGGGCACCCGTATACTTTCATTATGGACCATGGAACTCAGTTTGATAACGAAGATTTTTAAGCTTATTGCCTCGAATCCAAGATCCTTAAACTCCATTCTTCCCCAGGCTATCCTCAAAGTAATGGTAAAACGAAAGTAACGAATATGACTTTGCTCATCGGTCTAAAGAAGAGGCTTGATGCATCCAAAGGTAGTTGGATTAATGAATTGCATTATGTTCTTTGGGCATACAGAACGACGCCGATGACAACAACCAGAGAAACCCCTTACTTAATTTCATTTGGCACCGAGGCCATGGTTCCAGCCGAGATCGGCCTACTAACTCACAGGGTGTTAAATTTTGATTCTCCAATCAGTGATTTGATGCGGCGACTAGATCTAGATATGTTAGAAGAAGTTCGAGAAGATGTCGCTCTGAGAAATGCTCCTTATCAACACATAATTGTTCGCTTCTATAATAAAAGGGTCACACCGACCAACCTGATAGAAGGCAATTATATTCTAAAGAAGGTGATCCAGGAAAATATTAAGCTTGAGGCTAACTGGCATGGCCCATATCATATTTCAGCTATCATCCGACCAGGGACCTATCGAATCTAGACTTTGGATGGTGAAGAATTCAAAAATCCCCAGAATATTGAGTACCTCAGAAACTATTATCAGTAATTCAAAAGATTTCCATTATTTTATTTATTTTACCTTCATTTGCATATAGATAATGTTCTTTTCAGTTCGTTCAACTTTTTCAAATTTTTTTCAGAGTACGGTGATGATATATATCCCCCAGAACATAAATAATGCATTATATATCAGCTCTGACCAAGTCAAAACCGAATTGAAATCCTCAGCACTTGTTTGGAAACTACAATAATAAACTACAATAATAGCCAACCAAGCCAAAATAGGATTAAAATCCTCAGCACTTGGGCAGAAATAATAATTTACTTCATATATGACTTCGTAAAAACAAAATCACGAACAAGAAGTTGATTACTTAATGTATGATTTTTTATAAACAAGTCAAGAACAAGAAGTGTAAAACTTCATATACAACTAAAAAAGTTATACACACGTTTTACCCGACTAAGTTACATGCAGGAAGACATGCAAAAATTCCCAAATGCTGGAATATAAACATATATTCCTCATAGACTTGGTCACCACTGATAACTAATGATAAATTTGGATTAATATATCTAAGTGTATTAGTATAATCAATGGAATTACCACTAGTAACTAATACTAAATTTGGATTAATATATCTAAGTGTATTTGTAGAACAAATGGCAGTACAATTACAAGTTTACTGATTGATTAAAATAATCATAAGTTAAGAAAAACAAACACATTTCATCCATATAAACTGTATTACATTCAAATGAATTAGAAAATATCTAAATATCATTCAACTAGACGTTTTCCTTCAGCTTTGGAAGTCGGCTGCACTTTTTCCAAACCAGTAGGAGGATCATCTAATGTGTGAGGGGAATTGATAATGTTAAAATATTATAGCATTCTACTATTAATAGCCTGACTCTTTGCCTTTAATTGGACATCTCGATCAGTTAAAGTTTTCTTGGTTTTAACCTCTTCTACATTTGGTCGGTCAGTTCTTTGTTTGGAAGATTGTTCAGGATCGAATTTTTTCAAATCTTCAAGATCTTCCCCAAATTTGGCATTTTCCTCCTCTAGAAAAGTGGCACTTCATCGACACCAGTAGCAGAAGAGTGTTTTAAGGCTCCAAGTTTATTTCTTAGCCTATTATTTTCTTCTTCCAGAAGTTTAACAAACTCTCTGGCTTCATCAACCTCACGGTTCAATAAAAACTCTTTTTTTCTAAAAGTAGAGGCATATTTTTCCAGCTTCTCTTCAAATACCCAAGATTCACTCAAGGTCTTGTACTTGGTTTCATAGTCACCATGAAGTAAAGCTTTGGCTTCATGATGATCTTTTTTATTACTTCAATCATCTCATAGTATGCAACATTGTTGGCTATATCCCGATCAAGAAGAAACTTGAGATAAATATATGCATTCTTTGCCTAATCAGAAGAGTCTACACCGAGAAAGTCTGTTAATTCTTCATCAGTAAAGTACAAATGATGAACTTTGAATAGATTGTTGTAACGTTTGAGTAGGTTGGAGTCAGTGGAAGCAATTTGTTTGATCTTGTGCAAAAACTAGAAAGATAATGTAACAATTGATCAATAATATAAGAAGATAGAGCAACAGACGAACACAAACAAATGATAAGTTAATTGAAGAAAAAGTTCTTTCATTGATAAATAAGGAACTCTATAAGTACATAAAAAAAGAAGTAAGAAATACAAAGAAATGTGAGAAACACAAAGACCATAAGCTGAATAAGTTCACACCTTCTTCTTATCTTTTTCAGCTTCAGGGTTTATACCCGGTCGGTAGAAGGGGAAGCTGAATCCACTAGAGCATTATCTTGATTGGTCGGAGGGATAACACACTTAATTTCCATAGAGGACTCCCTCGAACCGACATCATAAATTTCATCATCAAGATTGGGGGGAGACCCTAGATCATGTCTTAGAAATAGCTTTAAGTCTTCAGTAGTACCCACTTATCTCAAATATGCCGACACTACACCAAATCTGCCCATTTGTCAAGGTCATTGACCTTGACAAATTCACCTTGTCAAGGTCAATGACCGTGACATTTCGAGGCGAGACAACTTTTTTTGTCACGGTCGTGTCACGGTCATTGACCTTGACATAAAACTCGCGTTTTGTGTCACGGTCGTGTCAAGGTCAATGACCGTGACACGTTTGTCACGGTCAATGACCGTGACAAAGCCGTGACCCTTAGTAAAAAAATTGTCACGGTCATTGACCGTGACAAGGCCGTGACAAAATTGTCAGGGACTTGTCACGGTCAATGACCGTGACAATTCTGGGCAGAATTAAAAAAAAAACTGCTGGGCAGTATGGCCACTGCCACTGCCCAGCAGTATATTTGTACCTGTTATAGCAACGTTGTACCTGTTCCACACATCATATATCCGAACAAACTAAAGATAATGCAAATATATATTCAAATAAGAAACTATTTAAAAAAAAACAGCATCACCATCATTTTATCTCAAATCTACAAACTATTTGCATGGAAAAGAGATTTTGTACCGCGACGCTCGGGAACACCTCCTTATCCTTCCCTTCTCGTCCGAGTAGCCACATAAGTATAGAGCATATGTGGCCTACCCTTAGGGCCACTCCCTGTCCCCTGAATTGAAATAAAGTAAAATTAGTATCCGCCCCTCAAATATAGATAAATATAAATTGTAATTGAAATCGAAATCGAAATTGACATATAAATATAAATACATTACCTGTAGTGTCACTCAAACAGCTAACTTGAGCTCATATGGAACCTCCTTCCAACTAATGTACCCCGGGCAATCGTGTCAATTATAATTCTCTTCATATCTAAACACTAAGAAATACCATAATCCTATGGAGGTATGCGTTGCAAATTCCTTACAACCGTTGTATAGCCAAAAATCAGCAGTTGAAGTTGTCAACTCCACCTTTGAATGGGGTATGGAAAGTGGAATTGACAACTTCAACCGGTGATGTTTGTCTACGTAACGGTTGGGAGGAATTTGCAGAGCATCGCTCCATAGGATTATGGCATTTCTTAGTGTTCGGATAGACGAAGAGATTCAGTCTCCTCTCCACAAATAGGACACCCCAAATAACTATGTACTAATCACCTATTAAAGGTAAGAAGCGTATATTCATGGATTAGTATAAACAAAACTTAGATGTAGTTGGAATATTTATGTATTAATCTCCTCTCCACACACGCACACTACACAAGAGTGAAAATGATAAAGTGCAGATCAAGTAAAAGCATTAAAAATGGATGTTTCGGTACAAATTGAAATAATTATTACAAATTGAAAAATTGTTTCAAATTCGGGTTATCATCAAAAATGGATTGATATTCGGTAGGAGCAGCCAAGTCATCCACACTACTATTTAGACGCCTTGGCGCGTGTTGGACAATTGACCACGACTCGTTGTTGATATACTCCGAGTAAAACACTTGCTTAACCTTTTGAAATGCACAAATAAACGGCTCATCTCTCACGTGGTCGTTGCTCTTCAACTTGGACAAGTCAACCATGATCAAATTGGTGACAGGATCAACTTTAGAAGCATTTTTATCCTCAACTCTTACCCATTCACAGTAAAATACAACCTCTTTGAAGCTTATATAATCCAATTCAAATATATTTTGAATTACACCATAGTAAGTCATTTCAGCTTCAACGAGGTTTTTATCTTTTGCGCTTGCTCGAAAGAAAGTAAGAGCCTTGTATGAAATACCCGAGTTCTGTACATTTGTACTTTCCTCGTACACTTTAGCGCCGAAAATGTAACCGTTCAATCGATATTTTTTGTACTCTTGTGCCACGAACAAGGGTCCAGTGGCTAGACGAGCCAGCCTTGATGTCGCATCACCCATCTTTAGGAGCTGAGAATATAGATAAATTAATTATATTAGTGGTAAAATATGAGTGTAATGTAACGTTATGTAACGACTGTTTTCATTGTAATTACCTCTTGTGTCAACCATAGCCTAAATTCGCTGTCTGATTGTACCACTGTTTTTCGTCTTTTATTGTTCTTACCTGGCATATTTGGGCCACATTGAGAAGATTTACTTTCAATTTCTGAACCCGAAAGTTGTCTCGGCGGTAGCCTGTGTTCAACTCCGCCCAATAAAAAATTGGAAGCTTTCTCAAATCTGAAACTATGAGCTGGGGGTAAAAACCTCCTGTGGCAATGGTATACATTTTTTAAGCTGGAGGATAGAGGAAGAGATTCAGTCTCCTCTCCACAAATAGGACACCCCAAATAACCATGTACTACACATCCGGATAATGTCCCATAAGCTGGAAAATCATGAATTTCCCACATCAACATAGCTTTCAGCGTAAACTCTTCTTTTCTAAAAGAGTCAAATGATTGCACACCATCTTCCCACAACTCATTTAATTCTTCTACCAAAGGAGCCAGGTAGATATCAATGTCTTCACTTGGTGCCTTTGGCCCAGGTATCAATAAAGCCATCATCGAAAATTCAGGTCTCATACACTGTGAAGGAGGGAGGTTGAGTGGGGCTAGGATCACTGGCCATACACTCTTATTGGTTCTTAGATTTCCAAATGGATTGAAACCATCTGTTGATATAGCCAAACGAATGTTGCGTTGTTCTCGAGCAAAATCGGGATACTCATAATTCATCCTCCGCCAGGCAGTAGAATCAATAGGATGACGCATGATATTACCCCCTACTTCTGCCCTAGCATGCCAAGTCATTGCCTCTGCAATCCATGGTACTGTGAAAAATCGCTTTAATCTAGGCCCAACGGGAAAATATTTCAATACTTTTTGAGGCACTTTTGAGCTTGTGCCTTCCTTACTAGTAGATTGGACATATCTAGGTTCATCGCATACCGGACAACGATCGAGATTTTCATACTCCTTTCGGTATAGTATGCAGTCATACACACAAGCATGAATCGATTTATACTTCATTCCCAAACCTTTCAAACTGTTCTTCATAACAAGATAGCTATTTGGAAGTGTATTCACCTTGGGTAATAAGCCCTTCACCCATTTCAGAATTCCCGTCATGCTATTGCCAGACAAACCGTACTGCGTCTTCAAACTGTGCAAACCAACCATGGCATGTAAAGTTGTTTGATCTTTCTCACAGCCAGAGTATAACGGTTGGGTCGCCTTAAATTTTAAACTTTGGTAGTCATCGTCAAGTTTTATCGTGTTATCTTCACGAGCACTTGAATCTTCTACATCATCAGTAACCTCATTCTCCTCAGCTTCATAAACTCCGTACGCATCATCAACTAAATCCTCTAACATATTATGATCTACGTCGTCCCCTTCTTCATCTATTCTACTTGTTGAAGGATGTTGTGAAGGTTGGTCAGGGACAAAAGGAACTTTCAATTCACCGTGAAAACTCCAAAATCGATAACTATCTTGCATACCCGATCTTAACAAATGTAGTTCAACTGTTTTCCACTCAAACACCTTACCATTCTTACACCTAGCACACGGACACGGAAACTCTTCATCATTACGACATCTCTTTGCATATTTCACAAATTCGTTAGCACCTCTGCGAAACACATCCCCCATTCTATTAGTCTCACCCATCCACTCTTTGTATTTCGGATATCCCATCACAGCTACCACAACTAAACACCTATTAAAGGTAAACAAAACTTAGATTTATAGTATGTTTTTTTTAATTATCCCATCATTTAATTATCCTATTAAAGGGTATGTGGTCCTATCCCATTCAAGAATGCATTTTTCTGTACTATACTTAACAGCTCATGCACATTGTTACGATTTGAAAAAAATTCGACAGCATATCCCCTTAGTTCTCCAAGTACACGACGTAGATTGGCAGGTGTGAGTGTTATTTCAATTGGTCAATTAAAATAACAGTCACACTTGTCAATCTAGTATGTACCCAGAGAACATTAAGATACGACTGCAGAACTTCCTCCAAAAGTAACAACTTTAAGCCAATAAGAATATTATACAAAAATTATACAGTCTCAAACTGTCCAAACGGGACAATTCGAGAGATCTCATTACAGGGGTAATGACTCTCGAACGGGTCTAAGGGTTATTGAATGCGTACGCATAAGAACTAGAATGCTAGTATCTATGCGCACTATATTAAATTTCAAGTATGTTTCATATAATGGGTTAATTCAAATACACAAATAAATTCATGGGATAATTCAAATACAAAAATAAATTCATGGGATAATTCAAATACAAAAAGAAATTCATGTATTGACCACATACACACACACACACACACTATCTAAGTTGTTCTATAGGTATAAAAACAATTATTATCCAATTATTATCCAACTATTATCAATTATTTATTTTGAATGTAAATAATATTCAAATATTCTAATATTCAAGCCTAGGTGCGTAGGTGTGCGTGTGTGTGGCGTAGGTGTGCGTGTGTGCGTAGGGGCGTAGGTGTGCGTGTGTGTGTGGCGTAGGTGTGCGTGTGTGCGTAGGTGTGCCCACCCCCTCCCCCCTCCACTACCCCCTCCCCCATCCTGCCCCATCCCGCCCCACCCCCACCACACACCACCACACACACCACACACACACACACACACACACCCCACCCCACCCCACCCCCTGCCCCCCTCCACCACCCCCTCCCCCACCACACACCACACACACACACACACACACCACTCTACCCCACCCCCTGCCCCCCTCCACCACCCCCTCTCCCCCTCCCCCAAAACACACCACCACACACACACACACACTGCACCCCACCCCACCCCACCCCCTGCCCCCTCCACCGCCCCCTCCCCCACCCTGCCCCACCCCGCCCCACCCCCTGCCCCCCTCCACCACCCCCTCCCCCACCCTGCCCCATCCCGCCCCACCCCCCACACACGCACACACATACACACACACATATATATATACACATACACAGATAAATATACAAACAAATCTATATATAAATGGAAGAGAGAGAGAGAGAGAGAAATTGGACCTGAGAGAGAGAGAGAGAGAGAGCAGCGTCGAGTCGAGAGAGAGAGAGAGAGAGGGAGGGAACGGTGGGAGGGAAAAAAGAAGGGGGAAAGTGATTTTGCTGGAAAAGTTGTCACGGTCGTGTCAAGGTCATTGACCGTGACACGAATTGTCACGGTCATTGACCGTGACAAGACCGTGACAAATGTAATTGTCACGGTCTTGTCACGGCCAATGACCGTGACAATTCGTTGTCACAGTCGTGTCAAGTTCAATGACCGTGACATAAAACGCGTGTTTTTTTGTCACGGTCAATGACCTTGACAAGGCTGGCCGGCTGAAAGGTGACAATTTGCCCATTTTGGTGTAGTGACCAACCCTCATTGAAGAACTGCTTAGTGTATGTTATTTAGGCAGAAGTAGCAGAGATGGACTTATGCCATCCCCTGTAAAAGGATGCTTCTCTGGTTTTATTTATCTTAGCCTTCTCAGTAGAATGTTCAGTGGAGAATTTGGCTACCTTCTCTTCAGCGGGCTTTGCACTGTGCTTAGCTTGAGTAGTGGTCGAATTAGCCAGAGATAAATCCTAATCATCTCGTTGTCATGCTTCTTCAACAGTGTTGATCTTCTCTTACCAATTTTTCTTCTTTGTTTACAAAGCCTTTTTAGACTCCTCTATGGATTTCCTAAGCCCTTTAAATGCCTCCTCTACTTCTCCCAAAGAATAATGCAGAAGATTATCCTTCTCCAACATTTGGTTGTAATTAACAAGGAACTGCAAGAAAAAACCAAGTTAATGTAAAACAAAGAAGACATGAATAGTATCCAATTAACTTCAAATATATAAACTTACCAAGGCTAAACTTTGAGTTTCCCTCTCTGATAATTTAATTCGGGGCATGGAGGCCACAACAACTCTATGGTCTGGGAGGGTGCCAGACTTGATCAACTTCCTAGCCAACCTAGGACTAAAGGCTATAGATGAGACAATAACAGATGGGACATTGCCGACCAAACCTTGTTGGTCGGCATCAATAACCTTCTCATCCTGCTTATCAGCAGGACCTCTCCTTAGTCTCTTGAGAGGAGACTCATCACCTTTTTTGGATGAAGGCTTCTTACCAACGTCAATCTTCTTCTTTGGGGCACCAGTATCAATGGGCTTCTTAGCGCCAGCAGTAGAGATCCTCTAGGAGATTGGGGATTTTTCATTGTCGCATGCTAACAGAGAGGGGGAGTATAGAGTCAAAAGAAGAAGTGGCACCAATAGTAACTTCAACACCACCAGACTCAGTGGAAGAGGAGGTAGACGCTAGATCTCTCTCCAATTCAATCATAATGGAAGGCACAATAGTTGTTGGACGTGCTACAAAAGAAGTTACAGATCTTTTATACTCTAATAATACGGAAGCTGATCGAGGATGATCTTCTCCTGCTCTTTGGTTGAGACCCCACAAGAATTTGAGCTCTTCAAAATTTACTTCACCCGGCTTTGGGCACTTTCTCTTATGTTGTTCTGCACAAAAGCAATAAATAGAAGAAATTAACATATATCAAAAAAAGAAAGGAAAAATATTGAAATAGAAGCCTATCCCATTCCCTGATTAAGGGCATCTGGAACCACGATAAGCCACTATATTCTCAAGTGGAGCATGTTGCCGATTCTTGACTATTAAAGCATGATCCTAATAATCCTTATTAGAATTAGGCAAATTCAATACCTAAGCCTTATTGACTTGTCTAGTTTTCAAGTAAAAAGTGTTCTCCGTTGTAATAGACCATTTATAGAAGAACATAATCTCTGGAATCCCAATAAGGGTTCCATAGATTTCATTCAGTCTTTACACAACATTGATAACTCTCCAGGTGTTGGGGGCTACTATCGCTGGAACAATGTCAAAATATTGGCAGAAATGAAGAAGAAAAGGGTTTGATGGAAAGGTAAAATCGCACTCAACTATGAACAGAGTCGGGATCCAATGACCCTCAGGTAAAGAGTAAACATCTATAGGTTTAGGAGGTATTTCTAAATCGACACAAGAAGAAATTTTCTATTCTTCCCTAAATTCCTCTAGAGAATCAACATCAACTATATAAACCATGGCTGAGAAAGAACAAAATGAAGCAAAGCAAAGAGAAATAAAGAGTTTTTTTACAAAAAATTAAGGATTCAATAAGAACAATTAAAGGGAAAGACGAACGATGGTAAATGATCGTAAAAAAGGTAAGAAATGGATGCTACAGTTTGAAGATTTGGGGTAAGGCAAAATCTAGAAAAGCCTTCTGCCTTTATATAGTTTGTCTAAAAAATAGCGAAAGTAATGAGTAAATGAACCAACGATTGACATTTAGACGACTTCGAGATGCAGAAGGTGAAAAATACCTGCTTACCTTTTGGTGGTTCGCTAAAATTTAATTTACTTGCAAAAATGCCATCTTCAAACAGTGTCAGTGAAATTTTGCATGTGTTGGAAGTCGACCGCCAACCAAGCATCATGAAAATACTCCGAGCTAGTTCCAAAATTAAATGCTCCATACTTTCATGCAAGCATCAAACATGGAACATTGAGGGCTTCTGTTGATGCCAAAATTATCCACCTACGTGGACCAATCAGAAATGGACACTTGTCCTCCTACATGGATAAAATCCTAGCCAGCATATAGTAACTCAGTAGTCTTGCCGACCAACATAATGAATGCCAACCAACACAAAGAAGGTCGACCAACGAGATCAATGAAGTGTCACCATATCAAGGGTCATATTACACATGATTTATATAACTAATCGTCACATTCATTATGTAAGGCTGTAAATACTTAAATGTATAAATGCATTTCATCCCTTGACATTCCAACCTTTATCCTTTGGGTCACTATAAATACAGTGTATCATTTCTGTCAAGAGTAAGCACATAAGGAAGCAAGGAAGCTATTACTGAGATTAATGCCATAATAGTGGACGTAGGCTTTCTTACATAGCCGAACCACTTTAAAATCTTGTGTCGCTCTCTAAATTATTTACTTGAAATTTATATTTTATCCGTGATTATAAAATTGGATCTAGCCTAGCTTTTTACATCAACGGGGGTATTGAAGCAACTCCTACCAAGATTAAAGTATTTATTGACATGAAAAATCCAAAGAGGATCAACGATATTCAGACATTGATGAGCCGAGTTTATGCGTTAAACATATTTGTCTCTAGGGCCACAGACAGATGTATGCCATTTTTCAAAATTTTGAGGAAAGCCTTTATCTAGGTTGAGGAGTGTGAAAAATAATTTTAAGAGTTAAAAGTCTATACCGGCTCGCCAATTCTCCTCTCCCGATTGATACAAGGAGAAAAATTATACTTAGCTATCTCTAAGTCAGTCATTAGTAAAGTCAATGTCCAAGATGACAATGCAGTTAAAAAGCTTATCTATTTCAACAGTAAAGTACTATAGGGAGCAGAATTAAGGCATCCAAAGATGGAAAACTTGCATATGCTTTGATCCATGCTTCAAGAAAAATAAAGCCCTCTTTCTAGGCTCATACTATGGCGATACTCACCCACACACCCATTCGATAGGTAATTCATAAACCTGAGAAATCGAGTAGGCTAATGACTTAGCCAGTTGTATTAGGTGAATTCAATATCATCTATCAGTCGAGAAGTACGATTAAAGGGTAGGTGTTGGCAAATTTCTTTACTAATTTTACGTAGGAAACTACAGACAACATAGAAGAGGAATATTCGAACAAAAACCCACACATGGTCCAAAAAGAAAAGAATATTGTGGCCAAGGAAATACCAATCGACAAAATGGTAATTTACGTAAAGTCGAACATTTTTATGAACTAAAAATATTGGAAAAGGTGTTACACAAAATGGTCCTAAATGAAATTATTTTTGGGATGAAATCAACGCTAGAGTAAAAAGGATAAGAAATGATGATTTTAATGTGTAACACAAGTTGGGGTGAAACCTCACGTTTTGTCTTTGGTCGGTAAAGAAAAAAGTGAAATAATATGGACATTTGTAAAATGCTTAAACACATTAATATGGACTCGGATGACATCGGGATAATTAAGGATGGCCCAGAGCCTTGGGGTGAAAGACCCAAAATCACTGGCAAGAGTATATGGTAGCATATTTGACGGTGTAGAGCCTATTAAAGTATACGGATATTGGAGGATTCCAAGAAAAGGATAATGAAAAGTGAAACATGCCAAGATGTGGGTTGTGGTGAATATGAGAAAAGACAACCTAACTTGAATGAATTAATAAATGTTCTGATAAAGGATAACATGGACATGTAAATATGAAAATCGATTAATGTCCATAAAGTAAAGGAATGGTAAAGTGAAGTGATTAAATGGGTAGTTAAGAAACCTGAAGAGGTTTAGTCCATAATTAACCCACGCATGTGTTTGTGAAAGGTTTTCAAAGAAAAATTAGTAATTTCCAACATTGTGTTTGCGTGTGTTGAAAGGGTGATTTTTAATAAAAACACTAACATGAATTGATATGAACAAATGGGTAATTTCGGTAAAAGTGTATTTTCTTAAAGTATTTAATCGAGCGTGTTAAATCTATGAATAAATGTCAAGTTAAGTAAAAGGGCGATATTTTATAAGATTAAGGTGAATTAATCAGGATAAGTAAGTTTTTTGGAATAAAAATGGTTTCATGAGGTGGCCATCCCGGGCGGCATGCGACGTTCATTTTTGGGGAAGGGGGAGGATCCCTCGAGAAAGAACTGCACCGCGGTCTCATACCCCTCTTCGAAAAGTGCTTTGATCGTCGTCGGTGTGGGGTGAATGTAGAAAGATGGAGTCACCAGCCTATTTTCCACAAAACAGGCAAAAGAACATGTTGCCACTTCGAGAGAGCGGCATCAAGGCCAAACTGAGTCATACGAAACTAAAAGATCGGAGGTCCGGGGGATAAGTTACGGAATGGGAAGGTCTTAGGCACCCATTTCACCCCTTCAGTATCTCATGGGAAAATGTTAATATTTTCCTTTATCCCCGTGAAATGTGTGTATGTGTTTATATAATGGAGATTGGAATCGTTCGACCCATACCATAGAAAAGGTACGGTGAGGTCATCCACAAGAATATTCCCAAAATAATAATAAATGTAGAAGATAGAATATGAGCGTTCATCACGATATTGATCGTTATTGGGAAACGATAATATGTGTGGGATGAAACACGAACAAGCATATTATATGTATATGTATGATAATTATGAAAATGAGGGATTTTGAGAAATTGGAAAATTGGAAAAATTGGACTCGAGTCTCGAATTTTAATTCGAGATGGGTACGTAGAGTATAAAGGCATCAAAGTCCACATAGTTCGAATATAGATAAACGGTGGGGTTTATTCCATAGATTCGAACAAAATTTTATTATGTGCGTACGTATCGAAAATGTGTTTTTGGTTTTAGAAAATGTGTGATGGACAATTTCGTTCGAAATTTATGGGTGTGACCCTCTTTTATTTGTTTTTAGGTTTTTTATGAAAATTAAAGTATATTCAATATACTAATAAAAGCACAGATGTTAATATGTATGAACTAAAGTGAAATTAGATTATGAATCTAATGTCATTTATGCAAAAACAAGAGATTTAAGAGAGAATGAGAAGGAAATGGACCTTCCTTGGAGCTTGAGATTGGATATTGGATTAATTACTTTCAATTTTGATAGATGTTGATGATAGAGAAGTATATTTTCCAAATTGGGTGTGAAAAGGATGGTTATTTAGGCTTGAATGGAATTTCTCATATGGAACTTCGAAAGAATGTTATAGAGATCACTGATGCTGATGGGTTTGCTGTGTGTTGGGAATCAGGTCATGGCCCTTATTTATAGGGAAAATGGGGGGTGCCGATCGGCCTACCCCAGGGGGTGCATATCGGCAGGTCACCCTTGACACTGTGTCGATAGGCAGGGTACAGGACCTGCCAATTGGCAGTCTCGTCTGACTTTTTCTGGAAAAATGATCGTAGTGCACAAACCGTTGATCCAAATCACGCACGAGGCATACCATTGGAAATGTATTTCAGAGGCCTTAAAGACTCCTTTGGACCTATCCCGGGTCCAAGAGTTGACTTTGGGTCAAATGTGGCTCGGACGAGCACGTTAGTCCTTTGGACGGGAGATCGTCCAACGTAAATGGATCGTTCGTCCGTATGGTAAGTCAGAATCGTGCACGGGGTAGACCATTAGAAATTTTAGGAGATGTACTTCAACATTCCAAATAGTTTATCTTGGTTCAAAAAGTTAACCTTGGTCAACCGAGGCTCGGAAGCACCCGGTGACCTCTCGGTAAAAACAAATCATTTCTTCGTACCATAGGTTAGAATAGTGCACGGGGTGGATCGTTAGAAAGGATATTCAGTGCTGAGAGAGTTGCGCGTGCATTCAAATTAAGAAATTATATAATTAAACACAGTTTAACCCAATTAAATCCTAAACATGCATCTAGGTGTGATTGAATTAAGATGTAAAGCAAGCAAGAGCATTCAAACACACACAAATGAGGAAAAATCCCCCAAAGGGGAAAAACCATTTATTTCACTATAATCTTGTAAAATACACTTTACACGGATTACAATGAAATACATGGGTGACACAGAATTACCGTCAGGCATCAGATATGTAGTCAGCGGCTGGAAGTTTCCCTTTTCAGGAGGGATGCAATGAAGAAGAAGGTCGGTCTTCTCCACAAGGGTATGAACAGCAAAAGAATTTGTGTTCTAGGGTTTCAAAAAAATGATTCACAAATGATTTGGAAATTTGTGTGAATCAAAATATGAGTTTGATAACTCACAAAGATGAAGACTTCGAGTGTATGGACTCTGAAAATCGTGTATGGAAGTCTTGTAAAACCACTTCCCGTAGTGGGTTTATAAAGGAGTAACTTGGCCTAAAAAATCTCTGCACGATCTGTTTGAAATTATCCCAGGCGGACCGGTCCGGGTTTGAGGTGGATCGGTTCATTTTATTTTGAGCTTTATAGGTTCGCTACCAGTACGGGGTGTACTGGATTTTCAACAAGCGAATCGATCCGGTAAAGGGGCAGACCGGTCCGGGGTCGGATCGGTTCGTTTTCTCTGGGTGGACCGGTCCGGCCTATCAGGTTTTTGATTCCTCCTTTTCTTTGATATACGGATCCGTTGATGACGATATGATATGAATCTTGAATTTCTTCAACGGTGTAACGACGTATGACATAACAATGGACAAAAATGTCCTTACAAATCTCCCCCTATGTCTATGCCGTTACATACATAAAAACAAACATTCTAATTATCAAAGAACAAAAATGCCTATACAAATCTACCCTTCCATGAACCCAAAACTGGAAAGATACAATTGAATAAGACTTCATCGTTCACTCTTCGAATCTTCAGGAATCTCAACGCTTTTCTCATCAGGGTGTGCAATCAAATGATAATCCATGTAGTACCTACACACATGAGAAAAATCAAAATACCAAGTGACGTATCGAGTTTGAAATGAGATAAACATAGATACCAAATTGATGATTTGTGATAAACGCGCAAAACTGCTCAAAACTTCAGAACTCCCCCAAAATAAGATAATTCATTCTCCCCTTTTTATGATGTCCCCAAATAGACAAATAAGAAGAATGAATCAAATAAGCAAAATCGGGGTGTCACGGTACACAAAGCAGGGCATCAAATAATATGGTAAACGTGCTCTTCAAGGAGATGCTCAAACAAATCTTCACATACTATTTTTGAATTTTTCAAATTTTTTGTACAAAAATAAGATACCAATTTGAACAAATATGATACAAAAATCACACCATGGATTTAGACTCAAACAACCAAGTCATGGAAATGGAATGAATGGGTGTGAACACATTCGATAGGTAAATCAACTCAATCAATCATATGTGCACGATGCATATGTGTACCCCTAACAAATGAATATCAAAAGTATCCTTACGTGTAAAGATTGTTGAATTTAGATGACATCATCTTATGCAAATCAACAAATCAAAGTCAAAGTGATTTCCACACCAATAACGTCCAAAACTATTTAGTGACGTTTCGAGAACTTTTCAAAGGACGTGCAAACTCATCGATATATCCATCCAAAACTCCCTCATATATAATAATGCAATTCTTTATATCTGAAGAGGTACTAAATTCTCAACTTAGAGAAAACCTATTGGCCCAAATTTTTGGCATATTTCATCTTTTTATTGCCTTAATTTTTTGTGTGGGCTCTTTTCAAACGGTGGCTTTCACGATGTGATTATTATTCACTCGCAGCCCTTTCCCGTGTTCACTCATCATTTTTTCAAACTAAACAGTTATTTCCTCATGGGCAATGGTTTTTACATGCACTACTTTTATTACTCTCATATTATTGCACTTGGTTCATTTTAAGGACAAGATTGAGATGAAAACACCCAATCAACATGTGATAAGTCAAGAACAATAATCAAACAAATCCGTGCATGTGTGCAATAAAGGAAACTATGAGTCAAACATGTAGGAAGCAACACTTAATTACATCTTAATGACTCCAAACATTATAAAGCACATGGATGAATTGACATATTGTCTCAAAACACTATCAAATAGTCACATGGACAATGGAATGATGTTATGACATGGTCATCCTAAGTTTCCATCCATAAACGGTGCAAAAAAAATACAAAAATCTTTTTGGATTTTCTCAAAATTTTATCAAAATAAAATCTTTTTGTATTTTTCAAAAATTTTCAAAAATAAAAATTTATACAAAAAGTACATGTCACAACGCTAGAAAACATATAACAAAAAGCATAACTAGCGTATGACAAACATGCAAACACAATCATCTATATGATATGGCAAGAGAAGAATCATGTGCAAGAAAACGGGAATCAACTTGTCTTAAATCTAGTGCCTCTAAAAGTGATTTCCTAACCCAAATAGATGTGAAACATCGTGCGGGGGATTTGGGAACCACGGGAACACTGGACATAAACTTTCTAGGACATTTTCCAAGATCAAAACAAAAATGCCTAAGGTGACATTTCCTACCACATTGTGAACATGTGTAAACGGGAGGAATGTTACCTAAAGTGTGATCTTTTATAACATCCTTGGAATTAGTTGACCCTCTAAAACAAATAATGGTTTTGGCTTTAGCATTAGAAGCATGAGAACACGATGAGCCATTACCATCACTATCAAACCTACTTGAGTCTGTCAAATCATTTTTTAACTTCAAAATTTCTGACTCAAGCAAAGAATTAGACTCTTCCAAAGACACAAATTTCTTTTTCAAATTATCAATTAAACTTAACAGTTTATCACTCTCCCCCTCAATTAAAACAAACTTATCCCTTAGAGTCTTTTCACGTGCCGTAAAATCATTGATTAATTTTTTATCCTCGATGGCACAAACGGGAACCCTAGAATTTTTTAAGTCCTCTAATTCCTTCTCTAAAACAAGGACACTCCCATCACTCTTCTTTTTGGCAATTTTCAAAAAAAAAATACACAAATTACCAAAGTGATCACGACAAATATCATTTTGAGTTTGAAATGCTTGCAAATATTCAATCTTACTTTTAAAGAGAGAATTATCTTTTTCCAAAACTTTAATTCTTTTGCAAAGTTTCAAATTCAAACTTTTTAATTTTTCAGCATGGTCGTGAACTTTTTCAAAAAGAGGCTCCTCATTAAATGGGCGTTCCATTGAAAAATTGTGATTTTTCACAAAGCTGATTTTTCAAAAAAAAATCAATATCACACAATTTTGCGGAAAAAAGAATACGCGATAAATTAGCGTGAACTGCTCTGATACCAATTTGAGAGAGTTGCGCGTGCGTTCAAATTAAGAAATTGTATAATTAAACATAGTTTAACCCAATTAAATCCTAAACATGCATCTAGGTGTGATTGAATTAAGATGTAAAGCAAGCAAGAGCATTCAAACACACACAAGTGAGGAAAAATCCCCCAAAGGGGAAAAACTATTTATTCCACTATAATCTTGTAAAATACACTTTACACGGATTACAATGAAATACAAGGGTGACACGGAGTTACCGTCAGGCGTCAGATCTGTAGTCAACGGCTGGAAGTTTCCCTTTCCAGGAGGGATGCAATGAAGAAGAAGGTCGGTCTTCACCACAAGGGTATAAACAGCAAAAGAATTTGTGTTCTAGGGTTTCAAAAAAACGATTCACAAATGATTTGGAAATTTGTGTGAATCAAAACATGAGTTTGATAACTCACAAAGATGAAGACTTCGAGTGTATGGACTCTGAAAATTGTGTATGGAAGTCTTGTAAAACCACTTCCCGTAGTGGGTTTATAAAGGAGTAACTTGGCCTAAAAAAATCTCTGCACGATCTGTTTGAAATTATCCCAGGCGGACCGGTCCGGGTCTGAGGCGGATCGGTCCGAGGTGGCGGATCGGTTCATTTTATTTTGTGCTTTATCGGTTCGCTACCAGTCCGGGGTGTACTGGATTTTCAGCAAGCGAATCGATCCGGTAAAGGGGCAAACCGGTCCGGCCTATCAGGTTTTTGATTCCTCCATTTCTTTGATATACGGATCCATTGATGATGATAAGATATGAATCTTGATTTTCTTCAATGGTGTAACGGCGTATGACATAACAATGGACAAAAATGTCCTTACAAGTGCCCTTTGGAGATTCATTCAGTCTCGTTCGATCTGAAGAGTTAACTTTGATCAAACGGAGTCCAGGAGCGCTTTGAGGCCTTAAAATTGATTTTTGGGGGAAAACTGATCGTTCGTACGAATAGTTATGCTATTTCATGAATGGGACAGACCGTTGGAAAGGGATTTTAGTGACCTTGTAAGATTCAAAGAGATTTCACTCTGATGGTGGAGTTGATTGGGGTCAATTTGGGGCCCGAGAGCACCTAATGGCATGTGAATCGGTTTTTGGTAGTGAAATGGTCCATTCATCCGAACCGTTATGCCGATTTGTGCATGATGTGGCCCATTAGAAAGGGTATTCAGATTCCTTCAAATATTCAAAGAGCTTTTGCTCTTACGAAATAGTTGACCAGAGTCAAATCGGGTCTGGGGTCACCCAATTGTCTTTAGATCGGCACTCAGAGTGCGACCTAGGTTTTTGGTGGAAAGAGGAAGTGCTAGGAGTGTAAGGAGAGGCTTAGGGGGTCCTAGAATGTGGTGTCTATAGAGCCCCTTATCAGGTGAGCTTGGAACAAGTGATGGTCATCGAATAGACACCACATGATGGAGGGAGGTCAATTTTATGGACCTAAAACATGTAGATGATCGATTCAGCGGGTCGAGGTCAATTCTAACCTAAGAGAGGTGACGATCGAGGACCAAGGTCAATTCTGACCTAACTAAGGTGATGATCCAAGACCGAGGTTAATTCTGACCTAAAAGAGGTGATGACCGAGGTCAATTCTGACCTAACTAGGGTGACGACCCAAGACCGAGATCAATTTTGACCTAAAAGGGGTGACGACCAAGGACCGACATCAATTTTTACCTAAAAGAGGTGACGACCAAGGATTGAGGTTGATTATGACCTGACTAAGGTCACGATTCAAGACCAAGGTCAATTCTGACCTAAAAGAGGTGATGACTGAGGACCGAGGCAATTTTAACCTAACTAAGGTGACAATCCAAGACCGAGGTCAATTCTGAACTAAGAGAGGTGACAACCAAGGATCGAGGTCAATTCTGACCTAACTAAGATGATGATTCAAGAACGAGGTCAATTATGACCTAAAAGAGGTGATGATTGAGGATCGAGGTCAATTATGACCTAATTAAGGTGACGATTCAAGATCGAGGACAATTTTGACCTAAAAAAGGTGACGATCCAAGACCAAGGTTAATTATGACCTAAAAGAGGTGACGACCGAGGATCGAGGTCAATTATGACCTAACTAAGGTGATGATCCAAGACCGAGGACAATTCCAACCTAAGAGAGGTGACGATAGAGGACCGAGGTTAATTCTGACCTAACTAAGGTGACGATCGAAGACCGAGGTTAATTCTAACCTAAAAGAGGTGACGATCGAGGACCGAGGTCAATTATGACCTAACTAAGGTGACAATCTAATACTGAGGTAAATTCTGACCTAAGAGAGGTGTACTTCTCCATTAGGAAATTTAGGGATTCCATTGGGGATGAGGATTGGATTTTAGGTTCCGTTGGGGAATAGTGAATAATCCGTGGATTTTATAGCTGGGGGAAGATTTGGAGCGTCCTTTGGAGATGTTATTGGGGAGAATGATTTTGTGGAATTCCACTGGGGCTATAAAAAATGTTTTCCTTGGTAACAAGGTTCTAGAATGAATTTGGCAATTTTTTGGGAATTGTTCGGGATTTTATGATATTTTTTCAGACTTTTTTTGGATGAAATTTAAAGGGTGTACTAGAAGGCATGGATGGAGGTGTGTGAATCGGTATTGGCATACTTTTATGATACCTCGAGCAGGTGAAAGGCTGAGTGCCGATCGATGGGTGGAGGGGACTGCCGATCGGCATGACCCTTAGCCTCCTATAAAAAGGGGGTGGGTTCTCCTCATTTTGCACAACTTTCTGACATCTTTTCTTCTGCTATAAACCTATGAAAATCTTCCTAACATCCAAAATGGCTGACTTCTCAAACAGTGTGACCTATATGGCATGGATCAATGATGATTACTGGACAGGGTTGGAGTGGAGGGCTAGGGTGCCCCTCACATTGGGTAGCGAGAACTTTTTTGACTCATTTGAGCTGGAAGAAGATGATCAAACTCTTATGCACGAGCGTTCGCATCATCTTTTTTTAAGAGTGTTGAACCTTGGTGGTTATGTAAGTATTGCAGGACTCTTGGTATTCCTTTCTTCTTTTCTTGACAAGATTTCTCTATTTCTTGAATCTGGCAAGGATTTTCTTCATTTCTTTACACTGGGACGTCTCCATGTCGACTATTCCTGACCGTGGTATGACAGGGATCATGGATGTTTAGGAGAACCTTCCTTCTATGGTGTGCTGGATGGTGTCCTCTACAGGTTTTGAGAGGCTAGCATCGGCTTTAGATGAGATATCCCGCTTCACTTTCGTTCTATATGCGTTAGGAGAGAGGTGGTGGGACACTACTCACACCTTCCATTTTAGCTTCAGGGAGATGATACTGACTCCCATTGATGTGTAGTAGTTGCTAGGGATGGACTGTGAGGGTGCCCAGATTGAGGTGGACAGGACACTGAAGGTGACGCTAGAGGCGATAACGGCGGATCTCGGTGACATGGAGAGGGTGGTTTTCAAAGATTCCCTCTTCTTGCCTTATTTAAGGGAGATTTTACTGAGGAGGAGGGTTGATGAGAAGGATGGGCAGTATCTGCGTCAGATGGTCGGTTTGTTTATCTTGCTGGTGTTAGGAGGTTTTCTAGTGGCAACGAGTGGCAACGTCGTTCATATGTGGTTTCTGCCATTTCTGGGGGTGTTTTCGAACATCCCCTTCTATGATTGGGGGAGCCTGACTTTGGTGACCCTTTATTATTCTTTGGATGCATTTATCCGGTGCTTCTGGCCAACTTTTACTGGGGCTACGTATCTTCTAGAGGTATTCTTTATTTTGAGCATTTTCCTTTAGGCATTCACATTTTCCATTCATGCACTTATTTTTGATTTCTTGAATACTGATCATTGTCCTTTGCAGACGTGGTTCTTTGAAGGGATTAGGTTGAATAGCCAACAGATTTCTTTAAAAGATGACTCCATTGGGGACTTCTGTCGGATGTTCCGGTGGTGGAGTTCTAATCGGAAGTCAAAGAAGAACCTTTCTCTGGAGGCAGTGCGTCAGGTTTTTAATGGTCTATTGACCGAGCGGGTAGGCATTATTTTATCTTTGAGAGTGTTATTTTCCTTTAATGATATTTTATTGATATCGATCCTTCACTTTGGCAGGGGATTGCAGGTGACCTTTTAACCCTAGGGGACAACTATCCAGCACACCAGAGTGATGGGTGGAAATGTGTAAATATGGCGCCTACTATCATGGAGGATGAGGTTACGGTGCCATCAACGAATCCCCATTCGTTCATGAGGTGCGTGAGAGAGATATCTAATGATGCCTGGGTGGCTGCAATGATGGTAGAGCCATACTCCCTGCACATTGACATAGCAGTTATGTACGACTATCTGGACTTCGCCTTGAGTTGGCTGATGCTCCCTATTATTTATGATGTGACACCTCTCCCTAGAACGGGCTCAAGTCGGCAACTGGGGTCCTCTCATAGCGCAGGTGGTGCGGACATGTTTGATATGGAGGGATATGTACGTCTATAACATCGCCCTCATGCGATGGACCCAGAGGAGTTGGATCTGACGGAGGAGGTACTTCAGCCTGCGGTATGTCTTTTTTTTATTTCCTCGATTTTTTCTTTTCTCATGCTTGACTGGTTTGATCTTTTCCATTCTTCCTTGCAACATATCATTGTTTCGACCGCTTGGATGAAGGACATCAGGGACTGGATATCTTCGACGACCACTCATATTAGTGAGGCAGTTTTGGTGCCATTTTTCTTGGTGTCGTCTATCTCGTCCGGGGAAGGGTCGAGCTCTGGAAGTGGGGGCACGTCGTCTCGCCGCAGGGGGAAGAGGGCGCATCACTAGGATAGGGAATCTTAGAGAGAGAGAAGAGTGAGTGAGTGTGTGTGTGTGTGTGTGTGTGTGTGTGAGAGAGAGAGAGAGAGAGAGAGAAATGAAAATTAGGTTCGGGCTGAGTCCTATTATTTTTTTGCTTTTCCAGCTAATGTTAATGTAACACAACAAAATGTATGTAAATTAAGAATGAAGTTTTTTATTAATTTTCTTATTTAGTGATTAATGCACATGCTCTTTTTACTTTGCTGCTGAGACCGTAAAATGAATTTTGAAGATTGATTTTAGAACGACTTTATTTTTAAAATGGGATAAGTAAAAGCATGACGAAATTCAGAATTCCCTTAAGATAAAAATTGTTTCTATTGATTTTGACAAAAGAGGAAAAAGGGAATTTTCCCAAAATAGAGGGATACCGATCGGCATGACCCTATCATGCTTATCGGCATGTCAGCCCAGTCCAATCAATCCAAGGCTTTGATTGCACTTTATTCAATTTCTTGGTACTTGGTGGGTCAAGTTCTACTCCTATTTATACAAGGTTTCTTGTCCTTGCTTGAGAGTTTCCAAGTATAAAAGGGACGTGGATGGGGCTTTCTTCTTCACACTTTCACTTTCTTTGTTTTTCACATTCTTGCTTGCTTATTATCTCTTGGTTTTGCAATATAGCTCTCCATGGTAGCATTGAGTTCGCTAACTACCTCAAAGCCTTGGAAGCAATGTGTTCTTACAATATTGATTATGATACCTTTCACATGCGGTGAGTCTCTTTGTGGAATAACCTGCCCATTTAGTGGAACATGCTGATGGTGGCTGTCAAGTTTTGGTATCCCGAGGATCATGTTTTCTGCTTCGGGTTGGATGAGATTTTTCATACCTACAAGGAATTTTTTTTCCATTCTAGGGATAAATCCGAGTGTTGCTGTAGCTCTGCCTGAGTTTTTCCATTCTCCCAGGGAATTGCTGGCTAGACTTCTTCATATTTTGACTTCGACGGCCAGACCATTGGTTACGAGGGGAATAATTTCCCTTCTGGCAGTCTTATAGTCCGTGCATTCGCAGGACGTGGGTGATGCTGGATATGCCAAGGCCGTCATTCTAGGAATTGTTTCCAAAGTTCTGTTTGTGACCGGGGAGACGCTGATGGACCCCCAGCTGGATGCTATTATATCTTGGATGCCATACGATCGTAATCCTGGAGGGGTGATATTGGTGGAAACCTTGAATGGTCTAGATGCCTGGTGGGAGGGTCGTTCTGACTTTATGAGGGGTAGCCCTGCAATATTGTTCATGTGGTTGTCAGAGAGGTTTCGTATGGCAGTCCCACCTGAGTATCCTTTGTCGGTGGTGATGATTTTAATATTCAACACCGCCAGATAAGAGGTGATGAGCACAAACAGTAACAACAATGGAAGCAATAGAGTTATATATGTGTGTAAGTATATAGAAGGAAATGAGGATAAGAGGAATGAAGGCAGTGATGTATAGTGGTTCAGCCAATCAGGCCAACATCCACTGTGAGTGTGTGATCCACTAAAGGTGGGCACTAATGGCCTTGGATACAATGCACATAAGCTCACTCTCTCTCTACTGTTTGTACAAGCAGAGTTATTGCTAGGGTTACCATTATCGATCCCTTTATAGGGTTGAAGATGACAAGTATATATAGGGCTTGGGGGCAGTAGTGTACCCCCAAGCATACATGGTGCGTGTGAGTGATGATTTAGAAAATCCCCTGCTGACACCAGGAGGTGCCACTTGTGATTAATAATGACATAATATTCCCTCATGTGAGGGTATGATATTATTATAATGGTCTAATCCACGTGCTATATGAGTCCCACGCGCACTGTTTCACACGTCTCCCAAATCACGTGTCGGGATGATGTCACCCTCAGCATAGGATGCCAGGCCGAGGCTAAAGTTGATGATGGCATTGGGTCCGACTGGATGTGGCCACGTACTGTCATCCTCTTATAGGGTCGTCTGGTCCATGATGAGGGGGTCGGTCGCTTGTAGGTTTATTTGGTCCATGATGAGGGGGTCGGCCCCTTGTAGGGTCATCTGATCTTGGCTGAGGGATCGTCTTGGCCAACCCTTCCTGTAACGGTAGCGGTAATTGGACTCATCCTGGACCTGAGCCCTCGTCTGGGTGGAGGACACCTCGTCTTGGCCGACCCTTCCTGTAACGATAGTTGCATGATAACTTGTCAGATATCCATCATCATTTATGTTTTCCAAGTATGACGGTTGCACACCATTCTTGGGCTTCGTGCCCTAATGATGCCTCTCCTCGTGGGTTGTGTCTTTCATTGATTATTAGTCCCATTAATAACAAAGTATTAAAAGGATTTTTGAAATGTTTATTCTCTTCTTCTTCGTATGCCGGCTTTCCCTCTCTAACTCCTTAGCAGTTCCAAACTGCAATTTTTGTAACTTATGTGTCTCAAGCATTGCTCAGTTTTCATATTCGTCCTCAGGTAACCCTTCTACCTTAGATTCCACTTTTATCCTTCAATTTTTGTTTGTCTTGCATTTGGGTTTCTTTCCCCATGTTTCTTGGCTGTTTGTATTTTTTTGGCATGAAAGCCTGCATTACTGTGGTGGTTTAGGTTTTAATAATAGATCCTGGGTCTCCTTGGGGTTCTTCCCGCATCTTTTAGTGGTGGTTTAGCTCTTCCTTGTGGTATTTCTTAGGTTTTCGTGTTCCTCGACATTCATCTTTGGCGAACTGAGTTCCCCTTGTTCTTGAGTGTTCATCCACAAAACTCTTTATTTCCTTAGGTTTGATCGAAAAGTCAAACTTAGTCAAACTGTGAACTTATTTGTAGTTATCTTAAACAAATTCCCCAAGTGTAAGTTCTTCCCCTTAATGCTCAAGAGACTTTATGTTTTAGCCGAGTAATTTCCAACCTCGAGGGAGAAATTCTTCACTAAGATCAGGCGAATAGAGGAGGAGGATGAGCGAAGACGAGGGGCCAACCCTAATTGGGTACGACCCATCTTCCCCATTCCTTTAGCCACAATAATACCATCTGAGTCCTGTGGGTCTTCCTATCGTCCCACTGAGAGTCAGACATACGAGGGAGATATGAATGAGAGAGCATCATTACCGACGGGTGGTGGGCCTTCTGGGAGAGGAGAGATGTCCACACTTATCCCAAGCAGGCAGGCCGAGGGTACGGTACATTCAGAGTCTGTCCCTATAACAGCCCTGTCCCCTCTTGGCTTCCAGGTGGCCTTTTCAGATGGACCACCGACAGGCGACGAGGCTGAGAGATCTGGGGATGAGGGGTATGAGGACGATAGTGAGGACTTGGATGCTGATCAAGTTGACACCTCTAGTGACTCAGCTTGTGTCTCATCTGTTGGGGATCATGACATCTTGCTGTGTAGGCACACATTTGGTATACAACCCAATATAACTATAAGGGTACCAAGTGCAGATGAAAGAGTCATCCAAGGAAATGAGGGGGAAGTTGTTGTTTATGAGCAGATGCTCAGGGTAGGTGTTAGGTTCCCTCTGCACCCTGAAATAGTTGACATACTATCCGCCCTTGGGGTTGCTCTTTCTCGACTTCCTCCTAACTCTTGGAGAATCATCCTCGGCTATATATCCCTCTGTAATAATACTTTCATTTACGAGCCTTCTGCCGATCTTTTTATAGCTTGCAATAATATCGCTTCTTCGTCCAAGCAACCTAGGTATTTTCATCTAGGGGTGAGAAAGTTTGACAAAAGGCTTCTTCATGTGGCGCAAACTTCAAACCATGATTGGAAGAAGAGATTTTTCTTCATCTCTGGGGATTGGGAATTCACTGCTAGGGTATATCCTTTAGAAGACAGTCCGAAGGTTACAAGGTCATGGTTGGTTAGACCCCGAACTCAGCTTGGATGAGAGGGACATTATTGACTATCTGAGGGAACAAGGGAAAGAGGGTGAACTTCACAAATTTGAAGATTTAATGACCCCTCATTTCCTCAAAGAAGCTGGTCTAAGGGTCGGCCCCCTAACAGAATTATTTGAGTTGATTTTTGCTCCATTTTTATTTTTCTTCAAGTGTTTCCTCTTTGCCACTGTTTATTTCTGATGTACCGTCTCCATTTCAGGTAGTCCTGAAAATATATCTGATCAAATCTGGGAGATGACTGCCCCAAGTTTATTGTCTGTCTTGGGAAAGAAAAAGGTCAAAGAGCCCCACCACACTCAGAAGAAGACAAAGGTTGCGGGGCCGACACAGGTGGAGTCGACTGCCGACAGTCGGAAAAGGAAGGAGCACGAAGTCCCTGGTGGCTCTCAGCCTGAGTCGAGGATAAGGGTGAGGGTGGAGGGCCCCTAGGCACACACTGAAGGGACTAGTTCCTCTTCCAGCATGGGGGCCTTTTGGTCCCAAAATTTAACATTTTTAAAGGCTGAACCCTCTTACCTCATAGCCAACCTGAGGGCAACCAAGGCCTTGATGACTTCTTGTCAGAAATATCCCCAACCAAGGTCTATGACTACGATTTGCACAGTTTGGCTCAGGTATCTCTTTCAACTTCATTTTTTATTTACCATTTCCTGAGTTGTTCCCTTGGCCCTTTTAATATGTGCTTGTCTGTGCAGTCTATCTACGCCTTCACCTCTGCTGTTAAGTGGATGACTACCAACCAAAACACGTTCTACGAGGCCTAGAGAGATATTCAGCATGAGGTTGATCTAAAGACTGAGCTGGAGACTACGAGGGAAGAGCTGGAGAGTGCAGGGACCGAGCATGCAAGGGTCCTGGATGAGCTGGTGAAGCGGTGCGAGGATGACCTGAATATGAAGGACTCCCTCAATAAAGAGAAGGAAGAGGCCTTAACCAATCAGGGGGTCGAATTCAAGACTGAACTTGATGAGGCAGTGAAGAAGGACGAGGTCGATGCAGTAGAGGCTTAAAACTCTCAGACGTGTTTCAAGGCTTCAGTCTTGAGTACTTGGAGAGAGGAATCAAAACGGCCTATCGATGTGTCGTCTTGAATTTTACTGACATAGTGTTGTCTGTCCTCCCCTCTCTGTAAGTCTTGGAGTTGGATGGCCCCCTTATTGCCGAGGTCCTATCCCATGTGGAGTCTTAGGTGCACATCGAAGGCACCGGTACCTCAGAGGATCGACCTATTTTGGTCATCGAAGAGACTCCTCTGGTTGACGTTGAAGCCTTGCCTGCTGATATTGCTCAATAGGGTGGTTGTATGTAGCCCATACCCTCAATTTGTAAAACACATTTTTGTACTTTATTTCCTTGGACAAACTTTTGTAACAATTTATAATAGAATCTCTCTCTTCCTTTCTTCTATGCTTGCCTCTTGTGTGATTTTTCTTGGCTATGATATTTTAATTAACCATCCTATGAACTCCCCCCTCGTCTTTCCTGAGAGTGAATGGAGGGTATTCCCTACCATTCAGCTTCCTTATAGCCGAGGGTGGTTTCCCACCAAACAAATGTTGTTTAATTTCAAGTCCCCCTCGTCTTTCTTGAGAGTGAATGGAGGGTCGTCCCCACCATTCACCCTCATTATAGTCGAGCGTGGTTTCCCACCAAACAAATGTTGTTTTTTAATTTCGAGTCCCCCCACGTCTTTCTTGAGAGTGAATGGAGGGTCATACCTACCATTCACCCTCATTATAGCTGAAGCTGGTCTGAGGGTCGACCCCCTAACAGAATTATTTGAGTTTATTTTTGCTCCATTTTTATTTTTCTTTAAGTGTTTCCTCTTTGCCACTTTCTATTTCTGATGTATCGTCTCCTTTTCAGGATGTCCTAAAAATATATCTGATCAACTTTGGGAGATGACTACCCCAACTTTAATGTTTATCTTGGGAAAGAAAAAGGACAAAGAGCCCCACCAGACTCAGAAGAAGACAAAGGCTACGTGGCCGACACAGGTGGAGTCGACTATCGACAGTCGCAAAAGGAAGGAGCATGAATTCCCTGGTGGCTCTCGGCCTGAGTCGAGGATAAGGGTGAGGGTGGAGGGCCCCCAGGCACACACTGAAGGGACTGGTTCCTCTTTCAGCATGGGGGCTTTTTGGTCCTAAAATTTGACGTTTTTAAAGGCTGAACCCTCTTCCCTCATAGCCAACCTGAGGGCAGCCAAGGCCTCGATGCTTTCTGCTCCCTCGGCCGCAGATTATGACTTCTTATCAGAGATGCCCCCAACCAAGGTCTATGACTACGATCTATATAGTTTGGCTCAGGTATCTCATTCAACTTCATTTTTTATTTACCATTTCATGAGTTGTTCCCTCGGCCCTTTTAATATGTGCTTGTCTGTGCAGTCTATATATGCCTTCACCTCTGCTACTAAGTGGATGGATACCAACCAAAAAAAGTTCTACGAGGTCGAGAGAGCTATTCAGCATGAGGATGATCTAAAGACTGAACTGGAGACTGCGAGGGAAGAGTTGGAGAGTGCAGGGACCGAGCATGCAGGGGTCCTGGATAAGTTGGTGAAGTAGCGTGAGGACGACCGGAATATGAAGGACTCCCTCATCAAAGAGAAGGAAGAGGCCTTGACCAATCAGGGGGCCCAATTCAATGCTGAACTTGATGAGGCAGTGAAGAAGGATGAGGCTGATGCAGTGGAGGCTTAAAACTCTCAGACATATTTTAAGGCTTCAGTCTTGAGTACTTGGAGAGGGGAATCAAGACGGCCTGTCGATGGGTCATCTTGAATTTTACTGACGTAGTGTCGTCTGTCCTCCCCTCTCTGTAAGTCATGGAGTTGGATGCCCCCCTTATTGTCGAGGTCCTATCCCATGTGGAGTCTTAGGTGCACATCGAAGGCACCGGTACATCAGAGGATCGACCTATTTTGGTCATCGAAGAGACTCCTCTGGTTGACGTTGAAGCCTTGCCTGCTGATATTGCTCAATAGGGTGGTTGTCTGTATCCCATACCCTCTGTTTGTAAAAAACATTTTTGAACTTTATTTCCTTGGACAAACATTTGTAACAATTTATAACAGAATCTCTCTCTTCCTGTATTATATGCTGGCCTCTTGTGTGATTTGTCTTGGCTATGATATTTGAATTAACCATCCTATGAACTCCCCCCTCGTCTTTCTTGAGAGTGAATGGAGGGTATTCCCTACCATTCATCCTCCTTATAGCCGAGGGTGGTTTCCCACCAAACAAATGTTGTTTGATTTCAACCCCCCCTCATCTTTCTTGAGAGTGAATGGAGGGTCGTCCCCACCATTCACCCTCATTATAGCCGAGCGTGGTTTCCCACCAAACCAATGATGTTTTTTTTAATTTCAAGTCCCCCTTGTCTTTATTGAGAGTGAATGGAGGATCATCCCTACCATTCACCCTCATTATAGCCGAGCGTGGTTTCCCACCAAATAAATGATGTATTTTAATTTCGAGTCCCCCCTCGTCTTTCTTGAGAGTGAATGGAGGGTCATACCGACCATTCACCCTCATTATATCTGAAGCTGGTCTGAGGGTCGACCCCCTAACAAAATTATTTGAGTTGATTTTTGCTCCATTTTTATTTTTCTTCAAGTGTTTCCTCTTTGCCACTGTCTATTTCTAATGTATCGTCTCCTTTTCAGGTCGTCCTAGAAATATATCTTTTTCAACTCTGGGAGATGACTGCCCCAAGTTTAATGTCTGTCTTGGGAAAGAAAAAGGGCAAAGAGCCCCACCAGACTCAGAAGAAGACAAAGGCTGCAGAGCCGACACAGGTGGATTCGACTGTCGACAGTCGGAAAAGGAAGGAGCACGAAGTCCCTAGTGGCTCTCGGCCTGAGTCGAGGATAAGGGTGAGGGTGGAGGACCCCAGGCACACACTGAAGGGACTAGTTCCTCTTCCAGCATGGGGGACTTTTGGTCCCAAAATTTGACATTTTTAAAGGCTGAACCCTCTTCCCTCATAGCTAACCTAAGGGCAACCAAGGCCTCGATGTTTTTGCTCCCTCGGCCGCAGATTATGACTTCTTATCATAGATTCCCCCGACCAAGGTTTATGACTACGATCTGCACACTTTGGCTCAGGTATATCTTTAAACTTCATTTTTTATTTACCATTTCATGAGTTGTTCCCTCGGCCCTTTTAATATGTGCTTGTCTGTACAGTCTATCTACGCCTTTACCTCTGCTATTAAGTGGATGGCTACCAACTAAAAAAAGTTCTACGAGGCTGAGAGAGAAATTCAGCATGAGATTGATCTAAAGACTGAGCTGAAGACTGCGAGGGAAGAGTTGGAGAGTGTAGGGACCGAGTATGCAAGGGTCCTGGATGGGCTGGTGAAGCAGCGCGAGGAAGACCTGAATACGAAGGACTCCCTCATCAAAGAGAAGGAAGAGGCCTTGACCAATCAGGGGGCCTAATTCAAGGCTGAACTTGATGAGGCAGTGAAGATGGACGAGGCCGATGCAGTCGAGGCTTAAAACTCTCCGACGTGTTTCAAGGCTTCAGTCTTGAGTACTTGGAGAGGGGAATCAAGACGGCCTGTCGATGGGTCATCTTGAATTTTGCTGACATAGTGTCGTCTGTCCTCCCCTCTCTGTAAGTCGTGGAGTTGGATGGTCCCCTTATTGCCGAGGTCCTATTTCATGTGGAGTCTTAGGTGCATATCGAAGGCACCGGTACCTCAGAGGATTGACCTAGTTTGGTCATCGAAGAGACTCCTCTGGTTGATGTTGAAGCCTTGCCTACTGATATTGCTCAATAGGGTGGTTGTCTGTAGTCCATACCCTCTGTTCGTAAAAAAACATTTTTGTACTTTATTTCTTTGGACAAACATTTGTAACAATTTATAATATAATCTCTCTCTTCCTGTCTTCTATGCTCGCCTCTTGTGTGATTTGTCTTGTCTATGATATTTGAATTAACCATCCTATGAACTCCCCCCTCGTCTTTCTTGAGAGTGAATGGAGGGTATTCCCGACCATTCACCCTCCTTATAGTCAAGGGTGGTTTCCCACCAAACAAATGTTGTTTAATTTCAAGTCCCCCCTCGTCTTTCTTAAGAGTGAATGGAGGGTCGTCTCCACCATTCACCCTCATTATAGCCGATCGTGGTTTCCCACCAAACAAATGATGTTTTTTAATTTCCAGTCCCCCTCGTCTTTATTGAGAGTGAATGGAGGGTCATCCCTACCATTCACCCTCATTAAAGCCGAGGGTGGTTTCCATCAAATTAATGATGTTTTTTAATTTCAAGTCCCCCCTCGTCTTTCTAGAGAGTGAATGGAGGGTCGTCCTTACCATTCACCCTCATTATAGTCGAGGGTGGTTTCCCACTAAATTAATAATGTTTTTTAATTCCAAGTCCCCCGTCGTCTTTCTTGAGAGTGAATGGAGGGTCGTCCCTACCATTCACCCTCATTATAGCCGAGGGTGGTTTCTACCAAATTAATGATGTTTTTTAATTTCAAGTCACCCCTCGTCTTTCTGGAGAGTTAATGGTGGGACGTCCCCACCATTCACCCTCATTATAGCCGAGGGTGGTTTCCCACCAAACAAATGATGTTTTTTAATCCAAGTCCCCCCTCTTCTTTCTTGATAGTGAATGGAGGGTTGTCCCTCCCATTCACCCTCATTATAGCCGAGGGTGGTTTCCACCAAATTAATGATATTTTTTAATTTCAAGTCCCCCCCCCCCCCCCCCGTCTTTCTTGAGAGTGAATGGAGACTCGTCCCTACCATTCACCCTCGTTATAGCCGAGGGTGGTTTCCCACCAAACAAATGAGGTTTTTTAATTTAAGTCCCCCCTCGTGTTTCTTGAAAGTGAATGGAGGGTCGTCCCTACCATTAACTCTCATTATAGCCGAGGGTGGTTTGGCAAGAATTACCCTAACGTATCTAAATTGACAAACACAAGATGAAGAGCCAATATGATATTCTCATTAACATTCCAAGTGCTCTGTTGGAGCAACACATTCATTATAACTGTGGTCCGATTATAACATTTCTGATAGTATTTCTTCTAATGATCTGCATTCCAGGGGTTGGAAAAGGGTTCCCCTTAAAGGTTCTCTAGTCTATAGGTTCCAGGGACAACTTCATCAATGACCCTACATGGTCCATGTCAATTTGGGTAGAGCTTGTTAGGTTTCTGCTATGTTTTCTTGAGGACTAAGTCCCCCATGGCGATTGGCCTTTGCTTCACCCTCTAGTTGTTAAACCTCGCAGTCCTCTGTTGATAGGCTGCTTGCCTTATCTCTGCGTCTTCTCTTCTCTCCTCGATATAGTCTAGATCAAGTCTCCTTTATTCCATATTTCTCTGGGGGTCATAAATTTGGACTCTGTGAGTAGGAAACCCAATATCAGTGGGGATGATGGCTTCTGATCCATACTCTAGCATGAATAGGGTTTCCCCAGTAGGGGTCTTGGCCGTCGTCCTATAGGCCCACAGTACAGCATACAACTCCTCAACCCATCTTCCTTTTGCCTCTGCGAGTTTTTTCTTGATCCCATCTAGGATTGTTCTGTTTGTAACTTCAGTTTGCCCATTAGCCTGAGGTCGTCCTAGGGTAGAGAAGAACTAGTTGACCCCACTCTCTCGCAGTATTTCTCCAGGGATGCATTCTTGAATTCAGTCCTGTTATCTGAGATGAGGGTGTTGGGGAGATCATATCTGTATATAATGTTTTTCTAGATGAACTAGAAGCTCTTATGCTTCGTGATCGTGACCATCGGCTCCGCCTCCACCCACTTTGTCAAGTAGTCAATATCTACGATCAAGTATCGATAGCTATTGACGGCCCTGGGCAAAGGTCCTACCAAATTGATACCCCATACTGCGAATGGACATGGGGATGTGATGGAGGTAAGAGGCTGATGGGGCTGGTGGGGGATGGTGGCTAACCTTTGGCATTTATCACACTTTTTACGTATGTCGTGGAATCTATCCCTAAGGTTGGCCACCAGTATCCATGGGTTACTATCCTCTTTGCTAATGACCTACCCCAATATGGCTTGAACATGACCCCTCATGCACATCTTGTAATATGTGTGGGACTTCATACGAGTGCACACATCTGAGCAAGGGGAGAAAGAACCCCTTTTTATACAAGGTGTCTCCGATGATAGTGAATTTTGCAGCTCTGTATCTCAACTTCTTCCTTTCTTGTTTTTCTTCAGGAATCTCCCCCTCTTTAATGTATCTGACTAGGGGGTCAATCCATGAAGCTTCCATGTTGATATTTAAGAAAGTGCTAAGTGTTTCGTCTGCATCTTCAATCGTTGGTCGAAGTAAGATTTCCACTAGGAGTGTCCTCCTGATATATGTCTTAGTCGTTGAGGCTAGCCTAGCAAGCGCATCGGCTCGGCCATTATTGAGCCTAGGTATCCTCTTGAACTTCACTTCTCTAAATCTCTTCAATAGTGACTTCACTCTTTCAATATATTTGGTCATTCTCTCATCTTTAGCCTCGTATACTCCTAGTATCTGATTCACTACCAGTCTTGAATCACTATGGACCAAGATCTGGCCGACACTAAGAGACCTAGACAAGGAGAGGCCTACTATCAAGGCCTCCTATTCAGACTCGTTGTTTGAATCTTTGAAGTTAAACCTCAGGGCGTACTCAATATTTGTGCCGTCAGGCGCTGATACTATTAATACATCCCCACTTCCGATCTCGCAAGAGGACCCATCAACGAAGAGGTTCCACACGGCCTGTTCTCCTGAGAAATTTCCTCCTCTGTGAGGGATCCCTGTCTAAATATATATCTTCCCTCTTCATTTTCGATAACTTTTTCTCTAGCGGTGCTTATCTCAGCCTTATTTGTGGATGGGTCAACAATTCTGCCTTGCCGGGTATACGTCTTCTCGAGGCTCTCATCTTCAGCCTCATCATCTTCCCAAGTAAATTCAGCCATGAAATCTGCTAATGCTTTCCCTTTAATGGACACCCTCGTTTGATACACAATGTCAAACTCTTCCATCTCTATAGCCCAAGTCATTAGCCTCCCTGATTTTTTTGGCTTGTGTAAGACCTGCCTAAGAGGAGAGTCAGTGAGGATGACCATTGTATGGGATTGGAAGTACGCCTTCATATTTCTTTATGCATGGATCAAGACATAGGCTAGCTTCTCCATCCTTAGGTATCTTTGCTCTGCACCTTAGAGTGCCTTACTATTGAAATACACAGGCTTCTATACCCCGTCCTCTTCTCTCACAATGGCTACACTGATGGCTAACCCTGAGATGGCTAGGTACACATGTAGTCGTTCGCCCTGCACTGGTCGTGATAACAGCAAGGGAGTCCCTAGGTACAACTTCAGTTCTTTGGAAGCCTGGTCACACTCTTCGTTCTATTCAAAGGCCTTTTTGAGAATTTTGAAGAACAGTAAACACTTGTCTGTGGCTCTGAACACAAACCTATTCAAAGTATCCACTCGCCCTGTAAGCCTCTGAACATCTTTAATGGTCCTGGGGGTCTTCATTTTGAAGAGGGCCTTTATCTTCTTAGGATTGTCCTCAATTCCTCTTTGATTGACAATGAACCCCAAGAATTTTCCTACTCTAACATCGAAGACACATTTGGCTGGGTTGAGCTCCATTCGATACTTGTCCATCGTGTTAAAGGTCCTCTCAAGGTAGGCCACATGATCCTCGCCCTTCAAACTCTTGGTCAACATGTCATCTATATAGACCTCCATGGACTTACCGATTTGGTCTTCGAAAATTTTATTCACAAGGCGCTGATACGTTGCCCCCGCATTCTTTAGGCCAAAGGGCATGACCCTATAACAGTATGTCCCCTTATCGATAATGAAAGCTATTATTTCCGAGTCCTCAGGGTTCATGAAGATATGGTTATAGTCTGAGTAGGCATCGATGAAGCTCATTATCTCATGTCCTACCGTAGTGTCTACCATCTGATCAATGCGGGGGAGAGGGAAGTTGTCTTTGGGACAATGTTTGTTAAGGTCGGTGAAGTCTACACACATTATCCATTTCCCGTTGGCCTTGGGGACTATGACTGTGTTAGATAGCCATTTGGGATAAATGAACTCCCTGATGAACTCGGTGTCTTCTAGCTTCTTAACCTCAACCCTAATGACCTCATACTTTTCTTGAGAATAAATCCTCCTCTTCTGCTTCACTGGCTTTGCGTCTACTACCATGTTGAGCTTGTGACACATGATTTTTGGGTTGATCCCCAGCATGTCTGCATGACTCCAGGAAAATATGCTATGTCTCCTCCTTAGCAGCTTGATGAGATCTTCTTTTATTTATGTCTTTAGAGCTTTGCCAATTTGGACGGTTTTTTCCGGCTCATAGTCAGTGAGGATGATGGATTCTACCTCTTTCACGACTTCTCCTTTCTTCAGTTTTGTTTCGTCCCTGGGGTCGAGGGTATCAATACTATAAATGGTTGTTACTTTCTTGTGCGCCTCTCTTTCTTCGGCGGAATTGAAGTAGCATTCTCGTGCCGTCGTCTGGTCTCCCTGAATTTCCCCAACCCCATAAGGGGTCGAGAATTTTATCATCTGATGAACTGTGGAAGGCACGACCTCAAATTTCTTGAGGGCCACTCGCCCTAGTATATTATTGTATGGTGAGAAGACTTGTTAATCCATCATGAAAAAGTTGACCTTCTTGGTAAGCCATCTCGGCCACTCGGCCCCCATTCTAACGTCAACCTCACACACTCCTAAGGGATGAACATTTTCCCCACTGAAACCAATCAAGGGGTGATGGTATGGGATGACCCTAGCACGGCCGAGTCCTAAGGCCTTAAAGCATGGCCAAAACATCATATCTGTAGAACTTACCCCATCCACCAAGATCATCGGCACCTCACATCCGTGTACCCTGGTGGTGATGGCAAGAGGGTAATCATGCGGGGCTAAGAGGCCCTTCAAGTCCATTCTTGAGAAACCCACTATCAGAGTATCCATATTGACTTTCTTCCTCTTTTTCGACTTTTCTTTAATAGCGGTTGAGTGCACATATTTTGTCACTTCCTTGGCTTCATCTATATGGGCCTTCTTGTCTGCAACCTCTGATCCTCCTCCTGCTAGTCCCTCGGAGATCACCCTAACACCGAGTGAGATCATATTAAGCCATTTTATAAGGATGTGGTCGCCTCTCGATGGGAGGTCAGGGTCGTCCTCATCATCTGAAGGGTCATCCCTTCTGTTTGGAGAATCTTGTCTACACATATCGTCTCTCTTCTTCCTGGGGTCATCCCTTCGGCCCCTATTGAAGGCATTCTTGTCAACGTATTTCCTCAACTTCCCTTCTTTTAACATTTTTTAATTTCATCTTTCAGAGCAAAACACTTGTCGGTCACATGACCATGGTCTTGGTGAAATTCACACCACAGGTTTTTGTTCCTCTTATGAGGGGCTACCCTCAACTTCTTAGGCCACTTCAAGGATCGGTTTCTCTTTATCTCATATAAAATGTGTTCGTAGCTGACCGTCAGAGGGGCGTAATCAGCGAATTTGTCATCTGCTAGCCTCTTCTTCCCCTCTTTATTCTTTTTCTAGTACTTACCCCCACTAGTGCCTCCTTTTTCATCTTTGTATTTTGCGTCCATTTCCTCTTCAACGTTCATCATCTTTCCCATTTTTTCCATCAATTCAGCCATCGTCTTCGGCGGGTCTTCAGCAAGCTTCCATAATATCTTCCCCCTCCGGAGTCCTCCAATGAAGGCTATCATGGCTATACTTTCCTCATAGTCTTCGACCTCTAACTTTTCTTTGTTGGATCTGTCCATGTAGTCTCTTAGTCTCTCTTTCTTCCCCTGCTTAACATAGACCAGGTGTGTGGTCTTCTTCTGTGGCCTCATTCCAAAGAAAAAGTTATAGATAAATCGGTCTGCTAACTGCTTGAAGCTTTCAATGGAGTTCTTTGGAAGAGGCATTTACCAGACATGTGAGGCCCCAGTTAGAGTGCCAGAAAAGGCACGACATCTCATCTCATCAGAGATGGAGGATGTTTTCCGCTGATTAGAACATATAAATATGATGGGCAAGGTTGGTACTCCCGTCATACCTTGGGATGACCACCGGTGGCTTAAACTTGGATGGCATTAGGAATTGACTATTTTCGCCATAAAAGGGTGAGCATATGGAGTATCCTCTTTGAAGGGGATCCCTGCTTCTCAAGATATCACTAATTTTATCCTCCAACCTTTGGACCGAGGCGTTCCAGGGCCTCATAGGGTCGTTTTGGCCGATGTTATCCCCTGCCACCTCTTTGATATGAACAGAGGGTTCTACTGCTATAGGTTTGTGTTGGCTGTTTACTTCTCCCTGACCGTCATCCCGTACATGGGGTCGGACCCCATGGGTTCGGCCATCTATCGCCTCCCTTTTGGACCTCGCAATACTTCTTGACCTAGATAATTTCCCCCCTAGGTCATTTACTGGGCCCATCCTCTCAAAGGCCGACCCCCTGCTCAGATGATCAAAAGCAGAGCCCCTCAGGCGATTGTCAGGGTTTTACCTTCCACACTTCCCTCTGCTCTCCTAGATAGGTCGTACAGTGTTGTTGGAGACCTCATACGGCTCCCAGCATTCTATCAGGGCCTCCTCTACCTCCACATCATCATATATGTCCTCTAGGCAAGGGTTTGCTTGCCTCCCCAGGCATAGACACTTGGGGTCAGTAACATCCCTCCGCCATTGTGAAGGTGGCAAGTCTTTGTGCAGTGCCTGGGGTGGTCCCCTGGCCTCATGCTTCCATGCAGCTGCTGCCGGAGTGATCATTTAGGTGAGACTCAGGGTGGCCTCAGTATGTTTTGGCTAAGAGCTATAAATTTCTCCTGCATAATCCGTTGGATTGCTACTAAAGCCTTCAGGCGGCCGCCACATCAGCCATCTCAGACTGAGGTGGTGCATGACTGGAACTAGGTCCTACTCCACTATCCGATAGAGGAGGTAGTGGTGGAATCTCTGGTGCCATGTGTTTGAGCTATGAAGAGCTGATTGATCAAAAGAGTGATGAGCTTGAGAACCTTAATGGGTCTCTTTCAATGGAGAAACAGCTAGACATGGGGAGAACTGGTTCACTACCAGAGTTTTCGGTGAGGTTAGGATGTATAAAGGAAGAGATATCTTCTCTTTCTCACAAATGGCGCCAAACTAATGATGCTAAGATTTAGCAACACCAGATAAGAGGTGATGACCTCAAACAGTAACAACAATGGCAGTAATAGAGTTATATATGTGTGTAAGTATATAGAAGGAGATGAGGATAAGAGGAATGAAGGCAGTGATGTATAATGGTTCAGCAAATCAGTCCTACATCCACTGTGAGTGTGTGATCCACTAAAGGTGGGAACTAATGGCCTTGGATACAATGCACATAAGCTCACTCTCTCTACTATGTGTACAAGTATAGTTTTAGCTAGGGTTACCATTATCGATCCCTTTACAGGGTTGAAGATGACAAGTATATATAGGGCTTGGGGGCAGTAGTGTACCCCCCAAGCATTCATGGTGCATGTGAGTGATGTTCTAGCCAATCCCCTGCTGACACCTGGAGGTGCCACTTGTGATGGATGATGACATAATATTCCCTTACATGAGGGGATGATATTGTTATAACGGTCTAGTTCACGTGCTATATGAGTCCCACGCGCATTGTTCCACACATCTCCTAAATCACGCATCCTGATGATGTCACCCTTGATTAGGACGCCAGGCCGAGGCTAAAGTTGATGACAATATTGGGTCCTAATGGATGTGGACCTCGTACTGTCATCCTCTCATAGGTTCGTCTGGTCCATTATGAGGGGGTCGGCCCCATATAGGGTCGTCTGGTCCATGATGAGGGGGTCAGTCCCTTGTAGGGTCATCTAGTCCATGATAAGGGGGTCGGCCCCTTGTAGGGTCATCTGATCTTGGCTGAGGGATCTTCTTAGTCGACCCTTCCTGTAACGGTAGTGATAATTGGACTCATCCTGAACCTGAGCCCTTGTCTGGGTGGAGGAAAACCCTCGGCCTGGATGAAGGTATATATGGGTATATCAGGTGGTTCCAAACTTCTTCTCGCGCTATTTCATTAACTTAGACCTGGAGATTGAGAGTTGGTTGAACTGGTTTGTAGAGCATGAGGCTCGAGGCTTATGCTGGTCTGTGCCTTATTGGGGGAGTTGTTGCCCATTCGGGAGCTTGGAGAGTACTAGTACATCAGACTGGTTGGCCTTAGGTAGACCTCTTTCTACTTTTCCTGGTGGCTGCTGCGCCAATATGGTTGGGAGAAAATTATGCCACCACAGACATCGAACTTCTTTCCTATAGAGGACCTGACAGAGCGTATGTGCATGCAGCTTGGTTATCTATTGGAGAATCGTTGATATACCCGTTTATACCCTCAGCCTGGATGAGGATTACCTCCAATACGGACGACCCTACGATGGGTCGACCCTTCAGCAGGCCCCAGCTGGCTACCACCTGGTCCAGACGACCCTACGAGGGGACGACCTACCACCAGGTCCAGACGACCGTACGAGGGGATGACCCTCCACCAGGATCTAGACGACCCTACGAGGGGCCGACCCTACACCGGACTCCAGTCGACCCTACGAGGGGCCGATCCTTCCCCAGGCTCGGGACGACCCTACGAGGGTACGACAGTACGAGGCCAGAATCAAGCCAGACTCACTACCGGAAGAAACTTTGCCCTCGGCCTCGGCTCATAGGCCGAGGGTGACGTCATGAAAGCGCGTGGTTTGGGACACGCGTGGAACAATGCGCGTCAGGCTCATATGACACGTGGCAGACCGTTATAACCGAATCACACCCTCACGTGAGGGAATATTATTTCATCATTTGGCATCTACAGGTGTCAACAGGGGATTGGTTAGATCATCATTCACATGCACCATGCTTACTTGGGGGGTACACTACACCCCCCAAGACCTATATATACTTGTCACCTACAACCCTACAGGGGATCGATCCATGAACAGTAGCCCTAGCTAAAACTCTGCTTATACACACACACAGTAGAGAGAGAGAGAGGGTTATGTGCATTGTATCCAAGGCCATTAGTGCCCATACTTAGTGGATCACACACTCACAGTGGATGTAGGCCAATTTGGCTGAACCACTATAAATCATTGTCTAATTTCCTCTTATACTCACCCCCTTCTATACACTTATACATCTCTATGGCTGCCATGGCTTCTACTGCTTGAGCTCACTAACACTTATCTGGTGGTGCTAAATCTTAGCATCATCAGTTTGGCGCCGTCTGTGGGAACGAGAAGACATCTCTTCCTTTGTACAGCTTGACCTCGCTGGGCACTCTGGTGGTGAACCAACGCTCCCTCTGAGAGGAGGTGTTTCACCATTGAAAGAGACCCACCAAGGTTCTCAAGCTTTCTAGTATTTTCCTCAGTTCAACTTTTCATAGCTTAAGCACATGGCACCTGACATGCCTCCACCACCACTTCCCCCGGCGGATGAGGGGGGAAGACCCAGTTCCAGTCAGCCGCTGCCTCAGTCTGAGATGGCTGATGTGGCGGCAGCCCTAAAGTCTCTGGCAGCAAGCCAACGGATGATACAGGAGCAGTTCACAGCTCTAAGCCAGAACATACTAAGAGCACCAGGGGTTTCGCCTGAGATGATTACTCCAGCAGCAGCTCCAGGGAAGCATGAGGCCAGGGGACCACCCCAGGCACCACGCAAAGACCTACCACCCCCTCAGCGGCGTAGGGATGTTGCTGACCCCCGACGTTTACGCTTGGGGAGGCAAGGAAACCCTTGCCCTGAGGACAGGTATGACGATCTAGAGGGAGAGGAGGCTCCTATAGAGTGCTGGGAACCTTATGAGGTCTCCAACAATACCGTACGACCCCTCCAGGACAGTAGAGGGAAGTGTGGGAGACCAAACCCTGACGATCGTCCAAGAGGCTCTGCTTTTGATCGCTTGATCAGGGGGTCGTCCTTTGAGTGGCTAGGCCCAGTAAATGACCTACGGGAACAGTTGTCCAGACCAAGAAGCGCTGCGAGATCCAGGAGGGAGGCAGCAGATGGCCGACCCCGAGGACGAGACGATGGCCAAAGGGAAGTAAACAGCCGACACAGGCCTGCCGCAGCAGAACCCTCCGTCCACCTCAGAGAGGCAGCAGGGGATAACATCGGCCAGGCCGACCCTGTGAGGCCCTGGAATGACTCAATCCAGCGGTTAGAGGATAATATTGGTGATATATTGAAGAGCCGAGACCCTCTTCAGAGGGGATACACCATAGGCTCACCCTTTGTGGCAAAGATAGTCAACTTCCCCACGCCATCAAAATTCAAGCCACCTGTGGTCACCCCAAGGTATGACGGGAGTACCAACCCCGTCCACCATGTGGAGATGTATCAGTCGGCGGCAGACATATACTCTATCTCAGATGAGATGAGGTGTCGTGCCTTCTATGGTACCTTGACAGGGGCTGCGCATGTCTGGTACACGTCTCTTCCAAAGAATTCCATCGAAAACTTTAAGAAGATGGCCGACCTGTTCATCCATAATTTCTGCTTCGGGGTGAGGCCACGGAAGAAGACCACCCACCTGCTCTATGTCAAGCAGGGGAAGAGTGAGAGTCTGAGGGACTATATAGCCAGATTCAATAAGGAGAAGCTGGAGGTGGAAGACTATGAGGAGAGCATAGCTATGACAGCCCTGATTGGAGGACTCCAAAAGGGGAAACTGTTATGGAAGCTTGCTGAAGACCCTCCGAGGATGATGGCCGAGCTGTTGTCGACAGCAGGAAAGGCGATGAACGCCGAAGAGGCGATGGCTGCAAAATATGAGGACGAAAGAGGAGGTGCCAGTGGGAGTAAATACCCCAAGAAGAACAAAGAGGGGAAGAAGAGAACCATGGATGATAAGTTCACGGGGTACACCCCTCTGACGGTCAGCTGTGAACAGATCCTCAATGAGATAAAGAGTGACCGGACACTGAAGTGTCCTGAGAAGCTGAGGGCAGCCCCCGACAAGAGGAATAAGAACCTATGGTGCGAATTTCACCAAGACCACGGCCACGTGACGGATAAATGCTTTGCTCTGAAAGACGAGATTGAGAAGATGCTGAAGGAAGGGAAGCTCAGAAAGTACGTCGACAAAGACGACTTCAAGAGGGGCCGAGGGGACGACCCCAGAAAGAAGCGAGTCGATGCCTGCAGAGAAGGTCCTCAAAAAAGAGGGGACGACCCCTCTGATGATGAGGACGACCCTGACCTCCCGCCGAGAGACAACCACGGCCCTGTCAAGAGGCTCAATATGATCTCGTTTGGGGTGGGGATGATCTCCGGGGGTCTGGCAGGAGGAGGGTCTGAGGTCGCCGACAGGATGGACCATGTCGCTGAGGCTAAGGCAGTGACGAAGACGGTGCACTCAACCTCCGTAGGGGTCAAGTCAGAAAAAAGGAAGAAGGTTGATATGGACACTTTGATTGTGGGATTTTCAAGAATGGACTTCAAGGGCCTCTTGGCCCCGCATGATGACCCTCTCGTCATCACCACCAGGGTGCACGGGTGCGAAGTGCCGAGGATCCTGGTGGATGGGGGCTCATCCGCAGATGTGATGTTTTGGCCATGCTTCAAAGCCTTGGGCCTCAATCGTGCCAGACTTGTCCCATACCATCATCCGTTGATTGGGTTCAGTGGGGAGAAGGTTCATCCCCTGGGGATATATGAGGCTGATGCCAGGATGGGGGACGAATGGCCGAGATGGCTCACCAAGAGGATCAGTTTCTTTGTGCTGGATGAGCATGTGTTTTCGGCATACAACATCATACTGGGACGTGTGGCCCTTAAGGGGTTTGAGGCTGTGCCGTCTACGGTCCACCAGATGATTAAATTCCCTACCCCATACGGGGTAGGGGAGGTTCAGGGAGACCAGACGACAGCGCGAGAGTGCTACTACAACTCTGCTGAAGAAAGGGAGGCACACAAGAGGGCTATGGCCACTTACAACATTGATACCCTAGACCCCAGGGACGAGACGAAGCTCAAGAAAGGAGAGGCCGCTGAGGAGGTAGAACCCATCATCCTCGATGAGGATGACCCGGGAAAAACCGTCCAAGTTGGCAAGTCTCTGAAGCCCGATATCAAGGAAGACCTCATTAAACTGTTGAGGAGAAGGCGAAGCGTCTTTGCCTGGAGTCATGTAGATATGCCAGGGATTGACCCTGAAATCATGTGCCACAAGCTCAACGTGGTAGAGGGAGTGAAGCCGGTAAAGCAGAAGAGGAGGATTTACTCTAGAGAGAAGTACGAGGTCATCAGGGATGAGGTTAAAAAATTAAAAGACGCTGAATTTATCAGAGAGGTCATCTACCCTGAATGGCTGTCCAATGCAGTCATTGTCCCAAAGGCCAACGGCAAGTGGAGAATGTGCGTGGACTTCACAGACCTCAACAAGCATTATCCCAAAGATAGCTTCCCTCTCCCCCGCATCGACCAGATGGTAGACGCTACTGCAGGCCATGAGCTCATGAGTTTCATGGATGCCTACTCAGGGTATAACCAGATTTTCATGAACCCTGAGGACTCGGAGAGGACCGCCTTCATCACTGACAAGGGGACATACTGCTATAGGGTCATGCCCTTTGGCCTAAAGAATGCAGGGACAACGTACCAGCACCTCATAAACAGAATGTTTGAAGATCAAATTGGGAAGTCTATGGAGGTCTACGTAGACGACATGCTGACTAAGAGTCTGAAGGCAGAGGATCATGTGGCAGACCTGGAGAGGACCTTCAATACGATGGACAAATATCAGATGAAGCTTAACCCGGCCAAATGTGTCTTCGGGGTCGGAGCGGGGAAATTCTTAGGGTTCATTGTCAATCAAAGAGGCATCGAGGCCAATCCTGAAAAGATAAAGGCCCTTATTGAGATGAAGACCCCCAAGTCCATTAAAGACGTTCAGAGGCTCACAGGGAGAGTGGCTGCCTTGAACAGATTTGTGTCAAGGGCTACAGACAGGTGTCTACCATTCTTCAAGATCCTCAGGAAGGCCTTCGAATGGAGTAAAGAGTGTGATGAGTCTTTCAAGGAGCTAAAATCATACTTAGGGTCTCCCTTGCTGCTGTCACGACCCGTGCAGGGTGAACGACTTTACGTGTACCTTGCTGTCTCAGAGTCCGCTATCAGTGCAGCAATCGTAAGAGACGAAGACGGGATACAGAAGCCCGTATATTTCAACAGCAAGGCACTCCAGGGGGCAGAGCAAAGATACCCGAGGATGGAGAAGTTGGCCTATGCCTTTATCCATGCCTCAAGGAAGATGAAACCGTACTTCCAGTCCCATACTATGGTCATCCTTACCGACTCTCCTCTTAGGCAGGTCCTACACAAGCCTGAAAAATCAGGAAGGCTAATGACCTGGGCTATAGAGCTGGGGGAGTTCGACATTGTGTATCAGCCTAAGACAGCCATTAAGGGGCAGGCCTTGGCAGATTTCGTGGCTAAATTTACTTAGGAGAGTGATGTGGCCGAGGGTGAGGGTCTAAGCCAAACAGATACCTAGCAAGGTAGGCTCACCGACCCTCCTGCAGATATAGCTGAGACAAGCACCGCTAGAAGAAAGGTGGCTGAAAATGAAGAGGGAAGATACCTTTTTAGACAAGGGTCACTCATCGAGGGAAATTTCTCGGAGGAACATGCTGTGTGGAGTCTCTTCGTCGACGGGTCCTCTTGCGAAAGCGGGAGCGGAGCTGGATTGATAGTATCAGCACCCGACGGCACAGACATCGAGTATGCCCTGAGGTTCAATTTCAAAGCCTCCAACAATGAGGCTGAGTATGAGGCCTTGATAGTTGGCCTTTCCTTGGCTAAGTCCCTTAGTGTCGGCCAAATTTTGGTTCACAGCGATTCAAGGCTGGTGGTGAATCAGATACTAGGAGCCTATGAGGCCAAAGACGAGAGGATGGCTAGGTATCTTGAGAAGGTAAGGTCATTGCTGAAAAACTTTAAAGAAGTGAAATTCAAGAGGATACCTAAGCTCGATAATGGCCGTGCTAACGCCCTTGCAAGGTTAGCCTCAGCTACTAGGACAGACATAAGGAGGACAGTCCCGGTAGAAATCTTGCTTCGACCAACTATCGAAGACGATGAGGGAACACTTGGCATTTGCATGAATGTTTCTCAAGAACCTTCATGGATGGATCCTCTGATCAGATACATTAAAGGGGGAGAGATGCCAGAAGCAAGCCAAGAGAGGAAGAAGCTGAGATACAGGGCTGCAAAGTTCACTGTCATCAGAGACACGCTGTACAAAAAGGGGTTTCTGCTCCCCTTACTTAGGTGTGTGCATCCCTCAGAAGTCCCTTCCATTTTGCAAGACGTGCATGAAGGGTCGTGCTCAAGCCACATTGGGGGTAGATCCTTGGCAAAGAGGGTGATCACCCAGGGCTACTGGTGGCCGACCTTGGGGAAAGATGCAGCGGCATATGTAAAGAAGTGTGACAAATGCCAGAGATTTGCCACCATCCCTCACCAGCCCCATCAGCCTCTCACCTCCATTGCATCCCCATGGTCGTTCGCAGTGTGGGGGATTGATCTGGTAGGACCCTTACCGAGGGCAGTCAATAACTATCGGTTCCTCATTGTAGCGATTGACTACTTTTCAAAGTGGGTAGAGGCCGAACCGATGGTCACGATTACAGAGCAGAAGACCTTCCAGTTCATCTGGAAAAATGTGATATGCAGATATGGTCTACCCAACACCCTCATCTCGGATAACGGAACCCAGTTCAAGAATGCCTCTCTGCAGAAGTACTGTGAGAGGGTAAGTATCAAATAATTTTTCTCCACCCCAGGCCGACCTCAGGCCAATGGGAAAACCGAAGTTACGAACAGGACAATCCTAGATGGGATTAAGAAGAGGCTTGAGGAGGCAAAAGGAAGATGGGTCGAGGAGTTATATGCAGTGTTGTGGGCGTACAGGACGACAGTAAGGACCTCTACTAGGGAGACCCCATTCATGTTAGCTTATGGATCAGAAGCAGTCATCCCCACCGAAGTCGAGTTTCCCACTCATAGGGTCCAAATGTACGACCCCCAGGGAAATACGGAAGAGAGGAGACTTGACCTGGACTTGATTGAGTAAAGAAGGGAGGATGCTGAGATAAGGCAGGCTTCCTACCAGCAGAGGACCGCAAGGTTTTACAATCAGAGGGTGAAACAGAGGCCTATCGCAGTAGGAGACTTGGTTCTCAAGAAGACTTGGCAGAAACCCAATAAACTTCATCCTAATTGGCACGGCCCCTATAGGGTCACCGACGAAGTTGTCCCTGGGACCTATAGGCTAGAAAACCTAGAGGGGGAACCTTTTTCCAACCCCTGGAATGCGGATCATTTGAAAAAATACTACCAGTAGTGTTGTAAGGTCTTGATAGGCCATAGTTGTAATAAGCATTGTTTCGACAGAACACATGGAAAATTAATGAGAAATATCAGTGTTTCCCTCATCCAGTGGTTATCAGTTCTAGTATGCATGCAAAGAAGTTGAACCCTCGGCTATAATGAGGACCAGTGGAGGGGACGACCCCACCACTGTCCTCAAGAAAGACGAGGGTAGACTTTGTTAAAATCCATTAATTTGGTAAGTTGAACCCTCGGCTATAATGAGGATCCGTGGAGGGGACGACCCCACCACTGTCCTCAAGAAAGACGAGGGTAGACTTTGTTAAAATCCATTAATTTGGTAAGTTGAACCCTCGGCTATAATGAGGACCAGTGGAGGGGAAGACCCCACCACTGTCCTCAAGAAAGACGAGGGTAGACTTTGTTAAAAATCATTAATTTGATTATTTGAACCCTCGGCTATAATGAGGATCAGTGGAGGGGACGACCCCACCACTGTCCTCAAGAAAGACGAGGGAAGACCCCATAAAAATCATTAATTTGATTATTTGAACCCTCGGCTATAATGAGGATCAGTGGAGGGGACGACCCCACCACTGTCCTCAAGAAAGACGAGGGAAGACCCCATAAAAATCATTAATTTGATTATTTGAACCCTCGGCTATAATGAGGATCAGTGGAGGGGACGACCCCACCACTGTCCTCAAAAAAGACGAGGGAGGGGTTAGTAGCATCAACAGAGCAAATCAACAAGGAGCAAACCATAAAAGAGTCAAGTATGGAAGGCAACAATTATGGAAAGGAAGAGACTATGGTATTAATAAAGCATAAAATATCAAGTGTTTTACAAGGCAAATGAACAAAAATACAAAAATGAGGGTATGGGCTACAGACAGCCACCCTAAGGGATGACATCAGAAGGTAGAGCCTCAACATCAACCAGGGGGGTCTCTTCAACAATCACGACCGGCTGATCTTCAGATGTGCCGACCCCCTCAACCTGAACTTGGGACTCCACTTGCGACAGGGCCTCAGCAATCAAGGGATCATCCAGCTGAACCACCTCAAGAAAAGGGCGGATGGATGACACTGAGTCGGCAAACTTTAGGACGACCCACCGACAGGCCGTCCTAATTCCCCTCTCAAGATATTCAAGGCCGAAGCCTTGGAATTCATCAGAGACCTTGTAAGCCTCAACAGCATCAGCCTCGGCTTTCTGGACAGCTGCTTCAAGGTCAGTCTTGTGCTTGGCCTCCATATTGGTCAAGGCCTCGTCCTTGTCCTTGATCAACAAGTCCTTGTCCTTGATCAACAAGTCCTTGGCCTTCATGTCCTCGTCGTGCTGCCTCGTCAGTTGGTCCAAAAGCCTCGCGTGCTCAGCCCTAGCACTCTCTAACTCAGCCTTCGCAGTCGCCAAGTAAGATTGCAGGTCAGTCTCGTGTTGAATGGCCCTCTCAGCTTCGTGAAACTTTTGTTGATTCTCGGCCATCCACTTGGTGGCTGAGGTCAAGGCACAAACAGACTGCAAGAAAAAATGAACAAACATCAAGATGGGCCGAGATAACAATTAGTAAGAATAAAATTAAAAGGTCAAGACCAATACCTGAGCAAGGGAGTGTAGACCATAGTCGTACACTTTGGCAGGGGGCATCTTCGCCAAGAACTCGAAGTCAGAGGCCGACGGTGCAGAGAACATCGAGGCCTTAGCTGCCCTCAAGTTTGCGATCAGCGACGAAGGGTCGGCCCTCAGATGGGCCAGATTTTGAGACCAGAAGGCCCCCATGCTCGAGGAAGAGGTTGCCCCCTCAGAGGCTTCGACCCTTGCCCTCGTCCTAGGATCAGGTCGATGCTCAACAGGAGCCTCAGGCTCCTTCCTTTTGTGACTATCGGCTGTCGGCTCAACAACCGTCGGCCCTGAGGCCCTCGTCTTCTTTGGAGCTTGCTGAGGCTCCTTCCCTTTCTTCTTTGACAAACCAGCGAGTAGGCTTGGAGCAGTCATTTCCCAGAGGTAATCTGACACACCTACAAGACGACCTGAAATGGGTACCATGCATCAAAAAAATACAGAGATAAACAGGAAACACTTCAAAAAAAGTAGAAAATGGAAAACGTGTTGTATAACTCACATAGTTCCGTCAGAGGGCCGACCCTCAGACCAGCTTCTTTGAGGTACCGGGGGGTCATCAAATCTTCGAACTTTGGGATCTCACCTTCTCTCCCTCGTCCCCTCAGATACTCAACAATATCCCTTTCCTCCAGGATAAGTCCGGGGTCTGACCTAGCTTTCATTGAGGGATTAGACCATTTGTTAGGGACCCTCGGACCATCGGCAGAAGGGGACGCCTCGGCGGAGCGCTCCCACGCCCCAGATATGAAGAAGAATCTCTTTTTCCAATCATGATTGGAAGTTTGAGACACGTGGAGAAGTTTCTTCTCAGACCTTCTCGCCCCTAGATGATAATATCTGGGCTGTTTAGATGAAGAGGTGATATTATAGCAGGCCAAGAATACGTCGGACGAGGGCTCATCAGTAAAAGCGTTTTTCCACAAGGAAATGTAACCCAGAATCGTCCTCCAAGAGTTGGGTGGAAGTTGATAGGGGGAGACGCCCAGAGCCGACAGAATATCTACAATGGCAGGGTGGAAGGGAAGTCTGACACCTACCTTGAACATTTGCTCGTAGACTGCAACCTCTCCCTCTTCACCCTCAAAAACCCTCTCAATCTCAGAGGGAACCCTCATAGTTACCCCAGACGGCACTCCGTAAATATGCCTCCATATCAGAAGGTCCCTATCCCTAACGGAGGAGATAAAAGACGAGGCATGGGAGGACCTCGTACTCATCCCCCTACCTCTCATCACCTGCAGGAGGACCCTGAGGGAAAGCCATTTGGAAGGCATTGGGGGATAGGGTTGTCACAGGGATAGCCTCAGAGGGGATCGTACCCTCGGCCTCTCGGGGAGGGCTAAGGTCAGACGTGTCCCTTCTACCAGACGTTCCATCACCACTTGGGGAGGAGGTTCTCTCGTCCATCTCACTTGGTTTGGGAGTGTTTGCCGGACGAGACGACGACCCACTAGACTCAGAGGGTTCAGATGGTCTTATGGTGGCAAGAGGAATGGGAAAGATGGGTCGTACCCAATTAGGGTCGGCCCCTCGTCTCCTCTCTTCCTCTTCCTCTATTCGGCTGATCTCGGCAAAAAGTTTTTCTCTCAAGGGTGGGAATTCAGACACTAAGCTATAAAGCCTCCTAAGCATTAAAGGGAAGACCCTACACTTGGAGAAATTACACTAGACTTGGCCAATTCAACTACAAACACTTGGGGGATTGACCAGGTTTGACTTCTGGATTAAACCAAAGAACTAAAACGTTTTTCGTCAAGAATGTTCAAGAACTAACAACCGGAGAAGACACTGGAAAAGGCAATGGGGGAACTCTAAGAAAGTGCCGACCTACTACCCTAAAAAATACACAGAAATGAAGACAAAGGAAGGCGTAAGGAGAAAAAAGTTACCTAATAAGAAGAGAACAAGAGCGCTGCGAGGCCTGAAGGATTGAAGGCTGTAAATGGCGACTGGTTCTAGAGAGAGAGTAAACTTAGGCGCGAAGAAGAAGAAGCTGTGGAGAGAGAATTTGAAAATCTCTTAAATACCCTTATAATGAGTGGACCCGTTTGCCAAGAAAGGTATAATTAGGGCACAAGGCCCAAAGTACACTGCACAACCGCCCTGCCTTGGAAACTGGAACAACAATGAGTATCTGCACAGGTGTCACTCACCTAACTGATCACACGTGTCTCAATTTCAGTAAATATCCCTCAGCCATCTCAATGACACCTATGGCTAAGGGCTGGGGGGTGATTGATATACCCGTTTATACCCTCAGCCTGGATGAGGATTACCTCCAATACGGACGACCCTACGATGGGCCGACCCTTCAGCAGGCCCCAGCTGGCTACCACCTGGTCCAGACGACCCTACGAGGGGACGATCTACCACTAGGTCCAGACGACCGTACGAGGGGACGACCCTCCACCAGGATCTAGACGACCCTACGAGGGGCCGACCCTACACCGGACTCCAGTCGACCCTACGAGGGGCCGACCCTTCCCCAGGCTCCGGACGACCCTACGAGGGTACGACAGTACGAGGCCAGAATCAAGCCAGACTCACTACTGAAAGAAACTTTGCCCTCGGCCTCGGCTCATAGGCCGAGGGTGACGTTATGACAGCGCGTGGTTTGGGACACGCGTGGAACAATGCGCGTCAGGCTCATATGACACGTGGCAGACCGTTATAACCAAATCACACCCTCACGTGAGGGAATATTATGTTATCATTTGGCATCTACAGGTGTCAATAGGGGATTGGTTAGATCATCATTCACATGCACCATGCTTACATGGGGGGTACACTACACCCCCCAAGACCTATATATACTTGTCACCTACAACCCTACAGGGGATCGATTCATGAACAGTAGCCCTAGCTAAAACTCTGCTTGTACACACACACAGTAGAGAGAGAGAGAGGGTTATGTGCATTGTATCCAAGGCCATTAGTGCCCATACTTAGTGGATCACACACTCACAGTGGATGTAGGCCAATTTGGCTGAACCACTATACATCATTGTCTAATTTCCTCTTATACTCACCCCCTTCTATACACTTATACATCTCTATGGCTGCCATGGCTGCTACTGCTTGAGCTCACTAACACTTATCTGGTGGTGCTAAATCTTAGCATCATCAATCGTCGTCTGGCGACCCGTCCTTATTAGTCTACTGGGCGAGTCTGTCATGCCTCCAGGGACTACATGAAGTGGTTATGGAAGAAGGTAGTGGCCAGGATGCTGGCTGTGGAGACTGTTCAAATGTGATTTGCCATATCTGACACCATGGAGGGGGGCGTTGTGGTCTTCCCCAAGCTAGTCCAGGCTTATCTCTCTATGGAGAATCTGCAATACTCCATTTAGGCGGGGGAGGTTTGGGGAGCTCAGGATGCAGGTGATAATGGTGGTGGCTCTTCTGGCAGCTATGGGTAGGGTTTTGTGAAGATTCTTGTAATAAGTGTGGTTTTTTACTTTTGGGGAATAATTTGGCGGATGATTTTCGGGAGTAGTGGGGCTTGTTATTATCCGGGTTTTTTTGTAGGTGTAGTGTTGGTCAGGGAAGTCGTTTGACTCCTTATGCCGATGTAATCGTAAGAAAATTTTAGATAATGAAATAAGTTTTTGATCATCTAGTAGTGCCTCTTGATGACATTTTGCATTTTGAATTATCTCTACCGATCGCTAAGGCATACATAATCCTTTTGTTCATGTATATTTTAAAAATGAACTATCGTTCTCGGGGATAAGAAAAGAATATCATTTTCTAAAAAAAGGGGGTTCGCACACGTGTGAAGCGAATGAGCTACTTACGTACCTATGAGGGTTTTGAAAGATTTTGAAATTCATTTTTTTTAAATGTTTTTAGAGGATCATGCCCATATAGTTCTGGGTAGGGGAAAAAGAAAAGATTATTTGTTTAAGAATAGAAGGGAGATGAGAAGAGTCATAGCGTGTCGAGATTTCAGACTAGAGGTAGAATTTCTTGAGATGGTCCAGGTTGACTGGATGCGAAATTTTTTCTCCATTGAGGTCGATGAGCATAGCAGCGTCGCCCGACAGGATCTTCTTCACAATGCAGGGGGCCCTCCAATTGGGCTTAAATTTCCATTTGGGCTCCTATATAGGGTCTACTATTTCTTTGAGGGATAAGTCCCCTTCTCAAACACACCGGTCCTTGTCTCTCTTATTGAATGATTGCTCTATAAGGTGATGGTACCCTTGTATATGATAGAGAGCTTTCAATCTCCTTTCGTTTAAGAGGGATAGTTAGTCAAGACGGCTTGGGTTCCAGTCTTCCTCATTGACTGTGCTTTAGAGCATGACATGCAGCGAGGGTATTTTCAGCTCCACGGGGTAAGACTGCCTCCATGCCATAGACTAGAGAGTAATGGGTATCCCCAATAGAGGTTTGAACTGAAGTACGGTAGATCAGAGGGCGTAAGGTATCTTTTCAGCCCAATCATGACAACTCTCGATCATCTTGTTGATGATGGATTTGAGATTCTTATTGGATGCTTCGATTGCTCCATTAGTTTGAGATCGGTATGAGGAGGATTCATTTCTTCGAATCCCATACTCGTCGACCACTTATGTGACCTATGCCTCAAAATATAACCCATTGTCTAATACCAGCTCGTGTGGGACCCCATATCGGCAAATGTTGTTTTTCTTGATGAATTTGGTCATTTTCTTGGCATTTAGAACTGCATATGACTCGGCTTCGACCCATTTACTGAAGTAATCAATAGTGACTAGGATGAACTCATTCCCGTTGGATGCCTTCGGTGTAACTTTACCTATGATGTTGATGTCCCATGTGGAAAATGGCTAGGGAGAAGTCATGTTGTACAATTCACGTGGAAGCAGATGTTATAGGTTGGAGAACTATTGGCATTTAAGATATCTTTGAATGTAGGCTGGGCAGTCCTGAACCATGGCAGTTCAGTAGTATCCCTGTCGAATGATCTTTTTGGCAAGCATACGACCGTTTATGTGGGGTTCGCATTCTCTGTTGTGGATTTTCTGCATCATTTCTTCAATGTCATCCCCTGCAATGGAGTGTAAATGGGTTCCATCGAAGCTTCTCTTAAATAGTGCTTTATCATAGACAATGCACTAGGAGGACAGTATGCGGAGAGTTGCTCGGTCTTTCCTATTGGCTTCTTGGGGATACCTACCGTGTTTAAGGAGGCGCAAAATATCATAGTACCAGTAGTCGGCTATTTGGGGTTCTTCCTCCGTGCAGATCTTGATGTGGTAGCAGTGGGTTGGTTTGTCTTGTTTCTAGACAAGTAATGGGGCCATGGTTATTCCTTCGGTCATATCAATAATGGAGGCTAAGGTGGCAAGGGCATCATCCAGGTTATTATTTACTTAGGGCAGGTAGTGGAAGGTAATTTCATGGAATTGGGAAGCTAGTTCTTCAAAGTGGGCATGGAATGGTAAGAGTTTCTCATCATTGAATTTCCACTTCTTGATTACTTGATTGATAATGAGGGTCGAATCCCCATAGACATCGAGGTATCGAATTCGTTTCTTAAGGGAAACTTTGAGGCATACCATGAACGCCTTGTATTCAGTTATGTCGTTGGTGCAGGGGAAATCCAATTTAATGGAAATGGGAGTGTGGGAGTCATCAGGGGCTATTAGGAGAATTCTAATGACATATCCTTTTTTGCTGTAAGAACCATCAAAAAACATTTACCATCGAAGATCTTCTTAGGAGGTGAAAAGACTGTTCTCGTCTGGGAATTCGGAGATCTAAACATCAGCTTCTTCCATTGGGTGGTTAGTGGATTTCTGTATGACATGTGTCATATCAATCTTGGATAAAATCATCAACCAACTAGCCATTCGGATGGACAGGGCGGGCTTCTCGAGTAGGTACTTAATGGGATCCATTCGGGATACAAATCTGATAGGGAAGGCAAGCATATAGTGCCGTAACTTTTGGGTAATCTAGACAAGAGCAACACATGCTTTTTCCAATGTGGTGTAGTTAACTTCGTAACCGGCCAACTTTTGACTGGTATAGTAGATGGCTTTCTTATTACGAGTTTCTTCAAGGTATTGGGTTATCAAAGCCCTGACTGTAATATCGGTCATGATTAAGTATAAGAGTAAGGCAAGACTAGGCTGCGGTGGCATGAGAGCAGGAGGTCAAGTTAGGTATTGCTTAATTCGATTGAAGTCTTCTTAGCAAGATTTAATCCAAACATTAGTTGAATATTTTTCGGAGGAGTTTGTATATGGGTTCACAGATAGAAGTTAATTGGCTGATGAATCGATTGATGTACTCTAATTTCCCAAGGAATCCTCAGAATTCTTTCTCCGTTCGGGGAGGTGGCGTCTCAATTATGGCTTTCAGCTTAGCAGGATCTACTTTTATCCCTATCTCACTGACCATGAATCCTAAGAGTTTTCCTTTGGTAACGCCAAAGACACATTTTGTGGGTTAAGACGCATTTGGTACTATCGCAATCGTTCAAAGAATTTTCGGAGAGCGAGAACATGACCTTCTCTAGTCTTAGACTTGATAATCATGTCATCTACATAAACCTAGACTTCCTTGTGTATCAGATAATGTAAAATGGTTGTGGCAGGACTTTGGTGGCTAGTCCATGCATTGTTGAGACCAAATGGCATGACAGTATAGCACAAGGTTCCCCAAGGGGTGATTACTGTAGTTTTCTCTTGATGATCAGGGTGCATCTTGATCTCATTATATTTGGCAAACCCGTCAATGAATGAATTGAGAGCGTGTCTGGCAGTGTTGTCCACAATCATACATATATTAGGTAGCAGGTAATCATCCTTGGGAGAAGCTTTGTTCAAATCTCGATAGTCGACACAAATGCAAAACTTTCCTTCTAATTTTAGCATGGGTATGATATTGGTTAGCCATATAGGATATTAAATCACACGAATGAAGCCCACATTTAATTTCTTGACGACTTCTTCTTTAAACTTGAGTGACCATTCAGTACGGATCTTTTGTAGCTTCTGTTTGACTGGTTTACATTCTTGGACTATGCGAAGACATCCATAAATTCTTTCAGTATTTCTTTGAGTTGCATGCACTCATGCTCATCAAGGGTAGCCCATATCCTAATCTCACTCATTTGGCTACTTAAACTGACATTAATAATAACAGTTTCATCTTCATTAACTTGAACGTGGTTATGTTGTTTGTATTAACCTTATTTAGATCATTTAAGAATTGTTCATTTGAAAATTCATCATCATCAAGAGTTTGATTAGAATCAAGACAATTAATATAAGTCATGGTAAGATACTCAAAATCTTCATTTATTTCATTGAGAACCTCATTAAAGGAGGTCTATATTATATTAGAGTGAGAGGAAATAACTACACTGGAAAGGGGATAAACATGAGGGTTAGGTTGAATATTAGCAGGTGGCACCGGCGCAGCATGCCAGTTAAGAAGAGGTGCATCCGCATCTTTGATGAGGTAGGATATATCGAATAATTTAGTCCCAGAGTGGATGACGCAGAGTGCTAGCCCCAGTATCTGCAAGTTTAAAGAATCCTCGGAGTCACTGTTCTAAGAATCGCCGATATCATCTATGGTCTCCTTAGTGAGTGGTTGTACACAGTGTTGGGAACTTTCGACCCCCAGATAACTGTCTTGAAAAAAGATCTCCATTCCTGGTTTCATCTTCTTGTCTAGAGGGTCATACCAAGACTTAGGGAAGCCACAGAATGGGAAATCTTCACCCTCTCTGATGAATCTTCCATTTAGGGAATCACCTGAAATTGTTCTAGAACATTTTAACTTTCTCTTGAGTCGAGGCTGACGGATCAATCTGAGTCCTTCTTCTGATGATTGATATCCCAAAACACATGGAGGAAAGGCCTCCTTCAATACAATAGGTTCAGTTATCCCTTATTGTCTTTTCCCTATCCCTAGTCCTGGCATGAAGTGCATGTTTTTAAACATTTGGATTAGATTGATGTTTCCATGAGGGCCATATTCTGGACAAACCCTGCCTTTGAAGTCGCCCCCTGCTCGGAGTAGGAGTGGTTCGACCTGGAAGCCTGATAGTAGAATATCGTTCACCCCGTGTTGTATCTTGAGTACCATATTACTAGTGCTTGCATTCTCGGTGTTGTCACTATCTCCCAAAATGGTGATAACTTGTCTATTAGAAAATAACTTAAATTTCTAATGCAAGGAATAAGACACCCCTTTGATGTTATGGAGTCACGATTGTCCGAGCATCAGATTGAAATAGGCTGGGATGTCAATGACTTGGAATTCAACAATAGGATTTATAAGGCCAACCCCTATTGTAAGCTTGATAGATCCCATTACTTCTCAGCGGGTGTTGTTGTAGGCACATACAACAACAAAGGTTAGAGCAAGGTTGCTGACTTTTAATCCCAGGCAATTGAGGGTTCTTCAAGGGTAAACATTCAGAGATGATCCATTATCGAAGAGTGAGAGGGGATAATTTTTCCCATGACTTCAATAGAGATATTGAGATCATGATTGTGGTTGGGATGAGTTTTAGGGATTTCTTCTTTGGAGAAGGAGAGAATTCGAGTAAAGGTCAAGGATCCAACTAGATTCACTACTTCTTCTGGTGTGTTTGAGGGAGGAACTGTGGGTCCTGTGAGTATCTTGATTACGGCATTTTGGTGAAGTTGGGAAGACATGAAAAGTCCCCATAGGGTGATGTTATCTTAGGTCTTCTTCAGCTGATCAAGAACCCTGCTTTCTTCAACAGTCATTTCTGGCATAGGGAGGTTCTCAACACCTTTCCCGTTATCTCTTGTTGATGGTTTTAAGTTTGGATTGTTGTAATGTCTCCCCGACCTGGTCATGTGGTTCACGAAAGAGGGGAAAAATAGAAATCCTATTTCTTCATCGATATCGGGTAACCCAGCTACTTGCTTAATCTCTTCTAGCAGCTCCTCGAATGATATCACTCCGTATAGGTTGGCTATCAGACTAGTCTTTCCTGAATCTGTCGCTTCATCTGAGTCTTTAGAATAATTTCCCCATCCGGTGGCAATGATATTGTCTTTCCATGCAAAGTAAATACACTCTACAACTTTTATGTCTTCTTCGTATAATTCATCCCATTCGATAGAGAAATGTAAGACTGAGGGGACCAGGTGCCCTTATAATCTTAAAGCGTCAAGAAGCTCGAATATGCTACAAATATCACCAGTTCGTCGAAACAAATCTTCCATGATCTGGACTAAGTCATTTAGACTAAATTCATCGGCTCGCACTACCCAGTTGTCTGACTCTCGGGTCCATTTGCGAGATTCTAAGAATAACCCACTAAATCTCTGACAATCTATGGTCATTAGGGAGGGAAATTTTAACCCGAACTCTAGGGGTTGGTTCAGTACTTTTGATAATTCCATAAATTACCCCCAGATTGAGTACGAATAACGATTTATGATCTGGTGAGGAGTGATAAGGTTTGATCTATAAGGTTGGTAGGGTGTAAGAGGAAATGAGAGCATGTTTGGAGAGTATATAAGTATGACTGGTGATTTACTTGGCATGATTTGGGTATATGGGTCAGGTTTTGAGTCTTCTTATAGGAAGATGGCATTTGGATGATTTGGGAGTGGATTATGGTTAGTGTTTTGTTTAGGATTAGCTATTGGAGCGATGATACCCTGGTCAATCAGGCTTTGGATTTTATTTTCGAGATAGGAACATTGGTTGGTGGTATGGCCAACAGTTTGGTGATAGTCACAATGGGCATTGGGTTTGAAATTTTTCAGAAGTGGATTTGGTAACGAGTGGCGGTCCAAGGGTTTGATCAAGTTTCGGTTTAAGAGATCCTGGTAGACTTTGGAGAGAGGAGTGTGAAGCTCGGTATATTCCTTTTGGATTGGGTTTGAACGACTTTCTGGTGCCCATAAAGTGGTAGGATGAGAGATGTTATTGATAGTAGAAACTGAGGTACTAGCAGGTTTTTCAAACTTTCTAGGAGCAAACTTTCCAGAGATTTTCTTCAGTTAAACTTTCGTCTTGGCAAGACCTTCTTCGATTTCTACTCATGCTTCTCGAAGGGCTCGAAAGTCAGGGTAATACTTTCCTCCCATTATTGCTCGAACATGAGGTAGGAAGTCCTTATTCACAATACTGACTTGTTCTTCTTCGAAAGGGTGATTGGTCATGGTAGCTGCTTTGTCTCTTCATCTTTCTATGAAGTTACTGACTGATTCCCCAGGGTTTTATTTAAGTAACTCTAAGTCACGACGATTACCCTCTAGCTCCTCGTTGTAATTGTACTGTGACATGAACTCATGGTAAACGTCTTCCAAACTGTGGATTATGTATTCTTAAAGGGATATGAACTAACAGAGGGCACTATCTTTCAAAGTCTGCTGGAATATCTGAGCCATTATTTCTTTGGAAGCCCCTAGGAGAGTCATGGCTCGGTGATAGCCATAGAGATGAATGATCGGGGGTCCACTGCCTCCAAGCTTCTCGATATTAGGCATATTGAATTTTTCTAGTAACCTGGCTTTAGGATAGGGAGACATGTGGGTGTAGTTCTTGTAGTTCCCAGAGATCTGAACTTGGTCGAATTTCTTAGTTAGAATATTGAGGTCTTCCTTGAACTTGTTCAGTTCTTCCTCTTTTGGATCAACAGTTAAGGGTAAATTAACCCCAGTTTAAGTAAGGTTTGGCATAGGAAGTTGGGATGGTGGTGGACCATTAACAGGAGGAGCACGTGGAGCATGATGGTATTCTTCAGGAACCCGCATAGGTTTGGGTACAGGTGGACCCATGGCGCGAGGGAAAATGACCTCAGGATCTTCGGAGATAGGAAATCAGTTTCTTTACATCTCATGAACCTCGTATTGAAGGTTGTAAGTCTTGGCAGTGAGCTGAGCCAGAATCGTCAATAAATCCAGCTGTACATTCGGCACTTGATCCGTTTTCTCCATGGAAGTTGATCGAACTTGGAGTAAGTAAGGGTACTGACAGAACTTTAGGTTGGTTCAACTGAAGACCGAATCCAATAGGGAGCTAGGACAAGGGTATGTAATTGACCTGAGAATGAGAAAATTTGGATTTTATTTTTGGAAAAGGAAATTTGTTTTTTTTTTGGAAAAGGGGGGGAATATTTTTTATAGTTTGGAAAAGATGAGGACGAAAATGTTTTTGATAAAAGAGGAAAAATGTTTTGGTACACTTTTGGAAAGAGAGAGGAAAAGATAAGAGGTAGGTCTCAGCATGATTATTATGCTTATTAGGTTCTCACTTGTATTAAGTTTACCTAAATGCAAAATGAACTGTCGAACAAGACTCGAGCCTGGAAAAATTGGGTTTGCAGCATATGTAAAGCTATGGTTGGACTTGTAACTAGGATCACGGTCGAGGTCCCATTTTAAAAATTATGCAAAAATTTAGGCGGCGGGCCAACTCAAAATTTTGATAGAGTTTCACGTTAAAACCGACAATCTAACGTGTGTGTCCTAGGCTTGACACCTATATGCGGGTATCTTGTTGGTTTGGGTTAATTGGAAAGGGTTCCTCCCTTGGCGTGACTTCCACGATATACGTCTTGCTTTTGAGGGAAATTGGTATGTGTGGACAAGCCATTTGATATACCTGAGTGTACGTGAATTGTCTCATTACTCGATGGGGATGGTACACATGAGATCGAGTTCGATATACTCGATGTACGTGAATGAGTTCCCTGCGATATACCTCCCGTCATGACTTAGGTCAATCCGTATGATGTGGGGGAACCATTTGATATACGTCGAAGTTACTTGGCCAATGGAAGGTAAGAGTCGTATTGCTTAGGCTAACTGCACTCTGCCGGACCAGCGCCCATCACGAAGTGACTCTCCAGTTACGGGACAAAATTTGGGTCAATAACAATTCTCTTTGGTGATGTCGTGTGAATCATGCATGATTATCTTATTAGTATCTTATGGAGCGAGTATCTTTTCTTGATTATGCCAAACATGGAGCAAGGTACAAGTACCACTAGTAAAGTTATACCAAACATGGATTATTGATGTGTGAGTGATGTGTAACTATCCAAAAGTGAGTGTGTGATAAGTGAGCATGGATATATACAAGTGGAGGTGTGTGTTGGTGACACCTAATCAAGGATTTCTAAGTGATGTGTGTAACATGTGGATACACGTGGTCCTAGGTGCATGTGGTGTGAAGTGTGCAAGGAGAGTTCTTTACATGTGTGTGAATAGTAGCATGAGCATGAGGTATACATGAATGATAAAGGGGCACATGAGAATAGGGGAACATATAAGAAAATAAAACACCCATGTAAATAGAGTCTAGCCCTCTTAAACATAGTCCCCATTAAAGTTGCCACTGTGGTCATCTCGGGCGGCACGCGGTGTTCGTTCTGGGGGAAGGGGGAGGATCCATGGAGAAAGAACTGTGCCGCGATCTCATACCCCTCTCTTCGAAAGGTGCTTCAGTCGTCGTCAGTATGGGGTGAATGTATAGAGATGGAGTCGCCAGCCTATTTTTCACAAAACAGGCAAAAGAACATGTTGCCACTTTGAGAGAGCAGCATCAAGGACAAACTGATGCATACGAAACCAATAGATCAGAGGTCCGGGGGCTAAGTTACGGCATGTGAAGGTGTTAGGCACCCATCCCGCCCTTTCGGTCGCTCATGGACAAATGTTAATATTTTCCTTTACCCCCGTGAAGTTTGTGTATGTGTTTATATAATGGAGATTTGAATCGTTCGACCCATACCATGGAAAAGGTAGGGTGAGGTCATCCACATGAATATTCCCAAAATGATAATAAATGCGGAAGATAGAATGTGAGCGTTCATCACGATATTAATCATTATTGGGAAACGATAATATGTGTGGGATCAAATGCGAACAAGAATATTATATGTATATGTATGATAATTACGAAAATGAGGGACTTTGAGAAATTTCAAAAATAAGAGAGATTGGAAAATTGGACTCGAGTCTTGGATTTTAATCTGGGATGCCTACATAGCCTACAAAGACATCAAAGTCCACGTAGTTCGAATATAGAGTAAGGGTGGGGTTTATCACATAGATTCAAATGGAATTTTATTATGTGTGTACATGTAGAAAATGTGTTTTTGGTTTTGGAAAATGTGTGATGGACAATTCCGTTCGAAATTCACGGGTGTAACGCACTTTTATTTGTTTTTGGGTTTTTATGGAAAATAAAGTATGTTCAATAAACTAATAAAAGCGTAGATGTTAATATGTATGAACTAAAGTGAAACTAGATTATGACTCTAATGTAGATTACGCAAAAACAATAGATTTAAAAGAGGAGGAGAATGAAATGGACCTTCCTTGGAGCTTGAGATTGGATCTTGGATAAATTACTTTCAATGTTTATGGATGTTGATGAGAGAGAAGGATATTTTCCAACTTGGGTGTGAAGAGGATGGGTATTTAGGCTTGAATGGAATTTCTCATATGGAACTTCATGGACTTCGAGCGAATCTTACTGAGATTACTGATGCTGATGTGTTTATTCTGTGTTAGGAATGAGGTTATGGCCCTTAATTATAGGGAAAAGGGGTGTGTTGATCGGCCTACCCTAGGGGGTGCCTATCGGTAGGTCACCCTTGACACTGTGGTGATAGGCAGGGTTCAGGACCTGCCAATTGGCAGTCTCGTGCAAAATTTTTTGGAAAAATGACTGTAGCACACAAACTTTTAATCTGGATTGCACATGGGACATACCATTAGAAAGGTATTTCAGAGGCCTTCGATATTACTTTGGATCGCTCCCGAGCTCGGGAGTTGACTTTGGGTCAAATGTGGCTCGAAAGCGCACATCGGTCCTTTAGACAGGAGATCGTGGACACAAATGGATCGTTCTTTCGTATGGTAAGTCAGAATCGTGCACGGAGTGGACCGTTGGAAAGTTTAGGAGATTTACTTCTACATTCCAAAGAGTTTTGCTCGGTTTGAAGCTGGGGCCCGGAAGCCCCCGGTGACCTCTCAGAGTAAAATAGATCATTCGTCTGTATCGTAGGTCAGAATTTTTCATGGGGCGGATTGTTAGAAAGGGTATTCAGTTATCTTTCGAGATTCATTCAGTCTCATTCGAGCTGAAGAGATGACTTTCATCAAACGAAGTTTGAGAGCGCTCGGTGGCATCCGAATCGATTTTTAGGGGAAAACTGATCATTCGTTCGAATGGTTATGCTGTTTCATGCATGGGGAGGACCATTATAAAGGGGTTTCAGTGCCCTTTGAAGATTCAAATATCTTTCTCTCTGACGATGAAGTTGATTGGGGTCAATTTGGGGCTCGGGAGCTCCTGATGGCCTCAGAATCAGTTTCGATAGTGAAATTATTCGCTGGTCTGAATCATTATACCGATTTGCACACGGGGCGCCCCGTTGGAAAGGGTATTCGGATCCCTTCAAATATCTTTCACTCTGAAGAAAGAGTTAACCCGAGTCAAATGGGACCCTGGGGCACCCGATGGTCTCTAGATCGGTACTCGAAGTGTAACCTAGGTTTATGGTGAAAGGGGGAAGTGCTAGGAGTCTAAGGAGAGACTTCAGGGGTGCTAGAATGTGGTGTATAAACATGAATTAAATTATATATATGTATATATATAAGGTAGTTACATGTGCACATAGATATAATGTGTTAGAGTCTCGTTTCTGCCATTCAATTCTATACTACATATTGTATTTTTTCACTGGGCATTCGGCTCACTCCCTTGTCTTTGTAACGGCAAGTTGGGTGCAGTTTCATATTTTAAGAGTGTTATATAGGTAAGTGTTCTATTTTTATTTTTACGTTAGTAGCTCTGTATGATTGGATTTCGAGGAGGTATCATGGGTCCCTCATTTAGTTGATTTAAATTAGAATCACATGCTAAACAAGTGCAAGGTTAATTGAATAAAATCACACTACCAACATTACATTAGTTCTTCCATTGCACTTCACACCTAATGATAAGGTAGGACCGAGTTAGCCACGAGTAACCCATAAATTTGGGCCAAGACGTTACAAATAGTATCAGAGCTCTAGGTTCAAGGTTCCTTTTAGGAGTGACGTGGTGAGGTTGGTAGTGGATCTTTCGATGTCGGTGTTGGTTGTGGATCGAGTACGCTAGATTAGTGATGGTTTCAGTTCGTGTTCGCGACGGTAGAGTCAAAGAGATTAGCATGACGGGTAATTCATTACCAAGTGACATATGACTAATTTTTTGTTATTAATCGCTCATGCGCTTCTGATTTAGATATTTTAAGTAATTTGCATGTGTCGGTGCGAGCCAATAGTGGCGACACGGGAGTTTTTAGTGTGAGGTGCTTGTGTGTCAAACCTTTATGATGAGAGAGGCCAATTAAGATGATAATAATGGTAGATAACTTCTATTGAATTAGAAACATGAATTTTGTAAAGCCAACTGGGGAGATTAGGTGACTAAAGTGTCATGCTTAAGCAATATTGATTTGTGATAAGGATTCATTAAGTTCGAGGTGCAGTACTTAAGGGTAGTTAATGCTAATGATATTATTTGGATAACTTGATCCTTTGGGTAGTGTCATAATGGCTTAGTAATTATCATCTTATATATGTACCTCATAAGCCGTGATTAGAGTTATGGGCCATTTACGATAAACATGTCCCGTGTGTAACAATGATGGTTAAGGTGACTTAGGAGTGAACTTTATATATTCTCCACGATATGGTTTTAGAAAATATGATGAAATTTTGAGGAATAGTATCCCTAGTGATGTCGGTGATGTAGACCTAGAGGCTTATAGTTCGTACATGATGTCCTGTATCCTGGAAAAATCCTTAGTAGTGTCAGTCTGGCGTTTGATGCATGGTGTACGACACCAACCATGTGGGAGAAGGTCTTCGAACCCTTAATGGATCTTGAGAAAAGAGTAATAGGTTCGACCTATGTCGATGTTTCGGAAAAAAAAGGGAAATGGTTTAATTTTTGTGATGCCTTGGGGTATTCAAATGTTAAAGTGCGCCATGCATAGAGGCCTGTAGACTAGTGTCTTTATGAGAGCTTGATAGTCATGATATGGATATTGAGAAATTTATTGAGCATAACTACTATGAGAGGATCATAGGTGATCACATGTCATCAGGTATTCAATGACATTATGTTGTGATATGATTGGTGTTAAGTTCAATGTTATGGAGTACAAGTGTCGTAATGATGTCAGTATTGAGGGTCATATGGTAATCTTAGGTTGTTGGTCGAGGTTTAAAAGAGTCGAATAGTCTACATGTCGAGTGTTGTCATTCGAACTGGCACAGATGGGTGATGTAACTTTCTAGCATAAATTAGAAGCTTTTGTCCTAAGTGGGCATGATGCTCGGGTGTCATGGAATGACTAGTGTCGGCGGTGTAACATTTGATTTTGAGGAGTACTAGGAAATGCATTCGGGATATAGACTGATGATGTCATATTAGAGACTTGTAAATGGCACCCCGGGAGGGATATCGAAGCACAATTAGGATATGGCATGTGTCAACATCATAAGTTAGACGATCCTTAAAAATATAGGGACTAGTTATTCACAAATCTCTCCAAACCGATATGGGTTAAGAGAGGTAGCCATGTGTGGTACTTACTACCCTTGGAATGTTGATGGCGACTGGTATGGCCGTCACGTGAGTTTAGTTTATGTAAAACCTAAAAATAATATCAGTGATGAACTTTTGTAGTTAGATATTATAATAAGGCGAATTTTATTCCACAGTTGTTATAGACCATATTTTTGCCATGTTATGGTACAACACGATTGGCCCAGTAGAGTGTGTTTGGACCTAGCATGGTCAATGCGACTTGATAACTGGGTGCGCCCATATATGAGGTATGCTTTCTATTACACAAAGTTTAATGTATGGGAGACTGCATTTTTGGCCGCATAATTTGGTCATAGTGTTCATTCGCCTTAGAATTAACAATCTTATGATTGGCCGGTCTGACGGTAAGTGAATCTGGCTATAAAAAGCAAGATGATGACTTGAGGACATTATATAGTGGTAGAACTCGAAGAAACTTAGAAGACAATGGGCTTAGGAGAGGAGGGAATGACCAACCCTTGTTTGTCAAACATTTTGACAACAACATTACTATTTCTCAAGTTTATGTTGACGATATCATTTTTGGCTCCACCTCCCCTTTAGAAGTTAATACCTTCTCTGACATTATGCACAAAGAATTTCAAATGTCATTTATGGGGGAGTTACAATTCTTCTTAGGACTCCAAGTTAAAGAGAAATCATAATGATTATATCTATCACAATCTAAATATGCTTTAGAGATTATTAAGAAGTTTGGCCTAGAAACAGCTAAAGAATCTAGGACTCCTATGAGTACCACTGTCGAACTTTTTAAAGATGAGAATGGAAAATCTATTGATACCACCTTGTACCGTAGTATGATAATACGCTTACTTTATCTTACTGCCTCCCGTCCTGACATCATGTACTATGTCTGCGTGTGTTCCCGATATCAAAATAATCCTAAAGAGAGTCACCTATTGTGCGCTAAAAGAATTATCAAATACATCAAAGTCATTCTAAATTTAGCACTTTGGTACACTAAAGACACTTATAGTACTATAATAGGTTACACTGATGCTGATTGGGCTGGGTGTATCGATGATAATAAGAGTACTTCAGGAGCGTGTTACTACATTGGTAATAATTTGGTAAGATGGAGTAGTAAGAAACAAAACTGCACTTCCTTGTCTACTTCCGAATCTGAATATACTACAGCAGGAAGCTATTGTGCTCAATTACTTTGGCTAAAACAAATGCTGAAGGATTACGGTATCACTGAAGATAAGTTAAATCTCTATTGTGACCATCAAAGCGCGATTAATATTTCTAAAAATCCTGTTCAACACTCTCGTACCAAGCATATTAAAATAATAGATCAATTCATACGCGATTTAGTTGAATCTAAGGAGTTAGAAATAAATTACCTTCCTACTGAATTGCAATTAACTGACCTATTTACCAAACCTTTAGACTTTTTTCGATTTGAATCGTTTCGCAGTTCTATTGGGATGTCATGGCAAAACATTGAATTATTATCTTTTCTAGTTTTTCTTTACCCTTTGTCCATTTGAAAAAAATAGGGGAGAAATTTGAGTCCTCTTGACATTTTTGCTATATTCTCAACTAAAAAGCCTGATCTTAGTTATCTTATTTTCAGGAATCAGTATCGTCAGTTACAACAGAATTTTGTTAGGGACTGGTTTCTATCTAATTGAGTTATGTAATTTTTTTCTTTCTATGATATTGGATAGATAGAATTTTTTTTATAAGAATAGGATTTTCTGATTTCTTTTATATCCCTACGAGTCCTCATTGACTCAAAGAAGATTTTGTCTCATATTTCCAAAGGGGGAGATTGAAGCACCCTATATCTTTGACTCACTTAAGTCTATATTATATAGGTGCCCATCTAGCTTGGTAATTGTGAGAAAATTTGAGTCTAACCCTCGTTTTCCAAAGAACCTCAGACTTTACATTTGATTCCTCTATAAGTTCCTAAAGGTACTATACAAACACCTCACACTAGGACTGCATACATACATTATGTCATGCTATATTTAGTTGTGTCTGAGTTAAATCCCTCAAAATTAATTTTCTACTATTTTGGGGATGTGTTAAAATAATTTCTAAGATTTTTTAAATGATTTTTAGAAATTAATTTTGGTTATATATAAACCTTAGGGGCTGTTGTGCAATTTCTATTTATGGCTTAAAGTTCGCTTGGGTAGAAACCGAAGGCGCTAGAGACTTCAGGGGTTGGGATTTAATTATTTTGATACGCGTTTTATACGGTGTATTGTTCCAACACCTGTTGCTATCTCGTTGGTTGCTTATGTGTTTCTTCCCCCTCATAGACTTGTGTTTCTTTGAGAAACCTTGGATCATTGTTATCAATGATCTGCATGTGTTTAGACGTAATCCAAGTGAATCCCTTTTTTACCAATCAGCGTTGGCTATTTACACCTCTTTATATTAGCCATTAGATTAATAGTCATCTGGTCAAATCTAATCCCAACCATTGGATTGCCTCTGAGTTTCTCAATCCTTCCTCGCACACTATATAAACTACCCAAGTCTTAGCCATTTGATACTTTTGCCTTAGTCCAAACCTCAGAGATAATAAAAGTTGGAGAGAGAGAGAGAAAAAGAGTTAGAGAGAGAGAGAGAGAGAATAAGAGTTAGAGAGAGAAATAAAACCCTAAGCCTAACTCTGTCCAAATCTCACTAGAAAACCCTTTTCTGAGAGTAAATAGTTAGAGATTTGAGAAGTTTATCCTCTATAGTTCCTTATCTCTTTCCCAACTTAATCACGTTGGTTAAATCTCTATTTCTTTTCATAGAATCTAGAGATTAAGACTCAGTGATACAGTTCACTTAGATAGATCTTCGTCTAGATTTCTCATTTCGAGAAATCTTGTTTTTGTTGGTTATTTTCAAACTGTTATGTTTATTTCAAACCCTAAACTAACAAAATCTTTTTTAAATTCAATTTACTCAAATATTCAGACTTAGATCTAGTTGAGATCCTGATTGGGGATTTCACTTTCAAATATTTCACTTTTTGTAAAATAAGTACATATTTTCAAATAAAGAAAGTACATAGGATCTTGGCTAGTTTTTATAGCAAGATTCCCTCTTGATCTGTGGATATTTTAAAGATCCAAAGTCTGATTAGGTGGATTAGATTGATTTTGGAAATCTTGAATGTTTAGTGATCTGTTTGTAATTTGTTACTCATTATGTCTATACTTAAGTGTGTGTGAATTGCATGCATGTGAGTTGGAGCACATCACCACATACACCTTCACACTGAAAAGTGTTGGTATTAAGATAATAGACTTTAGAGTTGAAGTAAAGCTAAAAGGAGTAAAGTTGTGAAGATGGGCACTTAGTTTAGGTTTGATTGTGTGTCTTGATTGTAATATAGCTTGTAATATGTTACTCATTTTTTGTGGACTTTGATATGCCCAAAGTGTACCGTACAATACAGAGATCTCAACCTCGGCCTTATGATAGCCGAGGTAATAGAAGTCCAAGAAAACCCATCAGCAACATCGTCCTACAGAGGTCAGTTGTAGTCGATGCCTCACGACTATGGACCTCATCTCGTATTGGAATAAGCCGAGATCATCCAGAACCTTGGAGTATAATTCTTATCAATTATTCCATAGACGACCTCGCAGTTGATATGGAAGCTTGCAGAAGACCGTCCCAAATCTGTGGCAGAGCTATTGTCAACTGCAAGAAAGGTTATGAACGCTGAAGAGGCTATGGCCGCGAAGTATGAGGACGAGAATGGAGGTGGCAACAGAAAGTTCCAAAGAAAGAAAGATGGAAAAAAGAGGTCATCCGATGATAAGTTTGAACGCTATACTCCTATAACTGTGAGCTGTGAACACATCCTCAATGAGATCAAGAATGATCGATCTCTGAGATGGCCGGAGGAGCTAAAGGCTCCTCCGCATAAGAGGAACAAGAACTTGTGGTTTGATTTCTACCAAGATCATGGCCACGTGACAGACAAGTGCGTTACCTTAAATAATGAGATCGAGAAGATATTAAAATTCAAAAATATGAGGAAGTACGTCGATGGTAAGGCCCCTAAGAGGGGAAGAGATGACCCTAAAAAGAAAAAAAATTGACAGATGTCGAGATGATACCCTGGCAAAAAGAGATGATGACTCAGATGGGGATGATGAAGATGACCTAGACCTCCCACCAAAAGATGACAACACCCCGGTGAAGAGGGTTGGAATGATCTCCTTTGGTGTTAACACCATTTGTGGAGGACTTACTGGAGGGGGCTCTGAAGTAGCTGATAAAAAAGGTCATGTGACAGAGGCCAATTCAGTGACCAAAGTAGAGGTTGTGAATCTGGCATCTTCAGAAACCAAGCAGAAGATAAAGAAGGTGGATATGGACACTCTTATAGTCAGGTTCTCCCGACTCGACTTTAAAGGTATCTTAGCTCCGTATGATGAACCTCTGGTGATTACAATAAGAGTGCATGGATGTAAGGTACAGAGAATCCTCGTAGATGGTGGAAGTTCAGTATACGTGATGTTCTGGCCCTGTTTTAAGAGCCTTGGCCTCAGTAGAGCTAAGCTGGTACCATATCATCATCAGTTAATGGGCTTCAGCGGTGAAAAGTTCCATTCGTTGGGCATGTATGAGATGGACGTGCGAATAGAAGACTAGTGATCTAAGAGGTTGACCCGAAAGATCAATTTCTTCATTACGGATGAAAATGTCTTCTCGGCCCATAACCTCATCATAGGAAGACTAGCCCATAAGGATTTTGAGGCCGTTCCATCTACGGTCCACCAAATGCTAAAATTCTTGACCCCCTATGGGGTAGGGGAAGTGCAGGGTGACCAGACCATAGCACGAGAATGTTACTTTAACTCATCTGAAGAAAGAGAGGCCCATAAGAGGGCCACAACCACATATAACATTGATACACTTGACCATAGAAATGAAACGAAGTTGAAGAAAGGAGAGGCTGCGAAAGAGGTAGAATCCATCGTCCTCAATGAGGACGAACCGAAAAAAATCATCCAAATCGGCAAGAACTTAAAAGCAGAGATCAAGGAAGAGCTGATGAAATTCTTAAAGAAGAGGCAGCGTATCTTCGCTTGGAGCCAAGCAGACATGCCTGGCATCGACCCAGAGGTTATGTGCCACAAACTCAACGTGGCAGAAGGTGCTAAACAATTCAAATAAAGACAAAGAGTTTACTCTAGGGACAAGTACGATGTCATCAGAGAAGAGGTCAGAAAGTTGGAAGAGGCAAAATTTATCAGAGAGGTTATATACCCAGAATGGTTGTCAAATGCCGTCATTGTGCCCGAAGCTAATGGAAAATAGAGGATGTTCGTAGATCTCACCGACCTAAACAAATCTTTCCCAAAAGACAGTTATCCCTTTCCTCGAATTGATCAGATGGTAGATTCCATGGTAGGGCATGAGCTCATGAGCTTCATAGACGCGTATTCATGCTATAATTAGATCTTTATGGATGCTGAAGATTCAGAGAAGACAGCCTTCATCACCGATAAGGGGACCTATTGCTATAGGGTTATGCCCTTCGACTTGAAAAATGCAGGGGCCAAAAATCCACATCTTGTAAATAAGATGTTTGAAGATCAAATTGGAAAGACTATGGAGGTATATGTACACGATATGTTGATGAAGATCTTGAAGGCCTGCACTCACATGGCAGACCTAGAGAGGACCTTCGATACTATGGACTTGTACGGAATAAAACTCAATCTCGCGAAGTGTATCTTTGGAGTAGGAGCTTGAAAATTTCTTAGATTCATTATCAATCAGAGGGGAATTGAGGCAAACCCTAAAAGGATCAAGGCTTTACTTGATATGAAGACTCCAAGAAGTATCAAAGACATTTAAAGGCTCATTGGAAGAGTAGCTGCATTCAACAGATTTGTTTCCAGAGCCACGGACAAGTGTCTTCCATTTTTTAAAGTTCTTAGAAAGGCCTTTGAATGGGACGAAGAGTGTGACAAGGCCTTTAAGCAGCTCAAATCCTACCTCGGATCCCCCCATTCTTTTCTCGAACCATCATGGGAGAGAAGTTGGATGTTTATCTAGCAGTCTCAGAATCAACAATAAGTGCAGCCATAGTACGGGAAGACGTTAGGGTCCAAAGGCCTGTATACTTTAATAGTAAGGCCCTTCAAGGGTCTGAACAGAACTACCCCCGGATGGAGAAGTTGTCCTACACTTTGATACATGCTTCCAGGAAGATGAAACCCTACTTCCAGGCCCATTTTATGGTCATCCTCACTAATTCCCCATTAAGGCAAGTCCTCCACAAGCTTGAGAAGTCAGGCAGATTAATGACATAGGCCATCCAGTTGGGAGAGTATAACCTTATTTATCAACCCAGGGTGGCCATTAAAGGGAAGGCACTTGCAGATTTTGTTGCTGAGTTCACATGGGAAGAGGCTCAGGTTGAGAACAATCCAGTGATCGTAGAGGAATCAAATAGTAACGTCTTTCGAAACTCGAAAGAGGTTGTTTCCAACAGAACCAGAAATGGAATAGCTGAGAATGAGGACGACAGGTACCTCTTCAAGCAAGGAACCATGTCAAAGGGGAGCTTCTCTTCGAATGAAGACGTTTGGAATCTCTTCATTGATGGGTCTTCTTATGAAAGTTGAAGCGGTGCAAGGCTGATACTCTCAGTTTCGGACGATACCAATGTTGAATATGCACTAAGGTTAAACTTCAAGGCATCAAACAACGAGTCAGAATATGAGGCCATGATAGCAAGCCTCTCCTTGGCAAAGACCCTTAGGGTTGATCGACTCCTACTTTACAGTGACTCGAGGTTAGTTGTCAACCAAGTGTTTGGAGTTTATGAGGCCAAGGATGAAAGGATGGCCAAATACCTGAAGAGGGTAAGAATGATGCTAGAAGGTTTTGAAGAGGTAAAGATGAAGAGGGTACCTCGACAAAACAACAGCCACGCAGATGCACTGGCAAGGTTGGCCTCAGCAATAAGGACAAACATCAAAAGGATAGTACCAGTCGAGATCCTACTCAAACCGACCATTGAGGAAGAAGGGATTGCCAGCTCTTGCCTCAACTTGAACCTAGGGGGTTCATGGATGGACTTCCTCATTAGATATATTAGAGAGGGAGAGCTGCCAGAATCAAAGCTAGAGAGGAGAAAACTGAGGTATAGAGCTGCAAAGTTCTCAATAATAGGAGATGTCCTATATAAGAAAGGATTTATGTTACCTCTCCTCAGACGCGTTCATCCCACAGAGGTCCCCCACGTCCTACAGGAGGTACACGAGGGGTCTTGCTCTAGTCACATAGGATGAAGACCTTTGGCCAAGAAGATTATCACACAAGGATACTGGTGGACGACCTTGGCCAAGGATGCTGCCGCTTATGTGAAGAGGTGTGATAAATGCTAAAGATTCTCCACTATCCCCCATCAACCTCATCAACCTATGACGTCAATCAGTTCCCTTGGCCATTCATAGTATGGGGGATTGACTTGGTGGGTCCCTTGTCAAGGGCTACGAATAATTATCGATTGACTATTTCTCCAAGTGGGTGGAGGCTGAGCCTATAATCTTGATTACAGAGAAGAAGACCTTCCAATTTATTTGGAAGATCATCATATGCATACATGGCCTCCCTAACACCCTCATCTTGGACAACGAAACTCAGTTAAAATAAATTCCTTGGAGAAGTACTGCGAGAGAGTAGGGATTAAGAAAATTTTCTCTTCCCCTGGCCGACCTTAAGCAAACGGTCAGACCGAAGTCACGACAAGAACAATCCTCGATGGGATTAAGAAGAGGTTAGAAGAAGCTAAGGGGAGATGGACTAAAGAGGTTTATACTGTGTTATGGGCCTACAAAACAACAGGTAGGACACCAACGAGGGATACCTCATTTATGTTAGCACATGGCTTAGAAGCCGTCATACCAACAGAGGCAGGACTCCCCACTCATAGAATTCAGACTTACGACCCCGAGAAAAATAAAAAAAAGAAAAGACTCGACCTAGATTTGATTGAAGAGAGAAGGGAAGATGTCGAGATCAGATATGTAGCCTACCAGCAGAGAACTATAAAATTCTATAATCAAAGGGTGAAATCGAGACCAATAGCTGTAGGAGACTTGGTGATAAAGAAGACGTTGCAGAAGGAAAACAAGCTTCACCCAAATTGGCATGGCCCTTACAAAGTGATCGAGGAGGTTGTACCTGGGACCTACTGGCTATAAAACCTTGAGGGGAACCTTTCTCCAATCCATGGAATGCTGATCACCTGAAAAAGTATTACATATGATGTTGCAATGATCTCTATGTAAAAGTATCATCTTATGAAGAGATTATTAATGAGAAGATCAGTTCCTGTGTAAATTCTTGGTTCATTATGCTTTTATGGTGAAATTTATGAGGATTATATCCTATTTGGATGGCCTCAGACCTTAAACATCATTAATTTGGTGAAATTCATGAAGGTAACATCATAGTTTGATGACCTCAGACCTTAAACATCATTAATTTGGTGAAATTCATGAGGGTAACATCTTAGTTTGATGACCTCAGACCTTAAACATCATAATTTGGTGAGAAGGTCTGAGCTGTAACACTTAGTTTGATGACCTCGGACCTTAAACATCATTAATTTGGTGAAATTCATGAAGGTAACATCTTAGTTTGATAACCTCAGACCTTAAACATCATTAATTTGGTGAAATTCATGAGGGTAACATCATAGTTTGATGATCTCAGGCCTTAAACATCAGTAATTTGGTGAAATTCATGAGGGAAACATCTTAGTTTCATGACCTCGGACCTTAAACATCATTAATTTGGTGAAATTCATGAGGGTAACATCTTAGTTTGATGACCTCAGACCTTAAACATCATTAATTTGGTGAAATTCATGAGGGTAACATCATAGTTTGATGACCTTAGACTTTAAACATCATTAATTTGGTGAAATTCATGAGGGTAACATCTTAGTTTGATGACCTCAGACCTTAAACATCATAATTTGGTGACAAGGTCTGAGCTGTAACATCTTAGTTTGATGACCTCAGACCTTAAACATCATTAATTTGGTGAAATTCATGAGGATAACATCTTAGTTTGATGGCCTCAAACCTTAAACATCATTAATTTGGTGAAATTCATAAGGGCAACATCATAGTTTGATGATCTCAGACCTTAAACATCAGTAATTTGGTGAAATTCATGAGGGTAACATCTTAGTTTCATGACCTCAGACCTTCAAGATCATTAATTTGGTGAAATTCATGAGGGTAACATCTTAGTTTGATGACCTCAGACCTTAAACATCATTAATTTGGTGAAATTCATGAGGGTAACATCATAGTTTGATGACCTCAGACCTTAAACATCATTAATTTGGTGAAATTAATGAGGGTAACATCTTAGTTTGATGACCTCAGACCTTAAACATCATTAATTTAGTGAAATTCATGAGGGTAACATCATAGTTTGATGACCTCGGACCTTAAACATCATTAATTTGGTGAAATTCATGAGGATAAAATCTTAGTTTTATGACCTCAGACCTTAAATATCATAATTTGGTGACAAGGTCTGAGCTGTAACATCTTAGTTTGATGACCTCGGACCTTAAACATCATTAATTTGGTGAAATTCATGAGGTTTACATCTTATTTGATGACCTCAGACCTTAAACATCATTAATTTGGTGAAATTCATGATGGTAACATTATAGTTTGATGACCTCAGACCTTAAACATCATTAATTTGGTGAAATTCACAAGGGTAACATCTTAGTTTGATGACCTCGGACCTTAAACATCATAATTTGGTGACAAGATCTGAGATGTAACATCTTAGTTTGATGACCTCGGACCTTAAATATCATTAATTTGGTAAAAGTCATCCGGGTAACGTCATAGTTTGATGACCTCAGATCCTAAACATTATTTATGGGGGTAACATCATAGTTTAGTGATGAAGGCACCATTGCACGACATATAAAAAAATTCAAGGTCAAAAGAAGCAAAGTTCTCCTCAGAGAATGATATAGAACAGAAGTTAGAATTACAAGTCAAAATGTAATAAAAATGTTAACAGAGGTTACAGACCAATATGAATCAGAAACAAAAATTACAAATAAGATCTTCATAAAATACGACCTAAGTGTCTGCAATCTCAGGGTTAGTGGCCATGGCCCCAATTCCTTGGCCGATGTTGGTCACTTTTACCCCATCATCTTGAGGATTAACGTCTTCAGTCCCTTTAGCTTCTGGTTAAGCAATATCTGTAGGCGCAGCACCTCCTTCCTCCTCGACCTTTTGTGAGGCCTGGGCAAATCGAGGATCAGCATAGCCCAGACCAATGAAGTCTAAGGCTCCCAGGCTCCCTGACTCCTTCTCTTTCATTACAACCCATTTAACAGTGGCCTTAACACCTCTTTCTAGGTATTCAAAGCCAAAGCTCATGAATTGGTCAGAGACCTGATAGTCGGCCAACCACTTCCAATAGGCATCCTCAAGAGCATCTTTCACTGCAACATCAATATTTTGTTGGAGGACATCATCCTTGGCCTTCAGAGAAGAGGAGTGGTCTTTTTGAAGCTTTGCTATATCCTTCTCTCCCTACTTCACTTTATTCTCAGACTCCTTCAAGGTAGTCTTCAGACGTTCCACTTCAGCAATCAAAGCTTCCTCCACCTTTTAGGCCTCTCTTCCCTTTTTGATCAGGGGTAACTTACTCAGGGTCCAATCAACAAATCGGTGCATGGAGAGGACACCCTGCAACGCAAAATCAGATACATGAGATCAAGACAATGCATATTAAAGATGAGGTCACACTCGAACTAAAAAGATAAGTCTCTACTTGGATAGACCTATAAAGGTAAAGCTCGGCCAGTAGAGGGGTATCAATAGAGTGTAGAAAATGTTTATCTGTGTCGGTCATTGCAGAGCCGATAGCTTCCATTGCCTTTAGACTATGACCAATTAGTCTATCATAGCTGATCTTTAACTGCTCCATACGAGAAACCAGTGCATGATCGAATGAGATGGGGATGGCGCGATCGCTCTTTTGGGATTTGCTTTGCCTCTGATCCTCGGGTGTAGTGGTGGATGATTTCCTCTTCTTTGTAGCGTCAGTCTTAGAAGTGCCGACGTTCTGCTTTGGTTGGGGAGGAGGAGGTGCATTTAGGCCTGTTTTCCTCACCAGCTTAATAAGACTTGGTGCAGATATCTCCCAGAGGTCGTCTGAGATCCTTTCAGGGAGTTCTGCAAAAAACATGTCTGAGTCAGTAAATCAGAGACAGCAAAGTATCAAAGGTACAACTTAGAAAAATAAGCACTTATGAAGTTCGGCTAAAGGACTTCCCACAGGCCAGTCTCATAGAGGTAGTAAGAGGTCATCAAATGCTCATACTTAATCAACCGACCATGCTCCCCGTGCTCTTGAAGGTCCTTAACCTTTTAAAGGTTTTCCTGGCTTAGCCCAGGGTCAACTTTGGCAACTAGTGATAGTTTTCCCCACCTTAGAGGGGTCCTCAGCTCTAGAGATGAAGAGAGAGCACACGCGCCAAATTCCCATGCCCCAGAAACGAAGAAATATCATGGTTTCAAATTGTGATTCGAAGTTTCGGTAACCAACAACATCTTCTTATCGGGCTTCCTAGCTATGAAGTGGTAGTAGCTCGGATGGTTTCTTGTAGAGGAGGGCACGTAGAACCCTGTGAAGACCCTGACATGAAGGTGTGAATGATGAGCTTCCCTCCATAGGACGATGGCTCCAATCATTACCCTCCAGGCATTGGGAGACAAGTGGGAAGGGGCCAGGCTGATATGGGATAATATGGCCCTAATTGTTGGATGGATGAGGAGACAAAATCCTAACTTAAACATCTACTCATATACGCAGATCTCCCCATCTCGGCTATCAAAGGCCCTCTCATCCCTCAAAGGTCTCCTAAGTTTAATGGAGGGGCCTACGGAATAAAGGTGCCTAAAGGCAAAGTGGTCGAATTCATTGACAGCGCTCTCTATCTTGGCTGCCTTCGAGACATCAAGGTCACTCTCGTGATCATCATCCTCATCCCTGGAAACGTCGACTTGGGCAGGTGTAGGAGCACCATCAGGGAACCTCTGAGGGAATTCATCCCCTGTGGCGACCGATAGGGGAATAGCATCAATGGGTGGGGGAATATTAACACTCAGCCCCACAACCTCAACATCGGAAGACGTTCTTGAAGTTCTAGCATCGTTGTGGGACAAAGCACGACTTTGGACCTCAGCTTGATCAGGGACCTAATCTTGCCTAATGGAGAAGCCCATCGCCTCCTGGAATGAGTCAACAGACATAGGGCCTGAGGTGGATGACTCAGACTCAGACATTAGAGTGGGTTCCAACGAAGTCTCCACCGGCTCATCTAGTTGTACTAGTTCAGGGTATATCACCCTCAGAGGGGGTGGAAAGATTGGTCTGAGAGGGAAAGCCTCAGACCTACGAGCTTCCTCTTGGGCTCGTTCTATCTGCCTAATCTAATCTAAAGTCTTCTCCCTAAGAGAAGGGAAATCTTCTAAGAGCTGATAAAGAGGTCTGAACATATGAGTCAGACCTTACACTTAGGACTCTAAATAAAAAATAAACAAGTTGACAATGTAACTAAGGATCAAACTGGGATTCTAAAGCAAGAACAATGAAGAACATGCAGTTCACCGAAAAACTCAAGAATCTCACCGAAAAATTAAAATTGTCATCGAAAAACTCAAAAGTCTCACTGGAAATTGAAGAAGCAAGAATAAAGGGGGCTGAAAATGGCAGAGTGAGGTGGAGAAGATACTGGTAAACTCGCGTAATGAAGGAGATGTAAAGAAATTATGAGACCCTCGAAAACGAAACAGTCAAGCCCTTGAAAGAGAAAGAGAGAATTACAGATATAGCCAAGGCGAGAAAGAGAGAAATGAAGAATAAAAGAAATGAAACGTGGTTCAAACCTGTAAGTGGGTTGGCACAACTCCCAAGGCCCATCATTGCCTTGGGAGCCCAAGAGACAATCAAAATTATTTCCCTTGTCATGCATGCTACCCACTCCAATAGGTGACACATGTCAAAGAGATGGTGGTACACAAGGAAAATATAGCCTCAGACATGTATACCCCTTGGTCACCTACTCACATAGGTGACTAAGGGATAGGGGTAATTGATATGCCCAAAGTGGATCGGATAATCCAGAGATCTCAACTTCGGCCTTATGATAGCCGAGGTAATAGAAGTCCAAGAAAACCCATCAGTAACATCGTCCTACAGAGGTCGGCTGCAGCCGACGCCTCACGACTACGGACCTCATCTCGGCTTAGAATAAGCCAAGATCATCCAGAACCTTGGAGTACAGTTCTTATCAAGTCTTCCATAGCCGACCTCACACCTACCTCATACATCAACCTCGGCTGGAAATTTATCGTGGTCAGCAAGGACTCATGGGTTTAACCACCCTTCGACATCATCATTGGCCTCAGCCGACGTTACAAGCGAATCAGCAGCCCAGCAGGCTCATCGCCAGTTAGTATGTCAGCATCGGCTCTGGCCGACGTTCTATATTTCTAACCTCGACTAGGCATGCCAGCAAAGGTCATTGTACAATTCTCAGCCAAAGCAGGAGTCATACCTAACTAACCTTGTACTCTCCCAGGTCGAGGTTGGTACCAATCAAGGGCAGACGAGCTTCTACACGTACATGTATGGCTTGAAGCACGTGGACAAATCTGTTATAACTGAATCATTCCCTCCACGTGAAGGAATATTGAGGTCATCAATACTTAGTTAAAGATCAACTAGGTGTTATCTTTTCTTTGAAACTCTGTTATTTTGCACAGTAGAGAGAAAAAGCTTGAGATATTGTATCCATGGCCATTAGTGCCTTCATTCAGTGATATTACTCACACACACTCACAGTGGACGTAGGCCTAATTGGCTGAACCACTTATATATTGGTGTTCATACTTTTCTCCTCATCTGAATCTCTTATATTCAATATATACTTGAGATGCCATTACTATCACTGATTTGAGCTTACAAACACCTTGAAGGGTGGTGTTATTTCCAGCATCTTCAGACATTTTACTTTTGTAGTGTAGAGGTCGTTGTGGATGTTTTCCCAATTGGGTGGGGATTTACCACGTTAAAATTGATTGTGTGCACTTCTTCTTCCTCTCATCCCTTTCTTAAGGTTGTGTTGGATTATTTTGTTTAAGTTTTGTTTTTCAAAACTGGTAAACCTATAACTGAAATTACTCATTCATACTGTTTTACACATCTTGTGTTTAAAATTTGTTTTAAGAAAAGAGTTTCTTCAACAAACTGTTCGGAACCATTTAGATAGTTTAATCTTTAATTAAACGACTTAAGTGGTACTTTTTCAATTGGTATCAGAGCTTTGGTTTTTTAAAAATTCTTTAGATCTTGAGTTTCTAAAATTGTTTTCTCAAAACGAATTATGGATGAGAAATTTGAGAGACTAGGTAACCTATCCAAGCCCCCTCTCTTTGATGGAACCAATTTTTGTTATTGGAAAGTATGTATGGTTGCATTCATCCAAGGGGACTTGGGAGATGATGTCTGGGAAGTTATTGAAAACGGTTACACTTTTCCTACTAAACTAGCTGCTGAAGGAACTACTGTGAGGATTTGAAAGTTACTAAGTGAATTCAGTAAAGAAGAGAAACATGTTTCAGTTAATAATAATAAAGGAAAAAATTCCATATTCATGTCTATTAATGAGCACGAATTTCAGAGGATATCATTCTGCTCTACCTCTAATGAAGAATGGGACACCCTAATGACTGCACATGAGGGTGATACCAGAGTTACAACTGTTAAAACTAAAATGTTAATTCAGTAGTATAACTCCTTGATCATGACTGAGACTGAGTCATTTGATGACTTCTATATTAGACTGACTTACATTGTGACCAAATTGCATGCTAATGGGATTGTTTATGATAGAAAAGAAATTGTCTCTAAAATACTAAGATCACTTCCAAAAAAATTAATAATAAGAGATATTCAATTGAGGACATGGATGATCAAAATCTTACACCTGAACTCCTCAGTAGCAAATTCAGAACTGTGGAAATGGAATTAGAATCTAAGAAATAATTAAACCAGTCCCTAAAGAGACAGTCTACCTACAATCTTATATTTTCATCTAAGTTGATCACACCTGAATTTAGTATACCTAACATTGACTTAGACTCTGATGAGGACCATAATTTAGATATTTTGGATAATCAAATTGCCTTAATGTCTAAACAGTTTAAGAAAATTGTGAACTTTTGAAATAAAATAGCAAAAAGACAAGGCAAAGCTACTTATTTAAATCAATCTAACAACATGCCTCATGAGAGAAGACTAGAACAATACCAGTCTAACAATTACAAGAGACCTGAGAAAGACCTTAAAAATGTTGAATGCTATAGATGTGGAAAGCTAGGACACATGGCTAGTGACTGTAGAGTTAACTTAGACAAAATTCACAAACATAATAGAGCTCATTTAAGCAAGACTTGGGATGACTCAAGTGACACTGAAAATGATGAACCTGAGGTATCTAACACTTTTGACCCTTATATGTCATTCTTTGCTAAGATAATATACAATGATGATGAGGAATCTGATGATACTATGATTTATATTGTGCCTACTGGCTTATTTTCCTTATTGCTTCAGAATGTTGATAATGCTTCAAACGTCGTGTGTGAGAGTCAAAAGGGAACGCTCTATTATTGATGTCAATGGGTGTGTGAGTTCTAAAAATGAACCGCTAGGGGACATTGCACACTGAACACTTAGTCACTTCGAAGATGATAACCTTCCTGACATTCACACACTGTACACAAAAACTCTCAAGAAAAGAACTAGGCTTGAAAAAGTTGTCAAGGATCTTACCCAGAATATAGAAACCTTAAGTCTGATGATCAAACAAAATGCTAAAGAGTATACTACTCAATGTCTAACTTATGAGAATGTAACCAAAAACTTTGAACAAAAACTGAAAGAGTTGTCTAACTCTATTGAAATTATGGAAAAGAAATATAAAGGAACGTTGTTGGAATTGGAACAAACAAAAGAAAAGACATCCACATTCTTCAAAAAATTTGCAAAATTTGAAAATAATTCTAAATGTTTTGACGATTGTGTAGCTGAATGCAAAACCAATTCTGATGATATAACTGGAATAGGATTTTGTCCCAATTCTAACCCACAAACTAAAAACTTTGAAACCATAAATTTTGTGTCTGGTGGCAAAAGACCCATTGAAACTTGTCCAGATTTTCATGTTTTAAAAAATGATTTTGATAAAAAAAAACTGAAGTTAGACATTGGTGAATGAAGCGACTATAAGCATAATGTTGAACAAAAGACTAAATATTTTTTCCCCTCCTATTCGATAAGAAGATTCGACATTTCATCCCGTGCCACCTAGGAACAAGACTAGAGCTCAATACCTAGACAAACCTTTGAATAATACATTTCCTAAGGTTATGAGTTCAATGTGACATCTTTACTGTTCCTATTGTGATGTCTATAGACATTCCCTTGAAGGTTGTTATTCCAAACGTCTATGTAATCCAATCTATAACTCTCCGGCTTACCATAACTTCAACTATTCTAGGAGAAGCCGAAACAACTATGTCCTTCCTAGATTGCCAGACAAGAATTTTAACTATCGTAATAGAAGGAAAATGAATAATACTAAAAGATAATCTAAAAGAAGGATTCCTAGATTCTCTTATAGACCAATTGCTCCAACTATTTATAACAACAATAAAATTGCACAGGAATCTTTTAAAGAAAAGACAGAAGCTCGCAAGTTTTATCAAATATGAGGTAAAATCGCAAATTGAAAATTAGAGCAATTTGGGTTAGAAAAGATTATCTATTACCCCAGTTAAAATGCAACATAGTGATCAGTTATTTTAGAGCTGAACATACCCCAACTGGTTGGTATTTAGACTGAGGTTATTCTAAACATATGATCGGGGATGATTCCAAACTCTCAAATGAAACTAACTTTTTTGGAGAAAAAATCTTGTTTGGACATGGTGTATCAGCCCAAATCATTGGTAAAGGAACACTTCGCGAAGAACGATTACCCATTCTTGAGAATGTTCTCTTGGTAAAAGGACTTAAAGCCAATTTACAAAGTATATCACAATTTTGTGACTCGAACCATAGTGTCACTTTTTCAAAGAACAATTGCAAAATTTTAAATGAAAAAGGTGACTCCATTATTATAGGACTTCATACTCCAGATAACTGGTACACAGTCAATCTAAGTACAGAGGTCTATAACATTGCTAGAATGGATGACAATGAGATATGGCATATTAGGTTGGGTCACATTAATTATGATAATCTTGGTAAATTGAGTTCCCAAGAGATAGTTAGAGGTCTTCCCAAGATTGAACTAATTTCAAATATTTTTTTTATTCCATGTCAAGAAGGGAAATTGTTAAGGCTCCCCATAAGAAAGTGAAAGAAGTTCTATCCACTAAACCTCTAGAACTCATCCATATGGACCTAATGGGTCCTTCTCGTATTGTTAATCTTTGTGGTAACAGTTATATCCTTATTATGGTTGATGATTTCACCCGATTTACCTGGGTTGCCTTCTTAAAACATAAATCAGAAACCTTTCACAAGTTTTTGAAAATCTTAGTTCGTATAAAGAACGAAAAGGACTCCCAAGTAGATATAATTCGCAGTGGTAGAGGAGGCGAATTTGTATATTTAGGCGTCATTGAATATTATGAATATAATGGTTACAAACACAAATTTAGTGCTCTTAAGACACCTCAACAAAATGGGATTGCTGAGCGTAAAAATCGCACTCTTCAAGAAATGGCCCGTGCGATGATTCGTGCAAAAAACTTACCAAAATATTTTTGGGTAGAATCCATTTGTACTGCCTGTCATATAATCAATTGATTCTACTTAAGGAAGAATACCAAACAAACATCCTATGAGCTTTGGTATGGAAAGAAACCTAACCTAAAATACTTTAGAAGTTTTAGTAGTACCTGTTATGTCTGTAAGGACTGAGAACATCTGTCTAAATTCGAAACCATAGGAGATAAATCCATCTTTTTAGGATATTATCCAAATAGTAGACCCTATTGTGTCTACAATCTTCGTACCCAAACAATGATGGAATCCATTAATGTGGTTGTAAGTGACACTAATGTAGAAAGTAAGATGGAAGAATCAATTATTGTGGATGAGTTCGAAAACCGTTTAAATTATAACTCTTCAGAAATAGTTAAATCTTTACCAACTAAGACCCCTGATGTACCTAACTAGGTTTCCAATGATCATACTTTAGATAGTATAGTTGGTAATCCTACCGAGCCTGTTTGTACAAGATCTCAACTTCATAACATTGCTCATTTTCCATGTTTTGTGTCTCTTATTAAGCCCAAAACTGTAAATAAAGCCTTGAATGACACTTTGTGGATTTACTTCATGTCTGATCCGTCAAATGATAGGCTGAGATTTAAAGGCCGGTGGGTTGTTCCAAAGAATCATGAGTTGAAGAGAATAGTTTTATCCGAGGCACACGGTTTATGACTCATGATACATACAAGAGGAGACAAAATTCACCAGGACATGCGTAAAATGTATTAGTGGACCTAGATGAAGAAGGATGTTCCGGAGTTTGTGTCTAAGTGTGCCACCTACCATCTAGTAAAGGTGGAGCACCAAATACTAAAAGAGGAATTACCACCTTTGGAAATTCCGAATTAAAAGTGGAAGAGCATCTCCATGGACTTCATAGTGGGATTGTCGAGTTCCTAGAGGGGTCATGATTTGATTTGGGTAATAGTTTATAGACTGACGAAAGAGGTCGATTTCCTTCCAGTACGGACAGATTTCACAGTCAGACAGTATGCCAAATTATTTATTTTAGAGATTCTACAACTTTATGGTATACCACGTCACATTGTGTCCTAGCGGGATAGGACTTTCATATCTCATCTATGAAGAGGTTTTTAAGAGGCTATGTGAGTACAACTGATCTTGAGTACGGAATTCCACACTATGTCTAATAGTCAAACTGAGCGAGTTAACCAGATTTTGGAAGATATGCTTAGGGCATGTGTGTTGGATCTCAACGGTGGGTGGGATTAACAATTACCTCTCGTGGAGTTTTCTTACAACAATAGTCAATAGAAGACTATTCGTATTACACCCTATAAGGGACTATATGGGCGATTGTGCCATTAGCCAAGCGGTGGATGGAGTCAGGGAAGCACATGATGTTAGGATTAGATAATACTTGGGACACCTCAAATAAGGTTGCACTCATCCAAGTACGGACAAAGACAGTATAAGATCGACTTAACAGTTACGCCGACAAGATAAGGACAAACTTCAACAGGTGGATTACTAGGGTTCTAATAGTGACTGAAAGCAATTTACGACAAGAGGGACCTAGGTGTATTAGCTCATAAAGAAGTAGATTTCTTATAGTAGTGTGAGGATTCTATGTGTGAGATGTTCTTAGACTTACGAGTAGGATTATAAGAAAAAATTGAATCTCAAGGATGAAATTACTTGTTTTAGAAGGAAGAATGTAATACCCCATAATTTGGAGGGCACTAAATTAAATAAATTATTACATGTATGTATTTATCTGTAGTGGTTGGTGATGACACCAAATTTATTTTATTATGTATTTGTGTATATGTGTTTGTTATTTGTAATTAGACAAGATTATATGTATGTATTTATCTTCCATGGCTGGTGATGCCACTAAATTTATTTTATTTCATATTTGTGTATGTGTGTTTATTATGTGTAATAAAATTGGAATTAAAATCATTAATGAACTAATAATTATTTAATTAAGTAAACAAAAAAATCAAACCGTGAAAAATACTAAAAGGTTGGTGCATTACTTTTGGGTGACTTGTGGGGCATGTGCAATGTCTGATTAGACCTTAAAAATGTTGATTTTTAAGCCTTATGGGTTAGTGTGTAGGTTAGGTTAGGTTTTGGACCATTTGAATAAGATTTGGGGCTTAATGGGTCCATATCAAGTGTAAACCTAATTTCATGACTATCAATCTAAAAAGAAATATTAGGGTAAAGTTGAATCATTTTACCACTCGATAAAGGAAACCCTAAAGAGAGAAAAATGAGGCTACTTAGATAAGAAGGAAGGGGGCATTGGAGAAGGAAAGAATTGGAAAAAATTGGATTAGGATTTATCTATTCAACCAAAGAAAGTTTGTTTTATATAATTATATAATAGTTTTTTGTTATAATATTGTTACGTATTGGATTCTAAACCCAAATAGATTAATATTAAATTTTAAATAAATTAATTAACTCCTTAGGTTATTAGTTATGTTGTTGATTTAAGATGAAATTGGGAGAAATCTTTATTTAATTGGATCAAAATTAAACTAAAAATGTTATAATGTCAATCTGTAATATAAATCAATTAAAATATCCTTGATTATTAGAAGTAGTGATGATATATGTGAACACAATTGATAAAATAAAGAAAACTAGGGTTCTTGGGTGAAAGTGGAATTTATCCCTTTAAATTATGTTAGAAACATGTAGAAAACTTAGTTATAGGTTGGAAATAATGTTGGGACAGTTAGGTATTAAGTTGTTTGGGTTTAGAATTAACTAGAGACACGAAAGTGAGGTTTTGGAGTTGTTAATGGCGGATTTTTGGAGTTGGAGAATAATATATGCCTAAATCTCATTTGAACAATAATCTCGTTCGAACGACTATCGTAATCTCGCTAGAATGACCTTTGAATAACTTTAAAAATATGAAATTGTATAGTTTTGAATTAAGAGTGCGTAAGCACTGGTTTCATATTTTATTGATTTTTTTGAATGTATTGAATATTTTACCAAGAGTGCACAAAGCTGAAATTCTAGGTTGGTGGTATTGTTTTGGGCTTTGTGTTGTGATTTTTTGGTTGAAATTTGGAGCTTAGGACAAAGTTAGTTAACCTTTAGGTTGAAAAATTATACCTATCCCCCTTCAACTATCACGGGTTAACGGGTCACTCCCTCTAGAAAAATACTCAACAAAGTTACCCTAACTAGCGCTCTGTTGCAATTAAACACCAAATTTGGGTTCCCTCCATTTTTAGAATAAATTGATAAAAATTCCCCTCACCCCAATTTAAAAATCCAAAACTTAAAAAAAGGAAAAACCCTATTTATCTTTTCTCTCTCTGTCATCACCATCCCACCCACCCTATTTGTTTTAAACTAAACCCTATCCGTGTTTTTCTCTTATCTCTCTCCCTTCACCATACCACCATTCGGCCAACATCTCATCACCATACCACCATTCAAATTACACCATCCCACCACCTCACAAAGAAGTAGTAGAAACTGAGCACATTAAGGCTAAAAAAATAACCCTCAAAGTGTAATGACTCGAAAAGGTCCAATAAAGGGTTAGAAACCCTAGTTCCTTATTGCTTTATTCTAGAGAAATTAGTAGAAACTTTAAATAAAGAGAGAAATGAGGCATTAACCTCCAATCTTGAGAAAAAAATCCAACTAGAATTTGCTGAATTTGAAAATGGAAATCCACAAGAAATAAGGGAAAATGGATCGATTAAAGGCCTAGGCCATTTTTTTGTGAAAGTCGACCTTTACTAGACAATTTGGGGCTATAAAGATGAGGGTGGAAATGATAGGCCAGTTCAGGGGATAGGTGTCGGGAGTTATCTTATTTAGATTATTCCCCCGGCATCGGGTCCTACTGATAACAGAGTATGTCATTATATTACTGAGTCACAATCTAAATAATTAAAAATCAAGATTTAAACTTAAACTAAACATATTAGCTAATTAACTACTTTAATAAGAAAATTAATTAACTTAATAAGATGATTGATTTTTACAAGATGTTAACCTTCGAGTAGGTTAGTGAAATGTTTAAAAAATTCGATTTGATCTTACTATAGTGAAATTTTAGTCTGTTGGGTTAATACATGGACTGGGCCAACTTTTAGGCCATTTGGAGCTTATTTTGGGCCATTTAGTTGAGGCTATTTTGGGGGCCCAACCTAATTTTGGTATTAGTGATTATTATAACCTAATTACCATAACAAACTTTGGGAGATACCTATATGATTAGGAGGAGGAGGAGGAAACCCTAGCTTGGAGAATGGAGGTTTTGGGTTGAAAATTTGGGGAGAATTGGGATTGATTTAACAATAAATCTAAGGCAAGTTTCTTTTTTGCTTTCTAATAATGTAATTAGATTTGTGTTAGAATTATAGTAATACATTAGAATCTCAAAATAACATAAAATATATTTGATTTTCTTCATTATCAAAACTGAATTCGTAATTAAGATTAATCTAGTCGAAACCCTAGTTTTGTATTAAGAACTTATGTAACTTATGAATGAGTAATTTAATTGAACCTCAAAATCATGAAATGTGATCTTAAAACTATTAGATATAAATTATATCAATTGAAATCAATGAAAGCCCTAATGTAATGATATCATTCTCTTTAGATTCATAGTTTAATTTAATCATTCTTGCATTGATGAACCTGGAGTTAGCTTTACAAATTTATTTATTTAATTTTTAAAACGGGTTGTTAATCATCTAAATCTTGTAAAAGTGGGTTGATAGTAGCATATGATGTTTATATGTATAGGAAAAGGGCCAATTTTTAGATATAAAGGTTGCTAGAGTTGTAAGTTTTTAGCTATAGTCTCAAAAGGAGAAAATATGAGGAAGATTGAGACCTGGGCCCCCACGCCCGAAATGATCTAATCCTGATTGGTGCTTGGGTTATTTGTGTTTCGGTACTGGTTCAGTCATGGTTTATATCGGGGATTAGTTTTTTTGGCGAGGATAATCATTTTGAATAGAGATACAAGTAGTATGTTTGGATTGATGCCTAGTTTTAAAATTCTCGGATTCAAGTCAAAATTTGTAATGTCAGACAAGATTAAACTATTGCATTAATTGGATAAGTGATGAGATCCTATTTGTTACCCATATAGTAGGGTAGTGGTTGTTTTTTTAATGATGATATAAATAATAGGTTAAAGATTATATCTACTTTATGGGAACTTGAGTTTCAAGACGAGATTTGTAATAACGGTTGTTGCTTAACAATTGTGTAGAAGCTATAATAGCCAGGAACATATTTATAACCCATCGAGTATGGTAGTGTTGATTTAGAATGATTATTATAAATTATAGGTGTGTGGTGGTACCTAAACATTAGATCCTTAGGATTTCGAGAAATCAAAGTTAATGTGACTAAACTTGTAAAAAATGATGATATATGTTTAACTCGATTGAGTACGTTTCGTGTTGATTTGCTTGACTTATGTGAAATCATATCGTAAATGTGTGTGTGATCTATGACGTTGCCCATGATTGACTAGGAGTGAATTAATAGGGTGCGTATGATGTTGACCATGCGTGTTATTCCCTTTTTGAAAAGGAGAAATGACTATAAGATCATCGGTTTACTTTACCCTGGGGGTCATAGAGAAAGGCTCTACCTTGGTCATATTTACCCTGCTCCTAAGTGCTGATGTACCCATATTCCAAGTTAGACAATAGAGGGAGCATCTCGTATAGCCTTGGGTATGGGGACGTATTGATTTCCCGGGTGGTTACTATTTTGAGGCTATAGGGCTGGTAAATCTTATAGCTATACCCAGTAGTGTCATAAGCGATCCGCGTAGACGTTAGGTCTAGGCCTTATCACATTTATTTCTGGGATTGAGCATAGCCCATGTTATTAGTGGTAAGTTGAGTATAGTCACGGATATTATGGATTGTATGATTTACATTAGCTTGTATCTTGAGATAATTGTATTGGATTATGTTTTATACTAGTGATGTATAACCATGATTTTAGGACTCGAGAATAATATTATAAAATATACTAGAGAAGTGTATGCTGAAATGTGACTAGAGAATGTCAAAGACTATTACACCAGAAATTAACATTTTTAATTATAACTTGGTAATGTTAATGTAAGATAATAATGTTTAATAAATGAAATTATGTTAGTGTAAGAGATAATCATAAAATAAAAGTTTCTTAAAAAAAGTCAATCTTGATATTGTTAAAGTAATGAATTCTTAATTCAAGATGAAATTATATGGCATGGCCCTCACTTGCGTTTGTGATTAGAATTTCTTGATTATTTTAGGTTCTTTGGGTTTGGTTAACTTAAATAATTTAATATAAACATAATATGGGAAGAAGATGTGTTATTATTATTATGACCCACATGTAGTTATATCCTTAAGAACTCTAGACTTTTTAGGTATAATAATCGATGTTGAACTCTTTTTACAAGTCTTAGGTCATATTTGCTTCAGCAGACTTCAGATACTCGCTGGAGGAATTTCCTCAGCACCAATTCTACTTATCATTCCTAGGATGTAAGTGTTTACAATTGTAGTTCCTTTTCCCCCTGTATTCATATATATTTTAATTATCAGTAACTGGTATAATTAAGATTTCCTGAGTAAGATATTTGTACAAGTTGTAGTTATTATTAGAGTTGAACCTTAAGACATTGCCGAGATGTATCGTATTCCAAAGTTGGAGTTTGATCTTATTATTATTCAAAATGTATCAAAGATGATTTAATTTATTCAAAATTTTTATTATCTCGTGTTGTATTTAGTTATATCTTTTTTTATTTATTTCGTTATGCTGAGAATGTTACTAATTTTTTTAATCCCATGATTTTTATATTGGACTTGATCCATCTATTTATGGATTTTATGGGGGTGTCAAGATCATTATCAGAGTATTCTAAGTTTTATTTTCCTACGATATTGAGTGCGTCCATCACATTTTTGTGCTGCATTATGTGACTACTTTAGGTATATATCATTTAAGATTTGTACTCTTGTAATGATAATCGCTTAGGGAGCTTTGTTCCATTGGTTCTAAAAATGACTCAAATTGATCGAAGTGTATCATTAGGGATCCTTATTTGTATTTCATTCATGAGACATCCCACGCACGGTGTTGATTTTGGTCGGGAGTTAGGACCTATTGGGTGTGAGGCTTTAGAATGTGTTTAGGGAATGGTTTGAGGGGAAGTGTTTGCCACTATCCATCCGTAACGACATAAGGATCAAATTCCTGAAACCTTATCAAGGAAACCATGTTGTATTCCAGTGCAAGGGAAAAATTCAATTATATTTCTCTTCTTACAACAGAAGGAATAAATACAGAAGCGAAGAAGAGAGATTATGTTAACAAAACCATACGTGAAGAGTTTGATAAGTGTTATTGGGTAACTCACCATTCACCACTTGTGCTCAGGTGGTGGAAGTTACCCTCCTATATATCCAGGATCATCATAACTATCAGAAGTTTTGAGTTCCTAAGAAAGAAAAGATTAGGGCCGGACTAGGCCCAACACTCTAGAGATAGTGAAATGTCTCCCCAATTTCGGGGAGGCCTTCACCAGTAAAAGGAACCGGTACAAGGGGGAGTAGACCCTAAGAGACGATTAGAGATATCTGGGCCATTAGTGACAAGGGCATCATGGCCAGTTAGGCCAAAACCAATGAGGACATAGCCGATCAAGCCATATTCAGCAGGCTTCAACCATAAAGACATGGTCAATAGGATCATCATTTTGATGGTTAATTTAGAGAAAATTGATACATTTATGGCGAGAGGGACCTATAGTTAGGAGATGACTTAGGGGAATTTATAGAGTTAACACCAAAATATTGTTACGTTTATATTTATGGATCATGCACACGACTCTTATTTTGACATCAATGGGTTCTTATTCTTTTATTAGTAGTGAATTCAATATGATTTTGAGATACATACTTTTATCACCAAGTTTTCTTTATACAAGGATACCCTAGCAGGTAGGGGTGTTGCTTTACGTCATGATTATGGAGGCATATCAGCTGTGATTGGTCAGCTTAATTTTCAACCGATTTATTAATTTATGACATGAGGTCAGATTGATTTATTATCGGGCACGGATTAGTTAGATATGTGTTTCACTTATAGAGACTACATTGGGTGGGTTATTATGTATTATGCTTTCCATTTTCGGGCATGAGATGTTTCTAATAATTTTGCCTAGGATTTAGGGAGGGTCTTGCACACACTTGTATTTTACAAATGCGATCACATGATAGGGGGTTACAATTTCTTAGGATTATTACTAATAGTACGATATTCTTACAATAGTAACTAAAGGAGGTACTGAGTTATTGCCTATGATAAAGATTAATTTTTGTCATAGACTTGGCACTAGCATCAAGCTTATAGTGAATGAGCCTTATTGGTTAGATTTATTAGAGATGAAAGAGTTGGGGAGAATGTACAATGGCTTTTTAGCTAGGGATTTATTTGGATGAATACATCACCATGGGGAAGCTCCACACCTCTTTATCAAAAGTTGGAGGCCCACTACATTTATATGAGAAACACTGAGAACTCGGCAAGTTTGCAATACATATAAAATATTCGTTGTCACATATCGATAAACTATTTAATCAGTTGTAGGGAGAATCTTTCTTTTGAAAATTGAATTGCACTCGAGTTATTACCCGTTAGGGGTTTGGGAGGAAGTTATCCCTAGAATAATTTTTAAAATATGATAAGGAGCATATATGCCCAGATCATGCCATTAGGGTTGATGAATACTCCAGTCGTTTTCATAAAGTTGGTGGGTAGAGTATTTTGACCGTACATGGACTAGTTCATTATTTTGTTTATTTACAAAGTCTTGATGAAGTAGAATATTTCATAGCAGTAGTGGTTGCTACCCCGAATGTTTTGTCGGGGGTGGCTCATTCCCAAGCGTTGAACTCTTTTATTATGAGAAGGTACCAAAATTGTTGTTGGTATGAGTTTCCTTATATTCTTTTGATTCACACAAAGGTTTGTGTTTTCAGTGGAGATTGATTATGCATAAGGGTCCTAAGCTGTGAAAGGAAGTATTATTCCCAGCGCGTGGTTCATGGTTCACTATACATTCTAGCGTCGACCATATGTAACATAAATTGAGGAGTCAGTATTAGTGATCGGGTGAATTAGATAGTAGCGTAGTTTATGTCTAACTGTGCACCCTTAAAGTAGTGAATGTAGAGATCCCAGTGTGGAAATAGGGGAGTTTATCAATTGATTTTTATGATGGGGTACCGAAACAAGGACATGGTGACATTTGGGTCATAGATGATAAAGTGACAAAAGTTGGTTAGTGTCAGAAGTTGGAATGTTATTCAGACCATATTGTGTTTGGGACACCTCGGAGGAGGTGGATCTCATCTGAGTCGTATGGAGACTTTCAGAGTAAGCATAAGAGCTATGAAGAAAGGAGGGAACGTATATTGTAATCCCAAGGGGGATACTATGTGATTTTGAAGGTATACCAATTAAGGGGGTTCGAGTCCAAGGGAAAGTTGAATCCCCGATATATAGGTCTTTTTCATGATCTTCGATAGGGTGGGGATGATATATTTTGGCCTGGCATGATCACCTTCCACATGTGCACAACGTTTTTTCACGTGTAACAAATATTCTAACATTTTAGCATTTAGACATGATAAAATTAAGTTATAGCCTAATGCGAGTACCTTTGAGTTAGATATATATAAAGGAATCGAATTTTGATGATGAAATTCGTTCTTTATGTGGAGAGGAATTTAATACCAAATTTTTTTATAGCATTTAAATAATGATAAATTTATTATCAGATATTTATGAATTATTATTTTCATATGACATACGATATGTCATTTTATGATTTGAGATGTTGAACTTTTGATACATTATTTAGTATATTGGAATGTGACTTTGAGATGTTATATATGTTGTATTACATAATTGAATTACTTACTGATTTGATTATATTTCTATAGATGTTAACGAACTCGTAATAAAACATTCACATAAATAATTAAGTGAGTGAGTATTATGGGTAGCCATGGAATACTCAGGCGCTATGTGTCGAGGGTTCCTTGTTTGAATTATTCCCTTGTCATTGGATCCGACCGATCATGAAGTAGGTTCTTATAATACAAAATCACATAAAAATAAATATTTAAATTTTTGTTACACATGTTAGCTAATTAACTAATTTAATAAGATAATTATGCAAAGTAATAAGATAATGAACTTATAAAAGATGTTAGCCTTTGAGTAGGTTCGTGAGATGTTTGAAAAGTCCGATCTGAGCTTATTATAGTGGAATTTTAGTCAGTTGGGTTAGTATATGGATTGGGCCAAGTTTTAAGCCATTTGGATCTTATTTCGGGCCTTTTTAATTGAGGCTATTTTAGGACCCCAACCTAATTTTGGGAGTAGTGGTTTTGTTATAACCTATTATGTTAACCTAATTATTTTAACACACATTGGGAAAGACCTAAATGCTAAGGAAGAGGAGGAGGAAACCCTAACTTGTAAAATGGAGGTTTTGGCTAAAAAATTTGAGGAGGGATTGATTCGACAATAAATCCAGGCAAGTTTACTGTGTTTAAGAATGTAATTAGATTTGTGTTAGAATGGTAGTATTACATTAAAATTTGTAAAGAACATATTATAAATCTAGTTTTGTTCATTATCAAACCTCAATCCATTATTAACATTAATCTAATGAAGAACCCTAGTTTTGTATTAAGAACTTATATAACTTTATGAATGAATCATCTAATTAACCCTCGAAATCATGTCATCTAATGTTAATAATAAAACCCCAATAATTACACGACCAGGATTAAGTGCTAGTGGTTCTCTTCTTTAAGGGAAACCTTTATTTTGTGTTTTTAAGGATATTTTGCTTGGTACAAAAATTAACAAAGTCGTCCTGTGAGGAAACCTCATATTTCCTCAATCGCCTAGTCATAATATGATGCGAACAAATAACTTAAAGAAATAGTATCCCCTTTTTATAACGGTTAGCAACTCAAGAAAACTTATTTTGTCCAAATATTACCCCCTCACTTATCAGTAATCACTCAACTATTACATTTCACCTTAATAACTTCAAATAAATGAACCTCAATTTCAAACTTTTTTCCAAAAATATTTGTGTAATCTATATATTTAATTCAAATATACATTTAAAGTATAATACATAATAATATAACATTGCTAAAATACACCTGTATAGATACATACAAACACAAACATACATACACACACACATTAACATAATGTATCAAGCTTTTCGAATATATACGATTACAAATATATATATACATTTATGTTAATAGAATATATATAAATAATTATAAATATCATCACGTTCACATTTATACTCTAATGCCTAGAGTATAGATAATCTTTATCTTTATCTTTATATATATACTATAAAATGTTATACAAGAGAGTTAATATTCCCTCTTTTCTAAGGTGTCCACGTGGCACCACTAATTGTTTTTAAGAGCCTCTCTCTCTATTTGGTTTGGATAGCCTCTCCATCGACCTTTTCATTAAATATAGATCTCCTCTCCTACTCACGTTTCCATCCCACCACTATCAGACCCTTCGCTTCTTTCTCTGCCTTTCTATCTTCATTTTTCCCTCTCATCACAGTCGAAGCCAAAACAAAACGCCACAATATTTATTTGTCTCCCTCTCTTCGTCTTCAATCTTTTACATTGAGTTTCCTAGCCTCTCAGATTTTTTATGCATGTCTTCATCTTCTTCAACTTCTTCCACTTCTGCACCCAGTAAACCGTTTTTCTCATCTTCAAATTCTTGGGTTGTTTTGAAGTCAGATGAGGATGAAAATAACGATGACAAGATTGAAGTCGCACCAGCCATGTCATCCACTTCTCCGTGGATTCACAGTTAGATGGGGATCCCAACTTCGTTTTTGGATTAATGTAAAGAGATTCACAATATGATGTTTGTTTAAAGTTCGGTGCTACTTTAATCTCTTCAGGTCGATAAGACTTTAATTGCTTCTTTTGGTATAATAGATTTGGATGTTTTTTCCTGTTCAGATTTGGATAGATTTTGATTCATTTGATATTTTGGTTTGTTTTTCATATCCACCGTTTATACATGGATGATTTCCATGATAAAAAAAGGGACAATTACATCTGTATCAAGTTTTTTGCTATCAATTTGAAATGGATCCATGTGAATTTGTCATGATTGTTCCAACTTTTACAATTTAATCTAAAATTTCAAGATTTATGTTTTACTTTTTTAATAAGAACATTTTACTTTTTTTAATAACTGTTCATTCATGAAGAAAAAAATTATGAGAATGTTGTAATATTGAGTTAGTTGAGAAGTATGGTTGTAAGAAGTAGTATGTCATTGCAAAGTTTTTACCCGGTTGCATTGGAAAGCAATGTCGTGAAAGTTAAGTGATGCTAATTTAGTCCATGAATTGAACTTCTTGCAGGCTACACCAGAAGTGGGTTGTTAAGAGGAAATTCTAGAATAACTTAAAGTGTCCTACTTATTTAGTTCTAATTATCTATTGTAAAACATATGGTTCATCAGCTGGCACGATCATTTAGATCATGCTATAAAGAAAAATGCATGGACTGAAGAGGGAGAGTCAATCTTCACCTATTATAAAAATCTATTTCTTAGGCAGTTTTGAGCTACTTTTTTACATTAATACGGGAGACAAAATGATAGTTACAATTCATTTTGTAGTATTATAACAGGATTTTGCTTTCCAATTTGTAATTAGTTGGCCATTTTGTTGTTTAAAGGTACTAAATATTTTTTTAATTTGTAATATTTTCAATTCATTATGTGTACACAAATAAAAGTGGCCATTCAGAAATTTATCTTGCTTCTAAAGGTATTATAATTTTTTTTTAATTGTGTCTTACTCACATGTCGGGTGCTAAAACATCATGTAAATCTATGGTTTTCATGCTGGGTGAAGGTCATTAAAAATAAAATTCTTCATAATAATAATAATAAATTGATGATGTTTATTTTCATTTCAACTTTAATGGTTAAGGATTTATTATTAACAAAGATATATTTTTTAATCGTGAGTTAAATGTCAAAAAGCTATTTTACACCCTTTGTTTCCTACATCGTTTTGTTTACAGAAAATTATACCCCCAAGCCTTAGAAGTTGTAAATCAATGTGTTGTTATTTAGTTTGTATTTTGTTGATGATTTTGTTTTTATATAAAATTTGTGTTCAGATTTTCTCAAAATTTTATTGGTTCAATCTTATATTGAATGGATATTTTATTTATAAAAGTTCCTTAATAATTGAAACTTTAGAAATTTTTGGTATATGAAATTAAATATATTTTTTCAAACATAGTGACAACACTGTAATCAACATTGCAACATGCAAGAATATCAAATACAAAAAGTATAGACTTAAGGTGAGTATCGCTATCAAAATCTCTTAACTCGCGTATCGCGCGAATTTACACCTAATATATATAAATAATTGTAACTCCGCCTGTGTCGTGCTTAACTTCTTATTTTTTTTTTTACACTACCGGTCCCAAGCCCGGAAAAAGGAGGAGGGTTGCGTTAGGTAGCTGACAGCCAGCGTAAAACTTTGTCAGATCCTTATGAACATGAATCCTATGAATATACGTGCTAATGCTAGGGCATTCCCCTTAAGCGATGCGTTGCGCCTGCCACCGGGTGTCTCGAAAAATAGGCAAGGGGCGTTGCGCCTGCCACCGGGTGTCTCGAAAAATAGGCAAGGGGCGTCGCATCGGCGCCCGGATGCGACGATAAATACGCAAGGGTTCCTGCAACAAGCTGGACATGTGCGGGTAAAGAAGCTAGTCCAGGATACTAGACTTAGGTTAGCGACTTGGAACATAGGGACTATGACAGGAAAAGAGATGGAGTTAGTAGATACCATGATAAGAAGAAAAGTTCACATAGCTTGTTTACAAGAAACTAAATGGGTCGGTGAGAAAGCTAGAGAAATAGAAAATACAGGTTTTAAATTATATTATACAGGAAAACATAGAAATAAGAACGGAGTTGGAATAATAGTAGACAAAAACTTTAAGGACGATATCGTAACCGTTATTAGGAAAGGTGATAGGCTTATACTTGTAAAATTGGTATTAGGTGAAAACATAATTAATATTGTTAGTGCTTATGCACCTCAAGTAGGATTAGATGAGCACACTAAAGTACAATTTTGGGAACAAATGGATGAACTAATTCAAGAAATACCCCTAGGTGAGAAAATCTATATATGTGGAGATTTTAATGGCCATGTAGGAGAAGATCGTGTAGGATATGAGATAGTGCATGGCGGACATGGTTTTGGAGATAGGAACGACGAGGGAGAGTCTATCTTAGATTTTCCGATGGCTTATGATTTTGTACTAGTAAATACATGTTTTAAAAAGAGGCTTGAACACTTAATAACTTATAAAAGTGGAACACATAAGAGCCAAATAGATTTTTTCATTACTAGGAAAGGAGACCGATTAACGTGTAAAGATTGTAAGGTTATCCCGGGAGAGAGCTTAACCTCACAACATAGGATAATGGTGTTGGATATAAATATTAAAAATCAATCACGAATGCGAAAAGTGAAGATTAACCCACGAACTAGGTGGTGGAATTTAAAAGGAGAGAAATTAGAACTATTTAAAGATAAAGTATTAAATGAAGCAACATGGAATTGTGAAGAAGAAACTAACATAATGTGGAATAAGATGGCCACATGCATTAGGAAAATATCAAAAGAAATTCTTAGAGAATCAAAAGGCAAAGGGCCACAGTCTAAAGAAACTTGGTGGTGGAATGAAGAAGTACAGAATATAGTAAAAATTAAAAGGGAGTGCTTTAAAACATGGCAAACAAATAGAAATGAAGAGAATTTTGAGAAATATAAATGGGCTAAAAAGGAAGTTAAGAAAGTCGTAAGAGATGCTAAGTTAAAAGCGTATGATGATCTTTATACAAAATTAGGAACACAAGAAGGGGAAAAAAGTATTTATAAGCTTGCTAAACTTAGGGATAGGAAAACAAAAGATTTCAATAACGTTAAGTGCATCAAAAGTGATGATTCGAGAGTCCTAGTCAAAGATGATGAAATTATGGAAAGATGGAAAAACTACTTTGAGAGGTTATTAAATGGAGATAATGGGAGTAGATTAGATATAGAGGAACTTAGGGAGACTCGAGAAGATATATTTTTTCGTAGAATTAGGACAACAGAGGTCAGGATTGCTCTAAAAAAGATGAAAACAGGGAAGGCTTTAGGACTAGATGGTATCCCTATTGAGGTTTGGAAGTGCTTAGGGGAGGATGGAGTATCATGGCTTACCAAATTATTTAATAGAATTTTAATGACTAATAGGATGCCCGATGAATGGAGAAAAAGTATTTTAGTACCTATTTATAAAAATAAAGGGAACATACAAAGTTGTTCAAATTATCGTGGTATTAAGTTAATGAGTCATACAATGAAACTTTGGGAGAGAGTGATTGAATATAGATTGAGATTGAAGACAACAGTATCTGAGAATCAATTTGGGTTTATGCCTGGGAGGTCAACAATGGAAGCAATCTATTTATTGAGGAGATTAATGGAGAGGTATAGAGAGAAAAAGAAGGATCTTCATATGATTTTTATAGATTTGGAGAAGGCGTATGATAGGATACCCAGAGATATAATATGGTGGGTTCTACATAAAAGAGGAGTGACTCGCAGATATATTGACGTGATCAAGGATATGTATGATGGTGCGATGACTACAGTAAGAACATCAACTGGAGAAAGTAGTGAATTTTCAATTACGGTAGGGCTACACCAAGGTTCAGCATTAAGTCCTTATCTCTTTGCTCTTGTTATGGATGAGTTGACTGGACAAATACAAGATGAGGTGCCATGGTGTATGCTATTTGCAGATGATATTGTTTTAGTCGATGAGACTAAGATGGGGATAAACGCTAGGTTGGAATTGTGGAGAGAAACTTTAGAAACAAGAGGATTTAAAATAAGCAGAACTAAAACAGAATATGTGGAGTGTAATTTTAGTAGTAATAGGAGGACAAATGGAGATGTGGTGAAATTGGAGGGTCAAGAAATACCTAGAAATGATCATTTTCGTTATTTAGGATCGATTATACAAAAAGATGGAGATATTAGTGATGATGTTACGCATAGGATTAGAGCAGGCTGGGTTAAGTGGAGAAGTGCGCCCGGCGTTCTGTGTGATAGGCGTATACCTTTGAAGTTAAAAGGAAAATTTTATAGGACGACCATTAGACCCGCCATGTTATATGGGACAGAGTGTTGGGCAACCAAGAAACAAAATGTGCAGAAAATGAGTGTGGCGGAGATGCGAATGCTAAGATGGATTTGTGGTAAAACTCGAAAGGATAAAATTAAAAATGAACAAATTCGTAAAACGGTGAAAGTAGCTCCTATAGAAGACAAATTGAGAGAAAATCGACTTCGATGGTTTGGACACGTCAAGCGTAGACCAATGGATGCTCCTGTAAGGAAGAGTGATTTAGTTAGTATTGATGGTAACCCAAGGGGTTGAGGTAGGCCTAAATTAACTTGGTGGGATATTATAAAAAAGGACATGATATCATGTGGTGTAACCGAAGATATTGCACTGGACAGAATGGAATGGAAAAATAGGATTCATGTAGCCGACCCCAAATAATTGGGAAAAGGCTTTGTTGAGTTGAGTTGAGTATATATAAATAATTGTAAAGTCACCAAAGAGAGGCTTTTTCTTCTTTTCTTAATAAATTTAGGACATTAATATCTTCTTCTGCTAAAAAAAAAAAAACTGTCTACTTTATTTATATGCAAATTAATATACACTGACCATTGCCATCAATAACGGTAATTAAATCTTAATTCAACTATGTCTACGAATATGACAAGCTCAATGTAAAAAGAGCTTTTATATTATCGGATGCCTCTACCTGTACTTGTACTTAATTCAAACAATTGATATTTTAAAGAAGCCACTTTCAAGTACAACTATTGATCAGGTCGTTAGAACATAAAACCGTGTGTATGAAAATGTCTCACTTTCTTAAATGTAAAAGGAGACAACTATATATAATTCAAATCATAAGTATTTCAATATATTAGTCCCACTACTGCAAAAGAAAGAAAACAAATAATCACATGGTGTTCCTCTTACTGAAAATAACTTTTAGCAACTTTTCTTATCAGAAACAAGCAAATTATTAAACTTCAAACTTTATTCTATTTTGAATATTAAGGGCACTGTTTCTTTTATCACCCTATCAAAAAATAACCGTAAACATTGAACATAATATTTAAATCATTGTATTATAGTGTTAGTGACAAAAAAAAAGGAATCTTTTCGAGCACCCCGAATATATAGTTAATAATTGACTAAAGTACCCCCCAAACTTTTATTTTTTGCACGAAACTCCCAAACATGTACAAGCTCTGAAACACTTACTTCAACTTCAAACACATGTAATTATTGGCATTTATACCAAGTGTTTCTCCATAAAACTAGTATAGATACCCCCTCTATTAGAACATGTACATAGTTATGCAGTTAGTTATGCAGTTATGCAGTTATTAGTCAGTTATGTAGTTAGTTAGCTGTAGTTAGACTCAACTGTAGTTAGTTAAGCAATTAGTTAGATGCTCTGCTATTTAAAGCAGAATCCTTCTTTGCTTAGCTAATGGACAAATATAACAAGGTACTGCTTTATTTAGTTTTGAAACATCACAATGCAATTGATGCTTCAAATTATCTAAACGTTTGAAGGATAAATGTCCAAGCCTATTGTGCCAAACATGGGCTGACACATTATTTACATAAGCAGTAGGTACTGATTTCAAAGAAGCTGCATCAAGAACATATAGGTCTTCAAGCTTGTCACCCTTGCCAATCATCTTCTTGGAGTTGGTTTCCTGAATAATGAAATGATCAGGAAGAAAACTAACAGTGAGTTGAGTCCCAGAGGTGAGAGCACTAACAGATAACAAGTTAAACTTGAAGTCAGGAACAAATAACACATTCTTGAGAACAAGACTGGGGCTGAGTTGAACATCTCCACTGTAACTGACTGAAATCTGAGTCTGATTAGGTAAAGTGATAGTTGAATTTTTTATGTGATTTAAAGAGACAAAGGCAGCAGCTGTAGAACAAATATGTTTCGTTGCTCCTGAATCAACTATCCAGTAATGAGAGGTAGAAAAATTTGGGTTTAAAGAGACAGAGAAGCAGGTACCTGCTGTATGAGATATTGTGGCAGCCTCTTCATGATCATTACTTGTCTTGACAGAAGAAGTTAGATGATGTGAAAGCATGGACATAAGCTGCTGGTATTGATTTGGGTTGAGGTTTTCAAAGAAATTCCCTCCATGATCATGTGTGTCCCCATAGTTGGAAGATGATTTATTAGAGACTTGATTCACAGAAGTGGAGTTATTAATTCTTTGCTTAGGTTTATAACCAGGTGGATAGCCATGTAGTTTGAAGCATTTTTCCACAGTGTGACCATGGAAATTGCAATGAGTACAAAAGGGCCTATCCTTCTTCTGCATCCTATAGCCCCCAGATGTATTATTAATATAATTTTGAACCTTATTTCCAGCATTGTATTGTCCTGAATTTTCTGCAGGTTTCTTATAGGTTTCTCCTTTAACAACAAATGTCATGGAATTAGAAGAATCAGATCCTGAGTTGGTATGTACACCAATATTCCTTTGGTGTTCTTCTTGAGAAATTAAGGCAAAAACCTTGTTTATGGGTGGTAAAGGATCCATTAACAGCAATTGACCTCTAACTTGAGAGAAAGAATCATTTAGTCCCATGAGAAAAGACATGATGTACTCCATCTGATAATGAGAGTTTAAATCTTTGACTCCTCCACATGAGCAATTTCCGCAAGTACAAACTGGCCTATAGTTGCTTAACTCCTCCCATATTGTCTTCAGTTTAGTGAAATAAACACTAACTGTGCTATGATCTTGAGCCAAATTCATCAATTCACGACGTAATTGAAAAATTATAGGGCCATTTCTTTGTTGAAACCTATCTCTGAGGTCAATCCATATCTCATGTGCAGAATCAGCAAAAATGACACTCGCAAATATGTCTTTAGTGACAGAATTTAATATCCAAGAAATCACAATATTGTTATTTCTTGTCCAAGAATTGAGAAGATCGGGATCATTATTCTTTGGTTTAGCTATAGAACCATTAATGAATCCCAATTTGTTTTTCACAGATAACTCAATCAGCATAGCCCTACTCCAGGAGGCATAGTTATCTCCAATGAGAGGTTGTGAAACTAGAATAACTCCAGGATTATCAGAATGATGGAGAAAGAAAGGACTCGATGGATCATCAATAGCTGACTTACTTGATGAAGGTCTGGTTGTGCTTATAGAATGAGGTGACTCCATTTCAATCAGAGAGGAATAGATCAGCAGCACTCAATGATTGAAAGATTTGAGAAATTGATAATGGCGGATTACAGCAGATTGAGCAATAGCTCTGATACCATATTGAGCTTATGAAAGATAGAGAAGAAGAGAAACGAGAGAGGAAAAGAAAATCTCATTTTACTTTTCTATTTGTGTACAAAGAAGGATTCTGCTTTAAATAGCAGAGCATCTAACTAATTGCTTAACTAACTACAGTTAAGTCTAACTATAGCTAACTAACTGCATAACTGACTAATAACTGCATAACTAACTGCATAACTGCATAACTATCTTTACCAAGCCATTACCTTCTACAGTATTGTTTCCACTCCTTTCCAAGATGTCTGTAAAGAACATTTACAGTCCATCTTGAGGGGGAGTATTAGAACATGTACATAGTTATGCAGTTAGTTATGCAGTTATGCAGTTATTAGTCAGTTATGCAGTTAGTTAGCTGTAGTTAGACTTAACTGTAGTTAGTTAAGCAATTAGTTAGATGCTCTGCTATTTAAAGCAGAATCCTTCTTTGTACACAAATAGAAAAGTAAAATGAGATTTTCTTTTCCTCTCTCGTTTCTCTTCTTCTCTATCTTTCATAAGCTCAATACCCTCCCCTCTCCAACAAATAAAAATTGGGGTTTCGGTAGTGACAGATTCAGAACTTTTGGTAAGGAAGTGTGGAAGTTGTGAGTACTGCTGAAGGTTTGGAGACGGGAGCCTCGAGGTAATTTTTTAGAATTATTTGATTCACAAATACACATTCAAGTTGTATTGTAAATAGTTACTCATTATTATTGGTCAAATAAGCAAAAATATTAAAATTGCAAACAATGAGCAAGCACATTGCAAACAATTAAAATGTAACCCAGGAAAAAATGAGCAAACAAATGTATGCACTAAACTTTTAACAATCTAACCAAAATACTTTTAACAACCTGATCATTTTTAACAACCTAAATATATGCACTAAATTTTAACAACAATATTTTCAAAAATTAAAATAAATTAATTTAATCATTTAAAAATTGAACATTAAATTGAAAAATTAAACTAGTCTAACATTTAATCATTTTAACTTGAACTTAAAAATTAAACATTGGGAATTTATTAATCTCAATGAACTGAAAAGCAGAGCGCTTGTAAGCTTTGTTTTAAATTACATTTCCGCCTCTTACTTTCTAAAATAGCATAAACTCATTGCCATATACACTATAAAATTACGCAGGCCATATGTGTATATCTCGAAAAAAAATCTTGAAACTTAGGCAGGGCGACCGCCCACCCTCGAGACCATGTAGGTCCGCCACTAGGTTGTAGGTATTTAGTCCCTTATGATATGATTTTTTTGCAGCAAATAGTACATTTTTATTTTTTGTTCTTGTATATATTGAGTGGTGGTTGAAGGTTGTATATATTTAGTACCATATCATATGATTTATTTGCATGAAATCCTATTTTTTTTATTAGTTCTTGACTCTATTGCATGATGGCTGAACGTTTTATGTGACATGTTACATTAACCACTTGTGGATAAATTTCAACATTAATATAATATTATATAATATTTAGTTATTAATTTTATTATATTAATTTGTGTTGTATTTTTAAACTTAGTTTGGATTTTATTTTTTAAGGAAGAAACATGAACAAATGGGTGTGAAACTACTACAAAAAATAGTGGTATATATACTAATTGAAAACGAAGATTCTTAGTTGAGAAGTCAAACAAGAGGGTATGATCATACGCATTGCGGTGGTGCTTAAGCACCACCAATCACGACATGCGTAAGCGCGGCGAGCGAAAGGGCGACTTAGGGCGCATTGCGTGCTTTGACGCGCACGAAGCTATTCCAAACAAACACGATCCAACGGCTGCTGAGTCGTTACATGAAGAGTTGTGACTGTTGAAGAACAATCACAGAAATCGCCATAAAAAGAGTTTTAGGCATTTGTTTTGTACACTGAAAATTGATAATTTCTCCTCTCTTCGTCCTCTACATTTTAGTATTATCAGATTATAAATTCAGAGTGTTATCGATTTGATCAAACAGTACATAGTTTGAATCGAACAACTGTTCATACACTGCATTGTTTCTTGAAGGCAGATTCTATAAAATCCATAAAATCCATAGTATACTCGCGGTTCTATCTCAACCGGATTAGGAGAAATTTTACCTAAAAGATAGCGTTCCCAGAACGTGCCTCGCAGAAATTAAATTAAATATTTAGCTCTTTCCATACAAAATATCCAACAACCACATTTCATGATAACCTCATTTAGAGCATAGGGCTAATGACGATCAAAATTAGTTGGGAGGGGGGCTTATCATTACTACTCAAATAGGACCACCCCAATAATTTAAAAAAAATATGGTCAACACTCCCATAAGGGGACGATATTCCGGACAACATCCTAATTTGTTGGACCAGAAAAAAAGTAAGTAGAACCTCTCAAGAAAGAGCTATTTTTAGCGAAATGAAAAGTTTAGAGGTTTTTTTTGCCAAAAATCAAAGTTAAAGGTGTTTCTTACACTTCAACCTTTATAGTATAAGGGGTATTCTAGTAATTTCAAATGTATTATAACTATTCACTTCAAACATGAAGTGTTTATAAAGGTGCAGGCAGCATGTCATTCTGTGTAATGGAGAAGCTACAAAAACCACCACCACCACCACCTGCATGCACAAAAAACTACCCAACCCCATTACTTGAAACCACCACACAAGAGCCGAATCACAAAAAAACTTGCGACACACGGCACCCACTCTACCACGGGGTCCGAAAGCGCCAGTGGGGCAAATGGGTGTCCGAAATTCGAGAGCCCAAAAAGAAATCACGAATTTGGCTAGGCTCTTTTACGGAACCCGAGAAGGCCGCGCGGGCGTACGACGCTGCCGCGTATTTTTTGAAAGGAGACCAAGCACAACTCAATTTTCCCAATGAAAAAGAGCTTTTGCCACGTCCTGTTACTTGCGCAGCGCGGGATATTCAATCTGCGTCCGCATTGGCAGCAAAAACTGTTCCAGTGGTGGAGAGTTGTGGCACATGTGGTTTGCATGCCACTTGTGGGTGTGGGGGTGGAGGTGGGGGTGGGGGTGGGGGTGATGATTTTTGGGAAGAAATTGAGTTGCCGGAGCTGAGGAGTGTCAGTGATTATTTTCCTCAGGTGTCGTATTGGCAGTCTTATGGGGAGAGGTTACCGAGTGATGATATGTGGATGGTTGATTGATATTTTTTTTTTGGCAAATGGTTGATGGATAAATATTGCAACATTTTGCAGTACGTTATTGTTTTTGTGAGTTGTATATTTGTATTTCTCCTTCTTTTTTTCTTCGGTGTGTGTGTGTGGTGGTGGGGGGGAGGTGTTTGTTTACATTTACATTATAGTTCTTTGTACATATATTTGTTATTAATTTAAATTGATACCTATTTCACACGGAAATTAGGTACTTGTTTGGACTTAAAAATTCTTTCATCTTTTGGTCCAAAAAGATAACAGATTTTCGTTTAGAGAGTTTATTTATTTATTTTGTTTGTTTTGATTGTTTAGGTCTAAGTTATCATTTCATATATGAATGCATACGTTGGAGATGCTCTCTTTTAAAATCCCCAAATAAAAATCCCCAAATACCAAACTTAAGCAAGTGCATGCTTGTTTTGTGAGCCTAAAGCCAAAAAAATAAAGCATAAGCTGTCTAATGGGTTCTTAAATTTTGATAGATACAGAGGAGACAATCTATGGACAATTCCTCCTGGCAACGTAAGACAAAAGAAAAACATTTAAATCCAATCGATAGATATGTTCTCCTTGCGAAATAGTTTTCTTTTCCGAAACATAAGCTAAGTTTGTTTAATTAGTTTTAATAAAATAATGACAGTCTTTGACAAATAAATCAGATTTATACAAGACATTTTCTAATACATCGTGTCAAAATAATTTATTTTTACTAGATCTTATTTATACATATATTCACTATATAGTTACAAATAAAACTTATAGGAGCAAAATAAAAACTTTCATAGGTCATCTTGGAGAAAGAAAAAACAGAAGAAATTTTTGAATACATACTTAGTAAAATTGACTAATTGGTAAAAATAATAAAATAATCCAAATGGAAACCAAGTGCTGCTCTGAAATAGCAAGAAATGGCTCTATCTGAGAATTATTTATTTTCTTCAATTTTTTAACAAACAAATTTTTTTTTAACAATACGCATAATGAAGAAATTTAAATGGACACATCTTTGCCACAGTGACATATTGTAAATGTATTTATTAGTTGCTGAGTCTTTATAAAATCAAATAATTTTGGGTGACAAATACACTCAATAAAAGTTATATCAAGAAAAATATCTAACATGTAATTATTGTACGGGTAATATGTATATAGTTAAGTGTGAATCATAATTCGTATATAATAATGATATAAAGAAAGCAATGGGTTCTTTTGGCAAAAAAAAAAAAAAAGTAGTGGGTTCTAGTTCTGACATCTGTTATGTAACAGCTCTCAAATAGTCATGAACATTGGAAGCTCTACACGCCAAAAAAGGTATGATTCTTTTTTTTTGCATGATTCATAAATAAAGTTTCTTATTATGGTAAGGAGACTTTGGATAAAAATGGAAACACACTTGATCTGTTTTATGCACTTTTGGATCAAGAAATGGAAATATTATTATTGTAGCTTCTTGTTTCATGCCTTCTTTACATTAACCCGGTTTTAGTATGTTAAATTAATTTTAGTTTGGTAGGAAAATTTCAATTAGCGTCCACGTTGGCAGCAAAAACTTTTCCAGTGGTGGAGAGTTGTGGCACATGTGGTTCGCATGCCACCTGTGGGTGTGGTGGTGGTGGTGGTAATTTTTGGGAAGAAATTGAGTTGCCGGAGCTGAGGAGTGTGTGTGATTATTTTCATCAGGTGTGGTATTGGGAGTCTTGTGGGGAGAGGTTACCGGGTGATGATATGTAGATGGTTGATGGATAAATTTTTTTTTTTTGGCAAATGGTTAATGGATAAATATTGCAACATTTTGCGGTACGTTATTGTTTTTGTGAGTTGTATGTTTGTATTTATCCTTTATTTCCTTTTATATAATTTTATTTTTTTGGGGGGGGGGGGAAGGGGAGGGGGTGCTTACATTTACACTATAGTTCTTTGTACATATATTTGTTATTAATTTATATTGATACCTAATTCACAAGGAAATTAGGTACTTGTTTGGAGTTAATTTTTTTTTCATCGATTGGTCCAAATAGATAACAGATTTCATTTTGGAGAGTTTATTCATTTATTTTGTTTGTTTTGATTGTTCAGGTCTAAGTTATCAATTCATATATGAATCCATATGTTGGAGATGTTCGGTCTTCCAAAATCCCAATACAAAACTTGAGCATCTGCATGGTTGTTTTGTGAGCCTAAAGCCAGTTAATGGGTTCTTAAATTTTGATATTCCTCCTCCCAACTCAAGACAAAATAAAAACATTCATGATTTGCACAAAAATAGTTTTCTTTTTCGAAACAAAAGCTTTTGTTTGTTTGTGAATTAGTTTTAATAAAATAATTGAAATTTGATAAATAAGTCAAATTTATATATAACGTTTCTATATAGATTCTATCAAAACAAATTATTATCAATATGTCATATTTATACAAGTGGTGAATATTCACTATATACTTATAAATATAATTTATTGAAGTATTTTTTTTTTTCATGGGATCTCGTAGAGAAAAAAAAAGATTATATGAAATATTTCACTGCATGCATAATAAATAAGATTAATTAGTAAAATGAATCCTAAAATAATCCAGGCGAAAACCAAATGCTTATTTGAAATACCTTTAGTTGAGAATTATTTATTTTCGGCAACTTTAAAACTAATAAAAAAATTGTTAGTAGTACACACAATGAAAAATTTAAACTAAACACCTCTTTGACATAGTGAAGTACCGTAAATGAATTTATTAGTTGTTGTGTCTTTATAAAATAAAAAAATGTGCGACAAATACACACCATAAGAGTAATATCAAGACAAATATCTTAACATGTCATCATTGTACGGATAATATGTATGAAGTTAGGTGGGCATGATATTCGGTATATAATAATAGAGTCCTTTAATATTGACATAGATTTGCGATACAATTGATGCGATAAAGTGACTTGTCGTATCGGTATTAGTTAGTGCCGTTCGCGTGGACTCACATCTATAAGGTAATAATCAATACCGCTGCACACATCACTGTGTTATAATGTTATCGTGTTTTTTAGAGGTGAAATTTAAGAAATTCAGGTATTCGTGTCATGTCGTGTCATGTCGAGCATGCTATTTTTTATTCGGGTCGTGTTCGTGTCAAATAAAAAAAAACACGAAATCGTGTCGTGTCGCGTTCGTTTCCGAAAAAACCTTGTCGTTTCGTGTCGTGTCGGACCGAAATACGACCCGTTGACCCGAATTACCACCTCTAAGTTATATGATAGTTTTAATTTATCTTGTAATTTGTTTTCTATATACAATATTCTTTAAGCGGAATTTAGCATTTTTAGGTGAAAATCAATTTCTTTGGGAGGGTCAAGTTTTTGTTTGTCACATTTGAGTGATAAATCATTTCAAATTATTTTTTTTAGACTCTATATATTTCATAAATATATATTATTCGTAAATTTGTAAATATATATATATATATATATATATATATATATATATATATATATATATATATATATATATATATATATATATATATATATATATTTTATATATGTATATGTTTCTATATTTCATATATTTTAGTATATATGTATATTTCATATATTTAATATGTTCTGTACATTTTTATAGTTCATACATTTTAGTATATATGTATAGTTCGTATAATATGTAGATTATGTATATTCTCTTCGTATAATTCATATCTTTCGTATATTTTTTAGATACTTCGTATATTTCATATTTTTGGTATTTTTTTGAATATTTTATACATTTTGCATTTTTTAAAAATATTTCGTATATTTCATATATTTATATATTCATTTTCGTATGTTTCATATATGTATATATTTCGTAATGTGTGTGTATATATATTCAAGAAATAATGTTAACAATATATATACATATTCCACAAACAATATATTTTTCGTACACAAAATTTTCACATTTATTTCTATATTTTAGCTTACGTGTTTGATAGAAAATGTAGAAAATTGATGATTTTTAAACTTGAATCAAATAGATATATGTTGAAAATTACTCATTTGCCTTGAAATTATTTTCCCTTGAATCAATTGCCCTGAAATTATTTGTATTTTCCCATTTTTGTATCGAACAGGGACTAAATGGAAACACTTGATCTGTTTTACGAACTTTTGGATCTAGAAATGGAAATATTATTAATTTGTCATTTAAGCCTTGTAAGAGGTAATAAACACGAGCTAAAGCTCTGATACCAATTTGAGAAGGCATTGATATCGATTACTTTTGGGATTTCACAAATTTTCAAATTCCAAACTTATTTAACTAGAGTCAACCTTTGATAAAAAATTTATTAAACCCTAAACATGCATTTATGTGAATAAATCAAACATCCAAACACAAATTGTGAGACAAACAAATTTCAGGAAAAAACCCTTTAGGGTAAAATCTTTATTTCACTATCTAACGTAAAATGCAACTTACAATTACATAGCAAAATCTGCAATGAATCTACCGCAGCAAATCCGCATAGACCGTAACCTAGATTAGCAATGGTCTCCCGCAAGAACCCACAAGAACCGCAGCTCTTCCTCAGCAAGAAAAACCCTCGAGTATCATCAATGATCGCAGGCATCAGCACGTAACTCCATCAAAAGCTACCAATATAGCACTAGAGATATCACTCCACAAGAACAAACTTCAATAGAAATGATTTGGGTTCCACAAATTGATTCACAAAGGATTGGGGTTGATTTTGATGGATCAAAGACATAAAAAAACCTTAAACTTTGAAGACTAAAAGGTCTGCCAAGATGTCGTTCCATTTATGCAAAAGTTTTAATGAAATCAGACTCCAAAATAGGTATTTATAGCTCAATAAAAATCTTGAGGCGGTGGAGGTCGTTTGAGCGACATCTCTAAGTCGTTAGAAGCAACTTCGAGACACATATTCAGCGACCTTAGAAAAATTAAAACAGTAGCATGTCATTAGATAAAACCTTTCGACATATGATGTCGTTTGAACGACATCTCCATGTCGTTTGAATTACAAGCTTATGTCGTTTGAACGACTGGAACAAAAAATATTTATTTTAAAAACTCCTAACGAATGAAATCAAACATAACATATGTTCAAGATGAATATGTATACTCCTAACGAATGAACTCAAAATCGTCCTTAGGTGTAAAAGTATTGAATTTAAATGACATCGTCTTAATCAAATCGACAAATAAGAGTCTAAATATTTTTCACACCAATAACATCTAAAACTACGTAACGCTTTTTCAAGACTTTGTCAGGATGTGCAAACCCGCTGATTTCCAATGAAACTCCCCATAAATCATAATGATTATATTTTTCTATTCATTTTTTTCCTTTTGTATGATCATATCAAGCTAAACTAATTTGGCCTGGCTACTTTTTTCAAAGCTACACTTTTTTTTGGCTCTTTTCAAACTCTTTGGACCTTGGCTACTTTTTACAATGCCACGTTTTTTAGGTCTGATTTAAACGGTAGCTTAATTGCAAAGGATATGTGTTCCTTTCGTATCCCTTTCCCGTCTTCACTCATCATTTTTTATTTAAATAATTTCCTCACGGACAACAGTTCTTACATGCACTACTTTCATCGTCAAGTTTTATCGCATTTGGTTCGTTTTAAAGATAGAATTGAGATGAAAACACTTCGACTAATATGTGATAGAAAAGTAAAACAATCAAACAAATTCATACATGTGTGCAATAAAGGAAATCATGAGTCAAATATGTAGGTAGTAACAACTAATCACATCACAATAACTCTAAATATTATAAAGCACAAAAATTAAATGATGATGCATATCAATACACTATCAAATAGTCACATGGATATGGAATGAAATTGTGACTTGATCATCCTAAATGTCATATTCATAAACGGTGCAAAAAGAAATACAAAAATCTTTTTGTCTTTTTGCAAAAATTTTATCAAAATAAAATCTTTTTGGCTTTTTCAATTTTTTTTCTCAGAAAATAGAAAATATTTTTGTATTTTTCCAAAAACTTTAAAAAACAAAAATCTTTGTGGTTTTTTTAAAACTATATCAAAACGAAAAATAAATACAAAGCTGGTACACACTAGCAATAGGCATGAAATATCATCATGAACATCATCATATGCTAGCAAACAAGTTTAAACCTCAACCATTAGGTGTGGAGGAGTTTTCCAAAGGTGGTGAAATCCTATGAAAAACATCAATCAATTCATGTGAAGTTTTGCCCAAAAACTTAACTTGCCTTCGAATATGTGCATACTCTCTCATGTAATCTCTCGAAGAATCCAAAGTATCATGTGTGGGTTCATGTATAAGAACACGTGTCGTAGCAAAACGTGGCAAAACTCTATGTGACATACTACCAAACTTAAAGCAAAATTCCCTAAGGTGTTCTCTCTTCTTACAATGGGTGAAAACATACAAGGGCCTAAGAACACATCTCTCAAAACATATAAGATGATCTCTCCTATTGGGAACGGGACGCCTAGGTGGGTTAGGTTGAGAACCATATGGATCTATCACAAACTCGGGAATCGACTCGGGTAAAACATGAGAAGTAGACACATCGTCATGACTTATTCCAAATCTCTCAACATTTCCCAAAGAAGGACCGAGGAGCATATTTCCAACCTTCTTATATGTGTCTTCTATAATGACCTTTACTTTCCACGATCATTCGAGATCTCTCTCGAGTTGGACCACACGGTCTTCAAGTTCACTCTTTTCCCGACCTATGATGATTAACTGCTCACATAAAGAAACCTTCACCATCTCAACTTGACTCGTCGACGCCTCAAACTCTCCCAAAACTCCTATCTCTCTCTCCAAATCTAACACCTTAAGACCTAACTCCTTATTCAACTTATTCGACTTTAAGGTCTTAACATACAAATCTCTAAACGTTCTTTGGAGTTCGCTTTCACCCTCACTTCCAAACTCACTTTCACACTCAAATCATCATTGGACCCTCACGAATACAAGTGTCTAAAGCACCTTATACTCTTGACTCACTTGAGTCTACATTCTATAAGTGCTCATCTATTTTGAAAATTGTGACAAAATTGAGTCTCATTCCCTAGATACCAAAGATCCTCAGATTCTTCTCATAATGCCTCAATTGATTGATTTGAAGGTAAAATCTCAATCACATACACATTAGAATTGCATACATTTTATATATTGCATTAGTTGCTTATGTGTGAGTTGTGTGTGTTAATTGCCTTTCAAATTTGCTTTTAATAATTGTTGGGAATTTTTAAATGATTTTTATGAAATTAAAATTTGGGTTTTAAAACTTTTTGGGTCATTCTGTGATTACTGGTCTTATTATTTCATACTTGAATGCTTGGTTGGGTAGAATCTAAAAGCGCTTGAGACTTTAAGGTGTCTGTGTAATTATTTTAAAAACACGTGCGTTTGGGTGTGTCTGAGCCTTACACCTATCATTGTTACATCGGTCGGATTTGTGTTTGTTTATACACTTAGAACCTGTGCAAATTCTCGACCCTTGGATTTAGTTAATCGTTGGTCTGCATGCGATTTATCCCAAACCCTGTGAAACCCCCTTTAAACCAATCAGAAATCGTTTAAACCACCGCTTATATTAAACCGTTGGATGGAAGTCAAACCCCTTAAGACCAAATCTCTGCCTTTGGATTTGATCAGTTATTCTCAAACCTTCCTCGCTCAGTATAAAAGGAGGTTGAGCATCTTCCTTTAAAAAACTTTGGCCAGCTTGTCCAGCTGAGAGAGAGAGAAGAGAGAGAAACTAGAGAGAAAACCTTAAATCGTTCAAACCCTAAATTTCCTTTCCAAAATCAGTTTACATCAACACACCAAACCTAAGTGTTTGAGAGTTATTTTGGTAGTGGTTTGAAGGTTGTTCGTGGATTGAATCCTCTGAGTTTGAGATCTTATATCCAACTTAGACATTTTAGGTTTGATCTCTATTTCTTTTTCATGGAAACAGTAGATCGTACTATTACATGTCATATTACACTTAGATTTGCATTATTTTAGTTTCTTATCTTGAGAAATCTAATTTGTTGATTATTTTTTAGTAAATGTTTTTCACAACTCTAGAATTAACAAATTCTTTTCTAGTTGCTAATTCTTATGAAACAAGACTTTTGGTCTGGTTGGAATCTTAATCGGTGGTTTACAATTTCAAAAATATTTTCAAAACCCTCTGAAATTGTTAAAAACCTTGGCCATCTTTAGAGCAAGGTAACCTTGGATTCTGGATTATTTTATAGATCAAGAAAGTCTATAGTTTCTAAAGAAGAGAGAAACTGAAAACCTTATCATTTAGATCTGTTTTGTAATTTGATAGGACTTGCTTGTATAAATAAGTGTGAGTGTGTGCATGCATGTGTTAGAACACTGTCAAAATCACTTGTCACACTACAACACAAGAAGTGTTAGCTGTAAGATCTTAAAACGTCAAGAGTCGACATAAAGCTGGAACAAAGTGTGGAAAAGTTAGCAAGCTGAGAAAGCCACATCAACATCAAAATTGTAGAGAAGTTAGAATCAAACCAGTGGGTACATATTCTAAACTTGTATAGGTCTGTTTTGTGTGCATGTGTCTTATATAGTTTGTAACTTGTATATTTTGTTTTAGTGGATTTTTGGTTTGTGACTTAGAAGCCACCGTGGATGTTTCATCAGTTGGGTGATGTTTTACCACTTTAAAAACTCCTTGTACTTAATCTTTCTACATCTCCTTATCTCATTCTTGTGGGTGTGATGATTTAGCAGATTCAACTATTTTAGTTTTGTTTTGCAAAACTTGTTACATAATCTCGAGCATCTCTCGTACATTTTTCATTAAACACATCTTGTGATTAATCTGTTTTGATATAAAGAAAAGAGTTTCTCCAAAAAATAGTTCGGAGTTACTTAGACAGTTTAATCCTAAATTAAACAACTTAAGTAACAACTTTTCAATTGGTATTAGAGCTTGGAAAATTTTCTTTAAAGATCTTGTGTTTCTGATATTATTTTCTTAAAATCAAACAATGGACGAGAAATCTGAAAGATTTGGTAACTTGTCCAGACCTCCTCTCTTTGATGAAAACAACTTCCCTTACTGGAAAGTAAGGATGATTGCTTTCATACAAAGAACCTTGGGAGATAATGTCTGGGATATTGTTGAAAATGGATATACTTATCCTACTAAACCAGCCACTGAAGGAAGCAATGAGAGGATTAAGAAAGTATTAAGTGAATTTACTTGAGAAGAGAAGAAATCATATATGAACAATAACAAAGGCAAGAATGCCATTTTTATGTCTATAAATGAACATGAGTTCAAAAGGATCTCATCTTGTACCACTTCTAAGGAAGCTTTGGATACATTGGTTACTGGACATGAAGGTGACACTAGAGTTAAGGCTGCTAAAACACAGATGCTTATCCAGCAGTATAACTCTTTAATCATGTCAGACTATGAATCTTTTAATGACTTTACAATGAATTTGACTAACATTGTTATCAAATTACATGCTAATGGGATAACTTATGATAGACGTGAAATTGTCTCGAAAATTCTAAGGTTATTACCACATAGATTTGATAACAAAAGATATACTATTGAGGAAATGAGTGACCAAAATTTCACTCCTGAATTACTCAGTAGTAAACTGAGAAATGTGGAAATGAAACTAGAATTTAAGAAATAATTAATTCAGTCCCATAGGAAACAGACTAGTTCAAATTTGAGTTTTTCTTCTAAGCTGATAAAACCTGAGCTTAGTATTCCCAATAATAATTCCGATGAGGAATGTGATATAGATAGTTTGGACAATCAGATTGACTTGATGTCAAAGCAATTTATGAAGATTGTGAAATTTATAAAGAAAATGGCAACCAGATAAGGCAAGCCAAATTATCCAACTCAGTCTAACCACAAACCCCATGAGAAAGTTCAAGACAAACATCACAAGGACATTCATGTAACACCCCGTAATTTTGAGGATTTAATATTTAATTATTTTTGGGAGGTATAAAAATATTTAAATTGGAGAAACTTAAATTTATAATTAGGAGAATTTTTTTGAGTGGGAACAATTGTTTATATTTGGCGACTTTAAGTTTAATTGTTCAAAATTTCGTGTGTCGCACTTTGAGGTCAAAATTTGAGAATGTTATAAAGTATTTCGGATGACAATTATGAGTGCGCGATTGACTCCGGATGGGTTAAGATAGTCAAAAAAGAGTACCCGTGGGTAGTAATCGGGTCTCGGAGAATTTTTGGGCATAGTCGGGTCCACATGGGGTTATTTGGGCCATTTTAATTAGGCCCATGTGGTCAAAAATGGGATTAGGAGTTTTTAACCTAATTGAGGGACTAGTTGAATGATAGTTAGCAATTCTAAACCTAGGGTTTGAGAGAGAAACGGAGAAAGCTAATCAAGAGCCAACTGGAGGTTGTTTGGGGACAAATCGAGGGACAAAGTGAAGGTTCATCATCACACCATTCCCTACAATGGATCAGACTCTATGAACGATTCCAGGAAAGTGGTTAACTGTTGTGATTCGTAAAATAAGTGATAACTAATTCATATTATAGGATGTGTATATGAAAATTCATTTTGGGTGTGTAACCATAATTGAAATGGGTTTTGACTGAATTTAGAGTAGTGGATAGATTTAATTACTTAATGGATTTTAAGTTGTGATTTGGGACTGTTAAGATTGAATTTTAGAGTGAATAACAGTATGTATTAGTGACTAAATTGAATGAGAATGAAGAGATCAAATTCGTTAAAAATGAGACCCAGGTGGAAAAAAAAAATCGGATATACCCAGAGTGTTATATAAATTTGATGATGAACTAAGGTCTCTAGGTTGTTTAGAACCTTTTCTTATTTGGAGATATCGTTAGTTGTGCTTGGGTTGGAACAGGGGAGGAGATAAAACCTTGGAGAAGTCGTTAATGGCTGAACAGACGGGCGGAGAAGAAGTAGAGCTGTTCGATCGATCGATTGATGGAAGGGATCAATCGATCGATGGTCCCAGATTTCTGGCAGGTTTGAAGTTTTATATATAAAAAGGAAATTGGTTTAAGATTTTTTTCCCAACTTTGTATTTAGTGAGAAATTCATTTGTAGCACATATTCCTTAACAATTATAAGGGGATATAATTGGGTTTAGGAGGGTGATAATTGTATGTCACGAGATGAATAAATTTCGGAAAATAATTCGTAAGTATTGAGTTTGGACCGAGGGAAAATATTCGGGTATTGTAGTTGAGTGGCACTACATTATTAAAAGAATTGAGGTGTAATTAATTAATTATGGGGTGGAATATAAAATTAGGTATTAACGATGGTACGGGCCAAGTGAGCGAGTCCGGGCATAATGGTTGGGCGACACCAAGTATTAAATTGGTTGATTTGTAAATAAATTAAATTAGAGTCGAACTGTAGACTCGGGAAAGTAATAAATTATTAATGAGAAATTAATTAATTTGAGTTGGACCATAGACTCGGGAATATACAGGCTAGAGTTACGGGTTTTAGTGCACGATGAATTCGAGAATTATATTACATATATATATATGGTGTGGTGATGGTATATATATATGTGTGTGTGTAGTTTGTGTGTGCTATTAAATATCAAAGACTAGATATTTATTTAATTTATATACTCTAGTGCTATCAAGGGAGGTTGCGCGATGTGGGTGAATCACCTAGCTTGAGGAGTAGGGTGAGTGTATCCCCAGGTCATAGTGTCCGGTATATGGGTGACGGGTTTATCTCACTTTCAAGAAAGGAATATGATCGTCTCGACTACAGTTATATTTTGGTCCAAGTTGACGAGCGATTCCAACTTGGGTAACTAGGTTATGTGAGCACACCTAGTGAGATAACACTTTAGAGGGAATCATCTGGAGAGGGTATACTCGGAGGGATGGATATACATATGATATGTGTGGATGTTGTAGTAAAGGTACGTATATAATGGTAGTAAATATTATATGCGGATAATAATACAGTGTGTGATGTATTTATTTTATATAACTTGTGTCACGGTTATATGATATTGTTTAAAAGGAATTAATTAATTTGATTGGTCAAATAACTTATAACCCATTAATAATAATACTCGGTTTAGAGTAGAATGGCAAGGGGAGATTATACCAGGACTAGTTGGACGAGGTAGTACAACTAGGTGGGGTTAAAGTAACCGTTAGGTGTGCACATTAGTGGAGGGGTGACTATGTCCTCAAGGGAGTGCGACACTAACTTAAATATGAAGCGCACTCATATATTTTTAATTACTGCAGTTAATTAACTTGCTAAATATTTTTAAAATATTTTGGGTTCTAACCCTTGCTATAAAATTATTTTCAAAACCTTTTAGGTGTCCAGCCACAGGGACACTAGGATTGATATTCTATTCTAGGGAAGCGGAGATGCGGCACATATGAATGGTAGAAGGAGTTTGGTTTAGACACATCGTTCATTCCTTCCTAGAGTAGGAATCAGTTATCAGTTTCAGTTTTAATTAGGGCTTGTCGCCCAGACTTTCAGTATAGTTTTCAAAGATATTTATTCAAGTGTTGAATGTTTGTATTGGACTTTTTACTTAGGTGGACGATTGTTTATTTGGCATGTAGTTTAATTAATTATTCTGTTGATTTAATTCAGTCGTGGTGTATGGCTCATATTATCTTTCCGCATGTTTATTAGTTGTTTAATTAAAAAGATAAAATTTGGCACCAGCCTTTTGGAATACTAGGTGGTTAGTATGTTTTAAAAAGGTTTTCGACAGTGATGCTAAGGATGAACCAACTGGGATTCCTATTTTAATTTGTTATAGGACTAATCATCCGATATTTTATTAGGCGAGGTGTCACAGATGGTATCCGAGTATCAGGTTCTAGTGTCCTTAGGATCTTTGCGTCTTTTCACGTTTCAGCTTTGCGCCCTTTAATGTAGAGCCCTACCATAGGATTATTGTATTATTATACGTATGCGCATTTACGTTCTTCTTGTAATTACTTTATATTTGATGGTGAGCTTATACGATTCGATTCTCATTTCAGATGATGCACAGGAGAGAGAGAACAGCTAGGGCAACAGGGAGAGATGAGACTAGGGAGGCTCATCAGGAGCCAGAGTTACCGCAACAACTGCTAGAGATGATTTTGGCTGCACAAGTAACTGAATTAGTGGCACAGGATGTTCAAGCGATGATGATCGTAATGGCAAGGTACTTTGCACGAGATCAGCCACAGGCGTTAGTGGTACCAGATGTTTAGGCCCACCCAGGGCCGTCAGAATGGCAGCAAGCATGAGAGGTCTTTCAAAAAGGCCACCCACTAGAGTTTTGAGGGAGTTCAAATGTGGTGCTAGCGTGTCAATGGAAGAGAGATATTCAGTGTCACCTACGCATGGTGGATTGCAATGAGGTGCAGAAGCAAATGCTAGCCACTTTTAAGTTAGTGGGAGCAGCGCTACAGTGGTGGGAGTCGATCACCACAGTTGAGGAAAGGGATACATTAACTATTGCAGAGTTTCGAGTTCGGTTCGACCGCCAGTATTTCTCGCCAGCAATCGAGGCTGAAATGAGGAGAAAATTCAGTGAGGTGACTCAGGGGGACCGTTCAGTGATCTATTACGAGGAATAATTCACTCATTTGGCAAATTTTATACCGAATGAGGTAAGTAATGAAGAAAAACAGAAGTCGAGGTTCATGGATGGGTTATTCTGGAGGATGAGGCAATATTTGATTGGAAATCCCGCATTAGTAGCTTATACGGACGTCATAAATGCTGCACTCCTGCACTGCCAAGAATATCTCTTGCACGTGAAAGGAAGGAGGAAGGGAGTGGAAACTATCCAGTCGGATAAAGTGGGAGGGAACAGTACCAATGGGGTATCCCAACAGCAGACAGGGGGACATCAGGGGTAGGATTTCTTATAAGGGAATCAGGCCAAGCGATTTAAATATGGGGGTTATGGAAAGGATGGACAGGACTTCCGACAAGTCCAGCAAGGAAGGGATCAGTGGCAGGGTGAATTTATTAGGAGGTGTTTCATTTGTGGGGAAGCGGAACACATGAAGAGATATTATCTTAAGCGAGACAGGGGTCAACTACAAGGCGAGGTCCTGGATGTATAGCCACTACAAAAAGTCATGGGTGCGTTCGGGCAGGGGGAAGCTGCTCAGGAACCCAAGGATCAGCCTTTGTAGCTAGAGTATGGAGGTAATTATCTTTTTATCCTATGGGCATGAGGTATGTTTTGAGTGACAGTGAGGGTGTCACAATATAAGAATTCTTTTCACTAGAGTTCGCGGGTAAGTCGAATTTAGTGGGTGCGCTAGCTATAGCAGCCATATTACATATATATATTTCTGTGGGGTAGTGGATTTATTTTGTGTTAACCATGAGAGAGTGGGGGTGTACACAGAGAGGGGATTGGTATTATGCGAGGAGTTACTACTTTCGGGAATTATGGGAGTAGGGTAGATGATTTTTCAAAATATCGCCTGGATAGCGATGGATTTGAATTATTGTGGATAGTGAGGGTAAGTTTTGGTGTTTGCGACACCAGGGTATGAATTATTTTTACTAGGTATCACCTGAGAGGGCGTCTAGCCTATATATATGTGTGTATATATGTTATATTGTGTGGTGCGATAGAGACACATAATGAGGTCTTGTGTTCTATTATTTTATCCCGATAAGTAGGGGTGTCTACTGAAGTGAATCAGGGTGGTTAAATTTATTTTCGAGTGGGGAAAGATAGCTCGGGATTTATTTTGCGCAAGAACTAGTGATTGAAAGGGCGCGGTAATTTATGTTGTCTTTTTTAGTATAAGGGCAGGTGTTTATACTTTTGTGTTAAGAGATAGGTATTTGGGGGTATGTGCTATGAACTGAGGGTCTAATGGAACTCAACGACCGACAATATTAGGTAGTAGTGCATCGGGAAGGTTCCCTATTTGGATTTCACTTTGCGAGATGTCCCACGCATGAAACTTAGCGCAACGTTAGAAGTGGGGAGATGTTTGGTCGTTAGTACATGGGTTGGGTACCCCGGTTATTATTATTCATATATGTGATATGCCTATGGGTTGGAAGCTATATTATGGGTTACGGCTAGCATAGTCGGGTAACTTTCGTTCGGTTAAGCACGAGGACAGGGTGTATGGGCACCCTGGTTAATTAGGGTAACTTTTGTGCGGTTAAGCACGTGCATAAGGTGTATGGGCGCCCTGGTTAAGTAAATTACATAACTGTGTAACTCATAGTTAGAAGCGGGAGAGATAGATGTAGCGAGCTTAGAGGCACAGGAATAGGGAGTGATATTCGAGACTTGGAGTACTAAGTTTATCTTAATTTCGAGGAAGAAATTCCTTTGTAAGGAGGGAAGTACATAACACCCCGTAATTTTGAGAATTTAATATTTAATTATTTTTAGGAGTTATAAAAATATTTATATTGGAGAAAATTAAATTTATAATTTGGAGAATTTATTTGAGTGGGAAGAATTATATATATTTGACGATTTTAAGTTTAATTGTTCGAAATTTCGTGTGTCGCATTTTGAGGTCAAAATTTGAGAATGTTATAATGTATTTCAGATGACAATTCTGAGTGCGCAGTTGAGTCCGAATGGGTCGAGGTAGTCAGAAAAGAGTACCCTGGGGTAGTAATCAGGTCTCGGAAAATTTTTGGGCATAGCCGGGTCCACACGAGGTGATTTGGGCCATTTTAATTAGGCCCATGTGGCCAAAAATGGGATTAGGAGTTTTTAACCTAATTGAGGGACTAGTTGAACGATGGTTAGTAATTCTAAACCTAGGGTTTGAGAGAAAAATAGAGAAAGCTAATCAAGATCCAATTGGAGATTGTTTGGGGACAAATCGAGGGACAAAGTGAAGGTTTGTTATCAAACCTTTCCCTACAACGAATCAGAATCTACGAACGATTCTAGGCAAGTGGTTAACTGTTTTGATTCGTAAAATAAGTGATAACCAATTCATATTATAGTATGTGTATATGAAAATTCATTTTGGTTGTGTAACTATAATTAAAATGGGGTTTTTCTGAATTTATAGTAATGGATAGATTTAATTACTCAATGGATGTTAAGTTTTGATTTGGGACTGTTAAGATTGAATTGTAGAGTGAATTACAGTATGTATTAGTGATTAAATTGACTGAGAATGATGAGATCGAATTCGGTAAAAATGAGACCCGGGTGAAAAAAAAAACAAATCGGATATACCCAGAGTGTTATATAATTTTGATGATGAATTAAGGTCTCTAGGTTGTTTAGAACCTTTTCTTATGTGGAGGTATCATTACTTGTTCTTGGGTTGGAATAGGGGAGGACCTAAAACCATGGACAAGTCGTTAATGGCTGGACAGATTGGCGGAGAAGAAGCAAACATGTTCAATCGATCGATCGATGGAAGGGATCGATTGATCGATGGTCCCAGATTTCTGACAGGTTCGCCAGTTTTATATATAAAAGGGAAATTAGTTTAAAATTTTTCGCCTACTTTGTATTGAGTGAGAAATTCATTTGTAGAACATATTCCTTAAAAATTATAAGGGGATATAATTGGGTTTAGGAGGGTGATAATTATATGTCACACGATGGATAAATTTTGGGAAATAATTCTCAAGTATTGAGTTTGGACCGAGGGAAAGTATTCGGGTATTATAGTTGAGTGGAACTACATTATTAAAATAATTGAGGTTTAATTAATTAATTATGGGGCGGAATATAGAATTGGGTATTAACGACGGTACGGGCCAAGTGAGCGAGTCCACGTATAATGGTTGGGCGACACCAAGTATTAAATTGATTGATATGTAAATTAATTAAATTAAAGTCGGACTGTAAACTCGGGAAAGTAATAAATTATTAATGAGAAATTAATTAATTTGAGTCGGACCATAGACTCGGAAATATACAGGCTAGTGTTACGAGTTTTAGTAGACGGTAAAGCTGGGAATTATATTATATATATACGGTGTGGTGATAGTATATATATGTGTGTGTAGTTTGTGTGTGCTATTAAATATCAGGGACTAGATATTTATTTAATTTATATACTCTAGTGCTATCAAGGGAGGTTACGCGATGTGGGTGAATCCCCTAGCTTGAGGAAGTAGGGGGAGTGTATCCACAGGTCATAGCGTCTGATATATGTGTGAGGGGTTTATCTCACTTTCAGGGAAGGAATATGACCGCCTCCACTATGTTTATATTTTTGGTCTGGTTGGTGTGTGTGCACACCTAGTGAGATAGAACTTTAGAGCGAATCATCCGAAGAGGGTATAATCGGAGGGATGGATATACATATGATATGTGTGGATGTTGTAGTAAAAGTACGTATATAATGGTAGTAAATATTATATGCGGATAATAATACAGTGTGTGATGTATTTATTTTATATAACTTGTGTCACGGTTATATGATATTGTTTAAAAGGAATTAATTAAGTTGATTGGTGAAATAACTTATAACCCATTAATAATAATACTCGGTTTAGAGTAGAATGGAAAGGGGGGATTATACCAGGACTAGTTCGATGAGGTAGTACAACTAGGTGGGGTTAAAGTAACCGTTAGATGTGCACATTAGTGGAGGGGTGACTATGTCCTCAAGGGAGTGCAACACTAACTTAAATATGAAGCGCACTCATATATTTTTAATTACTGCAGTTAATTAACTTGCTAAATATTTTTAAAATGTTTTGGGTTCTAACCCTTGCTATAAAATTATTTTCAAAACCTTTTAGGTGTCCAGCCACAGGGACACTAGGATTGATATTCTATTCTAGGGAAGCGGAGCTGCGACACATATGAATGGTAGAAGGAGTTTGGTTTAGACGCATCGTTCATTCCTTCCTAGAGTAGGAATCAGTTATCAGTTTCAGTTTTACTTAGGGCTTGTCGCCTAGACTTTCAGTATAGTTTTCAAAGATATTTATTCAAGTGTTGAATGTTTGTATTGGACTTTTTACTTAGGTGGACGATTGTTTATTTGGCATGTAGTTTAATTAATTATTCTGTTGATTTAATTCAGTCGTGGTGTATGGCTCATATTATCTTTCCGCATGTTTATTAGTTGTTTAATTAAAAAGATAAAATTTGGCACCAGCCTTTTGGAATACTAGGTGGTTAGTAAGTTTTAAAAAGGTTTTCGACAGTGATGCTAAGGATGAACCAACTGGGATTCCTATTTTAATTTGTTATAGGACTAATCATCCGATATTTTATCAGGCGAGGTGTCACAGATGGTATCCGAGTATCAGGTTCTAGTGTTCTTAGGATCTTTGCGTCCTTTAATGTAGAGCCCTATCATAGGATTATTGTATTCTTATACTATGCGCATTTACGTTCTTCTTGTAATTACTTTATATTTGATGGTGAGCTTATACGATTCGATTCTCATTTCAGATGATGCACAGGAGAGAGAGAACAGCTAGGGCAACAGGGAGAGATGAGACTAGGGAGGCTCATCAGGAGCCAGAGTTACCGCAACAACTGCTAAAGATGATTTTGGCTACACAAGTAACTGAATTAGTGGCACAGGATGTTCAAGCGATGATGATCGTAATGGCAAGGTACTTTCCACGAGATCAGCCACAGGCGTTACTGGTACCAGATGTTCAGGCCCACCCAGGGCCGTCGGAATGGCAGCAAGCATGAGAGGTCTTTCAAAAAGGCCACCCACTAGAGTTTCGAGGGAGTTCAAATGTGGTGCTAGCGTGTCAATGGAAGAGAGATATTCAGTGTCACCTACGCATGGTGGATTGCAATGAGGTGCAGAAGAAACTGCTAGCCACTTTTAAGTTAGTGGGAGCAGCGCTACAGTGGTGGGAGTCGATCACCACAGTTGAGGAAAGGGATACATTAACTATTGCAGAGTTTTGAGTTCGGTTCGACCTCCAGTATTTCTCGCCAGCAATCGAGGCTGAAATGAGGAGAATATTCCGTGAGGTGACTCAGGGGGACCGTTCAGTGATCTATTACGAGGAATAATTCACTCATTTGGCAAATTTTATACCGAATGAGGTAAGTAATGAAGAAAAAAAGAAGTCGAGGTTCATGGATGGGTTAGTCTGGAGGATTAGGCAATATTTGATTGGAAATCCCGCATTACTAGCTTATACGGACGTCATAAATGCTGCACTCCTGCACTGCCAAGAATATCTCTTGCATGTGAAAGGAAGGAGGAAGGGAGTGGAAACCAGCCAGTCGGATAAAGTGGGAGGGAACAGTACCAATGGGGTATCCCAACAGCAGACAAGGGGACATCAGGGGTAGAATTTCCTGTAAGGGAATCAGGCCAAGCGATTTAAATATGGGGGTTATGGAAAGGATGGACAGGACTTCCGACAAGTCCAGCAAGGAAGGGATCAGTGGCAAGGTGAATTTATTAGGAGGTGTTTCATTTGTGGGGAAGCGGAACACATGAAGAGATATTATCTTACTCGAGGCAGGGGTCAACTACAAGGCGAGGTCTTGGATGTATAGCCACTACAACAAGTCATGGGTGCGTTCGGGCAGGGGGAAGCCGCTCAGGAACCCGAGGATCAGCCTTTGTAGCTAGAGTATGGAGGTAATTATCTTTTTATGCTATGGGCATGAGGTATGTTTTGAGTGACAGTGAGGGTGTCACAATATAAGAATTCTTTTCACTAGAGTTCGCGGGTAAGTCGAATTTAGTGGGTGCGCTAGCTATAGCAGCCATATTACACATATATATTTCTGTGGGGTAGTGGATTTCTTTGGTGTTAACCATGAGAGAGTGGGGGTGTACACAGAGAGGGGATTGGTATTATGCGAGGAGTTACTACTTTCGGGAATTATGGGAGTAGGGTAGATGATTTTTCAAAATATCGCCTGGATAGCGATGGATTTGAATTATTGTGGATAGTGAGGGTATGTTTTGGTGTTTGCGACACCAGGGTATGAATTATTTTTACTAGGTATCACCTGAGAGGGCGTTTAGCCTATATATATGTGTGTATATATGTTATATTGTGTGGTGCGATAGAGACACATAATGAGGTCTTGTGTTCTATTATTTTATCCCGATAAGTAGGGGTGTCTACTGAAGTGAATCAGGGTGGTTAAATTTATTTTCGAGTGGGGAAAGATAGCTCGGGATTTATTTTGCGCAAGAACTAGTGATAGAAAGGGCGCGGTAATTTATGTTGTCTTTTTTAGTATAAGGGAAGGTGTTTATACTTTTGTAGAGACAGGTATTTGGGGGTATGTGCTATGAACTGAGGGTCTAATGGAACTCAACGACCGACAATATTAGGTAGTAGTGTATCGGGAAGGTTCCCTATTTGGATTTCTCTTTGCGAGATGTCCCACGCATGAAACTTAGCGCAACGTTAGAAGTGGGGAGATGTTTGGTCGTTAGTACATGGGTTGGGTACCCCGGTTATTATTATTCATATATGTGATATGCCTACGGGTTGGAAGCTATATTATGGGTTACGGCTAGCATAGTCGGGTAACTTTCGTTCGGTTAAGCACGAGGACAGGGTGTATGGGCACTCTAGTTAATTAGGGTAACTTTTGTGCGGTTAAGCACGGGCATAAGGTGTATGGGCGCCCTGGTTAAGTAAATTACATAACTGTGTAACTCATAGTTAGAAGCGGGAGAGATAGATGTAGCGAGCTTAGCGGCACAGGAATAGGGAGTGATATTCGAGACTTGGAGTACTAAGTTTATCTTAATTTCGAGGAATAAATTCCTTTGTAAGGAGGGAAGTACATAACACCCCGTAATTTTGAGAATTTAATATTTAATTATTTTTAGGAGGTATAAAAATATTTATATTGGAGAAAATTAAATTTATAATTTTGGAGAATTTATTTGAGTGGGAAGAATTATATATATTTGACGATTTTAAGTTTAATTGCTCGAAATTTCGTGTGTCGCATTTTGAGGTCAAAATTTGAGAATGTTATAATGTATTTCAGATGACAATTCTGAGTGCGCGGTTGAGTCCGGATGGGTCGAGGTAGTCAGAAAAGATGAAGCGCATTCATATATTTTTAATTTAAATGTGAAGCACATTCATATATTTTTAATTACTGCAGTTAATTCACTTGTTAAATATTTTCAAAATATTTTGGGTTCCAACCCTTGCTATAAAATTATTTTCAAAACCTTTTAGGTGTCCAGCCACATGGACGCAAAGATTGATATTTTATTCCAGGGACGCAGAGCTGCGGCACATGTGGATGCTAGTAGGAGTTTGGTGTAGACGCATCGTTCATTCCTTCCTAGAGTAGGAATCAGTTATCAGTTTCAGTTTTATTTATTCAGGTGTTGAATATTTGTATTGAACTTTTTACTTTGGTGGTCGATGATTTATTCGTCCTGTAGTTTAATTAATTATTCTGTTGATTTAATTCAGTCATGGTGTATGGCTCATATTATCTTTCTCCATGTTTATTAGTTGTTTAATTAAAAAGATAAAATTTGGCACCAGCTTTTTGGAATACTAGGTGGTTAGTAAGTTTTAAAAAGGTTTTCGACAGTGATGCTAAGGATGAAGCAACTGGGATTCCTGTTTTAATTTGGTATAGGACTGATCACCCGGTATTTTATTAGGCGGGGTGTCACAATTCATACGAGACATAACAAAGACTTTAAGAATATTTAATGTTTTAGATGTGAAAAATTGGGTTATATAGCATAAGATTGTAGAGTTAACTTGAACACGACCAATAAACTTACCAGGGCTAACATTTGCTAGACATGGGATGATTAAAGTGATTTTGATAATGAGGAACCTGATTCATCTGATGTTTTTTATCCTTGCATGTATTTCTTTGCCAAGATAGTATATAATGATGATATGCTTGTGCCTAAGTATGATAATGATGCTAGTAGCTCTACTTCTATTGTTATGAATCATGCTGCTACTGGTTTAGATGCTTTAATTTCTAAGAACAATGTTAGATCTAGAGCGGGGTGTGTGAGTCAAAGGGTAAGCGAAAATGACGATGTCAATGTGTGTGTGAGTTCAAGAATTGAATCCTTAGGGGTCACTTCACACACTACACTTAGTGATTTAGACACCGAAGACCTCCTTGATATTCACATACTTTATGCCAAAACTCTCAAGAAAAGCTCTAGACTAGAGAAGATAGTAAAAGATCTCACTAAAAAACTAGAAGACCTAAGTCTAATGGTTAAAATTAATGCTGAAAAGTATACTACCCAATGTCTAAGTCATGAAAATGAAGTCAAAAGTTTTTATCAAAAATTGAAAATTTTGATTGAAATAAAAGAAAATATGGAGAAAAATTTTTAAGGGACATTATTAGAATTGGAACAAGCTAAAGAAAAGACAACAACTGCTTTAAAAAAAATTGCTAAGTTTGAAAATAATTCCAATTGTTTTGATGATTTTTTTGTTGATTCAAAAACCAATTCTGATGATCGAACTGGAATAGGATTTTGCCCAAATTCAATGACACCAATTAAAAACTTTGAACCAATCAAGTTTATGTCAAGTGGCAAAAGACCTATAGAAACCTGTCCGAATTTTCAGGCCTTAAATGATGAGTTTGATAAAAATCAACAAACGTTGGATATTGGGAATCAAGTCACTCTAAGTGTGATAGTTTGCCTAAGGCTAAATACGTCTTCCCTCTGATTAGGAAGAGTGATTCTTCTTTTCAAACTGTACTCCCTAGGAATAAGGTTCAACGTCAAAATCCCATAAAACCTATGTTTAGAGATTTTCCTAAGGAGATACCCCCTTCAAGCAATCTGTATTTCACTTACTGTGATATATACGGATATTCTTTTGAAGGTTGGTACTCTGTAATACTCCTTTATACCAAAACATTAACTACTCTAGGAGAAGACGTAATAATTATGTTCTGCCTAGACAACCAGACAAAAACTCTAACTATAAAAAGAGAAAGACCAAACCTAAAAGATCATTTACACGAAGGATTCCAAGGCACTTTCCTACACTAAAAGCTCGTATCCTCCATAAAACTCAAATGTGTGCGCAAAATATTTTTCAACAAAAATCTAATGCTCGCAAGTTTTATAAAACGAGAGAAAATATGTGCAAAACAAAAACAAGAGATATTTGGGTTAGAAAAGATGAGTTATTGCCCCAGATGAAGTGTAACATTGTGATTACTTCTTTAAAAGATGAACACACTCCTTCTGGTTGGTATTTAGACTCTGTGTGTTCAAAACAGATGACTGGAGATGATACAAAACTTTTAAATAAAACTAGATTTGCTAGAGGAAAATTTATTTTTGGTGATGGTGTATCATCTCAAATCATTGGTAAAGGAACACTCCAAGAAGAAGGAGTGCGTGTGCTTGAAAATGTTCTTCTAATAAAAGGTCTTAAGGCTAATCTAATTAGTATCTCACAATTTTTTGACTCAAATCATATTGTCACCTTTTCAAAGAATAATTATAAATTTTTTAATAAAAAAGGTGAGTGCATAATTACAGGACTCAGGACTCCTGACGATTGTTATACTGTCCAGAATATTACTAAGCTCTGTAACATTGCCAGAACGGATGACAATGAAATATGACATAATAGGATGGGTCACATAAATTATGATAGCCTTAGTAGATTGTCTTCACAAGAAATAGTTATAGGAATTCCAAAGATCAAACCTATCTCTAACATTTTTTGTGGATCATGTCAGGAAGGAAAAATTATTAAGGCACCTCATAAGAAAGTTAAAGATATCCTTACCTCTAAACACTTGGAGCTCATACATATGGACCTAATGGGTCCTTCTCGTATTGTTAGTCTATATGGACACAATTAAATTTTAATTGTGGTAGATGACTTCACCCATTTTACTTGGGTAGCCTTCTTAAAACAAAATTCAGACACGTTCAGAACTTTCTTGAAAATCTTACTTTGTATTAAAAATGAGAAGGAAACTCAAGTAAATAGGATTCGTAGTGATAGAGGAGGATAATTCATAGATACAGGTGTTATAGAGTATTGTGACTATAATGGTTACAAACATGAATTTAGTGCTCCTAGGACTCCTCAACAAAATGGAATTGCTGAGTGAAAGAATCGTACCCTTTAAGATATGGCACGAGTTATGATTCATGCCAAGTGTTTACCTAAATATTTTTGGGTAGAATCAATTCGTACTGCTTGTCACATTATTAATAGGGTCTATCTTAGGAAGAATTCTAAACAAACTCCATACGAACAATGGTATGGGAAGAAGTCCAATCTTAAATACCTTAGAACTTTTGGTAGTACATGTTATGTCTGTAAAGACAGAGAACACTTATCCAAATTTGAGACTCGTGGAGATAGATCTATTTTCTTAGGATATTATCCTGACAGTAGAGCATACCGTGTTTATAATCTTCGGACAAAGACTTTAATGGAATCCATAAATGTTATTGTAAGTGACACTATTGTTGAGAGTAACATTGGAGAACCAACTATTATGGGAGATTCTGAAAATGTTTTAGAAAAAGACTCTCCAAAAATAGATGATTCTTTACCAATTGAGAAACTTGAAGTACCTAACTGGGTTTCTAAATATCATCCCATAGATAATTTTATTGGTAAACCTTGTGAGCCTGTACGTACAAGATCTAAATTAAGAAACTATGCTCATTATGCATGTTTTGTTTTCCTCGTGGAACAAAAGAATGTAAATGAGGCATTGAATGACCCTCAATGGATTTCTGCTATGCAGGAAAAACTTCTTCAATTTGTCATTCATGATGTTTGGTATCTTGTACCGAGGCCTGATCATAAAAAGGTTATTGGCACACGTTGGCTATTTAAAAATAAAACTGATGAAAGTGGGATAATCATTAGAAACAAAGCCAAATTAGTGGCTCAAGGATATTCTCAAATTGAAGGAATAGATTTTAAAGAGACGTTTGCTCCTGTTACTCGCTTAGAATCTGTTCATCTTCTCTTTGCCATAACATGTTACTTGTATTTTTCACTTTACTAAATGGATGTAAAGTGAGCCTTTCTTAATGGAATCTTGACTGAAGACTCCTATGTTGAACAACCAAAATGGTTTACTGACCCTTAGTATCCAAACCATGTTTATCGTCTTAAAAAGGCGTTATATGGTCTAAAACAAGCTCCAAGAGCCTGGTATGAGCGTATTTCCAATTTTCTCTTAGATAAAGGTTTTAAGAGAGGCCGAAATGATCAAACCCTATTTGTCAAACATTTTGACAAATATATTATTATAGCTTAAGTTTATGTTGACGATGTCATTTTTGGATCAACATCGCCTTCAGAAGTTAAATCATTTTCTAAAATTATGCATAAAGAATTCAAATGTTTCTTACGGGGAGTTATAATTTTTCCTGGGTCTTCAAGTCAAACATAATTAAGAAGGTTTATTTGTTTCGCAATGCTTTAGAGATTGTAAAAAAAATCGGGCTTGAAAGTGCCAAATAAGCTATAACTCCCATGAGTACTACAGTCAAATTATCCAAGGATGAGAGTGGAAAATCCATATATCCTACTCTATATCGTAGTATGATAGGAACCTTACTGCCTCACGGCCTAATATTATGTACGCAGTTTGCGTGTGTGCTCGTTATAAAAATAATCCTAAAGTGAGCCACTTAGTATGCATAAAAAGAATCATTAAATACGTAAAAGGCACTCTAAACTTAGGACTCTGGTACACCAATGATACTCCTAGTACTATAATAGGATACACTGATGTCGATTGGGCCGGGTGTACTAATAATAGTAAGAGCACATTAGGAGCGTGTTACTATATTGGTAACAATTTGGTCGGATGGAGTAGTAAGAAACAAAACTTCACTTCTTTATCTACAGTTGAATCTAAATACATAGCTGCTGGTAGCTACTGTTCCCAATTACTTTGGCTTAAGCAAATGCTAAATGATTATGGTATTTAAGAAGACCAACTGCATCTCTATCGTGATAATCAAAGCGCGATCAATATCTCTAAAAATCATGTTCATCACTCGCGAAAAAAACATATAAAAATTAGACATCACTTTACACGCGAATTAGTTGAGACTAAGGAATTAAAAATTAATTATCTTCCTACTGATTTGCAGCTCGCGGATATGTTTACCAAACCTTTGGATTACAATAGATTTCATTCTTTGCAAAAATCATTAGGAATGATTTGTGCTGAATAAACTCGTGTCACTTAAGTATTTTTCCCTTGGTCCATTTGAGACAAAATGGGGGAGAAGTTTGAGTCTTACGAGTTCAATTTTTTTACATAAATGATTAAAAATCTTGATAATAGTGTTCTTTGCAGGAATCTGTACCATTGCCTTCAACAGATATTATTAGGGTATTGGGTTGTAATTAGTTGAGTTATGTAATTTTTTTTTCTAGGAAATGGGTAGATAGATTTTGTATAGGAATAGGTTTTTCTTATTTTTGTAGACCTACGAGTCCTTGATGATACAAAGTATATTTTTGTCTTATATTTTTAAAGGGGGAGATTTAAGCACCTTACACTCTTGACTCACTTGAGTCTACATTGTATACGTGCTCATCTAGTTTGGAAATTGTGACAAAATTGAGTTTCATTCCCCAGATACCAAAGAGACTCAGATTCTTCTCATAATGCCTCACTTGATTCATTTGAAGGTAAAATCTCAATCACACACACTATGATTGCATACATTTTATATATTGCATTATTTGCTTGCGTGTGAGTTCTGTGTGTTAATTCCCTTTCAAATTTGCTTTTAATAATTGTTGGGAATTTTTAAATGATTTTTAAGAAATTAAAATTTGGGTTTTAAAAATTTTGGGGTCATTATGTGATTACAGGTCTTATCATTTCATACCTGAATGTTTGGTTGGGTAAAATTCGAAAGAACTTGAGACTTCAGGGTGTCTGTGTAATTTTTTTAAAAATAGGCGCGTTTTGGTGCATCTGAGCCTTACACCCGTCATTGTTACATCGACCAGATTTGTATTTGTTTAACACTTAGAGCCCTTGGATTTAGTTAATAGTTGGTCTGCATGCGATTTATTCCAATCCCTGTGAAACCCCCTTTAGACCAATCAGAAATCGTTTAAACCACCACTTATATTAAACCGTTGAATGGAAGTCAAACCCCTTAAGACCAAATTTCAGCCTTCGGGTTTGATTAGTTATTCTCGAACCTTCCTCCCTTATTATAAAAGGAGGTTGAGCCTCTTCGTTTAAAAAACTTTGGCCAGTTTGTCCAACTCAGAGAGAGAGAAGAGAGAGAAACCAGAGAGAAAACCCTAAATCATTCAAACCCTAATCTCATTTTCAAACCCTAAATTTCCTTTCCAAAATCAGTTTACATCAAAACACCAAACCTGAGTGTTTGAGAGTTATTTTGGTAATGGTTTGAAGGATGTTTGTGGGTTGAATCCTCTGAGTTTGAGATCTTATTTCCAACTTAGACATTTTAGGTTTTATCTCTATTTCTTTTTCATAAAAACATTAGATCTTACTATTACATGTAATATTACACTTAGATCTGCATTATTTTAGTTTTTCATCTTGAGAAATCTAATTTGTTGATTATTTTTCTATAAATGTTTTTCATAACTGTAGAATCAACAAATTCTTTTATGTTTCTAGTTCTTATGAAACAAGACTTGTGATCTAGTTGGAATCGCAATCGGTGGTTTACAATTTCAAAAATATTTTCAAAACCCTCTGAAATTGTTTAAGACCTTGGTCGTCTTTAGGGCAAGGTAACCTTGGATTCTGGATTATTTTAAAGATCAAGAAAGTCTATAGTTTCTAAAGAAGAGAGAAACTGAAAACCTTATCATTTAGATCTATTTTGGAATTTGATAGGACTTGTTTGTATAAATAAGTGTGAGTGTGTGCATGCATGTGTTAGAAAACTGTCACAAACACTTGTCACACTACAACACAAAAAGTGTTGGCTGTAAGATCTTGAAACGTCAAGATTCGACGTAACTCTGGAATAAAGTGTGGAAAAGTTAGCAAGCTGAGAAAGCCACATCAACATCAAAAGTGCAGAGAAGTTAGAATCAAACTAGTGGGTACATATTCTAAACTTGTATAGATCTGTTTTGTGTGCATATGTGTTATATAGTTTGTAACTTGTATATTTTGTTTTAGTGGATTTTTTATTTGTGACTTAGAAGTCATCGTGGATGTTTTCTCAATTGGGTGAGGTTTTACCACGTTAAAAACTCCTTGTATTTAATCTTTCTACATCTCCTTATCTCATTCTTGTGGGTGTGCTGATTTAGCGGATTCAACTGTTTTAGTTTTGATTTTCAAACTTGTTAGATAATCTTGAACATTTCTCGTATATTTTTCGTTACACACATCTCGTGAATAATCTGTTTTAATATAAAGAAAAGAGTTTCTCCAAAAAACAGTTCAGAGTTACTTAAACAGTTTAATTCTGAATTAAACGACTTGAGTAACAGCTTTTCAGTGTCATCACCGTCGTGGGACAAACTAGATGTGTTCACCCAACTAGCCAAAAACGCAACACACATCCCATGTGATTTTTCATCCCCCAAATAATTATCCTCAACATCACTATCGTTAAGAATGGATGGCATATCAACTTTCTTACCCTTTCACCTAAGCATAGTGGGACACTCAAACGACTTATGGCCATTTCCCTCACATTCAAAACATCTCTCCTCTTTATCTGTCTCTTTATCTTTCTCACCTCTCTCTTTGGCCTCTTCTCTCTTTTATTTTTCTCAAAAAATTATTTATTGGAAGAATTTTCTTTAGACATTTTGAGAAACTTTTTAATTTTTTTGCAATCAAGGCTATATTATCAAAATTAAACTCTCCCTCAAACTCAGAATCACAAACTTTCACTTTTTTCTTCTTTTCACTCTTCCTGGATTCGTCCCTAAGTGCAATACCTTTATCCTTAGGCTTGACAGTGGTAGGAAATATGTCGATATCATAAGTTTGAAGATCTTCTACTGTTCTTCTAACCAAAGTGTTGATACCAAAAATTATCCACCTACGTGGACCAATCAGAAGTGAACTTGTGTCTGCCAACAATGTGGCCAAAATTCTAGTCAGCTGATAATAACTCGCCCGACCAACATGAAGAACGCCAACCAACTCAAGGAATGCCCACCAACATAAGGAAGGCCGACCAATAAGACCAGTGAAGCGTCTCCATACCAAAAGTCATATTACAGGTGATCTATACAATCAACCATCACATTCATGATGTAAGGATTTAAATGCTTAAATAATAACAACATTTCATCCTTTGACATTCTGACCCTTGGCCTCGGGTCATTATAAATACATTGTATCCCGTCCATCAAGGGAAAACAAGAAAACAAGCAGACTATTACTCAAATTAGTGCCATAACAGTGGACATAGACTTTCTTAGATAGACAAAACACTTTAAAATCTTGTGTCGTTCTATTATTATTACAATTACATATTTTACTTATCACGGCCCGACTTAATTAACTTAAAATCATCCTTTTATTTAGAGATAAACTCTCTTAAACAATACTTTACTTTAATTCTCTCTGAAAAATAGCACATTATTTTTTTTGTTTCCTTTTACTTTTTCAAAAGAATGTTTGGATCAAAACATAACTACTTTAACATGTAATTTACAAGTACTAAACAACTTTACATTAAACAATTCTTTAGTTTAATTTGTACCCCAAAAGCTTGTTGATATTAAACCCATATTAGATATCCGTCACTCCCATGTTTTATGGTCCTAATTTGGCAGTGAACTCCAAATGATAAGCATACCTGAAACATAACATTACAGGAGTGTAAGCAATACAAGCTTAGTGAATGACCATATACAACACATACAACACACATATAACCAATTTGAATAACCATTTTTATTTTCTAATGTTATAAGCCAATAGGAATTATGTAACTCTCGCAAGCCTAGACCCGCCAGTCCAATTAACTCCCAATTAATGGGGATTCTACATCCCATAATTAGGCCCGAGTATAACAAATCTTTAAGTTGGATTAACGGCGCCGCCGCATCTCGTAAAACCCACCACATTCCTTAACATTAGATTGAGGTCCCACCTCAGTCCATAACATTAAATAACATCATTTAGCTTTATTAATCCATGGTCCTTAACATTATATAGACGTCTCACCTCAGTACATATCATTAGATAACATCATTTAACGTTTTTAATCATACGCATATGTTTCATAACACCACATCACTCCATAAGCATCACCTTACATGTATTTAACTACACAATTCCATATGAAAATATAAGTATATATATTTCATAGGACAGGTCACTCACCTTGAATTTGGTACTAAGATTAATACCAAAACTATTTCCTTGGAATGATAGTTATAGCCACTTCCCAACCTAACAATTCAACATCATTAGTATTTGAATACATCAAATCACATTAAACTCAGTAACACGTCATATTAGTTGGTCAATTTGACATAACTGAAAAGTAATTAAATATGATACTTCACATTTATATAATACCTTATTAATTAGGGTTCTAACAAAATTTACGGAATTAAATTACAAATTTTCTAGACAAAATAATGCCCACTTTATTACACTTTTTCCCAAATCGTTTCTCAAGAAAAACAGTAACAAAACTTCTACTTCTAGGAATGTTCATACTTTTTATACATCATAAATTTACATGATATTCTACCCAATATCAATAAACACATTAAATAATGCAAAATTAATTTTTCATAATTTTTAGGGTTCATTTCCTATGTCGAGCAAAACGTCAAACACCAGGTATGCATACTTACTCCTATGGGGCAGATTTTATAGCAGAACTTCAGACTATCACCAAAGGTTCATTTCTTCATATTTCTCGAAATTTTCGGATATGTTATACATATATGAGTCTAGTTTAATTACCAACTGGAATTTCTCAATTTCAATATTTATTCCATGATTTATGCCATTTTTAGCACAACTAGGTCAGAATAGAACATTAAAGCATAACTTAACATTTTCAAGAAAACATAACCTCCGCCTTGGGTATCAATCATGGAAACACATAATAAAATACTCTAATATATACAAAAATAATAAAAATAATATTTCTAAATCGAAAATCTTCACGGGAAGGAAATTCAAATCTCCGACTTTAAAGTTAGCATTTACGATCCTAATATGCATTCTTACATAGGTTCTTAAACCATCGTTGTTTTAACACAATTTGGAAAAATGGGTATCACAAAAATATTTATTCAAATCAGAAACAAAAATATACCAAGTGTAGATGTAGACACCACATTCTGTTACCCCTTAACTCTCCTTAGGTCCCTAGTACCTCCCTTCATCACTATAAACCCAGGTCACGTCCCGAATACTGACCTGGAAGCCATCGGGCACCCCCGACTCAGTTTGACCCAAAAGTCAAACTCCTCATCTCGATAGAGACCCAATGAATCTTCGAAGGGAACTGAATACCCTTTCCAACGGTCCGCCCCGTGCGCGATTCCGACTTACCATGCGAACGAACACGCTATTTGCGTTCGAAACCTGGCCCAGAGGCCACCGGGCGCTCCCGGGCTCTATTTGACCTATGTCAACTCTTCATCTCGACTGAGGCTAAATGAATCTTTGAAGGTCACTGAATACCCTTTCCAACGATCCGTCCCGTGCGCAATTCTGACTGTCCATGCGGACGAACGATCCGTTTGATTCTGGGAAGCCACCGAGCATTTCCTGGGCCTGGTTGACCAAACTCAACTCTCCAAACCGGGTCAAACTCTTTGGAATTTCAAAGTACATCTCCTAACCTTTCCAACAGTATGCCCCGTGCATGATTCGGACTTACCATGCGGAAGAACGCGCCGTTTGCGTCCGCGCGATTCCCCGTCCAATTGACTGACAAACGCTTCCGAGCCACATTTTACCAAAAGTCAACTGCCGAACTCGGTAACGGTCCTAAGGACTTTCGAAGGTATCTGAAATACCTTTCCAATGGTATGACCTGTACGCGATTCTGACCAACGGTTTGCCCTCGGTGGCCAATTTTTCAAAAAAGCCTGAGGCGCACTGCCAAATGACATGTCCCAGATCCTGCCTATCGGCACCTGCCGATAGGCAGTGCCATGATAGGACCGATCGGCAGTCCCCTGGGGTTATAAAAGGATGCCTTGGCCTCATTTTCAAGGAGAGCCCAGATCTGATAGAAATCTCTCTGAACGAATCCCAGAAACCTCTCTCGAAGGCAGCGTGATTTCAACTTCCAAATCCCTCTTTTACCTTCACTTTTCATCATCCTTTTAATCAAACTTGGTGAATTAACCACGCTCCATCATCATCCAAGCTCAAGGGCTGCTCTCCAACTTTCAAGATCTTTAAGAAGGTCTAACTTTCTCAAACTCTCTCTCTTAAATTCTCTTGAATTCCCAATAACTTGTTTTCTTACTTAGCACTTTTATAATCTCATCTCGCACATCCTAATATTTTTTTTATTTAGTATTATTGCACATATCTTATTTTCATATAAATAAAAACCCCAAAACAAGAAAAAGAGGGTTTGCTCATAAATTCCAAGTAGGGATTCTCACACTTTTCCACATTTTTCTCACAACTAAAACACCTTTTCTACACACACACACACACACTTACAAATAAGAGATCCCACATTCGAATTGATGGGATAAACCCCACCCCTTTGCTTTGTATGCGAACTACGTGGGCTTTGATGCCTTTATAGGCTACGTAGGCGCCTCGGGGTAAAAACCGAGACTCGAGTCCTTTCTCTCACTTTTTCTCTCATTTCCTATTTTGTGTAAATCCATTTTTCTTATATTATATATATCCTTAGTCTTAGTGACACATTACTCCATATGCGTTATCGTTCCCTTATAGCGATCAACGTAGGGGTAACCGCGTAAATCTTATTTTTCTAATATTACTTTTATAATCTTCCTATGGATGACTCGCTTTATCTTTTCCATGATACAAGCCGAGGATTCCTACCTCCATTTTATATATACACACATGCACACATCTCATGGGGGGAAACATAAAGGAAAATAGCAAATATCCATGAGAGACCGAAAGGGCGGAATGAGTGCCTAACACCTTCCCATTTCGTAACTAAGCCTCTGAACCCTTTTCGAATCATTTTGGTTTCGCACGCACCAGTATGTCTTTGGAAGCCATCCTTCGGGGTGGCTTCCCCTTTTTCTTTTGTCTGTTTTGAGTAAAATAGACTGGCGACTCTGAATCTCTCTACATTTTTTACCCCTCACAAAATCGACGCCGGCCGAAGCGCTCTCTCGAGAGGGGACGCGCGGGACCCGAAGGATTCCTCCTCCCTCCGCGGCGGGGATCGGCTGGGATGGCCACAGTGGTGACTCTGCTGGGGGCTTTTATTTATTTTGAGGGCTTGACTCTATTTACATGGATGCTATATTTGTTTATGCTCCCCCCCCCCCCCCCATATCTGCGTGTTCCCCTTTCTCACATGTATATCCCATGCTTATGCTTATGTTCACACACTTGTAAAAAATCCTCCATGTACACCTTACACCACGTGCACTTAGGATCACGTATATTCCCATATTGCACGCATCACCTATCCATACTTGGCGTACCTTTTGGGGTACTTGTACTTTGTTCCCGGTTTGGCATAATCAAAGAAAGGCATTCTCATCATAAGATACTAATAAGATAATCATGCATGATTCACACGACATCACCAAAGAACATTGATATTGACCAAATTTTACCCAGTAACTAGAGGGTCACTTCGTGATGGGCGCTGGTCCGGCAGGTCGCAGTTAGCCTAAGCGATATGACTCTCACCTTCTATTGGCCAAGTACCTTCGACGTATATCGAACGATTCCCCCGCATCGTACCGCTTGACTGAAGTCATGACGGGAGGTATATCGCAGGAAATTCGTTCATGTACGCCGAGTATATCGAATTCGCTCTCACACGTACCGTCCTCACAAGGTATATGGTGAGACAATTCCCGTACACTCAGGTATATCAAATGGCTTGTCCACACGTACCGATTGCCTCCAAGAGCAAGATGTATATCGTGGAAGTCACGCCAAAGGGGGGAACCAATTCCGATTCACCCAACTAACTGCATACCCGCATATAGGTGTCAAACCTAGGACAGGCACTTTAGATGGCCGGTTTCGACCCGAAACTCTGCCGAAATTCCGGGTCGATCTTCCACCCAATTTTTGCGCATTTTTAAAACGGGACTTTTTCCGTGAGCCTGGTTACAAGTCCCAAACCGTAGCTTTGCATATATTAAAACCCCACTTTTCTAGGTTCAGGTCTCGTCCGGCATTGCATTTAGGAGAATTAAATACAAGTGAGAACATAATAATCATAATAATCATGCTGAGTTCCGTCTCCAAAAACATTTCTCCCTTTCTTATCAAAAATCCAAAAAAATATTTCTCCCTTTCTTATCAAAAATCCAAAAACATTTCTCCCTTTTTATCAAAAATCCAAAAGTAGTTCCTTCCCTTTTCTCAAAAATAAATCTCATCCTACGCCTTCTCAGGTTGACCGTACGCCCTTGGACTGGCTCCCTATTGGCTTAGGTCTTCAGTCAAATCACCCCGGAGTTTCGTCTGTTCCTCTACTACTTCTTCCCAGTCCGGAATCCATCCATTTTCCATGGAGAATGCAGATCAAGCACCAGTCATACAACCGGATCTGCCGATAGTCCTAGCTCAGCTCGTGGCCAAGATTGACAACCTCCAAGCTGAGGTCCGAGAAATGCAACGAAACCAAGGTCCTATTCCTCAAGAGTTCGAGGCCCTGTTCCCTCGTGCTATGGGTCCACCCGAGCCCATCTGGGTCCCGGAAGAATATCAGCACACTCCGCATGCCCCTCCTGCTAATGGGCTGCCGCCTGCCCAGCTTCCAATGCCAAACATTGCCCAGCCTATGGCTAACTTGCCTCTGGCTGCTGATCCAAAGGAGGAGGAGTTGAAAAAAGTCAAAGAGGATCTCAAGATGCTCACCAAGAAGTTTGACCAAGTCAGGATCTATGGGAATTATATGGACTACACCCATATGTCTCCTTATCCTAAAGCAAGGTTATCCAAGAAGTTCAAAATGACAAATATCGAGAAATTTGGAGGGAGTGGTCCCCCGATTATTCATCTTCGCAGTTATCATCGTTCCATGACTCTACTAGGGGCTTCGGAAGAAGTGATGACCCAATTATTTCAGCAAACTTTGAAAGACAGTGCTCTCCGATGGTTTTTATCTCTTGAGGAATCCAGAATCCGTAGCTGGGAGGATGTAGCCCGAGAATTCATATCGCAGTACAAATACAACGAAGAGCTTGAGGTCACCCGCCATGATTTAGACTTTCTCAAATAGAACTCCGGAGAATCAGTCAGTAACTTTATAGCCCGATGGAGGGAAAAAGCGGCTACCATGACCAATCGGCCGTCTTAAGAAGAACAAGTCAGCATAGTGAAGAAGAATTTCTTGCCCCATGTCCGAGCAACCATGGGAGGACAGTACTACCCCCATTTTTGAGCTCTCAGAGAAGCAGGAGTAGAAATCGAAGAGGGTCTTGCCAAAACAGAAGTTGAACCAAAGAAGGTGTCCAGACAGTTCACCCCCAGAAAATATGACAAGCCTGTCAGTGCCGCGGTCTCAACCATCAATAACATCTCTCAACCAACTACATCATGGGCACCGAAAAGCCGCCCTGCTCCCGTCCGAAGGGAATACACTAAGCTCCATGCACCCCTCTCCAAAGTTTACCAAGCCCTGTTAAGACGAAACCTTATAAAGCCCCTGGATCCACGTCCATTACCTAATCCACTTCCCAAAAATTTCAAGACCGATACTCATTGCGCCTTTCACCAAACAGCTGGTCATACCACCGACCAATGCTTCCACCTTCGAAACATAATCCAAGATCTCATTGACCGGGGTACCATCGCCCCACCAGCCAATCCTAAGCCAAATACTACTCATAACCCACTCCCAAATCATACCAATGCCATCTCCTTGGAAGGAAACCCAGATTTCGATCCATCAACTCAAATCACACCCTTATACCCTCCTAAACCCCTTTAACTTTGCCCATATTTCCTCCTACACCCTGCTAGCCCCGCTGATCAGGCTTTGTCACTCCTTACCAGAGCATGCATCATTGTTCGGACATGTTTTGAAAGTGGAGGTATGGAATTGTCAGAGGTGTTAAACCAACTCCTAGAGTTCGGGCTGAAATTGCCCTCACAGATGATTATCGACTGCCAGAGGTTCAGTACGTTATTTTTGGAAGCACGAAAATGGGCTCGAGAATCACATAGGTGTATGGTACCAACCGATGAAATCTTCTTAGATGATGTTGTCCGGATCATGACGAAAGCATTCAGGTAAACCAATAACATTTTCAGTATCACCGAGTTACTTGACACTTTGAAGCTACAGGGGCACCTGGTCCCTTCACCCTTACACATCCCCATAGTATGGAATTCATTGACTTCACAAGGGAAAACAGAATTGTTGCCACCGGATGGGGGGAAGAACTCGAAGTTTCAAATGAAGAACAAGCTTCAGGAGGAAATGGACCAATAGCTGACTTATGTGGGATGATATAATTTGAGGAACTCCTCGGAGAAATAGATAAGGTGGCAGAACAACCTGAGATTGATGAGGAAACCGGATTTAAGTTTTTCCCTTCTTTAGTAAATCACATGACCAGATCTGGGAGACATTACCAAATTCCAAACTCGCTACCAACCAATGATAAGTGGAAGGGCGTTGAAGACCTTCCTATGCCAGACATGACCCTCGAGGAGAGCAAGATCCTCGATCAATTGAAGAAAACTCAAGCTAACATCACTCTATGGGGGCTTTTCATGTCTTCCTAGCTACACAGAAATGCTTTGATCAAATTGCTCACTGGACCCATAGTTCCTCCCTCTACCACACCAGAAGAAGTGGTGAACCTGGTCAGATCCTTGACCTCTACCCGAATGATGTCCTTTTTTGAAGAAGAAATCCCCAAAATTGGGCCAAATCACAATCATGCACTCAACATCTCCGTCGAAGTTATGGGGAAGGTTATACCACTCCCTCTCATTGACAACGGATCTGCTTTGAATGTCTGCCCACTGAGAACCTTCAAATGTTTAGGTCTGAAAGAAAATGACCTCGCTCCAACATCCGCTGCTGTGCGTGCCTACGATAATACCCGCCGTGAGGTGATGGGATCCATAAAACTTGTAATAGGGGTTGGACCTATAAACCCTGTCGTCAAATTCCAAGTCATCGATATCCTGGCCTATTTTAACCTATTGGTCGGACGACCCTGGCTCCACAGTATAAAGGGTGTCTCTTCCTCATTCCATCAGAAACTGAAGTTCTTCGCTGATGGGCAAGTCATCACCATCCTGGGTTACGACGGTAACGCCGAGGGTGCAAGCATCAGCAGTCCAATTCTTGAGATATAACACGGGTCAAATGATATGCTCCTATCAGGTTTTTGAGTTGAACCATCCCTACTCCTGGCAGGGGACGATTTCAAAGAAAGGGTTTGTCCAGAATATGACCCTCATGGCAATGTCAATGTGATTCAGATGTTCAGAAACATGCACTTCATGCCCGGACTGGGGCTGGGACAAAGTAAGCAAGGGATACTTGAGCCCATCGAACTGAAGAAAGCTTTCCCTCCTTACGGCTTGGGATATCAACCATCAAAACCAGAGCTCAGAATGATCTGCCAGACTCGATCAAAGAGAGGGTTAGACTTCGTTCGAACTATCTCAGGAGATTCTTTAAATGGACGATTCATTAAAGAGGGCGAGGATTTCCCCTTTTGAGGTTTTCCAGAACTGTGGTATGACCATACAAATAAGAAGATGAAGCCTGAAATGGAGATCTTCTTCGATGATAGCTACCCATGGGTTGAAAGTTACCAATACCAAGTCCCACCGCTTATCAAAGATACTGAAGAAACTGAGGAAAGTGACTCCGAAGATTCCTTCAACCTACAGACACTGGGGCTAACACTCTACATGGTTCATTCAGGCACTATATCAAGGGACCCATCCCGTATGATTAAAGTTGCTGATACACCTCTCCTCAACTGGCATACTGCGCCAGTTCTACCTCTTGAAATCTCCCCTAACCCTAATGTTTACCCTATTTTATCTACTGTTGTCCATCCTTGCTCAAATGTAATCGAGACCTCTTTTGATGAGGTTCTCATTGCTGTTTTTCCTATCAATGAAATAAACGAAGATTTTGAGTATCTTGATGTGCCTTACATTAATTGTGTGGATTTTAATCAAACTTTTGATGATGATGATTTTGCAAATGAATAATTCTTAACTGATCTAAATAAGGTTAATAATAAACAACATAACCGCGTTTAAGTTAATAAAGAAGGGACTGTTGTTATTAATCTCGGTTCTAGTAGCCAACTACGCGAGATTAGGATAGGGGCCACCCTTGACGAGCATGAGCGCGCACAACTCGAAGAATTGCTAAAGGAGTTAGTGGATGTCTTCGCATGGTCCTACGACGATATTGAGAAGATAATGCAGAAAATCCACAACAGGGAATGCGGACCTCACATGAACGGTCACATACTTCCCAAAAAGATCATCCGACAAGGCTACTACTGGACCACCATGGCCCAGGATTGCACCACCTATGTTCGGAGGTGCCCTAAATGCCAACAGTTCTCCAATCTCCAACATCTACCTCCGTGGGAATTATACAACACGACTTTTCCCTGGCCGTTCTCCACCTGGGGTATCGACATCATAGGGAAGGTTACACCAAAAGCGTCAAACGGGCATGAGTTCATCCTGGTTTCCATCGATTACTTCACCAAATGGGTCGAAGCTGAGTCATACGCAGTATTAAATGCCAAGAAGGTGGCCAAATTCATCAAGAAGAATATCATCTGCCGATATGGGGTCCTGCACGAGCTAGTGTCGGATAATGGTTTGCACTTTGAGGCAGAAGTCATAGAAATAGTCAACAAATACAGGATTCAGAGACACAAATCTTCTCCCTACCGACCTCAGACCAATGGTGCAGTTGAGGCCGCAAATAAAAACCTCAAAGCCATCTTCATCAAGATGACCGAAAGTTGTAGGGATTGGGCCGACCGGATCCCCTACGCCCTCTGGGGCTATCGAACCTCAATTTGAATCTCTACTGGGGCTACCCCTTACTCCCTGGTTTACGGAATGGAGGCAGTCCTACCTGTGGAGCTATAAATACCCTCATTACATGTCATGCTCGAAAGAAAGGTTAGTGAAGAAGACTGGTGCCAATGTCGTCTTGATGAGCTGACCCTCTTAGATGAATGGAGATTAAAAGCTCTTTACCACATACAAGGATACCATCGCCGAATAGCGTGATCATTCAATAAGAGAGTCAAGGATCGCGGCGTCTGAGAGGGGGATTTAGCCCTCAAAGAGATATTCGAACCCATCTGGGACCCCAGAGGAAAGTTCAAATCCAATTGGAGCGGCCCTTACATTGTGAAGAAAATCTTATCCGGCGGTGCCGCCATGCTCACTGACCTAGATGGGGAAGAGATGGCTCGTCCAGTCAATCTAGACCGTCTCAAGAAGTTCTACACATAGTCCAAAATCTCGGCGCTCTACGACTCTTCTCATCCCCCTTCTATTCTATAAAAAAAAATTAAAAAAAATAAAAAAATAAAATAAAAAAAAAATCCCTCTACCCAGAACTACATGGGCCTGATCCTCTGCAAAAACTATTTTCAAACAGATAAGAAGTTTTTTCAAAAACCCCAGAGGTACGTAGGCAGCTCATACTCCTCACATGAGCACGACCCCTTCTTTTTCACAAAATACCATTCTTTTCTTACCTCCGAGAACGACAGTTCATTCTAAACATCTGCTTGAACAAAAGGATTATGTATGCCTTAGCGATTGGTATAGATAATTCAAAATGCAAAACTCATCAAAAGGCACAACTGGATGATCAGAAACTTGTTTATTTCATTAATAAGAAATTACAGTACGTATTACATAAGAAAAAGGAACGGATAACTCCCTTCCCCCCTACTACCATAAAAACCAGACAAAATCCCCCACATCTGTTACATAAATAAACTCCCCAGGAGTCCTACCCACAGCTACCCGAAGAGCCTGCACCCTCATCATCCATGTCCTGAGGACCCCAAGTTTTTCCTGCCTGAATGGAGTGCCGCAAACACTCCATGGACCGATGAGCCTTAACCATCTTCGAAAAGACCACAACACCCCCTTCCATGGAGTCAGATAAAACAAACCACCTCTGATCGGTCTCTACTGCCAACATCTTACTGACTACTTCCCTCCACAGCCACTTCATATAATCTTTGGGTACATGGCAAACCTTCCCAACAGACTGAGAGGGATGGGTCGACGGATGCCGATTTTCCCACAAAGATCCTAGCAACAGACTCAAGCGCTCAGTCAAATCTTCTACCGGAAAGAAATTTGAGGTCCGAGGGGGCACGACCTGCGCCCAGCCAAATTGGCCCAAAAGCCGCCAAGGGAAATAAAAACAGGTCTGCCTGAGACCTACCAGCCGCACATATGAATATTCTCCTAGCTCCAGAACAGGCTGCAACTGTCCCCACCAAGGTACGAACCAATACAGTCCACGAGCCCCGTACTCCACAAGCCAATTCTCCCAGTTCTCAACATATAGGCCCATGCGGATGAAGTAGCGTGAAAAGAAGTTGAGTACAACCGACAAAGGATATTCTAGAGGAGTCGAAAAGCGAAATCTTTCAAACAAGCACATGAACAGGATCACAGGGCTACCCCTCAAAAAGTCTGAACGACCTTCTCTCCAAGCATCCAGGCCATTCAGAGTCTCCGCCAATATCACCGCCACAGGATTGCGACGGTATGATATCCATGAGATAATGGCTGCAAGTTGTGGGTCCACCTGCAATTCCCCAGTCACCAACAGTAATTTTGAAACCAGGACCAGAACAAGGGCTCCAGCATAGCCAGCATCACTTACTTCCCGCGAACGCACGGACTGCAACACCGCTGGGAGGGAGATCATCCCTCTAGCAACCAGTGACCTGGCCGTCGAAGGAGAAATATGGAGAAGACCGGATAATAGATCCCTAGGAGAACGGGAGAATTCGGGTAAAGCGGCGGCAACACTAGGATTCACGCCCAGTATGGCAGAAAACTCCTCGTAGGTAGGACAAACGTCTTCCAACCCAAAGCGGAATACATGGTCTTCGGGGTACCAAAATTGTATTGCCGCCATCAGCATATTCCACTCAAAAGGTCGATTACGCCATAAGGAGACTCGACGCATGTTGAAAGCATCATAGTCGACATTATAAGAGCACATAGCTTCCAAGGCTTCGAGGTAATTGGCAAACTCGATGCTACCAGGGAGAGCCATCTCGCAAGACTAAAAGACGGGTGGGTATGAAGAATGTAAAAGGTGTGAGGAAAACACTCCACCCTTCTCCCTTTTTATACTTAAAAATCCTCACAAAGGACATAATCCTTGCAGAAATCGAAAGGAACCCTACCCCACAAGGTACTAAAGGCTGAAGAGGGTACCAATCAAAGCTTTCAATTGATGGGACTGGACTGAACTGCCGATAGGCAGGCCAGGGTGCTTGCCAATCGGGAACCCCCCATTTTTGGAAATCTCCCTTTTTCCTCTCTTGTCAAAATCAGAAAAATAAAAAATTGATATTCTCAACAGAATTTCAAAATCCCTTTTCCTCCTTATATAATTCCCTTTTTTAAATTTCCTCCATTCCTTCTTTGTCAAATCAGAAAACTCCATAAAAATAAATTGATATTCTCAAAAGAATTTCAAGAATCCTGTTCCCTCCTTATGGGATTCCCCGTTTTGAATAAAATAACTTTCCTTTGAAAGATTTATAAAAATATTCCTTTTTTTACTGTCTCAGTAGCAAATGAAAAAGCGCATGCATTCATTTCATCATTAAAATAAAAGATAGTCAAAAAACCGCATTGCATTGCATATATATGTTTTCTGTGTTACATCATTTTTGCAGGAAATAAAGAAAAGCCAAAAACAACGGGACTCAGCCCGAACCCACATTTCGCTCCCTCTCTCTCTCTCTCTCTCAAGAATTTCCATCCCGGCGACGCGCTCTCTTTCCCCTACGACGAGACGACACGCCCCCACTACCCGAGCCAGAGTCTCCCCCGGATGAGGCTGACGGCACCAAGCAAGAAGGAACAGGGACAACCTCCCGAATGTGGGCAGTTGCCGATGATATCCAATCCCTGAGCCAAGTGGTCGACACCCGGATTTGCTGCAAAGGAAAGGCATAATCAGTATCAAGCAAAAGAAATCAAAAAAGAGAGGAAAAGGATCGAAAGGTTTACCGCAGGACGAAGAACGTCCTCTGTCAAGCCCAGCTCCTCCGGATTCATCGCAAGAGGACGGTGTAGCATCGGCACTGTCCCTCCATCAGCCCGCCAGATGTTGTATAAAGGAGTGTGCATCCTAACAAAAGGGACCTCCTAGGTCGCCGCCGCCGCAGGTGCTAATGGACCACCACCACTGTGGGAAGACCCCACCGCCCGACTCGAACCAGCAGGAGGGAAAGGCAAAGCATCATGTATACTGGGCGCCATCAACCATCTCGTCACAAAATCCATATAGTCATACGGCACAGCTGTATCAGTATACAACGCATAGGACTCGCCAATCATCGCCGCGATCCTTTTATCCTCCAACAATTATCGCTCCCGCCTCATAAAAGTAGGAGGCTGCGTGGGAGGCACCACCACCTCCTCCTCAGCAATCTGACGAATCACCCTCTCCACTAGGTACCAGGAATGGCCGAACTCATGCGCCAACAAACGCCTCAACTGCGCGTTCACCCCAGTCACCCCCGTATCCTGAATGGCGGTCCCTCAAGGTTAAAAGGTCACCTAAAAATCCCCAAGCAGGCATAAGTCAATACAAAATCAGAAGAGGCAAAAAACTAAGGCTGAAATGGAAAGAGTCTTACGCCATCGATACAAGCGACAAAAGTCCCCGACGGTGTCGTCCTTCAGAGAAATCAGTGGGGTGTTGCACCCAATCACCTCATAAAACCACGTCTGAATTCACAAGCAAAAAGAGACGCATAAGGAAAATGCGAATGCATGAAATGGAAATGCGCAAAGTAAAGAATACCTCAAGTAGATACGTGACTCCAGTAAAAGTCTGTTGACAGCACCGACTGAACGCATCCAGAGAAGAGTAAAGGGCCGCCAAGGTCAGACTCCCCCAATCATAGAAAAGGATGTTCGAAAACATCCTCAAGTATGGAAGAAACCACAAATGGACGACGTCGTCGCTCGACGCCACCATGAAACCTCCCAGTACCAAAAAAATGAACAACCATGCCATCTGTCTCACTTACAGCCCGTCCTCCACATCAACCACCCTGCTCAGCAAAACATCCTTCAGCAAGGACAGCCGGATAGAATCTCCAGAGACTATCCTCCTCACATCACCGAGTGTCGCATACACCGCCTCCGGCCTCACCCGTAAAGAGCGGTCCACCTCTATCTGCTCCCCGTCATAATCCAGCCCCAGCAGTTGCTGCGCATCTATGGGAGTCACCGTCATCTCCCCGAATCCAAAATGAAAAGTGTGGGTAGTGTCCCACCACCTCTCCCCCAAGGCACACAAAACTGCTGTCGAACGAGGTGTCTCATCCAGCGCAGCCGCCAACCTCCCAAAACCCGATGATGATACCATCCATCACACCACGGGTGGAAGATGCTCCCAAACGTCCCTAAGCCCCGTCGTCCCGCGGGCACGCATGTTCTTCAAAGAAGTATCCGACTAACGAAAGGACAAATTCAGTCAAAGGTCAAGAAAAGGAAAAATCACCCAAAAAGGAAAAAATGCCAAAGGTCAGGTTACTTACATAACCATCGGGAATCACTCTCGAAGAGAGATGACGCGACGGCTCCCGCAGCAAGGTCCGCTCATCCGCAACCGGCTCAAATGCATCAAAGGCATTCTCATTCCCCAAAGAAAGGGGGACCCTGTCCCTCCAATCAACATTCTCCTAGTCATCAATGGTCAACCACTCCCGGTGGACAACGGTGCTCACAAAAGGGGCCATTTCTTGAAGATCGGAATGCTTGAACGATTCGCACAGAGAAATCGCAGAAAGAGAGAAGGCAGGAAGCTGTGAAAAATGGGGGGAATTCGCGCCCTTTATATAGGAGGCCAAACGCCATGCCGATCGGCAACCCACCTCAACAAACCGATCGGCACTGTCTCCTCACCTTCCCGAGGCAGCCTAAAATTCCGTGCCACTGCCGAATGGCACCTCTCAGTCTATGCCGACCGGCACCCCCCTTAAAATTTCGTGCAAAAATTCCTAGAAAATACCAGAAAGCCTCGAAAAATTCCTAAAAATCCCAGGAAGGATTTAGAAAGTTTTCATCAAGGAAATTTCGCACTCCTTCGGGCGACACACCATTTTCCCCAATGGAGCCCTAAAAATCCAAGCGATTGACCTCTCGGGCAAGGCGTCCGGACCACCTAATCACCTCCTCATCAGATTTTATAACCATCGGCTATTCGGTGCGGTACAATATCACATGGTATTTTTCCCAGCAAAAATCAGAAGAACCACTCGCCCCGAGCAATCTCTCCCAAAGGACAATTCAAATTTTCCCCGGCCCATTCATCATTCCCCAGCGGAATCTCAGATCCAAATTCTTATTCCCAGCGGAACCCCTCTTCCCCAGCGGAATCCTCAAAAACTAAGTGAAATCTCCTCCCGGCAAAACTCCAGAGGATCTCTAAGGATCATCTGATCACTTCCCCAGCGGAATTCTCTTACATCACCCAAAATAGGTTGTTCCCCCCTGCAAGGCCTCCTATAAAGCTTCCCCCAGCTAGCAGCGCTCCAGATCAAAGCGGAATCACAAAGCTCTTTCTCCAGCAGAATCAAAATACAATCTTTATCTACTCTTAGGTTAAAATTGGCCCCGGTCTTGGATCGTCACCTTAGTTAGGTCAGAATTGACCTCAGTCCTCGGTCGTCACCACTCTTGGGTAAGAATTGGCCCCGGTCTTAGATCGTCACCTTAGTTAGGTCAGGATTGACCTCGGTCCTTGGTCGTCACCACTTTTGGGTCAGAATTGGCCCCGGTCTTGAATCGTCACCTTAGTTAGGTCAGAATTGACCTTGGTCCTCGGTCATCACCACTCTTGGGTCATAATTGGCCCCGGTCTTGGATCGTCACCTTAGTTAGGTCAGAATTGACATCGGTCCTCGGTCGTCACCACTCTTGGGTCAGAATTGGCCTCGGTCTTGGATCGTCACCTTAGTTAGGTCAGGATTGACCTCGGTCCTCGGTCGTCACCACTCTTGGGTCAGAATTGGCCCCGGTCTTAGATCGTCACCTTAGTTAGGTCAGGATTGACCTCGGTCATCACCACTCTTGGGTCAGAATTGACCCCGGTCTTGGATCGTCACCTTAGTTAGGTCAGAATTGACCTCGGTCCTCGGTTGTCACCACTCTTGGTTCAGAATTGGCCCCGGTCTTGGATCGTCACCTTAGTTAGGTCAGGATTGACCTCGGTCCTCGGTCGTTACCACTCTTGGGTCAGAATTGGTCCTGGTCTTGGATCGTCACCTTAGTTAGGTCAGAATTGACCTCGGTCCTCGGTCGTCACCACTCTTGGGTAAGAATTGGCCCCGGTCTTGGATCATCACCTTAGTTAGGTCAGAATTGACCTCAGTCCTCGGTCGTCACCACTTTTGGGTCAGAATTGACCCCGGTCTTGGATCGTCAACTGAATTAGGACAGAATTGACCTCGGTCCTCGGTCGTCACCACTCTTAGGTCAGAACTGACCTCGACCCTCTGAATTGGTCATCCTCATCTCCTTAGGTCCTCAGAACTGACCTCGATCCTCCGAATTGATCATCCCCAACATACTTCTTAGGTCCTCAGAATCGATCTCGACCCTCTGAATCGGTCATACTCCCTCAAAAGCATCATGCGATGTCTAATCGATGGCTATCATTTGTTCCAAACTCACCCTTCGAGGGGCTCTGTAGATACCCCATTATGTTACCCCTTAACTCTCCTTAGGTCCCTAGTACCTCCCTTCATCACTATAAACCCAGGTCACATCCCGAGTACTGACTTGGAAGCCATCGAGCACCCCCGGCTCAGTTTGACCCAAAATTTAAACTCCTCATCTCGACTGAGACTCAATTAATCTTTGAAGGGCATTGAATACCCTTTCCAACGGTCCACCCCGTGAATGATTCCGACTTACCATGCGGATGAACGCGCCATTTGCATTCGAAACCTGACCTAGAGGCCACTGGGCGCTCCCGGGCTCTATTTGACCTATGTCAACTCTTCAGCTCGATCGAGGCTGAATGAATCTTTGAAGGGCACTGAATACCCTTTTCAACGGTCCATCCCGTGCGCAATTCTGACTTTCCATGCAAACGAATGATCCGTTTGACTCCGGGAAGCCACCGAGCATTTCCCGAGCCCGATTGACCAAAGTCAACTCTCCAAACTGGGTCAAACTCTTTGTATTATCGAAGTACATCTCCTAACCTTTCCAACGGTATGCCCCGTGTGTGATTCGGACTTACCATGCGGACGAACGCGCCGTTTGCGTCCGCGCGATTCCCCGTCCAATGGATCGACAAACGCTTTCGAGCCACATTTGATCGAAAGTCAACCGCCAAACTCGGGAGAGATCCAAAGGATTTTCAAAGGTCTCTCAATTACCTTTCCAACGGTATGACCTGTGCGCGATTCTGACCAACGGTTTGCTCTCGGTGGCCAATTTTCCGAAAAAGCCTGAGGCGCACTGCCAAATGACAGGTCCCAGATCCTGCCTATCGGCACCTGCCGATAGGCAGTGCCATGATAGGACCGATCGGTAGTCCCCTAGGGTTATAAAAGGAGGCCTTGGCCTCATTTTCAAGGAGAGCCCAAATCTGATAGAAATCTCTCTGAACGAATCCCAGAAACCTCTCTCGAAGGTACTGTGATTTCAACTTCCAAATCCGTCTTTTACCTTCACTTTTCATCATCCTTTTCATCAAACTTGGTGAATTAACCTCTCTCCATCATCATCCAAGCTCAAGGGCTGCTCTCCAACATTCAAGATCTTCAAAAAGGTCTAACTTTCTCAAACTCTCTCTCTTAAATTCTCTTGAATTCCCAATAACTTGTTTTCTTACTTAGCACTTTTATAATCTCATCTCACACATCCTAATATTTTTTTTATTTAGTATTATTCCACATCTCTTATTTTCATATAAATAAAAACTCCAAAACAATAAAAAGATGGTTTGCTCATAAATTCCAAATAGGGATTCTCACACTTTTTCCACATTTTTCTCACAACTAAAACACCTTTTCTACACACACACACACACATACAAATAAGAGATCCCACATTTGTATTTATGGGATAAACCCCACCCATTTGCTTTGTATGCGAACTACGTTGACTTTGATGCCTTTATAGGCTACGTAGGCGTCTCGGGGTAAAACCCGAGACTCGAGTCCTTTCTCTCACTTTTTCTCTCATTTCCTATTTTCTCTAAATTCATTTTTCTTATATTATATATATCCTTAGTCTTAGTGACACATTACTCCATATGCGTTATCGTTCCCTTATAGCGATCAATGTAGGGGTAACCGCGTAAATCTTATTTTTCTAATATTACTTTTATAATCTTCCTATGGATGACTCGCTTTATCTTTTCCATGATACAAGTCGAGGAGTACTACCTCCATTATATATATATACACATGCACACATCTCATGGGGGGAAACATAAAGGAAAATAGCAAATATCCATGAGAGATCGAAAGGGCGGAATGGGTGCCTAACACCTTCCCATTTCGTAACTAAGCCTCCGAACCCTTTTCGAATCATTTTGGTTTCGCACGCATCAGTGTGTCTTTGGAAGCCATCCTTCGGGGTGGATTTCCCTTTTTCTTTTGTCTGTTTTGAGTAAAATAGACTGGCGACTCTGAATCTCTCTACATTTTTCACACCTCACAAAATCAACGCCGGCCGAAGTGCTCTCCCGAGAGGGGACGCGCGGGACCCGAAGGATTCCTCCTCCCTCCGCGGCGGGGATCGGCTGGGATGGCCACAGTGGTGACTCTGCTGGGGGCTTTTATTTATTTTGAGGGCTTGACTCTATTTACATGGATGCTATATTTGTTTATGCTCCCCGCCCCCCATATCTGCGTGTTCCCCTTTCTCACATGTATATCCCATGCTTATGCTTATGTTCACACACTTGTAAAAAATCCTCCATGTACACCTTACACCACGTGCACTTAGGATCACGTATATTCCCATATTGCACGCATCACCTATCCATACTTGGCGTACCTTTTGGGGTACTTGTACTTTGTTCCCGGTTTGGCATAATCAAAGAAAGGCATTCTCATCATAAGATACTAATAAGATAATCATGCATGATTCACACGACATCACCAAAGAACATTGATATTGACCAAATTTTACCCAGTAACTAGAGGGTCACTTCGTGATGGGCGCTGGTCCGGCAGGTCGCAGTTAGCCTAAGCGATATGACTCTCACCTTCTATTGGCCAAGTACCTTCGACGTATATCTAACGATTCCCCCGCATCGTACCGCTTGACTGAAGTCATGACGGGAGGTATATCGCAGGAAATTCGTTCATGTACGCCGAGTATATCGAATTCGCTCTCACACGTACCGTCCTCACAAGGTATATGGTGAGACAATTCCCGTACACTCAGGTATATCAAATGGCTTGTCCACACGTACCGATTGCCTCCAAGAGCAAGATGTATATCGTGGAAGTCACGCCAAAGGGGGGAACCAATTCCGATTCACCCAACTAACTGCATACCCGCATATAGGTGTCAAACCTAGGACAGGCACTTTAGATGGCCGGTTTCGACCCGAAACTCTGCCGAAATTCCGGGTCGATCTTCCACCCAATTTTTGCGCATTTTTAAAACGGGACTTTTTCCGTGAGCCTGGTTACAAGTCCCAAACCGTAGCTTTGCATATATTAAAACCCCACTTTTCTAGGTTCAGGTCTCGTCCGGCATTGCATTTAGGAGAATTAAATACAAGTGAGAACATAATAATCATAATAATCATGCTGAGTTCCGTCTCCAAAAACATTTCTCCCTTTCTTATCAAAAATCCAAAAAAATATTTCTCCCTTTCTTATCAAAAATCAAAAAACATTTCTCCCTTTTTATCAAAAATCCAAAAGTAGTTCCTTCCCTTTTCTCAAAAATAAATCTCATCCTACGCCTTCTCAGGTTGACCGTACGCCCTTGGACTGGCTCCCTATTGGCTTAGGTCTTCAGTCAAATCACCCCGGAGTTTCGTCTGTTCCTCTACTACTTCTTCCCAGTCCGGAATCCATCCATTTTCCATGGAGAATGCAGATCAAGCACCAGTCATACAACCGGATCTGCCGATAGTCCTAGCTCAGCTCGTGGCCAAGATTGACAACCTCCAAGCTGAGGTCCGAGAAATGCAACGAAACCAAGGTCCTATTCCTCAAGAGTTCGAGGCCCTGTTCCCTCGTGCTATGGGTCCACCCGAGCCCATCTGGGTCCCGGAAGAATATCAGCACACTCCGCATGCCCCTCCTGCTAATGGGCTGCCACCTGCCCAGCTTCCAATGCCAAACATTGCCCAGCCTATGGCTAACTTGCCTCTGGCTGCTGATCCAAAGGAGGAGGAGTTGAAAAAAGTCAAAGAGGATCTCAAGATGCTCACCAAGAAGTTTGACCAAGTCAGGATCTATGGGAATTATATGGACTACACCCATATGTCTCCTTATCCTCCTCCCTCCGCAGCGGGGATCGGCGAGAATGGTCATAGTAGATCTCATCCATGTGACCAACTTTAATAAAGAAGTAATTACCTTACGAGGATTCCTCGATTTATAAAAATGTTTCCAACGATTTCTTCCTTAACTTTCTTATCTTTCTCTCTCTTTAGGCAAAACTCTTTTTCATGGATGAATTGGATGAACAAGGCGGCTGTTTTAAGGAGTTTAAGTTGGCCAAACCATGGCCCACCCTCTAACCAATCAAAAAATAGCACATGTTGTGCTAATAAGACCAATATCACTTAAAGGATGGACAATTTTTCCCTTGTTCCGTACTTTCGGTATAACTTCTTATTCGAACCACTGTTTAACACATCGTTTGTTGCATTACAACCCTAATTAATATATCTACAACTTTCATATTTTATGTTTTCCTAAAATCATAAAATTAGTAGGCCTAATTTGGGCTCGAACAGGAAAGTAACAATTTACCAACAATTTCAAAACTTTCACATTTGACAACCAAGCATTGCCAATTTTGCACCAACACTGTAATTTACTTTTATAACCATAATGATGCATTAAAAACATAATTCATAATTCATAATTCATTTATCCACATAACTAATCATATGCTCTAATCATTTTATCCCCGATTATAATCTCGATTAGCATCTAATGTAAGTAACACATATATATCACATGAGTATGGATCCCTAAATGCGATAATTAACATGTTTAACACCCCTCACCAACTTCTAACTTCTAACTTATAATTTATCATATAATTAACATTCCTAATCATATTTTAGGGCTTTACAATTCTACCCTTCTTATAAAAATTTCGTCCTCAAAATTTAACGCAAAAGAACTTACCAAACAAATGAGGATATTACACCTTTATGTTATTCTCTCTTTCTGAGGTGGCATACTCCACATTTTTACTTTCCCACATTATCTTTACTAACGTGATAGTTTTATTACGTAACGGCTACTCCTTCCATCAACAATAGCGATTGGTTCTTCGATGTAGGCCAAGTCATCTTTAAGCTCTATCGGTTGTGAAATAAACACACGTGAATGATCGGTCACATACTTACGTAACATTAATACAAAAAAAACATCATGTATCTGAGACCATTCTTGTAGAAATGCCAATTTGTAAGCTACAACTCCAACTCGTTTAACTATTTCATAAGGCCAATGTACTTAGGACTTAATTTTCCCTTTTTCTCAAATCTCATAACCCTTCTCCAAGGATAAACACGTAGGAATACTTTATCGCCTTCCTCAAATTTCAATTCCTCTCTTTTTTTGTCTGTATAACCTTTTTGTCTACTTTTCACCACCTTTAAGTGATTATGAATAAGATTTATCTTCTCAATAGTCAGTTGCATAATTTCTGGCCCAAGTAGTTTTTTTGTTCTCCTACTTTGGTCCAACACACTGGGGTCTTGCACTTACTCTCATACAAGGCTTCATAAGGAGCCATTTCCATACTCAAATGATAACTATTATTATAAACAACTCTATTTGTGATAAGTGTTCATCCCAACTTCCTTTAAAATCTAATACATAAATTCGTAACATGTCTTCGAGTGTCTCGATCATTCTCCCTGATTGCCCATAAATTTGAGGGTCCAAAGTTTTACTAAATTTAAATTTAGACTCCAAAACTTGTTGGAAACTAGGCTAAAAGTGGGGATTAAATCTAGGATTTCGATCAGAGATAATAGAAACAGGTGCACCATGCAATCTAATTATTTCATCCACATATATGTTGGCATATCTATCCATGGAATAAATAGCTTTAACACGAAAAAAATTATCAGACTTAGTTAATCTAGCATCGATAACCCAAATAGAATAAAACCCTCAGGATGATTTTGATGAACTTATAACAAAATCGGTAATAATATGCTCCTATTTTCACTCAGGAATAGGTGAGGATTGTTGTTAACCAATAGGCTTCTGATGCTACGACTTCACTTATTGACAAACTAGACATCTAGCAACAAAATTTACAATGTCGTGTTTCATTCCCGGCCACCAATAACATTGTTTCAAATTTCTATAAAGTTATGTGTTTCCTGGATGCATAACATATAACTAATAATGGGCTTCCTCTAAATTTTTTCTCCTCAAATCAGGCACATTAGGTACACACAAACGGTTATCATACATAACAATGTCATCATTATGAAAAGAAAATTCATTCGCTTTACTCATTTTCATATTGTCTTTAATTTTCTCCAATTCGGTATCTCCTGCTTGTGATTATCGTATCCAATCTATCAGCATATGTCTAACATTTAGAGGCGTTAGTATTCCACAAGACTCATTCAAAGTTAATTTCATCCCCATTAAAGTTAACTCTCTCAGTCCATCAACTCGAATACAGTAAAAATAAAATACCATGCGCAATGATCTTCTACTCAAAGCATTAGCAGCAACATTAGCCTTACTAGGATGGTGAGGTATTGTGCAGTCATATTCCTTCATAAGTTCGATCCACCTTCTCATGATAAACACAAATGTTATTAAAAAAAATAACATGCCCCAAATACTACTTTGGTCTAGCCAAAATTCACATTTTGAAAATTCAACATATAACTGCTTCTCTTGCAACTTCTGTAAAACAATACGCAGATGACATTCCGTTCCCCAGTAAATTTAAATCCAGGTTCACCCGGTAACCAAAACACTACCTCCCTTCTAAATCAATCTAAGCATATAGTATATGAGGATAACCAACCCATACCCAATTTCACATCAAAGTCATGTATACCGAAAGGTAGTAAGTCAACCAATAACTCCTTTTTCACTTATGCACACCTTATACTGCCTACACACCCTATCAATAAAAAAAAATATCCCACACTAGAGTAATAATAGCTAAACCAGAATCTAATGATGATAGTGGTTTATTAAGATGCAATAGATTAAGCATGACACAAAGAATGTGTAGAACCAGGATCTATCAACACATAAGTGTCTTTATCATTCATAAGTAAGGATAATCGTCTAGTGATTTCTTATGAATGAAAGATAATTACCAACTCATATGTTATTCCACACCTTAATATACGTATGTCAAAAATTCACACATAATAGATTCTTGGTTGTATCCTCTTATATTAACAATGAGTGAACAGTCTTAATAAACCAAACATCATTCTTTATGTTTCTCACTTCATTCTCATAGTCCTTCTTTATCATCGTGTAACATTTTAAATAATAAATATTCTATTACAAGACTAATTTTTTTATACTTCATCTCTCCAACTTCCATTCATTACTTCAAATGATAAACATCATATTATGATACCAACTTATTACATGTTATCTTCTCATCTTCCACTCAATACTAGATATATGTGTTCGACTTTGACTACTATCCGTATCATCCCTGAAGTTTTAGAGTATGTTAAATATCATTCTTACTATCCTTAATATAAACATAGCCCCACTACGTTCCATATATCAATAATGAACAACCATTCACCAGATGTATATTTTTAACCAATATTCTATATTCACTTTCATGTATCTTCTGTAGTCATGCACTATGAACTCAACATAACTTCTCACTATATTCCCTTTTTTTTAATAACGTTTGATTGTTCGTTAACTAAACATACAATGAACTTAACAAGTCATTATCCAACAGAATAACTTTACAATCATAATCTTACTCCAATCCTTATTAATATAATAGTCTTACACAACATCATTAATACACTCATTTTACCCGTTTGATAACATGGATGTTAGACATAACATCACTACTTGAAACTTTAACATACTTACCAACCCCATAATATTTATCTAGCTATTATATGTTGTATATCTTTCAAATGACCTGTACAAATACCTTAATGTACCACATTATGGTATCTCACATAGTACATTCTCCTTACACATACTTTTTGGTGACTCCGTATAATGTCCACAATATTCTTTATATGTCGTACTCATAGTGATAACACATACGCACAGTGACAAATACAACTCAATATCTCCCAAACTAGTTGTACATATTTAAACCTGACTAACATCTTTCCCATACTCATATACAACATATATTCTTAAAAGGATTCCTCAATATTTTTAAGCTTCCAACTCTTTAACACCTCATCTCAATTTTACTATTCATATAGGTGTTTCAAAATTTCACAAGAGTAATTTCCACCAAATGTACTCATATTATTAAATATGTATATCTCAACTCTCATTACTCTTTATTCTACTTGTAATAATTCACTATGAATTCATATTACGATCATTTATGATATATTTACTAGTTATTGAATTTCGCACATTTTTACATGTTAAATATAAACATATACAACTACTAACCTTATCATTTAATATTTACTATGTCAATCTTCATTTTTATTTACACTCCAACAATTTAAGTTACATTATAATCATGTAACAATAATTCTTCTCACTTCTCATCCTTTAACGGAATATGTGTTCCTGTACATCACTCTCCAATACAGGTGACGAGTGCACTCAATCATAATGATATACGTAACACGACTTAAGTCCACATATACCAGTTTAGGAAGAGATCACCTCTAATACTTCATAATTTTTGTCAAGTTCACATATACCAGTATAAAAAGAGATCACTTCCAATACTTCACAATTTTTATACCACATTGTGTCTTTTAAAAAATTTCATTTAATAACATAGTTGTCCATACATCATATAAAATAATACAATGCTTTACATTAAAATACATGTATTCGTCACCAGCCCCCGAATAAACCTTAGCATCTTATTTCCATTCCTGCAAGATCCTTGCATTTCATATCATATACAACAATATATGTGTATAGCTGACAGATGTTAGTTAACAAATCCAATTAAAACTTAATAACAAACCCTTCATGTTCACACCTCAAGAATCCAACATACTTAAATCTATCCCTTGAAACTGAATACTTATGGCTCAAAAAAGTTTTTATCTCCACTGCCAATCTAGACCCTCACACCCTGTCCAGAACCTAATAACCATGATCTGATACCAAGTTGTCATGCCCCGACTTAATTAACTTAAAATCATCCTTTTATTTAGAGATAAATTCCCTTAAACAATACTTTACTTTAATTCTCTCTGAAAAATAGCACCATATTTTTTTTCTTTCCTTTTACTTTTTCAAAAGCATGTTTGGATCAAAACATAACTACTTTAACATGTAATTTACAAGTACTAAACAACTTTACATTAAAAAATTCTTTAGTTTAATTTGTACCCCAAAAGCTTGTTCATATTCAACCCATATTAGATATCCATCACTCCCCCGTTTGATGGTCCTAATTTGGCAGTGAACTCCTAATGATAGGCATACCTGAAACATAACATTATAGGAGTGTAAGTAATACAATCTTAGTGAATGACCATATACCACACATACAACACACATATAACTAATTTGAATAACCATTTTTATTTTCTAATGTTATAACCCAACAGGAATTATGTAACTCTCTCAAGACTGGACCCGCCAGTCCAATTAACTCCCAGTTAATGGGGATTTTGCATCACATAATTAGGCCCGAGTACAACAAACCTTTAAGTTGGATTAACGGGGTCGCCGCCTCCCATAGAACCCACCACAATCCTTAACATTAGATTGAGGTCCCACCTCAATCCATGACATTAAATAACATTATTTAACATTTTTAATCCACGGTCCTTAACATTATATAGACGTCTCACCTCAGTCCATAGCATTAAATAACATCATTTAACATTTTTAATCATACGCATATGTTTCATAACACCACATCACTCCATAAGGATCACCACACATGTATTTAACTACACAATTCCATATGAAAATTTAATCATATATATTTCATAGGACATGTCACTCACCTTGAATTTGGTACTAATATTAATTCCAAAACTATTTCCTTAGTATGATAGTGTTAGCCGCTTCTCCACAAAATAATTCAATATCATTAGTATTTGAACATACCAAATCACATTAAACTCGGTAACACATCATATCAGTTGGTCAATATGACATAACTGAAAAGTAATTAAATATGATACTTCACATTTCTATAATACCTTATTCATTAGGATTCTAGCACAATTTATGAAATTAAATTACAAATTTTCTAGACAAAGTTATGCCCATTTTATTACACCCTTTCCCAAATCGTTTCTCAAGAAAAACTGTAACAAAACTTCTACTTCCAGGAATGTTCATACTTTTTATACATCATAGCTTTGCATGATATTCCACCCAATATCAATAAATATATTGAATAATGCAAAATTAATGTTTCATAATTTTAGGGTTCATTTGCTATGTCAAGCAAAACGTCAAACACCAGGTATGCATACTTACTCCTATGGGGAAGATTTTATAGCAGAACTTCAAACTATCACCAAAGATTCATTTCTTCATATTTATAGAAATTTTTGGATATGTTATACATATATGAGTCTAGTTTAATCACCAACTGGAATTTCTCAATTTCAATATGTATTCCATGATTTATGCCATTTTTAGCACAACTAGGTCGTAATAGAACATTAAAGCATAACTTAACATTTTCAAGAAAACATAACCTCCAACTTGGGTATCAATCATGGAAACATATAATAACATGTTCTAATATATACACAAATAATAAAAATTAATTTTCTAAATCAAAAAGCTTCACGAGAAGGAAATTCAAATTTGGGACTTTAAAGTTAGCATTTACGATCCTAATGCGTGTTCTTATATAGGTTCTTAAACCATATCTGTTTTAACAAAATTTGGAAAAATGGGTATCAGAAAATATTTATTCAAATCATAAACAAAAATGTACGAAGTGTAGATCTCATCCATGTGACGAACTTTAATAAAACAGTAATTACCTTACGAGGATTCCTCTATTTATAGAAAATTTTCCAACGATTTCTTCCTTAACTTTCTTCTCTTTCTCTCTCTTTAGGCAAAAATCTTTTTCATGGCTGAATTGGATGAAAAAGGGGGTTGCTTTAAGGCGTTTAAGTTGGCCAAACTATGGACCACCCGCTAACCAATCAAAAAATAGTACATGTTGTGCTAATAAGACAAATATCACTTAAGGGATGGAGAAATTTTCCCTTGTTCCGTACTTTCGATATAACTTCTTATTCGGACCACTGTTTAAACACCGTTTGTTGCGTTACAACCCTAATTCATATATATACAACTTTTATATTTTATGTTTTCCCAAAATCATAAAATTAGTATGCCTGATTTGTGCTCGAACAGGAAAGCAACAATTTACCAAAAATTTCAAAACTTTTACATTTGGCAACCAAACATTGCCAATTTTGCACCAACACCGTAATTTACTTTTATAACCATAATGATACATTAAAGACATAATTCATAATGCATTTAGCCACATAACTAATCATATGCTCTAATCATGTTATCCCCGATTATAATGTCGATTAGCATCTAATGTAAGTAACACATATATATCACATGAGTATGGATCCCCCAAATGAGATAATTAACATATTTAACACCACTCACCAACTTCTAACTTCTAGATTGTACTTAATCATATAATTAACATTTCTAATCACGTTTTAAGGTCTTACATTATGTGTGATTATAAAATTAGATGAAGTCTAGTTTTTTACATCAACAGATTGACACCATTTGTGTGAATGTGTTTTTAATTGCCTTTCTCACTCTCATATACCTTGCTCAAGGCAAGATGGATGATCCTGAGTCTAGTGCCGAAATTGATGGCAAGCCGCTTGTTCCATCTTCTCCACTAACAAACAACAGTCTAAATGGAATTCTTGTCAATCTCTCCAGAGAACATGAGGTCAAGCAAGACACGATGAGACAATTGGATCAATCATTGGAAGTCAGACAGAGAGAGATGTTGCCTCCACCTACGAGATTCAGTAGACACAATTATTCTAGAACTTTACGAGACACATCTTATCATCCAGGAGAAAGTTCATCATTCAGGTCCGTAGAACCCTATGATATCTATTCTTTTTCTCCTAAAAAGTCCAGTGTTTTGGAAAGGCTAAGCAGAGCTTTGCCCTTTTACCGTGAAATAGAAACCCTCCTAGGGTGTTACCAACATGAGGCCTCAGTCCGATCAAGATTAAACGTTCGACGATCTGTACGCGTCGATCGGACCTCTCAAGAGGAGAGTTCAGCGTAGACAAATGGTCGTAACAATCGAGCTGATGCTTCACATAGATCTGATGTAGGAAATCCTTCGTATAAAGGATCAATCCAAAGGTTGGAAGATCGATTGGGTGAAATGGAGAAAGAAAGTAATCTTTTACAGTAGAGTTTTGTTAAAGAATCTCCTTTTATTCAGGCAATCGTGGATATTCCCACCCCTTCCAAGTTTAAAGCTCTTGTGGTCACCCCCAAATATAATGGGAAAATTGATCCATTTATCCATATCGAGCAATATCAAGATGTAACAGATATTTACGCGGTTCCTGATGAAATGTGGTGCATGGCATTTTCAAGTACCATCACAAGTTCATCCCAAATATGGTACAATAACCTGCCCCGAGGATAAATTTCCAACTTCAATCATCTTGCCGAGTTATTCTTTAGCAACTTTTGTTTTGGATCCAAGCCACTGAAAGAGTAGCTCACCATCTGAGTGTAAGGCAGCGAGTGGGGGAAGTACCGGGGAGTATATTACACATTTCAACAATAAAAAAATAGAAGTGATTGATTATGAGGAAAAAATATCCATCACTACTCTTATGAGTGGTTTGCTTCCCAATAAACTCTATTATACTCTGGGTAAAGATCCTCCTAAAATTATGTCTGAAATTATGGCGAAGGTAGCAAAAATAATGAATACCGAGGAAGCGATGGACGTAAAATAGACTCTAACCACGAAGCTTGAAACGAAGTCTAACAAGAAGGAGAAAGAGGAGCAGAAGAATCCAAAGCCTAAGAAGGAAGATAAGCTCAAAAAATATAGAAATTACACTCCATTGAGTGTTAGTATTCACCATATCTTATAGGAAATCAAACACAAGAAGGATTTGCGATGGCCTAAGAAGTTGAGGTCACCTCCTAATATAAGAGACAAATCCAAATACTATAAATTCCATAAGAATCATGGCCACACAATAGATACTTGTGTCGCTATGCAAAATGAGATAGAATCCCTCATCTGTCGAGGAAAACTCAATAAATTTTTTGATTGACAAGGTAGCAGAAAAACTAGAAGAAGGTCAAACTCTCCATGCAAGTCTAGAGATGACAGCAAAATAAATCACGAAGATGATCATGAGGATGATCCCAACCTGCCGAAGAAGCCCAAGTAACTAGAATGTGAGGTGCTTATGATCAGTTTTGGTTTATTTGACTGTCATATGATTACAGGTGGCAATATAGGAGGAGGAAATCACATTGCTAAAAGAAAATCTTAATCACACTGCTAAAAGAAAATCTTGATCACACTGTTGAAAGAAAATCTTACCTGAATGAGGTCCAAGCTTGTTATTATTTTCAAAGGATCAATTTAACCAAAGAAGATCGACCGAGGAAGGTCAACAAAGACAAGTTGGTGACTGACTTCTCCCAAAATGACCTCTCTATGGTACTTTATCCCTATGACGATCCACTAGTTGTCAAATTCAGAATCCAAGTTATTGTCATCGCCAGAATATTGATTGATAATGGGATCTCGGCAGATATAATGTTTTATCCTCGCTTTCAAAGTCTGGACTTGAAGCGTAGTTAGTTAGAACCATATCACAGGCCACTAATAGGCTTTTCTGGTGAAAAAGTTTATCCTTTAGGGACAATCAAATTAGAAGTGTTTTTCAACACGTGGCCAGCAAGTCGTACAGAGAAAATACGCTTCTTTGCGATGGATAAAATGTTCAATCTGCCTATAATGTGATCCTCATCAGAGTAAGATTGAAGAAGTTTGAAGTTGTACCATACATAGTCCATCAAGGCTTGAAGTTTCCAACTCATTTTGATGTAGGTGCTGTGAAAGGCAACTAAAAGGTGGCTAGAGAGTGTTACCACTTCTCAACCGAACAAGAGGACTTGATTGAATTGAAGAAGAAGAAGAAGACTACAACTTACCAGGTGGATACTACTGAGCCTAACAGTGAATCTAAGGTTGAAACCTTAGATCCATGAGATGAAACACAGTTGGTCAAAGGCCAGATTGTGGAATCAACTGAAATCATTATTCTCGACGATGACAAGCCAGAAAGAACTACATAGATCAGCTCAATACTAGATCCTATTCTTAAACAAGATTTGATTATGTTCTTGAGGAAGTGGAGAAGACTATTTGCTTGGGGCCATGAGGATATGCCTAGGATTGATCCCAATTTACTATCTCATGAGCTTAACGTTAGTAAGGATGCCAAGCTGATCTATCGATCAAGTAGAGACGTAAGGTTTTTAGTCCTAAGAAGAATCAATATATCCAAGAGGAAGTACAGAAGATTCAAAAAACCCATTTTATTGAAGATGTGAAGTACCCAACCTCGTTAGTTAACATTATTATGGTAAAAAAGAAGAATGACAAATGGAGGATGTGCGTGGATTTCACATATATAAATAAATCTTATCCAAAAGACCATTTTCCCTTCCCAGTAATTGATCAACTAGTGGATGCTACGTCGGTGAACGAGCTTTTAATATTTATGGATGCTTATTTTGATTATAACCTATTAAAAATAAAACTTGAAGATAGGGAAAATACAACCTTCATCACCCCTCGAGGAACTTATTGCTATAACATAATTCCCTTTGGTCTAAAAAATGCAGGAGAAGCATATGAAAGGTTGGTGAACAAGGTCTTCGAAGAGAATGTTGGAAAGAACATGGAGTTTTATGTGGATGATATGCGGACAAAGAGTAAAAAATGTTTAGATCATATCGCCGACCTCAGTCAGACTTTTGATCAGTTGGAAAAGCATCAAATGAAGTTCAATCCGAAAAATGTGTGTTAGGAGTACAAGAAGGGATGTTCCTCGGCTTCATAGTTAATCAGAGTGGAACTAAGGCTAACCAAGCTAAGATAAAAGCTTTGCTTGAAATGCAGTCGTTTACTATCAAGTAAGAGGTGCAAAGACTAACTGAAAGACTAGTAGCTTTAAACAAATTTATCTCCTGAGAAACAGACAAGTGCTTACCATTTTTCAAGGGGCTGAGAAAGACTTTTGAGTGGAATGCAGATTGTGAAGAAGCATTTCAAAAGTTGAATAAGTACCTGGGATCACCAACATTGCTCTCCTGACTAGTTTTAGAGGAAAAATTATTCTTATACTTAGTTGTTTCTGTGTCAGTAGTGAGCTCGGCCTTGGTCCGACAGGACAATGGAATCCAAAAATGGGTCTACTATACCAGCAAAGCATTAAGAGGATCTAAAATTAGGTACCCACGTTTGGAAAAATTATCCTTATCACTTATTGAGGCTTTTAGACATATGGAAAATTATTTCTAAGCACAAACCATAGTGGTGTATACTGATCTGCCTCTTAGGCAAGCACTCCATAAACTTGAGATGTCAGGAAGATTGATTTACTGGGCGATAGAATTAGGAGAGTATGACATTATCTATGAACCAAGATCTTCATTGAAAAGCCAAGCTTTGGTAGATTTTATTGTTGAATTTACTTATCCAGAGGTTTTCGACAAATAAAATTTGCCTGCCGAGCAGACTTTGAAAGAGGATAGCTTAGCTCAAAAGCAAGCTGAAATTATTGCCAATCAATTTGAGTCATCCAAAATTCCGAAAATGGACCATAAGTATGCATAGGGTAGTAAGAAGATATTCCAGTATGGATCATTGACTACGGAATGTTTCAATAGAGATATTCCATTATAGAATTTGTACGTGGATGGATCTCCATGTGCTACTGTCATTGGAGAAAGTATAATACTTAATACTCATGATGCTATTGATATTGAGTATTCTCTCAAGTTTCAATTTAAAACATAAAAATGAGGCAGAGTATGAAGCCTTGATAGTTGGGCTAAATTTAGCTCATCCATTAGGCGTCGAGCAAGTAGTGGCGCATAGTGATTCATAGCTAGTGGTAAACTAAGTGCTTCATGTATATTAAGTTAAAGGAGAGTTGATGATAAGATATCTTAACAAACCACAAAAGTAATTACAAAGTTTCGAGATATTCAGATGAACAGGATTCCAAGAATAGAGAATGCATGATCTGATGCACTTGCTCGGCTAGCGTCAGCAACACAAATTGAGCGCAGGAGGACAATTCCAATAGAAATCTTGGTCAATTAGAGAGCATCGATGGGGACCTAATGGTGAATTTCATTACTATAGATTTGGGACCTTCCTGGATTGATCCCATCAAAACCTATATTGATAATGGAACACAACCATCTGATCCTAAAGAGGCCAAAAATCTTAGATATAAAGGTGCCAGATATGTGTTGGACAAAGGCATTCTGTATAGAAGAGGTTTCACAATGTCCTTGCTACGATGTGCTTTAATTTAATGGAGGTAAAAAATCTACTTAAAGAAGTTCATGAAGGTTCTCGTGGAGCTCACTCAGATGGTCGATCATTTTTGTAGCGAATCAATACTCAAGGGTATTACTGGCCAACTATGAGAGCAGATTGTAAAGATTTTATGAAGAAGTACGACAAGTTCTAAAAATTCTATACCATCCACAGAGCACCAAATACTGATCTAACACTAATAACTTCGCCTTGGTCGTTCTCTATATGGGGAATAGACTTGGTCGGTCCATTGCCGACCACCAAAGGCAAGTTCAAATACTTAGTTGTTACTATGGATTACTTCACTAAATAGGTGAAGGCAGAGACATTGATTAAAATGACTTATGAAAAGGTAAACTAGAAGAATATAATTTATCATCACGGACTGCCTTATGCATTCATTACTGATTATGGAACTTAGTTTGACAATATAGAGTTTGAAGCATATTGTGCCTAGTCCAAAATCCACAAATTACATTTTGCGCCAGGTCATCCTCAAAGCAATGGTCAAACATAAGTAACAAATAACACTTTTCTCAATGGATTGAAGAAAAGATTTGATGTAGCTAAAGCCAATTGGATAAATGAACTTCATTCTATTCTTTGCGCATACATAATGATGCCAAAGACAGCAATTAGAGAAAAACCTTACTTACTTGCATTTGGCACTGATGCCATGGTACAAGCCGAGATCGGTTTACCAACTCACAGGGGTGCTAAATTTTGATCCTCAAGTCATTGACTTGATGAGGCAATTAGATCTGGATATGTTAGACAAAATTAGAGAAGATGCTACTTACCAACAAAGAGCTGCTCGCTTCCATAATAAAAAGGGTCAAGCTGGCCAACCTTTAAAAAGGAGATTATGTTCTTAAGAAGGTAATACATAAGAATAATAGGCTAGAGGCTAACTAGAATAGTCCATATCGCATATCAGTTATCGTCTGACCATGAACTTACCTGAGACTTTGGAAGGTGAAGAGTTTAAAAATCTTTGGAATGACGAGCACCTCCGAACGTATTATCACTAATTCAAAGGGTTTTCATTATTGTATTTCATTGTTTTTATTTAAATATCAATAAAACGTTGATTTTAGTCCCTTCAATTTTTTTATTTTTTTTCGGAGTATGGTGATATACATCCCCAGAACAAAGATAACACATATCTTCTTCAGCTATGACCAAGTTAAAACAGGGTTACAATCCTCAGCACCTGGTCAACAATAAGAATAATAACTAACCAAGTAAAAATAGGATACCAATCCTCAGCACTTGGTCGGCTATTAAAAATAACAACTAAATTTGAATCAAAATAAGATTCCAATCCTCAACACTTGGTGAAGAACAAGTGGTAAAACTTCTTATCAAAATTAATAAGTTTTACCCGAACTAAGTCAAATGCAAGAAGACATGTAAAAATTCCTAAATGTTGGAATATTAACATATATTCCTCATACGCTTGGTCACCACTGATAACTAGTGCTAAGCTTAGTTCAATAAATCTAAGTGCATTAGTAGAATCTATGGCATTACCTAGTAACTAATACTAAATTTAGATTAATATAACTAAATGTATTAGTAGAACTAATGGCATTATAATCATAAGTTAAGTTAACTGATTGATTAAAATAATCATAAGTTAACAAACATAGACAAATTTCATTCATATAAGCTTGTAGTACATTCAAATGAATTACAAAATATAGTTTAATCATTAAAATTGATGTTTTCCTTTAGTTTTGGAAGATGAATGCATTTTCTCCATACCAATAGGAGGATCATCCAATGTATAAGGAGAATTGATAAAATTAAAATCTTGTAACATTCTTCTATTCCTGCTGCTCGGCGTATTGGTCAGATGAGGAGGTCGAACTATATCAAGTTCTTCATGTAGTCCATAATCCCCTAAATATTTGGATATCAAGCATTGGGGAATAGATTTAACAGGAATCCAGCGGACATCCAATTTGAATGGAGGGTTTTGGCGTCCAAGAAACTGGGATCATTCCAATACCAAAGTTACTATCTTAATCAGCCTTCATCACAGTCATGCAATTAGTCCAACTCCATTTATAGCCTTCGAACTAAGATTGAGAGAGGTGATCATCTATATGGACCAAAGCTTCGGTATATCCTTCCATCCATATCTCTAATTTTTTGTGAAATGGGAAGGTTAACCTTTCAACTTGATGTTGACTTTTCTTCAAAACTTCATCTATCACTTTCAACTGAGAGGATTGGTCGATAAGGGCTTTATCTTTAACTTCCAGCTTTATGGAAAAATCGGCAATAGCTTGACTCTTTGACTTCAACTAGGTAGCCTGATCAGTTAAAGTTTTCTTAGTCCTAGCCACATCTATAGTTGGTCGGCCAATTATTTGTTTGGAAGATTGTGCAGGTTTGGATATTTTCAAATCTTCAATCTTTTCCCCCAATTCGGCGTTCTCCTCCTCCAAAAAAGAGACACCTTCGTCGATACAAGCAACAAACAGTTGTTTCAAAGATCCAAGTTCATCACTCAGTTTATTATTCTCTTCCTCCAGAAGCTTAGCAATCTCTCTAGCTTTATCAACTCCACGATTAAATAAAAAAATCATTTTTTTTAAAGCAAAGTCCTATTTCTCCAGCTTCTCTTAAAAACCCTAGGCTTCATTCAAGGCCCTGTACTTGGCTTCATAGTCGGAATGAAGTAAAGTTTTGTATTTATTATGCTCTGCTTTCAATTCTTCAATCATATCATAGTATGCAGCATTGTGGCCACATCCCGATCAAGAAGATACTTAAGATAAATGTATGTATCTCTAGCCTTATCAGAAGCATCTGCGTCGAGCAAGTCTATTAATTCTTCATCAGTTAAGTCCAACTGACTGAGAACACACTATATGGTTGACTTACTTGAGTTTGTGTCATATAAGAGTTCCAACTAGTTTGGATATCGAGACAAAATAGGATTAGATTTTTTCGAGTTACTCTATCTCAAAAAGGCTCTAAGGAATCCTGGTCCAAGTACTCCAACACGACACAAAGAGGTAAGTACAACTCTTGAACCACAATTAGGACTCATACACTGCATATACATGTTTATTATGTGTGCATATTTTTTATGGTGGTGTTTTTGCTTCAAATATTTTTTTTGGAAATAGAAATTCATTTGAATATTTTATTTAATCATTTGAAATGATTTTTCATTTAATTGAATTATGATTTGAAAAAATTATTTGAGGTTAACATAAGAATATTTTTATGATAAAATTTGATTGGTTCTATTTTTAATTGGTTAATATTTTTTTGAGTCGAAAAATTTAATTTTTCCAAGTCTTTAAAAAACACATGTGTGTTATTTTTTAATAAGGCTTTTCGTGTTTATATAGTGTCTTGGTGGTTAGACTCATTTGTGACCCTAGATTGAGTGGTTATCAATGAACCATATTTTTAGTGCCTCAGTCCTAGTGTATACCTTTTAGCCAATCAAATTAGTTCTTCCACTTTCTTTCTACACCATTAGATCTTGGATAGTTGATCTAGACCCTTTATTTGTAACAAACCCTTTAGTCCCTCATATATAATATCATTTAGGGATTCTTCTTCTTGTTTTTAGAAAAGAGAAGTGGCGGATGATAGAATATAATAGAGAGGAGAGAGAAAAATCATCTTACACGTCGTCTTCTACTTCATTCCTTGAGAGAAAAATCGAGAGTGAGACTAGAGAAGAAAGAAAGAGAGATGTCGCCAAAAGAAGTAGAAAATGTCATCGGGTAACACGCTGGAAAACGGAGGAAGTTCGCCGGACTGTCTAAATCGCGATCGCCGCTGCTGTCCCAAAACTGAGACCGCCGGAGCTATTCTAAACCGACATCATCGAAACTGTGTAAATCGAGAACGAGAGAGGGAAAAGTCGAGATCACTGAAACTAAGATAGAACGGAAAAATTGAGATCAAGAGAGAGAAAGAGGTCGACGCCGAAAACCGAGAACTCGCCGAAGTTTTCATTGTCGAAATTTTTTGAACCACTTTAAGATTTGTGTACCCCTCAAACCCTATATCTCTTAGGGACCTTTTTAGTACACTAATTGTTAGGATTGTTGTGCAGTTGTTCTTGTATCATTTGTGTATTATTGTTGTTTTTTTTATCCAAGAATATAGTTTCAAATAAATTTGAAACACAAGACTTATTGTTGTGGCTTATATTCAAATTCGAAAAAAAAAAAATTGTTTCAAAAATTAATTTTACAAATTGGTAAAATAAATTTTTGACATAATTAATTTTGAAACAAAACTTTATTTGATTTTTTATTCTAAATCTGAAAATTTTAAAGTCTTCTATTCAAAGCATATTTGAGATGATTTGCATTTCATATAGAATTGGTTTGTAATTCATAGGATATTTCCTGTATATTTGATTGAGAGGGTGAGAAGCATTATTGCATTTAGTATTAATTCACAAACATTATCACTCTCACACGATCACTTAGGAGTTATGGTTCTTGGTGAGATATTGTGTTTGTGGGGCTGCTGGAATCCGGGATTCAAGGATAAAATAAGAAGCTACGTGGAGAAGAACAAATCAAGATACAATGCCTTTAAGAGTGGAGTAACTCAGGTAGGTACATTTTCCAATCTTGTATTTTGGTTCTTAGTTGCATGATTTAGTTTTGTAACTTGGTTGTGATTCTAGTGGATTTTTTGTTTTTCTCCGTAGAGGGGGCGTGGATGTTTCCCTTATTTTAGGGTCTTACCACGTTAAAAATCACTTGTTATTTTGATTGAATGTTCTTAATTACTTTGGTGAACAATTTCGTACTAGAGACTTAGATTGAACGTTTTAGTTTAAAATAAAAACAAGGTAATCAAACTAACAAATCCAGAAAATATATTCAGAAAAATCGTTTTAACACATCTAGTGTTCATTTTGAAAGGAGTTTTTTTCGACAAGTTTATTTCGGAGTTTACTCAACTTATAACCTTTTGTTATTAATCTTGTAAAAAAGTTTTTTTTCACTGACCACCTTTAAATAAACTAGTTGTGACCACGTGCGTTGCACGTGTGGGCGAGTCCAGACATTCAACTTCAGTATTTGAATAAATGAATAAGAATCTTTAAATTTCAAAATATTTTATGTAGAGCGTAAATCCTATAACAAATTATGCACAGGTAACGAAGTGAACTAAATAATTTATGTGAAAGAATGTAGTGACAATGATGTAAGAAGATAAGAATTTTTATGAAATTGAAAAAATTACTGTGAATGAATCCGAATTATTAAAAATGTAAAATGTAAATCAATAGATCATTTGTTTTGGGAAGACATTGGATAATAACAATTTGTAATAAAAAAAACGAAAATGTATTCATCAAATATATTGCTTTTGATGTTTGTTTGGATTCAAAGGTTCTTCATGTGGAATAAAAGAATAAATGTGAATATTAAGTATACGTAATTAGTATTGAGTGTTTTTAATTTATGTATAGATTTGAATTGTTAATAACAACGATATTACCTTTTCCTTTGAAGCGATGAAAGTTTTTATAGAAATTTCAGTTTCTTAAAAATAAAGTTTTTTAAAAAAAATAAGCTTTTTATAAAAAAATATTTTTTTTCGAAACGGAACCTCTCTCCATGTCATATATGTCCCGCCAAAGATATTGGATAAGTTCAGGAACGGGTGGAAATATTGTAGTTATTTGACTATAGCTCATTAACATAATTTTTATGACACTATGTTCTTTCACCATTCAAGGTATAACATAACAAAATCAGATATAAACTACACGGGAATCAGACTGGAGAGAAAATTCATCTGTGTCCTACACAGGAAAAAAAAGGAAAAAAAGGCTGAAACAAAACTTCTGTACTATGTAGGTAATATCCCCTAAACCAATGAATATAGGTTGCATTTGTTGACTTTTTTTTTCAATTAATAAACACATTTATCATGGGAAACTCAAGTGAAGTGTCATTGATTCCCCCAGCTCAGTATTGTGCTGATTAGAATAGGAAAATGGATGTTCATGATAATCTAATTATTCAATAATTAAAAAGAAGTAATTAAAATATTGAAGAATGAATTTACTATGGCAATCGAAGAGAAAACACATCACATGTGTATCCTTAACAAACATAAACTACGTAATTATAAATTAAAACCATTATTAAGGGCATACTACAGAGAACATTCCGTCTATAACACTTCATTTTGCCTATAAAGACACACACACACACGCGCGAGGAGAAAGAGAGAGATGTCTAATTGCCCAAATATTGATCCAGATTTTAGTCATCCAATTTCTAACAGTGCTTCATTATGTTTTCTTGTTCTATACAAAGGAAAACTATAGTCATGTGCTCACTGGAGGTACATGGTTAGTACTAAATCATTACTTAACAGTTAGGAAATGGGAGCAAAAATATAGCCCAACAAAATCAAGAGAGGCCACCACAATCATCTGGATTTGATTACATCATCTGGCGTTGGAATATTATGATAAAAAGCTATATTTTATGGCCTAAAACATGGATGAGGGTGACCTACCATTCGTCCCTTAGATGCTCGTGCTACCTAGGAGCAAAAAATAAAACCAACAAGTAAAATAGGAGAGACAATAAAGGTAGGGTTGGTTATAGGTTTCAAAAACTTTCCTATTTGAATAATAATGGTAAACAAATTGAAAAGGGTATGAGGAAAGTAAGTGGCAGATGGGAGAAAGGGATGGGTTTGAAATGGTAAAACTTTAGACAAACAAAGGCAGAGAAAGGTACTTCAAAAAATCACTCTAACAGAGTTGCAGCCTATTGGATCTCTCGTGTCAGTTGGTATCTATTTTTTGGTCTATGAAATCATTTAGTATCTACTATCGAATACACTAATGAGAAACCCAAAAGTCACCGAAGGTCTAGATAATAAAAAAATATCAGATCTAGAGATACAATAGACTAAACTCATGGTAAGAACAAAACAAATCTAATCTAAAAGGAAAAAGATCTAACCATTATCTCTGGACATGGTGGTTGATGATATTGAATAAATGAGAGATTGTACTCTTAGCTACTAAAAAAGATTCAAATTTTCATCTATAGCTTAATTCTTTACCAAAAAGAAATGGGAAATTAATGTATTTTAAATTTTGGGTTAAGTATAATATATAGGTATGTGTTTTGATTCCTCGAGATTGATGACTAACATAGTTAATTGGTGGACACATTTATATTGTTAAGTTATACATACAAGCCTTGCCATATTGGTTTTATGGCCAAAAAGTTTGCATTATATATCATATTGTTGATGCACTATACTAGTAAAATGATAACTAAAAAATTTATTCATTTCATAGGCATGTCCATTGAATGAAATCAGTTTGCTTTTTGCCTAGGTAATTTTGGAACATGAAGTTACAGAGTGTAAAAGGGAAATAAGAGTCCTTGAAGCTGAGACTAATGATCTAAGGAAAGGTTTGGCTACTATAAAAGAAAAATCAAATTAATGGAAAGAGGATTTGAGGCAACAAATTCTAACTTGTAGAGAACATGTTTACTTTCAATTCTTTATGTTATTTCATCAAATATATTTACTTATGTAGTGTTGTTATACAATAAATTAAAGTCCAAATTATAGAGTTGAAAGTTCAAATGGAAAAATGTATGGTCAAGGATGATATATTGGCAGACCATCTCCAAAATGTTGTGTTTGATGAGAAGAATAATAAATTAAAGTCAAAATTATAGAGTTGAAAGTTCAAACGGAAAAATGTATGGTCAAGGATGATATATTGGCAGACCATCTCCAAAATGTTGTGTTTGATGAGAAGAATAATAATAACATCATGTTCAGCCAATCACGACAATCTGGAGGTGAGGCCACAGGCAAAAAACCTGTTTGGGTTGGACATATCTCAAGTAAATGAGATTTGGCTCCAAATTTTCTATTTTATGGATATATTTATAGAATTTTATGCGGAGAGATGAGATCCATGATTATGATGAATTTCTTATGGATATTTAAAAAGAGAATTAACCGCTTCTCGCAACATCTCAACCGAACATTCAAAGGCAAATAATGAACCCCCCCTCCATTCTCTTGCCATATGACACCTCATATGCTCAAACAACGCTAATTCAATAGGGCTACAATACATTTGGCAAAGCAAGGTACTGCATGTGTGTGTTGGTGGACTTTTAACTCTTGGCTTATTTGGATCTCATGCTCTAGTAGTGAAAAGTATTATCTACATGTAGACAATTTTTATAACAAATAATGATGCTCAAGAGATCAACTATATTAATTCAATATTTATAGCCTAGGTGCTTCTAGGTTCTACAAAACCTATTTCCAGAACCTGGAAAAATTCAATTTATAAATGCAGAATTTTGGGGATGCAAAATCTCTATCACTTGTATGCCTCCAACATTCAAAAGAACAGATCAACCTCCTCCCACCCTCCCTCCTCCCCCCAGAAATTGGGATTTCTAACATCTTAACCACTTATGCGCGTAATGTAGTCTGCTACTAATCCCTACTTATCGACAACAATATGAAACAACTCAGAGAATCTCACCTCCAAAGATGAATCACCACATCATATATCCGTCAAAGGGAACACAAACAGTGATGAGTTAATGCACACAATGTTGGAGCTAAAATTGTTCTCTCACAGTATAATGTGAGAAGTTACTGATTTATATACTAATTACATAATAAGAGTTTATGGCTTAAAGAAGGATACAAAAACATTTGAAATTGTATTTCAACTAAAACAGATAAATTACACCTGGGTAATTAGGTGGGATATTGACTTGGTCTGATACTGAAAAAGTAAAATCCCCGGATTGATTTTATGAATTAAAATCAAAGTTAATAATTTCCTTTTTATGTAAAAACTCAAGATTAATGCGGAAGCGTAAGGTGATGGTTCAACAAAATTACTCAATTAATGTATTCACTTAAACCGATTAATTAATCCAAGTCCTAGAATTTGCCTAAGTCATATTCATCAATATTAGCAAGTTAGGCGAAACCAAATTTTAGCAAATGACTTGAATTAAACAACATTATCGAATATTTAATTTAAGTCCAAATCCAAGTGAGTGTGATGATGTAAACCGAATTTTATCTTGAATTAGTCTAAGCATGCGTTCTACGTTATTATGCAAGATAAAATAAACCAATCACACTACATCGCGATGTACGAGGAAAAATCCAAGACGGGAAACAACCTTGGACGGCCCTAGCCACAAATCCACTAGATACGGAATTACAATTACAAGACAGATAGACTTACAACGACTGACTCGATCCCTCTCAAGCCTCGACGCTTCTTCTTGTAGACACCTCTTCCTAGCGGATAACCTCGGAACACCACCACGGTCTCGGAATCCACCGATGGGGCTTTCTATGGTCACCGTCACCCGTACATGGAGCCTTTATCCAAGTGGGTAGAGTTGCAACAAAGAGTCTTCTTCTTTAATGGATGTAGAAGCAAACCAAAACTTCTCTTCTTGAATTCGGTAGAGATAAACCGGTGCCAAACTCCAAGCAATTTGATATGTATATATGAACTTGGATAAACACAATTGGGTGTAAACACTAGAGTGATGAAAAGATTTTTCTCTAAAAATCTCACTCAAAACATGAACATTTTCCTAAACCATTTTTTGCTCTCAAACTCTCTCTAAGAGATAAACTTAGTTGGAAAAGTTATGGAAATGTTGGTTTGGAAAATCTCATTCCCGCACATATTAAAGTCAGTAAAAGTTGGTTAAAAACCATGTGGGGAAGTGGGTGCAAAACTGCCAAAAAAACTGCCAATAACTGTTCCCGGCTGACAGCTCGTTCGAACGACATTTCGTTCGAACAAAATCTCCTTCGAACGAGTCTTCTAACGAAGCTCCAGTATGGACTCGTTAGAAGCTCGTTAGAAATCTCGTTAGAACGACAATCTCGTTCGAACGACATTTCTAACGACAAACCAGTATGCCTTAGTGGGAACTCGTTGGAAAAACTCGTTCGAACGACATCTGGTTCGAACGAAAAACTCGTTCGAACGACATATCTAACAAACGACCAGAAAGTTTGAAAAATTTATTTTTAGCCCAGAAAACTTTATAAACATTTATTTAAAGTTTTAATAAATCCTTTCTTAAAACCAAACGCAGTTTTTATAAACCTAACACCCAATAAACTTGTTCCGAGCTCCTATATATATATATAATTGCATTCATACCTTGGGAGCATGGAACTATGATTGAAGACGTAGAAACGAGGCACACAAACCGGCATTTTGATGAAGCTTTATACTCTTTGCCGCTACGTCTTCAACAAACACTTCATAGGCTTGAGAATATTACAAATAAATATTATCCTATGAATAAATGTTTTTGTCCGGAATTGAGCCAAAACTATATATGGACTCAATTGGGAATTTGTGTCCTTACAAATCTCCCCCTTTGGCTATTCCGGGACAAAAACCAAACAAAAATCCTAAAGGGCCGTCAAGCTCTACTAGACTCAAAACATAACCTAAACCCACCCAGACTTGACTCAACCCAAGGATTAAACACTTTGCCTTTTAAGGATGCCGCTTTAGAAGAATACCTGCACACTTAAGCAAACTCATCAAATGCATAGGGAATATCAAAGTATTAAATGTAATTAATTAATTACTCCCCCTAAATTAATTCTCCCCTTTATCAAACACATAACCTACTTAGAAAGACGTCTCCCCCTAAGATAAATCTCCCCCAAACTAAGATACGATAATAATAGGATTAGATACCATTTCTCCCCCTATCATTATTCTCCCCCTTTTTGTTCAGGAATAGGCAATGGATAAAGAACTAATAAACATAAAAGCATGTTGAAGCTTAAAGTGTTAAAACATGAAAGCATATGGGCAAGAAAAGCATAGGCAAAGACAAAACAAATATCATATATATATATATAAACTAGAAATATATCAATGAAGCACTTGCATATATATATATAGATATAAACACACACATGACACAAAATACAATAAGTTTGCACACTCGTATGGAAAAAATGTGTCATATGGAAACGGAAGTGTAGGGGTGTGAACTAGCAACAATTAAATTTAGACCCAAACACTTAATAAACATTCACGGAGTTCTCATTTGATTGCAAACTTTATCACATTTAAATATAACCTCATGTGACAATATAAAGATTGAACTCAATGAACAAACATACACAATGCATACAAGCCTAGCATGATGATGATTCTACAAACCAAATAGAGTCATGACATTAAAGACAACTAGGATAAACGGACATTGTGCAAACCATTGATATACCATCCAATTCTCCCTCAATAAGCATATATATTCTTTTTCTTTTGAATGAATATATCAAACAAACATAGGCCTTGGCAATTGTTTTCTTTAAATGCCAAATATTCTGTTTTTAGGCCTTTGGATCACGTATTTCTTTTAGATCCAATAAACGGTGGCTTACTATCGCAAAGGATTTAATTTATCCTTTCGGAGCCCTTCCCCGTGCACATTTTTATTTATCATGTTTTCATTTTTCACACAAATCTCTCATGCAACGGATTTTGACATGCACTAGTCCTCCTAGGTCATAGATATGTAGATGACTAGATTGGTAGGAGAACACCTCAAAAAGCTCAAATATAACATGTGACATTAAGATTTCAGAAGAGCTCGTGCATGTGTTAATAGAGGTATATAAAAATAGAATCCATTTAAACAATACAAAATCCAACTACTCCATATAAAGCATGGTAAAGAACATTTTAAGGATTGAAAATCTAAACCAAAAGTTCTAGCCACGTGGGAGCGTAAACGATGGGATTCAAACACAAGTATATGTCACTTAAAGTGTGTCAAACTAAAATACACACAAAAAAATCTTTTTGAGTTTTTAACATTTTTTAATCAAAAATAAATATTTACTCTAAAGGACAAACAAAAATCATTTGTATTTTTCATTAATCTCAAATGAAACAGATAAAACACAAATGATAAACAGAAATCTTTTTATATTTTTCAATCAATTCAAACACAAAATATAATACAAAAAGATAAAGAAGTAATAATTTCTAGCATGTGATGTGAAATAAGGCAATGACTAGAAAATGACTAAACAAGCATACATTTAGCATGAGAATATAGCATTAAGTACAAACGCTAAAGTATGCAAACACTAACACATTCATCCTTTAGATTTAGCAAGGGAGGAAGCATGTGAAAGTAAATGAGAATCATAAACCCTATTTTGCAAGGCAACCAAGTCGGATTTCCTAACCCAAATTAATGAAGAATGATTATCTTGGGGAATAGGAACATTAACTACCGTGGTTACTTTACAATGGGATTTTCTAGGAATTCGTTTAAGATCGAAACAAAATTTCCTAAGATGACCTTTGCGACCACAAAGTGTACAAGCTAAAACATGTCGAAAAGATTTACTTAAGGAGTGATCTTTGAATGCATTCCTAGTAGATTCTCCTAAAATATTGGTCTTGGCTTTATGAGAAGATTCATTACAAGTATTGAAGCCTAAACCACAAGTGTCATTTTTAATTTGGACCGCTCCTAACATTTTATCTAGTTTTTCCGAACGACACTCCAAATCAAATTTGACATTACTAGAATCTTTTAATTTATTTTCCAATTCTAAAATGTTAGATTCTAATAAAACATTTCGCTCTTCAAAAGCAAGAAGCTCCTTTTTCAAGGATTCCATTAAACCCCTAAGGCTATCTCTTTCGCCTTCAACATATTCAAGCTTCTCTTGAAGAGTCCTCTCATGTGTCCTAAGGTCTTCTATTAAAGCATTTTCATCAACGACCTTGACACTCTCTCTTAAACTAGCTTCTAACTTCAAATTAGCTCTTTTCAATTTAATAGATTCTTTATAAAGTTCTTGAAAAGCATTTTGAAGTTCACTCACATTAACCTCTTCTTCTTTTTCACTCTCACTTTCTTCTCCACTATCACTATCATCAAAAACAAGAGAATCATGTACAACGACCTTGGAAGTGGCATGTGCTATCGTTTCATCAATCTATGAGTTCTCACTATCACTCACATGACTAGCCATAAAAGCCACAAAATTTTTCTTAGTGGGGGAATCGGGATTCTCTTCCTTATCACTATCACCAAGGGTCGCATTATATGAAATGGATCGCTTACCCTCTTTCCTTAGTTTAGTGGGGCACTCATAAGCCCTATGGCCATAACCTTCACAACCAAAACACTTATTAGACTCGTCCCTATCTAAATTGTCATTGTTAGGTTTAGGGATCTTCTCGGCTTTTGAAATCTTCTCGCTTTTATCATGTTTAGAAGTATCAAATTTCTTAAAATTATTTTTAAATTTATCTTTGTTAATTTTAAGAAATTTTCTAAATTTACGAGCAAACAAAGCCATGTCTTCCGAGTCACTATCACTATCGCTCTCTACTACTTGTTTGACCTCTTTTCGAACTTTTAAAGCAACGCCCTTTTCAATTTTCTTTTCAGTTTTAGAGGGAAACATATCTAGTTCATAGGTTTGTAAATCACCTACAAGCTCTTCTAATTTCGTAGAGGCTAAAGTGGGTAAAGAATTTAAAACGGTCACTTTTGGAATAAATCTATCGGGTAGGGACCTTAAAATTTTCTTTACAACACGGTCGTCAGGTATTTTCTCTCCCAAGTTAAACGATGAATTAACAATATCATAAAGTCTAGCATAAAATTCATCAAAAGATTATTTTTCATTCATTTTGATAGTTTCAAATTGAGTGGTGAGGTTTTGTAGTTTTGAAGCTTTAACGACACTAGTTCCTTCATGAGTTAATTGTAAAATATCCCAAGCTTCTTTAGCGGTCTCACACGTCATAATACGTCGGAATTCATCCGGTGTGACAGCGCTCAACAAAGCATTTAAACCACGGGAATTGAAATTAGCAAGTTTAAACTCATTTTCAGTCCATCTATCGGCGGGTTTGATGACACGTTCATTTTCAACTAAATAAGTTGGTGGGGACCACCCGTTAACAACAGACATCCAAGCTCTCTCGTCGATAGACTTTAGTGTCGATCTCATATGCGCTTTCCAATACGCGTAGTTGGAACCATCAAAAATAGGAAATTTTGAAAATGGGGAAAAATCCATTTTAGCCAAAAATATTTAAGGATCGTTAACGAAATAATTTATCGTTTTTGGCTCTGATACCAATTTGAAAAAGTAAAATCCCCGGATTGATTTCATGAATTAAAATCAAAGTTAATAATTTCCTTTTTATGTAAAAACTCAAGATTAATGCGGAAGCGTAAGGTGATGGTTCAACAAAATTACTCAATTAATGTATTCACTTAAACCGATTAATTAATCCAAGTCCTAGAATTTGCCTAGGTCATATTCATCAATATTAGCAAGTTAGGAGAAACCAAATTTTAGCAAATGACTTGAATTAAACAACATTACCGAATATTTAATTTAAGTCCAAATTCAAGTGAGTGTGATGATGTAAACCGAATTTTATCTTGAATTAGTCTAAGCATGCGTTCTACGTTATTATGCAAGATAAAAAACCAATCACACTACGCCGCGATGTACGAGGAAAAACCCAAGACGGGAAATAACCTCGGACGGCCCTAGCCACAAATCCACTAGATACGGAATTACAATTACAAGAAAGATAGACTTACAACGACTGACTCGATCCCTCTCAAGCCTCGACGCTTCTTCTTGTAGACACCTCTTCCTAGCGAATAACCTCGGAGCACCACCACGGTCTCGGAATCCACCGATGGGGCTTTTTATGGTCACCGTCACCCGTACATGGAGCCTTTCTCCAAGTGGGTAGAGTCGCAACAAAGAGTCTTCTTCTTTAATGGATGTAGAAGCAAACCAAAACTTCTCTTCTTGAATTCGGTAGAGATAAACTGGTGTCAAACTCCAAGCAATTTGATATGTATATATGAACTTGGATAAACACAATTGGGTGTAAACACTAGAGTGATGAAAATATTTTTCTCTAAAAATCTCACTCAAAACATGAACATTTTCCTAAACCATTTTTGCTCTCAAACTCTCTCTAAGAGATAAACTTAGTTGGAAAAGTTATGGAAATGTTGGTTTGGAAAATCTCATTCCCGCACATATTAAAGTCAGTAAAAGTTGGTTAAAAACCAAGTGGGGAAGTGGGTGCAAAACTGCCAAAAAAAACTGCCAATAACTGTTCCCGCCTGACAGCTCGTTCGAACGACATTTCGTTCGAACGAAATCTCCTTCGAACAAGTCTTCTAACGACGCTCCAGTATGGACTCGTTAGAAGCTCGTTGGAAATCTCGTTAGAACGACAATCTCGTTCGAACGACATTTCTAACGACAGACTAGTATGCCTTAGTGGGAACTCGTTGGGAAAACTCGTTCGAACGACATCTGGTTCGAACGAAAAACTCGTTCGAACGACATATCTAACGAACGACCAGAAAGTTTGAAAATTTTATTTTTAGCCCAGAAAACTTTGTAAACATTTATTTAAAGTTTTAATAAATCCTTTCTTAAAACCAAACGCAGTTTTTATAAACCTAACACCCAATAAACTTGTTCCAAGCTCCTATATATATATAATTGCATTCATACCTTGGGAACATGGAACTATGATTGATGATGTAGAAACGAGGCACACAAACCGGCATTTTGATGAAGCTTTATACTCTTTGCCGCTACGTCTTCAACAAACACTTCATAGGCTTGAGAATATTATAAATAAATATTATCCTATGAATAAATGTTTTTGTCCGGAATTGAGCCAAAACTATATGTGGACTCAATTGGAAATTTGTGTCCTTACAGATACACTTCCTTTAAGTGGACGGGGAGCAAGAGAGAACCCGTATCTTGTCACAAAAAAATTATAATCGCATTGAAGGCAGAACTTTTGTGATAATGTCAAAATTTTCTTCTTTTATACAAATTAATTGGACTAAAAGCTCCTTTGAGGACTCCTTTTCACGTACATAATTAAAATCAATTTCGATTGGCTTTGTTCGGGCATAGAACATCGGATTAAACGCAAGGTAGGTGACGACGATGTTGTCGCACCACAATATAGGAGGTTGAGAGAGAGTGACACAAAGTTCATCAGGGAGAGATCGCAAATATGTGAGCTCAGCTACGACAGTATTAAGAGTGCTTTATATTCAGATTTGGTGGATGAGGGATTCTGACCAAGATGAATGGTATATCCATCGGTCCTCGTTGATCATCGATACGCGTAGCCCAATCCGAGTTTAAAAAAAGACTGAAGGTCAAGTGGAGATTATTTTTAAAGGAACAAACCTAGTGTGGCAGTGTGCGTTAAATATTAGAAATTTTGTTTCAAGGTTGTTCAATGATCGTTGGTAGGGTCGCATAAACGGCGAACTTTGTTTACAACAAAGTCGAGGTCGCGTATTGTTAGTGTCAAGTATTGTAAAGCAAAAACAACATGTCAAAATTTTGTAGGATCCAAAATTGGTTTGCCCCCTGCCTTAGATAATTTTGTTGTCTTGATGGTGGGGTGAGAAGAGGCAGCGAAAACACATCTTATGCACATACGACAACAAAAGTTAAATATATAAGAAATTATACAGATAAATACTAAGAGGATAACGTTCTAGACAACATAACAACCTACACTACAATTGAGCAGTCTGTTAGTGAATGAAAGCATATACTATAAAATCTTATACTTGATACATTTTCTTCATTTAGTTATGTATCAGAAATGGACATATTTTTTTTAGCTTGTCAAGGAGAAGATGATGAGGGGAAATGAAATTTGAGACCAAAGTCACCACTGTATGGAAGCTTTCCAAGTAAAAGATGATGACAGATAATGAAATTTGAGACCAGAATCATGACTGTATGGCTAGATTTTAGAACTTGATTGTTTAGTTTCTACCGTCATTAACCTCCCCTGAGATCAGGCCTAATGCTATATTTTGTAATACCCAGTATTTTTCCCCTTAAATAATTCTACATTTTCCCTTTCCATTACAATCTGATTCATTAAAGTCTGTTGTTCTCAAGTAGACTTCAAAGAGGGCATTTTGGATTCTATGATCATAGACACTTCGTTGAACACTGCATATGCTTCCCCGCATTTCACAATCAGTTCCAAAGTTATATGGCGATTACACCTGTTAAACGTAACTATTCTAGTAAACCGACATTGTTTCACCTGTTTGGTGCTATCTTATCAAACCATTCATCATCAACTCCAAGTCCCCCAAAAATGTTATCAAGAAAATGAAAAGTAGGATGGACGAATTCTTCTGGGGTCATGGTTAAGATACATTTAAATGACCATTTTTTCTTTAAATTACAGGCCGTAAGAATTGATAATTAAAATTGCAATGATACATTAATAAATTGGAATTACCTCGTAAACAAAAGTGAGATTCTTTCACTATGAGATTGACAATCCAAGCTTCCACCAACAATATTGACAATATCCTACAAAGTTTCAAAAAATATATGTCCATCTCGAATATAAATTATAGGAAACAATTTCAATATGGTATTAACTACTTCATATACCTCCTAAACAAAATTGAAGTTCCTTCACTCTCAGATTTACAATCCGAGCTTGTACCACCAATATTGACAATAGCTTACAAGATTTCAATTAAAACTTAATTACGAAAAAGTTAAATGCTAATTTTTTTTACGAAATATCAGATTAAAATCCTACTAATGTTAACATGCCTGTAAGGAGTAAGTACATCATATTATATAAGAATGACAATAAACAAAAAAATTAAGTAGTTATCTTAGCACCATCAACTATTGTAGTACTGAACTTCCACGTTACGAAACTAATTAAAATAAATTGTTATCATCAGTGAAATTTCTGGAATTAGAAGAAAACCCCAAACATTAGGCGAATGTCAATGAATAAAAAATAAGCATCAAGTGAGGTTCAAAATTTTTAATCTATAGTACCAAATTTTTTTATATCAGTAGGCATACTTTTGAAATTAACATTTAAAATAGTAGGCATATATTAATAGGCATATATCAGTACGCATATGTCAATGTATATAAGGGTATTCAAATTCACTTTTGAAATTAACATTTAAAATAGTAGGCCTATATTAATAGGCCTATATCAGTACGCATATGTTAATGTATATAAGGGTTTTCCAATTCATGTAAAATTGGAAAGTACAATGAATGTATAAAAATAAAAATTTGTTAATGAGATAGATATCTATATAAAGTTTATGTAATTGTTTTTAAATTAACAACTGCATAATTTTCAGCAACAATGAAAGACTTAATAAAAAATTATAGATGGAATTAGGAGTGTTCAACTTCGTTTTTGAAAAAGAAACAAGAGCAACCAATGAAATAGACGATATAATTTCAATGAAATAAACATATCTAATATAGAAATAACTCACGTAGCCATATTGGACTGTTGGTTTTTTAGCTTCCATTTCAAAGGATAAATGAATTTGGAATTAAATTATAGGGATAGGTGACTGTTGATTTTTATTTTGGGAAGATGAATTAATTGTGATTTTTCATATGTATTTGAGAGTAAATGCTTGGGACAACTGAATTTTGATTTCCAGGGTTGTAAGATGAATGAATGAATTTGGATGCTTTGTTATGTGTGAATGAATGTGAGTTGTCATATGTATTTGAGAGTAAATATTTGGGATAAGGGTTGGAAGATGAATGAATTTGGATAGTTTGGTATGTGTGAATGAATAGAAGAGAGATGGCAGGAATAAATGTGAGTATTTAGTATGTTGTGTTATTAAATAGGGGAGAAATATATAAGACTATTATCGAGGGTATAATAGGTATTTTAAATTTAATGAGGTTACTTTAGTCCTTTGAACATTAAAGAGGAACTCCCTTCTTTTAAAGTAGTAGAGATTATACTAGAAAATTACATGCAAATGGTATAACCTATACTAGAAAAGAAATCGTTCAAAATATTCTTATGTCATTACCTGCTAAGTTTGATAATAAGAGATATGCCATAAAAGAAATGAATGACCCAGACCTGACCCCTGAATTGCTAAGTAGCAAATTAAGAACTGTTGAGATGGAGTTAGAGTTCAAAAGACAATTGACTGCCCGAAACAAGAGACTCACTGAATCTAATGTTGTGTTTTCTTCACAATTGACTTCACCTAAAGTCAGTCCCTTAGACTTTGACCTTGACTTGAATGATGACTGTGATTTGGATCACATTGACAATCAAATGGCTCTTATGAGCAAGCATTTCAAAACGATTCAAATTCAGAAATGATTTATCCTATAAACAAGGCAAACAAAATTCTCATGGTAATCAAAATCATAGACCTCATGGAAGACATGACAACAAAAGGACCTATGACAATAGTAGACCTCAGATAGACATGAAAGATGTCAAATGTTATGGATGTGAAAAAATGGGACATGTTGCTAATAAATGTCCAAATAAGCCTATCAACCATACTAGGGCTAATTTGTGTAAGACATGGGATGACTCTAGTGATTCTGATGAAGATAAAACTGAGTTTACTCATATTATGAGTCTTATATTTCATTATATGCTAGGATCGTATACCATGACGATGATGAATATGTGTCTACTCCTGATTCTATTATTCCTATTGTTGCATCTATTGTTGATAATGTTGTGACTGAAAACAAAATCGTTAGTGATAGTTTAAGGGTGTGTCAAAATGAAAGCATTGTTATTAAACCTGAAGTGTGTGTGAGTTCCACATATGAAATGAGCGATATAGGAGACACTTCACACGATACACTTAGTGATTTTGATGATGATTTTCCAGATCTTCAACAGCTATACACAAAAATACGTAAGAAAAGTGACCGTCTTAATAAAATGGTTAAGATACTTAATGAGCTTATTGATTTACTTAACCAAACTATTAGGAAGAACACTGAAGAATTTACAACACAATGTATTGCGCATGAGACTGAAATTGAAGAATTTTTCGCAAAAATAGAAGATCTTTCTGAGAAAAATAATATTTGGGAATAAAAATACCAGTCTACCTTAGTAGAACTTGAAGAATCTAAGAAATAAGTTTCAAACGTGTTTAAAAAATGCTTACACTTTGAAACTCAAGCAAAGTCCTACGAAGAAATTATTGTAGGAAGCAAGTTTGATTCAGACGATAAATCTAGTTTTGGATTTGGAGAAAAAGTTTATAGTAGAAAAAATGTTTCTCTTGAAAATGTTATTTTTGTAAAACAAGGCCAGAATCCTCAAAACACTCAGAAAGAAAATTGTTTTCAAGATGTCTCTAAGGCAAAACAAATTGATTATTCTTAAAAGCCCAAATCTAATGGTCCAGCTAAGTACGTCTATCCACTTGTTAGAAATCATTATCAGAAACCCAAAGCCAATGACACCTGGATGACCATTCCTATTAGGGATAAAGAAATTTTCAAAGACTTTAGTAATAAAGTCAAGTCCTCCACACATCAGTACTGTTCATCCTGTGATGTCTACGACCAATCCATTACCGAATCTTTTCAAAGGAGAGTGTATACACGTACTTATTCAAACTTTAACTATTCTAGAAAGAGTAGGAATACTTATGTTCTCCCAAGACAGACCACTGAAAACTCTAATTATAAAAAGAAGGGAGGACCTAGAACTAAGAAGAAATCATTTAGAAAGACCCAACAAAACTTTTCTAAATCAAATGCCAATCAAACGTTAAAACTAGGCCTATTTGGATTAGAAAAGATGACTTGATACCCCAGCTCAAGTGCAACATTTTCATATCTGATATTAAGGCACCAAGCACTTCGTTTGGATGGTATCTTGACTCTGGATGTTCTAAACATATGACCGGAGATGAAACTAAATTAACAAACAAAACAAACTTCCTTGGAGGTAGTGTTGTGTTTGGTGATGGAGTTTCATCTAAGATCATAGGTAAGGGAACATTGTGTGAGGAAGGTCTCCTCAAGATAAATGATGTCCTCATAGTTAAAGGTTTCAAGGCTAACTTGCTTAGTACATCTCAATTTTTTTATTCCAATCATAATGTTTCCTTTTCTGAAACTGATTGCAAATTTTTTGATGAAAAGGGAAATTGTATTTTAACAGGAAACATAAATAAGGATAACTGATACACAGTCCTTCCTAAGTATGAATCTTGTAATAGATTGGGACATACAAATTTTGATAATCTTCGTAAGAAAAGTTCATGAGAAATTGTTCGAGGATTGCCTAAAATCAAAATTTCTTTTTATCCTGTCTGTGGTCCTTGTCAAAAAGGGAAAATATGTAAACCTTCTCATAAGAAAGTTAAAAATATTATAACTACAAAACCTTTGGAATTAATCCACATGGATCTTATGGGTCCCTCTCGAACTGTCAGCTTCTGTGGTAACAGTTACATACTTGTTAACTACACACAATATACTTGGGTCGCATTAATGAAATATAAATCCCATACCTTCGATGAGTTCTTAAAAATACTTATGAAAATAGAGAACGATAAGGATACACAAGTATGTCGCATCAAAAGCGACAAAGGTGGATAATTCAAAGATTCGGGTATTGCAAAATATTGTATAGGCAATGGCTTTAACTATGAATTTAGTGTGCTTAAGACATCTCAGAAAAACAGAATTACTAAAAGGAAAGATAGTACTTTACAAGAGATGGTTATGGTTATGCTACATGCAAAAATTCTACCTAAGTATAACGTCTTGTCGTATCTTTAATCAGGTATACCTTAGGAAGAATTTCAAACTTGTTGATGATATTCGATATGAGTATCTTCGTAATGCCATTGGTACGTTAGTTCTTACTTAGTTCAACACATCATTCATATCCTCGGTAGTTGCATGCTTATAATTGGTTTGTGAGGATTTAGGTTATGGTCCTTTCTCAAATGACAAAGGACGCCTCATGATATCTGTTTTATGTAGGATACCCTTGTATCTTCCCTTTCATATGTTATTGCTTGTGTTGGAACATTATCTCGTATTCTCCTGATTTATATTTTTTTACCCCGTTGTATATTTGAGCGAAATTGGGGGAGAAAAACTTAAGTACCTGTGCTACGATTTACAATTTTTGGTAGTAACTCAACTAATATGCCATTTAGTGTTTAATCCTTTTCAGGAATTTTTCAGACCCGATGTTATAGCTTATCCTATTTATTAGGGTATTGGAGTTCCAACTAGTTTGGATATCGAGACAAAATAGGATTAGATTTTTTCGAGTTACTCTATCTAAAAAAGGCTCCAAGTAATCCCAATCCAAGTACTCCAATGCGACACAAAGAGGTAAGTACAACTCTTAAACCACAATTAGGATACATACACTACATATACATGTTTATTATGGGTGCATATTTTTTATGGTGGTGGTGTTGCTTTAAATATTTTTTTTGGAAAAATAAATTCATTTGAATATTTTTTTTAATCATTTGAAATGATTTTTCATTTAATTGAAACATGATTTTAAAAATATATTAGAGGTTAACATAAGAATATTTTTATTGATAAGATTTGATTGGTTCAATTTTTAATTGGTTAATATTTTTTTAAAGTGGAAAATTTTAATTTTTCCAAGTCTTTAAAAAACACATGTGTGTTATTTTTTAATAAGGCTTTTTATGTTTGTTTAGTGTCTTGGTGGTTAGACTCATTGTGACCCTAGATTGAGTGGTTATCAAGGAACCATATTTTTAGTGCCTCAATCCTGGTGTATACCTTTTAGCCAATCAAATTAGTTCTTCCACTTTCTTTCTACACCCTTAGCTCTTAGAGAGTTGATCTAGACCCTTTATTTGTAACAAACTCTTTTGTCCCTCGTATATAATATCATTTAGGTTTTCTTATTCTTGTTTTTGGAAGAGAGAAGTGGCGGCTGATAAAATAGAATAGAGAGGAGAGAGAAAACTCATCACACACTTCATATTTTTCTTCATTCCTTGAGAGAAAAACCGAGAGTGAGACTAGAGAATAAAGCAAGAGAGATCTCGCTGACAGAAGTAGAAAACGTCATCGGGTAACACGCCGAAAAATGGAGGAAGTTCGCTGGACTGTCTAAACCGCGATCGCCGCTGCTGTCCCAAAATTGAGACCGCCGGAGCTGTTCTAAACTGACGTCGCCGAAACTGTGTAAACCGAGAATAAGAGAGGGAAAAACTTAGATCAGAGAAATCGAGACAGAACGAAAAAATCGAGATCAGAAGAGAGAGAGAGAGAGAGAGAGAGAGAGAGAGAGAGAGAGAGAGAGAGAAGTCGACGCTAGAAACCGAGAACTCAATGGAGTTTTCATCGTCGAAAATTTTTGAACCACTTTCAGATTTGTGTACCCCTCAAACCCTGTATTATGACACACCGCCTAATTAAATACCGGGCGATCACTCCTTTATTAAATTAAAATCAAGTTGAACAGTTGGTTCATTCTTAGCATCACTGTCGTAAAAATACTTTTCCAATTTAAACACCCTAAATAATTAAGCTTAGTGTCAAAATCATTTAAAACCTTATTCTCATTTTATTAAATCCGGTTATAAAACCTTAAACCATTAACATCTAAAGAGTCACACATTAAGAATAAAAATAGAATTGAACATACACGAATTTAATCATCAATAATAAATCCCAACATTTACAACACTAAAGGAAAACATCCTGACAGTAATAAATCCCGAAATAAAGGTACTGAAAGTAAAAATTTCAATCTCTGACAATACCAACTAAATAATAGAAAGAGGGCGACACATGCCCCTGCTGGATAAAACTGAACTAGGAGTAGAATCAAACGGATGAAGTCGTCTAAACAACAGGCCTGCAACTCCCACCTAAGCTGCAGCACGTTCCTTCCCAAGGATCCTAAGTAAGACGCCCTTGTGGCTGGGCACCTGTAATACATACATATATATACAAGAGAGAAAAGGAAATAGAAACGGGTCAGAGCCCGATAGTGTATATGATTTAAAAATTCGTTTAGCAAGTATTTAAATTGATACAGGCCAATGCAACAACATATTAGAGCGACACTCTCTTGAGAAATTCTCGCCTCTCTTCTAATGTGCACTCCTACCGCACTAACATTCCCAATGGTTTATCTCATCATATATCACACTATCTTTCCCCAATGATTTAACTTATCTTAGATTATTCGGAGGATTTACAACTGAACAACACAAGTATTTAAAACGTAAGATTTTAATTTGTAACCAAGGTTCTCCTTTTAACTTTATTAATCAATAAAGTTTTCCAGTGCCATATTATACTTTCTCAAAACAATTATTTATAATTTGAGTCATCAACCATGTCCTACATATCAAATCACAATAGGCAGTTCCAGATTTTAGAATTTCATATATATATTAACTACTCGTATAATATATATATCATAACAGCACCCCACATAAAAACTATGGTGCGGGCATACTCTGCTATCCAATCCCCGTATAAATCGTACTAAAGGTAATACAAGTTCGGAATCACTCTCAAACTGTATAAATACATACACAAACAATATTGAGGCGAAGCATAGTTTCCAAGTCCAAGAGGTCAGTACATACACTCACGTCTCTTAGGACCGTGACTACCGATTCAATAACCTGTACCTAGGATTTCTATCTTCTAGGGTACGAGTCAATATCCCCCATAAGGCACACGAGATAAGATCGTCCCAGCGCGGAAACCTCAGGGATAGCTAGTAGCGCGGGCATGATTTTCACAAGTATATAATATATGCATACACAATCATATAAATATACCACTTTTATTATATCAATTTGGGTTTATACCATAATCCACATTCACAACATTTATCCTTATTTTCCCATTATTATATATCAAGTATAATGGTTCGTTTCAAACTTTAATTCAAAGGGTTTTTTCCAACTTACTACGTGATTGGACATAAATATTGTATATTTATTCCCCTAATTTCAGTGCATTTGTGAACCCGAGTGATGTAACCTATATGGATTTGACGCACATTTATGCTACTAATCTTCGTTGGTAAGTATTTTGTGTTTCTTGCTTCTCTTATTGGTTTTACAGGTTAATTATGCAAGCAGCGTAAAAAAGAAAGCGAGACAATGAAAGAAAAGCTAAAAAGGCAAGTTCAAGGGCATTTTGGTAATTCTGTAGCTAGATCCCAAAGGAAGAGTCAACTGGAAAGTTGAAGAGCTCTGAACAACGAGAATACTGGAAGAAACGACACCCAAATCTGAGCTACGGTTGATGAGTTATGACCCGTTGAAGTTGAAGAAAAATCCAAGGAAGAAAGGAAAGAAAACAAGAAAAAAATTCTAAGTGTTGAATGGAAGAAAAAGCACCCCAGACCAGCAAACATTCGCGAACCCAGGGGAGAACCGGTTTGGGGGGCGAACCGGTTCGAGGGGCCTAATGCGCGAATTTTCCTCCTTTATTCTGATTGGCTGTAAGGTTTCCTTCTTATACAACATCAAAATTTCGTGGTTTAATCCTCTACATCACAAAAGGTTTCCAGAATATCATTTAAGTCATCACTACATGCAATTTCCTATCTCAAATTGGGTTTTTCTTCCATAAAATTCATCCTAATCATTCCTAAACAAATATGAAAGATGCATCAATGAATAAGCAAGATAAACACTTGCCTGGGTTTTCAAAAATCTGGTTTGGTGTTGAATTTGGTGTGGTTGCGTTCCCCGTCTCGCGATCTACGCGTTGGCGGTGGCGGCGGTGCAAACGGTTGAGTTTTGAGCCTTGGAATGCCTTGAGAGCTCTCTCATCTCCTCTCCAATGGTCGTTCTAGTGTTTTGAGTTATCTAACCCTAGGAGATAACCTAAACATCTGATATAACCCCTTTAATTTTCGTGGGTTTAATTACCCAAAAATACAAAATGACTAAAATGCCCTCCCGGGGTACTAATTAGGCCTAAAAACGCCCCGAGACCCAAATCAAACCCCCAGGTATACTTTTCTGACTATCTCGACCCTTTCAGACGCGTTGGCACACTCAAAATGACCATACGAACAACCTATAAAATATTAACTTTTATTAATCCACATTTAGTCCCGACACGACACAGGCGCGTCCCGACTTAAATTTCCACAATTGTCATTTTATTCACAAGTGACAATATTATAAAAATAAATCTCATATATTAATATACTCATCCAGTAATATGCAACAAATAATATATTCCCAATAATTACTAACTCTTGTCACACTAGTAAATATTTAAAACAACATTTCGGATTAAAATTAAATTAATTTATCTCAATTAAATTTAATAAATCCTTAAATTTAAAAGGCATGAAAATACGGGGTATTACATTCTTCCCCCCTAATAACGGAATTTCGTCCCGAAATTCAGAAAATAAGGCCTACCCGGTAGCACAATTCTGGATATCCTTGTCAGTACACAAACTATCTACATAGTACGGCGCTCAATCACTATATCTTTTTCCTCACAGCAACATTGTTTTACATTCTCATTGGAGACACTTCACATTGCACTCCCAACTGACAACATTTGAATAGGTTACGTCTATACGTTATAAATTCCATTATCTCACTATCATTAGGAGGCCGCACCTCACTACATGAAAACTACTCGGATTTATTCATACACAAAATTCCCATTCTGAGAAGATCATACGAACATTTGACCACTCTTGACTGCCTAAAACAGTCATGGAATTCCACCATAGTTATCGGATATTTTCTCAACCGATCCAAAAATTCTTATTATCTACTCTCCTCTAAACATACGGAAGGAGAATAGTCGATATTCTTCCATAACAAAACCTTAATAAGTACCTCGTACACGACAAACAGGTACGAGTGCTTCTACAGAGCATTCTTGAAATCATCGTACCAAGATTCCAAAATCTCCTTCACGTGGCTCCACTAATCTTTAATCACCATGCGCTTATTCCCTGGCTAAGGGTGATACATCCTACTCGAAACGAAATCTTATCTCTGCTGGTTCCTGAAATCCCATATCAAAGGTGGGATTCACCAATCTCATCCTGATTTAGAAATTTATACTGCGCCGGACCATGCACTGGCGCGATCCTTCCTTTCAAAGGAAGTCTGGGCATACTAGTTAATATTAAAAGCCAGCCCAAAGGAATATCAATCACTTCCTTCTCGGCGACTTAATTCACATGTTCGGGATAAACTCTTGATCTTATTTTGAGGATGGCAACCCATCCAAGAACTTTACCGACTTTACCAACCTCTTCCAATTTCAGGAATTTTCGATAAGCACAAAATTCTTTGGTTGATTCTCCTCTTTCAACCAAACCTTACCTATGGGCAGTGCATGTAGAGACTACTCACTTCGTCTCGCTAAACATCGATTCTTCCCTTGAAATGTCTCACATTAAGTGACACGTAATACTCCCCTTCCTTCCTTGGAGTATGCCGAAATTTCCGACCCGTGCTCTTCTCTCCACGAAGAGCACTTCTCGATCTCTTATACTATACTAACATCATTACTCTTTGTATGCGCAAGTCGCTCTCACACTTGACTAATAACAACTCCGCTCTGGGTGTGCTTCATAACAATTAAATTCTACTCTATTCAAGGAATACCAATTCTTGAATGGCTTCCCACAGCCTTCCAATCAAGTTAGGGCGTGCTATTCTAATTGTACACTTATGTATGGATTATCGCCCCTCATGTGACGTTTAATCCACTCTATCACTTCCACTTTGTTATACTAGTCCCACAAACATATATTTCACATGTTTATTACCACGTCCCTTCGACTCGGACTATTTTAACTGTAGTTAACCAAGATGCCCACATTTTTGCAACACTCCGACCGCCCTGGGAGAGCGAACGGCGTGCTACTCATCTGTAGGACTAACTAAATTCAACGGAATAGAAGGAATAGGGCATTCAAATTCCATGACAGTAAAAGAGGAATAATAATTCTCAACCTTCCTCAGATAAGTACAACAATTTTCCCAAATAGGTACAACAACCAAAATAAATCACTAACGCTCTATTCATCAAAATAATTACAGGCCATCTCTTTTGTATAATATAAATTTCTTTCCAGATAATCCATGCTAAAAATCATTCCAACTCTTTATTCACCTTGTGTTCTGTACGCGGTTATGACATTTGGGTACTCTCAATCACCCTAGAAATCAAAATTCTTAAATTCTCCTTATCATCGTTCCACCCCTCAACTCGTGGGGATAACTTTCAATGCTTTCCTACCACAAAAAATCCGGCTCCAATGACCTTAAAACAAAATTCAACTTCCAACTTACATACATAATTACTTGATCCCATTTCGACCAGGGTACGAACTCATGAAATAGTGACCAAACGTCTCCCTATTTCCAACCTTACGCTAAGTTTCATGTGTGGGATATCTCGCAAATCGAAATCCAAATAAGGAACCCCCCGATACACTACTACCTAGCATTGTCGGTTATCGAAATCCGTTAGGTCCTCCGTCCATAGTCTATGCCCCTTTATTCCGTCCCTTGACAGAAAAGTTACAATTTCTCCCGTAATTATGCTTAACAAAGAACGTTTCACCAATTTTACTATCATCCCGTATTGGTTGATGGTAATTACATTCTATAAACCTCGGATACATACGATCGAAATTCTCTAAATTTCCTTTTTCTAACATTAGGGGTATAACTCTTAACTCCCACATCTCTTAAGGATAAATATAACACTGCACTCTTCCTATCACTAAGTCCGGAGTGCTAAACATAATACTGAGTCAAGTCTTTTCGCTCAACGATAAATCTCGGTACATACTGAATCATACTGACAAAGTCTATACATACATTGGTATCGAATATCTCGAGCCCACTATCTCCTCCGAAGTCTCTTAGATATATAATATAAGTGCGAGTCCAACCTTCTTACAGGTAAAGCCTCGCCAAAACAAAACGTGTTGCACTAATGTAACTACTCCGATAGCCTTGCAATAAATGCCCACTATCATACTACCCATTTCTATAACATTTTAACAAAGATAATATCATACTCGTGTATCGCATCACTACAACGAGTAACCTTAATAAAGTATAAAACACTATTAATATACTCATTCATTCCCCGCGGATAACACCAAAGAAAAATCCCGCTATACTAAGGAAAAATATTCACATAATGGTAACATTTATAATGATATGCATTAAACTCGTCTCACATGCTAATCTAGCAATGAATAAAATATGGTGACTCGCTCGTGTCACATAAACACGTCGCATCCTCTAAGGATACAACTTATACTTCCATCCTGGCAATCGTCTTGACTGCATATATGATTTTCGGACGTAACACGTCTGCCCAAACCAAAACAAAATTATTTTTAATCGTCGTCCTTTACTAGGCACCGTATTCTTGTCCCTTTTTCTCACTTTGGAACATATTATCGCGAGTAATTTCACTCCGCACCAAAATACCTCAACACATAATCCACTTATCACCTGTCCTACTAACCAGGTTAGGATTGTCCTTCTCTCAGACTTTAGTAGACTCGATTCCTGTTAGCCATCCCAGTTGTTCCCTTAGCTTTTTAGGCCATAAAGATCTTGTTACTATCTATAATAGTACTTACTGAATTTACCATCACTTGGTAAGAATTTAACTATCTGAAGCATTTAAATGGTTTTCCTGATGTGTATCCACATCCTTTTGTGGTGCTATACCACCACCGTTGTATTCAGTCTTATTCTCGACTAAATTCTTCGATTCCTTTAAATTCTCCCACAAAGAAGAGTTATCATTTATATTGACAAAATATGACACTGTCAACCTCTGAATCGGTCGTCCATCAGAATTTCCTCCTCGAGTATTATCAACTATTATTACAAGTTGGTCTCCCACTTGGAGTCGTTTCCTCCACTAGTATCTACCTCTTTCGATACAAAATTTGCTAACGATTAGGATTCATATCCACAATTGGACTTCTGTCATGCCCTCCTGCGATGAGTTCAGAACCAAGTTTTCTTCTCATCCTGAACAGTTGAGGAAGGAACATACGGTCAACACTGTACCTAAGGTTCTCCTATAGGCATAGCATTCCACTTCTAAAATTGGTGGTTGACTCCAACCATTATAATTTCGTCCCAAAAGCCAATTTTTTTTTCACTTTCAGTTTGCCACACTCCGTCCTATATTTAAGCCTTTGGATACTTTACCTCCTTTGGTAAACACATACAATTTTTGCGTTTCTAAAATTTCCCACTGACAGTCTCTACATGTTTTTGTAATATGTTGGGTAAGTTTACCCTCGCACCTCATTTGACTATAACAGCATTTGAAAATCATTGTTGCACCTTAGTTGCCCTTCTAGTCATGGCTTCTCGTTCCATAATGGAGGTGACCTCGACTACGGTCATCATCCTCGGATATATTTCAAATCTCAACTGAGCCCTGCCTCCTGATGTACGCTTAACGGTCCTCTTCTGACATCCGTCATCGCTCGGCACACGCACAAATCCGAACAAAATTAGAATTCACTAGTGTATACACATTATAGCAGGAGAACGAAATCTCATCAGAGGAATCGACAATCCTAAACATAGGGCTCTATAACAAACAAAGCAACGCTGAAAGCATAATAAGCCGTACAGATCCTAAGGACACTAGAACCTGATGCTCTGATACCACCTGTGACACCCCGCCTAATTAAATACCGGGCGATCACTCCTTTATTAAATCAAAATCAAGGTGAACAGTTGGTTCATTCTTAGCATCACTGTCGTAAAAATACTTTTCTAATTTAAGCACCCTAAATAATTAAGCTAAGTGTCAAAACCACTTAAAACCTTATTCTCATTTTATTAAATCCGGTTATAAAACCTTAAACCAATAACATCTAAAGAGTCACACATTAAGAATAAAAATAGAATTGAACATACACGAATTTAATCATCAATAATAAATCCCAACATTTACAACACTAAAGGAAAACATCCTGACAGTAATAAATCCCGAAATAATGGTATTGAAAGTAAAAGTTTCAATCTCTGACAATACCAACTAAATAATAGAAAGAGGGCGACACATGCCCCTGCTGGATAAAACTGAACTAGGAGTAGAATCAAATGGATGAAGTCGTCTAAACAATAGGCCTACAACTCCCACCTAAGCTGCAGCACGTTCCTTCCAAAGGATCCTAAGTAAGACGCCCCTGTGGCTGGGCACCTATAATACATACATATATATACAAGAGAGAAAAGGAAATAGAAACGGGTCAGAGACTGATAGTGTATATGATTTAAAAATTCGTTTAGCAAGTATTTAAATTGATACAGGCCAATGCAACAACATATTAGTGCGACACTCTCTTGAGAAATTATCGCCTCTCTTCTAATGTGCACTCCTATCGCACTAACCTTCCCAATGGTTTATCTCATCATATATCACACTATCTTTCCCCAATGATTTAACTTATCTTAGGTTATTCGCAGGATTTATAACTGAACAACACAAGTATTTAAAACGTAAGATTTCAATTTGTAACCAAGGTTCTCCTTTTAACTTTATTAATCAATAAAGTTTTTCAGTGCCATATTATACTTTCTCAAAACAATTATTTATAATTTGAGTCATCAACCATGTCCTACGTATCAAATCACAATAGGCAGTTCCAGATTTCAGAATTTCAGATATATATTAACTACTCGTATAACATATATATCATAACAACACCCCACATAAAACTATGGTGCGGGCATACTCTGCTATCCAATCCCCGTATCAATCGTACTAAAGGGAATACAAGTTCGGAATCACTCTCGAACTGTATAAATACATACACAAACAATATTGAGGCGAAGCATAGTTTCCAAGTCCAAGAGGTCAGTACATACCCTGACGTCTCTTAGGACCGTGACTACCGATTCGATAGCTTGTACCTAGGATTTCTATCTTCTAGGGTACGAGTCAATATCCCCCATAAGGCACACGAGATAAGATCGTCCTGGGGCGAAAACCTCAGGGATAGCAAGTAGCGCGGGCATGATTTTCACAAGTATATAATATATGCATACACAATCATATACATATACCACTTTTATTATATCAATTTGGGTGTATCCCATAACCCACGTTCACAACATTTATCCTTATTTTCCCATTATTATATATCAAGTATAATGGTTCGTTTCTAACTTTAATTCGAAGGGTTTTTTCCAACTTACTACGTGATTGGACATAAATATTGTATATTTATTCCCCTAATTTCAGTGCATTTGTGAACCCGAGTGATGTAACCTATATGGATTTGATGCACATTTATGCTACTAATCTTTGTTGGCAAGTATTTCGTGTTTCGTGCTTCTCTTATTGGTTTTACAGGTTAATTATGCAAGCAGCGCAAAAGAGAAAGCGAGACAATGAAAGAAAAGCTAAGAAGGCAAGTTCAAGGGAATTTTGGTAATTCTGCATCCAGATCCCGAAGAATTAGTTAACTGGAAAGTTGAAGAGCTCGGAACAACGAGAACACTGGAAGAAATGGCATTCAAATCCGAGCTACGGTTGATGATTTATGACCCGTTGAAGTTGAAGAAAAATCCAAGGAAGAAAGGAAAGAAAACAAGAAAAAAATTCTAAGTGTTGAATGGAAGAAAAAGCACCCCCGACCAACAAACATTCGCGAACCCAGGGGCGAACCGGTTTGGGGGGCGAACCGGTTCGGGGTACCTGCGAACCGGTTCGAGGGGCCTGATGCGCGAATTTGCCTCCTTTATTCTGATTGGCTCTAAGGTTTACTTCTTATACAACATCAAAATTTCGTGGTTTAATCCTCTACATCACAAAAGGTTTCCAGAATATCATTTAAGTCATCACTACATGCAATTTTCTATCTCAAATTGGGTTTTTCTTCCATACAATTCATCCTAATCATTTCTAAACCAATATGAAAGATGCATCAACGAAATAAGCAAGATAAACACTTGCCTGGGATTTTCAGAAATCTGGTTTGGTGTTGAATTTGGTGTGGTTGCGTTCCCCGTCTCGCGATCTACGCGTTGGCGGTGGCGGCGGTGCAAACGGTTGAGTTTTGAGCCTTGGAATGCCTTGAGAGCTCTCTCCTCTCCTCTCCTCTCCAATGGCCGTTCTAGTGTTTTGAGTTATCTAACCCTAGGAGATAACCTAAACATCTAATATAACCCCTTTAAGTTTCGTGGGTTTAATTACCCAAAAATACAAAATGACTAAAATGCCCTCCTGGGGTACTAATTAGGCCTAAAAACGCTCCGAGACCCAAATCAAACCCCCGGGTATACTTTTCGAACTATCTCGACCCTTTCGGACGCGTTGGCGCACTCAAACGACCATACAAACAACCTATAAAATATTCACTTTTATTAATCCACATTTAGTCCCGACACGACACAGGCGCGTCCCGACTTAAATTTCCACAATTGTCATTTTATTCACACGTGACAATATTATAAAAATAAATCTCATATATTACTATACTCATCCAGTAATATGCAACAAATAATATATTCCCAATAATTACTAACTTTTATCACGCTAGTAAATATTTAAAACAACATTTCGGATTAAAATTAAATTAATTTATCTCAATTAAATTTAATAAATCCTTAAATTTAAAAGCCATGAAAATACGGGGTATTACATATATCTCTTAGGGACCTTTTTAGTACACCAAATTGTTAGTATTGTTGTGTAGTTATTCTTGGATCATTTGTGTATTATTGTTTTTTTTTCATCCAAGAATATAGTTTTAAATAAATTTGAAACACAAGACTTATTGTTGTGGCTTATATTCGGATTTGAGAAATATTTTTTTTGTTTCAAAAATTTATTTTACAAATTGGTGAAATAAATTTTGGACATAAATAATTTTGAAACAAAACTTTATTTGATTTTTATCCCAAATCTGAAATTTATAGGATTAATTCACAAACACTATCAATCTCACACGAACACTCTCAATCTCATAGGATATTGCTTGTATATTTGATTGAGAGGGTGAGAAGCATTATTACATTTAGTATTAATTCACAAACACTATCAATCTCACACGAACACTTAGGAGTTGTGGTTCTTGGGGAGATATTTTGTTTGTGGGGATGCTGGAATCTGGGATTTAAGGATAAAACAAGAAGTTGCGTGGAGAAGAACAAATCAAGATAGAATGCCTTTAAGAGTGGAGTAACTCGGGTAGGTACATTTTCCGATCTTGTATTTTGGTTCTTAGTTGCATGCTTTAGTGTTGTAACTTGGTTGTGATTCTAGTGGATTTTTTGTTTTTCTCCGTAGAGGGGGTCGTGGATGTTTCCCTTATTTTAGGGTTTTTCCACGTTAAAAATCGCTTCTTATTTTGCTTGAATGTTCTTAATTACTTTGGTGAACAATATCATACTCGAGACTTAAATTGAACATTTTAACACTCTTGTGTTCATTTTGAAAATATAGAAAATATCATACTCGAGACTTAAATTTTTGAAACAAAAAAAATATATTAAGAATATATTTTCAGAAAAATCATTTTAACACATCTAGTGTTCATTTTGAACATATTTTCTAGACTTAAATCATTTTTTAAGTCTAGAAAAATATATTTTCTAGAACATATTTTCTAGACTTAAAATGATTTTTATTTCTAGACTTAAAACTCGAGACTTAAAATGATTTTTCTGAATATATTTTCTAGATGTGTTAAAATGATTTTTCTGAATATATTTTCAAAAAATTTCTAGATTTTTCAAAACAAGGTAATCAAACTAACAAATCTAGAAAATATATTCAGAAAAATCATTTTAACACATCTAGTGTTCATTTTGAAAAGAGTTTTTTTCGACGAGTTTATTTCGGAGTTTACTCAACTTATAACCTTTTGTTATTAATCTTGTAAACAAGTTTTTTTTCACTGACCACCTTTAAATAAATTATTTCAGTGTTTGAGTAGGTCATAATTAGTGGAGGTAATTTGATCCATGTTGGACATAAACTAGAAAGATAAAGTAACAATTAATCAACAATAAAAGAAGACAGAGCAGTAGCCGATCAACAACACAGTGTGTCAATTGAAGAAAAAGTTCTTTCATTGATAAATAAGAAATGTTACAATGCAAGTAAATCGGAGCAGACACAAAAAAACAAAAGAAAGATACTAGGTACAAAGACCATAAGCCGAATAAGTCTACACCTTCTTCTTATCTTCACGGTTTATACCCTGGTCAGCAGAAGGGGAGGCTGAATTAACAGGAGCATTATCTGATTGGTCGGGGCGACAAGATACTCAATTGCCATGGAGGATTCTCCTGAACCTGCATTATCAATCTCATAATCAAGATTGGGAGGAGACCTTGAATTATGTCTCATAAATAATTCTGAGTCTTAAGCATTACCCACTTCTCTTAAATATGCCGACCAACCCTCCTTAAAGAACTTCTTCTTGGAGTATGTTATTGGGGAAGAAGTGGCCTTGTACCAGTCCTTGTTGAAGGATGCTTCTCTAGTTTTGTTTCTCTTGGACTTCTCGACAGATAGGTCTGTTGTCAGTTTAGCTACTTGTCCTTCAGAAGCCTTTGCCCTCAACTTAGCTTCAGTAGCAGTCGAGGTAGCCACAGCCAAAGCATTATCATCCATCTGCCGTGCTTCTTCAACAGTCTTGGTTTTCTCCTCCCAATCCTTTTTTTCGCCCTTCAAAGCCTGCTGGGAGTCCATAGAAGATTTCCTAAGACCTTTAACGGCATCCTCTACGTCATATGAAGAAGAATGAAGAAGACCATACTTCTCCAGCATTTGGTTGTAATCAACCAAGAACTGCAAGAAAAAGCCAAGTTAATACAAAATAAAGAACACATGAATAATATCCTATAAACTTAGAATATGAAAACTTACCAAGGATAATCTCTGAGTAGACTTCTTTGATAATTTTAATTGGGGAATAGAGGCAATAACAACCCTATGATATATGAGGGTAACAGACTTGATCAGTTTCCTAGCCAAACTAGGACTAAAGGATACAGATGAGCTAGTAGAAGGTGGGACCATGATGACCAAAACCTGTTGGTTGTCATCAATAATGTTTTCAACCTCCTTGTTAGAAGGACCTATGCTCAATCTCTTCAAAGGAGACTCATCACCCTTATTGGTGTGGGGATTCTTTCTAACATCACTCTTCTTCTTTGAGGCACCAATATCAATGGACTTTTTGGTGCCAGTAGTAGAGTCATCCTCCAAGAGATTGGTCATCTTCCTTTTGCCCATTCTCATAGAAAGTGGAAGGTTGGACTCAAAAGAGGTAGAAGTACCAACTTCTGTAATAACTCCAGCAGAGTCACTGGACGAGGATAAAGACACTAGATCCTTTTCCAAATCAATTAAAATTGATGGCATAACAGTTGTTGGTCCAAATATAAAGGAAGTGATGGAAGTTTTATACTCCAACAATTTAGAAGTTGATCGGGGATGATCCTCACCTATTCTTTGGTTCAGGCCCCACAGTAATTAGAGTTCGTTCAAATTGAATTCACATAGTTTGGGACACTTTCTCTTACGATCTTCTGCAGTAAAGTAATAAGCAGTAACAATTAGTATATTTCAGGAGGAAGATCTAAAAAAGGGAAAAAAATTGAAATAACAACCTATCCCATTCCCTGATTGAGGGCACCTAGGACCCTGATAGGCCACTCCACCATCAAGTGGGACATGTTGTCAGTTCTTAACTATTAAAGCATGGATCCAATAATTTTTATTGGAGCCAGGCAAATTCAACAATAAAGCCCTATTAGCCGCTCTAGTTTTCAAATAATATGTATTCTCTCCGAAAATTAACCCTTTATAACAAAACATAATCTCTCGAATCCCAATATGGGTTCCTTGCATTTTATTCAATCTGGTCACACCATTGATAATTCTCCAGGTGTTGGGAGTCACTCGTGCTAAACGACGTCAAAATATTGGCAAAAACGAAGAATAAAAGGGTTTGATGGAAATAAAAAACCACACTCTACTATAAAATAGAGTAGGGATCCAATGACCCTCATCCAAGTAATATACATCTAAAGGGCCATGAGGGAATTCTAAATCAACCTAAGAGGGAATTTTATGTTCTTCCTTAAATTCCTCTAGAGAATCAACATCAACTATATAAACCATGGTTCAGAAAGAAGGAAATGAGGAAAAATAAAGAAAAAGAAATAATTCTTACATAAGATTTATTATTTCAAAATAAGTGTCAAAACAAAGGAAGAACGATGGCAAACGATCACATAAAAGCTCAGAGATGGCTGCCACAGTTCAAAAATTTGGGGTAAAGCAAGACCTGCAAAAGCCTCTAGCCTTTTTATAGGTTGCCTAAAAAATATCAAACGTAAAGATTAAACATGCCAACAATTGATATTTCGACGGCTTCACAATACAGAAGGTGAAAATACCCATTTACCCTTTGGTGGTTCGCTAAAATTCATATTTTTTGCAAAAATGCCATTTTCAAACAGTGCCAGTAAAATTTTACATGTGAGGGAGGTCGGTTGCCGAACAAGCATCATGAAAATACTCTGAGCTACTTCCAGACTTAAATGATCCATACTTTCAAGCAAGTATCAAGCATGGAACATTGGGGGCTTCTGTTGATACCAAAAATTATTCACTTGCATGGACCAATCAGAAGTGAACACGTGTCTACTAACGTGGTCAAAATTCTAGCGAGTGGATAATAACTCGATCAACTAACATGAATAATGCCTACCAACTCAATGAATGTTGACCAACACAAAGAAGGCCGACCAATAAGACCAGTGAAGTGTCACCATACCCAAAGTCATATTACACGTGATTAATAAAATAAACCGTCACATTCATGATGTAAGGATATAAATGCTTAAATATATAAAAGCATTCGATCCCTTGACATTTGGACCCTCAGCCTCCAAGTCATATATATACATTTTATCCCTTGGCAAGCACACAAATAAGGAGGCTATTACTGAGATTAATGCCATAACAGTGGATGTACGCTTTTATACATAGCCTAACTACTTTAAAATCTTATGTCGTTCTCTTTTTTTACAATTACATATTTTATCTGTGATTATAAAATTAAATCAAGTCTAGTGGCTTACATCAACACTAAGTGTATCTAATATCCCTAATGAGTTCAAAACAGTGACCTTAGGAATTAAACGTTTTGGGAGTGACCTCAATTTTTTTTTCACAACTCTCGTGTCATCAATCTTCTCACCCAAATTAAAACTCGTGTAGACTATGTTCGACAACCTAGCATAAAATTTGTCAAAATACTCGGACTCTAACATGATGAATGTCTCAAATTGGGTGGTCAAATTTTGTAACTTAGATGCCTTAACTACATTGTTACTCTAATGTGTCAACTAGAGGATATCCCATGCCTCTTTAGACATGGTGCACATCATAATTCAACGAAACTCGTCAGGGGTGACGGCACCAGAAATAGCGCTCAGGCTATGGGAGTTATAGGTAATCCACTTAAACTCATCCTTAGTCCAATCCGACACAAGTTTGGGATTGGTGACATTATTAACAATGACAGTCAGAGGAGTCCACCCTCTCTCACAAATTAGCTAGAAATTCTCATCAATTTCCTTTAAACTCGATTTTATGCGGGCTTTTCAGTAGGCATAATTTTTGCCATCAAAGCAAGGCATCCGATTATATAAGGGTTCCATCGGAAAAATTGCGAGATTTCAGAAATCAGATTTTTCGAAAGAAATCGATATCACAAAAATTTTGCAGAAAAATAATCACTCGATAATTTAGAATAAACTGCTCTGATACTAATTTTAGAGAGGTATAAAACACAATCTAAAGCTATGATACTAATTTAAGAAGGCAGTGATATCTATTACTTTTGGGATTTCACAAATTTTCAAATTCTAAACTTATTTAATTAGAGTCAACCTCTGATCCAAAATTTATTAGACCCTAAATATGCATATGTGTGAATAAATAAAACATCAAAACACAAATTGCGGGATAAACAAATTTCAGGAAAACCCCCCTTCCGGGTAAAACTTTTATTTCACTATCTAACGTAAATTGTAACTTAAAATTACATAGCAAAATTTGCAATGAATCTACCACAACAAATCTACATAAACCGCAACCCAGATCAGCAATGGACTCTCACAAGAACCCACAAAAATCGCAGCTCTTCCTCTGCAAGGAACACCCTCGAGTGTCCTTAATGATCGCAGTTGTCAACAATCAACTCCCTCATGAGCTACCAATCCAGCAGTAGAGATGGCAATCCACAATAACAAACTGCAATAAAAGTAATTGGGTTCCACATATTGATTCACAAAGGATTGGGATTGATTTTAGTGGATAAAAAACATAAAAAATTATAAACTTTGAAAACTAAAAGGTCTGCCAAGATACAGTACTTTTTATGCAAAAGTATTAATGAAATAGGTCTCCCAAACAGGTATTTATAGCTCAATAAAAATCTTGAGATGGCGGAGGTAGTTTAAGCGACATCTCTAAGTCGTTAGAAGCAACTTCGAGCGATATATCAAGCGACCTTAGAAAACCAAAAACAGTAGCATGTCGTTAGACAAAACCTTTTGAGCGACCCTTCGAGCGACATATAATGTCGTTTGAATGACATCTCCATGTCGTTTGAACGACAAGATTATGTCGTTTGAACGACTGCAACGAAAAATATTTATTTTAAAGACTCCGACTACAGGTCTTGAAAAAATTATTTTAACTTAGAAAAAATGCCTCAAGTGTTTTAAAACGGATTCGAAAAGTATCACAATAATAAAGTAAAGCATTTACGCAACTTAAACATATTCTATATGAAATTGTACCTCATGTTAAAGATACCTGAAATTCGGATTCGTGTTCATGAATGTATGAACGTGAGCTTTTATTGATGGTAGTAGCGGTATACGACATATTATATGTAAAATATGGAGTATGAAAAATATGTCCTTACATGCCTTGTTTTATTTTTTTGTAGCTTCATATTTCATGGCTTCTTTACATTATGTTAATTAATTTAATTTTGGGAGGAAATTTTCAATTTACTTTAGGAAATACCATCTTTAAGCCATGATCCATATAGGTTTAGTTAACAAACATGTTGCAACTCCAAGTCATGTTTCAAATGAGGCTTTTGTTAACCATAATTTAAAACACTCATTTTTATAGGACATCTTGACATATTAAATATACAATAATTGAGTTTTTTATGGATCCATGCAACATTTCACATACTAAACATGGCCTACTTGCATAAGCGACTTTTATAAAGACTCGACAAATCAAGTAGATCGAGTCACGGTAGAATTACTCTCTGGCTAAATCTCAATCCAAGGTTTATGTCATTTTATCCAAAATTTTAGCACTTTCACCCTAGATGACACTAGCTTTGTCACCCGAATTATATGTGCCATTTCACTAGTGCATATTGTTGTCAAATCAGTGAAATATTTGGAAATTATCACTTATCATTAACAATAGAGCTCTTTATATACATAAAATAAACCATTATGTTTCCATTTTTCAATCTTGACAGTTTCATACTCCCATTGGCATTAGCTATGTATATATTGACTTATATGTCAGTTTCTTCAACAACACGGCGCTTTGATTTATGAAACATATGAACAACTATTCGACTTGATTGATGGCTCTTCATTAAATCAGATATTGCGTTTTATGGCGTAAAGAATGCTTGTAACTTAAGCATCTTAGTCTTATGCGCAATCAGAGTACGAATTGGTGCTCTGAAGTTGTAAATAATGTCATTTAGTTTCAAAATCTATATTATACCTCTAATACGATAGTATTAGAGGTATAATGATAATTTATTACAAAGCAGTAGATTCATCCTTTCTTTACGAAAAAGAGAGCACGTCTCTTGGTAAACTATCTTTTTCTCTTTCTTCTATTATGATTTTCTCTCTCTTAATTTTCCCTACCGTCCTTTCTTCTTCCTAAATCAGTGTCTCTCTATTGCTCTTGTGCTCCTATAAATTAAGTGTCCATGCCCCCACCAACGTCTCTACAAGCCTCTCTAATGTTTTAAGAAAAGAGGGTTGGTGGTAAAAAAAAAAACGACGGCTGCATCCTAAATGATTCTTGAGGATTGGACTGGATAGGGCTATAGTGATGGTTAGAAATAATAGGAGGTGAAGCTTTTATTTTGGAAAGGTTTAGCAGCTTTGCATTTAAAATAGAGAATGGAGGCTTGGGATTGGGAATGCCGCAACAGCTAGGGAGTTTGGATTTAACCCCCGAGTTGATGTGGGTATTTGAATCAAGCCTTGCCCAATAAGTTTGTTTTTTGTCTCAATTGTAAATTTTTATTATCATTTAATTTTACCAAAAAATTATGTTATCATTTAAACGTTTAATCAATTGCATGAATGAGTTGATTTTTTTTTTTGTTATTGTGGTTTGGCATCCTAAGAGATGATTTATAATCTTTGAGGATTAATTATTTTAGAAAAATTTTAGTTTAATTTTGTACATTTGTCATGAAATGGAAATAAAAATAGCCGAACTATGAATAGTAAGATAAAACTCATGTACTAATTAAAATTATTATTTTTAACTTGATGTCCTTCTTTATGGATAATGTCGTTATCGAGACTAAAAGTATTTTTTTTAAAACGTTGGACTGAAAATTGAATAAATAAAAAAAATTATTTTATTTATTAAATGCCTCGATTTTGAATTTGAGTATGCATTAAAGACGTCATCCCATTAGTCGATAAAAATTAGAATACCAAAATATATTATTATTTCATTAAGCTTCTCAAAACTTTTTACGTTTACGATTGATCAAATTAATTATGTAAAATTAAAATATAATTTAATGTATAAATTCATTCGTCATAACAATATATGTTATATAAAGGAAGTGATCTTTTAAACATGATATTCAGAGAAAATCAACTAATAGTTCACTACGGAATCCCAATTTGGATAACAATTTGGTGTTAGCTTGATATAAGATTATGGTAAATATTGTTTAAAATTATACCCTTTTTTTTTAAGTATAACTCTTTGGAATACAATATACTTTAACATACTATAATAAAAATCACCAAAATATGTCGTGCACCAACGCATGAGATACTTATTATTAATTCAATTAAGACTGCATTTTTTAGTTTCTGACACATTGCCCTCGAATTTAATGCAAACTCAAATGATTTTTTACCATGCAATTCTTTTATTTTGGAGGAGCAAAGAGATCAACATCATGGATTGATGGAACACAGTGAAGCCGAAAAAAGCGAATAACAAATTGAGATTATTTAAATTTCTTTTTTTATGTGTCTGTGAAAAACAATACAACTTTTCCGTAAAGCATAAGCATTTACACAATTAATTATGTTTGTAATTAGACTTTTCACACAAATGGCCTCTGAATCAAATGAAATACTTTATTTGTATTCACATCATTAGATTTTTGGCACCTCATATACTGAAAGTTGACTATTTGATGAATTGTATTATTTAAGGTAAAACTCATTTGTAGCTTGGTTAGGTCTTTCTTTATGATTATGTTCTTTACATTATTATTTGTTATCATTACATAACTGTATCTTTATAATTTTTTTGTTGATGCCTAAATAAAATATACCAAATATTCTTTATCATTAGGTTAAGATGGTTGTCAATTTTATTCTCATTTTACAACAAATAACACATCAGAGAAGGATGAGTTGATTCCAATATATTTATATTATTAAAAATATTTAAAATAAATTTTAAGTACATTTTTTTTATACTGCGATCGCGCATCGCGTGGGTTCTATGCTAGTTTATTGATAATAATAGTCTGACTCTTGTTTGTTATCATTCAATGAAGTTTCTGTGCTAGACACGTAAGACTTCCTCCTTTTATCAATCACGTGAGCAAGGACCTTATTTATTATAGTTAAATGAAGCTTTATGCTTTAACACTTTGATTGAAAAGATTACCGGGATTAATTAATGTACTCCCCTTCCTCCGTTAGCATATTAACTAGGGTTTAACGTATTACGCGGGCTAGTAAATAATTTAGTGTATAAATGTAGAATGAAACTTAGTATATGTAACCAATCAACTCGTAGAAATAGCCAATGTCTTTTGACATTTCTGTTGTAAAATTATGGTATAAAGTGATGCATAAAGACATTCACTACACCAAAATGGCCAAATTGTCACCTTTCAGCCGGCCACCCTTGTCAAGGTCATTGACCGTGATAAAAAAATACGCGTTTTGTGTCACGGTCATTGACCTTGACACGATCGTGACAAGAACTTGTCACAATCAATGACCGTGGCAAGTCCGTGACAAATTTACTTGTCATGGACTTGTCACGGTCAATGACCGTGACAATTCTTTAAATAATTATCACAGTCAATGACCTTGACACGACCGTGATAATGTTTGCAGCAAAAACCCTTTACCCCTTCTTTTTTCCCTCCCGCGCCGTTCCCTCCCTCTCTCTCTCTCTCGACGCTGCTCTCTCTCTCTCTCTCTCTCCCATTTATATATATGTTTGTGTGTATATATATGTGTGTATGTGTGTATATATGTGCATGTGTGTGTGCGTGTGTGGGGGGTGGGGCAGGGTGGGGGCAGGGGGTGGGGCAGGGTGAGGGGTAGGGGGTAGGGCAGGGTGGGGGTAGGGGTTAAAAATGTAAATAAATAAGTAATTTTCTATAAATTTTCAAAAATAATATCCAAAAATGTAAATGTAAATAATATCCAAAAATGTAAATGTAAATAATATCCAAAAATATTGGATAACAATTTATTTTCATTCAAAATAAATAAGTAATTTTCATTCAAAATAATAAAGATCAATTAGTCTATGTTGTTGAAAAATTTGATCAAATTGGTGAGCCCTTCATATTTTAAAAAATGTTGTTTTTATTCCTATTTAACTTTTATTTCTATACACCCTTAATTATATTTAAAGTTTAAAAAAATAGGAGTTATAGAAAGAAAAGTGGGGTTTAAATAAAAACACTTTTTTTAAATTTTAGGTTCTGGTGCATAATCTTACTTTGTCACAATTAATTTATATGCCTCAAAGTTATTTTATCACTCTTAGTTTATATTTGTGATAATACTTTATGAACCACAACTTTAGGTTGATTATTTTAGAACTTAAACTTCAAGATACAAAAAATAATTCTATAGAACAACTTAGATATCTTAACAAAACACAAATCTAACATTGAATATGATTTATAAAAAGCAAAAAACAATAGTAGAAATTCAATACATGAAATTAACATTGAGATTATTTTAAATAGACAGTCACTACTGTGTGTGTGTGTGTGTGTGTGTGTATTTGAATTAACCCATGAATTTGTATTTTTGTATTTGAATTAACCCATGAATTTACTTTTGTATTTGAATTAACCCATGAATTTATTTTTGTATTTGAATTAACCCATTATATGAAACATACTTGAAATTAAATATAGTGCGCATAGATACTAGCCTTCTAGTTCTTATGCGTACGCATTCAATAGCCCTTAGACCCGTTCGAGAGCCATTACCCCTGTAATGAGATCTCTCGAATTGTCCCGTTTGGACAGTTTGAGACTGTATAATATTCTTATTGGCTTAAAGTTGTCACTTTTGGAGGAAGTTCTGCAGTCGTATCTTAATGTTCTCTGGGTACATACTAGATTGACAAGTGTGACTGTTATTTCAATTGACCAATTGAAATAACACTCACAGCTGCAAATCTACGTCGTGTACTTGGAGAACTAAGGGGATATGCTGTCGAATTTTTTTCAAATCGTAACAATTTGCATGAGCTGTTAAGTATATTACAGAAAAATGCAGTCTTGAATGGGATAGGACCACTTACCCTTTAATTGGATAATTAAATGATGGGATAATTAAATAAAACATACTATAAATCTAAGTGTTGTTTACCTTTAATAGGTGTTTAGTTGTGGTAGCTGTTATGGGATATCCGAAATACAAAGAGTGGATGGGTGAGACTAATATAATGGGGGATGTGTTTCGCAGAGGTGCTAACGAATTTGTGAAATATGCAAAGAGATGTCGTAATGATGAAGAGTTTCCGTGTCCGTGTGCTAGGTGTAAGAATGGTAAGGTGTTTGAGTGGAAAACAGTTGAACTACATTTGTTAAGATCGGGTATGCAAGATAGTTATCGATTTTGGAGTTTTCACGGTGAATTAAAAGTTCCTTTTGTCCCCGACCAACCTTCACAACAACCTTCAACAAGTAGAATAGATGTAGAAGGGGACGACGTAGATCATAATATGTTAGAGGATTTAGTTGATGATGCGTACGGAGTTTATGAAGCTGGGGAGAATGAGGTTACTGATGATGTAGAAGATTCAAGTGCTCGTGAAGATAACACGATAAAACTTGACGATGACTACCAAAGTTTAAAATTTAATGCGACCCAACCGTTATACTCTGGCTGTGAGAAAGATCAAACAACTTTACATGTCATGGTTAGTTTGCACAGTTTGAAGACGCAGTACGATTTGTCTGGCAATAGCGTGACGGGAATTCTGAAATGGGTGAAGGGCTTATTACCCAAGGTGAATACACTTCCAAATAGCTATCCTGTTATGAAGAACAGTTTGAAAGGTTTGGGAATGAAGTATAAATCAATTCATGCTTGTGTGTATGACTGCATACTATACCGAAAGGATTATGAAAATCTCGATCGTTGTCCGCTATGCGATGAACCTAGATATGTCCAATCTACTAGTAAGGAATGCACAAGCTCAAAAGTGCCTCAAAAAGTATTGAAATATTTTCCCGTTGGGCCTAGATTAAAGAGATTTTCACAGTACCATGAATTGCAGAGGCAATGACTTGGCATGCTAGGGCAGAAGTAGGGGGTAATATCATGTGTCATCCTATTGATTCTACTGCCTGGCGGAGGATGAATTTTGAGTATCCCGATTTTGCTCGAGAACAACGCAACATTCGTTTGGCTATATCAACAGATGGTTTCAATCCATTTGGAAATCTAAGCACCAATCAGAGTGTATGGCCAGTGATCCTAGCCCCACTCAACCTCCCTCCTTCACAGTGTATGAGACCTGAATTTTGGATGATGGCTTTATTGATACCTGGGCCAAAGGCACCAAGTGATGACATTGATATCTACCTGGCTCCTTTGGTAGAAGAATTAAATGAGTTGTGGGAAGAGGGTGTGCAATCATTTGACTCTTTTAGAAAAGAAGAGTTTACGCTGAAAGCTATGTTGATGTGGGTAATTCATGATTTTCCAGCTTATGGGACATTATCCGGATGTGTAGTACATGGTTATTTGGGGTGTCCTATTTGTGGAGAGGAGACTGAATCTCTTCGTCTATCCTCTAGCTTAAAAAATGTATACCATTGCCACATGAGTTTTTTACCCCCAGCTCATAGTTTCAGATTTGAGAAAGGTTCCAATTTTTTATTGAGCGGAGTTGAACATAGGCTACCGCCGAGACAACTTTCGGGTTCAGATATTGAAAGTAAATCTTCTGAATGTGGCCCAAATATGCCAGGTAAGAATCCCAAATTTAAGAATGTCAAGCATAAGAAGACCCCAACTGGGAATGAAACTGAGATAAGAAAGGCATGGTCTTGGAGGCCAATTTTATTTTAATTGCCTTATTGGAAGAAAAACCCGGTGCGCCATGTATTGGATGTGATGCATGCAGAGAAGAAGTTCGTTGAACATATTGTGGGTAATTGCCTTGGGGGGAGTCATTCGAAGGATGGAGAAAATGCACGAAAAGACCTTAAAACGTTAAAACTTAAGCCACAACTATGATTGAAAGAAGATAGTAGGGGAAGGACAATAATTCCCCCTGGTGCGTTTACTTTGACGAGTGGGGAAAGGAAGGTGCTTCTAGACAGAATATATAATTTGAAGGGCCCATCTACTTTTTCGTCCAACTTGCAAAGGATTGTGAATTATGCTACTCATGATTTACATAAGTGTAAGTCCTACGATTGGCATGTGATCATGCAATTGATTCCTCTATTGTTTAAGCACTGTTTCTCCAAGCACAAGGATTTGCGTAGGGCTATTATGAAAATTAGTATTACCTTCTCCCTCTTGTGTGAGAAGGTAGTGAATCGAGAACACATAGTGGCCGCAAAATTGGCTGTGAACGAAGCGATTTGTGTATTGGAGAAGTACTTTCCCCCAGCATTCTTTGACATAAGTGTTCACTTGTTGGTACACCTATGCGACGAGGCACTTCTTTGTGGTCCAGTTAGATATCGGTGGATGTATCCGTTTGAAATATTGATGAAAGTTTTTAAAGATTACGTCAAGAATACGCGATATATTGCAGGATCAATTACAGAGGAATACATCACCGTGGAGTCATCAATATATACTCTGGAATATATGCCTGACTCGACCAGCGTTGATGACACTGTTGAATTCCTCTATGATGGTGGTAATGTGATGGGAAAACGAGTGAAATTAACAAGTTTGCAACATGAACAAGTAGCTCGTTATCTATTTGACACACATGAAGATGTCGAAGAATGGAAAAAGTAAGTTTCGAATATTATAATGTTTAACATTATTTTAGATTATTTTATACATGATTAATTTTGTAATATGCAATAAATATGAAGCCTGTGAGAACAATAAAAGACGAAAAACAATGGTACAATCAGACAACGAATTTAGGCTATGGTTCACACAAGAGGTAATTATAATGAAAACAGTCGTTATATAACGTTACATTACACTCAAATTTTACCACTAATATAATTAATTTATCTATATTCTCAGCTCCTAAAGATGGGTGATGCGACATCAAGGCTTGCTCGTCTAGCCACTGGACCCTTGTTCGTGGCACAAGAGTATAAAAAGTATCGATTAAACGGTTACATTTTCGGCGCTAAAGTGTACGTGGAAAGTACAAATGTACAGAACTCGGGAATTTCATACAAGGCTCTTACTTTCTTTCGAGCGAGCGCAAAAGATAAAAACCTCGTTGAAGCTGAAATGACTTACTATGGTGTAATCCAAAATATATTTGAATTGGATTATATAAGCTTCAAAGAAGTTGTATTTTACTGTGAATGAGTAAGAGTTGAGGATAAAAATGCTTGTAAAGTTGATCCTGTCACCAATTTGATCATGGTTGACTTGTCCAAGTTGAAGAGTAACGACCACGTGAGCGATGAGCCGTTTGTTTGTGCATTTCAAAAGGTTAAGCAAGTGTTTTACTCGGAGTATATCAACAACGAGCCGTGGTCAATTGTCCAACACGCGCCAAGGCGTCTAAATAGTAGTGTGGATGACTTGGATGCTCCTACCGAATATCAATCCATTTTTTATGATAACCCAAATTTGAAACAATTTTTCAATTTGTAATAAATATTTCAATTTGTACCGAAACATCCATTTTTAATGCTTTTAATTGATCTGCACTTTATCATTTTCACTCTTGTGTAGTGTGCGTGTGTGGAGAGGAGATTAATACATAAATATTCCAACTACATCTAAGTTTTGTTTATACTAATCCATGAATATACACTTCTTACCTTTAATAGGTGATTAGTACATAGTTATTTGGGGTGTCCTATTTTTGGAGAGGAGACTGAATCTCTTCATCTATCCGAACACTAAGAAATGCCATAATCCTATGGAGCGATGCTCTGCAAATTCCTCCCAACCGTTATGTAGCCAAACATCACCAGTTGAAGTTGTCAATTCCACTTTCCATACCCCACCACTTGGAACTTCTAGCAAAACATGGGAGACCATTGAAAGGTGGAATTGACAACTTCAACTGCTGATTTTTGGCTATACAACGGTTGGAAGGAATTTGCAACGCATAACTCCATAGGATTATGGTATTTCTTAGTGTTTAGATATGAAGAGAATTATATTTGACACGATTGCTCGGGGTACATTAGTTGGAAGGAGGTGCCATATGAGCTCAAGTTAGCTGTTTGAGTGACACTACAGGTAATGTATTTATATTTATATGTCAATTTCGATTTCGATTTCAATTACGATTTATATTTATCTATATTTGAGGGGCGGATACTAATTTTACTTTATTTCAATTCAGGGGACAGGGAGTGGCCCTAAGGGTAGGCCACATATGCTCTATACTTATGTGGCTATTCGGACGAGAAGGGAAGGATAAGGAGGTGTCCCCAAGCGTCGCGGTACAAAATCTCTTTTCCATGCAAATAGTTTGTAGATTTGAGATAATTGATGGTGATGTTGTTTCTTCTTAAATAGTTTCTATTTTGAATATATATTTTCATTATCTTTAGTTTGTTTGGATATATGATGTTTGGAACAGGTACAACGTTGCTATAACAGGTACAAATATACTGCTGGGCAGTGGCAGTGGCCATACTACCCAGCAGATTTTTTTTTTAAATTCTGCCCAGAATTGTCACGGTCATTGACCGTGACAATTTTTTATAAAAAGGGTCACGGCTTTGTCACGGGTTATAACCGTGACAAATGTGTCACGGTCATTGACCGCGACACGACCGTGACAAAAAAAGTTGTCTCGCCTCGAAATGTCACGGTCATTGACCTTGACAAGTTGGATTTGTCAGGGTCAATGACCTTGACAATAGTGCAGATTTGGTGTAGTGATTTAAAGTTTAAATTATAAATGCAAAGATATATATATATATATATATATATATATAACATGAAATGAAATGTAGGGGTAAATAATAGAAGTATGTGTAATAATAAATGATGGAGTTGAATAAGATGATCTTTTATCGAAATATTATTATATTTATAATTTAAGCTAGTCACAAAAAATTATAATGAAGTAGTTCCACCAAAGAAATCATTAAAACCAGTTACAATCAAGGATGTAATATTTAATGAAAAAGCAATACTTATTCTCTGTATATCTAAAGCATTCTATCCGCTGCAATTTAAATAATACCCAGCAGAATGACACTTACGCAAGCTCTGAAGTTCTCCATACTAGTTCGTACCATGTACGCTTTGATCGCTTCCCAAGCCTCTGCCCAAAAATTTATCGAGTAATACTATTCATAATTGAATATTCATTTTCAGCCATATTACCAAAGTTCGCCAAAAAAGAATTATAATATGTTAAGCTTTTAATAAATATAAAGATGTTAGAGGTTTCGAAGTTTTCATAGAGATACAACATAGGAAATCCTTTAGAAAAATCATCAAATACTTGGTTAACAAGACATATACCCAAAAGGTCTGATAAAGTGATGTTAAAGATAAACTTTTAAAAACTTATAGAAATGAAGAATAATAAAAAAACCAAAGCCAAAAAAATGTAGTGATGATTAAACATAGAAAGAGAAGAGTATGATATCACTGATACCTCATGAATACCATCGCATTCGTTAAACTCATTGCATAATGGGAAAAAAATAATAACGTAAATGCCAAATCTCAAATAAAACCTTAATTTCAACACATCTCTCTCTACAACCAATACCCTTATCAAAATAAACTCATTTTGAAATTAAAACAATACTATAACAGAGACCTAATCTTATATAATAAAACAAAGATTAAAGACCCAAATGAGTTAAATATAGAGAAGTGGCCTCATACCTTAAAAATTAAACCTCAAAAGTAATGAGTTTGATTCCATGTGTACGATAAAAATTACCTGAAATATAAGATTGTATCATACAAAAAGTAAAGAGTTTTCTCTTGGCCTAAAAAAATTAAACAAATCAAATGGATATAACAAAAATGAGGCATAACTCAAAAATTAGAGGACTGTTTTTGATAGAAAAGTGGGGAAATGTTAGGGCTTGTTGCGATAGGGCGTGTAATGTATGTTAGAGAAAGAGAGTATAAGGTACAGTTCTTTGGGGAAATGACTGAACACATTGGATATTAATAATTAAGAGAGAGTACTCTGACGCCTAGGCAGAAGTGTTAAGAACGTAACCGCAACCCTCCACCTAGGTTAGGGATTTTGTGATGTGTTAGAAATGGCGGATGAATGGGACGAATACAGTGTGTTGTTATACTACAAATACACTCATATCCCAGACCTCCACCATCTCTTCTCCTTGTACCAATCCAACTACAACTCCTCGGTTACGCCCGTCTCGCTCTCCATAGCATTAACGTCACTATAACCCTCACTTTCTCCTCATATATATATACAGCCAGGTTCTAATGCATGCGCAACTTGCGGATTTAACTTACAGGTGAATTTGTGTTATTTTTTAAAATTAGCAAAAAATTAAATTTCGATTTGATTTTTTTTCTCTTGCATTTAAACATTTCAGTGGATCCCTATAACAAAATCAGCTCAAAATGAATTGTGCTATTTTTGAAAAATTAGATCATAAAAACTAATATATGTTTGACCGATTTTTTAAAAATAGTAAAATAATTCATTTTGAGCTAATTTTTTTACAGGGGTCCCTGAAATGTTTAAATACCACTAGAAAAAAAATGTCAATTTTTTTCTATTTTTAAAAAATACGAAAAAATCTATCGCAAGTTGCGTCTGCATTAGAACCAGCCTGTATATATATATATATATATATATATATATATATATATATATATATATATATGGAAAATGCTATGTGTCCCAAACAACTCCCCCAAATCATCCCCCAAATAGCTTTAAGTGTTATACCTTATGGTATGGGTTCCGCCAGGGCACAACTCATCAATGCTATTTGGGGGAGAATTGGGGGAGTTATTTGGTACCCATAGCACCACTCTCTCTCTCTCTCTCTATATATATATATATATATATATTAAAAGTTTAGGGAGCAAAGAGTTGTGCGAAAAAAATGGTAGATTAAAAGTTTAGAAGGTAATGACAAATCTTTAATTTAAGCATTAACAATAGGTATTGGTGTACGAGGGAGGGCATTTGAAATTTAAAAGTTGAATTACCCTGTAACATGCACAACTCACAAGACCGTCCGTGGTTAGCCACCCTATATATTTTGCACTCTAAAGGTATTCTCCTTATTTATTTATGTTGTTTCTAACTGATATATTATATTTTAACTATTTTTGCTTCCATATTTGGGGCTTTTAAAATAGAAATTTTCAACTTTCAGGTCTATTATTTAAGTATTCTTCATCTTTTTAATTAGACTCTTTCAATTTATGTAGTTTTTATTATTACTGAATTGAAATTATTTGAGTAGGTTTTTTAAATGTTATTTGTCTTCAGATTGACATCCTTAGACAGGGCCTCTATTGCTGTGAAACATCTATTCCTATCATTTGTTTGTTGTGAATTATCCAATGATTTGTATGGATAAAAAAGGCTCGTGTTTGGTTTACCCCTATTTTTACAAAACAAGAATTGCATTTTAGTGAGGAATTTTTGTATTACCAATGAGTAGTTTTCTACGCCGCATTATTTGGTCAAGTGTTTCTCTCAGAGGCGGATCCAGGAATTTATTTCGGGTGGGGCACAAATCATTGTTGGGGGTTCGGGGGCGGGAGCCCCCGAAATTTTTTTTTGAGTCGAAAAATTTTTGGGGGTACAATTTTGAATTTTTTTTGGGTGGAGCACAACTCTAAATTTACAAATTTTCTAAGGGTAAAATCTTTTCGTAACTCTGAAAAATAAATTTAAGTGAATGTTTTAATGTTTTTTGAAAGACGTGAAATTAAAAAAATAGAAGTATAAATAACAAAAACAAACATATATATTCAACAAATAAATATAACATCCTAATAAGATTGTAAAAAAAATAGCCCTAATTGAAACCCTAAATTAAGATTACAAAAAATAATGTCAAACTAGGGTGGAGAATTGATGGAATGAAATTATACTGCAAGAATCGTCAAAACAAAAAATTATAGAGAGATAGAGGAAATAGAGTTTACCTCCAATGAAAGATTTTTAGGATAGCTTTTGTTAGTTTCGATCAGATCAACAGCAAAGAGGAGACAAAAGAAATAAGTGGGTCAACTTTAAAAGCAAATGTGGTCTTTGTAGAAAAAGAGAATCGGCCGGAATACAGTCAACAAGTGGGTTAGTTTTAAAAGTTGGGCCAATTTTAAAAGGTATAGAAATTTAAAAGGTGGGGCACTTAGAAAAAAAAATAAAAAATAAATATAATTTTGTTGCAAATCTGATTGGGGGGTGGGGCACTTGCCCTCCCTACCTACCACATGCCTCCGCCCCTGGTTTCTCTACACCCTTATTAACCTAACTTGATAAAATAACATTATAACTACGTTACTCGAGTGTAATGTAGTTAGTTTATTTGGTGAAATATTGACTTTCCGTTTTTCATGTAAAGAAATGGGAGATATGATGTTTTTGTCAGGGGTGTCAATTGTTGGAAATTAATATTTAGTGTCGAAATTACTTATTTAATTTTAATTATATTAAATTTTGAATTTATAAATTTTTTAATGATGTGGTCTTGATAAATATCAAATTATTAATTAGGAACGTGATAAATACGAATATTAGAAGATTTGGTCAATCTTATCCGTTAGTCACATGATGATTAATGGTATTAATGGGAGACTTGAAAAAGGGTCTCACCTTTACTAAGATTTCGGCCCTCTTCCCCTTATAAATAGAGGAGCCCTACACCATCTGGGGTTAGCTCATAACACACTATTTCTGAGGTGGGAGAGAAACTCCGAGATTCCATTAAAGTATATTTTTTCCAAGAAGGTAGATTGATGGAACAATTAATCAAGATTGATCATTCATCAAGGTACGTCTTATTTTATATCTTTTAGACGTATTTTGTGAAAACATGAAGATCCAAGATCCTTTTATTAAGAACAATTATATGCCAAAGTTTAATCATATTCATGTGTTCGTGATTAATATTAGAGTGTTCTTAAGAATGATTTTATATCAATTTTTATAAACGATACAAAAAAATGGCACGGAACAACACGAAATTGATTCGAAATTGATACGACGTGTCGTGTTTTTTTTACACTAAATCGTGTCGTATCGTGTTCGTGTCGAGTGGTCGTATTTTTTAGACATGAAATTTAAGAAATTTTTGTATTCGTATCGTGTCGTGTTATTTTTTATTCAGGTCGTGTTCATGTCAATTAAAAAAAACACAAATTTATATCATATTATGTTTGTATCTGAAAAAATCTTATTATATCGCGTCATATCGACTTAAAATACGATCCGTTGAACGGAATTGACAGTCCTAATACTTGTTAAACTACATACCAATAGCCCCCCGATTAGATTTGACACATGGGTGTTAATATAGTCTATATCCAGCCTACAAGAACAAAGGGAGCGGCCAATCTTATGGCACTTCCATTCATAATAAAATGACAAACTTATCCTTGTAATAAAATGCAAACTTTTTTTCATATTAATTTTATGTTATTTTTTTAAACACTTCACTATTAAAAAACAAAATAAATCTCACAAAACTCCAATCTTATTTTATTTATTTATCAAGACACAACTAAATAAAAGCGACATGATACACCCTGACACAAAATTTTATTTTTTAACAAACACATTTCAAAAGTGACACAACACGACATACATCTTTTTTTTAACTAACATGATCTAATTAAAACGTAACACGACACGCCATGAAATCTCACTTTTACCTAACACGAACACGACTCAAATAAAACTGACACGACACGATACAAAATCTCATTTTTTACGTAATATAAACACGACATAAAAAAAAAGTAACACGACACAGAAAACTTTTCAAGAGTTTATTTCAACACTAGTTTAAAAACTTTATTCTATTCATATCGTGTTACGTTTTAATTAGATCGTGCTATATAAAAAAAAAAAAGATTTTATGTCGTATCGTATTAGTCAAAAAATAAAATTTTGTGTCGGGGTGTATCGTGTCGCTCTTATTTAGGCCGTGTCTTGTTAAAAAAAAGATTACGTATCGTGATGTGTCATGTCACATTTTAATTGGATCATGTACGAATTTCATATCATCTCGTATCATCTCACATTTTAATTATGTTAGGTAAAAAAATTAAATTTCATATCATCTCTTATCGTGTAATTTTGTAATTAGATTGCGTTTGTGTTGGATAAAAAAATGAGTGAATACTAAAGTGTAAATCAATTAATGAGTAAATTGTCATTAATATATATATATATATATATATATATATATATATATATATATATATATATACAAATTCTTTTTTTAACCAAATAAGAACATCACCAAATTAAAATATGAAACTATAGTTTATTTTGTACGGATAACAAATTTTTTTAAACAATTGAAATATTTTATTATATAAATTTAATTTTTTTTATAAATACTTTAGTTTATTTTGTACTTTGGCATGAACTTTTGTTTTTTATACTTAACTCTTAAATTTTTCAAACTACTTCAAGTAACCCTTGTCATTAAGACCTTCAATTTTTTACTGAAAAAGTGTATTGCTTATGAAATCAAATTAAGGTATTTTAGTCTATTAAAAAATAATGGTGCATTTGAAATTTACTTTACTACATAAACTACTAAAAGCAATTAAAAAATATGAAAAATTCTAAAAAAATATTTTGTAAAATCTGAAAATGATAAAAATATATATAAATATTTGGAAATTAAAACACCTTATTTAAAATATCTAAAAATTACATAAATTTTTTTTTAAGAAAGTGGAAAATATGAAGAAAAAAATTGGACAAATACTAATAGGTATTTTACAAGGTTATAAAAAACGCGGGCGTTAGGAGCCTAGGCGGCGGGCTTAGGCGTAAAAAGACGTTTCGACCTTTTTAATATATTTTAATATTTTTTAACCATAACAAGGCTATTAAAACAATAAAATTGTACATATCATAAAAATATGTCTGAATATTTGCAAATTAAAATACTATTTGATTATTTTGGATGAGATAATGGTCCGATTTGTAAAAAAATCTTTAAAATGCGATATCGTTTCACTAAAGCATTATTGTTTGTAGAGAAAAAGTTCCCCTTAAGGGTTTTACCAAGCATAAAGCGTCAAAATCTTAAGCAGGGCGTTTCTCCCAATCTTCAAGTCTAGACGTGCCTAGGCGGATTTTTTAGAAAAGTGGTATTTTAAAAATATGATTTCTAGCAAAAATTAAAGAAAATAGATTTAAGAAAAAATAAAAGAATTTTAGTTAAAAAAAATAATTTCCAACAACAAAAATAATTTTCGACAAAGAAAAATTGTAAAAACTGATTTAAAAAAATGATTTCACCAAATAAAATGATTTCAAAAAAAAAATGATTTCCAATAACAAGAAAATGATTTCTAGAAAAAAAATCAATAAAATATGATTTCGAACATGTCGTGTCTTTTTTATTTGGATCGTGTTCGTGTTAGGTTAAAAAATATTTCGTGTTGTATCCAATTTTTATTGGGACGTGTTTACATTTAATAAAAAAAAATTGTCGTGTCGCTTTTAATTGGATCGTATTCGTATCAAGTAAAAAAAAATCTTGTCGTTTCAACAAAAAAATTATTTTTCACTTATTCTATTTTGAGAAAACAGTTTTTTTTTTCCTTAAATGATAATTAATACATTTATAACTAACTCTAAACAAAGGTCAATTCATTTAAGTTAAAAAAAAAACTAAAATATTAGAAGGAAGAGGTGAAATGGTGATGAAACTTCGGATGAAAAGAAAGAAGTGAAATGAGGCTTGGATGGTGGTAGGGCAATGTTGTCAATTGAAATTTTTTTGGAGTGTTTCAAGAAATATTGGAGCACCGTTAGCCGTGCCCAAGAACAAATTGACTAATGTTTGTGATTTGACTAGTGAGGTGGACTTAACCATTTAATGCATTTTAACATGTGGTTGCTTTTTGTAAGAATATCTCCCTCATGGACCCAGGCGTGGAGGTATCTTCACAAGGGCAGTGGGGACTTATTAACTAGTAAGAATATAACCACACAGGGAAACGAGATTCTTTCTTACTTGTGAGCCCTACCAGAAAAATACTTATTTAAAACGCGCTTGTAAATTGATTTACATCATTCGTGAGTCGTTGGAAACCAATTTAATCAGCTGACCTAAATGATTTTGAATAATTTACGATTAGTTTTTTTTATAATAATTTTTAAATATTTAAGGATAATTTATTCTTAGGTCCACTTATGATGCCACTAATATGAACTTCTAGAAGAATAGAATTAGTGGACCTAAGTGTTTAAAATTTGTCAAAATTCCTTTAGTACTTAAAATTTATTTGTGAGAGATCTAAGAGTACTTTCCCCAATAATTTTTTTGATCATTATATGCAACGCTTTTTTTTAGAAAACACCTTAATTATTTTAAAAAAAAGGACTTCCGCTCAAACCCATTACGACACATACTCCTCCTATCTGAACTCCCCCTCGATCTCGCTCTCTATATTCATCACGACACCTTCTCTCTCACACTCTCACACCATAACGTCCAATCATATCTCTGCCCCCTTTTCATCACAACACCGTCTGTCGATCTCTTTTGTAAGTCGATCTCTCTTACCCTTTCTCATACCAATTGAATTTTATTTACACAAATCTCGCACAACACAAATCCCGCAGCTCTCTGTTAAATCCCCAAATCACACTCCCATAGATTTGGTTTAATTTGATTGTAGCACTAAATTCTGTGCTGCAAGTGGCCACCGCCGCTTAACCACAAGCTGATGCAAGTCATTAGGAAATCGCATCCGACATGTTATACATTTAAACCATAGCTCTGTTTCATTTAATTTGCATTTGAACCCTAGTTAAAATGAGCTTTTTTGCATCTATAATTTTATCTTCTAATCAAGTTATTTGTTTGTTTAATTGCATTGATTACTATAGTAAAAAACACAAATATTTATTACTATACACAAACACAATGAGTGTGTGTACTTAAATCCATATTGAACTCAGTCATTTGATATTTTAAACCAGAAGTTCTTTATTTTTATTTTTATTTTTATTCTTTTATCATTTAGCAGCTAAGTTCAATATTCATGTTTGTTTATTTTCTCTTTAGTTGTTTTATTTTGTAGGCTTAAATTTGTTCCTTGTGAGAGAATACTGATTTGCAATGAATTTTGGGGGTATACAATAAAAAATGATTATTTGAAATTAAAACCAGTGAAGCAATATCATTAAAGTAGTTGATTCATTCCTAATTAGCAACGTTAGAGGTGATGGCATGACATCTAAGAAAAGGTTAGGATCAAGGAAATAAAAAAAAAGAAAATAGAAAAGACTTTTCTAAAATTAAGACATATAATCCTATAATCTCATATAATCTCATTTTTTTGGTAGTGTGTATTTATAGCATTGGATGTCATGCAAGAATATGCCGCGTCCTATTTTTAAAATTTTAGTTGTTACACATAGATGGTCAATTTTTCCCTTCTAATTCATTATTTTATCTACACTAGTTGATGCACATGTTCGTTGCATGTGTGGCCAATTTTTAAATTTAGGTTGCGAAATTGTATATAATTAGAATATACCATCTTAACCTTGAGTAGGATACAATCTTGAAATATTAAATACAACATGCAATTCATAGTAAGGGAGAGAAAATAATATATAAACAATTCATGGTAGTAAGTAGGGAGAGAAATGTGATGGATAAAAAATTTGTTATAAAGAGAGAGAGAGAGAATTAAAAATAGCACGGTGATCAATATCCCTCAAATGTAAATCAAAATCAAACGACTTTTAAAAACCTTTCAAGTATGAGAGAGCCTATAAAACCTTTCATGAATTTTTTGATAGTTCATATAGTATCTCTAGTTGTAGCTATTAGTATTTCTTCTTTATTTTCGAAGCGAGAAAAGAGAAAAGTGTGTTATTTATATATTGGAGGCCTATTAGTTCTTCTTAATTTATGTTTGGGGTTAAAAGTATTTTATTTTTGAAGCGAGAAAAGTGAAAATTATGCACCAATTGTGAAACAATTTTAACTTAACCAAATTTTATCTTGATTAATCATAAACATGCATCAAGTGATTTTAAAAGCAAAGTAAGGAAAAGAGCACTCACAACGTGGGATGTACGAGGAAACTACAAATGGAAAAAATCTCGAATGACCCAAACCAGACAATCATTATGAATGTGGAATTAAAAGGAAGAAACACAAGTTTTACTCAACGACTCGATGCCCCACGAGACTTGACACTCTTATGATCTCCAACCACTCCTCTCATAGTTCCCACACGAATCCTTCCGCGATATCTGTCCATAACTGTCGCCTCCACGAATACCTCGGTGTCCCCCAACGGTGTTCTTCAAAGTGTAGAACAAACTTCCTTCTTGATGCAAACAAAGATCACTATTGCAAATAATAATGAAAACTCCGATCTTTGAAAATATAAGGATGTATTTGACTTTAGAAAACCTTAAAAAATTTTGTGCAAAAACGTATTAGTTCGTAAATTGTTTACTGGACAACACACCTTCGAAATTTTGAGGAAACCATACCTTAAATAATTTTCTTGAGGCGACAGCGCGCTTGAACGACGTGACCTGTCGCTCGAACGAGATAATCATGTCGTTCAAACGACAATGGCATCTCCTTTAAACGACAGTATATTTCGTTTGAACGACCAAACGCGTGTTGTATATTTTAACACGACTCTAAACCATCCTTATCTCTGAATAAACGAAGTCCAACATCTTTAAAACTCTTTTTAACACTTTAAAGATATTTCTTTTAATAAAATAACATCCTTAAACCTTTTAAAATTATTTCCGAGTCCCATTAAAATTACGCATTCATACTTGAGTGATCTTGTAACGAAATTAAACTTGAAGACAAAAAATGCACCATAAACCGGCATGATTAATTCTTTGAAACTTTTTCGCAACATCTTCAATAAATTTCAATACGTTATAATTTGTCTGGGATTATGACAATAAAAATCTTCCTATGACTCAAACATGTCTTATTCCAGTAATAAGTCAAATAAACATACAACGGACTCGATTGAAAATTTTGTCCTTACATAAATTAAGAGAGTTTGGGGGAAAAATGAAAGCAAACATTTTAAAGCAATAGATCTATGTGAACTCAAGCAAGGGAGAAAAAAAAGGACTGCTTATTTGTTTACGGTCATTTATGAATACAGATAGAGTCAAATGAATATTTGGGAACAAAATGTATATATTTCAATAAAATGTGTTCAGTCAATATATATATAGACACACACACACAAGCAGGCCTTTCTTGCTTAAATTACTATGTATCACTTGAATTTTTCTTGCCTAACATTGAGACAGAGATGTAAATTTTCTATGTTTTAAGCAGATAACAAAAGCTTCTATATTGTTATCCAGATGAGATAATTCAATGGGAAGAACGGAGACATACAAAAAACTAAGGCTTAGGGTATCATAAATTGAGACATTCGGTTTTGGCAAGTAGATTTTTTTGCTTGAAAATAAGAATCGGCTTTCTGAAACTTGATTTTTTTATTACCCTTATAAACCAGGTGAATTTTCTTGCTCGACTTTCCCTGCCATGACATGTAAAATATCTTGCATTGGGTTCTCCACTTTGACTCGAAATTTAATTCGTCTCAAAATTTTTATCCAAAATAATTTTTAATTTATTTACACAAAATATGAACAATAATTAATATATGCATAATAATCTCCAATGACAATAAGTATAGAATTTATTTATTGAGGCAAGTATTCAACACTTTAATTTTAAGACGACATTTTTTCCACACTAGTGCTTTATAGACTTGATGACAAATGTTTTCCAGAATACAATAATCACAATATGGAATAATAGTACTCCAAATTACAAGCTTTTCGGTGAACCAACGTTAGAAGAAAGTTTATTTTTAGACACGAAATTGAACTAGTCAAGATAAAGGAATTTCTGGAAAAAAAATCTCCTGTCAAAATGAAACCAAAGCCACCTATTTATAATAAATAATTGACAGTTAAAAACAGTTGAAAAATATCCCAATAGTCACAATGTTGAAATAAAATTGTTTAAAAGAAATATCTCAACAGTTATAATTGTTAAGATAAAATAGTAAAAAGAGAATAATAAATTGCGCCAAAAAATAAATAAAATAAACCAAAAAAATTGACTCAAATTTAAATAAAACACCTAATAAAATTTTTCCCAAAACATTAATCCTTTGGCCAAGTTTGGGCACACATACACGTGCACATGCATACACCAAGAGCACCAAACCTTTAATTCAAAATGGGTTATAATATACTTCACCCATTTTTCACTTTCTTTCTATATGGTACAAAAACTTTAACAAAATACTTAATCAAATTCCATATTCCAAGAGGGTACTTTGAGCTACATTTTCTAATTCATTAAATTATGGTTTTACACATGTGAATATACCACTTTTTACTCTTTGCGGAGGATAACGCATTACCACTTCAGAACGTCTCGAAAGACATGTGAATTTCATATTAAATTGATTTTAAAGTTGACCTAAATCTGATGGACAATGATATATATACCAAGTTTTTACATTAAAAGTGGTTTACCAAATGCATTACATTAGTGGTTTACCAAATGCATTACATTGTTGTATACTACTGCAGGTACAACAGTTTAATGCATTTGATAAACCACTTTTGATGTAAACACTTAGTACACGTATCATTTCCAAATCTGATTTTGCAACTCAATTAAATACCAAAAATTCCAACAATACCGCCAACTCCATTTCTCCATATTTGTGATCTACATAGTTACACCAAAGTTGAAAAAATATTATAATAATATTAGTCTATTTAGTGTTTTCAGTTAAGGTCTTCGAACCATATTTTTGTAGGACAATGATATACGTGCATCAAGTTTTTACACTAAAAGTGGTTAATCAAGTGCATTAAATTATTGTACACTATTGCAGGTACAACAATCTAATACATTTAATAAATCACTTTTGATATAAACACTTGATACACATATCATTTCTCATTTTTGTATTGATATTTGTCCTTGATGGCATGTACTTTGATGAGCCATATCTAACCCCTGTCTTCTTTAATGCAGAGTTTTAAAGATTTTGTCTTTACAAACGAGACTTCAAGTACTTCACAACTTGGTCTGTCTTTATTTACCATGAATCCATACTAATGTCTTATACTATGTGCAAATTTTCAAAATGAAATTAGCTGACATAATTCCATTAATGTATATCCTATAAATGAACTATTCCCCAAAATTTGTGATATGTACGAGACGTGAGCTCCATGGGGTTTATATTAGATCAGGGTAGGGTGGATACTAGGAATTTTAGGAGATACCAACTCTTTACGATTTCTTCGAAGTAAATATTTTCAGTTTTGTTATTTTATTCTTTTAATTTCTATCTGTATTTTCATTTGTTTAGTAGTTGTTTATCTTAATTCAGACTCGGGTATCAAATGATTAATATAGGCGAAAATTATGAATGGTAATATTAGAAGTTTTTTAGAAGTTTTTTAGACAGCATGTCTTGATGTTCCAACGAGATGGAACTCCACATTTATGATGTTGGTGGCGGCCATTAAATTTGAGAAAGCATTTAAAAGGATGGAGCAAGATGACAATGATTATTTGTCCTACTTTGGTTTAGAGGAGGAAAATGATGGTGATGGTGATGAGAGGGGAAGAGGGTCGGTGTTTGGAAGAAATTTAGGACCTCCAAAATTTGAGGATTGGGAAAAAGCTAAGAGTTTCGTGAAGTTTCTTCGAATCTTTTATAATGCTACCCTAAAATTCTCGGGGTCTTTATATGTTACATCCAATGCTTTTTTTCATGAACTTGTAATTATTGAAAGTAAGTTGGTGCATTTGAAAAATTATGGTGATGATTTTTTATCTTCAATGGCCAGGAAAATGATTGCCAAATTTGAAAAGTATTGGAATGTAGAGAAAATTAACTTCTTGTTGTTTATTGCCATTGTCCTTGACCCACGTTACAAGTTAAAGTATGTTGAATTTTGGTTTAGTGAGTTGTATGGTTGTGTTAAATCAATGGAGTTGTCAAGAAGAGTTAAAGATGCATTAATTCGTTTGTTTGAGTGGTATGATGGTCATAAATCATCTAATGCAACTTCACACAATATGAATCCACCAATTAGTGTGGTTGGGGTTGATGAGGATGAGGATGGTCGTGCATTTTTAACATCTCAATTTAAAAGGCATTTAGAGTCGGAGGATAATTTAGGTGCAAAATCGGAGGTGGAAAAGTATTTATTGGAAACTTGTGAAGTGGAAAATGACAACTTTAATGTTCTTGGTTGGTGGAAAAATAATCAAGGCAAGTATCAAGTGCTATCTCGTATGGCACGAGATGTATTAGCTATTCCCGTGTCTACCGTTGCCTTCGAATCCTCTTTTAGTACGGGTGGTCGTGTGCTTGATCCTTTTCGTATCTCTCTAGCTCCTACAACGGTGGAGGCACTTGTTTGTGCACAAAATTGGCTCAAATCTTCAACAAAACCTATCAACATTCGAGATGCCATGGATGAAATTCAAGAAATGGAGAAACTTGATTCGGGTAATAGTTAAATTTAATATATATTTTTCATAATTTAAATGTTAAACTTTTGTTATTGAATTTTTATTTGACATAATCTTTGTTTTGTATTTTTTCTAGAAATATTGGGAGAAAGATTCAAGACCTCAATTTCAACTATTGTGGTGGATTGATGCACCTTTTGGAGGAGACTCGAGAACTTTGTTTTACCTTACTTTTGGTTATGGTGGATATGTAATATTTTCTTATGTTGCTTGCTTGGGCGTAGTTGGACATGTAATATTTTTTTATGTTTCTTGTTTGGACTTAGTTGGACATGTAATATTTTCTTATGGTGCTTACTTGGACATGTAATATTTTCTTATGGTGGACATGTACTGCTTTTGAAGCTATTTTAATGTTTGCATATCATTGTATATGTTGGAGGTGAAAAATAACACATTTAAAGGTGCAAAACAACATGTTTTATTCTACTAAAATTGGGCAAAACAGGACAACACATTTGAAGGGAAAAAACAGCACCTTAAATAGTGCAAAACAGCACCTTAAATGGTGCAAAACAGCACATTTGAAGTGGCAAAACAGCACCCTTAGATGGTGCAAAACAGCACTATTTTAGTGCCAAAACAGCATTATTTCAGTGTCAAAACAACATTATTTCAGTGTCAAAACAGCCTTTAAATAGTACAAACATAAAGAAATTAACAAGTTTTTATTGAAAAAAAAAGTAAATAAATGTAAATGTCGACCGATTATTAACCGAACCGGACCGAAAATAGCCTAGACCGAATAAATAGGCTAAACCGATTAAATCGGTCCAAATACGGTCTTCTCACATATAGGACCGAATAATTCGGTCCGACACCTAAAATGACCAAAAACCGTACCGGACCGGACCGCGTCCACCCCTACCAAAAATCATAAACGAACATTAGAGGAGGTTATGCCCTTAAGTCCATGATCATAACCACACCACATTTTTTCATGGTACTCCAACCCTACATCACACGAGCTTGCACAACACCCATGACCTGGGGAACAATACTACCTCTGTTGGTATTGGTTAGATTGACCTCCCACAGTGCGCAACCTCCCAGATAGCATTTTATCTAGGATGGGGATGTTTCAAATAATTATCATACACACAGATATTATTCACATTCGTATATATATTGTCTCTCTACCTGTATATATAAATTAAATCATAAAATTCGGCTAACCCGTGTCTATCGCTTAAAGCAATAGCCTATAAATCCTGAGTTTATCTTCCAACTCTTAATTTATTTAAATTCTCATCCTTTAATTAAAATACAATAGCATCAGCCTTATAAAATGACTGGACTTACCCATCCAGGCCGACGTATAATCATTCAAGTTTATCATGTAACATCACTCCAATAAAACACTCAGACTTAACCCAACCAGTCCATTCATTTATGCCGAATTGAACTCTTTAATTTGATATTTAAAAGTTTATCGCCAATTATCTCTCTATCGATTTATAATTCGAATTTAATTACCCACTTTCCCCTAGGCAATAAAATTTCTTTAAATACCTCCACTAAACTCTCTAACCTTTGGGGATTATAAATTTCATTTGGAACTCCTCGAAATTTACCCAATAAACAAACCCCAAAATTCTCTAAAAATAATCTTTCATAGATAAATCGATAATCCCAAACTACCCAAATTAAGATTGCAACAATTTATTTCAAGTTTTACACCTAAACTAACAAAATTGCCATTTTCTAAGCAACGAAATCAGGTCGTAAATTTTTTGGTAGATTAAACACCCGATAGTAAAACTGCGATTTCTCCCTCTACAGAACTCCAAATGACCTCATTCAAAGCTCATTGAAAATATAAGACCTAGAAATTTACAGACATATATGGCATGGAATTTAATTCTAAATATAATTAAAATGACATTCGTTTAAACTAACAAAAAAAAATCTGGCAAATTTAACACCTTATAGTAAAATTGTGATTTCTCCCTCTACAAAACTCTAAATGACCTCATTCAAATCTCATTGGAAAGATATAACCTAGACCTTTCAAGAAATATATGGCATGCAATATAATTCCAATTACAATTAAAATTTCATAAGTTTAAATTAATTCTAAAAATTCTGACAGATTGTCAGTTCATTAATTAAACCCTAAGTTATTCAAGATTCATGTTCTTCAAAAAAGAACCTAACAAGATTCCATCTTTATGTATCTTAAAACTCAAATGTAAAAATATAATCTAATTTTAGCAGTCATAAATCATTTTACTTCATCAGTTGACCATCTAAACTACACATAATATCGATTTCCTAAAAAACTCTTATTTACATGTGAGAACCCTTCCCAAAATTTCTTTTATTCCACACCTACCATGAGATGAACATGAGTAAACCTAAATTTTATTTAAGGAAAGATAATTACTTGCCTTGAATTTTTCGTAGGGCCTGATCTCTCTCTTGTGTGTGTGTGTTGATTTGATGCTAGGATACTTGAATCTCCTCCCAAATTAGACTCTTCTAGCTTTCTCCTTTGATTTCTCTTCTTCCTCTTCTCCCCCTTCTCTCTTAGGGTGTGGAATAAATGTTATGGCTACCTCACATCTCTAACTCTTATATTTTAATTCATTAATCCCTAAATTAGGTTATTAGCCTACATCTAAATGATTCAAATACCCATACGTGAGCTCGAATTTGTCTAAAAATCCCTCGAAACCTAATTACTTCCCCTGGGTATATAAATCTGACTATTTTGACCGATTTTGGATCAACATCCTATTCCATCCCAAAAATATCCCACACAAATGCTTTGATTGTGATACCGTCAATTCCCGTTGTTTCTACTCACATACGATGTACTACAATTGACTTAATTATATTTACTTTAACACACTAGTAAATTTACCACGTATATATGTATTAATATTATTCTCACAAATTATTATTTACTAATTTCACATTATTAGGCATTTTAATTAAATTACGTCACACATGCAATTTAACCGCTAAAATAAATTAATCAAAATTACGCGGTGTTATGCAAGGTTGAGAAATGTGCGAACTTTAGTGGGATTGATAACCATAAAAAGTTTCCTCAAAATTCATACCGACCTATTAATGGAAACCATTTATAACTATACAAGCCTTATGTTGCTCAATGGAACCATCAGCATGATGCTTTAACTTCAATACCTAATTGCAGCCAACTGCATATTGAGTAGGATTTGGAGGAACAAGAATCCAAGGAGAGTTCTTAAGTAGGGAATTAAACTCTATTGTCATGGCCTGATACCATTCAGGAATAGGAGAGTCTTAAGAGTAACAGGTAAGATATGAGGTAGAGGAGAATAAGGAAGCCATAAGTGCTTTTGGAAAAGGATATCTGATGGTGCCATTTATTCGGAGGAGGGGATTATGGGTAACATCTTCCTTTCGAGTGATTATGGGATGCCGAGTAGAGGCCGAGTAGGAAGGAATGTCTATGGGGTTGGAGTGAAGGTGCGAGCGTGTGGAGGTGATTGGGTAAAGCAATGGTAAGAGTGTAGAGGATAGTGTTGATGAGGAAAATGTCAAGGAGTGGCTGGGGGTAAGGATGGGGAAAATGCAGAAGAGGAAATAGGGATAATGGGTATGGATATCTAAGGAAAAGGGGTGGAGGTGGGACTAGTAGTAGAGAAGGAAAAATGGTGATCATTGAAATAAACATTACGGGAGATGTAAACATGGTTTGTTGCGTGATCCAAGAAATAATATCCTTTATCGTGTGAGTTGTAACCTAAAAACACACATTCGACAGTTCTTGGAAATAATTTAGTAGTGAAATAAACACCTAAATAGGGATGACAGGAACAACCAAAACCACAAAGGTCGGAGTACGGGAGGGAACTCCCATAGTGATGGAAGAAAGGTGAAGCCCAATTAATAATGGGAGATGAGATATGATTAATAAGATGAACATAGGCGGAGTCAACTTTGGGCCATTGGTAGATGAGAACGAGACTAAAGAGAAGGATAATATAGGTTATATCCCCAATGTGACAATGATTTTGTTCATAAAGACCATTATGTGCGGGTGTGTGAGGGAAATAAAGACAATGGAGAATGTCAATGGGCGTACTAAATTCCCGAAAAGGGTTCGCATAGTGTCCCCAACCATCACTGTAAAAATTTTTGATGGAGGCAGAGAATTGTGTTTGTGTGTAGGTGAAACAATTATTAAAGTGCGTAAGAACATTTGGTTTACGTTTCATAAAATATAACCAAGAAAAATCACATAATATTTATAACCAGAGACATGGAGATTAGGAGATTTCCAAACATCCGAATGTATTTAAAGTCAAAATAAGCAACACTTTTTATTTCATTTGATTGGGAAAGGGGAGGTGTGTGGATTTTTTCAAGGAACATCCTTAACAAAATGAAGAATTTGTCTTCAAGATAAGAGATAAAAATTTATGCAAGCCAAAATAAGAGGTAACTTTGGCAAATGGGTGGCCAAGTCTATGATGCCACAATATTAGGGAAGTGTGGCAGGCAGAGAGAGCTTGAACACGGGATGGAAGAGAAGGAATCTTGTAGAGACCATCCTTATATAAGCCCAGATAAAGAAGAGACAAAGTAGTGAGATAAAAGATATATAAATGATGGGTATTAAAAGTGCGAAGAAATTTATTTTCTCTAAAGAATTGAGAAATAGATTCTAGCGCATAGAAGGAGCAATATCGACATGGTTAAGAGGAAAAGAGGAAGATCCAAGAGAAATTTTCATGTTACCCATATAAGTGATGGGGATATTGTCACCATTGCCAAGTTTAACAATGTCTGGTCTAGAATAAGGATAGCGTCGCTGAAGGAGCTCAGGATTGGAGATCATGTGGGTGGAGGCTCCAGTATCTGGATACAAGTTGGGGTAATAGGAGGGTTGTGGAGGTTGGGCTATTTAAAGTCTAGCAAAGACATAGTTGAGGGAGTGGGGCCCTAATGGTTGGGTAAAGGCGGAGAGGCGGGAGCAAGTGCGTGCTCAATAACCATAGCTAGAGAAAATTTGACATTGAACAATCTGGGATACACAATGTTGTGATGAACAATCTGGGATGAATAGTATCATGAAAATTCGTACCGCAGAGAGAGGAGAAGAGGGATGAGGTGGTGTAGTGTGGGGGTTACATAATGGCAAAGGGAGGAGCTGTGGTCGAGGATGGAGAAGAAGAAGGAGGAAATATGTCGTTATCTAGGAGAGAAAGGATCATGTGTTAGGTTGATACCATGAAAGAATTGGTAAACTGAATTTTCTTATCTTTTTTCTTAGATTGAAGGCCTATATATATATATATATATCTTACAATGTGTATAAAGGTAACATACAAGTATAATTTCTGCCTAAGTTTTGTAATACCCCGTAATTTTAAATGACTTTTAAAATGGGTTATATTTTAAATTAATGGATTAATTGGATTTTATTATTAATTAATACATTTGGGTTTTATCCGGACGGTGGATATTAAAATGGATAATTCTGAATATTACTTAAATATATTTAGGTAATATATGAATGTGATGTCATTGATATGACTGTATGATATAAATTCAGTCATTTATATTTTTAGTCAGACGCGGTATGGGATGTGTCGGGACTAGTTTATTAAATTAAAAAGGAAATTTATTTTCTATCGACCTTATAGTCATTTCGACTGTGTCGTTGCGTCCGGAAAGCTCCAAATAGTCAGAAAATTCTATTTGGATGTTAATTATGTGTCTCAGGTCATTTGGAAATGAATAGACAACTCGAAAGGGCATTTTGGTCATTTTTCTAGGGGGGATGAATAGTGATTTCGGATTTTGTCCTATTATAAATATTGGTAGATTAAGTGTATGTGAGTTATTCATCTCCTCTACACAAAATAGAGAAGTCATCTTCCTAGAGAGAGTGAAAGGGTGCTTGGGAAGGGAAAAGCCTACTTAGGAAGGAGAAGAACAAGAACCAAGGTTCACCACCACCAACCACCACTGGAGTTTGACCGGAGAAGGGACAACCAACTGAGATATACTACACCAAAGGATTCAGTTATCTTTTCTATCGAGGTCAAATACTATTGTATTCGGGACTTTTTAATACATTTAACATTGTTGGGATTATTGTAAAGGATTTATATTATTTGGGAATGTTTATTCTAATTGCATTTAAATTCTTTTGTGTTATTTATTGTGTTATCAGTGTTGTAGTATAAAATGTGTAGTGTTATTCTTAAACTAAAAATGATTTTGTTGAAATTTAAATTTGGAAAGTTTTTAACACCAGCTTAATTGGGTATTGGGTGAGTTGTAAATGTTTTCGACAGTGATGCTAAGGATGAGACAACTGTATATTTTGTTTTAATTTGGTATGGGACTGGCCACCCGCTATTTAATTAGGCGGGGTGTTACAGGTGGTATCAGAGCATCAGGTTCTAGTGTCCTTTAGGATCTGTACGGCTTACTGTGTTTTCAGCTTAGCGTTCTTTGATGTAGAACCCTATGAGTAGGATTATTGCTTTTCCATTTACGCCTTCAAAGGTACGATGACTGCGGCCAAAGTTGCTGCAATTTTCGCTCAGGCAGTCAATACGGATTTAGCTACTGTTTAGCAGGCTCCAGCACCGGCACCGGTTGTGCCACCCGCGCAAGGGCAAGTGTTTCATACTGCATGGGAACGAGCGAGGGATGCCTTTTAGAAAGCGCACCCACCTGAGTTTCAGGGAGGATCAGATGTTGTGACTGCTAGCCAATGGAAGAAAGATATCCAATGGCACTTGAGAATGATTGAATGTACTGAGGTTCAACGTCAAATACTAGCCACATTCAAGCTAGTAGGGGAAGCTTTGCAATGGTGGGAAGCTACGACGACTATGGAGGAGAGGTACATAATGACTATCCAAGACTTTTGGATACGGTTTGATGGGAAGTATTTTCCTTCCGCCATCCAGATAGAGATGAGGCGGAAACTACTTGATTTAAAGCAGGGAGAGAAAACTGTGGCGGAATATGAGGAAGAGTTTACGAGATTAACTAATTTGGTACCAACCGAAGTACCTACTGAGGAGAGGAGAGTCCTAATGTTCACTGATGGGTTGAACTATAAAATTCGACAACATTTATTGGGGAATCTTTCATTACGTACGTATGGCAAATGAGGGCCATTGGACGGATAGAGGAGATCGTACTTAGGAGGTTATGAAGTATGTTCGAGTATGATGATCGTAGTCGAGGTCACCCCTATTATGGAAAAATTGAGGAGAGTCATCGGTAAAAGTTCTTGAAATGCGTGAATCGTGTATGTTCCCTAACGAAGGCAATATATTGAAAGGTTTGGGTATATAGTGGAGTGTGGTTAACTAGAACTGAAAATTTGGGGTAAAATTTTTCTTGACTCATCGGAGCAAAGTTATAATATTGGGATTCAACAACCATCACCCGCGAATGAGGGTATGTTTTCTATCTAAGGGATTATGAAGCGTATATTGATTTTTGTAGTGATTGATATTGTGTGGGCTAAAGGGTTGCTAAACTTAGCCTATGGCATCGTTATTTATGTGGACTCACTGAGGGGTGTGAGACACCTATATATTACTTGTTATCACGTGGGTTTGATTTTTATGGGATTACTTACCTTGGGCATGTCCGAGCGTGATGTGACTATCGGCACGCATTGACTTGTGGTATATGAGAGCATATGTCTGCATCTTGTCTTCTATAAGAGAGTAGATGCGTAGACTCTATTTGAAATCGAAAAACCAAATTTTTGTTTTAAATCGATAAGCTTGATATTTTTTTTAATAAACCAAAATTTTATATTATTGACTAAGGACCTTAGGAGTTTCGATGACCGACTACTTTAGGAAGTAGTGTATCGGGGTGGTTCCTTGTTTAGATTTTGCTTGCGAGACACCCCACGCATGAAACTACTAACCGTTGGGAGTCGAAATAAGTTAGGTCTTTGGGAAACGAGTTTAAAACCTTTGCGAAAATTTTAATATTGAAAGCGGTACGAGAGGGTGTATGGGCGCCCTGGATGATTGGATTGTAGTATTTTTCATAATTGTGAAAAAGGTAAGTAGTTGAGACTTCAGGATTTATTTGTTCACTACGAGCGGATCATTTATTTTTCCCAATGTTTGTCACGAGGACGGTATAGGGAAGATTGGGTAAAGTTTAAATTCGATTCAATTGAAACTATATGGTGAGGCTTGGTGTATAACATCGGTAGGGATTTTTGTTAATGTACTGCTTGGGTGGTACATCTTGGATTTTTTTTTTTGCGATGTGAGATTTATACTCGGAGTTGACCTTACTGGTATGACTTATATTCCTGAATTTTGGGACAAAATTCTGTTATAAGGGGGGAAGTATGTAATACCCCGTAATTTTAAATGACTTTTAAAATGGGTTATATTTTAAATTAATGGATTAATTGGATTTTATTATTAATTAATTCATTTGGGTTTTATCCGGACGGTGGATATTAAAATGGATGATTCTGAATATTACTTAAAGATATTTAGGTAATATATGAACGTGATGTCATTGGTATGACTGTATGATATAAATTCGGTAATTTATATTTTTAGTCAGACGCGGTATGGGACGTGTCGGGCTAGTTTATTAAATTAAAAAGGAAATTTATTTTCTATCGACCTTATAGTCATTTCGACTGCGTCGTTGCGTCCGGAAAGTTCGAAATAGTCAGAAAATTCTATTTGGATATTAATTATGAGTCTCGGGTCATTTGGAAATGAATAGACAACCCGAAAGGGCATTTTGGTCATTTTTCTAGGGGGGTGAATAGTGATTTCGGATTTTGTCCTATTATAAATATTGGTAGATTAAGTGTATGTGGGTTATTCATCTCCTCTACACAAAATAGAGAAGTCATCTTCCTAGAGAGCGTGAAAGGGTGCTTGGGAAGGAAAAAGCCTACTTGGGAAGGAGAAGAACAAGAACCAAGGTTCACCACCACCAACCACCACCGGAGTTTGACCGGAGAAGGGACAACCAACTGAGATATACTACACCAAAGGATTCAATTATCTTTTCTATCGAGGTCAAATATTATTGTATTCGGGACTTTTTAATACATTTAACATTGTTGGGATTATTGTAAAGGATTTATATTATTTGGGAATGTTTATTCCAATTGCATTTAAATTCTTTTGTGTTATTTATTGTGTTATCAGTGTTGTAGTATAAAATGTGTAGTGTTATTCTTAAACTAAAAATGATTTTGTTGAAATTTAAATTTTGAAAGTTTTTAACACCAGCTTAATTGGGTATTGGGTGAGTTGTAAATGTTTTCAACAGTGATGCTAAGGATGAGCCAACTGTATATTCTGTTTTAATTTGGTATGGGACTGGCCACCCGGTATTTAATTAGGCGGGGTGTTACAAGTTTAAGCTTAAGATAGTTAAATATTTACACTAATGATTCCTATAAATTATGGCATGGTTTAAGGAACGTGTTTTATGGAGCTTTAACACAAAATCCAGTAATTAGGATCATGACTGATAGTTAGAATAAAAAATATAGAGCTAACGAGCAAAGTTAAGTTAGTCCAGTTAAGAATATAGGCTTGAGGTAACAGTTTTAGATGGTCTAAGCCTTCTCTGATATGCATTTTTATTAATTGCGAGGTTCATAAATTATCTCTATTTTTTAGAGTTTTTTTTCCTTGAATTGAATTATAATTCAAAGTTTGTCTGCCCATTTATGTGTTTATGTACACCCCGACCCCACCCCCTATATATATATATATATATATATATATATATATATAACATTTCTTATTGATATACTGTTATTTATATATCAATGCACCCTTACATGTCGGGGTTGGTCGATATTTGAGCTGTTGTAAATTTCTTGAGTGTTTTCATCAAAGATTTGAGATTCGTATTATTTTGGACAATTGCTTGAAGACATTATTATTTTACTATAATTTTACAGTTTTTTATCGATGTATATTTGCAATTGTTTAGTGTAAAAGATTTGATACAATAAGTCCAACATTATTAAATTAATGGAAAATTTATTCATTTAGAGTGGCTTGTAGTTAGTATTATTTATTTTTTGGGTTGGGGGTGGTAGGTGGAATTACTTAATAACTTTAGTAGGTGTCTAGTTGTAAGGACATTTTGTCCAGTATTTATGTATATGTCATAAGCCGTTACATTGTTGCAGAAATTCAAGATCTCATCATCATCAACAGATCCGAATATCAAAGAATTCAAGGAAGGAATCAAAATTCTGGACAAACGGACTGGTCCGCCTGTTTGGAAAATGAACCGGTCCGCCCCCGGACCGATCCTCCTTGCTTTTGAACCAGTAGACCCCAGATCGAATGCAAACCGAAAAGACCACTTTCAAAAACGAATCGGTCCGACCTCGGACCGATCCGCATCCTTATCGGACCGGTCCGCCTGGGATAAATTCGAGCAGATCGTGCAGAGATTTTTTAGGCCCAGTATTTTGTTTTATAAACTGAATTCGGGGATTTATTTTCTAAGACTTACAGAGACGATTTTCAGAGTCCCAATACTCTAAGTCTTCATCTTCATGAGTTCACAAACTCATGTTTAATTCATAGAACCTTGCCATATCCGTGTGAATCACTTTGCAACCCAATAACATACTTTTGTTTGTTCATACCCTTGTGGAGAAGACCGACCTTCTTCTTCATTGCTGCCCTCCTGAAATGGGAAACTTCCAGCCGCCGACAACAAATTCGATGCCTGCAGGGAATTTAGTGTCACTGTATTTTCATTGTAATCCGAGAAATTGTATGTTACAATATTATAATGAAAATAAATGGTTTTGCCCCTTTGGGAGATTTTTCCTCAATTGTGTGTGTTTGATCATACTAGCATGTTTTACATCTTATTCAATCACACCTAGTTGCATGTTTATGGTTTAATTGGGTTAAACTGAGTTTAATTATATAATTTCTTAATTTGAATGCACGCGCACCTCTTTCAAATTGGTATGAGAGCAGGTTACACTAATCTATCGCGTATTCCTAATTTTCCGCAAAATTTTTCTAAGATATCAATTTTCTAAAAATTGATTTTTGAAAAAGAGTGTGTTCAATGGAGAAATCATATAATAAAATGCCAGTTTTTGACGGGACAAACTATGCATACTGGAAAGCCCGCATGAAGTCTGCTTTAAAGGCCTTAGATGAACGTGTCTGGATTTTAGTTGAAAGAGGATGGACTCCTCCCTCCGTAACTGTTGAAAATGTGACCAATTTAAAACCCGTGACCACTTGAACTGAAGAATAATTTAAATGGTCATGTTTTAATTCTAAAGGTTTAAGTGTTATTTTCAAATCCATCACTCCTGATGAGTTCCGACGCGATGATGTGCACCACATCAAAAGAGGCATGGGATGTTTTGCAACTTACCCATGAAGGGACTAATGCTGTAAAAGAGTCTAAATTGCAAAATTCAACAACTCAATTTGAAACCATCACCATGCATGAAACTGAATGTTTTGATGATTTTTATGCTAGGCTATCTGACATTGTTGATACTAGCTTTAATCTTGGTGAGAATATTCCTAATACTAGAGTTGTTAAGAAGATTCTTCGTTCTCTTCCTAAGAGTTTTATCCCTAAAGCACCGTGCTAAATTCTATGGGTAATTTAAATACGCTAAAATTGGAGGAACTTGTAGGAGACTTGCAAACATATGAAATTTATATGTTCCCTAAAACAGTCAAGCCTAAAGAAAAGGGAATCGCACTTAATGCCTAAGAGAGAAAGAGTGAGGGGTCGTCAAGAAAGAGGGGAGAGTCAACTAGAAAAAGAGAGACAAATTCGTCTGATTCTGAGTGTGGTTTTGACTTAGATGATTTGGCTCTTTTTGCTAAAAATTTCAAGAGAATTCTCAAATTTAAGAAAAATGGTAATTTTAAATATAAAAAGAAGTTTGAGAAAAATAAGTTTGAAAAGAAAAATGAAAAAGTTTTTAAAGATCCTCCTAAGAAAGAAAGTGAGAGGTGTTTTGAGTGCGACGGTAGGGGTCATAGAGCCTTTGAGTGTCCCACTCGTCTGAACAGATAGAAAGGGAAAGCTGTCCTAAATGCTACCTTTAGCGACGATAGTGAGGTCGAGTTGGTGGATTTTGGAGACGAGTCACCGCATGAGTGTAACTTCACTGCATTCATGGCTAGTCATGTGAGCACTTCTAGTTCTCCTCACGACGATGAGGATGATACTTCACAGGGACACCTCGACAGAGAGATCGATGTGAGTGAGGGGGAGGATGACACAAGTGAGAGCGAGAGTGATATTCAACGTGCCTACGCTGAGTTATATTCTGAGTCATTTAAAACTAAAAAGCGTAACAAATCGTTAGTTCTTAAGATCACTGGTTTAGAGGAGGATTTAAAAAAATCAAGAGAGAGAGAGAGTCTCCACCTGCACCACCCTGAGAGAGAGAGAGAGAGAGAGAGAGAGAGAGAGAGAGAGAGAGAGAGAGAGAGGGAGAGAGAGTCTGCCTGTGTTGTGAAAGAGAGCTTGTTTAGAGAGAGCGAGGGTTATTTTGAGAAAGAGAGAGGGGACTTGACTAAACAAGTGGCTAGTCTTACGAGTGAGCTTCATACCTCCGTGGAGACTCGGAAGAAACTTGAAGCCCTTGTTGCCCAGCTTACTCATGATCTTGAGAGTGCACGGGAAGTGAAGGTACAAATCGAGGACAGATTTGGAAAGATGGGAAAAATGCTCCTCGGCCCCGCTTTAGGTTTCGGTGATCGACAGGGAATTAGTTATGATGGTTCCTCCACGTCCCAAATTGCACTAGGACCAGTCCCTGAGTTTATTACTTCTCCTTATGGTCATTGCCAAAGTCCACGAAGGAGAGTTAGACCAAGAAAAGCAAACCAAGGTCCGCCTAAGACTGTGTTCTTTTGTACATATTGCAAAAGAAAAGGCCACTTGAGGGAGTTTTGCTATAGTTTGGGTCAGACACGATGTACTTCTACTCCATCTCGTCACACTGATGAGTTTTCCAGTCTGAGAGAGCATGTTGAGTTTTTAGGCGCCACATCACAGAGTTTAATGGAGGAATTCTGACGGATGTCTTTACCGTCAATGAATGCTTCGCACATTCCGGCTAAAACCAACAACAACAAGGATAAACAAAAGGTTACCACTTCTTGGGTGCCTAAGAAAGATAAGAAAGCCCTTATTGTTCATGTTTCTCTCAAAGCACATAATACCTCACAGTGGTATTTTGATAGTGGGTGCTCCAGACACATGATAGGTGATGTCTCATTTTTTACCTACCTAGAGGAGTATAAGGAAGGTAGAGTCACCTTTGGAGATGGGAGCAAGTCTAGCATTATAGGATGAGGTACTGTAGAGCTACCAGGATTTCCTAAGCTAGGTAATGTTTTGTATGTCAAAGTTTTGAAAGCAAACATTCTCAGCATTAGCTAGTTGTGCGACGCTTACTTTGCAGTAAAGTTTGATCGGGACGTGTGTAATGTCTACAATCAAGCCGGTACACTTTTAGTGTAAGGGGTGAAGACCGAGTACAATTGCTATGGGACTGCGCCCACTTCCTCACTTGTCTGCAACAGCGCCATAATCACTCCTATGGATTTTTGGCACCAACGTCTAGGTCACGTGAATGTGAGAGACTTGAATCAGTTAGCCAAAAAGGACCTAGTACGTGGCTTACCATCTCTTTGACAGTCAACTGCCACCGTTTTGGACCCTGTTAGTTGGGAAAGCAAATTGGAGCCTCCATAGGAAGTAGCATTCCATTACCACCTCCCGAGTACTTGAGCTGATTCACATGGATCTTATGGGTCCTACTCGTATTGAGAGTTTGGGTGGTAAGAGGTATATCCTCGTGATGGTAGACGATTTCTCCATACATTCTATTATAGGTTTTCTGAGAGAGAAATCCGATGCTGTTGAATATATAATGACCAAGGGCCGTGTCCTACAAAATCAACACGGAGTCTCGATTAATAGGATCCGTAATGATAACGGCACAAAATTTAAGGAAGAAAAAGTAGATCTGTACTGTGATAGCCTTGGGATCAAACATGAGTTTTCTGCTGTGAAGACTCCTCAGCAAAATGGGATAGTTGAGAGAAAGAATAGGATGATCCAGGAAATGGCTAGATCTATACTTCTAGGTCGTAATGTTTCTAGGAGATTTGGGCAGAGGCAGTCTCTACTGCATGCCACACAGTGAATAGGGTTTATCTGTGTCCACACACACTTCAGACGCCTTATGAATTGTGGATTGGCAAGAAACCCAACCTTGCATATTTTCGTATTTTTGGAAGTAAATGCTACATCCTTCGGGATAGAGAGAAATTAGGAAAGTTTGACTCCTGAAGTGATGAGGGAATATTGTTAGGATATTCATCGAATAGTAGAGCATACCGGGTTTTTAACCTGAAGAGCTCTAAGGTTATGGAATCAATAAGCGTCACCGTGCAAGATGACAAACCTCCAACGATTATTGATCCTAACCTTCAGTGTGAGGATGAGGACTTTTCTAGGAGTGACTTACTTGTCCCCCTACCACACTCTGTGGACCCTACTCCTGTGTTAGGGGACACTCCTGCTTGGGTTCGCAAGAGTCATGACCCTTCTGCCATTATTGGTGATCCCACTCTAGGGGTCAAGACTCGTGCTCAGCTAGAGAACGTTGTTAGCCACTTTTGCTACACGTCCAAAGTTGAGCCCAAGAATCATAAAGAAGCACTCAAGGATGAACACTGGATATCTGCTATGCAAGATGAGTTGCTTCAGTTTAAAAAGAACAATGTCTAGGAACTTGTCCCCCGACCTAGTGAGACTAATGTGATAGGTACCAGGTGGATATTTAAGAATAAAATGGATGAAAATGGTACCATAATCAGAAACAAGGCTAGGTTGGTCGCTCAAGGCTACACACAGATAGAGGGTGTAGACTTTGGGGAGACATTTGATCCTGTTGCGAGGCTTGAGTCCGTCCGCTTACTACTCGCCTTTGCATGTCATCTGCACTTTAAGTTATATCAGGTGGATGTTAAGAGTGCCTTTCTGAATGGAATTCTACAGGAGGAAGTTTATGTGGAATAACCAAAAGGGTTCGAAGACCCCAAGCACCCTGAGCATGTTTATTATCTGAGGAAAGCCTTGTATGGTTTGAAGCAAGCACCCCCTGCTTGGTACACAAGTCTTACTTCCTATCTCTTAGCCCGAGGCTTCAAGAGAGGGGGAGTTGATATGACGTTGTTCGTCAGGAGAGATGACGGTGCTATTTTGGTTGCCTAGGTCTGTGTGGATGACATAGTCTTTGGATCCACTTGCTCCCAACATTCTCATCACTTTGAGGAGGAGATGAAAAGTGAGTTTGAGATGAGCATGGTAGGTGAGCTTACCTTCTTCCTTGGTCTCCAGGCTCATCAGCTAGAGGATGGGATGTTCATCTCCCAATCCAAGTATGCTAAAGACCTAGTGAAGAAATTTGATTTAAACTCCACTAAGCATGCATGTACACCTATGAGTACTTTTATCAATCTTAGTAAGGACACTTTAGTCAAGGACATAGAGCAAACTTTGTATCGGAGTATGATAGGTAGTCTCCTCTACTTGACTGCCAGTCGTCCTGACATAGCCTTTAGTGATGGAGTCTGTGCGCGATATCAGGCATCCCCAAAAGAGTCACACTTACTCGCTCTAAAACGTATTATCAAATACGTGAGTGGGACTCTCTCATATGGTATTTAGTATTCCTTTGATACCAATAACCGTTTATCTGCCTATTCAGATGCTGATTGGGCGAGGGATGTAGATGGTTGTAGGAGCACCTCTGGTGGGTGTTTCTATTTTGGTTTCGCTCTTGTCTCCTGGATGAGAAAGAAGCAAAACTCCATCTCTTTGTCCACTTCGGAGGCTGAGACATCGCCAGAAGTAGTTGTTGTACGCAACTCTTGTGGATGAAGCAGATGCTGGAGGATTATGGGATTTCACAGGACACCATGACCATTTCTTGTGATAACACGAGCACGATACACATATCCCGCAATCCAGTCCAGCATTCACGCACAAAGCACATCAGGATACGGGAGCACTTTATACGTCAGTTAGTTAAAGAGAAAATTGTATCCCTGAGCTTCGTACCCACCGATCGTCAGTTAGCCGATATTTTCACGAAATCTTTAGATGCCCTTAGATTTGAGAGTCTTGGAAAGTCTTTGGGGATTTTCACAGTTGACTGAGGGGTTGGTCCATGTCTAGCATAGGTTGCATTGTCTTTTTCAGATCATCTAATGCCTATTGCTAGATTGTATCATATGTTTTGTTTTATCTTATTTTGCTTTTTATTTTTTTTGAAAAATCCAAAAAGATTTTCTTTTTCTAAAATTTTAGAAAAGCTCAAAAAGATTTTTTTTAATAAAATTTTGAAAAATCCAAAAAGATTTTTTATTTGCACCATTTATGGATGAGTATTTAAGATAGCCAAGTCACAATTTCATTCCATTTATCCATGTGACTGTTTGATAGAGATTTGATACGCTACATCATTTCAGCCATGTGCTTTACATTGTTTGGGGTCATTAAGATGTAATTAAGTGTTACTTCCTACATGTTTGACTCACTTTATCCTTTATTGCACACATGCACGAATTTGTTTGATTATTGTGCTTGTCTTATCACATGTTGGTTGGGTATTTTAACTTTAATCTCGTCCTTAAAACGAACCAAGCACGATAATTTTGATAAGGAAATTGTGCATGTAAAAAACCGTTTTGGTGAGACTGCGTGTTTAATTGAGAACGGGGAGGGGTTGCGAAAGATAATTATCTATCCTTTGCGCAAAAGCCACCGTTAAATTAGACCTAAAAAAATTGAGAAATTTTATTATCCGGGGTCCAAAGAGGTTTAAAAGAGACCGAAAAAATTTAAAGGCAATAAAAAGAAATTCATGCCAAATTATGAACCATTTAGGTTTTGCACCAATTCACCAATGTTTGAGAATTTAGTTTATACACCTCTAAAAGAAAATATATATGAGGGAGTTTGGTTGGTGATTTTAAAACGGGTTTGCACGTCCTTGAATTGCTTGAATATGCGCTACATAGTTTTGGACGTTATTGGTGTGGAGATCACTTTGACTTTCATTTGTTGATTTGTATAAGATGATGTCATCTAAATTCAACAAATTTTTACACCTAAGGATACTTTTGATGCCCATTCGTTAGGGGTACACATATGCATCGTGCAAATATGATTGATTGAGTTGATTTACCTATCGAATGCGTTCACGCCCATTTATTCCATTTCCATGACTTGGTTGTTTGAGTCTAAATCCATGGTGTATTTTTTTATCATTTTTTTTTCAAATGGTACTATTTTTTTATTTTTTGAAAAATCAAAAATAGTTTGCGAAGATTTTTTTTGAGCATCTCCTTGCAAGAGCACATTTGTCATTTGATTGATGCCTTGATTTGTATACCGTGACACCCCGATTTTTCTTGTTTGATTCATTCTTCTTATTTGTCTATTTGGGGACATCATAAAAAGGGGGAGAAAGAGTTATCATTATGGGGGAGTTTTGATTTAAGTTTTTGAGATTTGACAGAGTTCATCATAATTTGTTATCTATGTGTATCTCATTTCAAACTCGATATGTCACTTGGTATTTTTCTTTCTCTCATGTGTGTGAGTACTTCTTTGATGATCTCTGAATTGCACACCCTAATGAGAAAAGCATTGAGATTCCTGAAGTGTTGAAGAACAATCGATGAAGTCTTATTCATTTGTACCTTTTCAGTTTTGGGTTCATGGAAGGGTAGATTTGTATAGGAAATTTTATACTTGATAATTCAGATGTTTGTTTTCATGTTTGTACCGGCATAGACACAAGGGGAGATTTGTAAGGACATTTTGTCCAGTATTTATGTATATGTCATAAGCCGTTACATTGTTGAAGAAATTCAAGATCTCATCATCATCAATGGATCCGAATATCAAAGAATTCAAGGAAGGAATCAAAATTCTGGACAGTCGGACCGGTCCGCCTGTTTGGAAAATGAATCGGTACGGCCTCAGACCGATCCTCCCTCTAACCGGACCAATCCACCTTGATTTTGAACCAGTAGACCCTGGATCGAATGCGAACTGAAAATACCACTTTAAAAAATGAACCGGTCCGACCTCGGACCGATCCGCATCCTTACCGGACCGATCCTCCTGGGATAAATTCGAGAAGATCGTGCACAGATTTTTTAGGCCCAGTATTTTCTTTTATAAACCGACTTCGGGGATTTGTTTTCTAAGACTTACAAAGACGATTTTCAGAGTCCCAATACTGTAAGTCTTCATCTTAATGAGTTCACAAACTCATGTTTAATTCACACAACCTTGACATATCTGTGTGAATCATTTTGCAACCCAAGAACACAATTTTGTTTGTTCATACCCTTGTGGAGAAGACCGACCTTCTTCTTCATTGCTGCCCTCCTAGAAAGGGAAACTTCCAGCCGTCGACTATAAATCCGACGCCTGCGAGTAATTCTGTGTCACTGTATTTTCATTGTAATCCGAGAAATTGTATGTTACAATATTGTAATGAAAATAAATGATTTTTCCCCTTTGGGGGATTTTTCCTTAATCGTGTGTGTTTGATCATACTAGCATGTTTTACATCTTATTCAATCACAGCTAGTTGCATGTTTAGGGTTTAATTGGGTTAAACTAAGTTTAATTATATAATTTCTTAATTTGAATGCACGCGCACCTCTTTCACTAGTTCTCTTTTATTTGCACATATTAAGACTTTCCTCTTATTCATTTTTCCTATTAACTTTGAGGATCATAAATTATTTCTACTTTGATAGAGATTTTATTTAGTTACAATTAGTTTAAAACTTGATGTTTATCTTCCATCTCATTATGTGTTTTTATGTACTCTCCCCCTTCCAATTAACTTCATATTCATATGCTTTTATTTATGCTTTCACACAGTTTTGGTGGTTTTCTTAACATATTTATGCACCCTTGAAGGTATTTTTTTCAGAAAATATTTGGGTAGTTGTAAACTTCTTGAAGTGTTTGCTTTGGGGATTGATATTACTTTGTACAACTATGGTTGTACCTTTAAAATTGGTGTTGGACGCTTCCTTTTTTTTTTTATTTCCTTAGATTTTTAAATTTACTGGATGTTTATTTGGGACTATCTAGTTTAACAAGAGACAATACTATAATTTAAGATTTATAGAAATTTATTTATATGTTTTATTGGACGATGCAATAAATTGAAAGTTATGTCTACCTTTTTTTATTAGAATTGTGAAAGTACCTAATCCACTCTCTCTCTCTCTCTCTCTCTCTATATATATATATATATATATATATATATATATATATATATATATAGACACACACGCATACCTAATGTTACATTAACCTTCACAACTTACACTACTTCATGCATAAAATAAAAAATCTTGTAGAGTTGAATGCTTATACAATGAACTTTTATTTGTATAATTTTTTTTACGTAAAATAATTTGGGGAATTATAACTATTGTACAATCCTATATAAGTTTTCTCATAGAATAATGTCACGTACCTTACAGTTTCTACATTTTTCAGTCGCAAAGGCTCCATACCTACATTAAAATTCTCTAAAATATTCTTGAGTTATCTAGTGTTGTGTATTATGTTAGGGACTAGTGTAGGGTTTGCTAGAATTATCTGGAGTATGGTTGTATTATATGATAAAATCTAGAATAACAAGAAAGTATGTAGCCTTCTGAAATATTCCCATGAGGAGGTGGGAATCTTTTGGAGAATTGTTTTATATCGTTGGTGTATTTTGATATCCACCATCCATTAAGGAATAATTTGGCAAGTGTAAGAAGATACAAATGGTTTTAGACTCTTAGGCAATTTTTAGAGAGGCTTGGGGGTATATTGTTACTCACACTTTTCTTGAAGAATAAGTAGGATTTTGTAATATTGGCTATTATTGGGATTTACAGTCGCCAAAGTGAAAATAGGGATGCAACCTTTAATCGTGCCCATAGATTTTTAAGATGCAACCGTGGAGGTGATTACCGTGAACGCAGTAGTTATGGTCGTGACTACAATAATGCCCAAACCGTGCCTGGGTTGTGGCCTAGTCGCGGGGTCTATGGGTTTGAATGCTAATTTATACCTCTTAATGTTTTAAGACTCATTTTTCGTATCACCTTAATTTTAAATTGCCACCTTCAACCAAAAAAGGCACTAAAATCTCTAAAATTTTCTCCTTTTTAGCACAAATTGTCTTTTCACAATACCATATCTCACAGAAATTTTAGAACTATGTAGGATTTCAATTAACATAAAAAAAATTTAATCATCATAAAAAATGATAAGTAAAACACGAGTGATTAAGGATAAAAAAAATCAAGAAAACATGGGGCAAAATTTGATTGGATCAACGCCTGCAAGCAACAAAAGCATCCTCAGCTGCAACAAAAAATGTGGTTGCATAAGAAAACAACACACAAAATCTCTTCGTCTTCTCCCACTCCCTCAACATGTTAATCTCCATCATCTTTTGCCTTTCTTCCTCTAGAGATTCAAGATAACTCTTTTCGAAAATAACAACATTTTTATGCCATCTATTTTCCTTGTTTTGCATATTCATGACCAAATCAGTGACTGTAGCGACTTTCTTCTGTAATTCACTTGTGTTTCTTAACTTAAGATTCCTCTCCTCTTCAATTGCTTCCTTGTCTTTGATAAGTTTCTAAATCTCTGTCTTCCTTCTGTCAAGGACCCGACTGGACTCTGCCAAACTCTTCTCCATCAATTCAATCTTTCTCTCTTTCTCCCCAGGCTCCTTCACTAGGGACTATTTCTCGACATTGAGTTTGAAAAAATCCTTCTGAATATGAAGAAGATTGATATTTTCTTCAATCAATTTCCTTCCCAACCCTTTTGTCTCCTCCACTAGAGCTTAAAGCTCAGCCTTCACCCTCACGAAAAACTCCTTATTCTTGTTCTTAATAAAACCAATTTCAGGCTCTCTCTCTTTGTTAACCTCTGTTAATTTAGTCTCCAAACTCCCCAATCACTTGATAATCTCCATTTTCTCTCTTTAGAGTGAATTCATCTATTGGCGTATCTCAAAGGATTTATTCACAAGAATGGCATTGAGAGACTTGAGGGCTTCAAGCTTTTCTGAAGACTCATCCACGGGCCTGGAAGTTGTTTGTGTTTCGTTATTTGAGATCTGGGTAAGCTTTATTTTTAGCCTTAGCCATTGTTCAGATTGTATTTGCTATAAAAACAAACAGATTTTCTAAGGTTTTCAAACAAAATATATGGCTAAATGAAGCCTTTATAGTTCTTTTATCAAATTTCATATGGTAGAAGATAATTTTTTTATGCTGTAACCATGTCATTTACATGATGTTTTTAATGGATCTTCTATAATAATATTAATATATTGCCATAAAAAAATTAAATGAGATTTGTCGCGGACAATGAAATAAAGTTTCAAGAGTATCTTTAACTGTAATTCATGGCTATATTTTTAAGATGTCTTCTTTTAAAATTCAAGTCATGTTTGAACTCATCTTTTATGGAAAGCTTCCATCAACTCTTCTCCTTATGTATATATTTATTTTAATTTCACTTTATCATTTATTTAAAATCTAAAATGAGTTAGAAACCCTAGGTCTTAGGATTTCTTATGATAATACATTGTTAACGAAAATTAAACAACCACGCATGTTTATATATTGAAACTTTGTCCCTAATTAACAAGAGAGTTTAAATATATGGCTTGGGCTAATGAGTTAATTTTAGGGTTTGAGGGTTGATATTAAATTCTTGTCAATTGGGATACATGATGAATAATTTAAATACATTAAAGAATTAATTTAGTATAGAAATACATATGCTTAGTATAATTGGACCTTTAACACAAATAGTAGTACCTTGGTGATAAATACCATATTAAAGAGATCATTATGATGATTTATGCTATAACGTTTATTAATTATGAGACTTTATTATTAGTGACTAAGACGTGTCCATACTCTTGTTTGTGATATCATTTAAATGATCATGGTTGGGGTCACGGTTCAGAGTCGTGATAAAAAATAAATTTAGTATAAAAAGCAAACATCAATTTCTTGCCTCCTAATTTTTCTAGATGATTTGAAACTTACACACAATTATATGACAAAACTAACTAATCTATTAATAAAAAAAAATAATACGACACAAATTAACTAACTAGTAAGCCATCAAATTAATTATATTAAGTCAACACTAATAAATGTTAAATTTTTTATTGTGTTACTTCTAGAAAACATATGCAGAATTGTAAATAAATATAAGGGTTATTCTAATAGATACGACAAAAATAGGGTTGGCATACAAAGGTTAAGTAAATAATAATAAAATAATATTTCAAAACACAATCTTTTTATAATTCAAGTAAAATATCCTTCAAATTAGGGTTGTCATCAATAGGAGACTGGAACTCTGGAAGGTGTTTAATGTGTTTGCTTGAATAGTCAAACCCGTTGGTACATTCGTAACAACGGGCCAATTATTGCCATTTAAGCACTTTGAGAAGAATAGATTCTTCATGTTTTGAAAGGAAAAAAATAAAAGGCTTGTAGACCATACGATCTTATATCTTCATTTAAGATAAATCCACCATGAAAAGTTTTTAGGTAGGGTAAACTTTACAACCATTCGTCATGTCCTCCACCTCCACCCAGTATAATAGAAGACAATTTCTTTAAAATATAAGTAATCTAGTTCCAGGATTTGATGGATAATCCCATCATAGGTTAGAGCCGTGTACTTTGGATTTTATCTCTTTTTTTACCCACATAAGAAGTCATGTCAAAAATTAAAATTCCTCTATTTTTGTCAATAGATTTTCCTCGCATAGGTATGATACGAAATAAAAACTATTGACACAAAATTTTATAAACTCCTTCGTACGGAAATTAGGACATTTATCTAGGTGTGCAAGCCTTGAGGATATATCACCTATTTTTAAAAGTTGTACTGCTAGTGGATTTATATTGAGGTGTGCTTTACAACACTTACATAAGTAACCACAATTGAAGAGGCGACAATAGCCTCTTTTGATAACCATGCCTTAAAATAATTTGATACATCCATTGAACCATTTCTCTTTTGATTTAGTGAAATTTAGATCTCATACATTTTATATGTGTAAAATATAACGTGCGCGATACTGATTCAAATGGATTCGCAAATTTCCAAATCAGACTTATTTAATTGGATGTCTAAATTTTCTCAAACTGCACACCAAATTTATTCAGCCCCTAAACATGCATCCACATGTCAAATCAAATCAATAAATTAAACCATACGATGATTAAGCTGACAAACAGAGATTTCTGAAAAAAAACCTTTTGGGTAAAAACCTTTTTATTTCCACTATAATTTGTAAAAGACGGTTTACACGAATTATAATAAAAGTACAATTGACATACAAAATACCCACAGGTTTCGTTTTGTAGTCGTCAACCCAGGAACACCGTAGCACTCTCTATGACACGCAGTCGATCAACCCAGTACCTCTCGCAAGTGGCACCTATTCTCAGCCCAGTACCTTCCAAGGCACCTAGTGTGGCAACATAAACTCCCAGCAAATATGTTTTGGGTTCCACAAAACAACTCACACAAAAGTAATTGGGATTTGTGAATTGTAATACAAAAGCTTTGAACCCTTTAAATGGTTGGAGAATAAAACAAACACTCAAAAACTTATTATGTTAAAAATAGTGTTTCTCCACACCAAAAACAAGTAGTCTAACACCTAATATATAGTAGCATTTAAGGCGGTGACATGTCAAACTAAAATTCCTGTCATTCGAATGACATATGATGTTGTTTGAGCGAGACACATCTCATTCGAACGAGATACATTGCCATTTTAACAGCAATGGCACTGATACCAAAAAGTCTCCAGACTTTGAAAAAAGTTGGAAACCTCTAAAAGCAAAACTGTTTAGGGATAAGAAAACTTTTATATAAAAAATTTTTATAAGAATTTTTTTTGTAAAAAACATTTATAAAAAATGAATAAAATATCCCAACACTTTTAATATGAAATGTAAATGAAACTTAAACATATTTGTACCAAAATTTATCTGGTTGGGGATGAATGTTGAAGTCTTATTGAAATTCGGATCATCTTTTGTAGATGTTAGCTTCCTCAATTCTTCGACGACTTGTAGCGGTATACGACATAATTAATTGTTATGGACAATGTCGTTATAAATCTCCCCTGATGTCTATGCCGGTACAAAATAAAAATATCCGAATTATCAACGAAAATTGACCTATACAAATCTACCCTCCCAAAAACAAAAGTGGAAAGATAAAATGACTAGTCTTCAAACTTTTCTTCAACAATCAACTTTTCAAAACTTCAAACTTTTCTCATTAGGGTGTCCAATCCAAAAATCTTCAATTGTAGCTACACATATGAGACAAACCAAGTACCTCGTGACGTATCGAGTTTGAAATGATATAAAGCATAAACATGAAAATCTCCACGATACTTAAACTCCCCTATAAAATCATAATTCATTCTCCCCGTTTTTATTTGTCCAAAATAAACAAGGAAAAGAATAAATATATAAATCAAATCGGAGTGTCACGGTAAATAAAGGCAAACAAACTTTTTTTTTTTCAAATTTTTCATACAAAAAAGCAAAATGATGTTACATCAATCACACACTATAAATTTTCACTGAGACAACCAAATCATGGATTCAGAATGAATGGGTGTGAACAAATTCGATAGGAAAATCGAATAAATTATGACATGTGTGCACGATGCATAAGTGTGCTCCTAACGAATGAGCATCAAAATAGTCCTTAGATGTAAAATTATTGAATTTAGATGACATCGTCTTAATCATATCAACAAACCAAAGTATAAATGATTTCCACACCAATAACGTCCAAAATTATGTAATGCTTTTTCATGACTTTTACGGACATGTAAACCATTGAAAATTCAATCCAAACTGCCTCATTAAAAGATAATGCTCTTTATTTTTCTTATGAGGTGATGAAATTAAAACCTATCGACCCATTTTTGGCATATATTTTTTTTATTGCCTTTTAATTTTTTCGGGCTCTTTTAAACCTCATCGGACCCCGGACAATTTTCAATTCCTCACTTTTTAGGTCCATTATAAACAAAGGCTTTATCGCAAAGGAAAAATGAGATACCTTTCGCAGTGCTTTTTCATTTTTCGAAATAAAGCACACAAACTCACAAACGGTTTATATCATGCACAACGTTTTGTCAAGTTTTATCGCATTTGGTTCGTTGTATAGACACAATTGAGATGGAAACACTCAACCAACATGTGACAGACAAGCAAAAAAGTTAAACAAATCCATGCATCTTTGCAATAAAGGACAAATAAGTCAAACATGTAGGTAGCAACACTATATATCATCTCAAAGACTCCAAACTTTGTACACCACATGAATGAGACAACATATTGTCTCAAAAGACTAACAAATAGTCACATGGATATGGAATGAAACTGTGACTCGGTCATCCTAAGTGTCCTTTCATATACGGTGTAAACAAAATACAAAACTCTTTTTGGATTTTTCAAAAAATTTATCGGAACAAATGAAAATCTTTTTGTATTTTTCGAACCCTCTTTAGAATCAACCCAACAGTACCAAATAATATAACAATATGAACCAGAGAAGTGCAAATGGAAAAATTCTAGGGGTCACTCGAACGAAGCGCCATGTCGCTTGAACGAGAAGGGTTCTCGCGAGAAGATGCTTCGCGTGACATCAGATATCGTTCGAGCCAAAACTCATCTCGTTTGAACGAGAATTTTTTTTCACAGATTTCCCAAAATGTCATGTATTTTTGTCCAGTGATTTTTTTTTGGTAAAAATAGTTCCTGGAATGGCCAAACAAATCTAAAACAATGCTAAAAAAGTAGCAAAAATAAGAAAATAATGTAAAAGATGCTAGGAAAAAGTCTAAACCTCATCCATTAGGTGCAGGGGAGTTTTCTAAAGATGGTGACATCCAATGAAAAACTTCCATTAAATCATGTGAGGCCTAGAACAAAAACTTTACTTTCTCTCGAATATGTGCAGGCTCTCTATCATTATGTGCAAGAAAAGTATCATAGATGGGTGCATGTGTGCGAAAATGTGTAGAAGCAAAGCATGACACATTACCCAATTTAAAACAAAACTCCCTAAGGTGTCCTCTTTTTTTACAATGGGAGCAAACATAAATTGCTATAGGTACACCTCTCTCAAAATATCTCCTACGCGCTCTCCTAACAGGTACGGTATGCCTAGGTGGGTCGGGTGTAGAGTCATGTGGATCTAACACTAAAGTAGGAACCGACTCGGGTGCAATAAAAGAAGTGGATGCACCATCATTACTTATTCTTATACTCTCACCACTATCCAAAGTGGGATTGAGGACCATCTTTTGAACCTTCTTAGATGCATTCTCTAAAGGGACTTTGACCTCCCGGGCACGTTTGAGATCACTCTCGAGTTGGGATACATGTGTCATTAGACTAGACAACGTGTCGGTCATGTCACACTTTTCCTTCCTTAAACCTTCTTTCTCTCTCTCCATATCTAAAACCCGACGACCTAAATCCCTATTATACTTCATTGTTTTCAAGGTCTCGATGTATAAATCCCTAAAGGATTTTTGGAGCTCACTTTCATCTCCACTCTCAAAATCGCTCTCACCCCCACTAGAAACACTGGACTCATCACCGTCATTCTGGTGAACACTATCATCGTGGGACAAAGTGGGTGTGCTCACACGACTTGAAAACGCTACACACATCCCATTTGCTAAACCTTTAGCAGACTGATAACCCTCACTATCACTAAGAGTAGCAGGCAGGGCTACATTCTTTCCTTTTCTCCTTATCCTAGTAGGATACTCAAATGATCTATATCCTTTGTCTTTACACTCAAAACAAGTCATTTCATCTAATTCTTCCCCACTCTCTTCCACTTTATCACACTCTCTCTCTTTTCACTACCTCTTTGTCCTTTTCTTACTTTTTATTTTTCTCAAAAGAATGTTTATTGAAAAAAATATTTTTGTTCATTTTGAGAAACTTTTTAAAATTTTTTGCAAACAAGGCCACATCATCAATACTAAACTCTTCCTCAGAATCAGACTCATAAACTATCGCTATATTTTTATTCCTAACTTGAGTCACAATGCCTTTAGCCTTAATAGTTTTGGGAAACATGTTAATCTCATAAGTTTGTAGGTCTCCTATGAGCTCTTCTAACTTAAGTGAATTTAACTTTCCCAACGAATTCAAAATAGTGTCTTTAGGAATAAAATGTTTCGGGAGAGATCTCAACTTTTTTTAACGACACGTGTGTTATCAATTGGCTCACATAAATTAAAACTAGAGTTAACGATGTTCGACGAACATGCATAAAACTTATCGAAACATTTCAACTCAGACATGGTGGTAGTATAAAACTGGGTGGCCAAATTTTGTAACTTTGATTCTTTAATCGCGTTCATACCCTGATGTTCAATTGGAGGACATCCCATGCCTCTTTAGACGTGGTGCACGTCATAATTCAGCGAAGCTCTTCGGGGGTGACGGCTCCATAAATATCACTAAAACCACGTGAATTAAAATTAGATATTTTAAAATCATCTTGAGTCCAATCTGGCGCACGTATCAAAGAGGTGATATTATTAGCAGTGACAGTGGGAGAAGTCCACCCTATTTCACAAATCAACCAAACACGTTCATCAATGTCTTTTAAATGTGATTTCATATGTGCTTTCCAATAGGCATAATTGGACCCATAAAAAATAGGCATTCAATTATATAAGTGATCCATCGAAAAATTTGCGATTTTTCACAAAACAGATTTTTCAGAAAAAAAATCAATGTCACACAATTTTTGCCGAAAATAGGAATACGTGATAAATTAGCACAACCTTCTCTAATACCAATTTGTAAAATATAACGTGTGTGATACTGATTCAAATGGGTTCACAAATTTCCAAATCAGACTTATTTAATTGGATGCCTAAATTTGCTCAAACTAAACACCAATTTTATTCACCGCCTAAACATGCATGTATGTGTCAAATCAAATCAATAAATTAAACCATGCGATGATTAAGCTGACAAACGAAAATTTCAGAAAAAAAACCTTTTGGTTAAAAACCATTTTATTTCCACTATAATTTATAAAAGACGGTTTACACGAATTGTAATGAAAATATCATCTCAGGAACACCACAACGCTCTCTATGACATGCAGTCGATCAGCCCAGTACCTCCTGCAGGTGACACCTATTGTCAGCACAGTACCTTCCAAGGCACCTAGTGTAGCCTCATAAACTCCCAGCAAATATGTATTGGCTTGCACAAAACAACACACCAAAAAGTAATTGGGATTTATGAATTATAAAACAAAAGCATTGAACCCTTTAAATGGTTGGAGAAGAAAACAAACACTAAAAAACGTATTCTGTTAAAAAAAATGCTTCTCCACACCAAAAACAAGTAGTCTGACACCCAATATATAACAACATTTAACGCGGTGACGTGTCAACTAAAAATCTTATCGTTCGAACGACATACGATGTCGTTTGAGCGAGAAACATCTCGTTCGAACGAGATACGATGTCGTTTGAACGATAGTGGCAATGATCCCAAAAAGTCTTCAGACTTTAAAAAAATTTGGAAACCTCTAATAGCAAAACTGTTTACAGGATCAAAAAACTTTTATGTAAAAATCTTTTATAGAAAATGTTTTTATAAAAACCATTTATAAGAAAATCATAAAATATCCCAACACTTTTAATATGAAATGTAAATGAAACTTAAACATATTTTTACCAAAAATTATTTGGTTTGGCATGAATGTTGAACTCTTCTTGAAATTTGGATCGTCTTTTGTAGATGTTAGCTTCCTGAATTCTTCGACGACTTGTAGCATTATGCGATATAATTAAATGTGACAAACAATGTCCTTACAATATGTGTTCATGAAATTATAGAATTTATATGGCGATAAAGAGAATACGGATAATCAAACAAAAATAAGTTATATATGTAAGTACTTACTTTCTCTAATATGCAACTTCATCTTGCAATTCTAAGGCATAACGAGTTTCTTGCCCGTATTTCAGATTTGTGAGTCTCACTTATTTAGGGTTCTTAAAAGTAAAATTATCCACAAACTCGCCAGGTACCTTGACCACTCTCTCTCTAGGAGGATTTATGTTCCTAAGCCCTTTTTCTTAGATATATTTTCGAGCATATAATGATGAATCTTCTGTCATTTATTCTTCTGCAATTGACCCTCTAATATACAGTGTATTCAAAATATAATATTTGAAGGTTTTCATCAAGTGTGCGAAAGGATACATCTAGCAATACCTGACGGGTCTACACGAAAAAACTCATTATATATATATGCAAGAAGGTGGGAGTTGATGTCAAAGAATGTCGAAGAAAAATATTTTTCTAATACACAAATCGCCTCTACTAAAGTTTCTTTCACAAATTTAATGTGTTTTTGGTTTACCACTTTTACACAAAGTAAGGTGAAGAAAAAATTAATCTTCATAATTGCCTTGAAGAGATCTTCGTTCTCATAAAAGCAATTCCTAAACAACATAGGGATTAATTTAATGATGACATGTCACTCGTGAGACTTGCACCGTTTCAAGTCATTTGTTTGGTGACTTAAAACTCCGCACAAATTACCCTAATAACTAGTCGGACTCTTTAAATTGAACAACATATCTAGGGATTTTTTTTCTCGCTAGTAAGCAAAGTGAAAGCACTCGCAAGGATAGAATTTTTTCATATTATAAGATCAGTTCTTAAGCACAATTTTACTTATTTATTTTCATCCCCTTTAGATCTCAAAACTTCTTATCTTGATACTTTGAATGAGATCAACCCAGAAATGTTCCTATCAGATATTCTATAAAATTATTCTTCGTGTTCATCATATCAATTACACGCCTTATATGATTCTCTTTCCAATATGACAAGTCAAATAAGATTGACCGAGTAGACCATGCTTTAAATTTACTAAGATCTTTCATATCCTCCCTAACTTTAATTTTTTGGACTGCAAACTGATGGTGTTTTTCTTCAAACTTATTCCCCGAAGTAGTGACCTTCACCTTTTCATCGATTTAATAGCCAAAAATCTGAACATGTTCCATTTTACACTCATGAACAACAGGTAAAAAGTTAGATTTTTCATTCCTAAAGGGGTGAATTCTCCTCATTGGTTGATGGGTATTTGAATATTTTAGGTAACTTTGTCTTTCAACCTCAAAATCTCAAAACTTGATGCCCCCTTTGGGAAAAAAAATCTTTTGATGGTTCTTCTGATAAGTTTTCATATATTCACTTACTCAATAAATTACACCACCCTTAGAACTAGGCGGTAATGTAAAACTCTTACAAAGTTGATCCCACGGGTAAGCCTTTATGGAAGGATCAACGTTCTTCCAATTTTATGTGCCCCGATGCCCACAGTCATCTTTTCGAGAGATAAAAAATGGGCTTTAAAAGTATGGAAGTTGTGTTTTTTATCGGTTGGATTCCTAAAATTGGAGAACCCAATGGGATTATTAACATCTGGTTGGTATTCCTTGGGAGTGGGATGTAGTGATGTTGAATTTACAAGGGTTTGTTGAGTTTGATGACTCGGACACAATATAACTAATTAACGAAGAATGAATGATTGTTATGTTTATGAATATATATGTGTATATATACACATATATGTATATAGACTTTCAGAGACTTTTTAATACATGTTCAACATTTCCAAGTTCCATCCAATTGGTATTTTTTTAAAGAAATTATTAAAATATGCACGTGACCAATTGGGCAGAAGCGTATCAATGATTGAAATATAAATGTCCATGACAAAAACTCAAAATGCTTTCTTCTTCGACTTATTTGCAAGCTCACATTTAATGTGCATATATTACAAGATGTCACAATCTGGGTTTATGCTCTCTTTATGAAATTTTATCCACAATGGAAAAATAATTTTTTCTATGTTTCTATTAAGGCCCCTAATGTCAATGCCATGTCGGGATTATGAAAGTGAAATATATTATCTCCATTGCCTCATCCCAGCAATCTACAAAGGAAAACAAAATACAATCGAATAGGTTCCTTACGAGAGATAAACTCTATGATTTTCCAGGTAATTAAACCATTAAATTTTTCTATTACCATACTTGTAACTAGGAGTTACCTCTATATGGAGCATACTAATAAAAGATATTTAATGTGATCCAATTGCAACCCTTGTACTCTTATTAAAACTAGTTATTACCGTCACTCATTTTTTCGAGAAAATATATAAAAGGAAGGTGTGAATATGTGTCTTATAGGTAATATCTCTAATTAATTCTAAACTAATTATCATTTCCAACTGATCAATCGTGTAATTTAAGATTATTTTAGTTAGATTAATCCTAAAATTACTATGTGTACAACAAATGTGTTATTGCTTCCACCAATTTTGTTAACCTAAATTTTAACCATGTTAGGAATTGGTGAACACGACCACAACAATTAACTAAAACGATATTTTCATTTTGCACAATATCAACTAATGCAATTTATATTCATTGTAACTAAATTAGTCCTAAAATTACTATGTGTCCAGCAATTATGAAAGCCCTTCTACCAATTTGTGTTCACCCAAACAATAATCACTCAAGGAAGAGGCGAACATGGCAACAACATTTAACCAATAAGTTATATGCATTAATATTCATCCGCACAATATCAACGAGTTCAATATATATCCATTTTAATAAAATTAATAGTGAAATTACTATGTATCAACCAAATATGCAAGTCCTTCCACCAATTTGTATTCACCCAAACAACCACTTAAGGAAGTATTTCACATGACCCGAGTAGTTAACCAAGAAGTTATAACTATATATAAGACTATGTTAAATAAAAAACATTATAAGTAAAATTAATTGAATAAAGAAAGCATTATAATGAGTTGAGCTTCAATAATTATTCTCCAATTTCATGTGCATGTAGAGCAAGAAGAAAACATGTTAGAATATTATTAAATCTAAAATATTAATATTTTACACAATTCTCAACATGTACTTTTTATATCTCATGTTACTCAAAACTTTCGTTTAGGTAGAAAATTTTCATTATATATATATGTACATGTTATATGTGTGAGCATATGTGTATATATACATACGTGCGGGTGCGATTATATGTGGATATGTGTATGAGTGTCTGTACATATGTATATATGTGTGAAATTGTGTGTATATATATAATTTTATCATGAATCATTTCCTTTTTAATTTTAATTTGTGTTAGTGTAAGTGTGTCCATATATATGTGTGTGTGATTGTGTTAGAGTAGCTATATATACGTGTGCACGTATGTGTATATATATGTGTTCGTGTGAGTATATCTGCATGAGTGTGTGTATATATGTATGAAATTTTATGTATATATATATGTGCGATTGTGTAAAAGTGTATATATATATATATATATATGTGTGTGTGTGTGTGTGTGCAATTTTGTACGTGTGCACGTATGAGTATATGGGACTTCATGGGTGTATAGGAATTCATTTATTTATATATTCATTTTATCACGAATAATCTCCCTTTTAGTTTTAGTATTGATTTATGCGAGTGTAAGTGTGTGTTTATATATGTGCGATTGTTTTAAAGTACATATATATACATGTATGTGTTATATGTGTATATGTATGTGAGCGTGTGAGCATATGTGTATATGCATGTATATAAGTGTGTGTAAAAACGTATAGATGTGTGATATTGTGTATATATATGTGTGTGGATGTGTGTATATATATATATGTATGTATGTGTGTGTGTGTGTGTGTGTGTGTGTGTGTATTCCCAATCTTCTAATTCCGTCAAAAAATCTAACATAACTCATCAAGGATATGATTATTTAACAAAATTACTATTCCAATTCGTATAAAATATCCAATCATGTGAAACTATGCTACCGTATCAAATTACACTAACAACGGGCGATTAGACCTTATACCAATCACATATACACTTATAGATTTAAATATTCTTAGTTTGGAATAAATAAAAAACGGATGCACAAAATGTACAGAACATTATACATAGTTTCATATTTATATAACACCATATCCAATTTCAAATTTATACCCAATTTCAATTTGAACTTCAGATTTACACAACATTATACCCATTTCTACGTGCTTATAGGCAAGACACCTCACTTGCTTATAGGTAGACTACGCTTAGTTAGAGAAGGTTTGGCCAAAATACTACCCGACAAATTTATATAGGGCAAAACTGTCCTTTCCACTTTGAGGGTTTTCCTATATAAGGAAACCGTTACCTCATTTGTAGAGGACCTCAATTTCAGTGAGGTAACCATTATGAAACATCACTACCAATACATGCTCTCATACATTCCTTTAAATAACCTTTCTCCACCTTCAACCATGCTTCACCACTATCATCCATGCATTAAAAGTCATCCAATAAATTTCTCAAAACATAATTAAAAAATGTTTGAAGGTCCAAAATCTTTTATGTTTTTTTGCACTCATATATATTTTAAGAACTATATATTTATTAAAACCCTTTTTAATATATATATATAATTCTACTTTAATAAACTCAGAAATCCCAAAAAAAGGTTTTAGACAATAATTCTCAATTTAGAGTGTTCTCATATTTTTCTACACTTTCACTATTCTTCATAAATCAAAAGATACACCCTAGACTTGAATTATTGGTTAGGCCCCAACCTTTATTTTCTTGTGAATAATGTGGATTTTGATGCCAATTTTGGCTACATAGATTTCCCAAAGTCTATTTGGGATTCTAGTCCTTTTTTACCCATTTTATTTAGTTTATATTCATATATTAGTATTTTATTCATGTAGCAAGTTTTTTTTTTATAGTTTTCTTACATTTATTCTCTTTAGAGGTCTCATGCTTCTCAAATATTTATTTTGGGATACCATTATCAGATAATATTAATCGTTTGTAGTTAGCGGTGATGATTGACTCTTATCATTTATTTACAATTATTTTAGATTATTTATATTGTACTCCATGTTGATTATCTATATTCATTACTTCATCTTTCTTGATAATAATGATATATAGTTGATGTAACAACCTGTATAGATTTAACAAATAGACTTGGTCAATCTAATTATTTATAAATATAGGGTGTTATGCTCAAAAAGGTCAGATTCTATGAGCTTGAGGTCCTCAAGAGACCTCCTCTCAGTGAAATGCGATTGAACAATGGCTAGAGATACATGCCTTAGAGTTTATATATTATTCCTAAAATCCTCACATATTTGCCACAAAACCCTCTCAATCCACTCATTCGAACTCATAAAAGGTGGGGAGAATACACTACACCAAAATGGGTAAATTGACACCCTTCCAGCAACTAGCATTGTCACAGTCATTGACCATGACAAAAAATACGCATTTTGTGTCATGGTCATTGACTGTGACAAGCCCGTGACAAAGACTTGTCACGATCAATGACCGTGACAAGGCCATGACAAATGTACATGTCACGGACTTGTCACGGTCAGTGACCGTGACAATTCTTATAATATTGTCACAGTGAAGTACCGTGACACGTCCGTGACAAATTTTCCTGAAAAAAACCCTTTCCCTTCCTTTTTTTCCCCCACCGATTTCTTCCCTCCTTTATTCTCTCTCTCTCTCTACGCTGCTCTCTCTCTCTCTCTCTCTCTCTCTCTCTCTCTCTCTCTCTCTCTCTCTCTCTCTCTCTTTCTCTCTCTCTTCCATTTATATATATATATGTGTGTGTGTGTATATATATGTGCGTGTGTGTGTGTGTATGTGTATGGTGGGGGTAGGGGGTGGGGCTGTGTTTGTGTGTGTGGTGGGGGAAGGGTGTGTGCGTGTGTGTGGTGGGGGGTGGGGTTGTTTGTGTGTGTGTGTTGTGGGGGAAGGGGGTAGGGCAGGGGGTAGGGGTGTGTGTGTGGGTGGTGGGGTAGGGGTGTGTGTGTGTGTGTATATACGCATTTGTGTATATGTGTGTGTAGTGTGCGTGTATGTGAGTGTTTGTGCATAGTGTCCCTTGTAAACGAATTGATTGAATATTAATTTTTTTAGTAAATTAATATATGATTGCCCCTCATTATATATTAGTAAATAAATATATGATTAATTATGAACGTAGGATTGCCCCTCATTGTAAATTAGTAAATTAATAATTGTATGCATTAATTGTTAGTTTAATTGATAAAAATAATTAATTGAGTAGATGAATTAGAAGGAGTATGGGATACACATTTTTTGTTGACGTTGTTGTTTGATTATAGTGGATCGATATTGGGCTGGTTAATTTTAAAAGTGGCATAACCACTGGATTATTGTCCATATGGGGGTGGGATTTTTCAAATTTTTTTTTTAAATTACTTTGTATATCGAACAATATATATATATGGTATGATAATTAAATTAAAATACTTGAAATTACATATAGTGCGCATTGATACTGGCCTTCTAGTTCTTATGCGTACGCATTCAATAGCCCTTAGACCCATTCGAGAGTCATTACCCCTGTAATGAGATCTCTCGAATTGTCCCGTTTGGACAGTTTGTGACTGCATAATTTTTGTATAATATTCTTAGTGGCTTAAAGTTGTTACTTTTGGAGGAAGTTCTACAGCCGTATATATCTTAATGTTCTCTGGGTACATAATAGATTGACAAGTGTGACTGTTATTTCAATTGAGCAATTGAAATAATACTCACACTTGCCAATCTACGTCATGTACTTAGAGAACTACGAGGATATGCTGCCGAATTTTTCTCAAATCATAATAATGTGCATTAGCTGTTAAATATATTATAGAAAAATGCGGTCTTGAATGGGATAGGACCACTCACCCTTTAGAGGAGATGGAGGAAATAGAAATTTCTATTATAAAATGAATTTGAATTTGAAATTTAAAAATTGAATATAAATAAGACATAATTAAATGAAACATACTATAACTATAAGTTTTGTTTACCTTTAATAGGTGATTAGTTGGGGTAGCTGTGATGGGATATCCGAAATACAAAGAGTGGATGGGTGAGACAAATAGAATGGGGGATGTGTTTCACAGAGGTGCTAACGAATTTGTGAAATACACAAAGAGATGTCATAATGATGAAGAGTTTTCGTGTACGTGTGCTAGGTATAAGAATGGTAAGGTGTTTGAGTGGAAATCAGTTGAACTACATTTGTTAAGATTGGGTATGCAAGATAGTTATCGATTTTGGAGTTTTCACGGTGAATTAAAAGTTGCTTTTATCCCTGACCAACATTCACAACAACCATCAACAAGTAGGATAGATGTAGAAGGGGACGATGTAGATCATAATATGTTAAAGGATTTAGTTGATGATGCGTACAGAGTTTATGAAGCAGAGGAGAATGAGGAACTGATGATGTATAAGGTTCAAATGCTCATGAAGATATCACAATAAAACTTGGCGATGACTACCAAAGTTTAAAATTTAAGGCGACCCAACCGTTATACTCTGGCTGTGAGAAAGATAAAAAAACTTTACATGCCATGGTTCGTCTTTACAGTTTGAAGACACAATACGATTTGTCTGGTAATAGCATGACAGGAACTCTGAAATGGGTGAATGGCTTATTACCCAAGGAGAATACACTTCCAAATAGCTATCTTGTTATGAAGAACAGTTTGAAAGGTTTGGGAATGAAGTATAAATCGATTCATGCTTGTGTGTATGACTGCATACTATACCAAAAGGAGTATGAAAATATCGATTGCTGTCCGGTATGCGATGAATCTAGATATGTCCAATCTACTAGTAAGGAAGGCACAAGCTCAAAAGTTCCTCAAAAAGTATTAAAATATTTTCCATTGGGCCTAGATTAAAGAGATTTTTCACAGTAACATGGAAAGCGGAGGCAATGACTTGGAATGCTAGGGCAGAAGTAGGGGGTAATATCATGTGTCATCCTATTGATTATACAACCTGGAGGAGGATGAATTATGATTATCCCAATTTTTCTCGAGAATAACGCAACATTCGTTTGGTTATATCAAGGTTCTAAAAAACGCGGGGCGTGATCGAGGCGTGGAGGCCAAGCCTTAAGCCTTTGAAGCCTAGGCGGGCCTTGGCGTAAAAAGGCGTCAAAAGGCGTTTAGGCCTTCTTAATATATTATAATATTTTTTAACCATAACAAGGCTATTAAAAAACTAAAATTGTACATATCATAAAAATATGTCTGAATATTTACAAATTAAAGTACTATTTGATTATTTTGGATGAGATAATGGTCTGGTTTGTAAAAAAATTCTTTAAAAGACGATATTATTTCACTAAAGCATTGTTATTTTTAGAAAAAAAATGCGCCTTAAGGGTTTTGCCAAGAATGAGGCGTGAAAAACTTAAGGCGAGGCGTTTCTCCCAAGCCTCAAGCCTAGGCGTGCCTATGCGGGTTTTTTAGAACAGTGGGTTATATCAACAGATGGTTTCAATCCATTAGTAAATCTAAGAACCAATCAGAGTGTATGGCCAGTGATCCTAGCCCCACTCAACCTCCCTCCTTCACAGTGTATGAGACCTGGATTTTTAATGATGGCTTTGTTGATACCTGGGCCAAAGGCACCAAGTGATGACATTGAAATCTACCTGTCTCCTTTGGTAGAAGAATTAAATGAGTTGTGGGAAGAGGGTGTGCAATCATGTGACTCTTTTAAAAAAAAAGATTTTACGCTGAAAGCTATGTTGAGGTGGAAAATTCATGATTTTCCAACTTATGGGACATTATCCGGTTGTGTAGTACATGGTTATTTGGGGTGTCCTATTTGTAGAGAGGAGACTGAATCTCTTCATCTATCATTTAGATAAAAAAAATATATACCATTGCCGCAGGAGTTTTTTTACCCCCGGCTCATAGTTTCAGATTTGAGAAAGGTTCCAATTTTTTATTGGGCGAGGTTGAACATAGGCTACCACCGAGATAACTATCGGGTTCAGAAATTGAAAGTAAATCTTCTGAATGTGGCCCTAATATGCCACGGAAGACTCCCAAATTTAAGAATTTCAAGCATAAGAATACCCCAACTGGGAATGAAACTGAGATAAGAAATGCATGGTCTAGGAGGTCAATTTTATTTATTTTGCTTTATAGGAAGAATAATCCGGTGCGCCATGTATTGGATGTGATGCATGCAGAGAAGAACTTCGCTGAACATATTGTGGGCACTTACCTTGGGGAGAGTCATTCGAAGGATGGAGAAGATGCACGAAAAGGCCTTAAATCGTTCAAACTTAAGCCACAACTATGGTTAAAAGAAGATAATTGTAATACCCCGTACTTTTGACTATATTTATTTTTGGGATTAATTAATTAAATGCGTATTAATTGATAATTAATCCGGGTTATAAATACTAATGAGATGCGAATTGGTATTTGATTATGTGCATATATGATTATATATGTATTTGGTATTATAAAATTTGTCGTGAGATTTATATACGGCATTTTAGAAATTTTGTTGAGACGCGTGGGACCGCCGCGTCACGGTATAATATTTTGATAATAAAAGTGAATTTAAAATATATAATCCGTATGATCATTTTGAGTGCGCCAACGCGTCCGGAAGGGTCGAGGTAGTCAGAAAACACTACCCGGGGGTGTAGTTTGGGTCCCGGGGTATTTTTAGGCCATACCGGCAACTTAAAGGGTATTTTGGTAATTTTACATTTTTTAGGAATTAAAAGTGACGAAAATTAGAGATGTAAATCTGATGTGGATTTAACCCATTAAGCCCATTAACCAAACCATATTAACCTAGAAAGCTACGTAGGTTATCATTTAGGTTTTCTAAGTTCCCAAATCAAAACCCTAGCCACCTTAAGCCACCATTGGAGAAGGAGCTTGGAGAAGGAGAGAAAGAGAGAAAATTCTGCAGAGATTCATCACCAAATCAACACCAAATCCGGAAACAAACAAGGCAAGTGGTTTAATTATGTTTAACTTCAGTAAATGTTCTTTCCATGTTAGAAAATTGAAGATTTATTATTGTTATTGGAAGATGAATGAAAACCCATGATTAATTGGACTTAGGTTCTGAAGATTGAGGATAAATTGCATGTAGAATAGTTTGGAGACGATTAATCTGATGTTAATACATGATTGGGTGAAAGAAAAACGAATTAAATTATGGGATTTGATGATGATATGTAGTTAGGGTTCATGTTCTTGAGATATTTGGAAAAAGTGTAGAAAGTTGTAAATTTAATTGATGTTAAGATGGATTGATCACTTAAAAACATGTTAGGATGTGACTATATATGTTTAGTATTGATTATAGACCTTTAAACGTTTGTTGGGACTTAGTTTAGAAGATTTGAGGTGTTAAAATGGATGAAAAACGATTTGGGGAAAAATCTGGGCCGAAGCTGGTAGCTTGTTAGAAGTAGCCCCCAAGTCGTTCGAACAGACTCGTTCGAACGATCTTCTAACGAGTTGACCAGTCGCTGCTAACGAGAATGGATTTTGTTCGATATCTCGTTCGAACGAGATATCGTTAGAAGGTACAGTTCGTTCGAACGAACTGGAACCTCATTCGAACAGCCTCGTTCGAACGATACTTCTAACGAGTTGGCAGAGGAATCTCGTTCGAACAGTCTCGTTCGAACGAGACTTCTAACGAGTTGACAGTTTGGTCCTTTTTGGACTGTTTTGACTTTTGGAGTTCCATAAACTTGTTCGAGGTTATAGATATCATTCCGTAGATGTAGTAATGATAGAATTGGGACATTTGGGTATTTATGAGAAGGAATTTACATACGAGAGTGTATTACATGGACGGTTTGGGTTGAGACGTGAGTGTCTACTACGACGTGAGATAATTATGGCGCGTACAATTACAAACCGAAACAGTATGAATTGTGATAATTATAAGTTAGTATGAGAATGTGTACTACGATTAAAATACGGTATTACTAAGACGTGTGTTTACTTAGTATTGGTATATGATTGTGTGTATGACATACCTACCATACTTGCTATCACGGGAGGTTGCGTTCGCTTAGGACCCTCTAATCCTTGTGTGCCTACGGGGGGGATATAGACTGGTACCTCGATGAACATAGGTCATAGAAAGACTTATTGGGATATTAATAAGTCCGCTGACCGTGGGAGCGTAGGTATGTGCGCGACCCACGTGATGGTGACTGTGTTCGCCTCCACTATTTGTGATTTGTGTTATCTGAACTATTTCTGAGAGATTCGGAATATGTGATCCTTATGTACATGATGTACCGGGATGGATAGCAGAGTATGTGTGCACCGCAGCTTAGTTCTCGGGGTGCTTGTATTGTATATTTACGATGTGATTAATATACATTTAATTAATGAGAATCATCATGTTAATGTTGTAAATATATTACGGTATTATTTCGAGAAATATAACGAGTAACTGATAGTTATATATATTGCATATTGAGTATCTGAGTTTACGTTAAACCCCTATTTAATTACGAGCGCTATTATGTTAATGGAACCGAGTATTATGGGTAAGACCTTTGGCAGTCTAGCTAGATATGTTGTCACTTAGCTAGTGGTATGGGTAGTTATAGATGGGTACTTACGTTAGGAGTGCACAGTTAGACGAGAGGTGAGAATATAATGTGAGTGCACGTCCTAACATGTACTTTGCATTTAATGTTTTAAATGTTTTTAAAGCACTTGCAGGTTTTTAAAATATAACTCCACATTCGGGCTCTGACCCGTTTGCTTTTCAAATCTTTTTCTTGTAAAACCATTTTAGGTGCCCAGCCACAAGGACACCAGGCATAGGATACTCATTCAGGTGACGAGCTGTAGCTGCTTGTGGAAGCTACAGGGATTTGCATGTAGACGCTTCCATCTTTTGGATTCCAGTGTCACTATCTATCTGTTGTAGGGCATGTTGCCCATTTCTATTTAGAGACATCTTTTACATTTCAGTTTTCAGACTTTAGCATGTATTATTTCAGTTTCGGTTATTTATTTCAGTATGGGATTGTAGTGAGGAGTTTTCCTCCAGACTTTATTTACTCTATTGTGATGGTTATTCGTTTTACTTCAGTATGGTGAATGGTGTTATTTATTTCTTCATTACACTTGTTGCATGTTAATCAGACTTAAATTAAAATTTGGCAACTTACTTTTTAAATACTAGGTGGTTAGTAATAATAAAATGTTTTCGACAGTGATGCTATTAACTGAGCCAACTTGGCATTTTGAATTAATTTAATAAAGGAGTAGCTACCCGGTATTTAATTAGTCGGGGTGTCACAGGTGGTATCAGAGCATCAGGTTCTAGTGTCCTTTAGGATCTGTACGGCTATTATGTTTCCGCTACGTTTCTTTGATATAGAGCCCTATATTTTAGGACTGTTGTACTCTTTTTGTATATGCTTTGTTCTTCAGCTATATTAAGTTTATAACCGTGAACTAATAAACTTTGTTCTTATTTCAGATGCCTCCACGACGTGCACGACGAGTTCCCAGGGATGCAACGCCCGAACCCCAGCCCGCTCCAGTTCAGGGCATGATGAACGCCGCTGAGGTTGCTGCAATAGTAGCCCAAGCGGTAAATGCCGCGATTGCCGTGATTCAGCAGGCACCACCTCAGGCGCCGGTTGCCGCGCCAGCACAGGTTAATGCATTCCCGTCTGCTTGGGAGCGTGTACGAGACGCTTTTTAGAAAGCGCATCCGCCAGAGTTTGCAGGTAGCTCAGATGTGGTGGTCGCGAGCCAATGGAGGAAGGACATGCAGAGGCATTTGAGGATGCATGAGTGCACTGATGTTCAGAAACAGGTGCTAGCTACTTTCAAGCTAGTAGGATCTGCACTACAGTGGTGGGAGTCTATTACCACCGCGGAGGAGAGGGATACCCTCACGATTCAGGAGTTCTGGGTGCGGTTTGACCGCAAGTACTTTCCGTCCGCAGTTCATACAGAGATGAGGAGGAAGCTGATGAGTTTGAAGCAGGAGGGCAAGAGTGTGGCCGAGTATGAGGCCGAGTTCACTAACCTGTTGAATATCGTTCCATACGAGATTCCAACAGAGAAGAAGAAGATTGAGAAGTTCACCGACGGGTTGAATTGGAGGATCCGTCAGCATCTGCTAGGGAATCTATCGTTGGCTACTTATTCTGATGTGGTTAACGCAGCATTGTTACACTGCCAGGACCACCATTTTTATATGGCCAAGGGCAAGCGGTCGGGGGAGTCTAGCCATCAAGGCAGAACTGGAGGACATGGTGCCAGCGGGGCACAATCTGGTCAGGGGCAGAGACAGAATGAGCAGGGTACCCAACAGGGGGATAATAAGAGGTTCCGATCAGGGAACTACAGGCAGGGACAGGGAGGTTTCCGTCAGGGCCATCAGGGTCCAAATGGCCATCAGGGCCAACAGGGACAGAATGGGCAGCAGTTTCATCAGGGCCAGCAGGGCCAAGGGAGGAATGGTAACGGCCACCAGGGCCGGGGACAGCAGGGGCAGAGGGGAGGGAACTTCCCAGGGAAGTGCTTTGTTTGTGGCAAGACTGGCCATAAGAAGCAGGATTGTCCTGATAGGGGCAGGGCCCCACAGCAGCAGCAGCAGGGTGCTCGCCAGGAGCCACAGAGGCCCATGTTTCCCGCAGCTCTTCCCGCACCGCCGCAGATGGCAGCATTGCCACCCATTCTAGCAGTCCCAGCTCAGCAGGGACAGCTACAGTATGGACGTGTCTACAACGTCCACCAGGCTGCAGTTCCACAGGCACCGCCCGCGATCGAGGGTACGTTTTCTATCCATGGAACTATGGGTCGGGTATTATTTGATACGGGTGCTACACACTGTTTTATAGCTACACACTTCGCGAAAGCTTTAGGATTGTTAGCTACGGCAGAGAGCACAGTGACGTGTGTCGACTCACCATTGGGGAGTGGGTCACTTATTTTCTTTATATGCCGGGGAGTGGGGGTAGAGATTGGTGGTTTGGTATTACCTGCGGACATGTTAGTATTAGACATGCACGTTCACGATGTGATCATCGGTATGGATTGGCTCGTAGCATATAGGGCCATGATTGATTGCTTCAGCGGGAGCATTGTTTTTGCCATTCCGGGGCAAGAGATGTTTATAGTGGCGATGCCTCGCCCAGAGGGAGGATCGACCGCTCATCTGTATTACATAGAGGAGGATACCTCTAAGGAGGTTGTGATTCCTTTAGATTCGATCCCGGTTGTCAGGGAGTATTCAGATGTGTTTCAGGAGATACCAGACTTACCACCCAGTCGAGAGATAGACTTTGTCATAGATTTACTACCGGGTATGAGACCTATAGCACGTGCACCGTACCGTATGGCTCCAGTTGAGATGCGAGAGTTACGGGATCAGATAGAGCAGCTGTTAGGTCAGGGCTTTATTCGTAGGAGTACCTCACCTTGGGGCGCTCCAGTTTTGTTTGTGAAGAAGAGGGACGGTTCACTGAGATTGTGTGTGGACTACCGAGAGTTGAATAAAGTCACGATACGGAATAAGTATCCGTTGCCTTGAATCGATGACTTATTCGACCAGTTGAGAGGAGCTTCTTTCTTCTCGAAGATTGACTTGAGGTCGGGATACCATCAGTTGCGTATCAGGGAGGAGGATGTCTCGAAGACCGCGTTCTTGTCAAGATATGGTTCTTACGAGTTTCGGGTTATGCCTTTCGGCTTGACCAACGCTCCAGCAGTGTTTATGGAATTGATGAACAGAGTGTTCAGGGATTTCCTAGACCAGTTTGTCATTGTCTTCATTGATGATATTCTGGTTTACTCTCAGACAGAGGAGGAGCACGCCGAGCATTTGAGGAAAGTTTTGCAGACACTTCGTCAGAACGAGTTGTATGCAAAATATGAGAAGTGCGGGTTTTGGCTGAAGGAAGTCCAGTTCTTGGGTCACATTATTTCCGACCGGGGAATATCGGTTGATCCGGGGAAAGTATCAGCGGTGAGGGAGTGGGGACAGCCCACGACACCGACGGAGATTCGTAGTTTCTTGGGTCTAGCAGGATACTACAGGAGGTTTATTCGGGGTTTCTCAGAGATAGCAGGTCCTTTGACACATCTTACTCGTAAGGGTGTGCCGTACATTTGGAGTGATGCCTGTCAGTTGGCATTCGATGAGTTAAAGGACAAATTGACCTCAGCACCTGTGTTAGCATTGCTGAGACCGGGAGTTGAGTATTTGGTTTACACCGATGCGTCTTTGCAAGGACTTGGAGGTGTATTGCAGCAGGAGAGACAGGCCATAGCTTATGCTTCCCGTAAACTTAAGCCTCATGAGAAGAATTACCCCACACATGATTTGGAGTTGGCAGCAGTGGTATTTGCCTTACGGATTTGGAGGCACTATCTTTTGGGGGAGAAGTTTCAACTGTTCACGGACCACAAGTCACTACAGTATCTGTTCACGCAGAAGGAATTGAATATGCGGCAGCGTAGGTGGCTTGAGTTTGTGAAGGACTACCAGTTCGACATCCAGTACCACCCGGGTAAGGCTAACGTGGTAGCAGACGTGTTGAGCCGTAGGCCAGCAGATGAGGTGGCAGAGGTGTGGAAAGCAAAGTGGAAGGAATTGGGGCACCAGGATGCAGTGGCCCGATCTTTCATGTCTGTGATGACCGTTAGACCGCAGATTGTCACGAAGGTAGTACGGGCACAGGCTAATGACTCGTTCTGTCAGGAGCAGATAGTTCGGTTACTAGCAGAGGGATCCGAATCCTATACCGTTAGCTCAGACGGGGGATTACGCTTCAATGGGAGATTAGTGGTTCGAGAAGGAGAGGAATTGTAACACGAGGTGATGGCAGAGTCGCACGGCTCACGGTTCGCGGTACATCCCGGAGGGGACAAAATGTACCAAGACATGAGACGATAGTATTGGTGGAGCGGTATGAAGAGAGATATCGCTGAGTTTGTCTCGAAATGCGCCACTTGTTAGCTTGTAAAAGTGGATCATCAGATACCAGCAGGATTGTTACAGCCGTTGGAGGTCCCGGTGTGGATGTGGGAGAGCATATCCATGGACTTTATTACGGGGTTGCCTACGTCGCAGAGGGGTCATGACTCCGTTTGGGTAATTGTGGACAGGTTGTCCAAGGTCGCTCACTTCTTACCCGTAAGGACTGACTACACTACGGGACAGTATGCCCAGCTCCTCATTTCAGAGATTGTGAGACTTCACGGTGTGCCCCTAAATATCGTGTCTGACAGAGACAAGATATTTGTTTCGAGGTTTTGGGAGAGTTTCCAGGAGGCAATGGGCACGGAATTGTGGTTGAGTACGGCTTATCATCCGCAGACCGATGGGCAGACAGAGCGCACCAATCAGATGTTGGAGGACATGCTACGCATGTGCATTATTGACTTCGGGGGTGGATGGGAGCAGTACCTTCCACTGGTGGAGTTTGCTTACAACAACTCCTATCAGTTCACGATTGGCATGGCTCCGTTTGAGGCGTTGTACGGTAGGCCTTGTCGTTCCCTAGCATGTTGGTTAGAAGTGGGGGACAACAAACTACTTGGGCCGGAAGTGATTCAGGATACTTCGGCAAGGATTGAGTTGATTCGGAGTCGCATTCGGGTAGCTCAAGACAGGCAGAAAAGTTATGCTGATGCGAAGAGGTTTTTCAGGGAGTTCCAAGTGGGGGACCAGGTTTTGCTCAGGGTATCTCTGATGAAGGGGATTATGCATTTCGGGAAGAAGGGGAAGTTGGCACCGAGGTATGTGGGGCTGTTTCCTATTATTGAGTGGATCGGACCGGTTGCGTATAGACTTGGACTACCGGAGCACTTGCATCGGATTCACGACGTGTTCCATATTTCCTCGCTGAGGAAATACCTTAGAGATAATTTGGCTCATTCTCGCATTGCTGTGGAGGACATCGATCTCCAGCCGGATAGCTCCTACGAGGAGGGGCCAATTGCTATTTTGGACCGAAGCGAGAGGAAACTGCGGTCAAAGATAGTCCGGTTAGTGCGTGTTCAGTGGCGACATCACAATGTCGAGGAGTCCACATGGGAGTGCGAGGATGAGATGCGCGAGCATTATCCAGAGCTGTTTTTAGCAGGTACTTTCTAGTTTCGAATTTCAGGACGAAATTCAGTTATTAGGGGGGAAGTATGTTATACCCCGTACTTTTGACTATATTTATTTTTGGGATTAATTAATTAAATGCGTATTAATTGATAATTAATCCGGGTTATAAATACTAATGAGATGCGAATTGGTATTTGATTATGTGCATATATGATTATATATGTATTTGGTATTATAAAATTTGTCGTGAGATTTATATACGGCATTTTAGAAATTTTGTTGAGACGCGTGGGACCGCCGCGTCACGGTATAATATTTTGATAATAAAAGTGAATTTAAAATCTATAATCCGTATGGCCGTTTTGAGTGCTCCAACGCGTCCGGAAGGGTCGAGATAGTCAGAAAACACTACCCGGGGGTGTAGTTTGGGTCCCGGGGTATTTTTAGGCCATACCGGCAACTTAAAGGGTATTTTGGTAATTTTACATTTTTTAGGAATTAAAAGTGACGAAAATTAGAGATGTAAATCTGATGTGGATTTAACCCATTAAGCCCATTAACCAAACCATATTAACCTAGAAAGCTACGAAGGTTATCATTTAGGTTTTCTAAGTTCCCAAATCAAAACCCTAGCCACCTTAAGCCACCATTGGAGAAGGAGCTTGGAGAAGGAGAGAAAGAGAGAAAATTCTGCAGAGATTCTTCACCAAATCCGGAAACAAACAAGGCAAGTGGTTTAATTATGTTTAACTTCAGTAAATGTTCTTTCCATGTTAGAAAATTGAAGATTTATTATTGTTATTGGAAGATGAATGAAAACTCATGATTAATTGGACTTAGGTTCTGAAGATTGAGGATAAATTGCATGTAGAATAGTTTGGAGACGATTAATCTGATGTTAATACATGATTGGGTGAAAGAAAAACGAATTAAATTATGGGATTTGATGATGATATGTAGTTAGGGTTCATGTTCTTGAGATATTTGGAAAAAGTGTAGAAAGTTGTAAATTTAATTGATGTTAGGATGGATTGATCACTTAAAAACATGTTAGGATGTGACTATATATGTTTAGTATTAATTATAGACCTTTAAACGTTTGTTGGGACTTAGTTTAGAAGATTTGAGGTGTTAAAATGGATGAAAAACTATTTGGGGAAAAATCTGGGCCGAAGCTGGTAGCTCGTTAGAAGCAGCCCCCAGGTTGTTCGAACGAACTCGTTCGAACGATCTTCTAACGAGTTGACCAGTCGCTGCTAACGAGAATGGATTTCGTTCGATATCTCGTTCGAATGAGATATCGTTAGAAGGTACAGTTCGTTCGAACGAACTGGAACCTCGTTCGAACGAGACTTCTAACGAGTTGGCAGAGGAATCTCGTTCGAATAGTCTCGTTCGAACGAGACTTCTAACGAGTTGACAGTTTGGTCCTTTTTGGACTGTTTTGACTTTTGGAGTTCCGTAAACTTGTTCGAGGTTATAGATATCATTCCGTATATGTAGTAATGATAGAATTGGGACATTTGGGTATTTATGAGAAGGAATTTACATACGGGAGTGTATTACATGGACGGTTTGGGTTGAGACGTGAGTGTCTACTACGACGTGAGATAATTATGGCGCGTACAATTAAAAACCGAAACAGTATGAATTGTGATAATTATAAGTTAGTATGAGAATGTGTACTACGATTAAAATACGGTATTACTAAGACGTGTGTTTACTTAGTATTGGTATATGATTGTGTGTATGACATACCTACCATACTTGCTATCACGGGAGGTTGCGTTCGCTTAGGACCCTCTAATCCTTGTGTTCCTACGGGGGGGATATAGACTGGTACCTCGATGAACATAGGTCATAGAAAGACTTATTGGGATATTAATAAGTCCGCTGACCGTGGGAGCGTAGGTATGTGCGCGACCCACGTGATGGTGACTGTGTTCGCCTCCACTATTTGTGATTTGTGTTATCTGAACTATTCCTGAGAGATTCGGAATATGTGATCCTTATGTACGTGATGTACCGGGATGGATAGCAGAGTATGTGTGCACCGCAACTTAGTTCTTGGGGTGCTTGTATTGTATATTTACGATATGATTAATATACATTTAATTAATGAGAATCCTCATGTTAATGTTGTAAATATATTACGGTATTGTTTCGAGAAATATAACGAGTAACTGATAGTTATATATATTGCATATTGAGTATCTGAGTTTACGTTAAACCCCTATTTAATTACGAGCGCTATTATGTTAATGGAACCGAGTATTATGGGTAAGACCTTTGGCAGTCTAGCTAGATATGTTGTCACTTAGCTAGTGGTATGGGTAGTTATAGATGGGTACTTACGTTAGGAGTGCACAGTTAGACGAGAGGTGAGAATATAATGTGAGTGCACGTCCTAACATGTACTTTGCATTTAATGTTTTAAATGTTTTTAAAGCACTTGCAGGTTTTTAAAATATAACTCCACATTCGGGCTCTGACGCGTTTGCTTTTCAAATCTTTTTCTTGTAAAACCATTTTAGGTGCCCAGCCACAAGGACACCAGGCATAGGATACTCATTCAGGTGACGAGCTGTAGCTGCTTGTGGAAGCTACAGGGATTTGCATGTAGACGCTTCCATCTTTTGGATTCCAGTGTCACTATCTATCTGTTGTAGGGCATGTTGCCCATTTCTATTTAGAGACATCTTTTACATTTCAGTTTTCAGACTTTAGCATGTATTATTTCAGTTTCGGTTATTTATTTCAGTATGGGATTGTAGTGAGGAGTTTTCCTCCAGACTTTATTTACTCTATTGTGATGGTTATTCTTTTTACTTCAGTATGGTGAATGGTGTTATTTATTTCTTCATTACACTTGTTGCATGTTAATCAGACTTAAATTAAAATTTGGCAACTTACTTTTTAAATACTAGGTGGTTAGTAATAATAAAATGTTTTCGACAGTGATGCTATTAACTGAGCCAACTTGGCATTTTGAATTAATTTAATAAAGGAGTAGCTACCCGGTATTTAATTAGTCGGGGTGTCAATAATATGGGAAGAACAATAATTCCCCATGGTGCGTTTACTTTGATGAGTTGGGAAAGGAAGGTGATTTTAGACACATTATATAGACATTTAAGGGCCTATCTAATTTTACATCCAACTTGCAAAGGATTGTGAATTATACTACTCATGATTTACATAAGTGTAAGTCCCATGATTGGCATGTGATCATGCAATTTTTTCCTTTGTTGTTTAAGCACTGCTTCTCCAAGAACAAGTATTTGTGAAGGGCTGTTATGCAAAGTGAGAAGGTAATCAATCGAGAACACATAGTGGCCGCAAAATTGGCGGTGACCGAAGCGATTTATGTGTTGGAGAAGTACGTTCCTCCATCATTATTTGACATAAGTGTCACTTGTTTGTACGCCTAAGCGACGAGGCACTTCTTTGTGGCCTAGTTAGATATGGGTGGATGCATCCGTTTGAAAGCTTAATGAAAGTTTTTAATGATTACGTCAACAATACGCGATACATTGCAGGATCAATTGTAGAGGAATACATCACTGTGGAGTCATCAATATATACTCGGGAATATATGCCTGACTCGACCAGCTTTGATGACACTAATGAGTTCGTCGATGATGGTGGTCATGTGATGGAAAAACAAGTGAAATTAATGAGTTTACAACATGAACAAGTAGCTCCTTATCTATTTGACACATATGAAGATGTCGAAGAATGGAAAAAGTAAGTTTTGATTATTATAATGTTTATTATTTTATATTATTTTATACATGATTAATTTTATAATATGCAGAAAATATGAAGCCTGTGAGAACAAAAAAAGACGAAAAACAATGGTACAATCAGACAACGAATTTTGGCTGTGGTTGACACAAGAGGTAATTATAATGAAAATGGCCGTTATATAACGTTACATTACACTCAAATTTTACAACTAATATAATTAATTTATCTATATTCTTACCTCTTAAAGACGGGTGATGCGACATCACGGCTTGCTCGTCTAGCCACGTGACCCTTGTTCGTGGCACAAGAGTACAAAAAGTATTGATTGAACGATTATGTTGTCGGCGCTAAAGTGTACGAGGAATGTACAAATGTACAGAACTCGGGCATTTCATACAAGGCTCTTACTTTCTTTCGAGCGAGCGCAAAAGATAAAAATCTCGTTGGAGCTGAAATGACTTACTATGGTGTAATCCGAAATATATTTGAATTGTATTATATAAGCTTCAAAGAGGTTGTATTTTACTGTGACTGGGTAAGAGTTGAGGATAAAAATGCTTGTAAAGTTGATCGTGTCACCAATTTGATCACGGTTGACTTGTCCAAGTTGAAGGGCAACGAACACGTGAGCGATAAGCCGTTTGTTTGTGCATTTCAAAAGGTTAACCAAGTGTTTTACTCAGAGTATATCAACAACGAGCCGTGGTCAATTGTCCAACATGCGCCAAAGCGTGTAAATAGTAGTGTGGATGACTTGGCTGCTCCTACCGAATATCAATCCATTTTTTATGATAACCCAAATTTTAAACAATTTTTCAATTTGTAATAAATATTCCAATTTGTACCGAAACTTCCATTTTTAATGCTTTTAATTGATTTGCACTTTATCATTTTCACTCTTGTGTATTGTGCGTGTTTGTGGGCATTAGAGGTGGGGGTGGGGATGCTTCAGATTTTTAGTAATTGTACATATTATGAGCTAGATGCTGTAGTTTTGGAATTCAGAATTGAGGTGTTTAACAGTAACAATTCATTTATATTTGTAGTAATTGTACATATTTGCATGTCTTCTTGTAATGTATTTTGATTTGTACTAAAAACATTTTTTTACAGGTAAATGTCTCCTTCAGGTATTAAGGCGAGGATGATGATGCTGGTTATGATGATGTCATCTGGGCTCGGTGGTAGCAACGGCGATAAGGGCTCCTCGACCCCTAGGCTCACCAAATATGGAAAATTGGGGATGGCCATCGAGAATAAGTCGAGGCTATTAGCGAGATTCCTCGAGTTGATAATGACGATCATCGGCTCGGGGTACATTAGTTGGAAGGAGGTGCCATATGAGCTTAAGTTAGCTGTTTGGGTGGCACTACAGGTAATGTATTTATATTTATATTTATATGAATATTTTAATTTCATTTTATATTTATGTTTATATTTATTCATAACTAACATTGTATTTATTGAACAAGAATAATTCAACCAGGATCCAAAGCTACGCGATTCCGTCTTGGAGCAGTTGAGGGAGCAACGTAAGACGTGGAATAAAAATATGCGGATCCGGTACTTTGGGAAGACACGAGAGTCCGTTATTCGAATGCGTAAATTCGTCCCGCCGAAGGAGCCGATCTCATTGGCAAAATGGCAACAGTTCATTGACAATGAGATCGAGGAGAGACAATTGGCATCTCGCCAATCGGGGAGGGAAAACCGAGAAAAAAAGATGGACGTGCGCTACTCCGGCCGGAAGTCTTACGCCGAGGTGTAGCATAAGATGATGGTAAGATTTCATTTTTCTATAACTACATAAATATATTATTCTACATTATTTTACGTTGCGGGGCTGATACTAATTTTACTTTATTTTATTTCAGGGGACAGGGAGAGGCCCTGGGGGTAGGCCACATAGGCTCGATACTTATGTGGCTCTTCAGAAGAAGAAGGGGAAGGATAAGGAGATGTCCCCGAGCGTCGTGGCCACGATTTTAAGTAATTTGACAGTTTACTTTTTGTTAATTACGTTATAATTTTTTAATTTACTTATTTTACTAATCATGTGCTTTTTGTCATTTCAGGCAAAGCTTAAAGAAGTGCATGAGTTGTAGTTTGATGCCGACAATGCATCTTTGTCCACAGACGCACTCAACCAAGTGCTTGGCTATGATCGCAACGGGAGGACAAGGGGGTGAGCTCGCGGGTGGCCAAATCTAGCATCATCGAATTGGAGACGAGCGACACCGGGTTGGCTCGAATGGTGGACTCGCATTACGCGAAGATGTCCTGTTTGGAGGCGACGGTCCAAGATATGTTCTCATTCATGAAGCGTTCATTGGGCAAAAAACTCAAGGGGAAAAGGAAGGAGAAGGTGGTGGAGGAGGAGGTGCATAATGACGAGGATGTGGACCTCGCTACTTTATCGCTGACACGTGCGGACTTTGATGATCCACTTCCCTATTTGGCTCCCTTTGACCGACTGATGTCGACACTTAGTTGGCCGAGCGTGTTTATACTGGACATATTTGATGGCCAGCGGATAGGGAGGGGTTGAGGGACTTGAATATCATCCAGGGTGGACTAGTTCATGGACGTGAGCTTCAAGACATCGAGTCCAAGGTTTCATCATGCATGTGATACCCGGGAAAGAGAACTCCCCATTGTGGTTATGCAAACAATGTAGCGTGATTTATATCAATGGGTGTGTCAATTCGTATATCGTGTGGCCTACTCAACTCCTCGGATTTAACCTTACCCAAAACTTGTAGTGACATTATTTGAATTGAATTATTTTTAAGCTGGTACATTTGAATTATATTTGGATTATATCGTGATGCATAATGTCTCTATTTTGAATGTATATTTACATTATCTCTTTTTTAATTGGATATATGATGCTTGAACAGGTATAACATTGCTATAACATGTACAAATATACTGTTGGGAATTGGCAGTGGCTAAACTGCCTAGCAATTTTTTTTTTAATTCTGCTCAGAATTGTCACGATCATTGACCGTGGCAATTTTTTTAACATTGTCCCGGGTTTGTCATGGTCCTTAACCATGACAAAACTTGTCAAGGTCAAGGACTGTGAAATGACCGTGACAAGTCTAACGAAGTTGTTACGGTCATTAACCATGATAAGTCCGTAACAATAAAAGTTGTCACCCCCAGAATTGTCACGGTCATTGACCTTGACAAGTCCAACTTGTCAAGGTCAATTACCCTGACAATTTGATAGATTTGGTGTAGTGATAAGACATGAAATCCAAAAGATTCACTTACAAAAGTGGGAGAAAAAGGAAAATGCTCGAACCCTAGAAATTGGAAAATACCCTAAGCCAACAAAATCAATGGCTATATAAACGTAACAATCCACTAAAAAACCACCAAATTACAGACCAATCACATAAAATACAACCAGAAACAAGAATTTGTTTCAAAACTAAATCGAAAAAATACCTAAACAACCCTACAAAATAAAAGAAAATGGATAAGAAATACATGTAATTCATGAAAATCAGGGGTAGAAATGTTAGAAAGTTAAAAAATGATGCAAAACCCTTAAAACCGAAGTGAAATATGAAAACTTGGTTGGAAATGGAGTTCAATGATGGAGGCTTGCTAGAAAAGAAGGTTAATTTCTCCCTTTCTCTTGGGTAATCAAAGGTTTGGGGAATTAAAATTGTAAGGGCATATTTTATAAGTCATGGTTTACATTAGTGTATGTTGTATACCGCTGCAACCGTTGAAGAAATGCTCAAGTTTAAAGATGTATCAAGACGGATCTGAATATAAACATTCTTCAACAAAGAAGCCTCTGCGAGATTAATTTTTGCAAGGTTGTGTTTAAGTCCCTTAACGGTTCATTTAAAGTGTTGGGGTAATTTTTCTAAACTATTTTTAAACACATGAGCCATTGTTTTTCGTCAAAATAATTTTTTCTAAGTGATGAAGCGGAGCTTTAATAAAAAAAATATTTTCACTCAGGTCGTTCGAGCGACCTATCAAAGTCTTTCAAGTGACATCTGTATGTCGCGTGATGTCGTTCTAGCGATATTGCATCTCGTTCGAGCGACGCGCCAACTTAACATTTTTATAAATAAATCATTAAACGAGACCTTTTCCCATAGGATACCTAATTTTTTTGGTTACACGAAAACTGTAAATTTTAGAAACATTTTGTCTTTTCCTTTAGGGTTTTAAACGTTTTTTCCAATTCACAAAACCTCCTAATCTTTTAATGAATTGTTTTGGAACCTAAGATACAATCTTGTTGAAGTTTATGTTGTAAAGAGGGTAAATCTACGGCTGGTCTAGGTAGATCTTGAGGGAGGTGCTTACCTTACTACGACTGTATGTCATTGGGAGTGCTTGCGAGTATTCCTTGTTGAAGATCTAACTGCGTGTTCTTGTGGATTCGCTGCAGTTGATCCATTGCTGATTTAGGTTGCGGTCTTGCGGCTATCTGTGGATATTCATTGGAGGTTTGATTGTGTATGTAACTTGCGATTTACCTCTTCATATTGAAATAAAAGGTTCTTCCCTTTTTGTTTTTTTCCTTAAATCCGTGAGTCAACAGTTCATACTTATTTGTGATTGCACGATTAGGGCACCTAGATGTTTTTTAGGGATTAATTAAAATTAGATTTAATTAATTTGGTTTAAAATTGACAATTGATTAAATAAGGGTTTAATTATAATTTATGAATCACCATACAATCGATATCACATAACTCCGACTTTCTCGAATTGGTATCACAATAGGTTGCGATAATTTATCGCGTTATCCTGATTTTCACAGATTTTGTTTTGAGATACCGATTATTTGTGTCTGTGACCCAACTTTTATTATGTATGGATTTTTGTGGTATTGATGATTTTAGATGTCAACTTGTTGATAGGTATAATTGGAAAATTCCAATAAAATCTTATTTTAAATCTTCCATTGAAAACGATTATGAGAGGTGCCGTGGTAGTGAGGGAATTGGTCATACGAAAGATGAGTGTCCCACTAATCTATGGAAGAATTTGAATAAACCAACATCTCTTAGTGATAGTGATTCGGAAAACGGAAGTTTTTTTTGCGACTAGGCGAGAGCTTCGTACCCTTGTCTTTAGCGATGAGAGTAAGAGTGATGAGAGTGACAAAAAAGAGGAAGAGTTGAGTAAGTTGTTAGTTGCCTACAATAACTTGTATGTGGAATCTATAAAGATAAAGAAGGAAAACTTGAATTTAGAAGCTAAGTTGAAACAATGTGCCTTAGATACGAAAAACACCGATGTGTTAATTGAGTATCTTAGGACACGTAAGGAGATTCTTAGAGATAAGCTAGTATATGTCAAGGGTGAGAGAGATAGTCATCGAAGGTTGATAGAGGATTCGAAAAAGGATCTTTTAGAGTTTGAGGATTCTAGACGTGTACTCGAGTCGAGAATAGGTGAGTTTGAAAAGAGTGTGAGAGAGTCAATTAAGGTGAAGTTTGATTGGGAGTCTAGGAAAAAAAATCTAGATAAGGCGTTAGGCACTGTCCAAATCAAGGATGACAGGTGTGGTATAGGCTTCGATGATCGTGCGCGTGATAGAACCTCCTAAGGTTGTTAAGAGAGAGGCACCTAGGAACATTATGAGAGATCCACCTAGGAATTTTAGGAGAGCACCACCTAGAAATTTTAGGAGAGGACTGCTTTTAGGTAACACTCACCGCCCGATTTACACTTGCATACATTGCGATAGGCAAGGTCATCTTAGGCATTTTTGTTACAAACTTCAAAATACTCCTAGGAATTTTAATAATAGAGTAATTCGATTCCTCATCCCCCCACATGTCGTTACAAATATGTTTGGGTTAGGAATTCGGATTTAGAGGCGTTTGGATTGATTGTTCATGAGTCTCGTTTGCTTGCATGTGATTCACCCCATGTTAGATCTTTTTGTTGATCGTGTTGGATATTTATCACACGCTAGTTATGCTTCATGATATATTCTTGCTAGTGCTATGACGTGTACTACTATTTTGTTATAGTTTTTCCATTTTTTATATATATTTTTTGAAAAACAAAAAAGATTTTTGTTTTTGAAAAATTTTGGAAAAAATACAAAAAGAGTTCATTTTTTTAGAAAAAATTAAAAAGACAAAAATATTTTATTTTGATAAAATTTTTGGAAAAATACAAAAAGATTTTTGTATTTTATTTATATCGTATATGAATAGACATTTAGGATGACCTAGTCACAATTTCATTCCATATCCATATGACGATTTAATAGTGTTTTGATATGCGTCACCATTTCATATTTATACTTTATAATGTTTGGCGTTATTAAGATGTAATTTGTGATTACTACCTACATGTTTGACTCTTAATTACCTTTATTGCAAATTTGCATGGATTTGTTTGATTATTATACTTGTCTATCGCATGTTGGTCAGAGTGTTTCCATCTCAATTGTGTCCTTGAAATGAACCAAATGTAATAAAACTTGACAATGAAAGTAGTGCATGTAAGAACCATTTCCCGTGAAGATTTGTTTAATATAAAAAAATGATGAGTGAACATGGAAAAGGGCTATGATAGTACAAATTAACTCCTCGTGAAATCCACCGTTTGAAAAGAGCAAGAGAAATTCATGGCAATAAAAAGATAAATATGCCGAAAGGGGGACATTTAGTTTAGATCACGTAAATTGAAAAATAAATGATATATTATTTATGAGGGAGTTTGGTTGGAAATAAATCAACGTGTTTGCACAACCTGACAGCGTTATGAAAAAGCATTACATAGATTTAGACGTTGTTGGTGTGAAAATTATTATTGACTTTGATGTGTTGATGCATTGAGTCAATGTCATTTAAATTCAATACTTTTTGACACCTAAGGACGATTTTGAGTTCATTCGTTGGAGTAACTGGATTCATCATGCACATATGTTATGCATGATTTCATTGATTCTCCTTATGAATTTTTTCACACTGATTCATTCCGTATCCACGATTTGGTTATCTTAGTGTAAATTCATGGTGTGTGATTTTTGTAAATTATTTTTGCATTTTTGTTTGAAAAAATTGAAAAATAAAAAAAATTTGTAGAATGCTTTTGCGTATATCCTTGATGATCATCGTTGTTCTCTTTGTTTGTCATGACACTCCATGTTTAGTGTGTTTATTCTTTTTCATGTCTATTTTGGACAAATAAAAATGGGGAGAACGAATTATGATTTAATGGGTTTTTTTTACATTATGGGGGAGATTTGAGATTTGATTTTTGTTTTGATTTATATGTATCTCATACCAAATTTGATACGCCACGAAGGTATTTTCTTTCTCATGAGTGTAGGTATAAAATTGAGATCATGTTTTGCACACCCTAATGATGACAGAGAAAAGCAAAGAAGATTTGAAGATTTGATGTTGAAGATTTTGAAGAAAAAGTTTTAGACTTGCAATTTTAGTACCTTGTCATTTTTTGGTTCATTGGAGGGTATTAGATTTGTATAGGAATTTGATGTGATAATTCGAATGTTTTTATTTTTTACCGGCATAGATATAGGGGGAGATTTTTAAGGACATATTTTATAAGCCCTAGTTTAAATTATTATATGTCGTATACCGATACAACCGTCGAAGAAGCGTTCAAGTTTAAAGATGCATCAATACGGATTAGAATATCAAAATTATTCAACAAAGAAGCCTCTGCGAGATTAATTTTGGTAAGGTTGTGTTTAAGTCCCTTAACAGTTCATTTAAAGTGTTGGAATAACTTTTCTAAATTGTTTCTAAACACCGGAGGTGTTGTTTTTGCCAAAAGCATTTTTTCTAAGTGTTGAGGCGGAGCTTTAATAAAAAAAATCATTCAAGTCGTTCGAGCGACCTGTCAAAGTCGTTCAAGCAACATCAGTATGTGACGTGATTTCGTTCCAGCGACATTGCAACTCGTTCGAGCGACATCCTTGTTTCATTCAAGTGACGCGCCGACTTAACTTTTTATAAATAGCTCATTAATTGAGACTTTATTCTAGAGGAGGCCTGAGTTTTTCAGACATATGAAACTGCAAACTGCAGAAACATTTTGTCTTCTCCTTTAGGATTTTAAACCTTGTTTTTCAATTCACAAAATGTCCTAATAATTTAGTTAATTGTTTTAGAGCCCAAGATACAATCTTGTTGAAGTTTCTCTTGTATAAAGGGTAAATCTACAGCTGATCTAAATAGCTCTTGAGAGAGGTGCTATGCTGACTACGATTGCATGTCATTGGGAATGCTTGCGGGTGTTCCTTGCCTAGGACATAATTGCATGTTCTTGTGGATTCGCTGCGGGAATCCATTGCTGATTTAGGTTGCGGCCTGATGGGTATCCACAAATATTCATTGCCGACTTCGTTGGTAATTTTGTAAATTGTAAACTGCAAATTATTAGTGAAATAAAAGGTTTTTGCCCTTCCGGGATTTGTTTTTCCTGAAAAGTGGTTTCCTTTGCATGCTTTTTGATTTTATGCTTTCAAATCACTTAGATGCATGATTTAGGGTTTAACTAAAATTTGGGATTAATTGAAACTGGTTGGATTATCATACAATTAAATTAATTTGAGAACACTTGAAATATTCCGCTACACTGCACTCTTAGGTTTGGGGAATTGAAAGGCTGAATTATTGAAAAAGGGTTAGTTAAATAGTCTTACAATATTAGTGATTTCATTGGGAGAAGGGTGACATAAGTTACCTTAATAATTACTTTGACTAGTTAAAACTATGCATGCACTGCCCAAAGAGCACAAGCATTAGTTTTAATTTGACGCTCTAGTTGCTTACTGACACCTGGAAGATTCAACACTACTTTTTTTTAAATTTCACAAGGAGATTTTCTTTCCTCGAGATGAGGATAACAAGCCAAGTAGATGATAGTTTATAAAAAAAACATCACTCACTCCAATTACAGAGCATATGCCTAAAAGGTGAAACTCTCCAAGAGATCATAAGAAAAGTTGTGAGTAATGTCTTGGGAATTATTATTGTAGCTTGAAAATTTTAGATTTCATTGATCAATTAAAATGTTACACCTGGCATGGAGATATCCAAATAATGAGACAAACAACCAGAAGATATTGGGCAATACCAAAAGGTGGCTCGTTCATGGGTCAACCTTGGGCTAGATCTAACAGAATCAAGTCACTTCGTTTATTGACAACGTCTTAAAAGGAGTTTACCTTGCGATTGAATGACGTCAGTTGTTAGATACTCATGAAACATAAGAAGATATGAAAATATCCTCCCCCTTGTGGCATAACTAACTTGCAAATTATTCGCTCACGCAACATGAAAAACTTGATCTCACCTGACTTATAAAGGTAAGACATGTTTGCTGCACCTCTCTCAATTCTAATTAACTATAAATAGAAACAAATAAATATATTTTATAATATTATGTCTCCCAATTATAGAGAGTTATAACTAACAACATATCGGTGGAGATTTCCTAGTAAAGGAATAAAGTACACTGCACATGTGAATGTAGGCACCTAGTTGGGCTAAACTATTTAAATTCGGGTCTTCTTATTTACCTTTTTACTCTCTACTTTATTCTTATGTCAGTCATTCAATATTTATTTCTCAAATAGTTTATTTCTTAACTTATTGATATTACTTAGTTAAGATATAGTTAATAACAATTTATGGAGAAACAATGAATACAAAACCTCTTTATATTTCTATATCTAATCCCATTCAACTCTAGAAACCATTTTGACATCAAAGTGAGTTAATAACTCCCACATAGAGTCTTCATAAGAGGTAGAATGCCTCCTTATACTTTCATGAACTACGCGGACTTTGATTTACTGCGTGAGAGTACATAGTCTCATTTGGATTATCATCCGAGTGAAAAAGTCGAAGTTTGTACATATCTATCTTTTGTCTATAATTTCTATACACGCCCCACAATGCACCACATAATTTATCTACTGATATAATTATTTTTATTTTATCATTTCTTTTACACTATAACATGCTGGTATAAATATTTCACATCTACATTTGAGATCGAATGGTGGAGTGGGTGCCTAACACCTTTCCAATCCATAACTTACTCCCCAGGCCTTCAACTTTAGGGTTAAACATGCATATCACTAGGTCTGCACGGATACCTACCACTTTTTTTTTTATCTAATTTGTGTAAAATAGGCTAGAAACTCCATTATTTTCATAGAGAACGAAGCGATTACCATGCAACCTTGTTAAAGACCTGTTCTCCACATGTCTACGGATAAGTGAAGGAGAAATTCATTATTGAGTTTAGGTTCTCACAGTATTATTGGCCTTTTTCGTGATATAAGGGGAGAGAAATTTATGAGTAAGGGGAAGATATGAAAGGGGATATTTAATATGTTATCTTGCAGTATGGATGAGAGATTTAATGTTTCTTTAACTAATTAGTATATATGATTTGATTTAGGGGGAGTTTTACATTGCAAATTCCCCGACCTGGATTTATGGGTTACCCATGGTCAATCCGGTCCGACCCGAGCGTTAGGTCTGAAGTGCAATGGAACAGCCTACATAATGTTGCTAGTCCGCTTTGATTTAATTAATATTTCACTTGAGGGACCCGTGGGAATCGTCCCCAAAATTCCAGCATACAGAGATCCAAACATAAAATAAAAAGGATAACTACTTGTACAACGGTCTCAAAATACAGATCATCACCCAACCTTCCATAGCAAAGCTAGTGGATGAGCCGAATACCAAGTGCAAAATTACAACAATGCAGTATAGAATAGAATGACAAAAATAAGACTTCAACATGTTGCATCTGCGTGCACATGCAACTGCAATACACCCACACCCCCCCCCCCACACCCCCCCCCCCATATATATATATATATAAAGAGAGAGAGAGGATGTTATGAGGTCCCTAAATGAGGTCCATTTTTTTAAAACAGTAAAAAAAATATTTTTGGGCTGATTTTTTATGGTTTTTAAACATTTCATAGTGCCATATTAAAAAATCACCTCAAAATGATTTTTCTTACTATTTTAAAAAAATCAGTCAAACTTTTTCAGTTTTTAACAACTTAAAAATAACTTAAAAACTGACTGTGATACCCCGCGTAATTAAATACCGGGTAATCAGTCCTTTATTAAATTATAACCAAGGTGAACGAATGGTTTATTCTTAGCATCACTTTCGCAAATTAAACATTTCAATTTAAACACCCTAAATAATTAAGCTAAGTGTCAAAACCATTTAAAACATTATTTCTATTTTTAATTTAAGTCCAATAATAACAATCTTTCATAATTCACAGTTTAAGAGTCACACAAATAACTAAACTAGAAAATATCATCCAAGAAATTTAAGCATTCAATTGACTAATTCCAACTTTAAAACCACGAAGGAAATACATACTGACAGTAACAAATCCCAAAGTAAAAATATTAAAAGTAAATGAATCACAATCTCTGACAAAACCCACTGAATAAGGAAAAAGGGCAAAACATGCCCAATTGGATAAAACAGAACTAAGAGTGGAGTCAATAATGAGGTCGTCTAAGCAAAGGGTCTGCAACTCCCACCTAAGATACAGCACATTCCTTCCAAAGCATCCTAACCATGACGCCCCTGTGGATGGGCACCTGTAGTATATATATATATATATATATATGTACAAGAGATAAGAGATAACAGGAAATGGGCCAGAGCCCGATTGTAAAACAGTTTAAAAATTTAGTTTAGCAAGTATTTAAAATGCTTACTGGCTAATGCAACAATCATATTAGTATGCGACACTCTCTTGAGAAATTTCTCACCTATCTTCTAATGTGCACACCTACCGCACTATTAATCCCCACAAGTTTAGCTTATCTTAAATTTCTCATAAGGTTTCATGCCGACAATTACTAGGGATAGGATAATTAATTCCTGAAGGAAAAATTTTCACATAAATCTCATCTTATTATAAAGTTTTTCAGCATTGCCTCAAACATTGCAAACACTTATAAATTCAGAATATTTATTCATTACTTAACTACTTTTAGTCACAGTAGAAAGTTCCTAATTTCAAGTCTATATATCTATTAATCCCTCATATAGTATATATATACTAACTGATATGCCCTATATGTACCCAACAGGTCAGAGACATCAACCTCGGCCAGGGAGATGGTCGAGGTTAGAAGGGACTTGGACTGGCAACCAGTGGTCTCGTCCTAAGCAAGGTCGGCCATGGCCAACGTTACTAGTTACCTCGCAGTCAGATAGCAGTTGAGGTCTTCATGATCCATAGGGGCAGTTATTCATCAGTTCATCCAAGGTTGGGAACTAAGGCTGGGTGCAGGACGAGGTTGCAAGGACTACTCCTCCATAACCACGGCTAGGTGCAGGCCAAGGTTGTAAGGACTACCCCTCCATAACCTCAGCCCAGGAAGACATTACGAACTTGTCTTACCTCGTCCTCATATGAGCCGAGGCCACCATGATTAATCTCAGATTGGGGGACAACCAGACTTCACCAAACTCGTACTCTTCTAGGTCGAGATTGAGACCAATCACAGATAGCCAAGCCTTTATTCACATATGTGTAGTTGGTAACACGTGTACATAATCTGTTATAACCGAATCATTTCCCTCACGTGAGGGAATATTAAGATCATCATTATCTACATAAGATTAGCCAGGTGTCATTCTCATACTGGTTCAATCCTCATACACATGCTCAATGCATGCTTAGGGGGTACACTACCCCCCCAAGCACTATTTATAGAGGTCATCCTCTACCTTGTAAAGGATCCAAAATTAGCAACCTAGCTGAAACTCTGTCCAAATATACAGTAGAGAGAGAAAGCTTGAGAGATTGTATCCATGGCCATTAGTTCCTTCATTCACTGATGTTACTCACACACACTCATAGTGGACGTAGGCTAGATTCGTTGAACCACTTACATTCAAGTGTTCATCCTCTTCTCCTCTTCTCAATCTCTTATATTTAGTATATTCTTGTGCTTCCATTATTATCACTAGTTTGAGTTTACAAACTCCTTGACTGGTGGTGCTATTTCTAGCATTATCATTTTGGTGCCGTCTGTGGGAACGAGAAGCTGTCTCTTCCTCTTTATTCACTTAACCTCACCGGAGACTCTGGTGGTGAACTAGGACTCACACCTTGCGTGGAGCTGTTTCACCTTTGAAAGAGGTCCATTAAGGTATTAGGCTCATCTACTACTGAAGCTCTCTTTAGTGTTAACATATGGAACCGAAACTACTAATACCTCTTCCGTCGCATGGTGTGGGAGGGACAAGTTCTAGCCAAGCACCACCCCAGTTCGAAATGGCTGAGGTGACGGTAGCCTTGAAGTCCTTAGAAGCAATGCAGCAAGCGATGCAGGAGAAATTTGCACAACTCAGTCAGAACATGATGTGACCACCTGGGGTCTCACCGGAGATGATCACTCCGGCGATATTTCAGCCTTATCCTGACGCCATGGGACCACCCCAGGCACCGCAGAAAGACCAACCTATGCCTAAGAAGAGGAGGGACATTGCTGACCCTATGAGTTTGCGTCTTGGGAGGCAAGGACACCCTTGCCCTGAGGATAGGTATGATGATTTGGAGGCAGAAGATGCTCCAGAAGATTGTTGGGAGCCGTATGAGGTTTCAAATAACATAGTGCGTCCTATCCAGCAGAGCCGAGGTTGTGGAGGTCGAAGAGGTGAAGAAGCCCAAAAAAGAGGGTCAGATTTTGACCGATTAAGCAGAGGGTCGGCCTTTGAAAGGCTCGGTCCAATGAACAATGTATGATAGAGGTTGTCAAGGTAGAGAAGTGCAATCGGTTCATAAAGAGAAGATAGTCAACGTTGGCCTCATCAAGGCCGATCCCACATATGATGAGGTAGGGACCAGGAAGAGGTCAACAACTGACATTGTGTTGCGACTGGGGAACCCTCAGTCCACCTCTTGGAGGTAGCTAGGGACAACCTCAGCCAGGACGACGTTGCAAGGCCATGGAATGACTCCATCCAATGTCTTGAGCATAAAATAGGAGACCTCTTCAAAAGTCAGGATCCACTACAAAGAGGTTTCTCAGAAGGCTCTCCGTTCATGGCTAAGATAGTGAGCTTCTCTACCCCATCGAAGTTCAAGGCACATACAGTGACTCCCAAGTATGACGGTAGAACCAATCCTGTACATTATATTGAGATGTACCAATTAGCGGTGGACATTTACTCAATACCGAATGAGATAAAATAATGGGGCCTTCTTCGGGACTTTGACGGGAGCTGCACACATATGGTTTACCTCTCTCCCAAAGAACTCGATAGAGAACTTTAAGGGTTTGGCTGAATGGTTCATTCACAACTTCTATTTTGGGGTAAGACCTCAAAAGAAGACTACCCATCTGTTGTATGTCAAATAAGATAAGCACGAGAACCTAAGAGACTACATTTCCAGATTCAACAAAGAGAAACTTGAGGTTGAAGACTACGAAGAGAATATATCGATGACCGCCCTCATAAGAGGTTTTCAGAAAGGGAAGTTGTTGTGGAAACTTGCGGAAGACCCTCCCAAGTCCATGGCAGAGCTGTTAGAAACTGCGGGCAGGGTCATGAACGCTGAAGAGGCTATGGATGCAAAATACGAGGATGAGAATGGCAGTAGCAGCGGGAAGTTCCAAAGAAAGAAGGATGGAAAGAAGAGGTCAGTTGATGACAAGTTTTCACGTTATACCCCTCTTACTGTCAGCTGCGAACAAATCCTCAATGAGATTAAGAATGATCGGTACCTAAGATGTACAGAGAAGCTGAAGGCTCCTCTACATAAAAGGAACCAGAACTTATGGTGCGAATTCCACCAAGACAAGTGCTTCACATTAAAAGACGAGATCGAAAAAATGTTAAAGTCAGGAAAGTTGAGGAAATATGTTGACGGTAAGGCTCCCAAAATGGGAAGAGATGACCCAAAAAAGAAGAGAAACGACAGGTGTCGTGACGATACCCCACCAAGAAGAGATGGTGATCCAGATGGTGATGAAGAAGATGATCCAGACCTCCCACCAAAAGATGACAACACCCTAGTGAAGAGGTTGGTATGATCTCCTTTGGAGTTAACACCATATGCAGAGGACTTATAAGCGGTGGTTCTGAAGTGGCCGACCGAAAAGCTCATGTAGCAGTTGGGTTCTCCCTACTTGACTTCAAAGGCATCCTAGATCCACATTATGACCCTTTTGTAATCACAATAAGAGTTTACAGATGTGAGGTGCATAGAATTCTTATGGATGGAGGAAGTTCAACATATGTGATATTCTGGCCCTGCTTCAAAAGACTAGGCCTTAGCAGAGCTAGTCTGGTACCCTATCATCATCTGTTGATAGGATTCAGTGGAAAAAACGTCCATCCATTGGGCATGTATAAGACGGACGTGCGAATGGGTGATAAGTGGCCTAAGAGGTTAACCCGGAAGATCAATTCTTTCATTATGGTTGAAAATGTCTTCTCGACCTATAACCTCATCATGGGAAGAGTATCCCTTAAGGAGTTTAAGGTCGTGCCGTCGACGGTCCACCAGATGCTAAAATTCTGACTCCCTATGGGGTAGGGGAAGTACAGGGTGACAAGACCATAGCACGAGAATGCTACATAAACTCTATTGAAGAGAGAGAGTTCCATAAGAGAGCTACTACCACTTAAAAGATTGATACACTTGACCCTAGATATGAAACAAAGTTAAAAAAAATAGAGGCCGCGGAAGAGGTAGAATCTATCATCCTCAATGAGGATGAACTAGAAAAAATCGTCTAGGTCGGCAAAGCCGTAAAGGCAGAAATTAAGGAAGAGCTGATAAACTTCCTGAGGAAGTGGCAGAGTGTCTTTTCTTGGAGTCATATGGACATGCCTGGTATCATCCCTGAGATTATGTGCCACAAGTTGAATGTGACTAAGGATGCTAGGTCAATTAAATAAAGACGAAGAATCTACTCTAGATAGAAGTACGGCGTCATCTGGGAAGAAGTCAGAAAGTTAGAAGAGGCTGAATTTATCAGGGAAGTCATATATCCGGAGTGGCTATGAAATGCAGTCATTATGCCCAAAGCCAACGGAAAATGGAGAATGTGCCTAGATTTTACTGACCTGAACAAGTCTTGCCCAAAAGACAGTTATCCCTTACCTCGAATCGACCAGATGGTAGATGCAATGGTAGGATATGAGCTCATGAGCTTCATGGGCGCGTACTTAGGCTACAACCAAATCTTTATGGATGCTGAAGACTCAGAGAAGACGACCTTTATCATTGACAAAGGGACATATTGCTACAAGGTTATGCCCTTCGGATTGAAAAATGCAGGGGAAACATACCAACGTCTTGTGAATAAGATGTTTGAAGACCAAATAGGGAAGACTTTGGAGGTATATGTAGACGATATGTTGACAAAGAGCTTAAAGGCCTGCACTCATGTGGCCGACCTAGGAAAGACCTTCGATATCATGAACTTGTATAGACTAAAACTCAATCTCGTGAAGTGTGTCTTTGGGGAAGGAGCTGGGAAATTCCTTGGATTCATTGTCAATCAAAGAGGAATAGAGGCGAACCCTGAGAAAATCAAGGCTTTACTTGACATGAAGATGCTAAGAAGTATCAAGGACGTTCAGAGACTCACTGGAAGAGTAGCTAAACTCAACAGATTTGTTTCCAGAGCAACGATCAAGTGTCTTTCGTTCTTTAAGGTGCTTAGAAAGGCCTTCGAGTGGGACAAAGAGTGTGATGAGGCTTTTAACCAACTCAAGTCCTACCTCGAATCTCCCTTACTCTTGCCTCGGCCTATAGTCGGAGAAAAGTTGTATGTTTATCTAGCAGTTTCTGAATCAGCTATAAGTACAGCCATAGTACGGGAAGACGTTGGGGTCTAAAGGCTTGTATACTTCAATAGTTCAAGGGTTTGAACAGAATTATCCTCGAATGGAAAAGTTATCCTATGCCTTGATACATGCTTCTAGGAAGATGAATCCCTAATTTCAAGCCTATTCTATGGTCGTCCTCACTGACTCCCCACTAAGATAGGTCCTCTATAAACCTGAGAAGTCGGGTAGATTGATGGCATGGGCCATTGAGCTGGTAGAGTATGACCTTACTTATCATCCCAGGGTGTCCATCAAAGGGCAAGCACTTGCGAATTTTATCGCTGAGTTCACATGGGAAGAGGCCGAGGTTGAGAATAACCTAGACGCAACAGAGGGGTCAAACATCAACGTCTTTTGAGATCCTAAAGAGGTACATCCAAGAGAATCAGAAATAGAATAGCCGAGAATGAGGAATATTGGCACCTCTTCAGTCATAGAGTTATGTTAGAAGGGATCTTCTTATTGGACAATGACATCTGGAACCTCTTTGTTTACGGGTCTTTTTGCGAAAGTGGAAGCGGTGCAGGGCTAATACTTTTAGATCTAGATGGTGATAACATTGAATACGCCCTAAGGTTTAACTTCAAGGCATCAAACAACGAGTCAGAATATAAGGCCATGGAAGCAGGCCTCTTACTAGCAAAGACCCTGAGGGTAAGATGACTCTTGCTTCATAGTGACTCAAGGTTGGTTGTTAATCAAGTATTGGGGGTTTATGAGGCCAAAGATGAAAGGATGTCCAAATACCTAAAGAAGGTGAGAACGATACTCGAAGGGTTCGAAGAGGTAAAGATGAAAAGAATACCTCGGCAAAATAATAGCCACGCAGATACATTAGCAAGGCTAGCCTCGACGACAAGGACAGACATCGGAAGGGCAGTCCCAATTGAGATCTTGCCCAAGGCGACCATTGAAGAAGAAAAGGTAAGTAACCCTTGCCTCAATTTGAACTTAGGGGACTCATCGATGGATCCCCTTATCAAATATATCATTGAGGGATAGCTACCAGAATCAAAGTTAGAGAGGAGGGAACTGAGGTACAAAGCTGCAAAGTTATCAATAGTAGGAGACGTCCTATGTAAAAAGGGATTCCTATTACCTTTCCTGTGATGCGTTCATCCCACAGAAGTTTCCCATATCCTACAAGAGGTACACGAGGGTTCCTGCTCCAGTCATATAGGAGGAAGATCTTTGGCTAAGAGTATTATTAAGCAAGGATACTGGTGGCTGACCTTGGCCAAGGATGCTGCAGCCTACGTAAAGAGGTGCGACAAATGTCAGAGATTCTCCACTATCCCCCATTAACCTCATCAGCCTATGACGTCAATCAGTTCCCCTTGGCCATTCACAGTATGGGGAATTGACTTAGTGGGTCCCCTGCCAAGGGCTGCAAATAACTACCGATTTCTAGTAGTCGCCATTAGTTAGTTCTCCAAATGAGTAGAGGCTGAATCGATGATCACGATTACACAGAAGAAGACCTTCCAATTTATTTGGAAAAACATCATATGCTGACATGGCCTCCCAAACACCCTCATTTCAGACAACAAAACCCAGTTCAAGAATTCGTCGTTAGAAAAATACTGCAAAAGAGTTGGGATAAAGAAATTTTTCTCTTTTCCTGGCCGACCTCATGCAAACGGTCAAATCGAAGTCACAGACAGAATGATCCTTGATGGGATCAAGAAGAGGTTAGAAGAAACTAAGGGTAGATGGACTGAAGAGTTTTATGCTGTGCTATGGGCCTACAGAACAACGACTAGTACGCCAACGGGGGAGACCCCATTTATGTTATCACATGGCTCAAAGGCTGTCATACCGACAGAAGTAGGGATTTCTACTCATAGGGTTCAGACCTATGACCCTGAAAAGAATGGTGAGGAGAGAAGACTTAACGTCGATTTGATCAAAGAGAGAATGGAAGACCCAGAAATTAGGCAAGCAGCTTACCAATAGAGAACAGTAAAATTCTACAATCAAAGGGTAAAATCAAGACCTATAGTTGTAAAAGACCTGTTATTGAAGAAGACGTTGCAGAAGGGGAATAAGATTCACCCGAATTGGCATGGACCTTACAAAGTGGTTGAGGAGGTTGTGCTCGGGACCTACAGGATAGAAAACCTCGAAGGGGAACCTTTATCCAATCCTTGGAATGTTGATCATCTAAAAGAGTATTACATATGATGTTGCAAGAGCTTTCATGTAAATGTATCATCCTATGAAGAGATTATTAATGAAAAGATCAATTCCTGTGTCAATTCTTGGCTCATTATGCTCGAACGGTAGAATTTGATTAGGATAACATCTTAGTTGATGACCTCAGACCTTATAACATAATAATTTGGTGACAAGGTCTGAGGTAATACATCATACTTGGATGACCTCAGACCTTATAACATCATAATTTGGTGACAAGGTCTGAGGTAAGACATCATTATTTTGGTGAGTAATTATTTATGGGGATAACATATTATGTGATGATCTCAGACCTTATAACATCATAATTTAGAGACATGGTCTGAGGTAGGACATCATACTTGGATGACCTTAGACCTTAGACATCTTTAGTTTGGTGAAAAATTGTTTATGGGGATAACATCTTTTGTGATTACCTCAGACCTTATAACATTATAATTTGGTGACAAGATCTGAGGTATGACATCTTAGTTGGATGACCTCAGACCTTAGACATCATTAGTTTGGTCAAAAATTGTTTATGGGGATAACATCTTAGTTGATGACCTCAAACCTTATAACATCATAATTTAGTGACAAGGTCTGAGGTAGAAAATCATACTTCGATCACCTCAGACCTTAGACATCACTAGTTTGATAAAAAAAATGTTTATGGGGATAACATCTTATGTGATGACCTCATACCTTATAACATCATAATTTTGTGACAAGTTCTGACGTAAGACATCATACTTGGATGACCTCAGACCTTAGATATCATTAGTTTGATGAAAAATTATTTATGGGGATAACTTATTAGTTGATGACCTCAGACCTTATAACATCATAATTTGGTGACAAGGTCTGAGGTAAGACATCATACTTGGATGACCTCAGACCTTAGACGATAATATTGAGACTTCAGATATAAAAAATCATTCAAGGAACATTCAACAACTAAAGAAATAAAATTCTCCTCAGAGGTTGATATAGAATAAAATTGAGAGTTATAAACTACAAGGGAACAAAGTTTGTCATCAGAGGTTACAGTTCTTCATGGAAATTAAAATTACAAAAAGCTTCACAAAATGGTTAAGTGTCTGCAGCCTCAGGGTTAGTTGCCTTTCCTCCATCTCCCTGGCTTAGGGTGGTTACTTCTACCCCTTCATCCTAAGCGCCAACATCTTCAGTCCTGGTGTCATCTTGGGGGGTGGTCTTGGTAGGTGCGACACCTCCCTCCTCCTCTACCTCTTGTAAGGCTTGAGAAAATCGAGGGTCGGCATAACCCAAACCAATTAAGTCAGAGGCTGTGAGGCTCCCTGATTCCTTCTCCTTCATGGAAGCCCATTTGCTAGTGGCCTTTACACCCCTTTCTAGGTATTCATAGCTGAAGCTGACAAACTCATCAGAGACCTTGTACTCTTCTAAGATCTTCTCGGAAGCATCATCCAAGGCAACCTTCACAACCACATCGACCTTATGTTAAAGAGAGTCAGCCTGAGTTTTTAGGGCAGTGCTATGATCCTTACTCAGCTTGTCCATGTCTTTCTCTAACCCGTTCACGCTAGACTCAGACTTATTCAAAGATGCCTTTAGATGCTCCACTTCAGCGTTCAAAGCGGCCTCGATCTTCTCGACCTCTTCGCCCTTCTCAATCAGAGGAAGCTTCCCCAAGGTCTAGTTAACAAAATGGTGTATGGTGAGGAGTCCCTGTAGAACATGTGCAGAGATGTCAGTCTAAGGTTCGGTATAGTTCAAAACCGATGTTACACTTGAATATAATTCAATGGAAAAAATAGAAGTTCAAGGTCTTACTTGGATAGAGCGATGGAGGGAGAGCTCAACCAACAGAGGCCTATCTAGAGAGAGATAGAAGCGCTTGTCAGAGTCGGTCATGGCATTTCTGATTGCATCTAGGGCCTTCAGACTATGGCCGATAAGACTATCACCAATCTTCAGTTGCTCCAGGCGAGCAATCAATGCGTCCTCAGAAGAAATGGGGATGTCACGATCCAACTTTTGGTTTTCTTCTTCTGCCTTTGATCCCCAAGGGTAGGGTCGTCAGGTTTCCTCTTCTTGGAGGCCTCAGCCCTTGAGGTAGTTGGAGGGGGAGGAGGCGCATTCAGACCTGCTTTCTTTATAAGCTTCGTGAGATTAGGGGCTTCCATCTCCCAGAGTTCGTCGAAAATCCCTTTTGGGTGCTCTGTAAAACTAAAGTGTCTGAGTTAGAAAATCATAGATACACAAATTCAGGGGTATAACTTGTTGAAATAATAAAGCAACTTATGGATCTCGATTAAAGGACTGCCCCCAAGGCCAGTTTCGATGAGATAATAGGGAGTCATCAAATGCTCGTACTTGACTAGAAGACCATGCTCCCCCTCATCCTAAAGGTCTTTGACCTTTTGAATATTATTTTGGCTTAGCCGAGGGTCGGCCCTAGCAGCCATTGTCACCTTTACCCATCTCAGGGGTATTCTCGGCTCTAGGGAGGAAGAGGGGGCACAGGGACCAAACTCCCATGGCCCTGAAGTAAAGAAGTAGCGCGGTTTCTAATTATGGTTCGAGGTTTGTGTAACCTAAAACATCTTTTTATTTGACTTATGAGCTAAAAAATGGTAGTATCTCGGATGATTCCTGGCAGATGAGGGGGCGTAGCACCCTGTGAAGACCTGGACGGGAAGATCTGAATGATGGACTGCCTTCCATAAGATAATAGCTCCAATTATCACCCTCCAGGCATTGGACGACAACTGGGAAGGAGCCAAGTTGATGTAAAACAATATAGCCTTGATTATGGGATGAATGGGAAGAAGAAACCCTAACTTGAACATCTGCTCATATAAGAAGATCTCACTATCTCAGCCGTCGAAGGCCCTCTCGTCCCTCAGAGGCCTCCTAAGCTGTATAGAGGGACTTATATAATACAGATGTCTGAAGGCTAGAAGGTCGTCCTCGCCGATAGTGCTCTCTATCTCGACCGCCTTAGAGGTGTCAACATCGCTTTTTCTACCGTCATCCTCATCCGGGTCAATGTCGTCCTGAGTAGACGATGGAGCACCACTTGGGAACCTCTGAGCGAACTCAGCTCCTGTGACGGCCGACAAGGAAATGGCTTCAAGGATTGGTGGAACAGCCAAGCTAGGTCCTAAAATTTCAACGTCAGTTTAAGAGTGTGATGTGCTTGAACTCTTGTGAGACGAGGCTCGACTGGAAACTCGGCTTGATCAGGGACCTGATCCTGCTGAACGAAAAAGTCAATGGCCTCTTGAAAGGATTCCATAGACATAGGGTCTCAGGTGGACGACTCAGACTCAGACATTGGAGTAGGTTCAACTAGGACCTCTGCTGACTTAACTGGTTTCGTTGGCTCAGGGTATATGACCTTCAGAGGGGGTGGAAAGATAGTTCTGAGGGGAAATGCCTCTTCCCTATGAGCTTCCTCATGGGCTCATTCTATTTGTCTCATTTTATCTAAGGTCTTCTCCCAAAGAGAGGGGAACTCCTCTAAGAGTTGATAAAGGGGTCTAAGCATATGGGGACGACCCTACACTTGGGAACTCGAATTAAAAACAAATAACTTGGCTAAAACCGCCTAAAGATCCAACTGGGTTTTTAAACAAGAATGATTCAGAACACAGTTCACTAGAAAACTCTTAGGCTCGACGAAAAATGCTTAAACTCACCGAAAAATGCAACAAATGGAAGAACAAGGAAAAAAAATGTAGAAAATGGCGAAGAAGGGGTGATAGACAATACCTGAGGCAATGTGATGATAATTAAGGAAGGGTTTGCAAGAAAAATCCACCAAATGCACCTTAACCAAGCTCTTGTAGAGAGAGGGAGAAAGTAGAGAAAATTCAGGCATGATAATGAAGAAGTGAGGAAGAAAGAGAAAGGAAAAGGGTAAAAACCCTCAAAACTAATTGCACGCATCCCAAGGACCATCATTGCCTTGGGAGGCCAAAGGACAACTGACATCATTGAGTTGCCTGGCACGCCCTCTGCTTTAGTAGTTGACACTTATTGAGAAAGCATTAGCACAAATAGAAATCTAACCTCGGATACGCATACCCCTTAGTCACCTGCTCACACAGGCAACTAAGGGCTAGGGGTGATTGATATGCCCAATATGTACCCAATAGCTCAGAGACATCAACCTCTGCCAGGGAGATGGCCGAGGTTTGAAAGGCCTTGGACTGGCAACCAACGGTCTCATCCTAAGCAAGGTCGACCATGGCCGACGTTATTAGTTACCTCGCAGTCAGACAACAGTTGAGTACTTCATGATCCATAGGGGCAGTTATTCATCAGGTCATCCAAGGCTGGAAACCATGGCTGGGTGCAGGCCGAGGTTGCAAGGACTACTCCTCCATAACCTTGACCCAGACCGACATTACAAACTTGTCTTACCTCGGCCTCATATGAGCCGAGGACACCATGATTAATCTTAGATTGGGCGACAACCAGACTTCACCAACCTCGTACTCTTCTAGGCCGAGGTTGGGACCAATTATAGATAGGCGAGCCTTTATTCACATATATGTGGTTCGTAACATGTGTACATAATCAGCTATAACCTAATCATTTCCCTCACGTGAGGGAATATTAAGGTCATCATTATCTACATAAGATTAGCCAGGAGTCATTCTCATACTGGTTCAATCCTCATACACATGCTCATTGCATGCTTAGGGGGCACATTACACCCCCCAAGCACAATATATGGAGGTCATCCTCTACCTTGTAAAGGATCCAAATTCAACAACCCTAGATTAAACTCTGTCCAAATATATAGTAGAGAGAGAAAGCTTGAGAGATTGTATCCATGGCCATTAGTGCCTTCATTCAGTGATATTACTCACACACACTCATAGTGGACGTAGGCTAGATTGGTTGAACCACTTACATTCAAGTGTTCATCCTCTTCTCTTCTCCTCACCTCAATCTCTTATATTTAGTATATTCTTGTGCTGCCATTGTTATCACTAGTTTGAGCTTACAAACTCCTTCACTGGTGGTGCTATTTCTAGCATCATCACTAACGGCACCCCAGATAAAATTTATGGTGCTGGCATACTCTGCTATCAAGTCCCCATCACTCGTAATAAGGGAAATACTAGTTCGTAATCACTTTTGAACTGTATTAACACAAAACACATACAAATTGAGGCGAAGAATAGTTCCAAGTCACTAAGAGGTCAACACATACCCTCACGTCTCTTAGGACCATCCGACTATCGATCAGATAGCCTATACTAACGATTCCTATGTTCTAGGGTACAAGTCAATATCACCCATAAAGGTCCCATTGAGATAAGACTGTCCCGGTGCGGTAACCTCAATGATAGCAAGTAGTGCGGGCATGATTTTTACACGTATATCGTATATACACAAACACAGTCATATATATGTATACTACCATTCTCATTTCTAAATTAGGTACGCCCACGACCCATACTATGATATTCGTTCTTAGTACGTGTTACTAGATTATCCTGTATAACGGCTTGTGTCTTTTATTCTTAATTATAGGTTATTCAATACACTCCTCATTTCACTCGTAATGTTCTATTCCCCAATGTAGGCACTCTCTTATTTTCTAACGTAACTTTCTTACGGGTCTTACTCCTTTAATTATACATTTCCATAATTTCCTATGAATAAATTACTCCCTGTTAACTTTAAATTCTCCATACTTTAAATGCCCCCTTTTTACTAAGTCCTACTGATCCCCTTTATGTCCCAAAATGTTATATTAATAAGGTCCAAAGGTTACTACTCATTTTAGTCGAAATAACTATTTAAAGGAGGAATATGAATTTTCTAGGAGGGGTCGATCGATCGATGGAAGGGGATCGATCGATCGATGCTCTTTGGTCGATCGATCGATCAAGCGGTTATGACGAAACGGCAGAAAATCCAGTTACGAGAACCCTATTACAAACTCATCCAAATCATCATGTTGCACTCCCAAACTCCCAACAAATGATACTACAAGTGTGATATACCCAAATAAATAATTTTCTACATACAACATGTGAGTTTTCATCGAACATATAAAATTAAAAGGGAAAAAAATATATCAACCTCAAGAACCCTAATTTTCTTCTCTATCTTAATTCTTCCAATTCTTTTTCCATATTTCTACTCCTAACTCAATGAAAATTCATGGTTTATCCTCTAATGTGAATTTGATTTCCATAATATGGTTTCTACCTCTACAACATGCAAATTCTAGTCTCCAATATATGCTTTCTTTCATGATAACTAGTTCTAATCAACCCTAGGCTAATATAATTGAAGTATTAACTAAAATAAAGTAAGACATATACTTGCCTGTAAATCTTTGTTTCTGATTTGTGGAAGAAATTGGTGTGATTGTGTTCCTCATCGTGCGATCTACAATTTAGCGGTGACGGCGGTGTAAACGGTGGAGTTCTTGGCTTAGAACTCCTTGGAAAGCTTCTCCTCTTCCTCTCCAATGTCCATTCTTGGTTTTTGGTTATACTAACCTTAGAAGACAACCCCTAACATCTGATATAACCTTAGAAAATTCATGGTTTTCCATGCCCCAAAATACAAAATGTCTAAAACGCCCTCCCGGGATGCTCATTAGGCCTTAAAACATTTCGAGACCCAAACTACACCCCCGGGTATATTATTTTGACTATCTCGACCCTTACGGACACATTGACGCACTCAAAATGACCATACGGGCGACTTAAAATTTATTAACTTTTAATAATGCAAATTTAACTCCGACACGACACAATCGCGTTCTTATAAAATTTCCAAAATTATCAAATTAGATTCTCGTGATAATTTTACTAAATTTCATTACAGATCTTACCTTACCCATAAAGTAATTTACAACAAAATTCTAATAATTACTAACTCTCATCACGCTAGTAAATATTTAAATGATTTTTGGATTAATATTAATTTAATATCTCTAATAAATTTTAATAAATTTTAATAAATCCCCAAATTTAAAAGTCATAAAAATACGAGGTATTACATACTTCCCCCTAATAACGGAATATCATCCCGAAATTCAAAAAATAAGGTATAACTAGTAAGAATAACTCTGGGTATTTCTCACGCATGTGTGTCTCACGCTCCCAAGTGTATTCCTCCACATTATGATGCTCCCACTGGACCCGTATAAGTGGAACTACCTTTGACCTTAACCCCCTTTCGCTATGGTCTAGGATAGCCACTGGCCTCTCCTTATAAGAGCTATCGGGATGTAAGTCAATCTCCTCAATTATGATGTGGGTGTGGGCCATGTCATACCGAAGGTATCATCTCAACGACAAAATGTGGAATACATCGTGAATGCGGTGTAAATGCTTTGGCAGCCCCAATCTGTATGATACCAGCCCAATCCTCTCGATAATGGGAAATGGTCCCACGTACCTTCGGGCTAGTTTCCCTTTCTTCCCAAACCACATCACTCCGTTCATAGGATATACACGAAGTAATACTTTGTCCCCCACATTAAATTCTCGGAAAAACTATTTTGCATCGGCATAGCTTTTCTTCCTAACCTGGGCTACCCGAATGCGACTCCTGATAGGCTCAATCCTAGCGGACGTTTCCTGAATCACTTCTGGTCCTAGTAACTTGTTGTCCCCCACCTCTAGCTAACAAGTTGGAGAACGACAAGGCCTGCAATACAATTCTTTAAATGGTTCCATGCCAATCGTGAACTGATATGAGTTATTATAAGCAAACTCCACCAGTGGAAGGTGTGGCTTCCATCCTCCTCCAAAATCAAGGATACACATTCGTAGCATATCTTCCAACTTCTGATTGGTACGCTCTGTTTGTCAATATGTCTATGGATGATAAGATGAATTCAACCTAAACTCTGTACCCATGGTCTCCTGAAAGCTCTCCCAGAAATGCGACATAAAAATCTTGTCTCTATCTGACACAATATCCAGGGGCACCCTATGTAGTCTAAAAATCTCAGCAATGAACAATTGGGCATACTGGCTCGTGGTATAGTCTGCCCGTACTGGCATAAAATGAGCCACATTGGTCAAACGATCCACAATCACCCAGATGGAGTCGTGACCCCATTGTGATGTAGGCAACCCAGTAATGAAATCCATGGAAATACTCTCCCAGTTACACGTTGGTATCTCCAATGGCTGAAGCAACCCTGGCGATTTTTGGTGCTCTTTCTTTACCATCTGACAAGTAGAGCACTTGGACCCGAATTCGGCAATGTCCCTTTTCATCCCACTCCACCAATACTGTCGCCTCATATCTTGGTACATCTTATCTCCCCCCGAATGGACCACAAATCTGGACCCATGTGATTGTGTCATCACTGCATGATGTAAGTCTGCTCCTTCTAGGACCACTAATCTCCCATTAAACCTCAAACCTCCATCTGAACCAACTGAATAGAACTCAACACAATCACCTAGAAGTCGTATAATCTGCTCCTAGAAAAATGAGTCTGCTGTCTATGCCTGTATTACCGTCGTAATAATCTCAGGTGCAATTGTCATGATAGATATGAGGGAATGGGCTACCGCGTCCTGGTAACCCAACTCTTTCTGCTTTGCTTTCTAGATGTTCACTACATCATCTACCATTCTAGGATTCAATGCATCAGCAAGCACGTTATCCTTCCTCGGATGGTACTGTATGTCGAATTGATTGTCTTTCACAAACTCTGACCACCTGCGCTGACGCATATTCAACTCTCGCTGAGTGAAAAGGTACTGAAGTGACTTGTGGTCTGTGAACAAACGAAACTTCTCCCCCAATAAATAATGTCTCCATATCCTCAATGCAAAGATGACCGCTTCTAACTCTAGGTCGTGAGTGGGGTAATTTTTCTCGTATGTCTAAAGCTTGCGGGAGGCAAAAGCTATAGACTTCCCCTCCTGATGAAGTACACCCCCGAGTCCTCATAACGGGGCATCGGTGTAAACTAGATACTCCACTCCCGGCTTAGATATAGAAAGAACTGGTGTCGAAGTTAACTTATCTTTCAGCTCATCGAAAACTAATTAACAAGCATCGTCCCAAACATATGGTACCCCCTTGCGGGTAAGGTTCGTCAATGGACCCGCTCTCTTAGAGAACCCTCGGATGAATCTCCTGTAGTACCCGACTAACCCCAAGAAACTACGAACTTTGTTCAGTGTCGTGGGCTGCCCCCACTCTCTCACTGCTAACACTTCACTTGGGTCAACCTCTATCCCCAATTTGAATACAACATGCCCAAAAAACTGCACCTCCCATAACCAGAATCCTCACTTCTCATACTTAGCATACAACTGATGCTCTTGTTGAGTCTGAATAACCTGCCTCAAGTGCTCAACATGCTCTTCCTCAGTTTGTGAATATATCAGGATGTCATCTATGAAGATGATGACAAGTTGATCCAAGAATTCTCTAAAAACTCTGTTCATCAAGTCCAGGAATATGGATGGAGCATTTGTGAGCCCAAATGGCATCACTCTGAACTCATTGGACCCGCATCTCGTCAAGAAAGCTGTCTTCGAAACATCCTGCTCCCTAATCCGTAGTTGATGGTATCTTGATCTCAAATCTATCTTTGAAAAGAAATTTGGTCCCCTCAGCTGGTTAAACAGATCATCGATTCAAGGCAACGAATATTTATTTCGTATCGTGACCTTGTTCAGCTCTCGGTAATCCATGCATAACCTCAGTGAACGATCTCTCTTCTTCACAAACAAAACTGGAGTAGCCCAAGGTGAGGTACTCCTACGAATGAAACCCTGACCTAATAATTGTTCTATTTGGTCTCGTAACTCCCTCATTTCTGCTGGAGCCATACGGTATGGAGCGCGTGCTATCGGTCGAGTATCCGGTAATAAGTATATGACGAAATCTATCTCTCGACTGGGGGATAGGCCTGGTATCTCATGAAATACATCTGAATACTCACAAATAACTAGGATCGAGACTAAGAGAATCACGACCTCCTTAGAGGTATCCTCCTCTATGTAATACAAATGAGCGGAAGAGTCTCCTTCTATCCCGGAATGGCAAAGATAACACTCCCATCGTAACAATTTATCATGGCTCTGTATGCTGCAAGCCAATCCATGCCAATAATAACATCGTGCTCATGTATCTCTAAGACTAACATGTCTATTGGTAAAATTAATCTACCAATCTCTACTCCCACGCCCCGGCATATAAAGAAAATCAGCGACCCAATCCCTAGTGGTGAGTCTACGCATGTCACGGTGCTCTCTACTGTGGATAATAATCCTAAAGCCTTCGTAAAATGAGTTGCTATAAAACAGTGTGTTACCCCAATATCAAATAAAACCCGACCTATAGTGCCATGGATAGGAAACATGCCCTCAATAGCGGGTGGTTCCTGAGGAGCTACTTCCTTGTGGACGTTATAGACACGTCCGTACTGTAACTGTCCCTGCTATACTGGAGCTGCGGGGATGGCTGGTAGGGATGGTACCTGAGCTAGTGCTGGGAGGGCGGTTGGAAAGTGTGGCCTCTATGGCCCATTACGGGCACCCTGCTGCTGTGGGGCCCTGTCTCCCTTTGGAAAATCCTGGCGCCTATGTCCATTCTTGCCACACCCGAAACATCGGCCCCTGAAATTCCCTCCCCTTTGTCCCTGCTGACCACGACCCTGCTGGTCGTTACCACCCCGCCACTGGCCCTGCTAGAGACATTGATGGCCCTAGTGTTGCCGCTGCTGTTAACGGTGTTGGCCCGACTGGCCCTTATGAGTAGACTGACCCTGCCTAAATCGCCCAAATTACTGTCTATAGGCACCTGATAGAAACTACTTGGCAGGGTCCCCCTGATGGGAACTCTGCTCATTATGATGAGTCTTCCTCTGAGATGCCGGTGCCCCCCACCAGTATTACTACCCCCTGTCATGCCCTGCTGGCTGGACTCTCCTGCGTGTTTTCTTCCCTGCAGATTGAAGTGGTGGTCCTGGCATTGTAACAATGCAGCGTTAAATACATCCGTGTAGGTACTCAGTGACAGATTGCCTGTGAGGTTCTAATGGATCCTCTAGGCTAATCCGTCCACAAACAACAGTATCTTATTCCCTTCAGTGGGTGCCTCATCTGGCACTATAGTGAGAAGTCTAGTGAACTCCTCCTCGTACTTGGCAACAGTCATATTCTCCTATTTCAGATTCAGTAACTTCCGCCTCATTTCAGTCTACACGACGGCTGGAAAGTATTTGTGGTCAAACTACGCCCAAAATGACTAAATAGTGATAATGTCCCTCTCCTCCAAGGTGGAGGTGGATTCCCACCACTGCAAAGAGGCCCCTACTAACTTGAAGGAAGCCAATAACTATTTATGCACGTCTGTGCACTCATACATGTGCATATTCCTCTGGATATCTTTCTTCCATTGGATGGCTACAATGATATCCGAGCTACCCGCGAACTCTGGGGTATGCGCCTTCTGGAAGGCATCCCTACCCCGCTCCAATGCAGATGGAAGCTATTCTGGTACTGACGCCTCTCCCTGAACCTGGGGTGGAGCCTGCTGTACTACCGCTAATGTGGCATTCACCGCCTGAGCAACGATAGCGGCTACCTCGATTGCGTTCGTCATTCCCTGAGCCAAAGTTACTGGATCCTCCACTTGGGCACGTCTATCCTTGGGTGCGCGTCTCGGAGGCATCTGAAATGAGAAGGAAGTTTATTAGTCTACAGTTATTAACAAATCTCGAATAGATGAAGACGTAAGTGTAAATGCAAGAATACAACAATACTAAAAATAGGGCTCTATATCAAGGACGCTAAGCTGAAAGCGAAATAAGCCGTACAGATCCTAAAGGACACTAAAACCTGATGCTCTGATACCACCTGTGATACCCCGCCTAATTAAATCCTAGGTGATCATTCCTTTATTAAATTATAACCAAGGTGAACGGTTGGTTCATTCTTAGCATCACTGTCGCAAATTAAACTTTTCAATTTAAACACCCAAAATAATTAAGCTAAGTGTCAAAACCATTTAAAGCATTATTTCTATTTTTAATTTAAGTCCTATAATAACAATCTTTCATAATTCACAGTTTAAGAGTCACAGAAATAACTAAAATGGAAAACATCATCCAAGAAATTTAAGCATTCAATTAATTAATTCCAACTTTAAAACCACGAAGAAAAAACATACTGACAGTAACAAATCCCAAAGTAAAAATATTAAAAGTAAATGAATAACAATCTGTGACAAAACCCACTAAATAAGGAAAAAGGGAGACACATGCCCAACTGGATAAAACATAACTAAGAGTGGAGTCAATAATGAGGTCATGTAAGCAAAAGGCATGCAACTCCCACCTAAGCTGCAGCACGTTCCTTCCAAAGAATCCTAACCATGACGCCCCTGTGGCTGGGCACCTGGTATATATATATATATATATATGTACAAGAGAGAATAGATAACAGGAAACAGGTCAGAGCCCGATTGTAAAATAGTTTAAAAATTTAGTTTAGCAAGTATTTAAAATGCTTACCGGCTAATGCAACAATCCGATTAGTATGCGACACTCTCTTGAGAAATTTCTCGCCTCTCTTCTAATGTGCACACATACCGCACCCACAAGTTTAGCTTATCTTAAATTTATCATAAGGTTTCATGCCGAAAATTACTAAGGCTAAGATAATTAATTTCTCAAAGAAAAGTTTTCACATAAATCTCATTTTATTATAAAGTCTTTCTGTATTGTCTCAAACATTGCAAACACTTATAAATTCGGAATATTTATTCATTACTTAACCACTTTTATTCACAGTAGAAAGTTCCCAATTTCAATTATATATATATATATATATATATATTAAACACTCATATAATATATATATATACTAACGGCAGCCCACATAAAATTTATGGTGCTGGCATACTGTGCTATCAAGTCCCCATCACTCGTACTAAGGGAAATACTAGTTCGGAATCATTCTCGAACTGTATTAACATAAAACACTTACAAATTGAGGCGATGCATAGTTCTAAGTCACTAAGAGGTCAGCACATACCCTCACGTCTTTTAGGACTGTCTAACTATTGACCAGATAGCCTGTACCATTGATTCCTATGTTCTAGGGTACAAGTCAATATCTCCCATAAAGGTCCCATCGAGATAAGACTGTCTCGACGCGGTAACCTCGGTGATAGCAAGTAAGGCGGGCATGATTTTTACACTTATATAGTATATACACAAACATAGTCATATATATGTATACTACAATTCCCATTTCTAAATTAGGTACGCCCACGACCTATACTATGATATTCGTTCTTAGTACATGTTACTAGATTATCCCATATAACGACTCGTCTATTTTATTCTTAATTATAGGTTATTCCATACATTCCTCATTTCACTTGTAATATTCTATTTCCCAATGTATAAATTCAGTAGGTTCTCTCTTATTTTCTAATGTAGCTTTCTTACGGGTATTACTCCTTTAATTACACGTTTCCATAATTTCCTATGAATAAATTACCCCCTGTTAATTTTAAATTCGCCATACTTTAAATGCCCCCTTTTTACTAAGTCCTACTGATCCCTTTTGTGTCCCAAAATGTTCTATTAATAAGGTCCAAAGGTTACTACTAATTTTAATCGAAATAACAATTTAAAGTAGAAATATGAATTTTCTAGGAGGGGTCGATCGATCGATGGAAGGGGATTGATCGATCGATCGATGCTCTTTGGTCGATCGATCGATCAAGGGGTTATGACGAAACTTCAGAAAATCCAGTTACGGGAATCGTATTCCAAACTCATCCAAATCATCACGTTCCACTCCCAAACTCCCAACAAATGATTCTACAAGCGTTATATACCCAAATAAATAATTTTCTACGTACAACATGTGAGTTTTCATCGAGTATATCAAATTAAAAGGGCCAAAACTATATCAACCTCAAGTACCCTAATTTTATTCTTTATCTTAATTCTTCCAATTGTTTTTCCAGATTTCTACTCCTAACTCAATGAAAATTCGTGGTTTATCCTCTACATGTGAATTTAATTTCCAGAATATGATTTCTACCTCTACAACATGCAAATTCTAGTCTCCAATATATGCTTTCTCTCATGATAACTAGTTCCAATCAACCCTAGGCGAATATAATTGAAGCATTCACTAAAATAAAGCAAGATAGATACTTTCCTGTAAATATTTATGTCTGATTTGTGAAAGAAATTGGTGTGATTGTGTTCCTCATCGCGCGATCTACAAATTGGCGGTGACGGCGGTGCAAACGGTGGAGTTCTTGGCCTATAACTACTTGGAAATCTTATCCTCTTCCTCTCCAATGGCCGTTCTTGTTTTTGGTTATGCTAACCCTAGAAGACAACCCCTAACATCTGATATAACCTTAGAAAATTTGTGGTTTTCCATGCCCCAAAATACAAAGTGTCTAAAACGCCTTCCCGGGATGGTCATTAGGCTTGAAAACACCCCGAGACCCAAACTAGACCCCCGGGTATATTATTTTGACTATTTCGATCCTTCCGGACACTTTGACACACTCAAAATGACCATATGGGTGACTTATAATTTATTCACTTTTAATAATGCGAATTTAATCCCGACACGACACAGGCGTGTCCCTATAAAATTTCCAAAATTATCAAATAAAATTCTCGTGATAATTTTACTAAATTTAATTACACATCTTACTTTACCCATAAAGTAATTTACAATAAAATTCCAATAATTACTAACTCTCATCATACTAGTAAATATTTAAATGATTTTAGGATTAATATTAAATTAATATCTCTAATTAATTTTAATAAATCCCCAAATTTAAAAGTCATAAAAATACGGGAATTTGGGGATTTATTAACTAAAAATGAACTAAAATAATCAAAAAATTCATTTTTAGTTGATAATTTTGAAATGTTCAAAAAATATAAAAAAAAATCAGTCCAAAAATATTTTTTTACAATTTTAAAAAAATGGACCTCATTTAGGGACCTCAAATTGGGACCACACTTGATCCTCTCTCTCTCTCTCTCTCTCTCTTTATTCCAACACTTTACTTATCTTGATTAATTCATCTTAATATCGTATATGAAATTCCGTTTATTTGACTTGACATTTGTTCTGTGATTTAACACACCCGATTAAATACTTTAGACAAATACAATTTGTTTGAGAAAAATAATATCTTTCACTGAAATTACACGCTTTATTTGTACTAATCCACGTTAGTATTTTCAGTGAGAATAACTCTTTCAACACACGAAATTCCGTGCTAGAAAATACTTAATGTTTTCCATTAGAAAATCTTTCATAAAGATACCCTTGTGTTAGTAATGGGTTAAAATTCTTTAGGTTGCTTAACCACCCATTTAATTACTTCACTTTACCATTCCTTTACCTCATGGACATTAATCAATTTTCACATTACTTGTTCATTTTATCCTTTATCGGAACATTTATTTATTCATTCAAGTTCAGTCGTCTTTTCATATATTTACCAAACAACCCATTTCTTAACATGTTCCAATTTCATTATCTTTTTTTCTCAAAATCTTCCACTATCCACATACTTTAACGAGCTCCATAATGTCAGCTATGCTACCATATGCTTTGGCCAGTGATTTTTAACTCATTAACACTTCTTTAGCATTTTAGAAAAATATTCCTTTGAAGTTGGAGATATCATTAGTTCATTACTTTCTTTTCCAAGAAATTATGGAACATATAAGACTACTTCATAAGAAAAATACTATTTTCTTTATTAATTCCCGTAGTCTTAAAATCATACACTTATCACCTTTTCAACATCTTTTTTCACACACTTTAAGGGTTGAAATTTATATTTTCTTTATTTAATATTTCAACCCATTAAACCATAACTAAACTTGTTTACATGTTCAAACTCAAAATACTACAAGTTTACAAGTCAAAAAATCCATTCAAATGGGTATAATATATGATTTACTCTACAAATTTCACAATACTTGAAAAAAAATACATTTTTCAAGGCTATAAAGGACATTTTTATTCTTCAAAACTTCAACAAATGTCCAATTTTATAAATTCTTCCTTTTTGCAAGAAACTTTAAAACATAGTTCATCCAAGATAATTTTAGTAAGACAAATAACATTTTCTAACAATTTATTCCATAAAATGTTTAATACCAAACTTCTTAAATACACCATTTTCTCAACATTTTTGAATCATAATGTTTTTCTCAAACCTTTGAAACCGTTTATACCAAAAAAATTAAGAAATCATCTTCTTACTCATGTATTCATCCTACTCTAACAATTCTAGTTATAAGACTTATAATATGCAAAATGGAATCTCAAACTAAGAGTAGACTTTTCCCACCTCAAATGAAGCTCCAATAATGGTAGGATGAACTATCTAAGAACATGGCAACCTGTCACCTCCTAAGGTGGCCTTAGAGAGGTTTCCTAGCTCCACTAAGTTTGTCCTGTGAAAGCTCCATTAAAACACATTGTTTGAACAAAAATGGGGCCTTGTTCAAATGAGAAAGGGGTTTCGTTGGAACGACCATCGAACAACCCTCTAATGAATTCAAGTAGTGGAACCTCGTTTTATTTCTACTTTGAATGACTTTGGATTCTTGTTCAAACCACATATATTCATTTGAAAGTAACCATAATTTTATTCGAATGACCCTTTAACTCGTTCAAACCACAATTTCCAATATCTCCAATTTTAACCCAAAAACTTTAGCAATTATCATCAAGACTCTAAAATAGCCAAATATAAATATAAACCCATTTATAATGATCTGAATCCCAAGGTTTTCATATTATTACATTCATACGGGAAAATAATAAAATATTGGGCATGGTATTACATTCTTCTGTCCTTAGAAAATTTTATCCCCGACATTATTGATATTCTAATTCCTCACGTTCATGAGATTTACCAACCCTCATTCTAAGTCGTAGAAATACTCTTAGATAAAATCATTGAACTCATTAATATCTATGATAACATCACATGCTCTTACATGTGGGTTGTCACCAAAAGCCCAACATGCGACATGCTCTAACGCTCACTATCACGCTAACTATCAACATCACACAACTATCTCGAGTTCTAACTTACTTGATGATCACATGAAAGTAAGTCCTAGAACTAACTTTGTTAATAACCAAAGCATAGCAATTCCTCTGCCAGGAAAACCTATATAGTGATCTATACTCACCCAAGAGTTAATCAAAATGCAACCCATCATCCAAATAATCATTAAGGACCTTCTCAAATCTTAGGACTACACATTCTAAGTTTCCTCAAATACCCGAGTCATAACCTTATTTAAACTCGATGTTAACCTCATTTAGTAAGTCACTCACTCTTGGAGTGACACTCCAACCTAATCATCATCGTGCACTCAACTGGTACCTTCTGCTGCATCACTCTGACGACCCTAATATTACTCTAGGCATCTCACTGAGGAGAACTCACCTGTATTGCACCAATCCACTCAACGTGGAAAAGTAAAACTTTGTGATAAATTTCCTGGAGTTCTAACACAATATAATTTCCTCAAGTCATAATACCACTCTTTATAACCAGAGCCACTCAATGCCATGTCGTCCAGTCATAAGGTCGTTAGTGCTAAGGAAAGCAAATACTATGAGAAAATCGTGCAGTCGAAAGCACAGCCACCCGTACACTGAACTTTTGGCAATAGCGTGAATACCTCAAATAGGGGTGCACTGAGTTACCAAGATGCATTGACCATGCCAGGTTAATCCGCACTCTACTTGGACCAAACCACGTCTTACCACGACATGGTATAAATTTGAGCTACCACAATCATGGGAATACCAATCCTCGATTACCGGAATTAAAAGGGACACAACAAGAGCCACATGAACAAACAACCGTTTTGATAAAATCCCATATGTACGCAACGAACTATGGTCTACAAAAAGAAAACCTACGCCAGGTTCTTTAAAGTCCACGACTACTCACAAACTTTGACACCCCGCCTAATCAAATACCAGGTGATCAGTCCTTTATTAAATTAAAACAAGTTTCTCATCTGCTTCATTCTTAGTATCACTGTTAAAACTTTTTAAAACTTACTAACCACCTAATATGCAAAAATCTGATGTCAAATTTTATCTTTTTACTAAGCAATAACAATATTCAATAAAATATAATTTAAACCATTCATATAATCACTGAGTCTAAATCAAATACCACAACAATAAAAAAAAGATTGGCTGAATAAACTATTGGTTAAAAATTCCAAATCCAAAATAATAATACAACAGAAAAAATAAACTGAGTACAACATCTGATTGAAATAAAATATCTGGGGCAAGATGTCCGAATGGAATACTGAGTTGCATCCTACTATAGGAATAAAATGACTGAAGCAACTAAGGCCAAATCTTGCAACATCCACACCTACGGTAGCTACGCATCCCTGGAATAGATCATCAAGTCTGGCATACCTATGGCTAGACACCTAAAAGGTTTTGAAAATAAGTTTTCAAGTGGAGGTGAGAGCCCAAATCCTTTTGAAAACATTTTGCAAGTGAATTAAAAAGCAACAGTTAAAATATATAAATGCTCTTCATATTTAAGTTAGTGTCACACTCACTTGAAATACTACTCGCCCCTCATCTAAAGTGCACACCTAACGCTTCTTCCTAACTCTCCTAGTTACACTATCCCATCTAACTAGACTTGTCCTGAAGCTCCTGGATAGACTATTATAGCCCGATTAATTTGCAAATTTACTTCATAAGTTATTTATCACATTAACTTAATTAATCCTTTTCAAATGCACTACATAACAGTCTCACTAGTTATATAAAATTACTACCTTTTTACTTTATGTAATTTATACGTATATAAATATCTGCACTCTTATATACGTATATACCTAATACAATTGCACTTCATGTATTTCACCCGTATATAAATCTACACCACATATATGTAAAATATATACAATATTAGCACACACACACACACACACACACACACACACACACACACACACACACGCACGTGCACACACACACACACACACACACACACACACACACATACACACACACACACACACACATATATATATATATCCATCCTCCCAAGTAGGCACTCACCGGATGTTTTCTCTAAAATTCTATCACCTCAGGTATACTCATCCACCTGGTTACCTAGAGAAGATTAAATACCACCGAATCAGGTAAAAATATAAGCGTGATGGAGGCGGTCATAGTTCCCACCGACAGTGAGGAGGAATCATACCCAAAGCGCCTCACCTCTGAAAACCTGGATGCTATGACCTGGGGATTATACTTGCCCTGCTCCTCAAATCAGGGGATTCCCCCACATCGCGCAACTTCCTGTGATAACACTAAAGGGGTATCTATTCCTATAATTATTATTCACACCAATATCTATATAGCACACAAATATATATATATATATATATATATACACACACACACACACACACACACACACTACACAATCAACGCATATGTATATATTTAATTAATCTCGGTTGATCCGTGCCTAAATCCCGTAGTACTAGCCCAAAATACCCATGTCTATATACAAACTTATAATTTAATAAATCCCACATTACCTATTTTTCTTTCAAGTTGTGTCACCTAACTCAAATAACCAGACTCACTCATCCGGTCTGAAGTTTCATCTCTTAGAACTTATTCCTCAAAATTCCACTATTAAAGTTAACACTCATTATTAACTTTAATATTCAATAATTTATTATATAATCCTATAATAAATTAACATGGCTAATTTATGCTCAAATCCCGTAACACTAGCCTAAAATATCCGAGTCAATTTCCCAACTCTAGACTTTAATTAACTTTACCATTAACTAATTTATTATCATGGAATCACTCAACCAAAATACCCGAACACACTCCCTTGGCCCATAATTTGTTCTTTAGAATTTATTGTCTCAAATTTCATATTTAATTGTCACTCTTTTGTCTCCACAAAATTATTTATACTCACCTCCTTTTATAATCCGTAATCCTTAAAGGATGTAAATACCCTTACTGCAACTTCCCTTAAATCCAAAAAGAATTTCACTAGCCCAATCCGGAAAGAAGCAAACCTGGGCCTTATCTTGACACATCGTTCAAACGACCGTCGATGTCTTTCGAAGGACTGGACATGTCGTGCGAACGACCTTCTAGGTCATTCGAATGACCGACAATTTTCTCTCTCCTAATCCTTCTTCTTCGCAGTACACCATTTATAAGGGCTTTGACCCTCTTAAACCCAGAATTCTCCCCGTAACCTTTGTGAAACAAAGTGATTTCTTAAGTTTCAATGTTTATACCCACCATTGATAAATAATTTCTCATATCCCATTTCATAAATGAATTTGCGAAAGGTTTATAAAACCTCTACCTAAGATTCACCCATGTACAGTTTAACCGAGAAGAATATTTGAGTTCTAATCACACATATTAATTCCCCAATCAATATATTTTGAGATATAATTTTTTCCTCAAAAATTCATACACGTATTTCTCTAAAAAATTTGAAAACCCAATTTATGTATCTGTTGACACCACATTCTGGTACCCCTTAAGTCTACCCTTAGGTCCCTAGCACCTCCCCATATCAATACAAACCCTAGGTCGCACTTCGAGTACCTATCTAGAGTCCATTGGGCTCCCTCGGGACCCATTTGACTCCGTTCAACTCTATGGTTAGGGTGAAAGCTATTTGAATCTTTAAAGGGATCTAAATACCCTTTCCAATGGTCCACCCCGTGTGCGAATTGGCATAATGGTTCGGACGAATGGACGATTTTACTATCAAAAATTGATTTGGAGGCCACCGGGCACTATGGGGCCTCAATTTGACCAAATAAACTTCATCGTCGGAGAGAAATCTCTTTGAATATTTGAAGGGGACTGAAAACCCTTTCCATCGATTCACCCCGTGCACAAAACCGCACAACTGTTCGGAGGAACGATCAGTTTTCCCCCAAAAATCGATCTGAAGGCCACCGGGCTCCATTTCACCAAAGTCAGCTCTTCATATCGAATGACACTGAATGAATATCTGAAGGGAAATGAATACCCTTTCCAATGGTCCACCCCATGCGTGATTCTGACCTACAGTATGGGAGAACGATTTGTTTTACTCTGAGAGGTCCCAAAGTGCTTTCAAGCCACAGTTGACTAAGGTTAACCTTTCGAACCGAGCAAAACTCTTTGGAACATATAATTACATCTCCTAACATTTTCAACGGTCTACCTCATGCATGATTCTGGCTTACCATGAAAATGAACGACCTGTTTCCGTTCGACGATCTTCCGTCCAAAAGACCGACATACGCTTTTGAGCTACATTTGACCCAAAGTCAACTCTCGAACCCGGGAGCGGTCCAAATTAATATTGAAGGTATCTGAAGTAACTTTATAACAGTATGCCCTGTGCACGATTTGAATCAATGGTTTGTGTTCTACGACCATTTTTCTAGGAACATCTATGTAAGACTGCCAATTGGCATGTCCAGATCCATTAACATCAGTGATTTCAACAATATTCCCTCAAAATCAGCAAAATTCCTCATGTGAAGTTCCATTCAAGCTTACATTCGCACATTTTTCATACCCAATGTGGAAAATATCCTTCTCTCTCATCAACATTCATCAACACTCAGGGGAGTTCATCGAAGATCAATGATCAAGCTTTAAAGGAGGTCCAATTCCTTCCCTCTCTCTTTAAATTCATTGTTTTTGCATAATAAACATTAGATTCATAATATAGTTCATACTTTAGTTCATACACATTAATATGTACAGTTTTATAAGTATATTGCACATACTTTATTTTCTATAAAAATCCCCAAAACAAATAAAAGAGGGTTACACCCGTAAATTTTGAACATAATTATCCATCACACTTTCTCCAGAATTGAAAAAACACATTTTCCACACATACCCATATAATAAAATTTTGTTTGGATCTATGGGATAAACCCCACCCTTATGATACATTCGAACTACGTGGACTTTGATGCCTTTATAGGCTACATAGGCATCTCGGATTAAAATCCGAGACTCGAGTCTAATTTTCCATTCCTCTCAATCTGCCAAATTCTTTAATTTTATAAACTCTCCCATTTTCATATATATATATATATATATATATATATATATCATGCTTGTTTGCGTTTCATCCAACACATATTATCGTTTCCTAATAACGATCAATATCGTGATGAACGCACAAATCATACTTTCTATATATGTTGGGAATATTCCTATGGATGAGCTCACTCTACCTTATCCATGGTATGAGTTGAATGATTCTGATATCCATTATATAAATACACTCACACACTTCATGGGGATGTAAAGGAAAATAATAAAAGTAGCCCATGAGAGACCGAAAGGGCAGGATGTGTGACTAACACCTTCCCATTCCGTAAGTTATCCCTCGAACCTTTGAACTATTGGTTTCGTATGCATCAGTTTCTCCTTGAGGCCTATCTCTCTCTCGAAGTGGCAACATGTTCCTTTGATCGTTTTGTGAAAAATAGGTTGGTGACTCTATCTCTTCACATTTACCCCCACACCAACGACGGATAAGCACCTTTCAAAGAGGGGTTCGAGACCGCGGCATAACCTTTCTGAGGAGATATATCTCTCTCCCCTTGGTGTCGCCCAAGATGGCCACAGTGGTGACTCCGCTGGGGACTATTTTTAAGAGGTCTAGACTCTATTTGCATGGGTGTTTACTTTCTTGTATATCCCCCTATTTTCATGTTCCCCTTATTACTCCCTATAAATATGTATATGAGAGTGCGCTTTCGTTCAAACAAAGAAATTGTTTAATTAAACTCAGTTTTTCAATTAAATCCTAAAACATACATCTAGGTGTGATTGAAGACAATATGATCACGCAAGAACATTCAATCACAAACAAACAAAAAAATAAGGAAAAATCCCTCAAAGGAACAAAATCTTTTTTATTTTCATTATAATTTGTAAAGAACGGTTTACGTGGATTATACTGAAAATATGAGTGACATAGGAAATACCTTGAGGTGTCGGTTCCGATGTTGTCGGCTGGAATCTCCCGCAAGAACTCCAGAAGGGTAGCAATGGAAAAGAGTCGGATTTTCCACAAGTTACTCCAGATGAGTAAAACGATCCTTTGAAGGTTTAAAGATTCACACACATATATGGGAATGGTTTTGTGAATAAAAAAGGCATGAAACCTTACAAACTTAAAGTCTCTTTTCTAGGCTGTAAATCGCAGAAACGTGAGCGAAAAAGACTTGGAAAAATGTGTACAATATGTACAGATATTTATTCAAAAATCGCGCCGTCGCTCGAACGAGATAAACATGTAGCTCGAACGAGGCCACGTGTAGCTCGAACGAGATCGCGCAACATCCTCATGTCTCTTGAACAACAGAGAGATGTTGTTCGAACGAGATCGACGACCAAGAAAATTCTGCTTCTACACTTAGAAAAATTTATGCCTTTGTATTAAAAGTAAATCAGACTTCGAAAAATATTTTCTAAAAAATTCCCAAATATTTATGCAAATATTAACAAGTCCAATAAACCATTTTACTAATAACGCATCGTGGAGTAGTGGGAACGGATGAGAAGCATTTCACATGTAGCATGATGCATGTGTGAAGATGGTGGATGCATGGATTCAGATCAAGGCCGCCGTGGATGATCGTGTTGATGTGCCGAATGTAGCAGTATCAAACATACATACTGTGATCTCGGATAAATAAAAAATTCCTAGATTCTACCCCGAACATTTATGAAATTATGTCCTTACAAATCTCCCCCCTATGTCTATGTCGGTACATTCATAAAAAATCTGAATTATGCTATTTCCATAAAGAAAATGACATATAAGATATTATCCCCATTAAACCCTCAAACTGAAAATACCAACTGTCATGTCTTCAACCAAACTTCAACATCTTCATAACTTCAGCTTTTCTCATCAGGGTGTGCAATCCAATAATCATCAATTTTGTACCTACACACATCAGATAAAGCAGATACCCGTGACACGCAACAGTTTCAAATATAATGATATGCAAAAATCGAATCAATTAAGCTTAAGAAAATCATTGATAAATCAACCAACAATAATTATCCCCCATAATTTATTCTCCCCCTTTTTATGATGTCCCGAAATAGACAAATATGAGGATCACAAATAAATGCAAATGGAGAGTGCCACAAGGTAAGAAACTTTCTATTTTTCAATTTTTTCAGAATTTTTGAACAAAATATACAACAAATAATCACACCATGAAAGAACACAAAAATAACCAAGTCGATAATAGCGAAAATGTATGGTTATGAGAAAATTCGATAGGAAAATCAATTCATACAAACATAACATATGTGCACGATGAATATCAGATATTTCTAACGAATGAGCTCAACATATTCCTTAGGTGTAAAAATATGGAATTATAAGAAATTGACTCAATCAAATCAGCAAATCAAATCTCAAAGTGATTTCCACACCATTAATGTCAAAAAATATTCAATGCTTTTTCAGGACTTTCAAGGAAGTGCAAACCCGTTTAAATTATCCAACGAAACTCCCTCAGATTTATATTTCGTATAGAGGTGATCTAAATTCCCAAATGTTGGAGAATTGATGGTGAAAGCTAATGTCCCATATTCGGCATGAATTGCTTTCTATTGCCTTAAAAATTTTTTGGGCTCTTTTAACCTCTATGGACCCCGGATAATAAAATTCCTCAATTTTTTAGTTCCAATTTAAACGGTGGCTTAATCACAAAGGGTGGATGAGTACCTTTCATAGACCTTCACCGCTGATAAAAAACCACACAATCTCATCAAACGGTTTTTACATGCATTCCAATCTTGTCAAGTTTTATCGCATATGGTTCATTGTATAGACAAAATTGAGATGGAAACACTCAAGCAAATATGTGATAGACAAGTACAATAATCAAATAAAGTCGTGCATGTGTGCAATAAAGGAGATAAGGAGCCAATCATGTAGAATGGTATCACTAATCATATTTCAAAGACTCTAAACAATGTAAAGCACATGGATGCAATGATTTAGTGTTTCAAATCACTATCAAACAATCACGTGAATAATGGAAATGGAAGTTATGACTCACCTATCTTAAATGTTCATCCATAATAGGTGTAAACAAAATACAAAAATCTTTTTGCGCTTTTCTAAAATTTTTATAAAAAGAAAATCCTTTTGCATTTTTCAAAAAAAAAATATAAAAGGCAAAAATAAGAATACAAATGATACAAACTAGCAATAGGAATCATATGATATGATCATGACAATGTATCCCATCCTAGACAAGGACCATCCCCCAGTCAACTATGCAAATACCTAAAGACTTCTTAAGACTCTCGAATCTAAGGGCATCTAAAGGTTTCATGAAAATATCGGTTAACTGAAGGTCAGTGGGTACGAAACTCAGGGATACGACTTTCTCCTCAATTATCTACGTATAAAGTGCTCGCGTATCCTGATGTACTTTATGCACGAATTTTGGACCAGATTATGAGATATGTGTATCACGCTCGTGTTATCACAGGAAATGGTCATGGTGTCTAGTAAAATCCCATATTCCTCCAAAATTTGCTTCATCCACAAGAGTTACGTGCAACAACTCCCAATGACGATGTACTCAACCTCCATAGTGGACAAAGAGATTGAGTTTTTCTTCTTGCTCACCCAGGAGACAAGAGTATAACCAAAGTAGAAACACCCACCAGAAGTTCTCCTATAGCCATCTACATCCCCGGCCCAATCGACATCCGAATAGGAGGACAAACGATCATCAGTATTAAAGGAATACCAAATACTGTAGGAGAGACACGCACTCACATATTTGATAATACATTTTAGATCGAGTAAGCGTGACTCTTTCGAGGACACATGACATCACGAATAGACTCCAACACTAAAGGCTGTGTAGGGACGACTGGCAGTTAAGTAGATAAGACTACATATCATACTGCGATACAAGGTTTGCTCTACGTACTTACTTGAAGTGTGCTTACTAAGCTTTATATAAGTACTCATAGGTGTACATTTATGCTTAGTGGAGTCTAAATCAAATTTATCCACTAAGTCTTTAGCATACTTGGATTGGGAGATGAACATCCCATCCTCTAGCTGATGAGCATGGAGACGAAGGAAGAAAGTAAGCTCACCTACCATGCTCATCTCAAACTCACTTTTCATCTCCTCCTCAAAGTGGTGAGCATGCTGGGAGCACGTGGATCCAAAGACTATGTCATCCATATAGACCTAGGCAACCAAAATAGCATCGTCATCTCTCCCGACGAGCAACATCATATCAATTCCCCCTATTTTGAAGCCACGGGCTAAGAGATAGGAAGTAAGCCTCTCGTACCAAGAATGAGGTGCTTGCTTCAAACCATACAAGGCTTTCCTTAGATAGTATACGTGCTCCAAGTGCTTAGGGTATTCAAACCTTTTTGGTTATTCCACATAAACCTCCTCCTGTAGAATGCCATTTAGAAAGGCACTCTTGACATCCATCTGATATGGCTTGAAGCGAAGATGACATGTGATGGTGATTAGTAAGTGGATGGACTCAAGCCTCGCAACAGGAGCAAATGTCTACCCAAAGACTACACCCTCTATCTGTGTGTAGCCTTGAGCAACCAACCTAGCCCTATTTTTGATTATGGTACCCTTTCCATCCATTTTATTCTTGAAAATACACCTGGTACCTATCACATCCGTCTTACTAGGTCGGGGGAAAAGTTCACAACCATTATTGTTTTTAAACTGAAGCAATTTATCCTGCATAGCAAATATCCAGTGTTCATCCTTAAGTGCTTCTTTGTGATTCTTAGGATCGACTTAAGATGTGTAGCAGATATGGCTAACAACATTCTCTAGCTGAGCACGCATCTTGACCTCCAAAGTGGGATCGCCAATAATGGTCGAAGGATCATGAATCTTGCGAACCCAAGAAGGTGTGTCCCCTAGACATGAGTAGGGTCCACCCTGGATGTGGGAGACAGAGTGGGACCATAAAAAAGGAGTGTGTCATCCTCACTCAAATGGGAGAAGTCAACAGACGTCGATGGTTCGTCATCTTGCACAATAACGTTTATTGACTGCATCACTTTAGATCTCTTCAGGTTAAAAACTCGATACGCTCTACTATTTTATGAATATCCTAGAAATATTCCTTCATCGCTTTGGGAGACGAACTTTCCTAATTTCTCTATATTCCTTAGGATATAGATTTTACTTCCTAAAACACAGAAATATGCAAGGTTGGGCTTCTTTCTAGTACATAATTCACAAGGCATTTTAAGTGTGTGTAGACGAAGGTAAACCTTATTCACCGTATGGCATGGAGTAGATACTGCCTCTATGCAAAATATCCTAGCAACTTTACGACCTAGAAGCATAGATCTAGGCATTTCCTAAATCATCTTATTCTTTCTCTCAATAATCCTATTTTGCTAAGGAGGCTTTATAGAAGAAAACTCATGTTTGATTCCTAGGCTATCACAGTAAAGATCTACTTTTTGCTCCGTAAGTTTAGTGCTTTTATCACTACGCATTCTATTGATAGTGACACCGTGTTGGTTTTGTAGGACACGACACATGGTCATCAAAAACTCCACAACATCGAATTTCTCTATCAGAAAACCTACAATAGAATATCTAGAGAAATCATCTACCATCACTAGGATGTACCTCTTACCACTCACACTCTCTGTATGAGTATGACCCATGAGATCCATGCGTATCAACTCAAGTACTCATGATGTGGTAATGGAATTCAACTTTATGTCGGGGCTACGAATTTTCTTTCCCAACTGATAGGGTCCACAAACCATGGAGGTTGGCTTTCCAACTGTTGGTAAGACACGTACTAGGCCCTTTTTAACTAAAGGCGTCAAATATCTAAAGTTCACATGACCTAGACGTTGGTTCCACTATCCATAGGAGTGATCATGGTGCTGTTGCAGACAAGTGAGGATTGGGGCATAGCCCCATAGCAGTTATCCTCTGTCCTCACCTCTTGTACTAAAAGTTTACTCGGTTGATTATAGGCATTACACACACCACGATCAAACTTTATGGTGAAGTCAACGTCACACAACTGGCTAATGCTGAGAAGGTTTGCTTTCAAACCTTTGACGTACAAAACATTCTCTAGATTTGGAAATCCAGGTAACTCTAATGTACCTCATCCTACGATGATAGACTTTCTCCTGTCTCTAAAGGTGACTCTACCTTCCTTATAATCCTCTAGGTAGGTAAAAAATGAGACAACACCGGTCTTATCTCTAGAGCACCCACTATAGAAATACCACTGTGAGGTATTATGTGCTTTGAAAGGGACATGGAAAACAAGGGACTTTTCGTCTTTCTTAGGTACCCAAGAAGTGGTAACCTTTTCTTTACCCTAGTTGTTGTTTGTTTTATCCGGTATGCAAGAAGTATTCACTGATGACAAAGACATCCGTCGGAATTCCTCCATCAAACTTTGTGATATGGCGGCTAAAAACTCAACATGCTCTCTCAGACCGGTAAAATTATCAGTACGATGTGGTGGAGCAATAGTACATCGCGTCTGACCCAAACTATAACAAAACTCCATGAGGTGGCCTTTTCTTTTGCAGTACGTACAAAAGAACACAATCTTAACCTTGGTTTGATTTTCTTCTTTGAACTCTCCTTCTTGGGTTTTGATGATGGCCATATGGAGTTTACTAAACTTAGGAACTGGTCCAGGTTCTATTTAGGACGTGGAGGCACCATCGAAACCTATTCCCTTCCTATCACCAAAACCTAAATTCGGACTGAGGAGCATGTTTTCCATCTTTCCATATCTGTCCTCGATTTGAACCTTGACTTCCCGTGCTCTCTCAAGATCATGAGTAAGCTTGGATACAAGGGCTTCAAGTTTTTTTCAAGTCTCCAGGGAGGAATGGAGATCACTCGTAATACTAGCCACTTGTTTAGTCAAGTCCCCTTTCTCTTTCTCAAAATAACTCTCTCTCTCTCCAAATAGTCTATCTCTTTCTATAAACTGACTCTCTCTCTAAACACAAGCAAACTCTCTATCTCTTAAGTTAGTGCAGGCGCTCTCTCTCTTGCTTCTCCTAAATCTTCCTCTAAAGAGGTGATACTAAGAACTAATGATTTGTTGCACTTTTTGGTTTTAAATGACTCAGTATATAACTCAGCGTAGGCGCGTTTAAGATTTCTCTCACTCTCACTTGTAGAATCCTCCCCTTCACTCACCTCGTTCTCACTGTCGAGGTGTCCATGTGAAGTAGCATCCTCATCATTATGAGGAGCACTAGGGGTACTCACATGACTAGCCATGAATGAAGTTAAATTACACTCATGCGGTGACTCGTCTCTAGAGTCCACCGACCCGACCTCACTGTCGCCACTAAAGGCTGCATTAAGGACAACTTTCATCTTTTATTTGGCAAGTCTATTCAGCTTAGTAGCACACTCAAAAGCTCTATGACCCTTACCATCACACTGATAACATCTCTCACCATCTTTTTTAAGAGGGTATTTAAAATCTTTTTCATTTTTCTTTTCAAACTTATTTTTCTCAAAATTCTTTTTATCTTTGAAATTTCCATTTTTCTTGAAATTTTTTGCAAACAGAGCCAAATCATCTAAATCAAGGTCACACTCGAAATCTGACATTTTTATCTCCATTTTTTTTAGGTGACTCTACTCTCTTTCTTGCCGACCCCTCACTCTTCCTATCCGGGGCATTAAGTGCAATTCCCTTATCTTTAGGCTTGACAAATTTAGGAAGCATGTCAATTTCAAACGTTTGTAAGTCTCCTACTAGTTCCTCTAATTTAAGCATGTTTAAATTACCCATATAATTTATCACAGTGACTTGAGGGATAAATGCTTAGACAGAGATCTTAGAATCTTTTTAACAACTCTAGCATTAGGAATGTGTTCACCAGGATTAAATCTAGTATTTACAATATCAAATAATCTAGCATAGAATTCATCAAAACATTCAGATTCAAGCATGGTGATAGTTTCAAATTAAGTTGTTAAGTTTTGCAATTTTGATTCTTTCACGTCATTAGTTCCTTCTTGGGTAAGTTGTAAAACATCCCATGCCTCTTTTGACGCGGTACACGTCGTTATCCGCCGAAACTCGTCAGGAGTGATGGATCCAGAAATAACACTAAGACCCTTAGAGTTAAAAGCTGACCATTTAAATGGTTCTTCAGTCCAAGCAGTCACAGATTTTAAATTTGTCGCGTTGTCAATAGTGATGGAGGGAGGTGTCCACCCTCTCTCAAACAAAACCCAGAGTCTTTTATCTATGGCTTTTAGAGAAGATTTCATACGGGCTTTCCAGTAAGCATAATTTGACCCGCCAAAAATTGGCATTTTATTATATAATTTCTCCATTTTGAACATGCTCTTTTTCAAAAAAATCAATTTTTTAGAAAATTGATATCTTTAGAAAAATTTTGCGGAAAATTACACGGTATAATTATGTAATTGGCTCTGATACCAATTTGAGAGTGCGCTTTTGTTCAAACAAAGAAATTGTTTAATTAAACTCGAATTTTCAACTAAATGCTAAAACATGCATCTAGATGTGATTGAAGATAATATGATCATGCAAGAACATTCAATCACAAACAAACACACAAATGAGGAAAAATACCCCAATGGGGGTAAACCTTTGTAAAACATATGACGACGGTGGGATACCGATTAGATTCGCAAATTTCTACTTTGGGACACTTATTTAATTAGAGTCTATTTAAATCAAATTAATTCAGGCGCTAAACATGCAACTACGCGTGTTCGTGTGTCGTACCATAAAAAGATAAAGCATGCGACACAAATTTCAAGAAAAATCCCCGAAGGGAAAAACCTTTTATTTTCACAATAATTTGTAAAGAACGGTTTACACGGATTACAATGAAAACAAGAGTGACATACAAAATACCCTTAGGTGTCGGTTCCGATGTCATCGGCTCGAATCTCCCATAGGAACTCCAAATGGTCAGTAATGAAGAAGAAACGGCTTCTCCACAAGTGTGAACTTTATAAGGATTCCCTCCATAATAGCACGCAGTTTTTCGATTGTAGACTTCTCCTCACAAAGAGTAAACAAAAGCAAAGAAGTGTTCTTGAACACCAAAACAATTTACCAAAGCATATGGAATTTTTGTGAATTGAAAATAAAAAGGGATTAAACCCTAAAAGAAGAAGTCAAAAGGATTCTGCAATTTCGCAATTTTTTGTCTTTCAAAACGCTGGCACTTTTTAATGAAAACGAAACCATTTAATGAGTATTTATGGAAAAATGCGCCGCCTCAGAATTCGAGCTCATTCGAACGAGAAGGGGATGTCACGCGAACGAGAAACACATGTCATTCAAATGACATCGCGCTACAATGCAATGTTGTTTTAACGAACGTTACATTAGAAAAATATTATTTTAATGTCCACTCCAACACTTAGAAAAAATACTCATTCTCAAATTTTGACGAAAAAGTCCGCTCCAACACTTAAAAAATATTTTGAAAAAATATCCCAAAAGATCTAAGTGGAAAGTTAAAGTATTTAAAACATAACATTACCAAATTAAACTTCGCGAAGTCTTTTTGATGAAGAACTTGATTAATTTGGATCCGTCTTGATGTAGAATTCTCTTGAATGCTTTTCGACGGTGTAGCGGTATATGACATAATAAATTGATAATGCACTTATAAAAATATGTCCTTACAAATATCCCCCTATGTCTATGCCGGTACGTACATAAAAACATCCGAATTATCAAATTCCAAATTGCCTATACAAATCTACCCTCCCATGAATAAATTTGCAAGATCTCAAATTGTTCTTCAAAAATCTTCATCAAATCTCAAAGATTTTCTCATCACGGTGTGTAACATAAAAATCTTCAATCTACCTACGCACATGAGATAAAGAAAAAACCCGTGTGACGCATCGAGTTTGAAATGATATAAGAATAAAGGATTAATAAATCAAATCTCCCCCATAACATGATAATTATTTCTCCCCCTTTTCATGATGTCCCCAAATAGACAGATAAGAAGAAACAATCAAAACATGGAGTGTGACAATAAATTGCATAGTAAACATGAAACAAACTACGCGCATGCAAAGGTATGTCTTAAAAACTTTCACAAACATTTTTGATTTTTCAAAATTTTCATACAAAAATAAGATACTAAAAATCACACCATGGATTTAAATTAAAACAACCAAGTCATGAAAATGGAATGTATAGGTGTGAAACACATACGATAGGTAAATAAACTCAATCAATCATATGTGCACGATGCATACGTGTAATCCTAATGAATGAACATCAAAAGTATCCTTAGGTGTAAAAATTGTTGAATTTAGATGACATCGTCTTATGCAAATCAACAAATCAAAGTCAAAGTGATTGCCACACCAATAACATCCAGAACTATTGAACGCCTTTTCAAGACTTTCAAAGGCGTGCAAACCCGTTTTAATTCTCCATCCAAACTCCTTCATATATATTTTCTTTTAGAGGTGTATAAACTAAATTATCAAACTTTGGAGAATTGGTGCAAAAACCTAATTGGCCCATAATTGGTATGAATTTCTTTTTATTGCTTTTAAATTTTTTCGGGATCTTTTTAAACCTCTTTGGACCCCAATTATTTACATTCCTCAATTTTTTAGGTCCAATTTAAATGGAGGATTAATCGCAAAGGATAAATGATAATCTTTCGTATCCCTTCACTATTTTCAAATAAAGCACAAAAACTCACAAACGGCTTTTAAATGCACAACTTTCTTATCAAATTATATTGCGCTTGATTCATTTTAAGGACAGGATTGAAGTGAAAATAGCCAACCAATATGTGATAAGACAAGCTCAATAATCAAACAAATCCGTGCATGTGTGCAATAAAGGAAATCACGAGTCAAACATGTAGGAAGTAACACTTAATTACATCTTAATGACTCCAAACATTATAAAGCACATGGATGAATTAACCTATTCTCTCAAAACACTATCAAATAGTCATATGAAAAATGGAATGATGTTGTGACTCGATCATCCTAAGTGTCCATCCATAAGCGGTGAAAATAAAAAACAAAAATCTTTTTGGATTTTCTCAAAATAAAATCTTTTTGTATTTTTCAAAATTTTCAAAAGAAAAAATTTAATACAAAAAATACATATCATTACACTAGAAATATATATATCATGAAACCAAAACTAGTGTATGAAAAACATGCAAACACAATCATCTATATGATATGACAAGAGAAGAATCATGTGCAAGCAAACGAGAATCAACTTGTCTAAAATTTAGAGCCTCTAAAAGTGATTCTCTAACCCAAATAAATGTGAAACGTCGTGTGGGGGATTTAGGAACCAAGGGAATACTAGACACAAACTTCCTAGGACATCTTCCAAGATCAAAATAGAATATCCTAAGATGACCTTTCCTACCACAATGTGAATAGGTGTAAACGGGAGGAATGTTACCTAAAGTGTGATCTTTTATAACGTCCTTGCGACCCTCTAAAATAAATAATGGTTTTGGCTTTAGCACTAGAAGTATGAGAACAAGATGTGCCATTACCATCACTATAAACCTACTCGAGTCTGTCAAATCATTTTTTAACTTCAAAATTTTTGACTCAAGCAAATAATTAGACTCTACCAATTTTAGGGATGCCTTTTTCAAATTTCCAACAATTCCTAAAAGGGTATCTCTCTCCCCATCAATTAAAGAAAACTTTTTCCTAAGAGTCTTTTCATGTGCCATAAACTCATCGATTTGTAAAAGTGGTGATTGCTTAAATAAGCTCTGATACCAATTTGTAAAACGTATGACGTGTGATAATTGATTAAAATATTTTTATCATCTTTGGGACAAACACAAACCATATAATTTTTAAGGTCCTCTAATTCTTTTTCTAAAAATATGACTCTATCATCACTCTCATTTTTGGACAATTTTAAATCATTAAAGTCATGGTATAAAGAAATAAATTTTTTACGATAAGAATCTCTTTGATTTTGAATCATTTGCAAAAGATCCATCGCGGATTTAAAACGAGAATTTTATTTTTCCAAAAGTTCAATTCTTTGAGTAAACGTCTAATTCAAACGATTTAAATCATCAAAACTATGACTCGTACCAATAGGAGGGGGCATCAAATTAGATTAGTGCTCCATTGAAAATTGCGACAAATTTTCACAAAAAATGATTTTTCAAACAAAAATAATATCACACAAATATACGAAAAATAATGATCAAATGCAATAAACGATTGTAACCTGCTCTGATACCAATTTGACGACGTTAGAAGTCAAATTGTATAAAGAAATAAATCCTTGAAAAATCTGGATCACGCGATAAATTAGCGTAACCCGCTCTGATACCAATTTGTAAAACGTATGACGACGGTGTGATACCGATTAAATTCACAAATTTCCACTTTGGGACAATTATTTAATTATAGTCTATTTAAACCAAATTAATTCAGCCCCTAAACATGCAACTACGTGTGTGCATGTCAAACCATAAATAGATAAAGCATGCGACACAAATTTTAGGAAAAATTCCAGAAGGTAAAAATATTTTATTTTCACTATAATTTGTAAAGAACGGTTTACACGGATTATAATGAAAACAAGAGTGACATACAAAATACCCGCAAGTGTCGATTCCGATGTCGTCGGCTCAAATCTCTCGCTAGAACTCTAGATGGTCAGCAATGAAGAAGAAACGGCTTCTTCACAAGTGTGAACTTTATAAGGACTTCCTCCACAATAGCACGTAACTCTCCGGTTGTAGAGTTCTCCCCACAAAAAATAAACAAAAGCAAAGCAGTGTTCTTGAACACCAAAACAATTCACCAAAGCATATGGGATTTTTGTGAATTGAAAACAAAAAGGGATTAAACCCTAAAAGAAGAAGTCAAAAGGATTCTGTAGTTTCGTAGTTCTATGTCTTTCAAAACGCTAGGACTTGTTCATGAAAACGAAACCATTTAATGAATATTTATAGAAAAATGTGCCGCCTCAAAATTCGAGCTCGTTCAAACGAGAAGGGGATGTCACGCGAACAAGAAACGCATGTCATTTGAATGACATCGCGCGATAATGTAATGTCGTTTGAATGACAGTGCAAAGTCATTTGAACGACTGTTACGTTAGAAAAATATTATTTTAATGTCCGCTCCAACACTTTGAAAAAATACTCATTCTCAAATTTTGACGAAAAATCCGCTCCAACACTTAGGAAATATCCTAAAAGCTCAAAATGGAAAGTTAAGGTATTTAATACATAACCTTACCAAAGTAAACAACGCGGAGTCTTTTTGATGAGGAACCTGATTAATTCGGATCCGTATTGATGTATATTTCTCTTGAATGCTCTTCGACGGTGTAGTGGTATACGACATAATAAATTGATAACGAACTTATAAAAATATGTCCTCACAACCTTTTTTTATTTTCACTATAATTTATAAATAATGGTTTACATAGATTATATTGAAAACATGAGTGACATAGGAAATACCCTCAGATGTCGGTTCTGATGTCATCGGCTGGAATCTCTCGCAAGAACTCCAGATGGGAAGCACTGGAAAAGAGTCGTCTTTTCCACAAGTTACTCCAGATGAGTAAAACGATCCTTTGAAGGTTTAAAGATTCACACACACATATGGGAATGGTTTTATGGATCAAAATGTCATGAAACCTTAAAAACTTAAAGTTTGTTTTCTGGGCTATAAATCGCTGACTTGGAAAAATGTGTGGAATATGTATAGATATTTATATGAAAATCAAGGCGGCGGCGTCGCTCAAACGAGATAGGCATGTCTCTCTAACGAGGCCACCAGTCGCTCGAACGAGATCGCGCGACATCCTCATATCGCTTGAACGACAGAGAGATGTCGTTCGAACGAGCTCGACGACCAAGAAAAGTGCGCTTCTGCACTTAGAAAAATTTCTGCTTTTGTATTAAAAGTAAATCAGACTTCGATAAATATTTTCTAAAAAATTCCCAAATATTTATGAAAATATTAACAACTCGAACAAACCATTTTACCAATAACGCATCGTGGAGTTGTGGGAATGGATGAGCAGCACGTCGCATGTAGCATGATGCACGTGTGAAGATGGTGGATGCATGGATTCGGATCATGTCCGTTGTGGATGATCGTATTGACGTGCTGAATGTAGAGGAATCAAACAAACATACTGTGATTTATGACATATAGAAAATTACTTGATTCTACCCGGGACATTTATAAAATTATGTCCTTACAGTATCTCATGCTTATGCCACTGTTCCCACACTTGTAGAAATTTTCCATGTACACTTTACACCATGTGCACCTAGGGTCACATACACCACATAGAAATCCATGCTTAAGTGTCACTAGCACATACCTCCACTTGTGTATATATCCATGCTCACTTACATTTATCACATTCCACCCACTCTCACTCGTTATCCCTTCTCTACTATTCATACTTATACCTTATCCCCTACTTATCATGCTGAATAAAGATACTCTCTCCATAAGATACTAATCCAATAATTATGCATGATACAACATCACCAAAAATAATTGCTATTGACCAAATTTCGTCCATTAACAGGGAGTCACTTCGTGGCGAGCGATGGTTCGACAGGTCAAAGTTAGCCTGTGCGATATGACTCTCACCTTCCATTGGCCAAGTACCTTCGATGTATATCGAACGGTTCCCCCGCATCATACCTCTTGACCAAAGTCATTACGGGAGGTATATCGTATGGAACTCATCCACGTACGTCAAGTATATTTAATTCTCTCTCACGTGTATCATCCCCACGAGGTATATAGTGAGATAATTCACGTACACTCACGTATATCAAATGTCTTATCCACACGTACCGATTTCCCTCAAAAGTAAGACATATATCATGGAAGTCACGCCAAAGGGGGGAACACATTCCAATTAACCCAACAACTAAATACCCTCATATAGGTGTCAAGCCTAGGACACACGTATTAAATTGCTGATTTCTACCCGAAACTCTGCCAAAATTCCGGGTCGACACTTCGCCCAATTTTTCACGTAATTTTTAAAATGGGACCCTACCCGTGAACTTGGAAACAAGTCCAACCCTAGTTTTTACGTATATTGCAAACCCAATTTTTTTAGGCTCGGGTCCCGTCCGATATTTCATTTTGTATCTAGGAAAACTTAATACAAGTGAGAACCTAATAAACATAATAATCATGCTGAGACCCGTCTCTCGCATTTTTCTCTCTCATTCCAAAAGTGTCCAAAACATTTTTCATCTTTTATCAAAAATACCAAAACATTTTCTTTTCCTAAAAAAAATATTTTTGTACTTGTATTTTCCAAAATGTCAAAAACATTTTCCTCATTTTCTAAAAATAACAAATTTCCCTTATTTTCTCTTTCGAAAATAAATCCCAATTTTTCTCCTTATCAGGTCGATCGCATACCCTTGCCCTGACTCCCTATTGGCTTAGACCTTTAGTCGAACCGCCTCAAAGTTCTGTCAATCCCCTTACTTCTTCCGAGTACCATATTAACCCGCCTTCTATGGAGAACACGGATCAAGTGCCTAATGTACAACCGGATTTATTGACGATTCTAGCTCAGATCACTGCCAAAATTGACAACCTTCAAATCGAGGTTCATGAGATACAAAGAAACCGGGTCCCTATCCCCAAATAGCCTTAGGTTCTCTTCCCTCACGCTATAGGTTCGCTTGCACCTGGGCCTATTTGGATTCCTAAGGAATACTAGCATGGTCCCCATGCTCCTCCGCGCCCAGCCTATCTGCCTATACCAAACCTTGCTCAGCCAGGGGCTAACTTACCCATAACTATTGGCCTGAAAGAGGAAGAATTGATCAAAGTCAAGGAAGATATCAAGATATTGACTAAGAAATTCTATCAAGTCGGACTCTCTAGGAACTATATGGAATACACCCACATGTCTCCCTATCCTAAATCCAGGTTACCAGAAAAATTCAAGGTGCCCAATATCGAGAAGTTTGGAGGCAGTGGACCCCTGATCGTTCTTCTCCGTAGCTATCACCGAGCCATGACTCTCCTAGGGGCTTCTAAAAAAATAATAGCCCACATGTTCTAGATGACTTTGAAAGATAGCGCTCTTCGTTGGTTCTTATCCTTTGAGGAATACATGATCCGTAGTTGGGAAGATGTTGCCCGCGAGTTCATATCACAGTACAAGTAAAATGAGGATCTATAAGTTAACCACCGTGAATTAGAGACACCTAATCAAACCCTGGGGAATCAGTCACTAACTTTATAGGAAGGTGGAGAGAAGAACCCGCTACCATGACCAATCAGCCTTCCGAAGAAGAATAAGTCAGTATCATAATGAAGAACTTCCTACCCCATATCCGAGCAATAACATGAGGACAATATTACCCTCATTTTCGAGCACTTCGAGAAGCAGGATTGGAGATCGAAGAAAGTTTTGCTAAGACAAAAGTTGGACTGAGGAAAACCTTTGGATAGTTTGCTCCTAGAAAGTTTAAAAAACTAGCTAGTACCACAGTTTCTACCATCAACAACATTTATCAACCTGCCACTTCACGAGCACCAGAAACTCCCCCAAACTCGGTCCAAAAGGAATACACCGAGCTACATGCTGATGTATTGGATCCCTATCTATTATTGGATCCCTATCTATTACCAAATTCACTTCCGAAGAACTTTAAACCTGATGCCCATTGTTTCTTTCATCAAACTGTTGGCCATACCACCGACCAATGTTTTCATCTTCAAAATGTGTTCCAAGGCCAAATTAACCAGGGTGACATCAGCCCACCAACTAATCCCAAACCAAATATTACCCATAATCCACTCTCGAATCATGAAAATGCCATCTTCCTAGAAGAAAACTCATAATGTGACCCATCTACCCAAGTTATGCCGAGTAAATCACCAGTCATACCCATATATTCTCCTAAACCTCTCCAAACATGTCCATATTTTCTCCTACACCCTACCAGCTTCATCGATCAAGCTTTATCCTTTCTCACCCGAGCATGCACCGCTGTTCGCACCCATTGAAGAGGTAAATATATAGATCTGTCAGAAGTGTTGAACCAACTTTTAGAGTTCGAGATGAAATTGACCTCCTTAATGACCATCGACTATCATAGATTCAGCGGGTTATTCTTAGAAGGTTAAAAATGGACCTGAGAGTCAGACAACTGGACAGTACCAACTGATGAAGTCAGTCTAGATGACATGCTCCAGATCATGCCCAATTTAGTTTAGCAGACTGGTGATATTTGTAGTGTATCCGAGTTACTCGATGCTTTGAAATTACAAGGGCGCCTGGTCCCTTTAGTTCTACACTTCCTTACCGAATGGGAGGAATTGAATAAAGAGGCCGTGGAAGTTGTGGAGTGCATTGGCTTTGCATGGAAAGACAATATCATTACCACCAGATGGGGGGATGATTTCAAAGATTCAGATGAAGGGAAAGATTGAGAAAAGACTAGTTTGATAACTAACATATGCGAGATGATATCATTCGAGGAGCTACTAGGAGGAATCAACAAGGTGGCTGAACAACTCGGTATCGATAAAGAAATAGGATTTTTATTTTTCTCTTGTTCTATAAACCACATGACCAGGTCAGGAAGACATTACCAAATCCCAAGCCTACAACCATGAGCGAGAAATAAAGGTAAGGGTGTTGAGAATCTCCCTGTTCTAGGAATGACCCTCAAAGAGAGTAAGGTCCTAAATTAATTGAATAAAACCCAAGCCAATGTCACTTTATGGGGGCTTTTTTTGTCTTCCCAACTGCACTGAAATACCCTAATCATGATACTCACAGGACCAATAGTTCCTCCCTCAACTAAGCCAGAAGAAGAAGTGAACTTCGTCGGATTCTTGACCTCTACTCGAATGCTCTCATTTTTTGAAGAAAAAATGCCCAAGACCGGTCCTAACCAGAATCATTCCCTTAACATCTCTGTCGAAGTCATGGGGAAAATTATCCCACATTCTCTTATCGATAATAGATCATTTCTTAACGTTTACCCATTGAGGACCCTCAATTATTTGGGATTAAAAGTGAGCGACCTTGATCCAACCTCTTCCACCGTACGTGCCTGTGACAACACCCGTCAAGAAGTAATGGGATCTATCAAGCTTGTAATAGGGGTTGGACCTATAAATCCTGTTGTTGAATTCCAAATCATCGACATCCCAACCTATTTCAATCTGTTGCTCGAATGACCATGAATCCATATCATCGAAGGGGTGGCTTCTTCCCTTTATCAGAAATTGAAGTTCTTCACTAATGAACTAGTTATCGTTATCTTGGGAGATAGTGGAGACACCGGTAATGCCAACACCAATAATCCAGTACTTGAAATACAACACGTGTCGGAGGATTTGCTTATTTTAGGATTCCAAGTTGAACCAGTCCTACTCTCAGCAGGGGATAACTTCAAAGACATGCTTTATCTAGAATATGACCCCATGAAAATGTCATTGTAATCCAGATATTCTAGAATATGCACTTCATGCGTCGACTAGGTCTAGGGAGAAGACACCAAGGGATAATTGAACCTATTATGTTGAAGGAGGCCTTTACTCCCTCTGCTTGGGATATTATCCATCAGAAGAAGAATTCAGGTTTATCCATCAGCCTCAATATAAGAGGAGGTTAGAATACGTTAGGACTGTCTCGGGAGAATCCCTAAATGGAAGATTCATCAGAGAGGGTAAAGATTTCCCCTTCTACAGCTTCCCTGAATATTGGAATGACTATTTAGACAAAAGGATGAAACCAGGTATGGAGATCTTATTTTAAGACTGTTACCTGTGGGGCGAGAGTTCCCAACACCATGTACAACCACTCACTGAAGATACCATAGCTGATATAGGGGATTATAAGGGCAGTGATTACGATGATTCTTTTAATTTATAGACATTGGGAATTACACTTTGCATCATCCAATCAAGGGCTACATCATCAAATCCATCCCGCCTCATCAAAGATGAAGATGTACCACTTCTCAACTGGCATGATACACTTGTACCACCTGCTAATTTTGAACCTAACCCCGATGTTTACCCCCTTTCCCCTTTAGTTGTTTCCCCTCACTCTGATGTAATCGAGACCTCCTTTGATGATGTCCTCCATGATGTTTTTCCTATCAATGAAATAAATGAAGATTTTAAGTATCTTGTTGTGACTTACATTAATTGTCTTGACTCTAATAAAACTCTTGGTTATGATGATTTTGCAAATGAATAATTCTTAACTGGTCTAAATAAGGTTAATAACAAACAATATAATCGCGTTTAAGTTAATGAAGATGAAACTGTTATTATTAATCTTGGTTCTAGTAGCCAAATGAAGGAGATTAGGACAAAGGACACCCTTAATGAGCATGAAGTGCGCAACTCAAAGAACTACTAAAGGAATTTGTGGATGTATTACCATGATCCTATAATGATATACCTGACATTGACCTTGAGATAACACAACATGAGATTCTAACTCTCTCGGAATGCAAACCGATCAAACAGAAACTGCGAAAGCTCCACATTGTATGGTCACTCAAAGTTAAAGAAGAAGTAGTCAAGCAACTGAGCATGAGATTCATTCGTGTGATCGAATATCCCGCATGGCTAGCTAATATCGTACCCATTCCGAAATCAAGAGGGAAGGTTCACATGTTTGTCGACTACCAAGACTTGAACAAGGCATATCCTAAGGATGATTACCCACTAGCCAACATTGACATGATTTTGGAAATTATGGCCAGTCCCACTCTCAAGTCATTCGTTGAAGGGTTTTTTGGATATAATTAGATCAAGATGCACCCAAATAACCAAGAGAAAACCACATTCATCAACCCTCGGGTAACCTTTTGCTACACTATCATGCCATTTGGTCTAAAAAATGCAGGGCTACCTACAATAGGTCTTTCATAACCATTCTGTATGATCTGATACATAAGGAAGTCGAGATCTATGCATATGACATGATTATGAAGTCAAAGACTAGCAAAGGCCATATTCTTGCTCTTAGGAAGTTCTTCGAATGTCCGTGACAATACCAGATGCGGCTCAACCAACAAAAATGTATTTTTGGCATTACTAAAGGTACCTATTAGGATTCATGGTTAGTGAGAAAGGGATAGAAGAAGATCCTGCAAGCTAAAAGCCATACTTGAGATTCCACCACCTCGAATGGAGAAAGGGAGTTCGAGAGTTCCTTAGGAAATTACAGTACATCAACTCGTTCATCAGCTAATTGACTTCCATCTGTGAACCCATCTTCAAACTCCTCTAAAAACATTCAACCAAAGTTTGTAACAAAGCTTGCTAAGAATTCTTTGACCGAATCAAGCAATACCTAACCTAACCTCCAGTGCTCATGCTGCCGCAACATGATCTTCCCTTACTGCTATACCTCACCGTAACTGATACTACAATTGGAGTTTTGCTAGCTCAATACCTCGAAGAAACCCATAAAGAGAGATCCACCTACTATGCTAGTCTCAAGTTGGTCAGTTACGAAGTTAACTACAACACCTTGGAAAAAGCATGTGTCTCTCTTGGATGGATTACCCAAAAGTTATTTACCCATCAAGATTATATCCCGAATGGATCCCATCAAGTACCTACTCAAGAATCTCTCCCTATCCATCCGAATGACCCATTGATTAATGCTTCTAGCCGAATTTAATATTACCTATGTCACATAGAAAGTCATGAAAATAAGATCCATCTCTGACTACCTTGCTGACTACCCTATGGGAGAGGCCGATGTTTGGATTTTTAAGTTTCTTGTTGAGAATATCCTTTCTCCCTCCCAAGATGACCTTCGATGGAAAATGTTCTTCAATTGTGCTGCTAATAAGAAAGGGTACATCATTGGGATACTCCTAATTGCCCCTGATGACTCTCATGCTCCCATTTCCATCAAGATGGATTTTCCTTGAACTAATAACATGATTGAATATGAATTGTGCACGGTAGGCCTCAAAGTTTCCTTTAAGAAAGGAATTCGATACCTTGATGTCTATGGGGATTCAACCCTCATCATCAGTCAAGTACTTAGAAAATGGAAAGTTAAAGACGAGAACCTTTTACCCTTCCATGACCACCTAGAAGATCTAGCTTCCCAATTCTAATAAATCACCTTCCACTACCTACCTCGAGAAAAAAATAACCTAGATGATGCCCTTGCTACCTTATCCTCCATGATTGACATGCCCGAAGGAACAACTATGGCCCCTTTACTTGTCAAAAAATAAGATAAATCAACCCACTGCTACCACATTGAGCTGGTCACGGAGGAAGATCCTGAGATAGCCAATTGGTGGTATTATGATATTTGGTGCCTCCTCAAACAATGTAGGTATCCCCAAGGATCTGACAAGAAATACCGAGAAACTCTTCGCAGATTGGATACCCAGAACATTATCTATGATAAAGAACTATTTAAGAAAAACTTTGATGGAACCTATTTGAAATGCATTGCAGGGATAGACATTGAAGAAATAATGCAGAAAATCCATAGCAAAAAATATGGACCCCACATGAACGAACATATGCTCGCCAAGAAGATCTTTCGATAGGGTTACTACTGGACTACCATTCTTTAAGATTGCATATCATACATTTGAAGATGCCTCAAATGCCAATAGTTTTCCAACCTACAGTACTTGTCCCCACGGGAATTGTTCAACATGACTTTTTCCTAGCCGTTATCCACATGAGGCATTCACATCATAGGGAAAGTTACACCGAAAGCATCCAACGGGCATGAGTTCATCCCATTCGCCATTGAATACATCACCAAATGGGTTGAATCCAAGTTATATGCAGTTTTGAATGCCAAGTTCATCAATAAAAACCTCGTCTGTCAATACACTTTGAGGCAGAAGTTACACAAGTGGTCGATGAGTATGGGATTCAGAGACACAAATCTTCTCCATACCGACCTTAGACCAAGTGTTACAGTAGAATCAACCAATAAGAACCTCAAATATATTATCAATAAGATGAGAGAGAGTTGTCGAGATTGGGCCGACAGGATCCCGTACGAACCTCTACTAGGGCTACCCCATACTCTCTAGTCTACGACATGGAAGTTGTCCCTACCAGTGGAGCTAGAAATCTCTTCGCCATGCATCATGATTTAAAGGAAAGTCAGTGAGGAAGACTCGCACCAAATCCATCTTGACAAACTGTGCCTTTTGGACGAAAAGAAGGCTGAAAGCTCTACATAACATACAAGGGTACCATCACTGTATAGCGCAATCATTCAACAAGAGAGTCAAGGACCGCGGTGTTCGAGAAGGGTACTTGGCCCTCAAAGAAATAATAGATCCCATCTTGGACCCCAAAGATAAATTCAAGCCTAATTAGAGAGGTCCATACATTGTGAAGAAGATTCTTCCAGGTGGCGCCACCATGCTCACCAGCCTGGATGGAGAAGAAATGGCGCGTCAAGTCAACTTGGACCATCTTAAGAAATTTTACCCCTTGTCTGAAATCTCGGCGCACTACGAATCTTCTCATCTCCCTTTTATTCAAAAAGAAATCAATATTCATTTGCCCATAATTAGAACTACGTGGGGCTTCATTATCTAAAACCCTTTTGCTTTCCAAAAATAAATTTTAGAAAATTTTGAAAACCATTAGAGGTACGTAGGAAGCTCATCTGTTTACATGAGCACATCCCCCTTATTTTTCACAAAAAGCTATTATTTTCTTATCCCTGAGAAGGACCGGTCATTTTTTCATATATATATATGAAGAAAAGGATTATGTACGCCTTAGCGGTTGGTATAGATAATTCAAAATGTAAAACCCATTAAGAGGCACAACTAGGTGATAAAAAACTTCTTTACTTCATTATTTGAAATTTCAGCACGATTATATCATCATAGGGAATCAAAAGAATTTCCTTGTCAAGCCTACTCCTACCTTCCTAAAACCCAAAATAAAGAAATGCCCCACTAATCCTAAAAATCACCCCCCAATTACTCTCATAAAAGCAAAAAACCACACCCATTAGAAAAGGCTTCACAAAACCTACCCGCATCTGCCAGAGGAACCGACCCCATCATCAACTGCATCCCGGGGTCCTAAAATCTTCCCCTTCCTGAATAGAATATTGCAGACACTCTGTAGAGCGATAAGCCTGGACCAACCTTGGGAAAACCATAACACCTCCCTCCATGGTGTCAGATATGTCAAACCACCTATGCCCAGTCTTCACAACCAACATCCTCACCACTACCTTCTTCCACAACCACTTCAAGTAGTCCTTTGGGACGTGCTAGACTCTACCCATAGAATGGGAAGGACAGGTCGACGGACGATGATTCTACCACAAAGAACCAAGTTGCATGCGTATACGCTCCGTCAAGTTCTCCACAGAAAAGAAGTTCAGTGTCCGCGGTGGCACGATTTTCTCCTAACCAAATTAGTGTAGTAGCCTCCAGGGAAAGTAAAAAGAGGTCTTCTTAAGGCCAACCAGTTTAGCGTACTAGTACTCTCCAAGTTCTAGAATGGGCAACAACTCCCCCCACTAAGGCACAAACCAGCATAAGCCTTAAGCCCCGTGATATACAAACCAGTTCCCCCAACTCTCAATCTCCAGGCGTACGCTAATGAAATAGCGTGAGAAGAAATTTGGCACCACTGGAAAAGAAAGTCAGAACGACCCTCCCACTAATTCGTGCACAAATCCCGTAGAACTAGCAAAAAATACCCAAATCTATATCTCGACTTGTAAATTAATAAATCCCACATTACCTATTTTTTGCTCAAGTTGTGTCCCCTAACTAAAATACCCAGACTCACTCATCCGGTCCGAAGTTTGAACTCTTAGAACTTATTCCTCAAAATTCCACTATTAAAGTTAACACTCCTTATTAAATTTAATATTCAATAATTTATTATATAATCCTATAATAAATTAACCTCTCTAATTTTGCGCAATCCCTTAGCACTAGCCTAAAATATCCGAGTCAATTTCCCAACTCTAAACTTTAATTAACTTTCCCATTAACTAATTTATTCTCATGGCATCACTCAACCAAAATACCCGGACACATTCCCTTGGCCCATAATTTGTTCTTTATAATTTATCGTCTCAAATTCCATATTTAATTCTCACTCTTTTATCTCCAAAAAATTATTTATACTCACCTCCGTTTATAATCCCTAAGCCTAAAAGGATGTGTAAATCCCCTTACTGAAACTTACCTTAAATCCAAAAAGAATTCTCTGACCCAATTCGAAAAAAAGCATACCTGGGCCATATCTTGACTCGTCGTTAAAATGACCGTCGATGTCATTCGAATGACTGGACATGTCGCGCGAATGACCTCCCAGATCGTTTGATCGACCGACTATTTTCTCTCTCCTCATCCTTCTTCTTCGCAGTATACCATTTATAAGGGCTTTGACCCTCCTAAACCCAGAATACTCCCCGCAATCTTTGTAAACCAAAATGATTTCTTAAGTTTCAATGTTTATACCTACCATTGATACATAATTTCTCATATTCCATTTCATAAATAAATTCGCCAACGGTTTATAAAAACTCTACCTAAAATTCACCCATCAACAGTTTAATCGAGATGAATATTTGAGTTCTAATCACACATCTTAATTCCCCAATCGGTATATTTTGAGATATATTTTTTTTCCTCAAAAACTCAAACACATATTTCTCCACAAATTCTAAAACCCCCAAAATAGTATCTACCCCACCCAAAATAATGGATTCTTATACACCCACTATGATATGAATTGGTTATCACAAATTTATATTGCAACAAATTAACCATTTACCTGTATATAATTTGTAGAGTCTCTTTCCTTTGAAGAAGATGATTGATTTGACTCCCAAAACCTACCAAAGTTAGCCCTCTTTTCTTTTCCATTGGATTAGGTTTCCTTTTTAAATTCTGTCTACCCCAACCTCTCTAGTTTGGGTTTTATAATATTTCTCTTGTAGAGTTGTGTCCACTTCACACTCTTAATTTTCCTCTTTTCTAATATTAATCCCAAAATTAGACTTGTGGGCTAATTTAAAATGGCCCAAACACCCCATGTGAGCCCGATTATGCCTAAAAATTGTCTGATACCCATTTACTACCCCAGGAACTCTTTTTTTACTATCTCGACATATCTGGAGTCAACCGTGCACTCAGAAGTGTCAACTAAATTACTTTATAACATTCTCCAATTTTCATCTTAAAAAATGCTACACAAAAATAATCTGAATAATTTAATTTCAATTTTTCAAATTAAATAAATCCTCCAATTTAAATAATTTACTCCAAATCATAAATTTTAATTTCTCCAAAATAAATAATTTCTATTTTCACTCCAAAATAATTAAATTTAATTTCCTCGAAATTAAAGGGTGTTACATAGACGTTCTCATTGGGTATTATCCTAGCCACACACCTTGGATCGAGTCACCAACCTTGATGAATTGGATCACAAATTGTTCATCCTAACAAGATTAAAGCTATATACGAACCTATTGTCCCATTGGAAGTCAAACATTGGACTTCCCTACTTAAGAATAAGGTTTCCTCCTCATATCCTCGATTAACACGAGTCATCTCAATCGAGGGATACCAATGCCCTTGTCGACACCGACCTTGTCCATCTTAACAATGCCGACATCACCAACCCACTGTACTTAGGTTACTGTCTTCCTTATTATATCATGATCGTAACCTCATAACCCCAAGACTTCTTAGGGAGAACCCCATTAAGTGAAACATTCACCTTATAGTAGCCTTTACCTACACGAGGTCATCACTGAGATTACCTACAAGTTCTCCCAAAACTGAACTTAGGTTACAGTCCCACAGGTTGCCATTGGCATTCTAAGAGTAGTAAGTACCACACATGGCTAAATCTTCTAATTTTTATTGGCTTGGGATGATGTGCCAAGAAATACTCCCTACCTTATTGGTTATATCCTAACGTATACTGTCGATACATGCAAACATTCTAACAATGCTACGATATCCCCCCTTTTTGGGGTACCACTTCCAAGTCTCCATATGATATCATTAATCAAAATCGAGAATACATTTCCTAGAACTCCTCAAAATCAAGTGTCACACCATCTACACTAGTTATTCCATGATACCCGAGCATCACTCCCACTTATAATACAAGGTCCCAATTTCTCTTAGACGGTTATACCTCCCTTATGTACCAATTCGAATGACAACACCTGACACATACACTATTTGACCCTTTTAAATATTGACCAAAAACTTGAGGTCATTACGTAACCCTTACTACGATCCTCACGTGAACACCAGTACTTCTTTATGCCGGAATTAACTAGTTTTTTACAATCACCAAACATACTTCACATCAAAGTCCTCAAAACCTGATAAGCTTTCATCATTATGGCTTTCTCATCGTAGGTATTATCTATAAATTTTCCAATATCCACATTGTGATTACCATTTTCTCAAAAAGATAATAGTCTATGAGCTTCTACATATGGTGCACCTTAACTATTGAACACCTTAAGATGTGACAACGGTTGATTTCTATTTCCAATTACGCCACACATAATTTCTCCTACCGACACTCTAAGATGCCCTTAAACCTCTTTCAAATTAGGATTCCCTCACATCTCGACATTACTTATGCTGCTAAGATGTGCCCTGAAACTTAGATAATAATCTTATTTTTCTTACAAATAGTTATGATCATAAGCCTCATACCAACTAACATTACTAAGGATTTTGGAGGGATACAGGATGCTGCATACAACCTATAAGCCTCTAGGTCCACATCAACGACATCAATAAGATCTTATCCCTAAAAATTGCATCACATATCCTAAACCCTTGACATGTAAGACTATTTAGAGTTCACTCCTAAGTCTCCTCAACCATCACTTTTACATATGTAACATACTTACTACAATTTACCCGTAACTCAAATCATACCTTACGAAGTACACTTTTAATCAATAGCCACCAAGACACTTATTTACAACAGTAGTAACACCAACTCAGATCATGTACACATCCCCAAGTGCTGACAACACGGCCCCTTAGGTCCACCGAATTATCATTTGACTTATAACATGATACTACCCTAAGGATTGAATTCTTCTAATTACATCATCATCACTCTATATCTGAAAGTATCTCACTCGAACCTTAATGTATCTTCATCACAAATGAATACTTCTTAGTTATGATGCTCTAGTCACCTAATCCACATAGTTGACTTTACTCAATTCATATCTCTAATTCAATGGACGCCATTAATATCTATCGATATCCCAACGAATTTCTCATATCATCAATGGTTGAAACACAAGCATCTGACACTAAGAATAATGATGTAGACACTATTGGCTCCCACAGACACACACAAGTCACTAACATGTCTAAAAAAGAAGCGCATAAGCGATTAATGACAACTAACTTTGTCGCATGCCACTTGGAAATGAATTACATGTCATGCTAATGTCTTTGACTTTATTGTCGATTAGATGAACTGAAACCATTACAAATCTAGCGTGACCGGCCTAAAACTAACACCGACATTGAAAGATCCACTACCGACCTCACCATGTCAATCCCAAAAGGAACGCTGAACCTAGAGTTATGATATCATTTGTAAAGCCACAATCCGAATTAACGGGTTATCCATGGTCGAATTGGTCCGACCCGAGTGTTAGGTGTGAAGTGCGATGGAATAACCTATATAATGTTGCTAGTCCATTATATTTAACTAACATTTCACTTGTTTAGTATGTGACTCCCATTTAAAATAAAGCTATGTGAGGGACCCATGAGAAGTGTCCTCTAAATCCAAGCATACAGAGCTACTAACGTAATATAAAAATGACACTTACCTCTACAACGCTCTCAAAATACAGAGCCACACCTAACAGGCTGTAACAAAGATGGGGGAATGAGCCAAATGCCCAGTGGGAAATTACAACAATGAAGTATAAAACTGAATGGTAGAAAGAAGACTTTAACACATAATATTTACATGCATATTCAACTGCCATATGTGTACATATATATACTTACATACATGAAATCATTTTTATTCTAAAAATATTACTTATCCCAATTGATTCACCTTAATCCCCTATATGAAATTTCCTTGACTTGACATTTATTCTGTGATTTAACACAAACGATTAAATACTTTAAAGAAGTATACTTTGTTTGAGGAAAATAATTTCTTTCACTAAAACTACCCACTTTATTTGTACCAAACCACATTAGTATATTGAAAATCACCCTTTCAACACATGAAATGATGTGTTATAAAATACATAATTTCTTTCACTTGAAAATCTTTCATAAACACACCCTTATGTTAATTGTGGGCTAAACCTCTTTAGGTTGCTTAACCACCCATTTAGTCACTTCACTTTACCATTCCTTTACCATATGGACATTAATCAATTTTCACATTACATGTCCATTTCATCCTTTACCAGAATATTTATTAATACATTCAAGTTAGGTTGTCTTTTCAAATATTCACCACACAATCCATTTCTTACCATGTTCCAATTTTATTATCGTTTTCTCAGAATCTTCCACTATTCGCATACTTTAACGGGCTCCACATTGTCGGTTATGCTACCATATGCTTTGGCCAGTGAATTTAGGTCTTTCACCCCAGGGCCCCAGTGCTCCTTAATTATTTTGGGGTCATTCGAGTTTTTATTAATACGTTTTAACAATTTGAAAATGTCTACATTATTCCACTTTTCCCGTTTCTCGGCCGAAGCAAACACTTGAGGCTTTACCCCAACTTGTCATTTTTACACTTTAACAATCATTATTTCTTATCCTTTTTACTCTAACATTGATTCTATACCAAAATCGTGTTCATTTAGTACATGTGACACCTTTTCCAGTAAATTTATTTCATAAAAATGTTCCACTTTACGTAAAATAGCCATTTTACCCATTTGTTTCCAAACTCGTCCTTTTCTCCATTTTCACAAGTGTTATTTCCCAAAACACCCTTAAGTTACACACATTAATTAAGTGTTTTGGACTAGTTAACACCTCCTTAACATTTTGGAATAACATTACTTTCAAGTTGGAAATATCTTTGTTTCATTAGTTTTTTTCCAAGAAATCATTAAACATATAAGATTACCTCATAAGAAAAATACAATTTCCTTTATTAATTTATGTAGTCTTTATATCATATACTTATCACCTTTTGAACATATTTTTCACACACTTTAACGGATGAAATTTCTAATTTATTTATTTCATGTTAAAACCCAATAAACCTTCATTAAACATTTTTATATGTTCAACTTCAAAATACTACAAGTTTATATGCATGACAAGATGAATTTTGAGTCCAAAAATCGTATTTAATGTGTCAAACATGTGATTTACTCTAGAGATTTCATAACCCTTTCAAAAATACATTTTTCAAGACAAAAGGACATTTTTATTCTTCAAAACTTGAACAAATGTCCAATTTTAATAAAATCTTCATATTTGCAAAAAACATTTAAACATAGTTAGACAAATATCATTTTCAAATATTTTAGGCCATAAAATATTTCATATCAAACTTCTTAAGTACACCATTTGTTCAACATTCTTAAATAATAATATTCTTCTCAAACCTTTGAAGCCATTTATATCAAAACCTTAAGAAATACTCTTTTTTCTCATGTATGCATCATACTCTAACAATTCTAGTTACAAGACTAGTAATATGCAAAATAGAGTCTTAAAATAAGAGTAGAGTTTTTCCACCTCAAAAGAAGCTCCAACAATGGTATGATGAAATTTTTAAGAAGATGAAATTTAGGGAGATTGCCTAGCTCCACCAACTTTGTCTCCATGAAAGCATCATTGAAACCTCCCTTCAAGGTCCATGTTTTCCCCTATCTTCATCTTCTCCCAAACCCCCCAACAACACCTCCAAATTCATAGCTTTTCCTAAAAATAGGGGAAATGGGTGTATTGGGATTAAATATAGTGGAATACCTTGAAAATGTGGTGGCATAAGGTTGATACATGGTGGTGTATGGTGGTTTATGGTTGTGAAAGAGGATGGTTTAGCTCTCTAGAGGTTGAGAGAAAGAATAAATTTGGAAATGGTGGGAAATCCCACCCCCTATCTATTATTCACACTCCAATAAACCCACAAATAACCCAAACAAACCCTTATAAAACCAACCCCAACACTAAAATCCCAATTTTTCCCAATCTGACTTCACCAGAACTCGACATGCCATCGATTCAATGGCCCAGAACATGACAGAACACAAGAGTAACCCGATTTAAGAATTTTGGGCAACCTTATTCCAATGAAAATGGGGCCTCGTTCGAATGAGAAAGGGGTTACATTCCCCTCTAACGAATTCAGATGGTGGCACATCATTCAATCTCCACTTCAAATGACCTTGGATTCTTGTTCGAACCACCTATCTTCATTCGAACGAAACAACAATTTCGTTAGAACGATCCTTAACTCATTCGAACCACAATTTTCAATATGTCCAATTTTAACCCAAAACCTTCCAAAAATTATCATCAGGACTCCAAAACAGTCAAGTAAAGATATAAACCCAATTATAACGAACCAAATCCCAAGCTTTTCATATTATAAAAATTCATATGGTAAATATGATAAAATATTTGGCACGGGTATTACAGTTACATTGTCATTTCATATTCCCTTATCTTATCACTCGTATTGTTTGGTTCAGAGGATTCCCAAATAGGAGAGTTGATTCTTGTGCATGGTTCTTGAGTAATTATTTTGTCTTTTTTATATTATATTACCGTCATATCTTTCAAGATTGAGATTCTCTATTGATCATTTGTGTCGGTCCATTGGATATTGTGTAAATTATAACAAGATTCTCTCATTATATGGCTACTATGCAGTGATTCTTGCTTATCATAATAAATAGTCAATGGTATTTGTTTTTTTTTTTGCAAAATAGACAAAAAAGGATATTAAAAATGCAAACATTTATGTATAGTTTGGTTGGCTTTTTTTTTTCAAAGAATTTTGAGTCTTGCACTATATCAAGTCCAAAAGTTGAATGAACTTTTTTAGATTATTAAGGAGAGTATTGTTCAATAGAACCTATGAACAATGAGACTTTCTGTATCGCGCGCGTCTCCTCTACATCGGTGGCATCCATTTCGGATTAATCAAAGTGTATCCTTTTACGAATTGACTCGTATGTTTATCATTTGGTTATGCTCAGACTCAAGAATTTTTTAACTATTAAATTGTTTCAAAATGGAACATTTGAATTTCACGACTGATGTGTATTTACCAAACGGGAGAATGTATAGTTTTTATTTCAATACATATTTTAAATGTAAACTTTTTCATATCTGGACATTCACATGGTAGAATTTCATACACGTGTGCACAGTTGCATGGTGTTGGGGTCTAGGAATGTTTTGCCTAAAACCGTGCGCACATATGTGTTTTTTCCCCGTGCACAAGGATCCATCATTTTTGGCCTTAAGTTATTTTGTGCTAATGAATGGGCTTTGGGACCATGAACATAACTGCAAGTTTTTTTCATGTTTGATTCCCTAACAAAAATAATGCGCACGGTGCTTATTTTAACCCATGAACATGACGCAATAACATTTTTGATAATTCAATGTAAAGTCCTTGTTTCTTTCTAAAATCGTACAACACTTTCCTCATTTCAAAACTCACATACTATGCATATTTTTTTAAACTGAGAGCATTACTTTTCTTGTCTTTTTGCGAACCTCATGTGTTCAATTTTAAATTGAGATACTTTTATATGTACATATAGATATAAAATTATACGAAACTTTGAGTGGTTTTTTAAATGCATATATTCATGATTTACATACGATTCATTTTCATTTCACAATATCTACACTCCACAAAAGGAGGTTTTTGAGTTATTAAGAGTTCGAGCAAGGTGCATTCTAAGGAAGGAGAATTCGACTTCCATAACCGATAAATGGAGCTTTGAAAAAATTTCTCAAACGGGGGAGAGTTTCAGCGTTCATAGGTAACTTATTATTAGGTAATAAGAGAGAGGTACCTTATTACATTTTAAAAAATTACCTTTCCAAATCTAATGAGAGACTAGGATGCACTAAGGTTCTTTACCCTTAGGTAGGATTTTTCCTCATAAATTGGCATTGTGCGATTTTTTGGTGTTTTGATGAATTATTTGTGATTTTTTATCAGATATTTAACCTAGATATACTATTTAAGATTAAATATAACATAAATCTAGGTTGTTAACTTGTAATCATTTTTACAATTGAAATCTATTATCTCCGCTTTATATTAAAATCCTAATCTCACATATAATTTCTCACCTTATGCCACTTTTTCCTTGAAGGGGATGTCATTTAGACTATAACATACCTACAACCTTTCAATAGGGCATGCTTAGTATTTTTAGTGACATAGTGGAGGAAATAGTTGAAGTCTTAATGAATGACTTCGGTGTGTTTGGTAATTCTTACAAAAGCTACCTTGAGATCCTAGAAATATTCCTAGGAAGGTGTATTGAGAAGAACTAAATTCTCAATTGGGACAAATGTCACTTCATGGTGACCTACAAGATTGTCTTAGGCCTATCATCTCAAATGATAGAATTTAGGTGTATAAGGAAAAGATACATTTATTTTATAATCTTCCCAACCAAAAAACCTTCAAAATGCGAGGTCTTTCCTTGGCTACATAGATTTTCATCGAAGCTTTATCCAATACATTAACCCTATTTCATGCCCAATGTGTAATATCCTTATTAAAGATGTTCCATTCCTTTGGACAGAAGCATGCCAAGGATCATTCGACAAATCGAAATCCATGTTGACCTCAACTCCAAGCATGCAATCGTAGAATTGGAATTAGAGATTATATATCATATGAGTCATTATGTTGTAAGGGGAGTATTGGGACCACTAAAGGATAAAAACCCCATGTCATTTCCTATGCTAGTAGCACACTCGAACATGCTCAAGTGAATTATTCTACCATGGAAAAAGAGTTGCTAGCAATATTATTTGCCTTTGAATTTTTTTTTCCATACTTGGTAGGATCACTAACTATATTCTGTAACAACCCTCGATTTTTGGAGATTGAGAAAATAAATTTTGGTAAAATAAAATTTAATTGAATTGGAGAATTTCAAAATTTGGGAACTTAGGCCCGAGAATAGAGAATATTTTAAAGTATTCCGAATGATATTTTTGAGGGTACCATCGATCCCGGGAGGGTCGAGATAGTCAAAATGACTGTCATTGGGTCTTATTTTGGCTCTGAAATGTTTTTAAGTTATTTTGGCTCGAATTGGAGTAAACGAGTCATTTAAAGTGTGTATTAACTTTTAAAACTGGGATTTTGTTTTAAAGGTTTATGTGGCTTACGGATTAAGCCATTCTCATTTGAGAGAAAGAGAGAAAAGCCCTAGAGAGAGAGGAAGAGAAGGAAAGAAGAAGAAAAGAAGAGAGAGAGGAAGAAAGCTTGGGGATTTTCGGCCCAATCGTGATTTCGAGGACGATCCAACCTCTACAAATCTGAGGCAAGTGTTTAGTATTGCTAAATAGCTATTTGTGTATTTCATTTCATAATTTGTGGGGTAAAGAATGGATTTTTGGGTATTAACATCAAAACCTAGATTTTTGGGTTTAAATCTTGAAATCAATGTTATTCTATGGTTTAATCCCATATAAATGGTTGGGATGAGAAGTAGGATGGATTTTCTTCTTAATAACATTATTGGGTTAAAGATTTGGGGGCTTGGTGATGATATTTGGGTATTAAATTCGAGGGCTTTGCTGAAATGGAAAAAAAACGGACAGCTTAACTGGTATGGCCGGTCGACCGCGGTCTGGGGACCGGTCGACCGCGCCTTAAAGGAAAAGCCTACTGCATTTCTTCGTAGGCAAAATTTGGACCCGCGATCGACCGGGGGACTGGGACCGGTCGACCGGTCCCCTATTTTTAGCCCAAAACTTGGATTTCTTCTCCCCCTTTTCTTTTGGAGTTTATTCTTAGGGGCTTCCTTTATGGGCTGTTTTATGGGTTTCCTAAGATGACTTCTAGCCCTTTTTGGTTGGGTTTGTTGATTTGGGGTTCTCTCTTATAAAGTAAGAGATATCTTTTGGTGACTTATAGGGGGTTTCTCACTTAGTATGCGATAGTGGGGACTTATTGGAATAATTGGATAAGAGATATCCATGTATGTGGTGAAATTTCTAGGCCGACATTTATGTCAAATCCTTATAAGGATAGGATATTGTTATGTTATATATTGGAGCCATTTGAAAGAGAGTGGTCGCATACCCTTTAAAGAGTGAGGGGTCTTATATCCTTAGAAATGTTTAGTCTAAGGACAATTGATAACTCTATAGGAGTGAGGGTTCCTGATTTCGACTCGAACCATAGGTGACTTTGAGAACGGCTTGGGATCGTACTATCGACTAGAATAAGCGGTAACACAAATTCTAGTTAGGATAGTTTACATGTAAATATGGGGAAATAACCATTGGGATTCCAATACTTGAAATGAGGTTGGAATAAATTGAGGTTTTAGACTATTAAGTCATGTGTGTGCCTATGTTTAAATAGTACAAAGGTAATTATGTACTTTTGGTTATGGATGAAACGTGTAGTGATGGATTCCTACACATACTCTTGGGTGATAACCCTAATGCTGAATATATATGTATAGATATATACATATGGTTTTGGGAGACTATTCATCATAGGAAAAATGATTGAATATGTTTCAAGTGAGGGATGGTATTCACATATCGAGGTGTATTTATTGGAAATTGTGGTGACGGCTTGTATATTGAGGATTATGTATACTTATAGCCGAGTTTATATATCTTATACATATGAACGGGAATTAGTTTGTATATATTGATATAGCGATGTGTGAATATATGTACATATATCTATGTATGAATGTGAATATATGGATATATTTTATGTCGTGGACATACATGGTATGGATATTTAAAGCTTATATTATGGTTTATTATATTGGAGCATATGATGGGATCATATGGATGTATGTATATTGCGTATTTGAGAGATATATATACTTATATTATGGTTTATTATACTGGATCATATGATGGGATCATATGGATGTATGTATATTGCGTATATGAGCAATATATATACTTATGCGGTTAGGCATACCCGCTCATGCTATCATTGGGAAGTTTTTGCGCAGAGGGTGAGCATCCTGGCATATAGAGCAGGGTGTGGATATTCCCCAGGTCATAGTCGTCCCTTTTGTTATTATATGATATAGATATATATTTTTGGGATGAGACGTGGTGGGTATGTTTTGTCTCATTGCCGGTTGGAGCTATGACCGCTTCCCGGGACGTCGTGTGTGTGTGTTACCACGAGGTGGGTGTCGTTGATCCCCACCAGGTGGTCCCCAGTTGTTATGTGAGCTGGACTCTGGGAAGATGATAGCATTGATGCAGTTTTATCGGCGCTATATATAGCCGGGTATTATATTTGCGTGGCCATTGTACATCATATATGGTATGTACGCTTGGTCATTTGTATATGGATGATTGGTATATGTATATATATGGTGAGCATAAAATACCTATATATATGTATTTATATATCCTATAGAGGAAAGGATATAGAGTTTTGGTAAAGTACATCTTAGATGATTATGGTGTACTAGATTGATGGGGGTTGATGTATCGCACATAAGGTATTATTCGGTTACATCATCCCAAGGATATTATTGGAGATTCTTTTATTTTATTTCTTTTGTTTTCTTTTTTTGTTTTCTTTCTTTCTTTCTTTGATAGTTAGTTTAGCAGAAATGGTAGTACTATATAGTATGTTAAGGATTATGGATCTCTAGGATCGACATTGCCCAGGAGTAGTGTAACGAGGGGGTTCCTTGTTTGGATTTCGCTTTGCGAGACGCCTCACGCACGAAACGCAGTGCTATGTAGAGAGTTGAGATAAGTAATTCTATTTATGGCATCTCGGATCTCTGGTCTTGACCTTGTCAGGAGTAGTGTAACGGGGAGGTTCCTTGTTTGGATTTCGCTTTGCGAGACTCCCCACGCATGAAACGTAGTACAAGTTTGAGATTAGAGAGAGGTTTTGCCAATATTCCATGTGCATGATATTAAGAAAATAAATTCTTATATTTTAGCCTATATATATATATATATAGGGGTAACGTATTAAGACTTATAATTCATTATTATTATGAATCGAAATTCATTAAGCCTTTTACGGCATAATTGTTGTTATCATAACCTAGTGGGATTAGATAAGGGTGAATCCTTGGTTTATGATGGGAAAGTATATCTCATGGGTATAGGCTAGGCCTATGATAAGTTAGGTTGTCCTAATAACAATACGGGGTAATTTAACTAAAACTTGAGGACGCGAATAGGTGCGCGCCTTTAGATGAGAGGTGAGTTGGGGTTCCACGAGAGAGCGGTCTCACTTTAATTATGATATAAGTGCACCGATAATTATTATGCACGGTTAACACACTTGCTAAATATTTTTCACATTCGGGGCTCTGACCCGTTTACTTCTCTCTCCTCCTTGTGTATATATATGTTACCACAGGTATCCTACCGCATGGATGCCGGATGATCTTCTGTTCAGAGTCCTGGGAGCCGTGATAGGTGTGGACTGTTGCGGGATGTGTCATGTAGCCGCTTCCTACTTCTTTAAAATTCTAGGTAGAATTCATGTCGTATATAGGGTTTGTACCCAAGGGATATTTATATACATGTTTATATTTATTCCATTTCAGTTGTTGTATTGGCTGTGGCCCGACAGCTTATTCGGGTCTATTGTGTGTAGTACATTCGGTTGTGTTTATTTAGTTCATTTTATTTCTAGCATCTCATTTATCTTAGTTCTTTCATGCATCTTTCTTTTCTTAGTAGTGTTACTTGGTTGGTTGTTGCATATTTTATTTTAATTTTCACATCCCGCTTATATGATTTCGAGTAGTTAGTCCTATATTATATAGTACCGACAGTTGATGTTGAGACTGGACCATCTGAAACTCCTGATTTAATATAGTATAGGGCTGGCCACCCGTTATTATTTTAGGCGGGTTGTGACAGATGGTATCAGAGCATCAGGTTCTAGAGTCTTTAGGATCTGTGCGAGTTATGGATTCTTCCGTTAACGTTCTTGACATAAAGCCCTATAAATAGGACTGTTGTGTTCACTGCGTTGTTTTCTTCTGTGAAGTATTCACTTGATTGGCGTTCTGATAACAGTTGCTCTTGTTTCGTTTCAGGCGTCGCCTAGATTTTGCCGTCTAGGATAAGATTAGAAGTACCATACCCATAGTATATTTTGGGTATGCTGTAATCCGGGGTATTTGTCTTCCCAGATTCCGGAGGAGTTATTGAGGATATTTCTAGCAGTGGTTCGAGGTGAATTATCAGCAGTTGAGTAAGGAAGGAAATTTACTCGAATGGCGAATTTTGGTCTTAGTAAGGTAAACCCGAGGAGATGCATGTAGTGTAGTTCTTGAGAGGTTTAGATTGAGAATCTGTTAACCTTTGTTGGGAAACCTAATGTTGGTGACTCTTACTGAGGTGAGGTAGTTGGAGCTGTCCCAATATTAGGAGTATCGCCTTCTAGGATGAGGGGGAATGCCTTTAGAGACTCAGTTTCGTTGTGTAGGACGGAGGGAGTTTTTGGCAGTTGCAATCACGCCTTGCCCTTCAATATGGTTAGGAACGGTTTTGAGGAAGATGTTTCTCTTATGAAGAAATAGTCTTAGGGATTATGATTGTCCTAGAAGAAGTTGAGGACCCTGAGTCGAGATTCAAGGACGAGGGGAAACCATTGGGTAATGGAACTATAAGGTAGAATACCTTTATTTGAGTTTAAGTTACGCTTGATATTGGGAATGTTGTGTGTGAGATGTGATGAGTAGCTAGCCGCTTTACCGCTAGGGTGTATAAAATTTTCCTAGAGGAGAAAGTGAGCAAGTGTGGCCTTTGTATGGCGTCTTTGAAGATGTTACACCTTTTCATGACTGAGAGGTTCTGAGTTTGGTAGATTCCGTGGAGCGAATAGTTTAGCTCATAGTTGTGCTATTTTTGAGAACTAGATATTGGTTAGCAATATTGTATTCGTTGATGCCTTGTGTTTTAAACATAAGGTGTTTGTTTGGCGTGTCGAAAGACGCGAGATTGATCTATATAGTATTGTTGCATAGGCCCTCGGGCAATATCTAAAATATGGAAATATTTCTTTTTATAAAACCTTAACCCTGGTTCAACTAATCTCAATCCCCGACCTAGCTAGACAGTAGTGTATTGGGAGTGTTCCTTGTTTGGATTTCGCTTGCGAGACCTCCCCCGTACGAAGGTGCCTAGTGTCAGGAATTGAGGAGAGTTCTACCAGTGGGCAATTTTAAACTTTTATATATTTAGTATGTTGTAATAGATCATATTGCTGAGGGTTATATTATGATCTGTGGCTAATGGAGCCTGATCATAATTTTACGAGTGGAAACTCGGATACAGGGTGTATGGGCGCCCTGGGGTAGTAGTTGCTTTAAAACTATATGGTTCGATATGAGAACCAGGAAGGATCGGTATAGTGATACTAAGGATTGATGTGAGGACTAGATGATATTTAGGTCCATGGCATGTCTTAAATTTCGCGGACGAAATTTTTGTAAGGCGGAAGTATGTAACAACCCTCGATTTTTGAAGATTGAGAAATTAAATTTTGGGAAAATAAAATTTAATTGAATTGGAGAATTTTAAAATTTGGGAACTTAGGCCCGAGAATAGAGAATATTTTAAAGTATTCCGAATGATATTTTTTAGGGTACCATCGATCCAGGGAGGGTCGAGATAGTCAAAATGACTGTCATTGGGTCTTATTTCGGCTCCGAAATGTTTTTAAGTTATTTTGGCTCGAATTGGAGTAAACGAGTCATTTAAAGTGTGTATTAACTTTAAAACTGGGATTTTGTTTTAAAGGTTTATGTGGCTTAGGGATTAAGCCATTCTCATTTGAGAGAAAGAGAGAAAAGCCCTAGAGAGAGAGGAAGAAAGCTTGGGGATTTCTGGCCCAACCGCGATTTCGAGGACGATCCAACCTCTACAAATCTGAGGCAAGTGTTTAATCTTGCTAAATAGCTATTTGTGTATTTCATTTCATAATTTGTGGGGTAAAGAATGGGTTTTTGGGTATTAACATCAAAACCTAGATTTTTGGGTTTAAATCTTGAAATCAATGTTATTCTATGGTTTAATCCCATATAAATGGTTGGGATGAGATGTAGGATGGGTTTTCTTGTTAATAACATTATTGGGTTAAAGATTTGGGGGCTTGGTGATGATATTTGGGTATTAAATTCGTGGGCTTTGCTGAAATGGAAAAAAATGGCCAGCTTAACTGGTATGGCCGGTCGACCGCGGTCTGGGGACCGGTCGACTGCACCTTAAAGGAAAAGCCTACTGCATTTCTTCGTAGGCAAAATTTGGACCCGCGGTCGACCGGGGGTATGGGACCGGTCGACCGATCCCCTGTTTTTATCCCAAAACTTGGATTTCTTCTCCCCCTTTTCTTTTGGAGTTTATTCTTAGGGGCTTCCTTTATGGGCTGTTTTATGGGTTTCCTAAGATGACTTCTAGCCCTTTTTGGTTGGGTTTGTTGATTTGGGGTTCTCTCTTATAAAGTAAGAGATATCTTTTGGTGACTTATAGGGGATTTCTCACTTAGTATACGATAGTGGGGACTTATTGGAATAATTGGATAAGAGATATCCATGTATGTGGTGAAATTTCTAGGCCGACATTTAGGTCAAATCCTTATAAGGATAGGATATTGTTAAGTTATATATTGGAGCCATTTGAAAGAGAGTGGTCGCATACCCTTTAAAGAGTGAGGGGTCTTATATCCTTAGAAATGTTTAGTCTAAGGACAATTGATAACTCTATAGGAGTGAGGGTTCCTGATTTTGACTCGAACCATAGGTGACTTTGAGAACGGCTTGGGATCGTACTATCGACTAGAATAAGCGGTAGCACAAATTCTAGTTAGGATAGTTTACATGTAAATATGGGGAAATAACCATTGGGATTCCAATACTTGAAATGAGGTTGGAATAAATTGAGGTTTTAGACTATTAAGTCATGTGTGTGCATATGGTTAAATAGTACAAAGGTAATTATGTACTTTTGGTTATGGATGAAACGTGTAGTGATGGGTTCCTACACATACTCTTGGGTGATAACCCTAATGCTGAATATATATTTATATATATATACATATGGTTTTGGGAGACTATTCATCATAGGAAAAATGATTGAATATGTTTCAAGTGAGGGATTGTATTCACATATCGAGGTGTATTTATTGGAAATTGTGGTGACGGCTTGTATATTGAGGATTATGTATACTTATAGCCGGGTTTATATATCTTATACATATGAACGGGAATTATTTTGTATATATTGATATAGCGATGTGTGAATATATGTACATATATCTATGTATGAATGTGAATATATGGATATATTTTATGTTGTGGACATACATGGTATGGATATTTAAAGCTTATATTATGGTTTATTATATTGGAGCATATGATGGAATCATATGGATGTATGTATATTGCGTATGTGAGAGATATATATACTTATATTATGGTTTATTATACTGGATCATATGATGGGATCATATCGATGTATGTATATTGCGTATATGAGCAATATATATACTTATGTGGTTAGGCATACCCCGCTCATGCTATCATTGGGAAGTTTCCGCGCAGAGGGTGAGCATCCTGGGATATAGAGCAGGGTGTGGATATTCCCCAGGTCATAGTCGTCCCTTGTGTTATTATACGATATAGATATATATTTTTGGGATGAGACGTGGTGGGTATGTTTCGTCTCATTGCCTGTTGGAGCTATGACCGCTTCCCAGGACGTCGTGTGTGTGTGTTACCACGAGGTGGGTGTCGTTGATCCCCACCAGGTGGTCCCCAGTTGTTACGTGAGCCAGACTCTGGGAAGATGATAGCATTGATGCAGTTTTATCGGTGCTAGATATAGCCGGGTATTATATTTGCATGGCCACTGTACATCATTTATGGTATGTACGCTTGGTCATGGGTATATGGATGATTGGTATATGTATATATATGGTGAGAATAAAATACCTATATATATGTATTTATATATCCTATAGAGGAAAGGATATAGAGTTTTGGTAAAGTACATCTTAGATGATTATGGTGTACTAGATTGATGGGGGTTGATGTATCGCACATAAGGTATTATTCGGTTACATCATCCCAAGGATATTATTGGAGATTCTTTTATTTTATTTCTTTTGTTTTCTTTTTTTATTTTCTTTCTTTCTTTCTTTGATAGTTAGTTTAGCAGAAATGGTAGTACTATATAGTATGTTAAGGATTATGGATCTCTAGGATCGACATTGCCCAGGAGTAGTGTAACGAGGGGGTTCCTTGTTTGGATTTCGCTTTGCGAGACGCCTCACGCACGAAACGCAGTGCTATGTCGAGAGTTGAGAGAAGTAATTCTATTTGTGGCATCTCGGATCTCTGGTCTTGACCTTGTCAGGAGTAGTGTAACGGGGAGGTTCCTTGTTTGGATTTCGCTTTGCGAGACTCCCCACGCATGAAACGTAGTACAAGTTTGAGATTAGAGAGAGGTTTTGCCAATATTCCATGTGCATGATATTAAGAAAATAAATTCTTATATTTTAGCCTATATATATATATATATATATATATATATATATATATATATATATATATATGTGTGTGTGTGTGTGTATATATATAGGGGTAACGTATTAAGACTTATAATTCATTATTATTATGAATCGGAATTCATTAAGCCTTTTATGGCATAATTGTTGTTATCATAACCTAGTGGGATTAGATAAGGGTGAATCCTTGGGTTATGATGGGAAAGTAGCTCTCATGGGTATAGGCGAGGCCTATGATAAGTTAGGTTGTCCTAATAACAATACGGGGTAATTTAACTAAAACTTGAGGACGCGAATAGGTGCGCGCCTTTAGATGAGAGGTGAGTTGGGGTTCCACGAGAGAGCGGTCTCACTTTAATTACGATATAAGTGCACCGATAATTATTATGCACGGTTAACACACTTGCTAAATATTTTTCACATTCGGGGCTCTGACCCGTTTACTTCTCTCTCCTCCTTGTATATATATATGTTACCACAGGTATCCTACCGCATGGATGCCGGCTGATCTTCTATTCAGAGTCCTGGGAGCCGTGACAGGTGTGGACTGTTGCGGGATGTTTCATGTAGCCGCTTCCTACTTCTTTAAAATTCTAGGTAGGATTCTTGTTGTATATCGGGTTTGTACCCAAGGGATATTTATATACATGTTTATATTTATTCCATTTCAGTTGTTGTATTGGCTGTGGCCCGACAGCTTATTCGGGTCTATTTTGTGTAGTAGATTCGGTTGTGTTTATTTAGTTCATTTTATTTCTAGCATCTCATTTATCTTAGTTCTTTCATGCATCTTTCTTTTCTTAGTAGTGTTACTTGGTTGGTTGTTGCATATTTTATTTTAATTTTCACATCCCGCTTATATGATTTCGGGTAGTTAGTCCTATATTATATAGTACCGACAGTTGATGTTGAGACTGGACCATCTGAAACTCCTGATTTAATATAGTATAGGGCTGGCCACCCGTTATTATTTTAGGCGGGTTGTGACATATTCATCACCAACCACTCTTCTCTTAAGTAACTACTCTCGAAGAAATATGCTAAGAATTGATTAACGGTAAGATTATGAAAGTTGATTAATCCAATAGATATTAATCCTCTAAGAATTCAACATCTGATGTCAAAGAAAAAGAGTTGAATATGTCATTGAACATCATTTGTCCCTACTAACATTTTACCATGACCACATTGGCCAAATTGCAATAAAAAAAGATTTTGAATGAGAAACTAATGGTCACTATTATTTTGCCACGATTTTCTAAAATCTCAAAGTTTTTTGTCACAAGGCCATTACCTTGTCACTTTTCGCCAAGGACAATGAAAAGTTTATAATAATGTCCCGAGCATTATCATACGCTGAATATGTTCAAACATTTCCCAGACCAAATAATTCAAAAATGTGTCCAAAATGATGATATCCCTAGTCTGTTATTATTTTTCAACAATGAATCTTGTGGTGGACATTTTTCTTCTCAGAGAAATGTATCAAAATTTTACATTAAAATTTTAATAGCCAAATTTATTCAAAGACACAAAAGCAGTATACTAAATGTGTAACCACTGCCAATTACTGGGAAACAATCACAAGAAATAAGATGATGTCGTTATCACCAGTCTTTTCAATTAGTGTTTTCAATTGTCGGGGGAGAGAATTCATGGGATCTTTACTAAAATGTAACCAGCTCGAGTAAATTTTAGTCGCCATTGACTATATCTCCAAGAGGGTTGAATTCGTACCATCATGCTAGAAGATTATGAAAGTGGAGATGAAATTATTGAAAGAAAATATTCTAGCCCAGTTTGGAAGTCCCAAATCCATTATAAGTGATCAAGGAGTGCACTTCATCAATGAAATTTTCACTTATCTAAATATGCAATATGCTGTCACCCAAAAAGTTTCCACGAAATACCACCCTTAGACGAACTGACAAGTTAAATATGCAAATAGGGAGATCAAAGTAATCTTTGAGAAATTTTTTAATTCCTTGCCAAGGATTGTTCATCTAGACTGATCGAAGAGTTTTGGGCATATCGAATGGCTTAAAAAGTAACATGTGGATGTTTCCCTATCAAGTGGTGTACGGAAAGGCATTCCATTTACCCAAATAACTTGGGCGTCAACGATAGTGGGCCTAAAAACTCAATTTTGGTATAGTCAGCATTAGAAAACTGAAAACATTTCAACTCATGAAGCTTGAAGAGTTGAGAAGTGAGCTATACAAGAACTGTCATATATACAAATCCAAGACAAAAATCATTCCACAATAGTAAGATAGTGATAAAGGAATTCAAGGTTGGGAAAGAGTTATTACTCTACGATTGCCGCCTACACCTCTATCTTGGAAAGCTACGGTCATATTGGAAAGTCTCGTACATAATCATTTATATCTATGATCATGGCACTGTTAAAAAAAAATACAAGGACAAGAGCTATTTAGAAGCAACCATCAACTCCTTAAATAATGTTTTAAATTTTTTGACCCTAGTTTGAAGGAAGTTGATTTGGATGAACCTCCCGCGGACCATATTTTTGGAGTCCTATGGATTAGTCCAATAGATAATCGATGAGAGGATTGGTCCCATTATCAAAATATTTTTAAAAAATATGAAGTCTTGGGTTCAGATTGATCCAACCCCAATTATGATCAATCTGAAGTCCTAGGGGCCTCTTATACTCGAAAAAATTAGGAAGTTTTTTACTCACATCATCTCAAACCCAAAAAACCAAAACCATTTCCAAACCTTCAATCCAACATGCAAATCATATCATAATCTAATCTAATCCCAAGTCTATAAAAAGTTATGTTAATATATTTTTTCAAAGTTTAAATGGGTTAAATTTAGATTTCTATGTTGAACTTACGCTTATGGGTATTTATGTTTAATTGTATCTTATTAGCCAAAATTTATGAATTTTGCATTATTGTTGTTGGATTGTTACACCGTGTTTTTTGGTATGAATGAATAGGAAGTACACATAAATCAATAATTCAAAGATAAGGTGGAATAACATAACTTTATTCATTATTATTAGGTTTACATAGGCTTGAACCACTACAGGGGTGTATTACATGTTTTTAGAACACACGGTAAAATAAAAAATGGAAAAGCGCCACTCCTTACTCACATCTTTTTTAATCTCTACCCACGTGGTCACATGTGCAAACAGTTAATCGGTTTCTTTCTCTAATAGAGAAGAGATATTATTTTTTTTCTCCTGGCACATCAAGAGAAGAAGGAATTAGAAAAAAATTGCTAAGCATGCTCTACAAATTCTATAACAATTATATAGATATAAATGAGAGTTAGAGTATGTAAAGAATCAATGTTTAAAATGCTTGACAATAATAAGTTGATAATTCCATACTTATCAGGTTATAAGAATATTAAAATGTTGGAAATTACAACTCCATAATGGCTAGTCCATTTAAGAGATACGGTTCATTACTAGTTAATTTAGGATCATGTACGGAAAGTCAAGGAGTTTTTGAACTAATAATCCCATTCTTACTAGTTCACTAAAGGGTATTGAAGTAGTTAAGCCACAGTTAACCCATAATAATAATCAATCAACCCAAAACTTTTTGGGGAAAGTAACCAGTTATGCACATAATTAAAGTGACACTCATACGTATGTCACGATAATCATGGCTCTCAATCATCTGATATTTGTAGTCCAAGTAGAGATTTTTATGGCATAACACGTCAGTTTATTTCCTAGTAAATATAGTGTAACAACCCAGACGTTTGAGTGACTATTTTACATTATTTTGCCTGATGGGCTAATTTTATAAAATAGAGGAAGTTGGAGTAAATATTATTTCCCATGATATTAAGGGATAATATTTACCGTGTTTTGTCTATTAACTGATATGAGAAGGTAAATAGCATTATATTGTGATTTATGGCATCGTTGTATTTTAAACGACGGTCATGACTTATATTTAAATCTGAGCATAAGTAATTAAATAAAATGAAGTTGGAATATAAAAATGTTATACGTTACTCCGAATGCCAAAATAGGGGGTGCGGTTAGTTTTAGAATAGTCGAGATAGTCAAAATATGTGCCAAGTTGTATTTTTGAGTTTCGAATACTTTTGACCGGTTATGACTCAATTATGTAGTTACAAATCATTTTAATGGTGTATCAACATTTTAAAAGGGGGAATTTATGTTTTAAGCCCGATTAAGTATCCCAACACCTTTTATTCTTCCTTTTATTTTATAAGCCAAGAGAGAGAGAGAGAGAGAGAGAGAGAGAGAGAGAGAGAGAGAGAGAGGGGAGAAGAGAGAGCTTGGGAGAAATGGGAGAAAAGAGAGAAAAATGGAAGATTGGAGCTGGAATCCGTTGCTATCGGAAGAGAATCCTAGACTACAAACTTGAGGAAAGTTTTTTACTTGCTAGATCATGATTTAATGTGATAAATTACATGTATAGTTAGTTTTTGGAGATTTAAACCATAAGTGGGTTTTTGATGATTTTGGTGTTTAAACCTTTAATCTTGTAGTTTAATTTGATTTGAGTTGGGTAAATTAGTTACTTGAAGTGTAGGAATGATTTGGTAGAATTATTTGTTGTTGATGTTGTAGAAAATGGAGAATTTGAGGTTTTGATATTTTAGGGTTCATACAACCCGTAGCCCAAATTGGGCAAGTCTGCAGGGCCGAATAGATTCGGTCTTAAGGAAAATCGATTCGGATATGGGGAAGGACACAGGTCTGGGTAAATCAAATCGATTCGGGTTGGGGACGAATTGATTCAGTTGAGACAAAATGTTGGTTTTACTCACCGAATCGATTCACTTTTGGGCGAATCGATTCGCAATCAGGGGCGAATCGATTCAGATGCCCTGTTTTTGTGAGATTTTTCTAGTTTCATTTTTATTCCATTTCTTTTTGGTTCAAGGTTTAGGAACCTTCCTTTGGGAATTAATGAAGAGTTTTAGAGGTATGTATTGGGTAGAGAAATATCCTAGGCTAATATGGGGTTAATTGGGCTTGCTTTAAGGGTTAGTTTATGTAGGTTAATGTCCGAATGATATAGGAAGTTAACCTAGAATTAATTGAATATAAAATGATAATGTTGGGACATTTGGGAAACTGTTATTGAGGGATACTCACTTTGATGATTTAGGGTACTGTGTTGGTCTCTTGGAGAATAGTTTGAGGATAATGTCACTTCGGGTCATAGGTCATTAATAAAATATGACTTTAAGAATAAGAAATTAATATACTAAAATTGGTATTTCATCATTGAAAGTAAATGCTTTTGAGAATGTAAAATATGAATGTTTTCAAATGGAAAAATAAATGATTTTTGTAAATGATAATTTACTTAAACACACCTCTCTAAATCGCTATCATAAGGGCAGTTACGCGCATGAGGTGAAATCCCCTGGCTCATGAATGCAGGGTGAATATAGTCCTCGACCATATGACCGTTAATTATATGTTTGTTCTGCGCTAGTGAGGTAATTCCGGGTGTGGTTATGACTCACTCGTAGGGGTATGGCCACTTTTCGACGTTGCGCTAGGATCCCAGGTTGTCTTGGTTATAGGACCTGAAAGATGATAGCAATTTAGGAGGGCGAACAGTGGGGAAACTCGGACGGGCGGTCTTAGGAACGTTATATGATATGAAATATAACTATTTTTAATAATGTGGGACATTATTGATGTTAAAGCATTTTATGATAATGAAATTGCTTTAAATACATTTCCAGGATGGAAGAAGGGAAATTGAGAAGTTATGATATGTAAAAGGATTTTTATGATAATAAAACTTGCTTTAAATACATTCCCTGGATGGAAGAAGGGAAATAGAATCGGTAATGAAAGTTATGAGATAAAATTGAATTGGTAAACATTTTGTAAAATGAATTGCCATATTTGTATTTCCAAAAGAGAAAGGAATTGTTCACTTATATTGTGAATGATTGAAATGATGTCTCCTTGAGTAATGTAGATGAGTTCTCCCATGCTTATATTATCATATAGCATTAGCATTGATATTACGATAGGTTGTGCTTTTAGAATGAGAGGTGAGAACCTTTATGTTTAATTGCGAGAGATAGTTACGTTCATAACTGTCATGCATTTTAGTCACATGGTAATCATATCAACCGGGCCCTGACCCTTCTATATCTCTTTGTTTTGCATGAACTTATTGTCCGTTCAGGTGCTCCTCCGCAAGGACTCCAGTATCGACCTCTCTATTTCAATTGTCCTGGAGCTGTAGCTTTTTACGGATGCTGTAGGATATTTGCTATAGACGCGTCTATCCTTTTGTACTCTAGTTATGTTCAGTTTATTTATTCGAGCGTGTTTCCCATGCATTGTACTCATTTATTATTATGTGATATAAATTTTTAATACTCGGTGTAACCTGTTTGTATTAGTCTGTTAATCGACAGTTATTCGGTTATTGCTTTGTGCATTTCGGTATATTATTACTTGTTGATTTTGGTACCCACCGTTTTTACAAATGGGATTGTCTAAGTGTTTTTATTTTACTTGCAAAAAATTTAAATTGACAGTCCGTGTTCTAAAATAATTGGTGGTTATCTCGTACTATTAATTTAATCGACAATGATGCTAAGAATGGACCATATATGATTCCTCTGATTATTGGAGTATCGGGTTGGCCACCTCTTATTTTAGTAGGCGGGTTGTCACAGATGGTATCAGAGCATCAGGTTCTAGTGTCCTTAGGAATCTGTGCGAATGTACTACGCCTTCAGCATTACTTCTGATTTGATATAGAGCCTTAGGATTAAGATTGTTGATTTTTCTTATGAGTTTGGTTCTCCTGCCATAATGTAAGAACCCAAAAAATATTTTGCGCGTTCGTGTGAGATTCGCAAGTCGAATGAGGAAGGGCGCCAGGGAAGGTCGTTATGAAGGTGTCATGAGATGGGATTACAATGAACTGTAAGCTGTAGTCGGGAATGAGGGCCGCTTTGGATGTCTCTCCCTTCGTAGCATTATCTTATATTTCTATCGTGACTACTAAGTACAGTAGATATAGTTTTTCGGGTACCGCTGCAAGCAGAGAGTGGTACTAAGCTTGGGATTCCAAGCGACGTCAACTTGAAGTTGAAAAGTCCTTTATAAGGACCCCATATTGAAGTTAAGATATATGGAGGAAGTGTAATCTCATTCGGTGGAAGTATAAGGCCCGGGAGCTTTGTCCAAGAGAGGGGTATAGAAGTTCCCAGGTGCGAAGAATGGAGGAAAATCTTTCACCCGTTGAAGTAATGTTGAAATGGCGGAAATGGTAGTCACCATATCTTGGTGAAAAGGGAAGTTTTGCCCATAGAGAGACCCGATAGATATTTTTAACAGTGAGTTATCTGGGATAACATGAATGACGAGAAGGTAGATTCTCAAGTATTCACATGAGGTTCTATCCGAGGCCGACCGTGAATAAAGAGTGGTATGATTAAGGAAACCGTGCACCGAAATAAGGTAGGTACAAGGTAGAAAGATCCCTTCAGTGGAATGATAGGCTCACGATAAAGTGTTTTTAACACTTATAGAGAAGTATCCATTGGTGGACATCCACCCGGGGAAGACTCATTGAACTAAGGCAGGAGAGGTCGGTAGCATGTTCTTTTTGGTTGAGGAAGTTAAGGGAACTACGCGGGTAACCGCCAGGGTAGCTAGAAATGGAGAAACAATTTTGACGTGGAATGTAGAACCACGCATTTTGACCTTGATGATTGGAGAACAAGGGCAAGAATAGGGTGCCTAGTTGGGGCGTTGATGGAATTAATTTGGTTCGGATAAGACTCAAGTACGGTGCCTGAGAACCATTAGTATTGGCCCGGGGTGATTTGTAAGAATGTTGGTGGGAATTCCACCTTAGTAGAGGGTGGTTCATGCCTTAAGATAAGATGGAGTAGTATGGTATTAACCCTAGATTCGGGTGTGTATTTTGATCTTGTGGTAGTATTGATGTTATTATAGAGAGTGTATCTATATGACATCCATGGTAGGGAAGTTCTATATTTTTCTTCACTCGTTATAAAGTGAGTGTAGGTAATTTAAAAGTATATGTGTGGTATGTGCTACTCGTATTATATGTATTATACGAGTGGAAATATTCTTGGTTTGGTTGGAGCGATAGAAAGTGAATAAATTGCGAGGCTATCGTATTTTTAGTTCTAGAATGGAACTTGTTGTTCTATAATATCTCTCCTAGATACAGGTTGAGACTTTATGTAGGTGGCTTAAGGTAGGTAAGAAACTTCTAGTATTTGTTTTGTTTGTTTTGTTTAATTGTATGTTTGTTTTGCATGTATGGTGTTTCCTTATCTCCACGACCAACAAAGTTAAGTAGTAATGCATAGGAGGGGTTCCTTGTTTAGATTTTTCTTGCGAGACGCTCCACGCATGAGCCTTAACGACGTTGGAAGTGGAGAGATGCTGTATTTTTCTTTCTTTATTTATTTTCTTTCTTTCTGTTGGTAGAGTGTTGGGTTGGAAGGTTTTGCCGAGAATCACGTGATTGAGTGATTAAAGGGCCATTTAAGTACGATATAGAAGCATTGTGAATAGTTTTCTCCTCTGATCGATGTGAGGGAGACTAGATAAGAAATTGGGATAGATACTTATGGTTATGCCATGATGAGAAGGCCATTTAAAAAGATATATGTATGCGTATTGAGGATAAAGTATTTGTAAGAATTTACACAAAGTAAACGTCTGATTAGTTGAAATTTTCAATTATTTTAAATGGTAAGAAAAAGAAGTAGAAGCGCATTAGTAGGGTTACAAGTTAGAATTTTAGCGGTCTCGATCATGTGTCTTAGACCGTTATATCTTGATGACCGACGATGCGAGGTTTTAGCGTAACGGGAAGGTTCCTTGTTTGGATTTTGCTTTGCGAGACGTCCCACGCATGAAACCGAGCGAATGTCGAAAGTCGGCAAAGGTCTTGGACACTAGGGATATAATTTGTATAATACTTATTACGACTTGATTAGGATATATATATCGACCTTATGATTATTAGGACATAAGGCCCTTAGGGCATGTGACGTTATTTTAGGAAGGCGGTAGGGAGTTGACCACGAATAGGTTGTGGGTTAACTCGGGGGGGGGGGGGGGTGATTAGGTCCCTAGAAAGAAGAAGTATGAAATCATGAGTAATTTGGATTGCTAGGAGAAAGGAGGTGAGGCCTCTCTTAGAAAGAGCGTTACGTCGGTAACCTAACTTTTGGGGATCGAGAGTGTATTTAACGAATGAGTCTCTGCCAGGAACGAGAAGTAGTAATACTCAAACATGGACCCATTACTTATGTGTCTCACAAACTTAAACCTCGTGATAAATATTATCCCAATCTTGATGTAGAGTTCATAGCGGTAGTATTCTCCTTAAATAAATGGAGGCAGTACTTCCTCTGCAGGAAATTTGGTCTTTTACGAGCAACAAGTTGTTGCAATATGTGGTTGGGGCGGCAGAGTTGGTGTTTAAGTTCGTAAGGGACTATCAATTGGATATTCCCTTTCGCTAAGGAAATGTGAATAAGGTGGTTAATGCGCCGAGTATAAAACCCATTGGAGATATTAGTGAAGTCATGGAAAGACAAGTGGAACGAGTCTAACAAGGAGGACTTTGCATCAAGAGCATTCATGTCCGTGATCGACCATTTCACCTGCTAGTGTGAAGAGATTAGTGGGGGAATGAGGAAGGGTATATCTGTGGACATTTTCGTTAAATTTCCGTCATCTCAAAGGTCATGATCCTAATTAAGAAAATTGTTGATCCCTTGACCAAATCGTTGCTTTTTCGGCCAATATGGGCGAACTATTTACGGAGGAGTATGCCCAGCTCTTTATGGTGGGGTATGGAACTGTAAGAGGTTCCTATCAATATAACATTGGACCGACGCTAGATTTTCGTGTCAAAGTTTTTGGCAAAGTTTCTAGAAAGAAATGGGAACCGTATGGAAATGGGGTGTATCGTACCTCCCTGAAAGAGGATGAATAATAGAGAAAGTTAACCTAATGTCGGAAGGCATACTTTGAAGGTGTAGCTTAGGCTTAAATGAAGGATGCGAGCATCAACTTTTATGAATCAAAATTCCGTATAATAATTCGGATAATTTTTCTCTAAGGAATGCCACCGTCTGTGGCCTTGTGTAGCCGGCTAAGAAATTCCCCTGCTCATTGGATGGAACTAGCGGGCTATATATTTGTTGGAGTTCATGGAGCCACATACATTGAAATGCTACGCCAACTCGAATAGAGGTCACGTATTATTAGAGGTAGGGAGTTAGTTTTAAAGAGGTATTCCCTAAGAAGGGTATAATGTGATTCATGAGGAAGGGAAACTTGTGCCGAGTTATGTAGGCATCTTTTTTCTCATTGTAGAAAGGTAGAATCGATAGTTTATAGAATGACTAGGTGCTATTTTAGAGCCCGAAGAATGTAGACTAAGATCAAAGGTGATGACCTTAGTCCAAGTCCTATGGGGACGCCACAATAACGAAGAATTTTTCTAGGGGTGAAAGAACGATAGTTTCGAATAGTATACCCTTGATATGGTTATACTGTATGCCTAAATTTTGAGGGGAAAATTCCCTTCTAAGAGGGGGAGTATGTAACAACTCAGACTTTTGAGCGACTATTTTATATTATTTTGCCTGATGGGCTAATTTTATAAAATAGAGGAAGTTGAAGTAAATATTATTTCCCGTGATATTAAGGGATAATATTTACCGTGTTTTGTCTATTTACTGATATGAGAAGGTAAATATCATTATATTGTGATTTATTGCATCGTTGTATTTTAAACGACGGTAATGGATTATATTTAAATTTGAGCATAAGTAATGAAATAAAATGAAGTTGGAATATAAAAATGTTATACGTTACTCTGAGTGCCAAAATAGGAGGTGCAGTTGGTTTTAGAATAGTCGAGATAGTCAAAATTGGTGCCAAGTTGTATTTTTGAGTTCCGGGCACTTTTGACCGGTTATGACTCAATTATGTAGTTACGAGTCATTTTAATGGTGTATCAACATTTTAAAGGGGGGAATTTATGTTTTCAGCCCGGTTAAGTCTCCCAACCCCTTTTATTCTTCCCTTTATTTTATAAGCCAAGAGAGAGAGAGAGAGAGAAGAGAGAGCTTGGGAGAAATGGGAGAAAAGAGAGAAAAATGGAAGATTGGAGCTGGAATCCGTTGCTACCGGAAGAGAATCCGAGACTACAAACTTGAGGAAAGTTTCTTACTTGCTAGATCATGATTTAATGTGATAAATTGCAAGTATAGTTAGTTTTTGGAGATTTAAACCATAAATGGGTTTTTGATGATTTTGGTGCTTAAACCTTTAATCTTGTAGTTTAATTTGATTTGCGCTGGGTAAATTAGTTAGTTGAAGTGTAGGAATGATTTGGTAGAATTAGTTGCTGTTGATGTTGGAGAAAATTGAGGATTTGAGGTTTTGGGATTTTAGGGTTCATACAACCCGTAGACCAAATTGGGAAATTCTGCAGGGCCGAATCAATTCGGCCTTCGGGCGAATCGATTCGGATATGGGGAAGGACACAGGTCTGGGTAAACCAAATCGATTCAGGTTGGGGCCGAATCGATTCGGCTGAGACAGAATGTTGGTTTTACTCACCGAATCGATTCACTTTTGGGAGAATCGATTCGCAATCAGGGGCGAATCGATTCAGATGCCCTGTCTTTGTGAGATTTTTCTAGTTTCATTTTTATTCCATTTCTTTTTGGTTCAAGGTTTAGGAACCTTCCTTTGGGATGTAATGAAGAGTTTTAGAGGTATGTATTGGGTAGATAAATATCCTAGGCTAGTATGGGGTTAATTGGGCTTGCTCTAAGGGTTAGTTTATATAGGTTAATGTCCGAATGATATAGGAAGTTAACCTAGAATTAATAGAAGATAAAATGATAATGTTAGGACTTTTGGGAGACTATTCTTGAGGGAGACTCACTTTGATGATTTATGGTATTGTGTTGGACTCTTGGAGAATAGTTTGAGGATAATGTCACTTCGGGTCATAGGTCATTAATAAAATATGACTTTAAGAATAAGAAATTCATATAGTAAAATTTATATTTCATCATTGAAAATAAATAGTTTTGAGAATGTAAAATATGAATGTTTTCAAATGGAAAAATAAAGGATTTTCGTAAATGATAATTTACTTAAACACACCTCTCTAAATCTCTATCATAAGGGAAGTTGCGCGCGTGAGGTGAAATCCCTTGGCTAATGAATGCAGGGTGAATATAATCCTTGTCCATATGACCGTTTATTATATGTTTGTTCTGCGCTAGCGAGGTAATTTCGGGTGTGGTTATGACTCACTCGCAGGGGTATGGCCACTTTTCGATGTTGCGTTAGGATCCCAGGTTGTCTTGGTGATAGGGCTTGGAAGATGATAGCTATTTAGGGGGGCGCACAGTGGGGAAACTCGGACGGGCGATCTTAGGAACGTTATATGATATGAAATATAACAATATTTAATAATGTGGGACATTATTGATGTTAAAGCATTTTATGATAATGAAATGGCTTTAAATACATTTCCTGGATGGAAGAAGGGAAATTGAGAAGTTATGATATGTAAAAGCATTTTTATGATAATAAAACTTGCTTTAAATACATTCCCTGGATGGAAGAAGGGAAATAGAATCGGTAATGAAAGTTATGAGATAAAATTGAATTGGTAAACATTTTATAAAATGAATTGCCATATATGTATTTCCTAAAGAGAAAGGAATTGTGCACTTTAATTGTGAATGATTGAAATGTTGTCTCCTTGAGTATTGTAGATGAGTTATCCCATGCTTATATGATCATCGAGCATTAGCATTGATATTACGACAGGTTGTGCTTTTGGAATGAGAGGTGAGAACCTTTACGTTTAATTGCGAGAGATAGTTATGTTCATAACTGTCATGCATTTTAGTCACATGGTAATCATATCAAATCGGGCCCTGACCCTTCTATATCTCTTTGTTTTGCATGAACTTACAGTCCGTTCAGGTGGTCCTCCGCAAGGACTCCAGTATCGACCTCTCCATTTCAATTGTCCTCGAGCTATAGCATTTTACGGATGCTGTAGGATATTTTCTATAGATGCTTCTATCCTTTTGAACTCTAGTTATGTTCAGATTATTTATTCGGGCGTGTTTCCCATGCATTGTACTCATTTATTATTATGTGATATAAATTTGTAATACTCGGTGTAACCTGTTTGTATTAGTCTGTTAATCGACAGCTTATTCGGTTATTACTTTATGCATTTCGGTATATTATTACTCGTTTTTTAGTATCAACAGAAGCCCCGAATGTTTCATAGTATGATGTTGAAGAAAAGTATGGAACATTCTGCTTGAAAACTGTATAGATTACTGGTTTGTATGGTTTTGAGGAAAGCATTTTTTGTACCTAACTCCTTTTTGAGTGCATAGTATCAGGCCTTATAAATATTTTGAATTTTCATGACCGCTTCGATATTTGTTCTCCTTTTCTTCTTTTAGCCATTGGGTACGCAAACGTGCTCCTTTATAATTATTACTTTTTTCTATTCCCGAGGTAAAGTATTAAAACGCGGCAGAAATCCTATCTTTTTTCACTTTTCAAATCTGTATCCTTTGAACTCTTCATTTTCTATCTATCTTGTGCCTTCGTTCTTTCCGTCGTTCATTGTCACCTAATCTCTTTTTCTTTGTAAGATTTTCTTCCCTTTATTTTATTTTCATTGTTCATCATGATTTATCTTGTTGAGTCACTGGACAGATTTCGGTCTGAATTTTCAATCCCTTCGTGGGTTATTTTGGAGGAACTTTCTGAACCTTCTGATTATTTTTCTTTGGCTGAGGGACATTGGTTCCCAAGTCTCTTTGTGGCCGATTGTGGCTTTTCTTTTCCTCCAAATCCTTTATGTTTGGAATTCTGTCAATATTTTGATGTTGTTCCTGCAAAAATAACTCCAAATACCTGGAGGATAGTTAATGGTGTACATAGATTGAATCAACTCCATGGAACCCATTTAGGGATTCCCGAGATTATGTCATACTATAAATGGGTTTTTAGTGATTCCACATTCTATTTAAAAACTAGGTTTTTGAATAGGGATTTAGTTGTTAACTTTCCAGATGTCAGTAAGGATTATTTTGAATATGGGGTTGTTATGAAAAATTGGCAACAGTCTCCATTAAATGGAGATGATGTATATCAAGGTCCCAGGTGCCCCCCTTATGGCAATGGAATAGTTTTTTTTTTAGTTTTTGAAATCTTGTTTTCTTTGTGTTTGATAAAATGTATCCCCGACATTTGCTTTTGTTTATTACAGTTGACAGTAAAAGAAAACCTCCAACAAAAGATGATGTTAATTTAAAGCATTTGAAACTTATCTGGGATATGCACCAATCTATTGCTAAAGAACATATTAGATCTTCTTCCTACTTGTTGCAGTATAAGAGCTATACTTATTCTTTCACTACTCGTCCTCTTTCGGTGGTGGTTACTCTTGACCAAGTACTAGCCTCTGAGACTAGCGTAAAAGGTTCTTCTTATGAGTCAAGTATTCCTATCGGTAATCTGATGAAGAGGAGAAGAGCTCCTGCCTTTTTTGACAAGTCGACCTCTACTGCTAGAGCGGAAAAGAAAAGTAAACAAGATATCCCAGAAGAAGGGACAAGAAACATTGATTCACTCCTTCCTGCTGCTACCAAGAAAGTTATTGAGAAGACACCTGTGGCTCCGAGCAACGTTGTTGCCATCTCTCCTCCAAGTGAGGTTATTTTCATATCACCAACCAAGACAACGTCTTTAGTTGAAAATGTTGGTGCTCCTCCGAGGCGGTTAAAGAAAAGTTCTTCTGAGAAACCTGCTGAATCTGTCTCTCAACCTTCAAATATTGAAGGTGGTGTTCCAATTTTTGTGGATCTGAGCTCTGCTGTGAGTTTAGTGAGATCCTGGACTGTTCCAGAAGTCCAAGGCATTGAAGGCTCCTTTTCTCGTGAGAGAATTACAACCCTTACTGCTCAACACATCGCCTCAGTAAGTTTTATTAATATGAATCATTCACTTTCTAATATTATGTTCATATATTGACCTAATGTTATTTCTTTTTTCAGTTGGTGACGTGTTTCAACAACATCTTGAAGAATGATGAAGCTATCAAGGATTAAATCTCCTCGAGAGGTGTAGAGGAAGATTTTATTAGGCTGACCCAATCCTTGAAAGATTCTCGTCAGAAATACGAGGAAGATAAACTTGCTTGGGAGAAGCAATTCCTGTCCATTGAGCAAGAAAGAAATCATGTTGTGAATGCCTCCAAGGATTTGGAGAAGAAGTTAACGGAGTCTGAGTAGAGCAACAAAGTCTTTGAACAAAACAATAAGGAGCTGGAAGTTAAGCTCAAGTTTGCTGAAGAGGAAGTTATTAGACTTCAAGATGTTGGGCGTCACAAACTGGAGGTGGAGGAGAAATTAGAAGCTGTCGAGGAGCTCCTTAGGGAAAGGACCTCCTCGGAGAAGGCAAAAAGGAAGAAGGCAGTTAAAAAGTCTTTCAGCGCTGGTTGGGACAAGGGCTGGAACAAGGGCCTTGCTGCCATGTCCTCTCAAATGGAGTACACAGGTGTCAAATTCTTTAGGGATGGATGGGTGGCTGCATTGAAAGAGATGAAAGTTTCTGAGAATTTTGAATTATTCTAGCAACACACTCATGGCCCTCCTCCCTCTCTTAGAGAAGAAGAAGAGGATGAAGCTGCCTCAGATGAATCTTCAATGATGACTGGAGATCAGGTCCTTGCCATTCCTATTGCTCATCTTTCTGAGCAACCCCAACCAGCCATTACTTCTGCCGAGAAGCTAATCCTACCTTCCAAGCAACACGCCTCTTCCTTAAAACCTTCTGAGGAAATCATAGGAAACAAAGAGAAGGTGTAGAGTTGCTCAGGTGTTTATTTTGTTATTCTATGACTTGTAATCTCAGATTTTGTATATTCCCCTTATGATGAAATAAAAATTCGAACTTTGGTTATTTGTCTTGGCTTTCTCTTTTACTTGTTCTGTATGCACCCTTATTGATTCTTTTTATTTCTTTTATTTTTTAGTTTATGGCCAGGATAGAGCTTTTATCAGCTCATGACACAAAATTAATGAAGAAATATAACGACTATTTTAAAGCTGGTCATGCTGATATAAATGAGGCCCAGATACTTGACATCCTTGGTTCAGATGCTTCTGAATGAGCAGTAGAATATTACCAATACCTGAAGTGTTTTCTTAATCGCGCAGTTGCCAATAATTTGGCATACTATGAGATGATTGAGGATCTTCAAGGAACTATCGAGGAACTCTAGAAGAAATATAAAGAATCTTCTACCCTTTTGCACCAAGGATACGAGAAAAAATATCAGCAATTGAGTGCTAACAAAGGGTATGACAAATTTATCTTTTCTTATGAGAAGAAAGAAAGTGTTCTGAAGCTTGAAGTTGAAGAGCACAGACATATTGCTATGTTGTTGGAATAGGAGAGCATCTCCTTGCAAGAAGAGATAAAATAATTGAAATTTGTTGCATCTTCCTCGGGAGCCTTGGTCCCTGTTAATGATGAGGGCTTCTCTTTCTTGGAGGTAGAAAATGCCAACTTGCGAGATGAGTTGGAAACTTTGAAAAGAGCTGGACTCTCCACCTCTACTCGTGGACGAGCACGATCTTCTTCTCGGGGACGAGAAAGGGCTGGTTTGGTTTCCATTGAAGAAGCAAGAACTCAAGCATCCTTGAAGAATCAGGCATTTTAGTTGGTGGCGAAGAATCAAGATTTGGCAGAGATGTCCAAGAAAATCCTGAACCTCAGTGAACAACTCTCTATACAGAGCTCTAACTTGGAAAATAAAGAACTTCAGGTGAAAAATCTCCACAAGCATCTATAGAGATTAACTTACCAATTTCATAAACAACCTAGAGAGTTTTGGATGGCTGGATACAATGAAGCTCTTTATCATCTTGATGCTTGGATCCAGCAGTCAAATAACAAAAGCTACAAGCAGGGATGGTTGAATGCCATGTGTGTGCTTCAATTGGAGCAGGGTCATTACTTATGGGATTATTACGAGCCTGGAGTTCTTGATTTTCCTGTGCCTCCTTTTAAGCTCAATTTTAGTTGGATTCCTACTCGTGCAATTCCTCGATGCTTAATCTCCAAGTATCTCGGAGATTACGGTCTTCATTCCAACTTTGAGATATCTCGCCTAGAACGTTTACTTGATCAGCCATCTGTAATGAATATTAGAATGCTGAGAGATGTAAATTTTATAAATTCTCCGTATGCCTTAGATGATCCTCCTGCTGGAGTAGAACCTGTTTCAAAGGAAGAAGGGAAAAAGACAATAGAATAGGATTTTTATGTACTTTTCACAGCATATGCAAATCATTTTCTTCTAAATAAATTTGCAAAATGTCTTTGTTTGTGCATATTTTGATATGTACATTCTGTTTTATTTTTGGATAATAGAACTTGTCCTATCTACTATTTGATTATAGTGACTTGTCACTTTGCCTAAGCATTGAAATGATTTGCATCCTATGTTTCTGCTTAATTTAACCAATCGGAGTTGATTATAATTGAATTATCGACCAACCGGAGTTGGTGGTAATTGATTTGCCGATCAACCTGAGTTGGTGGTAGTTTTTTCCCAACCAACCTGAGTCGGTGGTAATTTGCTCCTGACCAACCGGAGTTGGAGGGGATTGATTCCCGACCAACTGGAGTTGGAGGAGATTGATTCCCGACCAATCGAAGTTGGAGGAGATTGATTTTCCGACCAATCGGAGTTGGTGGTAATTGATTTGCCGACCAACCTGAGTTGGTGTTAATTTGTTCCCGACCAACCGGAGTTAGAGGAGATTAATTTGCCGACCAACTGGAGTTGGAGTAAATTGATTTTTCCAAGCAACTGGAGTTGGAGGTAATTGATTTTCCGACCAGCCGAAGTTGGAGGTAATTTATTTTACCGACCAACCGGAGTTGGAGGTAATTTGTTCCCTACCAACTGAAGTTGGAGGAGAGTCATTCCCGACCAACCAGAGTTGGAGGAGATTGATTCCTGACCAACCGGAGTTAGAGGAGATTGATTTATCGACCAATAAGAGTTTTAGGTAATTTTTTCCCGACCAATCGGAGTTGGAGGACATTGATTCCTGACCAATCGGAGTTGGAGGACATTGATTTGTCGACCAACCGGAGTTGGAGGAGAGTGATTCTCGACCAATCGGAGTTGGAGGAGATTGATTCCCGACAAACCGTAGTTGGAGGAGATTGATTCTGAACTTGATGTGTAGTGTGTAGCACTAAGACTCCAAAAAATTTCAACAAAAGAGAGAAATTGGGTAAAACATTCAATACTTTATTTATATTGAAGCAACCGCATTACATAGGAATTTTAATTACTGATAATACTTATGTAGATGCTCTGCATTCCATGCATTCTTGAATTCTTCTCCTTCCAATGTTTTGATCTTGTATGTCCCTGGACGAACAACTTTTGTTACTCTGTATGGACCATGCCAATTGGCTTCTAATTTGTTATTCTTTTGTATTACTTTCTTCAGCACATAATCCCCTCCTTTCAAATCACACTTTTTTATTCTTTTGTTATAGAACAAAGCTGTTTGTTATTGATATGATGCGTTCCTGATTGATGCTTCCTCTCTAACTTCTTCGACCATATCCAGGTCTAATCTTCTCATCAAATCACTGACAGGAGAATTGAAATTAAGCACCCTATGCGTGGGTAGACCTAATTCAGCAGGTATGACAACCTCACTCCCAAACGCTAGCACGTATATAGATTATCCTCTTCTGTTCGTGGGGTGGTACGATAAACCCATAGCATAGAATGTAGCTCGTTAATCTAGTTTCCTTTTGCATCATTTAGTCATTTTTTCAAACTGTTCAACAGAATTCTCTTTGTCACTTCAGTTTGTCCATTGCTTTGGGGATGGCCTAGTGCAGAGTGGATCTTCAACACACTGGATTGATGACAATACGCAATAAACTCCTCGTTATCAAACTGGGTTCCATGGTTGGTAATGAATGCATATGGGAGACCATATCTGCAGATGAGATTCTTCCAAATGAATTGATAGACTTTGTTTTATGTCATATCAAGGAGAGGCTCAGCTTCCACCCATTTTGTAAAATAATCCACAACAATCACAATGTATTTAAATCTTCCCCTGATCGTTGGAAGTGACCCGACCAAGTCTATCCCCCACAAGGCAAATGGCCAAGGGGACGTGATGGGTGTTAACAATGCTTGGGGAGTTCTTTGGATAGAGAAGAAACGTTGACATTTATCACACTTCTTGGCATAAGCTACACAATCAGCTCTCATTGTCGACCAGTACCACCCCTGCATTGTTATTATTCGTAAAATTGTCTGACCTGCCACATGGGCTCCACAATATCCTTCATGAACCTCTTCGATCAAATATTTTACTTCGGAGGGGTGGAAACATCTTTGTAGCCCTGCTATGATTCCTCTTCTATATAACATGCCATTTGTCAATACATAACGAGCAACTTTAAACTTCAGTCTAGGGCCTAAAGTTTCACTCTCCGTGTCTTTTACTTCATCCACCTCATAAGTAATAGTCTTCTTCCTGGATTCTTTAAGATCCTCCTGCTCAGTAGATGAATAGTAGCATTCCTGAGCTATTTTTTAGTCACCCTTCACCACTCCTACTCCAAAGTTGGTTGGGAGTTTTAGACATTGATGTACAGTAGATGGTACTACTTCAAACTTCTTCAAACCTACCCTTCCCATGATGATATTGTAAGCTGATTTGACATTTTTATCCATTACGAAAAAGCATACTCTTTATATTCAACAAGCAGGCCATATACCAATAAGCATATCCAACTTGTTCGTCCCAAGTGGAAAAATTTTCTCTCCAGTAAAACCGAGGAGGGTCCTATGATATGACTCCAACTGGGCTAGCTTCAGATTCAAACTGTCAAAGCATGAATAAAACATGATATGTGTCGAGCTACCATTATCCACCAGTACTTGGGAAATCACCACTTCTTTCATTCTTATCTTGATCACCAATAGGTCATCATGAGGATATAATACACCTGTCAGGTTGTTCTTGAAGAAACCAATGACCAGCTTGTCTTTATTCACCTTGCTCGGGCGATCATCTTCAGTTATATTTATTTGCTAAATGTACGAGTAAGCTTGCGCCTCATTGAGGTAAGCTATCCTCTCTCCCGTCATATCCCCACCTACTACATCTACACCTATAATTACATTACATTCAAATGATCCAAAATGGATTGAAAATACCTCACGTTCAGAATGCTTTGGTCTTTTGGGGAGATCGGGATCATCTTGGTCATCTTCATGACTTCTCTTCTTGTCTTCTTTTACTCGTCGAGGAGATTTAGACCTCTGCCTTGTTTGGTCGTTGACCTTTCCACCATTTTGGAGATCAACATACTTGGTCAATTTTCCCCGCCTGATGAGTTCCTCAATTTCATTCTGGAGAGTTATGCAGTTTTTGGTCGTGTGACCATGGTCTTTATGGAACTCGCAATATTTGGATTTATTCCTCTTGTCAGGATCCGCCTTCATTTTTTCTGGCCAGTTTAGCTCCTCGTTGTTCTTGATGTCTTCCAGAATGTGGTTTATATCTGCCTTCGAAGGAGTATAGTTTCAAAATTTCTTCAACTCTTCCAATTCTTGCTTTGATTTTGACGGCCTGTTTCCACCATTATTCTTCTGATCTTTCTTTTCAGTCTTACCATCTTCAACTTTGACCTCCTTGCTATTTATATTCTTCTTCGCAGCCATAGCTTCCTCGGCGTTCATAATTTTGGCTGCTTTTGCCATCAGTTCTGCTATGGTTCTGGGTGGATCTTTGGCTAAAGTGTAGTACAATTTATTTGGCAATAGCCCACTCATTAGAGAAGTAATTGTTGTCTTCACCTCATAATCAATTACCTAGAGCTTCTCATTATTGAAACAAGTAATATAATCCCTGGTACTTTCACTTGTCTTCTGTCTAACACTTAGTAAGTGTGCTACTCACTTGACTGGTTTTTCTCCAAAGAAGAAGTTCCCTATGAATAGCTTTGCCAGTTGAAGGAAAGTTGCAATCTTCCCCCGAGGAAGGTTGTTGTACCATATCTGAGCTGATCGGGTAAGAGTTTCTGACAATGCCCTGCATCTCATCTCGTCTGGAACTGTATAAATGTCAGCAGTAGCCTGATATTGTTCTATATGATGGATAGGATCAGTTTTTCCATCATACTTAGGCATTACTACAGGAGCTTTGAATTTTGAGGGTGTGGGAAAATCCACAATTGCCTGTACAAATGGTGTCCCTTGGATAAAAGTTCTTTATAGAGTATTCTTAGCCTTATCCATTTCCCCTAGTTTGTCTTCCAACCTATGAATAGAGCCTTTCCATGCATCATTTCCCTCCTCGGGCCTATTTTTTCGAGCGAAGGATCGCGTTGAATTAGCCTCTTGGGATCTTTCATTATGAGCAGTTAGTCGTGATTGGGTAGAGCCTTCTCTTAGATCGGATGGTCATTGAGAGTTCCTTGACAGAATCCTAGGGGGACTTTTATTCCTCATAGGGCCCAAACGATCAAAAGGAGAGACTCTACTCAACCTTTCAAGAGCACTGGTCCTTTCTGGAAATAAAGTGACATTTTGTTGAGTATCTGTAGCTCGTATTGAGGAAGTTAGACCAAGATGATAAGAAGGATTATTAGATCTCTCAGTTCGATATGAATTGGTGCGTCTGGATCGACATTCCTCAGGGAATAATGTTCTCCTAGTTCGCGAAGAGGGTAATTGACAATTTCTCTGAACACTTCGTTATCCTGATTGAATAGGCGCCCTGCCTTGAATAGTTTGTATAAGTTGTCGCATGGTTTCTTGCATGGCCATTTGTCCTTGGGATAAACTAGCCATTATGCCAGCCAGATCTGACACATTTGGGGGAATGGATGAATTTGGAGGGATCCAAGCATTTGGATTACTGGATTTCGGATTATCAGCCATTAATGATGAATTATTTTGGTAAAAAATGATAAGTACAGTCGATTCCCACAGACGACGCTAATCTCTTGATGTAAAAAATTAGATTATCTCTAATTTATCAATTACAGATAAAATAAATAAGACAAAAATATTTGTAAAGTGGTTCAGCCTTGTAAGAATGACCTACGTCCACTGTTTTTGTTATTGCTGTCTGTTTTCTTAAAATTCTCGATAATAGATTTACCAAGAAATTTCGAGTCCCCCTCTAATGAAGAGGTTACAATGTATTTATAGCCTTGAGGCTGTAAATGTGAAAGTACAATGCGTTGTTATCTAGTAGACATGTACATCTGTACGATAATAATAAGCATTTAATGCACAGTCGTCTGTTTGATTTTCTTGCTCTGCACGCTAAGTTACTCGGGCCGCCTAAGTTACTCGGACCGCTTTAGTTGCTCGGTATGAATGAGTTGCTCGGGGCCCATGAGCCTACGAGTTGCTCGAGGTGTTTGACTAGCTCGGTGGCAGTGGATTGATCGGTAGATATATTTGTAATTTCCACGTTGGTTGACACGCATCTTCAAATGATGGGTCCACGTCAGCAGATTAAATTCGGTATCAACAGTAATCATATCAAATCGGACCCTGACCCGTCTATATCTCTTTGTTTTGCATGAACTCATTGTCCGTTCAGGTGATCCTCCACAAGGACTCCAGTATTGACCTCTCCATTTCAGTTGTCCTGGAGCTATAGCATTTTGAGGACGCTGTAGGATATTTGCTATAGACGCTTCTATCCTTTTGTACTCTAGTTATGTTTAGTTTATTTATTCAGACGTGTTGCCCATGCATTGTACTCATTTATTATTATGTGATATAAATTCGTAATACTCGGTGTAACCTGTTTATATTAGTTTGTTAATCGACAGCTTATTCGGTTATTACTTTATGCATTTTGGTATATTATTACTCGTTGATTTTGGTACCCACCATTTTTGCAAATGGGATTGTCTACGTGTTTTTTTCTTTTACTTGCAAAAAATTTAAATTGAAAGTCTGTTTTCTAAAATAATTGGTGGTTATCTCGTACTATTATTTTAATCAACAGTGATGCTAAGAATGGACCATCTATGATTCCTGTGATTATTGGAGTATCAGACCGGCCACCTCTTAATTTAGTAGGCGGGTTGTCACATTCAGATGCTTATAGAAAAATGGCACAAAGTGCTAGGGTAAACTGAATAAATAAGGTACATGATATGAATTATTAAATGAGAAGGGTTAAAATATATCCTTATATTTAAATACTGGTGTTAAATTCAAATATTGATGATGGTTATAAAAATATGTAGTATGACAGTATAATAAGATGCACACACCAAGAGTTACTGGGGCTATCAGATAGTGATATCAATAAAAGTATTTCAAATACGCAAAGTATAATACTAGAAAGGTAGGAAAAACCTACTTGCTTGGTATTCGGTTGACTTGTGACCACACAGGGATATTTGGAAGAACTGGGGCTTGATCTTATGTTGTACAATGTGTAGGTATATAAGTATTTGGGGTTTAATCTGACATTTTTATATTAAACAATCTTTTTAAAGTTTCGGGGGATTATTTGTAATTATATTGGAACTTTAAAATACTAAGTAATAGCTCATTATTTAACTTTGGCGTCAGAGAGTTTTTATCTTAAAATAGTTTGATGTATATATGGACAAAGTTTGTGGATCAGACTCATAAGTTGGAAAAGTTGATAGGGGTTGATTTGTAATTTTGGAAAAGTTTGCTTGAGTAAAAACCTTGTTTTTTGATAACTTGAGTTAGGAATATCAAAACATTGCCTAACCTTATACCATTTTGATGATAAAAATTTAATAAAAATTTTGATAAAAAACATAAATTCCTAATTGGCCACGCACCCTCACGCCCGCGGTCAAGATTTCTAAAAAAAGTCTTCATCTTTAACGTCTCGATTTTGACTTTTAGGGTATCAATTTTTGATCGAGGTTTTCTCCTTCATTGCAAAACCATTTGAGTTGATTCCTTAACCCAATTAAATTAATTGTTCATGAGTAATCCAAATACATAAGATTTATGGATTGGCATTCAATATAACTTAAATTCCAAAACTGTATTTTTTCTGAAAAGTTGACCTGACTTTCATGGATTTATAGGGTATGGTAAGGTCTCTTATGATTTCGGTTCGTTTTCTGCTATATGTGTGAATAGTTTGGTTTTGGTTTCAGGAATTAAAATAGATTGTGCGTGGATAATATCGAATTTTTAGTTTTTGAGTTCAAAGTACACTTTTGGTCGATTTGAGATCTAGATGAACATTCATGGATGTTAACCATTACATTCGAGATCCTTAGGTTATAAAGAAGTTATATATGGCTTCAAATCAAAGTTTAAGGCAGTATATAAAGTTTCACCATTAGAGCTCAAGCTTTAATGGTTCTAACAATATTATAATGTTTAAGCCATTCTACACGTAAACGCTTGCATATTATGATTGTTCTAACTATATTAACAATGGAAAAAACTATTTGAATTGAAAGAATTGAAAATGAAGCATAAAATGATGAAATACTTGATTTGGGAGAATTTCTTAGATTTAGAACAGATTTGTGGGGTGAATTTTTACTGTTAGAATTGTGGTGTATTTATACTACTTCATGAGAGAATTTGATTGTAACTCATGGGAGGTGGATTTGAATCAGTTTTGGTTATAAGTTAAAGGTGTGCACATGGGTTCTTGGTGGTTTCATGTAGTTTTTATCCTCTTATGTTGATGTGGCCGCATGTGGACAGTGGTTTAAGTACAAATTAATAAGGTTTTGTGTTTAGTCCTTAATTGTTTGCATATTTACTTTTATAGACTTAAAAGTAAACTTTTTGTAAAGTATGGGGATATTTTGGAAATTTTAGACAATTTTCAGTGTCGAAGTTATAATTTTATGTTAATTGAGATCTAAAGGATTAATTTGATGTAAAGTTAGGGTTTAGGGGTTAAGTATACCTCAAGTTATCTTACTTTGAAATTTCAGGGGCTCTTTTATAATTTACTAAAACCTCAAAGAGTCTAAGTTAATAACACAAATATAGGTTTTTTTCATAGCTTCTTTCCACTATAGAAGACTTTTTATTTTACACACCTTATGAGCGTTTAATCAGGGTTGTGGGAAAATTAGGGTTAAAAAATTCCCGGTTCTTAGAGTTTACTTACCTAAGAAAAAAAAAATTCTCAAATTTTACCTTCTAATAAGTTGGGGTATTGATTCTTCATTGCATGATTTGATTCCCATGTAGCTTCTTCATGATTTTGATGCTCCTTAGGTACTTTAACTGAGGGAATTTCCTTGTTTCTGAGATACTTCATTTGGCGATCAAGAATTTGAATAGGATGCACTTTAAACTCATGGTTGGGTTCAACTGAAACATTTTGCCATGTGGTGGTATGGGATGGATCTGAAATATACCAGCAAAACTGCGACACATGAAATACGTTGTGGATATTAGATAATTCCACATGCAATTTTAATTGATAGGCTACAAAGACAATTCTTTTAGACACTGTGAAAGGTCCAATATATCAGAGGAGATTCCTTTTCAGGGAGACACTTTTAGAAAAAATTACTCATTCTCTTGAAATTCTAAAGGTTTTTGGCGTTGGTGTGTATAACTTTTCTGTTACTCTTGGTCCATCTTTAACTTCTCTCAAAGTTGTTGTATTACCTTAGTGATTTCTTAGATTATTTCTGGACCAAAGTGCTTACTATCTCCTGACTCTATCCAACATATAGGGGATATACAAGGTCTTCCATACAAAGCTTAAAATGGGGCATCTTTAATTCTACCTTGGTAACTATTGTTATATAAAAATTGGACAAGAAGTAAATATACACTCCAGTGGTTAGACATATCCAACGTATAAGAACGTAACATATATTTTAGGGTTTGAATCATACGTTCGGATCATCCATCCATTTGGGGGTTGAATGCGGTACCTTAATGAAGTTTAGACACACTGCAGCTTGCAATGCTTGCCAAAATTTTCCTACGAAATGAGAATCTCTATCTGATACAATGGATAAAGGAATTCCATGTAATCGAATAATTTCTCGAATATATATCTTGATAAGTTTTGGGAATGAATCGGTGGTCTTTAAAGGCAGAAAATGGGCAGATTTGGTAAGTCGATCTACTATTACCCAAATTGAATTGTATCTTTAGGAAGTACGAGGTAGTCCACTAAACAAATGTCAAACCCTGCCCAATTAAATATTGCATGATCAGTCCTTTATTAAATTAAAGTGAATTTTCATTTGGTTCATTCTTAGAATCACTGTCGAAAAACTTAATTTATAATCACATATTAGTTAATTAAGCCGATGTCAAAATTTTATCTTTTCATTTGACATATAATAATATGTGGAAAACTAAATGAACCCATTCACACAATAATAGAGTCTAAACCATCACAAGATATGGATAATATATGTTTTTCCGAATAAACCATCGGCTACAAGATCTAAAACCAAAATAATAAACCCAACAGGTAATAAATAAATCCCAATACAAGTCTGAACTGAAATGAATGAATAAAGTGCAAAGGGGAAACATGCCCAAAAATGAAATACTGAGATAAAGAGATCATAATCTAGGAATGAACGACTGAAGCATCTAATCCGAATCCTGCATACATCCACATATGTTGTAGATACGCATCGCTGGAATGGATAATCAAGTGTGGCATCCAAGTGGCAGGACACCTAAAAGGTTTTGGAAAATATTTATAGAAAGGGTTAAAACCCAAAATATTTTGAAAACGTTTAGCAAGCATTTATCACAATTTAAAAATCAGTTATTAGATACACATGTTACGTTCATGTACTCTCTCTTGAGTTTTCTCACCTCTCATCTATTGTGCACGCCTAACGTTTTCTACTTATCCCACCTACCCATACTACCCAAGCTAACTATACATAAGCATCTATTTGGACAATTGACACATATAAGTGCCCGTACCTCCCATACCATAAGCTATCTGAATTAACATATGCCATGTGTTATTAATATCATAAGTAACATTTTCCATCTATTATCATTTAATCATTTAATTAAGTTTCTCTAATTAATTTACTTTCAGCTATACACTATCTAACTGTCTACTGTCACACGTAAGTAGGATGTTCATATAAGTACATATATTTATCTCACTATTATATATATATATGTGTGTGTGTGTGTGTGTGTGACATCTCTAAAAGACCGCCATAAAATAGGCATACTCTACTATCAGTCGATGTAACTCTCGTACTATAATAACGACTATTGGTTCGGCATGTCTCCTAGAACCCAAAAATAAAAAAAAGCAAGCAATGGAGGCGAAATTAGTTCTAAGATTTTGGGCTACACACATACCTATCATACCCAAATGACTTGCCAGTCTCACTAATACATGACACATAGCAAGCCACCCTAAGTTCTATGTTCTGGGGCACAAATCCAGACCTCACTGGAGTCGTCAAGGTGGGATTTCCCACTACGTGGGATCTTCCATAATAGCAGGCAACGTAGGTATGTTAACATTTAACACCAATCATGTAATAGGTATTCACACAACCTATATAGATATATATATATATATATATATATATATATATATATATATTAGTAGTTATACACACTACCTATTAATCATACATCGTATGTAGTATTTATCTCTCGAATACTCACCGAACTATCAAGTTACGATTATTCTCACTATCATATAAATCTTAGTATTGCTCTCTACTCCAAGGGTACTAGTTACCCCTTAAATAAAATTCAATATATACTACTAGTCTAGAACAAGTGGTAATTCGTAATTCCATAAATTCGTTTCTTTCCACTCGAATAAGTTTTATTATGATTTAAGACCAATTAATCATCGTATTAATTATCGCAATAGGACTAAGTCACAACCCTACAATAGGCCTACTAGAATCCAATAAGTCTCTCATCATTTTTATGGGATAATCCAAAAGTTTTCCAATGAATAATTCATAACTTAGGGGCTTAAATAGGGAAAATTCTCAAATCTGGGCAACCTGAATCGATTTGCCTTGCCGAATCGATTCACCCTTGGGCCAAATAGATTCGTTTTGTAGCAGGTCATCTTCTTCCTCTATGCAAGGGCATTTTTCACCATTTTTCTTATTCTTCTCTTAGTGATTCTTTATCAAATTAACATCCAACATTATCAAACTTTATACACATGTATTAGGGTGAATTCTAATGTGAGTAAGGCATCAAAACCTCATTATTCTCACCCAAGAATAAATCAAATCAAGTTTTCATCAAAAACCCAAAATGTTGTCTTCTTCAACCATTATTTATCAAAAACTCTGATTAAATTCTTGGTGATTATTACAAACCCTCTGATTTCTTATCCTATACAGATGTTAAATCATACTACATGTAATTCCTACCCAGAACCGCAGTTTTAATCCTTCTTTTCTTCTAAGAACATCATCTTAATCGATATGTTTTGAAATCCTAATGGCATGGGCATTATAACTTCAAAAGTAATTGTCAATAAACAAATGCCTTATATGGTATGATCTGATTTCATCATTTAAAGATTTATTTGTTTGTCTTCCTTGCCAATCTACGTTCCAAGGTTGATTGTGTGCAATAACACACTCAAATTTCTCAAGAACTCTCTCTTAGGCTTAAAAAATGTCTTATCTTTGTTCTCTAATATGCTCTCTTGGCTTTCTAACCTCCAAACCCTTAGCTCTCCCATATATATGATAATAAAGGCTTTTGAAATTCGTAAATCTCTTAACCCTTGGTTACCAAATGACTAAAATGCCCTCGTACGGTGCCGGTTTGGTCTAAAATTACCCCGGGGCCCAATCAACACCCTCAGATGTACTATTTTGACCATTTCGTCCCGAATGGAGTCATCGGTGACCTCGAAATCCTCACTCGAGTCAATTTAAATAAATATCCTATCTCAACTTCAATTTAGTCTACACGCGACTCCCGGTTGAGATAAAATCCAATTATGCCAATCTCACTCGCTATGAGGCATAATAATTTCCTTAAATTATTTACTATCCACTTAGTAAATTTAACACATAATATTAATCATTATTTCTCTCTCTTGATTAATATTTAATAAACTACATTATTATTTTAATAAATTAAATTATGTAACTCATGTAATATAAAATAAAACGAATAAATTATTGAATTAATTAAATTCCAAGTATGCAGAAATATGGGGTATTACATACTTCCCCCCTTATAGGAAATTTCATCGCCGAAATTTGGTCATACATGTGGTGAATAACTCTAGATACTGTTCTCGCACGTCATCCTTCTGCTCCCATGTAGACTCATCAACACTATGGTGTTCCCACTTAACTCTGACTAATGGTACCACCTAAGACCACAATTTACGCTCACTAAAATCAAGAATATCCACGGGTCTCTCCTCGTATGATACATATGACTGTAAATCAATCTCCTGGAGTGTAACGTGTCAGAAAGCTCTCTTGCTCCTCCTGTACTTCTTCAGCAATGCCAAGTGGAACACGTCGTGTATCTCCTTAAGATGCTCTGGTAAACCCACTCTATATAATACTGGTCCCACTCTCTAAATAATTGGGAAAGGTCCCACATATCTCAGCATTATCTTTGCTTTCTTGCCGAACCTCATAACCCCTTTCATGGGAGATACTTGTACCAACACCTAGTCGATAACCTCTAACTTAACATGTCTTCGGTCTACATCATGATAAATCTTCTACCTGCCCTGAGTTATTCGAATACGTCCCTGAATTAGCTCAGTTTTAGTTATCGTCTCTTATATCATCTATGGTCCTAAAAACTTATTATCCCCACCTCTAACCAGTAAGCGTGTGAACGATAAGGCCTCCCATAAAGTGCCTCAAACGGTGCCATATCGATGGTGAACTGGTAAGAGTTGTTATACACAAACTCTTTTAATGGAAGGTATCACTCCCATCCTCCCCCGAAATCTAGAATGCACATCCTCAACATGTCCCTAGCATATGATTTACCCTTTCAGTCTGTTCGTCTATCTGTGGGTGGTATGTGGTACTCAATCGTAAGTCAGTGCCCATGGAATCTTGAAAACTCTATCAGAAATGAGACACAAATATATTTTCTCTATCAGATACGATGTTGACCGGTACCCCATGAATCTTAACTATCTCTGTTATAAACTGTTGCACATACTGCATCGTCTCAAAATTAGGGCGAACTGGAAAGAAGTGGGCCACCTTGGTCTTCCGATTCACTATCATGAAAATGGATTCATAACCCCTCTGTCGCATCGACGGTCGTGTAATAAAGTCCATCGAAATGCTCTCCCATTTCCACACGATAATATCTAGTGGTTGTAGCATCCCTGAAGGTCTCTAGTGGTCTATCTTAACTAACTGACATGTAACACATTTCGAGACAAACTCTACTATGTCCTACTTCATCCCTGACCATAATACTGTCTCCTCATATCCTGGTACATCTTATCCTTATCGGGATGTATCATAAATCTCAAACTATAGGACTCTCTCTCATGACACATGCCTCAAGCCTTCATTCTCTGGCATAAGAAGTCTCCCATTAAAATGTAAGCCACCCTCTAAGCGGATCGATTAAGAACTGATCCTCTACGTGTGATTTCACTACCCGTAATATAATATCAGGAATGATAGCTAGAACTGACATGCACACTCTAGAAATATCATCATCATGTCTAATCTCACTCCACTTTGCCTTCCAAACCTATGCCAACTCCCTAGTGGGTCTCCAACTCCATGCATCTACCACCACATTAGCCTTCCCAGTATCAAACTATTAGTCCTTTAGGAATTCTAGCCACCACCTCTGCCTTATGTTCAGATCCTTTTGTGTGAAGATATACTGAAGTGACTTATGATCCATAAATAACGTAAAATGCTCCCCCAAAAGATAGTGTCTCCATATCCTCAAAGCAAACAAAACCACTACCAACTTAAGGTCGTGTGTGGGGTAATTCTTCTCATAGGGCTTAAGATTTCGAGACGCATAATCTACAAGTACCTACAAGTATTCATCCATGTAATGCTGACACTCCACTCCACTCCTACGGAATGCAAGTACAGGTGCTAAAGTCAATTTGTCCTTTAGCACATCAAAGGCTAACTGACAGTGGTTCCTCCACACAAATGGTACCCCCTTGAGAGTCACATTCGTCAACGGACTCGTAATCTTCAAAAACCCCTTAATGAAATGACGATAATAAACAGCCAACCCTATAGAGATGCAAATCTTTGTCAGTGTCATGGGATGTCCCCACTCCCTCACCACATATACCTTACTCGAATCAACAGTATTACCCCTGTCGAACACGATGTGGACAAGAAAATATACCTCCCATATCCAAAATCCAAACTTTCCAAATTTGGCATACAATGTGTAGTCCCAAAGTGTCTGTAGAACCCTATGTAGATGGTCCATGTGATCCTCCTTAGTGTGAGAGTAAAGAAAATGTCGTCTATAAATACGAACATGAACTAGTTCAAAAACTCCCTGAATACCCTATTCATGAGATCTATGAACATTTTTGGCACATTGGTGAGTCCAAACAGCATCACCCTGAACTCGTACGACTCGTACCGTGACCAAAAAGTGATATTGGGAACATCCTCCTCTCGAATGCACAACTGGTGATACCCTGATCTCAAATCAATCTTGAAGAAGTACGCAGATCCTCTCAACTGGTCAAACATGTCATTGATCCTTGGTAGTGGATACTTATTCCGTATCGTGATATTATTTATCTCCCTGTAGTCTACACACAAATGAAGGGAAATATCCCTCTTCTTAAGAATTACACTGGTGCACCCCACGACGATGTACTCTGCCAAATAAAACCCCAACCTAAGAGCTGATGAATCTGTTCCCTCAGCTCTTATATCTCTAAAGGGTACATATGATACGGTGCTTGGGCCATCGGCCTGGTACTTGGTGCTAAGTCAATAACAAACTCAATCTCCTGACTAGGTGGAAACCCTGGTATCTCTTTAAATACATCCTCAAAATATTTCAGAACTAGAATTGAGTCTAATGGAAAATCTTCGTCATGTGAGGTGTCCTCCTTAATATAATATAAGTGGGTGTGCAACCCTCCCTCGGGAAGAGGCCTCGCTACTGAAACCATCTCCTGCTTGGAATGGAGAATATTATGGTCCTCTCATAATAGTCTATTGTCGATCTGTACCCTCCACCCAGTCCATGCCCAGAATGACATCACAAATATCCATATCTAACCCAAGAAGGTTTGTTGCTAATATCATTCTCCCAATAATGATGTCTACTGACCTACATATCGAGATCGTCCATGATAAAATTACATGGTCCCTGAAGTCTTTATATAAAAATATTATTACGGTCTCAACCCTCTTTCAAGTGATACTTAAAAATACACCCTACACTGAAACAATGAACATAATTGCCTTGCTATACCCATTTACCGTCGTTTGAGTCGCTGCTACCCGACCTAAGCTCTGGGAAATAACACATTTTACTCTCATATCATTTTAAAGGCGTAAAAACTAATTCATACTATACATATCTTCATATTGTTTACACTTGCTTCCCTGCAAGAAACCCTAAAGAGCCCCTCCATTTGACAAAAACTATAAGCATTTAACTATAAGACTATTGCTGGAAATGCACTCATTAAACCCGACTCACTCGTGAATTTTAGTGTTAATAATTGTATGTTGTGATGCACACATGTCACCGAAAGTTCTTTATTTCACCAAGGATATATAAATTAACAAAACATCGTACCTTTAAATGCTAGTTGTTGATACCAAATTTATTCTTTTGACGGAGACCAATTATGTGGAGACATGTGTCAATTTACATGGCACTCGCAAATATTTTTTAACAACACATTGACTCCGAGGAACTCAACCTCCCCGACCAACTCAGGTGCTCCGAGCAACAAGTGTTCTCCTAGGAACACTACTGTATCGAGCAAGTCATGTATACCGAGCTACTTAGGCGGTCCGAGAAGCTTAGGCGGTCCGAGATGCATCTCGTACAGAGCATTCATATCCGGATAATCAAGAGGATGACTGCACATTAAATGATCATTATTATCACACAGACGCATACGCCTATTAGACAGCTGTGTATTATTATTTCATTTGTACCACCTCAAGGCTATAAATACATTGTAACCTCCTCATTAGTGGGGGACTCGAAATTTCTTGGTAAACCCATTATCGAGAATTCTGGAAACAGTCAACAATAACACAAACAATGGATGTAGGCCATTCTTTCTAGGATGAACCACTTTAAAAATCTTTTGTCTTGTTTATTTTCATCTTTGATTAAAGAATTAGGTTAAATCTAGTTTCTTACATCAACAGATTGGCGCCGTCTGTGGGAAACGACTGTAATTATCATTTTTTACTAAAATAATTCATCACCAATGGCTGATAATCCTGAATCCAGTAATCGAAACGCTGGAAACCCCCCAAATCCATTCACTCCTCCAAGTGTCCAAGATCAGGCTGGAATAATGTTTAGTTTAGCTCAGGGCCAGATCGCCATGTAAGAAACCATGCGACCAATCACGCAAACTATCCAAGGTGGAGCACCCGCCCAGTCAGGACAACGAAGCATTCAAAGAAATACCCAATTGCCTCGAACGTTACTCCCAGAGGAATCTCGATCTAGACATGCCGATTCATATCGCACTGATAGATCTAATTATTTTTCTTATCAACCTGGACGAACTTCATCAGTATGAGCCACAGATACCGAACAAAATGTCACTCTATCTTCAGAAAGGACCAGTGCTCTTGAAAGATTGCGTAGAGTCTCTCCCTTTGATCGTTTGGGTCCTAGGAGGAATAAAAGTCTCCCTAGGATGGTGTCGAGGAACTCTCAACGATCCTTTGATTTAAAGGAAGGTTCTGCCCAATCCCGACCAACTGCTCGTCGTGAAAGATACCAAGAGGCAAATTCAACACGATAATTTCCTCGAACCAACAGGCCCGAAGACAGAAATGATGCATGGAAAGGCTCTATTCAGAGGTTGGAAAATAGACTAGGGGAAATAGGTAAGGCTAAAAATCCTCTACAAAGAACTTTTGTCCAAGGGACACCTTTTATCCAAGCAATTGTGGATTTTCCCACACCATCAAAATTCAAAGCACCTATTGTGACTCCTAAATATGATGGAAAAACTGACCTTGTCCTTCATATGGAATAATACCAAGCTGATATAGATATCTATGATGTTCCAGATGAGATGCGATACAGGGCATTTTCAGGAACTCTCACTGGATTTGCTCAAATATGGTACAACAATCCTCCTCGAGGAAAAATTGCAAATTTCTTTCAATTCTTCGAGCTCTTTATTGGAAACTTCTGTTTTGGAGTGAAACCAGTTAAACGAGTAGCACACTTTTTAAGTGTTGGACAAAAACTAGGTGAAAGCACCAGGGATTATTTTACTCGTTTCAATAAAGAGAAGCTCGAAGTTATTGATTACGAGGAAAAGACAGCAATTACTGCTTTGATGAGTGGACTATTTCCAGAAAGACTTTCGAGTGGAATGATGAATGTGAGAAGGCCTTTTAAGAGTTGAAGAAATACCTAGGAGCACCTCCACTGTTGTCCAGGCTAGTGATAGGAGAAAGATTATACTTATATATGGCCGTTTTGGAGAATGCAGTTAGCTTGGCATTGATAAGAATGGAGGATGGAGTGCAAAAACCAATTTATTACACTAGCAATGCCTTTCGAGGAGCAGAGATCAGATATCCAAGACTGGAAAAGTTGGCACTAGCATTGATCGAAGCGAGCAGAATAATGAGGCCATACTTCTAGGCTCATACCATAGTTATGTATACCGATATGCCGTTGAGGCAAGCTCTTCATAAACTGGAGAAATCAGGGAGATTGATGTACTGGGAAGTAGAATATGGTGAATATGACATAGTTTATAAGCCTAAATCGTCACTTAAAGGGCAAGCAGTAGAAGATTTTATCGCAGAATTCACTTATCATGACACCTCCGAGGAGAAAAAGCTGAATACCAACCAGCCTGTGGATGTTACAGGATCATCAAATTTAAAGCCCGACCAACTTAAGTCGGTTAATGATAAAGAGGATATGGTCGATGAGCAGCAGGAAGTGCTAGGGGAGGATATAAAGAAGCAGCAAATATTCCACCGAGGAACTCTATCCAATAAAAAATTTGAGGATGAAGTACCTATATGGAATCTGTATGTGGATGGTTCATCTTGCAGTACAGGCTGTGGGGAAGGGATTATTTTAAACAACCCAGATGAAATCGATGTGGAGTATGCTCTGCGCTTTCAATTCAAAGCCTCTAATAATGAGGCTGAATATGAAGCTATGATTACAGGTCTTAGTTTAGCAAAAACCATGGGGGCAGAGCAGATCATTGTATTCAGTGACTCACAGTTGATCGTAAATCAAATGGTGGGAGTGTACACGACAAAGGGAGAACTGATGATCAAGTATTATGCGAAAGCAATGGAGATTGTATCGAGCTTTAACGCAGTACAGTTAATTAGAACACCAAGATTGGAGAGTGTAAGAGCAGATGCTTTAGGTCGGTTAGCCTCAGCCACACGCACCGAGCTACGAAGAACAATCCCAATAGAAATTTGGGCTAGCAGGAGAATCGACAAATATCTAATTATAAACTTTATTACCCTTGATTTAGGACCATCTTGGATGAATCCCATCAGGTCATTTATTGAAGAAGGGGTTTTACCAACTGATAAGCTTGCGACCAAAAAACTGAAGTTTAAAGCTGCTCGTTAAGTAATAACTAATGGTATTTTATATATACGAGGAATTATAACAGGTCTGCAAAGATGTCTGCATCCCTCTGAAGTGAAAGATTTGATTGAAGAGGTCCATGAAGGGTCCTGTGGAGCTCATATAGCAGGTCAGACGCTTTTGTAAAGAATAATGACCCAGGGATATTATTGGCCAACGATGAGGGCTGATTGTATAGCCTATGCCAAAAAATGTGACAAATATCAACGCTTCTCCTCTATCAGAAGAGATCCCCAAGCATTGCTAACACCCATTACTTCTCCTTGGCTATTTGCCATGTGGGGAATAGATTTGGTCGGGCCACTCCCAACGACCAAAGGAAGGTTCAAGTACCTCATAGTCGCTGTGGATTATTTTACTAAATGGGTAGAAGCTGAACTCCTTATTGATATGACATATGACAAGGTATATCAATTTATATGGAAGAACATCATTTGTAGAGATGGTCTTCCTAATGCATTCATCACAGACCATGGAACTCAATTTGATAATGAGGAGTTCGTTGCATATTTTCATCAGTCAAATATATTGAAAACCCACTCTGCACCAGGCCATCCTCAGAGCAATGGGCAAACTGAGGTGACGAACATAACACTACTGAATGGTTTAAAAAAATGACTGGATGATGCGAAGGCAAACTGGATTAATGAGCTACATTCTATGCTGTGGGCTTATCGTACTACACCACGAGCAGTAACAGGAGAATCTCCATACATGCTGGAATTTGGAAGTGAAGCTGTTATACCTGTCGAGATGGGCCTCCCCACACACAGAGTGCTGAATTTCAATTCTCCTATCAGTGAGTTGATGAGAAGATTAGACTTGGATATGCTCGAGGAAGTTAGAGAAGAAGCAGCAATTAGGAATGCTGCATACTAACAATGAACAACTTTGTTCTACAACAAGAGGGTAAAAAAGTGTGATTTGAAGGAAAGAGACTACGTGCTAAAGAAAGTAATTCAGAAGCACAATAAATTGGAAGCTAACTGGCATGGACCCTACAGAATAACAGAAGTTGTTCGTCCAGGAACTTACAAGATTGAAACCTTGGAGGGGGAAGAATTTAAGAATGCATGGAATGCAGAACATTTACACAAGTATTATCACTAGTAGGGATTCCTATGTAAATGAAGTTTTCTTCAGTATGAATAAAGTGTTGAAGTTTTTATCCAATTCTCTCCTTTTGATGAAATTTTTTCGAAGTATTAGTGCTACACACTACGCATTAAGTTTAGAACAAAAATCCCCCCAACTACGGTTGGTCGGTAAAATAAAATAAAACCCTCCCAACTACAGTTGGTTGGTCCACCAACTACGGTTGGTCGGTAAAATAAGTCCTCCCAACTATGGTTGGTCGGTTCACCAACTACGGTTGGTCGGTAAAATAAATCCTCCCAACTACGGTTGGTCGGTCCACCAACTACGATTGGTCGGTAAAATAAATCCTCCCAACTACGGTTGGTTGGTCCACCAACTACGGTTGGTCGGTAAAATAACCCCACCCCCCAACTACGATTGGTCAATCCACCAACTACAGTTGGTCGGTAAAATAAAACCCCCCAACTATGGTTGGTCGGTCCACCAACTACGGTTGGTCGGTAAAATAAAATCCACCAACTACGGTTGGTCGGGAATAAAAATCCACCAACTCCGGTTGGTTGGAAACAATTGTTTAAGGAATATCATGGGATGAAAGCCGTTTAGTGGCTTATAATTAAAAAATGATTAGTCACTATAATCAAAAAGTAAAACAAAATTTCTTTACTTATGGCATATCAAATTACCACCAACTCTAAGTTGGTCGGGAAATAAAATATCTCTAACTACGGTTGATCGTCATATAGTTATTACCAACTCAGAATGGTCAAGAATAAATTGTCACCAACTCCAGTTGGTCGGTAATTTAAAATAACACATGACATTTTTGTTTCCTTACAAGATGTACATACACATTCATCAAATTTTTTTTTAGATATTTATAAAATAATGACAATCAAGATTGCATAGAAAACCAAAAGTTCCTTCATTAAAATCAGAACATATTACATAGAGGACAAATTACATATTACAACAAATATCCTATTCTACTGGATTTTTCCCTTCTGCCATTGAAACAGGCTCTACTCCAGCAGGAGGATCATCTAAGGAGTAAGGAGAATTTATGAAGTTCAGATCTCTGAGCATCCTGACATTCATTACTGATGGCCGATCAAGTAAGTGCTCCGGGCGAGATATCTCAAAATTATAATGAAGACTGTAGTCTCCAAGATACTTTGATATCAGACACTCAGGAATTGCCCGAGCAGGAATCCAACTCATGTCAAGCTTAACTGGAGGCACTGGCAAATCAAGCAACCCAGGATCATAATAGTCCCACAAATAATGGCCCTGCTCCAACTTTAACACCCCCAGCGCATTCAGCCATCCTTGCTTGTAACCCTCATTATTTGAATTCTGGATCCGATCATCAAGGTGATAAAGAGCTTCATTATATCCAGCCATCCAAAACTCTCTGGGCTATTTGTGAAACTAATAGGTCAACCGCTCTAGTTGTTCATGGAGGTTCTTCACTAAAAATTCTTTATTATCCAAGGCAGAGCTTTGTGCAGAGAGTTTCTCGTCGAGGTTCAAAATCTTTTTGGACATCTCAGCTAATGCTTGATTCTTCGCCATCAACTGGAATGCTTGATTCTCCAAAGCTTCTTGAGTTCTTACCTCTTCAATGGTAACCCGAGCAGCTCTTGTTCGCCCGCGAACAGATGTAGACGGTCCAATTCTCTTTAAAGTTTACAATTAGTCTCTCAAATTGGCATTTTTAACCTCCAAAAATGAGAAAACTTCGTCATTGACATGGACTAAGGCTCCCGATGTTGATGCTGCAGATTTCAGTTGAGATATCTCTCCTCTCAAGTTATGGTTTTCCTTCTCCAGCAGTTTTGCGATCTGCCTATGATCTTCAACATCGATCTTCAAAGTCCTCTCCTTAATATCATAAGCAGTGAAAAAATTATCATATCCTTTGTCAGCGTTTAGTTGCTGATACTTTTTCTCATACCCCTGATGCAAAAGGGAAGAAGATTCCTTGTATTGTTATTGAAGTTCCTCGATGATACCCCAAAGATCTTCAATCATCTCATAATATGCCACATTGTTGGCAACTGCATGATCGAGCAAGCATTTCAAATATTGATAGGCTTTGACTGCTCGTTCCGAAGTGTCTGGACCAAAGATGTCGATGATTTGAGCTTCAGTCAAGTCAGCATGGCCTGCCTTGAAGTAGTCACTGCATTTTTTCATCAGTTCAGTATCGTGGGCTGACAAGAGATCCATTCGATCCATAAACTAGTAAAGAAAAGAGACAGAAAGAATCAATAAAGATGTAAACAAAGCAAGTAGAAGAAAAATTCAATATGAACAACCAAAAGTTCGAATTTTATTATATCACAAAGAGAAGTACATAGCCCAAAATTACATTTAACAAAAAAAATTAAAAGCAAAGATAAAGGTCAGAACAACTCTAAACCTTCTCCTTGCTTCTTAAAACTTCCTCGGGAGGCTTGGACGAAGAAGTAGGTTGCTCAGAGGGCAGAGAAAGCTGATCGGTAGACATGTTGGTGGGCTGGGGCTGCTCGTAGCAAAGTTCAATAGTAGGGACCTAATCCCCAATCATCATTGAAAACTCTTTAGAGGCAGATTCATCCTCTTCTTCTTGTCTAAGGGAAGGAGGGGGACCACGAACATGGTGTTGAAAAAGCGCAAAACTCTCAGAGACCTTTAACTCATGCAGAGCAGCAATCTATCCATCCCTGAAGTATTTAACACTGGAAAACTCCATCTGGGAAGACATGGCAGCTAGAACTTTATTCCATCCCTTGTCCCAGCCAGTGCTAAAGGACATTTTAACTGTAAGTTTTCTTTTGGCTTTCTCTAAAGAAATCCTCTCAGTATGAAGTTCCTCGACAGCCTTCATCTTCCCTTCTAACTCTTGCCTTTGACGATTAACATCACGAAGTTTAACAACTTCCTCTTAAGATTTCTTAAGCTTGTTCTCAAGCTCTTCAGTTCTCTTGAGCTTCTCCTCAAGATCATTATTTTTCTTCTCAAATTATTTCACTTTCCTCTCCAAATCCTAAGAGGCCTCCACAGCACGGTGTTTTTCTTGCTTGATGGACTTGAGTCATGTTTCCCAGGCCTCCTCATCTTATTTATATTTCTGACGACTTTAAGGACTGAGTCAGACCTACAAAAGCTTCCTCCACACCTCCCGAGGATCTTGAAGCTTTAATGTCTTCATCCTTTTCCAGAATAGTGTTGAAACAGGTTACCAACTAGAAAAAGAAAGTAATTATAAGTCAGTGTAGGGACATAATATTGAAAAATGAAAGTGTAGACTAGTAATACTTACTGAAGCAATATGTTGACCAGCCAATGAAGTGACCCTATCACGAGGAAGACTGTCTTTAATGCCTTGGATCTCTGGGATAATCCAAGACTTCACCGAGCTCATGGCAGAGCTCGGGGCAACAAAAGTAGGAATACCACTTCCAGCAGTTAAAGGCTGAGAGATAGATTCAGTCGGTTTATCTGAGGGAATTTTTTTCAACCTCCTCGTAGGAGCAGGAAGATTCTCAACGAAGGATGTTGTCTTGGTTGGTGATATAACGATAACCTCATTGGGAGGAGAAACCACAACAATCATGCTTGGAGCCACTGGGGCTTCTCGGCAACCTTCTTAGCAGCAACTAGAGGGGGTGCATTAATATTTCTTATCCCTTCCTCGGGGACATCCTATTTGTTTTTCTTGGCCTCTATATTGGCAGAATCCGATTTGTCAAAGAAGGCAGGGGCTTCTCTTCTCTTCATTCTAATACTAGGAGGAATATGTGATTCAGGGGAAGAACTCTCAGAAGTTGGTAGTGAGTCGATGTCACCCGCCACTGGACGAGCAGTAAAAGACGAAGTGTAGCTCTTGTACTGCAGCATGTACGGGGCTGATCTGATATGTTCGTCAGCAATGGTTTAGTGCAAACTCCAGATAAGTTTCAAGTTCTTCAAATTGACATCAGTCTCTTTGGGGGATTTTCTTTTGCTATCAATTGCAAATAAACAAAAATTAAAATGTCAATGACGCATTTTATCAAACACAAAGAAAACACAATCTCAAAAATAAAATAAAACAAAAACAACCTATCCCATTGCCATAGGGAGGGCATCTAGGACCCTGATACACATAATTTCCATTTAATGGAGCATGTTGCCAATTTTTCATAATAACTCCATGCTCAAAGTAATCCCTGTTGGCATCTAGGAGATTGACAGCTAAAGCCCTATTTAAAAAAATAGTTTTTAAATAAAAAGTACTATCGCTGACAACACATCTATAAAAAAACATAATTTCTGGAATTCCTAAACGGGTTCCATGAATTTGATTTAACCTACGAACTCCATTAACTATTCTCCAAGTGTTTGGCATTATTTTTGCAGGAACAACATCAAAAAACTGACAGAATTCCAAACATAAAGGATTTGGAGGAAAAGAAAAGCCGCATTCAGCCATAAAGAGACTGGGGAACCAATGTCCCTCAGCCAAACAAAAATAGCCAGAAGGTTCAGAAAGTTCTTCTTAAGTAACCCATGAAGGAAGAGAAAAATCATAGCGAAACTTATCAAGCGACTCACCAAGGTGAACCATGATGAACAGAGAAAATATAAAAGAAGGAAGAAGATCTTACAGGAAAAGGGTGGATCAGTTGACAACGAACAATGAAAGAAATGAACACACAAGATAGAGAGGAAGCAAAGAAGTTCTAAGATGCAGATTTGAAAAAGTAAAACACGATCAAATTTTCTAAAGCGTTTAAATACTTTACCTCGGGAATAGAGAAAAACATTGATTACCAGGATGGACGATTGCGTATCCGGCGGCTAAAAAGAAGAAAAGGGCATAAAAAACGAAGCGGTTATGGGAATTCAAAATATTTATAAAGACTGATACTGTGCATTTATAAAGGAGTTGCATACAACGAATGATTTCCTAGAAACCATACAAACCGAAAAACTAACCATACAACAAATACTTTTCTTCAACATCAAACTACGAAACATTGGGCGCTTCTGTTGATACCAAATTTATTCTGCTGACGTAGACCAATTATGTGGAGACACGTGTCAATCTACATGGCACTCGCAAACATTTTTGAACAACACATTGACTCCGAGGAACTCAACCTCACCGACCAACTCAGGTGCTCCGAGCAACAAGTGTTCTCCGAGGAACACTACTGTATCGAGCAACTCATGTATACCGAGCTACTTAGGTGTTCCGAGCAGATTAGGCGGTCCGAGCTGCATCTCGTACAAAGCATTCATATTCGGATAATCAAGAGGATGACTGCGCATTAAATGTTCATTATTATCACACAGACGCATACGCCTATTGGACATCTGTATATTATTCTTTCATTTGTACCGCCTCAAGGCTATAAATACATTGTAACCTCGTCATTAGCGGGGCACTAGGAATTTCTTGGTAAACCCATTATCGAGAATTCAACAGTTAGCAATAACACAAACATTAGATGTAGGCCATTCTTTGTAGGCTGAACCACTTTAATAATATTTTGTCTTGTTTATTTTTATCTGTGATTAAAGAATTAGGTTAAATCGTATTTTTTACATCAACACTAGTGGTACCTTCGATTCCCAAGGCATGACTGCATATCAGATGTTATAGGAATCTCCATACGTTAGTCGCACCTGCATTGGAGGAGTTGATGTTGTCAGGGGTAACTGTCTCAACTATCCTCTTTGGATATTATTTCATGGTGCACTATTCTACTATGGGCACTCCATTCGTTGGTGACTCACCTCCCCACATATAAAACAACAACCATGACATTCTTACCACAAAATAAATAGGGGTCCGAGTGATCTCACTACCTCCGGTCCTGGCCTGCTGGCCAAGTCGAGGCTGACACTGGGCTCTCTGTGGAGACTCCGACGATACTGACCTCTTCTCTTGCCCTTGGACCTTGCATGCCTGAGGAACATGCTATTGTTGTGCCTGATGACTTTTTTGGCCCTACAAGAAATCATGACTTGTTGGTCGGTCACTCCCTAGTCAAAATTTCTTTGCTAAATCTCTCTTTCAGGAACCCTGTCCCTGTTGGTTACTCTTTTTCTGCTTTGGAGTCTCACTATCAGGATTACCCTCTGCACTATCCGATAGACCAATTACCCTTATTATATTTCTCTCCATCCCTTGGACATGACGATTTCGAAAATGCAATAGTGCTGTAGTAACTGCTTGTGCTACAATACTTGCCATCTTTTTTACTATCACCATTCCTTGTGGTACTTGAGGTAACCGTTGTACTGATCTTAAACTCTCTAGTGGTATTATTTTGTCGTTCTCTCACAAGTGACATCTGAAAGTTTAATCCAATTGTATGAGTTCATAGTGAATACAAAATTTAATAGAATAAGTACGATATCTCAAACACGTAAAGATAAAATCAACAGTCCTAACAAAAAGGATCTATATAAAAAAAACGCTACGCTGAAATCTTAGTAAGCCATACAGATTCTATGGACACTAAAACCATATGCTCTGATACCATCCGTGACACCCCGCCCAATTAAATACCGAGTGATCAGTCCTATATTAAATTAAACAAGATTTTTATTCGATTCATTCTTAGGATCACTATCGAAAACGTTAATTTCTAATTACCTATTAGTTAATTAAGCAAATGTCAAAATTTTATCTTTTCATTTAATAGATAATAATATGCGAAAAATTAAATCAATGCATTCACACAATAATAGAGTCTAATTCATCACAAGGTATGAATAATAAATTTCTTGTTGAATAAACCATATGCTACAAGATAAAAATCCAAAATAATAAATCCAATAGGTAATAAATAAATCCGAATACAAGTCTGAACTGAAATGACTGAATAAAGTGCAAAGGGGCAACATGCCCATAAATGAAATATTGAGATAAAAAGATCCTAATCTAGGAATGAACGCTAAGGCGTCTAATCCAAATCCTGCATACATCTAGATATGTTGTAGCTACGTATCCCTGGAATGGATAATTAAGTCTAGCGTCCCAGTGGCTAGATAGATAAAAGGTTTTGGAAAATATTTATAGCAAGGGTTGGAGCCATAAATATTTTGAAAACATTTAGCAAGTATTTATTACAACACAAAAATTTGTTATTAGATACACATGTTAGGTTCATGCACACTCTCTTGAGTTTCCTCACCTCTCATCTATTGTGCATGCCTAACATTTTCTACTTAGAATTAGGACTATCGACACATATAAGTCCCCGTACTGCCAGTATATTACGCTATTCGAATTAACACCTCTCATATGTTAATAATATCATAAGTAAATTTTTCCATATGTTATCATTTAATCATTTAATTAACCTTCTCTACTTAATTTACTTTCAGATATACACTATCTAACTATTTACTATCACACGTAAGTAGAATGTTCATACAAATACATATATTTATCTCAGTAATATATATAATTGCGGAATCTCTAAAAGACCGTCGTAAAATAGTCATACTTTGCTATCAATCCACATACGTAGGATTTATCTATTGTATGCTCATAGTACTATCAAGTTACGATTATTGTAATTATCGTATTAATCCGAGTATGTCTCTCAACTTTAAGGGTCTCAGCTAACCCTTAAATAAAAATCAGTAGCTAGCTTTATCATATACTACTAGTGTAGAACATCAGGTCGTTCGTAATTCCCTAAATTACTTTCTTTCCACAAGAATAACTTTTATTATGATTTAAGCCTAATTAATCCACATCTTAATTATCTTAATAAGACTAAGTCACAACCCCATCATTGGCCTACTGAAATATAATAATTTTTTCATCATGTTTAAGGGATACTCGAAAAGTTTTCTAAAGTATAATGCACAAGTTAGGGGGCTTAAATAGGGAAATTGTCAAATCTCGGCAACCCGAATTGATTCTCCCTTGGGTTGAATCGATTCGTTTTGTAGGAGTTCATCTTCTTCCTCTACGCAGGTGTGTTTTTCACCATTTTTCTTTTTCTTATCTTCGTGATTCTTTATCAAATTAACATCCAACATTTCCAAACATTATATACATGTATTAGGATGAATTTTAACGTAAACACAACATCAAAACCTCATGATTCCCATCCAAGAATAGATCAAATTAAGTTTTCATTAAACCCCTAGGTTTTGTGTTCTTCAACCATTATTCAACAAAAACCCAGATTAAATTCGTGATGATTATCACAAACCCGTTGATTTCTTATCCTCTATAGATGTTAAATCCTTCTATATGTAATTCCTACCCAGAACCTGAGGTTTAATCATTCTTTTCTTCCCAGAACATCATCTTAATCAATATGTTTTGAAGTCCTAACAACATGGGCATTATAACTTAAAAAAAAAATTGTAAATAAACACTTGAATTATATGGTATGATCTAATTTCGTGATTTGAAGTTGGATTTGTTTGTCTTCCTTCCCAATATATGCTCTAAGGTTGATTATGGTGCAAGAACACACTCAAATATCTCAAGAACTCTCTCTTAGGCTTCAAAAAATGGCTTCTCCTTCTTCTCAAATGTCCTCCCTTGATTTTCTAAGATTTAAACCCTAGCCTCTCCCATATATATGATGATAAAGGTTTTGTAAATTCGTAGGTCTTTTAACCCTTGGTTACCAAATGACTAAAATGCCCTCGTACTGTGCCGGTTTAGTCTAAAATTGCCCCAGAGCCCAATCAACACCCACGAGTATACTATTTGGACTATTTAGACCCTTCCGGAGTTATCTGTGACAATAAAATCATCCTTCGAATAAATATCTGTGACATCCCGCCTAATTAAATACCGGGCGATCACTCCTTTATTAAATTAAATCAAGGTGAACAGTTGGTTCATTGTTAGCATCACTGTCGAAAAATAACTTTTCCAATTTAAATACCCTAATTAATTAAGCTAAGTGTCAAAACCATTTTTAGACATTACTTTCGAAATTTTATTTTATAAACCAAGATTTAAATCTTTACAATAATTCAATATTAAAGAATCACACCACAATTATCCTGGAACATATAATCCAAATAATTTAAATATTCAACAACTAAATCCCAACATTAAAACTTAAAGTAAAACATCCAGACAGTAATAAATCCCAAAGTGGCAATACTAGAAATAAATGAATCACAATGTCAAATAAAATAAATGGATAATGGAAATGGGAGACACATGACCAACTGAATAAATAAGCTAGGAGTGGAATCAAATAAATGAGGTTGTCTAAGCAAGAGGCCTGCAACTCCCACCTAAGCTGCAGTGCGTTCCTTCCAAAGGATCCTACGCAAGACGCCCCTGTGGCTGGGCACCTATAATATATACATATATATACAAGAGAGAAAGGAAAATAGAAACGAGTCAGAGCTCGATAGTGTAAATGATTTAAATTTGTTTAGTAAGTATTTAAAATGTTTACAGGTAAATGCAACAACTTATTAGTGCGGCACTCTCTTGAGAAATTCTCACCTCTCTTCTAAGGTGCACGCCTATCGTACTAATCTTCCCAACGGTTTATCTTATCTTATATCGCACTAATCTTCCCAATGGTTTAACTTATCTTAGCTTACTTGTAAGATTTAAAACCGAACAATATAATTGTTTAAAAAGAAAATTTCATTCAGTAACAAAGCTCTCATTTTAACTTTATTTCTTAATAAAGTTTCCCAGTGGTATATTATACTTTTGAAAACAAGTATTTCCAATTTGAAGTCACTATTCATTTCTTACTTATTATAACACCGTAGGCAGTTCCAAATTTTAAAATTTCATATATATATTAAATACTCGTATAATATATATACATTCTAACAGCACCCCACATAAAAATTATGGTGCGGGCATACTCTGCTATCCAATCCCCGTATCACTCGTACTAAGGGAAACACACGTTCGGAATCACTCTCGAACTGTATTAATACATACATAAACAATATTGAGGCGAAGCATAGTTTCCAAGTCCAAGAGGTCAGCACATACCCTCGTGTCTCTTAGGACCGTGACTATCGATTCGATAGCCTGTACCTAGGATTCCTATCTTATTGGGTACAAGTCAATTTACCCCATAAAGGTCCCATCGAGACAAGACTGTCCCAGCGCGGTAACCTCAGGGATAGCAAGTAGCGCGGGCATGATTTTCACATGTATATAATATATGCATACACACAGTCATATAAATATACTACTTTTATCATATCAATTTAGGTTCATTCCATAACCCATAATCACGACATTTATCTTTATTTTCCCACTATTAGTTATCACGTATAACGGTTCATATCTAACTTTAATTTGAGGGATTATTCCAACTTACTACGTAACACTCATGGACTCTATCCTCCCAAGTGTAAAATTCAGTAGGTATTCATCTATTTTCCATCGTAACTATTTTACGTATCTCTCCCTTTAATACAAAATTCCATCATCCCCTATATACAAATACCCCAAAAATGTAAATCTCGCCTTACATTAAAGGTCTCTTAATCATTAATAAATCCTATTGGTCATCTTTATCTCCCAAAATATTTTAATAAGGATGTCTAAGGAGTATTATTCATTTAGAATTAATTCAACTATTTTTAAAAGGGAAATATAAGTCTGCCAGGGTGGGTCGATCGATCGAGAGCAGGGGCTCGATCGATCGAACCTTCGATCGATCGAAGCTATTGGCTCCATCGATCGATCAAGCAGGTATGGCGAATTCTGTAGGAAACCAGTTACGGGTTCTTTCATACAACCTCATCCAAATCCAGATTTTTCATTCCCAATCGTCCAGAAATTTGTACTACTAACAGTATAAAACCATTTTATACATCTTCTACATAAAGCATGCAAATTTTCATCAATAACTATGGATTAATAGGCCAAAAACTCATATTAATCTCAAGAACCCTAGAATTTCTTTAACCTTGTTCTAATCAATCTTTTTCCAGAATTTCATCTTCTAAAACATCATAAATCCATGGTTCAACCTCTACATATGAAGGGGGATTTCCAGATTTCCCTTTATATCAATACTACATGCAGGTTCCTATCTCCAACTTGGGTTTTCTTCCATGAAATTCATCCTAATCAACCCTAGAATAACATGAGTGATGCATTAACGAAAATAAGCAAGATAAACACTTGCCTGGAAATTTCAGAATTCTTATTTGTGGACGATTTTGGTGTGGTTACGTTCCCCATCGCGCGACCTACGCGTTGGTGGTGGTGGCGGCGGTGCAATCGGGTGAGTTTTTGGCCTTGGATTGATTAAAAAGCTTTCTCCTTCCCTCTCCTATGGCCGTTCTAAAGTTTTGAGTCTGATAACCCTAAAGGACTATTCTAAATGGCTGATATAGCCTAACAATTTTCATGGGTTTAATTACCCAAAAATGCAAAATGTCCAAAATGCCCTCCCGGGGTGCTAAATAAGCCTAAAAACGCCCCGAGACCCAAACTAAACCCCCGAGTACACTTTTCTGACTATCTCGACCCTTCCGGACACGTTGGCGCACTCAAAACGGCCATACGAATAACTTAAAAATATTTCACTTTTATTAATCAACATTTATTCCCGACGCAACACAGGCGCGTCCTGACTTAAATTTCCAAAATTGTCATTCTATTCACTCATGACATTTAATAGAACATATATTATATATTACATTTCTCATTAGTAATATTCAATAAATTTCCCATAATTACTAACTCTCATCACGTTAATAATTATAACATAATTAATTTCCGAATTTATATTAAATAATTAACTCACATTAATTTTATTAAATCCCGAAATTAATATAGCATAAAAATACGGGGTATTACATACTTCCCCCCTAATAACGGAATTTCATCCCGAAATTCAAAATATAAGGCATACCTGGTAAGATTAAATCTGGGTATCTCTCGCGCATATCTGCCTCGCGCTCCCAAGTGTATTCCTCCACATTATCTTGCTCCCACTGGACCCGTACATGTGGAACTACCTTCGACCTCAATCTCCTCTCGCTATGGTCTAGGATAGCCACCTATCTCTCCTCGTAAGAGATGTCAGGCTATAAGTCTATCTCATCTATCTCGATGTGAGTATGGGCCATATCATCCCGAAGATATCGTCTCAATGACGAGATGTGGAATACATCGTGGATGCGATGTAAATGCTCTGGCAGTCCTAACCTGTATGCTACCGGCCAAATCCTCTCGATAATGGAAAATGGTCCCACGTACCTCGGGGCCAATTTACCTTTCTTCCCGAACCTCATCACTCCTTTCATAAGAGATACACGTAGTAACACTTGGTCCCCCACATTAAACTCCCGAAAGAACCGTTTCGCATCGGCGTAGCTTTTCTGTCTGTCCTGGGCTACTCGAATACGACTCCTGATCATCTCAATCCCCGTGGAGGTTTCCCGAATTACCTCTGGTCCTATCATTTTGTTATCCCCCACCTCGATCGAACAAGTTGGGGAATGACAAGGCTGCCATACGAAGCCCCGAATGGAGCCATGCCAATCGTGAACTAATAAGAGTTATTATAAGAAAACTCTACCAGTGGAAGATGTGGCTCCCAACCTCCTCCAAAATTAAGAACAAACATGCGCAACATATCCTCCAACATCTGATTAGTACGCTATGTCTGTCCATCTGTCTGTGGGTAATAAGCTGAACTCAACCTCAAGTACCCATAGCCTTCTGAAAGCTCTCCCAGAAATGTGACACGAAAATCTTGTCTCTATCTGACACAATATTCAAGGGCACCCCATGTAATCTGACAATATCAGTAATGAACAACTGTGCATACTGACCCGTGGTATAGTCTGTCTGCACCGATAGAAAATAATCCACCTTGGTCAAACGGTCTACAATCACCCAAATAGAGTCGTGGCCCCGCTGTGATGTAGGCAACCCTGTAATAAAATCCATGGAAATACTCTCCCACTTCCATGCGGGTATTTCCAATGGCTGAAGCAACCCTGACGGTTTCTTATGGTCCACCTTCACCAGCTGGCAGGTATAACACTTGAACACGAACTCAGCAATGTTCTTCTTCATCCCACTCCACCAGTATTGCCGCCTCATATACTGGTACATCTTATCTCCTTTAGGATGTACTACAAATCGGGACCCGTGAGACTGGGTCATCACTGCATGACGTAATTCTGATCCTTCTGGAACCACTAATCTCCCATTAAACCTCAAACCCACCATCAAAACTAACAGAATAGGACTCAACTCCCTCAGCTAAAAGTCGTACAATCTGCTCCTGGCAAAATGGGTATGCAGTTTGTGCCTGTATCACCCTCGTAACAATCTCGAGTGTCACTGTCATAACAGATATGAAGGAACGGGCTACTACATCCTGGTGATCCAACTCCTTCCACTTTGCTTTCTAGACGTCCGCTACATCGTCTACCGGTCTACGGCTCAACGCATCAGCAACTATGTTGGCCTTCCCCGAATGGTACTGTATGTCGGACTGATAGTCCTTCACAAACTCTAACCATATGCGCTGACCCATATTCAGCTCTCACTGAGTGAACAGGTACTGCAGTGACTTGTGGTCTGTGAACAAGAGGAATTTCTCCCCCAATAAATAGTGCCTCCATATCCTCAATGCAAAAATGACCGCTGCTAACTCCAGGTTGTGGGTGGGGTAATTCTTCTCATGCAGCTTAAGCTTGCGGGAGGCAAAAGCTATAGCCTTCTCCTCCTGCTAAAGTACTCCCCTAAGTCCCCGTAAAGAGGCATCAGTGTAAACCAGGTACTCCACACCCGACTTTGGTAAATCAAGGAACGGTGATGAAGTAAGCTTATGTTTCAGCTCGTCGAAAGCCAATTGGGAAGCATCATCCAAATCATATGGAACCCCTTTACGAGTCAGGTTCGTCAATTGACTTGCTATTTTGGAAAACCCCCGAATGAATTTCCTGTAGTATCCCGCTAATTCTAAGAAACTACGCACTTCCGTCGGTGTCGTGGGCTGTCCCCACTCCCTCACCGCTGACACTTTACTCGGGTCAACTGCTATCCCCTGTTCAGAAACAACATGCCCCAAGAACTATACCTCTCGCAACTAGAATCCGCACTTCTCACACTTAGCATACAACTGATGCTCTCGTAGGGTCTGAAGAACCTGCCTCAAGTGCTCGGCATGCTCCTCCTCGGAATGTGAATATATCAGAATGTCATCTATGAAGACGATGAAAAATTGATCTAAGAACTCTCTGAACACTCGATTCATTAAGTCCATGAACACGGTCGGAGCATTTGTGAGGCCAAATGGCTTCACTCTGAACTAATAGGACCCATATCTCGTTATGAAAGCAGTCTTTGAAACATCCTGCTCCCTAATACGTAGCTAGTGGTACCCTGACCTCAGATCTATCTTCGAAAAGAAAGTTTTTCCCCTCAACTGGTCGAACAGATCATCGATTCGAGGCAATGGATACTTATTCCGTATCGTGACCCTGTTCAACTCCCAATAGTCCACACATAGACTCAGTGAACCATCTCTCTTCTTTACAAACAAGACTGGAGAGCCCCAAGCTGAGGTACTCCTGCGAATGAAGCCCTGACCTAACAGCTGCTTTATATGATCTCGTAACTCTCTCATCTCTGCTGGAGCCATACGGTATGGAGAGCATGCTATAGGTCTAGTATCCGGTAATAAATCTATGACAAAGTTTATCTCTCGACTGGGGGGTAGGCCTGGTATCTCCTGGAATACATCGGAATACTCACGAACAACTGGGATCGAGTCTAAGGGAATCACAACCTCCTTAGAGGTATCCTCCTCTATGTAATACGAATGAGCGGTCGAGCCTCCCTCTGGGCGAGGCATCGCCACTACAAACATCTCTTGCCCCGGAATGGCAAAAATAATACTCCCACCAAAACAATCTATCATGTCCCTATAAGCAGCGAGCCAATCCATACCGGTAATAACGTCATGCTCATGCATATCTAAGACTAACATGTCTGCAGGTAATACAAAGCTACCAATATCTACCCCCACACCCCAGCATAAAAAGAAAATAAGCGAACCATTTCCCATTGGTGAGTCTACACAGATCACGGTGCTCTCTACTGTGGCTAATACTCCTAAGGCCTTCGTAAAATGGGTAGCTATAAAATAGTGCGTCGCCCTAGTATCAAATACAACTCGACCCATAGTACCATGGATAGGAAACATACCCTAAATCGCGGGTGGTTCCTGTGGAGCTGCTGCCTGGTGGACGTTTTAGACACGTCCATATTGTAACTTCCCCTTCTGCACTGGAGTTACTGGAATGGCTGGTACCTGGGCTGGTGCTGGGAGGGCCGCTGGAAAAAGTGGCCTCTATGACTCATTACGGGCACCCTGCTGCTATGGGGCCCTATCACCCTCTGGGCAATCCCGGCGCTTATGGCCATGCTTGCTGCACACAAAACATTGGCCTCTAAAGTTACCTCCTCTCTGACCCTGCTGACCACAGCCCTGCTGGTCATTACCACCCCGCCACTGGCCATGTTGGCCCTGATGAAAACGTTGTTGGCCCTCCTGCTGTCGGTGTTGGTCTTGTTAGCCCTGTTAATTAGGCTGGCTCTGCTGACCCTACCTATAACCCCCAAATCCCTGCCTGGAATCACTTGATCGGAAGTGCTTGGCAGGGTCCCCCTTATGGGAACTCTACTCATGCTGACGAGTCTGTCCCTGGGATGTCGGTGCTCTACCAGCGCCACTACCCCCTGTCCTGCCCTCTTGGCCGGACTCTCCTGCTCGCTTGCTTCCCTGCCGATGGAAGAGGTGATCCTGGCAATGTTGTAAGGCAGCATTGAGTACATTTGTAAAGTCACTCAGAGACAAATTCCCTATAAGATGCTGACGGATCCTCCAAGCTAACCCGTCCACAAACAACATTATCTTCTTACCCTCAATAGGTGCCTCATCTGGCACTATGGTGAGAAGTCTCGTGAACTCCTCCTCATACTCAGCAACGGTAGAATTCTCCTATTTCAAGTTCATTAATTTCCGCCTCATCTCAGTCCGCACGGAGGGTGGAAAGTACTTGCGGTCAAACCGCTCCCAGAATACCTGAATCGGAATAGTATCCCTCTCCTCCAAGGTGGTGGTGGATTCCCACCACTGCAAAGCGGCCCCCACTAACTTGAAGGAGGCCAACAACTGTTTTTGCACATCTGTGCACTCATACATACGAAAGTGCCGCTGGATATCTTTCTTCCATAGGCTGACGATGATGATATCAGAACTACCAAAGAACTCAGGGGGATGCACCTTCTGAAAGGCATCCCTAACCCGCTCCCATGCTGATGGAAGCTGGGCAGGTACTGGTGTAACTGCCTGAATCTGGGGTGGAGCCTGCTGTACTATCGCTAACGCGGCATTCACCGCCTGAGCAATAATAGCGGTTACCTCATTAGCATTCATCGTTACCTGAGCCGGAGCTGTTGGTTGCTCGACTTGGGCACACCTATCCTTTGGGGCACGTCTCAGAGGCATCTGAAACGTGAAGAAATTTATTAGTCTAAAGTTATTATCAAATCTCAAATAGCTGAAGACGTAAACGTAAAAGAAAGAATACAATAATCCTAAAATAGGGCTCTATAGAAAAAATGCTAAGCTGAAAGCGAAATAAGCCATACAGATCCTAAGGAAACTAGAACCTGATGCTCTGATACCACATGTGACACCCCGCCTAATTAAATACCGGGTGATCACTCGTTTATTAAATTAAATCAAGGTGAACAATTGGTTCATTCTTAGCATCACTGTCAAAAAATAACTTTTCCAATTTAAACACCCTAATTAATTAAGCGAAGTGTCAAAACCATTTTTAGACATTACTTTCCAAATTTTATTTTATAAAACAAGATTTAAATCTTTACAATAATTCAATATTAAAGAATCACACCACAATTATCTTGGAACATATAATCCCAATAATTTAAACATTCAACAACTAAATCCTAACATTAAAACTTAAAGTAAAACATCCAGACAGTAATAATTCCCAAAGTGACAATACTAGAAATAAATGAATCACAATGTCCAATAAAACAAATGGATAATGGAAACGGGCGACACATGCCCAACTGAATAAATAACCTAGGAGTGGAATCAAATAAATGAAGTCCTCTAATCAAGAGTCCTGCAACTCCCACCTAAGCTGCAGCGTGTTCCTTCTAAAGGATCCTACGCAAGACGCCCCTGTGGCTGGGCACCTGTAATATATACATATATATACAAGAGAGAAAGGAAAATAGAAATGGGTCAGAGCCCGATAGTGTAAATGATTTAAATTTGTTTAGCAAGTATTTAAAATGTTTACAGGCCAATGTAACAACATATTAGTGCGGTACTCTCTTGAGAATTTCTCACCTCTCTTTTAATGTGCACGCCTATCGTACTAATCTTCCCAATGGTTTATCTTATCATATATCGCACTAATCTTCCCAACGGTTTAACTTATTTTAGGTTACTCGTAATATTTAAAACTGAACAATATAATTGTTTAAGAGGAAAATTTCATTCAGTATCAAAGCTCTCATTTTAACTTTATTTCTTAATAAAGTTTCCCAGTGGCATATTATACTTTTCAACACAAGTATTTCCAATTTGAAGTCATTATTCATTTCTTACTTACCATAACACAGTAGGCAGTTCCAAATTTCAGAATTTCATATATATATTAAATACTTGTATAATATATATATATATATATATATATATATATTCTAACAGCGCCCCACATAAAAATTATGGTGCGGGCATACTCTGCTATCCAATCCCCGTATCACTCGTACTAAGGAAAATACACGTTCGGAATCACTCTCGAACTGTATTAATACATACATAAACAATATTGAGGCGAAGCATAGTTTCCAAGTCCAAGAGGTCAGCACATACCCTCGTGTCTCTTAGGACCGTGACTAGCGATTCGATAGCCTGTACCTAGGATTCCTATCTTATTGGGTACAAGTCAATATACCTCGTAAAGGTCCCATCGAGACAAGACTGTCCCAGCGCGGTAACCTCAGGGATAGCAAGTAGCGCGGGCATGATTTTCACATGTATTATGCATACACACAGTCATATAAATATACTACTTTTATCATATCAATTTAGGTTCATCCCATAGCCCATAATCACGACATTTATCCTTATTTTCCCACTATTAGTTATCACGTATAACGGTTCATATATAACTTTAATTTGAGGGATTATTCCAACTTACTATGTAACACTCATGGACTCTATCCTCCCAAGTGTAAAATTCAGTAGGTATTCATCTATTTTCCATCGTAACTATTTTACGTATCTCTCCTTTTAATAGAAAATTCCATCGTCCCCTATATATAAATACCCAAAAAATGTAAATCTCGCCTTACATTAAAGGTCTCTTAATCATTAATAAATCCTATTGGTCATCTTTATCTCCCAAAATATTTTAATAAGGATGTCTAAGGAGTATTATTCATTTAGAATTAATTCAACTATTTTTAAAAGGGAAATATAAGTCTGCCAGGGTGGGTTGATCGATCGAGAGCAGGGGCTTGATCGATCGAGAGCAGGGGCTCGATCGATCGAACCTTCGATCGATCGAAGCTATTGGCTCCATCGATCGATCAAGCAGGTATGGCGAATTCTGTAGGAAACCAGTTACGGGTTCTTTCATACAACCTCATCCAAATCCAGATTTTTCATTCCCAATCGTCTAGAAATTTGTACTACTAACAGTATAAAACCATTTTATACATCTTCTACATAAAGCATGCAAATTTTCATCAATAACTATGGATTAATAGGCCAAAAACTCATATTAATCTCAAGAACCCTAGAATTTCTTTAACCTTGTTCTAATCAATCTTTTTCCAGAATTTCATCTTCTAAAACATCATAAATCCGTGGTTCAACCTCTACATATGAAGGGGGATTTCCAGATTTCCCTTTATATCAATACTACATGCAGGTTCCTATCTCCAACTTGGGTTTTCTTCCATGAAATTCATCCTAATCAACCCTAGAATAACATGAGTGATGCATTAACGAAAATAAGCAAGATAAACACTTGCCTGGAAATTTCAGAATTCTGATTTGTGTAAGATTTTGGTGTGGTTGTGTTCCCCGTCGCGTGATCTACGCGTTGGTGGTGGTGGCGGTGCAATCGGGTGACTTTTTTGCCTTGGATTGGTTGGAAAGCTTTCTCCTTCCCCCTCCTATGGCCGTTCTAAAGTTTTGAATCTAATAACCCTAAAGGACTATTGTAAATGGCTGATATAGCCTAATAATTTTCGTGGGTTTAATTACCCAAAAATGCAAAATGTCCAAAATGCCCTCCCGGGGTGCTAAATAAGCCTAAAAACGCCATGAGACCCAAACTAAACCCACGAGTACACTTTTCTGACTATCTCGACCCTTCTGGACACGTTGGCGCACTCAAAATCACCATACATATGACTTAAAAATATTTTACTTTTATTAATCAACATTTATTCCCCACACGACACAAGCGTGCCCCGACTTAAATTTTCAAAATTGTCATTCTATTCACTCGTGACATTTAATAGAACTTATATTATATATTACTTTGCTCATTAGTAATATTCAACAAATTTCCCATAATTACTAACTCTCGTCACGTTAATAATTATAACATAATTAATTTCCGAATTTATATTAAATAATTAACTCACGTTAAATTTAATAAATCCCAAATTTATATAGCATAAAAATACGGGGTATTACAATATCCTATCTCGACCTCAATTTAGCCTACACGCGAGTCTCGGTTGGGATAAAATCCTATTAGGCTAATCTCACTCGCTATAACACATAATATTTTCCATAAATTATTTACTCTCTATAGAAACCACATTCTAGGACCCCCCAATTATCTCCTTAGGTCCCTAAGACCTCCCCATTTCACTACAAACCCTAGGTCGCACTCCAAGTACCAATCTAGAGTCCATCGGGCATTCTTGGTCCCCGTTTGACTCTAGTCAACTCTATCATCAGAGCGAAAGCTCATTGAATCTTCAAAGGGATCTAAATCCCCTTTCCAGAGGTCCATGCCGTGCATGAATTGACATAATTGTTCAGATGAATGAACCATTTTACTACCAAAAATGAATTCGGAGGCCACTTGGCGCTCTTGGTCCCCGATTTGACCCTAATAAACTTCATCGTAGGAGACAAATCTCTGTTAATCTTTGAAGTTCACATAAACACCTTTCCAATGGTCTGCCCCATAAGTAAAGTGTTATAACCATTTGGACAAATGATCAGTTTTCCCCTGTAAATCGATTCGGATGCCACCGGGAGCTCACGGGCTCCATTTGACCAAGGTTAACTCTTTATCTCAAACAAGACTAAATGAATCTCTTAATAGCACTGAATAGACTTTTTAACGATCCACCCCATGTGCGATTGCGACTTATGGTATGGACGAATGATCCGTTTTACCCCGAGAGGTCACGGGGCGCTTCTGGGCCCCAGTTGACCACAGTCAAATTTTCGAACCGAGCGAAACTATTTTCATTATAGAAGTAAATCTCCTAACCGTTCCAACATTCCACCTCATGCACGATTCTGACTTACCATGCGGATGAACGATTCGTTTCCATCTGATGATCACCTATCTCAAGTATCGATGTGCGCTTTCGAGCCATATTTGACCCAAAGTAAAATTTCGAACCCCGGAGCGATCCAAAGGAATCTTGAAGGTCTCTAAAGTAACTTTATAATGGTATGCCCATGCATTATTCGGATCAACGGATTATGTTCTAGGACCCATTTTCTAAAAAAATCTTCACGAGACTGCCAATCAGCAGACCTAGTTCCCTGCCTTTCGACAGTGTGTCAAGGGTTACCTGCCAATAGGCAGGACTAGGGTAATACCAATCGGCAACAACCCTCATCGTATAAATAGAGGGCCTGACCTCACTCCCAAGCACACCAGAGATCCATCAGCATCAGTGATCTTAGCAATATTCTTTCAAAATCAACGAAGTTCCTCCAAGTGAAGTTCCATTCAAGCTTACATTCCCATCCTTTTCATACCCATTTTAGAAAAATATCATTCTGTCTCATCCAATATTCATCTCACACTCAATGGAGTTCATCCAAGATCAAAGACCAAGCTTCAAAGAAGGTCCAAATCCTTCCCTCTCTCTTTAAATTCCTTATTTTTGCATAAATTTTATTAGATTCATAATATAGTTCTTACTTTAGTTCATACACATTAATATCTACATTTTTATTAGTAAATTTTACATACTTAATTTTCTTCAAAAAAAACAAACAAACAAAAAAAGGGTCACACCCATAAATTCCAAACGGGATTATTCATCGCCCTTTTTCAAAACCAAAACATATTTTTCTACACGCACACCTATAATAAAATCTCGTTCGGATTTATGGGATAAACCCCACCCCCATGCTGCATTCTAACTACGTGGACTTTAATGCCTTTATAGGCTACATAGGTGTTTCAGATTAAAACCCGAGACTCGATTACAATTTTTTAATTTTTCACTTTTCTAATTTCTCTAAACCCACTAAGTTTCCCAAATCCTCTATTTCCTTTATTTACCCTATTCTCACAATAATATACATATTATGATTGTTAGCGTTTCATTAAACACATATTGTCGATTCATAATAACAATCAACATCATGCTAAATGCATAAATCATATTTATTATATATATTATTTTGGGAACATTCCTACAGATGACATCACTTTATCTTTCCCATGGTATGAGTTGAACTATTTCGATCTCCATTATATATATATGCACACACACTTCACGAAGAAATAAAAGAAAATAATAACATTAGGCCATGAGAGACCGAAAGGACGGGATGGGTGCCAAACACCTTCCCATTCCGTAACTTAGCCCCCGAACCTTCAAACTATTGATTTCTCGAGGCAGTAACATGTTCCTCTGCTTGTTTTATGAAAAATAGGATGGCGACTCAATCTCTTTACATTTACCCCACACCGATGATGGTCGAAGCATTCCTAGGTAAGGGCGCGAGACCTTTTGACCACCCCCCCCCCCCCCCCCGCGGGTGCGCAATTCTCGATCGGTATGGACACAATGGCGACTCCGTCGGGGACCTTTTTCGTAAGAGGGATAGACTCCGTTTGCATGGGTTTTTGTTTTCTTTTGTGCGTTTGCATCTACCTGTATGTTACCTCTTCTCTACTCCAATATTTCTTACATATATATATATATATATATATATATATATATATTATGCTTATGTCACTACTCACTCATACACTTGTACAAATTCTCCATGTACACTTCACAACACCTGCACCTCGGATCATTCTCATCCCCATCTTGCACACATCACTTAGAATCCATGCTTAGGTGTAACTAACACATACCTCCACATATCACACTTGTATATATTCATGCTCACTCACACTTATCAAACACCAATTGTAGTTGATGCATGCCTAGGTTCGCTACCACACACTCATTTGTAAATAATTACACACCACTCACTCTCACATATCCATGATTAGTATAGATTTAATTTTTATACTTGGTGTGACACGACGCCTAATTAAATACCGGGTGATCAGTACTTTATTAAATTAAAAATCAAGGTGAATGGTTGGTTCATTCTCAACATCACTATCGCAAAATGAATGTTTCCAATTTAAACACCCTAAATAATTAAGCTAAGTGTCCAAACAATTTAAATTTGTATTTTTATTTTATTAATTACCAATACGAAAATCTTTTTACACTACAAGAATTTGCACCATTAGCAACATACAAATTATGTTGCTAAAGTTAGAAATATGTTGCTAAAAGGTATTGGCAACATATTTTGCTATGTTGTCAGCTTGTTACCTATTGTCTATCTAGGAAACCCTTTGGCAACACATAATCCTGTTGCCAAAAGTATTTTATAATTTGTCAAATTTGTAATAAAAAAATATTATTTGTATTGCCAAAAGTCACTCAACAACAACAAAAATAGTTGGGTTGCCAAAAGCTATACCTTTTGGCAATATAAGAGTTGTGTTGCCAAAAGGCTATACCTTTGGCAACACATATTTGGTTGCCAAAGGTACGACTTTTGGAAACACAAGAGCTGTGATGCCAAAGGTACGACTTTTGGCAACACAACTCTTGTGTTTCCAAAAGCCGTACCTTTGGCAACCAACAATGTGTTGCCATACCCAAACTCATAGATGTAGATGATAACTTTGGGAGATAAAAAATTATGTTACCAAAAGTACAATATTTTTATTTATTACCTACTATTTTTTTCGCAATTGGAAGAACTTTTAAACCTGCACTTTTTTCATCAAACGTGCAACCTTATAATCCAAAATAACATTACACAATTTTTCATACAATCATAAGTAATACAAAGTTCCACAATTTTCAACCAAATCTCATAAATATGAATTACAAAATAATATTTCATCACAATCCAAGTATAAAGGTACAAAATAAATGCCTCCCAAATAAGAACATAACAAAAGATGTAAACATGATCTAACTTAATACGTTAACACATCAAAAGATGTTTAAAAAATCCACATAAACTAAAATGACAACGATAATATCGCTCCCCTACACTATAAGAAACCGCAACGCCAAGCCACCAGGAACATAATAACTCCAAGCAAAATCCATCATAACCCGCATAAGATACAAAAATAAATGACTACATGGGTTTGTATAACTTCAAAGGCATGTGTTTGACTTGATCAATTTAAAACACTATTTATTTTTAAAAAATTTCGACGGAGTTTCCTTTGTTTATTCATGAAATCCAACCAGTTTTAACATTAAAATAAACTCAACAACAACAAAAAATGCAGCTAAACCACCAAATAATCCTTTCCACCGATTTAACATCTAAAAATAGTATCCGAGTAGCTACATAAACTTAAATAAGTATCCGAGTAGCTACGTACCTCGATCCTCCGTATCCATTGACTTTTCCACGTGTCACAAATCCATTTTCATTCTACACGAAATATAAAATAAATTATAATCTATCCGACTTCAAAAGATAATAATAATTTATAACTATTATAGTTATATATATGTAAACATTTTTATATATATCACTATTATACTATTACAGTTATATATATATATATATATATATATATAAACATTTATATATATTATTATACTACTATTATACTATTATTTTTTGAATACATGCTATTAAATTTAATTATTTTTAAAATATTTTTTATTTTTATTTTCTTAATATTTTCTTTTTTACATATATATCTGTCACAGTGTATATATATATATATATATATATATATATATATATATATATATATATATATATATATATATATATATATATATACACATAGTATACTATGTACACATTTATATGTAGTATAGTATATACACAGTTATATGTATATATTAGTGGTAACTCGTGCAATGCACGGGGAATGTCATGCGTTAATAATTATTGAGAATGTCTAAAGATATGTTTAAAGTCTAGTCAAAAGTAAAGGAAATAATTTAACTTGAGTACGGATTTAATAATTCCCATTGGAATATGTTAACAATATGTGCATTTGACAATATTCCAATATCCCAAGTAACAAATAAAAAAAACAATGTGAACGAATTTTTCGCAATACTTTGAAAAAATATTGAATGGAAGTAGTAGTCCCACATACAAACAAATTATCTGATATATGTTCTCGTAATTGATAGAGATTCATATTCAATAATGTAGAAAATAAAAATGGTGAGTTAAGATTGAATGAAAATGTAATATTCAGCGCACTACCAATAAACGTTTTGCATTGAGAGTTAAACAAAAAAGAAAAGAAAATCCTGAAAATAAAAAAACGGATGCCTTTGGGGAACAAAATTTTTAATCCTCAAACACATTTTCCAATCTGATGTTATGCTCTATTGAGCAGTAGAATCGACTAAGGCAGCAAAAATAATTCATTACTTAATATAAATCTGTCTACACAGACAAATATGCATGAACCTAAAAATGAAACTAATTAATTTTATGTTTATTGATCACATAGTAAAAGTAAGTGGTACAATATGAGCTATCAAAGTAATGAAAGGCCCTTGTACCTTGCAAGTACATTAACAATGGGATAAAATATAAATTTTATACTAATTTAAGTTCAATAGATTACCGCAATGAAGAGAAACTTTAAAGCCCCTGTTTAGTTGCATGATAAAGTCCCATCCATGCAAATGTGTTGGGAGTTAGAAAATAATCGTTTATAATTATGTGTAGGAAAATGCAAGCACTGAATAAGATGAATTTTCTCTTATTAACTTACTTGTATGACCAAAATCACTTTATAATATGATAAATGTGGCATAAGAGGTGACATCTTTGACATAAACATACAATCGATACCTTGCGACATATAAATCACAATTGTTAGGCATGTTCATTCTAGTATTTATATTTAATTGTTAAATTTTACCTTGTCGGAAATGTTGGCTCCATGTTGCATTGCACCAGAAGATTTACAACATTGGTTCAACTTTTTTATTCCATGGAGTTTAGTTAGGGTTGTACCAACAACAACCAATATACATTACATTTATCTTTGTTTTGCAAGAAACGTTTAATGTTTTCATGTTTGAATATATTTTGAGGCGTTTAGATCTAATTAGTGTATTAAAAGTGAATATTAACTGAGATTGAAAGAGAATAACTATTTCCCTCAGTATCTAGTTATGTCGTTAGAGCAGGAAGATCTGCCAATGTTCTGAAATCATATGTAGTCCCAACATTTGTAATAAAATAGAAGTAACTTGTTCGTTGAACTCCTCACTTTTCTCTAAGACACTGGTGACGTAAGACACAAAAATTTGTAAGTCTAACTAAGACATTATTGGAGGAAAACAACACATGGACTACTTGGGATGAACTCCTGATAACATGCGTCGTTCAATGGTATGGCCTCAATGCCTGGGATTCCATTACCACGAAACTTCAAAATCGAACCTCAAAATCTATTTTACGAAATTCTCAAATCTGCAAAATCAAACATAGCGATCTAAAACAAAAAATTTATTGAAAAAAATAAAAGCACATGAGAAGTGTTGGAACAAACCTACATCATCATTCAACCTTGTTCCATGCTAGAAGCCTCCAACATTAAAACCCCATTCGTACATCAGCGGCAACATCACCAGAAAAAATCATTGAGGAACAATAAGAAATTGAAGAAAAAATCGCACCCTTCTTCCACAACCTGGTGAGATCGACAAATGAGATTGCGGCAGATTCCTACAAGTCACATTGGTCCTGTGCATGGTGTTTGGGACTCTTACCTGACCAATTTGTGGTTGTTTTATGTTTTCACCCTTCGATGGCATGTTGTATGCTTAAGTCTAAGTCGGTGCAAATTTATGTCGTACACTCAAACTGGGATCCCTGTGACTACGCGGTCGGTTCCTACGAGTCACATTGGTCCCGTGCGAGGTGTTCGTGACTCTTACCAAACCGTTTTGTGTTTGTTTTATATTTTCACCCTTCGTTGGCCTATTTTTATGCTTAAGTCCAATTTTTTGAAAATTTACATCGTACACTCAAATCGGGAGCCCCGTGACTACGCGGTCGGTTCCTACGAGTCACATTGGTCCTATACGTGGTGTTCATGACTCCTACTTGACCAATTTTTGGTTGTTTTATGTTTTCACCCTTCGATGGCATGTTTTTATTCTTAAGTCAAAGTTGGTGTAAATTTACGTTGTACACTCAAACTGGGACCCCGTGACTATGCGGTCGGTTCCTACGAGTCACATTGGTCCTGTGGGAGGTGTTCGTGACTCTTACCGGACCGTTTTGTGTTTGTTTTACATTTCACCCTCCGATGGCATATTTTTATGCTTAAGTCAAACTTTTTGCAAATTTACATCGTACACTCAAATCGGGAGCCCCGTGATTACTCGATCGGTTCCTACGAGTCACATTGGTCCCGTACGTGGTGTTCCTGACTCTTACTGGACCGTTTTCAGTTTGTTTTATATTTTCACCCTTCGATGGCATGTTTTTATGCTTAAGTCAAACTTTTTACAAATTCGCATCATCCACTCAAACCGGGAGCCCCGTGACTACGCGATCGGTTCTGACGGATCACATTGGTCCCGTGCTAGGTGTTCGTGACTCTTACCGGACCGTTTTTTGGCTGTTTTACGTTTTCACCCTTTGATGGCATTTTTTTTTCTTAAGTCTAACGTTTTGTAAATTTATGTCGTACACTCAAATCGGGATCCCCATGACTACGCGGTCAGTTCTTACGAGTCACACTGGTCTCGTGCGAGGTGTTCGTGACCCTTACGGGACCATTTTGGGGCAATTTTACATTTTCACTATTCGATGGCATATTTTTATGCTTAAGTTTATTTTTTTTTATAAATTTACGTCGTACACTCAAACCGAGAGTCCCGTGACTACTCGGTCAGTTCCTGCGAGTCACATTGGTCCCGTGAGTGGCGTTCATGACTCTTATGGGACCATTTTGTGGATGTTTTATGTTTTCCCACTTTGATGGCATGTTTTTATGCTTAAGTCCAACTTATTGTAAATTTACATCATACACTCAAATCGAAAGCCCCGTGACTACGCGATCAGTTCCTACGAGTCACATTGGTCCTGTGCATGGTGTTCGTGACTCATACCGAACCGATTTGTGGCTATTTTACATTTTCACCCTTCAATGTCTTATTTTTATGCTTGAGTCTAATTTTGTATAAATTTACGTCGTACACTCAAGCCGGGAGCCCCGTAACTATGCGATCGGTTCCTACAAGTCACATTGGTCCCGTGCGCGGTGTTCGTGACTCTTACCTGACCAATTTGTGGTTGTTTTATGTTTTCACCCTTCCATGATATGTTTTTATGTTGAATCTGAGTTTTTGCAAATTTACGTCGTCTACTCAAACTGGGAGCCCCGTGACTACGCGATCGGTTCCTACGGGTCACATAGGTCCCGTGCAAGGTGTTCATGACTCTTATCGGACCGTTTTTTGACTGTTTTACATTTTCACCCTTTGATGGCACATTTTTTTGCTTAAGTGTAACGTTTTGCAAATTTACGTCGTACACTCAAATCGGGATCCCCGTGACTACGCAGTTGGTTCTTACCGGTCACATTGATCCCGTGCGAGGTGTTCCTGACTCTTACGGGACCATTTTTGGGCTATTTTACATTTTCACTCTTCGATGGCATGTTTTTATGCTTAAGTTTAACTTTTTCTAAATTTACGTCCAACACTCATACCGAGAGCCCCGTGACTACTCGGTCGATTCCTATGAGTCACATTGGTCCCGTGAGAGGCGTTCGTGACTCTTACGGGACTGTTTTATGGCTGTTTTATGTTTTCACACTTTGATGGCATGCTTTTATGCTTATGTCAAACTTATTGCAAATTTACGTCGTACACTCAAATCGGGAGCCCGGTGACTACGCGGTCAGTTCCTACGAGTCACATTGGTCCCGTGCAGGGTGTTCGTGGCTCATATCGGACCGATTTATGGATGTTTTACATTTTCACCCTTCAATGATTTGTTTTTATGCTTGAGTCTAATTTTGTACAAATTTATGTCGTACACTCAAGCCGGGAGCCCCCGTGACTACACGATCGATACCTACGAGTCACATTGGTCCTGTGCGTGGTGTTCGTGACTCTTACCGGACCGATTTGTGGTTGTTTTATGTTTTCACCCTTCGATGGCATGTTTTTATGCTTAAGTCTAAGTCGGTTTAAATTTACGTCGTACACTCAAACTGGGATCCCCGTGACTACGTTGTCGGTTCCTACGAGTCACATTGGTCCCGTGCGAGGTGTTCGTGACTCTTACCGGACCGTTTTGTGTTTGTGTTACATTTTCACCCTTCGATGGCCTATTTTTATGCTTAAGTCTAATTTTTTGCAAATTTACATCGTACACTCAAATCGGGAGCCCCGTGACTACACGATCGGTTCCTATGAGTCACATTGGTCCTGTGCGTGGTGTTCATGACTCTTACCTAACCAATTTTGGGTTTTTTTTATGTTTTCACCCTTCGATGGCATGTTTTTATTCTTAAGTCAAAGTCGGTGTAAATTTACGTCGTACATCAAACTGGGACCCCGTGACTATGCGGTCGGTTCCTACTAGTCACATTGGTCCTGTGCGAGGTGTTCGTGACTCTTACCGGACCGTTTTGTGTTTGTTTTATATTTTCACCCTCCGATGGCATATTTTCATGCTTAAGTCCAACTTTTTGCAAATTTACATTGTACACTCAAATCGGGAGCCCCGTGACTACTCGATCGGTTCCTACGAGTCACATTGGTCCCGTACGTTGTGTTCCTGACTCTTACTGGACCGTTTTGTGTTTGTTTTACGTTTTCACCCTTCGATGGCATGTTTTTATGCTTAAGTCAAACTTTTTACAAATTCTCATCAGCCACTCAAACCGGGAGCCCCGTGACTATGCGGTCGGTTCCGACGGATCACATTGGTCCCGTGCTAGGTGTTCGTGACACTTACCGGACTGTTTTTTGGCTGTTTTACGTTTTCACGCTTTGATGGCATTTTTTTTGCTTAAGTCTAACATTTTGTAAATTTATGTCGTACACTCAAATCGGGATCCCCGTGACTACGCGGTCGGTTCTTACGAGTCACATTGGTCTTGTACGAGGTGTTCGTTACTCTTACGGGACCATTTTGGGGCAATTTTACATTTTCACTATTCGATGGCATATTTTTATGCTTAAGTTTATTTTTATATAAATTTATGTCGTACACTCAAACCGAGAGTCCCGTGACTACTCAGTCAGTTTCTGCGAGTCACATTGGTCCCGTGAGTGGCGTTCATGACTCTTATGGGACCGTTTTGTGGATGTTTTACGTTTTCCCACTTTGGTGGCATGTTTTTATGCTTAGGTCCAACTTATTACAAAATTACATCATACACTAAAATCGAAAGCCCCGTAACTACGCGATCGGTTCCTACGAGTCACATTGGTCCTGTGCATGCTGTTCGTGACTCATACCGAACCGATTTGTGGCTATTTTTCATTTTCACCCTTCAATGTCTTATTTTTATGCTTGAGTCTAATTTTGTATAAATTTATGTCGTACACTCAAGCCGGGAGCCCCGTAACTATGCGATCGGTTCCTACAAGTCACATTGGTCCCGTGCGCGGTGTTCGTGACTCTTACCTGACCAATTTGTGGTTGTTTTATGTTTTCACCCTTCTATGCCATGTTATTATGTTGAAGTCTGACTTTTTGCAAATTTACGTCGTCAACTCAAACTGGGAGCCCCGTGACTACGCGATCGGTTCTTACGGGTCACATAGGTCCCGTGCAAGGTGTTTATGACTCTTATCGGACCGTTTTTTGGCTGTTTTACATTATTACCCTTTGATGGCACATTTTTTTGCCTAAGTCTAATGTTTTGCAAATTTACGTCGTACACTCAAATCGGGATCCCCGTGACTACGCAGTTGGTTCTTACCGGTCACATTGATAACGTGCGAGGTGTTCCTGACTCTTATGGGACCATTTTTGGGCCATTTTACATTTTCACTCTTCGATGGCATGTTTTTATGTTTAAGTTTATTTTTTTGTAAATTTACGTCGTACACTCAAATCGAGAGCCCCGTGACTACTTGGTCGGTTCCTATGAGTCACATTGGTCCCGTGAGATGCGTTCGTCACTCTTACGGGACTGTTTTATGGTTGTTTTACGTTTTCACACTTTGATGGCATGTTTTTATGCTTATGTCAAACTTATTACAAATTTACATCGAACACTCAAATCGGGAGCCCGGTAACTACGCGGTCAGTTCCTACGAGTCACATTGGTCATGTGCACGGTGTTCGTGGCTCATATCGGACCGATTTACGGCTGTTTTACACTTTCACCCTTCAATGACTTGTTTTTATGCTTGAGTCTAATTTTATATAAATTTACGTCGTACACTCAAGCCGGGAGCCCCCATGACTACGCGATCGATACCTACGAGTCACATTGGTCCTGTGCGTGGTGTTCGTGACTCTTACCGAACCGATTTTTGGTTGTTTTATGTTTTCACCCTTCGATGGCATGTTTTTATGCTTAAGTCTAAGTCGGTGCAAATTTACGTCGTACACTCAAACTGGGATCCCCGTGACTACGTTGTCGGTTCCTACGAGTCACATTGGTCCCGTGCGAGGTGTTCGTGACTCTTACCTGACCAATTTGAGGCTATTTTACATTTTCACCCTTCAATGCCTTATTTTTATGCTTGAGTCTAATTTTGTACAAATTTACGTCCTAGACTCAATTCGGGAGACCCATGACTACGCGGTCGGTTCCTACGAGTCACATTGGTCCTGTGCGTGGTGTTCGTAACTCGTACCTAATCGATTTGTGGTTGTTTTATGTTTTCACCCTTCGATGGCATGTTTTTATGCTTAAATATAATTCGGTGCAAATTTACGTCGTACACTCAAACTGGGATCCCGGTGACTACGCGATCGGTTCCTACGAGTCACATTGGTCCCGTGAATGGTGTTCGTGACTCATACAGGACCGATTTGTGGCTATTTTACATTTTCACCCTTTAATGGCTTGTTTTTATGCTTGAGTCTAATTTTGTACAAATTTACGTCGTACACTCAAGTTGGGAGCCCCGTGACTACGTGGTCGATTCCTACGAGTGACATTGGTCCTCTGCGTGGTGTTCGTGACTCTTACCTGACCGATTTGTGGTTGTTTTAAGTTTTCACCCTTCGATCGCTTGTTTTTATGCTTAAGTATAAGTCGGCGCAAATTTACACCGTACACTCAAACTGGGATTCCTATGACTACACGGTCGGTTCCTACGAGTCACATTGGTCCCGTGGATGGTGTTCGTCACTCTTACGGGACCATTTTGGTGCTATTTTACATTTTCACTCTTCGATGGCATGTTTTTATGCTTGAGTCTAATTTTGTACAAATTTACATCGTAGACTCAAGCCGAGAGCCCCGTGACTACTCGATCGTTTCCTACGAGTCACATTGGTCCTGTGCGTGGTGTTCGTGACTCTTACCTGATCGATTTGTGATTGTTTTATGTTTTCACCCTTCGATGGCATATTTTTATGCTTAATTCTAAGTTGGTGCAAATTTATATCGTACACTCAAACTGGGATACCCGTGACTACGCGGTCGGTTCCTACGAGTTCCATTGGTCCCCTGCGAGGTGTTCGTGACTCTTACCGGACCGTTTTGTGTTTGTTTTACATTTTCACCCTCCGATGGCATATTTTTATGCTTAAGTCCAACTTTTTGCAAATTCACATTGTAAACTCATACCGAGAGCCCCGTGACTACTCGGTCGATTCCTACGAGTCACATTGGTCCCGTGAGAGGCGCTCGTGACTCTTACCGGACCGTTTTGTGGTTGTTTTATGTTTTCACACTTTGATGGCATGTTTTTATGCTTAAGTTCAACTTATTGTAAATTTACATCCTACACTCAAATCGGGAGCCCCGTGACTACGCGGTCAGTTCCTACGAGTCACATTGGTCCCGTGAATGGTGTTCGTGACTCATACCAGACCGATTTGTGGCTATTTTACATTTTCACCCTTTAATGGCTTGTTTTTATGCTTGAGTCTAATTTTGTACAAATTGATGTCGTACACTCAAGCCGGGAGCCCCGTGACTACGTGGTCGATTCCTACGAGTGACATTGGTCCTCTGCATGGTGTTCGTGACTCTTACCTGACCGATTTGTGGTTGTTTTATGTTTTCACCCTTCGATCGCATGTTTTTATGTTTAAGTATAAGTCGGCGCAAATTTACGTCGTACACTCAAACTGGGATTCCTGTGACTACGCGGTCGGTTCCTACGAGTCACATTGGTCCTGTGTATGGTGTTCGTCACTCTGACGGGACCATTTTGGGGCTATTTTACATTTTCACTCTTCGATGGCATGTTTTTATGCTTGAGTCTAATTTTGTACAAATTTACGTCGTACACTCAAATCGGGAGCCCGGTGACTACGCGGTGAGTTTCTACGAGTCACATTGGTCCCGTGCACGGCGTTCGTGGCTCATATCGGACCGATTTACGGCTATTTTACATTTTCACCCTTCGATGGCATATTTTTATGCTTAAGTCAAACTTTTTACAAATTCGTATCCTCCACTCAAACCGGGAGCCCCGTGACTACGCGGTCGGTTTCGACGGATCACATTGGTCCCGTGCTAAGTGTTCGTGACTCTTACCGGACCGTTTTTTGGCTGTTTTACGTTTTCACCCTTTGATGGCATTTTTTTTGCTTAAGTCTAACGTTTTGTAAATTTATGTCGAACACTCAAATCGGGATCCCCGTGACTACGTGGTCGGTTCTTATGAGTCACATTGGTCTCGTGCGAGGTGTTCATGACTCTTATGGGACCGTTTTGTGGATGTTTTACGTTTTCCCACTCTGATGGCATGTTTTTATGCTTAAGTCCAACTTATTGCAAATTTACATCATACACTCAAATCAAAAGCCTCGTGACTACGCGATCGGTTCCTATGAGTCACATTGGTCCGGTGCATGGTGTCCGTGACTCATACCGAACCGATTTGTGGCTATTTTACATTTTCACCCTTCAATGTCTTATTTTTTTGCTTGAGTACACTCAGCCCCGTAACTATACGATCGGTTCCTACAAGTCACATTGGTCCCGTGCGCGGTGTTCGTTACTCTTACCTGACCAATTTGTGGTTGTTTTATGTTTTCACCCTTCTATGCCATGTTTTAATGTTGAAGTCTGAGTTTTTGCAAATTTAAGTCATCTACTCAAACTGGGAGCCCGTGACTACGCGATCGGTTCCTACGGGTCACATAGGTCCCGTCCAAGGTGTTCATGACTCTTATCGGACCATTTTTTGGATGTTTTACATTTTCACCCTTTGATGGCACATTTTTTTTCTTAAGTCTAACGTTTTGCAAATTTACGTCGTACACTCAAATCGGGATCCCCGTGACTACGCAGTTGGTTCTTACCGGTCACATTGATCCCGTGCGAGGTGTTCCTGACTCTTATGGGACCATTTTTGGGCTATTTTACATTTTCACTCTTCGATGGCATGTTTTTATGCTTAAGTTTATTTTTTTATAAATTTACGTCGTACACTCAAATCGAGAGCCCCGTGACAACTTGGTCGATTCCTATGAGTCACATTGGTCCCGTGAGAGGCGTTCATGACTCTTACGGCACTGTTTTATGGCTGTTTTACATTTTCACACATTGATGCTATGTTTTTATGCTTATGTCAAACTTATTGCAAATTTACGTCGTACACTCAAATCGGGAGCCCGGTGACTACGCGGTCAGTTCCTACGAGTCACATTGGTCCCGTGCACGGTGTTCGTGGCTCATATTGGACCGATTTACGGCTATTTTACATTTTCACCCTTCAATGACTTGTTTTTATGCTTGAGTCTAATTTTGTACAAATTTACGTCGTACACTCAAGCCGGGAGCCCCCGTGAGTATGCGATCGATACCTACGAGTCACATTGGTCCTGTGTGTGGTGTTCGTGACTCTTACCGGACCGATTTGTGGTTGTTTTATGTTTTCACCCTTCGATGGCATGTTTTTATGCTTAACTCTAAGTCGGTACAAATTTACGTCGTACACTCAAACTGGGATCCCCGTGACTACGTTGTCAGTTCCTACGAGTCACATTGGTCCCGTGCGAGGTGTTCGTGACTCTTACCTGACCAATTTGAGGCTATTTTACATTTTCACCCTTCAATGGCTTATTTTTGTGCTTGAGTCTAATTTTGTACAAATTTATGTCGAAGACTCAATCCGGGAGACCCATGACTACGCGGTCGGTTCCTAAAAGTCACATTGGTCCTGTGCGTGGTGTTCGTGACTCTTACCTGATCGATTTGTGGTTGTTTTACGTTTTCACCCTTCGATGGCATGTTTTTATGCTTAAATATAATTCGGTGCAAATTTACGTCGTACACTCAAACTGGGATCCCCGTGACTACGCGATCGGTTCCTACGAGTCACATTGGTCCCGTGCGAGGTGTTCGTGACTCTTACCGGACCGTTTTTTGAATGTTTTACATTTTCATCCTCCAATGGCATATTTTTATGCTTAAGTTCAACTTTTTGCAAATTCACATCGTACACTCAAATCGGGAGTCCCGTGACTACTCGGTCAATTCCTACGAGTCACATTGGTCCCGTACGTGGTGTTCCTGACTCTTACTGGACCGTTTTGTGTTTTTTTTTCACCCTTCGATGACATATTTTGATGCTTAAGTCTAACTTTTTACAAATTTGAATCGTCCACTCAAACCGGGATCCCCGTGACTACGGGTTCGGTTCCTACGGGTCACATTGGTCCCGTGCGAGGTGTTCGTGACTCTTACCGGACCGTTTTGTGGATGTTTTACGTTTTCACCCTTTGATGGCATTTTTTTTTGCTTAAGTCTAACGTTTTGAAAATTTATGTCGTACACTCAAATCGGGATCCCCGTGACTACGGTCGGTTCTTATGGGTCACATTGGTCTCATGCGAGGTGTTCGTGACTCTTACGGGACCATTTTGGGGCAATTTTACATTTTCACTATTCGATGGCATATTTTTATGCTTAAGTTTATTTTTTTATAAATTTACGTCGTACACTCGAACCGAGAGTCCCGTGACTACTCGGTCAGTTCCTGCAAGTCACATTGGTCCCGTGAGTGGCGTTCATGACTCTTATGGGACCGTTTTGTGGCTGTTTTACGTTTTCCCACTTTGATTGCATGTTTTTATGCTTAAGTCCAACTTTTAGCAAATTTACAACGTAGACTCAAATCGGGAGCCCCGTGACTACTCGGTCGGTTCCTACGAGTCACATTGGTCCCGTGCGTGGTGTCCATGACTCGTACAGGACCGTTTTGTGTTTTTTTACATTTTCACCCTTCGATGGCATGTTTTTCTGCTTAATTTTATCTTTTTGCAAATTTGCATCGTCCACTCAAATCGGGAGCCCTGTGACTACGCGCTCGGTTACTACGGGTCATGTTGGTCCCGTGCGATGTGTTCGTGACTCTTACGGGATAGTTTTTTATTTGTTTTATGTTTTCACCCTTTGATGGCATGCTTTTCTGCTTAAGTCTAACTTTTTGCAAATTTACGTCATCAACTCAAATCGGGAGCCCCGTGACTACGCGGTCGGTTCCTACGGGTCACATTGTACCCGTACGAGGTGTTCTTGACTCTTACCGGACCATTTTTGGCTGTTTTACGTTTTCACCAATTGATGGCATGTGTTTTTGCTTAATTCTAACGTTTTGCAAATTGACATCGTATACTCAAATCGGGATCCCCGTGACTACGTGGTCGGTTCTTACGGGTCACATTGGTCCCATGCGAGGTGTTCGTGACTCTTACGGGACCATTTTGGGGCTATTTTACATTTTCTCTCTTCGATGGCATGTTTTTATGTTAAGTTTAATTTTTTGTAAATTTACGTCGTACACTCATACCGAGAGCCCCGTGACTACTCGGTCGATTCCTACGAGTCACATTGGTCCCGTGAGAGGCGTTCGTGACTCTTACCGGACCGTTTTGTGGTTGTTTTATGTTTTCACACTTTGATGGCATGTTTTTATGCTTAAGTCCAACTTATTGTAAATTTACGTCGTACACTCAAATCGGGAGCCCCGTGACTACGCGGTCAGTTCCTACGAGTCACATTGGTCCCGTGAATGGTGTTCGTGACTCATACCAGACCGATTTGTGGCTATTTTACATTCTCACCCTTTAATGGGTTGTTTTTATGCTTGAGTCTAATTTTGTACAAATTTACGTCGTACACTCAAGCCGGGAGCCCCGTGACTACGTGGTCGATTCCTACGAGTGACATTGGTCCTCTGCGTGGTGTTCGTGACTCTTACCTAACCGATTTGTGGTTGTTTTATGTTTTCACCCTTCGATCACATGTTTTTATGCTTAAGTATAAGTCGGCGCAAATTTACGCCGTACACTCAAACTGGGATTCCTGTGACTACGCGGTCGGTTCCTACGAGTAACATTGGTCCCGTGGATGGTGTTCGTCACTCTTACGGGACCATTTCGGGGATATTTTACTTTTTCACTCTTCGATGGCATGCTTTTATGCTTGAGTCTAATTTTGTACAAATTTATGTCGTAGACTCAAGCCGGGAGCCCCGTGACTACTCGATCGGTTCCTACGAGTGACATTGGTTCTATGCGTGGTGTTCGTGACTCTTACCTGCTCGATTTGTTTTTGTTTTATGTTTTCACCCTTCGATGGCATGTTTTTATGCTTAATTCTAAGTTGGTGCAAATTTACATCGTACACTCAAACTGGGATACCCATGACTACGCGGTCGGTTCCTACGAGTCCCATTGGTCCCCTGCGAGGTGTTCGTGACTCTTACCGGACCGTTTTGTGTTTGTTTTACATTTTCACCCTCCGATGGCATATTTTTATGCTTAAGTCCAACTTTTTGCAAATTCAAATTGTACACTCAAATCGGGATCCCCGTGACTACTCGGTCGGTTCCTACGAGTCACATTAGTCCCGTACGTGGTGTTCCTGACTCTTACTGGACCGTTTTGTGTTTGTTTTACGTTTTCACCCTTCGATGGAATGTTTTTATGCTTAAGTCTAAATTTTTGCAAATTTTCATCATCCACTCAAACCGGAAGCCTCGTCACTACGCGGTTGGTTCCTACGGGTCACATTAGTCCCGTACGAGGTGTTCGTGACTCTTACCGGATCGTTTTTTTATTTGTTTTACGTTTTCACCCTTTGATGGCATTTTTTTGCTTAAGTCTAACGTTTTGTAAATTTATGTCGTACACTCAAATCGGGATCCCCGTGACTACGCGGTCAATTCTTACGGGTCACATTGGTCCCGTGCGAGGTGTTCGTGACTCTTATGGGACCATTTTGGGGCTATTTTAGATTTTCACTCTTCGATGGCATGTTTTATGCTTAAGTTTATTTTTTTATAAATTTACGTCGTACACTCGGTCGGTTCCTAGGAGTCACATTAGTCCCATGACAGGCGTTCGTGACTCTTATGGGACCGTTTTTTGGTTGTTTTACGTTTTCACACTTTCATGAAATGTTTTTATGCTTAAGTCCAACTTATTATAAATTTACGTCGTACACTCAAATCGGAAGCCCCGTGACTACACGGTCGGTTCCTAAGAGTCACATTGGTCCCGTACACGGTGTTCTTGACTCATACCGGACCGATTTGTGGCTATTTTACATTTTCACCCTTTAATGGCTTATTTTTAAGCTTGAGTCTAATTTTATATAAATTTACGTCGTACACTCAAGCCGGGAGCCCCGTGACTATGCGGTCGGTTCCTACGAGGTACATTGGTCCCGTGCGTGGTGTTCGTGACTCTTACCTGGCCAATTTCTGGTTGTTTTCTTTTTTCACCCTTTGATGGCATGTTTTTATGCTTAAGTCTAAGTCGGTGCAAATTTATGTCGTTCACTCAAATCGGGAGCCCCGTGACTACGCGGTCGGTTCCTACGGGTCACACTGGTCTCGTGCGAGGTGTTCGTGACTTTTATCGGACCATTTTTTGGCTGTTTTACGTTTTCACCCTTTGATGGCACATTTTTTCCCTTAAGTCTAACTTTTTGCAAATTTACGTCGTACACTCAAATCGGGATCCCCGTGACTACGTGGTCGGTTCTTACGGCTCACATTAACCCCGTGCGAGGTGTTCGTGACTCTTACAGGACCATTTTGGGGATATTTTACCTTTTCACTCTTCGATGGCATGTTTTTATGCTTAAGTTTAATTTTTTGTAAATTTACGTCGTACACTCAAATCGAGAGCCCCGTGACTACTCGGTCGGTTCCTACGAGTCACATTGGTCCCGTTAGAGGCGTTTGTGACTCTTACGGTACTGTGTTATGGCTGTTTTAGATTTTCACACTTTGATGGCATGTTTTTATGCTTAAGTCCAACTTATTGCAAATTTACATCATATACTCAAATCGGGAGCCCCGTGACTACGCGATCGATTCTTACGAGTCACATTGGTCCCGTGCATGGTGTTCGTGATTCTTACGGGACCATTTTGGGGCGATTCTTACGACTCATACCAGACCGATTTGTGGCTATTTTACATTTTCTCCCTTTAATGGCTTGTTTTTTTGCTTGAGTCTAATTTTGTAAAAATTTACGTCGTAGACTCAAGCCGGGAGTCCCATGACTACTCGATTGGTTCCTATGAGTCACATTGGTCCTGTGTGTGGTGTTCATGACTCTTACCTGACCGATTTGTGATTGTTTTATGTTTTCACCCTTCGATGGTGTAAGGACATTTTTGTCCGTCATCAATGTATTATGTCGCACGCCGTTACACCCATTGAAGAAATTCAAGATTCAAGGAATTCGAATATCAAAAGAAGTAGCGGAATCATAGTCTGACAGCCGGACCGATCCGTTGAAACAAAAGAACCGATCCTGCTAACCGGACCGATCCGCCTAAAGACCCGGACCGATCCTCTTGTTTGTCAGAAGGCTAGTATACCCCGGACCGCAAGCGAACCGATGAAGCCTTGAAGCGAACCAATCCGATCATCAACAGACCGATCCACCTCAGAAGAAAAGAACCGATCCGGTTAAATCGGACCGATCAGCCTCAGACCCGGACCGGTCCGCCTGGGATAAACTCAAACAGATCGTGTTCAGATCGTGTTCAGTTTTTCAAGGCTCGAGCCTTCTTATTTAATCCCACTACGGGAAGTGTTTTTTTTAGAACACTTCCACATGATTTTCTGAGTGTTAAAAACTCTAAAGTATTCATGGTATTTGAGTCCATTGATTCATACCTTTGATTCACACAAATTCCATACCTTCGTGAATCACCTTTTGGCAACCCAATAACGCACTTTTGCTGTTCAACCCTTATGGAGGAGACCGTTCTTCTTCTCCATTGTAGCCCTATTGGACAGGGATATCTCCAGCCGTCGACTACAGAATCCGATACTTGAGGGAAATTCTTAGTCACTTGTATTTTCATTGTAATCCGATTGTAAGCCGTTTTCTTACAAATTATAGTGAAAATAAATGGTTTTGCCCCTTTGGGGGATTTTTCCTTAATTGCATGTGTTTGAATGTTCTTTCTTAGATTATCATCTTATTCAATCACATACTGTTGCATGTTTAGGGTTTGTTTTGGGTTAAAAGGGTTTAATATATAATTTTTCTCATTTGAACGCACGTTCTCAGATGGCATGTTTTTATGCTTAAATCTAAATCGGTGCAAATTTACGTCGTACAATCAAATTGGGATCTTTGTGACTACGCGATCGGTTCCTACGAGTCACATTGGTCCCGTGCGAGGTGTTCGTGACTTTTACCAGACCATTTTGTGTTCGTTTTACATTTTCACCATTCGATGCCATATTTTTATGCTTAAGTACTACTTTTTGAAAATTTATAACGTAGACACAAATCGGGAGCCCCGTGACTACTCGGTGGGTTCCTACGAGTCACATTGGTCCCGTGCGTGGTGTCCATGACTCGAACAGGACCATTTTGTGTTTTTTTACATTTTCACCCTTCGATGGCTTGTTTTTCTGCTTAAGTTTAACTTTTTGCAAATTAGCATCGTCCACTCAAATCGGGAGCCCCGTGACTACGCGATCGGTTACTACGAGTCACGTTGGTCCCGTCCGAGGTGTTCGTGACTCTTACGGGATTATTTTTTATTTGTTTTATGTTTTCACCCTTCGATGGCATATTTTTCTGCTTAAGTCTAACTTTTTGCAAATTTACATCATCAACTCAAATCGGGAGCCCTGTGACTACGCGGTCGGTTCCTACGGGTCACACTAGTCCCGTACGAGGTGTTCTTGACTCTTACCGGACCGTTTTTTGGCTGTTTTACGTTTTCACCCTTTGATGGCATGTGTTTTTGCTTAATTCTAACGTTTTGCAAATTGACGTCGTACACTCAAATTTGGATCCCCGTGACTACGTGGTCGGTTCTTATGGGTCACATTGGTCCCATGCGAGGTGTTCGTGACTCTTACGGGACCATTTTGGAGCTATTTTACATTTTCTCTCTTCGATGGCATGTTTTTATGCTTAAGTTTAATTTTTTGTAAATTTACGTCGTACACTCATACCGAGAGCCCCGTGACTACTCGGTCGATTCCTACGAGTCACATTGGTCCCGTGAGAGGCGTTCGTGACTCTTAACGGACTGTTTTATGTTTTTTTTATATTTTCACACTTTGATGGCATGTTTTTATGCTTAAGTCCAACATATTGTAAATTTATGTCGTTCCTACGAGTCACATTGGTCCCGTGAATGGTGTTCGTGACTCATACCAGACCGATTTGTGGCTATTTTACATTTTCACCCTTTAATGGCTTGTTTTTATGTTTGAGTCTAATTTTGTACAAATTTACGTCGTACACTCAAGTCGGGGGCCCCGTGACTACGTGGTCGATTCCTACGAGTGATATTGGTCCTCTGCATGGTGTTCGTGACTCTTACCTGACCGATTTGTGATTGTTTTATGTTTACACCCTTCGATCGCATGATTTTATGCTTAAGTATAAGTCGGCGCAAATTTACGTCATACACTCAAACTGGGATTCCTGTGACTACGCGGTCGGTTCCTACGAATCACATTGGTCCCATGCATGGTGTTCGTCATTCTTACGGGACCATTTTGGGGCTATTTTACATTTTCACTCTTCGATGGCATGTTTTTATGCTTGAGTCTAATTTTGTACAAATTTACGTCGTAGACCCAAGCCGGGAGCCCCGTGACTAATCGATCGGTTCCTACGAGTCACATTGGTCCTGTGCGTGGTGTTCATAACTCTTACCTGACCGATTTATGATTGTTTTATGTTTTCACCCTTCGATGGCATGTTTTTATGCTTAAATCTAAGTTGGTGAAATTTTACGTCGTACACTCAAATTGGGATCCTTGTGACTACGCGATCGGTTCCTGCGAGTCACATTGGTCCCGTGCAAGGTGTTCGTGACTTTTATAAGACCATTTTATGTTTGTTTTACATTTTCACCCTTCGATGGCATATTTTTATGCTTAAGTACAACTTTTTGCAAATTTACATCGTAGACTCAAATCGGGAGCCCTCTGATTACTCGGTCGGTTCCTACGAGTCACATTGGTCTCGTGCGTGGTGTTCATGACTCGTACGGGACCGTTTGGAGTATTTTTTACATTTTCACCCTTCGATGGCATGTTTTTCTTCTTAAGTTTAACTTTTTGCAAATTAGCATCGTCCACTCAAATCAGGAGCCCTGTGACTATGCGGTCGGTTACTAAGGGTCACGTTGGTCCCGTGCGAGGTGTTCGTGACTCTTACGGGACAATTTTTCATTTGTTTTATGTTTTCACCCTTCGATGGCATGTTTTTCTGCTTAAGTCTAACTTTTTGCAAATTTACGTCATCAACTCAAATCGGGAGCCCCGTGACTACGCGGTCGGTTCCTACGGGTCACATTGGTCCCGTACGAGGTGTTCTTGACTCTTACCGGACCGTTTTTTGGTTGTTTTACGTTTTCACCCTTTGATGGCATGTGTTTTTGCTTAATTCTAACGTTTTTTAAATTGACGTCGTACACTCAAATTGGGATCCCCTTGACTACGTGGTCGGTTCTTACAGGTCACATTGGTCCTGTGCGAGGTGTTCGTGACTCTTACGGGACCATTTTGGGGCTATTTTACATTTTCTCTCTTCGATGGCATGTTTTTATGATTAAGTTTAATTTTTTGTAAATTTACGTCGTACACTCATACCGAGAGCCCCGTGACTACTCGGTCGATACCTACGAGTCACATTGGTACCGTGAGAGGCGTTCGTAACTCTTACCGGACCGTTTTGTGGTTGTTTTATGTTTTCACACTTTGATGGCTATTTTTATGCTTAAGTCCAACTTATTGTAAATTTACGTCGTACACTCAAATCGGGATGCCCGTGACTACGGGGTCAGTTCCTACGAGTCACATTGGTCCCATGAATGGTGTTCGTGACTCATACCAGACCGATTTGTGGATATTTTACATTTTCACCCTTTAATGGCTTGTTTTTATGCTTGAGTCTAATTTTTTACAAATTTACGTCGTGCACTCAAGCCGGGAGCCCCGTGACTACGTGGTCGATTCCTACGAGTGACATTGGTCCTCTGCGTGGTGTTCTTGACTCTTACCTGACCGATTTGTGGTTGTTTTATGTTTTCACCTTTCGATCGCATGTTTTTATGCTTAAGTATAAGTCGGCCCCGTGACTACTCGGTCGGTTCCTACGAGTCACATTGGTCCCGTAAATGGTGTTCTTGACTCTTACGGGGCCGTTCTGTGTTTGTTTTACGTTTTCAACCTTCGATGGCATGTTTTTATGCTTAAATCTAAGTCGGTGAAATTTTACGTCGTACACTCAAATTTGGATCCTTGTGGCTACGCGATCGGTTCCTACGTGTCACATTGGTCCCGTGCAAGGTGTTCGTGACTTTTACAAGACCATTTTGTGTTTGTTTTACATTTTCACCCTTCGATGGCATATTTTTATGCTTAAGTACAACTTTTTACAAATTTATATCGTAGACTCAAATCGGGAGCCCCGTGACTACTCGGTCGGTTCCTACGAGTCACATTGGTCTCGTGCGTGGTGTTCATGACTCGTACGGGACCGTTTGGAGTATTTTTAACATTTTCACCCTTCGATGGCATGTTTTTCTTCTTAAGTTTATCTTTTTGCAAATTAGCATCGTCCACTCAAATCAGGAGCCCTGTGACTACGCGGTCGGTTACTACGGGTCACGTTGGTCCCGTGCGAGGTGTTCGTGACTCTTACAGGACAGTTCTTTATTTGTTTTATGCTTTCACCCTTCGATGGCATGTTTTTCGGCTTAAGTCTAACTTTTTGCAAATTTACGTCATCAACTCAAATGGGGAGCCCCGTGACTACGCGATCGGTTCCTACAAGTCACATTGGTCCCGTACGAGGTGTTCTTGACTCTTACCGGACCGTTTTTTGGCTGTTTTACGGTTTCACCCTTTGATGGCATGTGTTTTTGCTTAATTCTAACATTTTGCATATTGACGTCGTACACTCAAATCGGGATCCCCGTGACTACGTGGTCGGTTCTTACGGGTCACATTGGTCCCGTGCGAGGTGTTCGTGACTCTTACGGGACCATTTTGGGGCTATTTTACATTTTCTCTCTTCGATGGCATGTTTTTATGCTTAAGTTTATTTTTTTGTAAATTTACGTCGTACACTCATACCGAGAGCCCCGTGACTACTCGGTCGATTCCTACGAGTCACATTGGTCCCGTGAGAGGCGTTCGTGACTCTTACCGGACCGTTTTGTGGTTGTTTTATGTTTTTACACTTTGATGGCATGTTTTTATGCTTAAGTCCAACTTATTGTAAATTTATGTCGTACACTCAAATCAGGAGCCCCGTGACTACGCGGTCAGTTCCTACGAGTCACATTGGTCCCGTGAATGGTGTTTGTGACTCATACCAGACCGATTTGTGGCTATTTTACATTTTCACCCTTTAATGGCTTGTTTTTATGCTTGAGTCTAATTTTGTACAAATTGATGTCGTACACTCAAGCCGGGAGCCCCGTGACTACGTGGTCGATTCCTACGAGTGACATTGGTCCTCTGCGTGGTGTTCGTGACTCTTACCTGACCGATTTGTAATGGTTTTATGTTTTCACCCTTCGATCGCATGTTTTTGTGCTTAAGTATAAGTCGGCGCAAATTTACGTCGTACACTCAAACTAGGATTCTTGTGACTACGCGGTCGGTTCCTACGAGTCACATTGGTCCCGTGCATGGTGTTCGTCACTCTTAAGGGACCATTTTGGGGCTATTTTACATTTTCACTCTTCGATGGCATATTTTTATGCTTGAGTCTAATTTTGTACAAATTTACGTCGTAGACTCAAGCCGGGAGCCCCGTGACTACTCAATCGGTTCCTACGAGTCACATTGGTCCTGTGCGTGGTGTTCATGACTCTTACCTGACCGATTTGTGATTATTTTATGTTTTCACCCTTCGATGGCATGTTTTTATGCATAAATCTAATTCCGTTCAATTTTACATCGTACACTCAAATTGGGATCCTTGTGACTATGCGATCGGTTCCTACAAGTCACATTGGTCCCGTGCAAGGTGTTCGTGACTTTTGCAAGACCAATTTGTGTTTGTTTTATATTTTCACCCTCCGATGGCATATTTTTATGCTTAAGTACAACTTATTGAAAATTTACATCATAGACTCAAATCGGGAGCCCTGTGACTACTCGGTCGGTTCCTACGAGTCACATTGGTCTCGTGCGTGATGTTCATGACTTGTATGGGACCGTTTGGAGTATTTTTTACATTTTCACCCTTCGATGGCATGCTTTTCTTCTTAAGTTTAACTTTTTGCAAATTAGCATCGTCCACTCAAATCAGGAGCACTGTGACTACGCGGTCGGTTACTACGGATCACGTTGGTCCCATGCGAGGTGTTCGTGACTCTTACGGGACATTTTTTTATTTGTTTTATGTTTTCACCCTTCGATGGCATTTTTTTCTGCTTAAGTCTAAGTTTTTGCAAATTTACATCATCAACTCAAATCGGGAGCCCCGTGACTACGCGGTTGGTTCCTACGGGCCACATTGGTCCCGTACGAGGTGTTCTTGACTCTTACCGGACCGTTTTTTGGCTGTTTTACGTTTTCACCCTTTGATGGCATGTGTTTTTTTCTTAATTCTAACATTTTGCAAATTGACGTCGTACACTTAAATCGGGATCCCCGTGACTACGTGGTCGGTTCTTACGGGTCACATTGGTCCCGTGCGAGGTGTTCGTGACTCTTACGAGACCATTTTGGGGTTATTTTACATTTTCTCTCTTCGATGGCATCTTTTTATGGATAAGTTTAATTTTTTGTAAATTTACATCGTACACTCATACCGAGAGCCCCGTGACTACTCGGTCGATTCCTACGAGTCACATTGGTCCCGTGAGAGGCGTTCGTGACTCTTACCGGACCGTTTTGTGGTTGTTTTATGTTTTCACACTTTGATGGCATGTTTTTATGCTTAAGTCCAATTTATTGTAAATTTACGTCGTACACTCAAATCGGGAGCCCCGTGACTACGCGGTCAGTTCCTACGAGTCACATTGGTCCCGTGAATGGTGTTCGTGACTCATACCAGACCGATTTGTGGATATTTTACATTTTCACCCTTTAATGGCTTGTTTTTCTGCATGAGTCTAATTTTGTACAAATTTACATCGTACACTCAAGTCGGGAGCCCCGTGACTACGTGGTCGATTCCTACGAGTGACATTGGTCCTCTGCGTGGTATTCGTGACTCTTACCTGACCGATTTGTGGTTGTTTTATGTTTTCACCATTCGATCACATGTTTTTATGCTTAAGTATAAGTCGGCCCCGTGACTACTCGGTCGGTTCCTACGAGTCAAATTGGTCCCGTAAGTGGTGTTCTTGACTCTTACGGGGCCGTTTTGTGTTTCTTTTACGTTTTCACCCTTCGATGGCATGTTTTTATGCTTAAATCTAAGTCGGTGCAATTTTACGCCGTACACTCAAATTGGGATCCTTGTGACTACGCGATCGGTTCCTACGAGTCACATTGGTCTCGTGCAAGGTGTTCGTGACTTTTACAAGACCATTTTGTGTTTGTTTTACATTTTCAACCTTCGATGGCATATTTTTATGCTTAAGTACAACTTTTTGCAAATTTACATCGTAGACTCAAATCGGGAGCCCCGTGACTACTCGGTCGGTTGCTACGAGTCACATTGGTCCCGTGCGTGGTGTTCATGACTCGTACGGGACCGTTTGGAGTATTTTTTTGCATTTTCACCCTTCGATGGCATGTTTTTCTTCTTAAGTTTAACTTTTTGCAAATTAGCATCGTCCACTCAAATCAGGAGCCGTGTGACTACGCGGTCGGTTACTACCGATCACGTTGGTCCCGTGCGAGGTGTTCGTGACTCTTACGGGACAGTTTTTTATTTGTTTTACGTTTTCACCCTTCGATGGCATGTTTTTATTCTTAAGTCTAACTTTTTGCAAATTTACGTCGTCAACTCAAATCGGGAGCCCCGTGACTACGCGGTCGGTTCCTACCGTTCAAATTGGTCCCGTACGAGGTGTTCATGACTCTTACCAGACTGTTTTTTGGCTGTTTTACGTTTTCACCCTTTGATGGAATGTGTTTTTGCTTAATTCTAATGTTTTGCAAATTGACGTCGTACACTCAAATCGGGATCCCCGTGACTACGCGGTCGGTTCTTACGGGTCACATTGGCCCTGTGCGAAGTGTTCGTGACTCTTACGGGACCATTTTGGGGCTATTTTACATTTTCTCACTTCGATGGCATGTTTTTATGCTTAAGTTTAACTTTTTATAAATTTACGTTGTACACTCATACCGAGAGCCCCGTGACTACTCAGTCTATTCCTACGAGTCACATTGGTCCCTTGAGAGGCGTTCGTGACTCTTACTGGACCGTTTTGTGGCGGTTTTATATTTTCACACTTTGATGGCATGTTTTTATGCTTAAGTCCAACTTATTGTAAATTTAGGTCGTACACTAAAATCGGGAGCTCCGTGACTACGCGGTCAGTTCCTACGAGTCAGATTGGTCCCGTGAATGGTGGTTGTGACTCATACCAGACCGATTTGTGACTATTTTACATTTTCACCGTGCAATGGCTTGTTTTTTTACATTAGTCTGATTTTGTACAAATTTACGGCGTACACTCAAGCCGGGAGCCCCGTGACTACGCGGTCGATTTCTATGAGTCACATTGGTCCTCTGCGTGGTGTTCGTGACTCTTACCTGACCGATTTGTGGTTGTTTTATGTTTTCACCCTTCGATTGCATGTTTTTATGTTTAAGAATAAGTCGGCGCAAATTTACGTCGTACACTTAAACTGGGATCCCTGTGACTAGGCGGTCGGTTCCTACGAGTCACATTGGTCCCGTGCGAGGTGTTCGTGACTCTTATCGGACCGTTTTGTGTTTGTTTTACATTTTCACCCTTCGATGGCATATTTTTAAGCTTAAGTCCAAGTTTTTGCAAATTTACATCGCACACTCAAATCGGGAGCCCCGTGACTACTCGGTCGGTTCCTACGAGTCAAATTGGTCCCGTAAATGGTGTTCTTGACTCTTACGGGGCCGTTTTGTGTTTGTTTTACGTTTTTACCCTTCGATCACATGTTTTTATGCTTAAGTCTAACGTTTTGCAAATTTGCATCACCCACTCAAATCCGGAGCCCCGTGACTACGCGGTCGGTTCCTACCGATCACATTGGTCCTGTGCAAGGTGTTTGTGAATCTTACTGGACCGTTTTGTGGATGTTTTACGTTTTCACCCTTCGATGACATATTTTTATGCTTAAGTTCAACTTTTACAAATTTATGTCGCACACTAAAATCGAAAGCCCCTTGACTGCGGTTTGTTCATACGAGACACATTGGTCCCGTGCGAGGTGTTCGTGACTCTTACGAGACCATTTTGTGGCCATTTTACATTTTTACACTTCGATGTCATGTTTTTATGCATAAGTCTAATTTTTAAAAAATTTACATCGTACACTCAAACCGGGAGCCCCGTGACTACACGGTCGGTTCGTGTAAGTCACATTGGTCCCGTTCGAGGTGTTCGTGTCTCTTACCTAAAGAACCTTATACTCTTGACTCAGTTGTGTCTATATTGTATAAGTGCTCATCTAGTTTGGAAATAGAAATAAAATTGAGTCACATCCTAGAAACCGAAGAGCCTCAATCCTTCTCTTGATTTTATTCCTCTTGATCTAAGATATATTTACTAACACTCACACACATTAGTATTTCATATTGCATGTAATTGGTCATAAATGTGTTGTGTATATTAATTTCCCTTAAATTGAATTTTAATGATTTTTTTTGGGAATTTTAAATAATTTTTATACCATTTTTTTCCAATTTAAAAATGGAATCCAAAGTTTTGAGGTAAATCTGCAATTTTGAATTGATGATTTCATCTTTGGAAATTCACTGGGGTAGAAATCTAAAGCACTAAAGACTTAAAGGTGTTTGAGTAATTATTTTCAAAATACGCATTTCAGCATCATTCTTAGCCTTACACGTGTCAGCCTGATATCGGTTCGATTTGTGTTTCTTCTGTGAGACATAAGCCTTGCTCATTTCCTACCCTTGGATTGTTGTAATCAATGATCTGCCTGTGTTCTGGCTTAATCCCTCTGAATCCCTCTTAAACCAATCAAAATTATTTTAATCCACCATTTCTCTTATACCGTTGGATCAAAGTCAACAGCTAAAGACTAAATTGTAGCCCTTGATTTTGAACCCCATTCTCGAATCTTCTCATCCCCCTATATAAGGAGCTTTACTCTCAGCCATTTAGAAGCTTTTGTCATTTCGTCATTTCTAGAGAGTGAAGAGAGTAGAGAGAGAAGAGAGAAGAAAAAAGAGAGAGAGAAACCATAGAGAGAGAATTAGAAACCCTACCCCTAAATCGTCTAAAACATCTTTCAAACCATAACCTCTTCAAAACCAATTATATACCAAGCACAAGCTTTAGTGTTTGAGAGTTGGTTTATTAAGCTGTTTCGTGCTATAACCTCTTTGTGTTAAGATCTTGTTTCAAATTTAAGCATTAAGCTAGATCTCCATTTCTGTTTCATAGAAATTTTAGATCTGAGCATTTTATATTACATCACACCCTGATCTGCATTTATAGTTTCTCATCTTGAGAAATCTATGTTGATTCTTTTCTTTAAATGTTTTCATACTGAAAATCAACAATAATATTTTTTGTTTCTAGTTCTTTTGAAACAAAACCTTTGACCTAGTTGGAATAGCATATGGTGATTTTCAATCTCAAAAATATTTTCAAAACCTTGAGATAGATAAAGATCTTGATACATCTTCTGAGAAAGATAGTCATGGATTCTGGGTTAATATTAAAGGTCAAATAAGGTTCAAAGTTTCTTAAGAGGAGAGAAACTAAAAATCACGGCATATAGATCTGATTTGTAATTTGTGAGGACAGTTTGTAAAAATAAGCGTGAGTGTGTGCATGAATGTGTTAGATCACAATCACAAACACTTACACACTACAACACTGAAAGTGTTGGTAATAAGATATTGATAAAAGAGTCGACGTAAAGATTGGAACAAAGTGAAGTTAGCAAACTTGGAGAACAACATAAACAATCAGAACTGCAGAAAAGTTATAAGGATACCAGTGGGTACATTCCTAAACTTGTATAGGTCTGATTTGTGTGCATGTGTGTTATATAGTTTGTAACTGCTATATTTGTTTTAGTGGATTTTTCTTTTTACTCCGTAGAGGGAGTCGTGGATGTTTCCTCAATTGGTTGAGGTTTTACCACGTTAAAAATATCTTGCCATTAATCTTTCTACATCTCCTCATCCCTTTCTGTTTAGTGTGCTAATTTAAAACCTTTTTAGTTTTGTTTTTCAAAACTTGTTAACAAATCTTGAATAGATCTCATGCATAATTTTTAAACACATCTTGTGATTACACTAATATGATTTCTAGAAAAGAGTTTCTTCAAAAAACAGTTCAGAGTGACGTAAATAGTTTAATCTTGTATTAAACGGCCTTAGTAACAGTTTTTCAATTGGTATCAGAGCTTTGGAAATCTTTTAAAAGATCTTTGGTTTCTGAATTTGTTTTCTTAAAATCATAACAATGGATGAGAAAAATGAAATATTTGTTAACTTGACCAGACCCCCACTCTTTGATAGAAACAACTTTGCTTATTCGAAGGTAAGAATGGTTGCTTTCATACAAGGAACCTTGGGATATGATGTATGGTATATTGTTGAAAATGAATACTCTTATCCAACTAAACCAGCCACTGAAGGAGTAATGAGAGGGTTAAGAAAGCATTAAGTGAGTTTACACAAGAAGATAAGTAGACTTCTCGAAATAATAACAAAGGAAAGAATGCTATCTTTATGTACATAAATGAACATGAGTTCAAAAGGATCTCATCTTGTGCCACTTCTAAGGAAGCTTGGGATACACTTATCACTGCACATGAGGGTGACACTAGAGTTAAGGATGCTAAAACTCAAATGCTTGTTCAGCAGTTTAACTCACTAATTATGTCTGATTCTGATACCTTCGATGATTTCTACATGACATTAACTGACATTGTGACCAAGATGCATGCTAATGGGATAACTTATGACAAACATGAAATTGTATCCAAAATTCTAAGGTCGTTATCACAGAAATTTGATAATAAAAGATATGCTATTGAGGAAATGTGTGATCAAAATATCACTCCTGAATTACTCAGTAGTAAACTTCGAACTATGGAAATGGAATTAAAATTTAAGAAACAAATGACTCAGTCCCATAGGAAACAAATTTACTATTTCCAACTTGAGTTTTTCCTCTAAGTTGTTGAAACCTGAATTTACTATTTCCATAGATGATTCTGATGAGGAATGTGATATAGATAGTTTGGATAATCAAATTTCCTTGATGTCAAAACAATTTAAAAAAATTGTCAAATTTAGAAATAAATTGGCAAATAGACAAGGCAAGCTAAATTATCTAAGTCAGTCTAACTACAAACCTCATGAGAAAGGTCAAGACAAACATCACAAGGACATGAGACCCAACAAAGACTTCAAGAACATTGAGTGTTTTAGATGTGGAAAACTAGGACACATAGCACAAAATTGTAGAGTAAAATTGAACGCTGCTAATAAACATACTAGGGCTAATATTTTCAAAACAGGGGATGATTCAAGTGATTCTGAGAATTAAGAACCTGAATCTTCTGATGTTTTTTATCCTTGCATGTCTTTATTTGCTAAGATAATATACAATGATGATATGCCTATGTATGAGAATGATGATAGTAACTTTACTCCTGCTGTTGTGAATAATGCTGCTAGTGGTTTAGATGCTTTACTTTCTGAGAATATTGTTAGTTCTACCATGGGGTGTGTGAGTCAAAGGGAATGCGATAATAATGATGTCAATGGGTGCGTGAATTCAAGAAATGAATCCTTAGGGGTCACTTCACACACTTCACTTAGTGACTCGGACGCTGAAGATCTCCCTGACATTCACACACTTTATGCGAAAACTCTCAAGAAAAGCACTAGACTAGAAAAGATAGTGAAAGATCTCCCTAAGAAATTAGAAGACCTAAGTTTGATGGTTAAACTTAACGCTGAAGAGTATACTACCCAATGTCTAACTCATGAAAATGAAGTTAAAACTTTTGATCAAAAATTGAAGATTTTGATCGAAGAAAATGAAACCCTGTAGAAAAAATATAAAGGGACATTATTAGAATTGGAACAACCTAAAGAAAAGAAAGCAATAATTTTCAAAAAAAATTGCTAAATTTGAAAATAACTCAAACTGTTTTGATGGATTTGTTGTTGATTCCAAAACCAATTATGATGATCGAACTGGAATAGGATTTTTCACCAATTTGAAGACACAAACTAAAACTTTTGAACCAATTAAGTTTGTGTCAGGAGGAAAAAGACCTGTAGAAACTTGTCCAGACTTTCATTCTCTGAAAAAATGAGTTTGACAAAAACCAATCTAAGTTTGATATTAGGGAATTATGTTACTCTAAGTGTGAAAGTTAACCTAAGACTAAATATGTCTGCCCCCTATTAAGAATAGTGATTATGTCTTTCAAACTGTACTCCTTAGGAATAAGGTTCAACCTAAAAATGTCATCAAGCCTATGTTTAGAGACTTTCCCAAGGAGATACCATCTTCGAGCAATCTATACTGCTCTTACTGTGATCTATATGGTCATTGCTTTGAAGGATTATACTCTAAACGTATAGTCAACCCTGTCTTTAAGTCTCCAGTCTATCAAATCATTAATTATTCTAGGAGAAGCCATAACAATTATGTTCTTCCTAGACAACCAAACAAAAACACTAACTATAGAAGGAGAAATACCAAACCTAAAAGATCATTTTTAAGACGGATTCCTAAACACTTTTCTAAACCAAACGCCCTCACTTTCCATAAAATCCAGCCTCATGCGCAAAACCTTTTCAACAAAAGCTAATGCTCGCAAATTTTACCAGTTAAGTGCAAATAAGCACAAAATGAAAACAAGAGTTGTTTGGGTTAGGAAAGATGAGCTATTACCACATACGAATTGTAATATTGTTATTACTGCTTTAAAAGTTGAACACACTCCATCTGGTTAGTATTTAGACTCTGAATGTTCAAAACACATGACTGGGGATGATACTAAACTTTTAAACAAAACCAGCTTTGCTCGAGGAAAATTATTTTTGGTGATGGTGTATCATCTCAAATCATTGGTAAAGTAACACTCAAACAAGAAGGATTACCTTTACTTGAAAATGTTCTTTTAGTAAAAGGTCTTAAGGCAAACCTACTCAGTATCTCGTAATTTTATGACTCAAATCATACTGTCACCTTTTGAAAGAATAATTATAAAATTTTAAATGAAAAAGGCGAGTGCATAATTACAAGACTCCAGACTCCGAACAATTGTTATGCTGTTCAAAATAGTTCCGAGGTCTGTGACATTTCCAGAATGGATGACAATGAGATATGGCATAATCGTATGGGTCACATAAATTACGAAAATCTTAGTAGTCTGTCCTCTCAAGAAATAGTTAGAGGGATATCTAAGAACAAACCTATTTCTAACATTTTCTGTGGATCTTATCAAGAAGGAAAAATTGTTAAGTCCCCTCATAAGAACGTCAAAGATATTATTACCTCTAAACCTTTGGAGCTCATCCATATGGACCTTATGTGTCCTTCTCGAACTGTTAGTCTCCATAGACACAATTATATTCTTATTATGGTTGACGACTTCACCAGATTTACTTGGGTAGCCTTCTTAAAACAAAAGTCTGACACATTTCAAACCTTTTTGAAGATTTTACTTCGAATTGAAAACGAGAAAGACTCTCATGTAAATAGGATTCGTAGTGATAGATGTGGAGAGTTCTTAGATACAGGTGTTGTAGAGTATTATGAATACAATCGCTGCAAACATGAATTTAGTGCTCCTAAGACTCCTCAACATAACGATATAGCTGAGAGAAAGAATCTTACCCTTCAAGAGATGGCACGTGTTATAATTCATGCCAAGACTTTACCAAAGTATTTTTGGGTAGAAGCCATTCGTACTGTGTGTCACATTATTAATAGGGTCTATCTTTGAAAGAATCCTAAACAAACTCCTTACGAACTTTGGTATGGGAAGAAACCCAATCTTAAGTACCTTAGAACCTTTGGTTGTACATGTTATGTCTACAAAGACAGAGAGCATTTATCCAAATTTGAGACTCGAGGAGATAAAGCCAATATTTCTAGGATATTCTCCTAACATTAGAGCTTACCGTGTTTATAACCTTCACACTAAGACCATAATGGAATCTATAAACGTAATTGTAAGTGACACTACTGTAGAGAGTAAGACTGGAGAACCAACTATTGTGGTTGTGTCTGAAAATATTTTAGAAAACGACTCACCAGAAATAGATGATTCTTTACAAATTGAGACACCCGAAGTACCTAATTGGGTTGCTAAAGACCATCCTATAGACAACGTTGTTGGTAATCCTAGTAAACATGTGCGTACAAGATCTCAATTAAGAAACTATGCTCATTATGCATGTTTTGTTTCCCTTGTGGAACCAAAGAATGTTAATTGCATTGAATCATCCTCATTGGATTTCTGCAATATAGAATGAACTTCTTCAATTTGTCATTCATGAGGTTTGGTATCTTGTACCTAGGCCTGATCACAAAAAGGTTATTGGCACACGTTGGATATTTAAAAATAAATCAGATGAAAGTGGGATAGTCATTTGAAACAAAGGAAGATTAGTTGCTCAAGGATACTCTCAAATAGAGGTAATAGATTTTAACAAAACTTTTTCTCCCGTTTGTCGATTAGAATCTGTTCGTCTTCTCTTTTCCATAGCTTGCTACTTACATTTTACGCTTTACCAAATGGATGTGAATCTTCCTTCCTTAATGGAATATTGACTGAGGAGACCTACGTAGAACAGCCAAAAGGTTTCATTGACCCTAAATATCCAAATTATGTCCTTCGTCTTAAGAAGGCTTTGTATGGCCTAAAACAAGCGCCAAGAGCCTGGTAGAGCATCTTTCCAACTTTCTTTTAGACAAAGGTTTTAAGAGAGGTGGAAATTATCAAAACCTTTTTGTTAAACATTTTGACAAACATATCATTATAGCTCAAGTTTACGTAGACGATATCATCTTTGGATCAACTTCCCCTTCAGAAGTTAAATCATTCTCTGAAATTATGCATAAAGAATTTCAAATGTCTCTTATGGGAGAGTTGCAATTTCTCTTAGGTATTCCAGTCAAATAAAATTCAGAAGGATTATTTGCCTGGCAATCAAAATATGCATTAGAGATTATGAAAAATTTGTCCTTGAAAGTGCAAAAGATGCTAAAACTCCCATGAGTACTACTGTCAAACTATCTAAGGATGAAATAGGGAAATCCGTAGATCCCACCCTTTATCGTAGTATAATTAGAACCTTACTATATCTTACTGCCTCGCAATCCTGATATTATGTACGCTGTTTGTATTTGGGCTCATTACCAGAACAATCCTAAACAGAGTCATTTAACTTGTGTGAAAAGAATTATCAAGTACATTAAAGCCACTCTAAATTTAGGACTTTGGTACACCAATGATACTCCTAGCACTATAATAGGATACACCGATGCTGATTGGGCAGGGTGTACTGACGATAGTAAGATCACATTAGGGGCATGTTACTATATTGGATATAATTTGGTAGGTTGGAGTAGTAAGAAACAAAACTTCACTTCATTATCCATTGCTGAATCTGAATACATAGCCGCTGGCAGTTACTGTGCTCAATTACTTTGGCTTAAGCAAAATGCTAAGTGATTATGGTATTAAAGAAGAACAATTACATCTCTATTGTGATAATCAAAGCGCGATCAACATCTCTAAAAATCCTATTCAACACTCACGAACAAAACACATAAAAATAAGACATCACTTTATTCGCGAATTAGTTGAAACTAAGGAAATAGAACTCAATTATATTCCTACTGATTTGCAACTCGCAGATATGTTTACAAAATCGTTGGATTATAATAGGTTTATTGCCTTACGTAAATCAATTGGAATGGTGTGCGCTGAATAATTTCTTAGATTTAAATAATTTTTCCCTTTGTCCATTTGAGACAAAATGGGGGAGAAATTTGAGTCTTATAAGAATTCATTTATTTTGTATATATTGTAAAGAACTTGTTCTTAATGATTTTTTGCAGGATTCTCAATAGTTATTCTCTGTTATGTTCAAAGTTGTAATAAGGTATTGAATTGTATTTAGTTGAGTTATGTAATTTTCGGTTCTAGGAAATGGGTAGATAAAATTTTTGTATAAGAATAGTTTTTTCCTTATATTTCTGTTTCCCTAGGAGTCTAAGTTGACTCAAAGGAGATTTTGTCTCATATTTCCAAAGGGGGAGATTGAAGCACCTTATCACTTGAGTCTATATTGTATAAGTGCTCATCTAGTTTGGAAATATAAACAAAATCGAGTCCCATCCTAGAAACCAAAGAGCCTCAATCCTTCTCTTTATTTTATTCCTCTTGATCTAAGATATATTTACCAACACTCACACACATCAGCATTGCACTCCTACATTGCATATTACATATAATTGGTTATATGTGTGTTGTGTATATTAACTTCCCTTAAATTGAATTTTAATGATTTTTGGGGAATTTTAAATAATTTTTAAAACCATTTTTTGCTAATTTAAAAATGGACTTAAAAGTTTTGGGGTAAATCTGCAATTTTGAATTGATGATTTTAACTCTGGAAATTCACTAGCGTAGAAATCAAAAGCGCTAAAGACTTAAAGGTGTTTGAGTAATTATTTTCAAAACACGTGTTTCATCATCAATCTCAACCTTATACATGTCAGCCTGATATCAGTCCGATTTGTGTTTCTTCTGTGAGACATAAGCCTTGCTCATTTCTTGCCCTTGGATTGTTGTAATCAATGATTTGCGTGCGTTCGGGTTTATTACTAGTGAATCCTCTTAAACCAATCAAAAGCATTTTAATCCACTGCTTCTCTTATACCGTTGGATCAAAGTGAACAGTTAAAGACTAAATCGTGATGTAACCTATTTGTGTTAAGATCTTGTTTCCTGCTCAAGCTTTAAGCTAGATCTGCATTTCTGTTTCATAGAAATTTTAGATCTGAGCATTTTTTGTTACATCACACCCAGGTCTGCATTTATAGTTTCTTATCTTGAGGAATCTATTGTTGATTCTTTTCTGTAAATGTTTTCATACTCAAAATTAACAATAATATATTCTGTTTCTAGTTTTTTTGAAACAAAACCTTTGACCTAGTTGGTATCGCACTTGGTGATTTTCAATCTCAATAATATTTTCAAAACCTTGAGATTGATTAAGATCTTGATACGTCTTCTAAGAAAGATAACCATGGTTTCTGGGTTAATATTAAAGGTCAAATAAGATTCAAAGTTACCTAAGAAGAGAGAAACTGAAAATCACAGCATATAGATCTGATTTGTAATTTGTTAGGATTGTTTGTAAGAATAAGTGTGAGTGTGTGCATGCATGTGTTAGATCACCATCACAAACACTTACACACTACAACACTGAAAGTGTTGGTAATAAGATCTTGATAAAAGTGTCGACGTAAAGACTGGAACAAAGCGAAGTTAGCAAACTGGGAGAACAACATCAACAATCAGAACTGCAGAAAATTTATAAGGACACCAGCGGGTACATTCCTAAACTTATATAGGTCTGATTTGTGTGCATGTGTGTTATATAGTTTGTAACTGCTATATTTGTTTTCGTGGATTTTTCTTTTTACTCCATAGAAGGAGTCGTGGATGTTTCCTCAATTGGTTGAGGTTTTACCAAGTTAAAAATATCTTGTCATTAATCTTTCTACATCTCCTCATCCCTTTCTGTTTAGTTTGCTAATTTAAAACCTTTTTAGTTTTGTTTTTCAAAACTTGTTAACAAATCTTGAACAAATCTCGTGCATAATTTTTTAACACATCTTGTGATTAAACTGTGTGATTTCTAGAAAAGAGTTTCTTCAAAAAATAGTTCGGAGTTACTTAAATAGTTTAATCTTGTATTAAACGGCTTTAGTAACTATTTTTCATTACCGGACCGTTTTGTGGCTATTTTACGTTTGCACCCTTTGATGGCATATTTTAATGCTTAAGTCCAACTTTTTGCAAATTTACATCGTATACTCAAATTGGGTACCCTCTGACTACTCGATCGGTTCCTACGAGTCACATTGGTCCTGTACGTGGTGTTCATGACTCTTACGGGACCATTTTATGTTTGTTTTATATTTTCACCCTACAATGAGATGTTTTTATGATTAACTCTAACTTTTTGCAAATTTGCATCATCCACTCAAATTGGGATCCCCGTGACTATGTGGTCGGTGCCTACGAGTCACATTGGTCATGTGCGAGGTGTTCGTGACTCTTACCAGACTGTTTTGTGGTTGTTTTACGTTTTCACCCTTCGACGACTTTTATAATTTTTTACAAATTTATTTCGTACACACAAACTGGGAGCGCCGTGACTACGCTGTCGGTTCCTATGATTTACATCGATCCCGTGCGATGCGTTCGTGCCTCTTACAAGACCATTTTCTGCTTGTTTTACGTTTTCACCCTTCGATTTCATATTTTTATGCTTAAGTCTAAATTTTTTGCAAAATTACGCCGTACACTCAAACTGGCCCCGTGACTAAGAGATCGGTTCCTACAAGTCACATTGGTCACATTTGAGGTGTTCGTTACTCTTATAAGACCGTTTTGTGTTTATTTTACGTTTTCACTCTTCGATGACATGTTTTTATGCTTATGTCTATTTTTTTGCAAATCATACACTCAAACTGGTAGCCCCGTGACAATGCGGTCGGTTCCTACGAGTCACATTGATCCAGTGCGAGGCGTTCGTGACTCTTATAGTACCGTTTTGTGTTTTTTTTTAAGTTTTCACCATTCGATGGCATGTTTTTACGATTAAGTCTATTTTTTTTCAAATTTACATCGTACACTCAAATCGGGAGCCCCGTGACTATGCGAACGGTTCCTACGAGTCACATTGGTCCCGTGGGAGGCGTTCGTGCCTCTTACAGGACCCTTTTGTAGTTGTTTTACATTTTCACCCTTCGATGGCATGTTTTTTTGCATAAGTCTAATTTTTTTTAAAATTTACGCCGTACACTCAAAACGGGAGTCCCGTGACTACGCGGTCAGTTCCTACGAGTCATATTTGTCCCCTGCGATGTGTTTGTGACTTTTATGCTATAATTTTTTTTGCTGTTTTATGTTTTCTACCTTCGATGGCATGTTTTTATGTATAAGTCAAATTTTTAACAAATTTATATCGTACACTCAAACCGGGAGCCCCGTGACTATGCGGTCGGTTCTTACAAGTCACATCGGCCCTGTGCGAGGTGTTCGTGACTCTTACCAGACCGTTTTTTGGTTGTTTTACATTTTCACCCTTCGACGGCATACCTTTATGCTTAATTCTAATGTTTTACGTATTTACGTCGTACACTCAAATCGGGAGCCCCGTGACTACGCGGTCGGTTCTTATGGGTCACATTGGTCCCGTGCGAGGTGTTCGTGACTCTTACGGGACTGTTTTTGGGTTATTTTACATTTTCACCCTTCGATGGCATGTTTTTATGCTTAAGTTTAATTTTTTGCAAATTTAAGTCGTACACTCAAATCGAGAGCCCCGTGACTACTCGATCAGTTCCTACGTGTCACATTGGTCCTGTGAGAGGCGTTCGTGACTCTTACGGGACTGTTTTGTGTCTATTTTATATTTTCACCCTTCGATGGCATGATTTTATGCTTAAGTCCAACTTATTGCAAATTTACGTCGTACATTCAAACCGGGAGCCCCGTAACTACGCGATCAGTTCCTACGTGTCACATTGGTCCCGTGCGTTGTGTTCATGACTCTTACGGGACTATTTTGTCTTTGTTTTATGTTTTATCCTTCGATGGCATGTTTTTATGCTTAAGTCTAACTTTTTGCAAATTTACGTCGTCCACTCAAACCGGGAACCCCGTGACTACTCGGTCAGTTCCTACGTGTCACATTGGTCCCGTGCAAGGTGTTCGTGACTCTTACCGGACCGTTTTGTGGCTGGTTTTTGTTTCCACCTTTCGATGGCATATTTTTATGCTTAAGTCCAACTTTTTGCAAATTTACGTCGTACCCTCAAATCGTGAGTCCCGTGACTACGCGGTCGGTTCCTACGAGTCACATTGGTCTCGTACGAGGTGTTCGTGACTCTTACGAGACCATTTGGTACGTCTAATTTTTAGCAAATTTATATCGTACACTCAAATTGGGAGCTCTGTAACTACGCGGTCGGTTCCTACGAGTCACATTGATCCCGTGCGAGGTGTTCCTGACTCTTACCAGACTATTTTGTGGCTTTTTTTATTTTTACAATTCAATGGTTTTTAAAATTTTTTGCAAATTTACGTCGTACAGACAAACCGATAGCGCCGTAACTACACGACCGGTTCCTACGATTTACATCGATCCCGTGCGAGGCGTTTGTGCCTCTTACGGGACCATTTTGTGCTTGTTTCACGTTTTCACCCTTCGATAGCATGTTTTTATGCTTAAGTCTAATTTTTTTTGCAAATCTAGGTCGTACACTCAAATCGGGAGCACCGTGACTACACGGTCAGTTCCTACGAGTCATATTGGTCCCGTTCGAGGTGTTATTTACTCTTACAAGACCGTTTTGTGTTTCTTTTACGTTTTCACTCTTCGATGACATGTTTTTGTGCTTAAGTCTAATTTTTTGCAGATTAATGTTGTACACTCAAACCGAGAGCCCTGTGACAACGCGATCGGTTCCTACGAGTCACATTGGTCCTGTGCGAGGCATTTGTGACTCTTATAGTACCGTTTTGTGTTTGTTTTACGTTTTCACCCTTCGATGGCATGTTTTTCTTCTTAAGTTTAATTTTTTACAAATTTACGTCGTACTCTAAAATCAGGAGCCACGTGACTATGCGATCGGTTCCTACGAGTCACATTGGTCCCGTGCGAGGTGTTCGTGACTCTTACGAGAGCATGTTGTGTTTGTTTTACATTTTCACCCTTCGATGGCATATTTTTATGCTAAAGTCTAATTTTTTATAAATTTATGTTGTACACTTTAATCGGGAGCCACGTGACTACACGGTCGGTTCTTATGAGTCACATCAATCCCGTGTGAGGTTTTCGTGACTCTTACGGGACCGTTTTGTGTTTTTTTACCTTTTCACCATTCAATGGCATGTTTTTATACTTAAGTAAATTTTTACAAATTTATGTCATACACTCAAACCGGGAGCACCGCGACTACGCGATCATTTTCTACGAGTTAATCGTTCCCGTGCGAGGTGTTTGTGACTCTTACAGGACCATTTTGTATTTGATTTATGTTTTCACCCTTCGATAAAATATTTTTATGCTTAAGTCTAAATTTTTATAAAAATTTACATCGTACACTCAAACCGAGATCCTTGTGACTACGCGGTCGGTTCCTACGAGTCACATTGGTCTCATGCGAGGTGTTCGTGACTCTTACAGGACCGTTTGGTGGCCATTTTACGTTTTCACCCTTCAATGGCATGTTTTTATGCTTCAGACTAATTTTTTTCAAATTTAAGTCGTACACTCAAATCGGGAGTCTCGTGACTACGCGATTGGTTCCTACGAGTCACACTGGCCCCATGTTAGGCATTCGTGTCTCTTACCGGACCGTTTTGTGTGTATTTTACATTCTCACCATTCGATGGCATGTTTTTATGTTTAAGTCAATTTTTTTACAAATTTACATCGTACACTCAAACTGGGAGCTCCGTGACTACGCGATCGGTTCCTATGAGTGACATTGGTCCCGTGCGAGCCGTTCGTGACTCTTATAGTACCATTTTTTGTTTGTTTTACATTTTCACCCTTCGATGGCATGTGTTTATGATTAAGTCTAATTTTTTTTAAATTTAAGTCGTACACTCAAACCGGGAACGGGCGGTTACTACGAGTCACATTAGTCCCGTGCGAGGCATTCGTGCCTCTTACAGGACCGTTTTGTGGTTATTTTACGTTTTCACCGTTCGATGGGATGTTTTTATGCTTAAGTCTAATTTTTTGAAAATTTACGTCGTACACTCAAACTAGGAGCCCCGTGACTACGCGATTATTTCCTACGAGTCACATTGGTCCCGTGCGTGGTCTTCTTGACTCTTACCGAACCGTTATTTGGTTATTTGACGTTTTGACCCTTCGAATGCATGTTTTTATGCTTCAGTCTAATTTTTTTAAAATTTACGTCGTACACTCAAATCGGGAGCCCCGTGACTATGCGATCGATTCTTACGAGTCACATTGGTCCCGTGGGAGGCGTTCGTGCCTCTTACTGGACCCTTTTGTAGTTGTTTTATATTTTTACCCTTCGATAGTATGTTTTTTTGCTTAAGTCTAATTTTTTGAAAATTTACGTCATACACTCAAACCCGGAGTCCCGTGACTACGCGGTCAGTTCCTACGCGTCACATTGGTCCCATGCGAGGGGTTTGTGACTTTTATGCGACAATTTTTTGGCCGTTTTACGTTTTCACCCTTCGATGACATGTTTTTATGTATAAGTCTAATTTTTAACAAATTTATATCGTACACTCAAACCGGGAGCCCCGTGACTATGTACTCGGTTCCTATGAGTCACATTGATCCCGTGCGAGGTGTTTGTGGCTCTTACCGGACCGTTTTTTGGCTATTTCACGTTTTCACCCTTCGACGACATATTTTTATGCTTAATTCTAATGTTTTGCTTATTTACGTCGTACACTCAAATCGGGAGCCCCGTGACAACGCGACCAGTTCTTACGGGACACATTGGTCCCGTGCGAGGTGTTCGTGACTCTTATGGGATCGTTTTTGGGCTATTTTACATTTTCACCCTTCGATGACATGTTTTTATGCTAAGTTTAATTTTTTGCAAATTTACGTTGTACACTCAAATCGAGAGCCCCGTGACTACTCGATCAGTTCCTACGTGTCACATTGGTCCCATGAGAGGTGTTCGTGACTCTTACGGGACCATTTTGTGGTTGTTTTATATTTTCACCCTTCGATCGCATGCTTTTATCCTTAAGTCCATCTTATTGCAAATTTACGTCGTACACTCAAACCGGTAGTCCCTTGACTACGCGGTTGGTTCCTACGTGTCACATTGTTCCCGTGCACAGTGTTCGTGAGTCATACCGGACCAATTTGTGGCTATTTTATGTTTTCACCCTCCAATGGCTGGTTGTTTATGCTCGAGTCTAATTTTGTGCAAATTTACGTCGTACACTCAAAACGGAAGCCTTATGACTACGCGGTCGGTTCCTACGAGTCACATTGGTTCCATGCCTGGTGTTCGTGACTCTTACCTAGCCGATTTGTGGTTGTTTTATGTTTTCACCCATCGATGGCATGTTTTTTTGCTTAAGTCTAAGTTGGTGTAAATTTATGTCATACACTCAAACTGGGATCCCCGTGGCTACGCGATCGGTTCCTACGAGTCACATTGGTCCCGTGCGAGGTGTTCGTGACTCTTACCGGACCGTTTTGTCGCTATTTTATATTTTCACCCTTCGATGGCATATTTTCATGCTTAGGTCCAACTTTTTGCAAATTTACATCGTACACTCAAATCGGGATCCCCGTGACTACTCGGTCGATTCCTACGAGTCACATTGGTCCCGTGCGAGGTGTTCGTGACTCTTATGGGACCGTTTTTGGGCTATTTTACATTTTCACCCTTCGATGACATGTTTTTATGCTAAGTTTAATTTTTTGCAAATTTACGTCGTACACTCAAATCGAGAGCCCCGTGACTACTCGATCAGTTCCTACGTGTCACATTGGTCCCATGAGAGGCGTTCGTGACTCTTATGAGACCGTTGTGTGGTTGTTTTATATTTTCACCCTTCGATCGCATGCTTTTATCCTTAAGTCCATCTTATTGCAAATTTACGTCGTACACTCAAACCGGTAGTCCCTTGACTACGCGGTCGGTTCCTACGTGTCACATTGGTCCCGTGCATAGTGTGCGTGAGTCATATCGGACCAATTTGTGGCTATTTTATGTTTTCACCCTTCAATGGCTTGTTTTTATGCTCGAGTCTAATTTTGTGCAAATTTACGTCGTACACTCAAACCGGAAGCCTTATGACTACGCGATCGGTTCCTACGAGTCACATTGCTTCCATGCCTCGTGTTCGTGACTCTTACCTAGCCGATTTGTGGTTGTTTTATGTTTTCACCCATCGATGGCATGTTTTTTTGCTTAAGTCTAAGTTGGTGCAAATTTATGTCATACACTCAAACTGGGATCCCCGTGGCTACGCGATTGGTTCCTACGAGTCACATTGGTCCCGTGCGAGGTGTTCGTGACTCTTACCAGACCGTTTTGTCGTTGTTTTATATTTTCACCCTTTGATGACATATTTTCATGCTTAGGTCCAACTTTTTGCAAATTTACATCGTACACTCAAATCGGGATCCCCATGACTACTCGGTCGATTCCTACGAGTCACATTGGTCCCGTGCGTGGTGTTTATGACTATTACGGGGACTGTTTTGTCTTTGTTTTACGTTTTATCCTTCGATGGCTTGTTTTTATGCTTAAGTCTAACTTTTTGCAAATTTGCGTCGTCCACTCAACATGGGAACCCCGTGACTACTCTGTCAGTTCCTACGTGTCACATTGGTCCCGTGTAAGGTGTTTGTGACTCTTACCGGACCGTTTTGTGGCTCTTTTATGTTTCCACCCTTCGATGGCATATTTTTATGCTTAAGTCCAACTTTTTGCAAATTTACATCGTACCCTCAAATCGGGAATTTCGTGACTACGCGGTCGGTTCCTATGAGTCACATTGGTCCCGTGCGAGGTGTTCGTGACTCTTACGAGGCCATTTGGTAAGTCTATTTTTTAGCAAATTTACATCGTACACTCAAACCGTTAGCCCCGTAACTACGCGGTCGCTTCCTACGAGTCACGTTGGTCCCGTGCGAGGTGTTCGTGACTCTTACCACACTATTTTATGGCTATTTTTTATTTTCACAATTCGATGGTTTTTACAATTTTTTGCAAATTTACGTCGTACACACAAATCGAGAGTGCCGTGACTACACGACCGATTCCTACGATTTACATCGATCCCGTGCGAGGTGTCCGTGCCTCTTATAACACCATTTTGTGCTTGTTTTACGTTTTCACCCTTCGATTGCATGTTTTTATGCTTAAGTCTAAATCTTTTGTAAATTTACATCGTACACTCAAATTGGGAGCCCCGTGACTACGCGGTCGGTTCCTACGAGTCATATTGGTCCCGTTCGAGGTGTTCTTTAATCTTACAAGACCGTTTTGTGTTTGTTTTACGTTTTCACTCTTCGATGACATATTTTTGTGCTTAAGTCTATTTTTTTGCAGATTTATGTAGTACACTCAAACCGGGAGCCACGTGACAACTCGGTGGGTTCTTACGAGTCACATTGGTCCTGTACGAGGCGTTCTTGACTCTTATAGTACCATTTTGTGTTTGTTTTACGTTTTGACCGTTCGATGGCATGTTTTTATGCTTAAGTTTAATTTTTTATAAATTTACGTCGTACTCTAAAATCAGGAGCCACGTGACTACGCGATCGGTTCCTACGAGTCACATTGGTCCCGTGCGAGGTGTTCGTGACTCTTACGAGACCATTTTGTGTTTGTTTTACGTTTTCACCCTTCGATGGCATGTTTTCATGCTAAAGTCTAATTTTTTGTAAATTTATGTCCTACACTTTAATCGGGAGCCACGTGACTACAAGGTCGGTTCCTATGAGTCACATCAGTCCCGTGCGAGGTGTTTGTGACTCTTACGGGACCATTTTGTGTTTGTTTTACCTTTTAACCCTTCGATGGCATGTTTTTACACTTAAGTAAATTTTTACAAATTTATATCGTACACTCAAACCGGGAGCACCGCGACTACGCGATCATTTTCTACGAGTTACATCGTTCCTGTGCGAGGTGTTTGTGACTCTTAAAGGACCATTTTGTATTTGTTTTATGTTTTCACCCTTCGATGAAATGTTTTTATGCTTAAGTCTATTTTTTTTTTTTAATTTACATCATACACTCAAACCAAGATCCTCGTGACTACGCGGTCAGTTCCTACGAGTCACATTGGTCTCGTGTGAGGTGTTCGTGACTCTTACCGGACCGTTTTGTGGCCATTTTACATTTTCATCCTTCAATGGCTTGTTTTTATGCTTAAGACTATTTTTTTTCAAATTTAAGTCTTACACTCAAATCGGGAGTCTCGTGACTACGCGATCGGTTCCTACGAGTCACACTGGCACCATGATAGGCGTTCGTGTCTCTTACCGGACCGTTTTGTGGTTATTTTACGTTCTCACCACTCGATGGCATGTTTTTATGTTTATGTCAATTTTTTTGCAAATTTACTTCGTACACTTAAACCGGGAGCCCCGTGACTACGCGATCGGTTCCTATGAGTGACATTGGTCCTGTGTGAGCCGTTCGTGACTCTTACAGTACCGTTTTGGGTTTATTTTACATTTTCACCCTTCGATGGCATATGTTTATGATTAAGTCTAATATTTTATAAATTTATGTCGTACACTCATACCGGTAACGGGCGGTTACTACGAGTCACATTAGTCCCGTGCGAGGCGTTCGTGCCTCTTATAGGACCGTTTTGTGGTTATTTTATGTTTTCACCCTTTGATGTAAGGTTTTTACGCCTAAGTCTATTTTTTTGAAAATTTACGTCGTACACTCAAACTGGCATCCCCGTAACTACGCGATCAGTTCCTACGAGTCACATTGGTCCCGTGTGTGGTGTTCTTGACTCTTATCGAACCGTTATATGGATGCTTGACGTTTTGACCCTTCGAAGGCATGTTTTTACGCTTCAGTCTAATTTTTTTAAAATTTATGTTCTACACTCAAATCGGGAGCCCGGTGACTATGCGATCTATTCCTACGAGTCACATTGGTCCCGTACCCATTTGTAGTCGTTTTACATTTTCACCCTTCGATGGCATGTTTTTTTGCTTAAGTCTAATTTTTTTAAAATTTACGTCGTACACTCAAACCGGGAGTCCTGTGACTACACGGTTAGTTCCTATGAGTCATATTGGTCCCGTACGAGGTGTTTGTGACTTTTATGCGACAATTTTTTAGCTGTTTTACATTTTCACCCTTCGATGACATGTTTTTATGTATAACTCTAATTTTTAACAAATTTATATCGTACACTCAAACCGGGAGCCCCGTGACTATGCGGTCAGTTCCTACGAGTCACATTGCCCCCGTGCAAGGTGTTCGTGACTCTTATCGGATCGTTTTTTGGGTGTTTTACGTTTTCACCCATCGACGGCATATTTTTATGCTTAAGTCTAATGTTTTGCGTATTTACGTCGTACACTCAAATCGGGAGCCCCGTGACTACGCGGTCGGTTCTTATGGGTCACATTGGTCCCATGCGAGGTGTTCGTGACTCTTACGGGACCGTTTTTGGGCTATTTTACATTTTCACCCTTCGATCGCATGTTTTTATGCTTAAGTTTAATTTTTTGCAAATTTACGTCGTACACTCAAATCGAGAGCCCCATGACTACTCGATCAGTTCCTATGTGTCACATTGGTCCCGTGAGAGGCGGTCGTGACTCTTACGGGACCGTTTTGTGGTTGTTTTATATTTTCACCCTTCGATGGTATGCTTTTATGCTTAAGTCCATCTTATTGCAAATTTACGTCGTACACTCAAACCGGGAGCCACGTGACTACGTGATCGGTTCCTACGTGTCACATTTGTCCCGTGCATAGTGTCCGTGACTCATACCGGACCAATTTGTGGCTATTTTACGTTTCCACCCTTAAATGGCTTATTTTTATGGTCGAGTCTAATTTTGTGCAAATTTACGTCGTACACTCAAACCGTAAGCCTCATGACTACGCGGTCGGTTCCTACGAGTCACATTGGTCCCATGCCCGATGTTCGTGACTCTTACCTGGCTGATTTTTGGTTTTTTTATGTTTTCACCCTTCGATGGCATGTTTTTTTTCTTAAGTCTAAGTTGGTGCAAATATATATCATACACTCAAACTGGGATCCCCGTGGCTACGCGATCAGTTCCTACGAGTCACATTGGTCCCGTGCGAGGTGTTCGTGACTCTTACCGGACCGTTTTGTGGTTGTTTTATATTTTCACCCTTTGATGGCATATTTTTATGCTTAAGTCCAACTTTTTGCAAATTTACATCGTACACTCAAATCGGGATCCCCGTGACAACTCAGTCGATTCCTATAAGTCACATTGGTCCCGTGCATGGTGTTCATGACTCTTACGGGACTATTTTGTCTTTGTTTTATGTTTTATCCTTCGATGGCATATTTTTATGCTTAAGTCAAACTTTTTGCAAATTTTCATCGTCCACTCAAACCGGGAACCCCATGACTACTCGGTCAGTTCCTACGTGTCACATTGGTCCCGTGCAAGGTGTTCGTCACTCTTACCGGACCGTTTTGTGGCTGTTTTATATTTTCACCCTTCGATGGCATGCTTTTATGCGTAAGTCTAACTTATTGCAAATTTACGCCGTACACTCAAACTGGGAGCCTCGTAACTACGCGATCGGTTCCTTCGTGTCACATTGGTCCCGTGCAAAGTGTTCGTGACTCATACCGGACTAATTTGTGACTATTTTACATTTTCACCCTTCAATGGCTTATTTTTATGCTCGAGTCTAATTTTTTGCAAATTTACGTCGTACACTCAAACCGGAAGTCTCATGACTACACGATCGGTTCCTATGAGTCAAATTGCTCCCATGCCTGGTGTTCGTGACTCTTACCTGGCCGATTTGTGGTTGTTTTATGTTTTCACCCTTCGATGGCATGTTTTTTTGTTTAAGTCTAAGTTGGTGCAAATTTATGTCATACACTCAAACTGGGATCCCCGTGGCTATGCGATCGGTTCCTACGAGTCACATTGGTCCCGTGCGAGGTGTTTGTGACTCTTACCAGATCGTTTAGTGGTTGTTTTATGTTTTCACCCTTTGATGGAATATTTTTATGCTTAAGTCCAAATTTTTGCAAATTTACACCGTACACTCAAATCGGGATCCCCGTGACTACTCGGTCGATTCCTACGAGTCACATTGGTCCCGTGCGTGGTGTTCATGACTCTTACGGGACTGTTTTGTCTTTGTTTTACGTTTTATCCTTCGATGGCATGTTTTTATGCTTAAGTCTAATTTTTTTGCAGATTTATGTAGTACACTCAAACCGGGAACCCCATGACTACTCCGTCAATTCCTACGTGTCACATTGGTCCCATGCAAGGTGTTCGTGACTCTTACTAGACCGTTTTGTGGCTGTTTTATGTTTCCACCCTTCGATGGAATATTTTTATGCTTAAGTTCAAGTTTTTGCAAATTTACATCGTACCCTCAAATCGGGAGTCCCGTGACTACGCGGTCGGTTCCTACGAGTCACATTGGTCCCGTGCGAGGTGTTCGTGACTCTTACGAGACCGTTTTGTGTTTGTTTTACGTTTTCACCCTTCGATGGCATGTTTTTATTCTAAAGTCTATTTTTTTGTAAATTTATGTCATACACTTTAATCGGGAGCCACGTGACTACATGGTCGGTTCCTATGAGTCACATCAGTCCTGTGCGATGTGTTCGTGACTCTTACGGGACCGTTTTGGCTTTGTTTTACCTTTTCACACTTCGATGGCATGTTTTTATACTTAAGTAAATTTTTTAAAATTTATGTCGTACACTCAAACCGGGAGCACCGTGACTACGCTATCAATTTCTACGAGTTACATCGTTCCCGTGCGAGGTGTTTGTGACTCTTACAGGACCGTTTTGTATTTGTTTTATGTTTTCACCCTTCGATGACATGTTTTAATGCTTAAGTCTAATTTTTTTTAAATTTAAATCGTACACTCAAACCGAGATCCTCGTGAGTACGCGGTCGGTTCCTACGAGTCACATTGGTCTCGTGCGAGGTGTTCATGACTCTTACCGGACCGTTTTGTGGACATTTTACGTTTTCACCCTTCAATGGCATGTTTTTATGCTTAAGACTAATTTTTTTAAAATTTAAGTCGTACACTCGACTCGGGAGTCTCGTGACTACACGATCGGTTCCTACGAGTCACACTGGCCCCATGCTAGGCGTTCGTGTCTCTTACCGGACCGTTTTGCGATTATTTTACGTTCTCACCATTCGATGGCATGTTTTTATGTTTAAGTCAATTTTTTTGCAAATTTACATCGTACACTCAAACCGGGAGCCCTGTGACTACGCGATCAGTTCCTATGAGTGACATTGGTCCCGTGCGAGCCGTTCGTGACTCTTACAGTACAGTTTTGTGTTTGTTTTACATTTTTACCCTTCGATGGCATGTGTTTATGATTAAGTCTAATTTTTTTCAAATTTACGTCGTACACTCAAACCGGGAATGGGCGGTTACTACGAGTCACATTGGTCCCGTGCGAGGCGTTCGTGCCTCTTACAGGACCGTTTTGTGGTTATTTTACGTTTTCACCCTTCGATGGGATGTTTTTACACTTAAGTCTAATTTTTTCAAAATTTACGTCGTACACTCAAACGGGGAGCCCCGTGACTACGCGGTCAGTTCCTACGAGTCACATTGATCCCGTGTGTGGTGTTCTTGACTCTTACCGAACCGTTATATGGGTGTTTGACGTTTTGACCCTTCAAAGGCATGTTTTTACGGTTCAGTCTAATTTTTTTTAAAATTTATGTCGTACACTCAAATCGGGAGCCCCGTGACTACGCGGTCGGTTCCTACGAGTCACATTGGTCCCGTGAGAGGCGTTCGTTCCTCTTAGGGGACCGTTTTGTGGTTATTTTACGTTCTCACCATTCGATGGCATGTTTTTATGCTTAAGTATAAGTTTTTGCAAATTTACGACATACACTCAAATCGGGAGCTCTGTGATTATGCGGTCGGTTCTTACGAGTATAAGTTTTTATGCTTAAGTATAAGTACCTTTCTAATGTTATTCCCCATGCACGATTCAGATCAACGAATTACGTTCTATGAACGTTTATCCAAATAAATCTGCACGAAACTACCAATCGACAGGCCCAGTTCCCTTCCTAGCGACAGTGTGTCAAGGGTTACCTATCGATAGATAGGACTAGGGTAGTGCCGATCAGGACCACCCCTCACCCTATAAATAGAGGGCTTGACCTTAGTTTCAAGTACACATGAGATCCATCGGAATCAGTGATCTCAATAACATTCTCTCGAAATCAGTGAAGTTCCATTAAATCTTACATTACCATCCTTTTCATACCCAATTTAGAAAAATCTCATTCTCTCTTATCCAGCATTCATCTCACACTCAAGGGAGTTCATCCAAGATCAAAGACCAAGCTTCAAAGAAGGTCCAAATCCTTCCCTCTCTTTAAATTCCTTATTTTTGCACAAATTTCATTATATTCATAATCTAGCTCTTACTTTAGTTCATAAACATTAATATCTACACTTATATTAGTATATTGAACATACTTTATTTTCTATAAAAAAAAAAGGGTTACACCCATAAATTCCGAACGGGACTATTCATCACCCTTTTTCAAAACCAAAACATATTTTTCTACATACACACTTATAGCAATTTTTCTACATACACACTTAAAACCCGAGACTCGAGTCCAATTTTTCAATTTTCTAATATTATAATTTCTCTTAATCATCCAATTTTCCTAAATCCTCCATTTATGCATTTACCATATTATCTCATTAATATACATATTATGCTTGTTAGCGTTTCATTTAACACATATTGTCATTTCATAATAATGATCAACATCTTGATAAACATATAAATAATATTTTCTATATATATTATTTTGGGAACATTCCTCTGGATGACTTCACTCTATATTTACCATGGTATGAGTTGAAGGATTCCAGTCTCCATTATATATACATGCACACACACTTCACCGATAAATAAAGGAAAATAATAACACTAGCCCATGAGAGACCGAAAGGGCGGGATGGGTGCCTAACACCTTCCCATTCCGTAACTTAGCCCCCGAACCTTCGAACTATTGTTTTCGTATGCATCAGTTTTTCTTTGATGCCACTGTCTTGAGGCGACAGCATGTTCTTTTTCCTGTTTTGTGAAAAATAGGCTGGAGACTCCATCTCTTTACATTTACCCCACATCGACGATGGCAGAAGCGTTACTAAGTAAGGGCGCGAGACCTTTCAATCCCTCTCCCTCCCGCGTGCGCAATTCTCGATCGGGATGGCCACACTATCCATTTAGTAAATTTAACACATAATATTAATCGTTATATCTCTCTCTCTCTGTATTAATATTTAATGACCATATTATTATTTTAATAAATTAAATTACGTTACTCATGTAATTTAAAATAAAATGAATAAATTACATAATTAATTAAATTCCAAGTACGTCGAAATGTGGGGTATTACACCAAATCCATGGTAATATAATCCCATTTCCATTTGGGAATAGGTAAGGGTTAAAGAAGTCCAACAGGGTGTTGGTGTTTTGTTTTTACTTGTTGACAAGTAAGACATCTCCTTACAACATTCTCGATGTCATTTCTCATGTTTGGCCACCAATATTGCTTTTCAAAGCATGGTACATTTTGGAGCTTCCGGGGTGTATCGTAAATTTAAAACGATGAGCTTCTTACTACACTTCTTCTCGTAGATATTCATCGTCAGGAACATATAATCTATTTTTAAATCGTAGTCCTGTTTCTTTATCGTAGGAAAAATCTAGATTTTTGCTCAAAACTTTTTGTATAAAAGAATATTGGACTTGTTGTATTTGGATTTTCTTTCTTAATTCGGGATAAGTGATAATGTTAAAAAGTTTTTTACAAGCGATAAGTAACTATAGATCATATTTCTCCATGGTAGATGTAATATCGTAGGAATTTAGAGTATAAAGTCCTCCTAATAGATTTCGATTCAAAGCATCGGCTACTACATTACCTTTACATGGTTGGTAACTCAGTTTAAATCATTAATCTTCCAAAAATTCTAACCAACGTCGTTTTCTTAATTTTAAGTCCTTCTAGGTAAATATATATTTCATAATTTTGTGATTTGAAATGACTTAAAAACTTACACCATAAAGGTAACAATGCCAAATCTTTCTTGTAAAAACTATGGCTACTAGTTCAAGGTCATGGACCGAGTAATTTCGCTCGTGAGTCTTGAGTTTTCATGGCCCGTATTCTACCACTTTTTCCTTTTTCATTAAACGCACTTCCTATTCCTTGTAATGAAGCATAAGTATACACATCATAACTTACATAACTAGAAGGAATAGTGAGGATAGGAGTAGTAGTCAACTTGTCCTTCAACACATGGAATAATTGGTTACATTTTTCACTCCATAGAAATGGAACTTCTTTCCTAGTTAGTTTTCAAAGGGGAAGAGCAATTCGTGAAAATTCTTTGATAAAACGACGATAGTATCGAGATAATCGTCAAAAACTCTTTATTTTAGTAACGTTGGTAGGATTTTTCCATTCCAAAATGACTGAAATCTTGGCCGGATCTAATTGGATTCTATTTTCAGAAATCACATGTCCTAAAAATTTGATTTCATTCATTGATAAGTCACATTTGCTCTTTTTTGCATATAACGATGGTTTTGGGGAGTACTTAAGACTTCCTTCGAATGTTGGGCATGTTCTATCAAATTTTAAGAGTATATGAGGATATGGTCAAGAAAAATGGTAATGAATTGGTTAAGAAAAAGTATAAAAATCAGATGAATTAGATCCATAAAAGTTATTGGGGAATTGGTTAAACAAAATGACATTACAATAAATTTAAAATGTTTGTAAAGAGTTCGAAAATAAGTTTTTAGAATGTCTTCCTCTCTAATGCGTAACTGATGGTAATCAGATCGTAATCTATTTTAGAAAAGACCCTTGCTCCTCGAATTTGATCAAACAGATCTCCTATTCGGGGTAAATGGTATGTATTCTTAATAGTTACTGAATTTATTTTACGAGAATATATGCATAGTCTAAAGCTTCCATCATGTTTCTTAATGAATAATACCGGAGATCCCCAAGGTAATGAAATTAGTTGAATGAAACCTTTTGCTAAAAGATAATCTAATTGGGTATGAAGTTCTCGATGTTCTAAAGGAGTCATTCGATATGGAGGTATCGAAATATGAAGTGTATTGGGATAAAGATTAATACTAAACTTAATTTCTCTATGACGGTGTAATCCTGGTAAATCCTCGAGAAAAATGTCTTTGAATTGTTCTAACAGATTTGGAATTAAAAAAGAAATTTGAATTTGGAAATTTGAAGGTTCTGATGGATCTGATCCTTGAAACATAAAAGAATAATTATTTTTATTTCAAAAATGAATTTTCTTAGCTCGGCAATTGATATAAGCGTGATATTTGGATAAACATCCATTTCGATAATAAGATTAAAACCACGAATATTTAAGATTAACAAGTTAATAAAGAGAGTTCCTAGATAAAGATGAATTTTATAATTTCTATAACCTTGCATCGGTGTATTGATTTCACCATTTGGCAATTCAATATCCAATGGGCTAGTCAAAGATGTTTGAGATAATTGTAATTATTTAGCTAGTCTAAGACTGATAAAGAAACACATAGTTCCTGTATCAAATAAAATACATGTAGGAAAATATTGAACGATGATCATACCTTTTATTATGTCATGTGCATTTTGCATAGGTCGTATTGTATACTTTCACCCATGACTTAGGATTGGCTTAACTCTCTGTGTTTCTTTCGAGTGATTTTGAACAAAATAAAATTTTGGATTTTGTAAGGGTTTATTTGACTATGGTGGATTGGAGTTGACTTTATCTTAGGACATTGGGTCTGAATATGTCCTAGTTCATGAAATTAATGATAATGAATTTTGGAATAGGTTCAATTATGACGGATCTGAGAAGAATCTTGTCCACTTGAGTTCACATATGGATGCGGTCTAAAATGAGATGGAGTTCTAATGACGTGGTTGCTTCTGATGGTTAGGGATGAAGATCGGATCATGGTAGAAGAATTTCATTCCACAATGGACGCAACATCAATTAACTGAGCATACTCACAAATTTATAATGGAGAGATTGAATTCTTAACTCTTTAATGTAATCCTCTTCCAAAATTCTTGCATTTATTTATCTCAGTATCCATGTATTCCAGGGAATAGCGAGATAGTTTGGTAAACTTATCCTCGTATTGGGCTACTAAAAGTTTAACTTATTGTAATTTTAAGAAATCAACAGCTCGCTTAGTCTCGGGAAAATATTTTTTGAATAAAGCCTCCTCAAATTGTTCCAAGTAAAATTAACAACATTCTGATTATGAAACACTACTTGCCACCAGAAATCGGCTTTCCTTATAAACATATAAGTGAGTAGAGTTATTTGGATATTAGTAGTTATACCTATTTCGTTCAGAATTTTCACAATCCGACACATCGTTTTTCCAGCTTCATTAGCACCTCACTTTCCAAGAAAAGTCTGGGGTCATTGTCTTAGAAATTCCTTAAGAGAATTCATTCTATGAATTTCTTCAAAAATATCCTCACGAGTAGGACGAGTAATTTGTTATTGTTGGGCTAAGGTAGTACGTTCCCAGAGATATCGCATTATTCCTTCCGTTTAAGTCTGTTCAGGTTAAGTTCCAGTAGAGGGGATTCGAGTACTAGCCATCCTAAAATAGAATAGTTTAAATAATAAAAGTTACAAATGAAATGATGTAACAAGCCTACTATACTTCACATAAAGTTTTATGGTACAATACGATAATACATCATAACCCGTATCAGTGCAGCTAAAGTTATATTCTACAACATATTAAACAACTTTAAACATTAGGTTCTTTTAAGTAGGAACAACTGCTTCATCACTAAATGTAGACTCTGGGTTGACTGAATAATCCTCTTTGTCTACGTCATCAGTTGAGTCACCTATGGTTCTAGAAGAATAATATTATTGAATTTCACCTTTAGACATCGCTTCAGGGTACATTGGTGGAGCTAGCAGTTCATCTTCAAGAGCCAAATTTATAGCTTCTTGAAGTATGATTAGATCATTAGGAAAAATAATCTACTTTCGGCATTACTTGTATCTCGCCCAACACTCTATTGGTCAACACCAACCTTTTAATGTCATTACTCGACCCTACCTAATATTCTGCAATGCCAAGAATCATTTCTCGTAACATGTCCAGAGCCTCTTCTCTAATAAGTGTTTCCCATATGTTACCTGGCTCGAGATCTATGTTAAACAGGAATGTATCCTATGTGTACATACTAAAAAAAGGTCTTACCATATAATAATTGTAATAAAAGAAGTTATGAAAATATTAAATAACTAATAACCTATTTATCTCCCATATAGAATACTAACCGGACGATATGTTTAGATTTAAAACATGCTCTGATATGAACTTGTCACACCCTGCTTTTTTGTATGAATGAACAAGAAGTACACATAAAGCAATGAATCAAAGCTAAGGCAAAATAACATAACTATATTCGTTATTAATATCTTACATAGGGTTGAACCACCGCAACGATGAGTTACATGCTTTTAGTACTCATGATAATATAGAAAATTGAAAACCGTCACTACTCGCTCCCATATGGTTTAATCTCTTACCACATGGTCATGTTTGCAAACAGGTGGCCGGTTTCTATCTCTAATAGGGAAGAGATACTATCCTCTTTCTCCTGATGCATCTAGAGAAGGAAGGAATTAAAACAAATATTGTAAGCAGGTTCTACAAGTTGTATAACAATGATGTAAGTATATATGAGAGTTGGAATGTGTATAAAATCGATGTTTAAAACACTTGACAATAATAAGCTATTAATTCCATACTTATCAGGTTATGAGAATATTAAAATGTTGAAATTTGCAATTCCATAACTTGTCCATTTAAGAGATGCAGTTCATTACTAGTTTATTTAGGATCAAGTAAAGAAATTCAAGGAGTTTTGAACTAATAATCCCATTCTTACTAGTTCACTAAAGGGTATATAAGTAGTTAAGCCATTAGTTAACCCATAATAATATTAATCAATCATCCCAAAACTTTTGGGGAAAATTAACCTGCTATGCACATAATTAAAGTGACACTCATATGTATGTAGCAATAATCATGGCCCTCAATCATGTGAGGCCAGTAGGCTAAGCAGATATTTTCATGGGATAACACGTCAACCTATTTCCTAGTTAATATTGATTCCTATAGTAAAAGTGGCAGAAAGTTCTAGGGTAAACTGAATCAATAAGTACAAGATATCAAATATTAGATGAGAGGGGTTTAAATTGATCTTTGTATTTAAATACTAGTGATAAATTCAAATATTGATGATGGTTCGTAAATTATGTAGTATGGCAGTATAATAACATGCACACACTAAGGGTAACTCGGGCTATCACATAGTGATATCAAAAGCAATATTTCAAATACACAATTATAATACTCAAAAGGTAGGAAAAACCTACTTGGTTGGTATTCGGTCGTCTTTCCGTCACATTGGGATATTTGGAAGAACTCGGGCTTGATCTTATGTTATACAAAGTGTAGGTATATAAGTATTTGGGGTTTAATTAGTCAGTTTTATATTAAAACTATCTTTTTAAAGTTTTTGGGGATATTTATAATTATCTTGGGACTTTAAATACTGAACTTAAACTCATTATTGAACTTTAGCATAAGAGAGTTTTTATCTTAAAAGGGTTTGGTATATGTATGGACAAAGTTTGGGGAACATACTCATAAGTCGTAAAAGTTGAAAGGGGTTGATTTTTAATTTCGAAAAAGTTTTCTCAAATAAAAACATTTTTTTTTCATAACTTGAGCTAGGAATATCCAAACATTGCCTTACCATATATCATTTTGATAGGGAAAATTTAATAAATTTTTGAGAAAAAAATCAGAAATCCTGAGAGTGCGCTTCCATTCAATGATCAAACTTGTTTAATTTAATTTAATTTTGAGCTCTAAGTGTGATTGAAATTGGTAAATATAACTAGCATTCAAACTAAGCAATCACAAGACAGATTTGAGGAAAAATCCACCATAAGGGCAAAACCATTTTACTTCTTTATATAATGTAAACCTCCAACTTACAATGACATAGAAAAACTACATCACTTATGACAACGAATGCCTGTAGGTGTCGGTTCGCAGTCTTTAGCATGAGATCCGGCAAGACCTCCAATGGTCAGTAATGGAGAAAGCCTTTTTCTCCACAAGTTTCACTCCAGAATGAGTAATATGAGTGAAAGGGTTTATAAATGATTCACATAAATGATATGGAACTTTTTGGTGAATCAAAAAGTGTTTTAAATCCTAAAAGACGAAGTCTTAAATTGCATCAAATATGCAAAAGAGGAATTTTAAAAGACTTACAAAACCTAACTTCATAGTAACTATGTATACGATGAATAAAAAATTAAGACAACGCATGTCGTTAGAAGTGGTTTAAACGACTTATTAATGTCGTTTGAATGACATTAGATGTCGTTACTAATGACCTAAGAAACAACTTTTAAGACTAAAAACAATACGTGGTCATTTGAAGCATCAAAGAAACGAACCTTCACGTGACCCTTCAAACATCATTGCAGAACTCGTTTGAACGACTTAAGGTAATCGTTCGAACGACATTATCTTGTTGTTTGAACAACTGAAGCGAAAAAAATTATTTCTTAAAGTCCACCTACAGGTCTTACAAAATTAATTTTGACTTATAAAAATGCCTATTTTTGATAAAAACATTTTATAAAAAATATCCCAAATAAATACCTGAATATAAATAACTCTAATTAAACATTTTACCTTTATCGTAGTGGAGTTAGTGGTAATAGTGGAGATCGGTTGAAGATGCACAATGCACGTTGAATGATGTAGATGAATGACACACGTTTCAAGAAGATGGGTGTGTGATGATAATGCTTGATGCTTAGTATTCGGACAGAGGTCGTCATCGATGATCGAGTTGAGACGCATATGATATGTCCAATATCGTCCCTACTGTCATGGATGCATTAACAAGAGGCCGCTTCCTGGGTTCAGACAGGTCGCAGCATCATATAGCTATTGGACCTCATACCAAGCCATACTTTGTGAGTAGTGGCCACTACTTGGGCTTATATAGGGCACGACATCGTCTTCAACATTGGTCTCTATATGGGCTCAGACAGGCCATGACCCCTATTCATGTTGGCTGATGCCTGGGTTTAAACAGGCCGCAACCCCTACTCATGCATTATAATTGTCAGTTATCCATCCTTTAGAAGGATTCCTTATTATTCATACCCATATGCCACGTGTCCTAAACACGTGACACCTCCTTTATAACACCTATAAATAGAGGTTCTCACCTCATAATTAAGGGGATCGAGAAGGGAATTGCCCGATGAAGCCTTACCAAAATCTCTACACTATCTCTTTCTACAGAGCTACACCCACCTTGGGGCTTACAATGCTGCTTGCAGTACTCAAGCTACCTTGCAGTTCACATTCGGTCTTCCCGAACTCACTACTATCATGTATTATCTTCTCCTCTCTTACTTCTATGCCTCTTTAAGACCAATCTTATTGTATTATACAACGCATATAATGAGAGTATGGAAACAAAGTGGATGTAGGCTCATTTTTATAGCCGAACCACTCTATATTCCGTGTTCATTTCTTTATTGCTTGTTTTTGTTTTATTATACACTTGATATGATGCTTGAGAATGATTTGTGTCTGATTTCTCGTATCATCATTCTGGCTCCATCTGTATGAAATGAGGTATTTCTATCTTGTTTCCTCTTATTTAGGGTTCCAAATGCCTTATTTCATCTACGGGGAACCCCCTGATTCATGATTCCTTGGGTGAGATTTTCGTTATCAAGCCCTTACATTTATGTACAACTCCGTAAGGGAATTATTCCTTTTCAGATTTGTTTATCGGTCTTATTTTTTGTGACCATTGACATGTTTCATGTACCCCGTTGACTAACCTATGCCTAAGCTCGTGGAAGCCACGAAGATAGGATTTATTATTTGTAAGGAAGAAGTCCCTTGATTTTTTGTACGCAGCTACAACATCATCCGCCACTTTTGTTAGGGCTGCGACATGGTCCTCCACCTTTTATTTTAGGGAAGTGGTGTGGATACAACATCATCTTTCTATCGGAGTGCGGAGGTGCTTCTCTTCTCCAGCTAATCATATTTATCCTGGAGAATGTTAAGTTTACTCTCCAAGGTGCTAGCATGGTTGGCAGCATCCAAAGCCTTTGCCTCAGTAGATTTCAAAGCCTCTACACCCTATAAAATGTTCTTTTCATCTTCTTTTCTAGCATCAGTTGGGGCTTTGATTTGGGAGTCGCTAGTCATTTTATAGGCTTCAAGTGATGCGACAGACAATTTATTTCCATCCTCAAAAGAGGAGGCTCTTGCAGACTCCGAAATCATTCTTATGGAGTGCCTCCGTAGCCCGCTATAGCTTAAAGAGGCCTTCATATTTGGTTTTCTGAGACATAACAATGTCCGCAACCTGAAATTTTTAAGTTGGTTAGTACAAAATAAGTAACTAAATAATTGAATAAAATTAATTTCTTACCCGCAGCAGACTGTGGAGGGAATATTCCTCAAAGTCTTCATGGTCTTCTTCTAGAAGTCCATCCATGTCAATATTATCTTCTACCTTCCTCATTTTCTTGATCGCCCTATAAGTTGTGTCCCACTAATAATTGGGATTAGGTTGCCTTAGTTGGGGCCACATACGACCATCAAGGCCCACTCTTTTCCTTCTTCGAGGAGTTGACAAGTTGGCATTAATTTCCACAATGTTCCGCAACGACGACGGAGGAGATCCGAAATGGAAATATGCAGGGGTTTATGCCCACCTTGAAAGTCCCCAGGGGAAATTATTCCTGCCACGGTCAGATGATCAACAATGTCATTATTAATCTGCCTATCCCCTTACACATCAATGTTAATAGGGGATACAGACTTCTCTACAAGAGCAACTACTCCAATCTTTACCGCTGCAGTTTACTGGGGAGCCTCAGCAGTTGGTTCACTTACAGGGTCTACATCCTTTTGTTACCTCTTCCTTTTTCCCCTTTTTTCTTTGGGTTTGGTTGAGATCCGCTTCATCCTCATCCATTTCTAAAAGTTGGGCCTCTAAAAGATCACGATCCATCTCGTCACCTGAAATTTAAACAGTTGAGATATGATGAGGCTGCGAAAAGAATATCATAATGAAATATTACAAGTGAATTTTACCTTTTGTATTCGTCTTCTTAGGGATGTCCTTGGACACAATGTATCCTTGTTCAAGAATGGAAGTAGGTGTGACCAGTTAAGAAATCTTCTTCTCCGAATCAGCTAAGCAGGATGCATCCTCAACCCTCTTCTCCTGGTTGTCACTAAGTTTCAGATTGTTAATATCTCAAGCATGAAAAAATATGAAGTGTTAGTATGAGCTAAAATATTAAAATCATAAGGATTAGTGTGGGCCGCAGACTGTATATAACTTTTTTGGAGGGACATACCCATGTCCGTAGTATTCAAACGATTTTTCTCTTTCAGTTTCTTTGAGGCAAATTTCCCAACTGTCCCCAAACACGAAGAAGTATTTGCCTTTCCAGTTTTTAACACTGGTAGGCCTGTTGGTATACAAATATATATCCCCTCTCCGCAGTGTGAAATAGTAATACCATGGGAAGTCTTAGGAGTTTTCCTTTGGACTATAAAATTTGAAAAAATCCGCGGGCATGATATCTTTATCAAAGTGCTTCTACCAAAGCACCAAACTAGCAAGGATGGCCCTCTAGAAGTTGGGATCAAGTTGGACTGGGGCCAAGTTCATGGCACACAATATACTTCTGATAGGCACAGTAACAGGAAGCCACATCCCTAGAGGGAAGGCATGGAGAGGAAATGAAACACTATTAAGAACAACAGAACACGATCTTTGTTCCATGTAAGGAAGTCTGCAGATTGTTCCTACAGGGAACTCATAAGTCGCGACAACATTAGTGATCCAGTATTCGCTCATAATGCACTTGTGATTGATCATTCCAGGTTCCTTTTTAGAGGACTCGACACATCCAGAGGCTTCAGAAGGGGGATTCCTAATTTCAGGTGGGACAACCGTTGTCCTAGTAGGCTCTGAGGCCACTTCTTTGGTAGGAGGATTGTTGCTGGAGTTTGTATCCTACTCCATAACGTATGCACCTCATTAGATACCTATAGTTCAAGGAGTCCACAGAGTCAGAATCAAGGGTGACAGTTTGGACAATCTTTAAGATGACAAGACCTAAGAGCCTTCAAAGTCTTTATAGATGGGATCTCGAGAGGAGAAACTCCAAAGTGATACTTCCAAAAGTCATCCAAGATATCTTGAGGATTCCAACTCATAAGGCCACAGAAAGACCTGAAAAGCAGAAGGTCTCCACAGTTAGGTTCCGCAGCCACTATAGTTAGAGAAGCCTCTTAGAGTCAACGACCGATACAAGAATAAAAAAAATTAGTCAACTGACAACAAATATACAATTAATCTACTGACAACAAATTTAGACAGATACAATTGATTTAACCATCTAAAGAAAAAAACTACAAATGATAAAGATTCAAACCAATTACTATACTGACAACAAATATACAAAATTTTAAGTTCAAGCTACAGACTGCGGCCAATATAAGGAATGAAAAGAGGCCGCAACAGATTACCATACTACCAGTCGCGGCTAATGACACAAATAGGTAATTTGGATGCAATATGTGTTCGCAAAGATTTAACACCCATGGCTCTAGGGTTTTTGCCAAGAACATGTTCTTAGTGATCTTGGCCAAAAACAAATTCGAAATGGGGGCCAACGTGTGGATCAAAACCCATAAAATTCATATTTCTATCTTACAATCCAATTGAAACACCTCAAGTTATCCAACTTACATCCACCCAAAAATCCAGAAATAGTACTGACAGGAATTAGCTCTATACGAACGAGGGTTTTCTCATTAAATCCTATATATTTTAGTAATGGTGTGAAAAACTACTAGTCATACTAAATGGTTCAACGTCATCAACCCCAAGTTTCTACAACAAATTCGGAGATTAGAAACAAAGAGAAAGAGATTTTTATATGAATTTATCCATACAAATTGCTTTGAGTTATCAGATAGTTCTTGCAAACTGGGTCAAAATGGCATACTGTAGAAAGATAAAAGGTTAATATGAGAAATTACGTGGAAATGGAAGAAAAATGGATAACCACTAGATGCTCGACCTCAACTCCATCTCAAACTTCCTTGAATCGACACTAAACAGTCGCCAAAAAAATTCAACGGGAAACTGACATAGTGTTGCTCTTGATCTACTCTCAAGGTTTGGAAAAGGTAATGACCGGCACGACCAGAACCCATTCATATAAGAGGTCACAGGAAGGTGAAGCGTCATCTTACAGTTACCGCGACAATCACATGGCATTGAATTTAGTTACTTCCCTAACTCACTAATTCTTGGAACTACGGATTTTGGGCTTATTTATATGCCCAATATCATTCCTATTGTCGCTTATTCATTAACAAGAGGTTGTTGCATGGGTTCAGACATGCCACAAAATCATATAACTACTAGACCTCATGCTAAGCCATCCTTGGTCAGCAGTGGCCATTGTCTGGGCTTATACAGGCCGTAGAACCTTCTTCAACATTGGCCATTGTCTGGGCTTAGACGGGACGCGACCCCCCATTCAAGTTCGTTGCTACCTAGGTTCAAACAGGCCGCAACCCCTACTCATGCACTACAATTATCATCTTTCCATCCTTTAGAAGGATTCCCAATTATTCATATGCATCCATATGTCACATGTCCTAAACACGTGACACCTGGTGCTCACCTCATAGCTAAGGGTATCGAGAAGAGAATTACCCGACGAAGCCCTACCAAAATCTCCACACTACCTCTCATTACATATCTACACGGACCTAGGTTCTTATCAGGCCCCAGATGGTACTCAAACTGCTTTGCAGTTCACATTCGGTCTTCTCAAATTCACTATTATCATGTATTCTCTTCTTCTCTCTTACTTGTACTCATCTTTAGGACCAATCATATTGTACTTTACAACGCATATAATGATTTTATGGCAAGAAAGTGAATGTAGGCTCATTTTTATAGCCGAACCACTCTATATTCTGTGTTCCTTTCTTTATTTCTTTCTTTCCTTTTATTCTTCACTTGATATTATGCTCGGGAATGATTTGTGTCTGATTGCTCGTATAAGTATATGACATAATAACAACAATCTAGGACAACACATACATTCCTAGATTCTAAACAGACATTTATAAAATCATTTCCTTACGGATCTCCCCTATGTCTATGACAGTACAAACATAAAAAATCCGAATTATGCAACCCAAAATAAAATCTAATGAGATACAATTTAATATCCCCAGAAACCCATAAATGGAAATATTAAAGAACATGTCTTCAAAAATATTCAACATATTCAAATCTTCATTGCTACAATGTGTCTTTGTCATCATCAGGGTGTGCAAAAAAATGATCCCGAATTTGTATCTACACACATGAGACAAGAAACAAATACTCGTGGCACACAAATGTTTGAAATATAATGATAAGAATAAAGAGAATATCAATTATGCATAAGGAAATCATTAATTCAAACAAACAAGAATTTTACTCCCCCACAACAATTTCACTCCCCCATAATTCGTTCTCCCCCTTTTTATGATGTCCCCAAATAGAAAATAAGAAGAAACATATTAATGAATAAAAAGAGTGTTTAAGGTACTAAGCTTCTCCTTTTTGAATTTATCAAAAAAATTTCCATCAAAACAAAAAAGTATGCAATAATGAATGACTCCATGAAAAGAATACTAAGATAGCCAAGTCGATGATAACATAAGTGTCTGGGGGTGAACAAGTTCGATGGGAAAATCAATGCAAACAATCTAAACATACGTGCATGATGAAAATAGGATATTCCTAACGGATACACTCAAAATCATCCTTAGGTGTAAAATGGTGAATTTATATGGAATTGACTCAATCTAATCAACAAATCAAAGTCTAAAGTGATTTTCACACCAAAAATGCCCAAAACTACTTAACGCTTTTTTGAGATTTTCAAGGACATGAAAACCCGTTGATTTATCTCCATCCAAATTCCCTCATATATAATAATGTTTTCCCTTTTTCTTTTCTTTTGAATGATAATATGAAACTAAATTATGTTGGCCTTAGGTACTTTTTTCAATGCCACGCGCTCTTAGGCCCTTGTCGACGATGACTTTCATGACGAGATTTGTATTCTCTCGCGGCCCTTTTCTGTGGTCACTAATTTTTTTTTAATCCTAACAAATTCCTCACAGGCAACGGTTCTTACATGCACTACTTTTCTTATTCTCGTTTAATCACATTTAGTTCATTTTATAGGAATAATTGAGATAAAAATACTTAAACCAACATGTTACAGATGAGCACAATAATAAAATAAATTTGTGCATGTGTGCATTAAAGGAGATAAGGAACCAAACATATAGAAAGATATCACTAATCGCATATCAATGACTACAAACATTATAAAGCACAAGGATGAATTAATGTAACATTTCAAATCACTATCGAAAAGTCACGTGGAATATGGAAAGGATGTTGTGACTTTGGTCATTATAAATGTTCATCCATATAAGGTGTAAAAAGAAATACACAAAACTTTTTGTCTTTTTTCGAAAAAATTATCAAAAATAAAATCTTTTTGTATTTTTCAAAAAAAATTCAAAAACGAAAATCTTTTTGTTTTTTCAAAAATGTATGAAAAAAAAATAAAATACAGAAAATAGTACAAATGATACCGTCTAGCAATAGGAATCATATGATATGACTATGAAAAATGTATCCTACACTAGCGAAATGGTCGTGCCTGAAGGCAGGACAAAATTTTCCAGAGTACATTATCGTGAAACAACGAAAATTTCAAAAGTACATAATCGCGAAATGGCTAAAATTTCAAATAAAGGCACGCATGTAATATTGAAAAGTATAAAGTCATGTATCATATAAATAATATATGTTTTATATATTATAAGTGTAGATTTTCATAGTATTGAATATTCTAAATTTTATGTCATAAAATTTCTTTTACATTACATTTGTGTAAAAAATTTAAAAAAATTGGGTAGAATTCGCTCTTTTTATAAGACTATCCAACTTGTTTGAGAAATAAAAAATTAACCCAACAAAACAAATACTCCGTTTTGGACCTCCTATAAGCACCATAATCCAAATATACTCAAATACATAGAATAAGTGAAAACTTCAAATAAACCACAATTGAATAAAGTTAGATGATTTATAAGTTTGGTATGGTCAAATATTTCATTCACACACCTTTGGCCAATTTGATTCATTGGAGAGATAAACCGGTGGCCCTTTACATTGTGCAAACATGATTTGTCTACTCATCTCCAATCAACTCATAAAGTTTCTAGCCCTAGCTACACCTAGTTGGAGGTGGGATATGAAAACATAAAAATAGAGTACAAATGTTCCCCTCATAAAATGAGCCAACTAATGAAAAACAAAACTCATAATATTACGTATAGAGGCATATAAACATTAGTTAAATTAACTGATGGAAATGGGTCCTTATTTTCATTTTCTTTTATTTTATTTTATTAAATGTATTTTTCTTTATTTTTCTTTGTTATTTAGAGGTAAGGAGTAGTAATCACATTTTTGTAATTAGTGCCTTAGCTTGGAACATAAGATACTCCTCCCTTTAAATACCCACGTAGTCTTCATTTGAAGGCATTCCTCCATTTTGAAATATAAGAAATCATTTGGTGCTCCCTCTAAAGCTAGGTTTTGGTATTTCTTTTTAGTCATTTGTTGTGTAGTCTAGTCAAATTGGTATCAGAGCGGTGTCGCTCCACATTTGTGTTTGGTGCTCCAACTTCGGAGTAGTAATGACATTTTTGTAATTAGTGCCTGAGCTTGGAACCTAAGCTACTACTCACTTTAAATACCCATGTAGTCTTCATTTGAAGATGTTCCTCCATTTTTAAATATAAGAAATCATTTGGTTATCTCTCTAAAGTTACGATTTGGTATTTTTTTTAGTCATTGACTTGTAGTTTATGTCATTAACTTACAAAAACAGAGGCAGGCATTGACCCCCATACCTTAGTTTAGGTGGTGTATTGTTCAGGTTCTTTCTCCAAGTGTTGACATGAATATTTGGTAATCAAATAGTCAATTGTTTCGTCTAAATAGTAGGCCAGATCCTAGGGATCATCAAACCACATTTTGCAGAGTGGTCTTCATTCTGCTTGTCCTCGGCCATCAATGATCGGCAGCCCATACCATCAATGATCCAATTTGATCCATTTGATTCATTAACAGATTTTCCAATTTGATCCATTAGCTAATTTTCAAAATAATTTTATCATTGCTTGTCATTGCTTCAATAAAAAATAGCAGACCATATCATCAATGATCAACGGACTATCAATGATTAGCAAACCATATCATCAATGATTAGCAGACCATATCATCAATGACCAGTAGACCATATCATTGTATAAAAATATAACTTTTCCAAACAATTTTCAGTCAAGTATCTAACTTGAAAAAAAGATAAAAGAAAATATTGGATGTGATTACAGTTGCAAAGAACATAAAACAATTGAAATCAATAAAAGATAGGTACAAATGACAATTCATAAAAAAGAAAAAAAAATGCAGGCCTCAATTATTTTAGAACATGATAATAGATATGTTATCCTTTTTTTCATAAAACAGAAGCTGCCATATTTCACCCCAAATTATAGGCTAAAAAATAACTCAACTTCAATTATAACTCACTTTGACAGTGTACAATAAGATGGGATCAAATAGGAGTAATAACAACAATAAGAGAGAATGAATTAAAACGAGATCAATTACATATTATTATGGATTCAATACCTCTCAATAATTGATCACGTCTTAAACTTCTAATACTCATGTCTTGTCAGAAATAATCATTAACAACCAAGGTGACAACATCAACCAAAGGATACGTTGGATCACCGTGTAAAATAGATAGGTATAAATTATTTATATGAGGTAACTTGACAACTGGAACTCAAGAGCAAGAACAAAAAAGCAACTCAAGAACCAACATCAGTTGGGAGATTGCAATCCATATAATTGTAATCCACATAATAAATTAAGGTTGAATTGTGAACAGTTACCAATAACAGGGCTAACGATAGCGATAACAAAGTGTGATTATGACCATCAATTGTAGATTGTAGGATTCAAAATTGATTTTGATGGCATTAGCTAGGAGCTTGATTTACACCTGCAAAATAAGAATCCCACCCAATTTTTAACCGTATCATATCGACCTTTGCTCTGCCTTCTTCAACCAATCCTTAACAAAAAAAAATATGTTTAGTAATGTACACCTCAAGTTAATGCGAAAAGAATTATATGGACCATTACGTTGATAAAAAAAATAACATAACTAGGAGAAAATGTTAAAATAAAATAACTAGGAGCAACTTTTAAAATACAAAGAATTAAAAATGGATTGATAAAAATACCGCCAAATAAACAAAAAAAATAAGTAGGAGAAAATGCTAAAATAAAAAGAAACTTTAACAATACAAAGAAATAAAAATGGATTGATAAAAATACCTTCTAACAAACAAAGAGGATCAGAAGCGACTGTTATATCCCACTGATGGCCATTGACCTATGGTTTGTAAAAAAATATATTTAAAACAAAAACTTTGAATGACATTTTGGTAGAATACCTAAAACAAAACCCTCCTTCACATTGATATTATTATGTACATATCTGAAAGATTAGAATTCATATTAAGTATGTATAGATCCAAAAAAATTAGAAGAGATCCAAACGAAACCAAATATCATGTGTAGGATTAAGTGAAAAAAATGCGGAATCAGTTTTAACCTAATAACAAAAATCTAAACTTAAAAAAAATGGTTTAATGTATTTATAACTATAGATCCAAAAAAAATTAAATGAATAAAAAAATACCTAAAAAATCTCAATATGAGAAAGAGTGAAAAAGGCATACTTGATTAGATTTCGAAATTTCAATTCAAAATACAAACAAATAAGAAGCCCTAGAAAATCTCAATTAGAAACATATAATTAGATCTTCAATTCAAAATTTCAACAAACCCAGAAAATCCCCACATTGAATTAAAAAAAACCCTAAGAAAAAATTGAAACACATACCTTCTTATGTAAGAGAGGAAGGCAACGTGGAGCTGAGGGTGTTACGTAGGAGATGGCAGTGTAGAGCTAAGGGTGGTAGTTACATGGAGAAGGTTGCGGGTTTGTACATGAAAAAGTACTAGAAATTGAATAAATTAGAATCCAAAATACGAAAGGGACAACATGATACAGTTATTGAATCATGGATTCTTAGAATTGGTTATATCACCAAGTTAACATTAATAGATCTAAAGTGTCCTCTCTTTGACTGCTGGCATATGCCAAATTAACAATAATAGACTGCCTAAATATGCAAATTTAATAACTGACATGCAGACACAAAATGTGTAAATATTTAATATTTCTACTCACAAATGTCTTCCATTAAGAGTTACTACAGAAGGGGCAATTGATTTGCGATCAAAATAGTCCACAAAACCCTAGGATGACTGCATATCAAGAAAATGCATAACAATGTCAGTGGTGTTACATTATTCCTATTTTGACCTCAAAAAGATAATTAATCATGTCTTCGTAGTTCGTATTGCATCCCTACTTTTGAGGATGTCAACTACATTAGTGCTTTAAACAATCCAATTACTCATGAGGATGTCTTCCCCCATGAATGGTTCACACATCCAATCTTACTAAAAAGTCTTATTAATAACTTTTCAAATCACGTTTGTTCACCACCATTTATTTTCCATGCCCAACCATTGAATTCATAGGCAAATCTCTCCAAATATCATGAAAAAAAATAACATTTCACAAATACTATAAAATTTAATTAATTTCACTCTCAAATTGGTATATCTTAATAAACATATCATAAGGAAATCCAAAAGCAACTGGATCAAAGGAAAAATTTTAAATGAAAACATCCAAATGATTTTATGGCAAGAGAAACTAATGTGAAAAAGAAAATAAAAAGAAAAAAGGAGTTACCCAAATCGGTGGGGAATATTCTCGAACACTTGGGTAGCATACAAATGGGAAAAAAAAATTCGCAAAATTATATATGTTATTCCATAGAAAAATATGTTTCCCCCACCAAACAAATGATACCCCAACTCCACATTAACTCAACCACAACCCAAGATTTTTCAGTGAGATAATTTGCAACAGATTTTCGACAATAAAATTTCTTCAGGTGTAATAAAAGGCCACTTAACATAAGGATGTAAAAAATAAAAAAATATTCATAATACGCAAATTAAATATGTTTGCAAACATTAAATATGTTTACACCATGCTTAACATGATTGTACCACAGTGAACTTATGAGCTTACACCACGACTATAGTGATCGATTGAATATAACACAAAATGAAATTTTCAATGCCCAGAATGACCATGAATAAATATAAAATAAAAAAGTTTGATTTGAATAAATACCTGTAAATCTCCACCACAACATATATGTTCTTTTAATATATGAATAACTGAGTGGGTCATCAATGAATAGTGGGCTTCAAAGAAATACATGTAACATTATAAAATAAAAAGGTTGAAATTAGACCGAGAGCCAAAAATAAAAATAACATACCCTGTCAAAAAAGAATGACAGTAGTTAGTACAAAACCATATATCCCCCCATAGTGAGAAAGGAAATTTACCTTGAGGTTGTCCGCTGGTGGTGAAACCCCAACTCCACATTAACTCATCCACAACCCAAGCTTTTTTCCTCGAAATAATTTGCACCTATAACTTTAATAAGTGAAGGAATAACTTCGGGGGAATCCTACTTTGCAACACCCAGATGGATTCCTACATATGAGAATCATTTCCACAATGAGCTATGAAATAAATAATAAAATATCACGGAATTAATATCCAAAATAAGTACCTATTGGTTGTATATATCTTTAAAATTTTCATTTGTGTTTGTCCCCAACTCATTGTAACAATTATATATTCAAAATTTGACAACTATAAGAACAACTATAACAATAGCCAATGCAATAGAGATTAAAAAGATTCCCTTTCATCCTGTATAAATTATAGCAACTTGCATCACACCAAAATAAGATAGATCCCGAGAACTTCATCAGAGCATACATGAAGAAAAAGGTTTTGTTAATTAATTTAAAAATACAATGGAAAAGGATGTGAAACTAATAAGTAATTCAGACCCAATGTCTTGTCTATAGGGATAGATATCTGAAATAGGTTGAACTCCACAAATTTGAAGCCCACAGAAAATAAGAGCGCTACATAGTTAGTACCTAGAAAAACAAAACAAACACATATGTAGTTACTTTCTCAAACAATTGCAGTGACACATTTATATAATGCAAAAGTACACATGCAATAGTACTTATTATTTATTCTTGGAATATGACATCAAACATATATGGCTCGTACCCAATCTGAATTTTAAGGGTAACAAATAAATATACCCAATCTGAAATCAGAAAATGAAATAAAACAATACCCAATCTGAATTTTAAACATAACAAAAATACAAAAATGATTAATAAGTGCATTTTAACACCAATAATCCAAGATATAATTGAATATTTTGTAGATAAAAGATAATATATAAACTGAAATATCATGTATAATACTTGTTTTAGTCACTTTCGCATCATAGCTTCAAGCCGACCTACTTATAAGTTTGTCATCATGAAAACCATGGTTAAAACTTTAAACATCCAGTAGATGAGCAAACATAAAAAAGAATAAAACATAGAAGTTAAAATAAAAATTGTAGAGGTCATACCATCAATATATTAACACCAATAATCCAAACCTATAACAAAATAGAGAGGCGTGAAGTTAGTACCTGAGAAGAAAGACTCTAACAAATGACACTAATAATACTAACGATTTGTGATAAAACCTCAACAATAATACAGATTTAAAATGACACCCCAACCGTGCTTTGACATTTACCAAGACAAACGAAAAAATTTAAATTAAGGATAAAATCATACATGTTGCAATGAAACATTGTCTTCATGGATCTAGGGTTAAAAATCATACTTGTTGCAAGTTCATAAACCTCAAATCCAAATTTCAAAAAAACCCAAACATAAAAGAGTGTGTGTGTGTGTGTGTGTGTGTGTGTGTGCATGTGTGAGAAGGAGAGGATGAGGTGGTGGAGTAAGTGGAGGAAGAAGGTAGGCAACCGGACTGCAAATGGAGGGGTGAGAGGGAGACTCAGTAAAGGGGAGGAGGGGTGATAGAGATGGAAATAAGGGTTTGGTTGTGTGGGGAAAGTGAGATGTGGGCTTGGTTTGGTTCGAAACGGGATGCTCACCGGGGATTTTGTTTATTTTTCCCAACTTGCCATCTCTCAATGAATAAGTGGTGACATGGCACACCCTCACACCCTTTAATCGTCCCAAAAACTTCAATATCATCCGTTGATATTTTGGAATAGTAAAACACCCTCCTCTTATATTATATAGACTAGACATGGTAAAAAAACCTCAGTCAACTATCCAGATTCCTAAAGATTTCCTAAGACTCTCAAATCTAAGGGCATCTAAAGGTTTTGTGAAAACATCGGTTGACTAGAGATCGATAGATACAACTCAAGGACACGACCTTTCTTCTACTAACTCTCGGATAAAGATCTTGTGTATCCTAATGTGCTTCATGCGCAAATGCTGGACAAGATTGCAGGATATGTGTATTGCGCTCGTGTTATCACAGGAAATAGTCATGGTTTCCTATGAAATCCCTTAATCCTCCAACATTTGCTTCATCCACAAAACTTGTTTGCAACAACTCATGACGGTCGTGTACTTAGCCTCCGCAGTGCATAAAGAGATGGAGTTTTGCTTCTTGGTCAACCAAGAGACAAGAGCAAAACCAAAATATAAACACGCATCAGAAGTTCTCCTATATCCCCGGTCAAATTCACATCTAAATAGGCGGATAAACTATCATCGATATCAAAGGAATACCAAATATCGTGTGAGAGAGTCCCCCTCATGTTTATGATAATATGTTTAAGAGAAGGTAAGTGTGACTATTTCGGGGATGCCATATATCACGCACACACTCCAACACTAAAGGTGGTGTCAGGACGACTGATAGTCAAGTAGAGAAGACTACCTATCATACTCCGATATAAGGTTTGCTCTATGTCCTTGTTTGAAGTGTCCTGGATAAGCTTAGCTGAGGTACTCATTATTGTACGCGCGTAATTAGTGGAGTCTAAACCAAACTTCTTCATAAGCTTTTTATCATACTTGGTTTATGAGATGAACATCCCACCCTTTAGCTGATAAACCTAGAGAACAAGGAAGAATGTGAGCTCAACTTTCATGATCATCTCGTACTCACTCTTCACTTCTTATTTAAAGTCAAGAGAATGGAGGGAGCATGTGGATCCAAAGACTATTGAAAATGTATGTGCTTGAGTTCAAATGAGCAAATTATATATTAAACCCTTTTAACCCAAACAAACCCTAAACATGCAACAGTATGTGATTGAATAAGATGATAATCTAAGCAAGAACATTCAAACACAAGCAATTGAGGAAAAATCCCCCAAAGGGGAAAAACCATTTATTTTCATTATAATATTGTAGGCTATACAATTTTGGATTACAATGAAAATACAAGTGACTAAGAATTACCCTCAGGTATCGGATTCTGTAGTCGCGGCTGGAACTATCCCATTCCAGTAGGGCTGGCGGATGGAACTTCCCTTTCCACTAGGGCTGAAATGGAGAAGAGAACGGCTTCTCCACAAGGGTGTGAACAACAAGAATGCGTTCCTGGGTTGCAAAGTGATTCACAAAGGATTAGCCATTTGTGTGAATCAAATACATAGAGTCTAGATGCTCAATAGGTGAAGACTTAGGGCTTTCTGTACTCTGAAAATCATGTGTTTAAGTCTTAGAAAACCACTTCCCGTAGTGGGATTAAATAAGAAGTCTCGGGCCTAAAAAATCTGAACACGATCTTAACACGATCTGTTGAAGTTTATCCCAAGCGGACCGATCGGGGTCTGAGGTGGATCGGTCCGATTCACCGGATCGGTTCTTTTATTATGGGACGGATCGGTCTGTTGATGATCAGATCGGTTCGTTTCTAGGCTTCATCGGTTCGCTTGCGGTCCGAGGTATACTAGCCTTCTAACAAACTAGCAGATCGGTTCGGGTCTTTAGGCGGACCGGTCCGGTTAGCCGGATCAGTTCTTTGATTTCAGCAGATCGGTCCGGCTGTCAGACTATGATTCCTCTTCTTCTTTTGATATTCGGATCCGTTGAATCTTGAATTTCTTCAACGGTGTAACGGCGTGCGACATAATACATTGATAATGGACAAACATGTCCTTACAAATCTCCCCCTATGTCTATGCCGGTACATACATAAAAACAAACATCCGAATTATCAAACAACTAAAAATGCCTATACAAATCTACCCTTCCATGAACCCAAAACTAGAAAGATACAATTGAATAAGACTATAGCATTTGGTCTTCAATTCTTAAGGAATCTTAACATTTTTCTCATCAGGGTGTGCAATCCAATGATAATCCATGTAGTACCTACACACATGAGACAAAGAAAAATACCAAGTGACATATCGAGTTTGAAATGAAATAAACATATATACCAATTTATGAGCAAACTCAAACTTTCAAATCTCCCCCAAAATAAGATAATTCTTCTCCCCCTTTTTATGATGTCCCCATAATAGACAAATGAGAGAAATAAATCCAATAAGCAAGTGCGGGGTGTCACTAGGATAAAATCACACCATGAATGAACACAAAGCAACCAAGACGATGATAGCGTAAATGAAGTGGTGTGATTAAATTCGATAGGAAAATCAATGCATACAAACATGACATATGTGCACGATGAATATTGGATATTCCTAGTGAATTAACTCAAATGCTTCCTTTGGTGTAAAATAATGACAATATAAGATATTAACTCAATCAAATCAACAAATCAAAGCTCAAAGTGATTTTCACACCAATAACGTCCACAATGATTTTATGCTTTTTCAGGACTTTCAAGGAAGTGCAAACCCGTTTAAAGATTCTCCAACCAAACTCCCTCAGATATAATTTTGAATAGAGTCATTCTAAATTCTCAAAATTTGGAGAATTGATGGTGAAACCTAAGTGGCCCATATTTGGCATGAATTGCTTTTTATTGCCTTTAAATTTTTCGGGCTCTTTTAACCTCTTTGGACCTCGGATATTAAAATTCCTCCATTTTTAGGTCCTTTTTAACGGTGGCTTTTGCGCAAAGGATAGATGATTACCTTTCTCAGCCCCTCCCCATTATACAAAAACACACAGTCTCACAAAAAAAAAATGGTTTTTACATACATTCCAATCTTGTCAAGTTTTATCGCATATTGTACATTGTATAGACAGAATTAAGATGGAAAGACTCAAGCCAACATGTGATACGATAAGTGCAATAATAAAATATAGCCGTGCATGTGTGAAATAAAGGATATAGGATTCAAACATGTAGGAAGATATCACTAATTACATCTCAAAGACTCCAACTAATGTAAAGCACATAAATGAAATGATGTAGCCTCTCAAATCTCTATCAAACAGTCACATGGATAAATGAAATGAAGTTGTGACTTGGCTACCTTAAATGCTCATCCATAAAAGAAGCATAAAAATAAAAATATTTTTGTGCTTTTCTAAAAAAATTTCTTAAAGGAAAATCTTTTTGTATTTTTCAAAAGAAATATAAACAGCAAAAAGAATAAATAAAAGCTGTAGAACTAAGTAATGGTACATATAAAACAGACTAGCAATAGGAAGCATATGATATGAACATGAGAAAGCATCCTATTCTAGACATAGACCAACCTCTCAGTCAACTGTGCAAATTCCCAAAGACTTCCTAAGATTCTCAAATCTAAGGGCATCTAAAGGTTTCGTGAAAATGTCAGCTAACTGACGGTCGGTAGTAACAAAACTCAGGGATACCGTGTTCTCCTCAACTAACTGACGAATAAAGTGCTCACGTATCCTGATGTGTTTTGTGCGCGAATGCTGGACGAGATTACGGGATATGTGTATCGCGCTCATGTTATCACAAGAAATGATCATGGTGTCTTGTGAAATCCCATAATCCTCCAACATTTGCTTCATCCACAAGAGTTGTGTGCAACAACTCCCGGCGGCTATGTACTCAGCCTTCGCAGTGGACAAAGAGATGGAATTTTGCTTCTTGCTCAACCAGGAGACAAGAGCAGAACCAAAATAGAAACACCCACCAGAAGTGCTCCTACAACCATCTACATCCCCAGCCCAATCAGCATCCGAATAGGCGGACAAACGGTCATCGGTATCAAAGGAATACAAAATATCGTATGATAGAGTCCCACTCACGTATTTAATAATACGTTTTAGAGAAAGTAAATGTGACTCTTTCGGGGATGCCTGATATCGCGCACAGACTCCAACACTAAAGGCGATGTCGGGATGACTGGCAGTCAAGTAGAGAAGACTACATATCATACTCCGATATAAGGTTTGCTCTACGTCCTTGCCTGAAGTGTCCTTACTAAGGTTGGTAGTGGTACTCATAGGTGTACGTGCATGCTTAGCGGAGTCTAAACCAAATTTCTTCACTAGGTCTCTAGCATACTTGGATTAGGAGATGAACATCCCATCCTATAGCTGACGAACCTGGAGACCAAGGAAGAATGTAAGCTCACCAACCATGCTCATCTCAAACTCACTTCTCATTTCCTCCTCAAAGTGATGAGCATGCTGGGAGCATGTGGATCCAAAGACTATGTCGTCCACATAGACCTGGGCAACCAAAATAGCACCGTCATCTCTCCTGACGAACAATGTCATATCTACTCCCCCTCTCTTGAAGCCACGAGCTAAGAGATAGGAAGTAAGCCTCTCGTACCAAGCACAAGGTGATTGCTTCAAACCATACAAGGCTTTTCTAAGATAGTAGACGTGCTCTAGGTGCTAAGGGTCTTCAAACCCTTTTGGTTGTTCCACATAAACTTCCTCCTGTAGAATGCCATTCAGAAAGGCACTCTTGACATCCATCTAGTATAACTTGAAGCGCAGATGACATGCGATGGTGAGCAGAAGACGGCCGGACTCAAGCCTCGCAACAGGAGCAAATGTCTCCCCAAAGTCTACACCCTCTATCTGTGTGTATCCTTGAGCGACCAACCTAGCCTTATTTATGATTATGGTACCATTTTCATCCATTTTGTTCTTGAAAATCCACCGGGTACCTATCACATTAGTCTCACTAGGCCGGGGGATAAGTTCCGAGACATTATTCTTTTTAAACTGAAGCAACTCATCCTGCATAGCAGATATCCAATGTTCATCCTTGAGTGCTTCTTTATGGTTCTTGGGCTCGACTCTGGACGTTTAGCAAAGATGGCTAACAACGTTCTCTAGCTGAGCATGAGTCTTGACCCCTAGAGTGGGACCGCCAATAATGGCAGACGGGTCATGACTCTTGCGAACCCAAGCAGGTGTGTCCCCTAACACAGGAGTAGGGTCCACAGAGTGTGAGAGAGGAATAGGTAAATCACTGTCAGAACAATCCTCATCCTCACACTGAAGGTTAGGATCAATAACCGTCGAAGGTTCGTCATCTTGCACGGTGACGTTTATTGATTCCATAACCTTAGAGCTCTTCAGGTTAAAAACCCGGTACGCTCTGCTAGTCGATGAATATCCTAGAAATATTCCCTCGTCGCTCCGGGAGTCGAACTTTCCTAATTGTTTTCTATCCAGTAGGATGTAGCATTTACTCCCAAAAACACGGAAATATGCCAGGTTGGGCTTCTTGCTAGTCCACAACTCATAAGGAGTCTGAAGTGTGTGTGGACGCAAATACACCCTATTCACCGTGTGGCATGCAGTAGACACTGCCTCTACCCAAAATCTCCTATAAATTTATGACCTAGAAGCATAGATCAAGACATCTCTTAGATCGTTCTATTCTTTCTCTCAACAATCCCATTTTACTGAGGAGTTCTCACAGCAGAAAACTCATGTTTGATCCCGAGGCTATCACAGTAAAGGTCTACCTTTGCTTCTGTGAATTCAGTGCCATTGTAACTACGCATCCTGTTAATAGTGACACCGTGTTGATTTTACAGGACACGGCACTTGGTCATTACGAATTCTTACGCATCATATTTCTCTATCAGAAAACCTACAATGGAGTACCTGGAGAAATCATCTACCATCACGAGGATGTACCTCTTACCACCTAGACTCTCAGTACGGGACCCATAAGATCCATGTGAATCAATTCAAGAACACGAGAGGTGGTAATGGAATGTAACTTCCTATGAGGACTACGAATTGTTTTTCCCAACTGACAGGGTCCACAAACGGTCGAAGTTGACTTTCCAAGAGATGGTAAGCCACGTACTAGGTCCTTTTTAGCTAAACGATTAAGATCTCTAACGTTCACGTGACCTAGACGTTGGTGCCACAGATCCATAGGAGTGATCATGGCGTTGTTGCAGACAAGTGAGGATGTGGGCTCAGTCCCATATAAATTATCCTCGGTCCTCACCCCTTGCACTAATAGTTTACCGGCTTGATTATAGACTTTACAAGTATCCCGGTCAAACTTTACTGCAAAGTCAGCGTCGCACAGCTGGCTAATGCTGAGAAGGTTTTCTTTCAAACCTTTGACATACAAAATCTCTTCTAGCTTAGTAAATCTAGGTAACTCGATAGTACCTCGTCCTACAATGCTAGACTTGCTCCCATATCTAAAGGTGGCTCTTCCATCCTGATAGTCCTCAAGAGTCGTAAAAAATGAGGCATCACCTGTCATGTGTCTGGAGCACCCACTATCAAAATACCACTGTGAGGTATTATGTGCTTTGAGAGCAACATGAACAACAAAGGCATTTTTATCTTTCTTAGGCACCCATGCAGAGATGACCTTTTGTTTGCCTTTGTTGTTGTTGGTTTTAGCTGGAATGTGAGAAGCATTCACTAACGGCAAATACATTCGTCGTAATTCTTCCATTAAACTCTGGGTCGTGGCAGCTAAGAACTCAACTCGCTCTCTCAGACTAGAAAACTCATCAGTATGACGTGGTGGAGCAGTAGTACGTCGTGTTCGACCCATGCTATAGCAAGACTCCCTAAGGTGGCCTTTTCTTTTGCAATAAGTACAAAAGAGCACAGTCAAAGGCGGACCTTAGTTTGCTTTTCTTGATCGAACTCTCCTTCAAGATTTTTGTCGGTGACCATAAGGAGTTGTAGTAAACTCAGGAACTGGTCCAGGTGCAATTTGGGACGTGGAGGCACCATCATATCCAATTCCTTGCCGATCACCAAAACCTAAAGCGGGGCCGAGGAGCATCTTTCCCATCTTCCTAGATCTGTCCTCGATTTGTACCTTGACTTCCCGTGCTTTCTCAAGATCATGAGTCAGCTGGGCAACAAGGGCTCCAAGTTTCTTCCGAGTCTCCACGGAGGAATGGAGATGAATCATAAGACTATCCACTTGTTTAGTCAAGTCCCCCCTCTCTTTCTCAGAAACACTCTCTCTGTCTATAAATAGAATCTCTTTCTCGACACATGCAGGTTCTCTCTCTCTCAGAGCGGTGACGGTGGAGGACTCTCTTTCTCTCGCCTTACTTAAGAACTAGCGCTTTGTTACTTTTTTTAGTTTTAAACGACTCAGAATATAACTCAGTGTAGGCGCATTGAATATCACTCTCGCTCTCACTTGAGTCATCCTCCACCTCACTCACATCGATCTCACCGTCGAGGTGTCCTTGTGAGGCATCATCTTCATCGTTGTGAATATAACTAGGAGTGCTCACTTGACTGGACATGAATGCAGTGAAGTTACGCTCATGCGGTGACTCATCTCCTGAATCCACCGTCTCGACCTCACTGTCATCACTAAGGGTAGCATTAAGGACAGCTTTCCCTTTCTCTCTATTCAGACGATTGGCACACTCAAAGGCTCTATGACCCCTACCATCGCACTCAAAACATCTCTCACTTTCTTTCTTAGGAGGATTTTTGGAGTCTTTTTCATTTTTCTTTTCAAACTTATTTTTCTCAAATTTCTTTTTATCTTTAAAATTGCCATTTTTCTTAAATTTGATAATCCTCTTGAAATTTTTTGCAAAAAGTGCCAAATCATCTAGGTCAAAATCACACTCAGAATCTGACGTGTCAGTCTCTCTCTTTCTAGACGACTCTACCCTTTTTCTAGACGACCCCTCACTCCTTCTCTCTTGGGCTTTAAGTGCAATTCCCTTATCTTTAGATTTAGCAGTTTTAGGGAACATATCAATTTCATAAGTTTGCAAATCTCCTACAAGTTCTTCCAATTTTAGAGTATTTAAATTACCCATAGAATTTAGCACAGTGACTTTAGGGATAAAATTCTTAGGTAAAGAACGAAGAATCTTTTTAACAACCCTAGCATTAGGAATATGTTTATCAAGATTAAATCTAGTATTCACAATGTCAGAAAGTCTAGCATAAAATTCATCAAAGCATTCAGATTCATGCATGGTGATGGTTTCAAATTGAGTTGTCAAATTTTGCAACTTAGATTCTTTCACAGCATTAGTTCCTTCATGGGTGAGTTGTAAAACATCCCATGCCTCTTTTGACGTGGTGCACGTCATTATGCGTTTGAACTCATCAGGTGTGACAGACCCAGAAATAGCACTTAGACCCTTAGAATTAAAAGTTGACCATTTAAATTCTTCATCAGTCCAAGAAGTGTCAGGTTTCAAACTAATCACATTATCAACAATCACGGAGGGAGGAGTCCACCCTCTTTCAACTAAAATCCAGACACGTTCATCAATGGATTTTAAAGCCGACTTCATCCGGGCTTTCCAATAAGCATAATTTGTCCCGTCAAAAATAGGCATTTTATTATATAACTTCTCCATTTGAGCACGCACTTTTTCAAAAATCAATTTTTTCAGAAAATTGATATCTTAGAAAAATTTTGCTGAAAATAGGAATACGCGATAGATTAGCTTAACCTGCTCTGATACCAATTTGAAAACGTATGTGCTTGCGTTCAAATGAGCAAATTATATATTAAACCCTTTTAACCCAAACAAACCCTAAACATGCAACAGTATGTGATTGAATAAGATGATAATCTAAGCAAGAACATTCAAACACAAGCAATTGAGGAAAAATCCCCCAAAGGGGGCAAACCATTTATTTTCATTATAATATTGTAGGTTATACAATTTTGGATTACAATGAAAATACAAGTGACTAAGAATTACCCTCAGGTATCAGATTCTGTAGTCGCGGCTGGAACTATCCCTTTCCAGTAGGGCTGGCGGCTGGAACTATCCCTTTCCAGTAGGGCTGCAATGGAGAAGAGAATGGCTTCTCCACAAGGGTGTGAACAACAAGAATGCGTTCCTGGGTTGCAAAGTGATTCACAGAGGATTGGAAATTTGTGTGAATCAAATACCTAGAGTCTAGATGCTCAATAGGTGAAGACTTAGGGCTTTCTGTACTCTGAAAATCGTGTGCTTAAGTCTTAGAAAACCACTTCCCGTAGTGGGATTAAATAAGAAGTCTCGGGCCTAAAAAATCTGAACACGATCTTAACACGATCTGTTGAAGTTTATCCCAGGCGGACCGGTCCAGGTCAGAGGAGGATCGGTCCGATTCACCGGATCGGTTATTTTATTCTAGGCTGGATCGGTCCGTTGATGATCGGATCGGTTCGGTTCCAGGGTTCCTCGGTTCGCTTGCGGTCCGGGGTATACTGGCCTTCTGACGAGCTAGCGGATCGGTCCGATTAGCCGGATCGGTTCTTTGATTTCAGCGGATCGGTCCGACTGTCAGACTATGATTCCTCTTCTTCTTTTGATATTCGGATCCGTTGAATCTTGAATCTTGAATTTCTTCAACGGTGTAACGGCGTGCGACATAATACATTGATAATGGACAAAAATGTCCTTACAACTATATTGTCCACATAGACTTGGGCGCCAAAATATCACCATCTCGACTCCTAACAAATAATGTCTTATATACTCCCCCTCTCTTAAATCCACGAGGTGCTTGCTTCAAACCATACTGGTCTTTCTTCAAATAGTAGATGTGTTCAAGGTGATTAGGGTCTTTAAACCCTTTTTGTTATTCCACGTAAACCTACACTATAAAATGCCATTCAGAAAGGCATTATTGACATCCATTTAATATAACTTAAAGCATAGATTTGATGTAATGGTGAGTAGTAAATGGACGAAATCGATCCTCACAACAGGAGAAAATGTCTCCTGAAAGTATACACCCTCAATTTGTGTGTAGACCTGAGAGATCAACCTAGCCTTATTTCAGAAAATGGTACCATTCCCATCCATCTTATTCTTGAAGATCCAGTTAGTAACAATCACATTCGTCTCACTAGATCGTGGGGACAAGTTCCCAAACATCATTCTTTCTAAACTAAATCAACTCTTCCTGCATAGCGAATATCTAATGTTCATCTTTGAGTGATTCCTAGTGAGTATTGGGCTCGACATTGAATGTGTAGCACAAAAAGCTAACAACATATTCTAGCTGAGCACGAGTCATGACCTCTAGTGTGGGATCTCCTAGAATGTTGGAAGGGTCGTGAATCTTGTGAACCCAAACATGTATGTCCCCTAAAATAGGAGAGGATCCACCTTAAGTGTGTGAGGGACAATGGGATCATCATATAGGGGTGTGTCATCCTTATAAAAAGTTCTAGGATCAACAATTGTTGATGGTTTGTCATATTGTATGGTGACTTCTATTGACTCCATAACCTTAGAGCTGCTTGGGTTAAAAACTCGGTATGCTCTACTTATCGATGAATATCCTAGAAAAATTCCCTTGTCCATCCATGAGTCAAACGTTCCTAATTTCTCTCTATCCCATACGATATATAATTTTCTCCCAAAGACATGAAAATATGCAAGATTGGGATTCTTTCCCACCAATAATTCATAAGTCGTCTGAAGTGTATGTGGACGAAAATAAACCCTATTCACCGTGTGGCATGCATTAGACACCGCCTCTACCCAAAACCTCCTCGAAACTCTACGACCAATAATCTTATATCTAGACATCTCTTGAATTGTTCGGTTCTTTCTCTCAATAATCCCATTTTGCTAAGGATTTTTCACAGCCAGAAATTTATGTTTAATTATTAGTCTATCACATTAATGATCCACCTTTGTTTCCTTAAACTCATTGACATTTTCACTATGCATTCTATTTATAGTGCACCGTGTTGATTTTGCAGGACATGACACTTGGTCGTAAGAAACTCTACGGCATCAGATTTCTCTCTCGGGAAACCTACTATCGAATAATAATAGAAATTATCTACCATCATGAGGATATACCTCTTACCACCCCGACTCTTAGTGCGAGTAAGACCCATAAGATCCATGTGAATCAACTTAAGCTCGCTTGAAGTGGTAATGGAATTCAACTTTCTATGGGGACTATAGACTTATTTTACCAGCTAAAAGGATCAGAAAATCGCGAACGTTGGCTTCCTATGTGACAAAAATCCACTAATTAGGTCCTTCTTAGGTAGATGCTCCAAATATCTAAAATTAACGTGACCTAAACATTGACGCCACAGATCCATTGGAGTGGTCGTGGCGCTATTATAGACAAATGAGGACTTGGGAACAATCCCATAACAATTATCTTATGTCCTCACCACTTGCAATAGAAGTTTATCGGATTGATCATAAACGTTGCACTCATTCTGGTTAAAGTTTACTGCAAAGTGAGCATTGCACAGTTGACTGATGGTAAGAAGGTTTGCCTTCAAATATTTGAAATATATAATGTTTTCTAGCTTAGGAAACCCAGTAATATCTATAGTACCTCGTCCTACTATGCTAGATTTACTCCTAGCTCCAAAAGTCACCTTAACCTCTTTACGATCCTCAAGGTAGGTAAAAAATAACACGTCATATGTTATGTGGTTGAGTACCCACTATCAAAATACCACTATGAGGTATTATGTGCTTTAAGAGAAACATGAACTACAATGGATTTTACGTCATTCTTAGGCACCTAAGACATGGTAACATTTTGTTTACCCTTGTTACTGGTGGTTCTAGCCAGGATATTAGAAATATCCACAAACGTCAAAGACATCCATTGGAGTTTCTCCATTAGACTGTGACATGTGGTGAATAGAAACTCAACCTGATCTCTAAAACTAGTAAGATCACTACTGTGGGGGTGGCGGACCATATGTGTTGATGTAAAAAATTAGATCACTCTAATAATTCAATCACAGATTAATAAATGAGACAAAGAATTTTAAAGTGATTCAGCCTTATAAGAATGGCCTACGTCCACTATTTTGGTATTGTTGTTTGTATGGGAATTCTAGATTACAAGTTATCTCAAGAAATTCCGGTCTTGGGGTCCCCTTACAATGAGGATTGTACAATGTATTTGTAGCTCTGAGGCTGTAATGTTAAAGGGTACTACATTAAATGTTATACATATGAAAGGGTAATACATTTAATGCCCTCTTTGCGTGTGCGTCTGAATGATAAGCATTTAATGAATCAGTTGAACTGTTGGTTATCCAGCTATTAATGCTTTGTTCGAGATGCAGCTCGGACTGCCTGAGTTGCTCGGACCGCCTAAGCTTCTTGGTATTCAAGAGTTCCTCGGAGCGTATGAGTTCCTCGGAGTAAGCAGTGTTCCTCGGGGAACTAGTCTTCCTCGTTGTAGTCTTGTTCCTCGGAGTGAGTGGGTTCCTCGGAAGTGTTTGTAGTTGCCATGTAGATATCCCCGTGTCTTCATATGATTGGTCCACGTCAGTAGATTAAATTTGGTATCAACAGAAGCCCCCAATGTTTCATAGTTCAAAATTTGAGGAGTATGGAACATTCTTTCTCGGAATATGGTAGTTTTAAATAGTCTTCCTTATTTTTAGGAGCATTTCCCTTGTATTTATTTCTCCTTCCAAATTTTTAGAATCATGCTTTTTTGGACTTTTCTGCGTTCTTCGATTCCCGCGTTACTTTTCATCTTTTTAGCCGCTATTTCCCTCTTTGATTCCAGCGCCAATATTTAATGCCCTTTTAGCCGCCGATAACGTAATCATCCTTTTTTGTAATCATTACTTCACCATTTCCCATGGCAAGGTATTTAAACTTCACAGACGCTCCCATCGTCTTCTACCTTTCCAAATTTTTGTCTTTTGAGTTTTTCATTGTCTTCTACTCTCTTGTGCGTTCATCTCTTTCGTCGCTCGTTGTCAACAGCTTCTGTCTTTTTTCTGTAAGATCTTCTTCCTTCTTCTTCATTTCTTTATTCACCATGGTTTACCTTGTTGAGTCTCTTGAGAAACTTCGTTCTGATTTCTCCATCACCTCTTGGGTTGTCTTGGAAAAACTTTCTGAGCCTTCTGATTATTTCAATTTGGCTGAGGGACATTAGTTCCCCAGCCTCTTTTTTGCTGAATGTGGATTTTCTTTTCCACCCAATTCCTTGTGTTTGGAATTCTGTCAGTACTTCGACGTTGTTCCTGCACGAATAGCCCCCAACACATGGAGAATAGTTAATGGGGTGCATAGATTAAATCAAGTGCATGGAACGCGTATAGGAATCCCAGAAATCATGTTCTGCTATAGATGGGCAGTCAATGAAAATATTTATTATTTAAAACTAGATTTTTAAACAGAGCCTTAGTAGTCAATCTCCCTGATGCCAACAGGGATTATTTTGAACATGGGGTTGTCATAAAAAATTGGAAACACCCTCCATTGACTGGTGATGAGTTTTACCAGGGACCCAGATACCCTCCTTATGGCAATGGGATAGGTTATTTTTATTTCATTTTATTTATTTTAAATTCATGTTTCTTTTGTGTTTGATAAAATGCGCCACTGATAACAATGCTTGTTTATTTGCTGTTGATAACAAAAGAAAGTGCCCAAAAGAAGCAGATGTCAACATAAGGCATTTGAAACTTATCTGGAGTCTTCATCAAAGTGTTGCAGACGAGCACATTAGGTTGGCTTTGTATCTGCTCTAGTAAAAGAGCTACACCACCTCCTTCACTGCTCGTCCTGGGATCAGTGAGGCAGAGCCAGTACCAGCCTCTGCAAGTTCTTCGCCTGAATCTCATATTCCTTTAAGCGAAAGGATGAAGAAGAGAAGAACTCCTGCTCTGTTTGAGAAAACTGCCTCCGGTTCTGGGGGAGGTAAAGAGGATTAGGATAGATGTCCCAAGGGAGGGGACAAAGAAAACTGGTGCAGCTCCTCCAGCTGCTCCTGCTAAAGTCGCCGAGAAGCCTGCAGTGGCTCCGAGAAGCTCCACTGCTCCTGGAGAGGTGATTGTGATATCACCGACTAAGGATTCATCCCTAGTTGAATCCGTAAATGTTCCCCCAAGGAGGCTGAAGAAAAGCTTCTCGGTACATTTGGCTGACACCATTACTCAGCCCCCAGCTGCTGGGACTAGAGTTCCCACTTTTGTTCCCCCGAGCTCTGCCATGAGCTCGGTAAAGTCCTTGACCATTCCCGAGGTCCAAGGTACTGAAGATAATCTTACTCGGGACATGATTACTTCTTTAGATGCTCGTCACCTTGCTTCAGTAAGTCTCTTTACTTTAATCTTTTCATATTTCCGTTGTTACTTCAATTGCTAACTTGCTTTCTTTTTCTGTTCACAGTTGACGAGATGTTTCAACATAATCTCGAAGAAGGATGAAGCGATTAAGGCTTCTTGCTCCTCGTCTAGTGTGGAGGGAGCTATGGAAGAGGCTATCAAGTCTTTGGAAGACTCTCACCAGCAGTATGCCACTGATAAGGCTATCCGGGAGAAAAAGCTTGCCTCCTCCAAGAAAGAAAAAGCTCGCGTTGTTGATGCCTCCAAGGAGTTGTAGAATAGAATAAATGCCTCGGAGAAGGTAAATAAGGAGATTGAAGAAAAGCTCAAAGCTGCTGGAGAGTTGGAAAATAAACTCAAGGTTGTCGAGGAGGATTTGGCCAAACTTCAGGAATTAGGTCGGCAGAAAATAAATTGAAAGCTGCTGAGAACCTACTGTCCGAGAAGCTTTCCTTGGAGAAGACCAAGAGGAAAGCTGCTGTGAAGAAGTCCTTCAGCTTTGGCTGGGACAAGGGGTGCAACAAGGGATGTGCTGCCATGGTATCTCAAGTGGATTATGGCAGTTTAAAGTATTTTAGGGATGGATGGGTTGTTGCCCTTCAGGAAATGAAGGTCGACGAGTCATCCGAACTCTTCTAGAGACATATCCCTGGTCCCCCTCCTACTCCAGAAGAATTAGAAGAGGATGAAGCTACCTCTAAGGATTCTTCAATAGTGATGGGAGATCACCCCCCAGCCATCCAGTCTGCTGTCGAGAAAGTCGTTTCTTCCTCCGAGCAACAGCTGGTGCTCTCCGAACAACCCATAGTTCCCTCCGAGCAACCTTCTTACTCTTCCCAAACTCCTGAGAAGGTTTTGGGAGATAAGGAAAAGGTGTAGTGTTGTTCGGGCTTATCTTTATATTTTTCTTCTTTTGTCAATGTAATCTAGAACTTGTAATTCTGAATTTTATGATCTAATAAAACATGAATTTTCTTGCATACTGTTGTTCATCTTCTATTCATACTCTGCTTGTTCTTCTTATTGATGATTGCATTCCTTTCTCTATTAGTTTCTGGCCAGGATGGATCTCCTATCTTCCCATGATACAAAGTTTCTGCAATAGTGCAATGAGTACTTTAAGGCTGATCACACAGACTTGAGTGTTGCACAAGTTGCCGACATCCTTGGCTAGGATGCTTCAGAATAGGCAGTGGAAGCATATCAGTACCTGAAGTGTCTTCTTGATCGAGCGGTGGCCAATAATGTGGCTTACTACGAAATGATCGAGGATATCCAAGGCACCCTTGAAGACCTTCAGCTTCAATATAAAGAATCCACTGCCTTGTTTCATGAGAGTTATGAGAAAAAGTACATGTTGATCGTTGCTGACAAGGGCTACGAGAAGCTTTTTTCCGGGTATAATGTAAGGGAGAGAACTTTGAAGGGTGAGGTCGAGGAGTGCAGACAGATTGCCAAGCTGCTGGAGCAAGAGAACAACAACTTGCAAAAAGAGCTATCACAGTTGAAGTCTTCAGCCTCTTCTTCAATAACCCTAATCCCAGTGACTGACGAGTGATTTTCATTCTTAGAAGTGTATAATGCCAAGTTGAGGGAAGAATTAGATGCCTTGAAGAGGTCAGGCCCTTCCACATGTTCTCGCGGTCGAGCAAGAGCTCCTCGGGGACAAGGAAGAGCAGCTCGGGTCCTTATCGAGGAATAGAGAACTCAGTCTGTGTTAGAGAACCAAGCTTTCCAATTAATGGCGAAGAACCAGGCTTTGTCTGACATGTCAAAGACGATTAGGGACTTGGAAAAATAGCTCTCTCCGCGGAAGTCTGTCTTGGAGAATAAGGAGATTTTCATCAAGAGTCTCCACGAGCAGCTAGAGAGGCTAACATATCAATTCCATAAACAACCCAAGGAGTTCTGGATGGATGGATACAACGAAGCACTATTCCACTTGGACGATTGTATCCAGAATGCCAACAATGAGGGCTACAAATAAGGCTGGCTGAATGCCTTAAGTGTGCTGAAGCTCGAACAAGGACACTATCTGTGGGACTACCATGATCCCGGGTTGCTCGATTTGACTGTGCCACTTTACAATTTGGACATGTAATGGATCCTAGCTCATGCCATTCCTCGAAGCTTAATTTCAAAATACCTCGGTGACTACAATTTACATTCTCAAATTGAGGTATCTCGTCCCGAGCATATTTTAGATCGACCTTCTGTGATGAACGTCAGGATGCTGAAGGATTTGAACTTCATCAATTCTCCTCAGTCTTTAAATGATCCGCCTGCTGGTGAGGAACTTGCATCAAAAGCTGAGAGGAAAAGACTAGTAGAATAGAAATTTTTGATGTAATAGTTAGCATACATATCAATGTAACTTTCATTTTATCATCAATGTAGTTTATTTCGAATTTAATGAAAAACTTTCATTTCTGTTTGTAAATCTTAATTGCTATTGTCTTGTAAATATCAACACTTTGCATTTATGCATATCTGTTAAAAATAACAATATTGTGATGTTCGTCGACCAATTCAGTAATATTTAAAATGTTCCAAGTTTCAATAATATTGCTCGGTCACTTAATAATAAATTCACAAGTATCAACCAATTAAGGTTGTTAAATTATGCTTGTCGACCAACTACGGTTAGTGAGAGTTTATCCCCGACTAACCATACTTGGTAAATTTTTGTCTTTTTCATAAAATGTGTCCGAACAACCAAGGTCGATAATTTCTCCTCGTTGACCAACTACAGTTAGTGAGTTTTTATCCCCAACCATATTTGGTACAGTTTGGAATATTTCATTTCCTAGCCAAACAGGTTGGCATTTTTAGGAATATTTCTCCTCGTTGACCAACTACAGTTATGTGTTTTTATCCCCGACCAACCATACTTGGTACAGTTTGGAATATTTCGTTTCCTAGCCAAACAGGTTGGCATTTTTAGGAATATTTATCCTCGTCGACCAACTACAGTTAGTGGGTTTTTATCCCCGACCGACCATACTTGGTACAGTTTGGAATATTTCGTTTCCTAGCCAAACAGGTTGGCATTTTTAGGAATATTTCTCCTCGTCGACCAACTACAGTTAGTGGGTTTTTATCCCCGACCAACAATACTTGGTATAGTTTGGAATATTTCGTTTCCTAGCCAAACAGGTTGGCATTTTTAGGAATATATCTCCTCGTCGACCAACTACAGTTAGTGGGTTTTTATCCCCGACCAACCATAGTTGGTACAGTTTGGAATATTTCGTTGAGTAGTCTGCCGAGCTTTGCCGAGTAGTGCGTAGCACTAGTATTCCCCGAAAAAATTTCAATAAAAGGAGAGACTTTGGTAGAATATCTTCATTTTATTCATACTGATGGAACTGTGTTACATATACATCAATGATAATACTTGCGCAGATGCTCTGCGTTCCATGCATTCTTAAACTCCTCACCTTCTAAAGTGGCTATTCGATAAGTTCCTGGTCGAACAAATTCTGTAACTCGGTATGGTCCATGCCAGTTTGCCTCCAATTTTTTATGCTTTTGAATTACTTTCTTTAGCACATAGTCTCCTTATTTTCGGTCGCACTTCTTCACCCTCTTGTTGTAGAACAAAGTTATTCGCTGCTGGTAAGTAACATTTCTAATGGCTTCTTCTTCTCTAACTTCCTCGAGCATGTTTAAATCCAGTCTTCTCATTAACTCGCTGACAGTGGAATTTAAATTCAGTACCCTATGTGTTAGGAGGCCCAACTCGGTAGGTATGACAACTTCACTTCCAAATGCCAGCATGTATGGTGATTCTCCAGTTGCTACTCGGGGAGTAGTTCGGTAAGCCCAAAGTACTGATTGTAGCTCGTTGATCCAGTTTGCTTTTGCATCATCCAATCGTTTCTTCAAACCGTTCAGTAGCGTTCTGTTTGTCACTTCAGTTTGTCCATTACTTTGAGGATGACTTGGTGCTGAATGAACCTTCAAAATGTTTGACTGATGACAATAGGCGGCAAACTCCTCGTTATCAAATTATGTCCCATGGTCTGTGATGAAGGCATGAGGGAGACCATATCGGCAAATGATGTTCTTCCAAACAAATTGGTACACCCTCTCGTACGTCATATCAATGAGTGTCTCAGCTTCCACCCACTTAGTAAAATAATCCACTGCGACGATGAGGTACTTGAACCTTCCTCGGGTCGTTGGCAGTGGTCCAACCAAATCAATTCCCCACATGGCAAATGGCCAAGGGGAAGTTATGGGTGTCAATAATTCTTGTGGAGTTCTTCGGATGGAGGAAAAGCGCTGGCATTTGTCACACTTCTTGGCATAGGCAATACAATCATCCCTCATCGTCGGCCAGTAGTATCCCTGTGTCATCATCCTTTGCAAAAGCGTCCGACCTGCTATATGTGCTCCGCAAGACCCTTCATGGATTGCTTTAATTAATTCTTTTACCTCGGTGGGATGTACGCATCTCTGCAAACCTGCCATAATTCCTCGTCTATATAAAACACCAATAGTTAATACATACCGAGCAGCTTTAAACTTCAATTTCTTAGCTGCGAGCTTGTCAATTGGCAATTCTCCCTCCTCGATATACGCCCTGATGGGATCCATCCAAGATGGACCTAAATCAAGGGTGATAAAGTTCATCATCAGATCTTCATCTATACTCCGACCATCTAACACTTCAATTGGGATTATTCGTCGTAGCTCGGTGCGAGTTGCTGATGCTAGTCGAGATAGGGCGTCTGCTCTCGCATTCTCCATTCTTGGTATTCTGACCAGCTGAATAGCGGAAAATTCTGACACCATCTCCTTTGCCTTTGCATAATATCTGATCATTAATTCTCCTCTAACTACATATACTCCCATCATTTGGTTTACAATCAGTTGAGAGTCACTAAAGATCATAACTTGTTGCGCCTCCATAACTTTTGCCAAATTAAGCCCTGCATCATGGCCTCATATTTAGCCTCATTGTTTGAAGCTTTGAATTGGAAACGCAAGGCGTATTCCATATCAACCTCGTTCGGAGTGCTCAAAACTATACCCGCACCACATCCTGCATTGCAAGATGAGCCATCTACATATAGCCTCCATATAGGTAACTCGTCTTCAAATTTCGAATCAGTTAGAGTTCCTCGGTGAAATATTTGTTGCTTCCTTGCCTCCTCGGGTTTTTCTTGCTCTTCGTCGATCATTTCTCCTTGCCCTTTTACCAACCGAAGTTGGTCTGAGCCTGAAGTCAATGATCTTGTAACATCCACTAGCCCTTTTACCAACCGGAGTTGGTCTGGGCTAGTGTTTGTTGATCCTGTAACATCCACAGGTTGATCAGCGAGCAACTCTTATTTCTCGTCCGGAGTCCTCACAACTATCTCTGCATCACATCCTATAACATCCACATGCCTTTTTACCAATCGGAATTGGTCTGAGCTTGTGTTTGTTGATCCTGTAACATCCACAGGTTGATCAGCGAGCAACTTTTGCTCCTCGGGGGTATCAGGATAGGTGAACTCCGCTATAAAATCTGCTACAGCCTGCCCTTTTAATGATAATCTGGGTTCATAAATTATATCATATTCAACGAGTTCCTGATTTTTCTAGCTTATGCAGGGCTTGCCTCAGTGGCATATCGGTATATACTACTATGGTATGAGCCTGGAAGTATGGCCTCATTCTCCTACTCGCCTCAATCAGTGCCAGTGCAAATTTCTCCAGCCTTGGATATCTGATCTCTACTCCTCGGAAGGCCTTACTTGTGTAGTAAATTGGTTTTTGCACTCCATTCTCCACTCTGATCAACGCCGAGCTAACTGCATTCTCGGACACTGCAAGGTACAAATACAATTTTTCTACCATCACTGGCCTGGACAACAGTGGAGGTGCTCCCAAGTATTTCTTCAAGTCTTGAAAATCCTTCTCACATTCATCATTCCACTCAAAAGTTTTCCTTAGTGTCTTAAAGAATGGGAGACATCTATCAGTTGCTCGCGACATAAATCTATTGAGTTACTCTTCCTTCTTCGTCGTTGGAGATCGCATCCCTAATAGAGCTTTGATCTTTTCAAGATTTGCTTCAATGCCTCGTTGATTGACAATGTACCCGAGGAACATGCCTTCTCGTACTCTAAATATGCACTCCATCGGGTTCAGCTTCATTTGATATTTATCTAGTTGATCAAAAGTCTGACTTAAGTCAACTAGATGATCGGCATCTTTCTTTCTTTTTGTCAGCATGCCGTCAACATAGACTTCCATATTGTCACTCATTTGTTCAGCAAAGACCTTGTTCATCAGCCTCTGATATGTCGCACCAGCATTTTTCAAACCAAAAGGCATAACATTATAACAATAAGTTCCCCTAGGGGTAATGAAAGAAGTACTTTCCCGGTCTTCAGGTTTCATTTTAATCTGATTGTAACCAAAGTAAGCATCCATGAAGCTCAGCAAATCATGTCCCAAGGTAGCATCCACTAGTTGATCAATTCGAGGCAGTGGAAAGTGATCCTTTGGGCATAATTTATTGAGGTCGGTGAAGTCTACACACATCCTCCACTTGTTATTCTTCTTTTTTACCATCACCACATTTGCTAACCAGTCTAGATATTTAACATCTTCAATGAAACAAGCTTTCTGGAGCTTTTCGACTTCCTCCTGTATAGCTTGATTCTTCTCGAGACTGAATACTCTTCTTCTCTGATTCACAGGTTTGATTTACTTATTCACATTGAGCTCGTGAGATAAGAAGTTTGGGTCTATCCCGGGCATATCTTCATGACTCCACGCAAAAGTTTGTATCCTTCTTCTAAGGAAAGTTATTAATTCTTATTTTAATGAGGCTTCCAACGATGAACCTATTTGAGTAGTTCGCTCAGGGTGCTCGTCGTCCAGAATGATGTTTTCACTAGCTTCCACCACTTGGCCCTTCACGAGTTGCGACTCATCTCGAGGATCCAATGTTTCAATTTCTGCACCTTCATCCACTTGATAGGTAGTGGTCTTTTTCTTTGATTCTTCCAGTTCTTCTTGCTCGGCGGATGAATAATATCATTCCCGAGCTACTTTCTGATCACCTTCCACAACTCCTACTCCAAAGGTTGTTGGAAATTTTAGGCATTGATGCACTGTAGACGGTACATCCTCGAACTTCTTCAATCCTACTCTTCCCATGATGATATTGTACGATGATTGGACATTATTATCCATCACGAAGAAACATATTCTTTCTGTTCGACAAGCAGGCCACATACCAATGAATATATCCAACTTGATCATCCCAAGTGGAAATACTTTCTCGCCGGCAAAACCGATGAGGGGTCTGTGGTAAGGCTCCAGTTGAGATAGCTTTAGATTTAAACTATCGAAACACGAGTAGAACATGATGTCTGCCGAGCTACCATTGTCGACCAGCACTCTTGAAATCATAACCTCCTTCATCCTCATTTTGATCACCAGCGGGTCATCATGAGGATATAGAACACCTGCAAGGTCGTTCTTTGAGAACCCAATGACCAACTTCTCTTTGTTCACCTTTCTCGGGCGATCCTCCTCAGCTAAATTTATTCGCTGAATGTACGAGCAAGCTTGAGCCTCACCGAGATAAGATTTTCTTTCTGCAATAAGGTCTCCTCCTCCTGCATCTCCCCCTGTAATAACATTACAATCAAATGACCCAAAGCGTATCGAAAATACCTCTCGTTCTGGCTTCCTTGGTTTCTTGGGAAGATCGGGGTCATCCTCTGGATCAACTTCATGGTTTCTCTTCTTGTTCTCCTCTGCTCGATGAGGAGATCCAGATCTCTCTCTAGTTCGGTCGTTATTTCTTCTTTCGCCTCCCCGATCAACATACTTCACTAGCTTTCCTCGTCGGATGAGTGTTCAGTCTCATTCTGAAGATCTATGCAATTTTTAGTCATATGGCCCTGATCCTTGTGGAAATCGCAATATTTTTCCCTATTCCTCATGTCAGGGTCTGCCTTCATTTTCTTTGGCCAGTTTAACTCTTCAGTGTTCTTAATTTCTTCCAGGACGTGGTTGATATTTACCTTCAAAGGTGTGTAATTATCAAATTTCCTCAAGACCTCCCATGACGACCTATTTTTGGATTGTTTGTCACCACCATTGTTCTTATGTTCTTTCTTCTTAGCTTTATCACCTTCCACCTTGGTTTCTTTGGCATCCATATTCTTCTTTGTAGACATAGCCTCCTCGGTATTCATAATCTTGGACGCTTTTCCCATCAGTTCCGACATGGTTCGAGGTGGATCTTTGGCCAAAGTATAGTGTAACTTATTTGGCAGCAGTCCACTCATCAAAGCGGTAATCGCTGTCTTCTCCTCATAATCAATGACTTCGAGTTTCTCGTTATTAAAACGAGTTATATAATCTCTGATACTCTCCCCAGCTTTTTGTCTAACACTTAACAAATGTGCTACTCGCTTAACTGGCTTTGCTCCAAAGCAGAAATTCCCAATGAATAACTCGGCCAGTTGAAGAAAAGTTGAAATCTTACCCCGAGGAAGATTATTATACCATATCTGAGCAGATTCGGTAAGAGTTCCCGAGAATGCCCTGCATCTCATCTCGTCTGGGACAGCATAGATGTCAATAGCAGCTTGATATTGTTCTATATGAAGACAGGGTTAGTCTTCCCATCATACTTGGGAGTCAAAAAAGGTGCTTTAAACTTTGATGGTGTTGGAAAATCAACAATGTCCTGGACAAAAGGTGTTCCGCGAACAAAGGTTCATTGTAGAGGGTTCTTGGCCTTAGCTATTTCCCCAAATCTATCCTCTAGCCTCTAAATAGATCCTTTCCATGCATCATTTCCTTCCTCGGGCCTATTGGTTCGAGCAACTGATCGCGTTGAAGTGGCTTCCTGGGATTTATCTCGACGAGCAGCTGGTCGGTCATAAGATCCATCTTGACGAGCAGTTGGTCGCGAATGGGTACATCCTTTCCTTAAATCTGATGGTCGTCGAAAGCTCCTCGATGCTGCATTAAGAGGACTTTTGTTCCTCCTAGGGCCTAAACGGTTGAAAGGAGAAGCCCTACTTAACCTTTTCAATGCGCTGGTTCTTTCTGGGGAGAGGGTGACATGTTGTTCAGTATCTGTGGCTCGTACTGACAAAGTTCGTCCTATTTGATAAGAAAAATCGTTAGATTCATCATTGGGATATGAATCAGTATGCCTAGTATGCGAAGAAGGCGTACGGATATTTATTTGAATGCTTCGTGGTCCGGAATGGGCTGATGCACCGCCATGGAGGGTTTGGATATGTTGTCGCATTGTTTCTTGCATGACGGTCTGGCCCTGAGCCAGATTTTCCATTATTCCAGTCAGATCTGGAATAATTAGTGGAGCAAATGTATTTGGAGGGGTTCCAGAATTTCGATTGCTAGATTCAGGAATATCAGCCATTGGTAATGTATTATTTTTTATGAGAAAACGATTTTACCAGTCGTTTCCCACAGACGGCACCAATCTGTTGATGTAAAAAAATTAGATCACTCTAATAATTCAATCACAGATAAATAAATGAGACAAAGAATTTTAAAGTGGTTCAGCCTTATAAGAATAGCCTACGTCCACTATTTCGGTATTGCTGTTTGTATGGGAATTCTCGATTACAAGTTATCTTAAGAAATTCCGGTCTTGGGGTTCCCTTACAATGAGGATTGTACAATTTATTTATAGCCCTAAGGCTGTAATGTGAAAGGGTACTACATTAAATGTTATACATATGAAAGGGTAATACATTTAATGCCCTCTTTGCGTGTGCGTCTGAATGATAAGAATTTAATGAATCAGTTGAACTGTTGGTTATCCATCTTTTAATGCTTTGTTCAAGATGCAGCTCGGACCGCCTGAGTTGTCTCGGACCACCTAAGCTTCTTGGTATTCAAGAGTTCCTCGGAGAGGTTTGTTCCTCGGAGCCTATGAGTTCCTCGGAGTAAGCAGTGTTCCTCGGGGAACTAGTCTTCCTCATTGTAGTCTTGTTCCTCGGAGTGAGTGGGTTCCTCGGAAGTGTTTGTAGTTGCCATGTAGATAGCCACGTGTCTTCATAGGATTGGTCCACGTCAGTAGATTAAATTTGGTATCAACAATATGTATGTCGTTTCGAACCCAAACAATAGTAAAAATCTCTAAGGTGGCCTTTTCTCTTATAATAAGTACAAAAGTACACGATCTTAAGACGACCTTGGTTTTTGCTTTTCTTAGACGAACTCTTCTTTGGTGTTTTAGTTTCTGGCCATAGGGATTCGTTGTATACTCAGGAATTGGTTCTGGTGTGATATGAGATGTGGAAGCACCATCAAAACCTATTTCCTTCCTTTCACCAATCCCTAAAGCGGGGTCGAGGGGCATCTTTTCGATCTTTCCACATCTGTCCTCAATCTTTACCTTGACCTCTTGGGATCTCTCAATATCATGAGTGAGTCGGGATACAAGGGATCCAAGTTTATTCCGAGCCACCACGGATGAAAGGAGGTCACTTGTTAGACTAGCCACTTATTTGGTCAAGTCCCTTTTCGCTTTCCTTAAAAATCTCTCTCTATCTCTCTACATATATTTTATCTCTCTCTCTCTCTCTCTCTCTCTCTCTCTCTCTCTCTCTCTTAAGGACATGTTAATGTATGACTCTCTCTCTCTCTCTCTCGTCTCTCCTAAATCTTTTTCTAACGAGATGATCCTAATAGCTAACCCTTTTTTACGCCTTTTAGTTTTAAAAGAATCAACATATAATTTGGCGTAAGCTAATTATAGGTCACTCTCGCTCTCACTTGCAGCATCCTCCCCCTCACTCACTTCGCTTTCACTATCGAGGTATACTTATGATGTAGTTTCCTCATCATTGGGAGGCTCACTGTGAGTACTCACATGACTATCCGTGAATGCGGTGAAGTTACATTCATGCGGTTATTTGTCTCCATAATCCATCGACTCGACCTCACTGTCGTCACTACGAGAGCCATTTAAAGTAGCTTTGCCTTTGACTTGATGTTTCAATCTAGTCGCACACTCAAAGGCTCTACGGCATCTACCATCACACTCGTAGCATCTCTCTTTGTTTCTTTTATGAGTGTCCTTTTTATCTTTTTCAAACTTCTTTCCAAATTTGTTTTTCTTAAAATTCTTTTTGCTTTTGAAATTGCCATTACTTTTCAATTTAAGAAAATTTCTTCAATTTTTTTGCAAATAGTGCCAAATCTTTTAAATGAAAATAAAATTCAGAATCTGACTTTTCTTTCTCTCTCCTTTTAGACGACTCTACTCTTTTTCTAGATGACTCCTCACCTGTTCTAGGTTAGGCTTTAGGTGTTATCTCTTTCTCTTTAGGTTTAACAGATTTAGGAAACATATAAATTCCATAGGCCTGGAGGTCTCCTACAAGTTGTTTTAACCTAATAGAGTCTAATATCCTAAAGAGTTAAGCACAGTGACTTTCGGGATAAAACGGGAAGGCAATGATCTTAAAATCTTTTTAACTACTCTAGTATGAGGTATTTGTTTCGCCAATATTAAACCACGAATTAATAATATCTGGAAAGCATGCATAAAACTAATGAAAACATTCAAAATCAAGCATGGGATTTGTAATTTTGATGTTATAACTGCATTAGTTCCTTCATTAGTAAGTTGTAAAATATCCCATGCCTCTTTAAACGTGTTACACATCATAATTCAACGAAACTCGTCTGGAGTGATGACTCCAGATATAGCTCTTAAACCGCACGAATTAAAATTACTCCCCTTAAACTCTTTTTCAGTCCAAAAAGTCATAGGTTTGGGTAATATTTCATTACCAGGAATATGAGTGGGTGTAGTCCACCCTATTTCACAACTGATCCATACTCTTTGATCAATGGCATTATGAGAAGATTAACGCGAGCTTTCCAATAAGCATAGTTTTACCCGTCAAAAACTGGCATCCGATTATTCAAGTTTTTCATTGAACTTAATCTTTTTCAAAAATCAATTTTTTTAGAAAATTCATATCCAGAAATTTTTTGCGAAAAAAATTAGACGGTAGGATTGTGTAATTGGATCTAATACCAATTTGAGAGTGTGCTTTTGTTCAATTGTCAAACTTATTTAATTTAATTCCAATTTTATTTCAAGTTTTAATCAAACCCTAAAATATGCATATAAGTGTGGTTGATATCAATAAATGTAACTAGCATTTAAACCAAACAATCATAAGATTGATTTTAGGAAAAATCCCCAGCTGGGGAAAAACCTTTTTACTTCTCTATATAATGTAAACCTCCAACTTACAATAACATAAAATAAATACAACGTTTGTGACGCTGAATACTCGCAAGTGTCAGTTCGCAGTCTTCTGCAAGAGATCCCGTAAGAACTCCAATGGTTAGCAATGGAGAAAGCCTTCTTCTCCACAAGTTTCACTCCAGAATGAGTAATATGCGTAAAAGGGTTTATAAATGGTTCACATAAATGATTTGGGACGTTTGGTGAATCAAAAACGGTTTTAAAGCCTAAACGATGACGTCTTAAAGTGTATCAAATATGCAGAAGCAGAGTACTAATAGACTTACAAAACCTAACTTTATAGAAGATATTTATAAAAATTAAGGTAGCACATGTCGTTAGAACTCATTCAAATGAATTCTTAATGTCATTTGAACGACATTAGATGTTGCTACTAGCGACCTTTAAAACACAAAATAGTATGTGGTCATTTGAAGCATCAAAGAAACGATATTGCATGACATTAAAAGCAGTCATTTGAATGACTTAAGCCTGTCGTTCGAACGACATTTATTTGTCGTTTGAACGACTAAAGAGAAAAAAATTATTTTTTTAAGTCCACCTACAGGTCTTCCAAAAATAATTTTGACTTATAACAATGCCTCTTTTTTATAAAAACATTTTATAAAAAATATCCCAAACAAATACATGAATGTAAATATCAAATAAAAATTTTAAAAATAAAAAATAGTTTGTAAAAGCCTTTGAGTATTTCTTTACATGAGCGCATTTGATCCATATTTTCTATATTTGTCGTAAAACTTCGAATTTATTTTGATTATTCTTTTCCTTGTCTATTTCGGATAAATAAAAAGGGGGAGAACGAATTATGATTTAATAGGGAGGTTTATCTTTTGGGGGAGATTTGATTATGATGATTTGATTTATTTATATCATTTCAAACTCAATACGCCACAAAGGTATTTCATATGTTCATTGTGTGTAGGACATTGACATTGATGATATTTGGAATGCACACAAAAAGAAGAGCAAAGAGAGCAAAATTGATTTCAATATTTCAAGTTAAAGATTTTTGAAGAAAGTTTAAGACTTGCATATTTAGTACCTTTTCACTTTTAGGTTCATGGGAGGGTGTTAGATTTGTATAGGACATTTGATTTTATAATTTGGATTGTTTTTATTTTGTTCCGGCATAGACATATGAGGAGATTTGTAAGGACATATTTTACATAGTATGTGTTACATTTGAGTATGCCATATACTATTACACCCGTCGAAGCAAGATCAAGTTCATATATGTATGAATACGAATCCGAATATCAAAGTTCTTCAACATCAAGCCTCTGTGAGATCAATTTTGGTAAGGTTGTGTTTAAGTTCCTTAATGTTTCATTTAAAGTGTTAGGATATTTTCCTAAATTTTTTTTTTATCAACCTAAGGCATTTTATTGAGTCAAAACTTAATTTTTCAACACCTGTAGGCGGACTTTTTGAGAAAAATGCTTTGACGTTTATGTCGTTCAAACTACATTTGATGTCATTCAAATGAAATTGCAAAGTCAGACAAATGACTTCATCTGACAACATTAGATTGCGTTTGAAGTGTCGTTTGATAGGTCATTTCTTTAACGCATCGAACGAAGGCTTACTGTTTTGGTTTTTTAACTGTCGTTTGTAAGGTCATTTGAAGTGTCTGCAAACGACATGCTATATTCGTTCAAATGACATGGAAAGTCTCTTAAACGACCCCTCCAACTCAATTTTTTATAAATGCATTATTTAAGAATCCTATTTTCTCTTGGAGAAGTGAGTTTTTTTATACACGAAAACTTCAATCTGCATAATTTTTTGTCTTCTCATTTAGGGTTTAAACACTCTGTTTTTTATTCACAAATCATCCTAATTACTTTAGGGAATCATTTTTTATACCAAGATACAACTTTGTTGAAGTTTCTCTTGCAAGGAAGATTTATCTTCTACTGATTTAATATCTCTTAAGGGAGGTGCTGGCTGATAACTGTGGTCATTTAGGGATACTTGAGGGTATGCCTTGCTAAAGTCAGAGCTAGTTTTCTTGTGGATTTGCTGCGGTAGATTCATTGTTGGTTCTAAGTTGCGACCTATGTGAGTGTTCTACGGAATATTCATTGCAAATTTCATTGCGTATGTAAGTTACGGTTTACTTTTCATAGTGAAATAAAAGGTTTTATCCGAAAGGTGTTATTTCCTAAAATTCGTTTTTTCGGCAATTTTGTGATGGCATGATTTATGCCACATAGATGCATGTGCTAGGGTTTTAAATAAAATTGGATTTAATTAATTTGGATAAAAAATTGAATCTAATTAAATAAGTTTATGAAATTTGAAATTTGCGAAACAAAGAGTAATCAATATCACGCTACGCATTTTACAAATGCATTTGTGATGAGAGTTGACTTGCAATTTCAATTCTAGTTTGGGAGATTTCAAATGAGTAAATTAATTAATTAGAATTTGTGGTGTAGTCTCATTCATTGATTGTTCTCACATTTTTTACCTCATTTTATCTCTTATTTTAGTGTTTGATTTGGTTCATACTTTTTTTAGTCACATAGTTATTTAGTTTCACTATCCCATGAAAATTGTTTAAATTAAAAAAAAAATAGAAATGAAAATATTTAAAAATGAATTGCATCTATCTTCTCATTTTAGCATGTGGACACTCTTTAAAGGTGGATTGCTACCCGTACCTACCACAACACAAGTTATTTGACATTTTTGTCGATATTTCAAGGTATTTTGATTAGCTTGTCTTTGAAGAAGATGACAACAACAATCATGTATAAAATGCAAGTTTACAAGTATGCTTGAATAGTGAAAATCACATTAAAGTGTATACATGGATATTTGAACTTAAAGGTTAAGTTTAAGAAGAAATGTTAAATAAAGTTATTTTCAAAGATGAAAGAACGAGTTAAAGGTAAACAAAAATGGATATTTTTATAAAGTGTAAAACTTGGAAACTAAGTGTTAGGACTAGTCTCTTCCTGGTTATTTGGACTCATCGGCCAATAAAAAAGAAATAGAGGAAAAAAGGCTTAAAGAGAATAAGAAAGAAAGAAAGGACAATGTGTTACAAAGATGTAATAAGTAAAAGATACTCGGAGGTAACCGTGAAATTTAAGGAGGGCCATGATCCCTGGGTGCGACTTAACACTTAGACTCAAGACCACTGATCAATATCATATTGCAGCATGGTGGCACTCAGTGAAAGTCCATATAACACTCATGGATTAGTACCCCAATTATCAAGTTAAGAGATTATTTTGATCACGGAGATCATTAATGTAAAGGAAAGTTTAAGAAGTAACTTTATGATGTGAAAATACATTAATGGTTAAATTAAGGGATACATGTAGTATTCAAGTAATCATTAAGTGTTAGTGGGCTCATCTCCCATGTTTCATAGTCAAAATGTCAATTACATGGTTACGATACAACTTTCATGGGCAAACTTAATCAAATGAAGGATAATTTTATAATTGTTAAAATATACATTATATATATACATATCTCTATGTACAACATACACTCTGCTAGTGTTTCTCGTGCTGGGCACATACTTATACCCCGTCATTTTCCACACCCCCCCCCCCTCGGTACTTCATCTAGAGGAAATGAAAAGGATGACAGAAAAGGAAAGGATAGTTATCCACATAATTAAAGCTCTGTCACACTTCATTTTTATTGTGTAATCTAATTTTGAACAACCACTTGACTTTGACGTGATTACTTTAAAACTGGGAGTGCAATAATTCAGGATTTTATGAATTCCACTTTATTTATTATTTATTCCATTAAAATTGCAAAAACTCTTTTATTTCAAGTGTTCTTGTGAATTTCAAAAGTTGGACATCATTTCATTAATTAAATTAAATAAATCTACAACACAAATGAATAAAGCGAATGTTTATTTCAAAAAAGCATTTTCTTAAATGAAATCAAAGAAAAAAAAAGTTTTTCGTGTCGACACCAAAAATTGGAGCGTCACAACTGGCAATGAGAGCATAGGTTATGTGAGTGTCAGAGTGTGCGCTTGCACTTAGCTTTCATATAAAGATAAATCATTATATTTAGTCTACGCTAAGGTATTAGTTCATTTTAGAGACGCTGAGGGTTTGAGTTTGAAAGATAATCCACAAAGTGATTTTGGATTTTAAAATTGTTTATGTACACTATTGAGGCATCAAGATGATGGGGTTTCTCACGTTAAACAATAACATGGACTTATAGCGTATCAAGTAACGGGGATAATAAATCTTGACTTATTTGGATAGTGTTCAGGTGCTTTGTGCATGATGGTATTGTTTTGCATATATTATCTACTATAATTATGTTAAGACTAAAAATGGTTAATAGTGATTACCTAAAGGGGATGGGTTATTAGAATTAATAGTTGTCTTACTATCGTATTCAGGTGGTGAGAATGTGAAAGTTCAATAAACCTCATCCTCTATCCTACAAGCCCAAACCATTGAGGATCCCAAAAAAATAATAATTGAATATTGACCTATTCATAGCTCAAGTCTGTGACACCTTGCCTATTAAAATAATGGGTGTCCAACCTTCTCCCAAAATAATAAGACAGTCTCATATGGCTCATTCTTAATACCACTATCGAAATTCAATTAATTACTAACCACCTATTAGTTTAACAAGAAGTGTCAAATTTTTATCTTTAAATACTACATAAAAATAAACCATTCACCATAATATGATTCATAATAACAGTATAAATAGACCACACTTTACAAAACTATGGATGCCAAAGTAATTAAAATTAATTACCAAATAAACCATTAGATAATAATAATACAAAACAATCATCCAACTAAACTAAATAAAACATAAAGTAAATAAGTCTAATAAAAGGGGAGACATGCCCAACCAACAACTGGAATAAAACTTAATCTAAGATAGCAATAATAGAATCGGTTACTCTAAATCCAGCAGTCCTCCACATCAGCTGCAGCTATGTGATCCCTGGAAGAAGCATCATCCATGGCGTTCCTGTGGCTGGACACCTAAAAATTTTTGAAAATATTTGATGCGGGTTAGAGTCCAAAACCTTTGAAAAATATTTAGCAAGTGAATAAATTCCAATAATAAAATATAAAGCAATTTTTCATATTTAAATTAGTAGCGCACTCTCATGAGATAATCCTTGCCCCTCATCTACTGTACAAACCTAACATATACTCTTAATCCTCCTACTTATCCTACCCCGCCTAACTAGTATCAACATATATCTTAGCCCCGTAAGCTAACCTTCTACCCAAAGTATGATACATTTGAATATTCAATGTTTAAATTCTTATTTAGTAATCTCACACGTTACATCATTTCAAATCCCGTTGTTAATTGATGCATATAACTTGGCTTTTATTATTAATTTAATATTCACACATTAATAATAATTTCCCATATATAATTCTCACACACACACACACACACACACACACATATATATATATATATATATACACTAGGGTGTACCCGTGCCGATGGCACGATTGTAAAAACGTTCTTAATATTTCCTAATAGTGATTACAACCAAGCACGATTAGAAAAATGTTCTGGACCCTTAATTTGTGGACCCTTAAATATATCAAATATATAAGCGCCAAACAGATAAAATACAATAGTTAACATATTGAGATTGTATTAGCCTGCTTCAATCGTTAGTAACTATGAAGACCCATTAATTTGGGCAAGATAAGAAAAATTATTATAGCTCCTAATATTTATTTGGAGCTTAACCATTAGTCTAAATGGATTAATATGCCAACTTATATTCGATTCAAAATAATTCATTACCTTAATGGGTAACGACGGATGAACACGAAACTACACGACACATTAAGTGTGTCCGTGTCGATGGCACGGTAAAAATAAAATTGTGGATGAAAATAAAAGCATGAAAATATTGAAATTTAAAAGCCTCAAAACAAAACAACAACACAAATGTGATTTATCTTGGTGCATGTCTATTGAATCTTCATTATTTACATATTCATTGAATTTCGAAAGGAAAAATTGAATAACGTAACATTATTTTGAAATTCAAATTAAGAATTTTCAAAATAAAATGCAAAAATATATATTAAGGATTAAATATACCCAGTGTTCTAAAAAGCTCGCCTAGGCTTGAAACTTGGGAGAAACGCTCCGCCTTACGCCTTTTATGCCTTATTCTTAATAAAATGCTTAAGGCGCACTTTTTTTTTTAAAACAAATGATGTCCCAAACCTGTCTGCCTCTTGTCTAAAAAAACGCACATTTTTTCGTAGTACTTAAAAAAACAGTGTTTTAGTTTTCATATATTCAGACATATTTTAAGGTATGTACTATTTTAGTATTTTTAATAGCCTAAACACCTTTTCACGTATTTTTACGCCCAACGCTCGCCTAGGCTTCTAAGGCTTAAAACTTGACCTCGACACCTCAGTCACGCCCCGCGTTTTTTAGAACCTTGAATATAGCATTACTAATATACAATGATGTGAACTATATCTAACCCATTTGTACAAAGCCATTCCCATGTGAATGACGTGGCACTGAACATACAATACGATCAACCTTAATATACAATGATGTACTCTAATAAACCCTAGAGTTGTATATCACCCAACATGTGTAATTATGTTCTTCATTTTTGTCATTTGCATAACCGGGATAAAAAAATAATGAATTAAAAATTGTAGGAATATAGTCAAGCATTTAATATGCAATGATAGTGATATAAAATGGTAGACAATAAAATGAAAGTAAGTAAAACTGAAATCTAAATAAATAAAATACCGTTTGTAATTGTTAAAAATATCTCTAGGTGTAAATAATCAAATTATATTTAGTAAAATTATCTTAATAGAATCATGTTAAAAATAATATAGTTTTTTTAAGAATAAGTTATTTAAATAATTAACAATAATCTCTTTTCAAAGTTCTTTATAAGATATTGTTAGACAAAAGTATTTGTAAAAATCAAATTTTTATTTAAAAAAACCTGTAATTAAAAAAAATTATCATTTAAAGCTAATTAAATATATGTCAAACTTTTATATTGAGTCTTGTGCCCCATGTGCCCACCTTCACCTACTTACCTCGGGCCTTGTGCCCCATTGATTCTCTTTATCTTTCATGATTAGTATTCATTTTGGTCTTACATATATTCAAAGTTAGTCCCACCAACTCTCTTACAATACTCAATCTTCATTATTTACATATTCATTGAATTTCGAAAGGAAAAATTGAATAACGTAACATTATTTTGAAATTCAAATTAAGAATTTTCAAAATAAAATGCAAAAATATATATTAAGGATTAAATATACCTAGTGTTCTAAAAAGCTCGCCTAGGCTTGAAACTTGGGAGAAACGCTCCGCCTTACGCCTTTTATGCCTTATTCTTAATAAAATGCTTAAGGCGCACTTTTTTTTAAAACAAATGATGTCCCAAACCTGTCTGCCTCTTGTCTAAAAAAACGTACATTTTTTCGTAGTACTTAAAAAAACAGTGTTTTAGTTTTCATATATTCAGACATATTTTAAGGTATGTACTATTTTAGTATTTTTAATAGCCTAAACACCTTTTCACGTATTTTTACGCCCAACGCTCGCCTAGGCTTCTAAGGCTTAAAACTTGACCTCGACACCTCAGTCACGCCCCGCGTTTTTTAGAACCTTGAATATAACATTACTAATATACAATGATGTGAACTATATCTAACCCATTTGTACAAAGCCATTCCCATGTGAATGACGTGGCACTGAACATACAATACGATCAACCTTAATATACAATGATGTACTCTAATAAACCCTAGAGTTGTATATCACTCAACATGTGTAATTATGTTCTTCATTTTTGTCATTTGCATAACCAGGATAAAAAAATAATGAATTAAAAATTGTAGGAATATAGTCAAGCATTTAATATGCAATGATAGTGATATAAAATGGTAGACAATAAAATGAAAGTAAGTAAAACTGAAATCTAAATAAATAAAACACCGTTTGTAATTGTTGAAAATCTCTAGGTGTAAATAATCAAATTATATTTAGTAAAATTATCTTAATAGAATCATGTTAAAAATAATATAGTTTTTTTAAGAATAAGTTATTTAAATAATTAACAATAATCTCTTTTCAAAATTCTTTATAAGATATTGTTAGACAAAAGTATTTGTAAAAATCAAATTTTTATTTAAAAAAACCTGTAATTAAAAAAAATTATCATTTAAAGCTAATTAAATATATGTCAAACTTTTATATTGAGTCTTGTGCCCCATGTTCCCACCTTCTCCTACTCACCTCGGGCCTTGTGCCCCATTGATTCTCTTTATCTTTCATGATTAGTATTCATTTTGGTCTTACATATATTCAAAGTTAGTCCCACCAACTCTCTTACAATACTCAAGACACATTAATAGAAGTACTGCCTAAAAACCAACGACCTTGCCTATTATTTAAAAAGCAAGCTATAATGAGACCTCTATATCCAGAGGTCCGGTGAAACTAACAGATATGTCAAGACAAAAACGTACAACAAATGTTTTCACTCTCTGATATCAGTATCTGTCAAAACTCTTATAAAAAATCATCAAATAACATTAAAAAAATATTTAGATGGGGATCTAAAAATAAATTGTGGATAGGCATTTATCAGCGGAATATATGAACAAATTATATAAGTAAATGAACAGTAACTTAAAAAAACTCAAACATTTAGCGACTGTAAATTGAGAAAGAAAAGGACAGAAGATGTAATGCATTCTTTATTTGTTTTAGAACATCATGCTCTTTTTAAAACACCGAAGCTTCTGCTTCGTGGGGTAGAAAAAGCCACAACACCCCGTCACCTGTACAGTTGGCGCAGTCCAACATCCTTCGAATGTATAAATTTCTAGCCTTGCTTAGGGCACTAATGGGTGCCTTCATGTACTGCATCATTTTGCTTCATGTACAAATTTCTAAAAAATATTATAAAAAATGTAAGTCCCCTGTAACTAAAAAAAATTAACTAAGGGATCTAAAAACTAAAAAAATAGAGAAAAAAAATAAACATGTGAGATATAGAGAAACATATTTTACATTTCCAAGTAGGAGACGTTCTTGATGATTCTCAATTCCAAAGGAGTGCAAAGCTGAAAATGCAAATGAAGGGGAACCGTGTTACACACAGAAGGCCCTAAATGTCTAGGGCCCGAAATAGAAAAATAATAGTAATATCTTCAATAAAAAAGAATGGAAATACTATTTTATGGATACACTGAAAGCCTTTTAACTATAGAACTCAGATCAGAAAAAATCCAACATAACTAAAATTCGTAATTCCAAAGAAGAGCTCTAAAAACAAAAAATTGCAAAAAAAAAGCTTGCTGTAAATACTATACCTGATGTCGATCTGCAAGACAAACGAAGCACGGTCAGATCTGCAAGACAAACAGAGCACGGTCAGATCTGCAAGACAAATGGAGCACTATTGTCGTCGCGAAAAATCTGATGTCGATCTGCAAGATGGAGCATGTTTCCATAAACTCTGAACGTTTATGGAAACGTCGAGGGAAATCCGATGTCCAGCTGCCAGAAAGCATGGACCTACCTGTTAAAAAAGCCATTTGTACCCAGTGAGCAAGGGAACCAATTGGGTTCTTCTACCCGAAACAAACAAACCCAAACCAATAGCTTTAAAAGCATTGCGTCAACCATCAACGCCTAAGGCAGAAAATAGAACATACCTTTAAAAGCCTTGCGTAAAAAACATAATATATTATTGTGAACTCATATGCCTGTATTTGTGAGAGAAGCGTTTAGATGTGATGTTATGCTTGTGTTTGGTGGATGATAGAGAGAAAAATAAATGAGTTGGATTGAAATGAGAGAGAGACGTGACGGATTAGGTACTCTCAATGTCTCGAGCCTTGTGCTCTCATTGGGAAGGAACTTGGGTGACCCTTAATTAATTTATACGTGTCCCCCAATTTCACCATTAAATTCAAAATAGGCAGATTTTGTATGATGTGGTTATAATGATAGATAGATAGATAGATAGATAGATAGATAGATACAAAATTTGTTTATATATGTTTTGTATGATGTGGCAATATGACATGGCAAAACTTGTATGATGTGGCAAAAGGCCCTCCTTCTTTATTATATATATATATATATATATATATATATATATATATATTCATATCACTCATTATACACATACATATATATCACTAGCTATATATGTATAATCGCAATCCCAGAGCATTACCTTACGAATGCATTTTCTAAAATGCTATCATGCACTAGGGCATACACACAAAATCTTGAGCTACCGAGTCAGACTCTCACATCGAGCTCGATTAATCGTAAACATAGTGGAGGTGGTCATAGTCCTTCGACGGTAAATCATAACCATACAATAATTTCCTCATTTTGAACTCCCACCTTTTAAAGGAGCACATACGACGCTATGACTTGGGGTCGATACTAAGCCCATTGCCATTCGTTAGGGAATATCACACACATCGCGTAACCTCTATTGATAGTGTAAGAGAGTAGTCCCTTAAAGCCTGGGAGTATAGTAATACTAGTTGAGGTGTGACCTCTATAGATATGGTGATAAACAATAGCCCAAGAACTCTTTATTAAATACCAATGAACACACAATATTGTATATAATCAACACTCAGATTGATCTCACAAGTCTCTCATGTATAAATCAAATAATAATAAAGGAGACTCAAAAGAAACTCATTCAAAAGGAGAGAGAGGTAAGCACCCTAGATACACCTTGTCATGCAACCAACACACCAACAACCTCTGAAGGATCTCTAGTTAGCTATTAAAATCTTCACAATAAATGACAATGGTGGGTGAGTAAAGCTCTATTGTTAATAACTTATCTCTGATATATTCATTTTCTAGGAATAAATCTCTAGAAAGAATTATCTTATCTTAGAAGTGGTTGAGGCCAATGAATAGCCCCACGTCATTCATGAGATGCCACAGTCCTCTGTGTGTGTGAAAGATATCCCCTCCAACTTTACATTATAAATATTAAATGCGTGATGGGCCATCGTGTCCTACGTCATAAACATTAAATGACAAGACATGCCTTTTTCCTAATCACTGTGTGTCAGAGGACTATCACAACAGAGCTGGTTCACCAACTGTCTGACAACACCTAATACCACAATGGTTTACTCAAGTTCAGATTAGATAGCGTTTATCTAGTTAATGACATCATCTAAAATGGATTTGACATTTAGTAGAGGGATATTTGGGTCAAAACTCAATCTACAATGGAACTCAAGGTTACTCTACATAAGACTCCATGGTGAAAGGTCTCTCGATGTTTTATCAGGTGTATTTAAGATGGTCGATAAAATCCTTAACACCACCTCACTTCTCAATTCTCCAAACCAAGTCCCTCTGAATTTCCCACGACAAGGTCATTCGATAGAGCATGTAAGTTCTCCCAAGACCTTCCAGGTCTGGTCTCCCGCGAGCACCGTTTGACCTCACACTCAATATTATAATTGTTATAGCATAATAACTAATGTATTTAGAAGATACAATTTGACTAAGAAAAGGAAGATAAATAAAATCTCTCTCGGCCAGCTTTGTTGGTGCTCTGCATCATTGAGCCTCATTGCTGAGTTGCTTCACTGAGCTACTTCACGGTGTTGCCTCACTGATTTAACTCACTGCTTCCTTCTCTTGGGTCTCTTCGATTAACGGATGATTCCCTTAACTCAAAAATTACCTTCACAACCCCCTATATTTCCCCTTAATGTAGATATTTGTTGTGATGACAAGTGTGGCCATCCCGGTAGGTTCGAACTTCATTCTGGGGAGGAGGAGGAGAATTCCTCGAGGAAGAACTGCATCGCGGTATCGTACCCTTCTCTTCAAAAAGGGGGTTTTTATCGTCGTCGGTGTGGGGTGAATGTTAAGAGATAGGGTCGCCAACCAAATTTTCTCAAAACAGGTAAAATAATATGTCGCCATTTCCAGAGAGTGGGATCAAGGACAAACTGATGCATGGCAAACTAATAGATCGAAGGTCCGTGGGCTAAGTTACGGAATTGGAAGGTGTTAGGCACACATCCCGCACTTTCGATCTCTCATGGGCAACTATTAATATTTTCCTTTATCCCCGTGAAGTGTGTGCATGTGTTTATTTAATGGAGATTGGAATCGTTCGACCCATACCATGGAAAAGATAGGGTGAGGTCATCCATACGAATATTCCCAAAATAGTAATAAATGTAGAAGATAGAATATGAGCATTCATCGAGATATTGATCGTTATTAGGAAATGATAATATATGTGGGATGATATGCGAACAAGCATGATATATGTATATGTATGATATCAACGAAAAAGAGGGATTTGAGAAATTTAAAAAATAAGAGAAATTGGAAAAATTGAAAAATTGGACTCGAGTCTCGAATTTTAATCTGAGACGCCTACGTAGCCTATCAAGGCATTAAAGTCCACGCAGTTTGAATGTAGAATAGGGGTGGGATTTATCCCATAGATTCGAACGGAATTTTATTAGGTGCGTTCACATAGAAAATGTATTTCTAGTTTTGAAAAAAGTGTGGTGGATAATTCCGTTCGGAATTTATGGGTGTAACCCTCTTTTATTTGTTTTTGGTTTTTTGTGAAAAATACAGTATGTGCAATATACTAATAAAAGCGTAGATGTTAATGTGTATGAATTAAAACGAAGCTAAATTATGAATCTAAAAAAAATAAGAGATTTAAAAGAGAGGGAGAAGGAATTGGACCTTCTTTGGAGCTTGAGCGTGGATCTTAGATGACCTCCTTTGAATGTTGATGGATGTTGATGAGAGAGAAGGATATTTGCCAAATTGGGCCTGAAAAGTATTGGGGCTTAGGCTTTAATGTAACTTCTCATATGGAACATCGTTGACTTCGACAGAATGTTGTTGAGATCAGTGATGTTTATGGGGGTTTTCTCTCTCCTAGGGGTGAGGTTGTAATACGTCGTAATTTTATTGATTTTATTTAATGGGATTAATTAAATTAAATGGGATCATTATTTGGAAATTAATCCGAATTTAAATACTAGCGAGACGATAGTTGGTATTTGATTATGATAATAATGTTGAATATTACTGGGTGAATATAGTGATATATGATTATGGAATTTCTTAAAATTGTCGCGAGTCATAAATACGACAATTCAAGAAATTTAGTTGGGACTTGTGTGTCAGGCACGTCAGGAATCGCTTTAAATGAATTCAAAAGAAAATTATCATGTTATCATACATATGGTCATTTTGAGTGCACCAGCGTATCCGAAAGGGTCGAAATAGTCAGAAAATAGTAGCCGGGGGTTTAGTTTGGGTCCCGGAGCATTTTAGGCCAAACCGGCAACCCGGGAGGGTATTTTTGACATTTTAATTTTTAAAGGATTTTGACCCACGAAATTTAGGTTGCATTTATCAGCCAATATTAGGGCCATTAGGGCCATGATATGCCAAAAGAAAAGAGTAGGCAATGCGATAAGAGAGGAGAAGTTACAATGAAGCTTTCAAGGCCATAACCATGACACACCATCACTATCGCCGGATTTGTGACGGGAGAGAGGAAGAGAACCAGCCCTTATCGTCATCAAAGGATCAGAGCATCAAATTTCTAGTCAAGTGATTTGATTCATTAAGTTTCAGCAAATTATTTATCCATGATAGTTTAGGATTTGATGATATCCATGATAAGATTGAAAACTACTGAAACTTGGAGATGAAACCTTAATTCCGGGTAGGAATTGTATGTAGTTTGATTCTGGAAGTATTCTATTAATGAAATCAAAAACCATACTTAGTTAAAAATGGATTTATGTAGAGGTATATGATGATTCTTGAACAAAATAGAAAAATAGGGTTTTTCATGATAAAAGGATGATTTGATCCAAGAAAAGTCTAATTGATGATGATTTAAGAGTCCTTGAACATTAAGAATCATGTAATTAGGTTGTATAATGAACCAATATGCTTAATTTAGGATTTAATATCTTGCAATGAAGATTTGGGACAAAAATGGGACTCAAAACGAAGGAAACCAGTAGCCTACACCTGCTTGATCGATCGATCGACACCCATATGTCGATCGATTGATCTCCCCATAAACTGTGAATTTTTCCCTTTTTGAATTGAAGTTATTTCGATCGCCGAACGTTATAGGTGGGGATTATTTGAATACATTAGGACTTTAGGGAGACCAGTAGGGATATAGTTGAAGTCCGGAACATGTTAGAAATTGGATGGAATATAGTGTTGAATTTACGAGTGTCCGACGAGTAATTTCCTATTTTATGATGAGAGGACATGATTTAAATTTTTAGGAGTAATATGTTAGAATTTGGGACATAAACAAGGACCTCAGAGTATTGAATTGATATGTGGGAAAAATAGGAGACTTAGTAACCTCTTCGGTTAGGTTTTAAGTACTCGAAACTATACGACGTGAGACTTATCGACGAAATATATTATATATAATCCGAAATAATAATCGTGTACGAATTAGACTCATGGTATAGGGTTGATAATACACCTTTAATAATATAACTATTATCTGAGTTGTGTGAATTCTTAGTATATGGACTATTCTTTGTATGACATACCTGCCGTACTTGCTATCACGAGAGGTCGTCTTTCAAAATAGGACCCTCTGATCTTTGTGTGAATATGGGGGAATTTATATTGGTACCGTAAGGGCATATGGTTGTGAATGACTTATTTGTGAGTTGATAAGTCAGCTGACCATGGGAGCGTAGGTATGTGCGTGACCCATGGGTTTGTGAACTATGTCCGCCTCTAATATGTGTGATTTTGTTTATTGCAACGGTTCCTGAGCAATTCGAAACATGTAGTCCTTATGAGCGTGATGTACTGGGATTCGATAGTAGAGTATGTGTGCACCGCGGCTTAGACTAGGGGTGCCCTATTTGTATAATTTTGCTGAGAATAATATACTTTTATTTATTTTGAACTCTTTGTTAAAGTGTGAATATGAATAATTGAGACATTTTGAATGGGATTAAAAATGAGAATTTCCTAGTGTAATCTTTATAAATTAATATGATCAATGAAAAGGTGAGTTACACGCAGGATATATTAGAATGATATGAATAGACCCCTATATTATAATGTGAGGACAAGAAGTGGTACAGACTAGTGAGTTAATAGCATAACTAGGACAGATTAAGGCTATACGTTAGGCATGCACATCAGTTGAGGGGTGAGGAACTCATGTGAGAGCATGTAAATAACATGTATATAATATTCACTATTTAATGCAATTAAAAACTTGCTATATTTTAAATAGTTTTAACCTCAGGCTCTGACCCGTTTGCTTTTAAATCTAATTTTATTGTAAAACCTTTTAGGTGCCCAGCCACAGGGACGCCAAGCATAGTAGTTCCATTACATTGACGTGCTGTAGCTATTGTAAAACTTAGAAGATCTTGATATTAAACGACTCGACATTCTGAATTTGATTCTATTCAGGGTCATTCATCATTTAGGGCATGTCGCCCATTTCCATTTAGAGATTGCATTCTTATACTTTCAGTTTTGGACTTACTTATTTATTCAGACTTTGTATTGGGATTTATTCAGTATTTGGATTATTTAGGGGAGTGTTACTCCAGACTCATTTTTATTTACTCCATTATTATTATATTGTGATTGTGATGTGGATGTGGTATAGTAAGCTTATAATTTAATTGGTTGCATGTTAATTTAATTTAATAAATTTGTCAACTCACTTTTTAAAAATTAGGTGGCTAGTAATTTAAAAAAAATGTTTTCGACAATGAGGCTATGAACTGAACCAACTTGACATTTTGTATTAATTTGAATAAAGGAGTAGCTACCCGGTATTTAATTAGTCATGATGTCATAGGTGGTATCAGAGCATCAGGTTCTAGCGTCCTTAGGATCTGTATGGCTTATTATATTTCCGCGTAGTGTCCTTTGACATAGAGCCTTATATTTTAGGATTGTTGTACTCTTTTGTGTATCTTACCTTCTTTAGCTATTTTGAGATAATAACTGTGTAATTATAAAACTTCTCTCTCATTTTAGATACCTTCTCAATGTGCACAGTGAGTTCCTAGGGGTGCCCAGACTGAGCCTCAGCCTCCACCAGTTCAGGGTTCTATGAACGCTACTGAAGTTCCCCGCCATTGTAGCCCAGGCGGTAAATGCCGCGTTAGCAGATGTGTAGATAGAACCACCTCAATCACCGGTCATAGCCTTATTCCAGGATCATGCATGCTCGTCTACTTGGGAATGTGTTCGTGATGACTTTCAGAAGGCTCACCCTCCGGAGTTTGCTGGGGGAGCTCTGAAGTTATTGTGGTGAGCCAGTAGAAGAAGGACATCCAAAGACACTTGAGGATGTATGAGTATACAGATGTGCAGAGGAAGATAGTGGCTATATTTAAGATGGTAGGATCATCATTGCAGTGGTGGGAGTCCATTACCACCGTAGAGGAGAGAGAGGATCTTTCTATATAGGAGTTCCAGGTGCGATTCCATCGTAAATATTTTCCCTCAGCAGTTCACACCGAGATGAGGCGTAAATTGATGAACCATAAGAAGTAAGGGAGGACAGTGGCATAGTGTGAGATCGAATTCACTAATATCCTGAACATCATTACCGATGAGATTCCTACTGAAGAGAAGAAAAACTATAAGTTCATGGATGGGTTGACGTGGATGATTTATCAGCAATTGATAGGTAATCTCTCATTGGCCACCTATTCAGATGTGGCTAACACAACACTACTTCACTTCTAGGATTATCTCTTCCATTTGTCAAAGGGGAAGCAAGCAAGAGATCCATCCAATAGGGCAAGACAGGGGGTAATGGTTCCAGCGGGGCACAATCAGTTCAGGGTCAGTACAGGTAGGGTTATCAAAGTTCCCAGTAGGGGGATTCAAAGAGATTTAGATTAAAAGGTTTCAGGCATGGCTAGTGAGGTTTTCTGCATGGCCAGCAGGTTCAGCATGGTCATCCGGGCCAGTAGAGCCACCAGCAGTTTCAGCAGGGCCAGCATGGCCAGGGTAGGGGTGGTAACGGCCATCGGGGCCATGGCTAACAGGGTTAAAGAGGGGGAAAGTTTGTAGGGAAATGTTTCATATGTGGAAAGTTTGGCCACAAATGCCAGGAGTGTCCTGAAAGGTGAAGGACTCTGCAGCAGAAGCAGTAGGGTGCTCGACATGATCCCTAGAGACCTACGTTTCCCGCCTCCCTCCCAACACCACCACAGATGTAAGCATTGCCACTTATCCCAGTAGTCCCAGTTCAGCAGGGACAACTTCAGTTAACCGAGTTTACCAGCTCTATCACGTCGTAGTCCTACAGGATCCACCCGCAATTGAGGGTATGTTTTCTATTCAGGGAACTATGGGGCGTATTTTATTTGACACGGGAGCCACACACTTTTTTATTGCTATGATATTTGCACGCTCCATAGGGTTATTAGATACCACAGAGAGCACAATTACTTGTGTAGATTCACCGTTGAGTAGGGGTTCTATGATTTCTCTTATATGTAGAGGCGTGGGCGTAGAGATTAGGAGGTTTACTTTACCTGCTGACATGATAGTATTAGATATATCCGAGTACGATGCGATTGTTAGTATGGAATGGACGGTTATGTATCGAGTCATGATTGATTGTTTTAGTAGGAGTATTATTTTTTCCATACTCGGTCAGGAGATGTTCCTAGTGGAGATGACTCATCCTGAGGGAGGATCGTCCACTCACTTGTACTATATAGAGGAGGAGACCTCTATGGATGTGGTGATACCACTTGATTCAATTCCATTTGTTAGGGAGTTCGCTGATGTATTCCAGGACATTCTGAGATTACCTCCTAGTAGAAAGATAGACTTATTTATAGACTTGACGTCGGGCACTCGGTTGATAGCCCGCGCACCTTATCGAATGGCTCTAGTGGAGATGAAGGAGCTACGAAATTAGATAGAGCAGCTGTTGGGCCAGGGGTTTATTCGTAGCATTACTTCGTCGTGGGGTTCCCCTATGCTGTTCATTAAAAAGAAGGATGGATCTTTGAGATTGTGTGTCAATTACTAGGAGTTGAATAAAGTCACGATTCGGAATAAGTGTCCATCTACCCGAATCGATGACTTATTCGACTAGTTGAGAGGACTTGCCTTCTTCTCAAAGATTGACCTGAGGTCAGGATACCATGAGTTACGTATCAGGGAGCAGGATTTCTCGAAGACTGCCTTCTTGACGAGATATGGTTCCTACGAGTTCAGGGTTATGCCTTTTGGCCTTACCAACGCCCCAGTCGTGTTTATGGACTTGATGAATAGGTTGTTCAGAGAGTTCTTAGACCAGTTCATCATTGTCTTCATCGATGACATTCGGGTTTACTCCCAAAGAGAGGAGGATCATGTCGAGCACTTGAGTCAGGTTTTGTAGACACTACGCCAAAAGGAGTTGTATGCAAAATATGAGAAGTGTAAGTTTTGTCTGAAGGAGGTTCAGTTTTGGGGGCATATCATTTCAGACAGGGGGTATTTATTTATTCGGGGAAGGTATCAACGGTGATGGAGTGGGGACAGCCCACGACACTAACAAAGATACGTAGTTTCTTAGGCCTAGCAGGATACTACAGGAAGTTTATTTGAGGGTTCTCGAATATAGCGGGTCCTTTGACACATCTGACTTGTAAGGGTGTGCCATTTATCTAGAGCGATGCCTGCCAGTTGGCTTTCGACGAGTTAAAGGACAAGTTGACCTTAGCACCAGTATTAGCATTGCCCTAGCCGGGAGTGGAGTATCTAGTCTACACTAGTGCGTCCTTACTAGTACTTGGGGGTGTACTACGGTAGAAGAGTCAGGATATAACTTATGCTTCCCGTAAGCTTAAGCCTCAAGAGAAGAATTACCCCACCCACGACTTGGAGTTAGCGGCCGTCGTATTTTCTCTTAGGATTTGGAGACATTATCTCCTGGGTAAGAAATTCCATTTATTCACAGACCATAAATCCCTACAGTACCTCTTCACGCAAAAGGAGCTGAATATGCATCAATGTTGGGGGCTTGAGTTTTTGAAGGATTATTATTTCGATATCCAATACCACCCATGAAAGGATAACGTGGTACCAGATGCGTTGAGCCACAAGCCAGTAGGTGAGGTGGGCGAGATGTGGAAAGGACATTGGAAGGAGTTGGGACACTAGGACGCAGTGGCCCGATCATTCATGTATGTGATGACAGTTATGCCCCAGATCATTACAAGAGTTATACAGGCCCAGGAAGTAGACCCATTCTGTAAAGAGAAGATACTATGATTACTAGAAGAGGGGGCCGAGTCTTACACCGTTAGTTCAGACGGGGGCTTACTCTTTACTAGGAGATTAGTTGTTCTTGAGGGGGAAGACTTGCGACATGTGGTAATGACAGAGTCGCACCGTTCATAATTCGCAGTTCATCCTGGTGGGGATAAGATATACCAGGATATGAGGCGACAGTACTAGTGAAGCGGGATGAAGAGGGATATTTTCGAGTTCGTTTCGAAATGTGCCACTTGTCAGCTAGAAAAGGTGGACCATAAGAGACCGGCAGGACTTCTACAGCCATTATAGGTTCCAATATGGAAATGGGAGAGCATTTCCATGGACTTCATCACGGGGTTACCGATATCCCAGAGAGGCCACGATTACATATGGGTAATCGTGGATTGGTTGACCAAGGTTTCCCATTTTTTTCCATCTCGAATAGACTACACTACGGGATAGTAAGCCCAGATCTTCATAGCTAAGATAGTGAGACTCCACGGAGTGCCTCTAAATATCGTGTCTAACAGTCAAAAAATATTTGTGTTACGATTTTGGGAGAGTTTCCAGGAAGCTATGGGAACCAAGTTGCGATTGAGTACAACCTATCACCCGTAGACAGATGGGCAGACCGAGCGGACGAATTAGATGTTAGAGGACATGTTGCATATGTGTATCCTCTATTTTGGAGGTGGTTGGGAGAAGTATCTTCCGCAAGTTGAGTTTTCCTATAATAACTCCTACCAGTTCACTATTTGTATGGCTCCATTTGAGGCGTTGTATGGTGGGCATTGTCATTCCCTAGTATGTTGGCTAAAGGTGGGGGATAACAAGATACTTGGGTCGGAGGTGATTCAGGATACCTCAACGAGGATAGAGATGATACGGAGCCGTATTTGGGTTGCTCGGGACCGACAGAAGAGTTACGCCAATGCCAAGAGGTCCTTTTGAGAGTTCAATATGGGGTACCAGGTACTACTCAGATTGTCTCCTATGAAGGGGATTATGCGTTTTAGGAAAAATGGGAAGTTGGCGCCTAGATACATGGGTCCATTTCCAATCATCGAGCAAATTGCTCCAGTTGCGTATTGACTTAGATTAATGGGCTACTTGCATAAGGTCCATAACGTGTTCCATATTTCCTCATTGAGGAGATATCTTCATGATGATTTGGCCCATACTCACATTGCTTTAGAGGATATTGATCTATAGCTAGATAGTTTTTATGAGGAGGGGCAAGTTTCTATTCTAGACCACATCGATAGGAAATTGAGGTCGAAGATAGTACCGTTAGTACGTGTTTAGTGGCGGCATCATAATGCCGAGGAGTCTACCTGGGAGCATGAGGATGAGATGCGTGAGCGTTATTCAGAGTTATTTTTGTCAGGTATATTTTATTTTCAAATTTTGGGATGAAATTATGTTATTAGGGGGGAAGTATGTAATACCCCGTAATTTTATTAATTTTATTTAATGGGATTAATTAAACTAAATGGGATAAATATTTGGAAATCAATCCGGATTTAAATACTAGCGAGACGAAAGTTGGTATTTGATTATGATAATAATTTTGAATATTACTGGGTGATTAAAGTAATATATGATTATGGAATTTATTAAAATTATCGCGAGTCATAAATATGACAATTCGGGAAATTTAGTTGGGATGCGCGTGTGAGTCGCGTCAGGAATCGTTTTAAATGAATTTAAAAGTAAATTATAATTTTATCATTCGCATGGTAATTTTGAGTCCACCAGCGTGTTCGAAAGCGTCGAAATAGTCAGAAACACTAGCCGAGGGTTTAGTTTGGGTCCCGGGGCATTTTTAGGCCAAACCGGCAACTCGGGAGGGTATTTTAGTCATTTTAATTTTTAATGGATTTTGATCCACGAAATTTAGGCTTTATTTATCAGCCAGTATTAGGGCCATCAGGGCCTTGATCTGCCAAAAGAAAGCAGTGGGAAACGTGAGAAGAGAGGAGAAGTTACAAGGAAGCTTTCAAGGCCATAACCACCACAAACCATTACTATTGCCGGATTTATGACCGAAGAGAGGAAGAGAACCGGCCCTTATCACCATTAAAGGATCATAACATCAAATTTCCAGGCAATTGATTTGATTCATTATATTTTAGCGAATAATTTATCCCTGATAGTTTAGGATCTGGTGATATCCATGATAATATTGAAAACTAATGGAACTTGGAGATGAAACCTTAATTATGGGTAGGAATTGTATGTACTTTGATTCTGGAAATATTCTATTAACGAAATCAGAAACCATACTTAGTTAAAAATGGATTTATGCAGAGAAATATGATGATTCTGGAAGAAAATAGAAAAATAGGGTTTTTCATGATAAAAGGATGATTTGATTCAAGAAAAGTCTAATTGATGATTTTAAGAGTTCTTAAATGTTAATAATCATGTAATTAGGTTGTATAATGACCCAATATGCTTACTTTAGGATTTAACATCCTGTAATGAAGATTTGGGAAAAACTGGTACTGAAAATGAAGGAAACTCGTAGCCTGCACCTGCTTGATCGATCGATCGACATTCATAGGTCGATCGATCGACTAGCTCGATTGATCGACACCCATAGGTCGATGAATCGATCTCCCCAGAAACTGTGACTTTTTCCCTTTTTGAATTGAAGTGATTTTGGTCATCTAACATTGTAGGTGGGGATTATGTGAATACATTAGGCCTTTGGGGAGACCAGTAGGGATATAGTTGAAACCGGAAACATATTAGACATTGGATGGAATGTAGAGTTGAATTTTCGAGTGTCTGACGAGTAATTTCTTATTTTATGATGCGAGAATCTGATTTAAATTCTTAGGAGTGATAAGTTAGGATTTGGGACATAAATAAGGACCTCGGAGTACTGAATTGATATGTGAGAAAAATAGGAGACTTAGTAACCACTTCGGTTAGATTTTAAGTACTTGAAACTATACGGCGTGAGACTTATCAGCGAAATATATTATATATAATTCGAATTAATAATCGTGTACTAATTAGACTCATGGTATAGGGCTCAGAATATACCTTTAATAATATAATAGTTACATAAGTTCTGTGAATGCTTAGTATATGGACTATTCTATGTATGACATACCTACCATACTTGCTATCATGGGAGGTCGACTTTCGGAATAGGACCATCTGATCTTTGTGTGCATACGTGGGGATTTAGATTTGTACCTTAAGGACATAGGGTTCTGAATGGCTTATTTGTGAGTTGATAAGTGAACTGACCATGGGAGCGTAGGTATGTGCATGACCCATGGGTATGTGAACTATGTCCGCCTCCAATATGTGTGATTTTGTTTATTGCAACGATTCCTGAGCGATTCGGAACACGTATTACTTTGTACGTGGTGTATCGGGATTCGATAGTAGATTATGCGTTCACTGCAACTTAGCTTAGGGGTGACCTATTTGTATATTTGTGCTGAGAATAATATAATTGTATTTATTTTGGACTCTTTGTTATAGTGTGAATATGAATAATTGAGACATTTTTAATGGGATTAAAAATGAGAATTTCCTATCGTAATTGTTATAAATTAATCTAATCAATGAAAAGGTAAGTTACACGCAGGATATATTAGAATGATATGAGTAGTCCCCTATATTATAATGTGAGGGCAGGAAGTGGTATGGAATAGTGAGTTAACATCATAACTAGGATGGGTTAAGGATATATGTTAGGCGTGCACATTAGTTGAGGGGTGAGGAACTCACGTGAGAGCACGTAACTAACATGTATATAATATTCACTGTTTAATGAAATTAAGCACTTGCTATATTTTAAACTGCTTTCACCTCAGGCTCTGACTCGTTTGCTTTCAAATCTATTTTTCTTGTAAAACCTTTTAGTTGCCCAGCTACTGGGACGCCAAGCATAGGAGTTCTATTACATTAATGTATTGTAGCTATTGTGGAAGTTACAGGATATCGGTATTAGACGCCTCCACACTCTGCATTTGATTCTATTCAGGGTCATTCATCGGTCAGGGCATGTCCCCCATTTTCATTTAGAGATTGCATTTTCAGACTTTCAGTTTCATTTCAATTTTGGACTTAAGCTTATAATTTAATTGGTTGCATGTTAATTTAATTTAATTAAATTTATCAACACATTTTTTAAATATTAGGTGGCTAGTAATTGTAAAAAAAATGTTTTAGACAGTGATTCTATAAACTGAACCAACTTGACATTTTGTATTAAACTGAATAAAGGAGTAGCTACCCGGTATTTAATTAGTTGGGGTGTCACAAAGGTGATGACCAATATTTTTATGGTCAGGTGGGTGACGATCGGCCTACCCCAGGGGGTACCTATCGATAGGTCACCCTTGACACTGTGCCGATAGGCAGGGTTCAGGACCTGCCAATTGGGAGTCCCAATCGTACTTTTCTAAAAAAATGACTGTAGAGCACAAACCGTTGATCCAAAATTGCACATGGGTCTTACTGTTAGAACGGTATTTCAAACACCTTCGAGTTTCATTTGGACCACTCCCGGGTTCGAGAGTTGACTTTAGGTCAAATGTGGCTCGGAAGCGCACGACAGTCCTTAGGAAGGGACATCATCGAATGCAAACGGATCTTTCATCCACATGGTAAGTCAGAATTATATACGGGGCGGACCGTTGGAAAGTTTAGGAGATTTACTTTTACCTTCCAAAGATTTTCTCTCGGTTCAGAAAGTTAACATTGGTCAATCGGGGCCCGGAAGCGCCCGGTGACCTCTCGAAGTAAAATGGATAGTTCTTCATCACCGAAGGTCAGAATCGTGCATGGGGTGGATCATTAGCAAGGGTATTTAGTACCTTTCAGAGATTCATTCACTCTCATTCGATCTAAAGAGTTGACCTTGGACAAATGTAGTCCGGGAGCACCTGATGGCCTTCGGATTTATTTTTAGGGTAAAACTGATCGTTCGTATGAATGGTTATGTTATTTTGTGCATGGGGTACATCATTGGAAAGGGGTTTCATGGACCTTAGAATATTGAAAGAGTTTTATCTCTGAAGGTGGAGTTGATTGGGGTCAAATGGGGTCCGGGGGTGCACGATGGTATCTAGATCGCTACTCAGAGTGCGACATAAGTTTGTAGTGGAAAGGGGAAGTTCTAGGAGTCTAAGGAGAGACTTAGAGGGTCTTAGAATATGTTGTTTACTTAGACCCTCGACGGGTGAGCTTGGAACAAGTGATTACCATCTAATAGACACCACATGATCGAGGGAGGCCAGTTTTATGGAGCTAAGGGATGTGGATGACGGATTTAGAGGATCGTGGTCAATTCTGACCTAAAAGATGTGATGACCGAGGACCGAGGTCAATTCTAACCTAACTAAGGTGAAGATCCAAGACCGAGATTAATTATGACCTAAGAGAGGTCACGAAAGAGGATCGAGGTTAATTCTGACCTAACTAAGGTGACGATCCAAGACCGAGGTCAATTCTGACCTAAAAAGGTGACGACTGAGAAACTGAGGTCAATTTTGACCTAACTAAAGTAACTATCCAAGACCGAGGTCAATTTTGACCTAAAAGATGTGAAGAATGCGGACTGAGTTCAACTCTGACCTAACTAAGGTGAGGATCCAAGACCGAGGTCAATTCTGACCTAAAAAAGGTGACGACAGAGGATCGAAGTCAATTCAGACCTAGCTAAGGTGACGATCCAAGATCGAGCTCAATTCTGACCTAAAAGAGATGACAATCGAGAAACTGAGGTCAAGTCTGACCTAACTAATGTGATTATCTAAGACAGAGGTCAATTTTGACCTAAGTAAGGTGACGATCCAAGACCAAGGTCAATTTAGACCTCAAAGATGGGATAATTGAGGACCGAGGTCAATTTTGACCTAACTAAGGTGATAATCTAAGACTGAGGTGAATTCTTACCTAAAAGGGGTGACGACCGAGGACTAAGGTCAATTTTGACTTAACTCGAGTGATGATCCAAGACCAATGTCAATTCTGACATAACTAAGATGAAGATCCAAGAACGAGGTCAATTTTGACCTAAGAGAGGAGATGATCGAGGATCAAGGTCAATTCTAACCTAACTAAGGTGACGATCCAATACGAAGGCCAATTATGACCTAAGAGAGGTGAAGACCGAGTATCGAGGTCAATTATGACCTAAAAGAGGTGACAGTCATGCGCTGAGTTCAATTCTGACCTAACTCAGGTAAAGATCCAAGGTCGAGGTCAATTTTGACATAAGAGAGGTGATGATCGAGGACCGAGGTCAATTCTGACCTAACTAAGGTGACGATTCAAGGCCGAGGTCAATTCTAACCTAAGAAAGGTGATGACCGAGGACTGAGGTCAATTCTGACCTAACTAAGGTGATGATCTAAGATTGAGGTCAATTCTTACCTAAAACAGGTAACGACCGATGACTAAGGTAAATTTTGACCTAACTAAGGTGACAATCTAAGACCGAGGTCAATTATGACCTAAGAGAGGTAATAACCGAGGATCGAGGTCAATTCTTACCTAACTGAGGTTTCGATCCAACACCGAGGTCAATTCTAACCTAAGAGAGGTAAAGACTGAGGACCGAGGCCAATTCTTACGTAACTAAGGTGACGATCCAAGACCGAGGTTAATTCTGAAGTAAGAGAGGTGACGATTGAGAAACTGAGGTCAATTTTGACCTATCTAAGTTGACTATCCAAAACTGAGGTCAATTTTGACCTAATAGAGATGAAGATTGAGGCCAATTCTCACGTAAATAAGGTGACGATCCAAGACCAAGGTGAATTATGAAGTAAACGAGGTGACGATTGAGAAATCGAGGTCAATTTTGACCTAACTAAGGTGACTATCCAAAATCGAGGTCAATTCTGACCTAAAATTGGTGACGATCGAGGATCGAGGTCAATTCTGACCTAACAAAGGTGACAATCTAAGACCGAGGTCAATTTTGATCTAACAGAGCTGATTACTAAGGATCGAGGTCAATTCTGACCTAATTAAGGTGACGATCCAAGATTGAGGTTGATTCTGACATAAAACAGGTAACGACCGAGAAATTAATGTCAATTCTAACCTAAGGTAACTATCCAACACAGAGATCAATTCTGACCTAAAAGCGGTGATGACAGAGGACCGAGGTCAATTATGACCTAACTAAGGTGATGATTCGAGACTGAGGTCAATTTTGACCTCAAAGAGGTGATGACGGAGGATTGAGGTCAATTCTGACATAACTAAGGTGAAAATCTAAGATCGAGGTCAATTCTAACCTAAAAGAGGTCACAAACGAGGACCGTGGTCAATTTTGACCTAACTCGGGTGACGATATAAAATTGAGGTCAATTGTGACCTAAGAGAGGTGACGACTGAGGACTGAGGTCAATTATGACTTAACTAAGATGAATATCGAAGAATGAGATCAATTCTAACCTAAGAGAGGTAACGACCGAGGATCGAGGTCAATTCTAATCAAACTAAGGTGACGCTTCAAGACCAAGGCCAATTCTGACCTAGAAGAGGTGACGACCGAGTATCAAGGTCAATTATGACCTAAAAGAGGTGATGGACAAGGACCGAGGTCAATTCTAATCTAACTCGGGTAAAGATTTAAGACCGACGTCAATTCTGACCTAAGAGAGGTGACGACCGAGGACGGAGGTCAATTCTGACCTAACTAAGATGATGATCCATGACCGAGGTCAATTCTAACCTAAGAAAGGTGACAACTGAGAATCGAGGTTAATTCTGACCTAACTAAGGTGACGATACAAGAGCGAAGTCAATTCTTACCTAAAAGAGGTGACGATTGAGGACCGAGGTCAGTTCTGACCAAACTAAGGTGACGATCTAAGACCGAGGTAAATTATGACCTAAGAGAGGTGACGATGGAGGACCGAGGTTAATTTTGACCTAACTAAGGTGACAATACAACACCGAGGTCAATTCTGGCCTAATAGAGGTGAAGACCGAGGGCCGAGGCCAATTCTAGCCTAACTAAGGTGACGATCTAAGACCGAGGTCAATTCTGAAATTAGAGAGGTAACGACCAAGGACCGAGGTCAATTCAGACCAAATTAAGATGATAATCGAGGACTGAGGTCAATTCTAACCTAAGAGAGGTGATGCCCGAGAATCGAGATCAATTATGGCCTAACTGAGATGACGATCCGAGACCAACGTTAATTTTGACCTAAGAGAGATGACGATCGAGGTTAATTCTGACCTAACTAAGGTTACGATCCAAGACCGAGGTCAATTGTGACCTAAAAGAAGTGACGACCGAGGACCAATGTCAGTTTCGACCTAACTAAGGTGACGATCCAAGATCGAGGTCAATTCTGACGTAAGAGATATGTACTTATCTTTCAGGGAATTTGGGGATTCCACTTGGGGATGAGGATTGGATTTTAGGTTCGGTTTGGAAAACGTGAATGATCCAGGGATTTGGTAGCTGGGGGAAAATTTGGAGTGTCCTTTGGGGACATTGTTGGGGAGAATAATTCTCTGGAATTTTGTTGGGGGTGTAAAAAAATGTTTCCCTTAGTGGACAAGGTGTTAGAATGGATTTGGCAACATTAGGAATTTTTTAGGAATTGTTCGGAATTTTTTGGTATTTTTTTGGATTTTTTGTACGAAATTTTAAGGGGTATGTCGATCGGCATGGGTTTGGGTGTGCCAATCGGAATTCTCCTATAAAAAGGGGGCGGGTTCTCCTCATTTTGCACAGCTTTTTGACTTCTTTTCTTCCGTTATAAACCTCTGCAAATCATCCAAACGTTCGATATGACTCACTTCTGAACTAGTGTGACCCATATGGAATGGCTTAATGCCGATGACTAGGCAGCGATGGAGTGGAGGGCTAGGGTGACCCTTGCATTGGGTAGTGAGAACTCCTTCGACTCATTTTAGCATGTGGTGGATGATCAGACTCTTCTGTGCGAGCCTTCGCGTCATTGCTCTTCAAGGGTGGTGAACCGTGGTGGCTATATAAGTAGTGCATGACTCTTTGTATTCCTTTCGCATTTACTTGACGATATTTCTTTATTTCCTGAATCTAACAATGGGTATTCTTTATTTCATGACATTCTGACGTCTCCATGTTGACTATTCGTGCCCGAGGTGCGATAGGGCTCAAGGATGTTTGGGAGCACCTTCTTGCTGTGGTGCGATGGATGGTGTCCTCTATGGGGTTTAGAAGGATTGACACTACACCAAAATGGTAAAATTATCACCTTTTTAGCGACCAGGCTTGTCATGGTCAATGATCGTGACAAAAAAACACGCATTTTTTGTCACGGTCATTGACCGCGACAAGTCCGTGACAAAAACTTGTCACGGTCAATGACCGTAACATGTGAAGTTTGTCACGGATGTGTCATGGTCAATGATCGTGACGCATCCGTCACAATTCTGTCAGTAAAGAAACCCTACCCCTTCTTTTTTTCCCACCGAATTTGTTCCCTCCATTTCTCTATCCCTCTCTCTAGCGGCTACTCTCTCTCTCTCTCTCTCTCTACAACTTTCGTATGTTTTCTCTTTATTTCTCCCCCATTTATGTATATGTGCATGTGTGTATATATGTGTGTAAATGTGCGTGTGTGTGGTGTATGTGTGTGGGGGAGAGGTAGCCGGGCTGGGGGGAGGGGAGGGGGCATGTACGTGTGTGTGTGTTTACGTGTGTATATATGCGTGTGTTTGTGTAGATGTGTGTGTGCATATATGTGCACGTGTATATATGTGTGTGTGTGTGTGTGTGCGTGTGGTGGGCAGGGGCAGCGGGGGTGGGGGGAGGGGGTAGGGAAGGGGGTGGGGATGGGGTAGGGGGTAGGGCAGGGGGTGTATATGTGCGTGTGTGTGTGCTTTTTTTAATTAAATTTTTATTGGTTTATTAGATATTGCCCCTCATATTGTAGTGCCCCTTGTAATAGAATTGATTGATTGTTAATTTTTTTTGTAAATTAATAATTAGTGCCCCTTTCATATGCAAGTAGGATTGCCCCTCATTGTAAATTAATAAATTAATAATTATATAATTTAATTTTTAGTTTAATTGATGAAAATAATTAATTGAGTAGATGAATTAAAAGGAGTACGGGATACGCATTTGTTGTTGCCATTGGGGTTGGATTATAGTGGATCGATGTCGGGTTGTTTAATTTTAAAAGTGGCATGACCACTAGATTATCGTCCATATGGGGGTGGGATTTTTCTACTTTTTTTGAAAATTACTTTGTATAACGAACAATATATATATATATATATATATATATAGTATGATAATTAAATGAAACATACTTGAAATTATATATAGTGCGCATAGATACTAGCCTTCTAGTTCTTATGCGTACGCATTCAATAGCCCTTAGACCCGTTCGAGAGTCATTACCCCTGTAATGAGATCTCTAGAATTGTCGTGTTTGGACAGTTTGGGACTGCATAATTTCTATGTAATAATATTCTTAGTGGCTTAAAGTTGTTACTTTTGAAGGAAGTTCTACAGGCGTATCCTAATGTTCTCTGGGTACATACTGGATTGAAAAGTGTGACTATTATTTCAATTGATGAATTGAAATAATACTCACACTTGCCAATCTACGTCGTGTACTTGGAGAACTAGAAGGATATTCTACCGATTTTTTCTCAAATCATAACAATGGGAATGAGCTGTTAAGTATATTACAAAACTATGCGGTCTTAAATGGGATAGGATAACTCACCCTTTAGAGGAGATGAAGGAAATAGAAATTAAATGAAATTAAATGAAACATACTATAAATCTAAGTTCGAATTTGAATTTGAAATTTAAAAATGAAATATAAATAAGACATAATTAATTGAATCATACTATAAATCTAAGTTTTGTTTGTACTAATCCATGAATATACGCTTCTTAGCTTTAATAGGTGATTAGTTGTGGTAGCTATGATGGGATATCCGAAATACAAAGAGTGGACGGGTGAGACAAATAGAACGGGGGATGTGTTTCGCAGAGGTGCTAATGAATTTGTGAAATACGCAAAGAGATGTCATAATGATGAAGAGTTTCCGTATCCGTGTGCTAGGTGTAAGAATGGTAAGGTGTTTGAGTGGAAATCAGTTGAACTACATTTGTTAAGATCGGGTATGCGAGATAGTTATCGATTTTGGAGTTTTCACGGTGAATTAAAAGTTTCTTTTGTCCCCGAACAACCTTCACAACAACCTTTAATAAGTAGGATAGATGTAGAAGGGGACGATGTAGATCATAACATGTTAGAGGATTTAGTTGATGATGCGTACGGAGTTTATGAAGCATAGGAGAATGAGATTACTGATGATGTAAAAGTTTTAAGTGCTTGTGAAGATATCAGGATAAACCTTCACGATGACTACCAAAGTTTAAAATTTAAGGAGACCCAACCGTTATACTCTGACTGTGAGAAAGATAAAAAAACTTTTACATGCCATGGTTGGTTTGCATAGTTTGAAGACACAGTACGGTTTGTCTGGCAATAGCATCACAGGACATCTGAAATAAGTGAAAGGGTTACTACCCAAGGAGAATAAGCTTCCAAATAACTATCCTGTTATGAAGAACAGTTTGAAAGGTTTGGGAATGAAGTATAAATCGATTCATGCTTGTGTGTATGACTTCATACTATACCAAAAGGAGTATGAAAATCTCGATCATTGTTCAGTTTGCAATGAACCTAGATATGTACAATCTATCAGTAAAGAAGGCACAAGCTCAAAAGTGCCTCAAAAAGTGTTAAAATATTTTCCCGTTGGATAGCGATTTTTCACAGTACCATGGATAGCGGAGGCAATGACTTAGCATGCTAGGGAAGAAGTAGGGGGTAATCTCATGCGTCATCTTATTGATTCCTTAGCTTTGAGGAGGAGGAATTATAAGTATCCTGATTTTTCTCGAGAACAGCGCGACATTCGTTTGGCTATGTCAATAGATGGTTTCAATCCATTTGGAAATCTAATCAACAATCAGAGTGTATGGCCAGCGATCCTAGACCAACTCAACCTCCCTCCTTCACAGTGTATGAGACCTGAATTTTCGATGATGTCTTTATTGATACCTGTGCCAAAGGCACCAAGTGATGACATCGACGTATACTTGGCTCCTTTGATAGAAGAATTAAATGAGTTGTGGGAAGATGGTGTGCAGTCATTGGACTATTTTAGAAAAGAAGAGTTTACGCTAAAATTTATGTTGATGTGAGAAATTCATGATTTTTCATCTTATGGGACATTATCCGGTTGTGTCGTACATGGTTATTTGGGGTGTCCTATTTGTGTAGAGGAGACTGAATCTCTTCGTCTATCCTTTAGCTCAAAAAATTTAAACCATTGCCATAGGAGGTTTTTACCTCGGGTCATAGTTTCAGATTTGAGAAAGGTTCCAATTTTTTATTAGGAAGGGTGGAACATAGGCTACCGTCGAGACAAGTTTCAGGTTCAGAAATTAAAAGTAGATCTTCTGAATGTGGACCTAATATGCAAGGTAAGAATCCCAAATTTAAGAATGTCAAGATTAAGAAGACCCCAACCGGGAATGAAACTGAGACAAGAAAGGCATGGTCTAGGAGGTCAATTTATTTTGACTTGCCTTATTGGAAGAATAACCTAGTGCGCCATGTATTGGATGTGATGCATGCAGAGAAGAACTTCGCTGAACATATTTTGGGCACTTGTCTTGGAAGGAGTCATTTGAAAGATGGAGAAAATGCACGAAAAGACCTTAAATCATTGAAACTTAAGCCACAACTATGGTTGAAAGAAGATAGTAGGGGACGGACAATAATTCCCCCTGGTGCGTTTATTTTGACGAGTGGGGAAAGGAAGGTGATTTTAGACACAATATAAAATTTGAAGGGTCCATCTAATTTTTCGTTCAACTTGCAAAGGATTGTGAATTATGCTACTCATGATTTACATAAGTGTAAGTCCCACGATTGGCATGTGATCATGCAATTGGTTCCACTATTGTCTAACCACTGTTTCTTCAAGCACAAGGATTTGTGGAGGGCTATTATGCAAATTAATTTTACCTTCTCACTCTTGTGTGAGAAGGTAGTCAATCAAGAACACATAGTGACCGCAAAATTGGCGGTGACCGAAGCGATTTGTGTGTTGGAGAAGTACTTTCCCCCGGCATTCTTTGACATAAGTGTTCACTTGTTAGTACACCTATACGACGGGGCACTTCTTTATGGTCCAGTTAGATATCGGTGGATGTATCTATTTGAAAGATTGGTGAAAGTTTTTAAAGATTACCTCAAGAATGCGCGATACATTGCAGGATCAATTGCAGAGGAATACATCAACGTGGAGTCATCAATATATACTCGGAAATATATGTCTGACTCGGCCAACATTGATGACACTAATGAGTTTGTCGATGATGGTGGTCATGTTATGGGAAAACGAGTGAAATTAATGAGTAATGAATTTATATTTATATGAATATTTCAATTTTAATTTCAATTTCATTTTATATTTATATATATATTTATTTGCAACTAACATTGTATTTGTTGGACAGGAACAATTCAGCTTCGATCCAAAGCTACGCGATTCCGTCTTGGAGCAATTGAGGGAGAAACACAAGACGTGGAAGAAAAATATGTGGACCCGGTACTTTGGGAAGATCTGAGAGTCCGTTATCCGAATGCATGAATCTGTCCCACCGAAGGAGCCGATCTTAATGTCACAATGGAAAAAGTTCATTGAAAATGAGGTCGGGCAGCGACAATTGGCCTCTCGCCAATCGAGGAGGGAAAACCGGGCAAAAAAGACGGACGTGCACTACTCCGGCCGAACGTCTTACGCCAAGGTGGAGCATAGGATGATGGTAAGATCTCAGTTTTCTATAACTACAAAAATATATCATTCTGCATTATTTTACTTTGCAGGGCCGATACTAATTTTACTTTATTTTATTTCATGGGACATGGAGTGGCCCTTGGGGTAGGCCACATAGGCTCAATACTTATATGTCTATTCGAACGAAGAAGGGGAAGGATAAGGAGGTGTGCCCGAGCGTCGTGGCCACAATTGTAAGTAATTCGACAGTTTAATTTTTGTTAATTATGTTATAATTTTTTTATTTACTTATTTTACTAATCATGTGTTTTTTGTCGTTTCAGGCAAAGCTTAAGGAAGTTCATGAGTCGCAGTATGATGTCGATAAGACATCTTTGTCCAGAGACGCACTCATCCAAGTGCTTGGCACTGATCGCAAGGGGAGGACAAGGGGGTGATCTCGCGGGTGTCCAAATCTAGGATCATCGGATTGGAGATGAGAGACACCGAGTTATCTTGACCGGTGGACTCACATGACGCAAAGTTGTCCCATTTGGAGGCGACGATCCAAGATATGTTCTCATTCATGAAGCGTTCGTTGGGCGGAAATCGTAAGGGGAAAGGGAAAGAGAATGTGGTGGAGGAGGACGTGTAGGAAGAGGAGTGCAAGATGACGAGGATGTGGACCTCGCTGCGTCATTGTCGATACGTGTGGACTTTGATGATCCACTCCCTCATTTGGTTACCTTCAACCGACCGATGTCGACACTTGGTTGGCCGAGCGTGTTTATACTGGACATATTTGGTGTCCAGCGGATAGAGCGGGGGTTGAGAGACCCGAATACCGTCCAGGGTATGCAAGTTCATGGACGTTTGCTTCAAGACATCGAGTCCAAGGTGCTCGTCACGCATGTGATACACGGGAAGGAGAACTCCCCCTTTTGGTTGCGCGAACAATGCATCACGATGTATATTGATGGGTGTGTCAATTCATATATCGCGTTGCCTAATCACCTCCTTAGAGCTAACCTTACCCCAGACATGTGACATTATTTGAATTGAATTATAGTTGGATTATATCGTTATGCATACTGTTTTGAATGTATATTAAATTATCCCTATTTTATTTGGATATATGATGTTTGAACAGGTATAATGTTGTTATAACATGTATAAATATACTACTGGGTAGTGGCAGTGATCATACTGCCCAGCAGATTTTTTTGAATTCTGCCCAGAATTGTCATGTCATTGGCCGTGACAAGTCGTGACAAATAAAACTTGTCACAGACGTGTCACGGTCATTGACCGTGATTAGTTTTTAAATATTATCATGGGTTTGTCACGCTCATAAATAGTGACAAAACTTGTCACGGTCTATGACTGTGACAATATTTAAAAACTTATCATGGTCAATGACAGTGACGCGTTCGTGATAAAAAATGTTGTCACCCCCAGAATTTTCATGGTCATTGACCTTGACAAGTCTAAGTTGTCAAGGTCAATGAGCGTGAAAATTTGGCAGATTTAGTGTATGAGTGTCAGCTCTGGATGAGATACCCCGCTCTACTGCGGTTTTATGTCCTTTGGGAGAGAGGTGGTGGGACACTACCCACACCTTCCATTTTGTCTTCGGGGAGATGACGGTGACTCCCATTGATATTAACCAATTGTTGGGGTTGGACTGTGAGGGTTCCTAGATTGAGGAGGACAGGATGCTGAGGGTGACGTCGGAGGCATTGACGATGGCTCTAGGTAACGTGGAAAGGGTAATTTCTGGAGATTCCCTCCACTTGTCATCGTTAAGGGGTCTTTTTCTGAGCAGGAGGTTTGATGAGAATGATGGGAAGTAGGTGCATCAGAAGGCCCGTTTGTTTATTTTGCTGATGTTGGGAAGTTTTCTAGTTGCGACGAGTGGCAATGTCGTCCATTTGTGGTTTCTGCCATTTTTTAGGGTGTTTTCAAACATCCGCTTCTATGAATGGGGGAGCCTAACTTTGGCGACCCTTTACTATTCTTTGGATACATTCAGCTAGTGTTGTCGACCGACTTTTACTGGGGCAACATATCCTTTGGAGGTATTCTTTATTTTGTGCATTTTCCTTTTGAAGCACCCTATATCTTTTACTCATTTGAGTCTACATTATATAGGATCTTATCTAGTTTGGAAATAGTGACAAAATTGTGTCCATCCCCAGTTGAACCAAAAAGCCTCAGAACTCTCTTATCAACTTTGATATTCCTTTACAAGTTCTTAATGGTATTTCATATACACCACACACTAGGACTGCATACATGTTGCATTTCATTCTCATTATGACCTTGTGTGAGTTAAATCCCTTAATATGATTTTTAAATATTTTTTGGGATTTAATTAATATTTTCTAAACATTTTAAATAATTTTTGGAAATTAAAATTTGGAACTTAATAAAGCTTTGGGGTTGATTTGCAAATATTTCTTTTAACTAAAAAATGTCTTGGGTAGAATCCAAAAGCGGCAGAAACTTGAAACTTGGATTTTTTAAAATAAAAAACACGCGTTTTAGACTTGATCTTGAGCCTACACGTGTTGCTCTGGCAATGATTCGATTTGTGTGTCTTCTCACTCACGACCCATGACTTAATCTAGACCATTGAATTGCCTTAATCAACATTTTGTCTGCGTTTGGAACTAATCCAAGTGTGATGGTTTTATCCAATCAGAATTGACCTTTGCACCGCTATCCGTGAACCATTGGATTTACATCGATTTAAATCCATTTAATCTCAACCCTTAATTTGTGGCTTTGTTCTAGATCCTTCGAATGCCAGTATAAATAAGAGCCTTCTATGAGGCATTTAGAGACTTTTGAAAGTTCCTTGTTTGAGAGAAAAAGGAGAGAAGAGAGAAAAAAAGAGAGAAAAGAAACCCTAAACCTAACTTCGTCAAACACTAAATCAAGAAACACTTTACTATGATTTTAAAGCTTAGTGTTTAGATCATTGTTGACAAGTTATACTCTCTTATTCTTGATCATATTTCCAACTTAGTCACGTTAAGTTTTTCAGTTTCTTCTTTATAGAACCTTGAGATCTCGTCTCTGTGATACATCTCACTTAGATAGATTACTGTTTTGATTTCTCTTTTTGAGAAATCTTGTTTATTGGTTATTCTTAAACTGATTTCATGTTTTTAAATCCTAAACCATCAATCTTCATTCTGATTTCATTTTAATAAACACTATCAGACTAAGATCTAGTTTTGAGATCTTAATTGGGAGAACACTTTCTACATAAGATTTTCAAAACTAGAAAGTGTTAAGATCTTGGATATTTCACAACAAGGTTCCTTTTTGATCTGCGGATATTTTGAAAGGTCTAAAAGTATGTTTTATTTTTGACTAAATTGATTTCGAATTTCTTGCATATCTAGTGATCTTGTAATTTATTAAATTATGTCTGTATTAAGTGTGAGTGTGTTGCATGCGTATGTTATAGAGCACATTACCACCACACTTTCACTCTACCACACTTAAAGTGTTGGTTATATGATCTTGAACTTATTTGAGTAGACGTAAAGACTAGAATCAAGTAAAGTTATGAAAGCTCGAGAGAACATCAACAACAACAATCTTCAGAGAAGTCAGATCTAATCTAGAGGAGTTGGTAACTATTCTGAACATAGTTTAGGTGTGTTTATATGGTTTGATTGTTAAATAGATTGTTATTTGTTACTTTGATTTTAGTGGATTCTCGTTTTGTGACGTAGAGGTCACCGTGGATGTTTCCGCAATTGGGTGGGATTTTTACCACGTTAAAAACTACTTGTGTTCTTCTTCATTTTCTAATCACCTTCTTCTTAGCTGTGTTGATTTAATAGTTTAAGTTTTGTTTTTCAAAACTGGTTTACTCTAGATCTGAAATAACTCATTCACTCTCATTCAAACTATTATGATAAGTTTTTTAAACACATATTGTTTTAAGCTTTGTTTTGATTAAAAAAGTTTCTTCAACAAACAGTTCAGATCCATTTTAATAGTTTAACTTTGTATTAAACGTCTTAAGTGGCATTTTTCACCTGTATGCATTCACATTTTCCATTCATGCACTTCTTTTTCACTTCTTGAATGTTGATCCTTTTCCTTTGCATATGTGGTTCTATGTGGTGATTGGGTTGAACACCCAACTGATTTCTTTAAAGGATGACTCCGTTGGGGACTTTTGTCGGATGTTCCGGTGGTCGAGGTCTAATCGGGAATCCAAGAACCTTTCTCTGGAGGTAGTGCGTCGAGTCTTGATTGGCCCGACGAGCGACCGGGTAACCATTCTTTTGTCCTTGAGACTGTTATTTTCCCTTGATGCCATTTTATTGATAGTAATTGATTACGCGTGAAAGGTGTGTTCGTGTAAGGACACAGTCATTGTTTTCCTTTCATCGAGATAATACAAACAAACCTAAATTACGACTACCCTTGCGAGGCAACCACAACGGTAAGTCAGGTATCGAAAATCCACAGAGACGAGTTGCTAGAATTTATGGGATTTAATTCTCTGGAATAAAAGTGTAAAAGGTGAATTACAAACTAAAAAGGAAAAGATGCATAAAAGGGAAACAATAATCTAGGCAAGTGCATTGAAACTAGATTAACAAAGAAGTAAAAACTATAGGCTGCGTCGAATATCCCTCACCCGGGTTAATTTGTATAAAATGGATACATGGGTTGACGAGTTATTTAAAATGCCTCTCGTTTCGATAGTTAATTAAACCAAGGGTTATCACGCCCCTAAATTCTCATAAAAGCCTAATATGATTTTGGCGTCAACAAATATCCCGAAAATTGCCAACAAATATCCCGAAAATTGCCCATGCAAGGTTATAAGTTTGGGACATACATGATATGCCCCGTCAAATATCCTAGGCATAATAACTAGGACAACGCACTCGAAATAGACCCGTAAACACCATTACCGAAGCAAAGCAACGCGTCAACCCGAGTGAGTTCAATTCAAACACAACCTAATTTAAATTAGCAAGAAAGCATATTATAAACACGATAAATAAATGCGGTAAAGTTACACTAGAAAGCAATGAAATAAAGCATGTGAATCTAGTTATGAAAGCTTGTAAACCTAATTAACAAAGCAAGAATTAAAGGAAAACAACTTTATTAATGGAGAGGATGATGAATAGCGCAACTTACAACCCAATTGGGTGTCAAATCAAGAAAAATCAAAGCCAAACTCTCCAAAACCCTCAAATCCTATGCTATTCTAACCTAAAAACGAAATATAGAACTTGATATCTAATTGGTTTATATATTAAGTGTTAATAAAAGAAAAGAAGAAAGATAAGAAAAGAAAAATATCTCCTGGAAACAGGGGATCGATCGATCGATCGACCAAAATCGTCGAACGATCGATGGTGAACAAAAAAGTACACTTTCAAAAAGGATCGATCGATCTACCAAAATCGCCGATCGATCGATCAAGCAGGTATCAGCCACTGCATAGCTGTTTTTGCATGCTTGCATTTACCGTCCGCTAGAATCGTCGCACCTTCTTCATACGGACTCGGAATCGCACACTGTTCACGGCCACGCAAAGCTTGCGAGGAGGGATAAAACTTCCGTGCAGATGTTGGTCCACGTGCCCAAGCTGTGAAAAGACTAAAATGACCTTGAATGTGTGATCGCATATGGAAATCGAGCGGAATGTGTCCGAACTTCACACTTAGCATCCAAATACCTATAAAATCCCAATTAACCCCTGCAAAATATGGTAACGTAGAAATCCGAGGTTGTATAGTTAATGAGCATAAATATAGGGAGTAAGATTCCCGAGGAGGTTAAAATGCATAGATTCGGAGGATGAAATATGCAATATTTGCATCGTATCACACCCCTTAACTTACACATTGCTAGTCCCTAGCAATGAAATGGGATGCAACAAGAACTACAAGCAAACCAAAAGCAGGAGATTGTACAAAAGTATGGTACAAAAGCAAAAGGCCACTTTAGCGGGTGATTCGATTGCATTTAGCATATGCAATAAATTGTTAAACCCCAAGGTCACCCTAGTGGATGAGTGTCATCTCGTGAGGGTTTTCAGGGATGGTACCCATAAACATCACATGGTTTCCTCAAAATATGCCCAACCCAACATGCGACAAGCCCAATAATAGAGAAACGGATTTCATACGCATTATTAGCACATTGAATGGATTCAAACAAATGTCCAAATCATTAACATTATAGAATGTACTCATAAAATTGAAACCTTAAAACGTGGAAGGGGGAGCGAGCACATGCAAAGTGTGATTTGGCAAAAAACTTATATAAACCGGATACTAAATTAATGCAAGCATACATTCAATGATCACGGGCATTACACTCATCAAGTGAATTCACTCGAAACAGGGAGTTAACACACGAAACATGCGGGCATAAAGAGTAAATGTAAATGGAAAGAAGACCGCACACATGTCACAAATGAATAACGTTATATATAAACTGAAAAACTGTAATCTCAATGAAAGATACCGCACACTAAAAGAGGCAAAATGCATTTTCATAGATTATCAAAACTATTATGACTTTTGAATTACATCCACCTAAGATCACATAGGACTTGTAATAGGGTTATAATGTAGGCTAGGCTAGGGTATGAAATGAAGGATATTTATGTACGGGTTCAAAGGTGTTTGGGGATGAAAACTCGGGATAATGGGACGATGCGAGAAATATCAAAATTGGAAAACAAGTTCCAAAAGCATTAGATATATCATCGGGGAGAGTAATCAAAGCTTATTGAACTATATACACAACATTTACAACTTTATCTTTTCTTTCTTTTCTTCTTTTTGTCATGTTTTCTTTTGCTTTTTTCTTCCTCTTTTTCTCACTTTTTATTTACTTTTTCTTTACTTTTCAAACTCTCATATGCCTAAATTTCAACCGACATCACAACAACATCATTCAATCCAAAGTAACATTCCAAACAAAGGTATGGAAAGGTATGTATGGGATAAAACTCCAATTTAGAGTTGGTTATGGGAATTTGGGTTATGAAATGAAAGTCTATATTTAGGCTCAAGGGGGTTGACGAGGGTAAACTTTTAAGGTGAGGTCAAGGTCAATATGGGTGCTATAACAAAGAGGGCCTACGATCATTTCAGAAAGTTCTCGCAATTCTTGAGTCAAAACAATATATGAAAATCATGCTCAAGTAACACATTTCAAGTATGAACTCAATTAATGAACCATCAAATGAAAGAATAGTGAGATTACCAACAAATTCAATGTTTTCAATGAGAAAAGAATAGTGTATACACTCACAAATGATGAAAGGTACAAAGCTAAATCGGTGTAAGTATATACAATGAAACAAAAGACTACCGAGTTATAAAAATCTTAAACCAAATCAATAGAATAATAAAAGTGCATGTGCTCATGGGATTAAAGTTTAATTCATGAAGTTATTCACAATATCAATAATCGAGACTAAAGTCTAAAAACTTCTGAAATCGAGAACATGCATCATTGGGTTGTCAAATGGATTGGGCAATTATTGAAATTTATCATCTAAAATAAAGGCAAAATTCCGAATAAAGGAGAAAAAAGAAAGAAAATCTTTTTGAAATTTTTGAATTTCTCTAAGAAAAGCATACTAAGTAACTAACATGTGAGAAAAAACATGGACTAAATAAAGAAATGGATAGAATATCCCACACCCCCTAACTTAAAACTTGATACTGCCCTCAATGTTAATTAAGAACAAAGACAAAGAGAGGAAAAGAGCGATATTACCCAAAAGTGGAGCGATCCCCATAAGAACAAGTCCAAAGAATCTACAAAAGTTAGTACCGAGCATAGCAAAAACAAATAAAAAAAAGGTAACTAATTACACTTGACTAAATTAAAAAGGAAAGAAAAGATAAAAAGAAAGAAAGCTAACTATATACAACCTACTATTTAGGCTTCACACTAACTATACACTAGAAGTCTAAATAGTTGAGGGTCCACCATAAGAAAGATTTGACTTTGGAGGATAACTGGTGTACCCTCACATACAAGCATGCCTTCCGAAAAATACGAATTCCGTTTGAACAACGGAAGGCATGTGTAAGGCGAAAGAAATGAACCATCGCCAATTAAAAGTTTTGGAGGGACGATGGGGGTTTGGGTTGAACGGGCGAAAAAAACATGTGGGGATCGAGAAAAAGACGAATATCCTCCCAATGATTTTGAAATTTGAGTGGGGGGTGGCGCACACGAAGGCAAAGATGCGATCGTGGAAGGCGACTCAAGCAAGTACTCCTCATCGGTAAAAAGGTTTAAAATATTAAAGTTGCAACCGAATCATCGAGTACTCGTGATGGTGTGATAACAGAGAATGAAAATGGGGATGAAAGAAATTCAAACTCATGAGATGACTCATCATCGCATGACGATTGAGTTTCAAAGGAAATAATATCATTTTCAATGAAATGTTCTTCTTTGAGAGCCAAAGAAGAAATCATTTCATTGCAATTAGATATTACGTCATTTTCATCCTCACTTTCAATATCTATTATGCAATAGGCAAACTCTAGAATGGTTTGTTCCAAAGTAGGCAGAAGTACCTCATTTGGTTCAAAACATTCCTCGACTTCGAAAGTCTCGGAAGCAAAATCATCATCGGACTCAAATAATAAATCCAATTCATGTCTCCCGAAGATGATTTTCTTCCCGATAACGATTTTCAATTTTCTCATTCTCATACATACGCAAACCCTCACCGAATGTCATAGGTCAAGGTGAAGATCCATGAAAATGGGAAATTTGAAAATTATCATCGGACTTAAACAAAAACTCATTATTATAGGAATTTTGAAAACTATTCGAATTCGTTTAAAAATTCCTATTATAAGGAGGTAAAGGCCCAAAATCATTATCATTATCATCAAAATTCCAATAACCTAAGTTTTGACTTTCGTTATACTTGTCCAAAATCATATTTAAATTTGTTGTACTTTGGGATTCTAAGTATTCACCGAAAGTCGTAGGCTTGCAATAATTTTGAGAATTATAACAAGGATTACCGAAAGAATTGGAATAAGACATGCTTACCCCAAAAATGGCTCAAAGTGGCGAATTCCACAAAGTAGGTGCGTGCAGGAAAGATTCAAGCATTTTTAAGTGCACAAATGTGTAAGTCCTGCAAAATATTAGCAAATAATACAAATAAAAAGAAAATACTATGAAATAATAAATCAAATAAAGTCTAAAACAAACTCATCCCCGACAACGTCTCCATTTTTATTACACGTGAAAGGTGTGTTCATGTAAGGACACAGTCGTTGTTTTTGTTTCACTGCGACAATACAAACAAACCTAAATTACGACTACACTTGCGAGGCAAGCATAGTGGTAAGTCGGGTATAAAAAATCAGCAGAGATGAGTTGCTAGAATTTATGGGATTTAATACTCCGTAATAAAAGTGTAAAAGGTGAATTACACACTAAAAAGGAAAAGATGCATAAAAAGGAAAGATTAATCTAGGCAAGTGTATGGAAACTAGATTAACAAAGAGGTAAAAACTATAGGTTGCGTCGAATATCCCTCACCTGGGTTAATTTCTATAAAATGGATACATGGGTTGACGAGTTATTTAGAATGCATCTCGTTTCGATAATTAATTAAACCAAGGGTTGTCACTCCCCTAAATTCTCATAAAAGCCTAATATGATTTTGGTGTCAATAAATATCCCAAAAATTGCGCACGCAAGGTCATAAGCACGGGACATACATGATATGCCCCGTCAAATCTCCTAGGTGCAATAACTAGGACAACGCACCCGAAATAGACCCGTAAACACCATCACTAAGGCAAAGCAACGCGTCAACCCAAGTGAGTTCAATTCAAACACAACCTAATTTAAATTAGCTAGAAAGCGTATTAAAAATGCGATAAATAAACACGGTAAAGTTACACTAGAAAGCAACAAAATAAAGCATGTGAATCTAGTTATGGAAGCGTGTAAACCTAATTAACAAAGCCATAATTAAAGGATAACAACTATATTAATGGAGAGGGTGATGAATAGTGAAACTTACAACCCAATTGGGTGTCAAACCAAGAAGAATCAAAGCCAAAATCTCCAAAACCCTCAAACCCCAAGCTACTTTAACCTAAAAATGAAATATAGAACTTGATATCTAATATTTACACAAAATTTGGTTTATATAGTAAGTGGGAATAAAAGAAAAGAAAAAAGAAAAGAAAAGAAAAATATCTCCTGGAAACAGGGGATCAATCGATCGACCAAAATCGTCGATCGATAGATGGTGAACAAAAAAGTACACTGTAAAGAAGGATCAATCTATCTACCAAAATCATCGATCGATCAATCAAGCAGGTATCAGCCACTACATTGCTGTTTTTGCATGCTTGCATTTCCCATCCGCTAGAATCATCGTAACTTCTTCATACGGACTCGGAATCGTGCACCGTTCGCAGCCACGCGAAGCTTGCAAGGAGGGATAAAACATACATGTAGATGTTGGTCCAGGTGCTCAAGTTGTGAAAAGACTAAAATGCCCTTGAACATGCGATCGCGTATAAAAAATGAGCGGAATACGTCTGAACTTCACACTTAGCATCCAAATACCAATAAAAGCCCAACTAACCCCTGCAAAACTTATTAATGTAGAAATCTGTGGTTGTCTGGTTAACGAGCATAAATATTAGAAATAAGATACTCGAGGGGGATAAAATGCATCGGTTTGGAGGATGAAATACGCAATATTTGCATCGTATCACTGATCATTCGCTTTTACAGGCGATTTGCAGGTGACCTTTTATCCCTAGGGGATGGCTATTCAGCACACCGTCGTGACTAGGGGACATGCGGAAATGTGGCGCCTACTGGCGCATGAGTTCGGATACTCCTGTTTTTTTGGGGAGAGGGAAGTCCGACATATTATGGAGGATGAGGTTGTGATGCCGCCGGTGAGGCCCCCTATTTTCATGAGGCGCCTGCAGGAGATGTCCTATTATTCCCAGATGGTCGTGATAATGAGAGAGCCATACTCGAGTTGGTTGATGCCTCCTAGTATTTATGATGTGATGCCTCTCCCTAGGGCAGGCTCGAGTCGGCAGATGGGGTCTTCTCATAGCACAGGTGGTGCGGCTATGTCAGCGGCGGCGACGATGAATTCAGGGCCTTTATTTTGTGCGACTGCATTCCCCTAGTAATAATCTTCGGCGACCTGATGGGGGACATGTGCATCTATCGCCCACCCTCATGCGATGGACCTGGAGGAGTTGGGTCTGACAGAGGAGGTCTTTCGGCCTACGATATGTCTCTTTTGATTTCTTTATTTTTCCTCATTCTTAACTGATTTGATCTTTTCTATTCTTCCTCACAGGATATTAGTGTTTTGAACATTTGGCCGAAGGACACCAGGGACTGTATATGTTAGGAGACTGTTCATATTCGTGAGTTAGTTCTAATCCCTTATTGCTGAGTGCCGTCTGCCTCGTCTGGGGAAGGATCGAGCTCTGGATGTGGGGGCACGTCGTCTCGCTGTGGGGGAAAAAGGGTACACCGCATGGATGGGGGATCCTAGAAAGAGAGAGATATTAGGTTCGGGCTGAGTCTCGTTGTTTTTTTCTTCTTTTCCTGCAAAATGTTAATGTAACACAACAAAATATATGCAAACAGAAAATGAAAAAAATTATTAATTTTCTTGTTTAGTGATTAATGCACATGCTCTTTTTACTTTGCTACTGAGACGGTAAAAAGAATTCTGAAAATTGATTTGAGAAGGACTTTATTTCAGATTAGTAAAAGCATAAAGTATAAAGGAAATTCGTAATTCCCTTAAGATAAAAATGAGTTTTTTTATTTTGACGAAAGAGTAAAAAGGGAATTTTCCCAAAATGGGGGGTTACCGGTCGGCATGACCGTTGTCCTGCCTATCAGCATGTCGGTCCAGTCCAATCAATACAAGGCTTTGATTTCACTTTCTTCAATTGCTTGGTACTTGGTGGGGAAAGCTTTCCTCCGATTTTTGCAGGGTTCCTTATCTTGGATTGAGAGTTTTCATGTATAAAATGGGTGTGGATGGGGCTTTCCTCCTCACACTTTCACTTTTTCCCTTTTTCACATTCTTACTTTCTTACTATCTCTTAATCTTTAAAAATGGCTCTCCCTAGTAGCATTGAGTTCGCTAACTACCCCGAATCCTTAGAAGCAATGTGTTCTTACAATGTTGATTATGACGCTTTTCACATGTGGTGAGTCTCTTTGTGGCCCAACCGACCCATTGAGTGGAATATGCTGATGGCAGCTGTCGAGTTTTGGTATCCTGAGGATCATGTCTTCCACTTCGGGTAGGAAGAGATTTGTCCTACCTACGGGAAATTTTCTGCCATGTTGGGAATAAATCCCAGCCTTGCTGCAGCTTTGCCTGAGTTTTCCTGCTCTCCTATGGAATTAATGGTTGGCCTTCTTAATATCTCTGCTTTGGCAGTCAGGCCCTTGGTTATGGGGGGAATGATTTCTCTTCTGATTGTGTTGCAGTTCTTGCATTCGCAGGACATGGGTGATGCTAGATATGCTAGGTCCGTCGTCCTAGGCATTGTTTTAAAATCTTTGTTGGTGACCGGGGAGATGCTGGTGGACCCCTAAGTGGTTGCTATTGCTTCTTGGATGTCGTTCCATTGTAATCCTGTGTCGGGGATATTGGCGGAGACCTTAAATGGCCTGGATGCCTGTCGGGAGGGTCTTTCTGACTTTCTGAGGGGTAGCACAGTAATGATGTTTATGTGGATGTCAGAGAGGTTTCAATTGGTGGTCCTACCTAAGCATCCCTTACCGATAGTTTAAAACTTCTTCTCACGCTATTTCATTAGCATAGGACTGGACATTGAGAGTTGGGGGAATCGGTTTGTAAAGCACGGGGCTCGGGGCAGATGCTGGTCCTTGCCTTGGTGGAGGGAGATGCTGCCCATTCTAGATATTGGAGAGTACCAGTACGTTGAACTGGTTGGACTTAGGGAGACCTCTTTCTACTTTCCCTAGAAGCTACTGCATCAATGTGGTTAGGAGCAAATTGTGCCACCGCTCACAGAAAATTTCTTTCCTGTGGAGGATTTGACAGAGCTTATGCACATGCGGCTTGGTTATCTATGGGAGAATCATCATTCATTGACCCGTCCTTCTCAGTTTACTAGGAGAGTCTAGCATGTCTCTGGGGATTATATGAAGTGGTTATGAAATAAGTTGGTGGCAAGGATGATAGCTGTGGGGATTGGTCAAAGGTGGTTTTCCATATCTAACACCATGGAGGGAGGCGTTGTAGTCTACCCCAAGATGGTCTGGTCTTATCGCTCCATCGAGAATCTGCGATACTCCATTCATACAGGGGAGGTCTGGGGAGTCTAAGATGCGGGTGATGATGGTACTGGTTCCTTTAGAAGCTACGGGTAGGGATTTGTGAAGCTTCTTATAAAAGGTGTTGTTTTGTGCTTTGTGGGAATAATTGGGGGTGATTTTCAGGAATAGTGGGGCTTGTTATTATTTGTGGGTTCTTTTTAGTAGGTGTAGTGTTGGCAACGGAAGTGGTTTGACTCCTTATGCCAATGTAATCAAACGAAAATTTTAGATAATATAATAAATAAGTTTTTGATCACTTAGTTGGGCCTTTTGATAACTTTTTTGTGTTTTTAATTATCTATACCAATCGCTAAGGCTTACATAATCCTTTCGTTCATGTATATGTTAAAATGAACTGTCATTCTCAGGGAGAAGAAAAGAATAGTATTTTGTGAAAAAGAAGGGGACCGCGCTCATGTTAAGCGAACGAGCTGCCTACGTACCTCTGAGGGTTTTGAAAAAAAATTTGAATTCTTTTTTTTTATAATGTTTTTAGAGGATCATGCCCATGTAGTTCTGGGTAGGGGGGAAAGAAGAGAGTTTTTTGTTTTTTTAAGAATAAAAGGGAGATGAGAAAAGTCATAGCACGACGATATTTCGAACTAAGGGTAGAATTTCTTCCCCATCGAGGTCAGTGAGCAGAATGGTGCCACCTAACAGGATATTATTCATAATGTAAGGGCCACTCCAATTGGACTTAAATTTTCCTCTGGGGTCCCAGATAGGCTCTAATATTTCTTTGAGGGATAATTCCCCCTCTTGGACACCACGGTGCTTGACTCTTTTATTGGATGATCGCTTTATACGGTGATGGTACCCTTTTATGTGGTAGAGAGGTTTCAATCTCCTTTCGTCAAAGAGGGAAAACTCATCAAGATGGCTCTGGTGCTAGTCTCCCTCATTGACTTTGCTTTCAAGCATGATGCACAAAGAGGGTATTTCTAGCTCCACGGGTAGGACTGCCTCTATTTCGTAGACAAGAGAGTAAGGGGTAGCCCCAGTAGAGGTTCGAACTAAACTGTGATAGCCCTAGAGGGCGTAAGGGATCCTATTGGCCCAATCACGACAACTCTCGATCATCTTTCTGGTGATGGTTTTGATATTCTTATTAGGTGCTTTGACTGCTCAATTGGTTTGAGGTAAGTATAGAGAGTTTTTATGTCTTTGAATCCCATAATCGTCGACTATTTATGTAACCACCGCCTTGAAATGTAACCCATTATTTGATACTAGCTCGTGTGGGACCCTATATTGGTAGATGGTTTTTTGTTAAAGAATTTGGCCACTTTCATGGCATTCAGAACTGTGTATGACTCATCTTTGACCCATTTAGTATAGTATTAAACAATGCCTAGGATGAACTCATGCCCATTGGATTCGTTTTAATGTGACTTTCCCTATGATGTAGATGCCCCATATGGAAAACGATCAGGGATAAGTCATTTTGTACAATTCTCGCAGAGGCAGATGCTGTAAGTTGGAGAACTTTTAGTATTTGAGATATCTGTGCATGTAGACTGTGCAGTCCTGAACCATGGTAGTCTAGTAGTATCCATGTCGAATTATCTTTTGGGGGAGAATATGGACATTCATGTGGGGTTCGCATTCCCCCCTGTGAATTTTTTGTGTCATTGTTTCAATGTCAGCCCCTGCGATGCAGTGCAAATGGGTTCCATCGAAGTTTCTCATAAACAGTGCTTTATCACAGATAATGTAATGGGCTCCTAGTCTGCAGAGAGTTGCTCAGTCTTTCTTGTTAGATCCTTAGGGATACCTACCATGTTTGAGCAGGCGCTAAATATCACAGTACCAGCAATCGGGTATTTCAGGTTCTTCCTCCTTGAAGAGCTTTATGTGGTAGTAGTGGGTTGGGTTGTCTTATTTTTGGATAAGAAAGGGGGATATTATCATTACTTCGGGCATGTCAATTATGGAGGCTAAGGTGCAAGGGCGTCAACCCGATTGTTCTCTGCTCGGGGCAGGTAGTGGAAGGTAACTTCTTAGAATTGGGAAGTTAGTTATTCAAGGTGGGCGTGGAATGATAAGAGTTTCTCATCCTTAATTTTCCATTTCCTAAGTACTTGACTGATGATGAGGGTTGAATCCCCCTAGAATTGAGGTATCAAATTCCTTTTTTAAGGGAAAATTTTAGGCCTACTGTGCATGCCTCGTAATCAGTTATGTTATTAGTGCAGGGGAAATCCAATTTGATGGCAGTGGGAGTGTGGGAGTCATTTAGGGAAATTAGGAGATATCCACTGCCATATCCTTTTTTGTTAGAAGCGTCATCAAAGAACATCTGCCATCGAAGATCTTCATGGGAGGCGCAAATGATATTCTCATTTGGGAATTCTGAAATCCTGACATCGTTCTCTTCCATAGGATAGTCAACAAGGTATTCAGAGATGGATCTTCCTTTTATGGCTTTCTGTGTGACATAGGTGATATCAAACTCGGCTAAAATAATCAACCAACGGTCCATTCGTCTAGATAGGGCGGGCTTTTTAAGTAGGTACTTGGTGCGATCCATTCGGGATACGAGTCTAATGGGGAAGGTGAGCACGCAGTGATGTAACTTTTGGGTAACCTATATGATAGTGATATATGATTTTTCTAAGGCGATGTAGTTGACCTCGCAACCTACCAAATTACGACTGGCATATTAGATGGATTTATCTTTATGAGTTTCTTCAAGGTATTAAGCTAGTAGAGCCCTTACTGCAGTATCGTTCACAATTGGGTATATGATTAGGGGAAGACTAGGCTGCGGTGGCATGAGCACTAGAGGTCAGGTTAGTTATTTCTTAATTTGGCCGAAAGCTTCTTGGCAAGCCTCATTTTAGACCTTGGTTGAATCCTTTCAGAGGAGTTTGAAGATGTGTTCAAAGATAGAATTCATTTGGGTAATGAATCGACAGATGTACTATAATTTCCCAAGGAATCCTCAGACTTCTTTCTCTATTAGGGGAGGTGGCATCTTAAGTATGGCTTTCATCTTGGCAATATCTTCTTCTATCCCTTTCTTAGTGACCATAAATCCCAAGAGTTTCCTTTTCGTAATGCCGAAGACACATTTCTGTGGGTTAAGCCGCATTTGGTACTGTCCTAGTCGTTCAAAGAATTTCTGGAGAGCAGGAACATTACCTTCTCTAGTCTTAGACTTGATAATCATGTCATCTACACAGACCTTTACTTACTTATGTATCAGATCATACAAGATGGTTATGGAAGCCCTTTGGTAAGTAGCCCCTGCGTTCTTGAGACCAAATGGCATGATAGTGTAGCAAAATGTTCCCCAAGGGGTGATGAATGCGGTTTTCTCTTAATGATTCAGTTTTATCTTGATCTGGTTATATCTGGCAAACCCATCAACGAATGACTTGAGAGCATGACTAGATGTGTTGTCCACAATTATATCAATGTTGGGTGGTGGGTAATCTTCATTCGGAGAAGCCTTGTTCAAGTCTCGATAGTCGACACACATGCGGACCTTTCCTCCTAATTTTGGCACGGGTACGATATTGGCTAGCCATATAGGATATTCAATTACTCAAATGAAGCCTACGGCCACTTTCTTGACTACTTCTACTTTCACTTTGAGTGACCATTCGATGCGGTGCTTTTGTAGCTTCTATTTGACTATCTTGCATTTCGGGAAAGTTGGAATCTCATGATATGCTATCTCAGCGTCAATGTTACGCATACCATTGTAGGACCATGCGAATATATCCATTAATTCCTTCAATAGCTCTTCGAGTGGCGTACGCTCGTGGTCATTAAGGTTGGACCCTATCCTAATCTTGCGGATTTGGCTACTTGAATCGAGATTAATAACAACAATTTCATCTTCATTAACTTGAATGCGGTTATGTTATTTATAATTAACATTATTTAGACCAGTTAATAATTATTCATTTACAAAGTCATCATCATCAAGAGTTTGATTAGAATCAAGGCAATTAATGTAAGGCACAATAAGATACTCAAAATCTTTGTTTATTTCATTGATAGGAAAAACAAAATTAAGAACCTCATTATAAGAGGTCTTGATTACATCAAAGTGAGAAGAAACAACTACAGGGGAAAGGCAATAAACATTAGTGTTAGGTTGAATATCAGCTGGTGGCACAGGTGCAACATGTAGTTGAGAAAGGGTGCATCAGCATGTTTGATGAGGTAGGATGATGTAGTCCCTGAGTGGATCATGCAGAGTGCTAGCCCAGGATCTTCAAGTTGAAAGAGTCCTCGAAGTCGATGTCCTTAGAATCCTTTATATCAGTTATGGTCTCTTTAGTGAGTGGTTTTACACAGTGTTGACAACTCTCATCCCCCGAGTAACTGTCTTAGAAAAATATCGCCATTCCTAGTTTCATCATCTTATCTATAGGGTCATACCAAGGCTAAGGGAAGTTGCAAAAGGGGAAAACTTCACCCTCTTTAATAAATCTTTCATTTAGGGAATATCCCAGGATAGATCATCCACATTCTAACTTTCTCTTTAGTAGAGGCTGACAGATCAGTCTGAGTTCTTCTTTCGATGGTTGATAGCCCAAGCCACAGGGAGGAAAGGCCTCCTTCAACATAATAGGTTCAGTTATCCCATATTTTCTTTGCCCTAGACCCAGTCCGGGCATGAAATGCATATTCTTAAACATTTAGATTATATTGGCATTTCCATGAGGATCATATTCTGGAGAAACCCTATCTTTGAAGTCGTCCCCTGTTGGGAGTAGGAATGGTTCAACCTAGAAGCCCGATAACAGCATGTCCTTCATCCCGTGTTGTATCTCAAGTATCGAATTACTGGTGTTAGCATTTTTGGTGTTCTCACCATCTCCCAAGATGGTGAAAACTTATCCATTTGCAAAGAACTTCAATTTCTGATGAAGGGAAGGAGACACCCCTTTGATGCTGGGGAGCCACGATCGTCCGAGCAGCAAATTAAAATGGGCTGGGATGTCGATGACCTAGAATTCCATAACAGGATTTATAGGTCCGAGCCCCTGTTGCAAGCTTGATAGATCCCATTACTTCTCAGCGGGTGTTGTCATAAGTATGCACGGGAACAGAGGTTGGAGAAAGGTTGCTCACTTTCAATCCCAGGCAATTGAGGGTTCTTAACGGGCAAATAGTCAGAGTTGATCCGTTGTCAACGACTGAGAGGGGGACAGTTTTCCTCATAACTTCAACAGAGATATTAAGAGCATGATTGTGGTTAAGACCGTTCTTAGGGATTTCCCCTTCATAAAAAGAGAGCATTCGAGTAGAGGTCGAGGATTCAACTAGTTTCACTACTTCTTCTGGTGTGGTTGAGGGAGGAACTGTGGGTCCTATGAGTATCTTGATTAAGGCATTTTGGTGTGGTTGGGAAGACATGAAAAGTCTCCATAGAGTTATGTTATCTTCGGTATTCTTCAATTTATCAAGGACCTTACTTTCTTCAAGAGTAAATTATAGCATAGGGATGTTCTTAACACCTTTCCCTCGCTTAGTGAGGGTTGTAAGCTCAGATTCTGGTAATGTCTCCCTAACCTGGTCATGTGGTCCACGGAAGAAGAGAAAAATAGAAACCCTATTTCTTCATCGATATCGGGTTATTCAACTACCTGGATGATCCCTCCTAGCGGATCCTCAAATTATATCACTCCACACAGGTTGGCTATAAGTCTGGTCTTTCTAGAATCTAGCCCATTATATGAATCTTCGGAATCATCTCCCCATCCGATGGGGACGATATTATATTTCCATGAAAAGTCTATACACACTATAACTTATATGGATTCTTCGTAAAACTCTTTGCATTCGGTAGGAAAATACAAGACTGAAGGGACCAGGTGCCCTTATAATTTCATAACATCAAATAACTCGAATATACTACAAATATCACTAGTCTATCGAAACAAATCTGCCATGATCTGGACCAGGTAATCTAGACTGACTTCGTCGACTGGCAGTTCCCAGTTTTCTGACTCTCGGACCCATTTTTGAGCTTCTAAGAACAACTTATTGAATATCTGACAGTCGATGGTCATCTGGGAGGGCAATTTCAACCCGAACTCTAGGAGTTAGTTTAGCACTTTTGATAATTCCATATCTTTACCTCTAGAACTGGTACGGACAACGAAGCATGCTCTGGTGAGGAGTAATAACGTTTGGTCGTCAAGGTTGGTAGGGTGTAAGAGGAAATATGGGTATATTTAGAGAGGTTTAGGGGAGTATTTGGGTATGACTGGTGATTTAATTGGCATGATTTAGGTAGATGGGTTGAGTTCTAAGTCTTCTTTTAGGAAGATGGCGTTTGTAAGATTTGGGAGGGGATTATGAGTAGTGTTTGGTTTAGGATTAGCTAGTGGGACGATGATACCCCGGCCAATCAGGCATTTGGATTGTGTTTCGGAGATGGAAACATTAGTCGGTGGTATGGCCAGTGATTTGGTGATAGTCACAATGGGCATCTGGATTGAAATTCTTTGGAAGTGGATTTGGTAATGGATGAGTGTCCAAGTGTTTGATCAAGTTTTATTTTAAGAGAGCCTAGTAGACTTTGGAGAGAGGAGCGTGAAGCTCGGTATATTCCTTTCGAATTGAGTTTGGGCGACTTTCTGGTGCCCACGAAGCGGCAGGCAAAAAGATGTTATTGATAGTAGAGACTGGGGTACTAGTAGCCTTTTAAACTTCTTAGGAGCAAATTGTCCAAATATTTTCTTCGATTCGACTTCTATATTGACAAGACCTTCTTCGATTTCTCCTCCTTCTTCTCACAAGGCTCGAAAGTAAGGGTAATATTGTCCACCCATGGTTGCTCGGGCATGAGGTAGGAAGTTCTTCTTCACAATGCTGACTTGTTATCCTTCAGAAGGTTGATTGGTCATGGTAGCTGCTTTTTTTCTTCATCTTTCTATGAAGTTGCTGACTGATTTCCCACGATTCTTTTTTATAAGCTCTAAGTCACGGCAGGTAAGCTCTAGCTCCTTATTGTACTTGTACTGTGACATGAACTCAAGGGTAACGTCTTCCTAACTGCATATTCTATATTCTTCAAGGGATAGGAACCAACGAAGGGCGCTATCTTTCAAAGTCTGTTGGAACATCTGAGCTATTATTTCTTCAAAAGTGCCTATGATAGTTATGTCTCTGTGATAGCTACGAAGATGAACGATCAGGGGTCCACTTCCTTCAAACTTCTCGATATTGGGCATCTTGAATTTTTCTACCTGCCTGGCTTTAGGATAGGGATACATGTGGGTGTAGTCCATTTAGTTCCTAGATATTCTAGCTTGGTCGAATTTCTTGGTTAGCATCTTGAGTTTTTCTTTGACCTTGTTCAGTTCTTCCTCTTTCGGATCAACAGTTACGGGTAAATCAACCCCGGTCTAAGCAAGGTTTGGCATGGGAAAATGGGCTGGTGGTCGCCCATTAGTAGGAGGAGAACGTGGAGCATGATGGTATTCTTTAGGAACCCAAATAGGCTCTAGTGCAGGCAGACCCATGGTACGATGGAAAATGACCTCAGGATCTTCGGGGATAGGGACCCAGTTTCTTTGCATCTCATGAACCTCGGTTTGAAGGTTATCAATTTTGGCAGTGAGCTGAGCCAGAACTGTTAACAAATTCGGATGTACATTCGGCACTTGATCTCTATTCTCTATGAAAGGCAGTTGAGTCTTGGACTCAGAGGAAATAAAGGGACTGGCAGAACTTCAGGGCGGTTTGCCTGAAGACCGAAGCCAATAGGAAGCCATACCGAGGGTATGTGATCGATCTGAGAAGAAAAATTAGAATTTATTTTTGAAAAAGAAAAAGGGAAATTTGTTATTTTTCAAAAAAAGGAGGAAAATATTTTTGACATTTTTGGAAAATATGACGACGAAAATGTTTTTGGTATTTTTGATAAAAGAGGAAAAATGTTTTTGGTTGGATTTAGGAATAGGAGAGAGGAAGAGACTAGAGACGGGTCTGAGCATGATTATTACGTTTATTAGGTTCCCACTTGTATTAAGTTCTTCTAAATGCAAAATGAAATGACGGATGGGACCCAAGCCTGGAAAATTTGGGTTTGCAACATATGTAACGCTATGGTTGGACTTATAGCCAGGCTCATGGGCGGGGTCTCATTTTAAAATTGCATGAAAATTTGGGTGGCGGGCCGACCTGAAATTTCTACAGAGTTTTGGGTCGAAAGCGTCAATCTAACATGTGTGTCCTATTCTTGACACCTATGTGTGGGTATCAATTTGGTTGGGTGAATTGGAAAGGGTTCCCACCTTTGGCGTGACTTCCATGATATATGTCTCGTTGTTGAGGGCAATTGGTACGTGTCGACAACCCATTTGATATACCTGAGTGTACATGAATTGCCTCACTATATACCTTATGGGGACGGTACATGTGAGAGAGAATTAGATATACTCGATGTACGTGAATAGATACCCTACGATATACCTTTCATTATGACTTTGATCAAGCGGTACGATGCGGGGTAACCATTCGATATACATTGAAGGTACTTGGCCAATGGAAACTAAGAGTCATATCTCTTAGTCTAACTGCGCCCAGCCGGACCAGCGCCATCACGAAGTGACTCTCCAAATATGGGACAAAATTTGGTCTTTAACAATGCTCTTTGGTGATGTCGTTGTGACACCACGCCTAATTAAATACCGGGTGATCAGTTCTTTATTAAATTAAAATCAAGGTATATGGTTGGTTCATTCTCAGCATCACTGTTGCAAAATAAATATTTTCAATTTAAACACCCTAAATAATTAAGCAAAGTGTCAAAACAATTTAAAGTCTTAGTTTTATTTTATTAATTTCCAATTCGAAAACCTTTTTAATAACCAACAGTTTAAAAATCATATAAATGTTAAGGATGGCAATTAACACACAATAATTTAAACCATCTAGACAAACCAAACCAAGTTTAAGAACCATAAATCAAATCATCCTGGCAATAGTTAAGTCTCAAAGAGTACTGAAAACTGGGAATATAAATAAACATAAATCTCTGACCAATCCAAAAGGAATAGGAAATCGGGCGACACATGCCCTAACTATAAAGAACTAAAATAGGAACTGAGTCAACGAAGTGTTCATCTAAAGCAAAGTCCTGCAACTCCCACATAAGCTGCAGCACGTCAAATCCAAGGAACCTAAGCACGACGCCCGTGTAGCTGGGCACCTATAATACATCCATATGTATATAGGAGAGAAAGAAAATGACAGAAAAAGGGTCAGAGCCCGAGTGTAAAACAATTGAAAAATAGTTTAGCAAGTATTTAAAATACTTACTGGCTAATGTCAAAACCATGTTAGTATGCGACACTCTCTCAAGAATTCTCACCTCTCATCTAGTGTGCACACCTACCGTACTACTGATCTCATAAGTCTATCTAGAATATTTCCATGAAGTTTTATCTCAATAAATACTAAGGCCCTGATATTTTTTTTAGAAAATTAATCTCTTCCATCTTCTTACGTTACTTAGAACCACTTAGTACTGTTATAAAATTCACGAACACTTGTTATAAAGTTCGAGCATTTATTCATTACCTAACTAATTATACACAGAGCAAAAAATTTCCATATATATAAGTATATATATATATACACTATCAACACCCCACATAAAATCTATGGTGTTGGCATACTCTGTTATCAAGTCCCCGTATCACTCGTACTAAGGTAAATACTAGTTCAGAATCACTCTCGAACTGTATTAACACAATACACATACAAATGGAGGCAAAGCATAGTTCCAAGTCACTAAGAGGTCAGCATATACCCTCACGTCTCTTAGGACCATCTGATTATCATTTTCAGATAGCATGTATCTAGGATATTATATTCTAGGGTACGAGTCAATATCCCCCATAAATTATCCATTCTTAGCACAAATTTTACTCAATTATCTCACATAACGGATTCATCTCTTTTATTCTCATATATAATTTATTTCATACTTAATTCTCATCTCTCTAATTATTCTCTCTCACTAAGTATAATTTCAGTAGGTATACCCTCACCTAACTTCTGATCTAAATCTTTTACGAGTCTCAATTCTTTAGTGACCGTATGTATAATTTCCAATGTACGAATAACTCCCCGTTAACCCATAATTTCATCCCATATTAAATTTCACTCAACCGAGCCTACTTAGACCCTACTAGTCCTCTTCATAACCCATTACACTCTGTAAATATTAATTAAGGGTTCCTACGTATTTTAACTGGGTTAACAAAAGGGGGGGAATATGCAGTTTTCCAGGAGGGATCGATCGATCGAGGAAATGGGTCGATCGATCGATCGATGCTCTTGGTCGATCGGTCAATCAAACAGTTCTTGCCCAGAATCTGCAAAGTCGACCTACGGGTTTCATCCAAAAATTTTCTCTAAAACACCATTGATGATCCCCAAACTCCCAAACAAGATTACTACTAGTTATATATACCTATATACATGATTTCCTACATGAAACATGTCCAAATTCATCAAAGGTATTGAATTAATGGGGTAAATTAACATATTTATCAAGAACCCTAATTTTTCATGAAACTTCCACTCTTCTAATTCTTTTCCATATTTCTTGCTTCTAAATCCATACAAATTCATGGGTAATCCTCTACATATGATTGAGATGTTCAAAATATATATATTTCCTCTAAAACATATGATTTACATTCTCTAAGTTATCAAATTTGTCCATGAAACATGATTTTATCAATCCTAATCTAACATGGGTGAAAAATTAACTAAAAACAAAGCAAGATAGATACTTACCTCGAATTCAAGGGTCTGATTTGTTGATGAAAAAGATATGATTGCGTTCCTCGTCGTGCGATCTACGTTTTGGTGGTGGTGGCGGTGCGATTGAGTGAGTTCTACGCCTTGGATTGCTTGGAAAGCTCTCCACCTTCTTCTCTAATGAACCTTCTTAGGCTTTGTGTTTGTTATTCCTAAAAGACAACTCCTAATGTTTGATATATCTTAGGGAAATTCGTGGGTTTAATTATCCAAAAATACAAAATGTCTATAATACCATCCCGAGATGTGAATTAGGCCTAAAAACGCCCCGAGACCCAAACTAAACCCCCGGATACACTTTTCTGACTATCTCGACCCTTTCAGACACATTGGCGTACTCAAAATGACCATACGAGTGACTTATAATTTATTCACTTTTATTATAATAATTTAGTTCCGACACGACACAGGCGCGTCCCGACTTAAAGTTCCGTAATTATCATTTTATTCACTCGTGGCAATTTTAATAAAATCAATCTTATATATTACTTTACTCATCTAGTATTATTCAATAAATTCCCAGTAATTACTAACTCTCTTCACGCAACTAATATTAAAAATAAATTTCCGAATTAGTATTAAATTAATATCTCAAATTAAATTTAATAAATCCTTAATTTAAAAGCCATAAAAATATGGGGTTTTACATACTTCCCCCTAATAACAGGATTTCGTCCCGAAATTCAGAAAATAAGGCATACCTGGTAAAAATAAATCTTGATATTTTTCACGCATATCTGTCTCGCGCTCCCAAGTGGATTCCTCCACATTATGGTGCTCTCACTGGACTCGTACAAGTGGAACTACCTTCGACCTCAATTTTCTCTCGATGTGGTCTAGAATATCCACTGGTCTCTCCTTATAAGAACTGTTGGGCTCTAAGTCAACCTCCTCTATAGCGATGTGAGTGTGGGCCATATCATCCTGAAGATATCGTCTCAACGACGAGACGTGGAATACATCGTGAATACGGTGCAAGTGCTCTGGCAACCCCAATTTGTGTACCACCAGCCCAATTATCTCGATAATGGGAAATGGACCCATGTACCTCAGAGCCAACTTCCCCTTCTTCCCGAACCTCATTACTCCTTTCATAGGAGATACACGCAGTAATATTTCATCCCCTATGCTAAACTCTCAAAAGGACCGCTTTGCATCGGTATAGCTCTTCTGTCGGTCCTAGGCTACCGAAATGCGACTCCTAATAAGCTCAATCCTAGCTGAAGTCTCCTGAATCACCTCTGGTCCGAACAAATTTTTATCCCCCACCTCTAGCCAATAAGTTGGAGAACGACAAGGCCAGTCATACAATGCCTCAAATGGGGCCATTCTGATCGTGAACTAATAGGATTTATTATAAGTGAACTCTACTAGTGGAAGATAAGGCTCCCAACTTCCTCCAAAATCCAGGACACACATGCGTAGCATATCCTCCAACATCTGATTGGTACGCTCTATTTGTCCATATGTCTGTGGGTGGTAAGTTTAACTCCATCTCAACTCTGTACCCATGGCCTCCTAAAAGTTCTCCCAAAAGTGCGACACAAAAATCTTATCTCTATCAGACACAATACCCGGGGGCACCCCATGTAGCCTAACGATCTCAAAAATGAATAACTGTGCATACTTGCTCATGCTGTAGTCTGTCCGTATTCATAGAAAATGAGATACCTTGGTCAACCGATCCACTGTAACCCATATGGAATCTTGACCCCGCTGTGATGTAGGCAACCCAGTAATGAAGTCAATGGAAATACTTTCCCATTTCCCCGTAGGTATCTCCAATGGTTGAAGTAACCCTGGCGGTCTTTGGTGGTCCACCTTTACCATCTGACAGGTAGAACATTTAGACACGAACTCAGTAATTTCCTTCTTCATCCCACTCCACCAGTACTGCCGTCTCATATCCTGGTACATCTTATTCCCTCCGTTATGTACTATAAATCTAGATCCGTGCGACTGTGTCATAATTGCATGAGGTAAGTCTTCTCCCTCTGGAACCACTAATCTCCAATTAAATCTCAAACCCCCATCATAGCTCACTGAATAGGATTCAACACCTTCACCTAAGATCCGTACAATCTTCTCCTGGTAAAACGTATCTTCTGCCTGTGCAAGTATCACCCTCATGACAATATCAGGTGTGAGTGATATAATCGATATAAAGGAATGGGATAACACGTCCTAGTGACCTAATTCTTTCCACTTTTCTCTCCATACTTCCGCGATTTCACCTTTTGGTCTACGACTTAACGCATTAGCAACTACCTTAGCCTTCCCCGGATGATATTGTATCTCGAACTGGTAGTTTTCACAAACTACAACCACCTGCGCTGATGCATATTCAACTCTCGTTGAGTGAACACGTACTTAAGTGACTTGTGGTCTGTGAGTAAGCAAAACTTTTCTCCCAACAAGTAATGTCTCCAAATCCTCAATGCAAATATGACCGCTACTAGCTCCAGGTCGTGGGAGGGGTAATATCTTTCGTGAGGCTTAAGCTTACGGGAGGCAAAAACTATAGCCTGCTCCTCCTGCTGAAGTACTCCCCCGAGTCCCCGTAAAGAGGCATCAGTGTACACAAGGTACTCCACTCCTGGTTTGGGTAAGGCAAGAACTGGCGCCGAAGTCAACTTATCATTCAGCTCATCAAAAGCCAATTGATAAGCATTATCCCAATCATACGGTACTCCTTTGCGAGTCAGATTCATCAATGGACCCTCTATCTTCGAAAATCCTCGGATGAACCTCCTGTAGTACCCGACTTAACCTAACAAACTACAAACCTATGTCGGTGTCGTGGGATGTCCCCACTCCCTCACTGCCAACACTTTTCTTAAGCCAACCGATATCCCTAATTCCAACACAATATGCCCTATAAATTGTACTTCCCATAGCCAAAAACTATAACTCTCATAATTAGCATACAACTGATGCTCCCATAGAGTCTGAAGGACCTGTCTCAAGTGCTCCACATTCTCCTTCTTAGTTTGTGAGTAAATCATGATGTCATCTATGAAGACGATGACAGACTGATCTAAAAACTCTTTGAACACTCGATTTATCAAATCCATGAATGCGGCTGGATCGTTTGTCAGCCCAAATGGCATGACTTTGAACTCATAGGAATCATATCTCGTCAAGAAAGCAGTCTTCGACACATACTGCTCCCGATCTCAAATATATCTTCAAAAAGAAGGTTACTCCTCATAGTTGGTCGAACAGGTCATCGATTCGGGGCAACAGATATTTATTCTGTATCGTGGCCTTATTAAACTCCCGATAATCCATGCATAACCTCAGTGAACTATCTCTCTTCTTTACAAACAACACTGGAGAACCACAAGGCGAGGTGCTCCTATGAATGAAGCCCTAGCCTAAAGCCTGCTCTATCTGATCCCGTAAGTCCCTCATCTCCGCTGGAGCCATATGGTATGGTGTACATACTATCGGTCGAGTGTCCGACATCAAGTCTATGAAAAAATGTATCTTTTGACTAGGGGGGTAGACTCAGTATCTCTTTAAATACATTCGAAAACTCACGAACGACTAGAATCTAATCCAGGGGAATCACAATCTCCTTAGAGGTATCCTCCTCTATGTAATACAAATGGGTGGAAGATCCTCCTTTCGGGAGAGGCATCACCACCAAGAACATCCCCTGCCTCGAAATGGAAAAGACAAAACTCCTACAAAAATAATCTAACATGGCTCTGTACGTGGCGAGCCAATCCATGCCAATAATGGCATCGTGATCATGCATATTTAAAACTAGCATGTCTACAGGTAAAATCAAGGTACCAATCTCTATATCTACACCCCAACATATAAAGAATTTCAAAGACTCATTCGCCAGTGGGGAGTCTACGCATGTCACTGTACTCTCTGTTGTATCTAATAACCCTAAGGCCCGTGGAAAATGAGTAGATATAAAATAGTGTGACGCCCCAGTATCAAATAAAACTCGCCCCATAGTGCCATGGATAGGAAATGTACCCTCAATCACGGGTGGTTCCTGAGGTGCTGCTGCCTGGTGGACGTTATTAACACGTCCATACTGTAATTGCCCCTGCTGAACTGGGGTTGCTGGAATGGCTGGTAGAGCTGGTAGCTGAGCTGGAACTAGGAGGGTGGATGGAAAGAGTGCCCTCTACGGCTCCTTCTGGGCACCCTGCTGGTGTGGTGCCCTACCCCCTTCTGGGCAATCCTGACATTTATGGACATTCTTGCCACACCCAAAACATATACCCCTGAAATTACCTCCCATTTATCCCTATTAACCACAGCCCTCTTGGTTATTACCACCCCGCTACTGCCCTACTGAAAATATTATTGGCCCTAGTGGCCTTACTGCTGACCCTACTGCTGACAATGTTGGCCCTGCTAACCATGCTGGCTGGACTAGCCCTGCTGGCCTTTCTAAATCCCCTAAATCCCTACGTAAAATCTCCTAATCAAAATCGCTTGGTAGGGTACCCTGATGTGAACTCTGCTCACTGTGACGGGCTGCCCTTAGACTGCTGGTGCCCCACCAGTACTAGTGATGCCCCCTGTCCTAACCTGCTGGCTGAACTCCCTTGCTTGTTTGCTCCCCTACTAATGGAAGCGGTGATCCTGAAAGTTCAACAAGGTAGCGTTAAGTACATCCATGTAAGTACTCAACGATAGATTGCCTATGAGGTGCTGACGAATCCTCCAGGCCAATCCATTTGAAAATATTAGTATCTTCTTCTCCTCAGTGGGTGCCTCATCCGGAACTATAGTGAGAAGTCTAGTGAAACCCTCCTCATACTCAGCAACAGTCATACTCTCCTACTTGAGATTCAATAACCTCCACCTCATCTCAGTCTACACAGCATATGGGAAATACTTGCGCTCAAACTGCACCCAAAATGACTGAATCGGTATGTTGTCCCTCTCCTCTAAGGTGGTGGTGGACTCCCACCACTGCAAAGCATCCCCCACTTTCTTGAAGTAAGCCAGTAACTGCCTCTACATGTCAGTGCAATCATACATGTGCAGATGCCTCTAGATGTCCTTCTTCCATTAGATGGAGACTATGATGTCCGAACTACCTAAAAACTCCGAGAGATGCGCCTTCTAAAAGCCATCCCTGACCCTCTCCCATGCAGTGGGGAGTTGTGCTGCTACTGGCGCCACTTCCTGAACCTGTGGTGGAGCCTGTTGCACCACTACAAACACGGCATTCATCGCATAAGCAATGATGGCGGCTACTTTAGTTGCATTCATCATTCCCTGATTCGGAGCTGGTGGCTGCTCGGGTTGGGTATTCATGTCTCGGGGTGCGCATCTCGGAGGCACTTGAAATGAGGAGGAATCTTATTAGTCTAGATTTATTATCAAATCTCAAATAGATAAAAATGTAAGCATAAACACAAGAATACAACAGTCCTAAAAATAGGGCTTTAAATCAAAGACGCTAAGATGGAAACGAAATAAGCCACACATATCCTAAAGGAAACTAGAACATGATGCTCTGATACCACCTGTGACACCCCGCCTAATTAAATACCGGGTCATCAATCCTTTACTAAATTAACATTAAGGTGAACGGTTGCTTAATTCTCAGCATCACTATTGCAAAAAAAATATTTTCACTTTAAACACCATAAATAATTAAGCTAAGTGTCCAAACAATTTAAAGTCTTAGTTTTATTTTAATAATTTATAATTCGAAAACCTTTTTAATAATCAACAAATTAAGAATCACATAAATGTTAAGGATGGCAATTAACACACAAAAATTTAAACCATCTACATAAACCAAACCAAGATTAAGAGCCATAAATGAAATCATTCTGACAATAGTTAACTCTCAAATAGTACTGAATACTGGGAATATAAATATACATAAATCTCGGACCAATCCAAACTCAATAGGAAATCGGGCGACAAATGCCCTAACTATGAAGAACTAAAATAAGGACTGAGTCAATGAAGAGGTCGTCTAAAGCAAAGGCCTGCAAATCCCACATAAGATACAACACGTCAAATCTAAGGAACCTAAGCATGACGCCCCTGTAGCAGGGCACCTGTAATACATACATATGTATACAAGAGAGAAAGAAAATAAAATAAAACGGGTCAGAGCCTGAGTGTAAAACAGTTTAAAAATAGTTTATTAAGTATTTAAAATACTTACTGGCTAATGCGACAACCATGTTAGAATGTGACACTCTCTTGAAAATTCTCACCTCTCATTTAGTGTGCACGCCTACCGTACTACTGATCTCATAAGTCTATCTAGCTTATTCCCGTGAAATTTTATCTCGATAAATACTAAGGCCCTGATATTTAGTTTTAGAAAATTAATCTCCATTTTCTTACGTTATTTGGAACCACTCAGTACCGTTATAAAATTCACGAAATCTTGTTATAAAGCTGGAGTATTTATTCATTACTTAACTACTTATACACACAATAGAAAGTTTCCACACACACACACACACACACACATATATATATATATATATATATATATATATATATATATATATATATATATATATATATATATACTATCATCACCCCATATAAAATCTATGGTGTTGGCATACTCTACTATCAAGTCCTCGTATCACTCGTACTAAGGGTAATACTTGTTCGGAATCACTCTCGAACTGTATTAACACAATACACATACAAATAGAGGCGAAGCATATTTCCATGTCACTAAGAAGTCAGCACATACCCGCACGTCTCTTAGGACCATCTGACTATCATTTTCACATAGCTTGTATCTAGGATACTATCTTCTAGGGTACGAGTCAATATCCCCCATAAAGGTCCAATTGAGATAAGACTGTCCCAGCACAGAAACCTCCGTGATAGCAAGTAGCCCTTATATGATTATACATAGATACATAATACTTAATATATGTACAGTCACACAACCATCTATAAATATATTCACATTTTCCAAATTAGGTTTGCCCACGACCCATAATTATTATTATCTGTTCTTAGCACAAATTTTACCCAATTATCTTGCATAATGGATTCGCCTCTTTTATTCTCATTTATAATTTATTTCATACTTACTTCTCATATCTCGAAGTATTCTCTCTCACTAGGTATAATTTCAGTAGGTATACCCTCACTTACATTCTGATCTAAATCTTTCACGAGTCTCAATTCTTTAGTGATCGTATGCACAATTTCCAATGTATGAATTGATGAAGCTGGAAACAACACCACCCTTCAAGGTGTTTGCAAGCTTAGGTTAATGTTAACAATGGCAGCATAAGAGTATTTACATATATATAGTAGAAGGAGGTGATGACAAGAGGATGAACACTTAGACGTAAGTGGTTAAGTTAATTTGTCCTACGTCCACTGTGAAGGTGTGTGGTTAATATCACTGTATGAGGGATCTAATGGCCATAGATACAAATCTCTCAAGCTTTCTCTTTCTACTGTATATTTAGACAGAGTTTTGGCTAGGGTTGTAATTTTTAGATCCTTTTCCAAGTAGGTGAAGGCAAGTATATATAGTATGTGTGGGGTGTGATCCACCCCCTATGCATGCTATGATCATGAGTGTGTTGATCTATCCAATCTGATGAAGACATCTGTCACTGTCATGTGTAGAGAATGATGATGAAATATTCCCCCACGTGAGGGGATTGATTTGTTACAACTGATTGTGTACACGTGTTCCCAACCATACCTATGCAAGTAAAGGCTCGGCTATCTTAGATTGGTACCAACCTCGGGCTGGAAGAGTATGAGGTTGGTGAGTTTTGTCCATTGACCAATCTGAGATTGTTCATGATGAGCTAGATTCATGTATAACCAAGGTAAATGAAGTCATAATGTTGTCTTGGGCCGAAGTTATTCAGGAGCAGGTTTGGAACATCGGATGACTCTCAGCCGAGGTAAGTTATGATGATGGCGCAACTCTTGAAACCTCAACCTACACCCAACCAAGGTTACCATCCCTGGATGGCCTGATGAATAACTGCCCCCATGGATCATGAAGACTTCAATTGTTGTTTGACTATGAGGTAACTTGTAACGTCGTCCATGGACGACCTTTCTTGGGACGAGACCCTAGCATTCCAATCTAAGGCCTTTCTAACCTCGGATATCTCCTTGATCGAGGTTATTGTCTCTGAGTTATTGGGTACATATAGGGCATATCAATCACCCCTAAGCCCTTAGTTGTCTATGTGAAGAGGTTACAAAGCGGTATGCATGTCCAAGGTTAGGTTTCTGTTAGTGCCCATACTTTCTTGACAAGTGTCAACTCCGGAAGTAGATGGCATGCCTGGCAAGCTCAATGATTGCAGTCTTTTGGGCTCCCATGGCAATGATGGGCCTTGGGATGCATGTAAGATAATTTTAAGGGTTTTAACCCTTTTTACTTTCCTTCTTCTTCATTTCCCCATTTTCTCACCTGAACTTTCTCTATTTTCTCTCTCCACAAGAGCTCAATTAATAGTGCATTTGGTGGATTGTCTTGCCAACCTTTCCCTTCTTCTCCCCACACACCATCAGGTATCGTCTATTACCTCTTCTTCTCCATTTTTCAGCCTTTAATTCCTGTTTTTTGCATTTTCCGACAACTTTATGCATTTTCCAGTCAGCATCATCAGTTTTCCGATGAGTTTATGCATTTTCTAGTGAACTATTCTTAATCGTTCTTCTTTCAAGATCCAGTTTGATCCTTAGGCAATTCCAGTTAAGTTGTTTATTTTTAGCTCGAGTCTACAAGTGTAAGGTCGTCCCTATATGCTCAGACCTCTTTATCAGATTTTAGAAGAGTTCCCCTCTCTTAGAAAGAAGACTTTAGAAAAGATTAGGTAGATAGAGAGAGCCCAAGAGGAAGCTCATAGGGCTGAGGCCTTCCCCCTCAAACCTATCTTTCCTCACCCTCTGAAAGTCATATACCCCGAGCCAGCCGAACCAGTTGAATCAGCAGAGATACCAGTTAAACCTACTCCCATGTTTGAGTCTGAGTCCTCCACCTCAGACCCTATGTATGTGGAATCTTTTCAAGAGGCCATGGACTTTTCCATTCGGCAGGACCTTGATCAAGCCAAGGTTTTGAGCCGCGTCTCGTCCCATAATGAGTCTAGCACATCTCGAACTTCTTCAGGCGTTGAAGTTGTCAAACTAAATGTAGCTTTTCCTCCTCCCATTAATGTTGTCCCCCTCTCGTCTATTACAGGGACTAAGTTTGATCAGAGGTTACCTAAAGATAATCCCTCATCCGCTCCTGCCGACGCTGACCGAGGTGAGGATGATGAGAGTGAGAGAGATATTGACACCTCGAAGGCAGCTGAGATTGAAAGAAATGTCAGCGAAGTTAACCTCTTAGCCTTCAGACATCTATATTACATAGGTACCTATATAAAACTTAGGAGACCTCTGAGGGACGAGAGTGCTTTCAGCGGCCGAGATGGTGAGAACTTCCTATATGAGCAGAGGGTCAAGTTAGGATTTCGTCTTCCCATCCACCCAATTATTAAATCCATATTGTCCTATATTAACTTATACCCTTCCCAGTTATCCCCTAACGCCTGGAGGGTGATAATTGGAGAAATAGTTTTGTGGAGAGTAGTCCACCATTCAGACCTTCCTGTCCAGGTCTTCTCTGGATGCTACATCCCTTCCTCTGCTAGGAATCATCTGAGATATTCAATTTTTTAGCTTGGAAGTCAACTATGAAGATGTTGCAGGTTACCCAAACTTCGAATCATAATTGAAAACCGTGATATTTCTTCATCTCGGGGACATGGGAATTTGGCCCCTGTGTGCCCTCTTCAAACTTAGAGTCGAGGATACCCCTGAGATGGAGAAAGGTGTCAATGGCTGCCAGGGTCGACCGCGGGTTGAGTCAAAATAATCTTCATAAAGTAAAAGACCTTCAAGATCAGGGGGAGCATGGCCTGTTGGTCAAGTTCGAACATCTGATGACCCCATACTATCTCTCTGAGACTGGACTTGGGGGGAGTCCTCTAACTAAGATCCGTAAGTGTTTATTTTCCCACAATTTGTACCTCTGATTATGTAATACCTCTGATATGCTAACTCAGACCTTTACTTTTGCAGGACACCCCGAAGGCATTTCAGATGATATCTGGGAGATGTTTTCCGCAAGTCTCACAAAGTTGGTGAAGAAGGTAAGCCTGAATGCACCTCCTCCTCCCCCACCGAAGTAGAGTGTCAACATGTCCAAGGTCGACACTACAAAGAGGAGGAAAACTATGACTTCTACCCCTGAGGATCAGAGTCTAAGTAAAGCCTAAAAGTCCATACCCATATCCTCTGATGATGCATTGGCTGCTCGTCTAGAGCAGATGAAAATTAATGACAGTCTGATAGGCCACAGTGTGCAGGCGTTGGATGCCATTGGCTCTGCTATGATCGATGCTGACAAACGCTTTTGTCTCTCCATGGATACTTCCTCTTGGTTGAGTTTAGCCTTCACAGGTCTATCCATGTAAGATTTGAATTTCGATTTAATTCCGAAGTGTAACCTCTTCTTTGAATTTGAACTTATACATTTGATTATTGATTTTCAAGGCATCGTTGCTATGCACCATCTTGCCAATTGGACTCTGAAGAAGTTTCCCCTCGTCGAGAGAGGCAAAGAGGCCGAGAAGGTGCAAGACTCTCTGAATGCATAAGTGTATTGTCTGAAGTCTGCCTTTAAAGGGTCTGACAAGAAGGTCAATCAGTTAGAGAAAGAGATATCCAAGCTTAAGATAGAACACACCTCTGCCCTGAAGGCCAAGGATGACGTTCTTCAATAAAAGGTTGATGCTGTAGTGAAAGCTGCCCTTGAGGATGCTTCAAAGGGGATGCTGGCTGATTAAAAAGTCTTTGACTAGTTTATCAGCTTTGGCTTTTAATACCTAAAAAGAGGTGCTACTCCTTCTAATGAAAATGTTGCATGCTCATCCTCTCAAAACAGTGCTGAAAATTCTATCAAAGTTGTTATTAAAAAAATCACAATTGAGGGAAACACTAAAGATGTGTACCATCTTGTTAACAACCTTAAGTTGTAATATTTTATGAATATGTTGTTGTTTTTCAATTTGATGACTTGAGAATTATTTGATGTTATTCCTATCTATCTCTTGGATCAAATATATGTTACGTGAGAATATTATGTTGAATTTGTGCTTAATGAAAAATTCATGATATTCACATATGTTCCTTACAATTTATGGTTATATCCCATGCATGAATTATTTTTTATAGGGGGAGATATTCTTTTTACCCTTGACACTCATTTTAATTGACAAATCTTTTTGATAATGTAAAAAGGGGGAGAAATATTGTTGATTCACTCATTTGTGCTTAACTTATTTATTTTATGGATCATTGTGAATCATTGTTTGTCAACATCAAAAAGGGGAGATTGTTAATGAAAATGTCTTTATCCCTTAATTAATACTTAAATTAGTTTAATTAATGTACATTTTAGTTTAATATAATATATTGATTTTGATGATTCCAAACATACTTTTATCAATCCTTTTATTTCTTATTATATAATATTTATAATATAATTCATATATTTATACCTGTAATGCCCTACATAGTTCTTATATGCATGTGCCAATTCATATATGTTAGGAGTTGTTTGCTGGAATTTTCTTTGATCAGTTATAGACTTAAGGTAAATGTTTAAGACCTGTTATATATTTGCTTTGACTAGCTTTGTCCATGAAGCCTTTTTCGTCCTTTTGTGGCTATAAGAGATTTCATTCTAGCACCTAGGAAGATTTCGTTCATACTTGTTATGAATATGACCCTACTCTTATAGGTTTTTGTTTTGTTTAACCTTGTGTCACTTCAGGAGATTTCGATATAAGAGATATAGGTTTAGTGGGTTTAAACTTTAGGATGCTACCTTCTAGTGTGTGTTTACCTGCCTTTAGGTTCACAATCCTTTTACCCGAGAATTGCATTACCTTTAGTGACTTTCGGTCATATCTTATAGCTTTTACTAGGTCCGTTATTGCTACAGATTAGGGGAATGGTTGCTTGATGTAATGTCAGCTTCCTTAGGCCATGCGTGTACCTTTGTCCCATCAGTTTTTTTTAAACCCCACGCCTCTAGTTGGTGATGTAATTTATATAGTCTAAATGGTTGAGTTGATAAAATTATATATATATATATATATATATATATTATCTAGTTTGGAAGACATTGAGTCGCGCATCTTCAACTGTCTCGGACAGTTGTTGTTTTAATTCAACTATGCTCTATCTTACCTACTGCTATCAGTTGTACCTAGTCACTCCCATGCTGTACTATTTTTATTATATGGGGTCTCGTACATGTCAGCCTTCTACCCGTCCTTCAGTTCGTCAGCCTGTGCTTAATCACTTCCTTTCTCAGACTTTTAACATCTTATAATATATGTGTTGCTTTGATTATATGTACAGATCTTTTGTCACATTAATTGTTTTCTCTCAGAATTTGAACACGCAAGATATCTGGACGAGAATTTCTTTAACATTTTTTATATATGTGCGTTAAGCCTCTGTCAATTTTAATAATATATTTTCTTAGGATTATAAACATTGGTTTTAAACCTTTTACCAAAACATTTTGTGGGAATTATTTTTTCTAATATGTTTTTTCCTGTCGTAAATAGCAAAAAGCCTTCTCTTTTTGTCCATCACTTCTATTAACATAAGACAAGACATGTTACATATATATATATATATATATATATATATGTAAAGATATATATTCTAAAGTAATGAGGCTACCATACAATCTCACCAGCTTGGCAGTCTTTCTGTCTTGGAGCCACACGCTTATGTCTACTCCATGTCTTTCAATCCCACACATAAGCTATTCTTAAAGATACATTATTATTTTTCTTTTCTTTTTTGGATTAACACTTCAGATATTATCTCGACTCTTTATATCAATCTGCTTTTATCTCTTGGACTAACTTTCTTTCTGCAGAAAATATATGAGTCATCTACCAAGCTAATTTCAATCACATATATTTTCAGAATACCATTTTTGTGCTACAATAGCTATATTTTTATTGAGAAGATAAAAATGAAGATTTGTATATCAGATTTGGAGATCATTTTGAAGCTACCTCATCTCAGCAAAATCAGGAGCATTTAATGCGCAAAATGCATGTGTCTAACAGCTAGTTTAAGGAAGACACATTTGAAGCTTTGAAGAGCTGCATTGAAGACTAATACTTGAATGAGAATATGATCAAGACTTGAAATATATTCAGAGCATTTATTTTACTACTCAGCTACACATTCAAGAGAGCAATTAATTCTATTATCTTCTCAATCATTGAAGAAGAAGACTTGTTCCTACTTCAAACATCATTTATTGAAGTCTCATTAAAGAAGGAGAAACTCAGATTACAAATTATATTTTAAGGAGTTTCATTATTGTACCTTGTACTACAAAAATTCAGATTTGTTGTGAAGCTTTGTTGAAGCTTCGGTTTGAACCGGTAATTGGTTCCTACTCGCAAGTGGGCCACGGGGTTTGAAGCTCGGAGTTAGCTTGCAAACATTTGTACGTAGTGCTTTGATCCTACCCGCAAGTGGATCAGGTTTAGTGAAGCGCAAAGGAGACGGGGGCTCTAGACGCGTGGACGTAGGCCGGGATTTGGCCGAACCACATTAAATTTCGGTGTCATTTACTTTTCGCACTTTTATTTATTTATTTGTTTCTTGTGGTAATATTTTCAGCACACTATCTTGCAAATAAATTAATGCCGAATTTGACTAAATTAATTTTAAGGTTAAAATAATTATTTTTAATTAAATAATTAATTTCAGAATATCACTTAATATTAAATACGAAAATGAATTTAATATTCCTAGAGTGTTAAAATCTGCATTTCTAGTTGTTTAAATTAGTTGGTTGGATTTATTTGATATTATTGGATTTATTCTTTATGGTTTGATTAATCTGAAATTTGTCAAAGTGTTATAAATTAAATATTTTTCTGAAATTTTAATTTGACTTAAAGTTTGTAAAAACTCAATTCACCCCCCCCCCCCCCTCTTGAGTATAATCTGGGCAACAAAAACAACTCCTCAACTGGTTAAAAACAGTTTAGAAAAAATATCCCAACCATTTAAATGAATCGTTAAGGGACTTAAACACAATCTTACCAAAATTAATCTTGCATGGGCTTGAATGTTGAAGAACATTGATATTCAGATCCTTCTTGATGCATCTTCAAACTTGAACATTTTCTTCGACGGTTTGTAGCGGTATATGACATACACTAATGTATATAGGACTGATAAACTATGTCCTTATAAATCTCCCCTTATGTCTATGATGGTAGAAAATCAAAACATATGAATTATAAAATGAAATGACCAATACAAATCTAATACCCTCCCATGAACCCAAAACTGAAAAGGTACTAAACATGCAAGTCTAAAATTTTTCTTCAAAATCTTCAACATCAAAATCTTCAAATATTTAAGCTTTTCTCATCAGAGTGTGAAACATGATCTTCGATATTTGTACCAACATACATGGAACAAATAAAATACCTTTGTGATGTATCGAGTTTGATATGAGATAAATATAAATCAAAATATAAAGATTAAATCTCAAATCTCCCCCATTAAATCATAATCCGTTCTCCCCATTTTTTTTGTTCGAAATAGACAAGGAAAAGAATAAAAAAAATAAGCATGGAGTGTCACGACAAGTATAGAAAACGTCTACGAATATCCAGTATATACTCAAAAGCATTCCACAAACAATTTTTGATTTTTTAATTTTTTCAAAAAAAAAAATGCAAAAATAATTTCACAAAAATCACACACCATGAATTTACATTAAGATAACCAAATGGTGGATACGGAATGAATGGGTGTGAACAAATTCAAAAGGAAAATCAATGCAATAACGAGTAACATATGTGCACGATAAATCTGGATACTACTAACGAATGAACTCAAATCTTCCTTAGGTATCTAAAGTGTTGAATTTAAATGACATTGGCTCAATCCATCAACATATCAAAGTTAATAATGATTTTTACACAAATAACGTCTAAAACTATGTAATGTTTTTTCATAACGTTGTCAGGACGTGCAATCCCGTTGTTTAATTTCCAACCAAACTCCTCATAAATAATAAACATTTATTTTTCTTTAAAGGTGATGAAACTAAATTCTCTCCTTAAAGAAATCCTATTGGCCCACTTTTGGCATATTTATCTTTTTATTGCCTTAATTTTTTTCTCGGGCTCTTTTCAAATAGTGGCTTTCATGATGAGTTAATTTTGTACTCTCATAGCTCTTTCCCATGCACTCATCATTTTTCCATATTAAATAAATTCCTTACGGGAAACGGTTCTTACATGCACTACTTTCATTGTCAAGTTTTACTGTATTTGGTTTGTTTTAAAGACAGAATTGAGATGAAAACACTTCGACCAACATGTGATAGACAAGTACAATAATCAAAGAAATACGTGCAAGTGTGCATTAAAGGCAATTATGACTCAAACATGTATGTAGTAATCTCAAATTACATCTTAATGACTCCAAACATTATAAAGCACAAATATGAAATGATGACGCATATCAAAATACTATCAAATCGCCAGTTGGATATGTAATGAACTTGTGACTCGATCATTCTAAATGTCCATTCTTAAACGCTGTAAACAAAATAAAAAACTCTTTTGCCTTTTTCCAAAAATATTATCAAAATAAAATATTTTTGGCTTTTTCAATTTTTTCTCACAAAACTGAAAATCTTTTTGTATGTTTCAAAAAAATTTCAAAAGAAAAAATCTAATTCAAAAAGTAAATGTGTCATAACACTAGAAAAAATGTATCAAGAATCACAATAAGTGTATGACAAAAAAATCCTGCAAGTAATCAATAGTATGAAATAGCATGTGATGCATCATGTGAGACTCAACCAAACTAGCATTTAGCGTCTCCACAAGTGATTTCCTAACCCAAATCAGTGTGTACCTAACTCGAGGGGCTATGGGAACCGACAAACACTATTGTTAAACTTCCTAGAACCTCTTCCAAGGTCAAAACAAAAAAGCCTAAGATGACTATTCCTACCAGAGGATATGTGAAAAGTTGAATAAAGTAACCTATGGGTTGACCCTTTATAACGTCCATGGATGTAGTTGAACCTCTAAAACAAACAATGGTATTGGCTTTGACACTCGAAGCATGAGAACAAGACGAGTCATTACCATCACTACACAAACTACTCAAGTCTTTTAAATCATTTTTTAACTTCAAAATTTTGTACTTAAGCAAGGAATTAGACTCTTCCAATCTTAGGGACTCCTTGTTCATATGTTCAATCATTCCTAGAAGGTTTTCTCTCTCTCCCTCAATGTGAGAAAACTTATCCCTAAGAGTCTTATTTCGTGCCTTAAAACCAACAATCAAAATACTATCCTCTTTATCACAAAGACAAAGCCTAGAGTTTTTAAAGTACTCTAATTCTTTTTCTAAAACTAGGACTCTGTCATCACTCTCCTTTTTGGACAATTCTAATTTTCTAAAGTCATGGTCCAACGCAACAAATTTCTCATGATAAAAATATCTTTGATTTTTAACCGTTTGCAAAAGATCCATAACGGATTTAAAATAACAATTTTCTTTTTTAAAACTTTAATTATTTCGAAAACGTCAAATTCAAACTATTTCAATAATCAAAACTACAATTTGTGCCATGATGGGAATCTGATTATATAAGATTTCCATCAGAGAAATTGCAAAATTTTCAAAATCAGATTTTTCATAAAAATCGATACCACAAAAATTTTTGCGGAAAAATGATCACTCGATAAATTAGAGTAACCTTCTCTGATACCAATTTGTAAATGTATCGATCTCTTAAAAATATATGATACCAATTCGTAAATGCCATGTGATATCGATTGTGGGGTCATTCGCAAATTCCAAGTAAATTCTTTCTGACACCCAGCTTAATTAAATACCGGGTGATTAGGCATTTATTGAATTAAAAGAGAATATCCAGTTGGTCCATTCTTAGCATCACTGTCAAAAACATTTTAATATTTACCAACCACCTAGTATTTGAAAAGTTGGTGCCAAATTTTATCTTTTTAATTAACAAAAACTAAATAGATAATAATATCACATTCAACCATTTAATTATCAAACTCTCAATGAATAATAACAGAACAGTAAATATGTATAAATCACACAATCCAGTCTAAAATAATGATACAGGAATCCAAAATAAAACTTACTCCACAGTCTAATACATCATAATAGAATCTGAAATCACTGAATGACAATAGAATAGAAATGGACAACATGTCTGACTGAAATAAATGCTCAAAATGAAGAATCTGAATACATGTTGATGCCTCTATGTCAAGGACCTACAACTTCCACAGCAGTTGCAGCATGCCAAAATATAGAACCTGCTAAGCCTGGTGTCCCTGTGACTGGGCACCTAAAATGTTTTACAAAAAAAAAATAGAAATTTGGAGGAAACGGGTTAGTTTAAAATTTTAGCAAGTGTTTAAATGCAAAATTAGCAAATATTATATACATTTTAGGCCTATTTTCTCTCACTTGAGATACTCACATCTCATCTAATGTGCAACTATAACGTGTAGATTTATCTCGTCCTAGTCACGCTACCCGCCTATCTTGTCCAAATCGAAATTACTACTACACAGCTGACTCGTAATATTAGCAACGCCCATACAATACGTTATTACATTCTTCCTATACATACGACAATTATAGATTTCTCATTTTATAGTGAATACTCAATTCCCATAATTATCTTAAATATCATTATCTTTCCCTTCTACTAGGCACACACTGTAGAATAAGTCATCAATATATATATATATATATATATATATATATATACACATTCTCAACATTATTTATATATACTTCACCCTTAGGCGGAGACCTCCTGGTGCATACATACTTAGCTATCATGTCCTGGTACATTATGCACTGTATAAAGGACCGTTCGTTCTGTATCTCTCTCGAACCATAAATATAAATCACATATATTGGAGGTGAACATAGTCCCCATCCAAATGGGTCACGCACATAACTAAGCTCCCATTCAGCCGTCGAAACTATCATACTCTCAGATAGCACGTATCCAAGGTCCTATGTTCTGGGTACATGTCTAAAATTCCTCCAATGCGCTCATCAGGATAAGACCAACCATGATGCCAAACCTCCTCCCGATAGCAAGGAGCGTAGGTATGTCATACAAATAATAAATCATACAATAGGTATTTACACAATTTATCTATTAATATCATTAGTATAGGCATTCATGTAACCTATCATACTTGTTCCATACGTAGTATATTTATATCCCCCGAATATTCTACATATTAATTAGTTTGAATTGTATTTCTCACCGTACATCCCCAAGTATCCCTCGCTACTCGAAATATTCCATCTAATCCTTAAACTATTTCAGTAGGTAAAATGTCCCTCTATCGATGGTCCGATTTTAGGTTCACTCGTAAGTATCCGTAATATTATTTAACATTAAATAATTCTCATAGTTAGCTCAAATTCTACGTAACCCACTTAAATTATCGTGAGTTCAAATTACATCCAAACCTACCCCAAAGTTCCAAAACTCAATTCTCTCTAATTGGGGACAAATTATCAACACACATCCATGTCTTAGGTTCACTCGTAATCTCCGTGTTCCTTTAAGTATTCATAATAGTATTTAACATTAAATAATTCCCATAGTTAGCTAACATTCTACATAACCCACTTAAATTCTCGTGAGGTCAAATTACATCCAAATCTGCCCCAAATTTCCAAAACTCAATTCTATCTAATTGGGGACAAATTATCAACACAAATCCCAAAGAAAGTTTAAGCAAAAAGACATATTTTGAACCGGTCTGGTGGGTGAAGCGAACCGGTCCGCCGGACCTAAGAACATCTCCTTCTTATGCACTTACGAATTTCACCCATTTTCTTAACCAATTTTGCATGGATCTTTACCAAATTATAAACCACGATTTCTAAACATCATGTAGACATATATGGGTGATTTCCAATGTAAAATTATTATCAAAACATCAAGAATTCTACTCAAGAACCGATTAATTCATATTTATCATGAAGAACCCTAGTTTTGTGTTCTTCCATGTGCATACACCTACAAGTCCAGATTTTTCCCCATCCATTAAGGTCTGATTTTTACCTCTAATTATTTCAGAATTCCATCAGCATGAAATTCCTAACCAAAGACTTAATTTTATTCTCCCATTTTAACATCAAATTCATATAGACATGGGTATTTCTTCAAATCTACCCTAACATGGATAACATATGGCCATAATTTAGCAAGATAAAGACTTGCCTATTTTGGTAGGTCTGATTAGTTGAAAAATAAGGGTATGGTAGTGGTCTTCTCTCCCCAATCTACGTAATGGTGGCCATGATGGTGCAGGAAGATGACTTTTGGCCGCCTTAAAACTCCTAGGAATTCTCTACTTCTCCCTCATGTGCTCTCTCTTTGTTTTGGTAACTGTAAACTATAAAGTCCCATGCGTAATAGTAGATATAACCTCTCAATTTTCGTCTGTCCCTCTTCTCTAAAATTTCAAAAGAACAAAATACCCCTCATAGGTGTCGATTTGGCCTAAAAGTGCCCCAGGACCCAAACTAAACCCCCGAGTAGGATTTTTTTTTACTATCTCGACCTTTTCGGACACATTGGCACACTCGAAATCACCATATGAAGTACTAAAACTGAAATTATAATTTTATTCCCAAATTTAGTCCTAATACGACTGACACGCGCGTCCTAACTACATTTATTATAATTGTCGTATATCTCACTCACGACAATTCTTAATATTTTCTCTTCATCATTATTACTCATTCACTAAGTAATATTCAATATAAATAAATTTTAAACCTTGTCTCGCTAATTAATATTTATTTTATAGAATAAATTTTCCAAATAAAATTTAATTAATCCCAATTAATTCTCAATATAAAAATTAATAAAATTACGGGATATTACATACTTCCCCCGAATAATGGAATTTCATCCCAAAATTTGAAAAAAAGGAATATTTGGTATTAATGACTCTGGATATTTATTGTGCATCTCATCTTCGCGCTCTCAATAGACTCGTCGGCATTATGATGTCCCTTAATATCACCTTAGATTCGTGCACACAAGTGCGCCTGAACGTGTTCAAAACTCACTCGCAATAATCTTTTGTTATTTCCACTATACATACACCAATGGTATCATTTCAACCAAAGGTTTTCTCACTACAAACCACGATTAGAAACAAGTTCATTCAAGCCCTTACATACAAATATATTCCTTTATGCTTAAGCTCTCACTTACATAATGACATGCAAAACTATTGTGAATTCGATAATAATGTCTTAAAAGGCGAGCCTATACTCCACTGGCTCTATCATCTCTATGTTAGAAAAGATCTCACTTTTATAGGTACCAATTTCCCTTATTGTTGTACCAAGACATCTCTCCTCATGGGGTACACCCTTAGCAATCCCTGACTACTCATGTTAGGTCTCAAAACTTTGGTTCACATCAACATGCTCTCACTACATTTATCAACTACAAAAAAATGATGCGGATTGACTCAATCCTTGTTGGATGACCATGAATCACTCCAGGTCCAAGAAACTTGCTATTTCCCTCTTTTTTAACTATCCAAAGGGTGGGTATAAATTTTTCTCCCTATTAAGCCTCAGAAGTCACTTAGTAATTAATATCCTACTAGGGGTAATCATATACAACCCTACCACTTGTAGTTAATATTTCTAATTATTCCAAAAGTCTAAGACATGCATCTTCGCATTCTGTCACATTTAATGTCATCCTTCTCGATTATCCATCGGCCTATGGTTGACATACCTAGATTAGGACTCAACTCCATCCCCATTGCCTCCTAATACTCCCTATTCAAGGTGGGACTAAAGGGTCTCGTCCTGATTCACAACAGTGTTGGGCGGCACCTTGTTTATGTTCATTTCTTCTCTCTAATAACATGTTGGGTACACTGCCCGGTAATATAACACACCCCAAACTAATAACGATCATTTTGTTCCTGGAAAATTCACTTCACAACCCAAAGAAAATCTCGACTACTCAACGATTTTGATAATCAAATAATGAACTTCATCAATCTGCGTATCCATTTTATCCCTGAAATTATTAATCTGTCACAACATTCGGATCGGTCGTATTGAACCAAACATTTCCTTTTACGAGTGGCGCACTTGGAGACAACTTCACTATGTCTCATTCAACTCAAAATCAATACACTCAACATCTCACGTCACATGAACACCTTACTCCCCTTATTATGAGATATACAAAAATTATGGTTCGTGCATTTTCTTCAAAGCTGCGTACTTCCTAGGCCCTTTTTCGTCTATTAGAATGTTAGCAACCTATCTATGTGCTAACCACTCTACGCATTCGACTAGGTGAGACTCCATTTTTCCCAACGTTTTTCAATTCATCTCGATTGTGGGAGTTTTCTCATGACATACACACATTCAGACTATCCCTTTTCCTCGAACGAAGTTCAACCTCTCCTAAATTTCCACTTGTTTTTTGTCGGTCCCACATACACATTTACAACATCTTTCTAAGCCTTCTTATCACAGACGATGTTGAAAGTCAAATGAACCATGGTGCCCATACACCCTATATCCCGTGCACAACTGCATAATCATCCCTAACACTCCACACATAACATACTTATCTCAAGTCTGTCCCTATATTATCAGTGTGGCCATACCGTATGTCTAACCTAAGTCACCCCACTAAAATGATTTAATTTCCCTCGGGACATCCCCACCCATTAATTAGTGGTGAAAAAAGTTCTCCCCAGTGCTCCCCACGCAACACTACTCGACTCTACAGATCTTACATCATAGAATAGCTCTCCGCTCCTGCTTTCATCCACATACACGTGTAATAACTAAACTAGTAACTCATGACCTAGTGACCAATATATCTCTCCACTCCCAACATTCTTTGGGATTCATGTGTGGGACGTCATGCCAGCGAAATCCAAATAAGGAACCCCCCTGATACACTCCTACCTAGCAATGTCGATCATCGAGATCCGTATGTATTGTACACATGATCAGAACATCCAAAATCCTATCCCTAGATGTACAAGCCTAACCATCCACTCCCACATCACGAAAGGAGTTATATGATATGGAGCTCTCACTATAACCAGTTTTTTTGTGGTAGTTCAATAACGAGGGAGATTTTTTCGCTTAGCAGTTAACTTTAATATCCCCGAATCATATCAGTACATCCCCTACACACTAGGATCAATTTTAACGAGACAACTATAACCTCTGAAGTCTCCTCCACGATATAATATAAAGTCAAGCTCAACCTTCTTCCAGGTGACACATCACTAACAACATATCCTACCCTGGAATAGCGAACACAATAGCCTTACTGTAACAGCCCACCATCGCTCAACCGTCGCTAACCAAATTATATACAGGATAACGTTATACTCGAATATCATCTCTCAAAATGAGTTAACCCACTAAAATATATTCTCTCAGTGTCCCCACCCGCTCCCCTGCAGATGGAACCAAAAAGAGCCCTGGAAAGCAATGGTAAATATATACACACAATAGTAAAACTACTGATACACCCACTAAACCCGTCTCACGCGTGAATCTGGTCCTAACGAAATAATGTGACTCACTCATGTCACGCAAAACATACCCCATTTACCTTAGGATAAGACTCATACTTTTAATTGCCAATCACACTGGCGGTCAAAATGATTTCTAGACATAACACTCTTGTCTAAATCGATCCAAAACTTTTATAACTATTTCCCCTATTGGGCATCCCTCTCCTTTCCCCTAACTCGCTACGGACAAGGTCGATACAAGTTGACCTCCTCTTCTCACATAGGACACCTATTGGTATCATTCCCCTATCTCTGGCCCTACTGGACATATTGGAATTATCCTTCTCTCGGACCTGGTAGTCTCAACCCCGATTACTACCCCCATTATTCCTTTGACTTTGTTGGTCTTGTGTAACACCTGTTGTCCCTAGTGGCCCTAATTGAATCCATCATTACTCAGTAGGAATATCCATTGATCTACATCATTTGAATCGATTCCCTGTTGGTTATCCCTCTGAGGTGCATCACTATCACTAATTTCCTTCAATCTTGCCCTTATTTGGCTATGCTCTCCAACTCTCTCTTGTATACTTTCTCATGGAAGCGTTGATATGAGTGTTGTAAAAGTACGTCATTGACACCTTGTGCATAAGTCGTCCAAGACTGATTTCCCAAAGAACTAACGACTCCTACTCGTGAGTCCATCATCACACTTAAGAACCTTCCTCTACACTACCTACCTCCTCGGGTACGATGTTCACATAAATATATAAATTCTTCATCATAATCAACCTCTGTTCATCCCTCCTATGAAAAGTACAGAGAACTCCTTCGCATCTCCGTCTGAATAGCAGATGAAAGAACTGGTGGTTAAACGATGCCTAAAATTTCTCGATTAGTTCCTTATATGTGGTGACTATCTCCCACCATGGCATTACTGCTCCTACGAGTAAAAATTTAAACCAAAAAGTAGATCCTGGGTGCCACTGCACTCCACTATACGCCATTGCCTTTGGATTTTCTTCTTTCATTGGCCCATCACACTTCCTCCCTTACCCAAATCCTTATAGATTGCTCTTCGAAAGAGCTCCTCCGACTTCCCCCTTTACCGAGTACGGTGGGTGAGTCTAAGTTTATGCCACCGTTCTCTACGATGGTGCTTGGGGAAACTAATGTGCCCTAGTGATTATCCTATCGTCATCTGCCTAAACAATAATCATAGTGACTCCCATTATGGCCACTATTCCCATAATACTTTATGGATTCTGATGAGTCTCTCGTCCTGCAGTCCTTCTAACAGACCTCGGTGGTCTCCCTATATTGTTCGATGTACAAAACCTAACCGAACTTGAATATAAATCGTATCAACTATACTTAGTAGCAGGAGAACGTTAACGTGCGTATGAAGACGAATATAACAATCCTATAATAGGGATCTATATCAAAGAACGCTACGCTGAAAGGTAATAAGTCGCACAGATACTAAGGACACTAGAACTTGATGCTATGATACCATCTGTGACACCCGGCTTAATTAAATACCAGGTGATCAGGCCTTTATTAAATTAAAACAGAATATTCAGTTGGTCCATTCTTAGCATTATTATTCAAAACTTTTTAATATTTACTAACCACCTAGTATTTGAAAAGTTGGTGTCAAATTTTATCGTTTTAATTAACATAAACCAAATAGATAATAATATCACATTCCACCATCTAAGTATAAAACTCACAATGAATAATAACAGAATAGTAAGTATGTCTGAATCACACAATCCAGTCTAAAATAACCATATAGTAATCCAAAATAGAACTAACTCCGCAGTCCAATACATCACAATAGAATCTGAAATCTCTGAATGACAATAGAATATAAATGGACAACATGTCCGACTGAAATAAATGCTCAAAATGAAGAATCTGAATACATGCTTCTATGTTAAGGACTTGAAACTTTCATAGGAGCTGCAGCACGCCAAAAGATAGAACCTATTAAGCCTGATGTCCGTGTGGCTGGGCACCTAAAATGTTTTACAAAAAAAATAGAAATTTAGAGGAAACCCGAGTAAAATAGTTTAAAATTTTAGCAAGTGTGAATAAAAAATTAGAAAATATTATATACATGTTAGGCTTACGTTCTCATACTTAATATACTCACCTCTCATCTAATGTGCACACATAACATGTAGATTATCCCATCCTAGTCATGCTACCCCGCTTAACTAGTCCAAACCGAACTTACTACAACACAACTGACTCGTAATATTCGTTCGTATCGCCCATAAAATACATTATTACATTCTTCTTGTCCATGCGACAATTATAAATTTCTCATTTTATAGTTAATACTCACATCCTATAATTATCTTAAATATCATTATCTTTACCTTCTACTTAGCACACAAAGTAGAATAAGCCATCAATATATATATATATATATACACACACACACATTCTCAACACTATATATAACAATACTTCACCCTTAGGCTAACACCTCCTGGTGCATTCATACTATGTTATCATGTCCTGGTACATCACGCACTGTATAAATGATCGTTGGTTATATATCTCTATCTAACTATAAATACAAATCACATATATTGAAAGCGAACATATTCCCAGCCAAATGGGTCATGCACATACCTACGCTACCATTCAACAATCAAAATTGTCATACTCTCAAGCAGCACGTATCCAAGGTCCTATGGGGTACAAGTCTAAAATCCCCCCCCCCCCCCCCAATGGGCTCATCAGGATAAGACCGTCCATGACTCCAAACCTCCCCCCGATAGCAAGCAGTGTAGGTATGTCATACAATAGATATTCATAAAATATACCTATTAATATCATTGGTATAGGTATACACGCAACCTATCATATATGTCCCATACATAGTATATTTAAATCCCCCGAATATTCTGCGTATTAATAATTTCAATTATATTTCTCATCGTATGTCCCCGAGTATCCCTCGCTACTCGAAATATTCCATATAATCCTCAAACTATTTCAGTAGGTAAATTGTCCCTCTCCCGTTGGTCTGGTCTTAGGTTCACTCGTAACCTCCTTGTTCATTTAAATATCTGTAATATTATTTAACATTAAATAATTCCCTTAGTTAGCTCACATTCTACGTAACCCACTGAAATTCTCGTGAGGTCAAATTACATCCAAATCTACCCCCAAAGTTCCAAAACTCAATTCTCTCTAATTGGGGACAAATTATCAACACAAATTTTCGTCTTAGGTTCACTCGTAACCTTCGTGTTCATTTGATTATTCGCAATAATATTTATCATTAAATAATTCCCATAGTTAGCTCACATTTTACGCAACCCACTTAAATTCTCGTGAGGTCAAATTACATCCAAATCTACCCGAAAGTTCCAAAACTCAATTCTCTCTAATTGGGGACAAATTATCAACACAAATATCGGTTTTAGGTTCACTCGTAACCTCCGTGTTCATTTAAGTTTTCATAATATTATTTAACATTAAATTATTCCCATAGTTAGCTCACATTCAATGTAACCCACTTAAATGCTCGTTAGGTCAAATTACATCCAAATCTACCCCAAAGTTCCAACACTCAATTCTCTCTAATTAGGGATAAATTATCAACACAAATACCTAATAAAGTTTAGGCGAAAAGACACATTCTGAACCGGTTCGGTGGGTGCAGCGAACCGGTCCACTGGACCTGAGATCGTCTCCTTTCTTATGAAGTTATGAATTTCACCCATTTTCTTAACCAATTTCTCATGGATATTTACCAAATTAAAAACAAAGGTTTCCAAAAATCTTGTAGACATATAGAGGTGATATCCAATGTAAAAATATTATCAAAATATCAAGAATTCTAGTCAAGAATCGATTAATTCATAATTATCATCAAGAGCCCTAGTTTTATGTTCTTCCATATACATACACCTACAAGTCCAGATTTTTCCCCATCCATTATGGTCTGATTTTTTCCACTAATTATTTGAGAATTCCATCTACATGCAATTCCTAACCAAAGACTTAATTTAATTCTCCCACTTTAACATCAAATTCATAGATACATGGATATTTATTCAAATCTACCCTAACATGGATAACATGTGGCCATAATTTAACGACATAAACACTTGCCTATTTTGGTAGGTCTGATCTGTTGAAAAAAAAGGGTATGGTCATGGTCCTCTCTCCCTGATCTACGCGATGGTGGTGATGATGGTGCAAGAAGATGAGTCTTGGCCTGAAAACTCCCATGAACACTCTTCGTCTCCCTCTTGTGCTCTCTCTTTGTTTTGGTAACTGTAAACTCTAAATTCCCTTACGTGATAGAAGATATAACCTCAATTTTTGTCCATCCCTCTTCCCCAAAATTTCAAAAGACCAAAATACCCATCTGGGGTGTCGGTTTGGCCTAAAAGTGCCCCGGGATCCAAACTAAATCCCCCGGTAGGCTTTTATGACTATCTAAACCCTTCTGGACGTACTCGTGCACTTGAAATGACCATATAAAGTATCAAAAGTGAAATTAGAATTTTATTCCCAAATTTTAACCCGATATGACTAAAACACGCGTCCCGACTACATTTATTGTAACTACCGTATTTCTCACTCACGACAAATCTTAATATTTTCTCGTCATCATTATTACTCATTCACTAACTAATATTCAATATAAATAAATATTAACCCTTATCTCGCTAATTAATATTTCTTTTACCGGATAAATTTTGCCAAATATAATTTAATTAATTCCCAATATAAAAATTGATAAAATTACGAGGTATTACACTCTTATTCAATCAATTGTCAATTTTTCACCAAATTTTAATTAACCCTTAAACAAATATCTAGGTGTGGTGGATCATGTTAACACAAATATGAATTGCTGACTCACACATTTCAGGAAAAAAAACCCAAAGGGAAAACCTTTTATTTCACTTAATAATACTCACAATGATTACAAGCAAAATTTGCAATGAATATTCGCAGATGACCATAAGAACACACAGTTCTTAATCAAAAATGAATTTACCTCAGAATATCCACAAAGACACGTAGTTCAATCATTCAGGAACACCTACGAGCACTCCCTATAACACGCAGTCAACGTCAACTCAGCACCTCCCTAAAGTTGCACCTAGATCAGTAGTAGGTTATTCTCACTATAAGAGAAACTCCAGCAAAAATGTATCTTGGGTTCCAAAATAATTCACTAAATTAATTGGGATTTATGAATTGAAAACAAAGGATCAAAACCCTAAAGTGAAGAAGACAAAATTGTTATGTTGTTTGCAATTTATGCAAAATAAAAAACGTCAGGTCTTCTTAATGAAAACGGACTCATTTAACATGCTTTATAAAAATTAAGTTGGCAAATCGCTCGAATGAAGTGTCAATGCCACTCAAACAATGATAGATATCATTTGAATGACATAGTATGACATGCCTATGTCGCTTGAACGACGTGGCAATGTGGCTCGAACGACGTGTGCGACAAAATATGTTTGCCTCAACACTTAGAAACAATTACATTTGACGAAACACAACTCCTCAACTGATTAAAAATGATTTAGAAATAATTTCCAAACACTTAGAAAATATATACCAACACTTTAAATGAATCCTTAAGGGAATTAAATACAATCTTACCAAAATTAATCTTGCAGAGGCTTGAATGTTGGAAGAACTTTAATAATCGGATCCATCTTGATGCATCTTAAAACTTGAACATTTTCTTCGACGGTTTGTAGCGGTATACGACATATACTAATGTATATATGACTAATAAAATTATGTCCTCACACTTTATAAATAAATAAATGTCTTTTTTTGAAATCTCGTTTACTATAGTTTGGAATGATATTTTCCAAAATACCTTGCCTGATGACGTAATACAAATGGAACTATATTTACACTATATTGTGAAAGTGGAAAATATTTATTTATAATTCACTTTTCATCATAGTTTTCTACAATATAGACATTGGATTGAAGCACTGAAAGAAAAAGATGTTGGAACACAGCTGTCCGGCAACAACAACTATTAGTTGTTAAGTGTGCAATGTTTGAAAAATGCCTTTTGCATTGTCCCACACCGGTAGTCCCTATAAAATGAGTTGTGTATATTTACAATTTATTTGGAACAAATGGGTAAGGCCTTTGGGCATTAGATGTTTTGTGTGTATGGGTGGGGGACTTATTAGGCCAAGTCACACACGCGCACGCACCGCCGCCGCCGTCCGGCCGGCCCGGCCAGTGCCCGTGTCCGGGTCCTGGGTCTTGGGCTTGGGCTCATTAAGAAATAAATTTTTGGACAAATACAGAATTATTTTTTGGGCTTTAAAAAATTATTTTTTAACGTTTTTTTTTAATTTTGAAAATTAAAAAACCGTTTTCTTTTATCTGTTGAAACTTTCAACACACTTGCCCACATTGTCCCAGTTTTCTTTCCATGTTGTGTTCCACCAACGTCATTATTTTTGTTCAATAAAAGAGGAGTTAAGCCTCCCTTTTTTAATAACTGAACATCTGCAACTTTTACAAACACACACAGAAAAACTGCTTCTCAATATTTTTTTTTTTGGTTCTGGAATAATAAATCCACCCTAGATTTATTATTAGACTCGAGAAATTATTACGAATGGATGTACATGGACCGGATTGATTCTTGTGCTTTATCAATCCGTATTTTATTTATTGGAGGTTTATTTATCCTGGGGGTGGTGAGGCATTTATGACTATCAGCACACATTGGGCAGAGCCGCGAAACACCTTAAAAAGAGCGACATTATCAGCGACTCAACCGTGTTCTAGATTGTACCTGCTTCTGGGGTTTCTTATTCTTTTTGTCTCGTATTTATTTGCTCCAAAATTGGGTAATTTCGTTCCTTAATTCTGCATTTAATTTACTGCTGCTACAACAATTTTAAGGTGTTCTGAAATTCTGCTATGGACGAAATTAACTCAAGCAACCTTAATAAGCCTTTCAAATATGAAGGCACCGATTTTAAACGTTCGAGCAAAAAACTGCTATTTTATTTAATTACGAAAAAAGTCGCATCGTGTGTTCAATTTGACAAACCCGTAGTAAATAATCCACCTACTGTTGAGGAAAGAAAACAATTATAACTTGGGAGGAAAATAATTTTCTGTGCAAGAATTATATTTTGAATGCTCTAAGTGACGTACTTTATGACTACTATGCCAATTATAAAACTGCAAAAGATGTTTGGGATGCACTGTTTAAAAAATATGATACGGAGGAGGCGGGTGCTAAAAAATATGCCGTCAGTCGTTATTTGAAATTTTAAATGACGGGTGGCAAATTTGTTGTTGTTCAAACCCATGATTTGCAAACGATTGACCATGAAATTATTTCCGAAGGCATGGCTTTAGATGAGCAATTTCAGGTGGCTGTAATTATTAATAAATTGCCTCCACTTTTCAAAGAGTTTAAAAATATTTTGTGGCATAACCCTAAAGAATTTTCACTCGAGTCACTCATTACTAAATTGAGAATTGAGGAGGAATCCCGAAAATAGGACTACAAAGATGAAATTCTTATTCTGTTTAACAACAAAAATCAGAAAATGACTACACTCCAGTTGTTTTAAAGGAAAAAGAAAAAAATATGAAAAAAAAAGCAATAACCAGAATTTTAAAAATCAAACTCAGACTCAGACTCAGACTCAGATTAAGAATAAGAACCCTGAAAATGGGCAGTCTAGCAACTCGAGACAGTTTCTCTGTTTCAAGTGTGGCAAGCCTGGCCATATGGCTCGCAAATGTCGCAATGTGACACAAGCACAAGTGAATTTGACTGAAGAGGACCTATATGTTATGATTTCAGAAATCAACATGGTCCATATCTATTATGACCGTACTCTATTTAAAACTTATTCTGAGACTGCAGATAAGAAGGTGTTGTTGGGTGATTCTCACTCTACTGAGGTTGCTGGTATTGGAAATGTGGAATTGAAGTTCACTTCGGGAAAGACTGCTATCTTCAAAGATGTTCTTCACACTCCTGAGATAAGGAAAAATTTGGTTTCGGGTTATCTTCTCAACAAAGCTAGCTTTACTCAAACTATTGGTGCTGATTTATTTACTTTGACCAAAAATGAAATTTTTGTAGGCAAGGGTTATGCCATTGATGGGATGTTTAAGTTTAATGTTGATGCAATGAATAAAATTTCTCCTTCTCCTTATATTGCTTGTTCATTTAATGTTTGGCATACTAGGCTTTGTCATGTTAATAAACGACTTGTTAAAAATATGAGCACTTTAGGATTAATTCCAGAATTATCATTAAATAATTTTGAAAAATGTGAATGGTGTAGTCAAGCAAAAATCACTAAGACACCACATAAATCTGTTTTTAGAGAATCTGAACCACTTGATTTAATTCATTCGGATATTTGTGAATTGGATGGTGTCACAACTAGAAATGGCAAACGTTATTTTATAACTTTTATTGATGATTGTTCTGATTATTCATTTGTGTATTTAATGAAAAATAAAAGTGAAGCGTTTGACATGTTTAAAATTTTCCTAAATGAAATTGAAAATCAATTTAATCGGAAAATAAAAAGGTTACGTAGTGATAGAGGCACCGAATATGATTCTGGACCATTTATTGAATTTTATAAGACCCACGGTATTATTCATGAAAAAACTACCCCTTATTCACCCGAAATGAACGGTAAAGCCGAAAGAAAAAATAGAACATTAACTGAATTAGTTGTGGCTATTTTATTAAATTTAGGGGCTGCCTCACATTGGTGGGGTGAAATTATTTTGACTGTGTCACGTACTTAATAGAATTCCTAAGACTAAAATAAAAATATCTCCTTATGAAATTTGGAAAAATATTAAGCCCAACGTGTCATACTTTAGAACGTGGGTGTGCTTAGCCTATGTACGTATATCCGACCCTAAAAGGTTTAAATTGGCAAGTAGAGCATATGAGTGCGTTTTTATAGGCTATGATATTAATAGCAAAGCATACCGATTTTATGACTTGAAAAATCAAGTAATTATTGAATCAAATGACGTGGATTTTTATGAAGATAAATTTCCTTTAAAATTAAGAAATGGTGAGGGCGAGTCATCCACTAATATTTCTTTAAATAAAAGTAAAGAAAATAATGAATCCATTTTAGAAATTCGAAAAAGTAAAAGGGTTCGTGTAGAAAAAGATTTTGGTCCCGACTTTTATGCTTACACTTTAGAGGAGGATCCTAACACTATTAAAGAAGCTTTATCTTCTTTAGATGTCGATTTATGGCAAGAGGCTATTAATGATGAAATGGACTCTTTAGAAACAAATAAAACTTGGCATTTAGCGGACCTTCCTCCTGGATGTAAAACAATTGGATGTAAATGGATTCTTAAAAATAAATTAAAACCTGATGGAACTATTGAAAAATATAAAGCACGTCTTATTGCCAAAGGTTTTAGACAAAGAGAAAATGTAGACTTTTTTGATACATTTTCACTCATGACTAGAATAACGTCTATACGTGTACTATTTGCTATAGCTTCCTTAAATGATTTAATTGTACACCAAATGGATGTTAAAACTACATTTTTAAATGGAGAATTAGAAGAAGAGATTTATATGGATCAACCTGAAGGTTTTATTGTACACGGTCAAGAAAATAAAGTATGTAAACTAGATAAATCTCTTTATGGACTCAAACAGACACCTAAACAATGGCATGATAAATTTGATAGCTTAGTCATCTCTAATGGGTTTAAAATTAATGAAAGTGATAAATGCATTTATTATAAATATGTAGAGAACATTTTCACTATCATATGTCTTTATGTTGATGAGTTTCTTATATTTGGTTCTAATATTCATGCCGTAGAAAATGTTAAATTATTATTGTGTGTCAACTTTGATATGAAGGATTTGGGTGAAACTAGTGTAATATTAGGAATTAATATTACTAGGTCAGAAAAGGGACTTTCTTTGGATCAATCTCATTACATTGAGAAAGCTCTAACGATATATAATTACTTTGAATATAAACCTGCTAGTACTCCATTTGCCCCTAGTGTAAACTTATTTAAGAACACTGGCGACAGTGTAAATCAAAATGCTTATGCAAGCATTATAGGTAGCTTACGTTATGCTACAGATTGCACTAGACCTGACATAGCTTATGCTGTAGGAGTACTATGTAGATTTACCAGTAGACCAAGTATGGAGAATTGGCATGCTATTGAGAAGGTCATGTGGTACCTTAAAAGGACGATGAACCTCAGATTACACTATAATAAGCCTCCTGGTGTCCTTGAAGGATTTAGTGATGCTGATTGGAACACCATATCTGATGATTCTAATGCTACTGGTGGATATATATTTAGTATCGCTGGTGGTGCAGTTTCTTGGAAATCTAAGAAACAAACTATTTTGGCTCAATACACTATGGAGTCTGAGATGATAGCGCTAGCTACTGCTAGTGAAGAAGCAGGTTGGTTAAGAAACCTCCTGTAAGATATCCCATTATGGGAAAGACCGGTACTAGCCGTTTTAATTCATTGTGATAGTACCGCGGCTATTGCAAAAGTTGAGAGTCGTTATTATAACGGTAAGAAACGACAAATTCGTCGTAAGCATAGTACTGTTAGAGAATTTATCTCTACGGGTGCTGTGAGGGTGGATCATATACGACCTGAACAAAAATTAGTTGATCCTTTGACGAAAGGACTAGCTAGGGAGAAGGTGTGGAACACCTCGAAAGGGATGGGACTAAAGCCCTTGGATAAATGAGTCATCTGTGATAGTAACCCAACATATGGACTGGAGATCCCAAGAAATATATTCAAAGGATAATAACAAGTCACAAGTGATATGGGTTAAATCATGCTATTAATAATTAATATAGAACAGGGTTTTACTCCGAGTCCATCCCTATGGAGCATGATATCTTGAAGCGAGTAAAGGATGAGTTGTTATAACTCTTAATGAGATCTATAGCTCTATTTTGAGTTGGGTACCTAGCTATAGGAGTACTCTTGATAGACTCACCTATGTGAATGTCGAAGTGTGGCCGCTTCCTATGAATATTTTGGGCAAATTCCTAAAGCGTTCACTACACTGGGATAGAAGCACATGGACGTAACGTGCTGGCTATTAGAACTACACCCAAGTAGCGTTGTGTGTGGGATGTTGTCAGAGATAGAGTTCAAAACTACGGTTACTCTAGTATATTCTGAATCATCTTTACTACGTAAAGGTTCAAATCGAAAGACGCATTTGCTTAAGCACAATTCGATGAATTATTACTCAATAAAATATTTTCAAATTTTGCAAGTGTGGGATTGTTGGAACACAGCTCTCCGTCAATAACAACTGTTAGTTGTTAAGTGTGCAAAGTTTAAAAAATGCCTTTTGCATTGTCCCACAACGGTAGTCCCTATAAAATGAGTTGTGTATATTTATAATTTATTTGAAACAAATGGGCAAGCCCTTTGGGCATTAGATGTTTTGTGTGTATGGGTGGGGACTTATTGGGCCAAGTCACACGCGCGCGTGCACCGCCGCCGCCGTTCGTTAGGTTCGGCCCGTGCCCGTGTCCGGGTCCTGGGTCTTGGGCTTGGGTTCATTAAAAAATAAATTTTTGGACAAATACATAATTATTTTTAGAGCTTTAAAAAATTGTTTTTTAACGTTTTTTTTTTAATTTCGAAAATTAAAAAACCGTTTTCTTTTATCTGTTGAAACTTTCAACACACTTGCCCACGTTGTCCCAGTTTTCTCTCCACGTTGTGTGCCACCAACATCATTATTTTTGTTCAGTAAAAGAGGAGTTAAGCCTTCATTTTTTAATTTTTAACAACTGAACATCTGCAACTTTTACAAACACACACAGAAAAACAGCTTCTCAATATATTTTTTTGGTTCTGGAATAATAAATTCACCCCAGATTTATTATTAGACTCGAGCAATTATTACGAATGGGTGTACATGGACCGGATTGATTCTTGTGCTTTATCAATCCGTATTTTATTTCTTGGAGGTTGTTTTATCCTGGGGGTGACGAGACATTGCTGGCTGTCAGCACACATTGGGCGGAGCCGCGAAACACCTTAAAGAGAGCGACATTGTCCGCGACAGCTGTGTTCTAGATTGTACCTGCTTCCGGGGTTTCTTGTTCTTTTTGTCTCGAATTTATTTGCTCCAAAATTGGGTAATTTCGTTCCTTAATTCTATATTTAATTTACTGCTGCTACAACAAAAGATGATGTATGTCAACTATAAAACACCTAAGGGATAATCATTTTCTCATGAAGTTTTGTATCCTTTTAGACCTAATTTGTTAAACTATATTCATGGATTGATTTTATTGTGAAGAATGTAAATATCCTTAATAATATTTGTATCTATAAACTTAATTTAATATTATGTTAATTTGCCTTTTTTTCCTTCTTTAGGTGTTTTGTTCTTTAAATTGTAAGAATTGATCCAATATTTTAATACTATATAGGTGGTATATCTTTTCTTTACAGGAAGAGTATTGTTGCCACATTCATTATAACTATTTTAGTGATAAAAAAACTATCGGAATTTGCACCATATTTTTTTAACCTCGTTGATTTTACTGTAGATGATGTGAATATTTTTTTAGTTACATAAAACATTTGATTTCTTTTTATTTTCCTTCATCTCATCACTTGCAACTAAATGGGTCAGTGTGTTGTGGAAGCACATTTGGTGGAGAAACGAAGGAAAATTTGTGTTGTTGATGTGATCCAAGATGTCTAGTTAGTTTTGAAACAAGAAATGTCAAGCTTTGTTTTCTATAGTCCATTCTCAATATAGAAACATTCTAACACATTGAAGTCAATTTTAAGTAATCTGGATTTGGCTTTGTAAAGTTCTATTTAGCTTATTTTAATCAAAACTAACAATCGCAACAATCGTTGTAGAGTCTTCGGTAATGTGTACTTAAAATTATTAATGTACATATGATTGTTTGGAAAATTTATAATTTTACATGAATTTTTTTATTATATATATAAATTTTGGTAATATAAAAGTGTTAAGTTTATCATTAATATTCACATGTTAAGTTTTTTTATATACTAATTTATAAGGTATACAACAAAACAATATAGTTTAGATGAATTTTGGGCGCATCACGTAGCGTACATGTTAGTATATATATAAATATATATATCGTTAATCCTCTATAGACCAACACGTGTCCCTTTATTATTATTCCCACATTAAATCTTCCCCAAGAAAAAAACAACTCGCAACGTTACATTTCTGCGTTGGGGACATGAACCTCCCAAAAAGAAACGTGAATCTCCCCCCAAAGTCAAGATACAGAACCTCCTAATCCTATCTCTGATCCTAACACATTAATTACATTACATTCTATGGGCTGTGAGGGACACCATTCACCATATCAACACTACTTTGTTTTATCATTCCAAGCAATGTGGATTCGCTAAAACAAGAAAAACTCCATAATGGTTCATGTTAAGATTTGTTCATGTTCTGCCTTCAATTTCTTCAGTTCACTCAAGTGTTTAATAAACTCTATGATTCCGCTGACCAAAGTCATTTTACAATCGATCACAACCTCCATCATCATATATAACCGAGACCATTTCTATTTATTTTGCAAATACTTTAGTGAATCTTCATTTCCGATGGAAAAAATATAAAAGAAAGACAAAATGGTCTCGGTAAATGTTTATGTCTTTTTTTTGTATAACTGAGTTTTTTAATGTCTTCTGGTGAAATGGTGATTGATGTTTATGGAAGGCAATGAGAGAAGATAGGAGCATATAAGGGACGGAAGACAAAAGAGGTTATGAAGGAATTAAAAAAATAGTTTAGGGATCATATTAAAAGGGCATTTCAAAGGGATAAGATGAAGAGGTGAAATAAATTGCGGAGTCTCATTACAGGATAGTTACCCTATTTTGATCGTCGTTTTGAAGACTGTTAGTATTGTTGACTGCTATTAATTATGATTTATGATCTATGTTATTATACCAATACATATTTGGGTTTGGTTTGATTGTGGTGTTGATGCTTTTAGTATTGAAGACTAATATGAGGTTCTTTTGTTTTGTTTTATGGTTTTTGTAGTGACCTTTTATATGTAATTTTATGTATCAAAATAGAGAAAAAATACTATATGTACTCGACCCCCTTTTTTCCAACTAAAACAAATGACATGGATGAGGAAAAAAACATTTGGGTGTTTTTCCCTATCTACTGCTCCCTTTAAAATTTGTAAAGTCATGTTTATAGAGGAATTTTGTCCCCGAACTCTTCGTATATGGCCTAGATTTTTTTTATTGCTTAAAATAAATTATAGTATTAACTAAAGTTGACCTCACAATTCAGTGTCGACATTTGTCGCTCTCACACGACGACACATGTACATTTTTTATTAATACGTTATTCATTTATTAACTTTATAATATCTATATTAATGTAGTTGGTTCATGTATATAAAAACATATGTATTTGGTCAATACATATGTTTTATTGGTTTATGTATTAGAAGGTTCACGTATAAAAGTCTAAATGGGTTTTGCTCAGACCATCATTTCAATCTTTTTCTGTTATATATATATATATATATATATATATATCTTTCACTCTCTACTTTTATTTGTTTTTTGTTTTAAATTTAACATCGTTTGGAGCAGTTGGGGTACTCCAAGACATGTTCAAGGTCAACAACACTGACACTCCGACCAGTGGCATTTTTTGTATGTAAATATCGCCTTAAAAAAGAATGTTCGGTCTACTATATTAAATATGTTTTCTACATGTCTTAACTATATTCTCTTTCACTCTTTAAACAATAACATTTTGCGATCATGCAACACATAGCCTGCAAACTAATAAATAAGAATAAATTTATAACCATGCCCTTGGCACGGGTGACATCTAATGTTTCTACATGCTTTATTGTGTAAGGTGTATGCTAGTCCTCTTTCTTATGCACGGGCATTAAGTGTGGGTGTATTAAGTAAGGTCCAACGAAAAAGTTTGCTAGAAGTATTAACTCATGACACAGAGTTGATAAACCCTATCACACCACAAAATTGTAGATTTAAATTTTCAGTTACATATCGAAAACTTATGATCAATGATCGACTTAAAGTCTGCAGCAAAATTTTTTACATTTCTAGATCCATTTTAACAATAAGATGGGAGTGAAAAAATTCACTTCATTCATGTCAGTGAATAATAGTATTCGCAGCATTAAATAATCATGTCGACGTGCGGTAAGTGCATGGTTTGTGGCATTAGCTTAAGAAGATTAGCAATAAACACCACGAATATAAAATAATAATGTGAAGTCCATCACTAAGTTAGGATCGTAAGTGACAGTTAGAATAAAAAGATAAGGATCTTTACTAACTAGCAAGCTTAAGTAAGCCTCGTTAAGAACATGTCTTTTGCTGATAGCTAACCTTTACAGCTGTGTACAATGAGAAAGGTAGAGGGGTTGGGGGGTGGGGTTATAATTATAAACCTTAGTAACACGAAGTTGGCAATTAAGTGAACTTTGTGGGATTATTTTTTTTTCTTTTTCATTTTTCATGTGGTTGATCTGCACACCTTGAGCCTTTTCTGTCATCATTTTTTATTTATTGTGTATATCATAAAATTCATCTCTACCTTTCAAATGAATTTTTTTCCCTATAGTTGGTTACTGTTTTTTTTTAGTGAATTTGTTTGCTTAAAACACTATGGACTATATATAAAACAAGGAAACTGTGTTTCACTTTCGAAAAATTGTCAAAAATTCTGGACTGTTCAGAAGATCTTCAAGGACATTAATTATTAACCACTAGAAGAGTTCAATCTTCTAAAGATCAACGATATGTAATCAGATTCTCCTATTTGCCAAACATTAACAGTCAAAGTTGCCCCCAAGTCTAGGTTATACATTAGTTTAGGAAGGATTGTCGGATTCCCTCACTACATAATTTCTTGATAAATTAAGAAAATCTACAATATTTAGTTGATTGATATTTTGATCAGTGACTGAGTTTGGACTCGAGTTATGAAGTTTTTTTATATGTTAAGGGCACTTATGCAGTGGCGGATCTAGGATTTTAGTTTAATTGGGGCTAAATCAGTTCGAAATTACATGTGCAAAAGTTTCAAGTGTTGTCGGGGGTTTGGGGGCGGTAGCCCCCGAGGCGATTTTTTTTGGGTTATTTCTAATTTTAAACAAATTATAGCTTTACAATGCCCAAACAATTACTCTCAATCATTATTAACAATTTGAGATTACACAAACATACATACAAATTACACAAATTTGAGACTACATAGTTAAAAATTTCTCCATATGGGGAATTACACAAATTTCTATATTTACAACACAAATTTCAGTTTCGGATACGGCTTGTGTATTGTCTCCTCTTTTTCGTTTAAAAAATTTCTCCATAGCTTCCTATTTAAAAAAATACCACATATTTTAGACTATATTTATCACCACATATTTAAAAAAAATAAGGGCATATATTTTTGGGACACAAATTTCAGAAATTTGACATTTTTTCCCAAATTACAAAAATTATAGAGATTTTTTGGAAAAATTACAGAAATTTGACATGTTTTTTGAGAAATTGTATGAAAAATATATACCCTTTGTTGATGCAAAAAACTGGACCGAATCCCATTTTTATGATCACAGATAAATAGATAAAAGCAATCCAATCAAGCACATGAGAGACAAAGATTTTTAAAGTGGTTCGGCTCCAAGTAAAAGCCTACGTCCACTGTTATTTTATTCCCAGGGGTTTACAATAGCACAATGTGGTGTAGAGAGAGAAAAAGGTATGGATCTTGTGTATTGTGTCTCTCGGTTCTTGGATTTCTTGGATCTCTCTCCATAGTTGTCCCTTTTGGCTAAGGGAATACATGTATTTATAGTAATGGGAGATAAATAGATTCATTGTATGTAGACATTTATACATTATGTCTACATTCAACGAATCTAATTGCTTGGTATGCTATGTGTTGTCATCTACAATATAAATGTACATTAATGATCATTAAATGCGTAGTTATCCTTTGATATTCCTGGTTGGTATGCCGACCAACTCTCCTCGGGTGCCAACTAATACTCCTCGGGTGCCGACCAATTCTCCTCAGGTGCCAACTAACACTCCTCGACCAATACTCCTCGGGTCCTCGGGTGCCGACTAACACTCCTCGGGTGCTGAATATTGCCACGTAGGATGACACGTGTCCTTTTCTGATTGGTCCTCGTAGATGGAGAATTTTTGCGTTAACAGAAGCCCCCAATGCTCCATGCTTGATGGTTTACTTGAAAGGATGGAGTATTTATTCTGCAGTGTTGCTCGGTGCTCGTGAAATTCCTGATCTACCTTCTTGATTTGTTCAACATAAAGTGCACTATCTCCTGGATGACATATGATGCAGGCTGATCGATGGTTGCTAATCTTTCTTTTGAGGAACTCCGTGTGCTATGTATCACCCCTGGGAATTTGGATGCAGCCATGCCATAGTATGCATCTTGTAGCTTGTCATAATATTCAAGTATGTTGATTGGTTTGCCAGCCGACCAACTGCTTCCTGTGTCGAGCAACTGAGTGCTAACTTCACGTGCTTGATTTTTCTGATTTATGCTCCTCTGAATAATTTGTCGAGTAACATATTAGGTTTTGAACCCAACTCTTCAATCTGATTAGTACCAAGCTAGTGGTGGACTTCGAAACATTTTCACATAAATTCTTCTTCATTATTGGTCGAGACAGTATTAGCAAAGATCTCAGTGCTGTAGATGCTGATTTTGACTTTTACCTCTGCTCGGGGATGAGCAAGAGTTTCTCGGGGATGAATAAGTGATTCTTAGGGATGAGCAAGTTCTTATCGGGAATGAGCTAATGCTTCTCGGAAAAATCATCTGTGATGAATATCAGAATGTTGAAAGATCTTAACTTCATAAACTCCCCTTATATTTTAGATGATCCTCCTGCTGGCGAGGAACCTGTTTCAAAAGTAGAACGAAAAGAAACCAATAGAATAGGAATCTCAATGTAATAGTTAGTATACATTTTCATTCTCAATGTATTTTGTTTTTTGAATTTAATGAAAGACTTTCATTTTTATTCGCAATCTTAATTGCTATTGTCTTGTAAAATACTTTACATTTGTGCATATGTAAAAGATAACAATATTGTGTTGTTCATCGACCAACTTAGTAATAAAAAGTTACAAGTATCAGTAATGTTGCTCGATCACTTAATAAAAAAGTAATGAGTATAAAAATGTTTAAATTTTTTTTTTCAACCAACCAAGGTTGTTAAATTGTGCTCGTCGACCAATTATCGTTAGTGAGAGTTTTATCCCCGACTAACCATACTTGGTAGATTTTTGTTTTTTTCATAAAATGTGTCCGACCAACCAAGGTCGATAAATTCTCCTCGTCGACCAACTACAATTAGTGGGTTTTTATCCCCGACCAACCATACTTGGTTCAGTTTGGAATATTTTGTTCTTCGAGGAACTTTTGTAATAATCTTACCTCCCGACCAACACAAGTTGTAATGTGAGAGTATATTTTTATCTTACCAACCGTAATTGATCATGCTGGTGTACACCTCTTAACCAAAGGAGTAGTAGTGGTTCTTTCGAACTATATGTCCACTAGATATCTTACCAACCGTAGTTGGTCACACTAGTGTACGCCTCCTAACCAAAGGAGTATTTTTTTGGTTCTTTCAAACTGTCCACTAGATATCTTACCAACCGTAGTTGGTCACACTAGTGTCACCTCCTAACCAAAGGAGTATTTTTTTGGTTCTTTCGAACTGTCCACTAGATATCTTACCAACCGTAGTTAGTATTTTTTGGTTCTTTCGAACTGTCCACTAGATATCTTACCAACCGTAGTTGGTCACACTAGTGTCACCTCCTAACCAAAGGAGTATATTTTTTGGTTCTTTCGAACTGTCCACTAGATATCTTACCAACCGTAGTTGGTCACACTAGTGTCACCTCCTAACCAAAGGAGTATATTTTTTGGTTCTTTCGAACTATCTGGTCCATTAGCTCTGAGGATATCCTGGCGCTGAATGAACCTTCAAAATGTTTGACTGATGATAATAGGCAGCAAACTCCTCGTTATCAAATTGTGTTCCATGGTCTGTGATGAAGGCATGAGGGAGACCATATCGGCAGATGATGTTCTTCCAAACAAACTGGTACACCTTCCTTCTCGTATGTCATGTTAATAAGTGGCTCAGATTCTATCCACTTAGTAAAATAATTTACTGCGATGACGAGGTATTTGAATCTTCCTCGAGTCGTCGGCAATGGTCCAACCAAACCCCATATGGCAAATGGCCAAGGAGAAGTGATGGGTGTCAACAATGTTTGTGGAGTTCTTCGGATGGAGGAAAAGCGTTGGCACTTGTCACATTTCTTGGCATAAGCTATACAATCAGCTCTCATCGTCGGCCAGTAGTATCCCTACGTCATCACCTTTTGCAAAAGTGTCCGACCTGCTACATGGGCTCCACAGGACCCTTCATGGATCTCTTTAATCAATTCTTTCACCTCGGAGGGATGTACACATCTTTGCAAACCTGCCATAATTCCTCGTCTATACAAAATACCATTAATTAGTACATACCGAGCAACTTTAAACTTCCATTTCTTGGCAGCGAGCTTATCCTCCGGTAATTGTTCCTCCTCAATATATGCTCTGATGGGATCCATCCAAGATGGTCCTAAATCAAGGGTAATAATATTCATCGTCAGGTCTTCATCTATGCTCCGACTTTCTAATACTTCAATTGGTATCGTTCTTCGCAGCTCGGTACGAGTTGCTGATGCTAATCGGGCCAAGGCGTATTCTCTCACATTCTCCATTCTTAATATTCTTACCAGTTGAACAGCAACAAACTCTGATACTAACTCCATCACCTTTGCTTGATACTTGATCATCAATTCTCCTTTGGCTGCAAATATTCCCAACATTTGGTTTACGATCAATTGAGAATCACTGAAGACAATAACCTGTTGTGCCTCCATAGTATTTGACAAATTAAGACCTGCAATCATGGCCTCATACTCAACCTCATTATTAGAAGCTTTGAATTAGAAACGTAGGGCGTATTCCATGTCGACCTCGTCTGGGCTGTTCAAAACGATCCCTGCCCCACAGCCTGTAGTGCAAGATGAGCCATCTACATATAGCCTCCATATAGGCAACTTGTTTTCTAATTTCTGGTCTGACAGAGTTCCTCGGTGGAATACTTATCGCTTTCTTTCATCATGTCCTGATACTTCTGAATACACCTCTTGAATTTCAATATACCTCCTGAACTTCAATATACCTCCTGAACTTCAATATCAAAAGTAATTCCTGAGCAAGAAAAATAACTCCTGAATGATGATTGGTCGGGGCCCCGATCGTTTGAGTTTGTGGAGTTGAATTTGATGATCGACTGCATGATGATATAAGAATGTGCCACCAAAGGAACAAATATATCTGTAATAGAAGCCCCCAACTATGAAATGTGAACTTTGAATGAGATTTATCGACCAATACCAACCGGAGTTGGATTTTATCTACCAACCGGAGTTGGATTTTGTCTACTAACCGGAGTTGGATTTTATCTACCAATCGGAGTTGGTGGTAATTGATAATAAATGATGAAGACTTCCTCGGAGCTGACCAATGGATTGTTGGGAATAAGATAATATAAATGCTGGAGACCTCCTCGGCGCTGACCAACAGATTTGTTGGAAATAAGATAATATAAATGCTAGAGACCTCCTCGGCGCTGACCAACAGATTTGTTGGGAATAAGATAATATAAATGCAGGATACCTCATCGGCGATGACCAACAGATTGTTGGGAATAAGATATAATAAATGCTGGAGACATCCTTGGAGCTGAATAAGATATAATAAATATTTGTCGAGCTCCATGCTGAAATGAGAATAGAATATGCATCCAAATAGATATAAAGAATAATTAAAAATAATAAAGTGCCTCGCCGATCAGTCGAGGTAGAATCATATAATGCCAAACAAGAATAAGATCTTTCAGAACATAAGAATATGGCCGAGAACGTTGTCAGGCCTGAATATAAATAAGAATTATCCGAACGAATGTTGTAATTCTCCTTAAAGCTGAATAAGTATCTTATCGAGGCATAATTGCAGATTGCCGAATAAGAATAATATTTTCCAGAACATAAGAATATGGCCGAGAACTTTGCTGGGCCTGCATATAAATAAGAATTACCCCGACCAACTATCCGTTGGGGGTGAAATATAATAAATGTTATAGTTCTCCTCAGAGCTGAATATGATAATAAGTATCTCGCCGTGCTCCATATTGAGATGAATATAGAATATAAATCCCAATGGATATATAGAATCATTTGTGCTGGAGCAGATATCATAGCAATAATAAAATCAATAGTTCCTCGCTGAGGTGAAATTTCATATTGCCGAGCTATGATAATATTTTTCAGAAGAGTAAGATTATTTCCGAGCATTCGTCGGAGTTGAATCTTGTACCTGTAAAAATTAATATCTTTCTCTACCATTTGTGTAGGCTGAATTGATTAGTCATGAGAATAATTTACTCATCCAATCAATATATGATATGTATATGCTTGAGAAATAAAAATATTAATTTCAAAATATAAAATAATATGTTTTATGCCAAATGTGTGTGAGATGGACAAATTATTATCAAATATGCATCATAAATAAGACTTAAAGTTTTTTGTAAATTTATTTAATCTCCAACAACTAATCAGGTATAAGTTGTTGTTTGAAAATTATTTATCACTTGGTTTTAAAAATATTTTTGGGGTGATCATAAGTTAAAAAAGACTTAAGCCCCCTGCTTGTCCCCAAGCCGAACTCGTGTTTAAAGAAATATCGGGGGTGCTTAGCATTTTTTAATACCCCAAGATTCTACTGCTGCCGACAAACAACATGGATGTTGCCGACCAACATTTAAGGATATCTCAAATTATAGAATATATGGTTGGATGACCAGAATATCTCGAATCTTTAGATCAAAAAAATAACATTCAATGTAAAATTTAAGCCTTAAGAATGTTAATTAAATGAATAAATATATAACCCACTAGATCGTGTGATTTCGACAAAGAAACCTTGTGATGTGATGAACGAGGGGCCAACATATCAAATTTGTGCCCAGAGTCTTGATATGGTCATGATTATTTGCTGATCCTCTTTTACAAGAGGTGGGTAATGATTTTTCAGGTGAGAGATAATTATTTTTTATATTGATCCCTTCCTATTCCCAATTTGGAGAGATAAAAATATGGTGAATGATAGAAGTTATTACCAAATTTATATAATAAAAATCAATCAATGAGACTTTATTGGCATAGATGGAAGATGAACCAAATTAAGTATATAGTTCATAAAAGTGAATGCAAAGAGACTCAAACTTGAAGAGAGAGAAAATAGATCTGGGTCATGATTTCCATGAGAAGACTTTTTATTGTCTTTAACCTTTTCCCATTCTTTTATTAAAAATATGATGGGAATTTGAATAGACATCAAAGATCTTACAAAATTTATTTCAAAATCAACAATGAAAATGATCAAATCTTATCATCGTCGTATATATTGGTATATGTAATCATTTAAAATATTTATTCCATGATATAAAATTGAAACTTGAGAATCAAGCAAAAATTTATGATTTATGAAATCCATTATTTTTCAGATTTCTAAATAAGAATTAATCTACTAGTTATGATTTAAAAATCATGATATGCAACATTTTGCAGATAAAAATTGGACAATTAAATTATGTATATAAACATAAAAATCATGATTGAATCAAGAGATGTATGTATAATATATAATTGATTATACATAGGGAAAATAAAAAACTTAACTTTTGATGGAGAACAATGCTTGTAACACGTTCCCACAGACGGCGCCAATCTGTTGATGCAAAAAACTGAACCGAATCCCATTTTTATGATCACAGATAAATAGATAAAAGAAACCCAATCAAGCACATGAGAGACAAAGATTTTTAAAGTGGTTCGGCTCCAAGGAAAAGCCTACGTCCACTGTTATTTTATTCCCAGGGGTTTACAATAGCACAATGTGGTGTAGAGAGAGAAAAAGGTATGGATCTTGTGTATTGTGTCTCTCGGTTCTTGGATTTCTTGGATCTCTCGGATCTCTCTCCATAGTTGTCCCTTTTGGCTAAGGGAATACATGTATTTATAGTAATGGGAGATAAATAGATTCATTGTATGTAGACATTTATAAATTATGTCTACATTCAACGAATTTAATTGCTTGGTATGCTATGTGTTGTCATCTACAATATAAATGTACATTAATGATCATTAAATGCGTAGTTATCCTTTGATATTCCTGGTTGGTATGCCGACCAACTCTCCTCGGGTGCCAACTAATACTCCTCGGGTGCCGACCAATTCTCCTCAGGTGCCAACTAACACTCCTCGGGTGCCGACCAATACTCCTCGGGTGCCGACCAACTCTCCTCGGGTGCCGACTAACACTCCTCGGGTGCTGAATATTGCCACGTAGGATGACACGTGTCCTTTTCTGATTGGTCCTCGTAGATGGAGAATTTTTGCGTTAACACCCTTATTTCTATACAATTTCTCAAAAAATCATAAATTCAACCAATCAAATATTCAATCAAAACCCTATATTTTACACAATCAAAAGCTTACACAAAAATCATACATTCAATCAAAATTATACATACAATAAAAAATTTAACACAAAAATCAGATTTAATGGACAAAAAATACCTGTAAAAAAAAAGGGCTGGGCTGAGCGTGGTTATCGGCTGCTGCCTGCTGGTGTTGGGCTGGGCTGGTCGTGGCTATCGGCTGCTGCCTATGAATCAGCAATTTCACTGGAACTCCCAATAATTATTTGTTTGAAGTCTCAACGACTCCAATGCTAGATCTCTACAAGTTTATCCCCTCGCCAAGATTTACTTTTGCAGGGTACCAAACCAGAAACTAGACATGAACCATCACCACTGCTAGTTCTATATGCTTCAGCTCAATTCAGTTAATGGTTTGTGCTATTTCAACTGATCATAGCATGTATTTAGTTACTTTGTTATGTCATAAGGATTTTAACTACTTTGTATGTTGGGATTTCCTTATGATATGGTAGATTTCGTTTATATGTATTTACTAGGGGTCTTCGTTCTCTAAATTATTTTTTTTTACACAAATTTAAATTAACACATGAACCGTCGATCAGTTTGTTGAGACTAAATCCTTTTTTATTTTTTTATCGATAAATTTCTCATGGATCGAATTTAGGTTTATCAAAATTAGGAATTTGATTGATGAAATGTATCTCTAACACGAGCTTGTATTTTTGAAGCTGTTGGGAGGGAGGAACATGTCTATAAGGATGTATGACACTATCTCATTTTTTCTTTTAAAATGTTACAAATTTCCTTTCTATTATCTCCATTTTATCATTTTTCTCATCTTTACATCACGATCAATTTGACACCACATTTTGTGGGGTAAGAAAGTCACCATTGGATCAAATGTACAGTTAGAGTAGTTCTACTGTGACTGAATTTTTAATAGAATTTTTATAGACAAACTGATGTGGAAGAATTTTAGTGGTTGGTTTCTAAGTCCCACTGGCATGGAACCTAAAAACTACCGAATAAACGTAACGTCCCTACCCGGATTTATGGGTTATCGTGGGTCAACCCGGTCCGACCCGAGCGTTAGGTGTAAAGTGCAATGGAACAACCTATATAATGTTGCTAATCCAATTTTATTTTATCTACCATTTCACTTATTAGCATGCAATTCCAGTTTCAAGATAAACTACGTGAAGTATCCACGGGGACCACCCCAAAGTCCAAGTGAACAAAGCTACTAACGTAAGATAAATAAAATATACTTACCCGTAAAATTCCCTCAAAGTACGGAATCGCTCCCAACATGACGTAACAAAGCGAGGGTGTGAGCGTATGCCCAGTGGGATTTATACGCGCACTATATAAATGAACGACAGAAAGGAATACTCACACACTACACCTGTATGCATACGAAAATATGTATGTATCTACATACGTATACCTTTAAGAAAATACACGTTCTAATGCATTAATCATGTTACTTCCCAAAACCTTACTTGTTGTTGTCAATTTATAAAACACCGCAAGTGCACAGACTATTATAAAATAACGAGTGTAAGTATGGGTCGAACCCACAGAGATTTGTTAATTTTTCATTCAAAATGATTGTGACTATCCAACTAGACTAGATGGGTTTAGATATAAGATGTAATATTAAACTAAGAAACAAAAATAAAAAGTGCGACTACAAAAGATATAAACTAGTGTGTGTGAAACTAGGACATTAGATCCATTTATCACGTTTAACTAATACTATGCAATAATTTAAACTCGTCATTCCCAATTTTATAACTCAAATTAAATCGACTCTCGTCGTATTTAATTTGAAAAATAACACGGTTACGTTCACACTAAAATTTAACGTCTCCAAATTTAGACGACTAAAATCCTTATTCCCTTAAAAGTCCACTTTTAAATTTTAATGTATAGTCTTTAAGCATGGACTATCAAAACAATCGAGTGCAAGCATAATCCATCAAAAAGTATACACACTTAAAAATAAAAATATGATTTTTTTCCAAACAAAGACGAAGGTTTAAAACACACTCTCGTTTCGTTTTAAATGAATACCGAATTTTTAAAACCTTTAACACATATCGGGAACAATGACGAATTTAAATCACGTACAATATTGATCAAACATGATAAATTTCACCTAGTCCTGGTAAAGAAATTAAGCTAGCATAATTGAAGAAATAATAAAATTGCAAGAATGAATATTAATTTTCATTAATAAAACAAACTTACAAATTTTGTGTCTCACAAATAATCTTGACAAAATTCCTCCCACAAAGATACAACTCTTGGCCATCAAATATAAATAAACCTATCAAAATAAAACTATCAAAAATTATTCTCAAGTGGATCTCTCCAATCTCTCCCTATAATAATGAGCTAAAGAGTTCTATTTATAGGCTTAGGGTGAGGTGTTTGGGTAAAAATAATTTATAAAATTCATAACCAATGTAATTAAGTGTTTACAAAATCCATTTTTTTGTAGAAAGTGGGATCTTCTGTTTGGATTTGAAATTGATCTTTATCTTTAAAGATTTTGACCGAATCAATATCTAATACTTTGAATGAATTAGTTTTTAAATGACTTGGATTGATGACATGGTTGTTGACTGGGCGCTGATTATGTGGCGGATGACCGGGCGCTGACTGCAAGTGACGTCTGTTGGATTGATGATGTTGTAGCACTGGATCGATGACACATGTGTCACTCAAATGGTGTTGGCATCTATTAAAAAAGTCAGTAGAGGCTGGGGGAATCAAACCCAAAACCTTCTACAAGTTAGGACGTGTGTATGACCACCAAGCTAGCAAGAATTCTTGTTTACATTACTTCTTCAATAAATTATATAGCACTTTAATCTTTGAAATTCCTTTTTTCATGCTTTGACCCTAAGATTTTTTTTCTTCTTTCAGTTATCCCCACAATCTTTATATCTTCACCAAATGAACTTGGATATTTACCAAACTTCTGAGGTACCTGAAAAAATACAAAATAACTTATATTAATTTAAACTCAGCCCCTTAATGTTTAGAAAATTACCAATTTACCCTTATTTGCATTTTAGACCCTAAAATTCATAACTTTTCGATTTTAAATCCAAATTCAATCAAATTTCAGGGAGAACTTTATTTTGGCTAGATAAATATTTAAAAATAATTTTTAGGCCCATAAAGTTTCTGAAATGATGGTTTCACCCCTCGGAGTTATTAAAATTGTATTTTTAACTCGAATTTTATTCAAACTTGTATTTTTGTTTTATTTTATGAAAACGACTCTAAGAGCTCATTATTTGTGATACAATGGGCCTAAAAAGGCCTAGATTTGGGCATAATTCATACAAAATAATGCACTCATCACTTGCCCAGATTAATTGACCTCAATCTTATTAAAGGCCTTCTTTATTCATACTTCGCATTCTCACATTGTTTAACACACACCGATTAAACATTTGAAACCATTTCACTTGATTTACCTAAACCCATTCCTTTACCATAATTTAATCATTTTATTCATTCTCATATACTTGAGTATTTTCATTAAAAATCACCATTTCAGCACACGCATTCACCGTGTTAGAAAATACTTATTTAATCCTTGGAAAAATAATTTACAACACATTCTTGTGTTAAATATCGGCTTAACCATTTAGGTTTTTAACCACCTATTTATTTACTTCCTTTCATCCTTTTTCATTCCTTTATGGACATTAATAGATTTACGCATTTACTTGTTCATTTCTCCTTTACCGTAACATTTATTACATTCATTCAAGTTAGGTTTTATTAACACATTTTTTCACAAAATTCATTTATTGATATGTTCCGTATTTCCTTCATCTTTTCTCGTCCTAAACGGAATACTTCCACGAGCTCCACACCGTCAGCTATGCGCACCATATGCTTTGGCCAGTGATTTAGGTATTTTCATCCAAGGGATTCGGGCTCTTCTTGATTTATCACAGTGTCATCCGAGTTCCTTCAATGTGTTTTAACATTTTACAAATATTCACATTATTATACTTATCCTTTGTACTCGACAAAAGCCAAAATCGGGGACTTTACCATCCCAATTGGTGTTACACTTTGAAATTTTACCATTTCATGTACTTTACACTTTAACCTTGATTTTTATTCCAAAAATCATATTCATTTTGGACCACTTTGTGTAAAACCCTTTTCAACACATTTGTATTTCATAAAAATATTCCACTTTAAGTAAAATTGTCATTTTACTCATTTGTTTCCAAACTCACATTTTACCCCATTTTCACAAGTGTTAATTTCACCAAAAATACTATTAAGTTATCCAAACCAACTTCTTAAGTTCTTTTAACCTCTTAACACATTTTTACACTTTGAGTATTCTTTTACTTAATTGGGAACACTTTTACACCTTTAATCCCTTTTTAATCCTATAAGTGTTAATATTTTACAACATTAGTAAGTTACACTCACTAGCCATCCCATGTTTACCCATTAATACTTAATTAATACCTTTTATCAATATTTTCTAAATACAAAATTTATTTACTTGTTAATTAAAGAAATACATCCACATTTAAGACTACTTTATGAGAAAATTGTCATTCTTTTATTTAACATGTAGTCTTTTAATTTCATGTTCATCATACCCTTTAGTCTCAATTTCATATACCTTGAAGACTAATTTTTCCATTTATTCTATTTTATGTTTAAACTCAACAAAACCTTCTCTAAACATGTGTTCATACATTTAATATGAAATTACTACATGTTTATTTATATGAGAAGATAGATTTTAAACCCAAAAATTCTACTATATGGTTTAAATATATTTATCTTCATGGGAAATAATTATATTTGCAAAATTATATTTTTAAGGCACAAGGGACATTTTTATCTCTTCAATCACAACAAATGCCCATTTTTCATAAAATCATCATTTTTGCAAGAAACATTAATTCATCAATGTTTATCCAAATATGACATTATCTCCAAACAGTTTATTTCCTAAAATGTTTAACAGTAATATTTCTAGAAATGCCCATTTCATAAAAGTTTTCCATTTTTCAATATTCCAAAACCTTGAATATTTACTTATTTTTTTATTTCCAACAAATATCATTTTTCAATAAAATCACATTTTTTCGATATTGTTATTCCATAAAAATGTTATTGTTTCTCTTTACTAGAAATATCACACACATAATATTTTCTTACATTTTTATTTTCCATAAAAATGTTTATTTTCTGTTTTACTATAAAATCATAATAATAATATTTTATTACATTTGTATTGTCCATAAAATGTCAATTTTCAATTTTTACTAGAAAATCATACAAATACTATTTTCTTATATTTTTATTTTCCCTAAAAATGTCTATTTTTAGATTTTACTAGAAAATACATCATCATTATCATAATAATCCTATTCTTAATATTCAACAATCATAAGACTACAATACACACCAAAAGAGTCTTTAAATGCAAAGAGTGGATTAACCCACCTCAAATGAAGCTCAAATCGATGGAAGGCATGAAAGATCAAGGTAGATGACAAACCCCACCTTCTAAGGTGGACTTAAAGGGTTTTTATAGCACCACCAAATTTACCTCCAAGAGAAACCCCATTAAAACACTCTATAAAACCTCTAATAATATATACGACCTCTTTTAAGAATACATCCATCAATAACCATCCAATATTTCGTAGCTCATATCTTAACAGTGAGAAAATAAGTGTTTGGTGTGAATGTATTTATTACACTTAAGAAATAGTGGACGACATCTTAAGGAAGGGAGGAGAAGTTGGAACTCTTGAGAGAGTTTTAAGGAATTGCACCTATGTTCCATCCCACCCCTCCTCTCTTATACACAACAAATTAAAGCCCTAGAAAATCTAGTATATTTGTTGGACTAAATCTTGACCGCCAGACTCCAAGAGTTGGCGGAGAAATTTTGATCCACGGTTACAATTGAGACATCGAAGTTGGTAGGGATGATCAGTGTCAGACGTCGTTCGAATGACAAAATCCCCCGTTCGAGCGATAGCTTCGCGCGACATCCCCTTATCGCTTCTAACGACATCTCATGTCATTCGAAGCACCCTTTTCTCTTACTTTCTCTCTTTCTTTATATTTTTCTCCAATTATTCTCCACCATTCTCCTATCTATATAATTAACTCTTCCTTATATATAATCAATATAAAATTTAATTAAATTATCGAGGCGGGATAATATGATAAAAGCTCGCTACATCAGTTTGTCCATCAAAATTTAGTCAAAAATTCGAGCACAATATCATTTTTGCAGTTAATCTGGGAAATCATTTTTTATTTTATTTTATCACCAACTCAACTTGATTGGTAAGTGATTAACTTAGATATAACAATCATGTATACTTCATTTTATATACATCTTCTTGAGTTTTTGCGTTGAATTGTATTCCCATTTGTAAGGAATTTGAGTAAATTATTAGTAAAGATTTTAACCCAAAATCTTAGATTTGGACTTTTATACATTGACTTGTTTTAGAAATCCGATATCCAAAGAACATGATTGTGAAGGATTAAACATATTTTTTTTTGTGCATTTTGAAAAACTCTCATTCTTAAATTAAAAAAATAAAAACATAAAGGTAATATTATAATTACTTTTAGGATAAATTAGGTGGACGGGCACAGAGTCTTACCTCCGGCTTGACTGTTTATTTTCAAAACACTCATCTTTTAGAGCACATGTTTCAAAGTAATTACTTCTATTGACGAGTATGACATACATGTTATATTGATTTTTTGTTCATTTAATGATTTGGGTAGGATTCATAATCTGGTGGGTTATTTCCCTTTAATTTTGTTATGCTTGGTAGAATATAGTAAAAGATGCCCATGAATTTTGAACCTCCAACGATCCATGTTGCGGGAAGACAGTCCTATGTTTAGCAACCAAGATCATAAAACTCACTTCGGAATTTTACCAAACACTTGGTGTGCAGAAAACACCCAAGACCTTGTTCCTAATGAAAACTAAGTGTGAAAACTCAAAACAAATCCAACTAAACATCAACAAGTAGGATAACTATAACATATAATAAATTGAAGCAGATAAATAACAATAATATAACGTGGTTCACCTAAACTAGGGTTACATCCACAATGGTAGGATTTCTTCTTTCTTTGATAAATGGAGGAACAACAATGTTACACACTCACACTCTTTATCTCTCCAAGAAAGTCACTCATAAACCAAGCACAAGAACTAATCTTTAAACAAGAAGCTCTCACTCATTTTTATCTTATAAAACTCACAAAATTCTAAACTCTCTTTGCTGGAAAAAACAGCACTGCTAGAAAACTAGAAAATATGCTTATATTTATAGTTTTCCCTAGAGTTGCAATTTTGTAAATATCGAGAAAAATATATGTTTCTCCCAAAACAGTCAAGAACTAACAAGAAACCATCGAAGAGCCAATATACACCACAAACTCCACCTTGGCAGTCTGAATAATCCAACCCAAACCCCAGAATGCAAACCATTGAACCTGCTTCAAGATCACCCCGAAATCTACCAAGCTCAATACAGCTCCACCTAACCGAGGACCCTCTCCTCGAACTTCAACAAGAAGTGAGATTTAGAATCTTTAGGCAATGCCTAAACTTCTCCGTAGTCACAAGTTTAGTGAGGAAATCCTCTCCATTCTCATCCATGTGCACCTTATCAATCAAAACCTTCCCAGAATTAACCCAATCCCGAACTCTATTATACTTTACATCAATATGCTTTGTGCGGGCATTATACTCTTGATTCTTAGCCAAATTCATAGAACTTTGACTATCGCAATGAAGACGAACACTCTCTTGCTCCATCCCCAATTCACTCACCAAACTCTTCATCCCAATCATCTCCTTTGACGCTTCCATAAGTGCCATATAATCTGCCTCCATGGTAGACAAAGCACTTGTCGCTTGTAACATGGATCTCTAAGATACCGCCCCACTAGCAATAGTGAATACATACCCCGATGTAGATCTCCGCTTATCAACATCTACAGCATAATCCGAATCCACGTACCGTACAATAAACTCGACCCCTTTCTTCCGTTCAAACACAATGCCCAAAAACTTGGTTCCCTTCAGATACTAAAGAATCCATTTCACCGCATTCCAATGCTCTTTTCTCGAATTTAGAATGTACTTACTAACCACACCCATGTCTTGGGTGATATCCGTCCTCATGCTAACCATAGAATACATTAGGATCCCTATGGCACAAGCATACGACATTGAAGACATCTCCTCTAACTCATCATTTGTAGAGGGACATTGCTTTGCAAACAAATAAAAAAGTGAAGTTAACGGCGTAGAAGTGGACTTGGCATCCAACATCCCAAATTTCCCGATGACATGCGAAATATAATTTTTCTGAGATAACCACACCTTGACAACTTTTCTATCCCGTTTAATCTCTATACCAAGAATCTTTTGTGTCACACCAAGATCCTTTATGTCAAATTACGGACTCAATTCCACCTTGAGCTCCGTTATCCGTGACATGTCCCCACACGCAGTAAACATGTCATCCACATAAAACATTAACAAAACAAACGAGTCATCCTCAAGAACCCAGAAATACTCACAATGGTCGTGATCACATCTCGTGTAACAAACCCGTAACATGAAGGTGTCGAACCGTAGGTACCATTGTCGTGGCGACTGTTTAAGCCCATATAATGACTTTTTAAGCCCGCACACATGATCTTCCTTTCCTATTTCCTTAAACTCCTCCGGTTTCACCATGTAAATAAGCTCCTTCAAATCACTGTGAATAAAATCCATTTTCACATCTATTTGATCCAATTTCGTATCGAATTGAGCTACCATTGCCAAAAACACCCGTATCGAAGTATGCCTCACCATCGGGAAAAAGATCTCATAATAGTCAATCCCTCATTTTACGAAAACCCCTTCGCTACTAGATTTGTCGTGTACTTTGGTTCTTCCATTTTGTTGATTTCCTCTTTATTCTTATACATCCACTTAGATCCAACGATGTGTCTCCCCTTGGGTTTAGGAACCAACTTCCACACAGAGTTCTTTCTTAGAGCTTTCATCTCTTTCGATATATCACATATCCAACTGGGCTTGACATCACAATTAATGGCATCTTTCTATGTCATTGGATCACCCTCACTAGAAATTAGAGAGTAATTTAACTCTTCCTAACCAAGCCTAGATGGTGGATTGATCTTCCTACGCACTTGGTCACATGTTATGGATGGCACTTTCTCCACCCATTGAGTGTCATCCACCTCAATCGATTCTTCTTCCAAATCATCCTCATTCGTCTCCACCTTAATCGCGTTATCACTCGGTTGGGAATCACTTGAACCACTAGTAGATGCACCATCATTATCGGTGGTTGATGATCTCGAAAATACCAAAGGAATCTCGACGGTTCTAACACCACTATCATCCGTAACTTCTAGGAACTCATTAGCCTTCAACATGGATGTCTCGTCAAACCTCACATCCCAACTAACAACTAGCTTCCTCGTAGATGGATCCCAAATCTTGAACCCATTTACCCTTTTTCCATAGCCTAGGAAAATACAACGATGAGCTCTTGGGTCATTTTTTATCCTCTCATCACTATGAATGTGAGCATACCACAGGCATCCGAACACCCTCAAATTAAAGTAGTCGACCTCATGCCCCGACCATACTTCATCCAAACACTTCAAACCAAGAGTCAAATTTGATGATCGATTCACCAAATACCTAGAGTGATCAAGTGTCATTGCCCAAAACGATTTCGAAAACTTGGCATGAAACCTCATGCACCTTGCCCTTTCCATAATGGTGCGATTCATCCTCTCTTCCACCCTATTTTGTTGTGGAGTCTTCTTAACGGTAAAGTTCCTTGTGATGCCGACATCTTTACAATACTTGATAAATTCACCATCTCTGTACTCACACCCGTTGATACTCCTCAAATACTTGACCTTCTTCCCCGTTTGATTCTCCACCATGGCTTTCCACTCCTTGAACTTCTTAAACACCTATGATTTTTCTTTCAAGGAGTAGACCGACACTTTTTGTGAATAATCATCTATGAAATTCACAATGTATCTAAATACTCCAATGGAAACAACGTCTGAAGGCCCACACACGTCGAAATGAATATAGTCAAGAGTCCAATTATTCTTGTTCGTAGGTAGTGAATTGCACTCGAGTTTGCTTCCCCATCACACAATACTTGCAGAAATCAAGCTTGCATCCGTGAAACCCTTTCAAAAACTTTCGTCAATGAAGTTCTTAGATGACCCTTTGGATCATGTGACCAAGTCTCATGTGCCACAATTGTAGCTCATTAATCTTTGGCTTCGTGGAGACTGCCGCTCCACCCACTACCATATTTCCCTTCAATCTATAAAGATTGTTCAGTAACTTTGTGCCACGAAAAATCACCATCGATCCCCTTTTCACCATCAAAGCCCCACCCTCGGCTTGAATCACACACCACTTTAAATCGAGTGTGCCTAAGGAATTCAAGTTCTTTTTAAGTGTCGGATCGTTCCTCACTTGACTTAAGGTTCGGACAACCCCATCCCACATCTTTATATGCACCGACCCGATTCCCACTACTTTTCACGTAGCATTATTTCCCACAAGAATCTCACCATCGGTTTTGTACTTGTAATCCTCACACCATTCCTGGTTTAGTCACATGTGGTATGAACATCCGGAATCTAGAATCTAACCATCAACATGATCAGTGGAGAAACAAGTAAGAACCTCTTCACCTTCCTCTCGAGTACCAACACCGGCCATATCCTTAGTAGTGTCTCCTTTCTTATCATCTTTCTTCCACTCTGGATAATTTCATTTAAAGTGACCCTTTTTATTGCACTTGAAACACTCAATCATGATAATGTCTCAAGATTGAGACCTTTGGGAGCCCTGGTTATTTTCACCTTGAGACATTGACCTTCCTGTTCGTCCACCACCACCAACCTTGGCTACCAAGACTTCACCTTGAGAAGATGAACTACCTCCACCACTACCATTTCTATTCTTCATGGCCACGTGAGAAATGATGTCCTGCATTACATCATTGAACTTGAGAGTAGTCTTCCCAAACATAAGTGTGGTGACAAAGTGCTCATATGGATCGGGCAACGAAGCAAGCAACAACAACGCTCGATCCTCATCGCTAAATTAAACATCAATCCGGTTCAAATTATTAATCAAAGCATTGAAGACATTTATATGCGTCATCATATCACCACCCTCCTTCATTTCTAACTTGAAGAGCATATTCTTCAGAAACAATTTATTTGATAAAGACTTACCCAAAAAATCTCCTCCACTATATCCCATATGCCATTGGCCGTAGTTTTCAATATCACGTGATTGAGCACCTCATTCGTGATATACATTTTAATTAAAGAAATCTCCATTTGATCAATATCACTCCATTCAGCTTCGATCATATCCATCGGACGCTTGTCTATACCTAACAATGCTATAACCAACCGTTATTGAACAAGATCACCCTGCATCCTTCTTTGCCATAAGCCAAAATTAATTTTCTCATAAAAAGGTTTTGTCTCAAATTTCTTTGAGCCTTCGGATATGTAACTAGGATCCCACTTCTTAGAGCCTCCGCTTGTAGAAGTTGATTCGAGAGTACGCGACACCTCTTCTGCCATTTGGAACAAATTCTAGAACTTATGCCAATATCACTCAAATTGGTTCAAGCCAAACAAAATACCGAGAAAACTAAGCAACCAAAGCTCTGGTACCACTTGTTTCACGAAAACAATCCTATGTTTATAAACCAAGATCACAAAACTCACTTCGAAATTTTACCAAACACTTAGTGTGCGAAAAACACCCAAGACCTTGTTCCTATTAAAAACTAAGTGTGCAAACTCAAAATGAATCTAACCAAACATCAAAAAGTAGGATAACTAGAACATACAAGCAATCAAAGCAAAGAAACAACAAAAATATATTGTGGTTCACTCAAACTAGGGTTACGTCCACAATAGTAGGATTTCTTATTTATTTGATAAATGGAGGAACCACAAGGTTACACACTCACACACTTTATCTCTCCAAGAAAGTCACTCACAAATCAAGAACAAAAACTAATCTTTAAATAAGAATCTCTCACTCACTTTTATCTTTGAAAACTCATAAAACTCCAAACTCTCTTTGTTGGAAAAAATAACACTGTTGGAAAACAGAAAATAGGCTTCTATTTATAGTTTTCCCCAAAGTGACAATTTTGTAAATATCGATAAAAATATGTTTTTCTCTCTAAACAGCCGAGAATTAACAATTCATTAATAGAATAAGTAAATAAAATAAATTATGTTTGAACAATTAATTCAAATATGTTTCAGTTTACAATTTATATCACCACAAGCATGCTCAGACTAATTTTTTATTGTCCTTTGAATATGACACAAGTTTGATGTTTGGTTTCAGGAATAAGTGAAAACTGCATACTCTGGGGAATATATCAAATAGTCCCTCGGACTTTTTTAATACACATTTAGTCCAAGTCTTTTTATTTTTCACCAAAAAGGCCTTCACCATGCCAAAAAAGATTTACCATGCCGCTGGCGTGGACCTTTAACGATAAGAGAATAAGGGACGTTTTAGTACAAAATAAAATGTTTGAGTGACTTTTTGGTATTTAATACTACTATTTTCCCCTCAGGTGATTTTCTTTTTGTATGTATGTGTGCGTCCACGGGGGTAGTTGAACATTTAGAACATTGTTGTTATTAAACCAGGTCTTCTTCCTCGTACTTCAGTTGTTATTTTATATCCATCTTCCTGACTTTTTATTCTTAAATTCTTTCGAGCAAACCAAATGACACCCATTGTTGTAATTGCCTATTATCCTGTAGTTTACAATCACTCACATGTTTGCTATTTTGCCAAAAATTATATCGCCTTTCTTGTTTCTTCCTTTCATTTTTGATAGTTCAAGTTTTTGTTTAATTAATCATTCACGTGGCCGTTTTCTTTAATATCTCCCAAAAGTAGAGAGCTTTCTTGCATACGAAAAAAAAGGTTAGGCTACACTTAAAACCCTATTCTTCAAGTAAAAAACCTTCGTTAAAACCTATTGAATTATGTGATGATAATGAATTAAATATATGCAGGGAGTGGGCTGAGATAGTTTCTGTGAGTGAAATGATAAAATGCTGTTAGATGAGCTTAAAGAATATGAGGGCTTAATCCTCGATTCCATTTATCTATTGGGTAATTATGTTTGACGAACCTCCAATTGAGATTCAATAGTTCCCAGACGGTATTTTTGTGATTGGTATAACAATGGTTATATACGGGGGTCACCTCAGAAGTTATCTCTACTACTTAAAAAGAGGCTAAAATCCATTTTTAGACCAAAAGACATTTATATCCCTAACATTTAAAATATTACACTAAATGTCATTAAAAAATTTATCCGCTCCAAATGCATACTTTTTGTCTTCCGCTTCTTCTCCCCCACCCCAAATCCAATGTCCATCTCCTCCCTCAAGCGGTGTCCATACAAAATATATTTCTATTTTTGATTTAATATCACTCCTTCACCTTCCACCTACAAATGGCAAAACCTTTCAAATGAAAACTATATTTACATTCCTTCCGATTTTGTTGTTAAAAAAGGCAACAACATACCATTTCGCACCTGTTGACTAGAAATCATTGGACATATCATTGCCCAATATTTCATATCAACCACCCTTTACTCCAACTCAGACACAAAGTGATTATATACTAACCGACATCACATCTGATATCATTTTTTTTATCACTTTGTACTTCCCTATAATTTTGCTGCTTCCTGCTATCATCTTAAACCATGACTCCATTGTCATACTGCTCAGTTCTTATAAGATTATCCCTCCTTAAATGGTTGATTTCGATATCAGGTAGGTAAGTGTGGAGTTCATGAGGGTATGGATTTTAAATTGTTTGTCCCCATTGTTAATCTTTAATTTAGTATTTGTTGAAATTGGAGGGAAAATTCATTGACTCTATGACTAATACTGAATCTAATTTGGTGAGTTTTGAGTATCACAAGCTATGGCCACCTTTTTGGTAATTTGTATTTATTATAATTTTGTGACACCGATCCTCACTTACATAAACACACACACACACACACAAAGCATTTTTTTTTTTGCGAAGACGGGTATGGTAGTGGTAATATCACTGCCATTAATATGCTTTGTGTGTGTGTGTGTGTGTGTGTGTCTGTTACTTCCTACCATTATTTATTAATATCACTTCCATTATTTTTAGTATTATTAGGATTTGGGTGTTACTTCCTAGGAAGGGCTAAGGGGAGACACGGCATCCACACTAATGCCCAAGTTTGTGAGATCCCCACACCACCTGCTGGTAGTTGTACCACCTCTGTTAAACTTCCACCTCCTACCCATTTCAAACCAGATAACTCTACAACATTTTAGCCCTTCCAATTGGGTAGACCTGTGATATGTTATGTTCCTATATAGACAGTACAATTTTTTGTTCAGAGATTCGTTGTTACTATATTTGTGTAGCCTTTTAAGGTACGAAGGAACTCACTTTTTCTCCAATGAAATGTAAAAGCCTATTTGGGTATTTTTTGTATGTTGAATTTAATAAGTTTGTATGAAACTTGGATGGATGAAGAAAAAAAATATGACACCTTTTGCTTCAATTTTATTCCATTTTCTCCAGTTTAATGGCATAGTTTTTTCTCTTTGTTGTTTTCCACTGGAAAAAGCTACAAGCTTTTAGTGGCCATAAACTAATTTGTGGTTTATGGGGATTGTGAAATAAATGTTCGAAGAAATCCATTAATGTTGTTAATCGTCGTGTTGGATACATGTCCTGTAATTAACATGGAATATTTGGAATGATCATATGACCAAAGACCTATTAGCCTACCTACCATCCTTACCCTACAATATCTACAATCTAAAAAGAGGATAAACCATTTGGAATGATAATATGACTAAATTATCCTCATATAATATGATATTCTCATTATAACTTCCAACTTAATTCAATTCACTCTTTTTTTTCTTTCTTACCGTAATCATTTACTCTCACCCAATATCTTGCTCTCTCTTACACTAACCCCCCTCTCTCCCCCCTAAAATTTAAGTCACTCACCAGCGACGGATCTATAATTTTTAATCGGGAGGGTTGAAGTTTTGAGTTGTACCGGAGGTTTTGGGGCAGGAGCCATCGAGCCGATTTTTTTTAATTCGAGTTTTATATAAATTATAGTTTTAATTCGAGTTTTATACAAACTTAGTACTTTTTGACCCTAAAAGTTACAAAAAAAATCATTATTTATGCATGTAGCGTTGTTTGCTATCAAATGAATTTGTGTATGCTTTAGGGATAGAATATATGAGATAATATTGTGCTTTTTTTGTTATTTTTCTTATTTTTCCATTGATAGACATCGAACTAATTTCGTAATCTCCAAAGATGGATAAAATTTAAGGGCCTCAATGTTATTATTATCCTACGAATATTTGATTTACATTCTTCATTCCATACTTAACCTTATTTCTATTTTGACAGTCTTGTGTTGTACACACTTCAATTGAAGATATATTTTACTCAAAATTCTTGAGTCGACAATTCAACTTAAAAAATGAATAAATAAACATACATATATATATATATATATATATATATATATATATATGTGTGTGTGTTAGATACCCCTCCCCCATATATATATATATATATATATATATATATATATATATATGGGTACCCGAAATTAGAATGGTGGGCCTAGACGATTAGCCCAATTGTAGCGGCCCAAAGTCCAGTCCCCCCATATCTTAATTGGTTATGATTTAGTCTTCTCCCATGTTCCCATTAAGAGGGGTTCTAGGAGAAGATGGAAAACGTGGGGGAACCCAACACTCCCACTCCCAGAAAATGGACATCTATATAGTAAACCCTAAGTCCGGTGCATAGGGACACATTGTATTCTCTGTAATCGCTTTCCAGAGTATATATAAATAATACTGACTGCACCACCGTGGACGTAGGCACCTTTGCTGAACCACGTACATCTTTTGTTGTGTGATTGGCATTTTGTATCCCTTATTCTGCTTGGTGATTGTGCTTCTCTTATCTCTTTGTGTTGAATAATAATTGTCACCATAATTGGCGTCGTCTGTGGGAACGTTTATCTTCCCTGAGAAAGCCCACACCCAGAAAAGAGTTCAAAATGTCTGGTCACAGTAGTAATGCTCCCCAGGCAGGGGATATCCAAGAACCACCTGCTCCTCGCAGGATTAGATCTGAAGTTCGACGTTCAGATCAGAGAGCTCGCTTAGGAAGGCCAGCCTCAAAAGAAAACCAAGGACCAGCGAGGTCCACACAAATATCCAGGTTAATTGATGCATATGAGGCGAGGCTCCACGAGCAAAGGGAGTCTTCTCGCAGGCACGAAGCTGAGAATGCTCGCCTGAAAAGAAGATTAGAAATAATGGAGAAAGAACTCTATCGTGGTACCAAGAGACGTCCATACCGCACTCCTAGCCCTCAGGTGAGCAAGTTTCGCAGCCGAGGAAGGAGCCCCAGGCGCGGATCCCAGAAAATTGAGTGAAATGAGTCAGAGGATGACCTGCTCCAGTAACTGAAACTAGCTCACAATCACAGGAGCCCAGATCGTATTAATGAAAACATACGAAGTCTGGTCTGAAGGGAGATGGACCAACACCCTACACATCAAGGTACCAGATCGACTCGAGAACTCGCTAGGAGAGCTCTCAAAACTCAGATGAAATCACCTTTATCGAGGGAGATAGAAGAAGAGGACCCCCTAAAAAGTTTCCTATTCCAAGGTTCAAGATTTATGATGGTAAAACTGACCCCATTGATCACGTCAGGCAGTACCGGTAAGCCATGACTCTCTGGAATAATTGAGACGCACTAATGTGCCAAATCTTTCCCTCGAGCCTGCATGATGTGGCACATAAATGGTTCGAAAGGCTCCCCCACCGGTCCATCACAAGTTTCAAGTCCCTGGCTGAGCTCTTTACGGCCCGATTCATTACCAGTAGCTCACATCCCAAAAGGATGGATGCTTTGCTGATAATGAAAAAGACGCCTCAAGGTACCCTCCGAGACTATGCGAAGAGGTACTGGGAGTTATTCAACCAGGTCGAGGACTGCTCGGAGCAAGTGGCAGTGGCCGTTTTCAAAATTGGGCTACCCAGCTCTTCCCTTCTGTACCAGTCACTGACGAAGAAAAAAGCCATGACCATCGATGACCTAATGGCCCGCATCGAGAAATATGACAAGGTGGAAGATGTGACCCACCCCAACATAGGGGAAAATGGTCAAGCTAAGCTCGCTGCCAAGGGCAATGACAAAATGAAAAACCAGAAGAAAGGAGGAAAGAATGGGGGCAAGAATGGCTCTAATAACGGAGGAAACAATGATATGTCAAAGGCATTTTAGGCGGTCAACACAGTCTTCAGAGAACCAATTTACAAAATTCTTACAAAAATCAAAGATGAGACATTCATCAAGTGGCCTAGGAAGATGGGAGGAGATCCCCCAAAGAGAAATAATGCGCTGAGATGCGCTTTTCACAAAGAAGGAGGGCACAAAACCAAGCATTGCAAGGCTCTTAAGTCCCATCTCGAAGAGTTGAATCAGTCCGGGCATCTGAGAGAATTCGTGGAAAAGAAAGCAGAGAAAGTGGCTGCCCATAGAGAAGCAAGGCCCGATAACGTGCTTGAAGACGATGCCGAACATGAATTCACAGTAATTCATGGGGTATTTGATGTAAAGCAGATTCAGGGAAATTCACCTCGAATGGAGGTAAAAAAGCTTACAGTAGTGATGCAAGCTTTTCAGATCAATCCAGCGAAAACACAGTCAAGAAAGCATTGACGAGCAGATGACGTCGACTATAGTAAGCATATCGTATTTACAAATGAGGATCTGGTGGGAGTGAGAACCCCACATCATGATGCTTTAATCATTACTCTCAAAATAGTGAACTATGACGTCGATAAGTTGCTCATCGACCGAGGAAGCTCATCCGAGGTAATGTATCTCGACCTGTTCAGAAAATTGAAATTAAGCATTGCCGACCTGAAGGAAGCTACTGTCCCTTTGGTTGGCTTCGCTGGAAAGATGACTATGCCCTTAGGAAAGATCGTGCTGCCAGTAAGGGCATGAAATGTTTCTAAAATGATCGAATTTTTGGTGGTCGACATTGACTCGCCATATCAGGCTATCCTCGACAGAGTGTGGCTACACGCAATGAAGGCAATCTCCTCGACCTACCATCAGAAACTCAAGTATGTGACCGAGCGAGGAGTAATGAAGATCCATGGAAATCAAGCGATGGAGAGAAGATGATTCATAGCAGCCATTCGCCCAAAACCAGAGAAAAAGGCCAACAAGTCCAGTGAGAAGGTTGAAGAACAAGGAGGTCTGATACCTTTGAAATAACAATTAAAATATGGAAGGCCCGGAGTAGAGGAGACCAAGATCCTCCCCTCTGAACGTGTCATCGATGACCTGGAGGAAATCACAGCTGGAGATTGCGATGACGGCAGGATCTTCTTGATTGGAGCTTCTCTCACAAATCAGGAGAAGAAGGAATTGACGACCCTGATAAGGAACAATATAGACGTCTTTGCGTGGGAACCATACGAGCTGCTCGAAATTGATCCTAGTATGGTTTGTCATCAGCTGCACGTCGATCGCATTAAACCAATCATGCAGAAGGCACGGCGAACTGCACCCGAAAAGGCAAAAGCCGTGGAAAAACTGATGGATGCAGGATCCATACAGGAGGTACAATTCCCCAAATGGTTATCCAACCCAGTAGTGGTTACAAAAATCAATGGGAAGTGGGGAGTTTGCATTGAATTCACTGACCTTAATAGAGCATGCCCTAAAGACAATTCCCCCCCCCCCCTAAAAAATTGATCAACTGGTAGACGCCACAGCAGCTCACGAGAGAATGAGTTTTCTGGATGCATACTCATGGTATCATCAGATCCCTCTGTATACCCCAGACCAGGACAAAACAGCATTCATCACCACAGTTGGGTTATACTGCTACAAGGTCATGCCCTTCGGGCTAAAAAACATAGAGGCAACCTACCAGCGGTTGGTCACCAAAATGTTCAAGGACCAAATGGGAGACACCATGGAGGTCTACATCGATGATATGCTCATTAAAAGCAAGAAGAAAGAATACCACCTCACACACCTATCAAGCACCTCGAAATCCTCAGGAAGTACCGAATGAAACTTAACGCAAGCAAGTGTTCTTTCGGTGTCCAGTCAGGAAAATTTCTTGGGTACTTGGTTAATAAGAGAGGCATCGAGGCTAACCCAGACCAAATCGATACAATAAATAGAGTACAACCTCCTCGAACAATTCCGGACGTACATAAGCTCACCGGTATGCTCGCTGCCTTAAACCGCTTTATCTCTAAGCCCTACGAGAAGTGCAAGCCTTTCTTCCAACTTCTAAAGGGGAACAAAACGGTAGAATGGAACTGAGATTTCTCGCGGTCATTGGATGAGCTCAAGTCTTACCTTAGCTCCCCACCATTGCTCGTCATACCACAGCAAACAGATTCTTTGTACTTGTACCTCTCCGTTTCCAACCACACTGTCAGTTCCGCATTAATGTGCTAAGTCGCAGGCATCCAGCACCCCGGTTATTACACGAGCAAGACTTTACTAGACGCCGAGCAGAGGTACCTACCACTGGAGAAGCTCTCTTTTGCACTAGTAGTGGCTTCAAGGAAACTGAAGCACTACTTCGAAGCCCATACTATCATTATCCTCACATCGCACCCCTTAAAGATATCCTAAGGAAGGCGGATTTGTCGGGCAGACTGTCTAAATGGTCAGTCGAGATTGGACGATTTGATATCCAATTTCATCCAAGGAACGCAATCAAGGGGAAGGTCCTTGCCAATTTTATAGCCGAATTCACAGGCGAACATCCCCTCGAGCAAATCAACCAGGGAAGCAAGAAGAGAACTATGCCACGGAGGGAATCTGGAAATTATTTGTCGATGCAGCCTCCAACTCAAAGGGGGAAGGAGTAGGCATTGTCCTCATCACCCCGGAGAATACAATCCTCGAACAGGGTATCAAGCTTGGATTTGCAGCCTCCAACAACGAAGCAGAATATGAGGCTTTAATAGCCGGCCTCCAAAAGGCACACACTTTGGGGGCAAAACACTTACATGTGTTCGGCGATTCATAATTGGTCTCCAATCAGATAAGTGGAGACTACAATGCAAAGGATGAAAAGATGGAAGCCTACCTCACCTTGGAAAAAAGGCTAATGGCTGGCTTCGTGGAAGTCAGCGTCTAGCAGTTTCCAAGAGGGCAGAACATCCATGCTGACGCCCTAACGGCCCTGAGTTCGACAATCGATTCTGATTTAAAAAGGACAATCCCCACCGACTTCCTCGCTCATTCAAGCATTAATCGTGACAATAAACTGCCAACCGTGGAACATGTGCTCCAAATTGAATCAACGCCCAGTTGGATCGATCCCATAAAGGACTATTTGAAGGATGGTATACTTTCGACCGATAAGAAGACTGCTCACTAGATAAGAGTCAAAGCCGCTCACTTTCACTTATCCCCTGAGGGAAAGCTATACAAAAGATTGTTTTCCGGTCCCTACCTTCAATGTGTTCACCCGAGGGATATCGAGCAAGTTTTACATGAACTTCACGAGGGAATCTGTGGAGGGCATATTGGAGGAAGATCTCTGGCTTTTCGAGCAATGAAGGAAGTCTATTGGTGGCCATATATGCAAAGGGACTCTGCGACATATGTTCGCAAGTGCGAGAAATGCCAACTTCATGCTCCTATGGTCCACCAACCTGCTAGCAACCTAAAATCACTTTCTAGCCCATGGCCATTCACCCAATGGGGAATGGACATTATAGGACCACTTCCTACCGCTGCCAATAATTGCAAGTATCTATTTGTTACAACTTACTACTTCACTAAATGGATTGAGGCAGAACCCCTGGCGAACATCCGAGATGCATATATGATAAGATTCATATGGAAATATATAATCACCCGTTTTCGCATCCCCAGAACCATCATCACTGATAATGGAATGCAGTTCGAGAGCGGCTCCTTCAAGAGTTTCTCTGACGAGCATGGAATCAGACACTATTACAACTCGGTAGCCTATCCTCAGAGCAATGGCCAAGCCGGGGCTTCCAACAAAATAGTGATCGACGGATTAATGAAATGACTAGAGCATGCCAAGGGCGCATGGGTAAATGAACTACCACATATTTTATGGGCCTACCGTACCACTCCACGACGAGCAACGGGGGAAACCCCATTCTCGTTGACGTATGGAATGGAGGTAGTCATCCCATTAGAAGCAGACTTGCCAATAATGAGGTCCAATATTATCGGTCAGGGCCATAATGACGCAGCATTGCTCGCTGAGCTCGACCTACCCGATGAGCACCGAGAGCTAGCCCTAGTGAAACTAGCGAGCTATCAGCAATAGCTCGCAAGGCACTACAACAAGAAGGTCAACCCAAGGGCATTCCGAGTTGAGGACTATGTCCTAAGAAAAGTCCTGGGAAGTGCAGTAAAACCATTAGACGGCAAGCTAGGGCCAAACTGGGAAGGAACATTCAAGATAACAAGAGATAATCTACAAGTTGACTATCACTTAGAAACGCTGTAAGGCAGAGAGATACCCCGAGCATGGAACGCATCCAATCTCAAGAAATTCTATTTTTAGATTCTTCTTTTGTTCTTTAGTTATGGAACTGGAAGTTCATTTTTCTCGTCATTAATGAAAAGTTATTTGGCAGTTGCATTCTACGAAGTATCAGTTAAGCTAATTTACAAGGTGTCAATGTATAAACTTTATAACCCACACACCTTTTCCAAGTAACAGGCACACTACTCATTACACTATAGCAGGGAAATGACCCTCCTCACGTTTTCATTATGAAATATAAAAGACCTCTTAGCATTGCCCCTGGCAATATATAAAGCCCTACAAGAGATCCTTAGGCAATATGGCTAAGTCAAAATTGGTCACCAAACAATGTTTGGTTGAAAAAAATCCTGATCGGATAGAACATCCAACATCAGGTGTGTCCTCGCCAATTTCCACACTTAGGCCTAAGGGAGTGTGACGACACAACCTAAAAGGTAAAGTGAGGCAGAATGGTATCTCCTTGGCATACTGGACTGGAAGGACACTTACTTGATAATGTGAACATACAAATCTAGTCAGCCAAGATAGGCTCAAGATTTTGAGCAAAGATGTGGAAAATATAAGACACTTGTTTAGTCGGCAAATTTGCCCAAAACATTAATTTTATATCAATTCATCACATTTACAGCAAGTACAAAACATGTTTAGTCGGAGAGCACGCCCAAAACATCGACTTTACATCACTTCAATACAAAATACGCAAAGTTACTACTAACAGAATCTTAGTGAGGGTGAGGCCTCCGTGCAAGATAATCAGCCACTTGAGCTCTTCGACCATCATCAGGAGGGGGAACTAACTCTTCCTCGACTTCGTTCGCATCCGACTCCAGTAGCTGCCGAGGGATGGCATCAACGGGTATCCACTGATCATCTCTTCGGAATGGGTTAGGCATTCGAGTGGAAGGAGATATTTCATGCCAATACCAGAGCATTGAGTTCCTTAGAACTTTCAGCTCCCTCAAGGCACTCAACCACACCCTGATGAAAGCAAGCTCTTCAAACTCTATCAGCCTCGTTGGAGTATCTAGACAACCCGTGATTGTAACCATCGACCCACACTCGTCGAGGTCCTTTCTTAAAGAAGTGCATCAATCGGGTGATGTCCCTCTGGAGGCCAGCAGCAATCACATACGCTCACTGGACATCACCACGAAGCTCTTCCATTTCCCTAACTGAACTCCTGGTATTCTTGCTAGCTCGCGAAACTATTAGAGGAGTAGAGCCTCGCAACATAGGAAGAATACCGCTCGAGACAATTTCGGCTCGCGACGAGGAAGAACCTCGTAATACGACAGGAGCAGTGCTCGGCACATGCTCCCTAAGTCGTGAGACCTCTCTCCTCAAAGCTTCGTTCTCCTGCTGAAGGATCTCCCCAACCTGGTTGATCTCATAAGCATCTAGAAGCTTTTCTCTTAATGTATTCACCTCCTCTTGGACTGAGGCACCAACTTCCTCCATCTCTTGCAGCCTGACCTTTAGTTTGACAACAAGCTCAGTTTGCTCTATAAATCGCTTGTTCCTTAATCACAGTGATTTGCAAATCCTCATAAAGGTATGACGAACTTCAGAGCTCACATCAGGACCAAGCATTCTTCCTAATTGAGAAGTGACTGGTATATAATCATCAACATCAATCGACTACAAGCAATAAAAAGGGCAACAAAAAGAAAAATAAATTAGTGCACTGGGGAGAAGAAACCTTTTCATTTCATTAATAAGGGTCAAAGTACATCGAGCATCAAAAAGAAAAATTACAAGCGAAGATACAAAAGTAACCCTAGAAGTAAATTAACTAGAAACCTCAGGCTGTCCAGAAGTAACTGGCTGCTTCCCCTTGTCAGCAACAGTCGAAGCATCCCCCTCAGTAGGGATAACCTCTATCGCTTGAGCAGGGAGAACCTCGACAGGAATTGTCTGGGAGGCAGGATCAAGGCCTTCGATGGCTATGGCAAGGGCTTCTTTATCCATAGTTAGCTTCGGGCCCGGGTCATGATCGTCAAACAGAGGAGAGTCAACATCGACTCCAGCAGCTAGGAGGGCCTTGTTCCAGTCTTTCTTAAAGTTTAGACGGTTGATATAGCCTATCTGAACCTCGACGTCTTCATATGTGGCAACCCACCTAGAGTTGTATGAATCCTCCTTGATGGTGGCTGCCTAGGACTCTTTCTCCTTTAGCTGATCAATCAGTACCCTATTCTCCTTTACGATGGCTAACTTGCTCGAGCAGACCAAGTCATAGGCCTGCCTCAGCTCGTTCAGCTTTTTGACTGCCGCATCCCTCTCTCGATTGGAATTAACGAGGGATAGGTTAGAAGAAGCTCGGGAAGCATCAACAGTCTTTAGATCAGCCTCCAATTGAGTGCCCCTCACTTTCAAGGCAACATTCTACTGCTCTATCTCACTGTTCCTGCTCACCAACTCGTCGCGAGAGCGATAGAGCACGATAAAGTCAGTCACAAACTGCAAAAACGAAGCAGACATCAGGAAAAGGAAACAGCTAAAACTTACTAAAGAATTAGAGAAAGGAAAAGATCTTACCAGGGGTAGCCTCTGGCTAGCTTGTAGGGCCAATTGATCAGACCCCAGCGCTTTTTGGCGATCTGCAGGAAGAACTTCCCTTTCGAGCAGTACAGGGGCCAGTTGAGGAGAAATGGCAACTGAGGCCCCCTCGGGCAATGCGAACACCGGGATTAAGGCCTGTCCAACCTTCATACTCGACTCCATCTTTATCCTCTCCTCCTCTTTCTCTTTCTCCATTCTCCTCTTCACCTCCATCCTCTTCTTCTCCTCCATCTTCTTTCTTTCCTCCTCTTTTTTTTCTCTCTCTCTCTCATCTATTCTTCTTCTTTCCTCTTCCTCTCCTGCTCTTGAACAGAAGACCGAGAGCCAATAGCTATGGCCCCAGAGCTAGACTTCTGCTTCTTTAACCTCTGAGAGAGGAGCACATGATCATTATCATCATCGTCCCGAATCAAAATTTTCCTTCGAGGAACCATCTCCTCTCTTGAACTGCTGGACTTGCTCAAAGATTCTCGGGATTCAAAAACTTCCTCCGAGTCAGAAGTACTATCACTATTGGAGCTCCCCTCGCCAAAATTGCCTCCAAAACCTCTTACGATATCACTCTCTGAACCGCTCTCCTCCTCGTCCAACTGAATGGGATCATCAGCAGTCTCTTCAGAGGTATCAAATTCAGGAATACTATCTATCGGCCTCTCTATAAAGCTAGAAGCAACATTTTTGTACTCGAGAAAGAAAGCAGCAGACCGTGGATGCTCGTCGTTGGCTAAGGGCTCCCTAATATTCCAGGCCTTGACCAATTCAGATAGACGAACCTCGCTGAGAGCAGGTTCCAAGTTCTTCGACCTCGCTTAAGGAAAAATAGGAAAAGTCAGAAAGATCACAAATCAGTAAAGAAATTGAAAGGACATAGAAAATACTACCTATGTATTCTTCCCCATAAAAGGGAGTAGAGAATCTATCAGACCTCGACCCCTCAGTCTGGGGAGAGAGCTGCCCATTTCTAGCAAGGAATCCTTCTTGCCAATAGTCCTTATGGGAATCAGGTAGGTTTACTGCCAATACCCGATCAGGACTCCTGTCTTTGAGATAGAGAACACCAGAACTAGTTCGAGAAAAAGAATAGTAAAAGCAGACCTCAGCGAGCCCTAATTTGGTGCCATAGAGCTGATTTATTCTATGCACGCCATTGATTATCTTTCACACATTGGGCGAACACTGTGCAGGAATAATGTTGAAATTACCAAAGAAGTGCAAGAATAGATTGTTGGGAGGAAAAGTAAGCCCCATTGGGAAAGGAATAAGACATGAATCCAATGGGCACCCTCTATCTCTCTAACGTTTCTAGGGGGAGAGGCGCACTCAATCTCTACCCACTAAGGAATATTATAAAACTTTCAAAACTCAAAGACCGATCTATTACCAATCTTTGCTATTGGAAAATCCTAAAAAGATACAAATTCAAAGAAAAAATACAAAGACAAGGCACAGGGGACTTACAAAGCGAAACTTTGACTTGAACGATGAAGAATCACAATCCCAAATGATGAAGAAGATCGAAAGAAATAAGAATGAAGACCGGGAGAAGAGAACGTGAATCGCTAGAAATCGCAGAAAATGGGAGAGTACTGAGAAGCTTGAAACGACGATTGACAAATGACTACTCTGGATAACTTTTAAGTGCTACTAATCATAATGCACAGACCACGAAGAAAGTGCCGCTTAACTCAGTCCTCAAACTTTGGGAAGAGTTGTACGGTGTGCAAAGGAGCCATTATAACAAATCATTTAAATTTATTGAGCCCAAAATATGGCCCAACAAACTTAGGGGCAATTGTGGGTACCCGAAATTAGAATGGTGGGCCTAGACGATTAGCCCAATTGTAGCGGCCCAAAGTCCAGTCCCCCCATATCTTAATCGGTTATGATTTAGTCTTCTCCCATGTTCCCATTAAGAGGGGTTCTAGGAGAAGATGGAAAACGTGGGGGAACCAAACACCCCCACTTCCAGAAAATGAACATCTATATAGTAAACCCTAAGTCCGGGGCATAGGGACACATTGTATTCTCTGTAATCGCTCTCCGGAGTATAAATAAATAATACTGACTGCACCACCGTGGACGTAGGCACCTTTGCTGAACCACGTACATCTTTTGTTGTGTGATTGGCATTTTGTATCCCTTATTCTTCTTGGTGATTGTGCTTCTCTTATCTCTTTGTGTTGAATAATAATTGTCACCACAATATATATATATATATATATTATTTATCTTTGTTGAATGGTGAATGATTTATATATATTATTTAAAGTCCAAGAATTTAAATATAAATCATTCACCATTCAACAAAGATAAATAATAAATCTGAATCACGTACTGAAATAAATACGACTGGATTAAACATTCCAGTTCAAGTCTGAACCATTCAGATTTAAGAGGTATTAAAAAATATTTGTTTTTTTAAATGATTAAGAGGCTAACGGCCATATTTGGCTCTTAATGATTAAGAGGTAGAGTTATGTCTGAAGTCTAAATCTAAAGTCCGAATAACATATATTTCAGATTCAAATTTCAGACTTCAGATTCACTCTTCACATTTCAGATTTAGGCTTAAAATTCAGATAAAAAAACAAATGCAACCTTGGAAAATCAAGGGGTTTAGTGTCTCAATCATGTTTAGGGCCACCACTAGAAGAAACAACAATGGAACTAAGTAGGTTATGTGGTGTACTTTTAACAATCTAAAGATTTTCTCTATTTCTTTACTTTTCTTTATTTCATTTTATGTATAATTCAAATGATTTCCCGTTTATCTAAGGGGAGTGGAAAATGGTATCTCCAAAAACAAAGGTATTTGGAACGCATTTTTTGGGAGGTTTTAGAGAAAACTAAATCTCCAAAATTTCAAGAACCTACTAGATTAAAATCCCTTTAGCCTTCAACCTCTTCACATCCTCAACAATCCCGATGGATAGCGAGAAGAAAATCTATGCGATAATGATCACTATGATAAATGCTCATCATTATGTTCTACTGTCCAATTATGATGAATGCGAATGTTGAAGTTGTTAGAATTATTTTAAACTCCTAGGTAACCCGTTCGATGCACGGGCGTTTTATAGAAAAAAACACTTAAAAATTATTTATAACAATCCTAATAATATAAATTGATAATAATTGATAGAATTTTGTAAATATGTTATATTTTATATTTTATTGTATGAGTAAAAATAATTATTCAAAATTAGGGGTGACGATTTTGGCATGAAAGAGTGATTCGATCCGAATTTGGTCCAAAATTTACACAATATATCATTTTGAGTTGTGTTCGGGTTGAGGTTTCAGGCATGAAATTGTAAAAATAATGACTTATAAATTGTTAAAGAAGTTCTATCATGGACAATATCAAATTAATCCAATTTTTATTATGTATTTAATATATAAAAATAATCAAACTGAACAAAACACATTCATAAAAAAGAATACAATACATACATGAATTGATAAACGCATGCATTATATAAATATTTGTTGTTTGTATTTTTTTGCTTAAATAAAAGAAACATTTCTACTGAAGTAAATTGATGATTTTATTATTTTATTTTGCAAGAAGAATAAAAAGATCAGACGATAAAAAAAATATATTTTATGTTGTATCTCATTTCGTCACCATTAAGAATTAGGTTGGTTGAAGCTATGGTCAAATTACAAAATATTCATCATCGTTAGATAGCTTCCAACATTAAGTTGTAGCCTTGTGCGTAAATTATTCAATTAGAATTATGTCAAATTTGTTTGTAGCACAATCCTCATGAAAATAGTGGTACATCATATAATGTTGGATACTATTTACTTGATATAAGTGGATTTCATGTCAATTAGTTTTTATGAAAATTTAACTACAATTTTTATGTAATTATCAACTAATAGAAAATTTTGCTCATTAAAAATATTTGGATACATATTTCTATAATATTTGAATAGCATGTTTCTTTTAGTCTTTCTATACATGCCCGTGTATGGCGTGGAATTAAAATGTAGTAATAATAATAATAATAATAATAATAATAATAATAATAATAATAATAATAATAATAATAATAATAATAATAATAATAATAATAATAATAATAATAAGAATAATAATAAGAATAATAATAAGAAGAAGAAGAAGAAGAAGAAGAAGAAGAAGAAGAAGAAGAAGAAGAAGAAATCACGTGGCATAATTTGATAATTCATAAAATCTAGGATTGGCAATTTGTTACACGATAACCCATTTATGATAATAATCCGAAATGACCCCAACATGACATGATTAGCTTGGATAGATTTAAGAGTACCCAAAACTTATACTCAAATAAAAAACAAAGTGACCCAAAAATGGCACGAATAACCCGAATTGCCACCCCTAATAAAACCCAAAGCCCTGGAATTGGAATTCGAAGGCCAATTTTAATTCCGTGCAATGAAAATTGCTCTTTTAATTCCATTTCCATGACTTGAAATTGGGTTCACTACGGAACACATCTTGTTCTTCACCCAAAAAAAGCTTCCCAACAATGAAGAAAGTTTGTGGAATATCACTAAGATTTACTATGCTTTATGTAAATAAATCACAGGGATTCCATTATCTAAACCTAAAAAAAAATTGGTAAATAAAAGAACAATTTAGAAAAAATGGTGTCCTTTGATTTATTTTTGAACAAAAACTGCTATTTTGTTGACCCACCATTCATATATATATATATATATATATATATATATATATATATATATATATATATATATATATATATATATATATATATATATATATATATATATATATATAAAAACTAATACATACACACCACCTAAGCATACCCAAGAACCCATACAACCCATGAATCACCTCACATGCTTCTAAAACAAACCTACCTGACACCACCTCACAAACCCATTTTCTTTCTCATGTCAAACTCCTAAACCCACCATATTTCTCACCACACATGTATATATATATAGACACACACACACACACACATCCCAAAACTAGACACACTCATGCAGTTACCAACCTCTTTTACTCCCTCCCTCTTGCACCCGACAAAACCAGTACCTCCCCGTATTTTTCACCCATGATGTTCCTAGCCTCAATACTCAAAAAATCCGGCTACTATTTTTGCTCTAACCAACCGTACAACCCGAAAACAAAATCTGAACCCACCAGAACCGAGAGCTACATCCATTAACCCAACGACCCTAACTCCGATCAGTTTAACCCCATCGTCGGCAACAACCAATATTCGGTGACAACTCCAACCCTGCTACAAATCACCTGTTGAGAATTAAAACACAAAATGGCACACACAAATAAATAATATTTTGTTAATAAATAAATTTTATATGTTGGGTTTTATCAACCTGACTTGTCAATGCCTCTTATATATAGACGAAAGAGAGAAATGAAAGTTTTGATAATCTGAAAGCCAATAGGTTCCTAAAAAAGGAGATGGTAGTGACTCTTCGGTACGGGGTAGAGCGTTAAATTATGGAGAATTAAATTATCATGAACTCCTAATACATCATATTAGAGTTATAATATAGATAATTCTTCGTTATGTGATCCTTAATTATATTAATATTAAGAGTCACTTTGGTTAATAAAAGGGTACTCCAAATACTAAGAGTCAATAGGACTCTTGGACATCTACCTTGATGGGTGGTTAATATAAATAAGTGACTGATTTTCATCATTCACACACTCTAAAAGACAACATAATGAAATTACAGGAAATTGAGAAAAATCTAAATTCTCAAGGAGAGAAAATTTCGAAATAGTGTTTTGACCACACAAGGAGATCTAACCGTTGGAATACGTTGAAATTGAATTATCTTCTTGTCATATACAAGATGAAGTAAAGTTCCAAAATTCAGCCTGATCAAACATCGTTAAGGATGACTGCTCCATAAATCTTTCTAGTTACGATATGAGGGAGGTATGTTATTTTAATACCATTTTATGTTCCGCATAATGAATTTACGTGATTATCATGAAGATCTAAAAAAAATTTATTTAGAACAATTATATATGAGAATTTAATCAATAATGTATTCTTGATTAAATATTATGGTGTTCTTGAAAATAATTTTTCATGTGGTATCAGAGCTAAAGTTTAAGATCTCATGATTTTTCTTTATTGGTATTTGCCTATAATAGAATCTACATTAAATTAATTTTTGTGTGTGCCTGAAATTTTTTTGTGACACTTTTCTTCTATCATCTATAATCACTAGTCAAAATGTGAAAGGTCAGAACCTGATCGGAATTTTTTGAAACCCACATGGTCGACTAGAAATGTCGAACTAAATAAAACTTATTATATACAACGGGCCCCACCCCAGTTTTGGGGTTTGACTACATTTAGTCCTTTAAAATGCGTCTTTGCCATTTTTGGTAATAATGTTGATGTTTATAACTCTCGTCTAAAATTTGATTTTATGATTTCGCAAATTGGAGAGTGATCCTGAAAAGATTATTTATGTTATTGTATTGATAACTTAAAAATTTTCATTTTGGAAAAAATTAAAAAAAATCATACTTTATGGTATAAATCACTACATATATCTTTTTATTAAAAGGTTGTTCTAATATTCATGTTATGTATTTTTTGTATTGACCAAGAGGTTTAATATAAAAATTTTAATACTAGATGTATGATTATGTGTTTGACAATAATATTTTGGTAAATTAGATTATTGTCCATATATGGTAGTCTAAATATCCTAATGTAAATATGAATTAATGTTTTAACACTAATATCTGTAAGGACATATTTTTATAAGTTCGTTATCAATTTAGTATGTCATATACCGCTACACCGTCGAAGAGCTTTCAAGAACATTCAAGCATCAAAGTGTGAAAACCCGCTCAAAATAATAACGGGTGGCCAGCCCTATACTACATTAAATCAGGTATCTCAGATGGCAAAGTCTCAACATCAACTGACAATACTAATAATATAAGGCTAACTACCCGAAATCATTAAAAGGGGATTGTCAAAATTTTAAAACTATTTATTTAACAACAACAACAAAACCAATAATGCAACTCAACCAAGAATATACATCTAACTATGATGAGTGATAAGTGCAAACTCCATTAATGTACAAGGGTGCAATATAAAGAACAATTAAAATACCCAAATATACTGTCGGGTAACAGACAATACAATAATCTGAGAAATGAAATATAAAAGTGTTAATCTACAACCCTTGAATACTAACTCAATATACAAACTGAATCCTAATCTAGATATACAAAGATAGGAATCGGCTAAAACAAAGTGCCGCAACAGTCCGCTACTACCACAGCTCCGCGAATACAGGATGGATGAACATCAATGGCGTCCTTGCGGAGGAACACCTAAAGTAATACAATATATAATTGGAGGAGAAAATATAAACGGGTCAGAGCCCGAGTTGAAAAACATTTTATAGCAAGTGTATTAAAATGCATAATAATTATAAATGCATTATTACATGATTAAGGTGGAATCGAACTCTCCATAATAATTCAACTCACCTCTCCTCTAAAGCGCGCACTAAACGTATGCACATGATCTCCAAATGGATTCCAGATTCTAATTTATGTAGGAGGATTCTAACTTAAACCCAATTGAAGTATTTAAGTGAAACCATCTAACCTATCTCCCAATCTACACTTATTTCAATAATTTATAAATTATGTACATTAACTTTAATGTAATAGTTATAGTTATCTTTATAATGTTCATTTGTTGAACATATAAAGTTACATGATCCATCTTATAACCACATCATCACAATACATCAAAATTCTCATTTACTAGAATATTATATTCTAGTGATGCCCTTATTTGGCATGTAAACAATATATATATATATATATATATATATATATATATATGAGTTATTAGCATTAAGAGTTAGGGACTAAACTCCTCTTGATTCTCAACACGGCACTGCGTTTCATGCGTGGGATGTCTCGTCGAAGCGAAATCCAAACAAGGACCCCCCCCCCGTTACACTACTCCTGACCGTATTAATCCTCGAGGCTCATTATGCCCTCAATGCAAGATGCATGTAGCCCAATTTATTATCCAAATTTTAATTAATAAATATTCTCAATTCTCAACAGTACACGGCGTTTCATGTGTGGGACGTCTCGCCGAAGCGAAATCCAAACAAGGAATCCCCCCGTTACACTACTCCTGGCACTGTCGATAGTCGGGATAGGTGATATATATATATATATATATATATATATATGTACTAGGGTATGCCCGTGCCTGAAGGCACACTGATAATAGCAAAATGGCAAAAAAAATTAAACACATAATTGCAAAAAGACAAATTTCATTCCCTAACAAAACAAAATGAAAATTTTAAAAAATTTGCTATAATTACCTTTGTTTATAGGACTATCAATCATGCTTAACAAATAACAAATAGTCCAACATTCAAATAATCTAAATTCATCAAATAAACTCGCATATAACATGAAATATCTAATATTCATCAATCAAATTCACATTATGCCTCAAATTTAAAAATATCAATTTTAAAAAAATAGGCATAGTATCCTTTGTTTATTGGACTATCCACCGTGCTTTAAGGGGTAACAACCAATCGTACCATATTCAAAAAGTCCAAATTCATCAAACAAATACTTCTGCGAAACAAATAGTTCTACTACTAATGTATATCTAATAGGACCTATAAAAAGTGTTTCATAGAAATATTAAACAATTTTTAACCAAACAATCAATTGAAAACAAAAAATCTAATAGCAACACAAATTTGTTCATGTTTCTTAACAACTAAAAACATGAAGATCTGTCAAGATCTATAAAAAAATATTAAAATCAAACTATTTTAATATGCCAAGACATTAAATATAAAATCGCTCTCTCTCTCTCTCTCACACACACACACACACACCTTATTCTTCTCTTTTTCTACAGCAGTTCTTTGGAAATGGTTGTCCCAAATAAGATCTGAGAAGACAAATAAGAACAAATGAAAAAGAATCGGGAATAAAAAATATACTCACAGTTGTTAAAAAAAATTCTTACTAATCTTTGAGTATAACCATTGATGTCTTTTGTTTTTTGGGTAAAGTATCACCATTAAAATAGTTTTGAAAATAAAAACAATAAAAAAGATAAAGATAAACATGAGAGAGATAATCAGAGTAGGAAGTACTAACCATTTGGTAAAGAAGAACAAAGTGAAGTACTCACATCTCTTTCAAAACCCATGCCTTCGTCTTCAGCTCCAAGTGAATCTGAAAAACGCCACAAAATAATATTAATAAAAAAGACACACACAGCTCCTAGTGGATCAGGTTTTCCGTTGAAGAAGAGTTCATGGATCCAATGTTGTTTCCAAATGATGGATTTTGAGGAGCGTTTTTCATAAAACTGGGTCTTTTTTCAAAAATATGCTCATGAAACTGGTCTGGTGAAAATGGGTTTGTTTCAAACAGACCTTTGTTTGAAACCCACAAATAGTTGCTTGGTCCACGAACCAACGAAAAAGAAAAAAAAACATTTTCATTTTCCCAAAAATACATATTGAAATAACAAAATAGTCTCCAATCATTTGTCGTGATTGTAAAACCTGTCCAGCTAAAACTCACTCTCACTCAGATCGTGTTCCCTCCTTTCTCTCTCTCTTAAACACGCACAATAGGGATAGAAATAGAGATATATATAGATATAGTGAGAGAAAGAGTGTTTTAATGGAGTTTCATAGGCAGCGACACCACAATCAGAACCGGTTTTGGTTTTTATTACCGATGATTTCGTCTATATCTATTGCGATTATTTTGCTATTTATTTTCCTTTATTTTATAGGTCTGTCACCTATAAAAAATGATCAGCTACATCATCATCAACGTGGTGTTTCGGTAATTTATTTACTTCTCATTCGTATGATCAGAATACCTTTGGGTTTTTTGAGAGGTCTCGCTGTTCGCTAACCAAAAAAACAACAAAAGGAGAAATAGTTGTTCACAATTAAAAGGCGTACAGGTACAACTAAAAAAAAAGCGTACAGGTACAGCTAAAAAAAAGGCGTACAGGTATAGCTAAAAAAAAGGCGTACAGGTACTCAACAAAGGGAGATCGTTAACGAACAGCGAGCCTTTGACATCGTTGACGGAGAGGGTAAAGTCGGAGAGCGTTACCGGAGATCATTGTTTTCCAAAGACGGAGATCGTTGTAAATAACTAAAACGGCGTCTTTAACCATTCACCACCACACGTATTTTAGAGTTGGCTTTGTCGGAGAAGATGGACAGGAGGGGGAGGCGGAGGGGGAGGCGGTGACGTAGAGAGAAGGAGGGGGAGTCAGCGGCGGTGGATTGGAGGGGAGGCTGATTTAAGAGGGAGATATTGAGGAAAGGGGTATGGGGACTCAATAGATGAGTGAGAGAGATAATGAGAGGCGTGTAGGCTTAGATTCATTTGTCCCATTTGGACAGTCAATAAGTCTCCTCATATTATGTAGATTACCATTATATCCTTTATATTTGAATTTTATTAGAAGTAAAATGAGGGGGAAAATAAATTTTAAGGGCCAAAAGAGGTAATGAATGAAAAATTTAGTCTCATGACATCATAGTTGAAACTTATGACATAGATAAGTTTCCTACTTTATTATATATATATATATATATATATATATATATATATATATATATATATATATATATATATATATATATATATATATATATAAGTATGAGCATTAAGGACTAACTTATCCCCAATTTCCAACATTACACTGCGGTTCGTGCGTGGGATGTCTCGCCAAAGCGAAATCCAAACAAGGAACCTCCCCGATACACTAATCCTGACAATATCAGTCCTTGAGGTCCATTATGCCCTCGATACCCAAGTACAAACACAGGAAATAGTAACCATCCAACCGAGCTATAACTCGAAGGACATAGGCTCACATGTTATCATCTTCCAGCAGCCCATATACGTAGCAAACTGGGGTCACCTAGTGGGGTTCCACGACACCCACCTCATGATCAACTCATGCACACGACGTCCTAGGAAGCGGTCATAGCTCCTAACCGGCAAGTGAGAGCGACACATACCCACGACCTCTCACCCCCAAAATAAATAAATGTATATATATATATATATATATATATATATATAAATGTCATTTGCTGACCACCATGGACAACTATGACCTGGGGAATATCCACACCCGGCTCATCTAGCAAGAATGCTCACCCTCTACGCACGTAACTTCCCAATGATAGCAAGGAGGGGGTATGCTTAACATGTATATACACCATCATATAGGGTATACATACATCCCACATAATAAAGATACACCATTATATAAGGTATACCTGCAACATCATATTCATTTTCATATTTATTATACGCCCATAGGCGCAATTTCATTAACATTATTGTTTAGTATATTTCTCTCTTGATAAACTAATCGCCAATTCTCACACATCTTCCCCACTTAGTATATGCTATACTATTTCTCGCTTGAAGCTCACATGTCGCTTCTAATTATGAATTATCTCTCAATTCTATTTAAGTTAAGGATGTTCTTTTATCCTAATGCTCTTCAATTAGCATTTCTCATTGTGTGAGATGTCTCCCAAATCAAACATCAATAAGGATATTTCCATATCCGTATGCACCTCAAATAGCATTCATAATTCTCCATCCATAATAGGGTTCAATTCATTTTATGAACCTTTAAAGTTATCCCATTTGGGATTGGATCCTAAGATCCATTATCTCTAAGTTATTCTCATTCTCAAATCGTGAAATCGTTATTATCTCCAAACAAAAACCCCCAAATAAAAGTGGGCTTTCCCACTTAGAAAAATACCAAAATCTCTAATCGATATTCCTCAAATTTAGTGAATATGACTCCAAAATTTCTTATAAGGGAAACTCGCTAAAAGTCTCGAAAACATACTCCAAATATCTCCTATAGAGATCCCGAATCGATAACCTCGAACAAAACGGGATAAAATTCTTTTTAGAAAAACAATCCCTCAAAAGCCCTGTTTCCGAAATGATTCGGGCCAATTTCTAATCGATTCGGCCAGGAAGGCGAATCAATTCGGGTCATTAGACCTGTGATTCTGTCTCAGGCCGAATCGATTCGGCTAGGGTCCGAATCGAATCGGTCACTCAGACCTGAGCACCTGCAAATTTCTGAATCGATTCGGTAAGAGGCCGAATCGATTTGGCCCTTCAGGACTCTCGAAAACGGCTACTTTTTGTAAGCCTAAAATACCCAAAATTCATTTTAATTATTTTCTCTCCATTTCTCTTCAACCCAATCACATATATATCATCAATAATCATCCTAGAATACATATAAACTAATTTATATCCTCAAATCAAAGATCTACATATCAAATCTAATATTATACCCAAAAGTTAGGTTTTATTAAACTAAACCTAAAACCCAAAATATCAATCAACAAATCATGCAATAAATGGTACACAACAATTATTTAGCAAGTTTAATCACTTGCCTCGGGTTCGTAGGGTCTGAATCTACCTTGAGATCGCGTATTTGGCCGGAAATGTCCACTTTCTCTCCCTTTTTTCCTTCTTTTTCTTCTTATCTCTTCTTCTCTCTTTCTTTCTTTCTCTTTCTCTTTCTCTTTCTCTCTCATGGAGAATAAATCTCCCGTAGGCTTATAAGCCCTAAATCCGAAGATACACATCTTTAAATGATAATACACACTTTAAATGACTCGGTAACTTTAATTCGAGTCAAACGGTCCTAATTTATTTCGGAACCTAAATAGACTCCAAGTAAAGTGATTTCGGCTTTTGCGACCCTTTCGGACACTATGGTACCCTCAGAATCGACATTCGACACTCTTTCTAACAACTTCAAATTTTGACCTCAATTACGAATTTTAATTATTTCTCCAATAAAATATTATTTATTTCTCCAAAAATAAATAACTCGTTGTCTCCAAGACCTCGGGTTGTTACACAAAGACGGATCCGAATATCAAGTTCTTCATCCAAAAGACTCTGCGAAGTTTACTTTGGTAAGGCTTTGTTTTAAATACCTTAACTTTCCACTTAGAGCTTTTGGGATATTTTTACAAAATATTTTCTAAGTGTTGGAGTGAACTTTTTCGTCAAATTTGAGAATGAGTAATTTTTTTTAAGTGTTGGATTGTACCTCGATTTTGACGCCCAGATAGTTCAAGCGAGATAGCCATCTCGTTCGAGCGACATTGGATGTCGCGAGATGTTGTTTGAACGACATCTGTAAGTCATTTGCTCACTGCTATCTCGTTCGAACGAGCACAATTTTTGAGTCAGCACAATTTCGTATAAATACTCATGTAATGGTTTCGTTTTCATAAAAAAGTCCCAGCATTTTACATAACAGAAAAACTGTGAAAGAAGAATCCTTTTTGACTTCTTCTTTTAGGGTTTACTGCCTTTTTATTTTCAATTCACAAAACTCCCATATGCTTTAGTGAATTGTTTTGGTGTTCAAGAACAATACTTTTCTTTTGTTCAACCTCTGTGGAGAAGGGATCTCTATATTTGATCGGTGGATACTGAGCATAGTCACTCTGCGTGTGGATGAGCCGAAGACAATGAACCGACACTTGGAGGGTATTTCGTTGTCTCTCGTATCTTTGAAGGTTTGCTGACGCCACCGTTCATTACACACTTGTGGGAGATTATCAGGTTGTATGTAAGTCAAAGCTCCTATGAATTCTTCAAAGTGTTTATAAAAGGTTTTACCCGAAAGGTTTTTTTTCCTTAAATCGGTCGTCTTTATTTTTTTATGCATGGGTTGAATGATTTATAGATGCATGTTTAGGGGATGAATTAATTTGTTTAAAAATAGACCCTAATTAAATAAGGTTTACTTGGAAAATTGCGAATTAATATAAATCGATATCACACACCGCGTTCCTCACATTTTACAAATTGGTATCAGAGCGGATTGCGCTAATTTATCGCGTATTCCTATTTTTCACAAAATCGTGTGATATTGATTTTTTTTTTAAATCAGTTTTATGAAAAATTGCAATTTTTCCTATACAACACTTATATAATCAGATGCCTATTTTTTACGGGTCTAATTATGCCTATTGGAAATCTCGCATGAAATCTATTTTAAAATCTATTGATGAGCGTGCTTGGTTACTTTGTGAAAATAGGTGGACTCCTTCCACGGTCACCGTTGATAATATCACCTTTTTAAAACCCGTGTCGGCCTGAACTGAAGATGATTATAAAATGTCTTATTTTAATTCCCGTGGTCTTAGTGCTATTTCTGGATCCATCACTCTCGACGAGTTTCGCCGAATTATGATGTGCACCACGTCTAAAGAGGCATGGGATGTTTTGAAATTGACACATGAGGGTATGAACGCGGTAAAAGAATCAAAGTTACAAAATTTGGCCACCCAATTTGAGACTATCACCGTGTCTGAGGCGGAATGCTTTGATGATTTTTATGCACGTTTGTCGGACATTGTTAATGCCATTTTTAATTTGGGTGAGGTGATTGATAACACGCGTGTCATTAAAAAGATTTTGAGATCTCTCCCAAAATGGCTTTATTCCTAAAGTCACTGTTTTAAACTCTTTGGGAAATTTGAAATCACTTACGTTGGAGATGAGAGCGAATTTGAGAGTGGAGATGAAAGTGAGCTCCAAAAATCCTTTAGAGCTTTGTACACCGAGACCTTAAAAACAAATAAGTAAAATAGAAATTTAGGTCATCAGGTTTTAGATTTAGAGAGAGAGAAGGGGGTTTTAAGAAAGGAGAAGCGTGATTTGACCAACACGTTGTCTAGTCTGACGACACTTGTATCCCAACTTGAGAGTGATCTTAAACGTGCCAGGGAGGTCAAAGTAAATTTTAAGAACGCACCTAAGAAGGTGAAAAAGGTGGTTCTTAAGGGTAAAGATGAGAAGTTAGGAATAAGTCATGATGGTACTTCTACTTCCCAATTAGCACTCGAGTCGGTTCCCACTTTAGTGTTAGATTCACGTGAGTCTCACATTAACTCACCTAGGCGTCCCATTCCTATTAGGAGAGCGCGTCCTCGAGTTTTTGAGAAAGGTGTTCCTAGGCCTATATATGTTTGTTCCCATTGCAAAAGGAGAGGACAACCTAGGGAATTTTATTTTAAGTTGGGTTATGTGTCACGTTCTGCTGCTACACTTGTTTCTGCCACACATGCACCCACACATGATACTTTGCATGCTCCCGGAGACTAAATGAGAGAATTTTTACATTTAGGTGAGCAAGTTAAGTTTTTGGTGAAAACTTCACAAGATTTGATGGAGTTTTTTCATAAGTTGGCACCACCTTTGGAAAACCCATCCGCACTTAAAGATTGAGGTTTGACTTGTTTACTAGCATAGGATGTTTTTCATCATGACATTATTTTCCTATTGTTAGTATGTATCATTTTTGTATGTTTTCCTTTTTTTGAAAAAATTTAAAAAATACAAAAAGATTTTACTTTGATAAATTTTGAAAAATCCAAAAAGATGTTTGTATTTTGTTTGCACCGTTTATGGATGGACACTTAGGATGACCGAGTCACAACATCATTCCATTTTTTTTTCATGTGACTATTTGATAGTGTTTTGAGACAATTGGTAAATTCATCCATGTGCTTTATAATGTTTGGAGTCTTTGAGATGTAATTAAGTGTTACTTCCTACATGTTTGACTCATGATTTCCTTTATTGCACACATGCACGGATTTGTTTGATTATTTTTCTTGACTTATCACATGTTGGTTGGGTGTTTTCACCTCAATCCTATCCTTAAAACGAACAAAGCGCGATAAAACTTGATAAGAAAGTTGGGCATATAAGAGCCGTTTTTGAGTTTGTGTGCTTTGTTTGAAAACGGTGAAGGGCTATGAAAGAATTTATCCTTTGCGATTAAGCCGCCGTTTAAATTGAACCTAAAAAATTAAGGAATTTTATTATCCAGGGTCCAAAGAGATTTAAAAGAGCCCAAAAAATTTAAAGGAAATAAAAAGAAATTCATGCCAAAAAGGGTCCAATTAGGTTTTTTGCACCAATTCTCCTATGTTTGAGAATTTAGTTTATACACCTCTAAAAGAAAATATATATGAGGAAGTTTGGATGGAAAATTAAAACGGGTTTGCCCGTCCTTGAAAATCTTGAAAAAGCATAAAATAATTTTGGACGTTATTGGTGTGGAAATCACTTTGACTTTGATTTGTTGATTTGTATAAGACGATGTCATCTAAATTCAACAAATTTTTACACCTAAGGATACCTTTGATGTTCATTCGTTAGGAGTACACGTATGCATCATGCACATATGATCGATTGAGTTTATTTACCTATCGAATGTGTTCACACCCATTCATTACATTTCCATGACTTGGTTATTTTAGTTTAAATCCATGGTGTGATTTTTGGTATCTTATTTTTGTATGAAAAATTTGAAAAATCAAAAATAATTTGTGAATGTTTTTGAGACATACCTTTGCATGCGTGTAGTTTGATTCATATTTACTATGCATTTTTATCGTGACACTCCATGTTTTGATTACTTCTTCTTATCTGTCTGTTTGGGGACATCATAAAAAGGGGGAGAAAGAATTATCATGTTATAGGGGAGTTTTTGTATTATGGGGGAGATTTGATTTACTAATGATTTATTCTTATATCATTTCAAACTCAATGCATCGCGAAGGTTTTTGCTTTATCTCATGTGTGTAGGTACAAAGATTGAAGATCGTGATGTTGCACACCCTGATGAGAAAATCTTTGAAATTTGATGAAGATTTTTGAAGAACAGTTTGAGAACTTGCAAAGTTTTTCATGGGAGGGTAGATTTGTATAGACAGTTCTGTATTTGATAATTAAGATGTTTTTATTTATGTACCGACATAGACATAGGGGGAGATTTGTAAGGACATATTTTTATAAGTCCGTTATCAATTTAGTATGTCATATACCGCGACACCATCGAAGTGCTTTCAAGAATATTCAAGCATCAAAGACGGATTCGAATATCAAGTTCTTCATATAAAAAACTCCGCAAAATTTACTTTGGTAAGGTTTTGTTTTAAATACCTTAACTTTCCACTTAGAGCTTTTGGGATATTTGTACAAAATATTTTCAAGTGTTGGAGCGGACTTTTTAGTCAAATTTGAGAATGAGTAATTTTTTCTAAGTGTTAGAGCGTACCTCGATTTTAACGCCCAAGTCGTTCAAGCGAGATAGCCATCTCGTTAGAGCGACATTGGGTGTCACGAGATGTCGTTTGAACGACATCTGTAAGTCGTTCGCGCGAGACTGCTATCTCGTTCGAACGAGCATGATTTTCAAGGCGGCACGATTTTGTATAAATACTCATTAAATGGTTTCATTTTCATAAAGAAGTCCCAGCATTTTACAGAATAGAAAAACTGTAAAATCATAATCCTTTTTGACTTCTTCTTTTAGGGTTTAATCCCTTTTTGTTTTCAATTCACAAAACTCCCATATGCTTTAGTGAATTGTTTTGGTGTTCAAGAACAATACTTTGCTTTTGTTCAACCTCTGTGGAGAAGGGATCTCCATATTTGATCGGTGGATACCGCGCGTAGTCACTCTGCGTGTGGACGAGTCTAAGATGACGAACCGACACCTAGAGGGTATTTCGCTGTCACTCGTATCTTTGAAGGTTTGCTGAAGGCACCGTGCATTACACACTTGTGGGCGTTTATCAGGTTGTATATAAGTCAAAAGTCTTGTGAATTCATCAAAGTGTTTATAAAAGGTTTTACCCGAAAGGGATTTTTTTCTTGAATCGCTCGTCTTTATATTTTCATATATGGGTTGAATGATTGATAGATGCATGTTTACGGGTTGAATTAATTTGTTTAAAAATAGACTCTAATTAAATAAGGTTTACTTGAAAACTTGTGAATTTATTTAAATCGATATCACAGACCGCGTTCCTCACGTTTTACAATATCTATATGATGTTAGATGGGGAAGACATTAAAGTATCTTAATCTATAATTGTAAATATTAGATTATTATGTATGCGTATATAATTTGGACCTTTAATTATATTTGAAGTTTTGAGTATAATATTTTTGGGGCATTGATTTTTACATAAATAATGTTAATGACAATATCTCATTCGAAAAAAATTATTTTTGAATTCCGTCGAATGTTTTGGGATTCTGGAGTAATTTGCTACACCTCCATGATACTAACTCATTTTTATTATTTTTTAAAAAATAATTCCTCATACTTTATGTATGTTTTATCTAGAACTGTTATAAAACCTTATTCTAATGATCCTATTTTAGTTGAATATTCGTGTCAAACACCGGAGAAAATATTACATATGGTAGGATATTAAACTTGTGTTATTGTTAATATTCATATTTGATGAGTCACATGCCAAACAAAGGCCAACAATTCATATTATTGAATATTATTATTATTATTATTATTATTATTATTATTATTATTATTATTATTATTATTATTATTATTATTATTATTTTGATAAGTCTCATGCCAAACACAGTCCAATGATTAATATTATTGAATATTATAATATTCGTATTTTAATAAGTCTCGTGCTAAACACGAGCCAACGATTCATGTAGTTGAATATCAGAATTATTATTTATTCTAATGCTAGTAATCCCATTAAGTTGAATTAAATGTCAAACACGGACTACAATTCATATGTGCGGATACTAGATTTATAATTTCGTTGCATGCATGCATATTTGAATGTATGACTTGCAATTTTGAGACTCATAAGTAGGTATTCATTCGATTTAATCAAAGGCCAAATACAGGTTGGGATTACATGTGAGGATACTATACTTGTAGTCATTTAAGATTATCCTAATATTTGTCATAAGGTTAAATTGAAGCACAACACATGCTGAAATCTGAATCAAATAAACACTGGAATTTTTGTGAATATTAAATAATTGATATCAAAGTTATAGTCATATATACAGATACCACAAGTATGGTAGCTATGATTAACTAAATATTAATGGGTAACAATATTTTAAAAAATTAGTGGACATCAAATATAGATGCCTTCGATTTCTACAATCATTTAGGACGTTAACAACTTATGTTTTTTTTAAACACCAACAACTTAACGTTATAACCGTATTGTGCATTAATATGACCATTAATGATTTGGGTCAATATTTATGATTTGTTACTCATACATAAGTGATGAAGTGAAAGTAAATGATTTATGTTTTTCATTTACTATTATTCGTATAATATCTCATGCAAACTCCTTATCTATTTGATTTTCACATTATGTCTAGTTTTTTGTGAATTTCAAATTAAGAAAGACATTATATAAGTTATTCATCTATTATGAGTGTTTCACACATGTATGCTTATCTCTAATATTTATATCATATAAGGATTGGTGTTCGTTAATGTACTCCATTCCATAACCGATAAATATTGGACTGATGTGTTCATATCATGCACATTTTGGTTGCCTACCCGTCCATGTATGATATTGAATGATAAGATTTATGATGTAGGACACATATTATCATGCATACAATTATTGTGATTCGGTAACCTACAGGTCCAATTATAATTATTGAGAAAACATTAAGTGGTGATATATATTTTGGGAAAACAATAATGGTCATCAAATGCAGATGTCATTATTTTTTTCATCATGATATCACTAGTAATGTTTATGAAATCCAAATATCAATAATTTAGTTCATTGCTCATATGATATTTAATGAACATAAGAGGGAAATTTATTGACTTGTGTTTGTAAGTTTTTACTTAATGTAATATTCATATTATGAAATATTTGGTAGTCACCACTGTGACCTAACTATAATGAGCATGGATATTAAATGTAAAGACGATAGCCGTAGTAACATGTGATGGAGTATATTGAGTTTACTCATCAAATAAGATTGTTCCTTACAGTGAGCTGATTTTGACTGATTAAATTAACTCTATATAACATATAAATTATTTAAGTATATATCATGTATATTTAATACTCCTGTATCTACAAGCATCATACAATTGCTAATCAATGGTTACTAATCAGAAAAATAAAATGCACATTAGGTATTAGAGAGATATTAACGTATGTGTTGTCAAATCAAAGCATTAATGTAGTGAGAAATTTATCTCATATCTCTAACATGTTATTGTCTGATTTTGTTTCTCTCGATTATCATGTTGGATTTTTGTTGGGCCGCTATTGATACTCCATATAAAGTTTGAAGAAATTAAACAAATTATGTTTGTTTACATAATGCACACTCGGATTAATAATGATAGAGATAATATGTATGTTTTATGGTTTGAAACAAGTTTTTGTCTTAGTAAAGTTTGCAAGTTAAACTTCTTGTGTTACAGAAGGTATTTACTTTTGATGCAAGGATTATTTACAAAAAAAAATAGAAATGCAAATAAGATTCCTTCTCTTTTATTCTTGGGTAATCAAGCCATTTGTTTTTCATAAGCCCTCAATAATTTCGATTTTCTTGAAAAATATTTATCTGGACTTGATTGTGAGTAATATTTTTTTAAAGCATCTTTTAATCCTTCTCAAAGGTTATGGTATTCCTTTGATGTTTTGTATAAAATAAAGTTCGGATATATTTCTTTTAAAGATTATTTTGATCCCACATCATAATCACAGTATTATTCATGAAACTCTTTAATCTTGTACCGAATTAAATCTAGACTCCTTATGATAATTTTTATGGACAAGATTTTTGTAATATATATTGATAGTCGAATTATGCCCTTAAGGTATTATAATATTTAATATATGGACGACCTATGTGGCTCAAGTGGGAGATTATAAGATTATTCCATAATGTGGACCTACATAGATCATATAATCGTCATTGACATGTATTTATTGCATTATAGAAAACCAAATGTCAAATTCATTATGAATGGTGAAATTAGTGGGAATAGAAAATCATGAATACAATTATAATGGAAGGGAGGGTACTTATCCCATTACCAATAACTTTATTCAATACTTGTTCTTTTAGTTATTGGATTGTTTAAACAATAAAGAACAAATAAATGATCAACCACTAAATCATGATATTGTCACTGTGAGACAAAATTATAAGGAATAGTATTAAGAAGATCATGAATGGTGTCTACTATTCTAAATGATTATGTGGTGTATCTACATGAATATGAATTTGGCATAAGGATAAATAAATATTTGGTTTTATTTTCTCAAATCATAAGAAGTAAACTTACTTGACTACGATATCTCATTGAATTACATGTAAGTTGAGTATGAAGAGGTCATTAAGACCAAACATGAACTTAATTATAATTAAATGAATAAAGTTAAATTGTAGTCAAATATTTTATGTGTAATGAGAAAAAAGGTTATTAATGAACCTTCTCACTTTTTCAAGGATGTAAAATTCTTATGAGATGAGTAACTCATTATGATGAGAGTTATATTTAGTGTATGTGAAAACTATTTTACGCATGTTATAAAGATATGATTGTATAAACTTAAATAATTTTCCCACCTATGGTATTTTTAGAAGTAATACCATTATATTTTCTAATCATTGTATATTCAATTTATACAACTTATGATCAGTGGGAGGAAGTTTATATATTCAATTTATTGTAAAGTAGAGAAACAAGATGTTACATGAATTTTCAATATGTAATGGATGAAGTTATGAGATACTAAAAGATTATATGCTCACATTAAAGTTGACTGTTAGTTTTTGAACGATCAGTTATTACAACTCATATTTACGAGTTTTGTGGAAAGTATGAAGTTCACTCTTATCCACTTATGTTTATTTTGATTTAATGACTAATATAACGAAGGAGTACAACCAATCCATTGACTATTATAGAAACCTGAATCTGTAGCATGCTTTGATGCTACAACTTATTGATTATGGCAACGTAACTTAAATTTCGGGACTTGGATTTATCGACAATATTGCCTAGCCCCTGAAATATTATAATACTATCGTTGCAATCTTCTTTATTGAGATAGATTAGGTATTATGTGAGTAACTAAGCACACTAAATGTAAATACCGTTAAAGAAGAATTTCTTAAACGAGTGTCATTTAACACATTTGTACAAGTGTTAACATAGAAAATCCACATGATTGGGCCATCACGAAAGACATTAATGAACCATGCTTAAGATACGAGTCTTAAGTATACCCGATAAAATCTTGATGTGGTGAATGTTTTATTGCTTATTTTGACACTACCATATGATATCATATTGTGTTTCAGAATTATTTATGTCGTTATTGTACACATGCATGTGAATAAAAGAATGTGACATAAATAGTCTTTTACAAAGACATTATTGGATCATTATTGAATAACCCTATTTATAGACCTTATTGGATTAGTTGTTAATGTTGTGGTATATCGAAAGGATCATGCTCTTGAATTAGTATGTGAGTGTCATGACTTGCATTAATTATTTGTTTGATTAAGGTATTTATAGAAAACAATTTAAGGATGACTCAAAGGTTATTGTGCACTTAATGATAATTATGGATCAAGTGGGAGACTATTCGAATTATTTTAAATAATTCTCCATTATGTGCTCCATAATTATATTAATACTAAGAGTAACTTTGGTTAATGAAAGGGTACTCCAAATACTAAGAGTCAATAGGACTCTTGGGAATCTACCTTGATGGACGGTTGATATTAAGTGACTGTTAGAGATTTATGTCATGTCCTTGCCTATAAATAAGTGACTGATTTCCATCATTCAAGCACACTAAAAGACAACATAATGAAATTATAGGAAAGGGGGAGAAATCTAATTTCTCAAGGAAAGAAAATTTTGAAATAGTGTTTTGACCATACAAGGAGATCTAACTGTTTGAATATGTTGAAATTGCATTATGTTCATGCCATACATAAGATGAAGACATGTTTCGAAATTTAACCAGATCGTACATCGTTAAGGATGACTGATTCATAAATCTTTCTAGTTGTGATACGATGGAGGTATGTTATTTTAACACCATTTTATGTTTCGCATAATAAATATATGTGATTATCACGAAGATCCAATGTCCTTTTATTAAGAACAATTATATGTGAGAATTTAATCAATAATGTATTCTTGATTAAATATTACGGTGTTCTTGAAAATAGTCTTATAAAAGTTTCCACATCCTCTCTCCTTATTTATATTCTTTTATCTCATAAAGTTCTCTCTCTTTCCCTCTCTCTCTCTCTCTCTCTCTCTCTCTCTCTATATATATATATATATATATATATATAAGGTTCTATCTTCCTCACCCTCTTCTCCTTCTCTCTTCCGATTTCCAGATAATTCCACACCATAGTATAAATAGAAGACTCCTCTCCCCATTTGGGACATCAAGTGAGGACAGTGATATGAAGTGAGAGAAGAGACATCAAACGAGAGAAAATAAAATCAAGTGACGAAAACAATCAAGTTTAGGAAAGAGTTTCTAAATAAATAGTGTGTCTTTAGAGTGAGTGAGGTGTGCCTTTGAGTAATAAAATTATGTCCTAAATATTGAGTGAGTTTTGTAATATTACTGGGTCACTTGAGTGTGTATTTTGTGAGTCAATACTTGTACTAAAATTTGTGTAATACTTTTTGCGAAATAAAATAGTTTTATATGTGATTCACCGCTTACGATCAGAGCCAGGTTGGCTAGGGACCACTGTAAGGGCGCTGCTAAAACAGAGTATTGTCAACAGATCAAAAAATAGTCTGGGTGTGTCAGCATAATTGGTCAGGGACTAGTTTAATTTAAGGATTGTATTATTATAGCAGACTTGGTTAACACGTTTAGTGGTGGGCATGGAAAATTGAACCACACCAGTTACCAAATTCGGAGCACCTGCATGATGTCCTACTTGGAAGGACAAGATCTTTGAAAGGAAGTTGGCAGTAGTGACACTACACCCCCCTCTCAGGAAAATGCCGAGGCTTTGAGAAAATAGAAAATATAAGCGGGTAAAGCTATATACGTACTAAAAATATCACTACACCTGAAATTATTGGGGCATGTCAAGGATGCGAAGACACCGAAAGACGGGTGGGACACTCTTGCCTCTCTCTTCTCAAAGACGAATGATGCACGCTTGCAGATGTTAGAGAACGAATTGATGAGTACCACTCACGAAGGTATGGCCATTAATCAAAATTTTAAAAAAATTAAAAATTTATGTAAGGAAATTTCTTTGCTTAATCCTGACTCTAAAATTAGTGAACCACGTATGAGGAGAATAATTATTCGTGGCCTAAAGTCCGAATATAATGGATTTATTATGGGAATACGTGGTTAGCAAACTCCACCCACTCTAGTTGAGTTTGAAAACTTATTAGCTAAGCAAGAGACATTGACGAAACAAATGAGTGGGGTTGCTATAAAGAATGAAGAAGATGCACTTTACACTGACAAAAGAGGAAGAACAAGTCATGTTTCTAGAAAAGGCACGTGGAATGAGAGAAGTCCACGTCAAGATGTTAGCTTGTGGAAACAGGAAAATAACTCTTATTTAGGGAGAAAAAAAGCAAGTTGAGGAAATTTTTTGTCAACGTAACAGGGCATATAGACGACAAAACACTGAATGCTACAATTCTGGAAAAAAGGGTCACTATGCCGGAGATTGCTGGTATAGAAAGAAGACAGTAGAAAGTAACTTGACAATATCGAAGAGCCAAGAAATTGATAGTGAAGAATAATGGCATTTCGAAGCATCCATTGCAACAATTAAGCATATACAAAAATATTTCTGAGATAAAGAAGTAGATTATGAAGAGATATAGATTAAAGATAAAATGAACCACATTGAAATTGAAGAAGATTGGATTGAAGACCTAGTTGGCTTATTTTTAATCGGAGAAGACTTGGAAGAGGAAGAAGTCCACATAGCTTCATTTGAAGAAGTACAATTCAAAAAGCATATCGATTCAGTTAAAGAGACACATATCGATAAAGTCTGTTCGAAATTAACAAGGAATCATGTCCACAACACTGAAGCAATAACACAAGATTTTACGGGTTCACAAGAAACGAAGGTACCAGAAATCAAGAAATTGGAGAGTGAGTTTTAAGAAAAATTGGGGGACCAAACTCAAAAATACATGGAAACTGATCAAGGAACCATTACCAAAGAAAAAGAAAATGATGCAGATGGAGACAACAAAGAAGAGGACATTAGCAATAGTGATATAAATCAAGAAGATAATGGATATTCAATAAATACCACAAAGACTATTCAGGAGCATTGGAGGGAGAATGAAAGTCAAAAGTATCATTCATCGAGCCATGGGAAGAGGAGATGAATAAGGAAGGGGAATTCACAATCACTACTCAAGGATCGAATATTCGTGATAGTGAAGGACAGTCGAATTACGCACCAAAGATATAAGATCAAATGCAATGGAGTGCAAGGATAAAAGAAAGCACGCGTGTATTGACAAAGGAAGTTAAAACGAGTACAATATTGCCTTATATACACATAATGATAAGAAAGAGGCAAAGTCGAAGAAACCCACCGGTACGATTCAATAAGAGAATCAGTGTTGAGGGGGAATGTTGAAGTCCCCGCCTACTCTCTCTCCTTCGCTATAGTCTTTTATCGCCAAAAAGTTCTCTTACTCACTTTCTCTCTCTCTCTCCGTCTCTCCGTAACGTTCTAGCATCCTCACCCTCCTCTCTTTCTCTCTCCCAATTTCTAAATAATTCCACACCATGGTATAAATAGGAGACTCCTCTCTCCGTTTGAGACATCAAGTGTGGGAAGAGTATGAAGTGAGAGAAGAGAAATCATGTGAGAGAAAACAAAATCAAGTGAGGAAAATAATAAGTGTAGTAAAGAGTGTCCAAATAAATAGTGAGTGCCTTTAGAGTGAGTGAGGCGTGTCTTTGAGTAATAAATTGGGTCCTAAACATTGAGTGACTTTTTGTAATATTAGTGGGTCACTTGAGTGTGTATTTTGTGAGTAAATAATTGTACTTAAATTTGTACAATTATTTTTTGTGTAATAAAATAATTTTATTTGTGGTTCACCGCTTGCGCAATTTTTCACTCACCATTGCCCATCTCTCGATATCTCTTTCGATACGAATGTTGGTTAGAAAAGAAACTCGTGATTTGATCATGATTACACTATTAAAATTCTTATCTTCACCTACTAAATTAAATCAGTTATGATTGTCTCAGCTTGTATCTTGAATATTTTAGGGTTTAGTCGATTACATGTTGTATGGATTAAATTTTACCGTTTAACTGTTCTATGGTTCATGAATGAGTAATAGTAAAATTGGGCTAATTTTCTTGTTTCGTTGCTATTATGCTCATGATTTAGTAAAAATTCTAAATTGTGATATGGCCAAAGATATGGAAAAAACTTTCGCCTAATAATATTAGGTTTGGATAAATTCTAATAATGTGATTATCCTCCCAATTAGAAAAGCTTTAGAGTTAACAATTAACTATTTTCTCACTAACTAATCAATTGGTGTTTAGTATTGAATTAGATTCCACATTACTAAAATATCATAGGATGTGTTAAAAAAATTTATTAGTATATACTTTTACACTCGCTTATCTTAGCTTATGAAGTTCTGGATAATTAAATTAATCTAAAGAATTGCTTAAATGTTGTTAGACTTTCCTATTCCTTACCTCTTGAAGTACAGTTACTTAATAGGAAACTATGTCACCCATTTGTGATGTATTATAATTGATGTAGGCATCTACTCATGGGCTGACCTAGGTGGTACGGAAGGTGGGTGATCGCCCGCCCTATTTTTTTGGATATTTTCGAGATATATAATAAAAAAAAATTGAGTCTATGTGTATGTTTTCATTGTAAAATACAATGACTTTTATATCATTTTAAAAGCATATGGGCAAAGCTGCAAACAAAATATCTTCTAATCAGATATGTGTCTTACTAAAAAAAAAACTACCTTCATTTTTTATTTCTTCCTTTACTCCCTTTTCTTCCCTCACAGTCCAAGACGCCACTACCATTTCCTTACTCAACCCAAGTCGCCGACTACCCCCTTCCCTCTATCGGGAGACAACATTCCGTCGGGGCCCTTCCTCTCACTCCTTGGTAGGGTAGTGCCTCTTTCACTCAGAAGTACAAGTAACTTTTAAAGTTATAATGACATAAATTTTTTTCAGTTCAATTTTTTCTAGATGATGTTTATTGTCTAATTAGGTTAAACTTTGAAAGTTCAATTATGTAAAATATTACATTAGTTTAATTTTTCGGTTCAATGTTCAAATGTAAAATGTTAAGTTAGTTTAATTTTCAATGTTTAAATGACTGAATGGTTAAATCAGTTTATCGTAACTTCAGAAAATAAATTGTTAGCTTAATGTAAAGTGTTAAAGTTAAATTGTTGTGATTTAATTGTTGAGTTTCTACAGTTTTTTTAATATTTAATTACTGTAATTTTTTTACAATCTTTTGTCCCTAATATATAACTTAAATGAGTAATTGTTATAATACAACTTGAATAAGTACTTTCCATTCAATTAATATATTTTTAGGGCTAAAAAATTGCAAAAACTATAAATAACCCTTAAAAATTCGGCTCAGGGGTGTCACTACTCGAAATATTGGCGCTGGTAACAAATCCTGGGACCGTCACTGCTTGTACTATGCATCTTACTCAACATGATAACAGTATATTATGTCCTTCTTGGGTTAACCTAAAAAATAAAAACTTGGGTTAATACATTATACATTTAATATCTCCCACATTTAATTAGAATATGGTTGATTATATATATGGATAATTTAATTTTGACCTATAGGCCGAGGGACAGAGGTAGGGTACCTTGTTTAATGGAATTACAATTCAATACCATTGGACCATCATTTTAATCCATTTTAAAAAGCTCAATACATTTGCAACTTGAATATACATTCCATGTATGATTTTATCTGACAAGGACACGCTGCTAAAATTATTTTACTGAAGTAATTAATGGAGATTTAATAAATATTCTATATACGAATTCATCTAACAACGACAAGGTGCTAAAAGTATTTTGCAGAAGTAATTACTTGTAGTTTAATCTAATATTTTATTTTGTATGCAATTGATTCTATAAGACTGTAGATACAAATCATCCAATGTCGCAAAGCAGAACACTTGTGATGCAACTACTAGATAAAAGCTCTATGAATAATTTTGATAGGCACGGTAGATAGTGCGGAGCCAGGATTTCACGTCAAGATGGGGCTACTTTAACATTTATTTTCGGGGGTTCAGGGGCGAGATCCTCCGAGCAGAATTTTTTTTAGGTTATTAAAATGTTTTTGAGAAGAATCACCAAAAGTCCTATTAGGGGTGGGTTGAATTTAATTTTAAGACTGTTTTTTTCTTTTTTTAAATTAAAACTATTGTTTTTTTTTAAATTTTTTTAGGGGCGGCCTGGTCCCCCCCCCCCCCCCCCCCCCCCCGAGACACCCCTGGCTCCGCTCCTGAATGTAGATGACAAGTCAATTGTTGACGGTAAAAATTTAGTCAAGTATGAAAAATTGAATCAATGGTATATGAAAAATCCTATTATCAATTGTTTATGTGTATCAATCGTTGGTGAATTGATCCTTTCGCTATGGGTAGTAGTGGTTTTTTTACCCTTACCCGTTTGGTTCGGGTTGAAATACTTTTAACCGCGGTGAAAAGTAAAATGGTAAAATATTTTTTCACATATTTAAAATTAATTTTTTGTTGGATTGACATTGTGAATAAGTGCACACCCTATAATTATGAAACTTTAAATAAAAATAGAAACAAAAAATAAACTCTAAATAGATGAAAACGTATTTCACCATATTACTTTTCACCGTGTTGAAAAATATTTTACCTGAAACCAAACCGACACTATATAAGGGTGGTGTTTATTAGTGAAGGTCCTACTATTTGACTATGGTTAAAGTCAATTTTTTTAATTTTTTGTTGAAATTTAAAGGAATAATGATATTTATAATTTATGCATTAAATTTGATATGAAAACATGGGTGTAGCTGTCACCTTTTTTACTTGAAATATAGCATGATAGATACATAGAAAACAACTTTCGGAGATACATAGATTTGACAATAAGATTCTTTTCGAAAACCACCCGTCTTAAATAATTCCGTTGTGGATAGAATCACGTTTTCAAACTTACTGAGTTATAGCCTTCCCATTTGTAGATTTTATAGATCATCTCCATTGTTTATTGTTCGCTCTCTTTGATTAAATTCTTGCTTTATCTAATATATAGCATGGGTTCCTGAAGATAAATGTTACTTAAGCTAATATGTTTGTTGGACAATCAAAATCAGCTATTAAAACTTGATCTTTTTCTTACCATTCAAAATCAGGTAAATCTGTTTGCTCGGCCTTCCTTAACATTAGTGCGAAGTCAGGAATATAGCTTGGGTGGAGCACAACCCAATGACGGGGGTTCGGGGGCTATCGCCCACCCAAAAAAATTTAGGGTTATTTTTACGTTTTTGTAAATATTTAATTGATAATTTGTATTTTTAAACAATTATAGCTCAAATAAAACAACAATGACAACTCATTACTAAGAAAGAGATAAACATATTGCAAATCCCTAAAAATAATAGGATCAAATACCAAAAAGTCCCTCAAATATTTTTTAATACACATTTAGTCCAAGCTTTTTATTTTGTTCCAAAAAATCCCTCAAACATCAATTTAACTAAAATTCTTTTATTTTTAAAAGTCCGTGCTAGCGGAATGGTAAAGAACTTTTTGGAGCAAATTAAACAAAATAACTAAACGTGTATTAAAAAATGTTCGAGGGACTATTTGGTATATGCCCCAAAATAATAACTTCAATCCACTAAAGGAAATAAACATATGGCAAATAACTCAATAGCTCCAAACCACACAAATATATGAAATAACTCAATACATTACACAAAGAACTAATGTAAAAAAAACTCTAAACCACACAAAGATATGAAATAAGTCGAAGTTAGTGTTTACCCCTATTTTTTGAGAAGCTCAAAACATGAGAGGCGACTAGACTGGATTAGCAGTAGTAATTTTATTTTATTTTTTTTAATTCTAGGTGATGCACGTGCATCCCCAAGTAGTGTGCTCTTTCCGCCACTACTTGACATGACATGTAAAATATTTTGCATTGGGTTCTCCCCTTTGACTCGAAATGTAATTCATATTTGTTAAACCTCCATAATTTAAGTTATTATTTTTGTTAAACCTCCATAATTTTAGTTATTGTTTAATTGTATATTGACTGTAATAATTTTTTTTTCATAATTGTATTCTTAATTCAAGGAACTTTAGTAACTTTTTTCCTAATTGTAACCATAAGGCACTTTAGTTTTCATATTTATCATTGTAAATACTATTTATACATGCCTCCTTCGTGAGAATAATACACAAAATTTCTATCTTTTGCATGGTATCAGCGTAAATACCGATCCGTACCTTCTTCCCTTTTCTTTTTCGATAAATCTGTCATCTTTACGGCGTCCCTCTGTCAGTGGAAATGCACCTCCTTTCACCTCACAAACCCATATCTCTTCTATTGTATCTTTTCGCAGCGAGCACTATTTATCGACGGCATCACTGTTCATCACCGGAATCACTGTTCACCCCCAGCCATAACTTTTCCTCAGTACTCATAATCCAACATCAGGGATCATATAAAATTGGCAACTCTGCCTTGCCTTTGGGAACTATGCTCGCTACTACTCTCATATGTCATCATTTACTCAATTCGCGTTACCCCAATCATTTAATTCTACATCTAATAGCCTCCATATTGGTCCTTCTGCCCATTAATCACTTCGGACTCTTGCCGACCCATCCGACATTAACATTTTCTGACTCTAGATGGTATCCTGACACTGGTGCCTCTACCCACATGATTGATAATCCTGCCCTTCTCCATTAACTCTCACCCTACACTGTCCCAGACACGGTTCAACTTGGCAATGGTGATCAACTTTCGATTACTTATACAAGTATGAAAAATGCAACAGAGTGATCTAGTTATATGTATAAATCATAGAGTAGGTCACAAACAAAAAAATTTATTTAGTTCAAATTTTATCTTGATTAAATTAGGTGAACTTAAACGTGGAAGATAATGAAACTAAATTAAAGTCAAACAAATCACAAACCACAAACTAAAGATAAGATATGAGGAAAAATTCATTTCAGGCTAAACCTATATTTTAGCACTGTTTACAACTAGGTATTACTGAACGACATCAAAAAACTTACAAAATTGAGAGCTCCATTAACTGACGCAGTAATGTCTTCCTTCTAATTTGTTAACAACAAGCGATACAGATCCATCCATGACCCAGATCAGTCTCCACTTACTTCAGGCTCCACCGATCAACTATAGGAAGTCGTATTCCTATCTTCACCATTGAAGAATTAACTTCACAAGGTTATGAATGTGGATTGTGTTCTTTATGTTTTCATAAAGTGATCTCAAATCATCCAAGGGGTTTCGATTGAAAAAATAAAAGAGTTTGATCACAAAAAAATGTCTAAAAGGCTTGGTTTAAAATGCATATTTGCATCTTTATATATAGGGAGAAAAATATCTGAGAGATAGATATGAAAGATTGCATTTGAAATCAGGTAAAGATTAATTTTTCGTGTACTCGCTTAAATGAAGGTACAACTCATTCAAATGAAGTACCCTTTCTCATTCGAACTCATATCAAACTACTGATCCAACGAGATTCCAAAGATTGCCAAAAGTCACAAAAATCAATCTCATTCGAACAAAGTTCGAAGCTGATCAAACGAGGTATAAAACTCGTTCGAACGATATCCAATGTCATTCTAATGACTTTTCAAAAATTTTAAAAACTAATTACAAAATATTTTATGTTTTCAAACTCTTTTAAAATACCCCTCAATGAAAAGATTACCCTAAAAAACCTTTCTCCAATAAATGTAGTCATGATCGATCTTTAATTATTGCATTCAGTCACAACTTGTCTATACTTGAAGTCTTAATAATGTACATGATGCTGAAGTGGGGTGTAACGAGATAAGCCAAACTTAAAAATATAATGAGCATTATAATTATTGCTTTTACAAATCTCCCCCTTTGTCTATTCTAATTGTGAAGTGTTAGCATCACAAAAATCCGATTATGAAATATCATCACAAATAATAAACAACGAGGCATATGCAATGAAACATCACTATTTTTGGAAAAAATTGAAATTTGAAATTTTTGGGTATAAATATACATATAATTACAAATACAAAAATCACACCATGGAGTAGCACGAAAATATCTGAATCATGAAACTTAGTAAACTTAATGCATAAAAAATCAACATAGGCATACAAAGTAAAGGTGCATGAACTCAATTCAACCTTTGGTGTAAAATTATTGATTGAGGTGAAATTGACTCGACTCATACAAAATCTCATGAATTTAAATGCTTCTCAAATCAATAATGTCAAACTAATTAATATTTTTGAAGGAATTTTATTGTGCAAACCCATTGATTTTCAACTTAAATTTTCACATTTTAAGAGTAAACTCTCAAAATGTTTGAAGGAATCATATAGCTCTTGTGAATGAAGCATCAATGAAATAAAAAAAATGGCCTTGGAAATTCTATTTTATGTGCCGAAATCATCTTTTAGGCTTTTGTCAATGGTGGCCTTTAGTGCATGGAAGATTGCTTTTTTCATAGCCCATTTCTAGTGCTTAAACAAAAATTAAATTTTTAAGGAAAAAATCCATTACAATTAGTTCCTAATAAATTTTGTTCATTATTAAGAACGATTAAGATGAGAACACCCTATTCGATGTATGATAAGCAAGTACAATGTTCAAAATTTCATGCATGTGTGCAATAAAGGTGATACAAAGAGTTTATCATGAAGGAATTAATCATCAAAGATCAAAGATATGCTAAACATTCATTTTTAAGCACACAAAAGAAACAAATCCAAGTCACATAACACCATGATTAAGTCACATGAATGTATGGAATGTAATTGTGATTCGAACATCTTTAATGCGCATCCATATTTGGTGTAAAACAACATACAGAAATATTTTTTAATTTTGAAGTTTTTATCAAAAATAAAATATTTTTTAAACTTTTTCTAAAAGAAAAGAAAATATTTTTTGGAATTTAAAAAAAATAGTACAATCTAGTAAGAGGGACAAAAAATAGAAAAATGATAAATACCTTATACTAGAAACAAGTCTTGACCTCAATCATTAGTCTGGGAGGTGTTGTCAAAAGGAGTGGGTATCTTTTGAAATTCCTCTAGCAGACATTGATAACTCTTGAATAAAACCTTCACTTTATCGCGAAGACTAGCAAAGTTTCTATGGTGATATTGTGACAACCTGCCATCCGAAATAGGGGGTGGCCAGCCCGATACTCCTAAATAACGGAATCATGGATGGAATCATTCTCAGCATCTCAACAAGAGAAGAAGTATACGGGATAACCACTCCTTATTTCAGAAAAATGGGTTACCAAAATTTTTGATTTTTAAAGTTAATTAAAGAAAACAACTTAACAACCCAATAAAAGAAAGTGGAAATCCAGATTAAATTATATTACATACGCATAAATGTACAATAAGGGACCGAATATGCTGTCGGCCACAGACTCATACAATAAAATTAAACAAATTCATTAATTACATAATACATTACATTAACCAAGTACAAAAGCTTGGGCCTCTCGCCCGAGTAAAAAGACCTGATACTGACTAGAGTGCAAGGATGACAACGTCTATTGCCAAATGCCCCGTAACACCCGCAAAGCATCACGGCTCGCCAAAGACACCAGGATCGGAATTCAAATCAGGCATCCTTGCGGCGGAGTACCTGAGCGGATACAAGATGCAAGTACAACAAGGAATATGAACGGGTCAGGGCCCGGTTCTATATGATTACTATATGAATAAAGAGTATGACAGTTATGAATGATATATCATGATGAAAGAGAAATAAAAAGCTACCTACACAATTTAAAACATAAGCTAAGCAGGAAAATAAAATGAATAACATTAATCTAAAACTTCATCATACACACCAATTATTTCATATATCTTTTCCTTAATAGGAAATATATATATATATATATATATATATATATATATATATATATATATATATATATATATATATATATATATATATATATATAATCACAATTTTATGCTCTTTATGGCATTTTTTATCTCAATTTTACTTTTTGTAAAAATCCTTTCCTTATAAGGAAAATAATCATTTTCGAATGCTCTTTGTGGCATTTATATGTGCTCTTTGTGTCACTTCAGTATGCTATTTATGGCATATAATCCATCAAGTCCCACTTGATTATGAATAGTTATAGTTATATACATATAACGATTCTAAGACCGTCCGTCCGGGTTTCCCCACTGTGCGCCCTCCTAAATGACCATCATCTTCCAGGGCCTATCATAAGACAACTTGGGCACCTATAACGCAAAACGTCGGGAAGCGGCCATGTGCCTGCGGGATAGTCAAGACCACACTCAAAATCTCCTACCCATCGCAGAAAATATATAACAACAAACTCTCACATGGCCTAAGACTACATCCACCCTGTATTCATTAGTTAGGGGGCTTCACCTAAATGCGCAAACTTCCCTTATGTTGTCATTTAGAGAGGTGTATTCAACCATTTTATTTACCATTTTCAAAATCAAGTAAATTATCATTTACCAAATTCATGATTAAGTAAATTATCATTTACCATCATCATTACCATTTCCATATGTATGTTTCATTTTATCCGAAACCAGTATCATTTACATTTTGTAAATAATTTAACTCATTTAAATCCGGAGCCATACGATAACTTGTATCGTTACTACAACCTCAAAGGAGTAAATAAACTCGTAATTACCTCCAAACATTTTGGGATATTATTTTAAAACCCCAATACTATCATACCTCAAAGAAATGAAGAGCCTTTCAATTTATTCTCACAACATTCTTTTACGGTGTTATTAAGAACCATGAAGGTTAACATAGCTCAATTGAGCTTCTAAAATCTCCCAACATTCTTTTGGGGTGATAATATAAACCATCAAAAGTAGTATAGCTCAATTGAGCTTCTAAAGTCTCCCAAACATAACACTACATCTCCTAGTTTTATAATAATCAACTAGAAGAAAAGAATGCCCTATCATCAATAGGCATAACCCCGGAAAAGTCCCCACATAAACCATTCCTAATGTAGGGTAGACAACATCTCACCCTCTAGGACTCTAAGTTAACTTCATTCAAGAAGGTTCCTAGGCCCTAGATTTAAAGAAAAAGAATTGGAATTGAGTTATAAAATTAACTCAAAAACAACAGAAAAACGAATCGATTCGCCCTAGGGCGGAATCGATTGGCCCTAGCGAATCGATTCGCCCTAGCGAATCAGTTCGAACCATAAAACCAACTTTCTGCAATTGGCCGAATCGATTCGGCCTTAACCCGAATCCATTCGGGTTATACAGACCTGGAAGCTACCCCTTACCGAATCGATTCGCCCAAGGGCCGAATCGATTCGGTCCTGCGATTTTGCCAAGAATGGCTACGAAGGGTTATGAACCCTAATTTTCCCAAACCTCAAATCTCTTCATTCTACTCATAACCAACAATATTTATCTACCCAAGATTTATCCTACGTGGTTTATCCCATTAAAACCCACAAGATCATCATCAAAACCAAAATCTAGGTTTAAATACCATAATTTCCATTTTTGATACCCAAATGCAAATACATAAATATCACACAAATTATTCATCTTAAATCACATATTAGCAAGTAGAAAACTTGCCTTAGGGTTGATATCTCAGATTTCTTTTGGGTAGGAGCAATCCCAATCTTCAATCTTCCAATCTCTCTTCTTTTCTCCATATTTCTCTTCCTCTCTTTCTCTCTCTTTTTCTCTCTAAGTGTAAGACATAAAATGAGGAAAATGAAAATAAGGTGCAAGACTTAAAATCGTGGCTTAAGTCTAAAGCCTCCAACTTAAGTGGTTAATACCACATTAAAATGACTCCCAAATACGCGTTTACATTAAAACCAGGTAAAAGTGCCCTAAACCCAAAAATACAATATGGCACTTATTTTGACTATCTCGGACCTTCTGAGACCAACTACACCCTCTAAATTGGCATCCGACAAATTTTATAATTTATTTCCAGTTTCGATTTCATTTTAACCATAATGTCATTTAAAATACATGACACTATAAAACAAGCAACCTGATGATATTTACTTTCACATACAGTAAATATACATCAATCTAGTAAATATTAACTTCTAACTCATTAAATTAGTATTTACTCCAGTTCCAACATTTTATATAATTACCTTATGAGGTAAAATTAATATGAAATTAGCCTCCTAAAAGAGAGGGTTGTTACATACTCCCCCCCCCCCCCCCCCCTTATGAGGGAATTTTGTCCCCAAAATTCGGGCATACCCTATACGCATAAAGGGTATACTATCTCAAACTATCATCCTATCGTCCTTAACAAGCCCTCATTAATACGACGTCCCAAAATGGACTTGGACTAAGGTCGTCACTATCGATCTCAGTCTATAATCTTTGTGCTCTTTCATAGCACAAAGCGTTCCTCACGAACTATCCATTCTAGCTTCCAACGACGGAAGTTCATAACCACGCGACTCGGTGTAAATCATCTTACATCCTAAATCATACTACATCCCACCTTGGGGATACCTATACCAACATTAATTGGCTTAACCCCAACACTACTCAACTTCTCCTTGCATAGCCATAACTCTTCAAAGCATATGGCTCAAAAGCCCGATGCTTAAGGAAATGTTTCGGGACCATTCCAAGTCCAAGGAACCAATTATTCACTGGACCCATTCAACGAGTATGCAATTTACTCACCTGGCTACACAAGGCCACTCACGGTGCCATAGCTTAGGAAATGATTCAAATTCGTGTACGGAAAATTTCCATCCACACAAGTCATTGCTCCTGTCCATCCATTTGTCCCAAGGCGTACCTTCAAAGTATACCTCTCGGCATTAAGTCAACTTCCTCCATTCATTCATCCACTTTAGGGTGGTAAGATATACGCCATCTCCATACGGTTCCCATTCCTTCATGGAAAATTTACCGGACCATCGACACGAATATCTAATCTCGGTGCACCACCATTTATATAGGCACCTCCTATAATTATATCATTTCTCCATAAAAAGCAGAGCGTACTCCTCTACATATCGTCTGCCCGAAATAATCGAAAAAGCAACAGTTTGGTCAAACGATCGATAATGTTATCGAATAGGAGCATGACCATAACGGTGTCGGCAATTCAATGCAACGTCTATGAATATACCCTTCTTCATTCCACCGATGCTCTTCTTCACACGAGTAGGTGAATTGGTCAATCATAGATCGGAATGCTCTCGCTACAAAGTCTTTCGAGTCATACTCGTTTCATTTGGCTTTCCATGCCAACACAAATATCTCCGACAGTTTCTACTTGACGCATATACTACCCCAATCGTATTCCCTTAAAGAATGAGAAAATCTAGATGATAGTTCTTTAAGAACTCCAAACACCAACTCAATTTCTCCCCCGACATACTGCAACCACTTGTTGCTCGCGAGAAAGACTAAATTTTCCTGCCCAGGAAGTAGTGCCTCCATTTCTTTAAGGTGACTTCCACTGCAATGAATTCTAGTTCAAGCGTGGGATAATACTTCCCACAATTTTAAGCTTGTGATACGCATAGACAACGGGTCTATGCTCCAGTATTATTACTTCCCACTCCTGGCAGAGACTTATTCATTAAATTCACCCCCGAACCTAAGCACGTGAACTCGGGAGTGAAAGTCATCTCATCCTTTTAACTCCCTCGAAAGTTAGGTTACCAATGTAACCTTCTAGCTAAGAAAGGCCTCATCTTCATCGGCCTAACCTTAGAAATCTCTCAAGATTCCATATTCCTCATTCCTAAGGACCTACTCCCCCTAAGGGTCATCCCACAACATATTTGTGGTCAACTCCCTATAGCCTGCCTAATTCAACATCACCTGACCTAATGGACTTACGTCCTAATAAACCTAAGGTCGATCTATACATATATATCCTATCTAAGTCGTATATATATATATATAATACTAAGTATATCCCTAGTGTCCAAGACCTATCTCAACTTCCGACATTCGCTCAGTTTCGTGCGTGGGACGTCTCGCCGAAGCGAAATCCAAACAAGGAACCCTCCCGTTACACTACTACCTCGCATCATCGGTCATTTAGATGTGACGGTCTAAAACACATGATCGAGATCGGTAAATTATAACTTACAATTTTACTAATAAAATTCCAGTTCTATATATGTATTACCATTTCATCTATAAAGATCTCAATTAATCAGACATTCACTTTCTGTGAAGTCTTACAAATTTTATCCCATAACATAAATACATCTTTCAAATAGCCTTCTTATCAAGGCATAATCCAAAGTCTCAATCCGACTTCGTATCTCAGTCTCCCTCACATCGATCAGAGGAGAGAACTATATACAGTGATTCAATCTCGCACTTTAGTAGCCCTTAATCACTCTTCTACGTGATTCTCGGTTAAACCTTTCAACCCATCTCTAAACCAACCCAAATAAAATAAAATAAAATGAAATGAAGTAAAAGAAGAAATAATAACATCTCCCCACTTCCAACGTCGTTGAGGTTCACGCGTGGAACGTCCCGCAAAAGTGGAATCCAAACAAGAAACCCCTCCTATGCATTACTACTTAACTATGTCTGTCGTGGAGATAAGGCATACCAATCACATACAATGAAAACAAGCAATCAACCAAACACACACAAAAGATAAAACAACAAGTAATAAAAACCTCCTACTTACCTCAACCACCCACATAAAGTCCCAACCAGTATCCAGGAGAGACATTCTAGAACATCTAGTTCCATCCTGAAACTATAAATAGGATAGCCTCGCAATTTAATTGCTTGCTATCACCCCAATTAAATCAATACATACTTTCTTGTATAGTATATATCATATAAGTAATACATAACATACATAGTACTTAAAAGAAAAAATATATCATCACTCGCTTTATATCGAGTGAAGGAAAAATATAAAACTTCCCTACCACGGAAGTCATATAATTACTCTATTTAGTAGCGTCGAAACTACTACAAACTCAATATACACACCCGAATCTATAGTAGATACTATATTACTAAATCTTATCCTAAGGAATACACCAGCCACTAATAAGGTGGAATTCCCGCCAACATGATATGCCAATCACTCTGGGTCAATACTAATGGTTCTCAGACTCTATATTCGAGTCTTATACGAACCAACATTACTTCCATCAACTCCCCAACTAGGCACTTTATCTTTCCCTTGTTCTCCAATTCAACGTAATCAAAATGCGTGGTTCTATCACGTCATAATAGCCCACATAGTTCCTTTTTCTTTCTCAATAAAAGAGAACACACTCTCGGCCTCCTCTTCCTCAGTTCAATGAAACCTCCCCAGGAGAATGTCCACCAATGCGATTTCATGATCACTGCTCCATCAGAAGTGTTAGCGGCACTTATTCTGGAGCCTATCATTCCATTGGAGGGCTCTTTCTTCCTTATACTTACCTTTCTTCAGTGCACGATCTCCCTAATTGCACAATTCTTCTTCACATTTCGGCCTATGACCGAGCCTCGCGTGGACATTTGAGAATCTACCTTCTTCTCCTTCCAGTTACCCCAGAGAAACTTACAACAGGAAATATCTATCGGGTTTCTCCATGGGCAAAACTTTATGCGCCCACAATTAAGATAACTACGCTCCCACCAACTCAACACTATTCTACGGGTGAAGGATTTTCCTCCATCCTTTTTCAACGGGTGGACCTTATCATGGGCGCTTCTCCACTTCAATTTAACGTTGCTTGAAATATCAAGCTTAGTACCACCCTCTACATCTAGCGGTACTTGGAAAACTACATCTACCGTAATTAGTAGTCACAGTAGCAAGATAAGAAAGTGCTACAAAAAGGGAGCGACCTCCGAAGCGGTCCTCATCCCCGACCACAAATTACAGTCCTTAGCAATTCCTCCTCATGACTCCCTTCTTCAATCGACCTACTATTCTCACACGAATGCGCAAAAGATTCTATAGGTTCTACCTCATTGTAGAAGAACGAAATCTCACAAGAGAATTCAACGATCTTAATCCTAAGGCTCTATATCCAATCAAAAGCAACGCTGAAAGCGCAAAGCGTTCACACAGATCCCTAAGGACTCTAGAACATGATGCTCTGATACCATTCGTGACAACCCGTCATCCGAAATAGGGGGTGGCCAGCCCGATACTCCCAAATAACAGAATCATGGATGGAATCATTCTCAGCATCACAACAAAAGAAGAAGTATACGGGATAACCACTCCTTATTTCAGAAAAACAGGTTGCCAAAAATTTTGATTTTTAAAGTTAATTAAAGAAAACAACTTAACAACCCAATAAGAGAAAGTGGAAATCCAGATTAAATTATATTACATACGCATAAATGTACAATAAGGGACCGAATATGCTGTCGGCCACAGACTCATACAATAAAATTAAACAAATTCATTAATTACATAATACATTACATTAATCAAGTACAAAAGCTTGGCCCTCTCGCCCGAGTAAAAAGACTTGATCCTGACTAGAGTGCAAGGATGGCAACGTCTATTGCCAAATGCCCCGTAACACCCGCAAACCATCACGGCTCGCCAAAGACACCAGGATCGGAATTCAAATCAGACATCCTTGCGGCGGAGTACCTGAGCGGATATAAGATGCAAGTACAATAAGGAATATGAACGGGTCAGGGCCCGGTTCTATATGATTACCAGATGAATAAAGAGTATGACAGTTATGAATGATATATCATGATGAAAGAGAAATAAAAAACTACCTACAAGCTAAGCATGAAAATAAAATGAATAACACTAATCTAAAACTTCATCATGCGCACCAATTATTTCATATATCTTTTCCTTAATAGGAAATATATATATATATATAATCACAATCGTATGCTCTTTATGGCATTTTTTATCTCAATTTTATTTTTTGTAAAAATCCTTTCCTTATCAAGAAAATAATCATTTTCAAATGCTCTTTGTGGCATTTATATGTGCTCTTTGTGGCACTTCAGTATGCTCCTTATGGCATATAATCCATCAAGTCCCACTTGATTATGAATAGTTATATTTATATACATATAACGATTCTAAGACCGTTCGTCCGGGTTTCCCCACTGTGCGCGCCCCTAAATGACCATCATATTCCAAGGCCTATCATAAGACAACCTGGGCACCTATAACGCAAAACGTCGGGAAGCGTCCATGTGCCTGCGGGATAGTCAAGACCACACTCAAAATCTCCTACCCATCGCAGAAAATATATAACAACAAACGCTCACATGGCCTAAGACTATACCCACCCTGCATTCATTAGTTAGGGGGCTTCACCTCAACGCGCAAATTTCCCTTATGATGTCATTTAGAGAGGTGTGTTCAACCATTTTATTTACCATTTTCAAAATCAAGTAAATTATCGTTTACCAAATTCATGATTAAGTAAATTATCATTTGCCATCATCATTACCATTTCCATATGTATGTTTCATTTTATCCGAAACCAGTATCATTTACATTTTGTAAATAATTTAACTCATTTAAATCCGGATCCATAAGATAACTTGTATCGTTACTACAACCTCAAAGGAGTAAATAAACTAGTAATTACCTCCAAACATTTTTGGATATTATTTTAAAACCCCAATACTATCATACCTCAAAGAAATGAAGAATCTTTCAATTTATTCTCACAACATTCTTTTACGGTGTTATTAAGAACCATGAAGGTTAACATAGTTTAATTGAGCTTCTAAAATCTCCCAACATTCTTTTGGGGTGATAATATAAACCATCAAAAGTAGTATAGCTCAATTGAGCTTCTAAAGTCTCCCAAACATAACACTACATCTCCTAGTTTTAGAATAATCAACAAGAAGAAAAGAATCCCCTATCATCAATAGGCATAACCCCGGAAAAGTCCCCACATAATCCATTCCTAATGTAGGGTAGACAACTAACTCATCTCACACTCTAGGACTCTAAGTTTACTTCATTCAAGAAGGTTCCTAGGCCTTAGATTTAAAGAAAAAGAATTGGAATTGAGTTATAAAATTAACTCAAAAACAGAAGGAAAACGAATCGATTCGCCCTAAAAGAGAATCGGTTCAAACCATAAAACCAACTTTTTGCAATTGGCTGAATCGATTCAGCCTTAACCCGAATCCATTCGGGTTATGCAGACCTCGAAGCTACCCCTTACCGAATCGATTCGCCCAAGGGCCGAATCGATTCGGTCTTGCGATTTTGCCAAGAATGGCTACGAAGGGCTATGAACCCTAATTTTCCCAAACCTCAAATCTCTTCATTCTACTAATAACCAACAATATTTATCTACCCAAGATTTATCCTACATGGTTTATGCCCATTAAAATCCACAAGGTCATCATCAAAACCAAAAACTAGGTTTAAATACCACAATTTCCATTTTTGATACCCAAATGCAAATACATAAATATCACACAAATTATTCATCTTAAATTACATATTAGCAAGTAGAAAACTTGCCTTAAGGTTGATATCTCAGATTTCTTTTGGGTAGAAGCAATCCCAATCTCCAATCTTCCAATCTCTCTTCTTTTCTCCATATTTCTCTTCCTCTCTTTCTCTCTCTTTTTCTCTCCAAGTGTAAGACATAAAATGAGGAAAATGAAAATAAGGGGCAAGACTTAAAATCGTGGCTTAAGTCTAAAGTCTCCAACTTAAGTGGTTAATACCACATTAAAATGAATCCCAAATACACGTTTACATTAAAACCAGGTAAAAGTGCCCTAAACCCAAAAATATAATATGGCACTTATTTTTATTGTCTCGGACCTTCTGAGACCAACTACACCCTCGAAACTGGTATCCGGAAAATTTTATAATTTATTTCCAGTTTCGATTTCATTTTAACCATAATGTCATTTAAAATACATGACACTATAAAACAAGCAACCTGATGATATTTACTTTCACATACAATAAATATACATCAATGTAGTAAATATTAACTTCTAACTCATTAAATTAGTATTTACTCCTGTTCCAACATTTTATATAATTACCTTATGCAGTAAAATTAATATAAAATTAGCCTCTTAAAAGAGAGGGTTGTTACAGATATGTGGAAGTATGTGTGTGAGAAACTATTCCTAGCTTGAAGCAGAACTCCCTAAGGTGACCTCTTTATTTGCAATGGGTACAAACATAGATTGGTTGGGGTCGACCTTGGGTAAAATGCCTAAGATGAGTTCTCCTTGGTGGGTTAGGTTTAGGCCCATAAGGATCCATCATAAACTTGAGAACCGCTTCGTGAGCAATATTGGAAGTGGATGCACCATCGTAACCTATCCTTTGCCTTCGTTAAAACCTAATGCGGGATTGAGGAATATCTTTCCAACCTTCTTTGATGTGTCCTCTAAAATGACCTTGACCTCTTGGGAACGTTCATGATCTTTCTTGAGTTGGAAAATATGGGCTCTAAGTTTCTCACGAGTATCCAATGATGCTTGAAGATCACTTGTAATACTAGCCACTTTGTTGGTCAAAACAATATTTTCACTTCCTACCATGATAAGTTTCTTACAAAAAGAAACTTTCAGTTTCTCGAGTTGGCTCATCGAGACCTCACACTCTCTTGAAACTTTCAACTCAAATAAAGAGGTCACCCTAAGAATCAAATTTTTATTTTTATTTTTTGTTTTTAAAGACCTTTGTAAAGTTGAGTGTAATCTTATTATAGGACATGTTCTCCCTCACTCAAATTCTCTTCATCACCATCACTCTCCCCAGAATGATTCTATATATTGTCAAGGCTATCACATTTAGAAATGTTCTCACTGGCATGGGATGTACTAGAAGTATAACGTGACTGGACATGAATGCAGTGAAGTTAGGTTCATGTGGCGATTCATCCTCGGCATGCACCGACTCAGCATCACTATCACTTGGAGTAGAATTATCTACATCTTTGCATTTGCCCTATCTCATAAGCCTAGTGGGACACTCGTGAGATTTGTGACCTTTTCCCTCACACTCATAAGATCTCTCTGTTTCAACTTTCCAAGGATACTCACCTATAGATCTTTGTTGATCATTTTCAAAAATATTCTTCCCCGCTTTGAAATTTTTTACCTTTCTCAAAACTTTTATTTTCTACTTTAGAAGAATTTTATTTATTGAATTTGAGAAATTGTTTGCAAATGTGATTAGATAATTTGGATCAATTTCAAAATCAAAGGCACAAATCTTTTTCTTTTGATTTAGATTTTAAAGCTACTCCTTCTTTTTTCCTTTTTAGTTTTGGGGAACATGTCTATTTCATAAGCCTGAACATCCCCTATGAGCTCTTTTAACCTAACTGTGTCTTGAATTCCTAAAGAGTTTAGGACGGTGACTTTTGCACTTAAATGAGGCAGGTGAGACTTTAGAATTTCCTTAACCACTATCACTTTCAAAATTTTCTCACCCAAATTAAAATCGAAAATCATAATATTAGACAAACGTGCATAGAATTCATCAAAAGTTTCAGTTTTATTCACGCGTATGTCTCAAATTGTGTGGTAAGATTTTAAAGCTCAGAAGCTTTCACATCATTGGTACCCTCGTGTGTGAGTTGGAATATGTCCCAAGTGTCTTTGGACATTGTATACATCATGATGCGATGAAATTCCTCAATTGTGACACCCCCAAAAATTGCATTTAAGACCCAAGAGTTAAAGTTACTCCATCTAAAATCATCCTCATTCCAAATTGCAACTGGCTTGAGACTAATGGCATTTTCATTAGCCATAGTGGGAGGAGTCCAGCTCGTTTTAACAACAAGCCAGACGTGCTCGTCGATCGATTTCTTGGTCGATCTCATTCCAACTTTTCAATAGGTATAATTAGATCCATCAGATATAGGTGGCCTATTATATAAGCTATCCATATTACCACTAGGATTCATCTAAGTAACTTATAGAAAAAAGATTTGACACCAATATAAAAAAAGGAATAGAGTGGTCTAATTTTATATATAGATCATAGAGTAGGTTACACATAATAAACTCTATTTAGTCCAAATTTTATCTTGATTAAATTAGGTGAACCTAAACATGAAAGATTTTTAAATTAAATTGAGGTCAAACAAACCAAAAACTGATAAGCACCCAAAAGTGTACATTTTATACCCAGAATAGACGTATTTTAGTTGGTAATTCTCTGCAATTTGGGTCTTATGCGCGTAAATGTTTAAATTGCAGGCTTGATTGCAGTTGCGATGTCAAAAGCATTATTTCAAGACAATTTGCAGTCAAATGGAGCTAATTACTTTGTCACGTAACCTCGTCCGAGCCTAAACTAGTCCTTAAATCTACCCCGAAGCCCGTGTGTATTTAGTTTGTGCCTTTTAATTTTTTTAGATTTTTAGTTTGAGTCATTTTTATTTTTAGAGTTTATTTTAGATTTATTTAGAATTTCTTGATTTTATTTTCTATTTTATTTTTATTAGTATAATTTTATTTTCTCGAAAGCCTCTTGCAACAGTTCATCCTTGAGCAAGAACAAGTAACTCAAATTCAAACTCAAGCTATTCAAAGGCTGGAACAACGCCTTAATGAATTTGAATATGCGGCCGAGTCGGATATTCCCTCATTTTCACTCGTTGTTGCCCCACGTGGGATGATTATGTATCATCTTATACAATCGATGTTGAGTGTGACCAACCCTACCACACCGAGAATCTCGTAGTTGAGACCATTCCATGGTCTAAGCCCCAAGTTGATAGTTGGGTTGACATACCCATCTTTAGTGAGACGGATCCATACCTAAAAGATCCAAATGAACATAACGTCGAGGTTCTCCCTTCCCTTCCATATCCAAAGGAACCCGTATTTGAGGTTCACCCACCCGTTATATCCAAAAACACACCCAAGTTTATATCTATTGTACCCATTGAGTGTGTCCTCGAGACGCCCATTCCTTTTGAGTTAGCTCCGACTACGAGTGCCCCCCAATGCACCGAGATTTCATCAGAGATGGTTCCCACTTCCTTGCTATGGATCCTCTCCAGCGATGTTTGGATCACTTTGAGTCTGATATTGATGTTGATTCATATATCTCGGATCTTAATTCCTCGTTAGACCCTTTCACCACTACGGATGATTACACATTGATGGAGAAGTTGACCACTCCATCTTTCGACACCACACTCCTTTGTGAGTATTCCTTTACTCCTCTCCATGAGTGTGTGTCTCCTACACTTGAGTTGGATCATCTTCCCACACCATTTATCCCACTCGATACACCCTTTTTCCCACCCGACCCGCCCATTGTTCCTTACACCCCACCACCTTGTTTGAACCTAGTCATTATACCTCCACAGTTCACATATGTTTATCTAGGTCCTTACTTGCATCCTCCACCCATCATCCATCCCGCCATCCATGAGAGTATATGTGGTAATACTCTCCACTTTCGTGACATCGATCTTGTTAATCCATTCACACCACTCTCTTGTGGTGTTGATTTTTCCCATCGGCAGCCCCCTGGCATGTCACGGCATAACCATTATCATATCCCATTTATAGATCGATCGTATCATTTCAATGGGGCCTACCCCATCACTATTTCTACACCCTTTCACATCCCCATCCAGCTTGAGCATCATGCTTATAGGTCCCTTGTTGCCCTCACCTTTCAGCTCAATAAGGCCCGTGATCGGTGTCTATTCACCTTCACCTTTACCCTAATTTCCACCCACCCATGGTCCACCGATGCTTTGCATCATGTGATGCACTTTGCCATACAGGTGCATTGACCATTTTAGCCTTTATCCAACAAGACTGATTCTTCAGTCTTGTTTGGGGGTGATTATCATCACCTAATTTTTCTGCCACCCCCGTGTTTTCATATATCTTATCTTTAGGGTGAGATCACTTCGGTCTGGCTGAAAACATTAAACTTAGCACTACCGGGAGGCAACCCTCATTTCTTGTATGAGTCTCATCCTGTTTGGGGGTGGTGTTTCACATCACCCAATTCCTTATTGTTGACGCCACTAAAATGACAGATAAATGATAAGGATGAGATTGAAGATGAAGATAAACATTCACATCAAACATATAAGAGACAAAGGTTTTTAAAGTGGTTCGGCTATGAATAAAGCCTATGTACACTGTTATTTTATTCCCAGGGGTTTACAATAGCACAATATGGTGTAGAGAGAGAAAAGATGTGTATCTTGTGTATGGTGTTTCTAGGTTCTCCCGGATCCCTCCTTTTTGGCTAAGGGGATACATGTATTTATAGTGATGGGAGATAAAGAGATTCATTGTATGTAGACATTTATGTCTACATTCAATGAATCTAATTGTTGAACTGCTTGGTATGCTATGTGTTGTCATCTATTAATACAGTATAAATGTACATTAAGGCTCATTAAATGCGTTGTCATCTTCATTAATGCACATTAAATGCATAGTTATCCTTTGATCTTCCTGGTTGGTATGCCGACCAACTCTCCTCGGGTGCCGACTAACTCTCCTTGGGTGTCGACCAACTCTCCTCGGGTGCCGACCAACTCTCCTCGAGTGCCGACTAATACTCCTCGGGTGCCATTTAATTTTCCTCGGGTACTGACCAACTCTCCTCGGGTGTTGACTAATACTCCTCGGGTGCCGACCAACTCTCCTCGGGGGCCGACCAACTCTCCTCGGGTGTCGAATATTGCCACGTAGGATGAAATGTGTCCTTTTTTATTGGTCCTCGTAGATAGAGAATTTTTGCGTTAATAGAAGCCCCCAATGCTCCATGCTGGATGGTTTACTTGAAAGGATGGAGTATTTATTCTGCAGTGTTGCTCGGTGCACGTGAAATTCTTGATCTACCTTCTTGATTTGTTTAACATAAAGTGCATTATCTCCTGGATGACATATGATGCAAGCTGATCGATGGTTGTTAATCTTTCTTTAGAGGAACTCCGTGTGCTATGCATCACCCCTGGGAATTTGGATGCAACCATGCCATAGTATGCAGCTTGTAGTTTGTCATAGTCTTTAAGTATGTTGATTGGTTTGCTAGCCGACCAACTGCCTCCTGTGCCGAGCAACTGAGTGCTAACTTCACGTGCTTAATTCTTCTGATTTATGCTCCTCTGAATACTTTATCGAGTAACATACTATCTTTTGAACCCAACTCTTCAATCTGATTAGTACCAAGCTAGTGGTGGACTTCGAAACATTTTCATACAACTTCTTCTTCAATGTTGGTCGTGCAGTAGTAGTAAAGATCTCAGTGCTGTAGATGCTGAATTTGACTTCTGAACTTCAATAGTATGTGCATAATAACTCCTGAATATGCCTCCTGAACTTCAATAGCATGTGCATAATAACTCCTGAGTATGCCTCCTGAACTTCAATAGCCTCCTGAACTTCAATAGCAAGTGCATAATAACTCCTGAATATGCCTCCTGAACTTCATAAGCAAAATTTGCTCCTGAACAAGAAAAATAACTTCTGAATGATAATTAGTTGGGGTTGAATCTGATGCTCGACTGCATGATGTTATGAGAATGTGCCACCGAATGAACAACTGGATTTTTAATACAACCCCCAAGTGTGGAGTATGATCTTTGAATGCTTTCTCGGCCTTGAAGTATGTTATTTGATAATTTTTCTTATTTTGCATAGACAATAACATTTGCTCCACCTGCTGTCTGTTGTTCAACCAACCGGAGTTGATGGAGATTGATTCCCGACCAACTTTGGCACTTTTTGGAAAATATTTTTCTTCCTATCCAACTTTAGTTGGCATTTTTGGGAATAGATTTACTTCCTAACCAACCTTAGTTGGCATTTTTAGGAATAGTTTTACTTCCCGACCAACCTTAGTTGGCGTTTTCGAGAATACATTTACTTCCTAACCAACATAAGTTGGCATTTTTAGGAATACATAGTTTTACTTCCCGTAGGAATACATTTACTTCCTAACCAAGATAAGTTGGAATTTTTAGGAATACATTTCCTAATCAACATAAGTTGGCATTTTTAGGAATAGTTTTACTTCCCGTAGGAATAAATTTACTTCCTAACCAACATAAATTGGCATTTTTAGGAATACATAGTTTTACTTCCCGTAGGAATACATTTACTTCCTAACCAACATAAGTTGGCATTTTTAGGAATACATTTTTTATAATAAATGATAGAGACTTCCTCGGAGCTGACCAACGGATTGTTGGGAATAAGATATAATAAATGCTGGAGACATCCTTGGAGCTGACCAACAGATTGTTGGGAATAAGATAATATATCCTGGAGACATCCTTGGAGCTGACCAACAGATTGTTGGGAATAAGATATAATAAATGCTGGAGACGTCCTTGGAGTTGACCAACAGATTGTTAGGAATAAGATAATATATATGTTGGAGACCTCCTTGCTGAAATAAGAATAGAATATGCATCCAAATAGATATAAAGAATAATAATAAAGTACCTCGTTGATCTGTCGAGGTAGAATTATATAATGCCGAACAAGAATAAGATCTTCCAGAACATAAGAATATGGCCGAGAACGTTGTCAGACCTGAATATAAATAAGAATTATCCGACCAACTATCCGTTAGGGGTGAAATACAATGAATGTTGTAATTCTCCTCAAAGCTGAATAAGTATCTTGTCGAGGCACAATTTCATAATGCCGAATAAGAATAATATTTTTCAAAACATAAGAATATGGCTGAGAACTTTGCTGGGCCTGCATATAAATAAGAATTACCCCGACCAACTATCCGTTGGGGGTGACATATAATAAATGTTATAGTTCTCCTCGAAGCTAAATATGATAATAAGTATCTCGCCGAGTTCCATGTTGAGATGAATATAAAATATGAATCCCAATGGATATATAGAATCATTTGTGCTGGAGAAGATATCATAGCAATAATAAAATCAATAGTTCCTCGCTGAGGTGAAATTTCATACTGCCGAGCTATGATAATATTTTTCAGAAGAGTAAGATTATTTCCGAGCATTCGTCGGAGTTGAATCTTGTACCTATAAAAATTAATATATTGCTCTACCATTTGTGTAGGCTGAATTGATTAGTCGTGAGAATAATTTAATCATTCAATAAATATATGATAGGTATATGTTTGAGAAATAAAAATATTAATTTCAAAAAATGAAATAATATATGTTGGCTGATATGTCGAGGCACAATTGCCTGATGTCGAGCAACACTACTTTTCCAGAGGTTTACGAGAGCTTTCATCGGGATTGAAATTTTAATAGGCTGCCCGAGCACCTGTCGAGACTAGAGAAAATAATTATTATCATGAGAATAATTATTCAGCCAAACAATATGTGATGTGTATCACCATAAAAATTTCAAAATATAATATTTTTGTGCCAAATGTGTGTGAGATGGACAATTTTTTATCAAATATGCATCATAAATAAGACGTAGAGTTTTTTGTAAAGTTATTTAATCTCCAACAACTAATCAGGTATAAGTTGCTGTTTGAAAATTATTTATCACTTGGTTTTAAAAATATTTTTGGGGTGATCACAAGTTAAAAAAGACTTAAGCCCCCTGTTTGTCCCCGAGCTGAACTCGTGTTTAAATAAATATCTGGGGTGCTTCGCATTTTTTAATACCCCAAGATTATACTGCTACCGACAAATGGCATGGATGTTGCCGACCAACAGTTTAAGGATATCTCAAGTTATAGAATATACGGTGCCGACCAAGAAGAAATGGTCCCCGACCAGCTGAGCAATTTCGCCGATCAACAAAAATGGTGCATTGACAGCACCGAACAACATTAGATGTCACCGACCAAAAAGTGGATGGTTGGATAGTTGCCGACCAGTAAATTGAACCCTCTGAACAAGACTGAGATGTCACCGATTAAGAAGTAGATGATCGTTGACCTGCAATTGGTTCCACCGAGCTACAATATGGGGCTCTGACCAATAATAAGATACCTCGTAGTTGGATAAAATTATTTCAACGTTGCTGATGGATCTTCACATCGTATCTCCGACAAACAAAAATGGTCTGGTTAAGCTTCTCTTTAATAAAATATGGCCCAAGATGATGCCGACCAACAATATAGATGGCTGACCAGAATATCTCGAATCCTTAGATCAGAAAAATAACATTCGATGTAAAATTTAAGCATTAAGAATATTAATTAAATGAATAATTATCTAATCCACTAGATCGTGTGATTTCGACAAAGAAACCCTGTGATGTGATGAACGAGAGGCCAACATATCAAATTTGTGCCCAGAGTTTTGATATGGTCATGATTGTTTAACTGATCATCTTTTACAAGAGGTGGGTAATAATTTTTCAGGTGAGAGAAAATTATTTTTTATATTGATCCTTTCCTATTCCCTATTTGGAGAGATAAAAATATGTTGAATGATCGAAGTTATTACCAAATTTATATAAAAAATCAGTTAATGAGACTTTATTGACATAGATGGAAGATGAACCAAATTAAGTATATAGTTCATAAAAATGAATGCAAAGAGACTCAAACTTGAAGAGAGAGAAAATAGATCTGGGTCATGATTTCCATGAGAAAACTTTTTATTGTCTTTAACCTTCTCCCATTCTCTGATTAAAAATATAATGGGAATTTGAATAGTCATCAAAGATCTTTCAAAAATTATTTCAAAATCGACAATGAAAATTATCAAATCTAATCATCGTCGTATATATTGGTATATGTAATCATTTAAAATATTTATTCCATGATATAAAATTGAAACTTTAGAATCAAGCAAAAAGTTATGGTTTATGAAATCCACTATTTTTCAGATTTCTAAATAGGAATTAATCTAACAGTTATGATTTAAAAATCATGATATGCAGCATTTTGCAGATAAAAATTGGACAATTAATTTATGTATATAAACATAAAAATCATGATTGAATTAAAAATATGTATGTATAATTGATTATACGTAGAGAAAATAAAAACTTAGCATTTGATGGAGAACAATGCTTGTAACACGTTCCCACGGACGGCGCCAATCTGTTGAAGACAGAAAATGGCCACTGTCATTTTAGTGGCGTCAACAGCAGATAAATGATGAGGATGAGATTGAAGATGAAGATAAACATTCATATCAAACATATAAGAGACAAAGGTTTTTAAAGTGGTTCGGCTATGAATAAAGCCTACGTCCAATGTTATTTTATTCCCAGGGGTTTACAATAGCACAATATGGTGTAGAGAGAGAAAGGATGTGTATCTTGTGTATGGTGTTTCTAGGTTCTCCCGGATCCCTCCTTTTTGGCTAAGGGGATACATGTATTTATAGTGATGGGAGATAAAGAGATTCATTGTATGTAGACATTTATGTCTACATTCAACGAATCTAATTGTTGAACTGCTTGGTATGCTATGTGTTGTCATCTATTAATACAGTATAAATGTACATTAAGACTCATTAAATGCGTTGTCATCATCATTAATGTACATTAAATGCATAGTTTTCCTTTGATCTTCCTGGTTGGTATGCCGACCAACTCTCCTCGGGTGCCGACTAATACTCCTCGGATGCCAACTAATTTTCCTCGGGTACTGACCAACTCTCCTCGGGTGTCGACTAATACTCCTCGGGTGCCGACCAACTCTCCTCGGGGGCCGACCAACTCTCCTCGGGTGTCGAATATTGCCACGTAGGATGACATGTGTCCTTTTCTGATTGGTCCTCGTAGATGGAGAATTTTTGCGTTAACACTTATCATGTTTTTAGACTTACGTAATTTTGTTATCTTATCATTTACTCAGGTTTATTCTTGGCTACATCTGACCACGTCATTAGCGGTTGATTCTGGTAATCTATTTCCTCCCTTTTGCTCTCAATTTTAAAAATCATTTTACCTAACATCGAGGACGATGTTCCTTTTTGTGTGGGGGTGGGGAATTTTATCAAACTCGTACCTCTTTCGAAAAATCTTGATTTTTGAACCTGATTTAAAAAAAATGTGTAGCTTCTTTCATCTCACTCATTGATGTGAATTTTCTATCATCCATCTTTTAAGTCTTGGAATCAAGCTAGAGAATTTATTTTTTCTAAATCGCTTATGTAATACGTATCAAGGCATTTTGCACTATGAATTTCTAGACTCAACAAAATTTGCACACTTATCACGTCACTACGTTTTAGAGTTAAAGAGTACTACAATTCTTAAGAAAACGTTAAGGATCACTAGAATTGAATTTAGCTTGTGAGATTTGTGCCTTTCACCCTTTCAGAGTGTTTTACACAATCTCGGAGTCACAAGTTGAATCAACTTCTTTTGGGTCCGAAATTTAATTCATTCTATGATCTCATTATTTTTCATAAATTTTTTGTCTGGATCACTGAGAACGACATCACTTTCGAGTTGTAACAAACATGTGTCTTCAAATTTGTCCCGATCACCAAATTTTCATCCATACATCTACCATTTACCATTCACTTCACCCATATTCCCATCTATTCCCCTCACTATCCATACACATTCCCCACTCCATTCATATATCACCTTTCATTTTCTGAGAAAAAGAGTGCGTAAAAAAAGAAAAAGAAAAATAGCAAAAATCAAAAGAAAAAAAATAGAGAAAAAGAAAAAGAAAATTCGAAAAAAAAGAAAAAAGAGAGAAAAGAAAAAAAAGTTTGTAGTTAGTTTTTATGTAATAAAGACATTTGTTCCTCATGAGTACACTCTTCTCACTCATCCATCACACATCCATCCTATCTTACCTCACTTCATTCCACATATCCCATTTATTTTTCCCCTCACCCATATTCATCCATATGTTCCCCTAGGGGTTCGGACAAATGAAAGTCGACGTGGTGAATAACTCGACATTATCACTATAGTGATTAGCATCCCTTTCATGAGATCACTTTTCTTCCAAATTGTTCATTCTTTCTTATGTGTGTGTGAGACGTTTGAACTTGATTACATTTACTCACCTCCTCGCACACATGAGCGATACACTTACCCTAATCTCGAGAGTTCGTTTCAGAGAGATATATCCTGTTTGATTTTTAAGTTGAAGCGTTGATTCGGAAAAGGCAATCTAGGAATTACTTTTGTGATACTTGACCCGTTTTGATTGATTCACACTACACACGTTGAGTTCTAGGAAGGATGTGCCTTGAGTATTCACATAGCTACACTTTTTATGCACTTCTAGCTTGTATTTCTCATGTGATGGATTGTGCGATGATTCTACGTCTAAAAAGAGATTGACTGCCCTTTTTTTAAATAAAGAATTTTGTAGGTATATTCCCTGCAAGGGGTAGTGTGATAAGCACCCAAAAGTGTAAATTTTATACTCCTAATAGACGTATTTTAGTTGCTAATTCTCGGCAATTTGGGTCTTATGCGATTAAATATTTAAATTGCAGGCTTGATTGCAATTGCGGTGTCAAAAGCATTAGTTCGAGGCAATTTGCAGTCAAATGGAGCTAATTACTTCTCCCCGTAATCTCGCCCAAGCCTAAACTAGTCCTTAAATCTACCCCGAAGCCCGTGTGTGTTAATTTTATGTCTTTCTAATTTTTTTTAGATTTTTAGTTTGAGTCATTTTAATCTTTAGAGTTTATTTCAGATTTATTCAGAATTTCTTGATTTTATTTTCTATTTTTCTATTTTATTTTTATTAGTATAATTTTATTTTATTTTGATTTTTATTACTTTTTAGTTTTCATTAGGATTATACTTTTTTAGGATTCCATTTATTGTTTTAGTTTTATTAGATTTTATATTTTTTTAGGATTTTTGTTTTTAGTTTAATAGATTTTTATTTTTATTTCTTTCATTTATTTTTAATTTGAGTCTTTGTTTTATATTTTTTTAGAATAGGATTTTATTTTTATATTTTTAATTTTATTAATTTATATTTTTAGTTAGTTAGTGTTATTTTTAGGTGTTACAATTTCACAAATTAAACACAAATAACTCACTCACACCCCAAATCCCATACACACTCACATGCACGCAAACAACTCCCTAAGTCACACCATCCTTATCATACACCTCACTATCACCCTATCACCCTCACCTCCATCTTCTTTCCTACACCCTTTTTCACTCTCTCTCCTTTAACCAAATACCTATCCTCCATTACAACACACAAAGCTACCTAACCACTTCAACCCACAAACCTGGCAACAACTCTCATCCCTAACTCCGATGACACCACCAGTAGTAACTCGTCGGCGACCCAGCTAACCCCCTCACCCAGAAGTCCATACCAGTTCCCCTACCCGACCTTGAATCCTCAGACTAACCCATGAATCTCCAGCCTCCAACCCATCGACCACCTTACCCCTAGCCACGTCTGAGCCCGTCGTCGGCGTCCTCTCCGGCAAGACCCGTCGGCCTGCCCAAAACTATAACCCTTCCCACGAACCCATAACCAATCAAATGAAAACCGACCCGAGTACCCCATCTACAACCCGTGTCAAAGACCACAATAAAAACAAAAATAAAAACAAAAAAACACCCACTTATCTCCTCCAAAACCCAAAGTGCAAAACCCCCAATACCTAACAGTCTTAAGCCTCTGATATCTCGATCCCCCACCAACCCACCTCGAGTTCTCCAACCTGTCCCTTTCGTCTGATACTCCATCTCCCAAATGGTTCCTCAATACTATCACACCCCAAAAAATCCGATAGATGGGGTGGCCAGCCACCGCCGCCGAACTATGCCAGGCGTGAACTAAAATAAATACCAATCTTAGCATGAGACAGATATGAGACATAAATAAATCAGTCCATAAGATAAATAATTGAATCAATCTCAAAATGATCATAAACAACTAAGTGACAAAAGATCCATCACATGCTAACTCCAAAAATCCATTCTCCAATAATGATTAAATAAAATCTGAAATAATCGCAAAAGAAATCCTCTAAACAACTTTGAAACCGAATGGCCCAATAAAACTCAAATGAAGTCTCATAATTAAATACGACTGAAAAGGAAAGTTTAACTAAACTATGCCATAAAATGAATAACTCCAGCTGCACCTCCAAATGATAACTCCGATAATCTTATGCAGCTTCTCCAATTCTAATCCTGAAAAAGATTAGTCAACGCATGGGTCAGAGCCAAAGCCCTGAGCAAGAATACACACTACTCCCCTCAAATAGGATCCTTGAATCCAGGCAGTAGCATTATACGCAATAAATATCACAATAGAATATTTTAAATTAAACGGGATGATTAAAAGCGATAAATATAAATCACTAACTACCCGCAGAAATCCCCATTTATAAAGGCACACCAATACGATTTTAAATTCCCAAGTACCACAATGTTAATTTAATTAAATTAACCAACTTTTAGTATAGTTCTCACTTTTTATTAAAGTGGCACACTTCCCCTTGTCAATCTCCCTCTGACCCGTTTAAACTGTCGGCCCCGAAACATGACAAGGTTCCACACACGACACGACATAAATCTCCCTTTGGCCCATTTAAACTGTCGGCCTCCGAACATTATGTCGCCACAAATTTTAATACCCGTTTTTATCTTAGGCATTAATTCTCAATTTCTCAATTTCACAATTTATAAATTACCCCACCCTTTTAATCGATGTGAGATCCTCAAAATACCCCTTAGTCCCATACCTAAGGGTCCCCATGTTATCAATACGTCCTAACCTATGTATAGGAGGATTTTCTAACATAAATCTCGACCTAGTCTTGTACCTAGACTAGCGTAACGACGATAAAGTAATAAAAATCAGCCCACCCTCAAGATGATAAAAACGCAATAATCTACCCTCACCAGTCCCATACCTAGAAGGGGTAAATCATTAAAAGGCCTAACCACTAGTCCCATACTTAGAAGGCATCCTAAAGTATAGGGAGAGAAAAATTACCCAACAACCCGTCGTCACAAGGCAATATAATAATACCAAAAAGTCACACAAACAAGCATAATTAACCAACGTATAAAATTACGCATGATAGTGCAATTCAATTAAATCTTAATTTAATTATCACCTTGTCAACAATACCCAATTAATCTCATTTAATTATTTTAAATTGAATATACCAAGTTTTCATCTTATATTCATTAAATTCCAAATTTTATTATCTCTGCGTGTATTACATGAGTTATACACACCCCCAAAATCATTTATTTTAAAACTAGGGTTTTTCTACATGCAACCTACACCAATTAAACCCATAATCCACTCATCAATCCTACGTACTCAAGGGTTATGAATATTATTCAGATTAAAAGATTTAATAAAAATCGCCCCATAATTAGTGTCCACTTTTCCTAATTAAGTCACTACTTTATTTTAAGAAAACATGTAATTTAAGTGTTTACGCAAAACTTAAAACGCATAATACAGGAAAAGAATAGAGTATTCATGCCTGTAAAGATCGTGTTGAAAATCTGATTAGAAATTTGGATTCCTTGCAAAAAATTAGCAAAAGAGTGTTCTTGAACAAACTGGATTAAACTCCAATTAAGTCTCCCAAAACTCGTGACAAAAATTTGATTATGAAGAAGGTTGATGGTTATGAGTGAGAGGAAAAATATTTGAAAGTGTTTTCTCGAGGAAAACTGGAGAAAAAGTTATTATGAGAAGCCCCCCTACGGATTAACAAGGTTAAAAAGTGATTAGGAGTCTTAATCCTACAAAAATACCCGAAACAAGCTTGTTGCTCACATTTTCTGGAAGGGTCGATCGATCGACTCCCTAGGTCAATCGATAGATCGAACAGGTACGCGACCGGTGGCATTCTCCTTCATTTAATACCACTTAACTAAAAATAAATTTTTTATTAGTCACGGACTAAATCTGTGATAAATGTTTTTCCTTTTTTTTTATTTAAAGGCTAAACTTATAACTCTCATAAAAACTTCATTTTAAATTCGATTTCGATTCCGCTTGAATTTTTATTATTCTAAAATTATAACCAACATATTTAGCCAATAAAAATTATTAAATTCAAAAGTTTATATTTCCCGAATATTCCAATTATTTAATTAAATAATTAATAAAAACATGAGGTGTTACATACTTCCCCATTAACAAAGAATTTCGTCCTCGAAATTAGAGGAAGCATACACATCGCGTAAATCTCACAAAAAAAAAATATGTCTACCCATAGAATGCCATAATTGGGCACCCATACACTCAATCCTAAGCGCACCTACCCCACGAACAACAAAATAATATATATATTGCCTATATGCATACGCATAACTATGAAAATAACGGCGTACCACACGCTCTCACAAATCCCCCACTCGATCCTTTATCCGAAAGTCATCAAAATGCTAACGTTCTCAAATTAAATCTCAACATCAAAAATCGATACATAAGATACCTAACATCTGTACTAAAATCTCCAAAATAATTATCGTCTCCAAAATCCATTTTAAGAACCCTCACATTAAGCTTACTAATTCTAAACTCAATGCCTACGACGTTCTTAGCACAAAGTTTCACATCTCCAAGAAACACATCTAAAACGTATGCTAGACCCTCTACCTTAAGAAGTACGAATCAATAAAGGGAATCAAAGATCGGCAACGCGGAAGCTAAACGGACTCATAACCTACGAGACCTAAGACCATGCTCTGATACCATCTGTCACACCCCAAAAAATACGACAAACGGGGTGGCCAGCCACCGTCGCCGCACTATGCCAGGCATGAACTAAATAGATACCATTCTTAGCATGAGACAGATATGAGACATAAATAAATCAGTCCATAAGATAAATAATTGAATCAATCTCAAAATGATCATAAACAACTAAGTGATAAAAGATCCATCACATGCTAACTCCAAAAATCCATTCTCCAATAATGATTAAATAAAATCTGAAATAATCCCAAAAGAAATCCTCTAAACAACTTTGGAACCGAATGGCCCAATAAAACTAAAATGAAGTTTCATAATTAAATACGACTGAAAAGGAAAGTCTAACTAAACTATGCCATAAAATGAATAACTCCAGCTGCACCTCCAAATGATAACTCTGATAATCTTATGCAGCATCTCCAATTCTAATCCTGAAAAAGATTCGTCAAAGCATGGGCCAGAGCCAAACCCCTGAGCAAGAATACACACTACTCCCCTTAAATAGGATCCTTGAATCCAGACAGTATCATTATACGCAATAAATATCACAATAGAATATTTTAAATTAAACGGGATGATTAAACGCGATAAATATAAACCACTAACTACCCGCAGAAATCCCCATTTATAAAGGCACACCAATCTGATTTTAAATTCTCAAGTACCACGATGTTAATTTAATTAAATTAATCAACTTTTAGTATAGTTCTCACTTTTTATTCAAGTGTCACACTTCCCCTTGTCAATCGCCCTCTGACCCGTTTAAACTGTTGGCCCCGACACATGACAAGGTTCCATACACGACACAACATAAATCACCCTCTGACCCGTTTAAACTGTCGGTCCTGACACATTATGTCTCCATAAATTTTCATACTTGTTTTTATCTTAGGCATTAATTCTCAATTTCGCAATTCATAAATTACCCCACCCTTTTAATCGATGTGAGATCCTTAAAATACCCCATAGTCCCATACCTAAGGGTCCCCAAGTTATCAATACGTCCTAACCTATGTATAGGTGGATTTTCTAACATAAATCTCGACCTCGTCTCGTACCTAGACTAGCGTAACGACGATAAAGTAATAAAAATCAGCCCACCCTCAAGATGATAAAAACGCAATAATCTACCCTCACCAATCCCATACATAGAAGGGGTAAATCATTAAAAGGCCTAACCACTAGTCCCATACCTCGAAGGCATCCTAAAGTATAGGGAGAGAAAAATTACCCAACAACCCGTCGTCACAAGGCAATATAATAATACCAAAAAGTCACACAAACAAACATAATTAACCAACGTATAAAGTTACGCATGATAGTCCAATTCAATTAAATCTTAATTTAATTATCACCTCGTCAACAATACCCAATTAATCTCATTTAATTATTTTAAATTGAATATACCAAGTTTTCATCATATATTCATTAAAAACCAAATTTTATTATCTCCACATGTGTTACATGAGTTATACGCACCCAAAAATCATTTATTTTAAAACTAGGGTTTTTCTACATGCAACCTACACCAATAAAACCCAAAATCCACTCATCAATCCTACGTACTCAAGGGTTATGAATATTATTCAGATTAAAAGATTTAATAAAAGCGCCCAATAATTAGTGTCCACTTTTTCTAATTAAGTCACTACTTTATTTTAAAAAAACATGTAATTTAAGTGTTTACGCGAAACTTAAAACGCATAATACTAAAGGAAAAGAATAGAGTATTCTGCGTGTAAAGATCCTGTTGAAAATATGATTAGACATTTGGATTCCTTATGAAAAATTAGCAAAAGAGTGTTCTTGAAAAAATTTGATTAAACTCCAATTAACCCTCCCAAAACTTGTCAGAAAATTTTTATTATGAAGAAGGTTGATGGTTATGAGTGAGAGGAAAAATATTTGGAAGTGTTTTCTAGAGGAAAACTGGAGAAAAAGTTATTATGATAAGCCCCCCTATGGATTAACAAGGTTATAAAGTTATTAGGAGTCTTAATCCTACACAAATGCCCGAAACAAGCTTGTTGCTCACGTTTTCTGGTAGGGTCGATCGATCGACTCCCTAAGTCGATCGATCGATCGAACAGGTACGCGACTAGTTGCATTCTCCTTCGTTTAATACCATTTAACTAAAAATAAATTTTTTTATTAGTCACGGACTCAATCCGTGATAAATGTTTTTCCTTTTTTTTTATTTAAAGGCTAAACTTATAACTCTCATAAAAACTTCATTTTAAATCCGATTTCGATTCCGCTTGAAGTTTTATTCTTCTAAAATTATAACCAACATATTTAGCCAATAAAAAATATTAAATTCAAAATTTTATATTTCTCGAATATTCCAATTATTTAATTAAATAATTCTAAAAACACGGGGTGTTACATACTTCCCCACTAGTAAAGAATTTCGTCCTCGAAATTAGAGGAAGCATACACATCGCGTAAATCTCGCAAAAGAAAATATGGCTCACATATGCCTACCCATAGAATACCATAATTGGGCACCCATACACCCAATCCTATGTGCACCTACCCCACGAACAACAAAATAATATATATATTGCCTATATGCATACGCATAACTATGAAAATAACGGCGTACCACACGCTTTCACAAATCCCCCACTCGATCCTATATTCGAAAGTCATCAAAATGCTAACGTCCTCAAAATAAATCTCAACATCAAAAATCGATACATAAGATACCTAACATCTGTACTAAAATCTCCAAAATAATTATTGTCTCCAAAATCCATTTTAAGAATCCTCACATTAAGCTTAATAATTCTAAACCCAATGCCTACGACGTTCTTAGCACAAAGTTTCACATCTCCAAGAAACACATCTAACACGTATGCTAGACCCTCTACCTTAAGAAGTACGAATCAACAGAGGGAATCAAAGACCGGATACGCGGAAGCTAAACGGACTCATAACCTACGAGACATAAGACCATGCTCTGATACCATCTGTGACACCCAAAAAAATCCGACAGACAGGGTGGCAAGCCACCGTCGCCGAACTATGCCAGGCGTGAAATAAATAAATACATAGCATGAGACAGATATGAAACATAAATAAATCAGTCCATAAGATAAATAATTGAATCAATTTCAAAATGATCATAAACAACTAAGCAATAAAAGATCCATCACATGCTAACTCCAAAAATCCATTCTCCAATAATGATTAAATAAAATCTGAAATAATCCCAAAAGAAATCCTCTAAACAACTTTGGAACCGAATGGCCCAATAAAACTCAAATGAAGTCTCATAATTAAATACGACTGAAAAGGAAAGTCTAACTAAACTATGCCATAAAATGAATAACTCCGGCTGCACCTCCAAATGATAACTCCGTTAATCTTATGTAGCTTCTCCAATTCTAATCCTTAAAAAGATTAGTCAATGCATGGGTCAGAGCCAAATCCCTGAGCAAGAATACACACTACTCCCCTCAAATAGGATCCTTGAATCCGGACAGTATCATTATATGCAATAAATATTACAATAGAATATTTTAAATTAAACAGGATGATTAAACGCGATAAATATAAATCACTAACTACCCGCAGAAATCCCCACTTATAAAGGCATATCAATATGATTTTAAATTCCCAAGTACCACGATGTTAATTTAATTAAATTAACCAACTTTTAGTATAGTTCTCACTTTTTATTAATGTGTCACACTTCCCCTTGTCAATCGCCCTCTGACCCGTTTAAACTGTCGGCCCTGACACATGACAGGGTTCCATACACGACACGATATAAATCGCCCTCTAGTCCGTTTAAACTGCCGGTCTCGACACATTATGTCGCCACAAATTTTAAACCCATTTTTATCTTAGGCATTAATTCTAATTTTCTCAATTTCACAATTTATAAATTACCCCACCCTTTTAATCGATGTTAGATCCTCAAAATACCCCTTAGTCCCATACCTAAGGGTCCCCAAGTTATCAATACGTCCTAACCTATGTATAGGAGGATTTTCTAAAATAAATCTCGACCTAGTCTCGTACCTAGACTAGCGTAACGACGATAAAGTAATAAAAATCAGCACACCCTCAAGATGATAAAAATGCAATAATCTACCTTCACCAGTCCCATACCTAGAAGGGGTAAATCATTAAAAGGCCTACCACTAGTCCCATACCTAGAAGGCATCCTAAAGTATAGGGAGAGCAAAATTACGCAACAACCCATCGTCACAAGGCAATATAATAATACCAAAAAGTCACACAAACAAGCATAATTAACCAACATATAAAATTACGCATGATAGTTCAATTCAATTAAATCTTAATTTAATTATCACCTCGTCAACAATACCCAATTAATCTCATTTAATTATTTTAAATTGAATATACCAATTTTTCATCATATATTTATTAAAAACCAAATTTTATTATCTCTACATGTATTACATGAGTTATACGCACCCAAAAATCATTTATTTTAAAACTAGGATTTTTCTACATGCAACCTACACCTATAAAATCCAAAATCCACTCATCAATCCTACATACCCAAGGATTTTGAATATTATTCAGATTAAAAGATTTAATAAAAATACCCCATAATTAGTGTCCACTTTTCCTAATTAAGTCACTACTTTATTTTAAGAAAACATGTAAATTTAAGTGTTTACGCGAAACTTAAAATGCATAATAATAAAGAAAAAGAATTGAGTATTCATGCCTGTAAAGATCGTGTTGAAAATCTAATTAGAAATTAGTATTCCTTGCAAAAAAATTAGCAAAAGAGTGTTTTTGAACAAACTTTATTAAAGTCCAATTAAGCCTCCCAAAATTTGTGACAAAAACTTGATTATGAAGAAGGTTGATGATTATGAGTGAGAGAAAAAATATTTGAAGTGTTTTCTGGAGGAAAACTGGAGAAAAAGTGATTATGAGAAGTCCCCCTACGGATAAACAAGGTTATAAAGTGATTAGGAGTCCTAATCCTACACAAATACCCGAAACAAGCTTGTTGCTCACGTTTTCTGGTAGGGTCGATCGATCGATCGAATAGGTACGCGACCAGTGGCATTCTCCTTCGTTTAATACCATTTAACTAAAAATCAATTTTTTATTAGTCACGGACTAAATCCGTGATAAATGTTTTTCCTTTTTTTTATTTAAAGGCTAAACTTATAACTCTCATAAAAACTTCATTTTAAATCCGATTTCGATTCCGCTTGAAGTTTTATTCTTCTAAAATTATAACCAACATATTTAGCCAATAAAAAATATTAAATTCAAAATTTTATTTTTCCCGAACATTCCAATTATTTAATTAAATAATTAATAAAAACACGGGGTGTTACAAATACTTAGCTCAAATCCTACAATTGATCAAGACCATCTCTTCATTTGAAATAGGGGGAGAGATGGAAGAAAAATTGAGACGACGGCCGACATAGTGTTGAGAGTAGAGAGAGTTTAGTTTTTTTTTGGGCTCCATTTTTGGAGCTCATTTTTAGTGTAATATTGTTCAAAAAACTTTATTTCTTATTTTATAATTTTTTAGTGACTTGAGTGAGCCAGAATATTTTGTGAGATACAAATTGTGAGTTGAGTGATATTTTTGTGTGTTGTAAAACTCAGATTTGTGGGTGCACTGAATTGTTCATGTTTGGAAAAAAATCTTAGTGGGTTCAAGGAGACTTGGTTCATCATATTGTTTTTCCATTCCATTTTATTTTGTATGGCTCATATTGTGTCATTATTACATTGTATATATAATAATACCATAATGAGAGGCTAAACACCCCATTCAAAGGGTGAGATGGAACCTTTAACTTAATTATTTTTATTTTTTTGGTTTGTTTATTTATAATGCCCCTTTGAATATTAATATCAAAATTTTACAATTTATATTTACGCCTCGAGAGAGGGTGAATTATTTTCGAGAGAAAATTGTAAATTCAAATTATAATATTTATTCATTAATTAAACTAGAGATACGCAATTTTTGAATGGTATTATAGTTTGGACTTCTCTACTCTAAAAAAAATATATTTTTTTATAATTTAAATGCTTTTAGTAAATTTTCCCTAGCGGGTGATTTATTAGAAAATGTTTAAACCTAATTTTTGTGAGTATGTGAAATTTAAATATTAATCTTCTAAAAAGGCTATATGTAAATTTACATTTGCAACGAGAGTTGATTTGTGAATTTATATATATTTTGGGGCATTTCAGATAGACAAACTAATTAATGAAAATAAATAGGTTAAGTGGTGAAGTTTAATCCCTTGAATTATCTCATAATTATTTTCTCCTCATATTTACCTCACTTTATCATTTTCTTTATTTATTAGCGTAGTTTTAATTTTTAGTTCATAGTTAGTAGTATAAATATCCCTTCAAAATTATTTTAAAAATTATACTTGTTTTCAATTTGCTCTTATCCACGTTAGAGAGCGCGAATTCACCCCTTACTTGCCAATATATTTTTTTCGTGTGTTTGTAGGTATCAAAAGGGATTTTTGATTGACTGTCTTTTCCTACAACGACATATATACGCAAAAGGCGTGTTATCACAAACCAAAAATAAAAGATAAGAGATAAGGAAAAAATTATTTAGGGGCAAAACCTATATTTCAATACTTTTTACAACTAGGTATTACAGAACGACATCTACAGACTTACAAAAATTAGACCTCTACTAAATAATCCAGTAATGTCTTCATTCCAAGTTATTGACAGTAAGCCATGCAAAGCAGATCCAATAATGCCCCACAGCAAGCTCCGCTTGCCTCGGTGTCCATCGATCAACCTTAAGAAATCATATTCATATCTTCAGTAGTGAAGAATTAACTTCACAAGGTTATGAAGTGATATCAAATCATCCAAGGGGGCTCGATTGAAAAAATAAAATAGTTTTATCACAAAAAGATATCTAGAATGCTTGGTTTAAAATCCAGGTCCGCGTCTCTATATATAGGGAGAAATGTCTCCAGTAGATAGACATGAAAGATTGCATTTAAAATAAGGTAATAAAATATTTTTTTGCGTATTTGTTCGAACGAAGTACTTTTTCTCGTTAGAACACACAGCAGACGACTGATCCAACGAGATTCCATAGCCTATTAAAATTCAAGAAAATCAATCTCATTTTAATGAGGTTTGAAGTTGTCCTAACGAAGTATGACATCATTTAATGTCATTCTAACGACTTTGAAAAAATTTCAAAAAATATTTTGGAAAGATATTTTGAGTTTTCAAACTCTTTTAAAAAACGCCTAAATGAAAATATTACACAAAAACAACCTCATATACCTTCTCCGATAAGTCTAGTGATGATCGATCTTTGATTGTTGCCTTCGATTACTAACTTGTCTTCACTTTAAGTCTAGAGAATATACAAGATGGTGAAGTGGGGTGTAACGGGATAAGCCAAACTTAAAAACATAATGAGTATTATAAATGTCACTCTTACAGGGAAACAGGGAACTTTCTCTTAGTACATCCTCGTTCCGTCTCGATAATATATATGTTGTTCCTTCCATGCATTAAAATTTACTCTCCATTACGCAATTCTCCTATGATAATAAAGTTATTTATACCTTTATGTCAATAACTTTTATATTTTTTTATCTCACTAGTGGGTCCTTCCTCTATCAAGGCCGTTGCAAGGACGGTCTTTAAAAAATTCATTCCCTTCCATCTCACCTCCAAGATCTCGTGGCATCCCATAGTTCCTCCTCGCTCCGGCGTCATTTACTTAGTCATCCCTCTGCTAAGGTTCTCTATTATTTAAGCTTAACTAAACACTTTTCCTCTACTTTTAAAAATAATTATTCCTTTTATCAAAAGTGTGACCTGGGTAAACGCACCTAACACCCTTTTCAATCATTTAATGAAGTAAAAATCCACTCTCTATTTCACTTAGTTAATTCTGATGTATGTCAATCTCTTATTCTCTCTATTTAGGGTTTAAAAAATCATGTGCTCTGCACTGATGATTACACTCGTTATTCATTGCTTTTCTTCATGGAAAGAAATTATGAGGTCCTCATCCATTTTCAAAACTTTGTCACCTATATCCACACTTAATTCCCGACCACTCTAAAAAATTCCAAAGCGATGGTGGTCAAGAATATGAAAGAAATCAGGACAAAGGATCTGTATTCTTCCCTTGGTATTCAACACCGCCTCTCTTGCCCTCATACTCCATAATAACATGGTCTTGCGAAATGCAAACATCGTCACATTACTGACATGGCCCGTACTTTTTTCTCGACCATTCATGTTCCTCTCTGCTACTGGACCGAATTCATTTCTATTGATGTCCATCTCATCAATCATCTCCCATCTTCTCTCCTCTAATGGTCTTTTACTTTATCTCATATTTATGGTCATTCTCCCTTATAATCTACCATAAGTGTGTTTGGATGTTCATGTTATCCCCATTTAGGTGATTATGGAATTAACAAACTTTTGCTCATAACTATAGAATGTGTGTTTTTAGGTTACAATATACAACACATAGAGTACCAGTGTATTCGTCATAAAACTGATCGTGTCTCATCTCTCGACAAGTTCAGTTTGACGAACGAATTTTCTTCTTTTCCAAAATACACCAATCTTCAACACCTTTTTCCTAGAAATATGTCCTATCATCCCTTGAAGTCCATCATTACCTCCACCCTTGACTCCTCCACCCAGCATCCCCAATTCTCTTATTCATGAACTCAAACCAACCCATAATAATATGGAATCTTTCTCCGATCAGTATTCACATTGACTATCCCATTACCCAATTCTTTCTTCCCATATGGACACTAACCCATCACCTTATCCCCATTTATATCTCCATCTCTCTCTCTAGCGAAACCCCCCATCACCTCTTCCTAACACCCGATAATCACTAGAAATCAGGATGCACTACACTAAAACAGCTTACTAGTCACGATCATTGACAGTGACAAGTCCAACTTATTAACACTACACCAAATCTTCCCATTTGTCAAGGTCATTGACCTTGACAAATTCACCTTGTCAAGGTCAATGATCGTGACATTTCGAGGCGAGACAACTTTTTTTGTCACGGTCGTGTCACGGTCATTGACCTTGACAAAAAACTCGCGTTTTGTGTCACGGTCGTGTCAAGGTCAATGACCGTGACACGTTTGTCACGGTTTATAACCGTGACAAAGCCGTGACCCTTTTTAAAAAAAATTGTCACGGTCAATGACCGTGACAATTTTGGGCAGAATTTAAAAAAAATCTGTTGGGCAGTATGGCCACTGCCACTGCCCAGCAGTATATTTGTACCTGTTATAGCAACGTTGTACCTGTTCCAAACATCATATATCCAACACAAACTAAAGATAATGCAAATATATATTCATGACAGTATAATCCAAATCTTCAAAGTAAAAATAATATACATGACGATATAATCCAAATATAATTAAAATGGACAAACTAGAAAATAATGTTACTACATGTCTTGGATAAAACTGAGGAGGTGAGTAGGCCACACGACATACGAATTGACGCACCCACTAATATACGTCGTGCCGCATTGTTCGCGCAACCACAATAGGGAGTTCTCCTTCCCGGTTATGACATGCGTGACGAGCACCCTGGACTCCATCTGTTGAAGCACACGTCCATGGACTATTCCACCCTCGACGATATTCGGGTCCCTCAACCCCCGCCCTATCCGCTGGCCATCAAATATGTCCAATATGAACACGCTCAGCCAACCAATTGTCGATAATGGTCTGTTGGAGGGCGTCAAATAGGGAAGTGGATCGTCGAAGTACGAACGTGTCGGTGATGAAGCAGCGAGGTCCACATCCTCGTCATCCTGCGCCTCATCCTCCCGCACCTCCTCGTCCTCCCGCACCTCCTCCTCCACCGCCTTCTCCTTCCCTTTCCCTTTACCTTTCTCTTTACGGTCTCCACCCAACGTACGCTTCATGAATGCGTACATATCTTGGACCATCGCCTCCAAATGGGACAGCTTCGCGTCGTGTGAATCCACCGTTCGATCCAACCCGGTGTCGCTCGTCTCCAATCCGATGATCCTAGATTTGGCCACCCGCGAGTTCACTCCCCTTGTCCTCCCCTTGGGATCAGAGTCAAGCACTTGGCTGAGTGCGTCTGTGGACAAAGATGCCTTGTCGGCATCAGACTGCGACTCATGCACTTCCTTAAGCTTTGCCTGAAACGACAAAAAGCACATGATTAGTAAAATAAGTAAACTAAAAAATTATAACGTAATTAACAATAATTAAACTGTCGGATTACTTACAATCGTGGCCGCGACGCTCGGGGACACCTCCTTGTCCTTCCCCTTCTTCGTCCGAAGAGCCACAAAAGTATCGAGCCTATGTGGCATACCCCCTGGCCCACTCCCTAGCCCCTGGAATAAAATAAAGTAAAGTAAAATTAGTATCGGCCCCGCAAAGTAAAATAATATCCAATAATATATTTCTGTAGTTATAGATAAATTAAATATTACCTTCATCCTATGCTCCACCTCAGCGTAAGAGGTCCGGCCGGAGTAGTGCACGTCCGTCTTTTTAGCCCGATTTTCCCTCCCCGATTGGCGAGATGCCAATTGTCGATCCTCGATCTCATTGTCAATGAACTTTTTCCATTGTGCCAATGAGATCGGCTCCTTGGGCGGGACGGATCCGCGCCATTGTAAAATGGTCTCTCGTGTTTTTCCAAAGTACCGTGTCCGCATATTTTTTTTCCACGTCTTGTGTTGCTCCCTCAACTGCTCCAAGACGGAATCGCGTAGCTTTGGATCCAAGTTGAATTGTTCCTGTCCAACAAATACAATGTTAGTTGAGAATAAATATAAATATAAATATAAATATAAATATAAATATAAATTGAAATTGAAATTGAAATTGAAATTGAAATATTCATATAAATATTACCTGTAGTGCCGCCCAAACAGCTAACTTGAGCTCATACGGCACCTCCTTCCAACTCATAAACCCCGGGCCGATGACCGTCTTTAGCAGCTCGAGGGATCTCGCTAAAAGCTCCGACTTGTTTTCGACGGTAATCCCAAATTTTCCATATTTGGGGAGCCTAGGGGCGGAGGAGCCCTCGTCGCCTCCGCTACCACCGAACCCAGACGACGACATCATCATAAACAGCATCATCATCTTCGCCCTAACATCTGAAGGAGACATTTTTGCTGTAAAAAAAATGTTATTAGTACAGATAAAAAAAATGTTATTAGTACAGATAAAAAAATGTTCCGTCTATATTATAACATATGTGTAAGTTCCGTCAATACCATTTCGTTTCAATTTTGTAATATTATGTTTTTTCCAAATATTTAAAGAGTTATTAAATGGGTGCCCCACCCCTGCCCCCTCCCCCCGCCACACACACACGCACACCTACGCACACACACACACACACACACCACCCCCTCCCCCCACCACGACCGTGACAACTACATATATTGTTTATCAATAAAATTATGACATGAGATAATTATAATTGTAGCATAAATTTCATTATCATGGGTTTTACCTAATTGAATTAAATGAACAATACTTTTAGCCCTTGTTATTCATCAAATTTGAGGCAAGTTAATTAGAATATTTGTATCGAGCCTATGTGATTTATATGGATTAATTCTATTACATTTATAATTTAACTAATAGAGTTGAATTTTAATATTAATCCTTTGGTTTATTTAACTAACTTTGGTTTGGTTTATTTCTAGTTGAATCTGAGTTATAATTTTTAGATTATGTATAGGAATTGAATTTTAATATTAATCCTTCATAAATCCCTTGAATACATGCATAAATTTGTAGAGATTGAAATTAAATTGCTTGAGATTGAATTTCTATGTTTCGGGGTCATTATTTGAAAATACTTAATTACCCTTTGAAAACCTTTCATATCACACCTATGTATTAAATATGGGTTAGACCTCTTAGCTTGCTCAACCACCCATTTACACACTTATTTTACCTTTTATTTACATTATGGATATTAATCAATTCACACGTTTTTTGTCCACTTCAACCTTTACTGAAATATTTATTAATTCATTCAAGTTAGGTAAAACCACGCAAGTATCTAATACAAATATTATCATTCAACAAATTAAGTCCCATCGATAATAAACCCCCTCCCCCACCCTGCCCCACCCCGCCCCACCCCAATATTTTTCAACACTGTATCCCCCAATAGTAATAATGAATTAACATATAATTTTCAACTCCAACAACATATGCTTCAACTTAACCCAATCTTCCCAATAATACCAACTAATCAACACCCAACATCCAAATCCAACAACATAGGTCTAGAACCAAAGCTGTACATAATAATTTATAGTCTCCAAGAAAGTACCATTTGTATTCATAATATTTACGATTATCAGTTTCTCGTGTATTAGCCAAATTTCCACCCCACCCTGCCCCCTCCACCACACCCTGCCCCACCCCCCTCCACCACACCCGCCCCACCCCCTCCCCCACCCTGCCCCACCCCACCCCCCACCCCGTGCCCCACCTTGCCCCACCCCCCACACACGCACACACATACACACGTATATATATACACATACCCCCACCCCCTCCCCCACCCTGCCCCACCCCGACCCACCCCCTGCCCCCCTTCACCACCCCCTACCCCCATCCGGCCCCACCCCCCACACACGCACACACATACACACATATATATATACACATACACACATAAATATACAGACAAATATATATATATAAATATATATATATATATATATATATATATATATATATATATATATATATATATATATATATATATATATATATATATATATAGGAAGAGAGAGAGAGAGAGAGAGAGAATTGGACCTGAGAGAGAGAGAGAGAGAGTAGCGTCGAGAGAGAGAGAGAGGGAGGGAAGGGCGCGGGAGGGAAAAAAGAAGGGGGGTAGGGTTTTTGCTGGAAAAGTTGTCACGGTCGTGTCAAGGTCTTTGACCGTGACACGAATTGTCACGGTCATTGACCGTGACACGACCATGACAAATTGAATTGTCACGGTCGTGTCACGGTCAATGACCGTGACAATTCGTTGTCACGGTCGTGTCAAGGTCAATGACCGTGACATAAAACGCGTGTTTTTTTATCACGGTCAATGACCTTGACAAGGCTGGCCGGCTGAAAGGTGACAATTTGCCCATTTTGGTGTAGTGTAAGGTCTTTAACCGTGACAAGTCTGGGGGTGAAAACTGTCTTTGTCCCGGACTTATCACGGTCAAAGACAGTGACAAGTTCATTAGACTTGTGACGGTCCTGTCATGATATTTGACCTTGACAAGTTTTATCACAGTCAAAGCCCGTGACAAGCCTGTGACAAAACCAAATAAATTGTCACGATCAAAGATCGTGACACATTCGTGACAAGTTTTTTTTATCACGGACTTGTCATAGTCTTTGATCGTGACAATTCTGGGAAGAATTAAAAAAAACTGTTGGACAGTATGGCCATTGCCACTGTTTAGCAGTATATTTGTACCTATTATAGAAAAATTGTACTTGTCCAAACAACATATATCCAAATAAAATAGAAATAATATACCCAATCATGGCATATATAATCCATATCCAATTAAAATAGAAATGCAAATATCCATATCCAAACCAACAGGTACCAAAATAAATAAAAAATACAAATACAATCCAATATCCACATATCCAAACAAAAAGAAAAAAAATGTCATGAAGAAGGAGAAGGTCTGAGGAGGAAGGTAGGAGAAACGACATATGAATTGAGACACCCCTCAATATGTTGAACATCGCATTGTTAGCACAACCACGAAGGTGAGCTCTCCTTTTCCTCCACTACAAGAGTGACGCGCACTTTTGCCTCAATGTCTTGGATAGGACGTCCATGAACCAGCATACACATGAGGAAGCTTAGATCCCTTAACCCCCTCGCTATCGGCTCCCCATAATATATGTCGAGTAGAAACACGCTCGACCAACCGATTATTGACATAGGCCACTCGGCAGGGATCACGATGGGAAATAAATCATCATATGGCGCTGAGTCTGTGCGTATCGGCGATGAAGTAGTGTCATCCTCGCCCTTGTCTACCTCTACCTCCTTCTCCTTGACCTTGCCCAATTGGCGCTTCATGAAGGTGTACATATCTAGGACCGTCGCCTCCAACCTTGATAGCTTATCATCATGGGTCTCTACCTTATGTGCCAACCCGTTGTTGCTTGTCTCCATTTTGATAACCCTAGACTTCCCCACCCGTGAGCTCACCCCCCAGTCGTCCCCATACGATCCACCCCGAGCACTTGGCTGAGTGTGTCCATAACCAAAGATGCTTTGTCGGCATCAGACTATGACTCATGCACTTCCTTAATCTTTGCCTAAAAAGGCAAAAAGTACACGATTAGTTAATTAAGTAAATAAAAAAATTATAACGTAATTCAAAAAATTAAACATTTATAACTTATAATGGTGGTTGCGATGATTGGGGCCCCTCCTTGCCGTTGCCTTTTTTCATCTGAATTGCCATAGAGGCATCGAGACTATATGGCCTACCCCCAGAGCCACTCCCCGTGTCCTGAAATAAAATAATACAGCATTAGTAAGTAACGCAAAGTAATGCTAAATTAGAATAACAAAAATTAAAGAAAAATAAAAAATTACCATCATGTGCTCCACCTCGGTGTAAGAAGTCCGCCCGGAGTAGTGCACATTCAACTTCATCTCCCGATTGTACCTCCCCGATTGACGAGATGCCAATTGCCGCTCATTGGTCTCATTGTTGATAAACGTTTGCCACTGTGCCAATGAGATCAGCTCCTTCAGGGGGACGGTGTGGGAATGGACTCCCGGGCCTTTTCAAAGTTCCATGATCGCAAATTATTCTTCCACATATTATATTGATCCATCAATTGTTCCAACGTGGAGTCGCGATGATGTGGGGGAAGGATGAATTGTTCCTGTCAAATAAATACATACCAAAAAGAAAGTAAGTGTTAGTTGCTTATAAATATAAATATAAATATAAATATAAATACACTACCTATATAGTGCCCTCCAGATGTTCAACTTGAGGTCAATAGGCTCAGCCCTCCAATCAGTGTACTGATGGACAGGGTTTCACTGCGGAGCGAGAGTCACCTATGCGCCGGTTGTGTTATATTCGTCTCACCTGAACTATACAAAGACCTAAATTGCGACTGCACTTGCGATACAAGTATAGTGGTAAATCGGGAATCGAATCCTTTGGGAGTGTTCGATATATTATAACGGATTTATCAATTCAAGAATAAAAGTGTACAAGGGTGATGTGCGCTAGGAAATAACAGAAAAGAGAGAAGTTTAAGTCTAAATAAAGTAAAAGAGAGGATCAGGATAGCACCTAACCATGTGTCTCTAAACAACTATTAATTAGAATTCCGACTCGAGAGCAATTTAATCGAGCATCAACAATTAATCATAAACTTCACACAATAAGGAATTTAAGCCAAAGTTGCATGAATAAACATTTAACCGAAAATTGGTCGCACGTGGATTAAATTTGGATTATTTCTATAAACACTAACTTTGCATGATAGAGAAAGTTAAACACGTAATAATCCAACTTTAATACGCACGGGTTCAATTAAACGCAACTCTGCACAAAACCTAATTTTCGGAGCTCGGGGCCCGTTAATGGTGGAACGAAATCCTGACCTTATTTATTTAAGGTCACATAATGAATAAACTAAATTCAAACTAATTAAACTAGGAAAGAAAGTAATAAAGTAATTAAACTAATTAACAAAGCGTGTAAATTACTCTGCAAAGCAAGAATTAAACAAGAGCAATTATATTAATGGATATGGAAGATGAAAGTGAAAATTACACAACAAATGGAGTGTCAATCCAAGAAGAAATGAAGAAATGAAGAAATGAGCTATCAAACCTCCAAAACCCTAACCTAAACTAATTAGAACTGAATATCTAAGATATTTACACAAAATTCCATTGTATAGTAAGTTGGAATTAGTTTAGAAAAGAAAAGATAAAATATCAGCTGGAAACAGGGGATCGATCGATCGATCTATCGATGGTAAAAATATGATCCCACTGTATCCCCATGATGGCTAAAAACCTAAGGATCGATTGATTGATCCCTTTGATCGATCGATCGATCGATCGATCAAGCAGGGCTGCAACACAATTCCTCCTGTTTTGGCATGTTTGGTTTTCTCCTCTGCTAAAATCGCCGTAACTTCTTCGTTCAGACTCAGAATCAAGCACCGTTTGGGGGCCACGCGAAGATTGCGAGAAGGGATACAACTTCCATGTAGATGTTGGGCCAGGTTCCCAAACTATGAATTGATCGAATTGACCTTGCGCGTGCGATTGCGTACTGAACTTGAGCGGAATGCGTCCGAATCACATTCTTAGTACCTAAATACCTACAAAAGCCCAATTATACCTTATATAGCATGTTAACAATATAAACCGAGGTTGTCTGGTTAACGGTCTTAAATATAGAGATTAAGGCACCCGAGGGGGCTAAAATGCGTAGATTCGGCGGATGAAACATCCAATATTTGCATATTATCATGTACCTCGAGCCAACGATTGCCTCTAGCAACTCTAGTGCTCTAGTCAATAATGTCATCACATTCTCGATAACAAACCCTAATTTGTGCTATTTTGGGGGCCTTCTAGCCGAGGAGTCCTCATCACCTCTACTACCGCACTCGGATTAAGTCATTTTTTGAAAAAATTGTTATTATTAGTACAAACATGTATATGGACTTTGTATTAATGCTCAAATCCGATAATAACAGTACATACCAATACCAATACCAATTTATAATAATACCAAATTCAATTTCCACACACGCACAGTGCCCCCCCCCCCCCCCCCCCCCCGCACACACACTCCCGGGTCATGGACTTTGAATTAATGCTTAAATTAATTAAAATTATATCCCATTCAAGATCGCATATTTTCATAATATACTTAACACCTCATGCACATTGTTCCAATTTAAGGAAAATTAGGCAGCCTATCCCCATAGTTCTCCAAGTGCAGGACATAGATTCACAAGTTTGAGTGTTATTTCAATTTATCAATTGAAATAACACTTAACATCTCATCATCTAGTATGTACTCAGAGAAAATTAATATACGACTGCGGAACTTCCCCCAAAAGTAACAAGTTTAAGCCACTAAGAATATTATTATACAGAAACTATGCAGTCCAAAATTGTCCAAACGTGATAATTTTAGAGATCTCATTACAGAGGTAATGACTCTCGAACGAGTCTAAGGGTTATTGAATGCGTACCCATAAGAACTAGTGGGCTAGTATCTATGCGCACTATATGTAATTTAAATTAACTAGAAGGCTAGTATCTATGTGCACTATATGTAATTTAAAGTATGTTTAATTTAATTATGTCTTATCACAATTCGAGAGATTTCATTTAATTATGTAATTTAAAGTATGTTTCATTTAATTTAAATTACACATAAGAACTAAAACTTATACCAATATTAATACCAATTCAAATTCAATTTCAATTATACCAATTAGAATTCAATTTCAATTTAGAGAAACGGGTCTTTTAGAATTGAAATGTATACAAATTAAAAAAGGTTATTAATTTTTAGAGAATTTCATATGTTTTAGTCCATTTCATAAGGAGCTAAGGGGATTTAATATGAGAGAGTAAGGTAAGAATTTAAATATCTACGTGTGTAATTGATCCAACTTGTTCAACTCAATTCAATTCAATATTAAAATTTCAATACAAATGCAATTCAATTCAATCTCAATATCAATTCCAATGCAATTTAATATCAAGAAACACCTATACACACATAAACCCCCTACCCCAACCCCCACTGCACCCCCCACCCCCACTACCACCCCATCACTCCCCCTGCCTCCCCCTACTCACCCCCTACCCCCTCCCCCCACTGCCACCCCCACCCCCACACACCTATACACACACAAACACACACCTCTACCCTTACCCCCACCTTCACCCCCAGTGCCCCCACCCCCACTTACCTCATCATTCCCCTTGACCCTCCACTCCCCCCACCGCAGCCCCACCCCCACCCCCACCCTCCCACACACACATATACACATATATACACACACAGAGATACATAAGAGAGAGAGAGAGAGAGAGAGAGATGACTTGAAAGTAGAGAGAAAATGGAGGGAAAGAAAGGAAACGGTGGGGAAAAAAAGAGGTGTCTAGGATTTTAATTATAAGAGTTGTCACAAAGCTATCAACTTATTTAACCATGACAAATGTTGTCACGGCCAATGACCGTGATAAAAACGCGTGTTTTTTTTGTCACGGACAATGACTGTGACAAGGCTGGCAGGTTCAAAGGTGATAATTTAGCCTTTTTGGTGTAATGATGTTTCTCGTAAACCTCTTCACCATACAGATGAAACTATTATATATCATATTCTTAAATACCTTTTGGTTCATCTCCCTTCCCCCACCATAGAACCTTATTTGTACTTATAGGCCTCACATATTTCTAAATGGTTCTAGTCCGTGACTGATGAGTTCAGTGTACTGCTGAAGAATGCTACATGGGTTGTTGTTCCCACTGCTCCTCAACAATATGTGGTTGGATGAAAATGGATTTTTAAGATTAAACGAAGAGCATATGGGTCCATTGAATTTCATAAATACTCATTTATTGCAAAAGAATTTCATCAACAAGTTGGGGTTGACTTTGATGAAACTTTAAGTCCTGTTATTAAACCAACTATAGTCTGTACTGTACTCAATATTTTTGTCTCCATGGGTTGGTATATTCATCAACTTGATGTGAAAAATACATTCCTTCATGGTGTATTAGGTGAGACTATTTACATAATCCAATTTCGAGTTTTTCTAAACCACAATCACCCTCATCATCTTTTCCTCTTAAAGAAATCCATCCATGGCCTTAAACAGGCTCAGCTGTCATGGTTTTAATGTCTCATGAGCTTTATCCAATAGTTTGGTTTCACTTAAAGTCAGACATATCACTCCTTATTAATCTATCGATTAGAGTTCGCATTTATATTTCACTCTATGTTTATGGAATCATTCTGACAAGTAACATACCTTCTATAGCCACCTCTTTCATCACCACTATTGCCAAAAAGTTTGATCTCCGTGATCTTGGTACCTTATCATAATTTTTGGGTCTAAAATTCAATTTCTCCCCAAACTATCTTCATTTTTCACCAACCGAGTGCACCATTCACCTTCTACAATAGTTCGGTATGATGGGCTATAGGCCCTGCTCCACTCTAGTCTGTGCCAAACCCTAACTATCAACTCACATCGGTGAGTTCCTCTCTTATGCCACTGAGTATCGATAGCTAGTTGGTTCCCTCTAGTACCTTACCTTCACCTGCCCTAACATAGCCTATGATGTGCACCATGTTTCTCAATATATGAGCACACCTAGATCAATTCACCTCGTCGCTGTCAAATGGATCCTTCGCTATCTCAAAGGATCTCCTAACTTTGGCCTTACCTTTGGTTACTCACCCATACCTTTTACTATCACAACCTACTTTGATGCTTATTAGGCAGGATGCCCTAACTCTCATCGCTCTACTACTAGCCTTTATGCCTTCTTGGGGTTGAATCTCATCTCTTCGACTGCTAAGAAATAACCTATTGTATCCAGCTCCAGTACTAAAGTCGAGTACTTCTCTCTTACCCATGTCTGTGCTGAGACTGCCTGGATCTCCCATCTTCTTATCGAATTTAACTTGTCTCCATCTAAATCCATTACACGGTTATGTGATAACCTCAGCACTACCTACAAGACCTCAAACCCCATTTTCCATGATCGCACTAAGCATATTAAACTTGACTACCACTTCATTTGAGAACGCTTTCTCTCCAGCACTCATCAGATTCAATTTGTCCCTTCTCCTGATTAGCTCGCAGCTATCCTCACTAAAGACTTCACCAGCATCAATTCACTCTCCTACAGTCCAACCTCGTCTCTCTAGGACATCCGAGTTTGTTGGGTAGTGTTGAACCTTCATAGTTTTAGTTATTATTTTATTGTGTATTGATTAAACATAGATATCAAACCTTTCCCCTAATTATATCCTTAATTCAAGTCCCTTTAGTAACCTTTCCCCTAATTGTAGCCTAAATTCAAGGCACTTTCATTTCCATATTTATCATTGTAAATACTATTTATACGTGCTTCCTTGGTGAGAACAATACATAAAATTTCTATCTTCTACAATATTAAAACCATCAACTCCAATAGTTTTGATCCTCTTACTTACATCAAAGTAGAAAAAGTACTATCATATTATTAATATATTTAGTGTTTTAAGTTAAGATCTTCAAACCATAGTTTTGTGCTACTCTTTTCCTTGATATAGTGTACTTTGATGAGCTATATCTAGTCAAAGTTTTCTTTAATGTAGACTATATAATATTTCTTCTCAAGTACTTCATAACTTGGTATACCTTTATTTACAATGAATCGATACTAATGTCTTATAATACGTGTGCATTGTCATAATGAAATTAGCTGACATAATTCCACACACCTATATCCTATAGATTAAATGCTCTCCAAAAGTTGTGATCTTTACAAGATGTGAGTTCCATTTGGATTAGATGACATCAAGGTGGGGTGGATATTAGGAATTTTAGGAGATACTATCTCTTTAGGATTTCTTCACAATAAATTTATTTAGTTTTATTATTTAATTCTGTTTTTTCATTTTTACGTGTATTTTAATGGGTCAATTATTAAATAGTCCCTACTATAAATATATATTTTTTAAAAAGGACACATATTTTTAGTTTAACCCATTTAGTCCCTCAAGCACTCAATATCCTCTTATTTTTAGAGGTCCGCGCCAGCGGCACTCCCTCTCCAAAATATGTGGCAAAGGACTTTTGAGGCAAAATAAAAAAGTTTAGACTAAATGAATATTAAAAAATATCCGAAGAACTATTTGGTATATGTCCCTATTTTAATTTATGTTGGATATCACGTTTACTTTTTCTTCCTTAATTATAGGACATGTTTACTCTTTCTTCCTTTATTATATAGGTTCTTGGTTAACTCATTTGTTTTTTCACGTTATATTATAAAATAAACAGTTGGCTCCTCTATTGGGTAAGTCATTCCAAACTTCTTCATAGTATAAGAGCAAAATCGTATTTCTCTTCTTCTTCTTCTTCTTCTTCCCATCATTCTATCATCTGTAAACCCCTCTCTTCCACCATTTTTAACACCTTCCTATCTTTTCAAAACCTAGCCAACATCCCATCTCACAATAGCGACAGAACAGAGGAGTTTTTTCTCCCTGTTTTGACCACGATTTTAGGGGCATTCCCTAGTTCTTAACATGAACTAAGGGTCTATTGGGTCTTTACTAATTTTCTTGTGGCTTTCGGTGTGTTCGGCAGTGAGATTTTATTATCAAGTTTCTTTTTCGGCCGATTCTTATGGTTCGACAGTGTATCACCTATCCAGAAGATTATTGGATCATTTTCTGGCCATTCATCATCTGCCCTACAGATTATTGGCTCATAATTCCGTGTTAATATGGTATATTTTAATGCACAAAATTTTAATATAACTCCTCAACACACACCTGCTCAATGAGTAACAAGTGTGTTATTAAATGGTACAAATCTTGCCTCTTGGTTCTGATCATTCCGTTTGTATTTTGGTGGAAAAGGGTAGACGAATTGGATTCTTGGCACGGAGAAAAAACCCGCCATTGAGGACCCAAAATATTCCCAACGGGATATGGATAATTATACCATTCTAGGTTAGTTGTTTAACTCTATGGAACCTAGGATATACAATATATTTATATTTAATGACATAGTTTATGGGTGTTGGACTGCCTTAACACAAATATTTGCACATGCTCGTAATGAAGCAGAATTTTGTAGCTTTATTGGGATATCTCGAGGGCCTCACATTCCACTATGCATCTTTCAGTTGTAGATTATTCGGGTATTTACAGACCAGGAGGGAATAGTTGGATCAATACGAGCCTTTAAGAGAGTTTTCAACCGATGTTGTCAATATAGAGTTTAAGTGGCTCAATTGTGAGCATACATACTAATTTTTAATGGGATTGGAATCTTATTTTGAACCCCTTCGTGTCAGATTCCTAATACGGTCACCTATGCCTTCACATTATGAAGCCTTTTCAACTATTGAGAGTGATGAGTGCAGACTCCGTCTACTTCATACGTCTTCTACTCCTATTCCCGCGTCACTCATTGTTCTTGATCAAATGGATTTTTCTACTAAGTCTAGATATCGTCTGAATGAGATCACTATGATATGAAATCACTGTGGATCAACAGGTGATCTTAAGGTCCATTGCTTCAAACATCACCCTGAGATGAAACAGAGATTCTCATAAAATAGAACACTAGAATCTTCCCGCTTTATTGTCATTGTGAAATCTACTCCCAAACTAGATACTTCACTTTCAGATATCAACAATGTTTAGACATAGATTAGTGTACTACATAATCGATTATGAACGCTTGCTCAGTTCACTTCCAATACGAGTGGATATCTTACTGCCATAATTTCTATAAGTACTCCCACCTCATTTCATGTTAGGAGTGGGACACCTACATGGGTTCTATATTCAGGAGATATTAATCATATGATAGATGAGTTGTTTATTTTTTCTCTCCACTCACTCTCATAAACCAGTCTGTTTGTCTTGTTGATGGCTCTATCGCACAAATATAGAGTAAAGGAGATGTGACCTTATCACTTCATACTACCCTATCCTATATTTTACATGTCCTTAGCTTCTCTTTTAACCTCCTGTCTCAGTAAACTTGATAAAATATTTAACTGTGTGTCATCTTCTTACATAACCATTTTTTGTTATAGGACTCGAGTTCGAGGAATATTTTTGATAGGGATTATAAGTGCGATGGGATATACTACTTTGGAGATCCTCCATCTCTACCTCTAGAGACGTTTGTTCTTCAGAATTCTATGTTACCTAAGTCTCAGCCTTACATTTTTTCATTAAAAACTGTCTTTGTGGCATACCCAGTTGGAACATGATAACTTTCACTACTTATACATGTTACTTCCATCATTAATAAGGTTTATAAGACTCATAAATTTCAGAATGTGATTTATGAACTTTTAAAACATACTCGTTCTAGTTATATTCCTCGTACGCATCATGCATCTGCTTCATTTGATTTAATTCATTCTAATGTATGGGAACCCTATCCTCTAGTCACCTTATCTAGTCACTGATATTATGCGACTCTTATTTATGATTATTTTAGGTGTACCTGATTTTATCGTCTTAAGAAATAATCAGAGGTACTTCCTGTGTTCTCTCAATTTATAAGAATGATCCAAACTCATTTACTATTACAGTTAGAAATATTTGATCTAATAATGGTCATGAATATGTCTTGAATGAATTTCTTTCTCAATTAAATCAATGGGGAATTTTGCAACAATTAACTTGTCCCTATACTCTAGAACAAAATGGCATGGAAGAATGCAAAAATCACAATATTATGTTTATTGTTTGATGTCTTTTATGAGGAATGGATGTTCTTAAATATTTCTGGTATATGTCTATTTAGACTGCCATATACCTAATCAATCGTACTCCAAGTTGTATCTTATCAACTAAATCTCAAATGCAACTTCTTCGGCCTGATTGTACTCTTTTTCTTACTATCCCTAAAGTACTTGGATTCATATGTTTTGCTCAAAATCTCAAACTAATTGTACCAAACTAATAAGGCTATTCGATGTGTCTTCTTAGGTTACTCTACTATGTCTAAAGGGTATTGTTAATTTAATCCTATGTCTAAACATATGTCTCATTCATTGGACATTACTTTTTTAGAAGATGTTCCTTTATTTGGTAAGGCTAATTATGTATAGGAACAAACTTTTTCTATCACTGCTGATGACTCACTTCCAATTTACCTCTTACCCAACTTCGAGTTCTTTATGGAATATGTATCATCAAATTATGTCTCTCCTCCTCTGCAGGTCTACTCCAAGCCCTCTCGCATTTAGGATCCTCTTCTAGAATCTCCCTTGCATTCAAGTATAACTTCTCCTTCCATTCTTGTTCTTTCCCAACCTAATACTCCCCGATGTCCCACTCGTAGTTGTAAAGACCCTAACTGGCACTACACCAAAATGGACAAATTGTCACCTTTCAGCCGGCCAGCCTTGTCAAGGTCATTGACCGTGACAAAAAAACACGTGTTTTATGTCACGGTCATTGACCTTGACACGATCGTGACAACTAATTGTCATGGTCAATGACCGTGACAATTCTTGTCACGGTCAATGACCTTGACACGACCGTGACAACTTTTCCAGCAAAAACCCTTTCCCCCTTCTTTTTCCCTCCCACCGTTCCCTCTCTCTCTCTCTCTCTCTCTCTCTCTCTCTCGACACTGATCTCTCTCTCTCTCTCTAATTTCAGGTCCAATTTCTCTCTCTCTCTCTTCCATATATATATATATATATATATATGTGTGTATATTTATGTGTGTATGTGTATATATATATATGTGTGTATGTGTGTGCGTGTGTGGGGGGTGGGGCAGGGTGGGGCGGGGTGGGGCAGGGTGGGGGAGGGGGTGGTGGAGGGGGGCATGGGGTGGGGCGGGGTGGGGGAGGGGGCGTGGAGGGGGCAGGGGGTGGGGTGGGGTGGGGTGCGGTGTGTGTGTGTGTGTGGTGGTGTGTTTTGGGGGAGGGGGGAGGGGGGAGGGGGTGGTGGAGGGGGGCAGGGGGTGGGGTGGGGTGGGGTGTGTGTGTGTGTGGTGTGTGGTGGTGGAGGGGGGCAGGGGGTGGGGTGGGGTGGGGTGTGTATGTGTGTGTGTGTGTGAATAGGTATAATTTTTTTCATTCCCTCTCTAACCCTCCACAATTGATTCTTATGCTAAAATCCTCGCTTACACAATATATATAGGTATAATTTACGGGCTTTAGCTAAACTAGGGTAATAATTGATAATAGTTGGATAATAATTGGATAATAGTAGATAATAGCTAAACTAGGGTAATCAATAAAAAAGCCGAGGACTAACATATATACACAACACTAAAAGTAAACATCAATTTTATAAATAATTAATAATAGTTGGATAATAAACATCGGGAGGGGGTGGGGGTGGGGGTGGGGGTGGGAGTGCGGGTGGGTGGGGTTTTGAATATTATTTACATTCAAAATAAATAATTGATAATAGTTGGATAATAATTGGATAATAATTGTTTTTATACCTATAGAACAGCTTAGATAGTGTGTGTGTGTGTGTGTTTATGTGGTCAATACATGAATTTATTTTTGTATTTGAATTATCCCGTGAATTTATTTTTGTATTTGAATTAACCCATTATATGAAACATACTTGAAATTAAATATAGTGCGCATAGATACTAGCATTCTAGTTCTTATGCGTACGCATTCAATAACCCTTAGACCCGTTCGAGAGTCATTACCCCTGTAATGAGATCTCTCGAATTGTCCCGTTTGGACAGTTTGAGATTGTATAATATTCTTATTAGCTTAAAGTTGTTACTTTTGGAGGAAGTTCTGCAGTCGTATCTTAATGTTCTCTGGGTACATACTAGATTGACAAGTGTGACTGTTATTTTAATTGATCAATTGAAATAACACTCACACCTGCCAATCTACGTCGTGTACTTGGAGAACTAAGGGGATATGCTGTCGAATTTTTTTCAAATCGTAACAATGTGCATGAGCTGTTAAGTATATTACAGAAAAATGCATTCTTGAATGGGATAGGACCACTTACCCTTTAATAGGATAATTAAATGATGGGATAATTAAATAAAACATACTATAAATCTAAGTTTTGTTTACCTTTAATAGGTGTTTAGTTGTGGTAGCTGTGATGGGATATCCAAAATACAAAGAGTGGATGGGTGAGACTAATAGAATGGGGGATGTGTTTCGCAGAGGTGCTAACGAATTTGTGAAATTTGCAAAGAGATGTCGTAATGATGAAGAGTTTCCGTGTCCGTGTTCTAGGTGTAAGAATGGTAAGGTGTTTGAGTGGAAAACAGTTCAACTACATTTGTTAAGATCGGGTATGCAAGATAGTTATCGATTTTGGAGTTTTCACGGTGAATTGAAAGTTCCTTTTGTCCCTGACCAACCTTCACAACATCCTTCAACAAGTAGAATAGATGAAGAAGGGGACGATGTAGATCATAATATGTTAGAGGATTTAGTTGATGATGCGTACGGAGTTTATGAAGCTGAGGAGAATGAGGTTACTGATGATGTAGAAGTTTCAAGTGCTCGTGAAGATAACACGATAAAACTTGACAATGACTACCAAAGTTTAAAATTTAAGGCGACCCAACCGTTATACTCTGGTTGTGAGAAAGATCAAACAACTTTACATGCCATGGTTGGTTTGCACAGTTTGAAGACGCAGTACGGTTTGTCTGGCAATAGCGTGACGGGAATTCTGAAATGGGTTAAGGGCTTATTACCCACGATGAATACACTTCCAAATAGCTATCCTGTTATGAAGAACAGTTTGAAAGGTTTGGGAATGAAGTATAAATCGATTCATGCTTGTGTGTATGACTGCATACTATACCGAAAGGAGTATGAAAATCTCGATCGTCGTCCGGTATGCGATGAACCTAGATATGTCCAATCTACTAGTAAGGAAGGCACAAGCTCAATAAAGATGCCTCAAAAAGTATTGAAATATTTTCCCGTTGGGCCTAGATTAAAGAGATTTTTCACAGTACCATGGATTGCAGAGGCAATGACTTGGCATGCTAGGGCAGAAGTAGGGGGTAATATCATGCGTCATCCTGTTGATTCTACTGCCTCGCGGAGGATGAATTATGAGTATCCCGATTTTGCTCGAGAACAACGCAACATTCGTTTGGCTATATCAACAGATGGTTTCAATCCATTTGGAAATCTAAGCACCAATCAGAGTGTATGGCCAGTGATCCTAGCCCCACTTAACCTCCCTCCTTCACAGTGTATGAGACCTGAATTTTCAATGATGGCTTTATTGATACCTGGGCCAAAGGCACCAAGTGAAGACATTGATATCTACCTGGCTCCTTTGGTAGAAGAATTAAATGAGTTGTGGGAAGAGGGTGTGCAATCATTTGACTCTTTTAGAAAAGAAGAGTTTACGCTGAAAGCTATGTTGATGTGGGCAATTCATGATTTTCCAGCTTATGGGACATTATCCGGATGTGTAGTACATGGTTATTTTGGGTGTCCTATTTGTGGAGAGGAGACGGAATCTCTTCATCTATCCTCCAGCTTAAAGAATGTATACAATTGCCACAGGAGGTTTTTACCCCCAGCTCATAGTTTCAGATTTGAAAAAGGTTCCAATTTTTTATTGGGCGGAGTTGAACATAGGCTACCGCCGAGACAACTTTCGGGTTCAAAAATTGAAAGTAAATCTTCTGAATGTGGCCCAAATATGCCAGGTAAGAATCCCAAATTTAAGAATGTCAAGCATAAGAAGACCCCAACTGGGAATGAAACTGAGATAAGAAAGGCATGGTCTCGGAGGTCAATTTTATTTGACTTGCCTTATTGGAAGAAAAACCCGGTGCGCCATATATTGGATGTGATGCATGCAGAGAAGAACTTCGCTGAACATATTGTGGGTACTTGCCTTGGGGGGAGTCATCCGAAGGATGGAGAAAATGCACGAAAAGACCTTAAAACGTTAAAACTTAAACCACAACTATGGTTGAAAGAAGATAGTAGGGGAAGGACAATAATTCTCCCTGGTGCGTTTACTTTGACGAGTGAGGAAAGGAAGGTGCTTCTAGACACAATATATAATTTGAAGGGCCCATCTACTTTTTCGTCCAACTTGCAAAGGATTGTGAATTATGTTACTCATGATTTACATAAGTGTAAGTCCCACGATTGGCATGTGATCATGCAATTGGTTCCTCTATTGTTTAAGCACTGTTTCTCCAAGCACAAGGATTTGCATAGGGCTATTATGAAAATTAGTATTACCTTCTCCCTCTTATGTGAGAAGGTAGTGAATCGAGAACACATAGTGGCCGCAAAATTGGTTGTGAACGAAGCGATTTGTGTATTGGAGAAGTACTTTCCCCCAGCATTCTTTGACATAAGTGTTCACTTGTTGGTACACCTATGCGACGAGGCACTTCTTTGTGGTCCAGTTAGATATCGGTGGATGTATCCGTTTGAAAGATTGATGAAAGTTTTTAAAGATTACGTCAAGAATACGCGATATATTACAGGATCAATTGCAGAGGAATACATCACTGTGGAGTCATCAATATATACTCGGGAATATATGACTGACTCTACCAGCGTTGATGGCACTGATGAATTCCTCGATGATGGTGGTAATGTGATGGGAAAACGAGTGAAATTAACGAGTTTGCAACATGAACAAGTAGCTCGTTATCTATTTGACACACATGAAGATGTCGAAGAATGGAAAAAGTAAGTTTCGAATATTATAATGTTTAACATTATTTTAGATTATTTCATACATGATTAATTTTGTAATATGCAGTAAATATGAAACCTGTGAGAACAATAAAAGACGAAAAACAGTGGTACAATCAGACAGCGAATTTAGGCTATGGTTGACACAAGGGGTAATTACAATGAAAACAGTCGTTATATAACGTTACATTACACTCAAATTTTACCACTAATATAATTAATTTATCTATATTCTCAGCTCCTAAAGATGAGTGATGCGACATCAAGGCTTGCTCGTCTAGCCACTGGACCCTTGATCATGGCACAAGAGTACAAAAAATATCGATTGAACGGTTACATTTTCGGCGCTAAAGTGTACGAGGAAAGTACAAATGTACAGAACTCGAGAATTTCATACAAGGCTCTTACTTTCTTTCGAGCGAGCGCAAAAGATAAAAACCTCGTTGAAGCTAAAATGACTTACCATGGTGTAATCCAAAATATATTTGAATTGGATTATATAAGCTTCAAAGAGGTTGTATTTTACTGTGAATGGGTAAGAGTTGAGGATAAAAATGCTTGTAAAGTTGATCCTGTCACCAATTTCATCATGGTTGACTTGTCCAAGTTGAAGAGCAACGACCACGTGAGCGATGAGCCGTTTGTTCGTGCATTTCAAAAGTTAAGAAAGTGTTTTACTCAGAGTATATCAACAACGAGCCGTGGTCAATTGTCCAACACGCGCCAAGGCGTCTAAATAGTAGTGTGGATGACTTGGCTGCTCCTACCGAATATCAATCCATTTTTGATGATAACCCGAATTTGAAACAATTTTTCAATTTGTAATAAATATTTCAATTTGTACCGAAACATCCATTTTTAATGCTTTTACTTGATCTGCACTTTATCATTTTCACTCTTGTGTAGTGTGCGTGTGTGGAGAGGATATTAATACATAAATATTCCGACTACATCTAAGTTTTGTTTATACTAATCCATGAATATACGCTTCTTACCTTTAATAGGTGATTAGTACATAGTTATTTGGGGTGTCCTATTTGTGGAGAGGAGACTGAATCTCTTCGTCTATCTGAACACTAAGAAATGCCATAATCTTATGGAGCGATGCTCTGCAAATTCCTCCCAACCGTTATGTAGCCAAACATCAACGGTTGAAGTTGTCAATTCCACTTTTCATACCCCACCACTTTCCATACCCCATTCAAAGGTGAAGTTGACAACTTCAACTGCTGATTTTTGGCTACACAACGGTTGGAAGGAATTTGCAACGCACACCTCCATAGGATTATGGTATTTCTTAGTGTTTAGATATGAAGAGAATTATAATTGACACGATTACCCTGGGTACATTAGTTGGAAGGAGGTTCCATATGAGCTCAAGTTAGCTGTTTGAGTGACACTACAGGTAATGTATTTATATTTATATGTCAATTTCAATTTCGATTTCAATTACGATTTATATTTATCTATATTTGAGGGGCGGATACTAATTTTACTTTATTTCAATTCAGGGGACAGGGAGTGGCCCTAAGGGTAGGCCACATATGCTCTATACTTATGTGGCTATTCGGACGAGAAGGGAAGGATAAGGAGGTGTTCCCTAGCGTCGCGGTACAAAATTTCTTTTCCATGCAAATAGTTTGTAGAATTGAGATAAAATGATGGTGATGTTGTTTCTTTTGAAATAGTTTCTTATTTGAATATATATTTGCATTATTTTTAGTTTGTTCGGATATATGATGTTTGGAATAGGTACAACGTTGCTATAACAGGTACAAATATACTGCTGGGCAATGGCAGTGGCCATACTGCCCAGCAGTTTTTTTTTAATTCTGCCCAGAATTGTCACGGTCAATGAACGTGACAATTTTTTTAAAAAGGGTCACGGCTTTGTCACGGTTATAAACCGTGACAAACGTGTCACGGTCATTGACCTTGACACGACTGTGACACAAAACGCGAGTTTTTTGTCAAGGTCAATGACCGTGTCACGACCGTGATAAAAAAAGTTGTCTCGCCTCGAAATGTCACGGTCATTGACCTTGACAAGGTGAATTTGTCAAGGTCAATGACCTTGACAAATGGGCAGATTTGGTGTAGTGTGGTATGGATTTAGAAGCAACACTTATTATCCTTTATCTTAATTTATTTCTTATAATAGTCTTTCATAATATTATTATGCTTTTAAGGGGAAGTTTGACTCGTTTCCCATTCCTCACTCCGTATCTAAAGCTCTTCAGAATCCACATTGGGTTACTGCTATATAAGGAGAAATGGATGTTCTTTAGAAAAATCATACATGTAATCTTATGTTTCTTCATCCTAGTGAAAAAAACATAGGTTGCAAGTGGGTTTTTATCCTAAAATACTTGCATAATGGTTATATTGATCATTACAGAGCTCGTTTGGTTGTTAAGGGTTTACTCATATTCAAGGAAAGGATTTCACTACTCCTTTTTCCCTAATAACAAAGTTGACTACGGTTCGTCTCATTATATCTCATGCGACTTCCCATCCTTGGCCCCTTCACCATCTAGATATTAAGAATGCATTCCTTAAAGGTAATTTTATTGATGCTGCTTATATGGATCATCCAACATGATTACGAGTTTTAAGGGAGTATGTTGGGAAGGTTAGTTTTCTTCGAAAGTCCCTATATGGGTTGAAGCAATCCCCTCGGGCATGGTTCAGTCAATTTAGTGATGTTTCGTTGTCTATGTACTTTGTGTGTTGCCACTATGACCACACATGCTTCATTCGTCAACAATCTAATGAAAGGTGCATAATTCTCTACGTTCATGTTTATGACATTATCATCACTAGAGATAACTCAGATGAAATTTGTCAATTTAAGAATGATCTTGGATGCTTTTTTTATCTTAAGGATTAGGTTACTCTCTATTACTTTCTTGGTATATAAGTTTCTAGAACCCACAATGGGATATCTCTCTCCTAAATAATCTATAACGTGGATCTTTTGCCAGATACAAGGATGCTATGATGTAGACTGACTTTTACTCCAATGATTCCTAATCAGAAGCTACTCTAAAGTCAATGGATTTATTGGATAACCACATTTCATATCAGCGTCTGGTAGGCCACCTCATATATTTGATTAATATACGACCTGATTTAGCCTTTGAAATTAACATTGTGAGTCAATTTATGCATACGCCACAGATAGAGCACCTAAATGCGATCTATCACATTCTAAGGTTCCTTAAATCATGTCTAGTTCTCAGGTTACTTTATACTTCAGGTAAATAATCTGGGATCTCATGCTTTACATATTCTTATTATGCTAGCTTAAGGACAGATAAATGATCTGCTTTTGTGCTTTGTACTTTCTGTGGTAAAAATCTTTTGTCTTGCAAAAGTAAGGAAAAAGTTTGTTATTTCGCAATCCACTGCTGAGGTAGAATATTATGCCATGGCCCAAGGAATCTGTGAGCTTATCTAGATTCGGTATATTCTCAGTGAGCTGGGATTTGACAAAACATACTCTTTATCTTTATTTTGTGACAACAAGTCTTCCGTAATGTTGGCCTCGGACTCTGTGCTCCTCCATAAAAGATCCTAACACATTGAGGTTGATGTTCATTGTATTCGTGAGAAAGTTTGAGCTTCTATTATCATTCCATCATCATAACAGACTACATACACGTTCACCAAGCCTGTTGGTCCATCAATCTTGAAGTCTTTAATAAACAATCTTGTCGTGAATAACATCTTCGTCTAGCTTATGGTGGAGTATTGGAGATCACTTTTACTCTTTCTTACTTTATTATATGACATATTTACTCTTTCTTCCTCTATTATAGGTTTTGGGTTAAGTGGTGTATTTTTCATATTTCATTATAAAATAAATAATTGGCTCCCCTATTAGGTAAGCCATTCCAAACTGCTTTAAATTGTTTGGTGGTTGTTAAGCTTAATTAGGACTCAATGTATCAAATTATTAATATAGGCCTTTCCCTTAGCTTGTGAATAGACAATTATGAATAGTAATATTATATTTTTAAAAGAGAGAATTGACTTCAGTATTGTACTCTTCAAGCCTTAAAATGATTTTGAATTATTGAAATTTTTTTGTTGGCTTGTTATGGTTGTCTTTTTAAATGACATCTAGAGAATAAACTATGAACAGGTGTAGTGCCAATTGTTAATTGATGGACGTTTGTGTTCAAGCCTTAATGAATAAGGGAACCACTCTAGGGAACCATAACAATGCACCCTCTTATGTAGCTTTGTTAAAGTGAGAATCCAATGGCGCACTAACAACAACCATTAGGGAACCACAATAGATACATTACACTAACCTGATCTATATTGCACCATTTTCTGATATATATATCAACAACTTTATATCCGATCACAAGGTGCTCGGTTTAAAGTCTCAACCATTGTCTCTTACATTCATAAACCCATTAAAAATAAGATACGGGTACAAAATTTACTTTGTTCATGTCAACAAGTAATAAAGTTAGCGACACTAAACAATCGATGGGTGTGTGGCAAGTGAATTTAGTGTGATAATAGCTTAATTAGATTACTTACAAAATACAATGTAAGTACAATGATTAAATGTGATGTCCAACATGGAGTAGTTAGGATCCTGACTGACAATTATAATAAAATACAGAGCTAACGAGCAAGGTTAAGCCAATCAAGTTAAGAAAATAGGATTGAAGTAATTGTTTTAGATAGTCTAAGCCTTCTCCTATATGCATTTTTATTAATTATGAGGTTCATAAATTATCTATATCTTTCACAGGGATTTTATTTCCTTGAATTGGATTAAAATTTGTAGTTTATCTTCCCAATTCTTTTTTTATTTACACCTTCTACCATCGAAAAAAATAACTTCTTGTTCATATACTTTTATTTATATATCCATGCACCCTTACACATCTGTTTTCAGCCGATATTTGGGTTGTTGTAAACTTCTTGAGCGTTTTCTTTCGGGATTTGAGATTGATATTATTTTGGACAACTGAGACTGTACATCTGAAATTAGAGTTGGAGACGTTATTATTTTATTTTCCTTTTTGAGTATTTTATTGATGTATATTTGCGATTGCTTGGTGCAAAAGGGTTGATAGAGTAAGTCCAATATTATTAAACTAATGGACAAGTTATTCATTTAGAGTATATTTTAGTAAGTATTAATTGTTTTTTAGGGTGGTGTGGTAGGGGGAATTACTTGATAATTTTAGGAGGGGTCTGGTTCTCTTTTATCTACAAATATTAAGCCTTTCTTTTTATGCAATTTTTCCTATTAACGTTGAGGATCATAAATTATTTCTAGATTTGATAGGGATTTCATTTCATTACATTGGATTGAAAACTTGGTGTTTACCGTCCCTTTCATTATGTTTTTTGTGTACTCTCCCCTGCCAATTAGCATCATATTTATATGCTTTTGTTTAAACTTTCTCACTATTTTGGTGGTCTTCTTAACATATTTATGCACCCTTACAAGTCTTTTTTCACTACATATTTGGGTATTTGTAAACTTCTTGAAGTGTTTTCTTTTGGAGATTGATATTACTTTGGACAACTGTGTTTGTACATTTAAAATTGGTGTTGGAGGCTTCCTTTTTTTGTTTCCTTAGATTTTCAAATTTAATGGATCTGTATTCAGAAGTATTTGGTGTAACAAGAGCCAATATTATAATTTAAGATTGATACAAATTTATCTATATGTTTTATCAGACAAAGCAATAAACTTAAAGATATGTCTACCTTTTTTATTAGAATTTTGGAAGTCCCTAACCGTCTCTCTCTCTCTCTAAGGGACATGCAATTTTTTCATGAACCTTATCAACCTACATTACTTTATGCATATAATATAAGACCTCATAGAGTTGAACGGTTATACAATTCCACTTTTATTTTTATAAATATTTCTTTTACACAAAATAAGTTGGGGAATTTTAACTATTCTGCAAGCATGTATAAGTTTTTTTATAGAATAATGTCACGTACCATACATTTTTTACATTTTTCAGTGCCAAAAGCTCCATCCCTACACCAAAATTCTCTGGAGTATTCCAGAATTATCTAGTAGTATCTATTACTGTGTATTATGTTATGGACTAGTGTAGGCTTTGCTAAAATGGTCTAGATTATGCTTATATTGTATGGTATAATCTAGAATAATAAGGAAGTACATAGCCTTCTAGATTATTACCCTAAGGTGGTGGAAACATTCTGGATAATCGATCTTGATCGTTGGTGTTTTTTAATCTCCACCATCCATAAAGGAGGTGGGATGCCTATAAATAGGGGATAATTTGGCCAAATAATCCAAGACAAGCATTGTAAACTCGACTTTATTAATACAAATACTTGTTCCTTTGTGTTATACTTGTTGCATTATTCTCCTTTATCGAGCACTTGTGTTCCAACATTTCTATACTGCTAGGCTTACTTAGTAACTCATCATTCATTGGAGTCCTAAGTGCCTCAAGGAGGAATAGATAGAGTCTAACTCCGTTAATTGAAATTAATAAAAGCAAATCTAGTCTTTTCACAAAATATACGATTGAAAATAAGTTAATAATAGACCCCTCTCTATCTTTCTCTCTCATCCCCCCCCCCCCCCCCCCCCCCCCCTCCAAATTTTTGTTTCTTCATTGAAATCAGAGAGTAAATATTAAAGATAAAACCATTCAAACATACCATTAACTTGACAAGAAGCTAAAAGAAAAAAATAATAACTTTAAAATATAGGAAGTTCAAACACACCTTTAATAACCAATCTCTTAGAGTACTTCTCCCACTCTTTTTCTCTTCTTGAAAACCGAACATAATACGAACCTTTGAAAACTTATAGATGTTGATAGTAAACCTCTCTCTATCTTTCTCTCTCATCCCCCCCACCCCACCCCCCCACCCCACCAAATTTTTGTTTCTTCATTGAAATCAGATAGTAAATATTAAAGATAAAACATTCAAACATACCATTAACTTGACAAGAAGCTAAAAGAAAAAAATAATAACTTTAAAATATAGGAAGTTCAAACATACCTTTAATAACCAATCTCTTAGAGTACTTCTCCCACTCTTTCTCTCTTCTTGAAAACCGAACATAATACGAACCTTTGAAAACTTATAGATGTAGATTTTTTGGTTGACTCAAAACCTTTTCCTTTCACTGACTTCTTCAATTTAGTATATGGGTAATTCAACATCAGTTTTGACTTAGGCAAAGAAAAATCAAGAAATGAATCACTTACCCTTTTTTCTTCCCCCGTAATAAACGGAGGGTTAAGCAGCATATCAACACTACAATGCCGTTTGGGATCCTTATCAAAACATTTGTTCAAAAAATCATTTACCACCTTTAAAAGCCTATTCATAATGTCAGGTACCTCTTTCGTATAAGTCTAAGTATGTTGTCCCCGTCCCTGATCGTTGTCCCAACCTGGTTTTCTTATAATCATCTCCAACACGGTGCACCTTATCTACCATATATCAGATTGGGGAACATATTATTGGTAACGAATCTGGAGCTATATACAATATAGTATCCTAAACAGTGTCCCACTTTCTCAAACCTTCTATAAAAGACCAAATTCCGCAACCTTTGTCATCACAAAAGTCTTCTAGAAGAATATCATGGGGCTTTATATTACAGTGAATGTAAACATTCTTATGAATGTAGTGTAGAACCATGAATGTAGACTTTGTGTGTGATCCCACTTCATCTATCGGCAACGCATAGTGTGTACTTTGAATATGATCAAACAAGATACCTGACGCGACTTAATATTTGTCTCAAAATTGCGTACAATCTAGGCTCAAGTGCAAGCCTGTCGCTAAAGTAATAAACCCGGTAAGTCGGGATCGTATCCACAGGGATCGAGATTGCCAAATAGTAATAAGAAAAATTATTAAATCTTGAAATGATTTCTTAAAAGAAACGAAAAGATGATTAATAATTGGGAAAATTTAACAAACTGAAAAGTGCAAAAGAAATTAGATCTGACAAATGGGAGAAAATAGGGTAAGGTACAATCCCTCAATCCATAACAAATTACCGTATAGAATACTAGAATTGTAAATTAAAATTATTGACTAGATCCGGTCTTTATACATTCTAAGCATTACATATATGAGGGATCTAGCCCGCATCATATGAAATCAAAGATAGATATAAAGCGGTGAATGAATCCAGTCTTTATATATTCTAAGCATTACGTATATGAGGTTCAAGCCCGCACCATACGAAATCAAAGATAAATATAAAGTGGTGCTTTCACGATTCAATCAATATTTTAATTTAACCTCTATTTTCTACATAAATAATTTGCCTTGGATTGAGTTCATGTACCCCAACCCTTGGGAATTTAGCTACTCATGATTTGGTTCAAGAATAAATTCACACACAAAATTATGGATCTACAAGACATGGGAAATAATTTGCAAATAATAAAAATAGAGAATGGAAAGATATTACTTGAATTCAGCAACAAAAATGGAATTGGAATCCAGAATTTCTTACAAACTAGGGTTCATTAAAACTCTTGAAGGAATAGAAAATTTGCTCTCAAAATCTAAACCTAAAATTTAATCTAGCACTTCTAACCTACTCCTAACCTAGCCTCTCTCTAGCAACTCCCCTTGAAAATGAGGTAGGGCTTGGTCTTTTATAGCACCAAGTTGCATGAATTTGGCATCAAATTTCGCTTGTGGCACAAGTTTTCCAAGAGTTGCACTGCATTAAATGCATAATTAATTACAGAAATCCGCACATCCAGACTCTTCATTATCGCGCAACTTCAAAACATCGTAACTTCTTCACCGTAGCTCGGATTGAGGTGCCGTTTTTTCCAGTATTCTTGTAATTTAGAGCTCTTCAACTTTATAGTTGGCCCCACCTTCGGACTAAGGCTAAAAAATTACGAAAATGCCATTGAACTCCCCATTTCTTGGTTTCTTTCACTGTTTTGAGTTCTCCTTCGCACTAACTTGCATGAAATACCTGTAAAACACATGAGAAATACACAAAACACGAAATACTTGCCAAAAAAGGTTAGTAGCATAAATAAGAGACAAATCCAAGATATTTACACTGCACGGGATCATAAAAATACCGAAATTAAGGGGATAAATGTGAAGAATATATGCCTAATCACACCCCCTAACTTAGAACTTTGCGCGTCCCGAGCAATGTAAATGAAATTAGCCAAAATTCTACTCTTGAAAATTCTTTTATTGGGACAGAATACCTTTTTCGCTGGCAAGCGATTGCATTTAGCGTATGCAATAAGCCTTTAAACCCTTAGGTTACCCTAGTAGGACGAGTTTTGTCTCGTGAGGGTTTGCAGTGAATATACCCACAAAATTCTTTATTGACTCAAATAAATATCAAAATATTTGAAAATTGTACAATTTAAACTTTTTGAAAAATAATCACCATAAATTCATATTCAAATATCTCAAACCAAAGTGTGTGTGTGCAAAGCCAGAAATTAAACCTCAAATTTCCATCGATTGAGTATTACGTTACTTTTCGAAAATTCGTTTTGATTCAAATTCTTACGGAATGCTCTCACAAACGAATCACTCGGATTGTGGCTATTTTCTCTCGGTATGCATGATATAAAGGGTAAATATAATGGACACAAATTCATGCATACAAAATTGAAAAGAAGGAAATATATGGTGAAAAGATCTCATCATTGGAGTACGGTTATTAGGAAACGAGAACATCACCTCTAGTTCACACCATTTAATCTCTCATATTATCTTTTCATGTCTTAGCTCTCCATGCGGTAATTAATTTCGCCATTCGGACTCAGTTAGGACTTTTTGGGTTAAAAGGTGTAAAGGGTAAAAATGGGAATAAACGGAATGTTCGGAATTGGAAAATGTCCTTATGATGTCCATTTGTGCTTTTTCGGGCATTTGCTCATTTTTCTCTTTCTTTTTCAATTTTCATTTTTTTTTCACTATTTTTTTTTTTAACATTTTTTTTTCTTGCCCCTTTTTATTGCACAATTTGGACTTACTTGATGAATTTTCTCAATTTTCACAATTCCGGGCTAATTGGGTTTTTCGGGTTATCAAACGAAAGGAAAATATTTTATTAGGCTCAACTTGGGTTGCAAAGGGACAATTTTTCACAACTTTTTATGGCTAATATTTTTGGGTAACAAACGATGGCCTACTTCATCGTCCAAATTGCTAATCACATTACCATATGCATCTCAAGATTAATTAAGTTTAGAGATATATTTAGCACGAATTTCGATACAATAATTTCACACATTTCCCATAACCGATCAAAACAAAGGATTGAGATCATCAACGACTTATTAAAACGCTGAAAAGAACTTTGAGTTAATCATAAATTCGGATTGATTTAAAAAGTCATAAAAAATTGAAAGGCTCGAAATCTCACCGGGTTTTATTAATCTCCACACTTATTCGTAAAGTCGTCAATTTTCTTTCAATTTCCATCTTTGGTCAATTTTGGCTTAGTGCATTTTTTTTTGTTAACAATTTGAGACTTTAAATAGAATAAAGGTGATATTTTTGAAAATTTTAAATTCCAATTCTTATTTATTTTGAAGAAAAATATTTTTGGTTTTTTCAAAATTTTTCAATTTTTTTTTTCTAAAAAAAAACACACTTGGAAAGAATATGTGATCGAATCAATGAATCTAAACAATAAATGGGAAGAATATCCCACACCCCCTAACTTAAATGTTGTATTGTCCTCAATGCAAATCAAGAACACAACATAAAGAGAGGAAAAGAAAGATATTACCCAAATGGAGAGATCCCCAATTAGTGCGAGTCCATTGAATCTACAAAACATGTTAGAACCAAGCATAGCAAAAAGAATAACAAAAACTCTAACTATCGAAACTAGACTATAATAAAAGAGAAAAAAAAAAACTAACTATTTACAACCTAAAATTTGAACAGCTAATAAATCATACACTAAAAGTCGAAAAATTTGAGGGTCCACCCAAAATACAATTTGACTTTGAGGGATTAATGGTGTACCCTCATTAGGATGCATGCCTCCCGAAAAGTAAGAATTCCGTTTGAAAAACGGAAGGCATGTGAAAAGTTTAAAAAATGAACCATCACCAATTACAAAATTTAGGGGGATAATGAAGGATTTTGGTGCATAAGAGGACAAGTCCCATTGGGATCCAAGAAATATAGAATCACGTTCCAAAGATTTTTCAAGTAGTATGGGGAGAGGGGCACACAAAAAGGAACAATCCATATTAGAAAACAATTTAAGCATAGAGTGCTTGTCCTCATAAACCGGAAAATGATCCTCTTGTTGCGTAGCACGTGTGTTGGTCTCTAAGTCGGACGATATTTGAGTCGTATCTTCAAGTACCTCCGAAGACTCAAATGGTATGGGTGGAGGTTTAGGAAGGAGAAATTCATCAATTCTATTGTCCCACTCGCTTTCGTCTAAATGACGAAATGAGGCCCAGAAATATTGGACTTCATCATTTAGGCTCGCATCCACCGGTCCGAACTCGCGCTCAAACTCTGCTAGGCTCAACTCCTCTTGCTTGGTGTCCTCAAAATTTTTTCCCTCAAAATTTTCAATTGGATCTGGTGGAGTGACACGTCTAAGTGTGTGGCCCGTAAGATGAAGCATCTCAAAATAACATTCCCATACAAGAAGCGGATCAACATCCTTAAGACATTCATCCAATTCTTGTGATAGATTTAATGGTTCGATAATAGTGGGGACACAAGGAGACAAATGATCCTCAACCTCAGTAGATTTTGCAATATTTATAATAGGTTGAGATTCAAAAGAACTTGGATCAATTTCAATGATTTCATTCTCAAAAGTATTAGGTGAAGCGCAAGTCTCGACCTTTTCTAAGTTGTCCAAATAATCATTCAACTCCTTGCAAGTTGCTATAATTTTCGACTCGAGAACAACACGGTCATCAGATTGCTTTTTTAGATCAAGAGTTCTTCCAAAGTAGGCTTTCTTGGTTCTAGCACCTCGAATTCCTCATTTAGTTGAAAACTTACTTCATCTTCAAAACTGTCGGAAAAAAAATCCTCATTGGGTTCAAATAATGCATCTAACTCTTGCTCCCAATAACGATTTTTTTCGCGATATTCTTTTTCAAGTCTTTCTTCTTCAAGAAATTGATTTTGATAAATTTTGAGTTTCTCAGCACTAGGCTTGTATTTAATATAATCATCTTTAGTGATATTGATCCAATGGTCACAAGTCTTGAGTGCCTCCTCTTCCTCACTATTAGCATAACAATTAAAGCCACCAAAATAGTTAAAATAAGACATTTCAAATTGGGCAATTCAAGAACGTGACACCCATTTTTTTTTTCAATTTTTGTTATATATATATATATATATATATATATATATATATATATATATATATATATATATATATATATATTCGAAATCACTTGTAGATAAAAATAACTTTCTTAAAAATTTAACAATTTCAATCCCCGGCAACGGCGCCAAAAACTTGACGCGACTTAATATTTGTCTCAAAAGTGCGTACAATCTAGGCTCAAGTGCAAGCCTGTCGCTCAAGTAATAAACCCGGTAAGTCAGGATCTTATCCACAGGGATCGGGATTGCCAAATAGTAATAAGAAAAATTATTAAATCTTGAAATGATTTCTTAAAAGAAACGAAAAGATGATTAATAATTGGGAAAATTTAACAAACTGAAAAGTGCAAAAGAAATTAGATCTGACAAATGGGAGAAAATAGGGTAGGGTACAATCCCTCAATCCTTAACAAATTACCGTATAGAATACTAGAATTGTAAATTAAAATTATTGACTAGATCCGGTCTTTATACATTCTAAGCATTACATATATGAGGGATCTAGCCCGCATCATATGAAATCAAAGATAGATATAAAGCGGTGAATGAATCCAGTCTTTATATATTCTAAGCATTATGTATATGAGGTTCAAGCCCGCACCATACGAAATCAAAGATAAATATAAAGTGGTGCTTTCACGATTCAATCAATATTTTAATTTAACCTCTATTTTCTACATAAATAATTTGCCTTGGATTGAGTTCATGTACCCCAACCCTTGGGAATTTAGCTACTCATGATTTGGTTCAAGAATAAATTCACACACAAAATTATGGATCTACAAGACATGGGAAATAATTTGCAAATAATAAAAATAGAGAATGGAAAGATATTACTTGAATTCAGCAACAAAAATGGAATTGGAATCCAGAATTTCTTACAAACTAGGGTTCATTAAAACTCTTGAAGGAATAGAAAATTTGCTCTCAAAATCTAAACCTAAAATTTAATCTAGCACTTCTAACCTACTCCTAACCTAGCCTCTCTCTAGCAACTCCCCTTGAAAATGAGGTAGGGCTTGGTCTTTTATAGCACCAAGTTGCATGAATTTGGCATCAAATTTCGCTTGTGGCACAAGTTTTCCAAGAGTTGCACTGCATTAAATGCATAATTAATTACAGAAATCCGCACATCCAGACTCTTCATTATCGCGCAACTTCAAAATATCGTAACTTCTTCACCGTAGCTCGGATTGAGGTGCCGTTTTTTCCAGTATTCTTGTAATTTAGAGCTCTTCAACTTTCTAGTTGGACCCACCTTCGGACTAAGGCTGAAAAATTACGAAAATGCCCTTGAACTCCCCATTTTTTGGTTTCTTTCACTGTTTTGAGTTCTCATTCGCACTAACTTGCATGAAATACCTGTAAAACACATGAAAAATACACAAAACACGAAATACTTGCCAAAAAAGGTTAGTAGCATAAATAAGAGACAAATCCAAGATATTTACACTGCACGAGATCATAAAAATACCGAAATTAAGGGGATAAATGTGAAGAATATATGCCTAATCACACCCCCTAACTTAGAACTTTGCGCGTCCCGAGCAATGTAAATGAAATTAGCCAAAATTCTACTCTTGAAAATTCTTTTATTGGGACAGAATACATTTTTCGCTGGCAAGCGATTGCATTTAGCGTATGCAATAAGCCTTTAAACCCCTAGGTTACCCTAGTAGGACGAGTTTGGTCTCGTGAGGGTTTGCAGTGAATATACCCACAAAATTCTTTATTGACTCAAATAAATATCAAAATATTTGAAAATTGTACAATTTAAACTTTTTGAAAAATAATCACCATAAATTCATATTCAAATATCTCAAACCAAAGTGTGTGTGTGCAAAGCCAGAAATTAAACCTCAAATTTCCATCGATTGAGTATTACGTTACTTTTCGAAAATTCGTTTTGATTCAAATTCTTACGGAATGCTCTCACAAACGAATCACTCGGATTGTGGCTATTTTCTCTCGGTATGCATGATATAAAGAGTAAATATAATGGACACAAATTCATGCATACAAAATTGAAAAGAAGGAAATATATGGTGAAAAGATCTCATCATTGGAGTACGGTTATTAGGAAACGAGAACATCACCTCTAGTTCACACCATTTAATCTCTCATATTATCTTTTCATGTCTTAGCTCTCCATGCGGTAATTAATTTCGCCATTCGGACTCAGTTAGGACTTTTTGGGTTAAAAGGTGTAAAGGGTAAAAATGGGAATAAACGGAATGTTCGGAATTGGAAAATGTCCTTATGATGTCCATTTGTGCTTTTTCGGGCATTTGCTCATTTTTCTCTTTCTTTTTCAATTTTCATTTTTTTTCACTATTTTTTTTTTAACATTTTTTTTTCTTGCCCCTTTTTATTGCACAATTTGGACTTACTTGATGAATTTTCTCAATTTTCACAATTCCGGGCTAATTGGGTTTTTCGGGTTATCAAACGAAAGGAAAATATTTTATTAGGCTCAACTTGGGTTGCAAAGGGATAATTTTTCACAACTTTTTATGGATAATATTTTTGGGTAACAAACGATGGCCTACTTCATCGTCCAAATTGCTAATCACATTACCATATGCATCTCGAGATTAATTAAGTTTAGAGATATATTTAGCACGAATTTCGAGACAATAATTTCACACATTTCCCATAACCGATCAAAACAAAGGATTAAGATCATCAACGACTTATTAAAACGCTGAAAAGAACTTTGAGTTAATCATAAACTCGGATTGATTTAAAAACTCATAAAAAATTGAAAGGCTCGAAATCTCGCCGGGTTTTATTAATCTCCACACTTATTCGTAAAGTCGTCAATTTTCTTTCAATTTCCATCTTTGGTCAATTTTGGTTTAGTGCATTTTTTTTGTTAACAATTTGAGACTTTAAATAGAATAAAGGTGATATTTTTGAAAAATTTAAATTCCAATTCTTATTTATTTGGAAGAAAAATATTTTTGGTTTTTTCAAAATTTTTCAATTTTTTTTTTCTAAAAAAAACACACTTGGAAAGAATATGTGATCAAATCAATGAATCTAAACAATAAATGGGAAGAATATCCCACACCCCCTAACTTAAATGTTGCATTGTCCTCAATGCAAATCAAGAACACAACATATAGAGTGGAAAAGAAAGATATTACCCAAATGGAGCGATCCCCGATGAGTGCGAGTCCATTGAATCTACAAAACATGTTAGAACCAAGCATAGCAAAAAGAATAACAAAAACTCTAACTATCGAAACTAGACTATAATAAAAGAGAAAAAAAAACTAACTATTTACAACCTAACATTTGAACAGCTAATAAATCATACACTAAAAGTCGAAAAATTTGAGGGTCCACCCAAAATACAATTTGACTTTGAGGGATTAATGGTGTACCCTCATTAGGATGCATGCCTCCCGAAAAGTAAGAATTCTGTTTGAAAAACGGAAGGCATGTGAAAAGTTTAAAAAATGAACCATCACCAATTACAAAATTTAGGGGGATAATGAAGGATTTTGGTGCATAAGAGGACAAGTCCCATTGGGATCCAAGAAATATAGAATCACGTTCCAAAGATTTGTCAAGTAGTATGGGGAGAGGGGCACACAAAAAGGAACAATCCATATTAGAAAACAATTTAAGCATAGAGTGCTTGTCCTCATAAACCAGAAAATGATCCTCTTGTTGCGTAGCACGTGTGTTGGTCTCTAAGTCGGACGATATTTGAGTCGTATCTTCAAGTACCTCCGAAGACTCAAATGGTATGGGTGGAGGTTTAGGAAGGAGAAATTCATCAATTCTATTGTCCCACTCGCTTTCGTCTAAATGACGAAATGAGGCCCAGAAAGATTGGACTTCATCATTTAGGCTCGCATCCACCGGTCCGAACTCGCGCTCAAACTCTGCTAGGCTCAACTCCTCTTGCTTGGTGTCCTCAAAATTTTTTCCCTCAAAATTTTCAATTGGATCTGGTGGAGTGACACGTCTAAGTGTGTGGCCCGTAAGATGAAGCATCTCAAAATAACATTCCCATACAAGAAGCGGATCAACATCCTTAAGACATTCATCCAATTCTTGTGATGGATTTAATGGTTCGATAATAGTGGGGACACAAGGAGACAAATGATCCTCAACCTCAGTAGATTTTGCAATATTTATAATAGGTTGAGATTCAAAAGAACTTGGATCAATTTCAATGATTTCATTCTCAAAAGTATTAGGTGAAGCGCAAGTCTCGACCTTTTCTAAGTTGTCCAAATAATCATTCAACTCCTTGCAAGTTGCTATAATTTTCGACTCGAGAACAGCACGGTCATCAGATTGCTTTTTTAGATCAAGTAAGAGTTCTTCCAAAGTAGGCTTTCTTGGTTCTAGCACCTCGAATTCCTCATTTGGTTGAAAACTTACTTCATCTTCAAAACTGTCGGAAAAAAAATCCTCATTGGGTTCAAATAATGCATCTAACTCTTGCTCCCAATAACGATTTTTTTCGCGATATTCTTTTTCAAGTCTTTCTTCTTCAAGAAATTGATTTTGATAAATTTGGAGTTTCTCAGCACTAGGCTTGTATTTAATATAATCATCTTTAGTGATATTGATCCAATGGTCATAAGTCTTGAGTGCCTCCTCTTCCTCACTATTAGCATAACAATTAAAGCCACCAAAATAGTTAAAATAAGACATTTCAAATTGGGCAATTCAAGAACGTGACACCCATTTTTTTTTTCAATTTTTGTATATATATATATATATATATATATATATATATATATATATATATATATATTCGAAATCACTTGTAGATAAAAATAACTTTCTTAAAAGTTTAACAATTTCAATCCCCGGCAACGGCGCCAAAAACTTGACGCGACTTAATATTTGTCTCAAAAGTGCGTACAATCTAGGCTCAAGTGCAAGCCTGTCGCTCAAGTAATAAACCCGGTAAGTCGGGATCGTATCCACAGGGATCGGGATTGCCAAATAGTAATAAGAAAAATTATTAAATCTTGAAATGATTTCTTAAAAGAAACGAAAAGATGATTAATAATTGGGAAAATTTAACAAACTGAAAAGTGCAAAAGAAATTAGATCTGACAAATGGGAGAAAATAGGGTAGGGTACAATCCCTCAATCCTTAACAAATTACCGTATAGAATACTAGAATTGTAAATTAAAATTATTGACTAGATCCGGTCTTTATACATTCTAAGCATTACATATATGAGGGATCTAGCCCGCATCATATGAAATCAAAGATAGATATAAAGCGATGAATGAATCCAGTCTTTATATATTCTAAGCATTACGTATATGAGGTTCAAGCCCGCACCATACGAAATCAAAGATAAATATAAAGTGGTGCTTTCACGATTCAATCAATATTTTAATTTAACCTCTATTTTCTACATAAATAATTTGCCTTGGATTGAGTTCATGTACCCCAACCCTTGGGAATTTAGCTACTCATGATTTGGTTCAAGAATAAATTCACACACAAAATTATGGATCTACAAGACATGGGAAATAATTTGCAAATAATAAAAATAGAGAATGGAAAGATATTACTTGAATTCAGCAACAAAAATGGAATTGGAATCCAGAATTTCTTACAAACTAGGGTTCATGAAAACTCTTGAAGGAATAGAAAATTTGCTCTCAAAATCTAAACCTAAAATTTAATCTAGCACTTCTAACCTACTCCTAACCTAGCCTCTCTCTAGCAACTCCCCTTGAAAATGAGGTAGGGCTTGGTCTTTTATAGCACCAAGTTGCATGAATTTGGCATCAAATTTCGCTTGTGGCACAAGTTTTCCAAGAGTTGCACTGCATTAAATGCATAATTAATTACAGAAATCCGCACATCCAGACTCTTCATTATCGCGCAACTTCAAAACATCGTAACTTCTTCACCGTAGTTCGGATTGAGGTGCCGTTTTTTCCAGTATCTTTGTAATTTAGAGCTCTTCAACTTTATAGTTGGCCCCACCTTCGGACTAAGGCTGAAAATTATGAAAATGCCCTTGAACTCCCCATTTCTTGGTTTCTTTCACTGTTTTGAGTTCTCCTTCGCACTAACTTGCATGAAATACCTGTAAAACACATGAGAAATACACAAAACACGAAATACTTGCCAAAAAAGGTTAGTAGCATAAATAAGAGACAAATCCAAGATATTTACACTGCACGGGATCATAAAAATACCAAAATTAAGGGGATAAATGTGAAGAATATATGCCTAATCAATACCAAATGAAATGTACTCGAGTAATAAATTGTTAAACACAAACCCATTCTCTTCGTTAACATGGGCTCCATGGAAAAGAATTATATTTGATCACTCTTTAGACAACTCCAACAATTGTCTCTGTTTTTGCAATGAACTAGCACAAGAAAGTTGCATATATTTCACAACATCACATGAGAAGTGTGGGCATCATCTTCATGAAATAGTGCTAGGGAAACAACTTCAAAGGAGCCAAATCCTAACGTTTTTCCTTGAGTCCACGGTCTTCTTAGGTTGTGTATCTCTCGGGTTTGTATTTCATTGTGATCTTTGTTATATATTAAGAGGTTAATTTTCGATTTAAAATGTAGTATTGTACTAGGATACCCATGCCCCTATAACCAATGAAATAGTAGTGTATTAAAAACATATGTTGCCGACTTAAAGAGTTAGAATCATGCTAGGATACATATCCTATCTATAACCAATGAAATAGTATCATACTAAAAACATCTATTATCGGGTTTGGTTGTCTCACAATAAAAAAAATAAGTATATTATTTTTTTATTATAACTATATGAACTTTTAGCAGTACCTTGAATTTAACCTCATTTTCATGGCATGTTTTACAATACACCTTGTTTCAAAAAACAGTTTCTATAGCCCCCTCATTCTTTTTTTGTTACTTTTCATATAATATTTTTGTCAAATCTATTAAGAGTTTGAGTACCTACAAATTAAATAGATATCATATCTTATATTAATTACACAAGAGACAATTGTGTTTAGCCATTGAGAAATAAATAAAATTTACATTTATTGTACCTAATATTTTTATGTTCAGTAAATTCTTATCTTTTCTTCTATTTTGATCATATTTACTTTGTTCCCTTTTTTGTAAGGGAAACCTCTACTCGACCAATCTCTCTATATAAACACATATGTTCATAGATATACAAATGTGTACATAAGTTGGCTTTTTGTGTGTGTGGGTTAACATACATTACGTCTAAACCACTTCTGTAAATAAATCCCTAAATTTTATTTATTGTTTCTTGTAAGTTATTTATATAAAATCCTAAGCTCGATTTCCCTACAAAAAGTAGTTTTTGTGACGAATTTTATAGAAAGAAAGTAAATTCTAATACCCTGTATTTTTTTTAATTTAATAAATGGCTTTATTAATAATTAAAATGTAATTTGGAATTTAAAATAAAATTTGGACTTTAAGTAATAAAATAGTAAAAATAGATTAGTTAAGTATTTGGATTCAATTGAAGTTGTGTAATTTGAATTAGTGTATAATTTAATTCGGGTTTTAATTCGGGCTTTATATGATGAAACCATAAGGTTAAATGGTTATTGATGCATTTCATGGGGGATCAAGACTAGGGTTTATTAGTTTTAATCACATGTTAAATTAAAATGAACATTAGAAATAGGTTGCAACATTAGATCAATAATCACGGGCTTTTGAGCCGCGAGTTTATTCGTGCAATCGGGGGGCAAACTGTAAGAGATCGATATATGCAGAATAAAAAAAAATCCCTAGAACTTCCAAATGATTATGAAAATTTAAAAATAAAATAGAAAATCTAGATCCCACAAACGAATCTAGGGTTTAGAATATAATACCTTTGTGAATTCAATTGCAGTTCGATGTAAATTCAGGGATGCATTTTTTTGTTCCACCAAAATCTTGTTATAACTTTTTGAAAAACTTGGATATCTAAGTATATGATCCTCCCAAACTAGGTAGCTTTGTGGGGACATTTGAATAAGAAAACTCTTATTTTTGAGTGAGATGTGGTCCTCTCTCTCTAGCATCCTTCATAAAAATGTGAATAATATTTTATCTCACCATTTTCAAACCCTAATAATGAATTATTCTTATTTAAAACCCCAAATTAAACCAATATATACCTGTTTAAGTGACAGGCTTGAGTCAAATTAGGTTTCTTGAGAATTTGGGCCTAATTTCTTGGGTATATGGTCTTTAATAGGGATCCAAGACAAATAATTAAATTGGCTTCTAAATAAGTACTCAGAAATCCCAAATTATAAATCCCGTAATTTATTTTATTTATTTATTTAATCATATCTAATTTCATTAAAAAATTATGACTAGAATTCAATTTAACTATCTTAGAAATCACTCAGATACAATGAGGTCTTATTTGCAAAGTTGATTATGGTACATAATATGATTCTCTGCATTAAGCCTCCAATACCCTCTTGGTCAAATAATTTTACTACTAATTGACTTTAATTAATATCTAATCAATTCCTTGATTCTCAAACTTAAATTATTTTGCTACTCTATAGGATTATGAAATAATCCACTGATCAGATTTGAGTAGTGGAAAAAAATTTCTTAAGTCTATCAAGGGGTATCACAATCCAAGGTATCCCCAGACATAGATTCCTTCAAATTAAGATCTCAGACATACTCACATAACTGTCACCTAATATGTGGGGATCATTTGATTCAATCTAAAATCGAATCTCACCCATAGCAATCAAAGAAATAATCATATGAGCATTTAATTCCTCCTAATTCTTGAGATTAAGAATCTATGTACCCTCTGATAATGGTGTGGGATTGCCTGAGTCTAATCAAGACAACCCTTAGAATCAAATCTTACGGATGGTCATGTTCAATATATTCCTAGGATGTACCGATCACAATCCTCTGTTGAACTTTCATAAAATTTCTCAATCCAGCATTCAGGTTCCCATAGTTTGAGATAAGCTATTAATATATCATTACAACCGTTAGGATTTAGGTTGTGAATGTACCGATAGTGATAGAACCGAAATTTTTATTTCCTTGTGATCAAGTCGAACTCTTCTCACCAGAATTTCTATTGACTGACATATATATCAAAACAATATATTTAAACAAATGTAAAGCATTTTCACAAACATGACCTCATTTCAAAGATAATAAGACAGTCATTTATTAATCAAAATAAAATGTCTTTACATTAAAAATAAAATCCCAACCCAAACCACCCTACAATCACGAGTGTGGTAGAACATGGGTTGCTCCCAGGCTAGTCGTTGGGCCTTTATGGTGGGATCTTTTATATTCCTTGTTGTGCATAAATTCACTCATTTTAACATCAAATTTCTCTTAACTCATTTATCTCTAAAGATAACCCTAAAATCCGTTCGACTTCATCCCTAAACATCAGATTCTCCATTGATAACCTAAAAGAACACAATTAAAAAGACGATGACTTAAGAAAAGCTGAAAAGATTCAAGGCATGATTGGAAAGTAATCAACCTAATTTGCGATTTGTTTAATTCAAGGCAAGATAGTGCTCTATTCCTCTTCTTTCTTCATATAAGTGATAGATTCATCTAAATTAAGAAATTATGATAACATCAATTAAAGATAACTCGATTATCATATCTTCTCTATCTAAGTCTATTATATAATAAAATGGCTTATAATTAATATAAATTAGTCGCTAATAGTATGGTTAATAGTTGAATTAGTGTTAATTAATAATAATCCCCATGTTAGATTTATAATATTGGGAAATTGATAAATGTATATAATCGGATTTATAATAATTGATTATGCTCTCCATGTTAAAATCATATATGTGAAAATTTGGTATAAGTCACATGCTAGAATTATACTTTTAGGTTCATATGTTGCAGACCCATAAATAAATAGGCTGTTGATACCAAATTTATTCTGCTGACTTGGACCAATTATGTGGAGACACGTGTCAATCTACATGGCACTCGCAAACATTTTTTGAACAACACCTTGACTCAGAGGAACTCAACCTCCCCGACCAACTCAGGCGCTCTGAGCAACAAGTATTCTCCGAGGAACTCTATTGTACCGAGCAACTCATGTATACCGAGCTACTTAGATGGTCCGAGCAGCTTAGGCGGTCCGAGCTGCATCTCGCACAGAGCATTCATATCCGGATAATCAAAAGGATGACTGCGCGTTAAATGCTCATTATTATCACACAAACGCACACGCCTATTGGACAGCTATGTATTATTATTTCATTTGTACTGCCTCAAGGTTATAAATACATTGTAACCTCCTCATTAGCGGGGGACTCGGAATTTCTTGGTAAACCCATTATCGAGAATTCTGCAAACAGTCAGCAATAACACAAACAGTGGACTTAGGCCGTTCTTTCAAGGCTGAACCACTTTAAAAATATTTTGTCTTTTTTATTTTTATCTGTGATTAAAGAATTAGGTCAAATCTAGTTTTTTACATAAACAGATTGGCGCCGTCTGTGGGAAACGACTGTAATTATCATTTTTCACTAAAACAATTCATCACCAATGGCTGATAATCCTGAATCCAGTAATCCAAACGCTGGGAACCCCCCAAATCCATCCACCCCTCCAAGTGTCCAAGATCTGGCTGGAATAATGACTAATTTGGCTCAGGGCCAGACCGCCATGCAAGAAACCATGCGACAACTCATGCAAACTATCCAGGGTGGAGCACCCGCCCAATCAGGACAACGAAGCATTTAGAGAAATATCTGATTGACTTCTTCGCAAACTAGACGACCGTCACTCCCAGAAGAATCTCATTCTAGACGTACTGATTCATATCGTATTGAGAGATCCAATGATCCTTCTTATCATCCTGGAAGGACTTCCTTGGTACGAGCTACAGACACTCAACAAAATGTCACTCTATCTCCAGAAAGGACCAGTGCTCTTGAAAGATTGATTAGAGTCTCTCCCTTTGATCGTTTGGTTCCTAGGAGGAATAAAAGTCCCCCTAGGATGGTGTCTAGGAACTCTCAAAGATCCTTTGATTTAAAGGAAGGTTCTGCCCAATCCCGACCAGTTGCTCGTCGTGAAAGATCCCAAGAGGCAAATTCAACACGATCAGTTGCTCGAACCACCAGGCCCGAGGAGGGAAATGATGCATGGAAAGGCTCTATTCGGAGGTTGGAGGATAGACTAGGGGAAATGGCTAAGGCCCAAAATCCTTTACAAAGAACTTTTGTCCAAGGGACACCTTTTATCCAAGCAATTGTAGATTTTCCAACACCATCAAAGTTCAAAGCACCTATTGTGACTCCTAAATATGATGGAAAAACTGATCATGTCCTTCATATAGAATAATACCAAGCTACTGCCAATATCTATGTCGTGCCAGATGAGATGAGATGCAGGGCATTTTCAGGAACTCTCACTGGATCTGCTCAAATATGGTACAACAATCTTCCTCGAGTAAAGATTGCAACTTTCTTTCAACTGGCCGAGCTCTTTATTGGAAACTTCTGCTTTGGAGCAAAACCAGTTAAACGAGTAGCACACTTGTTAAGTGTTAGACAAAAAGAAGGTGAGAGTACCAGGGATTATATTACTCGTTTCAATAACGAGAAGCTCGAAGTTATTGATTACGAAGAAAAAACAGCAATTACTGCTCTGATGAGTGGATTGTTGCCAAATAAATTGTACTACACTCTAGCCAAAGATCCACCCACAACCATGGCAGAGATAATGGAAAAGGTAGCCAAAATTATGAACGCCGAGGAAGCTATGGCTACGAAGAAGAATATGGACCCCAAAGAGACCAATATTGAGGTTGATAAGGCTGAGAAGAAAGAGCAGAAGAATAATGGTGGTAACAAGCAGTTAAAAGCAAAGCAAGCATTAGAATAGTTGAAGAAATTTGGAAACTATACTCCTTTGAAGGTAGATATAAACCACGTTCTGGAAGAGATCAAGAACAACGAGGAGTTAAACTAGCCTGAAAAAATAAAGACAGATCCTAACAAGAGGGATAAATCCAAATATTACGAGTTCCATAAGGATCATGGTCATACGACCAAAAACTGTATAGCTCTTCAGAATGAAATTGAAGCATTCATCAGACGAGGAAAGCTAGCCAAGTATGTTGATCGCAGAAATGAAGGAAAGAACAACGATCGAGCGAGATAGAGATCTAGATCTCCACGACGAATAAAAGATGACAAGAAAAGAGATCATGGAGATGATCCTGAAGATGACCCCGATCTCCCCAAAAGACCAAGACAGCCAGAACGTGAGGTATTTTCAATTCATTTTGGATTATTTGATTGTAATGTTATTACAGGTGGAGATGCAAGAGGTGGAGACCTTACTGCAGAAAGGAAAGCTTACCTCAATGAGGCTCAAGCTTGTTCGTATATTCAACGGATAAATTTAGCTGAGGATGATCGCCCGAGGAAGGTGAACAAAGATAAACTGTTCATCGATTTCTCTAAGAATGACCTCGCAGGTGTGCTATATCCTCATAATGACCCATTAGTGATCAAAATGAGAATGAAGGAAGTGATGATCTCAAGAGTACCGGTGGATAATGGTAGCTCGGCAGATATCATGTTCTACTCATGCTTTGACAGCTTAAATTTAAAGTTGTCTCAGTTAGAGCCTTATCACAGGCCCCTCCTAGGTTTTACTGGCGAGAAAGTTTTTCCACTTGGGATGATCAAGTTGGATATGTTCATCGGTACATGGCCTACTTGTCGAACAGAAAGAGTGAGCTTTTTCATGATGGATAAAAATGTCCAATCAGCTTACAATATCATCATGAGAAGGGTAGGTTTGAAAAAGTTCGAGGCAGTACCATCTACAGTACATCAATGTTTAAAATTCCCAACTAACTTTAGAGTAGGAGTGGTGAAGGGCGACCAAAAAGTAGCTCAGGAATGTTACTATTCATTTACCGAGCAAGAAGAGCATGAAGAATCCAGAAAGAAGACTACTACTTATTAGGTTGATGAGATAGAAGACGCAGAGATTGAGACTTTAGACCCAAGAGATGAGTCTCAACTCGTTAAGGGTCAGGTCATAGAGGCTACTGAAAATATTGTTCTGGACGACGAGCATCCGGAACGAACAACTCAAATTGGTGCTTCACTAGATGTGTCAATAAAACAAGGCTGATAGCGTTTCTAAAAAGCAGAAAACAAACTTTTGCCTCGAGCCACGAAGACATGCCAGGGATAGACCCAAATTTCCTATGTCACGAGCTTAATGTGAATAAGGATATCAAGCCAGTAAAACAAAGAAGAAGAGTGTTCAGCACCGAAAAGAACCAAGCTATACAAGAAGAAGTCGAGAAGCTCCAGAAAGCTTGCTTTATTGAAGATGTCAAATATCCAGACTGGTTCGCTAACGTGGTGATGGTGAAGAAGAAAAATAACAAATGGAGGATGTGTGTAGACTTCACCGATCTCAATAAGGCATGCCCAAAGGATCATTTTCCTCTGCCCCGAATCGATCAACTGGTGGATGCTACCTCAGGACACGAATTGCTGAGTTTTATGAATGCTTACTCTGGTTACAATCATATTAAGATGAAGCCTGAGGACAGGGAGAGTACCTCTTCTATTACCCCTAAGGGAACTTATTGTTATAATATTATGCCTTTTGGATTGAAAAATACAGGTGCAACATATCAGCGACTGATGAATAAGGTGTTTACAGAGCAAATCAGTTACAACATGGAAGTTTATGTTGACGATATGCTGATGAAGAGCAAGAAAGTTACTGATCATCTAATTGACTTAGGCCAGACCTTTGATCAACTAGATAAATATCAAATGAAGTTGAACCCTACCAAATGAATATTCGGAGTACGAGAAGGCATGTTCCTCGGGTATATTGTCAATTAACGAGGAAATGAGGCAAATCTTGACAAGATCAAAGCTCTATTGGAGCTGCGATCTCCGACGACGAAGAAGGAAGTGCAGAGTCTTACAGGGCGAGTTGCAGCACTTAATAGATTTATATCAAGAGCAACTGACAGATGTCTACCATTCTTCAAAACACTCCGAAAGACTTTCGAGTGGAATGATGAATGCGAGAAGGCCTTTCATGAATTGAAGAAATACCTGAGAGAACCTTCATTGTTGTCCAGGCCAGTGATGGGAGAAAGGCTATACTTGTATCTGGCAGTCTCAGAAAATGCAGTAAGTTCGGCGTTGATAAGAGTAGAGGATGGAGTAAAAAAACCAATCAATTACACAAGCAAGGCTTTTCGAGGAGAAGAGATCAGATATCCAAGACTGGAAAAGTTGGTATTAGCGTTGATCGAAGCGAGTAGAAGAATGAGGCCATACTTCCAAGCTCATACCATAGTTGTGTATACCAATATGTCGTTGAGGCAAGATCTTCATAAACCAGAGAAATCAGGGAGATTGATGTACTGGGCAGTAGAACTTGGTGAATATGACATAGTTTATGACCCTAGATCGTCGCTTAAAGGGCAAGCAGTAGCAGATTTCATCACAGAATTCACTTATCTTGACACCTCTGAGGAGCAAAAGTTGAATACCGACCAATTTGTGGATGTTACAGGATCATCAAATTTAAACTCCGACCAACTTAAGTCGGTTAACGATCAAGAGGATATGGTCGATGAGCAGCAAGAAGTGCTAGGGGAGGATATAAATAAGCAATAAATATTCCACCGAGGAACTCTATCCAATAAAAAATTTGAGGATGAAGTACGTATATGGAATCTGTATGTGGATGGCTCATCTTGGAGTACAGGCTGTGGGGCAGGGATTATTTTAAACAGCCCAGATGAAATCGATGTGGAGTATGCTTTGCGCTTTCAATTAAAAGCCTCTAATAATGAGGCTGAATATGAAGCTATGATTACAAGTCTTAGTTTAACAAAAAAAATGGGGGTAGAGCAGGTCATTGTATTCAGTGACTCACAGTTGATCGTAAATCAAATGCTGGGAGTGTACGCAACAAAGGGAGAATTGATGATCAAGTATTATGCGAAAGTAATGGAGATTGTATTGAGCTTTAACGCAGTACAGTTAATTAGAACACCAAGATTGGAGAATACAAGAGTAGATGCTTTAGCTCGGTTAGCCTTAGCCACACGCACCGAGCTATGAAGAACAATCCCAATAGAAATTTTGTCTAGCAGGAGCATCGACGAAGATCTGATGATGAACTTCATTACCCTTGATTCAGGACCGTCATAGATGGATCCTATCAGGGTCTATATTGAGGAGGGGGTTTTACCAACTGATAAGCTCACAGCCAAGAAACTGAAGTTTAAAGCTGCTCGTTATGTATTGAATAATGGTATTCTATATAGACGAGGAATTATAGCAGGTCTGCAAAGATGTGTGCATCCCTCCGAGGTGAAAGATTTGATTGAAGAGGTCCATGAAGGGTCCTGTGGAGCTCATGTAGCAGGTCGGACGCTTTTGCAAAGAATAATGACCCAGGGATATTATTGGCCGATGATGAGGGCTGATTGTATAGCATATGCCAAAAATGTGACAAATGTCAACGCTTCTCCTCTATCCTAAGAACTCCCCAAGCATTGTTAACACCCATTACTTCCCCTTGGCCATTTGCCATGTGGGGAATTGACTTGGTTGGGCCACTTCCAACGACCAGGGGAAGATTTAAATATCTCGTGGTCGCGGTGGATTACTTTACTAAGTGGGTGGAAGCTGAGCCCCTTATTGATATGATATACGACAAGGTGTATCAATTTATATGGAAGAATATCATTTGTAGATATGGTCTTACTCATGCATTCATCACAGACCATGGAAATCAATTTGATAACGAGGAGTTCGCTGCAAATTGTCATCAGTCAAACATATTGAAAACCCACTCTGCACCAGGCCATCCACAGACCAATGGACAAACTGAGGTGACAAACCGAACGCTGCTGAATGGTTTGAAGAAAAGACTGGATGATGCGAAGGAAAATTGGATCAACGAGCTACATTCTGTGTTGTGGGCTTATCATACTACACTATGAGCAGCAACATGGGAATTTCCATACATGCTAGCATTTGGAAGTGAAGCTGTTATACCTGCCGAGCTGGGCCTCCCCACACACAGAGTGCTGAATTTCAATTCTCCTAACAGTGACTTGATGAGAAGATTAGACTTGGATATTCTCGAGGAAGTTAAAGAAGAAGCAGCAATCAGGAATGCTGCATACCAACAACGAACAGCTCTGTTCTATAACAAGAGAGTAAAGAAATGTGATTTAAAAGAAGGGGACTACGTGCTAAAGAAAGTAATTCAAAAGCACAATAAGCTAGAAGCTAACTGGCATGGACCCTACAGAGTAACAGAAGTTGTTCAGCCAGGAACCTACATGATTGAAACCTTAGAAGGAGAAGAATTTAAGAACGCATGGAATACAGAACATCTACGCAAGTATTATCAGTAGTTGGGATTCCTATGTAAATGAAGTTTTCTTCAGTATGAATAAAGTGTTGAAATTTTTATCCAATTCTCTCCTTTTGATGAAATTTTTTCGGAGTATTAGTGCTACACACTACGCATCAAGGTCAGAACAAAAATCCACCAACTACGGTTGGTCGGTAAAATAACCCCCCCAACTACGGTTGGTCGGTAAAATAAACACCCCCAACTACGGTTGGTCGGTAAAATAAACCCCCCAACTACGGTAGGTCGGTCCACCAACAACGATTGGTCAGTAAAATAAACCCCCCCAACTACAGTTGGTCGGTCCACCAACTACGATTGGTCGGTAAAATAAAACCCCCAACTACGGTTGGTCGGTCCACCAACTACGGTTGGTCAGTAAAATAAAACCCCCAACTACGGTTGGTCGGTCCACCAACTACGGTTGGTCGGTAAAATAAAATCCCCCAACTACGGTTGGTCGGTCCACCAACTACGGTTGGTCAGTAAAATAACCCCCCCCCAACTACGGTTGGTCGGTAAAATAAACCCCCCCAACTACGGTTGGTCGGTCCACCAACTACGGTTGGTCGGGAATAAAAATCCACCAACTCCGATTGGTAGAAAACAATTGTTTAAGCAATATCATGGGATGGAAGTCGTTTTGTGGCTTATAATTAAAAAGTGATAAGTCACTATAAGAAAAAAAATAAAACAGAATTTCTCTACTTGTGACATTTTAAATTACCACCAACTCTAAATTGGTCGGGAAACAAAATATCACCAACTCTGGTTGATCATCAAATAATTATCACAAACTCAGAATGGTCAACAATAAATTTTCACCATCTGAAGTTGGTCGGCAATTTAAAATAACATGGTCAATTTTTGTTTTCTTACAAGATATACATACACATTCATCAGAGAATAAAATAGATATTTTATAAAGTAATGACAAAAGACAAATGATGTGAGAAATGTATTTCATTACCAAAACTTTTCATTCAAATCGAAAAGGATTACATATGCTGTGGAAAGTAGAAATCATTACATAAAAATCCTATTCTATTGGCTTTTTCCCTTCTGCCTTTGAAACAGGATCTACTCCAGCAGGAGGATCATCTAAGGCGTAAGTAGAATTTATGAAGTTTAGATCTCTAAGCATCCTGACATTCATTACTGATGGCCGATCAAGTAAGTGCTTCGGGCGAGATATCTCAAAATTAGAATGAAGACTGTAGTCGCCAAGATACTTTGAGATCAGGCACTGAGGAATTTCCCGAGCAGGAATCCAACTCATGTCAAGCTTAAATGGAGGCACTAGAAAATCAAGCAATCTAGGATCATAATAGTCCCACATATAGTGACCCTGTTCCAATTGTAGCACACCCAGGGCATTCAGCCATCCTTGCTTATACCCCTCGTTGTTTGACTGCTGGATCCGATCATCAAGGTGGTAGAGGGCTTCATTGTATCCAGCCATCCAAAATTCCCTGGGCTGTTTGTGAAACTGGTAAGTTAGCCTCTTCAGTTGTTCATGGAGGTTCTTCACTAGAAGATCTTTATTCTCCAAGGTAGAGTTTTGTGTGGAGAGTTGCTCGCTAAGGTTCAGAATCTTCTTGGACATATTTGACAAAGCCTGACTCTTCGCCACCAACTGGAATGCTTGATTCTCCAAAGCTGCTTGAGTTCTTGCCTCTTCAATAGTAACCCGAGTAGCCCTTGATCGTCCTCGAGAAGCTCTTGCGCGTCTGCGAGTAGAAGTAGTCCTTTTTAAGGTTTCCAATTTATCTCTTAAATTGGCATTTTTAACCTCCAGAAACGAGAAACCTTCATCATTAATAGGGACAATGGCTCCCGAGGAAGACGCTGCCGATTTTAATTGGGATATCTCTTCTTGCAAAACATTATTTTCCAGCTCCAGCAACTTCACGATTTGCCTATGCTCCTCGACCTCAACCCTTAAAATTTTCTCTTTCTTCTCGTAAGCAGCAATGAACTTATCATATCCTTTGTCAGCATTTAGTTGCTGATATTTTTTCTCGTACCCCTGATGCAAAAGGGAAGAAGATTCCTTGTATTGTTGTTAAAGTTCCTTGATGATACCCCGGAGATCTTCAATTATCTCATAATATGCCACATTATTGGCAACTGCACGGTCGATCAAGCACTTCAAATATTGATAGGCTTCGACTGCTTGTTTCGAAGTGTCTGGACCAAGGATGTCGATGATTTGGGCTTCATTCAAGTCAACATGGCCAGCCTTGAAGTAGTCATTGCATTTTTTTCATCAGTTCAGTATCGTGGGCTGATAAGAGATCCATTCTAGCCATAAACTAGTAAAGAAAAGAGATAGAAAGAATTAATAAGAATGCAGACAGAGCAAGAAGAAGAAGAAGTTAAGATAGACAACCAAAAGCTTGAATTTTCATTTCATCATAAACGAAAATACAAAAGTTGAGGCTACATCTAATAAAATAACAAAATAAACACCCAACTACTCTACACCTTCTCTTTATTTCCTATAACTTCCTCAGGAGGTTTCGAGGAAGAGGCTGGTTGCTCGGTGGGCACGAGTAGCTGCTCGATAGGAGTAATAGTTGGTTGGGGCTTCTCAATGCGAAGTTCAACAGTAGGGACCTAATCTCCAACTATCATTGAAGACCCTTCTGAAGCAGCTTTGTCTTCTTCTTCTTCTTCTCCAGGAGAGGGAGGAGGACCATGAACATGTCGCTGGAATAAGTCTGAAGTCTCAGCGACCTTTAGCTCCTGCAGAGCTGCAACCCATCCATCTCTGAAGTATTTAACACTAGAAAACTCCATCTGGGAAGACATGGCAGCTAAACCTTTGTTCCATCCCTTGTCCCAGCCAGTGCTAAAGGACTTTTTAACTGCAAGTTTTCTCTTGGTTTTCTCCATAGAAATCCTCTCAACCAGAAACTCCTCAGCAGCTTTCAATCTCCCTTCCGCCTCCATCTTTTGGCGATCAACTTCATGAAGTCTACCGATTTCCTCTTCAGCGGTTTTGAGCTTGTTCTCAAACTCCTCAGCATTTTTGAGTTTCTCTCCAATCTCTTTATTCTTCTTCTCAGACTCTTTTATATTCTTCTCCAAATCTTTGAAGGCCTCCACAGCTCGATCTCTTTCTTGCTCGACAGACTTAACCTGCTTCTCCCAAGTAATTTTATTCTCCTCATACTTTTGATGAGATTCCTTTAAAGACTGGGTCAATCCAGTAAAAGCCTTTTCTACTCCATTCGAGGAACTGAAAGCTCGGATGGCTTCATCTCTCTTCACAATGCTGTTGAAACACGTCACCAACTAGAAAGAGGAATAATTCTAAGTCAATGTACGAACATAATATTAAAGGTAGAAGGTTCAAATCAATAATACTTACAGAGGCAATGTGTTGAGAAGCCAAAGCAGTAACTCTCTCACAACTAAGAGTGTTTTCAATGTTTGGGACCTCTGGGATAGTCCAAGATTATAACAAACCCACAGCAAAGCTCGGAGTAATAAAGAATGGAACACTACCTTCAACATTTGAAGGTTGAAGGATAGTTTCAGTAGGTTTCTCTGACAAACTCTTTTTTAATCTCCTAGAAGGAGCAGGAACAGTTTCAACCAAAGACGATGTCTTTGCTGGAGATATAACGATAACCTCACTAGGAGGAGAGATAGCAACAACCTTACTTGGGGCCACTTGGGGATTCTCGGCAACTTTCTTAGCAGCAACTGGAGGGGGTGCATCAATCTTTCTTGTCCCTTCCTCTAGGACATCCTGCTTGTTTTTCTTGGCCTCTATATTGGCAGAGTCTGATTTGTCAAAAAAGGCAGGAGCTCGTCTTCTCTTCATTCTGGAACTGAGGGGAATATGTGATTCAGGGGAAGAACTCTCAGAAGCTGGTAATGGGTCGATGTCACCCACCACTGGGCGAGCAGTAAAGGAGGAAGTATAGATTTTGTACTGTAACAAATAAGAAGCTGATCTAATGTGTTCGTCAGCAACAGTTTGGTGCAAACTCCAGATAAGTTTCAAATGTCTCAAATTGACATCAGTTTCTTTGGGGGATTTTCTTTTGCTATCAACTGCAAATAAACAAAAAATTAAAATGTCAATGGCGCATTTTATCAAACACAAAGAAAACATAATTTCAAAAATAAAATAAAAACAACTTATCCCATTGCCATAAGGGGGACACTTAGGACCCTGATATACATCATCTCCACTTAGGACCCTGATATACATCATCTCCATTTAATGGAGCATGCTGCTAATTTTTCATAACAACTCCATGCTCGAAGTAATCCCTGTTGGCATCTGGGAGATTGACAACTAAAGACCTATTTAAAAACCTAGTTTTTAAATAAAAAATACTATCGCTGACAACCCATCTATAACAAAACATAATTTCTGAAATTACTAAATGGGTTCCATGAATTTGATTTAACCTATGAACTCCATTAATTATTCTCCAAGTGTTTGGCGCTATTTTTGCAGGAACCACATCGAAAAACTGACAGAACTCCAAACATAAAGGATTTGGAGGAAAAGAAAAGCCGCATTCGGCCACAAAGAGACTGGGGAACCAATGTCCCTCAGCCAGACGAAAATAGTCAGAAGGTTCAGAAAGTTCTTCCAAAGTAACCCATGAAGGAATAGAAAAATCAGAGAAAAACTTATCAAGCAACTCAACAAGGTAAACCATGATGAACAGAGAAAATAAAAAAGAAGGAAGAAGATCTTACAGGAAAAGGGTGGATCAGTTGGCAACGAACAATGGAAGAAATGAACGCACAAGATAAAGAGGAAGTAAAGAAGTTCTAAGATGCAGATTTGAAAAAGTAAAAGATGATTGAATATTCTAAAGTGTTTAAATACTTTACCTCGGGAATAGAGAAAAACAATGATTACTAGGATGGACGATTACGTATCTGGTGGCTAAAAAGAAGAAAAGGGCACAAAAAACGAAGAGGTTATGGAAATTCAAAATATTTATAAAGACTAATACTATGCATTTATAAAGGAGTTGTATACAACGAATACTTTCCTAGAAACCATACAAATCGAAAATCTAAGCAGCAGAATGTTCCATACTTTTCTTCAATATCAAACTACGAAACATTGGGGGCTTCTGTTGATACCAAATTTATTCTAATGACTTGGACCAATTATGTGGAGACACGTGTCAATCTACATGGCACTCACAAACATTTTTTGAACAACACCTTGACTCCGAGGAACTCAACCTCCCCGACCAACTCAGGCGCTTCGAGCAACAAGTGTTCTCCGAGGAACTCTATTGTACCGAGCAACTCATGTATACCAAGCTACTTAGGCGGTTCGAGCAGCTTAGGCGGTCTGAGATGCATCTCGTACAGAGCATTCATATCCGGATAATCAAAGGGATGACTGCGCATTAAATGCTCATTATTATCACACAGACGCACACGCCTATTGGATAGCTATGTATTATTCTTTCATTTGTACCGCCTCAAGACTATAAATACATTGTAACCTCCGTATTAGCGGGGGACTCGGAATTTCTTGGTAAACCCATTATCAAGAATTCTACAAACAGTCAGCAATAACACAAACAGTGGACGTAGGCCATTCTTTCAAGGCTGAACCACTTTAAAAATCTTTTGACTTGTTTATTTTTATCTGTGATTAAAGAATTAGGTCAAATCTAGTTTTTTACGTCAACATAGGCCATTCTTGTTAGTTAATGGGATTTGACAAGTAATTAACCTTAAATTCATATGATATGATTTAGTTAATGGACTTAGAATACTTAAAGTATGAATTGAGATCATCAACATGTTAATTATATGATGAAATTGACAAGGAACTCATATATGTTCTAATTAATGCGATATTACCCTACTTGGAAATTCGTGAAATATGAGCCTTTAAACTTTTCTTATGAATTGGTGGCATTTATAATTAGTAGTTGATTTGATTAATGATTAATATGTTGACTTGGAAATTGGATAAAGTTGTTTAGTTCCTAATTTTACATCATGTCAGGCGGAATTATTTAATTAATTAATTAATTAATATTGGGTAATTTGCCATTTTTCCCATGAACATGCTAAAGTAGGATTTACCTTATAGCTTATGAGATGTAAAACATTATTAGTTATTGAGAGTTGTTATGAAAGGAATATATTCTTAAAAATAGGTAATGAATCATTTGTAGGAAGATTAGATAAAGTAGTTTGTTATATTTAGGACTTGAATTGGTAATAATTGTCAAGTAGTGTAAGGTAATTATAGTGTGATTGCAGCTTGGGTAATGAGATAATTATAAACCTTATAACGAGTTGATATTAGTGAACCATTAAAGATTATTATCAAAATAGAATAAGTAAATGAGAATATTATATTTGTGAGGGTTGAGAAAGAAAGCCTTATGTACGCTTTACATGTAGTGGCAGACCTGATCATCTTATGCGGATTTAAATGGGTGTGTAATGTATTTTATGTGTTTTTCCCTATGTGATGGTGGTCATGTGCTGATGATAATGGGATTGGATATAGGGGGCTTTAACGGTCTAGTCCTTGGACTAACAATTTTGGACAAAAAAACCAGACCCAACAAATTTTAAACGATTAGGTCCAACATATAAATACCCCGAAATTGAAAACAAATACGCACTATTCAGAAATCAAAGTGCCAAAAACACGGTATTCTCTCTTGAATCAAAACCTTAATCATACCATCTCTTCGATCAAAATCCCAAAACGAATCTATTTCCCAATCAAATTTTTGTCAACAAACAACATATAAATACTCTTGATCGAAGCTCTAAAAACTCTGTTCGATCAAAACCCTAATTCTCTTCGATCAAAACCCTAGCTCTCTTCGATCAAACCCTAATCGTTGAAGTTCTACATTTTACATTCTAAATCAAATTCTTCCAAACAGCACTAACAAGCATGTATACATTCTCTTATCACCTTTTTGTCCTTATGTATTTTGTGTTCTCATATGTATAAACTTGTAGACACATGGACTGATGAAATCACATTCTTCTTTTTCATGTTATGTATTTCATCATATATTTGTTTCCCTCATTTTAATTGCAAAACACACTTTTTGCATGTTAGATATATGTATTTCATCATCGTACTTTTCCTCCTGTATACATCATTTATCGAGGATTTATCAAGAACTAGAAATATATACATGATTGGAATATGTACATGTACAAGCCCTATGTTGCGTATACTATGTGTATTTTGAGTGTACTATCAAAAAGTACATGCAAAATACACAGAGTACACGCACATTGAAATTGAATTTCTCAATTCATTATGCGTGTACTTTTATGTTTTAAATGTGTACTCTATAGAGTATGTACATATACAAGCCCTGTGTTGCGTGTACTATGTGTATTTTGCCTATACTTTTAAAAAGTACACGCACATTGAAATTGAATTTCTCAATTCATTATGCGTGTACTCTACAAAATATTTATTTCAAATCCATATTTGATCAATCCTATGTTATTTTGGTCCGCGCCAGCGGCATTTGAATGATATTCCATGAGTTTTTAAGAAGTATTATTATTTTGTTAATATTTAGGAGTGTTTTTTTTTTCCAATAGCCAACTGCATTTGAATTATATGTTATTAGCTAATAAGCAGTTTTATTGCGTGTACTTTTTCATTTTTTGCGTGTATTTTGTTGAAAGTACACGCAAAAAATTCAGAAAGTACACGCACATTGAAATTCAATTTGTTCAATCCAATATCCATGTACTAATGTGTATTATGAGTGTACTATTTTGTATTGTTGTGTTATTGTTTAGTAATCATACGATCAAGCATGTTCAACTACAAAACTGTTGCTTGCACGTTCGAAGATCTTAACAATACAAAACCTTTCACATTGACAGTGAATAGTACTAATGATGAGGAAATTCATTTTCTCCTTCGCATCAATGATAGAGCTAAAAGGTTACTTGGTTTCCACTACTACTATGAAGACATTTACTGCACTTTTGATATCCAACATCTTCAAGCAACTGAATTGAAAGCGCAGGATCTAGCTAAACGAATTGAGCAGTATTGCTTAAGGGGTTTTGATAATGTTGGAGCCTTTAGCATTCAGCTATTGTATCACTTCGTTACTAAATATGTTAGGAGTAGAGAATCTTGGTTTTTGACTTGTCGAACAACCTCTGTTAGGTATTACCATGAAACTGACGATATATATTATCGCCTTTAGCGTGTATTTTGATGAGACTTGTATAAATTGTTTGTGAGAATATGCATGTACTTTTTGTTAAATACGCTTGTATTTTATTGTTTTAGTCTATGTTTTATTCTAATTCGCATGTATTTTATTTTTTGTACATATCATTATAGGTTAGTAATTTAAATTTTGTTTATAGATCAATATAATGGGGATGAAGATGAAACCAAGAAGAGGAAATTAACAAAAAAATAGCAATTCTGATGATAGTTCTTCATCCAGTTCCAGTTCCAGTTCTAGTGTGGCATTGAAAGCTAAACGTCCTGCAAAGAAGAATGACCAATATCGATAAAATATTGTTAGCTTTCTCTATGATTTGCATCAGATTAAAGATAAAATAAACAATAGCCATATTGAACTTCTTAAGAAGACTCCATTTTGGGAGCTTTTCAATGCCTACTACAGTGAGAAAGTAGTAGAAGTGGACCACAAGAAGACGGATAAAAATATTTTATCAATTATCAAGCTGTACAATACGAAAACCAAAAGTTTCCGTATGAAGAGTAGGATTCCAATAATGTCAATAGATATAAGTAAAATATTTGGCATACCCCTGGTTGAGGGTTTAAAATCAATAGAACTGAAAAAGGGACCGAATACTGCTAAAAAATCTAGATTACAAGCACGATACTTCGCAAAAAGATTAGAAAAATCAGAAATATTGAATGGTTTGAAGAAATCAGTTGAATTGGAGACAACTGAAGGAATTGCTGATTTTATTAAAATTGTGTGTCTCCACTTCTTGAACACGTTGTTTTTCTCCAACTCAAACTTCACCCTTGGAGAATTTTTGTTGAAATACATCGACGATATTGAGGAAATGAATAAGTATGATTGGGCCTCTGCTGTGCATAAGTTTCTCATACAGTCACTTGACAAATCAGCAAGTTCAAAACCTAGCACAGTTACTAGATATGTCATTTTCCTACTGGTGAGAAAAAAAATATCATGTACTATCAAAATTTACATACCAATACTCACGTGTATTTTGAAAATACACATGACATATCACGTGTATTTTGAAAATACACGCATATTTTAACGTGTATTTTGAAAATGCACGTGATATTTTCACGTGTATTTTGAAAATACACTTGATATTCCTGATATTTCAAAATTTAGATACCAATACTTACCTGTACTTTGAAAATATTACGTGTACTTTCAAAATACATGTGATATTTTCTCTTGTTCTTTCAAAATACACTTGATATTTCACGTGTATTTTGAAAATACATGTCTTATATCACGTGCATTTTCAAAATACACGTCTTAATTACGTGTATTTTTTAAAATACACTTGATATTCCTGATATTTCAAAATTTAGATACCAATACTTACCTGTACTTTGAAAATATTACGTGTATTTTTAAAATACATGTGATATTTTCTCTTGTTCTTTCAAAATACACTTGATATATCACGTGTATTTTGAAAATACACGTCTTATATCATGTGTATTTTCAAAATACACGTCTTAATCACGTGTATTTTGAAAATACACTTGATATTCCTGATATTTCAAAATTTAGATACCAATACTTACCTGTACTTTGAAAATATTACGTGTATTTTCAATATACAATTGTAAAATTTATAAAGTACACGTTTAATTTTGCATGTATTTTGAACAAATCTCTTGTACTTTCCATTATGAATCCCTAGGTAATACAAGTATTAAATTCATTTTGTTTTTTGTATGATCACAGTATTGGGCATGTGAGAAATTTGAAATTATTTCTCCTGTTGAAGAATATAAAGAAAATACTCCAAAATTCCCGAAGTGGAAGTTGTCGTCTTTGAAACAATGGTTTGTGAAGAATGACATCGCAACAGCAACTTTGAAGCAGGCTACAAATAAACCAGCTTGTAAGGACTTTCCTGTACAAAAGGAATCTTAGTTTGAAGGGCCAAGTTACTTTTTGAACATATCTACAAATAGTCCTATACATGCTCATTCATCATCAAAAAAAGTTGTTGAAGATATTAATGACAGTGATTTTTCACATGGTTGGAATATTCCCCTTAAAAACATTATGACTCCAAAGAAAAAGAAGGGAAAAGATCAACCAAATGTTAATTTGGAGGAACAAATTTCTGTTTTGAAAAGGGAATTGTTGGAAAAAAAAATAACCAACTATCTAAAGCAGCTGAAGACATTAATGGTGCACTTGAGAAGGTGACCTCTTTGGAGGTGGAGAGTGCCATTTTGAATGTACAGTTGCAGGTAGATCGTGATTCACTTTTTGAAGCCCGTAAGGAAATGAAGAAGTTAAAGGTGGAGAATTTCAACCTTTTAGAGGAAAAAGAGTTAATATATAAGTTTGAGGTAGAAAATGCCCAACTAGTTGAGTTAAAAAATTCTTTAAAAGAAAATATTGATCAAGTCACAATGAGTGACTCAGATAGAATTAAAGAATTGGATGAATCATTGAAAAACAGGCAAAATCAACACGAATTTTGGAACAAAAGAATGGATATCTGCCTCTGAGTAATGAAGATCTCAAAAAAAAGTATGATGATACATTGCAACAATGGAAAGATGATGACATAGAAAAGATAACATTGAGGCAGAATCTTGAGGAGTCAGAATTGAAAAGAACTCAACAGGTACTTTTGAATGCAGAGTACACGCAGTTTTCCTAAAGTACACGCAATTTTCCTGAAGTACACATTTAAAGTATACGCAGATTTCCCAAAGTACACGCAGTTTTATTTCATAGTATTTTTAATGCAGTTTTATTTGATATTGGAAATAATGCAGAGTACATGCATTATTTTATTAAAAATAATGCAGTTTTATTCAAGTATTGCTTATAATGTAACATTTTTTTGTATAATAGGAAAACAATAATAAAATCCTTAATGACAAAATTTCGGAGTTCAAGAAAATTCTTGAAGAATCAGAATTGAAAAAAACTGACCAGGTATCTATAAAATACAATAGATATATAGTACACACTTTACTTTCTAAATTTTATGATAAATTTTATGTATATTATAAATTTTATAAAGTACACGTATTTTATAATACACGCGTGTATATTATAAAATATAGGCATGTATTAAAATACATGCGTGTACTTTAGAAAGTACATGTAAGAGAAAATGAATCATTGTTTCAAAAAATGCTTACAATCCGACATTCCTTATTAAATATATCATGAAAACATTAATAAACAACTCATGGACGAAATTTCGAGTTTGAAGATTAAACTAGCCTCAAAGAAAGTTTAGGGCACCTCCAAAATATCCAAAACAAAAGGACCTCTTACTAGAGGGCAGAAGAAAAGAAAAGCTGACAGCGAAATCGAAAAGCATGAACCAATTAAGAAACAAAAAGAGTCAAAGCTGAGAAAAGGTCGTCTAACAATAGCTGAACAAATGAAGGAAACTCACTTCAAGCTTGAAGCAATCGAAGTATACAAATATCTCGATTAAGCTTCGAAGAAAAATATTGAAGAGTTTATTCAAAAGGCTGAGCCAGGGTAAAGTTATTGTTTTATGATTTATCACTTCGCTAATTTATATTTTTTTTGTGTAAAAAAATTAGGTTATTATTATTATACAATTCTTATTGATTATATAAAATGCAGGGAATTTATTTTCTAAGGGCTGGTTTCGTATGTCCCATGGGAAGATTTAGTTGAAGTCCTCAACAATCAAGAAATTTCAAGCCAAGTATGTAGTCCAAATATTAGACATCCATTAATTTTCAACATTATTATTTTCTCACCATTTTATATTGTGTGAAACAGATAAGACTTGCCTTTAGTGAAGTATTGAGGTTAAAATTGTCAGAGGAAGGGCTCTCCTACTCACACACTTTTTCTGATTATTGTTGGGTAAGTACTATTAAATCGAAAGTTTTGAGAAATAAATTTCTATTTTTTTTATTAACACAATGTCTATAATTTTTATTCAGATAGAAGCTTGTAGCACAAATGAAGTCAATAAGAAGGGGGAGTTATACAGAGATTTATTTGAATACTTAGGCACTTGTAATAATTTGTTAATTGTACTAAGACATAGTGTAGGACATTTAACATTACTTGTGATATACAAAAAAGAAAATAAAGTGGTCCACATGGATTCCCTTCGACCAAACGACAAGGAAAAAAACACAATATTCTTCAATGATGCAAAAAAATTGGTTAGTCCCTAAACTTAATTAGTAATGTTACTTGTACTTATTTATACACGTGTATTTTAAAATACAATGCGTGTACTTTGTATTAGTTGCACATAATTATCCAGATTATAAAAGTACACGCATCATATTTTAAAATACACGTGAAATGAACCAATAGAAGTTACGTGTACTTTAATATTATGCGTGTACTTTTAACTCTTTAGACAAAATACACGCATCATATTTTAAAGTACACGTGAATGATAAAAATAAAATTTGCATGTACTTTAATATTATGAGTGTACTTTTAACTCATTAGGCTAAGTACACGCATCATATTTTAAAATACACGTGATATGAAAAAATAAAATATGCGTGTACTTTAATATTATGCGTGTACTTTTAACTCATTAGGCAAAGTACACGCATCATATTTTAAAATACACGTGATATGAAAAAATAAAATATGCGTGTACTTTAATATTATGCATGTACTTTTCACTCTTTAATCTTTATATACTCTTTCATTTGTATACAATAAATATTTGTCTTCTTAACAATTTTTTGTCTTCCAAAAAACACTGTGCCTATTGAAGACTGAAGTAGAAATAATGAAAAACAACGGTTTCAAATTCAGAGGAAGTTTGATGAAGGTACACCAAATGAGTTTACATTGCATGATGATCCATTGACAGAGCAAGAAAAAAGGACAGTAGATTTCTTGCTGGAAAGTGATCTCAAATTTGACCTAATAAGAGATCATCAATGCCCTAAACAATATAATGGGTAAGAAAAACTTCATTTCTAAAAATTACTAATTTGCATCTTTTCAAAAAATTTCATCACATTATACTAATTTGTATATTTGTTTTATTTTAATTTCAGGGTTGACAGTGGGGTGTTCTGCATGTACTACATTGAACAAATAAGCAGAAATAAGGAAATGCAAAAATTGTTTCAAGACCCTGACATGCTAAAACAAAGAGCATATGTACTCGGGGAAATTCTTCTATCAAAATATTTCTTCCCCCGAAAGGAGAAATAACTTCTATAAATTGTGATTCAAATTCAAAACATATTTGTAATTTGTTTTGTGTTATATTGGTTATTGTTTACAATATTTATTACACCAAAATGGTTTTTTTCCGCTAGCGCGGACCACAATCCACCTAAGGTTTAGACAAACAATGCATCTGATTGTCATGAAACAATGTACAAGCAGTTTTCACAAAAAATACAAGTGATAATTACTAAGTACACCAATGAATTCTTCAAAGTACATGCATTTTTACTAAAGTACACGCACTGGTTAATATAATAATTTTTTATTATTTTAATTGAAAGCTACTTTGAAGAATTCATTAACGACACAATAACCAAAATCAATTTATTAAGCTCAACTACTCATTTCCCAACTACTTCTGGTCAAGAAATAAATAGCTTTAACTTTTCCTATAAAAGATTAATATTTGTTCCTTTCTTAACCATTACATCTAGGGTAAAGATAACATAATGGCTATTCTAGCAGAAAACTTGCGAGAAACTCTTGAGAGAGATGAAAGAAATAAAAAAAAAATAAGGCAAATTGAGGAAAATATTTCCTCATATGAAACTGCCTTTGAGCAGTTTCAAACATATGTGAGGGAAGGATATTCTGGACTTCCACCCAATCCCATAGATTTATTTGATGTCGATGAGGACCCTCCTCAAACACATGAAGACCTCAAGACTTTCTATACATAAGAAGTTCCCATGAAAATCGCAAAGCTGAAGGAGAAGAAGGCTCTCCATGAAGGCCTTGTAGCTGTCATAGAAGAAGAAATTCGACACTGGTCGAATTTAATTGACTCTCTTCCTGACACCATGGATGCCTTTGACAAACACCCCTAATAGAAGCCTTCTTTAGTTTTTTCATCTTTCTTTATTTGAAAAAAATGTACTTTATTTTTTTATTTTTAATAAAAATTTTATTTCTTTCATGAATGTGTTCTCAGTTATGTCATACACCAAATATAGTAAAGTACACGTGAACGCTTATAAAAATGATCACATGTATTGTAAAAAATTTAAACATTAATATCATTTCATGTAAAAAAATTATATAAATATGTGTACTCTATATATTACACGTGTACTTTATAAAGTACACGCATAGTCTATAAAGTACACGCCTATTGAAATACTTGTATAATAATGCGTGTACTCAAGATATTGTCCCAAAACATTATCTAAATGCGTGTACTCTATATATTACACATGTACTTTATAAAGTACACGCATAGTCTATTAAGTACACGTCAATTAAAATACTTGTATAATAATGCCGCTGGTGCGGACCATAATACCCATAGGAGTTTAAGAATATGAGTGACCTAAATGTCTTTTATAAAGTACAAGCACATTGTAATGTCCAAAACTATTTTCCAAATAGTACATGCATTTATATACGTCTACTTGATAAAATTACATGTAGAATACATAAAGTACACGTATATTGAATTAGATTTTTGTCATAACAATATGCGTGTACTTTTCTAAAACATGCATGTACACTTATATTTAAATGCATGTACTTTAATTATCAATTCTTGTATTTCATAAAGTACACGCACGTTTCATCAACTACACACATATTATATTTATATTATGCGTGTACTTTATGCATGTACATTAATAAAGTACACGCATGCTTTTTTAAAGTACACGCATATTGAAGTGACCAAATCCATTTTTAAATACGTGTACTTTATTAATATACGTGTACTTAATAAAGTACACGCATATTTCATCAAGGACACGCATTGATAAAATTTCTTTAGACATCAAAATGCGCGTGTACTGTACATAACATGCGTATACAAAGGTAAAGTACACGTGAACACAAGGAAAAATGATTATTTGTGTTTTATGAAAAATATGTGTACAGCAACACAAAAAACAAACTAAAGAATGAGACTTAAAAATAAATTACATTCATTTATGAGAAACAAATGGTTTATTAATTAATTTATTCAATCAAATGGTTAAAATGAATGAATTCAACAATTTTAAAAATAGCCAAATGGGTTCCTTACAAGTAGACCTGTAATGACCCGTTTTACTACACCTCGAGCAAGTAACTTCCCTTACTGTGATCTCACCAAAAGACTTTATTCTCTTATTTCTTGGCCTGCCTGTCGGTCTCTTAGTCATTGGTGGAAGGACAGATGGATTTGCAGGAATAGGAATATATAAGGAAATCAAATCAGGAAGAGGAACAATAGGTATCGAGTATGATTTTCTGTAGAAAGATACCTTATATTACTCCTCAATATAATCTTAAATAGTGGTCCCTTTCCTCCGCACAACACAAACAGCATGAGAACATGGAAAACATCTAATCTGCCAACTCTTACAAGAACAATTCCTTTCTCCTAAGTCAACGGTTGCTCGCACTTTTGAATGAACTTCAAATACATTTTAACTTGAGCGACTAATAGTCCAATATCGACTTTTATTCCATTTTTTATTCAGTAACGTTTGAAAAAAAGGACATAGCTCATTTGTCCAAGTGTCAAACTTAACAAGTTTGTTTGCATTGAAATTCATAATCTTCACTCTCAATTTATCAAGCATATTCATTACTGGTAAATGCCTTTCCTCCAATATCCATGAATTGACTGATTCCGCAACACTAGATGCCATGTCACCATACCGTTTACCAGGGAAATATGCACAGGACCAATTCTCGGGAGGCAAACTATCAATGAAATCGGCAATAGTAGCCCCTCCTTCCTTCTTCAATTCTTCAATATTCTTGTGAAATACATCTACTGAGACAGCATATGCACAAGACAAAAAATCTTTAACATTTTTCTTTCGAAATCCAGCACAACTCCCACGAATTTTCTTTTTTATATTCCCTTATAAATGATGTATACAATAGGAATGTGCAGACAACGGGAATACCCTTGAAACAGCTTCAAGTAATCCATTGTTTCGATCAGATATAAATATTATGTTTTGATATTGCTCAACTACTGCACTATGCAAATTGACAAGAAACCACATTCAGTTATCTTCGGTTTCGGAATCAACATCAGCATATGCAACAGAAAAAAGTCCTGAAATATAAAAATATATCAAAATTAAAATAAATAACATATCCATGTACAACACTTTGTATATTGATGCTGCTGGCGCAGACCCTAAAACACATGGGAAATATATTATGTGTTTAATTTAAATTGTTTCTAAATAACAAGACAAAACATAAAAATGTACCGTACACATGATAAAGATAAAAAGACATGCAGGTTTACTTTCCAATCTTTTGCTTGGCTTTATTATTAACAAGACTAACATCAACATACACGCATAAAAATGTAAAGTACAGGTGAACTAAACAAAAATATTCAAAGGTACTTTACATTTTTAACATGTACTTTGCTTTATTATTTCTAAATAACAACACCTATCATCAAAGTACACACATAAAAATGAAAAGTACACGTGAAATTAAGAAAACATTCACGTGTACTTGACATGTAAAATGTGTGTACTTTAGTTTGTATTCAACATACCATCATCATTAAAGTACACACATAAAAATGAAAAGTACACGTGAAATTAACAAAAACATTCACGTGTACTTGACATGTAAAATGCGTGTACTTTACTTAGTATTACACATAAAATCATCATCATCAAAGTACACGCATAAAAATGAAAAGTACACGTGAAATTAACAAAAACATTCACGTGTACTTCATATGTAAAATGCGTGTACTACTTAGTATTACACATAAAATCATCATCATAAAAGTACACGCATAAAAATGAAAAGTACACATAAAATAAACAAAAACATTCACGTGTACTTGACATGTAAAATGCGTGTACTTTACTTAGTATTACACATAAAATCATCATCATCAAAGTACACGCATAAAAATGAAAAGTACACGTGAAATTAACAAAAACATTCACGTGTGCTTGATATGTAAAATGCGTGTACTTTACTTAGTATTACACATAATAAGACATATCATGAAAATACACGCAGAAAAATAAAAAGTATACGTGAACTAAAACAAAGACCTTCAAAGGTATTTTATATTTTTATGCTTGTATTTTGATGATATGGAATGGAACAAACGAAATTTCAATGCAATACACAAAATAAAATATTTACAATTAATTTACCATTGTTCCCATTCCTTGCAGTAGCTGATAGTATTGTTCCACGGTAACGGCTCTTCAAAAAGGCACCATCAAGAAATAAAACAGGTCTATAGTATTGAAATCCATAAATACATCCTCTAAACATTACAAATATTCTCTTGAATTTTTTACTCTCATGTTCCACGTCAAGGATGCAATGCGACCCAGGATTATACTGCAATAGAAGGTCACGATAATAATTCATTAAAGCATAAGAAACCTTTTCATCACCATGTATATCAATAACAGCCATCTCTTTCGCACACCATGCATGTTGATAAGCTATATCAAGACTATAATTCTTCTTCATATCTCTAACTACATCAGTTGGTCTCAATAGCGGGTTATCTCTAAGATCATCAGCTACCAATGTTGAAACCAACTTGGAGGCTATCATTTTGGCTGACGGACTACGAAAGACACCTCTACATGTATGCTCATTATTCATTGCACGTATGAAAAAGTATCCATTTATTGTAGATAATGAAGCATGAATTCTCCACATGAAATTCTCAGTAGTCTTTTTAGAGCATTCAGCTGTCACTCGAGTTTTATCATTCTTCAAATGCACATACTTGAACCCAACCTCAACGGCATACTTTCGCAATTTATCCCGAAATTCCATTACACCTCCTTCAAAACACTGTTTCTCGTGACTTATATAAGTCTTCCAATCATTCAAAAGATATACTTTCGACTTACTTAGCTCCACACCTCCAAGATAAAAGTCATTTTCAATGCAACTATTAAAATCATTTTTAGTGCCTGATGATAAAGACTCTAACCTCTGTGTATTTGTATCACCACTGTCAACCCTCTAAAAACTTGTATTACTACAGTCAACCCCTTCAAAAATTCGATTAGAGCATTCAACCCGTTCATGACATGTATTACATGGAAATGGTAATGAATCAATGACATATATCCAAATGAAATTAGCTTTCACGATCAATTGGGACCGCAACATACAACAAACATCGTTGTCACAAACCAACATGAACCGACATTCATCACCAAATGAATACCTCAACGAAAAACTCCCACTTCTCAAATTAGTAAACCTAATACACAACTCATTGCATATGAAATCTAATGAGCTATATTCAAATATTTCAATACAAGCCATATTATCCAAATAACAACACCTTGCTATTACACTACTTACCATAATGTCCTGCAGTAAAACAGAGAAGAAAAAGATTTACTTCAAGGTCAACAATTCTAAAAATGTGTGCAATAATTTAATGCATGAAATATTAAAATATTTATTTATAATTAATATAAAATTACAGGCACTTTTTAAAAACTTATACATGAAGCAATAAAGCACACACATATTTTCAAAAAATCAATCACGTGTACTTTATAAACACTGCGTGTACTTTGGAAACTGATATCGAACTGGTTATTTCCGCTGGCGCGGACCTATATCAATAAGTGATTCAATACCAAATCAAAATCAAGGACTCTTAAAATTTGAATGAAACATCAATAATATTCATTCAGCACATTCAATTAACAATTACAAATATTGATAAATATAACTTATTTATGAAGAATCCAAACATAAACGCATAAAAAACACAAAATAAAAACATATACATATATAACATATAAAAAGCTATTCAATCACATGAATGAATATTACAATGATTCTCTTGAATCAAAACAAAGGACATATACTTATTGTAATCGATCGAAAATAGAAAAACCAAATGCTGATAAAGATAAACTTACAAATAATAGAGCCAAGTGATACACGTAGTTACGATTAAGAACACTGTAATCGATTATAGGACAGACGATCAAAGCATAAGATTGATGTTATTTTTTATTTCGAAGAATAGTCGTTAGTTGCAGAGAAAACTCCAATAGACGATTAGGTTTATGATTTTTTTAAATTGGGGGTATTTATATGTTGGACCTAATCGTTTAAAATTTGGTTCACCGGTTTTTTTGTCCAAATTGTTAGTCCAAGGACTAGACCGTAAAAACCTAAAAATATTATTGGTTTCAATAAACCATTCACTTTTAGGAGAAAACAAAAAGTGTTAAAAAATAACTTTTTATATAAAAAATTGACATACATTGACCGATTTATTAAAAATAGTAAAAAAACTCATCTTGAGTTGATTTTTTTTTGGAACTCCACTGAAATGTTTAATTATCACACAAAAAAATCCGCTCAAAATAATTTTTTTTAGCATTATCAAAATATTGATCCGTTTTTTAAATCATTTAGAGATCCACTCCTTATATATATGTGTGTGTGTGTGTGTGTGTGTGTGTGTGTGTGTGTGAAAATATATGGGAGACCAATCTGAGTTGTCTTCATATTCAAAATACATGCATGGTTCATATTTTCTGGAAGAGAGAAACTGAGTGGAAAAAAATAAGGAGAAAGACAAAGGAATAAAAAGGGAGTTCGGCCAAACATAGTTCCGAACACAATTTTGGGAGATTATTTTAAGAGTAATTTTAGTGTAATATTTAGGAGTGGTGTAGTGTTAAATTTTTAATTTTTTTCTAATGAGTTGAGTGTGAGAGAAAGACATTTTGTGAGTTAAAAATATTCATGGAGAATAGTGTTTTACATCATTGAGGGTGTATTATCATATTATTGGAGATAGTATTCTCCAAACCATTTTAATAGTAAAAAATACTCTTATTCTAATATTTGTATTAGGATTGATGTTTTTAGTGTAAAACTGATATGATAGTAAATATAACTTCTCCTATATATTCATATGATTTTTATAGATTTGGAGAAGGCGTATGATAGGATACCCAGAGATATAATATGGTGGGTTCTACAAAAAAGAGGAGTGACTCGCAGATATATTGATGTGATCAATGATATGCATGATGGTGCGATAACTACAGTAAGAACATCAGCCGGAGAAAGTAGTGAATTTTCAATTATGGTAGGTCTCTGGCAAGGTTCAGCATTAAGTCCTTATCTCTTTGCTCTTGTTATGGATGAGTTGACTGGACAAATACAAGATGAGGTGTCATGGTATATGCTATTTGCAGATGATATTATTTTAGTGGATGAGAGTAAGACGGGGATTAATGCTAGGTTGAAATTGTGGAGAGAAACTTCATAAACAAGAGGATTTAAAATAATCAAAACTAAAACAGAATATGTGGAGTGCAATTTTAGTAGTAATAGGAGGACAAATGGAGACGTGGTGAAATTGGACGGTCAAGAGATACCTAGAAATGATCATTTTCATTATTTATGATCGATTATCCAAAATGATGGAGATATTAGTGATGATATTACTCATAGGATTAGAGCAGGCTGGGTTAAGTGGAGAAGTGTTACCGGCATTTTGTGTAATAGGCATACCTTTAAAGTTAAAAGAAAATTTTTATAGGATGGCTAATAGACCCGCCATGTTATATGGGATAGAGTGTTGGGAAATCAAGAAACAAAATGTGCAGAAAATGAGTGTGGCGGAGATGCGAATGCTAAGATGGATTTGTGGTAAAATTCGAAAGGATAAAATTAAAAATGAACAAATTCGTGAAACGATAAAAGTAGCTCCTATAGAAGATAAATTGAGAGAAAATCAACTTAGATGGTTTGGACACGTCAAGCGTAGACCAATGGATGCTCCTATAAAGAAGAGTGATTTAGTTAGTATTGATGGTAACACAAGGGGTAGAGGTAGGCCTAAATTGACTTGATGGGATATTATAAAAAAGGGCATGATGTCATGTGGTTTAACTGAAGATATTGCACTGGACAAAATGGAATGAAAAAATAGGAATCATGTAGCCGACCCCAAATAATTGAAAAAAGGCATTGTTGAGTTGAGTTAATTGTTTATTTATTATGCCCTTTTGAGTACCATTATTATTACTTTAATCCTTTAGTTCATGAATTAAGAAAGTATATTTCTGAGAGATAATAATAATTCAGAATATAAAATGTGTTTGAAATTAAGCTAGATATTTTCTTTTACAAACTATAATTTGTATCTTGATATTATCCAACACTAAACTGTTTTTCATGATAAAAATGACTTAAAATATTTATTCTTAGCAGAATAATTATTAGATAAATCTAGAAATAATCATTTAAAAAAGTTTATTAAACTAAACTAATATTTTAAAACTATAATTATTAAAATCACTAGTAGTAAAGAGAGTTAAGTAGTGATTTAAATCATTATATTGGGTCATTTTAAATGAAAAATTAGGAAATTAAGGCAAAAGAATTAAACAGCTAATTCCACCCTTTGACTTATCTCATATACATTTCCGCACTTGATATTTATCTGATAACTTTCACTTTTATTACTTAATATTAGTTCACTATTTTGGATAAATTAAAAAACCTTGAAAGATAGGTTATAAATATGAAAACAATTTTAGTACCTTCATTTGACTTCTCTCTAGTTTAAGAGCATGGATTGGCACCCTTACTTATATTATACTCGTTTTTATAGTGTATTGTGTAGGTACTTCAAGGAAAAATTATCAGATAAATATTCCTACCACAATGACGTAGAAATGGATTATTTATCTATCACTCCTTGATTCTGAAAGTTGATACATACCTATTGAAAAGTTGGTTTTAACATTAGTGATGTGATCAATAAAAATAAGGCGCTACTTTGATGCTCTAATCGTGTAAACTTTCTTTCCTCTCAAGAAAGTTTAAAAGAAGGACGACATTTCTAACAAGTTTACTAAGTGGTCATTGGAATTGGCTATGTTCGATATTAATTATGAGCCCTAAACTTCTATAAAGGGGAGTGTGTTAAACGAATTCATTGTTGAGGTCTTAGGAAGCCCATAAGAGGATTACATTTAGCGAAGACCTCTCCTACATATGTTCAACCTGGAGCATGCCAATCACATACCTAAATAAATATTATTTGTTGACGAGGCATTGAACAATTGAGACAATGGCATTGGAATCACCTTGATCACCCCACATGGATACCTCATTGATTAAATTATTCGGTTTGAGTTTAAGGGATTAAACTACGAAGCAAAATAAGAGGCAATAGTTATCGGCCTCAAAAAATCGATCCTTATAGGAGCATAGGAAATAGTTGTACATAATGATTATGAAGCCATATATCCTAGAATGCTTGCATATTAGGATCAAGTCAAGAAAATCCTTAAAACCTTTAAGTCAACATCGAGCAAACAATAGTAGAGGAACTGCAATAATCCTCCTAACGCCTTAGCTATACTAGGTGAGAGGACTATCGAGGTGGATTATATTGATCGACATGGTATTGATGAAACTAAGTCGAAAATAGACATCATGAAGCTCAATTTGATTATGAATTAAATAGATCCAACCATTACTTATCTAAAGAGTGGAGATCTCCCTCGGGACAACAAGAATGCCCACAAATTAAAATTTCAGTTGGTTATATTTTGCCTCAAATCAGAGGAAAAACTCTACCGACGTTCATTTATAAGCCCTTTGCTCATTTGTGTCACGTTGATTAAGTGAAGGAATCCTCATGGAAATGCAAAGTTACATAGCCCACTAAGATTAGGATCCTTCATACAAAAACATGAAGTTTATATCATCCCTGAGTGCCCCAAATGTCAATAGTTTCCCTCATCATTAAGAAGACGATAGATGATCTTAATCCGCTATAAAACCTTTCCCCTTTGTATAGTAGAGCATGGAAATATCGTTCATATTCCTAGAGCTCAAAGAGATAAGAAATTCATGATCATTACAATTGATTATTTCACCAAGTGGGTAGATGTTAGACCTCTAACACACATTAGGGAGGACGATGTTAAGCGTTTCATATGGAGAAACATAATCACTAGATTTAGAATCCTCGAGGTAATAATATCAGATAACGAAACCCAATTTGCCAATAATAAATTCATTTATTTATGTTAGAATATGGAACCAATACTCAGAATGACTCAGTGGTCTTCCCCTAAAGCAATGGATGAGAAGAAACCATCAATAAAATCCTACTTATTGAATCAAGGGTCAATTAGATAAATCCAAACGAATGTATATCTATGAACTCCCCTCCATCCTTTGGGCATATAAAATGACTTCGAGAACACCACTAGGGTAAATCCCCTATTCCATGGCTTACAAAAGGTAAGCATCCATTCCTCAAGAAAATGGCCTACTTACACTCAGGTTCAAAATCATTTAGGGAGGCTATAATGATGATCACCTTGCTCGTAAGTTGAACCTAGTAGAGGGACGAAGAGAACATACTCTTATCCACCCATCATCCTACTAGCAAGATCTCGTCAAACATCGTGATAAGAAAGTCAAGGTAAGAGAGTTCCAGGTCAAACTTTTGGTATATTAAAAACTTCTTCCATCTACCAAGAAGCCTTCAAATGAAAATATGGCATAGAATTAGTTGGGTTCATATGGAGTTGTCTCGACAGGAGGGACCCGTTAATACCACTTGGATGAATTAGATGGAATAAATATACATTGGTCATAGAATGCCATTAATCTTAGGAAATTTTATCAATAAATAGACTCAATTTTTTTTACATAGCTTGGTTGAATAAAGATAATCCATGTTAATAATTGCATTAGTTCAACATAATTGTACATTTTCAGTTTAGCTCACAAAAACCCATCAAAACGGTGGTACAACCAGAGTATGGGTTAGTCGACCTAGAATAGGCAAAAACCCACCTAAGAACATATGGTACACTGAGACTAAGTCAGTTTCACCTGGAATATGCAAAAAAAAAACTTGAAAATGATGGTATAACCCAGGATGGGTTGTTCGGTCTAGAGCATGAAAATATCACTGAAGAATGGGTGGAACAACTTATAAAGTCAATTTTGATAAAATATGCAAAAAAAAAACAAAGAATGGGTGATATGACTTAGAATAAGTTGGTTTCATATCAAACAGGTAAAAACTCACCTAAGAATGGGTGGTGTGACTTATAATAAGTTGCTTTCACCTAGAATAGGCAAAAACCCCACTTAAAACGATGGTATAGCCCAAGTATGGGTTTATCGGCCTAGAAAATGCACAAACCCACTTAAAAATGGGTGGTGGAGTGACAAACTAAATATCAAGGTCAACTTATTATTAGCCTTTACAAGTGGAGTCGATCACAAACCTACCCTCCACTGAATAAATATGAAGATTAACTTATTATCAAATTGTTATAAGTCAGTGGAGCCTGTCACGAACCTACCCTCCACCAATTAAGTCGTAAGTTAAATAAGAAGGTTAATTTATTATCAAATTTAAGTTAGTGGAGTATGTCATAGACCTACCCTCCACTGAGTAAATGACAAGTTAAATACTAAGAGGCCCTCCATCGATTAAATGATAAGATAAATATGAAGATTAACTTATTAATCAAATTTTACAAGTCAGTGAGGTTAAAAGCATACCTACCCCTAGCTATTAATCGATTAGTTAAATATGAAGGTTAACTTATTAATTAAATTTTTACTAGTCAGTGGAGTCTAACACAAGCCTACCCTCCACTAAGCATATGAAGATATACCTTAAATAATCATGTAGAAATCAAGACAAAAAGGATAAAAGAACTTTTCATTAGTAGACAAAATGGTACAAGGGCTACAAAAGATTGTTAAACGGACTACATGAAAAGTTGAATTAAACATATAAGCCTTACCAACTAGGGTACTAGGGGTGACCTTCCCCTATCTTTCGGAGACCTCATTACCCAGTTCTGCCTGACTTTCGGGAAGAACCAACTCAGTTGTCGACTTATTCATTTCTTTTTTAGATACTAAGGAAGCTTCCCCTTTGTTAAAGTATGGGCTTCTCAAGAGGAAGGTGCTCTGCATAAGTAGGATCACCCAGATGGACGTTCATCCTCTTAAGAACAATAATCCATCTTTTGTTGAACGCAATGATATTCAATTTGACCTCCTGGATGCCGGTTCCAAATCCTTCACCAAATGCCTTCTCACTATCCTTCTCCTTCTCTTGCTCCATATCAGTAGTGATGGAAAGCCTTTAACTTTGGAGAATCATATTTTCCATGGTTTTCAAGACAAAGTCCTTGTTCATCTCGATTAATTGGTAATCCACCTTGTTATAATCCAATTTCGAGGTTTCACCTTCCTTGGTGAGCTTTCCGAGACAAAAATCTAATCTTTTAGCTTGTATGAAAACTCAATGATTAACTACACTACACCCAAACATGTCAATTGTAACGGGCAAAAACCATTACAAAAAATATTTGTAACGGATTAAATCCGTTAGAGAATTGGCATTATTTATTTTACTAACGAAATTTGTAACGGATAAAATCCGTTACAAATTTAATACTTGTAACGGATTAAAACCATTGCAATTTCTTTTGTAACATATTTAGCATTGGTACACATCACATATATTAGTAACGAATTTACAAAATTGTAACGATTTTGAACCGTTACAAATATAGAAATTGTAAGAGATAAAACCGTTACAAAATACATTGTAACAAATTGGGAGTGTCAGATATTTGTAACGAAAGTTTTTATTTATAATGGTTAAAGTCCGTTAACATTATCATTATATTAATTTCTCATCAAACAAATAGATATAAATGCACTAGTAATAACTCGAGTGCTCAACCAATGGAAATGCAGAGCCAATCCCCATAAATTTCAGTTAAAACATAATTCCAAAACACACGTGACAAAATATATAACACTACATTTTGGTGATATTAAACTGATCTAAAATAATATTTCATTCATAGACATTAAAATTCCCAAAATAAAATGTAGTATAAGATAGACCCATCTAGTTTTTAACCGTAAAATTAAAATAAAGTGTGACATCATTAAAGTTCTACACATATTATTCTCTCAAATCATTCTTCATTATATTCCTGGAAAAAGTAGACTTCATTCTCCCAAAATTAATCTTCATATTTTCCAATAAGAACCTATTGAAAAAAATCAACCTTAGTAAATGTATAATCATAAATGAGTAAATATTTCTTCTGCTTCTTACGCCTATAAGAGAACTGGAATTTACCTTCATGTAAAAGGACATCTCAAGAGTACTCTGGGGTCATATTTCTTCTTCTTCTTAAGCTCCTGTTTTTCCTGGAGACGGACTTCAATTTCGTATGCAAATATCTACATTATACACAGTTCTTGATTACTATAATTCTAAGTTGTATTATAAGCACAGTTGAATCCTCAATTAACAAGACAGGTAATGATAGTGTTTTAAATACATATTGACTTTGCAACAATAATTAAATATTTTTCTTTAGATAGTTAAGAATTACACTAGAATGGGAGTCCAGGAAATTTTTACACTAATCTATATATATATATATATATATATATATATATATATATATATATTGGTTTAACGTATTGGTGGAAGTCATATGGCGAGATGTCTCTACTAAGGGGGGGGGGGGGGGATTTGAAATTTTGTTCAATGTTTGTCTGTTATGTCCTTGTTTAGAGGACTACATGGACTCTTTCCTGTTGAAATTACATCTTAATCTTCATCAAAAACTTGTACGCTTCTTCTAGAAAAAAAAAATGAAAGAAAGAAAGAATAATAACTAGTAAGCTTAATCAATACTCGATGATCGATTGGTAAGGTAACTTTGGATAATTAGTAAGTAAACGGATGCATGCAACTTTAAAAATTTCCATTTCATATATTCCCCGCTATCAACTTTATGTATTTTTTTCGTTTCCAGCACTTTGAAAATGTTATGCATTTTTAATTTCTAAATGAATACTGGTTCTTTTTTTATTTGGGCTTGAACAAGGACTTACTAATATGACAATTTTGATACTTTGAAGTCAATGAGTATGTAACTTCCACGAGATGAATAAGAGAAAACAAAAGAATTAAACCAACCTTTCAATGGTCAATGAGAATGTAACGATTTCGATTGCATTGCAGGACTGACGAGCCTTTCCATCCAACTCAACTAGTGTAATATAAGCTAGTCGCTGAATAACCTCTAACCTTAATAACTTCGACCAACTTCTTCGATCATATATGGTATGCATTTCAATACTGATCGAAAAAATATCCTTGAGATTTTTCCTTTGTTACAGCGTCTGGGGAAGCCTATAAATACATTTCAAATACGCCATTTATTAGCAAAACCATAATTAGCCAGATTTTAAAGCATAAAGAGGACAACTCAAGAAGAAAATACCCAGCATAAGACTATAAACAAGACATTTAAATTGAAGTTGAGAGTTGGAAAGATGGTAAATATAAAAAACCATCATTTAAGATGCCGAGTAACAAATGTATGGCCTTATTTATAAATAACATTTTAAGATCCAACATTCGAGGATTGAAATTGGTAGACAAAGAGATTCTACACTACAAGAGTCCAACCCGGGGAAAAAATAAAGGAGGTCGGTGTACCACTATTAGAGGATGAAAGTGAAAAGAAAAAAATATGCATCCCAACTCTAAGCATTGAGTGAGAAACCACTCCATTTTGATTTTTTATTCATTATTTTATCACAAGAAACACTAGATAGAAGTGGGAATGCCTCCAGTTAAAAACGTAATTATCAAATACAACTTTATAAAAACTTATATTTTGCTAATTGTACATAGTAGTAAATAAGGATAAGTATCTAACCCAATTAGAAGGCTAACCGATGCATACTGCACGTGAGTCATATCAAATTTGCAAATACAACACATCTTCCTTTAATTTTTGATGGGTCATTATTCAAGAAGTAACTCTTTATCCCCTGAGCAAAGAACAAAATATTCTGAACTCTGCTCATGGAATAAGTGGAGGTCTTTATATTTATTACTAGGACAACATGCATAACATAGATGGATAACAAAACATTGATCAATGCACCTAGGGGGAAAAGCATGGAAAGTTGTTATAATAGCTGGAAAGTAAATGAACCTCTGAAAATACAAAATCATATACTGATACAATTTCCATCATTACATATATGATTTTTATCTATACTTTGATATATGACATCTGTGTGGCATGTATATATGTGTATGATGTATATATATATATATATATATATATATGTGTGTGTGTGTGTGTGTGTGTGTGTGTGTGTGTGTGTATGTGTGTGTGTGTGTGTGTATATAAGCTTATGGTGGGCAGTGTATATATATAAGCAATCTGAAAGGAAAATATCAAATGAAAAAAATTATGTGTTTAACAAATTACAAACCCATATGAATATTCAAATGAAAATAAATGTATAACAAACTAATCGAGCCACAGATCCAAAAAACCTTAAATTCTAAACCCCTAATTCCTCCTCAGATCTTTTCACATATGGACATATTGAAACCAAACATTAATATAAATCCAAAATCCAAAAAAATATTTACACCCAAAATTAAAAATTGAATTAAATGTTAGAATGAATTAGATCTAAACCGTAATAAAATTAAAATATATGAACTAATGACAAAATCATTCAAACAAGGGAGTAAAAATAGCCTAAAGCACCTATGTTCAAGACGAAATTCAAATGAAATTGAAAAATTAAACTAATGACAATGTGTACCCTTTTAGGTTTTTTATGGATATGCACGAGCCTCAAAATATATTTCTTGTTCGTCTTCAAGGTACCCATAAGGTTTCGACTAAGACCGCAACCTGGTAAGACAATGAAAGTACCTTTTTAGGTTTATAAGCCCATTTTTTGTGAATAATCAGGAGGGTGGGAAACTAATAAGGGAGGGAAAATGATAGAGCCAATTTGTGTTTACGCTTTTTAGGAACTGTGTACACTTTTTAGGTTTCATTGAAATCTTTAAGTGTAAAAAACAGTCGTTAAATTTGTACTTGTTATAAACACTTAGAAATTAAATATTACATTAGTTGCGAAATAGCCATTGTGGTGTAGTGCCTTTACGGACGGCTTCAATCGTGTTGACTTTCGCACTTCCAATACTGATGATGAACCAAAAAAAAATAATTGAGTATGAAACACTGAAGTTTGTAACCATGAAAACAAGTAAATTATAAATGTTAATGCTTTTTTGATTGCCACACATGATTTATATTCTAAGTTAATTTCATGACACTGGATTTCAAGCCACATATACACAAATACAGATGCAATTAACACACATAAACATAATGGGACACAAAATGAAATCTATACAAGAAAAAAGGTTAGAGTTAAACCTGATGGAAGGATCCAAGTAGATCATCGCATACACAACATATTGCCGCTTCCTAGTATCCAACCACGCAAACACCCAACTCTGTTGTTAAAACCCATATAGAAATCGAACTCATTAAATAAAAATCAGAAGGAATATAAAAAATACAATAAAGTTAACCAACCAATCAAAGTAAGGTATGAAGCTTATGATCCCCATGACTGCTAGCCTCGAATCAGTTGAATCAATCAGCGAATCGTCTTCACCATCATCCGAATATAAGGATCGATTGCGACTGCAAAAGCAGATCTTGAGAGAGATCATCCCTGCAAATTCCTTTCCTCATCCTTCTCTGTAATAAATAATTAAGGCATCCAGAGTAGGGTTTCACTATTCGAATGGCATCAACTTATAAAAAAGAAGAGCAAAAGCGTTGGTGGAATGAATGATTACCTGGTTGAGATTCTTGGTATGCGAGTATATATATAGAGGTAGTTTGAGGTTTATATGAGAGGAATCTCTAACACCCTGCCTAATTAAATACCGGGTGATCAGTCCTTTATTAAATTAAAAACCAGGTGAACGGTTGGTTCATTCTCAGCATCAATGTCGCAAAATAATAGTTCCAATTTGAACACCCTAAATAATTAAGCTAAGTGTTAAAACCATTTAAAACCTCATTTTTTCTTTATTAAATACCAATAAAAACCTTTTAAACACCCAACAATTAAGAATCACATACTTACTAAGGATGTAAATAAACACACATGAATTGAACCATCTCGATAATCCAAACCAAGTTTAATAACCATAAAAAAAATCATCCTAACAAGAGTTAACTCCCAAGGAGTACGGAATACTGGAAATATAAATAAACATGAATCTCTGACAAACCCAAACAAAATAGGAAATCGGGCGACACATGCCCTAACTATGAAGAACTAAATTCGGAACTGAATCGATAAAGAATTCGTCTAAAGCAAGGGCCTGCAACTCCCACATAAGCTGCAGCACGTCCAATCCAGAGATCCTAAGAATGATGCCCATGTGGCTGGGCACCTGTATTATATGAATATATATACAAGAGAGAGAGAGAAATGACAAAAAACGGGTCAGAGCCCGAGTGTAAAACAGTTTTCAAAATAGTTAAGCAAGTATTTAAAATGCTTACCGGCTGATATCACAACCATGTTAGTATGGGACACTCTCTTGAGAATCCTCACCTCTCATCTAGTGTTCACTCCTACCGTTTTACTGATCTCATAGGTCTACCTAATTTATTCCCATGAAGTTTATCTCGAAAAGTACCAAGGCCATGATATTTAGTTTTATAAAATTAATCTCTTCCATTTTCTTAAGTTTCTTAGAATCATTAAGCACCATTACCAAATTCACGAACACTTGTTATAAAGTTGAAACATTTACTCATTACATAACTACTTATGAACGGTATAATGTTTCTATACATATCGGTGTGATACTCCAAGCCTTACCACTTAGTTTAAATTATCTTGAGTCAAACTTTACCTAATCCTTCCTTTGCCATCCTCATAGCAAAAATTATGGGAGTAACGATCCTAAGTCATCAAACAACTAAATCTGGAAGTCACAACTTCTACTTTCATTAACCTCAAGAATACTTACTGTGTCACAAATATGGAAAATACTACAATCCAACCATCCAGGGCGCCCATACACCCAATGTATATACATTCTATCATAAGGTCTAAATGAATGTGATTCCTTTGTAAGGTTACCCTTAATTAACTGACTACTTAGTCTATAATTCGTGTTTCTATGATTTTCACATTATCATTTGGCGATTCCATTTTCCTCAAATCATGCTACAACTCATAACTCTTTGATTAATATATATATATATATATATATATATATATATATATATAAGGGCAAAGGTTATAAACTCATATTCTAAAGACCTAACTTACTTCGACTCCCAACGTTCTTTAGTTTCATGAGTGGGGTGTCTCGCAGAGCGAAATCTAAACAAGGAACCCCCCGATACACTACTACCTAAAATAGTTGGTCATTAAAATTCCTCAGGTCCTTAGTCTATAGTATATAACATCCCAACAGGTTTTATCTATTTATATAAAAGTCTACTTATTCACTCTCTTGTCAAAGACAATACGCTCGCTATAACGATCATTCTTAGTCTCATATAGAACAAGTCAATCCATGCCGATAATCACATCCTACTCGGACATGTCTATAATACGTAAATCCCCGATAAAATTAAACTCACGTTTTGATATATAAAAGAAAATAATAGGCGTCCCACTACTCATCGGTGAGTCTATATAAATAATAATGCCAATGGCCAAGTCTAGTAACCCTATGGTCCATGCAATTATAATAGCTACAAATGAATGTGAGGTCCTAATGACAATCATTATGCACCCCATAACTCCATAGATAGAAAATGTAGCCTCATTCATGGGCGGTGGTTGTTGACTCCCACTATTATAACTTTGCTCCGATGAGTCAAGGAAAATTTAACCCAAATTTTCAGTTCTAGTTAACCACACTCCACTATATGTCCAAGCCTTTGAATATATTTCTTTCGTTGGGTAACACACCCAATTCCCGCATTTCTAGAACTTCTAGTGACGACTCTCCTCAATTTTCCATTTGACCCTCTCCCAAGCGTACTACGTTGGGTGAATCTAATTTGGCATCACCTTCAACTATATCAGCACTGGAAATTTGTACGCTGCATCCTAACCGTATTTATAGTCCTGGCCTCTCGTGCCATAATAGGGGTGACCTCGACTACGGTCATCATCCTCGAACATACTTCATAATCTACTAAGTCCGATCTCCGTTATCCGCCCAATGGCCCTCATGTTCCATACTTCATTGTTCGATCACGTCTGAACAAAAATAAGATTTACTAATATATTCATGATAGCAAAAAAATCTCACCAAAGAAATCAACAATCCTAAACGTAGGGCTCTATATCAAAGAAAGCTACGATGGAAGCATAATAAGCCGCACAGATCCTAAAGGACACTAGAACCTGATGCTCTGATACCACCTGTAACACCCCTCCTAATTAAATACCGGGTGATGAGTCCTTTATTAAATTAAAAACCAGGTGAACGGTTGGTTCATTCTCATCATCACTGTCGCAAAATAATAGTTTCAATTTGAACACCCTAAATAATTAAGCTAAGTGTCAAAACAATTTAAAACCTCATTTTTCCTTTATTAAATACCAATAAAAACCTTTTTAACACCCAACAGTTAAGAATCACATACTTACTAAGGATGTAACTAAACACACATGAATTGAACCATCTCGATAATCCAAACCAAGTTTAATAACCATAAAAAAAATCATCCTGATATGAGTTAACTCCCAAGGAGTACCGAATATTGGAAATATAAATAAACATGAATCTCTGACAAACCCAAACGGAATAGGAAATCAGGTGAAACATGCCCTAACTGTGAAGAACTAAATTAGGAACTAAATCGATGAAGAATTCATCTAAAGCAAGGGCTTGCATCTCCCACATAAGCTGCAGAACGTCCAATCCAGAGATCCTAAGAATGACGCCCATGTGGCTGGGCACCTGTATTATATGAATATATATATACAAAAGAGAGAGAGAGATAATAGAAAATGGGTCAGAGCCCGAGTGTAAAACAGTTTTCAAAATAATTTAGCAAGTATTTAAAATTCTTACCAGCTGATATCACAACCATGTTAGTGTGCGACACTCTCTTGAGAATCGTCACCTCTCATCTAGTGTGCACTCCTACCGTTCTACTGATCTCATGGGTCTACCTAACTTATTCCCGTGAAGTTTATCTCAAAAAGTACCAAGGCTATGATATTTAGTTTTATAAAATTAATCTCTTCCATTTTCTTAAGTTTCTTAGAATCATTAAGCACTGTTACCAAATTCACGAACACTTGTTATAAAGTTGAAACATTTACTCATTACTTTACTACTTATGCACAGTAGAATGTTTCCATACATATCAGTGTGTGTCTATATATATATATATATTAGTCACTCATATAATATATATACTATCGGCACCCCACATAAAATCTACGGTACTGGCATACTCTACTATCAAGTACCCGTATCGTTCAAACTAAGAGAAATACTAGTTCGAAATCACTCTCGAACTGTATTAACATAATACACAAACAAATGGAGACGAAGCATAGTTCCAAGTCACTAAGAGGTCAGCACATACCCTCTCATCTCTTAGGACCGTCTGACTATCAATCAAATAGCCTGTACCAAGGAATCATATGTTCTAGGGTACAATTCGATATCCCCCATAAAGGTCCAATCGAGATAAGACTGTCCCGGAGCGGAAACCTCCGTGATAGCAAGTATCCCGAGTATGATTTTTACACAAATACATAATATATGCACAGTCATACAGTCATATATATAAATATTCACATTTTCCAAATTAGTTTCACCCATGACTCATAATTATAATTATCACATTTTACTCGAGTATCTCGCATAACAAACTCGTCACTTTTATTTACATATATAAATTACTCCATACTTATTTCTCATCTCTCGAAGTATTCTATCTCACTAAGTATAATCTCAGTAGGCACACTCTCAGTTACCTTCTGGTCTAATTCACATACAATTTCGATCTTTTATTAAACGTACTCGTGATTTCTTATGGGTGAATAACTCCCCGTTAACCCTCAATTTCATCTTACGTTAATTTTTCACTCAACGGGGTTTACCTAGACCCTACTGGTCCTATTTATATCCCATTATGTCCTAACAATAATAATTAAGGATTCCTACGCATTAAGGATTCCTACGCCTTTGCTCTTTCAATAGTAACCTTTATTATCAAAAGATCATGAGTCTCACGAGGTATAAACACCTCTTCCTCCATAAGAGTGAGTGAATCGATAACGTAGTAGCAAATGTTTAGAATATGGCACATCATTGAACTCCTCTAGATAAGGAGTACGAAAGTCATCATATATTGAAGTAGTCTCCCTGACCATCTACGAGGAAGCTGCCATCATCTTTGACATTTAACCATCAAAGAAGGTGAGGCCCCTATCCCTGTTACTGTAGCACTTGGTCGAGCAACCGCAGGTGTAGCGTCAGCTGCGCTAGGTGTTTCCATGATGGGTGCAACTGTGGAAATGACTGCCGGATGAACTCCGCTCGAAGGAACTGCAGGATGGTTGCCCCGAAAGCCGTCACAGTTATTGGCGTATGTACAAACTCCATGAACTTTCCCACGACTCTGAGCTGGCCCCATCACAGCGCTCGTGAAAGTATGCATCACCGTGGCAGCTTCTGTGATAGTTGGTACTTGGGGAACCTCCACCCGAGGAACCCCATCTCTAGGAGCCTCGCTTTCCCTCGTGTCTTGTTCCTCCCTCCGTTGGATCTCATCAAAGTTGAGAACACGGGTAATATTATCTTAATCCATTTTGCTAAAAGAACACCTCCCCAGTGGAGTCACCAAATGTAAGAGGGGAGTCCTCAAGTGTTGGGTTGCTTGAATACAAACGGAGGCACAACCTCTATTAAAATGGCAATAAGTTACTCAATAAGATACTACTAACAATGACGAAATGAACTCAGGTGAAATATAACCAAACTCTTTTATATAAGCTCACAAAACGCTCGTGTATAACTCAATGATCGGCAATAAATGAACCTTTGAAACAACTAGCCAAAGGGAGAGAGAAGCAAGCACCCTCAGATACACCTCAGGCAGGCAGCTCAAACACCAAGGTCTAGGGAAACACAGATCAAAACTCAATAAATGCTTGGTTCTTGGCATAAAATCTTAAATGCAGTGTGTTAACACTTAATGATGGGTGATAAATGCTCTGATTTTCACAATAACTCTCTCTCTCTCTCTGATAGTCTGATGATAATAACGATCAATGAAGATCTTGGAGTGGTTGGGCTATTTATATAGTAAGCCCCCACTCGAGTAATCTCTAGCTCAATCAATGCAAAAGGCAAAATCCTCGTACCTTTATGTCACTAGCATTTAATGTAAAGGTGTGTCAGCATGCCCCTAAATCATATGCATGAACTGCCAACAAGATAGCTTTTGTGATCAGTTATGTGTCAAACGACTGTCACAAACTAACTAACAGCCCCCAAACCAACAAGGATTACTCAAGTTTGGATTGGACATTGGGTAGGTCACACGTGACGTCACGTAAGACAAATATTACTTTTGGTAAAGGACTGTTTGGCACTAAACCCAATGGAGGATAGGACTCATGGTTGCTCTGATTATGCTCTCTCGGGTTATGCTCCCTCGATATTTTACCTGGTGTGTTTAGAGTGGTTAAGTCATGTCTTAACGTTTCCTTTCTTCTCAATCCTCCAAACCAGTTCCCTCTTCCCTCGTAGGTTCCCATGGTGAGTTCGTTCGATAGAGCATGAAAGCTCTCCTAAGCACTGTCAGACTTAGTCCCTCGTGGATACCGATTAACCTCACTCACATATTACAATACATCTCATAAAGTTACAATACATCTTACAAATACATAACCTAAATAAGTACAAACAAAGTACAAAACTCCCTTGAACCGCTCATTTGGGAAGCTTCCTCGTTGTCCCTATCAACAGATTGAAACAGCTTGTTTGCCTTCTTCATCCTTTGATCGAGCTAGCTCATGAGGCTGCTCACTTGACTCTGTACATTCCTCTAATTATTGGGGAAAATCATATCTAATTATAAGTTTATCTTTAAGCCGCCTATATACCAAGCATTTATTGAGCTGTGACTTGTGTATTCCCAGACCTTGGTGTTTGTGCTGCCTGCCTGTAGTGAATTTGAAGGTGCTTGCTTCTCTCTCCCTCTAGCTAGTTGTTTCAAAGGTTCATTTATTGTTGATCATTGAGTTATACACGAGTGTTTTGTAAGTTTATATTAAAGAGTTTGGTTCCATTTCATTTGAGTTCATCTCATCATTGTTAATAGTATTGTTTAATAACTTATTGCCATTTTAATAGAGGTTCATCTCCATTTGTATTGAAGCACCCCAACATCAGAGGACTCCTCTCTTACACTTGGCAACTCCGTTGTAGTGAAGCATCCCAACATCAGAGGACTCCTCTCTCACATTTGGCAACTCCGCTGGAGAGTCCTCTGATGCATAACCTTTATTAAACTGGCAATAAGTTACTAAACAAGATACTATTGACAATGACGAGATGAACTCAGGTGAAATATCTTACAATCTCTTTAATATCTTAAACACCCTCTTTCTTGGAAATCAGGATAATAGAAGTGAGATGAAGAATCCTCTGAAACTTACTGATTTTGGAAGAACTCAGAGAATATATCTATCAACTCACCCTTAACCACTTATAAACAGCTCCAAGAAATGCCACAAAAAAACATGTCATGGAACCTTGTCCCCACGAGACACCTTCCAAGCACTCGCCACCTCATCCTCTACAAACTGGTTTTCCAGCCAAGCCTTAACCTCCCGAGAAATCATATCAAATTGCATGTTGCCTAAAGTGGGCCTCCACGAAATTCCTCATTGAACTAATAGATCCCCAAAATGCCTCTGTTCACACAATTTTCTCATCCATAACAAAATGAAGTTTATCATCCTCTTGAATAACTTGTATTTTTATCTCGCCCTATCAGCCACGAAACTCTCAATTTTTAGTTCTCACTAATTTCTTCATATAGGTAGTTGCTACACAAGCCAACCCCAAATAATTAGGAAAAGACTTTGTTGGGTTGAGTTGAGGTAGTTGCTACACACTTTCACGTGTCAACTCCTATCCCCTTAACCTCTCGTCTTCGAATAAACCAAAGATGTTTCTTTTAAATCTGACTCATTAATGCCTGTCAAAGCCTTCTACACACTTCAAAACTGCCAATTCTTCCATATTCCACCTCTTCTTTGCGAACTAGAAGAAATTAAGGGTGTGTAAGATCCAAGCCAAACTGATGAAACCGACCGATTCGATCCAATACAATTAAAAACCCGACCTCAATTGGATCGGATTATATTTGGATTTTAAGAAACCTACCTTAATTGGATCAGTTTCGATTTGGTATACGTCAGAACTGATGAAACCGATTATATATCAAATTTGTTAAAAAAGAAACAGGTGTCCTAATTTATTGTATTAAATTTGATAGATTAGATTAGATATATTGTATCGGATCCAATCAATTGCCAATTCAATTTTTATTTACTAATGCCTACGGTAAATGAATCAAAACCGATTGAAAAAACGACCCAGTCCAACTTTAATTAGATAGGCTCGGATTTGATTCTGACATAAGCCCGGATTGGATTAGATTGGATTGGATTGGATTGGATTCTAAAATTGAAAAACCAACTTCAATTGGATTGGATTTGGTTCTCTTTAAATAGGTCGGTTTTGAACCGATGCACACCCCCAAAAACCCTTTTTCCTATTGACTTCATAACTCTACCATCGTCCCTCAACCCGCTCTGCCAAGTATCAAACCTGCACGTTTATCACTTGTGTCCTGGAAATCTCGCGGCCCAAAAGGTATACCGGCACTAAGTGCTCTAACTAAATGCTCTGACTACTAATGTCGTATAGTAGTCATCTGGAAACAAAGGGCTGTGTGACACCCCGACTAATTAAACACCGGGTAGCTACTCCTTTATAAAATTAATTCAAAATGCCAAGTTGGCTCAGTTAATAGCATCACTGTCGAAAACGTTTTATTATTACTAACCACCTAGTATTTAAAAAGTAAGTGCCAAATTTTATTAAATCTGATTAACATGCAACAAGAGTAATGAATAACTAAATAACACCATTCACCATGCTGAAATGAAATGAATAACCATCACAATAGAGTAAATAAAGTCTGGAGGAAACCCCTCACTACAATCCCATAACTGAAATGAATAAACTGAAACAATACATACTGAAGTCTGAAAACTAAAATGTAAAAGATACTCTAAATGGAAATGGGCAACATGCCCTACAACTGATAGATAGTGACTCTGGAATCCAAAGAATAGAAGCGTCTATGAACAAATCCCTGTAGCTTCCACAAACAGCTACAGCTCGTCACCTGAATGAGTATCCTATGCTTGGTGTCCCTGTGGCTGGGCACCTAAAATGGTTTTACAAGAAAATATATTTGAAAGCAAATGGGTCAGAGCCCGAAAGTGGAAATCATTTAAAAAAAAACCTGCAAGTGCTTTAAAAACATTTAAAACATTAAATGCAAAGTACATGTTAGGACGTGCACTCACATTATATTCTCACCTCTCGACTAACTGTGCACTCCTAACGTAAGTACCCATCTATAACTACCCTTTCCACTAGCTAAGTAACAACGTAACTAGCTAGACTACCAAAAGTTCTACCCTTTTACTCGGTTCCAATTATCATAACAACGCTCGTAATTAAATAGGGGTTTTAACGTAAACTCAGTTACTAAATATGCCATTGATATAACTATCAGTTAACTCGTTATATATCTCAAAACAATACCGTAATATTTTACAATAATTAACATGAGGATTCCCATTAATTAAATGTATATTATTCACATCATAAATATACGATACAAGCACCCCGCAATCTAAGCTGTAGTGCACACATACTCTGCTATCCATCCCGGTACATCACGTACATAAGGATCACATATTCCGAATCTCTCAGGAATAGTTCAGATAACACAAATCACAAATAGTGGAGGCGAACACAGTCACCATCACATGGGTCACGCACATACCTACGCTCCCATGATCATGCAGACTTATTAATATCACAATAAGTCCTTCTATGACCTATGTTCATCAAGGTACCAGTCTATATCCCCCCCGTAGGCACACAAGGATTAGAGGGTCCTAAGCGAACGCAAACCTCCCGTGATAGCAAGTATGGTAGGTATGTCATACACACAATCCATATACCAATACTAAGTAAACACACATCTTAGTAATACCGTATTTTAATCGTAGTACATATCGCATTCTTGTACTAACTATAATTATCACAACTTATTTTATTCCGGTTCATAATTATACGCGCTATAATTCATCCTCACATCGTAGTAGTCACTCACGTCTCAACCCAAGCGGTTCATTGAATATAACTCTCGTGTATGGTTTACTCATCTCAATAACCCAAAAGTCCCAAATAAATCACTATATCATCAAAGGAATACTAACTCTACCCTTGAACCAGTTCCCGGGACGCCAAAAGTCAAAACAGTCCAAAAAGGGTCAAACTGTCAACTCGTTAGAAGTCTCGTTCGAACGAGGCTTCGAACGAGTTTGGACTGTCAGGTCGTTAGAAGTCTCGTTCGAACGAGGCTGTTCGAACGAGATCCCAGTTCGTTCGAACGAACTGACCCTTCTAACGATATCTCGTTCGAACGAGATATCGAACGAAAATCCTACTCGTTAGTAACGACTGGTCAACTCGTTAGAAGCTCGTTCGAACGAGCTCGTTCGAACGACCTGGGGCTGCTTCTAACGAGTGGCCAGTTTCGGCCCAGATTTTTTTCCCAATTCGTTTTTCACCATTTTTACTCTTCAAACCTCTTCTAAAATTCGTTCCCACAATATATTGAGTTCTCTAATCATCCTCAAACATGTTAAGGGGCCATACTAACATCATTAAAGGGTTTAATATCTTCTAAACATCATTAAATCACAATTTCTACATTAATTCCCAATTTTCTTCAAGAACATAAACCCTAACTTTTTCTCATCATAAATTCCCAGATTTTAATTCGTTTATACATCACCTAGATATGAAATCTCCGAAATTAAATCTCCCAACAATGTTTCTACATGCAAACCTATCCCAACATTCAATAATAACTTCAAATTTCATGGGTTTTCTTTTAATCTTTCAAGAACAATCAAGATTCTTCAATTTCTAACATGGAAAAGACATTCTTCGAATTTAAATGAAATAAAGTCACTTGCCTTGGTTTGATTCCGGATTTGGTGTTGGTTTGATGAAGTTTCTGCAGAGTTTCCTCTCTCTCTCTCTTCTTCTCCAAGCTTTCTTCTCCAAAAGGCTATGGTGGCTAGGGTTTGCTTTGGGGAAACTTATGAAAACCTAATTTAATAAACCTCCGTAGCTTGTTGGGTTAATAAGGGTTGGTTGGGGTCAATCCTTATCAGATTACAACTCTCAATTTTCGTCACTTTTAATTACCCAAAAATACCAAATTACTAAAATACCCTTTAAGTTACCGGTATGGTCTAAAAATACCCCGGGACCCAAACTATACCCCCGGCTAGTGTTTTCTGACTATCTCGACCATTCCGGACGCGTTGGTGCACTCAAAACGACCATACGGATTATAGATTTTAAACTCACTTTTATAAACAAAATATTATACCGTGACGCGGCGGTCCCACGCGTCTCAACAAAATTTCCAAATCGCCGTATATAAATCCCACGACAAATTTTATAATACCAAATACATATATAATCATATATGTACATAATCAAATACCAATTTGCATCATATTAGTATTTATAACCCGGATTAATTTCCAATTAATACGCATTTAATTAATTAACCCCAAAAATAAATATAGCCAAAAAGTACGGGGTATTACATACTTCCCCCCTAATAACTGAATTTCGTCCCGAAATTCGAAACTAGAAAGTACCTGCTAAAAATAACTCTGGATAACGTTCGCGCATCTCATCCTCGCGCTCCCATGTGGACTCCTCGACATTGTGATGTCGCCACTGAACACGCACTAACGGAACTATCTTTGACCGCAGTTTCCTCTCGCTTCGGTCCAAAATAGCAATCGGCCCCTCCTCATAAGAGCTATCCGGCTGGAGATCGATGTCCTCCACAGCAATGTGAGAATGAGCCAAATTATCTCTAAGGTATTTCCTCAGCGAGGAAATATGGAACACGTCGTGAATCCGATGCAAATGCTCCGGTAGTCCAAGTCTATACGCAACGGGTCCGATCCGCTCAATAATAGGAAACGGCCCCACATACCTCGGTGCCAATTTCCCCTTCTTCCCGAATCGCATAATCCCCTTCATCGGAGAAACCCTGAGCAAAACTTGGTCCCCCACTTGGAACTCCCTGAAGAACCTCTTCGCATCAGCATAACTCTTCTGCCTGTCTTGAGCTACCCGAATGCGACTCCGAATCAACTCAATCCTTGCCGAAGTATCCTGAATCACTTCCGGCCCAAGTAGTTTGTTGTCCCCCACCTCCAACCAACATGCTGGGGAACGACAAGGCCTACCGTACAATGCCTCAAACGGAGCCATGCCAATCGTGAACTGATAGGAGTTGTTGTAAGCAAACTCCACCAGTGGGAGGTACTGTTCCCATCCACCCCCGAAGTTAATAATGCACATGCGTAGCATGTCCTCCAACATCTGGTTGGTGCGCTCTGTCTGCCCATCGGTCTGCGGATGATACGCCGTACTCAACCGCAATTCCGTGCCCATGGCCTCCTGGAAACTCTCCCAAAACCTCGAAACAAATATCTTGTCTCTGTCAGACACGATATCCAGGGGCACACCGTGAAGTCTCACAATCTCTGAAATGAAGAGCTGGGCGTACTGACCCGCAGTGTAATCAGTCCTAACGGGTAAAAAGTGAGCGACCTTGGACAACCTGTCCACAATTACCCAAACGGAGTCGTGACCCCTCTGCGACGTAGGCAACCCCGTGACAAAATCCATGGATATGCTCTCCCACATCCACACCGGAACCTCCAACGGCTGTAGCAATCCTGCTGGTCTCTGATGATCCACTTTTACAAGCTGACAAGTGGCGCATTTCGAGACAAACTCAGCGATATCTCTCTTCATACCGCTCCACCAATATTGCCGTCTCATGTCTTGGTACATTTTGTCCCCTCCGGGATGTACCGCGAACCGTGAGCCGTGCAACTCAGCCATGACATCGTGCCGCAATTCTTCCCCTTTCGGAACCACCAATCTCCCATTGAAGCGCAATCCCCCGTCTGAGCTAACGGTATAGGACTCGGCTCCCTCTGCTAGCAATCGAACTATCTGCTCCTGACAGAACGTGTCATTAGCCTGTGCCCGTACAACCTTCGTGACAATCTGTGGTGTAACGGTCATCACGGACATGAAAGATCGGGCCACTGCATCCTGGTGTCCCAATTCCTTCCACTTCGCCTTCCACACCTCTGCCACCTCGTCTGCTGGCCTACGGCTCAACGCGTCTGCTACCACGTTAGCCTTACCCGGGTGGTACTGGATGTCGAACTGGTAGTCTTTCACAAACTCAAGCCACCTACGCTGCCGCATATTCAATTCCTTCTGCGTGAACAGATACTGTAGTGACTTGTGGTCCGTGAACAGCTGAAATTTCTCCCCCAAAAGATAGTGCCTCCAAATCCGTAAGGCAAATACCACTGCCGCCAACTCCAAATCATGTGTGGGGTAATTCTTCTCATGAGGTTTAAGCTTACGGGAAGCATAAGCTATGGCCTGTCTCTCCTGCTGCAACACACCTCCCAGTCCTTGCAAAGACGCATCGGTGTAAACCAAATACTCAACTCCCGGTCTCGGCAATGCTAACACAGGTGCTGAGGTCAATTTGTCCTTCAACTCATCGAATGCCAACTGACAAGCATCACTCCAGATATATGGCACACCTTTACGAGTAAGATGTGTCAAAGGACCTGCTATCTCCGAGAAACCCCGAATGAACCTCCTGTAGTATCCTGCTAGACCCAAGAAACTACGAATCTCCGTTGGTGTCGTGGGCTGTCCCCACTCCCTCACCGCTGACACCTTCCCCGGATCGACAGATATTCCCTGGTCAGAAATAATGTGACCCAAGAACTGGACTTCCTTCAACCAAAACCCGCACTTCTCGTATTTTGCATACAGCTCGTTCTGACGAAGTGTCTGCAAAACCTGCCTCAAATGCTCGGCGTGCTCCTCCTCTGTCTGAGAGTAAACCCGAATGTCATCAATGAAGACAATGACAAACTGATCTAGGAAATCTCTGAACACCCTGTTCATCAAGTCCATAAACACTGCTGGAGCGTTGGTCAAGCCGAAAGGCATAACCCGAAATTCATAAGAACCATATCTCGACAAGAATGCGGTCTTCGAGACATCCTCCTCCCTGATACGCAACTGATGGTATCCTGACCTCAAGTCAATCTTCGAGAAGAAAGAAGCTCCTCTCAACTGGTCGAATAAGTCATCGATTCGAGGCAACGGATACTTATTCCGTATCGTGACCTTATTCAACTCTCGGTAGTCCACGCACAATCTCAGTGAACCATCCCTTTTCTTCACAAACAAAACTGGAGCGCCCCAAGGTGAGGTACTCCTGCGAATAAAGCCCTGCCCTAACAGCTGCTCTATCTGTTCCCGTAACTCACGCATCTCAGCTGGAGCCATACGGTACGGTGCACGTGCTATAGGTCTCGTACCCGGTAGCAAATCAATAACGAAGTCTATCTCTCGACTGGGTGGTAAGCCTGGTATCTCCTGAAACACATCTGAATACTCCCTGACAACCGGGATCGAATCTAAAGGAATAACAACCTCCTTAGAGGTATCCTCCTCTATGTAATACAGATGAGCGGTCGATCCTCCCTCTGGGCGAGGCATCGCCACTATAAACATCTCTTGCCCCGGAATGGCAAAAACAATGCTCCCGCTGAAGCAATCAATCATGGCCCTATATGCTACGAGCCAATCCATACCGATGATCACATCGTGAACATGCATGTCTAACACTAACATGTCTGCAGGCAATACCAAACTTCCAACCTCTACCCCGACTCCCCGGCATATAAAGAAAATAAGTGACCCACTCCCCAATGGTGAGTCGACACACGTCACTGTGCTCTCTGCCGTAGCTAACAATCCTAAAGCTTTCGCGAAGTGTGTAGCAATAAAACAGTGTGTAGCACCCGTATCAAATAACACCCGACCCATAGTGCCATGGATAGGAAACGTACCCTCGATTGCGGGCGGTGCCTGTGGAACTGCAGCCTGGTGAACGTTGTAGACACGTCCATACTGTAGCTGCCCCTGTTGAGCTGGGACTGCTGGAATGGGTGGCAAAGCTGCCATCCGTGGCGGTGCAGGAAGAGCGGCGGGAAACATAGGTCTCTGTGGCTCCTGGCGAGCACCCTGCTGCTGCTGCTGTGGGGCCCTGCCCCTATCAGGACAATCCTGCTTCTTATGGCCAGTCTTGCCACAAGTAAAGCACTTCCCTGGGAAGTTCCCTCCCCTCTGCCCCTGCTGTCCCCGGCCCTGGTGGCCGTTACCATTCCTCCCTTGGCCCTGCTGGCCCTGATGGAACTGCTGCCCATTCTGCCCCTGTTGGCCCTGATGGCCGTTTGGACCCTGATGACCCTGGCGGAAACCTCCCTGTCCCTGCCTGTAGTTCCCTGACCGGAACCTCTTATTGTCCCCCTGCTGGGTACCCTGCTCAGTCTGTCTCTGCCCCTGACCGGTTTGTGCCCCGCTGGCACCATGTCCTCCAGTCCTGCCCTGATGGCTAGACTCCCCTGACCGCTTGCCCTCGGCCATATGAAAACGGTGGTCCTGGCAGTGTAGTAATGCAGCGTTAACCACATCAGAATACGTGGCCAACGATAGGTTCTCAAGCAGATGCTGACGGATCCTCCAATTCAACCCGTCGGTGAACTTCTCTATCTTTTCTTCTCTGTTGGAATCTCGTCTGGTACGATATTCAACAGGTTGGTGAACTCGGCCACTGTCTTGCCCTCCTGCTTCAAACTCATCAGCTTCCTCCTCATCTCTGTATGAACTGCAGACGGGAAGTACTTGCGGTCGAACCGCACCCAGAACTCCTGTATCGTGAGGGTATCCCTCTCCTCCGCAGTAGTGATAGACTCCCACCACTGTAGTGCAGATCCCACTAGCTTGAAAGTAGCTAGCACCTGTTTCTGAACGTCAGTGCACTCATGCATCCTCAAATGCCTCTGCATATCCTTCCTCCATTGGCTCGAGACTACCACATCTGAGCTACCAGCAAACTCTGGCGGATGCGCTTTCTGAAAAGCGTCACGTACACGCTCCCAAGCAGACGAGAATGCATTAACCTGTACTGGCGCGGCAACCGGCGCCTGAGGTGGTGCCTGCTGAATCACGGCAATCGCGGCATTTACCGCTTGGGCTACTATAGCAGCAACCTCAGCGGCGTTCAACATGCCCTGAACTGAAGCGGGCTGTGGTTCGGGCGTAGCATTCCTGGGAACTCGTCGTGCACGTCGTGGAGGCATCTGAAATAAGAATGAAGTTTATAAGTTCACGGTTTATAAACTTAAAACAGCTGAAGAACGAAGTATACACAAAAAGAATACAACAGTCCTAAAATATAGGGCTCTATATCAAAGAAATGTAGCGGAAACATAATAGCCGTACAGATCCTAAAGGACACTAGAACCTGATGCTCTGATACCACCTGTGACACCCCGACTAATTAAACACCGGGTAGCTACTCCTTTATAAAATTAATTCAAAATGCCAAGTTGGCTCAATTAATAGCATCACTGTCGAAAACGTTTTATTATTACTAACCACCTAGTATTTAAAAAGTAAGTGCCAAATTTTATTAAATCTGATTAACATGCAACAAGAGTAATGAATAACTAAATAACACCATTCACCATGCTGAAATGAAATGAATAACCATCACAATAGAGTAAATAAAGTCTGGAGGAAACCCCTCACTACAATCCCATAACTGAAATGAATAAACTGAAACAATACATACTGAAGTCTGAAAACTAAAATGTAAAAGATACTCTAAATGGAAATGGGCAACATGCCCTACAACTGATAGATAGTGACTCTGGAATCCAAAGAATAGAAGCGTCTATGAACAAATCCCTGTAGCTTCCACAAACAGCTACAGCTCGTCACCTGAATGAGTATCCTATGCTTGGTGTCCCTGTGGCTGGGCACCTAAAATGGTTTTACAAGAAAATATATTTGAAAGCAAATGGGTCAGAGCCCGAAAGTGGAAATCATTTAAAAAAAAACCTGCAAGTGCTTTAAAAACATTTAAAACATTAAATGCAAAGTACATGTTAGGACGTGCACTCACATTATATTCTCACCTCTCGACTAACTGTGCACTCCTAACGTAAGTACTCATCTATAACTACCCTTTCCACTAGCTAAGTAACAACGTAACTAGCTAGACTACCAAAAGTTCTACCCTTTTACTCGGTTCCAATTATCATAACAACGCTCGTAATTAAATAGAGGGATGGTTCACTGAGATTGTGCGTGGACTACCGAGAGTTGAATAAGGCCACGATACGGAATAAGTATCCGTTGCCTCGAATCGATGACTTATTCGACCAGTTGAGAGGAGCTTCTTTCTTCTCGAAGATTGACTTGACTTCAGGATACCATCAGTTGCGTATCAGGGAGGAGGATGTCTCAAAGACCGCGTTCTTGTCGAGATATGGTTCTTATGAGTTTCGGGTTATGCCTTTCGGCTTGACCAACGCTCCAGCAGTGTTTATGGACTTGATGAACAGAGTGTTCAGGGACTTCTTAGATCAGTTTGTCATTGTCTTCATTGATGACATTCTGGTTTACTCTCAGACAGAGGAGGAGCACGCCGAGCATTTGAGGCAGGTTTTGCAGACACTTCGTCAGAACGAGCTGTATGCAAAATATGAGAAGTGCGGATTTTGGCTGAAGGAAGTCCAGTTCTTGGGTCACATTATTTCCGACCAGGGAATATCTGTCGATCCGGGGAAGGTGTCAGCGGTGAGGGAGTGGGGACAGCCCACGACACCAACGGAGATTCGTAGTTTCTTGGGTCTAGCAGGATACTACAGGAGGTTCATTCGGGGTTTCTCGGAGATAGCAGGTCCTTTGACACATCTTACTCGTAAAGGTGTGCCATACATTTGGAGTGATGCTTGTCAGTTGGCATTCGATGAGTTGAAGGACAAATTGACCTCAGCACCTGTGTTAGCATTGCCGAGACCGGGAGTTGAGTATTTGGTTTACACCGATGCGTCTTTGCAAGGACTGGGAGGTGTGTTGCAGCAGGAGAGACAGGCCATAGCTTATGCTTCCCGTAAGCTTAAGCCTCATGAGAAGAATTACCCCACACATGATTTGGAGTTGGCGGCAGTGGTATTTGCCTTACGGATTTGGAGGCACTATCTTTTGGGGGAGAAATTTCAGCTGTTCACGGACCACAAGTCACTACAGTATCTGTTCACGCAGAAGGAATTGAATATGCGGCAGCGTAGGTGGCTTGAGTTTGTGAAAGACTACCAGTTCGACATCCAGTACCACCCGGGTAAGGCTAACGTGGTAGCAGACGCGTTGAGCCGTAGGCCAGCAGACGAGGTGGCAGAGGTGTGGAAGGCGAAGTGGAAGGAATTGGGACACCAGGATGAAGTGGCCCGATCTTTCATGTCCGTGATGACCGTTACACCACAGATTGTCACGAAGGTTGTACGGGCACAGGCTAATGACACGTTCTGTCAGGAGCAGATAGTTCGATTGCTAGCAGAGGGAGCCGAGTCCTATACCGTTAGCTCAGACGGGGGATTGCGCTTCAATGGGAGTTTGGTGGTTCCGAAAGGGGAAGAATTGCGGCACGATGTCATGGCTGAGTCGCACGGCTCACGGTTCGCGGTACATCCCGGAGGGGACAAAATGTACCAAGACATGAGACGGCAATATTGGTGGAGCGGTATGAAGAGAGATATCGCTGAGTTTGTCTCGAAATGCGCCACTTGTCAGCTCGTAAAAGTGGATCATCAGAGACCAGCAGGATTGCTACAGCCGTTGGAGGTTCCGGTGTGGATGTGGGAGAGCATATCCATGGATTTTGTCACGGGGTTGCCTACGTCGCAGAGGGGTCACAACTCCGTTTGGGTAATTGTGGACAGGTTGTCCAAGGTCGCTCACTTTTTACCCGTTAGGACTGATTACACTGCGGGTCAGTACGCCCAGCTCTTCATTTCAGAGATTGTGAGACTTCACGGTGTGCCCCTGGATATCGTGTCTGACAGAGACAAGATATTTGTTTCGAGGTTTTGGGAGAGTTTCCAGGAGGCCATGGGCACGGAATTGCGGTTGAGTACGGCTTATCATCCGCAGACCGATGGGCAGACAGAGCGCACCAATCAGATGTTGGAGGACATGCTACGCATGTGCATTATTGACTTCGGGGGTGGATGGGAGCAGTACCTTCCACTGGTGGAGTTTGCTTACAACAACTCCTATCAGTTCACGATTGGCATGGCTCCGTTTGAGGCATTGTACGGTAGGCCTTGTCGTTCCACAGCATGTTGGTTGGAGGTGGGGGACAACAAACTACTTGGGCCGGAAGTGATTCAGGATACTTCGGCAAGGATTGAGTTGATTCGGAGTCGCATTCGGGTAGCTCAAGACAGGCAGAAGAGTTATGCTGATGCGAAGAGGTTCTTCAGGGAGTTCCAAGTGGGGGACCAAGTTTTGCTCAGGGTTTCTCCGATGAAGGGGATTATGCGATTCGGGAAGAAGGGGAAATTGGCACCGAGGTATATGGGGCCGTTTCCTATTATTGAGCGGATCGGACCCGTTGCGTATAGACTTGGACTACCGGAGCACTTGCATCGGATTCACGACGTGTTCCATATTTCCTCGCTGAGGAAATACCTTAGAGACAATTTGGCTCATTCTCACATTGCTGTGGAGGACATCGATCTCCAGCCGGATAGCTCTTATGAGGAGGGGCCGATGGCTATTTTGGACCGAAGCGAGAGGAAACTGCGGTCAAAGATAGTCCCGTTAGTGCGTGTTCAGTGGCGACATCACAATGTCGAGGAGTCCACATGGGAGCGCGAGGATGAGATGCGCGAACGTTATCCAGAGCTGTTTTTAGCAGGTACTTTCTAATTTCGAATTTCGGGACGAAATTCAGTTATTAGGGGGGAAGTATGTAATACCCCGTACTTTTGGCTATATTTATTTTGGGATTAATTAATTAAATGCGTATTAATTGGAAATTAATCCGGGGTATAAATACTAATATGATGCAAATTGGTATTTGATTATGTACATATATGATTATATATGTATTTGGTATTATAAAATTTGTCGTGGGATTTATATACGGCGATTTGGAAATTTTGTTGAGACGCGTGGGACCGCCGCGTCACGGTATAATATTTTGTTTATAAAAGTGAGTTTAAAATATATAATTCGTATGGTCGTTTTGAGTGCACCAACGCGTCCGGAAGGGTCGAGATAGTCAGAAAACACTAGCCGGGGGTATAGTTTGGGTCCCGGGGTATTTTTAGACCATACCGGTAACTTAAAGGGTATTTTAGTAATTTGGTATTTTTGGGTAATTAAAAGTGACGAAAATTGAGAGTTGTAATCTGATAAGGATTGACCCCAACCAACCCTTATTAACCCAACAAGCTACGGAGGTTTATTAAATTAGGTTTTCATAAGTTTCCCCAAAGCAAACCCTAGCCACCATAGCCTTTTGGAGAAGAAAGCTTGGAGAAGGAGAGAGAGAGAGGAATTCTGCAGAAATTCTACACCAAATCCACACCAAATTCAGAAATCAAACCAAGGCAAGTGACTTTATTTCCATTTAATTACTGAGAATGTCTTTTCCATGTTAGAAAATTCAGATTTATGGTTGTTCTTGGTGAAATATGAAAACCCATGTAGTCTAGATAATAAAACTTGAGGAATTTGAGAAGGATTGCATGTAGAAGGATAGGTAAATGATTAATCTGATGTTAATACATGTTTTGGGTGAAATAAAAACGGATTTTAATTGATGAATTGAAGGTTCCAAATTTTAGGGTTCATGTTCATAAATGAATTGGGGAAAAGTTTAAATAATTGTAAATTGATTGATGATTTGGGTGAGTAAATCCATACAAACGTGATAGGATGTGGTATACTATGTTTAGAATCGTTTAGAGAATTTAAAACAATTGTTGGGATAAATTTTAGAGGTGATTTGAGGAGTAAAAATAGTGAAAAACGATTTTTGGGAAAATCTGGACCGAAACTGGCCACTCGTTAGAAGCAGCCCCCAGGTCGTTCGAACGAGCTCGTTCGAACGAGCTTCTAACGAGTTGACCAGTCGTTATTAACGAGTAAGGATTTTCGTTCGATATCTCGTTCGAACGAGATATCGTTAGAAGGGTCAGTTCGTTCGAACGAACTGGGATCTCGTTCGAACAGCCTCGTTCGAACGAGACTTCTAACGACCTGACAGTCCAAACTCGTTCGAAGCCTCGTTCGAACGAGACTTCTAACGAGTTGACAGTTTGACCCCTTTTGGACTGTTTTGACTTTTGGAGTTCCGGGAACTGGTTCAAGGGTAGAGTTAGCATTCCTTTGATGATATAGTGATTGATTTGGGACTTTTGGGTTATTGAGATGAGTAAATCATATACGAGAGTTATATTCAATGAATCATTTGGGTTGAGACGTGAGTGACTACTACGATGTGAGGATGAATTATAGCGCGTATAATTATGAACCGGAATAAAATAAGTTGTGATAATTATAGTTAGTACAAGAATGCGATATGTACTACGATTATAATACGGTATTACTAAGATGTGTGATTACTTAGTACTAGTATATGGATTAAGTGTATGACGTACCTATCATACTTGCTATCACGGGAGGTTTACGTTCGCTTAGGACCCTCTAATCCTTGTGTGCCTACGGGGGGGATATAGACTGGTACCTTGATGAACATAGGTCATAGAAAGACTTATTGTGACATTAATAAGTCCGCTGACCATGGGAGCGTAGGTATGTGCGTGACCCATGTGATGGTGACTGTGTTCGCCTCCACTATTTGTGATTTGTGTTATCTGAACTATTCCTGAGAGATTCGGAATATGTGATCCTTATGTACGTGATGTACCGGGATGGATAGCAGAGTATGTGTGCACTACAGCTTAGATTGCGGGGTGCTTGTATCGTATATTTATATGGTGAATAATATACATTATATTAATGGGAATCCTCATGTTAATGTTGTAAAAATATTACGGTATTGTTTCGAGAGATATGATGAGATAACTGATAGTTATACCAATGGCATATTTAGTATATGCCATTGATATAACTATCAGTTAACTCGTTATATATCTCAAAACAATACCGTAATATTTTACAATAATTAACATGAGGATTCCCATTAATTAAATGTATATTATTCACATCATAAATATACGATACAAGCACCCCGCAATCTAAGCTGTAGTGCACACATACTCTGCTATCCATCCCGGTACATCACGTACATAAGGATCACATATTCCGAATCTCTCAGGAATAGTTCAGATAACACAAATCACAAATAGTGGAGGCGAACACAGTCACCATCACATGGGTCACGCACATACCTACGCTCCCATGATCATGCAGACTTATTAATATCACAATAAGTCCTTCTATGACCTATGTTCATCAAGGTACCAGTCTATATCCCCCCCGTAGGCACACAAGGATTAGAGGGTCCTAAGCGAACGCAAACCTCCCGTGATAGCAAGTATGGTAGGTATGTCATACACACAATCCATATACCAATACTAAGTAAACACACATCTTAGTAATACCGTATTTTAATCGTAGTACATATCGCATTCTTGTACTAACTATAATTATCACAACTTATTTTATTCCGGTTCATAATTATACGCGCTATAATTCATCCTCACATCGTAGTAGTCACTCACGTCTCAACCCAAGCGGTTCATTGAATATAACTCTCGTGTATGGTTTACTCATCTCAATAACCCAAAAGTCCCAAATAAATAACTATATCATCAAAGGAATACTAACTCTACCCTTGAACCAGTTCCCGGGACTCCAAAAGTCAAAACAGTCCAAAAAGGGTCAAACTGTCAACTCGTTAGAAGTCTCGTTCAAACGAGGCTTCGAACGAGTTTGGACTGTCAGGTCGTTAGAAGTCTCGTTCGAACGAGGCTGTTCGAACGAGATCCCAGTTCGTTCGAACGAACTGACCCTTCTAACGATATCTCGTTCGAACGAGATATCGAACGAAAATCCTACTCGTTAGTAACGACTGGTCAACTCGTTAGAAGCTCGTTCGAACGAGCTCGTTCGAACGACCTGGGGCTGCTTCTAACGAGTGGCCAGTTTCGGCCCAGATTTTTTTCCCAATTCGTTTTTCACCATTTTTACTCTTCAAACCTCTTCTAAAATTCGTTCCCACAATATATTGAGTTCTCTAATCATCCTCAAACATGTTAAGGGGCCATACTAACATCATTAAAGGGTTTAATATCTTCTAAACATCATTAAATCACAATTTCTACATTAATTCCCAATTTTCTTCAAGAACATAAACCCTAACTTTTTCTCATCATAAATTCCCAGATTTTAATTCGTTTATACATCACCTAGATATGAAATCTCCGAAATTAAATCTCCCAACAATGTTTCTACATGCAAACCTATCCCAACATTCAATAATAACTTCAAATTTCATGGGTTTTCTTTTAATCTTTCAAGAACAATCAAGATTCTTCAATTTCTAACATGGAAAAGACATTCTTCGAATTTAAATGAAATAAAGTCACTTGCCTTGGTTTGATTCCGGATTTGGTGTTGGTTTGATGAAGTTTCTGCAGAGTTTCCTCTCTCTCTTTCTCTTCTTCTCCAAGCTTTCTTCTCCAAAAGGCTATGGTGGCTAGGGTTTGCTTTGGGGAAACTTATGAAAACCTAATTTAATAAACCTCCGTAGCTTGTTGGGTTAATAAGGGTTGGTTGGGGTCAATCCTTATCAGATTACAACTCTCAATTTTCGTCACTTTTAATTACCCAAAAATACCAAATTACTAAAATACCCTTTAAGTTACCGGTATGGTCTAAAAATACCCCGGGACCCAAACTATACCCCCGGCTAGTGTTTTCTGACTATCTCGACCCTTCCGGACGCGTTGGTGCGCTCAAAACGACCATACGGATTATATATTTTAAACTCACTTTTATAAACAAAATATTATACCGTGACGCGGCGGTCCCACGCGTCTCAACAAAATTTCCAAATCGCCGTATATAAATCCCACGACAAATTTTATAATACCAAATACATATATAATCATATATGTACATAATCAAATACCAATCTGCATCATATTAGTATTTATAACCCGGATTAATTTCTAATTAATACGCATTTAATTAATTAACCCCAAAAATAAATATAGCCAAAAAGTACGGGGTATTACAGGCTGCTAGATGTTAAATATCCCAATAGAGGAACTCGCAATTATTGACCCTTTTTTGGAGGATAAATTCTTTTCTCCTCTTCCAGAGAAGGGAACTTCAAGAAAAAATTGTTTTACTAAGTACATCTTAACACCTCCGAGTTTTCACTAAGCTCACTTATCCAACCCTAGATTCCCAAGCACTGGTACCTATAGCGGATTCTTGAAAACCAGGATAGTATGAAAGATGGTCGACTCCATCCCTAATGCTTAATATTTGGAATCTTGATTGATGTACAAAGCTCCTTCTTTTAGATTCAGCAAGTAAAAACAACATTTTGGGTTGATAACTGCACTACCATCAAAACCGCATTGTCTATCATATTCTTCTTAACATCATAGGACTTGATGCAGAAGAAGCTTCCTTCAAACACTGACAAACCAAAGAAAAGGCCAGGAGTTTGCATGATTATCCAATAATAACCTCTCTCTCTCCCCCTTATAGAGAAAAATTGTTTAGAGTTCGAACACAATCAAAAGTTCACACATCTGAAAGATGCAGCTCCACTATTCTGTCGTTTCCTCATCGAGACCAAGTTGGGGTCAACATTCTATCACACTTCATTTGACAAACGATTTCCATGTTCGGACCAATACCTAACTCAACTTCAATACCTTTCTTATGAGTTGAAAAAATTGCAATAAATGATATTCAGTAATTAGCTTCATGAAAACAACTAAGACAGAGGAGGGGATAAAATATAGTAAAACTCAAATGCGAATAACAGCTAAAATTAGAGTCAGTAACATCCAAAGAACTGTTATCTCATTGCATAACTATAGAACATCTACATAGATCTCCTAGCACAGCCAGAAGTTTACAACGTCAGATAAGAACAAATGCGGGTTAGATATCATACTTTATTATATTCCTATTGAGATGCAAGTTCAAAAAAATGGGGGAAAGGAAAATAGAACTCTTTGAAATTTGCATGTGAGTCAAAATCTTACCAAGAATTTCAATGTACGAAGTGAAAACCCCTTAGTATTGGATAGATGATCCACAAGACGACCAGGTGTCGCTACCTACAATGAAGAAAGAAAACAAAATTATTATAAGGTAATAAAAGAAAAACCAGTTGTATAAAAAGTTAGAGGGAGGGGAAATTCAGAGAAGCAATAAATTTGGAAATTGGGGGATTGCATAATGAGTTTTTTTCAATGAAGAACTAAATTCAGTTGTATATAAGTTTATTTGATGTTTTTTTTAATTTTCAGATGTCTTTTGTCCAACGCAATTCAGTTTTCTCATATTTGGTGGACATTAGTCATAGTAGTGACCCATTTCAGTTTTCTAATATTTGGTGGAATGGGTCTTAGTTTTGTTTTAAACATTGTGTTTAGTCATGTTCTATGCTCTATAGTTGATTTTATTATTTTACTAGTCCAAGTCTTAGTTTCTAATTAAAATGTCAAAAGTCCAACTATATTTAGGCTTCCCCAAAAATCTATATAAAACGATGACATGATTTTAAACTGATAAAAATCAATTAAAAGAGACTTATCTTCCTTTTACCTTGCCAAATCCATCCTCGAACCCAAAGCTTTTACCCTTTCACTACCGATTTTTGTACACTCCCAACCCATGTCACTGACATTTAGCCCCAAAATTAAACAATAATAAGCACATAAATCCTTTGTTCCCGCTGCCCATAGTTATCTAATGGGATTTGTTTTGTGAATCCATATATCAATTTTCAAAATAATGAATAGTAAGACATGTTGACAATTTTTAACTAATAGGTGCAATAATGCTACACACAAAAAAAGTTTATAAATTTAGTACATAAAATTACGAGGCAATGATATTATTGGTCTAGGCCATGAGGTAGAGCCCATTCCTTGCAAGTAAGACCTACAAGATGACCAATTATGTGCCATCCTTTTTCAAACTCACAAATAAATTAATGTTTTGTACAAGTACTTTAATATCAATATATGTATGTAATCTATAAGGAAAAACAATTTGTGCCATTCTGGATAACTTTTCTACCCTTTAAAGATATAATAGACAGAGGATATACAGCCCAATATACGGATTCTCATTCTAATATAGTGCTTCAACAAACAAAACACATAGCTATCAAAATGGTTCAAGAGAAGTCATAGATATTAATAGAACTATAAAAATATACTCGACAAAAATTAGTAATACTTAACATCTAAAAATTCAAATCTAAAATATAATAATATTTCATATGCGACACATGTTGCTTTGGTGCAGTCCCCTATGGAAAAACTGTGCTAAATGTCATCTCAACAAACCATCTGGCCATATGCACTTGCAAGATAAACAGTCATACTAGCAATGTAACACTTACAACAACGTGCGGTTGCTTTCCAAGGGCAACACTCTGTTGAACATGGTCCACCCCTCCAACAAGCTGCAAAGAGTTTGTAGGTGTCACTTACTCATAGGATTTGATAGAGGAAAACATAAACGGAAAAATTGAATGCATTATGTGGTACACAGTATTTCAAAGGAACATTTAGACCCTCTAATTTGTAAATGGGACAAACTACAGGACATGACCGCTACACCTCTTGGTTGTGAGATAGGAGTGCATGCCGCTAAGTAACACCCTCAGGTTCCGTTTAAATGTAAGGCCTCGTTTGCGAGTTTCGGAGAGAAAAGAAAAGAAAGAAAAGTTTTATTAGGAGAGAAAAGAAAAGAAAGGAAAGGAAAGTGACTTTCTTTCCTCTGTTTGTGAGTTTACGAGAGAAAAGAAAGGAAAGGAAAGTGACTTTCTTTCCTCCTTGTTTGTGAGTTGAAAAGAAAGGAAAGGAAAAAAAAGAAAAAATACATTTACACCCTTATAACTAACAAAGCATGTTATAACATTTTAAAGGAAATAATAACATATTAATTCATCATGCATACCAACACAATAATAAATTATAAGTCTTGATAACAAAAATTATAATAAAATGTCTCAAACCATAATAATAAGTCTTAAACATATAGTTAAAAAAATGGCACTAAATTATTAATAAAATAAGATATCTCCAAAAGATAAACTTCATAATGCATCATGGAGCACGAGTAGTCGCCATCATTTTCTCCAAAATTATCAAGCATCTCTCGAAAGGGCAACCGAGCACTATCCTTGCTTTGTCGGGAATTTGTGAGAGAAAAAGATATGCATCATCGATAACATGTGAATGTACTCCAATAGCCACCAACTCCTCAAAAATTTCAGACTCTGAGTAAACACGTGGGCGAGATTCTTTAATAACTGTATTTCCCTCTCTAATTGCATGGGCCACATTGTCAAGGGCACTCTTCAAAAAATTATTTTCATCTTCATTGTGCGAAGTTTTCTTTTTTTTTCCCTTTGATGTTGTTGTGTCATCACGTTGATTATGCATTTGATTGAGCATCACGTCCCCCCCGTCAGCTGAATCACTACCAAAACTTTCTAGAATAATATCATCATCCAAATCAATATCATCAATGGTAATACTCTCATTCTCATCAACAGACCTATCCCAACGAGGCTTCTTTTCCTTAGCTGTCTCAGCGCCGTCACATGTGGCTCGATTATTTGCAAATAGCTCTGCCAACTTATCATATTTGTTGACAGGTTTTGTCATCCATTTTTTCGCTTCAGGTTTCGCCTATCATAAAAAAATAATTAACAATTAATATACTATTGGTACCAAAATAATTTACTTAAACTTAATTTGGAATACTTACTTGGACTAAATTTTCCCAAACTTCAGGCTCAGCGCTCCACATTTTAGTTGTCGGACTCCAGGCAAAACCGCTCAAATTTTTAAACAAATCATAGCATTTATTGAAATGCTCTTTTAGAGTTTTTAGTCGATTTTTTAAATGCTCCTTTGTAAGCTCAATGTTAGGAATATTTGCATGCATCTCGCTCAGCATATTACTGTACGCTGTAGTTGTGAATGTTCCGTCAATCCTATTTCCTTCACGTTCCTGGTGAAGCATTGCTTCAATGAACATATCATCCATTTGAGACGTCCAAGTCAAATGAATTTTTTTTGCACCATCATCTTTTATTTTCTGGCTCATTGTTAGTATCTATACAAATGCATAAATATTAGTCATTACGCAACAACATCTTTTATGATAAAAATATTAACATAAAAAATAAATAACAACATTTATATCAAATCAAACTCTCAAATGCTTATTATAATTCAGTTTTTAATTGCTTCAAATTAAATGTACGAGAACTTGGAATCACAACACATAATCATTACACATATTAGTCGCTATGCAATTTCTTATATATTCTCCTCGTGCGGCATCCTCATCCCCATCCCTTGGAGGGCCACTTCATCGTCTTCATCTGGGTCTTCATTTTCAAGCTCTTCATCAACTGCTTTTAAAATAGCTTAATCAGGGTCTGCCTCCATTAGGTAATTATGTATAATACAACATGCTAGAATAATTTCAGATTGTGTGTGAATTGAAAAGAATGATTCGGCTCCGCTTCTTATAATTGGAAATCGCCTCTTCAATACCCCAAACGCTCGTTCAATTGCATTGCGTAGTGATGCATGACGATGGTTATATAACTCTCGAGTATTCTCAGGTTCTCGAGTGGAGTATTCTTTTAAGTGGTAACGAACACCTCTAAAAGGTGCCATAAGCCTGCTCCAATTCATGAACCCCGCATCGACAAGATAATATTTGCCATTAGGTATTTTCAATTTATCTTCTCTTGTAAGTGCATTTTTAATAATCCTAGAGTCAGAAGCAGTCCCTTCCCACCCGGGTAGTACGTAGGTAAATTTTAAATCAAATGTACAAGCAACCAACACATTTTGTGTTGGAAAATCCTTTCTCCCACGATACCTCGCAGCTTCCCTCTCAGCCACTTTGATACGAACATGGGTGCCATCAATTGCCACAACACAATCCTGACATAAATATGATACGTGAATGTTCATCTATTTCAATATAATTGCAATTATCAAATTGAAAATCAGTTGCATTAAGTTACCTTAAAGTAAGGAAAAAATCGATCGTTGTGAAGTATTTCAGGAGGAACTTGTGCTCCGGTGGGTTGTCGCAAAAATATTTCTTCCAAAGTTATTATTGCTTTCAAAACTTTATGAAAATGACGACTTACGGTTTCACTGGATCGGCGAAAGAAAAATGAAATTGTGCGGTTCCTCACATCTTTTGACAGTATATGAAGGAACTTTGCAACTTTCTCTTCAACTGACACTCGTTGAGTTGGTAACAAGCCACCAAAATTTTTTAATGTCTTGCAAAGTGTTATAAAAGCTTGTGGCCCCATGCATATAACATCGTGACACCGTTCAGACGTGGTAATTTGTAACATTAATTCATCTCGTACTCTTTGCCGTTCGGTTAATGAACCCCATATATGTCGATCTCTACGAAGTCTTCGATGTGCAATATAATTAATTATTTGATACATAACTTCAACCGCAATTAATTGTCGACTTCTCACCAACATGATGAGTTCATTTGTTTTCTCATTTTCTTGATTATACATCTAGTAAATGGAAAAAGCTTAATTAAAAAAAAATAGAACTTTTATTATGATAATATATATATATATATATATATATATATATATATATATATATATATATGTATATGTATGTATGTTATATATTATGTTATAACATACATGTAACATACTTATAACATAATACACATATAACATATAACATACCTATAACATTATAACATACTTATAACATAATACACATATAACATATAGCATATAACATAATACATATATTGTGTGTTATATTTTATATGTATATGTATATATATCTATATAATAAGGAGTAAAAAAAATTCACTATTTCATAAGTTGACAAGTTAATGAGGGGTTGGGATTGAATGGTACAAAATTGAATCCAACGACTCATATTTTGTTGGAGTAAGGGTCCCTCTTTTATCATTCTCACTTTCACTTTTGTAATTTAAATTAGTGGGTATATTTGTAAAAATCCATACTCTCCCCTCAATCACCTCACGGTCAATCAAGTACTATCCTTACCCACTCAACCTCTATGCTCAACTCTCCCTCTCACGCAATCTCCAACACAGACTACTAACCTTTCTCTATCTTTTACTTCTCCACAATCCACGCAACCTCCTTCCCCTCTCTTTCTATGAAGCATTCTCTTTCTTCACGAAAGGTTGTATCTTCTTCTGGATGAAATTATACTTTTGTTTGATCTATTGGCTTATTCTTCGGATGACATCCAAACCACATGACCTATTACTACGGGTGTTGAATCTACGGTATTATTTTTTTGCTTAATCTTTTATTTTGTTTTTTTGCTTAATCTTTTATTTTGGTTTAAAGGGTTTTAAAACTATGGTATTTTTTTTCCGTGTGTAGATCTGGCATTTATTTTTTATTGCGATCTATCTATGATCAGATTTGCGATGATTTCATTTGGAATCTTCCTCGCAAACGACCGGTGTCTATGGTCGATTTCATTAGTTTTCTTTCTAAGGTGGTAGGCGTACTCTTATCAGAAATTTTCTTTCATCTACTAATCTACATGCTCTTACTACGTTAAAGAATTTATTGTATTTTTTACAGATTCATTTGGAGTGGCCCAAGACAAGAAGAGCATATATGCAAGTGGATTAACTGTAAAAATATGGTGATGCAACCGATTGGGTTTTTTATTGAGTTAAAAAAAAACTCTGCCTTTTATGAAGAATCTGAGGTGATTTGAAAATGGTTTTGATACTGTGATTTCAAAATGACTTCGACTCATTTTTTGGGGCTTTCAAAATCATCGACTAGCAATATGGTTTCAAAATCTCATCATGTGTAGGTTTTGATTTATATTTTGTGGGATGATTATGATTTATTTTTCTAATTTGCTTTTGCGATGGATTAGATTTTGATATTGATCTGTATGTAGGGGCGATAGTGGGTTGATTTTGACCGGGAGCTGTGATTTTTGGTTTCTTCGATGATACAATGACGTATGATCCTATTCTAGATATTTTTCTTCCTTAAATTTTTCTATTAGTTTGACGAGATATTTTGGTTAGGATTTTGGTGGGTTATTATTAGACGATTTTAGAAGCCAAGTGATCCGTACTTAATTGATTTCATTTCTTTTGTTGCCAGATTTAAGAACTGAGAATGCTAATTAGACTTATTGAATTCTTTTACTTAGTCTGACCTATATGATATCAGTTTCTACCAATTTCAGTTTCGGCATTAATATGATCCTTCCCCTTTTATTATTTTCAATTTTGGCATTGCAAATACTTATTTATTTCATATTTTATTGTCAATGTACTGAAATTTTATTTTATCATTAAGATAATGTCCACCTAGGATACTTTGATCCTCCGCACTATTTATTGGATAAACGTGATTCAGTTTGAATTATATTTTAGTTGTGGTATTATTGGCACGCGTTATTGTTGTGCTTTAAAATTGTTTTGTATTAGTGTGGTTTTCTTATTCAGATCAATACTAATTCACACAGTCTTTTTTTTTTGTTTATAACAGGCTTTGGTTAATTGGGTTAATGCTTATACCTATCTCGGGGTTAAAAAAAAGAGATCAAAATGGCTGCCAAGAACAAAAATGACGTGCGTACCTCACGACTATGGATATCATTAATGATACTTTTTTTTTTAATTTTTAGGTAATTGTGCTCTTCTTTAAATTTTAGTGAGTTATCATTCTCATCCTCTTATGTACGTGTTTTGATTTAGAATCACCTTATGCTCGGATTACATACTGCTATTTTTAAGTTTCCAACATTTATTACTGATTCAATTAGGTTCCATTTAGTTTTCAGTGAGGTATCATTCATTACTGATTCAGTTAGCTCCATTTAGTTTTCGACAAAATTCTTCATTTGACCAAAATTTTGTATTAATCGTTATAACATCCATTTTGTTTCCCTTTAATGTCGTTTGGTTGTGATGTTATTGAGATATTTCTCTTATTTTTCAGCTTTATGGTACTTATGTTGAATTTGATATGATCCTACGAGTTTTAACTATTCTGTTTATTTTATTCAAATTGGGTACACATTTAGGGTATTTTTGTATGATCTCTAAGTAGGTTGTACGAAGAATATGGTTGTTACGGAGGTTGTATGCCCAATAGGTTGTTTGTCTTAGTTTGTAGGTATATCGTGTTTGAAATTAGTGATGAACACATGCCAGAATAAGGTATACCAGTGTTTACCTGAAAAATAAACTGACAGATTGTGTTTCTTTGTTTTTTATCTTACGAGTTCTATATATTTTCTTTTACATGACATCGATTTTTGCAACCTTTGAAAATGGATTCAAACAACCGAATTAGAGCCAATGTTCATAGCATATATATCTTTTTTATGTATTGCTCTTTATTTGTTTTTGCCATGCTAATTTGGTATAGTGCACATGTGCTAACATGGCATTGGAGGGTAATAATTATAATCACAGTAACTCTTACCTAAATTTGTAATGCTTAAAAATATAATTTTTAACTTGATATCTTTGACCAATGTTTAGAGTCTTATGGAGTTTTTTAGTTTTTATCATGATCAATATTTACTGTAACTTAAAGTTATTCATGAGTCAGTTTCTTCGAAAAAAAATTTAGTATATTGGGAAATAGTCTTTGTTAAAGAAGAACAAAAAAGTGGTGTTTGAAATGTTACCTTTTGCTTCTTTTTGTACTCATCCCATGTAATTGTATGAGAAGTTTCGAGGCTAGCCAAACGAGCAGCATGCCGCTCTGGTGAATGAAATGATATACGTATATTTTCTGTCACTATACCCAAAATAATGATATACGTATGAAGATAGATAAACAAGCCTCCTTTCTTTGTTTTTGGATTGATAAGTAGCTTGGAATTTATTTTGTTTTAATTTTTCCTTTGTCCCTAATTGCAGAGCCTCTAAGTTTTCCTCTGTTTCGAATCTGGCCAAATGAAATCCCCATTTTGGAAAGACTACAACATTCTGTATTTGTATCTTTTGTGTTAACTGATTTTTGCTACAGTGTGATTTTTTTATATATATATACGTGATGTTCGAATGTTGTTTCAATAAGGCTTTTTATGTTTTTTTCTCAAATGGAAAATGTTTTTTTTTTTGCCAAATCAAAAAGAGTACTTGATGTTAGAATGTCAAGTTTGTCTTCAATACTACAGATCTTAGAAATGAGACATATTGGTATTTACGTTGTTATGCCATGATTTATAGTCAATATTGACTTGATTGCAGGCTTCTGATGGATCATTTGTTTAGGGGCCAACAACTAGCATGCTCACTAGGAAGAAACCTGTTCAGATAATACATAAATATTTCGAGTGGTGGGTTTGGTGATTGTTGTATCATTAAATTTTGTCTCTATTTTGTAAATGTTATTGGTGCTTAGCATTTTTTTTTTGTGCTGAAGTGTAATTGGTATTATAGAGAAAATGACAATGGACGTTATTCTTTGTACAGAGTCAAGAGAGTTGCTTCCATCTGCTTAAAAGACAACAACGACAACAGGCGCTTCTATTAGTGTAACAATTAGATTTGACACTTTCTTGACATCAACTATTGTAACAATTATGCATGGATTGCCAAATGTAATAATAAATGGATTTTCTTTGCCTCTGTTTGTGGCTTACTCTAACAAAACATATTCTAATTACCCGTATTTGTTATACTCACTGGAAGTACCTTTATAGTTTAATTTCTAAGACCTTTTTATTATTTATGCAGACTCTTATGTTAGATTTTTTTGCTTACACAGTCAACAATAGACTCCTGAGAGCCTCAACCAACTACTTCTGGTGCAAAATTACAAACTAATCAAGGGATGACCCAGTTCCTCTTGGTGTATCATGGTCTAATGCGTATCGTGTCTTTGATAGGTAACATTTTGCGATTAGTATTTCATTCCAATATATACATCCAATTTTTGTTGTGCTTCTACAGGAAGTTTTTCTTATATTGGGAGCTATATTATAAGACTTTCTCAAATGTTCACATGTTGAATGACAAAGATATAGTCATTGGGTTTAATAACACAACTAAATAGGATCTTTTGAGTGTTTAGTGTTTGATGATTACGTCTTGGTAGCTGCGACTTATGCAGGTGCTGCAGAACTCCGATCGTGTGTCCCACATCAGGGGCTGCATTAAATCTAAACAGGTCTGGTATCATTCTGGCCGAAAAAACTCGATAAACCCAGGTATTTTTCTTTAGTAAATGATAGGACAACATTTATGTTTCTATGTACAACTGATATAGGCGTTTGAGGGCCAACAGATATAGGAGAAGTTTTGTTCTCTGGAAGGTGAAGGAGAAGTTTCAGTTGACTCTTAACTGTCATATGAGCTTTCATCATATTGTTGATTAATGTAGGTATATAATATCTATTTTTAATTCAGCAACCTTTATTGAAGCATATCTATTTTTATGTTAATTTGATTACGTCTAACATGTGTATTTCTATTTTTATTCCTTATTGGATTTAGATATTGAATGGAAATATCAATATTTGCCAACTTCTGGCTCAGCGAGTATTGGCACAACAAAAAAGGTCGGTGGTGAGTTTTCCTCTGCCTCTTACCCATAGATGAGCAATACAATGTACAAGTAAAAGCCTTCGAGTGACATGCTTCCCAGGTGTTCTTACCCAGAGATGAGCAACACAGATGATTTTTCCTCTACCTCTTACCCATAGATGAGCAACACATAATATATTTTCCATACTTTTCAAATTATCATTAGTAATTTCATGTAACTAATGTTGTGTTTGGTTAGTGACGATAATGATGAATTTGTTGAGGCTGAATCAGATGGTGATGAAGAGGCAGTGTCTTGGGATGGAGCAATCACAGGGAACGAAACCATTCACGAATTAACTTCCGGCTATAAGTTGAGGTCAAAACACCAGCCGAAAACTCAAACCTCTCCCGTAACTGCTCCTCATAATAATTGAATTCCCCTGCATCGAATGCCAAGATCCTAGGTTACGTGAATTAGAGAAAAGTGTAAATATAATCCCAACATATTAATATGATCAGTAACTTTTTTTTAAATAAAGATGGACACAGAGGATTAATACCTTGCCATATTTTGGATACTGAAAACTATGGGTTATTTTTTGGCAGACACAAGGCAAAAATATGGGTCATTAATTATTCATGATTTTAGATTACTTCGTAACAATTAACCTCCAACATAAGTGAAAGAATGGTAGTTTTGAATATAGAAGCATTCATTTCAAACTAAATATTATCTGTATAACCTGTTCAAGCAGTTTTTGTATCAGTTCAATTTTTTATTTTGTTTTTAAAACTATTAAAAATAGTTTTTGGTGTTTTATTCTTCATGGTGTTTTGATTTCTTTTTAAATGTTCCTTATGTAGAAGCAAAAGACAGGTTGATTTTACATTTCTCAATAGGGGCACTTTTTTAAATCTCTATTGCATTGAATGTTGATATCATTGATCTTCCGGTTATAAAGTTTCCTTCATATAAAATTCTTGATTTAGTGGTTTTGAGCTATATTTAGTTTTTTTTTGAATTTTTTGTTGATTCTTTATGAATTTTTATTATCTTTATTTTTTCTTTGTTTGCAGATAATATTCGAAGGACTGGTGGTTATTTTAAAGACTCCTAAGATCAAGTTGGTTTTATCATCATTGTTAGGATTGTTTGAATTTGTTAGAAATATACTTGGCATTGATTTGGAATTTATATTAATTTTTGTTATGTGAAAATGTTATTATGGTCACAATCTCTAATCTTTAAATGTTATACAGGGTGTGCGTGATCAAGTTCGTGCAGGCTGGGTGAGCGAAAGAGATGGGATGAGTGTGAGGTTGGTAGAGGGATGTGTGAGGTGGTGGGCTGTAGATTGGGTTTAGTTACTGGGGTGGGGAGTTGAGTGATGTGTGTCTACTATGTTCTGTGTGTGGTTCGAATGAGTGAGCACTAATGTAGCGAAGTGATCATCAACGTGTTTTCACTAGGTTGTGTGCACTAATGTATTTTTGTTCAGTGTTCGTAATGTATGTATGTTCAGTGTTCGTAATGTATTCCTTTTTTGTTCTGTATTGGTTTGGAAAGTTTCTTTTTAAATTTGGTTATGTATGTTTGTTATGTGTAGGTAAAACCACACAATTGGGCCCTCGGTCTATCATGATTTTCCACACATGCATATCAGGTAAGAGTTTTATATGCTTTTGGGCTTCACGTTGATTGTTATGGGGCATTTCCATCACTGTTTATGCTCACGATTTTGTATATGTTCACTGATTGTTTGTATTATTACAACATTCCCACATTGTTTATAATTTTGAGTTTATTAATGTCTCATGTTGTTGGGCATCATATAATTTTTAGTTTTTGCAGTTTCGGTATCATTGGCCTCTTTCCATATGAGGTATCATATTCTCCTTACATTTGTTCAAATTCTTATTATATATCCCAAAATATAGTATGTTTTGGATATTTAAAGTCCATTCGGAGCTCATCCATATGAGTTATTCCATAATGTTGCATACCTAAATGCTGATGCTTTATTGGTTTTGGTTGTTTCATGTTGCAGGATCATTGGATTTCAAGGAGAGAGATAGCGGTGAAGAGAGATTCCCTACAACCATGTTTATATTTGAAAATTTTATATACTAATACGAATTTGTGGCAACAATTATGTTATTTATACGAGTAATGTTCTTTGAGTTATTACTATTGTTCTTTCCTTAATTTTTTTTGTTAAGCAGGGTGGGTCCCCTTTTTCATAAATTGTTTACACTTGGCTGTGTTGTAATTTTTTGTGACTTAATTTATAATTTTGACACCCAATTGAACACGATGTTATGTGAAAACACGAGTACAGACACGATTAAAACCATAATTGTTTATTTGTTGCGAACTATGCTCCCATCCGTCTTCGAAAATTAGCGTCGGTCTTTTTTTTACATTCAATTTTGACGCCCAATTTAAACGAATAAAAACACAAGTAAAATGATCATACACGGCGTCACACGACATCATATAACTCTAAAAAATATTTATTTGTTGTGAACTAAATATGACGTATGTCGTATAAACGACGTATACTTTTGAACGTTGTCGGATTATTTTTTATTTATTAAGCACGGTGGATAGTCTTTTTGCCGATTTACAATTAAGTACTTTGCAAATTTTCTCCGTGCCTTCAGGCACGGGCATTTCGCTAGTATATATATATATATATATGTTATATATGTATCATATTTATATATCATATTATATATATGTATCATATTATATATTTATATATATATATATATATACCATATAGGTATATATATATATACTAGACCTGTTCGGAGTACCCATACAGGTATATATATATATACCAGACCTCCAGACCTGTTCGGAGTACCCATATGTTCGGAGGACCTGTTGGGAGGTATATATATATATACCTCCAGACCTGTTCTATATATACCTCCAGACCTGTTTGCTGTATATATATCCTTTTTATTTATATATACCTCCAGACTTGTTCTATATATACCTCCAGACCTGTTTTCTGTATATATATCCTGTTTATATATATATATATATATATATATATATATATATATATATATATATATATATATACCTCCAGACCTGTTTGTTGTATATATATCCTTTTTATTTATATATACCTCCAGACCTGTTCTATATATACCTCCAGACCTGTTTGCTGTATATATATCCTTTTTATTTATATATACCTCCAGACCTGTTCTATATATACCTCCAGACCTGTTTTCTGTATATATATATATATATATATATATATATATATATATATACAAACAGTCTGATAAGAGACTTCCATATATATAAGGTCTGATATAAGGTCTGATAACAGGTAAGGTCTGATAAGACCTTATATATATGGATTACCTGATAAGACCTTATATATACGGAAGTCTCTTATCAGACCTTACCTGTTATCAGACCTTATATATATGGAAGTCTCTTATCAGACTGTTTTCATATATATATGAAAACAGAGTATACAACATACATATGAAAACATAGGATACCTGAAAATTGTCAAACTCGATTGCTGATCAGAAGAGGAATATTGCTGGTGAATGGGACGGCTGAATGTTTTTATAATGGAGCAAGTTTATCAAGAGTTTTATAAGGGATGGACTGTTTTTCACAATATATATCCGGATTAAACAAGGGGTAAATAAGGAAGTATAATAAATATTTTTAACCATGGCTTTCTCTTCTCTCCATTTCTTCCCATATTGGACGGAAAGTTTTGGAGAGAAAATTTTAATTGAATCAAGAAAAACTCTCTCCTTTTCTCTCTCTTTCCCTCGGAACTAAACTCCCAAACGAAGGAAATATCAAACTTTATCTCCCTTTCCTTTCTTTTCTCTCCATTTTAAAACTCCCAAACAAGCTCTAAGGAAAATGCCAGGAACTCGCAAAACACATCCCACATAAAACACAGGATTTTGAGAAAAAGTATATGAAACTTTGGTATCTTTATCATGTAAAATTACTTATTATAACTATTAAATTATCTACGCTCTTCAATATAAATTATCTACTTGTACCTCTTCAATATAAATCGTACATTATTTATGGGTATTTTTATAAATTAAAATGCAGTTCCCATATACTCGATGGTTGTTAAACTATTCATATTTTTCAGCATTTTAAATAAAAAAAAACTTAACTATATTTTCGTTTATTATTGTAAAAATATAATTAGCTATATGTATATAATCTTTTAACAACTTTCATGCAACCTTCGTGTTAACCAAACACATAAAGGAAAGTAACTTTCCTTTTTATTTGCTTCACTTCACTTTTTTTGAAAACATTTTTCCACTTAAACTTTCAGGACAATCAAACAAAATGTCGTTTAGTACAGGTATCCAATCATTATTCAAGACATTATGGTTAAACAAAATTGAAAACATCAACAAATCTTCATAAAAAACTTTGGATGAGTTCGGTTGTCACAACAGAAAATTCATTATTATTGCTTTTCTCTTTTTTTTTTTTTTTGCTATTGTAATAAGTAGTGGTGATGCACTGTTCCAAAACTTGACCTTGACTAAATTTTCTGACTGACACTCGATTCTGTGAGATATTATGTAGCGAATGGCACCTCACAACCTAATGTGATTAATTAGGTTGATTAATTCCCAAACAACCAAAGAGTATTCAAAGGCACAAAATGTAAGATCTCCAGTCCGGTGGTATCCAACAACCCATCCCATTCTTATCTCTTCGTATAGTACAAACTAATGCTTATCCTCGACCTGAATTCGTAAATGAATTTTCAGTTGCTAATAGAGTGTTAGGAGAGTACATTACATGGAAGCAACATTGAAGGACTTCCCAACTATTAGAGTTTTATTTAGCATTGAGGGTACAAGATGATTGTGTTTAAAGTACGTTTGCGAATCCGAATCTTATGAAATTATAATGTGTTTAAAGTACGTTTGCGAATCCGAATTTCATGCCTTGGAATTGGAATTCAAAAATTTTCAGTTTAACTAAAACTTTTCCAATTCCAAGGCATGGAATTGGAGTTCCCAAATGCACCCTTAGTTCAAATTTTGAAATTTTTGAATTGAAAATACTCAGAAGCGTTTGTGTTTTATCTCTTAACTAGTCGCGCGGGTTATACATTTGAGTAGGAAAAACATCCGAGAAATTGCAAACATGTAAAAGATGCTAAACCAAAATAGGAACCCGATTAAAAACTTCAGAGAGTATTGTGATTATGAATCAGAAATGGCAAAGCCATTGAGCAAGATTTACATATTGCTATTCTTGGAGAAATGTAGAGTAATTTGCAGTGGATGATACAGAGACAAATCCCAACAGAGAAAAAGTAACAGTAGAAAACAATTTCTTTAGAAATCATTACTAAATAACTGATTAATAAAGACAATCATTGAATGATAATATATACAATCTCCAACCTACACCATATCATTGCCTTTTAGATAATACACTAAAAAAACCGATCACACCTATTCTATACACATTTCAACCTGCAAAGTTGTAGCTTGAACTCTTGAATGTCCCAAAACAAAACTCAACAAAACCCAAGAAAATATAATCACTCATTTTTACCACCACCAAAATTAATCATGTATTGCTTTCATTATATTATTTCATATCAAACTTTAATTGCAACTTTGCATGTAAAATTGAAGTGATGGAGGGGCATTTCTATCTTGGTTTCTCGTGATTAAAAAAAATTAGAATATTTTTTCATGGGATCCATTAGAGTTAAAATAACGCATAAACAATTTGACTACATAACTAACAAATTAAAATTTCAATTTTTAAATTATAATTAGTCATAACTGATCAAAAATCTTACCATTTGGCTCTGTTTGATAGCACTTGAATTCCAAGGCAAATTTTAAAAAGTTGAAAATTTTCAAAATATTAAAATATTTTTTCATGTGCGGACCGGTCCGCATTTTAAGAGTGCGAACCGGACATATGTCGCGGTGAGCCTAGAAATTATCGGCTAAATTATAGGCACGCTATCGCTCTTTTCTGGGCTCACCGCCACGTGACACATGTCCGGTTCGCACTCTTAAAATTCGGAGCGATCCACACAAGAGCAGTACCATATATATATATATATATATATATATATATATATATATATATATATATATAATCCTGCTTTTGTGTGGACTAGTCCGCATTTTAAGAATGCGGACCGAACATGTGTCACCTGACGGCGAGCCCAGAAAAGAGAGAGAGTGTGCCTATAATTTAGGCGATAATTTCTAGGTGCACCGTTAGGTGACACATGTCCGGTCCGCATTCTCAAGAGCATTATATATATATATATATATACAATGGTGTGTGTTTAAATCTTAATGTTGAATCGAGACTAATTTAGCATTTAAAGGGTCATGTGTGTTGCATTTGTATTTTATCTCGCGCGATGCGCGGGTTATACGTCAGAGTAAGAAAAACATCTGAGAAATTGCAAACATGTAAAAGATGCTAAACCAAAATGGGAACCCGATTAAAAACTTCGGAGTATTGTGATTATGAATTAGAAATGGCAAAGCCATTGTGCAAAATTTACATATTGCTATTCTTGGAGAAATGTAGAGTACTTTGCAGTGGATGATACAGAGACAATATCATAATTAAGAAAATAACAGCAGAAAACAATTTCTTTAGAAATCATTACTATATAACTGATTAACAAAGACAATCATTGAATGATAATATATGCAAACTCCAACCTACACCATATCATTGCCTTTTAGATAACACGGTAAAAAAAACAATCACACCTATTCTATACACATTTCAACCTGCAAGGTAACAAGCCCAAAACAAAACCAAAAAAAATATAATCACTCATTTTTACCACCACCGAAATGAATCATGTATTGCTTTCATTATATTATTTCATATCAAACTTTAATTGCAACTTTGCATGTAAAAATTGAAATGATGAGAGGTTTCTCGTGATTATGAAAAATTAAAATATATTTTCATGGGTTCCATTGGAGTTAAAATACTGCTTAAACAATTTGACTACATAACTAACAAATTAAAAATTCAATTTTTAAAATATAATTAATCATAACTGATCAAAAATCTTACCATTAGTATTTCTCAATTCCAACAAATTATTAGATTGCTTAGTTTATTTATTGAAAATTACATGAAGAAGAATATAGTCAACATTATAAGATTTAAAAAATAGTAATAGTTCACATTTAGAAATTTACATAATTGGTTATAACATACTATTTTCATTATAAAAGTGAACTAAAATAATTTCTTAATAGAACTAAAAAAAAATGAGCTATTTGAAACAAAACTATATCACCATCTTTTTTATGGGTTTTCATCATACACCAAATACAATGAAGAAGAATAAAAAGCTCTAATAACTTTTATACATATTTATCATTATGTAAATTTAATTATAACATAACAAAAATTTTACAATCTAATATACAAGAAGTATACAAAAGGGGACAAAATGAAATGTACATTGAACAAAGAACAAAACCAATTACCATGAGCATTATAAAGCACATGTCTTACAGTGAATTAAAAAAAAACAACTATAGCTAAATATATATATAATAGTGCTCTTGTGCGGACTGTCCCCTATTACGATGACCCAGAAATTATCGACTAAATTATAGGCTCTCTCTCTCTCTCCGTCCCGCATTACGGTGAGCCCAGAAATTATCTGCTAAATTATCTCTGATCATCAGGACAGTCTGCAAAAGAGCAGTACTCTCTCTATCTCTCTCTATCTATCTATATATATATATATATATATATATATATATATATATATATATATATATATATATATAGAAAGAGAGAGAGAGAGAGAGAGAGAGAGAGAGAATATCTAAGTCCATTTCAATATTAGTGGGTTTCCAACTTCATAACCTCCGCACACAGATCACTGACGATGATTTAACTGGATAATAGCACAATATTTTGTGCTCCATCAAGGACGTTTGGAGGATTCCACTAGATAATAGCATAATATTTTTCTCAATAAAAATTCTGGGTTCACTCCATTACGTATTAACTAATTTCTCATGGAGATAACAGATAAGCTTAATTTGTGAAAACCTATAACGAAATTTATAAATAATGGCCATCAGCCTATGAAGATCGCCCAACAAAAAAATAAAATAAAAATTGAGCTTTATTTTGTTATAAACAAATGAGGATGTTCAAACCATTAGACTAGGGGTGTAAGCGGTACGGTTTGGTCGGTAAATAGTAGATACCAATACCAAAACCAAACTCTGGATGGTAAAACCAAACCGTACCAGTTTACCACCCGGTACACCAAAACCTGGTTTCGGTAAATTCTGGTTTTTTCTGGTTTCGGTAAATTCTGGTTTTCTCTGGTTTCTGATTTCGATTTTTTCTGGTTTCAGTAAACAGCACTAAAAGTCCCAAAAAACAAAAACAAAACCAACCAATTTTTTAAAATATTAAAACCAAAACCAAAACCAACTTTTTTCTGGTTTCGATAAATTCGGTACGGTAATTTTGGTACATTCGGTACGGTACGGTAATTTCGGTACGATTTTTTTTGGTTTCGGTAAATTCGGTACGGTAATTTCGGTAAATCGGTTTTTTAAATATTAAAATCAAAACCAACCAACTTTTTTGCGGTGATTTCGGTTTCGGTAAGACTGGTTTCTGGTATTTTAATATATGAAACCAAAACCATTTTTTTTCGGACCAAAACGGTACGGTACGGTAAAAACCCGTACCGCTTCCACCCCTACATTAGACCATTGAACAACTCATATGGATAAATTTCTGAAAACTACATATTTTCTCAACAGTATGGAACAACCCAAGATATCGCTAAAAACTTCAATCTATAATGTGTATCCACCTAACAATACCAGTTTAATATCTGAAATTCCTTGATAAAAAGTGAATATATCCAGAAAGATTGAACCAATGTTATGGTGGGTGTGGGTACCTTGATTGATGACAATATTGGGTGGTAAAGGGCAATGGTGGTTAATCAAGAAATGAGTGAGGGAGGATGTAAAGATGAGGGTAGAGGAACGGTGAGAGCCGCTGGAAGAGAAAGGGCGGTCGTGAAGAAGAAAAGCAGGAATGCATGTATATATCTATATAATAAAGGAGGAGAAGGGATTTTGCCACATCATACAAGTTTTGTCACATCATATAGCTACGTCATACAACTTTTGCCGCATCATACAATTTTGTATATAAACATACTTTGTATCTATCTATGTAATAAGGTTTGTATCTTACGGTTCAATAGGTCCCATCCATGCTTTCTTGATCTGTGCACCGCCGTTTAACTCGCTGACATTGCACACCTTACAAACTACTCACTTTAATTTGAATATCAAAGTACCATCATGAGAAAACCCAAATTCAAAGTCAGCTTTCTCCACCACAAACGACCACTCCTCTCTCTCTCTCTCTCTCTCTCTCTCTCTCTCTCTCTCTCTCTCTCAAATCCGGAACTACCCAGGTGAGTATTTCCTTTTCTATTCATTATTTTGCGTCCCTCCGGCTTCGATTGCCTGTAAAATTGATGAATATATTTCACAAGATGATTGCAAATATGTATTTCATCTTAGTGTTAATCTTTGATCTATATCTTTGTTTTTAAATCGGGTTCGTATATCAGGGTTTGAACCTCCGTCGTTCTATCACCTTTATCTCGGCTCACTCTAAGGTTTTAATTTTCAGGTATGATCTAAGGTTTTAATTACACCATTGTTCTAATTTTCTTTGTATAACTCGGTGGCAAAACAGAGTTCAATAGAGCCGTGTAAAACTCGGTGGCTTCCTCTCCGTACACAGCTTAGATCGTTGATGGTGGGGTCTTCGCGATCACGTTAGATCATTGACCGAGAAGGAGTGACGAGAAGGGAGGGGAGGAAGACGAGAAAATAGTGGCGAAGAGAAGAGAAAAAGAAGACGAGAGCGGTTAAGAGAGGAGTTTGAGCTCGGCGGCACAGTTCTGGCTTTGAGGTTTGTTGATTCTTTTTAGTCCTTTTTTGGGTGAGAAGACGAGAGCGGTGAAGAGAGAAGACCAGAACAGAATAAATTCCTTTTTTTGTCTTTCTTTCCTTCTCTCTTAGTTTTTTGCTTTGATACAGCGGTAGTGGGTTTGAGGGGTGGGGGAGTTTTAGTATTTGGCTTTGGATTTTCTGATTCCTTTGCAAATTTGTTTATGGGTTTGAGATTTTGTTATGCATATCCTTTCTGATTTATTGGTTGGCTTGAGAATGTGGGTGGAGATTTTTTCGTTGGTTTGAGATTTGTTTGTCAATTTTTTTTAGATTTGGTTGGCTTTAGATTTATGAAATGTATATATTTTTTTCGATTTCGTTATTTTAAAAATATTTTTTTTATGTTTACATTTAAAAAAATATTAATTCAGTTTACCAGATTTTAAAAAATGCTTATTAAGTTTTTCTGATTTGTTCCCGAAATTGGTTAATATATTAATTTAGTTTTTCCTATTTTTGGGTCCCGAAATTTTAAAAATGTTTATTCAATTTTTTACATATTTTTTTATAATTTTTTTTATTAATTTTCAATGTTTTGTGGAATTTATAATATGATCCGTCAAATATTATAATTTTATGTTATTTTCAGATTTCTTTTATTAACTTTTATTAGAATCAGCGCATACGCGATTTTCTGCCTTTTCATTTATTTGGTTTGGTAATGGATCATCTACTCAAAGATAAAAGAAACGAAAGAAAGTTTGGTCACACTCATCTTCTCAAGGTTGATACTTTTATTTTTATTTTTTTTATTATTTGCAGAAGGCAGGTCACAGGTCATCTACTTGAAGTTCCAACAATAGGGGTGTTTGCTCATATTGTGTGGCTCAAGGCATTAAAATTTTGTGCACATGGCTCAAGGTTGTAAGATGTTAGATGTGACTAATACAATTGTGAGTGATAGGAATGTCAGAATTCAGAACCAAATTATTATTAAGTATTGTTAAGTCTTTGGGGAAAAAGTCTTTTTGTTTATAGTTAATAGCCCAGGATATGTTAGTTGTTATTTTATGAATAACAATTTTGAAGTATAAAAGTACATGGACATTTATGACAATAATCAAGTCTTTTTCTATAATCCAAGTTGCAAGTATTTTGATAATGAACTTAATATGTTCTATGTACATATTTTTTTTAGCACATGTCCTTATTTACTTTGATGTACTTTACCAACTCTTTTCAAGAACTCTCCATCATCGTGATGTACTTTATGATAAATATTTTAGTAACTGAATTTGACATTGATTAGAACTAAATCATTTCTTTACAAAATTAGTCTGAAAATATAAGTTGGACTATACTAATTGAGTAAAATCAATTTATATTTGACTCCCAACAAACTTAAATAAATTAAATATTAATAAGTGGGTTTCTTATATTTTATTTTTACTAATTTTCATTTTATTCTTTACTATTTCTATTATCAATTAAGGTCATGAATTATTTGGAATCGTATAGAGGTTGATATATTAGCTCATTTATACTTACGGTTAGGCTATAAAAAACAATAGGAGCTCCAACAAATTTTCTTATTTTACCAAAATTAATGGGTTCTAACGGTTATTAACGATTGAAGCGGGTCAATGCAATCCTAATATGTTAATGATTGAATCGTTGTGCTTTTTTTTCGATCTAATTACTATTACGAAATCTCTTGGACGTTTTTTCAACCGTGTTTGGATGTATTAACTATGAGTAAATATTTGGATCGTTTTTATAACCGTGCCATTGGCACGGGTACACCCTAGTATATATATATATATATATATATATATATATATATATATATATATATATATATATAGAGAGAGAGAGAGAGAGAGAGAGAGAGAGAGAGACTATGGGAAGACTAAGGTTGACTTTCAGCTGGATGGATCCAATTGAAAAATGATTCTTCGGAAAAAAAATTGATTTTTTCGAAAATAAAATAATTATTTTGATTTTTGATCCAATTTTTTTGAAAATTAAAAAAAAATTCCAAATTTCCTCAAAATTGAAAAAAATCAGAAAATTAAAAAATATATTAAAAATCTAGAAATTTCGAAAATTTCAAAAAAATAAATATAGGATTTTCGATTACTCGAAATTCTCATTTTAAAGAAATTAGAAAAAAAGTTTAACCCAACATGTAAATACATACGGATTTAACTATTTTTTTCATTTGTGTAGAGGATAGAGGGATAATCTCCTTTTATAGAGGACTTTTTTGGACCTCACTTCCTCTCCTAGCGGATGTGGGACACGTGAGACTGTTTAAAAAATCGAAAAATATTTCGGAAAATATCGAAAATAATTCAAAAAATCGGATCGACATAGTTTCAGAAAAATTTAATCGTAAAAATCGGAATTTCGAAAATTCAGAATTATTTCAGATTTCGGATCTGATTTTTTCCGAAAAAATTGGAAATCGAAAAACCCAATATACGTTCCAAATTGAAAAATATCGGATCGGATATCGAAAAAATTGAAATGTTCGGGAAAAAAAAAACACACAGCCCCACGGAAGAGGAAGCGAATGGTTTTGCGCTGGGAGAGTTTGGAGTTTCCAGGTAATGTGCACGTCGACAATTTTACAGGAAATAATAACGGGGTTTGGGGGGGAAAGGTCCAATCTAACTCAAAGTGTATAAATATAGGATCCTCCACATAATTTTATAAATTTAGTCTATGTACTAAAAACACCACGAAAAATTACCAATATGCCTTTTGACAACTCATAAAAAAAAGTCAAATTTTTAAAAGTCCATAACTTCAAATCTACAAATTCCAAATTCACAAAATTTATATATTTGAAATCTACTCATCGGGATCTATCTAATAACATCCATATTTGATATTTTTTGACAAAAAAACCGAAACCGATAAATTTACTATTTCATTAAAACCTCTATTTTTTCGGTGAAAACTTTATTTTTTCCGGCAAAAAACCTTCTTCTCCGGCACTAGCAATGGTGCCGCTGGCGTGGACCAAAAAAATGAAAGAAATAGACGAGGGGAGAGTGGAACGAGGATAGAGAAACAATCCGCGAAATTTTTTTGGCGGTCTCCAATGAGGATTTCGGCATTCTGACGAAGATTCCAGTGGCTGGGGGGGGGGGGGGCGGAGGTGGGGTTTTGTGTTTATTTTTAGAATGAGTTTTAAATGCGCATGACTAAAGGTATAAATATAAATACCTCTTTAATTAAGACAAATGAAATTACCTGTTTTGTGTACTCCTAACTCTAAAGAGAGTCCACAAATAAATATTTTTATACCACAGGGACTAGATTTATAAATTCAAAAGCCACTGTCCTAAAAATCCAAATATATGAAGGAACATGACATTGACATTAATTCTCTAAATTAATAAATATATAAGGGTCTGCTTGGTATAAAAATGGGTAAATGAATTGGGCATATGATAAAATTTGTTATGGCAAAATTTGTAAGGCAAATCTTATAATTTGTCGCATAAGACTGTTTGATAGAATTAATTTTTCAGGCGATAAAAGTGAATTGTTTGATAACATTAATAAAAAATAAAAATAATTTTAAAAACAGTTTTTAATGGAAAAAGTAGTTTTTAATAAAATACAAAAGTTTTAACAAAAAACAATTTATAACAAAAAAAAGAATTTTTTAACAAAACAAAAATATGTTTTAACAAAAAAAACACTTTTAACAAAAAGAAACATTTAGAAAAATAGTTTTTAACAATAAAAACAATTTTTTAAAAAAATACAATGTACAACGATTTTTTTTTAAGAAAAACAATTGTAACAAAAAAAACAGTTTTTAACAAAAAACAAAAAACATATTTTAACGGAAAAAATAGTTTTAACAAACAAAAAAACAGTTTAAAAAAACTGATTTTAACAAAATAAACAAAAAATTAGTTTTTTTAAAAAAAAGCGTTAACAAACAAAAAATATTTTTTTAAAATATTTTAAAAAAGGATGGCAAATTTGTGGAAATTTTTTTCTTTGCTATATATGTAAGCAAAATTTCTCAACAAAAGTGAAAAAATGATGGCAAATTTGAATGTGAACATGGGTATCCATGAAAAAAAATTCATGACAAATACGAGTCATAAAATAGTGGGCAAATTATTCATTTGTCATGGCAAATAAGTCATATCAAACGGACCCTAAAAGATAGTAGATAATAGATGCGGGATGTGATTCAGCATTAAAAGGTCACTCTTGATTGCTTAAGGCATAATAATACCGAATTTTTTTAACAAAATATCATTCCAGATTTATCACGCTAATAATTAATAATGGTAAAATAGTCAAAATAACATGTATTAGCATTTAGAGCAGTGACAGATATCAGGGGAGTAGAGTTTTTGAGTGTTGCCATGGGCTCAGGAGCGGGAGCCCTCAGGGGATTTTTTTTTTGGATTAATTCTAGTTTTTTAGCAGTTAGTTTAATCTAAACATTAGCAATTAATTTAATCTAAACATTATAAACTGAAAAAATTGAATCATTTAAACTTCAAGCCTTAAAAAAAATAGTTGGCATGCAAGGCCCAACAAGAAGAAAATAAAATCATAGAGGAACCAATTGAAACAACAGTTCAAACCAAAGTCACTAAAGGACTGAAGATCCATCTCTGGGGGAACCTCAATAGATATACAAGACCATTGCAGAAGCAGATCTAAGCCAACTCAAAACAAAGCTTCTTATCGAAGTCAAAATATAGATCTGCAACATTCAACTTTGAATAAACCTTAGTTGACATGCAAGACCCAGTAAGAAGAAGAAACCCACAAAAATCAGTAAGGGGCTAAGACAACATCCCAATTCAAACCAAAGCCTCAAAAGGACTGAAGAATCCATCTCTGGGGGAACCTCAACTGGCATGCAAGACCATCGCAGAAGCAGATCAAAGCCAAAAAGACCCTCCAGGCCAGGACTACCACAGATAAGTATTTCAACCATAGATATTTTCACAAATCTTCCACTTCTTACAAATTTCTTCATTTTCTATGTTGTTGTTTATGTTTCTCCACTTGCATGTACTCGCCTGAATGATTTTCTTTAGTTTTCCAAAAAGAAAGTTTACCTCCATGCATAAATTATTAAAAAATTTATCAGTTCTACTTATCCAAATAATATACACACTAACAAAGAGGCTAAGCTTCTGCATGTAACTCTTGAAGGATTTATTACTATTGTTGTTATGTTTAACTTCTTCTTCAAAATTCAATGACTTGTTGCAAGCCCCATTATTAATCTGAAATTTCCCCCAAATTTGTTTGGTAATCTCACACTCAAAATACAGATGATTCTTAGATTTACTTTCTTTATTGTAGTATACACATAAATCTTCATTGATAACACCCCATTCTTTTAATTTATCTTCAGTCCATAGTGTTAAAATTAATGCATAGCTGTTGTAGGGGCTCCTGTAAGGATAATTAATGTGCCTTTAATGTGTGCCTAAGTGGTCCTAAAGTCTAGTTGTTGTACCTACTTTGTAGGGTAATTAATGTGTCTAGTTAGTAGAAAAATCTGAGCACATAAATGTATCCCATCACCCATGTTTTATGTAATATAATCTGCTGAAAATTAAAACAACACTTCTCCCTCTAAGAACAAGTTTGTCTTCTCCAACTTATTTCTAATTTTTTCTCCGCTTCTTCAATTCTTCGCTTCTTCACTTCTTCTAACACAATAATATAGTTCTTGTAAGGACATTTTGTCCATCTTTATGTATATGTTATGTCATACGCCATTACAAGATTGATGGTTGAAAAGATCACATCGTCATCAACGAAATCCGAAATCCGAAGATCAAAAGAAGAAGGAATTTGGGAATCAGACCTGACCGGACCGATCCGGCTCAGATAAAAGAACCGATCCGGTTCACCGGACCGATCCGGCTAAAGGGATCGGACCGATCCGCTTGTTGAGTTGAGACCAGTACACCCCGGATCCATAACGAACCGATGAAGGCAAAAAGGCCGAACCGATCCGATGCCAACCGGATGGATTCGGTTTCAGAAAAAGAACAGATCCGAGTTTACCGGACCGATCCGCCTAATGGACCGGATCGATCCGACGAGGATAGACTCTGCCAGATCGTGTAGCAGATTTTTAGGGCAAATGACTCCTTATTTAAACCACGATCAGTAGTTGGTTTTCTTAAGACTTTCCCACGATTTTTAGAGCATATCAACCCTAAAGTCTTCACCTATTGAGTCCTATGATTCTAGGTTTTTAGATTCACACATCTTCCATATTTATGTGAATCAAGTTTGGTAACCCAAAGAACACCATTGCTGTTGTTCAACCGTTGTGAAGTGGACCGCTCCTTCCTCTTCATTGCAGCCCTACTGGACAGGGATAGTTCCAGCCGCCAGCCCTACTGGAAAGGGTTTCTTCCAGCCGCGACTACAGAATCCGATACCCGAGGGTAATTCTTAGTCAACCTGTATTTCATTGTAATCCGATTGTAAACCGTCTTTTACAAATTATAGTGATATACAAATGGTTTTGCCCCTGTGGGGGATTTTTCCTTAAACTTTGTGTGTTGAATAATTCGTGCATGATTTCATATTGTTTCAATCACACCTAGTTGCATGCTTAGGGTTAATTTGGGTTAAAAATGGTATTTATTATATTATTTCTTAATTGAACGCAAGCACCAACTCTTTCAGTTCTCAGTTAAAACCCCAACAAAGTGGTATCAGAGCCGTGTTCAGATTAAGAGCTGGGTGTATTTTCTTTGCTGGCCGAAAAATAAATTCGACGAAAAGCGACGGAAAATTAATGGTAAGTTCTAGCAACCAAATGGGTACCCAACAACCCTTCATTCCAATTTTTGATGGACAGAATTATGATTTATGTTCTGTAAAAATGAAAACCATTTTCCTTTCATTTGATTTGTGGGAGTATATTGAAGATGGGTTTGATGAACCGGAGGATATCACGGCTTTGCTAGAAGCTTAAAAGCAAAAGTTAAAGGAGCACAAGAAGAAAGATGCAAAATCTTTAAGCATAATCCAACAAGGGTTAGTTGAAACAATATTTCTAAGAATCATCATTGCAAACAAAGCAAAGGAGGCTTGGGATATTTTACAAAAAGAATTTAGAGGTACTTTGAAGGTAAGGGCTATTAAAATTCAGTCCTTAAGAAGAGATTTTGAGAATATGAAGATAAAGGATGTGGAAATATTGAAAGATTATTTCTCTAGATTAATGGAGATTGTGAATCAAATGAAAAAATATGGGGAACAAATTTCTGATCAAGGGATTGTTGAAAAAATTTTGATTAGTTTTCCAGAAAAGTATGACCCAATTGTTGCCATTATTGAAGAAACCAAAGAAATAGCCTCTTTGAGTGTTGAAGAATTGATGGGTTCCATTAAAACATGTGAACAAAGGTTGAGTAGACACTTTGAAAAATCTGTTGAGAGTGCCTTTCAATCTAAGCTCAATGTTGGGGCCAGGGCATGTTTTGATCAACCTAAAGGTGAATCTTCAAGAGGTGGAAGACATGGAGGAAGAAGAAGAAGAAGAAGAAGAAGAAGAAGAAGAAGAAGAAGAAGAAGAAGAAGAAGAAGAAACACTCGAGGAAGAGGTAGAAATAATTTTGAAAGAAGGGAAAGTAATGAAAGTTTTAATCAACAAAAGTGTAGTATTTGCAAGAGAAGTAGCCATATTGATAAAGATTGTTGGTTCCGGGGAAAGACACAATGTCACAATTGCAAGAAAATTGGGCATGTTCAAAAAGATTATCGGCTCAAGAACAACCAATAAGCTAACTTCACCGAAGAACAAGAATATGAGGGGAATATATTTTTTTCTTGTCAAAGTGCATCGGAGTAAAGAAATGATTTGTGGTTTCTTGATAGTGGGTGTAGTAATCACATGACCGGAGATCAAAATATTTTTACCTCTATGGATACTTCTTATAATTCTCAAGTGAAGATGGGTAATGGTGCCTTAGTCCAAACAAAGGGCAAGGGTACTATAGCCATTGAGACGGAGAAAGGAATAAAGTATATCCGAGATGTGTTACTAGTTTCGGATTTAGAGCAGAATTTGTTGAGTGTTGGGCAACTTGTGGAACATGGGTACACTATTCTCATTGAAGAAGACTCGTGCAGAATTTTTTACAAAGGGGAGAGAAATTAAGTTATTGCAAAAATCAAGATGGAAAAGAATAAAAGTTTTCCTCTCACTTTTCGATACTCAAAGAATGTGTCCTTGAATATGAATGTGGTTGACGGCATATGGTTATGGCATAAAAGATATGGGCACTTGAATTTTCAAAGGATGGAGAATTTGCATCAAAAGAGCATGGTTTACGGCTGCCAAGCATCCAAGAAGTAAATGGAGTTTGTAAAGGATGATCTTTTGGAAAGCACCACCGATAGCCTTTTCCAAAAGAGAAAACATGGAGAGCTAAAGCACCATTGGAGCTTGTTCATACCGATGTGTGTGGACCAATGAAGAACACTTCTCATGCTGGTAACAAATACTTCATTACCTTTATTGATGATTTTACAAGGATGACTTGGGTGTATTTTATGCTGTAAAAATCATATATTTATGCCATTTTTTGAAAATTTCACAAACTAGTTGAAAAATAATGTGGTCACTACTTGAAAATTTTGAGAAGTGATAGAGGTGGAGAATAAAACTCTAAGGAGTTCGATGAATTTTGTTATGATATTGGCATGGAAAGACAACTAATGGTTGGGTATACTCCACAACAAAATGGAGTGGCGAAAAGGAAGAATAGAACCATTGAGGAAATGTCAAAATCCATGTTACGTGAGAAAGGGTTGCCATATACTCTTTGGGTCGAAGCGGTGTATACAGCAGTTTATTTTATGAATAGATGCCTTACAAAGGCCGTAGAAAAACCAAACTCCATTTGAAGAATGAAGTGGAAGAAAACCATATATAAACCACTTAAGGGTGTTTGGTTATATTTGCTTTGCTCATGTCCCTAAAGAAGTGAGACACAAACTTGATGAAAGTAGTGAAAAATGCATCTTTATGGGGTATAGCTCAAAATCAAAGGGCTATAGACTCTTTAGCTTGAAGAGGAACAAAGTGATTATTTATAGAGATGTGATTTTTGATGAGAAAGACTTTTGGAATTGGAAAGAAAAAAAATTCCTAAAATCAAGTTATCACCCTTAATGAAGAATCACAGAGCATTAAAGAAGATGAAGAGGAAGATGTAGAAGATCCTCAAATGTCTCCAAATACAGGTCCAAATGCAAGTCTATAATCATCCTCAAGTTCTCCATCAAGCTCAAACTCCTCATCTCCAACCTCAACTCCAAGAAGAATAAGAAGTCTAAATGATGTGTATGCTAGATGTAATTTTTATGTAGCTGAACCGGAGACCTTTGAAGATGCTAAAAATGAAAAAGTTTGGCAGCTTGCAATGGAAGAAGAAATTCAAGTTATTGAGAAGAATAAGACTTGGGAATTAGTGGAGAGGCCTAAAAATAAAGAGGTCATTGGTGTGAAGTGGATTTACAAAAGCAAGGTTAATCCGGATGGCTCAATCCAAAAGAGCAAAGTAAGACTTGTAGTAAAGGTGTATTCTCAACAACCCGGAATTAATTTTTAAGAGACATTTGCACCCGTGGCAAGGCTTGACGCAATTAGAGCACTTGTTGCCATACCCACTCAAAAAGGTTCGTTTTTGTATCAACTTGATGTAAAATCGACATTCTTGAATGGTGTGTTAAATGAAGCGGTGTACGTTGACCAAACTCAAGGATTCGTGATGAAAGGTGAGGAAGAGACGCTATACAAGCTGAAAAAGGCCTTGTATGGCTTGAAGCAAGCTCCCCCGAGCATGGTATAGTGAGATTGATGCATACTTCAATGAAAGAGGCTTTCAAATAAGTAAAAGCGAGCCAACCTTGTACATCAAAAGAAGCGGGGAAATAGGTATTCTTATTATCTCTCTTTACGTTGATGACTTGGTGTTTACCGGTAGTGATGGAAAAATGATTAAAGATTTCAAAAGTGACATGATGAAAAAATATGAAACGAGTGATTTGGGTCTTCTAAATTACTTCTTGGGCATTGAAATTTATCAACAAGAAGATGGTATTTTTATTTGTCAAAAGAAGTATGATAAAATCTTTCTTGAAAAATTCAAAATGATAAATTGCAAATTGGTGGCTACGCCTTTGGTGGTTAATGAAAAATTATTGAAAGAAGATGGAAGGAAAGAGGTTGATGCATCTATTTATAGAAGTTTGGTTGGAAGTTTATTGTACTTGATGGCTACGAGGCCGAATATCATGAATGCTAATAGTTTATTGTCTCGGTACATACACATGCCGAGTCAAACTCATCTTGGGGCTGCAAAAAGAGTGTTGAGGTACATCCAAGGAACTTCTGATTTTGGCATTATGTATAAGAATAATGTTGAGATAAAGTTACTTGGATTTTGTGATAGTGATTGGGTTGGTTCTATTGATTACATGAGAAGTACTTCCGGGTATGTATTTTCTCTTAGTTTCGGAGCAGTTTCATGGGCATTAAAGAAGCAACAAACGGTAGCGCAATCATTTGTCTAGGGCGAATATGTGTCCGCATCATTGGCAACTTCACAAGCGATGTGTCTAAGAAGAATTTTGGAGGACGTTGGTGAAAATCAAGGAGATGCTACTCCAATACTTTGTGACAACCAATTCGTAATTGCCATGACAAAGAATCTCGTCTACTATAATCGCACCAAGCACATTGCAATCAAGCATTATTTCATTAGAGAGGCTGTGGAGGATGAATAGATTCAACTCAAATATATCAAGACCGAAGAGCAAGTTGCGGATATATTCACCAAAGCTCTACCCATGGACAAGGTTCAATTTCTTAGAGAAATGATAGGTGTTCAACAAATGCATTAAGGGATAGTGTTAAAATTAATGCATAGCCGCTGTAGGGGTTGTTGTAGGGATAATTAATGTGCCTTTAATGTGTGACTAAGTAGTCCTAAAGTCTAGTTGTTGCATCTACTTTGTAGGGCAATTAATGCGCCTAGTTAGTAGAAATATCTGAGCACATAAATGTATCCCATCACCCATGTTTTATGTAATATAATCTGCTGAAAATAAAAACAACTCTTCTCTCTCTAAGAACAAGTTTGTCTTCTCCAACTTATCTCCAATTTTTTCTTCGTTTCTTCAATTATTCACTTCTTCTAACACAATAATATAGTTCTCATTTAAAACTCCAACACACAGTCTATCATGACAAGCTACCCAGAGATTAAAGGCACACTTAGGAATCCTTTTAGGAAACCAAACTTTTTTGGCCCACGGAACCTTTTCTTTTTTATCCCTCAAACTGTCATACGTGGTTCTTGTGACACCCCGACTAATTAAATACCGGGTAGCTACTCCTTTATTAAATTAAATCAAAATGCCTAGTTGGCTCAGTTAATAACATCACTGTCGAAAACATTTTATTATTACTAACCACCTAGTATTTAATAAGTAAGTTGCCAAATTTTAATTAAAGCTTAATTAACATGCAGTAAAAGATTTAAAGCAAGAGTAATATCACCAATCACCATAAAGAAATAATAGAATAACCAACACATGATATAAATAAATCTGGAGGATAAACTCCTCACAACAAAATCCCACAACTGAAGTAAGTAACGAAATACTGAATACAGAATTATTACATGCCAGAGTCTGAAAAACTGAAATGGAAATGTCTCTAATAGAATTTTGGGCAACATGCCCTACAACTGAGGAATACTGAGTATGGAATCCAAATGATGTAAGCGTCTAAAAGCAAATCCATGTAGCTTCCACAAGCAGCTACATCTCGTCATCTGAGTGAGAATCCTACGCATGGTGTCCTTGTGGCTGGGCACCTAAAATGGTTTTACAAAAAAAATAGATTTGAAAGCAAACGGGTCAGAGCCCGAATGTGGAGATATTTTAAAAACCTGCAAGTGCTTTAAAAACATTTAAAACAGTATATGCAAAATACATGTTAGGACGTGCTCTCACATGAGATACTCACCTCTCGTCTAACTGTGCACTCCTAACGTTCCTGTACCCATTCATGTGTTATCTCATAACTATCTAATTCTAAAGAGTTTCTAACACTTCTACTCGGTTCACGTTTAAATTCCATCCTTAACAATTAAATAGAGAGTTCTACTTTAATTCCCGGATTCCCAATTATTAACAAAACCATTTATTGATAAAAGTTCCCTTTTTATCTTTTCATAACATTACCATGACTATACTCACAATTTAACATAGTAAATTCCTTCTCGATTAACCTTATATTTTCACATCATAAATTACAATACAAGCACCCAAAGGCTAAGCTGCGGTGCACACATACTCTGCTATCCATCCCGGTACATCACGTACATAAGGATCACGCATTCCGAATCTCTCAGGAATCGTTCAGATAACAACATCACAAATAGTGGAGGCGAACACAGTCACCATCACATGGGTCACGCACATACCTACGCTCCCACGATCAGCAAACTTATTAACATCCCAATAAGTCCTTCAATGACCTATGTTCATCGAGGTAACCAATCTAAATCCGGGCAACACAAGGATAAGAAGGCCCTAAGCGAACATAAACCTCCCGTGATAGCAAGTATGGTAGGTATGTCATACACATAAAGTTATATACTAAGCATTCACACATCTTAGATATCTCGATATTAATAAAGGTATACTCTACATCTTTATACCATTATTCCAAATTCATATAATTCAAGTGTCCCGATAATATATAAATTAAATTGTCGACACGTCTCACATCGTAGTTTCTTAAACTTAAACCTATCTCGAATAGACTATTAAGTTCCTCTTATTCTCCCATATAACATCTTTACACCTAAGGTCTTTACTTCTGCCCCAAACCTTATTTCATCAAATTATTCAAATTTACCCTATTAACCCAAATATTATCTCAATTATCGTATTTCATTAATTTAGAATAATTCCTCAAATTGAATTCCAATTAAGGTCCAATCTCATAATCATGCCTACTGGTCTTCCTTAAGGTTAAGGATATTCATAAGGTCTCCAATAATATCATTCAAGGATTAACACCATTAAAATTTAATTAGGGAAAAACTTTACTCATTCTAGGAGTGTCGATCGATCGACCTTTACCTTCGATCGATCGATGGTGGTCGATCGATCGACTGAAGAACATCGATCGATCGAACGCACCAGGTATGGTTACGGACTGCTTCGTTTTGCAGTTACCAATTCGTCCCAAAACACCATTTTCAAGCATGAAACTCTAAGACAAGGTTACAATATCATCATACTAACATCCTACAATAGTATTAACATTCTAAAACCCATAATTCATCATTCAAAGGCTTTGTTTAGATCAAAACTACATCATTATTTCCAGATTTCTTCTTCATTCAAGAACATCAATAAACTTCTTCTAAACTCCATTTTTAAATCATCAATGGTTCTGTTTAGAACATATAATTCGTCCAGAATGTTACTACATGCAATTCCTAACATAATTCATGGCTTTTAACTTCCAATTTATGGGTCTAAATCATCTTCCAAGATCAATTTCGAAAATTCCTAAACATGGAAAAGCATAGCTTGAATCAAATGAATTTAAACCACTTGCCTTAATCTTTATCTGAATTTGATGTCGAATTTGAAGGTTGAATCTGTCCTCTCTCTCTTTCTACAGAATTCTTTCTTTTCTCTCTCTCTCTACAAGTTCTTCCCAAGGATGAAGACAATGGAGGTGTGGTTGGTTTTTGGTAAGTTGGGATTATAACTCAACTTCTCCCGTAGCCCATTTAGTCTCTTAGTGTAGTTAGTGGGTTTAGTGGATGGAGGTTAAGTCAGATTTCTATTTCTAATTTTCGTCACTTTTAATTCCCAAAAATACAAAATTTCCAAAATGCCCTTTATGATGCCGGTATGGCCTAAAAATACCCCGGGGCCCAAACTAAACTCCCGGCTAGTGTTTTCTGACTATCTCGACCCTTTCGGACGCGTTGGCGCACTCAAAAAGACCATACGATTAATGGAACTAAAATTCACTTTTTAATTAAAATAATAAAATACCATGACGCGGCGATCACACGCGTCTCAACAAAATTCCCAAATTGCCGTATTTAAATCTCACGACAATTTCAATATTTCCAATATTCATATATTGCCATATATACACATTATAATCAAATACTAACTCACATCTCGTTAATATTTTTATCCGGATTAATTTCCAAATTAATACACATTTAATTCAATTAATCCCAAAAATAAATATCACAGAAAATACGGGGTATTACATACTTCCCCCCTAATAACTGAATTTCGTCCCGAAATTTGGAAAAGTAAGGTACGCCTGGAAAAATAGGCATCCTTCAGTGTTCAAAAAAATTATAAATAGAAGTCCAAATTACTAAAACCCTCGCTTCACAATGAGTTTGTTTAACATACTTGATACCTTATCAGAATAATCTCGATAAATTCACTTCGCGTTGTGCTCTTATTAAACAACATTCTAGTAAAAATAGCTTATACATCATTGGCCATATTGTCTCAATATCCTTATGAGTCCGCACCTCACCACGTATTAACTCCCGCTTTTAACAAAACATGAGACACCCATTCTGGAAGGAATCAATAACATATCTGACTACTCTTGCCCACTCTTTGAATCTCTATTCCCGACGTTGTGACCTTTACACAAGGGAAAACCACTTCAGCCTGTTGGTGTTACACCAACCTTTATAAGTACCTTGTCCACCATAAATATATACGGGTGCTTGTCCACCTTTATAAGTACCTTGTCCACCTTTATAAGTACCTTTTCCCAACGCTACCATTTGGTAATATCTGTTCCTCATGTCTACAATGTACCTCACTAGTTATACCCGATTTGGAATTGAAAATATCGCAATGAATCCAAAATTTCTTTCATACAATCCATCAATCGTTAGTCACCTTGCGCCTGCACACCGGGTTTTAGGTGATACAACCCTCAGGTTGAATCGTTATTTCTCACTACTTATTGTCACCCCACTTGAATGTGGATATCGGGGATTTCATCCCAGTTCTAAATAGTATTACGTCGAACCACGTACCGACGTGTTTACTATCTATTAGTGTAAATTATCCTAAGTATATAACAATTTCTCTCCTTCTGGACAACATGTCCCACATAATCGAAAGAACTCATTACTTATCAATAAGTTGGTTATCTCTCCCGAAAATTCTCCAACTTGACCCTCCCTTTTTGGAATCGTCGTCTTGATACGAAATTATCTGGTTGGTCATCTAACCCCGATTGTTGTACTACTTATTATACCTCCTTCAATGCCGATATTCACATAAAATTTTCCCCGTTAAATGATACTTAATGATCTTATCCTCCCGACGAATACCAAAAGTTTGGACCTGTACCCTTTTTACTACTTTGTACATAACTCGACTTCATAACTGATTGACATCCTCATTTTATTTACTCTTGAGTCACCCTCAACATTCGATTGGTCGGAACTCTACTCCAAAGTTCTCATAATAATTTATTCGTCTTCTCAAGAGATATCCCTTTATTAAATGGCTTTCTACTGCCTTTTCTCCAAATTTGAATTTGCTACTCTGACATATGATATCCACTTACACCTTATCTTATGACGTTTAATCTCATAAGTAAAAATCTCATTCGTCCATGTTCCCTCTTCCTTTGATTTACGCTTTAGTAAATCAAGATGTATTTGCCCCTTATAACCCATCCATACTGTTTTTAAACATTATATACGATTCATACAAATCCCAAACTCTTTATCGTCACTGTAAATACAACGGTGCTATACCACTAGGGCGTTCTCAATCGCTTCTGAATTACAAATCCTAAATCCTCCTTATCCTCAATGCGTCCCTCAACATGCCGTGCCAAAACTAATATTATTAGTACTTACATAGTAATTTACTAACAACTGGCTCTAATGGCCTTACAACATAATTTACTCCTTGTAACTTCCCGTTATAACTACATACTCCCGTATCGATAGAGGTATCCAATTCATGAACGAAGGGCCACACTTCTCCTTACTACCAATCTTACGCTAAGTTTCATGCGTGGGGTGTCTTGCAAAGCGAAATCCAAACAAGGAACCCCCCCGATACACTACTACCTAACATTGTTGGTCATCGGAATCCATTAAGCCCTGTCCATAGTATGTACCCCTACACTCTCGTTTCTCAACAAAGTTACATTTTGCCGCAATGACACTTAAACAAGGATCTCCCTTCGAATGACACTTTCTCTTGACACTGATGGTAATCACATTCCATATACACCACGTAACTAAGATCGGGGTTCTCAAAATCCCGTCCCCAGACACACAACTATGAGTATAAACTCCCAAATCTCTAACGGGGAATAAAACGATGCACTCCTTTTGTTATAACTTCTCTATCATTAATTATAAAAACCAACTAACTCTTTGTTGACTAGTAAATCAATTACATACGACTCATAATAATGAAATCCCTACGCATAATGGGATTTAATATCCGAGACCATTACACCATTTTGAAATCACAACATATTCATAAATATGTGTATATACCTATATATAAAAGTACAATTGCGTGTCCGGCCCTCTCACAGATGGGGCCTTGCCAGAACAAAACATGCTACCCCAAGGCGGCAATCCAAATAAACTTGTAATACCAGCACACTATCGGTATAATCATATATATAAAGCCATAAATAATATCATCTCATACTCGTATAATACAGCACTAAAACGAGTAATTTCAATAAAGCAAAACCGCTATTAATATACCCATTCATCCTCCGCGGATGACAATAAAAGTAAATCCGCCACGCTATCAGGGAAAAATGTTCTTATATATAATAAAGTTACTGATATACTCACTAAATTCGACTCTCAAGTGAAAATAACAATAGTGACAAATGTAGCAACTCATTCACGCCACAAATAACATGCATCATCATCTGAGAATGTAACTCATACTTCTATTTTATCAATCGTCCCGGCTACTCAAATGGTTCCTGGACATACCACACATATCTGTCCCACACCGAATATTTCAATAACTGTTGCCCTCGCCAGGCACAATACCTTGATCCCTACTCTTGTATCAGGAAATTTTTTATAACGCACGGGTTTCACTCCTCACAGAAATACCTCTACACATACTCCACTTATCTTTTGTCTCACAAATCATGTTAAGGTGGTCCATCTCTCGGACGCTGGTAGTCTCGACTCAGACGACTATCTCTGTTGTTCCCTTAGTGTTGACGGCCCTAAGGATCACGCTACTAATTTTCCACCTCTTTTACTGAAATTACCATTGCTTGGTAATAATTCCACTATCGAATTATTTTAACGGCTTCTCCATTGGGTCTTCCCATTGTGGTGCTTCTCCAACACCAGTTTTCCCCAGTCTTACTTTATGTAAGGTTCTCGATTCTCGTGTCTCCCCACCCGGAGATGTTTACCTCCAACTTAACACTATGCGACAATACTATTTTCTTTAACCATCCAAGCAGAGTCCTGCCCGAAGGACTTTCGATTCTCCTCTGTAAATTCTTCCTTTAATATCCCCTTCTCCATTTCACCTACTTCACCCGGTGTAGGGTTCACTAAATAATTTTATTTCTCCTAACAAAGTGACCTCTGTCCGGACCTCTCGTGTCAGTTCAGAACGACATTCGTTTCTCACCCTAAACATTTGATCACGGAACTTATGGTCAAACCATTCGTGTACGCCTTCTCTCGACGTTACATCCCACTTATAAGTGTGGTGATTGTTTCTCCCCATAGTAACTCCGCTCTCACGTGATAAGAAAATTTTCCTCAAATTTTCACTCTTGATTTGCCATACTCCGACACGAGTCCAATTCTTTGGATACTTTGCGTTCGTTTGGCTAGCACATGTCGTCTTCTCCTTTCGAGTATTGCTACTGATGGTTCTCTTCAATGTTACATTTAATTCATACTCTCCCATTCCAACCTTGTTGGATGTGCCTAATTTGATCCCATTCTTACTATAGCCCTACCCTGAAGTCCCAGGTTGCGTCTTAGCCTTCTATATCATCCAGGACTTCCGTGCCATAGTATCGGTGACTTCAACTACGGTCATCCTTCTTTAAATAAGTCAATTATTCTCAATATAAGTTTGCCTCCTGCTGTTCACCCATCTGTCTTCGCCTGTCGTACTGCATTGTTCGGTACTCGAATACACCCGATCGCAAATAAGATTCACTACCATATGTATTAAAGCAGGAGAACGAAATCTCACCAAAGATATCAACAATCCTAAGCATAGGGCTCTATATCAAAGTAAGCTCAGCGGAAACATAATAAGCCGTTCAGATCCTAAAGGACACTAGAACCTGATGCTCTGATACCACCTGTGACACCCCGACTAATTAAATACCGGGTAGCTACTCCTTTATTAAATTAAATCAAAATGCCTAGTTGGCTCAGTTAATAGCATCACTGTCGAAAACATTTTATTATTACTAACCACCTAGTATTTAATAAGTAAGTTGCCAAATTTTAATTAAAGCCTAATTAACATGCAGTAAAAGATTTAAAGCAAGAGTAATATCACCAATCACCGTAAAGAAATAATAGAATAACCAACACATGATATAAATAAATCTGGAGGAAAGACTCCTCACAACAAAATCCCACAACTGAAGTAAGTAACGAAATACTGAATACAGAATTATTACATGCCATAGTCTGAAAAACTGAAATGGAAATGTCTCTAATAGAATTTTGGGCAACATGCCCTATGTGACACCCCAACTAATTAAATACCGGGCGATCACTCCTTTATTAAATTAAATCAAGGTAAACAGTTGGTTCATTCTCAGCATCACTGTCGATAGAAATTTTTTTTTTTTCCAATTTAACACCCTAAATAATTAAGCTAAGTGTCAAAACATTTTCCATACAAAACTTTCCAAATTTTAATTAAAGAAAAAAGATTTATTTTAATTAAAACAACATTTCTACAATAAAGAGTCACACCACAATAAACCAAATAACATAATACATTCGTCAATCGAATGTCAACAAATGGAACTAAAACCACAAATCCATCCTGAATAAATCCCATAGAACAATACTGGAATAAATGAAATACAAAATCCTAGCAACAAATGAAATGATGAAAAGGGCGACACGTGCCCAATAAAGGAGAATAATAGGAGTGGAGTCAATGACAGAAGCCGTCTACTCAAGTGACCTGCAACTCCCACCTAAGCTGCAGCTCGTTCTTCTCAAGGGATCCTAAGCAAGACGCCCCTGTGGCTGGGCACCTGAAAATATACATATATATATACAAGAGAGAGAGAGGAAAAGAAACGGGTCAGAGCCCGAAAGTGTGTTTGATTTTAAAATACGTTAAGCAAGTATTTAAATTGATACAGGCCAATGCAAATCATATTAGTGCGTCTCTCTCTTGAGAAATACTCACCTCTCTTCTAATGTGCACACCTATCGTACTAACCTTCCCAACGGTTTGTTTTAGCATCTAACATACTAGTCTTTCTAACAGCTTTAACTTAACTTAAATTACTCGTAAGATTTATAATACACGATATCCACTTTAAAAGATGTTCCAACAGTAGCCCAAAATTCTCTATTTTTAACTTCATAAAAATAATAAAGTTCCCGTGACATTTTATAATTTCTCAAAACAAGTATTTAATAATTTGAGTCAACAACCATGTTCTACTTATCAAATCACAGTAGGCACTTTAAAGGTTATAACCTCATATATATATATTAACTACTCGTATAATATATATATATAACAGCACCCCAACTAAACTATGGTGCGGGCATACTCTGCTATCCAATCCCCGTATCGCTCACACAAAGGGAAATACAAGTTCGGAATCACTCTCGAACTGTATTAACATATACAAAACAACGTTGAGGCGAAGCATAGATTCCAAGTCCAAGAGGTCAGTACATACCCACACGTCTCTTAGGACCGTCCGACTATCAATCTGATAGCCCGTACCTAGGATCTTTAACTTCTAGAGTACGAATCAATATCCCCCATAAAGCAACACAGGATAAGATCGTCCCAGCGCGGTAACCTCAGGGATAGCAAGTAGCGCGGGTACGTTTTTCACATGTATATAATATATGTACACACAATCATATAAATATACCCATTCATCATATTAATATAGGTTCCTCCCGTTACCCATAGTCACAACATTTATCCTTAATTCCCCATTATTATGATTACGTATACGGTTTCGTCTCTAACCTTAACTCGAAGGGTTTTCCCACTAGTTACGTGACACTCGTGGATTCTATCCATCCAAGTAGCAAAATCAGTAGGTGAACGTCTATTCATTATCGTAAGTATTTGACGTAATCTCTCACTTGAATTACGTAGTTTCCTCGTTCTTCAAATAATTGTCCTTAAGATACAATTATCGTCTCATAATAAAGTTCTCAACACTTAATCATATGTCCTACTGGTCTTTCCTATATCCCAAAACATTTTATTCATAAAGCCCAAAATTATTTCACGATGAATCATGTTCAATTAATTCAATAAGGGGAAATAAGAGTCTGTCAGGAAGGGTCGATCGATCGAAGCTCTAGGCTCGATCGATCGATCAAGCAGGTCTGTGAAATCCTGCAGAAGTGCAGTTACGGGTTTTACCAAAATTCTTCACCCAAATCAATATTTCCCAACACTAATCGTCCCAAAATTCCTATTACAAACATAATAACATATTTCCAGATGTTTTTAACGTTAAGCATGCGTATATCCATCATTAAACATGGTTAAACAACCCAAAATCTCATTTAAACATCAAGAACCCTAATGTTTTCTTAACTTTTGTTCTAATCAGTTTTCTCCAGAATTTCCTTCTAACATAATCATCAAAAATTCGTGGGTTAATCATCTACTTCACATACTATTTCCAGAATATGGTTATAATGTTTTCTACATGCAAATTCCTATCAAAATTTGGGGTTTTCTTCCATTGATTACACTCCTAATCATTCCTACACTAATATGAATATTGCACCAATGAAAATACGCAAGTTAAACACTTGCCTGGGATTTCAGAGGTCTGGTTTCCTGCTGATATTGGTGTGGTTGCGTTCTCCTCCTTGCGATCTACGCGTTGGTGGTGACGGTGTGTTTTGGCCTTGAATCACCTTGAGAGCTCTCTCCTCTCTTCTCCAATGGCCGTTCTAGGGTTCTGAATGTTCTAACCCTAAAAGGCTGACCTAAATAGCTGCTAAGGATGGCTGAAATTCGTGGGTTTAATTACCCTATTTTGTAAAATGACCAAAATGCCCTCCCGGGTCACTAACTAGGCCTAAAAACATCCCGAGACCCAAACTAAACCCCCGGGTACACTTTTCTGACTATCTCGACCATTCCGGACGCGTTGGCGCACTCAAAATGACCATACGAACAACTTATAAAATATTCACTTTTATTTAATAAAATAAGTCCCGACGTGACACAGGCACGTCCTTACTTAAATTTTCGAAATAGTCATTTAATTCACTTATGACATTCAATATAACCAATATAGTATATTACTATGCTCATTAGTAATATTCAACAAGTTTCCCATAATTACTAACTCTCGTCACGTTAATAATTATAACATAATTAAATTTCTGGATATTTATTAAATAATCATTTACATTAAATTTAATAAAACCCCAAATTAATATAGCATAAAAATACGGGGTATTACATATTTCCCCCCTAATAACGGAATTTCATCCCGAAATTCGGAAAATAAGGCATACCTGGTAAAAACAACTCTGGATATCTCTCGCGCATATCTGCCTCACGTTCCCAAGTGGATTCCTTCACATTATGATGCTCCCATTGAACTCGCACAAGTGGAACTATTTTCGACCTTGCCCAATCCTCTCGATGATTGGAAATGGTCCCACATACCTCGGGGCCAACTTTCCCTTCTTCCCGAACCTCATCACACCCTTCATAGGATATACACACCATAACACTTGATCTCCCACATTAAACTCCCGAAAGAATCGTTTCGCATCGGCGTAGCTCTTCTGCCGGTCCTGGGCTACCCGAATACGACTCCTGATTAGCTCAATCCTTGCGGAGGTCTCCTGAATCACTTCTGGCCCTAGCAACTTGTTATCCCCCACCTCAAGCCAACAAGTTGGAGGACGACAAGACCTGCCATATAAGACCTCAAATGGAGCCATACTAATCGTAAACTGATAAGAGTTATTATAAGAAAACTCTACCGGTGGAAGATGTGGCTCCCATCCTCCTCCAAAACCGATAACACACATACGTAGCATATCCTCCAACATCTGATTAGTACGCTCTGTCTGTCCATTTGTCTGTGGGTGGTAAGCTGAACTCAACCTCAACTCAGTAACCATAGCCTTCTGAAAGCTTTCCCAGAAACGTGACACAAAAATTTTTGTCTCTATCTGACACAATATTCAGGGGCACCCCATGTAATCTGACAATCTCAGCGATGAACAACTGAGCATACTAACCCGTGGTATAATCTGTCCGTACCGGTAGAAAATGAGCCACCTTGGTCAGACGGTCTACAATCACCCAGATAGAATCGTGGCCCCTTTGTGATGTAGGCAACCCTGTAATGAAGTCCATGGAAATACTCTCCCACTTCCATGCGGGTACTTCCAATGGCTGAAGCAATCCTGGCGGTTTCTGGTGGTCCACCTTAACCAGCTGGCAGATAGAACACTTGGCCACAAACTCAGCAATGTCCTTCTTCATCCCACTCCACCAGTACTGTCGTCTCATGACCTGGTACATCTTATCGCCTCCTGGATGTACTGCAAATCGGGACCCATGAGAATGAGTCATCACTTCATGTCGTAGCTCCGCTCCTTCTGGAACCACTAATCTCCCATTAAACCGCAAACCTCCATCGGTACTAACAGAATAGGACTCAGCACCCTCGGCTAAAAGTCGCACAATCTGCTCCTGGCAAAACTGGTCTGTGGTCTGTGCATGTATCACCCTCGTAACAATCTCGGGTGTGACTGACATCACGGATATGAAAGAACGTGCTACGGCGTCTTGGTGACCCAGCTCTTTCCACTTTGCTTTCCAGATGTCCGCTACATCTTCTACCGGTCTACGGCTCAACGCATCAGCAACTACGTTGGCCTTACCCGGATGATACTGTATATCGAACTGGTAATCTTTCACAAACTCTAACCACCTGCGCTGACGCGTATTCAGATCTCGCTGAGTGAGCAGGTACTGCAGTGATTCATGGTCTGTGAACAAACAGAATTTCTCGCCCAATAAGTAGTGCCTCCAAATTCTCAATGCAAAGACGACCGCTGCTAACTCCAGGTCGTGGGTGGGGTAATTCTTCTCATGTGTCTTAAGCTTGCGGGAAGCAAAAGCTATAGCCTTCTCCTCCTGCTGGAGTACTCCTCCAAGTCCCCGTCAAGATGCATCAGTGTAAACCAGGTACTCCACACCCGGTTTCGGTAAGGCAAGGACTGGTGCTGAAGTAAGCTTGTCTTTTAGCTCGTCGAAAGCTAATTGACAAGCATCATCCCAACATACGGTACCCCTTTGCGAGTCAAATTCGTCAACGGACCCGCTATCTTGGAGAATCCCCGAATAAATCTCCTGTAGTATCCGGCTAACCCCAAGAAACTACGTACCTCTGTCGGTGTCGTGGGCTATCCCCACTCCCTCACTGCTGATACCTTACTCGGGTCAACTGTTATCCCTTGCTCAGAAATAACATGTCCCAAGAACTGTACCTCTCGCAACCAGAATCCACACTTCTCGTACTTAGCATACAACTGATGCTCTCGCAGAGTCTGAAGAACCTGCCTCAAGTGCTCGGCATGCTCCTCCTCGGAATGGAAATATATCAAGATGTCATCTATGAAGACAATGACAAACTAATCCAAGAATTATCTGAACACTCGATTCATTAAGTCCATGAATACGGCTGGAGTATTAGTGAGGCCAAACGGCATCACTCTGAACTCGTAAGACCCATATCTCGTCAAGAATGCAGTCTTTGAAACATCCTGCTCCCTAATACGTAGCTGATGGTACCCCGACCTCAGATCTATCTTCGAAAAGAAATTCTCTCCCCTCAACTGGTCGAACAGATCATCGATTTGAGGCAACGGATACTTATTCCGTATCGTGACCTTGTTCAATTCTCGGTAGTCCACACACAATCTTAGTGAACCATTTCTTTTTCTTCACAAACAAGGCTGGAGCGCCCCAAGGTGAGGTACTCCTACGAATGAAGCCCTGACCTAACAGCTGCTCAATCTGATCTCGTAGCTCTCGCATCTCTGCATGAGCCATACGGTATGGGGCGCGTGCTATAGGTCTCGTATCTGGCAATAAATCTATAACAAAGTCTATCTCACGACTGGGCGGCAGGCCAGGTATCTCCTGAAACACATCGGAATACTCCCTGACAACAGGGATCGAATCTAAGGGAATCACAACCTCCTTAGAGGTATCCTCCTCTATGTAATACAAATGAGCGGTCGAACCTCCCTCTGGGCGAGGCATCACCACTACAAACATCTCTTGCCCCGAAATGGCAAAAGCAATGCTCCACCGAAGTAGATAATCATGGCTCTATAAGCGGCGAGCCAATCCATACTGAATATAACATCAAGCTAATGTATGCCTAAGACTAACATATATACAGGTAATACTAAGCTACCAATCTCTACCCCCACTCACGGGCATATAAAGAAAATAAAAGACCCACTCCCAAGATGGTGAGTCTACACACGTCACTGAGCTCACTGCCGTGGCTAACAACCCTAAGGCTTTCGCAAAAAAAAAATTAGCATATAAAATAGTGCGTTGCACTCGTAACAAACAAATCTCGACTCATGGTAACATGGATAGAAAAACATACCCTCAACTGCGGGTGGCGCCTGCGGGGTTGCTGCCTGTGGGAAATTATAGACACGTTCGCCTTGTAGCTTTCTCTGTTGAACTGAGGCTGTTGGAAAAGGTGGCGGAGTTGGCTTCTGAGGTACATTGTCAGCACATTCCTGCCGTGGGGCCCTATTCTTCTCTGGACAATTTTGACGCCTATGGCCATTCCTGCCACATTGGAAACACATCCCCCAAAACTGCTTTCCTTCCTTACGGTATTGACTAGCCTCTCTTTTTCCCTGGTCTTGCTGGCCTTGAGGGGAAATCTGCGAAAAAACTATGTCAGGGCGAGGACAATCCATCCACTTGTGACCTGGTTGTACACATTTATAGCAGAGTTTCAAAATTCTTTGCCGGTCAGGTTGTAGTTTATCCCCAGTCTGATTCAGACAAGATTTACATTTGGGGTCCTCCATTCCACAACCGAAACACCTCTTGGTGATTTCATTCTGAACCTGGCTTCGTTGTCCCTGACACTTTTGTCTCTGTACATAAATCTCGTTACTACTGGAACTGACTCTATCTTGATTGTTTTGTTGTCGCAGATTCGGTGCCTTCGCACAGTTCCCAACGTCAGTCACATGCACTAGGTTAACCTCTCTAGGTCTTTTGCCTCCTTTAAGTTGTAGGCTGCGTTCTTGGTATTGTAGAACTGCAGTGGTAACTGCTTGTGCCACGATACCTGCTAACTCGGCAGATGATACTCTCCCTGGGGATACCTGAGGTGTGAGTCGATCTTGCTCGATGACTCCCTTAATCGTCTTAGCTAGTTCTTCTTGACGATCCATCTGAAAATTTAAGTAAATTTGGATGAGTTCATCATTCAAATAACCAAATCGCAGGAGTACGAAACTCCAAAGTATAGAGATAGACACAACATTCCTAGTAGTAGGGCTCTATATCAAAGAAAGCAACGCTGAAACATAATAGGCCGCACAGATCCTAAAGGACTCTAGAACCTGATGCTCTGATACCACCTGTGACACCCCAACTAATTAAATACCGGGCGATCACTCCTTTATTAAATTAAATCAAGGTAAACAGTTGGTTCATTCTCAGCATCACTGTCGATAGAATTTTTTTTTTTCCAATTTAACACCCTAAATAATTAAGTTAAGTGTCAAAACATTTTCCATACAAAACTTTCCAAATTTTAATTAAAGAAAAAAGATTTATTTTAATTAAAACAACATTTCTACAATAAAGAATCACACCACAATAAACCAAATAACATAATACATTCATCAATCGAATGTCAACAAATGGAACTAAAACCACAAATCCATCCTGAATAAATTCCATAGAACAATACTGGAAATAAATGAAATACAAAATCCTAGCAACAAATGAAATGATGAAAAGGGCGACACGTGCCCAATAAAGGAGAATAATAGGAGTGGAGTCAATGACAGAAGCCGTCTACTCAAGTGACCTGCAACTCCCACCTAAGCTGCAGCTCGTTCTTCTCAAGGGATCCTAAGCAAGACGCCCCTGTGGCTGGGCACCTGAAAATATACATATATATATACAAGAGAGAGAGAGGAAAAGAAACGGGTCAGAGCCCGAAAGTGTGTTTGATTTTAAAATACGTTAAGCAAGTATTTAAATTGATACAGGCCAATGCAAATCATATTAGTGCGTCTCTCTCTTGAGAAATACTCACCTCTCTTCTAATGTGCACACCTATCGTACTAGCCTTCCCAACGGTTTGTTTTAGCATCTAACATACTAGTCTTTCTAACAGCTTTAACTTAACTTAAATTACTCGTAAGATTTATAATACATGATATCCACTTTAAAAGATGTTCCAACAGTAGCCCAAAATTCTCTATTTTTAACTTCATAAAAATAATAAAGTTCCCGTGACATTTTATAATTTCTCAAAACAAGTATTTACTAATTTGAGTCAACAACCATGTTCTACTTATCAAATCACAGTAGGCACTTTAAAGGTTATAACCTCATATATATATATTAACTACTCGTATAATATATATATATAACAGCACCCCAACTAAACTATGGTGCGGGCATACTCTGCTATCCAATCCCCGTATCGCTCACACAAAGGGAAATACAAGTTCGGAATCACTCTCGAACTGTATTAACATATACAAAACAACGTTGAGGCGAAGCATAGATTCCAAGTCCAAGAGGTCAGTACATACCCACACGTCTCTTAGGACCGTCCGACTATCAATCTGATAGCCCGTACCTAGGATCTTTAACTTCTAGGGTACGAATCAATATCCCCCATAAAGCAACACAGGATAAGATCGTCCCAGCGCAGTAACCTCAGGGATAGCAAGTAGCGCGGGTACGTTTTTCATATGTATATAATATATGTACACACAATCATATAAATATACCCATTCATCATATTAATATAGGTTCCTCCCGTTACCCATAGTCACAACATTTATCCTTAATTTCCCATTATTATGATTACGTATACGGTTTCGTCTCTAACCTTAACTCGAAGGGTTTTCCCACTAGTTACGTGACACTCGTGGATTCTATCCATCCAAGTAGCAAAATCAGTAGGTAAACGTCTATTCATTATCGTAAGTATTTGACGTAATCTCTCACTTGAATTACGTAATTTCCTCGTTCTTCAAATAATTGTCCTTAAGATACAATTATCGTCTCATAATAAAGTTCTCAACACTTAATCATATGTCCTACTGGTCTCTCCTATATCCCAAAACATTTTATTCATAAAGCCCAAAATTATTTCACGATGAATCATGTTCAATTAATTCAATAAGGGGAAATAAGAGTCTGCCAGGAAGGGTCGATCGATCGAGGTCTGGGGATCGATCGATCGAACCTTCGATCGATCGAAGCTCTAGGCTCGATCGATCGATCAAGCAGGTCTGCGAAATCCTGCAGAAGTGCAGTTACGGGTTTTACCAAAATTCTTCACCCAAATCAATATTTCCCAACACTAATCGTACCAAAACTCCTATTACAAACATAATAACATATTTCCAGATGTTTTTAACGTTAAGCATGCGTATATCCATCATTAAACATGGTTAAACAACCCAAAATCTCATTTAAACATCAAGAACCCTAATGTTTTCTTAACTTTTGTTCTAATCAGTTTTCTCCAGAATTTCCTTCTAACATAATCATCAAAAATTCGTGGGTTAATCATCTACTTCACATACTATTTCCAGAATATGGTTATAATGTTTTCTACATGCAAATTCCTATCAAAATTTGGGGTTTTCTTCCATTGATTACACTCCTAATCATTCCTACACTAATATGAATATTGCACCAATGAAAATACGCAAGTTAAACACTTTCTTGGGATTTCAGAGGTCTGGTTTCCTGCTGATATTGGTGTGGTTGCGTTCTCCTCCTTGCGATCTACACGTTGGTGGTGACGGTGGTGCAAACGGTGGTGTTTTGGCCTTGAATCACCTTGAGAGCTCTCTCCTCTCTTCTCCAATGGCCGTTCTAGGGTTCTGAATGTTCTAACCCTAAAAGGCTGACCTAAATAGCTGCTAAGGATGGCTGAAATTCGTGGGTTTAATTACCCTATTTTGTAAAATGACCAAAATGCCCTCCCGGGTCACTAACTAGGCCTAAAAACATCCCGAGACCCAAACTAAACCCCCGGGTACACTTTTCTGACTATCTCGACCATTCCGGACGCATTGGCGCACTCAAAATGACCATACGAACAACTTATAAAATATTCACTTTTATTTAACAAAATAAATCCCGACGTGACACGGGCACGTCCTTACTTAAATTTCCGAAATAGTCATTTAATTCACTTATGACATTCAATATAACCAATATAGTATATTACTATGCTCATTAGTAATATTCAACAAGTTTCCCATAATTACTAACTCTCGTCACGTTAATAATTATAACATAATTAAATTTCTGGATATTTATTAAATAATCATTCACATTAAATTTAATAAAACCCCAAATTAATATAGCATAAAAATACGGGGTATTACACCCTACAACTGAGGAATACTGAGTATGGAATCCAAATGATGTAAGCGTCTAAAAGCAAATCCCTGTAGCTTCCACAAGCAGCTACAGCTCGACATCTGAGTGAGAATCCTACGCATGGTGTCCTTGTGGCTGGGCACCTAAAATGGTTTTACAAAAAAAATAGATTTGAAAGCAAACGGGTCAGAGCCCGAATGTGGAGATATTTTAAAAACCTGCAAGTTCTTTAAAAACATTTAAAACAGTATATGCAAAATACATGTTAGGACGTGCTCTCACATGAGATACTTACCTCTCGTCTAACTGTGCACTCCTAACGTTCCTGTACCCATTCATGTGTTATCTCATAACTATCTAATTCTAAAGAGTTTCTAACACTTCTACTCGGTTCACGTTTAAGTTCCAACCTTAACAATTAAATAGAGAGTTCTACTTTAATTCCCGGATTCCCAATTATTAACAAAACCATTTATTGATAAAAGTTCCCTTTTTATCTTTTCATAACATTACCATGACTATACTCACAATTTAACATAGTAAATTCCTTCTCAATTAACCGTATATTTTCACATCATAAATATACAATACAAGCACCCAAAGGCTAAGCTGCGGTGCACACATACTCTGCTATCCATCCCGGTACATCACGTACATAAGGATCACGCATTCCGAATCTCTCAGGAATCGTTCAGATAACAACATCACAAATAGTGGAGGCGAACACAGTCACCATCACATGGGTCACGCACATACCTACGCTCCCACGATCAACAAACTTATTAACATCCCAATAAGTCCTTCAATGACCTATGTTCATCGAGGTAACCAATCTAAATCCGGGCAACACAAGGATAAGAAGGCCCTAAGCGAACGTAAACCTCCCGTGATAGCAAGTATGGTAGGTATGTCATACACATAAAGTTATATACTAAGCATTCACACATCTTAGATATCTCGATATTAATAAAGGTATACTCTACATCTTTATACCATTATTCCAAATTCATATAATTCAAGTGTCCCGATAATATATAAATTAAATTGTCGACACGTCTCACGTCGTAGTTTCTTAAACTTAAAATCTATCTCGAATAGACTATTAAGTTCCTCTTATTCTCCCATATAACATCTTTACACCTAAGGTCTTTACTTCTGCCCCAAACCTTATTTCATCAAATTATTCAAATTTACCCTATTAACCCAAATATTATCTCAATTATCGTATTTCATTAATTTAGAATAATTCCTCAAATTGAATTCCAATTAAGGTCCAATCTCATAATCATGCCTACTGGTCTTCCTTAAGGTTAAGGGTATTCATAAGGTCTTCAATAATATCATTCAAGGATTAACACCATTAAAATTTAATTAGGGAAAAACTTTACTCATTCTGGGAATGTCGATCGATCGACCTTTACCTTCGATCGATCGATGGTGGTCGATCGATCGACTGAAGAACATCGATCGATCGAACGCACCAGGTATGGTTACGGACTGCTTCGTTTTGCAGTTACCAATTCGTCCCAAAACACCATTTTCAAGCATGAAACTCTAAGACAAGGTTACAATATCATCATACTAACATCCTACAACAGTATTAACATTCTAAAACCCATAATTCATCATTCAAAGGCTTTGTTTAGATCAAAACTACATCATTATTTCCAGATTTCTTCTTCATTCAAGAACATCAATAAACTTCTTCTAAACTCCATTTTTAAATCATCAATGGTTCTGTTTAGAACATATAATTCATCCAGAATGTTACTACATGCAATTCCTAACATAATTCATGGCTTTTAACTTCCAATTTATGGGTCTAAATCATCTTCCAAGATCAATTTCGAAAATTCCTAAACATGGAAAAGCATAGCTTGAATCAAATGAATTTAAACCACTTGCCTTAATCTTTCTCTGAATTTGATGTCGAATTTGAAGGTTGAATCTGTCCTCTCTCTCTTTCTACAGAATTCTTTCTTTTCTCTCTCTCTCTACAAGTTCTTCCCAAGGATGAAGACAATGGAGGTGTGGTTGGTTTTTAGTAAGTTGGGATTATAACTCAACTTCTCCCGTAGCCCATTTAGTCTCTTAGTGTAGTTAGTGGGTTTAGTGGATGGAGGTTAAGTCAGATTTCTATTTCTAATTTTCGTCACTTTTAATTCCCAAAAATACAAAATTTCCAAAATGCCCTTTATGATGCCGGTATGGCCTAAAAATACCCCGGGGCCCAAACTAAACTCCCGGCTAGTGTTTTCTGACTATCTCGACCCTTTCGGACGTGTTGGCACACTCAAAACGACCATACGGTTAATGGAACTAAAATTCACTTTTTAATTAAAATAATAAAATACCATGACGCGGCGGTCACACGCGTCTCAACAAAATTCTCAAATTGCCGTATTTTAATCTCACGACAATTTCAATATTTCCAATATTCATATATTGCCATATATACACATTATAATCAAATACTAACTCACATCTCGTTAATATTTTTATCCGGATTAATTTCCAAATTAATACACATTTAATTCAATTATTCCCAAAAATAAATATCACAGAAAATACGGGGTATTACAGTTCTATAATTATATTTCCCATCTTTAGCTACCATCCAACTAACACTTTCTTCTTTGTGAATTTAAGGAACAACGCTGGTATTAGCGAAGTCCATAAATCCCTAAGAATTAGGTCTAGGAAAAATCCATCTATTATTTTCAATAAACTCTTAACCTTTATCTGACTCAGAACTTGTAGCATCATATACCATTTTACCCCATGGAAGTTAATAATAAGACCCTTCTCCTACTTATCAATCTAAAAATGAGTATTCTTACCATTGCCAGTATGATATTTGATGAACTTTCTAGCTTGATCCCTAAGTATCCATAATTTCCTCCAAGTTTATAAAGCATCAACTAACAGTTTAACAGTCCATAATGACTCTTATTTAATCATGACACTATGAATTCATCTAACCCATAAAGAGTCTTTCTTTCTATCTATATACCATAAATGCCTCAACATACATGCTTTATTCTAGACCATCGAATTCTTAATACCTAATCCACCCTCATCTTTAGGAAAATAAACATCCTCCCATTATACTTTTGAACCAATTTTTTTAAATCCACCCCGACCATATGAATCTTCTTAGAATTTGATCAATATCCTTTATAACCTTTTGGGGTAATATAAAAATATTTATCCAATAGACTTGAAGATTTCTCAGCACTGAAATAGCCAACTGCACTCTTCCAACATATGAAAGCCACCTATTGGTCCATGTCTTTTCTTTACTAATCAACCTTTCAACTAAGATCTTACAATCCTATGCTTTAAGTCTAGTAGATATAATGGAAACTTATAAGTATTTACCTAGAAGATTGTCCACCTCCATACCAACCAAACTGACCAATATATGTTTTTTCTCCTCATTAACACCTGAAAAAAACATCTCACATTTTAAATAGCTAACCCCAAAATGAGACATATCTTTGAAATCCCTTAAATCTTTATCCACAACTAGAAGGTTTGGCCATTATGAATAAGTCATCATCAAACATCACATGAGAGAGATTTAGAGAGCCGCAATAAGGATGAAAATAGAAAACCCCTATGCTAACCTCATCATCCAATAACCATGAGAAAGCTTGCATAACTAGAAGAAAAAAGATAAGTAGACAAAGGATCCCCTTGCCTCAATCCATTAGTTCCTTTAAAGATCCCATCAATACCCTTCATTAATACTAACTGAAAAACTGGTGGTCATACCACATTCTTTAATCCACTGCACCACTTTACTTGGGAGCTCCAATGCATTTAAAACATCAATAAAAAAACAATTGACTGAGTCATAAGCCTTTATTAAGTCAATCTTTAGAGTACACCTATTAGGGCCATTATTCTTATGATATCCTTTCACTACTTCATGAATTAGCAGCACATTATTAGTTATGTTATTTCCTTGTGTAAAAGTTGATTACCTATTATTCATGAGCTCTGGTATAATCATCTTGAACCTGTTCACTATCACCTTAGAAATGATTTTATAAGTGGTATTGTAACAAGATATAGGCCTGAACTCCTTCATACAACTAGGATTGTGGATTGAGGTATGAGACTAACAATGGTATTATTATATTCCTTAAGCATTCTTCCAACTTCAAAAAAAATAGCACTACCTCACATATATCATTTCCAATAATAGCCAATTACTCTGAAAGAACCCTGTATTGTAACCATCTGGCCCAGGAGCTTTATTAAGGTTAATACCAAAAAGAGCCTTCTTTATTCCATCCCTTGGCACTAGCATTTGAATAGAATCCTTTTGAGCATCATTTAATTTCCTATGGCATATAGGCCTAAGTCTTACATAAGCAGATATTCTGGAATCACTGTTAGCGCCAAAGAGGCTTTGAAAGAAAACCATTGCCTCATCTTGCATTATTTTTTTCCTAACACATGCATTATCATATCTATCTCTAATTAAAAGAATTTTATTCCCACTAACATGGCACTTAAATTTCTTGTGAAAGAAAGAAGTGTTCTTCTTACCCAACTCAAGCCACAAGATTTTGGACTCCTGTGTGAAAAAATCTTCCTCCATCTCCCTTAATTCCAAATATTCCAACTGACACTTATTTTTTGTATTAATAAGCTCTGGATCTCCCCCATTACCAATAAGACTTTTTTAGATTCTCTCAAACTCCACCTTCTTAGAATTAACTTTGGAGGAAATATTAGAGTAGAATTTCTTATTTAACTCTTCAATATCCTTTTCTTCAATATCCTTTTTCAAAAACTTCAACCACTTAGCCACAACAAACATAGGATTCCCATAAATTTGCCTACTCCACCCATTTCCAAAATATTCTTTAAAAGCGTTATTCTTCATCCAAAAATTTAAAAATTTAAAAGGTCTATTTATTTTCTCCTCTTCCATATGAAAATTAAGCACAATAAGAGTATAATTTGAGATGCTAGGTAGATCCACCTGTAATTCAGTTGACATGAAGGCATTCAACCATTCTATATTGTGAAGGACCCTATCGATTCTGCTTTGGATGTTGGCCTCACCCTCTCTACCATTATTCCAGGTAAACTAGTTTCCTCTAATAGAAAGATCATCTACTAAAATATTATCAATACATCCATTAAAATCACCAGCTTCATCCCAATCAATCCCATTACCTCTAGTTTTTCTTCACTTCTTCTAGCAACATTAAAATCCCCACTAATAGCCCAAGGATTATGAACATAATGAGGAGATATAGACTCCAAATATCTACACAAGTCATATCTAGGCACTCTTTTGTTATCATCATAAACTCTAGCAAAATAAATTGACTTACCGTGATTTTTGAAGGCGACCTTGACAGTATTTTCTTGACTAATGCTACTCACCTCATCTACTTCAATTTTGTTTTTTGGTCTCATGCAATCCAAACTCTACCAGGTCCACTACTAGGAGTATTATGAATCAAATTATAGTGCATAAAGCAACCTTCTCTGACTTTATTAATATTGTTTCTTCCAACTTTAATCTCCACCAAATATATAATACTAATATTATTATCATTGATGTATTTGTTGACTTTTCTTTGTTTACGAGGGGCATTGCAGCCCCTAATGTTTAAAATAACAAAATTGATCATGATTTGGACGTATGAAAGTTCTTCCCTCCTTTATTCTCTTCTCTGATTATTAAGTTGTTCTTTTTATTTCCACTACCTAAACTGTTCTGCACGACTATCAATTTCCCTTTATAGCTCATTTATTTTATGTCTTTGTCTTTTTCAATTTCATTTATTGTGTTACATTCATTTTCTTGCTGTAGAACTTGAAATACAGTTGTCATTGCCATCTCTTTGCTTGTTAGACATGTTGCATCTTGATTGATTTTTATGATAAGTATATTCTCTGGTATGATTTCATCTTTTAGATTATCTTTCACACCTGCACTTCCTTTTTATGACTCTGTCACCATCATCTTCTCATTACCCTTCATTTTACACTACTGGTCTTCTTCCAAGCTGCTTTGGATTTTATCTATCATATTTTCAGTTTGGTTGTTGGGACTATTTTCTTTTATTTTCCTATCTTCACTTTCCTCCAAATTTGCATACTTTTCTTCAAAAATTTACAATTCTCAACCTTATGCCCAAAAACCTTGCAATTAGTGCATTTATTGAGAATCCACTCATATTCCACTTTTTGAGAGAATTTAATGCCTTTATGATCATATAAATTTATGTTTTCAAGAAAAACACTCCACAAATTAATTTTCACACACACCTTGGCATATGTCAACCTCTCCCTCTTAGTTGTCATTCTATCATCATTCTATCAGTAAACAAAGGCTTTCCAATCAAACTTGGCATTTTACTTAACATTACATTAGGCCATAGATGTAACTTCAAATTGGAAAATCTGACCCAAATTGGGAGTTTCTCCATGCCTTCTTTATCTAGACTAACTTCAATACTCCAAGGTTTGGCAATTAGAGGCCTATTACCATGGTCCTGATTCCATAACTTATAATTGAGCTTCCTCATCTTCAAATACAATAGCAAATACTCTAGTTTTTAGTATGAATATATCATCATTTCCATACTTGCTCGACTTTCTTATAACATATCATTTCATTGCACTATATGAGAATTTAATTCCCGACAGATACACCACCACAACATACTTCCATCAATTGATTTCTACTTTAACTTCACTATAGTCTATCTTCACACACAACTTTCCCTCATCATCCTTACAACCATACACATATTGTAAAGTATTTCTAGAATCCCTGTCTCTATTGGCTGTGACAATTTTTGCCCAAGAACTCCCCCTTTTACTAACATCTTCATTGTTAGACTGTTTCTGAATTTCCCCAGCAGGTACATTCTTCTTAATTCTAACTTTCAGTTCAGAAATTGTTCCACAATACTGTCAACATCATCAACCATTTGTTCTTTCCCTTCACGATGGAAAATATTCTCAAGTATAATCTCATCCTCACCAATTTTAGGGTTTTCATTCATAAATTTCGATCCAGATTCCATTGATACATTATTATACTTTCCGATTTTACTTTCAATACTTCAAACCTTATTGATCTCTTAAATTTTCCTCTGATGAATAACTGATGGACCGATTGTCATGTCAAGAATCTTCACCTCACCAAAAGTCAATTTTGTTGCTTTTTCTCTGCTAATTGTACTACCTGATTTCTTCAGATCCAGTTGATGATTCGTAACAATTAGGAGATCATACTTACCTCTCTCTTTAACTCTATTAGATTGTTTCCTAGTTGTATTCCACTCTCCAATGAAATTTTTTGCATATGAGTCTCCAGGAGTCCTTTTAACCCTAGATGATCTCCTCATCATGCCATTGATCACCTGATAATTAAGGTAGGGTGGGGAAAGATCACAAGAATTAAATAATCTAGGTCAAAAGATCTAGAGAGAAATGAGAGAGAATTTCAAGAGAGAGAAAGTCGGTTCTAGATTTTAGTAGTCCATTAAGTTATCACATTTCATATTTGGTGTTGGATGGGACAGTACAAAAGAGGATATTTTTTTATTAAAAGGAAACTCGTAAGAGCATCCGCAGTGGGGATGCTAAAATCCAACAAAAGTTGTAAGTTTGCAAATTGTGAGGGTTGCAGTGGTGGATTGAATTGTACAAATTTTGTAGAAGGAAAGGTAGTGGTTCTCTAAATTTACTGAACGGCTACTGAATTTGTAAATGTTCCTACGAACTTCATTTGTTCGTAGGAATTCTTACGAACTTCTGAAGTTCGTAGGAAGTTAATATCAGATATAAATAATTAATTTTTATTGCGTATTTGGGTTCTTACGAACAACATTTGTCCGTAAGATTTCTTACGAACAAATGTTGTCCGTAAGAAAATTTTATTTGATTCCTACGAATAATATAAGTTCGTAGGAACTTATATACCAATTTCTTAAGCTTTCCCCACTGTGTGAGGTACTGTTTGACGAAAGGTATACTGACATCTGAATTTGGAACTTTAGCCATCTAGAGCATCCACCGTTGTGGATGCTCTAAGAGGATAGAAATATCTATCCACATACTTGCAGAAGTTTTGGCAGTCATCGCTTGAAGAGATACAAAATTATTATTTTATAACAATTTATAATTATGACACACACACCCGCGCGCGCGTAGTGGTGATGATGAGAAATCGCCAAACTCTAAATATGATTTTCTCAAAATTTTGAGGTTCTTTAAAGGATCAAATACCAAAAAGTCCCTCAAACATTTTTTAATACATACTTAGTCCAAGCCTTTTATTTTGTACCAAAAAGTCCCTTATTCTCTTATCTTTAAAGGTCCTCGCCAGCGGCATGGTAAAGCCTTTTTGGCATGGTGAAGGACTTTTTGGTGCAAAATAAAAAGGCTTGGACTAAATGTGTATTAAAGAAAGTTCGAGGGACTATTTGATATATGCTCCTTCTTTAAAATAAAAAGACTACGTGTCACCTTCTGAAGTGATTTATGTATCAAATTTAAATCAAATACATCTACCCATGCACCCACTAAAAAACACACCCACATATTACGAACATTTTCATGGGCAGACGAGACTCTACCTTATCTTCTCATTCTACCTTCTCAATCTCTCTCTCTCTCTCTCTCTCTCTCTCTCTCTCTATATATATATATATATATATATATATATATATATATATATATATATACATGGTATTCTCACTGGGTTGTACATATATTTTCCATTATGGGTTTTCTCTGTGTATATTCTTCTCAATTTTGCTTCAATCATTTCACATTCGACAATTGGGACATTTAGTTACCCTCCCCTGTCTATCGTTCTGATACTAAAACTCCTCCCTAAAGACTATAGTCCCGTTTGGTTGCCCCAAAATTATAAATTGGATCATTAATAAATTGATCCATTTACAAATTGACCCATTAATTGTGTTTGGTTTCATTAATGAAAGGATTCATTAATTTCTCCATTTTAGCTCATGTGTAATCTGAAATTGGATCATTTCACAAAAAACGTGAAATGAATCCATTTGAAATAGGAGTCACATAAACTGCATGTCCCCTCTCCTTCTCCCCCTCTCTCTCTTGATTTGTTTTTACCTTTTTTCATAGAACCTTAACATCAATTTCAAATTACCAAATATTGTGTAAAATTGGATTTAACTCATTTCAAATTAACTCATTTACAATTCACTAATTCACAATGAACCAATTTACATAATCAAACAATTATTAACACAACCAAACTGGGCCTATATGAACTATATATACCGTCCTAAAGACTAAGTTTTTTTTCTTTGGATAAAGATATGTGTACCCACTTTGGTACACATATTCCGTATCCGGTGCTTTATAATATTATACCTTATTGTTGTGTGTTTCGTAAGGGAAAAAGTACAATCCTCTATTGCCTTGTCTATTATCTTGTCTTATTAGACGGGTATGAAAAACGGGTATAAAAGTGTGTCGGTGTAATGGTATTCTTTTTCTTTTTGGAATAATTTGGTGGATTTTTCTTATATTAATATTTGTTCGATGCAATTATTCATTTTTCTGTGCTTGGGGTTTAAACCCAACACTACGTCTCTGTTAATGTGAAGAAGGAGGTGGAGTCAATGTGCAGCCTTCTCACTAAATCACCTTCAACTGTCCCGATTCGAACCAACGAATTAGTCATCGTTGATCTCCTAGTATTCAACCTATTTGGCGCGTAAGACATGGGCTGAGGTTCTTATTGTTGATCTTTGATTCACTGACATAAGAAATTTAAATAGAAATTATTCTTCTTTTTTCAACTTCTGTTTTTGCAGCACATAATTCATTAACTGTTTGGTGCTTGAACATCACATACCTATTTTGTTAAATAAAAATTCACTTCATTGGGTTAAAAATTATTTTTTTATGTTGTCTGCTAATTGGGTTCTAATTATGGGATCCTCTGTAGTGCACCGATTGTTGGCTCTACTGTTGATAAGGTGGGGGAAGTTATTGGTTACTTTAGTTTAGGCCACCTTTTTGGAAAAGATAAACACGATATGACTCGACACGAAATTATAAGTTAATGGGTGGATTTTTAATGGGTCCGGGCAATATCAGTGCCAACCCGATAAAACACAATAGTTAACGGGTTGAATTAGGGTTGATCCCCTTCACTCGTTAATACCCGATAAAACTCGTTATACCCATTAATTTAAGTAAATAAGACATACTTTTAGAACTTATAAATAATTTAAGTAGCATAATGTTAATTTAATCATAATGAATTTTACTAAATGAGAGATTTAGTAATGTCAATTAATTAATAGGTCTATTTGGGTTAAAAAAGAGATAATATGTAACTTGTATACAACTAAAAATAATTCATTTTCTTAATGGGTATTAACGAGTGAACACGACACGACACGATAATATTACGGGTCGGGTTTGGATATGATTTTTTCACATAATAAAAAAATCACCCGTTTAGATATGAACCCAATAAGCCCCGAGCACGATAAAACACGACACGATCCATTGTCAGCTCTAATGATGGGTTTTAAAAAACTCAATCCTAAATTATTACTTTTCACTTTTGCTCCATATTTTTATCATAACAAATCCAAATTACAGTTTTAAGATTTTATACTGTTCATTTTTTTTTGCTTTAAAATAATACTTTCTTAGTATTAAGCGGTGAATTTTATTATTTTTAACATTTTTGTTTATTAATTTCAGTTTATGTTCTTACGGCTCAAAGAAAAATGAGCTCTCAAGGTCAAATCTTAACATAAACCCTAAACTATAAACCTAATGTGTTAGTCTTCTTTTAAACCTTGTTATATGTTCAGTTTTAAACTTTTCCGTCCTTTTTTCTTTGTTCATCCTTATATATAATTTTTACATAGTCACATTTTTATCCAATTTCAGTAGTCTATTTTGGTATTTTACTGAATTTAGATTTTGTGTAAAAAAAATTGTTCTATTGCTAGCCTTTCTGCTATGCTATTTTATAAAATATCATATATCATTTAACTTTATTAAGTTTCTGTTGTATACTTAAAAAGGCTTATATTAAGCTTTTAGGCATGGATATCTCATTTGTATTACAGTATCTCTGCATGGATACATTTTTCTCACTAATAATTTGTAATGTCCCGAGAGGTGCTAGTGAAAAATATTGATAAATTAGAGAATTTTTTTATAAAAATTTACCATTTGATTGAGCATAAATTTGCGAAAGCATAAATACATAAATCAACTTAATAGAATGTCTCGATTTTATCAAATATTAAATGCCTTTTTACAAAACAATATACAATAAATAAAGCGGTACATTTAAATTTCGAAAATAAATATCCAAATCCTATAATGACGATCTCAATCCAAACGATGCCATAAATATCATCTTTCATCAAACTTGACATGCAACAAACTATTGGGGGGGGGGGGGGGGGGGTGAAAAACTCATTAGCTCGTATAAATGCTCAAAGTGTAACTTCACAAACTCGTGTGTGCGTGCATCATATACAAGAGTCTATGCAATATGAACACTCAAACTAAGATTCCAATAATATAATCATCACCTAAGATCTCACCGCGAGCATTACACAATCCAAGATTCCATATTAAAATTCTCGTTGCACTTTCCACCAGTACGGTATGGAGTACCATCTACTATCTTGTCAATTATCCTTGGAACAATCCAATGGCCTCCTTAAAAAATAACATAACTTGGGTGCACGACCCATCATACCCTAGCATCACCGCCATAATAATATTTGACATACTCGCCAACCGGGTACATGACCTAGTCTTTGGATAATAAACAAAATCGTAGCCGACAGCACACCCCGTCCAATGGGTGGTTTGACTAAGGAATGCCTATGCATTCTCCAATAATAATCAATATAATATCATTCTCTCAATTCAAATAATTTCAGATTCAGTTCCCATAAATCAAGGGTACATGTTTTCAACCCAATTTCTATAACCCCACATGCTCGTAACATCAACTAATTTCGTTACCCCAAATTACATGATATGAAAATAACACATATAAAATGGGTGCAATAACGAATATAGTATACGAGCATAGAATACATATAAATGCAACACATAGCATCAAGGTTGAATATGTGTAGCACACTAAATTAACAATGGGAGAATGAAATTGCCTCAAGCGAGTCAAAATTCACAATTATTATTTTGAAAACACAGAAAAATCAGATTCAAACATTATTCCAATTGCCGATCTGATTTCAGATTGAATTCTACATGAAAATTTGGGTCAGGTATGTATTTGTGATTTTTTTTCTCAAATCTCATCCGAAAGCACTCCAAAAGAAGATCTAAAGCACTCCAAATTGACGCTTCTCATTCCTCTCGTTTTTGCCTCTTTGAATTTAGTTTTTGGCCTCTCTTTTTCATCTTTCTTTCCTTATAATGATCTATAATATTCTTTATATATCTCCTCTCTCAAATCCTAAAGTATATTACCATATTGCCCTTTAGTTCAAGAATGTCTACTTTATATAGTTAAACCATTATAAGATGTCCAAAAATCAATTTTATTATAAATAAAAATTTTCGATTAATAAAATAATAATACTATTGAAATCTTGTATATTATTCCTAAATAATCCCTCGAAATAACGGGTTATTACACAATTGGTATATATACAATTGATAATGTTATTTTTTTTCTCACCGAGCAATAGTTCATGCTGTTGTGATTTAACTAACTAAAATTGGGAGATTTGGATAATACAGATGTAATAGACACGTTATAACTGATTATCTATTTTGTCCATATATCCTAAAAAAGTAGGGGTGGGGGGAGAATTTTATAAAAATATCACAAAGCATGTATCTTTATAATTCATATATGACTGTCAACATTCTTTTACAAATTAACACATTATGGATGGAATATAATATTAAAGGAAGTTGATAAACATGCAATTATATCTATGAATCATAATTTCACAAACGTATATTCGACAGTTTAAGAAGGTTACATTTGGTCGTGCATCACACCTGTCACCACTAGTGTATGTGCGTGCGTGCGTGTGTGTGTGTGTGTATATATGTGTGTGTGTCTATGTCTGTGTCATTCGCAAAGCAAACTACTACATTTGGCATGACGAAAATTCTGAAATTAAAATATGGACAATTACCTCATTTATTTCCTCCTTACATGTCCTACTATTATGACTATGATGTGCAATTGTTTTACACCTATTACAACTGGTAGCCTCTCCTTTGTATTTTGTAGTATAATGAGCATAAAAAATGGAGTAAAAAAAATGACAGAACATGAAACATGACACATACCTCAAATGAGTAGTAGCCTAGAATGGTTCAAGCCACCCCTAAAATGGTAAAAAAAAATTATGTTTGATTTCAATTAGGAGCAACAATAGTGGTAGGCGACTAGGCTAAGGTTTTTGTTCTTGAATCTTGAGAGAGGGAGAGAGAGAGAGAGAGAGAGAGAGAGAGAGAGAGAGAGAGAGGAGGAGGGGGAGGAGGAGGATCCACTGTTAGTTTCAAAAGGGAACTAGGACTTTCCAATCCATTTTAGTTAGACTGCCCTTCGTTAGAACTGCTGAATTATAACACTGCCCCTCTCAATAGAGAATATACAAACCATTTAAATATTTTATTAAAATGGGGACTCTAAAGCAAATATAAGTTATTAATATTACACTATATAAAATAATATAGTTTTTTTTTAGTTTTTCCAGCTTTTATGACCAGTTTTGCAATACACTCTCACTTTAAAAAAAATTTGCAATACACACTCATTCTCTTAATTATTCATCCAAACCATTAGTATTGTATTTTGTGTCCCCCCCCCCCCCTTATGACATATTTTGCACTCCATTTCATAAAAACTAACACACCCTCAAATTGTTCATTCTCTAATTTTTTTATTTTTACATAACGAAATTTCATCAGCATATATTTAAAAAATCATAAAAGTTATTAAAAAAAATAAAAAAGGTCAAAATAATAAGATATTTTGGATTAAAATTAAAAAAACTGAAAGTCTTAATTAACATTTATTAAAAAAACGGAATAGTATAAATTAAAATAAGTTAGATAGGTTAGAATACAATCATAATTTTTTAGAAAAATCATAATTGGTCCTAATTTTAAAAAATCAAAATAGTATAATTTTTAAAATTATTTTCATTTTTATTTTATTTTATTCTAACAAATATTTTTCCTATTTGAAATAATACTATTCTATTTTTTAGTAGATGTTGATTAGGACTCCAACTTTTTTCTCATTTTATTATAAAAAAAATTATTGTTAAGACCTTTTTAATGTTTTCCAAACAAAATTTATATATGTCGATTAAGTGTTTTCAATAAAAATAAAAATATTAAAGAGTTGCAGATTAGGGGTGTATTGAATATTTTTTTTAAATACCCTCATGCAAATTTTTTTCATAAAATGGTTCCATCATGCACTTTTATAAAACTGGTTTATTATGTCATTTTAATATTTATAAAAAATTATTTTACTGTGTAATTTTATATAAAAAATATTTTATTATGTAATTTTAATGTTTGTATATATATATAATATTTAAAAATAATTATTTCTATAGTTTTTTAAAAATGTTAAAAATAGAGTTTTTATAAAACTACATGCCTCGGAATAGAGTTTTCTACAGTTTTTCCTCATGTTCTTTTGAATTTGTTTTGTCTTTCTTTTCGTCCCGATTTTTTGTTTATTAAAAAGAAAACAAACTATTTTTTATTTTTATTTTCGTCCCAGTTTTTATTTATTAAGAAGAAAACAAAAAAACTTTATTTTTTTTCTATTTTTCCATCTAGTCTTTCCTATATATTTATTTAAAAATTTCATGATATAAAATTACAAATTTGGAGAGTTAACAATTTGGGGGTGTATTATTATTTTTTTTTCCAAAATAAGCGTCTAATGCAAAACTAGTCATAAAAGTGGAGAGAAAATACAAAATATAAATAGTGCTAACGGTTTTGGATGAATAGTTAACAGAATGGGGGGGTGTCGCAATTTTTTTAAAAAAGTGGGGATATATTGCAAAATTGGTCATAAAGCGGGGGAAAACTCAAAATAACCCAATAATACACACACACACACACACACACACACACACACACACACACACACATATATATATATATATATATATATATATATATATATATATTATATATATATATATATATATATATATATATATATATATATAGACATTCTCTTAAACGGACGTCCTTAAAGAACAGATTAACGGACTTTTGTCCTTATCCGGCTGTGGTCCCCTCGTGGTCCATAAGACTTTTGTTATTTTCTTTAGATGGTCCCCCTCTTGTCTTATACTAAAACCCTATTTTAAGACTATATACTTAAAAGAATTGTAATTTAGACCCAAATTGGTATCAAGATCTTAAGAACTTTAGAAACTCAACAAATTCCGACCAAACCCCTAATTCTGGTATCAGAGCCATAAGACGCTCCTTTTAGACTTATAGTAAAAAGACTTTAATGCCCTTGGAGTTTATCCCTCGAATTTACCAAGATATTTTTGGAACCAACCCAGACAACCATCCCATACCTATAACCGATTTAGACCCAGTAGGTTGCTTAACCTCACACATAGACGGTTGTTCACACGTTGAACATATCCCTGCTAAACATGCAGACAGTAGACAAGTCACTGCTAGTGCTATTAATAGCATAATAAACCAAAATAAGTGTATACTCCTTATATTAAGACAATTAATAAAAGACACTCAAATACTAGAAACAAAGATAAAAAATATCTCTAAAAGATTAATAGAAATAGATAATCAAATCCCAATAGACTTAGTACACGTTATATAAGTAATCATATAGAAGTCCTTAACAAAGACATATTAGAAATTAAAACCTTAACTAAAAATCAAGACAGTGAGTTAATTAAACTCAATAAAGAACAAGCTAAGCTTATCCTTAGATTAGATAGTTATCTTCTTAATGAAGATAGTTAGATCAGAATGGAATGAGGTATCAAGAGACCTCTCCATTCAGACTTTATCAAAATTTTATCAAAGAATTTTAGAAAAGATAAATGATGATAGGTTTTATTATAAGATAAATGAAAATGAGATTGCCAATGCGGCTAAAGCAACTAGACTTATACTAGAAAGATTAAATTTAATTTCTACATCTATAGCAACTACCCAAGACTATAACAGTAACTTTGTTAAAGACTTGCATTTAGACTTAAAAGCTAAGACATAAGGATTAACCACCTTTTATACAAACTTTGTTAAATTCCAACAAAATTTAGCAAATTACCTTAATAACAGGGAAAGCCATAACCTATCCAAAATGGATAGTATTATTAATAAACTTAGACTAGACATGGCCCAAGTAGAAGAAAAATAAACGGAAATTATAAACGGAATTAAGGCCGTATATAATAAACCTTCCCAAGCAGAAATAGACTCTCCTTTTATTCTAACTCGTTTAGATAAAATAGAAAGGACTATAGAGTCTATAGAAGCTATATCTGTGCAACAACAAGAAAAAGATAATGAAATAAAAGACTATATTACAAATGTTACAAAATCCCTAGTTAATTCTCTAGCTAGACATAATGAAGAAACTTCTGAAAAAACTAGTAAAGAGAATAAGCATTTTAAAGAAGAAATCCTTAGTCAAATAAAAAGATAAAAAGATTATTCAGACTTCTTAGAAAGAATTGAAAAAAGACTTGAACAAAAACAGGAAACAACCTGTAAATTTAGAGAAACCCTTCTATAGAAATTAGAGAAAAGAATACCATGGGTAGACGAGTCATAAATTACGGATTAGATAAGACTAGTAAGATAGTTAGCTCTATCCCAAATATTGGACAGAGTAATCATATGCTCCAAAGACTTAAGGACTCATCCTCCAATGTTAGAACATGGTGGAAAGAGAGAAATTTCACCAATCCTCTCCAATGGAAAGAATGGGGTGAAGTTGACTGGAAGATTGTTAAAGATTCCATTCATAATGGACAACTTCGAGTCGTTAGATACATAGACTTATTTAAAGAAGGTGCCACTCCTAAGACTCCTAATTATAACATGACTTACCATTGTAGGAATCATGTGTTAGACAAATCCTATACTGAGCTCCAAGTATTTGACTCAGAATGGCTTAGATCTAGAGGAATTGATAGAAAGTTCCAATTCCTAACCTTTAGACTCTTTCAACCAAGAATCCAAGGATTACATAGACCTCAAAATAATATCAACATATTATGTTATTTAGTAGAAAAAAGATGGAAAGATTTTGAGAAAATCCTTATTGGGATAGCCCAATTAGAAATGTCAGATAATATAGGATACTTTAATGTCATTCTGGCATTTACAGTAGCCGTAGACACAGACAAACATTTTAAGTTAATCTTATATGCTAGTGGCTATGAAGACTATATTATCCCAGACGCTAATATAAATATAGAATTCCAAAGCTATGCGAAGTTCTCTCAATTTCCTTATGAAGGAATGCAATCGGGAATTCCTAGCGGTAGACTTAATGAAGAAATCTTAGTTAGAACCAATGTTTCAGACTATAATCATACTTACAGTATTAGGAATACTAGACCTATGAAAGAAAAAGCTAAGACCCTCTGACAATTGCTAGAATTTCTAGAAACTAAGACTATACAAAATAAATCTTTGTTTATTAATGAAGACGATGTCACTAGCAATGTTACCATCCAGTTTGAACCTCCTAAGATTGTTAATAAGAACATCCAGACTGAAGAAATTAGATTTAGGAATATGGGAGAAGCCATAACCAATGATCCTTCAGAAGTAGTAGTAAGACTAGTGCTAGTTTACTAAGATAAGCCCCGATAATTAGACCTAGAAGATCATTTGAACAAAAAGACTTAATTAAAGAAAAAGCTAGAATCCAAAACTTTGGACATGAACCCTCAGAATTGAATATGAAGACATTTAAAGATCAACTTAAGAAAAGTTATTCTGTTAGATTTCAAGAAAGACAAAGATTTAATATGATAGCCCAAGACCGCATATTAAAATTAAAAGAATCTAAGAATACAAAAGAACTTCTTAGAAACCTAAGACTAATAGAAGAAGGAGAACAAAGATTAATGCCAGCTACACAAGTAGAACCTAGTAAGTAAGAGATACGAAGTAGTAGTAGGATAGAAGATGCTCCTAGAATTTTTAGTAAACCAATAGGAATAAATATTCCTATATACTCAAGCATCGTAGTAAAGACTAAACCTGATTATATAAAATACTTTCCAACTAGTGACAAGAGTTTCACTCCTGTTAAGACTATGGCAAGCCAAGCCATAAATCCAGTAGGTATATACTTAAACCTAGACAATATTCAAGATAGGAAAAAGGCCTTAAATGAATGGCGTAACCAGATGAACATGTGTTTTGCATCTAATGAACAATGGGATACAAGTTCATGTAAGCAGTACGCTGAGCAATCCATTAGAGGTATTGCAAAAGATTACTTAGATAGTTTAAGAAAAGCTACAGATGAAGACTCCTTAGCAAAGGTTGAGAAGATGAAAGAAAACTTAGAAGAAAGATCAATTGAAGAATATATTCAATTGTTCACATCAGAATTCATTGGAGCTGGACATCTAGCTCAAATCAATGAACAAGACCTAGCAAAAATTAAGTTATCCCTCCTTAGCATTTGCAAATTAGATAAGATAAATGAATATAACAATAATTATGAGCAACTATATTACCAAATTAAAGAATTTGGAGAGACCTTAAAAGATGAATACTTTAGAAAGATACCAGCCATAGGACAAATCCTAATTAATGAATATAGTAATTGACCAGGAGTAGCTGGAGTTAAGAACAACTCCCTTGGTGAAAGAATCAATTTTGCCAAGGATTATATCATATCTAAGAGACGTGATATAACTCAAGGAAGGTTGATAGAAGAGACGTGATATAAATCAAGGAAGGTTGATAGAAGAGACTTTCAAGCAGATCCCTCCAATGAAAGACGAAAGAGACATCGCTCCAATTCAATGGGGATATGGAAGTGAATCTAAGAAATTAGAAAAGAAAGCAGAATGGAAACATAGGAAGTTTAAGACTAGACCTTTAGGATTTCCAAAGAAGTATAAATTTAGACAATCTACTACCTTTAGAGAAAAGAATACTAAGACTAAGAAAAATAGATTTAACCATAGAAGATATTTTAAGAAAAATACTAGTAAGTATAAGAAGGTTCCTAATTGTAAAAAGGAGAAGGACGTAGCTCAATCTAAGACTGTCACCAAAGAATGTTGAACTTGTGACAAAGAAGGACACTTTGCTAAAGACTGCCCTAATAAGAAAGATAAAGAAAATATTAAGATTATTAATACGATATTAGACTATGCAGATCAAGAAGAGTTAGATATCCTATATGCTATAGAAATATCATACATAGAAGATGATGACAATACTAATATCTATAGTGTATATACAGATAATGATTCGAAATACTATAGTGATACTGAGGAGTTTGAAGACTCTCAAGATACTCTAGACTTATATATGATGTAAGTTAATCAAGACGATTTATATTATGAATATATAGACTTTGAAGAAGCTTGTTATAAGTGTATACTAAGCCCATTTTTAAAGAAAAGATGGACAGTTAGTAATCCTGAGTTACTAACCTATATACCTAGATGTTACTTTGATGAAAGACATTATTGCACATTTGAGATGAAATGTAGCAAGAAATACTTTAGATGTCTAGAATGCTTTGAGATTATACAAATAGAATTATTTATGATTTGAATTATTTGTCAATTACACTACCATAAAGACTGTTGGAGAACTAGATTTAGAGAAATTTATACTAGACAGTATGACGCTCAAATAGACTTAGATATTAAAACATATTATTAAGATATTGATAGAAATATAACCAAAAGATTGCAAGAAAATGAAGACTTCAAAGGAAAGGGAATTTCCTATGATTTAGAAGAATACCATTCTGATAGTAGTTCAGAAGACCAAATACCCTTAGATATTATAGATAAACCTCATAAAGGAATATCTATTTTAGAAAAGAACAATTTAGGAATTTCTACTAAACCACATGCTTGTTCTGTAGAATTATTTGTTCAACATAAAGACTATCCTAAAAGACTTTCAGCTTTTATTGATATTGGATGCTCTCAGAGTATTTGCAAGGCTAATGCCTTCCCTGAAGACTAGTTTTTAGAAAGTACTCAAGAAATCTACGGTAAAGTGGCTAATGGATATCCATGTACCTTATATTTCCAGACTATTCCTATTTATTTTAAATTAGGAAATCAGACCAATAAAACCGTTAATCATCGATTTCGGATAATGGATCCTCGTCCTAGTTTCACATGAAACATTATTTTAGGACAAGACTTTATTAGTAAATATCATCCTTATACTCAGTATAACGATAAGATATTAATTAGTGATACATAGGAATTTAATATTAAACCCCCTCTTATAGATCATAAGACTGCCTTTGACCTTATGCAGGTCAAACCCAATTATAAACCCATCAAACATCAGAGTTCTTCAGCTGAGCATGGTGGACCTAGACCTACAACCCAATAAGAAGCCTTAGAAATTACTAAGCCCTTATAAAAAGAGTGTAAGTGTCCAGACCAAAAGTGTTATAAGCAAATAGCGCTTATACAATAAGACATTTTAGATCACGCCCAGAATACCTTATTACAGGTTCAAGCTATATCCAAACAGAAGAAAATGGATATAGAAGTAGAAAAGGAAAAGATTAGGAAACTAGCAGAGCCTACTTTAGGAGAAAATCCCATCGCTAAGTGGGATAAAGACCAAAGCTATTGTGAAATCATCCATATTAACCCAGACGCCAATATTAATGGTGGAACCTATAAGAAAGGATATTCACAAGAAGCTAGGGAGGAATTTAAAAAAGATATAGATGAAATGCTTAAGTTAGGCATTATTAGAGAAAGTAAAAGTAGACATAATAGCCTTGCCTTCTATGTTCAAAATGAATCTGAACGTAAAAGAGAAAAAATACGCATGGTTATAGATTATAGACAATTAAATAAGAATTGTGAATTTGACTCTTATAAGATACCAAACAGAATAATTTAATCAGTTTGATTGAAGATAGAATTATATTCAGTAAGTTTGATTGCAAATCAGGCTTCTGGAAAATTAAGATGCATCCAGATAGTATTACTTGGACAACCTTTAGTGTGCCCCAAGGAAAATACGAATGGCTAGTAATGCCATTTGGATACTTGAATGCTCCTGAAGTATTCCAAAGAAGAATGGATAACATATTTAGACCTTATTCAGAATTTTGTCTTGTTTACATAGATGACATTCTTGTAGCTAGTAAGACTGAGACAGAGCATGTATACCATCTTAAAAAGATTATTTTAGAATTAGACAAACATGGTATTGTTATTTTCGAAATGAAAATGCAATTATTTCAGACTGAGATAGACTTTGTGGGAATGCATATTAATAAAGGAAAATTATCCTTAGCAGAACACATAACCAAAAAGATTTTTGAGTTTCCAGGCCAACTTAAGGATAGAAAACAATTACAATCATTTTTATGATTGCTTAATTGTGCTACAGACTTTATTAAAGACCTCGCTTCAAAAAGACAAAGCTTAACTTCCAAATTAAAAGGAATAGACAAAACTAATCCTTTTTACTGGACTAAAGATGATTTTGAAGTTATAAGACAGATTAAATATGCAGTCAAGAATATTCCTTTACTTGAACTGTCAAATGCAGAAGATCGGTTTATAGTAGAAACGGATGCCTCTGATAAATAATGGGGAGAAGTATACTTTGCCATTGATCATATGATAAAGAAGAAGAAACTTTATAGACATAGTTCTGGAACTTTTATAGACCCAGAAATAAGATACACTGCCCATGAAAAAGAAGTTTTAGCCATAGTAAGGGTAATAGAAAAGTATATGCTATTCCTTAGACCTAAACATTTTACTATTTATACTGACTCTTCTTATGCAGTAAAATTTAAAAATTTAGACTTCTCCAAATCAAGGACTAATAGACTAATTAGATGGCGACAATTGTTTAATGGTTATAACTTCTCTGTTATACATATTAAGGGAAGTAAAAACACCATTCCAGACATTATATCAAGAGAGCTAATGTTTGCTAACACCAATATGATTTCATGTTTTATGTTGCAAATAGATGACCTAGAAGACAGGAGTTCCTCTGGAACGAATAGACTGAATAGGGAAGACGTTGTAGGCTATCTTAGATGCGTAAGACCAAATGCTGGTATAACGCAAAAACATACTCATATTCAAGACTCTCAAGAAAGACCAATCCTATAGAACTTTGATGATATCTTGGTTCCCTCAGGAAAATCTAGACAAGAGATTATTGCTCAAAATAGACTCATTTGGAAGACGTACTTTCCCCAATATAGACCCGATCAAAGATACCCAGACTTGATCAAATTTAGATGAGAATTTTCGGAAGACGAAAATACTCTTATAGATGCCGTATGGTGGAATGTGAAAAATAGACTATGGATCGAGTTCAAACAAAATTTGGTAGCTATTTCCAGATTCATGAGGACTCAAAGACTTGCAGTTACCCAACTCAGTGGTACTGCTGTGCCAAGACCTCAGACGCAGACTTATGCTCAGACTCTTGGAGAAACCTCCAAAACTAGACCTACTGATTTCTATTATCAGAAAAAGACTTTTAAGACTAAGACTATTATACCATTTGGTCATAATAATATCCTACTAGCAGAAGACTTTAAAAAAGAAACTAATAACATTATTGATCATTTTAATATGTTATCATCAGAAATAAATGGAGACGCCTTAATGATCAAAGGTTTCTTCAAAGACGTTCCAAAAATATATCTTTTTGGAAAATCAGACATGGCTCATATAACTCTTGCAGACCACGGGTTCATTGGACTCGTCCAGATAAAAGATATTGAAGAATCTATTGCTCTTGGAAAAATAGTCCATGAGTATATTAAGAAGGTATAAGACTTCCTTCCTCTATTTGCTAGAATCTATCAGATTGCTCCAAGTTCCTGTAAAGGAATGAGAGTTGAAGGATTTAGACTTATTAGATTTTCCAATTATATATTCGAAGACGTTGAGATTTTATTAGAAGACGAGACTAAAGAATTAATTATTGATAAGTCCAAGCTCCAGATTGCTCAAGCTATGGAAATAATTGAAATCATGGAGTTATTGATAGGAGAAGACAGGTGGTCCACTGTCTACCATAAAAAAGACCTGATAATCCATGATGATGAGCCATTCAATGGAAGGATCAAGAAAGAATCTAAAGAAATGGTAGAGATAGCTTTGCCAGCTAGTATTAGAACTGTGGGCCTCATTGATGAATTTTTCAACAATGACCTACCAAACCAAGAAAAGGAAGAAGAAGACGCGGATGAGACAAAGAAGGGCCTCTCGTTAGCAGAAGAATTATTAAAGACAGAAGATGCCCTGCACTAGACCTATGCGTTATTACAAGAAGACAAGAAGACTGCATTATTTAGACTGATAATGCCCTTGTAGAATAAAGCAGCCCAGACCTGTCCCATACGGACCCAGACATCCTCCTTTCATAAAGATTAAGGAAAATGGTGGAAGACGTTAGGTGCAAAATAATTGCAAAACTCCAAGATTGCTTTTGAAAAAGCAGAAAAGTGAAGACTCGAAAGATTCCAAGGCTGCAGAATTTTTAATAATTATACTTTCAGCCGAATCTCTTTTGATAGTCGGTTACCAGTCATTTGTAGTGCCCTTTTTCTATAAAAGGGAGCATCCATTTGAGTTTTAGGAGAGGGAGTTAGAGAGTAATCAGTTGTTAAACTTCCAGTGTTAGAGAGAGCTTGTAGTAAGTAATATGTACATGAGTGAGTAAACCTCTCATAGTTAGGGGAGAGGGAAAAGTTGTATTTACTTATGCAATGCAATAAAAGTATTTTATTTTCCAGAAATCTCTTATGCTAAGTTGTTATTATTTTCCAAATTGTCTCCAACTTTCTGTTCATAGAGGACTATTATGTGGAACCTTTAGTGTAGCACACAAGGTGTTATACTAGTGAACCGCCGTCAGGTGCCGATTTGCCATGAGTCGCTAGGCAGGTGGGCATTAGGCGTAAAGGCGTACATGCAGGAAACGGGTTCAACACCAAAGTAGTGGATTGAGGTACGACACATAAAGAGAGAGTTGTAGGAGGCCGAGACTGGAGAAGAATAGTAGAAAGGCTGAAGAGAAGAAGGAAGGAAGATAAAGATATTGCAGACTAGGAGGAAGGTATAAATCGAACCAAACCCTTAACTATTTTACATATTATTATTTTAAAAGAATCTCGTATGAGCCTACAAATCACTGAAGACTTTTTAGCATTTGTTAACCAAACAAATTCAGACTTAACAAGAGAAATCCAAGATTGGACACTAAAGATAAAGAACTTATAGAATCTGCTTTAATATACGCAGGTGGTACTTTCAAATATATAGACCAGATCATTAAATAATTAGGAAAAGAGGTACCTAGAATAGAAATAATTAGAACAGGGATCCGTGATCTCTTTAGACAAAAATTAAGAACTGGAGATTTTGCAGAAGAATTGTCTATACCTGAAAAATATCAAGAATACACTAGGATACTTGAAGATAGTATAGACGTATTAAAATTTATTAGAAGAAAAAGGTTAGGTTAAATAAAGGCTACTTTAATTAGAGATGGAGGAATCTGCCCTCTTATTAAAAACGTAGTGACAGCTGCCCCTGAACATACCATAGATTTTTGTCATCTTATGGTGATAATAATTTAGACGAATTTATAGATAACGGTATAATTGATATTATTAATCAAATATACAAATAAACTAGACAGATAAACCCACGATACCGTATAAGGTATTTAAGACTAGAATATTTTCCATCAAAACCTCTTTCAATTTCTAGACTTCCTGAAGAAACTATTTATATAGATAATCCTCGCTATTCAGAACTCCGGTACAATAGTGACGGAAGAACCTTAAGAAGTAGCAGTAGCCCTGAAACTTCTACACTTAGACTTTCAGATTAATTAGGCTTTAAAATAAGCTTAAAGGACTATAGAAATTATTGGGGTAGAAAATTATATTCGTATAACATTAGAAAAAGACAAAGGCATAAAAAGACAAAGCGGTCCCCAACATGTGGTCCAATAGATGATAGTGGTCCTAAAATCGTGTGGACGATATTAAGCCTCATCATTTAAGCCCGTTAAATTAGCCCGTCGAAGATCCTGGCCGTATATATATATATATATATATATATATAATTTCGGGTCGGGCCCAGTTCGGGCTACACATTGCTAGACACAAGCTTAACCCGAATGTAATTCGGGGTCAAATTTTGGCTCAAGCTCGGCTCAGCACAAACTCAATTACAACTCGTCCATAATTTAACGGGCCAAACAGGAGGGATTCGGGTGGGCTCGACTTAATTTATAATCCTAAGTATAATGTTCTCCTTCTCATTCTTCATTCCTCCCTCGAGCTTCGACATGCTTTTTTTTACCTCAGTTGCACATCCACGTGAATCATGGTAACTTTACGGATATTATTGGTGATCCGAATGAGGATAAATATATTGATGATGATCTTGATGTCCACCCAAGGTCTCCAATCCACCAAAAGTCTCAAATCTTCTGGTATATGATCCACCCAAAGTAAGCCTTATGTGTGGGCACTCTTTAGGATTAAAAGTTAGTAAAATATGAGAGAAAAAACTCTCTCCTTACCTCTTCCTAAAACATGAATATTATTTTTCTTCTTGCTCTTTAATCCTGTATAGTGGATCTCTTGCTTAAACGCCTACCTTATATATATACACTATCAGAATGCCCGTGCCTGAAGGCACGACCAAAATTTCTAGATTACGTAATCGTAAAACGATAAAAATTTCCAAAGTATGTAGCTGCAAAACGGTAAAAATTTCGTTCCCCGGCAAAACAAAGTGTAATTTTAAAAACATTGGCCATAATATCCTTCATTTTTAGGACTGTCCACCCTTTTTAACAAATAATTAATAGTCCAACTTATACGTAAAGTTGAATCAACTACCACAAGACGCAATCAGAATAGGTAAAAAAATTGACGAAAAAACCTTACACGAACCAAATCCGACAATGAAAATACAGAACTTCTGACTTTCAAGTCTATTTTGACCTCTTGAATAGCGCCGAAAATAGCCCAAAACATAGTTAGCTAGGCACGGACGATACGAATCCAATGGCGCTAGAATCGCCTCATTCCTATTTACTGTTAAAAAGCTATGGAATTTCTCCCAAAATAATATTCTTTTAACTTAAAATATAATAGTATTAAGACAATTCAACTACTACTCGCGCCAACTAAGAAATAATGATTGGAATTTCAATGAGTGCATAAAGATCTAACTATTTAAGACATCATTGTCAACGTTCACATATCATATTACAATAAGGTCTCTTCAATCACCATAAGGTGTAAAAGCGAATACTTCAACCACATTATATAAAAATATTATAAAATAGCTTAATCTAACAATATGAATAGTAAAAATCGTAACCATTAATTAAAAGATAAGATTCAGATATTAGTAGTCTCAATTCATAGTTGATATTGAAAATCATTTAAATTCACACCACAAAATATAAATGATAAAACCCAAACGTAAACATGTCCGTACCCCCTCCTCGGCAGTGGCTTCAACTCTAGTATGAAGTGGCGACCCCCTACTCGGCAGTGGCTTCAAAGGTCTGATCAACTACATTTTTGGGAACCTCATAATCGTCATCGTCATCGAGATCTTGATGTGTTGTTGTTGCAACAACGAATGTTGTGTGGTTTCTACCGCAACAACTGCTTTGTTATTATTGCAGCTGTTGTGTTATTGTTATAGCAATGGCATCGTCATCAACATGAATGATCGTTCTCGAATGCGGATAGGTATGGCAACGGGTCAGTTCGGGGTCGGGTATTAACTTCCTATCCCCATTCCCGTTAGAAATATCATTCACCGTCCCCGTCCCGTTCCCCGTTATAACGGGTTCGGGGATCCCCGTCCCCTTTTAAAATGGGTATCGGTTTTCCCGCGGGGAACTCGTTTTTTTTTTTTTTTTTATATTAAAAATTTAGATTCAAATATTAATTAATTTTAATTCAGTAAATGGGTTTGAGAATTATGGCAAAAAGTATCTTAAGCCCCATATTAAACAAATTACACTTAAGTATTAAATCTAAACATGAACATAAAATCTGTTAAATCTAAATATAAAATTTTTACATACAATACACACATTCTTACATTTAAGCTTTTCATTACAACATATTAACATACAACCACTGCAGTTACAATTTACTTTAATTTATCGGCGTGGATGAGATGATCAGGGGATAGCTGCTTCGAGAAATGGAGGTGGGTTTCAAAGCAGGAAAACTTTCTGGTATTTACTACAACAAGCAAATCAGTTTTAGAAGAACTGAAAAAACAGACTGGTTGATCCATTCCCAAATGATCTTAGATCTCCAGGTTTCACCAAAGCCCTGCATAATGGGCATGTCCTTTCCCTCCCAAACCTACAAATCAACATAAACACATAAAAATCAAACATTAAACAATCTAAACAAAAAATGGAACAACATTAAAAATCTAAACATAAACAATCTAAACATCAAATATTAAACAATCTAAACATAAATGATCTAAACCAATGAACAATCTAATCAACATAAACAACAAACATAAACAATATAAACAAAAAATGGAACAACATAAATAAAAACAACATAATATATTACCAACGCATGAGAGATGAGGGTCGTGGGAGTCGAAGTCTCTTTGTTTAGAAGAAAAGAAAAACAAGTGGCTGTTTGTTATTCGGGGGAGATGAGGGTCGTGGGAGATGAGTCGCCGACGCAGGTGAGATGAGGGAGGGAGGGAGGGAGAGCGTGTCGTGGCTGGGAGATGAGGGTTTGGTAATTGGTCGGTGCAGCAAATAAGAAAGAAATATGAGTTAGGGTTAAGTTATGTATGTCTTATATATATATATATATATATATTAATATTTTAGGTATCCCCGTGGAGATCCGAGGCTATACCCGAAACCGACCCAAAATTTTTCGGGGATTTTTTTAACTCCCCGAACCCGCCCCAATCCCCAAATTTTCGGGGATTTTCTTTCGGATATCCGCTGATTTTTGAGTTTTCAGGGAAAATTGCCATCCCTAGATGCGGATGTGCAATTCAATAAAAAGAACACAATTAAATAACTATCTTTACAAAAATGGATGTAATATTGGAGAATAAACCATCATATTTCTCCACTAACTTGTAAGAAAAAATCGTTCAACTGTCAAAATTTACAGAACATATTTTATTATAAAAACAAAGTGAAAATTACAATTGAAGCCTCATTGTGTTTAATAGTATGAAAAACTCAAATTACAAAGTTACCTCCTTGAATATTGAATTAAAAAAAACAAAAAAAAAGATTGAAAGTTCCTGCTTGGCTTGGCTTGCTGCTACGAATCACTCACTGAGTCGAGGGAGAGGCTCGAGCGATATAAAGGGCGCTACTGGCAGGGGCGGATGAAGAGGCGTACTGGAAGGACGCTGGTTTAGGGCGAGCAGCACTTCTGCAATTGTGTCGGGTTCCTTTGCTTGCCTCTGACCCACGATTGCGCTGGTCGCTTGCTGTGATTGCGATTGCTCTGTAATTGCACCGGTTGCCTTTGCTTGCCTCTGCCCCACGATTGCGCTGCGATTACGCTGTTGTGATGTGTGAACACAACCAACACCACCTGTTTATAACCAAAGTCAAATTTTCAAATTACACAAAAAATGCAAACAATCTAAATTAATAATGCAATATCAAATGTAGATGGGCATTCAAAGCTATGTAACCACAGTGAAATAAATACCAGCAACATTGTGATACAGGGGATGAAAATTAAAATTTTCATATTTGTAAGAAAATATTTGATGGGCAAAAAAATAATATCTCTAAAAGAATTCATTAATATATCCTCATCAACGGTGATTATACACCTAATTTGTTCAAGACTAAATGCAATAGCTTGACCTCGACCCAATAGTGTGGACCTATATATGAATAGATGATCCAAATGCCAAAGATCTCATGCTGGCAAAGAGCGTATGGTTTCATTACCACTTTTAAGCTGTGTTGGGTTTCATTTCATGTTGAATGAAATATTTTATTACACAATGTTATTAAGAATACTCGAGGGCAGGTGTGTAGCAGGAATGTCAGGCCACTGCTGCAAGGACACGTGTTTATGTTGATGTAAAACCTCATCTTAAAAAGGGTCGACTTATGTGGGTAAGAGAATTTGAATTGCTTCCCTATCCTCCTCAGTCGGTACTGCCCCTGTAAGAGTATTAAACGCAAGTTCTAGGCGAGTTATCTCAGAATGAGTGAACTTGAATAGCAGAACATTAAATAGTAATAAGGCTAGTATAAATTGATGTTTTATTTGTGGTAACACAGTTGAATTTTTGGTAATATACTGTAAAATGAATGTGCCACAGTGACTAATGCAAAACTATTAATAGCATTTATGTTGCAACTGCTTGAAGGATGAGTTTCCATTAATTCGCATGTCCATGTACAACTAATTACACATGCTTCTGGAGTAGCAGTCGCGCTTGTCTTTGTGTAGCAGCAACCACGCTTACTGTCAGAGTATGATCCCGGCCACTACATCACAGAATTCAACTGACGTTACATAAATCCGCTAATTATGTTTTCCCATATGAGATACAAATACACGGGAGTGCCTACTTCCCTTTAATAAAAGACAAATTAAATGAGAATTGATGTCGACGGATCCACACGACACACGGTTTGACTGATCAATTCACTCACACCACATCACTGAGTCAGTCAAATGAACTTGTAGAAAATAAAATAAAAAAAGACAAAAAAAGAAGATAAACCTGTCATACTTTCCATAACTAAATCTAAGTCCCAGAAAAATGAGATAAAAAAATCATGTCAGTTTCTAGTATATAGAATCATGTCAGTATCAAGTAAGAAAAATAAATGTAATAATTTAAGAAATCGAATAAAGAAGACTGACCCTGTCCTTCATATAGAACAATACCAGGCTGCAGCCGACATCTATGCTGTTCCAGATGAGATGAGATGCAGGGCATTCTCGGGAACTCTTACCGGATCTGCTCAAATATGGTATAATAATCTTCCTCGGGTAAGATTTCAACTTTTCTTCAACTAGCCGAGTTATTCATTGGGAATTTCTGTTTTGGAGCAAAGCCAGTTAAACGAGTAGCACATTTGTTAAGTGTTTGACAAAAGGTTGGTGAGAGTACCAGAGATTATATAACTCGTTTTAATAACGAGAAACTGGAAGTCATTGATTATGAGGAGAAGACAGCTATTACAGCTTTGATGAGTGGACTACTGCCGAACAAGTTGTACTACACTTTGGCCAAAGATCCACCTCGAACCATGTCAGACCTGATGGGAAAAGCGTCCAAAATTATGAATGCTGAGGAGGCTATGGTTGTAAAGAAGAACATGGATGCCAAAGAAACCAAGGTGGAAGGTGATAAAGCTAAGAAGAAAGATCATAAAAACAATGGTAATGACAAACATTCAAAAAACAGGTCGGTATGGGACGTGATGAAGAAATATGATAATTATACTCCTTTGAAGAAGGATATCAACCATGTTCTAGAGGAAATCAAGAAAAACGAGGAACTAAACTGGCCAGAGAAAATGAAGGCAAACCCTGACAAGAGGAATAAGGCGAAGTATTACGAGTTCCATAAAGATCATGGCCATATGACCAAGATATTTATGGGAAAATGTGAAAGTTTGGCATGTCACGAGATCTCGTTCGAACGACATTACAATGTCAAACTAAGTCTCGTTCGAGCGACGCCCTCATCTCGTTTGAGCTACGTCCCTGGCTCGTTCGAACGACAACCTGAATTCTTGCTTCTGATTGATTTGCAGTCCACTGGTTTATTTTGGTGATATTTTTGGTACTGCTGGAAGCTTTCTGGACTGACTATTTTATATGCAGGGTTTATTGTCTCAAATTGATATTTTGCATATAGTCCGTTTATCACACCTGATTAGATTGCTATATTCTTTGTGTGATTCATTTGGTTTACTAGCTACTGATCTGTCATTACTTGATCATATTTAGCTGGTTGTTCCATGATTATTTAACGATTTTAATTCTTTGCATAGCTTTTCAAAATGAAATTCAAACACTCATCCGACGAGGAAAGCTGTCAAAGTATGTTGATCGGGGAAACGAAAGAAGAAACAACGACCGAGCAAGAGAGAGGTCTAGATCTCCTCGTCGAGGAGAGGAGAGCAAGAAAAGAAACCATGAAGTTGATCCAGAAGATGACCCTGATCTTCCCAAGAGACCAAGGCAGCCAGAATGAGAGGTATTTTCAATACGCTTTGGGTCATTTGACTGTAATGTTATAACAGGTGGAGATGCATGAGGAGGAGATCTTACTGCAGAGAGAAAAGCTTACCTCGGTGAGGCTCAATCTTGCTCGTACATTCAGCAAATAAATCTAGCTGAAGAGGATCGCCAGAGAAAGGTGAATAAAGAGAAATTGGTCATTGGTTTCTCAAAGAATGACCTTGCAGGTGTTCTATATCCTCACGATGACCCACTGGTGATCAAGATGAGAATGAAGGAAGTAATGATTTCAAGAGTACTGGTAGACAATGGTAGCTCGGCAGACATCATGTTCTACTCGTGCTTCGATAGTTTAAATCTAAAGTTATCTCAACTGGAGCCTTATCACAGACCTCTCATCGGTTTTACTGGCGAGAAAGTATTTCCACTTGGGACGATCAAGTTGGATATATTCATTGGTACGTGGCCTGCTTGTCGAATAGAACGAATACGTTTCTTCGTGATGGATAATAATGTTCAATCATCATACAATATCATCATGGGAAGAGTAGGATTGAAGAAGTTAGAGGCTGTACCATCTACAGTACATCAGTGCCTAAAATTTCTAATAAATTTTGGAGTAGGAGTTGTTAAAGGTGATCAGAAAGTAGCTCGGGAATGCTATTATTCATTCGCCGAGCAAGAAGAAATGGAGGAATCAAGGAAAAATACTACTACCTATCAAGTGGATGAAGGTGCCGACATTGAAACATTGGATCCTAGAGATGAGTCACAACTCGTGAAGGGTCAAGTGGTGGAAGCTACTGAAAACATCATCCTGGATGACGAGCACCCTGAGCGAACTACTCAAGTAGGTTCGTCTTTGGAAGCATCACTAAAGCAGGAATTGATAACTTTCCTTAGAAGCAGAAAGCAAACTTTTGCGTGGAGTCATGAAGATATGCCAGGGATAGATCCAAATTTCTTATGTCACGAGCTCAATGTGAATAAGGAGATCAAGCCTGTGAAGCAGAGAAGAAGAGTAGTCAGTCCCGAGAAGAATCAAGCTATACAGGAGGAAGTTGAGAAGCTCCAGAAAGCTAGCTTCATTGAAGATGTTAAATATCCAGACTGGTTAGCAAATGTAGTGATGGTGAAAAATAAGAACAACAAATGAAGGATGTGTGTAGACTTCACCGACCTCAACAAAGCATGCCCAAAGGATCACTTTCCACTGCCCCGAATTGATCAACTAGTCGATGCTACCTCAGGACACGAGCTGCTGAGTTTCATGGATGCTTATTCTGGCTACAATCAGATTAAAATGAAACCTGAAGACAGGGAGAGTACTTCTTTCATTACCCTAGGGGAACTTATTGTTATAATGTTATGCCTTTTGGTTTAAAAAATGCAGGTGCGACATATCAGCGGCTGATGAACAAGGTTTTTGCTGAACAAATCAGTTGCAATATAGAAGTCTATGTTGACGATATGCTGACAAAAAGCAAGAAAGCTGCCGACCATCTAGTTGACTTAAGTCATACTTTTGATCAACTGGATAAATATCAAATGAAGCTGAACCCGACGAAGTGCATATTTGGAGTACGAGAAGGCATGTTTCTCGGATACATCGTCAATCAACGAGGCATTGAAGCAGATCCTGAAAAGATCAAAGCTCTATTAGGGTTGCGATCTCCAACGACGAAGAAAGAAGTACAGAGTCTCATGTGACACCCCGCCTAATTAATCCCGGGTGATCAATCCTAAATCAAGTTAGAAAAGGTTTCTCAGTTGGTCCATTATTAGCATCACTGTCGTCTTTTTAATTACTAACCACCTAAGTGAGAAAAGTAGACTGGTGCCAAATTTTTTTTTCAATTAATTATATACAACTCATGCGGAACATAAAATAATACACAATCATAGTTAACTAAAATAACCATCCACAAATAAAATACTTAACCGAATAAACCATCTGTCCAAATATCCAATACAAGTAAAGATAAGAAGAAAATCTCAACAAGTCTAATACTGATAAATGAACTGTGAGCAACAAGCTCAGATAACTACTAGAGAGTCTCTACACGAATGAAAGAAGGAGGCGTCTATCAAAAACCCCGCAACATCCACATGTGCTGCAACAAAGGATACCTGGAATAGAGTTAAGCCTGGCGTCTCTGTGGCTGGACACCTAAAAGGTTTTTTATTTTATTTTTATAGCAAGGGTTAGTACCCAAAAACATTTGAAAACATTTAACAAATGATTAACTTGCAGTAATAAATAAATATGCATGCTCTTCATATTTTAGTTAGTGCCGCACTCTCTTGAGGACTTCCTCACCCCTCCTCTAAAGTGCACTACTAACGCTTCCATTTAATTTACCAGGTCCTACGCTCCTGACCCAATACTTATTTTAACCCTTGCAATTTACCTACTCTAACCAAGTATGCCTTAATTCATGATTTTTAAGTTATTATAAACGTCAAACTTAATTAAATCATTACCCTTTTTAATCTCATAACATTCACACTTGTTATGCACATAATACATTCTCACTATGTATTAATTATCCCATATATAATTATTTACCTAATTATATATTTAATCATGTTACAGTATTCACGAACATAGTGAAATAACATTTAATACAAACTTTTGACCGAGTAAAAATTCTCACAAAATATAAATTTTCCCGAGTGCTATCCCAGTAGGTGCATTCACATAACCTAGTTATCCAAGTTAGATTCGCTCACTAACTTAGTTTAACATACGAATTGGAGGCGGTCATATTCCTTCCCTGAAAGTGAGATGCCCTGTAATACCCCGTATTTTTATGCTATATTTAATTTGGGGATTTATTAAATTTAATGTGATGATTTATTTAATAAAAATCCGGAAATTAATTATGTTATAATTATTAACGTGACTAGAGTTAGTAATTATGGGAAACTTGTTGAATATTACTAATGAGCATAGTAATATATTATATTGGTTATATTGAATGTCATAAGTGAATTAAATGACTATTTCGGAAATTTAAGTCGGGACGTGCCCGTGTCACGTCGGGACTAATTATGTTAATTAAAAAGTGAATATTTTATAAGTTGTCCGTATGGTCGTTTTGAGTGCGCCAACGCGTCCGGAAGGGTCGAGATAGTCAGAAAAAGTGTACCCGGGGGTTTAGTTTGGGTCTCGGGATGTTTTTAGGCCTAATTAGTGACCCGGGAGGGCATTTTGGTCATTTTACAAAATAGGGTAATTAAACCCACGAATTTCAGCCATCCTTAGCAGCCATTTAAGTCAGCCTTTTAGGGTTAGAACATTCAGAACCCTAGAACGGCCATTGGAGAAGAGAGGAGAGAGCTCTCAAGGTGATTCAAGGCCCAAAACACCACCGATTGCACCGCCGTCACCACCAACGCGTAGATCGCGAGGAGGAGAACGCAACCACACCAATATCAGCAGGAAAGCAGACCTCTGAAATCCCAGGCAAGTGTTTAACTTGCGTATTTTTGTTAGTGCAATAATCATATTAGTGTAGGAATGATTAGGAGTATAATCAATGGAAGAAAACCCCAATTTTGATAGGGATTTGCATGTAGAAATCATTATAACCTTATTCTGGAAATTTATATGTGAAGTAGATGTTTAACCCACGAATTTGTAATGATTTGTTAGAAGGAAATTCTGGAGAAAACTGATTAGAACAAAAGTTAAGAAAACTTTAGGGTTCTTGATGATTAGATAAAATTTTAGGTTGTTTAACCATGTTTAATGATGAATACACGCATGCTGATCGTTAAAGATATCTGGAATTATGTTAGGATGTTAGCAGTAGACTTTTGGGTCGATTAGCGTTGGAAAATATGAGTTTTGATGAAGAAACTTAATCAATCCCGTCACTGCAATTTCTGCAGAATTTTTGCCCAGACCTGCTTGATCGATCGATCGAGCATAGAGCTTCGATCGATCGAGCCCTAAGCTTCGATCGATCGACCCCTCCTGGCAGACTCCTATTTTTCTTGTTTAATTAGTTAAATTAATTTATCGTGAAATAACCTTTGGGCATTCTAAATAAAAGGATTTGGGAGATATTGAGGACCAGTAGGGTATATGGATAAATGTTAGAACCTTTAATCTTCAACAAGTATGGTAATTATGGGATATTTACTTTAGGTTGATAGATTTATAACTTAAGGGTGAGGTACGTAAGAGAGTTACGTTGGAATCAAATAAAGTCCCTTACTGAATTTCAGATTTGTGAGGATATAAACCATGAGTATTAGGTAATGAGTGAGAAAACTCTTCGAATTAAGGTGAGAGACGAAACCTTAGACGTAATCATAATAATGGAAAAATAAGAAAAATTGTTGTGACTATGGGTTATGAGAGAAACCTATATTAATATGATAAAATGGGTATAATTATATGATTGTGTGTACATATATTATATACATGTGAAAAACGTACCCGCGCTACTTGCTATCCCTGAGGTTACCGCGCTGGGACGATCTTATCCTGTGTTGCTTTATGGGGGATATTGATTTGTACCCTAGAAGATAGAGATCCTAGGTACGGGCTATCAGATTGATAGTCGAACGGTCCTAAGAGACGTGTGGGTATGTACTGACCTCTTGGACTTGGAATCTATGTTTCGCCTCAACGTTGTTTTGTATATGTTAATACAGTTCGAGAGTGATTCCGAACTTGTATTTCCCTTTGTGTGAGCGATACGGGGATTGGATAGCAGAGTATGCCCGCACCATAGTTTAGTTGGGGTGCTGTTATATATATATATTATCCGAGTAGTTAATATATATATGAGGTTATATCCTTTAACTGCCTACTGTGATTTGATAAGTAGGACATAGTTGTTGACGCAATAATAAATACTTGTTTTGTGAAAGTATGAGAAGGCACTGGTAAACTTTATAATTTAATGAAGCTAAAACGAGAGTAGTGCTACAAATTGAAAGTAACCTTTTTAAAACATTGTCATCGTTCGGTTTTGAAAACTTATGAGTAAGTTAAGATAAACTAGACTAATTGGGAAGGTTAGTACGATAGGCGTGCACATTAGAAGAGAGGTGAGAATTTCTCAAGAGAGTGTCGAACTAATATGATTTGCATTGGCCTGTATCAATTTAAATACTTGCTTAACGTATTTTAAAAATCAAACACACTTTCGGGCCCTGACCCGTTTCTTTCTCTCTCTCTCTCCCTTGTGTATATATATGTATATTTTCAGGTGCCCAGCCACAGGGGCGTCTTGCTTAGGATCTTTTGAGAAGAACGAGCTGCAGCTTAGGTAGAAGTTACAGGTCACTTGAGTAGACGGCTTCTGTTATTGACTCCACTCTTATTACTCTCATTTATTGGGCACGTGTCGCCCCTTTCAGCATTTCATTTACTTGTTGGGATTTTTATATTTTCAGTTATTCCAGTATTGTTTTATGGGATTTATTCAGGATAGTTTATGTTGTTTGGTTTTATTATGTTGACATTCGATTGACGAATGTATGGTTTTATTTTAGTTCTTCGTGGTGTGATTCTATATTGTAGAAATGTTGTTTTGTATAAGTAAATCTTTTCTGTAATTAAAATTTGGAAGTTTGTATGAAAAATGTTTTTGACACTTAGCTTAATTATTTAGGGTGTTAAATTGGAAAATTATTTTTATCGACAGTGATGCTGAGAATGAACCAACTGTTTACCTTGATTTAATTTAATAAAGGAGTGATCGCCCGGTATTTAATTAGGCGGGGTGTCACAGGTGGTATCAGAGCATCAGGTTCTAGAGTCCTTTAGGATCTGTGCGGCCTATTATGTTTCAGCGTTGCTTTCTTTGATATAGAGCCCTACTACTAGGAGTGTTGTGTCTATCTCTATACTTTGGAATTTCGTACTTCTGCGATTTGGTTATTTGAATGATGAACTCATCCAAATTTACTTAAATTTTCAGATGGGTCGTCAAGAAGAACTAGCTAAGACGGTTAAGGGAGTCATCGAGCAAGATCGACTCACACCTCAGGTATCCCCAGGGAGAGTATCAACCGCCGAGTTAGCAGGTATCGTGGCACAAGCAGTTACCACTGCAGTTCTACAATATCAAGAACGCAGCCTACAGCTTAAAAGAGGCAAAAGACCTAGAGAGGTTAACCTAGTACATGTGACTGACGTTGAGAATTGTGCGAAGACTCCGAATCTGCGACAACAAAACAATCAAGATAGAGTCAGTTTCAGTAGTAACGAGATTTATGTACAGAGACAAAAGTGTCAGGGACAACGAAGCCAGGTTCATAATGAAATTACCAAGAGGTGTTTCGGTTGTGGAATGGAGGACCACAAACGTAAATCTTGTCTGAATCAGACTGGGGATAAACTACAACCTGACCGGCAAAGAATTTCAAAACTCTGCTATAAATGTGTACAACCGGGTCACAAGTGGATGGATTGTCCTCGCCCTGACATAGTTTTTCCGCAGATTTCCCCTCAAGGCCAGCAAGACCAGGGAAAAAGAGAGACTAGTCAATACCGTAAGGAAGGGAAGCAGTTTCGGGGGAGGTGTTTCCAATGTGGCAGGAATGGCCATAGGCGTCAAAATTGCCCAGAGAAGAATAGGGCCCCACGACAGGAATGTGCTGACAATGTACCCCAGAAGCCAACTCCGCCACCCTTTCCACAGCCTCAGTTCAGCAGAGAAAGATACAGGGCAGACGTGTCTATAATTTCCCACAGGCAGCATCCCCGCAGGCACCACCCGCGGTTGAGGGTATGTTATCCATGTTACTATGAGTCGAGATTTGTTTGTTACGAGTGCAATGCACTATTTTATAAGCTATTTTTGCGAAAGCCTTAGGGTTGTTAGCCACAACAGAGAGCACCGTGACGTGTGTCGACTCACCACTGGGGAGTGGGTCACTAATCTTTTTATGCCGGGGAGTAGGGGTAGAGATTGGTAGCTTGGTATTGCCTGCAGACATGCTAGTTTTAGACATGCACGAGCATGATGTGATCATTGGTATGGATTCGCTCGCATCTTATAGAGCTATGATTGATTGCTTCGGTGGGAGCATTGTTTTTGCCATTCCGGGGCAAGAGATGTTTGTAGTGGCGATGCCTCGCCCAGAGGGAGGTTCGACCGCTCATTTATATTACATTGAGGAGGATACCTCTAAGAAGGTTGTGATTCCTTTGGATTCGATCCCAGTTGTTAGGGAGTATTCTGATGTGTTTCAGGAGATACCAGGCCTACCGCCCAGTCGTGAGATAGACTTCATTATAGATTTATTGCCAGATACGAGACCTATAGCACGTGCACCGTACCGTATGGCTCTGGCAGAGATACGAGAGCTACGAGATCAGATTGAGCAGCTATTAGGTCAGGGCTTCATCCGTAGGAGTACCTCACCTTGGGGCGCTCCAGTCTTATTTGTAAAGAAGAGAGATGGTTCACTGAGATTGTGCGTGGACTACCGGGAGTTGAACAAGGTCACGATACGGAATATGTATCCGTTGCCTCGAATCGATGATCTATTCGACCAGTTGAGGAGTACCATCAGTTACGAATTAGAGAGCATGATGTTTCAAAGACGGCCTTCTTGTCGAGATATGGGTCCTATGAATTCAGAGTGATGCCGTTCGGACTCACAAATGCCCCAGCCATTTTCATGGACTTGATGAACCGAGTATTCAGAGAGTTCTTGGATCAGTTCGTCATCGTCTTCATAGATGATATTTTGATATATTCACACTCCGAGGAGGAGCATGCCGAACACTTGAGGCAGGTTCTTCAGACTCTACGAGAGCATCAGTTGTATGCTAAGTACGAGAAGTGTGGATTCTGGTTGCGAGAGGTACAATTCTTGGGCCATGTTGTTTCTGAGCAAGGGATAGAAGTTGACCCGAGCAAAGTGTCAGCGGTGAGGGAGTGGGGGAAGCCCACGACACCGACGGAAGTGCGTAGTTTCTTGGGGTTAGACGGATACTACAGGAGGTTCATTCGGGGATTCTCCAAAATAGCGGGTCCATTGACGAATCTGACTCGCAAGGGGGTACCATATGTCTGGGATGACGCTTGTCAGTTGGATTTCGACGAGCTGAAGGACAAGCTTACTTCGGCACCAGTCCTTGCTTTACCGAAGCCGGTTGTAGAGTACCTGGTTTACACAGATGCGTCCTTACGAGGACTTGGGGGAGTACTTCAGCAGGAGGAGAAGGCTATAGCTTTTGCTTCCCGCAAGCTTAAGCCGCATGAGAAGAATTACCCCACCCACGATCTGGAGTTAGCTGCGGTCGTCTTTGCATTGAGAATTTGGAGGCACTATTTATTGGGCGAGAAATTCCGTTTGTTCACGGACCATAAGTCACTGCAGTACCTGTTCACTCAGCGAGAGCTGAATATGCATCAGCGCAGATGGTTAGAGTTTGTGAAAGATTACCAGTTCGATATACAGTATCATCCGGGGAAAGCCAATGTAGTTGCTGATGCATTGAGCCATAGACCGGTAGACGATGTAGCAGACATCTGGAAAGCAAAGTGGAAAGAGCTGGGTCACCAGGACGCCGTAGCACGTTCTTTCATATCCGTGATGTCAGTCACACCCGAGATTGTTACGAGGGTGATACAGGCACAGACCACAGACCCGTTTTGTCAGGAGCAGATTGTACGACTTCTAGCCGAGGGTGCTGAGTCCTATTCTGTTAGTTCGGATGGAGGGTTGCGGTTTAATGGGAGATTAGTGGTTCCAGAAGGAGCGGAGCTACGTCATGAAGTGATGACTCATTCTCATGGGTCCCGATTTGCAGTACATCCAGGAGGCGATAAGATGTACCAGGACATGAGACGACAGTACTGGTGGAGTGGGATGAAGAAAGACATCGCTGAATTTGTGTCCAAGTGTTCTACTTGCCAACTAGTGAAGGTGGACCACCAGAAACCGTCAGGATTGCTCCAACCATTGGAAGTACCCGCGTGGAAGTGGGAGAGTATTTCCATGGACTTAATTACAGGGTTACCTACATCACAGAGGGGCTACGATTCTATCTGGGTGATTGTAGACCGTTTGACCAACGTGGCTCATTTTCTACCAGTAAGGACAGATTATACCACGGGTCAGTATGCCCAGTTGTTCATCGCTGAGATTGTCAGATTGCATGGGGTGCCCCTGAATATTGTGTCAGATAGAGACAAGATTTTTGTGTCACGTTTCTGGGAAAGCTTTCAGGAGGCTATGGGCACAGAGTTGAGACTGAGTTCAGCTTACCACCCACAGACAGATGGACAGACAGAGCGTACTAATCAGATGTTGGAAGATATGCTACGCATGTGTGCTCTCGATTGCGGAGGAGGTTGGGAGCCACACCTTCCACTGGTAGAGTTTGCTTATAATAACTCCTATCAGTTTACGATTGGCATGGCTCCATTTGAGGCTTTGTACGGCAGGCCTTGTCGTTCTCCAACTTGTTGGCTCGAGGTGGGGGACAACAAGTTATTAGGACCAGAAGTGATTCAGGAGACCTCCGCGAGGATTGAGATAATCAGGAGTCGTATTCGGGTAGCCCGAGACAGGCAGAAGAGCTACGCCGATGCGAAACGGTTTTTCCGGGAGTTTAATGTGGGAGATCAAGTGTTGTTGCATGTATCTCCTATGAAAGGAGTGATGAGGTTCGGGAAGAAGGGGAAGTTGGCTCCGAGGTACGTAGGACCATTTCCCATCATCGAGAGGATTGGGCCGGTAGCATACAGGCTAGGATTGCCAGAACATTTACATCGGATCCACGATGTATTCCACATCTCGTCGCTGAGACGATACCTTCGGGATGATATGGCCCATACGCACATTGCGATAGATGAGATAGACTAACAGTCGGATAGCTCTTACGAAGAGAGACCAGTGGCTATTCTAGACTATAGCGAGAGGAGATTGAGGTCGAAAGTAGTTCCACTTGTGCGAGTCCAGTGGGAGCATCATAATGTGGAGGAATCCACTTGGGAGCGTGAGGCAGATATGCGCGAGAGATATCCAGAGTTGTTTTTACCAGGTATGCCTTATTTTCCGAATTTCGGGACGAAAAACCGTTATTAGGGGGGAAGTATGTAATACCCCGTATTTTTATGCTATATTTAATTTGGGGATTTATTAAATTTAATGTGATGATTTATTTAATAAAAATCCGGAAATTAATTATGTTATAATTATTAACGTGACTAGAGTTAGTAATTATGGGAAACTTGTTGAATATTACTAATGAGCATAGTAATATATTATATTGGTTATATTGAATGTCATAAGTGAATTAAATGACTATTTCGGAAATTTAAGTCGGGACGTGCCCGTGTCACGTCGGGACTAATTATGTTAATTAAAAAGTGAATATTTTATAAGTTGTCCGTATGGTCGTTTTGAGTGCGCCAACGCGTCCGGAAGGGTCGAGATAGTCAGAAAAAGTGTACCCGGGGGTTTAGTTTGGGTCTCGGGATGTTTTTAGGCCTAATTAGTGACCCGGGAGGGCATTTTGGTCATTTTACAAAATAGGGTAATTAAACCCACGAATTTCAGCCATCCTTAGCAGCCATTTAAGTCAGCCTTTTAGGGTTAGAACATTCAGAACCCTAGAACGGCCATTGGAGAAGAGAGGAGAGAGCTCTCAAGGTGATTCAAGGCCCAAAACACCACCGATTGCACCGCCGTCACCACCAACGCGTAGATCGCGAGGAGGAGAACGCAACCACACCAATATCAGCAGGAAAGCAGACCTCTGAAATCCCAGGCAAGTGTTTAACTTGCGTATTTTTGTTAGTGCAATAATCATATTAGTGTAGGAATGATTAGGAGTATAATCAATGGAAGAAAACCCCAATTTTGATAGGGATTTGCATGTAGAAATCATTATAACCTTATTCTGGAAATTTATATGTGAAGTAGATGTTTAACCCACGAATTTGTAATGATTTGTTAGAAGGAAATTCTGGAGAAAACTGATTAGAACAAAAGTTAAGAAAACTTTAGGGTTCTTGATGATTAGATAAAATTTTAGGTTGTTTAACCATGTTTAATGATGAATACACGCATGCTGATCGTTAAAGATATCTGGAATTATGTTAGGATGTTAGCAGTAGACTTTTGGGTCGATTAGCGTTGGAAAATATGAGTTTTGATGAAGAAACTTAATCAATCCCGTCACTGCAATTTCTGCAGAATTTTTGCCCAGACCTGCTTGATCGATCGATCGAGCATAGAGCTTCGATCGATCGAAGGATTCGATCGATCGAGCCCTAAGCTTCGATCGATCGACCCCTCCTGGCAGACTCCTATTTTTCTTGTTTAATTAGTTAAATTAATTTATCGTGAAATAACCTTTGGGCATTCTAAATAAAAGGATTTGGGAGATATTGAGGACCAGTAGGGTATATGGATAAATGTTAGAACCTTTAATCTTCAACAAGTATGGTAATTATGGGATATTTACTTTAGGTTGATAGATTTATAACTTAAGGGTGAGGTACGTAAGAGAGTTACGTTGGAATCAAATAAAGTCCCTTACTGAATTTCAGATTTGTGAGGATATAAACCATGAGTATTAGGTAATGAGTGAGAAAACTCTTCGAATTAAGGTGAGAGACGAAACCTTAGACGTAATCATAATAATGGAAAAATAAGATAAATTGTTGTGACTATGGGTTATGAGAGAAACCTATATTAATATGATAAAATGGGTATAATTATATGATTGTGTGTACATATATTATATACATGTGAAAAACGTACCCGCGCTACTTGCTATCCCTGAGGTTACCGCGCTGGGACGATCTTATCCTGTGTTGCTTTATGGGGGATATTGATTTGTACCCTAGAAGATAGAGATCCTAGGTACGGGCTATCAGATTGATAGTCGAACGGTCCTAAGAGACGTGTGGGTATGTACTGACCTCTTGGACTTGGAATCTATGTTTCGCCTCAACGTTGTTTTGTATATGTTAATACAGTTCGAGAGTGATTCCGAACTTGTATTTCCCTTTGTGTGAGCGATACGGGGATTGGATAGCAGAGTATGCCCGCACCATAGTTTAGTTGGGGTGCTGTTATATATATATATTATCCGAGTAGTTAATATATATATGAGGTTATATCCTTTAACTGCCTACTGTGATTTGATAAGTAGGACATAGTTGTTGACGCAATAATAAATACTTGTTTTGTGAAAGTATGAGAAGGCACTGGTAAACTTTATAATTTAATGAAGCTAAAACGAGAGTAGTGCTACAAATTGAAAGTAACCTTTTTAAAACATTGTCATCGTTCGGTTTTGAAAACTTATGAGTAAGTTAAGATAAACTAGACTAATTGGGAAGGTTAGTACGATAGGCGTGCACATTAGAAGAGAGGTGAGAATTTCTCAAGAGAGTGTCGAACTAATATGATTTGCATTGGCCTGTATCAATTTAAATACTTGCTTAACGTATTTTAAAAATCAAACACACTTTCGGGCCCTGACCCGTTTCTTTCTCTCTCTCTCTCCCTTGTGTATATATATGTATATTTTCAGGTGCCCAGCCACAGGGGCGTCTTGCTTAGGATCTTTTGAGAAGAACGAGCTGCAGCTTAGGTAGAAGTTACAGGTCACTTGAGTAGACGGCTTCTGTTATTGACTCCACTCTTATTACTCTCATTTATTGGGCACGTGTCGCCCCTTTCAGCATTTCATTTACTTGTTGGGATTTTTATATTTTCAGTTATTCCAGTATTGTTTTATGGGATTTATTCAGGATAGTTTATGTTGTTTGGTTTTATTATGTTGACATTCGATTGACGAATGTATGGTTTTATTTTAGTTCTTCGTGGTGTGATTCTATATTGTAGAAATGTTGTTTTGTATAAGTAAATCTTTTCTGTAATTAAAATTTGGAAGTTTGTATGAAAAATGTTTTTGACACTTAGCTTAATTATTTAGGGTGTTAAATTGGAAAATTATTTTTATCGACAGTGATGCTGAGAATGAACCAACTGTTTACCTTGATTTAATTTAATAAAGGAGTGATCGCCCGGTATTTAATTAGGCGGGGTGTCACAGGTGGTATCAGAGCATCAGGTTCTAGAGTCCTTTAGGATCTGTGCGGCCTATTATGTTTCAGCGTTGCTTTCTTTGATATAGAGCCCTACTACTAGGAGTGTTGTGTCTATCTCTATACTTTGGAATTTCGTACTTCTGCGATTTGGTTATTTGAATGATGAACTCATCCAAATTTACTTAAATTTTCAGATGGGTCGTCAAGAAGAACTAGCTAAGACGGTTAAGGGAGTCATCGAGCAAGATCGACTCACACCTCAGGTATCCCCAGGGAGAGTATCAACCGCCGAGTTAGCAGGTATCGTGGCACAAGCAGTTACCACTGCAGTTCTACAATATCAAGAACGCAGCCTACAGCTTAAAAGAGGCAAAAGACCTAGAGAGGTTAACCTAGTACATGTGACTGACGTTGAGAATTGTGCGAAGACTCCGAATCTGCGACAACAAAACAATCAAGATAGAGTCAGTTTCAGTAGTAACGAGATTTATGTACAGAGACAAAAGTGTCAGGGACAACGAAGCCAGGTTCATAATGAAATTACCAAGAGGTGTTTCGGTTGTGGAATGGAGGACCACAAACGTAAATCTTGTCTGAATCAGACTGGGGATAAACTACAACCTGACCGGCAAAGAATTTCAAAACTCTGCTATAAATGTGTACAACCGGGTCACAAGTGGATGGATTGTCCTCGCCCTGACATAGTTTTTCCGCAGATTTCCCCTCAAGGCCAGCAAGACCAGGGAAAAAGAGAGACTAGTCAATACCGTAAGGAAGGGAAGCAGTTTCGGGGGAGGTGTTTCCAATGTGGCAGGAATGGCCATAGGCGTCAAAATTGCCCAGAGAAGAATAGGGCCCCACGACAGGAATGTGCTGACAATGTACCCCAGAAGCCAACTCCGCCACCCTTTCCACAGCCTCAGTTCAGCAGAGAAAGATACAGGGCAGACGTGTCTATAATTTCCCACAGGCAGCATCCCCGCAGGCACCACCCGCGGTTGAGGGTATGTTATCCATGTTACTATGAGTCGAGATTTGTTTGTTACGAGTGCAATGCACTATTTTATAAGCTATTTTTGCGAAAGCCTTAGGGTTGTTAGCCACAACAGAGAGCACCGTGACGTGTGTCGACTCACCACTGGGGAGTGGGTCACTAATCTTTTTATGCCGGGGAGTAGGGGTAGAGATTGGTAGCTTGGTATTGCCTGCAGACATGCTAGTTTTAGACATGCACGAGCATGATGTGATCATTGGTATGGATTCGCTCGCATCTTATAGAGCTATGATTGATTGCTTCGGTGGGAGCATTGTTTTTGCCATTCCGGGGCAAGAGATGTTTGTAGTGGCGATGCCTCGCCCAGAGGGAGGTTCGACCGCTCATTTATATTACATTGAGGAGGATACCTCTAAGAAGGTTGTGATTCCTTTGGATTCGATCCCAGTTGTTAGGGAGTATTCTGATGTGTTTCAGGAGATACCAGGCCTACCGCCCAGTCGTGAGATAGACTTCATTATAGATTTATTGCCAGATACGATACCTATAGCACGTGCACCGTACCGTATGGCTCTGGCAGAGATACGAGAGCTACGAGATCAGATTGAGCAGCTATTAGGTCAGGGCTTCATCCGTAGGAGTACCTCACCTTGGGGCGCTCCAGTCTTATTTGTAAAGAAGAGAGATGGTTCACTGAGATTGTGCGTGGACTACCGGGAGTTGAACAAGGTCACGATACGGAATATGTATCCGTTGCCTCGAATCGATGATCTATTCGACCAGTTGAGGAGTACCATCAGTTACGAATTAGAGAGCAGGATGTTTCAAAGACGGCCTTCTTGTCGAGATATGGGTCCTATGAATTCAGAGTGATGCCGTTCGGACTCACAAATGCCCCAGCCATTTTCATGGACTTGATGAACCGAGTATTCAGAGAGTTCTTGGATCAGTTCGTCATCGTCTTCATAGATGATATTTTGATATATTCACACTCCGAGGAGGAGCATGCCGAACACTTGAGGCAGGTTCTTCAGACTCTACGAGAGCATCAGTTGTATGCTAAGTACGAGAAGTGTGGATTCTGGTTGCGAGAGGTACAATTCTTGGGTCATGTTGTTTCTGAGCAAGGGATAGCAGTTGACCCGAGCAAAGTGTCAGTGGTGAGGGAGTGGGGGAAGCCCACGACACCGACAGAAGTGCGTAGTTTCTTGGGGTTAGCCGAATACTACAGGAGGTTCATTCGGGGATTCTCCAAAATAGCGGGTCCATTGACGAATCTGACTCGCAAGGGGGTACCATATGTCTGGGATGACGCTTGTCAGTTGGATTTCGATGAGCTGAAGGACAAGCTTACTTCGGCACCAGTCCTTGCTTTACCGAAGTCGGGTGTAGAGTACCTGGTTTACACAGATGCGTCCTTACGAGGACTTGGGGGAGTACTTCAGCAGGAGGAGAAGGCTATAGCTTTTGCTTCCCGCAAGCTTAAGCCGCATGAGAAGAATTACCCCACCCACGATCTGGAGTTAGCTGCGGTCGTCTTTGCATTGAGAATTTGGAGGCACTATTTATTGGGCGAGAAATTCCGTTTGTTCACGGACCATAAGTCACTGCAGTACCTGTTCACTCAGCGAGAGCTGAATATGCATCAGCGCAGATGGTTAGAGTTTGTGAAAGATTACCAGTTCGATATACAGTATCATCTGGGGAAAGCCAATGTAGTTGCTAATGCATTGAGCCATAGACCGGTAGACGATGTAGCAGACATCTGGAAAGCAAAGTGGAAAGAGCTGGGTCACCAGGACGCCGTAGCACGTTCTTTCATATCCGTGATGTCAGTCACACCCGAGATTGTTACGAGGGCGATACAGGCACAGACCACAGACCCGTTTTGTCAGGAGCAGATTGTACGACTTCTAGCCGAGGGTGCTGAGTCCTATTCTGTTAGTTCGGATGGAGGGTTGCGGTTTAATGGGAGATTAGTGGTTCCAGAAGGAGCGGAGCTACGTCATGAAGTGATGACTCATTCTCATGGGTCCCGATTTGCAGTACATCCAGGAGGCGATACGATGTACCAGGACATGAGACGACAGTACTGGTGGAGTGGGATGAAGAAGGACATCGCTGAATTTGTGTCCAAGTGTTCTACTTGCCAGCTAGTGAAGGTGGACCACCAGAAACCGTCAGGATTGCTCCAACCATTGGAAGTACCCGTGTGGAAGTGGGAGAGTATTTCCATGGACTTCATTACAGGGTTGCCTACATCACAGAGGGGCTACGATTCTATCTGGGTGATTATAGACCGTTTGACCAACGTGGCTCATTTTCTACCAGTAAGGACAGATTATACCACGGGTCAGTATGCCCAGTTGTTCATCGCTGAGATTGTCAGATTGCATGGGGTGCCCCTGAATATTGTGTCAGATAGAGACAAGATTTTTGTGTCACGTTTCTGGGAAAGCTTTCAGGAGGCTATGGGCACAGAGTTGAGACTGAGTTCAGCTTACCACCCACAGACAGATGGACAGACAGAGCGTACTAATCAGATGTTGGAAGATATGCTACGCATGTGTGCTCTCGATTGCGGAGGAGGTTGGGAGCCACACCTTCCACTGGTAGAGTTTGCTTATAATAACTCCTATTAGTTTACGATTGGCATGGCTCCATTTGAGGCTTTGTACGGCAGGCCTTGTCGTTCTCCAACTTGTTGGTTCGAGGTGGGGGACAACAAGTTATTAGGACCAGAAGTGATTCAGGAGACCTCCGCGAGGATTGAGATAATCAGGAGTCGTATTCGGGTAGCCCAAGACAGGCAGAAGAGCTACGCCGATGCGAAACGGTTTTTCCGGGAGTTTAATGTGGGAGATCAAGTGTTGTTGCATGTATCTCCTATGAAAGGAGTGATGAGGTTCGGGAAGAAGGGGAAGTTGGCTCCGAGGTACGTAGGACCATTTCCCATCATCAAGAGGATTGGGCCGGTAGCATACAGGCTAGGATTGCCAGAACATTTACATCGCATCCACGATGTATTCCACATCTCGTCGCTGAGACGATACCTTCGGGATGATATGGCCCATACGCACATTGCGATAGATGAGATAGACTAACAGTCGGATAGCTCTTACGAAGAGAGACCAGTGGTTATTCTAGACTATAGCGAGAGGAGATTGAGGTCGAAAGTAGTTCCACTTGTGCGAGTCCAGTGGGAGCATCATAATGTGGAGGAATCCACTTGGGAGCGTGAGGCAGATATGCGCGAGAGATATCCAGAGTTGTTTTTACCAGGTATGCCTTATTTTCCGAATTTCGGGACGAAATTCCGTTATTAGGGGGGAAGTATGTAATACCCCGTATTTTTATGCTATATTTAATTTGGGGATTTATTAAATTTAATGTGATGATTTATTTAATAAAAATCCGGAAATTAATTATGTTATAATTATTAACGTGACTAGAGTTAGTAATTATGGGAAACTTGTTGAATATTACTAATGAGCATAGTAATATATTATATTGGTTATATTGAATGTCATAAGTGAATTAAATGACTATTTCGGAAATTTAAGTCGGGACGTGCCCGTGTCACGTCGGGACTAATTATGTTAATTAAAAAGTGAATATTTTATAAGTTGTCCGTATGGTCGTTTTGAGTGCGCCAACGCGTCCGGAAGGGTCGAGATAGTCAGAAAAAGTGTACCCGGGGGTTTAGTTTGGGTCTCGGGATGTTTTTAGGCCTAATTAGTGACCCGGGAGGGCATTTTGGTCATTTTACAAAATAGGGTAATTAAACCCACGAATTTCAGCCATCCTTAGCAGCCATTTAAGTCAGCCTTTTAGGGTTAGAACATTCAGAACCCTAGAACGGCCATTGGATAAGAGAGGAGAGAGCTCTCAAGGTGATTCAAGGCCCAAAACACCACCGATTGCACCGCCGTCACCACCAACGCGTAGATCGCGAGGAGGAGAACGCAACCACACCAATATCAGCAGGAAAGCAGACCTCTGAAATCCCAGGCAAGTGTTTAACTTGCGTATTTTCGTTAGTGCAATAATCATATTAGTGTAGGAATGATTAGGAGTATAATCAATGGAAGAAAACCCCAATTTTGATAGGGATTTGCATGTAGAAATCATTATAACCTTATTCTGGAAATTTATATGTGAAGTAGATGTTTAACCCACGAATTTGTAATGACTTGTTAGAAGGAAATTCTGGAGAAAACTGATTAGAACAAAAGTTAAGAAAACTTTAGGATTCTTGATGATTAGATAAAATTTTAGGTTGTTTAACCATGTTTAATGATGAATACACGCATGCTGATCGTTAAAGATATCTGGAATTATGTTAGGATGTTAGCAGTAGACTTTTGGGTCGATTAGTGTTGGAAAATATGAGTTTTGATGAAGAAACTTAATCAATCCCGTCACTGCAATTTCTGCAGAATTTTTGCCCAGACCTGCTTGATCGATCGATCGAGCATAGAGCTTCGATCGATCGAAGGATTCGATCGATCGAGCCCTAAGCTTCGATCGATCGACCCCTCCTGGCAGACTCCTATTTTTCTTGTTTAATTAGTTAAATTAATTTATCGTGAAATAACCTTTGGGCATTCTAAATAAAAGGATTTGGGAGATATTGAGGACCAGTAGGGTATATGGATAAATGTTAGAACCTTTAATCTTCAACAAGTATGGTAATTATGGGATATTTACTTTAGGTTGATAGATTTATAACTTAAGGGTGAGGTACGTAAGAGAGTTACGTTGGAATCAAATAAAGTCCCTTACTGAATTTCAGATTTGTGAGGATATAAACCATGAGTATTAGGTAATGAGTGAGAAAACTCTTCGAATTAAGGTGAGAGACGAAACCTTAGACGTAATCATAATAATGGAAAAATAAGATAAATTGTTGTGACTATGGGTTACGAGAGAAACCTATATTAATATGATAAAATGGGTATAATTATATGATTGTGTGTACATATATTATATACATGTGAAAAACGTACCCGCGCTACTTGCTATCCCTGAGGTTACCGCGCTGGGACGATCTTATCATGTGTTGCTTTATGGGGGATATTGATTTGTACCCTAGAAGATAGAGATCCTAGGTACGGGCTATCAGATTGATAGTCGGACGGTCCTAAGAGACGTGTGGGTATGTACTGACCTCTTGGACTTGGAATCTATGTTTCGCCTCAACGTTGTTTTGTATATGTTAATACAGTTCGAGAGTGATTCCGAACTTGTATTTCCCTTTGTGTGAGCGATACGGGGATTGGATAGCAGAGTATGCCCGCACCATAGTTTAGTTGGGGTGCTGTTATATATATATATTATCCGAGTAGTTAATATATATATGAGGTTATATCCTTTAACTGCCTACTGTGATTTGATAAGTAGGACATAGTTGTTGACGCAATAATAAATACTTGTTTTGTGAAAGTATGAGAAGGCACTGGTAAACTTTATAATTTAATGAAGCTAAAACGAGAGTAGTGCTACAAATTGAAAGTAACCTTTTTAAAACATTGTCATCGTTCGGTTTTGAAAACTTATGAGTAAGTTAAGATAAACTAGACTAATTGGGAAGGTTAGTACGATAGGCGTGCACATTAGAAGAGAGGTGAGAATTTCTCAAGAGAGTGTCGAACTAATATGATTTGCATTGGCCTGTATCAATTTAAATATTTGCTTAACGTATTTTAAAAATCAAACACACTTTCGGGCCCTGACCCGTTTCTTTCTCTCTCTCTCTCCCTTGTGTATATATATGTATATTTTCAGGTGCCCAGCCACAGGGGTGTCTTGCTTAGGATCTTTTGAGAAGAACGAGCTGCAGCTTAGGTGGAAGTTACAGGTCACTTGAGTAGACGGCTTCTGTTATTGACTCAACTCTTATTACTCTCATTTATTGGGCACGTGTCGCCCCTTTCAGCATTTCATTTACTTGTTGGGATTTTTATATTTTCAGTTATTCCAGTATTGTTTTATGGGATTTATTCAGGATAGTTTATGTTGTTTGGTTTTATTATGTTGACATTCGATTGACGAATGTATGGTTTTATTTTAGTTCTTCGTGGTGTGATTCTATATTGTAGAAATGTTGTTTTGTATAAGTAAATCTTTTCTGTAATTAAAATTTGGAAGTTTGTATGAAAAATGTTTTTGACACTTAGCTTAATTATTTAGGGTGTTAAATTGGAAAATTATTTTTATCGACAGTGATGCTGAGAATGAACCAAATGTTTACCTTGATTTAATTTAATAAAGGAGTGATCGCCCGGTATTTAATTAGGCGGGGTGTCACAGGTGCCCCTCACCCATATAACGGACGCTATGACCTGTAATTATACTTGCCCTACTCCTCAAGATAGGGGATTCATCCACTGCGCGCAACCTCCCCCTATAGCACTAGAGTACATACTAATAATATTAAATCACTGATATTAATGCACACACACTATATATATATACTGTCACACCCCGTACATATATATAAATATAAAATGTCCCGGCTACACCATGTACACAATCCGTAACATAAGCCTAGTTAATTTATTAAGAGTTTATGGTCCAACTCTAATTATTAAATAATTCACACATTAATTAATTAAGTCACCTTTGGTGTCGCCCCCACCATAAAATTGAACTTACTCTCGAAGTCCGAATTACCCTCACCCGAGTCTAACTTCTCGACTCCCGAATTATTTAGCCTTTACCTAAATAAGATTGATCACTCGGTATTCCTCAACCGTTATTCCCGGACTTGTTCACTACATCTATATTTAATTCTTCCGAACACCTTCCCAAAAATTCAACCTTAGTGTGTCACACCTAATTTCTCCAAAACCCAACAATTTTAAATTATGATGTCACACTAAGTCGTCTCCAAATTGTAATTAATTTTATTCACCATTAATTAGATTTAAAACCCATGTATAAATTTCTCACCAAATTAATTCATGGAAAAAGATTAAATTAAATTTTCTTTATATAAAATAAAACTGGGCGAACTGTCAAAATCTGCCGACCTTCGATCGATCGACCCCAGACCTTCGATCGATCGATCGAGCAGGTCTTCGTCTCCTTCGCGAAGACAGATTCAGCCATGGACGATTTTTCCCAAACCCTAGTTTTCTCTACCAGCAACCTTAAGCCCTCTTAACATTAATACATGTTAGAAACCTTATTAGGGACCTCCAGAATGTCCACCAACATCATTAATTCGTCCGTTAACTACAATTTCTGAATTTGGGGAAATATCCATATTTAATTCCTTACCTATTTACATCCCAGATCCCTTCACCAAATTCATTTCTAATTATCCAGATATCATCCTACCAGATATGTATCAATTTATAATATCAGATTTCTACAAGAATTATCCTTCAAATTCGTAGATCAGATTATTATTTTCAAAACCTCATGTTTATGCCATGAACACCCAAAACGAATTTTGATCAAACACATCACATGAATATGAATTGCAAAACAGATTCAATACTATTGCAAGTTATCCACTTGCCTTAGGTTTCGTAGTGTCTGATTCGGAGATGAATTTCCAAGGTTGAAGGCGATCCTTGTTGGCTCTCTAGTGATCCCAAAACTGCCTTTAACTGCTATTAGGGTTCCTTAATACACTTAGCCTTTTCTAAAACTCTATCAACCATTTTATTATTCCTCCCAATTCCTTAATTTACCTAATCCCATTTTTTAACTAATGGGCCAAGCCCAAGTGACCCAAATGCCCCCGTGTGGGTCCGGCTATGTCTAAAAACGCCCCGTGACCCGTTTACTACCCCGGGTACACTTTTCCGACTATCTCGACCCATCCGGACTCAACCGTACACTCGGAATTGGCATCTGAATTAATTTATAAAAATATTTATCCCCTCACCCCTTTAGTTTATACCGACTCCCGGTTGAGATAAGTGCATACCCTATCATTAATACTCGAAATGACTTAAATAAATAATTACTATTCACTTAGTAAATAACTTCCCATAAATATTAACCATTTACTCCTCGATTAATATTTAAATAAAATTTCCCTAATTAATTCAATTAAATTATGACTCACAAGTAATTTTCAATTCCCGAATTAATTAAATATTTAATGCATGAAAAATGCCGGGTGTTACATCTCACAGGACGAGTGGCAGCACTCAACAGATTTGTATCACGAGCAACTGACAGATGTCTCCCATTCTTCAAGACACTCCGAAAGACTTTTGAGTGGAATGATGAATGTGAGAAGGCTTTTCAAGACTTGAAGAAATACTTGGGAGCACCTCCACTGTTGTCCAAGCCAGTGATGGGAGAAAAATTGTACTTGTATCTAGTAGTGTCGGAGAATGCAGTTAGCTCGGCGTTGATCAGAGTGGAGAATGGAGTGCAGAAGCCAATTTATTATACGAGTAAGGCCTTCCGAGTAGCAGAGATCAGATATCCAAGGCTGGAAAAGTTAGCACTGGCGTTGATTGAAGCGAGTACGAGAATGAGGCCATACTTCCAGGCTCATACCATAGTCGTATATACTGATATGCCATTGAGGCAAGCCCTTTATAAACCAGAAAAATCATGGAGATTGATGTACTGGGGAATAGAGCTCGGTGAATATGATATAGTCTATGAACCCAGATCATCGCTAAAAGGGCAGGCTGTAGCAGATTTTATAGCAGAGTTCACCTATCCTGATACCCCCGAGGAGCGAAAGTTGCTCGCCGATTAACCTGTGTATGTTACAGGATCAACAAACACAAGCTCAGACCAACTTCGGTTGGTAAAAGGGCAAGTGGATGTTACAAGATCATCAAATTCGAGCTCAAACCAATTTCGATTGGTAAAAGAGAAAGGAGAGATGATCGACGAAGAGCAAGAAATATCCGGGGAGGATGAAAGGAAGCAACAAATATTTCACCGAGGAGCTCTGACTGATCAAATATTTGAAGACGAGTTACTTATATTGAGGCTATATGTAGATGGCTCATCTTGCACTGAAGGATGTGGCGCGAGGATAGTTTTGAGCACTCCGGATGAGATCGATATGGAATACGCCTTGCGTTTCCAATTCAAATCTTCCAACAATAAGGCTGAGTATGAGGCCATGATTGCAGGACTTAGTTTGGCAAAAATTATGGAGGCGCAGCAGGTTATGGTCTTCAGTGATTCTCAATTGATCGTAAATCAAATGTTGGGAGTATATGCAGTTAGAGGAGAATTAATGATCAGATATCATGCAAAGGCAAAGGAGCTGGTGTCAGAATTTGCCGCTATTCAGCTGGTCAGAATACCAAGAATGGAGAATGCAAGAGCATACGCCCTAGCTCGACTAGCATCAGCTACTCGCACCGAGCTACGACGAACAATAGCAATTGAAGTGTTGGTTGGTCGGAGTATAGATGAAGATCTAGCGATGAACTTTATTACCCTTGATTTAGGACCATCTTGGATGGATCCCATCAGGGCATATATTGAAGAGGGAGAATTACCAATTGACAAGCTCGCAGCCAAGAAATTTAAGTTTAAAGCTGCTCGGTATGTATTAACTAACGGTATTCTGTATAGACGAGGAATTATGGCAGGTTTGCAGAGATGTGTACATCCCTCCGAGGTGAAAGATTTGATTGAAGATATCCATGCAGGGTCCTGTGGAGCACATGTAGCAGGTCGGACGCTTTTACAAAGGGTGATGACGCAGGGATACTACTGGCCGACGATGAGGGCTGATTGTATAGCCTATGCAAAGAAATGTGACAAGTGACAACGTTTTTCCTCCATTCGAAGATCTCCACAAGCATTGTTGACACCTATAACTTCCCCTTGGCCATTTTCCATGTGGGGAATTGATTTGGTTGGGCCACTGCCAACGACCCGAGGAAGGTTCAAATACCTCGTCGTCGCAGTTGATTATTTTACTAAGTGGATAGAAGCTGAGCCACTCATTGATATGACGTACGAGAAGGTGTACCAATTTGTTTGGAAGAACATCATTTGCCGATATGGTCTTCCTCATTCTTTCATCACAGACCATGGAACACAATTTGATAACGAGGAGTTCGCTGCCTATTGTCATCAATCAAATATTTTGAAGATCCACTCAGCACCAGGCCATCCTCAAAGCAATGGACAAACTGAAGTGACAAACAGAACGCTACTGAATGGTTTGAAGAAAATATTGAATGATGCGAAAGCAAACTGGATCAACGAGCTACAATCAGTACTTTGGGCTTACCGAACTACTCCCCGAGTAGCAACAGGAGAATCACCATATATGTTGGCGTTTGAAAGTGAAGCTGTAATACCTGCCGAGTTGGGCCTCCCAACACACAGGGTACTGGATTTCAATTCCCCTGTCAGCGACTTAATCAGAAGATTGGATTTAGACATGCTCGAGGAAGTTAGAGAAGAAGAAGCCATTAGAAATGCTGCTTACCAGCAGCGAACAGCTTTGTTCTACAACAAAAGGGTGAAGAAGTGCGACCTGAAATAAGGAGATTATGTGTTGAAGAAAGTCATTCAAAAGCACAATAAGCTGGCGGAAAACTGGCATGGACCATACCGAGTTACAGAAGTTGTTCGACCAGGAAATTATCGAATAGCAACTTTAGAAGGCGAGGAGTTTAAGAATGCCTGGAATGCAGAGCACCTGCGCAAATATTATCAGTGATGAATAAAATAATGATATTCTGCCGAATTCTTACTTTTTATTGAAAGTTTTTCAGGAATAGTGCTACACACTACTCGGGGCAAAACTCGACAAAGCTCAGGCTACTCAAATTTTTTCTCGAAAATGCCAACTAAGGTTGGTCGAAAAACCTATATTCCTCCGGGAAGTAAAGCTACCAATATTCCTCCGGGAAGTAAAGCTACCAATATTCCTCCGGGAAGTAAATCTACCAATATTCTGGGAAGTAAAGCTACCAATATTCCTCCGGGAAGTAAAGCTACCTATATTCCTCCGAGAAGTAAAGCTACCAATATTCCTCCGGGAAGTAAATCTACCAATATTCCTCCGGTAAGTAAAGCTACTTGTATTCCTCCGGGAAGTAAAATTTGTATTCCTAAGGGAAATAAAACTATATGTTTCTCGTGAAATAAAACTATTCCTAAAAAAAAAAGGCCAACTTATGTAGGTTAGGAAGTAAATATATTCTCGAAAATACCAACTTGAGTTGGTCGAAAGGTAAAATTATTTCAAAAAGACTAACTATGGATGGTCGGGGATAGAAACCCACCAACTGTAGTTGGTCGATAAGGAAAATTTACCGACCTTGGTTGGTCGGAAACATTTAAGAGAAAAATCTACTAACTATGGCTGGTCGGGGATAAAAACCCACTAACTGTAGTTCGTCGGCATGGAGAATTTAACGACTTTGGTTGGTCGAAAATATTTTTAAACAGTTTTTATACTCGAAACTTTATTACTAAGTTGGTCGAGAAACAAAACTTTATTATTAAGTGATCGAGCAACATTTCTTATACTCGTAACTTTTACTAAGTTCATCGAGAAACAAAATATTATTTTCGCCAAATGATTATCACAAGTTCAAACTACACAATATTGTTATCTTTTTCTCAGCTATGCATGCACAAATATAAAGTGTTATAAGACAATAGCGAATAGAAATGAAAGTCTTTCATTAAATACAAAACAAATTACATTGATAATGAAATGAAAGTTACATTGATATGTATACTAACAATTACATCAAAATTCCTAGTATACTGGTTTTTTCCCCTCTGCTTTTGACACAGGTTCCTCGCCAGCAGGCGGATCATTTAAAGCCAGAGGAGAATTTATGACGTTGAGATCCTTTAACATCCTGACATTCATCACTGATGGTCGATCTAGAAGGTGCTCGGGACGAGATACTTCAACAATTGAATGGAGATTGTAGTCACTGAGATATTTGGAAATAAAGCTTCGAGGAATGGCCCGAGCAGGGATCCAACTCATGTCCAGTTTGTATGGTGGCACAGGTAAGTCGAGCAGCCCAGGATCATGGTAGTCCCATAGGTAATGACCCTGTTCGAGCTGCAGCACACCTAAGGCATTCAACAAGCCTTGCTTGTAGCCCTCATTATTGGCATTCTGGATACGATCGTCCAAGTGAAAGAGAGATTCGTTGTATCCAGCCATCCAGAACTCCCTGGACTGTTTGTGGAACTGATATGTTAATCTGTCCAGCTGCTCGTGGAGATTTTTAACGAAGAGCTCTTTGTTCTCCAAGGTAGATTTCTGCTCAGAGAGCTGCTCTTCCAAGTCCCTGATCTTCTTTGACATTTCATCCAATGCTTGGTTCTTCGCCATTAACTGGAAGGCCTGGTTCTCTAGGGCAGACTGAGTCCTTTGTTCCTCGACAGGAATCCGAGCTGCTCTTGCTCATCCCCGAGAAGATGTGGAAGGACCAGACCTCTTCAAGGTTTCCAACTCGTCCCTCAAGTTGGCGTTCTCGACCTCTAAGAACGAGAATCCCTCATCGGTCACTGGGATTAAGGATTTTGAAGAAGAGGCTGCAGACTTCAATTGTGATAGCTCTTTTTGCAAGTTGTTGTTCTCTTGCTCTAGCAACTCGGTAATTTGTCTGCATTCCTCGACCTCGCCCCTCAGAGTTCTCTCCCTCACCTCGTAGCCAGCAAAGCGCTTCTCGTACCCCTTGTCAGCATTGAGTTGCTGGTACTTCTTCTCGTACCCCTCATACAACAGGGCAGTGGATTCTTTGTATTGTAGCTGAAGGTCCTCGAGGGTGCCCTGGAGATCCTCGATCATATTATAATAGGCCACATTATTGGCCACTGCTCGATCAAGGAGTCACTTCAGATATTGATATGCTTCAACTGCCTATTCTGAAGCATCTTGGTCGAGGATGTCGATAACTTGTGCTGCACTCAGGTCTGTGTGACTAGCCTTAAAGTATTCATTACATTGTCGTAGAAGCTTTGTATCATGGGCAGATAGTAATTCCATCCTGGACAGAAACTAGCAGAGAAAGAAAAAGTAACAATCAATAAGAATCAAGACAGAGTATGAAGAAAAGATAACAGTATGCGAAAAAGTCCAAGTTTTATTAGATCATAGTTCAAAGTTACAAGTTCTGGGTTACATTTGATAAAAAGAAAAAGAAAATGTAAAGATAAATCCAAACAACTCTACACCTTTTCCTTATCTCCCAAAACCTTCTCGGGAGGCTGGGACGAGGAAGTAGGTTGCTCGGAAGGAATGGATAGTTGCTCAGGGAGCACTGGCAATTGCTCGAAGGAAGTAACAATTTGCTGAAGTTCCTCGGCAGCAGACTAAATGGCTGAGGGATGATCTCCCATCACCATAGAAGACTCTTCGGAGGCAGCTTCGTCCTCTTCCAAGTCTTCAGGAGTTGGAGGGGGACCAGGGATGTGTTGCTGAAAGAGCTCGGAATTTTCATCCACCTCCATCTCCTGAAGAGCAGCAACCCATCCATCCCTAAAGTATTTGAGACTGCCATAGTCCACTTGCGACACCATGGCAGCCAACCCCTTATTCCACCCCTTGTCCCAGCCAGCACTGAAGGACTTCTTCACAGCCATCTTCCTCTTCAACCTCTCCGAGGAAAGCTTCTCGGACAGCAGATCATCAACAGCTTTCAGTTTTTTCTCAGCCTCCTCCTTCTGCCGATTTACCTCCCGAAGTTGAGATAACTCCTCTTCAGCAATTCTGAGCTTATCCTCAAGCTCCCCAGTAGTTTTGAGCTTCTCTTCGAGCTCCTTATTTGCCTTCTCCAGGGCATTCATTTTTTTCTCCAACTCTTTGGAGACTTCAACAGCTCGAGCTTTCTCCTGCTCGGTGGAGGCAAGCTTCTTCTCCCAAACAGCTTTGTCAGTAGCATATGTCTGGCGAGAATCGTCCAAAGACTTGATAGCTTCTTCTAGAGCTCCCTCCACACTGGACGAGGAGCATGAAGCTTTAATTGCTTCATCCTTCTTCAGAATTATATTAAAGTAGCTCGTCAACTGTGAAAGTAAAAAGAAAGAAAGTCAGAAGCAGAAATAACAAAGAAATATGAAAAGTTCAAAGTAAGAAGACTTACATAAGCAAGATGAGGAGCAGCTAACGAAGTGACCATGTCCCGAGTAAGGTTTTCTTCAGTACCTTGGACCCCGGGAATGATCCAGGACTTTACTGAGCTCATGGCAGAGATCGGGGGAACAAAAGTTGGAACCCCAGTTCCAGTAGCTGGGGGCTGAGTGATGGTGTCAGCCAAATTGACCGAGGAGCTCTTCTTCAACCTCCTCGGGGGAACGGGAACAGGAACAGATTAAACCAAGAAAGAACCCTTGGTCGGTGATATTACAATCACCTCTCCAGGAGCAGTAGACCTGCTCGGAGCCACTACGGGCTTCTCGGCAACCTTCACAACAGCAGTCGATGAAGGTGCATCATTCTTCTTTGTCCCCTCCCCTGGGACATCAACTTTACTTCTTTTTGCCTCACCAGAACCAGAGGCAGGTTTCTCGAACAGAGTGGGAGGTCTTCTTCTCTTCATCCTTTCGCTTAAAGGGACATGAGATTCATGCGAGGAGCTGGTGGAAGCTGGTACTGGCTCTGCGTCACTTATTACTGGACGAGCAGTAAAAGAGGTTGTGTAGCTCTTATACTACAGCAAATATGAGGCTGATCTAATGTGCTCGTCGGCAACACTCTGATGAAGACTCCAGATAAGTTTCAAGTGTCTTATGTTAACTTCTGCTTCCTTTGGACACTTTCTTTTACTGTCAACTGCAAATAAATAGACATTGAAATATCGGTGGCACATTTTATCAAACACAAAAGAAGCCTGATTTCAAAATAAATAAAATGAAATAAAAATAACCTATCCCATTGCCATAAGGAGGGCATCTAGGACCCTGATAAACTTCATCTCCGGATAAAGGAGCATGGTGCCAATTTTTTATGACAACCCCATGCTCAAAATAATCCCTATTGGCATCAGGACGATTGACTACTAAGGCTCTATTTAAAAATCTAGTTTTTAAATAAAAAATGTTATCATTAACTACCCATCTATAGCAAAACATAATCTCAGGAATTCCTATGCGAGGTCCATGGATTTGATTTAATCTATGCACCCCATTAACTATTCTCCATGTGTTGGGGACTATTCTTGCAGGAACAACGTCAAAGTACTGACAGAATTCCAGACACAAGGGATTTGGTGGAAAAGAAAATCCACACTCAGCAATAAAGAGACTGGGGAACCAATGTCCCTCAGCCAAGCGAAAATAATCAGAAGGCTCAGAAAGCTCTTCCAGAACAACCCAGGAGGGAATAGAAAAATCAGAACGAAACTTATCAAGAGATTCAACAGGGTAAACCATGATGAATAAAAGAAATAAAGAAGAAGGAAGAAAATCTTACAGAAAAAAAGCGGATCTGATGACAACGGACGATGGAAGAGATGAATACGCAGGAGAGAAAGAGACGATGGAAAACTCGAAAATATAAATTTGAAAAGGTAGAAGACGATGGGAGTGTCTGTGAAGTTTAAATACCTTGTCTTGGTAAATGGTAAAGTAATGATTACAAAAAGAAACAATTACGCTACCGGCGGCTAGGGAAACAAAAAGGGCACGGCAATCGAAGCGAGAAGAAACGATTACGCTACCGGCGGCTAAAAGGACAAAATGTACGCAGAGATCGAGGCGGTTGTGAAAATTCAAAAAGCCTGATTCTACGAATTTGGAAAGAGAAATAAATACAAGGGAAACACTCCTAAAAATCAGGAGGACTATTTAAAGCTATCATATTCCGAGAAAGAATGTTCCATACTCCTCAAAATTCGAACTATGAAACATTGGGGGCTTCTGTTGATACCAAATTTAGTCTGCTGACATGGATCAATAAAGTAAAGACACGTGGCAGTCTACGTGGCAATAACAAACACTTCCGAGGAACTCACACGCTCCGAGGAACCATACTACAACAAGGAACACTGTTTCCCTAAGGAACTCATACGCTCCGAGGAACGAGAACTCTCCGAGGAACTCTTAAGCACCAAGAAGCTTAGGCGGTCCAAGCTTCTCAGGCGGTCCGAGCTGCACCTCGAACAAAGCATTAATAGCGGGATAACCAACAGTTTGACCGTTCATTAAATGCTTATCATTCAGACGCATATGCTTAATGAGCATTGAATGTATCACCCTTTCAGATGTATATCAATTAATGTATTACCCTTTCACATTACAGCCTCAGGGCTATAAATACATTGTACAATCCTCATTGTAAAGGACCGGAATTTCTGGAGATAACTTGTAATCGAGAATTCCAATACAATCAGCAATGCCATAACAGTGGACGTAGGGCATTCTTATAAGGCTGAACCACTTTAAAAATTCTTTGTCTCATTTATTTATCTGTGATTGAATAATTAGAGTGATCTAATTTTTTACATCAACAATAGCAGAATGAATGATTCAATGTGATGATTGTAGTTTCTAACGTTGAAAAGTTTAAAAATAGAATAAAGAGGTAACTTTCCCACAATGCTTCCATGCATTAAGCAACCAAAAATATCAGTATGAAGCATCCTAGAATATCAATATTAAGCATCAAGAGTCTAAATATCAAATTAGTATTAAGCAACTAAGAATATCAGTATTAAGCATATCAGTACCAAGAATATTAGTATTATGTATCGGTTTACAAAGTACATCTCGGTACTACGTATCTCAGTACTAAGCAACCAAGAATCTCATGAGGCATAAGTACATGCTAGGTGTATTAAGAAACCAATAATCCTAAGTATATGCATGCTCCCCACTCTATTTGCAATTGAAACAAAAAAAAAACAAATTGGAACACATAAAACAAATTTATGATAGGTATAAAGATTCCCACACCTCGCTCCAATACTTTTTCCAATATCACAATATTAAACCATCCAACAAAACCAAACACAAAGAAACAAACTTACAACCCCAAAAACAAAAACAAAAAGATACCTATCGCACGCTCCTCAAACACAAACACAAACACAAACACAAACACAAACACAAACACAAAACATTAAAGGAAGATCACATTTCAAGGACCAAATAAAGGAAACTCGCCCCTACAAATCCAATCACCATAATATAGGATTAAGGCATGTACCTTATGAATGATTATACTACAACCTTTTTTATTTGTCACATCATGATGGTTGTAGCTCATGCCTAGAGCCAATCATAATCAATAAGACAAATTAAAATTCCAGCAGGTTAAGAAGTAAATGAGAGTATACAAACTACAAATTCTAAACCACATAATTGCCTGCAAGAAAATCAAGATGATATATATCATTCATAATATATAACATAATAACTAAGAATTAGGGTCGACTAAAATTACAAAGCGTTCACAAAACTAACTTAAAATAAATTTTAGTACCTTTCAATCCGTATGAATGTGGATTCCTCGACCATTTTCTCAAAGATTTGCAACATGAATAGTCGACATGAATGCTATAAATTAAAAAGAAACATGAATGTAGAAAAGCTCTTTTATGTCACTTATGAATTTGTTATGTCAGGCCTAACTGGAGTTATTTGTTCACAATACACATAATGATACAAAAGTAATTCAAAGAAAATCAAGATGATATACCTTTTTTATTTGTCACATCATGATGGTTGTAGCTCATGCCTAGAGCCAATCATAACCAAGAAGACAAATTAAAATTCCATCAGGTCAATAAGTAAATGAGAGTATAAAAACTAAAAATTCTAAACCACATAATTTCCTGAAAGAAAATCAAGATGATATATATCATTCCTAATATAGAACAAAATAACTAAGAATTAGGGTCGAATAAAATTACAAAGCGTTCACAAAACTAACTTAAAATCAATTTTAGTACCTTTCAATCCGTATGAATGTGAATCGCTTGATCATTTTCTTAAAGATCTGCAACATGAAGAGTCGACATGAATGCTATAAATTAAAAAGAAACATGAATGTAGAAAATTTATTTTATATCACTTATGAATGTGTTATGTTAGGCTTAACTGGAGTTATTTGTTTACAATACACATAATGATACAAAAATAATTCGTAGTACTCACATAATAACGACTACTGAAATCACAATGATACAAAAATAATTCAAATTATTTTTATCCAAAATATAAAAAAATAAATTCAGGTTAGACTACATAGAGTAACACATCATCAAATATGCAAACCCTAGATAAAAAAACAAAAAAACGCAAATCAAAGAGCCAAACTAAAGATTAGGGTTTATAAAAATTTAATTTGAACAAAAAAAAATCACAAAATCTCAATCCAAGAGAGAGAGAGAGAGAGAGAGAGAGAGAGAGAGAGAAGGTTTACCTAATGTGGATCTGTAAGAAAAATGAATATTCATCTATAATGTGTAATGTAATCCCAAATCAAACCCACAATTCAAATGTGTGTAATGTAAGCTCAAATCGAAACCCAATTGAAACCCAAACCCCTTAAAATCCTAAACGCGCAAATACGCTGTTAAAAACGAAAATATGAAAACACCCAAATACCGAAATGAAACCCCAAATACGAAAGTAAGAGAAAGGTAGATTACCTCTATGGATGCGCTGAAGAGGAGGAAGGGGAGACGTGGAGAGGAGGAGGGGCGGCGGCTGATGGGAGGAGGCTGATTTGTGAGAGGGACAAAATGTGGAAAGGGTAGGGTTTTGGGGGTAACATAGGATGGCCGAGAGGGATAGAATGAGGGAGTCGAGGTAGGGTTGGATTGAAGGGTTCATTTATCTCATTTGCCATGTCAAAATAGGTAAATGGTGACATGGCACAATCTAAGACCCTTAGATCGCTTCAAAAATATCGATCTCAACCGCTGATATTTTGGAACAGTAAAACACCCTCCTCTCTCTCTCTCTCTCTCTCTCTCACACACACACACACACACACACACACACACACACACACACATATATATATATATATATATATATATATATAACAATGGATTGGGCTAAACCGGGTATTGATGTGAAAAACTAGATTTGATCTAATTAATTAATCACAGATAAATATGAGTAAATAAATAAGACAAAGGATTTTTAAAGTGGTTCAGCCTTAGGAAAATGGCCTACGTCCACTGCTTTGTATTGCTGGGTATTTTCCTTCGTCTTTTGTATGTTTGCTTATGGAAGCTTGCCCCGCTAATGGGGGTGTTACAAAATATTTATAGCCCTTAGGGCTCTCAGTATGAATAGACGATATATGCCGTCATTTAATACACATATACATCTGTACATGATAAGAATGTTCATTGAATCTGTCTTTGTCGCTTGATCTTCCTGACTAAATGCTCGGTACGCTAAGTAGCTCGGCACACTGAGTAGATCGGTGCGACGAGTGGCTCGGCGTGTAGAGTAGCTCGGTACTATGAGTTGCTCGGTAAGTGTATTTTATGCCACGCAAGATGACACGTATTTTCATATAATTGGTCCACATCAGCTAACTAATTTTTGTATCAACTGAATCCCCCAATGTTTCACAGTTGAGGTTGGATATGAGAGTTTGGAACATTATGCCCAGAAGTTGCTAGGGCATGTTTACCCAGTCTTGTTAGATTACAGATCTCCAACACTTGTGACATTTGATGATTTTGAGCGTGAAATGGCAAACTCGTAAATATTTTGAATCTTCAACAAACGTTTGGTGATTAAGCGCATGAAATGTGTGTACGTGTAAGGATACAGTCGTTGTTTTCATTTCACCGCGATAATACAAACAAACCTAAATTACGACTACACTTGCGAGGGAAACACAATGGTAAGTCGGGTATCGAAAATCCACAGAGACGAGTTGCTAGAACTTAATTGATTTAGTACTCCTAAATAAAAGTGTAAAAAGGTGAATTACAAACTAAAAAGGAAAAAGATGCATAAAAGGGAAATATTAATCTAGGCAAGGTAAAATAAATCTAGACTAAGAAAGAGAGTAAAAACTTTAGGTTGCATCGAATATCCCTCACCTGAGTTAATTAGTATAAAATGGTCACATGGGTCGACGAGTAATTACAAATGCGTCTCGTTTCGACAGTTAATTAAATCAAGGGTTGTCACGCCCCTAAATTCGCATAAAAGCCTAATATGATTTTGGCATCAACAAATACCACGGAAATTACGCACGAAAGGTCGTAAGCACGGGACATACACGATATGCCTCGTCAAATCTCTTAGGCGCAATAAATAGGACAACGCACCAGAAACAGACCCGTAAACACCATCACTAAAGCAAAGCAACACGTCAACCCGAGTGAGTTCCATTTAAACACAACCTATACTAAATTAGTTAAAAAGCATATTAAAAATGCTGTAAATAAACGCAGTAAATAAACGCCATAAAACTACACTAGAAAGCAACTAAATCAAATCATGTAAATCTAATTAAGAAAGCATGTAAATTACGCTAAAAAGCAAGAATAAGGGAAATACAACTTATATTAATGGAGATGGAAGATGATAGCACAAATTACAAGCCCAAATGGGTGTCAATTCAAGATGAAATGAAGAAATGAGCTCTCAAACCTCCAAAACCCTAACCTAAACTACCTAAAATCGATTATATAACTTAACATCTGATATTTACAACAAAATTGATTCATATAGTAAGTGGGAAATGAAATAAAAAAGAAAAGAGAAAAGAAAAGCCAAAATATCAGTTGGAAATAAGGGATCGATAGATTGATCCACTGTGATCGATCGATCGATGGAAAAAATATCAGCCCACTTTCTCAGCTCAATGCAAAAATGTGAAGGATCGATCGATCGATCGATCAAGGAGGTCTGCATCACAATTCCTCCTGTTTTGGCATGTTTGCATTTCTACTCCACTAAAATTGCCTAACTTCTTCGTTCTGGATCGGAATCGCGCACCGTTCACGGCCACGCGAAGCTTGCGAGGAGGGCTACAACTTCCATGAGATGTTGGGACAGGTGTCCAAGTTGTGAAAAGACTAAAATACCCTTGAACATGTGATCGTGTATGAAAATTGAGTGGAATGTGTCCAAACTTCACACTTAGCATCGAAATACCTATAAAAGCTCAATTAACCCATGCAAAACATGTTAACATAGAAATCCGAGGTTGTCTGGTTAACGAGCATAAATATAGGGAATAAGATACCCGAGGGAGCTAAAATGCATCGGTTCGGAGGATGAAATACGCAATATTTGCGTATTATCACACACCCTAACTTACATATTGCTAGTCTCTATCAATGAAATAGGATGCAACAAGAACTACAAGCAAACCAAAAGCAGGAGATAGTACAAAAGTATGGTATAAAAGCATAAGGCCACTTTCGTGGGCGATTTGATTGCATTTAGCGTATGCAATAAGCCATTAAGCCCTTAGGTCACCCTAGTGGACGAGTGTCGTCTCGTGAGGGTTTTCAGGGATGATACCCACAAACATCAAATGGTTTCCTCAAAATAACCCGACCCAACATGCGACAAGCCCAACAATAGCGAAAAAGATTTCATATGCATTATTAGCACATTGAACGAATTCAAACAAAAGTCTGAATCATCAACATTATAGAATGCACCTCATAGAATTGAAGCCTTAAAATATGGGAGGGGAGAGAGCACATGCAAAGTGTGATTTGGCGAAAAACTTATATGAACCGGATACTAAATTAATGCAAGCATATATTCAATCCTCACGGGCATTATAATCATCAAGTGAATTCACTCGAAACTGAGAGCTAACACATGGAACATGCGGGCATAAAGAGTAATTATAAATGGAAACTAGGCCGCACACATGTCATAAATGAAGAACGCTATATATAAAATGAAAAACTGTAATCTCAATGAAAGATACCACACATTAAAAGAGGCGAAATGTATTTTCACAGATTATCAAAATTATTATGACTTTTGAATTACATCAACCTAAGATCACATATGACTTTATTGGGTTGTAATGTAGGTTAGGCTATGGTAAGAAATGAAGGAATGTATGTACGGATTCAAAGTGTTCGGAATGAAAACTCGGGATAATGGAAAAATGCGGGCAATATCAAAATTGGAAAATAAGTTCCAAACAAGCATTAGATATATCATCGGGGAGAGTAATCAAAGATTATTGAACTATATACACAATATTTACAACTTTCTCTTTCTTTTCTTTTCTTCTTTTTCCCATGTTTTCTTTTGTTTTCTTTTTCTTTTTCTTTTTTATTTCTCTTTTTCATCTCTTTTTTCTTCATCTTTTTTCTTTACTTTTCTCACTCTCATATGCCTAAATTGCAACCGCAACACAACCACATCATTCAATCCCAAGTAACATTCCAAACAAAGGTATGAAAAGTGTATATATGGTTTAAAACTCCAATTCGGAGTTGGTTATGGGATTGGGTTATGAAACGAAAGGCTAATATTTAGGCTCAAAGGGGTTAACGAGGGAAAGCATACAAGGGTGAGGTCAAGGTCAATATGGGTGATATAATAAAGAATGCCTATGATCATTTCAAAAATTTTACGCAATTCTCAAGTCAAAACAATATATGAAAGTCATGATCAAGTAACACATATCAAGATATAAACTCAATTAATGAACGATCAAATGAAAGAATAGAGAGATTACTGACGAATTCAACGTTTTCAATGGGAAAAGAATAGTGTATAACATTCACAAACGACGAAAGGTACAAAGCTTACTCGGTGTAAGTATATACAATGAAACAAAGGATTACTGAGTTATAAAAATCTTAAACCAAATCAATAGAAAAATAAAAGTGCATGTGCTCATGAGATTAAAGTTTAATTCATGAAGTTATTCATGATATCAATAATGGAGGACTAAAGTCTAATAACTTCTAAAATCGAGAACATGCATCGTTGGATTGCCTATTGGATCGGGCAATTATTGAAATTTATCATCGAAAATAAAGGCAAAACGCCCAAAAAGGAGAAAAAAGAAAGAAAATATTTTTAATTTTTTTTAATTTTCTAAGAAAAGCATACTAAGTAACTAACATGTGAGCAAAAACATGGACTAAATAAAGAAATGGATAGAATATCCCACACCCCCAACTTAAAACCTGACATTGTCCTCAATGTTAATTAAGAACCAAGTTAAAGAGAGGAAAAGAGCGATATTACCCAAAACTGGAGCGATCCCCATAAGAACAAGTCCAAAGCATCTAAAAAACAAGTTAGTACCGAGCATAGCAAAAACAAATAACAAAAAGTTAACTAATTACACTAGACTAAATTAAAAAGGAAGAAAGAAAAAAAGAAAGAATAAAAAGCTAACTATATGCAACTTACTATTTAGGCTTCACATTAACTATAAACTAGAAGTCTAAATCGTTGAGGGTCCACCGCAAAAATGATTTGACTTTGGAGGATAATCGGTGTACCCTCACACTCAAGCACGCCTTCTGAAAAATATGGATTCCGTTTGAACAATGGAAGGCATGTGTAAGGCGGAAGAAATGAACCATCGTCAATTAAAAGTTTTGGAGGGACGATGGGGGATTTGGATTGAACGGGTGACAAAAACATGCGGGGACCGAGAAAAGCCGAATATCCTCCCAATGATTTTGAAATTGGAATGGGAGGTGGCACACACAAAGGCAAAGATGGGATTGTGGAAGGCGATTCGAGCAAGTACTCCTCATCGGCGAAAAGGTTTAAAACATTAAAGTTTGAAACCGAATCATCGGGTACTTGAGATGGTGTGATAACAGAGAATGAAAATGGGGATGAAAGAAATTCAAACTCATGAGATGAATCATCATCGCATGAAGATTGAGTTTCAAAGGAAATAAGATCATTTTCAATGAAATGTTCTTATTTGGGGGCCAAAGAAGAAATCATTTCATTGCAAATAGATATTATGTCTTTTTCGTCCTCACTTTCAATAGCTATTATGCAATGGGCAAAGTCGAGAATGGTTTGTTCCAAAGTAGGCACAAAGTCCTCATTTGGTTGATAACATTCCTCGACTTCAAAAGTCTTGGAAGAAAAATCGTCGTCGGATTCAAATAATAAATCCAATTCATGTTCCCAACAACGATTTTCTTCCCGATAACGAGTTTCAATTTTCTCATTTTCAAGCATACGCAAGCCCTCACCAAAAGTAATAGGCCGAGGTGTGGATCCTTAAAAATGGGAACTTTGAAAATTACCATCGGACTTAAACGAAAACTCATTATTATAGGAGTTTTGAAAACTATTGCAATTCGTTTCAAAATTCCTATTATAAGGAGGTAAATGCCCAAATTCATTGTCATCATCATCAAAATTCCAATAACTTAAGTTTTGACTTTCGTTATACTCGCCTAAAGTCATATTTGAATTTGAAATTCTTTGGGATTCTAAGTATTGACCAAAAGTCATTGGAGTACGAGAATTTTGAGAATTATAACAATGATTACCAAAAGAATTGGAATAAGACATGCTTACCCCAAAAATGGCTCGAAATGGCGAATTCCACAAAGATATGCGCGCGCGACAAATTCAAGCGTTTCTAAGTGCTCAAATGTGGAAGTCCTGCAAAAATATTAGAAAATAATACAAATAGAAAGAAAATACTACGAAATACTAAATCAAATAAAGTCTAAAACAAACTCATCCCCGGCAACGACGCCATTTTGATTAAGCGCGTGAAATGTGTGCACGTGTAAGGACACAGTCGTTGTTTTCGTTTCACTGTGATAATACAAATAAACCTAAATTACGACTACACTTACGAGGGAAGCACAGCGGTAAGTCAGGTATCGAAAATCCACAGAGACGAGTTGCTAGAATTTAATTGATTTAGTACTCCTAAATAAAAGTGTAAAAAGGTGAATTACAAACTAAAAAGGAAAAAGATGCATAAAAGGAAAATATTAATCCAGGAAAGGTAAAATAAATCTAGACTAAGAAAGAGAGTAAAAACTATAGGTTGTGTCGAATATCCCTCACCTGAGTTAATTAGTATAAAATGGTCACATGGGTCGACGAGTTATTACAAATGCATCTCGTTTCGACAGTTAATTAAATCAAGGGTTGTCACGCCCCTAAATTCGCATAAAAGCCTAATATGATTTTGGCGTCAACAAATACCCTTGAAATTACGCACGAAAGGTCGTAGGCACGGGACATACATGGTATGCCTCGTCAAATCTTCTAGGCACAATAACTAGGACAACGCACCCGAAATAGACCCGTAAACACCATCACCAAAGAAAAGCAACACATCAACCCGAGTGAGTTCCATTCAAACACAACCTAAACTAAATTAGCTAGAAAGCATATTAAAAACGCGGTAAAGAAATGCGATAAATAAATGCAATGAAACTACACTAGAAAGCAACTAAATCAAAGCATGTAAATCTAATTAAGAAAGCATGTAAATTACACTACAAAGCAATAATAATGGAAAAACAACTTATATTAATGGAGATGGAAGATGATAGCACAAATTACAAGCCCAAATGGGTGTCAATCCAAGAAGAAATGAAGAAATGAGCTCTCAAACCTCCAAAACCCTAACCTAAACTACCTAAAATCGATTATATAACTTAATATCCGATATTTACAACAAAAGTGCTTTATATAGTAAGTGGGAAATGAAATAGAAAAGAAAAGATAAAAGAAAAGAAAAGCCAAAATATCAGCTGGAAACAGGGGATCGATCGATCGATCCACTGTGATCGACGGCAAAAATATCAGCCCACTTTCTCAGCCCGAGGCAAAAATATGAAGGATCGATCGATCGATCCTTTTGATCAATCGATTGATCAAGCATGTCTTCATCACAATTCCTCCTGTTTTGGCATGTTTGCATTTCTCCTCCGCTAAAATCGCCATAACTTCTTCGTTCCGGATCGGAATCGCGCACCGTTCGTGGCCACGCAAAGCTTGCGAGGAGGGTGACACCTTTCGTGTAGATGTTGGGCCATGTGCCTAAGCTATAAAAAGACTAAAATGTCCTTGAACGTGCGATCGTGTATGAAAATCAGGTGGAATGCGTTCGAACTTCAAACTTTGCATCTAAATACCTATAAAAGCTCAATTAACCCCTGTAAAACATGTTAACATAGAAATCCAAGGTTGTCTGGTTAACGAGCATAAATATAGGGAATAAGATACTCGAGGGGGCTAAAATGCGTCAGTTCGGAGGATGAATTACGTAATATTTGCGTATTATCACTTGGGTTTTTGCGTCTTTTTCATCATTTAGCTACTAGAAATGTAATCGTCGCCCCTAGTGATCATTACTTTTATCATTTCCCGTGGTAATGTATTTAATGGCGATAGAATCAAGTCGTCTTCTACTTTTTGCCTTTTAGATTTCCGAACTCTTTGTCTTCTCACTTTTTCTTCTTACGATCGTTCCTTCTGTCATCTGCCTTAGCTGAATCATTGAGTTTCTGTAAGAATGTCTTCTTCTTTCTTCTTTCTTTGCTTTAGCCACCATGGTTTACCTTATCAAATCATTGGATAAGTTTAGGGATGATTTTGCGATTCCTTCTTGGGTTATTCTGGAAGAACCTGCTTGCCCTTCTGATTTATTTTCTCTAGTTGAGGGACATTGGTTTCCTTCCATTTTTGTAGCTGAATGTGATTTTTCTTTTCCGCCTAACCCCTTGTGTTTGGAATTTTGCCAATATTTTGATATTGTTCCTGCAATAGTAGTTCCAAATACATGGAGGGTAGTTAATGGCGTACATAGGTTGAATAAAATTCATGGAACTCATTTAGGGATTCCTGAAATTATGTATTGTTATAAATGGGTTACTGGCGATACAACCTTATATTTAAAAATTAGGTATTCTAATAGAGCTTTAGTGGTCAATCTCCTTGATGCCAATAGGGATTATTTTGAACATGGGGTTGTGATGAAAAACAGACAACACCCCTCGTTAAAAGGGAAAGATGTGTTCCAAGGTCCTAGATGTCCACTTTATGGCAATGGGATAAGTTGTTTTTAGTTTTTCAATTTATCTCTATTTTTGTTTGATGAAATGCGTCGCTAACACTTATTTTTTTTTTTTGTTGTTGACAGTAAAAGGAAATCCCCAAAAGAGAGTGACGTTAATATAAAAGATTTGAAATTTATTTGGGGATTGCATCAAGCAATATCTGGGGAACACGTGAGGTCCACTTCCTATATGCAGTAATACAAGAACACTACTTCTTTTATTGCTCGTCCTCTTATTCCTCCTTTAGTGATTGGCCTCGAGCAAGCTCTAGCATTTTCTTCATTTGTTAAAGAATATTCTTCTGATTTGGGTACTTCTATTGCTGACCTGATGACAAAGAAGAGGAAAGTTCCTGATCTCTTTTCCAAGTCTACTCCTGGTACTGAAGGGGAGAAGAAAAGCAAAGACGACATTCTGGCTGAAGGAACTAAGAAAAAGGACGTTATTCTTCCTACCAAAGATATTAGCAAAAAGCCCCCTATTGCCCCTAAAGAGGTAGCACCTTTGATTGAAAGGGTTGTCCTCATTCAAGAAGACACATCACCTTTGATTGAAGTTGCTCCTTTAAGGAGATTGAGAAGGGGTCTTACTGAAAAGCCTATGGATGCTGCTGCCTAATCCTCTAGGGTTGAGCTTCCTTCATTAAAGGCTAGTTCTCCAACCATCATTACTCCTGGCTTGGCCAAGAAATTGTTCAGGTCGGGGACTCTTCCTGATTATCGAGCTGCTGAAACTTTTACTCCTCGGGATAAAGTTACCAATTTGGCAGCCCAACACCTTGCATCAACAAGTGTCATTATATTTTTTCATCTGATTCTTCACTGCCATGTTCATGCTCTGATTTGTACCCTTTTTCTTCTTGCAGTTTTTGGTTTACTTTGATAATATCGTGGAGAAGGATGAAGCGATCAAAGCCTCAACCTCATCCAGTGGAGTGAAGGAAGCCCTTGCTTGGTTATCAAAGTCTTTGATAGAGTCCCGGTAGAAGTACAAGGAGGATAAGGCTGCCTGGGAAAATAAAATCCAATCTGCTAAGACAACTCGATAAAAAGCTATTGAAGCGGCCAAAGATGCTGACACAGATCGGTAAAAGGCTATAATAGCTCGATAAAAAGCTGATATAACTCTGCAATAAGCTATAAGTGATTCTAAAGAGGTGGAGGAAAATTTAAAAGTTGCCATTTCTATCAAGTTGAAGGATGATGGAAAGCTTGAAGAGGCTGAACGACGTAAGAAAGACCTCTAGGAGAAGGTGAAGTCTGTTGAGGAGCTTTTAAGGGAAAAACTTTCCTCGGAGAGGGTGAAGAGCAAGGCTGCTGTGAAGAAGTCCTTTAGCTTTAGCTAGGACAAAGGATGGAATAAAGCTTTAGATGTTGTCTCTTCTCAGATGGATTATGCGAGTTTGAAGTACTTCAGAGATGGATGGGTTGCATCTTTTAAGGAGTTGAATGTTGCTGATGATTCTAAACTATTTCAGAAACACACTTATGGCCCTCCTCCTACTATTGAAGAAGAAGAGGAAGATGAAGCTCGATCTGATGAATCTTCTATATTAATAGTAAAATAAATGCCTGCTGCTACCATCCCTTAATCCTCCTAGCAAGTTCAGCAGACAACCTCTTCGAGCAATGCTAATTGCCTTTCGAGCAACTAATTCCTTCTTCTAAATCGGTTGATGATGTTCTAAGTAATAAGGAAAAGGTGTAAAGTTATTTGGTTCTTTACTTGTCTTATTTTTCTATTTTTCCTCTTCATTTTGTACCTGTTGGCTGTACACTCTTTGCTTTTGACCAATAAAATGGACTTTGTCATTTACTTTGAGCTTTCTCCCTTACCTGTTCAATATAAGCGTACAGTTGTTGATTTGATTTTACTTTTCTATGCTAGTTTATTGCCAGGATGGAACTCTTGTCAGCTCATGATACAGAGTTGATGAAGAAATATAATGATTACTTCAAAGCTAGTCGTACAGATTTCACTAAGGCACAAATAGTTAATATCCTGGGGTCTGATGCTTCTGAGCGAGCAATTAATGCATATCAATATTTAAAATTCTTGCTTGATCAGGCTGTGGCCAATAATGTAGCTTATTATGAAATGATTTAAGATCTTCAAGGAATGATCGAAGAACTTCCATTGTAGCAAAAAAAAGCCACCGCTCTTTTACATGAGGGTTACGAGAAAAAGTATCAACAATGGAGTGTTGATCGGGGTTATGACAAGTTCATTTCAGCCCATAATAAGAGAGAGAGTGTCCTAAAACTTGAGATTAAAGATCATAGAAACATCACTAAGTTGCTGGAAGAAGAGAACAATGCTTTGAGAGAAGAATTGAGATAACTAAAATATTCCTCTTCCTCTGGAGCTCTAGTCCCAATCAGTGATGAGGGATTTTCATTTTTAGAAATTGAAAATGCGGTATTGAGAGAAGAATTGGAGGCTTTGAAAAGAGCCAAACCTACATCTTCCTCTCGTGGCAGAGCAAGAGCTAGTGGGAGCAGTATTGAAGAGGTGAGGACTCAACAAGCCTTAGCAAATCAAGCTGTTCAACTAAAGGCAAAAAATCAAGCCTTAGTTGAAATGTCCTACAAAATTCAAAGTCTTATAGAGCAGCTTTTCAATCAAAGTTCTGAGTTGGAGAGTAAAGAGAACTTGGTAAAAAATCTTCATCAGTATGTGAAGAGATTAACTTATTAATTCCATAAATAGCCCAGAGAGTTTTGGATGGGGGGATACAATAAAGCTTTATGCCATCTTGATGCTCGGTTGAAATAATCAAATAATGAGGGATACAAACAAGGATGGTTGAACGCCTTGACTGTGATGAAACTTGAGAAAGGAAATTACTTATGGGATTGGTATGAGCCTGGATTACTTTATCTGCCTGTGCCTCCCTTTAAGCTAGATGTCAACTGAATTCCAGCCCATTCCATTCCTCAGTGTTTGATCTCCAAGTATCTTGGTGACTACCATCTTCATGAAGATTTTGAGATATCTCGACCTCAACATCTGCTTGACCGACCAAGTTTGAGCAATACCAAGATGCTGCAAAATTTGAATTTTATTAACTCTTCCTTTGCTCTAGATGATCCTCCTGCTGGAATGGATCCTGTACCTAAATCTGAAGGGAAAAAAACCAATAGAATAGGACATTTGTATTTCGTTATTGATAATGTAATAGGGAAAAATTTATTTGTTTTGTAATTTTCTTTCCCTCGAAATGAATTGTAAGATGTTTTTCTTATCATGTTATATTTTGATGAATGTATGTATCTATAAAGGGATAATTTTCCTTTATTGATTTAATTTGATTCCCTAGACAATGGAGTTTTGCCCCATTTATTTTCCTAGTTGTAGTGACTTATCACCCATGAGTGCCTAAGCAATCGAGTAATTTTCATCCCATATTCCTGCTTAGTTGTAGCAATATTATCTAGATTACCTTGGTTCCTAAGCAGTGGATATTTTATCCATCTTCTTGCTTAGTTTTAGATGCCCCTTGAGGTCACCCATAATCAAACAGTCATTTCCTTGTATGATTGTTGTGTCAACGTTATATACCGACCAATCGTGGTTGGTGGTTTTTAATTCGGACCAACCATAGTTGATGGTTTTTGTGTAGTGTGTAGCACTAGTACTCCGAAAATAATTTGAACCAAAAAAGAATATGGGGAAATTATCATTTTTATTCATATTGAAAGAATGGAATACATGTGAATCTACATTAGTGATAATATTTGCGCAGGTGCTCTGCATTCCATGCATTTTTGAATTCTTCCCCCTCTAAAGTTTCTATTATGTAGGTTCCAGGGCGAACAAATGCTGTGACATGATAGGGACCATGCCAGTTGGCTTCCATCTTATTATGCCTCTGAATGACTTTCTTACGCACATAATCTCCTACCTGGAGATCACACTTCTTGACACGTTTATTATAGAAAATGGCAGTCTGTTGCTGATAAGCAGCATTTCGGATTGCTACATCTTCCTGGACTTCCTCAAGCATGTCCAAATCTAAGCGTCTCATAAAATCTCTTATTAGAGTGTTAAAATTAAGCACCCTGTGAGTAGGTAGGCCCAATTAAGCGAGTATGATTACTTCACTTCCAAAGTCTAACATATAAGGAGATTCCCCAGTTGCTGTTTGGGTCGTTGTTCATTAAGCCCACAACACAAAATGCAGCTCGTTAATCCAATTTCTTTTCGCATCATCTAACCATTTCTTCAACCCGTTCAACAAAGTCCTGTTTGTTACCTCTGTTTTCCCGTTACTTTGGGGATAACCTGGAGCAAAATGGACCTTTTGTATGTTAGAATGTAAACAGTATGCTGTGAATTCCTCATTATCAAATTGGGTGCCATAATCAGTGATAAAAGCATGTGGCAGACCATATCTGCAGATAATATTCTTTCAGATGAATTGATAAACCCTTTCATATGCCATATCGATGAGAGGCTCAACGTCTACCCATTTTGTGAAATAATCAATAACAACCACCAAATATTTGAATCGTCCTCTTGTAGTCGACAGAGGACCAACCAAATATATTCCCCACACAGTAAATGGCTAAGGGGAAGTGACTGGCGTTAGCAATGCCTAAGGAGTTCTTCATATAATAGAAAATCGCTGACACTTGTCGCATTTCTTAGCATAAATTGTGTAATCAGTGCGCATTGTTGGCCAATAATATCCTTGCATAGTTATTCTCTGCAAAAGTGTTCGACCTGCTACATGAGATCCACAAGATCCTTCATAAATTTCTTTTATCAGATCTTTAACTTCCGATGGATGAACACATCTTTGTAGACCTACAATCATACCTCTTATATACAGAACTCCGTTGTTTAAGACATACCTAGAAGATTTAAACTTCAGCCTCTTGGCTACAAGTTGGTCGGTTGGTAAAATGCCTTATTCGATATACGCCTTGATGGGGTCCATTCATGAAGGTTCCATATCCAAAGTGATGAACTTCACCATCAAATCTTCATCAATGATTCTGTTCGCCAGTATCTCAATAGGAATCATTCTTCGTAGCTCGGTGTGAGTCGCGAAGGCTAACCGAGCTAGTGCATCTGCCCTTGCATTCTACAGTCTTAGTATTCTGATCACTCGAACTATTGTAAAATTAGATACAATCTCCATAGCTTTGGTGTGATACCTAGACAAGAATTCTCCTTTTACTATGTATAGCATGAGCATCTGGTTTACCACTAACTATGAATCACTAAACACTGTAACTTGCTCTACATTCAATGATTTAGCTAAACTGAGGCCCATAATTACGGCTTCATACTCAGCTTCATTGTTGGAAACTTTGAACTGGAAACACAAAGCATATTCTATATCTATCCCATCCGGACTATTGAGAATAATTCCATCTCTTTAACATGTTGCACACGAAGAACCATCAATATATAAACTCCATATAGGGATACAATTATAAAACCCTTGGTCTGACAGAGTCCCCTGATGGAATATCTGGTGCTTCCTTCCATCACCCCTTAACTCGGGGTTTTTATTAGAGGATTCTTGTTTCTCGGTCACCATCCCTTCTAGTAGGCTTGCTGATGGGAGTTGATCGGGGATAATTTCTGATGATCCTCTAGCATCTGTGGATTGCTCTGCGTTATCCCCTGTTGGTTAGAGGTATCTGGATAGGTGAATTTAGCGATGAAATCAGTCACTGCTTGTCCTTTGAGAGAAGACCTTGGCTCATAAATAAGGTCATATTCCACTAACTCCACTGCCCAATACATTAGTCTTCTAGATTTTTTTGGCTTGTATAAAGCCTATCGAGCGGCATGTCATTATACACCACTATTGTATGGGCCTGAAAATATGGCTTTATTCTCCTACTCGCCTCAATTAATGCCAATGCCAACTTCTCCAATTTTGGATATCTGATCTCTGCTCCTCTAAATGCCTTGCTCGTATAATAAACCTATTTTTTCACCCCACCGTCTATTCTTATCAAAGCTGAACTGACTGCATTTTCTGAGATAACAATGTACAAGTATAACTTTTATCCAAACATCGGCCTGGACAGTAAAGGAGGTGTCCCTAGGTATTTCTTCAAATCCATGAATGCTTTTTCACACTCATCATTCCATTCAAAGGTCTTTCTAAGCACCTTGAAGAATGGAATACATCTATCAGTTGCTCGGGAGACAAACCTGTTGAGAGCCGCTACATGCCTCGTAAGGCTTTGTACTTCCTTCTTGGTGGCTGGAGATCATAATTCTAGCAAGGCCTTTATCTTGTCATTATTTGCTTCAATACCTCGCTGATTTACAATCTAACCGAGGAACATACCTTCTTGTATGTCAAAAGCGCACTTGGTCGGGTTTAGCTTCATTTGATACTTCTCTAACTGGTCAATTGTTTGGCTCAGGTCAGTAATGTGGTCATCATCTTTCTTTCTCTTGGTCAGCATATCATCGATGTAAACCTCTATATTTTTGCCAATTTTTTCTGCGAACACCTTATTCATCAGATGCTGGTATGTAGCACCTGTATTTTTAAGACCAAAAGGCATCACATTGTAACAGTATGTTCCCCGTGGGGTAATAAAAGAGGTATTCTGCCTGTCCTCTGGTTTCATCTTAATTTGGTTGTAGCCAAAATAAGCATCCATGAAGCTCAACAACTCATGCCCCGAAGTAACGTCTACCAGCTGATCTGTTATGGGTAGGGGAAATGATCCTTTGGGCAAGCGTTGTTCAGATCTATGAAATCCACGCACATTCTCCATTTATTATTTTTTTTACCATCACCACGTTGGCTAACCAATGAGGATATTTAACATCCTCAATGAAAGAAGCCTTTTGTAGTTTCTCTACCTCCTCCTGAATAGCTTGGTTCTTCTATGGACTAAAGACCATTCTTCGTTGCTTCACCAGCTTGATTTCTTTACTATCATTGAGCTCGTGGCATAGGAAGGCTGGGTCTATTCTTGGCATATCTTCGTGACTCCACGTAAAAGATTTCTTTTTATGCCTAAAAAATGCCTCCAACTCTTGCTTTATTATTGGATCAAGTGAATCGCCAATCTGAGTAGTTCTTTCTGGTCGTTCATCATCCAGAATGATGCTCTCCATTGCTTCCATGACTTGACACTTCACGAGCTCTGATTCGTCTCTGGGCTATAGTGTTTCAATTTCTGATTCTTTAGACTCATCCACTTGGTAAGTGGTGGTTTTCTTCCGGGCATCCTCTAACTTTTCTTGTTCGACAGATGAGTAATAGCATTCCCGAGCTACTTTCTGATCGTCCTTCACAAGTCCCACTCCAAAGTTGGTCGAGAACTTTAAACATTGGTGTACAGTGGATGGCACTGGTTCAAACTTTTTCAGGGCTACTCTTCCCATAATTATATTGTAGGCCAATTGGATATTTTTATCCATCACAAAGAATCGTATCTTCTTCGATCTACAGGCAGTCCAGGTACCAATCGACATATCTAACTTGATTTCCCCAAGAAAAAAAACTTTCTCACCAGAGAAATCGATAAGGGGCCTGTGATACGGTTCCAACTGGGAGAGTTTTAGGTTCAAACTATCAAAGCAAGGGTAGAACATGATGTCCACCGAGATACCATTTGAGATGATCACATCCTTCATCCTCATCTTGATAACCAAAGGGTCATCGTGAGGATACAAGACACCTTCCAAATCATTTTTGAAAAAATCAATTACCAGTTTATCCTTGTTAACCTTCCTCGGACGTTCCTCTTCCGCTAAATTTATCCTTTGTATATGGGAATAAGCTTGGGCCTCATTGAGGTACGTTTTCCTTTCAGCGATATGATCTATACCTATTATTTTATTACAGTTAAATGAACCAAAATGGATTGAAAATACCTCGCGTTTTGGCTATCTTGGCTTTTTTGGGAGATCGGGGTCTTCTTCCGGTTCATCTTCGTGATCCCTTTTCCTGTCATTCCTTGGTCGGTGAGGAGATTTGGATCTTTGTCGTGCTCTGTTATTGGTTTTCTCATCATTCCGGCGATCAATAAACATGTTTGCTTCCCTTGCCTAATGAGTGTTTCTGTCTCATTTTAGAGAGCTACGCATTGCTTGGTTATGTAACCATGATCCTTGTGGAACTCGCAATATTTGGACTTATCTCTCTTCTCAGGAGCTGTCCTCAATTTTCCAGGCCAATTTAATTCCTCGTTGTTCTTGATTTCTTTGTGTACATGGTTTATATATACCTTTAGCGCAGTATAATTTGCATATCTCCTCAAGTGCTCCAATGTTTCCTTGCCTTTCGACTGCTTATTCGCCCCATTTTGCTTATGATCTTTCTTCTCAGACCTACCTTCAACTTTAGTCTCTGCTTTTGTCTCACCATTATTCTTCGTAGCCATAACTTCTTCTGTGTTCATAATCTTGGCTGCTTTAACCATCAATTCCTCCATGGATTTGGGGGGATCATTAGCCAGAGTGTAGCACAGCTTGTCTGGTAGAAGACCGCTCATGAGGGCTGTAATAGCAGTTTTCTCCTCATAGTCAATGACTTCCAGTTTCTCGTTATTAAAATGAGTGATATAATCCCTTGTGCTCTCTCCTACCCTTTGCCTTACGCTCAACAGATGTACTACCCTCTTGACTGGATCCGTACCAAAACAGAAGTTTCCTATAAAGAGCTCTTTCAATTAATGGAAGGTAGCGATCTACCCTCGAGGAAGATTGTTGTACCATATTTGAGAAGATCCATTGATAGTCCCCGAGAATGCCCTGCACCTCACTCATCGGGGACTGCATAGATATCTGTAGTAGCTTGGTACTACTTAATGTGGAGGACAGGATCAATTTTTCCATAGTACTTTGGTGTAACTACAGGAGCTTTATATTTCGACGGTGTGGGAAAATCCTTAATTTCTTGTACAAAGGGTGATCCTTTGGCAAAGGTTCTTTGGAGAGGGTTTCTAGCCTTAGCCATTTCCCCTAACCTGTTTTTCACTTGCTGAATAGATAATTTCTATAACTCCTTTCCAGCTTCGGATCTATGGATGCGAGTAACAAATCACATTGAGTTCTCCTCTTGGGATCTTTCTGGCCGAGCTACAGGCCTGATATTTGGACGTGATTGGGCAGATCCTTCTCTTAACTCATTTAGTCATTGAGAATTTCTCGACACAATTCGAGGAGGATTTTTATTCCTTCTGGGGCCCAAACGGTCAAATGGGGAGACTCTACTCAACCTTTCCAGAGCGCTCGTTCGTTCTGGAGTCAAAATGATGTTTTCTTGAGACTCTACAATTCTTATAGGAAATGTCAGGCAGGGATGATAAGATGGATCATTTGAGGTTCAGGTACGGTGAGGTTCTGGTCATCTTGTTCGTGAAGACGGTGGTGGCATGACACTTCATTGACCGGACTGAATGGAAGCTCCATTTTGAAAATCTGGATGAACTGTCACATAGTTTATTGCATGGTTGTTTTCCTTCTGGCTAAACTAGCCAAGATTCCTGTGATATCGTTTGCGTTTGGAGGGGTGGACGAGTTAGGAGGAATCCCATCATGATTTATGTTGCTCAATTCTGGGATTTCGGCCATTTTGGATGGGTTTTTGGGTAAAAAACGCTACGTATAGTCGTTTCCAACAGACGACGCCAATCTGTTGATGTAAAAAACTAGATTTTATCTAATTAATTAATCACAGATAAATATGAGTAAAGAAATAAGACAAAGGATTTTTAAAGTGATTCAACCTTAGGAAAATGGCCTACATCCACTACTTTGTATTGCTAGGTATTTGCCTTCGTCTTTGGTATGTTTGCTTATGGAAGCTTGCCCTGCTAATGGGTGTGTTACAAAGTATTTATAACCCTTAGGGCTCTCAGTATGAATAGACGATATATAACGTCATTTAATACACATATACATCTGTACATGATAAGAATGTTCATTAAATCCATCTTTGTCATTTGATCTTCCTGACTAGATGCTCGGTATGTTATATAGCTCTACAAACTGAGTAGCTTGGTGCGATGAGTAGCTCGGCGTGTTGTGTAGCTCAGCACTATGAGTTGCTCGGTAAGTGTATTTTATGCCACGTAGGATGACACGTGTCTTCATATAATTGGTCCACATCAGCTGACTAATTTTTGTATCAACACCGGGTTTCCAGAGAGTTTGGGCATCCTACTTAGGTAAGGAACTATACTAAAGAACCAAGGCTATATAATTAAATTCGTTTCCAAATAAATACTCAAAAATCCCAAATTGCATACACATAATTTATTTTCTTTCTCTATTTAATCATAATTAATTTCACTAAATAATTACTAGTTCACTCCAATTTAATTATCTCAGAAGCACTCGGAATAAAGAGGTCTTATTTTTAAGGTTACTATGGTACATAATATGATTCCTTGTATTAAGTATACAATATCCTCTTAATCAAATCAATTCACCTTTAATCGAATTTTACCAACTTCTTATTTATTCCTTGATTCTTAGGCTTAACTTATAGAATACTCTATAGGATTATAAAATTCACTGATTGGGTTTACTGGTAGAATCAAAATCCATAACTCTTGCATGGGGGTATCACTATCCAAGATCTTTCTTGGATGCGGATTCTTCCAAATTAGGATCTCATACCTACTTACACAATTATTTCCTAACTTGCGAAGATTATTTGATCATATTTAAAATTGAATCGCACTCATAATAATCAAAGCAACAAGTGTCCAAGCATTCCAATCCCCATAACCCAAGAATAATAAACTATGCATAATTTTCAAATGTTATGAGATTGCCATAATCTAATCAGCACTTAGACTTGAATATTACTAGGGAACATGTTCAATATATACCTGAATTTACTCATTGATATCCTTTGTAAACTATTATATAAGTTCTCGAACCAATATACAGGTTACCATAGTTTGAGACAAATTGCTTGGCTTTCACAAGAATTCTTACCAATAGGATGCCAATACCCTATCTATGTTGTGAGTTGTTATAATCGTACTAAAATCAAAATTCCTATCTCATGTGATTAGGCCGAACCAAACTCATCAGAAATCCTACTAGGTCCAATTGACTGACATAATATACGATATATTTAACTATAACTATAAGGCATTCTCACAAACATGATTCTGATTTTAAAACGAGATGACATATATTTACCGAAAAGTAAATGATAAGAAGCTTTTTGGGTATGTGTATTGTTGTTGTGCAAAAGCCACTTCAAAATTCTCTTGAGTACCTACAAAACTTGTCTAAAAAAATAACTCGTATTGCGGTAAGTACGGGTATCAATCCAACTTAAAAGGTGAAACAATTAATGTGAAAACGTGCAATTCCATTTTTTTTATGAATATATATATATATATATATATATATATATATATATATATATATATATATTTTAAAAACAATTTCAAGGGAAAAATTAACTAACAAATGCTAAAAATTATAAAATGGCTAATTAATGAAAAAAATGTGCAACTGAGTGTGAAATATGTGATAATGTCAAGAGATGGGACTACACTGCATTTTCAATCATTTTAATTTCTCAATTTATTAATTTTGAAATATTTCGAGATAATATTAAATCGATAATCTAACTCTCGTTAAAATTATAAACTTAATAAAATCTTTTTCAGAAAATTAATTTAAAAAAGTCACACGATGAAAAATTAGGACTACACTATTTTCATAAAATTACCCGCTAGGATCAATTTAAAGAAAACAATATCGATCTTCAAATTTCAACACCGAATTAATATTCAATTTTCAGAAAAACCTATCTGTAGTTCGATTCCTAAATTCAAATATTAATTCGTTCAATTAATTTACTATCTCTCGTTACATAAATTAATCGGTGACACTTAAAATTAATTTACCTAGAAATATAAAATTAATAAAACCAATTAATTAAATTAACATCATACGCATTGTATCCCACCCCTTGAACGGGGTGCTTAGACAAACATAATGAAACAATTAATCACAGCCACAAACATGGAACAATAAATTAAAGAGTAGAGGAATAAATACTATACACAAAAGTCTCCCTTTGAATTGATTCCTTGAATCGCGCTCATGCACGTGTGTCCCAATATTTTCACAAATCCAGCACTTGATCACATAAAAAAGAATAAAAAACAAACCTAAAAATTATTCTAAAACTAAACTAATTTTTTTGAAATTTTTTTATGACCCTAAACTGTACATAATATACACCATATTTTTCTCTCTCTACGTATCTCCTTTATATTATGTTGAGAGTCTTTTTCATAAGTGAGAGTTTCCCTTCATTTTAAAGTCCACGAAGTTTTTTGCTCCTTGAGAGATTTAAGGGATTTGGAGATGGCTAAGGATTGGCTCCTATTTTTTGGGGATTTGAAATGGCAGGTGGATTGGAAATGGGTTAGTGCGAATTTGTTTGGGTTGAACCCGATTGGGTTCCGGTTTATGGGTTTTTCCAGGTAGGAGTTTGGATCGGGTTGGAAAGGGGTCACACAGGGTCTCGGATATGGGCTGGTCGGGCGTTCGGGTTGGAAATGGGTGGAGTCGTGGCTGAGTCCGGCTGGAGTCGGTTGGCTGGGCTAAGCCTGTCAACGGGTCGGAGACGGGTCGGGTTTAGGGAGATCCAGATCCGTGTAATCGGGTCTTCATCGGGTTCGGGTTCGGGTCCGGGTCTTCATCGGGTCTACAATATTGGATCCAGACCCGGATCCGTTCGGATCTTCGGGGCTCAGGTTCGGGCCCGGGTCTGGTCAAATATGTACATTTATTTTATATTTATTTTATTTTATCCCCTTTCTTTATTATTTAATCTTAAATTAAAATATTTTGTAATGTATTCTAGAATATTATTAGTATAAATAAAACATATATTACTTATATTTATTCTATACATAAATATATATTTTTATATATAATACTTACATGTTATATTGATAAGATATATTTATAAAAATATATAAATTTATAGTATATATGTATATATATACAAAATAATAATGTACAATTCGGGTCGGGTCTTCGGGTCCGGGTCTTGTATAAGATACAGACCCTACCCGTTTAATAAACGGGTCTTCGGGTATTCGGGTCTTCGGGTCTCGGGTCCAAAAAAATATGCTCAGACCCTATTATACTGATCGGGTTCGGGTCGGGTTCGGGTCCAGACCCGACCCATTGACAGGCCTAGGCTGGGCGGTCGGTTTGTCGGCGACGGGTCTAGGGTACACATCCGGAGGTAGTCAGGATCAGGTTGGGGAGGTCTGTCCGCCGGCGGAGGTGGATCGAGTAGAGATTTCGGCGGCTGGGGGCAGTGGGGTCGTCGGTGCTGTTTTGCAGGAGGGACGAGAGGGGCGCGACGGGGTTTGCCGATTTCGGGCTGGCCGGAGTTGAAGGTGGACATGGTGTTGGTTGAATGGAGGGGGGTTATGGTAGTAGAAGAGAGAGAAGTGAGAAAGAGGTGGTGTTAATGGTGTAGAGGTGAAGGGGAGAGAGAATCGTATTTGTTTGGGGAAGATGAAGATGGGAAGGGTTGTGTGTGTGTTGGTGTAGGAAATAATGGTGAGGGTGAAGGGTGGTTGGTGTGTTTGTGAGTGTAGGGTGAGGTAAGGTGTGAGTGAGTGTTTGTACCTAAAAAAAAATGAAAATTAAAATAACTAAAATCCTAAAAATATAAAATCTATAAAAACTAAAATTAAAATAAAATTAAAATTCTACTATATAAAATAAAACAAAAGAAATAAAATTAAATTAAAACAAAAAATTAAAATAAAAACTAAAGACCTAAAAAAATCTAGTAAAACTAAAAAAAAAACTAGCATCTCAACTAAAATAAAATAAAACTCTATTAAACCTAAAAAAAATAATTCTAATAAAATAAAACTAAAATATATAAAATGAAACCTAATAAAAAATAAATTCCTAAAAATTAATCCTAATAAAATAAAGATTAAAAATTTAAAAACTAATAAAAATCAAAATCAAAATAAAGAAAAAGAAAAATTGAAAATAAATCCTAAAAAATCTAAATAAATCTAAAATAAATCCTAAAAATAAAACGACTAAAAATAATATTCTAGAAAATATAAAAAGGTACAAACTCAACACACACAGGCTTGGGGAATGGTCTGGGCTCGGTCTGGGCTAGGGTAAGGTTACGGGACTGATTCGGGGCATCGGATCACATCGGGGAAGCTCATAATAGATTTCTCACTTCACGGTCTCTTTGTATTTCTCCGATACATGCTTTTGACCGTTATTGAGTCGCAATTGTACTAATTTAGCATTATTTGTACCGCAACTGCGTATTGACTTGCAAAATGATAAAACACGAACACAAGGCTAATTTTAATTAAAACGAGCGACTAAAATGCATCTATTCGGGGTATAAAATATACAATTTTGGGTGCTTATCAGTAAACATCATATATGGTTGTAAGAATCAAACCCCAACACAAATGTCACGAGTGAACCACACCAAACATTTCGAAGTGTCATCATTCTTAATAGTGGTCACATGTGAGATTTAAACTAGCACGCATGATTTCCATAAATCCGCTCATAATAAACTCCGATAAGATACCCCTAATAGGAATTCATGTCTCACAATGTGCACACCGTCGTTTTATGGTTAATTTGAAGCATAATATTATAATATAAAATAGTGTTAGGAATTGTTGAGAAGTTTAATAGCCATTTTCGTTTTCCCATAAAAATCTTAGATAAGTGTTGAGCTTTTTGAAAATACAAAAGAAACTACGTTAAGAAAAGGTCCTTGATGTTTGTGTGTACCATCACTTTAAACTCTCACGAGATAAAACTCATCCTCTAGGGTAACCTAGAGGTAACAACTTGTTGTATATGCTAATGCAACGGTGTATACCATGAAAATGGATTGCTACCTTTACCTTTCATAAAGTCTAGTAAATAAGAAAACTAGTTTAAATTGCACATATTTTCATGTAATCGCGAGGGACTAGCAATAAGTTATCTAGAGGTGTGAATAGTCACTTAAAGTGTACATATTTATCATATTTTTAGTACATTTTTAGCATGTCCAAAACCATAAATCTCCATACTTACGCTCTTTTACTATATAATTCGATTTTCATCGGTTATAGTTTGTACAAGGTTTATTTGAGTTTTGAAACTTATTGGGATGCTAAATGTACAAATTAGAATCATTTTAAAACAAGAACCATCCCCAAGCGCATTTTCAAAGGCGAAGGTCCTACGTGTTACATTGGTCTCGTGTGATCTGTTCGTGCCTCTTACGGGGTCATTTGGGCATTATTTTGGATTATTACCCTCTAAAGTCTTGTTTTAAGCCTAAGTCTAAACTCTAAAAATTATCCTCGTATTCTAAACTCGAGAGTCTAGTGGCTACGTGGTAAGTCCCTACGTGTTACGTTGGTCCCGTGGGAGGTGTATGTGCCTCTTAGGGGCCGTTTAGGGACTATTTTGGGTTTTCACCCGCTAACGACATATTTTTAAGCTGAAGTCTTGAGTTTTGCAAATTATCATTGTATTCTCAAAATGAGAGCCTTGTGACTACGTGATAAGTTCCTACCTGTTACATTGGTCTCATGTGAGGTGTTCGTGCCTATTACGGGATCGTTTGGGCGTTGTTTTGGATTTTCACCCTCTAAAGTAATGTTTTAAGCCTAAGTCTAAATTTTGCAAATTATCCTCCTATTCTCAACCCGAGAGTCCCGTGACTACATGGTCAGTCCCTACGTATTAAGTTTGTCCCGTGGGAGGTGTATGTGCCTCTTACGGGGCTGTTTTGGATTTTCACCCGCTAACGACATATTTTTAAGCCTAAGTCTAGATTTTAGCAAATTATCATCCTATTCTCAAAATGAGAGTCTCGTGACTACGCGGTACGTTCCTACGTGTTACATTGGTCTCGTGTGAGCTGTTTGTGCCTCTTACGGGGTCGTTTGGGCATTGTTTTGGATTTTCACCCTCTAAAGTCATGTTTTAAGCCTAAGTCTAAATTTTACAAATTATCCTCGTATTCTCAACTCAAGAGTCTAGTGGATATGTGGTAAGTCCCTACGTGTTACATTGGTCCCGTGAGAGGTGTCAGTGCCTCTTACGGGGCCGTTTAAGGGCTGTTTTGGGTTTTCACTCTCTAACGGTATATTTTTAAGCCTAAGTCTAATTTTTGTAAATTATTCTCGTATTCTAAAAATGAGAGTCTCATGACTAAGTGGTATGTTCCTATATGTTACACTGGTCTCATGTGAGTAGTTCGTGCCTCTTACGGGAACGTTCGGGTGTTATTTTGGATTTTCACCCTTTAAAGTCATGTTTTAAGCCTAAGTCTAAACTTTTCAAATTATCCTCGTATTCTCAACCCGAAAGTCTAGTGGCTACGTGGAAAGTCCCTACGTGTTACGTCGGTCCCGTGGGAGGTGTATGTGCCTCTTACGGGGTCGTTTAGGGGATGTTTTGGGTTTTCACCTGCTAACAGCATATTTTTAAGCCTAAGTCTAGATTTTTGCAAACTATCGTCGTATTCGCAACTCAAGAGTCTTGTGACTACGCGGTAAGTTCATACGTGTTACATTGGTCCCGTGGGAGGTGTTCGTACCTCTTATAGGGTCGTTTGGGCATTGTTTTGGATTTTCACCCTTTAAAGTCATGTTTTAAGCCTAAGTCTAAATTTTGCAAATTATCCTCGTATTCTTAACCCGAGAGTCCCGTGACTACATGGTAAGTCCCTACGTGTTAGGTTTGTCCCGTGGGAGGTGTATGTGCCTCATACAGGGCCGTTTATGGGCTGTTTTGGGTTTTCACCCGCTGACGGCATATTTTTAAGCCTAAGTCTAGATTTTTGCAAATTATCATCGTATTCTCAAAATGAGAGTCTCATGACAACGCGGTAAGTTCCTACATGTTACATTGGTCTCGTGTGAGGTGTTCGTGCCTCTTACGGGATTGTTTGGGCGTTGTTTTGGACTTTCACCCTCTAAAGTCATGTTTGAAGCCTAAGTCTAAATTTTGAAAATTATCATCGTATTCTCAAACTGACAGTCCCGTGACTACTTGGTATGTCCATACGTGTTAAGTTTGTCCCGTGGGAGGTGTTTGGGCCTCTTACGAGGCCGTTTAGGGACTATTTTTGGTTTTCACCCACTAACGGCATATTTTTAAGCTTAAATCTCTATTTTTGCAAATTATCATCGTACTCTCAAAATGAGAGTCTCATGACTACGATCTAAGTTCCTACGTGTGACATTCGTCTCGTGTGTGGTATTCGTGCCTCATACGGGTTTGTTTAGGCATTATTTTGGATTTTTACCCTCTACAGTCATGTTTTAAGCCTAAGTCTAAATTTTGCAAATTATCCTCGTATTCTCAACCTGAGAGTCCCATGACTACATGGTAAGTCCTTACGTATTAAGTTTGTCCCGCGTGATGTGTATGTGCCTCTTATAGGACCGTTTAGGGGCTGTTTTGGGTTTTCACCCGCTGACGGCATATTTTTAAGCCTAAGTCTAGATTTTTGCAAACTATCGTCGTATTCTTGAAATGAGAGTCTCGTGACAACGCGGTAAGTTCCTACATGTTACATTGGTCTTGTGTGAGGTGTCCGTGCCTCTTATGAGGTTATTCATGTTTTAAGCCTAAGTCTAAATTTTGCAAATTATCATCGTATTCTCAAACCGACAGTCCCGTGACTACATGGTAAGTCCCTACGTGTTAAGTTTGTCCCGTGGGATGTGTTCGGGACTCTTACGAGGTTTTTTAGGGTCTGTTTTGGGTTTTCACCCGCTAACTGCATATTTTTAAGCCTAAGTCTCAATTTTTGCAAATTATCGTCGTATTCTTAAAACGAGAGTCTCTTGACTACGCGGTAAGTTCCTATGTGTTACATTGGTCTTGTGTGGGGTGTCCGTGCCTCTTACGGGGTCGTTTGGGCGTTGTTTCAGATTTTCACCCTCTAAAGTAATGTTTTAAGCCTAATTCTAAATTTTTCAAATTATCCTCGTATTCTCAACCCGAGAGTCCCGTGACAACATGGTAAGTCCCTACATGTTATGTTTGTCCCGTCGGAGGTGTATGTGCCTCTTACAGGGCCGTTTAAGTCTAACTTTTCCAAATTATCATCGTATTCGCAAATCGGTAGTTCCGTGACTACGTAGTAAGTCCCTACGTGTTAAATTTGTCCGGTGGGAGGTGTTCGTGCCTCTTATGGGACCGTTTAGGGGCTGTTTTGGGTTTTCACCCGCTAAAGACATATTTTTAAGCCAAAGTCTCAATTTTTGCAAATTATCGTCGTGTGTGTAACTCGAGAGTCCCGTGACTACACTATAAGTTCCTACATGTTACATTGGTCTTGTGTGAGGTGTTCGTGCCACTTACGGGGTCGTTTGGGCGTTGTTTTGGATTTTCACCCTCTAAAGTGATGTTTTAAGACTAAGTTTAAATTTTGCAAATTATCATCGTATTCTCAAACCGGCAGTCTCGTGACTACATGCTAAGTCCCTACGTGCTATATTTGTCCCGTGGAATGTGTTCGGGCCTCTTAGGGGCCGTTTAGGGACTATTTTGGGTTTTCACCCGCTAACGACATATTTTTAAGCTGAAGTCTTGAGTTTTGAAAATTATCATTGTATTCTCAAAATGAGAGCCTTGTGACTACGTGATAAGTTCCTACGTGTTACATTGGTCTCGTGTGTGGTGTTCGTGCCTCTTATGGGGTCGTTTGGGAGTTGTTTTGGATTTTCACCCTCTAAAGTCATTTTTAAGCCTAGGTGTAAAACTTGTAAATTATCCTCGTATTCTCAACCTAAGAGTCCCATGACTTCATGGTAAGTCCCTACGTGTTATGTTTGTCCCGTGGGAGGTGTATGTGCCTCTTACAGGGCTGTTTAGGTGCTATTTTGGGTTTTCACCCGCTGACGGCATATTTTTAAGCATACGTCTAGATTTTTGCAAATTATCATCGTATTCTCGAAATTAGAGTCTCGTGACAACGCAAAAAGTTCCTAGGGTTACATTGGTCTCGTGTGAGGTGTTCGTGCCTCTTACGAGGTCGTTTGGGCGTTGTTTTGGATTTTCACCCTCTAAAGTCATGTTTTAAGCCTAAGTCTAAATTTTGCAAATTATCATCGTATTCTTAAACTGACAGTCCCATGACTACATGGTAATTCCCTACATCTTAAGTTTGTGCCGTGGGACGTGTTCGGGCCTCTTAAGGGGGCGTTTAGGGGCTATTTTGGGTTTTCACCCGCTGACGGCATATTTTTAAGCCTAAGTCTCAATTTTTGCAATTTATCATCGTATTCTCAAAATGAGAGTCTTGTGAGTACGCGATAAGTTCCTACGTGTTACATTGGTCTCGTGTGGCATGTTCGTTCCTCTTACGGGGTCGTTTGGGCGTTATTTTGGATTTTCACCCTCTAAAGTCATGTTTTAAGCCTAAGTCTAAATTTTGTAAATTATCATCGTATTCTCAAACTGACAGTCCCGTGACTACGTGGCAAGTCCCTACATGTTATGTTTGTCCCGTGGGAGGTGTATGCGCCTCTTACGGGTCCGTTTAGGGTCTGTTTTGGGTGTTCACCCGCTAACGGCATATTTTTAAGCCTAAGTCTAGATTTTTACAAATTATCATCGTATTCCTGAAACAAGAGTGTCGTGACTACGCGGTAAGTTCCTACGTGTTACACTGGTGTTGTGTGAGCTATTCGTGCCTCTTACGAGGCCGTTTGGGCTTTATTTTGGATTTTCACCCTCTAAAGTCATGTTTTAAGAGTAAGTCTAAATTTTGCAAATTATCGTCATATTCTCCGTCCGAGTGTCCCGTGACTACGAGGCAAGTCCCTACGTGTTTAGTTGTCCCGTGGGAGGTGTCTGTGCCTCTTACGGGGCCGTTTAGGGGTTGTTTTTAGTTTTCACCCTCTAATGTAAAATTTTAAGCCTAAGTCTTATTTTTTAAATTATCTTCGTATTCTCGAAACGAGAGTCTCTTGACTATGCAATACGTTCCTACGTGTTTCATTGGTCTCATGTGAGCTGTTCGTGCCTCTTACGGGGTCATTCGGGTGTTGTTTTGGATTTTCACCCTCTAAAGTCATTTTTAAGCCTAAGTCTAAATTTTGCAAATTATTATCGTATTCTCAAATCGGTAGTCCCATGACTACGCGGTAAGTTCCTACGTATTATGTTGGTCTCATGCGACGTGTTCGTGCCTCTTACGGGGTCGTTTGAGCGTTATTTTGGATTTTCACCCTTTAAATACATGTTTTAAGCCTAAGTTTAGATTTTGCAAATTATCCTCCTATTCTTAAATCGATAGTTCCGTGACTACGTGGTAAGTTCCTATGTGTTACGTTGGTCCCATGGGAGGTGTTCGTGTCTCTTACGGGGACGTTTGGAGCTATTTTGGGTTTTCACCCCCTAACGGCATGTTTTTTAGCTTAAGTTTAGATTTTTGGAAATTATCTTCATATTCTCAAACCGAAAGTCCCATGTTAAGTCCCTACGTGTTAAATTTGTCCGGTGGGAGGTGTTCGTGCCTCTTATGGGGCCGTTTAGGGGCTGTTTTGGGTTTTCTCCCGCTAAAGACATATTTTTAAGCCAAAGTCTCAATTTTTGCAAATTATCGTCGTGTTTGCAACCCGAGAGTCCCGTGACTACACTATAAGTTCCTACATGTTACATTGGTCTTGTGTGAGGTGTTCGTGCCTCTTACGGGGTTGTTTGGCCGTTGTTTTGGATTTTCACCCTCTAAAGTCTTGTTTTAAGCCAAAGTCTAAATTTGGCAAATTATCCTCGTATTCTCAACCCGAGAGTCCCATGACTACGAGGTAAGTCCCTACATGTTACGTTGGTCCCGTGGGAGGTGTTCGTGCCTCTTACGGGGCCGTTTTGGGTTTCCACCCTCTAACGGGATATTTTTAAGCCTAAGTCTAGATTTTTGCTAATTATCGTCATATTCTCGAACGAGAGTCTCGTGACTATGCGTTAAGTTCTTACATGTTACATTAGTCTCGTGTGAGGTGTTCGTGCCTCTTACGGGGTCGTTTGGGCATTTTTTTGGGTTTTCACCCTCTTACGGCATGTATTGAACTTAAGTTTAGATTTATGCAAATTATCGTCCCATTTTCGAACCAGGAGTCCCATGACTATGGAATAAGTTCCTACGTGTTACATGGGTCTCGTCCGAGGTGTCCGTGCCTCTTGCGGGGTCGTTTTAGCGTTTTTTTGAATTTTCACCCTCTAAAGTCATGTTTTAAGCCTAAGTCTAGATTTTGCAAATTATCCTCGTATTCTCAAACTGGGAGTCTCGTGATTGCGCGGTAAGTTCCTACGTGTTACATTGGTCCCATGGGAGGTGATCGTGCCTCTTATGGGGCCGTTAAGGGGTTGTTTTTAGTTTTCACCTGCTAACGGCATATTTTTTAGCCTAAGTCTAGATTTTTGCAAATTATCATCCTATTCTCAAACCGAGAGTCCCGTGACTGCGCGGTAAGATCCTACGTGTTACAAATGTCTCGTGTGAAGTGTCCGTGCCTGTTACGGGGCCGTTTGGGTATTGTTTTCGGTTTTTACCATCTAACGGCATTTTTGAAGCTTAAGTCTAGATTTATGCAAATAATCTTTCGATTTTAAAAAATGACAGTCCTGTGACTACGCGATAAGTTCCTACTTGTTACGTTGGTCTCGTGCGAGGTGTTCGTGCCTCTTACGGTGTCCTTTGAGCGTTGTTTTGGATTTCCACACTCTAAATGCATGTTTTAATCCTAAGTCTAGATTTTACAAATTATCCTCGTATTCTCAAACCGGGAGTCCCGTGACTATGCGATAAGTTCCTACGTGTTACGTTCGTCCCGTGGGAGGTGTTCGTGTCTCTTACGGGGCCGTTTGGAACTGTTTTGGATTTTCACCCCCTAACAGCATGTTTTTATGCTTAAGTCTATATTTTTGGAAATTATCATCATATTCTCAAACCGGAAGGCCCGTGACTACGTGGTAAGTCCCTTTGTGTTATGTTGGTCCCGTGAGAGGTGTTTATGCCTCCTACGTGGCCGTTTAAGGGTTGTTTTGGGTTTTCACCCGCTAACGGCATAGTTTAAAGTCTAAGTCAAGATTTTTGCAAATTATCGTCGTGTTCTCAAACCGAAAGTCTCGTGACTACACGGTAAGTTCCTATGTGTTACATTGTCTCGTGTGAAGTGTTCGTGCCTTTTACGGGACCGTTTGGGCATTATTTTGGGTTTTCACCCACTAACGATATGTTTTAAATTTAAGTCTAAATTTATAAAAAATATTGTTCCATTATCAAATCGGGAGTCCCGTGACTACGCAGTAAGTTCCTAGGTGTTACCTTGGTCCCGTGGGAGGTGTTCGTGCCTCTTACAAGGCCGTTTGGAGATGTTTTTGATTTTCACCCACTAATGGCATGTTTTAAAGCCTAAGTCTTGATTTTTACAAATTATCATTATGTTCTCAAAGCGGGAGTCACGTGACTACGCGATCAGTTCCTACGTATTACGTTGGTCCCGTGGGAGGTGTTTGTGCCTCTTACGGGGCCGTTTAGGGGCTATTTTTGGTTTTCACCCGCTAACGGCATATTTTTAAGGCTAAGTCTTGATTTTTGCAAATTATTGTCGTATTCTCAAACCGAGAGTCTTGTGATTGTGCGGTAAGATCCTACGTGTTACATTTGTCTCTTGTGAAGTGTCCATGCCTATTACGGGGCCGTTTGGGTATTGTTTTGGGTTTTCACCCTCTAACGGCATGTTTTAAGCTTAAGTCTAGATTTATGCAAATTATCATCTCATTCTCAAACCGGGAGTCCCGTGACTGGGCGATAAGTCACTACGTGTTACACTGATCTCGTGCAAGGTGTTCGTGCCTCTTACGGGGTCGTTTGAGCATTGTTGTGGATTTTTACCCTCTAAAGGCATGTTTTAAGCCTAAGTCTCGATTTTTGCAAATTATCGACTTATTCTCAAATCGGGACTCCCCATACTACACGGTCAGTTCCTATGATTTATATTGGTCCGATGCGAGGTGTCCATGCCTCTTACAGGGCCATTTGGTATTGTTTTGGATTTTATCCCTTTAAATGCGTGTTTTTATGCATAATTCTAGATTTTTGCAAATTATTGTCGTATTCTCAAACCGAGACTCCCGTGACTAAGCGGTCAGTTCCGATTAGTTACACTGGTCCCGTGCGAGGTATTCGTGCCTCTTATGGGGCCATTTGTGGTTGTTTTGGGTTTTATCCCTACATATGCTTATTTTTACGTATAAGTCTAGATTTTTACAAATTATCGTCCTATTCTCAAATCGGGACCCCAGTGATTAAACGACTCGTTCCTACGAGTTATAATGGTCATCTGCAAGGTATCGCGCCTCTTACAGTGTCGTTTGGGGTTATTTTAGATTTTCTCCCATTAAGTGCGTGTTTTTAAACCTAAGTGTAGATTTTTACAAATCATCGTCATAGTCTCCAACCGAAACTTCCAGGACTACGCGGTCAGTTCCAACGAGTTACATTGGTCCCGTGCGAGGTGTTTGCACCTCTTACGGGGCCGTTTGGGGTTGTTTTCAATTTTCTCCCCTGAAATGTGTGTTTTTAAGCATAAGTCTAAATTTTTAAAAATTATCATTGTATTCTCAAACCAGGACTCGCGTGACTAAGTGGCTCGTTCTTACGATTTACAATGGTCCCACGTGAGGTGTTCACTCCTCTTACAGAGCCGTTTGGGGTTGTTTGGGGTTTTCTCCCTTTAAATGCGTGTTTTTAAGCATATGTCTAGATTTTTTTATAAATTATCGTTGTATTCTCAAATCGGGACTACGCGGTTAGTTCCTACGAGTTACATTGGTCCCGTGCGAGGTGTTCGTACCTCTTATTGGCTTGTTTGGGGTTGTGTTGAATTTTACCCCTTTAAATGCGTGTTTTTATTAATTTAAGAAAATTTTGATGAAATTTCCTTTGTTTATTCATTAAATCCAACATGTTTTAACATTTAAAATAAACTCAACAACAAAAGCAAATTCCACAACCAAACCATCAGCAAATCCCTTCCACCAATTTACCTAGATAAGCTCATAAACTAAGCCATTTTACGTTTGGCCACTTCGTACCGCTATTTCGGGCCATTTTTGTATTTAATACATCAATTTTTAAAGAGAAGTTGAGAATTTGAGACTAACCAGGTTTGATTTGCATTTCTCTATCCGCTGCAATAATTTCACCCTCGTCATCATTATACTCTCTAGTTAGTTCCATAATTCTGTCACTTGAGATAGTCTCGAAATTAGCATCAAATAACATATTTACACAAACTAAACCTACATATTGTTCTTAAATGTCAAGAGTAGCAATTAATTATTGTAATACTAATGAGAACAAGTATGTCTTGATTTTTTTTAAAATAAAGCTCTATACTATGCCAAAACTAAGGTTACCCAATATTGTACTAAACAAACCAATTCTCAAATGTCGTGATAACATTACACACTCAATTTTAAACGAACAACCAATTTTCAACGGACTCACTAATTTAGACTAATTAAACAGTTCCAATAAAAAAATATACAATTTATTTTATGATTTTAATTGAAATAAATAGCACAAAATTTTGAAATAAAATAAACACTAGACATTTATAGCTATCTAGCAATTCCAAAACTAAAATGAAACTCCAACAAAAATTCATGACGCGAGTGTGTTGGGGTGAGCATAAATTAAAATAATTTAGAGGGTTTCTGCCAAAAACTGCATAGTTCAGGATATTTTCGCACTTTCCCCTTATTTTTATATTAAATGATTCATAATTTCAAACATATATTCTTAACATAAATATGACAATTCTTAGTTCAACTAGTGACCAGAAAATAAAATCTCAGATTGCGGAGATAAAGTCAAATCCTCACAGTAATCTAACAGAAAAAGAACTCAAGAACTTAAGTACATACATAAATATTCACATATTCACGGCAACCCTCTGAATTATTTTAATGTAAGCCCCCAACAAAAAATTGAGGATTGACATATTCACACTGAAAATACCTTAAGAGACTTTGGGGTTAAGAGAATTGGGCCATAGTATGTTCCGAATAAGAGCCTCGCAGTGCACTAAAAGTACAAACATAATGGGGCTTGCCACCCTAGACTGTTTAGCATTCACAAAAATGCAGATATTTCAGCTCTCCTATTTGGAAAGCCTCTTAATCAGAATTGTAAATAACAATATTAAATAAATTAACGAGGAAATCGGCACCTATTTTTTGGGGATAATAACATATTCACACTAAAAACACCTTAAGATTCAAAAGTTTGTGCTGATTTCGTTTTTGTCAAAAGTGGGGGAGGGAGATTTAGCCGGAGTTGGTCAGAATTTGGCAGCGGGTTGGTTAGAAGTTGGTGGGTTTTCTCGAGTATGGAAGATCCTGGTGAATTGGGGATGGTCTCGGGTAGAACTCAGGTCAAAGGGGCTAACCGGTGTTTGGGTATAGGCAAGCTGGCGGTGACCTCCAGTGATTTGGGGGCTGCCGGGTCGGCGGTAGGGGACTGCCCAGTTCGTGGATGGAGAGAGATCAGTAAGAGGGAGAGGGGGAGAGAGAAGATCTCGCGCAAGAGGAGAGAGAAAGAAGTGTTTTGTTTTTTTTTAGGTTTTGTTTATTAAGGTTTTAGTTTTTGAGGTGGAAAATAGAATTTTGGCTGAAAAAAAAGGAGGGAGATAAATTTTGATTTTTTTTAATTAAATTAAAATACATATCGCGACATGTATATGATGAAGCTGAAAGTGTATAGCATTTCGTGACATGACACCCATGTCGCGAAATGTGAGTGATATTTTCACAACATACAACACATGTCGCCGAAAGTAGGGGACCAAATTTGTGACATCAATCGGATGTCGCTGAATGTAAATGATATTTTGGGGGAGATGTTAGTAGGGAGCCCACCAAAATAACAACTTTTCACGACACAAAAATTATATATGTCGCCAAAAGTATACCTTTTGGCAACACGAAAACACTGATGTTGCCGAAAGATGTTGCGAATACTATTTTTTCTTATAGTGATTTTTATTTAATTAAAATTTGGGAAAAAGTTAGTCCTAATGTTTAAGTGAAAAAAATTGAGTGTGTTAATCAATTTACATCATTTAAACATCAACACATAATAATAATAATAATAATAATAATAATAATAATAATAATAATAATAATAATAATAATACTAGTAGTAGTAGTAGTAGTAGTAGTAGTAGTAGTAGTAGTAGTAGTAGTAGTAGTAGTAGTAGTAGTAGTAGTAGTAGTAGTAGTAGTAGTAGTAGTAATAATAATAATAATAATAATAATAATAATAATAATAATAATAATAATAATAATAATAATAATAATAATAATAATAATAATAATAATAATAATAATAATAATAATAATAATAATAATAATAATAATAATAATAATTTTCATCCATCCACAACATGTGATAAGGATATGATAAAAAATCTTTAGAATAAATTAATGTCTCAAAACTCATAAATAAATGAAACTGAATAAAATAAATCGGGACCACATAGTCAATACAATCTTTGAATAAAGGCTAAACTGAATAACTAAAATAAATAGCAACCTAAGCTATGAATAAAAAATTACTGGAAAGCAAATCGTGTGGCAAGTCTGAATCTCCCCAACCTTGTTGTTCCTGTCTATGAATGCCTCGAAAATATTTTTATATAATTTGGGTTAGCGTCGTAAAGTTGAAAGAAATACCTTGCAGTATCAAAGCAGAATAATCGTTCAATTCATTTAGGATAAACATGTCAACCCATCGACACTCGCATGCAAGAAATACCTTACCCTTCATCATAAGTGAAATACTACGTGACTGTCCCAACCCAAGGCATGAATGATAATAAAGTCTCCATGGTTAGACTAATAAATGAGTAATAAGTAATAAAATGAAATATAAATGTAACTAACTACAGATGTGAATAATACAACCCACTACTAACTCTCACATATATCACCCGTAAAGTAGGATACACACAATCTCATAATACGCTTTAATGTGACATAGGGTTCCTTTAATTAAATTTCAATCATTGAATTAGAAAATCTATTTTTTAAGTCTCATAATAATTATATGAAGGCGGCTACCTCGGGGGACCTTCTCATGTTTATATCATTAAACCCGTAGGAGTACCTCATCTAATGTATTTGAAAAACTTGTACACGCATAAAAATGGGGGATCACTATGCAATCACACCACCGGATAGTTCCATACAAAAATTCGTCTGATAAATCAGATCATTTGTAATTTATTTATACTCGAATTCAATTAATCTTTTTAATTTACAAATTTATTTTAATTGGGGTAACTACAGAATTGAACCTTTATTTATGTTTGAATGACGTTAATCTTTGTAGAAACTGTTTAAGATCATAAATACGTATTTTATATGAGTAATAGTTCAGTTTTCAATGTTGTACCAAATCTTAGATGTTAACATTGGACGTTAGATTAGTTTTTCAAAAGTTTTGGAAGAAGGAGAAAGTGTTAGACCCATCGGATGGATTCAAACTTGGGATTTTCTTATTAATAGGGAAATAAGGGTGTTATTTGGATTTAGGGGCATAGATAATTCCTAAAATAATTATATTCTCATTATTAAATAGTTTATATGAGATTTAAACTAAAAGAATATGATGAAGTATTTTAATTAAGGTTTGAGAATTAATAAACCGTTAGTTTATTGCATAATCTGGCAATTAAGGATTGGGATGGTTTGGGTATGCCCAAGAGTTGTGTAATATACTATATATATATATATAAATTGTTTGATTTATGTGAATATACCATTTTAACTCGTGGGGAGTCTGTCGGTTGGGGTTGTGACAGTGTACCGCACTCTTGGTTGTTAACATAGAACTTTGTGGAGGTCATTAAATTTTGATCATGAATTCACTCAGTCTACGCTTTGAAATGTGAAATGCTAATGATCTGATCTATCAGACGAATTTTGGTATGGAATTACCCGGTGGTGTGATTGTGTAGTGATTCCCCATTCTTATGTGTGTATAAGTTTTTAAAGTAGTTACGTGAAGGACTTCTACGAGTTTATCGATACAATCATGGAAAGGTTAAAAAGAGATAATTTAGTCCAATGACAAAAATTTAATTAATGGAACCCCATGTCACATTGATGCATTATATTACGAGATCGTGTGTATCCTACCTTACAGGTGACATATATCGGGTTGGTATTGGATTGTATTATTTATATGTGTAGTTAGTTACATCCCTATTACATCTTATTACTTGTTACTCATTTATTAGTCTAATGATAAATACTTTACTATCATTCGTGCATTGGGTTGGGACACTCATGTTGTATTTCACTTGTGATGAGGGGTGAAGAAATTTTTACATGTGAGTGTCGACGGGTTGTTATGTTTATCGTAAATGAGTAGCATGATTATTATTGCTTTGATACTGCAAGATATTTCTTGAAACTTTAGGGTGCTGACCCAAATTATTTAAAATTATTTTTTAAGAATTCATAGATAAGAATAGTAGGGCCGAGGAGATTCAGATTTATTGCTCCATTGATGCACAAGCACCATCCTAGGACGTTATATTTCCTATCTTTGGGCATGAATGATGCATTTTGTTTGATACTAGTGCATTGTATTCTTTTATTAGTATATCCTTTGATCAATCCTTAGGGATAGTAGATTTAGTATTGCACATTTTATTACACGTTAATTCACCTTTGGTTAGAAGTTCATCATTCATTTTGTGTGTAGAGGTATAGGTGTGGAAATTGGGAGACCCAGATATGAATATGACTTACTTATATATATATATATATATATATATTAGTATGATGTTATCCTGGGGAGGGATTGGTTAGGTACTCATCACATATGTGCGAGTTATTTTTGGAGGTCCATTATCTTTATTATTCTGAGGTAGGATATGCTTGGTTGCGATACCGCATATAGAGGTATGGTCGATCACGTGTTTGTATTATATTAAGAAGGATACTTATAAGGTAATTACTTTGTCTTTAGACTCTATTCCAGCTGTTGGTAGGTTTTTTGATGTGCTCCAAGAGATTCTGGGGTTGTCACTGAGTAGAGAGATTAAGTTTGTGATCGATTTAGCTCTAAGGACAAGACCGATAGCCCGAGAACCATACTTTATTGATCAATTGAAGATGAGAGAGTAGATTTAACAGTTATTGGGCCAGGAATATATTCAGATGATTACTTAAGCTTCGGGAGCTCAGTTATTTTCCTGAATAAGAAAATTGGATCATCGAGGTTTTGTGTTTATTATCGGGAGTTGAACAAAGTCACCATATGAAACAAGTATCTGTAATCCCCTATTGATGAATTGTTCGAATAGTTGTGGGGTATTTTATACCTTTTTAAGATTAATTTGAGGTCAGGTTACCATCAGTTGAGAATATGGGCACAGGATGTCCCGAAGGTAGAATTTTTGGAAATATACGGATCTTATGAATTTACGATTATTCCATTTGGGCTAACCAACGCAATAACAATGTTTATGGACTTTATGGAGTTTTGGTATCGTTTTGTCATACTGTTCATAGATTACATTTTTATTTATTTTTGAACTACAGACGAGAATGATCAACATTTGCATATAGTCTTACTGACATTAAGAGTCCATGGTCTTTATGATAAGTTCGAGAAATGTGGATTCCAGTTGAGAGAGGTATAGTTTTTTGGACACAATGTAGAGAGGCAGGGGTCTCAATAGACTTAAGTAAGGTGTCGACAGTGATGGAGTGGGGACAACCTATGAAACCTATAGAGGTGCGTTGTTTATTAGGATTGATAGGCTACTATCATTAGTTAATTTAAGGTTTCTCAAAGATAGTTAGGCTTTTAAAGAACTAGATAAAGAAGTTGGTGACATTTGTTTGGGATGAGTTTTTTGAGTAGGCCTTTGACGAATTTAAGGTTAAGTTTACTTCATCTTCGTTGCTTGCCTTACCTCATAATGGGGTGGTGTACATAGTTTATACTGATGCCTCGCTACAAAGACTTGAGAAGTATTAATGTAGGAGGAAAGTCCTATAGATTATACTTCTCAAAAGCTTAACCCTCACGGGAGAAATTACCCCACCCATGATTTGGAGTTAGGAGTGGTTGTTTTTCCCTTAGGATTTGGAGACACTACTTATTAGGGGAGAGATTACATCTTTTCACAGGCCGTAAGAGATTGTAGTATCTTTTCACAAAGAATGAGACGACAACGTCAAATGTTAGAGTTTGTGAAAGACTATCTGATTAATATACAATATCATCCAAGTTAGGCGAACATAGTGGCAAATGTCTTAAGCCACAGACCGGTAGTTAATGTTTCAGCTATTTTGAAGGAGAAATGGGGTTCTCTTGGCATTGAGGATGAGTTAGGTCATGATTTTATGGAATTCTTTGCCATAACACCTAAGACAATTGTTCGAGTTATAAAGGCAAAAATAGGGTATCCTTTTGTCTAAAGTTTTTAGCTGAAGGAGAAGAGTTACGATACGGGTTGTAATTCCATAGTATATTAGTGGTTTTTAAGGATGAGGATTTTCAGTAAGCTGTGTTAACTGGGTTTCACGGATTGCAATTTGCAGTACATCCCGTTGGGGATAAAATGTACCAAGATATATGGTGTTAGTATTGGTGGGTAGGTATTTAGAAGGACATCGCAGTGTTTATGTCCGAGTGTGTTACTTGTCAAATGGTGAAGGTAGGTCATCAGAGACCAACAAGTGTTCTATAGCCTTTAAAGGTTCTAGTTTGGAAATGAGAGATCATATCATGGTTTTCATTATTGGGTTGCCTACGTCATAAAGGGGATACAATTTCATCTGGGTGATTGCGAACTGTTAGACTAAGGTGGCTCACTTTTTACCTGTTTGGACAAATTTCACTTAGGAAAAGTATGTCAGCTTTTCACAGAAGAGATTGTGAGGCTGCATGGTGTACCAATTAACGTTGTGTCCGATAGGGACAATAATTTTGTATCCCACTCTTGGAGGACTTGACAGCCTTCATTAGGGATGGATTTGAGATTGATTACCCCGTATCACCCACAGATAAATGGACAGATAGAGAGGGTGAATAATATATTGGAGGATATGTTATGGGCGTACATGTTGGAATGTAAGGATAGTTGAGAGTAATACTTATTGTTAGTGGAGATTTATTACCACAACATTTGTTAGCAGACTATTGACATAACGCTATTTGAGGCTTTATATGGGAGGCATTGTCATTCTCCCACTTGTTGGATGGAAGTGGGGGAGAATAATCTTCTCCTGCCCATGTTTATTCAGAATATCTCAAAGAAGGTGGATCTTATTAGAGAGAGGATGAGAAATGCCCAAAGTTAGAAGAAGAATCATACATATTTGGGTAAGAGGCACCAAAATTTTGTTATTGGAAATTAGGTGTTACTTGAGGGTCTCCCACGAATGGAGTGATATGACTCGGGAATATTGGGAAGTTGGCATCCCTGTATAGAGGTTCATTAACCATCATTGATTGTATCAGACCAATTGCTTATCGTATAACCATGTCGGATCATTTGTAAAAGGTACACGATGTATTCCATGTGTTGATGTGAATGTGATTCTTTATAGGCGCTTTAGAAAATCAGCACAATAATCTCGATAAGATAGAGCTTCAGCCCAATGTGAGTTATAAGAAAAAGCCTGTTATCATCTTGGATCATAAGGAGCGGACTTTTTTTTCCAAGGTGTGTGTCCAGTGGGGAATAACAATAAGGAAGATTTGACATGTGAGAGGGAGCATTACATGCAGGAGAGGTATTTAGAATTTTTTTAGTTAGTTGCGTATTAAATTCCGAGGATGCAATTCCTTTATTAGGGGAAATACTATAATATCACATATTTTTTGGTATTTATTATTTATTGATTAATTGTGAAAATAAATTATTAAATTTGGAATACATATTACTTGTGTATATTGGGAATAATAAAACTTCATAATTTAGATAATGATTATATTTTGCATATTACATGGGTTATTTATGACGAATGTTACATTTAATTATACAGTGTAAATAAATAAGTAAGATATGTCTATATGCGGTTAAACGTATAATAAGTGAGCTTGTATTTTATTTTACGTGGTAAGGTTCTATCGTTATTTATGAGTACCATGTGTAATGGACTCTAGAATGACACAGAGGCCCAAAAGTGTATTTTTATTGCTTTAATTTGGTCCTAAGGGGTACATATACCTTTGGGCTAAGTTTTGGACTAATTTGAGTAATATTTTAGGCTCATTTGGAGGCCGAAAATTAGACCTAGTAGAGATATGCGGGTTTAAGCATTATTAAAGGGTGTTATCCCTCATTAACATTTTACAAATAAAAACCAAGCCCTAGCAGCCTCAGACATTTGGTGTAAATTAAATAGAAATTTGGAGAAGAAGAACAAGGATCAAAGGGTAGAGATCAATCGTTCATGTTATTCAATCACGAAATCTCTTTCTTTATCATTGTATAATTTGTAACTTGTTTACAATTTTTTTGTTATTTAATTTGTTTTGCAATTACAAGCATGTTTAGGGTTTTAAATATTTGATTGTAATCATGTTTCTTATTGGGTTTAAACGTTGGACTATTAATGGTTTAAAACTTGATTTCAGAGATTGGAGATTTTTCAGGAAAACCTTAAATTGAATTAATTTGGGTTATGGTTTTGATGTTAGAACGTATGTTTATGACTAAATCACTTCTGTTTATTGAAGACCCATGCTAATTTGAAAGTAGATTTAATTTGGGGAATTGCATAATAGAACCTTTATTTATGTTTGAATGGCGTTAATCTTTGTAAAAACTGTTTGGGATCATAAAACCATACTTTATATGAGTAATAATGAAGTTTTCAATGATGTATGGAATCTTGGGATGTTAACAATTGAGGTGGGTACCATTTTTTTATTATTTTTAGACGAAGTAGAATGTGTTAGACCCATCGGATTGATTCAACCCAGGGATTTTCATAGTAATAGGGAAGCAAGGGTGTTATTTTGATCTGGGGGCATAAATAATTGCTAGAGGAATTATATGCTCCATATGAATAGTTTATATTATATTTAAACTAAAAGAATATGAGGAAGGATTTTAATTAAGGTTTGGGAATTAATAAACCTTTAGTTTAGTGGACAATCTGGTATTTGGGGATTGGGATGGTTTGGGTACACGCGAGAGTTATGAGATATCATATATATATATATATATATATATATATACATATATACATATATTGTCTTATTTATGTGAACATGCCGTTTTAACTCGTGGGAAATCTATCGATTGGGGTTGTTTAAAATGGTTATGACCGTGTACCACACTCTTGGCTGTTAACATTGGACTTTGTGGACGTCGATATTTTTTTATCATACATTCAGTCGGTCCATGATTTGCGATGTGACATGCAAATGATATGATCCATTTGATGGGTTTTGGTATGTAACTACCTAGTGGTGTGATTGCATACTGATATCCCATTCTTATGGATGTATAAGCTTTTTAATCCGTTAGGTGAGGGACTCCTATAGTTTTATCGATATAATCATGAGAAGGTCCCTAAAGGTACTTGCCTTCATGTCATTATTATGAGACTTAAACAAGGGAGATATTTTAGTTCGGTGATGGGCATTTAATTTAAGGAACCCAATGTCACATTAATGCTTTATGAGATCGTGTGTATCCTACTTTATGGGTGACATATATGGGGGTTGATATTTGGTTGTATTCTTTACATGTGTAGTTAGTTATATCCCTATTGCATCCTATTACTTGTACCTCGGTTACTAGTCTAATGATAGAGACTTTATTATCATCCATGCCTTGGGTTGAGACACTCATCTAGTATTTAATGTATAATGAGAGGTGAGCTATTTCTTGCATGCGACTGTCAACGGGTTGACATGTTAATCATAAAATGAGAGTGTACTAGCAATCAGTGCTTAACGTGTTTAATTAAAATTCAATTTTTAATCCCAAAAATCCTAACTCTTGCAAATAAATTATGACAGACAAATTAATTCGAACCACGCATGCACCATCAATCACAATATGAGAAAAAAAAATCCCCCAAAGGGGAAAAACCATTTTTATTTCACTATAATTCGTAATACTTACAATTACAATAAAATACAGTGACACACGAATACCCGCAGGCGTCGGTTTATCGCCGTCATCTGCAAGAAATCCCACAAAAGCTCCAAGTCAGCAATGGAGAACAACCTTCTTCTCCACAAGAATACTCCAAATGAGTAGAACAATTAATCTAGGGTTATATATGTTTGGGAATGATTTGTGAATCAAAAAGGTATGAAAACCATAAAAAGCCAAGTCAATTTTGTGCAGCAGTTCTGCAAAAACGTGAGTGCCAAGGACTTGAAAAACGTGAATGATGGCCACTTTTATAAATATAAAAATAGAGGTGGCGCGTCGCTCGAATGAAATGAAGTTGTCGCTCGAACCATCTAATGTGTCTCTTGAATGACTTTGAGCGACAGCAGCATGTCGCTTGAACGACGTTAGTGTTATTTTTTCTTTTGCCTCTACACTTAGAAAAAAATCATCATTCGAAGTAAAACTTTTTAAATCCTTGAAAAATATTTCCTAAAAATTCCCAAATATATATGTAATCATTAAAAACTCCAAATTAATTATTTTACCATTAATTAGTGTGGAGTAGTGGGAATGTTGAATGTTGAAGATGTACGTTGCATGATTCTCGGTGATGATGCACTACGGACGTATGAAGATAGTGAGAGCATGATAACTTCGGACCAAGATCGAGGCCGTCATGGATGAACATGTTGATGTGCCGAATGTATCAGTATCAGACATACTAACTATGATCTAGGACACACATAAAACTTCATATATTCTAAACAAAATTTTTATAAAAACATGTGCTTATAAATCTCCCCTTATGTCTATGACAATACATACATAAAAACTATCCGAATTATGCTACCTAAACTCAAAATAAATGACATACAATTTAATATCTGCACTAAATCCCAAAGCCGAAAATACTAAATGACATGTCTTCATAGATTTTAACATCTTTAAATATTCAACATTGTCTCACGTTCTTTGTCATCATCAGGGTGTGCAAAAATAATCCTCAATTTTGTACCTACACACATGAGACAAGAAACAATACCCGTGACGCGCAACAGTTTGAAATATAATGATAAGCATAATTTTTTATCAATTAATCTCAATTATCAATTGAGCTCAAGCAAATCATTTAAATCAAATAAAAAATTCTCCCCCATAATTCACTCTGCCCCTTTTTATGATGTCCCCAAATAGACAAATATGAAGAACACAAAGCAATGCAAATGGAGAACTTCAAAACGTAAACAAACTATCTCTTTTTGAATTTTTCAAAATTTTTCGCACAAATTATATGACAAAGAATCACACCATGAAAGAACACGAAAATAACCAAGTTGATGATAGCGGAAATTTAGGGATGTGAACAAATACGATATGAAAATCAATACATACAACCATAACATATGTACACGATGAATTTAAAATATTTCTAACGAATGAACTCAACATCTTCCTTAGGTGTAAAAATGGTGGAATTATAAGAAACTGGTCCGATCAAATCAACAAATCAAAGCTCAAAGTGATTTCCACACCGATAACATCCAAAACTATATACGGTTGTTTATGACTTTCAAGGACGTGCAAACCCGTTTTATATTCCATGCAAACTCCCTCAATAAATAATAATGTCTTTTTATTTTTCTTTTGAGGTGATGAAACTAAAACCTATTGGCCCACTTTTTGGCATATTTGTTTTTTATTGCCTATGAATTTTTCGGGCTCTTGTCAACCTCTTTGGACCTTGGCTTCTATTTTTGCCAAATTTTTGTTTAGGTCTGATTTAAACGGTGCCTTAGTCGAAAAGGATATATGAGTACATTTCATAGCCCTTCCCCATTTTTGCAAATACGCATAAACTCACTGCATTGGTTTTGGCATGCGCTGCTTTCTTGTCAAGTTTTATCACATTTGGTTCGCTGTATAGGCAGAATTGAGATGGAAACACTCAAGCCAATATATGATAGACAAGTACAATACTCAAATAATATCGTGCATGTGTGCAATAAAAGACATAAAGAACCAAACATGTAGAAGATAACTAATCACATCTCAATGATTCCAAACAATGTAAAGCACATGGATGAAATGATGTAGCATCTCAAATTACTATCAAACAGTCATGTGGAATATGGAATGAAGTTGTGACTATGGCTATGTTAAATGTTCATCCATAAATGGTGTAAGAAAACTACAAAAATCTTTTTGAGGTTTTAAAAAAAAATTATAAAGAGAAAATATTTTTGGATTTTTTATTTTTATTTTTTAAAAAATCTTTTATATTTTTCTAAAAAAAACTAAAAACAAATCATGATACAAATGATAAAATTCAGAGATAGGAATCAAATTATGTGAAAATGAACAATGCATCCTACTCTAGACATGGTAACCACCCCTCAGTCAACTATGAAAATTCCTAAAGACTTTCGAAGATTCTTGAATCTAAGGGTATCTAAAGGCTTTGTGAAAATATCGGCTAATTGGAGGTTGGTAGACACAAAACTCAAGATTAAGTCACTATTCATATCCATTCTTATCTCAAACTCACCTACCATTCTTATCTCAAACTCACTACACCCTCATCTCTCTTGATGAACAACGTCATATCAACTACCCCTCTCTTGAAGCCACGGGCTAAGAGATAAGAAGTAAGCCTCTCGTACGAAGCACGAGGTGCTTGCTTCAAACCATACAAGGATTTCCTCATATAGTAGACGTGATCAATGTGCTTAGGGTCTTCAAACCCTTTTGGTTATTCCACATAAACCTCCACCTATAGAATGACATTCAGAAAGGCACTATTGACATCCATCTAATGTAATTTAAAGCACATATGACATGCGATGGCGAGTAGTAAGAGGACAAAATCGAGCCTCGTAACAGGAGAAAATGTCTCGTCAAAGTCTACACCCTCTATCTGTGTGTAGCCTTGAGCGACCAACCTAGCCTTATTTCGGACAATGGTACCAACCTCATCCATCTTATTCTTAAAGATCCATTTGGTACCTATCACATGTGTCTCACTAGGTCGAGGGACCATTTCCAAGACATCATTATTTTTAAACTGAATCAACTCATCATGCATATCGCATATCCCGTGTTCATCTTTGAGTGACTTCCTTATGATTCGTGGGCTCAACTTTGGATATGTAGAAAATATGGTTAACAGCGTTCTCTAGCTTAGCAAGAGTCTTGACCCCTAGGGTAGGATCTCCTAGAATAAGAATAGGATCATTACTTTTACGAACCCAAGAAGGAGTGTCCCCTAAGTCAGGAATATGATTCAGTCTAGGTGTGGGAGTGATAATGGGATCATTAGTATAAAGTGCATCATCCTCACACAAAAGGCTTGAATCAACAAATGTCGAGGATTCATCATCTTGCATGGTGACATTTATTGACTCCATAACGTTAGAGCTACTCTGGTTAAAAACTCGATATGCTCTACTACTCGATGAATATCCTAACAATATTCATTCATTGCTTCGGGAGTCAAACTTTCCTAATTGATATCTATCCCGTAGGATGTAGCATTTGCTCATAAAGACACGAAAATATGAAAGGTTGGGCTTTTTTCCAGTCAACAATTCGTAGGGCGTCTTAAGTGTGTGTGGATGAAGGTAAACCCTATTCATCGTGTGGCATGCGGTAGATAACGCCTCTACCCAAAATCTCCTAGAAACTCTATGACCTTGAAGCATAGATCTATCCATCTCCTGAATCATTCGATTCTTCCGCTCAATAATCCCATTTTGATGAGGAGTCTTCACGGTCGAAAATTTATGTTTGGTCCCAAGGCTATCACAATAAAGATCTATTTTAGTTTCCTTAAACTCAGTGCCATTGTCACTACGTATTCTATTGATAGTGACTTCATGTTTATTTTACAGCACACGACACTTGGTCCTGAGAGATTCCATAACATCAGATTTCTCCTCAAAAAACCTACAATTGAGTAACGAGAGAAATCATCTAACATCACGAGGATATACCTCTTACCACCCAAAGTCTTAGTACCAGTAGGAACCATAGGATCCATGTGTATTAACTCAAGCACTCGTGAAGTGGTAATGGAATTTAACTTCTTATGGGGGCTACAGACTTGCTTTCCCAACTGACAGGGTCCACAAATCGCAAAAGTCTGATTTCCAAGTGATGGCAAGCCACGTATCAGGTCCTTTTTAGACAATATCTCCAAATCTTTAAAATTTATATGACCTTGACGTTAATGCCACAGATCCATAGGAGTGATCGTGGCGTTGTTGCATACAAATGAGGACTTGGGCACAATTCCATAGCAATTATCTTCAGTCCTCACCCCTTGCAATATAAGTTTACCAATTTGATCACAAACATTGCACTAGTTCTGGTCAAACTTTAATGCAAAGTCAGCATCGCAGAGCTGGCTAATGATGTGAAGGTTTGGTTTCAAACCTTTAACGTACAAAACATCCTCTAACTTAGGAAATAATGGTATCTCTACTGCACTTTATCCTACTATGCTAGACTTTCTCCCGTTTCCAAATGTGACTTTACCTTCCTTGCTATCCTCTAGGTAGGTAAAAAATGAGACAAACCTGGAGCACCCACTATCAAAATACCACTGAGTAGTATTATGTGCTTTAAGAGAAACATGAAGAAAAAGGTCTTTGGCATCAAGTTTAGTCACCTAAAATGAGGTAAACTTCTATTTTCCCTTGTCATTGTTAGCTATAGTTAGGATATTAGAAGTTTCCATTGATGGTATAGAAATCCGTTAGAACTCTTACATTAGACTCTGAGATGTGGCGACTAGAAACCCAACCTGCTCTATAAGACACGAAAAATCGCTAGTGGCATGTGGTGGAGCAAATGTACATCGTGTCCGACCCAAACTATAGCAAAACTCCATAAGGTGGCCCTTTCTTTTAGAGTAGGTACATAAGTACACTGTCTTTGGCCGACCTTGGTTTTATTTTCTTGGCCGAACTCTTCTCCGAGGTTTTGGTGAAAGCTATAAGGATTCGTAGTAAACTCAAGAATTGGTTCCAATGTCACATGGGATGTTGAGGCACCATCAAAACCTATTCGCTTCCTTTCACCAAAATCTAAAGTAGGGGCGAGGAACATATTTCCCATCTTCCCAAATTTGTCCTCTATTTTTACCTTGACCTCCCTGGATATCTCAATATCATGAATAAGCTGGGCTACAGGGGCTTCAAGTTTCTTTCGAGTGTCCATGGAGATCTGGATCTCTCTCGTAGGACTAGCCACTTGCTTGGTCAGGTCCCTTTTCTCTTTCTCTAAACATCTCTCTCTCAACACAAATAGTCTCTCTCTCTCTCAGAGCAGTGCTAATGGAGGACTCTCTCTCTCTTATCTCTCCCAAATATTTCTCTATGGAAAATATCCTAAGAGCTAACGCTTTGTTACACTTTTTAGTTTTAAAAGAATGAGCATATAAATCAGCATACGAGCATCGTAAATCACTCTCGCTCTCACTTGCAGCATCCTCACGCTCACTCACATTGCTTCCACTGTCTAGGTGTCCCTATAAAGTAGCATCCTCATCGTCATGAGATGCATTGTTAGTACTCACATGACTATCCATGAATGCGGTGAAGTTACATTCATGCGGTAACTCGTCTCCTGAATCCACCGACTTGAGCTCACTGTCACTAAGGGAGGCATTAAGAGCAGTTTTGCTTTTGCCTTGATGTCTCAACCTAGTAGGACACTTAAATATCTTATGACCTCTACCGTCACACTCATAACATCTATCCTCGCCTTTCTTAGGTCCATCCTTTTTATCCTTTTCATTTTTCCTTTCAAATTTATTTTTCCAAAAATCTTTTTATCTTTGAAATTGCCATTTTTCTTTAATTTGAGAAATTTCTTGAATTTTTTCGCAAACAAAGCCAAATTGTCTAGTCAAAATCAAACTTCGAATCAGACAACTCTTCCTCTCTTTTCCTAGACAAATCACCTCTCTTTCTTGCTGACTCTTCACTCTTTCTAACCCGGGCTTTAAGTGCTACCTTTTTATCTTTTGATTTTATCGTGTTAGGAAACATATCAATTTCATAAGTTTGGAGGTAACCTACTAATTCTTCTAATTTCAGAATACTCAAATTTCCTAAAGAATTTAACACATTGACTTTAGGGATAAAACACTAAGGCAGAGATCTCAAAATATTTTTCACTACTCTAGCATCAGGAGTGTGTTCACCTAAATTGAAACTAGTGTTTACAATATCAGATAAGTGTGCATAGAATTCATCAAAACACTCAGATTCAAGCATGGTGATTGTCTCAAATTGTATAGTTAAATTTTGTAATTTTGAATCTTTAACTGCATTAGTGCCTTCGTGGGTAAGTTGAATAACATCCCATGCTTCTTTTGACGTGGTACACGTCATGATGCGTCGAAACTCGTCGGGGGTGACGTTTTCGGAAATTGCATAAAGCCCACGTGAGTTATATGTTCTCCATTTAAATTCATCCTTAGTCCATGTAGTCACATGTTTTAAAGTAGTTACGTTATCTACAATAACGGTGGGAGGCGTCCACCCTCTTTCACACACAACCCAAACATGTTCCTCAATGGCCTTTAAGTGAGATTTCATACGGGCTTTCCAATTTGCGTAATTTGACCCGTCAAAAATTGGCACTCGATTATACAAGTTTTCTATTAAAATTGCGCTTTTCAAAAAATTAATTTTTAGACCAAAATTGATATCCAAAAAACTTTTGCGGAAAAAAAATTACACTGTATAATTGTGTAATAGGCTCTGATACTAATTTGAGAGTGCGCCAGCAATTAATGCTTAATTTGTTTAATTAAATTCCAATTTTTAATCCCATAAATCCTAACTCTTGCAAATAAATTATGACAGACAAATTAATTCAAACCACATATGCACAATCAATCACAATATGAGGAAAAATCCCCCAAAGGGGCCAAACCATTTTTATTTCACTGTAATTCGTACTACTTACAATTATAGCAAAATATAGTGACATATGAATACCCGCAGGCGTCGGTTCATCGTCGTCAGTGAGAGATCCCATAAGAGCTCTAAGTCAGCAATGGAGAACAACCTTCTTCTCCACAAGAATACTCCAGAGGAGTAGAACAATTAATCTAGGGTTTATAAAGATTCACATATATGTTTGGGAATGATTTGCAAATCAAAAAGGTATTAAAACCTTGAAAAACGAATTATGCTTTGTGCAGCAATTCCACAGAAAAGTAAGTGCCAAAGATTTGAAAAACGTGAATGATGAATATTGCTATAAATATATAAATCGAGGTGGCGTATTGCTCAAACGAAATGAATCTGTCGCTCGAACGATCTGACATATGACTTGAACGACTTCGCGCGACAGTGACATGTCGCTTGAACGATGTTGCTCTGTCGCTCGAACGACGTTAGCGTCATTTTTTCTTTCGCCTCTACACTTAGAAAAAAATCATCATTTAAAGTAAAAAATTTTAAATCCTTAAAAAATATTTTCTAAAAATTTCCAAATAAATATGTAATCATTAAAAACTCCAAATTAATTATTTTACCATTAATGAGAGTGGAGCAGTGGGAATGTTGAATGTTGAAGACGTATGTTACATGATGCGCGGTGATGATTCACTATGCACGTACGGAGATAGTTGGAGCGTGATAACTTCAGATCAAGATCGAGGCCGTCATGGATGAACGCGTTGACGTCTCGAATGTATCATTATCAGACATACTAATTTTGATCTAGGACACACAGTAAACTTCCTAGATTCTAAACGGACATTTTATAAAAACATGTCCTTCCATAAATAAGTCGCATAATTATTATTGTTTTGATATTATAAGATTGTGACACCCTGTAAAATCCATATCCAGATTGGTCAGGTCCAAATATAAATAATATGAGAGTCAATTTTTTTTTTATCATTCTAAGCACGACTAAAATAAAATAAATAATAAATGCGGACAATAATAGAATCATGTAATACACAATAGACCTATGATACCAAATCTCAAAACCAGTGTAAATAAACTCCACATTGGAATAAAACTATCTCAATAATAATAATACCCATCTCTGATATATAAACAAAATGACTCCAACACAACAAATCCTAAATATAATAATCCGACTCATTAACTACTAAAAGGGAAATGTAAGTAATGAAAGGAAAGAATGCTTGACACCTCCATCATGTGAATGAAATATGGGACTGAGAATGAAAGGCTAAATGGACCAGGTTTGGACAGCTTTTGCTACCTAGGACCTGAAAAAATAGTTCCATGGAAGGGACTAAACCTAGAAAGTCTATCATGAGTAAGAATACTACTAAATTTGGGCTATAATAATAACAATAATCATGCGCCTTCCTCTCATATTTTAGTTGATTTTAAGTTAATCCAACCCAAACAACCTAAATATAACATCTAGGTCTAAACCTAAGCCTAAGTGAAACCCAATGATTCATAACAATAAATATTCTCAACTGCTTATAATTAAAGGCTTTGAAAAAACAGTAATATATATATATATATATAAAATAACACTACATAAATCCAATATCCAAGTGAGTATGTACCACTCACATGCAAAACAGGTGGGCTATGCTCAAGCCTGTAAATAAAAGCACAAAGGCCTATCCCTATTGCCTTCGGGAATCACTGGTGCGCACTAGGTAATGTTTTTGGTCGTCCCAACCCTACAACCTCAAAGCATCAACCAAGAGAAATCACTATGCCTTCTCTCAAGTTGTATGGCCTCCATACCCAATACTATATGAAAACACTCTCATATATGTCCCACTTGGGATATGGGTACGTCAGTAGTACAATCGAAGTAAATATGACCACCAAATATCATCATAAATCACTAGGGTACCCCCACAATCAACGTCATATGCGCCTCATCAAATACCTCCTAGTATGTTCCCCATGAGCGCACACACACACGCACACACACACCATCGATATGCTTGAATGTAAAAGAAATAGAAAACCATCAATCCTATTCAAGGATTACTAAAATGGTCTTTTAAGTGTTGGTTTGTTTAATTAATAATTCTAACAAAATCCTCAACTCGTTTTAACGAAAACCCCCATGATGTTTGAACTAAAATCACAGTTGTTCGAACTAGAAGCCAAAGTCGTTCGAACCAGAGCACATTTTTGTTTGAACGGGATGTACTTTGTTGTTCGAATGAAATCCCAATGTCATTCGAACAAGATTGTCGTAGTGTTAATCTTATCCAAAGTGTAAAAACAACCCTAACCACACAAAAACCTAACCATTGAGACTCTAAACATCATAATACCCATTATCCTTCAAGTATAACATGTTTAGCAATATTAGTAACTTATATTAATAAGTTTTAGATAATTATAAATAAGATTCATAATCAAATTTCAAATTATAAGCTTTAAACCATGAGTTCATAATTTAAGTGAAAGTTTATCAAATTCATTCGCATATTCGATTATATAACTACTTAAAGAAGAGGGATTTTACAGAATAATAACAATACGACTCATATATAATGTTTCTATGATCAGATTACATGATTTGATAAGTCAATATAGGGATTCAACATATAAACTACATTAGTTCATCAATATGTGATTAATGCTTAAATAAGTAACTAAACTAATTATGAAAATGGGGTCTTGATAATATTAAAATCAAATTACATTTATTAAGTTGAGATTCCAATGAATCACTACTATTCTAACACAAACGTAATTAAATTCTTAATCAAAGTAAACATGCATATGACTGATTATACGAATTGAGTCATGACTCCTATATATATTCAACATTTTGTTACCCTCTCAACCTCCTTAGCTGCTAGGGTTATTCTCTAATGGGATATGAGTGACTAGGTTTCCAAATTAAGTTAATAAAGTCTTTGATTCCAAAGTTAATCCTAGGAATAAAAATCTCCTCAACTCAATGATCCCAAAACACGGGTCAAACCATATACTAACCCAACGAACTTAAATTCCACTGTTTTAAGTTAAAAACGAACTTTCTAATCATCCCGAAAGTCAAACCCAAAAGACAACAAATTTTAATGAATTAATTATCTCATTAAATTAGTTTATTATCTTATACGAGTCGATTAAGTTATAACTTGATTATTAATTAGATAAATGTGACATGGCATTATAAGCAACTACTTCACAATTGGTGGAACCCGATACCAAGGGAAAATTCCAAATAAAGAAACCCCCGATACCTAGTACCTAACCATTCCATAGTCTCCAATAATACTAAGTCACTTAAAATAATTAGTTAATTACGGTGTGTTTTTCAATTTCCAAAAGATGTAATTTCGTGAAGCAACTAAATAAATCACATAGAAATATATATATATATATAAATACACTAAGTGACATCACATGTCACAAAAGGCAATTAACCAATATAATAAACATTTTGAGTGTTCTATTTATATAGAAATACACTAAGTGACATCACATGTCACATGTCACAAAAGACAATTAACCTTTTGAGTGTTTTATTTATATTTGAGGACCAAGAATTGTATCTTTGGTGAGGAATTCTGTCAAGAATATTTGTGACACACCATTTGTAAGTCTATTTATTTAATGAAAATTGGGATTCATTCTTGCGAATTTATTATGTCTATAATTATGCTCGCTTAATTTCTTTACTAGGGCTAGGTGAAATTTATCACGTGTGATTAATATTGTGCGTGATTTCAATTAATTTTTATTCCTGATATGTGTTAAATGTTTTAAAAAAAATCGGTATTAATTTAAATTGACATGAGAGTGCGTTTTAAACCTTCGGCATTGTTTGAAAAAAATCATTTTTATTTTATTTTAAGTATTAGTACTTTTTGATAGGTTATACTTTTATTAAATTAATTGATAGCCCATGCTTAAAATCTATATTTTAAATTTTAAAAGTGAACTTTTTAAGGGAATAGGTTTTTAGCCATCTAAATTTAGAGGCGTTAAACTTTATTTTGGACTTATATCGTGTTATTTTTCCAAATTAAATACGATGAGAGTCGATTTAATTTGAGTTATAAATCGGGAATGACGAGTTTAAATTTTGCATAGTATTAGTTAAACGTGATAAATGGATCCAACATCCTAGTTTTCACGCTAATTTGATTATATCTCTAGTAGTTATATTTTTTGGGTGTGTGTTTGTTAGTTTAATACTAAATCTCATCTCCAAACCAATTTCGTTTAGTTGGAAAGTTACAATTATTTGAAGAATTTTCTTTTATAAATCCTCGTGGTTTCGACCCGTACTTACACTCGCTATTATATAATAGCCCGTGCACTTGCAGTATTTGATAAAATTGACAACACTACGTCATGCTTCATCTCGAACCACCAATACGGTTTACGCATATCCTGGAATGTCTTATCCCCACCGGGATGTACCACAAATCGGGACTCGTGAGCCTTTGACATCACTACATGCCTCAAATTGTCATCCTCGGGAACCATGAGTCTCCCATTAAAATGAAACCACCCTTTGAACTAATCGAGTACCCTTCTGCCCCATCGGCTAATAACTCGCAAACTATGTCTTGGAAGTACTGATCCCCTGCCTGTGCTTTCACCACCCACATCATAATTTCGGGAGTGACAGCTAATACGGACATACAAGACATAGCAATCTTGTCATCGTGTCGAAGCTCTCTTCACTTATCTTTCCAAATCGCTGGTAGCTCTCCTGCATGACTTCATCTTAATGCGTATGCCACCCCGTTAGCCTTCCTAGGATAATACTGAATATCAAACTGGTAATCCTTCACGAACTCTAACCATCTCATATGCCTCATGTTCAGATCTTCCTGCGTGAATAAATACTGAAACTATTTATGGTCCGTGAATAAGGTAAACGGGTCCCCCAATAAATAGTGCCTCCATATCCTCAAGGCAAATACTACTGGAACTAAATCCAAGTCATGCGTGGGGTATTTCTTCTCGTGGGGCTTAAGCCTGCAAGATGCATATTCTATATTCTTCTCCTCCTGCTGTAATACACCCCCAAGTCCTTACAAGGATGCATTAGTGTAAATGCAATATGTCACTCCTCCTTTAGGCAACGCAAGTACGGGTGCTGATGTCAACTTGTCTTTTAGATCATTAAAAGCTAATTGAAAATAATCGTCCCAAATAAATAGCAACCCTTTGCGAGTCTAGTTTGTTAACAGACATGCAATCTTTGAGAAACCCTTAACGAACCGCCGATTATATCCTGGCAATCCTAAAAACGTACGAATCTCGGTCAGTGTCGTGGGTTGTCCCCCACTCCCTCACCGCCGATACCTTACTCGGATCAACAACGATACCCTTCTCAGACACAATATGGCCCAAAAACTTCACCTCTCGAAGCCAAAACCCACATTTCCCAAACTTCGCATACAACTGGTGTTCTCTAAGTGTCTGTAAGACCCTCCGTAAATGCTCAGCATGTTCATCCTCAGAGCAACAGTACACCATGATATCATGAATGAACACGATCACAATCTGGTGAAGAAGCTCTCAAAAAACCCAATTTATTTGATTCATAAACACTGCTGGCGCATTAGTGAGTCTGAATGGTATCGTCCTAAACTCGTAAGACCCATATCGTGTCAAATTTTTTTGTTTAGGAACATCCTTCTCTCTGACGTGCAACTGATGATAATAGGACCTCAAATATATCTTGTAGAAGTAAGTTGCTCCCCTTAGCTGGTCGAATAGATCATCGATATAAGGCAGTGGATACTTATTTAGGATCGTGACCTTATTCAACAATCTGTAGTCAATACTCAACCAAAGCGACCCATCCTTCTTCTTGATAAATAACACTGGCGAGCTCCACGATGAAGTACTCCATCTGATAAAACTCTGCCCCAAGAGCTGCTGAATCTGCTCCCTCAACTCCCGTACCTCAGATTGGGCCATGTGATAAGGCACTTGAGCTATAGGTCTCATACTCGGTGCTAGGTCAATAACAAACTCAATTTCCCGGCTAGGCGGCAACCCGATTATGTCCGGGAATACATCTCAAACTCCCTCATGACTAGAATCGAGTCTAACAAAACAACCACCTCTTGTGAGGTCTCCTCCTCAATGTAATGCATGTATGTGCTCGATCCTCCATTGGAAGAGGCATCGCCACTAAGAACATTTCCTGCCCTGGAATAAAGAATACAATAGTCCTCCCAAAATAATCCACCATTGCCCGATATCTAGCTAACCAATCCATCTCCAAGATAATGTCATAACCCTCCATGTCTAACACAAGAAGATCGGGGGCTAAATATAATCTACCCACATCAATATCCACACCCCTACAGATCGAGTGTATAAGCAACCCACTACTTATCAGTGACTCCACACACATAAGGAGACAACTACCTGTCTCTAATAGGCCAACAACTCGTGCAAATTTAATCACTACGAAAGAATGTGATGCCCCAATATCAAATATAACACTACCCGCAAGTCCATGGGGCCTGCTGTATGGAAACATTATTGATGTTATAAACGCGCCCGTACTATAACTGTCCTTGCTGCGGTCGGGCAGGAGCCGTATGTTGACTCTGTGCCAGCTACTCTTGTGGGGCACCCTACTAATGCGGTGCTCTCCCCTACTATGGAAAATCCTTGCTCTTGTGACTCGTTTATCCACAAATAAAGTGTTGTCCTGAATAATCTTTTCGTCTTTGGCCATAACGGTGCTGGCCTAGACCCTGCTAACCTCCCCCATTGTTCCCTTGGCCCTGGTGGCCCTAAGGAACCTGCTGCTGCTAAGAACCCTACTGGCCCTGCCTGTAACCGCCCTCAGTTTGATAGTTCCTAGTTCTAAACCTCTTGGCTTGATCCCCCTATCAAGAATCCTTCCCCTGGTGTCTACCTGACTAATGCTATTGTGGTGATCCACCAGAACCATTCCCTCCTGTCTTGCCCTGATGAATAGGATCACCTGCTATCTTGCTTCCCTTCATATGGAAGCGATGATCCTCGCAGTGTAACAGTGCAACATTAACAATATCAGTATAAGTCACCAATGTGGGGTTAGCGATTAAGTGTTGCTTAATCCTCCAGGCTAAACCATCCACAATATTTGCCTTGTTCCTTTCTTCATTGTTCACTTTGCCTAGTACAAAATTAGTTAAACGGGTGAACTCCTCCTCATATTAGGCCACTAAACGATCACCCTGAGTCACTTCACTGAACTTCTTTCGCATCTCTGTCTCTACGGCTGGTGGAAAGTATTTGCGGTCAAATCGCACCCATAAATTAGTAATAGTCAATGTATCCTCTCTGTAATGGTGGTAACTGACCCCCACCACTGTAATGGTTCTCCAAAAAAACTGAAAGTGCTCGGCATATGTTTTTACACCTCACTACAGTCAACCATATGCAAGTGGTGCTGAATATATTTCTTCCAATGGCACACCGCAATCACATCAGAACTCCCCTGAAACTCTGGTGGGTGGGCCTGTTGGAAGGCCACCCTAATCTTCTGCCACTCTGTCGGCCCTGGCTGTGCCTGACCCACTGCTGACACTGGATGCGGTGGTTACTGGACCTAAGGGAAATAGTGAGCCACAGCAGTCGTAACTATATTAATAGTATATGCCACGATTACTGCCACCTCTGTTGGTGACATTGACCCTTGTGGTGGTTGTGGCTTTGGTCGAGCATCCCTTGCTTTATTCCCAATCGCCGCTCTTATCGCTCGTCTTCTCCTGGGTGGTATTTGAAAAATATATTCGAATTGTATGAGTTCACAACCAATACAATTATAATAGCAGAAGAACGAAACTCAAATGTGTAATCATGAATGCAACAGTCCTAATAATAGGGCTCTAGGTCAAAGAACGCTATGCTGAAATCATAGTAAGCCGTACAAATTCTATGGACACTAGAACCTGGCTCTGATACCATCTGTGACACCCCCCCTATTTTAACCTCGGGTGCTCAGTCCTCCATGAAAATGATAGGAATCCCAGTTGGTTCATTCTTAGTATCATTGTCAAAAAACGTTTTTTTTAATTACTAATCACCTATGTCAAATTAAGCTGGTGTCAAATTTTATCTTTTTGTATAACCACATGCGGAAATAAATTAAATGAACTAAACCATTCACACATAAATATAATCTGAACAATCTCATGAAAAATATATAATTAAATGAGACTGAATAAACAATCGGTTCTCTAAGTACATTAGCCAGCCACAATCTAAAATAAGTAAAACTAAAATTGGAATACAGTCAGATGCATAATTGAATAAAAAAAATAGTCTGAAGGCAACACGCCCAAATGAACTGCTAAAGAAATCTCCTATTATAGAATGAATGAGCTGAAGCGTCTAAAGTAATCTCCTGCAAGCTGACACACTGCTTCAGCTATGCATATCTGGATAGGATCTTTAAGGCATCCTTATGTCTGGACACCTAAAGGATTTTGAAAATATTTTTTTGACACGGGTCAGAGCCCAAGTAAAATATTTTTAAAATATTTCGCATGTAAATAAATTACAATTTAAATCAATTATTTATTACACATGTAATGTCCATGTACCTCACTGGAATCGTCATGGTGGGATAGCCCTTTGTGCGAAAACCTCCTGATAGCAGTCAGCGTAGGTATGTTCACACACAAAATCAAATCACATCTATAGGTATTCAGACAATCTATATGCATATTTTATTTAGTAGGTATGCACCCAACCTAATTATGTCAACTCATACGTATTATATATCACTCGCATATTCGATGTGCCATTTATTTCAGTTAAAATTTCAATTCATAAAATTTTTGGTATCACTCATTACTCTAAGGGTCTTAGTTATCGCTTATTTAATATGTAGTTATTCCCATCGTATTCTACTGATCGTAAACATAGGTTCACTCATCATTCTATGACCCGTCTCGAATTTCATTTATTCATCAATTATGGATATTTTCTCAATTATCACAATCCTTAACTCGTCTCAATTTATGTAAACCTAATCTCCCCTATAGGCCAACTGATATTTTCATATTTCCCTCTATAGTTTAAAAATGTCCCAAAAGTCTCCTCATGAATTATCCAAAAATTTTGGGTTTAAAACAAAAAGGAAAAAATTTCAATTCTGGGCAAAACAAATCGATTCTTCCTTGGGCCGAATCGGTTCGAAATGTACCAGATGTCTTCTTCTCCAATCCGTTGTTACAATTTTCTACACTCAAATTCTTTAAACTTTTTATACAATAATCCCAAAACTTCCATTTAGCATAACTACAAATCAAATATTCATGTAGGGATGGTTGCTAACGTAAATCATGTATAAAATACAAACAATTTCATCCAATATCAGATTAAAACATCAATAATCATTAAACCCTCCATTTTTGTGTTCTTCACATAATTTCATTAAAAACCCAGATTTATCCCATGATCTAAATTCCATAACTTCTGATTTCATTTTATTGATTTAATTAGATTCATTCTACATGTAGTCTTATTCTGAATTATATGTTCTATTCATCAAATCCCAAGAATAATGTCAATTATCCTTAATTCAAAGACCCTGCTCTACATGGGTATTATAACTCATAAAAATTTGCAAGATAAATTCTTTCCTTGTATGGTAGTGATCTAATTTCTTCTCTTGATGATGATTCTCTTCTAATCCACCCTCCAAAAATGATTGTGATGCAAGAACAAGGTTGAAATCTCCAAGAACTCTCTCTTAAGCTCCAAGAATGCTCTCCCTTTGTTCTCAAATGGCCTCCAACTATTTTCTATTCCTCTTACCCTGGCCTCTCACTACTACAAGTTTATATAACCTTTGGAAATTCTTAGCTCCCTTAACCCTAGGCTACCAAATGACTAAAATTCCCTCTCGTGGTATCGATTTGGTCTAAAACTGTCCCCGGACCCAAACTATACACCCGAGTATACTATTTTGACTTTTTTGACCCTTCTGGGCTCAACCGTATCCTCAAAATCATCTTATGAGTTACCCACAAATAATTTTCTATCTCTACCTCATAAAGTCCACACACGATGCCCAGTTGAGACAAATACTGTCATGTCACTATCACTCATTATGACGTCAAATACCTAGTTACTATTCACTTAGTAATTTGATTCGATAAACATTAATCATTTCTCTTCGATTAATTATTTAATCAACCCATTATATTTAATTTCCATCAAATTACATCACACATGTAATTTAAATTTAAATGAATTAATTCACTTTTAATTCCTCAAAAATACGGGTTGTTACACTGGCTATTCATCAATTGATTGTGGAGGTCTTTGTGAACATGGAAATAGATTATGTGGGGCAGTGTTCGGGCTTAAGCAAAGGATTTGTTGGATCTTCATATTGTATGTGAGCTTATGTGTTTGGCATGCGGGTGAGAATGATGGTCCCAAGGACCTCTAATAGGACCTATGCAGGTGGTCGCGATGGAAAGAGGCCTCGCATGTGAGTGGATAGTGGAGTGATATTTTGGGTGGGTACCCCTAAAAAACGTGTTTTTTGTTTTTTTCTTGGATATTCATGGAAAGACCCTATTTATTTTGTTATATGTTACTTTAATAAGAAAATGAGGAGTCCTTTATACATTTTTGTTTATAAAGTGGATTCTCTCATATCATCATCTTATATAAATAAATGCTCTTTTACTTTTATGATGGTTTTGTTTATTTGAACATGGATTTTCTTGTTGTCTTTATTTATTAAATTCAGGGACATTTTGGATGATTGCATTTACACATTTCCATGAGGTGTACATATAGAATGGGACTAAGACTCTTTTTATAAAAACAAAAGTGAGGATACATACATATATTTCTATAGAAATAAAAATAAAATAAACAAAAAAAGAATATATACACAATTATTTACAGAAGTTCCCCACCTTCTTGAGACTTTTCTTTTGGAGAAAGGCAGTCTTTATCTATTTGGTATGTTGTTGTATAGCCCGTGCATCCTATGGGGAAGAAGGATTCATTTCATTGCTTGTGAACTGGTTGGGGTATTTGATGTTTCTTTGGAGTAGTATTTTTGTCCTTTAGCCAAGAAAAGGGGTTTTTTACTGGGAGCCCTTTATGAATCCTCTTGTTGATGATTTTTGTACCAGGATGCGGGGTGTTTTTAAGGAGGATATTTTTTGGGTGTTTATTTTTGGGAAGAGGTGCGAGGTGTGATTTCCTTTCCACTAGTCTTCTTTTGATAGCCTCTTTTAAAGCATCAACTTATATGTGTTCATTATCAAATAAGGATAACTCTACGGAGTTCTAAACTGCCTTAGGGCACTATTTTATGTGACGTTGAGTTTATTTTGACCACGTCAACTCTTTAAAGGTGAGGTCACGATGACCATAAATAGGGCTTTCCCATGGTAGGATTTTTTGGTGTTTGTTTAAACCGAGACCAAAGAAATATCCCAGGTTACTTACATATCTCTGATTCATAGACAACGACATGCCTATATTTGAATGTCTACAATAATTTTTATAGCGGAGAATCAACATAGTTCTGTTCAATGAAAAAGATGGGGGCCCAATGTTTTTAGTTGACTTCAAACGAGAGGTTAGTGGATCAAGTGGGAATTTTGATGTAGTTCTCGGAATGTGTTTAGGTCTATGATGTTTTCCATTCTCGTTATGACCGATTGTTTTTTTGAATCCATTTCTTCCCTCTTCTATAGGCACGCTCAGGGAAAGAATTTCTTCAATCAGTCAAGATTGAGAGGTTGGGAAAACATAACCCCTCGATGTTAGCTAAGGTAGCATCTGAGTTTATTTTAGTGATGAAGTAAGGTCCTCCCTATTAGGTGAAAATTTTCCTCTAGGAGTTCGAACATGTTTGAGATTGCAATAGGACTAGGTCTCCTAATTGTATGTTCCACTTTTTAACCCTCTTATTTAATGCCCAGATGACATGTTTTTGGTAACCTTGGTTATTATAAACGATCGTTAGTCTTCTCTTAACGAGTAGAGATAGTTCATCATATCGGGCTTGTACCCAATCATCTCCGACTACTTAGCTTTCAAGCATTACCCTTAGCGATGAAATATCAATTTATATGAATAGGAATACTTCCATGCCATCTATCAGTGATTAGGGGGTGGATCCTATAAAGTTTTGAAGATGCAAGTGAGGTGTGTAGGATACCAAATTTTAATCCAATTTATTAATAAGAGTGAGCAAATGCCACAATTTTCATTTCAGCACAGATTACGAAAATAAGGTATAAAACTTTACTCCAATTTTATCTTGCCTAAACATTCATTTATGTGAGCATGCCAGAGTCAAATAAGCAAACACATAATGCCGCGATGTTCAAGGAAAAACCATAACGGGAAAAACCTCGGATGACCTAGCCAATACGAGTCCACTATGATATAGGGTTTATACAAGGATGACAGATGACTTACTCATTAACTCGACGCCCTTCAATCCTAAGTCAATTTTCGCTCCTTAAACCTTCTTCACAACAACCGCAAGAATCCACCAATGACTCACAATGCAGTCCTCCCATATATCAGTATTTACTGATCCCTAATTAGTCTACATCATGTAGCAACGCAGAGCCCACTATGCCAAACGAACTCGAACAAATGAAGAGTAAATAGCTTTAGGGATCAAAACATGAGATCTCTATATAGAATATTATGTTGAAACTTGGATCTTTAAAACATGGTGTAAACTCATGTAAATAAGGAAATATTTTTTTCTCTGTAAAAAACTTTTTGAAAACCCTAAAAAAACTAAACTGCCTCATCCCTTTTTATCTTGAAAATGTGGAAAAATGATGATGCAAATTTTGAGGAAATTCATTCAAACGAGGTTAAACTTTCATTAGAATGACTTAGGAAAAATCATGAGAATGAAACTAGGTCATTCAAAGTAAACACCTAAATTAGTTAGAACGACCTCCGAATGAGCATATAATCGCATTTTATAAAGTTGGGCAGTAAGCACTCATTTGCAGCTCATTTGATCCTTATTCGAATGAAAAGAAAATCTCGTTCGAATAAAAATAAAATCTCGTTTGAATGAGATGACAAATCTCGTTAGAACGAAAACCCCATTTTGTTCGAATGACTTCAAACAAAACAAAAAAAATTCAAAATTATGTTTTTTAAAAATGCCTCAATAAAAAATGAAAACACCCAAAATAAAAAACCAGGGATCAACATAATATAACTTGTATACCTTTTCGATATCCCAAAATTGAAGACAAAAACTGAGAATGGATTTGATGATACTTTACACGGGATGCTTGATGTCTTCATTTCATAGGCTTGAAGGTACAAACTTAAACAACCTAATGTATAACTCAAATAGTTTTGTCCAACAGAATAACGCTAATTTTTAAAAATTATAAATGTTCAATACTTAAATGACATACTTTGTCGTTACAAATCCCACCCTTTATATATTTCGAGCAAAACGAAAACCAAAAACTAGGTCGTAAAGCACTAATGCCCAATACCTAAACCCCGAAAGAAAAAAATGCAAACAAACACTTGACCGACTCTATATCTTGAGAATCTTTTCACTTGTGAAACGTTGTCGCATTTAATCTTAAACCTGAAGACTCAACACACATTTAAAATGGAAAGATAATATGAAATATATAACATTGTGAGCTAAGAATTCTCAGCATATTAAAAACCCTCCCCCTGAATCTAAACTTCTCTCATATTTTTATCCGAGAATAGACAAAGGCAAAAATGCATAACATTAAACAAATGATCATATAGAAAACAATCACATCATGAAATGTGAAATGAAATGATAACAGTAAATACACGGTAACATAATTACAAATAATACAAAAAAAATTAATGAAGAACATGGACTAAACGTATTCAAGGAGTCAAACAAATACAATATGTGTAACAAGAATATATATATATGATACACGACACACAAAAATAAGTTTTTCACACTCATATGGCATAAATGTGTTCCCCAAAAATGTGGTATAGTGTACAGGGTTGTGGACTAGAAATAAAAAAATTATGTACCAAACACTCAAGATAGTCCAAGGAGTTTGAATATCATCTTAATTTATCAAACTTTGATTTAGCCTCTTATGACTAATAAAGTGAACTCAAACGGATAAAATGGACTAAATGCCAAAATATTGATGTTTCTCAAATCAATAGCATCAAACATTAAGGTTTAAATAGGAGAAATTGTGGAAACCCATTGATCTTCAATATATAACACCCTAAAAAAAAAATACTCAATTATTTATTTTTTTAAAGATATCATATTTATGATCGTAAATATCTAAAGTCTCTTGCCAATGGTGGCCTAACACGCATACTATTTTTACTCCCTTCATAGCCCTTTTCATTATACACTTTTATTATTTTAACCTAAGAGAATCCTCACCTGAAATGGTTCTCACTTGCAAAATTCCCCTAGTTCTAATGATATGTATTTGATAAGATTGATAGGGGTTGGTATACAAATGAAGAAATAAGGATCTCGTCTCCACATCAATAAAGGTTAAGAAGCCAGAATTCAAGAAACCATGGGTTGCATTTACAAATAAACGCTCCAGCCTCAATGAGAACTTCATAAAGGAAGTGGACAACTTCCCTTTCTGTAGAATTCTAGAACATTTGGTCGATGCCAACATTGGAAGAAAAATGCTGGGATGAAAGACATTCTTCGAGGACTGTCCCTTCTGAATATAAGAGGAAGTAAATGAGACGGTAGATTTAATAAAAAAAACTAGACAAACTCCCTGCCAACTAGGACCCTCTCGAGAATCTAAGGAACACTAAAATGTTAAGATAAGTGATGGAATAAGAGGAAAGAAATTAGAGATTCTACCACCTTCCATAGACTCAAAACTCTTTCGAAGATGAGATTGCATGTATGCTTCAAGAAGAGCCCCCTTCTACGATGTGTAGCCTCCCTTTTAAGGAGAAGGCCATTACAGTGAACTATTTTGATGTAGTTGATCATGTTAACCCATTAACAAATAAAATAGACTTTAACTTTGAGTATCCATGTGTACAAAACATTGATGATGATAAATGTGAAAATTAATGTAATGAACTAAATTTACATAATGAAGAACTGGAAAACCACCTAAAAGTACTTAACAATAAACAAAACAATCGTGCGCAACATGTGAACAAAACGACAATGGTTAACTTAAGGTCTTCCTATGAGATAAGAGAAATAAAAATAGCATCATCTTTAGATAATTTATAAAGGTTTAAAATCATCCATGTCCTCAAAGAATACATAGGCATCTTCACTTGATTTTATGCTGATGTGCTAGGGATCGAGATCGAGATCGTTATTCACTGCATAACTGTGTATCCAAAAGCTAAACCTGTTAAGAAAAGCTCAAGAAGCTCTAGCCAGAATGGTCCCTCAAGGTCAAAGAGGAAGTCATTTAATAGCTCAGCATGGGCTTTCTGAGGTTAGTCGAATACCCCCACATGGTTGGCCAGTCGTGCATGTCCTAAAATTGGGAAGAAATGTGAGGATGGATGTTGATTATAAAGATTTGAACAAAGCTATTACCAAAGATAACTACCCACTACCAAACATTGATATGATCATCGATAACATTGAGGATTATGATCTTATGTCCTTAGTATATGGCTTTGTCGATTATTATCAGATCAAAATGTACTTGGAAGACCAAGAGAAAATGATTTTCACTACCCCCTTGGGGAATTTTTGCTACACAGAAAATGTTGTTTGGACTCAAGAATGTTGGTTCTATTTAATAACAAGGAACCACCACCTTAATGCTTGACATGATCCATAAGGAGGTTGAAGTTTATGTGGATGATATGATTGTTGAATCCAAAACCCTAGAAGGACACGTTTCACCATTAAGGAAATTCTTGGAAAGGCTAAGGATGTACCAATGTGCCTAAACCCCCCAAAGTGCATCTTCGGAGTCATAAAAGAGAAATTATTAGGATTCCTTGTCAGCACAAGATGAATTGGAGTTGATCCGACCTAGGTCAAGGCCACCCTAGAAATTCCACCACTACGCACCGAAAAGGAAGTTAAGGGGTTAATAAGAAGGCTATAGAATACCAATAGGTTTATTTCTCAGATGACCTCTATATGGGAACCAATTTTTAAGCTACTCCGTAAAGACTCTACCCACATATTGAATTCTAATTTCTAAGAATCCTTCAACGAAATTAAGAAGTACCTGACCAACCCGCCCGTAATGGCTCTACCATGAGCTATATATGCTTTTCTCCTGTATCACATAATAATGGACACCGTAGCAGGAGCCATATTGTCTTAGTATGTTGAAGAATCCCACAAGGAATATGATATATACTATGCCAGGCAAAAGATCAAATCATGTGGAGAACAATATAAGGACCTGGAAAAATATTTTATATCTCTCGTATGGGCAATGCATAAGGTAAGGCATTACATCATCTCCTTTGAAATCAAACCAATCTTTCGCATGGTTAGCCTAAAATACTTACTCAAAAAACCTGCATTAATAAGCAGAATGGAATTGTCTATTCATGCTTGCATAGTTTGACATCGGGTATGTACATGAGAAATCCATTAAAAGGCAGGCCATCACATACTACTTAGATAGATCCCCTCTGGATGAACAAGATGAGATCACTTCCCATTTTAAATATGAAGACATTGTTTTAAAAATAGTTAAGTAGAATAAAGAGATAAGTTATACTTTGATGGAGATGCAAATAAAAAGGGGTTCGACATCCGCATGTTGTTGATTTCACCAGATGGAAGGAACCACCCTAATACCATCAAGCTTAATTATGACTGCACAAAAAATATCACCGATATGAATCATACATCGTGAGAATGAATATATCTCAAAGGAGAGGAATCCTAATGATGGACATTTACGGGGACTCATTACCTATCATATGCCAGATTCTAGGGCATTGGAAGATCATGGAGGAAAATCTCCTACCCTACCATGATTAACTAGAGGAAATTACTGCCCTATTCAAGAATATTTAATTCTTCTATCTTCCTAGGGATAATAACAGCTTCGTCGATGCATTGGCTACCCTATCATCCATAGTGTACATCTCGAAAGATGTGGGTAAAGTATAAATATACGTTTGCAAGAAGAAATAACTCAGGTTCATGTATGAAATTTGCATGGCTGAGATCATAGACGAAGGGCCCTGGTATCAAGATGTAAAATAATTTATCCAAATCTAGAGCAAATAAAAAGGATAAGATGTCACTTCGATGATGGGGTTCCCAGTTCTTCATGTGTGCAGGACACCTATACAAGAGACATCATAACAGCACTCATCTGTGGTCTCTTAACAATGGCGAAGCAGAAAAGGGTGATGGAAGAAATCCACGGAGGAGAATACATCCCTTATATGAATGGCCACATGATCGCAAAAAATATTATCTGCCAAGGGTATTATTGGATCACCCCTGAACACGACTGTAGTAAACACGTTACAACACTTAACTTTGAGAAAACTTTACATCATGACATCGTCGTGCCCCTTTTTAACATGGGGGTTGATATCATTAGGAAAGTAACACTAAAAGCATTGAATTGACATGAATTCATCTTGGTTGCTATAAACTATTTCACCAAATGTGTCAAAGAGAAATCCTTTGTCTTGCTAAGTGCAAAAAAGGTGGCTCAATTCATATGGAAGAATATCATCTATAGATATGGGGTGACATTTGAACCGATATCTATCAATGGGATGCATTTTGAAGCAGAAGTCATAGATCTCATCGAAGAGTATGGAATCCAAAGGAACAAATCATCTACATATCACCCTTAGACCAATGGTGATGTTAAATAAACAAACAAGAACATGAAAATAATATTGAGAAAAATAATCGAGGGGTTATGAGACTTGGTTGATTGTATATTGTACACACTATGAGGAGATAAGACTACTATCACAAAACCCGCCGGGGACACTCCATTATAACTCATGTATGGGAGGGAAGACATTCATAAAAAATCAAATCTCTAAAGCATATTAGGTAAAAAGTAAATACGAAGAAAAGGCACTACTAGAAAAATGGAGATTACTAGCACGCTACCATATAAAGGTGTATTACGAATATGTCACTAGAGCCTTTATAAAGAAAATAAAGAATGGGGGGGTCAATGAAGGAGACCTAGTTCGGAAGGAAATTATTGAACCTATATGGGACCCCTGAGGAGAGTTTTGTCCTAATTGGAATGGGCCTTATGTTGTAAAAAAGATCCTTTTAGGAGGCGCGACTCTCATTATCGATGTTAATGGAATAGAGTTAGCCAAGCTGACTAATCTAAAATGTCTCAAGAAGTATTATATGTAATAGAAAGTCATAGAAATTCATCAAACATCAAAATCTAACAAGAATTATATACGAATCGATCCTCCATAAAATAAATAAATGCATCAAAATCATTACCAAGCTAACTTAGTCACATGATGGAGGTACGAAGGAAACCCCTCAGGGTCCATTCAACCACACCATACCCCTCCAGGGGAGTGAAGTCTTTCTATTTTTCTTGTCCCAACTTTTAGATTCCTAGGAACCAATCACTAGGATGAAAAAAAGGTTTGGAGCTCACAAGGAACTCATTTTTTCAATAAAAGTAAAATACTTTCATTATAACTTATTCATAAAATAGAGATAATGCAAATATACATTCAAAACAATATGCATCACGATATAATCCAAATATAATTCAAATGTAATGACTTAAAGCAATTCAATTCAAATAATATCACTAAATGTCCGCGGTAGGTCTGAGGAGGTGAGTAGGCCACACGATATACGAATTGATATACCCTTAAATATGCATCGTGCCGCATTGTTCACGCAACCACAATGGGGAGTTCTCCTTCCCAGATATCACATACGTGATGAGCACCTTGGCATCAATGTCTTGAAGCAAACATCCATGAACTGGCATACCCTGGACGGTATTCGGTTCTCTTAACCCCCGCCCGATCCGCTGGCCATCAAATATGTCCTATATAAACACGCTCTACCAACCAAGTGTCGACATAGATCAATCGAAGGGAGCCAAATAGGGGACTGGTTCATCAAAGTTTGCACATGTCGGTGATGAAGCAGCGAGGTCCACATCCTCGTCCTCCTGCACCTCCTCCACCACCACCTTCTCCTTCCCTTCCCCCTTATGGTTTCTGCCCAACGAACGCTTCATGAATGAGAACATATCTTGGACTTTAGCGTCCAAATGGAATAGCTTCGAGTCATACGAGTCCACCGTTCGAGCCAACTCGGTGTTGCTCGTCTCTAATTCGATGATCTTAGATTTGGCCACTCGCGAGCTCACCCCCTTGCCCTCCCCTTGCAATCAGCGCCAAGCACTTGGTTGAGTGTGTATGTGGACAAATATGCCTTGTCGGCATCATACTATGACTCATGCACTTCCTTAAGCTTTGCTTGAAATGATAAAAAGCATATTATTAGTTAAATAAGTAAATAAAAAAATTATAAAGTAATTAACAAAAAGTAAACTGTCGGATTACTTACAATCGTGGACGCGACAATCGGGGACACCTCCTTATCCTTCCCCTTCTTCATCCGAATAGCCACATAAGTATCGAGCCTATATGGCATACCCCCAGGGCCACTCCCCGTCCCCTGAAATAAAATAATACAAAATTAGTATTGTTCCCGCGAAGTAAAATAATGTCCATGATCGTGACAAGATCTTAGGCTTTTCACGGTTATTGACCGCGATAAGTTTGTGAAAACTGTACTTATCATGATCATTGATCGTGACGAGCCTTTGTCACGGACTTATCACGGTCATTGACCGTGATAAAAAATGCATGTTTTTTGTCACGATCAATGATCGTGACTAGGCTAGCCACTTGAAGGGTGTCAATTTGACCATTTTGGTGTAGTGTTAGTTTATGATAGATCCATATGGACCTCATTCTAACCTACCAAGGAGACCGAACCCACCAAGGAGAGCTCATTATAGACATTTTGATCAAGGCGAACCCAAGCCTGTTTATGTTTGTTCCCATTGCAAATGAAGATGTCTCCTCTTGTTTTAAGGTAGGGAGAGTTTCTCACATACGTGTTCCCTGATATGATCCCACATGAATTCATACACATGTTCTCACACGCACTCTCACATATGTTACTCCACATGCTCCCGCACATCATCATAGAGATTTTGCTAGTTTTTTAGGGAAAGCAGAATTTTTAGTCAAGACTTCGCAATGTTTGATGGAGGAATTTCATAGGATGGATTCTCCTTTTGAGAACTCCTTTTGGCGTAATGAATCATGTTGAGACTTGTTTCTATAATAGGTTGATTATCATGTCCATATCTCATATCTTTATTGCTAGATTATATTATCATTGTATTGATATGTTTCTTTTTTTTCTTTATGCTATATTTCAAAAAAATTCCAAAAATATTTTTGTTTTTAGGAAAAGGTTGAAAAATTCAAAAAGCTTTTTGGTATTTAATAAAAAGTTTGAAAAATGGGAAAAAATTATTTTGATTAAATTTTGAAAAAAGACAAAAAGATTTTTGTATGTTCGTTTTTCACCTTATATAGATTACCATTTAAGAGATTTGGATAACCCTTAAATTCCATCCATTCACGTTACTTTTTCATAGTGTTTTGAGATATGGATTTGTTTCCTTAGCGTGGTTAATAAAGTGTGGATAACATTTCGTTGATTTTTTTCCCCAGCTAAATTTGCAAAGAAAATTATAATCAAATATAGAAACATCCTTATCCAAAATAAAACTCCATCTTGGAGAAAAAATATGATAAACTAATGTAACAGATTTTTCTGCAGAGCTTCATAACTGCGTACAGTTTTGACCTTGAAGACACCACAAACCCTCTAATGTTTGATTCCATTTACAAAAATAAAAATCTAATAATGAATTAAACTGTGTACCTAAAAAAGATGGGAACAATTCATTAAGGGAATATATTCATAGCAAAGCATGATGATCAGGCAAAACAGCATGTCCAACTCAGCAATTCTTACCGACAGAAAGAACCCTCATCTGCATCATTCATTGTAAACAAAGCTTTAAATGATCTACAATGTTATTAGATGCATGTCCTTATCCTTGCCCTTCTATCGTTCAATCACTTATCCAGACCATCGGTCTTAATAATTCGACGCTTGTGCAAAAACCTCGCTATAGGGGGCGTAAGGGGGATGGTAATGGGCACTCGAATGGGAAATAAAGCCTTGTTGCATAAAATGGCGACAACAAGAGCTCCACCACTAGAATCAGCCAACTCAGCAGTTCGATTCCTAGTCTTGGGCTGAGTTTGCAATTGATCCTGTAGTTTATCTTCGATAATGAACCCTTCTTCGGAATTGGTTTCGATTTGTTTAGAGGTGGATAGAGCTGTCATGCCCACTTTTTTGAATAATGACTCCACGTAAACGTTGTTACTGATGGCAACATAGAGGTCGATGATTGAGGTAGCCGAGACGGACAAGTGTACGCCTAATGCTACCTTGTCGTACTTCTTCAATAGCTCTCTAAATCGTCCACTTGCCATTGATTATATATATATATTATTTGTAGTTATGGTTTTTTTCTGAGTTTGATAACATTTCGTTGATCATTGATGATTACTTTTTAAATGTTAGACTATTTTTCACCATTATTACACACGTGCACGGACTATTTTGAACATTGTACTTACTTGTCATGTGTTGAATACAATGTTCTCATCTCAATCCTGCATAATAACGAACAAAATATAAAAAGAGAAAAGTTATGATTGTAAGAACCATTTTCCGAATTTTATTTCCCAAAAAATATTGATATATGTTAAGCAATGGAAAGGGGCTACAAAAGAGAAAAATACTCTTCGCATTAAAAGCCACCATTTGTAAAAAGAGTCTAAAAAGATTAACGACACACAAAATAAAAGTGACAAGGCCCTTTAGTTTACATTCATTGATGCTTCGCTACGTATGAGCATTATGATTTCTTCAAAATATTTGAGAGTGAATTCTTATATATGTGAGACTTTAAGGGAGTTATAAAGTACAAGATCAATGGGTTTTCACAACGGACTTTCTTGGAAAACATTAAATAGTTTGGTGTTATTGTTTTGAGAATCATTGAAATTCATGGCACATTGCATAAGTCGAGTCAATTTCAGTTAAGTTCATTATTTTAGACCTGAGGTAGAAATAGAGTTCTTTTTTTAAAAGTATCTCATGACTTCGTACACCAATGTTATGAATACTTGTGTTGATTTGCCTATGGAAAATATTCACACAACTACATTTTGTTTTCACGATTCAGATATTTTAGTGTTATTCCATACTGGCTATATTTTTTTGTACCTATTTGTACTTTTTATACTTTATACTTGACATTTTGAAAAATTCAAATGGTATATTGTGTTATTGATTACCTTTTAGATTATCCTTGCATGTAATTAATTAATTATCTTTGTGATGATATCTTAATTCTTCATTATTCATGATTAGATTCTACTCCTTTATCTATTATGAATAAAATGCAGAGAACAAATTGAGGGGGAGTTTTATTAATTTTTATTTAAAACTCGTAAAGGTCACAGTATTTCTTTTGTCTCATATGTGTAGGTCTTTTCCGCCTTGATAATGATTTCATGGACCGCACAAGATGAAGAATTTTCAGTTGAAGACTTATACATTTATGCATTTTTTGTTTCTTGATTTAGGAGGGCATTAGTTGTATTAGTCTTAGGGATCAATTTGGCTTCAGTTTGCATTTTGTGCGAGAATAGCTAAATGGGGAGATTTGTAATAGCAAGTTTTATAATTGCTCAATTTTTTTATTTTTCTTATTTCATTACACACCACTCATTGCACCTTCATGACCACTTCCACACATTCAAATACAAGAATTTGATGACATTTTAGAAGATTGAAGATTGTTCTTTTTAACATCATTCTAAAGTGGTATGAAGTGGTTTGGTAAAACTTTATTTATCTAGGGGATTTTAATTAGAGTCTGCTTTACAAGTTTTTCAAAATATTTTAAAATGATTTTTATTTTATTTTTAAAAATTCGACGTCTCGTTTGAACGATTTTCACAGGTTGTTCGAATGAGTGTATACAATGTCATTAGAACGAGATTTCATCGCTCGAACGAAATCTAGAACGTCACCTTTTGGTCAGTTCTGGAATGTCGTTCGAAGTCTCGCTGGATGTCGTTAAAATGAGATTGGGTACATCATTAGAAAGATTTTCCCACATTCGAATGAGATTATTTTTTACCAAGCATTGTAATATCGTTCGAAGTTACTTTGGAAACATGATCGAACGAAAAAGGGTACGTCGTTCAAATGAGGTACTAGGTCATTCGAACGAGTGCACGAGTTTTTATTTTTTAATTAAATCTGATTGAAATCTCTAATGCTTATCCTTTTGCAACCAACTTCCTTATAAATAGAGATGCGAGATTAGAGTTTTGAAGAACTATTTTTTAGCACTTTTCCAAGCTATTTTAGAGTTCCTTTTGTGATCAAACTCTACCATTTTCCATCCAACCACCTTAAAAGTGTAGAGATAGCTTTACCAAATCAAGAAGAACACATCATTGTTTAAAAAAACCTTCTAAAGTTCATTTCTGGTGTTAATTTGTGTAGCCGAGGCTCTACTGCTGAAGAAAAGGTTAATCAGTGGATACCGAGGGAAGATTGCTTCCTGAGGGTGGTACTGGACTGTGTCGTTATTATAAAAGACTTGAAAAACTGCGTGTTATACTTAGTGATATAATTAGTCTATAAGTCGTATAGTGTGTGTCAATTCTTGTACATTGCTGAAATAGAGGTTTTACCCTAAAGGGATTTTTCCTTGCTTCTTCGCATGTTTTCTTGTTTTATCTTTCTTATTTAATTTGGATATCATTATTGCATGCACACTAACATTAATTTAAGATAAAATTTGAATTTGTATGTGTTTGGCCTAAGATGCGAATAAATCCATAGAATCCGCATTCTCAAGCTCCAAGTGTCTCATGTCACCGAGCATTTGGCATTGAGAGATGAGTTACTCAATATACTAGATGGGTGGGAAAAAAGTGAGGATAGTCATTATTGATGAGCCTTTTAGCTAATCATTTTTTACCTCGCAGATATAGGGTTTAAATATTATGAAAATCAATACAATTCAGTGCATGATTCGAATGGGTAATCTTTATTTTTATATACTTTGAAGTTTGTTTTATCGTGAGGTCCTTTGCACTCCCCTATATGTTGGGATAAATGCACAATGTTATAAAATTGGGACCAAATCATGTATTTACAGTTTGAGGGACTCTAAAACTAAGGCCTAAAAATATTTCTAAAATGTTCATAAAGTAGTCATGAAGGAGAGGGATATTAAGTATATAAAAAGGAAGCATAAGGATAGTTCGGATAGCTTGATGTATCCTCATCAGAGTTGCCACTTTAATGTTATGGGACCCAAGTTGGGAGGAGAGTTAGATTCCAAATGAAACTCTATTTTCTGTGTGTAGGGGAGGCATGGTGCACCAGTATGTGTTCAACTTGTTTAAGTGATCCCTACAAGGATGCGAGAGTGATTGTATCTCAGTCCGCCATTTTCCTTTATGGTTAGGTTTGTTGTGATTATGTCCCTGAAAGTTGTTCAACACCATATCCAGTTTCGTTTTCACACCCCTGTTTAGTCCTAAGCCTAATTCTTCATGCAAGGGGTTGTAGGTTGTTTAGAGCTTCCAGTTTATTTTATATAAAAAATAAATAAAAATGTGTAGGGTTAGCCCTTTCGGGCTTACACTAAGGGAAGTTTAGGCTTGCGAATGACCCTAAGATTCTTATCGTGGGTTAGACAATAGGGTTACAAGTGGGGATGGTACTGGGAACCCCACTTATTCTTTATTCTTCCTTATATGTAAACTTATTATCTTTTTTAACATTTACAATTATTTTTAGTTTATTTTAGAATATGTTGAGAGACCTTAATTGAGAATCCCTTAAACATAGATATATTCTTAGGTATTAAAATAGTGTTGGTGATAGGTGTAGTTTCGTTACTAAACCGGTGTGGGTACACTAGAGTTCTTGTGTGTGAATATTCAAATAATAGATGGCAATTATTATGTATGTATACAGGTGTGAGAAGTTGTAACACCCCGTAATTTTATTGGTATTTAAATTACACGAGTACTTGTAATTTAATAATTTGAGAAATAAAATGATATGTTTAAATATTAATTTAAAAGAATCAAATTAATATTTATATGTACTATATTTACTTATGGGATAAGTAAATGAGGTTGTGTTATTTTATATCACGTCGTATGTGAGAAAAAAAATGACGTGTGATAGTATCTTGTTCGGGACGCGCATGTGAGTCATGTTAAAAAATGATTTTTTGATAAGTTACTCGAATGGTGATTTTGAGTGCATGGTTGATCCGGAATAAGTCGAAATAGTCTTAATTAAGTATTCGGGGGTAGTGTTTGAGTTTCGAGAGCTTTTTAGACTAGTCGAGACTCACAATTGGGTACACGAGCCATTTTACACTTGGGCTAACACCCAATTTCAGGATTTAATACATGAGGGGAAGCCATAGCCTCCAATTCTCTAACCTAAGAGAGAGAAAGAGAAGAGATAAAGAAGGGAAGAAAGAATAAGAAAGAGAAGAGAGAAATGGAGGAAGAAATCAAGACGGAATTTCAGATTTCATTCAACATACAAAGAGGAAGATCAAATCATCTACAATTTAGGCCAATATTTATCTTGCTTTGATATTATATGCGTGTTTAATTCATATTATAGTTGGTGAAAAACATGAATTTTTGGGTTTGGGTTTTTTTTTGGTGAAATGATTTCATAGAAATTGGATGCGATATTTATACCTTCTGAAATCTAAACATTTAACCCCGTATGATGTATAGTATCTTGATAAAGAAATATAAGATTCATTCATAGAAAATATGTGATCTTGAATGGTTCTTGTGAGGAATAAAGAATCCTTGAAATTTAAAAATGAAAAATTAATGAATCTGCAAGAAATTTTGGCGTCACTTCAAACATATACCATTTTCTATGTACTTTGAATTAGATGATGAACCATAGATGAAAAGAAAGGTATGGAGGTTATCTTTATAATGAAATTTTAATGAGGTCAATTTGACTTCTTTAGAGTGAGATATAGTTTTTTTTAGTGCAAGGTGTTTAAACTACCAGAATGGCCGAGTTACGCAAATTTTGAAGTCAATTCAAATGCATGCCATTTTCAGGGTACTTTCAATTAGATGATGGGATATAGGTGAGAAGAAAGGTATGGATCTTAGCTTTCTAATGAGGTTTTAGTGAAGTCAATTGGACTTCTGTATAGTGAGTTATTGTTGTTTTAGTGCAAGGTGTTTAATCTGCCTGAATAGCTGAGTTACGCAAATTTTAGAGTCAATTCAAATGCATGATATTTTCAATGTGCTATGAATTAGAAGATGAGACGTATATAAAAAGAAATGCATGGATCTTAATGTCTGAATGAGCTTTGAATGAAGTCAATTGGACTTCTGTATAGTGAGTTATAACTGTTTTAGTACAAGGTGTTTAATCTGTAAGAAATTAAAGTTGTGAGACTTTGTGATTTTTAAGAGTCTAATGGGATAAAGACCCTTGGGATTCGAATGGGAATTTCGGATGGAATTGAGATACGGGCTAGTGGTGATAAGCTTAATATTTTGAATTTAAAAGAAATGTTGTATTCATATTATAAGTAAGTGAATACTTATGGAATTGGAATAAGTAAGTGAATACTTATAGAATTAAATCAAATGTTTATATTCGGGAAATACATGCTAATATTACGAGAGATATGCACGATTAGACGGATTGTATTGTGTATATATATATATATATATAAAATAAGGTAGGGAAGTTTTTGAATTGTCTACACATTTTAACGGTCAAGATGTGTGCCACCTACTTACACATTTTTACACATTTTAAGGGTTCAGATCACCTCCCTTTTTTTTACCAACCTAACCCTTAATTCTTTGATTTCCCCCTCTTTTATACTCACAAAAATTACACTTTCATTCTAATATGAGGGTATTTTGGTAACACTCTCTCCCTCATACTCTTTCACACGGACACCCTCACCCGTCTCCCTCATTCTCTCGCTCCCCGTCGACCTCATTCTCTTGCCCTCACTCCAAACCGTAAAAAGTCACTCCGCTGCCCTCCGCTGCCCACCGTCGTTGCATTCAGGTAGTCTCTCTCTCTCTCTCACACACACACGTCTTTACCTTCCTGCCTATGCCTCACACGCACACGCACACTAATCTGAAATTAATATTTCAATTTCTTTTTTATTTTAGGGCTATGACTGTTTTTCCTGTGATTTTCATTCGAATGTTACATTCTAATTTCAGCAGTATGCATTAAATTACATGCTGCATTTTTTTTCACGTTCACAGTCATTAAATTACATCGCATACTACATTATATTCCATGCTGTAATTTTTTTTGCTTCAAATATCGCCTTATTTCACTTTTTAAAATAAATTTATTTTTATTGTATAGGGTACATGCTATTGGCCTGGGTAGACATTTTCTTGGAATGATGAATGTTGAGTGTCCTCATTGTTCAGTCTTACATTAGCTTGGGGAAAAGTTAAGCAAATCTTTAATTGCACACCCGTTGTTTTGTAAATGTTGTTTGCAAGGTAAAATAAGGTTACCATCATTGAATGAATCTCTGTCCGAGATCAAATCTCTATACGATGGTAACAATGTTCGGTCAGAGTCATTTCGGAGATTTTCTAGACAATATAACACTGCTAATGCCTTTACCAGTCTTGGAGTACAGATGGATGATAGAGTACTTACTGGACGGGGTCCTACATCTTTCACCATTCATGGCAAATTGCGTCATCGGTCTGGAAACTTATTACCAGAAGAAGGGTAAGAAGGAAGTTATGCTCAACTTTATATTTATGATCCTGATGCTGCTTTGGATATTCGCGAGCGCTGAAATCCACAACTAAGAAGGGATGTTCTTGATATTATCCAAAATAGTTTGTTGAGCAGTAATCCCTTCTCATCAAAATATCGGCAGGCATGTGCTATTTTAGAGCGGGTAAATACAACAAATGTGAATGTACCAGATTATTTGCATTATAGCAAGTCAACAGATAGACGACGGTATAATTTACCATCCAGTGAGGAGATTGCAGTTGTATTACCTGGAGATGGATCTCAATTAAGTGCGATGAGAGATACCATTCTTTGTTTAAAGGGAGATAATCAATTGATGCGAATTAGTGAGTGTCACCCGGCGTACTTACCGTTGCACTATGTGCTATTGTTCCCTCTCGGTGAGCTAGGATGGGAACCTGATATGACACGTTGGGATGTAGTCAGTGGGCAACTTGATTTACGTAATCGGTTGATTCAACTTAACTATTATGGTTATCGTATCTTCGAACGAGCAAATAAATACTCCACAATTCTTAGAGCGGGAAAATTATTTCAAGAATTCATTATTGATGCTTGGGCTTCAACTGAACATAATTGGTTGACCTACTTCCGTCTTAATCAAGCCGAATTGCGTGTTGATTTGTATAGTGGACTTGCCGAAGGTATAGTAGATGGGTTTAATGAAAATGAAATTGGTAAACGTAGCATTTTACCATCTTCCTTCGCTGGTAGTGTTAGGCATATGTTTGAAATATTTCAAGATTCAATGGCCATCACACGTTATAATCAACATCCAGATATATTTCTTACTATGACTGCAAATCCCAGTTGTCCTGAAATTTCTGGAGCTTTATTGGCACATCAACATTCTTCAGATCGTCCCGACATCGTAGCTCGCGTGTTTGAGATGAAAAGAAAAGCGATGATGAATGAGGTGAGAAGTAATAATGTTTTCGGTAGGAAAGTCGCGCATGTTTTTACTACTGAATTTCAAAAAAGGGGTTTGCCACATGTTCATGTTCTTTTTTTTTGGAAAGCAGAAGTAAAATTAAGAAATGTGATCAGGTGGATAGAATTATATGTGCTGAATTGCCCGATCCGAAGGAAGATCCTACTTTATTCGAGACAATCTTGGGTTGTATGTTACATGGCCCGTGTGTTCCCCGAAACCCCAACGCCCCGTGTATGGAAAATGGTAGATGTATAAAGAAATATCCTCGAGCCTGGGCAGAATACACGACTATGGATCAAGATGGATATCCAATATATCGTCGATGCAATGATGGTCGAAAGTACATTATTTCTAGAGGGAAAGTAGTATTTAACAAAGATGGTGTGCCTTATAATCCATATCCTTCCAGAATGTTCGATTGTCATATTAATGTGGAAGTATGTGCGGGGTTGAGATGTGTTAAATATATTAACAAGTACATATTTAAGGATTTTGATCGGACTACAATGGTTTTAGGAGGATTAGATGAGACCCAAAAATACCTTGATGCGAGATACATTGGACCGCCTGAAGCTGCTTGGCGGTTATTTGGTCATCTAATGCATGAAGAAATTCCCAATGTTGTTCGGTTAGCGCTTCATTTACCGGGAATGCAACGGGTTTCATTCAATCCTAATGATTCTGTGGAGACAATTATGTTTAGAGCTGCTAATCAAAAGATCACTTTGACTGAATTCTTTACCACATGTGCATAAAATTCATCTACACGCGCTTTCATGTATCCTGAGTTTCCACAACATTTTGTTTGGAATAAAGAACCAAAGACGTGGACTGCGAGATCTCCAAGATCGCAGGGTTATGCAATTGGTCGAATGTATTTTACTGCCCCAAATACAGGTGATCTTTTTTATTTGTGGCTCCTTCTAATAGTGGTAAAAGGACCTCCATTGTATGAAGCGCTTAATACTATCAATGATATAACTTACGATTCATTCAAGTTAGCATGTATTGCTTTGGGGCTTTTAAAAGATGGCGGTGAATGGGTCCAACGTTTGTAAGAGGCTGCGGTCCTTAAAACCGGGTATAAATTGATAAGGTTATTCATTGTTATCCTTACTCAATGTGCGCCTCTACATCTTGATATATTGTGGAATCAATTTGCGATGACTTGGCTCATAAGATACGGACTTTGTACGGCATTCAGACTCCTACTGAGATTCAAATTGAAGACTATGGTTTGTATCTGATCAACGAGTTATTGCAAGACTTGGGAAAAAGCTTATCTGATTTTCCTCCCATGCCTCTTTCTGTTGGTAATTGGTGTACAACTATAGGTAATAGGCTTATTCGTGAGCATCATCAATTTCAAAGTGAAGCTGAACAATGGGAGCCTCAAACTAATGTTGATTTTCTAAATAATGGACAACGGGCTTCATTTGAATCCATAACCACTTCGGTTCTAGAAAATAATGGAACTACATTCTTTTTGAATGGTGGTGCGGGCACCGGAAAAACATTTTTGTACAATACTATTGCTACAAAACTTCGCAGCCTCGAACATATTGTTATTACTGTTGCTTCTTCTGGAATTGCATCATTGTTGTTGGTGGGGGTTCGAACTGCACATTCGACCTTTTGTATTCCTTTGGACATTCTTGAAAATTCAGTTTGTGGGTTTACAAAGCAGTCGATTCATTCTGAGTTGTTTAAGTTGGCAAAATTAATTATATGGGATGAAGTTCCAAGCAACATCGTTTTTGTGTGGAGGCCGTAGATAGGACTTTGAAAGATATTCGTAATTGTAATAAGCCTTTTGGGGGTATCACTATTGTCTTGGGTGGTGACTTTCGTCAAATTCTACCCGTGATACCAAGGGGCCTTCGTGAGCAAATTGTTGCCGCGTCATTGAGGCGTTCATTGTTATGGAAAGATATTCACATTTTGACTTTGGTTTCCAATATGCGTCTTAATACCGCAGAAACTGAAAGTGTTCCATTTTCAAGCTTCCTATTTGAGGTATAATTTGAATTTTGTAGTCCATTTCTGTTTTCACATATTCCTATACCATTAATAATGTTACTAATTTTAATTTACATATATATAGATTGGGTCCAACCCCCAAGAAGATGTAGAACTACCTTCAATAATACGCAAGTGCAGTGGTCTTAATGAGTTATTGATGGAGATTTATCCATCGATGACTGCGATCGGCACTTCCACTCCTAACTACCTTAAAGAACGAACAATTCTTTCTACGAGAAATGACGATGTCAATATTATAAACAGTTCTGCATTAAATATTCATCCCGACGAAACAATAACATACTTGGTTGTAGATAAGTTGTGCCTGGACGAAACAAGTAGTGACGTAGTTAATCAATATCCAAACAAATATTTGAATTCCCTAAGTCCCTCGGGGTTGCCTTTGTTTAAGTTGGAACTTAAAATTGGTTGTCCTATTATGTTGCTGAGAAATATTTCGCCTAGGGATGGTCTTTGTGACGTTGATCGTTGTTAATTGTGCTAAACATGTAATTGAAGTTCATATTTTAACGGGAGATCATAGCGGTAATTTCGCTTTCATTCCAAGAATATCTTTAACACCCTCTTCAGCAGAAGTGCCAATTCAGATAACAAGACGCCAATTCCCGGTTAGATTAGCATATGCAATGACGATGAACAAATCCCAAGGCCAGTCTGTTAAATTTGTTGGAATTGATTTGCAAACACCGGTTTTTAGTCACGGTCAACTATATGTCTCATTTTCAAGATGTACAAGTGCAAATTGTTTAAGTATCCTTCTACCTCGAGATGGTACAAACTCAACGACAAATATTGTGTATCCAGAAGTTTTGTTATAGCAGGTTATTTTTATGTTGCATTTTCTGACTTTTGTTAAATCTTTTGGTTTCTAACATGTCTACTAATTCTCTGTGTATGTGGCAGTGGCAGTGTATGTGTAGAAGCAGTAGGTATTTGTTTGAGGAAAACATTTTGGTACTTACTGTTGGCTCTAATAGTTAGGAACATTTCAGAGATTTTCTTCAGTAATTTTCTATTCAAATGAAATATGATGCTTATGTTGATTCCAATTTGACTTTTACAATTTATTTATTGTCACTCTTTATTAGAATGAGGTTATAACTGACATTTTCAAGCTCAGTCTATAAATAATAATTTTATGCATTTTTAAATATATTGTTGGATCTAATAGTTATGATTACACATTTCACATTTTGTTTTCACATTTCATTTGATTAGCTATGTTTTAATGACTTTATGTTCTTTTGTCCCAGTAATAGAGGTTCAGCAGAGGTGGACTCACTCGCTTCCAGGTCTTCAGCATCAGCCAATTTATCAAACGCTCAGGTATATCTCATTATTTTTCTTAGTTAGGTTGCAAGTTATTGAATTCTTAAGTTGAAAATTATTCAGATTTTGATTTGTATTGTATGTGTACAACTGTTTTTAAGCATTACAGTTGTTTGCGAGTAGGATCTTATTTACGAATGCAACTGTTTCATGTAACTATTTTGCAGAACTTCTTCATGGTAAGATCTCACAAATGTCTTACTTTATTTAGGACACTTTTCATAGTTGAATGTAACCTTCTAATGCATAAATTAGAAATTTTCTTAGTTTTGCGATTGTATAAAGTGTCCTTTTGATTGTTGAGTTTGGGACTTATTTGAAATTAACTGATTATATTATCTGCATCCATTTTTTGGATCAAAATCATTTATTATATGAATTTATTTTTTTTGTTTCCAGCAGGTATCATTTTTTATACGAGGTCTAAGATGTGTGATAACTGTGGCAATTTTAGAAAGGTGTTATATGTCTGATTCAAAAACCAAATTTCAAATTGAAGAATTCATATAGTTTTGAAAGGACCTGTCAGATAAGCTGAAAGCGTATCAAGAAAAGAAAGCAGCCTCTTCGGATAATAAAAAATGGTGGAAACTCTTTTTATATCCAAAGAAAGGTATGGGGAAAAATGATTAGTTTACTTTTTATTAAATTCTTTTCTTAATACTCTTAGTTTCTTTACCATAATTTCTGAAACATTGTGCTCCAGGTATCAATATTATTTGGGTGTCCATATTATTTTTATTATTTATGCATGACTAAACTCATAGATTTGTTGACTGAGACAATGCTTATAACACTGAGTTTTGTATAAGTTTATCCAAGTGAGTAAATGCAGGGGGGTGATTTTGAAAAAGAGTCAATAGTTCATTAATTTTCTTTAACTTCTTTGTGTTTTATTAGCCTATTTGTAACTCTATGATATCATATTTCCTTTTGTAGGTGACGTCTGCTGATCCAAAGAAGTAGTTACAGTTAGTTATTACAACAGTTTTCGATTCATTAGGCAGTCCTAGGCCAGTAAGTATCAAAGCATCAACCAGCTGTTATAAACAGCTGATTGGTTTGATACACTGGAGCTGAAGAGCTCATCAGTAGAGTATGAGCTGATCAAGTCTAAATCAGATGCCAATAATGCTGTAGAAAAGTGAAGGGAAGTCGGAAAATAGTGTTCGGAACTCCATCAGAATTTGCAAAGATTCTATTTCCTTTCTCATTGTTCTCCATTAAACTTTTCTATTTTGTAATTCTAATAAATTTTGATTTAAATTTTTTAGCTATGCCCTATGTTCTCTCTCTGATACTCTCCCTCTCTTTCTCTTTCCCAATCCAGAACTCCACACGGACACACCCTGCCGATGCAGCCCTGCTGCCTGCCGATGCCAGTTACTGCCCCGTCGAGCTTTCCTCCTTCCCTGATTGCTGCTGCTTCCGCCGATGAGAGGTAAGATCTTACTTTTGTTTTGGTTTTGATGTGATGTTCTGTTTGATAATACTGGTGTACTTTGTCTGTGTTGTTGCAGAGCTCTTACAACAGTTGAAATTGAAGATTACCTACATGAAGAGAATGAGAGAAATGCAGTTGTTGACATGAGGGAGTTACAACGAAGAAAGGGTACACATTCTCCCCCTTCTCGTCCCCCCCACCCCCTTCCCCACTCACACACGCACACACACAAACACGCACACACGCGCCCCCTGCCCGTCCACTCCCCCCTTTCCCACTCATACACGCGCACACAAACACACGCACGCACACATGCACACACTCGCACTGCATATATGCACACCTGCCCGTCCCCTCCCCCCTTCCCCACTCACTATATATATGCATATGCATATATGCATACCTGCCCTGTCCCCTCCCCCCTTCCCCACTCACACATGCACACATGCGCACACAAACACACACTCACACGCACACATGCTCCCCCTTCCCGTACCCTCCCCCCTTCCCCACTCACACATGCACACACGCACACATGCGCCCCTTGCCCGTCCCCTCCCCCCTTTCCCATTCACACACGTGCACACGCACACACGCACACACTCGCACTACATATATGCATATGCATATATGCAGATTGCATATATGCATACCTTCCCCGTCCCCTCCCCCTTCCCCACTCACACATGCACACACACAAACATGCACACACGCGCCCCCTGCCCGTCCCCTCCCCCCTTTCCCACTCACACACGCGCACACGCACACGCACACACTTGCACTATATATATGCATATGCATATATGCACTGCATATATGCACTGCCCTGTCCCTTTCCCCTTCCCCACTCACACACGCGAACACAAACACACACACACACACACACACACATGCGCCCCCTGCCCGTCCCCTCCCCCCTTCCCCACTCACACACGCATACACTCCCACTACATATATGCATATATGCACTGCATATATGCAGATTGCATGTATACATACCTTCCCCGCCCCTTCCCCCTCCCCCCTTCCCCACTCACACACGCACACACAAACACAAACAAACACACACACACATGCGCCCCTGCCCGTCCCCTCCCCCCTTCCCCATGCACACACGCGGACACAAACACACAAAAACACGCACACACGCACCCCCTGCCCGTCCCCTCCCCCCTTCCCCACACACAAACTCGCATATATGCATATGCAATTATTCAAATACTTCCTTTTTCCTAATATTGTTATTTGTTTTATTTGTAGACCAAATATGATGAGATCAAACTCGAAACTGCATTTTTGTATAAAAGAGGTAATCCAATTGGATCCGGCTGAATCAATCTCGAATTTAGACAATTTGGATGTGATTGTATATTTTATTTTTCTAATTGTATATTTACTTATATGAATGTATATTTGTTCGAGAAACTGATTAATTATGTTTATTGTTTATCAAATCGTACAGAAAACCGAGAGGGAGAGAGTGATCATGGCTAGAGGTGGGAAGAAGAATGGGAAGACAGTAGTAATAGCACCTAATCCAGAAGCACTATGGCACAGACATTTTGAGGAAGTCCCACATATTCTCCTTTCCCTGCCTTCTAGCTCCCATCTTCGAATTTGGGATTTTTTTTTAATTTGTTGGATTTGTTGTTACCCCTTAAATAGGGTGGATAGTCCAATAAACAAAGGAGACTATGCCCAATTTTTTTTAAAAATTGACACTTTGTTTTTTTTAGACAGTTAATTTGATTGGTGAATATTGTATATTTCATTTTATATGTGAATTTGTTTGAAGAATTTAGACAATTTGGATGTTGGACTATTTGTTATTTGTTAAGCAGGGTGAATAGTTCCATAAACGAAGGAGATTATGCCCAATTTTTTTAAAAATTTGACACTTTGTTTTTTTGAGACAATGTGAATTCGATGGATGAATCTTGTATATTTCGTATTATATGTGAATTTATTTGATGAATCTAGACTATTTGAATGTTATTGGACTATTTGACATTGTTTTAAAATTACACTTCGAATTTTTTGCGTTTCGCTATTACGTACTTTGAAAAATTATCGTCGTTTCGCGATTACGTACTTTGGAAAATTTTGTCGTGCCTTTACGCACGGGCATACGCTAGTATATATATATATATATATATACGGTTATATAGAGACAGTATATATATGATATGTTTATAAATATATCTCTGTGTGATTTATATATTTATGTGAAGCATACCCCTCTAGTGCTATAATGAGAAGTTGCGTGATGTGGGTAAGGCCCCTGGAGTGAGGAGCAGGGAGCGTATAGTCCCCAGGTCATAACGTCCCTTTTATATTGTGTGATTTTTATTAAGGGTGAGACGTGGCGGGTATGTTTCGTTCTTATTTTCGGTGAGGAACTATGACCGCTTCCCATACGTTGTGATTTGATTTTTACCAAGTCGGTGTGAGAGTCCGACAGCTGGTACCCAGGATGGTGTGTGATTAATTCCCTGGAAGATGATAGCATTGAGAGACTACATCCATTGAGTTATAACTCTGAGGGATTGTTATTATACTTATATAGTGTGTGATATATAAGTATGGATATACTTTATGTGTATAGTATATTGTGTGTGTATATATATATATGAGATGTGAAACATAGATATACGGACATAATAAAGAATGAAATGTGAGATAAATTCTGGATCTTCCGAGAGTATAAAATCCGGAATAAAATAGGTTATATAAAGATGAGAATATTATATACAAGGTTAATAACACAAAAACATAAATAGTGTAAATAACTAGTGAAAGTTATTCATAATGTAAGGATGAATCATAAGTGAGAGATTATAATGTATAAGCTCGGGCGATAGCTTAGAATATTTTATATTACGCAGGGTACGTGTTAGCATATGGTGACTTGGGAGTTATGTGAGGTGCTAGTTAGTCTAGGTAGCTAACTAAGGTGTTTCAAAATACATGCATTAGGTGTGGACTGTTAGATGAGAGGTAAGGGGTATCTCATGTGAGTGCGACACCAATTTAAATATGGAGAGTATCATATTTGAAATATTAAAGTATGTTAAGCACTTGCTAAAATATTTTTCAAAACTCGGGCTCTGACCCGTATCTATTTTTCTTTTTCTTCTCCTTTGTATACTTTTTAGGTGTTTAGACACAGGGACGCCTGGATGATCATTCTTTCGTGTCAGACATTGCTGCCACAACTGTGGATGTTGATAGGAAATTGTTTAGATGCTTCTATCCTTGTGACCTAGATAAGAGGTACTGTTGTAATATTAGGGCATATTGCCCAACTGTTGTCTTTTATTTTATTTGCGGCATTTTTTCTTCTACGCCTATTCGATATGGTTGTATATATGTTTTATCGAGAGTTACGATTATTATTTATTTATTCACTTCAGTTGTTTATATCTTTGTATGGTTGGTTTTACTCGTGTGTTTTAGTTAAAAAGATTAGAAAGTTTAAAATTTGATGCTAGACCTAATAGGTTATTAGTAATTAAATGGTTTTCGATAGTGATGCTGAGAATGAAACAATTTGAGATTCCTGTTTAATTTGATATAGGACTGATCACTCGGTATTTTTATAGGCGGGGTGTCACAGAAGTCTCAGCTTCTATAATGGGTGGCCATTGATGTGTGTATATGTATGCACGAGAATTTCGAGCTTGAGATAGTTTGAGATGTGAGAGGGAGATAAACGGTGAGAGATAAGAGTTGGTATAATTTATGAGTTGGACAACATATCAAGAGATATATTATTGAGGATAATTCTCACAAGAAGGATTTGCTACTGTGCCTATGTACCCATGTATCCAAGAGATCAAAGCCTACGTAGTTTGGTTTCTGAGGTGAACCACATAGAAAGGTTCCATGTGATGTGTGTGTAAGTGTGACGAACTTAACTTGAGAAGGGGGAGGATGTTTGGGATATTTTATGTAGCACCTGCAGGATGCACGGTTGGGGAGTTGTGTTTAGAGAATGAGTCATCTCTAAAGATACTAAGTCGAGAGACGTATTATAAGTCTTGGGCTCATGAGTGTAACTCGATATTGTGCCTACGTATCCAGAGAGTCCTGGGATCAAAGCCAACATAGTTATAATAAACGAGGCATATTTACAGGTGTAGACTACGGGATGTCGGGTATATATTATATAGCCTCATGGTATTTATAGATCTTAGTTCTTTATATAACATTTTCGTTATGAGTTGGAGTTTTATATTTATATGCTAAAAATACATAATCAAAGACATGTGTTCGATAAGTATTCCTGGAAAGCACATATTTGAGTGTACCACCATTGAGGTGGGAATGTTCACTCCAAGAAGTGGTGAAGGGTATTCTGATTTTAGACTTTTGTTTTAGAAAAGGTTCGGAGTAACTCGGTTCACGGACACTTTCCTGAGAACGATTTTGAAAAGTAGTTTTTGTGTCATACTGGTTGTACCAATTTTGATTAGCATTATTTATCATATGAGTATGTTTATTCAAATCAATAAATAGTGGTGCTGGGTAAAAAGCAGTCTTTAAAATATAAACGCTGTAAAGTTCATACCCGGTCCCCTGATGGTGGTCGATTTAAGTTTCTCAAGCAGATATGTAATTTTTTATATCACAATCTATATTTACCTTAGTTTTCTTCAAAGTTTTTACCCTTATAGTGTGAGCCGAGTTTTTCCCATAGGATTTTCCTCTATGAGGTGGAACCTTAAGACAGATCTTTGTTTAGAAGGGCTCCTGTTCATAGAATGTGCACAGAGTTTTCCTCTATTTGTTAGAGGAAGCGATTTTTTGAAAATTCAGAGTTTACCCCATAATTTTGGACAGAACTCGAGATTCTCAGATTCTCAGGATGAAAAAAGTTAGAAAATCCAATCAGTATTGGGTTTTAGGGTTTTTTCCCAATGAAGTGGGACCCTTGTCAAATTAGAGACATCAATCATGCGATTAAAGCATGGGGACACATGTCACTGAGGATGGGAGTTATTGGGATACATATAGGGAAGGATAGATTTTTGGGAGACTGGTTTCCTTAGTAGAACAACCGTGCAGTCATACCATCAATTATGCGGTTGATGGTTCTCATATGGTAATGTTTGCACATGGATTTCTAACTGTGCGGTTGGAGGAATAGCCATGTGTTCGGAGTTTTCTTCAACCGTGCGGTTGATGGATTAAACCTGTGTAGTTTTGTGTTTTGTCTTATTATATTGAATATTTATAATTTTACCCACCTTATTATACACACACACACGTGCGCGCACGCACACACACACACACACACACACACACACACACATATATATATATATATATATATATATATATATAATCCCAAAGTTAGGATTTTTATATATTTATCCCCATGGGATTATAGGATATTTTCGATTGAAAAGAGAAGCCACGATTATGGATCGAGATGTCCATAACATGCCTCAATCATTATGTTGCTAATCTAAAGTGGGACTTGCTTCTTGTAATCATTAATATTTTTGGGTTTGGGCGGTTTTTGTCATGGAATAGTCAAAGTAGGAGATTGAAAATATACTCGTTTTATATTTAGTTTGGTTGGCTATCTTCCAAGTCAATGCATCTGAGTCATGCACTGTGTCAAGCCCAAAAGCTTGATGCACGTAGATGTTTATGTGTGAGACAAGTCTTTTAATATTACCTATGGACATTAAGATTTGAATAATTTTCTACTTCTCCACATTCAAGACTTTTGTTGTCGATCTATCAAAGAATATCCTTTTCCCGATTGTCTCATTTTTAAACATTTGCCTATGCACACACTCACGATTTTCAAATGAGTAATTCTTTTCAAAAAAAAATTTCAAAGATTCCTTAGAGTCTGTATATACTTTTTCAAAAGGGATAAGGTATATATTTGGTTTTTAAAAGGCATTGGTTCAAAGTATGTTTTTATGTGTTGCCTTTGCCATTCGCATGGTGTAGATTCATATTTGTGTCCACAACAGCATAGTTTTCAGCCAAAAGTTCCACACTGGATAAAATTGTGTACATAATGTTGAATTTTCCCCATATGCACGGTCCTCTGAATTTTTTGGTCATGGTTCATACTGGTTGAAATCGTGTGCATGGTGCCTCTGTACACCCATGCACCGATGGAGCAAATTTTTAATTTTTTTCTTTCAATAGATATTTTTCCCTCCAAACGTTAGAACACGTCTTCCTCATATTGAAATAAACTTACCCTGAGGATGTTTTTGTTTTGATAGCTTTACTTTACCTCTCCATTTCGAAGTTTGAGTCTTCAAATCATTTTTTTGAGAAAATTTTATATCTTGACCTTTATGTATTTGTGAGAGATGTATTGAGTGGAGAAATTTTCAATTATCCATTATTTACAACTAATTCAAATTCAATACATATGATCTATACTCCAAGATCTCAAATGAGGTGTTTGAACTAGCTTAGAGTTCAATCATTGTGTGGATCGAGGGTGAAGAATGCAACGTTCAACTTCAATTGATGGAGATTTAATTGGACTTCTTATTAGAACATGGTAAAGTCTCTACGTTCACGTGGAACTTCCGTTGAGGGCACGAGATAGAATTATCTTCTTGCATTTTGTAAATGTGATTTTCAAATCTAATAAGAAATTAGGTCACACCAAGGTTTTTTATCTATTGGTCGCATTTTTTCCTCATAAAATTTTTCTTGTGCGATTGATTTGTGTTTGGATTGTTTGATTATGTTTGTTTGGAGGATAATTAAACTAGATCTAATTGCTAAAAATGAAATGACTTAAATCTAGGTTTTTAACTGGCGAATAAATTTTAAAAATTGGAAAAATTGATTGAAAACCTTTTTACTCCCTCCTTCTGGGTTTGTATATAGTGTTCACACATTTACATTCTCAACTTCCAAGTCGGTGGATGCCCTTGGAAAGGGGAAACCCCTACCGAGGGGTCAGTTTCCAAGTAGATAGAAATGGCTCCTAGTCTTTTGCGGGGAGTTTTTCTCCCTAATAACTAGACATTGGTCGTTAGCCTAACTTTTAGTAAGTTCGCTATGCAGGGCACCTAAGTGCTTTCTATTTTAAATACTGAAGTTTCTTCATTTAATTTTTGTTGATTCAAATTTTATATACATGATACTAACGTGTCTTCTTCTCTTGTGATTGACAATTTATGGTGGACTTTGTCATCGTGATTGATAAGAGGTCTGATTAAAATAAGGATCTTGAAAGAATGTGTTCATAGAGAGAAACTACACAAATTAAAAACTATTAGTAAAATAAAGGTAATGTTCGTCTTAAATCCAAATTTCAGAAAAAATTTAATCCTAGCGTTTCAAAGTGAAAAAATCATGATTTACAAATTGATTTAACTTAATAATATATGTTCATGATGCATATAAGATAAATCAAAATGTTTAATAGTAAATCAAGTACTTGAGACGAGGATTTATTTGAGCAAAACCCCTTGAGGAAAAAACCTCGTGCCAAACCGATACCTTGCACTATATAGGTAATGATTTACAAAATGACTAAATGATTTATAAACTCGAACCTCTCCTAGAATCAATAATTAACAACCTCCACAAGACATATTTTCCACCTTATAGTAGGAAGAGAAATCATAAATCGCTCTCCCACCACTCGCCACATCACAGATGTCAACTCTCATTAATAATGTCGTGTTTGAGCTGATCTTCAAATTCTCTTCAAAGTTAAAGAAACTTTTATGTTCCATTGGAAAAAGTGAAAAGGCACTAATTTATTTCTACTTTTTAGAATGTGATAATCCTAAAGTTTGATGGGAGTTTTAAAAGTGTTAGGCTAATCAAAATAAGCTCATAAAGTATTTTTGAGATATAAAAATATTTAAAGTCTTGCAAGAACAAATTTTGAAAAATCTTAGTCAATTCTTGAGAACAATTAATAAACCTTCAAATGGTTTTGTAATAGTCATGATAACAATGGATGTCTAAAAAAAACAAAGAAGGCATTTATTCTTAAGAAAATTTTATCTCTTTATCTTGATAAGACAATGAAAACCTTGAAAAGATTTTTAATATCTTCAACCTTATTTTCTTATGGAGAATAATATGAATTAAATAGGCATTTTCAAACGTGTGGACACAATCTCTCAAACCTTCAAAGTCATTATTGTCCATATAAAAATAGGTTGCTTCTTAAAAACGGAAAAAGATATCGCTGCAAAAGAGAATCTACAAATTTCATATTTCAATCTTTAAGAAAGATCCCCTTATTACGCCAGATCTGAAGTCATCGTTGAAGCTTCATTGTAGCGAACAAATTTGTCATTATAGGGAACCAACGGACAAGTCAGATCACGTAAGTATCTAGATATTTTGGACTTCAAATAAGTACCAATGAGAAATCCTTCATTGTAGCGAAGAAAAACCTTGTCACAGCGATAATACGGTGATACAGGCCGCACAGTTGACCGGAGTATTGGACCAGTATTTTCCATCCAAGATTTTGAAAGTATTTTTTGGCAAACACTCTGAGTATGTTTATTATTAAACCAGAACACTTATATTTAAAATATATACATAAGAATACAATTTCTAACAAAGTTGTTTTTCTATGTGAAAATTATATTGCACAGTGTATTTGTCGATTCAATTAACAAACTCAAGCACAAGTTTTAATACATATTCCAATTTGAGAAAATCCAATTTTGGTTATGTTAAAATGAGGGTGAATCTAAGTCATTCTAAGTTCTTTACCTTTATCCTAAAGAGGCAATGTGACTGGTCATGACATGAGGTAGATTTTGGATAAAGATGAATAAGATTTAGCTTTAGTCTTGTAATCTTAAACATGAAGATTTTAGGGATAAAGATTGTAACTCAATATATTTTGGAATGGGATAAGACCATCTAATCCTGTAGATATTTTGAGCATATTTGTTCTCTTACAATCTTCTTTGTTATCTATTTCGTGACAAAACATATAAACCCAAAGATTATAAATAAATGAATCAAATCTATTTCCTATGACATGACTCACCCGATGAAAGGCATACAAGGATAGAAACTACACCACTATTCATAAATCTTGTAACCTATTTTCCTGCCAATCAATAACAAAGATATTAAGGTACCAATGCATATATAATTGACAAGATATTGTAAGTAATAAGATGAATACAAGACATAATAATGTAAACATGGGTCATTTAATCGCTAAAGAACATATGGAAACTTTATCTAATATATTAATACAATATAATATATAAACATCATTCCTTAGTTATATATCATTAATTAATTTTCATATAAACTATGTCATTATATCACATAATGATACTTTCTCTTGATTCATTCTTCTCCCCCGTAAGGAATATTATCCCTCTCAAGTAAGTATCTCCCTTTAAGAAAGATTATCCCTCTTTTTCCAACTCTTTTCCGTAGGAAAGAAACTCTTTCCCAAAGGAAAATTATTGTCCCCCTTGTTCTCATGGAATCAACAAAGGTTTAAATGATAGATATAAGAAATAGCTTATTTATGAACATAATGATATATTTTCTAAAGAAATGAGCTAATCAAAGATAAGCTAAAGATTGAGACTAATATATCACAATATACAATTGAGATGAAAGTTAAGCTAGGATATAAACATATGATAACAATATAAAAGGCTTCAAAGATAACTATGATATAAGCAATGACCAAACATATATATATATCACCAAAAACCCAAAATCTATTATCTCTTACTAAACTCTCCCTAGTATGATATAACATCAATTTTCTCTCTTTCTATCTTGTAGCTAACTTTCTTTTGTCACAAAATAATTTTTCCTTAATCAATTATTCTCTCCTTTAATGAAATTTTCTCTTTTATTAGGAAATATGACATGACAAATAAATACATTAATATTGATGATACCAAATTCAAGTGTCCTAAAATTCACAAAGTTCACCACTTCTTACCCTCACCTTTGTATGGGAAAAGGTCCCAGGGTTCCATCATGACCTCTTCTAGACCAGTACTAACCCCCTGAAGCCCATAGTTGCCTTGAGGAAGCATTCATAACTAAATCGAAGGCCATGGAAGATCACTCCATAGTATGGGATGCTCATTTGTTCCATTACACCTCAGGAACCTAGATCAGAGACCTCATAATCAACGGGTCAAAGACTCACACCTACACAACAGAACTTGGCATGATGAGAACTGATCTCCAGGGGTCTATTATTCCCTCTTCCCTGGGATAATCATCATGATGTATCATAGGACCATTTTAGGAGGAACCTGAGCCAATTCCAAACCCCTTAGATGTGTAGTTAATCTTCTGTAGCTTTTCTAACAGGTAGGTAGAAGGTACAAACATTGTTTTACGTACTTCCACCACTCATTCCCACCAGCATTGATAACTCCCATCTACATTTAATGCTCCTATCAACTACCTTACACCGCTTGAAATCCTTTCTCCCATAGTCCATCGTGTTACTGTAGCACTCAGACCTTGGGGAATCCCCAATTATGTTGTTGCAGTCCACTCATTCTCTCTCCAAAAGAATGCACACATGCGTACACACGCACACACACACACACACACACACACACACACACACACATATATATATATATATATATATATATATATATATAATATGGGAGATGGGTGTTTGAATAGTAAAACAAATTAACGGTTGGGATCAAATTTTTTGGGGAGATCTAAGGGTGTGAGGTTTTACCATGTCACCAGTTAATATTGTGACATAGAAAATGAAGAAAATACCCTTTCAACCCCAAATCCTTCCCCGACTCCTCATTCGCATCCCTCTATCTCATTTCTGCTCTCTCTCTCTCTCTCTCTCTCTTCAACACAAACAAGCCCTCCCACGATAAACCTAGTCGTCGCTGCCCTCCCCTGCCTCCGCCTCCCCGACGCCTCTGCATCCGCTACTTCCTTTGCCTCTCACCATCTTACACACGCACCCACTAATAAAAGGTAAAACATTTATTTCTTTCCCGATTTTATTTTGAAGATCTAATGATTTGTTTTTGTTTTGTTTGGAAGATCTAATGTTTTTTTTCAGTTTTTTTTAAGATCTATTCGGGTATAACTTCTTCTCTCTTTAGAGTTTTTTTGGACATTTTAATGATTTGTAAACCCTAATTTTTAGGGTTTTTGGACAGATTTTGGAGAAATATTTCTGAGTAAATCGTTTGCCTGAAAATCGGACATTATTTGTGATTAGTTTTCAATTGATTAGTTCAAGGGATCTGTGTGGATGTATTGTGTGATTAGTTCATCCAATCTGCCAACGAATCTATGTGATTAGTTCATCGGACATTATTGTTGGTTTAGTACATATCAAAGGTAGTAACACTTCGAAGAGTTTTGTATTGTTGTTCAATTATTTTAATGCATTTTCTTATGTGATGGCTAACATGGATTTTCTTCTCTTATGCGATGGAAGATTTACAACTTGGATTTTAATGCATTGGTTTGTATCCAGAATTTTGGCCACTTTAAGCATAAAGATGTCAATTTGTACAAAGGTGCAACTAAATTTATTATTTTATTAGTGTTTATTTTAAATAAATCTTGACATCTTTAGTTGTTGTATTTTAACAATTTGTCTTATATTAAGCAGGATACATATTACATTGGACACTTTTAATAGTGCGTTTGTCTTTAGTTGTTGTATTGACCCATTTTGAATCATTTATTAATCTTCACCTTTTCTCTAAAGCATGGCCCTATAAAAATATTGATTAGTAGTTATATTTGAAAACCACATGTTTGGAGTGTGCCTAAGGGGCAATGCGCCATATGCAAGATGTGCATTTGTGCCACAAATATGCAAGATGTAGGCTTGCTTTTCTGGCTTGGTCTATTTGTAGGCTTGCATTTCTGTTTGTAGTGCACACGAGTTTCAAATATACAAAGAATTAAGTAATTCGAATATTGGAGTTCATGTTTTTGGTTTTTCAATTACCATATAACTCTTTCAAACTTTCATATAACTCTTTCAAACTCTTTCAAACTTTCAATCCTCAATTCATATATATATTTTGTAGGCTGAACTCACTCACTAGACCCGTAATAATACACAACATGATTCCATTCCATTACAGAGAAGGGGTGTGCATAAATGATGAATCAGGGATCATAATTTTTCATCTTTAATACTTTTTGGTACTTTTACTATATAAGGGATCATAATTATAACTATGATTGATCATAGTGTCGAGAAATTTATCTAATACATGTTCCAAGTTCAATTTTTACCATAAAAAATAGTATGATTGGTACTTTTTCATTCATAGTGTCGAGAAATTTATCTAATACATGTTCCAAGTTCAATTTTTAACATAAAAAAGGATACAATCATAATATTTTTTAAAACTGACAGGGTCTTACTAAATAAATGAAAGATCCTTCTTTTTTAGGTTACTTCGGTTGATCTCCATCGTCATTTCCATGGTTTTGGTACGTGAGGGTACAAACTGATAAAGGTTTCGATTTTGTAAGCTCCAACAACCATTCTGAAACAACTCGGGCAATTCAGATGGGTAATGCCCAATTTTTGTTTGGCAAACCACTTGAGGTAAATTCATGTTATGCTATTTATATATACATATATTTAATATTAAGTTCAACAAGTTCAATATGTTTGCCTAAACGCTATCTTGGAACCCCTGCCTAAGTGATGAAATATTTTTCAAGTATTTAGATTCGGTACATAAATTGAATAATTGAAGGGGTTTGGGAATTTTTTTAGATCTGACCAAGTTTTTCTTATGATGCAGTATATTTTTCGTAATCATTATTTATTTACTATTCAAAGTAACAACATAATTATTTAGTTCATCCAATATTGTTTAGGAGAACATATTAATCATATACTTAATTCTTCATTATTACATATCTAATGTTTCTTTCCTTCTTTTTGTTCAAAACATTGATTTACATGTTTGCAATTAAGTTATATTTCATCATGATACCTTCGTATTTACTATAAAGGAAATGTATCTGTTTGATCCACTTAAAAAAGTTGTTATGTGAGTGTTTTAACGGTGTATCGGCAGTAATGAATGAATTACGTCCCTGAGCGAAATACGTCTAGAATATTTGCTTGCCCAAGAATTAGTTTCTTATCCACATTGCAGGCCATATATGTCTAAAACATTAGCAAGTCGTATCGGATTCTTTGTTGAGGTACAATATGACTCGGGTGCAGGCCGTATCTCATTCTCTATTGAGGTACATTACGTCTAAAACATTTGCAGGCCGTATCTGATTCTCTGTTGAGGTATAATACGACTCATATGCCAATAGTTTATTGAGGTTTCTTGATATGGGTTCGGGTCCTATCCTGGATATAAGATCCTAGGATGAATGCCCAACTGAGATTTGGGTCCTATACTGGATATCCTGCAACGTACATTGTTGCGTACATTGCAGGGGTCTTTTTCTTTATTGTGATATTATTGTTGTTTCTTAAATTTGTATCTTATAAGTAAAGATTTTTAATTAGAATGGATTATAAGTCAATTACTGCCCAAGATTTGAAGAGAGGTATTATAATTATGACCCCGGTTGCATCTTCCGGTTGAGTTCTGTATACTATAATTTTTTGTATCAATTTTGCTTGAAAAAAAAATATTGAAAACATGGGTGATCTGTATTGAAAACATATTTATCTTTTTGAAAGGATATTGGAGAATAAAGGAGACTTTTGTATAAGGAGCTAACTTCACCAGCTCCACTTCTCAACTCGAACAGGGACAAACTTCACCATCTCCAAATAAAAGTCTTACTAACAGATGCTATTGAGTGAGTTATGTTGGACTAAATTCTTTTCTTTTTATTAAATATACACTGTTCATTTCCAACTATAAGCTGCTATTTGTTTATTAAAAATAAAGCATTGCATCTCGGAATAGCATTAGCATTACTGTAATGATATTAGCTTTAGCATTACATGGTTCAAAGCCTCTATGTAGACTTTATTCATAGTTTAATATATGCTTTTCAAATTCACTTTTTTTGGGTTCTTTCATATCGTGTTGTTTAAGTGTGTAGTTTTCATTATATTTCACCGTACATGTTTGTTGGTATAACTGCTATAGCTGGCATAACTGCTACAGCCGCATAGCTGCTATAGCTGGAATATTTCACCATACACGTTAGTGGCATAGCTGCTATAGTGGTAGCTACTATAGCTACTATATTAGCTGATATAGCATCCCTACTTTTCCTTTTTGTTCGGGTATTTGAATTTGATATTGGAGTCCCTACTTTTCCTTTTTTTCGAGTATGGGTGTCCATATTCTTGGAAATTGTTACTTTTCCTTTTTCAAAAACACCACTTTAATATTAATTATCTACGTGTATTTTTTTCATATTTATTTTATATTTGGTATGATTGAGTTTCGATACGAGTTCCTAATTTAATATTAATTATCTCAGCAGATGTCACTGGAAAACTTGCTGCCTCAAAGGGTTTAGATGCACGACTACGGGAGATACGTGGTTATCTTGAGCATGTTTATGGAAAGCTTCCAAGTATGAATACATAGTTATATTTTTTCAAAGCATAAACTGATTACTGGTATCCATATAAAGTGAGATAATATCCATGTATGAATTGTTCGTAGAGCCTGACCCAGAGCTAACTTTAGCACTTTTGGATTACAAGGAGGTATGCTTATTGATTTCATAATAATTATACAACATTTATCAGTTTTCTTCAAAGGTCAAAATTATGGTAGTAATTCAGACTTTCTTGAGTTTATTTCCATCAGGCTGGTAAAAGGCTATTGCTTATCACCAACTCAAACTATCACTACACGGACAAAATGATGCAGCATTATTTTAATAGATTTCTCCCCAATGATATGGATTGGCGAGATCTATTTGGTATGGTTAGTAGCCTCATGACATGTATATTTTCGGACTATGAACTGTGGTAACATTTTTTTTCTGTTTGGTTCACTAAGTACACGTATGTCCACCTGAAAAATATATTATGTTTGCTGGATTTCTGATGTTATAAGGCCATTTCAAAAATGGGCTTTCGCGAATGGGATTTGTGCATCTGCATTGTTTTCAATTTTGTGATTCAGAGATCCTAAGGAGTAGGGAAAAGAAGACATCAAGCCCTTTGGTTAGGACATGCAACTAAAGGCATCAAAAACCCGTACTAAGTACAAGAAGATAAGGGGTGAGGAGCTTCAGGGGATAAGTATTGAAGAACTACAGTAGCTCGAGAGGTCCCTTGAAGTTATATTGGGCTGCGTGACAGAGAAAAAGGTCAATATTTTTCACTATCAATAACTTTTTTGAACTTCGCATTCAAATGCAAAATTAATTAAAGTTCATTGTTAACAGAATTTGGTTTGTTTCAGAGTGAAAGAATTGTGATGGAGATTACTCACATTCAACAAAAGGACAGTAATAAAACTTTACATTTGAAACAAAAAACACATAGTTGCAGGTAATTAATGTTATATTTAAAACTAACAAGTGATAGAATGAAACTGTGGAAATTGACTGAAAAAATTCAGCCCTTAGTTGCAGCGAAGGGTTGCCTTCTGCCCACAGAGTTAGACAGAGTTTTGAGATTTTTGAAATAAGAAGCCTGCAGTCATTAACCGCTAGCAGGTGCGTGGGTACCATTATTAACAGGTGCGGGGGTTATTAGCAGGTGCGTGCGTGGGTACCATTACCAGCTACAGCCGAGGCTAAGCGGGATGTGGGGGTTATTAGCAGGTGCGTGTGTGGGTACCATTAGCAGCTGCAGCTGAGGCCAGATGAGTAAGATGATGCTATCATCATCAACCCAAAGTCGAGGTGATGCTCAACTTTTGTTACACATTTTGGGTGACTTTTGGTGAGGCTCTACTGATATTCAATCCACCTTATGCATGGATTTTTTATGAATGATTTTGATATAAAACATTCATCGCAATTAGGCCATGAAGAAACCCTCTCTCGATATGAATTTATTATTATTTTCTCTTCAGTTATTGTTATTAAGGCATTTTACTCTCATGCGTTGATTTCTTATTTGAATTATACGCTATATTCATTGGGGTAATTGTGTAATATACATCGTGTTTGCATTTTGTATCATTTGGATTTTAGTGTTTGAATTGTACCCTATTTTAATAACACATTATAACTCAATGTTTATATTCTTTTTTCTTTTTAGGGATCTTCTTCTACACCGGATTCTTACATGTACGTGCGATCTCAGGTAACCCAATTCTCAGTTACATCTTATGTTTAGGGGGTTTGAAAAAAAAATGGTATGCTGAAATTTGGGGTTTCTTTGTTTTTAATCAAAAGAAGGTATGTTTATTCATTGCTCTGCCTGAACAGGAATATCCCCAAAATAATGAAAAGAGTACGTCCGTTAGGGCCGAGGCGACAAGTTCTAATGCTTCATCGAACTTCGACTTGGAGTCCTTTAGGGTAATGCCTCCATAGTTTATTGAACTTGGAGTCACACACATACACACACGCACGCGCGCGTACACACACACACGAACAAGATGGCGACTCACATACACCATGTTAACAATATTCTTGATGCTTTGTTTCTAAAAATATTGATTCAAACTCTTTTTCTTTTCAGATGTGTGCAACTATGTCATTGAAGATGTTGATGTTGAAGACTATTGAGTCAACTACTCTAAATGTTCTGCTACTTGTTTCCTTCAATAACAATCCCCCAAAAGAAGACTCTTAATTTTTTTTTCTTAAATTAAGGGGTTGTTTATACGATGTCCAAGTTGGACTATAAATGTTGTTGGGAGTATTTTTTATTTTTTAAACAGGGGGATAGTCCTACAAACAAAGGAGACTCTGTCCAAAATTTCTAAAAAATTTACAGTGTTGTAAAAATAACTTTAGGACTTAAATTTGTACGATTAGTATTGTTGGGGAATAATTTTTTCCATTTTGCAATTACGTAGTTTGGAAATTTTTTTCATTTTACGATTACGCACTTTAGAAATTTTGGCTGTGACTTCAGGCACGGGCATACACTAGTATATATATATAGGAGGCTTGTGAAGTATTAAAGACAAGTAAAAGAAGGTTTAATCAACCTAAATAAGCAATAACCACCATCATATACTCTATCAACCCACTATTGATAGATAATAGTGAGAGTTCATGTCATTTCTATCTTTAGGTATATTGTATACACTAGTTATTCCTATACTACGATAAGGAAATCTTATAACATTCTATCGGTTACTTCTTAAGGGCCTTTTGATTACTAACAGAGACCAAGAGGTCTTTATATTGTAAAACCCTCATTTATAATCGAATATACAGAGAAACACCTTTTCCAGTGGATGTCGGATCCTTGGCAGAGGTCTAAACCACTTTATATCTTTGTCTATCACATTAACACTTCTCCCTCATTCACTTGTCTGAGGTTCTATGGAGAGTACCTGTTGGGTCTATGGCCATAAATGATTTCAACACCCACCAAATGTTAAAATAAGGAAAATAGCAATATGACATAATTAGAATAACCAAGCTTTAAGGTATGAAGGAGATGATAAGTAAGCATAATAAGAAAAAGGAGTAATATGAGATATGAATTATATGATATAAGATATAAGGGCACAAATCATCAATAATCACATAGGAAGTCAAATATATGAAAGCATCATCATCAAGATTTTTGGACCATTACTTAAGATGTAAGAACAATAATCAAGGAGTATTGTCTATCAAAAATACTATAAAATACCAATTTCTATGATTAATCCTAAAACTCAACATGTATACACAATTCTTGATTCCTAATTATATGACAAGGTAAGGATATATGGAATATGTCCACACAAAATCCAAAGGTGAAGCATGGTTAATGACATTAATATAAACCACCAAGGATATAAGATATACTAATATGTAAATCGTTTAAATCTAGAATCCTATCAATTATGATCAATACAAGTGATGATCAAACAACTTTTGGATAATGTAGCATTTTTATCCAGATGCAAGAATTATCATATCAACATATATGAAATTTTATATTAATATCAAAGTCAATGGTAATACAACATACTCTAAGAATATGAGTAAGAAACACTAAGTCTAAAGCCAGTTAAGACTAAACAAGAGAAAGTATACACTAAAATTTTCACTCAATAAAAAGTGAAATCCCTAATAATGCATTTCATTGTAAGAAACATGCAAGATATAATATATGGGGAAAGAGAATAATATGTAAAGAAAATGATATCAATTGAGTTTCTAGGAACTTATCTTATCTAATGGATTTTACATGGCATATCAATATTTATGCAATAAGATAACAACTCCAAGACCCATTTTTTATAAGTAAAAATATAGGCAATTTTATAACATTTACCAAAATTCAAGTTTACGTTCAATGCTCATAATCAAGAAAACATTATCAACAAAAGGTTAATGACATGATGAGATCATTAACTAAGAATGTTAAGATAATATCTCGACCGTGTAAAGCAAATATAATGAACACCATTGAGAAAAAAGTCGAAGCTTCAATTCAATTAAGGTAATGATTAATAAAATAAAGAACGCAAAGCTTCGACTTAAATGAAATCTCCCACCCCACTTTTAGGATCACTTTTAACTAACACTTTTCCCCATCAAATTAGCAATTAGTTAAAACCTCTTGTCTCATATTTTTGGTGTTATCCAATTTTAGATAGATAAAAATCTTTGAGGCGTTTCTATGTTCAAATTTCTTTTGCATGTGGAGGCTTTCACTCGTGCACAAAGATGGGGCATTGTCTTCAATTTTCGAAGGTAACATCATCCAATCAAAGTTGTAACCTTATCCACATCCTCACTCATAATTTTTGAGATAGCATAAGCTTTTTCAACTTCTTCAATTTATGAATAAAAATCTTGACAAGTTTAATAATAATTTTAACTCATTGTAGAGAACTATATATCTTTAACATTCCTCATAAAGTGGCATCTACTTAACGTCTAGTGCAGTGTAAAGTGTAATAAGATATGATAATGTATTCTCAAGCTTAAATTTTCTCAAAGTTTATAAGAATTAAAAGAAAATCTAATTCATCTCATAAAGTACATGTCATATTCCCAAGCAAACAGAAAAGTAATCTAAACCTTTTTAATATACAAAAATATGTCATGGAGTATATCATCTAAAATGCATAAGCATGATTGCACCAAAAAATCTTTTTAAATTTTTTGATGAACGAAATGTATAACCACGAAAGAGCATGCATAGGATTAAAAATAACTAATTAAGTCCAAGATAATCAATATATAAAAATCATAAGGTTAAGAAAGCTTGTAAAACCTAAGAGAAAAGTAGGCAAACCAAGGATAATAAACATATAAAATGAAGATCAATCCAAGGCACATATGAAAAAACTTTTAATATAAATAGGAATAAGAGATACATGGATAAATAAAGAGATCAATTAGATGTTAAAATCCTAAAAGCATACTTTTGGAAAACCAAAACAAAATTTTCTAAAAATAATTTTTTTCTAATGATTCAAGATATAAAGTAAGAATAAAGAAGGCAAATAATTCATATATGAGTTATAAAGAATGATACACATGAAATACAAACTCGCATACAAATTAAAAGTACATAGAGAATAAGATATATTAAATGAGATAGTAATAAAGGTTATGAGTAAAATAAGTTAATTCTATCATTTAGAGATGAATGGGGATAATTTCATAATCTTCTTACTCTCGATTTTAATTCTTTGCGAAATTTCCTTCCTTACCATTACATGACTCACACGAGGAATTTAAAAGGGTCCTTAGGCGCAATTTCTTTCACTTTGCCTTTATCTTCTTGACATTTTTTATCAAAAATATTTTGACTCTTTTTAATCCAAATTTGTCTTTCAACGGTTTAGGTGCGAATTTCTATGAATAAAAAACTTTTTGACTTTTTTTGTTACCTATAAAATTCTTACCATTCTTAGCATGATGCAAAGGTAAGGTTGGTTAAGAAAAAAATCCTTCAAATGACCAAATTTGTGACAATGATCATATTTAAAAGTTTTAGGCCTAGTCCTTTAGGTAATGAGCTTAGTAATAATATTTTAAAACGTTTAAATTTCAACAACTTGTAACAAAAATCTTTAGTTTGGCCTTTATTATGAAAATAAGAACAAACAAAGTTCTTTTTAAGTCTCTTACGATTAAACAGATAATTTTTGTTATAAAACTTGGGATGCACAAGTATATTTTTTTTTTCAAAATTGTTTACAACATTTCCCTTTTTATCTTGAGTTTTCAAAGGAAGCTTTTCATTGTTACTTAATATTGAGAAGAATAATTTACAAAAATTATTTCTCTTTTAGAAGACAAAAAATCAAACTTGTTAACAACCTGCCCCTTTTTATCATTTGAACTTTGGATTGGAATCAAAAGCATTTTTTCAAGTTTTTATGATCTTGACTTAAATTAACTTTTACATATTTTTCAAAGATCAAATCGTTTTGACGAATTTCAAATTTTATTTTCGAAACGATTTTGGATCTTTACAGAAAAGAAAATCCATTGTCAATTTTTCAAGAGATTTATAAAAATATTTTCTTTCTTCTTCAAGATTGATAAAAACAATCATACTCTTTCTTTGAAATAATATTATTATCTTTTAACTCATCCAAAAAGTCTGAAAGATCCAAAAAAGAAATATTAATACATTTAATCTTTTCAACGAGAATAGGTCATTGAGCTTCCAAAACATACAAAAATTCATTTTCATCTTTAATACTAAACTCTAAATTCTCTCTTTTCAAGTGTTTTAAACTTTTTTTTTCCCGAATAGCTCCTTTCATGTTTTAAAACCTTTATTGAATTGAAATTAATAATTGCATGATCTTACCATGATAACTTAATCTTGTCACATATGTGAGTGTGGTTAACTTAAAGTTGATTAACTATAGAGGCCTTAAGTTGTAAATTATTATTCTCCTTTATATACTCACTGAGTTTGTAGAATAAAAAAGAGTTCTCCTTAAAAAGTTTAAAAGAATCTTTATACAATTTATCATATTTAGATTCAAGAAACCAATATCATCACAATCATCCTAACTAAATTCATATTCGTTTTGTAGGAGAAGGATGACATATAAAGTTGAACTGAGAATAAAGTTTGATACAAGAATCATTAGAAGTACTATTAAGTAAATCCTCACAAATATAATACCCAAAAGCTATTTCTACACACAAAAGATCTACCTCTAGAGGTATAGGTCTAATATAACTTGAAAGAGAGTGTGCTTGGAGATAAACTGCCCAAATGAAAAATTATTACTAAAATGAAGGTAATATCAGTCTATAATCTAAATTTGGAAAAAGTTAATCCTAGGATCTAAGTGACAAATCTTGATTTACAAATTTATTTAACTTAACAATATATGGTCATGAAACATATAAGATAAATCAAAATGTGGAATTGTAAATAAATCATTTAAGATAAGGATTTTATAGGAGGGAACCCTTGAGAGAAAAATTTCGGCCAAATACACACATTTCATTACAGAGGTAAGGATTTACAAAAGGGATAAATGACTTACAAACTTAAACTTCTCCTAGACTCAATAATGCACAACCTTCACAATACATTTTTCACCTTATATTAGAAAGAAAAAGTGTGAATCTCTCTCCAATCACTCCACATCGCAGGTGTCAACAACCATTGATAATGACGTATTTGCGCTGATCTTTAAATATTCTTTAAAGTTGAAGAAATATTTTGGTTTCAATGGAATAAGTGAATAGATACAATGTGTTTATACTTCCTAGGATTTGAGATTCCTAAAGGTTGATGGAAGTTTTAAAAGTGTTTGGCTAATCAAAATAAACTCACAAAGTATTTTTGAGATATAAAAAATATTCTTTCAAGAACAAATTTTGTTCAAGTCACGAGAATAAGTAACCAACCTTCAAATGACTTTGAAATAGTAGTTATAACAATGGATATCTCAAAAATAGAAAGAAGCTTTTTGCTCTTACGAAAATTTGATTTCTTTATATTGATAAAACAATGAAAACCGTATAAAGATTTTTAATCTCTTGAACCTTATTTTGTCAACGAGAAGAATATAAATTAAATAGTCATTTTCAAACTTATGGACCCAAGATTTCAAGCCCTCGAAGTCATTATTGTCCACAAAAAATAGGATGCTTCTTAGAAATAACAAAATATATGGCTGTAAAAGAGAATCTACAAATTTTACAATGCAACATTTAGAAATATCTCCTTTTTATGCCAAATCTAAAGCCATTATTGGGGCTTGGTTGCAATGAAGAAATTCATTGTTGTAGTGAACTTGTGAAGAAGACAGGTCATACAAGTAGCTAGATATTTTGGACTTAGTCTAACTACCAAAGAAAGATCCTTTGTTGTAACAAGGAAGAACATTGATGTAGCGACACTGCAGCAATGTAGGTCGCGCACTTGACCAGAGAATTGGACCAGCATTTTTCATCCAAGATTTTGAAAATAATTTTTGGCAAACACTCTAAGTATGTTTGTTCTAAACCTAGAAGAACCATATTTAAAATATACACATAAGAATGCAAATTCTAATAAAGTAATTTTTGTATGAAAAGTATATTACATAATGTTTTTGTCAATTTGTCCAGCAATCTCATACACATGTTTTAACACAATTTCCAATTTTAGTTATGTTAAAGAAAAGGTGAATATAATTCATTCTAAGTCCTTTGACTTTATTCTAAAGTGGTAATCTCATTGGTCATGGCATGAGGTAGCTCTCGAATGAAGATGAAGAAGTCCAGTGTTGTAATCTTAAACATGAAGGTTTCTGAGACAACATAGACTGTGATTGAATATATTTTAGAAAGAGATAAGACAAAATAATACTATGAAAATTTTGAGCACGCGGGTGCTCTTCCAAAGAAAGTGGACAACCTTGGGGTCATCTTGATTGGGTCATAGAAGGACCTTTATGCCGCCAAGTCCAAGGTGAGCGAGCATGAGGTTCAACTGAAGGCCAAGGATAATGAGATCATCTGATTAAAGTTCAAAGTGGATGTTCTAGAGAAGGCAAACCAAATTTTTTCCCAAAACCTTGATGCAACAATGGAGGGAAACCGTGTTGCCTTTGAAAAATACTGGGACAAAATCTTTAACAGTTATAAAATCAACTAGGTTTTATCAAAAAAGCCTTATTTAATAAGTGTTGGGATGAGGTCTTAGTTAAGGCTGGAGTGACTGCTGACTATGGTCTCTTCATCGAGAATGTTTCTGAATCTTTTTCTAACTTGGATGAGGACGAGGACAAGGAATGTTGATGACTAGAAATAGCATCCATGATATCTTATCGGCATCAACAAGGAATAAAAGGAAAATGTTGCCGACTAGACAAAGGTTATTGAAGATCCCTAAAAGACTTGTGCTATTTGTTTTTTACTAGGGACTTTTTATAATTATTTATGTCTTTCTTATTCTTTTTCTGTAATCTTTGTAGGTCTTGCCCTATATTTTTGAATGAAATAAAGTCTTTTTGCTTAAATTATGTTTATCCAGTTTACTTTCTTTACACTTTATTTGTGTATGTTTTGTGAAGTAATTGCCCTAGATGTTAAACATATTTCATTTATTCTTGTAATCTGATGATTGTTTGACCCTTGTGTCTGTACTGCAAGACAATAATGATTTGGACTTTATGCTTAGAGCTGAGAAAAGATTGAGATTGAATGTCATTTGTGGTTATTTACCAAGCATTGCACAGAGCGATTAGAAATTATGGTGATCAGGAAAAGCAGGTCACAAGTCATTAATCTGAACTAGAGGATATAATAAACATTGTTGGTCTTACCGAGAATGAGAATTTTTCTCTAAGGCAGGAGATCAGCAAGGAAGATAAATATTTTGAGCAAAACGAGTCGATCAGAAAGGGCTTATACCTGAAATTAAGCTACCAGTTTAGAAAATTATCTCGTGTAGTGTGGGTTTGTGGATATAATAAGGGTTGAATGGATGCCCTAATCACCTGGATTAATCCATACAAGTAGTGTACAAGTATGGCTGGTTGAAATCTTTGACATTCTCAAGGTTCCTTGGGATATCCAGTTATGGTACCAGTATGGGGTAGACTATCATTTCATTAGGCTCCCTCAAATTGGAAGATAGTAGTCATGTATACCAGTTGATACGATTCCCATCCAACTAATAAAGGATTATTTGGTTAACCGTGACTGCGATGATGACTTCCACCCTAATCTAGAGCCTAGTAAATTATCATACAGAGCTGGTATGTCAAGTGGTCAGTAAGATGATGTGATTTTCCTTTGCTATTTTTTATTCATTTTTGTAATTGATCAACTATGATCAACTTTGTAATAGTAGACATTTTAATGAAATGAAAATAGTTTTGTGTTTTTTTAATCTGTGTTTTAATTTCCCTTTCCAATTATGCCAAACATGTGTTTCTTATTTTTACCTTTTAGGACATGTCATTACACTACCTTAAGCCTTGTACCAACTTATGGAGAGAATACACCTATTCACTGGGACATTTACCTATTTAGGATTTTGTCCGACCAACCTAGTCTGATTACTTGATGTATAAGGATTCCTCCCATGGGTCTTTGGCTTGCCAAGGAAAATTCATTATGTTTTCTTATTGACAATGGCGAAGCATGTAATCTTAAAATAATGACTAAGTGTAACAAATCAATAATCAATCAAGTCAGTAAATTGTCCAGACATAAATATGATAGCTTGTATTAACATTAGCCTGCCATTTGAAACCATCAATGCTAATAATGTTAAATAAAGTTGGTAAAAAGTCAAGTAATAAATATAAAAAGTTAATAGCAAACTAAGATTTGATTAAAAGCTAAAATTAAAAGTTGGATTAAAAAGTAAAATATTTTGAGGTTGGATATATTCTAAGCCCGTGGTATCTCCTTGAATTATATTGTTTCCATATAGTACGCCCCTTGTAGGTCATCTCTTATGACTCCAAACGGTCCTCCCAATTGGGTCCTAACTTCCCCTCTGATGGCTTCCTCACACTCTCATTGATCTTTCTTATAATGTAAACTCTAACCTGGAACATCCTTGGATGCACTTATTTGTTGAACTACTTTGCCATTTATTATTGGTAGGCTGCCAACCTAATTAACACTTTCTGTTCTTTTGTCTACCATGTCAAGCTCCGTGTTGATAATCTTATTGTTCAAGATTTGATCGACTACGTTTTTCCTCATGGTCGAACATTTGGACTCTAATAGGATTATAACTACGATTCCATAGGATAAGGTGAAGGGTCTGTCTCTGTTTGACCTTCATGAGGTTATCCTATTCACCTTGAAGATGTGAGGGGATCTCATTTACTCGTGCACTTTTTGACTTCTTCAATCCTTTATTCATTTTTCAAGGGTTATTTTGTTGGAAGCCTCAGCCTGCCCATTTTTGTGAGGGTAAGAAACTAAACTATATTAATTCTTAGTTACATGATTATTCCAGAAGTCTTGGAAAAGGCCATTTTCAAATTACATTTTGTTATCGGTGATGGGTGTTCTTGGCACACCAAAGAGGTTTACAATGTTCTTCTAGATAACATCAATTATGTAGACATATCTTATATTCACCAAAGGTTCCACCTCAATCCACTTAGTAAAATAGTCTCTGCCAACCAGGATTTCCAGGTGTCGCAGGGAGTGGGCCCCTGATGTCTAACCCCCATTGTGCGAATGTCCACGGGCTGGTCAAAGACTTGAGGATGATAGTTGGCTAGGTGAAGTAGCAGTGAGAATAGTTGAAACTTTTATCATTTCTTCACATAGTAAACAATATACGTTTGCATTTAAGGTCACCAATATCCCTCCTTTATTGCTCTAAATGCCAATGATCTTCCAAGATCATGATTTCCATAAATTCCTTTATTCTACCCATATATAACTTGGCTGACATCGTTGGGATGCAAACATTGCAAGTATGGTTTATTAAAATACCTCATACAGAGATTTCCTTCGGGATATAAGTAAAATCTGGTAGCTTTCACCCTGATCTGATGGTCTTCCTTCTTATCAGTGGGAAACACATCTTCTCGTAAGTACTTGATTTTTTTGGTACATTCAGCTAGGAGCTTTTTGAATGATGAGAAATTAATTGGTGTCTTGTTCCCTATGAATTCTTAGTTGTGACAAATACTCCACCTATATTACACTTTTGAGGTTGAATTTGACAGCTGGAGCCAAAGTGCTAAGGAATCCGTGTGGTTGTCATTCCCGTCGGGGAATTATTGAACTTGGACATGTTTGAACTAGGCTACTAACTCCTAAGCTATCTGAAGGTAGGATGACATGCGTTCATCTTTGGAATTATAGTCTCATAATATTTGATTATATAACATCCTCCAGTCATAAAATATACCAAGGTGACTGGCGCTAAAAGATAGAGGTTTCTTCAATCCTTTGATTAGAGCTTTTGTAGTTCATTTCGTTATTCCATGCCTCAAAGATAAGTCATATTCCCTCATCGAGGATGGTGATATGGGGTCACTAGTAATATCCCTACTCTACCTGTTGGTGTTGGATGATCCATCCATATCGATAGTCGACCTGTCACGTTAATCAGGATTTTCCATAGTTGCTTGATCATCACGATCAACTTCCCTCTCAGGTTGATGCTCCTCGATAAAATCAGCGATGAAATCCACTAAAATATTTCCTTTCATTGCAGTTATAGATTGATAGTGGATATCAAACCTCCCTAGTTCCACTGACCACTTGGACATCTGTCTAGAGAGTTTGGTATTCCTAAGGACTACCTTTAATGGGAAGAAAGTTATAACTATGATGGAATATGGCTCAAAGTAGTGCTTCAACTTGTGCAAAGCTATTACTAGTGAATAGGCCAATTTTTCCAACAGGAGATAGCGCATCTCATTATCTAATAATGTCATAATTATGTATTAAATTGATACTTGATGCCCTCCCTTCTCACGGATCAATATTAAATCGACTGCATGGTTATACATAGAAAAATACAAGTAAACTGGATCCCCAAAATTAAAAACTATGAGAAGAGGAGGTCCGATAAGGTAGAGCTCGATTTCTTTGAGTGCCTTTGACCATTCCAGAATCCTTTCTTCTCCTTTCTCAATAGCTGAAAGAAAGGTCAACATCTCTCTAAATCTTGTGAATGAAGCGATTAAGTGTTACAAGCATTCTAAATAACTTTTGGACGTCTGTGACACCCTTGGGATGTTGGATGGTCCTTATTGCCTAAATTTGATCATGATGTGCCTCGATCACTCTTTGGATGACCAGATAACCTAGGAACTTACCGAATTGGACCCCAAAATAACATTTAGTTACCTTAATCTTCATTTTATAGTACCGGAGTACCTCAAACATCTTTGCTAAATTTGATAGATGGTCGCCTTTTTATTTGCTTTTCATGAGCATATTGTTTGTGTATACCTCCGTGGTATCGCCGAGCTGATGTCTGAAAATATTGGTGACTAGTCGTTGGTAGGTCGCTCATGTACTCTTAAATCCAAACGACGTGATTGTGTAACACTAAAGGCCAAGCCTTATGATGAAAGTTATTTTTTCCTGATCGGGCCCAAATATAGGGATTTGATGATATCCAGAGTAAATTTCTATAAGCTCATCCGCTCATAACTAGTTGTGGCATCGAACAATTAGTCAATTTTTGTTATTCAGGTCAGTGAAGTCTATGTAGACTCTTCACTTCCCATTATTCTTCTTGAACATGACTGGGTTTGAGTGACACTTAGAGAATTAAAATTCTTTTATGGAACTTCCCTCCAGAAGTTTTCCAACTTCTTCCACCGTCTTTGCCTTCTCTAGGGTTATTCCTCGTGCCTTCTGTGTGATCAACAAGAATGATGGGTCAATATGAAGCTTGTGGCACATCTCATATGGCTGTCAAGCGAACACATCATTTTTCTCTTTGAGGAGATACACCACTTCTTCATTTTTATAATTAGCGAGTGAGCAAGCTCCCAATAGAAAACTTTGACCCGGGTGAGAGTTTTTTAACACAACATTTTATAATGGTTCTATAACACTATCGATGGGGGCACGAGGGCCACCCTCGTGTCTTCTACCCCCTATCTCTCATACTTTAGCTTCTATTTGGATGGGCTAGACCATTCTGTATTTTTGACCTTTTCCTTCTTTTTCTCATGCTTAGGCCTGGTTACTCCGATACAAAAGCAATGTCACCTTACATAATATGGATTTCAAACATTTATGATCTAGGGATAGGTGAATGAAACTTCTTTCATTTGATGGAGCCATCGTCGTTCGAGAATCACATTGTATGACGATTCATTGTCCATAACTAGAAATCAATTATATTTTATATACTCCTAGTTTGTACTGGGAGCATAACCTTTCCGATCGGCATCTTCATTCTTCATGTGAATTCGACTAAATTGATGATCGCTTCCTTGAGATCTTCCATTTTTAATTTTATCTAGTTAAATAGATTGAGGTATATTACCTCCAAATATTTTCCCTAGTCCACTAGTATCTTATCCACATCCTCGTTAGCAATTCTAAGTGTGATTACTAGGTGAGGGCGATATGTTTGACATATGTATTTTTTTGGTGATGACATTTGTCAACAATGGTCTTGGTTAGTCCAATCTGGAAGGCCTCTACTACACTAGTTATTCGGGCTTTAAGTCCCTCAAATGATAGTGAACTCATGTCCCATCTCGTCATCTTCTAATATATTATCTGGATTTTGGTTGCGCATAGTAGGACCTTTGTCATTCTTCATCTTGACATAATTACCCAGGTCGCCTGCTCGGTCCAATTCTTCATAGGTGACTTGAGAACAATGTAATTTTCTATTTTGTGCCCATGATCTCAAGGCTGTGTTTCTCATTGAGGGGTCTCCTTCCATCTTCCTCGTCTAATTTAAATACTATTAATCCTTAATTCCGTTATTCTCCCCCCCCCCCCCCTTCTTGGGAGTAACATCCTTATCTCCATTTTTTCTCACATTTGTTCATCGAGCATCTTATTGTGTGCCATCTACCACATCTTTCACTTTAGCATATTTCTCAACCTGCGAAATCAGGTCTTCGATAGTTTTTGCTTCCTTTTCAGTGAGGGATTGATACAACGTGGAATTATTTGGTATGAAAATCTTAAATGAGGCTACCACCACCTATTTGGAGTAGTTTTCTAACTTATTATAGATTTCTCAATATCGACAAGCTTACTCGTGTAAAGTTTCTTAAGGATTCTTTCAACATGAGAAGGGAGTCCATCCTCTTTCGATGACTATTGCTAGTGACGAATCTTGTTGTGAAGGCCTCTGCAAGCTATTTAAAGCTAGAAATGGGCATGTTCTTTTAAAAATAATTATGTGTTACATCCCCTAAACTAGAAGGAAAGATTCAGTACATGAGGGTCTTATTATTATTCCATAGCTTAATTATTTGGAAGTATTTATAGACGTAATCGGTGGGATCTGTCTTTCTGTTATATATCTTGAATCTGGGTGTGATGAACTTCTTCAGTGGATTGAAGTATTCAATTTCCTAGGTGAAGGATGAATTCATCTGGCAAAATGAGGGCTCTCTTGGTCGGTTCTTTAGTTGTTTTAGCTCCTCAGTAAGCAGGATTCTCATCCATCTTCCTTTTTATGAGATTATAGAGGTCTTCTTTGCCCCGACGATTACTGTAGAGATCTTTTTTATCTAGTGATTTCCTCTAGTAGGAATGATCTAGATAACGTCGTGAACTCCTTCCTCGACTGTGATTTTTACTCGCCTAAGTATTGGGAGTACAGGAGACTTCTTGGTGCTTACAGTCTCCCTATGGAGCTCTCATTTCTTCCTTTACAAATGATATTGAAGGTGGTCATTCTTCTATTATTAATGGCACGTGTCCGCCTCCTATTCACGAAAATATTGTCCATAAGCATATACAAGACGTGATATATTATTTGATTATGATGGTTCGTTACTTTCCATTGTTATCATATAGATGATAATGGGAGATAGACTCTTATTGGGTTGGATCACATATGCAATCCTTGGAGCTGCATGTCCATTCTAGTTGTGTTGGTGATTGCCATGAGACGACGAATGCTCAGTTCATGAATGAAACATGATTATTTTTGGCTTGAAATATTGAAAAAGGAAAATTATTTCCCATAGATGGCGACAACTATAGGTGGTAAAATCCTATTGGTTATGGTTCAACATGGTTCAGCCAAACAAAATAAATAAATCACGCATAATCACACAAGAACAATATTACGTGGTTCGACAATGTGAATATGTCCATGAGAGGTTCTCTATTTTTTATTATTCTAGTTCAAATGCTTATGATTACATCGCATTTCCTTGGGGGCTAGGGTTGTATTTATAGGAAAAAAGTAGATTGAGCCTTCTAAGCCTCAATGATCATTGTAGTTATCCGAACTTGATTGTTTGTATACCGCTCCTTTATTCTTACAGGTCCATTAGTTCCAACAGTCCTTATATCTTGGATGATATCTTGATCAAATCAATAGGCACATTCCCTCCTCACATGTGTGGACAAATTATTTCCCTAATAGTTACATTGTTGATCGTGGTTGTGGTGGCATGATGTTATAATTCCCTATAAGGTTTTTATTCCACCTAACTAAACAAAAGATAGTAATGTTTTTGAGTCATGTCTCAAGCGTGGATGTAGGCAAGGCCTAACCATGGAAAAAATATCATTTTGTAAAGTCTCTAAAACTCTCTCTTTAGTGTTTTTTTGTTGATTTAGTTGTTCATACATATATTATCTCTCCATATTTTAAGCAATCAAAAGAAACTTATGATTTACCATTAATTTTGTAAAATGTCAATTCACCCCTCTTTGGATATTTTCCAGACCAACATTATTGTTTTACTTTTTCTTTCTATAGTTTTTTTTCAAATTATAAAGATAAAACATAAAAATTAAAAAAGTGATTTTGATAAACAAGCATAGTTATAAAAGGTAAAAAAAATTAATTAGGACTTTGATTTTGAAATGATAATTTTTTAGTTTAAATTCATAAAAATGACACAAGTTATTTATATACAATCTTTAATATTTATAAAATTTTGCATATGTTTTTATTAGGAGCGACAATATTACGAACAACGTGAAATTGAATTGAAATTAACACGATCTATTATGTTATGTTTATTTTGGTCTTTTTTATAAGAAGTCGTGTCAGATTGTGTTCGTTTAAATTATGACTCATGTTAGTTAGATTTCATGTTATACAATTATTTTTCATTATGTGTAAAATTTATTCACCATGTTAGTTGTGTCCTATTCTAAATGGATTTGTCATCTCAAGTACTGAAAACATGACTTTGTGTCACATTATGTTCTTATCTGAAAGTAGCACCTCATGTTTTTCAATTACAGTTGATGAGGATGACACGCCAAAGATAGGGTGTGTTATGCGAATTATACCATTCTTCGCATAAACTGTAAATAAAAATGACAATAAATTGTAACCATCTACAACATAATAATAATGAACATTGTAAATAACTGAGATAGAGAAATACAAAAGAGTCTCCAAACAAAAATTGAGTCCACCAACTGTAATACCCCGTATAGTGTGACATTTATTTTATTATTTATTAATTATGAGAAGAAATTAATGTATGGGAATTAATGATTACTTTAGATAATTAGTATTAAAAATTTCATATTTAGAGAATAATAAAATTTTAATGTTAAGTGATTTATTTATACCATGTGATATGGTTATTAATGGATATAATTAATTATCTTGAACTATATGCAATTATGTGTAAAATAATTAAATGATTATTTATTTTACGTTGTGAGGTTTTACCATGAGATATGAAGTATAACCAATTAGAGCGGACTCTAGAGTGATACGGAGACCCTGATAAACAGTTTTGTCATCTTAAATTGGGTCGGGGGTAGATATACTCTTACGCTAAGTTTTGAGTAGTATTTTGGGTCCAATTGGGGGACCGAAAATAGGCCTAAAGGGGAAGTGAAGAAATTAGACATGTTTAATATAATTAAGACTCTTTAGTTAGTAATTTATTATTAAAATAGAAACCCTTGCAGCCATAAGACTTGTGGGAAATTAGAGAAGGCCTGGAGAGGAGAAAGTGTAAGGGATTCAAGCAAAATGTTCGTTGTTCTTCAATCTAAGGCAAGAAATCTCTTACAATACCACCTTTAAATTTGTAATTGATTTATAATTCATGCTTTTCCAAATGTAATCTGAAATTTGAAATCTTCTTTAATATCTGATCTAGTGAAGTTTAATCATGCTTATTATTTGGCAAAATTAAAGATTGTATTAATCAGCCTCGCTTTAAAGACTTGTACTTTTAAAGAGTAATCTTAATTAAATGATGTTGATGTATGATTCTATGAGTAGAACTCATGTTTAGGATTTAATTTATATTAGTTATTGAATACCTTGGTTAAGTTGCAGTTAAGATCTGAAATCAATGGTGATTATGATCTTATTTTATGTTAAAGATTAAGTCTTCGCCTAATTTGTAGATTTCTAGAACTGAACATTTAATTATGTTTTATTGATGTTTATTCCTTTAGAAATGAAATAGGAGGATGAATAATTATGTTTCAAGGTTGGAGGACTTAGTTTTTTGTAGTTGAAAATCTTAGTTTAAACAATAATGGAGGTCTGTAGAAGAAGAACTTCGTTTTTAGACCAATCTGGGTCTCTGCCCAAATCAAATCGATTCGACCCTTGGGTTGAGATGAGGTCGGGTTGGGGAATGGATCATGTAGTTATTCTGAGTTGATTCTAGAATATGAGAGGTTGTCCGTATGATACATGGTTAATAAATTTTAAAGTTGGCTTATTTAGAGTATAAGCCAAAAGATTAAGATATGGTAGTTTTAATTAAAGTCGAGAACAATAAACTTTAATTAGTGGTACAATCCAGTGTTAGAGGATTAGGTAGATTTGATTAGATGCGTGAACGAAGCGTTATATATATATATATATGACACATGGTTAACAAATTTTAAAGTTGGTTTTACTAGAATATAAGCCAAAAGATTAAGATATGTTAGTTTTAATTAAAGTCTAGAATAATAAACTTTAATTAGTGGTACAATCCAGTGTTAGAGGATTAGGTAGATTTGATTAGACGTGTATATATCTAATCTTCATGTGAACATACCATACTCATGGTGATTCTATCCGTTTGGGTTATGTTGGACGTTGTGATCTTGTACCGTACGCCTGGATGCTGATGCAGGATGTTGGGAAGTCTTATATTTTGACCATGTGTTCAGTTCATCTAGACTTCGTAAGGAAAGAAGTTGAGGATTTGATCCATTAGATGGGTTTTGGTATGGAACTACTCGGTGGTGTGATTGTGCGTCGATTCTCCATTCTCATATGCGTGTGTTGATTTAGTTTAAGTTTGACAGGTAAGGGACTCCTACGAACTGATCGATAGAAGCACGAGATCCTATCCTAAGGTCTTTGCCTTCATGTGTGATTACATTATGATATTAAATAAGGAGATATTTTAGTCTAAATATAGACAACTTGTAATTTAACCCTATGTCACTTTATTGTATTGTTTTACGTTAGGTATACTCAATTTGTGGGTGGCACTACGTGGGTTAGTATTTTGAATGTATTATCACATGCGTAATAGTTACATACTTATTGCACTTGTTATTATTCTCATACTCATTAGTTAATATTATTAGATACTTGTAGTAGAGTATCTATTAAGAGTTGGGGATATACGAGTAGTATTTCACTTAGACGAGGGGGAGGTACTTATTGCATGAGAGTGTCGACATGTTGCATGATTATTATAAATTGGTCACATGATTTATATTGTTGTTATTGGAGATGTTTCTTGCAACTTTCGATCTCTAACCCATTCAATATAAAAACTATTTTCCAAGCATTATTTGACAGGATCCACATGACTGAGACGATTCAGACTTGAAGTTCAACTCATTCCATTCAAGTTCCTGATTCAGTTGATTATAGCATAGGTTGTTATTTATTTTAGTTAGTTCATTTATTTCCTTTTAAGAGATTGTATGGACATTTAGTCCCAGATATTTCCTGTCAAGCAGTGGAGTCGGATTTATAAAATATTCATTATTTCAGTTTGGGAATTTATTTTATTCAGAGTTATTTATAGTTTTTGCTTTCTGTTGTGAATGGATTTAAATTCACTTACTTTTATTTAATGTATGATGCTGAGAATGATATAAATTATTGGACAAGCCCTATCTTCGACATATTAGCCTTATTGACTATTATGTGGAAAATAGGAGTTATTACACCAACTATATAAAACTCCACAATACTGAATAGCTCAAACTGAAATGTAAAAAGCATGGAACCACCTCATCCCATAAATGAAAACTCTAAATAATAAATAACTAGAAGGTCAACTCAAATGAAATGGCAATCCTACTCTAAGGAAAATAATGGATATTCATCCAATGAAAGTCTGAATGTTCAGCCCTACTGCTCTTGCCTATGAATACTTGGAAATAGATTTTAATAGATTTAGGTTAGAGACTGAAAGTAGCAAGAAATAGTTATATTACTTAACATTACTAAATACGACCCATTTATGTCTCATGTTGCCTCCCTCCGATAACTAATACCATATACAACACACCTATCTTCTAACCCGAAATGGTTCATCGCCTTAACGTACTAAGGCTACCATTCCACGTATAATCACTTATCTCAAAAAATCAAAAGTAGCAAGTCTAATAATATAACTAAGCCCTTCACCAATATCGTAATCTTATAAGCCCTAACCATTAGTACGCTATTACACTATCGATCCATAACCTAATACATCGTACCTATAAGGAATATAAAAAACAACAAAATCCAAAGCATCTACCATTAAATAATTACTAGTATCACCATGCTCAATATCTTCTAACTCCGACTGAACTAAACTCCATGTGTGGAACGTCTCATAAATAAAATTTAAATAAGGTACCTCCCGATACGCTTTTGTCTAGACAAATCATTCATCAAAATTAATGATATCGGCTCTCTAAGAAAATACTAATAATCCCAACCTACCATACACATAATCTGATACCATAGAGTACTAATTCAACTCATATATCCAGATTAGTTACCGTACAGCATTAACCTAACTCATATACACATTAGTTAACGTAGATCATTAACCCAGCTCAGATATACACATACAATTACCAAACCATATACCCAAACCATCTATCTTAGAGCAATGAACTAATTCCACAACTTCTTTATGCCATAGGGCCCAAAACACCATATAAAAGTTTACCTTGGTGTAGAGTAATTAACTAACCCTGAATCGTCTTAACATAAGTATTCGACCAATTCTTTTATTTTATCATTTGCACAGTTAAACCAAACCTTAGCCATCTTATGACCGAGTAATAAACTAACTCAGGCCCCCACCCCAATTCGTATGAATAGTTTAATTATTCTACACTCGTCCACCGTCAAGGAACATACCATAAACGTACGCTATTAGTCAATATTAAATCGTTATGATTAACCCACTACAAGTGTGCATTTTAACATTATTAATCTGTTAATTACACCTCCTTATTTAAGTTTAGCATACATAAACACATTTGTAATCATTAATATATGATGAAAGGAATGTGACTTAACTGGTGCCATATGGCCAAACACATTGCACATCATGTGAGAAATGCATGACGGTCAACTAGGATAAAAGATCACGGACTTCTAAGGGATAGGATCGAATCTCAAGAATCACGTCAACAAAGTAGATTATCATAGTCAACGGGACTCTATAACTAATTTAAGACACAAAGAGACCTAGGGATGAAGGATGCTTTGGTTTATACATAAGAACGATCTTGTCCACATTAAGCTAATGGTATCTTGCACGTGACAACTTAGACTCTCATCTAGTATCCCTAGCACTCCAACTGCAACCATCCCTTTTAAACTTAATAAACCAATATTCCTAGATTTCCCTGTGGGAGTAGGTCAACTTGCTAGCCGAAACACGCATATCTTGTCTATTTGTTATTATTTTTTCACTCTAATCTTTTGGGGGATAATATGAAATTCTAGATTTTATTGTGGGTCAATAACTCCTATAATTTGGCACTGCCTATGGGAAATCGAAGTTCTCAGAACCGTTAAAGCCAGTAAAGCCCAAAGTTCATAATGAGTACAGACCAGTCTCACCCTACTTGCACAAGGAGTCACGTTCAGTTTGAAATATGCGTCATAAGGAGGGACCACACTCCAATTTGGCTTCCATCTCTCCACTAGCATTTAAGGTCCAGAGGCCGGTCTCCTGGGAGATCTAGACCTAGTCGGCGATATTGCACACCACCGATAGATTGACTAGAGGGAGTACTTGTTTGCTGTATGGTCAACATTTATGAGGAAAGGCTAAAGACCGTGATTAGGAGATTACCCGATTGTTGTAAGGACAAAATTTCCGATTGAGTCCTTTGTATGATTTTGACTTATTCTTGGAATAAAACATATTTTTTAGTTATAGATAGATTTTTATTTGTCACGATCCCACACAGTCTATGAAACAAAGATTATTGAAGACGTTGCGGCCAAGCTTCAAAGATAAATTATGCCGAGATTTTATTGGTGCAAGTTTCATGTCTTCATTGCATTCTGAGATCACTCAGGTATGAATGCATAATGTTAATGGAACTCGAAATTTATTTTAAAATGTTTAAAGATGTTATTTTATTAAAGAAACGTTTTTAAAGAGTTTTAAATTGATTAAACTTCGTTTATTCTGAGATAAATAAGGTTTAGAGTTATTTTTTACACAAACTCTCGTGTTCAGTCGTTCAAGGGAGATTAACAGTCATTCAAGCGAGATTGCTATGTCGTTCAAATGACATACGCATCTCGTTCGAACGACATGCTTAAGCCGTTCGAACGACCACCGCCTTAACTTTTTTATATAAGGTGTGTTTTCTTAGAATTTCAAGAGAGTGCAGTCCGGATATCAGTATACAAATAGTACGTTTTATGCACAAAGTATTCTAAGTTTTTCAAAATTCTAAAACATCCTTAGAGTTTTAAAGATTCGAGCTTTCATCATCATATGCAAAAGTGATATTTGTTTGCACCTTTGGAGTTGTTCTACACTTTGAACATTATTGGGTTTGCGGTGAAGAAACAAAGGAGTTCGTGTTCAACATCGTAGACGTTTCCAATCTACATCGGTGTACACCTAGGCATTCGTGGACGCGAGTGTTGTGGATAGCTATTGCTGAAGGATTCGTGTGGGCACTTTGGATGAGTGGTTGAAGATTCAGAGAAGCGTCAAGACTTGTGGGGATCGAGCCGTTGAGTAATACTATCTTTGTACTTTATTAAACCACATCATAGTGATTGCCTGGCTTAGGTCGTCCGAGGTTTTTTTCCTTAGTGGTTTCCTCGTACATCAGGTGTCCACTTTTGTGAGCTTACTTTATTTTACTTTCTTTAATCACTAGATTCATATTTATGATTAATCAAGATAAAATTTGGCTAAGTTAAAATTAGTTCACAACTTGGTGCGATTTAAAATTTGGACAAAGGTTTTCAAAAAAGAAAGTTGGTTTTTGTCATCCTTAAAACACACTTGTTAAAAAAAAGGGCCTGCAAATTGGTATGAGAGTTACAAACATATTTTTGTGTGTGTTGGTCCCTTATGTTTTTCGAGATGAATTTCGGAGGATTTGAAAGTTTTCGTGCTCTTATTTTTTATGGCATAAATTATGCTTATTGGAAAATGAGAATGAGAAGTGCTTTAAAATCAATTTATGAGCGTGTGTAGTTAGAAGTGGAAAAGGGTTGGACTCCACCAGATACATGAGAGGGTGAGGCCACTACACTAAAACATGTTGAGTCATGGGCCGAAGACAAGCATAGACTTGCACTTTACAACTCTAAAGGTCTTCACGTTATTTTCTCACATGTCACACCTGAAGAGTATAATTAAATCATGACTTGTGAAACTTCAAAGGAGGCTTGGGATACACTTGTACTTACTCACGAGGGCACTAGCACGGTTAGGGCGTCTAAACATCAAAACCTCACTACACAGTTTGAGACGATTAAGATGTTAGAGAGTGAGTCATTTAATGAGTTTTACACTAGGTTGTTCAACATTGTCAACTCGTCGTTTAGCTTGGGAGAGAAAATTCTTGATAATAGTGTGATAAAGAAAATTTTGAGATCTTTGCCAAGTAGGTTTGATACGAAAGTGATCGTTTTGAACTCCTTAGGTATGCTTGAATTGACGAAACTAGAAGAGATCGTAGGTGACCTACAAACCTATGAAATCGATATGTTTACCTCCAAGTAAGTGCCAAAGAAATAAAAAGGCATTACTTTAAAAGCCCGAAAGGAGGAGACTAAATTTTCGGATGACGATTATGATTTCGATTTTGAGGATGTCGCCTTGTTGGCAAAGAAGTTCAATAAGTTTCTTAAATTCCAAAAGCAATTGAAAGATGCCAAAAGATTTGAGAAATTCAAGAACAACAAGGTAGATTCCACCCCTAAGGATAAGAGTGAGAAAGTTAAGAGGGATGAGTCAGATATGGGTTTTGTGTACGAGGGGTATGGTCACAACGTCACTGAGTGTCCTACTAGACTTAAGAAGGAGGGTAAGAAACCAATAGCTTATAATGACACCTTAAATGATAATGAACCGGAAGAAGGAGAGAGTTCCCCCATTTAGTGTAACTTTGTTGCATTTATGGCATGGCATGCGAGCGACGACGATAAATCTTTTCATGAAGATTCTCATGTGCATGAAACTTCTGAGGCTGTTGAGAGTAAATCCCAAGTGAGTGAGGGAGAAAAAAGTGAGGATGAGGAGATCGATGTAGGTGAGTTGCAAGTTGACTTTAAATAGTTATATGAGGAACCGATAAGGTGAAAAAGGCAAACTCAAAATTGCAAGCTAGGTTGAATGAGCATGTCGTAGAGAATAATGATGATTTAGTTAAGGATCTTAGGGCATGGGATAAGGCGCTTAGAGAAAAATTATAGTATGTTGAGAAAGAGAGAGATAGCCTTCGTGGTTTGATGGAGGCTTTGAAAAAGGAGGTGTTAGAGTTTGAGGAGTCTAGGCGTTTGCTTTAGTCTAGGATTAGATAGTTAGTGGAGAAGTTGAAAGACTTGAGTAAGGTGAAGTTTGACTTGGAAGCTAGGTCGGAGAAGTTGGATAGGATGTTAGGAACCATCTAAGTTAAGGAAAATAGGTTTGGTATAGGCTATGATGATCATGTTGTTCCCATTCTCAAACCCAATACCAATCGAGTGAGAGACCCCATTAAGAACATGAGGAGAGGTCAACATTTTGGTAATCATTCCCGTCGTGTTTACACTTATTCCCATTGTGGTAGGAAAGGTCACCTTAGACGTTTTTGCTCTGACCTTAGGAATGCTCCTACGAAGTTTAGGAATAAATTCGTTTCAATTCCCAAAACCCCCATGCGTATTTTCACACCTACCTGGGTTAGGAAATCAGACTTAGTGGCTTTAAGAATTAAACTTCATGGTTCTCATTTGGTTGCACATGATTCTTCCCATACTAGATCTAACGGATGATTGTGCTGCCATTTTTGTCATACACTAGTCTTTGCATCACGATTTATTTATTGCTAGTGTTATGACATGTGTATCTTTCATATTATATTTTTTCATTTATTAAGTCTTATTTGAAAAATACAAAAAGATTTTTTTTGATAAAATTGTTAAAAATACAAAAAGATTTTTGGTTTTAAATATTTTTGAGAAAAATACGAAAAGATTTTATTTTTGGGTCAAAAATATTTTTAGAAAAACACACAAAAAAAAATCGGTTTTTTTTGTGTCGTGAGTGTTTCATGTTTGATGTGGCTTATTAGTGTGCTTGGACCCCCACCATTTCATTATTCATGTGGCTAGGACATTTGATCATAAGTATTGATATATTTAATGATCTTAACCATTGTATTATGGGGTTGTTTCAAAGTTGATATGCATATTAATTCGACTTTGTATATATTCCATTCTTGCACACATGCACGAGTTTATATGAATGTTTGGCATGTCATGCATATTTGAGTTTGCTGAGGCGTTCTTATCTCAATCTTGTCATCTATGCATGAGTATACTTAGGAGGAGGTGTGCATGTAAGAACCGTTTACCGTAAAATTAACTCGCCATGAAAGGCACCATTTAAAAGAGCCCAAAAGAAAAATAAAGGCAATAAAAAGAAACTTGTGCTAAAAATTCGAGCCAATAAGATTTCTCTAAGTTAAGAAAATTAGTGACCTCAAAAGAACTTGAAAAAGAATAAATATAATTGAGGGAGTTTGGTTGAAAATTTAAAAGGGTTTGCACCACGAATACTTATGTTGAAACATTGCATCATGACGCTATTGTTTGTAGAATCGTCAATATTCCGAATTTGTGTACGTGTAGTTTGTTTAGTTCATTTAGCTCAATTATTAATCATCACATGTGGCTGAAATCTAAGTTTGTTGACATATTGCTATCAGTTATAGCTTCGTGAACGTTTCAATGTGTTGGGTTTATGATTTATTTGTTGTAGTTCACAACCATTCACTCCATTTCCATGTTTGGGCATATTAATTCTATGTTGGCATGAAACTCACATGTTTTGAGCTCTTTACAGTGAGTTTTTTCAAAAAAAATATTTCACTAGGTGAAACTTCATAATTTTTCACACTGGAATTAACAATTTTACATGTCGTTCAAACGATATAGAGGCTTCGTTCTAGCGACATCCTAATGTCGCGTGAAGTACAGTTCACACAAGCTACACTTGACACATTTTTTTATGTGTCATTTTTGTTAGTGATGGTCACTTAATGGTCGCATGAAGGTCATTTGATATGGTTTATTGAGCGAGATCTTACTGTTTTTGCATTTTTTTTACCTCATTTGATGCCTGGTTTGAGCGACTTGCCCATGTCGTTCAAACGACAAGGCGAAGTCGTTCGAACGACCTTCTGAGGATTTTTGGGTTATTTTGTTTCAGTACTTGCTGCATATTGTTATATTATTTTTGGTACTCTTGGTTTCTTCTGATCAGTTTATGAAGTTCACATAGATAAATTTGATTTTTATGCTGCATTGTGTTGGTTTAATCACATATTTTCTGACTTCACTGATTTCTCACATGCGATTACTATTTGCTATCTATGGATTTGATATTTTGTGATCATGATTAGCGAGTTGTTCAAGTATATCTAAATATGCTTTATTGATCATCTTATTCTAGATATGTTCATAAATTGTTTAGCTTTTCTCTGATTGTCCATTCGAGACAAAAGGGGGAGAGATGTATGTGATGCAGGGGAAGATTTTATTGGGTGAGCACATATGTTTAATGTTTACACATATTGGTTTCTTGGATTACAAATTCGTATCATATTTTGCTATGCTCACATGTTTAACAAATTATTTGGCTTTTGATTTTACATATTGATATTGATATTTCATATTAATATCATAATGCTTTATATCATTTGTACCTCCATACTTCACTAGGTATTTGTTTGTTTCATGTGTGTAGGTATGCTAAAGAGATTCGAGATTTCAAGTTTACATCACATTCAGACAGTTCATGCTTGTCGGATTATCATCTACTAGTCTTGTCCTGTATTTTTTATTTTGGGTTTTATGGAACGGGATTTAGGCGTCATATGGCTTGACAGCCCGACTTAGGCATTTCACTGTTGGGTTTTATCATGTAATAGTCAAAGGGAGAGATTTATAAAGACAAAACTGTAACAACCCGCTTAATTAAATACCGGGTGATCAGTCTTATACCCATTTAAAACAAATTATACAGTTGGTTCATTCTTAGCATCACTGTCAAAAAATATTTTTTTTGCCTTAATATTTAATCACCTAATATCCAAGTAAGCAGGTTGTTAAAACTTTTCCAATTTAATTTCATAAAATTCCATTTTAATAACATAAAACATTTAATACAAACCATTCACACAACGAAGATTAACTAAATAGACATCACAATGGAATTTAAATGCAACTCGAATAAACTTTCCAGTAAAATATCTTAATACAATAATCCCAACAATACCAAATGTACCAAACTGACATAAGAATATAATCCGACTCAGATAGAAAGGAAATAACTAGAATCCTCTTGGGAGACATGCCCTAAATGAAAGATCAACTACTACAGAGTATGAATCAGGAATATGAAAGCATCAAAATAAGGTCAATAACTCCATAACATCCATAGCATCTTCAATAGACCCAATCATCTATGGCTGGCGTCCTTGTGGATGGAACCCTGATATATATATAGGGAGAGAGATGATATAAGAGAGAGAGAGAAGAATGTGAAAGTAAACAGGTCAGAGCCCGAAGTAAAAACGATTTTAAAAAAGCAAGTGAATAAATGCTAGATTTAACAGTTATTATATACATGTTAGCCTATAGGACTCTCTCTTGAAATTCTCACATCTCATCTAGAGTGCACGCCTATTGTACCTCTAAACCATACAAGTTACAGTCTCATGATAACTAGTTCATCCCAGTGTATCCACTAACCATATTGTAATTCATTCCCACTTATTACTCTCGCAATACATGTAATAAAATCATATGTATCTATTTAGATTCAACATGGATAAGCCCCTTATTAATTCAATTCAATTAAGTGTTCTCATAATTAATTCTAGATATCGTTATCTTTCCATTCTACTTTAGTCACACAGTAGATATATATACATTCACTCTAATAAATATATACAATACTGCACCCCGAGACACAGCTGCGGAGCTGCGTTACTCGGCTTCTCGAGCGACAAGTCAAAGATCCCCCCATATAGGCTCATTAGGATGTGACTGCCTTCACGCGCAGACCTCCCCCAATAGAAAGTAAGCTAGGTAAGTCATACACATAATCATCAATCAATCAAATAGGCATTATCTTCTACCTATTTAGTGTTAGGTACTCACACGACCTATAGAATATTAGGAATTCATCCTATCCCAAGTACCCGTCGTATTTCTCGAATACCACCCGTACTTATTAATCACGATTATCATCGTATATTTTATTATATAGTTATCACTCACATAATATTTTGTTCGATCCAAGTACCCGTAAATATATCATAAATTTTACCCGTGCTTGATATAACGATTATTCTCCTCTAAATCGTAATATAATTATGTAGATATTTCTCACAAAATTTAATCCTCAAATCCAAAAAAATTTCCAACGTTAACCCAAGTCTCTCGCTCCTTGTTAATGTACCAAAATTAATAAAATCTCACCATGGGCCAAATTACCATTTTCCAAACTTTTTTTTGTATAAAGGTACATTCTGCCCAAAAATATAAAATTACAATTTGAGGCTTTTCTGCTCCCATTTTGAAAAAAACTTAAACCTGTAAAGTTGTGCAAAACGTGATTTTTTACAAAAACTTGCGAACGCACTATTAATTTCCTCTTAAAACAGTTCTAAAATTATCATACAATGTTCATCCTTTTTCAACTATGTTTTCATGCGTTTTATTCATTTTCTTTCGACCAAACTCACATGAAATATATTCTAACGAATCCCAAATATCTCAACATCATTTCTACATGATTATGGGTAATTATAATACAAAGAAAAATATTTAAATCACCAAGTTTATATGAGAATTAACATCAAACCCAATTAACCGTAAAAATTTCATTTATCTAAATTCTCCATTTTTATACACCTTAAAACCCCCGAATTTAGAATTATGATTTCTTATCTAAATCATCAAATTTCATATTCAATCATGAGTAGGATTCATCTACATGCAATACCTATCATCATTTTCCATTTTCTCCATAAACATATATTTTTTTCGACATGTTTATCCTAACAAGTTCATCACGTTAATAACCTCTACATGTGAATAATCAACTACATGAATTTGCATATCCATTAAACAAGATTTATCAATCATGTTAATCCCATATTCATAAGTTCATAATCCCAAAGAAAATCCTATTCTAACATGGATATTATAAACACTAAAATAGATCAAGAATCACTTGCCTTTTAGTGTAAGTCTGAATCTTTGGAGAAGATAATGTTAGAACCTCCTCTTTCCTTTTTTCGACGACTTTTCGGCAATGGTGAAAGGTGTAGAGATTGAGGTTTGTGGTGTTTGTCCCCTTTGATTGCCCAATATGACTCTTATTCTTCAAGGCAACTCTTCCTCTCCACAAGGTGACTTTTCATTTCTCTCAAGGTCTCTTCAGTTTCTCTCAAAGAACTCACAAATGAAAATAGATGAAATGAACCTTACGTCGAGTGTAAACCCACTTATATAACAAGTCTCCAAGGCTAGATAAAAGACATAAAACGTGAATACTATTCATCTCCCAAGCCAAATGACTAAAATTCTCCTTCGGGGTGTCCTTTCATCTTCCAATTTACCCGAGACCCAAATTAAACACCCGAGTATACTTTTCTGCCTATTTCGACCCTTTAGGACTCAACGGCGTACTCGAAATGATCATATGATCAGTATTTAATTAATTTACATTTTATTACCCAACTTTAGTCCCGACACGACTCAATAAGTGCGTCCTGACTTAAGTTCTATAATTGTCGTATTTGTATCTCATGAAAATATTCATAATTATCATATTCACATATTACTTATATATCACTAAGTAATATTCAATAATATATTAATCTTATGGCAATAATATTCAACCCGAATTAATCCTTATTAATTTATTAATTAATTAATTAATTCCAATTAATCCATAAGAATTTGGCCCATTAATTTTTAATTATTCTCAATTTAAGAGTCATAAAATAGCGGGGTATTACATACTTCTCCCCTTATAACGAAATTTCGACACGAAATTTAAAAAATAAAGCATACCTAGTACAAATAACTCTGGGTATCTGTTGCGCATCTCATTCTCGTGCTCCCAAGTAGACTCCTCAATTTTATGGTGCTCCCACTGGACACGCACCAATGTAACTACTTTCGATCTCAACCGCCTCTCGCTATGGCCCAAGATCGCTACCCGTCTCTCCTCATATGAGTTATCAGGCTGCAAATCAATTTCCTCCAATGCTACTTGAATGTAAGACAACTCATCTCAAAGATATCGCCTTAACGAAGAAATATGGAACTCATCATGAATCATATGCAAGTGCTTTGGTAACCGCAATCTATAAGAAACCGGTCCAACCCTCTCAATAATAGGAAAGGGTCCAACGTATAGTGGATCCAGTTTCTCTTTCTTCTCAAATCTTATTATTCCCTTCATAGGGGATACCCATAATAATACTTGGTCCCCCACACTAAACTCCCGTAAGAATCGCTTCGCATCGGCATAGTTTTTATGTCTGTCCGAGCTACCCAAATATGACTACGAATCATCTCAATCCTGGTAGACGTATCCTGTATCACCTCTTTCCCAAGTAGCTTGTTGTCCCCCACCTCTAATCAACATGCAGGAGAACGACTAGGCCTACCATACAGTGCCTCAAATGGAGCCATACCGATGGTGAACTGATAGGAGTTGATATACGCGAACTCCATAAGTGGAAGATACTACTCCCAACCTTTCCCAAAATCTAGGATACACATGCATAACATATCCTCCAACATATGGTTAGTACGCTCTGTCTTTCCATCTATCTACGGGTGATAGGTCGTACTTAATCGAACCTCAATACCCATGGCCTCATGAAAACTCTTTTAAAATTGGGATACAAAGATCTTGTCCTGATCGAACACAATATTAAGCGGTATCCCACGTAACCTCAATATCTCAGCTATAAATATCAGGGTGTACTGTCCCATAAAGTAATCATTTCAAACTGGCAAAAAAGTGAGTTACCTTAGTCAACTGATCCACAATCACCCATACGAAATTGTGACCTCTATGAGAAGTAGGTAAACTTGTGATGAAGTCCATGTAAATGCACTCCCACTTTCACATCGGGATCTCTAATGGCTATAAAAACCCAGCTGACTTCTGATGATCCACTTTCACTAACTGACAAGTGGCTCACTTAGAGACAAACTCAATAATATCACTTTTCATCCCTCTCCACCAATATTGTCTACGCATATCTTGGTACATCCTACCCCCACCGGGATGTACCGCAAATCTAGATCCGTGTCACTCCATCATCACTGCATGTCGCAAATCCACACCCTCTAGAACAATCAACCTACCATTGAAGCGCAAGCCCCCATCAGAACTTAATGAGTAAGACTCCGTTCCCCCGGTTAAAAGTTGTCGAATTTTTTCCTGACAAAAAGGATCTGCTGCCTATGCCTGAACCACCCTCGTCACAATCTGAGGTGTAACAGTTATAACTGACATAAAAGATCAGGCAACTACATCCTGATGTCCCAGTTCCTTCCATTTCTCCTTCCACATCGCGGCCAACTCACCTGTCGGCCTTCGGCTCAACGTATTTGCTACCTCGTTAGCCTTCCCTGGGTGGTAATGTATCTCAAACTGATAATCCTTCATGAACTCAAGCCACCTACGCTGACGCATGTTCAACTCCCGCTGAGTGAACAAATACTGTAGTGACTTATGATCCGTGAACAGGTGAAACTTCTCCCCCAACAAATTATGTCTCCATATTCGAAGAGCGAACACGACTATTGCTAGCTCCAAGTCATGGGTGGGGTAATTCTTCTCATGAGGCTTAAGCTTTCTAGAGGCATAAGATATAGCCTTCTCTTCCTGCTGTAATACTCCTCCAAGACCCTGTAATGATGCATCAGTATAAACTAAGTACTCCACTCCTGGCCTGGGTAGTGCTAGTATCGGCGTTGAAGTCAACTTATCTTACAGATCATCGAATACCAACTGACACGCATTATCCCATGTAAATGGTATGCCCTTAGGGGTTAGATTAGTCAAAGGACCCTCTATCTTTGAGAAACCCCAGATAAAATGTCGATAATACTTAGCCAATCCTAAGAAACTTCGAACCTATGTCGGTGTCATGGGTTGTCCCCACTCCCTCACCACTTATACCTTGCTAGGATCCATAGATACCCCCATCTCAGACACAATATGCTCTATAAACTGAACTTCCTGAAGCCAAAATTCACACTTCTCATATTTTGCATATAGCTGATGCTCACGTAGTGTTTGTAGGACCCGTCGTAAATGCTAGGCATGCTCCTCCTCAGTCCGAGAATAAACCCAAAATGTCATCTATAAAGACAATGACAAATTGTACTAAGAACTCTCTGAATACCATGTTCATCAAGTACATAAATACTGCCGGGGAATTAGTTAGCCCAAAAGGCATAACTCGAAACTCATACGATCCATATCTGGTCAAGAAAGAAGTCTTATAAACATCCTTCTCCTTGATACGCAACTGATGATACCCAGATCTTAAGTCTATTTTTGAGAAGTAGGCTACTCCTCTCAGCTAATCAAACAAGTCATTGATTTTAGGCAACGGATACTTATTCCATATTGTGACTTTGTTAAGCTCCCGATAATCCACACACAATCGTAAAGAACCATCTCGCTTCTTTACAAATAGCACAGGGGCTCCCCAAGGCGATGTACTCCCATGGATAAACTCGTAACCTAATAACTTCTCTACATGATCCGTGAGCTCCCTCATCTCTACTGGTTCCATACGGTACGATACACGAGCAATAGGTCGAGTGCTCGACTTTAAATCTATCAGAAACTCAATCTCCCTACTGGAAGGTAACCTCGGTATCCCCTGGAATACATTCGTAAACTCATAAACTATCGGTATCAAATCCAGGGATAAGACAACTCCCGTAGAGGTATCATCCTCTATATAGTATAAATGTGTAGACGATCCTCCCTCAAAATGAGCATCGCCACTAGGAACATCTCATGTCCTAGGATAGCAAAAACAAAATACCGGCTATAACAATCAATCATGTCCCTATATGTAACGAGCTAATCCATGCCGATAATCACATCATACTCGGACGTGTCCAGAATAAGTAAATCAACCGGTAAAATCAGACTCCCAATCTCTATACTCACTCTACGACATATAAAGAATATAGGTTACTATTACCTAACGGCGAGTCTACATATGTAATAGTGATATCCTCTATATCTAACAACCCTGCATCCCGTGCAAATCTAGTGGATACAAATGAATGTGAGGCCCCCGTGTCAAACAGAATGCACCCCATATCCCCATAGATAAAAAAACATACCCTCAATCACGGGCGATGGTTGCTGAATCGCTGCCTGATGGACGTTGTATACACGCCCATACTGACCCAGATGTGCTGGAGCTGCTGGAACGACAGGTAATGCACCTGAACTAGTGATGGGAGAGCGGCTGGTGGAAGCACTAGCCTCTAAATATCCTGCTGCTGGGGTAATTTTCCCTTATCATGACAATCCTGTAGTTTGTGGCCAGTCTTGCCACACACGAAACACTTACCAATAAACTTTCCCCCGTTCTATCCCTACTAACAATGACCGTGTTGGTCATTACCACCTTTCCCTTGGCCCTGTTTCCCCTATCTATTACCTCCATGCCCATATCAAAATCCTCCGGATTGTAATCGCTTAGCATAGTCCCTAGGCTGGAAACTTGTTCACCCTGACGCTGTTGACTCTGACCTGACTGTGTCCCACTGGAACTGCCTCCACCAGTCTTGCCCTGTTGTCTAGACTCAAAACCCCACTTACCATGTAGACGATTATCCTGGCAGTAAAGCATTAAAAACATCCGCATAAGTATGTAGTGAAAGATTACCCAATATAAACTGGCGAATCTTCCAGTTCAGGCCATCAGTGAGCATCTGAATTCTCTTTTCTTCAGTATGTACCTCTCCTCGCACCAAATTAGTAAGCCTAGTAAACTCCTCCTCATAATCTTCCACTGTCCTCCGCTCTTGGGTCAAGTCAAGTAGTTTTCGCCTCATCTCGGTCTCAACGGCGGAGGGAAAGTACTTGCGATCGAACCGCACCCATAAGTCCTGGATTGTCATCATGTCTCTCTCCTCATTAGTGGTAATAGCCTCCCACCACTGTACAGTTGTGCCTACTAGCTTAAATTTAGACAGTATCTATCGTTAAACATCTTTGCACTCGAACATCCTCAAGTGCCTCTGGATATCTTTCTTCCATTGGCTAGCAACAACAACATCGGAACCCCCCTAAACTCTGGTGGATGCGCCTTCTAGAAGGCATCCATAACATGTTTCCCAGCAGTAGGAAACACTTGCCCTGGTACTGGTGGGATAGCTGGTACCTGCTGTACAATGGCCAAAGCTGCGTTGACTGCCTGAGCAACAATGGCAGCAACCACGGCAGCATTCATGGTACCCTGAGCTGGGGTGGGCTGAGACGAGAGAGAATATACCATGAGTATTCAATATTATAGAATAATTGAAGAACATATATGCGTAAATAATAATGCAACGGTCCTAATGACATGGCTCTATATTAAAGGACGTTAAGCAGAAAGAAAAATAAACCCTTCAGATCCTAAAAGACTCTATAACCTGATGCTTTGATACCACCTATAATAACCTGATTAATTAAATATTGGGTGATCAATCATATACCCAATTAAAACAAATTATATAGTTGGTTCATTCTTAGCATCACTGTCGAAAAATATATTTTTTTGCCTTAATATTTAATCACCTAATATCCAAGTAAGCAGGTTGTTAAAACTTTTCCAATTTAATTTCATAAAATTCCATTTTAATAACATAAAACATTTAATACAAACCATTCACACAACGAATAATAACTGAATAGACATCACTAATGAATTCAAATGCGATTGGAATAAACTTTCCAGTAAAATATCTTAATACAATAATCCCAATAATACCAAATGTACCAAACTGAATATAATCCGACTCTGATACAAGGGAAATATCTGGAATCCTTTTGGGCGACATGCCCTAAATGAAAGATTAACTACTACAGAGTATGAATCAATAATATGAAAGCGTCTAAATAAGGTCCACAACTCCATAGCATCGTCAATAGACCCAATCATCTATGCCTAGCATCCCTATGGCTGGACACCTTATATATACAGAGAGAGGGAGGAGAGAAGATAGAGGAGAATGTGCAAGTAAACGGGTCAGAGCCCGAAGTGAAAACAGTTTTAAAAACATTAAGTGAATAAATGCTAGATTCAACAGTTATTATATACATGTTAGCTTATCGGACTCTCTCTTGAAATTCTCACCTCTCATCTAGAGTGCATGCCTATCGTACCTCTAAATCATACTAGTTACAGTCTCATGCTAACTAGTTCATCCTAGTGTATCCACTAGCCTTATCCTAATTCGTTCCCACGTATTACTCTCGCAATATATGTAATAATATCATATGTATCCATTTAGATTCAACAAGGATAAGCCCCATATTAATTCAATTCAATTAAGTGTTCTCATACTTAATTAATTCCAGATATCATTATCTTTAAATTCTACTTTAGTCACACAGTAGATATCATCATATGTAAATATATACATTCACTCTAATAAATATATACAATATTGCACCCCGAGACACATCTGCAGTGCTGCATTACTCGGCTATCATGTCCCAATACATCTCGTCACTGTATAGGGGACTATAGGTTCGGTCAAGATCCCTCGAACCACAAATATTTAATCCCAAATAATGGAGGCGAACATAGTCCGAAGCCTTTGGGCTACGCACTCAAATGACCGTTCTATATCATTGTTCTCACTAATGGTAATTGACCCAAGTCCTATGTTCTCGAGCGACAAGTCAAAGATCCCCCATATAGGCTCATCAGGATGTGACTGCCTTCACGCGCGGACCTCCCCTGCTAGTAAGTAAGCTAGGTATGTCATACACATAATCATCAATCAATCAAATAGGCATTATCATATACCTATTTAGTGTTAGGTACTCACATGACCTATATCATATTAGGAATTCATCCTATCCCAAGTACCTGTCGTATTTCTCGAATACCACCCGTTCTTGTTAATCACGATTATCATCGTATATGTTATTATGTAGTTATCACTCACATAATATTTTATCCGACCCAAGTACCCGTAAATATATCATAAATATTACTCGTACTTGATATAACAATTATTCTTCTCTAAATCGTAATATAATTATGTAGATATTTCTCACAAAATTTAATCCTCAAATCCAAATAATTTTCCAATGTTAACCCAAGTCCCTCGTTCCTTGTTAATGTACCGAAATTAATAAAATCTCACGATGGGCCAAATTACCATTTTCCAAACCTTTTTTTTTTGTATAAAGGTACATTCTGCGCAGAAATATAAAATTATAATTTGAGGCTTTTCTGCTCCGATTTTAAAAAAACTTAAAACTACAAAGTTGTGCAGAACTTGATTTTATAAAAAAAACTCGAGTGCACACTGCCAATTTCCTCTTAAAACCGTCCTAAAATTATCATATAATGTTCATCCTTTTTCAACAATTTTTTCATGAGTTTTATCCATTTTCTTTCACCCAAACTCACATGAAATATATTCTAACGAATCCCAAATATCTCAACATCATTTCTACATGTTATGGGTAATTATAATACAAGCAAACATATTTAAATCACCAAGTTTATATGAGAAATAACATTGAACCCAATTAACACTCAAAATTTCATTTATCTAAATTCTCCATTTTTATACACCTTAAAAACCCAGAATTTGGAATTATGATTCCTTATCTAAATCATCAAATTTCATATTCAATCATGAGTAGGATTCATCTACATGCAATACCTCTCATCATTTTCCATTTTCTCCATAAACATATATTTTTTTCTACATGTTCATCCTAACAAGTTCATCACGTTCATAACCTCTACATGTGAATAATCAACTACATGAATTTGCATATCCACTAAGCCAAGTGACTAAAATGCTCATTCGGGGTGTCCTTTCATCTTCCAATTGACCCGAGACCCAAATCAAACACCCGAGAATACTTTTCTACCTATTTTGACCCTTCCGGACTCAACGGCGCACTCGAAATTATTCTCAATTCAAAAGTCATAAAATTACGGGGTATTACATATTTCCAACTGAGCCCCTTATATGTTTTTGACTTATTCTCGGAACAAAATATATTTTTGAGTCACAGATAGATTTTTATTTATCACGATCTCACACAGTCTATGAAACATATATTATTAAAGACGTTGCGACCAAGCTTCAAAGATAAATTATGCCAAGATTTTATTGGTGCAAGTTTCACGTCTTCATTGCAATCCGATATCACTCAGGTATGAATTCATAATGTTAATGGAACTCGAAATTTATTTTAAAATGTTTAAGGATGTTATTTTACTATTGAAATGTTTTAAATGAGTTTTAAATTGATCTGAGATAAAGATGGTTTAGAGTTGTGTTTTACACAAACTCTCGCGTTCAGTCGTTCCAGTGAGATTGTTACGTCGTTCAAATGACATATGCATCTCATTCGATCGACATGATTAAGACGTTTGAACAAGCCACCGCCTCCACTTTTTTATGTAAGGCATGTTTTCTCAGAATTTTGAAAGAGTGCAGTCCAGAATATCAGTATACAAACAGTACATTTTCTGCACAACGTTTTCTAAGGATTTCAAAAGTATAAAACATCCTTCGAGTTTTAAAGATCCGAGATTTCATCATCATATGCAAAAGTGATCTTTGTTTGCACCGTTGGAGTTATTTTACACTTTGAACATCGTTGGATTTGCGGTGAAGAAATAAAGGAGTTCGTGTTCAACATCATAGACGTTTCCAAGCTGCATCGGTGGATACCGAGGTATTCGTGGATGCGAGGGTTGTGGATAGGTATCACATAAGGATTCGTGTGGGCACTGTGGATGTGTGGTTGAAGATTCAGAGAAGCGTCAAGACTTGTGGGGATCGAGTCATTGAGTAAGACTATCTTTGTACTTTGTAATACCATATCATAGTGATTGCTAGCTTGGGTCGTCTGAGGTTTTTTCCCTTAATGGTTTCCTCGTACATCTGGCATCGACTTTTGTAAGCTTACTTTATTTTAATTTCTTTAATCACTAGAAGCATGTTTAGGATTAATCAAGATAAAATTTGGCTAAGTTAAAATTGATTCATTACTTAGTGCGGCTTAAAATTTGGAAAAAAAATTTCTAAAAAGAAAGTAGGTTTTTGTCATCCTTAAAACACACTCATAAAAAAAAGGGCCTATAATTTTGGCGGCAGATGACTCAATAGTCAGAGGATCATAGATTATATTCTGATACTCAAGCACCATCGTAGGATGGGACCTCTCTCTCCAAGGAATCAACTTGGCAGGGCTTCCCGTTAAAGGATCCCTCATGCAATGCATCACCACCAACGGTGTGATATTTCTACTAGGAGGAATTCTATCAACCGTAGTCACAACCGGCACTGACCACGAAGTTCACTTAAAGTAGTGGACCTACTTATCCAGAGGTACAGCCAAATCAAGTAAAAAGTGACAAACTAAGGGGTCTCATTCAAAAAGAGTTAGAAGGAAGGCTGAACCAAAATCTGTTCAGGACTCCCAAGGATCTGACTAGAAAGGCGTTGGGGAACGGATCCTCATCCCCATTTGTTGATAAGATAGAATCTTTTGATCCACCCAAGAAGTTATCCATGCCAAAAGTGACAACGTATGATCGGAAGGCAGATCTTGCCCATCACATCAGGAATTATCGGTAGTCCATATCTATTTGGAGCCATCACGATGCCCTAATGTGTTGGGTAATCCCATGAACATAGGGATAGATCGATCTAAAATGGTTTGAGAAGTTTTCGCCAGATCAATCTCCTCTTTTAGCGAATTGGCCGAGCAGTTCACGGCTTGATTTATCATAAGCAGTAAGGTAATAAAAAAGGTTAATTCGTTGGTCTCTCTTAAAAAGAAAAAATGGGGAATCTCTCAAGAAGAATGCTCAGAAGTACTGGGAGCTGTATAATGAAACTGAAAATTGCAACGATCTACTGGCGATCTCTTCTTTTAAGTTCAACTAAGAATGATCGAACTATCTCTACCAGTCACTAACGAAAAAAACTGACCTCTACAATAGATAATCTCTTGTCCTGTATTGAAAAATATTCCAAAGTGGAGGACGATCTCATCAATGCATATTCCCCAGCTGATCAAAAGAAGAATGAGCCTAAGAAGGCCCCAAGAGGGGAAATCAACCTTCTTCGACCAAGAAAGTGTAACGCCACGACCTGAATTTATGGGTTACCCGTGGTCAACTCGGTCCGACCCGAGCGTTAGGTGTGAAGTGCAATGAAAAAACCTATATAATATTACTAGGCCGATTTTATTTAATTAACATTTAACTTGTTTAACATGCGATTTTAATTTAAATCAAATTACATGAGGGACCCGTAGGAAGCGTCCCCCAAATCCAAGCATACAAAGCTACTAATGTAAAATAAAAAGGATACTTACCTATACAATTATTTTAAAAAGGGAACCGCATCCAACCTGACATAACAAAGATGAGGGAATGAGCCGAATGCCCAGTGGAAAAATATAATAATACAATATAGAATCAAATGGTAAAAAATAGGCTCCATCACGTTATATCTACGTGCACATGCAACTACCTCATATATATACACACTTTAATGCATGCAATCATTTTTATTCCAAAAACATTACTTATTCTGATTAATCTGCCTTAATCTTATAAAGATTACCTTCTTATATGACTTGACATATATTTCTTAATTTACACACCCGGTTAAATACTTTAAACAAATACCCTTTGTTTAAGGAAAATAATTTTTGTCATTGAAATTACCCTTTTGCTCATGCCAAATTTACTCTAGTATTTTCATTTCAAATCACCTTTCAACACACGCAAGCATCGTGTTAGAAAATACTTATATTTATTGAAAGCCTTTCATAAACACACTCTTATATTAATTATGGGTTAAACCTCTCTAGGTTGCTTAACTACCCATTTAATCACTTCACTTTACCATTATTTTACTTTATGGATATTAATAATTTTCATATTTACTTGTCCACGTTATCCTTTACCAGAACATTTGTTAATTCATTCAAGTTAGGTTGTCTTTTCTCATATTTACCACACACCTCATTTCTTGACAAGTTCCACTTTTCATTATATTTTTCTCGGAATCTTCTAAAATCCGCATACTTTAATGGGCTCCACACCGTCGACTATGCTAACATATGCTTTGTCCAATGATTTTGGATCTTTTACCCCGGGGCTCCGGGCCCTCCTTAATTATCTCGGTGTCATTCGAGTCCACATTATCGCACTTTTCTTTACTGGTAGAAGCCAAAACTTGGAGTTTCACCCCAACTTGTGTTACACTTTAAAATTGTCATTTATACAGTTGCAATGATTTTATCCCAAAAATCACATTCATTTAGGAACATTTGGTGTAACACCTTTCCAACAGTTTATTTCATAAAAATATTCCACTTTACGTAAAATAACCATTTTGCTCATTTGTTTCCAAACTTATCTTTTCATTCATTTTCACAAATGTTATTTCCCAAATACTATTAAGTTACCCACACTAACTTCTTAAGTGTTTTTAACACATTAACACTTATTTAACACTTTGGAGTAACATACTTCTAAAGTTGGAAATTTCTTTGTTTTATTCATTTCTTTCTCTAAGAAATCATTGAACATTTAGAAATTACTTTATAAGAAAGACCCAATTTTCCTTTATTAACACAGGTAGTCTTGAAAACATACACTTATTACATTTTCAACACCCTATTCACACACCTTAAGGGCTGAAATTTCTATTTTCTTTATTTTGTGCTTAAACCCAATAAAACCTTCACTAGACTTGTTTATATGCTCATTGTCAAAATAATACAAGTTTATATGCATAAGAAGATGAATTTTATGTCCAAAAATCCTATTAAATGGTCTAATATATAATTTATTCTAGAAATTTCATAATGTTTGCACATACATAATTTTCAAGACAAAAGACATTTTTTATTTCTTCAAAACATGAATGAATGTCCATTTATGTAAAAATCCCAATTTTCACAAGAAAACTTTGAAACATTTTTCATAAATTATCTTTAACATGATAAACATTCCTTCAATATTTTTATTCCACAAAATGCTTAAACACCAAGTTTTCTTGAAAGTTATCATTTTGCTCAAAACCATTGAAACCTTTTGTAAACCCGTTTTCACAAATCATAAGAAATAACATTCTTAAATCATATATGTGTCCTACTCTTACAAACTCTAACTACAAGACCAACACTATAGAAAATAGAGTTCTGAAACTAAAGAGTAAAGTTTCCCACCTTAAAAAAGCTCCAATAATGGTGGGTGACGTGTAGAGGAAGATGGCAACCTCCCATCTCCTAAGGTGTCCTTAAAGAGGTTGCCTAACTCCATAAAGCTTACCTCCATGAAAGCTCCAAGCAAAACTCCAATCAAAATCCATTAATCTTCTACACTTCTTCTTAAAAAAATCTAATCAACATCTCCAAATTCGTATCTTTGCTCAACAATGGTGTATATGGGTTTAAAAGTCTTATAGATAGTGGAATATGAGGGATGCATGGTGGCAAAAAGTGGAGGGGTAGTGGTTCTAGGGTGGTGTATTATGGTTGAGGGGCGGGAAGCTCTCAAGGCTAGAGATAGAGGAGAAATCTGATGCAAAAATGCCCTAGAATGGGAAACTCACACTTAAATACCCACAAAACCCTTAAGGGCCAAATTACCCAAATTCCCCTACACCCAACCCTTTAAGCTAAGTGCAATCAAGTCTTTTGCCCCACGTTTGATCTGGGATACTCACAAGTCGACATGTCATTAAATTTGACAGGCCACGTTGTAACAGCAGACTAAAAATGATAAGATTTTTAAACTCAGTTGTGGTTGTTGGAATGATCCTGAGCCTCATTCGAACGAGATTGCTCGTTCATTCGAATGACACATCCAATGAGATGTTCTAACGAGATGTCAGTGCGCGCGACGAATGAATCAAACCTAAGTTATTAGAAGTCTTGTTCGAACTCCCCGTTCGAACGAGAATGGCCCTCATTCGAATGAATTCTATTTTCATCTTTGTGCCATGGAAATTTTGGTTAAACGAGCACGAAGTCACATAAATTTGACTTATGGTCCACCTCAACGAGTCTAAAGCCCAATTGGTCATACCAAGTCACTAAATCATACACATACGATCAAAGTCTCAGGGCGGGTGTTACAGAAGGGATCTAGGAAGGAGTTCGCCCCAGATCTCAAGCCATTGAGAACAATTACAAGGCACTGGAGACAGTCTTCAAGGAGCCCATATAAAATCTTACTCATCAGATTAAAGATAAGACCTTCTTCAAGAGGCCTACCAAGATGACCAGCGATCCAGATGATAGGGATGCCAATCTCAAGTGAAACATTCATCAGGACTACGGACATCTCATAAAGAATTATAAAATGTTCAAAAAATACATAGAGGAACTTATTCAAGAAGGAAACCTTAAGGAATACATCAGAATAACGAAGCTCAAAGTGATGACAAAGATCAACATGGTTTAGAAAGCAGACGATGATCTTCCACCAGCAAGATTGGTCATCGCCATCCATGATTATACTAACTCGGCTCAAGGAAAATATGAGAATGACAGCCAGCATCCAACAAGCATTCCAGGTAGACTTATCCAATCCAGTCCTAGTTAAGAGGGAAAAGAAAGGCATGTATAGTGATCATGCCATCTTATTTACCTACGATAACCTAGTCAACCTCAATTTACCTCATAAGGACGCATTGGTACTCACCTTGCGAGTTGTGAACTTTGACGTAAGAAGAGTGATAGTAGACCAAAGAAGGCCTTCAGAAATCATATGCCTAAGAGTACTTTACAAGATTGGTTTTCGCATCAAGGATTCAGACACCAATGTTATCCCATTGATTGGCTTCAATGGAGATGTAGAAACTCCCTGGGAAAATTAAGTTGTCGATCAAGATCGATATAGCCAATAAAGAAGTAAAATTCCATGTGATCCAATCAGAGTCGCCCTACGACGCCATCTTAGCTAGAGGATGGCTACATGATATGATGGTTGTCCCCTATTCCTTCATCAGAATCTTAAATTTATGATCGGCTATGGAATAATAAATATCAGAGTAGATAAAACAATGACATGAAGCTATTTTATTTTAGCCATCAAAGCAAAGCAGACCCAGTTTAAGAATAGTCAAGATGAGGATAATTCATAGGAGGATCAACTCAAGTAGAAATTGAATGGCGTTCGAATAGGATTTGAAGAACTTATATATGTTCCCCTGGATGCATCACAACCAAAAAATACTTTCCTTGTCAAGTCGAAGCTGCTCAAAGATGAAGAATAACAACTTATCACTTCCTTAGAAAAAACTTAGACATCTTCGTGTGGTAGCCCTATGATCTCCCGAGAATAAACCCATAGGTTACTTGCCACCAATTGAACATAAATATAAGTATCAAGATGATCAAATAGAGGCCCAGGAAGTAATCCCCAGAGAAGGTGAAGGTTGTAGACGATAAAGTTCACAACCTACTCGAGCCCGACTCCCTCATAGAGGTCTAATTTCCAGATTGGATCTCCAACATTATTATCATCAAGAAAAAAAGCAACAAGTGGAGGGTTTGTGTGGAATTCATCCACAGGCACTGCCCCAAGGATGATTTTTTACTACACCGAATAGATCAACTCATAGATTCTATAACAGGACATCAATGCATGAGTTTTATAGACACATAATCCGATTACCACTATATAACCATATTCGGTCCAAACTAGGAGAATACATCATTCATCTTATAAAGTAATGCTATTTGGTATGAATAATGCAGGGGTAACCTATCAGAGTATGGTAATTAAGATGTTTAAGATACTGATCGGTTCTACCATTGAGGTATATATTGACGATATACTCATAAAAAGAAAATATTTGGCCGATCACATGAGGGTCCTTGGGAAGACCTTCAACATTCTCATAGAGTACATGATGAATCTTAATCTTCCAAATATGTATTCGGTGTGAGCTTTAGCAAGTTTCTAAGTTACTTAGTGACTCAGAGGGGCATTGAGGTGAACCCAGATTAGATTAAAGCTCTATAGGACTTCAGAAGACCGACCACTATTAGGGATATCCAGGTCATTACTGGAATATTAGCGGACCTAAATCTCTTCATTTCAATCTTCTAATAAATGTCGACCGTTCTTTCAAGCCTTGAAGAAAACAAGCCCCATTGTTTGGACAAAAGAATGTGATCAAGCTTTAGAATGGATTCGACAATACTTGGGATCCCCCTTTCTATCAACTTCTAATTAAGGAGAAGATATGTACCTCTACTTGGTTGTCTTAGAGTACGCGACCAGTGTGGCATTGATCTATCTACATAATAGAGAGTATAGACTGATCTATTATATGAGCTACACCCTTCTTGAAGAAAAAATTGGGTACATACCTGTAGATGCAATTATTATGCAACACAAATAAATATGAGAGAAAGATTATCAAGAAGAGAACAAGGAATACAAGATGCCAATCACACAACAAAAGATGTACGTGGTTCAGCCAAGATGTGCCTACGTCTACGGTGGTGCAGTCGATATTATTTTTATATACTCCGGAGAGTGATTACAGAGAATACCACTTGTCCTTTTGCCCCGGACCTAGGGTTTAATATATACATGTGCATGTAGATGAGTGGAGGTGATGGGTTCCTCCATGTTTTCCATTTCCCCTATAACTTCCCTTCATGGGATCGTGGGGGGAGACCGGATCAATTATAAAAGATGAGGGGCCTGGACTTTGGGCCGCTAGGACTGGGCTACTCGTCCAGGCCCATAGTTCTAAATTTTGGGTACCTACAATTGCCCCTAAATTCGTGGGGCCATGTTTATGGGTCCAATGGATTTAAATGATCAGCTATTATGGCTGATTTGTGATTCTTCAAAAACTGTGAAGTTGCTTTGGCGGCACCCGCTTCGCTATTTGTGCGTTATGATTAGAATTGAAGGCTTGTTGGGATAGCCACTTTTTCTTCCATCATTTCAGCCTTTCTAGTACTCTTCCTTCTTCTGAGAACTCTAGCGCCTCATACCTTCTTCTCTCAATCCCCATTCACATTACTTCTTAGTCGTCTTGAGCTCGTGCTTCTTCATCACTTGAACCGATCTTCTGTTTTGTAAGTTTCTCGTGCCCTTTCTTTGCACTTTCTCTTTGGTTTGCAGATTTTCTTGAGTTTTTTAATGGCGAAGATTGGAAATAGGTCAATCTCTGAGTTCAGGAAGTTCTACAATATTCCTGAGTGGGTAGATATTGAATGTTGTGCCTCCCCTCCTAGGAACGTTAGGGATATAGAGGATGCCCACTGGATCCATGTTTTGTTTCTCTCCCAGGGGGGACTTACTTTTCCCCCTAATGATCTATTTCTGCATTTTTTTGGTTATTTCAATATTGTTCCCGCACAGTGCTCGCCCAATGTGTGGAAGATAGTAAATGGCGTCCATAGAATAAACCAGTTGTATGGTACTAGGTTAGGACTTGCCGAGATCTGTTTCTGTTATTCCTTCTCTCGAACTAGCTCAGGTGTCTTATACCTCAAAGCTAGGAGTCCTGATAGGGTATTGGTAGTAAACCTACCTGATTCCCATAAGGTCTACTGGCAAGAGGGTTTCCTCGTTAGGAATTGGCAGTTCCCTCCCCAGTTCGAAGGGTCGAGGTCTGAAAGGTTCACTGTCCCTTTTTACGGGGAAGAATATATAGGTAGACAGTGTACTGTTGTTTTAACCTTTGCTGACTTGTGACTTTTCTAACCTCTCTTTGTTTTTTCTTCCACAACGAGGATAAAGAATTTGGAGCATGCTCTCAGCGAGGTTCGTATCTCGGAGTTGGTGAAAGCTTGAAATATCAGGGAGCCTCTGGGTGACGGCGAGCATCCCAGGTCTGTTGCCTTTCTGCTCGAGTACAAGAACGTAGGCTCCAGCTTCATAGCACGGCCTGTGGATAGTGTTCCAGAGTTTGATTCTTTCGGAGAGACTACTGCTGAGGCTATCCAGTTGGACGAAGAGGAGAGCAGCTCTGAGAGTGAGCCTGCAGGAGCTGCGAGTAATTTGGGTGAAGGGATCTCTGACAGTAGCAGTTTTTCTAAAGAGGATTCTAAAGCTCGAGGATCGTCGAGCACTTCCAGCAGTTCAGGTGAAGAGATGCCTCCAAGGAAGAACCTGATCAGAGATGATGATGATGAGGACCATGTGCTTCTTGCACAGAGGTCGAAGAAACTAAAGTCTTCTTCTGGGGTCGTGGCTGCTGGTTCTCGATCTTCCACTCAGGAGCAAGAGAGGAAGAGGAGAGAGGAAGAGAGGAAGAGGAGAGAGGAAGAGCAGGTGAGAGAGGGAGAGAAAGAAGGAGGAGGAGGAGAGAAAGAAGGTGGAAGAAAAGAAGAGGATGGAGGAGAGGAAGAGTATGGAGAGGGAGAGAGAGGAAGAGAGGAGGAAGATGGAGTCGAGGACGAAGGCTGGGCAAGCCTTGGTCCCGATGTCTGCTTTGCCCGAGGGGGCCTCAGTTGCCACTTCTCCTCAGCTGGCACCTGCGCTGCTCGAGAGGGCAGTTCTTCCTGCAGATCGCCAGAGGGCGGTGGGGTCTGATCAATTGGCCCTTCAAGCTAGCCAGAGACTAGCCTTGGTAAGATTCTCTCCTTTTTTCAATTCCTTAATAAATTTTAGTTGTTTCTCCTTCTTGATTTCTTCTTTATTTTTTGGCAGTTTGTGACTGACTTCGCCGTGCTCTACCGTTCTCGCGACGAGTTGGTGAGAATGAGCTGGAGCAGCAGAAGTCCGCTCTGGAAGTCAGGGGTTCTCAGTTGGAGGCTAATTTTAAGGCTGCTGATGCCGCTCGAGCTTCCACTACACCAAAATGGCCAAATTGTCACCTTTCAGCCGGCTAGCCTTGTCAAGGTCATTGATCGTGACAAAAAACACACATTTTTTGTCACGGTCATTGACCTTGACACGATCGTGACAACTAATTGTCACGGTCATTGACCGTGACAAGACCGTGATAAATTTACTTGTCACGGTCAATGACCGTGATAATTCTTTAAATAGTTGTCACGGTCAATGACCTTGACACGATCGTGACAATGTTAACAGCAAAAACCCTTTCCCCCTTCTTTTTTCCCTCCCGCGCTGTTCCCACCCTCTCTCTCTCTCTCGACGCTGCTCTCTCTCTCTCTCTACTTTCAGGTTTAATTTTCTCTCTCTCTCTCTCTCTTCCATTTATATATATGCTTGTGTGTATATATATGTGTGTATGTGTGTATATATGTGCGTGTGTGTGCATGTGTGGGGGGTGGGGCAGGGTGGGGCAGGGTGAGGGTAGGGGGTAGGGGATTAAAAATGTAAATAAATAAGTAATTTTCTATAAATTTCCAAAAATAATATCCAAAAATGTAAATGTAAATAATATCCAAAAATAATATCCAAAAATGTAAATTTGTAGTAATTGTCATCCGAAGTTGCTAAAAGCATTCGAAGTTTAAAAAGCATGAAAAATAAAATATTTTTTAAGATTTGTGGTAAATAACTAAAGTTAAAAAAAGTATTACTTTAGTCATTAAATTACTTTTTGAATTCGGGCGATGCGCGTAAATTTGTAGTAATTGTCTTATAATAAAGATCAATTAGTCTATGTTGTTGAAAATTTTGATCAAATTGGTGAGCCCTTCATATTTTAAAAATGTTGTTTTTATTCCTATAGAACAGCTTAGATAGTGTGTGTGTGTGTGTGTATGTGGTCAATACATGAATTTATTTTTGTATTTGAATTAACCCATGAATTTATTTTTGTATTTGAATTAACCCATGAATTTATTTTTGAATTTGAATTAACCCATTATATGAAACATACTTGAAATTAAATATAGTGCGCATAGATACTAGCATTCTAGTTCTTATGCGTACGCATTCAATAGCCCTTAGACCCGTTCGAGAGTCATTACCCCTGTAATGAGATCTCTCGAATTGTCCCGTTTGGACAGTTTGAGACTGTATAATATTCTTATTGGCTTAAAGTTGTTACTTTTGGAGGAAGTTCTGCAGTCGTATCTTAATGTTCTCTGGGTACATACTAGATTGACAAGTGTGACTGTTATTTCAATTGACCAATTGAAATAACACTCACACCTGCCAATCTACGTAGTGTACTTGGAGAACTAAGGGGATATGCTGTCGAATTTTTTTCAAATCGTAACAATGTGCATGGGCTGTTAAGTATATTACAAAAAAATGCATTCTTGAATGGGATAGGACCACTTACCCTTTAATAGGATAATTAAATGATGGGATAATTAAATAAAACATACTATAAATCTAAGTTTTGTTTACCTTTAATAGGTGTTTTGGTAGCTGTGATGGGATATCCGAAATACAAAGAGTGGATGGGTGAAACTAATAGAATGGGGGATATGTTTCGCAGAGGTGCTAACGAATTTGTGAAATATGCAAAGAGATGTCGTAATGATGAAGAGTTTCAGTGTCCGTGTGCTAGGTGTAAGAATGGTAAGGTGTTTGAGTGGAAAACAGTTGAACTACATTTGTTAAGATCGGGTATGCAAGATAGTTATCGATTTTGGAGTTTTCACGGTGAATTGAAAGTTCCTTTTGTCCCCGACCAACCTTCACAACAACCTTCAACAAGTAGAATAGATGTAGAAGGGGACGACGTAGATCATAATATGTTAGAGGATTTAGTTGATGATGCGTACGGAGTTTATGAAGCTGAGGAGAATGAGGTTACTGATGATGTAGAAGATTCAAGTGCTCGTGAAGATAACACGATAAAACTTGACGATGACTATCATAGTTTAAAATTTAAGGCGACCCAACCGTTATACTCTGGCTGTGAGAAAGATCAAATAACTTTACATGCCATGGTTGGTTTGCACAGTTTGAAGACGCAGTACAGTTTGTCTGGCAATAGCGTGACGGGAATTTTGAAATGGGTGAAGGGCTTATTACCCAAGGTGAATACACTTCCAAATAGTTATCCTGTTATGAAGAACAGTTTGAAAGGTTTGGGAATGAAGTATAAATCGATTCATGCTTGTGTGTATGACTGCATACTATACCAAAAGGAGTATGAAAATCTCGATCGTTGTCCGGTATGCGATGAACCTAGATATGTCCAATCTACTAGTAAGGAAGGCACAAGCTCAAAAGTGCCTCAAAAAGTATTGAAATATTTTCCCATTGGGCCTAGATTAAAGCGATTTTTCACAGTACCATGGATTGCAGAGGCAATGACTTGGCATGCTAGGGCAGAAGTAGGGGGTAATATCATGCGTCATCCTATTGATTCTACTACATGGCGGAGGATGAATTTTGAGTATCCCGATTTTGCTCGAGAACAACGCAACATTCGTTTGGCTATATCAATAGATGGTTTCAATCCATTTGGAAATCTAAGCACCAATCAGAGTGTATGGCCAGTGATCCTAGCCCCACTCAACCTCCCTCCTTCAAAGTGTATGAGACCTGAATTTTCGATGATGGCTTTATTGATACCTGGGCCAAAGGCACCAAGTGATGACATTGATATCTACCTGGCTCCTTTGGTAGAAGAATTAAATGAGTTGTGGGAAGAGGGTGTGCAATCATTTGACTCTTTTAGAAAAGAAGAGTTTAGGCTGAAAGCTATGTTGATGTGGGCAATTCATGATTTTCCAGCTTATGGGACATTATCCGGATGTGTAGTACATGGTTATTTGGGGTGTCCTATTTGTGGAGAGGAGACTGAATCTCTTCGTCTATCCTCTAGCTTAAAAAATGTATACCATTGCCACAGGAGGTTTTTACCCCCATCTCATAGTTTCAAATTTGAGAAAGGTTCCAATTTTTTATTGGGCAGAGTTGAACATAGGCTACCGCCGAGACAACTTTCGGGTTCAGAAATTGAAAGTAAATCTTCTGAATGTGGCCCAAATATGCCAGGTAAGAATCCCAAATTTAAGAATGTCAAGCATAAGAAGACCCCAACTGAGATAAGAAAGGCATGGTCTCGGAGGTCAATTTTATTTGACTTGCCTTATTGGAAGAAAAACCCGGTGCGCCATGTATTGGATGTGATGCATGCAGAGAAGAACTTCGCTGAACATATTATGGGTACTTGCCTTGGGGGGGAGTCATTCGAAGGATGGAGAAAATGCACGAAAAGACCTTAAAACGTTAAAACTTAAACCACAACTATGGTTGAAAGAAGATAGTAGGGGAAGGACAATAATTCCCCCTTGTGCGTTTACTTTGACGAGTGAGGAAAGGAAGGTGCTTCTAGACACAATATATAATTTGAAGGGCCCATCTACTTTTTCGTCCAACTTGCAAAGGATTGTGAATTATGTTACTCATGATTTACGTAAGTGTAAGTCCCACGATTGGCATGTGATCATGCAATTGGTTCCTCTATTGTTTAAGCACTGTTTCTCCAAGCACAAGGATTTGCGTAGGGCTATTATGCAAATTAGTATTACCTTCTCCCTCTTGTGTGAGAAGGTAGTGAATCGAGAACACATAGTGGCCACAAAATTGGCTGTGAACGAAGCGATTTGTGTATTGGAGAAGTACTTTCCCCCAGCATTCTTTGACATAAGTGTTCACTTGTTGGTACACCTATGCGACGAGGCACTTCTTTGTGGTCCAGTTAGATATCGGTGGATGTATCCGTTTGAAAGATTGATGAAAGTTTTTAAAGATTACGTCAAGAATATGCGATATATTGCAGGATCAATTGCAGAGGAATACATCACCGTGGAGTCATCAATATATACTCGGGAATATATGCCTGACTCGACCAGCGTTGATGACACTGATGAATTCCTCGATGATGGTGGTAATGTGATGGGAAAACGAGTGAAATTAACGAGTTTGCAACATGAACAAGTAGCTCGTTATCTATTTGACACACATGAAGATGTCGAAGAATGGAAAAAGTAAGTTTCGAATATTATAATGTTTAACATTATGTTAGATTATTTTATACATGATTAATTTTGTAATATGCAGTAAATATGAAGCCTGTGAGAACAATAAAAGACGAAAAACAATGGTATAATCAGACAGCGAATTTAGGCTATGGTTGACACAAGAGGTAATTATAATGAAAACAGTCATTATATAACGTTACATTACACTCAAATTTTACCACTAATATAATTAATTTATCTATATTCTCAGCTCCTAAAGATGGGTGATGCGACATCAAGGCTTGCTCGTCTAGCCACTGGACCCTTGTTCGTGGTACAAGAGTACAAAAAGTATCGATTGAACGGTTACATTTTCGGCGCTAAAGTGTACGAGGAAAGTACAAATGTACAGAACTCGAGAATTTCATACAAGGCTCTTACTTTCTTTCGAGCGAGCGCAAAAGATAAAAACCTCGTTGAAGCTGAAATGACTTACTATGGTGTAATCCAAAATATTTTTGAATTGGATTATATAAGCTTCAAAGAGGTTGTATTTTACTGTGAATGGGTAAGAGTTGAGGATAAAAATGCTTGTAAAGTTGATCCTGTCACCAATTTGATCATGGTTGACTTGTCCAAGTTGAAGAGCAATGACCACGTGAGCGATGAGCCGTTTGTTTGTGCATTTCAAAAGGTTAAGCAAGTGTTTTACTTGGAGTATATCAACAACGAGCCGTGGTCAATTGTCCAACACGCGCCAAGGTGTCTAAATAGTAGTGTGGATGACTTGGCTGCTCCTACCGAATATCAATCCATTTTTTATGATAACCCGATTTTGAAACAATTTTTCAATTTGTAATAAATATTTCAATTTGTACCGAAACATCCATTTTTAATGCTTTTACTTGATCTGCACTTTATCATTTTCACTCTTGTGTAGTGTGCGTGTGTGGAGAGGAGATTAATACATAAATATTCCAACTACATCTAAGTTTTGTTTATACTAATCCATGAATATACGCTTCTTACCTTTAATAGGTGATTAGTACATAGTTATGTGGGGTGTCCTATTTGTGGAGAGGAGACTGAATCTCTTCGTCTATCCGAACACTAACAAATGCCATAATCCTATGGAGCGATGCTCTGCAAATTCCTCCCAACCGTTATGTAGCCAAACATCACCAGTTGAAGTTGTCAATTCCACCCCACCACTTGGAACTTCTAGCAAAACATGGGAGACCATTGAAAGGTGGAATTGACAACTTCAACTGCTGATTTTTGGCTACACAACGGTTGGAAGGAATTTGCAACGCATAACTCCATAGGATTATGGTATTTCTTAGTGTTTAGATATGAAGAGAATTATAATTGACACGATTGCCCAGGGTACATTAGTTGGAAGGAGGTGCCATATGAGCTCAAGTTAGCTGTTTGAGTGACACTACAGGTAATGTATTTATATGTCAATTTCGATTTTGATTTCAATTACGATTTATATTTATCTATATTTGAGGGACGGATACTAATTTTACTTTATTTCAATTCAGGGGACAGGGAGTGGCCCTAAGGGTAGGCCACATATGCTCTATACTTATGTGGCTATTCGGACGAGAAGGGAAGGATAAGGAGGTGTTCCCGAGCGTCGCGGTACAAAATCTCTTTTCCATGCAAATAGTTTGTAGATTTGAGATAAAATGATGGTGATGTTGTTTCTTTTTAAATAGTTTCTTATTTGAATATATATTTGCATTATCTTTAGTTTGTTCGGATATATGATGTTTGGAACAGGTACAACGTTGCTATAACAGGTACAAATATACTGCTGGGCAGTGGCAGTGGCCATATTGCCCAGCAGATTTTTTTTAAATTCTTCCCAGAATTGTCACGGTCAATGGCCGTGACAATTTTTTTAAAAAGGGTCACGACTTTGTCACAGTTTATAACCGTGACAAACGTGTCACGGTCATTGACCGCGACACGACCGTGACACAAAACGCGAGTTTTGTGTCAAGGTCAATCACCGTGACACGACCGTGACAAAAAAAGTTGTCTCGCCTCGAAATGTCACGGTCATTGACCTTAACAAGGGTGATTTGTCAGGGTCAATGACCTAACAAATGGGCAGATTTGGTGTAGTGTTCCTCTGATCTAGCCCTCATCAATTCTAATCGTGAGAGGGATGCGGCCGTTAAGGAGCTGAGCGAGCTGAGGTAGGCCTATGACTAAGTCTACACGAGCAAGTTGAGTGTTGTGGAGGAGAACAAGGCTCTGACCGAGCAGCTAGAGGAGAAAGAGTCCCAGGTAGCCACCGTCAAGGAGGATTCATACAACTCCGGGTGGGCTGCTGCTTATGAAGACGCCGAAGTTCAGATAGGCTACATCAGCCGTTTGAACTTCAAGAAGGGCTGGAACAAGGCCCTCCTAGCTGCTGGTGTTGATGTTGAGTCTCCTTTGTTCGACGAGCATGACCCGGGTCCGAGGCCAACTGTGGATGAAGAAGCCCCTGCCCCAGCCATCGAGGGTGTTGATCTTGCCTCTCAGACAACTTCTACCAATGCTGGTCCTGCCCAGGTGAATGAGGGCATCCCTGTAGAGGGGGATGCCTCTGCTGCTGCTGACAAGGGGAAGCAGCCAGCCACCTCTGGGCAGCCTGAGGTTGCTAGTTAATCCTCTCTTAGGTCTATTTTTGTACTTCTGCTTGTAATTTTTCCATTTTCTGCTCGATGTACTTGACCTTTATCAATGAAATAAAAAGGCTTCTTTTTCCAGTGCATAGATTGATTTTTCTTTCCATTGCCCTTTTATGTCTTGTAGTTGACTGATGTAGAAGAGTATATTCCTGCCACATCTCAATTGGGCAGGACTCTTGGTCCCAATGCCAGTCCTCAGGTTCGCCAGGCCTTTGTTAGGCTTTGCAAGTCTCTCAGGTCAAGGAACCAAAAGTATAAGGAGCAGTCTGAGCTAGTGGCTAAGCTGAAGGACAGGCTCCAGGAGATGGAAGGCATTGGTGCCTCTGTACAAGAGGAAGTTAATGTACTGAGAGCAAGGTTGCTAGAGGCCACGGAGATAAACCAAGTTGGGGAGTTCCTGCAGCAGGAGAATGAAAACCTGAGGAGGGAAGTCCTGCAACTTAGAGAGCATGCACCGAGCACTACTTCAGCGGTTCTGCAAGGCTCCTCGTCTTCGTGAGCTGGACATACTTCTCCTATGCCGCGAGGTTCCACTCGTCCTCCCCTCCCGCGAGCTGGTAGGAGCACAAGGGGCAGGAACAGGGAAGTAGAAGAACAGCGGGATGAGGAGATGGAAGAGCTCCGTGATGATGTCCGGCGAGCATATGTAACTGCTGCTGGGCTTCAAAGGGATGTTACCCGATTGCGGCATTTATTCAATAAGGGTCCTCGACAAGCATGGGCTGACGGTTATGATCAAGGTTGGCTAGATGCTCCCACAAGACTATCCGAGTTCGAGGAACTTTCTTTCATCAGAGGGTGGTTGAGTGCCTTGAAAGAGCTTCAGGTCCCGAGGAACTCAGTGTTATGGTATCGTCACGAGATGTCCTCCTCCACTCTGATGCCCAACCCATTCAGGAGGGATGATCGATGGATCCCCATTGATGTTATTCCTCGGCAACTATTAGAGTTGGACGCAGATGAGGTTGTGGAAGAGCTGGTCCCTGCTCCTGATGATGGACGAAGAGCTAGAGTGGCAGATTATCTTGTTCGGAGGCTTCCACCTTCTTGAATTTTTTGCAAGTTGTTTTTCTTTTGATAATGTAAACGCTTTGGGCGAGCTTCACCGACTAAACGTGTATTATCGTTGTTGTAAATATAACAAGCTATTATTCTTTTGTCTTTTTCGATAATGTAAATGCTTTGGGCGAGCTTCGTCGACTAAACATTATCACTGTTGTAAATATAAGAGATTAATGAAAAGTTCGTGTTTCGGGCAATTTTGCCGACTAAACGTGTTCATCCAATCTTTTTATATTCTTGCTGCTTCATAATCCATTTTGTTTTGCCATGCAAGTGTCCCCCCAGTCCAGTATAATACCAAAATACCATTATACCCCATTTTTCCTTTTAGGTTGTGTCGTCACACTCCCTTAGGCCTAAGTAGGGCAATTGGCGAGGACACACCTGTATTGGATGTCTTCATCGGGTCAGGGTTTTGCTCAACCAAAGTAGGTTTGATGGCCAGTATAAAATCTGGTCGCATTGCCTAAGAATCCTCTGTAGGGCTTTATATATTGCCAGGGGCAATGCTAAGAGGTCTCTCGTGTTTCATGACGATGACCTGAGGAGGGGTATTCCCCTGCTATTTCGACCATCGTGCCTGTGATTTGGAAAAAGATGTGTGATAAAATGCAGTTACTGATTTCATTAGTAATAAGGGGAATGAACTGTTCCTTTCACATAACAAATACAAGAAAAAAATTCAATAATAGGATTCCTTGAGAATTTAAAAATAGAATTTCTTGAGATTAGCTGCATTCCATGCTCGTGGTATCTCTCTGCCCTCCATCGTTTCCAAATGATATGCACCTTGCAGGTCGTCCCTAGTTACTTTAAAGGGTCCTTCCCAATTTGGGCCTAACTTGCCGTCTGATGACCTTACTGTGTTGCCCAGGACTTTCCTTAGAACATAGTCCCCAACTTAGAATCTTCTCGGGTTAACCCTTTTGTGGTAATGCTTTGTGAGCTATTGTTGATAGCTCGCAAGCTTCACCAGGGCCAGTTCTCTACGCTCGTCGGCGAGGTCGAGTTCAGCGAGCAACGCCCCATCATTCTGGCCTTGGTCGAAAAGGTCGGATCTCATTGTTGGCAAACCCGCTTCTAGTGGAATGACTGCTTACATGCCATATGTTAGCGATAATGGGGTTTCTCATGTTGCTCGCCGAGGAGTTGTTCGGTAGGCCCATAGGACATGGGGTAGCTCGGTTGCCCATGCGCCCTTGGCTCTCTCTAGTCGCTTCTTCAGCCCATCGATCACAGTTTTGTTGGAAGCTTCTGCTTGCCCATTGCTCTGAGGGTAGGCCACCGAACTAAAGGTGTGCCTAATCCCGTGTTCGTTACAGAAGTCCTGAAAGGGGCCACTCTCGAATTGTGTCCCATTATCAGTGATGATGGTTCTGGGGATTCTGAATCGAGTGATTATATTCCTCCATATGAACCTTATCATATCAGCGTCTCAGATGTTTGCCAATGGTTCTGCCTCGATCCATTTGGTGAAGTAGTCAGTTGCAACCAACAGGTATTTACGATTGCCGGCAGCAGTGGGTAGTGGTCCCACGATGTCCATCCCCCATTGGGCGAAGGGCCATGGGCTGGTCAGGGATTTTAGGTCGCTGGCGGGTTGGTGGACCATTAGAGCGTGAAGCTGGCATTTTGGGCATTTGCGGACATATACTGCGGAGTCCTTTTGCATATATGGCCACCAATAGCCTTCCTTCATTGCTCGAAAGGCTAGAGACCTTCCTCCGACATGACTTCCACAAATTCCTTCATGAAGCTCGCGCAGTACTTGCTCGACATCGCCTGGGTGAACGCATCTAAGGTAGGGACCGGAGAAGGACTTTTTATACAAGTCGCCTCCTGTGGATAAGTGAAAGCGAGCAGCTTTGACTCTTATCTGGTGGGCGGTTTTCTTATCCTCTGGGAGCATGCCCTCCTTTAAATAGTCTCTTAAGGGGTCCATCCAGCTGGGGGTTGATCCCACCTGGAGTATTTGTTCCACGTTTGGCAGCTTGTTATTGTGGTTAATGCTTGGACAAATGAGGAAATCGATGGGAATGACCCTTTTAAGGCTAGAATCAACTGTCGAGCTTAGGGATGCTAAGGCGTCGGCATGACTGTTTTGCCCTCTGGGAAACTGCTGGATGTTGATCTCCTCAAAGATCATCATTAGTTTTCTCACCAGGGCGAGGTAGGCTGCCATTCTTTCATCCTTCGCGTTGTAGTCTCCACTTATCTGATTGGAGACTAGTTGAGAATCACCGAACACCTGTAAACGTTTTGCTCCCAGAGTTTGCGTCTTTTGAAGATCGGCTATTAGGGCTTCGTACTCTGCCTCGTTGTTGGAGGCTGCAAATCCAAGCCTGATTCCTTGCTCAAGGATGGTGTTTTCTGGGGTGATGAGAACAATGCCTACGCCTGCCCCCTTTGAGTTGGAGGCTCCATCAATGAATAGTTTCCAGGTTTCCACTGTTGCTGGGTTCTCCCTTTGCTTTATTGGTTGAGTTTCGTCGGGGAGTTCTTCGCCAGTGAACTCGGTTATGAAATCAGCGAGGATCTGACCCTTGATAGCGGTCCTTGGTTGAAATTGGATGTCGAACCGGCCGAGCTCGACTGACCACTTAGACAATCTGCCCGACAAATCCACTTTCCTTAGGACCGCCTTAAGGGGGTGCGATGTAAGGACGATGATAGTATGAGCTTCGAAATAATGCTTCAGTTTCCTCGAGGCTATCACTAGTGCAAAGGCGAGCTTCTCCAATGGCAGGTACCTTTGCTCGGCGTCTAATAAGGTCTTGCTCGCGTAGTAAATGGGGTGTTGGATTCCTTCGACCTTGCATATTAACACCGAGCTGGCAGTGTGATTGGATACCGAGAGGTACAGGTACAAAGAATCCATTTGCTGTGGTATGACAAGCAGCGGTGGAGAGCTTAAGTAGGACTTGAGCTCGTCCAAAGCTCGCGAGCAGTCCGAGCTCCATTCTATTGGTTTACTCCCTTTTAAACGCGAAAAAAGGCTTGCACTTCTCAGAGGATTTGGAAATGAAGCGATTTAAGGCAGCGAGCATTCCAGTGATCTTCTGCACGTCCCGGACTGTTCGAGGGGGTTTTACCCTGTTGATTGCATTGATCTGGTCCGGATTAGCTTCTATGCCTCTCTTACTGACCAAGTATCCAAGAAATTTTCCTAACTGGACACCGAAGGAACACTTGCTCGCATTAAGCTTCATTCGGTACTTCCTGAGGATTTCGAAGGTCTTTGATAGGTCTGAGAGGTGATTTTTCTTCTTCTTGCTCTTAACGAGCATGTCATCGATGTAGACCTCTATTGTGTCTCCTATTTGATCCTTGAACATTTTTGTGACCAGCCGCTGGTAGGTTGCCCCCGCATTCTTGAGCCCAAATGGCATGACCTTGTAGCAATACAACCCGACCGTCGTGATGAACGCTGTTTTATCCTGATCTGGGGCATACAAGGGGATCTGGTGATATCCTGAGTATGCGTCCAGGAAACTCATTCGCTCGTGAGCTGCAGTGGCATCTACTAGTTGGTCTATCTTTGGGAGGGGGAAACTATCCTTTGGGCATGCTTTGTTGAGGTCAGTGAAGTCGATGCAAACTCTCCACTTCCCATTGTTCTTCGGAACTACTACTGGGTTGGACAACCACTTGGGGAATTGTACTTCCCGTATGGATCCTGCATCCAGCAGTTTTTCAACCTCCTTTTCGACCGCTTTAGCCTTCTCGGGTGCAGTTCTTCGTGCCTTCTGCGTGACTGGCTTGAATGTGGGGTCGATGTGCAGCTGATGACAGACCATATTAGGATCAATGCCAGGCAGCTCATATGGTTCCCATGCGAAAACATCTACGTTGTGTCTCAGCAAGGTCGTCAACTCCTTTTGTTCTTGATCGGTGAGAGATGATCCAATCAAGAAGACTCTGCTATTGTCACCAACTTCGGCTATAACTTCTACCAGGTCCTCGATGACACGCTCGGAGGGGAGGAGCCTGGTCTCCTCTACTCCTGGTCTTCCATACTTTAGTTGCTATTTAGAAGGTATCACACCCTCTTCAACTTTCTCGCTGGGTTGACCGGCCTTCTTCTCTGGCTTTGGTCGGATGGCTGCTATGAAGCACTTCCTCGCCATCGCTTGATCGCCGTGGATCTCCATTACTCCTCGCTCGGTTACATACTTGAGCTTCTGATGGTAGGTCGAGGAGACCGCCTTCATTGCATGAAGCCATCCTCTGCCGAGGATGGCCTGGTACGGTGATTCGATGTCAACTACCAAAAACTCAATCATCTTGGAGACGTTCCCAGCACGAAATGGTAGCACTATCTTGCCTAGGGGCATGGTCATTTTCCCAGCGAAGCCGACCAAAGGAACAGTAGCTTCCTTTAGGTCGGCGACGCTCAACTTCAATTTCCTGAACATGTCGAGGTACATTACTTCGGATGAGCTTCCTTGATCGACGAGCAACTTGTTGATGTCAAAGTTGGCTATCCTGAGTGTAATGACCAGGGAATCATGATGTGGGGTCCTTACTCCCATCAAATCTTCATCCGTGAAAACAATATGCTTGTTATAGTTGACGTCCTCTGCTCGTCGACGCTCTCCTGACTGTGACTTTGCTGGATCGATTTGAAAAGCCTGCATTACCGCTGTAAGTTTTTTTTATCTCCATTCGAGCTGAGTTCCTTTGTATCTGCTTGACGTCAGATACTCCGTGAATTACGGCGAACTCGTGTCCAGCATCATCCTCCAGCACATTATCGGGTCTCATCTCTCTATTGGCAGTCACTTTCTCTGCCCGTTTTTCCACAAAGTCGTTTAAATGTCCGGACTGGGCCAATTCTTTGAGGTGAGACTTAAGAGCTTTGCAGTGCTCGGTCTTGTGCCCTCCCTCTTTGTGAAAAGCGCATCTTAACGCATTGTTCCTCTTCGAGGGATCTCCCCCCATCTTCCTGGGCCACTTGATGAATGGCTCATCCTTGATCTTCGCGAGGACCTTGTAAATTGGTTCTTTGAAGACGGTGTTGACCGCCTGGAATGCTTTCGACGCGTCCTGGCTCCCTCCGTTTTTAGAGCCATTTTTGCCTCCGTTCTTTCCTCTTTTCCTCTGGTTCTCAGTTTTCTCACCTACCTTGGTAGTGAGCTTAGCTCGATCGTTTTCTCCTGTATTAGGGCGGGTGACATCTTCTACCTTTGCGTATTTCTCGATTCGGGCCATTAGGTCGTCAATAGACATAGCTTCCTTCTTCGTCAGGGAATGGTAGAGGAGGGAAGAACTAGGGAGCCCAATTTTGAAAGAGGCCACTTCCACTTCCTCCGCGCAGTCCTCGATCTCATTGAATAACTCCCAGTACCTCTTCGCGTATTCTCGGAGGGTCTCTTGAGGCATTTTCTTCATTGTCAGTAGAGCATCCATCCTTTTGGGATGGGAGCTACTGGTAATGAATCGGGCCGTAAAGAGTTCGGCTAGGGATTCGAAATTCTTGATCCACCGGTGGGGGATCCTTTCGAACCACTTCTGTGCTATATCATGAAGGCTCGAGGGGAAAATACGGCACATCAGGGCATCCCGGTGACTCCAGAGGGTCATGGCCTGTCGGTATTGCCTGACGTGATCGATGGGATCAGTCTTTCCGTCGTAAATCTTAAATCTTGGAATGGCAAATTTCTTGGGAGCTTCCTCCTCTTCGATTTCTCTTGTTAAAGGTGACTTCATCTGGGTTTTGAGAGCTCACCTCGCGATCTCTCTAGTTGATCTTGTTCCGTGGTGAGTGGGATGCTGGTCTATCTCCCTACGGACCATGTTTCGTATGTGCTCGTCACTGCGAGCAGGGCTCTGGTGGCGGCGAGCTCTTCGCAGCTGTTCGCGGAGGTCATCGTCTGGAGCAAGGCTCTGGTAGCGGCGAGCTCTTCGCAACTGTTTGCGGAGGTCGTCGTTTGACTCGCCTCCTTCGTCACTTTGAGATTCTCGCCTAGGTCTCCTTCCTCGGCTGCTAGACTTGCTCGCCTGAGGGCTAGGAGTGCGATATGGGCGTCTCCGGTTATCAGGACGAAGATCCCTTTCTAGTCTTTCCAGTTTTCTTATCAAGCGATCATTCTCAGCCTCATATCTACGAGAAGACTCCCTCTGCTCGTGGAGCCTTGCCTCGTACGCATCAATCAACCTGGATATCTGCGTGGACCTCGTTGGTCCCTGACTTTCTTCTGAGGCTGGTCTTTCCAAGCGAGCTCTCTGATCTGAACGTCGGACTTCAGACCTAATCCTGCGAGGAGCAGGTGGCTCTTGAATATCTCCTGCTTGGGGGGCATTGCTGTTGTGGCCAGACATCTTAAACTCCTTTCTTGACGTGGGCTCTTCTCAGGGAAAGATGAACGTTTCCCACAGACGGCGCCAATTATAGATGCAATTATTATGCAACACAAATAAATATGAGAGAAAGATTATCAAGAAAAGAATAAGGAATACAAGATGTCAATCACACAATAAAGGATGTACGTGGTTCAGCCAAGATGTGCCTACGTCCACGGTGGTGCAGTCGATATTATTTTTATATACTCTGGAGAGTGATTACAGAGAATACCACTTATCCTTTTGCCCGGGACCTAGGGTTTAATATATACATGTGCATGTAGATGAGTGGAGGTGATGGGTTCCTCCATGTTTTCCATTTCCCCTATAACTTCCCTTCATGGGATCGTGGGGGGAGACCGGATCAATTATAAAAGATGAGGGGCCTGGACTTTGGGCCGCTAGGACTGGGCTACTCGTCCAGGCCCATAGTTCTAAATTTCGGCTACCCACAATACCTATAAAAAAATATCACTACACCAAATCTTCCGACTTGTCACGGTCATTGATCGTGACAAGTCCAACTTGTTAAGGTCAATGACCATGATAAGTCTAGGGGTGCCAACATTTATTGTCACGAACTTATCAGGGTCATTGATCCTGATAAGTTCATTGGACTTGTTACAGTTATGTCACAGTCAATGACCATGATAAGATTAGTCACGGATAATAACTGTGATAAAGCACTGACCTTTTTTTTTTAAATTATTAGAGTCATTGATCGTGACAAGTTTGTGACAAACAAACTTATCACAGTCAATGATCGTGACAATTCTAAGCAGAATTAAAAAAAAATCTGTAGGGCAGTATGGGCACTACCACTGCCCAGCAGTATATTTGTACCTGTTATAGCAACGTTATACATGTTCAAACATCATATATCCAAATAAAATAGAGATATTGCAAATATACATTCAACACAATATGCATCATAGAGATAATGCAAATATGCATTCAAAACAATTTGCATCACGATATAATCCAAATATAATTCAAATATAGCAACTTAAAACAATTCAATTCAAATAATATCACTACATGTCTGGGGTAGGTTTGAGGAGGTGAGTAGGCCACACGATATACGAATTGATACACCCTTGAATATTCATCGTGACGTATTGTTCGCGCAACCAAAATTGGGAGTTCTCCTTCCCGGGTATCACATGCGTGACGATCACCTTGGCCTCGATGTCTTGAAGCAAACGTCCATGAACTGGCATACCCTGGACGGTATTCGGGTCCCTCAACTCTCGCCCTATTCGCTGGCCATTAAATATGTCCTGTATAAACATGCTCGGCCAACCAAGTTTCGTCATCGATCGATCGAAGGGATCCAAATAGGGGACTGGATCATCAGAGTCTGCACGTGTCGGCGATGAAGCAGCGAGGTCCACATCCTCGTCCTCCTCCTCCATCTTTTCCTTCCTTTTCCCCTTACCATTTTTGCCCAACGAACACTTCATGAATGAGAACATATCTTGGACCATCGCCTCCAAACGGGACAAATATGCGTCATGCGAGTCCATTATTCGAGCCAACCCGGTGTTTCTTGTCTCCAATCCAATGATTTTAGATTTGACCACCCACGAGCTCACCCCCTTTTCCTCCCCTGCGATCAGCGCCAAGCACTTGGCTGAGTGCGTCCGTGGACAAAGAAGCCTTGTCGGCATCGAACTGTGACTCATGCACTTCCTTAAGCTTTGCTAGAAACAACAAAAAGCACATGATTAGTTAAATAAGTAAATAAAAAAATTATAATGTAATTAGCAAAAAGTAAACTGTCAGATTACTCACAATCGTGGATGCGATAATCAGTGACACCTCCTTATCCTTCCCCTTCTTCGTTCGAATAGCCACATAAGCATCGAGACTATGTGGCCTACCCCCGGGGCCACTCCCTGTCCCCTGAAATCAAATAATGCAAAATTAGTATCGGTCCCACAAACTAAAATAATGCAGAATAATATATTTTGTAATTATAGAAAAATAAAATCTTACCATCATACTATGCTCCACCTCGGTGTAAGAGGTCCGCCCAGAGTAGTGCACGTCCGTCTTTTTTGCCCGATTTTCCTTCCCGATTGGTGAGATGCCAATTTTCGCTCCCCGATCTCATTATCAATGAACTTTTGCCATTGTGCCAATGAGATCGGCTCCTTCGATAGGATGGAGTCACGCATTCGAATAACGAAGTCTCGGGTCTTCCCAAAGTATCGGCTCCGTAAATTTTTCTTACACGTCTTGTGTTGCTCCCTCAACTGCTCCAAGACGGAATCACATAGTTCTAGGCCAAGGCTGAATTGTTCCTGTCCAACCAATACAATGTTAGTTGTGAAGAAATATAAATTGAAATTGAAATTGAAATATTCATATGAATATAAATATAAATACATTACCTGTAGTGCCGCCCAAATAGCCAACTTGAGCTCATTTGGTACCTCCTTCCAACTAGTGTACCCCGGGCCGATGATCGTCTTTACCAGCTCAATGGATCTCACTAATATCCCCGTCTTGTTCTCGACGACCATCCCCAATTTGCCATATTTGGGGAGCCTAGGGACCGAGGAACCCTCGTCGCCTCCATTATCACCAAGCCCAGACGACATCATCATAATCAGCATCATCATCCTCGCCTTAATACCTGAAGGAGACATTTTCTGTAAAAAAATATAGTTATTAGTACAAATCCAAATGAATTAGAAGAAGACATGGAAATATGTACAATTACTACAAATCCAAATGAATTATTACTGTTTAACACCTCAATTCTGAATTCCAAAAAACAACATCTACCTGCAAATATGTATAATTACTAAAAATTCGAAACATCCCCACCCCTACTGCCCACACATACGCACACTATACAAGAGTGAAAATGATAAAGTAAAAATCAATTCAAAGCATTAAAATGGATTAATAAAGTACAAATTGGATTATTTATTACAAATTGAAAAATTATTTAAAATTCGGGTTATTATAAAACATGGATTGATATTTGCTAGGAGCAAGCAAGTCATCCACACTACTATTTAGACTCTTTGGAGCATGTAGGACAATTGATCACAACTCGTTGTTGATATACTCCGAGTAAAACACTTGTTTGACCTTTTGAAATGCACAAACAAACGGCTCATCACTCGCGTGGTCGTTGCTCTTCAACTTGGATAAGTCAACCATGATCAAATTGGTGCCAGGATCAACGTTACAAGCATTTTTATCCTCAACTCTTACCCAGTCACAGTAAAATACAACTTCTTTGAAGCTTATATAATTCAATTCAAATATATTACACCATAGTAAGTCATTTCAACTTCAACGAGGTTTTTATCTTTTGCGCTCGCTCGAAAGAAAGTAAGAGCCTTGTATGAAATGCTCGAGTTCTGTATATTTGTACTTTCCTCGTACACCCTTGCGCTGAATACGTAACCGTTCAATCGATACTTTTTGTACTCTTATGCCATGAACCAGGGTCCAGTGGCTAGACGAGCAAGCCTTGATGTCGCATCACCCATCTTTAAGAGTTGAGAATATTGATAAATTAATTAGGTTAGTTGTAAAGTTTGAGTGTAATGTAACGTTATATAACGACCATTTTCATTATAATTACCTCTTGTAACAACCACAACCTAAATTCGCTGTCTGATTGTACCATTGATTTCGTCTTTTATTGTTCTCACGAGCTTCATATTTTCTGCATATTATAAAATTAATCATGTATAAATAATCTAAAATATTCTAAAATAATGTAAAACTTAAAATAATTTAAACTAACCTTTACCATTCTTCGACATCTTCATGTGTGTCAAATAGATAACGAGCTACTTGTTCATATTGCAAACTCGTTAATTTCACTCATTTTCCCATCACATGACCACTATCATCGACGAACTCATCAGTGTCATCAACGTTGGTCGAGTCAGGAATATACTCCCGAGTATAGATTGATGACTCCACGGTGATGTATTACTCTGCAATTGATCCTGCAAGGTGTTTTTCACTCAAACACCTTACCATTCTTACACCTAGCACACAGACACGGAAACTCTTCATCATTATGACATCTCACTACACCAAAATGGTCAAATTGGCACCCTTCAACCGACCAGCCTTGTCACGGTCATTGGCTGTGACAAAAAAAAACACGTATTTTTTGTCACGATCATTGATCGTGATAAGGCCGTGATAAGGGCTTATCATGGTCATTGATCGTGATAAGTCCGTGACAAGTACAGTTGTCACGGTCAAGGACCGTGACATGTCTGTGACAATTCTGTCAGTAAAAAAACAATCCCTCTTCTTTTTTCCTACTGATTCTAATTCCATCCATTTCTCTCTCTCTCTCTCTCTATGACTTTGGTACATTTTCTCTCTCTATTTCTCCTCCATTTATGTATATGTGTATGTATATGTATGTGTGTGTATATATGTGTGTGTAAATGTGCGTGTGTGTGTGTGTGTTTATGGTGTATATATGCGTGTGGGGGGGAGGGGGCTGGGGGGGAGGGGAGGGGGTGTATGTGCGTGTGTGTGTGTGTGCGTGTGTGGTGGGCAGTGGCAGTGGGGGGGAGGGGGTGGGCAGGGGGTAGGGGTAGGGCTGTGTGTGTGTATATGTGCGTGTGTGTATTTTTTTAATTAAATTTTTATTGGTTTATCAGATATTGTCCCTCATATTGTAGTGCCCCTTGTAAAAGAATTGATTGATTTAATATTGATTGGTTGTTAATTTTTTTTGTAAATTAATAATTAGTGCCCCTTTCATATGCAAGTAGGATTGCCCCTAATTGTAAATTAATAAATTAATAATTGTATACTTTAATTGTTAGTTTAATTGATGAAAAGAATTAATTGAGTAGATGAATTAGAAGGAGTACGGGATACACATTTGTTGTTGCCATTGCGGTTGGATTATAGTGGATCGATGTTGGGTTGGTTAATTTTAAAAGTGGCATGACCACTGGAATAGTCCATATGGGGGTGAGATTTTTCAACTTTTTTTGAAAATCACTTTCTATAACGAACAATATATATATAGTATAATAATTAAATGAAACATACTTGAAATTACATATAGTGCGCATAGATACTAGCCTTCTAGTTCTTATGCGTACGCATTCAATAGCTCTTAGACCCGTTCGAGAGTCATTACCCATATAATGATATCTCTCGAATTGTCCCATTTGGACAGTTTGGGGCTGCATAATTCCTGTGTAATAATATTCTTAGTGGCTTAAAGTTGTTACTTTTGGAGGAAGTTTTTGCAGTCGTATCCTAATGTTCTCTGGGTACATACTAGATTGACAAGTGTGACTGTTATTTCACTTGATCAATTGAAATAACACTCAAACTTGCCAATCTACGCCGCGTACTTGGAGAACTACGGGGATATGTTGCCGAATTTTTCTCAAATCGTAACAATGTGCATGAGATGTTAATTATATTACAGAAATATGCGGTCTTGAATGGGATAGGACCACTCACCCTTTAGAGGAGATGGAGGAAATAGGAATTTCTATTATAAATTGAATTTGAATTTGAAATTTAAAAATCGAATATAAATAAGACATAATTAAATGAAACATACTATAAATCTAAGTTTTTTTTTAATACTAATCCATGAATATACGCTTCTTACCTTTAATAGATGATTAGTTGTGGTAGTTGTGATGGGATATCCGAAATACAAAGAGTGGATGGGTAAGACAAATAGAATGGGGGATGTGTTTCGCAGAGGTCCTAATGAATTTGTAAAATACGCAAAGAAATCTCTTTGCGTATTTCGCAAATTCATAATATTCCAACTGGATGGTGACGTCCTGAATGGCCTCCTCATAACCCTCATCATATTACTTCTGTAGGTCGCCCTCCCGGTCCTTCTCTATTTGGATCCTCATCCTATGAAGGATGAGTTTCTTTAGAATTGTGCGTTGGTGAGAAGTCTTCATTTTGGACAGCTAAACTCATTTTGAGTCCGCTCAGCTTCCTCCATCGCCTTTGTCTTGGCGACAGCCTCCTCCTTTACCTTTTTGCCCAGGTCCTTAAGGTCCCCGCTCTGCTCGAAAAATTGGTCCTTTAGGCTAATGTTCTCTTTGGAGGATAACTATAGTGCCCTCCAATATCAGTCAACTCGCACAGCGAGCTCTTGTTGAGCCTGCATGCTCTGCACAAAGAGGGAAGAAGTTAGAAAAAATTGACAAAGTGAAAATTGACCGAATAACCACAACAAAATAGATAATTAGTGGCAAAAAATTCGTCACCAAATGAAAAAATTTCGTCACCAAAAACATTTGGTGACGAATTTTTTTTCGTCAATCGTCCGTCACGAAAGTCCTGTTGCTAAAGGTTTTTAATTTCGTAACGAAATAGTACACCTTTTGGTGACAAAATACTCTCTGTCACGAAATAGCATGCTTTTAGTGACAAAATTATTTGTAGCCAAAGATCTTATTTTTTATCACAAAAATGCCAATTTTGTCACCTAATGTATATGTTAATATGCAAAAGGATAACCATTTGGTGACAAAATTAATTTAGTTCGGGGACAAAATACTTTTGTCACGAAATGAATTTTATTGTCATAAAATTATAAATTTAGAACTCATATTTTTTTCATTTCTCATATCGTTATTCACTCGAATAAATATTAATTATAGAATCGACTAAATTTCATCGACATTATATAAGCAATCAACTGCCATCATATACATACTCAAAATTAAGGTTCAAAAGATTATATAATTGATACGAAAGCATTCGTACAAATATCTCAAAACCATTGATTAATTACAAAATAACCTACATCTCTTGTTACAACACATCAACTACAAAGTACCCTCTAAAAAATAATTCCTACGACATTAGTTTCTAACTTTTTATTTCCTAAGTAGTTTCTAATCAATTACAAAGTAGCCACCAAAAAATAATTCCCAACAAGTTTGTTAAGTTCTCCTTGCATCATCATCATCCCAAAAATAATTTTTCAAAAAAACGTCATCACAACGTCCCATTCTGCAATTCAAAAAGTACCAATGCATTAGTTTCTAACTTTATAAGTCTATTAACAATTGATAAATAGAATAACATCAACTAAGAAATAACACATTAAGCTAAACACCAAAGAAATTATGAAATTCAATTTTATTTTTAATATTTTTAAAAAATTCGACAGAGTTTCCTTTGTTCATAGATTAAAACCACCCTATATAATTAAAAAATAAAAACGTCAAGAGACCCAATGACAATCCACAAAAACACCCCTTCCACCGATTCAACAAATAAGGTAATAGCTTCACCAATATAGATATTAAATAAGTCAAAGATGTGAATCCAACAATGCAATCTCGATAAATTCAACATTGAAATTATTAAAACTTACCATATAGTAAATGTGGGAGCAAGGGAACCTGATGCCTTAAAAGCATCACGCATCTTGTCAAATCCAAATTGACGAGCCCTAGTCAATTTCAATAGTCAACTTTTTTTCATCTGCCTTAGTCAACTTCTCAAGACCCTTTCCTTTAGTTGGACCACATATCATTTTTGTCGCGGTGGAAGCTGCAATTAAAGGATGTATTAGTTCATCGAATACAACTTATAATCAGGTGAGGCACTATAAAAATCATGATGTGAACACTTAGGCGGCTAGTATATGCAAGTATATGATGTGAAGACAAAGATCACATCATATACAAAACAAGGGAGTAAATAAAACAAGGGAGTCAGTAAACAAAACAAATCACTTACGCTGCTAGTTTTGTATATTGCCAGTATATGACACTTATGTGATTTGAGTTTGAGGTAAATGAATATTTTTTTTTATAGATTATGTACTTTTAGGACTTAAAATAATATTGATTATGGATATAGGACAACAAATATTTCGTTTTCATTTTTAGTCCCTATTTTCAAATTAAAAGGACGCGTGGCATGTTGTGATTGGTTGACGTTTTATAAATATGGGTTCGCGCTAGCGGTATTATTAAAAACTAGGGAGTAAAACCATAAATAAAATATTCGATGTCCTATTCCTAAAATACATATTACAATAGGTCCTAAATTTACAAAACGCCTATTTTTTAATGGTCATGACACTTCAGTGATTTAATCAAATAGTTAAATATAAATATTTTTGTGTCCATTTGAAGTATGAGGGTAATATTGTCATTTTATTTTTTCACTATATTTCTCTTAACCATTAAAATAATAAATGGTGAAAAAATTTAAATTTTCACTTAATGAAAAGTTGTATATCCAAATGAAAATGGTGAAAATAAAATCACCAAGCTAATCATTTAACTTTTTTTTAACACGATGAAAAATATTTAGACAATTTACATTTAAGTCCCTTAGTAACAACTTTTAAACATTAAAGGACAATTTACAATTAAGTCCACTTGTTATGCCACTAGCGTGGATTTGTACAAGAAGAGAATTATTGAACCAAAATATTTAAAATTTATTAAAAAAAAATTAATATTTAAAATTTATTCACAAGGGACCTAAGAGTAATTTTATCAAATATATTTTTACACTATCCAAATGGACATTTAAAAGCAAATTCTCACCCAACCAAAGGGATAAAATTGTCCAAAAGCTTAACCAACACCCACCCACGCAAATAACCGTTAAATCCTAAAAACGCCAAAAACGCCAACTTCTTAGTTTCCAACAAATCAAGAAAATGGGTTTTATACACAAAACTAGTTGCACCCAATTGCTGTTGGTGGTGGTAGGATTTGGCGGGACTGATTATCATCAACCGCCATCTCCAACCACCACCATTATCATAAATTCTAATCACTACCCATTATTCTCTCACACCCATTCTCCAAAACCCACATTTTATTTTTGCTTTTAATGGACATGGGTTTGAGATTTGGGCATTTATTGTTTGTGGGGGTGGTTGTTTTGTGGGTACAAATTGTTTTGGCGATAAATGAGGTTGGTGATGGTGATAGTGATAGTTTGGAGCTTTGTAGTGTTGATCTTGCCTCTTTTCTGCCACTACCATATAGTGGTTTGTCTAATGGGGTTTGTAAATCTATTTGGAATTCATATATCCTTAGAGTAAGTTTAATCTCATTTTTTTTGTGTGTACTTGCTCTTGTAGTTGTTTATTTAAATAATTAACTGTTAAAATTAGGATAATACTTAGTTTTTTTTACATTTTAGGGTTGTTGCAAAAAGGGAAAATGGCACTCCAAGTCAAAATTGAAAATGGCGCCCATGTAAAAGCTTTGGACCCAAACTACATTTTCTCTATGAGATGAATTATATATTATGGAAAATATTATTGGTTTTTACGATGAAAAGAGAAATGCTCCCTCCATCGCGAGTAAAGAGTCAACTATTCCTTTTTGGTAAGGCTATAAAAGGAAACAAGCTACTCAAGTTCGACTTGTGTTCATCCAGATTAAAGCTCGTTTGAGATAGGTTCGTAAAATAAATTGGCCAAGTTTGAACATATTTTTAAGTTCATTACCTTGTTGAGCTCGATTTGAATTTGTCTCTATTACTAATAATCATTATAAAATTGTATAAGACAATTAAACTACTCAATCTTGACTCGTATTCGTTAGTTTAGAGGCTCGTTCAAGCTTGGCTTTTAGGCAAATGAGCCAAACTTGAACGTATCTTTAAGTTTGTTAAACTTTCCAAACCAAGCTTGAGCAAACCTTAGGCTCACTTCCGCTCAACTCATTTACATCCCTATTTATTGGGCTGTCCCAAATTAATATCAACGAACCTAATTCAAGCTATTCAATGTAAAAATATATATATTTATTTCAATTTCCTTGGTTTCAAAGGGTTTCTTATGCAGCCATTGTTTAGACATATGTACTTCAATTTCATTCTATTTTATTTCCTTCTAAAAGAAATCTATTTTTTATTTTGTTGTTAAAAATATGACTTGGCATTTGAATATGGTTTTCGTTATGCATTTTGTGAAGAGAAATTGAAAGTACTCTACATAAGATATCGTTGATTGAGACCACTCCCTTAGTGTAGGCATCTTGTGTGGACATTTCATTGGTGCCACACCATTGAAGGAAATTCTAATTCTACAAGTTGCTCGAAAAATGATACGACAATTGCTTTGATTGATTAGAGAGATGATAGATAGTGGAGCCCATAGTTACCGGATAACGCTAAGACCCTATTTACGTATAGGTACGTACGTTCCGAATATGGCACACTTCCATTTCAATACACTAATATTAACAATTCGATAAATATTTTCCTAATTCTTTCCATAAAATTGAGCAAAGTTTCAACATTGTAGCATAAACAAAAGTTATGATATGCATATTTGGCGTGTTTACATGAATAATTCCAATACACAAAATCTTAAAAGCTTGCACATTTTAATAATATTAGACAATGTTAATTATTCTAACCTTATATCACTGTAGTATATGGAAGTAGCTCAACTGATTTGAACAACGTGGTCCAAACAAGCCTACCCTCATTGTACCATATATTAGAGCGTGTAGCATATTACATTCCCGCTCCCATTTCCTGTAACAATAAAATCTGCCTTTTTACATTATACATGACCTCATCATTTTGTGAACAACTTTTTGTTCCCTTTTTGTGTGCCTAGCGTTCCGGACAAAGCAATGACCATTGTGTTAACTTTGATTTCCTTGTCTAAATGTAACTACATCTTTTGTTGCAGTACTCCCAGACAGATGACCATGTTGTTACAATTGTATTATCCTCTCTATACACTACCGGGTGGGTTGGGATGGGGTTTTCAATGGACGGGATGATGTACAATGCGAGTGCTATGGTTGGATGGGTTACAGAAACAGGTGTAGCAAAAATCAAGCAATACCATGTTGAGGGATTTAAGCCCTCAGAAATCTTACCAGATAAAGGAGACGTGCCGCTGACTAGTGTTCCACCTTTTCTCGCACTTCATGGGGAAACACTTTACCTGGCATTCCAGATGAAGTTTGCACATCGTTTAAAAAGCCAACCGATTTTATTTGCTTACAGTAGTAACTATCCAGAGCACCACCGCTTAACTCATCATGATGAGAAAACAACTATACATTTCGATTTCTCTGCAGGTCTGTCGTCTCCACTGAATTATTTCAAGCATATTTTCCACTATTATGTATGAAAACCAAGCATTTTTTCTCATTACATTATCCTGAACTGTTGTTAGTGTTTTTCTTTCCCTTTATGATGGACTTTCTGGTCCACTTCATCTGTTAAGTTCCCCCGATTAATGATATTATATTTGTTTCTGATTGAACAATTTTTTTTCTTCTCTTGTACCCTCAAAGATAATTCGCTGTTTGGAGATATCCCCTACATGTTTATAATATAGAAGTACCAGTCATGTGAGTCAGCGAGCTTGGACCTTATGCATTATCCATTGCATGCGTGCGCTTTGGGGTTGGGGTTGGGGGGGAGGTAATGCTAATTAATAAACATGTAGGAGTCTCTCCAAATATCAAATTATCTAGTGGGGTAAAGTAAACAATAAAAACAATCATTGTCTTACAGTTACCATTGTGATCCAAGTAAGGTGATTAAGTAAACTTTTGACTGGTCTGGCATTTGAGTATGGCCTGTGCTCTGCTCAGAATTCGTCTTGATTTGTTTCCTTAGTCATCATAAGTGGTTGCATTATTTCAAGATGTCATGAAATCGATTAAAACTATCAGAGGATAATCAGTCTTGAAACTTGCATGCACTCGCATAATCATTAAATATTTTCTTGGCCTTACATTCATGTTTACAACCTTGTTAATGATCGGTGCAATCTGGTCCGTAAAGATTTTCTTCTCAATATTTAGTAAAAAATACTTGAGCAATGTATAATGTGTCCCCCAAGTAGGTGGGATTAAGCCTTTTCTGAGATGTTTGCATGTGGAGTTGCCTTGATATAGTTTATTTATTTATTCTTATCAAGCATTTAGATAATTAATGAAACATTTAACCAAAGGGCCATGGTTTGTTTAAAATTAAATTTTAGTCCAATTTTTTGCCCCCATAGTGACTTAAGACAAGGAATACTAACATAAGTTGTTTACTAGTTAAGTCAGTGCCACATCAGTATTTTCTGGCAACCCACTGACTGGAAAGTCCCTTGAAAATGCTGATGTGGTACTGCCATGTCATCACCGGTGCTGATGTGCCACGCCACTGTGATGCCAGCTGCTACTGCTAAGCTAATGCCACTATTGGGCCTTTTGTCACTTTATAAATTTAGATGGATTAAACATCATGTGGAACAATCTGTTAGGGACTAAACATCAATTATCCCATAATTTATTCCCTCAGGTAATTCAGACATGAATTCAGATATAACCGATGCTACCATACCTGATACCTTTAGCCAAGCAAAGAAGACCCATGGGATGCTGAGTCTATTGGGATGGGGCTTGATTCTGCCTTACGGGGCCATTATTGCAAGACATCTTAGACAGTGGGATCCCCTATGGTATTATCTTCATGTATTTTTTCAATTTTCCGGATTCTTGATAGCGGTTGCCAGTGTGGTAGTTGGAGTGTCACTCTATAATAGATCGCATGGTGATGCCCCAATTCATAGAGGCCTTGGAATCTTTGTTCTTGTGCTAAGTATTCTCCAGGTTTGTCCTTGATTTGCTTCAATCTTCTCATTCATCTCGTTATTTTGATATGAGGATTAATTAACTAGAAGGCTCTAATGTTCATATCAACGAAGGAATTTAATCAACTAAGGATGCATCTCATAACTTATAATTACTTATGTAGTATTCTAATCTAATACTACAATGGAATGACACATTGCTTTTCTTGCTTTTGTTTTTGTAAGAAGCAAAACCCAGAAATTATTGTGTTGATAACTAAGCAACGAACAAAACCTACTGAAACCCATCAGGGAATACTACGTGTAGGAGGTTAGTGTGAGATGTGGTGTTGGAGATGAAGATTGAACTGTAACCCACTATGGAGGAAACTAAAATATCACCAAGAGACCCAGGAGGTGTTTTAGATGGAGAATGGAAACACACGCGCACACACACACACACATATATATATACACACTAGGATGTACCCGTGCCAATGTTACAGTTGTAAAATCATTCCGGATATGTCGTGTTATCTAATGGAAATAGAGAATTTGTTATCTATCAATGAAGTTTTCATTAAAATCAATTTGTACAACATATATTTAAGTATTGTCAATTCTGGATCATTGTTAAATTGCTGATATTTAAAACGTATTTGCACAATTATTTGTCGGCAAATATAATTATCTTTTACTTTTTCGCGTATATTACAGTTGCTATATACCCCTTTGTACTCCCAAAGACACAAAATTAATCGAAAACTTCAAATAGTGAACAACCCAAATCTTGATGATTCCAGTTGCCTGCAAAAAATAATTTCAATAAAAAACAAAATCTTATGCAAATATTCAATTTTTTCATCTTACATCTTTAAAGTCTAATATAGAAAACCCCAATCATAAAAAGATAGCAAAACCTCGACAATGTCAAAATGGAAGAAACAAAATAGAAAGAGAGTATCTGTGAAGAGAAAAAGAATGAAATACAACTTTTACACAACTCTATTTATTTGTAATGGAATAAATAAATCAAAAGTCTCCTTATTTTTAACATAAAACCCCATGAATCAGATTTAAACAAATATTTAATCACCACAATTTGGATTGAAACCCGTTCAAACACCCATAAATTCGAAACCCTCATGTTTTAAACCAAAAGATACCCATATATACAAATGCATATTCCGAAAGAAGCCTAATTTCGAACTTTAATTTAAGAAAAAAAGACTTTTGAATTCGTAAAGCTAACTTTTGGTTCGTTTCAAAAAAGACTTTTAACTTTGTAAAGCTAAGTTTTGGTTCGTTTCAAAAAATGAAATATAACTTCATAAAGCTATGTTTTGCGCTGTATAATTTGAAATGCCAAGAAAGGTATTATAACGTGTCTTAAAGAATGGATACTTTTAAAATATTTATATGGGGGGATAAACAGTTAGGATGTTTCAAAAAAACTGCAAACCCATGAAAATTTGTGAGGCATTTAGAAAATAAATAACATCAAATACACTTGTAATAAAACGAAGCTAAACCTAATACCAAAATTCCCCAAGAATAACACTATGATATCTATAATTGTTTAGAGATATTAGAATGATATATTTGAGAGCTGGAGATTATTAGTTTATTGTATCTATTAATATAACACAAATGTCTATACAATCATACATTCTTCTACAAACTCATCAAAAAGTCAGAAATTCTTTGAACATTGCATCAATTGGATCAAATATTATGCGTCTTTGAAATTCTTTGAACATTGCATTAGATCTGCAAAAAAATGAAAGGCTTGGTTAAGAACACCTTTATACCATGTTAACGAAACAATACGTACTGCAGAAACAAATTACTATAAAAGAGTTATAAACTGAAATCTGGAGGAAAAAAAAACGCACACACATCTATATAGAGAGAGGGTAGGAGAAATAGAGGTCATAAATCAACACTTTAAATAAACTGAAATAAACACATATCATTTATCTTCCCCACACAAGAAGTCAATGTACTTGTATATAATAGTCCAAAATCAATCAACCCAAAATAAATCATCAAAGAGTAATCAACACAAAATAAATCATCAATAACTTAATCAAATTTAAAAGGCAATAACCTAAACTAACCATTTAGCATCAAGCGCACCTCACGCCTTCTAAACTTAGTTTGTATACTTTGGCGTTTGAACAAACACTTACCACGCAACTATAGATATGTCCAAACATTAACTGAAGGAGGCACCATAGGCACTATGAACATTATATAAGAGACATAGTTTAATTTGCTAGTGGATGTAGAATAATGCAAGGTTATCAATAAATTACAGGAAAGGGGTTATTGGCAAAAAAGCTAAACAAAATTGGAGAAATGATTTTACCGGACAAACCATCTTGAACCTGCAAATTAGAAATAATAACACCAAAGACCACGTAAAAAGATAAAACCAAGAAGAAAGAGTCGAAAACAGGGACTTGAAAGAGAGGACTCTGTATCACCCCCTGCAAGTGGTTCGAAAGAGACTATTGGTTGGAGGGAGAGAGAGAATAGAATTGTGTAATAAGTGAAGAAAGGAGAAAATACCTTTGTAAAAGGGAATCAAAGCCCTTCGTCGTCAAAGACCTTCTTTAATGAAAATGTATGAGCCTAAGTTTCAGATCTGCAAAGATAAAGAGAGAGAAAGATGCGTAAGAAATGGGTTGAGATACTGGTTGAAAGACAGGTGAGGAAAGAGAGATATGTTCTCTGTTGGTATCCGAGATGTGAGAGGGAGATATAGATGGGTTCAAAAGTGTTCTTCTTGGGAAGGCATCGTAAAGGTGCGAACAGAATCAGATCTGGTGATTGAATTTGGGGTCTTTGCTCCCTTGCGTTTTCAAATGTAAAGTCGGCAAAACTACAGTTTAATTCAAGGATGTGATTTATTTCATTTTTGCTGCTAAATCTGACCAGGATAGTTACTAACAGAAAAGTAAAACAAAATGTGAGAGAGTTGGAGAACGTACAGACTAAAGTGATAGACCAGCGCACATTAAAAACTGAAGAAGGAAAGAAAATCATGAAAACTGAAGTGCCGAATGGGTGGGAGATTGAAAAAGTAACTGAAGAAGGCGTTGTGTAGGGAGTTGGAGTTGTGGGGGTGTTGTCAGATAATGGGAGGGTGAAGTAACCGTACACAGATGATGTGGTAAAAAAAATGGGGCAAAGTCATTTATTCATGACACTTGGTTTTTTATATTTTAGAAAAGACAAAACTCTGAAAAATTAGGATTGAGATGTTGGAGGGTGTTGAGCGGATCACTACATACGTATATATAATAAAATATATAGTTAGGCTCTCCAACACACCTCACTTAACACACCAAGAATACACCTCAATTATTCTCAGTTAAGTGTACCGGATTCCAGGTTGGGCCGGGCCATTTTAAAAAACCGACCCAAAATGTTATAACTAAGTACACTTGAGAATAAGTGAGGTGTGTTAAGTGAGGTGTCTAACCATATATATATAGAGAGAGAGAGAGAATTGAGGCACGTTTAACCACCACAATAGGATTAGGGTTTCTTGATGGAAGAAAAGCATGCTGGTTAGTAGGTTTTCTAGGTTGTGAAAATGGTTGTCATTTAAGGATGGTAAAGATTCTCTTATATAAGAGTGAGGGTGAGCCAAATGTTAAGACAAGCATTCCTCTTAGATAGGGTGGTCCCTTCAAGGTACAGTAAGTTGTACTACTTCAGCCTGCAGGGCTTGTTGCTCGTTGACGGGTATATCACCCACACTTAACAGAGGGTACAAATAGTGGAGACACTACTAGCAGTCTTTCTGAAAAGGTACATGCTTTATGCAGTTATCATGAAAGGATGATAAGGTCAATAGTTGTTGGTTAGGGTTTATCTTCTATTAGGATGTGGTGGTTCTCTCTCAATTCTAGGACGACCAGGCCACCATGGGCCAAAAATCATCCAAAGGGTATTAATAGTCCGCTAGGAGGCTATCGTCTTCATGCCCGTGAGACCAAGATCTAATGGTTCACGAGGTAAAGAGGCATACCTGTTATTCATGGCATGTGTTTCCTGGTGACCCTAAAGCTGATGGTTTGATGCCCCAAGCTCATTTTCCGGTCGTGCTTGCCTATTCTCTTGCCACATGTCCTTAGCGGTGTGTACTACACTATGTATGCCTTTCTGAATAAGTTGAGTTTTTTTTTCCCGGGAGGGGGAATTGTACTCGAACTAGCCATAGCGAAAGGTAGGTTGGTCCAAAAATCAGTGGCCAACCCTTTGTCTTGAGGTGGGTTTGCATAAGTTCACCATAGGCATATGGATACATGAGTTTTAGTGTAATACAATCCCCTACCCATATTAGCAAATTCAGCATAGACTCCTTAAACTTTGAAATCAAGAGTTCTGCATCCAAGATTGGTAAATGCACATAAAGGAGTCTCATAATTGACGACAAGAGTTTGAATCATAAGATGCCAATTCATTTTCTAAAACTCAAACCGGAGTAAAACGACAATTGACAAACTAGAGCATGCGCCTATTAGAACTGTTCTCTCACAATAATATGATATCACCATATGGGATAATTACAAGGATATCCTAGGAAGGTTGCCCTAGGTAGCCTAGGGCAATACTAAAAGATGACTACAAGTCTGAAAAGAACAAAAATATTTTTTCAGATATTAATCCTTTGGAATAGGTCTTAAAAGGTCCGGATAAATGTAGCTGGTAAAATGGTGAGGTAAAGGAAGCATCTAAAAAGGTGATAAAGGACAGAAATACTCAAAAATGGGTAAGGACCAAATAGCCCTTGAGGGGATACCCGTTACGTCACAAACTTAATATGTAAATCTACCAATTTAGGATTCTCGGAATGCACAAAAACTTGAACAGAACGAACACTTAAAGTCAACTTTCTTGTCAAATTCTTTGATCTATTTTCAATATGATAAAATTTCATAAAATTACCATGTACTTAAATTGATGATTTTAGGTCTTGGCATTCTTTCTTCGACCTAGCGAGGATAGCAAGATGCGCAGGTATTGGAATTGGTACCACCATTGGGTCGGAAGGATTGCCCTTTTCTTTGGAGCTATGAATATAGTTTTGGGGATCCAAATTGGAGATGCAGGGATTGAATGGAAGATAGGCTATGGATTTATTCTTGGGACAGTTTTGCTTTCATGTATTGTATTAGAAGCATTGTCATTGCTTACAAGATCCGAGAGATCAGCTCCCCCTCCAGTCTTCCAACCCAATACAATTTAGTGAGTGGTATTCAAGCACTCTGATTAGAGGTATTATTTTTTTATGATTTTAGTGTTTCATATTAAACACATTCTTGCTTTACAATTTGCCAAGGATGTGACTAGTGTACACCTACACTCCAAAAAGACTTTGCCCGTTTGGTTTTTAAAGTTGGGTGGAATCGGAATCCGTTGAACATATTTACTAATATAGAGATTGATTTGTTTACTCAGGTTACTAGGTGATGGGAAAGTTGGGTGGATTCAACATTAAAAAAGAAAAAAAAAAGGATTCGATGGATTCTTACGTTTTCATGGAACTCTCAACTTCGTACGATATGGCTCATTTAAAAGTGACGAGAAACATTAAATTGCACAAAGGGTGTGTTTGGGAACCTCAATTCCATGGCTTGAAATTGGATTTGGAAAATTTATAGTTTAAAATTTGAATTGAACTGAAAAATTTAAATTCCTAGTCCTAACACGTGAAATTGGGGTTCCCAAACACGCCCAAAATGTCGATGGTTTGAAGAAGGAATTTATTAGCCAACCAAGCATGATAAAGTGAATAAGGGTGTGTATGATTGCAAAGTTGGATTTTTTTTTCTTTCTTCTTTTTATTTTGTACAACTAATGTTTTTGGGAATCTGGTGCACACTTGGAATCAAGCCGAGGACGAAACAATTTGTAATTGTAACTTTATTTTATTGTTGTAATAATGGAATATCCTATGAAGAATATTTTCATATAGTTAAGGTGTATTATAAGCCGACCTTAAAATTGGGAAAAGGCTTTGTTGAATTGAGTTGGGGGTATTATAGTAGTTAGTAAGGGGATTTTAGGAGATAATTTAGTACTCATATTAGCTCATTTTTTGAGGAGTTGAAAAAGGGTGGAGAAATATATGAGCGGCAAGGTGAGATGTTCCGCTATATATGGAATACAATTTTTACTAAACCCACTAAGAATCGGATTCTGTGGAAATTTTGAAAATTAAGACAACATCTCCCCTATCCGCTTATCTCCCTTTTCATTGGTTTTCAACATATCATAAAAAATTTTTATATTTTTTCAACTCTACACATCCTTTTTTTTTCAAAATATTACCGTGAACCAAACGGGGTCGTTTTGCCATACTTGTGGAGTGAGGCAGTAACTGCGCCATTTTTTAATATACACGAAGGAAAAAATTGCTACAACACATTGAAAGCAGTTTATTGAAACAGGTTGACTAAATCCTATGATTGATTGTATCTCAAGAAAATATCTAGTGGTGATGGAAAGAGGTTCAGCTCAACATCAAAGTGATCCATCATAAGAAGGCAATGTTTTGTTGACCATATTATAAGGGCTGCTCATAGAGCCCTTTGCCAGAAGTCCCAACGAACTCCCTCCTCGAGTCCAAATTTGTCGACTCATTTTACGATAGGGCAATTGTTACACTTGCGCCTAATTGGTCGAGGCATTCAAGTATGGGAGATCTCCAATAATGATGTATTTAATATTGCAATGCCTCAACTAGTCGGGAGAGAGTCGCCATGACCCTGCCTTAAAAGGGTCAAATTTAGGCGAGTAATTATAGACTGACTGACGCAATTATACGTATGAAATCCATTAGTTAGTATGTGAGTTACTCATACGTAGTAGACTGAGTCAAACTGTGGCAATAAGATGCGTCATTTGTCAGTTTTTATCGGATTTTAAAATGCCTATTCAAGCGAAATAGAGATTCCACTTTGATATGTTAATCGTTATTGGATTTGCTTGGAATGAAGGTTTAATCGGTTTAAGCTTTTCATTGGGTGTTGATTGATGTTAAGACATTTTGTTAGCACATGTCAATTTTTGTTCATCAACTATCCATTTGTTTGTGGAAGAGATTTTTTATATAGTCCCCCCCTCCCCACCAGTTTTGTAGAACAACTTCACTTGAAATTGAAAAATTGTTTTCCTGTAAAATTTTTAACTAGGGTCCTTAACAGAGTTTATGCACCATATGATTCCTTGGTTCATACCTTAATATTCATATAAAGGCCATTTCCAACAGAGTTTTATTATCTATACAAATTTATATGAAAGAAATGTAAAATGTAAAATATCAGATGGGAAATCTCTATCCATACAACATGGTGTTGTCGAGTATCGAAACGAAATTTCTACATGACATTGAGAAAGTTAATAGAACATACACCCATTACGAATGCCATTTTGAACTATTCTATTAACGGGAAAAGTTGCCAAAGTCACTTCTTTTTCTTCCAAAAGTACTTGAAACATAAAAAGATACAAGACTTTTGGAAACAAGAGATGCCCTAGTTTGGCATTCTTCCCAAAGTTGCATTCAAATATATTGTAACTTGTTAAACTTTTTACCAACTTTTAGTGGAGATGATCTTTTCAACCCATAAGCCACATTTTCAACTGTTCGAATTTTTATTTGCACTTATAACCTACTAAATGAGTGAATTTTGCGATGAAATTTGATAGACACAATTCTCACCACGAGGATCATCTCAAGCAAGGTTGGCAATTTCTGGCACAACACGAAATTAGCACGAAGTCAACACAACATGTCGTTTTCATGTCATGTTCTTGCCATAATATTTTGGCTTGATAGCGGTTCGTATCATGTTTGTGTCATAATTTTGACATGAAATTGAACCAATTTGGCCCGATTGCAACATGAATAAGCAACTCGATTTAACCAATTTTCTATACCAACTGTCGTGTTGGTGAAGAAATTCAACGAATTACCCCTTCAAAATGAAAGGTCCTTAGATTTCTCAAGTTAAGGAAGACCTTCTAGAGCTGCACCATACATGCATACATACATTGCTGCAATTCTTTTATTTACTAAAAATACATAAAAAAATCCTTAATATCTAATATTTAAAAAAATAATAATAAATAATCCATTAAAACAAACGTCAATAGAGAACACTGAACCATAAAACAAACTTATTAGGGCACGTTCATGTTAATATCTACTTCATGAGCCCTTTGCTTAGAACCCTGCTAAGATAATGGATGAGAAATATCATAATTTACAAAACTTGCTTTCATTTGCTTATTGTCTTTGTAATGTAAAAGATATAATCAAATGGGAAGTCAAATGGAGAGGACCATTTCAATAGTCAAACATACAACTTATTAAAACTTAATTATCGAATTTATTGTTACTAAAAATTTTAAAAAATAAAATAAGAGAAACTAACTTTCAGTTTTCTATTGTTGTGAACTAAAGAACAAAACTTTCAAACTAAACTGTGTCATTGCCAAAAAGACACCTCTCAATTGGACGCGCAAAATTTCCCGTATTAAACCTGCAAAACAAGCAAATTACTCATAAGTGCATGATTATAAATGATATGACAAAAAGGGGAAGCTCCATAGATTGCATATTGATAAGTGAGGGTGTTCATGTTATTTGGTTTCATGGTATTTTGAGAACAAAAAAAAAACTTCAATTTTGTTGGAAATAATAGAGATTTTAGGGATTATTTAAAACCATATTCAGAAGAATGTAATTATAGGGACAAATCTGGAATTCAAAAAAATTATATTTATTTCAACAAAAAAGGGATACGAGATGCCTTGTCTATCCCATTAGAATCCCCTGAATTTTCCTCTTAGCATCCATTTATGAGGATAGAAAATTCACAGAACTCAAAGCACCCCATTATCCACCATTCCTCCCAATCCACATTGTAAGACATCTCAAAATCCATTTTGAAAATCCCACCCTCCTTCTGCATTCAAAACTCTTTGTGACTTTGATTGAGAATGTTTTCTCAAACACCTCCCTTGTTCTTAAAGATAAAAAAGGCCGTACCCGATGCATCCATATCTCGGCTTGCCTTGCCCCCATATATGGAGAGGCTGCTCCCATGTCTGGAACCCGAGCCGTAGCTTGGGCGAGGTTGTTCCCTTGTTCTTAAAGATAACACCAAAATTTTATACAAACTTAACAAACCAATTGGTCTAAAATCCTATATTTTCAAACAATGTGGCTTTTTTGGGTCCAAAAAGGTCTTGTTAACATGTATTTACCAATTCATCTCATAAAATTCCACTAAAAAGTTCATGATGTCCCCTTTCACCACCTCCCAAACAAGGCCAAAGTGTGCCCCATTTGACTCCCAAGATTTTTCCCTACAACATTCCAAAATCACTCTTCTAAATTCCTCCTCTTAAAATGGTATTTCCATCCACTTTACTCTCTCCTCACTAATAGGATGCACTGACTTCGACCCCAAAACTTGCATTCCCCTCCTTGGTGTACAATTTTTCAAAGAGATTTAACACCTCTTCAATCATTAATCTCTCCCCTTTTATTACCAACCCATCATTGATTTTCAATTTATTCATAATCCTACTTCCCCTTTTGCTACAAGCAATCCTACAAAGGAGTTCATATATATAAATTCTCAATTCTTTTGTTACCCTCACCCACTTTTGTTGCTATCAACCAGCTCCTAATTATAACAACTCTACAATTTTTATGAATGATTAGTTAAAAGGCCTCAAAGAGATTGTAGTTCATATAAATCCCAAAGTACCAACAAAAGATTTTTACTCATTTGTAAATCTAAACCATTGATGCAAGTTGAGACAGTAATACCAAACCAGGTGTAATTTCCAACAATGTTTCTCAGATACTTAAAGTTCACATTCCCCACGGATAGACATATTGACTGATTATTTTGGATCCAAACTATCACTCCCGGGTTTCTGTTAAACGATTCTTAGGATCAATATAATACAAAAGTTTAAATATACTGAATTTAATCCTTGATCTCTCTATATTTAGTTATACTCCTTGTATGCACGGTATGTTAATCAAGGAAAACAGGCTTTCTTGAAATTTGTCTTTGGTCTTGGATCCAAACTATTTTGTTAGTAACCTGAATTCAGATATATTATTTGCAAAAATGCAAGCTACAAAAAAAAAAAAAAAAAAATACCTGATGTAACGAAGGGAGTTCACAAATATCATATGTCAACAATTATATGTTGAGACAAGATTCTTTGTTAAAATAAATGGTTTCTAAAGAAATTGTTTCTGATTATAAGGAACTAACCTGCAAATTTTCATGAAGTGGTGTTATCAGAGATCTAGAGAACTTCATAAGTCTGAAAGCTGGACGGTCCAAGATAATTCATGTCTGCTCTGTATATGATCAAGTGAAGGTATTTTCTTGCACTTCTTCTCGATCATTTTACCAGTAATAGCACAAAAACGCCTTATGTAGCGTTAGCTGTAGTACTTCCATCTGAAGAAAAGCTGGTGGGCTTGGGAGTTTCACTCCCTCTGATTACTCTGCTATAGATCACTTTGAAAGACTGTGAACTATAGGGTCTGTTTAGCAAACTTATCGGCATTCTCAGAGTCTGCTTTCGGTTTCTTCTCCCCTTTATCAAAATGTTGAAGGTTTTCTCATTATCAATCTTGCAAGGTTGTTGCTGAACATGATTATCAACACTGCTTTCAGCAAATTTGTTGGGGCCATTATTGTAATTTTCTTGATTCCCATGCGAATTTGAATCAACATTTTCTTTCACACTTTCTAATTGAACCCCGGTTACTTCATTCGAATTTTCGATACCCTCGTTCACTTTTTTCTTAGCTTCATCCGTGTTGTTAATGTCCGTCATTAAATTTGGAGATGAAGCCACATTTTCAGTAGATAGCTCATTTGACTCAGTAATGGGATCAACCATCGACTCAACCACAGGTGCTGAGACGGAGAACACCGGGTGGCTCGGCCAAACTGGTCCGTGAATGTACTCTGGTGCATTAGGGTTCACATTGCATTGCCATGCGTAATGATTGGGATGAAACGGGCCGCTAGTTACAGGTTGTAACGGTTGGGGCTGAGAATAAGGAGGGTACACGAATCGCAACGAGTGTATCATGTTTGGGGTGTGTGGGGGTGATGGGTATGGGTGGTGATTTGGTAAGATCGTAGCGGGACCTGGATGAAGAGTCATGTTCATTGGCCAAGGGGCGATAGGTGGAACAACAGCGGGTCCCGGAGGGAGAGTAGCGTTCACACGTGCAGCAGCCTGTGAAGGGTTGAATGGAGCTGCAGAAGCAGACAATTTCTTGTTTGGAATTTCTCGAGTATCATTCGAACAAAATTCCGAAGTTTTGTCTTTCAAATCCTCTAATTGCAATGTCGTGTTCGAATTGTCATCAGTCTCGATGGTTTCATTTATTACTTGGATAACCTCGGAACATTTATCCCCAGTCACATCATCTGCATGTTCTTCTTTATTGTCAACGGGTTTGAATTCATCTTTCACAAGATCTGTGGGATCCACAACTAAATTCTCAAATTTCTCTTCCTTAGTATTTTCCGCCTCTGGTATCACAGGCTTGCCGTTTACTTTTGCTTCATTAGTTTCTTCTTCACTTTTAAGAACACCAAGTTCCTTGTTATCAGGAATATCAATTTGGGACACCCTGACAGGGAAAAACGAAATAGTTCCCGGTGGGGCCAGTGCTACTTCCTTGTAAGAAGGCGATTTTTCAAGGCTCACAAATGAACCAATCTGCGATAATGGTCCAACTTCTTTCGGTACAGAAACTGGGACCGTTTCTAATGAAGAACTAGATTCTTCACCTCCATTTTTAGAAATCTCAGTTGTAGTACCTTTGGCAGATGAAGAGACGGATTTAACTCTATATGTTAAAGATTTGACTATTCTCTTTCCAAATTTAGTACCAGGGGAGGGCTTTGCTGTATTGTAATCCACATAACTTCCTGGAGATATTATCCGTTTCTTTAACTGGTGATACCTACTATTTTGATAATTATTTTTCTGCCCAGCATTATCTGATTCAGAAATCACATCCTTTTTCTGATAATTATAAACCTTCCCTATAGCTGCCCGTCGCTGTTTTCGTCGCCGTCCATACAAGCCAGCTGATCTTGGTCTTTGAACCGGTTGCCATCCATCTTCTCCTTCAGCATGTGGTTCAGATAATATATCATTGTTAGGGCCAATAACAATGGGCTTTTCTGAAGAAGTTTGCTCAACCACTGGCTTAATGGGCTTTTCTTCGGGAGATATTTCCTTGAAAGCTTGTGTGGGCTCAACCGGTGGACTGTTAGGCTCGTGAATTACCTTCGTGTCGGGTTCAGGGATTTGTTTCTCTCCCTCTGAATCCTCTTTCGGAATATCTTTTGGAGATTCCGCAATTGCCAGGCCGGTGTTTTCAAAGGATTTTCCCTTCAACTGAAATACAAAAAAAGAAAAAACGCTCAGAATTCTGAAACAGAGATGAATACACCAAGTAAAAAAGAGTCAACAAAAGATGAATGTGTTGACAAAAAGCACTACAAACTTTACACATTTTTACAATTTAGTCACTCAGTTTTTTTTTGCCAGAAAAGGCCACTAGACTTATTAAACTTTTCATTTTGGTCCAAATGTGTCACTAAAAGTCCAATAATAAGTCTCACTAGAATCCCTACTAGGGTGAGGGAACCCCAATCCACCTCTTGAATCTTTATACTTCTAATGTATATATGTTGATATTTTGAGAGACCCGTGGGTCATAGGAGAAAACCTCTCTATGTAACAATGGAAGAGTATAGTTATACAAGGTTTGAAAGGATTGCGATCAGTTACTTGATGATCTAGGGGGATATAGAAAACTTGGTGGAAAATTTATGCTAAACTTTATATCACGCTGTTGATAGTTTGTGCAGAACCCGTGGCAAAAACAGTGAGAGGTGTATCAATGAACATTCTAGGAAAGAGCTGTTATATAAACCTTCTTACTCTCTTTTGATAATATTAGTCAGAGTTATTTGGGATTTGGGCAAGCGTACAATTGGGTGTAATTAACCTTGGTCCCCCACAATTTTTGTTTATAAATCTACGGCCTCCTAAAATGTCATGCATACTAAAAAAGTCATAAAAGATCATAAAAAATCGTCGAAATCTATGATGCTCTTTGGGGAAAACGTGTATAAAAGAAAACTGCGTGAATTGAGGCCGTTTAAGCCTACATGAATGGAGGTCAACCCCCAAATAACCTATTAGTTATTTTTATACATATTGATATTGGGAATGTTATCACATGGGCAGACGGTTTGTTACTGAACTTCCCTGAATTGAAAATTGTCATATAGAGGAGTGAAATAATGCGGACATAAGTTTGTTGAATGGTATGGAGTTTACAATGAATAGATCCTATGAGGATGTTTCGTGATAATCATGTTGCTATGTATAAAGGTATAAATTCTGTATTTCGTGAGAAGACAAAACATGTAGAAGTTGATTCTTGATTTCATTGATAAGCATGAAGCGTTCCTATCCCCACGGTAGTGTATACCACTATGGGCCACCTCCATAATTTGCCTGGTTGTGTTCATATAGAAGGGTTTAAATGTGTCTTCAGGGGTAGTCATGATCTCAAAGAGGCTTGGATACTCCAAGTTATAAATAAAAATGAGTAGAAAAATGGAAATTTGTACAGAAACAATAAGTATACCTTTGCGATATAGCTTTTCCTCTTTGCTCCCACAGCATCTCTCCCATTGGCATCATCACTTGGATTTATGTAGTCAAGCAAATCTGACACACTGGCAAGTAATATAAATTTTAGTTGCTACATTTAATATTCCAAATACTCATTTGATTGTTATGTGCTATTAAGATGGATAATGCTATACCTCAGGTGACCTTTGCTGGCTATGGAGGCGTCAGGCTTTCGAGTCCCATTTCGTGCAGCTTCTTGTTGTTCAAAAGCCTTTGACTCAAAGTACTCAAGCCAAGCAGCAGCATCCTGCAGCATTCGGTTACCATTAGATCTAAATGATTTATGGCTTCTCACACCATGATAGCATAAAATTAATTATTTTTTGGGGTCATTTGGCCTTTGTTCTCCATTTGTAATGTCGAAATTCACTTTGGGTGCCAAACTTTAACGTATTATCACTTAGGTAACCATTATCGCTTTTGTTGACTTTTGCGAACATCTTTTTTCACGTAACTGTCGCAAAAAGTGAAAATGGTACCTAAGTGATAATACGTTAAACTTTGGCTCCAAAAGTGATATGCAACATAACAAACGGGGTCAAAAGCCAAATGGCCCTTATTTTTAACTCGTACAAAAAATTTAGGAAAACTTCTGTTAGGTAAGACAATGTGGATGCAAAATCATTTATTCAAGTGATTCAATTGAAAATGGACATCCCTCTTGTTTGGCATAATTACATATGTCTCATATTTTTTAAATATTATGGCCACGACCCTTGTTATAAATATTAAACCCACTTCCCCTCTTGTTTCAGACTTTGTACACTCACTTCCTTTGTGGCAAGAAGAAACGAAACAATAGGAGAAGAGGGTGTAATATTGAAGAAGCAACACAAGTGTGTATAATAGTTTTGTATAATAGTTAAAACAAGAGGATATGCTCCCATAATTATGCCCAACAAGAGGGGAGTTTTGTGGAATTTAGCCTCAATAAAACTAACTTTCATTAAAAAAAAAAACACAAACTTGTGTTTCTGTATAGCTTTCAGCTATTATCATCATGTAGTTTCATTCTCTATTTTTTAAATTATTTTTGTGCAGCGGTGAAAGTAAAGGTGGGAAACTGATGATATTATGAAGTTTGTAATTTCTATGAAATTAACAAAAGAGGAAAGTACCTGTGTACGTAGGTCATCTGGGCCGAGCTTTGTTCGGAGTATCTTCAAGGTTGTTTGCTCGTGCTGAACGCTCAAAGGATAAGCTTCCATCAATGAGAGTGCAATTGCTATAGCATGGTAACTTGCAGCTGTCTGCAAGACATTATAAGCAAGAGATTGTTACCAAATTGCAGTTTAAGACTTTAAATCAGAAAGATGGTAAATATGTCCCACAATTTAAAAGAAAATACCAAATTTAGACATAATAGGGATAATAAAAAATAAGTTTTTATTGCATTTTTCTTTTTCCTCACGAGGCAAAAGACTGATGTAGATTGAAACTGATACAATTTTTTTTCTTTTCTTTTTCCAGTTGGAGGGGGGATATCGCACAGTGAGAGATCAAACTAAAAAAATCCTGATATATTATGCTCTACATGTTTAATTCTACCAATTTTCCTAACAGAAAAATAATATATATATATATATATATATATATATATATGTGTGTGTGTGTGTGTGTGTGTGTGTGGGCCCGCGCGCGCGCGCGTGCGTGCGTGTGTACAAGTAGCCTGCATTATAATGATAATATCTCGTAAATTACGCTCAAAAGGTTGAAAATTGAACCCCTATCTCATTGTTAAACTAGTATGTCACGCTTGAACAGAGTAATTAGCCTACAGTAGTCTCATACCATGCATGTTGACTGCTATCACTGAGTTATATTAAAGAAAGTTAACTACAATAGAAATGAACCTGAATATGTTCTGGTCCAAGCAACCTCTGGTTACATTTCAGAGCTTTATGGAGATATCTTAGGGCGATGTGGACATTTCCGAGGCCTTCCTCCATCATAGCAACATTAATGTACGTTGCAGCAGTGTTTGGATGAGATGGGCCACATGTAAGATGTAAGAGATACAATGCACGCTTCACGTATCTAAACAACGACACAGTAAATTTTTAGAGAAGGATCAAGTTAAAAGAGAACAATAAAACATGGAAAGACTAATCATTATCCCGTGTAACAAGAAAGCTGGTGGGTATATGTGGATGATTATTATTGTGGACATTTCAGGAGTCTTGACAAAATTGACATAAAGCATTAGCAAAAATAAAAATTAGACACAACATTATTCATAAAAAATAATAAAACAAAACAAAAACCACCCTTATGGTTGACAATATTCTCATAAATATGTCCACATAGATACCCAGAAAAAACTTGCAGGACTGTACAACAGACAAGGCAACTTCATCTCATTGCCTATATAATGTCACACTTTTACAAATATAGAATATAAACGTGAACCCTTTTACGAATAAAGAATGTAAATATGAAATATAATGGCGTCACTACAAGAAACAAAACGTACTTGAGAGCCAATTCTGTGTGTTGAAGTCTGTAATAGAACACTGCAAGATCCCCATAACTCTTCATGGTATCTGGATGGTCTAGCCCTAACTCTCTCTCATTGATATCCAAGGCTTTTTGCTGATAAATTGTGGCCTATAATTGGATTTACTCGAGTTAAATATTCTTAAAAAGGCACAACACTTCATAAACATTAAAAATAAATGAAATTTGGACAAGTAGGCAGGTACATTTTTTGCAAATGGTTCAATAAATATCGTAAAGTGAAAAGTGATATCGTTTCCCCAAACATGGCCAACAAAACTGATAATGAAATGGCTCTAGACCTGATTGAAGTCTCCGGTGTGATATAGAACCACAGCAAGAAGGCTGTAAGCTCCTGCTGTCATTCGATGGTAGGGACCACAAACTGCAACCAGTTTTGCGAGAGCCTGAAACGCCAGAGAAGTACAAAAAAATAACTTAATATTAACCAATATGGTAGTGCATAGGCACCAGTTTGTTGAAATCCCAACTTACATTTTCCTTTTTATCTATTGTTAGTGGCGCTAAGGAAACAGAAGAAAAGTAAAACAGAAAACCAGTACTTAGGGGTTGGCATTTCATGCGTGTCGTGTTCGTGTTCAGGTCATGCCATTTCGAATTGTCAGCCTGAAAGCCGATCTGTTTAGCTAATCATGTCAAATAACCTTACACCAAGACCTATTGACTAACCGTGTCGTGTCAAACCGCAGCGCTCATAAGCCCTCCATATTCGGTGTATTCTCCGTACAATATCATCTAAACAGGTTTCTTCGTGTCAATTCGGGCTATTCGTGTTTGACACTAACCCGTTTATTATTTGTGTTGGTGGGTTGTGTCAACTTCAGGTTTTTGGAAATAAATGATCATTCCTTGACCACTAACTTCGTGTCGTGTTCGAGTTGTGTTATCATGTTGTGTCAAAAATTGTCATGCCAACCCCTAAGGGAGGCAAAGCGCAGAAACATTGATCCGGTTTCTAGACAAAAAATACCCCAATTGTAAAGGAGCAAGGGTACCTATTTACTAATTTACGCTCATAAAGGGATAATTATTAATTACCTTAGTCCCATAGCTGACTGCATCTTCAAGCTTTCCCTTATCTAGGGCTGTTTTTGATGATTCCAAAAGTTGTCGTCCATCTGCAGATGAGCATGCTGCTTGCTGCAAGAGACCACAAAATCCAAAAGTTCAACAAAAAATGACCAATACAATTATATTTAAAACAAGCAGAATAGACCGAGTCATTATTCTACTAAATAACACGAAGTGTTTTATCACCTTATGCACGGGTACTAGGCTGACAATGTCTACTTTCTGGAAAGGGTTTGGAGAATCCATATCAAAGTCTCTTGGGACCAGCTCAATGCCCACCTGGAGTACAAAACATAGACTTGTCAGTGCCCATGTTCCACTAACGACCAATCCTTTGCGAAGTATAATCTTTATCCAAAACTAGTTTTTTTCAAGAAATTTGAAATGTCGCTACTGCTCTGATTATTACCTAATCAAGTAGGCCACCAGTTTAATTTGCACCATATACAATATCCTCCTGATTTATAAATTCAATTTATAGCATTTACATATACGCACATGCCATGGAATCACAGATACTATCATGAATCATGACATGACATGACATGTTTGTATTGGGAAAGTAATTATGCATATTTTCATTCTCTGATTCAAAGTTTTGCACATTAACATTTTGGGGTCCAATTTCACTTTTTGTGACACTTCTGAGAGAAAAAAAAGTGTAGCAAAAAAGACAGAAAAACGCCACAAAAAGTGAAAATGGACCCCGGTGTGCAAATATGAAAAACTTTGGACCCTAGACTAAAAATACACATTACTACTGTACCCCAAAGCGCAAATAACACTATTACTAATAAGAGTGATTACAAAAATCATTTGGGTAGTATAACCAAAAAAGAAAATGAAAATTCATAGAACTGATATTGTATAATTCATGCCATTCCCATGTTTTAGAACTCATAGTAGTGGAAAATACCTTATGGCACAACCCACGAAGAATTGCGAGTTTCCTTAAGTCTTTGTAGTTTGAGCTGGTAAGTTCCCATTCATATCGTTTCTTTATAAACACCTCAAGCCATCTCCACACAAGGGAATCAACACTTTGAGACTGATTTGATTGGTCATTTGCAGGAACCCCAAGCATCAGATTCAAAGCAGCAGCAATTGCACTGGACATTTCGTTGGTATTAACTACGGCAGCAATCACTGCCTGCAGAATGTGCTTAAAAGCTCGTACTATCATCTCATGAATACACAGGGACTGCACGTGCGATAACTTTTCTGAAAGCTTAACCTGCATTATTCAATGTGAATTACATTCAAATAGAGTAACATTTTTTTCGTTCTTCTCAATTATATTTAAGGTTCATGAGATTACACCAGAACCATGGTAAAGATAATTCACACTGTAGATTGAATGTTACAGTGAATAGATGTCACTGAAGCAATGTGAATAAAATGTGAAGGAAAAAAATACAAAATCATATGCATGAATAGACACAATAGACACGGACTTATCAGTTGATGGGTTGACCCCTAATGGGTTTTGGTTCATAATGAGTTGACTCGTAAGACACGATAACACAAATGGGTGACACGAACCTGATATATAGCGACTACACGATTTAAACACACACGAACTGTGCATGACTAGTAATGATTCGGGTATGGGTAGAACCCGATATGACATGACATGGACACGACCCATTGCCTAAAGTAAAGACATGCACATAACAAGCTAATAAAAGTTAAACGGCCAGTAATTCCTTCTTAAAATTTAAGATGGAGTTTAATTTGTGTAAAAGAGATATAAGAATCTTCTAGCCCTACAATTAAAAACTTTAATTTCTTTCACTTAACATTGAGAATAAAAAAAGCTAATGTAATAAAGGTAACTAGTGAGTGATGTTAACCTCTATGGTCAAAGATATTGGGAAAGAACTGTAGGAGTTTATATTCTCAAGCATATATATAGCATATAAGTTTATTGCAAGAACACAACAGGGTTGCGGGTCCAAGTATGAATACAAGGTGTTCACGCTGATGTTATAAAACAAAATGGAATATGATATGAACAGTGGAAGACGTAATATACAAACTTACTCACACTCGCACACACATAAGAAATCAAAGGTGTTTCTATTTATTTTATATTCTTATTTATAATTAAAATTAAGGTAATTACCACTTGTCCCAGGGAACGTATTCGAAGACCACGGGTATGCATAAAATCGGTTAGGGTCCGGCCATCGACTGGTGAGAGTTCCAAGGAACCAAAATCTGCAACCTGTATGGCATGACGAAATACTCAACTCGATCAAAAACTAATAAATATGAGCAGATTGATCAGAAAACGAATCAAATAATATTCTGCGGTTACCAGTTTCGGAAGAGCAACTTCATCGTAATATTTCTGGGACAAGTCAATTAGCTCTTGCAAAGACTATCAACAACAAAAGGAGGGAGGTTAGCACAAGTTATAAAGCGGAAACAATGAAATTCCAAACTTCCACCCATGGATTAAATGTCCGTTTCGAGGGTATATTTCGGTAGTCTAAAAAACAGTAACGTTTCGGAAACGAATTAAACACTATTAATTTCCAACAGATGATAAGTAATAATTATTATTTTTTTATACAAAATCTACTATTTTATAAATTTGGCGAACAAAATTGTCTATATCTCCACATAAATGGTCAAAAACTTTGTTACTCGCTAAAATAACGAATAGTAGTGAGTTTTGTGAAACTTTTCTGTTTCGAAATTACAAGCTGGTTTCGCTTGTGGTGACTGATATATAGAGAAGTTCCAAATGTTATGTTGTAAACGTGTCGAAACTTTAATTCATGCTTCCAACGATATTTACGAATAGTACCTTGCGATGAAGTCCAGTTTCTGACTCTTTTAGCCGTGTAAAAGCAGCATCAGATAAAGAGCTCTTTAGAGCAAGCTCATTTTCGTCGGCATTTGCCTCGGGCTCCTTTTTTGCTTCCTCATCGACACCATCTCCAACTGGTTTCAGATTCTCAGGCATAAGTTCCATATTATTCCCACCCGAATTCTTTTTTCGGTTTTTTAGGGATCGAAGAGGTGTCCCAAGTCCCTCAACTTTCATCTCATTTTTAGCCTTGTCATTCGACTGTTTCTTGTCTTTATCCGTTTTATTCTGATCTTGCAAATGTTGCATCCAGCAGGCTCCAAGTTCCCATCTTGTAAAATTTTCCCCTTTTAATTCCTCTTCCTCAAGCTTAGTAAGACTCTCCATTAACAGTCTCTTGACAAAAGCTTCGGAAGAACTGAGCTCTTCACGTTCCAAAATTTGTGAATGCGGTGTCATTTTATTGTGTTGTTCTGAAGCTGTTTTTTTATGAAGAGGCAATCTCAAACTGCAGAACACAAAGTTACAGTAAGAGTTTTTAATAAATAAGGCACCGAACATTAAACGAGCAACCAATAAAAGGGCATGTACTAAGTCCCACAAAATCTGTGGTAGAATTTTACAAGTAAGTAGATGCACAATGGCACATTAAAGAATAAATAGTCAATTATAAGAAATAAACGGAACTAATGCGGGCTTAGGTCAATACATGATAATAAATAAAAAAGAACTCAACTTAAAGATTTGAAGTACGGACACTCTCAGAATGCTCCTGGGCACATGTCCAAAACTTCTTTTACTTGTGCATAATGTGAATATATATACATATACTTTTATATATTACATATATCTAATTTGGACATGTGCCCGATACTTTTGGATTACAAACAAGAAATATGTCTCTTTTTGTATGCAGAAAAAAAATGGTGGAAGAAACCAAATAAAATTTTATCAATAATCGAAGAATTTATTAACAGAAAGGGCCAGGGAAGATCAGTGTGATCATCTTAGTTAAACTTACATTTATGTAATATACATTAATTAAATATCTATATATACACATATACATATTCTTAATTTTTTTTTACCAGAACAACAGTATTTATTGTTTTCTACAAATTATATGTTTCTTAATACAACCTTATAACATTAGATTTACTGGTTATAAATAACTAGTTATTGTTTATACTTTTTTATTCTATATATGAAAATATATTTTCCATTGAGTTGTCCTACACATCCCCATCCCCCACGCTTTTAGAATTTGTATCCATGCCCAAACCTCATAGTCTCGAAGAATCCCATATCCAAGAACTCTCATGCTGGAGAGAAACATATATAATAATCCCCTATGAATATTTTCCACACTGAAAATGATCTAATATATTAGAACGCTAAGGATGTATCGGAAGTGATTCAAAGATTTTCAGTTTCATTGTTAGAGAAAATTCTAGTAAAGATTGAGGGGAAATGCTTAAGATCAACCAGATCATCAAAATATTCTTTAGGAAGTGTTCATCTTTTAAAATTTAATTTAAATAACTCAGAAACCTAAAATTTATAAAATTACCTAATTTCAAACATCCGGAAAACCTCATCCATGAACAAATGTCATCATACTGTAAACACTAAGCATACCCATCTACATTAACTCAAGAGTCTCACCAGAAAATCAGTCTACTTGATTAATACGTAGCAACTAAATGTTCCTTGGCATTACTAGTAGATCTGTAATGTCACGACAAAATTGCTACATCCACTTATAGAGCCATGAAAAAATACAAATGATATGTAAAGATTTCACACATATATTCCAGTACTTAGTCAACAAATTGTAGTGGTCAGTAGAGAAAACCTGTTAATATTGAGAGCATTGGCGCCACCGTCAGGCTGATCAAGAAGTTCGAGGCTTTTCGATTGTACACCCACCTTGTTATTCTCTCCCCCCTCAACTTTCACAACAGCAATGAAACCACAATACCTTACGTTGATCACACCTAGAGTGGCAATGTCCTGCATACAAAATGTACAATTCTCTTCAGCCATGTAAGCACGAACCATATAAGTTTTTTTCTGACTGTTAAATTAGAAACAAATTTCAAGGAAAACATTTTTGGTGTGTTTGATTGCCTAAATTTTCCTTTGAATTCTCTTTCCAAGTCTGCCTAAAGTATAACCTGATAATAAACATGTTGGACGTTTTCCATGGAAAATTGTTGTCTGTGATGGAAAAATTTTCCACCCATTCCAACAACAAACTTACCCTAAACAAGAAAATCCGTATTTCAAATCGATATCACATTTTCAGACGTTCTTACATGGGCGGCAGTATTTTCATCAGCAGTGATCCCTTTCAGCAAGTTTCTTTCTACTAAGTTCTTTTGATCCACTCCAGTTGCTTGAGACCCATCAATCTTAGTATCCACTTTGCAGCTAGCATCCAAAACATCTTTCGTAACAGTTATGCTTAAATCCCCTACTTTCTCTGTATAAGTAAATTTATCATTGACAACTGAAGAGGCTAAATCCGGGTTTCCCATTGCATGTTGCGTGGCAGTAATAGCTCGAAAAATTGCAACGTCTACAAATAGGCTGTGAAGAAGGAAAGCTTTTCTGTCACGAATTTGTCTCTCCTCAGCTGTCTTACAAGGCATAGATGCTACAGACAAAAAATCATTAGCCCAAGGTAGCAAATCGCTTTTTCCATCTCTTCCTAGACCACCCCCATTTCCACCCCATGCTTCGTCCTCTGTAGGTAGAGGAGGGAAACTAGACGGTAACTGTGCAGCAACGGGAGGAATGAGCCATGTATTTGCTCTGAAACCATAGGGGAGATTCCCAAACTGTAGTGTGAAGAAAAATAATTGGTTACTACCTTAAGAATGAATTTTTAGGTTGAAGAAACAATACATACTTATGCCCCATTTGATATGCAAAATAGAGTTGGCTAGAATATTGTTTTTCCTATACCATGGTTGGCATTATTTAGGATATGATATAAGATCGAATAATTCATGCTTGTTCTTTTATGTTTATCCATTGTTTTGTAGGATAAAACCATCCACCTAGGGGGTAAGATCGTGTTATAGTATGGCTTGGGATAACGTTTAGGGTTATTTCGAGTTTTACCCCCAATTTTACAAGAAGTTTTGTGATAAAACCCCATTACTAAATTAATTTGCAATAGACCCCCGTTCCTTCATCTTCCGTTTTGAGTTAATATGGACAAACTTATTTAAAAAATGTTATTTTGAGTTTGCCCTCCCTTTTTATGAGTGGTTTTGAATACACCCCCATTTGTAAATAAAAAATGCAATAACCCTTTAACTTCTCGCCCAATCTGTTAGTCAAACCTAACAGATCAGAAAGAAAGTTAAATGGGAGTTATTGTAATTTTTTTTAAACAATGGTGTATTGCAAAACGGGTCATAGAAATAGGGGGAAATTCAAATAACTTGCTAATAAGGTTGGCTGTTAACTCCAAACGGACAGATAAAGGAACGGGCGACTATTGTAAATTAGGTTATTGATGGGGGTCATCACAAAACTGGTCTAAACTCATAATAACCTCATATTTTATCCTATGGGGCTTAATTCTTTTGTTAAAAACTCCGGGTTCAAGAAAGTTCAGAGACTAGTCACTCTAGAAATAATCTAGTACCTTGTTACGTTCTGAGAATGCTTTTATGAGATCATCATAAGCCTGAAAAGATGAGATGATGTATGTTAAAAAGTTCGACAATATTTTAACTAACAAGAAAGCTTGACACAAGAAGATAGATATTTCCAAAACTACAAAAAAAGAAAGTGTAAACAAACTCGCTGAATACTTTGCTTATAATAGATACAATTTGTGCATACAACATTTGCACCCCCACCTAATTATTTGTCAATATATCCTGTTCTAAAGACTTGACTCTAAGAACATAATATGTCAACATACTTTACTCCGTCCATCCCAAATTAAGGAGTCTTGTTTTCCTTTTTGATCTGTTGCGAATAAACTGTCATGTTTCTAAAAATAGTATATAAAACTATGTGAGATTCCGAAGTTACCCATTCCAGCGATACCCATGGCATTCCAAAGGTATTCATAACTTTAGAAGGATGTATCTGGAAGGTAAAATCTTTCCTTTAAATATTGGGACTGTCAAAACGGGACTCTTAATTTGGGACGGAGGATACTTTAGATATTTGAGTTCAAGTTAAGATAAAAAATTTAGCTGACAGTCAACAATGACTTAGTTGAACACAAAAGAAACTGATAGTCTTTCAGCCCGATATAGGCGTATTTGACTCCCAAAAAATGAATAATCACCATAAAGAGAAGAATACGAGCAAAACTAATATATAAATGACTCAAAACTAACATTGTGAAAGGCTCTACTAAATTGTCGTAACAAATCAATGAGGTTGTGACATAGAATCCGCTGCTTTCCAACACTAAAAAATCCTTTTCGGCAAACTTCAATGCGGACCAGCTTTCCATTGCAAAGCTTCACCTGCGCGTCAAGATATCAGCTTGTCATTAGTATAAAAATGGCGCTGAAAATATGCATAAACTGAAAAATCATAATAGTACATAGAACTAAAGGTATTGAGGAAATTCTTACTTCGATGGAGAAAAGATGATCATCACCCAAAATTTCTTCTTCCTGTTGTCTTGCTGCCCTCCTTATAACTGAAACACAAATGGTATATCCAGTAAATACAAGACAAGTAAACTTTTTTTCAGCTTTGTTTTTATTTGTGTTTTCAGAATGCATAATAGACCTTTGGGCTAGCTCAACAAAAGATTGAGCACGATAGAGGACGCACGGATTGCATATGCGTATGTAGCTAAACTACAACTTTAGTAACAGAACTTTTGTGTAATTTTTCTAGTATTCTACATGAAGACCAGATTATACTTCAAGCACTATGAAGAAACTAAGTGCAGGTTATGCCAACAATTATTAAAGGCTGGCCTCCACTCAAAAAAAGTAACAAGCAAGAAGAAAATAGATATAGAAGATGAAAGATGAAAGATGAAAGAAGAAAGAAGAACACTCGCACCCCCTTTTTTATAACTAATACATGATATTTTCTAAGAAACTATTAAGCTCATTGGATTTGTTGCCACATAAATGAATTTCTGATGTGCATAAGAGTCTTCTCGTCATTTTAGTCATTTTAATCATTTTTAGTATTTCTTTTATTTTTAGTATTCATTATATTTTTCCTTTTGTTTAGTATTTAGAAGAAGGAAGGTTAAATGGCACCTTAAGGGCATAATTGTAATTAGCTACTTAGCTTAGAGGCCAAGCAACCTCCTTCCTATAAATACCATTTTGTAGCCTCATTTGGGACATTCTTCCATTTGATGCTATAAAGAGTTGAGAGAGTTTAGAGAGAGAATCATCTTTTCTTGTTCCCATATGAAGTCATTTACGCCAGTTGGTATCAGAGCTTAGTCGCTCCACCGGTTGTTGTTGTTGTAAAACAAACACTCGTGGACAAAGCCAAGATGGGTTCAAGAAAGGATGATCACCTCCGACGAAAACCCTTTCAACCAAATCTTGGAGGCCATCAACAGATTGACGGCCCGAGTAGATGCGATCGACGCCCGAGGTTCTCCACCGGCAACAACCATGGACCGCCCCCACACCGCCCCGGTAACATCTCAAAACCCTAACCCTAATTCTCCAAGATCAACCCATTCTACACCTCTACCAAAAAAAAAACCTTAAGTTCTCAAACCCTAACCCACTTTCATCCAAGAAAGCACCGCCAACGAGGAGGATGCCCCACCATCACAACCCGTCGGCCGGAACACAAAAAAAAAATAAAAATAACCCATATCGACCCAAAACAGTCCCTTCCACCACCGACATTCCCCATCAAAGCCTCTAGCATTCAAAACCCTCCCGCCACTGCTCCAGAGCGGTCGAAACCCACAGGAAACCCACCCAACCTCCTGTTCTACATTCCAGAACTGGACAACCTGATCCTGACCTGACACAACACCCACACCAATCTCGCACCAAGATCCTCCACCAAAACCAACCAAATCCACCTCGAACTCAACCACAGACCACCGGAACTCAACCCCAAGCCACCGGATACTTCCTTCGAAGTCGCACAACCCTAGATCAAGTCCAGGAGGACCGTCTTCCGCCGTCAGCAACGCCTGGACCCTCCGTTGGCTTGGGTCAGGGGTTCTGACACTCAAACAGCCCTACCGAGGGTCGTTTGACATCTCCAGGCAATTTTCCGATAAATCTGTCTCCCTTATGTGTTCAAATGGCACCACCCTTGATCCAAACGTACTCTCCAACTATTGTCGAGATGATCAGTGATATTCAGCGCGTCAAGGGTTCAAATCCAATTCCTCCTCACACAAAGCCTCTGGCATTTAAAACCCTCCTGCCGCTACTCCAGAGCCGCCGAAACCCACCGGGAAACCCACCCAACCTCCTGTTCTACATTCCGGAACCGAACAGCCTGATCCAAACCCGACACAACACCCACACCAATCTCGCACCAAGATCCACCACCAAAACCAACTAAATCCACCCCGAACACAACCACAGATCACCGGAACTCAACCCCATGCCACCGGATACTTCCTCCGAAGTCGCACAACCCTAGATCAAGTCCAAACGGACTGTCTTTCACCGTCAGCAGTGCCTGGACCCTCCGATGGCTTAGGTCAGGGGTTCCGACACTCAAACAGCCCTACCGAGGGTCATTTGACATCTCCGGTTCCTCCCGACAATTTTTCGGTAAATCTGTCCCCCTTATGTGTTCAAATGGCACCACCCTTGATCGAAACGTACTCTCCAACTATTGCCGAGATGATTCGTGTTTCGGCGCGTAAAGGGTTCAAATCCAATTCCTCCTCTCGCAAAGGTACCAATTCCATTGTCAAATGAAGCCTATATGTCACTTAATCCAAATCTTGAACACCAATCCCTAGAATTTCAACCCTCCCACATTCCCCCTAATTTCATCCTTCAAAATTCACAAACACCTCTCACATACCCCCTCCACCACCAAAACCTTCATCACACCACCATAGTCCCTCACCACACCTTCCTCCCCCCCGTATTCTAGTTTTCCCCCATTCTACACCACCACATCCACCCAATTACTCCACTCCACCCAATTACCCCTCGCCTACTATCCCCATTTACCCTCGCCATCATCTACAAAAACACCTCGAATCTCCCCACCTTCCCTCCATGCCCCCCGCCCCATTCATTCCAACACATCCCCACCTACCCCATTCTACCTTCCCCACGCTTCCGCCCCCACCTATTCTCCACACCTCTCTACCACCCGGGCACCCTCTCCATGTACCACATCATCAACCCCCATGGGATACCCACCTGTTGATTCTCATGTTACCCTACCTCCACATGATGGTCCCCCTTCACCCCGACCCCACTTTTCTCCAGAGTTTGAGCCACTCCCTCCTATAGAGTGGTGCACCGATGTTTCCCCTTTAGACTCCCTGGGCCCGAAGGTTACTCCATATATCCCTCTCTCCGAGCACCATTGTTTTTTATGTTATCAGAAGGGGCATCAGATGAACCACTGCCCCTACCGCCAGCCGTTGGTCCCAGCTCCGCCTCCTTCCCCACCACGAGAGACTCTTCCACCTCATGCCACTCCTCCCGCCGCCCCATTTCCCCCACCAGCTCCTGACCCTCCTCATCCATTGCCTCGGAGATGCCCCCAACGCGCCTAACTTCCTGAGCCTCGGCCAGGTGATGATGATCTAGATGAGAATGCCCTGGCACTTCAGGGTGGTGATGCCACTACTCAGTTGGCACCTCAGTTATGTAGGGTGACATTAGGGTGGATGTCCCGATGTGCGATGGTCACTTACAGCTCGATGCCGTTGTGGATTGGCTTGCCGCCATGGAGCGGATTTTTTATTATAAATAGCTGAAGGGTCGTAGGTGTGTTCTGCTAGCAGGGTCCAAGTTTCAAGGCTATGCCAGTTGGTGGAATGATTTGAAACAGCGACGTGTCCTTGAGGGCCTACCTCCTATTCAGGTCTAGGCCGAGCTCCAAGCACAGCTGATGGCCACAATTATTTCCGCTACCTACGAGCGCGACCTCTTCCTCCGAGTACAGTCTCTCCGACATGATAATTCAGTTTTAGACTACACGGAGTGCTTCCAGCTTTATGTACTCGTGCTCATCTCGGCGAGAGTGAGGAGCAGTGAATTAGTCGTTATATCCACGGGCTGCAAAGTAGAGTCCTTCCATCAGACTACCCCTCCACCACGTGGCCGCTCCATGACAGCTCCTCTAGTCCCAGTGACTTCTACTCCTCCTGTTACTCCATCTACTGTCATTACTCCTATTCCCACGGTTGCTCCTCCTGCACCCACTCACCTTCAAATCCTACAACTGTGGGGTGATTGGTCATCGAGCCTCGAATTGTTCCCTTCTCCGTCGTCACGCTCTCTTAGCTTCAGGCGATCCTGAGTTTCTCGAGGAGGTCCTACCCCAGCCATATCTCATTACTATCCTCGATGGTGACATTGAAGGCCTTCCCCTCTGAGTTCGAGGACGAACTCTTTCAAGGAGGGGAGAGTGAGGTGAATAAGGGCCTTCTTGTCATTTAAGTCATTTTTAGTATTTCTTTTATTTTTAGTATTCATTTTATTTTTCCTTTTGTTTAGTATTTAGAAGAAGGAAGGTTAAATGGTACTTAAGGACATAATTGTAATTGGATACTTAGCTTAGAGGCCGAGCAACCTCCTTCCTATAAATACCATTTTGTAGCCTCAATTGAAGCATTTTTCCATTTGATGATATAAAGATTTGAGAGAGTGTAGAGAGAGAATTATCTTTTCTTGCTCATTTGACATCATGTACGTCGATTTCAGTAGGAGACTCGTCAACTAATTGGATCTATGAAATCAACTAATCGCTAACAAACTAGGTGAATATATCACAATTGGAATATTATATGCTTAATCCATGTTACATGCATATGTATATGCTTGTGTGTCTATATCGATATATATATACTTATCATAAATTGATTACTATAGTTAGTCATTACATCTATTTGATTTAAATAAATTGTTTCTGTATTGCAATGCATGCATATATGTGTAATGCTCTCCAATACCCCATTTTACGTACTTAAATAACACAACTCTCCTTTCAGGAGTAAATGAATGAATTTTTGATGAATGTTGGTAGAGATATGGGCATCTATCGCCACATTTTTTCAAAATAAAAAATAAAAAGTATTTAACCATTTAGTAAATTGGATATGTATATACATATCCAATTTGCATTTCACCAACTAAATAGTTGGATTTTTCTAAATTTTGTAAGAAATTCACTTATTTACCCGAAAAAGTGAAGTAATGTTCCTTGGAAGTATATTTAATGGTGTTTATGGTGCCAAATGGATGGGGTCTTTTTTCAAATTTGAGGAGGCAATGTTGAAAAGAAATATGAAGAAGCTAACGACTATATTTGCAATCACATTAAAAGTCAACATGGACCCCAAAAACATGTATTTGCAATCTCATTAAGAGATAATATTAACTGTAAAAACATATTTATATGCATTACTTCATATTCAAATTTCAGATTTAAGGTGCATTTTCTGTAGTTTAAGGAGTTTACTGTAATGTTGGGTAAACTTACAATCTTGAACTCTAGAATCTAAAATATTCTGTATGTGTTATGTTTTATATCTTAATGGATATCTTTGGCAAAATTAAAATCAAGAAATTTAGCTTTCCCTACCGATAAAACCGTTAGCTTCTTAATCTTTTTTGAAAAACAAACCCATTTAGTAAAACGAAGCAAGCTCCTCGAATAAATAAAAGCTCATTTCAGACAGGTTGCAATGAGCAAAAATCTCACATTGGCCTAAGCAACATACTTTTAAGCTTGCTATCTTATTGAGTCCGACTCAAATTCGGCTCATTTACTAATAATCATACTAAAATAGTATAAAAGAACCAGAATACTCAAGCTCAACTCATATTCGTTCGCTTAGAAGCTCGTTCAACCTGGGCAAACGTGCCAATATTGAAAATACTTGTTGAACATAATTTTTTAAGCTCATTAAACTTTCCAAACTAAGTGTGAGCAACCTTGAGCCGGCTCGACTCTGTTACATCCCTACTCAAAAACAAACACCACTTGTATAATTTGGATAATTTTAGGGAGACAGTTTGGGGACACAGGGCATGTGTCACCGAGTGTTATTGGTGGTCACCTTAAGTGGGACACCAACTACTTAATTGTTCACTAATAACACATCGACATGTGTCTTGTGTTCTCAAATGTGTCCTATCATATATATATATATATATAGGGAAAGGATCAAGTGAGGTCCCAGTTTGAGGACCCTGAATGAGGACCATTTTTTTAAAATAGTAAACAAAATATTTTTGGACTGATTTTTTTTATGATTTTTAAACATTTCAATAGGACCATAAAAAAATAATCAGCTCAAAATGAATTTTTTTGCTATTTTAAAAATATCGGTCAAACTTTGTCAGTTTTTAAGTTGTTTTTAACTGACAAAATTTGACCGACTTTTTTAAAATAGTAAAAAAATTCATTTTGAGTTGATTTTTTTTATATGACCCTACTGAAATGTTTAAAAACTATATAAAAAAAATTAGCTCAAAAATATTTTTTTTACTATTTTATCAAAATTGGTCCGCGCCAGAGATATGCAAACAGAGGTCCTCATAAGATCCTCTCTCTCTCTCTCTCTCTCTCTCTCTCTCTCTCTATATATATATATATATATATATATATATATATACACACACACACACATACATATACAGGTGTTTTCTTAAACGAAACGAAAAGAAGGACAACATTTATCATGGTCACTGCTCTGTTTTTTCTTAAAAAAAAGGGGCATATACCGAATAGTCCCTCGAATACTTTTTAATACACATTTAGTCAAAGCCTTTTTAGTTTGTTCCAAAAAGTTCTTCACCATATAAAAACACTTTAAACAAGGATACACGCAAACTCATTTACCCACCTCCCTCCACCTCCCACCCCACCCCACCCCCCATTGTCATAGCTCCGACAGCCCTCACCGGATCTCTGGCGACCACCACCGGAGCCCTGGCAAGGGTTGTCGGAGCTCCGATACTGGGGGATGAGGGGGGGTGAGAGGGAAGGTGGGCAGGGGGTGTCGCTAGCGCGGACTTTTAAAAATAAGAGATTATTGAGTAAATGGGTTTTTGAGAGATTAAATGGGTTAAGCAAAAAATAGGTGTCTTTTTTACTAAATATGTATTTATGTTGGAAACTATTTGATAATTGTTCAAAAAAAAAAAGGAAACAACATTTGTCACATCTTTTGTCCCTTTTTTGCAGCATGTCTTGGAGAATTTATGTGAAAATATCACTGTTCTAAAAAATCCGCCTAGGCACGCCTAAGCTTAAAGCTTAGGAGAAACGTCTCAGCTTACGCTTTTCACGCCTTATTCTTGGTAAAACCCTTACGGCGCACTTTTTTCTAAAAATAACAACGCTTTAGTGAAACGATGTCGCATTTTAAAGAATTTGTTTACAAACCGGACCATTATCTTATTCAAAATAATCATATAGTATTTTAATTTGCATATATTCAGACATATTTTTATGGTATGTGCAATTTTTGTATTTTAATAGCCTTGTTATGGTTAAAAAATATTAAATATATTAAGAAGGCCTAAACGCTTTTTCACGCATTTTTAGGCGGGCCTCTAAGGCTTAAGGCTTGGCCTTCACGCCTCAATCACACCCCGCATTTTTTAAAACCTTGGAAAATATATATATATATATATATATATATATATATATATAGAGAGAGAGAGAGAGAGAGAGAGAGAGAGAGAGAACAGACTCCTATACATACTAAACGGTACATAACAATGGTACATACAGCTGGCGCGGACCCATTTTATAAATGATTTTTAATTGAGTTTTTTTATGTGGTATTTAAACATTTCGTAGGAGCCATATAAAAAAAATCAGGACAAAAAGATCCTTTTTGTTAATTTAAAAAAATCGGTCAAAATTTTGCAGCATTTAAAGTGCTTTAAAAATGGTGAACGTTTGACTGATTTTTTTAAAATAACAAAAGAATTTATTTTGAATTGATTTTTTTATATGGGTCTATTCAAATGTTTAAACATCGTATAAAAAAAATTGAACCGAAAAATAACATTTTTACTATTTAGTATATATATATATATATATATATATATATATATATATATATATATATATATATATATATATATATGGGTCAATTATTAAATAGTCCCTACTATAAATATATATTTTTTAAAAAGGACACATATTTTTAGTTTAACCCATTTAGTCCCTCAAGCACTCAATATCCTCTTATTTTTAGAGGTCCGCGCCAGCGGCACTCCCTCTCCAAAATATTTGGCAAAGGACTTTTTGAGGCAAAATAAAAAAGTTTGGACTAAATGGATATTAAAAAATGTCCGAGGGACTATTTGGTATATGTCCCTATATATATATATATATATAGAGAGAGAGAGAGAGAGAGAGAGAGAGAGAGAAGAGAGAGGAGGGCGCTTACATTGGAGAGGGGGAGTGATATGAGAGAGGGAAAAGAACTCATAGAAGCTACCAATCTTAGGTATCGAATTCGTTAACTCTCCCTCTCCGTCAATGGCCGCCGCCGGCGATAACTCCGGCACCGTCGCCGGCACCGGCGAAGATCGCTTATTACTCGTTTTTGACTTCTTTGCCCCCTTGGTATCCTGCCCACCCTGCGCATTTTTGCTGGAGTCGCACTTGCAGTCCTTATTCGCCGAGGGGCCGAAGCACGTAGTGCAGGCCACGATATCCAGCAGCCTTCTAACGTGCGCCGTGGCACTTTCAACATCGTAGTCCTCTGCCGGAAAATAAAGCAAAAGATTAAGGGTAAAACTGACAATTTCGAAAAAAAAAATGGTGAGAACCAATACGGTGTCGTATAAGTGTTTACCTTCTACGAGATTGAGGACACATGGCTTTAGTGCTGAAACATCCACCGTATCTTTTAATCTCGGACCTCTTACCTGTTAAAAAAGCAAAATTAAAATTTACCATTGTATTTTCAATTGTTAATCTTCGAGTTCAAATATTTTTAATCGCGATAAAAAATAAAATAGTAACAAAATTTTTATATATTTAAAATTAATTATTTTTTTATTTAAAATAGGGAATAAGTGCACACATTATAAATATGTTATTAGAACATAAATAGTGAACATGATTTAAACATAATATGTAAAAACATATTTCACCGTTTATTTTTTATCATGTTGAAAAATATTCCACCTTGAACCAAAAGGATTAAAGTGGTTAATCAATGGTAAATGGGGTAAATGGTAAGAAAAAGAAGAAAAAATTATAGAGTATGAAGTTTATGTTTTGAGAATACTACTTGTTTGCGAAAATAATAATCCATTTCATAATAAGAGTGTTAATGTCTTTTTCGAATCAAATGAAGAGTTAAAATTTTCAAAATAATACACACCCACACATACACACTTATACGAGGTTCTTTAACATATCTCATTAAACATACATAAAGAACATACAATTTTTTAAATATAATAAAAATAATGAATTTTATAACCAAATTTTGTATAGATAATCCATATCGTAAGGAGATTATCTACAAAAAAAATTACTCGAAACCCACTTTGAGTTTGATTTTTTTTATGAAACTTTTTTGTAAATGATCTACTTACTATAGAGATCATCTATACAAAGTTTGATTTAAATTTTTTATTTTTTTTATTTTTAAAAATTAGTATATTATTTAAGTATATTTAATGATGTTAGTCTTCTAATATAATAATATAAAAATAGTGTCTGCAATCTGTTGTTTGACACGTGGCACTACAATTTATATGTCTCTCAAATCCAATTCTAAATCCCTCTCTCAATTAAAGCCCCCAACCCTCCTCATTCCTTACCCCTTCATGTACAAATATTGTACGTACATATAGCTACTATCCTATTATCACAAACTAGGGGTGCACAACGAAACCGAAAATTCGATAAATCGAACCAAACCAACTGCATTGGTTCGGTTTGGATCGTTTTTTTTGCTCAATGGTTCGGTTCCGGTTCCAAAAAAAAAAAATCGATACTTCGGTTCGGTTCTCGGTTCCAAGGAAAAAAAAACCAATCCGATTCGAAAATCGATCTGATCCGAACCAATCCGGGACCGAACCGATTTATAATTACATATGTATTTATTTTATATATTTAACACTTGTAATTTATATTTTTATGATTACCTGAGTTATAAACTTATGTTATTAAGGGTCAAAATTAATTTTGAACTTAAAAAAATTATTTATGAAATACATTAATCTTAAGATTTTACTAAGTTTGAAATAGGACTTTGGAACCGAAAACCGATCCGATCCGATCCGAGAACCGTTGGTTCGGTTTGGTTCGGTTCTGCATAATTGTCGGTTCGGTTCCGGTTCCAAAAATTCGAAACCGACCCAACTCGGTTCGGTTCTCGGATTAGTACCAAAACCGACCCAAACCGAACCGTGTACACCCCTATCATAAACACACCAACGTCGTTCGAAGTCTCCCCCCCTTCTCCACTAGCGGTGACTCATCTGATTCTTTCATGCCTCATTCTTCTTAATATAAAAGGAACTGTTTCTAATCACGACAACTCTCTATCCATTCATTTATAAACTTCTCTCCTCATCTCTCTCACAAGTGGACAGAAATTACTCTGATTTAATATTGTTTCATGTTTTGCAAATTTATTTTTCCCAAGTACTCTCTATTTCTCTCTTTGTATATATATATATATATATATATATATATATATATATATATATATATATATATAATAATGTTCTTATGCGGATTAGTCCGCATTTTAAGAATGCGACCAGACAAGTGTCACCTAACGGTGCGCCTAGAAATTATCGCCTAAATTATAGGCACACTCTCTCTTTTCTGGGGTCACCGCCAAATGACACATGTCCGGTCAGCACTATTAAAATGCGAACTGGTCCGCACAAGAGCAGGACTGTATATATATATATATGCCCTCTCATGTAAGAACTCCTTATGGTACAGCCCCGATACATATCATTTTTTTAAAATAGTAAAAAAATGAATTTTTTTATGAAACTTCATGGATATGATCTCCACGGTGGGAAGATCATCTCTAATTTTTTCCATCAAAAAATTCAATAAAAAAACCGTTGAGATGAGGTGATATGTAAAAAAATAGTATAAATATCCATTTTCGACCATTGAAATGTTGGCGATCATCTCACCCGCTTTTATGATTGAATTTTTTGATGAAACTTCATGGATATGATCTCGATAGTGAAAAGATCATATCCATGAAGTTTCATAAAAAAATTCAATCACAAAAGCGGCTGGCGCTGACTCAACATTTCAACGGTTGAAAGTGCTTACTTATACCATTTTTTTACATATCACCTCATCTCAACGATTTTTTTAATGAATTTTTTGACGAAAAAAAGTGGAGATGATCTTCTCATCATGGGAATCATATCTATAAAGTTTCATAAAAAAATTTATTTTTTTACTATTTAAAAAAAATGGTATGTACCGGGGTCTGCACTATAAGAAGTCCTTACATGAGACTTTCTGTATATATATATATATATATATATATATATATATATATATATATATATATATATATATATATATAGAGAGAGAGAGAGAGAGAGAGAGAGAGAGAGAGAGCGGATCTCATGAGGTCCCTGAATGAAGTCCATTTTTTTTAAATAGTAAAAAAAATATTTTTGGACAGATTTTTTTTTATGGTTTTTAAATATTTCAGTAGAGGGCTAGATAAAAAAAAATCAGCTCAAAATTAATTTTTTTACTATTTTAAAAAAATCGGTTAAACTTTATCAGTTTTTAACATCTTAAAAACTGACATAGTGACCGATTTTTTTAAAATATAAAAAAAAAATCACTTTGAGCTGATTATTTTTTTATGGTCCTACTGAAATGTTTAAAAGCATAAAAAAAAATCAGCAAAAAAATATTTTTTTTACTATTTTAAAAAAATGGACCTCATTCAGGGATATCAAATTGGGACCACACTTGATCCTTTCCATATATATATATATAATAATAATAATAATAATCTTGTACGGACTGTTCCGCATTTTAACAGTGCGGACCGTACATGTGACACCTGGCGGTGCGCCTAGAAATTAACTGCTAAATTATAGGTATTTTCTCTCTTTTCTAGACTCATCGCCAGGTGACACATGCTCAGGCTATAAAAGAGAGAAAATACCTATAATTTAGCCGTTAATTTCTAAGCTCACCGCCAGGTGTCACATGTACGGTTCACACTGTTAAAATGCGGAACAGTCCGTACAAGATCATCATCATTATTATTATTATTATTATTATTATTATTATTATTATTATTATTATTATTATTATTATTATTATTATTATTATTATTATTATTAACGTTGTTGATTAGTTATCATGCGTAGAGCGTTTTGAGAATCCGTTATAGAAGGAACCAAATTGGGTATGTTTGTTGATCGAAATATCTGAAGGCTAGGTCGGGAATAAATACGTATCATCGGATTAGTTATTCTTTCATATATTATGATAATCTGATTAATTTGGGCTATGGCGTCTTATTTTTTAGTTCACAAATAAGTTGTTATTAATTGATTTTTTATTTTGTTATGTTCAATTTTTATTAGTGTCTTTTTAATTGCAATTAGTTGGTAAATATTTAGGTAATATGAATTATCATTGGTATGCATTATACAACCTTTATGATTTGAAACATCACAAGATGATGCTTTGCCATTAAAATCAGATGATGAGTTCAGTATAGATATTTATTTATATTGAGTTTTGCCCAACTCCCAAAATTGAAAGAACATTAGATGGGAATGCAAGTCGATATATATCGTAAGGAAAAATATTTATTGATTAAAACCTTAAGGGCGCGTTTGGTTCATTACTCAGAAAACTCGATTTAAACGATGTTTTTAAATACAGTTTTAAAATTCAGTTTTTTGTTTTTATAATTATTGGTGTGCATTTAGTAAACTTATTTTTAAATACAGTTTTTTGAAAATTTGACAAAATTGACAATCATGTATATATATAATGATATTACATGTATAATTCACTATAAAATTATATACATACATGAATTGATAATATTTTTTAATACATATGTACTATATGTATATTTTATATTATTTCATACATTAATAATACATGCATAAAACTATATATAAGTATCATATATCTATTGATAATATTATTTAACATTATATTATTCTATACGTAATTTTATGTACATGTACATATATATTTTTTTATTTATAAGAATTACACACATATTAATGTATTATGTATGTATATTATATATTAAGGTTTAACTGCATTAATATATTAAGAATGAATAATTTTGAGTTGAAAATAAAAAACTGAAGTTATAAAACACCATAAACCTATTTTCTGAAAAACTTGATTATAACACAGAAATATTATAATTATGTGTTTAAATACAGGTTGTCAAACGCAGATTATTATCAGAATTGTATTTAAACATAGAAAACAGAATTATAGTTGCAAACCAAACAAGCCATAAGTTTTAAAACTTTAAGTATATGCTATGCATATGAAGAATTCAAGGGTTGGGTTTATGTGTTGTGGAATTCTCAATTAGTATTATAATAAATAATTTATCAAGCGCCCGCACATCGCACGAGGCTAAAACCTATTGTGTGTGTGTGTGTATATATATATATGCTCTTGAATTTTTGACCTTACACCATCATCTCGTGATGTTAGTCTTATTTATATGATTATCTAAAAGGTTGTAAGGCTAAAATTACAAGGAAAATAAAAGGTTGCTTTAAAAATTGTTAATATCATAAAGAGACTTTTAATTTGAAGTATTGGTATTGAATTATGTGAAAGCATTATAGCAAGGCATGTGTGACATGTGGCAACATGTTTCTCTTAAAAAAAAATTATATGTATTGTACTTGTATTGATAGATATTTGACTTATTATATCATTTTCTCTAATATAACAGTGAGATGGAAAAAATATTTTACTAACTGTATTTATTATGTGGTTCTCAAAGTATCATGTCATTTGTTAGGATGAATTTACGTAAATTTAGCATCACTACATATAACTTATTCAATGGCAATCAAACATTAATAATTATGGGAGGAAATTTCCTTACCTCATGTGATAACGAGAAATTTGTGATGTTGCATGTTATCGTATTCACCGATAGAAGTCGACGAATATCTATAATTCTATCCGTGGATATTCCCTGGCCAATCAATATTACAAAATTAATCACAATTTAACCAAACAAAAAACTATATAAATAACACTTTAAAAAACAGATATTGATAAAGGGCAGCCTAAGAGATGTTAAGGGCTAGGGTGTAAATGGATGGATACGAAGCAAGTATCATAATATCCATTATCCATATCCGTTTACAAGTGCACTATCCATATCCTTATTCGTATCCGTTCGGATAATATACAAAACTACTAAATCTTAACAAAAATTATTTAATATACATACATTTTACTTATCAAGCGTTGATTTGAAAATCTACTAAATCTTAACAAAAATAGTTTTTATACAACTTAAGATATTGTATTTTATTAAATATGACAATTTAAAAAATAGAGAATCAAAATTAACGAGGCTTTAAAATATGTGCTAACATTTAATCTGTACTAAGTGACCATTCATTGACCTGATAACAGCCCACATCGGGTCAATGAGTGTTTGTAAAACCATTTTGGTTTATATGTAAAGGAAGAAAACTTGAGTTTCAAGTACCTTACATTCAATGTAAAATCATTATCAATGAGTTGTTATAAATATGTCAACTGCATTGGACAATATCCTGAGTTACAGTAACTTTAGATAATAAGATTATCAATGTAAAATAAATACATAATATGTAAGAGGGTATTACAGACAAGAGACAAAGGGATAGATTTTTTTTTATTGTCTCCATACATTAAATGGTTAATATTTTATATTGTTTCCAAAAAATCATCCAGATTATTAAATCACACACACACACACACAAACACATCCAGATTATTAAAATAATAGACTATAGATAGTATTTCAGATACGGATACAGAAAATATGAAAATACAAATATTGCACTTCTGATAAGGATTATCCGTGACAAATACCATAATATCCGTATCAATATCAGTTTTTTCCTAATATTTAAAACTAGTATTCGAATCCGCTCTTCCGAATTTCAATTCGGATAAATATCCATAAAAAACGGATTCGAATATCAGTTTACACCCCTATGCATGACTTAAATATGCGAGGGCAAAAAAAAGACAAGAAAAAATAGATGGTTTTACTATTCTAATTATATACGTGCTTGACTCACTCATTCCGCAAAAAAATAATTATTTGTATCAATAAATCAACAAAAGTTTGAAAAAAAAAGTATTATAAACTTAGGAAGTCTTAATTCAAAAGAATATATGGTGTCAAGTTGCTTAATGAGCGCTCACATTATAAATTTCAATAATTTTAGGTCAATTTAAAATTGCGATACAAAGTGATGTGATACAGTGATGTATTATACCATATTAACCTATGCATGAGCTTTATTATTATTGAACCAAAATACAAATGAATATAAATACAACATATTATTGTATCACACAAAATATATCAAAATTACGAGCCGGAACAGAAATACTAATCAATGAAATCTTAATTCAAAAGAATGAATGGAAGTCAAAGGCTTGATAATGGCTTATAAGTACCGGTGTAATTGATTTGTGACATTGTGGGGACTTTAAAAGTCCACTTGAGCAACTTTTTGTGACCAACCAATTATGTGTGTAACACATGGACCTTTCTTGTAACAATAATGAAAACAAATACATCATTTTTGATTGATATAGACCTTCTTTTCATAAATTCTTGAATTAATTATGAATTAAAGCTTATGTTTATTGAAAAGATGATGGATTATCCCAGTATGAGCCCCACACAACTTGTCTGGAGCAAGGATAAATTAATTTGTAATTCAAAAACTGTATAGAGGAAAAGTTACATATTATGTGCCCTACACAAAATTTTAATATGTAACCTTTGTAATTTGGTGCCCACGCAAAATTTCACAAAATAGACTATAATTCTTATATATTTTGTGGATATTTTAGTAGCACTATGTATTCATACATCTAAGAAATCTTTTGTTAGTGGCATACTATATACTATATCCATTTATAATTTATACTTAATTCATTTTACAATAAATGATAATTATAATTATTCCTTGAATATTCATTTCATGTAATTAGGATGTAATTGGGAGTAGACTTTAAAAATCAATAAACCAAATTCTAAAATATTCAACAAAATTTTAATTTTAGTCTTTAATTATGTTACAAATCATTTTTTTCCTAAAAAAATGACTTCCAAATGTGAACTCTTACTTTACGTGGAAATAGAGTACATTCATCTGTATGTGTGAAATTGTATTTTTATTTAAGAGTTCCCACCCAATAAAATTTGAACTAATATCAAAACAGTCCTCTTACCACATATTTTTATCCCTCCCCCCCCCCCCCCCCCCCACCCCCCACCCACCCAAAAAAAAAAAAAAAATTACCTTTAAAAGATTTCAAGGGGAGAAAATATTACATTTTCTAATAAGATTTCTAGGTGGCCGCTGCATAGAAGTTGTAAGAGTGATATATTTGCACCTATATTTACTATATAAATTGCTATTCATAAGCTTGATTAACAATTATGTAATACAATCATAAATAAAAAAAATAAAAATAACCAAACCTTCAAAATGACATGAGTCTCATCAGGAAGGTTTACTGTTACATCCATCACAACTGGAAGAACTGCAATAACATACAAAAATCAAATATAATTATGTAATACAAAAATAAATAAAACCCTATAAAGTTTGATTATATAATAACACGAACATATATGTATATGTATATGTATATATGTACCTTTCTCCTCTTTTTTCTTCTTGTCCCCCTTGGTCTTGCCACGGCCATTCTTAGGTGCCATTTTCAACTTTAGCTAGATTGGGCTGAAACTTAATGCAAAATATATGTTAATTAGTATCCCATTATTTCACATAATATATATTAGGGAAAACCATTTAACTATAAAACTTTTGCAAATTAGAAGCTTAATTTCAATAACAACAAAAAATAAAAATAAATAATGAATCAAAAGCATCAATTATAGACCAAGAAGAATTTCTTTAGATAATTGGAGCTCCAGAAAAATTACCAGATAGCAGGGCAGGAGATGTAGACAAGTGTAAGTGTTAAGGTAATGAATTATTGACAGAGAAGGGTCTTTAATGCTGCATTAAAGAAACAAAAGAAAGCTTCAATTCTATGTTATATAAACACCAATATATATAAAAATATGAATTCATATATATATATATATATTGAAAAGCGTTTGAGAGTAAAAAAAGTAAGCATGAGAGTTCTGCAAGGATATCTCTATCCTATTAATTATATATTGACAGTGTGTCCTTACTACTTTTAAGTTCTTAATATTTGCTCTTACATGTCATAGGATCCATATTAAAATTCTTTTGATTTTAATGCATTACTAATTTTTTATGTTAGGACTTTAATTCGAATAATTTAGTTTATTAAATTAAATTATTCAAATTAAAGTCTAAAATAAAAATTAGTAATATATTAAAGTAGAAAAAAACTATTAATTATTATTCCATTACTTCATATATTATAATTAAGCTAAAAAACTGAACTTTTAAATTCCTACGAATAATCCCTTGATTATCCCAATTATCCGCTAAACTATGCATTTTGTTGGGAAAAAAAAACTTTCTAGATACTTTTTGGCGATACATAAAGTGCCTTCGTAACAAAACGCATAGTTTAGGGATCGTTTTGTCAAAATATGAAAGTTGAATATTATAGATTAGGATTAAAAAAATGAATCTTTATTTTTTTGCAAATAACCCCCCAAATGTCCCAATTATATCCTAAATTATACATTTTGTTCCACATAGCCCCTTCTCCCGCCTTATGAACATATAAGTGTTTTTTGTAACAAAATGCATACATAGTTCACGTAGGTCTTTTGTAAAAATTTAAAAGCTCAGTAGGATAATTGCATTTTAGCCTATACAATATCTTTAGACCATCTACAATATCTTATCCGGCAGACCAAATTAGAAGCTTAATTTCAATAACCACCCAAAAATAATAGTCCAAACTCCATGAAGGGATAAAAATGAGAGTAAAAAACATTATATATATTATAAAAAAGAATTTCTTAATATTGAAGTTTCAGAGAAAAAAGAATATCTTAATATATATATATATAAATTTCTCCTTGCTTCAGATTTTATCCATTAAGCTAAAAAAATGAACTTCCAAATTGAATATCTCAATAACCCGCTAAACTATGCATTTTGTTGCATTTAACCCTTTTAGAGAATTATTAGCAACATATAACATGCTTTTGTAATAAAATTCATACTTCAGGGGGTCTTTTGCAAAAGTTTGAAAGTTCAGGGGGGCTTATTAGCATATAGCCTATTCAAAATAAAATAGTTTCGTTATCCACATGAAGTTTAAAGTTAAACCATCGAAATTAATAGCTAACTTCCTATGACCCAAAAAAATGGTCCATAGTCTAAAAATGAAATAAACAAATAACAAAATATTAATTGTATGACAAAGAAGAATTTGTTGAAAAAATTATTGAAGATTCAGAAAATTTACCAGATAACAGAGCAAAAGGGTCTTTAATGCTGCATTAAATATCCAAGAAAATAAAAGTTAGCACAAAGTATAGCAGCTCCTTTCTATGTTACATAAGCTCAAACATATACATACATATATGTGTGTGTGTATATAAAGAAGCTGATAGTGAATATGAAGGTTTATGAAAAGGGTTCGAGATGAAGGTCTCAAGTTAGAGAGAGAGAAAGAGATATGTAGGAGGGTGGTGCGATAAGGAAGGAAGGGCGGAGATTTATCATTCAGATATATGCAACTTCTGGCTTATTATACAGTGATTATAATTTTGTGGATGTATGAAATTAAATTTATAATAATATATAGATACAAATAAATATATATATAGAGAGAGATGTAATTATATATGTGTGTCTATATATGTATAAACACACGTAAAGAGACACGAGACTGAGCCTGTTTGGAGCTGCAGGTTGGGGGTAAGAGGACCACAGCTAGTTGGTGGGCCCCACCAAAAACTGGAACCCCATTGGTGAATCACAGCCGTTGATTATGTGATTAAGGAGTTGAGTTCCTTTTTGAGATTTCTGTTTAGTAGTAATCTACTATTGGCAGTGTCTTAATCATTGAGTTTGAATTTGACTGGTTTAGAGTTATTGTGAACTTAAAACATTATTCTTAGGTTACTCTAACCCTTAATTTGAGTGATTAGGAGTTCTATTTATGTTTTTGGTATGTATAGGGTTTATAACTCAATTTTTACAAATTATATTGTATAATTAAAATTGGCACTGGAATACAAAGATGATGTTTATCGCGCTTTGAGAGCGCCATGTGAGCAATTATAATTAATGTTTTATTATAATATATGTGTTTCTTTACTAAGATTTATCTCTCTTATTCAAGCGCACATGCCCCTATATCCTCTTGCACTTTTTATCTTCCCCTCATTCATGCCTTACGTCCAGGGCCGGCTCTAGGCATAGGCGGGTTAGGCCGCCACCTAGGGCCCCCAATTAATTGGGGTCCCTTCTGGGAAAAAAAAATTAGGTTTAAAAAAAATTAGTTATGAAAAAAATTAGAATTATCACTTAAAAAAAGGTCCTCAAAAATAAATTTGTTCTATTTAAAATAAACTCATATACTAAACTCAACAACAACATAATAATCTACCCACACACTAAAAAATAAACCCACACAATAATCCCACCATCATAAGCCAACTCAACTCATTTACTTATTTTATTCATCTACCCTTAACTCTCTCATTTCTCTCGGTCACTATATTCTCTCACTCTTCTCTCTTCCTCTATTTTTCTCTCTCTCTCTCTCACTCACTCACACTACTCTCTTTCTCTACTAACCAAAGCAAGATAAACACTCTCTTACCCCCCCCCCCTCCCCTTCCCTTTTTTTTCTTGAACTAACCTCATCAAAATTAGGATGAAAAATCTAGTGTTTCAATTTCTTCAATTTCAAAAGGTTAGGACTTGATTGGAGATTGGTTGGACCTTGTTTGTGTAAGTATATATTATTCATTTACTTTGTTATATCCCACTATATAAATTTGTTTGTGTTACTACTAATATTTGTGTTTCTTTTTGTAGATTCCAATTTATTATTTGGGCATTTACAAATTAAAATTTGAGACTGCTCTCAAATTGGCACTCAAATCAGGTTCTATTGTTCCTCTTTAGTATTTTTCTTTAATATGGTTAGTCAATTTTATTGAGAATCTTGTGATTGTGTGATTAATTTTTGTTTTTGCAAATTACACTTGTTGTTGTATTGTGTGAATATGTCTACTAGCAAATTACACTTGTTGTTGTGTTGTGTGAATATGTCTATAGATATTGCAAAAGAAATGGAAATTGAACTCGTATTGTGTGAAAAGCGTAATATTTATAGAAAAAAATATTTTGATGAGAATTCTAGTGATGGGATTAAACATTAATATATTAAAATTGATTTTCTATATAAAAATTGGTTTTGCATCGAAAAATGCAAGAAGAACGCATTTTCTTTAATTTGATTTTTTTTATACAAAAGGGCCCCATTTTGATTTTTCGCTTAGGGCCCCGAAAACTATAGAGTTGGCCATGCTTACGCTCCTTTTCTTTAAATCAATTTAGGAGTTGATGAGTCTTTTTAAATGACTTTATGGTCTCTATTACTCAATTAATTTGGGAGTTGATAGGTCTATCTTTTTACCACTCCAACTCATCTCTTATTTAATCGTCAAAACCCTAGAAGTCATGACTTTCTTTTTTGGATCCGAAATTTGGGAGATGTTTTTTGTGAGGAATACTAACCAGTTTCTCTTTGCTATAGAAATCGGAAGGTTCATAAAACAATTTAAGATTCACACTTTCACTTTCAGATTCTTGGAATAACGATTCATTTCATTGTATATATTCTCTTTTGATTTCGTGTATTCATTTGGCGCAATTTTTTTTTATTTTTTTACTATGAGTCAATTTGTTTATTATACTGCACTATATTATTTAAGTAAATACATTCACATTCATAGTTCTCAACTTAATCTTTTGAATTGTTATCGATATGTAGAGTAGAGAAAGATGTGATTACTGGTGTACGGGTTATTAGAAATCACCAATTTCATTTTCTTGTTTCTTTCTCAGCTAAGTTTGGCACTGGGGCAACATAGCATCGAAGAAGCTGTTGCTACATTACTATGCTCTTCTGGATATCAAAGGAGTTGATAAATTTGAATGAGATAAAGATGCAATGGAGTTTTAGTTATTGTATTTCATAACACAAATAACCCTTATATGTCTATTTTTTCTTTATATTTTGTTTTGCAAATATTTAATTTTTGAGAAATCAGCTAAACTCATTCATCTCTCTCTATCTCTCCCTACTTTTCTATGTTAAACACACAATATTTTTTTTTAGATTTTGTTCGGTTAATTGGGGTTAAATAATTGCATTGTAAAATAAGTTCTTGGTTTTGAAATATAGTTTAAAGTACGGTTCATCATATGATTTTTTTGCTGATATTTTCACATCGTATGTTATTTATTTTGTTTGGCTTGTTAATATGAATAGAACTTTGATTTCTTATCCTAATTCATTTATTCAAATATCTAGGTAACTTAATTCAATGTGTTATATATATATATATATATATATATATATATATATATATATATATATAGAGAGAGAGAGAGAGAGAGAGAGAGAGAGAGGGGATCAAGTGAGGTCCTCTAGTTTGAGGACCCTAAATGAGGTCTATATTTTTAAAATAGTAAAAAAAATATTTTGGAACTAATTTTTTTTAATGATTTTTAAACATTTCAGTATGACCCTAAAAAAATAATCAGCTCAAAATAATTTTTTTTGCTATTTTAAAAAAATCGATCAAACTGTGTCAGTTTTTAAGTTGTTTTTAAGGTATTAAAAACTGACAAAGTTTGACTGATTTTTTTAAAATAGTAAAAAAAAAATTATTTTGAGCTGATTATTTTTTTATGGTCCTACTGAAATTATAATAATCACATAAAAAAAAATCAGCCCCAAAATATTTTTTTTACTATTTTAAAAAAATGGACCTCATTTACGCTCCTTAAACTGGGACCTCACTTGATCCTTTCCATATATATATATATATATATATATGTGTGTGTGTGTGTGTGTGTGTGTGTGTGTTTATGGAAAATTGAATTGTTGTAATTTGATACGGTTATTAGTGCAAATTCAATTATGTTATTTGTATTAGATTTCATTGGATAATATTTTGGGAGATTTGCTTGGATATTATTTCAGGTATTTATTCAACATCTCCGGTTTCTCCGGTGAGAATTACATCTTGAGTCACACTTCATCAAACATTTATATTCTTTTTGCCTAGGTATTTAATTGGGTCGTGTTGGTAATTGTCATGTTCAGGGGTATGATAGTAACTGTTTATGTGATAGTGTTGGTCATCCCCATAGAATATGTTTATTTGAAAAGAGGGATTTATTATGTTATGTTATATCTTTTAGGATTAAAAACTCCCCTTTAAGTTATTTTGAATGAATTGCAAAGGGGGGATTCATTAATTATATTTTTTTACGTAGAAAAAAAAAACACTTCCAACCTCAAATCGTAGTTTAGGTAGGTGGATTTATTTTTTAAAATTTTGTAGTTGTTGCTTCACTTAGTCATATTTTGACCTCATTTACCATTTAGGGGTTATATTCAAAAAATTCTTTGCATGTGAATTTATTTTTTAATGAATAAAAGTTTTTTTTTAATGATTTCACGAACACTTTTTTTGTGTTTTTAATGAATATTTTAATAGTTTCTTCAAAAAATGACCCTGCATCGCGGGGCATGCATGCTAGTAATATATAAAATTAGGCTCAATTAGTTAAAATTATGAAGTTAGGAACCACAAAAATCTTTACGGGAGAGTCCTCGTACAAGTGTCTGTGTTGCGTTTAAAAATAATTCATAATTCTTAAAAGGATAAGTGTGAAATGTGAAATAAATTCTTGAAATATTTAACTCTATAATAGAACCTATTAATTTGGAACAAAGGAAGTGAAAAATAGAAATGTAAGGACAAATTTTCAATCTAGTCAATTTGTATGTAATTGGCATAATTTTGGATAAAACGTTTGAGTTAGAGTTTAGACTGTATCTTCATGATTCCATAAGGTTATGGCGATATTTGATGAAGATGTAGCGGCCAAGCTTCAAATATTGGATATGTCGTGCCCTATTTACCGTGTCGTGTTTAGTGCTATTTAGGGTGGTTGTTTATTCATCTCTCTTGTGTTGGTATATTTTTCTCTTCTCGATGAATTCCCATAGTGATAAGTTGTTCGATGTGTTTAGTGACGAGAAGTTTGATATTCGAGAAGAGTTTAATGAGCTTCATAACTGTGATGAAAAATTAAATCATTTGAATTTAAAGTTTGCTAAAAGAATTAAAATTCTTGAAAAAGAAAATTTTCGTTTTAATGTTGTTATGGAACTTTTGCAAACTGTTCAAACTCAAAGAGATTTTTTTCGTGAGAAGCTTATGGACATGGACCGTGATTTTAAAATTTTAGAATTGTCTAAAAAAGATAGTGATGATAGAGTCCGATTTTTAGGTAAAGAATTAGAAGACTCTAAAATTTTCAAGGTGAGTATACATGTCATTGAGGATAATGATAATTGATTTTAGATTTAAGGGCACGTGAAAAGACTCTTAGTGATAAATTCGCTTGCATTGAGAGGGAATGAGATAACCTTCTAGGAATGATTGAAAATTTAAAGAAGGAGTCCCTAAAAGTTGAAGAGTCAAATTCTTTACTTGAGTCTTGTATTTTGAAGTTAAAAGATGATTTAAAAGACTCGAGTAGTGTTCGTAGTGATGGTACTAGCTCCCATGATTCTAACGCTTCCGTCGCCAAAGTCAAGACCATTGTTTATTTTAGAGGCCAACTACATCCATTGACATTAGAAAAGATCAACCCATAGGTAACATTCCTCACATTTACACATGTTGGCATTGTGGTAGGAAATGTCACCTTAGGGTGTTCTGTTATGATCTTAGAAGCGCTCCTAGGAAGTTGAAGTCTAGTATCTCTTTGGTTCTCGAAATCCGACGCGTTAAGTATAAATCTATTTGGGTTAGAAATTTTTTTTAAAGGCATTTAATATTCGGCTACTTGATTCTGGCATGCTTGCTCATGACTCTTCATATAATATATCTTATGGGTGATTGCTTACATGATTTTGTTTATCATACTCTAGTTGTGCTTTATGATATATGTTTGTTAATGTTATGACATGGATATCTTTTGTATTATATTTTTCTTTTAATGAGTCGTAATAAAAAATACCAAAATGATTTGTTTGTCTTTTAAGTTGGACTTTGTTTTAAAAAATTAAAAACATTGTATTTTCTTTTGAAAATTTTAGAAAAAATCATAAAGATTTTCGAATTTTGTGTATTTTAATTTTACACATTTGGTATGTCATATTGGTGTGTTTGAATCTAATTCACTCTATACTTTCCATGTAGCTAGGACATTTGGCTATGATTGTAGATATTTAGATTGTTCTTAACCATGTTCGGAGGGAGTTGTTTCTAACTTGATTGGTTTAATGAATTCGATTTTGTGTATGCCTTCGCACACACATGCACGAGCTTTTTGAACGTTAACTTCACATATATATTTGAGCTTTGTGAGATGTTCTCCCATCAATTTTTTCATCTACATGTTTTGTGACTATAGGAGATTTGTGCATATAATAACCATTGCCCGTGAGAATGTTTGTATAGTATTTCACGAAAAAGGGCTACGAAAGGCGCAAATCTTCTTTGCGAGAAATCCACCATTGGCAAGAGTCTAAAAAAGATTAAAGGGAATAAAAATTAAAAAATTTCAAAAGGCCAACATTGTTTATTGTGTTTGATCTTTCAAAAAGAAATTACTTCAAAAGAATAGAAGGGAAAAAAAGAAAAGAAAATATAATATATGTTTATTTTTTTAGGGTGTTTAGTTGAAGATTAACGGGTTTGCATAATGAATCTTAGTTATGCTTATTTTGTCATGACGCTATTGATTTATAGAATCATCAATATTCTAGGCTTTTGTGCATTGTGCTTGTTTGTTCATTAAGTTCAATTTTACTTGTCACTAGAGGCTTAATCTTCATTTTGATAAAGTTTTGCTATCAATTAGAACTTTTTAAATATATTTGAGTGTTTCGGTCTTAATTCATTTTTATCTAGTTCACGCCCATTCATTCCATCCCACGTGTTTAGACACATTGATACTATGCTAGCGTGTAAAGGTTATGTGTTTTGTATCGAGTTTTATGGCCGTTTACACACACAGTGCACGTGTGTGTGCAGGATTTTTATTGGTATATTTTTCATATATGGTATCGTGTTTTGAGTTTTTGCGATTTACATTTAGTCCATATTTACCATATGCTTGGTCATTTGAATTATTTGTGCTTGAGTTTCTATGTTGCGCGTTTGCTATACTTTACACTGTTGCTTGCTTTATTCCCTTCTCCTTATGTTTAAAATAGGTATCAAATTTTCTCACCTTGGTATCTTAAGATCACGTATTTAGGGGGATATTTGTTTTTTTGGGGAGTAATTGTTTAGGCTAACTTCCTTTGTCCATTCCTGAATAAAGGGGGGGGGGGGGGGTATCTTTCCTTTGCATGTTTAGTATCTTTATCTTAGGGGTAGACGTCTTACCTAGGTTGAGATTAGTTTAGACATTGTTAGATGATTTCATTTTCGAATTTATACTTGTTATATTCCCTTTAAATTTGAAGGTATGTTTAAGTGTGCAGGTTTACATAAATGCGGCAAAGTTTTCAAACAAAGCAAAGATGCTCATGTTTTTGGGTCAGTCGAGCGTTTATACTCTTTTTCCTTTTGGGGGTTTAGGGAATGAGACTTTTTAGAGAGCTTGAAGGCCCACAAGATTTTTGTTTTGATTTTGTCCTGGAGTAGCTAAAGGAGGAGATTTGTAAGGACAAATTTTTAATCGAGTCAATTTGTATGTAATTTTCATAATTTCGGACAAAATGTTTGAGTCATAGGATAGACTATATCTTCGTGATCCCATAAGCTTATGACAATATTTGATAAAGACGTAGCGACCAAGCTTCAAAGATTGGATATGCCGTGTCGTGTTTATCGTGCCAAGGTTGTCTTCATGTCTATTGAGGATCTCGTAGGTATGAATGCGTATTACTTATGAGTTCTTTAAAATATTTTAACGGTGTTTTTCTATTTAAAACTTGTATGGAACTGTTTTTTAATCTTTCTAAATTTTTTTTCTGAGTTTTAGTTCGTTAAAACGAGTTTTATATCTACTTCGAACGAGTTTGCACTTTCATTCGAAGCAGGGATCAAACGAACATCTGACGAGGTTAGACTTCTTTGCTGGTACTTCTCATAAGAAACTCGTTGGAAGATGATTTCAAATGAGATTGCATTCCCGTTCGAATGAACTGAGATTTTTGTTCAAACGAGATGTTATTCTCGTTCAATCGACCCTAGTTTTCGTTCGAATGAGTTACCGCCTCGAAAATCGTGTAAACAGTATTTAAGGCATTTTGGACTTATAATTTTTTAAGACTTTTGGCGAAAATGTTTCTACACCTGTTTATAAAAGTTCCAATCCTTAAGTTTCACTCTTTATGTTTGAATATCCAAGTTCCATAATTTATATTAGATCTTAAGTTTGGGCACCAAAGTTTGTTTCTTTCATCTTGAGAGAACTTGTTTTGTGCCGTGGACTCCGTACGTGCTAATTGATGTGTTTGACGGTTGCTTAGCCTGATCCGTGGATATCGAAACACGCGTGGACTCATGTGCTATGGAAGCTTGCGTGGGTGTTTCTTACGTTACACTATGGAGGAGCGGTCGAAAATAGAAGAGCGTCAAGGCTTGTGGGGGATTGAGTCATTGTGTAAGTCTATTGTCTTTGCTTTGTAAAATCGTATCATATTAATCTGTTGGCTAGGTTGTCCGAGGTTTTTCCCTTTGTGGTTTTCCTCGTACATCGGCGTCTTGTGAATTGATTTATTTATTTTATCTGCTACCACCTTATATGTATGCTTTAGGGTAAAAAGATAAAATTCGGTAAATTAGTTTTCCACAAGAAATGTTTTAATTCGGTACTAAGTTTTAGTTGGGTTAATTTTGTTTAAAGGTTTAATCTTTAAAAATTTGAAAAAAGATAAAAATATTGAACTTGTGTTTATTTGAACAATCCTTGCCTAAGAGTACACTATAAGGGCATTCTCAAGAGCACTTGTGAAACCCTTGCTTTAAAGTGATTAAGATGATCGATCACTAGAATGATTCCAAAGGCATGTATGTTCTATTTACGAAGATGGGCATGGATGAAGAATAAAATAGTAAAACTTGGGCCAACATATGGTACTTCGATTGAAAGATTGCCTAATATTTTTTCATGGATTGTAAAAACGATGCCTTATAAATAAAAATATAAAACAGTTTATAATAATGGTAAAGGAGACACAAGGACTTATAGTGGTTCGATAAGCAACATATGTCCACTTTGAGGCATTTAGTTAAAATTTTAATTGTACTAAAGAGCACGAGAAAAGAACTCTGAACGCATGAATGATCTCAGAAATAACTTGGGAATTACAGGTGAGCTAATAGCTAATAAGAATTTTGGTTAAATTTTTAATGGCCCAAGATTGGTGGGTGTGCTCTTTTATTCTAACGTTTGGAACAACATTTCTCCATTTATAAATAAGATTTAAAGTGGTTCAAAATCATAATTTCAATTGATACGTCGCGATATAATTAGTGGTTGGATGTGATCATTGATCACTCTAGTTATTAAAAGGTGGAAGAAGTCTGTTGTGGAGCGCTTTTGGTTGATTCGAGGTTGTGAGTTATTTTCCTTTCATGTAATTCCTTACCTTTCAAGTGGATGTTTTCAATTTGGCCCATGTTTTTTTCGAAAGTGTTTTCTTGTTAAAAATTAATTTGCATTTTTGCATTTAGTTCTCTTACATATGCTTAATGAACATAAATTGATACGTCAATTTTTTTTTCTAAATCACTGTAGGTGGAAATTTCCTACAATGTTTATATTTAATGTGCACAAGATAAATTAAGATAAGTATTCAAGGAAGGGGATAAAAAACAAATAACACAAGGTATACGTAGTTCTCCAACATGCCTACGTCCACGGAGTTTGGGGTTTGTTCTTTTATTAACTCATAGAACTAGTCAGAAGAGTTGTAGTACTGCTCAATGATAGAATATCACATTCCCCTCTCAATTAAAGGTGGGTTTATATTTATAAAAAAATCTTAGCAGAGTACTAAGCTCCATTAAAAGTTATCCCTGAAAGTTCACACCTATCCCTTATCAGTTTGAACCGTTGCAAGTGATTGATACGTGGGAGTCTTCCATAATTTAGACTCTTCATTAACTTAGAGCACAATAAGCTTGGAAGCTCATGTTGATCACGTGCAGGGCATATGGTATTGTAATTATGGTCCACACAATTGCTACCAAATCTCAGGGTGGCTCTCAAGTTATTGGGCTTTGTTGTATCTAGGTCGGTTGTTGATTCTGATAAGTCATTATACTTAAAGGAATAGTAATATTCTTTCCTTGGAAGTTGATTGTTGCTCAGAATCACTGCTAGTTGGTCGGAGGGCAATTTAGTAGAAACCCTCTAAACTCGAGATTTTTTATTCGGTATATGCCTCAGGGGCATGCTGCTAAATAAAACCTTTCTTCTTTGGTGGTGAATTGTCGTTTTGATAGCCATCGCAAGCGCAAGTCATTATAAGATATTTTTTGGGGAACTGTGTGTAATACCCCATATTTTTATGATTTAAATAATTACGGGATTAATTATTGTTGTGGGATTAATTGAATTAAAATGTGAGAATTTAATTGTTGATTAATCCGAATTTAAAATAAATATTAACTAACATGCCAGGGTTAATACTTATGGATTGAATATTACCGTGTGATATGTAATATGGAACTATAAACTTCGGTAAATTGTCAAGAGTAATAAATACGACAGTTTAGTAAATTAAGTCAAACGCGCGTGTGAGTCGTGTCGGGCTAATTTAATAGAATAAATATATTAATTATTTTTAGTAACTTGTACGGTCATTTCGAGTGCACCGTTGAGTGCGGAATGGTCGAGATAGTCAAAATAGTATACCTGGGTGTTTAGTTTGGGTCCCGGGCAATTTTAGGCCTAACCGGCACCCCAAGAGGTTATTATGGTAAATTGTATTTTTAGGCTAAATTAATGGACGGAAATTAAGAGTTATTTATCACTCAAGGAAAGTCCATTAGGGTTAGAAAAGTGTCCGAAAGTTAAGAACGGCTATAGAAGGTGTGAGGGAGAGCTAATTCCAAGAGAAAAGGCACAAGTTAACACCACCTTGCAGAACCGCCACCACCACCACCGTGTAGATCGGGACAAGGGGAACACAACCATACCAACAACGTTAAGAAATCAGACGACAAATTCAAGGTAAGTGTTTATAACTTCTTGTTAGTGTAGGGATGTTAATATCATGCTTTAGTGCATAAAAGTGATGAAAATTGAGGAATTAGGATATGTAGATTGAATATGAGAATTATTAAATTGAAACCCTTCATGTATGTAGACTAGAAATCACGTTTTGATGAACTTATGTGTAGAACGAATCTGAAAATTTTGTGTTCTTGAATATGAATTTGAAGAACTAGGGTTTTGGTAAATTAATTTGGGGATTCCATGTTGTATTGATGATTCGTAATGAATTAATGATTCTAGGATGTTAGAATTCATATATAATTAATAGGATTCGAATTGGAACTGATTATTTGGAGATTGGGATGTTGATTTAGAGGTTTTAGGGTTAAAAATGGTGGGAAAACGCTGAAATTCTGGGTAGAAGACGAACAGTGCAGTCTCGCGCGATCTCGCGCAAAGTCGTTCCAGCGAGATTGCATCTCGCGCGAGGTCGCTCGAGCGACACGTGGCAGTCGCTCGAACGACATGCCATCTGGTTCGAGCGACAGGGTGAATTTCGAGAAATTTCTTAGGGGCAATTTAGGAATTTTCCACTCTTTACGAGTGAGAGAAATTTACCAGTTAACAGATTTAAAACGAGGCAGGTCTACGAGGAAGTATGTGAGTTTTATACTTTAATTGATTCGGAAAGAATAGTTACTTTGGAAATTACTAAGGAATGGTGGTAAATTAGTAATACTTTAATATACGTATAATGAGAATGAAATACGTATGATAAATATATAAGAAGGCTGGGAGAATACCCATAATTATTAATAGGATGTGTGAATACCTATTACTTGCTAGTATTATGTGTATGACATACCTAGCGGCTTACTATCACGGGAGGTGGTGTAAAGACAGTCTTATCGTGGGTGACCTTTGGGGTGATTATTGACTTGTATATCAGAACATAGGACTGTGAAGGCTTATTGGTGAGTTGATAAGCCGGCTGACTATGGGAGCGTAGGTATGTGCGTGACCCATAGATATGTGAACTATGTTCCCCTCAATTATGTGTGTTTTGTATATATGGTTCGTGGAAAACTTCTGAACCGATAGTCCTTATTTGAGTATGAGATGTACCGGGACATGATAGCAGAGTATGCAATGCACGACAGGTTTAGCCTTAGGGTGCTGTATTAGTATATGTATATTATAATGATGAATATATGTATATATATACTTGTGTTATTCCTACCGAGAGATAATTGTAGGATATTGGGATAGTATAATCTTAAGTAACGTAAGTTGTGAATACTTAACTTAGTGTGATAACACTTAAACGAATTTATTAATAAATGCTGCTATTAATAATGTGGGAAATTGAGAATTTTGAAATGCTACCACGAGTTATAACAAGAAGTGTAAGTCTTTATATAGTTAGAAGTGTTACAAATGGCTAGGTGGGGATAGATGTACGTTAGGCGTGCACAATAGACGAGGGGTCAGAATCTCATGTGAGAGTTTGAACTAACATGTAATTGATACTTGCTTTATTACAAATTTTAAATACTTGCTAAAACAAATATATTTACACATCGGGCTCTGAACCGTTTCTTGCATCTCTTCTCTCTCTTGCTATATATATGTATTATATCAGGTGCTCAGCCACAGGGACACCAGGCTTAGAGATTGGATTGCTTAGCGTGCTGCAGCTGTTGTGGAAGTTGTAGGTCTTCGTATTAGACGCCTCCATCATTTCATTTCCATTCTTATAGACTTTCTATTTATGGCATGTGTCGCCCATTCCTTAGACAGTTTTTCAGAGATTATGTTCAGTTTACTTTCCGTTCATTTTCATTTGCATTTATGGTTACTATGGTTTTTGGTTTGGAGTTTTGAACTGGAATGTTTTATCCAGTCTTAGTTATTTCAGCATGTGATTCTGATTCAGTATTTTATTAATTAATTATGCGTGGATGGTTTATATTAAATTTCTTGGTTTGGTATTTAAATGGTTTTAATTAAAAGGAAAAAAAATGTTTTGACACTTAACTTAATTATATAAGATGATTAAATGAGTTATTATGTTTTCGACAGTGATGCTAAGAATGAACCAACCGAACATTCAGTTTTAAATTTTATAAAGGACTAATCACCCGATATTTAATTGGGCTGGGTGTCACAGATGGTATCAGAGCATCAGGTTCTAGTGTCCTTTAGGATCTGTACGGCTTACTATGTTTTCAGCTTTGCGTCCTTTGATATAGAGCTCTATTATTAGGACTGTTGCACTCCTTGATTTCGTTTTGTAGACTACGTTCTTCTGCTACAATGATGTGTATAGTCGATGGACTTATGTAATTCATTTGAATTTCAGATGTCACTTTTGAGGAAGATACAAGCTAACACTGCTGAAGGAGCAAATGCGAAATAAGACCAACAAGTATCTCAGGTGCACCAAGAAAGAGCTAAAATCACTGAGATAGCAAATATCGTGGCACAAGCAGTGACTACAGCAATATTACAGTACCAAAATAGCAGTGTACAACTTGCAGGGAGCAAAAGAACGAGAGAAGTTGATCAATATGATATTGCTAAAGTTAGCAACAAAGGGAAAATACATCCACAACAGCAACAGGAGCCTCAGAGTTGTCAAGGACGAGAGGATAATAGAAATGGCGGGAAGAACAAAACCCGCCAGAGCCAACAAAGCCTGAAAAGGAGGGACACCACCAAGAGGTGTTTTAAATGTGGAAAATTGGCCATAATCGTCGGGATTGCCCAGATTCGGCTGGTGAGGAACCTCTTCCCAATCGGCAAGGACAACATGGCATAAGAAGGAAAGGGTTTCAGGGTCAGTGTCTAAGTGCAAGAAGCAGGGTCACCGGTGGAGGGACTGCTCGCAATAAGATAAGGTAATAGGACAGGATACCCAACATAAGGAAGCCTAGATAGTTACCCCAACATCACAGGTACCACAACAACATCAAGGAGTATAGTATGGATGTATCTATAATGCCCGTTACGCGGTTATGCCATTGATACCGCAACTATCACCTGCGTTTGGAGGTACGATACTTCATTAATTATAGTGTCTTTTAATATAATAAGGAAATATTGAATAACTTAGATGTGTTACAGTTAAGTACTAATACTCTGAGAAACGTTAGCGCAGAATGCAGTATTATCCTGATTTTTGAATTTATTAACGATGGTTTGAGTGATAATAAACCATTACAGTAGTATTTTTGTGTTCATTAGAAATTGCGCTAAATGCCACTTGAGAAGAGGCAGGGTTATATATACATATTTTTATATAGTAGCGAATAAAGATTTCGTAAAGTACGTCATCTGGTTATATCTAATCCCGGTGGGTAGGGAGGTCTATTGAAGAAATTCAAGATTTGATGAAATGTTTCCGAGCATGGGGATCTCCCATAGTGTATACTAGAGTCTAATGCCAAATTAGTAGGAGGAATGTGTTGAGTGTAGCCTCACGTGTCATGAGAATAGGTAAGTTAATTTCTTAGCAAGAATAAAGGATATAGGGTACAAGTCTGATACCAATGGTCCCAAATCTCCTTGACCGATAATGTTAGATAGTAGTGTATCGGGGGGGTTCCTTGTTTGGATTTCGCCTTGCGAGACATCCCACGCATGAAACCTAGCGAACGTCGAGAGCTGGGAGTATTTGTCCTTAACTAAACGGATTGGTACCCAAATTATCATCCGTAAAGGGAACAATAACTTAAGCATTGTCAAAAGTCTTACCTCGTAAATAAATCAGAGCGACAAGGAGGCTAATATGGATACAATTATTTGACTGATTGAGCCTAACCCTATCGAACCTTTGAAGTTACAAGATCAGGTAGAGCAACTGTTGGGCCAGGGGTTTATCCATAGGAGTACTTCACCTTGGGGTGCCCCTATGCTGTTCGTTAAGAAGAGATGGTTCGTTATGATTGTGTATTGATTATCGAGAGTTGAATAAGGTCACGATATGGAATAAATATCCATTGCCTCGAATCAATGATTTATTCGACCAGTTAAGAGGAGCTGCCTCCTTCTCGAAGATTGACTTGAGGTCGGGATACCATAAGTTAAGGATCAGGAAGCAGGATGTGCCGAAGACTGCTTTCTTGTCGAGATATGGGTCCTATGAGTTTAGGGTTATGCCTTTTGAACTAACCAACTCCCTAGCCGTGTTTATGGATCTGATGAATAGGGTGTTCAGAGAGTTTCTGGATCAGTTTGTCATTGTCTTCATTGATGACATTCTGATTTATTCCCAAACTGAGGAGGAGCATGCCTAACATTTGAGACAAGTTTTGCAGACACTGCGTCAGCACGAGTTGTATGAAAAATATGAGAAATGTGGATTTTAGCTAAAAGAGGTACAATTTTTGGGGCACATTATTTCAGATAGAGGGATATCCGTAGACCCAGGGAAGGTGTCGGTGGTTAGAGAGTGGGAACAACCCACGACGCCGATAAAAATACGTAGTTTCTTGGGCCTAACAGGATACTATAGGAGGTTCATTCGGGGATTCTCTAAGATAGCGGGTCCATTGACTCATTTGATTCGCAAAGGAGTGCCATCTATCTGGGACGATGCCTGTGAGTTGGCTTTTGATGAGCTGAAAGACAAGTTGACTTCAGCACCGATGTTAGCACTACCCAGGTCAGGAGTGGAGTATCTCGTCTATACATATGCGTCCTTATTAGGACTTGGGGGTGTGTTTCAACAGGAGGATCAGGCTATAGCTTATGCTTCCCGTAAGCTTAAGCCTCATGAGAGGAACTACCCCACCCACGACTTGGAGTTAGCGGCAGTCGTGTTTGCACTTCGGATTTGGACGCACTATCTCCTAGGGGAGAAATTTTGCTTATTCACGGATCACAAGTCACTACAGTACCTCTTCACGCAGAAAGAGTTGAACGTGCATCAACATCAATGGCTTGAATTCATGAAGAATTATCAGTTCGATATCCAATACCACCCCGGAAAGTCTAACGTGGTAGCAGATGCGTTGAGCCGTAGGCCAGTGGACGAGAGGGTCGAGATGTGGAAGGAAAAATGGAAGGAATTGGGTCATCAGGATGCCGTGGCCCGATCATTTATGTCTTCTATGACTGTTACGCCTCAAATTGTTACGCGGGTGGTATAAGCACAGGCAGCGAATTCATTCTGTCAAGATCGAATTAGGAAGCTTTTAGTCGGGGGAGCCGAGTCTTATTCAGTGAGTTCTGAGGGTGGTTTGCGCTTCAATGGGAGACTCATTGTCCCAGAGGGGGAGGACCTTCGGCATGCAGTGATGACGGAGTCGCATTGGTCCCGATTTGCGGTACATCCCGATGGGGACAAAATGTACCAGGATATGAGACGACAGTATTAGTGGAGCGGGATGAAAAAGGATATTGTAGAGTTCGTATCTAAGTGTACCACTTGCCAATTAGTGAAAGTGGACCATCAGAGACCATCAGGTTTGCTTCAGCCATTGGAGATTCCTATATGGAAATGGGAAGGCATTTCCATGGATTTTATCACCGGCCTTCCCACTTCGCAGAGGGGGCACGATTCTATCGGGCTTCCCACTTCGCAGAGGGGGCACGATTCTATATGGGTTATTATGGATTGGTTGATGAAAGTAGCCCACTTTTTGCCCGTCAGGACAAACTACACAGCGAGACAGTATGCTCAGCTATTTATTGCAGAGATAGTGAGACTACACGGTGTGCCTCTTAATATCGTGTGAGACAGAGATAAGACTTTTGTGTCTCATTTTTGGGAGATTTTCCAGGAGGCTATGGGTACCGAGTTGCGATTGAGTACGGCATATCACCCGAAGATCGATGGGCAGACTGAGCGCACTAATCAGATGCTCGAGGATATGTGGCGCATGTGTATCCTTGATTTTTGAGGAGGTTGGGAGTAGTACCTTTCACTGGTGGAGTTTGCTTATAACAACTCTTATCAGTTTACGATTGGCATGGACCCGTTCAAGGCATTGTATGGTAGACCTTATCTTTCTCCAGCATGTTGGCTAGATGTGGGAGACAAGAAGCTACTCGGGCCAGAGGTGATTCAGGATATGTCGAGCAGGATCGAGATGATTCGGGATCGCATAAGGGTAGCACAAGACAGACAGAAAAGCTACACCGATGCTAACAGGTTCTTCTGAGAGTTCGCAGTGGGGGACTAGGTTTTGTTGAGAGTATCTCCAATGAAAGGGCTAATGAGATTTGGGAATAAAGGGAAGTTGACTCCGAGATATGTATGACCATTCCCTATTGTAGAGAGGGTCGGACCAGTGGCTTACAAACTTGGGTTACCGGAGCACTTGCATCGTATCCATGACGTGTTCCATATTTCGTCACTGAGGCGATACCTTCGGGATGAGTTGGCACATACTCACATTGCGATTGAGGAGATTGAGTTACAACTAGACAGTTCATATGAGGAGAGACCGGTGGCTATCCTAGATTATAGTGAGAGGAGGCTGAGGTCAAAGGTAGTTCCACTTGTTCGGGCAGAGTGGCAGCATCATAATGTAGAGGAGTCTACTTGGGAGCGGGAGGCGCATATGCGAGAGAAATATCCAGACTTATTCGTACCAGGTATACCTTATTTTTCGAATTTCGGGACGAAATTCCGTTATTAGGGGGGAAGTATGTAATACCCCATATTTTTATGATTTAAAAGATTAAAGGATTAATTATTGTGGGATTAATTGAATTAAAATGTGAGAATTTAATTGTTGATTAATTTGGATTTAAAATAAATATTAACTAACGTGTCAGGGTTAATACGTATGGATTGAATATTACCGTGTGATATGTAATATGGAACTATACACTTCGATAAATTGACAAGAGTAAGAAATACGACAGTTTAGTAACTTAAGTCAGACGCGCGTGTGAGTCGTGTCGGGGCTAATTTAATAGAATAAATATATTAATTATTTTTAGTAACTCGTATGGTCATTTTGAGTGCACCGTTGTAGTCAAAATAGTATACCCGGGGGTTTAGTTTGGGTCATGGGGCAATTTTAGGCCTAACCGGCACCTCGAGAGGGCATATGGTAAATTGTATTTTTAGGCTAAATTAATGGACGAAAATTAAGAGTTATTTATCAGCCAAGGAAAGTCCATTAGGGTTAGAAAAGTGTCACGAAGTTAAGAACGGTCATAGAAGGTGTGAGGGAGAGCTAATTCCAAGAGAAAAGGCACAAGTTAACACCACCTTGCACAACCGCCACCACCACCACCACCACCGTGTAGATCGGGACAAGGGGAACACAACCATACCAACAACGTCAAGAAATCAAACGAAAAATTCAAGGCAAGTGTTTATAGCTTGTTGTACCTTAGCAATTATCGTACTGATGTTAGTGTAGGGATGTTAATATCATGTTTTAGTGCATAAAAGTGATGAAAATTGAGGAATTAGGATATGTAGATTGAATATGAGAATTATTAAATTGAAACCCTTCATGTATGTAGACTAGAAATCACGTTTTGATGAACTTATGTGTAGAACGAATCTGAAAATTTTGTGTTCTTGAATATGAATTTGAAGAACTAGGGTTTTGGTAAATTAATTTGGGAATTCCATGTTATATTGATGATTCGTAATGAATTAATGATTCTAGGATGTTAGAATTCATATATAATTGATAGGATTCGAATTGGAACTGGTTATTTGGAGATTGGGATGTTGATTTAGAGGTTTTAGGGTTAAAAATGGTGGAAAAACGCTGAAATTCTGGGTAGAAGACGAACAGTGCAGTCTCGCGCGATCTCGCGCAAAGTCGTTCCAGCGAGATTTCATCTCGCGCGAAGTCGCTCGAGCAACACGTGGCAGTCGCTCGAACGACATGCCATCTGGTTCGAGTGACAGGGTGAATTTTCGAGAAATTTCTTAGGGGCAATTTAGGAATTTTCCACTCTTTACGAGTGAGAGAAATTTACCAGTTAAAAGATTTAAAACGAGGCAGGTTTAGAGGAAGTATGTGAGTTTTATACTTTAATTAATTCGGAAAGAAGAGTTACTTTGGAAATTACTAAGGAATGGTGGTAAATTAGTAATACTTTAATATACATATAATGAGAATGAAATATATATGATAAATATATAAGAAGGCTGGGAGAATACCCATAATTATTAATAGGATGTGTGAATACCTATTACTTTCTAGTATTATGTGTATGACATACTTAGCTGCTTGCTATCACGGGAGGTTGTGTAGAGATAGTCTTATCCTGGGTGACCTTCGGGGGGATTATTGACTTGCATCTCAGAATATAGGACTGTGAAGGTTTATTGGTGAGTTGATAAGCCAGCTGACTATGGGAGCGTAGGTATGTGCGTGACCCATAGATATGTGAACTATGTTCCCCTCCATTATGTGTGTTTTGTATATATGGTTCGTGGGAAACTTCCGAACCGATAGTCCTTATTTGAGTACGAGATGTACCGGGACATGATAACAGAGTATGCAATGCACTACAGGTTTAGCCTTGGGGTGCTGTATTAGTATATGTATATTATAATGATGAATATATGTATATATATACTTGTGTTATTCCTATTGAGAGATAATTGTAGGATATTGGGATAGTATAATCTTAAGTAACGTAAGTTGTGAATACTTAACTTAGTGTGATTACACTTAACCGAATTTATTAATAAATGATGATATTAATAATGTGGAAAATTTGGAATTTCGAAAGGCTACTACGAGTTATAACAAGAAGTGTAAGTCTTTATCTAGTTAGAAGTGTTACAAATGGCTAGGTGGGGATAGATGTACGTTAGGCGTGCACAATAGACGAGAGGTGAGAATCTCATGTGAGAGTTCGAACTAACATGTAATTAATACTTGTTGTATTGCAAATTTTAAATACTTGCTAAAACAAATATTTTTACACATCGGGCTCTGACCTTTCTTGCATCTCTTCTCTCTCTTGCTATATATATGTATTATATCAGGTGCTCAGCCACAGGGACACTAGGCTTAGAGATTGGATTGCTTAGCATGCTGCAGCTGTTGTGGAAGTTGTAGGTCTTCGTATTAGACGCCTCCATCATTTCATTTCTATTCTTATAGACTTTATATTTAGGGCATGTGTCACCCATTCCTTAGATAGTTTTTCAGAGATTATGTTCAGTTTACTTTACGCTCATTTTCATTTGGATTTATGGTTACTATGGTTTTTGGTTTGGAGTTTTGAACTGGAATGTTTTATCCAGCCTTAGTTATTTCAGCATGTGATTCTGATTCAGTATTTTATTAATTAATTATGCGTGGATGGTTTATATTAAATTTCTTAGTTTGGTATTTAAATGGTTTTAATTAAAAAGACACAAAAAATGGTTTGACACTTAGCTTAATTATATTAGGTGATTAAATGAGTTATTATGTTTTCGACAGTGATACTAAGAATGAACCAACCGAACATTCTGTTTTAAATTTTATAAAAGACTAATCATCTGATATTTAATTTGGGGGGGTGTTACACTGTGGTGCCATTTATCACCACAAAACATTGTTTCCCTTTACATCCTCACTTTTTTGTTCATTTAAAAGACTTACGAACTCCAAATGAGAGTCTTTCACTGTCTTCATTGGTCTATAAGAACTTTTAAAACACTCAACTTCATTTCAATCGATTTTCTTCTTTTCTTCAATGTTTTTTATTAAGTTGTCATTTTAACCATAGTGTATATTATTGATGAAAACACTGTGGAAAAATTCAAACTTGATTATCAAATCCCCCAATGGGTAAGTGTAGGATTTGTTGAAGGTCTGTGTGACCTTTGTTCCATATCTGAAGGCCATTAGTTGCCTTCAGATTTTATTGCTTAATGTGAGGTTGCTTTTCTCCCAAATTCCTTATTTTGGAGTTCTGGATTGATTATGATAAACTATTGTAGAGAAACGATCGACTAAAGGAGTCCTTTTATTACCATGGAGGTCGTATTTGAAGAGTTGGACAAATCTTTGGTGGTTGCTCGGTCATTGAATGCTACCTAGGAGACCGATAAACAAAAGTTTAGTGAGAAGGTTAAAATCTTGTAGGCTCAAAAGTTTAATCTTCAGAAGAAGATCGATGATTTTTCTGCGCTGGTGGCTGTTGTCGAACAGGCAAAAAAGATGCCAAAAATGATAAGGGTGAGGCCGACCTCGCCAAGATACAACCCATTGACGCTAAGACCAAAGCCGAGGAGGCCTTAGATGGTGTGGCGAAGATGAAGGATGGAGTATTTACTTGCGTTTAGGATAAAGCCTTCACCAATGCTGAGATGCAGATTGCATACCTTAAAACGATATTTTTAATAATGACTGGGATGAGGATCTTATTAAGGTCGACACAAATGAGGCATCAGACCTCTTCCGCGAGCACCATTCAAGTTCCCCTCCTCAATATGAGGAAGAGTTTGAGGACGACGATGATAATGACGAGACGGTTGGAGAGAAGAAGAATGTTATCGATCTGGTACAAGTCAGCGGCGATCAAAGTGAGGCCATCGTTGCCAAGCAGGTTATCGAGAAGGAAAAGGTTGGTAAGACAGCACCTTAGGGGATTGATTAGGGAATATTGTGTTTCTCCATTTTTATTCCCGAATGATGTAGGGGCATGACCCATTTGTAATCCTTTTTAATGAAATTTATGGTTTAATTCAACCGTTGTCATTTTTCTTAGTTTTCGCAAGTCTCTTTTTGTTCGATAAGCTTATATATCCGACCACTTATTTATGCAGTTTAAATAAAAACTTACAACACTGATCGCTGATCTAAATGATTCTCAGGAAAGACGTGGAAGACTATTCACTACACCATAACTGGTGAATGGTCACGGTGACGCGGACTTGGGTCTTGACAATTTCGAGCGCAACCAATTCCATGGGTTGCAGGCCAAGTCCGTGACCAATCGGGGCGTCACGACCCTGAGGGATCATGGTAGATGGTCGCAGACTTGGGTCGTGACCCACACCGCGAAGGGAAAAAAATGGTCGCGGCCAAAGTCCGTGACCCCCAATCGTGACGAAAAATGGTTACGACCAAAGTCCCTGACCCACACCGCGATGAATATAAATAGAAAAAAATGGTCGCGGCCAAAGTCCGTGACCAATTTTTTTCCATCACGGTGTGGGTCATGGACTTTGGCCGCGACCATTTTTCGTCATGGTTGGGGGTCATGGACATTGGCCGCAACCATTTTTATGCACGACGGGAAAATAAAAATGGTTATGGACAAAGTCCATGACCATATTTAACTATAATTAAAAAAAAAATTGGTTCAATCCTAAAATTGGGGGTCCTGTGACTGTGTGACCGGTTGCTACGTGTAATGTTGGATGCGTACGAGGTGTTATAATTATCACCGTATCAGTTCCTACGAGTTACATTGGTCCCGTGCGAGGTGTTGGTGCCTCTCACGTGGCCGTTTCGGAGCTATTTTGAGTTTTCGCACTCTAATGTCAAGTTTTTAAGCCTAAGTAAAGATATTTTTAAATTATCAATGTATTCTCAAATCGGGAGTCCCATGACCACACGGTCAGTTCCTACAAGTTACATCGGTCCCGTGCGAGGTGTCAGTGCCTCTCACGGGGCCGTTTGGAGTTTTTGCACCCTGATGCCAAGTTTTTAGGTCTATGTCTAGATATTTTCAAATTATCATCGTATTCTCAAACCGGGAGGCCCGTGATCATGTCGCCAGTTCCTACGAGTTACACTGGTCCCATGCGAGGTGTCGGTGCCTCTCACGGTCCCATTTGGTGGCTTTTCGGGATTCACCCCTCTAACGTTATTTTTATGTTTTATTCTAGATATTCTCAAATTATCATCGTATTCTCAAATCGAGAGCTCTGTGACCACGCGGTTAGTTCCTATGAGTTACATTAGTCCCGTGTGAGGTGTCGGCGCGTCTCATGGGGCCGTTTGGGGGTTATTTTGGGGTTTACCCCTCTAGCGCCATGTTTTTTAGCCTAAGTCTAGATATTTTTAATTATCGTCATATTCTTAAATCGGGAGTCCAGTGACCACGAGGTTAGTTCCTACGAGTTACATTAGTCCCGTGCGAAGTGTCGGTGCCTCTCACGGGGCCATTTGGAGGTTGTTTCAAGATTTTCCCCTCTAGTTCCATATTTTTAAGCCTAAGTCTAGATATTTTTAAATTAGCGTCGTATTCTCAAATCGAGAGCCCTGTGACCACACGGTTAGTTACAACGAGTTACATTGGTCTCGTGCGATGTGTCGGCACGTCTTATGGGGACGTTTGGTGGTTGTTTCGGTGGTCCCCCCAACGCCATATTTTTAAGCCTAAGTACAAATATTTTCAAATTATAGTCGTATTCTTAAATCGAGAGTCCCGTGACCATGAGGTCAGTTCCTACAAGTGACATTGGTCCCGTGCGAGGTGTTAGTGCCTCTCACGGGGCCGTTTGAGGGATGTTTGTGGTTGTCGCCCTCTAACGCCGTGTTTTTAAGCCAAAGTTTTGATATTTTCAAATTATCGTCGTATTATAAAATTGGGAGTCCCGTGGCCACCCGATCAGTTTCTATGAGTTACATTGGTCCAGTGCGAGGTGTCAGTGCCTCTCACAGGGCCGTTTGGGCGTTATTTCAGGATTCACCCCTCTAGTGCCATGTTTTTAGTCATAAGTCCAGATATTTCAAATTTTTTTTGTATTCTCAAATTGGGTACCCCGTGACTACGCAGTTAGTTTCTACGAGTTACATTGGTCTCATGCGAGGTGTCGGTACCTCTCACGAGACCGTTTGGGTACGATTACGGGGTTCCCCCCTCTAGCACCATTTTTATGCCTCAGTTTAAAAAATTTCAAATTATTTCCTATTATCAAATCGAGAGTCCTATGATCACGCGACCAGTTCGTACGAGTTACATTAGTCCCGTGCGAGGTGATTGTGCCTATCACGAGGCTGCTTGAGGGTTGTTTTGGGTTTTCACACTCTATCATCAAGTTTGTAATCCTAAGTCGAGATATTTTCAAGTTATCATCATATTATCAAATTGGGATACCTGTGGCCATGCGGTCAGTTCCTACAAGTTACATTGGTCCCGTGCGAGGTGTGGTGCCTCTCACGGGGCCGTTTGGGAGCTATTTTAGATTTTTGCACTCTGACACCAAGTTTTTAAGCCTAAGTCTAAATATTTTCAAATTATCGTCGTATTCTCAAATCGGGAGTCCCGTGACCTCGAGGTCAGTTTCTACGAGTTACATTGGTCCCATGCGAGGTGTCGGTGACTATCACGGGTCCGTTTTGAGGTTCACCCCTCTAGCGCCATTTTTTAAGCTTAAGTCTAGATATTTTAAAATTATCTCCATATTCTCAAACGAGGATTTTCATGACCACGCGGTTAGTTCCTACAAGTTATATTGGTCCCGTGCGAGGTGTCGACGCGTCTCACGAGGCGTTTGGGGGCTATTTTTGGGTTCCATCCTCTAGCGCCATGTTTTAAAGCCTAAGTATAAATATTTTCAAATTATCACCGTAATCTTAAACCGGGAGTCCCGTGACCACGCGATCAGTTCCTACGAGTGACATTGGTCCCCTGCGAGGTGTCGGTGCCTCTCATGGGGCCGTTTGGGGGCTATTTTGGGATTTCCCCCTCTAGTGTCATGTTTTTAAGCCTAAGTCTAGATATTTTTAAATTATCATCGTATTATCAAACGTGGAGTCTCATGGCCACGCGGTCAGTTCCTACGAGTTACATTGGTCCCATGCAAGGTGTCGGTGCATCTCACGGGACCGTTTGAGGGCTGTTTCGGGGTTCACCCATCTAGCGCCATTTTTTAAGCCTAAGTCTAGATATTTTCAAATTATCAACGTATTCGCAAATCGAGAGCCCCGTGACCACGCGGTTAATTCCTACGAGATACATTGGTCCCGTGCGAGGTGTCGGTGTGTCTCACGGGGCCGTTTGGGGGAGGTTCCCCCTCTATCGTCATGTTTTTAAGCCTAAGTCAAGATATTTTCAGATTATCATTCTATTCTCAAATCGGTAGTCCCGTGATCTCGAGGTCAATTCCTACGAGTTATATTGGTCCTGTACGAGGTGTCGGTGCCTCTCACAGGGCCATTTGGGGGCTGTTTCAGGATATCCCCCTCTAGCACCATTTTTTCATCCTAAGTCTAGATATTTTCAAATTATCATTGTATTCTCAAACCGGGAGTCCCGTGACCTCGAGGTCAGTTACTATGAGTTGCATTGGTCCCGTGCAAGGTGTCGGTGCCTCTCACGGGGCTGTTTGGCGGCTGTTTCGGTATTTCCCCCTCTAGCATCATTTTTTAAGCCTAAGTCTAGATATTTTCAAATTATCGTCGTATTCTCAAATCAGGAGCCCCGTGACCATGCAGTCAGTTCCTATGAGTTGCATTGGACCCGTGCGAGGTGTCGACACTTCTCACGGGGCCATTTGGGGGTTGTTTTGGGGTTCCCCCTCTAGCACCATGTTTTAAGCCTAAGTCTAAATATTTGCAAATTATCATCGTATTCTCAAACTGGGTAACCTGTGATCCTGCAGTCAGTTCTTATGAGTGACATTGGTCCTATGAGAGGTATCGATGCCTCTCACTGGGCCGTTTGGGGGTTGTTTCGAGATTTCCCCCTCTAGCGCCATGTTTTTAAGCCTAAGTTTAGATATTTTCAAATTATCATCGTATTATCAAAGTATTCTCAAACTGACAGTTTCGTGATCGCACGGTCAATTCCTACATGTTACATTAGTCCCGTGCGAGGTGTTGGTGGCTCTCACGGGACCATTCGGGGGATGTATTTTAAGTTAACACTAATATAAATGGTCACGGGCCCATTGATCTCATTAGTAATTCTCAAACCAAGGTACCAAGGCCCTGTATATTAAGTTAACACTAACATGCCAACATATTCCTCATCTCGTAAACGAACGAATAAAATATGTAAATATTTCCATCATGCCCTTCGAGATCATACAAATAGAGTCTAAATGAAATAATTAGTAAATTCAACTCAGATATGTGTAGGTGAAATTGAGATATCCAACTTATCTAAGTACATGCAAGTAAGTGAATCTATATATATTTCTTTGTGTGACTACCTGTCAAGTAGGAAAATTTCATTGCAGTCATTTGAAGGTGATTTTGGTTTTCCATCTCTAGAAATCCATCTATTTTCTTCATACTTAATAGATTAGAATTAATTAGTACAAGCAATACAGTGCTCTTGAGCTTAATACCAAGGAAGATATTGAAGGCTAAATAATGTTATTACAAAGGGCATTTCAATCAATAAACTCATACTTTACTCGAATGAAATTCTCAATCATAACTCTGTCATAGTTACGAGGAAGCTTAACTTCCTAATAGCTATTTGATTTCTCATTTGCCATGGCTAGAAGAAAACATCAATCAAATAAACTTTTAACCAACAAGTTCTTCGCTCATAAAACGATGTCTAACATGAATTAATGAAAGTAAGAAACTAAATTTTGATGCTCACATTGAATAAATGCAACCTAATCAGGAAGTCAAGTGTCCAACGTAGAAGATCTAACCTGCAACAATGAATGTTTTTCTCCTTGATCCGAGGCAACACATTTTCAATGTAGAACTGTGTTGGAACATACTTGGGAATGTTTTTTTACTGCCCGTATAGTATGCATAACATGAGATTTTTTAGAAATATAAATTGGAATTACAACACACTGATAGTAAAATGATACATATGTTTATATGATAGTAAAATGATACATACTTCAATATATGAATTATTCGTAAATCCGGATATGTTTATATCAACTATCAACAATAAAAGAAAACTTGACGAGTTGTAAAGTTTCATGAGAGAATTTCAGACTATGGATGCACAGACACATAATGTGACTCGACACAATCACACAAGTTTAAACTTTAGCGCGATACATATGGAATAGAATGGACTCCTAATTTTAAGTCAAGCCACAAGGAGCAAGCATCAAACAAATAAGCCATAAGCTTCACTCACAAATAAACATATCGGAATATCAAAGTTCACAAGACAAAATGACCGTAACAACAAAAATTGGTAATCATTGATAGACAAAGAAGTTGCATAACAATTATATAAACTGTTACAGTTATGATACTTCTTGACGGTTACAAATCCATCACCTCTTTATTTTTGTTGGAAAGCATATTGAGCAGCTAATTTTTTAGAGAACTCCCGTAGGTTTTGGGTTGTGGTGGAATGAATAGTGCAATCCATTTCTGATTCTGATATACTTAGAGATGCCTAGTCATTTTTTATAACATCTTAAGAAGAAATTGATATTTTTATAGGCGACAAATCAAGAATTTTGACACAATTTATTTTTGCCCATTGATTTTTAGGAGGAAAGGAAGTCATAAGTATGGGAGTGGGAAAAAACAAAATCAAAATATGTGCTTGGCTATATAGAGCCAGTAGCCCGAACAACTTGCTGATATGAGATATTTGAGATAAAATACAATGCAATACAATGCTTGGCTATCACATATTTGAGATAGAAATAAAATGCAATGTTTCATACATAGTTGAGTTGTAATCTTACTCTGACTATATCAAGTTAACACAAAGTCACAAAGTTATAACCAGTTTCCTTATTGCAAGCCTATGCACGAGCTCAAAGGGAAATGCATATGAGTCTCACTATATCAAGTAAATAAAAAGTCAAAAACTTGCAGCCAGTTTTTTTATTGCAATCTTATGGAGAGACTCCCCCACAGTAGTACCACATGTACTCACATTAAAATCTAGACATAAAATTTCATACATTGAAATCACATAATAGATTAGAAGTATTGTAAAATTTAAGAGAAGCATTGTTTAATGGATTTTGTTATAAAGTAAGTGTGATATCATAAAAATATGGCGAGGTGTTTGTTCCTCTCACGGGGGTCTTCGGGGGCTGTTTCAGATTTTCTCCCTCTAACGCCATGTTTTTAAGACTAAGTCTAGAAAATTTCAAATTATCATCGTATTCTCAAATTGGGATTCCCGTTATCATGTGGTCAGTTACTACGAGTTACATTGGTCACGTCCAAGGTGTTGCTGCCTCTCACGGGGCCGATCGGGGGATTTTTCGAGATTTTACCCCCTAACGCTATATTTTTAAGCCTAAGTCCTGATATTTTCAAATTATCATCGTATTCTAAAATTGGGAGTCCAATGACCATGAGGTCAGTATCAACGAGTTACATTGGTCCCGTGCAAGGCGTTGGTACTTCACACGGGGCGGTTCGGGGGTGTTTCGGGGTTTTTCCTTTTAAGGTCATATTTTTAAGTCTACGTCTTGATATTTTCAAATTATCTTCGTATTCTCAAACCGGGAGTCCCATGATCACACGATTAGTTCTTACGAGTTACATTAGTCCCGTGCGAGGTGTTGGTGCCTCTCACATGACGATTCAGGGATTGTTTCAGGGTTTCACACTCGAACGCCATATTTTTAAGCTTAAGTCTAAATATTTTCAAATTATCGACGTATTCTCCTATCGAGAGTCCCGTGACCACTTGGTCAGTTACTACAAGTTATATTGGTCTAGTTCAAGGTGTCGGTGGCTCTCACCGAGCCGTTTGGGGGCTATTTTGGGGTTCACCCTCTAGCGCCATTTTTTAATCCTAAGTCTAGAAAATTTCAAATTATTGCCAAATTCTCAAACCGGGAGCCTCGTGACCAAGCGATCAGTTCCTACGAGTTACCATTACACCAAAAACAAGAATTTAGTACAGTTTAAAACTGTGCCAGATCAAATCTGGCATGGTTTTGAATTGTGCCTGAATCAGGTGTTCCCTAATGGTCATTTTTTTTAGCAAAGTTTAAATGTGTGCCATATTTGACCAAACGGGAACATTTCTAGCACACTTTAAAACTGTGCCAAAATTTAATATCTCTGGCACACTTTTGACACACTTTATAAGTGTGCAAGATTGAGTACATTTTGATAATCTTTTGGCACAATTCAAAACCATGCCAAAATTTGATACACTTTTGGCACGGTTTTGAATTGTGCCAAATTTTTTGATAAAAGAAAAAAAATTATTTGAAAACAAGAAAATTCACAAATTACGAATCTCGAAAGTTGTTGATAAAATAATGTACATACAAACTTCAAAATATTACAAGTATTAATAGTTCACAGACTAAAAAAATTGGGGAGAGCTTCCTCTGTTTTCTGAACATTCTAAAACCTGCTAATATAAAACCTACGTAATGTAAAGCTCGCACGGCCATAAAATATATCAATCAAATTACAAAAGCCCACACGACCTTAAAAGCTAACGATAAAAATACAAAAGCCCGTACGACCCTAACATAAAAAATAGAATCCTGAATATTAACGACATTAAGTAACTAATCTCCTTATTGTAAACCATTGACTTCGTGTGTTCCACGTCGATAAAAGCTAACGACAAAATGTTATCCTGCAAAAAAAATTAAATACAAAAAGGAGATGATATTAGTAACCGAGTAATTTTAAAAAAAAATCTTATTCAAGAGAAAAATTTGCATATACGAATTAAAATTATTATTGTATTCTCAAATCGGAATTCTTGTGACTAAGTGGTCAGCTCCTACGAGTTAAATTAGTCACATGCCAGGAGTTAGTGCCTCTTATGGAGCCATTTGAGGACTGGTTTGAGTTTTCATCTTTTAACATCTTGTTTTTAAGCCTAATTTAGATATTTTCAAATTATCATCATATTCTTAAACCGAGAGACCCGTGACTACGCGGTCAATTCCAACGAGTTACATTGGTCACGTGCGAAGTGTTCGTGCCTCTTACAGGGCCGTTTGGGGGCTGGTTTGAGTTTTCACCCACAAACGGCATGTTTTAAATAATAATCTAAATATGCTTAAATTATCATCATATTCTCAAACCGGGAGACCCGTAACTACACGGTCAGTTCCAATAAGTCACATTGGACCCGTGCGAGGTGTTCGTGCCTCTAACGGGGCCGGTTTGGGTTTTCATCCTTTAACGACTTATTTTCAATCATAATCTAGATATTTTCAAATTATCGATATATTCTTAAACCGAGAGACCCGTGACTACACGATCAATTCCTACGAGTTACATTGGTCCCGTACGAGGTGTTTGTGCCTCTTACTGGGCCATTTGGGGTTTAGTTTCGATTTTCACCCACTAAGGACGTGTTTTTAAGCCAAAGTCTAGATATTTTTAAATTATCATCGTATTATCAAACCATATGTCCCATGACTACACAGTCAGTTCGTACGAGTTACATTTGCCTCGTGCGAGGTGTTAGTGCCTTTTGGTGGTTAGTTTGAGTTTTCACCCTTTAACGACTTGTCATTAAGACTAATCTAGATATTTTCGAATTATCATCATATTCTTAAACTGAGAGACCTGCGACTACGCGATCAATTCCTACGAGTTACATTGGTCCCGTACAAGGTGTTCGTGCCTCTTACGGGGCCATTTGGGGTTTAGTATAGGTTTTCAACCACTAACGGCATGTTTTTAAGCCAAAGTCTAGATAATTTCAAATTACCATTGTATTCTCAAACCATATGTCTCGTGACTACACGGTCAGTTCCTACGAGTTACATTGGCCCCGTGCGAGGTGCCTCTTACAGGGCCATTTGGGGGCTGGTTTGAGTTTTCATCCTCAAACGACATATTTTAAAGAATAATCTAAACATTTTTTAATTATCGTCATATTCTCAAATTGGAGACTCGTGACTACACGGTGAGTTCCTACAAGTCACATTGGTCTCGTATGAGGTGTTCGTTCCTCTTACGGGGCCGTTTGGGGTCTGGTTTGGGTTTTCACCCTTTAACGGCTTATTTTTTTAGCACAATCTAGACATTTTCATATTATCATCATATTCTCAAATCGAGAGACCCGCGACTAGGCGGTCAACTCATGCGAGTTACATTGTTCCCGTACGAGGTGTCCGTGCCTCTTACGGGACCATTTTGGGTCTAGTTTAGATTTTCACCCACTAACCACATGTTTTTAAGCCAAAGTCTAAATATTTTCAAATTATCTTTGTATTCTCAAACCATATGTCTCGTGACTACACGGTCAGTTCCTACGAGTTACATTGGCCCCGTGCGAGGTATTAGTGCCTCTTGTAGGGATGGTTTGAATTTTCACCCTCAAACGACATGTTTTTAAGAATAATCTAAATATTTTTAAATTATCATCATATTCTCAAACTGGGAGACCTATGACTACACAGTAAGTTTTTACGAGTTGCATTGGTCCCGTGTGAGGTGTTCATGCCTCTTATTGGGCCGTTTGGCAGCAGGTTTGGGTTTTCACCATTTAACGACTCGTTTTTAAGCCTAATCTAGATATTTTCAAATTATCATCATATCCTCAAATAGAGAGACTCGCGATTACGCGACCAATTTCTACGAGTTACATTGCTCCCGTACGAGGTGTTTGTGCCTCTTACGAGGCCATTTGGGGTCTAGTATAGGTTTTCTCCCAGTAATGGCGTGTTTCTAAGTCAAAGTCTAGATATTTTTAAATAACATCATATTCTCAAACACTATGTCCCGTGACTACACAGTTAGTTCCTACGAGTTACATTGGCCACGTGTGAGGTGTTAGTGCCTCTTATGCGGCCATTTGGCGCATGGTTTGAGTTTTCACCCTCAAACAACATGTTTTTAACAACCTAAATATTTTAAAATTATCATCATATTTCTAAATCACGAGACTCGTGACTACACGGTCAATTTCTATAAGTTACATTGATCTCATGCGAGGTGTTCGTGCCTCTTACAGGGCCGTTTAGCGACTGGTTTGGGTTTTCACCCTTTAACGACTTATTTTTAAGCTTAATCTAGATATTTTTAAATTATCGTCATATTCTCAAATCGAGAGACCCGCGACTACGCGATCAATTCTTACGAGTTACATTGGTCCCATACGAGGTGTTCGTGCCTCTTACGGGTCCATTTGGGGTCTAGTTTAGGTTTTTACCCACGAACGACATGTTTTTAGGCCAAAGTGTAGATATTTTCAAATTATCATCGTATTCTCAAACCATATGTCTCGTGACTAACGGGCAGTTCCTACGAGTAACATTGGCCACGTGCGAGGCACTAACACCTCGCACGTGGACGTTTGGGGGCTGGTTTGAGTTTTCACCCTCAAACGGTATGTTTTTAAGAATAATTTAAAAAAAATTAAATTATCGTCATATTCTCAAACTGGGAGACCCGTGACTACACGGTCAGTTCCTACAAGTTACATTGGTTCCATGAGAGGTGTCCATGCCTCTTACGGGGCCATTTGGGGGTTGGTTAGGGTTTTCACCCTTTAACGAATAATTTTTAAGATTTTAGAAAATTTTGACATAGTTTCATTTGTTTCTTCATTAAATCCAACCTATTTTAAAACTCAAAATAAACTCAACAGCAGTAGCAAATTCCAAAACCAAACCACCATCAAATCCCTTCCACCAATTTAACTAAATAAGCTCATAAAGTAAGGCATTTTATGTTTGTCTACTTGTTGCCGCTATTTCAGGCCATTTTTCTATTTAATGGTGCAAATTTTAAGAGAATTTGAGACTTTGAGACTAACCAGATTTCATTTTCATTTTGATAGCCACCTGATGAACTCTTCGCGCCATAATTTCGCAAAAGTATCCCATTTTGGTCCAACAATGTCTGCAAATTCTCAAATCTTCTATTCTGAGCGGTATTTAGTTGTTCATGAGACGATATCTTATCTTTCAAGTTTCTGAGCTCTTAATTATGAAATCGAGACTGTGCTATGACTGTTGAAGTGTCAGAAGACTTATATTAGAAGGTTTGTCTTATAAAATACAAAAAGGATAAAAGGGGGAAAGAACTGAAACATATATGTGTATCGTTGCACTTATCATTCACTAAATCACCCTTTCTCTTACTCCAATGAGATGTCTTAAAGAATTCCACGATGCTAGGTTTCGTGTTAGTTTCATGTTCTTGAATTCAAAATCAATGCATGAAAGAATATAACCATACTAGTTGATGATGTGGGTGAAACATGCCTAATATGCACAATGTCAAGAATATTATTGTGACACATAAATTGAAATCAAATTTAGTAAGGGTAAAATCAATTTGATAACTACATAAAAAATTAGATATTAATAAATGCATTACATGTATTGACATCACGGCTACAAATGATTGTGATCCGCATGCATGATTCCAAGGCAAATGTGCACGCACTTTTTTATTTTGGTCTCACAATAATCTAACATAAAACGAACTCAAATACATCCATAAATATTCACATAGGACATTTTTTACTACATGCTTTCTAAACGAGTTAAACTTACTTAAATTTTTGTATCCCAACTCCTGGCAATGCTTCCCCAAAATCAGTTTGAAAGAATAACACAAGTCATACCAAAATCAGTGAACCTTTTTCTTAGGAGGTACGCGAATTCTACATATTCTCTTCCTTCATCAAGCCTATGAGGTTGTAGAACAAGAGGACGTCGAGTAACAATCCCTGTGTATATACGTTCACATCATTTCTAGCTTTCACAAGATTTATGTCATGGAGCATTTTAATAGTGTAGTAAGTACTATTTGTATAAGTTGAGTATTAACAACACTACTTACCCAATCCGTAAGGCAAAAATCCTTTCCAACCACGCTCTCCATCACAAAAGACTTCCCGGAGCTCTATAAACCATCAACAAAGTGGGGTAATGAAATATAATATGCCAATCAATTGATGAAAAAATAAGTTCAAACAACTACTACTTACAAGCTATGAATAATATAAATACCAAGCATGCAACCTAGATTACTAAAATGCCAATCAAATTATATATGTAGTGTCAACCCGATATACGTATAGAAGAGACACAAAATTGAATTATATAGTCATCAAATCAAGTACATATGCTATTATGATCCTAACAAAAAAATTATCATAGAATTTCAAGATATAATCAATCAGTTTTTCATACATCAGGGGGGTGGTTAGAACCTCAATTCCTGAGGTTTAATTGGTCATTACTTATCACTCTCTTTCTATAAGAGGTGATTGCAGGTATGAAGAACAAGTGTTCTTATGTATTACTTATCATTGATGTAAGATCATACGTTTGAGTCTTTTAATCGAGGGTTTGTTAGCTAAGCCTCTTATATTCCCCATGAGGAGATTAATCATTGAGAAGGGGAAGGGGTTGAGGTCAAAATATCCCAAAAAATCATTAATATGATACCAATAAAATGATATTTCAACTAAGGGTCCATTTTATTTGCATTGAAATATTTACCATGAAAAATACTTATTTTACTTCATTTTATACTTGTGTGGTGCTTGATTTAATATGCATCATATGAAAATATAGTTTTATCATATTTTCGTGGAAAGAATTGATTTCCATGAAAAACTCCAAATTTAAGACTAAATCACTCCTTTGTATGTCCACTCATTTTCCAGCTTTTATAAATTGAACTATTTTTTAGTCATTTTCCAACTTTGTAATCAAGCACACTTAGTATTAAAAATGTCATTTTGTTCCATTAATAATGTATAAACACCAACTGATAAACCATCATCAACTTATTTAACAATTTAAAGCTAAAAGGGATCGACTTAGCAGTCCAAATTAACAACCCCCAATAAATTTCTTGAAATGATGAATAAATACATTAAGAAGCCAAGCCCTTTGAGCATGGAAGAGTAAAAACAAAACAGATAAGTCACAACAAAATCACTTCCATAAAAACATACACTGAATAAAAAAAAGGCAAATTGTACCTGTAAAGAGTTTGAATGCTGTGGACACACGTATTCTTTGCTTAATCCAAAAAACATCAGTCTTCTTCATCATATATAAACCTAGATCAATAATTACCAATTTTTCCCTCTGAAACCTACATGAACACAAACATAAATAATTACACTATGTAACACATAAACATTAAAAATTAGAAAAACCAAAACTCACTCTTTCCATCCAATGTGAGAACGTGTGCAACAGATCTAAATAATAAAACCCTGGACTCAAGATTATTATCCTGGGTCTGATCTCTTAACTTGGTCACTTGCCCGTCCAAATCTACGATGATATAATTGCTTCTTGTTTGATTTTATTTTGGATCGTAAAATATATAGGGGAAATCAATTTTGAATGTTGGCGGTGATTAAGGTGGTGATGGGTAGTGGAGATGATTTCGTTTGAGGGCTTTCTTACACCAACTCTACAAATCTAGATGTTGAGAGAGAGAGAGAGAGAGAGAGAGAGAGAGAGAGAGAGAAAGAAGCAGATCCGATTTTAGGAGAAAGAGAGAGTCGGGGTTAAGAGTGAATGAGCGGGAGAGTGAAAGAGAGGGAAAGTGAGGTGTCTCCAAATGAAAAATCAAATGATTAAATCATTTTAGATTTGGCACAGTTTTGGCACGGTTTTAAATTGTGTCAAAATTTGGCACACTTTAAAATCGTGTCAGATTTAGAATAAATCGTGCCAGAATCTGACACAGTTTTAAATCGTGCTAGATTAGCATTTTTGGTGTAGTGTACGTTGGTCCCGCGCGAAGCGTCGACGCCTCTCACAGGGCTGTTTGGAGCTGTTACGGGGTTCCGCCCTCTAGCGCCATTTTTTAAACCCGAGTCTAGATATTTTCAAATTATCAGCGTATTCTCAAATCGGGAGTCCCGTTGACACACCCCAATCCAGTTACTTATAATTAAGTTTGAAAGTCAAAATGAGTCAAATCATAATTGTCTTAACCAAACCATAAACACGAGTATCCTTTTTTTTCCAGTTATTAACATGAATCGATAAAACTAAAAGCCTTTCACAATTTTAAGGTAATTATGCTTATTGAAACTTACTGAAAAGATAAGTAGGCTTAAATTTCCCCATTTACGTTTAACCAAATCATGGTTTTATGCATCCCTTACTAACCCCACCGACCTCCAAGATTTGCAGTGATATTACAATACTTGAAAAACATAAATATAGGAACCATGAGCAAAATAGCACAGCAAATGCATCACTACTACACTAATGCATAAAATTAAATACAATAAATCATATCCCCGTGATGATATATGCATACTTATCCGGCCCATTCATAAAGAATTACCAATTATATACTTATCCCACTAATTCATACAGAATGACCAATTATATACTTATCCGGCTCATTCATAAAGAATGACCAAATTATCCAAATCATGATTCACATATCCTGTCTACAATAGACAATTCTCCCCCATTCTTGGTCGAGGAGTAACCCCTTCTCTTTAATATGCAAATCTCCCCCATTCCGGGTCTGGGAGTAACCTCCCATTTCGGTAAATCGAAATGAACAAATTCATATTCAATACTATTCTGATCATATCCGTAACCATCTATAATGCATCTTACTAATAAGTAATATTCATATCATATCCATAACCATGTATAATACATATTACCAGTGGGTGATATTCAGATCGTATCCATAACCATGTATAATACATATCTGTCCAGTGAGTACACTCACCTTGCCACTTCATGTGTTTTTGCCTTGCCTTTGTCTGACACTTGTTCAACCGGTTCTTCTTCCCTTTCACATATAAATTCTTACAATATTAGTATCATCATAAGGATATTAATAATCCAAATAATAACTTAAACTTAACCCAATTCATGAGCATCATATAATCCCATTCAAATCATATATCGCAAATTAAGGCCAATCCAATTTCATGGTAAGATATTTACCATACCAAAATCATAGGCCAAATATATTTTAATTTCTTCTTATTAGTTTCATCCTTAACATATTTGGTTGCAAATCTAAAATACGGCACAACATTTCAAGTTTGCTAGAGCAAGATATGCCCATTTCTTTGCTACATAGAAAATCTGCCCCATAGGCTCCTCTATCGTTTGGTCAACTTCCAGATATTTTTATAATTTTTTTGTATCATAAATTTCTATGATATTTAAACCAACATCAATAAATGTATTGAAAAATACAAAATTAAATTTTCATAGTTTTTAGGGTTCGTTTGCTATGTCAAGCAAAACATCGAACACATTGTGTGCATACTTAAACTTTTGGGGTAGATTTTATAGTTGAATTTCAAACTATCATCAAAGATTCATTTCTTCGTATTTTCGCATATTGTTCGGATATGTTATACATATATGAGTCTATTTTTATTTCCAACTAGAAATATTCCATTCCAATAAATATACAAAACAATATAGAAGTTTGAACATAGAAGGGTTCTAAACAAGGCCATATAAATGTTTCACACCTTCCACTTTCTTTAATCGTGTATGCATCCATGCACACCCACAAAGGCATTTAAGTTTAATAAACAATTGATGATTTATATCCTTTCAATCAGTAATATCAAAAAAATAAAATAAGATTTATGGATAGAATTACCTAAGGGACATTTACATAATTTTCTAAGGATTTTTCTCCAACTTCTCCTCATCCTTCTCTTCCTAAGCCTTTCGGTTCTCTGTCTTCAGGCCAAACTCTTTAATGGATAATTTGGCTGAAGGAGGAGGTTATTTAAAAGTGTCTAATATGGCCAATCTTTCACCCACCTTCCAACTAATCAATTTAAGACATTTATTGTACATAAAAGCCAAAATACCATTTAAACAGATGGACATATTTGCCCATGTTTCGTAATTTCATCATAACTCCTTACTCGGGCCTTTGTTTTATACACCGTTTTTGTGTTACAAACTTAATTCATATATCTACAACTATGTACATTTCACCTCAAGTCAATTATTATATTATAAGGGTGAAAACTAGTCTCCAACTTGAACATTCCTACCGAAAACTTCAAAATTTTGTGTTTGTAACTAATTCGATACCTCACGAGTTATGAAGGTAAGATTAGACTAAACATAATAACTTAATGCTATATACACCAATAAAACATTATCCCCATCCCTTAAGATAAGCAATATTTAATCATGATATACCATAATTATATCCGGGTCGTCACTACTTTCCCACCTTAGAAAATTTCGTCCCCAAAATTTAGTATGAATTTCACTTACCAAACAATTGATGATTCTATTTCCTCATGCTATATTACCTTCCCAAGTTGCTTATGTAATTTCATGGATTTTTTATAACATTTTAACTACGGGACTAACTTTATTCCTTAATACTTGCTCCTTTCGATCAATAATTTCCACTGGTTCCTCGATGTACGACAAATCTTCTTTCATACTATCTTTAGTTTCTTTATCATTTACACGTAAGGATAATCATTTAATGATTTCTTATCAGTGAAAACTAATTCCCAACACATATATTGCTTTATGCCTTTATATATGTATGTTGAACATTAACATATAATAGATTATCAGTTGTATCAACATATATTCACAATGAGTGAACATTCTTAACAAACCTAGTATCATTATTTACCTTTCTATTTCAAATCATAAATATCATATTATCAAACTAGCTTATTACACATCACATTTCCATCTTCCATTCAACACCAAATACATGTGTTTGACCTTATCTACTTTCTGTATCATTTCTAAAGTTTAAGAGTATGTTAAATGTCATCCTTACAATTGCTTAATTTAAATATATCCTCACTACTATTCATATATCGAAACTGAACAATCATTCACTAAAATTTTATTCTTAACCAAGGTTTCATATTCACCTTCATGTATATTATGGAGTCATGCACTATGAACTCAATCTAACTTCTCACTATATTCCCTTTTCTAGTATCATTTGATTGTTCTTTAACGAAATATACAATGACCTTAGCAAGTCATTTATCCAACACAATAACTTTACAATCATAATCTTATCCCAATGTTTGTTAACATGATATTCTTATGCAATATCATTAATACACTCATCTTACCCATTTGGTAGCATGGATGTTAAGCGTACCATCACCACTTAAAACTTTAACCATACGTCCCCTTCTCTAACTATTGTATGTCGTATTTATTTCAAATAACTTGTACAAATACCTTAATATATCACATATGGTATCGTACATAGCACATTATCCTTACACATGCTTCATGGTGACCCTGTATACTGGCAATCATATTCATTATGTGTCATACTCTTAGTGATAACACGTACGTACAATGAAAAATACAACTCAATATCCTCCCAAAATAGTTGTCGTTATTGCAACCCGATTATCATCGTTCCCATAGTCATACAAACACATACTCTTAAAAGGGCTCCTCAATATTTTTAAACTTCCAACTCTTTAACACATCGTCTCAACTTTACTATTCATATAAGCATTTCAAAACATCATAAGGGTAACATCCACTACATATAATCATACTATTAAAGAAGTACATCTCAATTCTTATTAATCTTTTCTTCTACTTATCATAATTGAGTAGGAACCCATGTTCGGATAAATTGTGATATATTGACTAGTAATTTAATTTCAGACTAATTCACATATCAAAATTTAAATATATACAACTATTAATCTTCTCACTTCACCTTTACCATGTGAATCTTCATTTTATTCACACTCTAATAATTTAAGCCTCATCATAATCATGTAGTAGTAATTCTCCTCATGGCTTATCCTTGAATGGAATATGGGTTCTCGTACCTCACTCTCCCACATAAATGGGGCACACTGCAAATCATGGCTTAATAAGTAACACAAGTTAAGTCCACATATACCAGTATAAGAAGAGATCCCTTCCAATACTTCACTATTTTCATATACCACGTTTTTTCTTTAAAAGTTTCCTTCAATGACATGTTTGTCCACACCACAAATAAAACAAAGTAATGATTCATATTAAAATACCTGTATTCGCTGTCATCCCCGAATAAACCTTAACATATCGTTTCCTTTTTTGCAAGATCCTTATATTTCATATCCCGTACAACAAATATATATATGTATATATATATATATATATATATATATAACTAACATATGTTAGTCAATAAAGCCAATTTACTTATGACTCAAAATAATTTATACTTCCACTGCTAAATCTAGGCGCTCCTTACCACAAACCTCTAAAACTTGGGCTCTGATACCAAAGTTGACACACCCCAACCCAGTTACTTATAATTAAGTTTGAAAGTCAAAGTGAGTTAAATCATAATTACCTTAACCAAACCATAAACACGAGTATCCTTTTTTTTCCAGTTATTAACATGAATCAATAAAACTAAAAGCCTTTCACAATTTTAAGGTAATTATGCTTATTCAAACTTACTAAAAAGATAAGTAGGCTTAAATTAACCCATTTACGTTAGACCAAATCATGGTTTTATGCATCCTTTACTAACTCCACCGACCTCAAAGATTTGGCAGTGATATCACAATACCTGGAAAACATAAACATAGGAACCATGAGCAAAATAGCTCAGCAAATGCATCACTACTACACTATTGCATAAAATTAAATGTAATAAATCACAACCTCGTGATGATATATGCATACTTTTTTGGACCATTCATAAATAATTACCAATTATATACTTATCCTGCTCATTCATAAAGAATGACCAATTATATACTTACCCGACTCATTCATAAAGAATGACCAATTATATACTTATTCGGATCATTAATAAAGAATGACTAACTTATCCGAATCAAGATTCACATATCATGTCTACAATAGAAAATTCTCCCCCATTCCTGGTCGAGGAGTAACTCCTTCTCTTTAATATACAAATCTCCCCCATTCCGGGTCGGGGAGTAACCTCCCATTTCGGTAAATCGAAATGAACAAATTCATATTCAATATTATTCTGATCATATCTGTAACCAATTATAATGCATCTTACTAATAAGTAATATTCATATCATATCCATAACCATGTATAATACATATTACCTGTGAGTGATATTCAGATCGTATCCATAACCATGTATAATACATATCTTTCCAGTGAGTACACTCAACTTGGCCACTTCATGTGTTTTTCCCTTGCCTTTGTCTAGCACTTGTTCAATCGGTTCTTCTTCCGTTTCACATACAAATTCTTACAATATAAGTATCATCATAAGTATATTAACAATACAAAGAATAACTTAAACTTAACCCTATTCATAAGCATCATATAGTTCCATTCAAATCATGTATCGTAAATGAAGTCCAATCCAATTTCATGATAATATATTTACCATACCCAAATCATTGGCCAAATATATTTTAATTTCTTCTTAATAGTTTCATCCTTAACATATTGAGTTCTAAATCCAAAAGACGACATATCATTTCAAGTTTTCTAGTGCAAGATATGTCCATTTCTTTACTACATAGCAAATCTGCCCTATAGGCTCCTCTATCGTTCAGTCAACTTCCAAGAATTTTTACAATTTTTTTGCATCCTAACTTTCTATGATATTTCACCCAATATGAATAAACATATTTAAAAATACAAAGTTAAAGTTTCATAATTTTTAAGGTTCATTTGCTATGTTAACCAAAACATCGAACATGTGGTGTGCATACTTACACTTTTGGGGCAGAATTTATACCTGAATTTCAAACTATCACCAAAGATTCATTTCATGGTATTTTCACATAGTTTTCGAATATGTTATACATATATGAGTATATTTTGATTTCCAACTTAAATTATTCCGTTCCAATAAATATACAAAACAATATAAAAGTTTGAACATAGAAAGGTTCTAAACAAGGCCATATAAATGTTTAACACCTTCCACTTTCTTTAACCATGTATGCATCCATGCATCCCCACAAAGGCATTAAAGTTTAATAAACAACTGATGATTTATATCCTTTCAATCAGTAATATAAAAAGAAAGAAACAAGATTTATGGATAGAATTACCTAAGGGACGTTTACGTAATTTTCTAAGGATTTTTCTCCAACTTCTCCTCGTCCTTCTCTTCCTAAGCCTTCTGATTCTCTCTCTTCAGGCCAAACCCTTTAATGGATACATTTGGCTGACGGAGGAGGTTATTTAAAAAAATTTAATTCGTTTAATCTTGCACCCACCTTCCAACCAATCAGTTTAAGACATTGTTGTACGTAAAAGATAAAATACCTTTTAAACAGATGGACAAATTTGCCCCTGTTTTGTAATTTCATCATAACTCCTTACTTGGGCTTCTATTTTATAAACTATTTTTTGTGTTCTAAACTTAAATCATATATATACAACTATGTGCTTTTCACCTCAAGTCAACTATTATATTATAAGGGTCAAAAACTAGTCTCCAACTTGAACATTCATACCGAAAACTTCAAAAATTTGTGTTTGTAACTAATTCGATACCTCATGAGTTATGAAGGTAAGATTAGACTAAACATAATAACTTAATGTTATATACAAAAATAACACATTATCCCCATACCATAATATAACCATGATTTAAACATGATATATCATAATTATATCTGGGTTGTCACACCCATGACCACGCGGTAAGTTTCTACGAGTTACATTGGTCCCGTGCGAGGTGTGGGCTCATCTCACGGGGCCGTTTAGGGGCTGTTTCGAGGTTCCCCCCTTTAGCGCCATTTTTTAATGCTAAGTTTAGATATTTTTAAATTATCACCGTATTCTCAATTCACGAGTCCCATGACCACTAGGTCAGTTCATACGAGTTACATTGGTCCCGTGAGAGGTGTCGGTGCCTCTCACGGGGTTGTTTCGGGATTTCCCCCTCTAGCACCTTGTTTTTAAGCCTAAGTCTAGATTTTTTCAAATTATCATCGTATTCTCAAACCGAGAGTCCCGTTACCACGAGGTCAGTTCGTACGAGTCATATTGGTCCCATGCGAGGTGTCAGTGCCTCTCACGGGGCCGTTTGGGGTTTGGTTCGAGATTCCCCCTCTAGCACCATGTTTTTAAGCCTAAGTCAGGATATTTTCAAATTATCCCGGTATTCTCAGACCGAATTCTCCATAACCACGCGGTCAGTTCCTATAATTTACATTGGTCCCATGCGCGGTGTTAGTTCTTTCACGGGGCCATTTTGGGATTCCCCCTCAAGCGCCTTGTTTTTAGGCCTATTAAGGATGGCTCAACCCCACTTTAGCTGGCTCAAAATTTCTATAGCTACGTAAATATTCATTTTAAGGAAATATTTATTTCAAATGCAATAATGTTTTCACAATAAATTCTGACAAAACCCTTGCTTTCATATTAAACAAAGTATCTCCCAAAACCCTTAAAGAATATGTAATGAAGAACAGGTATGTAATTGATTAGATCTGTAATGTATAAACAATGTGCAATGAAGAACTTATATGTAAAATTAAAGAAAGCAACTCACAATACCCCTGAAGAATTAGATTTGCTGCCTATAATATGCAGAAACACCTGCTTGGCTTCTTCACCCATCACTACTAACATCAGTGGAAATTTTTATGTTTTCCACATCTCGTGCAGTTAACATACAAATCATTAAGCCAAGTGTAATAGTAAAATAAATAAATGAAAACACATCTAGTGTAAACAAAAGAACCGATAAATCACATACTATTTGCACAAATAGCAGGATATTACACTTAAAAGTAAATGATATTGTACAATAAGATAGCCTAAAACTACGTTCATAAGAAATTATTGTAAATACAGATCTTACCAAGATCAAATGATTGTAAATCAGTAAGCCAAGTGTAATGGTCCAACTTTTGAAAAATGAAATTCTAAAAACACCCTCTTTGCAACTAAAAAAATATTAGAATCCAACAAACAAAAGAGAGAATTATTAAATCCCAAGATCATATATGATCTCCCCCCCCCCCCCCCCCCACCCACACACACATAAAAGAGAGAATTGTTAGAATCCAATACGTCATGTTTGGGGGCTGTTTGGGGGTTTCCCCTCTAGCACCATCTTTTTAAGCCTAAGTCTAGATATTTTCAAATTATCGCCGTATTCTCAAATCGGGAGTCCCATGACCACGCGATCAGTTCCTACGAGTTACATTGGTCCTGACACCTCTCCCGTACAAGGTGTCGCTACCTCTCATGGGGCCGTTTGGGGGCTGTTTCGGGGTTCCCCCATCTAGCGCTATGTTTTTAAGCCTAAGTTTAGATATTTTCAGATTATCGTTGTATTCTCAAATCCGGAGCCCCGTGGCCATCTGGTCAGTTCCTATGAGTTACATTGGTTCTGTGCAAGGTGTGAGTGCCTCTCACGGGGCCGTTTGGAGGCCTCTTTGGGGTTTCCCCCTCTAGCACCATGTTTTTAAGCCTAAATCTATATATTTTTAAGTTATCGTCGTATTCTCAAACCGGGAGTCTCGTGACCACAAGGTCAGTTCCTACGAGTTACATTAGTCCCGTGCGAGATGTTGGTACCGCTCTCGGGGCCGTACTCCTTCTATCATCTAAAAAATTTGATAAATAATGCATATTAATTATATAACTACTTTAGTTAAAGTAAAGAGTACCTAGTAGGATATAAATAAGATTGACAAGGATAAACATTCGTAAAGTAACTAAACATTCATACATTAAAGTAAAGTGCTAATACAATGTCAATATCATAATAGGATAAAATAAGATAGACGAGGATAAAATAATATTTTGATACTCAATCTTCCTCTAAATCAACTAAAAGATCCCTCAAATTAGGGTTGTCATTAAGAGCTGACTAGAACTCTTTTGGAGCCTTTAATGTGTCTACTTGAGTAGTCATACCCTTTGGTGCATGCACAACAATAGACCAATTTCCATCGTTTATGCACTTCGAGTAGAATACCTTCTTTATGTTCTGAAAGGCACATCTAAAAGACTCGTCGACCATGAATCTTTAGACTTTAGCTTTGATAAATGTACTATAATAAGTTTGGAGTCAGGATCAACTTTGCAAGCATTCGTTGTATCCTCCACCTTTACCTAATCACAATAGAATACAATTTATATGAAATATAAGTAATCAAGTTCTAGGATTTATTAAATTATCCCATAATAGGTTAGCACCGTATTCTTTGAATTTTTATCACTTTTGCTAGTGATACATGTGGTTAAGGCAGAAATTGATATTCCACTATTTTGCGTCTAAAGATTTTCCTCATATGGATATTAAATGAAATCGAAACTGTTGCGGAATTTTTAAAACTCCTTCGCACGAAAATTAAGACCTTTTACTAGGCGTGCAAGTTTAGAAGAGACATCACCTATTTTTAGAAGCTGCATTTATTAATGAATTTGTATTATGGCATGTTTTTACCACACATGAATAAATAACCACACACATTAGATGTGAAAATTACCTCTTTAGACACCCATGTCCTAAAATCGGTTATCGTGCAATTTCTCCTTTGAGTTTGGGCAATTTTGTTCTCGTGCTTGCTACCAAAAAATTGTAGAGTTTAGATCATAAACTATAAAATACATATAATCAAAGAAGAATAATTCAGTAGATACTCACTCTCTCCAGTCTTCGATTTCATCTTGTGATTTAAAAACATAACGAGCTTCTTGCTCGTATTGTAGATTTTTGAGTTTCACCTCTTTAGGGTTTCGAAACGACAATTTGTCCTCAAAATCGTTAGGTTCATCTGTCACTCGTTCTCCACGAGGATTAGACCTCCACACATATTATTCTCGCATATGTTCCCTAGCATATAGCGATGATTCCACCGTTACGTATTCTTCAGTAATTGACCGTCCAATATATCGTATATTCTATACATAATCTTTAAAGGTTTTCATCAAGCGCTCAAAAGGATACATCAAATGATACATAACGGGGCCACATATTAAAGCTTCATCGCATAAATGCACAACCAGGTGGATGCTGATATCGAAGAATGACGGAGGAAAATATTTCTCCAATACACAAATTGCCCCGACTAAAGTTGATTTCATAGCTTTAATGTGCCTTTTGTTTTCCACTTTTGCACAAAGTAAGGTAAAACACAAACAGATTTGCATAATTTCCCGATAGAGATCTTTGTGTTCATAGAAGCAATGCTGAAATAACAGATGGATTTATTGGATGATTACGTGCCAGTCGTGAGACTTACACTGTTTCAAGTCATTTGCTTGGTAGCTTACTACCCTACGTAAATTACCAGAATAAACGGTTAGAGTCTTCAAGTTGGACAACGTGTCTAAGAGGATCTTCTTCTTACTAGTAGTCAAAGTGAAAGCAGTCGGGGGGGGGGGGGGGGGTAAAAATTCTTCTTGTTATAGGATCATTTTTTAACCACAATTTCTTCTTTATTTTCATATCCTGTAGATCTCGATGGGCCCGATATCCATCTTTAGAATGAGATCCACCCAGACATGTTCCTATCAGATTTCTGTAACACTCTTCTTTGTGTGCATCACATCAATTATATGCCTTACACGATGATCTTTCCAATACAACAAATAAAAAAATATTGATCACCTGGACCATGGCTTTGCTTTACTAGGGTCATTCGGATCCCCCCTAACTTTACGCTTTAGGTTTACAAACTGGGGGTGTTTGCCTACGTACCTATTCTCCGCAGTCACAGCCGTCTCCTTCTCCTCAATTTGCTGACCAGAAAGCCGAACAGGTGTCGTTCTGCGCACGTGACCGACAGGTAAAAAGTTAGACTTGTCGTTCCTAAAAGGGTGACTGTTTGGCAGAAATCTATGATGCCCGCGTAACTCATCTTACCACTATGTTTTAACCAACAGGATTCAATTTCCTCCCCACATATGGGACATCCATAATAACTATGAACATTACAACGAACACGGTCCCATAAGCAAGAAGGTCGTGGATTGCCCACATCACTATTACTTTAAGTGTGAACTCTTCACCCTTATGAGAGTCGAACGTTGTCAAGCCTTTATCCTAGAACTCTTTAAGTTCTTCGATTAATGATGCTAAGAATATATCAATGTCATCACTGGGAGCCTTCGGCCGCCTGGGTATCAACAAAGATAATAATGTGAAATCCTTTCTCATGCATAGTATCAGAGGGGGACTTAAAGGCGCCATGAAAACTGGATAATAACTCTGACTAGTACTTAAATTACAAAAGTGTTTAACCCAATGTTTGAGATTTCAAGACAAACGTTGCGCAGTTCCTTTGCAAATTCATGGTGTTGTGCGTTTGAAATTTTCCAGATGGGTGAATCAACCGGATGACGCATCAAATTCCCACCCGCCTCGCATCGAGCATTCCTCGTCACGGCCTCCGCTATCCACGGTACAGTAAAAAGCCTTTTTAACCGTGGAACAAGTGGAAAATACTTCAAAACCGTTTGTGGGACTTGCGAGCACTTGCGATTTTTTACAGGTTTGTCCTTTCCATTCTCACAAATCACATATATAGGCTCACTACATATAAGACATTCATCCTTCTCTTCGTGCTCATTCCAGTACAATATGCAATCATACCTGCAAGCTTGAATAGATTTTATTTCAAATCTGAACCCTTCAAACTCTTCTTCATGGTAGGATAATTGTCTGGTAAAGTGTTCTCTTTTGGGAGAATTTCTTTAACCCACTTAAGAATTCTGATTACGCTGTTCCTAGACAAACCAAATTGACTCTTTAAATTATTCAAACCAATCATTGCATATAATACCGAGTGATATTCATCACAATCTTTATACGACGGTCTAGCCGCATCGGCTTTCAATCGTATGTATTCCCTATTTCCTATCAGTTCAATATTAAAATGTTCATTTAGTTGGTCATAATGCACATTCTCCATATCCATAGGTTAGTGGTTTTGATGGTTATGGAGTCCGTAAGCATCATCAATTAAGTCGGTTAATGGACAATGTGTTGGTGAATCATGTACCACTGCCACTCGTTAGGGTTCCATTACGCGATCGGGTACTGATAATTCTTCCGGAACATAAGGTATAACTTTTTCACCATGGTATGTCCATATTTTATAGTCTTGACGAATTCCCCACTTTATTTAATGTAACTCAGCATCTTCCAATGACTTATATTTTTCGTTAATACAACGAGTGCACGGACATGGAATCTTGTCACTTTTAAGATTTTTTGAAGCGTATTTAATAAATTCATAAACACCCTTTACATGATTATTTGATATCCTGTTAGTCTCTCCCATCCACTCTTTATATTGTGGGAAATCCATGTAATAATCTTCAAATTCCACTCCTGTGGTAATAGGTTAAAAAATATTATTACAATCGAAACAAAAATAATATTTTTACAACTAAAACAAAAAAAATATCATTACAATTGAAACAAAATCAATATTCTTATAACTAAACAAAAAAATATCATTGCAACTGAAGCAAAACTAATACTCTTACAACTAAAACAAAAAAAAATTATTACAACTGAAATGAGAGAAAATATTATTATATCTTGGACAACATATAAACTAGCCAATAAGTAAAAGGTTGTACATAATTCCTCAATTCCATCCCTTTCTCCGCTGTTAACGTGCACAGGTACATATCTGCAGCCGTTGTATATTTCTTCGACCATTATTTGAGCCTCACCCTTCTCCAAAGGTCGGTCGTGTACTGGAGTTTTGGGAACTATGGAGATGAGTGTGCACACGCCAACAAACCTCGTATTGCTAAGGTCCCTGATATAGTACTCTTGGCCATATTCACCGTGAGTTGTTGAAGATGATCCAAGTCCCATGACTGGCGGAGGCGCGGGGGAGGGGAATGTTGGAGGATGAGGCATTTATGAGGGGAATGTTGGAAGAGAATGCATTTGGTAGGGGAATGTTGGAGGGGAAGGATATGTGAAACCTTGATTAGGATTAGGGTAAGGGTAACCTTGAGGAGGCATTCAGGGCCTATAACCTTCAAAAAAGTTCACAAGTTTCTTAATTTGATTCGTTAATAATCCCAGGGTATTTTTAATCTCATGGACATACCCATCGATCTTGAACTGGTGTTCCTTTTGGGATGAGATACAGTTCTTGATCGAAGAAAGCTCGTCCACAAGAGGTGCAGTGTGCTGAAGTTTTTTTTTGGCATATGTGAGCTAGCACCTCTCATCCTCCCCCTTTTGTCCCTTCCAAAGGTTTGGGTTAGGGCATCATTTTCAAGGTCAAAGTTATCATTAGGTCTCGAATCAGATTGACTGTTGATACCCTCTATTGATTCTAGCATCTTAGCCAAGTGTGAAGGGAATTTATTATCTTTGTCCCTTCGAGCATGAACGAATAAGTTGGACCGATTTGGGTTTTTATCGACATCTGGACCATCCTTTATCCTACTCTCCCATTAATTCTTCAAATCCTCATATGATTTGAATCTCGGCCTGTGGATATCAGTTTTTTGTGCCCTATTTTTTATTTTGTTCCCTTTGGACCAACTTTTTCTCCTTCGCTTCATTATCCAAAAATTACTCCACTGCTCCACCGACATTTCAATATTGGGAGGAACTCTCTCTTTCAAAGACAAAATATCTAAGCTCGCTTCCTCCTTTGGTAAATGTTTCTTCCGAAGGTTTCTCCTGTATGTCCTCAATCCTTCAGCAACCCGAGATAGAACCATATTATTGGAACAGTCAGGAAATGAGAAATGATTGCAGAGTTGATCATGTATGTCATCTTTGACAGCTTAATCAACAAGGTTCCATTTTTCCAGTCCACCAACTCCCACGTTTATTTTTCTCAACGATAAACACCGGGCTTTAAAGTTCAGCACGTCATTTCTATCATCCATCGGGTTATTCTGAAGAAGGGAGAACCCAATTGGCTTCTTTTCATTTGAGCGGAAAGCATCGAGAGAACTAGATGGGGGCGTTGGAGCAACGAGAGTGATGGATTGAGGTGTAGGAGCACTTGGAGTTAGACTTGGACTTGGCGAGGAGTGAACCATTAGTGGAGTTGTGAATTGCTCAGCCATTAATGTTGAGAATTCGGGTTGTGCATGAGATGGTGAACCTCGTTGTGGTGTCACCTCAGTACTTGGTACCATTGGGTTGTTTCCTCTCGACATTATCTACAAAAATGAAAAACTATAAGTGACTAAATAATTATAATAATATGAAATTATAACTAATTAATCAAGCTTATATATATATATATATATACCTTTTCACATTAAGACTTTAGAATATGTTCAATGTGTCTGATCTCCATCCATTCAGTATTAGTTTTTAAGAACCTATGAATTTTTGCACGTGGCCAACTAGGAGGAAAGGTATCTATTATTGATGTGTAGATATCCATTACATGAACTAGGAATGTCATATTTCTCAACTTGTTGGAAAGATTCAATTTTATGTGCATGTGGCTCGAGACATCACAATCTATGTCAATGCTCTCTATAAGCAATTGTATCCATAACGGGTGAATTTTTTTCAGCCTTCTCTAACAATGTAAGCAAGGTCAGGGCTATGTGTGTGAAATATATTTTGTATAACGTCATCCCAGTTTTTGGTAGAGAAAATAGAATACAATCGAACAAGTAACCTTGCTGCAGATTAACTCCACGATTTACATGGTAGTTAAATTGTTCGTTCTTTTTATCTCCATACCTATAAATAGGAGTACCCTCTATATGACGCTCACTAATAAAAGAGTTATGTGTGTGGTCTAATTGCAACCTCTCCCACTCTTGTTAACATTTATTATCATCGTGCCTCATTTTTCTTGAGAAAAATACACGAGGGTGTGAATACGAGTCCTGCTATTAAGGTCTATAATTAATTAATAAGTATTAATTCAAACATATGACGTATAAGGTTATATTAGTTTGATTAAGGTTTTGATTCATCACTACCCTTCTCTTAACCCCTTGCATTTTGGATCTCATAGATGTGAAATCCCAACAACAACCCAACAACATCTCATCGATGTATATTATCTATTCAATAAATCCAACATAGTATCCAACAGCCAAACCAACAATATCTCACTATAGTAATGTGCACACGTGTTTGCGACTCGTATGTAAAAAAAATCCATTTAATTATATTTTGTAAAAAAAAATCACGACAAGCATATAACCCCCAATATAATATGATGACATGCATATAACCCACAATAAGGTGGATTTATTTATTTTTTTACTTCTTAAAAATCCATTTAATTATATATTTTCAAAAGAAAATATAATGTCTAGGGTTTGGAATAATATTTTGTCAAAAAAATACGCACACATACAATCTAGGGTTTGTTAACATAATCTATACATACACACACATACAATCTAGGGTTTACTAAACCCTAAATTTGTTTTGACATAAATCTATACATACAAACACATAATCTATACATACACGTATATACAATCTAGGGTTTATTGACATAGATAACAATTTATTTGTTCATAGTTACACACATAAACACACATATACATATAAATTTATGCATACACACACATATAAATATAAATCTATACATACACACACAGATACACACACATACATACACACACACATACAAACATAAATCTATACATACACGCACATAAATTAAGGCTTTATATAAAAATGAGGAATCGAAATGAAATTGAAATGTAAACTGTGAAATTGAAATGAAATTGCACCTTGTTGTGAAATCACACAAATTGCCAAAAATCGCACAAGTCTTTTGACACTGAAATCGCTCAACAAAAATGAGGATCAGCGGGTCTTTTTTTTTAAGTTCTGAACCTGGTCATGGCCTAGAGACATGACCCACCATGCGTGGCTAATAAATGGAGGTAAGGGTGTTGCTCATGCGCGACCATTTTCCCATCACAAGCACTGCTGGAACGAAGGATGGTCACTACCCATAGCCGTGACGTACACTAACCCATCCGCGACCAAGCTTGGAGGGAATTTTAGCACGAATTTGGCGCCAAGTTCATCACGCCCCGGTCACGGCCCCAAGTTCGTGACCCACAGTTGTCATGGATTTGGTCCGTGACCACTACCAGAGCATCCATGACTCAGTGTGATGATTAATATGGTCACACGAAAAATTGATATGGTCACGGCCCAAGTCCGCGACTAGTTAGTCGCGGACTTGGGTCATGACCAACTTGGCGTGACCATTCACAGGATATGGTGTAGTGGCTCATTGTTAGTTATGATGAATTTGATAAGGATGGTGATGTTGACCAAAAATTAGGACTTGAATAGTTTGCTCAAGTAAAAGAGGCATAATTGGATGTCCGTCGCCTATTCCATCGAGTGGTTGCAGATAATGTCGCATTACATAACATGATTTTTGCTGCCCAAAGCAGTCATTAGGAGTCGTTAGCCAATGTGATGACTGATTTCGATCAGAAGCCTGTCGACCTGAGCAGAGATAATGGACTTGATGAGAGATTGTCCTCCATTGGGTCTGCTAATTCAAGAAAAAATTTCATTCTGAACATCGATTTGGTGGGAGGTTGCCACTATTCTCAGGAAGGAGAATAGTGATTTGAGGGTTGATCTTGAAAGAATTAATAAGTACAGATCAAACAAAGAGGATGGGGAAGGCACTTCATTTTTAGAAGAAAGTGCTCAGCTGAGAGAGGAACTGTAGAAAACTCAAAAGGCTTTGAATGACAAAGTTGTAATTGTTAATGGTCAATCCTCCTCCCAAAGGCAGAAGGAAGGTCATCTAGCAAAAAAGCGAGAGAAGAGCAAGACGACTTTTCTGAATAAAGTATCAACCATCAAAAGTCTGATCGAGAAGATTGTCCGTCTTACATTCCAGTTCCATAAATAACCTCACTAGGTATGGATGGATGGTTACGACGAGGCTCTTCTCAATATTGATTTTGCCTGAACGAGGCTCGAAACATTGGCTATAAAAATGGTTGGCTCAATTCCCTCATAATGGCAAAGGTCTTGCAAGATTATGAGTTGTGGTATTGGTATGAATCATGTTGCCCTGATCAACAAAAACCACCTTATAATCTTGATGTTTCATGGATCCCAACGGACGCTATTCCGGTTAACCTAGTAAAAACACTATAAAAAATAGCTGTTTGGGACTGATATATTAGGGACGATCGTTTAAACTGTCCTTAAAACTTATTATTTGGAACTGCTATTAAATATGTCCTATTTACTTACATTAATGGGGATGGTTAAGCTCACATGTCCCAAATAACATGTGAGGAAGGGTGTTATATATGACAACTAGGTGTTTACCCACGCGATGCGTGAGCTAAACGATTGTGTACACATGTTTAAAAATATACATGTTTCTTCGAAAAATGACATTATAAATGTGAAGTAACATACTATTAATTATAACAATTTTTTCATATACATATTTAATTTCAATGTGAGTTGCTTAAAATGTAAAAATAAATAAATATAAAGAAAATGTTTTCCAACTTGTGCATAAATTTAGTGAAGTAGAGTGACTGATAAAAAAATTAACAAAAGAATAATAATAAGTATAAAAATTGTTTTACATGTAGTAGTAAACAAAACTAATTATGACGACAAAAGATAATCACTCAGTGGCGGGAGCCTCGTGCACTGGGTTCGCCCTTTTTTTAGTTTCATGTGTTGTTAAAAATAAGTGTAAATACCAATAAACTATGTCAATAATTTCATATTTACTGGTCCCCTCATTTTAAAAATTCGACGATAAACCCCTTGAGATAACGACCCACCACAATTAACATAATACCTTTAAAAAAATTTGAGTAAACCATTAACACAAAAATATTAAACTACCCTCCATTGAATATGTTATTTTTTTATTATTAACAAAATAACAATTTCTAAAAGAATCCAAAATTATGAATGATTAAAGATAAATTGAGTACCCTTATTTCTTTAAAAAAATTAAGTTTATATGTGAATTTCCCACCTAAAATAGTAGTTGAAGAAGAAAATCTCAAACAAATGATTATGGACTAAAAAGGAATTCTAAGTTTGAAAAATCAAATATTTATATATTTAAATAATGAAGTCTCAGTTGTTTCCAAAGAAATAGATTATGTGCACCAGAGAAATTAAAAACGAGGGTTTGAATTCCATACACATCCTAAAAAATTAAAGAAAACAAAACAAACAAAGAGAAAAGAAATTTAAGAAACAATAAAATAAATAAATTTGTACTTTTGGCGGCATTCGATAAAAAAAAAACTTACGAAAGGCGGTGGAAGGGAGCTGACTGATTAAACTATGCAAATAGTTGGTTGGAGTTGTGATCACAGGAGGTATTATCGGTTTTATGGTCCAAGTCGTAATCCAACATCCCTGTCGAGCAAATTCATCTGTGAGATTCTTCGGGGCTGGATTTGGCGTCCCTTTTAAAAGGGATTGAACTAATCTCTCCCAGATGATTTCTCTCTTGTCTTATTTATTTGAAGAGATTAGGGACTTCAAATGAGATTTAAAGTCGTTGGATGTGTTGGCTTCTTCTTCATCATCGGGGTTTTGTTTGTCGGATCTCATGGTGGCTCGTCAATGTAACACCCCGTGTTTTTATTATTAATTAATTCGAATTTTTCAGAAAAATAAAATTTTGAATTTAATAATTTTTATTGACTAAATATGTTGGTTATGATTTTAGAAGAATAAAACTTCAAGCGGAATTAAAATCGGAGTTAAAACGGATTTTATACATATTTTATAATGTTTTACCTTATAGGCATTTTTTAGGCAAACTGTGAGTTTTTCGGGATGATCGATCGATCCACCCTCCCAGAAAACGTGCGTTGTAAGCTGTTTTTAGAGTTTGTGTAGGATTAGGACTCCTAATCACTATATAACCTTGTTAATCCGTAGGGGGACCTCTCATAATCACTTTTTCTCCAGTTTTTCACCAGAGAACACTTCCAAATATTTTCCCTCTCACTCATAATCATCAACCTTCAACAAAATCAAGTTTTTGTGACAAGTTTTGGCACAAGTTTTTGAAGGCTTAATTGGGGTTTAATCAAGAACGTTCAAGAACACTCTTTTGCTAATTTTTCGAGAGGAATCTAGATTTCTAATCAGATTTTCAACACGATCTTCACAGACATGAATACTCTATTCTTTTCCTTTAGTATTATGCGTTTTAAGTGTCGCCTAAACACTTAATTACATATTTTCTAAAAAAAATAATTAGTAACTTAATTAGAAAAAGTGAATATTAATTATGGGGCTGTTTTTATAAAATCTTTTAATCTGAATAATATTCATAACCCTTTGGGTACGTAGGATTCATGAGTGATTTTGGATTTGATTGGTGTAGGTTGCATGTAGAAAAACCCTAGTTTTAAAATAAATAAAGTTGGTGGCGTATAACTCATGTAATACATGTAGAGATAATAAAATTTGGTTTTGGTGAATATATGATGAAAACTTGGTATATTTAACTTAAAATAATTAAATGAGATTAATTGGGTATTGTTGACGAGGTGATAATTAATTAAAGGTTTAATTGAATTAGACTATCATGCGTAGTTTGGAACATTGATTTATTATGCATATTTGTGTGACTCTTTGGTATTATTATATTGCCTTTGTGACGACGGATTGTTGGGTAATTTTGCTCTCCCTATACTTTAAGATGCCTCTAGGTATGGGACTAGTGAGGGTAGATTATTGTGTTTTTATCATCTTGAGGGTGGGCTGATTTTTATTACTTTATAGTCGTTATGATAGTCTAAGTACGAGAATAAGTTTAGATTTATGTTAGAAAATCCTCCTATACATAGGTTAGGTTGTATTGATAACTTGGGGACCCTTAGGTATGGGACTAAGGGGTATTTTGAGGATCTCACATCGATTAAAAGGGTGGGGTGATTATAAATTGAGAAATTGAGAATTAATGCCTAAGATAAAAACGGGTATCAAAATTTGTGGCGACATAATGTGTCGGGGCCGACAGTTTAAACGGGTCAGAGGGCGATTTATGTCGTGTCGTGTGTGGAACCTTGTCATGTGTCGGAGCTGACAGTTAAACGGGTCAGAGGGCGATTGACAAGGGTAACCTTGTCATGTGTCGGGGCCGACAGTTTAAACGGGTCAGAGGGCGATTGACAAGGGGAAGTGTGACACTTTAATAAAAAGTGAGAACAATAATAAAAGTTGGTTAATTTAATTAAATTAACATCGTGGGACTTGGGAATTTAAAATCATATTGGTGTGCCTTTTTAAATGGGGATCCCTACGGGTAGTTAGTAATATATATTTATCGCGTTTAATTTAAAATATTCTATTGTGATATTTATCGCGTATAATGCTACTGTCTGGATTCAAGGATCCCATTTGAGGGGAGTAGTGTGTATTCTTGCTCAGGGCTTTGGCTCTGACCCATGCGTTGACTAATCTATTTCAGGATTTAATTTGGAGAAGCTGCATAAGTTTATGGGAGTAATCATTGGAGGTGCAGCTGGAGTTATTTACTTTTTGGCATAGTTTAGTTAGACTTTCTTTTCCAGCCGTATTATGAGACTTCATTGGAGTTTTATTGGGCCATTCGGTTCCAAAGTTGTTTAGAGGATTTCTGTTGGGATTTTTCAGATTTTTATTTAATCATTATTGGAGAATAGATTTTTTTGGAGTTAGCATGTGATGGATATTTTATCGCTTAGTTGTTCGTGATCATTTGAGATTGATTCAATTGTTTATCTTATGGACTGATTTATTTATGTCTCATATCTGTCTCATGCTAAGAATGGTATTTATTTACTCATGCCCGACTTAGTTTTGATGGAGGCCGACGCCAGAATTAGGTGGGGTGTGACAGATGGTATCAGAGCATGGTCTTGGGTCTCGTAGGTTATGAGTCCGTTTAGTTTTCGCGTTGCCGATCTTTGATTCCCTTTGTTGATTCGTACTTCTTATGTTAGAGGGTCTAGCATACGTGTTAGATGTGTTTCTTGGAGATATGATTTTTTGAGTTAAGGACGTTGTAGGCATTGAGTTTAGCATTAGTAAGCTTGATGTCGGGATCCTTAGAATGGATTTTGGAGACGATAATTATTTTGGAGATTTTAGTACAGATGTTAGGTATCGTATGTATCGATTTTTGGTGATGAGATTTAATTTGAGCTTTCGGCTATCGGATTGAGTAAAGGATTTGTGAGAGCGTGTGGTACGCCGTTATTTTCATAGTTATGCGTATGCATATAGGCAATATATATATATATATTATTTTGTTGTTCGTGGGAAAGTGCGCGTAGGATTGGGTGTATGGGCGCCTAATTGTGGTATTCTACAGGTAGGCATATGTGAGCCTTATTTTCTTTTTGCGAGATTTAAGTGTTTTATGTGTATGCTTCGTCTAATTTCGAGGACGAAATTCTTTGCTAGTGGGGAAGTATGTAACACCCCATGTTTTTATTAACTATTTTTATTAATTAATTCGAATTTTTGAGAAAAATAAATTTTTGAATTTAATAATTTTATTGACTCAATATGTTGGTTATGATTTTAGAAGAATAAAACTTCAAGCGGAATTAAAATCGGAGTTAAAACGGATTTTATACATATTTTATAATATTTTGCCTTATAGGCATTTTTTAGGCAAACTGTCAGTTTTTCGGGATGATCGATCGATCGACCCCTAGGGGTAGATCGATCGACCCTCCCAGAAAACGTGCGTTGTAAGCTATTTTTAGAGTTTTTGTAGGATTAGGACTCCTAATCACTATATAACCTTATTAATCCGTAGGGGGACCTCTCATAATCACTTTTTCTCCAGTTTTTCACCAGGGAACACTTCCAAATATTTTCCCTCTCACTCATAATCATCAACCTTCAACAAAATCAAGTTTTTGTCACAAATTTGGGCACAAGTTTTTGAAGGCTTAATTGGGGTTTAATCAAGAACGTTCAAGAACACTCTTTTGCTACTTTTTCGAAGGAATCCAGATTTCTAATCAGATTTTCAACACGATCTTCACAGGCATGAATACTCTATTCTTTTCCTTTAGTATTATGCGTTTTAAGTGTCGCCTAAACACTTAATTACATATTTTTTTTAAAAATAATTAGTAACTTAATTAGAAAAAGTGAATACTAATTATGGGGCTGTTTTTATAAAATCTTTTAATCTGAATAATATTCAGAACCCTTTGGGTACGTAGGATTCATGAGTGATTTTGGATTTGATTATTGTAGGTTGCATGTAGAAAACCCCTAGTTTTAAAATAATTAAAGTTGGGGGTGTATAACTCATGTAATACATGTAGAGATAATAAAATTTGGTTTTGGTGAATTTATGATGAAAACTTGGTATATTTAATTTAAAATAATTAAATGAGATTAATTGGGTATTGTTGACGAGGTGATAATTAAATTAAAGGTTTAATTGAATTAGACTATCATGCATAGTTTGGAACATTGATTTATTATGCATATTTGTGTGACTTTTTGGTATTATTATATTGCCTTTGTGATGACGGGTTGTTGGGTAATTTTTCTCTCCCTATACTTTAGGATGCCTCTAGGTATGGGACTAGTGAGGGTAGATTATTGTATTTTTATCATCTTGAGGGTGGGCTGATTTTTATTACTTTATAGTCGTTACGATAGTCTAAGTACGAGAATAAGTTAAGATTTATGTTAGAAAATCCTCCTATACATAGGTTAGGATGTATTGATAACTTGGGGACCCTTAGGTATGGGACTAAGGGGTATTTTGAGGATCTCACATCGATTAAAAGGGTGGGGTGATTATAAATTGAGAAATTAAGAATTAATGCCTATGATAAAAATGGGTATTAAAATTTGTGACGACATAATGTGTCGGGGCCGACAGTTTAAATGGGACAGAGGGCGATTTATGTCGTGTCGTGTGTGGAACCTTGTAATGTGTCGAGGCCGACAGTTAAACGGGTTAGAGGGCGATTGACAAGGGTAACCTTGTCATGTGTCGGGACCGACAGTTTAAACGGGTCAGAGGGCGATTGACAAGGGGAAGTGTGACACTTTAATAAAAAGTGAGAACAATAATAAAAGTTGGTTAATTTAATTAAATTGACATCGTGGGACTTGGGAGTTTAAAATCATATTGGTGTGCCTTTTTAAATGGGGATCCCTACGGGTAGTTAGTAATTTATATTTATCGCGTTTAATTATCCCGTTTAATTTAAAATATTCTATTGTGATATTTTTTGTGTATAATGCTACTGTCTGGATTCAAGAATCCTATTTGAGGGGAGTAATGTGTATTCTTGCTCAGGGCTTTGGCTCTGACCCATGCGTTGACTAATCTTTTTCAGGATTTAATTTGGAGAAGCTGCATAATTTTATCAGAGTAATCATTGGAGGTGCAGCTGGAGTTATTTACTTTGTGGCATAGTTTATGTTGATACCAAATTTAGTCTGCTGACATGGCACAATTAAGTGGAGACACGTGGCAATCTGCGTGGCAATAACAAGTACTTTCGAGCAACACTTTGACTTCGAGGAGCTCTACTTCCACGACCAATTCAGAATACTCCGAGCAGTAGATGCTCTCCGAGGAACCGTACTGCAACTAGGAACTCTGCTTCCCCGACTAACTCAAACGCTCCGACCTACAAGAGTTCTCCGAGGAACTTCAATACACCGAGCAACTTCTGAGTACCGAGCAGCTTAGGCGGTCCGAACTGCACCTCGAACAGAGCATTAATTGCAAGATAACCAACAGATCGACTGCTCATTAAATGCTTATTATTATCATACAGATGTATACGTCTAAGGGGCATTAATGTATTGCCATTTCACATGTACAGGTTGAGGGCTATAAATACATTGTATCATCCTCACTGTAGAGGGGGGGGGGGGGGAATTTTTTGAAAAAGTTTATAATCGAGAATTCCCAAACAAGTCAACAATAACAGAAAGAGTGGACGTAGGCCATTCTTATAAGGCTGAACTACTTTAAAATTTCTTTGTCTCATTTAATTTTATTGTGATTAAATAATTAGATACGATCTAATTTTTACATCAACAGATTGGCGCCGTCTGTGGGAAACGACTGAATATATCATTTTTCACCAAAAATAATTCATTACAAATGACTGATAATCCAGAACCCAGCAATCAAAACGCTGGAAACCCCCCAAATTCATCTGCTCCGCCAAACGTTCCAGATCTGGCTGGAATAATGATAAATCTGGCCCAGGGCCAGACAGCCATGCAAGAAACTATGCGACAACTCATACAAACCCTTTATGGCGGTGCAACAACCCATTCAGGACAACGAAGTGTTCAGAGAAATACCCGTTTACTTTCTTCGCGTACTAGACGTACTGATTCATATCGTGCTGATGAATCTGATGATTTTTCATACCAACCAGGAAGAACTTCTTCGGTACGAGCCATAGATACTGACAAAAAGTCACTCTCTCTCCAGAAAGGACCAGTGCGCTGGAAAGATTAAGCAGGGTATCTCCTTTTGATCGATTGGGCCCTAGGATAAACAAAAGTCCCCCTAAGGCTGCATCGAAGAGTTTTAGACGACCAACAGATTTAAGGGAAGGATCTGCCCAGTCGCGACCAGCTGCTCGTCAAGATAGATCCCAGGAAGCCACATTAACACGATCAGTTGCTCGAACCAACAGGCACGCCGAAGGAAATGATGCGTGGAAAGGCTCTATTCAGAGGCTGGAGGATAGATTAGGAGAAATGGCTAAAGCCAAGAACCCTTTACAACGAACATTTATTCAAGGGACACCCTTTGTCCAGGCCATTGTGGATTTTCCCACACCGTCGAAGTTTAAAGCACCTGTTGTGACTCCCAAATATGATGAAAAGATCGACCCTGTCCTTCATATAGAAAAATACCAAGCCGCAGCCGGCATCTATGCTGTTCCAGATGAGATGAGATGAGATGCAGAGCATTCTCGAGAACTCTTACCGGATCTGCTCAAATATGGTACAATAATCTTCCTCGGGGTAAGATCTCAACTTTCTTTCAACTGGCCGAGTTGTTCATTAGAAATTTCTATTTTCGGGCAAAGCCAGTTAAGCGAGTAGCACATTTGTTAAGTATTAGACAAAAAGCTGGTGAAAGTACCAGAGACTATATAACTCGTTTTAATAACGAGAAACTCGAAGTCATTGATTATGAGGAAAAGACAGAGATTACCGCCTTGATGAGTGGGCTGTTGCCCAACAAGTTGTACTACACTTTGGCCAAAGATCCACCCAAAGCGGCCAAGATCATGAATGCCGAGGAGGCTATGGCTGCGAAGAAGAATATAGATGCCAAAGAAACCAAGGTGGAGGGTGATAATTTTTTTTTTAAAGGACAAGGTCCTGAGATTTATTAAAATTAAGGTAGAAAAGCCCTACCAAGGTGGAGGGTGATAAAGCTAAGAAGAAAGAGCATAAAAACAATGGTGGTGATAAACAATCAAGAACAAAGTCGACATGGGAAGTATTGAAGAAATTTGATAATTATACTCCTTTGAAGAAAGACATCAACCACGTTCTAGAAGAAATCAAAAACATCGAGGAGTTAAGATGGCTAGAGAAAATGAAGACAGACCCAGACAGGAGGAATAAGGCTAAATATTGTGAGTTTCACAAAGATCATGGCCATATGACCAATAATTGCATAGCTCTTCAGAATGGGATCGAAACACTCATCAGACGAGGAAAGCTGGCAAAGTATGTCGATCGTAGAAATGTAAGAAGAAACAACGACCGAACAAGAGAAAGGTCTAGATCTCCTCGACGAGCAGAGGAGAACAAGAAAAGAGACCGTGAAGATGATCCAGAATACGACCCCGATCTTCCGAAAAGGCCAAGATAACCAGAACGTGAGGTATTTTCAATACATTTTGGGTTATTTGATTGTAATGTTATTACAGGTGGAGATGCAGGAGGAGGAGACCTTACTGCAGAAAGAAAAGATTACCTTTGTGAGGCTCAAGCTTGCTCATACATTCAACGAATAAATCTAGCTGAGGAGGATCGCCCGACGAAGGTAAACAAAGAAAAGTTGGTAATTGGTTTCTCAAAGAACGACCTCGCAGGTGTTCTATATCCTTATGATGACCCATTGGTGATCAAAATGAGGATGAAGTAAGTGATGATTTCAAGAGTACTGGTAGATAATGGTAGCTCGACAGATATCATGTTCTACTCGTGCTTCGATAGTTTAAATCTAAAGCTATCTCAATTGGAGCCCTATCACACACCACTCATTGATTTTGCTGGCGAGAAAGTTTTTTCACTTGGGACGATCAAGTTGGATATATTGATTGGTACATGGCCTGCTTGTCGAACAGAAAGAATACGCTTCTTCGTGATGGATAAGAATGTTCAATCAGCTTATAATATCATCATGGGAAGGGTAGGATTGAAGAAGTTTGAAGCAGTACCTTCTATGGTACATCAATGCTTAAAATTTCTAATAAATTTTGGAGTAGGTGTTGTGAACGGAGATTAAAAAGTAGCTCGGGAATGCTACTACTCATTTGCCGAGCAAGAGAAATTGGAGGAATCAAGGAAGAAGACTACTACCTATCAAGTGGATGAAGGTACAGAAATTGAAATATTGGATCCTAGAGATGAATCCCAACTCGTGAAAGGCCAGGTGGTGGAAGCTACTAAAAATATCATTCTGGACAACGAGCATCCTGAACGAACAACTCAAATAGTTTCGTCATTGGAGGCCTTAATAAAACAGGAATTGGTAACTTTCCTAAGAAGCAGAAAGCAAACTTTTGCATGGAGTCATGAGGATATGCCCGGGATAGACCCAAATTTCTTATGTCACGAGCTCAATGTGAATAAAGAGATCAAGCCAGTGAAGCAGAGGAGAAGAGTATTCAATCCCGAGAAGAATCTAGCCTTACAGGAGGAGGTCGAGAAGCTCTAAAAAGCTTGCTTTATTGAAGATGTTAAGTATCCAGACTGGTTGGCAAATGTGGTGATGGTGAAGAAGAACAACAAATGGAGGATGTGTGTAGACTTCATCGACCTCAACAAAGCATGCCCAAAGGATCACTTTCCATTACCCCGAATTGATCAACTAGTGGATGCTACCTCGGGACACGAGCTGCTGAGCTTCATGGATGCTTATTCTGGTTACAACCAGATTAAAATGAAACCTGAAGACAGGGAGAGTACTTCTTTCATTACCCCTAGGGGAACTTATTGTTATAATGTTATGCCTTTTGGTTTGAAAAATGCAGGTGCAACATATCAGCGGCTGATGAACAAAGTGTTTGCATAATAAATCAGTTGCAATATGGAAGTCTATGTTGACGATATGCTGACAAAAAGCAAGAAAGCTGCTGACCATCTAGTTGACTTAGGCCAGACCTTTGATCAACTAGATAAATATTAAATGAAGTTGAACCCGATGAAGTGCATATTTGGAGTACGAGAAGGCATGTTTCTCAGGTACATTGTCAATCAACGAGGCATTGAAGCAAATCCTAAAAAGATCAAAGCTCTGTTAGGGCTGCGATCTCCAGCGACGAAGAAAGAAGTGCAGAGTCTTACAGGACGAGTAGCATCACTCAATAGATTTGTATCACGAGCAAAACACTCCGAAAAACTTTAAAAGACTTTTGAGTGGAATGATGAATGTGAGAAGGCTTTTCAAGACTTGAAGAAATATATGGGAGCACCTCCACTATTGTCCAGGCCAGTGATGGGAGAAAAATTATACTTGTACCTAGCAGTATCAGAGAATGCAGTTAGTTCGGCATTGATAAGAGTGGAGAATGGAATGCAAAAACCGATTTATTATACGAGTAAGGCCTTCCGAGGAGCAGAGATCAGATATACAAAACTGGAAAAATTGGCACTGGCGCTAATTGAAACGAGTAAAAGAATGAAGCCATACTTCCAGGCTCATACCATAGTCGTATATACCGATATGCCATTGAGGCAGGCTCTTCATAAACCAGAAAAGTCAGGGAGATTGATGTATTGGGCAATAGATCTCGGTGAATATGACATAGTTTATGAACCTAGATCATCGCTTAAAGGGCAGGCAGTAGCAGACTTTATAGCAGAGTTCACCTATCCTGATACCCCCGAGGAGCAAAAGCTACTCATCGACCAACCTGTGGATGTTATAGGATCATCAATCTCAAGCCCAAACCAACTCAGGTTGGTAAAAGGGCAAGTAGATGTTACAGAATCATCAAATTCAAGCCCATACCAACTAAGGTTGGTAAAAGGGAAAGAAAAGATGATCGACGAACATCAAGAAAAATTAGGAGAAGGTGAAAGGAAGCAATAAATTTTTCATCGAGGAACTCTGTCAGATCAGAAATTTGAAGACGAGTTACCTATATGGAGTCTATATGTGGATGGTTCATCTTGCACTACAGGCAGTGGGGCACGAATCATTTTGAATAGTCCGGACGACGTCGACATGGAATACGCCCTACGCTTCCAATTCAAAGCTTCAAATAATGAGGCTGAATATGAAGCCATGATTGCAGGTCTTAGTTTGGCAAAAACCATGGGGGCAGAGCAGGTTATTGTCTTCAGTGACTCGCAATTAATTATAAATCAAATGATGGGAGTATATGCATCGAAGGGAGAATTAATGATCAGATATCATGCGAAGGCAAAGGAATTGATGTCAGAATTTGCTGCTATTCAACTGGTCAGAATACCAAGAATGGAGAATGCAAGAGCAGACGTCTTAGCTCGATTAGCATCAGCTACTCGTACCGAGCTACGAAAAACAATCCCAATTGAAGTTTTGGCTGGTCGGAGTATAGATGAAGATCTGATGATGAATTTTATTACCCTTGATTTAGGACCATCTTGGATGGATCCCATTAGGGCATATATTGAGGAAGGAGAATTACCGATTGACAAAATTGCAGCCAAGAAATTGAAGTTTAAAGCTGCTCATTATGTACTGACTAATGGTATTCTATACAGACGAGGAATTATAGCAGGTTTGCAAAGATGTGTGTATCCCATCGAGGTGAAAGATTTGATTGAAGAGGTCCACGAAGGGTCCTGTGGAGCCCATGTAGCAGGTCGGACGCTTTTGCAAAGGATGATGACTCAAGGATACTACTGGCCAATGATGAGGGCTGATTGTATAGCCTATGCAAAGAAATGTGACAATTGTCAACGTTTCTCCTCCATCCGAATAACTCCTCAAGCATTATTGACACCCATTACTTCCCCTTGACCATTTGCCATGTGGGGAATTGACCTGGTCGGACCACTGCCAACGACCAGGGGAAGATTTAAGTATCTCGTGGTCGCTGTGGACTACTTTACTAAATGGGTTGAGGCCGAGCCTCTTATTGATATGACGTATGACAAGGTGTACCAATTTATTTGGAAGAACATCATTTGTCGATATGGTCTTCCTCATGCCTTTATCAAAGACCATGGAACTCAGTTCGACAACGAGGAGTTCGCGACCTACTGTCATCAGTCAAACATCTTGAAGATTCATTCAGCTCCAGGCCATACCCAAAGCAATGGCCAAACCGAAGTGACAAACAGAACGTTGCTAAATGGCTTGAAGAAAAGACTGAGTGACGTAAAAGCAAACTGGATCAACGAGCTACAATCAGTACTGTGGGCTTATCGAACTACTCCCTGAGCAGTAACGGGGGAATCTCCGTATATGTTGGCATTTGGAAGTGAAGCTGTTATACCTGCCGAGTTGGGCCTCCCAACACACAGGGTGCTGAATTTCAATTCCCCTGTCAGCGACTTAATGAGAAGATTGGATTTGGACATGCTAGAGGAAGTTAGAGAAGAAGCAGCAATCAGAATTGCTGCTTACCAACAGCGAACAACTTTGTTTTACAACAAGAGAGTGAAAAAGTGCGACCTGAAAGTAGGAGATTATGTGCTAAAGAAAGTGATTCAAAAGCACAACAAACTGGAAGCTACTGGCATGGACCTTACCGAGTTACAGAAGTTGTTCGACCAGGAACCTACAGAATAGCAACTTTAGAAGGGGAGGAGTTTAAGAATGCATGGAATGCAGAACACCTGCGCAAGTATTATCAGTGATGTAAACTCTCATGTAATGCAATTTCATTAGTATGAATAAAGTGACAATATTCTGCCCAGTTCTCTCCTTTTGTTGGAAATTTTTGCGGAATACTAGTGCTACACACTACTCAGCAAAACTCAGACTATGCAGAAATCTATTCCCCAAAACGCCAACTAAGGTTGGTTGGGAAGTAAATCTATTCCTAAAAATGCCAAATAAGGTTGGTTAGGAAGTATCTATTCCCAAAAACGCCAACTAAGGTTGGTTGGGAAGTAAATCTATTCCTAAAAATGCCAACTAAGGTTGGTTAGGAAGTAAATCTATTCCTAAAAATGCAAACTAAGGTTGGTTGGGAAGTAAATCTATTCCTAAAAATGCCAACTAAGGTTGGTTAGGAAGTAAATCTATTCCCAAAAATGCCAACTAAGGTTGGTTGGGAAGTAAATCTATTCCTAAAAATGCCAACCGAGGTTGGTTAGGAAGTAAATCTATTCCTAAAAATGCCAACTGAGGTTGGTTGGGAAGTAAATTTATTCCCAAAAACGCCAACTAAGGTTGGTTTGGAAGTAAATCTATTCCTAAAAATGCCAACAAAGGTTGGTTAGGAAGTAAATCTATTCCTAAAAATGCCAACTAAGGTTGGTTAGGAAGTAAATCTATTCCTAAAAATGCCAACTGAGGTTGGTTAGGAAGTAAATCTATTCCTAAAAATGCCAACTGAGGTTGGTTGGGAAGTAAATTTATTCCCAAAAACGCCAACTAAGGTTGGTTTGGAAGTAAATCTATTCCTAAAAATGCCAACAAAGGTTGGTTTGGAAGTAAATCTATTCCTAAAAATGCCAACTAAGGTTGGTTAGGAAGTAAATATTTTCCAAAAATACCAGCTATGGTTGGTCGAGAATAAAAACCCACTAACTATAGTTAGTTGGAAAGGAAAATCTACCGACCTTGGTTGGTCGGAAACATTTTATGAGTACGTGAAAGTGATCGAGCAAAATTTTTGTTACTCGTAACTTTTTAAATTACCAATAAGTTGGTCGAGAAACAAATATCATTAATTTTGATTAGTCGTCAAATGATCATCACAAATTCAAACTAGTCGATAATAAGTTTTAAGTAACTCTAGTTGATCGACAAATAACACAATGTTGTTATCTTTTTAACAGAGTGTTTTACAACCACAAGACAATGACAATCAAAATTGGGAACAAAAATAAAAGTCTTTCATTAAATCCAAAAACAAGATACATTGAGAATGAAGTAACTATTACATCAAGATTCCTACTATATTGGTTTCTTCCCCTCTGCTTTTGAAACAGGTTCCTCTCCAGCAGGTGGATCATCCAAAGCATAAGGGGAATTTATAAAGTTAAGATCTTTGAGCATCCTGATGTTCATAACAGATGGTCGATCAAGTAGGTGCTCGGGGCGAGATATCTCAGTATTGGAATGGAGACTGTAGTCGTCGAGATATTTGGAAATCAAGCACTTAGGGATGGCTCGAGCAGGGATCCAGCTCATATCGAGCTTGAATGGTGGCACTGGCAGGTCGAGCGGCCCAGGATTATGGTAATCCCACAAGTAGTGACCCTGCTCCAGTTGCAGTACACCCAAAGGATTTAACCACCCCTGTTTATAACCTTCATTATTGGCATTTTGGATTCGATCATCCAAATGGTAAAGAGCTTCATTGTAGCCTGCCATCCAGAATTCTCGGGGCTGCTTGTGGAATTGATTGGTCAATATTTCCAACTACTCGTGAAGACTTTTTGCAAAAATTTCCTTATTCTCCAAGGCAGACTTCAGCGCAGAGAGCTGCTCGTCCAAATTATGGATCTTCTTAGACATATCGGCCAAGGCCTGGTTCTTTGCCATTAGTTGGAAGCCTTGATTCTCCCGAGCCGATTGAGTTCTCTATTCCTTGACAGTAATCCGAGCAGCTCTTGCTCGTCCCCGAGAAGCTCTTTCTCGTCCCCGAGCAGAGGTAGAAGGCCCAATCCTCTTCAGGGTTTCTAGCTCATCCCTCAAGATGGCATTTTCGACTTCCAGGAAAGAGAATCCCTCATCGTTCACAGGGACCAAAGTGTTTGATGTAGAGGCAGCAGACTTCAATTGAGCTACTTCCCTTTGCAGGTTATTATTTTCTTGCTCCAACAACTCTACTATTTGTCTGTGCTCTTTAACCTTTGTCTTCAAAGTTCTTTCCCTCATATTATAAGCAGCGAACAACTTGTCATGCCCCTTATCAGCACTGAGTTGTTGATACTTCTTCTCGTACCCCTCGTGTAAAAAGGCTGTAGATTCTTTATATTATTGTTGAAGCTCTTCAAGAGTTCCTTGGAGATCTTCAATCATTTCATAATATGCTATATTGTTCGCTACTGCACGATCAAGCAGGCACTTCAAATACTGATAGGCTTCAATTGCTTGCTCTAAAGCACCTTGACCGAGGATGTCAATGATTTGTGCTGAACTCATATCTGTATGACCAGCTATGAAATACTCATTGCATTGCCTTAACAGTTTTGTATCGTGAGCAGATAATAATTCCATCCTGGCCATAAACAAGTAAAGGAAGAAAAAGCAAGAATCAATAAGGAGCAAGAGGAAGAAAGACAACAGTATGAACAGGCAAAACTTCGAATTTTATTATATTATAAAGGAGAAGTACAAAGTTCAGAGTTACAATTGATAAAGAAAAATAAACATAGAGAAAAATCCGAACAACTCTACACCTTTTTCTTGTCTCCCAAAACTTTATCAGGAGGCTGGGACGAGGAGGTAAGTTGATCGGATGGTACAGAAAGTTTCTCGAGAAGCACTGGAGGTTGCTCGGATGAAGTAATAGGTAGTTGAAGTTGCTCGCTAGTGGATTGGATAACTGGGGGGTGAGAAGTTTGATCTCCCATCACCATGGAAGATTCCTCAGAGGCAGCTTCGTCCTCTTCTTCTTCTTCGGGAGTTGGAGGGGGGCCCGGGATGTGTCGCTGGAACAAGTCAAAATTTTTACCGACCTTCATTTCTTACAGTGCAGCGACCCAACCATCCCTAAAGTATTTGTGGCTACCATGTTCCAGCTGCGACATCATGGCAGCCAAACCTTTGTTCCACCCCTTATCCCAGCCGACGCTGAAAGACTTCTTCACAACCAACTTCCTTTTCGCTTTCTCTGAGGAGAGATTCTCGGATAGAAGTTCCTCGGCAACCTTCAACTTATTCTCAGTTTCCTCCTTCTGACAACTTACTTCACGAAGTTGGATTAATCCTTCCTCAGCAACCTTGAGCTTATTCTCAAGCTCCCCAGCATCTTTGAGCTTCTCGTCAAGCTCTTTTTTTTTTTCTCTTCTAAATCTTTTATTTTCTTCTCCAATCCTTTGGAGGCTTCAACAGCTTGGTTCCTCTCCTACTCGGTGGAATCAAGTTTCTTCTCCTAGGCAGCCTTATCATCATCATATTTCTGACGAGAATCCTTCAGAGACTGCGTCATTCCCACCAAAGCTTCCTCCACACCAGACGAGGATCTTGAAGCTTTAATAGCTTCATCTTTCTTCAAAATTGTGTTAAAACAGGTTACCAACTGGGAAAAGAAAATGATATCAAGTTAGTGCACAAATGTAACAAGGGAAAAATGAAAATGAGGACAATAATACTTACAGAAGCAATGTGACGAGCAACTAATGTGGTAACCATGTACCGAGAAAGATTTTCTTCGATACCTTGGATCTCGGGAATGATCCAAGTCTTCACCGAGCTCATGGCAGAGCTCGGAGCAACAAAAGTAGGAACACCAGTTCCAGTAGTTGGGGGCGGAGAGATGGTTTCAACCAAATTGACCGAGGAGCTCTTCTTCAGCTTCCTCGGAGGAACAGGAATAGTTTCAACCAAGGAGGTAGTCTTGGTCGGTGATATGACAATCACCTCACTTGGAGCATCAGCCTTGCTCGGGGCCACTGCGGGCTTCTCGGCAACCTTCACAAGAGCAGCCGGAGGGGGTGCATTAATTTTCTTTGTCCCTTCTGGGACATCATGTTTACTTCTCTTTGCCTCTCCAGCAACAGAGGAAAATTTCTCGAAGAGAGTAAGAGGTCTTCTTTTCTTCATCCTTTCACTTAAAGGGATGTGTGACTCAGCCGAAGAACTTATAAAAGCTGGTACTGGTTCTACTTCACTTATCACCGAACGGGCAGTAAAAGATGAGGTGTAACTCTTAAACTGCAGCAAATACGAAGCTGACCTAATATGCTCGTCGGCAACAGTCTGATGCAAACTCCAGATAAGTTTTAAATGTTTTATGTTAACTTCTGTCTCTTTTGGAGACTTTCTTTTGCTGTCAACTGCAAATAAATGAACATGAAAATATCAGTAACACCTTTTATCAAACACAAAGAAAGCATAATTTCAAAAATAAAATGAAATAAAAATAACCTATCCCATTGCCATAGGGAGGGCATCTGGGACCCTGATACACTTCATCTCCAGTTAAAGGAGCATGTTGACAATTTTTTATAACAATCCCGTGTTCGAAATAGTCCCTATTGGCATCTGGGAGATTGACCACTAAAGCTCTATTTAAAAACCTAGTTTTTAAAAAAAAAGTGTTGTCACCAACAACCCATCTATAACAAAACATAATTTTTGGAATTCCTATACGAGTCCCATGAATTTGATTTAATCTATGAACTCCATTAACTATTCTCCAGGTATTGGGGGTTATTCTTGCCGGAACAACGTCAAAATATTGACAGAATTCCATACATAATGGGTTTGGGGGAAAGGAAAAGCCACATTCAGCAACAAAGAGACTGGGGAACCAATGTCCCTCAGCCAAACGAAAATAATCTGAAGGCTCAGAAAGTTCCTCCAGAACAACCCATGAAGGAATAGAAAAATCATAACGGAACTTATCAAGCAACTCTACAGGCTAAACCATGATGAATAAAGGAAATAAAGAAGGAGGAAGAAGTTCTTACAGGAGAAGGATGGATCTGTTGACAACGAACGATGAAAGGGATGAACGCACAAGAGAGAAAGACAATAAAAAACTCAAAGATACAAATTCAAAAAAGTAGAAGACGATGGGACTATCTGCAACGCTTAAATACTTTGCCTCGGGAAGGGGTAAAGATAATGATTACAAAAAGAGATGATTACGCTACCGGCGGCTAAAAAGACAAAAAGGAAGCGGGAACCAAAGCGGTCATAGAAATTCAAAAAGTCAGATTCTACAAATTTGGAAGGAGAAATAAATACAAAAGAAAGTGCTCCTAAATTTCGGGATGGTCATTTAAAACCGCAATATTTCGAGAAAGAATGTTCCATACTCCTTAAATCTCAAACTATGAAACATTGGGGGCTTCTGTTGATACCAAATTTAGTATGGTGATATGGCACAATTAAGTGGAGACACGCGGCAATCTGCGTGGCAATAATAAGTACTTTCGAGCAACACTTTGACTTCGAGGAGCTCTACTTCCACGACCAATTCAGAATACTCCGAGCAGTAGATGCTCTCCGAGGAACCGTACTGCAACTAGGAAATCTGCTTCCCCGACTAACTCAAACGCTCCGACCTACAAGATTTCTCCGAGGAACTTCAATACACTGAGCAAATTCTGAGTACCGAGCAGCTTAGGCGGTCCGAACTGCACCTCGAACAGAGCATTACTTACAAGCTAACCAACATATCGACTTCTCATTAAATGATTATTATTATCATACAGATGTATACGCCTAAGGGGAATTAATGTATTACCCTTTCACATGTACAACTTGAGGGCTATAAATACATTGTATCATCCTCATTGTAGAGGGGGGGGGGGGAATTTCTTGAAAAAGCTTATAATCGAGAATTCCCAAACAAGTCAACAATAACAGAAACAGTGGACGTAGGCCATTCTTATAAGGCTGAACCACTTTAAAATTTCTTTATCTCATTTAATTTTATATGTGATTAAATAATTAGATACGATCTAATTTTTTACATCAACAGTTTAGTTAGACTTTCTTTTCTAGTCGTATTATGAGACTTCATTGGAGTTTTATTGGGCCATTCGGTTCCAAAGTTGTTTAGAGGATTTCTGTTGGGATTTTTCAGATTTTTATTTAATCATTATTGGAGAATAGATTTTTTTGGAGTTAGCATGTGATGGATCTTTTATCACTTAGTTGTTCGTGATCATTTGAGATTGATTCAATTGTTTATCTTATGGACTGATTTATTTATGTCTCATATCTGTCTCATGCTAAGAATGGTATTTATTTACTCATGCCCGACTTAGTTTTGGTGGCGACCGACGCCATAATTAAGCGGGGTGTGACAGTCAAGCTGCAAAAATACTTATTTTGGCCTCTACTAACTTCGATCCCAAGATCTCATCTGTAAGTAAACAAACTCACTGTTCTTAGAGTGATCCAAGTACAAAACTTGGGAGGTTAGGTAAGATTTTTATATTATTTGTACTCACAGACCCCACAAAAAACCCATTATTTCTAACCCCTTCCATTATGAAATTATTCACTAACTCAAAAACATTAAATCTGACCAAACTCTGGTTCCCAACAAAATCATTACCACTACACACAGTTCTATTAACACGGATCAAACTCTCATTAAAGAAATTATACTCATCATATCTCAAATAACACCCATAAAAAAAGTGTCCCACCACGGATCAATATTTGAAAAGGTAAGCACCTGAGGATTTGGGTCTTGTAATGTGCAAAACAAGTTGTCCTTCTCCAAAGCTAGTTTAAAGTGGCATGAAGATCTGTTCATAAATTAATCCTCCAGCTCAAGGAAAAATGCAAACAGAGAAGAAGTGTGGCAACAGATACAGAAGGAATTTTATGTTGTGGATACATACAATATAAGAGTTTCTCTTATATACAATGAAGAGGAAGATGAATTGTTGGAGAGAGAGAGGAGAAGAAAAGTTGTAACACTTGATGAAAATTAAAAAATGAATTTACGGAAAGAGAAGAGATAATGGGCTGCCACACAGTTTCATAGATTGATTAAATGGGAGGGGAGAGAAAAAAACTCAACATTTCAATGGTTGCCTATGTGGACATCCTTAGCATTGAGGAGATTAAATTTCTTGTATAGCATTTTATAATAGTCTATAGATTATTTGGGCGTTCCTAAAAAGTGGTCCTTAAAACTTTTAAGGGACGAGTTTTCTTTCATTTGCATCATTACATGTTCCCTACCATTCCCATCTTTCATTCCTCTCTCAATAACCTGATTAACCCTATTCTCTCTCTCTCTCTCTCTCACTCCATTCTCATTATGCCAGCATGATAAAATCTGGCAAACTATACATGTTCCCTATATGAGAATGGCATTCGGATAGTTTTACTCACGTTGGCTTCCTATTTGCTCTCATCTCTCATCATGCCGAATTTCAATATCTAATCGCGCCTGAGATAATCGCCTAGTTCTACTCACGCCTGATGTTTCTTTTGGATACCATCATCGCTGCTGTCTTCTTTTACTCAGGAAACCTTCTATCAAAATCATAAAACGAAATCAACAGACTCACGAATTAATTGAACCAGAATGAGAAAGACTTAAGCGATAATCTTAACTGAAACCTGTATATGTGTATGTATGTCTTGGATTTAGGATTTGATTTATTTGGGTTGAATTATTTAGGGTAAGTTTGGTAGTTTATGTGTGATCTCATAAATGATGGTTTTGTTTTGGTTTTTGTTGAGCTCAAGTAAGCTTCTTGGGTGTAGGGGATACTGCTTTGATTTGAATTTTGGTATGAGATGATATGATTATAGACTATTAGTGTCTTTTGCTCTATAGCAATTACAAAAATATACTGGAACATGAATTGGATCACTTCTGGTTTGTGTTTATTGCAATCTTTTGCAAATATTGGTGAGGAAAATGAATTGGTACTTTTCCTATTCGTTAATAGAAATTATAACGACGTCTCTTGTAAGCTTTGTTAATTTAGGGAACTTCACTTGATTCTTTGATTCATAATAAAGCCCCTTGGCACTTGGTTTTATCTTTATTTTTATTTACGTGAAATATAACAGTTAATTGGAATGGGTACCTTATACAGTCTCTTGTTTTTTGGCTTAATTTTCACTAAATCCTTCAGACAATTGGTTGTTATATAGGGGTTCAATTTCAACAACAAACTGATTTCAATCCTTATAATTTTTTATTGGGGCAATAGTTATCGAGTCTCATTCAATTGGTTAATGACGCAACAGATCCTTTGACTGAGTCAATGGTCTCAAATGTCCTATTTTGCCAACTCAGCACCTTAAAATGACAAACACGCCCTCAAAATACATTTCATAACAGTCACGTCGTATTTGTAAAAAAAAATCAAATCTTTAAAAGTCCATAACTTCAAATTTACTAATCCAAAATTCACAAAATTTATATATTTGGAATCTACTCGTCGAGATCTATCAAACAACACCCATATTCTATATTTTTAACGAAAAAATCGAAACACATAAATTTATCTGTTTCTATAAAACCTTCATTTTTTTGGCAAAAACTCCATTTTTTTCAGCAAAAACTCTTCTTCTCCAACTCGGATGAGGGTACCGCTGGCATGGACCCAAAAAAACAAAGAAATAGACGAAGAGAGTGAGAGAAACACTCCGACGAGAATTAAAATGACCTCTGGAAAGAAAATTCGGTGGGATGTTTTCGGCGAGTTTCTGGTGGGGTGGGGTGGCGGTGAGGTGGGGCTGCTAGAGTGAGAAAAAGTGCGGGGTTATGTGTTTGTTTTTAGAGAGAGAAAGAGTAAGTTGGTTTAAAATGGGTAAAGGGTATATTTGTCTAAATATATCTAGTGTATAATGAACAAGGACTTGATGAATTAAAAAAAAAATCAATGGGATTTTATGTATCTTTGACTCCATAAATGGGACTAATATTGAATTATCCCCTTCTTATTTGAAAACTCTGTGCATGCATATTGTCTTTGCTCTATCATTGATTACCACCATGGACTTGTTCATTGTCACTGTTTGCCTGACACATTATATGAAGAAGAGTGCACGGGATATATTATTTTTGAACTAGAAGAGGTATTCTCTATCGTTATATATTTATTATTATAATGTCTTTAGAACAATGGATAATTATTGGTATGTTATTAATTATATGACTGTTTTATCTGTTGTTAATTATGTATTGGAGTTAGGTTTTAGGGTATAAAAGTTTTTAGTCATTTCATTATTCATTGTCTGCATGATTTCATTTATTTTATCTATAACAAATGATTTTAGGCTCCATTTATTTCACTATATAATGTTTTTGTACTTGAAAAGATCCTCGATGCAAAATATTTTAAATGAAGCCTTTTGATAATCCACGATGACAAAATGCGTGCTTTGTATGTATATATAATACATTCAGGTTTGCATATGGGACTATGTATTTGTACAAACGGGCTTGTACTTAGTCATGCATATGTGTTGTATTAAGGTGCAGATATAAAATATAAAGACTCACACACACACACACACACACACACGGGCTTGTACTTAGTCATGCATATGGCTTGTACTTAGTCATGCATGTGTGTGTGTGTGTGTGTTGCTTGGGTAATGAGCCTTGAGTATATATATGTAGAAATTTAGAGAGGGAGATGATAGAATACAATAGTAAAAAGGTCATTTCACACCAAATGAATTGTGTTGATGTTGTACAGGTGAATTTCGGGAAAGTGTTGTGGCGGAACCATGTATACGTGATAAATTTGGAAACACCATTGCAATTGATTATGAGGAAGATTAAATTGTTCTCTTGCCTGAACACGGTGGTACTCAATTTAATCTCAGTGATAAAGAGTATGTCCTACTATTCCTAATATCTACATGATTTTGTGTGTATTTATATATATGCTTTATGTACATACATATCATTTTCTTAGTATTTTTTAGGTTCCATTTATTTAAGAACGAGGACATTTCGGTCACGCTACATGGTTAGTTATCACTAATTGAGGTTTTTACTGACAAATTTGGTTTCAGTTTTATTTTGGAATATAACTGTTGATTAGTTGTTGAATTCTTACCAATTATGTCGCTTTTGGTTTGGCATAACTTATGACTATTGAGCATGAAAAATGTCCCCCCCCCCCCCCCCAATCTTATATGTTTCGTCCATTTCAATGGTATTGAACTTGTTATAAATTACACAAGGAAAAATATGTAAAACTTTGTCTCAGTAGCAGTTCTTGGTGCCTAAAATTAGTACATGGGTCACAACTAATGTTAGACTGATTATACCAGTTGTTATAGACCACAGATAAAAGTATGAGATGCTATGAACTAGAGAAAGATGAGAGATATGGAGAACGGCAATGGTTTTTACGTGATTGAGTCCAATATGGTGCCTACATCCATGGATGTGATGTCACTAAGTATTAGGGTTTAAGTACAAGCTCTCAGGAACTCTTTAGGGTTAGGTGTAAATCGTTTTCTAGTTGTCCTTCAACTGAGGGGTGTAGTGAGATATTTATAATAGTGAGAAAGAGAAGAGGCGGAATACCTTTATATTTTAGGTGTATACGCCTTTACACTATATATAACAATTGTGTATTTATTCACGTACATGTGCATGGGTGGCTGTAAAAAATTCCATGTGTGCCTGTTCATCTTACTGATGGTTCGCATTCCTGATGGTGGACGTTCAGCCTACTGACCTAAGGAGTTAAGAAATACGACCATGTCAAACTATTGGATAGGACCCACTGGGCACTATGATAGTAGTTATTGATCCACGTAGCACTGCTATTTTAAGTTAGAACAAAACCCCCCAATACTTCATCCTTGAATGGAGTGAGTAATGACTAAAAGGATGGAGTATTATTCATCAGGGTTTATTTTACTCTCTGAACGCGTCTAGTCGACTGCCGATCTCTAGGAGTTTGCAAATTTCTGAATTTCATTCCTTGAGCTAATGGCAATTTTTTAAATAACAACAAAAATAGCGAACTATTTGGGGGTATGCTGGTCATTTGGTTTCTGAGGAACTGAAACATGGTCGAAAGATTAAGCGAAAGGTATGTTTAATCATTTCACTTCGTGCAAATCAAGCGATGTCACTAAGCTCTATAAAATATCATTTCCCTCATTTGTTCATTTGACCCTGAATTTCAAACTATTTTCTTCCTTCTTAAGTTTTTCTTTCACCATTCGTGTGAGTTATTCTTACTTGTCGTTTCGTTTTCATTGTAAGAATATTTATCCTCTTATATTTCTATCATCTTTGTTGTAAAAAATAACGTATATTGTTGATGAGGGTTCCTTCGAGGTTTTAAGGGCTACCCCACAGAATCCCTAATTGGGTAAAAACAGAGTTGCTAGAAAGTCTTTTTGACCCCTATGCATTAGAGGAAGGTCATTGGATCCCTACCATTTTTATTACTAAGTGTGGGGTGATATTTCCTCCTAATCGTTTATTTTCTAAGTTTTGTCAATATTTTGATGTGGGCCAAGCCCAAGTGGCCCCAAACACTTGGAGAGTGGTTAATGGAGTAAGTTGTATTAATGAGCGGTATGGGACCAACATGGGAATAAAGGAGTTAATGTACTGCTACAGTTGGGGAACCACTAACGAGAACATTTCTTATCTCAATACAAGATTCTCCAATAGAGCCTTTGTTATGAATTTGAGTGATTCTAATAAGGGTTATTGGAATCATGGCTTAATATTAAAAGATTGGCAGTTTGACCCCTTTTTGAGGGTGAGGAATACACTTCGCCTCATTGCCCTCAGGAAGGCCAGGGCATAGGTCATTATTCACACATATTTGTATATTTTTTCCTCTTCTTGGTCCTCCTTCTAATACTATTATTAATCACATTTTCTTGTCCTTCTATTTTGTGAAGAAGAAGAAATATATCCCACGTGCCTTAGTGGTTGCCATTCTGAAGATCATCGGATCCATCCAATAGACGGTATGTGAAGCTCATACTCACGCTGCTTTCATTTTGATCGAATACCATATCTCTATTACATCATTTTTTACTCGCCCAACAGAGGATATTCCAGCAGCCCCCATCAATCTAGAAGACCCAACTTCTTCATCCTCTGGTGCAGAGTCTGAGTCCCATGACAAGCAAAAGGGAATTTCCCTGCTGGAGGAACCTCCTTGAGAATGCGGATTCTACAGATTGATTTGTAACTTAGGCCAAACACACACAAATTCAAATAATAATAAATTTTATCTTGAATTAATCGAGTATGCATGCAAAGATAAATTCGAAATTAATCAAGCTAAACTAAACATGCAAACATACGAAGAAGTAAGGAAAAATCCCTTTCGGTCAAAACCTCTATTTTAACATTATACAAGATTTAATAGACACTAGATGACTTATAGACTAGTTAGATCTTTAAGTATAACGTACAGTTCTTCAAGTCTTCAACAGTAATGGCACAGTCCAGCACCACCCACAGGAAGCATTCCTCCCTTGATATCCACTGATCAACCTTCTTCTTCAGCAGTAGAGCATCTGCTCAACAAATCAACAGTAGCATTGAACTCAACTCGAGTCTTTGGACTGGAAATATGTTCTTCTTGATTTAGTTAAGTGGCCTCTAAATTCCAAGTGGTTTGGATGAAAAGTGGAAGAGTTTGATCACAAAAGGAACTCTAAAAGTGTGTGGAAAAGATTTCAAAAGAGTTCTTTTAGACTCTTATCCCGCATTTGTAAGGAAGTTTATTGCAAACGAATAAACACAAGAGACTTGGATTAGATTTAATTAAAAAAACAAAATTTTGCACGCACGTTCAAATGACATGGTACCTCATTTGAATGACGTACCCTTTTTCATTCGATCAGGTTTCCAATGACACTTTGAATGACATTCTAGTGCTTGATGAAAATTATCTCGTTCGATTGTTGGAACCTTCATTTTAACAAGTTACAAAATCTCGTTTGAATGACTTCCAATGAGACTTCGAACGACATTCCAGAACTGATTAAAAAGCGTCGTCCCAAATTTCGTTCGAACGTTTGGAATCTCGTTCTAATGACATAGTACAACCTTTTCGAACGATAAGTAAATATCGATCTAATGGGGTAGCGATATTTTCAAAATTTTCTTTAAAAAACATTTTGAAATGTAAAATCTTAAATATGCAAACCCCTGGAAAAATAAAGGCTTTATGAAACTACCATAACTCTTTTGAATGTTGTTGAGACGAATGATTCTTCAATCTTTCAAAAGTCTTCAACTTTGTCTTCGATTAAGTAGAAGAAGTCATGATAGTGCAGTGTATGTGTAACGAGATAAACCAAATAAAAAATAAACTGATAAATTATAAAACTTTCTCTTACAAATCTCCCCCTTGGGCTATTCCAGTAAAAAACACAAACTAAAGCCAAATTGACCCCAAAGACTTAATACAACTAATGCCCTCTCAAATCAAGAGACAGAAATGCACAAATTTATAAGCCTTTAATTGAAAAGTCTTCATCTTGTGCGGTCCAAAAAATCATCATCAAGGCGAAATAACCTATACACATGAGACAAAAGAAATACCGTGACACGTACGGGTTTTAAATAGAAATAAATAAAACTCCCCCTCAATTTGTTTTCCCATTTTTTGTAAGTAATAAACAAAGGAGTATAATCTAAACATGAATAATAAGCATCACATGAAGAATCAAGATATCATCATAAAGATAGTTAATAAGAAGAAGCAGGGATAATCCAAAAAAAATAATGTTTTCTTCCCTTATCAAACAACTATTTTTAAAAAAATTCAAAATTTTCAAGTATAAGATATACGAAGTACATATAGGTACAAAAATACATAGTCACCATGGAATAATACTAAAATATCTGAATCGTGAAAACGAAACGTAATTGTATGAATGATTTCCACAGGCAAATCAATATAAACATTCATAAGATAGGTGCACGAAGTTATGAGACACTTCTAAAAAAAGAACTCAATTTCTGCCTTAGGTGTAAAAGGTTTAACTTTAGTGAAATTGCCTCGACTTACGCAATATGCCATGAATTTTAATATTTCTCAAAACAATAGCACTAGACTATTTAATGCTTTTCAAGGAAGCCCATTGTTGAAACCTATTGATATTCTACTTTATGACTCCCTCAAAATCCCACATATATAAGAGTTCACTCTTAAATATTTTGAAAATATCATAATTCTCATATGTAGCGAAGCATCAATGAATATACAATAAATGGCCCTGGCACTTCTGTTTTTATGTGTTGTTAATCTTTTTAAGAATGGTGGCTTTTAACGCAAAAATAATTTTGCTCTTTCGTAGCCCCTTTTTATTGCTTAGCATATATCAATATTTTTTGGTAAACAAAATTCTAGCAATGGTTCTTACTAGCACAATTTATCTCTTTTTATATTTAGTTTGTTATTAAGAAGGATTCAGATGAGAATATTGTATTCGACACATGATAAGCAAGTACAATGTTCAAAAAGTTCATGCAAATGTGCAATAAAGTTCACAAATAGTCTAACATGTGTAAAATAATCATCAATGAGCAACACAATGATATCCACACGTTATGAGCACACCAATGAAACAAAGTCATGCCTCAATTCACTATGAAAAAGTCACATGGATGGATGGAATGTAGGGGTGATCCGAATATCTTAAATGTTCATTTATATATGGTGAAAAATAAAAAATACAAAAATATTTTTGTATTTTTCGAAAATTTTATCAACATAAAATCTTTTTCACTTTTTCAAATTTTTTTCTAAAAATCTAATATCTTTTTAGAGTTTTTAATCTTGTAAAAGAAAATTTTCTAATATTGCTCATGGTATAGGCCTTGTATTATTTTAGGCTAGTTTGGCGTATCATGTTACAAACCGTCACGTACCTCACGAAAAACTGATATGAACACTCGATACTTCCCGACATCCCGTAAAGGTATAGAGCAATTTAGTGTTTAAATTAATTATTTTTATTGAAAACGAACAGGGGTGTTTTATTTTAATTTTTTTTTACTTATTTTAAACCCCATTCAAACGAGATCTTTATCTCGTTCGAATGAAAAAGGGTATTTCGTTAGAAGGGTCGTTTGAAGTTTTTATCTAACGAGCATCGATCGAAGGCGTACTGTTTTGGCTCGTCAGAAGGTCATTTGAAGCCTGTTTAAATAATAATTTTTTCTCGTTCGAACGAGATAATGTTTTGTTCTAACAAGTTGCCTTTCTCGTTCGAACGAGACTTGAAATTTATCGTCGCCTCGAAATTTGTGATTGCCCTATAAATTTCCTATTTTGTGTTTAGATTTTTTAAGACTTTTGCCAGATCCATTTCTGCATATATTTTGTAAAAGTTTTTCTTTGTTTAGTGTTCTAAAATACTTTTAATTCACAACATACATCCTGAAAATTGTTTTTGTGAATTCGTTTAAACCGTAGAATGTTTTGGTATCTTACTTACACCTTTGTGTAGAAGGCATCTCCATGGCTGACTTGTGATTCTCGAGGGGATCACTGCTAAAGATGAAGGTTGAGGATGGATCGGTGGGTATCGAGGACTAATCTGTCGTATGTGGAACGCTTGTTGACAAGTGATATTCTCTAGAGAATTACGAAGACTAGCATGTTATGCTTGTAGCGGATATCAAGTAGTTTGTAATTCAACTGTCTTGTATATTTTTAAAGTGTTGTATAAAAGGTTTTGCCCGAAAGGGATTTTTCCTCAATCTTGTTTTCTTGAATGCGTACCTTCATTATCTTATTTAGAACACATATTTGCCTTCACACCTAATTTAATCAAAGTTAAAATATGTTTAAAATTGGTTTTGTATGCTTGGGAATTAAATTGATAAAAATACAAAAATAGATTTTTGTTGCTGAGCACATTTGTTTTCGCACTCTCAAGTGGCATCAGACTATTCAGCTGTTCTTTGCCCTTTACCAATTGGTATCAGAGCAGGTTGCACTAATTTATCATGTAGATCCTAATTTAGTGCTCTTTTAGGGTCATTGTTTATTCATTTCTCTAGTGTTGACTTATTTATTTTTCTCTCGATGGATTCCCATAGTTTTAACGACTTCAATCATTTGAATTTGAAGTTTGCTAAAAGAATTAACATGCTTGCAAATGAAAATTTTCATTTTAAAGTTGCTATGAATCTTTTGTAAGTTGTTCAAACTCAAAGATATTTCTTTTGTGAGAAGCTTGTGGACATGGACCATGAGTTTAAAAAGTTAGAATTATCCAACAAAGAGAGTGATGATATAATTCAGTTTTTAGAGAAAACATTAGAAGGCTCTAAAATTTCTAGGGCTTTTGTGAGTGCTATTAAGGATAATGATAATTTGATTAATGATTATAAGGCACATGAGAGGACTGTTAGGGATAAATTTGGTTTCATTGAAGGGGAGATAGATAACCTTATAAGAATTATTGAAAATATGAAAAAGAAGTCCCTAAAAATGGAAGAGTCAAATTCTTTGCTTGAGTATAGAATTTTGAAGTTAAAATATGATTTAAAAGACTCGAGTAGTTTTAGTAGTGATGGAATTGGCTCCCACGTGTCTAATGCTTCCAGTGTTAAAGCCAAGACCATTATGTATTTTAAAGGGTCAACCGCATCTAAGAACATTAGAAAAGGTCAACCCATAGGTAACGTTCCTCACGTTTACACATGCTCACATTGTGGTAGGGAAGGTCACCTTAGGCTTCTTTATTATGATCGTGGAAGAGGTTGTAGGAAGTTGAAGTCTAGTGTCCAATTGGTTCCCAACACCCGACGCATTAAGTATACATGTATTTGGGTTAGAAAATATTTTTAGAGGCACTAGATGGTAGACTAGTTTATTCTTATTTGCTTGAACATGATTCTTCTCTTGCTATATCTTATAGATGATTGTGTTAGCATGTTTGTTATACTCTAGTTGTGTTTCATGATATATGTCTGCTAGTGTTATGACATGTGTACTTTTTATATTATATTTTTCTTTTATTGAGTTATATTCGAAAAATATAAAAAGATTTTTATTTTGAAAAATACAAAAATATTTTTCGTTTTTGTGTATTTTAGTTTTACACATTTGGTTTGGCTAGGGGTGTAAGCGGTACGGTTTGGTCGGTAAATAGTAGATACCAATACCAAAACCAAACTCTAGATGGTAAAACCAAACCATACCAGTTTGCCACCCGGTACACCAAAATCAATACCAAAACCAAACCGGCTGGTATTTCGGTTTTTTCGGTAATTTCGGTTTTTTTCTGGTTTCGATAAATTCTGGTTTCTTCTGGTTTTTTCTGGTTTCGGTAAATTTTGGTTTTTTCTGGTTTCTGGTTTCAGTTTTTTATGTTTCGGTAAACAACACTAAAAGTCCCCCAAAACAAAAACAAAACCAACCAACTTTTTAAAATATTAAAACCAAAACCAATTTTTTTCTGGTTTTGGTAAATTCGGTACAATAATTCTAGTAAATTTGGTACGGCACGGTAATTTTGGTACGGTTTTTTCTGGTTTCGATAAATTCGGTACGGTATGGTAATTTCGGTACGGTTTTTTCTGGTTTTATAAAATTCGGTACGGTAATTTCAGTAAATCGGTTTTTTAAATATTAAAACCAAAACCAACCAACTTTTTTGCGGTAATTTCGGTTTCGGTAAGACTGGTTTCTGGTATTTTAATATATGAAACCAAAACCATTTTTTTTCGGACCAAAACGGTACGGTACGGTAAAAACCCGTACCGCTTCCACCCCTAGGTTTGGCATATTGGTATGTTTGAATCCAATTCACTCCGTAATTTTCATGTGTCTAGGACATTTGGTCATGACTTTATATACTTAAATTGATCTTAATCATGTTTATGGAGTTGTTTCGAACTCGATATTCTTTATGGATTCGATTTTGTATATGCCTCTACGACACACATGCACATGCTTTTTGAACGTTTACTTCACTTGTATATTTGAGCTTGGTGAGATGTTCTCCCATCAATTTTTTCATCTTCATGCGCATGTGACTATGGGGGATTTGTGCATGTAAGAACCGCTGCCCTTGAGATTTTGTTTAGTATTGAAAAAATATGAGTCAGCGTGGAAAAAGGCTGCGAAAGATAGGTTGACTATGCGTGAAAGTCACCGTTGAAAAGAGCCGAAGAAAAAATAAAGTCAATAAAAACAGAAAAATTGCCAAAAAAGGGGGCCAACATAGTTTAGTTTGTTTAATTATTCAAAAAGAAATAAATTCGAAAGAAAATAATGAAGAAAATAAAATATGTTATATCTTTATCTTTTGACGGAGTTTAGTTGAGGAGCAACAGTTTTGCACAATGAATCCTAGTGTGCTTATTTTTTCAAGACGTTATTGATTTGTAGAATCGTCAATATTCTAGGCTTGTGTGCATTTGCTTGCTTTCTTCATTAAGTTCAACTTTATTTGTCACTTGAGGTTAAAATTTAGTTTGATAAAGTTTAGCGATCAATTAGAACTTCTTGAGCATATTTGAGTGTTTGGTTTATAATTCATTTGTATCTAGTTCATGCCCATTAATTATATGCCACATATTTAGACACATCGATACTCTTCTAGTATGTAAAGCCTATGTGTTTTGTATCATGTTTTGCGGTCATTTATACCTATATGTGTGTGCCAGATTTTATTTGATATATTTCGCATATATTATATATGGTATTTTGATTACATTTAGTCCATGTTTGAAAAATGCTTGAATCTATTGGATTATTTGCGACTATATGGACATATTTTGTGTTGTACTATATAATTTATACATTTTTTATTTGTTTTGAAAAATTAAAAAACTATAAAAATAGTTAGTTTCGATGATGGCCTTTGAGATTATCATTACACATGCTTTATTTATATCTTTTCATGATGATATCTTATCTTCTAAGTGATGCTTCGTATTTCATGATTATGTTTTACTCATTTGTCTATTACGGACAAAAAGGGAGGGAACAAATTACGGTAGAGTTTTTATGTTTGTTTAAAACTCGATGCGTCATGGGGTACATATTTTTATCTCTTGTGGGTAGGTACTTAAAGCGGAATTCAAGACACACCGGATGAAGACGAATTTTGGGGAAGGGAAGAAGAAGTTTGAAGACAAAGAGGCTTATGTCATTCCATTCTAGTGTTAGGAAGGGTGTTAGGTTTCCTTTGTCATTTATAGATTTTTTTTTATATAATTAGGATTTTGGATAGGTTTGTTTATTTTTGTACTAGAATAGCCAAAAGGGGAGATTCGAAAGAGCAAAATTTCTGATATTGCTCATAGTATATGCCTTCTATTATTTTAAGCTAACTTGGCGTATCCCATTACAAACCGTCACGTACTGTCATGACAAACCGACATCAACACTCAAGACTTCCCGACATCCCATAAAGGTATAAAGCAATTTAGTGTTTAAATTAATTTACAAAATTTATTTTTGGGAAGTTTATTTTTATTAAAACGGAGAGGGGTTTTTTATTTTAAAAAGAAAAATATTATTTATTTTAAACCTCATTCAAACGAGATCTTTATCTCGTTCGAATGAAAAGGGTATTTTGTTAGAAGGGTCATTTCAAGTTTTTTTTTCTAACGAGTATAGATCGAGGGCGTATGTTTTAACTAGTTAGAAGGTCGTTTGAAGCCTATTTAAACGAAAATGCATTCTCGTTCGAACGAGACTATGTTTCGTTCTAACGAGTTTCCTTTCTAGTTCGAATGAGCCTCAAAATTAGTTCAAACAAGTCGCCACCTCGAAAATTGTTAAAGTCCTATAAATACCTATTTCTTGTTCAGATTTTTAAATACTTTTGCCAGATCTGTTTCTGCATATATTTTGCAAAAGTTCTTCTTTCTTTAGCGTTTTAAAGAACTTAATTTAGAGCATACATCCTGAAAATTGTTCATGTGAATTCTCTTAAACCCTCAAATATTTTACTATCTTTCATACACCTTTGTGGATAAGGCATCTCCATGGATGACTTGTGAAACTCAAGGGGATCATTGTTGAAGACGAAGGCTGAGGCTGGATCGGTGGATACCGAGGAAGAATCTATCGTCTGTGGATCGCTTGGTGACAAATGATATTCTTTAGAGAATTTACGAAGACTAGCATGTTATGCTTGTGGCAGATATCAAGTAGTTTATAAGTTGACTCACTTGTAGATTTCTAAAGTGTTGAATAAAAGGATTTTACCGAAAGGGATTTTTCCTCAATCTTATGTTCTTGAATGCGTATTTTCATTATCTTATTTAGAACACATAGTTTTCTTCACACCAAATTTAATCAAAGTTAAATTTATTTAAAACTGGTTTTGTATGCTTGGGAATTAAATTGATAGAAATACAAAAATAGATTTTCATTTATGACCATCCTTGCCGAGAACATTTTTTTTCGCATTCTCAAGTGGTATCAGATTATTCAGCAGTTCTTTACCCTTTACAAATCTTTTTCATAAAAATCGAAAATATTTTGTCATATTTCAAAATATATCGACAAGAGAAACATATGAATACAATAACAATACAACCTAGTGATATATGATATGAACATGATAAACATCCTACATTGGATATAGTGTCCGAACTCCATCAACAGAGAAAATACCCCAAAACTTCCTAAGATCCTTAAATCTAAGTGCATCTAAAGGTTTCATAAAAATATCGGCTAATTGACATTCGGTGCTCACAAAGCTCAAGGAAATGAACTTCTCCTCAATGAGATCACGAATAAAATGATCTTGTATCCTAATGTTCTTTATGCGGGAATGTTGGACCGGATTATAGGATATATGGATTGTGAAGCACCTTATACTTTTGACTCACTTGAGTCTATATTGTATAAGTGCTCATCTAGTTTGAAAATTGTGACAAAATTATGTCTAACCTAGATTCCAAAGAACCTCAGAGCTTACTATTTCATCATTGATTGAAGTAATCTAGACCTCATTACCAACACTCACACACAGTAGAATGGATCATATACATGTCATATTGCATATTAATGTGTGTACATATGTTGAGTATGTTTAAATCCCTAATATTGCTTTTTAAATTTTTTTGGGATTTTATAAACATTTTAAAATAAGGTTTTATTAATAAAACTTGGTTTTAAAAAGTTGTGGGGTAAATCTGCAATTTTACATTGTTGGTTTAATTGCCTTAAAGTTACCTTGGGTAGAATTCGAAAGCGCCGGAGACTTCAGGGTGTACATTGTAATTACTTTTGGACGCGCGTTTTATCCCATCTTATTGTCCAACACCTGTTGCCCTCTGATTGGTTGTAATTGTGTTTCTTCACAGAGTGTAAAACAACGCCTATTTTCAACCCTTGGATCATTTTATCAACGATCTGCATGCGCCCCTTAATAATCCCTGTGAACCCCGCCTGGACCAATCAGGAGATTTTTAACCACATCATATCGTGAGGCCTTGGATTAAAGTCTATCCATCTTGACTCAATCTGGTCCCTTGATTTCAATCCTCATTCTCGAATCTTCTCAGCCTCCTATAAAAGGACCCTTCGTCTCAGCCTTAGAAGACTTTTGGCCATTTCGTCCTTTGAGAGAAAAAAGAGAGTAGAGAGGAAAGAGAGAGAAGAGAGAGAAAGAGAGAAACCAGAAGTGAGAGAAAGAGTTAGTAAACCTAACACTAAATCTTCCAAACAGTTCAAACCAAAATTAAACCTTCAAACCCCTGTATTTTCCCAAACACAACCTTGAGTGTTTGAGTGTTTGAGAGGTGTTTTGAGTGTTGGTTTGTTGCTGTAACCTCTTCGTTCTTTAGATCTTGTTTCCAACTTAATCATTTTTCTTAGATATGTTTTTCTAGCATATAGAAATCTCAGATTTGAGTTTTTCATGATATATTACACTTAGTTTGCATTTTTATTTCTCAGCTTGAGAAATATATTGTTGATTTGCTTTCTGTAAATGTTTTTAACTTTGAAATCAATAATAATGTTTTTTGTTTCTAGTTATATTGAAACAAGACCTTTGACCTAGTTTGGAATCGCACTTGGTGGTTTTCAATCTCAAAAATCTTTTCAAAAATAGAGATTAATTAAGATCTTGATACGTCTTCTGAGCAAGATAGCCGTGGATTCTGGGATTGCTTTAGAGGTCAAAAAGGTTAAGTTTTGTGAGAAGAGAGAAAAAGAAAAAGTCACTACATATAGACTTATATGTAATTTGTTAGGACTGATTGTACATAATAAGTGTGTGTGTGTGTCCATGCATGTGTTAGAGAGCACCTCCACAAACACTTTCACCCTACCACACGAAAAGTGATGGTAATAAGATCTTGTGAACAAGAGTCGACGTAAAGAGCTTAAACAAATTGGGAGTTAACAAACTGGGGGAACAACATCAACAATCAGAACTGCAGAGAAGTTATAAGGACACCAGAGGGTACATTCCTAAACTTATATAGGTCTGAGTTGTATGCATGTTTGTTATATAGTTTGTAACTATTAAAATTTGTTTATAGTGGAATTTTTGTTTTTACTCCGTAGACGGAGTCGTGGATGTTTCCTCAGTTGGGTGAGGTTTTACCACGTAAAAAATCTTGTTCTTAATCTTCTTACATCTTCTCATTTCATTCTTGATTGGGCTGAGTTTAAAGTTTGTTTAAACTGTTTTATAAACCTGTTCATCAAATCTTGAATAGATATCGTACATACTGTTTTGGTTTTTAAGAAAAAAGTTTCTTCAAAAAACTGTTCAGAGTTACTTAAATAGTTTAATTTTATTAAACGGCTTTAGTAACAGATTTTAAATTGGTATCAAAGCTTGGTAAAATTCTTTTAAAGAGATCCTGTGTTTTTGAAATTGTTTTCTGAAAATCAAATATGGACGAGAAGAATGAAAGATTTGGTAACTTGACCATACCTCCTATCTTTGATGGAACCAATTTTGCTTACTGGAAAGTAAGAATGATTGATTTCATTCAAGGAACTTTGGGAGATGACGTCTGGGACATTGTTGAAAATGGTTACATTTTTCCTACAAAACCAGCCACTTAAGGAAGTAATGAAAGGGTTAAGAAAGTATTAAGTGAGTTCACACAAGAAGAGAAACAAGTTTCTCGAAATAATAACAAAGGAAAGAATGCCATATTTATGTCCATAAATGAACATGAGTTCAAAAGAATCTCATCTTGTACGACTTCTAAGGAAGCTTGAGACACTTTGGTTACTGCTCATGAAGGTGACACTAGAGTTAAAGCTGCTAAAACTCAAATGCTCATTCAACAGTATAACTCCTTAATTATGTCTGAGACTGAGTCATTTGATGACTTCTATATGAACCTGACTGATATTGTGACAAAACTGCATGCTAAAGGGATAACATATGACAGACAAGAAATTGTATCTGAAATTCTAAGATCATTACCACAGAAATTTGACAACAAAAGATATTCTATTGAGGAAATGTGTGATATAAATCTCACTCCTGAATTACTCAGTAGTAAATTAAGAACTGTGCAAATGGAACTAGAATTTAAGAAGCAATTGACCCAGTCCCATAGGAAACAGACTAGTTCCAATCTAAGCTTCTCTTCTAAATTGATTAAGCCTGAGTTTAATACTTCCAATGATGACTCTGATGAGGAATGCGATATAGAGAGTTTGGACAATCAGATTGCCTTGATGTCAAAACAGTTTAAGAAAATAATTAAATTTAGAAACAATATGGCAAATAAACAAGGCAAGTCTAATTATCCAACTTCCTTTAATCACAGACTTCATGAGAAAAGTCATGACAAAAATCACAAGGACTCTCACGCTAGACCTAACAGAGACCTTACGAAGACTGAATGCTATAGATGTGGAAAATTAGGACATATTGCACAAGACTGCAGAGTTAACTTGAACACTCAAAACAAACACACTAGAGCCAACATTTGCAAGACATGGGATGATTCAAGTGACTCTGAAAATGAGGAACCTGAATCATCTGATGTTTTTGACCCTTGCATGTCCTTCTTTTCCAAGATTATCTATAATAATGATATGCCTGTGTTTGTTAGTGAGGATGAATCTAGTAATTTTACTACTGATGTTTCGAATAATGCTGTTACTGGTTTAGATGCTTTGATTACTGAGAATATTCCTATCTCTTCTTCGGGGTGTGTGAGTCAAAGGGAAAGCGATAATGACGATGTCAATGGGTGTGTGCATTCAAATAATGAAGCCTTAGGGGTCACTTCACACACTACACTTAGTAACTCGGACAATGAAGACCTCCCAGATATTCACACACTCTATACTAAAACTCTCAAGAAAACCACTATACTAGAAAAAATTGTGAAACATCTCACAAAAAAGTTGGAAGATCTAAGCCTGATGGTCAAAATGAATGCTGAAGAGTATACTACCCAATGTTTAACTCATGAAAGTGAAATTAAAATGTTTGATCAAAAACTCAAAGATTTGACTGAAACAAATGAAACTCTGGAGAAAAAATACAAAGGGACATTGTTAGAATTGGAACAAACTAAAGAAAAGACAGCAACTGTTTTCAAAAAAATTATAAAATTTTGAAAATAATTCAAACTGTTTTGATGAATTTGTTGCTGAATCTAAAACCAATTCTGATGATCGAACTGGAATAGGGTTTTTCCCCAATTTGAAGACACAAACAAAATCTTTTGAAAGTATCAAGTTTGTGTCAGGAGGTAAACGACCTATTGAAACCTGCCTAGATTTTCATTCCCTATAAACTGAGTTTGATTCAAAAAATAAAAATTTTAACATTGGGGAATCAAGTTACTCTAAACATGAAAGTTCACCTAAGGCTAAATACGTCTTCCCCTCTATTAGGAAGAGTGAGTCTGCATTCAAGACTGTACTACGTAGGAATAGAGTCCAACCTCAAAATTCCTCAAAACCGTTGTTTAGAGACTTTCCTAAGGAGACCCCAACTTTGAGCAATCTTTATTGTTCTTACTATTATATATACGGTCACTCTTTTGATGGTTGCTATACTATGAGACTAGTTAAACCAGTCTATTATCCTCATACCTATCAGAATTTTAACTATTCTAGGAGGAGTCGCAACAATTATGTACTTCCTAGACAACCAGACAAAAACTCTAATTATAGAAAGAGAAAGACCAAACCTAAAAGAAAATTTCCTAGAAGGACTCCTAAACACTTTCTTAAACCAAATGCTCATGTCTTTCATAAAATTCAAAATCATGCGCAGAATATTTTTCAACAAAAATCCAATGCTCGCAAATTTTATCAATTGAGAGCTAATAAGTGCAAAATGAAAACTAGAGCAATTTGGGTTAGAAAAGAAGATCTATTACCTCAGATGAAGTGTAATATAGTTATTACTGCCTTAAAAGATGAGAACACATCATCTGGTTGGTATTTAGACTCTAGATGTTCTAAATACATGACTGGGGATGATACTAAACTTTTGAACAAAACCAGCTTCGCTGGAGGAAAAGTTTTTTTTGGTGATGGAGTATCATCTCAAATCATAGGCAAAGGAACACTCCAAGAAGATGGACTTCCTATTCTTGAAAATGTTCTTCTAGTTAAAGGTCTTAAGGCCAATCTACTTAGTATCTCGCAATTTTGTGACTCAGATCATACTGTTACCTTTTCAAAGAATAATTGCAAAATTTTAAATAAAAAAGGTGAATGCATAATTACAGGATTCAGAACTCCTGACAATTGTTATACTGTCATGAATAATTCTGAAATCTGTAATGTTTCCAGAATGGATGACAACGAGATATGGCATTACAGAATGGGTCACATAAATTTTGATAATCTTAGTAGACTGACCTCTCAAGAAATAGTTAGAGGAGTTCCTAAAATCAAACACATTCCTAACATTGTCTGTGGTTCCTGTCAGGAAGGTAAAATTGTTAAGGCACCTCATAAGAAAGTTAATGATGTTCTTACCTCTAATCCCTTGGAGCTCATCCATATCGACCTAATTGGTCCTTCCCAAACTGTTAGTCTATGTGGACACAGTTATATTCTAGTTATGGTTGATGACTTCACCAGATTTATTTGGGTAGCCTTTTTAAAACAAAAGTCTGACACTTTTCAAACTTTCTTAAAAATCCTTCTTCAGATTGAAAATGAAAAGGACACTCAAGTAAATAGAATTCGTAGTGATAGAGGTGGAGAATCCAAAGACACTGGTATAATAGAGTATTGTGACTATAATGGTTACAAACATGAGTTTAGTGCTCCTAAGACTCCTCAACAAAATGGAATGGTCGAGAGAAAGAATCGTACACTTCAAGAGATGGCACGTGTTATGTTACATGCCAAGAATTTGCCTAAATATTTTTGGGTAGAATCCATTCATACTGCATGTCACATCATAAATAGGGTCTATCTTATAAAGAATTCCAAACAAACACCTTACGAAATTTGGTATAATAAAAAGCCTAATCTTAAGTACCTTAGAACCTTTGGTAGTACTTGTTATGTATGCAAAGATAGGGAACACTTGTCCAAATTTGAGAGCCGGGGAGATAAAACTATATTTTTAGGATCCTCGCCTAACAGTAGAGCCTATCGAGTGTATAATATTCGCACTAAAACCTTGATGGAATCCATAAATGTAATTGTGAGTGACACTACTGTAGAGAACAAGACTGGTGAATCAAATATTGTAGAAGAGCCTACAAACATTTTAGAAAATGACTCTCCTTAAATAGATGATTCATTACCAATTGAGATACCTGAAGTACCTAACTGGGTTTCTAAAGATCATCCCATAAATAACGTAGTTGGTAACCCTAGTGAGCCACTGCGCACAAGATCTCAACTAAGAAATTATGCACATTATGCATGTTTTGTTTCCCTATGGAACCAAAGAATGTAAATGAGGCATTGAATGATTCTCACTGGATTTCTGCTATGCAGGAAGAACTTATTCAATTTGTTATTCATGATGTTTGGTATCTTGTACCTAGGCCTGATCACAAAAAGGTTATTGGCACACGTTGGATTTTTAAAAATAAGTTTAATGAAAGTGGGATAATCATTAGAAAAAAAAGCTAGATTAGTTGCTCAAGGATATTCTCAAATTGAAGGAATAGATTTTAACGAGACTTTTGCTCCTCTTACTCGTTTAGAATCTGTTCGTCTTCTCTTTGCTATAGCTTGCCACTTGCACTTTACACTCTACCAAATGGATGTCAAATCTGCATTCCTTAATGGAATATTTACTGAGGAGACCTATGTAGAACAACCTAAAGGGTTCATTGACCCTCAATATCCAAATCATATATTTCGTCTTAAAAAGGCTTTGTATGGGCTTAAATAAGCACCTAGGGCTTGGTATGAGCGTCTTTCCAGTTTCCTCTTAGATAAAGGTTTCAAAAGAGGTGGAAATGATCAAACCCTTTTTGTCAAACGTTTTGACAAACACATCATTATTGCTCAAGTTTATGTTAAGGATATTATATTTGGATCAACTTCTCCCTCAGAAGTAAAATCCTTGTCTGAAATAATGCATAAAGAGTTTCAAATGTCTCTTATGGGGGAGTTTCAATTTTTTATAGGTCTTCAAGTCAGACAAAATTCAGAAGGATTATTTGTCTCGCAATCTAAGTATGCTTTAGAGATAGTAAAGAAGTTTGGCCTTGAGAGTGCTAAAAAAGCTAAAACACCGTTGAGTACTAAGGTAAAACTTTCTAAAGACGAAACTGGAAAATCCATAGATCCTACACTATATCGTAGTATGATAGGAACCTTGCTATACCTTACTGCCTCGCGTCCTGATATTATGTATGCTGTGTGTATTTGTGCTCGATATCAAAATAACCCTAAAGAGAGCCATCTGAATTCTGTTAAACGAATCATCAAATATGTAAAAGGCACTCTGAATCTAGGACTTTGGTACACTAATGACACACCAAGCACCATAATTGGGTACACTGATGCTGACTGGGTTGGGTGTACTGATGATAGTAAAAGCACACCAAGAGCATGTTATTATATAGGTAATAACTTGGTAGGATGGAGTAGTAAGAAACAAAGCTGCACATCACTCTCAACAGCTGAATCTGAATACATAGCCGCTGGGAGCTGTTGTGCTCAATTACTATGGCTCAAACAAATGATGAGTGATTATGGTATTCAAGAAAACCAATTGCATCTCTATTGTGATAATCAAAGTACGATCAATATTTCTAAATACCCTGTTCAACACTCGCGAACAAAGCATATAAAAATAAGACATCACTTTATACGCGAATTAGTTGAAACTAAGGAATTAGAAATCAATTATCTTCCTACTGATTTGCAACTCGCATATATGTTTACCAAACCTTTAGATTACAATCGATTTATTTCTTTGCGTAAATCTATTGGTATGGTGTGTGCTGATTAATCTCTTCAAATTTTTTTCCCTTTGTCTATTTGAGACAAAATGGGGGAGAAATTTGAGTCTCTAATGATTCTTTATATATGCTAAACAGCTTGATCTTAGTGATTCATTGCAGGATTTTGTACAGTTATTCTCAACAGTTGTAACAGGGTATTCAATTGTAAATAGTTGAGTTATGTACTTTTGCTTTCTAGGATTTAGGTAGATAGATTTTTGTAGGAATAGGTTTCCTCATTCTTGTTGCCCTACGAGTTCTAGATGACTCAAAGGATATTTTTTCTCATATTTCCAAAGGGGGAGATTGAAGCACCTTATACTTTTGACTCACTTGAGTCTATATTGTATAAGTGCTCATCTAGTTTGGAAATTGTGATAAAATTATGTCTAACCTAGAATCCAAAGAACCTCAGAGCTTGCACTACTATTTCATCATTGATTGAAGTAATCTAGACCTCATTACCAACACTCACACACAGTAGAATGGATCATATACATGTCATATTGCATATTAATGTGTGTACATATGTTGAGTATGTTTAAATCCCTAATATTGCTTTTTAAATATTTTTTGGGATTCTATAAACATTTTAAAATAAGGTTTTATTAATAAAACTTGGTTTTAAAAAGTTGTGAGGTAAATCTGCAATTTTACATTGTTGGTTTAATTGACTTAAAGTTACCTTGGGTAGAATTCGAAAGCGCCGGAGACTTCAGGGTGTACATTGTAATTACTTTTGGACGCGCGTTTTATCCCGTCTTATTGTCCAACACCTGTTGCCATCTGATTGGTTGTAATTGTGTTTCTTCACAGAGTGTAAAACATCGCCTATTTTCAACCCTTGGATCATTTTATCAACGATCTGCATGCGCCCCTTAATAATCCCTGTGAACCCCGTCTGGACCAATCAGGAGATTTTTAACCACCGCATATCGTGAGCCCTTGGATTAAAGTCTATCCATCTTGACTCCATCTGGCCCCTTGATTTCAATCCTCATTCTCTAATCTTCTCAGCCTCCTATAAAAGGACCCTTCGTCTCAGCCTTAGAAGACTTTTTTCCATTTCGTCCTTTGAGAGAAAAAAAGAGTAGAGAGGAAAGAGAGAGAAGAGAGAGAAAGAGAGAAACCAGAAGTGAGAGAAAGAGTTAGTAAACCTAACCCTAAATCTTCTAAACAGTTCAAACCAAAATTAAACCTTCAAACCCCTGTATTTTCCCAAACACAACCTTGAGTGTTTGAGTGTTTGAGAGGTGTTTTGAGTGTTGGTTTGTTGCTGTAACCTCTTCGTTCTTTAGATCTTGTTTCCAACTTAATCATTTTTCTTAGATCTGTTTTTCTGGCATATAGAAATCTCAGATCTGAGTTTTTCATGATATATTACACTTAGTTTGCATTTTTATTTCTCAACTTGAGAAATATATTGTTGATTTTCTTTCTGTAAATGTTTTTAACTTTGAAATCAATAATAATGTTTTTTGTTTCTAGTTCTCTTGAAACAAGACCTTTGACCTAGTTTGGAATCGCACTTGGTGGTTTTCAATCTCAAAAATCTTTTCAAAAATAGAGATTGATTAAGATCTTGATACGTCTTCTGAGCAAGATAGCCGTGGATTCTGGGATTGCTTTAAAGGTCAAAAAGGTTAAGTTTTGTGAGAAGAGAGAAAAAGAAAAGGTCACTGCATATAGACTTATATGTAATTTGTTAGGACTGATTGTACATAATAAGTGTGTGTGTGTGTGTGCATGTATGTGTTAGAGAGCACCTCCACAAACACTTTCACCCTACCACACGAAAAGTGTTGGTAATAAGATCTTGTGAACAAGAGTCGACGTAAAGAGCTTAAACAAATTGGGAGTTAACAAACTAGGAGAACAACATCAACAATTAGAACTGCAGAGAAGTTATAAGGACACCAGAGGGTACATTCCTAAACTTATATAGGTCTGAGTTGTATACATATTTGTTATATAGTTTGTAACTGTTAAAATTTGTTTATAGTGGAATTTTTGTTTTTACTCCTAGAGGGAGTCGTGGATGTTTCCTCAGTTGGGTGAGGTTTTACCACATCAAAAATCTTGTTCTTAATCTTCCTACATCTTCTAATCTCATTCTTGGTTGTGCTGTGTTTAAAGTTTGTTTAAACTGTTTAATAAACATGTTCATCAAATCTTGAATAAATTTCGTACATACTTTTGTAAAACACATCTTGTGTTCAAAATAGTTTTGGTTTTTAAGAAAAAAAATTCTTCAAAAAACTATTCGGAGTTACTTAAATAGTTTAATTTTATTAAACGGCTTTAGTAACAGATTTTCAGATTGTACTCGTATTATCACAAAAAATAGTCAGGGTGCCTTGTGAAATCTCATAATCTTCCAACATTTGCTTCATCCATAAGAGTTCCGTGGAATAATTCCCAGTGATAATATACTCAGCCTTTATCGTGGACAAAGATATGGAGTTTTTCTTCTTGACTAACCCAGAGATAAGAGCACTCCCAAAGTAAAAATACACAAACGAGGTGCTCCCACAACCATCAAAATCTCTGGCCCAATCGGCATCCGAATAGGCGAACAAACGGTCATTGATATCAAAGGAATACCAAATACCATAAGAAAGAGTGCCGCTCATATATTTGGTGATACGTTTAAGTTCATACAGGTGTGATTCTTTTGGGGATGCTTGATATCGCGCACAGATTCTAACGCTAAAGGCAATGTGGGAATGACTAGATGTCAAGTATAAAATACTTCCTATCATGCTCCTATAAAGGTTTTTCTCAATATTCTTTGCTAAAGTATCTTTGCTAAGCTTATTTAATCTACTCATAGGGGTGCGTGAGTCCTTAGCGGAGTCTAAACCAAACTTTTTCACTAGGTCCCCTAGCATATTTTAATTGATATGTGAATATTCCATCCTTTAGCTGACGCACCTGGAGACCTAAGAAGAACATAATCTCACTAAGCATGCTCATCTTCAACTCGCTCTTTATCTCATCCTCAAATGTGTGAGCATGTCGGGAGCACGTGGATCCGAATACTATGTCATCCATATAAACTTAGGCAACCAATATAATATCACCATCTCCTCTCATAAATAACTTCTTATCCACTCACTCTATCTTGAAGCTACGAGCTAAGATATAGGAAGCGTGCCTCTCCTACAAGGCGTAAGGTACTTGCTTCAAACCATAAAGAACCTTCTTATAAAAAGACATGTCCCAGGTGCTTTGGGTCTTATTAAGAATGTCTTTTAGAAAGGCTATCTTGATATCCATTTGATATAACTTGGACCACCAATGACATGCTATGGCGAGTAATAAGCGGACAGACTCAAACCTGACAATATGAGCGAATGTCTCATCAAAGTCTACAGCCTCAATTTACGTGTAACCTTGAAATACCAACCTATCCTCATTATCATCCAGATTATTCTTATAAATCCACTTGGTACCAATCATACTTGTCTCGCTAGGTCGGGGGAATAATTCCTATACATCGTTCTTGGGAAATTAAAGTAACTCATCTTGCATAGAGGATATTCAATGCTCATCCTTGAGTGCTCATTTCACATTCTTGGGCTCGGCTAAGGAGATATAACAAAGGTAATAACCACATTCACAAGTTGAGCATGAGTCTTAACACCTCATGTGGGATCATAGTATATGTAATACCCCGTATATTTAATGACTTTTAAAATGGATTAATTAGAATTAATTTTGATATAATTGGAAATTAATCCATATTTAAATATTACTCGAGAATAAAGTAATATGTGATTTATGTTGAATATTACTTAGTGATTAAAGTGATATATATGATTATGATTTTACAATTTATTATGACTTTATAAAATTGTCGTGAATTAGGTGTACGACAATTATGGAAATTAAGTCGAAACGCGCATTTGAATCGTGTCAGGATTAAAATTTAATGAAATAAAAGTAAATTCTTTTTAGGTCATCTGAATGGTCGTTTTGACTGCGCCAAAGTGTCCGAAAGGGTTCAAATAGTCTAATAAGTCTACTTTGGTGTTTGATTTGGGTGTCGGGGCACTTTAGAACCAAAAAGACACCCCGGAGGGGTATTTCGGTCATTTTACAAGGTAGGTGAATAGTATGCACGAATTTGGGAGATTTTTTTATAAGTCTAAAGGGTTTATATTATTCATTTATTCTACAAACTTAGAGAAAAAGAAATTGAGAGAGAGTGAGGATTTTCTCTGGGAAAAAGGAAGAGTCATTGTGGGAGAAGAAGGGACGTTTCTAGAAACCAAAAGACAACTACCTTACACCACCAAGAACCACCACCACAACTGCTAGAAGTTTGTCGGAAAAAAGAGAGAACCACCAGTAGAGTATCATCCCCAACAGATCAAACCTACAATCTAAAGGCATGTGATTAATTATTGCAATCTTATCTTTTATATTGTCCATGTTAGGATAGTTGGGAAAATTCTGAAAAGTTTCATTAACAAAGATAAACTTGTGATAAATTTAAATGGATCTTTGAAATGGATATTATCTAGGCATGATCTCTTTTGAGTATAGAATAAACTCCATGAATTTTATATTATCTTGTGAAAAAATCTAGGATTTACACTCTAATTGAGGATTAAGTCAAAAATTAGAAGTTCTTAAGAATGAAATGGAATTTGAGTAAATTGATTCATGTTAATGATGTTTAAACGATTTTTGTTAAATTATAACTTATCCATATATCATAATTGGGAATCATTTGGTGAAGAAAAATTGGGGTTAATATGATGTTCATGGATAATTATACAAATATGAGTTTTTTGAAAATAATATGTTTAAAATCCAACCTTCTTGATGATTTTAGGTGGTTTGATTATTAGAAATCATTTATATATTTTGGTATATCATATGGAACGAATATTGGGGAGTTTGGAATTATTTGATAAAGGTTTTGATGATTAACAAGTATGAAACCCGAAGGAAAAACAATGCAGAATCTGGGCTGATATCTGGGTGATCGATCGATCGACCTCCCTAGAAAAGATGAAATTATTTCTTTTTAATTCTTGATTTAATCCCAAGATTTTTAGGAATCTTTTTTTGATGATTATTTGAACCTAATGGGACTTAGGGAAGGGCAGTAGGTTATATATAAGACCCAGAAATGTATTATTAATATGGGATTTAAATTGCAAGATTTAGGTATGTTAATCGAATGAATTGCGGTAGAGAAATATATGATTTGGGTTTTAAATCGTATAATTGATGATTTAAGGTTAGGACCAGTAATTAGGTGATCATTTAAATATCGGGACAACCTTAGGTATATGGAACTAATCCTAGAAGTTGGAATAAAGGATTATAATGGGAATAGGAATTTTCGAAGAATAACCCAAATTAATCTGAATTCAATTCGTAGAGATTAGAAAGTCGTGATGATATGGATTAGTAAGAAGTGATGTTTACCTAATGAATTTATTTGAGGATAAATGATACCCTTAAAGTGATGAGAAAATCTTGGAAATAAAATATTAAGGATTAAAGTCATAATCGACAAATACGTAGGTTATTCGGGATATAATTATATTACGTATGGGATTTATTATATGGGTTTTGCGTATGCCTATGGATATATATGTGAAATAAATACCTATTGTTATTATATATAAAAGTGAGATGAATACCTATTGTTATCATATGGTTGTGTAAATACCTTATTGATGTTATATTTTTATAGGTGTGATGAATACCTATATTATTATTTGTATGTATGACATACCTACGTTGCTTGCTATCGGGGTGGAGATTTCGCGTTGTGGACGATCTTATCATGTGCGCCCATTTGGGAGGATTTCAGATACTTACCCCGGGCATAGGACGTTGGACACTTGCTATCGGCGTATATAATAGTTTCGACGGTTGAATGGGAGCGTAGGTATGTGCCTGACCCATTTGGCTGGGGAGTATGCTCGCCTCTAATATATTTGTGTTATGATATGATTTGTGATAGACGGCGAATCAATAGTCCTCTATACAGTGACATTATGTATCAGGACATGAAAGCAGAGTATGTATGCACCGCAGTTGTGTCTGGGGAGGTGTCGTATTAGTGTGTGTGTATATATATATATATATATATATATATATATATATATATATATATAAACTGTGATGTAATCTACTATGTGACATTATAGATATAGAGATGTAATCTTCTGTGCGATTTTTAGATTAAAAATATAAATTGTGATTTAATCTACTGTGTAATATTTTAGATTGAGGTAAATAATGAAATATGAATTGAATTAAGTAAGTGAATACTTAATTTCAAGGTTGTAACAAGACTAGTTCATATTAAGGAGAAATGAATATGAATAATTATATTACGTATGGTATGGTACTTACGGGTTTATAATATGGGTTAGAATTAAGTTATGGAAACTAGTTAGGAGGGATCCTTAACTAGGAAGATAATAAGATCCGATAGGTGTGCACTCTAAATGAAAGGTGAGAATTCTTAAGAGAGATCCCGAGAAACTAACATGTACATAATAAATGCTTATTTGTAATTGTTAAGCACTTGCTATTTTTAAAATCTTTTACAATCGGGCTCTGACCCGTTTCCTAGCATATTCTCTTCTCTACTATATTTTGTACATTAGGTATCCAGCAGCAGGGATACCCAACATTGATTATGGATATTCCGATGGATTATAGCTGCTAGCAGAGATGCGGATTTTGTTTAGACGCTTCCTTTCTGTGGATTCACTCATCTTTAGCATCTACTTCATTTAGGGCTTATCGCCCAGGATTCTAGAGGTCGTAATTATTTATGTAAGCATTGTGGATATCAGTTTTGTTTAGTGTAAATGTTATAATTTCACTGGAGAGTTATTCCAGTCACATTTTTCTTGTTATAGTTAATTCAGTTGTGATGTGTTGTTGCATATTAATATCCCGTGTCGTGGAATGGAATGGTTTTAATTAAACTAAAAATAGAAAAAGTTTTTGACACTTAGCTTAATTAACTATTAGGTGATCAATAAAGAAATTTCTTTCGACAGTGATGCTGAGAATGAAACAACTGGATATTATGATTTAATTAAATTAAGTACTGATCACCCGATATTTAATTAGGCGGGTTGTTACAGGTGGTATCAGAGCATCTGGTTCTATTGTCTTTAGGATCTGTACGGCTTACTACGTTTCAGTGTAGCGTTCTTTGATGTAGAGTCCTATTATTAGGATGTTGAATTCTTCTACGTATTTTGACTAAAGTTCTCCTTCCATAAATTATGTGAGATGTAATTCTTATACGAGTTCGGACGAGCATCATGCGCCAAAAACATTGGGATGACTAACAAGAGTCGTTAGAAGGATAGTAGGAGGAGGACTCAGCCAAAGATATAAAGTATTTTAGAAAATGGTGTTGGAGATAGAAACCATCATAGTTAATAGTTGTGCCGTTATTAACTCACCCATCACTGTATATGAAAGGTGAGGGTGTCAGAAGGACTATTGTGAAGGAAGAAATTCAAAGAAAATTGCGAAGGGTGAAGTGTAATAACACCCAAGACTTGGAAATTTTCTAGTAAAATTTTTCTAAGAAGAGCAAACTTAAATGATGAGAGTTAGACATCACATATAAGAACGTGTGTGAAGATGGAATAAGAATTTTAAGTATGGTTCGATAGTGAAATCGTTCATTTGATGTTTTAATCAGGATATAAAAGGAATTTCAAAACTTATCTCTTATGGGATAGAAAGAGAGAAGTAACTTGTTTAACGAACTCCTTACCCTAGGAAGAATGGGATGCTTAGAAGATAAATATAGTTCAATATGTGAAAGGACTCATGAGTGAAATACTCTAGTTTAAGTGGAAATTTGATGAAGACGACTAGGATTAACGTTACCAAGAAATTTAATGATGCTTCCAAATGAAAAGGAGCTAGAAGGGGTAGGAAACCAAGCCGAAGGGCAAGATTGAATTAAATATTATTAAGGAAACATCACCGGAAGGTGTACCCAATAAGGATTCCATTTAGTGTGACATGATTAAACCCCTACGTAGTGGCGATGAAATCATCCAAAATTAGTGTAGTGGATAATGTATTCCATAGGACCCGTAGAGCCAAAAGAATAATGGGAATAGCAATTTGGAGTTAAGATTTATAGGTCCAAGAGAAGGACGTTCAAAAGGTCAGTAATGATGATATATTAAGGGAAATTACCCTATGTGTAGAGAGAGAAATTACTAAGTGTTAAATGTGTCCACATTGAGTAGTAAGACCGATAAATTTTAAGAATAGTAAACCATACCAATAAGGCATAACAACTGGAGGAGTGATACTTCTAGGGGAGTAATTGGGTCAAGAGAATTAGGCCCAAGAAATTGATGACCCAAGAGTGGTAGGTTTAAATAGGACCAGCGGAGTCCTTGGTAATTGTAGCATATCGTATTTCAAGGTCGGCGGGGTCCAAGAAGAAAAAAGGGAGGTCGGTTAGACCATATGTAAGGACATATTTTATAAGTCCGTTATCAATTAATTATGTCGTTTACCATTACAACCGTCGAAGAAATTCAAGAGACGGTTCCGAATATATCAAGGTTCTTCATCAAAAAGACTCCGCAAAGTTTACATTGGTAAGGTTATGTTTTAAATACCTTAACTTTGCACTTAGAGATTTGGGATACTTTTTCAAAATATTTTCTAAGTGTTGGAGGGGACTTTTTTCGTCAAAATTTAAGAATGAGTAATTTTTCTAAATCCTGTAGCGTACCTCGATTTTGACGCCCAGGTCGTTCAAGCGAGATCTCATCTCTTTGAGCGACATGGTGATGTCGCGCGATGTCGTTCAAACGACACTTGTTCTTCGTTCGAGCGAGATCCCTATTTCGTTCGAGCGACTGAGACGACATGTTTTTTTATAAATACTCATTAAATGGTTTCATTTTCATAAAGAAGTCCCAGCGTTTTGAAAGGCAGAAAACTGCGAATCTGCAGAATTCTTTTTCACTTATTCTTTTAGGGTTTTATATATCCCTTTTGTTTTCAATTCACAAAAATCCCATATTCTTGGGTGTTCAAGAACACACTTTGCTTTTGATCATTCTTTCTGGGGAGAACTCTACAATCGGAGATCTGCATGCTATTATGGAGGGAGTCCTTGTGATGACTTTATACTGCGTGTCTGGACTGCTCGTCCTTGTGGTATAGTTGTGCGTGAACCACTGCAGATTTCTAACCGATGCTTTAAAGGTTTGACGAAGATACTGTGCATTACTCTTGTGGGTGAAAGCAAGATGGTATGTAAGTCAATGGTATTGTAAACCTGTCAAAGTTCTATGAATAAAAGGTTTGGTCCTACGGGGATTTTTCCTGAAATTTGTGTCACATGCTTTATTTATTTATGGGTTGACACACTCACACACGTAGTTGTATGTTTAAGGCCTGAATTGATTTGGTTTAAAAATAAGCTCTAATTAAATAAGTGTGCCAAAGTAAAAATTTGCAAATTTAATCAATTATCACACAGTCATATATTTTACAAATTGGTATCAGAGCAGGTTGCGTTAATTTATCGCGTATTCCTACTTTTCGCAAAATCGTGTGATATTATTTTTTTTAAAATCAATTTTGTGGAAAATCATAATTTTTCAATGGAACACTCATATAATATGATGCCTATTTTTGACGGGTCTAATTATCCTTATTGGAAAGCTCATTTGAAATCACAATTAAAGGCGATTGATGAACGTGTTTGGTTGTTGTGTGAAAGAGGGAGGACTCCTCCCACTGTCACCGTTGAAAATATCACCTCTTTAAAACCCGTGTCGGCCTAGACTGAAGATGATTTTTAAATGTCTAATTTTAATTCACGTGGTTTGAGTGCTATTTCTGGACTCGTCACTCCCGAAGAGTTCCGCTGAATTATGACGTGTACCCCATCTAAAGAGGCATGGAATGTACTCCAATTGACACATGACAGTACGAACGAGATTAAAAATCAAAATTACAAAATCTTGCCACCCAATTTGAGACTTACTATGTAGGAGTCAGAAAATTTTGATGAATTTTATGCACGTTTGTCGGACATTGACAACACTAGTTTTAATTTGGGTTAGGCGATTGATAACACATGTGTCGTTAAAAAGATTTTGAGATCTCTCCCAAAATGCTTTATTCCTTAAGTTACTATTTTGAACTTTTTGGAGAATTTGAAATCACTTAAGTCGGAAGAACTTGTAGGAGATCTTTAAACCAATGAGATTGACATGTTTTCCCAAACCATTAAGGATAAGGATAAAGGCGTTGCTTTAAAGACTCATTTTAAGAAAAAGAAAGAAAAAGTTTGTGAGTCCGATTCTGAGGGAGATTTTGATTGTAATGATACGGCCTTATTTGCAAAAAAATTAAAAATTTTCTCAGCATTTCTAAAGAAAATTCTTCTAATAAAAATAAATTTTTTGAGAAAAATAAAAAGAAGGGAATTTTTTGAGAAAAATAAAAAGAAGGGAAAGTCCAAAGAAAGCGGTGAGAGGGAAAAAGAAAATGACTCAGATGAGGAGTGTGAGGAGGATTTTGAGAACGTGACTTGTTTTGAATGTGGGGGTAAGGGGCATAAGTCGTTTGAGTGTCCTACGTGGCTTAAAAAGAAAGTAGACATGCCCGCCACACTTAGTGATAGTAGTGAAGGTGAGGGTGATGAGACTAGTGGTGAGAAGTTTGTTGACTTTTTAGCAAGTGATGTGAACACACCCACTTTGTACCACAATAGTGCACACGAATGCGATAGTGATGATTTGAGTGCGTCAAGTGAGGGAGAAAGCGAGAGTGAAAGTGGAGATGAAAGTGAGCTCCAAAAAGTATTTAGAGATTTGTACACCGAGACCTTAAAAACAAAGAAGTATAATAGAGATTTAGGTCCTCGAGTGTTAGATTTAGAGAGAGATAAGGAGGTTTTAAGAAAGGAAAAATGTGATTTGACTGACACAGTGTCTAGTCTGATGACACGTGTATCCCAACTCGAGAGTGATCTCGAACGTGCCAGGGAGGTCAAAGTCAATTTTAAGAATGCACCTAAGAAGGTTGAAAAGGTGGTTCTTAATCCCGATAAGGGTAGATTTGACGGGCTAAGAAAAGGTCATAACGGTGCTTCCACTTCTTTTGTCGCACCCGAGCCAATTCCCACTTTAGTGACAGATTCACATGGCCCGAAAATTAACCCACCTAGGCGTTCATTTCCCGTTAGGAGAGCACGTCCTAGAGTTTTTGAGAGAGGTGTTCCTAGGCCTATATATGTTTGTTCCCATTGCAAGAGGAGAGGACACCTTAGGGAATTTTGCTTTAAGTTGGGTTATGTGTCACGTTTTGTTACTACACGTATTTTTGCTACACATACACCCACTCATGTTACTTTACATGCTCCTGGAGACTACATGAGAGAGTTTGAACATTTAGGTGAGCAAGTTAAGTTTTTGGTAAAAAATTCACAAAATTTGATGGAGTTTTTTCATAAGTTGGCACCACCTTTGGAAAACCCCTCCGCACCTAATGATTGAGGTTTGAATTTTTTAGTAGCATAGGATGTTTTCCATGATGACATTATTTTCCTATTGCTAGTATGTATCATTTTTGTATGTTTTCCATTTTTTTTAAAATACAAAAAGATTTTATTTTTGATAAAATTTTTGAAAAATCCAAAAAGTTTTTTGTATTTTGTTTGCACCTTTTATGGATGGACACTTAGGATGACCGAGTCACAACATCATTCCATTTTTCATGTGACCATTTGATAGTGTTTTGAGATAATAGGTCAATTCATCCATATGCTTTATAATGTTTGGAGTCATTATGATGTAATTAAGTGTTACTTCCTACATGTTTGACTCATGATTTCCTTTATTGCACACATGCACTGATTTGTTTGATTATTGTGCTTGTCTTATCACATGTTGGTTGGGTGTTTTCACTTTAATCCCGTCTTTAAAAATGAACCAAGCACGATAAAACTTGTTAAAAATTTTTGCATGTAAGAGTCGTTTGTGAGTTTGTGTACTTTATTTGAAAACGGGGATGGGTTACGAAAGGTTCATTTGGCCTTTGCGAATACAAAGCCACCGTGTATATTGGACCTAGAAAATTGAGGAATTTTATTATCCAGGGTCCAAAGAGGTTTAAAGGAGCCCGGAAAAATTTAAAGTCAATAAAAAGAAATTCATGCCAAAAGGGGCCATAAGGTTTTTGCACCAATTCTCCAAAGTTTGAGAATTTAGTTTATACACCTCTAAAAGAAAAATATATGAGGGATTTTGAATGGAGAATTAAAACGGGTTTGCACGTCCTTGAAAGTCTTGAAAAATCGTTGAATAGTTTTGTACGTTATTGGGGTAGAAATCACTTTGACTTTGATTTGTTGATTTGTATAAGACGATGTCATCTAAATTCAACAATTTTTACACCTAAGGATACTTTTGATGTTCATTCATTAGAATTACATGTATTCATAGTGCACATATGATTGATTGAGTTTATTTACCTATCGAATGTGCTCACACCCATTCATTCTGTTTTCATGACTTGGTTGTTTGAGTTTAAATCCATGGTGGGATTTTTTGTACGAAAAATTTGAAAAATCAAAAATAGTTTATGGAATCTTTTGAGATACTCCTTTGCATGTGCGTAGTTTGATCCTTGTTTGCTATGCTTTTTGTCGTGACACTCCATATGTTGATTGTTTCTTCTTATCTGTCTATTTGGGGACATCATAAAAAGGAGGAGAAAGAATTATCATGTTATGGGGGAGTTTTTGCATTACGGTGGTGATTTGATTTATTAATGATTTATTCTTATATCATTTCAAACTCAATGCGTCACGAAGGTTTTTGCTTTATCTCATGTGTGTAGGTACAAATATTGAAGATCATTATGTTGCACACCCTGATGAGAAAAGCTTTGAGATTTGATGAAGAATTTTAAAGAACAGTTTGAGATCTTACAAATTTATTCATGGGAGGATAAATTTGTATAGGCATATAAATATTTGATATTTATGATGTTTTTATGTATGTTCTGGCATAGACATAGGGGGAGATTTGTAAGGACATATTTTATAAGTCCGTTATCAATTAATTATGTCGTATACCGTTACAACCGTCGAATAAGTTCAAGATCAATCTACATCAAGACGGATTCGAATATATCAAGGTTCTTCATAAAAAAGACTTCGCAAAGTTTACTTTGATAAATGTGGCCATCCCCGATCCTCACGGCGGGCGGGCGGGCGGGTAGTGTGAGAGTGAGGATCCTTAGGTCCTGCGCATCCCTCTCGGGAGCGCTTCGGCCGATATTATTTGAGGTGAGGTGAAAAATATAGAGAGATTAGAGTCGCCAGTCTATTTTACTCAAAACAGACAAAAGAAAAGGGGAAGCCATCCCGAAGACAGCATCCAAAGACATACTGGTACATACGAAACCAAAATAATTCGAGAAGGGGCTGGAAGCTAAGTTATGAAATGGGAAGGTGTTAGGCACCCATTCCACCCTTTCGGTCTCTCATGGATTTTTGTTATTTTCCCTTTATTTTCCCCGTGGTGTGTGTGCATTTGTATATATAGTGGAGATAGGAATTATTGACTTGTACCATGGAAAAGGTAAAGCGAGTCATCCGTAGGAAGGTATAAAAATAATATCATAAAATAGGATTTACGCGATTATCCTTACATTGACCGTTATGATAGAATGATAACGTATGTGGAATAATAAGCCAATAAGAAAAAATATATGGATATATATGATATGAGAGAGTAGAGTTTAGGGAAAGTAGAGAATGATAGAAAAAGTAAAAATAGGACTTGAGTCTTGGGTTTTACCCCGAGACGCCTACGTAGCCTATAGAGGCATCAAAGTTCACGTAGTTCGCATGCAAAATGAGGGGTGGGGTTTATCCCGTAAATCCAATCGGGGGATTCTCTTATTTGAGTGTATGTGTGCGTGTAGAAAAAGTGTTTTAGTTGTAAGAAAAGTGTGAGAATTCCCGTTTGGAATTTATGAGCAAACCCTCTTTTTCTTGTTTTTTTTGGGTGTTTTATTGATATAAAAATAAGAGATGTGCAATAATACTAAATAAAAAGAATATTAGGATGTGTGAGATGAGATAATAAAAGTGCTAAGTCATAAAACAAGTTATTACGAATTTTATAGGAATTTAAGGAGAGAGTTGAGAAAATTGGACCTTCTTGAAGATCTTGAGCTTGATCTCGAATGTTGGAGAGCAGCCCTTAGAGTTGGATGATGATGGAGGGTAGTCAATTCACCAATTTTGTTGAAAAGGATGATGAAAAGTGAAGCTTGGAAAGGAATTTGGGTGTAGAAATCACGATGACTTCGAGAGAGGTTTTCTGGATCTGCTGAGAGTGATATGTTTTTGATTTTGGCTCCTTTTGCAAGTGAGGTCAGACCTCCTTTTTATAGGCCTAAGGCATTGTCGATCGGCATATCCCTGTTCCTGCCAATCGGTAGGTGCGTTTAGGAACACTGCCGATAGGCAGGGTTTGGGACCTGCCATTTGGTAGTGTCTTTTAGGCCTTTTCGGAAAATCGGTCGCATAATGAAAACTATTGATCAGAATCGTGCACGGGGTAAACTGTTAGAAAGGTAATTCAGAGACCTTCGAAAGTCCTTTGGACTGCTCCCGAGTTTGGGAGTTGACTTTGGGTCAAATATGGCTTGAAAGCATTCGTCAGTCCATTGGATGGAGAATCGTCGGATGCAAATGGATCGTTCGTCCGCATGGTAAGTCCAAATCGCGCACGAGACAGACCGTTGGAAAGGTTAGGGGATGTACTTTGACATTCCCAATAGTTTAATCCAATTAGGGGAGTTGACTTTGGTCAACCGAACCCTAAAAACATTCGGTGACCTTTTGGAGTAAAACGGATCTTTCGTTCGTACCGTAAGTCGGAATTGCGCACGGGACTGGCCATTACAAAGGGGTTTAAGTTCCTTTGAAGATTCATTGAGTCTTAGTCAAGCTGAAGAGTTTGAATTTTTAGTCAAACAGAGCTTGGGAGCGCCCGATGGCTTCTGGGTCAGTACTCGGGGTATGACCTGGGTTGTAGTGATGAAGGGAGGTGCTAGGGACCTAAGGAGAGTTTAGGGGGTAACCGAATAGGGTGTCTATAGAGCCCCTCAACATGTGAGTTTGGAATAAATGATAGCCGTCGAATAGACATCACATGATGCTTTTTGAGGGAGGATGACCAATTCAGGGGGTCGAGGCCGATTCTGAGGACCTAAAGGAGTGTGCTGGGGATAACCAATTCTGTGGGTAGAAGTCGATTATGCAGGCTTAAGTTGAGATGACCAATTTTCTGGGACGAAGACAATTCTGCGGGCTTTAGTGACGATCCAAGATCGAGGTCAATTCTGACCTAAGAGTGGTGACGACCGAGGCTGAGGTCTTTTCTGACCTAAGAGTGGTGACAACCGAGGACCGAGGTCAATTATGACCTAACTCAGGTGACAATCCAAGACCGAGGTCAATTCTGACCTAAGAGTGGTGACGATCGAGGACCGAGGGATTCAGGCGACGATATAAGACCAAGGTCAATTTTGAGCTAAGAGTGGTGATGACCGAGGATCGAGGTTAATTTTGACCTAACAAAAGTGACGATCCAAGACCAAGGTTAATTCTGACCTAAGAGTGGTGACGACCGAGGACCGAGGTCAATTCTAACCTAACTCAGGTGAAAATTCAAGACCAAGGTGAATTCTGATCTAAGAGTGGTGACAACCGAGGACCGAGGTCAATTCTGACCTAACTCAGGTGACGATCTAAGACCGAGGTCAATTTTGACCTAAGAGTGGTGACGACCGAGGACCGAGGTCAATTCTGACCTAACCAAGGTAAAAATCTAAGACCGAGGTTAATTCTGACCTAAGAGTGGTGACGATCGAGGACCGAGGTCAATTCTGACCTAACTAAGGTGACGATCCAAGATCGAGGTCAATTCTGACCTAAGAGTAGTGACGACTGTGGACCGAGGTCAATTATGACCTATTAAGGTGACGATCCAAGATCGAGGTCAATTCTGACCTAAGAGTGGTGACAATCGAGGACCGAGGTCACTTCTGACCTAACTAAGCTGACGATCCAAGACCGAGGTCAATTCTGACCTAAGAGTGGTGACGACCGAGGACCGAGGTCAATTCTGACCTAACTAAGGTGACGATCCAAGACCAAGGTTAATTCTAACCTAAGAGTGGTGTTGACCGAGGACCGAGGTCAATTTTGACCTAACTAAGGTGAAGATCCAAGACCGAGGTCAATTCTGACCTCAGAGTGGTGACAACCGAGGACCGAGGTCAATTCTGACCTAACTAAGGTGACGATCCAAAACTGAGGTGAATTCTGGCCTAAGAGTGGTGACCATCGAGGACCGAGGTCAATTTTGACCTAACTAAGGTGACGATCCAAGACTAAGGTCAATTATGACCTAAGAGAGGATAAAGATTGGATTTCTAGTTCCGTTGGGGAATAGTGAATGAGCCGAGGAAAATGTAGAGTGTCCTTTGGAGACATTGAAAATTACTTTCTGGAGTTCCGCTGGGGAAATTACCTCATGATGTTGTGTTGAGCCGGGGAGCTGATTGTTGGGGAAGCGTTTGTCATCTTGGAGATTTCGCGGAGGAAAGCCAAGTTTGATGCCATCAACTTCACTGGGGAAGTGATTAGGTGGTCCAGGTATTGGACATATTGCTCGAGGAGGTTTGAGACCTTTGGGGGATAAGAGGTGATCCTTAGAGATCATCCGGGGACGTTTTCGGGAGCAGTTTCACTTGGTTTTTGAGGGTTTCGCTGGGGAAATGGGGGTTCCACTTGAGAGGGAGTGAAATTTTCTAGGTGAAAATATTTTAAATCCATCCTGGGAATTTTAGGAATTTTCTGAGGATTTTTCAGGATTTTCAGGTATTTTTTTGGGAATTTTTGTACGAAATTTCAAGGGGGTGCCGGTCGGCATGGTTCAGAGGGTACCATTCGGCAGTGTCACGGACTTTTGGACTGCCTCGAGAAGGTAAGGGGTCAGTTTCGATCGATGGGTGGGGTCTCAATGCCGATCGACATGACGCTTAGCATCCTATATAAAGGGTGCGAACTCCTTTCATTTGTCACAGCTTCTTTCTTTGTACGATTTTCCTCTGCAAATCGTTCTAGCATTCCGATATCTAAGAAATGGCCGCCTTTGTGAGCACTACAGTGCATAGGGAATGGTTGACTATTGATGACTAGGCGAACGTGGAGTGGAGGTCCAGGGAGCCTCTTGCTTTGGGGAGTGAGAACTCCTTTGACTCATTCGAGCTAGTTGCGACTGAGCGGACTTTGCTGTGGGAGCCATCACGTCATCGGTCTTCTAAGGTGGTGAGTCCTGGCAGTTACGTAAGTAACCTGACTTTTGGCATTCTTCTCTTTTTGGTGATTTTTCTTTCTTCCTTGAATTTTGACAAGGTTTCTTCTTTTGACAGTCTGATATCTCTTTGAAGAACATGCGTTCCCGTGGGATGACGGGGCTTAAGGATGTCTGGGAGCATCTTCCACCCGTGGTACGTTAGGTGGTATCATCAGTGGGTTTTGGGAGGTTGGCGTCTGCACTGGATGAGATGCCTCGTTCGACAGCGGTCTTGTGCGCTTTGGGGGAGAGATGGTGGGATACTACCCACACCTTCCATTTCAGTTTTGGGGAGATGACCGTGACTCCCATAGATGTGTAGCAACTACTGGGGCTAGACTGTGATGGAGAGAAAATAGGGGTGGACTGCTCTTTGCGGGTGAGGCCGGAGGCGGTGAGGGCGACACTCGGTGACGTTGGGAGGATAGTTTTTGGGGATTCAATCCGGTTGTACTTGCTGAAGGATGTCTTGCTGGGTTGGATGATCGATGTGGAGGATGGGCTGAAGGTGTGGCAGATGGCTCGGTTGTTCATCTTGTTTGTTCTAGGAGGCTTCATGGTGGCATCGAGCGGCAACGTCGTCCATTTGTGGTTTTTACCATACTTGAGGATGTTTTCGAACATCCCTCTCTATGATTGAGGGGGCCTGATTTTGGCGACCCTCTATTCTTCTCTGGATGCATTCATCCGGTGCTGTCAGTAAAATTTTACTGGAGCCACGTATCTCCTTGAGGTATTCTTTAATTTTGCGCATTTTCCTTTCATGCATTTGCATTTTCCTTATGCTTCTCTTTTTCATTGTGAATTCCTGTCTTTGGCAGACGTGGTTCTATGAGGTGATTAGGTGCAATACCCAGTAGATCGCTCTCAAGGATGATACTGTTGGGGACTTCTGTCGATTGTATCGATGGCAGAAGGCCAATCATAAGTCGAAGGGATCTCTCTCTCTGGAGGCGGTGCGTTAAGTCTTGAATGGCCTGACCAGTGGTAGGGTAAGGATCTTTCCTTTTCAGTCATGGTTTTTGGCATGTTCTGATTTTGTATTGACTTATGCCTGCTTGGGATTTTCAAGTGACCTTTTACCCTTGGGGGATAGCCATTCAGGATACGGGGGTGACCAGGGTGAATGCACAGATGAGGCATTTACTGGCGCATGAGTTTGGCCATTCCTGGTATCTCAGGGAGTGAGTGATTCGACATATTTTTGAGGAGGAGGTGGTGGTGCCACCGGCGCAGCCTCATACGTCTATGAGGTGGGAGCGGCTTTTGTCGAAGGATGCGAGGATCTCGGCGATGATCGATGAGCCCTACTTATTGTATACTGATACGATCAAGCCGTATGACTATATGGACTTTGTGACGAGCTGGTTGATGACTCCCAACATATATGATGCCATGCCTTTCCCTCCTGCGGGTTCAAGTTGGACAGTGGGGTCCTCCTACAGCGGTGGCGGTCCGAGACGGCGGCGGCGACGACTTCATAGGTTCCCTTCGTGCGATTGCATACTCCTTCGTACAACATTCGATGGGCTGATGGAGGGATGGTGCCTATGTTGCACCATCCACATGTGATGGATCTGGAGGAGCTGGGTTTGACAGAGGAGGTTCTTCATCCTGCGGTATACCTTCTTCCTCTTTTTGGTTCCTTTTCTATTTTGATCCTTTTTTATACTGATTTTGCCTTTTCTTTGCAGCAAGTCTAGGTGTCGACCACTTGACTGAGGGATATTAGAGACTGGATATCTTCGATGGCTGCCCATATTTGGGATTCGGTCCCGGTTCCTTCTTATTTGGTGCCATCTGCTTCGTCTGGAGAGGACTCTGGCTCGGGTAGTGGTGGTGTGTCATCTCACCATAGGGGAAAGACAGCGCGTCTCACGGATGGAAGCACTTAGAGAGAGGGGGAAGGGTAGGTGAGAGAGAGAGAAAGTGGGTTCAGGCTGAGTCCTGTTGTTTTTTGCTTTTCTTTTATTTCCCACAAAATTTGATGTAACACAGAAGAATATATATATGTAATGAAATGGAGTTTTTTTATTTCCTTTTGTTAATGGTGAATGCACATGCGCTTTTTACTTTGCTACTGAGACCGTAAAAAGAGATATTTTTGGGATTTTGAAGGAAATTTAAAAATGGGAAATTATATAGGGATGAAAGAGGATTTTTGAAATTATATTGAGAATATCAATTTATTTTAATTGGGTTTTTCTGATTTTGACAAAAGAGGAAAAAAGGATAATTTCCAAAAATAGGGGGTTACCGATCGGCAAGCACCTTGCCCTGCCTATCGGCAGTCAAATTCAGTCCCATCAATTCCAAGATTTTGATTAGTGTCCTCTTTAGCCTTTTGTACTTTGTGGCGTAGGATTCCCTCTGATTTCTTCACAGATTATGTCTTTTGTGAGGGTTCTCAAGTATAAAAAAGGGGTAAGGGTGGAGTGTTTTCATCACACCTTCACATTCTTACTTACTTGCCTACTATCTCTTAGTCTTGCAAGATGGCTCTCCCTGGTAGCATTGAGTTTACTAACTACCACGAAGCCTTGGAAGCGATGTGCTCTTATAACGTCAACTACGATGCTTTCAACATGCGTCGGGTCTCTTTGTGGCGCAATCGGCCCATTGAGTGGAACATTCTGATGGCGGCGGTACAATTTTGGTACCCTGAAGACCATGTATTCCATTTTGGGTTGGATGAAGTTTGTCCTACCTACGAGGACTTTTCTGTCATGATGGGGATAAATCCCAGTGTTGCTGCGGCTTTACCCGAATTTTCCCATTTTCCCAAGGATTTGTTGGTTGGGCTTCTTCGCATTTCGCCTTCGGCGTCTAGATCAATATTTGCTGGAGGAATGATTTCCCTCTCGGCAGTGTTGCAGTTCGTGCATTTGTGGGAAGCGGGTGATGCTGGCTATGCTGGAGCCGTTGCTCTGGGCCTGGTTTCAAAATTGCTGCTGGTGACTGGGGAACTGCTGGTGGATCCGTAACTTGCAGCCACTACTTCATGGATGTCATACCGTCGCAATCCTATGGCGGTGATACTGGTGGAGACCCTGAACGGTTTGGATGCCTAGCGAGAAGGTCTTTCTGACTTCCTGCGGGGTAGCCCCATGATGCTGCTTATGTGGATATCTGAAAGACTCTGCCTGGTGACTCTTATAGAGTATCCTTTGTCGGTTGTACCCAACTTCTTTTTGCGTCACTTCTTCAGTGTTGGCCTGGATATTGCGAGCTGGGAGAATTAGTTTGTAGAGTAAGGGGATCGGAAGTTGTACTCAGTGCCTTGGTGGGGATAGTTACTGCCTGTTCTAGAGCTAGGAGAATAATCGTATGTGCGGCTAGTTAGTCTCAGACAAACCTCTTTTTTATTTCCTTTGGCGACTTCTGTGCCAATTTTGATGGGCACAGGTCATGCCACCTCTGACATTAAATTTCTTTCTGGTAGAGGATTTGACCGAGCGTCTGCGCATACGGCTTGGCTCTATATGGGAGAATCGACGTTCGTCAACCCGTCCCTCCCAGTCTGTTGGGAGAGTTTGGCATGTCCCTAGAGATTATATGAAGTGGTTGTGGGGGAGAGTTGTCAGCAAGATGTTGGCAATGGAGACTGGACAAAAGTGGCTTGTCTCTTTTAATACCATGGAAGGGGGTGTTGTGGTTTTTTTCGAAGTTGGCTCAAGCTTATCATTCCATGGAGTGTCTACGACACTCTGTTCAGGTAGCGGAAACTTGGGGACCCCAGAATGTAGATGATGTTGACCGAGCAGGCTCCTCTAGTAGCTGTGGATAGGACTCTTGGAGAGTTTATTGTCTGGAATAAATGTGGGGATTTTATTTGGCTTTTTTAAGAGGTTAGGGGAAGGGAGTTATCCGCTCCTTTTCTTATGTAATATGTACCGAAATTTCTTATTAAGGAAATAAATAATTTTTTGATCATCCAGCTGTGCCCTTTGATGAGTTTTGTGTTGTTTGAATTATATATACCGATCGCTAAGGCATACATAATCCTTTTGTTCAAGTATATGCTGGAATTGACTGTTGTTCTCGAAGATAAGAAAAGTATAGTATTTTGTGAAAAAGAAAGGGTCATGCTCACGCAAGACGTATGAGTTGCCTACATACCTCTGGGGTTTTTGAAAAGTTTTTTAATTTGTTTGAAAACGGTTATTTGTAGAGGATCGCGCCCATGTAGTTCTGGGTAGAAGGAAATGAAGATTTTTTTTTCAGAATAGAAAGGAGATGAGAAGAGTCGTAGCGCGTCGAGATTTTGGACTAGGGGTAGAATTTCTTGAGACGGTCCAGGTTAACTGGACGAACCATCTCTTCCCCATCTAAGTCGATGAGCATGGCGGCACCGCCGAACAAGATCGTCTTTACAATGTACGGCCCGCTCCTATTGGGCTTGAATTTCCCTCTGGGGCCCCAGATGGGTTCTATAATCTCTTTGAGGGCTAGGTCCCCCTCTCGAACACCACGGTCCTTGAATCTTTTGTTGAATGATCGCACTATTCGGCGATGGTACCCTTATATGTGGTATAGAGCTTTCAATCTCCTTTCGTCTAGGAGGGTCAGCTCATCAAGACGGCTTTGGCACCAGTCTTTTTCACTGACCTTGCTTTCAATCATGATGCGTAATGAGGGTAGTTCTAGCTCCACGGTTAGGCAACTTCCATACCGTAAACTAGAGAGTAAGGGGTAGCCCTAGTATAGGTTTGAATTGAGGTTCGATAGCCCCAGAGGGCGTATGGGATCCGATTGGCCCAATCTCGACAGCTTTCGGTCATCTTGCTGATGATGGATTTGAGGTTCTTGTTGGAGGCTTCAACTACACCGTTGGTCTGAGGTCGGTAGGGAGAATATTTGTGTCTCTGAATCCCGTATTCGTTGACCACCTCTGTGACTTTTGCCTTGAAATGTAACCTATTATCTGATACTAGCTCGTGTGGGACTCCATATCGGTAGATGATATTTTTCTTGATAAATTTGGCCACTTTCTTAGCGTTTAGCACTGCATATGACCCGGCTTCGACCCATTTAGTGAAGTAATCAATGGCAAGGTTCTAAAAAACGCGGGGCGTGATCGAGGCGTGGAGGCCAAGCCTTAAGCCTTAGAAGCCTAGGCGGGCCTTGGCGTAAAAAGGCGTGAAAAGGCGTTTAGGTCTTTTTAATATATTTTAATATTTTTTAACCATAACAAGGCTATTAAAATACTAAAATTGTACATATCATAAAAATATGTCTGAATATTTGCAAATAAAAATACTATTTGATTATTTTGGATGAGATAATGATCCGGTTTGTAAAAAAATCTATAAAAGGCGATATCGTTTCATTAAAGCATTATTATCTTTAGAGAAAAAGTATGCCTTGAGGGTTTTACCAAGCATAAGGCGTCAAAATCTTAAGGCGAGGCGTTTCTCCCAAGCCTCAAGCCTAGGCGTGCCTAGGCGGGTTTTTTAGAACAGTGATCAATGGCAACTAGGATGAACTCATGCTCATTGTAAGCCTTCGGTGTAACCTTCCCTATGATGTCGATACCCCAGGTGGAGAACGGACAAGGAGAGGTCATGTTGTATAATTCACGTGGAGGCAAATTCTGAAGGTTGGAGAATTGTTGGCATTTGGGGCTTCTCCGGACATAGGCGGTGTAATCCTGGGTCACGGTGGTTCAGTAGTAACTCTGTAGGATGATCTTCTTGGCAAGCATGTGACCGTTCATGTGGGGTTCGCATTCCTCGCTGTGGATCTTCTGCATTATCTTTTCAATGTCAGCCCCTGCGATACAGTGCAGATGAGTTCCATCGAAGTTTCTTTTGAGCAGTGCTTTGTGACAGATGATGTATTGGGTGGCCAGTCTTCGGAGGGTTGCTCGATCTTTCTTGTTGGAACACTTGGGATACCTACCATGCTTGAGGAGGCGCCAAATATCATAGTACTAGCAATTGGCTAGCTCAGAATCTTCTATGGTGATGAGCTCAATGTGGTAACAATAAGTTGGTTTGTCTTGCTTTTGAATAAGGAAAGGGGTCATTATGATTCCTTCGGGCATGTCGACCATGGAGGTCAAGGTTACAAGAGCATCGGCTAGGTTATTCTTTGCTCTTAGAATTGGATACCTTAGGTAGGTAATGGAAGGTGATATCTTAGAATTGGCAGGCTAGTTCTTCTAAGTGGGCATGGAAGGGTTAGAGCTTCTCATCCTTAATTTTCCACTTTCTGAGCACTTGACCGATGATGAGGGCAGAGTCCCTATAGACATCTAGGCATTGGATACCTTTCTTGAGAGCAACTTTGAGGCCTACCGTACACGCCTCATACTCAGTCATATTATTGGTGCAGGGGAAATCCAATTTGATGGCGATGGGAGTGTGGGAGACATCTGGGGCGATCAGAAATATCCCAATGCCATATCCCTTTTTATTGGAAGCATCGTCAAAGAACATTTTTCATCGAAGGCAGTCTTGAGCATCACAGAGAATGTTTTCATCTGGGAATTCGGAGACCCATACATCGGCTTCATTCATGGGGTAATCAGCGAGGTAGTCAGAGATGGCTCTTCCTTTCATGGATTTCTGCGTGATGTACACAATATCGAACCCGGCTAGGAGTATCAACCATCAAGCCATTCGGCTAGACAGGGTGGGTTTCTTAAGAAGGTATTTGATGGGGTCCATTCGGGATATAAGTTTTATGGGGAAGGCGAGCATGCAGTGATCCATTTCGGTATTTGATGGGGTCCATTGGGTGATCCAGACAAGCGCGACACATGCCTTTTCTAAAGCAGTGCAGTTGACCTCGTACCCGGCTAATTTATGACTGGCATAATAGATGGATCTTTATTTACGGGAATCTTTAAGGTATTGGGCTAGCAGAGCCCCAACTGTAGTGTCGGTTATGGTTAGGTATAGGAGTAAGGGAAGACCAGGTTGTGGTGGCCTGAGTACTGGGGGTTGGGTCAGATATTATTTGATTCAGTCAAAAGCTTCTTGGCATGCCTCGTTCCACACTTTAGTTAAATCCTTTCAGAGGATTTTGAACATGGGTTCGCGGATGGAGGTTAACTGGCTGATGAACCAGCTGATGTATTGTAATTTTCCAAGGAAACCTCGGACTTCTTTGTCTATTCGGGGAGGTAGCATCTCAAGTATGGCTCTAAGCTTGGCAGGATCTGCTTCTATCCCCTTCTCACTGACCATGAATCCCAAGAGTTTTCCCTTTGTAACGTCGAATATGCATTTCTGCGGATTGAGTCTTATTTGACAGTGTCACAGTCGTTCGAAGAACTTTCGGAGAGCAGGAATATGACCTTATCTAGTTTTGGACTTGATAATCATATCATCCACATAGACCTCAACCTCTTTGTGAATTAGATCAGGCAGGATGGTTGTCGCAGCCCTCTGGTAGGTAGCCCCAGCGTTCTTGAGACCAAATGGCATGACAGTGTAGCAAAAGATTCCCCATAGGGTGATGAATGCGGTTTTTTCTTGGTGGTCTGGGTGCATTTTGATTTGGTTGTATCCGGTAAATCCGTCGACGAATGACTTAAGAGCATGAGTGGCTGTGTTGTCCACGATCATGTCGATATTGGGTAGCGGATAATCATCCTTTGGAGAGGCTTTGTTCAAATCCCGATAGTCTACTCACATTTGAACTTTTCCTCCCGATTTCAGCACGGGCACTATGTTGGCTAGCCACATTGGATATTCGATTACACGAATGAAGCCTACGTTCAACTGTTTGACCACCTCTTCTTTGACTTTAAATGACCATTCGGTGCAGAGCTTTCTCAACTTTTATTTGATCGACTTGTAATCTCGGAGAGTAGGGATCTCGTGCTGAGCTATTTCAGGATCAATGTCGGGCATATAGTCATAGGACCATGCGAAGACATCCACGAATTACTTTAGAAATTCTTCAAGTTGTGCATGCTCATACTCGTCCAGGGTAACCCCTTATCCTAATCTCACGCAGTTGGCTACTAGAACCGAGGTTAATAATAACAGTCTCTTGTTCATTAACTTAAACACGGTTATGTTGTTTATTATTAACCTTATTTAGATCAGTTAAGAATCATTTGCAAAATCATCATCATCAAAAGTTTGATTAGAATCTAAAAAGTTAATATAAGGCACAACAAGATACTCAAAATCTTCATTTATTTCAATGATAGGAAAAACAGCATTGAGAACTTCGTCAAAAGAGGATTCGATTACATTTGAACAAGGATAGACAACAGAAGAAGAAATGAGGTAAACATAGGGATTAGGGGAGATTTCAGCAGGTAGAACTGGCACAGTATGCCAGTTGAGGAGAGATGTATCAGCAGCTTTAATCAGATGGGATGGATCCAGTGATGTAGTGCCTGAATGAACCATGCAGAGTGTCCTTGAATTAATCTTCGAAGTCACTTTCCTTAGTATCTTCGGTAGCTTAGATGAGCGGTTGTACTTGGTGCTGGGAACTTTTGGCCCATGGGTAGCTGTCTTGAAAGAAGATCTCCATTCCAAGCTTCATCTTCTTGTCGGTATGGTCATACCATGGTTCCGAAAAGCCGCAAAAGGGGAAGTCCTCACCCTCTTTGATGAATCGTCCGTTCAAGGAGTCTCCTGGGATAGTTTGGACGCGGTCTAGTCTTCTCTTTGGTCGAGACAGGCGAATCATTTTGAGCTCTTGTTCTGACGATTGATACCCCAAACCACAAGGAGGGAAAGCCTTGTTCAGTTCAATCAACTCAAGTATCCCTTGCTGTCTTTGCCCTAGCCCCAGTCCGGGCATGAAGTGCATGTTTCTGAACATCTGAATCACATTGATGTTGCCATGAGGGTCGTATTCTGGACAAACCCTTTCTTTAAAGTTATCCCCTGCCGGTAGTAGAAGTGGTTCAACTTAGAATCCTGATAGAGGGGTATCATTTGACCCGTGTTGTATCTCAAGGATTGGACTGTTGGTACTTGCACCATCGACATTGTCGTCGTCGCCCAAGATGGTGATGACGCATCCATCGACGAAGAATTTTAATTTCTGATGGAGTGAGGAAAACACACCCTTGATACTGTGAAGCCAAGGTCATCCTAACATAGGATGAAATAGGTTGGGATGTCAATAACTTGGAATTCGACGACAGGGTTTATAGGGCCAGCCCCTATTACAAGCTTTATGGATCCCATTACCTCCCGATGGGTATTATCGTAGGCACGTACAGCAGCAGAGGTTAGAGAGAGGTCGCTTTCTTTTAGGCCTAAATATTTGAAGGTTCTCAGTGGGTAGACATTGAAGGCGGATCCATTATCGATAAGAGAGAGTGGTACAACCTTCCCCATAACTTCGATGGAGATGTTGACTGCATAATTGTGGTTTGGCCCAATCCTGGGGATTTTTTCTTTGAAAAAGGATAGCATTCGGGTAGAGGTCAAGGCTCTGACCAAATTCACTACTTCTTCTGGTGTGGTAGAAGGAGGAACTGTGGGTCCAGTGAGCAACTTGATCGAATAATTTATGTGCAGCTGAGAAGACATAAAAATCCCCCATAAAGTGATATTAGCTTGAGTTTTTTTAGTTAATCGAGGATCTTACTCTCCTCGATGGTCATCTCTGGCATAGGAAGATTTTCAACACCCTTCCCCTTGTCATTGGCTGGTAGTGAGTTTGGGTTCTGGTAGCGCCTCCCTGATCTGGCTATGTGATTTACTGAAGAAGGGAAAAACATGAATCCCGTTTCCTTATCAATCTCGGGTTGTTCTACCACCTTATTTATTTCTCTGAGGAGTTCTTCAAATGATATCATTCCACAAATTTCGGCCACCGGGCCAATTTTCTCGAAAGCTTATTCTTCATTCGAATCTTCGAATACTTCCCCCCATCTGGTGGCAACAATTCTATCTTTCCGTATAAAGTCGATGCATTCCACAACTTCAATGGCTTCTTCATATTGATCTTCCCAATGTATGGGGATATGTATGGGTGAAGGGACCAAGCACCCCTGTATATTCAAAGCATCAAGTAACTCGGTGATACTTTAAATATCATTGGTTTGTTTGAATAATTCTGCCATAATCTAGAAAACATCATCTAAGCTGACTTCAGTGGTCGATACTACCCAACTATCTGACTCTCGGGCCCATTTTCGTGCCTCTAAGAATAGTGTACTGAATCTCTGGCAATCAATGGCCATCTGTGAGGGCAATTTTAGCCCGAACTCTAGGAGTTGGTTTAACACCTCTGACAATTCCATGCTTCCATTTTTAGAATATTTACGGACAGTGATGCATGCTCTAGTAATGAGTGACAATGCCTGATCAACGAGGCTAGTAGGATGTAGGATGAAATATGGGAAAATTCGGAGAGGTTTAGGAGAGTTTATGGGTGTGATTTGAGTTGAGGGATCGAATTACGGGTTCTCTTCTAGAAAGATGGCATTGGTATGATTTCGAAGTGGGTTGTGAGTAGTTTTTGTCTTAGGATTGGCTAGTGGGGCGATGGTACCCTGGTCAATGAGTTCTTGGATTATGTTTCGGAGGTGAAAGCATTGGTCGGTGGTATGGCCAGAAGTTTGGTAAAAGGTGCAATGAGCATCTGTCTTGAAGTTTCTTGGGAGTGGATTTGGCAATGGACGGGGATCCAAGGGTTTGATAAGGTTTCGACTTAACAGGGCTTGATAAACTTTGGAGAGTGGATTTGCCAGTGCTCGATGTATTCTTTTTGGATCGGGACAGGGCGGTTTTCTGGTTCCCATGATGTGGTTGGTTGAGAGATGTTGTTGATGGTTGAGACTGTAGCACTGGCAGGTTTGTCATATTTTCTGGGGGTGAACTATCCGGACACCTTCTTTGGTTCAACTTCTGTCTTGGCAAGACCCTCCTCAAATTCTACTCATGCTTCTCTGAGAGATCGAAAGTGGGGGTAGTATTGTCCTCCTATGGTTGCTCGAACAAGGGGTAAGAAGTTCTTCTTTACTATTCTGATTTGTTCTTCTTCGGATGGACGATTGGTTATGGTTGATGGTTTTTCCCTCCATCGGGTTATGAAGTTACTGACTTATTCCCCAGAGTTCTGTTTGAGCAACTCTAAATCACTGCGAGTGACCTTAAGATCTTCGTTGTATTTGTACTACGACATGAATTCTCGGGCTACATCCTTCCAACTACGAATTCTGGACTCTTCGAGTGACAAAAATCATCGGAGGGCGCTATCCTTCAAAGTTTTCTAAAATAATTAGGCCATTACTTCTTCCAAAGCCCCTAGTAGAGTCATGGAACGGTGATAACTACGAAGATGAACAATCGGGGGTCCATTTCCTCTGAATTTCATGATGTTTGGCATCTTGAACTTCTCGGGTAACCTCGCTTTAGGATAAGGAGACATGTGGGTGTAGTCCATGTAATTTCCTGAGATTCTGACTTGGTTAAACTTCTTAGTGAGCATCTTGAGATCTTCTTTGACTTTGTTCAGCTCTTCTTCTTTTAGACTAATGACCATAGGCAAGTTAGCCCCAGTCTGGGCAAGGTTCGACATCGAAATCTGGGCAGGCGGTGACCCATTAGCAAGAGGGGCATGTGGAGCGTGATGATACTCTTCGAGAACCCAGATAGGCTCGGGTGGATCCATAGCTCGAGGTAATAGGGCCTCGGGCTCTTGAGAAATAGGAACCTCATTTCGTTGCATCTCTCTGACCTCAGTTTGGAGGTTATCAATCTTTGACACAAGTTGAGCTAGGACTGCTGTCAGATTCGGCTGCACAATGGGTACTTAATCTGTGTTCTCCATGGAAAGAGGATTGATTATGGACTCGGAATAAGTAGCAGGGGAACAGACAGAACTCTAGGGTGAAATGACTGAAGACCGAAGCCAATAAGGAGCCAGGCCAAGGGCTTGCGATCGACCTGAGAAGGCGTAGAATGGGATTCATTTTTGAGAAAAAAGAATGAAAATATTTTTGGATTTTTTATAAAGAAGAGAGAAATGTTTTTGGATTTTTGATAAAGAAAGGAGAAAATGTTTTTGGAATTTTCTTTTGGAGACGAATCTCAACATGATTTTTATAATTATTATGTTCTAACTTGTATTAAATTCTCCTAAATGCAGAATAAAATGCCGGACGGGACCCGAGCCTGGAAAAAATTAGGTTTGTAATATATGCAAAGCTATGGATGGACTTGTGACCAAGCTCACGGACAGGGTCCCATTTTAAAAATGAGCAAAAATTCGGGCAGCGAGACGACCCGGAATTTCGGAAGAGTTTCGGGTTGAAACTGGCAATCTAACATGTGTGTCCTAGGCTTGACACCTGTATGCAGGTATGCAATTGGTTGGATGAATCGGAAAGGATTCCCCCCTTTGGCGTGACATCTATAATAAACGTCTTTCTCTTATGGGCAATCGGTACGTGTGGACAAGCCATTTGATATACCTGAGTGTACTTGAATTTCCTCACCATATACCTCGTGGGGACGGTACGTGTGAGAGCGAATTCGATATACTCGACGTACGTGAATGAGTTCCCTGCGATATGCCTCCTGTCATGACTTCGGTCAAGCGGTACGATACGGGGCAACCGTTCGATATATGTCGAAGGTACTTGACCAATGGAAGGTGAGAGTCATATCATTTAGGCTAACTGCGCCCTTCCAAACCAGCCCCCATCACGAAGTGACCCTCCAGTTACTGGATAAAAATTTGTTCAATTAGAATGCTCTTTGGTGATGTCGTGTGCATCATGCATGATTCTCTTATTAGTATCTTATGAGAATGTCTTTCTTGATTATGCCAACCAGGGAGCAAAGTACAAGTACCGATGGTACGCCAAGTATGGATGCGTGCAACATATGGATATATGTGACCCTAGGTGCACGTGGTGCGAAGTGTATATGGAGAATTTTCTACAAGTGTGTGAATATAAGCATAAGTATGGGATACACATGGAAAAGGGGAACATGCAAAATGGGGGGGAATATAAACAAACATAACATCCATGTAAATAGAGTCTAGCCCTCAAAATATAAAGTCCCCAGTAGAGTCGCCACTATGGCCATCCCTGATCCTCGTGGCGGGCGGGTAGCGTGAGAGTGAGGATCCTTAGGTTCCGCGCGTCCCTCTCGGGAGTGCTTCGATCGACGTCATTTGAGGTGAGGTGAAAAATGTAGAGAGATTAGAGTCTCCAGTCTATTTTACTCAAAACAGACAAAAGAAAAGGGGAAGCCATCCCGAAGGACAGCATCCAAAGACATACTGGTACATACGAAACCAAAATGATTCGAGAAGGGTCCGGAGGCAAAGTTACGAAATGGGAAGGTGTTAGGCACCCATTCCGCCCTTTCGATCTCTCATGGATTTTTGTTCTTTTCCTTTTATTTTCCCCGTGATGTGTGTGCATGTGTATATATAGTGTAGATAGGAATCATCGACTTGTACCATGGAAAAGGTAAAGCGAGTCATCCGTAGGAAGGTATAAAAATAATATCAGAAAATAGGATTTACGTGATTATCCTTACGTTGATCGTTATGATAGAATGATAACGTATGTGGAATAATACGCCAATAAGAACAAATATATGGATATATATGATATGAGAGAGTAGAGTTTAGGGAAAGTAGAGAATGATAGAAAAGGTAAAAATAGGACTTGAGTCTCGGGTTTTACCCCGAGATGCCTACGTAGCCTATAGAGGCATCAAATTCCATGTAGTTCGCATGCAAAACGAGGGGTGGGGTTTATCCCATAAATTCAATCGGGGGATTCTCTTATTTATGTGTATGTGTGCATGTAGAAAAAGTGTTTTAGTTGTAAGAAAAGTGTGAGAATCCTTGTTTGGAATTTATGAGCAAACCCTCCTTTTCTTATTTTTTTGGTTTTTTTATTGATATGAAAATAAGAGATGTGAAATAATACTAAATAAAAAGTATATTAGGATGTGTTAGATGAGATAATAAAAGTTCTAAGTAATAAAACAAGTTATTGCGAATTTTATGGGAATTTAAGGAGAGAGTTGAGAAAATTGGACCTTCCTGAAGATCTTGAGCTTGATCTTGAATGTTGGAGAGCAGCCCTTAGACTTGGATGATGATGGAGTGTAGTGAATTCACCAAGTTTGATGAAAAGGATGATGAAAAGTGAAGGTTGGAAAGTGATTTGGGTGTAGAAATCACGCTGACTTCGAGAGAGGTTTTTTGGATCTGCTGAGAGTGATATTTTTCTGATTTTGGCTCCTTTTGCAAGTGAGGTCAGGCCTCCTTTTTATAGGCCTAGGGCATTACTGATCGGCATATCCCTATTCCTGCCAATCGACAGGTGCGTTTAGGCACACTACCGATAGGCAGGGTCTGGGACCTGCCGTTTGGTAGTGTCTTTCAGGCCTTTTCAGAAAATCGTCCCCAGAATGGAAACCGTTGATCAGAATTACGCACAGGGTGGATTATTGGAATTGTAATCCAGATACCTTTGAAATTCCTTTGGACGGCTCCGGGATTCGAGAGTTGACTTTGTGTCAAATGTGACTCGAAAGCATTCGTCTGTCCATTAGATGGGGAATCGGACGCAAACGGATCGTTTGTCCGCATGGTAAGTCCGAATCGAGCATGAGGCAGACCGTTGGAAAGGTTAGGAGATGTACTTAGACATTACCAAGATTTTGATCCGGTTAGGGGAGTTGACTTTTGTCAATCGGCCATGGAAGCATTCAGTGACCTTTTGGAGTAAAACGGATCGTTCGTCCATACCATAAGTCGGAATTGATCATGGGATGGATTGTTGGAAAGGGGTTCAGTTCCCTCTGAAGATTCATTCAGTCTCAGTTGAGATGAAGATTTTAAATTTTTGGTCAAATGGAGCCTGGAAGCGCTCGATGGCTTCTGGGTCAGTACTCGGGATATGACCTGGATCTGTAGTGATGAAGGGAGGTTCTAAGGACCTAAGGAGACTTTAGGGGGTAATTGAATGAGGTGTCTACAATAAGGTTATGTTTTAAATACCTTAACTATGCACTTAGAGCTTTGGGATATTTTTTAAAAATATTTTCTAAATGTTGGAGAGGGCTTTTTTCATCAAAATTTGAGAATGAATAATTTTTCTAAGTCCTGTAGCGTACCTCGATTTTGAAGCCCAGGTTGATTAAGCGAGATCTCATCTGGTTCAAGCAACATGGTGATGTCGCATGATGTTGTTCAAACCAAGAGCTACCACCAACACTGCTGGAAGTTGGCCAGAAAAAAGGGAACCACCAGTAGAGTATCATCCCCAACAGATCAAACCTATAATCTAAAGGCAAGTGATTAATTATTGCAATCTTAGCTTTTATATTATCCATGTTAGGATAGTTGGGAAAATTCTGAAAAGTTGCATGAATAAAGATAAACTTGTGATAATTTTAAGTGTATCTTTAAAATGGATATTATTTAGGAATGATCTCTTTTGCGTATAGAATAAACTTCATGAATTTTATATTATCTTGTGAAGAAGTCTCGGATTTACACTCTTATTGAGGATTAAGTAAAAAAAATAGAAGTTCTTGAGAATAAAATGGAATTTGAACAAATTGATTCACGTTAATGATGTTTAAAAGATTTTGGTTACGTTAGAACTTATCCATATATATTGGCATATGATCTGGATTTCATTGGGAATCATTTGGTGAAGAAAAATTGGAGTTTATATGATGTTCACGAATAATTATTCAAATATGAGTTTTCTGGAAATAATATGTTTTAAATCCAACTTTCTTGATGATTTTAGGTGGTTTGCTTATTAGAAATGATTCATATATCTTGGTATATTATATGGAACTAATATTGGGGAGTTTGGGATTATTTGATAAAGGTTTTGATGATTAAAAAGTATGAAACCCGTAGGTAAAACAATACAAAGTCTGGGCTGATATCTAGGTGATCAATCGATCGACCCAGGACCATCAATCGATTGACCTCCCCAAAAAAGATGAAGTTGTTTCTTTTTAATTCTTGATTTAATCCCAAGATTTTTAGGAATCTTTTTTTGATGATTATTTGAACCTAATGGGACTTAGGGAAGGGCAGTAGGTTATATATAAGACCCAGAAATGTATTATTAATATGGGATTTAAATGGTGAGATTTACGTATGTTAATCAAATGAATTACGGTAGAGAAATATAAGATTTGGGTTTTAAATTTTATACTTGATGATTTAAGGTTAGGACCAGTAATAAGGTGATCATTTAAATACCGAGACAACCTTAGGTATATGGAACTAATCCTAGAAGTTGGAATAAAGGATTATAATGGGAATAGGAATTTTTGAAGAATAACCCTAATTAAAGTGAATTTAATTCGTAGATATTCGGAAGTCACGATGACGTGGATTAGTAGGAAGTGGTGTTTACCTACTGAATTTATTTGAGGATAAATGATACCCATAAAGTGATGAGAAAATCTCGAAAATAAAATATTAAGGATTAAATTTATAATCGACAAATACGTAGGATATTCGGGATATAATTATACTACGTATGGGATTTATTATATGGGTTGTGCGTATGCCTATGGATATATATAGGTGAAATAAATGCCTATTGTTATTATATATATAAGTGAGATGAATACCTATTGTTATCATATGGTTTTGTGAATACTTTATTAATGTTATATTTATATAGGTGTGATGAATACCTATATTATTATTTGCATGTATGACATACCTACGCTGCTTGCAATCGGGGCGGAGGTTTCGTGTTGTGGACGATCTTATCTTGTGCGCCCATTTGGGAAGATTTTAGATTCATACCTTGAGTATAGGACCTTGGACATGTGCTATCGGTGTATATGATAGTTTCGACGGTTGAATGGGAGCGTAGGTATGTGCATGACCCATTGGGCTGGGAAGTATACTCGCCTCCAATATATTTATGTTATGATATGATTCGTGAGAGACACCGAATCAATAGTCCTCTATACAGTGACATTGTGTATCAGGACATGATAGTAGATTATGCATGTACCGCAGCTGTGACTGGGGAGGTTCTATATATATATATATATAATTTATGTGATATTATATATATAAACTCTGGTGTAATCTACCGTGTGACATTGTAGATATAGAGATGTAATCTTCTGTGTGATATTGTAGATTAAAAATATAAACTATGATTTAATCTACTGTGTAATGTTGTAGATTGAAGTAAATAATGAAATCTGAATTGAATTAAGTAAGTGAACACTAATTCCAAGGTTGTAACAAGACTAGTTGATATTAAAGAGAAGTGAATATGAATAATTATATTACATATGGTATGGGACATACGGGTTTATGATATGGGTTAGAATTATGTTGTGGAAACCTTAACTAGGAAGATAATAAGATCCGATAGGTGTGCACTTTAGATGAAAGGTGAGAATTCTCAAGAGAGAGCCCGAGAAACTAACATGTACATAATACATGCTTATTTGTAATTATTAAGCACTTACTATTTTTAAAATCTTTTACAATCGGGCACTGACACGTTTCCTTGCATATTCTCTTCTCTACTATATCTTGTACATTAGGTATCCAGCAGCAAGGATACCCAACATAGATTATGGATGTTCCGATGGATTATAGCTGCTAGCAGAGATGCAGATTTTGTTTAGACGCTTCCTTTTTGCGGATTCTCTCATCTGTAGCGTCTACTTCATTTAGAGCTTGTCGCCCAGGATTCTTTAGGTTGTAATTATTTATGTAAGCATTGTGGATATCAGTTTTATTTAGTGTAAATGTTATAATTTCACTGGAGAGTTATATTAGTCACATTTATTCTTGTTATAGTTAATTCAGTTATGATGTGTTGTTGCATATTATTATACTGTGTCTTGGAATGGTTTTAATTAAACTAAAAATGGAAAAAGTTTCTGACACTTAGCTTAATTAACTATTAAGTGATTAATAAAGAAATTGCTTTCGACAGCGATGCTGAGAATGAACCAACTGGATATTCTGATTTAATTAAATGAAGGGCTGATCACCCGATATTTAATTAGGCGGGTTGTTACAGTATAGTGGAAGGGTCATAACTCTTTTAATCCCATACTCTGAATAGAAAGTGGGATCCACCGAGGTAGTATGAGGAAGGATGGGATCGCCATAAGGGGGTGCATTATCCTCACAATTGGGGTTAGAATCAATAGACATCGGCGGCTCGTTGTCTCTAATTGTGACATTTATTAACTCCATAACCTTAGAGCTTGAAAGTTTAAACACCCTATAAGCCCTACTAGATGATGAATAACCTAAACATATTCCCTCTTCACTCCGAGTGTCAAAGTTTCGTAAGTTCTCTTTATCTCTCAAGATAAGTACTCCCCAAAACATGGAATTATGATAGGTTAGGCTTCTTCCTTGTCCTCAATTCGTATGGCATGTGCAACGTGTGCGGGCGAAGATATACCCAATTCACCATATGGCATGTGGTACTCACCGCCTCTGCCCAAAAATGTCTAGGAACGTTTCTCCCAAGATGCATGGATCTAGACATATCTTGTATCGTCTGATTCTTCCTCTTAACTGTCCATTTTTTAAGGAGTACGAACGATCAAAAACTCGTATTTGATGCCCACTCCATTACAATAGCTATCCACTCTGGCTTCTTTAAATTTAGTGTCGTTATCACTACGCATTTAATTAATAGTGACACCGTGTTAGTTTTATAAGACACGGCACTTGGTTGTTAGGAATTGAACCACATCGGACTTTTCCCTAAGAAACTCCACAATAAAGCATCTCGAAAAGTTATCAGCCATCATGAGAATGTATATCTTACCAGCTAAACTCTCAGAGCATGACCTATAAGATCCATGTGAATCAACTCCAAAACACGTGCAATGGTAATGGTATTCAATTTTCGATCAGAACTTCAAACTTATTTTCCTTATTGGTAAGATCCACAAACCGAGGAAGTTGGTTTCCCAAGTGATTGTAATCCACAAATTAGGTCCTTTTTAACTAATCTCTCAAGATCTTTATAGTTGACATGACCTAGTCGCTGATGCCAAAGGTTTATAGAGGAGATCGTGGCACTGTTGCACACAAAAGAGGACTTACAAATGATCCCATAACAAGTATCTTCGTTCCTCGCTCCTTGTAGTAAAAGTTCACAGGATTTTGATCATGGATGTTATATTCAGACCGGTCAACCTTTACTGCAAAGTTTACCTCAAAAAATTGGCTTATGCTAATCAAGTTCACTTTCAACCCTTTTACGTACAACATATTATTTAGTTTAGGAAATTCGGGTATCTTAACATATCCACGTCTTAAAATACTAGACCTACTCCCATCTTCAAAATTGACTTTGCCTTCCTTGCGATCCTCAGGGTTTGTAAAAAATGATGTCACCGGTCATGTGCCTTGAGCAACCACTATCAAAATACCATTGAGAAGCATTTTAAACCTTGAGAGCAACGTGAACGATAAGCGCTTTTTCGTCTTACTTAGGACCCAAGTGGAGGTAACTTTTTCTTTGCCCTTGTTGTTGTTGGATCTTGTCTGAGCATTAGAAGCGTTCTCAAACGGCATAGAAATCCATTAAAATTCTTCCATTAATCTTTGTAAAGTCATGACTAGTAACTTAACTTGATCTCTATGACTAGAAAAGTCTCTAAAGCGGTGCGTGCGAGTATGTGTACATTGAGTTCTTCATAACATCTAGCAAATCTCTCTACAATGACTTCTCCTTTTCAAATAGGTGCAAAAATTGACTTGTTTGGGTCTACCTTGGTTCGCTTTCTTAGGTTGAACTCTATTTTTTGATTTAGGTCGAGGCCTATAAGGATTTACCATAAATTTAGGAACTGGTTCCAGTGCGTTTTGAGAAGCGGATTCACCGCCATAACCGATTCCTCACCTCTCTCCAAAACCTAAAGGGGGATCAAGGAGCATCTTTCCATCCTTCTTTAATGTATCCTCTATAGTAACCTTAACCTCCCTGGCATGTTCAAAATCTTTCTCGATTTGGGATACAAGGGCTTCTAGTTCCCATGAGACTCCACAGATGCTTGAAGATCTCCCATAAAACTAGCCACTTTATTGGTTAGGTCACTATTTTTTTGCCCTGATAAAATGATTCTCTCTACCAAAGAAAATATATCCAAGGACTCGCTCTGTCTCGCCTCTTTCAACTCCTTCTATAAAGATAAAACTCTTAGTTCTAACCCTTTATTTTATTTCTTCAATTTAAAGGACTTTGTGTAAAGTTCAGCATAAGCACGTTCAAGGTGACTCTTGCCCTCACTCAAAATGTCATCTCCCTCACTCTCCTCGGAATGATTAGACTCACTATCGAGGTCATCATGTTTAGTAGTTTCCTCATCAGCATGAGGTGAACTAGATGTACTAACATAACTAGACATGAACGCGGTGAAGTTACATACACACAATGATTTATCCCCAAAATCCACTGAATCTACATTGCTCTCACTAAGCTGGAATTGAAAGCTATGCCTTTGCCTTGTCTCTTTAATACCGAGCACACTCGTGAGCTTTGTGACCCTTACCCTTGCATTCATAACATTTCTCTTCACCTTTCTTAGGGTAATTTCTTTTCCAAAGTTTTTCTTGCCATATTTATATTTTTTATCTTTCTAAAAATACTTATTTTCTTTAGAAGTATTTTCTTTTCTAAGTTTGAGAATTTTTTTGCAAAAAATGGCTAAATCATCTAGATCAAAATCATACTCGGAGTTAGACGACACTTTCTCTTTCTTTTTAGACTGAAATTTTAATGCTATTACCTTTTCCTTAGGTTTAATAGTTGTGGAAAACATGTCGATCTCATATATTTGAAGGTCTCCTACGAGTTCTTCTAACCAAAGCGAATCTAATATCCCCAGCGAATTAAGCACAATAACCATATGAATAAAATGGACCGAAAGTGATCTCAAAATCTTTTTAACTGCACACGACTTGAGATTTTCTCACCTAAATTAAAACTAAAATTGACCATGTCCTATAAATGTGCACAAATCTCATCAAAGGACTCAGGCTCTAGCATGATAATAGTCTCAAACTGTATGGTGAGATTTTGAAGCTTAGAACTTTCACAGCATTGGTTCCCTTATGAGTGAGCTAGAGGGTATGCCAAGCTTCCTTAGACTTGGTACACTTCAAGATGCGACGAAACGTCATCAGGGTCATCGGCTCCATAAATGGCACTCAAGTCGTATGAGTTAAAATTACTCCTATTAAAATCATCTTCCGTCCATACAGAGACATGTTTAAGACTTTCGACATTGTCGTTGGTCATAGCGGGTGGTGTCCACCCTCTTTCACAAATAAGCCAGACTCTTTCATTAATACATTTTAAAGTAGACCTCATTTTAGCTTTCTAGTGCACATAATTTGACCCATAAAAAACAATAGGCATGTTATACAAATTGTCCATAAAATTCAAATTTTTAAAGATAACCAAATTTTAAAAAAAGTTGATATCCAATTTTTTTTTTAAAATGATCACACAATATTTTAGTGCAACACGATCTAATACCAATTTGAGCATGAGGATGAGTATTCTACGGATTGATTCGTATCTTAGGCCAAACACACACAAATTCAAATTTTAATAAATTTTATCATGAATTAATTTAGTGTGGATTCAAAGATAAATTCTAAATTAATTAAGCCAAACAAAACATGCAAAGAAGTAAGAAAAAATCCCTATCAAGGAAAACCCCTTTTTCAGTACTGTACAAGATTTGATAGACACCGGACGCCATACAGACTGCATAGCTCTCTGAGTATAATGCGCAGTTCTTCAAGTCTTTTATAGCAACAACATAGTCTGACATCTCCATAGGAAGCAGTCTTCCATCGGTATAGACCAATCAACCTTCTTGTTCACTAGCAGAGCCTATGCTCCACAAATTAGTAGTGGAGATGAAATCTATAAGAGTCTTTGAACAAGGAATATGTTCTTCTTGATTTGGTAAATTCATCTCTAAATATTCAATGGGTTTGGATAAAAATTGAAGAGTTTAATCACAAAAGGAACTCTAAAAGGGTGTGGAAAATCTTTTAAAAGAGTTCTTTTAGACTCTAATCCCACATCTCTATTTATAAGAAGTTTTTTACAAAAGGAAAAACATAAGAGATTTGGATTTGATTTAATTAAAAATAAAATTTTGCGTACTTGTTTGAACAGCCTAGTACCTCGTTCGAACGACGTATCCTATTTTGTTCGATGATGTTTCCAATGACATTTTGAACAAGATTCCAGTGTTTGATGAAAAATCATATCATTCGATTGTTGGAACCTTTATTCTAATGACATAGCCAATCTCGTTTGAGCAACTTCTAACGAGACTTTGAATGACATTCCAGAACTTACCAAAAGGTATCGTCCCAGATTTCATTCGAACATTTAAAATCTCATTTTAACGACATAGTGTAACTCATTCAAACGACAAGAAAATCTCGATCTAACGAGTTAGTTTGATTTTCAAAATTTTGTTTAAAAAAACATTTTCAAATGTAAACTCTTAAAAATGTAAACCCCTATCAAATTAAAGGCTTTACCAAACTACCATAACTCTTCTTAATGTTGCTAAGACGAATGATTCTTTAATCTTTCAAAAGTCTTAAACTTTTTATTTGAATTCATAGAAGTATTCATGGTGGTGTAGTGTATGCATAACGGGATAAGACAAATAAAAAATAAACTGAGCAATAATAAAACTTGCTTTTGCACTCCTCGTCCTTTGAATCCCTTGACCTTTCACTTGTATCGACCAATATTTCTCTACCAGTACTCGTTAAGAGGAAAATCTCCAACCTCCTAGCTCTAAATCCCCCACTCCTGTTGAAAGGAAATTTGATCATGGGGGCTCCAAACAACCCGTTGTGGTTGAAATATCTCCGGGCAAAAATCAATACCCCTAGTTCAAGAGATTGAAGCGGGGTCCATCTCCCATTTTGGAGGTAGCTGGGAAAATTCATTTTGACAAGGGCCAAGGTAGCGCTCAATTTATTAATTTGAACCCAGTACTTACTCCCGATCTGATTGGGGCAGGGATCCTTTCGACCGATGAGGTTTTTGCATATTCTCTCCCTCGAGAAAGGTTGGTCGAATGGGCCAACCATAGTTTAGCTCTGATAAGTATCACTTGATGTTTTTATGTTATCACATTTTACTTTTACCTATTGCTAATTCTTTTGAATGTTGATTTTTGCAGTTATTGGTTGACTATGACCAACTTCTAAGGAGAGATAATAAGCTGGAGGAATCCTCAACAGACATGGAAAAAGCTTTTAATGGTATGCGTGAGTCCTTAGAGGCTGTCAAACGGGCTCACGAGGATGCTACGAAGAATCTGGAAGATATTATCAAGGAGCTTGAGGATGGAAAGACCCAAGCTGTGAAAGTTGTTGATGATGCTGTGAAAAAAGTCAACCAGGATAAGAAGGTTATGAGGGAGGGTGAGAAGGTTACAAAGAAGGCTAAGGGCCAGGTGGTATAGTTAAAGGCCAAGGCCAAAAAGGTGTTCTACCTATCCTTTTTGGCCTTGGCTTTGGCATACTCCAAAAAATAATTTGTGCCGCAATTAGATATGATGAGTGTTTGGGAGGTAGCTAGTCTTCCTGAGCAGGAAAATAATCTATTGAGGGTTGAAGTAAAGGGCCTTAAGAAGGTAACTACAGTTAATCAGTGTGAAGGAGTTCTGTTCTTAGAGATGGAAAATGCTAGACTAATGGAAGAGTTGGAGAAGTTAGATACATTAAAGGGACATGGCCAGTCTTCGTGGAAGGTGGTTGTAGCTCGGTCATAAGTGGATGAGGACAGAATTAAGAAAACCCTGGGTACCATCAATAGGCTAAGTGAGAAAGTTGACCGTTTTACTTTTCATTTTTATAAAAAACCTCGTACGATAACGATGAATAGTTATGATGAGGTGTAGTCACATTTGAATGAGGAGCTTGAGAAGGCCCGCGTAGAGGGTTATAAATGGAGGTGGATAAAAGATCTTATCGTCATGAAGCAGCCGAAAGAAGACAAACTCTGGTACTGTTATGACTCTGGTTACTTGGATTAGCCTACTCCTCTTTTCAAGTTAGATACTTATTGGATTCCTATGGACGCATTCCCAATTAGTTTGATTTGGAAGTATCTTGGAGACTATGGCCTACATGGAGATGATGTTCTTCGTAAGAATTTGCATATAGTGAACATGGCTAGTACCAGCAGCCAATCTAGGCTTAGTTATCGAAGTACAACAATCACTCCTTTGACTTTGGATATTCCACATGAGGGAATGGGGAAAGTGATTGGGAATAAATTTTCCATATTTATCCCCGTAATTTGGAGGATTTTTTTACCTCGTACGATGACAATTATGTTGATTTATCTCATATATTCGCTACTGACATCTTCCATCTAGTGCATCAAGTTTCGAGTATTTTGCTTACGTTTTGCAGATATTTTATACAAATGATGAAAAGAAAACGAAACTCAAACTCAAGAAAGAAAAAATTAAAGGAAATTCAAGGGAAAAATAGTAACTTTACACCAGGAATTCAGACATGAAATGTAAGTAAAGTTGAAGACCTCGAGTCCACAAGCACGTAGGAAGAAACGACATCCAAATCCGAATCCCGGTTGAAAAGTTATGAAACTTTAAAGTTGAGAATAAATAAAGGAGAAAAAGGGAAGAAAAATATAAAGTCACCGACCCAAAACGATGGAAAAGAATCTGGAATGATCCAGCACTCAGTGGAGAACGGGACTGGTTCGTCCCAATAAAGAAGCCAAAACCGGACCGGTTCGGCTGGGCAAAATTTATATTTTTTATTCTTAAACCTAGAGTTGTGCATGGTGCAAACACTTAAAATAACATGATATATTTATTCTTTTGTCATACCAGACATTAGGAGTTTTCTTTTTATTTAGTTTTGAGAGGTTTTTGAAGCCAAGAATGTTGGGATTCATCGTGTTCAACATTTTGTTTATCTTTTGGCATTAAATTCAAGGTTCTTCATTCCAAGTCATATTTCTTTGTTTCTTTCAAGTTCTATTATCTTTTGGTTTGTGATTCATTATTTCTCAGTTAAAATTATCATTTATATGTTCGATCATACTTTTCACATAATTATGATTTCATGCCAGGTAGATAACATGTTCTTTATTAATCAAGTCATGTACGACTAGGTTTCTAAAGGCTGGGATGCATGAACCCAACCCTAAATGGTTCGCATCGTTTTAAAAATACGTTCTTGGGCTAAATAAGTGATTGATACTTGTCAGTTGATTAATACAACCGTCGTAGGACTTTTAACCTCCTTTGCCCTAGGTAACCAGGGTTTTTAAGAGTGCGATGTGCCTGTTAACCATCTTGTCACATATTTTATTTGTCTTTTGATTATGTATGATGCGCGTTTTATTCCTTCATATACATAATTCTTAAAATAAATAAAGTCTTTGTTTCAATTAAATATTTAATTCTAGACTAGTTTTGTGTCCGGTGAATTCATTAGGGGTTGGGGGACTGTATTTCGATCTTATCTTTTTCGTAGATAATGTAGATAGGCTACCATTTGTTTTTCTTATTAGAATTACATAATCTCAAATCCATCATCTTTTACATTTTTTTCTTTTCCCAAGTGTTAGACAATTTAATTCTAAATAACGTTCCCTGTGGATTCGATACCCGGACTAGTCGCTATACTTCATAAGAGTGTAGTTAAAGTTTAGGTTTTTTTGTGTCGCGGACGAAAACCGATAACAATGATTAGCATATTTACACGAACTCTTGGTTTTTTCCTCGATCAAATGTCGCCGTTCATAGGGACTAGATAGACTTTTAAGATAGGTCGATTTAACCAAAAGTTGATCTAATTCTTAAAAAGCCAAAAAAAATCATAAAATCCAAAACATTAAAAAAAATAAAAAAATAAAAAGTACAAAATTATATAGTATCTCTCCAATCCATTTATGCAAAATCCACAATCTACTCCAACCTGAATTCTTGAAAATCCAATAGTAGAGTATGATCTCGATAGCCCACACACTCCTAACGTTCCTCAAATTTGGATTCCACCTCTTACACCGCTGAATTCGATAGCAAGTCACACTTCAAGTCACACTTCTAGGACATTCAGTTAGGAATTCGAATCAATAAGTAAGGGAGACATGTCAAAACACGGTAGCGTAGGTGTGGGTGAAGGTGAAGTGCCATATCGTCCCATTAGAGACCTCTTATATCCCGAGAGAATCGTCACCCCGGGATGCATTTTACTCTTGTACAATTTGGGTCAATTTCATTTTGGGAATGGGATGATTCAAATTCTTCCCACCTTTCATGGTATGGATTCGGAGAAACCATATCTCCACATCCATGAGTTCGATGAGGCATGCGAAACCTTTAGCGATAAAACATGTAATCAAGACACCATTCGCCTCAAACTTTTTCCTTTTTTTTAAAGGATAAAGCTAAGACATGATTATGGTCTTTATCACCGAACTCAATTGGATGATGGAGGGAAATGAAATCCAAATTTATCTTAAATTTCTTTCCCCAAAATTGAATAAATTCAATCAAACCTCAAATTCAAACATTTCGACAACAAGAAAATGATCCATTTGATCGATGTTACAAATGTTTCAACGAGCTAGTTGGTACATGCACACATCATGGTTTTGAGAAGTATCATCTCATATATATCTTTTACCTAGGGCTAAGCATATCTTCTAAAAAGCTCGTTGAGACAATGTGCGTGAGACCATTTTGGGAATTAGATGAAAGTGATGCAGATGCCCACCTTAAGTTTATGGCCGAGACAACTCAAGTGTGCGACACATCCGATCCTAACACCTAAAACCGAGTTCGAAAAACTCTCACCGCTCTTTCAGCGTATGGTCTTTATCATGTGGGAGACATAGTCGGATCAAGGCTAAGAGAACCAATCGGATCCACCCGGGCAATGAAATAGAAAATGCACGCCATTTGTGAGGCGAGCCATTCAACGAAGGAATGCCCGATAATATCCGCCTATAAAGTTATACTTCATGAGAAAGTGGAAGCGATAGGAGGATTTAAGGGAAATTTTAATGCCCCTCACGATAATTCTTACAATCCTTCATGGATAAACTATCCTTGTTTTAGTTATGGGTACCAACATGCTGCGTTGAATCCTATTCACATATTTCCCCTCCTCCACCACCTCCTACACATTTTCAACAAGATCTACATATGAAAGCACCACCTCCCGCGCCGTATATCACCCCACCAAGGAGAAATTTTTAGGATACCATAAATAAATTTATTTAATCTCAAACGGCAATCAATACTCAAAATACCCAAGTGTTTGCCGACATAAATGCGAGCATTTCAAAGTTGCAATCATCCTTGAGTATCCAAGAGAAGGGTAAGTTTCCGTCCTAAGGCTAATGACCTCCCCAAGGTCAAACTAGTGTTAGCTCTACTTCCCACGCTAAAGAAGAGCAGTGTAGCACGATAACCACTCTACGTATTGGAAGAGTTGTTGACTTGTCACCTCCTCCACATGACGAGCAAAATGACAAGGAGATTTTGTCTAGCATGAAAGAGGCCAAATATGGCCCCTTGAGAAAAATGGTAATGACAACACTAGTAAGCCTGAAGTCGTAGTGAAACCACCCACGGTTGTGCCGTTCCCATAACCGTTGGTTCCACCTCAAAAAGGAGTCTCTCTAGATGATGTGTTAGACGTCTTTAAGCAAGTAAAACTGAATTTGCCTTTTCTCGATGTCATAAAGCAAATTACCACCTATGATAAACTCCTTAAGGACTTATTGACGGTGAAAAGAAGGATAAAGGTGAAAAAGAACATCTTTCTTGCACAACATGTTAGCTATGTTCTACTTAATCACCTCTCACCCAAGTTTAAAGATCCGGGTGCACCTACCATCTCGAGTATCATTAGAGAGAACCAAATAGAAAAAGACTTAATCTATTTAGGGGCAAGTGTCAACATTCTCCCTTATTTGATATATAGGCCATTAGAGTTGGGCGATCTCAAGCCTACTAAGATCACTCTCTAACTTGCAAGTCATACCATGAAGATACCTCGAGGGATCGTAAAGGACGTGATAGTCTAAGTCAACACTTTCTATTTTTTAATAGATTTTGTCATTTGGGACACAGAGCCCTCCACCACCTCGAGAAATCTTGTTCCCATCATTCTCAGTCGCCCATTCTTAGCTACGACTAACGCATTAATCAACACTCGAAATGGGCGAATGCAACTCATGTTTGGAAACACGACCCTTGAAATAAATATCTTCAACATCACCCACTACAACAAATTCTGCGAATGGATACGGTAAGATGGTCACGGCCCAAGTTCGTAACCAGCTGTTCGCGGACTTGGGTCGTGACCATCTCAATTTTTGGCTTGACCATATTCATTACCAGACTAAGTCATGAATGCTCTGAAAGTGATCATGACCCAAATCCCTGACCACCATGGGTCACGGACTTGGGTCGTGACCAAGTCGTGACCATTTTGGCACAAAATTCGAGCCAAAATTCTCTCCAAGCTTGGTTGCGGATGGGTCACGGACTTGGACCGTGAGCATAGACATGACAAAGCACGAAACATACACAAATAGGGTCACGACTGGGGTCCGTGACCATTTCTTGGTGTGGGTTACGACTATGGGCCGTGACCATCCTTCATTCCAACAGTGGTTATGATTGAGAAATGATCGCGCATGGTGGGTCCTGGCTCTAGGCCGTGACTAGGTTGAATACAACAACTCCCTTACCTACATTTATTGGTCGCGCATGGTGGGTCACGGCTTTAGACCGTGACTAGGTTCAGAACTTAAAAAAAAAAGACCAGTTGATCCTCATTTCTGTCAAACGAATTCACGGTCTAAAGGCTTGTGCGATTTCATTTCAATTTCACAGTTTACATTTTGATTTCATTTCGATTCCTCTTTTCCATCTAAATCCCTAATTTATGTGCGTGTATGTATATATTTATGTTTTTGTGTGTGTGTGTGTGCATATGTGTATGTGTGTGTATGTATGCATAGATTTATGTGTATATGTGTGTAACTATGAACCAATAAATTATTTTTTATGTCAATAAACCCTAGATTGTATGTGTGTGTATGTATAAATTTATGTCAAAAAAATATTGGGGTTTAGTAAACCCTAGGTTGTATGTGTGTGTATGTATAGATTATGTCAATAAACACTAGATTATATGTGTGTATTTTTTTGACAAATATAATTCAAAACTCTAGACATTATATTTTTTGACAAAATATAATTAAATGGATTTTTAATAAGTAAAAAAATTACATCCAACTTGTTTTGGGTTATATGCATGTCATCATATTATATTGGGGGTTATATATGTGCCGTGATTTTTTTTTTATAAAATATAATTAAATGTATTTTTTCTTACATACGAGTTGCAAACATGTGTGCACAATAATATAGTGAGATATAGTTGGTTTGGTTGTTGGATAATATGTTGGATTTATTGAATTGATAATAGGGGCACATTACTATAGTGAGATATTGCTGGACTAAATGTGTATTAAAAAATGTTTTAGGGACATTTTGGTATTTGATCCTTGATAATACACATATACTTTTAAACTCTTTAATAATAAACCCTAACAAAACGCGTTCCAGTCAGCTCTTGATGACAACTCGAATTTGAGGGATCTTTTAGTTGATTTAGAGGAAGATTGAGTATCAAAATAATATTTTATCCTTGTCAATCTTATTTGTATCCTATTATGATATTGACATTATATTAGCACTTTACTTTGATGTATGAATGTTTAGTTACTTTTACGAATGTTTATCCTTATCAATCTTATTTATATCCTACCAGATACTCTTTACTTTAACTAAAGTAGTTATATAATTATCAATCTTATTTGTAGGTGTTTATGCAGATGTTAGTAAATTTGTTACGATCGTGTCGAGAAGTGTATTATACAGGTTGATATTATATAGTTTTGTTCTCCTTTGCCTTTGTGTACTTTTCTATACATATTATAGGCAGTAAGTTGTTCATGTTTGTTCGAATTGCGGTGTTAAAATAGTGGAATAAATCTGCAACATATGTAAATCTACGACATATTATAGGCAACTAATAATTCTTCACGGGTTTTATGAGGTACTTTCTTTAATTTTACATACCAGTTCTTCATTACACATTGTTTACATATTGCAGATCTAACCAATTGCATACCATTTCTTCATTACATACCAGATACTCTTTACTTTAACTAAAGTAGTTATATAATTGATATGCATTATCTATTAAGTCTTTTAGATGATAGAAGGACTACGGGGATACTTATTGGTTTTGTTTGGTTTGGCTGTTGAATAATTATTAGTTGTTGGCTTGTTATTGGATAGTATGTTAGAAGGAGTATGTGATAATTAGAAGGACTATGGCATAATTATTGGTTTGATTGTTGGATATGTTGAAAATATTTTAGGCTCTTGGTTTGAGACTACGACGATAATTAGACAATGTCTAGACTTAGGCTTAAAAACATGGCGTTAGAGGGGAAAAACCCTAAACATCACCAAAATGGCTCCGTGAGAGGCATCCACGCCTAGCACGGGACCAATGTAACTTGTAAGAACCGACCGTGTGGTCACCGGTCTCCCGGTTTGATAATATGATGATAATTTGAAAATATCTAGACTTAGGCTTAAAAACATGGTGTTGAGGGAGAAACCCTAAAACAACCCCGAAACAGCCCCTTAAGAGGCACCGACACCTCGCACGAGGCTAATGTAACTCGTAGGACCCGATTGCATGGTCACTGGACTCCCAGTTTGAGGATACGATGATAATTTAAAAATATATTGACTTAGGCTTAAAAACAAGGCGCTAGAGGGGGAAATCGCAAAATAGCCCCCAAACGGCCCCGTGAGAGGCACCGACACCTCGCACGGGACCAATGTAACTCGTAAGAATTGACCGCATGGTCATGGGTCTCTAGGTTTGAGAATGCAACGATCATTTGAAAATATCTAGACTTAGGATTAAAAATAAGGCGTTAAAGGGCGAAACTCGGAAATAGCCCCCAAATGGCCCAGTGAGAGGCACTGACACCTCGCATGGGAATAATGTAACTCGTAGGGACCGTGCAATCATGGGACTCCCAATTTGATAATACGACTATAATTTGAAAATATCTAGACTTAGCCTTAAAACCTTGACGCTAGAGGGGGAAACCTAGAAATAACCCCCAAACGGCACCATTAAAGGCGCAAATACCTCGTACGGGACCAATGCAACTCGTAAGGACTAATCTCTCGATTACGGGACTCCCATTTTGAGAATACGATGATAATTTAAAAATATCTAGACTTAGGCTTAAAAACAGGGCATTAGAGGGTGACACCCCGAAACAACCCCCAAACGGCCCCGTGAGAAGCACCAATACCTCGCACGGGACTAATGTAACTCATAAGAACTGAACATGCGATCACTAGACTCCCGATTTGATAATAATATACTCATAATTTATATCAAATTGCAGAAATTTATATGTTTTTTGTTACTTTGAAGTCCCCTTGGATTTTGTGAAAATTCAAAAATCCACACAAAACAAAACCTATATCGGCTGCAGCAGCTATATATAGGAGAAGAAGATTTATATAACATCTGTATATAGTAGCTGCTATTAGGGGCGAAGCTACGCTAGGACCAAGGGGGGCCATGGCCTCCCCCAATATTTCTCAAATTATTTCACCACACCTGTTTGAGTTTATGCTGGTACATAAGTAAAGCAATTCATAGTCATCCCAAGTACACATTCTCAAACATAGTCTCTTATCAACTACTCACCCTACTTAGCCGACTAGAGACTAGGCACATCTACCTCCATGTCTTATCATTTCTTTATTTATAGTATATATTTACTGGACTAAAGCACACTGACATAGTAAATAACATGCTGATGTGTTGCCTTTTGTAATTTTTGGGAATGAAGAGCATTAATAACATGTTGAGTGGACAAGTGTTCCTTCAAATCTTTCACTTTTTATTGAATATAAATTTTTAACCTATTGCTTGATAGGATATTATCTTCAAGTATTCTAAAAATTTGTCTTAACAGTTTTTCTTTGAAAGATAATATTCATATGGGTAACTTAGTTATATTACCTAATTTATATACATTTTAGACAACATAAATATTAATTAGGTAAGACTGAAAAGGAAAACAAGACATTAAGTTGACACCACGAGAGGATATAAATTACTAGGAACTCTTTCTGCACCATAATTATTAAGTCTAGCCAAACAAACCATTCGAACCAAAATCGATCAGCATTATTTGGGTAGACCAACAAGATAAACCTAATCTTGACCAAGCGAAAAAATTAGTCTGGTCCCCCCAAGTTGAGATATTGGCTTCGCCCCTGGCAGCTATATATAGCAGCAGTATCTATATATATCTTCTATATATATCAAGCATCAGTTATACATAACAGTAGCTGATGCTTGCAATATATATATATATATATATATATATATATATATATATATATATATATAGTAGATTTATAGGGAAACCTTTTGGGTTATTAAATTTTAAGAGTGGATAGAGAAACCTTTTGGGTTGTTTATGTGTACTAAATAATTTGAACTGGTTCAAGAGGAACTGAGTTGTACCTTGATCAGTTTGATCATAGAATAATTTAAAAAGAAGGATGCGAGTTGTTTGAGGCTCCCAAAAGTCTTTTATTGACACTTTAAGCACCAAATCTACCATACGAATCTGCATAAACAACAAATCGGCACACTTAGAAACAAAACTATAAATCTACTTCAAGTGAAAATAACAAATCCAGGTTTTCCAGACTTAGGTTTAAAAAATGGCGTTAGAGGGTGAAAACTCGAAACAGCCCCCGATCGGCCCCGTGAGAAGCACCAACACCTCCAACATGACCAATGTAACTCGTAAGAACTGATCGCGTGATCTGGGACTCTTGGTTTGAGAATACAACGATAATTTGAAAATATAAGATCTTAGGCTTAAAAACATGACATTAAACGGTGAAAACCTGAAACAACCCCCGAACAACTCCGTAAGAGGCACCAACACCTCGTACGGGACCAATGTAACTCATGGGAACAGATTGCACGATCACGGGACTCCTGATTTGAGACTAGGAGGGTAATTTACAAATATCTAGACTTACGCTTACATAAAGAAGTTAGAGGGCGACACCTCGAAAAAACCCCCGAACGGCACCGTGAGAGGCACCAACACCTTGCACAGAACTAATGTAACTCGTAAGAAATAACTGCTTAGTCACAGGACTCCCAGTTTGAGAATATGACGATAATTTGAAAATATATGGACTTAGGTTAAAAAAATGGCATTAGAGGGCTAAACCCTGAAACAACCCCAGAACGATCCCGTGAGAGGCACCAACACATCGCACGGGCCCAGTGTAACTCATAGGGACTGACCCCGCAATCACGATACTCCTAGTTTGAGAATACGATGATAATTTTGAAAATAACTAGATTTAGGCTTAAAAATAAAGCGTTTGAGGGGGACACACCGAAATAGCCACTGAACGGCACCGTCTGAGGTACCAACACCTCGCATGGGACTAATGTAACTTGTGGGGACTGATTGCATGATCCCAGGACTCTTGGTTTGAGAATATGGAAATAATTTAAAAATATCTAGACTTAGGCTTAAAAATAAGGCGTTAGAAGGCGAAACCCCGAAACAGCCCCCGAATGTCCACCTGAGAGGCATCAACACCTCGCACGGGAACAATGTAACTCGTAGGGACTGAACACATGATCACAGAACTCCCAGTTTGAGAATATGTTGATAATTTGAAAATATGAGGACTAATGCTTAAAAATATGGCGCTAAAGTGGAAATCCCAAAACAACCCCCAAACCGCCCCGTGAGAGGCACCGACACCTCGTATGGGACCAATGTAACTCCTAGGAACTGGTCGCATGGTCATGGGGCTTCTGGTTTGAGAATATGGTGATAGTTTAAAAATATTAATACCTAGGATTAAAAACATGGCGCTAGAGGGGGAACCCTGAAACATCCCTCAAATAACCCCACGAGAGGCGCCGACAGCTTGCACGGGACCAATGTAACTCGTCAGAATTGATCGCGTGGTCGCCTAAATGGATCTGGTCATTTTGACCGAGTGATAGAGTTAGTTATCATTAGTGACCAAATATTTTGGATTGTTCCCTAATTTGGTCTCATAAAACTTCTCGTTCTTGAGCTTTTGGAGTTATACATGAAGTTTTATATTTAGAACTTCTTGTTCTTGACCTGGAACTTCTCCTTCTATCTTTGGAACTTCTTGTTCAGGGCTTATTCGAAGATGAAGTCATACATGAAGTTTTGAATTTTTTGAATTTTGGTTTTGCATTGTTATTTGAGATTGCTTTAAATTTTAGCATATCTCCCACTTTAAAAAAAAACATAATAATGGCAATAATCCTTGGTAAAATTTGATGATTTTTATTCTGAATTGAAGACGAGTTACAGGAGATAAAAAGAGATTTTATCGTATTATTGATCATATTTCCTCAGATGTTCGACATTCCAAGGACTCTTGAACTGCTCTTCTTCTGGGGTTTCAATCCCTTAAGTGCTTGATGGAATAACTAATGAAATGCGATAAGGACCGTGCCAATTTGGATCAAGTTTGTTCCCTTTTTGGAGTACCTTTTTAGTACGTAGTCTCCTTCCTTGAGGTTGCTTGGTTTAACCATCTCGTTATAAAATCGACCAGCTCGTTGTTGATATGCTGCCACATGCATTGCAGCGTGTTCTCTAACTTCCTCAACTAAGTCTAAATCTAACCTTCTCACTAGATAAGTCTTTTAGGAATTGAAATTGAGCACTCTGTGACTGGGAAGACCAATTTCAGTGGGGACTACTACTTCAGTCCCAAACGCTAACATGTAGAGTGTTTCATTGGTGGCTATTCTCGACATTGTCCTATAATCCCATAGCGCACTTTAAAGTTCATTGATCTAGTTTTCTTTGTCATCATCCAGCCTTTTCTTTATTCCAATGAGCAGGGCTTTATTCGTTACTTATCTCTTCCTATTGCATTGCAGATGTCCGAAAGCGACATGAAGTTTTTGGATTTTGGATTAAACGTAATAATCTTTAAACTCTTGGTTATTAAATTGAATTCCATGATCTATGATGAAGGAATATGGCATCCCATAGTGGGAAATTATGTTCTTCCATATAAACTAGAAGAACTTCTCATAAATCATATCTACCAGAAGTTCTGCTTCCACTATCGCGATGACCAAATATTTGAGCCTTTATCTCGCCTTCGGTAGAGGGCCAACCAGGTTAATTCCCCACATGTCAAAGGGCCAAGGGCATGTGATCGACGTGAGCATATCTCTAGGTGTCCTGTGAATTATAGATTATCTTTGGAATTTATCCAACATCTTGCACAGTTGGCACAATCTACTTTCATGGTGGGCCAATAATAACCATATGTGGCCACTCGCTTAACCAACGATCTTTCTGTTGAATGAGCTCCGCATTAACCTTCGTGTATTTCCTTTATCAGATTTTCTACCTCAGTCGGATGGACACATATAAGTAAAAAAAAATTGAGTCCTCTCTTGTATAGTATCCCTCCTTCCATAGTGTAGCTACTTCCTTTGTACCTTACTCTTTTAGCATCCTTTGGATCTATTGGTAAGATTATCTTCTCAATGTACTCCTTTAACTCTGTAGACACCCGTAACTTGGTTTGCAATTAGCTAGGTGTCATTGTGTGCCTGTATCAGCTTGGCACCCAAAGAGAGTGCGAACTCAAACCCCACTATTAAAGCTTCATACTCTGCTTCATTGTTGGAGGCTTCAAATTGGAACCTGAGGGCATATTCAATATCTATATTATTTGGGGTGTTGATTATCATTCCAGTCTTACTACCAGAGACACATGGCGATCCATCTATATATATTTTCCAAACAGGAGGTTGTTTCTTGGAATCTCTTTCAGTGAGAATCCCGTAACTGAATAAATTTTAACTTCGTTATAGGTAGTGGGCAGCTACTCTTTGCTTAGCTAATGTCTCTTACGTATATTCCACATAGTCAGTTGTACCTGTTATTGAGCTATCTTTCGGAAAATTCTAATCGGTAAGTTGACATTTTTAGCTCTCTTCTAAAGAATTCTACTCGGTTGGTTTTACTACTAAAATCTCTTTTATGGAAGTCTGCTCGGTAGATTTCTCTTCATAAGTAAATTCTGCTATGAAATCAACTACTACCAGAGCCTTCACTGCCATTTTGGGTTTATACTGTATATCATATTCTCCTATCTCCACAGCCCAAGCCATTAACTTCCCGACTTTTTAGGTTTAAGAATGGCTTGACATGGGGGCATATCCGCATAGACTAGGATAGTGTGTGCTTAGAAGTATGGATTCATTCTTCGACAAGCTTCAATAAGTGATAGAGCTAATTTCTTTAGTCGTGGGTGGCTAATTTTAGCACCTAAGTAAGCTTTGCTAGTGTAGTAATTTAGTTTCTGCACGCCATTTTATAGTCGGATTAATGCCGAGCTAACTGCTGACTCGAATATGACCCCGTACAAGTAGAACTTTTCCCCTAAGACTGGTCTTAAGAGTAAGGATGATATCCAAGGTATTTCATTAGCTCTAAGAAGGTATTTTCGTATTCTTCGTTCCATTCAAATGTTTTCCTTCACACTTTGAAGAAAGGCAGGCACATGCCAGTGGCTCATGAAATAAATCTATTAAGAATAACAATGCTACGAGTCAGCTTTGTACCTCCTTATTTTTCGTGGGAGACTACATGTTGAGCAATGCTTGAATTTTGTCCGGGTTAGCTTCAATGCCTCTCTGATACACTATGAATTCGAGGAACATTACTTCTTGTACGCTGAACATGCAGTTGGTGGGATTGAACTTCATGTGGTGTTTTTTCAGCTAGCCGAACGTCTGTTATAGATATTTAATGTTGTTGGTGGATCTTTTACTCTTCATGAGCATGTCATCCACATATACCACCATGTTTGTGTCGATCTTCTTTTCGAAAACCTTGTTCACCAACCTTTAGTATATTGTTCCAGCATTTTTTAGCCCAAAAGACATAACATTATAGCAGTATGTACCTTGGTTAGTGATGAATGAGGTTTTCTCCTAGTCTTCTAGCTTCATCTTAATTTAGTTATAACCAGAATATGCATCCACTAAGCTGAATAGTTCATGCCCGATAGTTATATCAACTAATTAATCAATCCTTAGTAATGGATAATGGTCTTTCGGTCAACCTTTGTCCAAGTTAGTGAAATCGACACACAATCGCCATTTATTATTATTCTTTCTGACCATAACTACATGGGCCAACCACTCGAGGTATCTGGCGCCTTTAATAAACTTTGCCTTCTGTAGTTTTTCCACTTCATCCTAGATAACCATGTCCTTCTCGTGACTAAATACACGTTGATCTGTTTGATCGGATTTACGTCCTTGGCAATGTTAAGTTCTTGACACATAAACTCTGGATCGATCCCTGGTATGTCCTCGTGACTCCAAGTGAATATGTTCTTCCGCTATTTGAGGAAATCTACTAATTCCTTTTTTATGGTTGGGTCTAGGGATGAGCGGATATGCGTTATCTTTTTTAGGTGTTCTTCATCTAGGACTATAGTCTCCACTACTTACATAACTTTCCCCTTGAACAATTCGTCTTTATCATGAGGTTTTATGGTCTCTATCTGATAGGTGGTGATGAGTTTCTTCAGTTCCTCTTGGTTGGATAACATGTAATAGCATTCTCGGGCTTTAACTTAATTTCCTTCAACGATGTCGACCCCATAGTGTGTAGCGAACTTATGGCACTAGTGTATGATGTGAGGCACAACTTCAAACATCTTTAAACCAACCCTACTGAGAATAATGTTATATTATAACCTCGTGTTCTTATCAATAATTGAGAAACGAATCTTCTCAATTCAGTAGGGCCAATAACTAATTATGACTTCCAGGCTGACGCTCCCAAGGGGATACACTTTCTTTCCTTAGAAAATAATAAGAGTCTCATAATAGGGCTCCAGTTTGCTATCTCTCAGTCTTAATCCTTTGAAACGTCATAAACTAGTACGTCGGTTGAACTACCATTGTTTACTAACACTCTACCTACAGTTCCTTCGTGTACCAAAATTATGACGACCAAAGGATCATCATGGGGGTAGAGTACTGCTGATTGGTCGTCTTTGGAGAACTCTATCACTAATTTGTCATTGTTCACTTTCCTTGGATGGTTATCAATGTTGCTCGGCAAATCGATCTGCCAAGTGTAGGAGCATGCTTTATCTTCGTTGAGATGGGCTTTCCTCTCTGCTATTTCATCATCGCTGCCAGCGTCACCACATGTAATAAAATGACAACCAAAATAGATCATTATCACCTCACGTATGCTCTCTTTGGGTCTTCTCAACAGATCTAGGTCCTCTTCGCTATAGTCATTTCTCTCTTTTCTTATTATCTCCTCTTCTGCATGGGGATTTCCATCACCTTCGACCATCTCGTTCTTCTAAAGGATCTTCTTTTCCCTCTTTATTAATGAACTTTCATAGTTTTCCTCTCTATATTGGTCTTTCTATCTCATTCTTCAAGGTTATGAAATTATTTGTATTATGCCCGTGGTCTTTGTGGATTTCGCAATACTTGGATTTATCCCTCTAGTACTGTGATGACTTCAGTTTCCCAAGCCATTTCAGTTCCTTATTTCCCTAAATTTCTTCCAGGGTGTGATATATGCTAATAGTAAGAGGGGTGTATGCACTATGCCTCTTTGGTTTCTCCACATTCTTATCCTTATGCTCTTTTTTCTCAGAGCCCTTACTGTTGTGGGCCTTGGGATTGTGAGATTATTTAGCGGCCATGTCCTCCTTGGCATTTATAATCTTCCTTTATTTAGCCAGTAATTCGGTCATGGTCTTTAGAGTATTTTTAGCTAGAGCATAGTATAATTTCTCGAGAAGAAATCCACTCATTAGCGCAATAATCACCATTTTCTCTTCATAATCAACGATCTCTAGATTTTCTCTATTAAACCAAGTTGTATACTCGCCCGTGTTTCTCCAACTCTCTGAAGAAAACTTAGAAGATAAGCTACCCTCTTAATTGGTTTAACTACAAAGTAGAAGTTACTATTGAAGAAATCAGACAACTATTAAAAGCTAGAGATTTTCCCTCACGATAAATTATTTGACCAGATCTAGGCTTATTAGATAATAGTGCTATAAAATTCCTGACAACGCATCTCGTCAGCTACTGAATAAATGTTGCTGACAGATTAATACTATTCCATATGAGGTATAGGACTTATCTTGCCATCGTACTTTGGGGTTTCCACAGGTGGTTTGAATTTGGCAGGTGTAGGGTAGTCCACAATTACATGGATAAAAGGTAATCCTTTCACGAAACTCTTGTGCAAGGGATTCTTTGATTTAGTTGTTTCCTCCAAGCGGTCCTCCAACTGTTGAATTGATCCTTTCCAAGGATGCTTGTTTGGATTGGCTTTAATTGAGATGGTTTTAATCACCCGTCTATAACTTTGTGTTGAGCTCTCTTCTTGACAAATTTGCTCGGCATGCACCGATCCTCGTATGCTGGTTCTTAACCCGATAAATCATTCTCGATGATCTTTAGATCTTAAAGTCTCCATATGATTACGGCCCCTTGATGCTCGAGGAACCACACAACCAAATATTGAGCCCCAACTTAACCTATCTAATGCGCTCGACCTTTCATGAGAGAGTGAATGCCCATCGTAGTAGTCCATAGATGAAGTAGCATCGAGGTTATTAGTTGATCTAGAGTGTCTAGATATGTTATTTTTATGTCTCCCTGCTAGGGTTACGTGTTGATTGTCCCCATGAAGGGCAGGGGTAACATTTCCCCTCTTACGATGGGGCCAGTTATCAACCTATTTTGGAGTGTCTGAGTTAACTGTTTAGAGTCTCATGTATATCCTCTTTACCTTTAACTATGATTATCAAGATTCTTTGGTGATCCCCTATACCATGAGGGGCAGAAGGAATGAAGGTGTCAATTGCATGGCTACCTTCTAGATTGTCCACCATTTTTTGGTACTCACATGTAAGTGATAGGAAAATTACTTCTGGATTACAAATAGGTTGGAAACAATGATGACTCGTCGATTCCCATAGACGGTTCTAATCTGTTAGTGTCTAAAATTAATATATTTTTCACAATTAATCTTAGCCTGATTATACCAATTATTATACACCATAAATAAAAAGTATGAGATGTTATGAACTAGAGAGAGATGAGAGATAGGGAGAGAGACAAAGGTTTTTATGTAGTTTAACCCAATATGATTCCTACATCCATGGATGTAATGCCACTATGTATTAGGATTTAAGTATAAACTCTCATGAACTCTCTAAGGTTAGGTGCAAAACATTTTTCAGTGGTCCTTCACCTGAGTGGTGTAGTGGCCTATTTATAATAGTGACAAGGAGAAGAGGTGAAATACCTTTGTACATTAGGTATTTATACCTTTACACTATAGATAACAATTGTGTATTTCTTCACGTGCATGTGCATGGGAAGCTCTATAAATTCCCACGTGTGTCTATTCACCTTACTGATGGTTCGCATTCCTGAAGGTGGTCGTCCAGTCTTTCGACCTAAGGGGATAAGAAAGCCGACCATTTCAAACTATTGGATAGGACCCACTGGGCCCTATGACAGGTGTCATTTAGTTATTGACCCACGTAGTACTGCTATTTTAGTTTATAATAGTAGGTATGTCAACTAGTGAAGCTTATTCGAGTATTAGTGTGGTCGGGCATGCTTCTTTGGATGTTAAAAATAAGGCTCAAGCTTTTTTACTTTTAAACATTGTTATCACATTCAACGGGTGCAGCTTATCATATAAACATGCCACTTGGCTTGGTTCATTTGTATACATAAGTTCCTGGAAATCTTTGAATGCCGAAAATTTCTGGCCCTATTATACTCCGATATAACAAAGTATATGATTAATAAGAGTCTTGCTTCTCACATACCAACGACATTACTAAGAATATTTATGACTTTCAATCACATACAAACTATATATTTGTAAACTTTGGTGAAGAAATTAAACATGTCCAATATAGGTCACAAGGAATGTAAGTGACGACTTATAAATTTACTTTAACAACAATAACATAAACTTCATAAGCCTTTCAAACTGGCATATCCCAAGTTGATAGCTTCTGAAACATGACTTATTTAAATGATGACCCCAAATTTTAACTCATGTCTGACTTCATTAAATTAATGAATGGGATTAAGCAAAAAATAAATATAATAACTATATGTTTGTTTCTTTTCAACGTTGTAATGAAATGCATCCCCACAAAATTAATTTTCTTTTTAACATGTAGCGATGTAGCTTGTCCCAGCGTGCAATACATAACACACCCAACAATATAAAAAATAATGTAATTCTTACGCATTAAATTAGTTACTTCGGTGCCTTATACCCCACAATCCCTTTTTATAACTTTTTATTTTCATGGATATGGTTATGTTGAGTCTGGAGGTATGTAACACACTTAAACAAGGAGAGCTTATGTCGATGATGGTTATGAGCAAAGGTTCGAAGGCCTCCTCAAATTTATAATGAAGGATGATCATGTGACTAATTCACCGTCAGAATTCACATACGTTGAACTGGTTGATTAATAACCTTACTTGCTAAAGTGTATATTATGGAATCTATTGTAGGCCAATGTTTAATGTGTTGCTTGCTTACGATTAAAATATAATCCAAAGTTCTGAAGATTGCCTATAATACATCAAATAGTCCAGATAATTCTTAACTAGTTGATTTTGCACAATGACATACATGTTCTTCTGTTCGGCCATGAATTTTTATTCAGGTTTCACAAAGTAATTTAAGGGACCTACTCATGTAATGTTTCATGGATAATTCTCATGAAGTTAGTCAAAGTGCCTTTGTATTGCTTAGTCACTTTGCAAGAGAAAATTGAAAAGAAACACCTAATAAATCTATCTTAATCCTAGAAATGAGGTCAGGGGGTGTAAGTTACCAAGTATTGAGTAAGTCAAGATCCTCTAAAGATCTCCAAATGAAGCTCGAGTTTGACACATGTATATATCTTTTCTTTCTTGAGCGAGCCCGCCGATTATCTCATGGATGATCAGGAGTTGTTTATTTTTTTCTTTCTAGCCTTAGGTTTCTTGATGTCTCTACTAGTTAGGACCATCTAAGTTTAGATTAGTGTAAAGATATATCGATGATTTTGAATATGTTTGTCCCATTCATTTGCGCCTTCATTTGGCCGAATTTCTTGATGTTGCTACTAAACAAATGGTAAGTAGCTCTCTAAGATTAGTGTAAAGATATATCGATGATTTTGAATATGTTTGTCCCATTCATTTGCGCCTTCATTTGGCCGAATTTCTTGATGTTTCTGCTAAACAAATGGTAAGTAGCTCTCTACAATTGTAAGTTTTTTTTTGTACCTTAGCAACTCCATCTTCCTCAATCTGAATTTTTAACTCTAGTATAAACATTACAGCCTATAGCATTCAAACAAGTATTGGTAATGGAAGTTGACCTTGAATAAAATAGTAAGATTAAGAACAAGTATTGGCACTAGAAGATGGCCATTTTAAAGGCAAATCTCAGTTCACTTGCAGTAGTCCAATGAACTGTTATGTATGAAGGGATGATAATGAATGCACGTTATGGCTAGAACATTTATAGAGGAATTTGCCAAAAAAATTACTTGAGTTTGTGAATTTCTATCCTAATTTGTTATGGTCCCATGGTCCCTAATTTTTTTTTATTAGACTAGTTTGGTGGACCAAATTATTTATGAGAAAATGTGTTTTGTGATAGTTCAACGACAATTCCTCCGCTGGAAATAGAAGGTTGGTAACTAGAAGGAAAAAACAAAAAAACATAACTAGATCGAGATGTTAATCTACTAAGATATTTTATTCTATAGATGAGTTTAACTTTACACTAGTGAACTTCAACCACTGAAGAATAATTAAAAATCCCTCAAGTCGAACCATTTAGCATGTAAGAGTTGGCAATTTTTTGGCTCTAGATATTTAACTAGTTTTTTGTGGGGATGTATATTGTTCTTCATTAATATATGTATTAGATCCTTTTATATTTTAATATTGTTAATCTTAGCATTTTCCATAATATTATGAAAATATTCATACTTCTTCCTTTTATATTTTATCAAGATTTATGTCGCTTTTAGCACTTATTTATTTGTAACATATCCATTATGAGTACCTTAGGGAGGACGGGAACAATAGTATGAAGCACAATCTTGAGAGATTGTACAACTAGGGATCAAGAACAGAGCATGGTTCCACCTCTAGCATTGGAGTTTCATTAACATGAAGACCAAGCTGTACAAATGTGGAGAAACATGAATCATGTCGAATCTCGCATGAAGGTAAATATATATGTTAATTGTGGATTCAAGATTGCAATAGAAATCTAAGAACCATAGTTTAATGTTTAGAATTAATGATATTGTTAAGATAATTTCTAATCATGTGTAGAATTAAGTAAATGGGCTCACTGATAGAACCAATACATATTGATAGATAGGTAAAAACATACACATAAGGGACCATAGTTTAATATTTACAGCTTGATATTTGATATTTAAGATATCATGGTAAAAAACATATATACGTATAGAATAACACAGTACTCTAGTGGGATCGGCTACCCTAATCAAATAGAAACTTTCCCTCTAATCGGAAGCTTTCCTCATTTGAGTCCCTTCCTTTTTTATTGGTAAAAAATAAACAGAGTTAAAGGCATGGCTCGTTCAGAGGAACTCCAGCCAATAGTTATATTTGATCTAATATTTTCATTTATTTGTAGCTTTCACTCAAAGTTCTATTTGTTATAATGCAACATCTTTTCAATGTATAAGTTTAATTTAGTTTCATTCTCTTACAGCAAGTGGTAGATCAGAATTCTCAAAAACCGAACAAACTTTTGTTTTCATCCTAAGACATGAAAAAACCCATTACCATGAGTAATACAAAAGGTTATCCATGCCATTTGAATTTTTGTTGCTTTTTTATATCTTTAGTTTGAATCGAAATAGTTCTTAATGTACTTAATTTTACCAATACAATAGACGAAGACAAAAGGTTTTCACATCAATAAACTTGGGGTTTAGAGATTTACATGAAAGAGAAATGAGTCTTGTAGTGATACTGATGGATCGGCCAACAATGAGATATATACATTCCAATTATTTTTCTCACAATCTAACATGGAGTAGATTGTCAATCGGCACCTAAAAGGTCAAGCACAATGTCATCATATCAACATTACGAGCAAGAGATAGTCAAATTACGCAAAGAGGCTGGGGAACATGAAATTCTCCATTAAGAAGAGCTTGATCATGTCCAGGATGAGGTTCGTGCCGAGATAGATGACAAAATCAAGAAGACTAAACATTTTTTCTTAATTTGATAAATCAAGTTGATTTTCCTGTACCAAATGATGCACTTGCTTAGGTATTTTCTTAATAATTAAAATTATTTTACTAATAATTTGATATTAAGATAGGTCGTGCGGGCTGGTGAATATTTATGTTAATGAAATTAATTTATGTTCTCATTTGGGACTTTTGTTATTTTTGTTGTTGAGTTGAGTTTTAATGTTAAAATAATTTGGTTTTCATGTATAAACAAATGAAACTCTGCCGATTTTTTTTAATAATAACAAGTGACTTTAAAATAGTTTACACGGTGATATACGAATTATCATAATTAAACATTGTACTAAATTATGCTTATTTTATCTTTCATGGCTCTAGAAATCATTTGGTTCAATATGGATATCATTTTGAATAGGTCTTGGCCAATTATATGACTATATTGACAAATGCCACCACTTGTATTTTGCACATTTACAAGTTAGATATTTTGGGGGGTTTATTATGTTTTTGAAATGGTTATTTGATAGTTTTGGGAATGATTATAGTCTGAATTGTATAGCTTATGCTTTATATTAGTTGTTTTACATTTTTTAGATGTAATGTTGAGAACCTTGAATACGAATGAATGAATTTTTGGAGCTTCGTTGATATTTTGTTCTCGATATTTATTGTCATAACTTGTATATTTATTGATATTATGGATGATATTGAATGAACTTTGAACATTCATTTTTAAACATGGAATCTACATAAGGAGAAAGCTTTAAAATATGGATATGTAATAATGGAAATATTTTTATCACTACCCATGTCTTTCGGGACGTCTACAACCATCCTTAAAATGCAGTGACACAATAAAAAATTTGGCGGCAATTTTGGCGCCAACATTTAAGGGACAGTTAATATCATCCGAAATAATATTATTTGGGATGGCCAAACTATCGTCCTTAAAACTTGAACCTTTGATAGTTCTTAAATGACGATCACATAATCATTCCATAAGATTATTAGGGACTGTTAACCACGTCCCTAATACATTGGGACCCCTAGCTGACGTGACTATACCTTTTCATCCCTAAAAATCGTCCCTTAAGACCTTTAAGGACGAATATATAGTCTTTAGGAACGGTTTTTGCCCATCCATAAAAGTGAGTTTTTTTGTAGCGGAAATACCTCGGTAACTACGGCCTTGATGGAGATTATGAACTCTACCGGCCTAAACACTTGGTCGACAAGGTGAGTCATGGGGGGACATCAAGGATCGAAGATATGTTCATGACTGTTACTCTTTATGCATTGGATTTTCCACCAACTGGAATAGGGAGTTCAATGAATGAGCCATCTTGGTCGCGCAATTGAGCTAGCAATATTTACCGCTTTGTTGTAAATTGTTTTAATAACTTCAAGTGTTGAATTTTTTTCCATTTTTCTTCCCTATAAAAATGTGTGGTCATCTGGGCTTACTTTTTAGGTGATGCCATCACCTTAAACCTTAGGCCGAGAACCAGAATAGCAAAAATACACTTGTTTGTTGGGTTTTCCAGCAAGATTTTTTATGACCGAGTTAGTCATAGGTGCCTAGGGTTTCCCGGTAGGCCTTTTATCGGTTGTAAGCCATTATTCTCATTTTTTTATTTTCCAAAATTCTTCATGTTGACCGACCAACCATTTAGTTTTAACACCCCTCCTATTAAAATATAGGGTGGCCATCCCGTGATCAAAATAACATGTTGGTCTCATATGGTTCATTCTTAGCATCACTGTCGAAAACTTTTTAAAGTTACTAACCACCTAGTAATTTAATTAGACCGGTGCCAAATTTTATTTTGATCACGGGATGGACACCTGGTATTTTAATAGGCGAGGTGTCATATTAGTCGCATAAGCAGACCTTTATTCAGAGTTGGTTTATGGTCGATTAATTAGTCAGTCTTAAAAGAAGACATCTAAGAGAAGATAATTATTAAAGTGAGAAATAATATGTTAAAGAGAACTCATTCAACTAATTGATCTTGTATATTAAATTCTCATCCTCCTACCATTTGGAACAATGCATAGAGATAAGTGAGAGAAGTCTAAAAATAACTTCTTAAAAATATTTCCAAATTAAGATAAACGAAATAATCTAGTCATAAATTTAAAATTTAAAGTAAAACTTCTTTAAATTGGTTGCATTCGATGCTCGGAAAACCTCTATACCATTCATTATTTCAAGTGGTAGGCTCCAATTAAGTTGTCTCGAATGACTTTGAATGGTACTTCCTAGCTGGACCTTCTTAACTGGGCCCAAGTTTCTTGTCTGGGGGTTATTTGGCCCTACCCATGATATTTAGAAGTACCTAGTCCCCGACCTTTAAGCTTCTCGTTTTGACCCCCCCCCCCTCCCCCCCCCCCCCCCCGTTTTATTATTTTATCCAACTGCTTCTAGTAAGAGGAAAGTTCTATAGAGTTAATTCTCTTTTTTATCAGCTAAGTCAACTCTAATCTGATTTCTTATTTGTTGAGATCTCGATCGACTAAGGTGGAATTTATGGTTAGAAGACCTGCATCAAGTGGAATGACCGCCTTCATCCCATAAGTCAAGGCAAAAGGTGTTTCCCCCATTGATTACCTAGGCATTTTTCAGAATGCCCAGAGAATGTAGGGGTGTTGGTTGACCCATGGGATCTTTTCTTTCTCCAATCTCTTTTTGTTTCTGTCAAGAAATGTCTTGTTAGAGGCTTTTGCATGCCCATTGCTTTTAGGGTTGGCTATCGAACTGTAGTGGTGCTTCATATTGTGCTCATCGTAGAAGCTTTAAAATAGGATGCCCTCGAACTGTGTTCTATTATCTGTGAAGATAATCTGAGGGAAATCAAAACATGTTATGATGTTCTTCTATAAAACTTATCATATTGACATGTAGGATGTTTGTCGAAGGTTCACCTTAAACCCATTTAGAGATGTTGTATGTGCTGACCAACAGATACTTCATACTGCCAGATGCAAGGGGTAAGGGGCTGACGATGTCAAGTACCTACTAGGGAAAAGTCTAAGGACTTGTGAGATACTTGAGGTCACTGGTCAGTTGATGTAGCAACGATGAGAAAATCTTACAGTTCTTGCATATTCAAATATGGGCAACTAAAACATTTTGCATATATGGCCACTAGCATCCTTATTTCATTGCCCTAAACGCTAGCGAACTACCCCTGCGTAGATCCCACATGTACCCTCATGGAGCTCATAGAATGTCTGCTCGGTGTCATTTGGGTGCACTCATTGGAGGTAAGGTTTTAAAAAAGATCCCCAATAAAGATTTTAATCTTTCTCTATGTGGAAGCGAATAGATTTCACAAGTATGTTATTTGATTCCTTCTTATTAACTAGTAGGTCATCCTCCTTTAGGTAGTGTATGATTGAATCCATCCAACTCGGGGTCCTATTGATAACCATAACCTTCTTGGTAAATTTTCCTTCATTGATATTGCACTTGTTGAGGTATTGTACTTTAATTGTTCATTTCATATTCCTCACAACAACTGGAGCGAATATGGATAGCATGCCAGCATGATTATTCTTCCCTCTTGGGAATTGTTACATTTGTATATGCTTCAATTGGGCATCCAAGTGATGGGTTTCGTCAACGTATGTGGCTATGCACTCATCCCTATCAATATAGTATCTTTATATTTGATTTGATACCAGCCTTAAGTCACAGAAAACATCAAGGTAACGGGATCCCAGGGAGAGTTATTTTCATAATTTTCCAAACAAGGCTTCATACTCAGCTTCATTGTTGGAGGCTTTAGGTCCTAAGCGAATTGCCTACTCGATAATTGTTTTCTTTAGGGATTCTAGTATTATCTTAATTCCTGTCCCATTGGAATTTGAGGCTCCACTAACATATATTACCCATACTTCAACTTTTTCGATCGGCTGTGGGAAAGATTCATTACTTATGTTGCCAGTCTCTACTGGTTCTTAATCACTGGAGAATTCGACGATGAAGTTTGCTATGAATTGTCGTTTGCCCGAGGTTCTAGGCTGAAACTGGATATAAACACCCAATTTCTACCGACCACTTGGATATCCGTCATGATAGGTCAGTGTTGATGTAAAAAATTAGATTGCTTCTAATTATTTAATCACAGATAAATATAAATGAGACAAAGAATTTTAAAGTGGTTCAGCCTTATAAGAATGGCCTACATCCACTGTTTCTGTTATTGCCCAGTGTTTTGGAGTTCTCGATATGTAATTATATCAAGAAAATCCGGTCCCCCTAAATGAGGGTGATACAATGTATTTATAGCCCTTGGGCTGTACATGTGAAAGGGTAAACAATTAATGCCCTTTAAGAGTATACGTCTGTATGATAAGCATTCAATGAATAGTTGAACTGTTGATTATTTGGCAATCAATGTTGTGGCCGAGATGCAGCTCGGACCGCCTTAGTTGCTCGTCGTTCAGGAGTTCCTCGGAGCGCTGGAGTTCCTTGGAGCGTTGGAGTTCCTCGGAGTACACTTGTTGCTCGGAGTGTGTATGACTTGGTCGGGGAAATAAAATTCCTCGTTGCTATTGTGCCACGTAGATTGACACGTGTCTTCTTATGATTCGACTATATCAGCATATTAATTTTGGTATCAACAGAAGCCCCCAATGTTTCATATTTTGAAATTTGAGGAGTATGGAACATTCTTTCTCGGTATATGGCAATATTAAATGACCAACCTGGTTTTTAGGAGCATTTTCTCCATATTCGAATTTCCTTCCAAATTCGCAGAATCCGCCTTTTTGAATTTTTATAAATGCTTCGATCTTCGCGCACTTTTTGCCCTTTTAGCCGTCGGTAGCGTAATAGTTTCTTTTTTGTAATCATTTCTTTCGTCGTTTCCCAAGGCAAAGTATTTAAGCTTCATAGGCAATCCCACCGTCTTCTACCTTTTCCAATTTCTGCTTTCGAGTTTTCCATAGTCTTTCTCTCTCTTGTGCGTTCATCCTTTTCTTCGTTCGTTGTCAACAGATCTCCCTTTTTTCTGTAAGATCTTCTTCCTTCTTCTTCATTTCTTTTATTCACCATGGTTTATGTTATTGAATCTCTTAAGAAATTCCGTTCTGATTTTTCTATTCCATCTTGGGTAACTCTGGAGGATCTTTCTGAGCCTTCAGATTATTTTCGTTTGGCTGAGGGACATTGGTTCCCCAGCCTCTTTATTGCTGAATGTGGATTTTCTTTTCCACCAAACCCTTTGTGCTTAGAGTTCTGTCATTATTTCGATGTTGTTCCTGCAAAAATAGCCCCCAACACATGGAGAATAGTTAATGGGTGTATAGGTTAAATCAAACTCACGGAACCCGTATAGGAATTCCTGAGATTATGTATTGTTATAGATGGGTTGTTCTAGATAATGTTTTTTATTTAAAAACTAGATTTTTGAATAGGGCTTTAGTAGTCAACCTCCCTGATGCCAATAGGGATTATTTTGAGTACGGGGTAGTTATCAAAAACTGGCAACATGCCCCCTTGATTGGAGATCAAGTATATCAAGGTCCCAAATGCCCTCCATATGGCAATGGGATAGGTTATTTTCATTTTATTTTATTTCTGAAATTACGATTTCATTATGTTTGAATAAATGTGTGATTGACATTTCAATATGTATTTGTTTGCAGTTGACAGCAAAAGAAAGACTCCAAAAGAATCAGAAGTTAATATTAAGCATTTGAAACTTATCTGGAGTTTGCATCAGAAAGTTACAGACGAACATATTGGGTCTGCTTCATACTTGTTGCAGTACAGGAGCTATACATCTTCCTTCACTGCTCGTCATGTGGTCAGCACTAGTGATCCAGTGTCAGTTCCTGAGGACTCTTCTCCAGAATCTCATATTCCTCTGAGTCAAAAAATGGGCAAAAGAAGAGTTCCTTCTATTTTTGAAGAGGCTGCCTCTGCGGGAGAAGGTAAAAGAAGCAAGACTGACGCCCCAAAGCAGACAAAGAAAGTAGATGCTGCCCTTTCTGTTGCTCCTCAGAAGGCTGTCGAGAAGCCCCTAGTTCCTTCGAGCAAGAAAGATTTTCCTGAGGAAGTGATCACAATCTCCCCAACCAAGAGTTCTTCCTTGGTTGAATCTGCTGCAGTACCACCGAGGAGACTGAAGAAATCCTCCTCGGTCAATTTGGATGAAACCATCCCCCAGCTCCAAGTTAGTGGATCTGGTGTTCCAACTATTATTCCTCCGAGCTCTGCTATGAGCTCGGTGAAGACTTGGACCATTCCTGAAGTCCAAGGAATTGAGGCAAATATGTCTAGGGATATGCTTACATCCCTGGCTACTCGTCACATTGCTTCAGTAAGTTTCTCTCATTCTGAATTTTTTTTCTTTCCATCAATACATGTATCTCTGTGCTGACTTGTCATTATCTACTTTTTTCAGCTGGTGAGTTGCTTTAACACCATTGTGAAGAAGGATGAAGCGATCAAGGCTTCTAGCTCCTCGTCCGGAGTGGAGGATGCTTTATTGGGGTTGACCAAATCTTTGAAGGATTCTCGTAAAAAGTATGACGAGGATAGGGATGATTGGGAGAAGAAGTTGGCTGCAGTTGAGGCAGAGAAGGTGAAGCTCGTTGAAGTTTCCAAGGGTTTGGAAAATAAAGTGAAAGATTTGGAGAGAGAGAACAAGAAGTATGCCGAGAAGCTCATGAACTTTGGAGATCTTGAAAATAAGTTTAAATTGGCTGAGGAAGAGCTAACCCTTCTGCGAGAAGTAAATCGCCAGAAGGAGGAGGTGGAGGTTAAATTGAAAGCCATCGAGGATCTTCTATCTGAGAAGCTCTCCTCGGAGAAAATAAAAGGAAGGATGGCAGTAAAGAAGTCCTTCAAGACTGGCTGGGACAAAGGATGGAACAAGGGGGTAGCATCCATGATGTCCCAAGTGCAATATGGGAGTCTTAAATACTTCCGAGATGGTTGTGTTGCTGCATTGCAAGAATTGAAGGTTGACGAGGACTCTGAGCTGTTTCAACAGCATCTTCTTGGTCCCCCTCCTAAAATTGAAGATGAGGTAGAAGACGAAGCTGCCTCCGAGGAGTCTTCAATGGCAGTGGGTGATCAAGTCCTTGCCTCACAACCTATTCAGACAGTCACCGAGGAGCTTTCGTCTTTGCCTGCTCCACCTGAACAAGTTCCATCTCCTGCAATCCAAATTATTGTTCCCACCGAGCAACCAAGCTCCTCGTCCCAGCCTCCCGAGAAAGTCTTGGGAGACAAGGAAAAGGTGTGAAGTTATTCGGTATTTGTTTTATTTTCTGTTGTCACTTGTACTCTGTACTCTGAACACTGTAATCCTTTCTATGATGTAATAAAAAATCACATTTTTTTGTTCCTCTATGTTGTTGATGTTCTGTCTGCTTTTTTATTAACTTTTGCCTTCTCTTCTTTACTAGTTTATGGCTAGAATGGAATTATTATTTGCCCATGACACACCTCTGCTTCGACAATGTAATGAATATTTTAAGGTTGGCCACACTGTCTTGGATAAATCCCAGATTATAGAGATTCTTGGTCGAGATGCTTCAGACCAAGCAGTGGAGGCATATCAGTACTTGAAATGTCTTCTTGATCGTGTTGTAGCCAACAATGTGGCTTATTACGAAATGATTGAAGACTTGCAAGGCACTCTCGATGAACTTCAGCAACAGTATAAAGAGTCTTCAGCTCTTTTGCAAGAAGGGTATGAGAAGAAAATCAAACAAATTAGTGCTGAAAAAGGCTATGACAAGATGCTTGCTGGCTATGAAGTGAGAGAGAGAACATTGAAAACAGATGTCGAAGAGCACAGGCAAATCGCTGAGCTATTGGAACAAGAAAACAACAATCTGAAAAAAGAACTAGCTTAGCTGAGGTCTGCTGCCTCATCTTCCACTGCCTTGGTACCTGTCACCAATGAAGGATTCTCATTTTTAGAAGTTGAAAATGCCAAGTTGCGAGAAGAGTTAAAGGCTTTGAGAAGAGCTGGCCCTTCTACTGCTGCTCGGGGACGAGGAAGAGGTTCTCGGGGATGACCAAGGGTTCTTCGTCCTACCATTGAAGAAGCTCGTACACAAGCAGCTTTGGAAAATCAAGCATTCTAATTGGTTGCAAAAGATCGAGCCTTGTCTGAACTGTCCAAGAAAGTCCAAACTCTGGAGGATCAACTTGCTGCGACGAAGTCTGCTTTGGATCATAAGGATATTTTTGCCAGAAACCTTCATGAGCAGTTAGAGAGACTAACTTTCCAATTCCATAAACAACCTCGTGAATTCTGGATGGCAGGCTATAATGAGGCCCTCTGTCACTTGGATGATCGTATTGAAAATGCTAATAATGAAGGCTACAAACAGGGATGGTTGAACGCCCTGGGTGTACTGAAACTAGAGCAAGGTCATTATTTCTGGGATTATCATGCTCCTGGGCTGCTCGATCTACCAATTCCGCCCTTCAAGCTTGATATGAACTGGATCCCTGCTCGGGCCATTCCTCGTTGTTTGATCTCCAAGTATCGTGGTGACTATGCCCTTCATTCATAGGCAGAATTATCTCGTCCTGAGCATTTACTGGATACACCTTCAATAATGAACGTCAGAATGCTTCGAGATCCTAACTTTATTAATTCTCCCCTTTGCCTGGAAGATCCTCCTGCTGGCGAGGAGCCTATTTCAAAAGCAGAAGGGAAAAGACCAGTAGAATAGGAAATTCTGATGTATTAATTAGTACACAATTTAATATCAATGTAATAAATTTGTGTAATTTATTTTGAATTCAATGAAAGAGTTTCATTTTTGTTTGCAAATTTGTATTGTTATTGTCTTGTACTTGTCAAACACTTTATATTTGTGCTCGCATAACAATATTGTGTGGTTCATCGACCAATTTAGTAATAAAAAAGTTACAAGTATCAGTAATGTTGCTCAATCACTTAATAATAAAGTAGTGAGTATAAAAATGTTGAAAATTTTTCCAACCAACCAAGGTTGTTAAATTGTGCTTGTCGACCAACTACAGTTAGTGGGTTTTTATCCCCGACCAGCTATACTTGGTACAGTTTGGAATATTTTCTCCTCGTCGACCAACTACAGTTATTGGGTTTTTTATCCCCGACCAACCGTACTTGGTACAGTTTGGAATATTTTATTCTACGACGAACTTTTGTATTTTCTGGAATAATCTTACCTCCCGACCAACATAAGTAGGCATTTGAGAGCATATCTTGTTTCCTAACCAACCGAGATTGGCATTTTTAGGAGTGTTGTTATCGCCCTTTTACCAACCGGAGTTGGTCTGAGTTCGAACTATCATGTCCACTTGCCCTTTTACCAAAATTGGTCTGAGCCAGTGTCAGCCTCCTAACCAAAGGAGTATGGTTTCCTAACCAACCGGAGCTGATATTTTTAGGAATGTCGTGTTCTCTCCCTTTTACCAATCGAAATTGATCTGAGTTCGAACTATCATGTCCACTCGCCCATTTACCAATCGGATTTGGTCTGAGCTAGTGTACGCCTCCTAACCAAAGGAGTATGGTTTCCTTACCAACCGGAGCTGGCATTTTTAGGAATGTTGTTCTCGCCCTTTTACCAACCTAAGTTAGTCTGAGCTCGAACAGTCATGTCCACTCGCCCTTTTACCAACTAGAGTTGGTCTGAGCTAGTGTCATAGTTTGTAGTGTGTAACACTAGTATTCCCCGAAAAACTTTCAATAAAAGGAGAGAAGATGGCGAAATATCATCGTTTTATTCATATTGATGGAACTGCTTTACATTTTACATCACTGATAATAGTTGCGTAGGTGTTCAGCATTCCATGCATTCTTAAATTCCTCTCCTTCTAGAGTTGCTATTCGGTAAGTTCCTGGTCGAACAACTTCTGTAACTCGGTAAGGTCCATGCCAGTTTGCTTCCAACTTATTATGCTTTTGAATGACCTTCTTTAGCACGTAATCTCCTTCTTTTAAGTCGCATTTCTTCACCCTCTTGTTGTAGAACAGAGTTATTCGTTGTTGGTAAGCAACATTCCTAATGGCTGCCTCTTCTCTAATCTCCTCGAGCATGTCCAAATCTAATCTTCTCATTAAGTCGCTGACTGGGGAATTGAAATTCAGCACTCTGTGTGTTGGAAGACCCAACTCGGCAGGTATTACGGCCTCACTTCCAAATGCCAGCATATATGGTGATTCTCCAGTTGCTGCTCGGGGAGTTATTCGGTAAGCCCACAATACTGACTGTAGCTCATTAATCCAATTAGCTTTAGCCTCACTTAGCCTCTTCTTCAAACCATTTAGTAATGTTCTGTTCGTCACTTCAGTCTATCCATTTCTTTGAGGATGGCCTGGTGCTGAATGAACCTTCAAAATGTTTGACTGGTGACAATAGGCGGCAAACTCCTCGTTATCAAATTGTGTTCCATAGTCTGTGATGAAGGAATGAGGGAGACCATATCGGCAGATGATGTTCTTCCAAATGAATTGGTACACCTTCTCGTATGTCATATCAATAAGTGTCTCAGCTTCTACCCACTTAGTAAAATAATCCACTGCGACGACGAGGTACTTGAATCTTCCTCGGGTCGTTGGCAGTGGTCCAACCAAATTAATTCCCCACATGGCAAATAGCCAAGGGGAAGTTATGGGTGTCAACAATGCTTGTGGAGTTCGTCGGATCGAGGAAAAATGTTGGCATTTATCACATCTCTTAGCATAGGCTATACAATCAGCCCTCATCGTTGGCCAGTAGTATCCCTGCGTCATCACCCTTTACAAAAGTGTCCGACCTGCTACATGGGCTCCACAGGACCCTTCATGGATCTCTTCAATCAATTCTTTCACCTCCGAGGGATGTACACATCTTTGCAAACCTGCCATAATTCCTCGTCTATACAAAACACCATTAGTTAGTACATACCGAGCAGCTTTAAACTTCAATTTCTTGGCAGCGAGCTTATCCTCCGGTAATTCTCCCTCCTCAATATATGCCCTGATGGGATCCATCCAAGATGGTCCTAAATCAAGGGTAATAATATTCATCGTCAAGTCTTCATCTATGCTCCGACTTTCTAATACTTCAATTGGTATCGTTCTTCGCAGCTCGGTACGAGTAGATGATGTTAGTCGGGCCAGTGCGTCTGCTCGTGCATTCTCCATTCTTGGTATTCTGATCAACTGAATGGCATCAAATTCTGGCACCAATTCCATCACCTTTGCATGATACCTGACCATTAATTCTCCTTTAACTGCATATGTTCCCACCATCTGATTCACAATTAATTGAGAATCACTGAATACCATCACTTGTTGCGCTTCCATAATCTTTGCTAAATTAAGACCTGCTATCATGGCCTCATAACTCAGCCTCATTATTGGAAGCTTTGAATTGGAATCGCAGGGCGTATTCCATGTCAATCTCGTCCGGGGTGTTCAAAACAATCCCTGCTCCACAACCTGTTGTGCAAGATGACCAATCTACATATAATCTCCATGTAGGTAACTCGTCTTCAAATTTCTTATCCGACAAAGTTCCTTGGTGAAATATTTGTTGTTTCCTTTCATCCTCCCCTGATACTTCTCGCTCCTCGTCGATCATCTCTTCTCGCCCTTTTACCAACCGGAGTTGGTCTGAGCTCGAATTTGATGATCCTTCAACATCCACAAGCCCTTTTACCAACCGGAGTTGGTCTGAGCTTATGTCTGTTGATTCTTTAACATCCACTCGCCCTTTTACCAATTGGAGTTGGTCTGAGCTTGTGTTTGTTGATCCTGTAACATCCACAGGTTGATCAGCGAGCAACTTTTATTCCTCGGGGGTATCAAGATACGTAAACTCTGCTATAAAATCTGCTACAGCCTACCCTTTTAGTGATAATCTGGGTTCATACACAATATCATATTCACCGAGCTCTATTGCCCAGTACATCAGTCTCCCTGATTTTTTTGGCTTATGAAGGGCTTGTCTCAATGGCATGTCGGTATACACGACGATGGTATGGGCCTGGAAATATGGCCTCATTCTTCTACTTGCCTCAATTAATGCCAATGCGAATTTTTCCAGCTTTGGGTACCTGATCTCTGCACCTCGGAAAGCCTTACTTGTGTAATAAATTGGCTTCTGGACTCCATTCTGATCAATGCCGAGCTGAATGTATTCTCTGATACTGCCAGGTACAAGTACAACTTTTCTCCCATTACTGGCCTGGACAACAGTGCAGGTGCTCCCAAATATTTCTTCAATTCTTGAAAGGCTTTTTCACATTCATCATTCCACTCGAAAGTTTTTCGAAGAGTTTTGAAGAATGGGAGGCATCTATCAGTTGCTCGGGATACAAATCTGTTGAGCGCTGCAACTCGTCCTGTAAGACTCTGCACTTCTTTCTTCGTCGTTGGAGATCGCAACCCTAAAAGAGATTTGATCTTTTATGGATTCTCCTCAATGCCTCGTTGGTTGACGATGTACTCGAGGAACATTCCTTCTCGTACTCCAAATGTGCACTTCGTTGGGTTGAGCTTCATTTGGTATTTATCCAGTTGATCAAAGGTCTGACCTAAGTCAACTAGATGATCAGCAGCTTTCTTGCTCTTTGTCAGCATATCATCGACATAGACTTCCATATTGCAACTGATTTGTTCGGCAAAAACCTTGTTCATCAGCCGCTGGTATGTCGCACCTGCATTTTTCAAACCAAAAGGCATAACATTATAACAATAAGTTCCCCTAGGGGTAATAAAAGAAGTACTTTCCCTGTCTTCAGGTTTCATTTTAATCTGGTTGTAGCCGGAGTAAGCGTCCATGAAGCTGAGTAGCTCGTGCCCCGAGGTAGCATCCACTAGCTGGTCAATTCTGGGCAATGGAAAGTGATCCTTTGGGCATGCCTTGTTGAGATCAGTGAAATCAACACACATTCTCCATTTATTGTTTTTCTTCTTTACCATCACCACATTTGCTAACCAGTCTGGATATTTCACATCTTCAATGAATCGAGCTTTCTGGAGCTTCTCGACCTCCTCTTGTATAGCTTGATTCTTTTCGGGACTAAATACTCTTTTTCTCTGCTTTACAGGCTTGATCTCCTTATTTACATTGAGCTCATGACATAAGAAGTTTGGATCTATTCCTGGCATGTCTTCATGACTCCATGCAAAAAATTTCTTTCTGTTTCTCAAGAAAGTTATCAACTCCTGTTTTATTGAAGCATTCAACGACGAACCTATCTGAGTTGTTCGTTCAGGGTGTTCGTCGTCCAGAATAACATTTTCTGTAGATTCCACCACCTGTCCTTTTATAAGTTGGGATTCATCTCTGGGATCCAATGTTTCAATTTTTGTACCTTCATCCACCTGGTAGGTAGTAGTCTTTTTCCTTGATTCTTCAAGCTCCTCTTGCTCGGCAGATGAATAATAGCATTCCCGAGCTACTTTTTGATCACCTTTCACAACTCCTACTCCAAAATTTATTGGGAATTTTAAGCACTGATGTAATGTAGATGGAACTGCTTCGAACTTCTTCAAACCAACTCTTCCCATGATGATGTTGTAAGCTGATTGCACATTCTTATCCATCACAAAGAAGCGTATTCTTTCTGTTCGACAAGCAGGCCAAGTTCCCATGAATATATCCAACTTGATCGTCCCAAGTGGAAAAACTTTCTCGCCAGCAAAACCCAGGAGAGGTCTGTGATAAGGCTCTAATTGAGATAATTTTAAATTTAAACTGTCAAAGCATGAGTAGAACATGATGTCTGCAGAACTACCATTATCTACTAGAACCCTTGAAATCACTACTTCTTTCATCCTCATTTTGATCACCAAAGGGTCGTCGTGAGGGTAAAGAACACCTGCAAGGTCATTTTTTGAAAAACCAATGACCAACTTCTCTTTGTTTATCTTCCTCGGGCGATCCTCCTCAGCCAAATTTATCCATTGAATGTATGAGCAAGCCTGAGCCTCACCGAGGTAAGCTTTTCTTTCTGCAGTAAGATCTCCTCCTCCTGCATCTCCACCTATAATAACATTACAATCAAATGTTCCAAACCGTATTGAAAATACCTCGCGTTCTGGTTGCCTTGGCCTTTTGGGAAGATCGGGGTCATCCTCTGTATCATCTTCATGATCTCTTTTCCTATTTTCTTCTGCCCGACGAGGAGATCTAGATCTCTCTCTTGCTCGGTCTTTATTTCCTCTTTCATTTCTACGATCAACATACTTTGACAATTTTCCTCGTCTAATGAGCGTTTCAATATCATTCTGGAGGGCTATGCAATTTTTAGTCATATGACCATGATCCTTATGAAACTCACAATATTTATCTCTATTTCTTTTGTCAGGGTCTGACTTCAGTTTCTTTGGCCACCTTACCTCCTCGTTATTCTTGATTTCTTCCAAGACATGATTAATACCCATTTTCAAAGGAGTATAATTATCGAATTTCTCCAGGACTTCCCATGACGACTTATTATTTTTGGAATGCTTGTCACCACCATTGCCCATATGCTCTTTCTTCTTAGATTTGTCGACTTCCACCTTGGTTTCTTTATCCATATTCTTCTTCGCAGCCATAGCCTCCTCGGCATTAATGATTTTGGCCGCTTTTGCCATCAACTCTGACATAGTTGTAGGTGGATCTTTGGCCAAAGTGTAATACAACTTGTTAGGCAACAACCCACTCATCAAGGCGGTGAAAGCTGTCTTTTCTTCATAATCTATGACTTCCAGCTTCTCGTTATTGAAACGAGTTATGTAATTTCTAGTACTCTCACCAGATTTTTGTCTAACACTTAACAAGTGTGCTACTCGTTTTAATGGCTTTTCTCCAAAACAAAAATTGCCAATGAACAACTCGGCCAATTGAAAGAAAGTTGAAATCTTACCCCGAGGAAGATTGTTGTACCATATCTGGGCAGATCCAGTAAGAGTTCCTGAGAATGCTCTGCATCTCATCTCGTCGGGGACAGCATAGATGTCGGCAGCAGCTTGATATTGCTCTATGTGAAGAACATGATATGTCTATCCATCATATTTGGGGGTCACCACAGGTGCTTTAAATTTTTACGGTGTAGGAAAATCCACAATGGCTTGGACAAAAGGTGTCCTTTGAACAAAAGTTCGTTGTAGGGGATTCTTCGCCTTAGCCATTTCTCCCAATCTATCCTCCAACCGCTGAATGGAACCTTTTCACGCATCATTTCCTTCCTCGGGCCTATTAGTTCGAGCAATTGATTGATCTGACGTGGCCTCCTGAGATCTATCTTGACGAGCAACTGGTCGTGAATGTGCTGATCCTTCTCTTAGATCTGATGGTTGTCGAAAACTCCTTGACATGGTCTTAGGTGGACTCCTATTCCTCCTAGGGATTAATCGACTGAAAGGAGACACCCTACTCAATCTTTCCAAGGCACTGGTCCTCTCTGGAGAGAGAGTAATACGTTGCTCAATATCTGTGGCCCGTATTGATGAAGTTTGCCCAGGTTGATAAGATAAATCATCAGATTCCTCATTACAATACCAATCTGTACGCCTGGATCGTGAAGAAAGTAAATAGGTTTGCCTCTGACCACTTCGTTGTCCCGAATGTGCAGGTGCACCGCCATGAAGGGTTTGTATGAGTTACCGCATTGTTTCTTGCATGGCGGTTTGTCCTTCAGCCAGATTCATCACAATTCCAGCCAGATCTGGAACAGCTGATGGTGCAGAGGGATTTGGAAGATTTCCAGCATTTCCAGCGTTTCGATTGCTGGATTTCGGATTATCTGCCATTGATGATGAATGATTTTTGGTGAAAAATGATAACAAAAGTCGTTTCCCACATACGGCGCCAATCTGTTGATGTAAAAAATTAGATTGCTTCTAATTATTTAATCACAGATAAATATAAATGAGACAAAGAATTTTAAAGTGGTTTAGCCTTATAAGAATGGCCTACGTCCACTGTTTCTGTTATTGCCCAGTGTTTTGGAGTTCTCGATATGTAATTTTATCAAGAAAATCCGGTCCCCCTGAATGAGGGTGATACAATGTATTTATAGCCCTTGGGTTGTACATGTGAAAGGGTAAACAATTAATGCCCTTTAAGAGTATACGTCTGTATGATAAGCATTCAATGAATAGTTGAACTGTTGATTATCTGGCAATCAATGGTGTGGCCGAGATGCAGCTCGGACCGCCTTAGTTGCTCGTCGTTCAGGAGTTCCTCGGAGCGTTGGAGTTCCTCGGAGTACACTTGTTGCTCGGAGTGTGTATGACTTGGTCGAGGAAATAAACTTCCTCGTTGCTATTGTGCCACGTAGATTGACACGTGTCTTCTTATGATTTGACTATATCAGCATATTAATTTTGGTATCAACAGTCAGCCTTCCTTAATATTACTTTAAGAGGGAAAGAGCTTAGAACAATGATAGAGTCCGCCAAAAAATAATGTTTTAACTTTCTGGAGGCTGTCACCAGCGCATATAAAAGATTTTCTAACGGTATGTATATTTTTCAGCATCAAGCAATGTTTTTCTTGCATAATAAATTGGAGTCTAGCCCCCATTATTCTCACAAATGAAGTTAGAACATACAGCGACATTGGACACTGCTAGATACAAGTACAAAGGTCCCTTCTCATCCAAAATGGTTAGCAATGGCGGTTTTCTCAAATAATTCTTTATTTCTTCAAGTGTGGAAGAACAAGATTTATAATTGCTCATTATCTTTTAAGTTTTCCATATTTCATTACACCTCCACATCATCATATACATTCTCAAGAGATTCAATCAAAGACAAGGTAATAACTAATTGCAACAATCGAAGCGTGAAGACTGGAGATCGTCATAACAATCATCAGAAAAGGTATATGAGGATGATTTAGTGTTTAATTATATTCATGGATTATTTTTAAACTTTTTTGAATCCAAAAAAAATTTCTAAAATGTTTTTTCAATATATTTTAAAATTGTTTTTGACAATTCTCAAAGTCATCAAAACAAAATTTTGTTTTCATTCGAACAAGTGCATGTGCCTCGTTAGAACAATTTTTGAGCGAACTTTGAACGAGATTAATTCTGATAACTTTTATAACGTTATATTTTCTCGTTAGATATGTTGTTAGAAGTGTTTCAAACGAGATGTACCTCCTTCGAACGAGGCGGCAAATTTTTTTAGTTGATTTCAAATGCAATATTTTCAAGTCTATCTCTTGGATATTTTTCTCCCTATTTAAGAAGTACGAACTTTCATTGCTTTGCAAGCCTTTTACAATAATTTTTATGATCAAATATATTGATTTTTTAAATCCAAACCCCTTGTATATTTTGTGATCATATTATGAAAACTTAAAGAACATACCATATGTTCATATGCATGTGGAGTTGATTCTTCACTATTGAAGATATGAAAGGAGTTTCCTGAGGATGATCGGTGGATACTGAGGCAAGCAGGGATTGCCATGGGGCATTACTGGATTTTCATCATTTTTTGTTATCAATAAGGAAGGAGACATAACTGCAATACTTAATGGAGTCTAAGTTTGTAAGTATGTCCATGTCATTCTGTAAAAATATTCATTGTTACTATGCTGAAAAAAGGATTTTTTCTCGAAAAGGGGTTTTTCCTCATTTTTTGTGTCGTGATTTGTTTGTTTGATTCCATTTAGCTTCAATATATTCCTGATTTAGTTTTATGTAATTAATCAAGATAAAATTAGACTAAAATTGAATCTGTCTTATTTTGACCTAATCTATAATTTTTTCATTTGATCATATAATCGGGCCACTCGAAATGAATTTTTTAAATTGGTGTCAGAACTTGTTTCTACAAGTTACTTCGATGAATCCTGGTGGTTATATGGAGAACTCATACAATGGGCCACCTTTGTTTGATGGAACAAATTCTGCATATTGGAAAGCTCGAATGAGATCGTCTCTAAAATCGATCGACGAACACATTTGGCTTGCTTTTAAAAAGTGTGGAGCCCTCTTATTGTGACAAATGAAAATGTCATTAGTCTTAATATACTCATGAATTCGACTAAGTATGATTTTAGATTGAGTAATTTCAACTCGGTTTGAATGCTATTTTTGGTGCTGTCACACCCAAAGAATTTCGACGCATCATAATATGTACCATGTCTAAAGAAGCTTGGGATATCCTCCAACACACACATGAGGGTATCAATGTTGTTAAAGCTTTTAAACTTCAAAACCTAACCACACAATTTGAGAATATGTCCATGATTGAATCTGACACTTTTGATGAATTTTATGCTCTTATATCTGATATTGTGAATTCCTATTTTAATTTGGGTTAGCAAATTATGGAAGAGAGAGTTGTTAAGAAAATTTTGAGTTCTTTACCATCTTGTTTTAATGCAAAAGTTATCATCCTTAAATCTTCGGAAATTCTAGACACAATGAGGCTAGAAGAGCTAGTAAGTGATCTCCAAACTTATGAATTAGATATGTTCCCCAAAACCAAAAGAAAAAAGAAAGAGGAATAACTTTATCTAAATTGAAAAAAGACATGGTTTCTCACTCTAATTCCAAAATTGATCATGATGGTCTTGTGTCCTATTTGCTCTAAAATTCAGAAATTTCTCAAATTCAAAAATCAAAATTAATCCAAATAGGAAAAAAAATTGAGAAAAATAAAAATTTCAAAGTAAGTAAGATTTTTAATGAGAATGATCAAAAGATAGAGGTGAATAACCCAAGAAAATTGAATCAAATAGATTTTATGAGTATGAGTGGAAAGGTCACAAATCCCATGAGTATCCCACTAGGCATAGAGATAGGAAAAACAAGCAAAGCTGCTATAATGCCACTATAAGCGATGTTGATGTTGGGTTGGTGGATTCTGGGGATGAATCACCGCATGAACATATGCATGTTCATGACTAGTCACGTTAACACTGCAAGTACGTCTCACGTCGATGAGGACATTTCTAAATGTGATAGCCTCGACATCGAGTCGAATTATTTTGGAGAGTGTGAGGGTGATGATTTGAGTGAGGGAGAGCGTGGTCTCCGATCTTCATACTTTGAAAATTATCGAGTCGTTAGAAATTAAAAGGAAAAATAAAAATTTAACTCTCATTTGTATCTAGAGAAGGAGTTGAAAGTTTCAAGAGAGGGTGAGGCCTTAGTTAGTGAACTTGAGGGATTGAGAATCTCTTTAAGTGAGTGACTTATTTTGGCGGGTAAGGAAAAGAAGAAAGAAGAAAGCTTTATCTTGGAGTTCCTCTTTTTTCAACTAGAAAGGAGAAAGATTTTTTCAGTGGGATCTTGGATAAAATCAAAAGTAGAATGGAAGGATGGTCTTGCACACTCCGATTTCTAAAGGGCAAACTCACTCTTATTAAACATGTTTCTTAATATATGTACTACAACCAATTTGCAGCTCTAGAACATCCAAAAACAATCATCAAGGCATTGGAGTCAATTTTTCCAATTTTTTTCGGGGCTCAACAGAAGAGATTTCCAATAGACACTAGAAGAACTGGAATTCTATTTGTCTACCATATAAAGAGGGGGAATTCAGTCTTAAGCTGATTTCTGACTTTGTGGCATTTTTTTCTTGTAAACTTTGTTGGATATTATTGACATTTGATTCCACTTGGGCCTTATATATGAGGAATAAATACTGTAGAACATGATTTCCTCTCGATTCCTCCTGTAGAAACTACTCATCTCATGTGTGGAAAATGATGCACAAATACCATGATGTGATTAGAAAGTGGATTGGTACTTCTCCAAGCACTAAATGGAAGGGTAATGCTAATGGTCACTTTTCTCTGGATTCTACTTGGAATATTGTTGGACAAAAGAGTTGCGCTCAATTTTCATTTAAATCTATACGGAATAAAGACTTCCTAAAAAAGTCTCCATTTTTATGTGGAAATCGCTTACTAACATTGTTCCCACGGTTGAGGCTATATCTAGGCTCAATATCCCTCTTATATCCAGATGTTACTATTGCACCTGTCATCATCAGGAATCCCTTAATCATCTCTTCTTGAATACTGAAGTTGCTTCTCTTATTTGGGCTTACTTAAGGGGTATGCTTGGTATTAAAACTTTATCTAATTCTATTAGAAGGAAACTCATAGTATGGTGGATCAAGACTAAAGACAAGGTATTAATTTCTATGGTATGCACTGTTACTCCTTGCATTATCTCTTGGGAGATTTGGAAAGGACGAAATAAGTCCAAATATGATGATACTCCTATGAAAGATGACTCTATCATCTCAAATATTCATTATAGAGTTAGAGAATTATTTGTGGCTCATCCTTTCAAATTATCAAAATCTAGGCTAGATCTTGAGATTATCAATGACTTCAAAATTCTTTGTACTTAATCATGTAGTTTCCACTGAAGAAAGGCTATTTCTTTCCTCTTGAATAAAATTCTCCTTTCCTTTAATAAAAATACTCTAGAACTCGTAGATTCAGGTTGCTAGTATTCTTAAGATATTTATATGTGAAGGAGAAGGTCCAATTTTGGCATATAAAGGTTATTAGAGTTGAATTTGTTTAGTTATGGCCACAATAGAAGAAATATGAGAAGGAGATGTACTTAGGGCCATAAAATCGATCCGTCCCATACCCGAATCGATCTGACCTTGTTGGGTTCCCAGCTCAAGTTAAATTAAGGGGTTATTTTATTTAGGTTGTAATTGGGGTTCTATTTTGGGACTTTAGGTAATTTTATATAGATATTAGGGCAATTGGTATTGAGATTAAAGCCTAGGTTATAGACTTTAGGATTCAATTCAAAGTTGTAGTGTCGGTTATTATTTAATAATATCACTAATTCGATAAAGATAAGAACTTAGTTATGACATAATTACTAGGGTTATTAATGGTTTAGAACGATTAGGCAATCCATAGGTTAAAGATGATACCTAGTTTAGGGGCCTTAGTTTTAGCGCGAGAACTATAATAACGATTAATGCTTAACGATTGTGTAGAACCTATGATAGTCAAGAACACTTTATAACCCAAGGAATAGGGTAGTTATTTATTTAGAATGATCCTTATAAACGTTATATGTGGCACGATACCTAAACTTTGGAGTCTTAGGATTTCAGACTTGTATTTTATATAAGCTATTAAAGTTAAATGTGTGTAATAACTTGTAATGAAAGAATTCATCCGTGTAACCCAATTGAGTAGTTTTATTCTAAAATGTTGGCTTATGTGCATTCATACCATGGACTCATTAGGGGACTTTTAAGGGACATGACCAGCGTTGATATCGGGTAGTATTCCTGGTGATAGAGATGGGTTCTACCTAGGTACTATTTACCTTGATCCTACGTATTGATGTATCTATCTCCCAAGTGGGACGATATGGGGACTCTCTTATATAGCCTTGGGTATGGGGTCATACGTTTGGTGTAACGTCATAGTGATTTCTCTTATTTTTTCTATTTTGAGGTTATAGGGCTAGGATGCGCCATAACTGTACCGAGTATGCATAAACGATCCCCGAATGAATTAGGGATAGGACTTCTCACTTTTATTTGTGGGCTTGAGCCTAGCCCATGTAATTAATTATGAGTTGAGTATACTCATTGATATTCTCGATTGTGTAAATTCCATTAGTTCTTAGCTTGAGATGATTGTACTAGACAATGATTTATATTACTGATGTATAACCATGAGTATATTACTCGGAAGTAATATTATACATATATTAGAGACGTATATGTTGAATTATGACTCAAGAATATCAAGGTTTGATACACTAGTGATAGACATTCAAAATCGTAACTTTAGCTTGGGAGGACATATTTTTGGTAGTCGTCATTTTACAATGAGTATGTCGTTTACCGATACAACTACCAAGAGAAAATCACGATCATTTGTTCAAGACAAAGGATCCGAATATCAAGTTTGTTCAACAACGCACATCTATGAGATTGATTTTGGTAAGAATTGTATTTAACTTTTCAATTTGGTTTACGATAGTATCGGGATATTTTTCAAAATTATTTTTTTAACAAAACGAGGTATTTTTCTAAGTCAAAATAATTTTTGAAAGACCTGTAGGTGAGATTTTTAAAATAATATTTTTTCGCTTTTTTCCTTTCAAATGACAAGGCAATATCGTTCAAATGACATTAACATGTCATTCAAGTGACCCTATCTAACGACAACATATGTCGTTTGATAGGTCGTGCGAAGGGTCGTTTCTTTATTGCTTCAAACGACCACGTACTGTTTTGTATTTTTATAGTTCATTTCTTAGGTCATGGTATCTAATGTCGTTCAAACAACATGAAGAAGTCATTTGAAAGACATTTGTCGCCTTAAGCATTTTGTTTTATTATATATACCTGTTTGGAAGACTTTTTCATTAAGAGTTTTGCCAAACGAAAACTGCAAATCTGTAGAATTTTAGTCTTAAATTTAGGGTCACAAAACCTTATTTTTGATTCACAAAATCATCCCATATACTTTGGTGAATCAACTTGGAACCCAAAACCACTTCTTGTTGAAGTTTCTCTTATAGAGAAGATTTCTCTATTGCTGATTTGATAGTTCTTGCGGGGGCTATCTACTAACAACTATGGTCATTGAGGATACTCGTGGGTATTCACTGTCGAGGAAGAGATACGATTCTTGAGGTTCTTAAGGGAATCTTTACTGGTGCTAGGTTACGGTCTGTATAGATTTTCTGAGGGAGATTCCTTGCAAATTTAAATATTCAATTGTAAGTTTTGATTTAAGTTGGATAGTGACATAAAAGGTTTTTACCTTAACGGTTTTTTTCCCGAATCTTGGTTGTCGCTTGATATTTGATTGCATGTTTGATTCATCCATATAGATTGAAGATTAGGGTTTAATAAAATTTGGATTGAAGATTGACTCTAATTAAATAAGTTTTAAGGGAAAATTTGCGAATTAAATAAATAATTGATATCACGCATCCTCAAATTGGTATCAGAGATTTTAGCTCGGGATCTTTACCTCTTCAAATTGGTATCAGAGAAGTTTACTCCAATTTATCGGGTGATTCTTTTTCGGAAATTTTTTTATGATATCGATTTTTTTGAAAAAACTGTTTTTGAAATTATTTTCAATTTTTTCAATAGAGAACATATATAATTGGTTTCTCGTCTTTGATGGCATGAATTATTCCTATAGGAAATCTCGCATGAAATTCGATTTAAAGGCTATTGATGAACGTGCCTGGATTTTTTGTGAAAGAGTTTGGACTCCTCCCACTATCACCATTGAACTTGTCACCACTCCCAAACCTGTTTCTGACTGGACCGAGGATGATTATAAATGGAGCGCCTATAACTCTCATGGCCTGAGCACTATTTCTGGAGACCTCGCACCTAATGAGTTTCACTTTATTATGAAGTGCACTACGTATAAAGAGGCATGGGATATCCTCTAATAAACATACACGGGTACTAACGCAATTAAGGCATCTAAATTATAAAATTTGACCGCCCAGTTTGAGACTATTAACATGTCAGAGTGTGAGTGTTTTGACGTGTTTTAGGCTAGGTTGTCGGACATAGTTAACACGAGTTTTAATTTGGGTGAGAAAATTGATGATATGAGAGTTGTGAAAAAGATTTGAGGTCATTTTTATCTCGTTTTATTTCTAAGGTCATTGTTGTAAATTCTTTGGAGATGTTAGATACACTTAGGCTTGAAGAACTTGTAGGAGACCTTTAAACTTATTAGATCGACATGTTTTTCAAAACCATTAAGCCTAAGGATAGAGGGATTGCACTTAGGGCACAATCTAGAAAGAGTGAGGAAGTGTCGAGGGAGAAAGAGAATAAGAATAAAGAGAGAGTTTGTGAGTCTGAGTCTGAGGAAGAATTTGATTTTGATAATGTGGCCATGTTTGCTAAAAAATTTAAAAAGTTTCTCAAACTTTCTAAAGAAAATTCTTTCAATAAAAAGATGTTTGAGAAAAATAAAAAGAAAGAAGAGGCCAAAGAGAGCGGTGAGAAAGAGGAAGAGGCGAGATGTTTTGAGTGCGAGGTCAAAGGGCACAAAACATTTGAATGTCCCATTATGCTAAAGAGAAAGGGCAAGAAAATTTCTATGCCAGCCACTCTTAGCGATAGTGATGAGGAGGTGAATGATTTAGGAGATGAGTCATTACATAGTATGTTTGTTGCCTTTATATCTAGTCACGTGAGCACATTTAGTTTGTCCCGTGATGATGAGGATACGTGTATGTATGAGAGCCCGATGATGATTTAAGTGTTTCGAGTGAGTGTGAGCGTGATCTTAAAACAATGTTTAGACATATATACAACGAGGCCTTCAAAACGAAGAAGTTGAATATGGATTTAGGCCTTAAGGTGTTAGATTTGGAGAGAGAGATATAAGTTTTAAGTGAACTTGAGGCATCGGCGAGTCAACTCAAGAAGGTGAAGGTTTCCTTAAGTGAGAATTTAATAGTCTTAGGCCAGAAAAAGAGTGAACTTGAATTCCGTGTGTCCAACTCGAGAGAGATCTCGAACGTGCCTGGGAGGTCAAAGTTAATATAGAGGATTCATCTTAGAAGGTTGTAAATATGCTCCTCGGTTCCTCTTTGGGTAATGTTGTGAGACTAGGAATAGGTTATGACGGTACGCCCACTTTTTATGTTGCACCCGAGTCGGTTCCCGAGTTTATGATAGATCCATATGGCTCTCAACTTAACCCACCAAGGCATTCGGTTCTCAATAAGAGAATGCATCCTAGACATTTTGAGAGAGGTGTTCCTAGGCCCGTGTATGTTTGCACACATTGCAAGAAGAAATAACACCTTAAGGAATTCTGTTTTAAGTTGGGTAATGTATCTCACAAATTTTTGCCACGTTATGATACGACACATGTTCCTACACACACTCCCACACATGATAATTTGCATGATCCTGCACATCACATGAGAGAGTTTGCAGGCATTCGGGATCAATTTAAGTTTTTAGTCAAGACTTCACATGATTTGATGGATGTTTCCCATAGGATGTCACCACCTTTGAAAAACTCCTCTGCACCTAATGGATGAGGTTTAAACTTGTTTGCTAGCATAAGATGATTTTCATGATGATATATTATGCATATTGCTAGTTTATACCATTTTTGTATTTATTTTATATTTTGATATATTTTTCAAAAACTCAAAAAGATTTTTATATTTGACAAATTTTGGAAAAATACAAAAAGATTTTCTATTTTTTGAGAAGAAATTGAAAAATCCAAAAAGATTTTATTTTGATAGAATTTTTGAAAAAAGACAAAAAGATTTTTTTATTTCTATTTACACCACGTATGGATTGACATTTAGGATGACCAAGTCACAACATCATTCCATATCCATGCGAATATTTGATAGTGTTTCGAGGCGATACATCATTTCATCTATGTGCTTTATAAGGTTTGGAGTCATTAAGATGAGGTTTATTACTTTGACCATGTTTGACTCTTATGATCCTTTAATGCACACGTGCATGGTTTTTTTTTACTATTATACTTGTCCATCACATGTTGGTTGAAGTGTTTTCATCTCAATTTTGTCTTTAAAACGAACTAAATGCGATAAAACTTGACAATGAAAGTACTGCATGTAAAAATCGTTGCCCGTCAGGAATTTGTTTAATATGAAAAAAATGATGAGTGAACATCGGAAAGGACTATGAAAAGAGCAATTAACCTTTGTGTGAAAGCCACCATTTGAAAAGAGAAAAAAAAGTGTGGCACTGTAAAAAGTAACCAAGGCCAATCTAGTTTAGTTTGATATGATCATTCAAAAGAAAATAACTGAATAGAAAAATATGAGCATTATTATATATGAGGGAGATTATTTGAAAATATATCAACGGGTTTGCACGTTCTGACCAAGTTTTGAAAAAACATTACATAGTTTTAGACATTATTGGTGTGGAAATCATTTTAGACTTTGATTTGTTGATTGGATTGAGTCGATGTCATTTAAATTCAACAATCTTTTCACCTAAGGATGATTTTGAGTTCATTCCTTAGGAGTATCCATATTCATCGTGCACATTTCTTATGTATGTTTGAGTTGATTTTCCTATCGAATATGTTCACACCCATTCATTTCGTTTCCATGATTTGGTTATCTTAGTGTAAATTCATTGTGTGTGTTGTTTTTGTAAATTTTCTTTGCTTAAAAGTTTGAAAAATCAAAAAGAGATTGTGGATCATTTTGTGTCTATCCTTGCATGAGTGCAATATATATATATATATATATATATATATATATATATATATATATATATATATATATATGCTTTTCGTGACACTTAGAGTTTATTTTGTTTATTCATTTCCTTGTCTATTTCGAACAAATAAATAGGGGGAGGACGAATTCTGGATTATGGAGAGTTTGAATTGTGAGGGGGATTTGAGGTTTTTGATATTTACTCTTGATTATGATGATTTATGCTTTATCTTCTTTCAAACTCCATACGTCATGAAGGTATTTGTTTTGTTTATTGTGTGTTGGTATTTGATGATCATTTGGAAAGAACACAAAAGAAGCGCGAGGAAAGCAAAGATATTTGATTTGAAGAGAATTAGGGTATAAATTTTTTTTAAGAGTTTCATTTTTAGTATCTTTCTCCATTTTTGGGTTCATGAGAGGGTCTTAGATTCGTATAGGATATTTGTATTGATAATTCAGATTATTTTTATTTTGTACCAGCATAGACATAAGGGGGATTTGTAAAGAAATACTCTTCGTAGTCCTGATTTTACATTGAGTATGTCATATACCGCTACAATCATCAAGAGAATATCACGATCATTTGTTCAAGACGACGGATTCGAATATCAAGTTTCTTCAATAACGAGCATCTATAAGATTGATTTTGACAAGAATTGTGTTTAAGGTTCGAATTTGGTTTACGATAGTATTGGGATATTTTTCGAAACTGTTTTTTAACAAAATGAGGCATTTTTCTAAGTCGAAATAATTTTTGGAAGACCTTTAGGCGAGCTGGTAGGCCCTTTTTTCTAAATGTTCATTATGGTGACAAAATAATATTTCTTTCAAAAACTTTTTCCAATTCAACCATGCACCAAGTTTGTGAACCAATTTCAATTAAGTCCAATTTTATCTTGTTTAATCCTAAATATGCATCTAGGTGATTAAATCATGTGAAATAAAGTAAAGTTCACAACGCCGGATGTGCGAGAAAATCACAAAGGGAAAAAAACCTCGGACAGCCCAAGCAAGACAATCACTATGATACGATTTTACAATGGAAGACAGACAGACTTACACAACGACTCGATCCCCACAAGCCTTGACGTTCTTCTTCTCTTTAACCGCTCATCCACAGTCCCCACATAGAAATCCTTCCATGATACTCATCCAAAGCACACGCATCCACAAGTGCCTAGGTGTCCACGGATGCAGATTGGCAACCGTCTAAGATTCAGAACATGTCCTTCACCATTTTTTCACCACAAAACCCAACAGAACAACTGATTCAAAGTGATGAACAAACCCCAGATGGTGCAAACAATATCTCTATATAAATTGTATATTAAAACTCATATCTTTAAACACTAAGGATGGTTTTAGTCTTTGAAAACCTTAGAAAACTTATGCAGACTGTAACACCCCGCCCGGGGAGAGCGAGCAGCGCGCTACTCATCGATAAAACTAACCAAATCCACAATATAACAAGGTATAGAGCATCTAATTCACACCATAAAAACAAGAATCCACTAATCTCAATCTCTTCAATTAAAATACAACAAATCTCTCGAATTAAATACAACAGCTAACTCAAAAATAAAATAAATATCCAATGCTTTATACATCAAAATAATGCAATCTTCTCAACTTGTATTAAAAATCTTCCCAAATAATCCTCGCTAAAAATCATCCCAATCAAATCCAAAGCGCCCAAAATCCGCGCTAACCTGCCACTAAAGTAAAAGATGGGGAAGTACACAATACGACAGGAATATGCTCAACAAAAATGTTATCGATGAATAAAACGTAACAATACGAATACGAATATTCAAATCAAATGCGAATCTCATAAGCATTTTTACAAATAAATTTATCAACAACACATTAATCGGGTCACCAAGCTTCACCACCGTACCGTGCCTATGTATTTTTAAGCATATCCGGAAAAAGGAATATCAGCGGGTGCCCAACCTCTATGCCATATTAAAATCTCATGGCAACATGCTCAACACTAAATATAATACCACATGAATCGAAATTAGATTCCAACAAATATTTTCAGATTTCTAAATGAATTTATCAATTCAAATATGAGTCAATAATCATAAGAAAACAACAAGAATAATACTCGTGAGATTAAGGAGCATATTGTGTAAAACCCCATACCTTAAACCACTAATAAGAACCAACACAAATCTGCCCAAAAAGTAAGATTAAGCCACCAAAAATCTCCTCCAAAGATCACCAAAAACACCTCCAAGAATAACCTCAAAATAGTCCCAAGAACACCTCCAAAAATCTAAGGTTGAATGCATAAATCAAAGGGCTTGTTTGTGTATAAAAAAGAGGAATTTAAAACATGTTTGCTGCCAAAAAGTTGTACCACCACGACCTGATTTTATAAGGAAAAACACCCAAGAGTTGTAAAGAAACCAAACTCTTAAAACACTTGTTACTCACGTTTTCTGGGGTGATCGATCGATCGACCCCCAGGCATCGATCGATCGATTATGCCTAAAATCTGGCAGTTCGCCCTAAAAATTTTATAAGGGACAAAAATTATAAAATTAATATAAAATCCGTTTTAACTTCGATTTCGAAACCTTTTCAAATTCTCGCCTTTAAAAATAATAACCAACAAGTTTGAGCAATAAAAATAATTTTATCTCAAAATTTATTTTTCCTCTTTATTTCAAAAATACCCCAAAAATTACGCGGGTTGTTACACTTACCCACTAACAATGGAATTTCGCCCTCGAAATTCGCCGAATGCCTAACTCTCAAAAATCAGGCCAACAATCTCCAAAATAATCTCGTCTCCAAAAATAATTTTCTCACATCTAATCTAGATGCATAACGCGAAACGAATATCTAAAATTCTATCTCCAAAAATACGCGCCGCAAAAATGCAGCATACCCAAAACCCAAGACCCGAGGGTGGTCATATACCTAAGCTCCGATACCATTCGGTAACACCCCGCCCGCCCGGGGAGAGCGAGCAGCGCGCTACTCATCGATAAAACTAACCAAATCCACAATATAACAAGGTATAGAGCATCTAATTACCACCATAAAAACAAGAATCCACTAATCTCAATCTCTTCAATTAAAATACAACAAATCTCTCGAATTAAATACAACAGCTAACTCAAAAATAAAACAAATATCCAGTGCTCTATACATCAAAATAATGCAATCTTCTCAACTTGTATTAAAAATCTTTCCAAATAATCCTCGCTAAAAATCATCCCAATCAAATCCAAAGCGCCCAAAATCCGCGCTAACCTGCCACTAAAGTAAAAGATGGGGAAGTACACAATACGACAGGAATATGCTCAACAAAAATGTTATCGATGAATAAAACGTAATAATACGAATACGAATATTCAAATCAAATGTGAATCTCATAAGCATTTTTACAAATAAATTTATCAACAACACATTAATCGGGTCACCAAGCTTCACCACCGTACCGTGCCTATGTATTTTTAAGCATATCCGGAAAAAGGAATATTAGCGGGTGCCCAACCTCTGTGCCATATTAAAATCTCATGGCAACATGCTCAACACTAAATATAATACCACATGAATCGAAATTAGATTCCAACAAATATTTTCAGATTTCTAAATGAATTTATCAATTCAAATATGAGTTAATAATCATAAGAAAACAACGAGAATAATACTCGTGAGATTAAGGAGCATATTGTGTAAAACCCCATACCTTAAACCACTAATAAGAACCAACACAAATCTGACCAAAAAGTAAGATTAAGCCACCAAAAATCTCCTCCAAAGATCACCAAAAACACCTCCAAGAACAACCTCAAAATAGTCCCAAGAACACCTCCAAAAATTTAAGGTTGAATGCATAAATCAAAGGGCTTGTTTGTGTATAAAAAAGAGGAATTTAAAACATGTTTGCTGCCAAAAAGTTGTACCAAAAAGGGTCACCCACGACCTGATTTTATAAGGAAAAACACCCAAGAGTTGTAAAGAAACCAAACTCTTAAAACACTTGTTACTCGCGTTTTCTGGGGTGATCGATCGATCGATTATGCCTAAAATCTGGCAGTTCGCCCTAAAAATTTTATAAGGGACAAAAATTATAAAATTAATATAAAATCTGGTTTAACTCCGATTTCGAAACCTTTTCAAATTCTCGCCTTTAAAAATAATAACCAACAAGTTTGAGCAATAAAAATAATTTTATCTCAAAATTTATTTTTCCTCTTTATTTCGAAAATACCCCAAAAATTAAGCGGGTTGTTACACTTACCCACTAACAATGGAATTTCGCCCTCGAAATTCGTCGAATGCCTAACTCTCAAAAATCAGGACAATAATCTCCAAAATAATCTCGTCTCCAAAAATGATTTCCTCACTTCTAATCTAGATGCATAACGCAAAACGATTATCTAAAATTCTATCTCCAAAAATACGCGCCACAAAAATGCAACAGACTCAAAATCCAAGACCCGAGGGTGGTCGTATACCTAAGCTCCGATACCATTCGATAACACCCCGTCCGCCCGGGGAGAGCGAGCGGCGCGTTTCTCGTCGATAAAACTAACCAAATCCACAATATAACAAGGTATAGAGCATCTAATTCCCACCGTAAAAACAAGAATCCACTAATCTCAATCTCTTCAATTAAAATACAATAAATCTCTCGAATTAAATACAACAGCTAACTCAAAAATAAAATAAATCTCCAATGCTATATACATCAAAATAATATAATCTTCTCAACTTGCATTAAAAATATTCCCAAATAATCCTCGCTAAAAATCATCCCAATCAAATCCAATGCGCCCAAAATCCGCGCTAACCTGCCACTAAAAAAAAAGATGGGGAAGTACACAATACGACAGGAAGTTGCTCAACAAAAATGTTAGCGATGAATAAAATGTAATAATATGAATACGAATATTCAAATCAAATGCGAATCTCATAAGCATTTTTACCAAAAATTTCTCAACAACACATTAACCGGGTCACCAAGCCTCACCACCGTACCACGCCTATGCATTTTTAAGCATATCCGGAAAAAGGAATATTGGCGGGTGCCCAACCTCCGTGCCATATTAAAATCTCATGGCAACATGCTCAACACTAAATATAACACCACATGAATCGAAATTAGATTCCAACAAATATTTCCAGATTTCTAAATGAATTTATCAATTCAAATATGAGTCAATAATCACAAGAAAACAACGAGAATAATACTCGCGAGATTAAGGAGCATATTGTGTAAAACCCCATATCTTAAACCACCAATAAGAACCAACACAAATCTGCCCAAAAAGTCAAATTAAGCCACTAAAAATCTGCTCCAAAGATCACCAAAAACTCCTCCAAGAACAACCTCAAAACAGCCCCAATAACACCTCCAAAAACCAAAGGTTGAATACATAAATTAAAGGGCTTGTTTGTGTATAAAAGAGAGGAATTTACAACATGTTTGCTGCTAAAAAGTTGTACCAAAAAGGGTCACCCACGACCTTATTTTATAAGTCAAAAAGCCCAAGAGTTGTAAAGAAAGAAAACTTTTAAAACACTTGCTGCTCACATTTTCTGGGGTGATCGATCGATCGACCCCCAGGCATCGATCGATTGATCATGCTTAAAATCTGACAGTTCGCCCTAAAAATTTTGTAAGGGACAAAAATTGTAAAATTAATATAAAATCCGTTTTAACTCCGATTTCGAAACCGTTTGAAATTCTCGCCTTCAAAAATAATAACCAACAAGTTTGAGCAATAAAAATAATTTTATCTCAAAATTTATTTTTCCTCTTTATTTCGAAAATACCCCAAAAATTACGCGGGTTGTTACACAGACAAATGAAACTATTCTAAATTATGTTTTGGTTTTGCGCACACACCAAAATTCTGAGAGAGAAATGCCTTAAATAAAATACTTAAGTCAGCAAGTCGTTCTAACAACTGTGAGATGTCGTTTGAACGTCGTCGCATGTCGTTTGAACCACTTAAACTAAAGTCAGTGTTTCATACGACTCTATACATCATATAATCTCAGAATAAACAAAGATAAAACCTTTTAAAATCATTTCAAACATTTGATAAAGTTTCCTTCCTTTAAAACACTTTTCGAATTCCATAAACATAATGCCTTCATGCCTGAGAGATATTCGGAATGTATCTGAATGAAGACATGAAACGTGCAACAACATAGACGGCATGATATATCTTTGAAGCTTGGATGCTACGTCTTCAACAAACACGTCATAAACTTTATGGGAATCATGACAATATAAAAATCGATCTATGACTCAAACAACTTTTGTTCTGGGAATAAGTCAATTGCATACAACATAGACTCAATGGGAATTTCGCCCTTACACATCTTTGCCTTGACTATTCTAGGAAAAAATCCAAATAGTGAAATGCCTAAGTCGGGTCGTCAACCCATATGACATCTAAATCCCATCCTATAAAACCCAAAATTAAAAATACAGGACAATGACTAGTATAATCCGGTCCATCAAGCATGAGTTGTCTGAATGTGATGTAGTCTTGAAATCTTAACTTGCGGAAGAATTCCTACACACATGAAACAGATAAATACCCTGTAAAGTATGGAGGAACAAATGATATTAAAATACCTATAGGTAAAACATATCATTTGTTAAGCATGTGAACAAATCAAGACCAATATGTGCAATACAACATAATTCCAATAAATATAAACATACACGTGATCAAGAACTTGATATCAACTTGTAATGCAAAGAGAACATATGTGCTCATCATCAGTCAAACTACTCCCCTTACATCACATACATCTATTCCCCTTTTTGTCTCGAATATAAAATAAGTGAACAATATAAACAAATCACCAAATATCTTGAATAAAATAATCAATGAAGTATATCTTAATAAACATGGAAACACCAGCTAAAAATAATCACAAAGTACCAAATTGTAGCTAGAAAACAGTCACAAAGAATGAAATCATCAATCTAAGCAAAGATGTGACTAAACGAATCAGTGCAGCATAAGAATCAACATATGAATAAGCACTATCAACTGCATGTAAACAATACAAATGAACCCAGAAGTACTAAAATAGAATGAAACCATCTCATATATAAAGCAGGTACTGAAACAGAATAAGGGCTCAAAAATCCAACCAGGGTTGTTCAAACGACTGTTCCATGTCGTTTGAACGAGCTAAAAATGACCCAAAATAGTAAGCTGTCGTTTGAAGCACCTATCTAACCACCTTACAAAAGACCCTTCTAATGACCAAATCTGACAAAATTAATGCATCAAAACTCGTGTCATTATTACCAGACATCCAACAACTTGGACATATTATTCGAACGATGTCCATAATTCATTTGAATGACTTCAAAAAAATCATGTAGTCCAGTGCGAAAAATGATAAATTTTTGCCCAGTGAAAAAATTTCATGTAAAACCGAGTCGAAACAGAAAAATAAAGAAAACAAAAACAATGTGAGTGCATGCTAACAAAATATCAATATGCTTAAACATGGATATGGAGTGAATGGGTGTGAACTACAATAATTGAATCACAATATGAACACATTGAAACGATCAAGAAGCTCTAATTGATAGCTAAATGTCATCAAACTTAGTTTTAGACATATGTGACAATTAATATATTGAGCTTAATGAACTAACAAACAACATGCACACAAATCTGAAATTTTGACGATTCTACAAATAATAGTGTCATGATATGATTTTTAAACATTAGGATTCATGGTGCAAACTCGTTTATTTTCCATCCAAATACCCTCAGTATTTTCTTTTTCAAGCTCTTTTGAGGTCTCTGCTTTTCTCTCCTTAGAGAAATCCTATTAGCCTTATTTTTGACATATGATTCCTTTTATTTCCTTAATTTTTTCTCGGGTTCTTTTAAACGGTGGCTTTCATGACGATTTTATTATACTCTCCCAGCCCATTCCCGTGAACACTCATCATTTTTTCAATATAAGCAATATCAATCCTCACGGTAAACGGTTCTTACATGCACACCTCTTCTTATGTCTAATTACGCATAGATGACAAAATTGAGATAAGAACGTCTCACCAAATCCAAATATGCATAAGATGTCAAACTTTCATATAAACTCGTACATGTGTGCAAAGATGGCATATATACAAAGTCGAATTCAAATGCATATCAACTTCGAAACAACCCCATTTCGACATTGGTTAAGATCATTCAACGCATCAACAATTATGACCAAATGTCCTAGCCACATGGATAATGAAATGATGGGGGTCCAAGCATACCAATATTCCGTATCAAACATGAAAACTCATGACACAAAGATAAACCAAAAATCTTTTTGTGTTTTTTCAAAATATGTTTTACCCTAAAACAAAATCTTTTTGTATTTTTCAAAAATATATGAAGCCAAAAAACTTTTTGCCTTTTTCAATAAGACTCAAATAAATGAAAAATATAATTCAAAGAGATAAACATATCATAACACTAGCACGATATATATCATGAAGTAAAGACTAGCATATGACAAACATACTCATGTAAGCAATCATCCATAAGAAATAGCATGTGATGCATCATGTTCACGCATGTGAGAATAAACCAAACTAGCATTTAGCATGTCCAAGACAAATTTCCTAACCCAAATAGGTTTAAACCTAATAAAATAGGTTTTAGGAACCGACGGGACACTACGTTTAAATTTTCTAGGGTCTTGTCTAAGATCATAGCAAAAACGCCTAAGGTGACCTTTCCTACCACAATACGAACATGTGTAAACATGAAAATAAACGAAACCTTTATGTTGACCTTTTATAACTCCCTCGGATGTGGTTGACGCTCTAAAACAAACTATGTTTTTGGCTTTAACATTCGAAGCACTAGAACCGGATAATCCACTACCATCACTACTTGAATCACTCAAATCATTTTTCAACTTTAAACTTTTGGACTCAAGCGAAGAATTAGACACCTAAAATTTTAGGAACTCCTTATTTAAATTTTCAATTACCCCTAGAAGGTTATCTCGCTCCCCCTCCATATGAGAAAATTTATCCCTAAGAGTGTTCTAACGTGCCATAAATTCATTAATCAAAAAAACATTTTCTTCAATGGTACGAACCCTAGAACTTTTAAAGTCCTCTAGCTCTTTTTCTAAAACAAGGAATCCATTATCACTCTTTTCCTCGGATAATTTCAAGGAGCTATAGTTATCATACAAAGCCATAAACTTCTCACGAATGATATCTCTTCGAGTTTGAAATGTTTGCAAATATTCAATCATACGTTTAAAACGAGAATTTTCTTTTTCAAGAATTTCAATACGTTTTGCAAACTTCAAATTCAAAAGATTCAATTCGTCAAAACTTTGAGAATCCATTGAGAGAAAAACAAACCAAGAGTGATAAGAAAATAATCACCAAACGAGCACAAAACAAGTATATACACTAAAAATAAATGACACCTGCTTTGATACCAATTTGTAGGCTCCTTTTTCTAAATGTGCTTTAAGGTGACAAAATAATTTTTCTTTCAAAAATAGTTTTCAATTCAAACAAGCACCAAGTTTGTGAACAAATTTCAATTAAATCCAATTTTATCTTGTTTAATCCTAAACACGCATCTAGGTGATTAAATCAAGTAAAATAAAGTAAATTTCACAACGTTGAATGTACGAGGAAATAACAAAGGGAAAAAACCACGGACAGCCCAATCTAGATAATTACTATGATACAGTTTTATAAAGGAAGTTAAATAGACTTATATAACAACTCGATCCCCATAAGCCTTGACATTTTTCTTCCCTTTAACCACTCCTCCACAGTGCCCACATAGAAATCCTTCCACGATACTCGTCCACAGCGCATGCGTCCACGACTACCTGGGTTTCTACTGAAATAGCTTGGAAACCTTCTACGATTCAGAATACGGCCTTAACCATTTCTTCACAACAAAAACCAAAGAAACAACTTGTTCAAAGTGATGAACAAACTCTAGATGGTGCAAACAAGATCTCTATAGAAATTATCTATGAAAGCTCGAATATTTAAACACTATGGATGGTTTTAGTCTCTGAAAACCTAAGAAAACTTAGGCAGAAAAATGAAACTATTCTAAACTATATTTTGGTTCTGCACACACACCAAAATTTTGAGAGAAAATGCCTTAAATAAAACACTTAAGTCAGCAAGTCGTTCTAACGAGATTCATATGTCATTCTAACGACTGTGAGATGTCGTTCTAACGACTGTGAGATGTCGTTCGAACGATGTCACATGTCGTTTGAACCACTTAAACTAAAGTCAGTGTTTCATACGACTCTAAACATCATATAAGCTCGGAATAAACAAAGATAAAACCTTTTAAAATCATTTTAAACATTTGATAAATTTTCCATCCTTTAAAACTCTTTCCGAACTCCATAAACATAATGCGTTCATACCTAAGAGATGTTTGGAATGCAATCTGAATGAAGATGTGAAATGTGCACCAATAAACACAGCATGATATATCTTTGAAGCTTGGCTGCTAAGTCTTCAAAAAATACGTCATTGACTTTATGGGAATCGTGACAATATAAAAATCTATCTATGACTCAAATAAGTTTTGTTCCGGGGATAAGTCAATTACATAAAAAATACATTCAATTGGAAATTTTGCCCTTACAGAGATTTTTAAAATAATATTTTTTTGGTTTGTCTTTCAAACGACAAGGTAATGTCATTAAAAGTACATTGACATGCCATTTAAATGACCCCATCTAACAACAACACGTGTCGTTTAATAGGTCGCGTGAAGGGTTGTTTCTTTATTGCTTAAAATGACCCCGTACTATTTTATGTTTTCATAGGTCATTTCTTAAGTTGTTGATAATAACCTCTAATATCGTTCAAACGACATGAAGAAGTCATTCGAACGACTTCCGTCGCCTCAAGTATTTTGTTTTGTTATAAATACCTGTTTTGAAAGACTTTTTCATTAAGATTTTTACCAAACGAAAATTGCAAATCTCCAGAATTTTAGTCTTCACTTTTAGGTCACAAAACCTTATTTTTTTTATTCACAAAATCATCCAATATAATTTGGTGAATCAATTTGGAACCCAAAACTATTTCTTGTTGAAGCTTCTCTTATAGAGAAGATTTATGTACTGCTGATTTGATAGTTCTTTAGGGCGCTATTTGTTGACGATTGCGATCATTGGGGATACTTGTGGGTAGTCACTGTTGAGGAAGAGTTGAGGTTCTCAAGGTTATTGAGGGAATCTTTGTTAGTGTTAGGTTGCGGTCTGTGTGGATTTTTCGAGGGAGACTCATTGCAGATTTCATAATGTAATTATAAGTTGTGATTTACGTTAGATAGTGAAATAAAAGGTTTTTACCCGAAAGGGATTTTTTTTCTGAATCTTGGTTGTCGCTTGCTTTGTGATTGCATGTTTGATTTATCTACATATATGCATGATTAGGGTTTTTATAAAATTTTGATTGAAGATTGACTCTAATTAAATAAGTTTTAATTAGAAATTTGTGAATTAAATAAATAATCAATATCACGCATCCTGAAATTGGTATCAGAGCTTTTAGCTCGGGATGTTTACCTCTTCATAGATTGTTAATGTAAAATTATAATATATAGAAACTGAAAACCGTTAATGTAAGATATTATCATAGAGTAAGAGATGCTTAATTCTATAGACAAACTTGAGACTTTTAAAGTAATAAATACTTAATTAAAAGACGAATTTATATCACATGGGCCTCATACGGGTTTGGGATTAGAACCCCGTGCTTATTTAGGTTATTTAAGTTTGGGTAACTTAAATAACTTAAAATAGACTTAATATGGGAAGAAGATGTCTTGTTATAATTATTGTGTTATAATTATTGTGGCCCAAATATAATTATATTCTTAAACATTGTAGACTTACTAGGTTTAATCCTCTTTATTAAACTATTTTTACCAGTCTTAGGTCGTTGTCACTGGCGCAAACTTGATCTACTCATTGGAGAAATTTATCCAAGACACGTTATATTTATCATTCCTAGGATTTAGGTGTCGAGCATTATAGCTCCTTTACATTCATACATTCATTTATATTTATATTTTTAGTCAGGTGTATTATTTTAGATTTCCCGATTTAGAGATTTGTACTAAATTAATTTAATATTTAGAGTTTAACCTTGAGACATTAAGACATATTATATTCTATAGTTGTAATTTGATTTAATTGTTATTCGGATGGTATCAAAGATGCTTTAATTTATTCAGAAATTTATTATCTCGTGTTGTATTTACTTAAATATTTTTTATTTATTTTGTTATTCTGAGAATTTTACTAATTATTTTTTACTATCGTGACTTTAATATTAGAACTTATCAATCTATCTATGGATTTTATGGAGCGTCAATGATTATTGACATGTCCATGAAAGTCCTACATGTAATAAATGTTGAAGTTGCTGAAATTAGAGCTATCATTGAAGCTTTGAAGATGGATGGTGAAAGAGGGATTATTGTGAATAAGGTGGAGAGTGACTCTATTGGTGTCATTAAACAAATTAATGGTTCTTCCTTTCTGTTATCTAAGGCAAAAAATTTAATTATAGAATCAAGAAGTTTTACACGTCGAGAGTGCAATGAACATGCTCATTTACTAGATATAAATGCTTTATCCAGTTCGAGTAATGTTATGTGCAGGGGTGAAGCTACCCCGTGATAGAGGGGGGCCATCGCCTCTCCCAAGATTTTCAAAATCTCCTTACTTGTATCTTTACATTACTAACCTAATTGTTGGTTTTTATACTGCATTCTTTATTTTGTGTACACCAAAACCAACTTATAGAGATCTTGGTTAGTATTTTTCTATAATGCCCCAACCGTACGGGTTACCTGTGGGTCAACCCGATCCAGTCTGATTGTGTTAAGTGTGGAGTTATGTGAAACAACCTGGATAATATTTCTAGTCCAATTTAATTAATTATATTTACCTAATAAGCCTTAAATTCTGTTTTCAGGAATATACACATAATTGTGGAGCCCATTAGGCAACATCATAGGCTTCATGTGATTAGAGATACTAACGTTAATAGTAAGAACCACTTACCTATAAAATGCTCTCAAAAATCAAAATATCTCTCAACTTATCGTAATAAAGGGAATGGTGTGAGCCAATGCCTATTGGGGTTCCCGATAATAGAGAAGTACATAGACGAACGACAAAAATAACATATAAAAAATAATACATTAACTCGAATGTACATGCAATAACTGAATAACATATGCATTAACCATGTTTTACTTCAAAACATTTCCTTTAATTAAGGTTAAAATCCATTAACCTATACGTTGTAGACTTTACCAATTTATAACAAAAAATTTACTTTACTCCATTAATACACACGATTAATATATGAGAAAACATTTTTCTTTACATTAATCCAATTTTTGTTAATATTCATCGAGCTCACAGTTAAAATGCCATGCCCATGGTCTTTTTTTAAAATAGCATTTTGACACACATATCCGGTGTATAAAAGGACATATTTAAACTTATAAAATCCGAGATCGTAACCGCTATAGGTTATTCAAACACCCAATTACGATCTTTATTGCTTTATTTTCCTTAGCCTTTTACTTTACCAGCACATTTTCGTGTCAACTCATTATATTCTTTAATCCATTGTCTCATGGGTTTATTAATTATCTTAATTTCACGATTACCCATAATTCCTTTAAGTACCATTTTAACCCAAAATAATACATCCATATACACTTATTAACCGTTTATCTTTTTTGAAATTGACCAACTCAATATCTTTACCTTTATTTCCTTTTAACCTTAAAGTTAACTGCATCCCATTTATATTTAGGATCTTTCATCATCTACCATAAATGTCATAGTCGTTGTTTTCCTGGCCAGTGATTTTTGGTTTAAGCCAAAGCCACACCTTAGGGTTTAGGGACCTTATTAAATTTTTCCACTGCTCCTTTGTTGAAACTCTTTCACTTTACATTAATTCCATTTACTTGTGGTCCAATCTCCATTTTTATCAAAATGATTCGGCATATCGTCATTCCTTTTATTCACATAAATGCCTCTTTTAGTTTATTTTAAACATTTTACCAGGCCTAAGGTCCAATACCCAAGGTAAATACCACCTTGTTGCCCCTATTATACATTTGAATGCATTTTATCGTTTAGTCCTTATTATTTTTTTTCGATATATTATCTACATCTTTACTTTTACAAAGTAAGGTCTTATTCCATTTCTAAGTTTAAGGACCATTTCCATCATTTAGTTTTCACTTAAAGTCTTGTACAACAAAGTCTCCTTTTAGTAAAAATATCGTGAGTGGGGTAAAAAATCATGATTTCATCCCCTTTTGGGGTTCATTTTGTGAACTTTTGATTTTCACGTGTTACATGATCTTTATAAACATCAAATATTCATAGGTTTATCATTTGAACATATATTTCAAGGCATACCCCTTAGGAATGTTTAACAATATTTTCATATATTAATCCACTTTAAAGTCACACTATTTTATTCAAATAATATTCTAAATATATTAACCTAATATTTTCATGTAAATCACTCTTAAAAACATTCACAATAAATTCAAAGTGACAATATGAGACTTTCCTAGACTTATCACACATAAAATATCAACCCTTTTAGCTTATTGTTTTTCTTAGTGGAATAAAATATTTTTACATTACTTTTGCTCATCACTTGCACAAAAATATGAACTCTAATATTTTGAAATTAATGGAAAAATCCTCCAAAACACTTTTGTCCCATATTTTCAAGAAAATGTCAATTTTAACACAATGATAGCATTTTTATTTCATAAAATTAACACTTTATATTCTGAAATATTCACAACTTGAAAATCATGTTTAAAACCATTTTTTAAATGAAATCATAACCTATCTGATATGAATGGTGTTTATCATAAATAGGTAGCATGTGTGTTTATCATACATCTTTGTTGGCTCTTCAAGACAAAGCACTCATATGAATGGTGTTAAGCCCATGTTCCTTCCAATCTCATTTGGTTTCAAGAGCCTCCCCTCGTCGTACCTTACTCGTCTTGTAAAAGTCATCATCCTGAATACATATATGCATAACCAACATGATTCAAACATAACATCATAATATAAGTGTAACAAAACTCCCCAGCTTAAATGAGTCTAAGATGATGAGAAATAGTTTGAAGAAAAAGGCAAACCTAACCTCCAAAGGTTACCCTAAAGGGGCGTTCAAACTCCTAATCTTCCATGAAAGTTCTCCTTGAAATCCACATCCAAGAATCCATTAAAATCCCACCTTCAATCTCCATAAAATATACCCTTAACTACCTCAAACTCTCAAAAAATGTTTAAGTTTTATCCTCTAAAAATATCTCATTTTAACTTGTCTTCAAACTCTGAAATGCTACCAAATATATACTTAAGAGTTGTGAGGAGCTTGTGTGTGTGGATAATGGCTTAATCCTCTCAAAATAGTTATTTTTGGTTCAAATGTGTATATTATACAGAAGAGGTAAAGATCCCGAGCTAAAAGCTCTAATACCAATTTGAGGATGCGGGATATTGATTATTTATTTAATTCGCAAATTTCTAATTAAAACTTATTTAATTAGAGTCAATCCTCCATCCAAATTTTATTAAACCCTAATCATGCATCTATATGGATAAATCAAACATGCAATCACAAATCAAGCGACAACCAAAATTCAGGAAAAAAAAAACCTTTCGAGTAAAAACCTTTTATTTCACTATCTAACGTAAATCACAACTTATAATTACATAATGAAATCTGCAAAGAATCTCCCTCAGAAAATCCACATAGACCGTAGCCTAGAACCAGTAAAGATTCCCTCGAGAACCTCAAGAACCGCAATTCTTCCTCGGTAATGAATACCCACGAGTATCCCCAAATGACCTCAGTCGTCGACAAATAGCCCCGTAAGAACTATCAAATCAGCAGTAGAGAGAGAAACTTCAATAAGAAGTGGTTTTGGGTTCTAAATTGATTCACCAAAGTATATGGTATGATCTTGTGAATCAAAAACAACGTTTTGTGACCTAAAAGTGAAGACTAAAATTCTGCAAATTTGAAATTTTTGTTTGGCAAAAGCCTTAATGAAAAGGTCTTCCAAAATAGGTATTTACAACAAAACAAAATACTTGAGGCACGGATGTCGTTCAAACGGCTCCATCATATCGTTTGAACGACATTAGTTGTCCTTAGCAACGACCTAAGAAACGACCTATAAAAACGCAAAACATTACATGGTCGTTTGAAGCAAATGACATATGTCGTCGTTAGATGAGATCGTCTGAATGACCTGTCAACGTCATTTGAACGACATTGCCTTGTCATTTGAACGACAGAAGCGAAAAAATATTATTTTAAAAAGCTCGCCTACAAGTCTTCCAAAAATTATTTTGACTTAGAAAAATGCCTCATTTCTTTAAAAAAATAGTTTCTAAAAATATCCCAATACTATCGTAAACCAAATTCGAAACTTAAACGTAATTCTTACCAAAATCTATCTTGTAGATGTCCATTATTAAAGAAACTTGGACATACTCAATATAAAATCAGGACTACGAAAAATATGTCCTTAAAAATATCCCCTATGTCTATGCCGGTATAAAATAAAAATAATCTGAATTATCAATACAAATCTCCTATACAAATCCAATACCCTCCCATGAACCCAAAAATGGAAAGATAACAAAAATGCAAGTCTTAAAAAAATCTTCAACTTTAATTCTCTTCAAATAAAATCTCTTTGCTTTCGTTGCGCTTCTTTTGTGTTCTTTCCAAATAATCATCAAAGACCTACATACAATAAACAAAACAAATACCTTCGTGACATCTGGAGTTTGAAATGAGATAAAGCATAAATCATAATAAGCAAGAGTAAATCTCAAATCTCCCCCATGATTTAAACTCTCACTCCCCCATAATCCATAATTCGTTCTCCCCCTTTTTATTTGTTCAAAATGGATAAGGAAAAGAATAAACAAAATAACTACAGAGTGTCACAAAAATTATAGCAAATATATATCAATTACGCTCATTTAAGAATATACTCATAAGGATCCACAATCTCTTTTTTATTTTTTAAAATTTGAAGCAAAAAAAATTTATATAAACAACACACACCATGAATTTACACTAGGATAACAAAACCGTGGAAACGGAATGAACATATTCGGTAGGAAAATCAACTCAAACATATATATAAAAAATGTGCACGATTAATATGGATAATCCTAACAAATGAACTCAAAATCATCCTTAGGCGTAAAAATTATTGAATTCAAATAATATCAACTCAATCAAATCAACAGGTCAAAGTCTAAAATGATTTTCACGCCAATAACGTCTAAACAACTATGTAATGCTTTTTCAAGACTCTGTTAGTACGTGCAAACCCGTTGATATATTTCCAACCAAACTCTCTCATATATAATAATGATCATATTTTTCTATTCAATTCTTTTCTTTTGAATGATCATATCAAACTAAAGAAGATTGGCCTTGGCTACTTTTTACAATGCCACATTTTTTTTGCTATTTTCAAACGGTTGGTTTCACTCAAAGGTTAATTACTCCTTTCATAGCCCTTTCCCATGTTCATTCATCATTTTTTTTCATATTAAACAAATTTCTCATGGGCAACGGTTCTTACATGCACTACTTTCGTTGTCAAGTTTTATCACATTTGGTTCGTTTTAAAGATAGAACTAAGATGAAAATAGTTAGATAAACATGTGATAGACAAGTACAATAATCAAATAAATTTGTTCACATGTGCATTAAAGGATCATAAGAGTCAAACATGTAGAAAGTAATCTCAAATTTTATCTCAATGACTCCAATAAAGCACATGGATGAAATGATGTATTGTCTCAAAACACTATCAAATAGTCACATGGATATGAAATGATGTTGTGATTTGGTCATCCTAAATGTCCATCCATAAAGATTCTAAAAAATATTGGGCGTGATCGAGGAATGGAGGCCATGCCTTAAGCCTTAGAAGCCTAGGCGGGCCTTAGACGTAAAAAGGCGTGAAAAAGGGGTTTAGGCTTTTTTAATACATTTAAACATTTTTAACTATAAAGAGGTTATTAGAAATACTAAAATAGTACATACCTTAAAATAAGTCTGAATATATGCAAACTAAAATGCTATTTTTTTAAATACTAAGAAAAAGACAAAAAAAGAAAAAAAAAACATGTGTGTTTTTGGACGAGAGGCAGAGAAGTTTGAGATACCATTTGTCTTTTGATTGTTTTAAATGAGATATTGGTCCGATTTTTTATAACAGGTCTTCAAAAGGCGATATCGTTTCACTAAAGCGCTTTTGTTTTAAAAAAAGTGTGCCTTAAGCCATTTATCAAGAATAAGTCGTAAAAGGCTTAAGGAGGGGAGTTTTTCCTAAGCCTCAAGCCTAGGCGCGCCTTTTAGAACACTGCCATCCATAAACGATGTAAAAAGAAATACAAAAACCTTTTTGTCTTTTTTCGAAAAATTTATCAAAATAAAATCTTTTTGGCTTTTTCAATTTTTTTCTCAAAAAATAAAAAATCTTTTTGATTTTTCAAAAACAAAAATATTTTTGGGTTTTCGAAAAATATCTTAAAATATAAAATAAATGAAAAAGTGGTACACACTAGTATTAGGCCTAAAATATCATCATGAAAATCATCTTATGCTAACAAACAAGTCTAAACCTCGACCATTAGGTGCGGAGGAGTTTTCCAAAGGTGATGACATCCTATGAGAAAAACATCCAGTAAATCATGTGAAGTCTTGACTAAAAACTTAACTTACTCTCAAATATGTGCAAACTCTCTCATGTGATGTGTAGGATCATGTAAAGTATTATGTGTGGGAGTGTGTGTAGGAACACGTGTCGTAGCATAACGTGGAAAAAAAATTGTGACACACTACTAAACTTAAAACATAATTCCTTAAGGTGTCCTCTCTTCTTGCAATGGGTGAAAACATACACATGTCTAGGAAAACCTCTCTCAAAATGTCTAGGATGCACTCTCCTATCGGGAACCAGAAGCCTAGATGGGTTAGGTTGAGAGCCATATGGGTCTATCACAAACTCAAGAACCGGCTCGGGTGCAACATGAGAAGTAGACGCACCATTATAACCGTATTCGTAGTCTCGTAACATTACCCAATGAGGGTCCGAGGAGACATTTCGAACCTTCTTAGATGAATCCTCTATAGTAACTTTGACCTCCCAGGCACATTAGAGATCTTTTTCGAGTTGAACACATGGGATTCAAGTTCACTCTTTTCCCGGCCTAAGACGATCAACTACTCACATAAAGAATCATTCACCTTCTCGAGTTGACTCGTTGATGCCTCACATCCCCATAAAACTTCTATCTCTCTCTTCAAATCTAACACCTTAATACCTAACTCCTTATTCAACTTCTTCGTCTTTAATGTCTCGGCGTATGAATCTCTAAACACTTTTTAAGATCGCTTTCATCCTCACTTTCAATCTCACTCTCACACTCACTCGAAACACTCAAATCATCATCGGGGCTCTTATGTATACACGTGTCCTCATCGTCATGGGACAAACTAGATGGGATCACGTGACTAGACATAAAGGCAACACACATACCATGCGATAACTCATCCTCGGAATCATTCACCTCCTCGTCACTATTGATGAGAGTGGCTGGCAGAGCAATTTTCTTGGCCTTTATCTTTAGCATAGTGGGACATTCAAATACTTTGTGACCTTTGCCCTTGCACTCAAAACATCTCGCCTCTTCCTCTCTCACACCGCTCTCTTTGGCCTCTTCTTCATTTTTATTTTTCTCAAACATATTTTTATTGAAAGAAGTTTCTTTGAAAAGTTTGAGAAATTTTTTTTAAAATTCAGCAAACATGGCCACGTCATGAAAATCAAATTCTCCCTCAAACTCGTACTCACAAACTCTCTTTTTCTTCTTCTTGTCTTTCTTTCTAGACACTTTATCACTCTTTCTAGATTGTGCCCTAAGTGAAATACATATATCCTTAAGCTTAAAGGTTTTGGAAAATATGTCGATCTCATAAGTTTGAAGGTCTCCTATGACTTCTTCTAACCTAAGTGTATCTAATATACCCAATGAATTTAAAACAGTGACCTTAGGAATAAAACAGGATGGGAGTGACCTCAAAATATTTTTCACAACTCTTGTCTCATCAATTATCTCACCCAAACTAAAACTCATGTTAACTATATTCGATAACCTTGCACAAAACTCGTCAAAACACTCGGACTCTGAAATGCTAATAGTCTTAAACTGGGTGGTCAAATTTTATAATTTAGACGCCTTAACTGCGTTAGTACCTTCATATGTTAATTGGAGGATATCCCATGCCTCTTTAAACATGGTGCACATCATAATATGGCGGAACTCGTCCGGGATGACGGCTTCAAAATAGCGATCACGCCACGGGAGTTATAGGTTCTCCATTTATAATCATCTTCAATCCAGTCAGACACAAGTTTGTGAGTGGTGACATTTTCAATAACAATAGTGGGAGGAGTCCACCCTCTTTCATAAACAATCCGGACATGTTCATTAATAACCTTTAATTAAGATTTCATGCGGGCTTTCCAAATGGCATAATTTGTGCCATCAGAGACAGACAACCAATTATATAAGTTCTTCATCGAAAATATTGTAAAAAATTTCAAAATCAGATTTTTAAAAAAATCGATATGACAAAATTTTTTTAGAAAAATTATCACTCTATAAATTAGAGTAACCTACTCTGATACCAGTTTCAAGAGGTAAAGATCCCGAGCTAAAATCTTTAATACCAATTTGAGGATACGTGATATCGATTATTTATGTAATTCGCAAATTTCCAATTAAAATTTATTTAATTAGAGTCAATCTTCAATCCAAATTTTATTAAACCCTAATCATTCATTTATATGGATAAATCAAACACTCAATCACAAATCAAGCGACAAACAAGATTCAGGAAAAAATACCCTTTCGGGTAAATTTCACTATATAACGTAAATCGTAACTTACAATTACATAATGAAATCTGCAATGAATCTCCCTCAGAAAATCCACATATACTGACGCCTAGCACCAGCAAAGATTCCGTAGAGAACCTCAGGAACCGCAGCTCTTCCTCTGCTGTGAATACCCATGAGTATCCCCAATGATTGTAGTCGTCAGCAAATATCCCCCCGCAAGAATTATCAAATCATCAGTAGAGATATCTTCTCTGCAAGAGAAACTTCAATAAGAAGTGGTTTTGGGTTCCAAATTGATTCACCAAAGTATATGGGATGATTTTTTGAATCAAAAATAAGGTTTTGTGACCTAAAAATGAAGACTAAAATTCTGCAGATTTGCAGTTATCGTTTGGCAAAATTCTTAATGAAAAAGTCTTCCAAAATAGGTATTCATAACAAAACAAAATACTTGAGGCGGCGAATGTCGTTTGAATGACTTCTTCATGTCGTTTGAATGACATTAGATGTCGTTAGCAACGACCTAAGAAACGATATATAAAAACACAAAATAGTACATGGACATTTGAAGCAATAAAGGAACTACCCTTTGCGCGACCTGTCAAACGACATGTGTTGTCGTAGATGGGGTCGTTTGAATAACATCGCCTTGTCATTTGAATGACAAAAGCGAAAAAATATTATTTTAAAATCTCCCCTATAGGTCTTCCTAACATTATTTTTGACTTAGAGAGTGTTATATACTTATGCAATGCAATAAAAGTTATTTTTTTCCCCAAAGCTCTTATGTTGAGTTGTTATTATTCTCCAATCGTTTCTAACTTTCTGTTCATAGAGGACTATTGTATAGATACTCTGGTGTAGCACGTAGGTGTTATACTATTGAACCATTATCAGGTGTCGATTTGTCAAGAGCCGTTGGTCAGGTGGGCGTTAGGTGTGGTGGCGTACAGGCAGGAAACGGGTCCAACGCCAAAATAGTGGATTGAGGTGCGACACATCAAGAGAGAGTTGCAAGAGGCCGAGACCAAACAAAATAGTAACAAAGATGAAGAGACGAAGGAATGAAGATAAAGATATTGCAGACTGTAAGGAAGGTATAAGCTCGAACCAAACCCCTAGCTATTTCACATTATAGTGTTAAAATCTTAACATACTCGTATGAGCCTACAAATCACTACAAACGTTTTAGCATTTGTTAATCAAACAAATCTTGACTTAACAAGAGAAATCCAAGAGTGGACTCTTACAGATCCTAAAGATAACGAACTTATAGAATCTGCTTTAACGTACTCATGTGGTACTTTCAAATATATAGACCATGTTATTGAGTGGTTAGTACGTGAGGTACATAGAATAGAAATAATATGAACAGGGATCCGTGGTCTCTTTAAAGAAAAGATAAGAACTGTAGAGTTCCCAGAAGAACTTTCAAGACCGAAAAAATATCAAGAATACACTAGAATACTGAAGATAGTATAGGCATAATAAAATATATTAGACGAAAATGGTTAGCTGAAACAAGAACTATTTTAATTATATTAGGAAGAATCCGTCCTCGTCTTTAAAATGTAGAGACAACTACCCCTAGAACATATCGTAGATTTTTGTCATCCTATGGTGATATGATATAGACGAATTTATAAATAACGATATAATCGATATTGTTAATCAGATATATAAAGAAATTAGACTAATAAAACCTCACTACCATATAAGGTATTTAAGACTAGAATATTTTCCATTAAAACCGCTTACAATTTCCAGACTCCCTGAGGAAAATATTTACATAGATAATCCCCACTATTCCGAATTTCAGTACAATAGTGACGGAAGAAGTCAGAGAAGTAGCAGCTCTGAAACTTCTCTTAGACTCCCAAACTAAATTTAGACATTAAAAATAAGCTTAAGACTCTAGAAATTATTGGGGTAGAAATTTATATTCCTATAACATTAGAAAAAGACAAAGGCATAAAAAGACAAAGCGGTCCCCAAAAGGTGGTCCAAAAGATAAAAGCGGACCCAAAATCATGTGGACGAAATTAGGCTCGTCATTTAAGCCCGTTAAATTAGCCCGTCGGAGAGCCTGACCGTATATATATATATATATATATTACTCTTGTGTGAACTGCCGCATTTTAACAGTGCGGACTGGATATGTGCCATCTAGAGAAGAACTCAAAAAAGAGAGAAAGTGTACCAATAATTTAGCCGAGAATTTTTGGGTTTACTTCCAAGTGACAAATATCCAATCCGCACTATTAAAATGCAGGACAGTTCGCACAAGAGCAGTACTAAACACACACACACACACACACAGGGGGGGAATGATTTCTAGTTTTTTTTTTCTTTTTATACATATGAAGTAAAATATCAAAATAATCTTTAAAAGTCACATGCCATGCGCATGGCCCACTCTTCCGTCCAAAAAACTAACGGTCTTAACGACATGGGTTATTTGTAGTCGTTTAGAAAGTTGAGGGGGAGTTAAATGCCAAAAATAAAAGTTTGGATAGTAAAGTAAGAAATGGAACAAAGTTTAGGGAATGAAATGCAAAATAACCCAAAAAAAACTAGGACTTAACAGCACCAAATATTATGAACTATAGATTTTTTATTTGTAGAAACAGGAAACTAAAAACAACAGCAAAACACAAGAAAAGCAGGGCCCTCAACAAAGGAGAAGCCCTCCTCATCCAGCTCACTATCAAGTATCTTGAGCAACACTTCAGGTGCCACATCATACTCCACGTACAAACCATCCACATATCTAGCCAACTTCACCAAGCAGCCACAATATTATTTGCTCTAGGGATATGGATGATTTTAGCCTTGAAATCTTTCACCGGGTCCTTGCAGTCTTCGATGATGTTGGCCAGTGGATGATTATCGATAGTCTCCTGGTTGATGAGACTAATGGCTTCCAATCAATCATTCTTTAGGCACACTCTTCTCCAGCTCTTCCCGAGGGCAATGCTTAGGTCGTGATAAATTCCGTCTAGTTCCGCTCGCAAGGGGTAGCAGTGCCCTGAAGTTTCTCGACGACCCCCACGATCCATTCCCCGTCATCATTTCTCACCACCCCATCAAACGAACTCGTATCACTACCATGACCAAAACCACAATCCGTAAGGATGATGAAGCTACCTGCATTAGAAATCGGGTCATGTGTGAGAATATTATGACTTACCCCACTAACGTTTGCTCGCTTGAGATTTTGGACTTCAAAAAGGTTTTTTAAGAAAATTATAGCTAAGCCAGCAACCGTTTGGATGAAAAAGTTTGTCATATGCATGGGACGTGACAGTAAATTAGGGTACTTTTTTCCATCTCCAAATATAGGAGCATTTAAATTTATTATATTACATAAATTGCTAAAAACAATTAAAAATTTTGAGAAATACCAAAAAAAACTTTAGAAATATATGAAAATAACAAATATATAAATAAAAAGTTTGGAAATTAAAAAACTTCATTTAAAAATTATAAAATTATAAAAAATAATATTAGAAAAATATGAAGAAAAATTGGAAATTATTAATAGATATTTAAAAATCATGTCCGCCAAGATAGAATTTAATTTAAAAAATAAAAATATTTTCAGCTAAAAAAATTTAAATGATTTTCAATTAAAAAAAATATTTTCCAACCAAAAAAAAGATTTCCAGCTCCAAAAAAAATAGCTTCGAGCAAAAAATTAAAAATAAAACTGATTTCAATTAAAAAAAATTATGGGGGTTTTGGGAAAAGGTCCTCGTAATGATCAAAATGTATAAAAATAGGACACGCCATATAATTTTATAAATTTAGTCCTTGTACTAAATATACCATGAAAAATAGTGCCGTTGGCGCGGACCAAAAAAATAAAGGTTATTGTACTACAGGGACTAGATTTATAAATGTTATTGTACCACAGGGACTAGATTTATAAACTTGAAAAGCGTTGTCCTAAAAATCCAAATATATAAAGAAACATGACCTTTACCTTAATTCTCTAAAAAATTATTTCCAAAAAAAAAAAAAAAAATGATGTCCCAGTACAAAGAAAATGATTTTGAGGAAAAAAAATATTTCCAAAAAAAACTGTTTTCCACAAAAAATGATATTCTACGAAAAAAAAAAACTGAGATCAGTTAAGTAAAATTTATTTTCAGGAACAAAAATTGTTTTCTAAAAAAAATGATATTCCACAGAAATAATTATTTTCCAACTAAAATGAAAATGATTTCCAATTAAAAAAATAAAAAATAAAACTGATATTTTTTGGGTAAAATACTGTTGGGATTTTTGGGTAGGGTGGCAATTCGTGTGCGTCGTGTCGTGTTTGGGTCGTGTCATGTCGGGTTCGTGTCAAGTATTAGTCAACCCTAACCCGACCCATTTAACTAATCGTGTCAGATGAGCAAACACTAACCTGACCTATTTATTATCGTGTCGTGTTCGGGTTGACCCGCATAACCCATTAAGTAAAATATAAAATAATTTTTTTCTTCTCTCTTGACCAATCATACCAATCATAAGCCTACAATAACTTAAATTTAATTTATTTCAACTTCTTTCAACACATAAATAATTTATCATCCGATTCTCCATGAATTTTATAGAATGCCTATCAAAATATATAAATTATCTAATATATTCTCCATAAAATCCGAGTTAAGCGGGTCTATTCGTGTCATTTTCGAGTTATACGTGTTTGACACTAACCCAACCCGTTTATTATTCGTGTTGGCGGGTCGTGTCATATTCGGGTTCGTGTCAAATAATCGTCAACCCTAACCTGCTAACTTCGTGTCGAGTTCGTGTCGGGTTATCGTGTCGTGTCAAAAATTGACACCCCTATTTTTGGGTAGGGGGAGTGCGGAGGTGATCTGGTCGGTGGTGTTGGTGACCGGCAGAGGTGGGTACGGGTTGGGTTTAGTGGGGGTGAATGTTAAGATTTATGAAAATGAAAAGAGTGGACAATTAACCCAAAAAAAAAAAAAAAAACTAGGAATTAACGGCACCAAAGATTATGAATGGACTATGGGTTTTGAAAACCTCAGTTGTCAAGAAAAAAAATCATTTGTCTACGAGTTTTGTAACTAATTCATAAGTCACATATTAGTTCATTTTTCTCAACAAAGCCCCATTATTTCAGCAATTCTGGTATGTATTTCGTGTAAGTAGATAACCCTCCCATATTATCTGAAAATGATGCGTGATGGTTCTATAATTAATACACACCACCCAATATTCAGTTGTTCACGTTTCTAAATTTGTCCATTCATGCAATAATTCCAAAGAGACAGAAAATAAACACAAAATGGTAAACGACTTGGCGTTACTTAATACGGACTTCTTTTTTGAAGACAATGATAGCACTGACACTGATATTTTTTTGCTGAAAATCTTGAATAACATGTTTGAACATTATAATGACAATAATTATCCACTTTTTTCATTTTCATAATTTTTAACAGTTTACATTTTTCTTAGTCTCACATGTTTCAATTTTAATACAGTACTATAATTATTTTTAAAAGTAATTTAGGAATAGGCTATGGGAACTTTACAAATTATACTCTTTGGTCATAAATTAAGAGTTCCTATCAATTATTTGTATAAATTAGCGATATGTCAAATCAGTGATCGTGTTCAACAGTTACTTACTATCGTAAAATGACGTTTATTGATCATGTTAAAAAAAAAGTGAACTATTAATTTGAGACAACAAAAAAAAAATAATGGACTTTTAATTTAAGAATGAAAAAGTAAGTTCTATTTACATAAAATATTTTTTAATTGATCCTATAAAATAAAAATCCCAATAGATCCTATTTATATGTCTAAAAATGTATGTGGAGTTGGGAAGAATGTGTGTAAAGTGGAAATAAACATTTCTATAATGAACTTGCAGCAATCACACAATAAACTTAAAAAATGGACTTGTATTATGAGTGCAAGTCGTTTTTATAGTTTTAGTAGGAAGTTTTTGTGGTACAGAAATGAACTCCTATTATTTACAAAAAGAAAACTTGTACAAAACGTGTTACAGGCACTTATATATATATATATATATATATATATATATATATATATATATATATATTGACTGAAACAAATTATTTTAGGTAAGTGGTCGGCTAATTGCTAAATTATAAATCATAGTTTTCTCTACATCAAATATAGAAAAAAACTATCATCTTTTACTATATATTTCGTTATGATTATTTTCATTGATTTACCCCTCCATTGGTGGTGGAGTAATATTATCGTTAAATCCTTAGAAATGTGTTCAAGAGGCCGACCACAGTATACGACGGACAATTCCACCTCTAACACTGTATGTTTACACAAGTCTCGATGAGTTCTTCCAACTTATCTACTTTATGAATTTCGAATTTTTTTCATATATTCTACAATTATATCTCCAACAATCGTTAATATTAAGTAGTAGAGTTAAATGGGTGCATTATAAACATTTAAACTGTAATCCAAAATGATTTTGTAATTATATTACAAAAATTATGAAATTAGTAATTATAGAATAATTACAGAATTAGTATGCAACAAAAAAATAGTTACAGAATTAATATGCAACAACACGGATTTTAGATTAAGGCAAGTGTTAAACACTCTCACCTTAAGACGAATTTTGTCCCGAATTAGTGCTTTTCGGATGCAGCGACAATCGTCTCCGATGATACAATAATCTTACTTGAAAATGTAGCACCCCAATTTGCAAGTCTTTTTGAACCAACTGTTGAGAACTCTCATATGAAACTCATAGAGAATATATGGACTCACTTTGTGATTTCGTAACTTTTAAAATGAGACCCCACGCCACTTATTTATACAAAAATAAGTGGCAGTTAAAAACGGTTGGATATCCCAACAATCAACTGTTAGGAATAATCGAAATTAACTAAACAACCAGGTAAAACGAAATTAAAAAAAAAAAAAAAAACTAGGCCGAAATAAACTAAAAGAAACGCGAAAATAAAAAAAAATAGAATTTGGCCCAAAAAGTTTATACCTTAGCCAAGTTAAAGCCCCAAGGGCCCCGAGCCCGAGCTCGAGCCAGGGTCGGCTGAACTGGCGGTGCGCGCGTGTGTACTTGAAAGTCAACCCAAGCCCATGTAAGTCATCCCTCCTTCAAATAGTTGGGATACCCCAAGGGCACCAAGCCTTTAAGCCAAATTGGATTATATTATACTACACTCATTTTACACACTCTTCCTATGTGGCACAAGTTTTAACTTGAATACTTCAACCATTTTGTGACACCCCGCCTAATAAAATATCGGGTGATCAGTCATATACCAAATTAAAACAGAAATCCCAGTTGGATCATTCTTAGCATCACTATCGAAAAACTTTTTGAAACTTACTAAATACCTAGTATTCCAAAAGCTGGTGCCAAATTTTAACTTTTTAATTAAACCAAACAGTACATGCGAAAAAATATAAACCATTCACACCACTGAATTAAATGAACTAAACAAATAATAAGATGACATACCGAATAAACCATCGGCTACCAAATAAAAAGTCCAATACAAATATTCAACACCTGAATTAAAATCTGAAAACTAAACTGATAAATGATTCCTACTCTAGGAATATAAGAACGATGCGTCTAATCCAAGCTCCTGCTGGCATCCACATATGTTGTAGCTCCGTGTCCCTGGAATAGAATATCAATCCTGGCGTCCATGTGGTTGGACGCCTAAAAGGTTTTGAAAATAGTTTTATAGCAAGGGTTAGAACTCAAAACATTTTGAAAATATTTAGGAAATGAATTAACTGCAGTAATTTAAAATGCATGAATGCGCTCCATATTTATGTTAGTGTCGCACTCCCTTGTGGACAATCTCACTCATCCACTATTGTGCACACCTAACGGTTACCTTGACCCCCACCTAGTTGCACTACCCCGTCCAACTAGTCCTGGTATAACCTCCCCTTTGCCATACTACTCTAACCCGAGTATAATGATTCTTGAATTATAAGTTATCTCACAATTAACATAATTAATTCCTTCTTAAATAGTAGCATTTAACCGTGTCACAAGTTATATAAAGTAAATACATCACACACTGTATTATTACCCGCATATAATATTGAATACAATTATATATGTACCTTTACTAAAACATCCACACATATAACATACGTATATCCATCCCTCCGAGTATACCCTCACCGGATGAATCCCTCTAAAGTGCTATCTCACTAGGTGTGCTCACAAAACCTAGTTCCCCAAGTTGGAATCGCTCACCAACTTGGCCCAACCTATAAACGTAGTGGAGACGGTCATATTCCTTCCCTGAAAGTGAGATAAATCTCTCACCCATATACCAGATACTATGACCTGGGGATATACTCGCCCTACTCCTCAAGCTAGGGGATTCACCCACATCGCGCAACCTCCTTTGATAGCACTAGAGTATATAAATTGAATAAATATCTAGTCACTGATATTTAATATCACACACAATATATATACGCGTATATATATACTATCACTACACTGTATATATATAATATAAACCCCGGTTTTACCGTGTACTCAAAATCCCGTACACTAGCCTGTAATTTCTTGAATCTGTGGCCCGACTCAACATAATTAATTTTCTCACTTAATAAGTTATCATCTTCCCGAGTCTATGGTCCGACTCTAATATAATTAATTCACACCTCAATTAATTTAATACCTCCCCGAGTCTATCGTCCGACTCTAATTAAATTAATTAGCACACTTATTAATTTAATACCTCCCCGAGTCTATCGTCCGACTCAAATTAAATTAAATAACACTTATTAATTTAATACCTCCCTGAGTCTATCGTCCGACTCTAATTAAATTAATTAACACACTTATTAATTTAATACCTTCCCGAGTCTATCGTCCGACTCTAATTAAATAAATTAACACACTTATTAATTTAATACCTCCCCGAGTCTATCGTCCGACTCTAATTAAATTAATTAACACACTTATTAATTTAATAACTCCCCGAGTCTATCGTCCGACTCTAATTAAATTAATTATTACACCCATTAATTTAATACCTAACCGAATCTACAATCCGACTCTAATTAAATTAATTATTACACCCATTAATTTAATAGCTACTCGAGTCTACAATCTGACTCTACCTTCATTAATTAACATATCCATTAATTTAATAACTTGGTGTCACTCAACCATTATCCCCGGACTCGCTCACTTGGCCCATAACTTAATATTTCCTGAGTCTATGTTCCTATCACAAGGAACACACAATAGGCATTCACAACCCAAGTAATCCTATAAAACAGTAGGTATTTACACAACCCAATTATTCATACATGTACGTAATATATTTCTCTCTAATATTCACCGTACTTGTTTTCTTTACGAATTTATTTCACTTTCGTCTTAATTCAAGTATTCACACAACTCTAAGGGTCCTAGTTACCCCTTGTTATATCAATTCAGTAGTTACCCTTGTTAACCCACTGACCTAACGAATTTAAGCTCGCTCATGCTTTTTCGTAATTATATTCGTATCCTCTCGAATTAGAGTACGTCACAATCAAGCCTATGAATCTCCACTTTAACTCTTAAAAAGAAAATTCTCAAATTTTCGACAGATTAAATACCCTCTAGTAAAATTTCGATTTCTCTCTCTACAGAACTCCGATTGACCTGATTTCCAAGTTCATTGGATAGCTAAGAGAAATACCTTTCCAGTAATGTATGGTTCACACTCTAATTCGAAGTAAAATTCAAATCGCACACGTTTAAAATCACGTTAAAATTCTGGCATATTACTATGTTGACAGATCAAACACCCTGTAGTAAAATGTCGATTACTCCCTCTACAGAACTCCGATTGACCTGATTCTAAGTTCATTGGATAGCTAAGAGAAATACCTTTCCAGGAATGTATGGTTCACACTCTAATTCGAAGTACAACTCAAATAGTATACGTTTAAAGTTGTGTCAAAAATTCTGGCAGATTGACCTCTTGTGTTCATCATATAAACCCTAAGTCATTCAAGATTCATGTTCTTCATCCAAGAACTCATAAATATTCCATGTTAATCATCAAATATATTCAAATTTCATTTTATCTTTACTTAGGGATATATAATACACCTATTTCTTACTTTGAATCTCAGTCAAGTATTCCATTAACAAAACCCCATTTTGTACCCATTTATCCCCAAAACGAATTTTAGTTTACACATCACTAAAATATGAATTGGATATCACCATTTACACATTACAACAAGTTAACCACTTGCCTGGAATTGTTCGTAGGGTCTGATCCGTTGGTGTAGTCCTTTAATTCGGCTCTAATAATCCCCAATTGGCTCTTGATTTGCTTTCCCCCAATTTCTCTCTCAAGTCCTAGGCTTAGAATTTGTGTTTACTGTCGTTTAACACTTCTCCATTTGGGTTAAAAACCCTTAATCCCGTTTTTGGCCATCTGGGCCTAATTAAAATGGCCCAACTAACCCCGTGTGGGCCCGGCTATGCCCAAAAATACCCCGAGACCCAATTACCACCCCCCGAGTACTCTTTTCTGACTATCTCGACCCATTCGGATGCAACCGCGCACTCCGAATTGCCATCCGAAATACTTTTTGACATTTCCAAATTTCGTCCTCAAAATGCGACACACGAGATTTCAAACCATTAAACTTAAAAGTCGCCAATTAAAAATAATTCGGCTCACTTAAATAAATTCTCCAACTCATTAATTTAAGTTTCTCCAATTTAAGTATTTTTATAACTCCCACATCACCATTGCTTTAAGTGTGAACTCTTCACCCTTATGAGAATCGAACGCCGTCACGCCTTTATCCCACAACTCTTTAAGTTCTTCGATTAATGGTGCTAAGAATATATCAATATCATCACTGGGAGCCTTAGGCCCGGGTATCAACAGAGATAACAATGTGAACTCCTTTCTCATGCATAACGTCAGAGGAAGACTTAAAGGCGCCATAAGAACTGGCCAATAACTCTGACTAGTACTTAAATTACCGAAAGGGTTAAACCCATCGGTTGAGATTGCAAGACGAACGTTGCGCGGTTCCTTTGCAAATTCATGGTGTTGTGCATTTGAAATTTGCCAGATGAGTGAATCAACCGGATGACGCATCAAATTCCCACCCACCTCGCATCGAGCATGCCATGTCATGGCCTCCGCTATCCACGGTACAGTAAAAAAACGTTTTAACCGTGGCCCAAGTGGAAAATACTTCAAAACCTTTTGTGGGACTTGCGAGCACTTGCGATTTTTTGCATGTTTGTCATTTCCATTCTCACAAACCATATATCTAGGCTCACTGCATACAGGACATTCATCCTTCTCTTCGTGCTCATTCCGGTACAATATGCAATCATACTTGCACGCATGAATAGATTTGTATTTCAAACCTAAACCCTTCAAACTCTTCTTCATGGTAGGATAATTGTCTGGTAACATGTTCTCTTTTGGGAGAATTTCTTTAACCCACTTAAGAATTCCGGTTACGCTGTTTCCAGACAAACCAAATTGACTCTTCAAATTATGCAAACCAATCATTGCATATAATACCGAGTGATCTTCATCGCAATCTTTATACAACGGTCTAGCCGCATCTGCTTTCAACCGTATGTATTCCCGATCTCCTAGTAGTTCAGCATCAATTTGTTCATTTACTTGGTCATAATGCACATTATTTGTATCCATAGGTTGGTGGTTTTGTTGGTTGTGGAGTCCGTAAGCATCATCAATTAAGTTGGTCAATGGACGATGTGTTGGTGAATCATGTACCACTTCTACTCCTTGAGGTTTCGTTACACGGTCGGCTCCCGGTAATTCTTCTGGAACATAAGGTACAACTTTTTCACCATGGTATGTCCATATTATATAGTCTTGACAGATTCCCCACTTTAGTAAATGCAACTCAACAGCTTCCAATGACTTATATTTTCCGTTAATACAATGAGTGCACGGACACGGAATCTTCTCACTTTTAAGATTTTTGGAAGCATATTTAACAAATTCATAAACGCCCTTTACATGATTAATTGATATCCGGTTAGTCTCTCCCATCCACTCTTTGTATTGTGGGAAATCCATGTAATAATCTTCAAATTTCAGTCCTGTGGTAATATGTTAAAAAATATTATTACAACTGAAACAGAAAGAATATTCTTACGACTGAAACAAAAAAAATATCATTCCATACGAAACAAAACCAATATTCTTACAACTGAAACAAAACCAATATTCTTACAACTGAAGCAAAACCAATATTCTTACAACTAAAACAAAAAAAAAATTATTACAACTGAAACGAAAGAAAATATTATTAAACCTTGGCCAACAGATAAAGTGGCCAAGTAATAAAAGATTTTGCATAATTCCTCAATTCCATCCCATCCCCGCTGTTAACGTACACAGGTACATCTCCGCAGCCGTTGTATATTTCATCGACCATTATTTTAGCCTCACCCTTCTCCAAAGGTCGGCGATGTACTAGAGTCCCCCTTTCCCTGGAGATGAGTATGCACACGCCAACAAACCTCGAATTTCTCATGTCCTTGATATAGTACTCTTCGCCATAGTCACCGTGAGTTGTTGACGATGATCTGAGCCCCGTGATTGGAGGATGAGGCATTTGAGAGGGGAATGTTGGAGGGGAAGGATGTGTGAAATCTTGAGGAGGCATTGGGGGCCTATAACTTTCAATAAGATTCACAAGTTTCCCAATTTGATTGTTCAATAATCCCAGGGAATTTTTAATGTCATGGACATCCCCATCGATCTTCTGTTGGTGCTCCTTTTGGGATGAGATACAATTCTTGACCGAAGATAGATCGTCCACAAGAGGTGCAATGTGTTGAAGTTTTGTTTTTGGCATATGTGAGCCAACGCCTCTCGTCCTCCCCCTTTTGTCCTTTCCAAAGGTCTTAGTCAGGGCATCATTTTCAAGGTCAAAGTCATCAGTAGGGCACGAATCTGATTGACTGCTGATGGCCTCTATTGATTCCAGTGTCTTAGCCAAGTGCAGGGGGAATTTATTATCTTTGTCCCGTCGAGCATGAATGAATAAGTTGGATCGATTTGGGTTTTTACCGGCATCTGGACCATCTTTTGTCCTACTCTCCCATTCATTCTTCAAATCCTCATATGATTTGGATCCCAGCCTATGGATATCAGTTTTTTGTGCCCTATTTTTTTTGTTTTGCTCCCTCTGGACCAACTTGTTTTCCTTCGCCTCATTCTCCAAAAACTTATTCCACTGATCCACCGGCATTTCAACATTGGGAGGCACTTTCTCTTTCAAAGCCAAAATATCGGAGCTCGCTGCCTCTTTCGGGAAATGTTTCTTCCGAAGGTTTCTCCTGTATGTCCTCAATCCTTCAGCAACCCGAGATAGAACCTTATTCTTGGAACGGTCAGGAAATGAGAAATGCTTGCAAAGTTGGTTATATATGTCATCTTTGACAGCTTGATCAACAAGGTTCCAATTATCTGGTCCACCGACTCCCACGTTCATTTTTCCCAGCGACAAACATCGGGCTTTAAAGTTTAGCACGTCACTCCTATCACCCATCGGGTTATTCCCGAGAAGGGAGAATCCAATAGGCTTCTTTCCATTTGAGCGGGAGGCATCATGAGTGTTGGATTGGGGCGTTAAAGCAACGGGAGTGCCGGATTGGGGTGTAGGAGCACTTGGGGTTGGACTTGGTGAGGAGTGAACCATTGGTGGAGTTGTGAATTGCTCAGCCATTGGTGTTGAGAATTCGGGTTCTGCACAAGATGGTGAACCTCGTTGTGGTGTCACATCGGCACTTGGTACCCTAGGGTTGTTTCCTCTCGACATTATCTACAAAAATTAAAAAATATGAGTGACTAAATAATTATAGTAATATGAAATTATAACTAATTAATCAAGCTTAATTAGTTTTATATATATAAATAGATAGATAGATACCTTTTCAAAGTAAGACTTTAGAATAAGTTCAATGTGTCTGATCTCCATCCATTCGGTATTAGTTTTTAAGAACCTATAATTTTTTTCACGTGGCCAACTAGAAGGAAGGGTATCTATGATTGATGTGTAGATGTCAGTGACATGAACCCGGAATCCCCTATTTCTCAACTTGTTGGCAAGATTCAATTTTACGTGCAAGTGGCGCGAGACATCACAGTCTATGTCAATGCTCTCTGTACGCAGTTGTATCCATAACGGGTGGATTTTTTTTTCCGCCTTCTCCAACAACGTAACCAAGGTCAGGGCTATGTCGGGATTATGTGTGTGAAATATATTTTGTATAACGTCATCCCAGTTTTCTGGTAGAGAAAATAGAATACGATCGAACAAGTAATCTTGCTGGATATCAAATCCATGATTTATAAGGTAGTTAAATTGTTCGATCTTTTTATTTCTGTACCTATAAATAGGAGTACCCTCTATATGACGCACGCTAATAAAAGAGTTATGTGTGCGGTCTAATTGCAACCTGTCCCACTCTTGTTGACAGTATTTATCACCGTGCCTCATTTTTCCTGAGAAAAGTAGTATCCAACAAATTTTATAACATATACATTTATCGACACTAGTATCAATTCAATAAATTCAACATAGTATCCAACACGACATGCATATAACCCCCAATATAGTATGATGGCACGCATATAACCCCCTATAAAATCCCACGAGGTAGATGTAATTTTTTGTTTACTTATTAAGAATCCATTTAATAATATTTTGTCAAAAAAAATATAATGTCTAGGGTTATATTTTCAATAATATTTTGTCAAAAAAAAAAATCCCAATACAATGTCTAGGGTTTATTGAAATAAAATGTCTAGGGTTTATTGAAATAAAATACAATTTGTTTGTAGTTACACACATAAACACACATACACACATACATATAAACAGTAATCTATACATACACACACATATATACAAATCTATACATACACACACACATATAAACATAAATATATACATACACACACATATATACAAATCTATACATACACACACATAAATCTATACATACACACACATATACACACATATACTAACACAATGAGAATCGAAATGCACGAGAATCGAAATGAGGGATGGAAATCGCACAAATAAACACACAATACCTTTCTGAGCCGAAATCTCAAGGATGGAAATCGCACAAATCGCCTAGGGCTTTAGACACTGACCTCGATCGACAGAAATGAAATGAGGGAGGCGCGATTCTTTTTTTTAAGGACTGAACCTGGTCACGGCCAACCGCCGTGACCCACCATGCGCGGCCCTTAAATGAAACTCAACTGCTGCTCGATTGAACCTAGTCAGGGCCCAGAGCCGTGACCCCCAGTGCGCAACCTGCAAACCATCACCACCACTGCTCTAATGAGGGATGGTCACGGCCCTCAGCCGTGACCCGTGACCCCCAGTGCGCAACCTGCAAACCATCACCACCACTGCTCGAATGAAGGATGGTCACGGCCTAAAGCCGTGACCCATACCCAGAAATGGTCACGGCCCTCAGCCGTGACCCTTAATGTGTGTGTTATTTACTTCGTCATGCCTTTGGTCACGGACTTGGGCCGTGACCACTTTCAAAGCATCCATGATCTAGTGTGATAATAAATATGGTCACGCCAAAAACTGCCTTGGTCACGGCCCAAGTCCGCGGCCAACGGGTCGCGGACTTGGGCCGTGACCAACTCGGCGTGACCATTCGCAGGATTTGGTGTAGTGGGAAGTTGTGACAACCCGAATATAATTTTGATAAATTATATTTAAATCATGTTTATATTATGTGATATGAATAATGTGTTATTAGTATATCTAATATTAAGTTCTTATTTTTAGTCTAATCCTACTTTCATAAATCATGAAATGTCGAGTTATGTACGAACACAAGATTTGGTTATTTTCGATAAAAATGTTCCTGTTTAAGACTAGTTTTGACCATTGTAACATTACAATTGAATTGAGGTGAAAACTACATAGTTGTAGACATGTGAGTTAGTGTCGTAACACAACAAACGGTGCATCAAATGGATGCTCGAGGAAGAAGTTAGGTCGAAATTACGAGAAGGGGGCAAATCTGTCAATTCCCTTAAGTGGTAAATTGTCTTTTATTAAACCAAATGGTTTAATTTGATTGGTTGGCTTGGGAGGCAGCCTTGGCCGACTTAAAACCCTCCCTCTAACATATTTCTTCATCAAAACAAAGCATAGGTTCAGTTTCAAGTGTTGTTAGCTTGAGGAAATAGAAAGTTGAGGTTTAGGAAGAAAAAGTGAGGAGAAAAAGTGTAGAAAAATATGTGGAAATTACGTAAAAAGCCCTGAAGGTAATCCTAATAGAAATTCTTGTTATTTATCTTATATTACTGATTTATATGATATAAATCATCATAAGTTTACGAAAGTTTCAGCCCTTTATATATATGTATGGTTAAATGCAAGCTTATGTTAATTTGAGTGTAAAAACCCTTAAAATTGCTTTGTGTTGAAACCCCTTGTATTCAAATCTGTATATCTCTTTGTGTGATTACTGGAATTGAGAAATTCCAATTGGAAATGAAATTAGACTCATATATGCATATAATATCTGAAAATTAGAATTTATCTCCTTGTGGTTAGGCCGTAATGATGATTTCAAGTTGGTACACAGTTGTTGTTTGTATACTTGATTTCGGTATGCCCTGAGTTTGGTCAAGATTTTGAGATAGCAAATGAAGTCCAAATATTATGAAACTTTAATTCTGTACTATTCAGTATGTCTACTGAAAGTGTGTTGAAAATCAGGAAAGTTTGTATAAATATGACTAGTGTACTGTTGTAAAAAGGTTTTCAGTTATATGGATTTACAATGATGACTCTGAAATCAAAACTCGTGTTTATGGTTTGGTTAGATTAATTATGGTTTGACTCACTTTGACTTTCAGACTTAATTATAAGTAATTGGGTTGGGGTGTGTCAGTACTGTTCCCTCATGCCTTATCCGACTGGCTAGTTTCCACTCCCATCCCGCTTCCTTTCACGTGGAAGCGATATTTCCGACAGTGTAGGAGTGTTGCGTTAATGACATCAGTATAAGTTACTAATGCGGGATTACCAATAAAATATTGTCCGATTCTCCAGACTAACCCATCCATAAACCTTTCTTTCTTTCTCTCTTCATTGCTTAACTCATCCGGTACCAACTTTGCCAATCGAGTAAATTCTTCCTCGTAATCGACCACTGAATGGTCTCCCCGAGTCACCTCTCTAAATTTTCTCCTCATTCCGATCTCAACCACTGGAGGAAAATACGTGCGGTCGAATCGCACCCAAAACTTTGCAGTAGTTAGTGTATCCCTTTCCACAACTGTGGTGATCGACTCCCACCACTGTTGCGCTGCTCCCACTAAACTAAAAGTGACTAGCATTTGCTTTCGCACCTCATCGCAATCTCCCATGCGTAGGTGACGCTGGATATCTCTCTTCCTTGACACGATAGCACTACATCTGAACCCCATCGTAACTCTGGTAGGTGTACACTCTTAAAAAACCTCCCGTACTTGCTGCCACCCCGACGGCCCCGGGTGGCCTGAACATCTGGTGCCGTTAACACTTATGGCTGATCCCGTGGAAAGTACCCTGCCATTGCGACCACCGTCTCTTCAACTGCGTGCACGACTATTTCAGCTACCTGTGTTGTCAAAATCATCTCTGACAGTTGTTGCGGTAACTCTTGCTCCTGACGAGCCTCTCTAGTCTCATATCCCCCTGCTGCCCTAGCTGCTCTCTCTCTTCTGGGCGGCATCTGGAATGAGAATCGAATCGTATGAGTTCACTCTCAAATACAAATTTGGTAGAAGAACGTATATGCGCATACGTATGAGAATACAGTAATCCTATAATAGGGCTCTATATCAAAGATTGCAAAGCCAAAACATGAAAAGTCGCACAGATCCTAAGGACACTAGAATCTGATGCGCTGAAACCCTCTGTGACACCCCGCCTAATAAAATACAGGGTGATCAGTCCTATACCAAATTAAAATAGGAATCCCAGTTGGATCATCCTTAGCATCACTGTCGAAAAACTTTTTCAAACTTACTAACCACCTAGTATTCCAAAAGCTGGTGCCAAATTTTAACTTTTTAATTAAACCAAACTGTACATGCGGAAAAATATAAACCATTCACACCACTGAATTAAATGAACTAAACAAATAATAAGACGACATGTCGAATAAACCATCGGCCATCAAATCCAAGCTCCTGCTGGCATCCACATATGCTGCAGCTTCGTGTCCCTGGAATAGAATATCAATCATGTCGTCCCTGTGGTTGGACGCCTAAAAGGTTTTGAAAATAGTTTTATAGCAAGGGTTAGAACCCAAAACATTTTGAAAATATTTAGGAAGTGAATTAACTGCAGTAATTTAAAATGCATGAATGCGCTCCATATTTATGTTAGTGTCGCACTCTCTTGTGGACAATCTCACTCCTCCACTATTGTGCACACCTAACGGTTACCTTGACCCCCACCTAGTTGCACTACCCCGTCCAACTAGTCCTGGTATAACCTCCCCTTGCCATACTACTCTAACCCGAGTATAATGATTCTTGAATTATAAGTTATCTCACAATTAACTTAATTAATTCCTTCTTAAATAGTAGCATATAACCGTGTCACAAGTTATATAAAGTAAATACATCTCACACTGTATTATTACCCGCATATAATATTGAATACAATTATATACGTACCTTTACTAAAACATCCACACATATAGCATACGTATATCCATCCCTACGAGTATACCCTCGCCGGATGATTCCCTCTAAAGTGCTATCTCACTAGGTGTGCTCACAAAACCTAGTTCCCCAAGTTGGAATCGCTCACCAACTTGGCGCAAACTATAAACGTAGTGGAGGCGGTCATATTCCTTCCCTGAAAGTGAGATAAATCCCTCACCCATATACCGGATGCTATGACCTGGGGATATACTCGCCCTACTCCTCAAGCTAGGGGATTCACCCACATCGCGCAACCTCCCTTGATAGCACTAGAGTATATAAATTGAATAAATATCAAGTTACTGATATTTAATATCGCACACAATATATATGCGCGTATATATATACTATCACTACATTGTATATATATAATATAAACCCCGGCTTTATCGTGTACTCAAAATCTCGTACACTAGCCTGTAATTTCCTGAGCATGTGGCCCGACTCAACATAATTAATTTTCTCATTTAATAATTTATCATCTTTCCGAGTCTATGGTCCGACTCTAATATAATTAATTCACACCTCAATTAATTTAATACCTCCCCGAGTCTATCGTCCGACTCTAATTAAATTAATTAACACACTTATTAATTTAATACCTCCCCAAGTCTATCGTCAGACTCAAATTAAATTAAATAACACTTACTAATTTAATACCTCCATCAGTCTATCGTCCGACTCTAATTAAATTAATTAACACACTTATTAATTTAATACCTCCCCGAGTCTATCGTCCGACTCTAATTAAATTAATTAACACACTTATTAATTTAATAACTCCCCGAGTCTATCGTCTGACTCTAATTAAATTAATTAACACACTTATTAATTTAATAACTCCCCGAGTCTATCGTCCGACTCTAATTAAATTAATTATTACACCCATTAATTTAATACCTACCCGAATCTACAATCCGACTCTAATTAAATTGATTATTACACCCATTAATTTAATACCTACCCGAGTCTACAATCCGACTCTACCTTCATTAATTAACACATCCATTAATTTAATAACTTGGTGTCACTCAACCATTATCCCCGGACTCGCTCACTTGGACCATAACTTAATATTTCATGTGTTTCTATCACAAGGAAACACACAATAGGCATTCACAACCCAAGTAATCCTATAAAACAGTAGGTATTTACACAACTCAATTATTCATACTTGTACGTAATATATTTCTCTCTAATATTCACCGTACTTGTTTGCTTTACGAATTTATATCACTTTCGTCTTAATTTAAGTATTCACACAAATCTAAGGGTCCTAGTTACCCCTTGTTATATCAATTCAGTAGTTACCCTTGTTAACCCATTGACCTAACTAATTTAAGCTCGCTCACGCTTTTCCGTAATTATATTCTTATCCTCTCGAATTAGAGTGCGTCACAATCAAGCCTATGAATCTCCACTTTAACTCTCCCACAAAATTAAAGTCCAACACTCAATCATAGACCTACTTCCATATCATTATTCCATCAATATATTTCATCAAGGTCCCAAACACTTCCCTGATAAAATTTTAGACATTTGAGGCTTAAAAAGAAAAATCTCAAATTTTCTGGCAGATTAAACACCCTCTAATAAAATTTTGATTTCTCCCTCTACAGAACTCTGATTGACCTGATTCCAAGTTCATTGGATAGCTAAGAGAAATACCTTTCCAGTAATGTCTGGTTCACACTCTAATTCGAAGTAAAATTCAAATCGCACACGTTAAAATTTTGGCAGATTACTATGTTGACAGATCAAACACCCTGTAGTAAAATGTCTATTACTCCCTCTACAGAACTCATATTGACCTGATTCTAATTTCATTGGATAGCTAAGAGAAATATCTTTCCAGGCATGTATGGTTCATACTCTAATTCGAACTACAACTCAAATGGTATACGTTTAAAGTTGTGTCAAAAATTCTGGCAGATTGACCTCTTGTGTTCATCAAATAAACCCTAAGTCATTCAAGATTCATGTTCTTCATCCAAGAACTCATAAAGATTCCATGTTAATCATCAAATATATTCAAATTTTATTTTATCTTTACTTAGGGATATGTAATACACCTATTTCTTACTGTGAATCTCAGCCAAGTATTCCATTAATAAAATCCCATTTTGTACCCATTTATCCCCAAAACGAATTTTAGTTTACACATCACTAAAATATGAATTAGATATCACCATTTACACATTACAACAAGTTAACCACTTGCCTGGAATTGTTCGTAGGGTCTGATCCGTTGGTGTAGTCCTTTAATTCGGCTCTAATAATCCCCAATTGGCGCTTGATTTGCTTTCCCCCAATTTCCCTCTCAAGCCCTAGGCTTAGAATTTGTGTTTAGTGTCGTTTAACACTTATCCATTTGGGTTAAAAACCCTTAATCCCGTTTTTGTCCATCTGGGCCTAATTAAAATGGCCCAACTAACCCCGTGTGGGCCCGGCTATGCCCAAAAATACCCCGAGACCCAATTACCACCCCCCGAGTACTCTTTTCTGACTATCTCGACCCATTCGGATGCAACCGCGCACTCCGAATTGCCATCCGAAATACTTTTTGACATTTCCAAATTTCGTCCTCAAAATGCGACACACGAGATTTCGAACCATTAAACTTAAAAGTCGCCAATTAAAAATAATTCGGCTCATTTAAATAAATTCTCCAACTCATTAATTTAAGTTTCTCCAATTTAAGTATTTTTATAACTCCCAAAATAATTAAATATTGAATCCTCAAAATTACGGGGTGTTACACATTTTCCATGTTCCAAATGAGTATTTTGAGTTACAATTTCTCATTCAATAATTTATGATTTTTCGTATATAGTATACCACGTTATACTCCTTGCGGAGGTGAACGAGTTACCACTTTGAGTTGTCTCGAAAGACGTATGGGTCCCATAATAAATTGATCCCAAAGTTGACCAAAATATGATTTTGTCAACTTAAGTAAACCCATAAATTCTAGCAATCCCCACATGAATGAAAATTGGTTTGATCAATATAAACGACTATGCAGACACTAAGAGAGTTCTATAAAAAACTCCTGTATCGGGAGAGATAGCTTTTGGCCTTGAATCTTCCCTAGTGAAAGACTCTCGGATTTACTTACTGATAAGTGAACACAATATCTTGAACTGTTCAATGTTTTGTGTAAATCAACTCAATAGAGTTCACATAGTAATTTTTCAAATAAAGTTGGTTCTTTCGGTTGTGTTCATTTTGGCCCTGAACAATTCATAGTTTCATGAATGCTTTAGAGAATTCATCCTTTCGAATTTCTCATAGAAGTGGCCCCTTCACACTCACATAAGTGACTTCTCATTAAGATTATCCTACTATACCCCACTTGAATTTCTAAAGTATAGGAGTCATTAAAAGCTAAGCTTATCCTTACTTACTTTGTAGGTAGCACTATTTTATCATAGGAATAGGTATGAGTTTAAAACTCATCAATGCTCTTTTTAAAGAGTCAGTCTGGATTCGATTGTCCCATTGAACCTATATCTTGGGATCTCCAGTCATCTAGGTAGGGTTGCCATCATGACAACTCTTTATTTTATAGGTTTTAGTCCCATTCCCCTCGATAAATTATATAGTTGTTCTCTATTAAACCCTTTGGTAAACAGATCCACTATATTGTCTTTAGATTTAATATAATCAATGGAAATTATTTCATTAGATAGAAGTTGTTTAACGGTATTATGTCTTCGACGTATATGTCGAGACTTACCATTATACATATGATTATGTGCTCTGCCAATTTCTTATGTATGCAAATTGCAAGCATGGATTTTGGCCATATTGGAATATCTTATAAAAATTTTCGAAGCCATTTTGCTTCTTCTCCAGCTTTATCTAAAGCTATAAATTCAGACTACATAGTTGACCTAGCAATGCAAGTCTGTTTGGAGGATTTTTAAGACACCGCTACACTTCCAAGTGTAAATATATAACCACTTGTGGATTTAGAATCCTTTGAATCAGACATCTAATTAGCATCATAGTATCCTTCAAGTATAGCTGGATATCTCGTGTAGTGCAATCCATTATTAAGAGTATATCTTAGATATCTAAGAACTCTTATTATGGATTTCCAATGGTCTTCACCTGGATTACTTGTATATCGACTCAATTTACTAACTGAGTAGGCAATATTTGGATGAGTGCAGTTCATGACATACATTAAACTACCTATGATATGAGAATATTCTAATTGAGATATACCATTTCCAGTATTTTATATAAATAAAGATTTGGGTCAATAGGTGTTTTAGCGATGCTATCACTACCTTTATCGAACTTGTCGAGTATCTTATCAATATAATGAGATTGAGACAAGACAAGTCCTTCCGATGTTTTAGATATTTTAATTCCTAATATAACATCGGCAATACCCATATCTTTCATATCAAATTTACTGGACAAGTTTTTCTTAGTAGATTTAATAATATCCTTATTATTTCCAATAATAAGCATATCATCTACATAGATACAAAAAATGACATAGCCACTTGTAGTGTTTTTAATGTATACACATCTATCACACTTATTTATTTTAAATCCATTTGACATAATTACATTGTCAACTTTCTCATGCCATTGTTTAGGTGCTTGTTTTAATCCGTAAAGGGATTTGACAAGTTTATACACCTTCTTTTCTTTTCCTGGAACTTTAAACCCTTATGATTGTTCCATGTATATCTCTTCATTTAATTCTCTATTTAAGAAGGCAGTTTTTACATCCATTTGATGTATCTCAAGGTTATATAATGCTGCAATTGCTATTAACATTCGAATGGACCTTATTCTTGTAACAAGTGAGTAAGTGTCAAAGTAATCCAATCCTTCCTTTTTTCTATAGCCTTTAGCTACGAGTCTAGCTTTGTATTTATCAATTAATCCATCAACTTTTAATTTTCTCTTGAATATCCACTTGCATCTAAGAGGTTTACATCCTAGTGGAAGGTCAACCAGTTCCCACGTATGATTTGTCATGATGGATTCAATTTCACTATTGATAGTCTTTTTCCAAAAAGGGGATTCTGGAGTTGACATCGCTTCTGCAAAGTTTCTAGGCTCACTTTCTAACATATATGTTAGAAAATCTGGACCAAAAGACTTTGAAGTCTTTGTCCTTTTGCTGCGTCTAGGTTCGAGGTCATCATCTTTCTCAATATATTCATTTTCCATATTATTTTGATGATTACTAGATGCAGTATCATAAGTTCTTTTACAAGAATTTGAATCAACCACTTTATTTTTATTAGGAAATTATCTTCAAAGAAATATGCATTCCTAGACTCAATTATAGCATTTACGTGTATATCAGGAATATCATATTTATGTACAAGAAATCGATATGCACCACTATTAATTGCATAACCAATAAATATGGAATCAACAGTTTTTGGTCCTATCTTAATCCTTTTAGGATCAGGAACCACTATCTTTACTAGATAACCCCACACTTTGAGGTATTTGTAGGAAGGTGTCCGACCTTTTCACAATTCATATAGTGTCTTTTGTGATTTCTTATGAGGCATTTTATTAAGAAGATAGTTTGCATAAAGCAAAGCTTCCCCCCACAAGTTCTAAGGTAAATCCGAACTTATCAACATAGCATTCGTCATTTCTTTTAGTGTTCGATTTTTGCGTTTCGCAATCCCGTTAGATTGAGGTGAGTAAGGAGCGGTAGTTTGAAAAATAATTCCGTTTTTTGAACAAAATTATTGGAATCATATTCACCTCCTCTACCACTTCTAACTACTTTAATCTTTTTGCTAAGTTGATTCTCAACTTCCTTTTTATAATGTTAAAAAATATTTACCGCCCTTCTAAGCAAATATACATAGTAATATCTTGTGCAATCATCAATAAAAGTAATAAAATACTTTTTTTACCCCTTGTTTGTACAAATTTTAAATCACATATATCACTATGAATTAACTCAAGAGGGTTTGTGCTTCTTTCAACATTTTTAAAAGGAGTTTTAGTTAACTTTGATTCCACACACGTTTCACACTTGTGACTTGAGTCAATACTAAATTTGGGTATTAAGTCTAAATTAATTAATCTACAAATAGTATCATAATTAATATGACCTAATGTACCATGCCAAGCATTACAAGACTCGAGCAAATAAGCAGAAGATATGTTCTTATTATTAATAATAGGAATTACAGTCATTACATTGAGTTTGAAGAGCACATCGCGCAAATATCCTTTACCCACATACATACCACTCTTAATGAGTACAAATTTATCAGATTCAAATACAAGCTTAAATCCATTCTTGCTAAGCAGTGATCCTGAAATCAAGTTCTTGCAAATATCGGGGACATGAAGCACGTCGTTGAGAGTAAGTTTCTTTTCCGAAGTCATCTTGAGTATAACTTTCCCTATTACTTCAACCTTTGAAGTAGAAGAATTTCCCATGAAAAGTTTCCCCTCGTGATCGGAGTGTTGGTAGGAAGTAAACATATTCTTGTCAGAACATATTGGATGAGTAGCCCCAGTGTCCACCCACCATTCCCTTGTATTTCCCACCATGTTGACTTCAGAAACCATGACTGAGAGGCTCAAATCATTAATATTATTATAAATGTTCTCAAGTTCAGAGACAGTGGCTTGTGCTTGCTTATGTTTCTTATTTCCTTGATTTTTTTTATTATTGCAATCTTTAGCACGATGTCCCAGCTTTTTACACACAAAGCATTTTCCATCGAACTTTTTAAAGTTTTCACTTTTAGGCTCTTTGTTTGGTTCGTCGTGGTTCAGACACTTTCTTTTCATATTCTTGCTACTTTTCCATTCTTTCACTACATGCGCTTTGGATTCCATATGATTTCCAGTTTTCTTTTCTGACACACGATCATCCTCTTCAATCATTAACCTCACAATCAAGTCCTCAAGCCCCATTTCTTTACGTTTGTGTTTCAAATAATTTTTGAAATCTTTCCAATATGGTGGTAATTTTTCAATCATAGCAGCCACTTGAAATGACTCACTTATTTCTATTTTTTCAGAAAAGATATCATGATAAATCAATTAGATCTCTTAGACTTGACTAATGACAGTCTTTGAATCAACCATTTTAAAATTCAAGAATCTACCGATAATGAATTTCTTCATTCCGGCATCTTCTGTTTTGTATTTTTTATTCAAAGACTCCCACACCTCTTTAGCAGTTTTAAGAGGGTTGTACACATTATATAATGTGTTTTCCAGATTGTTGAGGATATAATTTTTACATAGAAAATCAGCATGTTTCCATGCATCCACAGCGACAATTATTTGTCTGTCAACTTCACCTTCTTACAAAGTTGGTTCCACTTCATTAAGGATTTTTGTCAATTTCAAAATTGTTAAATAAAATAACATTTGTTGTTGCCAACGTTTGAAATCATTCCCTTTAAACTTTTCGGATTTTTCACCATGTCCAGCATTAGTTGGTACTACCGCAACGGGCAAAGCAGAAGTAGATGTCATTTCTGTTTTAAACAGAAATAAATTTATATTTATAACAGGATATGTGAGTGAATAATTATGTTAATATAATGTCACGAATTTAACGAAAATTATATTGTTGACAATTCACTAGAAAATAAATAATAGTGTACTAATTTTCTGAGTAATAGAAATACATGCAATAAATAAATTATATAAACAATCAATTATTATTATATTTTATGATTATACAGAAAAAAAATTCTTTCACAAAAAACCTTTACAAAATGTGAAAACAAAATTTTATGATACTGAAAATAACTTTTTTAACACACAAATTATTATAAAATAATTTTGTAATTAAGTAACACGAAAAATCATTCTGGAATTAAAAGGATAATAGAAAATTCGTCTTAAGATTTTTATCCAAAATGATTTTGTAATTATATTACAAAAATCATGAAATTACTAATTAGAGAATAATTACAGAATTAATATGCAACAAAGGAATAGTTACAGAATTAATATGCAACAACACATATTTTTATATTGAGGCAAGTGTTAAACACTCTGACCTTAAGACGAATTTTCCCCTGAATTAGTGCTTCTCGGACGCAGCGACAATCGTCTCCCAGGATACAGCAATCTTACTTACAAATGTAGCACTCTAATTTGCAAGCTTGTTTGAACCAACTGTTGAGAACTCTCATATAAAACTCGCAGAAAATATATGGACTCACTTTGTAATTTCGTGACTTTTATAATGAGACCCCAGGCCACTTATTTATACAAAAATAAGTGGCAGTTAAAAATGGTTGGGTATCCCAACAGTCAACTGTTGGGATACCACGTTATACTCCTTGCGGAGGTGAACGAGTTACCACTTTGAGTTGTCTCGAAAAACGTGTGAGTCCCATAATAAATTGATCCCAAAGTTGACCAAAATCTGATTTTGTCAACTTAAGTAAACCCATAAATTCTAACATAAACTACATATAGAATATAGCCATTAAGTCGGACCCTCTCATAATTAATAATATAAAAAATTATATATAATTGGAATATATGGAACAAAATGTTTGCCATGGCGAGTCCACTGGTTGTTGTATTTGTTATTTCTCTATTTTTATTTGTTGGCAAGTTTTTTTTCCTTATTTTTTTGCATAGAAAATTATAGTATATAACTAAAATTGATAGTTGAACCTAGTGTCGACATTTGTCGCTTCTTCACAGCGCAACGTGTACAATTTTAATTAAAGTTATTAATTAACATTCTTCATACAATGTTATTCACTTTCCCAAGATTTTTTCATTAACATAAAAGAAACTCAAACGCTGTTCTATGTTATTAATCCTCTAATAACCCTTCTCATTCTTCCAAACAAGAGCTGGCAACCTAATCTAAGCAAAACCCATTCAGACCTAATAAGAATAACGGGAGAAAAAAATTGTAGTTCATATACCTTAAAACTTCCTCAAAACAGCGAAATCCTTTATCTCCCCATCAATTAAATGAATGTAAGACCTAGATCATGTAAATAGTCTCTCTCTCCAGGAATCTGAAACGATGAAACCCTTTACGTCCTTGCTTTTAGCTCTCTATTCAGCCTTTAATCTCATTCATCTATCAAAGGAGTTGATAAATTTGAATGAGGTAGAGATGCAATGGCGTTTTTGTTCTTGTATTTCATAACACAAATAACCCTCATATGTCTATTTTTTCTTTATGTTTTGTTTTGCAGATATCTAATTTTTAAGAAATCAGGTAAACTCATTCATCTCTCTCTATCTCTCCCTGCTTTTCTGTGTTAAACACATAATGTATTTTAAAGATTTTGTTCGGATATTTGGGGTTGAATAATTGTATAGTAAAACGAGTTATTGATTTCGAAATATAGTTTAAAGTATGGTTCATCATATGATTTTTTTTACTAATATTTTTACATCGACTTATGTTATTTATTTTGTTTGGTTTGTTAATATGATTAAAACTTTGATTTCTTATCCTAAATCATTTTTTCAAATATCTAGGTAACTTAATTCAATGTTTGAGCATTTCACTCTCGAAGTTACAGTTTACCTTTGGCCAAAAGTTGGAACATTGAAATTGACAATCTTTTTAATCAATATTTTAATTCTCATTTATACAATTAAATTTAAAATTTTGGATGATTGAGAATTTTCAATTGTATATCCTTCACTTAATCCCCAATAAAACCCTCATTCATATGCCGAAACAAAAAAGAAAACACCATACCCAAAACCTCCGTCGCTGCTCCAAACCGTCAAAATCTCCACCGTTACTCCTCCATTTTGTTCATCACACGGGTATCCTCTCTCTCTCTCTCTCTCTCTCTCTCTCTCTCTCTCTATATATATATATATATATATATATATATATATATATATATATATATATATATATATATATATATATATATATATATATATCAAGTATACATACTTACTGGTGCAAAATTATTTTAATAAAATATTTAAAAAATATTTTTGACTTGATTTTTTTTGTGTGATATTTATAAATTTCAAGGGACCTATATGAAAAAATCATCTCAAAATAGCTTTTTTTGCTATTTTAAAAAAGGGGTTTTGTAAATTTAGGGTCTATTGTAATATTTATTCAGGAAATAGGACAACAAACATTTCATTTATAATTTTAGTCCCTATTTTTTAATAAAGACGCTGGCGCGGACCCACATCCATAAAACGTCAACCAATCAGAGCATGCCACGTTAATCGTTAATTTGGAAATGGGGACTAAAAATGAAAACCAAATGTTTGTTGTCCTATATCCATAATTGATATTAAATTATACCCTAAAAATATATAAACTATTTTAAAAAATCGGTCAAACTTTCATACTTTTAAAGTGCTTTAAAAGTGTGAAGGTTTGACCGATTTATTTAAAATAGCAAAAAAAATTATTTTGAGCTTTTTTTTATTTTAGTCCCTTGAAATGTTTAAATACCACTCAAAAAAACTCAACTCAATGATAATTTATTTATTATGTTAAAAAACCGGTATGTATACTTTGTGTGTAAACTTGGTATGTACCATAGCATGTCCCTATATATATATATATATATATATATAATTAAATTATTGTTATTTGCTATTGTTATTTGTGAAAATTTAATTATGTTATTTATATTGAATTCATTGGATAATTTTTGAGAGATTTGCTTGGATATTATTTCAGGTATTATTTTACATCTCCGATTTCTCCGATGAGAATTACATCTTGAGTCACACTTCTTCAAACATTTATGCGATTTTTGCCTAGGTTTTTAATTGGGTAGCGTTGGTATTTCTCATGTTCAAGTATGATAGTAACTGTTCGTGTAATAGTTTTGGTCATCCCCATAGAATGTGTTTATTTGAAAAAAGGGATTTATTATATTATGTTATATCTTTTTAGGATTAAAAATTCCACTTTAAGTTATTTTGAATGAATTGCAAATGGGGGATTTACTAATTATGTTTTTTTACGCAAAAAAAAATATAAAACACATCCAACCTCAAACCGTAGTTTAGGTAGGTGGATTTATTTTTTTAATTGCGGAATTGTTGCTTCACTTTATCATATTTTGACCTCATTTATCATATAGGGTTGTGTTCTAAAAATTTCTTTGCGTATAAATTGATTTTTCACTGAATAAAAGGTATTTTTATGATTTCACGAACACTTTTTTGATATTTTTAATGTATATTTCAACAGCATGCTAGTGGTAAAGAAAAAAAAGCCTAGGGTTAGCGTTTATTGTCTTCCACGTGGTAGTTCATACATTATTCAGCAATAATTTTCAAATAAAAATTATATCCATCAAATAGTTGCCACTCCTCCTATACATAAATGGTAGTACCACCGTCATATCCAACATGATGAAACAAATTCTTTATCATTGATTGGAACACTTTTCTGTAGTAAATTATTTGTTTAGTATGTCATATTAATTTTTCAAATTAATATGGTACGTGGTCATATTCAAATTGGTATCACTTTCTTATAGTAAATTAGTTGTTAATAATGTAGGTTCCATTAACTAATTTGATAAGCATAACAATAAGTCAACTAGTGCCCACTAAAAACATGAGCTTCTAAAACCATCTCAAGCACTTAACCAAATTAGTGGGGCGGTCTTAGATTGCATTTCTTGTTTATGATAAAGCACATTAGGTAAAATTTGTAATTTGTATTACTTTAACACTATAGTTAACTTGCCTTACTTAAACAAATGTTTGTTTTGTTACCATTGTACACATTATTGTATGTGGCACTTTATTTATAGTTGTTTTTAACGACGCCACAAAAATTATGACTCGACACTTGTGTTTAAACGGATTTAGATCATTATGCACTCGTTGGATCCCTTTTGTGTTGGAATCAAATACGAGAGACGGTTCGCCTCTCCCTTTTGCATTAGCTTGATTCTTGATCGGCTTAGTGGTGGGGAGTTTTAGGTTTACTAGTTGATTTCATTGTAAGCTTGTGAGTGTTAAATTAAACTGACTCCAAACTTGGTTTGAAGCAAAGCATAACTTGATTTGAAATTATAAAATAGACTTTTGTCTAAAAAGTGAATTCTTCTTGTTTTCCTATTAATTTCGTGGACTACATTTGATGATGAGTGTTGCGCTCTCTCTCTCTCTTTGGTGGATTCCTTAAAGTTTGAATGTGCTACGTGAGTTGACACTTATGTTATCTCCTTCTCTTTCATTATCTGGCGTCAATAAGTCTTGTCTCTCGAAATGATACGACGACACAAGTCTTACAACTCATACACCCTATTTGCTTAAGCACTTGGACTAATAAAATGTGCAAAATAATAAATGGCAAATTCTGCATACGTGACGTTACAAAATGTCTCATATATATGGCGTTGGCGCATATTTTATGTTTGAATACTGTTTTTTAAAACAATGTAAGCATGAAGAGGCTTTATTTATTCATTTTTATTTTATTTACTAAAACATAACACTTCTCCGAAAGTTATATCTAATTTAGATTCTTAAAAAAAAGATTAAATAGCATAGATAATATTTTTCTAATTATGTAACACGGCTTGTTTGAGTTTATGAGTCAACAAGTAGAAACAAACATTTTTTTTCTTTTTAGTTTTTGTACCCAAATTCAAATTTCCAACAAAAATATTATATAAATCCAACCCATAAAATTAGTTAATGTGCTACCTTTTGTATGAATAAGTTCAAACAAACACCCTTTTAGGCGCTTTTAAGGATGAATCGTTGAAGAGTACATATCACTAGATTAGGACATAAATTAATCAAACATAATTTCATAATTTAAAATGGTATTATAATAAGCTAAAAATTTATTTCAAAGAGGATTTAGTCTATCAATAATTTTAGGTCGACTCATAATTGTGACATTGGTGCGTCAGGGGTGTTCGCGGTCCAGTCCGGTTCGGTTTTGAGATTTTTTTTAGACCGGACCAACTTAGTCGGTCCTTTAAAAAAATGGACCGAAACCGGACCGATAATGTCGGTTAACCGACCCTAGTCGGTTCGGCTTTTTATAGGATCGGTCCTCACATGAATGATTTACATCATTTATAATGATAAAAATATACCCGACTCTATTTTTTTCCAAACATTAAAACCTAAAAAATACCGAAATTTGCAATTAAAACAAATCTAGTATTGGATTAAACTATAATTTAAACTAATCAAATATTAAAATATATATTCTCACTATTTATTTATCTTATATATATATATATATATATATATATATATATATATATATATATATATATATATATATATGTAAAAAATATTATTTTATATAAAGTCGGTCCGGGTCGGTCCTAACAGGGTTTTTGAAACTGTAAACCGTGGACCGGACCGACTAGATCGGTCCGCCAAAAAAATAAACCGAGGCCGGACCGATTAAGAAAAAAGACCGAAAAAAAAGAGTCGGTTCGGCTCGGTTCGGTTCGGTCCGTCGGTCCAATCGGTTTTTTGAACACCCCTGCGTCGCAGTGACGTATCATATTCGCATTGGCATGTGTCTCGATTCCATTATTATTGGACTCAGACACAAGCCAATAAGAATGTGGCATTTTAGCTTGTCACATCAAATATGTCCAAATTATGAATTATTAGAAAAGGACTTAGTATTTTATCGAAGAAAAATAGACAAAGCTATTCAATCAAATTCGTGATTGACTGGGACAAAGCATTAACAAACCAGCTATGGGAGTTCCAAATGATGTTTGTCTTTTGGTCACAAAAAACACAAGAGGCCACTCATGTTCTTTTATTAGTACAAAGCCCACCTTCCTCATTTTTCAACTGCCCAAGATTTTTTTGCCTGATTTGAGACCACCTTCCGTACAATTATTATAAGGGAAAAAAGTTAATGTTGCATGGAAATTTAGACTCTTTAACGCAGCAGATTGAGCTGACATCATAAAAATTAGAATTTAAATTCGAAGATTCACTTTTAAAATAGGTCATGATAATTTTTTCGCTTGATTGATTGAAATATTAAAAATATATATAAATAGTTAAAATGGATTTCATTATTTTTAATGTTTCAACTAAGTGAATGAACATCATAGCCCACTTTAAAAATGAGTCTAAATTTGAACTCTAAAAATTAAAAAATATTGTGCGGAAGATTGTCTTCTTTGCTAATAGTAGTGTTTGTTGCTTAGTCCAGTTTGATTCTAGCATATTATATCAACCGGACCGGACCGGACCGGACCGGCCAAAACAGTTTTGTATATCGTTAGATCAAACAAAGGTATTCCCTAAATTTTTGAAGCCTAAGAGGGCTCCCGTGGTGATAATTTTTTAGACGATAACACATTTTATAAAGTTATACGGAATTATTAATAATGCTCGTTTTAATTTATTAATACTCTCGTACCCAAAGCAACCACGATTGTGATGAAGGGCAGAATGTCAAATTAGTATTTAGACCTTCATAATTATACTTTTTCCCCTCAAAAGTCTAATGTTCAGGCCCTGAGCTAATAGCCTTTTTTCATTATTTTGGACTTGTGAGACGGTTTCATTTAAAATTTTGGGTTTGGAACTAAAAAAGGGGGCCTACAAAGATATATTTTTTATAATTGGGGCCCTTGGCCCTCTTCATGTGGAGGCCTAGGCAACACTCTCAGTTGTTTTGGGTCATGACTGCTACTAGGATTGAAATCAGACCGATTAAATGATTAAACTAGTATAGTTTTTCTATGTCACTGTGAGCGTAACACAATTCAATTTATGGGTTGTTTTTTCATATTTAAATAGTTGTTGCTAATTAAACTTAACTTTAATAGGCTTTTTCTATACTAATAACTGTGATTTGGAATTGTTTTTCATACTATGCAAAAGCATCAACCACAACAATAATTAAAAACAAATCATAAAAGTAAAATCAAGCAAGAAAAAGATTTGTATGTATGTATTAAACTTTGCTTTGACGTTGTCTACCGCAAACCAGACCGTTTAATCAATATTCTCAGCTTTAGACAGCGAAATAAACAAGTTTTAGAAAAACACCTTATTTTTTAACAAAATGAAATTCGGTTCAGTGGATCGTTTCGCATAATTCAATATTATGCACAATTTCAGTCCAAATAGAAAAAATAATGAAAGTAATTCTAGGTTAACGCAAGATTCTGACACACATGACAAGTTAGTATTGGCTCAAATAATAATTAGTGAATCCCCAAAACTAAATAATACAAACACGATAAGTCAGTGTCATGTGTTAGCCTACAACCCAAATAATAATACTCCCACTATTAAGAATGAATGTTTCCCTTTCCATACTATAGATATGAAGGTTGGTAGGGGTGGCAATTTTTGACACGACACGATAACCCGACACGAACTCGACACGAAGTTAGCGGGTTAGGGTTGATGATTTCTTGACACGAACCCGAATATGACACGACCCGCTAACACGAATAATAAACGGGTTGGGTTAGTGTCAAATACGTATAACTCGAAAATGACACGAATAGACCCGCTTAACTCGTATTTTATGGAGAATATATTAGATAGTTAAATAGTTTATATATCTTGATAGGCATTCTATAAAATTCAAGGAGAATTGGATGATAAATTATTTATGTGTTGAAAGAAGTTGAAATTAATCAAATTTAAGTTATTGTAGGCCTATGATTGGTATGATTGGTTAAGAGAGAAGAAAAAAAATATTTTATATTTTACTTAGTGGGTTATGCGGGGCAACCCGAACACGACACGATAATAAATAGGTCAGGTTAGTGTTTGTTCATCTGACACGATTAGTTAAATGGGTCGGGTTAGGGTTGATTAATACTTGACACGAACCCGACATGACACGACCCGAACACGACACGACGCACACGAATTGCCACCCCTAGGTTGGTTGCACCTTGTTTCCTCTATCTCACTCTAACCCCACTATTAATTCTAGGGTCATTTTGATAATATGAATTTTACTTAACCCCAATTTTTGTAAATAATTATGGAACAACTGCAAAACTCTAATTTAATAATATAATATTTTATTTAACCCCAATTTTTGCATGAAAAAAAATGTCAATTTGCATTAGATGTGTTTTTTTATGAAATGTGTGTCCATAATTGTGGTTTTGCATGAAATTTGTGACATGTCTAATCATTTACAAAAATTGTAATCAAGTCAAATATCTTTATATCAGACTGGAGTTTCATCAATATAAACTAATAATTATACATCACACCCATTTCATGGGGGGAAAGTGTAGATTTACATTCAATGTGTATAATATTTCATGAAATTGGTGTGACGTCTATTTTTTTATTTTTATATTAAAAAAAGGCTTGTTGAGCTGCAAAAACTAGGGTTAATTTAAATATTATATTATCAAAGTGATATTTATCAATATAACTCAATAATTATATTGAAAAAAAAACTATGGTTTTGCATGAAAAAAAGTATAGATTTGCATTCAATATGTGTAGTTCCATAAAAGATGTATCCGTAGGTGTTGATTTGTATGAAATGGATGTGTATTTACGTAAAATATGCGTCAAGTTGCTTGAAATTGGTATGATGTCCAATTAATTGCTTGAAATTGGTATGATGTCCAATTAATTGCATGAAATCGAGGTTAAGTCAGATATTGTATCATCACATTAGGATTTTGTCAATATAACCAATAATTCTACCATTATAAACTTTTTAAAATGGTTCATTTTACCTAAATGACTAATGGATTAATTTTTAATGTAATTACCACCAAATCCAACACCATCTTAGGTAATACTCAATTACCCATCACACTCTCCTTCTCTCTCCTTCAAGATGGTGTTGGTCAAAGATGGTGTTCGAGAAGATGTGTTAGTCAAAGGTATGTATGTGTTCGTGCGACATAAACAATGTGTGTAGGCCTATAAATTGAGGCGGGCAAGCCCGAAGCTTGCCCGTTTCGCCCACTATTTTCAGGTCAACCTTTATTTGAGTTTTGGCCGAACCGAACCGAGCCAAGCCGAAGCCAAAATTTTAAGTCTGGATTAATTTCGGACCTAGCCGGAACCAAACCTTGCCACGCCCGAATTGGATTATATATATATATATATATATATATATATATATATATATATATATATATATATATATATATATATATATATATATATATATATATATATTATTTCATTTGCTAATTTATTTTTAAAAACTTTCATTTGTCATAATGCATTAAATTACAAAAGGTACTCACTTTTCTGATTTGTTGATTGTTATTCAGTTCCTGCAACGGTTCTAGTTGGTGATCAAGTACAAGAAAGGAAGGGCAACGACGGTTGTAGATTTTCGACCCTCTTTTTTTGTTATTAGTAAGGCTCAGCAACTGTTGTTTTTACCATGGACTTCGGGGACTTTACGGCAGAGTACTCGAAAGGACATCGAAAGGCGTCTCGGAGAAGATGACCCGACTGCAGACGCAGATGGATACAGCCGGCTAGATGACTTACTTTATAAAGACAACAGAGTATGTCAGGCAAAGAAAGGCGTCTCGCGATTCTTCATGACAGCAGAGTTTTATGAAACTTTGGACTCTCATAGTGGACATTTGATTTGATAATTGCTCAAGTTACTAGAGCTCAAATAATGCTATATGTGTGAAATATATGACCACTCTTATTTATCTTGTTTTAATATAATACATTTTATATATTATATATTTATTTTGTGAAAAATTAATTAAATTTTAGTGTATAATATTCTCCATGTTGGAAATACAAGAAAAAAAATCACACTTACAAACTTTTTTAACATAAAAAATTGAAATCAGATCTACTCGAAATCTTTCCCGAAACCCGTAATATTTATGAGCCGAGATAAAACCTAGTTGGGAAATATTCATTCGGGTCGATCTCGAACTTGGGAATGAGTAAGATAATTCGAACCGAACCTCAGCAACCCTAAGTCTGGCTCACCCAGCCTATGTTTGTGTTTTTATGTGTGTGTGTGTGTGTTTTTTTTTTTTGTGTGTGTGTGTGTGTGAGAGAGAGAGAGAGAGAGAGAAGGGGGAAGGGAAAATTAGGATTAATTTTGTAAATTGACCTCAATCTACAAGCCCCTTTTGTATTTTCATTCATTTTGTTAACAATTGATGGATCACTACTTCAAGATGTAAAACATGACAAAAAAATTATGTAAATTGAGACCTGGAAATAATTTAGGGGGTATATTATAATTTACTTGCACCAAAAAAAAGTGAAAACAAAATCAATGGGACAATTTTTCCCATTAATTGAAGAAAAACATTCGAATAAAACATAAATGTAAAAATAATAATTTAGAACAACTGATGTTTAGTCCCTAAAAGATACGTATATTATAGACCATCGTGTATTACGTGTAATGAGTCCATCCCTTACCATTAGAACAACTAGGCTGGATATTTAGATTTTAGTTTTTTGTCTAGCCTTTCTTGGAACGGTCTCAAGGGTTTTAAGTTTTAGTTTTTAAGGATTTAGCCTTTTTTCGTTATTGGTTTCGTTAGCTTCAGCGCTTTAGTTTTTCTTAGGGTTCAGTTTTTTTAAGGGTTTAGGTTTCTTTTTTCATTTGGGTTTTACGCTTCTTTTTCTATTGGATTTAGGATAAGAGGAGAGGTGTTTTATATGGTAGGGAACTTTTTGAAATAATAAAAAAACAGTAAACAATAAATAAAAATATTGTGGGACTTTTTGTCAAATGATCTTAATGATTTTACAATAGTTAAGTTCAATTTCTTTTGTGAATAAGTTATTACAAATCATTTAAAAATGCATAATGTAACGACTATTCAATTTCAAGACATTTTAAATATGAAAATGGTCATAATACTAGTATGCTTTGATTAAAATTTTAAATATAATAAAAGATCAAATCAAAGATTGAATTGCAAAATTCTTTTTAAAAATAGTTAGCTTATGGTTACCTTATAAATCAGAATTAGTGAACAATAATCAGTCCCAAACGGTTCAATAATTCGAATGGGCAATCCTACATGGGCTTAGAACAAAACAGTTTGTTTCCTAACCCATATTGGGGTGACATTTAAGGATCTTGATCAACTGTTCTAATTTTCACAGCCCAGAAATCAAGTCATGCGCCTAGAAGACAATATCACCAATGAAATAAAATTGAATCTTGTGAAGATTTGAAAACAGAGGTCGCCAATTGAGATTCTTTCTTACCATAAACAGCATGTTAAATCTAACAGAAATAATAACAGAATACAACCAAGAAACTGCTTACACTGTTCAGTCCTCCATACTATCAAATAAAAGGACCAGACAGTATTAGCTGCAAAGTTTTGCTATTTTCCATTCATACCATGAAATTTAAATATAGCAACTGTCAAACTACATATTTAGTGGTCAAGAGCTTTAAGGCGAAACATTATGAAAGTAATTAACAAGTAGGCCCGAAGAACCGAACTAAACTTTGCTGCTTTGGTTTGTAAGGGCGAAGGGAAAAATACCATAGGTCTCAAGTTCGAAACCCCCTAAAGGATATTATAGACTTTAAGTGGGATGTGTGCTAGGATGGCTCTGGCACAACGTCAACCCTGCTTAGCTCGCTTGGGAAAGTCCAAAGAGCTCGTTCGTATGGAGATTCAGGATTATATATATATATATATATATATATATATATATATCCATATAATAAAGGAGCATGGTTTTTGAAAATTTTGCCAAAATATCTTCACTTTTTTTATGCATGACATTTTTCTCTTTCATGCCCATACATGAAATGTCATGCTAAAAATTATTTTTTTTTCTTTTTTTTTGTGTTATATATATACTATTATAAATACTATTATACTATTATAAATACATGTATTTTTTTAAATACGTGTAAATTTATATTTTTTTATTAAATATTTTTCCCATTTTTAAACTAATTTTTATTAATTTTTTAAATATATATTTTTTTAATTTATATTTTTATTTATTTTTTATTTTTTCTCAAATTTTTTTTATTTTTTCTCAATTTTTTTTTAACTATTTTTTTTTCTCAAATTTTTTTTTATCGCCGTGCCCTCGGGCACAGGCATCCACTAGTATATATATATATAGAGGGTGGCTCAGGTGCGCACCAAATGGTGCGGACCTGGTGCGCACCTTATTACTTTTGGCAAAACAAAGTTATATATGTTCCAACACAACCCAGCTCCCTCTCGTCAAAACCCAGCTCCATTAAGCCCAGCACCTTAACTACATCCCTTCTCCCTCTCGTCAAAACCCAGCTCCCTCTCGTCAAAGCCCGAGCTCGTCGTCGTCCTCACACATCTGATTGATACACTACTCCACATTTGCACAAAGGTATGAACTCAAATCTGCCCATGGATGTTGGAACGAAAATGTTTGGGTAAAAAATCTTACTCAAATCTTACTCAAATCTGCCCACATTTGCCACTCAAATCTTACTCAAATCTGCGAAATTATTTGGGTAAAAAATGTTTGGGTTAAATCGAAAATGTTTGGGTTGAATTGTTTACATTTAATTGCTCCATTTTTGTACCAGTTAGTTTCTAGGTTTTTTGTACCAATTAATTTTTTGGTTTTAACAGTTAGTTTCTAGGTTTTATAATTAACAGTTAGTATATAGGTTTTTTTAATTTTTTTAATCAAATTATATAATAACTAGGTTTTCTAATTAATAGTTATTTTTGTTTGTAATAGTTGAGTTAATGTTTTGCAATTTCTTTTGTAGAAAGTGGAGCAATTATAGCAATCACTTAATTTGTATACATGTAACTGTCTGGGTACAAATTATAGCAATCACTTAATTTGTATAACTGTTTTGGTTAAATATTTTCTGATAAAAAAGTCCATAATTTGCAGGATATGGAGTCCCCTAAAAGTTCATCTACCTCCCAGATTTTATGTCATTGCGGAGATCGTGCGGAAATGCGAACATCAAAGACATCGGGGAATCCGGGGCGACGTTTTGTTGCGTGCCCTAATTATAAAATCAATTCTTGTGGGTTTTTTCGTTGGATTGATACCGGGAAATCAGTGGATTCCCAAAAATCGGTTGCCACCAAGAATGCAGTTGAAATTGAATATGGTGATCTTAGTGTGAAGATAATGGAGTTGGGCAATAAAATTGGCGAAATGGAGATGAAGTTGGGCAAAAAAATTGATGACCTGGAGAAGAAGTTGGACAAATTAGAGAAGAAGATTGCGAAAAAAGTGGAGGGCTGGGAGACGAAGTTTGACAATTTGTATTTCCGTTTGAATTGTATTCTGGTTGTAATTGTAGCAATTTTAATTTTTAAGATGTCGATGTAATGTGAAACTATGTAATGCACTCCACTTTGGGGCAATGTAATGTGAAACTCCACTTTGGGTTATGTAATGTGCCATTTTGAATCATATTATGTAATGCACATGTAGTTTGGGTTGTGTAAGAAAATCACCAAATTCTATAATTAGGCTGTCCAGGCATATTGGATATTTATGCATAATTGGATATTTATGCATATTGGAAATCTTTTTCAGTCTTCTATTTGCTGACTTCTTTCCAGCTCCTCTAATGTTCCATACAACAAAGCTCAGTATTGGAAATCTTGAATGTTCCATACAGCTCCTCTAATGTTTCAGCTACTCTAATGTTTCAGTCTTTTATTTCAAAGTTGGCTGGTACTTTTATTTCACCCCTTACTGTCTGGACAAAGAGAATTGGATATTTATGCACATAAGGGCATTGAATTTTGTTTTACAAAGAGAATTGATATGATAGATCCACCTAGCGAATTTCGAAATTATAGAGCTAATAGGAATTCTCTCATCATTGAGATGGAAGTGGCAGTTCTAAGCCCACTTGGGATTTTAGGCTTACCTCAGCAGACATACTGGTCTAGCAAAGTCAGTATTGATGCCAATTTTTAGGCTTACAAGTATTGATGCCAATTTTTGGGGCAATTGCAATAATGTGACTATACTGCTCTAGCAATTGCAATTTTTGGAACTCAGTATAATGTGGGGCAATTGCAATTTTTGGGGCAATTTTTTTAGCATAATGTGACTATACTGGTCTAGCAAAGTCAGTATCCACCAACACATGGAACCTAGACTCAGTTTTGGGGCAATTGCAATATCTACATTTAGAGACCAATCAAATTAGAAACTGTTGTATATTAGCATGAATTGGCAGAGCAATATTGAATAACTTATTGCTTGGAAGGCCTTTACTTTAATATCAAGGTCACTGCAGTTCCTGCAACTGAGGAGGAATTCTGGGGAGCCACTTACAGGGTAACACAATGTTTTATTCAATCATTTTTCCCAATGTTATATTTTAATCTCAGGTATAGAAGACATACTGCGAATTACAAACAATAAAATACACTCTAGCAGTCCCAAATTAAAAGTATATTTTTTGCTTTTCGTGTTGGCTTTTCTCAATTAAGAGTCATGTTAGATTAAAACTCAAAAACGTAAATTGTAAACATCATATAAGTTTTCCAAATTTATATAGAAAGCAGCATATTGTATTTTCTTTTTCATTTTCCCCGTTATATTTCCAATATCTAAAAATGGAAAATGGAAAGGGAACAAGTTATGTTATATGAAAATAGTTGAGCAATCCAAGACACTAAGCTGGGGTCATTATAGTTTAATATATTAAGTTTGAACCACATATTCTGTTCTAATATCAGGTGGAAGGGCAAACAGTTCTTGCAGCCACTGAGTAGAAGAAGTCATCTCTGCTTGCTGTTGAATTAATGGAAGGGTTGTTACTACATGAGGGCATGAATGCTGGGGAATTTCATGTAAATAACTTCAACAGCTATACTACCAGTTATACAGTTATACTAACATTCAAAACACTTACATTAAAAAAAGTTATACTAACACCACTGAGTACATTAATTCCCAATTGAGGTTCAATACAAACAGATTACAAAACCAGTGAATGCAATTGAAGTTCATATTGAACTGAATTTCAATATTTGACAGAATACAACACCACTGAATTCAGTTGAAGTGCAATACAACTGATTTACAAGACCACTGAATACAACACCACTCAATACAACACAACATCAACTCGTTGAATCATCACTCTCTTCGTATTCACTTCCACCTTGGCCATCGTCGATCCTACAAAATAAAGGTAAATTAGTTTTGTTTACTAACTTGTAAAATAAATAAATACAATGGAAATTAATGTTTTTTACCTATTATTGATCAACGGGCAATTTCTTTTATCATGCGATTGTCCTACCATGCCGCAGCCATTGCAGCGGCGTACATTAGACTTCTTCACTCTACCCATTGCTTTTTCTTTCCCTCCTTTAAGCCTTTTACCACATCCTTTTGCTCTAACCTTATGTGGTTCCTTGTAAACATTACCGTCATTACAACTCATGTTCACCGAAACGCCTACACTTGGTTTGACGAAAACTTTTGCATTAGAACCAATACAAACAAATTTCTTGATTTTCTCAAGTATGTCGTCCAAACCTTCATTGTAAATTTGAATTCCTTCCGAACTACTGAGGGCCGTATCAACGACATTCAAGGACCTTTGTATTAGTTGACTCCGTTGTAGAAAATATGACTTGTCATCGGTTATATCGATGCCACAAGCATCGACGACCATTGTAGTAACTGACTTTGCCGATTTTGTCCATCTCTTCAAAATGTATTGGATCGGTAAGGCATCAATATCATCAAACTTTTGCAAATAAGCCAAAATATGTCGGCATGGGATCCCAGCGCTTTCAAACATCTTGCAAGGACACGAGACAAATTCCAAATTAGTGTCGTAAATAATTTCTCGTACCTTTTTCGTGTCACCGGTCTTCCTTCGGATAGAATAGACATGTTTACTTCCGTCCACCTTCACCTGTTCCAACTTGTAACTCATTATTTCCCACATCTCATCTTGGAATTTATAGAATATTTCATTTGTATAAATTTCAACCATCTGCACCAAAGCGTCATGAAATAGTTTAAGTCTCGGCTTCTCGGTCAAGTCTTTGTGATCGGCATACAACTCTTCATGACGTCGACGCTTAAGCCCCCTACCGAATTGGATCATAAAATCCACAAGCGAGTTCTTTTTTGAAACATATTTTTTAAAAAATGAATGGGCACTTTCAGCTCGTTGGCTACTTGACATTCCGGCGGAGAAAATATGATTCACATAAGCAGGAACCCATTGAGAACGAATTTCAAACATAGAACGGAGCCATTTATTGTCAGTTAAACCACTCTTGTGAACAAGATCAATCCATTTAGCATCAAACTCTTCCCTTATTTCAGAATTCCATATGCAATCAGAAAACTCTTTGTAGTAGGCCTTAAATTTCAAAGAATCAATTTTTTCAGGAAATTTCATTAATATGTGCCAACTGCAATACCTGTGATAGGTGTGTGGGAGGGCTTCTGATATTGCTCTTGTCATTGCCGGATCTTGATCGGTGATAATCATCTTCGGTGCATCGCTCGGCATGGCTTCCAAAAAGCGATTGAAAAGCCAAATAAATGAATCTACGGTCTCATCACTCAGAAAAGCACAACCGAATAAGATAGTCTGCCCATGGTTATTCACTCCCATCAGTGGCGCAAAAATCATACCATAACGATTAGTATTGTATGTGGTATCAAATATTACCACATCCCCGAAAGACTTGTAATCTCGTCTGCTAATTGCATCAGCCCAAAAACAATGCTTAATTCGTTGTTCACTATCACTTGCAATTTTGTAAGTGAAAGACGGATTATTTTCTTCTTTTAGTTTAAGAAACTCGTGCAACATATCTCCGTCGTGCCCCTTCAATTCATTGCGCCTATCCCTCTCTTGATTGTATAAATCTTTTTGCGTAAACCCGATATTTTCAAAGCCACCCGCTTGCAATCCAAGAAAGTTAAATTGTTGGTGCGGTGGTATATTGATCATTCCAAGCTGTTGAGTTAAGCACTTTTGGGAACTCGATATGCTCCGATGAGACCTCAAAAAATGGGTTTTCCTTGGCGTCGTCAACGGGTTGCTATGACCCTCCACAAACGAAATAACCACATATGCGCCACTCGAATGCATCGCAACTGCAATTTTTGCTTTACAACCCTCTCTAATGGAACCCCGACGTCTAGAATTCCCTTGAATATCTACAACCTTGCCCTTTCCTTGTTTGAAACAAACATACTCCTTCCTTATAATTTGTTACTCTCAATATCCTTCTTCTCAGTCCAATTACGAACACTAAACCCCGCTACCTTTGCATATGCGTTGTAACAACTCTTCACTTCATCAAGGGTTTAGAACTCTTGACCTATTTTTGGCTTTAGGTCATCCCGCACTTGAGGGTTGAAATATTTATCATTGTCATCCGAATTTAATGTAACACATTGTTCCCCTCTATCAACCGCAATATCTAAATTGACATTTTGCTCAATCTCAAACTCAAAAGCCATATTTTCTCCGATCCACATTTCTTTATTAATGCTCGAACTATCCATTTTCTACAAAAGAAATTGCAAAACATTAACTCAACTATTACAAACAAAAATAACTATTAATTAGAAAACCTAGTTATTATATAATTTGATTAAAAAAATTAAAAAAACCTATATACTAACTGTTAATTATAAAACCTAGAAACTAACTGTTAAAACCAAAAAATTAATTGGTACAAAAAACCTAGAAACTAACTGGTACAAAAATGGAGCAATTAAATGTAAACAATTCAACCCAAACATTTTCGATTTAACCCAAACATTTTTTACCCAAATAATTTCGCAGATTTGAGTAAGATTTGAGTGGCAAATGTGGGCAGATTTGAGTAAGATTTTTTACCCAAACATTTTTGTTCCAACATCCATGGGCAGATTTGAGTTCATACCTTTGTGCAAATGTGGAGTAGTGTATCAATCAGATGTGTGAGGACGACGACGAGCTCGGGCTTTGACGAGAGGGAGCTGGGTTTTGACGAGAGGGAGAAGGGATGTAGTTAAGGTGCTGGGCTTAATGGAGCTGGGTTTTGACGAGAGGGAGCTGGGTTGTGTTGGAACATATATAACTTTGTTTTGCCAAAAGTAATAAGGTGCGCACCAAATCCGCACCATTTGGTGCGCACCTGAGCCACCCTCTATATATATATATATATCACAGCTAAAAAAAATTCTGCCATTCAACACCCATAAAGTATCAACATTCCAATATTTTATGCTTTATTTCGCAAAAAAACACCAAACATACAAACTGATCCAAACAAATCATGTTTTAAGTATCTTAGAATCCACCGTTGACGCTTATTGCGTTATTGACAATATAATTCACTAAACATTAACATTACAAAACCGTATTCATAAAATATGGGACTTATAACAAAACAATGCCAAAATCTCCAAGTTAAATACAACACTAACAGTGAATCTAATACCCCGTTCTTGCGAAGACCAAAAAAACTCGCATCAATTAAACATGGCCCCTGTAAATAAAAAATTTAAATGAATAATCAATATCAATATAATTTGAAAAGTCGAAGAATACAACATATGAAGTACAAGTACCGAAGGATTTGGCAAAAAAAAAATTAACAACTTAAACATCTTTAATAAATATGAAGAGGTCCAAACTACAATAACAATTAAACTGTCAGAGCATACAGATGCATAACATATATGTGAGACTAAAAAGCCACAACCAGACCCATATACCTTGAAGTAACCCTACCAAAAATCTCCTCATAATTGTGGTTAAGAATGCCTCTCAGCTTGCAGCACCCAGAGACAATCCCCCTATACCATTAACCATTGCCTAGCCTTTCCTTTAACCATATGAAAAAAATAAACTTTTAAAACTGAATATTGTACCTAAAAATCAAAATGGTACCTGTCCTGCCATTCAAGGGGGTCCTGGTGGTGGCCCCTGTCCAGCATAACCCGGTAATCTTGACGACAAAAATCTCTCAATCTCAGCACTACGCCCTTCTTTACCAAAAGCCTCCAACACGAATTCCTTTAAAGCAGGAGTTAAACCAACCCCATACCTCACCATTTGTCCCAATAAATCCATAGCCATGTCAAGATTACTACCCTCACAAAGTCCCCTAATCACCATTTCAATACAATATCCGGTTTTGGATCCCTTTCAGCCATTTTAGTCAGTATTGGAGCTCACTCGACGACCTTACCTTTCTCAATCAATTCCAAAAACCATTTGTTTGCATACAGAGGAATGACTCTCAACCCAAGCTCAACCATCTTGCTGTATTTCACCAAAGCATCATCAACCCTCCCCACCTTAAAATAGGCATCAATCAAAGTCCTATAAGTATTAACATCAGGGCTCAAAGATTTGCTAGTCAGTTCCACATACATCTGCTCTGCATCCTCCATCATCTCATTCTCACAATACCTTCTAATAATGTTATTATACCCCGCAACGTCCATCGTAAAAGGTTTCGACTTTGGAGCCTTCCCAGCCTTCTTAACAAAATTTGCATGATGCTTAACTGAAACACATAGAATCACTCCATCTTAACAAACAAATATAATTTATTCATCCAACTAATTTTAAAATTGGGTCAAGACTGGTAATACTAAAAAAAAAACTACAATATAATATACATAAATTCTTAATATTCTTTATATAATATGAAAGTATCTTGGTGTTGGACTCAGTATACCTGGTTCTACGGCTTGTCATGTGAGATTAGTAGCATATTATTGTTTGATACTCACTGCTCCAAATGTTTCCCATATGACAACTATAAAAAAATTGTGAAGAATCCAAGAAAAGTAATGCTTCCCACTGCTCCATAGGGATATACCTGATTGTACAAAACATCTGCAATTCCTGTACAAATTTTAAAAAAATAAAAGAATAAAAATATGAATAAAAATAATGAAATCAAACATTGACTACCTGTTGAAATCTCTCTTTAATATACTAGAGGAGTTGCTTCTTTCTCAAACATAAGACTACCTGTTGAAACATAGACATCTGCAATTCCTGTACATATTTAGGAATATGAATCAAAACTTATTCAACAACATTGCACCATCGAAGTTCAAAATCCAAAAGTGACAGTGCCAAGACACAAAAAAAACAGGGATATCCAAAAGTGATTTTAGGTAGACGCTACTTAAATTTGACATACAAAAATCATTCACAATAACTCATAAATTATAATTACAAAATTTTACTCGTTATCTATAATTGACACGAGGAAGGGGTGAACCCGGGCGCAACGGTAAGGTTGCTCCCGCTGTGACCTGAGGTCACGGGTTCGATTCACGGAAATAGCCTCTCTGCGCAAGCAGGGGTAAGGCTGCGTACATCCAGCCCCCCCCAGTACCCCGCAGTGGCGGGAACCTCGTGCACTGGGTTTGCCCTTTTATCTATAATTGACACGAGGACGTAAACCAAGTCCAAAATTCGAAAATTAAACCCCACCATTATCATTATTGACCAAACCGTTGATAGTACAATAAAAAATCATTTGAAGCATCTGTGAACATTATGAATAAGGAATAAAACAATGAGGAGGTATAAAAGAAGAGGGATATGAAACCCCAAAATAAATCCATACATTCTCAAAATGAACAAATCCAAAAATTTCAAAACCCAAAATTTCTAGGTAATGAAAAACAGAGTAAATATGTTAAAGATGCATACAAATCCAAAATTTCAAAATCGTAACTTTTAAATCCCTTAAATCCCATCCCAAGATGACCAAATTTGAAATTCGAAACCCTTAAAAAACATAAAACTTACATCAATGTCGAACCCTTACAAAATATGCATATACAAATCAAACACAATATCTAAACTCAAATAGGCTAACATGATATCAAACCAAAAATCTTCCAATCTCAAGACAAAACTATACAATCAGATCCGAAACACATAGTAAAATCATAACGAAAATCCCTAAAATCGTAATAATCCCCAAATTTCTAATTTAAAAATTAAAAAGAATAGATAATGAGAAAATACCTCTGGTTTTCGTCGTTCACCATCAATGGATGAAATAAGAATCAAGCGGGTGAAAGCGAGGGTGAGAGAGAATAGGAGAGATAGAGAGAATAGGAGAGAGAGGCTAACATGAAGCGTGTTCAGATGAGTTTATGGAGTGTTGTGTGGCTAACTTCGGAAAAGGTGAATTTTTTTAAATAAATTAAAAGCTTGAGCGGGATAATATAACTTTCGGATGAAAATTTTAAGCGGGGTTGTAAAATCATAGATTGCATCACAGCCGTATATTTTCTTTTAGCAAATCTGAACCGTTATTGTGCTTTTACATTTTTATAATTCAAAAACCATGCTATCTTATTATACTGATATATATTTCATTTGATGCGCGCAAACTACATGATATTGATACTGCTATAACTCCCAAGTACACTCGCATTTTAAGGAGTGGAAAATCAAATAGTAAGAGAAACACTTTATTTCTTCTTTGTACAAGTGTTTTCACTTTTTTACCAGTTAGAAATCATAATATAATGCAAGGAAAAAGCAAACAACTTTCATCCTGTTCACCATATCAATCAACCTATCATTACATCAGTGACTCTTTGAAGGCCAATGGATTTGGGAATAAAAAAAGACCCATGAAAATCTCAGGACAAAAGACATTTCACAAGCAGAAACTTACCTCATTTCATGTGCAATCCTAAAGCTAAACATATTTTTATCTCTTATATATTCAAAAGGAGCAAATGCCTCTACCATTATTTGATGCCACAGCCAGCCACTGCAATTCTTCCTCCATCGCATTGGTCAATAGCCACCCTCACATTTGGATAAAAAAATCATAACTTTTGAACCTATCTGTATTCCTTCACATTTGATGACCAAGTAATGCTACCAAGTAACAAAGAAGAGACACAAAAAGTGCACCAAATGACGTGACAGGGCAATAAAGTGCTGCATGATAAATCACTCTAGGAGACGGATCCAGAAATGTGAGTAAGCGGGGGGCAAACAATATATCTCAATTTTTATGGGGGCCAAAACTATAAAAATATAAAAAAAAAAATCACAAAATTTTAAAAATATAGGGTTAAAAATTGAATGTTTTAGAAGTTTGGGGGGGCTCCCCCCTGGATCCGCCTTTTGAAAATAAAAGTGCCACATAATATAAACTTCTTATCATGAAATCAATAATGTACCCAAAGGAGTTGTTATGTGATAGTCAATTAATAGTGAGGAATAGATCAGAATCACATACTTCTCCACATTAGCAATATAGCAGATCTTGCCTAGAAGATTTATCTAGTTAGAGATGGCAATTTTTGACATGACTCCAACCCAACACAAAATGAGCGGGCTGGGTTTGGGCATTTCTTGACACAAACAAAGAACAAAACAAAAAAATCTCACTAAATGATTGATGAGTCCGCAAGCATGGATATTTAAATAATTCTCCAAGTTCCAAAGCCTGCGTATCATTACTTAGCATAAATCCCCTTGCATGTAAATAAAAAAAGGCAGACCACCTTATAGTTACATATTTTATGGCAGCTCAAGCAAAGCATCTATATATACATTCACCCACAAGTATGAAGATTCTAAAATAAATGTGTATCTATCCAATCACATACAATGGAAAGACATTTCACCCTGTAAGTTGCAACATTGAAGATTGTACCAAGTATACTTTAATTTATATTTTACTTCATAGTCACATATTCGAATCGCGGGAAAAGCGTCTCTTTTGCCCCCTTTTTTTAATAATCGAATAGGACAACCACAATATTTAGTTAAAAACTTCTCTTGCGAGCTTGATAATATGTTTATATATATATATATATATATATATATATATATATATATATATATATATATATATAGAGAGAGAGAGAGAGAGAGAGAAGTGAAGAGGATCAGCATGAAGGTTTGATCATTCGTAGGAAGCGTGATAGCAGATGAGATTTCATAATGTACGGGAGAAATCTAGGTTAGCATTCAATACTAGAATGAATCCACGCCTTTATTTTACAACCCATCACCAAACTTAGTGTGGTGTAATTGATGTAGAAGAGGTTGCGAAAGTCACAAAGTCATAACTTCAACAAGGACAGGGGCCCTCTTCCTTCTTTTCCACCATCTCATCCCTACCATCACCATATCCTACTCAGACCTTTTACTTTTTGAACATCATATCCATTTTCACTACTGTAAAGGTGAAATGCAAAATCGAAAATGAGAACATTTTTTTTACATTTGATCTTAAGGGGACATAAGAATCCCATCACATGTCCACAAGATGTTTCAATGCCTTGGAAAAAATATAACCAACTCCCATCACATGGCCACAAGATGTTACTTTCTGAACTTCATATGGCCACAAGATGTTACTTTGTGAACTTCACATGGCCACAAGATGTCACTTTCTGAACATCATAATCCAAGGGAAGCACTTGCTTTTCACAAAATTATCTAGTTTAAGATAGATATATGAAACCAATTTTATTGCATACATATAAACTCCACAAGAATTAATCAAGATCCAATGATTCCAACTTAGGAGCATTCTCAACTCCTGAAAAATGAAAAGAACAAGAAAGGCTGCTCATAGTCATGTGCTGAATCGGGATACCCAAGTGCCACATTCTTTCATCCTCAGCTTTTGTCTTACAAACTAGTACCTTCCCATACTTCTAGGATGATTAATAATTCATACTTACTTTTTGTGACTAGTAAAGAGGTCAAAACTGCATTAGTTGTGTTTTAAGTGATAAAGAGTGAATCTGGACACACCAATCAATGTAGTTTTGACATGTCAACAAGTTACAAAATATGAACATGAATGGCCCTTCTGCTACTCCAACATTTATGATATTTCCAACATTTGTTGAATCACGAGTGGTCTGGAATTATTAATATCCGCTACTCTAACAAAGCTCATACTTGAAACATTTTTTGCACTTCATTCTTCCTTGACATTGGTACTCGTATCTAAATCCATACCCATCCACTCCAATAAATCAAACATGTTAAACATTATTTCAATAAAAAAAAAATACCTCTGCAGCTTTCGTATTATCACTTTAATTTGATTTGTGATCCTTAGCAAGAGAAACTTTGTTACTTTTATGCAATAGAAAATAATCACCACCCAAAGGAGTTCAACAGGCTTGTAAGCTCACCACTCTGTCATCCACCAAATATATAGAAAAGGAAATAACCAACAAAAAAACCGATCTCAAATATCAAGTATGCAAGTTCAACTCAAACTAAAGATTAGATTTATCTCCTTTAAACATGAAGAAAACCATATAAGACTACATGGAACATCACTTCATGCATATAAATGTCATATTGTGCACTCCTGCTTAACGGGTCTGGGAGAGGCGGATGTCGAATGTCCTTACGCCCATATACGGAGAGGTTTTTCACTCCATGCATATGAAAAGCCAAAAGATACTATTTAAGATAAATACATGAACTGAATTTAGTGACACACATAGAGACTCAATCACGATCCGATGAATCCAACTTATGACGTTTCTAAACTCACAACAACTTCAAAGAACAAGGAGCATGACTCAAACGTATGTGTTGGGACACTTGTGCCACCAAATGCGTGGTTTCGAATCTTTTTACAAGTATATTCACTCTAAAGCTTATAAAATCATGAAAATGCCTCGAGTATATTTTGAAGTATTTATTTTGTTTCGAATAATCAAAAGGGTGGCCCATTATATTTACTTGAAAACTTCTCTTGTGAACCCATCACACATACACTTTGAGCATAAAGTTTTGATGAATTTATAATGTAGGGCGAAGTCTAAGTTAACATTCAATACTAGAATGCAACCCACGCCTTTTAATTTTCAACCCATCACCAAGCCTAAACATGGTGTAAGTAATTACTATAGAAGAGGTTGCCAAAGTCACAAAGTTATAACTTTAACAAGGACAGGGGCCCTCTCCCTTCTTCTCCATCGCCTACCATTACCATATCCTACTAATCTACGATTAGTAACTTCAAAAAATACAATCTTTCACACCAAACTTATAATTAGTAGCTTCAAAGGTCCAACCCACACACCCCAATTTGCCAAAACAATGTAAATGATAATACCTTCATATGGACACTCAATCCCACAGAAAACTCTACTGCCCGGAGTGGCGCAAGAGGAGAGACCGTAGAGAAAGAAAAGGGTTTTATTAGGGTTGGTTTGTTTTTGTTTTGGGTGGGTAGTGTGTGACTTGGGAATGTGTAGCCCAGGGTGACTTGGGAACATTGACTAATAATAATAGGTATACCGTATATGGTAAGATTTTTTTTATATATATACACGGTATATTTATAAATAAAATTTATTAAAATAAAAATATTTTTTTATGAGATTTGATGGAGTAAAAAATAAATATTAGAATTTACTAGGACTAATCGATAAAAAATTCTTTTTATTTTGGGTAGGCTCTCAACCCAGCACGATACGATACGATATTGTAAGAGTAAGCCATAGATCGCTTACCTTTCCATTTGTTTCAATTGCATCATTAATATTTCATTTTGTCTCAATTTCATCCTCGTCCTTTATTTTGTTTCAATTTAGTCCTCAATCTTTCATTTTATCTCAATTTTGTCAATTTGTTAATTATTTTGGATACAATTGACTAATTTACCTCTTTATTGAAAAATAATAAAATGAATGTTATAAATATTGAAAAATAAACAATATTATTATTATTTGGGGATAAAAAAAATATTTTTTTATCCAAGAAAAATAATAAAAAAATATTTTTAATTTTTATTTTATCTCAATTGCTTTATTTTTTAAAAAAAAAATGGAATAACAATTTCAATAGTCAACATAGTTTTTTTTTTATTTATAAAAAACTCTTTTTTTAATTTTAATTAAAAATGTTTAATTTGATTTCTCAGATTCACAGTTGTTTAGTACCACTAGGGCAAACCCACATTATAATAAATGTTTTATTGATCAATTATATTACATAGATGGGGGGAAACAGTTAATGTCATATATTTGCGATTGGTTAGTTCGTTGGATAGGACTCACATTAGTTAAATGATGTGGGTCCACGTCAGCCGCACTAATCAATCGTGAATCTAAGACATCAAATTAAATATTTTTAATTAAAATTAAAAATAGTTTTCTCATAAATAAAAAACCGTGTTGACTATTAAAATTGTTATTCCATTTTTTTTAAATTAAAAACAACTGGGATAAAATAAATTTTAAAAATATTTTTTTATTATTATTCTCGGATAAAAAAAAATTATCCCCAAATAATAATAAAATAGTTTATTTTTCAATATTTATAACATCCATTTTATTATTTTTCAGTAAAGAGTGGTAAAATAGTCAATTGCGTTCAAAATAATTAACAGATTGACTAAATTGAGACAAAATGAAAGGTTGAGGACTAATTGAAACATAAAAAAGGACAGGGACAAAATTGAGACAAAATGAAAGGTTGAGGATGAAACTGAAACAAAAAAAGGATAAGGATGAAATTGAAACCACTGAAAATGTAAGGGACCTATGAAGTAGTTTACTCATATTATAAATTTTACGACATAAGTTCAAATAAAACACGATAATATGATTTGTAATTTTGATACGAACACGGTAACATGATTTTGTGTTAAAAAATCCAAAACGAATACGAACATGAAATATCGGGTAAATTTCGTGTTGTTTCGTTTCGTATTTCTATGTTAGTTCTAAAATTGTCACCCTGTAAGTTTACGATAGTTAGTATTTATTTATATGTTCTAGTACATACCAAGTATATATATACCTACTTTTTAAATTAGTAAAAATATTATATTTCAGCTTAATCTTGTTAAATGGCGTTTAAACAATTAAGGGGACCCGTATTAAAAAATGAACTCAAAATAACCTCTTTTACTATTTTAAAAAAATTGGCCAAACTTTCATAGCTTTAAAAGTACTTTAAAAACTGCGAAGTTTGACCGATTTTTTTAAAATGGCAAAAAAAATTATTTTGAGATGATTTTTTTTATATGGGTCCCTTGAAATATTTAAATACCACTAAAAAACTCAACTCAAAAGTGTTTTTTTAATATTTTAAAAAAATAGGTTTGTACCAATAAGTATGTATACTTGGTACATATGAAACCCTCTCTCTCTCTCTCTCTCTCTCTCTCTCTCTCTCTCTATATATATATATATATATATATATATATATATATATATATATATATATATATATGAGTTGATCAAAATTCGATTATAAGACCCTAGACCGAGATCAAAATGAATATATTCAGTCCTTAAATTTTTAAATCGAATTCGGACAAAATTTTAAAAAAATCGCAAAAGTTGATCCAATCAAATTCGATTTTTTCGGTTCATTAGGTTTCATGCACACCCCCTAATTACAATATGCAAATCTATGGGTTCGTGAAAGGATTCTAAATGGCGTTATTACATGGGGGTTTTGGAGATTGATTAATAAATATGGTTTGGAGTGTTACTACGGCTAAGATAGATGGTCTTTATTTAGGGGTGTATTTAGCGATTTGGTAAAACCTAAATAGCCCACTTTTGGGCTTGTAAATTTGCAATATAAAAACCCAAGTATAGTGAGTGTTTTTAGTAATTCTGCCACTAATGAAGTGGGTGATTTTAGTAGTTCTATGTAGCATAGCCCAATGGGTGTGTGGTAATTGCGGGTCGGCAATTCATTTGTTGTCCAGAGTAAAAGATAAACGTTAGGGGTGGCAAGTGAGTTGTTGTTTAGATAAAATGTTGAGTAAACTGAAAATTCAAAATTGGGTTAAAAGTATGTTTGATGGCCATTTAGATTTAGTTAAACTATACAATAAGGAGTACGCCCAGAGATTGTCGTAGTAAAGAGTTTAAAACTTTGAAGAAAAATGGGAAGTAACTTCAATTGGAACATGACAAACTAACTCAAAACCTTACCAAAATGAAAAGTCAGAAAGTCGAGGATGCTACTAAAAGAATAATTAACAAAGTATTAGCAAATGTTAAAAAGAAAGACGTAATACCCCGTAATTTTGATAACTTTTAAAAAAGGGGTTTATTTAGAATTAATTGAATAATTTAAAATTAATTCGAATTTAAATATTACTTGAGAATATAGTAATATACGATATATGTTTAATATTACTTAGTGAATCAAAGTAATATGTGGTTATGACTTTACTTAAGATTAATTTTAGAAGTTGGCGCGAATAGTTAATACGGCAAGTTCGGTGAATAAGTCAGACGCGTGTGAAAGTGGTGTCGGGACTAAATTTATTTAAAATAAAATGAGGAATATTGTTATGTCATCCAAATGGTCGTTTGTTCGGAAGTGTTTTTATAGTAAAAAAAAAGTCTACTCAGATGTTTGTATAGGGTCTCGGGGAACTTTGGAGCCGAATAGTCACCCCGGAGGGGTAATATGGTCTTTTCACTTGGAAGGTGAATAGTGTACACGAATTTGGGAGATTACATATAAGTCTAAAGGGTTTAGGTTATTCATTCATTCTAAAAACTTAGAGAGAAAGAAATTGAGAGAGAGTAAGGAGTTTCTTTGGGGAAAAGGAAGAGTCTTTGTGGGAGAACCAAGAGCTAAAGGTCACCATCACCAACCACCACCGAAAGTTGACCGGAGAAGGGAAGAACCACCAGTGCACATTCATCCCCAAAGGTTCAGATCTTCAGTAGAGGTAAGTGTTTAATAGTTGCAATCTAGTTAGTATAATGTCCATGTTAGGATAATTAGAAATGATGAGAAGTTACATGTTTTGGAGATAAACTAGTTGATATTAATTCATTTATGGAAAGTAGAGATATGTAGGATTTATCTCATGTTGTTGGTAGATATGAATCCACGAAATAAGCATCACATGTTGGAGAAATTCTGAGAATTATTTTATTGTTCTTGAAACATCATAAGTTTAGTTTTCTAGAAAAATATGAGATAGATATATGCTTTTTAATCCAATCTCTTGATGATTCTAGGTTGTATAAATCAGTAGGAATCATTTACATATGTTGCTATATCATGTGGATTATAAGAATTTTGGGACGCTAAAATAGAGGTTTGATTGGTTAAACGTTGTGTAACCAGTAGGATAAATATTGCAGAATCTAGGTTGATACCTGGGTGATCGATCGATCGACCCATGAAGCTCGATCGATCGACCTCCCCAGAAATAATGAACTTGTTCCTTTTAATTCTTAATTTAATCCCAAAAATTTTGGGAATTTTTAGTGATTATTATTTGAACATAATGAGACTTATGGAAGGGCAGTAGGCCATAAGTAAAACCTAGATTAATTTTATTATGTTGGGGTTTTAAATTGGAGAAAATTATGTTAATTAATGTAACAACCCGCGTAATTTTTGGGGTATTTTCGAAACAAAGAGGAAAAATATATTTTGAGATAAAATTATTTGTATTGCTCAAATATGTTGGTTATTATTTTTAAAGGCGAGAATTTCAAACGGTTTCGAAATCGGAATTAAAATGGAGTTTTAATTGAATTTTTATTATTTAGAAGACTCCTCAAAATATAAAACTCTCTAAGAGTCCTCAAAACATAAAACTCTCTAGTAAAAATAATATTTTTAGAAATCTAGCCGTTCGATCAAGCTGAATTTTTGTCAACAGTCCTGTCTCGCCGTTCGCTACAACATACTAAAATTTGAAGCGATTCCAACGGTCCGATCGCCCGGAATAAATTTTTTAGTGTTTGTATGTGATTAGAACTCTTTTATTAATCAAACTCTTAATCCTTTATATATCAACAAATTCGTGGCTTGGCTTTTCAAATCACATTTTCTCAAACTTTTCAACAAGAAGACCTCTCCAAAATTACTCCCTTTCATATACAAACCATAGCCCCAAACCTATTCAAGATTTCAACCATAGATTAGAAGGCTTATTTGGTGTTTTCTCGAGTTTGGGCTAGAACGAAATTTGATTATTTTCGCGAGAGGAACGTGATGGTGTGATTAAATTTTGAGGCTGAATTATATGATGATTTTAAGGTATGGGGTTTTACACAATATGCTCCTGAAATCTCGCGAGTGTTTATTCCGTTGAATTCTTGTTAATTGAACTCGTATTTTGAATTGTTAAATTCTTGGAAATCTGGAAAAATAATTGTTGGAATTATTTTCATTCATGAGGTATTATTCATGTTGTTTTGAGCACGCTGTCATGATATTTTAATATGGCACTGAGGTTGGGCACCTGCCAATATTCCTTTTTCCGGATATGCTAAAAAAAATGCATAGGCCCGGTACGGTGGTGAGGCTTGGTGACCCGGTTAATGTGTTGTTGAGAAATTTATTGATAAAATGCTATTGAGATTCGCATTTGATTTGAGAATTCGTATTCGTATTGTTGCGCTTTATTCGTCGCTAACATATTATTCTTGAGCATCTTTCCTGTCGTACTGTGTACTTCCCCATCTTTTTCTTAGTTGGCAGGTGAGCACGGATTTGAGTGCTATGGACCAATTGGGATGATTTTAGCGAGGATTATTTGGGAAGAATTTTTAATAAAAGACTTGTATTTATTTTGATGTATAGAGCATTTGGAGATTTATTTTATTTTCGAGATAGTTAGATTGTTGTAATTATTTCGAGAGATTTGTTGTATTAATCTGAAGATGAGAATAGTGGTTTCTTATTTTATTGTGGGATTTAGATGCTCTATACCTTGTTATTTGTGGATTAGTTTAGTTTTATCGATAGTAGCGCTCCGTTCGCTCTCCCCGGGCGGGCGGGGTGTTACAATTAATCGAATGAATTGCAGATGTTAAGTTCACGTTTTGGGTTGTGATTCGTTTATATAAAGATTAAGGATTGGACCAGTAGGGTGGGGATCATTTAAATCACCTGAAAAATCTTAAGTCCATATGTGAATAAACCTAAATGAAAGAATATATGGTTATGCGAGAATAGGTTTTAGTAAATATAATTCTAATTAAAGATGGGTTTAATTCACAATAATTCGGGGAGTATGATGACATGGACCAGTAGGGTATAAGTGAGTTTCTTACTAATTATATATTAAGAAAAACTTATTTAATCTTCGAGTAATGAGAAAGGCTCGGGAATAATGAATTAAAGAGTAAAGTCATAATATTTAATACGTAGAATACCTGTATTATGGTTTATTATGTGTATGACATACATACGCTACTTGCTATTGGGGTGGAGGTTTCCCGTTGTGAACGGTCTCATCCTGTGCGCCCAATTTGGGAGGATTTTTAGATTCGTAGTCTGAGCATAGAACCTTGGAAACGTGTTATCCGATATATGATAGTTCGACGGTTGAATGGGAATGTAGGTATGTGCGTGACCCATTTGGATGGAGAGTATGCTCGCCTCCAACATATATGTGTTATGTTATTGATGATTCGGGGAAGATACCAAACCATCTGTCCTTTGTACAATGAGAATTATAACTGGACATGATAGTAGAGTATGCCTGCACCGCAGCTGTGACTGGGAGGTGCTATATTAGTATATATTATAGGGTGAACATATATACTGTGATTCAATTTACTGTGTGAAGTTGTAGTTGATTGTGAATAAAAGAAATTGAATTTAATTAAGTAAAAGAATACTTAATCCTAAGGTTCTTAAAGTAATATTCATATTAAAAGAGAAAAGAATATGAATAATTATATTACGTATAGTATGGGACATACGGGGTTATTATATGGGATATAATCATGTTGTGGAAACTAGTTAGAAGGAAACCTTAATTATTACTCGAATACGTTAGACATGCACTCTAAATGAGATGTGAGAATATCAAGTGAGAGCCTGGAATCTAACATGTACATAATAAATGCTTTATTGCACTTATTAAACACTTGTTATTTTAAAATCATTTACAATCGGGCTCTGGCCCGTTTCCTTGCATATTCTCTTCTCTACTATATGTATATTAACAGGTGCCTAGCATCAGGGACATACAACTTAGGGTATGGATGTTTGATCATGAGTTGTTATTCCTGGAGATACAGACTTATTTAGATGCTTCATTTCTTTGATTCCTATGTCTGTAGTACTTCTCTTATTTAGGGCATGTTTCCTAGGATTCTAGTATTTCATTTACCATTAAGATATTGTATTGGGTTTATGTTAGTTCGATCATTTTTGGTTTGTTGGTTTGATGTTGGATATTTTAAACTAGGAGGTTTTATCCAGTTACATTTAATCCTGTTATTCATTATTCAGTTGTGTTATGAGACTTCTCTATGATTGTTCAGTATTGTGGTAATAGTTTTAAATTGTTATCAATCTTGGGAAATGTTTTTAACACTTAACTTAATTAAGTATTAGGTGAGTTATTAAAAAAATGTTTTTCGACAGTGATGGTAAGAATGAACCAACTTTATATTCTGTTTAATTTAATAAAGGAGTAGCTACCCGATATTTAATTAGGCGGGATGTTACAGGTGCTATCAGAGCATCATGTTCTAGATTCTTTAGGATCTATGTGGCTTACTTATGCTTTCTACTTAGCGTCCTTTGATATAAACCCCTATCATTAGGATTGTTGAGAATCATATTTGCGCTTTTACGACTTCAGTTATTTATGTGGTATTTTTACTGATGTTGATGTATCTCATTTCAGATCCTCCACGACGTGCACAAAGAGCCCCAGGTGCAGCACAACCAACACCACAGCCCGCTCCAGCACAGGGCACTATGAATGCGATAGAAGTTGCTGTGTGACGCCCCATACTGGATTTAAGGGTTATTATAGGATCGACCCTGATCTGATCCGAGTGTCAAGTTTGAGTTCAATGAACAACCTAAATAATGTTACTATTTCAGTTTTATTATTAAATAAGATCACGCTTTGCTTACCATGCGATTCCAATATAAAATAAACTACGTGGGGGACCCAAGGGAAGTGCCCCCAAGGCTAAGTAAACAGAGCTACTAACGTTAATGTAAGTAATTATTACCTATATAATACTCTCAAAGTACGGAACCACATACAACCTGCCGTATCAAAGAGGAAGGAGTGAGCGAAAGGCTCAGTGAGATTTATACAAATGCAACATAGAAACAAATGGTAAAAAAGAATACTCACTCACTATATGCTCATGAAAATATGTATACATCTACACATATACTTTTGAAAATACATGCTCCGATGTATTAAACCGTTTTATTCCAAAAATATTATTTATCTCCGTTCACCCTCTTTTTCTTTCCCAAAATAGTCATTTTGGAGAATCTTTCTTTAAAATCACATTCTTTCCCATTAACGCACACAGTTAATCATTTATAGGAAAAACCTTTCTTTTCTTAAAAATATTCATCTATTCAACGTTTATTAACTCGCGCTAGAGTTACTTTGCCATTATTTTAATACTCTCATTAAAACAATCTTTATGACACGCACACCTCGTGTTTGAAAAATATTCATTTTTATTAAGAAACTTATAAACCACACTACACGACACAAGGCATTTATTATTTCATGAAAACTTTAGTTATTTCCATCTTTCAACCTTTTGCAAATCTCAATATTTATTTGCATTGATTTCAAGAATATTCTCATTCTTCATTTCTTATTACAAGAATTATCAATCTTTGCCTTGGAGTCTAGCCATTATTCCTGGACTTCACGAGCTCCACACCATCGGTCTCCAGTTGCCATATGTTCATCTATACAGGCTGTGGGGTCTTTCACCACTAGGGACGTCATGCCCTGCTTAATTCTTGGCATCATTCAAGTATCATTTCTTATCTTTTCCATGTGTTTCAACATTATTCTCGATGTTCACATTCATTCTCACTTGGAAAATCACTTTTTTTTCTTTTTCATCAAAACTATTCATTGACATTTTTATTTCATAAAAATGTTCCGCTTTACGTAAATTTACAAAGTTTACCCGTTTCTTGCCAAAACGTACCACTTAGCCATTTAATAAGTGTTATTACTAAAGATAGCTATTAAGATTTCAACTTAACTTTAAAAACACTTTCAACCATTTAACACTTGTCAAAAATTATATTTTTACCCATATCTCACACTTGTCACGTTAACACTTAGAAAATTATTTCCATGAAACTCATTATTTTTATTTAGCAAAATGTATCATTAATATCAACATACTATTCACAATATTTACGACAATGCCACTACTATTTGTTTTACACAAAAATCCTCATTCAAAATGGGTTTAACGATACTAACTTCACCAAAAATCAATTTATAAATTCTCAAAATATATTTATGATATTTCCAACATAATTTCAGTAATAAATTCGAAATTTAATAAAAATACCTTATTTCCATTTATGTTTTCAAAATAAGTTGTACACACTTTAAATATCCATTTGGGCACTATCAACACATTTGGCCTTCTTTACTTTATTTAATTACACTTAAGTATCAATTTAAAAGTAAATATTTTATAATTTGATTATTTACATATCAACCCAAGTATTTCTTATTATGAGTTTATGCATCTCAAAAACACCCATCTAAGTAAAAGTCCAATTTCTTCTTCTACTTCATCATTTTGGTAAGAAAGTCCCATTTTTATTTCATAAAAATGGCCTATATTAGTCCAATATTTTTCTAAACATGAAATTGCATTGTTTACCTTTGAAATATCATTTTGACACATTTTATTCCATAAATTGTTCAAGGCTAATATTCTGAAATTTATCCACCTTTTGAACCCATCAAAATTACTTCTTAAAAATTTATTTCTACACACCAAATGATGATATGATGACTAAACAACATAAAGTTGTAAATTAGCTAAAATACTACATATATCAAGTCTAATATATGTAAATATCATTCTAAAAATTATCAAACTCTAAGCCTCAATCAAAGTAAGATTTTCCCACCTCTTAAGACTCCAAAATGGTGGTTGAATGGTGATGTAGGAGGACTAACCCCCACCTCCAAAGGTGGCCTCAAAGGGGTTACAATAAAAGCCCTTCATTAGAGTTTCCTTCCAAGCTCTTCTTTTTATTCATCTTTATGTCTCCAAAGAGCTCCATAATCCCTCACAAATCTCCAATAACCCACATAATATCTATGATTATACTTGAGAAAATAAGGTGTTTCTAGGCCAAAATATGATTATTTCATGGTGGTTTAAGGGTGGTATAAGGACACGTACGAATTTGGACATGGCTACTGGTATTGGGGAACTTAAGGGAGTGGGAGAAATGCCCATAATTTGATGGGAATGAATGTCAATTGCAAATCTCTCTTATAATAGCAATTACCAACTCAAAAGATCCACATAACCCATGTGAAGCCTTCCCTGCCACTCAAACATGTCAAACTTTACAATCAACATCTGATAAGGTGGTGGGACAACACTAGGCTTGAGGGAATAAAGAATCCAAAGGAAAACAAGTGTGTTCAAGAATTTTTTTTTACCCAATTTGGACCAAAAATCTGTTAAGAATGGGCCTAAATAATTTTTTTCGGGGTTGTTTAAGAAGATAAAGTTACTCCAAATTAAATTCTAAGTCAATTTAGAATTTTTCAGAATTTTCTGAGCACTTTTATTTTTTTATGAAAAATAATTTTTTAATTAATTTTTATTTATTTTTTGACTTTTGACCTCATGGTATTTTTATATGTATTTTTAGGGTCCCAAATATGTAGTCATACTATTTTTATCCTTCTCCAATTGTCCTACAAAAATCGCGCAAGTCCGCGTCTTGCGCAACACGCGCTGATAAAAATCGCATTATATTAACTATGATCGTGTCACAATCATTCATTGGAATTTTTGCATAAAGCTTAACCAACATACTTATTAGGACTATTAGGACTTAAATGTGCATTCATACCAACCAAACGTGGAGATTATTTTTCTCCTTAATTACTTTTCATGCCATTTTGGCATAATTCCCTTATATATTCATTCCTAAAAAATTTCCTTTGAATAAAATCATCAATTTATTATTCAATATTTCTTTTCTAGGGTGGGTTATCACATTCTTCCCTCCTTAAGAAATTTCGTCCTCGAAATTATTAACTCATCAATCTTAATCATCCATGTAACACCCCGTCCGCTCGGAGAGAGCGAACGGAGTGCTAATGCGATAAAAAAATCCAAATCCACAAATCACAAGGTATAGAGCATCTAAATAAACCCACAATAATATAAATCCACTAATCTCAATTCTTCAAATTAAATACAACATCTCCCGAATTAAAATTACAACTATCTAACTCGAATAAAAATGCTCTATACACCAATGAAATAATTAATACAATTCTTCCAACTTGTATTAAAATTCTTCCCAAATACTCCATGCTAAAATAATACCAATAATCCAAAGCGCTCAAATCCACGCTAACCTGCCACTAAAAGAAAATATGGGGAAGTACACAATACGACATGAATTATGCTCAACAAATACGGATTAGCAACGAATAAAACGTAACAACACGAGTACGAATATTCAAATCAAAATGCAAATCTCAAAGCATTTATCAATATAATTTCTCAACAACACTTTAACTGGGTCACTAGGCCTCACCACATCCGTATATGCTTTATCAAGCCATAGCCCGGGAAACAGGAATTTTGGCGGGTGCCCAACCTCCGTTCTATATTAAAATCTCATGACAACGTGCTCATCAACAATATAATGATACCACATGAATCAAAATAATTTCAACAATTATTTTTCCAGATTTCAATGAATTTATCAATTCAAACATGAGTTCAATTAATAAGAAATCAAAGAGAATGACACTCGCGAGATTTAAGGAGCATATTGTGTAAAACCTCATACCTCAAATCATGATGAGAAACCAATGATCACATCCTCAATATCAACACAAAAGATCTAAAAAAGCTCCTCCAAGAACCTCCAACAAAATAACCCCAAGAACACCTCTAATCTAAGGTTGGAACTCACAAACCTCAAGGGCCAATGTGTATATAAAAAGAAGAGGAATATAAAATATATTTGCTACCAAAATTTATGCCAAAAGTATGTTTAAAAGGTTGCCCACGACTTCCTTTTATAATTCAAAGAAGTGAAGAGTTGGAAGCCAAAAGACTCCTTTAAATAAGGCAAAGAAATGAAGAGTTGGAAGTCAAAACAACTCCAAGAGTTAAAAATATTTAAAAATCATTTTAAAATCCGTTTTAACTCCGTTTTCTAAACCGTTTGAAATTATCGCCTTTAAAAATAATAACCAACATATTTGAGCAATAAAAAATAATTTTATCAAAAATTTTATTTTCCTTCATTTTCCAAAAATTAATTAAAATAGCCCAAAATTACGCGAGTTGTTACAATCCAGTCATCTAAGCAAATCATTTCTAATTCTGGAGTATCCTAATCTTTACAGTTAAAACTCAAAGATTCCATCCACATTAATTATCATCAAGTTAACCCAATCATGGTAAGGTTTTTCATTAACAATACCCAAGCATGCCTAACTTATTCATCCCAACAAATTTTTCGAAACAATTGGTATTCCTCAAACATTATGCCATCATTAATGAATTCATCATCACGAGTTAGGATTTACAAATCTATGTTTTCTCAAATTTTGAATCACGTCAAGACTAGGTTAATACATCTGTAACACTTCCTAGTCATTCATATCAGCAATCTTAAAAGAGTCACTTTATCACATTGGCCTGAAAGACCGAAACCTCCCATGAGATCTTCATATTAACCTCGAAGCATCCTAGTCATTATAACTCAAATTACACATGTGAGTAACTACATCCTCATTCGCATATCTCATGACGGAGTATAATGTCTGCACTTAAGGTTTCATTAAGTCTGATATCCACGTAATTCTTAAATCGTATTCTTGAACCCATGACTAAAATGTATTGTAACTCCAACTGTAACTAGTTCTATCGGTTAACTAACTTGTCCGTTAACTTAAGACAACCAATTTACACATGCAAACTACGAGTACCCACGCGCACACACAAACTGATGAAAACATGAGGGTTCTAACTTCTACCAATAAAGTGCGTACTTATTTACCGTGATGCATCAGCCACAACCGACCTAACATGCACCACTACTAAGCTTATATCGTGTCACACCCAGATCTCAACCGAATAACAGCTTCCCATTACCATCAAAGAAAATATATGGAATCACAACGAGTTAAGTGATTTACAAAAACCAAAGGATAACAATCGAATTTTGGCATTGAATTGTTCTTCATAAAGTACGAACCCATAAGTTCTCTTAAGGTCCACAACTTATGACTGATGTTCCTCCTATGTACATTGACTGATCATATGCAAAATTTTCATTCTCATTGAAGTATAAACAAATACTTTCGGGAAGTTAAAACACAAGGTTTCCTTCCTTAGGACTAATGTTATGGATTACACTTTTATATTTGTACGTACTGCGCCAATTCACACGAGATCTCCCTTCTCATCTTTTATCATAAATAGTCTATCCATCATACCTAGGTCTCCAAATTTCAGTACGTTGTAACTAACCTCAAATGTTTAAGTTCAATACATATGCATAGTTTCAGACATCTTAATGTACCAACAACTTCCTAACTCTTAACAACATCGTATGTAATCCTAAGTATCACACTTTAGTCAAAGCTGACGTTTCTAATCTCATAGGTAAGATCTATGCTCACCTTGTCTTATCACTAAGTATTTCTCTAGGTGAATAATGATTTCTGTTTACTAGAGTTAATCCAAACATATAGGTAGCACAATAGGGTGTTATGATTAAACCTATCGCCTCATTCCAAGAATTCTTCCTAAAAACATTGGTGCAATTATTTAGGTGCTCTAAATTCTCCTAAGTGTATAACTTAGTGCTCACCATCTTGTTTACAACACAAACCTCAAAGGTCACATTAAGACAGGGTTTATAAATCGTGGTGCTAATTCCAAGGCATTGCCACAAGTAAACATGTACGATAATGATTCACCAACACCTAAACAATCCCTAACACTCATATTCTCCGAGGCTTTATGGATAACTTCCGTAAACTTATAAATTTCTCTAAAGGTGAATACACAATCAAGCGTAAGAGTTGTATGTCACACTAACATCTTGTCACGCTCGATGTTATAAAAAGCGATGTCTAACTAAGCACATCCAAGTTCTTGTCATAACAATCAAATATACTTACTAACTTATATTCTTCCAATAGTTATATCAAGACACGTGTTCACAATAAATTCATCTTATTGCCAGCAATTCTAAGGAATTTTCTTCACACCAACATGATTTAGTTACTAATGACCTATTATTATTTTATGAAATCCTCAACGCAATAATTCTCCCAAGCTTTAAGGCAATGACATCATATTTAGCCATTTCCAAAACCATCATATGCGACCAGATACAATAATTATTTTGTCACGACAAAAGCTTATCGTAACAATGTCCCAAAAAGGTTCTTTTTTTATCATAACAATTTGATTACGGTCATTAATCTTCAATATCTTTATATGTTAATCATTGATTTTGATTCTTCTATCGTCACACAAATTTTCTCCTATCATGTACTAGGGAACAACCCATGGTATATTCTTGGGTCACCTTACTTTGTCATTTATACACAAGTAAATAACATGCCTATCACCCAGGAACACTAATTAGCCTTAGTTTTATCTATGATATACAACCCCAAAGGTATCGCCTCGAAATGCTAATTACTTGCATTACTATTTTTCTCAAATAACCTTAGCACTTACTCCTAAGAGAAATTATCATGGAATTACAAACTTATAAAATTACTAACCCGTAGTAAAATCACTAGACTATGTCATATAAACCTCAACGAGTGTCAATTCACAAATGTAGCTTATCTCTAAGATGCGATTACCATACCATGCGATAGATCACCTGTTGATATTTACTAAAGACTTTGGTAGGATACGGGACATCAGTTATTGCCTATAAACATCCAAGACCATACCGCAAACACTACAAGAGATCATATTCCTCAATATCGTACTATTATAATCATAAATTGATGTTGCCATCAACATTGTGCCACAAGGACTATTTAATTTAACTCCAAGACCACCTTAAGTCATCACGATTATCCAAGTTTACATTATAACCAAAATACATACATCACGATATAATAAACCCCAGTCCTCAACCAAGGGACCAACTAATTTCTCATCACAAGATCAATACTCACAAATGTACTACCCAAGATATACACCCAAATACATTAATCCGAGTCTTCATTTTAATACACTCTCACTACGAAATCAACATTTATAATATACACTCAAGTCACCTAATCTCCAAAGCAATCTTTCTAGCTACAATTTAGCTCACACTATTTGGTGCATTAACTTCACTTATTATTTGTTACCATTAAAATTAACACACAATATATCTCTTATATAATGGAATTACGATGTTGGCTACATTAGCTTATGCTGATGCCCGTAATTACTAACATATCTATATCAGAAATGAGGAAGAGAATTATAACTATCAACCCGATCATGTGCCATTTGGCACCAACTTACTTATCATGCTAACCTCTTTGACTTTATTGACGAGGATACAAACTGTCACCAAATTAGTATGATTGGCCCAAACTAACATTGATGTCGAAAGATCCACTACCGACCTCACCACGTCACACCCGAAAGAAACATTGAACCTAAAGCTCTGATACCAAGTTGTGAAACGGATTTAAGGGTAATTATAGGATCGACCCTGATCCTATCCGAGTGTCAAGTGTGGGTGCAATGAACAACCTAAATAATGTTACTATTCCAGTTTTATTATCAAATAAGATTACGCTTTGCTTAGAGTGCGATTCTAATATAAAATAAACTACGTGCAGGACCCAAGGGAAGTGCCCCCAAGGTTAAGTAAACAGATCTACTAATGTTAATGTAAGTAATTATTACCTGTATAACGCTCTCAAAGTACGGATCCACATACAACCTGCCGTAACAAACAGGAGGGAGTGAGCAAAAGGCTTAGTGGGATTTATACAAATGCAACATAGAAACGAACGGCAAAAAAGAATACTCACTCACTATATGCTCATGAAAATATGTATATATCTACACATATACTTTTGAAAATACATGCTCCGATGAATTAAGCCGTTTTATTCCAAAAATATTATTTATCTCCGTTCATCCTCTTTTTATTTCCCAAAATAGTCATTTTGGATAATCTTTCTTTAAAATCACATTCTTTCTCATTAACGCACACGATTAATCATTTATAAGAAAAACCTTTATTTCCTTGAAAATAAAATATCATCTATTCAACGTTTATTAACTCACGCTAGAGTTACTTTGCCATTATTTTAATATTCTCATTAAAACAATCTTTATGACACGCACACCTCGTGTTTGGAAAATATTCATTTTTATTAAGAAACTTATACACCACACGACACGACACAAAACCATTTATTATTTCATGAAAACTTTGGTTATTTCCATCTTTCAACCTTTTGCAAATCTCAATATTTATTTGCATTAATTTCGAGAATATTCTCATTTTTTATATCTTATTACAAGAATTATCAATCTTTGCCTTGGAGTCTAGCCATTATTCCTGGACTTCACGGGCTCCACACCATCGGTCTCCAGTTGCCATATGTTCATCTGTATAGGCTTTGGGGTCTTTCACCACTAGGGACGTTATGCCTTGCTTAATTCTTGGCATTATTCAAGTATCATTTCTTATCTTTTTCATGTATTTCAACATTATTCTCAATGTTCACATTCATTCTCACTTGGAAAATCATTTTTTTTTTCTTTTTCATCAAAACTATTCATTGACATTTTTATTTCATAAAAATGTTCCGCTTTACGTAAATTTACATAGTTTAACCATTTCTTGCCAAAACGTACCACTTAGCCATTTAATAAGTGTTATTCCTAAAGATAGTTATTAATTTTTTAACTTAACTTTAAAAACACTTCTAACCATTTAACACTTGTCAAAAACTATATTTTTACCCATATCTCACACTTGTCACGTTAATACTTCGAATATCATTTCCATGAAACTCATTATTTTTATTTAGCAAAATGTATCATTAATCTCCTTTTATCAAAATTAATACATTTAATTGCTAAATATCTTCTTGACAACATACTATTAACAGTATTTAAGGCAATGCCACTACTATTTGTTTTATATAAAAATCCTTATTCAAAATGGGTTTAACGATACTAACTTCACCAAAAATCAATTTATAACTTCTCAAAATATATTTATGATATTTCCAACATAATTTCAATAATAAATTCCAAATTTTATAAAAAGACTTTATTTCTATGTATGTTTTCAAAATAATTTGTACACACTTTAAATACCCATTTGGCCACTATCAACACATTTGGCCTTATTTACTTTATTTAATTACACTTAAATATCAATTTAAAAGTAAATATTTTATACTTTGATTATTTACATATCAGCCCAAATATTTCTTATTATGAGTTTATGCATCTCAAAAATACCCATCTAAGTAAAAGTCCAATTTCTTCTTCTACTTCATCATTTTGGTAAGAAAGTCCCATTTTTAGTTAATAAAAATGGACTATATTAGCCTAATATTTTTCTAAACATAAAATTACATTATTTACCTTTGAAACATCATTTTGACACATTTTATTCCATAAATTGTTCAAGGCTAATATTCTTAAATTTATCCACCTTTTGAACCCATCAAAATTACTTCTTAAAAACTCCTACACACCAAATGATGATATGATGACTAAACAACATAAAGTTTTAAATTAACTAAAATACTACATATATCAAGTCCAATATATGTAAATATCATTCTAAAAATTATCAAACTCTAAACCTCAATCAAAGTAAGATTTTTCGACTTCTTAAGACTCCAAAATGGTGGCTGAATGGTGGTTTAGGAGGAGTAACTCCCACCTCCAAAGGTGGCCTCAAAGGGGTTACAATAAAAGCCCTTCATTAGAGCTTCCTTCCAAGATCTTCTTTTTATTTATCTTTTAGTCTCCAAAGAGCTCCATAATCCCCCACAAATCTCCAAGAATAATATCTCCAATAACCCAACATAATGTCTATGATTATACTTTAGGAAATAAGGTGTTTCCAAGTCAAAATATGGTTGTTTCATGGTGGTTTAAGGGTTGTATAAGGGCACCTACGAATTTGGACATGGCTACTGGTATTGGGGAGCTTAAGGGAGTGAGAGAAATGACGATAATCTGATGGGAATGAATGCCTATTGTAAATCTCTCTTATAATAGCAATTGACGACTCAAAAGACCCACATAACCCATGTGAAGCCTTACCTACCACTCAAACATGCCAAACTTTACAATTAACATCTGATAAGGTGGTGGGACAAAACTAGAATTGAGGGAATAAAGAATCCAAGGAAAACAAGTGTGTTCAAGAAAGAAATTTTATCCAATTTGGACCAAAAATCTGTTAAGAATGGGCCTAAATGATTTTTCTCGAGGTTATCAAAGAAGATAAAGTTACTCCAAATTAAATTCTAAGTCAATCTGGAATTTTTCAGAATTTTCTGAGCACTTTTATTTTTTTAATGAAAAATATTTTTTTATTATTTTTTATTTCTTTTTTGACTTTTGACCTCATGGTATTTTTATATGTATTTTTAGGGTCCCAAATATGTAGTCATACTATTTTTATCCTTCTCCAATTGTCCTACAAAAATCGCGCAAGTTCGCGTCTTGCCTGACACGTTCTGACAAAAATTACGTTATATTAACCATGACCGTGTCATAATCATTCATTTGATTTTTTGCATAATACTTAACCAACATACTTATTAGGACTATTAGGACTTAAATGCGCATCCATACGAACCATGCAACGTGGAGATTCTTTTTCTCCTTAATTACTTTTCATGCCATTTTGGCGTAATTCCCTTATATATTTATTTCTAATTTTTTTCCTTTGAATAAAATCATCAATTTTTCCAGCACCGACCCAGATACCAGCCTTACCAGCCATTCCAGCAGCTCCGCCGCAGTAGGGGTAACAACAGTATGGACGTGTATATAATGTTCAACAGGCGGCAGTTTAGCAGTCACCACCCGCGATTGAGGGTATGTTTTCTATCTCCGGAGTTATGGGACGTATTTTGTTTGATACAGGAGCATCACATTCTTTCATATCCACTATTTTTTCTTGGGCCTCAGGGTTGTTAGACACAACCAATAGTACTATTACTTATATAGATTCACCTATGAGTCATGGCACACCTATTTTCTTTATATGCTGTAGTTTGAGTATAGAGATTGGGAGTTTGATTTTACGAGCTGATATGCTTATATTAGAGATGTTCGAATACGATGTTATTATTGGGATGGACTGGCTAGTCACTTATAGATCCACGATCGATTGTTTTGGTAGGAGTATTATATTTGCTATTCCTGGTCAGGATATGTTCATAGTATCGATGCCTCGGTCGGAGGGAGGATCGTCCATTCATTTATATTACTTAGAAGAGGAGACCTCTACTAGAGCTATAATTTCCCTTGATTCAATTCCAGTTGTTAGAGAATTCGCCGATGTATTTCAGGATATACTGGATTACTGCCTAGTAGGGAAATTGAGTTCGTGATTGACTTAGCACAGGGAACTCGACCTATTGCCCGTGCTCCCTACTGTATGGCTCCTGAAGAGATGAGAGAATTGAGGGATCATATCTGTGACAACCCGTATATAATTATGATAAATTATATTTAAATCATATTTATCAAATGTGATATGAATAATGTGTTATTAGTATATCTAATGTTAAGCGATTATGGTTAGTATTATTCTACTTTCATAAATCATGAAATGTCGAATTGTTTACGAACACAAGATTTGGTTATTTTCGATAGAAATGTTCATGTTTAAGACTAGTTTTGACCCTTGTAACATTACAATTGACTTGAGGTGAAAACTACATAGTTGTAGATATGTGAGTTAGATTTGTAACAAAACAAACGGTGCATCAAACAGATGTTCGAGTAAGAAGTTAGGTCGAAATTAAGAGAAGGGGCGAATCTGTCAATTCCCTTAAGTGGTAAATTGTCTTTTATCAAACCAAATGTTTTAATTTGATTGGATGGATTGGGAGGCAGCCTTGGCCGACTTAAAACTCTCCCTTAAGCTTATTTCTTCAGCAAATAAGTCCCTAGATTCAGTTTGAGGTTTTATTAGCTTGAGGAAAGAGAGGTAAAAGTTAAGGAAGAAAGGGTTACAAGGAAAATCTAGGAAAACAATTCCAAGAAAATCCTTAAGGTGTTTCCAAGGTGTAAGGTCAAATCAACCAAGTTCAGCTCCACCTGAGGGAAACGTGAATACATAGTTGACAACAAAAGGTGAGTGTACTTACTGAGTTGATTTTGGATATGACATATATGTATCATATGTTGAGATTATATGGCTTATTTAAAAGTCATGAGATTTTGATATGTTATGGCTTATTTAAAAGCCAAGAGATGTTGAGATGTTATGGCTTTATAAAAGTCAGGATATGTTGAGTTGCTATGCAATTCAAGAGATGTTAGGTTTTTAAAACCTATGGATATGATTATTGCCTACGGGCAGGAGATGTGGGGTTTATTAACTCCGGATATGTATATGGCCTCATTTGGCACAGAGATGTATATATTAATATGCCGAGATGTTAATATAGTGCTTTTACTATATAGAGATGTAGTACATTCACTGAGTTTTTAAACTCATGGTTTTATATGTTTATATTTTCAGGTTTTCCAGCTGCCACTGCCAGGTCTAGGAGGTTGGGTACATAGAAGTAGGGTCTTGTTAGTTTGTTTTATAAACTGCACTAGTTGTAATTAAGTTAAATGATATGTGAGTTCTGTTGAAATTGTCTCCTTAAAACGATTGGATTTTTTTTATATTCTGCATTTTAACCTTGAAGTAGTTTCAATATGTATTGCCTAAATAATAAATAAATTAATATTGTGGTTTGTAAACTATTTAGTTAATTATATCCTAATGGGGTTAGGGTGTGACAACTTGGTATCAGAGCTTTAGGTTTTTATATTCTGGGGTTAGAGAGTCTAGATATGGCAGTGGCAGAAATAGCGTTGTGTGGGTCATTTATATTGACTTGTGAGAAATACTAACCATTATGTTAGAAATAAATGTTGTATTCTTGTTTCTATAATTGTGGTTTATGACAGACAGTAAGCTATGGAAGGAGCAAATGTTCATGAGAGGGTAGATGAGGAGTCTTCAAATACAGTAAACCAACAAAATCCAAATAATGTAGAGGGGGCTCCTGAACAACTTACAGATATGCAGAAGATGGCTCGTGCCATGACTTTAATGGCAGAACAACAAAACATGTTTATGATGCAAATAGCAGAACAGCAAGCCAAGTACTTGGAGGAGCAGACTTTGGTAAGAAGAGAAAGGGAAATACAACGAGAGGAGAAGAATACTGTGTATGATAAGTTTATCAAATTGAACCCTCCAGCATTCTCAGGTTCTGTAGATCCTTTAGAAGTTGAGGCTTGGGTTAGAGACACAGAAACTATCTTCGGGGTGATGAATGTACCTGGCGCGCAGAAGGTGATTTTGGCTACTTTCATGTTAAAGGGAGAAGCTAAATATTGGTGGGAGTCTTCCAAACATTTATTGCTTACTCCGGAGGGAGGTGAGGTAATTACTTGGGATTCCTTTATTAAAGTCTTATATGAAAAGTATTTTCCTCGCATGTATCGGAAGCAAAAGGAGAGAGAATTTTTATCATTGACTCAGGGGAATATGTCGGTCAGGGAGTATGAAACTAAATTCACATCTTTGTCTCGATTTTCATTACATTTCTTACGTGATGAGGAGGATAAATGCACCAGATTTCAGGATGGGTTAAATTTGGTTATCAAGTCTAGACTCACTGCACTTGAGATGGTAGATTATTCTTCCTTAGTTAACAAAGCTATGATGGTTGAAGGAGATGTTAACGATGCAATAAAGAATAGGGAACAAAGGGGAAAGAGGAGTAGATTTGATTCATCTCAGCAAAAGGAAGGCAATGTAGAATACTCGAAACAAGGGAGTCAAAGATTTCAGCGCGGTAGAGGGACTGGAAATTATGTTCAGAATAGGACACCAAGTAGTTTTAGGGGTGCAGGATCGATGGTCCAACAGAATAGACAGCAGGAGAATGACAATAGGCAGTCCAATCCTGTTACATGTTATTTTTGCAAAGCTGAGGGCCATATTAGTCCAGATTGTCCCAAGTTAAAGGGGGTAGAGTGTTATCACTTCCATCAAATTGGTCATACCAAAAAGAACTGTCCTATGCTAGTGGGAGGGATTCAATCAGCTACTACTAGTCGAGGCTCATCACCTGTAGGCACAGGGAGAGGAGGTAGAGGACATGCTAGTGGATCCAGGGCTCCGGGAAGGATATATGCTATGACTTTACAGGATGCTCAGGCTACTCCAGAGGTGGTGACAGGTACATTTTCTATCATGAACAAACATGCTTACGTGCTTATTGATCCAGGTTCTACTCATTCATTTGTAGCAATGTCATTTACCATGCATTTGGGTAGACCATGTTCTTATCTAGATTATGGTTTATATATTTCTACACCTATGGGGGATGTGATGCTAGTGGAGCTTGTGTATAAAAATTGTGTATTGTATAAGGGGGAGAGGGAGTGGACCATTGATTTAATTCCCCTAGATATTCGAGATTTTGATATCATCTTGGGTATGGACTGGCTATCTTCCTACCATGCATCAATTGACTGTTTTCGTAAGGAGGTTACATTTAATATGCCGGGGGAGGAAGAATTCAAATTTACTGGGGAAAGAAATGTGGTTCCGAACTGTCTTATTTCAGCCCTTCGGGCAAGGAAACTGTTAAATAAGGGTTGTCAAGGCTTTTTAGCATATATTGTGGATACAAACAGGGAATTGCAAAAATTAGAAGATATCCTAGTCGTTAAGGATTTTGCAAATGTGTTCCCAGATGAATTACCAGGATTGCCACCTAGCAGAGAGGTAGAGTTTGCTATCGATTTAGTGCCTGGTACAACTCCAGTTTCTATTTCTCCATATAGAATGGCACCTGTGGAACTAAAGGAGTTAAAGGTTCAACTGCAAGATTTGCTAGATAGAGGTTTTATTCGACCCAGTGTATCACCATGGGGCGCTCCAGTATTATTTGTGAAGAAGAAAGATGGCACCATGCGACTCTGCATTGATTATCGACAGTTGAATAAGGTGACTATTCGAAATAAATATCCATTGCCTCGTATTGATGATTTGTTTGATCAATTACAGGGTGCTAAAGTGTTTTCAAAAATTGATTTGAGATCGGGTTATCATCAATTAAGGGTGAGAGATTGTGACATTTCTAAGACAGCTTTTCGTTCTCGCTATGGTCATTATGAATTTTTGGTAATGCCATTTGGGTTAACGAATGCTCCTACGGTGTTTATGGATTTAATGAATCGAGTATTTCATCCTTTCATAGATTCATTTGTGATTGTCTTTATCGATGATGTTTTGATATACTCACCTAGCCAAGAGGAACATGAGAAGCATCTAAGAGTTGTATTGCAAGTTTTGTGAGATAGTCAATTGTCTGCGAAGTTTAGCAAATGTGAGTTTTGGCTAAATCAGGTAGTATTTCTGGGGCATGTTGTTTCAGGAGATGGAATTTATGTTGGCCCTAAGAAGGTAGAGGCAATTGTGCAATGGGAAAGACCGAGGAATGTAACGGAGATAAGGAGTTTCCTAGGATTGCTATAAGGGGTTTTCATCTATAGCCTTGCCGTTAACTAAATTGACCCGAAAGGAAGTGAAATTTGTGTGGAGTGATGAATGCCAGCAAAGCTTTGAAATGTTGAAAAATAGGCTAGTATCAGCTCCAGTTCTCACTGTTTCATCCAGTGGAGAAGGTTTTGTGATTTATACTGACGCTTCACATCAAGGCCTGGGTTGTGTTTTCATGCAACATGGAAAGGTAATTTCGTATGCATCTAGACAGTTGAAGACGCATGAACGTAATTATCCTACACATGATTTAGAACTTGCGGCTATTGTTTTTGCCTTGAAATTATGGAGACATCATTTGTATGGGCCGACGTGTGAAATTTTCACTGACCATCAAAGTTTGAAATATTTATTTACTCAGAGAGATTTAAATTTGGGACAAAGACGCTGGATGGAGTTAATTAAAGATTATGATTGTACCATTCACCATCATCCCGAGAGGGCCAATGTTATTGCAGATGCTCTGAGTCGAAAGTCATTGGGGAGGTTATCTTGTATTCAATGTGCACGGGTTGGCAATATTATGGAATTAAGACTGATGGGAGTCGAGTTGAACTTATATAAAATGGGGGCGTTATTTGCACACGTTACAGTGAAACCTTTACTGGCAGAACGCATACGAAATTTGCAAGTCAGTGATCCATTCCTTGAAAAGAAGAAACGGGAAATCCTGGATGGTAAAGAGAGTGACTTTGAAATTAAGAAAGATGAATCATTGTGTTATAAAAATAGAATTTGTGTACCGAATGATCCGTCCTTAAAGAAGGATATATTAGAAGAGGCACATAGTTCTATTTACTCTATGCATCCGGGAGGTACCAAAATGTATAGAGATTTGAAAGAGTATTACTGGTGGAACAATATGAAACGTGAGATTGCCGAATTTGTAGCTAAATGTTTAGTATGTCAACAAGTGAAAGCGGAGCATCAGAAGCCGGCTGGATTATTACAGTCATTGCCTATTCCGGAATGGAAGTGGGAGCATATAACGATGGATTTTGTTGTAGGATTGCCACGATCACCAAATGGGCATGATTCTATTTGGGTGATTGTAGATCGATTGACAAAGTCAGCTCATTTTCTTCCAGTTAAGACGACCTACACTGTTGAAAAATATGCACGTATGTACGTTGATGAGATTATCCGTTTACATGGAGAACCAGTGTCAATAGTATCAGATAGAGATCCAACTTTCACTTCTAAGTTTTGGCCTCGTTTACAGAATGCCATGGGCATAAGTTTGAAGTTCAGCACTGCATTTCATCCACAAACCGATGGGCAATATGAAAGGACGATTCAAATATTAGAAGACATGTTACGAGCTTGTGTATTTGACTTCAAAGGTAGTTGGGATGATCATTTGCCATTGATGGAATTTGCGTATAATAATAGTTATCAGTCCACCATTGGTATGGCTCCTTATGAAGCTTTATATGGGAGGAGATATAGAACGCCATTATGTTGGGATGAAGTGGGTGAAAGAAAAGTTTTGGGTCCTGAATTGATAGATATGACAACTGAGAAGATCAAAATGATTCGGGAACGGATAAAGATAGCGCAAAGCAGGCAGAAATTTTATGCAGATAAGAGGAAGTATCCATTGGAATTTCACAAGGGGGATTTGGTATTCCTACGTATTTCACTGTGGAAAGGCGTTATAAGATTTGGAAAGAAGGTGAAACTAAGTCCAAGATACATTGGACCATATAAAGTGTTGGAAAGAATTAGGACCCTGGCATATAGATTGGCATTACCTCCAGAGTTATCTCGTTTGCATGATGTGTTCCATGTATCAATGCTTCGTAAGTATTTGGCAGATCCATCTCATCAACTGAAAACCCAACCTATTGAACTGAAAGAAGACTTGTCGTACATCGAGGAACCGGTGGAAATTCTTGATCGTAAGGAGCAAGTATTGTGGAATAAGGTTATTCCCTTAGTTAAAGTTATGTGGATGAGCCATGGAATTAAAGAAGCAACTTGGGAAATGGAGGATAGCATGAAGAAATAGTATCCCCATTTGTTTGGTAAGTGTCATTCGTATTAAATTTCGGGGACGAAATTTTCTAAGGGGGGGAGGTTGTGACAACCCGTATATAATTATGATAAATTATATTTAAATCATATTTATCAAATGTGATATGAATAATGTGTTATTAGTATATCTAATGTTAAGCGATTATGGTTAGTATTATTCTACTTTCATAAATCATGAAATGTCGAATTGTTTACGAACACAAGATTTGGTTATTTTCGATAGAAATGTTCATGTTTAAGACTAGTTTTGACCCTTGTAATATTACAATTGACTTGAGGTGAAAACTACATAGTTGTAGATATGTGAGTTAGATTTGTAAAAAAACAAACGGTGCATCAAACAGATGTTCGAGTAAGAAGTTAGGTCGAAATTACGAGAAGGGGCGAATCTGTCAATTCCCTTAAGTGGTAAATTGTCTTTTATCAAACCAAATGTTTTAATTTGATTGGATGGATTGGGAGGCAGCCTTGGCCGACTTAAAACTCTCCCTTAAGCTTATTTCTTCAGCAAATAAGTCCCTAGGTTCAGTTTGAGGTTTTATTAGCTTGAGGAAAGAGAGGTAAAAGTTAAGGAAGAAAGGGTTACAAGGAAAATCTAGGAAAACAATTCCAAGAAAATCCTTACGGTGTTTCCAAGGTATAAGGTCAAATCAACCAAGTTCAGCTCCACCTGAGGGAAACGTGAATACATAGTTGACAACACAAGGTGAGTGTACTTACTGAGTTGATTTTGGATATGACATATATGTATCATATGTTGAGATTATATGGCTTATTTAAAAGTCATGAGATTTTGATATGTTATGGCTTATTTAAAAGCCAAGAGATGTTGAGATGTTATGGCTTATTTAAAAGCCAAGAGATGTTGAGATGTTATGGCTTTATAAAAGTCAGGATATGTTGAGTTGCTATGCAATTCAAGAGATGTTAGGTTTTTAAAACCTATGGATATGATTATTGCCTACGGGTAGGAGATGTGGGGTTTATTAACTCCGGATATGTATATGGCCTCATTTGGCACAAAGATGTATATATTAATATGTAGAGATGTTAATATAGTGCTTTTACTATATAGAGATGTAGTACATTCACTGAGTTTTTAAACTCATGGTTTTATATGTTTACATTTTCAGGTTTTCCAGCTGCCACTGCCAGGTCTAGGAGGTTGGGTACATAGAAGTAGGGGTCTTGTTAGTTTGTTTTATAAACTGCACTAGTTGTAATTAAGTTAAATGATATGTGAGTTCTGTTGAAATTGTCTCCTTAAAACGATTGGATTTTTTTTTATATTCTGCATTTTAACCTTGACGTTGTTTCACTATGTATTGCCTAAATAATAAATAAATTAATATTGTGGTTTGTAAACTACTTAGTTAATTATATCCTAATGGGGATAGGGTGTGACAATATCGAGCAGTTGTTAGGACAGGGTTTCATCCGTAGGAGTACCTCACCCTGGGGTGCCCAAGTTCTATTTGTAAAGAAGAGGGATGGATCTTTACGACTGTGTGTTGATTATCGGGAGCTTAATAAAGTCACGATCCGGAGTAAATATACTTTACCCCGCATCGATGACTTGTTTGATCAGTTGAGATGTGCAGCTTACTTCTCAAAGATAGACTTGAGATCTGGATATCACCAATTGAGAATCAGAGAACAGGATGTATCGAAGACTTATTTTCTGACGCAATATAGATCTTACGAGTTCCGAGTTTTGCCATTCGGGTTGACCAATGCACAGTCTGTATTTATGGATTTGATGAACTGAGTATTCAGAGAGTTCCTAGATTAGTTTGTCATTGTCTTCATAGATGACATCCTGGTTTACTCTAATACAGAAGAAGAGCACGCCGAGCATTTGCGAAAGGTCCTACAGACACCAGTTGAGCATCAGTTGTATTCTAAGTACGACAAGTATGGGTTTTGGCTATGAGAAGTACAACTCTTAGGGCATATAGTGTCAAAAAGAGGTATTTTAGTGGATCCTAGCAAAGTATCAGCGGTAAGGGAGTGGGGACAACCCTGACACCGACGGAGGTACGCAGTTTCTTGGGATTAGCTGGCTACTACAGACGATTTATCAGAGGCTTTTCAAAGATTGCGGAATCGATGACTAATCTAACTCGTAAAGGTGTACCGTTTGTTTGGGATGATGCGTGTCAGTTGGCATTTAATGAATTGAAGGGTAAGTTAACTTCTGCTCTGGTACTAGCGCTGCCCAGACCAGGAGTGGAGTATCTCGTATACACCGACGCATCGTAACGAGGACTCAGTGGGGTTTTGCAAAAAGAAGAAAAGGCTATAGCTTATGCCTCTAGGAAGCTTAAGAATCATGAGAAGAACTACCCTACCGACGACCTAGAGCTTGCAGTGTTCGTATCTACCCTTCGGATATGGAGACACTATTTATTGGGTCAAAAGTTTTGCTTATTCACATATCATAAGTCACTATAGTATTTGTTCACTCAGAGAGAGTTGAATATGCGGCAGCGCAGGTGGCTTGGATTCGTAAAGGATTATCAGTTTGAGATACATTATCACTCGGGAAAGGCTAATGTGGTAGTTGATGCTTTGAGTTATAAACCTGAGGATGTATTAACCTCGGTATGGAAGGTAAAATGGAAAGAACTAGGCCATCAAGATGAAGTTACTAGGTCATTTATGTCTATTATGACCATTACTTCTCAGATTATGATGTGGATAGTACAAGCCCAGGCAGCTGATCCATTTTTTCAGGAGAAAATTTGATAACTTTTGGCCGAAGGAGTAGAGTTTTGCTCAGTGAGCTCAGAGGGAGGCTTGCGCTTTAATGGTAGACTGATTATTCCAGAAGGGGAAGAGTTACGGCACATGGTGATGTCTAAGTCGCATGGTTCCAAATTTGCGGTACATCTCGGTGGGGATAAAATGTACTAAGATATGTGGCGACAGTATTGGTGGAGCGAAATGAAGAAAGATATTGTCGAGTTTATCTCTAAATGTGTAACGTACCAGTTAGTGAAAGTGGATCATCACAAGCCAGCATGGTTTCTTCAGCCGTTAGAGATTTCGATGTGGAAATGGGAGAGAATTTCCTTGGATTTTATCACCGGACTACCTACCACTCAGAGAGGTCAGGATTCCATATGGGTGATTATGGATTGATTGACTAAGGTAGCTCGCTTCTTGCCGGTACGGACTGGTTATACTACAGGGCAATATGCACAGCTCTTTATAGCCGAGATAGTAAGGTTACATGGAGTTTCACTTAATATTGTGTCCGATTGGGACAAGATCTTTATTTCCCGATTTTAGGAAAGTTTTCACGAGGCCATGGGTACTGAAGTGCGATTGAGTACAACCTATCACCCACAGACAGATGGTCAGACGGAGTGCACTAACCAGATATTAGAGGATATGTTGCGTATGTGCATTCTGTATTTTAGAGGGAGTTGGGAACAATATCTTCCTTTGGTGGAATTTGCATATAAAAATTCCTATCAGTTCACTATTGGTATGGACTCATTTGAGGCATTATATGGTAGACCTTATCGCTATCCTGCATGTTGGTTAGAAGTGGGGGACAACAAACTAGTTAGGCCGGAAATGATTCAAAATACGTCTGCCAATATTGAAATGATCAGAAGTCGCATTCGTGTAGCGCAAGATAGACAGAAAAGCTACGCTGATGCTAAGAGGTTCTTCAGCGAGTTTAGCGTGGGGGACCAGGTGCTTTTTGCTAGTATCTCCGATGAAGGGGATAATGAGATTTGGGAAGGAGGGGAAATTGGCACCAATATATGTGGGACCAATTCCTATCATAGAGAGAGTGGGACCAGTAGCATACAGAATTAGGCTGTAAAACACCTGAATCGTATACATGACGTATTCCACATTTCTTCATTGCGACGGTATCTTCGAGATGAGTTGGATCACATTCATATTGCATTGGAGGAAGTGGAATTACAGCCAGATAGATCTTAGGAGGAGCGACTAGTGATGATCTTTGACCACGCTGAGAAACGCTTGAGGTCGAAAGTAGTTCCACTTGTGCGTGTCCAGTGGGCGCACCATAATGTGGAGGAATCTACCTGGGAGTGTGAGGACGATATGCGCAAGCGTTATCCAAAGTTATTTATACCAGGTATGAATTCATTTTTTCCGAATTTCACGACGAAATTCTGTTATTAGGGGGGAGGTATGTAATACCCCATAATTTTGATAACTTTTAAAAAAAGGATTTATTTAGAATTAATTGAATAATTTGAAATTAATCCGGATTTAAATATTACTTGAGAATATAGAAATATATGATATATGTTGAATATTTCTTAGTGAATCAAAGTAAAATGTGGTTATGACTTTTCTTAAGATTAATTTTAGAAGTTGTCGCGAATAGTTAATACGGCAAGTTCGGTGAATAAGTCAGACGCGTGTGAAAGTAGTGTCGGGACTGAATTTATATAAAATAAAATGAGGAATATTGTCATGTCATCCAAATAGTCATTTTAATTACGCCAAAGTGTTCGGAAGTGTTTTCATAGTAAAAAAAAAGTCTACTTGGACGTTTGTATAGGGTCACGGGGCACTTTGGAGCCGAATAGTCACCCTGGAGGGGTAATGTGGTCGTATCACTTGGAAGGTGAATAGTGTACACGAATTTGGGAGATTATTTATAAGTCTAAAAGGTTGAGGTTATTCATTTTTTCTACAAACTTAGAGAGAAAGAAATTGTGAGAGAGTGAGGAATTTCTCTGGGGAAAAGGAAGAGTCTTTGTGGGAGAACCAAGAGTCAAAGGTCACCACTACCAACCACCACCGAAAGTTGACCGGAGAAGGGAAGAACCACCAGCGGACATTCATCCCCAAAGGTTCAGATCTTCAGTACAGGCAAGTGATTTAATATTTGCAATCTAGTTAGTATAATGTCCATGTTAGGATAATTAGAAATTATGAGAAGTTACATGTTTGGGAGATAAACTAGTTGATGTTAATTCATTTCTGGAAAGTAGAGATATGTAGGATTTCTCTCATGTTGTTGGTAGATATGAATCCATGAAACAAATATCACATGTTGGAGAAATTATGAGAATTATTTGATTGTTCTTGAAATATCATAAGTTTAGTTTTCTAGAAAAATATGAGATAGATATATGCTTTTTAATCCAATCTCTTGATGATTCTAGGTTGTATAAATCAGTAGGAATCATTTACATATGTTTTTATATCACGTGGTATGGATTATAAGAATTTTGGGGGTGTTAAAATAGAGGTTTGATTGGTTAAAAGTTGTGTAACCCGTAGGATAAATATTGCAGAATCTGGGCAGATACATGGGTGATCGATCGATCGACCCATGAAGCTCGATCGATTGACCCCTGACCATCGATCGATCGACCTCCCCAGAAATAATGAACTTTTTCCTTTTAATTCTTGATTTAATCCAAAAACTTTTAGGAATTTTAGTGATTATTATTTGAACATAGTGAGACTTATGGAAGGGCAGTAGGCCATAGGTAAAACCCGAATTAATGTTATTATGTTTAGAATTTAAATTGGAGAGAATTATGTTAATTAATTGAATCAATTACGGTTGTTAAGTTCACGTTTTGGGTTGTGATTTATATAAAGATTAAGGATTGGACCAGTAGGGTGGGGATCATTTGAATCACTTGGAAAATCTTAAGTCCGTATGTGAATAAACCTAAGTGAAAGAATATATAGTTATGCCAGAATAGGTTTTATCGAATATAATTCTAATTAAAGATGGGTTTAATTCACAATAATTCGGGGAGTATGATGACATGGACCAGTAAGGTATAAGTGAGTTTCTTACTAATTATATATCAAGGAAAACTTATTTTATCTTCAAGTAATGAGAAAGGCTCGGGAATAATGAATTAAAGAGTAAAGTCATAATATTTAATACGTAGAATACTTATATTATGGTTTATTATGTGTATGACATACCTACGCTACTTGCTATCGGGGTGGAGGTTGCGCGTTGTGGACGGTCTCACCATGTGCACCCAATTTGGGAGGATTTTTAGATTCGTACCCTGAGCATAGGACCTTGGAAACGTGCTATCTGAGATATGATAGTTCGACGGTTGAATGGAAACGTAGGTATGTGCGTGACCCATTTGGTTGGGGAGTATGTTCGCCTCCAACATATGTGTGTTATGTTATTTATGATTCGGGGAAGACACCAAACCATCTGACCTTTGTACAATGAGAATTGTAACTGGACATGATAGCAGAGTGTGCCTGCACCAAAGCTGTGACTGGGTGTTGTTATATTAGTATATATTATAGGGTGAACATATATATATATATATATATATATATATATATATATATATATATATATATACTGTGATTCAATCTACTGTGTGAAGTTGTAGTTGATTTTGAATAAAAGAAATTGAATTTAGTTAAGTAAAAGATTACTTAATCCTAGGGTTCTGAAAGTAATATTCATATTAAAAGAGAACATAATATGAATAATTATATTACGTATGGTATGGGACATACGGGGTTATTATATGGGATAGAATCATGTTGTGGAAACTAGTTAGAATGAAATATTAATTATTACTCGAATACGTTAAACATGCACTCTAGATGAGATGTGAGAATATCAAGTGAGATTTTGGAATCTAGCATGTACATAATAAATACTTTATTGCACTTGTTAAACACTTGCTATTTTAAAATCATTTACAATAGTGATCTTACTCGTTTCCTTTCATATTCTCTTCTCTACTATATCTATATTAACAGGTGCCCGACATCAGGGACGTGCAACTTAGGGTATGGATGTTTGATCATGAGTTGTTATTCCTGGAGATGCAGACTTGTTAAGATGACTCATTTATTTGATTCCTATGTCTGTAGTACTTCTCTTATTTAGGGCATGTTGCCCAGGATTCTAGTATTCCATTTACCATTCAGATATTGTATTAGGTTTATGCTGGTGCTATCATTTTTGGTTTGTTGGTTTGATGTTGGATATTTTAAACTGGGAAGTTTTATCCAGTTACATTTAATCTTGTTTTTCATTATTCAGTTGTGTTATGAGACTTATCTATGATTGTTCAGTATTGTGGTAATAGTTTTAAATTGTTATCAATCTTGGGAAATGTTTTTAACACTTAACTTAATTAAGTATTGGGTGAGTTATTAAAAAAAATGTTTTTCGATAGTGATGTTGAGAATGAACCAACTGTATATTCTGTTTAATTTATTAAAGGAGTAGCTACCCAGTATTTAATTAGGCGGGGTGTTACAAAAGACATATCCCATAATGACCCATAGGGGGCTTGACAACTCCACTAAACTTTAGGCCATCCACAATGGCATCCCATACATTTGTGATATTATGGTGTGAAAATGGGTGTTGGTTCGTTGTGGGATACTTGATATTATTGGCCAAGCGTGGGACAGTTAAACGTTTGAGCAGTTCACCTTTACATATAGGAAACATTTCCACGTTTGGGCCAGTTGTGGAAATGCTCCATGTTCCACTTCAAACGGCTATTTTTTGTTCGTTTATTACTGTTTAAAACTAGTCGTCATCCCCACCTTCCACCCACTATATAAACCTCATTCCTATTATCCATAATTTACCCCACATCAATTCAACCTTCCTCATTTATAATTAACATTTCACCCCATTGGAAAATTTTAAAGTTTGTGGCATTATTTCAATATTCATTCATTTTCCCAAATGGCATTGGTTATAAAATTCAAAAGAATATTCGCGAATAAAAAGGCCAAACTCATTCCCGACAATCGGCACCCTCCAACACTGTAAGGAGAGATAGTATATCTTGATCGATGGCGGTTATTCGGTGAACAACAACGTGTCACTAGAAATATTGTCATAATGACAGCGTTGCCAAACCAAGATTTTATTAACATGCGTGCTAGTATTCTTATCACATGGGAGATTTATTCGCAAATTCAAGGTGTCGAACAAGTGAAACACGACAATGATATTTACGAATGGTCATCCCTTTTTATAGAATATTTCCCTAATTCAGACAATAAATTAGTGAGTGCTTAACACCCCGATGGTCTCGCTGATTCGTCCTTATTATTTAATAATCATCCCTCTAAGTTTGGCATTTTTACGGGCCCGAACATCACATTTATTCCAGACTTAGCTCATATAAATTGCAACTAACCTTTTTGTCAAGTGTTTCTTATTTTTTGTATCTCTCATTTGTTTTACAGGCAATCTATGCAAATGAATATAAGAGAATAGCGCAAAATGAGGAATACATAGCAAGAAAGGTAGTCAAGGGCAAATCAATCATTTTTCATCCAGAAACTAGAGAAGGGGTCAATATTAAAATCTTAGACCTCAAGTTCACGAGAACATATGAGAGTCTCGATGAAGAAGATACATCACTTTAGAGATTGAAAAAAAATTCGGGGTCAAAAGTGCAAAAAGGAAAATTTTTAAGCATAATTAAACTGTCCGATCAGTACCCAAAATGAACCGATTTGGTTTTAAAGCGAACCGATTAGCTTTTCCCAAGATGTTCTCTCCTTGGGTTTGGTTTGGTTAATAGGTTCGATTTGATGCGAATTTTCCTATTTTTTCCTATTTTGAAGCTAAGTGGGTTAGGGGTTTGACCTAACCTTTTGGCCATTTTTGGGTCTTTAAATAGAGCATTTAGGAGCTTGTTTACACACACTTCATATTATATCAAGCTTAGTATTAATCTCTAATTGTTGTGATGAGAAACACTTAGTAATTTCAACGTTTGCAATTTAATAAGAAGGATATCATTCGATTTCTGTAATTCTTGCTTAGTTGGGATTTCTTTGTTCATGCATCTGGGATTCTTCCTAATTGGTATCTAAATTCAAAATTTCTTCTTCATCTTTTGATTATGGATTCCTGCATGCTTAGTGTAAGTTTTTTTTTACAAAGATTCTTCATGTCTAGCTAAATTCTTTCATAGGTTGGGAATCATGAACCCAACCTCTAGTTTCAAACTTTGAATGTAAAATTCGTAGTAATTAACTATTTGATTTATCGAGGTTGATATATTAACCAGATCAATCATGTAGATTTCTTAACTTGGTTTGTCAAAAGCAACTCGAGTATTTAAGAATGCATTATACATGTCGGTTAAGATATTAATCGCGCACATCAATTTATTGACCAATTATTGCACGGGTTAACGCCCAAACATATTTGGTGCTTCGAATTGATTTAACGTTTTTCCTTTAATTAACTAATTGATATAAAGAGTTTTACATTTATCGTAGAAACCCTAGGGTACGGAGGATTGAATCCCAGCCTCCTTTCCAAACTTCTTTCAATACCGAAATTTATCTTCGCATAAATTAGTTTAATTTTCTATTTCGTTAGTTTAAACTGTCATGGTAGTTATAAATCACTTCACACAATACTTCATCACCTTTTGTTTCTTTTTGCGAGTCAAAGCTTGAAATTTATAGATCGTCCATACTCTCATCGCGAGTATTATATTCCCTGAGTATTCAACCCCCTCTTACTGGATTTTATTACTTGACAGACTGACTTGCACTCGAGTCGTACGTTCACACGTAGCACACAGATGCTCGTCAAGTTTTTGGCTCTGTTGTTGGGGAATAGATAGTAGGTTAGGTTGAATTAATTCTAATTTGACTATAATTCCTAAAAAGCCCAAAAAATTATAAATCTCAAAAATTAAAAAATTAAAAATGCATATATATATATATATATATATATATATATATATATATATATATACAAAGAAAAATAAAAAAAATACTCAAGTCCATAAATGCAAAATGCGCACTCCAATCCAGCTCACGAGCCAATAAAAAATCCCCAATCGTTTATTAATAACACTCTTAATTTCTAGGTACCACCTACCACACATCCTACTCTGAATAACCATATCCCAAGTAGAACGTCGAGAGACTCTGGTGAAAATAGTATTCAATAAGTGTGACAGCGATGTCGAATAATGGGAGCATTGGAACATGAGAAGGCGAGATTTGTAAGGAAAATTTTTCAAGTGGGCCAATTTTTATGTAATTGACTTAATTCCGGACAAAACTTATTTGAGTCATAGATAGATTTTTACTTGTCACAATTCCCACATAATCTATGACATGTTGTTGCCGTGTTTAATAGTGCACGTTTCACATCTTCAGATCATATTGCATTTCGAGATACTCTCAGGTATGAATGCATAATATTTATGGGACTCAAAAAATAATTTAAGGATGTTATTTTGATTAAAAATGAATTTAAAAAATGTTAAAAAAGGTTTTAACTTCGTTTATTCTGAGATAAAACGTCTTAGAGTCGTGTAGATCTTTCCTTTGTGTTTAGAAGGATCAAACAACTTTAAGAGTTGTTCAAATGATTTCACAATATCATTCAAATGACATGGGCAAGTTGTTCAAATGATAAGGCCAAGTCGTTAAAACGACATAATGATATCGTTCGAACAAGCTGCCGACTTAATTTTTTTATTTAAGGTAATTTTTCTCAGAAATTCGAAGTTTGCAGAACCAAAATTACAGAGTAGAACAGTTACGTTTTTCTGCACTTGTTTTCTAAGGATTTTAAAGGTAAAACCATCCTTATATTTTAAAAGATCTGAGTTTTCATATACATATGATATATAGATCTTTTTTGCACCATTGGAGTTTGTTCATCCATATTAAACAAGTTGTTTCGTTGGAGTTTTTTGGTGAAGAAATGGTGAGGGGCGTGTTCCTAATCATAGGCGGTTGCCAAAGCTACATCGGTGGATACTGAGGTGCAAGTGGACTCGTGTATTGGGGATGTGTATCGTGGAAGGATTTCTACGTGGACACTATAGAGTAGAGGTTAAAGAGAAGAAGAGCATCAAGGCTTGTGGGGAACAAGTTGTTGTGTAAGTGCGTCCTTCTTCCTTTATAAAATCGTATCATAGTGATTGTCTGGCTTGGGCTATCCGAGGTTTTTCCCTTAGTGGTTTTCTCATACATCCAACGTTGCTTTTGTAGCCTTGATTTATTTTACTTGCTTTAATCACCTAGATGCATGTTTAGGATTAAACAAGATAAATTTGGGCTTAATTGAAATTGTTTCACAAACTTGGTGCATATTAAAATTGGAAAAATGGCTTTAAAAGAATATCTGTTTTGTTACCTTAACGCACATTAGAGAAAAGGGCCCCCCTACAAATCGGTATCACAACACGTTGCACTTAGCTATGGTGTAGATCCTTGTTTTTGTGCGTGTCGGGTGATTATTTGTGTTTTTCTCTCTTGGCTTGTGTTTATTTTTCTCTCGATGGATTCTCAAAGTTTTGACAAATTAAAAATTTTAAATTTGAAGTTTGCAAAATGAATTGAAATACTTGAAGAGGAAAATTCTCATTTTAAACCTATAATTGAATATTTGCAAACGTTTCAAACTCAAAGATATATCATTCGTGAGAAGTTTGGTGTGTTATATGATAACTTTATATCTTTGAAATTATCCAAGGAAGAGAGTGAGAATAGAGTCCTTATTTTAGAGAAAGAGTTAGAGGACTTGAAAAATTCTAGTGTGAATGTTTGTGTCGTTGAAGAAAATATTTTGACTAATGAATTTAAGGCATGTGAGAAGCCTCTTACGGATAAGTTTGCGCACATTGAGGGAGATCTAGATAACCTTCTAGGGGTAATTGAAAATTTAAAGAAGGAATCCCTAAAAATCGTGGAGTATAATTTTTTGCTTGAATCCAAATTTTTGAAGTTAAAAAATGAGTTAAACGACTCAAGTAATGATGGTAGAGGCTTTGTAACACCCCGCCCGCCCGGGGAGAGCGAACGGAGCGCTAATGCGATAAAATAAATCCAAATCCACAAGTGACAAGGTATAGATCATCTAAGTCCCACAACAACAAAAGAGAAACTACAAATCTGAATCTCTTCAAATTAAATACCAAATCTCTCGAATTACATACAACAACTAACTCGAAAATAAATACAAATCTCTAATGCTCTATACATCAAAATAAATACAAGTCTTTCCCAAATAATCCTAGCTAAAATCAATCTCCATAGCTCCCCAAAATTCTCGCTAACCTGCCACTAAAAGAAAATATGGGGAAGTACACAATACGACAGGAAAGATGCTCAACAAATATATATCTGCGATGAATAAAACGTAACAACACGAGTACGAATATTCAAATCATAATGCAAATCTCAAAGCATTTATCAATATAATTTCTCAACAACACTTTAACCGGGTCACCAGGCCTCACCACATCCGTATATGCTTTATCAAGCCATAGCCCGGGAAACAGGAATTTTGGCGGGTGCCCAACATCCGTGTCATATTAAAATCTCATGACAACGTGCTCATCAACAATATAATGATACCACATGAATCAAAATAATTTCAACAATTATTTTCCAGATTTCAATGAATTTAACAATTCAAATATGAGTTCAATTAATAAGAAATCAAAGAGAATGACACTCGCGAGATTTAAGGAGCATATTGTGTAAAACCCCGTACCTCAAACCATGATGAGAAACCAACGATCACATCCTCAAGATCAACTCAAAATATCTATAAAATCTCCTCCAAGAACCTCCAACAAAATAACCCCAAGAACACCTCTAATCTAAGGTTGGAACTCACAAATCTCAAGGGCCAAAATATAAATAAAAAGAAGAGGAATATAAAATATATTTGCTGCCAAAATTTGTGCCAAAAGTATGTTAAAAGGATTGCCCACGACTTCCTTTTATAGTGCAAAGAAATGAAAAGTTGGAATCCAAAAGACTCCTTTAAATAAGGCAAAGAAATGAAGAGTTGGAAGTCAAAACAACTCCAAGAGTAAAAAAAACATTTTAAAATCATTTTAAAATTCGTTTTAACTCCGTTTACGAAACCGTTTGAAATTCTCGCCTTTAAAAATAATAACCAACATATTTGAGCAATAAAAATAATTTTATCAAAAACTTTATTTTCCTCCATTTTCCTAAATTAATTAAAATAACCCAAAAATTACGCGGGTTATTACAGGCTTATCTTGTCTTAGTGCTTCCATTGATAAAGACAAAACCATAGTTTCTTTTAGAGCATCAACCACATCCTAGGGTGTTAGAAAAGGACAAATTAAAGGTCCTGCTCCTCATCGTGTTTACACATATTCGCATTATGGTAGGGAAGGATACCTTAGGCGTTTTTGTTATAATCTTAGAAAGGACCCTAGGAAGCATGAGTGTAGTGTCCCATCGGTTCCTAAAATCCGTAAAGTTAGGTATACACCTATTTGGGTTAGGAAATCAATTTTGGAGATGCTAATTGCTAGGTTGGTTGATTCTTACATGCTGGCACATGATGCTTCATATGTCATTTCTTATGGATGATTGTTTTATAAAATCATGTTTATCATACGCTAGTCTTTGCTTCATGTTATATATTTTGCTAGTGTTATGACATGTTTATCTCTTTGTATTATAGATTTTGTTTTGATAAAAAATTTTGAAAATGCAAAAAGATTTTTGGTTTCAAATATTTTTAAGAAACTACAAAAATATTTTATTTTTGAGTCAAAAATATTTTTTTTAATAACACAAAAAGATTTTCGGTTTATTCTTGTGTCATGGGTTTACATGTTTGATGTGGCATATTAGTGTGCTTGGACCCCCATCTTAACCACTGATTAATGGGATTGTTTCGAAGTTGATTTGCATTTGGATTCGAATTTGTATATATGCCATTGCACACATGCACGAGCTTTTATTAATGTTTGACTTCTCATGCATAATTGAGTTTGTTGAGACGTTCTTCTTTCAATTTTGTCATTTATGCGTAATTAGACTTAGAAGGAGGTGTGCATGTAAGAACCATTTGCTCGTGAGGATCTATTTAAATTGAAAAAATGATGAGAGTGCATGGAAATGGGCTGCGAGAGAACAATAATCTCATCGTGAAAGCCACTGGTTATAAGATCCCAAAATAAATTAAAGCAATAAAAAAGGAAAAATATGCCAAAATGAGTAGCCAATTAGTTTAGCTTGATATGTTCATTCAAAAAGAAAAGAAATATGAATATATGAGGGAGTTTGGAAGGAAATATCAACGGGTTTGCACCATGAAAACTAATGTTGAAAAATTATTTCATGACATTATTGTTTGTTAAATCTTCAAAATTTCGGATTTGTGTGCATGATGTTGGTTTAGTTCATTAATCTCAATATATTAAATGTCATATACGGTTATGACTTTGTTTTAATGACATTTAGCTATCAATTAGAGCTTCTTGATCGTTTTGGTATGTCTAAGTTGTGATTCATTTGCTGTAGTTCACGCCCATTCATTCCATATCCATGTTTACGCACATTGATACTATGTTGGCATGAAACTCATACTTGTTTTATTTTTCTGTTTTGCTACTGTTTCATATTTCTAGTTACTGTTTTGATGAAAAAATTTCACTAGGCAAAATCTGCATATTTTTAGAGCTGGAAAATAATTATTTTGAAGTCGTTCAAACAACTTTTGGACGTCGTTCAAAGACTGGATCGAGCGACATGAGTTTTGAGGCATTAATTATAATAGGTATGGTCACGAGAAGTGTCGTTAGATAGTTTCATCAGTTGACACCTTACTGTTTTAGGTTATTTCTTAGCTCATTTGAACGACATGCCTTAGTCCTTCTAACGACATGGCAATGTCGCTTGAACGACCCAGAGAGGATATTTTTAGTTTTCTTTATGAGTTTGTACCTGCTTCGTATATATGTTGATATCATACTATTTGGGTACATTTGGACAGTTTACATACAGGGTACGTTGATTATACATGCTTGATTTCTATATTGCATTGAGTCGTTTAGTCACATCATTGCTTATATTGATGATTCATTCTTTGTGACTATTTTCTAGCTACGATTTGGTATTGTCTGATTTTAGATAACTATATCCATGTTTATCTAGATCTGTTTCATATGATTATTTTCATTCTAGATATTTTTTTATCTTTCTCACTGGTTGTCTATTCGAGATAAAAAATGGGAGAGATAGTATGTGATGTAGGGGGAGTTTTGTTGAGCATATACGTTTTTACTTTGGTATCATGTTTTGATCACGTTGTTTATATATTGACATTATTTATTTGAGCTATATTGAAAAATGTGTATGCAAATTGATATCATATGTTTTCCTCACATGTTTAACAATTGGTTTGTTTTTCATATTGGTATTTTATATCATTTGTTCTTCTATACTTCACTGTGTATTTATTTGTTTCATGTGTGTAGGTACTCTTAAGAGATTCGAGAAATTCGAGAGATTTGTGACTACGTCACATTCAGATAGCTCATGCTTTCCAGACCTACATATACTAGTCCTTATCCTTTAGTTTTTTATTTTATTTTAGATTTTATGGGATGGGATTTAGGTGTCATACGGCTTGACGGCCCGGCTTAGCATGCATAATTTTAGTTTTGTCCCGGAATAGTCAATGGGGAAGATTTGTAAGGACAAATTTCCAAGTGTGTCAATTTTTATGTAATTGACTTAATTTCGGACAAAATTATTTAAGTCATAGATAGATTTTTACTTATCACGATTCCCACATAGTCTATGATGTGTTGTGTTTGAAGACGTAGCGACCAAGCTCCAAAAATATATCATGCCGTGTTTAATGGTGCACGTTTCACGTCTTCATATCATATTGCATTCCGAGATACTCTCAGGTTTGAAAGAATAATGTTTATGGGACTCGAAAAATGTTTTAAGAATGCTATTTTGATTAAAAATGATTTTAAAATGTCAAAAATGATTGTAAAAGGTTTTAACTTCGTTTATTCTAAGATAAAAATGTTTTAGAGTCGTGTAGATCTTTCCCTTGTGTTTAGAAGGATCAAACGACTTTAATAGTCGTTCAAATGACATCTCATTACCGTTCAAACGACATGGGCAAGTCGTTCAAACGACAAGGCCAAGTCGTTCAAACGACATAGTGATATCGTTCGAACGAGTTGCCGACTTAAGTTTTTTTATTTAAGGTAATTTTTCTCAAAAATTTGAAGTGTTCAGGACCAAAATTATAAAACAGAATAGTTACATTTTTCTGCACTTATTTTCTAAGGATTTCAAAGCTATAACCATCCTTATAGTTTAAAATATATGACCTTTCATACACATATGATATAGAGATCTTATTTGCACCATTGGATTTTGTTCATCCATATTAAACAAGTTATTTGGTTAGAGTTTTGCGATGAAGAAATGGTGAAGGTCGTGTTCCTAATCATAGGCAGTTGCCAAAGCTGCATCGATGGATACCGAGGTGCACATGGACTCGTGTGTTGTGGACAAGTATCGTGGAAGGAATTATATGTGGGAACTATTGAGGAGCGGCTAAAGAGAAGAAGAGCGTCAAGGTTTGTGGCGATCGAGTTGTTGTGTAAGTCTGTGTGTCTTCCTTTGTAAAATATTATCATAGTGATTGTCTGGTTTGGGCCATCTGAGATTTTTTACCTTAGTGGTTTCCTCGTACATTCGGCGTTACTTTTGTGGAATTTATTTATTTTACTTTCTTTAATCACCTAGATGTATGTTTAGGATTAAACAAGATAAAATTGGGCTTAATTGAAATTAGTTCACAAACTTGCTTCATATTAAAATTGGAAAAATATTTTTGAAAGAAAAATTATTTTGTCACCTTAAAGCACATTAGAGAAAGGGACCCCGTACAAGATTCCATACCACTCTCTAAGATAATTATTATATCCGAAGCGAACCATCGCTCAGGGGTGGATTATATTCCCACATAATGCAGACAATTTCACTTTCGAAATGCAATGATTCAAATCCTTCCTGCATTTCATGGCATGGAGTCGTTGAAGCTATATCTCCACATCTGTGAGTTCGAGGAGGTGTGTGAAATGTTTAATAATGAAGATTACACACAAGACGTCATACGTCTCAAGCTTTTCCCTTTCTCTCTTAGGGATAAGGCCAAGACATGGCTTTGGTCTCTAGCGCCGAACTCTATCGGTACGTGGAGAGATATGTAAGTGAAATTTCTCCAAAAGTTCTTTCCCCACCCATAGGACCAGTGCTATCAGATATTAAATTCAAACCTTAATAATGATCCCTTTGATAAGGTGTTAGGATAGGTTCAACGAGTTGGTTAACATGTGCCCATATCGCAGTTTTGAGAAGTGTAGACGCATCTCCTTCTTCCATCATGGGCTTTTCTAAACTCAAAATAACTCGTAGAAATAATATGCTCGGGAAAGTTCTTTTGGTTAGATGAGGACGATACGGAGTCCCACTTTAAGTATACCTCCAAGACTATTCAATCTTGGGACACATCAGATTCGAATACCCAACCCGGGGCTAAAAACACGTCAGTAGCCCCTTTCTCGTCTGGACCTTACTAATTGGATAAGGAACTCGAGCTAAAGCTTAAAATTAACTAATTATCCAAGTGAATAGATGACGTGATAAAAGAAAGGTGGAGAGATACATCCAACTATTCATGAACTTTAAAGGAGGATATTTGCACTACTTGTGGGATGAGACATCTAACGAAAGAATGTCCTACCATTCCCGCCTATAAAGTTATGCTTCAAGAGTAAGTTGAAGCGGTGGGAGTAAATAAAGGGAATTTTAATGACACTCGTGAAAATTCTTATAATCCTTCGTGGGAAAACCATCCCGGTTTTAATCATGGGCAACCAAATGCGTTGGTAAATCCTAATCAACATGTTGCCTAACAACCGTCGCCACCCCCACAATTTCAACTAGCACCACAAATGTAAGCGCCACCTCCCGCGCCTCATGGGATCCCACAATAAAAAGTTTAGAGGAAACTCTCGCATAATTTATGCAAACACAGTCGGCAATCAATGCCCATAATGCTTAAAACTTTGGTAACCTGAAAGCATCGTTGTCCAAGTTACAATCGTCTTTGAGTGTCCAATAGAAGAGGAAATTCTCCGCTCATGCTCAACGACCTCCCTAAGGTCAAAACTATGTAAGCTCTAACCCTGATGAAATTCAAGAGAAATGTAAAGATATAACCACTCTACATAGTGGGAAAGTTGTTGACTTGTCACATTTTCCCCAAAACGTCCAAAATGACAAGGAGATTTCGCCCGATACGCAAGGGCTGAGGATGCCCCCTTGAGCAAGAGTGACAAAGAAGACACGGTTGGGTTTAGAGTGGTGGTGAGACCCCCAATAGCCGCACCATACCCTCAAAGGTTGATTCCTAATCCAAAAGGGGCCTCCTTAGACGACATTTTAGAGGTGCTTAAGTAAGTGAAGTTAAACCTACCTTTCCTCGAAGCTATAAAGTAATTTCCCGCACACGCTAAGTTTTTAAAGGACTTACTTACGGTGAGATGAAAGTTAAAAGTGAAGAAAAGGGTTTTTCTTGTGTAAGAGAGTAGTCCAGATTTGGGGAAGCATCGCATTTAGAGTATTTTAGACTTGAGCAACGTTGTTGCTCCTACGTTTCCATCTCTTTATGGAATAAAAGTCTGCGCAGTTTGAAGGTCCGTACGATGCATCGAAAAACTCGATTCTTAGGTGGTTTTGGTGCGCGGAAGGTGCCAAATCCGACTAGCTGCCTCCACACGCCCATATACCACAAAATACTCGTAAAACTCGTGATGAAACCTTGAAAATACGCTCGTCACTATCAAACCCGTGATGGAGCTCAAGAGGTTTATGGGGGAGAAGAGTTATACCTCCTCTCCTTACCTTGCCCCTAAGATCATGATCCATCCAAATAATGGGGGATCGCTCTTTTTATAGAAAAAGTGCCCAAGTGGGCTTGACACGTGTCATATTTACTGTGGATCCAAGTGTCCAATATTTATGGTGACACTTGTCACAATATATATGGCAGTATCTCAAATAATTAATTTAAATCACTACTAGAGTATTGTCTGGTTTAATCTGTCAAACTCGCGGTATACGTTGTATATTAAATCGGGCGTAATAATATCTCAGCCCGTGTGGGGTCTGAATTGTAGTAAAACTTGATAAATTATAAATCAATATATGATCAAATATGTGGGGTTAATTTATTAGAGTATTGGTGGTTAATTTCTTTAACCCCACTCTACATCTTGTACAAAATGTCAGCTCGGTACTTTTGAGCGACCTCCTAACAAAGTAAAATGATCTGGGAGCCCCCACCATTTCATGTACCGTTGGTGAGAGTAAGATAGAGAGAGCTTTATTAGATTTAGAGGCGAGTGTTAACATTCCACCCTATTCAATTTATAAAAAGCTCGATTTTGGAGATCTTAAGCCCATAAAAATTACTCTCCAACTTGCGGATCGCTCTGTGAAGGTTCCTCCTGGGGTAGTTGAGGATGTGATTTTCCAAGTTGATACGTTCTAATTTTCAGTAGACTTTGTCATTTGGGACACGAAGCCCTCTTCCCGTAAAGCAACCATGTCCCTATCATTCTTGGTCGCCTTTTCCTACCTACGACTAATGCGTTGATCAATACGTGTAATAGGCAAATATAATTGACTTTTGGGAGTATGATGCTTGATATAAACATCTTTAACATCATCAAGAAAATGGGTAATGAAGACGATATACACAATACAGATCTTATAGAGGAGGTAGTACAAGGGCAGTTTAAGGTTTCTAGTCTTGAGGATCCATTAGAGGCGTGTTTTGTGACAACTGTAGTGGAAGAGAGTGAGTGTTCAGAGTACAATTGCAAAATAAGTATGATGAAGGAGATGTTAGATGAGAGCGAAGTCTAGGATAATGTGAGAAACATAAGTTGGGTCTGATGATTTGAAGAGTTGCCACTGAGGGAATCTTACGAGGTTCCCTACGATGTCAAATTTCCAAAACTCAAGTTGAAGAAGCTCCTCCAAATGTGAAATACTCTTATTTAGGGGAGGATTAGACATATCTCATCATTTTCTCCTCTAACCGAGATATGGAGCAAAAAGAGAAGCTTTTGGAAATATTGAGGAAGCATAAGGGTGATTTTGGTTGGTCGGTAATGGATTTGAAAGTTATAAGTCCATTAATTTGTACCCATAAAATCCGCCTAGAGGAGGACATGAAGCTCTTTAGGGAAATGCAAAGAAGATTGAACCCGATAATGAAAGATGTGGTTAGAATGGAAACCATTAAGCTATTATATATGGGCATAATCTATCCCATATCGAATTATAAATGGGTTACTCCAATTTAAGTCATTCCTAAGAATTCAGGAATGACTGTAATAATGAACGCTAAGGGAGAGCTTATTCCAAAATGTACCACCATCGGGTGGAACATTTCCATTGATTATCGAAAACTCAATGTTGGCATAAAGAAATATCACTTCCCTTTATCGTTCTTGGATCAAACGCTCATGAGAGTGTCGGGCTACCTATTTTACTATTTTCTAGATGGTTATTCCAGTTATAACCAAAGAGTGGTGGGCGTACTTGATCAAGAAAAAATTTCCTTTTGGTACTTTTGCCTATAAAAGTATGCCATTTGGTATGTAATGCACTTGCGACCTTTCAAAGGTGTATGTTAAGTCTTTTTAGCGAGACGGTTAAGAGAGGCCTTAAGGTATTTATATATAATTTTAGCATTTTCGGCCCCTCTTTTGATCAATGTCTTGCTAATCTTGAGAAAGTACTTGCTCGTTGTGTGGAGAAGAACCTAGTGCTTAATTGGGAGAAATGTCATTTCATGGTAACCAAGAGAGTGGTTCTAGGCCACATAGTTTTATCCAAGGGGTTTGAAGCCGATAGGGAAAAATTCACATCATTATCGAACTCCCCCGACCCAAGTCACTCAAAGACGTGCGCTCATTTTTACGGCCCACGGGATTTTACTGTAGGTTTATTAAGGACTTTAGCTCCATACCTAGGCCATTAAGTAACTTACTTGTTAAGGACGTTCTATACGAGTGGAGCGAAGCTTGCCAAGAGGTATTTGAGAAATTAAAAAGTATGCTTGTTTCCTCTCCCATCATGTAAGCTTTGGATTGGAGTCTTCCATTCGAGATAATTATGCTGTAGGGGCTATTTTGTGGAAACGTAAAGATAAAAAGGCCCATGTCATTTATTACGCTAGTAGGACTTTAGGTGGACCACAATTAAACTGCTCCACCATTGAGAAACTGTTATTAGCGGTGGTATTTTCCCTTGATAAATTTCGTTCGTATCTTATCAGGTCACCCATCATTTATTTTACTAACCACGTGACATTAAAATACCTCATTTCCAAGAAGGAGGATAAATTGCACCTCATTTGGTGGATCTTGCTACTCCAAAAATTCAAACTTTCCATCAAAGATAAGAAGGGAGTAGAAAATGTCATAGTCGATCACTTGTCCAGGCTTTCGTCCGATGAACCTTAAGATCCCGTACCCATAGACGAATTTTTCTCGGATGAGCAACTTTTTGCCACTTCCTATCTACCTTGGTTTTCAGACATCGCAAACTATCTAGTGACGGGTTCCTTTCCCTCACAATGAATTTTGCAAGATAAGAGGAAGTTTTTCACTTAGTCGTGTACGTTCTTTTATGATGATCCATATTTATTCAAGTATTATTCGGATCAAATAATCTGTAAGTGTGTACCGTATGATGAAATCCAGAGCATCATCCATTGTTATCGTTTGGAAGCATGTGAAGGACACTTTTCCACTAAGAAGACAGCCACGAAGATTCTTCAATGTAGTCTCTATTGGTCCACTATCTTCCAGGATACACACGGATTTTTCCATTCGTGCGAGAGATGCCAATAGATGGGAACTATTTTTAGACGCAACATGATGCCTTTGACCCTTATCCTTACTATTAAGATGTTTGACTGCTAGGGTATCAACTTCATGGGGACCTTTTTCCCCTCTCTTTTATTTTTCTCTGCATCCTTATTGCAGTAGATTATGTGTCTAAATGGGTAGAGGCCATAGTTACATGCACAATTAATAACAAGGTGGTGGTAAAATTCATTCATGAGTATATACTTTACTACACCAAAACTCGAAAGTGGGGTTACGGCCAAGAGCCATGATCGGTTGGTCATGACCCAAAGCCGTGATTACATGGAAAATGAGCATGACCAATTCCAAGACCCAGTGTGGTCATGGATCCACTTGTAGGTGGTCACGGCCTTTAACCGTGACTCACATGGGTCACGTCTGGCAATCGTGACCCAACCGTGACCACTATGGCGCCAAGTTTCCCTCTAAATATTGTCATGGGTGGGGTCACGACTTATGCCGTAACCAGGGGCCCAATACACACCACTATAGTCACGACTTAGGATCGTGACCATTCTGAGGATTGAGTCATGGCTTTTGACCATGACCATGGTCTTGTTTCCACCCTGACGTGTTAAAAATAAAGGGGTCACGTCACGGGGTCACGACCCTAAGCCGTGACCATGGTCTTTATACTTAAAAAACACAGAACATGTTTTCATTTCCCTCGAAAACTTCTAAACACTTTTCCCTCCCTCTCTCCGACGATTTTATTTCCCTCAATCTCAAGCTCTCTCATTCTCTCAATCTCAAAGGTAATCCAAACCCCAGTTATTTCATTGTTATTTATTTCACTATGTGCATGTATTTCTCTCTGTGTGTGTATAAGTGTGTGTATTTTTATGTGTATACATATGTGTATTTCTCTCTATGTGTGTATACGTGTATATATACATGTGTATATAATCTCAAACCCTTATTAATTATTTCATTGTGTGTGTGTATTTCCAAACTCTTGTTATTTATTTCATCGCGTGTGTGTATTTATATGCGTGGGTATATGCGTGTGTATATGTGTGTGTGTGTGTGTGCATACATGTGTGTGTATTTTTATGTGTATGTGTGTGTGTATATGTGTGTGTATTGTGTACGTAGGTGTGTATAAATTATCATTGTATATTGTGCCTGTATTCTAGGAAAAAATACATATATATGATTAATGTTGGTTTAAGTTTCAAACTAGGGCAAATTTCAATTTAATGGATATTGTTGGTTTTATTTTCAAAGTAGGGAAAATTTTAATTTTATGGAAATTGTTGGTTTAAGTTTGGGGCTGAAATATAAAAAAATACCTTTTAATTAAAAAAATACCGGACCATTAAAAAAATACCAAACACAAGGGTTAATTTTAGGGATTGTTGGGTTAAATGACAAAAATAGGTATTCAAAACATAATAAATTAATGGTTGATGATTCATTAGAGCCAATATTTATAGTAATCATATCCACGGCCTCGTACACAATAACTAGTTAATGATTCATTAGAGCCATTATTTATAGGAATCATATTCATGCCCTCGTTCATTATTCTCAGGAAAATGAGTCACGGTGATAATCGATGGTAATAAGAGTATGAAAGGTTACAATTGGTCCTCACTCATACCTCTTTCATTAATGATCCTCATAAAGTGGGTACTCCGGTTTATTGGTATGGAAATAGGAAGATCGAACAATTTAACTACCTTGTAAGCCATGGAGTTCATTTCATGCAAGAGTACCTGTTCGATCGTATTCTATTTTCCCTGCCACAATATTGGGATGAAGCTGTACAATATATATATCGCGTACATAATCCCGATAGAGCACTGACCTTGCTTACGCTGTTAGAGAAGGCCAAAAAAAAAAAAATTCATCCATTATGGATAGAATTACGTACAAAGAGCATTAACGAAGACTGTGATGTCTCATGACATATGCACGTCAAACTCGATCTTGCCAATAGGCTGAAGAGGATGAGATTTCGAGTTCATGTCGCCGACATCTATGCATCCATTATGTATACGCTTCCTCCTAATTTTCCACGTGCAAAAATTCATACGTTTTTAAACACAAATCCAGAATGGATGGAGATTAGACACATTGAACTTTTGTTAAAGTCTTACCATCAACAGGTAGATTATAATATATGGTCAAAAAATTTATTTTGTTATTTATATTTTAATATTAAACTTTGAAATTATGCATCTATTATTATAGATACACATTTAACTTTTATTATTTTGTAGATAATGTCGGGCGGTAATGGAACCAACGGTCCAACCAACAATTACAAGGAGAATTCTCATCACCAATTGGTGAGCAATATTCAACTCCACCAACTGTTCACTTCCCTACTCCACAAACTATTCACTCCCTTACTCTGAGTTGCAGTACGCAAGGTACTCCTCCCACTAAACTAATAGACACGCCCAATGCTCCTGAAACTGTCGGGTCAGTTGAGAAGAAGCCCATTGGGTTCTCTCTTTTGGGAAATAACTCCACGGGGGATAAGAATCACGTTCAACAGTTTAAAGCCGAGTGTTTGTCCTTAGAAAAAATGAATGTGGGAGGAGCTGACAATTGGAACCTCGTAGATAAAGAAATTAAATATGACATCTACGAGCAACTCAGCAAATGGTTTTCATTTTCCTCCAACTAAAAAAATAAGGTGCTTTCTCGGGTTGCTGAACAATTCTGAACATATCGAAGAAACCTTAGGTAGAAGCATTTCCCTAAGGGAGCATCAAGCTATGACATTACCCTGCTATGAACAGTCTCTCCTTTTGTGTCCCATATGTCCACAAATAAAACACTGGCCAAGGAAGTCTCTCTGCCTCTGACCCTGATGGCCCTGTTGAGGTTGTCTCTGTTGTTAGCCCTGGTAGTCTCGACCCTGTTGGCCTCCCCCATTGTTCCTTTGGCCATGGTGGCCTTGAAGAACCAACTGCTGTTGACGAGGACCCTACTGGACTTACCTGAAACCTCAACCCTCTGGTCGGTAACACCCAGACCTAAATCTCTTGGTCGAATCCCCCTATCGGAAATCCTTCACCTGCTCGACTACTGATGCGGTGATCCACTAGCACCATTCCCACCTGCCCTGCTCAGTTGGCTAGGCTCACTCTATTGCTTCCCTTCAGATGGAAGTGATGATCCTGATAATGCAAAATTACGGCATTTATGACCTCAGTATAAGTCCTCAATGCTGGGTTGCCTATCAAATGTTGCCTGATCCTCCAGGCAAGTCCATTAATAAATTTTAGTTTCTTCTTCACTTCACTGTTCACTTCACCGGGCACAAAATTAGCCAGGTGAGTGAACTCCTCCTCGTACTCAGCTACCGAACGGTCAGCCTAAACCACCTCATTGAACTTCCTTCTTATCTCCATATCGACAGTTAACGGAAAGTACTTGCGATCAAATCGCACCCAAAACTCGACAATAGATAAGGTATCCCTATCATCGGTAGTGGTAAGAGACTCGCACCACTGCAGAGTATATGTATACCTGATCTATTATCAAGTTTTGGGTGCGGTTTGACCGCAAGCTTAAAAGTGGCCAACATTTGCTTTTGAGTGTTAGTGCACTCAACTATACGAAGATGACGTTGTATATCCTTCTTCCACTGGCAGGCCAAAATTATGTCAAAACTACCCTGAAACTCTAGTGGGTGGTGGGTGGCCCTTCTGAAATGCATCTCTCACTCTCTGTCAATTTGATGGCCTCAGACGGGCCTAGATAACGCATGCTACTGGCTGCTGTGATGGCTGGGCCTAAGGAAGGTGAAGTGACATGGCAGACATAGCTATATTAACAGCCTGTGCCACAATAGCGGCTACCTCTGCTACCATCATTGTCCCTTGTGGTACCTGTGGATGTGGTGCTTGTGGCTCTTGCTGAGCCTCCACCTCATTGGCTCTCGTCGTTGCCCTAATCGATCGTCCTCTCTTGGGTGGCATCTGAAACCAAGTCGAATTATATGAGTTTACAGTCAAAATAAATATAACAACAGAAGAACGTAATCACAAATACGTAAACACGAATGTAACAATCCTAATAATAGGGATCTATATCAAAGAACGCTACGCTAAAATCGTAGTAAGATGCACAAATCCTATAGACACTAGAACCTGATGCTCTGCTACCATCTGTGACACCCCCCAATTTTAATCATAGGTGATCAATACTTTACTAAAACAAAAAGGAATCTCATTTGGTTCATTCTTAGCATCACTATCTAAAACTTTTTAAATTACTAACCACCTGTGTTAAATTAAGACAGTGTAAAAAAAATTATTTTCATTAATGTAACAACATGTGGAAATATAAATAATATAACTCATCCACACTAATATAAGAGTGAATCATACACGATAACTAATATAACTCATCCACACAAATATAAGAGTTTGAATCATCACATGATAACTACCTGAATAATAAATACTGAATAAAACATCGGTTCCAAAACTAAAATCCAAACCGCAAGTCTACTGAAATAAAACTAAATCCAAGTACATCGTCTGATAACTAAAACTGAAAATAATGTATCAACTGAAGGTGGGAATATGCCCAAATGAAATGATGAATTATAAATCCTAATCTAGGAATGAATAACTGAAGCGTCTACACAAATTTTGCATGCCTCCACAAGTGCTACACCTACGCGACCATGGAATGACTCATTAGGCTTGGCATCCCTGTAGCTGGACACCGAAAGTGTTTTCAAAAATAGATTTGACATGAGTCAAAGCCCAAAACCTTTTGAAGATATTTTACAATCATTTAAATCATAGTTTAAAAGAAGTTATTAGATAAACACGTTAGTTTCACATACAATCCCTTGAGTTCCTCACCTCTCAATTATAGTGCACAACTAATGTCTTCTACCTTGCTATGCTACCCAGAATAACTAGACATACGTATCTAACTAATAACAAAAGGTTTATCTACCGTGTACTGCCCATATAATATGCTATTGTACAACCAATAATTAATATTAATTGCATATTATTATTGAATCATTAATTAAGTTTCTTGACTTAAGTTACTTTTAGATATACACAATCTATCTTTTCTACCATCACACATAAGTAGAATAATCATACTTGTATATATCTATGACACTATAATATATACAACTACAACATACTATGGAATGATCACCGTGATGATTGCATTTCCTGCTATCATGTCCATGTACTTCTCGTACCAAATCAAGTACTATCGGTTCAAAATGTCTCCTCGAACTATAAATCAAATAAGACACGCATTGGAGGCGAACATAGTTCTAAGCCTTTGGGTTATGCAAATACCTAACGTACCAAAGTGACCTGCTGGTACCACTATATAATCTTGAGTAGTGATCCGCCCTAAGTTTTATGATCTGGGGAACACATCCAGACCTTGCTGAAATCGCCAAGGTGGGATCCCCCTCTGTGCGGAACCTCTTGTGATAGCAGGCAGCGTAGGTATGTTCACACACATAACTAATAACATAATAGGTATTCACACAACTTATAAATAAATATATTCAGTATACATATACACACAAATCATAATATATCCCGTACGTGGTATTTATATCTCTGGAATACTCAACGTACTAATGATTCCCACATACTATTATATTCGTATTTTTTGAGTATCACGCACTACCCGAAGGGTCCCTATTATCCCTCAAGTTATTTCAGTAGTTAACACATCACTATACTACTGGTATTAGTCTTAGATCATCATTTACTCTCCCCATAACCCAATTCCTGACTTCCCAATATGCGGCACAATCGGTTAACTATCATTGTTTCTAACCCTAAATTTTCCCCCATTAAGATTAAATCGGGCCTTAACTATATATCTACTGATATCCTCTAAGTTTTTATATCGTTAAAATTTCATTACCAAAGTCCACTATGATCTTCGGTAAGAAGAACTATTGAAATAAGCCAAAGAGGTCTAATATAACTTTTGTCTCATGCGTGTGCGTGCGTACGGTGCTTAGCACCGTATTGGAGCTCTATTGAATAGCCCTCTTAAATGCTTAATGAATTAACTCTTAATCTTCCATTTATACTTATTAAGTGAACACTTTATTTATATTTTTAAATGTGGGATCGAAAGAAGGTGATCAGTTTACCCCAACCGCGGGACTATTAATTATACTTGTTGAATTTTGTCTAATTTAGAGAGTAAAAATTTACAACTTTCATAAAAATAGAGGATGGATATTTATTTACCAAGGAGAAATGCTTGTAGTCCATCTTTGCTATAGCCTTGGAATGTTCTACAAATTCATCGACCAAAACCACAACTCCTTCTTCATCAGTGAACACCCTCGAGTATCCCTAATGACCGTAATCATCGTTCCAAAATTTAGATTAAAGTGTCAGTAACGAACGTTAGTGGTGCTAAAAATTTTGAACCTTTAGTAATTTGGACTCACCCCTATATAATACCTCTTAACGAAACTTCTAAATCATCCAGTGACGGAATTTGGTGCAAGTTGATGATCAATTGGAGAAAAGCGCGGAAAAGATGATTTTTACAGCCATTGGGAAAATAGTTGTTTATGCTCGTGAAAAACATTCCATCAAATGGTGAGAAAATCAAACAACAATTAAAAGGCTCCGTGAGAGGCACGAACACCTCGCACAGGACTAATGTACACCACAGGAACCGATCATGTAGTCATAGGACCCCGAGTCTGACCCAAATTATAAATGTTTTTCCCCCATGTTATTTCTGGATAGGGATAGAAGAACTGTTGCTGTATTAGACTTGCGATCTCTCGATAATTAGAATATTTCTAGGGAAAAAACAACAATTTTAAAGAGGGTAAATTTTTTTTTGAGAATGGTCAATAGAAACGCAAAGGAGAGTATCCTGTGAACAACTTTGAGGGGGTATGGAGTGATCATCGTTATCGAGTGAGCTTCAAAGTAATGTACTCAGCCATGATATGCCCCTCCTTCTTGAGATTTATAAATATTCTCCTCATCTCAGACTACATAGCTTGGGGAAAATAGGACAAAATTTGGTCGATCCACCGATCGATCGACATCCCACGATCGATCGATCGATCGATCGTGGGTTTGGTAACTTCTTCCCAACTACGTTTTTCTCCATGTTTAACACCTTAAACCTCCATGGATCTTTCCCAAACTCCAAGAAAACATACTTAAACATCAAATATATGTATGGGGACAATTTTTAACATAAATAATACATCAAATCTTAAATAAATCTATCCAAGAACCGATTAAATCTCAAAATTCATAAAACCCTAGTTTATGGTGTTCTTTATGCATATTAATCAATATACCCAGATTTCTTTCATGTTAATCACCACAAATGATCTAATTTCGTATTATCTACATATAGGGATTTATTATACATGAATTCCTATCCCGAATCATGAATTTCAGCCATTTAAATCCTAAGAAAGTCATTTAAATCATGAAATTAAAAGCCTACACTACATGGGTATTATGTCATGATTGAAGTAATGCAAGATAAACATTTGCCTTGATAAAGCAGGTCTAATTTTTATTCTAAGATGAATAGGTTGATCTTTCCTTGCTCCGATCACGAATTCGGCAATGTTGGTGATGCAAAAAGGTGTGGAATGCCTAGGTTTCTTCTCCTATTCCTTTCATATAGCCTCCTCTCTCTCCCCAGTGTTGCAAACCTAGATTCTCACTCAAAGGGGGTGATATTACACTCTAATTTTGGAGTTGCTTCTACCTTAGGCTCCTAAATGATCGAAACTCCCTTGCGTGGTGCCGAGTTGGTCTAAAATCACCCTGGGACCCAATCAATACACATGGGTACACTATTCTTCCTATTTTGACCCATTCGGAATCAACCGTGACCTCGAAATCACCATCTAAGTTACTCTACATAAATTTTCTCTCTCGGCCTCATATAGTCTACACGCGACTCTCGATTGAGGATATAATACAGTCATGTCGATATCACTTGCTATGACGTAAAATAATTATTTATTACTCACTTAGTAATTTTATTCCATAAATATTAATCATTATCTCTGCCGATTAATATTTTAATAAACACATAATATTTAATTCAGTTAAATTTGGCACGCTTGTAATTTAAAAATATCTGAATTAATTAAATTATAAATACCCAGAAATACGGGGTTTTATAATTGATTGATGAGAGGAAAGTAAGGAACCGGGGATTATTAGCGGGGATTTCGCCACCGATGATCAATGATACGATAACCTGGACGAAAGGGCATATGAGACGACGATGATCAATAGCCGCATGGACCAACTGAAGTCCCCGATTGACAACTTCCTCGTGAAGTATCATCAAGATCGAGATGATTTTTGAGCCGATTATCGTCGTGATACGTCCCCGATGATGCAGCTCCAAACCAACTTATATAGGCTTGACATGGGCCCGGGAGCCAAACTTCCTTCCTATTATGCAAATCCCTATGCACTTGATCCAAATGCACCCGGCACCTCGCATTGATTATTTATTGGGTTGTGCAAATTGTTTATGTAGTTTCTTCAAGTTATATTCTTTATCCTTAAGAAGCTATGTAAACTCCATCTTATTTATTAATAAAATGCGTGTTTTGTTTATATTATATCATATTTGCATTTTAATTATTGCTAGTTTTAAATTTTGCACATGAGTTTTGTTATTTAGATTTTAGTCCTTCACATTGAGGACAATGCAAGGTCTAAGTGCGTGTGATGGGGGGTACAAGTGCGTCTTTTAAAAGCTCGACAATCTTAAAATGCCAAAAAAATTTCAAAAATTTCAAAAATAGAATTTTTATTTTCAAAATAATTATAATTTGGAATTTAAAATCCTTAAAAATATCACTAAGTTTTTATTTTAAATATCAATTTATATAAATTTCATTCACTAAGCCAAAATTCATCACGAAAATTGAATGAGTATTGACAACTTATACGAATAAGTGTAGTGACTTAAACTTGATGAGTTATCAAGCCAATCATTATAATTTTGAGAGTTAATAACAATAATCGAAGTTTTAATAGCTCAACTTCATTTCAGCATGACTTTCCATTGATCTCAAATCCATTATTTTGTTCGGTTTTGGGAAATGAATGAGGATTTTATTTTGAAAACGCACATAAAATAGTCTCAAAAATAAAAATAAAAAATTATTCTCAAAAATGTATATGGTAATTGGATTATTGTTCGGACGCATGAAGTTAGGACATCATTTGTTAACCAAAAAAATATTAGCCAGAAAAATTTCTGAAAATGTCGAACACTTGAAAATCAAATTGAGCAAAAAATTCATATCATTTTCGTTTGTTAAACTGAAAAACTCAAAATGACCCACAATTGTGAAAATCAAAAAATTCAAAATTTTAGGTCCATAAGGTACAAAAAGGGGTGAAATGATCAATCACAAAAATAAATAAATAAATATAGAAATTGAGCAAAATCCCGAAAAAGTACTACCCTTTACAAGAAAATTTTCCAGCTCGAAAAATTCTGAAAATTTCCATAATTCTACAAAACTCCCTTAACCCATAAAAAAGTCCTAATCGGGTCCGAATAACGAAACCAATCACCGCGGAGAGCTAAAACATAATTTTTTTTATAAATAATGAGACAAATCGGTGCAAACCAAGAATGATATTTAATCTTTTTCCATTAACCCTAATCCTTTCATGAGATCTTGTCACCATAAAAAATTATGTCTTTCAATTAGTTTGATTGAACTCATGTCCATTATAATTACTCTTACTTTCATGCACACAGAGAGAAATATAAAGCCACTACCCAAGTGATTCATTTGTGAGTGCATCCTATGAGAAATCGAAATCAAAAGAATTTTTGAAAAGTAATGTGGTGATCAATCGGTGGATGTTAACGCTTAATTTTTGGCTTCGTACACATGCACTATGAATAGAGATTTATCAAACAATTTTTTTTTTGTGGAATTTAAATTGTGTAGCTTTTAATTATTTTGATTTCTCCTTAAGCCGTGTCATGTTGTACAAATTGAATTTTGTGGGTAACTTCAAACCCTCACGAGACACCATTCGTCCTACTAGGGTAACCAAGGAGTTTAAAGGCTTGTTGTATACGCTCAATGCAATTGCATTCCCGTGAAAAAGGTATTGTATCTCTTAGTTCATAAATGCTATTTTTGGACCCTAATTTTTATTCTCTCCCATTGCTCAGGACTAGCAATGTCTTAAGTTAGGGGGTTGATTCGTCCTTATTATTTCATAATTATTCCTCTAATTTCAACATTTTTACGGTCCCAAACATCGCATTTATCTCGGAATTAGCTCATATTAATTGCGACTAACCCTTTTGGCAAGTGTTTCTTGTTTGTCATATCTCTCACGTGTTTTACATGCAATCGGTGCAAGTGAATGGATGAGAATAGCGCAAAACGAGGAATACAAGCAAGAAAGGATAATCAAGGGCATGTCGATAATTTTTTGGCCAGAACCCGGATAAAGCACCAACATGAAAATCATAGATGTCTACTTCAAAAGAACGTAGGAAGAAATGATACCTCATTCTGAATCCCGATGAAGAAGATAGATCACTTTGAAGATTAAATAAAATTCCGAGGTCAAAAGTGCAAAAAGGAAAAGTTTTAAGCATAATTAGAGTGTCAGATCAATACCCAAAAAGAAATTGGTTGGGTTTTGGAGCAAATTAATTCTATTTTCCTAAGAGGTTCGCTCCATGGGTTTGGTTAATAGGTTCGTGTTGTTGTGAATTTTTTTATCTTTTCCTATTTTGTAGCTAACTAGGTTAGGGATTTGACCTAATATTTTTGGAAGTTTTTGGGTCTTTAAATAGGGAATTTAGGAGCTTGTTTAAACACAATTCATATTATATTAACCTTGGGATTAATCTCCTATTGTTTGAATTACAAACACTTAGTAATTTCAACGTTTGTAATTTAATAAGAAGGACTTCATTTAATTTCTGCAAATGTTGCTTAGTTGGGATTTCTTTATTCATGCATCTTGGATTCTTCTCAATTGGTATCTATTTAATTCTTTTTTCTTCATCTTTTAATTATGGATTCTTGCATGCTTAGTGCAAGTTGTTTACAAATATTCTTCATGTCTACCTAAATTCTTTTATAAGTTGGGGAATATGAACCCAACCTATAGTTTCAAACTTTAAAAGTAAAATTCGTAGTAATTAACTATTTAATTCATGGAGGTTGATATATTAATCGAAATTAATTGGGTAGATTTCTTCAGTCGATTAGTCAAAAGAAACCCGAGTATTTGAGAATGGATTATATGTGTCAGTTAAGATATTAATCGCGCACATTAATTTGTTGACCAATTATTGCATTAGTTAACGCCCAAACATATATGGTGCTTCGGTTAGATTTAATGTTTTTCCTATAATTAATTAGTTGATTTAAAGATTTTTACATTTATCATAGAAACCCTAGGGTACGGGGGATTGAATCCCAAACTCCGTTCCAAGCTTATTTCAAAACAAAAATTTATCTTTGCATAAATCAGTTTTAATTTTTGATTTCATTAGTTTAAATTATCCCGATAGTTATAAATCACTTCACATAAAACATTATCACCTTTTGTTTTTTTTGCGAGTCAAAGCTTAGAATTTAGAGACTCTTCCTATTCTCACCACGAGTATTCTATTCCCTAAGGATTCGACCTCGAGTTACCGAATTTTATTACTTGTGAGACCGGCTTTCACTTGAGTCGTACGTTCACACGTAGCACTCACATTCGGGTGCTCTTCACTCTCGTGACCCGTACTTTTCATTTTCCATATGTTGAGGTTGGGATAACTCCATATGATTTTGTTCATTTAATAGGTTCGTATTTAATTAAATTATTTATGCGTAGTATATGGAACATTTCATTTGGAATTACAATATGAATAAACAAACTTATTTATATTTTGTAGGAAATACAATAGGCGTGGGAGCCACATTGCCCCCATTGTCAACAGAATCAACGAAGATCGTGAAAACATTTATCGAAACTTATTTTACCAGTATTAATCATTACCACATTACCGAGAGAAATATAGCTGCTATTTCGGTTAAAAATTATTTACAAGAATAATGGCATAAAAGGGATAATCATCCAACAACTTATCTTTTAATATCTGGGATATATATAGTCTTTTTTCTCAAAACAGTATTCCTCCCTATATTTAATACAATAATTTTATTTTATTGGGTTTAATACTTAGAAAAATTAGAAAATACGGCGTTATACGATTGGGGCTCTGCTTTTTTTTTTTGCAAGGATATTTTATGCATTAGATGTAGCCAGTCGTGTATAAGTAAAACAGCTCAATATCGTATTGCAACTTTCGGAGATACTAATTTTTTTGTGTATTTATACACACACACACACACACACACACACACACACACATATATATATGAAAATATATCGTGATAATTAATTTGTAATTTATGATATTGGGCATATGAGTACTTGCAAGCCGATTCTCCAGTTTGCATTGACGATACCGTATGCACATGGCCTAAAATGTCTCATTGGGGGATAGACAAAAAAATGACTATTTCGGGACAAATGAGGTTCAAAGCATCTAGAATGAAAGATCAATTAAAGATTCGATCACTCGAGTTTATTCCTGGGCAGCCATTTGACAGGATCATACAAAATAACCATGATTGGTTGAAAATAACTAGAGAATTGTCAATACGATAATATATGATATTAGATCCAGAATTGGGAGGTACATGGTATTTAGGTGATAGATGTCATAGACAATTGATGGGTAAAATCTCCATCCTGTCAAATCCACCATACCCAATGTCTTACTTGGCATGTGCACACTATTTTGACTGAAACGACAATTAGGATATTGTTGTTGATCATTTAATCATTACTAACTAAGGAAAGTTAAATAAATATTGGGCTCATATCTCTCGCTGTTGTATATTACCTTTGTTATTTTGGCGGGTTAACCACGATGGTGTGGGATTTGCGATTGTAGGGCCTCATGACTTTAGAATTTTGATTGCACCTCCACCAACACCAATAATGTGATTTATCAAACATAACATCTCACATAATCATCGCAAACTTTAATTCCATTAAGGTAGGAAGTTGAAGAGGTTGCTTATGATGGTAGTAGAAGAGTTATTGATATAGTGAGGCAAAATCAACATAGTTATGCACCTCCAGCCGATACTTACACGAAGGAAGATTGGAGAACTATGTTTCTTGTATGTGAATAATATTGGAAACGTGTTCGAAAGCATTATGCCGGGAGAGAAACAATGCATATTGCAGAAATTAATCATATAAGTGATCATAGCCCAAGCTCATCTCAACATTTTTATCCAACTCTTAAACTACAAGATGACTTTGTGCCACGTGATATTCCTTCTTCTTCATATATTCTTGACCCAAAAAATTCTGGCAATGTGGGAAATTGGAAAATGCCTAGTATTTTTTCAACCAGTCCACAATCTCCTAGTTGATATTTATGTAAAAAGACTTGATGTGTTTGTTACATGAAAACTGAAGCACGTTGTAGCACTATTAATGAAATTGGGGCACGTTGTATCACTATTTTTGAAATCAGAATTGACATTGTTACTTGAAAACTCTATTGCATAAAGAAAATCGAATTATATAAAACAAAGCACAACCTAAATAGTACAAGCTAATAGTACTGGCGGATGAAATGCAATTCTGTGATATGTGATGTACAACATATTGCCTTGCTAATTAGGACAAAACTTTGGTGGAGGTATGATTTATTCTCACCATAGTCATTCTAATATTCAACTACAGGTGTGTAGTCATCCAAATATACTTTTTAGTCCATGAAGTCAAACATGTCATGTTCAAAATGTGTAAATTATGAGAGATCAGAATCTGATTGTAAAGTCCCGTCATAATATATTTCCAATAACTTTTGCCCAATATTATCTGATCCTCTTTTAGCTAATTGGGAATCAAGATATCATTGCAGTCTCTTTACCATTTTCCAAATTTCTTCATTTACTAAATCAATTCTATCATCATGGTTAGTTTGTGTTGATATAACAAAAATTTCATAGCACGCTCTCTAGTTACGGGTATCTCATGATATTGACACAACACCTCAAGATCGCAATATTTGTCGTATTTCTTAGGCCACCTTAAACCGCTAATATAACTTGATTTTATATCAGCCTGATCAACAAGGATTTGTGTTTGTAAAAAAATATGACCACAAGGGTGTTCAAACCTATTTGATGTGTCAGTAGTATCGTTACTTAAAAGTCATTTCCTCTAATACTAAATATTACGACTGTAGTCTTGGTAAAAACAATTGTGGAAATATACGAGAAGTCATTTTTTTTTATTTTAACAGCAATTGAAGGGGCTATTTTTATACATTTAAGACATGCACATATGGCTGTAGTAGACGTGAACATCTGGCAAAGGTCAAATCAAAATGGTGCATAGAGAAAACATTTCCACTTCTGGCTCATGTCAAATCAAAATGGTTCAGACAGGAAACATTTGTAATACCCCTTACTTTATGGATAATTAAATTACATGAGTGGGTGTAATTTAATAAATTAAGAACATAAAGTAAATAAGATGGACTAATTATATTTCATATCGCAGGAGAATAAAAACGACAGGTGATGTTATTTTATGCGAAAATATGTGTGGAGATGTGTTAGGTTTAAGACGTGAATATTTGTTAAGTGACTCGAATGGGAATTTCGAGTGCACGGTTGGTCTCGAACGGGCCGAGATAGTCAGAATAAAGTACCCGAGAGGTAATTTTTGGGTTCCAGGGACTTTTTGAATTAGTAGGGACTCACATTGGTGTATACGAGTCAATTTTGGGTTTAATAAGGGTTATTTATCTCTTATAAGGGCACGGGAGAAAGAAAGAAAATAGAGAAAAGATAAAGAAAGAAGAAAGAAGAGAAAGGAAGGACGAAAGGGAGAAGAAGAGGAGACTCGAGCCAAGATCCGGCGGATTCTGGCACGAGATCGTCGGATTTATCCAACCAGGCAAGTGTTTAACTTGCTTTAATCATTTAAGTGCATTTATTATTATAGTTAGTGATGAAAAACTATAAGATTTTGGGTTTGGGATTATTGTACAAAAAGGGGGTTTTGGCAAATAATTTTATATGATTTTGATGTGATAATAATCTTACATGAAATCTGAGTTAAAACCCATGTAAATGGTATAAATTATGGTGAGATATAGAAGGGTTGCATAAATAAGAATTAGGGTTTAAATTCTTAGAAATGGATGAATCCCATTAAATTAAATGGTTGTGTTGGTGGTACATAAGTGTGTAGATGTTTACATTGATTAGTTTGGGAGATTAGGAACCTTAAATCTTGGATTAGATAAGAGTTGGAGTGAATTTTGTAGAAAGCAAAAATCTAGACAGACTGGACCGGCCTGAACTAGGGTTTTGGATCGGTTCGTTTATGATCGGATCAATTCGTTTTCGGAATATCGGATCGGTTCATTTATTTGAGCACCGAACCGGTTCGTTTTCTAGCCATCGGATCGGTCCGGCTTTGACAGAAAATCAGAATGGTTTTTCTTGGCCTAAAAAGGATATGAGATGAATTTCTTTTGGAGATAAATGTTAGGGGATCCTAAATAGAGTGCGAGGACCTCTAAAAGATTAAAGGCGTGATGTATATAAGTCTCGGGTTAGTGGGAAAGATTCGGGGTTTAAATTTAGGAATGTTTGGGATGAACGACAATCGAGGAATTATTGGGCGGGTTCGTTCATATATATTTATGTGTGTAGAATATATAATTGCCAATTATATATGAGTAGAATATACATATGTCGAATAGAAATATATGAGTAATATCCTAAGGTGCAAATAGGATGATATAAATATACTAGCTAGACGTGATATGCTACTATTCGTAAATAAGAAATGTGAGAATTGTATCATAAGTGAGTGAATACTTATGGGATTAAAATAAGTTGTGTGCATACTTATTAATTTATACCAATTGATATATTCGAGATTATAGGCTAATGCTGCGAGAGATAGGCATAAGTAGCCGGATATATATATATATACGGGTATAGAGACAATATATATGATTTGATTATAAATATATCTGTGTGTGATTGATATATTTATGTGAAACATACCCCTTTAGTGCTATCATGGAAAGTTGTGCCATGTGGGTGAGGCCCTGGCTTGAGGAGCAGGAGTGTATAGTCCAGACATCCATGTTTCGGAGAGCATTTTTGCAATAGTCGAGCAACATTGGATGACACCACTGAATGAAACCATGGGCTGTACAAATGAGATTCGTGAACGTTGGTTCACACACAAATTGCCACTATACCAAAAATCGAAAATGGTCATTATAAATAGGTCACGGTCCAAATTCGTGACCTGAGGGTCACGGTCCAAACTCGTGACCCCTAACTATTTATCGTAACAAAATAAGTTACCAGGGGTTACGGTTAGCGATCATAACTCACCCGCGATCAAGGAGGCGCTAAGTGTCCGTCACTTTTGGTCACACTTGTGTCACGATCATGACCCGTGACCCACCAATGACCACATACTGTGACAAAGGGCATTTGGGAGATAAAATTTCCTCATTTTTGGTGACGAAGGTGGTCACGATCAGGAACCGTGACCCCCTATAACAATTAACAGTGAATGCTGGTCAAGGTCTCCAGAATCGTGACTCCCAGTCCTATTTTTAAATGGTCACTTTAGGATGGTCATGGTCCATAACCGTGACTCGTTCTAACTCATTAAGGGATCACACAAAGGGTCCCGAATTTGGACCATGACCCCGTTTAAGGTATAAATGAAATCATAACTCTACATTTTATTTCAACCTTGGTAAAAAACTGAAAACTCTCTCTCTCTCTCTCTCTCTCTCTCTCTCTCTCTCTCTCTCTCTCTCTCTCTCTTCCACTATCTCTTTCTCCCAGTGAATTTTCTATCTCTCTCGCTGACTTCATTTTCCGATGACCTCTCTCTTTCTCTTTTCATTTTTCGATAACTTATCTCTCTCTTTCCACAAGGTAATCCTTTTATTTTCCCTAAAAATTATAGTGTGTTCTCTCTCTCTCTGTATGTTTAGTGCGTGTGTGTTTGTGTGTTCAGTGCGCGTGTGTGTATTCTCTATATGTGCGCGTGTGTGGTTGTTGTATTAGTATTCAAAAAATGATATTGATTGTTAAATTTACGTGAATTCACAGTCTTTCGAAATCGACATTGTTGTATTGATATTCAAAAAATGAAATTATATTAAATTATATGAAACCCTTCATGTAGAATTGTATATGAAAACTAATGTTTAGAGAAATCAATCAAGTACACAATTTAGAAGGAGTGTGGGATAATCTTGTGTTGGATTGTTGGGTTCATGGTTATTGGGTTGATGGTTTGATATGAATGATAGATACTTAAAATGCTCACTCTATCAATTCTTTATAATAAACCTTTAACTAATTATTTCTCTTAACAACAACACTATTATAACAACTAAATGTTTAGAATGGAGTCATTTGTTATGTATTAAAACCCTTATATATATATATATATATATATATACATATTTTCTCAGGAATAGAGTCACTGTAATAGTTACTAGAACATGAGTACGAGAGGGTGCAATTTGACCACAATAAAACACCTTTCATTAGTGCGCACCATATAGAGGGAACTCCAATTTACAAATATGTTAATAGGAAAATTGAAAAATTTAATTACCTTACAATTCGTGGAGTTCATATCTCACAAGACTACCTATTCGATCGTATTATGTTTTCATTGCCAGAATGCTAACATGAAGCAATAGAGCATATATTTGTTGTGCATAATCCCGAAAGGACACGGACGTTGGTGAAAGAGTTAGAAAAAGTTGAAAAGGTATTCATCCTTTGTGGATACAATTCCGTAAAGATAGCATTCACCCAGATTACGACTTCTCGCAATACATGCATATTAAAAATAAGCTTGCAAATAGGTAAAGAAGAAAGGATTATGAGTTCATGCCACGGAGTTTTATACGTTAATCGTAGACACGCTTTCGCCGACTTGGCCACGTGAAAAATTTCATAGATTTTTTAAACTAATACTGATTGGATGGAAATCAGACACATCGAGAATGTTTTAAAAGTTATCGAAACTGTATACATATATATATATATATATAGAGAGAGAGAGTCATTAATTATATTTTCTTATATATACAAAGAGTGTATAGGAGAGAGTGACAAAGTATCTGATAATCATGTGAAGGGTGTTTGAAAATTTATTAAATATGCAAATAGAAATCATAATAGTGATAAGATTCCGTGTCCATGCAACCGTTGTACGAATGGAAAATTTAAGTCTTTGAAAGGCGTTGAATTGCCTTTACTATTGGGGGTATAATTCAGTACTATATAATATGGACATTCATGGGGGGAAAATGTACCAAATGTTCCGGAAGAATTGCCGGTACATGATCGTGTGATGGAACCCCATCGGGTGGAAGTGGTGAACGAATCTCCAACACATCATCCTTTGACCGACCTAATTGATGATGCTTACGGAGTCCACCATAATCAAAAGAACCAGTCTATGAATAAGGATAATTTGCATTATGACCAAGTTAATGAATAAGTTGATGCTGAATTACACAAAGATAAGGAAGTCATACGGTTAAAAGTCGATGGAGCTGGACATTTGTATAAAAATTGTGAAGAATATCACTCGGAATTGTATGAAATGATCAATTTGCATAATTTTAAGAGTCAATTTGGTTTGTCGGGCAAAAGCGTTACCGGAATTCTTAAGTGGGTTAAAGAAATTCTCCCAAAGGAAAACACGTCACCAGACAATTAGCCTAGCATGAAGAAGATCTGAAGGGTTTAGGTTGAAAGTGAAAATGTATTCATGCTTGCAAGTATGATTGCATATTATATCGCAAGGAGAACGAAGAGAGAACGGGTGTGCTGTATGCAGTGAACCTAGATATGTGCCTCGTGAGAATAAAAAAATCTACAAAATATCGCAAGTGATCTTAAGCTCCGCAAAAGGTTTTGAAGCATTTCCCCTCGAGACATGCTTAAAACGGGTTTTCACTGTACTGTGGATAACAGAGGCCATGAAATGGCATACTTTATGCGAGGTGGGTGGGAATATGATGCGTTATCCGGTTGATTCAATCACCTGATAAATTTTAAATGCACGACACAGTGAATTTGCAAAGGAACCATGCAATGTCCATCTTACATTATCAATTAATGGGTTTAGCCTTTTCAGTAATTTAAGTATTAATCAGAGTTATTGACTAGTTCTCATAGTGCCTTTAAGTCTCCCTTTGACACTGTGCATGAGAAAGGAGTTCACATTATTATTTCTATTAATACCCAGGCTGAAGGATACCGTTGATGATATTAATATATTCTTAGCCCCATTAATCGAAGAACATAAATAGTCATGGGATAGAGGCATGATGACTTTTGACTCTCATAAGGATGAATAGTTCACACTTAGAGCAATGATGATGTGGGTGATCAACAACCTTTATGCTTATGGAATCTTATCTGATTGCAATGTTAATGGTTATTATGGAAGTACCATATATGGGGAGGAAACTGAAGCCAATTGGCTATCTCATAGTTTTAAGACGAGTTATACGGGTCATCGTAGATTTTTACTGACTAGTCATCCTTTTAGAAATAATAAGTCTAACTTCTTGCCTATTGGTCATGAGCGTAGGTGAAATCTGCTCGACTTTTTTGTTATCAGATTGAGGAAAAGGCAAAGGCTGCGACTGCAGGAAATAGGCACATAGGAAAACACCCTCAGTTTATAAACCTGAAGCGTAAAGATAGGGAGAATCTGAACGATCCTAGGAAAATGAAGTCATGGTCCAAATGATCAATATTGTTTGACTTGTCGTACTGGAAAGATCATCATGTAAGGCATGTAATTTATATGATGCACAGAAAGAAGAATGTTGCGAAACATCTGATGGGATCATGTCTGGGGGGGATCTCAATCAAAAGATTGAGATTGGGCACGCCGCGATCTACAGGATATAAAAATAAAGAAGAAATTGTGGTTAAAAAATGATCCTGTAACAGGAAGAATTTCTATCCCCCAGTTGCTTTCACTCTGACTACTAATGAGAAGAAAATCCTATTAGACACATTGTTCAACTTGAAGACTCCAATTGGTTATTCCGATAATTTGCACAGGATAGTAAGCTACCAAATAAATGACCTAAAATAGTGCAAGCCTCACGACCGGCGCATCATTATTTAATTAATTCCTCTTCTATTTAGCCATTTCTTCTCTGAACACATAGATATTCGTCAGGAAATTATGAAAATCAGTTTGTGCTTTACCCTATTTTTTGCAAAAGTAGAAGACAAAAAGCACCATAGAGCCTCGAAATCAACTTTGGCCGAGGTAGTTTGTGTATTAGAGAAATATTTTCCTTTATCATTCTTCGATATCAATATCCAACTGTTTGTGCATTTATGCGATGAGGCTCTGCTGTCTGGTCTCGTTAGGTATCGCTGGATGTATACTTTCGAGCACTTGATGAAAACCTTTAAGGATTACGTAAACAATACATGGTATATTAGAGGGTCAATTGCTGAAGAATATGTAACTGTGGAATCATCCCTATATATTTGGGAACATATACCAGAATAAGAGCTGAGGAGGTTCAATCTCCGTAGAGGATGAGTGATCGAGGAACCTGACGAGTTTGAGGATGAATTGTCTTTTGGGAACCCTAAAGATGTGAGACTCACTAATCAACAATATGATCACGCAACTCGCCTTGTCTTCGAATCGCAAGATGAAGTTGAAGAATGTAGAGAATACGTAACTACATAATGAACTGAATTACTCTTGCTTGATTTTATGTATTCTATATATTATGATCTAAACTCTACAATATACCTTTAGGAAGTATGAGAACGAAATTGACCAAAATCAAAGGATCAGTTACACGACGAATGATTTTAGATCGTGGATATCAAAAGAGGTAATTTGCACCTTTTATATGTGCGGTTATTTAATAACGTGTGGTAAAAACATATCCTAATATAAATTTATTAATAAATGTAGCTCCTAAAAAAAGGTGATGTCTTGTTAAGGCTTGCACGCATGAAAAAGGTCCCAAATTTCAAGTGAAAGAGTTTAAGAAATTCCACACCAATGGTTTCGTTGCAGCCCCGCCCCATTTGAGGAAAAGATTTTAATGCAAAATAATGAAATTTTAATTTATGCCTTGACTACGTGTGTCTCTAGCAAAAACGATAAAAATACAAAAGATATGGTGTTAGCATATTATGAGATTTTCCAACAAATCCTGGAACTCAATTATTTAGATTTCATAGAAACCGTATGCTATTGTGACTGGGTTAAAGTCGAGGAAACTACCAATGCTTGTAAAGTTGATCCCAACTCTAAACTTATCATGGAAGGGTTTATCAAAGATGAAGAGAAAATATGGCATATTCGATGAGCCTTTTAATTAATGAAGGTAATATACTCGAAGTGCATAAATGATAGCAATTGGTTTAATGTTGTGTATGCGCCGAAGGGTATGACCACTGAAAGAGACGCATTAAAGGCTCATAAAGTGTTCTAGTCTGCTCTTGATGACAACCCTAATTTAAAGAATCTTTTAGTTGATTTAGAAGAAGATTGAATATCAAAACTTTATTTTACTCTTGGAAATCTAATTTTTTTAATATTATACTGGCCCTTGACAATCCTATTTGTATCCTATTAGTTTGATTAATGAATGTTTATTTTGATTTTCAAATGTTTAGTTTCATTTATGAACATGACAAAATATTGCAAAAAGTTAGACTTAGGCTTGAAAACAAGCCGTTAAAGGGCGAAAATACAAAATAATCCCCAAACAACCCCGTAAGAGGCACATACACCTCGAATGGGACCAACGTAACACGTAGTAATTAACTGCATAGTCAAAGCATGCCCGATTAGAGAACATGACAAAAAAATACAAATAGATGTACTTTCGCTTGAAAACATGCCGTTTTAGGGTGAAAATGTTAAACAACCCCTAAACGGCCTCATAAAAGGCATGAACACCTTATACGGGACCAACGTAAGCAACTAACCGATAGTCACGAGACGTTCGGATAGAAATCATAACCAAAAATTGTAAATTGTTAGACTCAAGCTTGAAAACATGGTGTTGAAGGGTGAAAATGCAAAGCAACCACCAAACGGCCCTGCAAGAGGCACGGGCACTCGCACGGGGTAAACGTCACATATAGCAACTGGTTGTGTAGTCACGGGATGCCTGGTTAGCGAACATGATGAAAAATTGTAAACAGTTAGACTTAGGCTTAAAAACATGTCATAGAAGGGTGAAAATATAAAATCGCCTCAAATGCCTCTCCAAGAGGCACGGACACCTTGCACGGGACCATAGTAATACATAGCAACTAACTGCATAGTCTAGGGATGCTCATTAGAGAACACGATTAAAAATTGCAAATAGTTAGACTTAGGCTTGAAAATATGTCGTTGGAGGGTGAAAATGCAAAACAACACCCAAATGGTCCCGTAAGAGCCACGAACACCTCGCACGAAATCAACATAACACGTTGCAACTGACTACGTATTCACAGGATGCCTGATTAGAGAACATGATAAAAAATTACAAATAGTTAGACTTAGGCTTGAAAACATATCATTGATGGGTAAAAGTGAAAAATAACCCTAAACGGCCCCGCAAGAGGCACGAACACCACACACATGACCAAAGTGATACGTAGTAACTAACCGTATATCCTCAATTATGGAACATGACCAAATACTGGAAATATTAAACATGCCGTTGAAGGTGAAATTCAAAACAACCACAAAATGGCCCCGATCCCGTAAGAGGCACGAACACCTCTTACGGGACCAATGTAATACGTAGCAACTGACTGCGTAGTCTCGAGAAGACCGATTAGAGAACATGACCAAAAATTGCAAATAGTTAGAATTAGGCTTGAAAACATACCGATTAAGGGTCAAAATACAAAATAGCCTCCAAGCGGCCCTATTATTGGCACGAACACTCGCACGGGACCAACATAACATATAAAAATGACCGTGTAATCACGGGACACCTAGTTATAGAACATTATAAAAAATTACAAACAAACTTAGGCTTAAAAACATGTTGTTGAAGGGTAAAAATGTAAAATAACACCCAAATGCCACCGTAAGAGGCATAGATTTCTCGCACGGGACCAACCTAACACATAGCAACTAATCGCATAGTCACGGGATGCCAATTAGATAAATGACCAAAAATTACAAATAGTTAGACTTAGTGTTAAAAACATGTCGTTGAAGGTTGAAAATGCAAAACAACCCTTAAACGCTTTCGTAAGAGGCAGGGATACCTCACACGTGACCAACGTAACACGTAGCAACTCACCCCATAATTAGGGGATGTTCTTTAGAGAGTATGACCAAAAATTGCAAATAGTTGGACTTAGGCTTGAAAACATGTCGTTGAAGGATGAAAATGTAAAATAACACCCAAACAGTCCCACGAGAGGCACAAACACCTTTGCACGGGATCAACATAACATGTAGCAATTGACCGCGTAGTCACCAGAATCTCGAGAAGATAACATGACCAAAAATTACAAATAGTTAGGATTTAGCTTGAAAACATACCGTTAAAGGGTGAAAATGCAAAATAACCACCTAAACGGCCCCAAAATAGGCACAAACACCTTGCACAGGACCATTGTAACATATAGCAACGGATCGTGTAGTCATGGGATGCCCGATTAGAGAATATGATCGAAAATTGGAAATAGTAAAACTTAGGCTTGAAAACATGCCGTTGAAGGTGAAATTCAAAACAATCTCCAAACGGCCCTGCAAAAGACACAAACACCTCGCTTTGTACCTACGTAGCATTTAACAACTGACCGTATAGTCACGGGATGCTCGATTAGAGAACATGACTAAAAATTACAAATAGTTAAATTTAGGCTTGAAATATGCCGTTGAAGGGTGAAAACGCAAAACAGTCCCAAACGGCCATGGGACCAATGTAACACGTAGCAACTGATGGCGCAGTCATGGGATGCCTAGTTAGAAAACATGACAAAAAATTATAAATAGTTAGACTTAGGCTTGAAAACATGCCGTTGAAGGGGAAAATGCCAAACAACCCCCAAACGACCCCGCAAGAGGCACATACACCTCGCACATAACCAACGTAACACGTTGCAACTGATCACGTATTCACGGGATGCCTGATTAGAGAATGTGATAAAAAATTACAAAACTTGAAAACATTTTGTGGAAGGGTGATAATACAAAACAACCCAATTTAGAGCGTTCTCACAATTATGCATTGGACATATATATTCGCAAAGAAAAAACCTAGAAAAGCCAATACTACAATTTTTAATTTAGAGTGTTCTCACAATTTTCTATACTTTCAACACATTTGACATAATTTTTTATTAATCAAAAGAGACACCCTAGATTCGAATTATGGGTTAGTCCCCAACCTTGTTCATCTGATGAACCATGTGGACTTTGATGCCATTTTTGGCTATATAGGCATTCTATTTCATTTTGTGTTGTACATATTCCCGCAAACGAGAGTTGTATTTTATTACATATTCATGCTAACATGCGTCAGTTAACTTGTGTTGTATTATTACATATTCATGAAAGTATTTGTTTATTAACTTTTATTACATATTGGTGAAATATTTATTTCTGAAAATATAAAAAGGTTTTAAAAGTGTACAGTTTTTTTGGGATGCTGAAAATAAATTAATTTTTTTATTTGGTCACGGTCCATAACTGTGACCATATATCTTTTTTCAAATTAAAATAAAGCGGTTGGTCACCATCCATAATCGTGACCACATATTTGCTTTTATTTAAAAAAATATATTTGGTCAGAGTTGCTCACCGGGACTTCAAAAAAATTTAAGTAAAAAAAATTAGTGGTTACAGTTTAAAACCATGACCAACATTGACCCCCATGATATAGGGGTCACGGGTTCCAACCGTTACCCGAATTCCCCCTTCTGGGTTATGGGAATTGACTGTGACCAACATTGACCCTCTTGATGTTGTGTTTGGGGTCAAAATCATGATCCACATTTCCCCCTTTGGGTCACGGGCCTAGACCATAACCCGTAGTGGTGTCGGGGCCATGGATATTGACCATGACATAGGTTCTCCCTTATGGTTCCCGGGTACCGACCGTGACCCACAATTTTGTCACGCTTAATATTATCATGGATGAAGACCGTGACCCATACTGGTGCTCACGGGTCAAAACCGTGACCATTAGCGATCTATGGTGTAGTGTGCACTTTAACTTGTATTAGAAAGCTTTAACTGTTGGTCGGTGTGGGTGGGATGCAGAAACCTTCAACTTGGTCATTAATGATGAAGACACACGGGAAAGGTTTTTCAACCATCATACAAGGTGCCATGTATTACACAATGAACCTTGTTACCTATTCCATTCGTTTTGATTATGTATTTATGATAATGCGTGCAATACGGGCAATGCAAGCTTCTCACCATAATCTATGAGGGAGGCTTCACGTATATCGTTTATTAACTTTCATATGTTTAAAATAGCACCTTATTTATATTAGCAGAAACTATTATATACACATGAATGTCTAAAAACTAGCATACACTTTATTATATTGCATATAAAAATCGGATGCCTTAAAGCAAAATAGGTAAATACACCACAATAAAAAACATTTGGGTAATAAAGTTTTAGATAGCCTGACGTACGGATAAGGCTCTCCTAAATTCATTGAAGAGGTATGAAGGATATCCACGTATATCCCTACAATGTGGAACTTGCTCACACAACCTTTCCTTCGCCTCCTTGTTCCGTACAATTAGTATGAAGTTGGATGAATTCCACCCACAACCATCAATTGTTATCACTAAATTGTAATGGTCTAATGTAGACTTTAACATGTGCTAACGCTGTTGAAAGTCTGCGAGATGATGAAAATGGGGACCAAATCTTGTGTTGTTCCTCCAACCTCCGAATATGGTACATATCCAGCAATAGTAGCTAATACAATTTCCTTATCAAAGTATTTGTGTATCAATTTGGTGAGGAAATAATAGTCCTTGATAATTAACCATTATAGGTGATGCATTTTGCTAATAAATAGATTATTTACTAAATAGTTAATTGACAACGATTTTCATAGAAGAGTTTAAAAACTTATATTTATAGAGTAGATTTCCACTACTGCCAAAATGTTATCTTAAAATTGCAGAAGGGAAATATTTCCACCTCTGGAAAATGTCATCTCAAAATATATGCAAAAGTGAAATATTTCCACTTATGGTATATGTCATTTCAAAATTGTGCAAAAGTAAAATACATCCACTTCTGGCAAATGCCATTTTAAAATTGTGCAAATATCAAATCAAGAACCCATATGAAAAATAGTTTGACAACTACGTAAAATATAAAAGGTGGATGTTATTCATGCATTTCTGAAACTCTTCAAACCTTAAGGAGTAAATTATACAATCACCAAAATATTCAAAAACTCTTCACCTCTTTATGAATGTCGAACAATATCCTTGAGGAATATTTAATAGCCCCAGTTTCAACGACCAACTATTATGTCCAAACACATGGTGAAAGTGCCGGTTTACATATGCAATTCCAAAAAATTATTTTCATTTCGAAGTTTTAAAAAATACCAGAGAAATTTCGGAAAGAAGATTTCAAAAGAGGGATAGGGAGGTTGCTCATAACCATATATGGGGGGATTACTTTGCTGAAAATGTGGTGTATACTCGATTTCGCATGCATCGCCCATTGTTTATGCAAATAATTGAAGCCATTGAATAAAAGGATGATTACATTGTTGAAAAATACGATGCCCTTAGTAAAAAAAAAGGCTAAGTTGTCTGTAAAAATATTGCATTGGATTGTGCATGTTGGCCTATGGTTGTGCGACTAACATACTGAATGAATATATAGGAATTGGTGAATCAATTGCCATTGAGTTTGTAAGGAGGTTTGCATATGAAATTGTTCGGTGTTTCCAAAGATAATAGTGTAGGTCATCTACTCTTGATGATGTTGTATGCATGCAAGTAGAGAATGCAAAAAAGGGATTTTCTGGAATAATATGAGGCATTGACTGCATGCATTAGGAATGGTACAATTACCCTCACGTATGGAAGGTACATTATAGTGGTTATACAGGAGGTGCCACTCTAATCCTTGAGGCATTAACTTCATATAATACATGGATTTGGAATTCTTTCTTTGGCATGCTTGGTGCGTATAATGATTTAAATATTTTAACTAAATAAACGATTTTTGAAGATTTTATGGAAGGAAATACAACCCCATTCCTGTACAAAATAAATAGAAACATTTGTGACATGGGATATTGCCTAGTCAGTGGCATATACCCACTATTTGCAATAATTGTTAAGAGTTTCAAATGGCTATCATCTAAAAAACGAAGTGTGTTTGCCAAATTTCAGGTGGGTGCACGTAAAGATGTTGAGTATGCATTTAGAATACTATAAGAAAAGTTCCATTTCATAAATAATCCTGTGAGGTTGCAACAACATAAAGATCTAAAGGTAATTATGAAAGTGTGTATAATTTTTCATAATCTGATACTTGAGGATGAATGAAGGGATCCTAATTGGCATATTGAGTTTGATCCTACAGCTCCAATGCCACTAATCAATAAAGATAGTCTCACAAATGCCTATTAATAGTGAGCGCGGGAGGAGAAGATGTACAATAAGAAATAACACAATCAACTGAGAGACGACCTTATGAAACACATCAAGAATTTTCATATGTTGATCTTGACGAGTAGCCCGCGAAACCATCTTACATTTTGGTTGTTATGTTCTAATAAATTGTTTTCAGTACGTTATTGCACATGTATGTTTTGATATTATCAATATTGTATTTATGTTTCATAATAATTCCTTTGGTGAATTCACATAATTATAAACCTAACTACTTCAAAATTTTGATTTTTTCTGAGGGTAAGGTTATATCACATAATTTGAAAATTTTACCTACTCATAAATATGGACTATCATACAATTATAACTCAAAACACAAATCTATAATTATTGAAAACACAAATATATATATATATATATATATAAACCAATGCAACAAAATTAATTAACCAAACATAATTAAATAACCCAAAATAATCGAACCATTAATGTGCCTCGAGATGGTGAGTTTTGCGAATTTTCTACATATCTCCTCGCTAGTATCTGACTTGTTTGCATTTCATGCACCTATAGTTGAATTAGAGAGAAATGTGAGGTATCCATGAAAATTATAGCATTCTCATCCCATACAGTTGCAATTGAAATTTCCATATTCTTATTGTAATTAACTCATACAAGTTTATATTTAGATCATCTTGACTACGTTTTGATGCTGCTAAGTTATCATTGTACGGGTCAGTAAATTTTTTAGAATTTTGAATTAGTACGATGTGAGCTTGTAGGTTGGTAGAAATTGCACTGCGTTTAGATTTTTATTTTTTAGCCTTCCCTTCTGATGCTCGCGGCAATGGGGAGTGCATCGCTTCAAAGTTTTCAACTAAATCAATGTCATCGCTGCCTGTTGATGGGCCTGAATCTTCATCCATGAATCGAGTTGATGTGTTTACTAAATGATATTTTTGCACATCTTTCAAAATTTCATAGCAATGATCATACACAAATTTATTCCCACTTTCATTTTTAAATCCATCGAGAGCACGTTGAATTAGAACAAACATAAATTTGAAAAGTAAAAAATACATTATTATAAAGATTTCAGAAATAAATGTACTAAAGTGAAATTTTCATATCGATCAAGTTGAAACCAAATAGTTTAAAACGTATACCTATTCAGCATGTGATGTCTCACTCTCTCTCATCTCACTAAATGCAGCACAAGTCATCTTTGCAGCATACAACATACAATCATGGTTAATTGCTTGCCACTTACCTTGCAGGACTTTTATTGATCAGTTATACAACACACCTTCGGTATTGTTGAACTCGTGTTGTATTCTTCCCACATCGTTCCCCCTCTTTGGTTAGTTCCCATTTTTCCATCTTGGGAAAATTTATAATATGCATGACATAACAAAATTTCATCAATTTTACTGAAATTTGGTAGTCTTGTGGTTAGAGAGGGGGAAGACATTGTAAAAATATTTAGAGAGTGAATTTATTACTATATAAAGAAGTTAAAATTTAGGGCCAAAACTCTAATATTTATACAAAGTTTAAATAGTTACTGTTGTACTCTTAACGGCCAAAATTTAAGGAAAATACTCATTATTTGGGGTTATTGTAGACGTGGAAGTGTTCCATGTTTGGAGTGTCCCAATGGCCAATAGTTCCACATCTGAGACAGTCGTGGAACAACCCCATGTTTCTTCTCCAAACGTGGACCATTTTTACGTCTCAAATCCTACCCCTCCCTTAGCCATTCAGTCAACCTTCTCAAAAATTTGAGGGAGGGTTAACGAATCCCCTCCCTCATCTAATGTTTCGTCCTCTCACTGTGACCCAATTAGAGGATCCACAATAGGTTTATAATACCCATTGTGGATCGACTTAGGGAAAAAGTTATACATGAACATGTTTACTCCATAGTTTGACCAACCAATAATAAAGTGTCGCATATCATTTGAGAGGCAAGTTGGAGAAGAATTAAAATTAAGATTACCCGATGTGTGATAGATTAATGTGACGATTTTGATCATACATAGGTGGTGAATCCTAGATGCTGTAGTAGATATCATCATTTAAATTTCAATTTAGCGGTTAATGAGAGTTAATGGTAGACTTCGTGCCCAGGCACTTATAATTGGAGGCGAAATGAACGATAGAAATTTTACATTGAGAAATCTCACCACATTTATTAATTTTCTTTTAATTACTTACAATTCTGTTGTAAAATAATATAATGAGTAGTTATAATATATACTCAAATTTTAGTTATTATTTTGAATTATGTTTTTTATCTTATATTTACTTTCTATGCTTTTTATATTAATTTGGAATTTCATGCATTTTTTTTCTTATCTTACGTAATTCAGTTAGTTGGTTTAGATTCAACGGTTGTGATAACTATTTTCATTTAGATACAAAATGTTTTAACAAAAAGTTATCCCGAATGAAGCACAATTTGAAGAACACTATATAGTTGACTCACTTGAGGCTATACTATATAAGAGCCTCAACTAGTTTGGAAAGATAGACAAAATTAAGTCCCTCCTTCAATACGTCATTGCAACTTAAAGTACATCATCATCAACAAGGATTAAAGTCAAATCAGGTAGAAAACCAACACACAAAACACCAATGATTGCATATTTCATTTCATATTTGAATGGCATGCGATGAATTGATTTAAAATAATTTTTCTACACCATTTAGGAATTTTTGGGATTTAAAAACATTTTAGGAATTTTTAAATAATTAAAATCTATTTTTAAAAGAATTAAAATTAGGGTTTTAAATTGTTTGGGGATTAAATTCATATTTTGAAAGTTCCTAAAACTTGTCTTGGGTAGAATCTAAAATCGGCACATAATATTGTGGGTCAAACTGGAATTTTTTAAAAACACCAAAACACATGTTTGTGAATGATTCTGAGGCTGGAACATGGTTGCGCTCTATTGGTTGTTTTTGTGTTTTCTCATACTCATAACATCTGCATTACATCTTAATCGTTAGATCTAAATTAATCTAGGGCCTGCATGTATTCTTTGACAATCCTTATGGCAATAGAAAGGACCAATTAGAGCATAGTTTAGTGTGGTTACATCTCAACCCTTAGATTAAGAATACAAACAACCGTTTTAATCTCAACCCTTCATTTGAGATATCCTTCCATCCATCCTATATAAGGAACCTTCGTCTCAATGATTCAGAGATTTTGGAAGTCTGAGAGTTTGAGAGAAAAAAGAGCACAACAAAAGCACTTTGGGCATCGAATATCAAGAACACAGGTTTCGTAAAAAGTTTTACAAGAGCACAACAAAAGCCTCCAAGAATCCTCTTTACACCCATGTTTTGAGATCCAAGAATTAGGTAATATTCGTGTTTGAGATCTTAAGTTTCTTACAACGAGAATAGGATTACTCTTCATCATATTAAGATTAGTTTCTCGCTGTGGATTTTATGTTTGTTATGGTAACGATTTTCTAGCCAAAGATCGATGGACACTACATGCGTGAGGCGCACATGTTATGAAGATCATGGATGGATTCATGTGGTATAGCTGTGAAGAAGGTTTAATGAGCGTCTGTAAGAATGAACCGGGCTTGAAGGAGTTAAGTGGTGAGTAAGTAATTTATCATCCTTGTATGAAATCCTATATCATAGTGGACTTTGCGTAGGTTGGGTCGTCCAAGGTTTATTATGATGTGGATTTTCCTCGTACATCACGACGTTATAGTTGATCTTTATTTTATTATTACTATTCGCTTAGGTTCATGCTTAGAACAAGATGGAATTAGTTAATAGTTTTCACATAGTATGTTTAATCTCTACTTAATTTAAAATTGTATTAATTGCTTGTGGGTACCTCGTTTAACTATCCTGGCCCAGATGAGTAGCCCGATTAATCCCGATCTAAGATAAGGGAAAGTCAGACCGAGATTCTAAGGTCTTGTGCATAACTAATTCAGTTATGACCCATTCAACCCCTAAAATCTCTTAAGAGACATTCTAGAGATTATGGGCTAACGTGGAGGTGCCCAACACCCCCACTCTCCAAAAATTACATGTATATATTGAAACCCCAGCTCGGGTCAAAAGGGAAGCAATTTTTGTCATGACCCCGACCCAAAATAGTATTAGGGAACGAGTGTCTTGACATGCCACCAAGGCAATAAATATTCCGATTTAATTGTTTCCTTAAATAAATGCAACGGATATATTATCACATGGTTATGAATCGTAAAATACTGAAAGTAAAGGAATTACGTCATCAGAGCTTTCTAAAGGAAACTTCATATATATAAAAGTAACAACGAGTTACAACTTAAGAGAAAATTTAAACCTTATTACAAGAGAGCCAAACATGCTCTAAATAAACATTTTACAAAAAGAGCTCTAAAAGCTAAATCTTCAATATAGTCCATTTTCGTTCCGTCCGTGAGCCTAAACATTTCCTGAAAAATGGTTATTTATACAACATCAGCTAAAAGCCGAATGAGGTTCAATCTCCAAACATTCCAGGGTTTTCAGAAAATAAATACCTATTCAAGTCAAAAGAGAAGGCATATACATATATGGAGAGGAACTTGAAGTAAATAGATATAATTTTGAAATGAAATTATATATATCACAATTGGATAGCTCAGAGTAAGACGAATGCAACAAATCAAATGTGATATCTTTTTCTTTCAATCATATCATTTTGATGGCCAAGTACACTCTAATACCGTATTCTTCTACCGTATTATACCCCGGTAGTTGAGGGTCAATCGAACTAGTTCGTCACAACGCCTTATTTAGGGCACACCAGCGATAACCCAGCTGGGAAGGCCAGTCAGTAAAGAGGTCCCTTAAGCCGAATCATATTTTCAATATTCAATATCATTTTCAATAATCATTTTAATCGGTATGTTTATATGGACAAATATAAACATATCATAAATGAATGAATCATCGGTATCACATGAATTTTGAGAATAAAAGCAGTTCACAAAATATATAGTTTGCATAATATCATATAATCAAAATGAACAAGGAATGTCAGAGTACACACCCAAAATGGAGGTCAAATTTACTGGTATTGGTCTTCGATCACACGTTAATCTGATAAAGATTTAAGTACACATTCTAAGGTCCAGTTTATACCATACTAACCTCTTTTTTTAAAGGATTACTGAATCCCTATTTGTTAACTTTTAAAACTCATTGATCGTAATTGAAGAATTCAATTCATAGTCTTTCCTCATCAGTCGGTTCCCAGTAGAGATGGAGGGTCACAGGGGAACCACTTAAATACCATATCATCTAGACAGAACATTTTCGGATTCATTCCCAGTAGAGATGGAGGGTCACAGGGGCACCACTTAAATACCATCTCATCTAGACAGAACTTCACCGGGCCTGACTTTGGAATTACTTAAATGGGATTCCATAATAACGAGCAATTTCTTTAAAAAGAATCATTTTTAAAAGCGTATAATTTCAAACAAGTTTATAAAATCAACTTCGATTTGTTCTAAATTTTAAGTTTTGATTAGTGAATTCTTTATTGTATTTTACCAGCATAACTACTAAGTAAAGCTATAAAACAATAAATTAAAACTGTAAAGATGCATTATAACATTAAGATTTCCTTAAGATGAATATCCCTAAGAACTTCTTCTTAAACTTTCTCACACTTTCTCTCACTATTTCTTTCTATAATTCTCAAGGAATTGGTGTGAGTTTCAAATGATCCCCAAAGGCCCTATTTATAGTTTTCCAAAGATATTTAGGTGTTGACACGTGTCTGGGTGATAAGGTTTCACTTTGGTGAGTCGTCGTTCACGTGTCGTGCAACGGATCAGCCTTGCAGTCTTGGTTTACCAAACGGCGACACGTGTTTTTTTCCTTTTTCTAGAGGATTTACATGAGTTTTATCCTTTCCTATAGAGGTGACACGTGTGCAGTGGATATGTTCAAAATAAGGCACGAGGTGGAAAGCACGAGGTGGAAAGTTATTAAGGGTATAAGGGTCATTTTACACCTGAAGGGTATTTTAGTAATTTTACACCATATATTTTCAATATTTCTTTTAAGTCCCTGAAAATATTTTATTTACAAAAAGGCCCCTTTTTATTTTTCATTTTGGTCCCTAAAACTTTCTTTATTAAAACCAAGTCCCTAAAGTTTCATAAAATTATATTTTCTACCCCAAAACTTATCACTTAGCTTAGGATGTGCCATAAAATCTCAGTTTGACCCATTTTACCGTTGATTCTTCAAATTTAAAAATGGGCTTTATCATATTAAGAACTCGGAATATCATATATGTAATAATATATCATTATTAGATAGTAAGTGTGACGAAATTGAAAGAAGACAATTATATATTGGCATAAGAAAATGGGGTCATTACATCCTACCCTCCTTATAAAAAGTTTGGTCCCCAAACTTTACTTACATTAATTTCCAAAAAGGTATGGATATCTCTCTTTTATTTCATCTTCCCGCTCCCATGTTGCTTCTTCAACAGAATGATTCTTCCATAACACTTTGACTAGTGGAATAACCTTGGTTCGTAATATTTGATCTTTATGGTCCAAGATTTCCACTGGATGCTCAATGTATGTCAAATCTTCTCTAACTTGAAGAGGCTCGTGACTTAAGATATGTGCTGGATCAGGGATGTATTTCTTCATCATTGAAATATGAAACACATTATGCACACTCAAGAGTTCAGGGGGTAAGGCTATTCTATACGCAACAACACCTACCCTTTCAAGGATTTCAAAAGGCCCTATGTATATTGGACTTAACTTTCCTTTCTTCCAAAATCGGATTACTCCCTTTGCCGGTGATACTCGTAAGAAAACATAGTCTCCTCTTTGGAATTCTAACAGTCGGCGTCGATTGTCAACATAACTCTTTTGACGGCTTTGAGTGATTTGAAGTCGGTCTTGTATCAATTTCACTTTCTCTGTTGTGACCTGAATCAATTCTGGTCCAAATAATTTTCTTTCCCCAACTTCTTCCCAACATGCAGGAGAACGACACCTTCTACCATAGAGTGCCTCATACGGAGCCATTTGAATACTTGCTTGATAGCTATTATTATATGCAAATTCCACTAACGGTAAATGATCGTCCCAATTCCCCTTCAAATCAAGTACACATGCCCTAAGCATATCCTCTAAAGTTTGGATAGTTCTCTCAGATTGTTAGACTGTTTGAGGATGAAAAGCGGTGCTGAAATTCAATTTTGTTCCCATGGCTGCTTGTAGGCTTTTCCAAAAGCGAGACACGAATCTAGGGTCACAATCAGAAACAATTGAAACTGGGGTTCCATGAAGCTTAATAATTTCCCGTATATACAATTTCGCTAACTTTTCTAAGGAATGGGTAATCTTAATGGCAAGAAAATGAGAAGATTTAGTTAACCTATCAATAATTACCCAAATGGAATCATTACCATTGGAACTCCTTGTTAGCCCTGTCACAAAATCCATGGTAATATGTTCCCACTTCCACTCAGGGATTGGTAAAGGTTGTAATAATCCTGATGGTTTCTGATGTTCAGCTTTTACTTGTTGACAGATCAAACACTGAGATACAAACTCTTCTATCTCCCTTTTCATGTTATTCCACCAAAACACTTCTCGAAGATCTCTGTACATCTTGGTATTTCCGGGATGAACTGTGAATCTCGAGTAATGACCTTCCTCCAAAATCTGCCTCTTTAGTTGGGCATCACCAGGTATACAGACTCTACTTCCAAACCTTAATATATCATCTGGTATCGCAAATTCAATTCTCTTCCCTTCAATAACCTCTTCTTTAATCTTCCCCAGTTGTGGGTCATTTACTTGTACAACTTTAATTCTTTCCATCAACGCGGGTTGTATTTGTAAGTTTGCGATTATTCCTCTTTCTCCATAAATACATACTTATATTTCCATACTTCTTAAATCTTTCAATAGAGCTTCTTAGCTGGTAATAAGACATGTTAAATTTGGTGTAGACTTTCTACTCAACGCGTTGGCAACTACTTTAGCTTTCCCCGAGTGATAGTGAATATTTACATCATAATCCTTCATCAATTCTAACCACCTCCTTTGTCTCATGTTCAATTCCTTCTGAGTAAAGATCTATTTCAAACTCTTATGATCGGTATAAATCTCACAAGTCTCACCATACAAATAATGTCTCCAAATCTTAAGAGCAAAAATTACCGCTGCTAATTCTAAGTCATGGGTTGGATAATTTTGCTCATGGGGTTTTAACTGTCTCGAGGCATAAGCTACTTCTTTTTCATTTTGCATTAGCACACATCCCAAACCATTTTTAGAAGCATCACTATAAATCACCAATCCTCCTGTACTGGAAGGAATAGTCAAAATTGGGGCAGTTACTAATCGATTCTTAAGTTCTCAAAAACTATTCTTAACTTCCTCAGACCATTCATATTTCACAGTCTTTTGTGTTAACCTAGAGAGAGGTTTGGCAATACTAGAAAATCCTTTAACAAATCTTCGATAATAACCTGCTAAACCTAGGAAACTACGAATCTCCGTCACATTAGTTGGTCTTGGCCAATCTAGTATAGCCTCGATCTTTTGAGGATCAATCGACACTCCCTCCTTGGATATGACATGTCCTAGAAAAGAAACACTAGGCAACCAAAATTCACACTTCTTTAATTTCGGATATAACTTCTCTTTCCTAAGGATTTGCAATACTATCTCCAAATGCTTCTCGGGTTCTTTAATACCTTTGGAAGAAATAAGGATGTCATCAATGAAAATAACCACACACTGATCCAGATATTTCCTAAACACTCTATTCATCATATCCATAAAAGCGGCTGGTGCATTAGTTAATCCAAATGGCATCACAAGAAATTCATAGTGACCATATCTAGTACGAAAAGCTGATTTTGAAATATCCTCTTCCTTAATCTTCAATTGGTGATAGCCTGACCTAAGGTCAATCTTTGAAAATACTTGCGCACCTTGCAGTTGGTCAAACAAATCATCTATATGAGGTAAGGGGTATTTATTCTTAATGGTCACCTAATTTAGTTCACGATAATATATACATAACCTCATCGTTCCATCCTTCTTTTTAACAAATAACACTGGAGCACCCCAAGGGGATATACTAGGTCTAATAAAACCCTTGTCTAACAGATCTTGTAATTGAAATTTTAATTCCCTTAATTCTAAAGGTTCCATGCGATAAGGTGGTTTTGAGATTGGTGTGGTTCCAGGAATAAGGTCAATGGTAAATTCTACTTCTCTACTAGGAGGTAGACTGGGCAAATCATCTGGAAAAACATCTGGAAAATCCTAGCTATAGGAATATCTTCTAACCTAGGCTCTTTTGTTTGCAAATCAATAACACTGGCAAGGAATCCTTGACACCCCTTCTTAAGAGAACTACAATCTTGCATTGCAGAGATAATACGCACGGGAGATAAGATGCTAGTTCCTTCAAAACTGAATTCTGGTTGGTTAGGAATTTGGAAAATAACTCTCTTCTCAAAACAATCCACCCTAGCATGATATGATGCTAACTAATCCATCCCCAAAATGACTTCAAAGTCTCTTATGTTTAAAACTATCAAATCGGCGAATAGTTTATGACTACTGACATTTATAGGGCAAGACTTATATACTAATGTTCCCGTCAATAACTCACCCGAAGGAGTAAAAACGTGTATGATATGATTTAAGGATTCAGGAATATTAGGAAAGCGATTAACAAAATGCACAGACACAAATGAATGGGTAGAACCATGATCAATTAAAACTTGAAAAGGTTGTGCACATATAGAAAGTGTACCTGCCACTACTGCATTAGAAGCCTTTGCATCGGAAAGATTAAAGACTCTACCTTGTCTGACCTGATCCTTATTGTCATTAGAAGTCTTTGTTGCCGTCTTCCCTTTGTTAGGCCAATCTCGCATTTTATGTCCCTTTTGGCCACACCCAAAGCAACTCCCCGTCTCCAGGTAACACGGTCACCCTCTATGAATATTATCACAACGTTGGCATTTATCAACATTAGAGGGTTTGTTTACTAAAGGTTGTCCTGTATTAGGTATAGTCCTAAAGGGTTTGTTATTGGGGTTCCTTCCTCTTTGTTCTCTAAACTTCCTCTTCCCCTCTCTAACCTGACTATATTCTTCACTATCCTTCTCAGCTATTGTTGCCCTAGCCACCACGTCATTATATGATGTCAACTTTAGGATGGAAATTCGGCTACGAATATTCAAGCTTAACCCACGTTCAAACTTCTTGGCTCTTAAAACATCGGTTATCACAACATGAGGTGCAAAACGGGATAACTCAGTAAACTTTGCCTCATATTGACTAACCGTTATATTTCCTTGAACCAGACCCATGAAGTCAGCTGCTTTTTGGTCTTGCACCGTTTCAGGAAAGTATTTCTCATAGAAGATCAGTAAGAAGTCATTCCAACCTATGGGATTATTCCTTTCCCCATGCATTGTCTTAGTCATTCTCCACCAATGTTCGGCTTCACCTTCTAACATGAATGTTCCAAATAAAACCCGTTGTTCATCTGTATACTTAAGAACATCGAACATCTTTTCCATTTGCATCACCCAGGTTTTTGCTTCAGTGGGGTTAGGAGTCCCTTTAAAAGACGGCGGATTCAACTTCTTGAACTGTTCAATAGTACAACTACTTAGTTCAAGATTCCTTGGTGCTCCATTATTCACCTGATGCTCCACAATTCTTGCTAGACTTTCAATTGCCTTGTATGCACCTTCCAGTCCTTCCATACTCAAACCACTAGTCCCTGGAGTTTATCTTGCCATGGTCATTTTCTACAGTCATGGACAAACGTAAGATGTATTATACTAGCCCAAGATTTCAATTTAGAAGAACAATGATATATAAATAATTATATATATTTTAATACATGTGGAGGTTTATCACATAAGTTGGATATTTAATCTTGTATCCTATGGATGGAAACTTAAAATCTATAACGTTCGACACTTATGTTCAGTATTCTACGGGTTCATAACCTATGCTCTGATACCACCTCTGTCATGATCCCGACCCAAAATAGTATTAGGGAACGAGTGTCTTGACATGCCACCAAGGCAATAAATATTCTGATTTAATGGTTTCCTTAAATAAATGCAACGGATATATTATCACATGGTTATGAATCGTAAAATACTGAAAGTAAAGGAATTACGTCATCAGAGCTTTCTAAAGGAAACTTCATATATATAAAAGTAACAACGAGTTACAACTTAAGAGAAAATTTAAACCTTATTACAAGAGAGCCAAACATGATCTAAATAAACGTTTTACAAAAAGAGCTCTAAAAGCTAAATCTTCAATATAGTCCATTTTCGTTCCGTCGTGAGCCTAAATCTTTCCTGAAAAATGGTTATTTATACAACATCAGCTAAAAGATGAATGAGGTTCAATCTCCAAACATTCCAGGGTTTTTAGAAAATAGATACCTATTCAAGTCAAAAGAGAAGGCATATACATATATGGAGAGGAACTTGCAGTAAATAGATATAATTTTGAAATGAAATTATATATATCATAATTGGATAGCTCAGAGTAAGACGAATGCAACAAATCAAATGTGATATCTTTTTCTTTCAATCATATCATTTTGATGGCCAAGTACACTCTAATACCGTATTCTTCTACCGTATTATAACCCGGTAGTTGAGGGTCAATCGAACTAGTTCGTTACAACGCCTTATTTAGGGCACACCAGCGATAACCCAGCTGGGAAGGTCAGTCAGTAAAGAGGTCCCTTAGGCCGAATCATATTTTCAATATTCAATATCATTTTCAATAATCATTTTAATCGGTATGTTTATATGGACAAATATAAACATATCACAAATGAATGAATCATCGGTATCACATGAATTTTGAGAATAAAAGCAGTTCACAAAATATATAGTTTGCATAATATCATATAATCAAAATGAACAAGGAATGTCAGAGTACACACCCAAAATGGAGGTCAAATTTACTGGTATTGGTCTTCGATCACACGTTAATCTGATAAAGATTTAAGTACACATTCTAAGGTCCAGTTTATACCATACTAACCTCTTCTTTTAAAGGATTACTGAATCCCTATTTGTTAATTTTTAAAACTCATTGATCATAATTGAAGAATTCAATTTATAGTCTTTCCTCATCAGTCGGTTCCCAGTAGAGATGGAGGGTCACAGGGGCACCACTTAAATACCATCTCATCTAGACAGAACTTCACCAGGCCTGACTTTGGAATTACTTAAATGGGATTCCATAATAACGAGCAATTTCTTTAAAAAGAATCATTTTTAAAAGCGTATAATTTCAAACAAGTTTATAAAATCAACTTCGATTTGTTCTAAATTTTAAGTTTTGATTAGTGAATTCTTTATTGTATTTTACCAGCATAACTACTAAGTAAAGCTATAAAACAATAAATTAAAACTATAAAGATGCATTATAACATTAAGATTACCTTAAGATGAATATCCCTAAGAACTTCTTCTTAAACTTTCTCACACTTTCTCTCACTATTTCTTTCTATAATTCTCAAGGAATTGGTGTGAGTTTCAAATGATCCCCAAAGGCCCTATTTATAGTTTTCCAAAGATATTTAGGTGTTGACACGTGTCTGGGTGATAAGGTTTCACTTTGGTGAGTCGTCGTTCACGTGTCGTGCAACGGATCAGCCTTGCAGTCTTGGTTTACCAAACGGCGACACGTGTTTTTTTCCTTTTTCTAGAGGATTTACATGAGTTTTATCCTTTCCTATAGAGGTGACACGTGTGCAGTGGATATGTTCAAAAGAAGGCACGAGGTGGAAAGCATGAGGTGGAAAGTTATTAAGGGTATAAGGGTCATTTTACACCTAAAGGGTATTTTAGTAATTTTACACCATATATTTTCAATATTCCTTTTAGGTCCCTGAAAATATTTTATTTACAAAAAGGCCCCTTTTTATTTTTCATTTTGGTCCCTAAAACTTTCTTTATTAAAACCAAGTCCCTAAAGTTTCATAAAATTATATTTTCTACCCCAAAACTTATCACTTAGCTTAGGATGTGCCATAAAATCTCAGTTTGACCCATTTTACCATTGATTCTTCAAATTTAAAAACGGGCTTTATCATATTAAGAACTCAGAATATCATATATGTAATAATATATCATTATTAGATAGTAAGTGTGACGAAATTGAAAGAAGACAATTATATATTGGCATAAGAAAATGGGGTCATTACAATTGTAAATACTCCCCTGCAGTAAAGACAAATATAATACAAAGAACACCACCGTGGATGTAGGCCATTTTGACGAACCACGTATATTTTATGTCGTGTGTGATTGCAGTTATTTTCTGTTGTTTCTTTATTATGGTGATCACATTTGCTTATTATTTGTGTTTGAGATTTATTTTCACCACAATTTTCACCGTCTGTGGGAAGCGATTTTTCTTCCTTTAAGAAAGCCTTCACCAACAAGAACCTAGAATGTCTGGTCACAACAATAATGCCCCTCAAGCAGTGGATATTCAAGAGCAACCCATTCCTCGAAGGGTTAGATCTGAAGTTCGGCGATCAAACCCAAGGCCTCGTCCAGAACAACAAGACACAGAAGAAAGCCAGGGATCAGTTAGGTCCAGGAAAGTTTCCAAGATGATTGATGCCTATGAGGCCAGGATCCAGGAGCAAGAGGAAGCAACTCACAAGAAGGAAGCCGAGAACGCTTGCCTCAAGAGGAGACTGGAAAAGATGGAAAGAGAACTCCATCACAGCACAAGGCAACATCACTATCGAACTCCTAGCCCTCAGGCGAGCAAATCTCGCAGCCTAGGAAGGAGCCCAAGACGTTGACCTCAAAAAATTGAGAGACACAGGACAGATGACGACTTATCCAAGCAACAACAATCAGCTCACCGTCATAGGAGACCAGGCCGAGGAGATGAAGACATATAAAATTTGGTCCGGAGAGAAATGGACCAACATCCATCACATCGGGGTGCCAAGTCGACCAGAGAGCTAGCCAGCGAGCTCACAGGACCCAAATGAAATCCCCTTTCTCAAAGGAGATAAAAGAAGAAAAAGCCCCCAAGAAATTCGTGATGCCTAGATTTAAGATCTACGATGGAAAGACTAATCCTATCGAGCATATCAGGTAATATAGGCAGGCCATGACCCTTTGGAATCACAAGGACGCGTTGATGTGTAGGATATTTTCATCGAGCTTACACGATATGGATCAAAAGTGGTTCGAGAGACTACCTCACAGGTCCATCAGGAGCTTCGAGTCCCTGACAGAGCTCTTCATAACTCTCTTCATTACCAGCATCTCCGCCGAAGAGGATGGGTGCTTTATTGAATATGAAGAAAAAGCCTCAGGAGAGCCTTAGAGACTACACGAAAAGGTACTGGGAACTGTTCAACGAGGTCGAGGATTCATCGGAGCAGGTCACCGTCACATCCTTTAAGATTGGCTTGCCCAATTATTGCCTCTTACACCAGTTCCTCACTAAGAAGGAGGCCACGACCATTGACGACTTAATGGCATGTATTGAAAAATACGCCAAAGTCGAGGACGTGACTCATCTCAGTGCATAGGAAAATTGTTGCTCCAAGTTTGCCGACAAGGGTAACGATAAAACTGAGAATCGAAAGAAAGGCAATAAGAATGGGGGAAAGAGCGGCCCTAAGAGTGGAAACAAGAGTGATGCCTCAAAAGCATTTCAGGCAGTAAACACAGTTTCTAAAGAACCGATCTATAAGATTCTGGCAAAGATTAAGGACGAAACATTCGTTAATTGGCCCAGGAAGATAAGTGGAGACCCATCAAAGAGGAACAACGCACTGAGATGTGCTTTCCATAAAGAGGGCGGGCACAAAACCGAGCACTGTAAGGCCCTCAAGTCTCACCTTGAAGAGTTAGCTCAAACTGGACACTTGGGAGAATTTTTGGAAAAGAAGGTAGAGAAGGTAGCTGCAAATGGAGACTAGAGGCCCGACAACATGCTTGAGGAAGATGTCGGCCATGAGTTCGCAGTAATTCACGGGGAATCTGATATCACAAACAGATTCAAGGAAACATAACTCGAATGGAAGTCAAGAAGCTTATAGCCGTGATGCAAAATTTTCAGATCGATCCAGCCAAAATGCAAGCAGGAAAGAGTCGGTGAGTAGAGGATGTCGATTACAGTAAGCAAATTGTGTTTACAGATGAGGACTTGGTGGGAGTGAGAACCCCACATCATGATGAATTGATCATTACACTCAGAATAGCTAACTATGACGTCGACAGGTTGCTCGTCGACCAAGGTAGCTCAACCGAAGTAATGTACCGCAGCCTCTTCAGGAAGTTGAAGTTAAGCGTCACCGACCTAAAGGAAGCCACTGTTCCTCTAGTTAGATTCATTGGAAAAGTAACCATCCCTTTGGGGAAGATTGTCCTACCTGTAAGAGCAGGAAACATATCCAAAATGATCAAGTTTCTCGTGATCGATATTGACTCACCCTATCAGGCGATCCTCGACAGAGGATGGATGCACGCGATGAAAGCCGTCCCCTCTACCTACCATCAGAAACTCAAATGCGTAACTGAAAGAGGAGTGGTGGAGATCCACGGAGATCAGGCGATGGCGAGAAAGTGCTTCATAGTAGCCATCTTCCCCAAGCCAGAGAAGAAGGTTGAGAAAGTTATAAGCAAGGATGAAGAGCAAGAGAGGCTAATGCCCTCCAAATAGCAACTAAGGTATGGAAGACCAGGAGTGGAGGAGACCAGGATCCTCCCCTTTGAAGGAGTCATCGAGGACTTGGAGGATGTCACAACTAGTAGCAGCTCGAGTGAAAGAAAGTTCTTAATTGGAACCTCACTTATCGACCGCAAAAAGAGGGAATTGGTCACCCTACTCTGAAGTAACATAGATGTCTTTGCATGGGAGCCTTATAAGTTTCCCGAGATTGATCCGAGCATCACTTCTCATCGACTGCATGTCGATCCATCATTGAAGCCAATTACATAGAAAGCTCGGAGTACTACTCCGAAAAAAGCCAAGGCAGTGGAGAAGGAAGTTAAAAAATAGCTGGACGCAGGATCCATACGGGAAGTACAGTTCCCCAAATGGCTATCCAACCCAATGGTTGTCCCTAATAGCAATGAAAAGTGGAAATTCTGCATCGATTTCACTGACCTCAACAAGGCATGCCCTAAAGACAACTTCCCCCACCTAAAGATTGAACAGCAGTACACGAAAGGATGAACTTCTTAGACGCATTCTCCAGGTATCACCAGATCCCTCTGTATGAGCCGGATCAGGAGAAAACATCATTTATAACCACAGTTGGATTATATTGCTACAAGGTTATGCCTTTTGGACTAAAAAATGCAGGAGCTACCTACCAAAGACTGGTCACCAAGAAGTTCATAAACAAAATGGGAAGAACTATGGAAGTCTACATCGATGATATGCTCATCAAGATCAAGCCCAAGGAAGACCACCTCTCTGACCTATTAAGAATCTTCGAAATCCTCAGGAAGTACCGAATGAAACTCAACGCTAGCAAGCGTTCTCTCGGTGTCCAGTCAGGAAAATTCCTTGGGTACTTGGTCAGAAAGAGAGGTATATAAGCTAACCCGAACCAGATCGATGCCATCGACAGGGTGCAGCCCCTCCGTAAGATGAGAAACGTACAGAAGCTCATAGGGATGCTCGTCGCCCTAAATCGGTTCATCTCAAAGTCATCCAAAAGGTGCCAGCGGTTCTTCCAATTGTTGAAGAAAAGTAAGGATGTGGAGTGGAATGAGGATTGATCGAATGCATTAGAGGGGCTTAAATCTTACCTCAACACACCACCCTTTTTCGTAATCATTTAAGAGAATGACTCTCTATACATGTACCTCGCAGTTTCCATTCATGCTGTGAGTTCTGCACTGGTATGCGAAAACGAAAAGGGAATCCAACATACGCGAGCAAAACTCTCTTGGAAGGCAAACATTGATACTTAGCATTGGAAAAGCTCACCTTTGCGCTAGTGGTAGCCTCAAGGAAATTAAAACATTACTTCGAAGCCCACTCCATTATTGTACTTACATCCCACCCTTTTAAAGCAGTACTGAGAAAAGTAGACCTTTTAGGCAGACTATCAAAATGGTCAGTCGAGCTCGGGCGATTCAACATTCAGTTCCAACCAAGGAATGCCATAAAAGGGCAAGTCCTCGACGACTTCATCACAGAGTTTATAGGAGACCATCCTTATGACCAATACTAAACTATTCATCAAAGGTAAGTTGCCCCAGCGTCAGGCATCTGGAGACTATTCATTGACGGAGCCTCCAATTCCAAAGGGGCAGGAGTAGGCAACATGCTGATTACCCCGGAAAATGAAATCCTCGAGAAAGGAATCAGGCTTGGATTTGTAGCCTCTAATAACGAAGTGAAATATGAAGCACTGATCGCATGCCTTCAGAAAGCGCAAGCGTTTGGAGCAAAGCAACTCCAAGTGTTCGGTGACTCACAGTTGATCTCCAACCAGATAAGTGGCGATTTCAATGTTAGAGATGAGAGGATGGCAACCTACCTAGCCACGACGAAGAAATTTTGAGCACCCATGAGATGTACAAAAGACTATGTGTGCGAAAGTAAACGATTGCCAATTAAACGCAAATTACCAACGAGTTTTACCGGTTATTCTCGGAAGGACCAATTCAAACTTTTATTGAATCGTTAACTTTATGAAAATGAATTTAATTTCCAAAGTCAATTAAAAAGTCAAAATTATTATCTTTGTTAAATCTAGGTGATTTACAAAATAATAACTATTCAGTTTTTGGGAGAGTTTCTAATTTATTTAAACCTACTTTTTTGTGTGAGGTGATATACGAAAAATGTAAAGCATGCGGTATTTATTTAACGTCGTAAAAACCCTTTCCAGGGAAAAATAATGGACCCTTTACGGTCAACCTAGTCTACTTCCACTAAAACCAAACGAAATAGGAATGATTATACAAACATGCAACAAGATTCAAAATAAGATAAATCATAATAGGCTACTACCTATCTCGACCAAGCTTCTCTCCGCTCTGGTTTCTTTTCTGCAGTTATCCTCACAATGCAACTCTTATTCACTTTGCTTTCTTCACTTCTTCACCTCCCCTATAGCTTCCTTAGCGCAGGTTGGCTCTGTGCCTATTGTCCTAGTTCTTAGTGAAGTATTTGTGTGCGGTGTTTTATCCAAGATGACACACCCACACTTAAATGGTACACACCGAATGCAATGCAACAAGATATCTTTCTCCTAGATATCAGCTACAACTCTTATGTTCTGTTCTCTTGTTTAAATCAACCTTTCTTAATTTAACACAATGTTCTCCAACTTTACTCAAATATAGAACAATCAGAGTTGTTCTAATATATACACATCAAAAAGTGTCTACGTGAATAAGTGTTGTGTAGTGAGTGATTTCTAAGTGATATGCACATGAATAAACCTGAAATCACTTCAAAGACCAAGCAATCATATTCACAGAAATAATATGACTTCAAATATATTCAATAAAATCAGCAAGTCAAATATTAACAATCTTATTTTTCAGAAAAAAAATATTAGATTAAATCAGGTTTTAATCTCAAAACTTATCAAGACTATTTTTACAAATATTTCAGATCAAGTCAAAACAGTCTTACACACTCAAGAAAATTATATTCAGTCCAGATTTGAAATCTTCACAAATTAGTTCTCACAAAAACTTAGGTTTAACTTTCTAAACCACAAACAAGATAATCTGAATATTATCAAATTATTTTTCTGAAAAATATGTTTTAAAACAAAATGTTTAAAAACATTCAAGATCTTACAAACAAGATACAAATAGAATATTCACACACACAAATTAATTTCGTAAATCAAGTGTGTGTTGTGTACAAAAGTTAGATCTAAAGACTGATCTAAATAATACACACAAAGATGAGAGAAATCACTTACAAAAATTATATACTCTTGAAAAATCGTAAGTCCAGATTTAGAATGAGAGATGTCCAATCTTCATTTTGGTTTTGACAGAAATCAACACTTGAAGATGACAAAAAAATAATTCTGGCTTATTCTCTGTCTCTCCCTCTTTAGAATTTTTGATAGAATTTAGCCACAAAAATAATTTTTTCAGCCTCTAAAAAAATGATACACAGGGGGTACTATTTATAGAGTGCACAAGTGTGTGCTGATAGGTGTAAAAAAGATTCACATGGATTGACACAGAATACACACCAACCATTGATTAAAAATAATCTGACAGTCCATAAAGAAACACAAAGTAAAGTGTTAAAAAATCAGACATGTGTTGTCTTAGCTATAACCAACTCTCAACAAAAAGTAAAAAGTTTAAATCAGTTTATAAAAACGATGGCATTTTAAAATATGTTCCATCTGTTAAAACTAGTAACAAAAGTTACCGTTTAATTAAAAGTAGGTGACGTCGTCGTTTTACAATAGGAGCCAGCTGGAATCCAAAAACAAAATTACTGTTGTGAGCAAACCCAGGCGACGTCGTTTAAAGAGAATTATAAAATCAGTTTTTGGTTTTGAAAAAAATGTGGGCTGAATATAGCATCCGACGCCGTTTTAAATATAAAATCAAAAATCCGTTTTGGTTTAGTACAAAACAGTGGGCGACAAAACAATTAAAACCGAGGGGTCAAGTCGGTAACCGTATTATGGAAAAAGGAACACGCCATCTGTTATTATTTAGATACCTTGTAAATAGCTAAGGGCCTAAACATTTAACAGATAAAGGAAGACTACCGTTTTGAATAAATAGGCCAGCTGTGACGTTGTCAAAAAAAGAAAAGAACCCAAAGTTCTGATGCGCAGGGGACAAATCCTATATGACCAGCTACGGTCATGTTTTGTCCAGCAAAAGAAAACATCAACTTTATTCTATATTCCAACTAAGGCCAACAATAAAGTCTAGAGGCTTACTAGGTCAATTCAAGTAGGCAAGCAGGGGTCTAAGCACTATTCGGCCAAAACAAATAGACTAAGGCTATGACTAAAGGCTAAAGGCCAAATCGCTAACTGACAAGGGAGTAGGCCAATACCTAAGGTCATTTCAACAATATATATAAAAGAACACGCACACATACATTATGCAACAATATATATAATAAACATGGCACATGCAAAAAAAAAAATTCTGAATTTAAAAAAAAAATTAATTTAAAAAAAAATTATTCAGCAAATTTATTCTTTTTAAAAATTTAGTGTCAAAACTTATTTCCTCAAAAATATTTTTCTTATAAAAACTTCAATTAAAGTTTGGAACTCAAATTTTTGTTATTATGACATAGCCCAACACTATCATAAGATATGACAAACGATATGCAAATGCAACATGGTGTCGTGTCCTACGTGACAGAGATTCCTATGAGCCATAGAAAATGAAAATTACCTTTTCTATAAAAGACACCTTGTGTTTTATTCTTCAAGAATTGATTTCTAAAAACCCTAATGTTACTCTGTGTATTTTTGGAGAGAGAGAAGCTTATATACACCATTCATGGCATGTTTCCCTTCATTACAATGAAATCACTCCTAAACTTAATACAATGGATGTAGGCTAAGGTCGAACCACTTATATACTCGTATTCATCCATTTTATCTCATATCTTTTGCTATTTTATATCTCTTATTATCTTCTCCATTTCTAATAAAGATCCATAATAGGTTGAACCCCAAAGGATGATTTTCAGCATCATTGTTTTGGCACCAACCGTGGGAAGAGATTGTGTTTTTTTCTCATCTCATCTTGAACTCTCCATTTCTCATCTCTGGTGGTGATTCAGTCCACCACTGCTGGAGCTGAATCAACATTGAAGGGCTTGAGTTAGGAGGTTTATCTTTTTCTCTGGTTCATCTTATTTTTACTTTTCCACTTTTTTCTTCACCTTTTTGGTGCTTGGTTGTGTTTCACCGGAGATGACCACTGATGTGTTGTTAAATTCCGGGGCTAGTTCCATCCAACCGTCTCAACAGTAAAAAATTGGCAGATGTGGTGGTGGAACTTAGGTTCATTATGGCTAGCCAATAACAGATGAAAGAGCAGCTCTTAACCTTCAGCTAAGAAATCATGAGCAGGATCCCTGAGGATCCCACCATTAATCTCATTACTCTGTCAGCGAGAGAGCTCCCGCATCCAATAGCTAGGTACTACCCCCAACTTCCTCTAAGGAAGTCCAATACCATATCAGGCATAAAAAGATTGTCAACCCACGGTGTGTGTGCCTTGGTAAAGGAGATTAATATTATCCGAAGGACTTAGCATATGAGGAATAAAATTGTTGGGAAAGGTATGAGACTTCATACACCTCTTATCGACCAGGGAGCACTCCAACTCCAACTTATCAAGGAAGAAGTGTTCAGCACACCCCTCAAAGTCTCTAAAAAGGTTAAGCAAGGGTTGATGTTAATCGTCTCGGACCAAGTGGTAATGGAAGTCGAGACAATATTCCTCAAAGTGTTGGTGGAACACGTGCCACTAGTCATCCCGATAATGAGACCAAGAAAGGGGGAGCACAGAGGAGTCAATAGAGGACAGAGAAACTCAGGCAGGGGGCGACTGTCGATTTCACTGTAGAGGTGAAATGAGCAGGTGACAACATAGCTCTAGAGGAAAAACCTTGGAATAGCTAAATTCAAAAGTTAGAGGACAAGATAGGTTGCCGAATTAAAAGTCAAGATCCCAGTCATAGGGGATACATAGAGGGATCTCTTTTTATGCCCAGAATAGTCAGCTATCCAAGCCCTAGGAAGTTCAAACCTCCAACTGTGATGCCAAGGTATGATGAGAATGCTAACCGTACATCATATAGAGATATATCAATCGACCGTCAACATTTATTCCACCTCGAATAAGATGATATGCCGGGCCTTCTCAATTACACTTACTGTTGTTATTCATATATAGTATACCGACCTACCGAGAGGATCTATTGAAAGCTTTAAGCAGCTAGCAGAGAAATTTATCCTTAACTTTTTCTTGGGCATGAAGATGGCCAAGAGTGTTACTCATTTGCTGAACATTAGATAAGGGAAGATTGAGTCTCTAAGAGATTATATACCTTGGTTTAAGGAAGATATGAAGAGGGCATTGTGACTATAACTCTCATCAGTGGAGTTCAGTCGGACAATCTCTATTAGAATCTTTTCAAGGATCCTTCAAAATCTATGACAGAACTTTGGCCAGGGCCGAGAGGATCATGAATGTGGAGGAGGCCATTATGGGCAATAAAGGAGACTAGAAAGATGTCGAAAATAACAAATATGGCCAAGGTCAAGATAAAGAAGGGGAGAAAAGGCCCAATGACGACAAGTTTGCCAAGTACACTCATTTAATAGCTAGTTCGAATATGTTTCTGAACGAGATAAAGGAAGACAAAGAGCTTATGTGGATAAAAAAATTGAAAGCTCCCCCTTAAAAAAGGGACATTGTACACACCCCATTTCGTTACCTCATAAACTCTCCTTACGTCCCTAACACCTCCCTTCATCACTACAAACCCAGGTCATACCCCGAGTACTGAACTAGAAGCCATCGAGAACTCCCAGGCTTTGTTTGACCAAAATTCAAACTCTTTAGCTCGACTGAGATGAATGAATCCTCGAAGGGAACTAAAACCCCTTTCCAATGGTCCATCCCGTGCGTGATTTTGACTTACCATGTGAACGAACGACCTATTTTCCACTGAAACTCAATTAGGAGGCCACCTGGCACTCCCAGGCTCTGTTTGACCTAAGTCAACTCTTCATCTCGACCGAGGCTGAATGAATCTTCGAAGGGCACTGAAACCCATTTCTAACGGTTCGTCCCGTGCTCGATTCTGACTTACCATGGGAACGAACAATACGTTTGACTCTGAAAGGTCACCGAATGCTTCCAGGTCCCGATTGACCAAATTTAACTCCCAAACCTGATCAAACTCTTTGGAATGTCGAAGTACATCTCCTAACCATTCCAATGGTCCACCCCGTGCACGATTCGGATTTATCATGCGGACGAACGATCCGTTTGCGTCCGACGATTACCCGTCCAATGGATTGATATATGCTTTCGGGCCATATTTGACCCAAAGTCAACTCTCGAATCCGGAATAAGTTCAAGGACTTTCGAAGGTTACTGAATTAAATTTCCAACGGTCCACCCCGTGAGCGATTCTTATCAACGATTTTCATTATGCGGCTAATTTTTTGAAAAGGCATGAAAGACACTGCCAAACGGCAGGTCTCAGACCCTGCCTATCGGTAGTGTGCCTAAACGCACCTGCCGATTGGCAGGACCAGGTCTATATCGATTGGCAATGCCCTGGGACTATAAAATAGAGGCTCATCCCCACTTGCAAAGGGAGCCCAGATCAGAAACATATCACTCTCAGCAGATCCAGAAAACCTCTCTCGAAGTCAGCGTGATTTCCACACCCAAATCCCTTTCCAACATTCACTTTTCATAATCCTTTTCATCAAACTTGGTGAATTCACAACCCTCCATCATCATCCAAGTCTAAGGGCTGCTCTCCAGCATTCAAGATCAAGCTCAAGATCTTCATGAAGGTTTAATTTTCTCAACTCTCTCCTTAAATTCTCATAAATTAGTAATAACTTGTTTTATTACCTAGCACTTTTATTATCTCACCTCACACATCCTAATATTCTTTTTATTTAGTATTATTGTACATCTCTTATTTTCATATAAATAAAAAACCCAAAAAATAAGAAAAAGAGGGTTTGCTCATAAATTCCAAACGGGAATTCTCACACTTTTCTTACACTTTTTGTCACAACTAAAACACTTTCTTCTACACACACACATACACACAAATAATAGAATCCTCCATTTGGATTTATGGGATAAACCCCATCCCTCGTTTTGCATGCAAACTATGTGGACTTTGATGCCTTTATAGGCTACGTAGGCATCTCGGGTGAAAACTCGAGACTCGAGTCCTATTTTTACGCTTCCTCTCATTTTCTATTTTTTCTAATCTCCTTTCTCTTATATATTATATATACATATATTTGTTCTTAGTGGAGTATTATTCTATATACGTTATCGTTCCATCGTAACGGTCAACGTAAGGATAATCGCGTAAATCCTATTTTCTAATATTATTTTTATACCTTCCTACGGATGATTCGCTTTACCTCTTCCATAGTACAAGTCGATGATTCACATCTCCACTACATATGCACATGCACACACACATAACGGAGAAAATAAAAGGAAAATAACAAAAACCCATGAGAGACCGAAAGGGCAAAATGGGTGCCTAACACCTTCCCATTTCGTAACTTAGCCTCCCGACCCTTCTCGAGTCATTTTGGTTTCGCATGCATCAGTATGTCTTGAGATGCTGTCCTTTGGGATGGCTTCCCCTTTTCTTTTGTCTGTTTTGAGTAAAATAGACTGGAGACTCTAATCTCTCTACATTTTTCACCTCACTCAAATGACGCCGGTCGAAGCGCTCCCGAGAGGGACGCGCGGGACCTAAGGATCCATCCATCGCGCGCCCGTCCTCCGCGAGGATCCGGGGAGGGATGGCCACAGTGGCGACTCTGCTGGGGAATTAGTTTATTATTTTGAGGGCTAGACTTTATTTACATGGGTGTTATGTTTGTTTATATTTTCCCCCAATTTTGCATGTTCCCCTTTATTACTCACACTACAAAAAAATTTGCTTTTTACTACGTAGGTTTTTGAGGCGGCAAAAAATTGGGTCTCTAAAACTTACCTTTTGAGACCGGTAAAAATAGCCGTCTTAAAAATTATTAATTTTTAAGACGGCTAATTTTATCCGCCTCAAAAGATAATACTTAAAAGACAGCATACTAGATGTCGTCTCAAAAAGTATACTTTATGAGACGACCTAATATAATTTGGATTCCCTCCTGAATGGATTTTCATTCCCCGCTTCTTCCTATTAGCCTAAACCTAATAAAATAATAAGAGAAAGGAAAAGCACCCATGTCATTTCTCTTCTTCACCACTCAACATTCTGGACACGCCGCTCGGTCGCATGTCCACACGCTGTTCGATCGCATGTCCACACGCCGCTCAAGACCTAGCCCTCCCCACCCTAGCCTTATCTCTCACTGCCCTAGCCCTCACCATAGCTCAAGCCGATGGCTAAGCGGAGAAGATCGGGTAAGTAGTATTTTTTTTGTTGACTATTGTTTTCAACAATTTTATTTTATATTTGTATTTTATAGTTAGGATTTAGCTTATTCTATTTGTGTTTCAATCGTTGCAATCATTGATACATGGATTTTGTACACTTTTGAGACACAATTCCTATAGTTCGTACATTTTTTCGTGTTTGTTCATTGAATGATTTCAATATGTGAAAAAAAATCATTGGTGTTTTTAATTATTGTGTTACCATAACTATAATATAAAGCAGTGATAAATTTTCAATCTTAATGGACAATTATGTATATATATAGTTATATGTTAAATATAAATATCATAGTAATGGGAATCATACATTTTTCATTCATGGGTATTTGACAGGGTTCATTGGCATTTAGATATATGATCTAGCCCCGGACATTCAAGTTGTAGTAGTGTCGACCTGATACGAATAAAAGGTAATTTTAATTCTTGGTTATTAATTCATATCATTAGTTTTTGTACGAGATTGATTTGTAGTGGTGATAGGAGGTTGAGGGTGAGCCAATTGAAAACCCGGATTGCCAATTGGTTGTTGTAGTTTAGTTTTAAGATTAATTTATGTGAATATGCGTATACTTATTTATGTGAATTTTAGTTAAAATTATTGATATGTTTGTCTCAATTAATTAATTCATGTCCTTGGCAAGTATTTTATGCCATTAATTTGATTTTCTATTCCATTATGATTTTTTTTGTGATATATGTGATGTACCCAAATAATTCAAACATGCGTCATCATTGAAAAGATCAATGATGAATATAGAATCAAATGAGAGAATTTTTTATAGATACGGACATAAATAGGTTAATTTCCTTACCCACTTTTCTATCATTAGATTTTTTAGTTTTTATTGTTAGCTTCTTTTATGTATTTGAATTATGTTATTTGCGTTGAGTGAAGTTTGTGTATACTTTGATGCCTTGTTAAATTTGTGTTCGGACGACATACATGTATCTACGAACTTCACTATTGGTGTGTTCAATTTATGTGATGTAGTTTGGAATGTACTTTACTTTTGTGACTCCTTAAGATAGGGTTTGTGGAAGTCCAAATATAGAAAAGTTAGGGTTTGGAAGATAAGTTTTTCTTATATTATATAAAGTGAAATGAAAAATTAATCCTAAAGTTTAGGTCATTTTCAAATTTAGACTCGATGTTTCAAAGATTGCACGGCGTCAGTCATGGCTCAAAGTCAAGGCTCATACCGTGATCATACGATCGAGTTAACTAGGTATTATTACCCACCGATCCGATATTGAGTTACTAGTTCAGTTTTTGATTATTGGTGTGAATTGGCCCTATAACATTAATTTCTCAGTATTATCGGCTCATATCACTGATATTATAATAAAATCGGCCCATATCGGCAATATCACGGTACTATCGACCCATATTGGTGATATATCGATCGAGATGGTATAAATTACTACGCATGGATCTCTCTATCTCAACTTCTAACAAACTCAATTGAGCCTCGATTTTACATCCATGTCACGATTGGAGCATACTCCTTCAGGGTATACTCCTTCGACGTATACTCCTTCAGTGTCTAGTAACTTTTCCAATTAATAGAGACCCCAATCATCATCGTATCCATTAACCATTCATTCCATTTCCTCACACCCCCACCAACTCGAACGTTAAAAATATATGTGATAATATATATGATCATGGTGAAAGGGATGGTTTCAATCAATCCTATTGCACCATGAAGGAATATCGACAATTGGAGAGAATCATCTCACCATCTTGCATAATTTTTTCATATAATGTCAGAAAATTACATTTTGTAATGGCATGATATAGCTCTTCCCATCATTTTATGACATAAATAACAACAAACCATACTTGCATGATTGAGAGTTTGACGATGTGTGCACTACTTTTATCCAAAATGGTGCACAACTAGTTGAAAACCCGCACGATGCGCAGATTGTAAGTTATCATATGCAATATAAACGATGCCAATTTAACTAAGAAAATGAGATAGAAGGAAAATGGAAAATCATTAAAAACGTATAGTAGTCATGATTAGTGGAATTAAGTAGAAATGCAAGTAGACATTGTCAAGCTTTTACATAGAGAGCAATATAAAAGTAGTAATAAAATGTATTAGTAGAATGTGGTGTATGTTGATGAACATGACTGGAACAAAATTGACTCTACATCATCCATTTATTCCTCTCATCAATATTCCTACAATTAAGTAATGGAAAATATGTTAAAAAGATATTAGAAAATTATATTGTGAAGTTGAAGAGGAATTAAATAGGTAATAAATTATAATTGCCTCGTAACACGCTTCCTTTTAGAAATTAGCTCATTTTCAACGTTAGTGGAAGGTGATTTTTATGTGACGTATGAGAAATAGGAGAAGATAGTTGAATTTCCTGATTGAGGATGTGAGTGCCATCTAGAATGATAGGTTCGTGATTGAGAAGGAGTGGGTGTGATTCATTATATGTAAATTAAATAGATAGAGATTAAGAAATATAAAAAATGTAGGTGATTAATTGTACGAATATGTGTAGAATACCTTGTAAATGGGGCGGTTACGGAATATGGAAATATGTTTGAGACAATGTAGTTTTTCATTACCATGCACTAAGTTGTAGCTATTCAATTTGAGGTGGGATTTGTGTGTGGTAACGATGATCCACGTGATTGCAAGTGGTAGTGGATCTTCGGTTACCTAGAGAAAATAATAAAGATATTATCTGGGAAGAGAGATTTTGTATGTTTATTGTTGTGAGAAAATATTGTAAATGATGAGAAAAAACATTCATTAGCGTTATGTTTAATTTGTGCATGATCCGATCTGGGACTTTTGAGTAAACCAAAATCATATACATATAGTATGTGATGATTGGAAGTAGTTCGAAATAGAGAGTCCAATGTAGAATCAGAGACATATATTACAGAAAAGGTCGTAGGTAGTGCAAAAAGATATGGCATGTCACACACTGATATTATTCCAAGAAGTAAATTAAAACCGAATAAATGAGTGATAGAAAGCATAATTAAAATGTATAAGAAAGGGGCAAAAGTCGATGGATGAGGGACCAAAAATTATATACTTTATAATTGTAAAAATTTGTTTTATTTGGAGAAGGAAAAATAATGTTAATGGATATTAAAAGAAGCAGTATAAGTTATGATGCCAAGGAGTGGAAACAGTATAAAGATAATGCTAGCGTAGATGTATAATGACAATTTGTGATAAGAAACATAAACAACAAAAAAGTACATGTCAAACATGTGCAAATGAGAGCATTACTATTCATCTATTTATTTTGTGTGCGTCCGATAGTAGGAACCAAAAAGAAAAGTGTCCAAGTGTAATAAAGTAAAAGGTTTCAATGTGTGGGTAGTGGAACTCAGTAATGTGAAATTATATTATATAAAACTTTACTAGTTAGGAATATAATTAAATACATAAAATAAGTAGACAGAAGAAAAAATGTAAAGAAATGTAAGAAACAGAATTATGAAATAAGAAGGTGTAATACACAATAAGGGACATGTACTCCATATCTAAGAATTTAAACTTCAATATGTTTTATGGTAAGGGATAAAACATGAACATAGGGTAAATGAAAAATATATGATTAGATATAGATGAAGAGATAAACAATGTGTAAGTTCTGAGTGTAATATTAAAGAAGATTCAATATAGTACGCAAAAATGAGACTATAAGCATCCAGTTTTTAAGGAATGAGGCAGCAGGATATAAAGAATGATTCTTTCATTTGATTGTGAGTGAATACAAAAGAAAATTAGGAAACAGTTAAGAATTTGATATGATTAAGCTGTAGCTATCAATTACAATCAACACACCTAAATTATTGGAACATAAATGTTAAATCTATGAAGTAAAATACGAACTGATCCCAACAATCGCAAAAATCCGAATTTGTTAAATGATCTGAGCTCAAGATGTTCACAACCAACTCGGTTTGTTTGCACTGATCATAATGTCATGGTTGTCCTAATAAATTAGTGGCAGATGCCCATCTCCATGATTATTCAATGCATATGGGCCTATAGAAAAATGACATTTACACTGCTGGAAGGAATCGTAGTTTTGTTCTCGAGTGACTCTGATTTAGGGGATATATCAGTTTCGAATTCATAGACTGCTGGAGCCTCCAAATCTATTTTTGCTATAGCAATCTTCACAATGGAACTTGGAAGAGATGGTACCGATGGCGCATCTTCTTCACTTAGAGACAAGTTCAAATCAATTTGATACCTCAAACCAAAAATATAACTATTTAGTCCATTCTCTTCAGCTATATGGTTTAGTTCAAATTGATTTCCAGATTTTGGATCATGGGCTAAATCTTTATTAGCATTATCACCTCACGTTTAGAAGCATCGACAACGTTAAACTCGATAATTTCCCTATTATTGTTACAATCACCAATTGTAACTTTCCTACACTGGGACTCGTGGGAACTTCTTTGTGCTGTGGAATCCTGAACCAGAATCTGAGAGGGACTCCGTATATTTTCAGCATTGTTGAAAAATTGCTAGGAAGAATTCTGCACAAAATCCAAACTCATCTGATAAAGAATTTCCATCTCTTTGATCTGTTCTCCATTACAATGTTGCTTCGTTACAAGCCAAGGCAGTCCACTTGAAGGGTTTTCATGCTTCTTTAGTCCATCTGGGGAAAAAGAATTTTATTGAGAAGCCACCCCATTTTTAAACACGTGGGGAGTTATAAACTGTCACTTCATTAGTGATAGATGAAGAGATTAACAAAGAGTAAAAATGAAATATTCTCTTTTCAAGTGTATGTTTTTATAAAAAGGAAAGTAAAACACATGTAGAAAATGTTATCCTCTGTGAACAACCTTGAATACTTTTTAAGTCATACTCTTAATATGGACTAAGAGAATGTTATTATCTCATAACATTGAAGTGTTCTCTAGACCAAAATGGTTGGAGGGTTAGTGTGATCAAATAAATGGTTCTTAAAAGAAATGCATATTCAATAGTGATGCTCAAGAATGGAAATAGGTGCAGTAGATGATAAGGGAAATATTGAGGTAGTGAACTGTAACAACAATAGGGAAATAAACAAGAAGTTTGAGATTTCACAAGTAGAGAGTCCGGGCCCTCGCTCGCTTCGAATTTGATACCCGCCCTGTCAATATCAGTTATAGAGTAATACACGCAGGGATAATTGCCTGGACAAAAAGGAACTTAATTCTCTAGTAGTAGCAAGTCGTGTTTCATTCTAAGGTGATCTAAATCATTAATGAATATCGGGTGCGTAACACTATGACCCTCTATTGCAATGGCACACAGAGGGACTCTAATGAGTGTTCTTGAAACTTTGTTTTAAGATCCTCTAGTGCACTGGACTAAAACTCATGATTTTTAAAGTTTTGTCGAGTAGATGCTAAATCTCGCAAATTTACCTCTTTATTGTAGCATTTATGCTTGCGTTCTCTAAAGTTTCATCCAGTAGATACTAAATATCATTTATTTTTAATACTTTAACCTCACTGACTCTCCTTTTTTTCCACACCTACCAACACACCACCAACGGAATAGCTTTGCACAGGAATTTGAAGTAGTCTTGAGAATTTTCTTTGAACCACCAGCTTAACACGAGCATAGAGATGTTGAAGCTTTCGGTTTTAATCCCCATTAAGCCAAAGAAAATGTTCCGAACCTGATTAATCACAGGGTAGTCAACAAAAAAATAATGAGATGATTCACAATTTTGGAGGCAGGCTTTACATCTGGACACCATTAGAATTAATAGAGATCTTTTTAGGAATATTAGCATCCCACGTCAACTCAGACACCTTAGAATTAATGGACATTGTTTTGAGAGCATTACAAGCAGATGAAAAACTAAAGACGCCTGTATTTGAGGGCATCCGGATCCATTTTCCATCTACCCTTTCCATTAGCTCAAGCGTAACATATTTAATCTTCCTCATGCTTATCCAAGCTAGAGAACAACCCTTGGAATGAGAGTTCCAAGATTTGTACTGATTTTTCATAAAAGTGGACCAAAGGGAATTATCATAATACTATTTCCAAACAAGTCTCAAACAAGAAGACTGACGATCCCCTGAAGCATGCCATCAAATTATTCAATCCCCTACTTAAAACTTTAGCTGCAATAATAAACAGACTAGGGGATAGAGGATCCCCTTGTCTTAATCCACGAGAGGATTTAAAATACCCCTTGGCTTCACCATTATTCAAAATTGAAAACTAGTTGTTTGAAATTCTTCTTCAAATCAAATCTATCCTTCTCTCCCCAAATCCAAATTGTCTTAAGACTTTGATAAAAAATAACCCGTGGACTCTCTCATAAGCTTTTTCTATATCCATTTTTAAGATGACATTACCTCCAAAACTCTTCTTTCCCAAATTCTGCACCATTTCTTGAGCTAACAACACATTGTCTTGAATAGATCTTCTTTTCACAAAGCCACTTTGGTTAGGAGAAATTATGTTGGGGAGGATTTTAGATAGCCTTGATACCAATATCTTAGAGATGATTTTGCAAGAGAAGTTACATAGGCTAATAGGGAGATAATCTCCACATTTCTTTGGCAGAGGGCCCTTTGGAATGAGCACAATAACAGTGCTTGACCAGCTCAGGGGGATTTGATTTCCTGCAAAAAAGTTATTAATAGCACATAGGAGATTAGTTTTTATAATTCCTCAATAAGATTTATAAAAGATACCCCCAAATCCATCAGGACTAGGGGAGGCTTCCTCACTAATCTCATTAATAGATTTAAACACCTCCTCTTCTGAAGCAAAGTCTTCTAGCTCCTTGTTTGATTCTTCGGTGATTATGTTGGGGATCAAATCTGATAAATTTGCATCAGCTACATTTTAATCACTTTGCCATATGTTCTGATAATGATCAATGAAAATATCTGCTATATTACCCATATCTTCCACTTGATTACCATACCCATCTTTAATGGACTGAATCGATAGTTTTCTATGCTTATTTTTTACACTAGCATGGAAAAATTTAGTATTAGAGTCCCCAAGTTTCAACCACTTAATTGTAGACTTTTGCTTTCGGTATATTTACTCCAACTTCATAGTTTCTAACACCATAGCTTCTCACATCATACTTAAGTGTGGACTCTTTCTTTTCATTTGTTAGCACCTCAAAGTTGGCATTTGCAACACAGTTGGTATTTTCCTCATTGCAGAGGTGTTGGTAGAAATTTTCTTCCTTACTACATAGATATTGATTAATTTCCTCTATCTCAGTATTATTCTCCTCAGCAGGCAGTAATTGCTTAGGTCTGAATAACTTTTCACCATATTGAACCTTATCACCTAGGTTGACTTTACTTATCTGCTGCGGATTCTGTTTGCCTTTATCAGTTTCATGGAGAATAATTGGATTTAACGACCCTGATTTAGGTTGCCTTTGATAATGGTGTGTGTTGCCTTAAAGCTAGAGGAAGAACAAGAAGTAGTATCAATATGCAGAGAGAGAAAACAACAACTTAAACTAGCTGTAGGGTTTAACTGTTATTGATACACCAGTAGGAGGGAGGGAGTTTGCTGGAGGCTTTGAAGTATATTGAGGACTATTTTATTAGGGTTTATGATTCTGGGAAAGATTTACCCAGGATGTTAGAGACTAACAGGGTTAATTTTCAATCCGACTTAGAGGAAATCAAAGAGAACTCAACAAAACTCATCCAAGCAATCTCTTGGCGTTCAACTTCGTCTCGCTCTCCATCATGTAAGAGCCTAGTGGCATCAAGTTCTAAAAACTCTTTAACATGGACTGAATTTAAGAATGATCTTTTCGATGACTATGGTGGGATGGAATCGGGTAGCCATTCACTGACGCTAGGAAGGTTGTATGCTTGGGAGAAAAAACTCTATCAAGAAGTTAAGGCTGGTGATAGCACTCGGAAGATTTATGAGACGAAATGCAACCAACTAAGAAATCAAGATGCTAGAGGAGATGAAGGAGTCACTGTGGACAAGACCAGGGCTGCAGTAAAAGATTTATACAGCAGAATTTTAGTCGCAATTCGAAGCGCTGAATCAATCTAAAAAAGAATTGAGGACCTGAGAGATGATGAGCTTCAGCCCCAAATAATTGAACTCCTACAAGGTTTGATGAGAACATGGAATATCATGTCGAAGTCCCATGATATTCAGAACAAGATCATATTTGAAGTAAAACCAGTTATCTATCCGAGGTACGGAAAAGTTTGCAACAACTCTCACCGACGTGCGACACATCAGCCGGAGATAGAGCTTCAGAATTGGCGTGTGTGCTTCACAGACTATATCTCATCCCAAAAAGCATACGTCGAAGATCTCCATGGATGTCTTTCCAAGTTTGTTGCCCCTGAAGTTGAATTATACTCAAGGGCAGGAATACGGCCCCACCATGTCGAGCGAGTGGCCCCCCACTGTTCATTTTATGCAAGTATAGTGACTTAAACACATATTTATTTCATTATACTATCAAAACAAATAAGAGTGGGATACTAATTTTCATTCTGACAATGTTTGGATTGAGGACCAAAAAGAGATTCATGAGGTATTCATCAACCATTTCAAAAACCACCTTACATCTGAAACCTATACCAATCATTTAAACATCACAAACAAAACCCCCAATCATATATATGTTATAAAACATATATAACTGTTATAACAGTTATATCTATTATAACATATATAACATATAACAGTTATATATGTTATATATGTTATAACAGATATAACTGTTATATGTTATATAAGGGAGATGATCATTGAAAACTTTGAATCTTGGCAACTAGGGTAAGCCTCGAGGATCTTCTTGAATAAGAGGTCTGGCCATGAGAGAAATGCTTCTTTTTAGTCTGGATGAGACTTCCCAGAGGAATATGCTTCATTTGTTTCTTCTTATTGTTGATATTTTTCTTTCTTCTTAGTGTAGGTATTTATCTCTCTGTTCACTAGGAATGAGAATTGTTTCAGGTTAGCTATGTTGGAAATTTTCTCTTCTGGTGTTTCTGAGTCAGATGTTGCTCCTCTTTATTGTTTACTCCTTCTAATTCTTGGTTTCTTGGATTAAAGAAAGCTATAGGAGGAGTTTATATCTTCCATCTCAAAAGATTTCTCAATTATCTTGTTTTTTCTTCCTTAATTACATTGATTTGATAATCACTTGAAATGTTTACTGTTGAAGAGGAAGTGAAATATCCACAAGAGAATGCTGACCAAACCCATTCATCTCTGATCAGTATTGAGTTGTTATTAATGAGGTTTGATACTTACTTTTCCTTCGAGATCCCATAGATTTTTTTCAAGGTAGGCATGGATGAAACCCCATAGAAAAGTTTACTTCGCTAATATTTTTTCCCATTTTCCCTATTGAAACCCCTTAGAAAAGAACTACAAAGTTTATCAATCAGATGAAGAGTCTTATTTGGAGGAAAAAGGGCAAAGAGAATGTAGATTGGCATTGATCTTAACACTGATTGAAGAAGGGATAGTCTACCTCCAAACGATAAGATTTTTTTCTTCCAGTTAAAATATTTTTGCAGCTATCCTTTGAAACAATTAATTAAACACAGAATCTTTCATTCTCCCTTTGAATTGAGGAACATAAAGGTATTTAATAACTCGTTATCCATGCCTGAATTTAGTCACGTCGGCCACATATTGAATAGTTCTAGAAGGGCATTTGGAGCTTGTGAAGAAAATACTTTTGTCCACGCTAATAAGTTAATCAGACTGAGCTTCATAAGAGGATGGGAACTCCATTATATTCTTCAGACTCTTTCTGGATTCATTAGAGAATATTATTAAGTCATCTGCAAAGTTAAGATAACTTATAGTATTCGTTGTTTTAGGCCTATATCTAGACGTGCTATTATTTATTGTGCACTTCTCTAAATGTGCTATTATTTAGCTGGTACTCGGTACGGTGGGTGGGCTTAGTTGCTTTATGACTTCGTAAATCGGTTATGGGGCATGTCATTACTCTTTTTGTGGCTGTTTTAATATTATAAGTATATTGTTTCAGTCTTTAAGTCAGGTCATTAGTTCAGTTTGTAATCAGTCCATTAAGTGTTAAATAGTTAAATCAGCTAGGTTTTTAGTGTTTGTTCTTATTTTATATTTATATAATCATGACATCTTTGGAGCTGGTTTAAACAAGTATTGTCCAAGTATCTAAATCAAGTTATCGTTCTTGACTTTTTCAGAACCATAGCTAATTGCGTTTTGTATCCCATTTGTTGTAGGAAGTTTACTATCCCACGAGGACTTGTTATACTTATACTTGAGCCTTTTATCGTTGGAGCTTTTGCATCTATTCTCTCGAAAAAAGACCTTGTCGCTTATGTCCTCTTTAGTCTTGCTCTCAATCACAAGCAGGGGTGAGATATATTCAAGTTAAATTTTGTTCGTTATGTTGTCCAATAGAAGGAATCGTAATGTGTATATTTATTTATATTAGTTGTTTAGAAAATTGTGGTTATTTTTGTCATTTTTGAGTTAATTTTTATGTTTAAACAGGTTGGTTTTCATGAATTAATAAAGGAGACTCTGTCGAATTTTTAAAAAAATATTAAGTATTTTTAAAAGTAAATAATACGAAGATATAATAATTTGATATGGTTTTTAAAGATTGTCATCTATAGGAACTATTAAGAAAAATTACTTCTTTGTTTAAGGTAACTGACACTTAATAAATTTATTGCAGGTGAAAACCCTTTATGGACAAGACAAGATATTTGAGTCGTTTTGCTGGAGGTCGTATGCTTGAAGATTGCGAGTTTACTTTGCGTACATCATTTTATGTTAGGGATAGATGGGTTTTTATGTATTTTTTCTAATGAGGTGAGTGAAATTGTATAGAGAGATCTATGTTGGACACAATGTTTAAATTGTGTATTTTTTCTTTGTATGAACTTTAATTATAATTGAATGGAAAATTATATGTTATATGTTGAAATGGGATGCAAAATATGTCATATTGTTTTTAAGAGGTTTTGCTTATAATTATATAAAGTATATTATGGAATGGATGAAATTATAATTTTGGTGCCAAAATTATTAAAGACGGATTCTTTGCCATCTCAAAAGGGTTCCATAAATGGGGACCTTTTGTGACGGTTAAGTTATCGTCTCAAAAAAATCTTTGGGGAAGTATGTTGGTGTCTCTAAAAAAACTTTAAAAGACGGATTTTTTGCTGTCTCAAAAGGGTCCTGTGAGCAATGACCTTTTGAGACGGCGTATTTTCCGTCTCAAAAAAACTTTTTGAGACGACTGCTGCCGTCTCAAAAAGCTTTTAAAACGGGGGTCTAATACTACGCTCATTTGCCGTCTCAAATGGCGTCAAAAAAGGCTTTTGAGACGGCCAGAGGACTTTTTGAGACGGATGGAGCACCGTAGTAAAAAGCAATTTTTTTTGTAGTGTCATGTATACCCCATGCTTATGCTTCTATTCACACTTGTAGAAAATTATCCATGTACACTTTGCACCATGTGCACCTAGGGTCACATATATCCACATGTTGCACGCATCACCCATCCATACTTGGTGTACCATTGGTACTTGTACTTTGCTCCCTGTTTGGCATAATCTAGAAAGACATTCTCATAAGATACTAATAAGAGGATCATTCATGATTCACACAATACCACCAAAGAGCATTGTTATTGACCAAATTTTTACCCGGTAACTGGAGGGTCACTTCGTGATGGGCGCTGGTCCGGCAGGGCGCTGTTAGCCTAAGCGATATGACTCTCACCTTCCATTGGCCAAGTAGCTTCGACGTATATCGAACGGTTCCCCCGCATCGTACCGCTGGATCAAAGTCATGACGGGAGGTATATCGCAGGGAACTCGTTCACATACGCTGAGTATATCGAATTCGCTCTCACACGTACCGTCCCCACGAGGTATATGGTGAGGCAATTCACGTACACTCAGGTATATCAAATGACTTATCCACACGTACCGATTTCCCCCAAGAGCAATACGTATATCGTGGAAGTCACGCCAAAGGGGGAAACCCTTTCCGATTCACCCAACCAACTGCATACCCGCATGTAGGTGTCAACCCTAGGACACACATGTTAGATTGCCGGTTTCAACCCGAAACTCTGTCGAAATTTTGGGTTGACCTACCGCTCGAATTTTTGCGCATTTTTAAAATGGGAACTGTCCGTAAGCCTAGTCAGAAGTCCAGCCATAGCTTTGCATATATTACAAACCCAATTTTTCCAAGCTCGGGTTCCATTCGACATTTTGCATTTAGGAGAATTAATACAAGTGAGAACATAATAATTATAATAATTATGCTGACACTGTCTCCAAAGAAATAAAATTCTCTTTTTATCCAAAATCCAAAAACATTTATCCTCTCTTTATCAAAAATCCAAAAATATTTTGTCTTTCAATCTCGAAAAAAAATGTCATTTTTTTTTTCATCCCTTTTTCTCAAAAATAAATCTCATTTTACGCCTTCTCAGGTCGATCACAAACCCTTTGCCTAGCTCCTTATTGGGTTCGGTCTTCAGTTAAATCACCCCGGAGTTCCGTCCGTTCTCCTATTACTCTTTCTGAGCCCAGAATCCATCCGTTTTCCATGGAGAACACAAATCAAGTACCCGTTGTGAAGTCGGATCTGACTGCAGTCCTAGCTCAGCTTGTGTCCAAGATTGATAACCTCCAAATTGAGGTCCGAGAGATGCAACGAAACCAGGTTCTCGTTCCTCAAGAGCCCGAGGCCCTATTCCCTCGCGCTATGGATCCACCCGAGCACATCTGGGTCCCGAAAGAATATCAGCACGCTCCACGTGCCCCTCCTGCCAATGGGCCGCCGCTTGCCCAACTTTCAATGCCAAACATTGCCCAGCTTATGGCTAACCTGCCTGTGATCACTGATCCAAAAGAGGAGGAGTTGAATAAAGTCAAAGAAGACCTCAAGATGCTCACCAAGAAGTTTGACCAAGTCATAATCTCAGGAAATTACATGGACTACACCCACATGTCTCCTTATCCTAAGACGAGTTTACTCGAGAAGTTCAAGATGCCAAATATCGAGAAATTCAGAGGAAGTGGGCCCACGATTGTTCATCTCTGAATTTACCACCGTTCCATGAATCTACTAGGGGCTTCTGAAGAAGTGATTGCCCAATTGTTTCAGAAAACTTTGAAGGATAGTGCCCTCCGATGGTTTTTATCTCTTAAAGAATCCAGAATTCGTAGCTGGGAGGATGTAGTCCGAGAATTCATGTCACAGTACAAATGCAATAAAGAGCTTGAGGTCACCCGTCGTGATTTAGAGATGCTCAAACAGAACTCTGAATAATCAGTCAGTAACTTCATCGCTCGATGGACGAAAAAAGCTGCAACTATGACCAATCGACCTTCCGAGGAAGAACAAGTCAACATAGTGAAGAAGAACTTCTTACCCCATTCACGAGCAATAATGGGAGGACAATACTATCCCCACTTCTGAGCTCTCAGAGAAGAAGGAGTAGAAATTGAGGAAGGTCTTTCCAAGACAGATGTCGAACCAAATAAGGTATCCGAACAGTTCACCCCCAGAAAATATGATAAACCTGCCAGTGCTACAGTCTCAACCATCAACAACATCTCTCAACCAACCACATTATGGGAACCAGAAAGCCTCCCTGTCCCAGTCTGAAAGGAATACAACGAGCTCCATGCTCCCCTCTCCAAATTTTATCAAGCCCTATTAAGACGAAACCTCATCAAACCTTTGGATCCCTGTTCATTGCCAAATCCACTCCCAAGAAACTTCAAGGCAGATGCCCATTGCGACTTTCACCAAACTGCTGTCCATACCACTGACCAACGCTATCACCTCCGAAACATAATCCAAGATCTCATTGACCGGGGTACCATTGCCCCACCAGCTAATCCTACGCCAAACACTACTCACAACCCACTTCCAAATCATACCAATGCCATCTTTCTATAAGAGAACCCAGAATTCGATCCCTCAACTCAAATCACACCCATATACTTTCCTAAACCTCTCCAAATTTTCCCGTATTTCCTCTTACACCCTACTAGCCTCGCTGATCAGGCACTGTCACTCCTTACCAGAGCATGCATCACTGTCCGTACCCATTTTGAAAATGGAAGCATGGAATTGTCAGAAGTGTTAAACCAACTCCTAGAGTTCGGGGTGAAATTTCCCTTACAGATGATTATTGATTGCCAGAGATTCAGTACGCTGTTCTTGGAAGCACGTAAATGGGCCCGAGAGTCAGATAGATGGGTGGCACCGACCGATGAAGTCAGCCTGGATGATGTCGCCTAGATCCTGGAAGAATTATTCAGGCAAAGCAACAACATTTGCAGTATGATCGAGTTACTTAATGCTCTGAAGCTGCAAGGGCGCCTGGTCCCTTCACCTCTACACATCCCCACAGAATGGGATGACCTGTATGAATAAGCCATTGAAGTTGTGGAATTCATCGACTTTACATAGAAAGACATAATTATTTCCACTGGATGGGGGGAAGAGTTCAAAGATTCGAATGAAGAAAAAGCTTTAGAGAAAACTAGCCCAGTAGCCGACATGTGTGGAATGATATCATTTAAAGAACTCCTTAAAGAAATAAACAAAGTGGCAGAACAACCTGAGATTGACAAGGAAACGGGATTCATGTTTTTCCCTTCTTTAGTAAATCACATGACCAGATCAGGGAGGCATTACCAGACCCCAAGCTCACTACTAACAAACAACAAAGGGAAGGGAGTTAAAAACCTTCCTATGCAAGAAATGACCCTCGAGGAGAGCAAGACCCTCGATCAACTGGATAAAACTCAAGTTAACATCACTCTATGGGGGCTTTTCATGTCTTCCCAGCTACACAGAAATGCTTTGATCAAGTTACTCACTGGACCCACAGTTCCTCCTACCGCACTAGAAGAAGCTGTAAATTTGGTCAGACCTTTAACCTCCACCCGAATGCTATACTTTTCCGAAGAAGAAATCCCCAAGATTGGACCAAACCACAATCATGCACTCAACATCTCCGTCGAAGTTATGGGGAAGGTCATTCCACTCTCTCTTGTCGATAATGGATCCGCCTTGAATGTCTGCCCACTAAGAACCTTCAAATGTTTAGGCCTAAAAGAAAGAGACCTCGCTCCAACCTCCGCTGTTGTACGTGCCTACGACAATACCCGTCGGGAGGTGATGGGATTCATAAAGCTTGTAATAGGGGCTGGCCCTATAAACCCTATCGTCAAATTTCAAGTTATTGACATCCCAGCCTATTTCAACCTATTGCTAGGATGACCTTAACTTCACAACATCAAGGGCTTGTCTTCCTCACTCCATCAGAAATTAAAATTCTTCGCTTATGGACGGGTCATTACCATCGTGGGCGATGACGACAATACCGATGGTGCAAGTACCAGTAGTCCAATTCTTGAGATACAACACGGTCAAATGATATGCTCCTATCAGGATTCTGAGTTGAACCACTTCTACTCCCGGTAGGGGACAATTTCAAAGAAAGGGTTTGTCCAGAATACGACCCTCATGTCAACGTCAATGTGATTCAGATGTTCAGAAACATGCACTTCATGCCCGTACTGGGGCTAGGATAAAGACATCAAGGGATACTTGAGCCGATTGAACTAAAGAAATCTTTCCCTCCTTGTGGTTTGGGTTATCAACCGTCAGAATAAGAGCTCAGAATGATCCGCCTGTCTCGACCAAAGAGAAGACTAGACCGCGTCCAGACTATCTCAGGTGATTCCTTGAATGGAAGATTCATCAAAGAGGGCGAGAACTTCCCCTTTTGCGGCTTTCTAGAACCATGGTATGACCATACAGACAAGAAGATGAAGCCTGGAATGGAGATATTTTCCAAGACCCATGGGCCGAAGGTTACCAACACCAAGTGCAATCGCTCATCAAAGATACCAAAGAGACTGAGGAAGGTGACTCCGAAGATCCCTTTAACTTACAGACACTGGGGCTGACACTCTACATGGTTCACTCAGGCACTACATCACCGGATCCATCCCAACTGATTAAAGCTGCTGATACACCTCTCCTCAACAGGCGTGCTGTGCCAGTTCTACCTGCTAAAATCCCCCATAATCCCAATGTTTACCCTATTTCTTCTTCCGTTGTCTATCCTTGTTCAATTGTAATCGAGTCCTCTTTTGACGAGGTTCTCAATGCTGTTTTTCCTATCAATGAAATAAACGAAGATTTTGAGTATCTTGTTGTGCCTTACATTAACTGTTTGGATTCTTATCAAACTTTTGATGATGCTGATTTTGCAAATGAACAATTCTTAACGGATCTAAATAAGGTTAATAATAAACAACATAATCACGTTCAAGTTAATAAAGAAGAGACTGTTGTTATTAACCTCGGTTCTAGTAGCCAACTGCGCGAGATTATGATAGGGGCTACCCTCGACGAGCATGAGCATGCACAACTCGAAGAATTGCTAAAGGAATTAGTGGATGTCTTCACATGGTCCTACGATGATATACCCGGCATTGATCTTGAAATAGCTCAGCACGAGATCCCCATGCTCTCAGATTACAAGCCGGTCAAACAAAAGTTGAGAAACCTCCGCACCGAATGGTCGCTCAAGGTAAAAAAAGAGGTGGTCAAACAGTTGAACGTAGGATTTATTCCTGTGATCGAATATCCCACATGGTTAGCCAATATAGTGCCCATGCCGAAATCAGGAGGAAAAGTTCGGATGTGTGTAGACTACCGGGATTTGAACAAAGCCTCTCCAAAGGATGATTATCTGCTACCCAATATCGACATGATCGTGGACAACACAGCCAGTCATGCTCTCAAGTCATTCATCAACGAGTTTGTCGGATACAACCAAATCAAAATGCACCCAGACCACTAAGAAAAAACCGCATTCATCACCCCACGGGGAACCTTTAGCTACATTGTTATGCCATTTGGTCTCAAGAATGCTGGGGCTACCTACCAGAGGGTTGCCACAACCATCCTTCACGATCTAATTCACAAAGAGGTTGAGGTCTATGTGGATGATATGATTATCAAGTCCAAAACTAGAGAAGGTCATGTTACTGCTCTCCGAAAGTTCTTCGAACGACTGCGACAGTATTAGATGAGACTCAATTCGCAGAAATGCATCTTCGGCGTTACAAAGGGAAAAATCTTAGGATTCATGGTTAGTGAGAAAGGGATATAAGAATATCCCACCAGCTGAAAGCCATACGTGAGATGCCACCTCCCCGAACGGAGAAATAAATCTAAGGATTCCTCGAAAAATTATAATACATCAGCCGGTTCATCAGCCAGTTAACCTCCATCTTCTAACCTATCTTCAAACTCCTTCGAAAGGATTCAACCAAAGTTTGGAATGAGGCATGCCAAGAAGCCTTTGACCAAATCAAACAATATCTGACCCAACCCCCAGTACTCATGCCACCACAGCCTGGTCTCCCCTTGCTCCTATACCTAACCATAACCAACACTATAGCTGGGGCTTTGCTAGCCCAAAACCTTGAAGATTATTGTAAAGAAAGAGCGATCTATTATGCCAGTCGCAAATTGGCTGGGTATGAGGTTAACTACACTTCTTTGGAAAAGGCATGTGTCGCACTTTTCTGGGGTTGCGGCACTACAGGCTCGCCTTCCCCATAAAACTTGTATCTCGAATGGACCCCATCAAGTACCTGCTTGAGAAACCCGCCTTGTCTAACCAAATGGCCCGGTGGTTGATGCTCCTAGCCGAGTTTGACATTGTGTACGTCATGCAAAAAGCTATGAAAGGAAGAGTCATCTCTGACTACCTTACTGATTACCCCGTAGAAGAAGTTGATGTTTAGATCTCTGAATTCCCAGATGAAAACATTCTCTGTACTGCTCAAGACCGCCTTCGATGGAAAATGTTCTTTGACGCCAATGCCAACAAAAGGGGATATGGCATTGGGATACTTATGATCGCCCCAGATGATTCTCACACTCCCATCGCCATCAAATTGGATTTCCTCTGTACCAATAACATGACTGAATATGAGGCATGGACAGTAGGCCTCAAATTTGCTCTCAAGAAAGGTATTCAATGCCTATATGTCTACGAGGATTTCGCCCTCATCATCGGTCAAGTGATCAGAAAGTGGAGAGTCAAGGATGAGAAGCTTCAACCCTTAAATTCCCACTTAGAAGAACTAGCATCCCAATTCCAAGATATCACCTTCCATTACCTGCCTTGAGTAAAGAATAACCTAGCCAATGCCCTTGCTACCTTGGCCTCCATGGTCGACATGCCCAAAGGAATACCTATGACCCCCTTCCTTGTTCAAAAGCAAGACAAACCAACCCACTACTACCATATTGAGCTCGTTACTATAGAAGATCCCGAGCTAGCCAATTGTTGGTACTATGATATCTGGAACCTCCTCAAGCATGGTAGGTACCCCGAGGATTCCAACAAGAAAGATCGAGCAACCCTCCAGAGACTGGCTGCCCAGTACATCATCTGTCACAAAGCACTACTCAAAAGGAACTTTGATGGAACTCATCTGCATTGCATCGCAGGGGATGCCATTGAAAAGATAATACAGAAGATCCACAACGGGGAATGCAGACCCCACATAAACGGTCACATGCTTGCAAAAAGATCATCCGACAGGGCGACTACTGGACCACATGACCCAAGATTGCACCGCCTATGTTCAAAGATGCCTCAAATGCCAATAATTCTCCAACCTTTAGCATTTGCCTCCACGTGAATTATACAACATGACCTCTCCCTGGATATTCTCCACCTGTGGCATTGACATCATAGGGAAGGTTACACCGAAGGCTTCTAATGGGCATGAATTCATCCTAGTTGCCATTGATTACTTCACCAAATGGGTTGAAGCTGAGTCATACGCAGTGTTGAATGCTAAGAAAGTGTCCAAATTCATCAAGAAAAACATCATTTGAAGGTATGGGGTCCCACACGAGCTAGTATCAGATAACGGGTTGCATTTCGAGGAAGAAGTCACAGAGGTGGTCAGCGAGTATGGGATTCAGAGACACAAATCTTCTCCCTACCGACCTCAGACTAACGGTGCAGTCAAAGCTGCTAACAAGAACCTCAAAGCCATCATCAGCAAGATGACCGAAAGCTGTCGGGATTGGGCCGACCGAATCCCATAAGCCCTCTGGGGCTATCGAACCTCAATTAGATCCTCTACTGGGGCTACCCCTTACTCTTTAGTTTACGGTATGGAAGCAATCGTACCCGTGGAGCTGGAAATACCCTCATTACGCGTCATGCTTGAAGCAAGGTCAGTGAAGAAGACTGGTGCCAAAGTTGTCTTGACAAGCTAACCCTCCTAGATGAAAAGAGATTAAAAGCGTTATACCACATACAAGGGTACCATCGTCGAATAGTGCGTTCATTCAATAAGAGAGTCAAGGACCACGGTGTCCGAGAAGGAGACCTAGCCCTAAAAAAAGTCATAGAACCAATCTGGAACCCCAGAGGGAAATTCAAGCCCAATTGGAGCGGACCCTACATTTTCAAGAAGATCTTATCCCGCGATGCCGCCATGCTCACCGACTTAGATGGGGAAGAGATGGATCGTCTAGTGAACCTGGACCGTCTCAAAACGTTCTACCCCTAGTTCGAAATCTTAGCGCACTACGACTCTTCTCATCTCCCTTCTATTAAAAAAACATTTTTAAACAAATTAAAACTTTTCAAAAACCCCAGAGGTACGTAGGCAGCTCATACACCTTATTTGAGCACGACCCTTTCTTTTTTACAAAGTACTATTCTTTTCCTATCTCCGATAATGACAGTCAATTCCAACATACACTTGAACAAAAGGATTATTTATGCCTTAACGATCGGTATAGATAATTCAAACGACACAAAACTCATCAAAGGCATAGCTGGATGATCAGAAACTTGATTATTTCCCTAATATGAAATTTCGGTACAGATTACATAAGAAAAGGAACGGATAACTCCCTTTCCCCCTACCCTACTAAAAACACCAAATAAAATCCCCACATTTATTCCCCATAAAAAACTCTTCAAGAGTCCTATCCATAGCTACCAGAGGAGCCTGCTCCATCATCATCATCTACATCCTGGGGTCCTCAAGTTTCCCTTGCCTGAACAGAGTGTCGCAGACACTCCATGGATCGATAAGCTCGAACTAGCTTCGAAAACACCACAACACCTCCTTCCATGGTGTCAAAAGAGACAAGCCATTTTTGTCCAGTCTCCACTACAAACATCTCTCTAACTACTCTCCTCCACAACCACTTCATATAATCCCCAGGGATATGCCAAACTTTCCCAACAGACTGAGAGGGACGGGTTGACAGACGTCGACTCTCCCACAGAGAACCAAGAAGCAAGCGCAGACGCTCGGACGAATCCTCTACCGGAAAGAAATTTAGTGTCCGAGGTGGCACGACCTGTGCCCAGCCAAATTGGCACAGAAGCCGCTAAGGGAAATAAAAAGAGGTCTGTCTGAGACCAACCAACCGCACATACGAGTAATCTCCTAGCTCCAGAACAGGCAACAACTGTCCCCACCAAGGAACTGACCAATAGATATTTCGAGCCCCAATCTCTACAAACCAAGTCTCCCAGCTCGCAATATCCAGGCCAGCGTAGAAGAAGTGATGCGAAAAGAAGTTGGGTACAACTGATAAAGAATATTCTGGAAGAGTCACCAGGCGAAGTCTTTCAGACAACCACATGAATAACATCACGGGGCTACCCAGCAGAAAGTCAGAACGACCTTCTCACAAGGCATCAAAGCCATTCAAGGTCTCCGCCAGTATCACCACCGCAGGATTGCGACGGTATGACATCCATGAAGTAATGGCTGCAAGTTGTGGGTCCACTAGCAGTTTCTCAGTCACCAGCAGCAATTTTAAAACCAGGCCTAGAGCAACGGCTCCAGCATAGCAAGCATCACCTACTTCTCGCAAATGCACGTACTACAACACTGTCGGGAGGGAGATCATTCCTCCAGCAACCAGTGATCTAGCCACCGAAGGCGAAATGCGAAGAAGCCTAGCCAGCAAATCCCTGGGAGAATGGGAAAATTCTGGTAAAGCCGCAGCAACATTGGGATTTATCCCAGCATGGCAGAAAATTCCTCGTAGGTAGGACAAACTTCATCTAACCCAAAGCGGAATACATGGTCTTTGGGGTACCAAAATTGTACCGCCGCCATCAGCATGTTCCACTCAATGGACCACAAGGAGACTCGACGCATGTTGAAAGCATCATAGGCGACGTTATAAGAGCACATTGCTTCCAAGGCTTCGAGGTAGTTAGCAAACTCAATGCTATCAGGGAGAGCCATCTTGCAAGACTAAGAAATAGTAGGCAAGTAAGTAAGAATGTGAAGGTTTGATGGAAACAATCCTCCCTTACCCCTTTTTATACTTGAGAACCCTCATAAAAGACATAATCCCTGCAGAAATCGGAGGGAATCCTACCCCACAAAGTACCATAGGTTGAAGAGGGCACTAATAAAAAGCTTTGAATTGATGGGACTGGATTGACTATCGATAGGCAGGGCAAGGTGCTTTCCGATCGGCACCCCCCCATTTTTGGAAATTTTCCTTTTTCCTCTTTTGTCAAAATCAGAAAAACCCAATAAAAATAAATTGATGTTCTCAACAGAATTTCAAAAGTCTCCCTTCCACGATTATATAATTTCCCATTTTTCTCCAAAATCCAAAAAATATCTCTTTTTACGATCTCAGCAGCAAAGTAAAAAGAGCATGTGCATGCATTCACTCATTCACCATTAACAAAAGACAATCAAAAAATCCCATTACATTGCATATATATAGTCTTATGTGTTACATAAAATTTGCAGGAAATAAAAGAAAAGAAAAAAACAACGGGACTCAGCCCGAACCCACTTTCTCTCTCTCTCACCTACCCTTCCCCCTCTCTCTAAGAGCTTCCCCCCCCTGCGACGCGCTCTCTTTCCTCTATGGCGAGACGACGCACCACCACTACCCGAACCAGAGTCCTCCCCGAATGAAGCAGACGGCGCCAAGCAAGAAGGAACCGGGACCACATCCCGAATGTGGGTAGTTACCGAAGATATCCAGTCTCTCATGTCCCTCAGCCAAGTGGTCGACACCCAAACTTTCTGCAATGAAAAGGCAAAAATCAGTATCTAAAGAGGGGTTAAAATAGAAACGAAACAAAAAGAGGAAGAAGGTATACCGCAGGACAAAGAACCTCCTCTGTCAAACCCAGATCCTCCGGATCCATCGCATGAGGACGGTGCAACATAGGCACCATCCCTCCATCAGCTCGCCGAATGTTGTATGAAGAAGTTTGCAACCGCACAAAAGGAACCTCTGAAGCCGTCGCCATGTACCCACCGGAGGAAAAGGAAAGGCATCATATATACTGGGCGCCATTAACCAGCTCGTCACAAAGTCCATGTAATCATACGGCGCAGCCATATCGGTGTATAATAGGTAGGACTCACCGATCATCACCGCGATCCTCGCATCCTCCGGAAGTAGCCGCTCCCACCTCATATACATAGGAGGTTGTGTAGGTGGAACCATCACCTCCTCCTCAGCAATTTTCCAAACCAACCGCTCTCCCAGATACCAGGAATGGCCGAACTCATGCGCCAGCAAACGCCTCATCTACGTATTCACCCCGGTCGCCTCGGTATCCTGAATGGTTGTCCCCCAAGGGTAAAAGGTCACCTGAAAATCACCACCAGGCATAAGTCAATACAGAATCAGAACATGCAAAAATAAAGACTGAAAAAGAAAGAGTCTTACCCTACCAATGGTTAGGCCATTCAAGACCTAACGCACCGCCTCGAGAGAGAAAGATCCTTTCGACTGCCGATTGGCCTTCCGCCATCGATACAATCGACAGAAGTCCCCAAAAGTATCGTCCTTCAGAGAAATCAGCTGGGTATTGCACCCAATAACCTCATAGAACCACGTCTGCCAAAGACAGGAATTCACAATAAAAAAGAGACGCATAAGGAAAATACGAATGCATGAAGGGAAAATGCGCAAAATTAAAGGATACCTCAAGGAGATACGTGGCTCCAATAAAAGTTTGCTGGAAGCACCGGCTGAAGGCATCCAAAGAAAAATAGAGGGTAGCCAAAGTCAGTCTCCCCTAATCATAGAGGGGGATGTTCGAAAACATCCTCAAGTACGACAACAACCACAAATGGACGACGTCGCCCCTCGACGCCACCATGAAGCCTCCCAGTACCAACAATATGAACAAACGGGCTATTTGCCTCACCTGCAGCCCGTCCTCCACATCAATAACCCTACTCAAAAAAACATCCTTCAGTAAGGATAGCCAGATGGAATCTCTAGAAACTATCCTCCCTACATCGCCGAGCGCCGCCCTCACCGCCTCCGACCTCACCCTCAAAGAGCGATCCACCTCTATCTGCTCTCCATTACAGTCCACCCCCACCAGCTGCTGCATGTCTATGGGAGTCACCGTCATCTCCTCGAAACCGAAATGGAAGGTGTGGGTAGTATCCCATCATCTCTCCCCCAAAGCTCACAAGACCGCTGTCGACCGAGGCGTCTCATCCAGTGCAAATGCTAACCTCCCAAAACCCATTGATGAATCCACCCAACGCACCACAGGTGGAAGATGCTCCTAGACATCCTTAAGCCCCGTCGTCCTGCGGGCATGCATGTTTTTCAGAGAGATGTCAGACTGTCAAAAGAAAAAAAAACTTTTGTCAAAATTCAAGAGGATAAGGAAAAATCACCAAAAAGAGGAGAATGCCAAAAGTCAGGTTACTTACATACCCCTCCGGGCTCACCACCTAGAAGATTGATGACGCGACGGCTCCCGTAGCAAGGTCCACTCATCCGCAACCGGCTCAAATGAGTCAAAGCAATTCTCACTCCCCAAAGCAAGAGGTGCCCTAGCCCTCCACTCCACGTTCGCCTAATCATCAACAATCAACCATTCCCTATGCACTGCAGTGCTCACAAAGGTGCCCATTTCTTAGAGATCGGAATGCTAGAACGATTTGCAGAGAAAAATTACAAAAAGAAAGAAAATAAGAAGCTGTGAAAAATGAGGGGAATTCGCTGCTAAGCGTCATGCCGATCGGCATTGACCAACCACCCACTAATCGGCACTATCCCCTTACCTTCCCGAGGCATTCCAAAAGTTCGTGCCACTGTCGAATGGCACCCTCTAAACCATGCCGATCGACACCCCCTTGAAATTTTGTACAAAAATTCCCAGAAAATACTGAAAAATCCTCAAAAAATTACTAAAAATCCCGGAAGGGATTTAGAGCATTTTCACCAAGAAAATTTCACACTCCCTCAAGTGGAACCCCCATTTCCCCAGCGGAACTCTAAAAAACCAAGTTAAACTCCTCCCGATAACGTTCTCGGAGGATCTCTAAGGATCACCTCCTATCCCCCAAAGGTCTCAAGCCTCCCTGAACAATACGTCCAATACCTGGACCACCTAATCACTCCCCCAGTGGAGTTTTCGGCATCAAACTTGCCTTTCCTCCGTGAAATCCATAAGATCACAAACGCTTACCCAACAATCGGCTCCCCGACACAACACAACATCACGAGGTAATTTCCCCAGCGGAACTCCAGAAAGTCATTTTTAAAGTCTCCAAAGGAAACTCTGCTCTTTTCCCAGCTCATTCCCCAGCGAAACCCAAAATCCAATCTTTATCCTCTCTTAGGTCAGAATTGACCTAAGTCTTGGATCGTCACCTGAGTTAGGTCAGAATTGACCTCGGTCCTCGGTCATCACCAATCTTAGGTCAGAATTGACCTCGATCTTGGATCGTCACCTGAGTTAGGTCAGAATTGAACTCAGTCCTCAATTATCACCAATCTTAGGTCAGAATTGACCTTGATCTTGGAACGTCACCTGAGTTAGGTCAGAATTAACCTCGTTCCTTGGTCATCACCAATCTTAGGTCAGAATTGACCTCGGTCTTGGATCGTCACCTGAGTTAGGTCAGAATTGACCTTGGTCCTTAGTCGTCACCAATCTTAGGTTAGAATTGACCTCGGTCTTGGATCATCACCTAAGTTAGGTTAGAATTGACCTCGATCCTCGGTCGTCACCAATCTTAGGTCAGAATTGACCTCGCTCTTGGATCATCACCTGAGTTAGGTTAGAATTGACCTCGGTCCTTGGTCATCACCATTCTTAGGTCATAATTGACCTCGGTTTTGGATCGTCACCTGAGTTAGGTTAAAATTGACCTTGATCCTCGGTCGTCACCACTCTTAGGTCAGAATTGACCTCGGTCTTGGATCGTCACATTAGTTAGGTCAGAATTGACCTCGATCCTCGGTCGTCACCACTCTTAGATCATCATTGACCTTGGTCTTGGATCGTCACCTGAGTTAGGTCAAAATTGACCTCGGTCCTCGGTTATCACCACTTTAAGTCAGAATTGACCTCGATCTTGGATCGTCACTTAAGCCCACAGAATTAACTTCGACCCTAAAATTGGTCACCTCCACCTTAAGCCCGTAAAATTGGTCATCTCTACATAAGCCTACAGAATTGGCTTCGACCCGCAGAATCGGTCATCTCAACTTAAGCCCGCAGAATTGGCTTCGACCCGCAGAATCGGTCACCTTTACCTTAAGCCCATAAAATTAGCCTCTACCCTCCAAATTGGTCATCCTCGCTCCCCTTGGTTTTCAGAATCGGCCTCGACCCTCTGAATTGGTCATCCTCCCTCAAAAGCATCATGCGGTGTCAATTCGACGGCTATCGTCTGTTCCAAACTCACCCGCCAAGGGCTCTGTAGACACCCCATTCCGTTACCCCCTAAACTCTCCTTAGGTCCCTAGAACCTCCCTTCATCACTACAAACTCAAGTGATACCCCGAGTACTGACCTAGAAGCCATCGGGCACTCCCAAGCTCCGTTTGACCAAAAGTCAAACTCTTCAGCTCGATCGAGACCGAATGAATCCTCAAAAGGCACTGAAACCCCTTTCCAACGGTCGGTCCCCTGCGCGATTTTAACTTACCATGCGGACGAAGGACCTATTTTCCCCCGAAACTCAATCAAGAGGCCACCGAGAGCTCCCGAGCTCTGCTTGACCTAATTTAACTCTTCAGCTTGATCGAGGCTAAATGAATCTTCGAAGGGAACTAAAACCCCTTTCCAACGGTCCATCCCGTGCACGATTCTGACTTACCTTGCGGACGAATGATCCGTTTGACTCTGAAAGGTCATCGAATGCTTCCAGGGCCCGGTTGACCAAAGTCAACTCCCCGAACCCGATCAAACTCTTTGGAATGTAGAAGTACATCTCCTAACCTTTCCAATAGTCTGCCCCATGCACGATTCGAACTTACCACGTGGATGAACGATCCGCTTGCATTCGACGATTCCCCGTCCAATGGACTGATGAATGCTTCTGAGCCATATTTGACCCAAAGTCAACTCCTGAACTCGGGAGCAGTCCAAAGGACTTTCGAAGGTCTCTGAATTAACTTTCCAACGGTTTGCCCCATGCATGATTCTGATTAATGGTTTGCATTCTGTGACTGATTTTTCAAAAAGGCCTGAAAGACACTACCAAACGGCAGGTCTCAGACCCAGCCTATTGGCAGTGTGCCTAAACGCACCTGCCGATTGGCAGAACCAGGTCTATGTCGATCGACAATGCCCTGGGACTATAAAAGAGAGGCTCATCCCCACTTGCAAAGGGAGCCCAGATCAGAAACATATCACTCTCAGCAGATCCAGAAAACCTCTCTCGAAGTCAGCGTGATTTCCACACCCAAATCCATTTCCAACCTTCACTTTTCATCATCCTTTTCATCAAACTTGGTGAATTCAGTTCCCTCCATCATCATCCAAGTCTAAGGGCTGCTCTCTAGCATTCAAGATCAAGCTCAAGATCTTCAAGAAGGTCCAATTTTCTCAACTCTCTCCTTAAATTCTCATAAATTCGCAATAACTTGTTTTATTACCAAGCACTTTTATTATCTCATCTCACACATCCTAATATACTTTTTATTTAGTATTATTGCACACCCCTTAGTTTCATATAAATAAAAAACTCAAAAAATAAGAAAAAGAGGGTTTGCTCATAAATTCCAAACGGGAATTCTCACACTTTTCTTACACTTTTCTCATAACTAAAACACTTTCTTATACACACACACACATACACACAAATAAGAGAATCCCCGTTTGGATTTATGGGATAAACCCCACCCCTCGTTTTTCATGCGAACTACGTGGACTTTGGTGCCTTTATAGGCTACGTAGTCGTTCTCGGGGTAAAACCCGAGACTCAGTCCTATTTTTACTTTTCCTCTCATTTTTTAATTTTTCTAATCTCCTTTCTCTTATATTATATATATACATATATTTGTTCTTAGTGGCGTATTATTCCACATACGTTATCGTTCCATCATAACGGTCAACGTAAGGATAATCGCGTAAATTCTATTTTCTAAAATTATTTTTACACCTTCCTACGGATGATTCGCTTTACCTCTTCCATGGTACAAGTCGATGATTCCTATCTCCACTACATATGCACATGCACACACACATCACGGGGAAAATAAAAGGAAAACAACAAAAACCCATGAGAGACCGAAAGGGCAGAATGGATGCCTAACATCTTCCCATTTCATAACTTAGCCTCCGGACCGTTCTCGAATCATTTTGGTTTCGCATGCGTTAGTATGTCTTGAGATGCTGTCCTTCGGGATGGCTTCCCCTTTTCTTTTGTGTGTTTTGAGTAAAATAAACTGGCGACTCTAATCTCTATACATTTTTTGCCTCATTCAAATGACGCCGGCCGAAGCGCTCCCGAGAGGGATGCGTGGGACCTAAGGATCCATCCATCGCACGCTCCCCCGCCGCGAGGATCCGGGGAGGGATGGACACAGACAGGAACAAATGGTGCGAGTTCTAATAGGATCACGACCATAAAATGGACCAATGCTTCGCTCTGAAAGACTAGATTAAAAAGTTGCTGAAGTAGGGGAAGCTACGAAAATACGTCGACTAGAAAGGAGACTGAGATGACAAAAAAAAGAGATACTCTTCACCAAAGGGCACCAGGCCCCAAAATAGGGAGGTGCAAGAAAATATAAATGATCCAGAGTCAGATGATTATGATGAAGATGACCCATACCTTCTCGCCAAACCTTCTGCAATTAAAGGTAGCCATCATATGATTTCCTTTAATATAAAGATGATATATGGAGGAATGGAAGGTAGAGGATCCGAGTTAGATAATAAGAAGGCTCGTGTGATAGAAGCCAAGGTAGGGACTTATAGAGTGGAAGTCAATCTGGCCAAGGTTGAGATTAAACCAAGAAAGTTAAAGAAAATTGATGTAATAAGTCTCATTATAGGCTTTTCCAGGAAAGATTTTAAGGGAATTTTAGCCCCACATAACGATCCTCTTATCACAACACACAAGTTCACGTCTACAACATGTATCATATTATGATGGAAGGAGGAAACTTGACTGATCTTATATTTAGGGATTATTTTAAGAGGTTAAAGCTAAGAAAGAATAGAATCGTCCCATATCACCAACCATTGATTGGATTCAACGAAGAGAAATTCCACCCATTGGGAGTGTTTGAGATAAATGTTTGCATGGCAACATAGTCGAAATGCTTGACTAGGAAGATCAGGTTTTTTATGATGGACGAGAACATATTCTCGACCTATAATATCATCCCGAGAAGAGGAGTACTTAAGGAATTTGAAGTCGTGTCTTACATCGTACACCAAATGATAAAATTCCTAATTCCTTATAGAGTAGGGGAAGTGAATTGTGATCAAGTTGAAGTACGCGAGTGCTACTTCACCTTGGACGAGGAAAGGGAATGCCATAAGAGAAAGACGACTTATAAAATATTGACACTCTTGACCCAAGAGATCAACATAAGCTGAAAAAGGGGGCGCTTGCAGAATAGGTAGAATCCATTGTCCTTAATAAGGATGAACCAAAAAATATCGTCCAAATAGATTCATCCCTAAAACTAGAAATAAAGAAAGCGTTGGTTGAGTTGTTAAAAAGAAGGCAAGGTGTGTTCACATGGAGCCATAGTGATACGCTGGGGACTGACCCTGAGGTTATTTGTCATCGGTTGAACATAGACAAGACAGTGAAACCAGTAAAACTGCGAAGACTGACCTTTGTTAGAGATATATATGAAGTTATACAAGATGAAGTGAAGAAGCTACAAGCTTTATATTTCATCAGAGAAGTGAATTACTCGCAGTGGTTATCCACTATTATGATAGCGCTTAAATAGAAGGAGAAATAGAGAATGTGTGTACACTTCACTGACCTTAGCAAATCCAACCCAAAAGATAGCTTTCCCTTGATGAAAAATGACCATATGGTGGATGCCATAGTATGCCACGAACTCACAAGTTTTATGGATTTTACTTTGGGTGCAATCAGATTTCTATGCACGAAGGTGACACCAAGAAAACTTCCTTCATCACAGATGAAGGAATATATTGATACAAAGTTTTGCCATTCGACTTAAAAAATCCAGGGGCTACCTACCAAAGGTTAGTTGAAAAATATTTAAGGATCGAATTGGAAAGACGATGGAGGTCTAAGTGAATGATATGCTCACGAAGAGTTTGAAGGTTGAGATTCATATGGTCGACTTAGAAAGAGTGTTTGACACAATAGATCTGTATAAAATGAAATTTAATCCAGCGAACTGCGTATTTAATATTGGAGATAGAAAGTTCTTAGGGCTCATCATCAATCATAGTGTCATTGAAGAGAATCCAATCAAGATAAAACATTGATTGGCATGAAGACACCGAAGATGATAAAAGATATTTAGAGATTAACGGACCGAGTTACCATATTGAACAAATTTGTCTTCAGGGCAACAGACAAGTGTTTGCCATATTTTAAGATTCCGAGGAAAGTGTTTGTCTGGGACGAGGAGTATGCAAGGCATTTCATGAGTAAAAACCTATCTCGGATCCCCCATGCTCCTCTCCCGACTGATCCAAGGAGAAAAATTATACATATACTTGGCCATCTTGGAGTCTGCAATCAACACGACCATTGTTCGTGATGATAATGGAGTCCAAAAACCTGTTTACTTTAAAAGCAAGGCACTCCAAGGAGTAGAGTTAAGGTATCCAAATATGGAAAAGATTGCATATGCTTTGATCTATGCCTCTAAAAAAATGAAGCCTATTTTCAAGATTATACAATGGTAGTGGTCATCGATATGGCCCTCTGACAAGTCATTCATAAACTCGAGAAATCGAGTAGGTTAATGGCTTAGTCAGTTGATTTAGGTGCATTTGATGTCAACTATCAGCTGATAAGTGCGATCAAATCAAGTATCGGAAGATTTTATGGCAAAGTTTATATGGAAAACACCGAACAACACAAAAAGGGAAGTATTAGTTGACATCCCACATGTCGTCCAAAGAGGAAATGAAATTATAGTCGAAGGAACGTTGGCTGACACTATAGTTGACACTCTGAAGTGAGATTTTTTATTGAAAAATGGTGGCTTGACCAAAGGTCCCTTTACACTTGGGTCACTAATATGAAATTTGTTTGTTGATGGTCCGTCCTACGAAAATGATAGTGTGTGTGGGGGGGGGGGGATTGATATTATCGATGATAGATAGGACCGATATTAAATACGCCTTATGGTTTAGGTTTGAAGCATTACATAATGAGTCGGAGTATAAAGCTTTGCTGGAACGATCTTACTGGAAAAAGCATTAAATGTTGGCCAAATAGTTACCCATACTGATTCCCAATTAGTTGTTTTCCAAATTTTGAGGATTTATAAAGCGAGGGATGAGAAGATGGCTAAGTACTTAGCCAGAATCAAGAAGATGCTAAAAAAATTTCGAGAGGTCGAGATCAAATGCATAAACAGAGTTGAAAATGGAAGACAAATGCATTACCAAGGCTCGCATCGGTTACCGGAACAGATATTCTCCGATCAGTCCCTATAAAAATCCTCCTAAAGCCGAGCATAGAGACAGATGAGGAAGATATTGAAGTTTATACGAATTTAAATTTAAGACCATCTTAGATGGACCCAATCATAGATTACCTAATAAATGAAAAGCTGTTGGAAACTAAGGCCGAGCAAAGAAAAATTTGTTACCATGTAACTAAGTTTATCACCATTGGAGATGTGCTCTATAAAAGAGGTTTTCTGCTTCCATTCTTGAGATGCGTGCATCTTTCTGAGGTAGACTATGCACTTATTGACATACATGAGGGCTCCTATCGAACCCACATTGGTGGAGGATCCTTAGCCAAAAGGATTATTAACCAGGGTTACTCTTAGCCAGATCTTGCGAAGGACTCGACAAGCTACGTTCTTAAGTATGACAAATGCCAGTTCTTTGCTAATATACCCCATTAACCCTACCATCCCTTTTATCCAATATTGGACCCTTGGCCTTTTACAATGTGGGGGATTGACCTGGTTGGCATCTTACCCTGAGTGAAGGGGAACTTTTATTTCCTATTTATTACGATTGAATATTATTCTAAATGAATAGAAGCAGAGGATATGATAACAATCCCTGAGGAGAAATTCTTTAGATTTATATCTAAAAAAATCATTTGTCATTACGATCTACCCAATACGCTATTATCCAATAATGGGAAACAATTTAAGAATAAGTCTTTGGAAGCCTATTATTGAAGGGTTGGCATAAAACAGTTCTACTCTGCCTCGGGCCAACTGTAAGCTAATGGACAGACAAAGGTGAAGAATAGAATGATATTGGATGGAATTAAGAAAAAGTTAGAATATGCTAAGGGAAGATGGGTGAACGATTTACATAGAGTTCTATGGGCATATAGGATGACCGAGAGGACCCCAATAGGGGAAACATCATTCATGCTAGCTTATGGGCCAGAAAATGTAATTCTGACTGAGATAGGTTTTCCAAGCCACATGGTTCAAACCTAAGACCCTGAGGCAAATCCAGAAGAAATGAGGTTAGACTTGGATGTCATTGAAGAAAGGGTAGAAGATACGACCATTAGGCAGTTTGCCTACCAATAAAGAGATGCTAAATTCTACAATAAGAGGGTCAAGTCTTGGCCAATTGTAGTGGGGACCTCGTAGTTAATAAAGTCATCTAAATAACAAACAAGCTTCATCCTAACTGGCATAGACCCTACAGAGTCACATAGGAGGTCGTCCCAGGCACATACCGGCTAGAAAACCTTGAAGGAGAGACGTTTTCCAACCCTTGGAATGCGGATCATTTGAAAAAGTATTTCTACTAGTTATTTCGTTTATTATAGTTAAAAGGAAATTTTCTCTTGTATGATCAGAAAATCTTGAAATATAATGAAGTGTTGTCTCATATCTTTGAAAGTTGCATTTTTTAGAATCACACAATTCTTAAACATAATTTAAGTATGGTGAATAATTAATCTCTCTCTCGGTAGTATGAGAGTGTCTTAGGAGTCTCATCTCTAAGGAACCACTCTGCAAAATCCCTGAGAGGTGGGAGGTCCTTAACATCATTTTAATATTGTGAGACCCTTAAAATATATTTAAGTATGGTGAAATTTTTAAACACTATTTAAGTATGGTGAATAACTAAATCTCTCTCTCTCTCGACGGTATGAAAGTGTCTTAGGAATCTCATATTCAAGGCACCATTCTGTATAAACCCTGTGAGGTGGGAGGTCGTTAATATCATTTTAGTATTGTGAGGCCCTTAAACACCATTTAATTATGGTGAAATTGTTAAACATCATTTAAATATGGTGCATATTAAATTTCTCTCTCGGTGATATGAGAGTGACCTTAGAGTCTCAGCTCCAAGGCATCACTCTAAATAAACCCTGAGGTGAACATCATTTTAGCATGGTGAGACACTTAAATACCATTTAATTATGGTGAAATTTCTAAACATTATTTAAATATGGTGCATATTGAATCTTTATCTCGGCGGTATGAGAGTGCCTTAGAAGTATCGTCTCTAAGTCAACACTTTGTATAAACCCCAAGAGGTGAGAGGTCCTTAACATCATTTTATTATGGTGAGAACCTTAAAATTCCTTGAGTGTGATGAAATTGTTAAACATCATTTTAAGTATGGTTCATATTTAATCTCTCTCACGGCAGTATGAAAGTGCCTTAGGAGTCTCGGCTCCAAGCACCACACTACATAAACACCGAGAGGTGGGAAATGCTTAACATCCTTTTTAGCATGGTGAAATTCTCTAAATATGAGGCGTACTTTATGAATGATATGTGTTAAAGACACACTTGGACATTCATTCAACATAAATAGTATTATGAAAGCAACGAGTAGATACAACACTTGGAATTTCATGAACATTTTAAAATATCATTCACGTTCAAAAACTACGAAATATAATGTTAAAAAAAAATAGCTACAAAAATTGGTCTTTAAGGACCATAGACAATCGCCCAGAACTAGTAAGTCTAAGCATAAGATACAAGAGTTTTTGTGATAGTCAGCTCATTCGGATTCTCATCGAGGTTAACAGTGGTTCCTCTTAGTCACCAGTCACCTTAGTTCCATCATGATTGCCATTTATTGTAGTTTCGGCCTCAACCACAACAGGTCTAACAACATCAGCCGTGGCCTAATCCTCTTGAAGATAAGTAAGGCTTACAGGGTCGACAAATATGAAAGAAAAGATAATTTCGGTGAGAATAGGGCCATTAGCGACAAAGTCGTGACACTATTTGGATACTTGTTGACACAGGGTTTTGACCCCCTTTTCCATGTGCTAGATGGCCTACCCAAATTTTTTTTTGACTCTTTGAAGTTAGCCACTGCTCTCTCGACAACCACCCAAACCTTGTCATCCTCGTATTCTTTTTGTATCTTGAGATCGGTCTCAAGAGCATCCACCTTTATCTTATGGTACCTTTTCATATTGGCCAAGTGATCCTTGCGACGGTCCCGCATTTCCTAGACCTTAAAGTCAAGATCGACCTTTTAATCCTCCAGCTTCTGCCTTAGCTTATTAAACTGGACCTTAGCCTCATCATCCATCTTTACTTTTGGCCTCAAACTCCACCGCCCATTGGTGGATGTTTTGGAGGGCGATGACAGACTGCAAAAACACAAAAGAAAATAGTTAGTATGAGACGATATAAAACTTAAAAAATATGAATATAAAACTATTCATTTAATATTTATCTGGGGTATCCCTATGAAGAGAGAAGTTAAAAAACTCATGAAGGGCCTTAAGAATCAAACTAATAATTGTCGCATTTAGGGACAACCGATGTTATAAGCTCCCGAGCTTTCAACTGACTCCTGAGAAGAGAGTTAGCTTTGACCCTAAGCTGGGCCAGACGTTCTACCATAAAAGTGTCATCCCTTATTGGGAGGAGGAGATAAAAGGTCTCTTTTGACTGAGCCTCCTTCATCTTCTTTTGTTATAGAGGAGACAGAATAAAGGACCCACCAACGACTTTTTTCCTTTTCTTGGACCCATCAGATGTGGATTTTTATCGAGTTTGAGTCATCATTGGCGGCTTTCCTTAAAGACGAGCAAGAAAGTTGATGACATTGGTGCTTTCATTTCCTAGATTTCGTTAGATATACTAACAAGATGATCGGTAAAAAGAAAAAATAAATAAGTATCGCCATACATTGGGTTAGAATATTTTAAAGATGATAGTAAAATTTTGAAAAAGTTAAAATATTTTCTTATGAAGTGATTCTAAGGGGATCATCATGTCTTCAAAGATGATGATACTGTCCCACCTTAGTTGATCAATAGACTCTCTCGTATCTGCACTAAGACCAGGGTTACTTTGGCCGAAGCTAAGATACGATCCCATTTACAAGGCACTCTCGCCTCATCAATAGTAGTGAATTCCCCCTCACTAAACTCCAAAACCTCAAAAATAAAAAATAGTGGGATTTCCAATCATGGTTGGAAATTTGGTTAATGTGAAGGAGCTTTTGGTCAGGGCGATGAGCCACGAAATGTTAATAGCAAGGATTGACTCTCATGGTAACCATTGTATAACATGACCAAAAGATATTAATCATGAGATCTATGTCCCAAGAAATTCTCCAAAGGTGAGGCACCTCGAAAAGGATCCTCCAATCACTTAGTGTCAATTGGGTAGGGGAAACACTGATAGATGAAAGGATTTCAATGATGGATGGGTGAAAAGGAAGGTGGAAGCTGACCTAAAAATTTACTCATAAATGGATACCTCTCCCTAATTTTTGAGGTCAAAGGCACGCTCATCTTCCACAGGAAGTCTCATACCGATAGAGGATTTAATTCCATAGATATGCCTTCAGACCACCAGATCAATCTCAAGAACTTCACTCGGGATGGATGAGTCTACACTTGTATCCAACGTCTAGGGATCCCCTTCCTCCTCAATAACAGGGGCCTTTCCATAAGGATCGTGTTGCCTGAACTCGGCCTATGTCATTGTCAAGATAGGTACAACCATAAGAGGGGGTGGAGGCACATTGTCAACAAACTCAACCTCAGAATCGTCATATGAGATATCATAGATTTGGGGATCAAGGTCCCTCAATTAATGAGAAGAAGTACTGGGATGACCTCGATTACTTGACTTCGCTATCTTTCACTTATCAGCATGGGCAGCTAGGAACCTCATGACCGCCTCAAAGGAGTCGGCCTCAATTCAATAGTCAACATAAAGACCCAAGCTCTCAAAAAGGCTATAGCCCTTAGAACAAGATACAAATATTGTATCACTATTAATAGAGATAACACAGTTATTCCTAACAATGTTCTCATCCTGAGGAATATAGGTCAAGAGTAACAAAGGTTGTTCTACAGCTAAAGGAGTTGGGGTCAATGGAATTTGAGGGTTACATCGGAATGACCTCGGCCCTACTAATCTCTCGTCTTATACGCTCATGAAAATGGGGAAACTCTTTACCTAACTCATACAACCTACGGTACATTTACAAATGTGAAAACTTAAATGGTGCAACTATTGAAGATCAAACTGGGAAAATGAACGGTTTGTTTATGTAACACCCCGCCTAATTAAATAACGGGTGGCCAGTCCCATACCAAATTAAAATAGAATATACAGTTGGCTCATTCTTAGCATCACTGTCGAAAACATTTACAACTCACCCAATACCCAATTAAGCTGGTGTTAAAAACTTTCCAAATTTTAATTCAACAAAATCCATTTATAGTTTACGAATAACACTACACATATTATTCTACAACACTAATAACCGAACAGATAACACAAAAGAATTTAAATGCAATTGGAATAAAAATTCCCAAATAATTATCCCATACAATATTCCCAACAATATTAAATGTATTAAAATGACACGAGTACAAGAGTATTTGACTCCGATAGAAAAGAGATGACTGAATTCCTTTTGGGCATGAATCAACTGAAGATATGCATCTAATAAATACTCCATAGCTCGTCATAATCTGGTAAGGTTGGCGTCCCTGCTGCTGGACACCTGATATAGAAGATACAATAGAAAAGAGAATATGCAAGGAAACGGGTCAGAACCCGATGTGAAAATGATTTTTAAAACAACAAGTATTTAACAAGTGCAATAAAGAATTTATTATGTACATGTTAGTAACCAGACTCTCACTTGATATTCTCACCTCTCAGCTAGAGTGCACGCTTAACGTTTCCTATTAACCTCCTAGTTAATGGTTCATCCTCACTAGTTTCCATAATATGATTCCATCCCATATCATAACCCCGTATATCCCATACCATACGTAATATAATCATTCATATACGTTTCCCCTTAACATGAATCATTTCTCATTAAAATGAGTTAAGCTTTTCAAATCTCAGAATAATATTCATTTACTTAATTCAATTCTTTTTCTTTATTCACCATCATCTACAATTAACACACAGTAGATTAATCAGACCGCTATATACATTCATTTCATTATATATATACATTTATAATACGGCACCCCGAGTCACAGTTGCAATGCAATGCATTACTCTGCTATCATGTCCCATCATCACTGGTCGCCGAATAGGGAACTAAAGGTTCGGTAAGGATTTTTCTAACCACAACCATCAACATACAAATTGGAGGCGAACATAGTTCTCGTAACCATGGGTCACGCACATACCTACGTACCCACAGTCAGCGGACTTATTAACTCCTCGATAAGTCTTTCATAGTCCTATGTTCTTGAGTGACAAATCAAAGATCCCATGGATTCATCAGGATATGACTGCCCTCATGTGCAAACCTCCCGTCGATAGCAAGTAAGCTAGGTGTGTCATACACATAATCATCAATCAATCAAATAGGCATTATCATACCTATAATATAATATCAACAAGGTACTCACATTACCCTAAGATAGTTCCCATACGTAGCATTATATCTCTCAAATCCTACTTAGTAAACACATCTTATTTCACTTAGGATTAAACCCTATTGTAAACCTAAGGATATCCTAGTGTTATATTCAACCACCCCTACTGGTCCTATCTTTAATCCTCATGAATACCAATTAGAATCCAACAAATGAATCTAGAAACCAAAATTCCTTTAAATTAATTATCATTATTCTAATAAATTAAATCCCAATCAAATTAATTCAAATCTTATCTAGGGCTTACTGATCTTCTCTAGGTCCCATAATATCCAATTAATAATCATCAAAGATCTACAAAAGGTTTGGGATAAGAACTAACATTACAATGAAATAACTTAAACAATTCTGGGGAGGTCGATCGATCGAAGGCCGGGGGTCGATAGATCGATCTCGCAGGTAACAACCCAGTTTTTCTGCATTTCTTCAACTACGGGTTTAACCATTTTTTATCATTCAAACCTTCATATTAATAACCCAAATGACTTATAATCCTTACTACATGATATATCAACATATATAAATGAATTCTAATCATCTAAACATCCTAGAATCATCAAGAGATTGAATTAAAAGCATGTTTATATCCTCTTTTTCTAGAAAATTATCAACATAATATCTTTAATAACACATCAATGGTTTTCATAATTTCTTCAATTGATTTATGATTATATCATGGATTACTAACTACCTACAACATGAGTTTGATTCCTATATATTTTTAGTTTCCAAAAATCCATTTAACAACTCCATTATTTCTTCCAAACATGAAAAATCATCTTTTTTTATAACTATTCTAACATGGATAATATACAAACTTAGATTGCCATCATCAAACACTTGCCTCTAATGAAGGTCTGATCCTTTGGTGTAGTATATCACAGGTGGTTCTACCTTCTCCGGCCAACTTTCGGTGGTGGTTGGTAATGGTGACCTTTGGTCTTTGGTTCTTCTCCTTTCCATGTAAGCTTTTCTCTTCCCAAGCAACCTTTCACTCTCTCTAGGAAGATGACTTCTCTATTTTGTGTAGAAGAGATGAATGAACCCATGTTCAACTAATCTCCAAATACTTACAATAAGACAAAACCTGAAATCACTATTCATCCCCCTTGTAAAAATGACCAAAATGCCCTTTTTGGTTGTCTTTTCATTTCCAAATGACCCGAGACCCAATACCAATATCCAAATAGACTTTTCTGACTATTTCAACCCTTCCGGATGCAATGATGCAGTCGAAACGACTATAAGGTTGATGTAAAAATAAGTTTCCTTTTTAATTTAACAAATTAGTCTCGACACGTCCCATACCTCGTCCGACTAAGAATTCAAAATTACTGAATTAACAACTCACTGCAATATTAATAACATCACATTCATATATTACTAAATATCTTTAGGTAATATCCAGAATCATTCATTTTAATATCCAAAATTCGGATAAAAATACAAATGAATTATTTTATAACAAAATCCAATTAATCCATTAATTTAAAATATAACCCATTTTAAAAGTCATTAAAATCACGGGGTATTACAGTTTAATGATATTTTCCAAGAACACTAAGAACAGCTTCGGACAACTCTCATCGAAAAAGCCACCGAAAAGTAAAAATCATAAAACCTAAGAAGATAAAAACCTATCCAAAATAGTCTAAACCTTGGTCCTAGTCCCTTATTCACACTGAATCACCACTAGGTGGGTATAAACCACCACAACTAGCTGCCGAAGTTAACAGAAAGATCGTCGCAAATGAAAAATAGAAAAAAAATAGAATTAAACTTTAAAAAGTGAAGAATAACTGTGAAGGGGGTACCTAAAAGTAGGAGATGTCGAAAAATGATTTAAGACACCGAAAAGGGGAAAGAAACCTCACCAGAGAAATAGAGAAAGCCTAGAGAGATAAGGAATGATATTCGCTCTGGAAATGGAACTTAGCAAAAATGAAGAAAGAAAGACGGTTTTATAACCTAAAACGCACATACATTTCTCTAAAAGTCCATCATTAGGTCACACCCCTAATGAGATGGTTGGTTGGGAGTGTTACTTAAGACTAACGCTAATACTGATCAAGCCACTCAGTAAACGATAGGTGTTACACTTTCCATAAGTGAGAAGTGACCTCTGCCAGAGAACAAAATTATCGTTGTACCTCCACTGGTCATGAGATAACCATAGCTATAGATTAATAATCATAGGGCCATGAAGAGATAATATAGAAGAAATATTTGAACATCATCCTTTAACCGACATTGAAGACTAAGGTCTAAAGGATGATTGACACATATAAGTTGGGTCTCATCCCAAGTTCCCATCATGGAAGAGTCTTCCTCCAAACATGCCTTCAGAAACATCACTTTACAGACGCTCTCACCTATAGTCTTGCCTTAAATGGTCTCAGTCTCAGCAACAAATCCAGATGGTTGGACTGGGTAGTCGTCTTATCAAATTATAAATAGTCTCATCCATTGATAGTATCCGCCTCAAACAATACCAGGAGGCCGACTCAACAACAAGATCTGTATCATTCCAAGGTAGCTAGCTGGTCTTATATCGATTTAGTAGTATTGGAATGAATCCCTAACAGACTCAGCTAATCGAGACCCTCTACCTTAGACATATCTTACATGCATATAAATAATAAGGGTATTGCTGACATATTCAACTAAAACCATTATTGCAGATCAACCAGCATAAGGGGAGAATATTCTCTATTATGACTTCTACACCCTTCTTTACAGGTGTCACATGCTTATTGGCTCATCTCACAGTCGTGCATGGAGTGCACGCTTAGGGGGTGACACTGTGCACACCCAAACCTATAAAAGACACCTTCTATCTTGTTCTTCAAGGATAGAGTTCTAAAAACCCTACCATTACTCTATGTATTATTGGAGAGAGAGAGAAGCATGTATATACCATTCTTCGCATTTTACCCATCATTATACTGAAATCACTCCTTTATGCAGTGAATGTAGGCTAATGCCGAACCACTTACATACTCGTATTCATCCATTTTCTTTCATCTATTCTTCTATTTTATATCTGTTATTATCTTCTCCATTGCTAAGCAAGCTCCAAAATAGGTTGAACCCTAAATGATGATTTCCAGCATTAGCTTTGTGGTCTCATATGTGTATATATCTTACGCTTAATTCATATATTTTCTTTTTGTGTAGAACTATGAATTTAAAGGTCCATTAAAAATAATAGTACATCTGAGAAAAAAATCATATATTATGAATCATATTAACAAAATATGTTAAAAGAAATCAAAGAAGATCATTAATTATGAAGTTTTTAAAATTTCATATTCACCCTAAATCATTTTGTTCGTAGTCTTGAGGGTATATATCGTTGAAAATATGACTCTATTTAACACGAAACATAAATATTTAGAAATATTTGAAATAGACTTGTCAATGTAATTGAAAATACTGACATTATAATATACTATTTTAAGAGGGTAGTCCACTTTGAGCATGGGAGTATAGTAATACCTGTAGAGGCGTAACCGCTATAGATTTGGTGATAAATGACAACCCATGTACCTTTAATAATGACAAATGAACACATAATATTTTATATAGTAAACACTCAAATTGGACTCATAAATCTCTCGTATATAACTCAAATAATAATAAAGGAAACATAGAAATAACTCGTTCAACTTCGCCTGTGTGATGCTTAACTTCTTATATTCTTGACACTGCCGGTCCCAAGGCCGGAAAAAGGAGGAGGGTTGCGTTAGGTAGCTGACATCCATCTTAAAACTTTATCAGATCCTTATGAACATGAATCCTATGAATATACATGCTAATGCTAGGGCATTCCCCTTAAGCGATGCGTTGCGCCTGCCACCGGGTGTCTCGAAAAATAGGCAAGGGGCGTTGCGCCTGCCACCGGGTGTCTCAAAAACTAGGCAAGGGGCGTCGCATCGGTGCCCGGATGCAATGATAAATACGCAAGGGTTCCTGCAACAAGCTGGACGTGTGCGGGTAAAGAAGCTAGTCCAGGATACTAGACTTAGGTTAGCGACTTGGAACACAGGGACTATGACAGGAAAAGGGATGGAGTTAGTAGATACCATGATAAGAAGAAAAGTTAACATAGCTTGTTTACAAGAAATTAAATGGGTCGGTGAGAAAGCTAGAGAATAGAAAATACAGGATTTAAATTATATTATACAGGAAAACATAGAAATAAGAACGGAGTTTGAATAATAGTAGATAAAAACTTTAAGGACGATATCGTAACCGTTATTAGGAAAGGTGATGGACTTATACTTGTAAAATTGGTATTAGGTGATAACATAATTAATATTGTTAGTGCTTATGCACCTCAAGTAGGATTAGATGAGCACACTAAAGTACAATTTTGGGAACAAATGGATGAACTAATTCAATAAATACCCCTAGGTGAGAAAATCTATATAGGTGGAGATTTTAATGGCCATGTAGGAGAAGATCGTGTAGGATATGAGATAGTGCATGGAGGACATGGTTTTGGAGATAGGAACGACGGGGGAGAGTCTATCTTAGATTTTGCGATGGCTTATGATTTTGTACTAGTAAATACATGTTTTAAAAAGAGGCTTGAACACTTAATAACGTATAAAAATGGAACACATAAGAGCCAAATAGATTTTTTCATTACTAGGAAAGGAGACCAATTAACGTGTAAAGATTGTAAGGTTATCCCGGGAGAGATCTTAACCTCACAACATAGGATAATGGTGTTGGATATAAATATTAAAAATCAATCACGAGTGAGAAAAGTGAAGATTAACCCACGAACTAGGTGGTGGAATTTAAAAGGAGAGAAATTATAACTATTTAAAGATAAAATATTAAATGAAGCAACATGGAATAGTGAAGAAGAAACTAACATAATGTGGAATAAGATGGCCACATGCATTAGGAGAATATCAAAAGAAATTCTTGGAGAATCAAAAGGCAAAGGGCCACAGTCTAAAGAAACTTGGTGGTGGAATGAAAAAGTACAGAATATAGTAAAAATTAAAAGGGAGTGCTTTAAAACATGGCAAACAAATAGAAATGAAGAGAATTTTGAGAAATATAAATGGGCTAAAAAGGAAGTTAAGAAAGTGATAAGAGATGCTAAGTTAAAAGCGTATGATGATCTTTATACAAAATTAGGAACACAAGAAGGGGAAAAAAGTATTTATAAGCTTGCTAAACTTAGGGATAGGAAAACAAAAGATTTTAATAACGTTAAGTGCATCAAAAGTGATGAATCGAGAGTCCTAGTCAAAGATGATGAAATTATGGAAAGATGAAAAAACTACTTTGAGAGGTTATTAAATGGAGATAATGGAAGTAGATTAGATATAGAGGAACTTAGGGAGACTCGAGAAGATATATTTTTCGTAGAATTATGACAACAGAGGTCAGGATTGCTCTAAAAAAGATGAAAACAGGGAAGGCTTTAGGACCAGATGGTATCCCTATTGAGGTTTGGAAGTGCTTAGGGGAGGATGGAGTATCATGGCTTACAAAATTATTTAATAGAATTTTAATGACTAATAGGATGCCCGATGAATGGAAAAAAAGTATTTTAGTACCTATTTATAAAAATAAATGGGACATACAATGTTGTCCAAATTATCGTGGTATTAAGTTAATGAGTCATATAATGAAACTTTGGGAGAGAGTGATTGAATATAGATTGAGATTGAAGACAACAGTATCTGAGAATCAATTTGGGTTTATGCCTGGGAGGTCAACAATGGAAGCAATATATTTATTGAGAAGATTAATGGAGAGGTATAGAGAGAAAAAGAAGGATCTTCATATGATTTTTATAGATTTGGAGAAGGTGTATGATAGGATACCCAGAGATATAATATGGTGGGTTATACATAAAAGATGAGTGACTCGCAGATATATTGACGTGATCAAGGATATGTATGATGGTGCGATGACTATAGTAGAACATCAGTTGGAGAAAGTAGTGAATTTTCAATTACGATAGGGCTACACCAAGGTTCAGCATTAAGTCCTTATCTTTTTGCTCTTGTTATGGATGAGTTGACTGGACAAATACAAGATGAGGTGCCATGGTGTATGCTATTTGCAGATGATATTGTTTTAGTCGATGAGACTAAGATGGGGATAAATGCTAGGTTAGAATTGTGGAGAGAAACTTTAGAAACAAGAGGATTTAAAATAAGCAGAACTAAAACAGAATATGTGGAGTGTAATTTTAGTAGTAATAGGAGGACAAATGGAGATGTGGTGAAATTGGAGGGTCAAGAAATGCCTAGAAATGATCATTTTCGTTATTTAGGATCGATAATACAAAAAGATGGAGATATTAGTGATGATGTTATGTATAGGATCGATTAGAGCAGGCTGGGTTAAGTGGAGAAGTGCGACCGGCGTTCTGTGTGATAGGCGTATACCTTTGAAGTTAAAATGAAAATTTTATAGGACGGCCATTAGACCCGCCATGTTATATGGGACAGAGTCTTGGGCAACCAAGAAGCAAAATGTGCAGAAAATGAGTGTGGCGGAGATGCGAATGCTAAGATGGATTTGTGATAAAACTCGAAAGGATAAAATTAAAAATGAACAAATTCGTGAAACGGTAAAAGTAGCTCCTATAGAAGATAAATTGAAATAAAATCGACTTAGATGGTTTGGACACGTCAAGCGTAGACTAATGGATGCTCCTGTAAGGAAGAGTGATTTAGTTAGTATTGATGGTAACCCAAGGGGTAGAGGTAGGCCTAAATTAACTTGGTGGGATATTATAAAATAGGACATGATATCATGTGGTTTAACCGAAGATATTGCATTGGACAGAATGGAATGGAAAAATAGGATTCATGTAGCCGACCCTAAATAATTAGGAAAAATCTTTGTTGAGTTGAGTTGAGAAATAACTCTTGCAAAGGGATAGGGAAGTGAACACCCTAGATACACCTTGAAAAGCATCCAACACACTAACAGCCTTTGATATCTCTTTGGTTAGATAGTAAAAGATTTACAATAAATGACAATAGTGGTTGAGTAAAATCTGGTTTGCAATAACTCTCTTACATTTAGTGTATTCTCTCCTTCTAGAAAGAACTCTCCCCTTTTCTCAAAACTGGTTGAGGCCCATAAATAGCCCCACACCCTTTCTTAAATGTCTCAGTACTACTTAATGTGAAAAGACATTCCTCTCACACTTTAAGTCATAATTATTAAATGCCTGATAGTTCAGCACACCTTATGTCAGGCTTATCAAATGCCAAACATGCCTTTTTTCCCAACCATTGTGCGTCAGAGCACTGTCACTATAGTGGTAGTTTACCAATTCGTCTGACAGACTCAATACCACAGTGGTTTACTGAAGCTCCGATGGGATAGGGGGTAGATGATTAGTGACGCCACTCAAAGTAGGTGTGACCTTTGTTAGAGGGATGCTTGGCTCAAGGTTCAATATACTTCCGGAACTCAAGGCTACTCTGCACAAGAATCCTCGGCCAAAGGTCTCTCGGTGTTTTACTAGTTGTATCTAAGATGATCAAGACAAGCCTTAACGATGCCTCGATTCTCAATCCTTCAAACCAAGTCCCTCTGAAATTCCCACAATGAGGTCTTTTGATAGAGCATGTAAGCCCTCCCAATCCTTTCCAGGTCTGGTCTCTCGTGAGTACCGTTTGACCTCAAAATTAATACTACAATCGTTATAGCATTACAATCAATGTGTTTAAAAATATTCGATTTGACTAAACAAAAACGAAAGATAAAATAAGAGATCTCTCAACAAGTTTCCTCGCTGAGCTACATCACTGAGCTACCTCGTTGTCTTCATGCTTCTTACTTCTCTTGAGTCTCTTCTATTAGTTAAGTAAGCTCTCTCTAATTCAGAGATATATTTTAAAAAATAAAGGTCATAACAACATCGTTGACATTGACACTTTATATTTAGACACAGATCCGTTCTAAAAATCCAGTGAGAACATATAAATTGTGATGTTCTATGAAAGTTCCTATTTAGTCTTGTATTTATCAAGTTTTATTCTAAATGCTAAATTTTACAGTAGGCTTAAAAATTCAGATTTTATCATTCAAAACTAACAAAAAGGGTCAAAATATCAAATTATCCAACGTAAAATTTTCATTTCCTCATAAATAACATGTGTTTGATATGTTTATAAATTAACATGGTTAAAAAGGTGGGAATGTTTACAAAATTAGTTCACTATAGATAATCCTCATATATATGAAACCATGAGGATGATTGTTTATTTTAATACTCAGGTTTATAATAATAAAACCTTTTTAACATTAGGAGATTCGATTAGTCAATAATGGTACTGACGTCGGAAGTTATTATCATGGGTGTCTGACCAAATTGATTGAAATAGGGTTTAATGTTTATGGTTAAATTTTAAAATACAAAATTAAAATGTAGTGAGCACTATTTTAAGCAATGGTAAATATTTTCTCGATATGCTAAGTGCAAGAGATCCATTGTTTGAAGATGATCACCTTACCTTTATGACACCCCTCTTATTTTAATCACGGATGATCAATCCTTTACTAAAACAAATAGGAATCTCATTTGGTTTATTCTTAGGATCACTATCGAAAACTTTTTAAATTACTAACCACCTATGTTAAATTAAGTTGGTGCCGAATTTTAACTTTCATTGATGTAACAACATGCGAAAATATAAATACAATAACTCAACCATCCACACAAAATAATTTATAAGTTTGAACCATCACATGATAAATAGATAAATTAGTACTGAATAAACCATCAGTTCTAAAACGAAAATCCAAACCATAAGTCTATGAAATAAAACTGAATCCAAATACATTGTTTGATAACTAAAACTAAAAAGAATATATCAACTAAAGGGGAAACATTTCCAAATGAAATGCAGAAACATAAATAATAATCTAGGAATGAATAACTGAAATGTGTACGCAAATCCTACATTCCTCCACAAATGATGAAGCTACGCATCCCTAGAATGAGTCATCAAGCTTGGTGTTCCTAAGCTTGGTGTTCCTATGGCTGGAAACCTAATATGTTTTGTACAATAGATTTGACATGGGTCAGAGCCCAAAACCTTTTGAAATATTTAGCAAGCATTTAAATCACGGTTTAAAAACTGTTATTAGATTTTCAAGTTAGTATCACGTACACTCCCATGAGTTCCTCACCTCTCAACTACAGTGTATACCTAACGTCTCCTACCTACCTATGCTACCTAGACTAACAAGACATTAGTATCCAACTAACCACAAAGGCTTAGCTCCTCCCGTACCGCCCATACGATACGCTACCATAGTACTAATAATTAATATTAATCGCATATTATTATTGAATCATTAGTTAAGTTTCTCTACTTAAGATCCTTTAGATATACAGTATATATATATATATCACACTATAATATATACAACTGCAACATCCTACGAAATGACCACTGCGATGCATGCATACTCTGTTATCATGTCCATGTACCTCTTGTACCAAATCAAGGACTATTGGTTCGGAATGTCTCCTCGAACCATAAATAAAATAACACACAATGGAGGCGAACATAGTTCTAAGCCTTTGGGCTACGCACATACCTAACGTACCCAAATGACAATCCGGTCCCACTATACACTTTCAAATAGTGATCCACCCTGAGTTCTATATTCTGGGGCACAGATTAAGACCTCATTGGAATCGTCAAGCTGGGATTGACCTCTGTTCGGAACCTCCTGGAATAGCAGGAAACGTAGGTATGTTCACATACATAACAAATCACACAATAGGTATTTACACAACCTATATATACATATCTTCAGTATAGGTATACACATAACCCATAATATATCTCATACGTAGTATTTATCTCTCTTGAATACTCAACGTACGAATGATTTACACATAGTGTTATATTTATACTTTTCGAGCATCACTCACTACCCGAAGGGTCCCAACTATCCCTTAAGTTATTTTAGTAGTTAACACATCACTATACTACTGGTATTAGCCTTAGGTCAATGTTTACTCTTCCCATAACCCAATTCGTAAATTCTTGCTACACATCTTAGTAGGTTAACTATTGTTGGTCTTAATCCTAATTTTACCATCTTTAAAATTAATCGGGCCTTCACTGTATGTCTAATGACCTTCCCTAAGTTTTTTATATCATTACTAAACCATCACCCAAGTTTTTGTAATTAATTTCACGAGGAAGTATAACATAAATGACAAAACCTAACAAATATGGGTAACCGAATTGATTCTATAAGGATTCTGAATCAATTCGACCATCGAATCAATTCGGTCTTCAAATTGAATCGTTTTGCACCTGACTATATCATCTTCTTCGATGTTGTTACGAGTTTTCACCATTAAAACCTTATAAAAACTCCATGAAACTTCCCCAAACTCCCATCCAACATATCCAAACATTAAATATATATCTGTAGGGACAATTTTTAACATAAATAAAACATCAAGACTATACGAAATCTGCCCAAGAACATATCAAAACCCATAAATCAATAAAAACCTAGTTTATGGTGTTCTTCACGCATGTTCATCAATATACCCGATTTCTTTCATATTAATCAACACATATACTTTGATTTTTTCTCATCGACATAGAGGGATTTATTCTACATGAATTCCTACCCCCAATCATGAATTTTACCCATCCAAATCCCAATAACATCATTTAAATCATGAAATTAAACCTTAAGCATTACATGGGTATTATAACATGCTTAAAGTAATGCAAGATAAAAATTTGACTTAATAAAGTAGATCTGATTTTTGTTCTGAGATGGTGACAATATTCTTTCCTTGCTCCGATCTCAAATCTGACAACGTTCGTGATGTGAAACAATGTGGAATGCCCGAGGTTTATTCTCCTCTTCCTCACATGTGACCTCTTCTCTCTTCCAAGTGTTGTAACCCTAGCCTCTAACTCACAGGGGTTGATATAACACTCTTATTTTTGGAGTTCCTTCTACCTTTGGCTCCTAATGACCGGAACGCCCTTATGTGGTGCTGGGTTGGTCTAAGATCGCCCTAAGACCAAATCAATACACCTGAGTACACTATTCCGCCTATTTTGACCCATTCGAAAACAATTGCGACCTTGAAATCTCCATATGAATCACTCCACATAAATTTCCTATATCGACCTCATATAGTCTACACGTGACTCCCGGTTGAGATATAACACAGTCGCACCGATATCACTCGATACGATGTATAATAATTATTTACAATTTACTTCGTAATTTTATTCCATAAACATTAATCATTATCTCTCCCGATTAATATTTTATTAAACACATAATATTTAATTCAATTAAATTACAACATACATGTAATTTAAAAATAATCAAATTAATTAAATTCTAATTACTCAGAAATACGGGATGTTACAACCTTTTATTATTTTTTATTTTTAAGAAAATCACTATCATTATCACTAACATAATTGTCTTGAAATAATATTTAAAAACTTATCCGAATTTATTTTACAAATCCTCGTGTTTGTTTCTAATTTGGTAAATTATATAGTGCCAAAAGTATATCCCTCACTTTAACCAATGAATGCTTATAAACTAAAATTTTCAAAGCCCTTTTGTCGATCTGTTTCAATTTCTTTTTCAGATAAATGTCTATAAATACTATGTGACATTGATAATCTTTATAATTTAGTATTTTATTGTAAATGATCTCAACTTAAAAAATATCTAACACCATAACAATTAACCGCAAAATCTCTATTAATGGTTATAATGGAATTATACAATTAACTAGTGTAACAATTTCATATATCATTCTCATATATTTTTCTTTTTTTCTTTGTATCTTTAGGTTTTCACATCTATGATTAAAAGTTCAATCACTTAAATTAAGTAAAAATCTAATATGTCTTATTTTTTTCTAATTGCAATAACACTTATCTCCCATTTTAGAAGTGGTAAAGAAGATTCCAATTCTGTATTGTTAGAATATAAAATCTTAAAACCTTATCTTCACTTAGAGAATATTTCAGCATTTACCCCAAGTTCAATTTTTTTTATATTAATACCTTCAACAATGCAATAATAACTAAAGCACCACAAAGCAAGAAACAATTTGTGCACATCTATAACACCCATTTCACACAAAAGTTGTCACAAATGGATATCATACTTGTTAAACTTAACAACAATGATTTCTCTATTGTGCTGACTGAAACAACTAAGCTCGAATGTTCCAAGACTACTCCAGTTGGGTGGGCGGCGACTAAAGTTACAACAAATGAGAATAATAAGTTTAAAGAGATCGAAGATTGGGCAGTAAAGGACCACAACGAGAAGACCTACAATAAATTGAATTTTCATTAAGTGATTTAAGGTTGGATGAAATATATTTGTGTTGGCAGAACTTACATGCTCATTTTTTAAGAAAAAGACGGAATTGATTCCAATAAACATTCAACAACTATAATAGTATATGGAGATTATAAGAAACTCATTAATTTTACCAAGGAGCCGCCTACACCACCTATAAACAATTGATGAATGAGGGATGCCACCAAAATAAAGGTCGGTTGTTAGATACTACTATCTAATATGACTACGAAATATCGATAAATGCAATCAAATAAATATGAGATGCCCGTAATAAAATTCTTACGTTTTTGTCATCTATCAAAATATGGTACCTATCCATATCTCTTATTTCTATTAATAAAACATATATTGGCCTTCTTGTAACATGTTTAGCTCTTTTAAATTTTTTTAGTATTAAATCCTATTATATTTTTTTATCATTCTCCCAATTACTTTTTGAAAATCTTAAACGAAATTCATACGTTACTATTTTGGTAGTTCATATGCATGATTAATATGTATATTTTTCGTGGTGGGAATATGTTAACTTCAATTGAGTCTGAGTAATGAGTAATATTTTAATTTTACACACTACGAATTAAATTAACATTATTTAATTGAAATCCTAATATAATATTCTACGACTTTATATAAGAACTTACCAATTTTTGAACCATCGAAACTCTAACTATACAAGCCTTAAATGGTATGTCAAAACTTGTGTATTTATATGAACCAAGATAGCAATGGCTATTATGCGTTGAATGGTTTTGTCCTCTATAGGATGTTGAGAAAAGAGCAATACTAAACCTATAAAAGTATCATATAATATATCAACAAAGTGAAAAGAGGACAAAAAGAAAACCGAGGTATAATTTTTTGTGTCATTGTCACATTGATGTGCACAAAATGGACATATAATGTTTTGTAACTTTCACATTGAATTGGGTTTATATATATATATATATAAAATTTATTTTGACCTTTGGGAAGTAATAATATTTTTTTCAACGACAAAAAAGACACATAGAAATTATAAATGAATGATGTGTCTTTATATTTATAGACTCATTCAAAAATGTTTTTGTATTATTTAGTGTAAACTAAAATGTAATATTTTAATTTTATGTAATATTATTTAAATAAGGGAGAATTATATTAACTATTCTTTTTTAAAACTGTAATAACCCACTTGTAATAAGAAATTTTCTATATAATTTATACTTTTAAATTCATATATGTGTGAATATAGTGTACCACAAATTTTTTTATGTAATTTAAGATAAAATTTATAGTTTTTTTTATAAAACTCAAAATTCAGAGTCAGATACTTAAAAAATAAAACATTATGAAATATTACTTTAATTCATTAGAATATAAGAAGAATATATGGTAAATTTATAAGGGGCGTTAACTAATAAATTCATTGAAAGTCTATTTATATATGATCACACAAAGCAAAAATCTTATTGGAATCTTAAACCCACAAACTTTTCAATTAATTAAAAGTAAGTCCAAAACAATACACATAATATATATGTAAGTGACCTATTTTACTCTTATTAAACGCTTAAATAATTAAATCTCTTATTGAATGTAACTGTATCTACAATAAATGTCTTAATATTGTAGGAGGTGAGTTCTTGTGATACTAATGTCAAGGGGGCATAACCCCTTATCAAGATGGTGATTAGGGCCTCAGAACACACATCAATGGTAATAAATATAGGTCTCAACTTGTCACATTCAGTGTATAAAACTCTTGTATTAAATGTGTTCTTACAACATAAATGGTATAACGAAACAATCAATAAAAAAAGGGGAATCCCACAGTTGACTTGATTGAAGGGAGTAGGAGCAAGCACCTTTAGCGTAATAAAGGCAAGGCGGTAACCTTAAATATGAATGGAGTAAAAAAGGTTAGTCACACAATAAATGTTTCCACGATAAACTCTTTTATCTCGAAGTATTTTGGCAGCAGTTATGAGCTAGAAAAGTGCGATCCCTAAAAAGTATAAGTTTGGAGGTATTTATAGGAGAGCATGATCATTCGAGTGACCTTTCTATAATTAATGCATTATACCCCTCTTGATGTCAATAGTCTTGTGAATTTAATGCCAAAGATATTGCATTAAATGAGTTAGATATGATATTTTGGCAGGAACACTGTTTGGACTCTCAAAGTTATGAATACATTAAATAGGACGTGATGTGTCAGCTATGGACTTACCATCCTACGAATATCTTCAATTGAGTGCTATTTTATCGAGTTCCTGAATGTCAGACATGTTGACATCAAAGATTTGGTAAACATTAACCTCTGAAGGATGTGATGTCATGCCACTAAAAAGGTAGTTCATCAAATTGAAGATTGCTCGACTAATGACTGTTCGAGCAACTTGTGGCGTTTGTAAACATTAAAGTTTAACCTTTTAGACAACTGTTTAGGATTGGGACCCTCAAGTGGGTTCCCAGATATGGTATCTCGAGGTACTACTAAGCCATGTTATGTATAAACCAAGGTTTTTTCTAAGTACCCTAAAGGGGTTAGTCTCTTCTAATGTTGTCTTGCATCTAATCCTCCAAACTAAATCCCTACGAGATACCTAGAATGAGCTTGTTCTATAGAGCATGTAAGATCTCCCATGACATACCAGACATGGTCCCTCGAGGGTATCCAGCAACCTCACAACTTTACAAAGTGAACTTTATATTTTCAAAGAGAGCTAAATATATGTACATCAAAGTTCCTATTACAATTTGTGTTTTCCAAGTTTATCTCTTGGCTTGATCTTTGTGAGAGGTCCTTTGAGGAACTTCATCTTTGTGCGAGTGACCATCTTTACAGGAGATCCTTCGAGTAGCTTCATCTTTGTGCGTACAACCGTCCCTATTCTTTTATGTGAAGTGTTGACATTGTTTTAATAAACTTTAACCCTGGACCTCCCTATACATTTACCCCTTCGTAGAGATATTTGTTTGTTTGAAGAAATATCTATACGAAAAAATGAATTCACATCCTATCTTTATTTATTTGCACATATATTTGTTAGCATAAAAAGAATTCCGACATTTGTATATTTACAAACTGATTAGGCATAAATTCCTCCTAATTTATCCCTTGAATTATTTACTTTTAGCACGTCGAACAATGTAATTGAGTTGACTTTATCTCATAATCTTGCTACTGACTGATCCTAGTGAGTACACCGAGATTTTGGTATTTCGTAGTGATTTTACAGGTATTTGATGTCAAGAAATGGAAGAAGGAAACCGGAAGAATCAAGGAAGAAATAAGGAAATTCAAAAGGGCAAAAGCGTAATTTCCACTCGGAATTCGGATGAGGTACCTAAAGCGAAGTTGAAGAGATCTCATTCACGAGCATATAGGAAAAACGGTACCTTAATCGGAGTCTCAAAACAAAAGATATGAGCAGTCAAAGAGGAGCAAAAAAGTCAAATAGGCAGATCGGTCCGCCCCTACCTCGGACCGGTCAGCTTTGCCAAACTCCAGAAGACCCCGGATCACAAGCTAATTGAAGAAGGAAAAAATAAAAAGAATCGGTCCGCCCTCGGACCGGTCCGTACCAAAATAAAAAGAACCGATCCGCCTTGGAGGTAGACCGGTCCACCTAAGGCCCGGACCGGTCCGACCATCGAGATTTGCAAATATTATTTGTTTCAAAGAAGAGTCCTAGTGCACCTGCAATTCCTAAATTCATGGAGGGTATAAAAACCCGGTTTATCATTGTTATTTGGACGGATTTTGAGAGACAAGAATAGCTAGTTTTTCCTTTTTCTCTAGAAACCCTAGTTTAGCTACATTTACCAATTTTAATTTAAGGATTGAAGATTCATTCAGAGTTTGGGGTGATTACCAGTTTTATTCATTGCTGCAATTATTTCTTGGGTGATTTTAGTGAGTATTTCTACTTTTTGATTCTATTCTACATCAAGTCATAAGTTTTCCTTAGATTAATCATGAACTCTTGCACCTTAAACACTGTTTTCATCACTTGCATCATGTTAGGCTAGATTTTCTAAGGCCGGGATACATGAACCCAACCTGATGTATTAGTTGCACGTGTATAACATTAATCCTCTGAATTTAGTGATTGATTACGACCGTATTGCGTAGAAACATAACAATTGTAGGTCTTTATATCTCATTTGCCTCTGGGTAACCGTGATGATTTAGAATGCAATTCGAGTGTTACTATCGCGATACTGATTTGCTCGTCCTCTACTTAGGTATGACGCGGGCTTGAACCTCGTATACATAATGCTTGGGAGTACTAAATTCCGGGTCAAATCAATCAGTCAAATTTACGATTAGTATTTTACTAGCAATACACTAGGGTTGGGGGATTGTATTCCCGTCCTATTTTTCTCATCTCTTAAACAAAAGTTTTAAATCATTTTAGGTAGTTTAGTGCAATTGCATCTCTTCATAATTTCATATTTTCATTTAGTTTAATCATTCCTAAAATCAAATCATTTTCTCTTTTTCTTTTACAGTCAAAGTTAGGATTCCTTAGTCTTTTCTTGTCGTTACAACTCCGTTGTCCTTTTTCCCTGAGGATCGATACCCGACTTATCAGGTTTATCACTAACGCGACAGGCTTGCACTTGAGCCTAGAGTGAACACACATTAGAGACACATTCTGAGTCACGTCAAGTTTTTGGCGCCGTTGCCGGGGTACACTTAGGATTAGATCGAGTTAATCCAAAGCTTTGACCAAAAATTTCCAAAAATCCAAAATCATATAAAAAAAATTCAAAAAGCACAAAAAGATTCACAATCATCATCTCTCCTAAGCTTTAATGCAAAATTCTGAACCCACTACCACACCCCATAATACTCCAACCAACATTCACGAAAATCCAATTGTTGAGTATAATCCTGACAGTCCCCACGCTCCAAACGCCCCACAGTTCTGGATCCCACCTCCCACACCGTCACACACAATCTCCAATAACACTCCGTTTTCCTTCTTAGGACACACTCCGAGCACACCTACTGAGAGCACCGAGTCATTAAGTGAGGAAGAGATGTCGCAACACGGCAGTGCACCCGCCGGTGAGGAAGAGCCCCCATACCGCCCGCTGAGAGAATTCTTATACCCCAAGCGCACTGTCACTTCGGGATGCATTATACTCCCGTATAATGCCGGGCAATTTCGTTTCAAAAATGGGATGATCCAGATGTTACCGCATTACCACGGTATTGATTCTGAAAATCCATACCTCCATATTAGGGAATTTGAGGACGTGTGCGATACTCTCAATGATCAAACCTGCACACAAGAGGTGATCCGCCACAAACTCTTCCCTTTCTCGCTCAAAGATAAAGCTAAGACCTGGCTATGGTCTTTACCTCCAAGCTTGATTCCATCATGGAACGAGTTGCAGTCGAGATTTCTCAAGAAATTCTTCCCAACACATCGAACAATCTCCATAAAGGCTCAATTTAAAGCGTTCAGACAAGCTGAAAATGAGCCATTCCATCGATGTTATGAACGTTTCAACAAGTTAGTTACCTTATGCCCCCATTATGGATTTGATTCAGCGCAAATCATCTATTTTATCTATAATGGGGTGAATCTTAACTCTAAGCAACTTGTTGAAACCATGGGAAGTGGTCCGTTTGTCGATTTAGATGCCCACAATGCTGAGCTTCACCTGAGGTATGTCGCCGAGACTACCCAATCTTGGGATCCATCTGATCCTAATGCTTAAAATCGAAATCGTCAAGTGACCACCACTTCGTTGGCGTCCGACCTATTCCACGTAGACAAGAACTCTATGACGGATAGTCGATTGGAAACTCTTGAGAAAGGATTTCGTGACTTATGCGAGATATATGGAAAAGGACCAACTGGATCCATGCCAAACCCCGTTGAAAAGGTGTGTGCTATTTGTGAGGCGGACCATTCAACTGAGCATTGCCCGACGATACCCGCCTACAAAGTAATGCTTCAGGAGCAAGTTAGTGGTATAGGAGGATTTAAGGATAGTTTCGGTGCCCCGCACAAGAATTCGTACAACCCTTCAAGGAAAAACCATCCCGATTTTAGCTCTGGGCAGCAACACGCCGCAATGAACCCTCTTTCACATGTTGCCCCTCCTCCACCACAACACTTTCAACAAGCTCCACACATGCAAGGACATGTGCAAGCACCACCACCTCAAGGAGCGTATATTCCGCCACCACGAAAAACTCTCGAGGATACCATGAATCAATTCATCGCAAGCCAGACCGCAACCAATACCAAAAATGATCGTCTGATTGGCGACATAAATGTAAGTCTGTCAAAGATACAATCCTCGTTGAGTGTCCAAGAAAAGGGCAAGTTTCCTGCTCAAGGCCAAAGACCTCCCCAAGGTCAAACTAGTCTTAGCTCCACCTCCACTGAACATCAGGAGCAATGTCAAGTTGTGACCACTCTTCATAGTGGGAGAGTCATTGATTTATCACCCCCCCCACACGACACGATAAAAGACAAGGAGATTTCGCCCGACACAAAAGAGGCCAAAGACGTCCCCTTAAATGATAGTGATAAGGAAGACACTAGTGAGCTAGAGGTGGTAGTTAAACCACCCTCCACGGCACCGTTTCCTCAAAGGTTGATTCCCTCCCAAAAAGGAAACCCACGTGAAGATGTGCTAGAAGTGCTTAAGCAAGTAAAGCTGAATTTACATTTTCTTGATGCTATTAAGCAAATTCCAGCTTATGCTAAACTCATCAAAGACTTGTTGACGGTAAAGAGAAAGATGAAGGTGAAGAAGAACGTCTTTCTAGCACAAAACGTGAGCTCCATTCTACTAAACAAGCTTCCGCCTAAATTCAAAGATCCCGGTGCACCCACCATTTCCTGCATCATTGGAGAGAACAAAATCGAAAAAGCCTTACTTGACTTGGGAGAAAGCGTAAACATACTCCCTTACTCCATTTATAAGCAACTTGCTTTGGGCGACCTCAACCCACAAAGGTGACTCTCCAATTGGCGGATCGAACAGTGAAGATCCCACGAGGCATAGTCGAAGACGTGATAGTCCAAGTTGACACTTTCTAGTTCCCTGTAGATTTTGTCATTTGGGACACGGATCCCTCCTTCAACTCGAGTAACCATGTTCCCATCATCCTTGGGCGTCCATTCTTAGCTACGGCTAACGCAATTATCAATACTCGAAATGGGCGAATGCCACTCACCTTTGGGAACATGACCTTGGAAACCAACATCTTCCAGATAGCCCCACATCCGGGGGAGGAAGATGATCTTCACGCGGTGAGCCTTATAGATGAAATAGTAGAGGAGTATTTTGAGGAGAATTACTGTGGCGACGCTTTAGAGTCCTGTTTAGCGGTGAGATATGAGAGTGAGGGGACGTACACCAATTTCGAGAGGGAGGTTGGGGAGTTGAGAGAGTTACTCGATGAGAGTGCGTCGGACGAGGAGGAGAGAGATGTTAATTGGGTTTCTAGATTCGAGGAGTTACCTCCGAGGGATACACGCATAGTTCCCTCCAGTGAAAAATTTCCAACTCTTGAATTAAAGAAACTTCCCTCCCACATTAAATATGCTTACCTAGGAGAGGATGTGACATTTCCTGTTGTTGTCTTCTCTAGCCTAGACGAGGCGCAGGAGGGTAAATTGTTGAAAATTCGGAGGAAGCACCAAAGTGTTTTTGGTTGGTGCATTTCCGATTTGAAGGGGATAAGTCCTTTGATTTGCACTCACAAGATCCATCTCGAAGAGGATGTCAAGCCCTCTAGAGAAATGCAAAGAAGACTAAACCCCAATATGAAAGAAGTTATGAGAACCGAAATTATCAAACTATTGGATGCTGGGATTATCTACCCAATCTCAGATAGCAAGTGGGTAAGTCCCATTCAAGTCGTCCCGAAGAATTCGGGCATGACTGTGATCGAGAATGATAAGGGAGAGCTAGTTCCCCAATGTACCACCACCGGGTGGCGCGTTTGTATTGATTATCGGAAACTCAATGTGGGAACTAGGAAAGATCATTTCCCCTTGACATTCGTTGATCAAATGCTTGAGAGAGTAGCGGGCCACCCTTACTATTGCTTCCTTGATGGTTATTATGGATATAACCAAATTGAGGTGGATGTACTTGACTAGGAAAAGACGACCTTCACTTGTCCTTTTGGTAGGTTTGCCTACAAACGTATGCCATTTGGCTTGTGTAATGCACCCGCAACCTTTTAAAGGTGCATGTTGAGATTATTTAGCGACATAGTCGAGAGAGGACTCGAAGTATTCATGGACGATTTCAGCGTCTTTGGCACCTCTTTTGATCATTGTTTAGAAAAGTTGGAAAAATTACTCGCCCGGTGTGTGGAAAAGAACTTAGTGCTGAATTGGGAGAAATGTCATTTCATGGTCATCGAGGGAATAGTTCTTGGCCACATAGTATCATCCAAAGGAATAGAAGTTGATAGGGCAAAGATAGATGTCATAGCTGATCTTCCCCCACCAAAATCGTTTAAGGACGTGCGCTCATTATTGGGCCACGCGGGGTTTTATTAAAGGTTCATTAAGGATTTTAGCTCCATCGCTAGAAACTTAAACAACCTACTCATGAAGGACAACCCATTCGAGTGGACGGAAGCATGCCAAAGCTCTTTTGAGAAACTAAAAACCATGCTTGTATCCGCTCCCATCATGCAAGTTCTGGATTGGTCCTTACCATTCGAACTTATGTGTGATGCAAGCGATTATGCAATCGGGACTATTTTGGGCCAACGAAAAGATAAGCAAGCTCATGTCATCTACTACGCTAGACGGACCCTTACCGTATCTCAACTCAACTACTCTACCACGGAGAAGTCGTTGCTAGCGGTAGTCTTTGCCCTTGATAAATTCCGGTCATATCTAATTGGTTCTCCCATTACTTGCTTCACCGACCACGTGGCTTTGAAATACCTACTTGCGAAGAAAGATGCCAAGCCGCACCTTATAAGGTGAATCCTACTCCTACAAGAGTTCAATCTCTCCATCAAAGATAAGAAAGGAATAGAAAACGTCGTTGCGGACCACTTGTCTCGGCTTTCGTCCGACGTACCTAGTGATCCCGTACCCATAGACGAATACTTTTCGAATGAGAAACTTTTTGCTACCTCTTCGTATCCCTGGTTTGCGGATATAGTGAACTATCTTATCACGGGAGCCGTCCCTCCCGGCTAGACACCGAAAGATAAGAAGAGGTTTATTACTTGGTCGCGCATGTTCTTCTATGACGATCCATTCCTTTTTAAATATTGCGCCGAACAAATCATCCGACGATGTGTATCGGATGATGAAATCCCGAAAGTCATCCAGTTTTGTCATTCGGAAGCTTGTGGAGGCCACTTTTTGATGAAAAAGACGACCGCAAAATTTTACAATGCGGCCTCTATTGTCCCACAATCTTTCGGGATGTAAACGAAGCTTGCAAATCCTGCAATAGGTGCCAACGGATGGGGGCCATTACCCGACGAGACATGATGCCTCTTACCCCATACTTATCATTGAGATCTTCGACTGTTGTGGTATTGACATCATGGGCCCTTTCCCCCCGTCCTTTGGTTTCCTATACATCCTTGTCGCTGTAGACTACGTTTCTAAATGGGTGGAAGCCATAGCTACCAAGACAAATGACAACAAAGTGGTGATAAAGTTCCTACAGGAACACATACTTTCCCGCTTCGGTGCATCGAAAGCGATAATTAGTGATAATGGCACACACTTTTGCAATAGGCCATTCGCGAAGCTCATGAGGAAGTATGGCGTCGTTCACAAGGTTGGAACGACTTATCACCCAAAAACGAATGGGAAGGCCGAACTACAAATCGGGAAATCAAGAACATTCTTGAAAAGACCGTCAATCCTACCCGAAAAGATTGGTCACTTAGATTGAACGATTTGCTATGGGCCTATCGTACTGCATACAAGAATCAACTCGACATGTCCCCTTTTCGCTTTGTATATGGAAAACCTTTCCATCTTCCCGTTGAGCTAGAGCACAAAGCATATTGGGCGATTAAGCAATTGAATTATGCCATGGACAAGGCCGATGAAGCCCGCAAGCTTCAATTGAATGAGTTAGAAGAACTACGCAATGATGCGTATGAGAATGCCAAAATTTCCAAAGAAAGGATGAAACTCGCTCATGATATCATCATTCGACGAAAAGAGTTTCTTCTCGGGCAAAAGTTCTTCTCTACAACTCCCGGCTTCACTTTTTTTCGATCAAGTTGTGGTCACGATGGTCTGGCCCGTTCGTCGTGAAGAATGTTTTCCCCCATGGAGCTGTTGAATTGGATGATTTAAAAGGGGGAAATACATTCAAAGTGAATGGACAACGCCTAAAGCCATATTTGGAGGCGTGTGCAGAAGAGGTTGACACCGTCTGGTTGTTGGACCCCGTTTATGGGGTTGAGTGAGCTGTTCCAGTGAGGTCGTCGCACCCCCGACGTGTATGGGGTGAGAGTCATGTGTGTTGTGAGCGTCGTGTGTGTTGTGAGATTCGTGTGAGTAGTGAGAGTCGTTAGGACTAGGTTCATTCGGGAAAAGAATTCGTGTGTTCCGGGAATCTTGAGTCAAAGGGGGTTGACCAGCAAAATCGAGAGGGTTTTAGTCCAGATTGATAGAGAGTATGTTGTGAATGTGAAATTTTTTGGAGAAGAGAGATCAAAACCAAGTTCGAAAACAATCCAGCCCATCAGCCCTGGGGCCGGACCGGTTCCTTTAAAGGTCGGACCGATCCGCCCCCAGACCGGTTCCTTTAATTTTAAAAAGGACCGGTCCGCCTGGCGAAGGTTTGAAAAGTCAAAGACTCGGACCGGTCCACCCCTGCCCCGGACCGGTCCGCCTTCTGCAGTTCTGAATTCTCCTCTTCCCAAGATTCACCCCCTTATCCCCAATCCTCTTCCTTTCCTCCAATCCGTTTTCCCAACTCCCAACCTCAACCTTTCCCTCCCAAATTCACCCCCTTTTCCCTCCAAACTCTTTCCCTCCAATTCCAACCCCTCCCCTCACCCCTTCCACTATAAATACACCCCAATCCCTTCCTTTCTCTTCACACCTCCAACACAAATCCTCTCTTCTCCCTCTCTAGTTTTTCCTAACAAAAATCCTTCGTGTTTCAATGTCTCCCCGCATTGCCCCCACCAAATATGACTCCACCGCGATCCAACCCTCCGATCACGACGAGTTTCGCTCCCGCCAAGAGGAGCGATGGTGCAATCAATTTTTCAGTTTGGGCTTCAAACTCCATATGGAGCGCGCTATCCAATGGGAAGGGCTGCCCAACTCCGTCACCGCCCTCTTCATGGCTCGGGGCTGGTGCCGATTCCTCAACGAACCCTACGAAGTGATTTGGGAAATCGAGGTCCGCTTCTTTTACGGCACCTTAGTTCGAACGGCCCAATTCGAGGCCAAAGCTTACGTGGATGGGAATGTCATCCCATTTTCCCTGGCCCGTCTCACGGCTAAGTTGGCCGAGTATGACGTCCCGGACGTTCCAGAATTTACCTATCCACGCAAAGTCCCCCCGGTCGACAAGGATATCATCATGGCCCGCATTGCACCAAATGTGGCTTGGACGGGGCAAACCGTCGCCGTTGGACGCCTAAACGAGAAGGCGCGCCTCATATTTCAGATTGTGTGCGCCAACATATTGCAAACATCCAACGATTCCGCCATGCGGGCTCGGCAAGACACTTTGACCTATCACCTCTTCGATCCCCACACTTCCATCCATTTGGTCCGCACCTTATACGCGGATATCATTAACGCGTCCTTGGATGAGAAGGGTACCACCCCACTTCCTTATGCTCGTCTGATCACTTCCATCCTTAAGGATGCGGGCATAGGGGTGCCGATCGACCATACTTGCATTCCCGGTCCCTTTGGACAAGGGACACGCACCAAAAGCGCCAAACAGCTAGCTGTCCTCCTGGCTAGGTGGGGAGGTGATAGTGAAGAAGAGGCTGCCTCGAGCGAGAGCGAGGAAGAAGAAGTGGCAACCGATGAGGACGTCGAGATGGGGGATATCGATCCGGACGAGGAGTCGGCCGACAATGAGGATGACCCAGATTTTGAGTGGGAGGGAACCGAACTATAAGCTCGCATGTCGGCACTTGAAACGAACTTCAACACCTTTCAGACCAACTACGAGCGCGACATGAGCATCGTCCTTTGCTTCCAAGCAGACATCTATCGCCGCCAAGGGGATCCTAACGAGCCACTGCCCTCCTATTACCATAACCCCTATGGCCCCGACGCACCCGGTTCCTCCCATCCCCCACCCCCGTGAAGCTTTATATGGTGTTGGCAGTTTTTAGTTGGTTTTCCTATTCACAGTTATATGTTTTCCTAATAGTTGTACCACAGTCCTGTTTGTAATAAAAACTGCATTTTCTCCATTTGTTTGTTTTATTTATCGCACTAATTATTATGCCTTATTTAGATTTTAGTCCTTTTTGCTTGAGGATAATGCAAAAGTCTAAGTTAGGGGGGGGGGGGTCACAAGTACGTATGTCTAAAACTTCACAAATTTTCAAAATGCCCAGAAATTTCCAAAAAAATCAGAAAAATTTGAAAAATATAAAAATATTTTTGTTTAAAATAAATAAAAATTAGAATTCAATTTTTTCAAAAATATCATTAAAAGTCGGTTTAAAGTCTCAAATTGTAAAAATTCAATATGCACGAAGCCGAAATTGACTAAAGATGGAAATTGAGCGAAAATTGACGACTTAACGAATAAGTGTGGAGATTAACAAACCCGGTGAGATTCGAGCCTATCACTTTTTGCGAGTTTTTAAATCAATCTGAGTTAATTGTTAACTCAAAGTTCTTTTCAGTGACTAAAAAGTTGTCGAAGATCCCAATCCTTTCATTTTGATCGGTTTTGAAAAATGTGTGTAATATTGTTTTGAAAAACATGCCAAATTGATCTCTAAACTTAAATTCATCTCAAAACGCATGTGGTAACGCAATTAGTATTTTGGACAATGAAGTAGGCCATCGTTTGTTATCCAAAAATATTATCCATAAAAAGTAGAAAAAAATTACCCCTTTTGTAACCCAATTTGAGCCGAATAAAATTTATCCTTTTCGTTTGGTAATCCGAAAAACCCAAATAGCCCGAATTGTGAAAAATGGAAAAATTCAGAATTTAAGTCCGGAAAGTTCATATAAAGGGGCAAGAAAAAAATAGAAGAATGCTAAAAAAATAGCAAGAAAAGAAAAGAATAAAAAAATGAGTAAAAGCCCGGAAAAGCACTAACGGACATCATAAGAAAGTTTCCTAATTCCAAAATTCTTAACCTTTCTCAATTTTACCCAATATACCCTAAAACTCGAAAAAGTCCTAACCGAGTCCAAAGTGAGAAATTGATTACCGCGTGGAGAGCTAATACACCAAAAGATAATATAAGAGATTAAATGTGCGAAAAAGAGGCAATGTTTCCGTTTTTAAAAACTGTAATCCGTTGATGAGATCCTTTCACTATGAAATTTCTGTCTTTCTAATTGTATCCGTGATTTTTCTTCCATTACATTTACTCTTTATATCACGCATACCGAGAGAATAGCCACAATCCGAGTGATTCGTTTGAGAGAGCATTCCGTGAGAATTTGAAATCAAAACGAATTTTCGGACAAGTAACGTAATGGTCAATCGGTGGAAATTCGCGGTTGAATTTCTGGCTTCGCACACACACACTACGGTTTGAGACTTATACATATGGCTTGATGATGACAATTTTTTGGAAAAGTTTGAATTGCACAATTTTTGCGTATTTTGAATTTTCTTTGAGTCGAATTTTGTGGGTATATTCTCTGCAAACACTCACGAGACAACACTCGTCCTACTAGGGCAACCTAGGGGTTTAAAGGCTTGTTGCATACGCTAAATGCAATCGCTTGCCCTCAAAAAAGGTATTCTATCCCAATAAAATGTAGTTTTTAAGAGTTGAGCCTTGCTAGGATTCTTTTACATTGCTCGGGATGCGCAAAGTTCTAAGTTGGGGTGGGGGGGGGGGGGGTTGATTAGGCATAAATTCTTCCTAATTTATCCCTTGATTTAGTTACGTTTAGCACCTCGAACAATGTAATTGAGTTGACTTTATCTCATAATCTTGCTACTGACTGATCCAAATGAGTACACCGAGATTTTGGTATTTCGTAGTGATTTTACAGGTATTTGATGTCAAGAAATGGAAGAAGGAAACCGGAAGAATCAAGGAAGAAATAAGGAAAGTCAAAAGGGCAAAAGCGTAATTTCCACTCGGAATTCGAATGAGGTACCTAAAGAGAAGTTGAAGAGATCTCATTCACGAGCACATAGGAAAAACGGTACCTTAATCGGAGTCCCGAAACAAAAGATATGAGCAGTCAAAGAGGAGCAAAAAAGTCAAATAGGCAGATCGGTCCGCCCCTACCCCGGACCGGTCCGCTTTGCCAAACTCAAGAAGACCCCGGATCACAAGTGAATTGAAGAAGGAAAAATAAAAAGAACCGGTCCGACCTCGGACCGGTCCGCCCCAAAATAAAAAGAACCGATCCGCCTTGGAGGCAGACCGGTCCGCCTAAGTCCCGGACCGATCCGGCCATCGAGATTTACAAATCTTATTTGTTTCAAAGAAGAATCCTAGTGCAGCTGTAATTCCTAAATTCATGGAGGGTATAAAAACCAAATTTATTATTGTTATTTGGACGGATTTTGAGAGACAAGAATAGCTAGTTTTTCCTTTTTCTCCAGAAACCCTAGTTTAGCTACATTTACCAATTTTAATTTAAGGATTGAAGATTCATTTAGAGTTTGGGGTGATTACCAGTTTTATTCATTGCTGCAATTATTTCTTGGGTGATTTTAATGAGTATTTCTACTTTTTGATTCTATTCTACATCAAATCATAAGTTTTCCTTAGATTAATCATGAACTCTTGCACCTTAAACACTGTTTTCATCACTTGCATCATGTTAGGCTAGATTTTCTAAGGCCGGGATACATGAACCCAGCCTGATGTATTAGTTGCACGTGTATAACATTAATCCTCTGAATTTAGTGATTGATTACGACCGTATTGCGTAGAAACATAACAATTGTAGGTCTTTATATCTCGTTTGCCTCTGGGTAACCGTGATGATTTAGAATTCAATTTGAGTGTTACTAGTGCGATACTGATTTACTCGTCCTCAGATTAGGTATGACGCGGGCTTGAATCTCGTATACATAATGCTTGGGAGTACTAAATTCTGGGTCAAATCAATCAGTCAAATTTACGATTAGTATTTTACTAGCAATACACTAGGGTTGGGGATTGTTTTCCCGTCCTGTTTTTCTCATCTCTTGAACAAAAGTTTTAAATCATTTTTCAATCATATTTGAGGTAGTTTAGTGTAATTGCATCTGTTCATAATTTCATATTTGCATTTATTTTAATCATTCCCCAAATCAAAAAATTTTCTCTTTTTTTTAGAGTCAAAGTTAGGATTCCTTTGTCTTTTCCCGTCGTTACAACTCCGTTGTCCTTTTTCCCTGAGGATCGATACCCGACTTACCGGGTTTATTACTAACGCGACAGGCTTGCACTTGAGCCTAGAGTGAACGCACATTAGAGACACATTCTGAGTCGCGTCACAAACCGTGGGTAACTTTGGCCTGTATTTGAGTTATTTAAAGCCTCCTCCTTCTCGCATGGTATTACACCTTAAGTGACTTCTATTTCTCAGTCTTTTATCGTAGGGAATTACAATGGTTTGTAATAAAATTTTCCCTAAAACCATTTATTTTCCCAAGTGTAAAAGGGGATAAAGTTCAACCGCCAAACATCTCTTGCATATCCCCCAAAAGTTAATCTTTACTGAGTCTCTTTGTTATAAATCCCCCTGACATCCCTTCCCCTAGCTGTACACGCGTCGATTGACGACCTCTACGTGTAACCCACACGGGCTTCTTGAGCCGATAAAAATATTATTATGATGATTACATTTCCCCATGCACGTCTTTCGTATCATTCACATCTTTTTCAAAATAAGATGTCCCTTATAAAAGGGTTTCCTCTGATACCTATTTCTTTTACCTTTGGGTATTTTTAGCGAAGTGTTTCTTTGATTGTGAGAGCAAACAGTATTCTCTGATTCTCAGATCTTCTTCTTTTCCTTTCTTCTCTTTGATTCTCTATTCTCTTTCATGGCACTAGTTATCAAAAGAACCCCTTCTGTCATGGGTGCCGCCACTGGGAAACTTCCTCCGATATTGCTGACCGTTGTCTTCAGTGGGCAAAATATCATCGTACCCCCTATTTCGGCACTACAGAAAAGTTCTGAGAGTTTGCCAATGCTTTTCTTGGATCCCTTGCTTCTAAGTCGGAAGATTTGAACTTTCTTGTTTAGAAGATGATGTGATAAAGAATTATGCCTATATCCCTGGTTCTATTGTTACCAAATTCTGAATTGAGAGGGGAGACTATCCCTACTCAAATGTGGAATTTGAATCAGCTGGTGGATCGTGTGAAGGACTGGGTGCCTGGACTGATTATATCCGTGGCAAGTATGGTGTGGAGTTGCTAATAATTGGCTTGTCATACACCAAATGGTTTGGTAAAGTGACTTTGGCCAAAAATAACAATACGTTGAGAACATTGGTTTTTCGTTGGAGTCATTGGACTCACACTTTCACTGCTACCTGGGGTGAGTTCATAATTACCCTGGAGGATGTATGAGAGCTCCTTGGATTGGAAGCTGCTGGTTATGATACTTACTTTGAGGAAGCCATTACGAAGGAAGAAGTTGCTAAGCGTAAGAAACTGAAAGGTACAATCAAGAGGTGCATGGAAACTTATAATAAATGTACCTGTTCATAAATTATCAGGTATTTCTTTCATATGGAGGATAGAGCGAGTGCCCTTGCTCGTGATCAGGCAAAGAAAGATCCAAAGGGAAAAAACGTTATGGAAATCCCCCCCGGCTGGAGAAGGGTATAGGAGCAAAATTGAGCTCGCTGGGTACATCTTGATTATCCTCTCGAGGATTTATTTGCTCGGGAAACCCCATGACTGTCCGAGGAGGGATCTTATAAATCTTGTTGTTCACCTTGCCTCTGGGGTGAAAGTACCTTTAGATGCTATTACTCTGGGTTCACTTTATACCTGGCTTGATAGAGTTCAAATTGATTCTGCACGATCTCTTGGCCATTTTAACGTGTCCAACTATGCCAACCACATACTTCTCATAATATTCATCTATGCCAGGTTTCCTTATTATGCCCCGACTGATTTACTTCCTACCTCCCATGAGATCAAAGTCCCCCGAATCCTTTCCTTGAACCACAAGAAATCTAGTAAGTCCATTCACTGCTTTATTGACAATGTCAAACGTTTCAATTTTTGCTCTTCCTCTATCATCGACCAATTTTTTTACCAATGCCTTTTTTTAGGATGTTGCTCGACCCATTCTGGCGGTCGAGCAATATTTTGCCCTCAATTTACCTTTTTCTAATGTTCTCTTGGTTCTTACTCCCACTTACCTTCCCTCGTGTATCGAATGGTCTAACTATTGTACAACCTACTCACCCCATCGAGTAGCCCTGTAGTTTGGTTTTGATCAGGGGTGCCCCTTCTCAATCATAGTATTACTGAAAGACATTAAAAGTTTTTGAAGGTGTGCAGTTATTTCCTAAACGAGATAGTAGCCATTCTTTCTGTCTAGTTGTAAGGATAAATTGTTATCTCTTTCAAGCGTATACGAGGTAGTAGGTCTGCTGAATACCTTAATGTGTTTTGGCCCAACACCCTTAGCCATTTAATTAAGGTTGTTAAACGAGAACCATTTTACCCAGCTGTTGAACGTTTTCCCCCTTCTGAGTTTGGATTATGAACATGTTCCATCAACCAAGCCCAATTTATGCGTAGTGACACTAACAACACCGCCCCCAAGGAACTTCCTCCTTTAGCACCTCCAAATGAATCCATCTTGAAGAGGTAGAAAGGGGCTTCCAGTTCTCAGCAGGTTGAGGAGGTTATTGATCATCCTACTACTTATCGAGTTGTTGTTACAGAAGAAACCCCTATTAATATCTCTAGTGTTGCAATGGCCAAGGCTAAGAAAATGAGTCCCATCAAGAAAAAAAGGTTGCACTCTCCACCCCTTCTCAAGCATCTCAATCTCACTCTTCTAAAGACCCACAATTGGTTGATTAATGCATGGAGTTGCTCGATAATTTGCTAAGGAAATTTGACAAGGATCGGTAGATGATCAGGCTATATTGCCCCAATAAATGGCTGAAAAAGGTATTTCCTTTACTCCCCCTATCCCTATTATTGGTTAGAAGATGACGAGATCTAGTCCCGATGTTCAACTTTCTCTTAATGACATTGAAGATGAGTTTGTGTCCAAAGGGGATAAAGAGGAGGAAAAAGAGGAGGAGGAGGAAGACACCCCTTTAGTTCAACCATCTCGGAGGCTGCGTCGGATGTACTCTACTGAGAAGCATGGATCTATTCCCATGGATTATACAATTATTGATGATTATAGCGATGACCCAGAGCATGAAAAATCCAAGGCAACGCCTAGTGTTCAAGACCATTCTTCTCAACATTCTCCCAGTTTTGATCCTCATTCATTGTGCCCCCATCATGAAGGAAATATTCCCTTGATCTTAGAGCCTAGTCCTTCTTTGGGAGTTGTTCCTCAGGTCAAAGAAGTGGTTGAGGTTGAATCCACAACAGCTGCTGGTCCTATGGCTGTGGTGAGTGTGAACCGTTTCTTGCACTTTGTGTTTCTCTTCCATGTGTATATTACACTTACATTTTATGATATCTTTCGCAGGTTGCCCCCATCAAAGAAGTTAACACCAACACTTGTCAGAATCTTATGGTTATTCCCCCAAGGCCACCATCACTGAACAATTTTTTGTGGGGTTGTTTGGTCCCTCCATACTAGAAGGAAAATCAGCCACTCCTAAGGAGGGACAAGTTGGCGAAGAAGCAAAGACCATGGAGAAGACAGTTATTGCCCCTAGTGGGGTTTCTAAGGTTTCTCGTGATCCAGTGCCTATTAGGGAATCATGTCATTAGGAGGTATCCCTATTTTTAATTTTCTTAGTCACGCCATCCTTTCTTTCAACTGGTTCTTGAAAATGCCCAGTCTTACTTAGTCGAGCAACCCTAAAGGTGCTTTAAGTAAAATTGGGACTTTTTAAGCGACAATAAGTTACCTAGTCGAGCAACCATAAAGGTGCTTTAGGCAAAACTGAGGCTTAAAATGCCCAATCTTACTTAGTCAAGCAACCATAAAGGTGCTTTAAGCAAAACTGGGACTTTTGAAGCGATAACAGCCTACCTAGTCGAGCAACCATAAAGGTGCTTTAGGCAAACTGAGGCTTAAGAATGCCCAATCTTACTTAATAGAGCAACCATAAAGTTTCTTTAGGAACACTGAGGCTTAATAATGCCCATTCTTACTCAGTCGAGCAACCATAAAGGTGCTTTAAGAGAAACTGGGAGTTTTGAAGCGATAACAATTTACCTAGTTAAGCAACAACAAAGGTGCTTTAGATAAACTGAGGCTTAAGAATGCCCAGTCTTACTTAATCGAGCAACCATAAAGGTGCTTTAAGCAAAATTGGGACTTTTGAAGTGACAATAGTTTACCTAACCGAGTAACCACAAAGGTGCTTTAAATAAACTAAGTCTTAAGAATGCCCAGTCTTACTTAGTCGAGCAACCATAAAGGTGATTTAAGAAAAATTGGGACTTTTAAAATGACAAAAGTTAACCTAGTCGAGCACCGTAAAGGTGCTTTAGGCAAACTAAGTCTTAAGAACATTTGTTATGCCCATACTCTGTTTTCTTCCAACTTGACTTATTCCTCATTCTCTCAGGTTGAAGTGAGCCAGCAAAAGACTTTAAGGGACGATGTTGCCCCTCTCGAGAAAGTGCGTCATGAGAATGTTCCTTCGGAGTTTGTTGGGAACCTTATTGAAGCCAACATTGTACCTCTGATAGCCCAAATATTGAGGGAGGAGAACGAAACCCAACTCCCATTTCGCAAGAAGATGATAGGGCCTCAAATTCTGTCTTTCCCTCTGCCAGTGACAGAGCTTTCAGTGCGCATCCTCCAGAATTGGCTCCTATTAAGATTGTGAGAAACTTTGAAGGATTTTACCTATATCGTAAACCCTCCTTATAATGAACTGATTGAGCGGATGTTAGAATGCCACCCTTCCACCTTTACCTCTAGTTGTACTCAAGCCATCCCTATCATGATGGCTTGTATGATTTTGGGATTTACTATAGTTTTAGCGGATGTACTATATATTCCACTGCCCTCTTTAAATCCCTCAAAGATAGAGGAGATGATGGGCTAAATCAATGTCCTTGATGGCGATGGTTTTGCCCTAAAATATCTCATCTATTTGCTGATGTCTTTTAAGAAAGCTCACCTACCCTCCTTTTATGCGAAGATATAGGCTACTACCTTCTCGCAAACTGCGCTAGCTGAGAAGATGGCATCCACTTTAAACTCTAAAATTGATATAGCTGAGGAGGAGGTTGTGGCTATCAAGGAGTCTTTGGCTAAGGCTAAGATGAAGGTTGATCACATTCAGCAAGAGATGTGTCGTTATCAGTAAGAGATGGCAAACTTGTCCAACGAGGAATCTTCTATGGCCTCTCTTCTACACAATCATCACCATAGGATTTTAGACTCCTCCATCTTATGGTTTGTTATAGACGACCCAAGTGATTATTAAAAGGACTTTAGAGTTAAAAAAATTATACTGCCTCATCTTGCTTGTTTTTTTCTTTCATGTATCTCGAGGCAGTAGATCCTCTTTTGAGTCTGAATGAACTTTGTTTTTTGGAATGGATAAGATTTAATTGCCTTTTACTTTCATTCAAATTATCTATGAAAACAAAAAAAACCTTGTGGTTTAATCAACAATATCCCCATACTATCTATATAATTCTCAAAAAGTATTTTAACAAGTTGTGAGAGCGTGCTCTCTTTCCAACTTACTTGTACCTACGGCTTACACACACACACACCAAAAAAAATGCTAGGAAAAATTAACAACTTAAACAAAATAAATTTTGAGCCATTTGTTGTTAAGTTTAAAATTCTCTTCATCCCCGACCTTCAAGATTTCACAATATCCTAAATCATGGGCCTTTATAACAACATAAGGTCCTTCCTAATTTTCTTCAAACTTAGGTAGTGAGAGACCCCAGATGTATCTTGTATAAGCCTTCAAGACTAGATCACCTTTCTGGAATTTTCTTGGCTTTACCATACTGTCATAAGATCTAGAAAACTGCTTTTTATACATCTCAAAATTCCTTTTCACATTATATTTGTGCTCTTCTAATGCTTTCAATTGTACAAGATGACTGTGAGGAAGCATTGCACTTCGTAGGTTGGAGCGCACAGAAGGTACCTCGAGTTCCATTGGGAGAATTGCCTCAGCGCCATACACTAACGAGAAGGGGGTGTACCCTGTAGGTTTCCTCTTTGTGGTTCTATATGCTCACAAGACCTCTGGTATTTGATCATCCGAAGTTCTTGGGAAATCTTCTAACATCTTCGAGAAGATGTTCACCAGAATCTTATTCGTGGCTTTAGCCTATCCATTATACTTAGGGTAGGCCACTGTTGATTTGTGGTGAATAATGGAGTATTTTTCTGAGAGAAACCTCATGTCACTATTAATAAATGGGGTTCCATTGTTTAACAGGAACACCTTTGGGATGCCAATTCTACAAATAATACACTCATTTATAAAGCGTACGTGCCATTACCCCGGTCGTAGCCTTCTTCAATGGTATAGCCTCTATCCATTTGGTGAAACACTCTGTAGCTACCAATACCTAGATCTTTCCCCTTGAGGAGGGGTTTATTTCCCCTACTAGATTGAATGCCCATGTGTGGAATGGAAAAGGGGTGGAAATCGAATGTAAGTCCACCGAGGGAGCATGAATCATATTCCCATGGAGCTGACTCACTTTACATTTTCGGACAAATTCCATTGAGTATTTTTCAATGGTGGGTGAAAAATACCCTAATATCATTAGTTGGTCATAGAGTTTTTCTCCCCAAATGTGGCGTGGCTCATGTTCTTGCTTTAGTACCTCCTCTGCTTACTCCAATCTAATTCATCTTAAGGGCCTATCGTGGTAACCTTTTGGGTATAACTTCCCCTCCTCGACATAATATTTGGACACTCGTCGTTTCAATCTTATGGCGTCATCTTTATCCATGGGGACAATCTCGTCAACCAACATGTCTAGGTATGGTTATCTCTAATCTGATGGTTGATCGATGAAGTTACACTCCACAACTTGGTAATATAGTAGGCATTTCCCGCAATCGCTCTGTAGTAATGCAACATCTTGTTTCATCACAGGATAAAAGGATCCTGCCTTTTGAATTCTTCGATGCAAAGAGATTTTTGTTGTCTCACAGCTTTTTTCATGTATCTCTATCAGCCTCCTATTATCTTCTTCAGGGCCCACACGCCTAAATAGCCATCCCCCTTTATTTTTATAGTACAGATTGCCCGAGGTGGTAAAATATTATGCCAGATCGATTAACGTCCGTGTCCCTTTACCCGTTTCCATTTGTTTACGTGTTTCCCCCTTCAATCATCTCTATTATTAGAAAGCAACATTTCTATTACAGTTGAGGTTGTCGTTCTCTTCGTGATTCGAACAATCGTCGCAAGAATTTTTTTGAGCAATCGTGGCGTAAGCATAGGCGTATTTGTTCACCATTCTCAAGTTCCTCTTGATCTTAAATTCATGGAACTGGCCGAGCAACCTCTGTACAATTGTTCGATAAGGTGCCAAGATCATGTGCTTGAGAGAATACTCTCCATTCACCTGTTGTAACACCAAATTGGAATCTCCTTTTATCATCAGCACATGGATACCTCTTCATAGAGCCTCTAACAACCCCAGCACTAAAGCCTCATACTCAACTTCATTATTTGAACATTTGAGGTCTAACTTGAAGGACAATCGTACTTCTTCTTCCCCTTGGGATAAAATCACTCCTGCCCCTCCTGTGCATTCATCATAAGAGCCATCAAACTATATACTCCATTCCCCAGCGGAGTCGCCAAATGTAGGAAGTGAGTTCTTAAAATAATACTAATGCTAAGGGAGACCTCTGAACAAACATTAATGATAATAAATATAGGTTCCAAGTCTGAACATTTGATGTATAAAACTCTTGTATAAAATGTGTTCTTACAAATAAATGTTATAACGAAATAATCAATATGAAAAAGTGGAATTCCACAATTGACTTGATTGGAGGGAGTAGGAGCAAGCACCTTTAGTGCAATAAAGTCAAGGCAGTAACCCTAACACATGAATGGAGTAAATGATGTTGTTCACACAATAAATGTTCCCACGATAAACTCTCTCGTCTGGAAGTATTTTGGCAGTAGTTCTGGACTAGAAAAGTGCGATTCCTAAATAGTATACCTTTAGAGGTATTTATATGAGAGCAAGATAATTTGAGTGGCATTCCGATAATAAATTCATTTGACACCTCTTGATGTCAATAGTCATGTGCATTTAATGACAAAGATATTGCATTAAATGAGCTAGATATGATATTTTGGCGGGAGCACTGTTTGGATTCTCAGAGTTGTGACCGCATTAAATAGGACATGATGTATCAGCTATGAACTTACCATCCTAGGAATATCTTCACTTGAGTGTTATTTTATCGAGTTCCTGAATGTCAGACATGCTGACATCAAAGAGTTGGTAAACAGTAACCTGCGAAGGATGTGTTTTCACATCACTCAAAAAGGTAGTTCATCTAATTGAAGATTGCTTGACTAATGAATGTTTGAGAAACTTGTTGTGTATGTAAATATTAGAGGATAAACTTTTGGACAACTGCTTAGGACTGGGAAACCTCTAGTGGGTTCCCAATGATGTTATCTCGAGGTACTACTGAGCCATGTTGTGTATAAACCAAGGTTTTGCCTAAGTACCCTAAAGGGGTTAGTCTCTTCCAACGTTGCCTTGCACCCAATTCTCCAAACCAAATCCCTGTGAGATACCTAGAATGAGGTTGTTCGAGAGAGCATGTAAACTCTCCCATGCCCTTCCAGATATGTTCCCTCAAGGGTACCAAGTAACCGCACAACTTTACAAAGTGAACTTTATATTTACAAAAAGAGATAATTATAAGTACATCATTGTTCGTATTATAATTTGTGTTTTTCAAGTTTATCTATTAGGCTTGATCTTTGAGATTGGTACTTCGAGAAGCTTCATCTTTGTGCGAGTGACCACCTTTACAGCAGATCCTTTGAGAAGCTTCATTTGTGTGCGCACAACCATCCCTAATCTTTCATGTGAAGTGTTGGTGTTGTTTTAATAAACTTTAAGCCTGGGCCTATCTACATTGATAACTTGAATTGTATATGTATTCATCATTATGACTCTATCTACATTAATAAGGATCGCAATATCTACATTAATAAATGTAGCTGTATTTGTATTCATCAGTGTAAATATATTTGTATTTACACTAGTAATTGTAATTATATCTATATTAATAAATATAAGTGTATCAGTATTCATCAATGTAACTACATAAACAATAATTGTTGTAATTATATATACATAAATTACTATAACTTTATCTATATTCATCCCTAGTATAGATCTATCTACTTTAATAAGTGTAGTTATATTTGTATTCATCACTATAATTGTATCTAGTGTAACTCTATCTACATTAACACATGTGGACTTATTAAAAAGTCTAAAAAAACATATGTTAATCACGTGGATTACGATAGAGTTAAGGCAGTTTTCACGATCTTGCCTAGTTTTTAATGAATAGTAAGTTAATATTATCATCCTTAATTATTTTTACATATAAACTTGACTATCAATCTGATATATTTAGAAAGAACTAGAAATAAAAATCAAACGACCACTTAAAATATTAAAAATTTTACTCCATTATTCTTTCATTTGTGTCTTATCAGCCATTATAATCTACCCTCACATCTCACTCCAGGAAATTGCCTAGCCTAGCAATAGTTGTAATACCTGTCCTGCGACTTTGATCTTACTCATGTGATTTAGTGAGTTGGTATGACCAATTGGGATCTGGGATTGTTGAGGTTGATCTTAAGTCAAATTTGAATAATTAGTGTTCCCGACACAATTGAATTGGATTTTTATGGCCTAAAGTTAAAATAATGGATTTTTGAAGTCGTTCGAATGAGGTGAAGGTGTCATTCAAACGAGGTTTAAATGACATTATAACGACTGAGAAATGATCGATTTCCCTCACTCTCTAGAATCTTGTTGGAAAGCTCACATTCAAACGACGTACACAATTGTTCGAATGAAGGGGTGTTTCCCATTCGAACGAGGTACATGTCACGTCCCTTTTAACCCTACGATTTTGAATCGTTAGTTACTCGTTAAATCTCTCTTTTGAATGAGAGGGGATCTCATTCGAACATGGCCTAATGTCATTCGAACGACCGAATGAATTTTTGAAAATTCTGCACATTTTAATGTACTGTTAAGACGTGGATTGTCGGATTGGATGATTTATAATGCTCTCGGCGGCTTAGATGAAAATGTAGGATAAAGGCTTAATGGGCTATTGGATAAAGGGTTAAGTTTGAGGGCATTTGCGGGATTTAACCCTTAGGGATTTGGGTTTATTTAAGTGATGTTTGGCTCACTTAACAAACCCAATCAAATTTGGCCTCTCTATCCATCTTTTGGATCTCCACCTCCACTAACCACCACACACCACCCTAGCACCACTATCCCTCCACCTAAAACCATCCAGGATTAACCATCTTCTTCCATATTTAAGCTCATAAAACCCAAATTCACCGTAGGTTCAAGCAAGATGGGTTTTATGGAGACATTGTTGGGTATTTCTGGAGAAGAACAAGAAATTATGGAGTTTAAAGGGGTTTTTCATGGAACATTCAAGGAGACAAGCTTGTGGAGCTAGGAAACCTCTTTAAGTCCACCATAGGAGGTGGTAGGTTTCCATCTTCTTTTACACTTCATCCACTATTGTTGAAGCTTCTTTTGAGGTGGAAAACCCTACTCTTTAAGTTTAAGAACTATATCTCAATAGTAATTGGTCTTGTATGTAGAGTTTATGAGTAGAATGCATACATGATTTAAGAAAGTTAATTCTCATGATTTATGTAAAATAGTTTTACAAAGAGTTCTAAAGTTTAGAGAAAATGATATATATTTTTAAGAAAACTTATTGTTAAACATTTTTTGAAATAAATAAAAAGAAAATCTATGTTATTGGGAGCTCTGATGAACAAAGTCTTGAAGTTTTCTTAAAAATTTGGATTTTTTTTTTAAATTAGACATTTGTTTGAGTGTGAAGAATAAAAATGATTTTTTAATCTTGAGAACCATCTTTTTTGTAAGTATTATGAGATTCCTTGAATAAATCATGTGTGTAAACTCATTATTTTGGACTTTTGGACTCAAAATCCCTGTTCCTATGTGTATAAACTAGCAGTACTTTATTGATGAGTACATAAACAAGTTTAGTGAAGGTTTTGATGAGTTTTAACATGAAATAAAGAAAATAGAAATTCAACACTTAAAGTGTTTTAAAAGTTTAGAAAATGTGGTAAGTGGATGTTTCCAGACCATATATGAAAATAAAGGAAAATGATGTTTTCTTATAAAGTAGTTAACAAAATGACAAAAGATTTTCTTAATAAAGAAAGAAATGAAGTGAAGAGATTTCCAACTTGAGAAGTATGTAACTCCAAAGTGTTAAATAAGAATTAAAAATATTTAAGAAGTTAGCACTTGTGACTTTTTTAAATAAAATAAATTTATTGATAGATTAGAGAGAATAACACTCCCTAAATGGCTCATGACTATACGAACTTGACAACTATTACATCAAAGATTATTTAAAGGAGACTTTGAAGAGTCAACTATAATATCTACTCTAATAGCACTAGGAATCTCTAAAAAATTAAAAAAAATTGAAGAGCATTTTTTATAAGTCCCATGTTTGGATAGTAGGATTGTAGGTTTGTTAGCCTCTCAAAAGCACAACTTGATGTAGTTGTGATTACTTTGGAGGAAGTCTTTGATTTCTTTAAGAGATGATCTCATTTTCCATGGAGTGGATGTTGCTGAGGATGAGAGAATATCAAAAATTATTTTTGAATCGGTTTCAATATATATATATATCCATATTAGACATATTTTTCTCCTTGCAGAAATTAATGGCAACCATAATAGCTCATGCTTGAGCTTTAAGAGAGGAACCTATGTCAAAGACCTTTGAACATATCTAAATAAATCTCATAAATTAATGTCTTATAATAACACATGTTCCCATAATTGAGTTGATTTTTTATATGCCTGCATAGTTAAGTTTTAATCTACCTCTAGGAGGACATTACCAACAAACTAGAGACTTGAAAAAGGGTAAAGGCTGCTTGAAGTTGAAATACAAAAGACTCTTAGCTACCTCATTTAAATCAGATATACCTCCTTTTAAAGTGAGATTTTGATTCAGTTCTAAAACTCTAGAGATCACCTTAGCAATAACAAAATTAGGTCTCATAGGTTTAGGTTAAAAAATACCTTATTTTTAGCAAGCCATATCTCCCAAATGATGCTAATTGGGATAACCTTAAACATCTATTGAGTTACCGTTGATTTACCTTGTAACCACCACTGGAATATGATACCATGAATAGAAGAAGACCTCTGAATAACTACCATTAAACTTCTAAAGTGATCCCATACTTTGAGAGCTTTGGGACCTGAAATGAGCACGTGGTTTGAAGATTCAATATCTTTATAACAACACCGACATCTTGAGGCCAATCTAACTCCTAACCCCTAGATTTTATCTTCAATGAGAACACATTTTGATAATACTTTCCACATAAAAGTTGATATATTTGGAGGGATATTTAGATCCCAAATAAATTTAAATACCAATAAGGATAGTCTTGAACTTCTAATTAACTCATAAGCAAAAGAGAATGAGAAATTACCATTGTTAGAAGGTTTCCATACCAGTTCATTGTCCATCTAGTGGGAGTTTAATTCCATAGTATCCCAAGCTGGTTTGATTCTTCTAAATCCCATTGAACCACTGCAAGATGCAACATTATGATATTCTGAGTTCATAAATTTAGCCCATAGACTTCTATTTTCCTTCATATTCCAAGACAACTTGATATTAGTAGCTTCCATAATAGAGGACAAATTTCTTATATCTAAACTGTTGGATTAATTCCAATATTTATTGAGTTTAATTTTTAGTTGTTAATATTTTATTATATTATTTGTGTTTTATTTTAAACATAGTTTGGGTTTTAATTTAGAAAGTAGAAACATGAGCAAATGGGTGTGAAATATATGGGGAATGCTCAAAATCCCATATTGTCCCACATTGGAAGAATACTACAAAAGGTAGTGGTATATCAACTAAAGGACAACTAAGATTCTTAGTTGACAAGTCAAATAAGAGGCTATGATCCTACGCATCGCGGTGGTGCTTAAGCACTACCAATCGCGACACGCGTAAGCGCGTAAGCGCGACACGCGGCGCGCGAAAGGGCGATTAGGCGACTTAGGGCGCATTGCGCGCTTTGACGCGCACTTGGCACTTCGCACGTGCGCATCGTCGCTTGGAGCGTGGGAGCCTAAAGTTTTGACGAGGTAAAACAGATCAACGGTTGTGATTAAACGATCCGATCAAAGGGTTTAAAATCCGAAACGGCTTGATCTAAACCGTTAGATGAACTCGTAGCGTTTCGTGTAGGGGATGTCCATTCGCTTACGATGGGACGCCTAATCTGAACCGTTAGATCGTAGCTGTTCCAAACAGGCACGATCCAACGGTTGCTGAGTCACTCCATGAAGAGTTGTGCCTGTTGAAGAACAGTCACAGAAATGGCTATAAAAAGAGTTCCAGACCTCTGTTTTGGAAACCGAAAATTGCTAGTTTCTCCTCTCTCCGTCCTCTATATTTTGGCATTATCAAGTTACAAATTCAAAGTGTTCTCGGGTTTGATCAAACAGTACATAGTTTGAATCAAACAACTGTTCATACTGCATTGTATCCTGAAGGCAGGTTCTACAAAACCCATTGTGTACTCGCGGTTCTGGTTCTGTCTCAACCGGATTGGGAGAAATTTTGCCTAAAAGAAAGCGTTCCAAGAACGTGCCTTGCAGAATTAATTATTATATTTCGTTCTTTCCATAAGAAAATTCCAACAGTTTTAGGCAAAAAATTCTTATATTCTTATTACTCCACTCAAATGGAAGGAACTGTGGCACAATCTATCCAAGTCATGACTCAAGACTTAATTCGACTCGACCGTTTTGATGGCGGAAATTTCACCCGTTGGCAAGAGAAAGTTATGTTCTTCCTCACATCACTAAAACTTGCATACATTCTAGATGATAACCTTGAACAAATTCCCGAGCCCACACCCGAAGACACCGAAGGAATAAAGCAAAAACGTGTGAAGAGGAAAGAAGACGAATTTATGTGTCGAGGACACATCCTCAATGCTTTGTCTCAAACTGTTTATAGCGCTCATAGAATGATTCCGACGGCAAAGGAATTATGGAAGGCTTTGGAGATAAAGTATCAAAACGAGGAAGCGAGCAATCGTAAGTTTCTAATTTCAAACTATATGAATTTTAGAATGAATAATGATAAATCTGTCGTTGCACAAGCCCATGAACTCCAACAAATTGTTGGTGACCTTAAAGCCGCTGGTATTAATCTTCAAGATGAATTTCAAGTAGGGGTGATTGTTTCAAAACTTCCATCCTCTTGGAATGGCTTTAAAAAGAAAATTAATCATGATGAAAAGACTTATACTGTGGAATCCCTTCTTCGTCACCTTCGTATTGAAGATGATACTCGTATTCGAGAAAAGAAGGATGAACAAAGTGAGGGTCATTCAAAAGCTAATATGGTTGAGGATAAAAAATCCAAGATTACCAAAGACTCAAAATTTAAAGCAAAGAATGATTCCAAATTCAAGAACCAAGGTGCAAATAAGAAAAAGAAGGGAAAATGTTTCTTCTGTGACAAACCGGGCCATTATTCTCGAGAATGTCGTCTTAAAAAGAAGGCATTTAAAGAAAAACAAGGGTCGAAGGAAACCAACAATGTTGAAGATCTTATTGCTACTGTTTGCGAAGCAAATTCAATTGATAATGAAAGTGGATGGTGGCTGGATACCGGCGCAACGGTCCACATATGCAAAGACCGCTCTTCATTCAAAACATATCAAGAAATTGATGGAAAAGAAGTGAAGATGGCAAATAATCTTCGCGCAAATGTAGTTGGAAAAGGCACAGTGGAATTGAAGCTAACTTCTGGAAAGACACTTACTCTAATTGATGTACTTCATGTACCTGATATGTGTAAAAATCTTGTGTCTGGGGACCTTCTCAATAAGAGAGGTTTCAAACTAGTGTATGAGTCTGATAAGTTTGTATTGTCTAAGAATGGCCAATTTATTGGCAAAGGGTACTCTTGTAACGGCATGATTAAAATTAATGTAATCAATGATATTAGTTCTGCTTATATGGTTGAGTCTATTTCTTTATGGCATAGTAGATTAGGTCATGTGAATTATAGAAGTATAAAAAATATGACTAATCTCGGCTTAATCCCGGATTGTAAATTTGATAACCTTTCTAAATGTGAAATTTGTGCTCAATCGAAGATAACTAGAAAGTCGTTCAAATCTGCTGAGAGGAAATCCGAAATGCTTGATCTTATTCATAGTGATGTATGTGATATGAAGAGTAATATGACTCGTGGTGGAAATAAATATTTCTTAACTTTCATTGATGATTACTCTAAGTATGCATATACATATTTACTTAAAAGTAAAGATGAAGTTTTCGAGAAATTCCTAATTTTTAAAGCAGAAGTTGAAACTCAACAAAATCGAAAAATTAAAGTCCTACGATCCGATAGGGGTGGTGAATATTACCCGAGTGAGTTTATACAATTTTGTAATACTCATGGAATAATCCATCAAGTTACGGCGCCATATACGCCACAACAAAATGGAACGGCGGAAAGGAAAAATAGGACTTTAGTTGAAATGATAAATTCAATGTTAATCAGTTCTGGTTTACCTTTGTCGATGTGGGGAGAAGCGGTTTTATCCGCATGTTATATTTTAAATAGAGTTCCATTGAAAAACAAGGATATTACACCATATGAATTATGGTTTAATCGTAAGCCTAATCTTAGACGTCTTAAAGTTTGGGGATGTCTTGCTTATGTAAGAAAACCCGAACCTAAAAGACCTAAACTAGGAAATAGGACTTACAAATGTATTTTTATTGGATACTCTAGTAACAGTACGACTTATAGATTTTTAAACCTTGAAACTCAAGAAATCATTGAGTCGGTAGATGTGCAATTTTTTGAACATCTAACAAAGTTTAGTACTTTGAATCAAGGTTTAGAAAATAATAATTCGACTGTTGACTCCTCAAATTTAGAAGAAAATTCACAACCTATATCTTCTTCAGAAACAACGAATGACGTTGAACCACGAAGGAGTAAAAGACAAAGAACTGAAAAAACATTTGGGCCTGACTTTGTTATTTATTTAGTTGAAGGGGATTTAAATGAGACTAAGAACAAAACTAAATTTGTTCTTAATGTAGAAGATGAACCGACCACATTTCATGAAGCGGTAACATCTAGGGATGCTGTCTTTTGGAAAGAAGCAATAAATGATGAAATGAACTCAATTTTGTCAAATCAAACTTGGGTTATTTCCGATCTTCCCCCCGGGTCTAAACCTATTGGGTGCAAATGGATATTTAAAAGAAAATTAAATCCGGATGGTTCTATAAATAAATTTAAGGCAAGACTAGTTGCTAAAGGCTATAAGCAAAAATATGGAATTGATTACTTTGATACATATGCTCCTGTTGCTCGAATCACTTCCATTAGGATATTAATATCTCTTGCTTCTATTCACAATTTAGTTATTCATCAAATGGATGTTAAAACTGCATTTTTAAATGGTGATTTAGAAGAAGAGATTTATATGGAACAACCCGAAGGGTTTGTATTGCCTGGCCAAGAAAAGAAATGGTGTAAATTGGTTAAATCTCTTTATGGCCTTAAACAAGCTCCTATGCAATGGCATGAGAAGTTTAATAATATTGTTATATCCCATGGATATAAAGTTAATGATGCCGACAAATGTATATATAGTAAATTTGAAAATGGTGTTGGTGTTATTATATGCTTATATGTGGATGACATGTTAATATTTGGGTCTAATCTCAAATATGTTGAAGAAACCAAAAGGTTTCTTTCATCAAAATTTGATATGAAAGATCTTGGAGAAGCTTATGTGATTTTAGGAATCAAAATTGTGAGAAAGGATAATTCTTTAGCGTTATCTCAATCTCCTTATATAGAAAAAATTCTTAAAAGATATAATCATTTTGAACTTAAGCCAGCTGCTACACCTGTGGATCCTAACATCAAATTAATGAAAAATACTGGGCGTGCTATGGACCAACTTAAATATGCTAGTATTATTGGGAGTCTAATGTATGCCATGCATTGCACTAGACCAGACATTGCTTATGTAGTGAGTATATTGTGTAGATTTACAAGTAATCCAGGACAAGAGCACTGGAATGCAATTTCTAGGGTGCTTAGATATCTGAAGAGGACTTTGAATTATGGCTTACATTATGTAGGATATCCATCTGTTTTAGAAGGATATAGTGATTCAAGTTGGAATAATCTTGAATCAAAATCCAAGTCAACTACTGGTTGGATTTTTACGCTAGGAGGAGCAGCTATCTCTTGGGGATCCAAGAAACAAACATGTGTATCAGATTCAACAATGCAATCTGAATTTATAGCCCTAGCAGATGCATGTAAAGAAGCAGAATGGCTTAGAAATGTGTTGTATGATATTCCTTTATGGAAAAAGCCATCACCTTCTATTATGATAAGTTGTGATAACCAAGCCACAATTTATAAAGTTTCGAACAAAACTTACAACGGAAAATCTAGACACATTAGTCTAAGACATCAAATTATAAGAAAATTACTCAAGGAAGGAGTAATTACAGTCGACTATATTAAAACGAACAAGAATTTAGCAGATCCTCTGACTAAAGGTCTTGTAAGAGAGATGATATATATCACCTCAAAAGGAATGGGACTAAGGTCTATTAAATAACACAACTATATTTAATGGGAACCCAACTCATATCTTGAAAATATAGATAGAGTTCAATGTGGTACAAACAAGTTAAATTATAGTTATGGAACACTAGGAATTTATACAAAAAAGTTCCATTCATATATGCCTAGTGTTGGTTTTCTGCATGTTAGAGGATGAAGTTCACTTCTTAATAAATCATATAAGTGTGACTCGCAGAATCACTAAAGTTGATTTACCTATTCGAGTGTCGAAAGTGTGGCCGCTTTCTATGAAATCAAGACCGATCCTAAAGCGCTCGTGAAATCAGGATTAGCACAAGGCCATAAAAGTGCATGCTAGAAGAACACTTATAAACTCAGAAATCGGTATGTGTGATAGTTCCGGCTAGTCTCAAAAGGTCCTTGGTTCAAGATACGTTCACCACAGCACCTTGATGAAGCTTTGAATTATTTTCACTATATGGAAGTTCAAGTCCGAAAGACACTTCTCATTTATGTACTAGATTTTAGCGATAATGCCAAAAGTTATTTATTGTCTTTTTTGCTTTGCTCTCTTGTGTATATTGAAATTGGTGGGAGAATGTTGGATTAATTCCAATATTTATTGAGTTTAATTTTTAGTTGTTAATATTTTATTATATTATTTATGTTTTATTTTAAACATAGTTTGGGTTTTAATTTAGAAAGTAGAAACATGAGCAAATGGGTGTGAAATATATGGGGAATGCTCAAAATCCCATATTGTCCCACATTGGAAGAATACTACAAAAGGTAGTGGTATATCAACTAAAGGACAACTAAGATTCTTAGTTGACAAGTCAAATAAGAGCCTATGATCCTACGCATCGCGGTGGTGCTTAAGCACTACCAATCGCGACACGCGTAAGCGCGTAAGCGCGACACGCGGCGCGCGAAAGGGTGATTGGGCGACTTAGGGCGCATTGCGCGCTTTGATGCGCACTTGGCACTTCGCACGTGCGCATCGTCGCTTGGAGCGTGGGAGCCTAAAGTTTTGACAAGGTAAAACAGATCAACGGTTGTGATTAAACGATCCGATCAAAGGGTTTAAAATCCGAAACGGCTTGATCTAAACCGTTAGATGAACTCGTAGCGTTTCGTGTAGGGGATGTCCATTCGCTTACGATGGGACGCCTAATCTGAACCGTTAGATCGTAGCTGTTCCAAACAGGCACGATCCAACGGTTGCTGAGTCACTCCATGAAGAGTTGTGCCTGTTGAAGAACAGTCACAGAAATGGCTATAAAAAGAGTTCCAGACCTCTGTTTTGGAAACCGAAAATTGCTAGTTTCTCCTCTCTCCGTCCTCTATATTTTGGCATTATCAAGTTACAAATTCAAAGTGTTCTCGGGTTTGATCAAACAGTACATAGTTTGAATCAAACAACTGTTCATACTGCATTGTATCCTGAAGGCAGGTTCTACAAAACCCATTGTGTACTCGCGGTTCTGGTTCTGTCTCAACCGGATTGGGAGAAATTTTGCCTAAAAGAAAGCGTTCCAAGAACGTGCCTTGCAGAATTAATTATTATATTTCGTTCTTTCCATAAGAAAATTCCAACATAAACCACCTTATTGCTTAAGAAAACAAATAGAATCCCATTTAATCTAATGATATTTCTTGCTATATTCCTTGTTCACTCCCCAAAAGAAGGCACTAATCAACTGATTTATTGATTTTATAACCATCTTAGGAGGGTGTAAATCATATAGAGAATAAATAGGCATAGGGTTAAGGACTAATTGGATTAAAGTGAATCTTTCACTCAAAGAGAGGAATTTAATCTTCCAACTATGAATTTTAGATGCTATAGAGTGGATAAGAGGTTCAAAATATAATAATTTCCTTCTACCTTTGAAAAGAGGGCAACCTAGATATATAATTATACCAGTAGTAGCTTTGAAACCTATAATTTGATATATTCTAATACTGGATACAGTAGGAGCTTTAGAGCTTAAATCAAAATAATTTTTTTCTTTAATAATGACTTGGCCTCACACTTTCTCATAGCATTTAATAAACTTCATCAAATTTTGAAGGCTACTTTTCAAACCTCTAGAGAAATGATTAAATCATTAGCATTGCCAAGATGACTAACCAAATGGCATTCTCTTGGATGAGAAAAAGGAGTAATAGTTTTAGAACACGTCTTCTCATTTAAACCTCTGCCTTAAGCCTCTACCATGATGATGAATAAGCTTGGGGATCCCTTGGTCCCCTTTCCTAATACCCCTGGATGAAAGAAAGCCATAACCTGCCCATCGATAATGATTGAAAACCAAGTTGAAGATATGCATCTCCATATTAAATCTATAAAAGTCTCTAAGAAACCAAAGGCACTTAAAGATTTTACTAAGAAATTCCATGAAGTTCTATCATAAGATTTAGCCATATCTAATTCACTACGCCAAAACAGGAAATTTGCAAGTGTTTGAAACACTTGCAAATCGGCGCGTTGCAAAAAATTTGCAAGTATTCAAAACCATTGCAAGTGTCATTTGCAAGTGTTTATTAGGAACACATGTCCATCTGGAATACTGTCATAATTTTTTTTGCAAGTGTTCAGAACACTTGCAAAATTCAGCAAGCATTTTTAATTTACAACGGTTATAATTGCAAATGAAATAATATATATATTTTTTGTAATGGTTCAAAACACTTACAAATAGTAATATGTAAGGAAAAAATATTCCTTTTGTAAGTGTTATAAACCGTTACATAAATTAAATATGAAAAAAATAAAAAATTATCCACCGCATGTCATCACCCTCACATATAGTAAACGATAAAAATAACTAAAAATATAGCACAAATAATTATCCACCGCATGACACTGTCCTCCAATAATACATCTTTTTATTTTAATCTCCATAATATAAATGTACTTACAAGATCACACTAAAGTAGAAAAAAATGTACAGAAATAAAAATGACGCACAAAGTGCACAGGAAATTATAGATGTTTCCACCTCTTTCCATATTTTCGCCCCGTCATTGTTTGTACAAGCCCAAGTGGAAATTAATAAACAAAAATATTATTCACAATTGAAGGCCTAAAATCAAGAGGACTATTCCGCCTCTCGGACTCATCTTCAAACCACCTCATGTTCACATTTTCAACCTTCAATGTGCTCTATTAACATCCCAATTGTGTTGTAGTTAACAAGTACCCTACAACCTGGCCTGTAATTTACCAACCCATCTGCATAATTAGTCCATATTCTGTAGTTGAGATCCACATTCAAAAACATCACATTTCTCAGGACTCCGCCTTTAGATCTTGATAAGAAGACACCATTTTCAGAATTTGTAGTGATGTTAACAAACAGAATATTAGATATTGAACCCAATTTTGCTTCCAAGTCCCTTGGACAGGTTGTAACATAGATAGGCTCTGCTCTGCCCCACCAAAATTTGCCATAATACCTTGTGCTGATATTAATGTTGGGGAACGTTATGTCGCTTACATTTCCTGCACAAGAACGAATAACCAGAACAATGAAATCATCATCTACTATTAATTCAACAAAAATAAAACTAATGAAATAAAAATATATATTATGTCTAACCTTAGATTTAGAAAGATAAAGGGAGTATGTTATGTTTACAAAATCCTGAAAACATACATCTAAGATGGCTACTGCACAATGAATTCAAATGACTTTATTGTATGATGTTATTTTGGATAATGACTCACCGATGGTATTATTATGTTATGTTTATTAGATTTGACAAACATTTTTTCGTTAATGTTATGATATTTATTTTTTAAACATCAATGATTATGATTTGTGGTTAACTACACCCCCACTGCGTAGAACCCTTGGATCCCAAAATGATTTACATCAATAATAAACTCTCAAGAACGTACATATATGGATGATCAAAATATTTTACAGATGAGCTTAATCAAGTCTACTACTTCTACTGAAGGGCTGGCTATCTGAACAAGCCTATTAAATATATTCAGCATATGAGGAAATGTCTCCTCAATAGTGAGATAAACTGGTGTCCTCTCCTCGTCTGACTTGAACCTATAAAAAACAAACCATAAGAACACACACACACACACACACACACACACACACATATATATATATATATATATATAGACACACACACACACACACACATAAGAACTTACATCAAGATAAGGGTGACTTTGATTAGAAATTTCGCATGCAGTTAAATCCCAACAATCAAATTTCGCTTTCAAGCTGACAACTAAATTAAATTTGGATACATAATATCAGTAGAAATATTTTTTGGAATTATTAAACGGTTTAAATAACTTTGCTTAGTGAATTTATATCCAAATATTTATATTTTAGAATTAGTTAAGGGTTTTAATAACTTTTGTAAAATACAATTAATTTTGCAAGAGCTCATCTCGAGTGTAGATATCTGCCCAACTGTCCTACTCCTCTTCAGTTTGCTCGAGTACAAGCCTTGTAGATAAATGACCGGGATATTAATATTAACCTCACCTTGTACAAATATTGGACAAGGCCTGTCGGATTGGGTATCACTGGGGGATTACTCGTATGCCACTCTCGGATAGTTATTGGACTCTTACAACTGGTTCTAGCCAACCATGTTCTAAGAAATTCATAATGAAAAAAGTATGAATGGATTTTTATATGTAGATGGTGGTGTAGTACTAGTACTAGCAGTGGTACTAGTGTGAGGTGGTTATTTTATGGTTGAGAGACAAGTGAGGAGTGTGAGACATATATATACACATAAAAACCAGATTGACTCGACCTATTCCGGCGCCTCGGTTAACTTGATTTACTTTCTCTCTTAAAAGAGAAAAGTGATTTAATTGATTGAAGAATATATGGTCCAACAAGAATTCGAAAAGTAAGTTAGTGCCACATAATTTCTGTTATGTTTATTATTTATAAATAACAATTGTACAGAATTATGAATTAATAATATAATTATGAAATTAAAACAGAATTACAGAAATGAAACACTTACTTGAATTTGCAGAAATAATATAAGAATAAAAGAATAATCCGAGCCCTGTTAAGAACACTCTCCTTAAGACAATTTATTCCCTCCAATGTGCTCCGAGGTTGATGAATAATGTCTCTCAAGATAGAACGGATTTTCTAATTAATTATGTATCACAACAATAATTAATTACAACGAACTCAAATTCTGTGTCTCATACTCAACAATACTCAACAACAATGCAACAGATGCTATGCAGAAAAAGAAATTTTTCTGAAACTGAAATGAGAAATGACACCACTTTTGGTATGAAAATGGAAGGAAAAAGGAGGAGGGAAATTTTTTTTATTGTTTTAAAAACGGAGGGAGGCATCTGTATTTATAGCAAAGTAGTTGACGGTTGACACAACTGTCAAAAACAGTTAAACGAATTAACTGTTGACTGTTGGCAATAACTGCCAACAGTTTATTAATTAATTAATTTATTTCGTAATTAATTAATAATTAAAGCGCAAAAAGTTAAATAAATTCGGCCAAAAAAATGTAGGAGATTTTTATAAGCCCGAGCCTGAACCGAGCCGGCCGGCCGGACGCTCGCGCGCGCGCGTGTGGACTTTTGACCGAAAGTCAACCCGTGCATAGTTTGGGTCATCTCCCCTTCAAAGAGTTGGGATACCCCCAAGGCATCCAAGCCTTAGTCCATACTTGGGGTGTTATTAACTCATCAAAATTCCACTACTCTTCCAATGTGGTACAAGAGTTAAAACATACCCAATTCATTAACTTTCATTGCTTTGTGAGTCACTTTGGAGACATATTTATCATTCATAACTTATTGAAATTGGACATATGAATATACTACGTTAATCTCCTTGCGGAGGTGAACGCATTCGTATATGGTCCCACAATTTTCGTAGTGTGGGTCCCACCTAAATTTGAGCTCAAAGTTGCTCAAAAATCTGTCCAGAAAAATTTGGACAGCATTATAATACCCAACTCAAGTCCAATATTCCAACAATCCCCCACATGAATGATATATCGCTATAAATAAAACCAAACAGATGCTAATGCAGATGCAGACACAAGTTGAGTAAAACTGAAGACTTATTGCATCGGGAGAAGTAGCCTAGTGGCCTTGAACTTTCCTTAGTGATATACTATCGGATTTACTTGGTTAATCAGTAGACTTCACGTCCTTGAACCGTCAACCGTTTTTGTAAACCTAGACAACAGTATTCACACAACAATTCTTCAACACAGTTGGTTCTCACGTTTGTATTCATTTTGGCTGTGAACACCACTTGGTTCCACAAGTATTTTAGAGAATATGCCTTTCATTATTCTCATAGAAGTGGCCCCCTTCTTACTCACGTAGGTGACTTCCATAAAGAGTATTCTGCAATACCCCACTTAGATATACTAAGATATAGATGTCATTAAAAGCATAACTTATCCTAATTTCGCGTCATATATGCACTGTCTCATCTTTGGAATGGATAGGATTAAATATCCTCTAGTGCTTACTGAATACAACGTAGTTCGGTTTGCCCATTGAACCTAGATCTTGGGATCTTCAGTCAGCTAGGTTGGGTTGCCACTATATTGATCCTTATTTATTTATAGGCTTTAGACCAATTCCTCTCGATGATCTTTCAACTTGCTCTCGGTTTAAACCTTTCGTTATAGGATCCGATATATTATCTTTGGACTTTACATAGTCAATTGAGATAATTTCGTTTGAGAGAAGTTGTCTAACGGTATTGTGTCGACGACGAATATGTCGTGACTTTCCGTTATACATGTGATTTTGTGCCCTTCCAATCGCTGATTGGCAATCGCAATGTATACATATTGTGGGAACAAGTTTAGACCAATTTGGAACATCCTCTAAGAAATTTCAAAGCCATTCAGCTTCTTCCCCAGCTTTATCTAGTGCAATGAATTCAGATTCCATTGTTGATCTAGCAATGCACGTTTGTTTTGAGGATTTTCAAGATACGGCTGCACCTCCGAGGGTAAACACATACCCACTCGTAGACTTAGAGTCTTTTGTATCAGATATCCAATTTGCATCGCAATGTTCTTCAAGAACAGCTGGATATTTTGAGTAATGCAATCCATAGTTTGAGTATATTTTAAATAACCCAAAACTCTCAATATTGCTTTCTAGTGATCTCTTCCTGGATTACTCGTAAATCGACTTAGCTTACTTATTGAGTATGCTATATCCGGTCGCGTACAATTCATGATATACATTAAACTGCCGATAATCATTAAACTGCCGATAATACGAGAATATTCTAGTTGAGATATGCTTTCACCATTATTTCTTGCTAGATGTAAATTTACATCTACAGGTGTCTTGGTAGGACTAATATCAAACTTCTTGAATTTTTCAAGTACTTTCTCTATGTAATGAGATTGAGATAATATAAGTCCATCCGATGTTCTAGAAATTTTAATTCCTAATATGACATCGGCGATTCCCATATCTTTCATGTCAAATCTACTACTCAACATTTGTTTTGTAGTTTTGACAATTTCCAAGTTACTACTCATGATAAGCATATCATCAACATGGAGGCATACAATGACATATCCATTATGAATGTATTTAAAGTAAACACATTTATCGCATTCATTAATTTTGAAACCATTTGATAACATTGCATTATCAAATTTTTCATGCCATTGCTTAGGTGCTTGTTTTAATCCATATAGTGATTTAACAAGCTTACATACTTTTGCTTCTTGTCCGGGAGCTTTGAACCCTTCAGGTTGATCCATATAAATTTTCCCGTCTAGTTCACCGTTTAAGAATACAGTTTTTACATCCATTTGATGTATTTCAAGTCCATTAATAGAAGCTATTGCTATTAACATCCGAATGGACGTTATTCTTGTTACCGGTGAATATGTGTCGAAGTAATCCAACCCTTCCTTTTGCCTATAGCCTTTAGCTACAAGTCTAGCTTTATATTTATCAATTGATCCATCGGCCTTCAATTTCTTTTTGAAGATCCATTTATAACCTAATGGTTTTGAACCTGGTGGAAGATCCACTAGTTCCCATGTATGATTTTGTAATATGGATTCAATTTCACTATTAATTGCTTCTTTCCAATTGGAAGCATCGGGTAAGGATATAGCTTCTTTATATGATTGAGGTTCATTTTCTAACAAATATGTTAGAAAATCCGGGCCGAAAGAAGTCGAGGTTTTTGCTCTTTTACTACGTCTTGGTTCATCCTTTATTGATTCAATAGGTTGATGAGTACCACTTGTAGTAGCTTGATTTGTCCTTTTAGAAGGACCAGATTCTTGGGTCACGTTATACGGGAATTCATTTTCAAGAAATAAAGCATCCCTCGATTCAATAACCGTATTTACATAAATGTCCGAAATCTCAGATTTACAAATTAGAAATCGATATGCACTGCTATTAGTAGCATAACCGATGAATACACAATCCACAGTTTTTGGCCCTATTCTTACCTTTTTAGGTTTAGGAACCATCACTTTGGCTAAGCACCCCCATACTCGTAAATATTTATAGGAAGGTCTTCGACCTTTCCATAATTCATAAGGTGTCTTGTGAGTCTTTTTGTGAGGTACTTTATTGAGAATGTAATTAGCAGAAAGTAAGGCTTCCCCCCATAAATTTTGTGGAGCTCCTGAACTTAATAACATTGAGGTCATCATTTCTTTCAAAGTACGGTTTTTGCGTTCAACAACACCATTCGATTGAGGAGAATAAGGAGCGGTTGTTTGATGAATAATCCCATTTTCAGAACAAAATTCCTCAAATGGGTATTCATATTCACCTCCTCTATCACTTCTAATAGCCTTTATCGTTTTGCTTAATTGATTCTCAACTTCATTATTATATTGTTTAAATGCATTAATAGCCTCATCTTTACTATGTAACAAATATACATAACAATATTTTGTGCAATCGTCAATGAAAGTAATAAAATACTTTTTCCTACCTCTAGTTTGAACAAATTTTAAATCACAAATATCGGTGTGAATTAAATCTAAAGGTTCAGTTATCCTTTCAATAGAATGAAAAGGTAATCTTGCTAATTTAGATTCCACACAAATTTCACATTTATGATTTTTATCAATATTAAATTTTGGCAAAAATTCCAAGTTAATTAATCTACGCAATGTATCAAAATTAACATGTCCCAATCTAGCATGCCAAATATTAGATGACTCAATCAAGTAAGAAGAACTAGCAATTTCATTCATTGAAATAGATGTTTAGGGGTTACAGTAAGAACATTGAGTTTAAAGAGCCCCTCATTTAGGTAGCCCTTTCCTACATACATGTCATTTTTAGACAATACAAAGTGATCAGACACAAACATAAGCTTGAAACCATTTTTAATAAGGAGAGATACAGAAATCAGATTCTTTCGGATATCAGGCACGTGAAGAACATCGTTGAGAGTAAGTTCCTTTCCAGAAGTCATTTTCAAATCAATCTTTCCTTGTCCCACCACCTTAGAAGTGGAAGAATTTCCCATAAAAAAGGTTTTCCTCATTTTCCAAAGGCTTATAGGTGGAGAACATCCATTTGTTTGCACAAATGTGTTGTGTGGCTCCAGTGTCCACCCACCATTCCTTGGTATTTCCAACCAAGTTACATTCAGAGAAAACGGCAGAAAGATTCATATCCGCCAAATCATTGACGATATTCACACCCTCAGTTACATTTGATTGAGGATTGTTTTGATTTTGCTTCTTCGGCTTACGACACTCGCTTGAGCAGTGTCCAGGTTTACCACAATTGTAGCATTTGCCTTTAAACTTTTTCTTGTTATGTTTGGAAGTGCCTTCCCCATCATGCTTTCGTTTGTTCTTCTTAGGACCTTCAACGACATGGACTTTCGTTTCCATCGGATTCTTCCAACTTTTCTTTTGAGACTCACGATTGTCTTCTTCGATTCTTAGCCTGACCACCAACTCCTCCACATTCATCTCCTTTCGCTTGTGCTTGAGATAGTTTTTGAACAAAGTCCAAGATGGTGGCAACTTTTCAACAATTGCAGCAACTTGGAAAGTTTCACTAATTGACATTCCTTCAACATGAATGTCGTGGAGGATCACTTGGAGTTCTTGCACTTGCGAGATTACAGATTTAGAATCAACCATTTTGAAGTCCAGAAAACGCCCGACGATAAATTTCTTCATCCCAGCATCTTCAGTTTTATACTTCTTTTCCAAAGAATTCCATAATTCCTTGGATGTTTTGATAGTGCAATAGACATGGTACAAAGTCTTGTCCAAGTAGGCCAAAATATAATTCGGCATAGGTAGTCCGAGTGCTTCCAAGCATCGACAACAGCAACCTTTTCAGCGTCATCTCCCTCTTGAATAGAGGGGCAATCTTCATATACAAACCTGCCCTGTTGGCAGGTAGTGAGATAGAAGTACATTTGTCCTTGCCAATGTTTGAAGTCAACCTCAATGAACTTTTCCGGTTTCTCCCCGTGTGGCATAGATACGGGTGCAGTCACATTTGTGTTGGTGACAATTAGTTTCGTAGGAGTGGTGTTCGTACTTTGCGATTCCATTTCTGTTACAAAAACAGAATTTTTATCAATGATAAAATTCATATATAATGAATTAATCAAAACAGAATACAAAATTCTGTGCACCAATTTCCTCCAAATATAATTCACAATAAATGAATTCCAAAAGAATTCAAATAATAATTAAGAATTAAAGTATAATATAAACAGAATTTCGTACAAAACAGAATTAAATTTTAAAATCTGTGTTACACTAATTTTTAATAATAAAAAGAATTCCGTACAAAACAGAATTATAATTTAAGATTAAAAAAAAATTAGATAAACAAATTTTAACAAGAATACACAAATAAAATTTTATTTTCTAAAACAGAATATAAAAACAGTATAGAAATTAATTTCTGTACCAAAACTGTTTTTTATTAATTTCTATAATAAAGCAATAACTTAATTCATTTTATTCTGTGAAAACAAATTTATTTTCAACAAATAAATTTCTGTAAAAAAAATTCCGTACACTAAAAAACAGTAGAACTATAAATTGTCTTAAGATTGTTATGTCTACTATTTATAAATAACAATTGTACAGAATTATGAATTAATAATATAATTACGGAATTAAAACAGAATTACATAAATGAAACACTTACTTGAATTTGCAGAAATAATATAAGAATAAAAGAATAATCCGAGCCCTGTTAAGAACAGTCTCCTTAAGACAATATATTCCCTCCAATGTGCTCCAAGGTTGATGAATAATGTCTCCCAAGATAGAAAGGATTTTTCAATTAATTATGTAGCACAACAATAATTAATTACAACGAACTCAAATTCTGTGTCTCATACTCAACAATACTCAACAACATTGCAACAGATACTACGCAGAAAAAGAAATTTTTCTGAAACTGAAATGAGAAATGACAGCACTTTTGGTATGAAAATGGAAGGAAAAAGGAGGAGGGAATTTTTTTTTATTGTTTTAAAAACGGAGGGAGGCATCTTTATTTATAGCAAAGTATTTGACGGTTGGCACAACTGTCAAAAACAGTTAAACGAATTAACTGTTGACTGTTGGCAATAACTGCCAACAGTTTATTAATTAATTAATTTATTTCGTAATTAATTAATAATTAAAGCCCAGAAAGTTAAATAAATTCGTCCAAAAAAATGTAGGAGATTTTTATAAGCCCAAGCCCGAGTCCGAGCCCGAACCGAACCGAGTTGAGCCGAGCCGAGCCGGCTTTTGACCGAAAGTCAACCCGTGTATAGCTTAGGTCATCTCCCCTTCAAAGAGTTGGGATACCCCAAAGGCATCCAAGCCTTAGTCCATACTTGAGGTGTTATTAACTCATCAAAATTCCACTACTCTTCCAATGTGGGACAAGAGTTAAAACATACCCAATTCATTAACTTTCATTGCTTTGTGAGTCACTTTGGGGACATATTTATAATTCATAACTTATTGAAATTGGACATATGAATATACTACGTTAATCTCCTTGCGGAGGTGAACACATTCGTATATGGTCCCACAATTTTCGTAGTGTGGGTCCCACCTAAATTTGAGCTCAAAGTTGCTCAAAAATCTGTCCAGAAAAATCTGAACAGCTTTATAATACCCAACTCAAGTCCAATTTTCCAACAATTTCTCCATACGTTTGATGAGCCGATTGTTCTCATGCACTTTCAATATTATCGGGTGTATATACAAGGCTTTGCAAAAACTCATTTTACCAACTAATATAATTGCTTAATCCTCTCCATGCTCATCTCAATCCTTTGAACTGTTATACTACTGGTCTTTTAGATTCAATATTTTCTTTATTGCAAATATCTTTTAGCGTCATTGGGTTTTTTAAAATATAAATGAGTTTAAATTTTAGTCTTCTTGTATAAATATAGTTAAATAAATTAATGTAATGAAAATTGGGATGACGGTTCTAGATATCTAAGATGGCTACTAAACAATGAATTAAAATGACTTTATTGTATGATGTTATTTTGGATAATGACTTAATGGTTGTATTATTATGTTATGTTTATTAGATTTGACAAACATTTTTTTCATTAATGTTGTGAAGTTTATTTGTTAAATTTTTTTTGGAAATAAATAGTGAAAACCATTTAATCTCATAAATAGGTCATGATGGATCATAAACTTGACTAAATAGCTTATAAATGAGTCGAGTCATGTTCCCCTATTCTAGATGGCTTATTTATTAAATAGGCTAAATGGGTCGTGTCGTGTCGTGTTAGCGAGTTAAACACGACTTATTTATTAAATGGGTTGGACGGGTCGGGTCGTGTAACTTGCTTATAAACCGGTTCATGTTTGAGTTAGGTACACTTACACGATTACTTAAACGGGTCATGTTCATGTCAATGGTACATGTCGAAATATCAGGTCTCGATACGACCTGAACACGACAAGATAACCCGAATTATCAGGCCTACTTGTAATTAGATAAAGATAGGTTTAGGGCACCGATGTTTTGTGTATGTTGAAATTGATGACACTCTCCATGTAGGATGGGAAAAATATCATATAATCCCAAATGACCACTTATGGACACAATACATGGTATTACACATTTAACAAATACGTGGCATGAGGACAATATATATAGTACACTCAAATACGAATTATATACTTTTATATTTATATATAAGTTAGGTCTTTGTATTTGACACTTGGTATTAGAGTATCAAGTTTTTTGTAGATGTCTTTGTAATTGAGCAAATCGAGGGAACTTTGAAGCGTATATTTTCGTTCTGATTTTTCCTTGTTATTCTTTATTCAAAACAAAAAGCAGGACTCTAAGATTTGAAGATCTAAAATGATAAAGTACCCTGAAAAGTAAAAAGGTTTTAGAAAGGAAGAGATATTTGTTGTTGATATAATTGGAAGTATGTAATCAACTAGAAATTTGGGAGGGGGGAAAAGAATCTTGTGTATTTTTTTCAAACAGTTGTTCTAAGTATGGCATAGAACACATGGACTACTGTTCATAATCCAAGTGTGGAAGCTATTGCATCTGGAAACAACAACATCTAGTTTCACTATAGTGTAATCGAAAATATTACAACAACTATTAGCTATCTGTTGTTTCCAAGCAAAGCTTAGAGAAGGAAAACCTAGACCGAGAAGAACGTAGACTGACAGCTATCTTCAGTGTATCTAAGCATAGTTTACTAGGCAAAACTAGATTATGGTTTTCTAAAAATATGAAAACCAAATGTACTTTTTTAAGAATATATATATAGGGGAACTTATCCTTTTCTATATAATATAAGATTTTATTTCAATAAATGGTTAAACTCTTCACAACTTATCAATGGATTAACATAATGAGAGTCAATGAGAAAACCTCAGAAAAACAGTGGCTTACTGAATTTACCTCATTGTGAAGCCCTTCTACGATGTCCATCTGTTGAGTTTTAATGATCAGCTAAAAAAGATGCATAAAAAAAACAATCAAGTTCCGAAACTACACTAAGATAAGTAAACATAAATATAAGAGAATAATTTCCCACAAATTTCAATCACAAAAAGTCGAGAAATTTATAAATATTAGTACCTCAAAATAATATTTTTTGCAATTATAGAAAAATATATATTTATAACAAACGGTGAAATTATATATGCAAAGGGTGGGAGGCAAAAGAGAAAAAATGGACTGATGGGAAGTTATTTAACCCTGGTCCCATTAGTCAGAATGAAATAGCTAACTGTTATGGTTGGTATCCACTATCCAATGGGTTGAGCACAAGACATTATCATTTAAAATAATTTACTCCCTCTTGCACTGATGCATTTTTTAAGTACTCGGGTGTGCCCATGCCAATGGCATGGTGAAAATAATAATTTTTTAACCAAGATGATGAAGTGAAATAGTACGTAGGTTCCTCTACCCAAAGAAAATAATTTGAATCCCTATTATGTATCAAAAGAATCAAGTAATAATTTTAACACAAAATCCTTGAAAATTTCAACCATGACATACACAAACTCAAGTATTTTATGAAAATCAGATGGTCTTATATTCTTACTTGACACCACTCAGCCAATTAACTTAATTAAAGCCTCCGACGAAGTTGAACAAATAAAAAAATTATTTGGGCCATTTGTCTTTGGAGTTATTTAATGATATTTGTAGAGGGGGCTTGAAGATCTAAAGTACCCTCTTACAATATTAAAGAACCAAAAGGGCCCAAACTCAAGCATATTTAGTGGTACTATGTAAACCAAGTTACACAGTGTAAACCAAGTTACACAGTGTAAACAGGTATTGAGAGTTAGACGCAGAAGCATATATAGTGATAATGTAGTACAAACTCAATATAACTCTCAATACCCGATAATAGTTATACTCTCAACCAAAAAAACACACACCTCCTCACTAATTGCATCTGCATAAATTGCAGACTTGGTTGGGTATTTTTATCTGCATAAATTGAAGACTTGGTTGGGCTAAGCAATGCAATCCCAATATCACTGATTGGGAAAAGATGAAGAGAAAACTGTGCAATGATTTCTTGCCTTGTAATGATGTTCAAACTATGTAAAAATGTTTGCAAACATTAAAAAAAGAAATACATAATGTGGATGAGTACACGGAGTAGTTTTATCACTTAATGACCCCTACAAAAAAACCTCACTTTTTAAGTGGCTCTTGTTGCTCCAATTAACTGAGAAATAACAATAAAGGCCTAAGTCATCGTTAGTATATCTTGAGACAATATCAATTGATGATAGGCTATAAGCTAAGTTATATTTGGCAAGAAGATTAAAAATTAGACTTGATAAATCTTTAATAAGATCCGAATTCGACATGATAATTTTTTACTCGTTTGAGTTATTTTGATCATCTTAATATTATTAATGAATTAAGATGCTTAATACACTTAAAAGAGTGACTCAAACACAATATACATGATGAGAACTTATTATACATGAGCCAAATACCATAGTAAAGTACACAAGCTTAACATGCACTAGCCGTTGCCATGTTTACTAAAAATCAAGCTAATTCGATATTCATTTACGGTATGGGAGCTAATTACCTTTATGATAGTATAATGATCAATCTTGTTCCAAACTGAAACTTCCTACTTGAAACCAACTAAATATTCTAAGAGATCCATAATTCCTCCTTTCAAGCTTCTTAAGTAATTTCAAGGCACTAAATTGATGTGGCAAGTCCACAATTGATGTCCAATCCAACTGAAGTTGTCTCACAAACACTTTTTGGTTAGTTCAAAATACATATCAAGGCATAATACATTTGATTACAAAGAAGACTATATCTGAAGATATGTGTCGAAACTTTAAAGTATTATGTTATCAATCTAATGTTGTTTAGTTAAAAATACATATAAAGGAAAAATACATTTGATTACAAAGAGGAATATATATAAACACCACTATTTGGTATGAAGCTCTTACTCAAATAGGTGTCTATCAATGCGTGTGTATATCTGACCACAAAGATTACAAAGAGACGTTAACCAATAGTCTACTACAAAAGAAAAAAACTTGTACAATATTTTTGAATTAGAACATTCTGTAGTGCTTTATTTGACCTTGAAATGGGAAAAGCAAGCTATTAGACTTGGGGATATCAAGATCCAAATAGAAAATTGAAAGATCCAAATGGGAAATCAAGTCTGTTAGACTTGGGGACTAGTCCTTCCATGATCCAATACTAGGGGGTGACATTATAGTCTGAAGAGACTTTGTGACAGACTCCCAAGATATGTCATGCGAACCTTATAGGTGAATTCTAAGATCCATCTTAAGCAAATCTTAGTAATTCTTAATTCAATTAATTGTATCGTGGAAACAAAAAGTCTGTATTATTTCATGTCACACATCTCTAGTTAACCATACTTTACACTACCTCTTATTTGATTCTTCATATTATATCCCTAAAAATACACATAAACAAATTAGTATCTTCCATACACCCAACCATTTTTTCTTGTTTCGTAAGATGCCTCCACATAAGCACATTATTCGTAGTAAGCTTCTTGTTCCAGGTTTAATTAGTGGGGTGGGAGTCAAGTGGACACAATACCTATACGAAACAAGTGGACACAAAACCTATATGTGTCCGGTGGTTAAACTTGCAACCATCATCTTTTCATCACATATATCATCTCCACCAAATTTAAATAACTAAATAAATATTAACCAATTCTAGGCTTACACATGATTCAAATGTGTCAAAATCTTGTGCCTAGCTAGAATTACACATAAAATTCATTCATTCAACCTAATAAAATGAAATTACATATTTATATATGTATGTATAACAGGAATATGAAGAAAACCTACCAACAACAGAAGCTAGGGTTCTCGGTATAAGCGATGTGAACAGTTGCCTCTAAAGAAGATTGTGTTTCCGCCATTGATATTGATAAGATCCAACAGATAGAGAAAAACAACAAAGAAATCAATAACTAACACACACACACAGACATATATATATATATATATATATATATATATATATATATATATATATATATATATATATATATATATATATAGAGAGAGAGAGAGAGAGAGGATTTAAGCTTTCAGTAGGTGTTAATGTTTCCACTTTTCAATAGGTATTAATGTTTATTTTAAACCATAGCTAAGAAAAACCCACAAAAACTTACCTGCAATGACAATCGTTGAAGATAGATCAAAAGATGATGTTGTCAAGATCAAGGTTTGTCGAGATTGGGGTTTGTCAAGATTGGATTTTGAGAGATCGGGGTTAGTGCGAAGGGAAAGATGAGAATCAGGAGTGAGGGGAAATAATTTTAACACTTTTCATAAGGGTTAAGTTCTAAACACATGAGAATCATGTGCCTTAAGGTCCTTATATGTGTTAGAATTTTCATTTTGCAACGGTTTTTATCATTTACAAATTTTCCAAGTGTTTAAAGCCGTTGTAAAATTTACAAGTGTTCTAAACACTTACCATTCATTTTTTATTAGTTGCAATATAGCATATTTGGTGCAGTTATTTCAAGATCACCTTACCCCCTTCAGATTTTTTATCAATGAAATGAATCATCTCTTGAGCCAAGAAGATGTTGTCAAGAATACTCCTCCCTTGCACAAAGCCAGATTGATTGTTTGAGATCAAAGAACGGAGCATGGGGCTTAGTATTTAATTAATAATCTTAGTAATTATATTATAACTAAAGTTACAAAGACTGATAGATCCAGAATCCTTGCAAAAAGAAGGTCTATTAACTTAAGGAATAAGATAAATAATAGTAGAGCTCCAAGAATTAGGGATATCATCTCCTAAGAAGAAGGCTTGAATAGCATTCATAAGATCATTATATCCTAACAAAGCACATAGAATTAACCATTGAAGCCATCACATCCTGTTGAGCTATTTTGATTCGGCTCCTTTATGCCCTTCAATATCACTTCTTCTTTTGGGAACGATATCAATTTACTTTTCATATCTTCCGACATAAGCTTAGGAATTACATATAGCATGTATTTGTCTTCTAGTGGACCTACAGAAAATAAATTTAAAAAATAAGAGATAAAATTATTAGCTATATCTTATTTATTCTCCTAAATTCTTCCTTCTTCATCTTTGATTGAATGGATCCATTGCCTACTTCTATGTTTTTGAACTTGAACATGATAGAATTTAGTATTTTTATCCCCATTTTTAATCCATTCACATCTTTATTTATGTAACCAGAAAATTTCCTCTTTGGCCAGAGCATAATTAAGGTCTGCTTTAGCTTTAGAGAATTTTTGTTTTTGATCACCACTAGCATAAGCCTCTAACTTCAACTCTTCTCGAAGAAGATTGTCTTCCAAATTATTAATATCCTCAGAAATATCTTTAAAAAACTCTTTTCTCCCTCTTTTCAATCTAGATTTCAGTAGCTTTAGCTTGAAAGCAAAAATCTCCATGCATCTCCCAACTCCCCACAGGTTTTAAAATCTAAAAGGTTTAATCACTGAATCTAAAGAACTTTGAATTGAAATTTATAAAGGGCTATGATCTAGAATTATTCCTATTTAAATGCTTGATAGTAAAATTTTGGAAAGAATTAATCCAAGAAAAAATAGTCAAACCTCTCTCTAGACTTTCATATATCATAGACCCATTGACCTCCTTAGCCGAAGTAAATATTGAACCATTGAACCCCATAACATGCAAAGAGCAACTAACTAATCAACAATTAAATTCAAAAGCACCTCCAAAGTCAATATCTGTACCTCCAGGTCTTTCATCACTATTGCAAACTATGTTCAAATTCCTAATAATAATCATAGGATAATTATTGCAAAATATAAAAATATTAGCAGAAGAGTCCCATAATACCCTTCTATCTTGCCTTGTACTTTCGGCATAGATTAGATTTACACCTATGTGAGAATTAATAAGAGGATGATCAATCCTGATTAACAAATTTTGATCACCATCTATTAAAACTTCACTATACCTCTAAAAACACCATATATTATTCAATCTATTAAAAGAGCAATCTTTAAATTTTATGATTCTACTTATATATTCAATCTTTGAGTTATCTATTGATAACTTAATTTATGTATGTATATGTCGTTGATGGAACCAAGCTAATCAAAATCCTCAAACACCTACAACAAATATAAAATACTAACAATATAGAGGTAAGTAAGGGATAATCGAACCAACTTCAAGGATGAAGCACATAAGAGAAAAATTTGTGCAAGTCACTTTTTCTAATTACTTTTTTTTTTTGTTTTCTATTTTTCTATTTTTTTTTATGCTTTTTCAATATTAAAACAAGTTTTGAGGATGAGTAATTATGACTAAGGCTAATAACAAAAGTAAGAGTAATCAAACTAAAATAAAGTGTGACAAAAAATACTAGTGAGTAATGGAAATTAGTGAGAGTGTAACTAAATGAGAGAAAATATTCAAGGGAAGAGAAATCCACCCTCAATTCCCCAAATCAACTAAGCTTGTATTATTTTAATTTCGTTAATTCCCAAAACATTTAATTAATTCAAAAGCTAATTCTCATTGAACTAGTGAATTAATTAAATATTCTTTTAGAAAAGCAAATTTAATTCCCACAAACACTACTCTAATTGAATTAAAATTAACCAAACAAATCATCTACTAAGAAGAATTTGTCCAACTAATTTTAATTTGAAAGAAGTAAATCAAATCAAGAGTAGATGAAAATTAGATTGATATTAAAATCAAATGGTAGGTCTATCTCTAGCTTAAACCACTTAATCAAATATTAATTAAATTTTCATACCTTTTTCAAGGTTTATTTTCCATTTCTCAATGTGAAAATAAAGTGGGAACCAAATATACAACTCAAAGGGAATTATCAAAATTAAAATTACAAACTAAATTGATTTGGATTCATGAGGGTTTCAATCACCCCTTGAATGAGGTGATTAGCCCTCCATAATCATCATCCAATAGAAATTAAAATCAAATAAGAGCATATAATGAAAATTATAGAAGAGTAATCAAACCAAATAGCCTTCAAATGCTTAAATTCTTCTATTCATCCTTCACATCACTTAATTACAACACTCAAAATGTAGAACAAAAGAAACCAACCCACTAGAAAAATTAAAATGAATTTTCCTATCTAATTCTCTCTCTATTTTTCTCTCCAAAAATTCTAACTAAAAACTCTCTCTAGATAATTCCTTCTCTCTTTGATCATTGATAAATGGCCTTGAGGTCTTCTTTTATATGCAAATGGAGCTAAGGGGTTAAATTGGTAAAATAAGGATGTGCACATGAGGGGTGTGAGGTCATGTGGGTGAGGGTGGTGAGGATAAAATTTGATATGGTTTGAGGGTATAATGGGTATTGAGGTTAAAAAGGTAGTAGGGGGGTATTTTGGTAAAATGGGGACAAGTTGGTTTAAGGGTGTATTGGGTAAAATAGACACATGGGCAATTGCTGGTCTTGGGTTTTGGTTTGCTTTGTGCAGGTGACACGATTTGGCATTTGGGAGAAAATGAAGAATGGATGAAGTGGGTCTTCATTTTGAATTTGGGAAAGGGTTTGATAAAGGTTGAACATGGGTTTGTTGAATGGTGGTATCCGGGTTGGTTAGTAGCTTAAAGGGTCGCCGGAGAGAGGGTGTCGGGCAGCCATGGGAAGAGGTCGCCGGAGTTGGTTCAGGCGCCCGAGGCTTGGGCTGGCGTAGGTGGGTATGGGATTGGGTTGAGGGTCCGAGGGGCGGCGTCGATGGCAGGTGGTTGGCTGGGATCGGACGACGCAGGTTTTAGGTGGGCAACGCCGGAGTATTGGATCGAGGAGAGAGAGAAGATGGGGTTGATGGTTATGGTGGGTATGGAGATGAGAGAGAGTGTTAGTGGTGGAGATGGTTGATGATGGGAGATGGGTTAATGGGTTTAGTGTTAATGGAGGTTGGGTGAGGAGAGAGAAAGTGTGTGTGGGTTTGTTGGAGAAGATGATGTGGGGGAATTTGGTGGGTGAGGGTGTATGGTAAGTGTGTGAGGGTGAGGGTGTTAGTTTAGGGGTAAATGAGTGTATAGGAGTGTAGGATAAGGGTACGTGAGTGTGTGTTTAATTTGGACCCCTAAAAATATAAACTAACTAATAAAATAAAACTAAAAAAACTAAAAAATCTAAAAATTAAATTTCTATTCTAAAAAATAACATAAAGACTCAATAAAAATAAAAAATAAAAAGAAATGAAATGAAAATAAAAATATAAATATAAATATAAATCTATTAAATTTAAAAACTAACGTCCTAAAAAAAATATAAAATCTAATAAACTAAAAAAGATAAATCCTAAAAAATCTAATCCTAATAAAATAAGATAAGATAAAAACTAAAACTAAAAACTTAATAAAATAAAATAAAATTATATTAATAAAAATAGAAATAAAAAAATATAAAAATAGGAAATAAAACATAAAAAATTCTAAAATAATCCTAAAATTAAAATGACTCAAACTAAAAATCTAAAAAGTAGTAAAAAGGACACAAACTAAACACACATAGGGTTTAGGGTAGGTTTAGGCTAGGTTTTAGGCTTGGGTTAGGGTACGGGAGAGGTATTTAGCTCCGTAAAATGCACAATTGCCTTGAAATACGCGTTTGAACACCGCAACGTGCATTAAACATGCATATTAAACATTTAAGCGCATAAGACCCATATTGTCGAGAAATAGCAACTAAAATACGTCTATTTGGGGTATAAATTGTACAGTTTTGGGTGTTTATCATCTATCATAGATTCAAGAATAACTAGAGTGGATAGATTATGATTCTTACAAAGCTTATTCAATCTTCTTTTGGTAGGTTTATTCCCTAATCCTCTTGCATTCCAAACTAAGCTTTGTATCATTAAGACACAATTTGACAAATTTGTTTGGATACTTTACTTCCTGACCTAGTAATTCTTCTTTTGGTAGTGAGCATTTTCTTTTCCCCCTTAGATTTGAGTTGTTATTGTCTTTTAAAAATCAATGGTTTCTCCGAAATCTTTTTCTTCTTGTCTTCTAAAGAAATATGGTAAACTGCTATTTTTTCAGAAAGCATTTCAAAAAAATGAATCGATTCCTCCCATTCTGAATCTTTGTGGTTCTGATGTGTCTCATTATCTGAGTGATAACCCATTTTAAAAGATTTCTCCTCTCTTCCATTTTATTTACTTTTGAGCCTGAATTGTAATACTTTTCTACATCATCCATGTTATTTTCCTTCTTTTTGAGCAACTCTTCAATGTTTAATTAACCTTCTTCTTCTTGATCACTCTAATTGATATCTTCAGATGTTTCTATTATTTTCTCTTAACATTTTTTCCATCATTCATTTTCTGACCTCCATTGTGTTCATCATAAACGAAACTTCTTGATCTTCAATGATTTGGCTATCCATCACTACTTTACTCGTAGAAGTTTCTCTTGTATCATGCTTGGTCTTTAATTTTAGAATCTTTTCTGGTTATTTTCCTTAATTTTATAGATCTTGATTGGTTCTTAATGGGGAGAAGGTTTCTTGATAGGATTAGCTACTTGTTCTACAACTTCCTTTACCTTATTAGTATGTGTATTGCTTGACTCCATTTTGAACATATAATTTATTTCTTAGTTCCCTAGTTTACTGCAATGTGAGAAATAATAACGCAAATCTTCATATTTAATGGCTTGCTAAAAACCAAAATCTCCACAACCTATCCAGATCCTATAACTCATTGGTTTAATAAGGCCTAATTCCACACAAACTCTGGCAACACTTGGGTTGTTGATGTTTTGAGTAGAGTGATCAATCCTAAGGCGAGTTCCTGCTACTTGAGAAATAGAAAACAAAGGTTCATTAGCAAATAGATGAATAAGTAAACATGAAAAATTAATTCAAGTAGTACAATGGAACTTTCTTTATCAGTTCTAAAATTTAGGGATCATTTAAAAGTCCTCATAGGACTTTTTCCAGTATACCATTGGTCTTTCATCCAGAGCCTCATGAAATATTCTTGACATTTGACTCTTATTAGAATATGTTTATGATCTAACAATCCCATATGAAAACTAGCCTTAAGTTCAAAGGATTCAAATACTTTTTGAATAAACTCCATTAAAGGCTTACCATGTAAGAACTTCCTAACGAGAGCATGCTTGTATGGGGTTGATAGTTGATTAATTTCTTCATTTGAAAAGATTATGGCAGGTTTACCCTTATACTTTGGAAGAGGCTTGAAGTTTATTGAATGGGAGGGTGTTTGTTATTTTAAAACACTAGCAAAGGATTGTTGCCAAGGGTTCGATGGATTATGAGGTTTTATATTAATAGATGTTGAAGGTCAAGATTAGCTGGTTTCCATGCAACCCTAATTAGGGTTATGTCTACTATGGAGAGGAGGCTTGGGAGGTTTGTGTGTTTTAAAAGAGGCATGTATGAATTAATGATGTTTACTGGGAGATAACACTTGTTAAATTAGAGGAAAAGACAAGTTTGGAAACAAATGAGTAAAATGGTAATGTTACATAAAGTGGAACATTTATATGAAATAAAATTTTAAGAAATGATGTTACACAAACAGTCCGAAATGAAAGTGATTTTTGGGGTAAAATTAACGCAGGTGTGTAAAGGACAAGAAATGGTGATTTTTTTAAGTGTAACACAATATGGGGTAAAATACCCTGGTTTTGGATTCTGCCTGTAAAAAGTGGAATAGTATGGATATTTGTTAAATGTTAAAACACATTAATATAGACTCAGATGAGACCAGAAAGGAATTAAAAAGGGCCTGGAGGCCTATGGCGAAAGACTCAAAAACATTGACCAAAGAATATGGTAGCGTAATCGGTGGTGTGGAGCCCATTAAAGTACGCAGTTATTTGGAGGGTTTCGAGAAAAGATAATGAGAAAAGTGGAAAATTTCAAGAAATGGGTTTTGTGATGAAAATAAAAAATATAACCTAACTTGAATGAAATTAATACATGTTTCGGATGAAAGATAATATAGAAAAGTAATGGGAGAAATTGTCTAATGTCCATGAAATAAAAGGAATGGAAAAGTGAAGTGATCAAATGTTTAATTAAGCAACCAAATTCGGGTTTAACCCATAATTAACACAAGAGTGTGTTTATGAAAGGTTTTCAACGAAAATAAGTATTTTTTAACACAATTTTTGCGTTTGTTGAAAGGTAATTTTCAAAGAAAATACTAAGGTAAATTTGGTATGATAAAAATGATAATTTCGATAAAAGAAGTGTCTTTCACTAAATAAAAAAGGAATTATTCAATGTATTTAACTGGGTGTGTTAAATCAAGAAATAAATGTCATGTTAAGTAAAAAGGTGTTCTTTTATAAGAATATGGTGAATTGATCAAAACATGTAACGTTTTTGAATAAAACAGTTTCATGCATTGATATAGATATAGGTACGAAGTAACTGCATGTGCACGTAGATAATTGTGTTAGATTCTATTTCCTTTCGTTGGATTCAATATTTCATTGTTATATTTTTACATGGGGCATTCGCTCATTCTCTCCTCTTTGTTACAACAAGTCGTATGTCGTTCCATATTTTGAAAGCGTTACTCAGGTAAGCTTTCTTGTTATTTTGCATTTGTAGCTCTGTATGCTTGGATTCCGAGGATGCTTCCCACGGGTTCCTCATGTAGCTTGATTTTAATTGAAATCACATTATAAACAAGAGAAATGTTAATGAAATAAAACTGGACTATCAATATTATTTAATTTGTCTCATCGCAATTCACACCTAACGTTCGGGTTGGACCAGATTGACCACGGGCAATCCATAAATTCAGTCCGGGGCATTACAAATGGTATCATAGCTCTAGGTTCAAGGTTCCTTTTTAGAGTGACACTGTGAGGTCGGTAGTGGCTTTTTAACCTCAGTGTTAATTTTGGGCCAATCATGCTAGATTGGTGACGATTTTGGTTCGTGTTCTCAATTGTGGAGTCAAGGAAATTAGCATGACGGGAAATTCCTTGCCAAGTAGTAAGTGGTCTAGTTGACTGCCATTAATATCTCTTGGCACTTCTAATGTAGATGTGTTAGTAATTTACGAGTGTTTGTGCAATCTAATAGTGGTGACATTACATTTTTTTAATGTGAGGTGCTTTTATGTCAACACTTGAAGATCTGAGTTATTTAAAGCCAATTGTGGGTTTAGGTAATTAGAGTGTAATGTCTAAGCGATAATGACTTGGTGATAAGGATGCATTAGGTTCCTTGGTTAGGTGCTTACAGGTAGATACTAATGATGATGTGATTAGGAAAACTTAATCCTTGGGGTAGTGTCACATCGTAAGCATTTGACAAATGCAGTAAGTATGCAGATCTGTGTTAGTCATTGCTAGGGGATGTCAACTCAGTCCTTAGTTGATAGGATACTATCATTATAGGTGTGTGCCTAAGTAACTGTTGATTGATAGGTGAATATCATAAGCCAGGATGTGGGTTACTAACCATCGATGATAAGCGCATTATTGTGTAACGAGGATAAATTGAAGTAACGTAGAAGCAAACTCTAGATAGTCTTATATGATGTGGTTTTTGAGAACTTATGATGTGATATAGAGTAATAAGACCCCTTTTGATATCGGTAATGTGGACTCCGAGGCCTATAGGTTTCATATGATATCCTATATCCTGTTAGAATCCTTAGTAGTGTTATCCTGTGGTTTGATACGTAGGTTATGGCATCATTCATTTTGGAAGGGAGTCTGAAGACCTTTATTGGGTCTCTAGGAGAGGGTCACAGGTTAGACCTATGACAAAATTTTAAATAAAAAGGGAAATTAGATCTTTATCTAAGTACCATAACTCGTTTCAGCAGCATAAGTAGTGGATGAACGCGAGGTGGTTTCAGTGTGAGTATAATTTGAGGGAGTCCTTGGAGTATCATTGAGACTAATTGCGTGTGGCTTCCTTAGAAATAGAAATTAACTTGCTTTGATGCCTTGAGGTGTTCAATGGTTAAAGTGCACCTTATGTTGAGACTTGTAGGCTAGTATGTTTATGAATACCTATTATCCATGATGTGGATTTTTTGGAAATCGGTAGGGCATATCTACTATAAAAGAATCTTAGGTGATGGAATCTCGATAGGTTTGATGTCTTTTACGACTGGGGTGTGCTTGATATCCTTGGGGAACCCGTTAAATTCGGCATCATGGAGTGAAAGTGTTATAATGATGGTCGTATTGAGGGTCATGTGATAATCACAAGTTATTGGTCAAATTTTAAGTAATCGAATTATGTAGTCCTTAATGAGGTCATCTAATTTGATATAAATAGGTGGTGCAACATCCTAAAGGGAAATTGAAGAGTTGTGTCATGATTGGGCATGATAATCATCTGTTCTAAGATGACTAGTGTAAGAAAAGTAGTACTTAATTTTGATGGGTACTAGGAAATACATTGGGAATTAGGTTAATGATGTCATGGACTTGAAAACAACACCCCGAAAGGGATATAAAAGCATGATTAGGATCAACCTGTGTCGATAGTGTACGTTAGAATAGCCCTAAAAGGGCAAGGATTAGTTCTTGGCTTGTCTTGTCAGACTAGTACAAATTGGTAAGCATAAACCTATGTAGTACTTACTGTCCTTATAGTGCTGATGGCGATGAGTGTGGTCATCACGTAATTTTGGTTTGGGTAGAATCTGGAGATAGGCACAGTGACGACCTTATGTCGTTTAAGGTTATAATAAGGTGAATGTTTTTCTTAGTTGGGCACGGCCTAAGGATACGTTTGGGAAATTATCATGGTAGGATAAAGTAGACAGCAACCCAGGTGTGTTAGGTTTGTTACAACATCATATTGGCTAGGGAAATGGACAATGTCGTTATTGACAAAGGTGTTGGCATTCGTCAATCGGAGTGGCTCACGTTCGTCAAGGATGTAAGGAGGAAGCCTTATTCCTGAAGAGGTAAGTCCAAAGTTTCACTTCCCAAAGCATAATAGGTTTATATGTTGCTTTCGTCTCGAGGAGATAAATGGTTTGTGATCCGATTCGTCACGGTTCGTAACTTAAGCCAGGGGTATGATCGTACTAAGATCGGATGGGAATGCCTAGGAGGAGGAGTAAATTTTGAGGTTATCTTATAGGTTCACCTTTTGTAGACCTTAGCTATTGAATGTAGATTAGATTCCATTCAAATGGTTGTCTGTACATTTTGATTCATTGTGTTCTTTCAGTGCTGGTAGTCGAGGACAGTATTCCTTCAGTTTCGATGGTTGAGGATGGTGTCTTTTAAATTTTATCAGTTTGGTATCGTTCCATGTTGATGATTTGGTCATAGCGTGACTTGACTCAGTATGAGTGCGGATGGACCTGGTGTGTTCATTGCAGATCAACAACTGGGTGTGCTCTTGTTTGAAATATTCCTTTATTTTCACAATTTCTATGTATATGTGGTTTTGTGTTCTACTGCAAGGTTTGCTCGTAGTATTCTCCTTCATTAGGATTAACGATCTTATGGATTGACCAGTATGGTGATTAGAAGCTTTGGTTGTAAAGAGAAGGATAATGATTTTAGGACATTATATAGTGTTAGAATTTGAAGAAACATAACACACAATATTATTTTGCCACTATGAGTGGTTTAGTGTAATACTCGGGTGAGTGTGATATAGTTAGATGCCTATAATGATCCTAAGTTCATAGAAGGATCTTGTGGAAGGTGTTAGTGAGACGTACGATTTATGACCTGGTTAGTGTGTCGTGTAAGGACATTGTCCGTCACTATTTATTATGCCGTATACCACTACAAGTCGTTAAAGAATTGAGGAAGCTATCATCTAAAAACTCCTAATCCGAATTACAAGTTCACTTCAACATTCAAGCTCCAGCGACATAAATTTGGAAAAATATGTTTAAGTTCCATTTGCATTTTATATTTTAAGTGTTGGGATAGTTTTTAAAAGTTTGGAATTTTTATAAAAGAAGTTTTATTAAAAGTTTTTTTTTAGAATCAAAATGAGTTGGCTTTTGAAAAAAAAGGAGAGCTTTTCTTTAAAGAGGTATGTTTCGTACAAATAAATGAAAGTTTTTTTTGGAAGTAAAAGGAGGGTTCGTACAGTATAAGGAGTCTAAAAGGAAAAATCATTTTTAATAGTCATTCCTTTTACCCTTAGTTTTTCAACATGCTGACAATAGAAAGTGGCTTAGGCTTTGTTATTAAACTATTGCATTGCCACGCGGCTAAGTCTGACTAAAGAAAGAAGGGCTCATTGGTTGATCATTGATTGGCCAAAAACCAATGTTTACTATAAGGGAACACGCATCTGCCTTTTTGATAAAGGATACTGCCATGTGCCTTTGCTAATGAAAAAGAGGGGCGCCAATGATTGTTAATGATTGGCAATGACTGCGGAGAAAAACAAAGGAGGGGCAGTTCGTTTTTTTTTGTGGAGAAGCAGTTATTTCATGTGATTTTTTTAAACTCACGCCACTGCTTCCCTTTTTATAATTCACGTCGTCTTTTGTTTTGCCAATGACTGGCATGTGGCTAATTAATTTAAGAAAGTTTTTTTTACACGCCAATGTTCTTCTTTTAAAGACTTACGCCTCTGCCTCTATTTATTTTTAAAAGAAACACGCATTTGATAAAAGGCATAAATCAAATGAATGTTAATTAGCAGCATGCCCATGTTTATCTATTTTAACAAATCTCTTCTATATAATGCACAACTTGTACAATTTTAAAAAGAGAGGAAGAAAAGTTTCTTTTGGCAGAACACCTTCTGAAAAGAAAAATTCTTTGTGTTCTATAATTTTTCCAGTATGTCTTCTTCTCACAGTTAAGGGTCCAAAACCTTTTGTCCATTTAATTCATAATCTCATCTACTTTTTATGAATTTTTTTGTGGAACCCAAGACATATTTTTCTGAAATTTTATGCTGCTGATTTTGGTATCGTTCATGGTACTAATCAAAGTCTGAGGATATTAAGGTCTGCTGAGTATGGATCTTTGCTGAAACAGAACTGAGTGTTTTTCTGGAGCTGCTGAGGTTGTTCCATTGCTGACGACGCCGAACGACGCATGCGGGTATTCGTGTGTCAAATTATTTCATTGTAATCCATGTAAGTTATGAATTACAAAATTATAGTGAAAAAAATGGTTTTGCCCTTTGGGGGATTTTTTCCTCATTTGTGATTGTCTTGCATGCTTTGAATAATTTTTTAATCAATCGCATTTATTTGCAAGAGTTAAAAAATTATTGGGTCTGGAATTGGAATTTAATTAAATAATTAATTCATTTGATCCCACGCGCACTCTCATATCTCTCCACGAAGCGGCTAATTATGAGAGGTTAGTATCAAGCTTAAGTGAATTTTCAGGTTAGGAAGACTCGAGAATTCAAGAAGACTCAAGATATTTAGTCCTAAGAATTAAAACAATTTATGATGATGGATTGGGTGTTGATTGTATGTCGGTTCTCTCTTGGGTGAGTGTCAAACACTAGAGAGTGTTTCCCCAGTAGACGCATCGGTATGCTGTAGGTCTTAGCAAATATGCCTTAGGACATGATTGAGCATAACAATCGAGTGAGTGGAGACTTATGGACTGTTATGTGATTTTTATGGCTTGCTTGATGGTGAGCATTAGAACATATTGCATGTCAAGTTCTTTAGTGGCATCCCCTTGTGAAAGGGAATATGATTACTTCTTAATGATTGAGGACTTCGATGACTTATTCTTGAAAGATTCATATAACTTAGAATAATAATTGATAACCCCAGGAATTTAAGGAATTAATGGATTAATATTTTCGAGGATGAATTTCCCTAAGGAAGGAAAAATGTAACATCCAACCCTGAGACTTTGATCGTACTTGTATTATTTGGTGAGTTGGTATGACCGATTTGGATATAGGCTTGTTGAGGTGGATGAGAAGTCAAATTTGGGTAACGTAGTGGCTCCGACGCAATTGAATTGGAGTTTTATGGTAAAGGTGTGATTAAAACAAGGTGAAGGTGTGACTTAAACGAATCGTTCGAACGAGGTTCGAACGACTGAGAAATGATCAATTTCCCTTGCCTTCTGTAATCTCGATGGAAAGCCCGCATTTGAAAGAGCTACACAGTCATTCAAATGAAGGGGTGTTTCCCAATCAAATGAGTTACATCTCACATCACTTTTAACCCAACGATTTTGGCTCATTTGTTCGTTGGTAGATCTTTCGTTCAAATAAGAGGGGATCTAGTTCGAACGAGGACCACTGTCGTGACAAAATTTTAAAAATTCTGCACATTTAATGTTTTATCATAACATGGATCGTCAGATTGGATGGCGTGTCGAGCTTGTAGTGTCTTAGATCAAAATTTGGGGTAAAGGCTTGATGGACCATTGGATAAAGGGATAAGTTTGAGGGAATTTGTGGGATTTAACCCTTAGGGTTTGGGAGTTATTTAAGTGGTGTTTGGATCACTAAACCAAACCTAATCAGATTTGACCCCTTTATCTAGATCTTGGAGCTCCTCCTCCACCAACCACCACACACTATGCTATCACCACCACCCCTCCATCCAAAACCACTAAACATTAACCATTTTCTTCCATATTTAATCTCATAAAACTCAAATTGACCACACGTTCAAGCAAGATGGGTTTTTATGGAGATGTTGTTTGGGATTTTAGGAGAAGAAGAAGAAAGTATAGAGTTTGAAGTGGCTTTTTATGTAACGTTCATGGAGACAAGCTTGCGGAGATAGGAAAACTCTTTGAGGCCACCTTTGGAGTTGGGAGGTTACCATCTTCTTCTACATTTAATCCACTAATGTTGAAGTTTTTTTTAGATGGGAAACTCTGCTCTTTATGTGTAAGAACTTTATTTCTCTAGTATTTGGACATGTATATGTAGAGTTTATGAGTAGAATGCGTATATGATTTAAGAAATTTAATTCTCATGATTTGTGTAAAATGATTTTACAAAGGGTTCCAAAGTGTAGAGAAAATGATATATTTTCAATAAAATTTGTGTTAAACATTTTGTGAAATAAAATGTTTTAAAAAGAAAATTTATTTTGTTGGGAGCTTTTACGAACAAAGTCTTGAAGTTTTCTTAAAAAAAATGGGATTTTTGTGTAATTAAACATTTGTTCAAGTGTGAAGAACAAAAATGCCTTTTTAATCTTGAAAACCATATTTTTTCTAAGTATTATGATATCCCTTGAATAAATCATGTGTTACACTCATTATTTTGGATTTTTGGAGTTAAATCCCTCTTCTCATGTGAATAAACTTATAGTACATTAATGATGAACATATAAACAACTTTAGTGAAGGATTTAAGAAGTTTTAACATGAAATAAAGAAAATAAAATTTTCATCCCTTAAAGGGTTTTACAAGTACAGAAAATGTCGTACGTGGATATTTCAAGACTACATATGAAAATAAAGGAAATTAGTGTTTTCTTTCTAAAGTAGTCTCTAAAATGCCAAAAGGTTTTCTTAATAAAGAAAGAGATGAAGTGAAGAGATTTTCAACTTGATAAGTATGTAACTCCAAAGTGTTAAATAAGCATTATGAGTTAAAAATATTGAAAAGTTAGCGCATGTGACTTAATGATGTTTATTGGGAAATAACCCTTGTGAAATTAGAGGAAGAGACAAGTTTGGAAACAAATGAGTAAAATGGTAATTTTACATAAAGTGGAACATTTTTATGAAATAAAAATATTGGAAAGGGTGTTAAACAAATAGTCTGAAACGAAAGTGATTTTTGGGTTAAAATCAACACGAGTGTGTAAAGGACAAGAAATGGTGATTTTTTAAAGTGTAACCCAAGGTGGGGTAAAATCCCTGGATTTTGAATTCGATAGGTAAAAAATGGAATAGTGTGGACATTCCATAAATGTTAAAAAAAATTTAATATAGACTCTTATGATATCGAAAAAGAATTAATAAGAGCCCGGAGCCCTAGGGTGAAAGACCTAAAAACACTATCTAGAGCATATGGTAGCGTAGCCAGCAGTGTGGATCCCGTTAAAGTATGCGATTATTTGGTTGAATCCGAGAAAAGATAATGAGAAAAGTGGAACATGTCAAGAAATGGGTAATGTGGTGAAAATAAGAAAAGACAATCTAACTTGAATGAAATTAATACATGTTCCGGATGAAAGATAACGTGGATAAGTAAAGTGAAACAATTGGCTAATGTACATAAAATAAAAGGAATGGAAAAGTGAAGTGATTAAATGGGTAATTAAGCAATAAAAATGGGGTTTAACTATAATTAACACAAGAGTATGTTTATGAAAGGTTTGCAATAAAAAATAAGTATTTTCTAATGCGGTGCTTGTGTGTGTTGAAAGGTGATTTTCCAGGAAAATACTAAGGTAAATTTGGTATGAGAAAAAGGGTAATTTCACTAAAAGAAGTGCCTTTCCCTAAATAAAAAAAGGTATTTGTGCAAAGTATTTAACCGGGTGTGTTAAATAAAGAAATAAATGTCAAGCCAGGTGAAAAGGGATTATTTGATAACATTATGGTGAATTAATCAAAATATGTAACTTTTTATAATAAAACGGTTTCATGCATTGATATAGATATATGTAAGAAGTAATTTCATGTCCACGTAGATAAATGTGTTAGAGTCTTTTTCTACCATTTGATTCTATATTGCATTGTTGTATTTTCTCACTAGGTATTCGACTCATTCTCTCTTCTTTATTACGGCAGGCCATAAGAGGTTTCATATTTTAAGGGAGTTACTTAGGTAAGCATTCTTTTTATTTTGCGTTAGTATCTCTGTATGCTTGGATTTCGGGGATGGTTCCCTTAGGTCCTTCATGTATCTTGATTTAAATTAGAATAGCATGTTAAACAAGTGAAATTTTAATTAAATAAACTGGACTAACAACATTATTTGGGTAATCTCATTGCACTTCACACCTAATGTCGAAGTCACACTGGGTTGACCACAGGTAACCCATAAATCTGGGTCGGGGCGTTACAAATGGTATCAGATCTGTAGGTTCAAGGTTCCTTTTGGGAGTGACGTTGTGAGGTCGGTAGTGGATCTTTGAGGTCAGTGTTTGTTTTGGGCCGATCAATTTAGATTGATGATGGTTTCGATTCATTTTCTCAACGGTGGAGTCAAGGAGATTAGCACGACGGGACAATTCCTTGCCAAGTAGCAAGTGGCCTAGTTAGCTGCCATTAATAGCTCTCGGTACTTATGATACAGACATTTTAGTAATTTACGAGTGTCTGTGCAAGCTAATAGTGGCAACACTGTGGTTTTTAGTGTGATGCACTTTGTGTCAACACTTGAAGATGTGAGTTGTTTAAGGGAAACTGTGGGTCTAGGTGATTAGAGTGTCATGTCTAAGCGATACTGACTTTGTGATAAGGATGCATTAGGTTCCTTGGTTAGGTTCTTATGGGCAGTTCATAATGATGATGTGATTATGTGAACTTGATCCTTGGGGTAGTTTCGCGTCATAAGCATTTGAAATATTCGGTAGGAATGCAATCTCAGGTTGGTCATTACTAGGGGATGTTCACTCAGGCCTTAGTTGATAGGATACTATTATTATAGGTGAGTGCCTTAGTAAATGTCAATTGGTAGGTGAATATCGTAAGCCAGGATGTGAGTTATTAACCATCAATGATAAGCGTATTGCATGTGTAATGAGGATAAATTGAAGTGACGTAGAAGAAAAATCTAGATAGTCATCTATGATGTGGTTTTAGAGGACTTATGATGTGACATTGAGGAATAGGAACCTTTATGACTTCGGTAGTGTGGACTTAGAGGCTTATAGGTTTCATACGGCATCCTATATCCTAGAAGAATCCTTAGTAGTGTTAGCATGTGGTTTGGTATATGGTATCTGGCATCAGTAATTTTGGAAAGGAGTCTGCGAACTTTTATTAGGTCTCGAGGAGAGGGTCATAGGTTAGTCCTATGCTAGAGTTTCAAATAAAAATGGAAGTAAGATTTTTATCTAACTACCGTAACTCGTTTCAGTAGACTAAGTAATGTCTAAATATGATGCGATTTCGGTGTGAGTATGATTTAAGGGAGTCCATAAAGTGTTTTTGGGAATGATTGTGTGTGGCATCCTAGGGAACGGAAATTGACTTTTTATGACTCCTTAAGGTGTTCAATGGTTAAAGTGCTCGTTATATAGGGACTTATAGGCTAGTATTTTTGTGAGTACCTAATAGCCATGATGTGGATATTGGGAAATCGGTAGGGCATTTCTATGATAAGAGGATCATAGGAGATGGAATCTCATCAAGTTATGACTTTTAAGATGGGGTGTGCTTGGTATCCCTAGGGAACTAGTTAAATTCGGCATCATGGAGTGTTAATGTCCTAATAATGGTGGTATTAATGGTCATGTGATGATCCATGATTATTTGCCAAATTTTAATGAATTGAATCGTGTAGTCCTTGATGAGGTCATCAATTTTATATAAATAGGTGGTGCAACCTCTTAAGGGGAAATCGGAGAGTTGTGTCATGATTGGGCATGATACTCGTCTATCCTAAAATTATTAGTGTATGAAGTGTAATACTTGATTTTGATGGGTATTAGAAAATGCATTGGAGACTTATATTAATGATGTCTTGGAATCGAAGGGGTATCAAATCATGATTAGGATCTACATGTTTCGATACTATGAGTTAGAATAGCCCTAGAAAGGCATGGATTAGCTCTTGGCATGTCTTGCCTGACTGGTATGGATTAAGAAGCATAGACCAATGTAGTACATGCTATCCTTATAGTCATAATGACGATTGGTGTGGCCATCACATAATTTTAGTTTGGATAGAATCTTGAGATAGGCACAGTAATAAAATTGTGTCATTGGAGGTTAAAATAAGGTGAATGTTTCACTCAATTAGTCACTTACTAAGAAGATGTTTGGGATATGATCATGGTACAATAAAGTAGACAGTAACCTAGGTGTGTTAGGTTGGTCATGATGTCATGATAACTAGATAAATAAATACGGTCGAAGGTGATAAAGGCATTGGCATTCATCGAGCGGAGTGGCTCACGTTCATCAAGGACATAAGGGAGAAGTCTTATTCCTAAGGAGGGAAGTCCAGCGTTTGAATTCCTAAAGGATAGTGTATCTGTATATTACTTTTGTCCCAAGTAGACGAATGGTTTGTGATCCAATTCATCATGGTTGGTGACTCAAGCCAGGGGTATGGACGTACTAGGATCGAATGGGAATGCCTGGGAGGAGTCATAGACTTCGAGCGTATGGAATAGGTTCACCTTTAGTAGATCATAGTTGTTGCATGAGGATGGGATTCCCTCAGAACGGTTATCTATACATTCTGATTCATTATGTTCTTTTAGTTTCGGTAGTCTAGGAATTTATTCCTTTGGTTTTGATGGTTGAGGATAGTATTCTTTTAATTTTATAATCTGTTATTGTTCCATGTTAACAGTTTGGTCAAAGCGAAGCTTGGCTCAGTATGAGTGCGGATGGACCTGGTGTAGTCATTGTAGCTCAGCAACTAGGTGTGCTTTTGTTTAAAATATTCCTTTGTTTGCACAAGTTATGTGTACATGTGGTTGTGCATTCTACCGCATAGTTTGCTCGTAGTATTCACTTTTCTGAGGATTAGCGATCTTATGGATTGACCGGTATGGAAATTAGTAGCTATGGTTGTAAAGAGTGGGATGATGATTTGAGGATATCGTATAGTGTTAGAACTCGAGGAAACATAACACAAAGTGTCATTTTGCCATAGTGAGTAGATTGATGTAATACTCAGGAGAGTGTCCCATATTTAGACGACTTGAATGTTCTTAGGTTTGCAAAAGGATCTTGTGGAAGGTGTTAGTCAGACACACCATTTGTGACTTGGTTGGTGTATTGCTCCACGAAGTGAGTGATAAGTTATGAGAGGTTAGTATCAAGTTTAAGTGATTTTTTATGGTCAAGAAGACCTGAGAATTCAAGGAGACTCGGGATATATAGTCCTAAGAATTGAAACAATTTATCATGATGGATTGGGTGTTAATTATATGTCGTTTTTCTCTTGGGTGAGTTTCGATCACTAAAGAGTGTTTCCCCGGTACAGGCGTTGGTATGACTTGGGTGTTAGAATAGGAGCCTTAGGACTTGATTGAGCGTGTTGATCGAGTAAGTGGAGCCTCAAGGAATATTATGTGATTTTCATGGTTATCCTGATGATGAGCATAAGAACATGTTGCATGTCAAGTTCTTTGGTGGTAGCCCGTTATGAAATGGAGTAGGATGACTTCTTAGTGTTTGAGAACTTCATTGACTTAGCCTTAAAAAATTCCTATAACTTGTAATAAGAGTTGATAACCCGAGAATTTGAGGTATTAATGGATTAATAATTTCGAGGATGAAATTCTCTAAGGAGGGAAGAATGTAACACCCGCCCACACGAATTTGATCATACTCGTATGATTTTGTGCCTTCGTATGACCAATTGGGCTCTGGTCTTATTAAGGTAGTGGCCCCGACACAATTGAATTAAAATTTTATGGCCAAAAGTTAATATGGTGGATTTTTGCAGTCGTTTGAATGAGGTGAACGTGTCATTCAAGAAAGTTGTTTGAACTAGGTTTGAACAATTTTCTAATGACTAAGAAATGATCAATTTTCCTCGCTCTCTAAAATCTCGTTATAAAGCACAAGTTTGAATTGATCTGTTTATCAAAGTGCTTCTCCGATTGTTCAAGACATCTCTTTTCATCCGAGGAACAAAATAAGATCATTTGCCCTGTATCTGTAGCTGCTTTTCCCGCACTCTCTTTTATCCCGCCGAAGGTCCCCCTTATGTAATAGGGGTTAAGGGGGTGCACACCATGGTCAAATCGACGTGAAAAACTGCGGGGCCTCATTACTCTGAAGTATTATGCTCCCGCACCCCTATCTCTTAAAGGCTCTGCGCTCCACACATTTATTCAAATGATGGGGTGTTTTCTATTCGAACGAGTTACATCTCATAGCCCTTTATCCTGATGATTTTATGTTCCATATTCGATCAATCGTTGGAACGACCGGACGAAATTTTAAAAATTCTACACATTTTAACGTGTTGTCATGAAGTGAATCTTCGGATTAGATTATGTGTCAAGCTCCCAATGGCTTAGATCAAAATGTAAGATAGAGGCTTGATGAACCATTGGATAAAGGATTAAGTTTGGGGGCATTTATGGGATTTTGCCATTAGGATTTTGGGTTTATTTAAGTGATATTTGGCTAACTTAACCAAACTCAATCAGATTTGGCTTCTCTTTCTCTAGCTCTTAGAGCTCCTCCTCCACCAACCACCACACACCACCCTAGCACCACCACCCATTCACATAAAACCACCAAATATTAACCATCTTCTTCCATATTTAGGTTTATAAAACCCAAATGCACCACAGGTTCAAGCAAGATGGATTTTTAGGGAGATGTTGTTTGAGGATTTTTAAAGAAGAAGAAGAAAACTAAAGTATGGAGTTTAAAGGGGGGTTTCATGGAACGTTCAAGGAGACAAACTTGTGGAGCTAGGAAACCTATTTAAGGCCACCTTAGGAGGTAGGAGGTTGTCATCTTCTTCTACATTTCATCCACCATAGTTGAAGCTTCTTTTGAGGTGGGAAACTCTGCTCTTTAAGTTTAAGAACTCTATTTCCCTAGTATCTAGTCTTGTACGTTGAGTTTATTAGTAGAATGCATATATAATTTAAGAAATTAATTCTCATGGTTTATGTAAAATAGTTTTACAAAGGGTTCCAGTGTTTAGAGAAAAGTATATATTTTAAAGAAAACTTAGTGTTAAACATTTTATGAAACAAATGTTTAAAAAAGGAAACTTATCTTAGTGACAGCATTGATGAACAAAGTCTTGAAGTTTTCTTAAAAAGTTCAATTTTCTTGAAATTAGGCATTTGTTCAAGTATGAAGAACAAAAATGCCTTTTTAAGCTTGAAAACCATATGTTTGTAAGAATTATGAGATCCCTTGAATAAACCATGTGTTAAACTCATTTTTTGGATTTTTGGACTTAGAATCCCTCTTCCCATATGTATAAACTTGAAGCACTTTAATGATGAGCATCTAAAAAAAAGTTAAGGTTTTAATTAGTTTTAACATGAAATAAAGAAAATGGAAATTTTAGCCCTTAAAATGTTTTTTAGAAGTGTAGAAAATGTGGTAAGTGGATGTTTCAAGCCTACATATGAAAATAAAGGAAAATGGTATTTTCTTATTAAGTAGTCTCCAAAATGCCAAAAGATTTTCATAATAAAGAAAATGATGAAGTGAAGAGATTTTCAACTTTTGACGTATGTAACTCCAAAGTGTTAAATAAGTGTTAATGAGTAAAAACATTTGAGAAATTGGCGTGTGTGACGTAATGATGTTAATTTGGAAATAACACTTGTAAAATTGGACGAAAAGACAAGTTTGGAAATAAATGAGTAAAATGGTAATTTTACGTAAAGCGGAACATTTTTTGAGATAAAAAGATTAGAAATAGTGTTACACAAATGAAAGAGATTTGGGGGTAAAATCCTCATAAGTGTGTATAGGACAAGAAATGGTATTTTTTTAAAGGGTAACACAAGGTGGGGTAAAATCCTCAGGTTTTGTATTCGATCGGTAAAAATTGGAATAGTGTAGACATTTAATAAGTGTTAAAACACATTAATATAGACTCGTATGAGACTGAAAAAGAATTAAGAAGGGCTCAGATCCCTAGGGTGAAAGACCCAAAAATACTGGCTAGATTATTTGGTAGCGTAGCCAGCAGTGTGAAGCTAGTTATAGTACAGGATTATTTGAAGGATTCCAAGAAAAGATAATGAAAAAGTGGAACATATTAAGAAATGGGTTACGTGTTGAAAGAAAAGACAACCTAACTTGAATGAAATCAATACATGTTTCAGACGAAAGATAATGTGGGCAAGTAATATCATAAATTGGCTAAGTCCATGAGACAAAAAGAATGGTAAAGTGAAATGAATAAATGGGTAATTAAGCAGCCAAAAAGGGGTTTAACCCATAATTAACACAAGAGTGAGTTTAAGAAGGTTTACAACGAAAATAAGTATTTTCTAACACGGTGCTTTCACGTGTTAAAACGCGATTATCAAAGAAAATACTATGGTAAATTTGGTATGAGAAAAAAGGTAATTTTGATAAAAGAAGTGTCTTTCCCTAAATAAAAACATATTTGTTCAAAGTATTTAACCGGGTGTACTAAATCAAGAAATAAATGTCAAGTCAAGTAAAAAGGGGCTCTTTTATAAGATTATGGTGAATTTATCAAAATATGTAATGTTTTTTAATAAAACGATTTCATGCATTGATATAAATATAGGTACGAAGTAATTATATGTGCACGTGGATAAACATGTTAGTATCTCTCTTCTTCCATTCGATTCTATATTTCATTGTTGCATTTTTCCACTAGGCATTCGGCTCATTCCCTCCTCTTTATTATGGCAGGGGGTCATATGTGGTTTCGTATTTTGAGAGAGCTACTCAGGTAATCATTCTTTTTATTTTGCATTATTAGATCTGTATGCTTGGATTTCGGGGACGATTTCCATGAATCCCTCATGTATCTTAATTTAAATTGGAATCGTGTGCTAATTTAGTGAAATGTTAATTGAATAAAACTGGCCTAGTAACAATATTTTGGTTGTCTTATCATACTTCACACCTAACGTCCAGGTCAAATTGAGTTAACAATGGGTAACCTGTAAATTCGGACCGAGGCATTACAAATGGTATCGGAAATCTAGGTTCAAAGATCCTTTTGGGAGTGATGTTGTGGGGTCGGTGTCAATTTTGGGCCGATCATGTTAGATTGGTGATGGTTTTGATTCGTTTTCTCGATAATGGTGTCAATGAGATTAGCACGATAGGCCGATTCCTTTCCAAGTAGAAAGTGGCCTAGTTAGGTGCCATTAAAAGCTCTCGACACTTATGATATAGACAAGTTAGTAACTTGCGAGGGTCTGTGCAAGACAGTAATGGCGACATCACAGTTTTTAGTGTGATTTTCTTTTGTGTCATCACTCTAAGATGTGAGTTGTTTAAGGCCAACTGTGGGTCTATATGATTATAGTGTACTATCTAAGCAATACTGACTTTTTAATAAGGACAGATTAGGTTCCCTGGTTAGGTTTTTATGGCTAGTTAATAATGATGACGTGATTAGGTAAACTTGATCCTTGGGGTAGTGTCGTGTCATAAGCATTTGAAAAATTCAGTAAGTATGCAAACCCATGTTGGTCATTGCTAGGGAATGTACACTCGGGCCTTAGATGATAGGATACTATCATTATAAGTGAGTGCCTTAGTAACCATCGATTAATAGGTGAATATGAGTTATTAACCATCGATGATAAGCGCATTGCATTTGTAACGAGGATAAATTGAAGTGACATAAAAGAGAATTCTAGATAGTCTTATATGATGTGGTTTTGGACAAAGTATGATATGACATTGAGGAATAGGATCCCTTGTGATGCTGGTAGTGTGGACTTAGAGGCGTATAGGTTTCATATGATGTCCTATATCCTTCCAGAATCATTAGTAGTGTTAGCATGTGTTTTGATACGTAGTATATGGCATCAGCCATTTTAGAAAGGAGTGTGCAGACCTTTATTGGGTCTCGAGGAAAGGTTCATAGATTAGACCTATGCTAGATTTTCAAACAAAAAAGGGAATAATATTTTTATTTAAGTACCGTAACTCCTTTCAACACCTATTTAATGGCTAAGTGTGAGGCGGTTTCAGTCTGAATATTATTTAAGGGAGCCCTTTGAGTATCCTTGGTACTAATTGTGTGAGGAGTCCTTGGGAACATAAATCGACTTATTATGATGCTTTGAGGTGTTCAATGGTTAAAGTGAGCCTTATGTGGAGACATGTAAACTAGTATATTTGCGATTAATTGATATCCATGATGTGGATGTTTAGAAATTAGTAGCGCATTTCTATGATAAGAGAATCATAGGTGACGGAATCTCGTCAGGTTTGATGACTTTTACGATGGGTGTGTGCTTTGTATCCTTGGGGAACCAGTCAAATTCGAAATCATGGAGTGATATTTTTCTATAGATGCTCGTATTGAGGGTCATGTAATGATCCCAGGCTATTAGTCAAATTTTAATGAATCGAATAGTCTAATACTAGATGAGGTCATCCAATTTGATATAAATAGGTAATGCAACCTTCCAACCTCCTAAGGGGAAATTGAAGAGTTGTATCATGATTGGGCATGACACTTGTCTGTCCTAATATGACTTATGTAGGAAGTGTAGTACTTAATTTTGATGGCTACTAGGAAATGCATTGAGGATTTAGGTTAACGATGCAATGGGCTTGAAAATAATACCCATAATAGGATATAAAAGCATAATTAGGATCGACATGTGCCGACAGTGTAAGTTACAATAGCCCTAGAGCAGAAAGGATTAGTTAATAGCATGTCCAGCCAGACTGGTACGAATTAGGAAGCATAAAACTATAAGTAATTGCTATCCTTATAATGTTAATGGCGACTAGTGTGGCCGTAATGTAATTTCAGTTTGGGTAGAATCTAAAGATAGTTGTAGTGACAACCTTGTGTCACTGGAGGTTATAATAAGGTGAATTTTTGGATTAATTTGGCACTTACTAAGGAGACATTAGGGAAATGATCATGGTAAGATAAAGTAGATAGTAACCTAGGTGTGTTAAGTTGGTCACAACTTCATGTTGACCAGAGAAATAGGCAAGGTCGACGTTGAAAAAGGCATTGGCATTCATAGATTAGAGTGGCTCACATTCGCCAAGGATGTAAAGAGGAAGCCTTATACCTAAGGAGGTGAATCCATCATTTGACTTCCCAGTGGAAAATAGGTTTGTATGTTACTTTCATCTCAAGGAGACGAATGGTTCGTGATCTAATTCATCATGATTTGTGACTCAAATTAGGGGTATGTCCGTACTAGGATCGGATGAGAACGCCTGGGAGGAGTCGTTGACTTCGAGCATATATCATAGGTTCGCTTTTCATAGATTATAACTATTGAATACGGATGGGATTCCCTCGAAACAACTGTCCGTACATTTTAATTCGTTACGTTCTTTCAGTTTCGGTAGTCGAGGGCTTTATTCCTTTGGTTCCGATGGATGATGATGGTGTACTTTCAATTTTAGCAGTCTAGTATTGTTCTATGTTGACGGTTTGGTCATCGCACGGCTTAGCTCATTATGAGTGCAGATGGATCTCATTTGTTCATTGCAACTCAGTAACTGGGCACGCTATTTTTTAAAATATTCCTTTGTTTGACAAAGTTTTGTGTACTTGTGGTTGTGCATTCTATCGCATGGTTTTCTCATAGTATCCTCTTTCCCTAGGAGTAGAGATCTGATGGACTAGTTAGTATAGAGATTAGTAACTCTGGTTGTAAAGAGCAGGATGATGATTTGAGGACATCGTATAGTGTTAGAACTCAAGGAAACATAGCACACAGTATTATTTTTCCACGGTGAATGGATTGGTGTAATACTCGGTGAGTGAGCCATATTTAGATGCCTAGAATGATACTAGGTTCATAGAAGGATATTGTGGAATGTGTTATTCAGACGCACAATTTAATACATGGTTTGTGTGTTATAGATTTTCTTTTCGGTGTTATTTTGTAGTTGCTTGAAAATCCCTCTAATCAAAACCTCAATTACCTACAAAAATTAAACAATACTAGAGTGTAGCGGTAAGTAAGGGAAACAATCCAAATCTAGGGGGTGAACGGAGGGGAAAACAATTGCAATTCAATTTTATTTTATTTTATTTTTGGGCATTTTACTTTTTCTATTTTTTTTAAGCTTTTCAAATATTAAAACAAATTTGGGTGGGATGAAGTGAAATAACACTAACTAAATCAAATATCTAAACAAGTAACTAAAAAGTGTAATGAAAAATAAATAGTGAAATCTAACTAAAATAAGAGAATAAGTGAGGAGGTAAATGTGAGAACAAACAAGGAATGGGATTATACCACAAATTTTAGCTATTCTAACTAATTTTTTTAATTATTTGAATCCTCCCAAATTAATATTAAAATTACAAACCAACTCTCGTTGCAAGTGTAATTTTAATAGGAATCTTTTAGAAATTAAGTTTAACCCCCACAACTCTAGAAAATAGATATACACTCCTTTTAATTAATCACCCGCTAGGTTCGATTCATCAAAATTTATGTACATCTTAGAAAATGAAAATATAGTTGAAATTCAAATAATAATACCACATTTAAGAAACCCCTATCCCTAGTTCAAATCTAAAATGAGTATTATAACTAGAATTTCGATTTTCTCTCAAAAATCATTTACCCTCTCTCGAGGCGCAAATTTAAGGGCGAGGGATCAAAATTAACATTTAAAGGGAATTTTCAATTAATCAAACTAATTAAATAAAAATAACATCAAATAAGGGTTCACCCCACCCCTTGAAAGAGGATTTATCTTAACATCATAATAAACATGATAATCAAATAATCAAAGGCTAATAAAATAAAATATAAGAGAAGAGAACAATCAAACCCAATCTCTTGAAGATCGAAATCTTATTTCCTTGAAATCAAACACCATACATCCAATATGAGCATCCAATAATAATCAATTCCATATAATACTCAATTGAATTACTCACAATTCTCTAAAAATAAAAATAAAAACTATTTACAAAATATTTCCCTGATTTATTTTCTATTCTAACTCTCTCTAAAATTCTCTCTACAAAAGACTCCCTCTAAAAATGGTCTTCATCTTCTTTAAATAGTAGGAATGGAGCTAATGGTAAATTGGGAATTAGCTTGGGTGTGCATGTGGTTTGGGTGTGTCATGTGAGAATGAATAAAAATCATATTGCTCATGAGGATATTTTGGGTATTAGGTTAAAAGTGGTAGTTGGGGGTATTTGGGGAAAAGGGGGTTAAAGGGTTTTAAAACACGTGGGTTTAATGTTTTAGTCTCGGCTTGTTTGACTTTGGTTTATACAGGTAGAAATAGTGGGTGGCTTTGGAAGAAATGGGTTTGAAGAAAATGGGTAGCGGGGCATGGTCGCGGGTTTCAGATTTTAAATGGTAGGTCGAGCTGGTCGAAATCGGCTAGAGGGCTGGCTAGATCAAGGGTTGCCTTTGACGGAGTGGGGTTTCGAGTAAAGGGATTACGGCGGGTAAGGGCAGAAGAAGGGGGTCGCGATTGGGTTTGGCGATTTCCGGTTGGAAAGGAGTTGTGGGGTGGTTATAGATGCGTCATGACCGGGTTGAATGGGGGGTCACGGGTTGGTGTTCGGGTTAGAAAGGGGGTTGCCGGCAGGGATTTTTGGGACCGAACTTGGTGTCGGCTGGGGTTCCGGGTATGAGGGCTTTCCGACGATGGGGCTGCCGGAGTTGAGGTGGGGGGAATGTTTGGGTTTTGGTGGTGGGGAAGTTTTGAAATGAGTTGGTGGCTATGGAGTTTGGAGAGAGAGAGAGGTAGAAGATGGGGGAGGAGTGTTAGAGTGTGGTGAGGTGTAGGGAGTTATGGTGTGAGTGGAGGGTTTGAGTGTATGTGAGTGAGTACCGTGTATGGTATGAGTGTGTGTGTTAGTTTGGACCCTTAAAACAAAAAATAAAATTAAGACTAAAAACATAAAATTAATAAAACTAAAAAATAAAATCTAACTAAAAAAATAAAAATAAAAATATTGAAACTTAAGGAAATAAAATCCTAAGCTATTAAAAACTAAAATAATAAGACTAAAGAAATAAAAACTAAAAATGAAAACTAAAGCCCTAAAAAATGTAAAATCTATTAAAACTAAAAATAAATTCCTACAAACTGATCTTAATAAAATAAGAATAAAATAAAATCTAAAAACTAACAAAAATCAAAATAAAACTACACTAAATAAAAAGAAATAGAAAATAAAATCTAGAAAATTCTAAATAAATCTAAAATAAATCCTAAAAATAAAACAACTCAAACTAAAAATCTAAGAAAACTCTAAAAAAACACAAACTAAACACATGGGCTCGGGTGACGATTTAGGCTAGGGTTAGGTACGGGATTGGAGAAATAGCTCCATTTGAACTACAAATTGCCTCGAAATATAACTTTTGATACCACAATTGCAATCAATCCTGCACATTATACAATTAAGCATATAAGACCCAATTTGCTAAGAATTAGCAATTAAAATACGTCTATTCGGGGTATAAAATGTACACTTTTGGGTGCTTATCAGTGTGTCGCTCTAGGACGCGAGTGACTAGTTATGCGAGGTTAGTATCAAGTTTGAATGAATTTTCATGATCAGGAAGACTCAAGAATTCAAGGAGACTAGCTATATATAGTCCTAAGAATTAAAACAATTTATGATGATGTATTAGGTATTAATTTTATGTAGGCTTGCTCTTGGGTGAGTGTCGATCACTAGAGAGTGTTTCCCTTGTAGATGCACCGATATACTTTGAGTGTTAGCAAAGATTCCTTGGGACTTAATTTAGCGTGACTATCGAGTAAGTGGTGACTCGAGAATAGTTATGTGATTTGTATTGCTAGCCTGATGGTGAGCATTAGAACATGTTTCATGTCAAGTTATTTAGTGGGAGCCCCTTGTGAAAGTGCATATAATGACTTCTTAGTGTTTGAGGACTTTGATGACTTAGCCTTGAAAGATTCCTATAACTTAGAATAAGGGTTAATAACCCCAGGAAATTTAGGAATTATGGATTAATAATTTTGAGGAAGAAATTCCCTAAGGAGGGAACAATGTAATGATTCAGTGACTTGAAATGAACAATTGGGCTTTGAACTTGTTGAGGTGGATCATAAGTCAAAATTGGGTAACATAGTGGCCCCAGCGTAATTAAATTGGAGTTTTATTGCATACAATTAATATAGTGGATTTTTATAGTGCTTCGAATTAGGTGAAGATGTCCTTTGAATGAGGTACAAACGACCTTCTAACGATTGAGAAATGATCGATTTCCCTCGCTCTCTGGAACCCCGTTGGAAATCCCACATTCAAATGAGGTACACATTCATTCAAACGAAGGGGTGTTTCCTGTTCGAATGAGTTACATCTCACGTACCTTTTAACTGTACAATTTTGGCTCGTTAATTCCTCGCTAGATCTCTCGTTAGAACAAGAGGAGATGTCATTTGAATAACGCCCAATGTCGTTCGAATGAACGGAAGAAATTTTGAAAATTCTAAATATTTTAATGTGTTGTCACGATGTTCGTCGGATGAGATGATTTGTCGAGCTCTCAATGGCTCAAATCAAAACGTGGGATAAAGGCTTAATGGACCATTGGATAAGGGGCCAAGTTTTGGGTCATTTGTTGAATTTAACACTTAGGGGTTAGGGGTTATTTAAGTTATGTTTGGCTGAATTAACTAGACCCAATCATATTTGGCCTCTCTCTCTATATCTTAGAGTTCCTCCTCCACCAACCACCACACATCACCCTAGCACACCCACCCCTCCACCCAATACCACCAAAGACTAACCATCTTCCTTCATATTTAAGATCATAAAACCCAAATGCACCACACGTTCAAACAAGATGGGTTTTTATGGAGATGTTGTTGGGATTTTTGGAGAAGAAGAAGAAGAAAAAGAAGAAGAAGAAGAAAGCATGGAGTTTGAAGAGGGTTTTCATGGATCATTCAAGAGGACAAGATTGTAAAGCTAGGAAACCACTTTAAAACTACCTTAGGAGGTGGGAGGTTTCCATCTTCTTCTACACTTCATCCATCATTATTGAAGTTTATTTTGAGGTGGAAAACTCTACTCTTTAAGTTTAAGAACTCTATTTCCCTAGTATTTGGTCTTATATGTACAGTTTATGAGGATAATGCATATATGATTTAAGAAAGGTAATTCTCATGATTTGTGTAAAATGGTTTTACAAGGGGTTCCAAAGTTTATTGAAAATGATATATTTTAAAGAAAACTTAATGTTAAACATTTAAAGAAAACTTAATGTTAAACATTTTATTAAATAAAATGTTTTTAAAAAAATTATCTTATTGGGAGCTTTTACGAATAAAGCCTTCAAGTTTTCTTGAAAAAATGGGATTTTTGTGAAATTAGACATTTGTTCAAGTGTGAAGAACAAAAATGCCTTTTTAATCTTGAAAACCATATTTTTTTAAGTATTATGAGACCCCTTTAATAAATCATGTGTTAAACCGATTGTTTTGGATTTTGGAGTTAAAATCCCTCTTCCCATGGGTATAAACTTGTAGTAATTTAATGATGAGCATGTAAACAAGTTTAATGAAGGTTTTAATGAGTTTTAACATAAAATAAAGAAAATGAAAATTTCAGACCTTAAAGTGTTTTAAAAGTGTAGAAAATGTGGTAAATGGGTGTTTCAAGACTACATATGAAAAAAATTAATGTTTTCTTGTAAAGTAGTCTACAAAATGCCAAAAAGTTTTCTTAATAAAAAAAGCGATAAAGTGAAGAAATTTTCAACTTGAGAAGTATGTAACTCCAAATTTCTAAATAAACGTTATGAGCTAAAAACATTTGAGAAGTTAGCACATGTGACTTAATGAGGTTTATTGGGAAATAACACTTGTGAAATTCGAGGAAAAAATGAGTTTGGAATTAAATGAGTAAAATGATAATTTTACGTAAAGTGTAATATTTTTTGAATTAAAAATGTTGGAAATGATGTTACACAAATAGTCCTAAATGAAACTGATTTTTGGGGTAAAATAAACGCAAGTGTGTAAAGGACAAGAAATGGTATTTTTTTAAAGTTCAACACAATGTGGCGTAAAGTCCCTGGGTTTCGGCTTCAACCGGTAAAAATTGATATAATATGGACATTTGATAAGAAGGGACTGGAGTCCTAATGTGAAAGACCCCAAAAATACTATCCACAGCATATGATAACGTAGCCGGTGGTGTGGAGATCGTTAAACTGCGCAGTTATTTGGAGGTTTCGGAGAAAAGATAATGACAAAAGTGGAACATGTCAAGAAACTAGTTTTGTGGGGAAAATAATAAAAGATAACCTAACTTGAATTAAATTAATACATGTTTCGGATGAAAGATAATGTGGATAAGTAATGTGAGAAATTGGCTCATGTCCATTAAATAAAAGAAATGGTAAAGTGAAGTAATTAAATGGGTAATTAAGCAACCAAAAAAGGATTTAACCTATAACTAACACAAGAGTGCGTTTATCAAAGGTTTTCAATGAAAAAAAAGTATATTTTAACGGGGGACTTGCGTGTATTGGAAGGTGATTTTCAAAGAAAATACTAAGGTAAACTTGGTATGAGAAAAAAGGATAATTTCGATAAAAAAAAATTGTCTTTCCATAAACAAAAAGGTATTTGTCCAAAGTATGTAACCGGGTGTGTTAAATCAAGAAATAAATGTCAAGTAAAGTAAAAAGGGGTTCTTTTATAAGATTATGGTGAATTAATCGAAATATGTAATGTTTTTTAATCAAACAGTTCCATGCATTGATATAGATATAGGTACGGAGTAATTGCATGTGCACGTAGATGGCCATGTTAGAGTCTCTTTTTTGTCATTGGATTATATATTGCATTGTTGTATTTTCCCACTTGGCATTTAACTCATCCCCTCCTCTTTATTATGTCAGGTCGTATGTGGTTTTGTGCTTTGAGAGTGTTACTCAGCTAAGCATTCTTTTTATTTTGCGTTAGTAGCTCTATATGCTTGGATTCCGGGGTCGATCACCACGGGTCCCACACGTATCTTGATTAAAATTTAAATCGCAGGCTAACGAAGGGGTGAAGACCAATCGCAAGAAAATTTTAATTAAATAAAACTTTAATAGAAACATTATTTAGGTTGTCTCATCGCACTTCGCATCTAACGTCCAATTTAGATCGGGTTAACCATGGGTAACCCATCAATACGGGTCGGGCCGTTGCAATAGCCTTTCTCTATTGTTGTAAGAACTAAATCCATAAAATATGTGTGCTTATTTTTCCACATTATACAGTTATGAATCATAAAATTTATTTATTATAAATAATAATTTTCACTCATAATGTATTGTTCATGGTGATTTTCATGATTGGGTTTAAAATATCTTGTTTAAGAGCTAACCTTTTCATATAGTTACACCCAGAAATATATTTTGGAAACACTTTATGACTCGATAGAACTATTTTATCTATTGGAATTAGTTTATGTCTATATAGAAGTATATTATCTATTGAAATTGCTTTATGTCTCAATAAATGTATATTCTCTTTTCTCGTCATATTTAATTTTTCAACTTTATATCCTTAACAATAAATTATTATTCTTGGTGGAATCACAAAATTAATGGAGGTTTTTTGTTTAAAAAAACTTATATAAAACCTATGGAATATATAGCCCTTCACTTAAAAAAAGTAAAAAGTTATTTCGTATAGTATGTGTGTATATCTTTCCATCAATTTATAATTTTTTTCTTTCTATGTAGAACTTTAAAGTTAAATTTCCCTTAAAAATAATAGTATATTTGAGAAAAAATCATATACTCGAATCATATTAACGAAAGATGTTAAAAGAGATCAAAGAAAATCATTAACTATGAAGTTTTTAAAATTTCACGTTCACCCTAAATCATTTTGTTCATAATCTTAAGGGTAAATATCATTGAAATTATGACCCTACTTAACATAAAACTAGAATAGTTGGAAATATTTCAAATAGATATATTAATGTAATTTGAAATACTGACATTATAGTATTTAAATACTTAAAAATATATATATATATATATATATATATATATATATATATATATATATATATATATATATATATATATATATTTATGGTCATAACAACTCGTTGGCTTTAAAACTTTTATATTTAGACCATCCTTTCTTAAAATTCAGCGAAACCATATTTATTGTGACGTTATATGAAAAATCCTATTTAGTTTTGTATTTATCAAGTTGTGTTCTAAATGCTAAATTTTACAATATGTTTAAAAATTGAAATTTTGATGTTCAAAACTAATAATAAGGGTCATAATATCATATTACAAACCAATGTAAAATTTTCATTTCCTCATAAATAATGTGTATTAGACATGTTTATAAATTAACATGGTTAAGAAGGTGGGAATTTTTACAAAATTAGTTCACTACAGATAATCCTTCCATATATGAAACCATGAGGATGATTGTTTATTTGAATATTTAGGTTTATAATAAGAAAGACTTTATAATATTAGCAAATTCGATTAGTCAACAATGGTAGTGACATAGGAAGTTATTATCATGGGCGCCTAACCAAATTAATTGGAATAAGGTTTGATGTTTATGGTTAAATTTTAAAATATAACATTAAAAAGTATTGAGCAGTATTTTATACGAAGAGGTCACCTTAGGAATTTTTACTACAAGCTAGGAAGAGTCTTCCGCACATATACTCTCATACACCACTACCGCGACCTATCTAGTCTTAGAGAGAAAGTTAAGGTTTTAATCAATACTTTTAAATGTTTAATAGAAGAGTTTCAAAGAATGTCTACGCCTTATGAGAACACTTCTAACATAATGACTAGTGCGAATGATGATAAGGGTAAGCAAATGGTTTCCATAAGTTGGGTAACTAAAAGTGATGAAAAATCCCTTATTTTTCATGTTGCTCATAAGGCTCAAGATACTGCACAATGGTCTTTTGAAAGTGGTGGCTCTAGGCACATGACCGGTGACAAATCTCAATTTTCAAACCTTGTTGGTCGCAAGGAATGAAAATCCACCTCTAGGGATGGGAGTTTCTCTAGCATAATAGGATGAGGTCGTGTGGAGGTTTTCATCTTTCCTAAACTAGAAAATGTCTTGTATATCGAAGGGTTGAAGGATAACTTAATAAGCATAAGCTAACCTTGCGATGCTAACTTTGTGGTAAAGTTTTATTAGTCGAATTGTAACGTTTATGATCAATCCAGTAAACGTTTGCTACAAGGTGTGAGGAATACCGACAATTGCTATGGTACCATTCTCAAGTCCTATTTAGTGTGCAATAGAGCTAAGGTCACCACCATGGACCTTTGGCATCAACGACTAGGTCACATCAATTTCAGAGTTCTTGTGATTTTAGTCAAGAAAGACCTAGCTTGTGGCTTACCATCACTTGGAAAACCAACTTTCTAGGTTTGTGGTGTTTGCCAACAATGGAAATAAATCAAGAGTCCTCATAAGATGTTGCATACTATTACCACTTCAAGTATGTTAAAGTTAATAAATAAGGACCGTATATGTCCAATGCGCACTGAGAGCATTGGTGGTAAGAAGTATATTTTAGTGATGGTCGATGACTTTTCGAGATATTCCATTATTGGATTTCTTAAGGAAAAATCATATGCTTGTGAGTTCTTTACAACCAAATGTCGTATATTTCAAAATCAACACAATGTTTTCATCAATATATTGAGAAGTGAAAATGGCATGGATTTTATCGATGCCATTTTAGGTGCATACTGTGATGGTATAGGCATCAAACATGAGTTTTCATAGGTAGGCACGCCTAAACAAAATGGAACTGTTAAGAGAAAAAATAAGACTATCCAATAGATGGTGTGATCAATGCTCCTTGGTAGAAATGTGCCTACACATTTTTGGGCGAAGGTAGTTAACATCGCATGCCATATGGAGAATAACATTTATCTTCTTCCACACACGCTTCACATTCCATATGAGTTATTTACCAGTAAGAAACCTAACCTAGCGTATTTCCTAGTTTTTAGGAATCCTTGTTATATCCTTAGAGATAAATAGCACTTAAGGAAATTCAACTCTAGAAGCTTTGAGGGAATACTTTTGGGATATTCATCACTTTTAGACCCTAAAGGTGTATAACCTTAAAGGCTTTAAGGTCATGGAATCAATAAACCTCGCGATTATAGATGAAGGACCTGTTATGTTTATTGATCACGATCTTACGTGCGAGAACCATATACCCTCCGGTGATGATAACATTATTCTCCATACCACTATGATGGACTCGAATCTTAACAAAGATGATCCATCCACTTGGGTTTGAAAGATTCATGGCCCTACCGATATATTTGATGATCCCACACTAGGTATCAAGACTCGTGCTACTTTTTCTACACTTACACAATAGATCCCAAGAATATTAAAGAAAGCACTCAATCATGAGAATTGGATATGTGCTATGCAATAAGGGTTGCTTCAATTTGGAAAGAATGATGTTTGGCAATTAATTCCTTGACCTAGAGAGATTGATTTAATTGGTACCAAATGGGTGTATAAAAATAAGATGGATGGAAATAGTACCATAATCCACAATAAGGCTAGGCTCGTCGCTCAAGGTTACATACAAATTGAGGCCTATTGTTAGGATTAAGTACGTTAGCTTACTACTCTCCATGGCATGTCATCTATAATTTAAGCTATACCGAATGGACGTCAAAAGTTATTTTCTCAATGACATTCTTCGGGAGGAGGTTTATATGGAACAACCAAAGGGTTTTAAAGACCCAGAGCACCAAGAACATGTCTTTTATCTAAAAAAGACTTTGTATGGTTCGAATCAAGAACTATGTACTTTATACAAAAGCCTTACTTCTTATTTCTTAGCTCATGGCTTCAGGATAGGGGAGTTAAGATGATGTTGTTTGTTAGGAGAGAGAGTGGTGTTATATTTGTTTCAAAAGTCTATGTGGATGACATAGTCTTTGGATCCACATGTTCCTAACATGCTCATACTTTTGAGGAGGAGATGAAGAGTGAGTTTGATATGAGTATAACCGGTGAACTTACTTTCTTTTAAGGTCTCCAAATGCGTTAACTCGAGAATGGGATATTTACATCCCAATATAAATATGTTAGGGATATAGCAAAGAAGTTTATTTTGCACTCCGCTAATAGCTCTCTCACACCCAAGAGTTCCTCGACAAAGCTTGGCAATGACACTTTAGGTAACGTTGTAGGACAAACTATAAATCCATGAAGACTACCCTATCTGGTCGCGGTCATTATATCACTTTTTGCTCACAATTTAAAATTTACTCAATTATATTTAGGGCAATTCTTACACTATCGCGACCTTCTAATAATGCCTCCGCCTCATCATCAAAGCTAGTGGAATGTACTCATCAATTTATATAGTATGTCTCCATCAAAATATTACAAGTAAACACTACTTTCATTAATAATTTCAAAAGTCTCTAAATACAAGACATGCAATATAATATTACATTATTTCTCTTCATATAATTCCTTAATCTAGAAGCTTAAATGATTCAATTTAGGGAAGGAATAAGTATTCTCCCCAAAATCTCCCAAATGCAAAATTATTTGTGGCCCTTTCTAATAGGTCGCGGCCTCTAATACTCAGCTCCTTGGGCTCTATCCCTCCATGGTCTCTAACACTACGTGGCCTTTATACTGAGGAAAATAAGGAATATGGAAGGGATGAGCTCAAATAGATAAGTAAGGGTCAAATCAAGAGCTCAACCCACCTGCCAATGTTAGTACTTAACAAATACAAGGTATACTAATAGTGTAAATAGAGTAGTACAATGCAATAAGCAAGAGAGTGTAATGTAAGAAAAAATGAAGGCTCAATCTCCGTTAGATCACATTACCATGGCTCCAACTAAGGTTCAATCTCCCTTGGATCACCTCATCTCCCCATAACTCAATCTCTTGTAGGTTGCCCTCATAGTTTGCATCCTTTAATCTATGGCCTTATATATTTCAATCTCCGCAGCATTATCTTAGGTATCATTGACCTAGTCATGCTACAGGTCATGACCTCCTCTCCTGACTAATAATAGGACGGTGGATCCATAGTTTGCTATTAACTCCACACCTTGGCCAAGCTCTGCCATAGTGTAAGCCCCATAGTTAGTACCAAGCTCAATATCCTTAGGAATAACCATTTTGATATCAATCACTAAGCATGAGGCCTTCAAATATATATTGACATCTCGAGCTCACCAAATAGTGTCGCAGACTCAACATTGAATACCATATTAAATTTACTAAGCACAACATATAATGTCTCTTAGCTCCACGGCCTCTAATAATAAGTCGCGGCCTCAAAAAGGAATTATAACTACTAATCATCAATTCAATAAGGGTCATTTTAGTAAAAACATTAGTTTTAAACCCTAATTATATCTTAACTCGATACCTCAAGGATTAAAGGTAAAACCCTAAATAGAACCTTATATGGTCAAATAAGAACATCCTCAAAATACTCACAAGATATCTACTCTAGAACCCTAATAGAAAACCTCTAAAATAAAAGATTCTCTCAAGAACAACTTACATCCCAGAAAAGGTTGTGGTCTGCAAGTAGTCATGGCCTCTAAACTCGAACCCCGTAAACAAACCCAGAAATACACACAAGGGCTCATCTCATTCAATAGAAAATGTAGAAACTAAGGTTTTAAGCAAGGAAGAATAAGATGAGGATAGATCCCTTACCTTGGTAGACTTAAGTGGAAGCTAATGCCCTGCCTCTATCGCCTCTTTTTTGAATGTGAACAATGCTTGTTCGTAGTCTCTTCCTCAGTAATTCCTCCTTTTCCTCTTAGAATATCATTTTCTCTTTATAAAGTGGGAATTAGGGCTATTAGCAACTATGAGAAGGTTGGCAAGGGTTTTTATTAATAGGGCTCACTAAAGAACCTAATGTTTCTCCTTAAGATGTCACTTTTACCTAAATACCCCTTATAAATGCTTCTAAAACCTCCCAATAATTATTCTTAAGTTATGATCTGATGAGGCCACATCATTACCCCATGTGCTGAAATCTAGTGGTCCCATGTCACTAATGGTAGTGCCCTATTCCACTTATGTCAAAGTCGTGCCCAAAGTCTGAAGCATCTAATTTCCAAGGCCGCAGAATATTTCCTAACTTCTAGTTGGTCATGGCTAACATCCTGGATGTTGCCTTATGTACCCTTCTGAGGCCTTTACAATCCCAGGCAGTGGCCCTCATTTTTTAATCTTACCCCTAGTCGTGGCCTCTACCATGGCCGCGACCTTATCGTATTTTTATGGTCGTTACAACCTCACCAACTTAGAACATTACATCCTCAAAATTTAAGAATCTAAAGAAAATAATTTACTCATACTTGGAAATAAATATGGATACTCTTATTTGATGACGGACTCCATCTCCCAAGTCAGCTCTTCCATGTCCGATGTGTCCAAAGTAATTTGATTACGAAAATGGTTTTGGTCCTCAACTGCTTTTTTCTCTTTCCAAAATCTCAACTGTAGCCACATTGTAACTCAACTCTTGGCGGACCTCAATTGGTTTATGATTAATAATGTGGTTGTTGTCCCTGATGTTGTTCCTTGGCATAAAAATATGAAACACATTATGTAAGTGGGACAAGTTTGGGGGTAGGGAAAGTTTGTATGAAATCTTTCCAATCTTCTCGAGTATCTCAAAATATCCCACATATTGCGAACTCAATTTTCCTTTCTTTCTTAACATCATGACTCCCTTCCAAGGGAAAACCTTAAGTAAGGAATGATCCCTTGCCTTTAATTCCACATCCCTTCTCTTGATGCCAACCCAACTTTTTTGCCTACTCTAAGCACTGTGCAGCCTATCTTGAATCAATTTGACCTTAACCAAGGACACTTATATTATTTCTGAGCTAAGCATCTTCCTCTCACCTATCTCATGCCAACATAGAGCAATACGGAACCTCCTTCTATATAGGGCTGCATAAGGGGCCAATTTAATACTTTCTTGATAACTTTTGGTATACATGAACTCCACTATGGGTAGGTGGTCTTACAAACTTCCATGGGAATCTCAAACATATGCTCTCAATATATCCTCAGGGGTTTGATTGGTTCTCTCCATTTTCTCATTTTTCTACGGATGGAAGGTTGTGCTGCAATCTAGTTAGGGTCCCTTAGCCTTTTAAAAACTAGAATCCTGAGGTAACACTACACCAAATCTGCCGAATTATCACGGTCATTGACCTTGACAAGTTGTACTTGTCAAGTTCAATGATCGTGATAATTTTGGGGGTGACAAATTTTGTTGTCACGGACTTGTCACGGTCATTGACCGTGACAAGTTCATTAGAATTATCACGGTCATATCACGGTCTATGACCTTGACAAGTTTTGTCAAGGTCATAAACCGTGACAAACCTGTGACTTTGAATAAAAAAATTGTCACGATCATTGACTGTGACAAGTTCGTGAAAAGTTTTATCTGTCATGGACTTGTCTCGGTCAATGACCGTGATAATTCTGGGCAGAATTGAAAAAAATTTATTGGGCAGTATGGCCACTACCCAACTGTATATTTGTACCTGTTATAGCAATGTTGTACCTGTTCAAACATCATATATCGAAATAAAATAGAGATAATGCAAATATACATTCAAAACAATATGCATCACGATATAATTCAAATGTAATAACTTAAAACAATTCAATGTCACTACATGTTTGGGGTAAGGTTAGCTCTGAGAAGGTGATTAGTCCACACGGTATATGAATTGACACACCTAGTAATATACATCGTGCCGCATTGTTCACACAACCACAAGGGGGAGTTCCCCTTCTCGAGTATCACATGCGTGACGAGCACCTTAGACTCGATGTCTTGAAGCGAACGTCCATGAACTGGCATACCCTGGATAGTATTTGGGTCCCTCAACCCCCGCCCTATCCGCTGGCCATCAAATACGTCCAGTAAAAAATACTCGGCCAACTAAGTGTTGACATCGGTCGATCGAAGGGAGCCAAATAATGGAGTGGATCATCAAAGTCCGCACGTGTCGGCGATGAAGCAGCAAGGTTCACATCCTCATCATCATGCACCTCGTCCTCCTGCACCTCCTCATCCACCACCTTCTCCTTCCCTTTCCCCTTACAGTTTCTGACCAACGAACGCTTCATGAATGAGAACATATGTTGGACCGTTGCCTCCAAACGGGACAGCTTCGCATCATGTGAGTCCACCGTTCGAGCCAACTTGGTGTCGCTCGTCTCCAATTCGATGATCCTAGATTTGGCCACCTGTGAGCTCACCCCCTTGTACTCCCCTTGCAATCAACGCCAAACACTTAGCTGAGTGCGTCTATGGACAAAGATGCCTTGTCGGCATCAGACTGTGACTCGTGCACTTCCTTAAGATTTGCCTGAAATGACAAAAAGATCATGATTAGTAAAATAAGTAAATAAAAAAATTATAACGTAATTAATAAAAAGTAAACTATCGGATTACTTACAATCGTGTTCGTGACACTCGGGGACACCTCCTTATCCTTCCCCTTCTTCGTTCGAATATCCACATAAGTATCGAGCCTATGTGGCCTACCCCTAGGGCCACTCCTTGTCCCCTAAAATAAAATAAAGGAAAATTGGTGTCGGCCCCACAAAGTAAAATAATGAAAAATAATATATTTCTGTAGTTATAGAAAAATTAAATCTTACCATCATCCTATGCTCCACCTCGGCATAAGACGTCCGGCCGGAGTAGTGCACGTCCGTCTTTTTTGCCCGATTTTCCCTCCCCGATTGGCGAGATGCCAATTATCTCTCCCCGATCTCATTTTCAATGAACTTTTGCCATTGTGCCAATGAGATCGGCTCCTTCGGCGGGACGAATTCACGCATTCAGATATCGAACTCTTGGGTTGTCCCAAAGTACCGGGTCCGCATATTTTTTTTCCACGTCTTGTGTTGCTCCCTCAACTACTCCAAGACGGAATCGCGTAGATTTGGATCTAGGCTGAATTGTTCCTGTCCAAGAAATACAATGTTTGTTGCGAATAAATATAAATATAAAATGAAATCGAAATCGAAATCGAAATCGAAATCGAAATCGAAATCGAAATCGAAATCGAAATCGAAATCGAAATCGAAATCGAAATTGAAATATTCATATAAATATAAATATAAATACATTACCTGTAGTGCCACCCAAATAGCTAACATGAGCTCATTTGGCACCTCCCTCCAACTAGTGTACCCCAGGCCGATGATCGTATTTACCAGCTCAAGGGATCTCGCTAATAGCCTCGTTTTGTTCTCGATGACCATCCCCAATTTGCCATATTTGGGTAGCCTAGGGGCCGAGGAGCCTTCGTCGCCTTCGCTTCCACCGATCCCATACGACATCATCATAATCGACATCATCATCCTCGCCTTAATAACTGAAGGAGACATTTTTTGTAAAAAAGGTTATTAGTACAAATCAAAATGAATTAGAAGAAACATGAAAATATGTACAATTACTACAAATTTAAATGAATTGTTATTAGTACAAATCATAATATGCACAATTACTAAAAATCCAAAACATCCCCATCCCCACCCCTACTTCCCACACACATGCACACTACACAAGAGTGAAAATGATAAAGTGCAAATTAATTAAAAGCATTAAAAATGGATTGATAAAGTACAAATTGGAATATTTATTACAAATTGAAAAATTATTTCAAATTCAGGTTATCATAAAAAATGGATTGATATTCGGTAGGAGAAGCCAAGTCATCCACACTACTATTTAGACGTTTTGGCACATGTAGGACAATTGACCATGGGTCGTTGTTGATATACTCCGAGTAAAACACTTGATTAACCTTTTGAAATGCATAAACAAACGGCTCATCGCTCATGTTGATCTTCATCTTGGACAAGTCAACCATGATCAAATTGGTGACAGGAACAACTTTACAAACATTTTTATCCTCAACTCTTACCCAGTCACAATAAAATACAACCTCTTTGAAGCTTATATAATCCAATTCAAATATATTTTGAATTACACCATAATAAATCATTTCAGCTTCAACGAGATTTGTATCTTTTGCGCTCTCTCGAAAGAAAGTAAGAGCCTTGTATGAAATGCCCGAGTTATGTACATTTGTACTTTCCTCATATACTTTTGCGCTGAATACGTAACCGTTCAATCAATACTTTTTGTACTCTTGTGCCACGAACAAGGGTCCAGTGGCTAGACGAGCAAGCCTTGATCTCCCATCACCCGTCTTTAAGAGCTGAGAATATAGGTAAATTAATTAGATGGGTTGTAAAGTTTGAGTGTAATGTAACATTATATAATGGTCATTTTCATTATAATTACATCTTGTGACAACCACAACCTAAATTCGTTGTCTGATTGTACCATTATTTTCGTCTTTTATTATTCTCACAGGCTTCATATTTTCTACATATTACAAAATTAATCATGTAAAAAATAATCTAAAATATTCTAAAATAATGTTAAACATTAAAATAATTTAAACTTACTTTTTCCATTCTTAGACATCTTCATGTGTGTCAAATAGATAACGAGCTACTTGTTCATGTTGCAAACTCGTTCATTTCACTCGTTTTCCTATCGCATGACCACCATCGTCGAAGAAATCTTCAGTGTCATCAACGCTGGTCGACTCAGGCATATATTCTTGTGTATATATTGATGACTCCACGGTGATGTGTTCATCTGCAATTGATCCTGCAATGTATCGCGTATTCTTGACGTAATCTTAAAAAACTTTCATCAATCTTTTAAATGGATACATCCACCCATATCTAACTGGACCACAAAGAAGTGCCTCGTCGCATATGTGTACCAACAAGTGAACACTTATGTCAAAGAATGTTGGGTGAAAGTACTTCTCCAACACACAAATCGCTTCGATCACCGTCAATTTTGCAGCCATGATGTGTTCTCGATTGACTACCTTCTCACACAAGAGTGAGAAGTTAATACTAATTTGCATAATAGCCCTTCGCAAATCCTTGTGCTTGGAGAAACAGTGATTAAACAATAGAGGAACCAATTGCATGATCACATGCCAATCGTGGGACTTACACTTATGTAAATCATGAGTAAAATAATTCACAATCCTTTGCAAGTTGGACGAAAAATTAGATGGGCCCTTCAATTATATATTGTGTCTAAAAGCACATTCATTTCTCCACTCGTCAAAGTAAACGCACAAGGGAGAATTATTGTCCTTCCCTTACTATCTTCTTTCAACCATAGTTGTGGCTTTAGTTTCAATGATTTAAGGTCTTTTCGAGCATTTTCTCCATCCTTCGAATGACTTCCCCCAAGGCAAGTGCCCATAATATGTTCAGCGAAGTTCTTCTTTGCATGCATCACATCCAATACATGGCGCACCGGGTTATTCTTACAATAAGGAAAGTCAAATAAAATTGACCTCCTAGACCACGCCTTTCTTGTCTCAGTTTCATTCCCAGTTGGGGTCTTCTTATGCTTGATGATAACTCTTAATTTGTGTCTTCCTTCCGATATGAATTTGGAATGTCGTTGCGGTCAAACTTCGAGTATCAAAATTCCTGGAATTACCTATAAAACTTGTTAAAATTTTAGTATCGTGGAAAACTCGGGTATCAATCCAATTTCTAGCATTGAAACGGTTATCGTGAAAACTTGCATTTCCAATTTTTATTAAAAATCTTTTTTTGTTTTTAAAATTTTTTAAATGTTTTTTTAAAATTTTAAAAACAATTTTCAAGGGAGGAAACAAAAATTTATGCAACTAAAATGACTATGAAAATTTTGAAAGTAATCTAGTTTAGAATTTACGAGAAGAAACAAGGGGTGGGATTACACCGCGTAGTCAAATTAATTTAATGTCCTAATTATTCAACTGAATAATTCGAAACAATATTGAATTTAAAATTTAACTCTCGTCACAATCCTAATTTCAGTTTTATCTTTTTCAGCAATTAAATCTCGAATAATCACAACATAAAAAAATAACATTCACACTCATTTCAACAAAATATCCGCTAAGATTAATTTACTAAAATTTGTACGAATCTTTGAATTGCATACACATAATTAATAATTAAATTTAAGAATAATACTTATCTCTAAGTGAAATCCAAAAATCAAATATTAATTTTCACCTTTAATTTATTAACTCTTGTTACATAAATTAATGTGTGATTTTTTCCAATTTAATTAGCCTAGAACACATCAACGAACAATTATTCAAATAAAACAATTCAACATACGCATTTCATCCCATCCCTTGAATGGGGTGTTTAGCCAGACATGATTAAAATTTCAGCACAAGCACAATTAACAGACAAGAAACTAAAGAGAAAGAGAAAGAAATACGATACGCAATAATTTCTTGTTTCAACTGTGTGCATGAACACGCGTCCCAAACTCGTCACAAAATCTGACTGGATTACAAAACTGAAAATAAAAAGTGAACCTACAAATTTTTCTAAACCTAAAACTATATTTTTTTCTTTTTGTTCTTACTATTTTTCTAAATTTTTTCATGACCCTAAATGTGCATAATATACACATTTTTTCTCTCTCTTGCGTCTTTTTTTTTTATCTAAGAGTCCCCCTTTTTGTATATGAGAAGCCCTTCATTTATATCCCACGAATTGGCTTTTCTTAGGAGAGATTTTAATGGGATTTCCTTTTTTTTGGTTTGGCTAAGTCAAAGTTTTTTTTTTAATTAAAGGATATGTACGTGGCTTTTAAGAGGTGGGAAATGGGTTTTGGGGTCAAGAAGGTTTCGGGTCGGCATGGCTGGGTTGGAGGCGGGGCTCGGCTCGGGTAGGTTTCGAGTTTATGTAGTTGGAGGTTTTTTTTTTTTTTTTTTGCTGGCAACGGTTTCGGTGGAGACGAGTTTGGTGGTTGGATGGTTTTAGGTTGATGGTGGTTTGAACAAATGGGTTAGTGGGTTTCGTTTTGGCTTTCGATAGTATGATGGTATGGAGGTGGGTATTAGATGAGGCGTAAGGTTTATCGTTGTGGAGGTTAAAGAAGATGTAGGGTGATGTAGGATGTGGTTAGGTGCATAGGATTAGTGTGGGGGTGAGATGAGTGGTTTGTGTGTATGTTAGGTGTAAGATAAGTTAGTGTGTGAGTGTTATGGTGTGTGTTGGTTTGTACCTTTAAAAATTTATACTACCTAAAAAAATTAAAATAAATAAAATAAAAAATTAAAATCTAATAAAACTAAACAAAAAAACTAACATCTCAAACTAAATAAAAAAATGAAAATAAAAAGAAATAAAATAAAGCTCTATTAAAACTAAAAAATATATTCCTAGTAAAATAAAACTAAAATAATATATATATATATATATATATATAATGAAATCTAATAAAACTAAAACAAAATCCTAAAAATTAATCCTAATAAAAATAAACTAAAATAAAGATTAAAAATTAAAAACTAATAAAAATTAAAATCAAAATAAAGATATAGAAAAACAGAAAATAAATCCTAGTAAATTCTAATTAAATCTAAAATAATTCCTAAAAATTAAACGACTCAAAATAAAAAAATTTAAAAATGTTAAAAGTACAAACTCAACACACACCGGGATCAGGTGTAAGCTATGGGCTCAGTTTAGGATTAGGTTAGGGTTTTGGGACACAATTCGGGATATCGAAACACATCGGGCAGGCTCAAAATGGTCTCAGACTTCGCGGTCTCCTCTGATTTCTTTGATACATGCTTTTGACCGTTACTTTGTCGTCAATTTAGCATATTTTGACACTGCGATTGCTGATTGACCTGTAATGTAGATAAATAGGAACATAAGGACAATTTTATTAAAAACAAGAGACTAAAATGCATCTATTCGGGGTATAAAATAGACACTTTTGGGTGCTTATCACACCACTCCCAAACAGAACATTGCTAGTCCTCGAGCAAAAATTAGAGAGAAAACAGAGATAAGTAACCAAAAGTGTGCCACTTTCGCAGGCACTGGCGATTGCACTTAGTATGTGCAACAAGTCGTTAAACCTATAGGTTACCCTACAGGACGAGTGGTGTCTCGTGAGGGTTTGCAATGAATGTACCCACAAAATTCAAAAACTTATTTAAATGCAGTTTCTAAGTAGATGATGAAACGCTATACAACCCAACTTAAGGGACATCAAGGAACACCCTACTCAACTATTAAAATGAAATATTAAATTACTTAATACCAAAAGCGTAATCCTTCCTTAAACTTAGCATGTGTAATGTGAAATAATCTTAAGTATCATTAGAGTAATTCTAAGATCACCTCTTAAGACTCGACGCTTTGACCTCAATTCTCACTAGATATATCTCTCTGAATCGAATGCTCTGAGAATTTGGTAAGCGTATCTCTCTAGTGTGTGAGAAGGTGAGTAAATATAAGCAAGTTCAAACATCTAACACACTTTATAGAAAATGATGGATACATGAAAAAATTTTGATCTCACGAAGGAATGCTAACCACTATGTTGAGAATGTCGAGTTATTCACCATATAATCTTCTCGCTTGCCCGAACACTTTACCAAGGGTGAAAAATGTCATTTATGTATGGGAGAATGGTAAAATGACATGAAGAAGATATGCTGGTAAGGTTTTTGAGAAGAGTGTGACTAAATAATGTCTTCATTTTTAAAATTTTTTAATCGCATGCTTTCTTTTTCTTCGTTTCTATTTTTTTTTCTTTGCTTCTTTTTCTTTTCTTTTTTTTTTATTGCGATGCATTTTTCTTTTCATAACACAAATGAAGAAAATTTTACATGGAAAATTTCAAACACTCTTTTTCTCAAAATTATGGTAGTGATGTGAAATGACATATGGATGGTATTTGGGATATATATGGATAAGGAAAATAAGGATAGAAAATGTGATATGAAAAAAATGGCAAGTGTATGGTAAAATCAGTTTAGTGCTCGGGATAAAATACAAGACACACGTTTCTTATAACTCGAAAGTGATGTCATTCTCAGTGATTATGCCAAAATTGAAAAAATAATGAGACCATGCAATGACTAAGTGCGGTATCCAAAAACAATTGAGTCAACTTGTGACTCGGAGATATGTAAAAACCCTCAAAAAGGTGAAAAGCTCAAATCTCACGGGTTTAAGTCGCCACTAGTGATATTTTAAGGCTTTCTTGAGAATACATTTACTCTTTAACTTTTGAATGTAAACGTGATAGTGCAAATTGCCGAGTTTAGGAATTCAAAGTGCAAGTACGCATTTAAGAGGCATTAATTAATTTATTTGTAAAAATCGTAATTTAAGTGTCGAGCATGGGTATTCCGAGACTTCTGAAAGAGGGATGATAGATAAATCATATCATAAAAATTTGTTTTTGACTGCACAAAAGGTTTAAAATCACTTGTTTCTGAAATTTTTCAAAAGAGGTACGATTTTGATAAATTTCCAACCCCCAAACAAAAGAGAACATCGTTGTCGATGTTTAAAACTATATATAAAAAATAAAAGCACAAGGGAGGATGGATATTACCATAATGATCCGCTAATGAAATTGTACCGCATGGTGTAGAGAGAAAACCTGAAGAACGAATGCGCACAAAAATATGTACAAGTCTAAAAATCATGTGAAAACCATTGGGTGGTGTGAAACATCACCGCCAAACAGGATAAGACTCATACTCAGAAATAATGAACGATAGGATGCCTCCCCATAGCGCTAAGTTTAACGTCTTCAGCCAGACCGATCGGAACGCACCCTAAAGATAAGAACTATGAAAGCGCGGGGAGACAGAAAAATTGGGTGATGAAAATTACCCCCAAACAAGATTGAAGCGTCAGTCTTGTTATATAAAGGCTAGAAGAAGTCAATGCACTTGTATGACAAAGTGCGTCACTCGTTGCAAAGCGTCGGTGGACCAAGGGTGGGTGGGTAGGAGGGTACATGGATGAAGGGTAAGGGTGAGGGCGAATAGGCACCGGTCACGGGCCTTATTGAGTGTAAATGTGAGGGCAACAAGGGCCATATAAGAATGGTGTTCCAATTAGACGGGGAGGCGGAATGGTTTGGCAATAATAAAGGGGTGAGCATCAGAGAAAGTGCACGAAGGTTTTATATATGGACGGTGTTAATGGTCGTGCTGTGACACGCCAGGGATCTGTCGATGGAAAAAATAAACACCACAAGGAAGTGGTGTGCATAGAGTAACCAGCTCGATGTCACGAAAGATAAGAGTAGCACACATACTCACACAAATAGTGGGGTTGATGAAAAGTGCACAAATGGGATCGTGGAGCACTAGGGTGGAGGATGGATGTAGGTGAGGACCTAAATGCTTAGATGTGAACAGGGAACGCATAATAGCAAGATCCAAATCAAGTGGTGGAGTGGTAGGGACGATGTGTGGGTCGGGTGGGATAAAGGGTGGGTGAAGATGGGCAAGGGTGAGGGTGAACAGGCACCGGTCACAGGCCTTATTGAGTGTAAATGTGAGAGAAACAAGGGACCTATAAGAATGGTTCTCTAATTGGATGGAGAGGCAAAATGGTGTGGCAATAGTGAAGGTGTGGGCCTCGGAGAAAGAGCATGACCATTCTATAAATGGATGATGATAATGGTCGCTTTGTGACACGCCAGGGAGCAGTAAATGAAAAAAATCAACACCACAAGGAAGTGGTGTGCAGAGAGTAACATGTCGTTGTCTTCAAAAGCCACTCTCAAAATTCTCTTGATTACCTGCAAAACTTGTCTAAAAATAACTCGTATTGCGGTAAGTACGGGTATCAATCCAACTTTCAAGGTGAAACAATTAATGTGAAAACGTGCAATTCAATTTTTTATGAAAAAATACATTTTTTTTAAAAAAAATTTAAAACAATTTTAAGGGAAAAACTAACTAATGCTAAAATTACTAAATGACTAAATAAAGAATAAAGTGTGCAACCGAGTGTGAAATATGTGAGAGAGTCAAGAGATGAGATTACACTTCATTTTCAATTATTTTAATTTCTCAATTTATTAATTTGAAATATTTCGAGATAATATTAAATCGATAATCTAACTCTCCTTAAAATTATAAGTTTAATAAAAAAAAATCAAAAAATTAATTTAAAAATGTCACGCGATGAAACCCGCTAGGATCAATTTAACGAAAACAATATCAATCCTCAAATTTCAACACTGAATTAATATTCAAATATCATAAAAACCTATCTCTAGTTCGATTCCTAAATTCAAACATTAATTTGTTCAATTAATTTACTAGCTCTCGTTACATAAATTAATTGGTGACAGTTAAAAAATAATTTTCCTAGACTTATATCATTAATGAAATTGATTAATTAAACAAACATCATTCACAGTGCATCCCACCCCTTGAACGGGGTGTTTCGCCAAACATTATCATGTGTGCATAAACAACAATAGATAATATAGCAAGAATGAAAAGGAAAGGGAAAGAAATTCAATACGCAATTTTTTCTTGTCGAACTTGTTCATGAAAGTGAGTTTCAATCTTCTCACAAATCCTGCACTTGATTACACCAAAAAGAATAAAAACAAACCTAAAAATTTATTCTAAACTAAACTATTTTTTTTTGTATTTTTCTAGAATTTTTTTCATGAGCCTAAATTGTACATAATATACACACTTTTTCTCTCTCTTGCGTCTGTTTTTTTTTTATCTGAGAGTCCTCCTCAAAAGTGAGCAAATGCCCATTTTTATAAAGTCCCACGTTGGTGTTTGTTGGGAGATTTTGTTGGGATTTTTTTGTTTGGTCAAAGAATGTTTGGGTTTATCTTTAAAAGCATGGCAGGTTAGTGGCTCGTTTTTTTTAAATGGGTTTAACCCGATTTTGGCAGCGGATTCATGGGGTATCCGGGTTTGGCAACCGGCTTAGGGGAAAATGTTTTTTTTATAGGAACCGAGAATGGTGGCAGGTGGAGCTTGGTCCGAATCTGGCCGGAGGCGGGTTGTGTAGCCATGGGAGGAGGTGGAGCTCGGGATTGCAGCAGCTTGGGTCATGACAGGGGTTCGCAGGTTGGCTCCGACAAGGGGTAAGGCGCGCCGACGGGTCTTGGGTTTGGAGCAGGTGGAAGTGGGTTTGCTGTCACGGTTTGGGCGAGCTCGGGTGACAGCGATTTTGGTTCGGGCGGTATGAGGATTCCGAGTTTTCAGGTGGGTAAAGGTTTGTATTTTTCTTTTCTTTTTTTCTTTGGTTTAATTTGGTTTTAGGAATGGGCAAGATGGGTTTTGTTGTTTTGATTTTAATGTGTTAAAAAATGATTATGGATATGGAGGTTGGTGTTTTGGTTGGTTACGGAGTTTTATGGAGAGAGAATCGTGGGTGTTATGGTTGAAGATGATGGAGGGGATGGTTAGGTGTGTGTGTGTGTGTATGGGAATTATGGTGTGAGTGTGAAGGTTAGTTTAGGTGTATGAGTGTGTATGGCATTTAGAGTGTGAGTGGGTTTAATGTGTGTGTTTAAGTTGTGACCCTAAAAATAACACAACTAAAAAAATATAAAGCTAACAAAACTAAAAATCTAAAAATAAAATACTGCTCTAAAACTCAAATAAAAAATAAAATTAAAAAGAAATAAAAATCTATTAAAATAAAATCTAAAAAAAATAAAAATAAATGAAATCCTAAAAACTAATCCTAATGAAATAAAATAAAAACGAAAAACTAATAAAAATCAAAATAAAAATAGACTAATAAAAATAAAATGTGCAAATAAATTCTAAAAATCCTAAATAAATCCTAAAAATAAAACGACTCAAAATAAAAATATAAGAAAATCTAAAAAGGCACAAACTCAACACACAGAGGCGCGGGTGATGGACAAGGCTCGGTTTAGGCTTAGCTTTGGTTCGGGACAAGGTTCGAGATATCGAAACTCTTCTGGGCAAACTCAATGTGAACTTAGACTTTGCGATCTCCTTTGATTTCTTCAATGCAAGCTTTTGACCGCTTCTGTGTCGCAATTGACAGAATTTAGCATCAGTTGATACTGCGACTGCTGATTGACCTGCAAAATGATCAAATACGAACATAAGGCCAATTTTAATTAAAACGAGTGACTAAAATGCACACATATTCGGGGCATAAATTATACCCTTTTGCGTGCTTATCACTTGACAATCTTAAATTTGGGATTCTTGCCTGGCATATTAGGGCGACATTCAGAAGATTTACTTTTAATTTCTGAACCTGAAAGTTGTCTCGGCGGTAGCTTATGTTCAACCCCGCCCAATAAAAAATTGGAACCTTTCTCAAATCTGAAAGTATGAGCCAGGGGTAAAAACGTCCTATGGTATACATTTTTTGAGCTAAAGGATAGACGAAGAGATTCATTCTCCACTCCACAAATAGGACACCCCAAATAACCATGTACTACACAATCGGATAATGTCCCATAAGCTGAAAAATCATAAATTGTCCACATCAACATAGCTTTCAGCGTAAACTCTTCTTTTCTAAAAGAGTCAAATGATTGCACACCCTCTTCCCACAACTCATTTAATTCTTTTACCAAAGGAGCCAGGTAGACGTCGATGTCATCACTTGGTGCCTTTGGCCCAGGTATCAATAAAGACATCATTGAAAATTCAGGTCTCATACACTGTGAAGGAGGGAGGTTAAGTGGGGCTAGGATCATTGGACATACACTCTGATTGGTTCTTAGATTTCCAAATGGATTGAAACCATCAGTTGATATATCCAAACAAATGTTGCACTGTTCTCGAGCAAAAGAGGGATACTCATAACTCATCCTCCTCTAAGTTGTAGAATTAATAGGATGACGCATGAGATTACCCCCTACTTCTACCCTAGCATGCCAAGTCATTGCCTCAGCTATCCATGGTACTATGAAAAATTGCTTTAATCTAGGCCTAACGGGAAAATATTTCAACAGTTTTTGAGGCACTTTTGTTCTTGTGCCTTCCTTGCTAGTAGATTAGACATATCTAGGTTCATCGCATACCGGATAACGATCGAGAATTTCATACTCCTTTCGGTATAGTATGCAGTCATACACACAAGCATGAATCGATTTATGCTTCATTCCCAAACCTTTCAAATTGTTCTTCATAACAGGATAGCTATTTGGAAGTGTATTATCCTTAGGTAGTAAGCCCTTCACCCATTTCACACTTCCTGTCACGCTATTGCCAGACCAACCGTACTGCGTCTTCAAACTGTGCACATCAACCGTGGCATGTAAAGTTATTTGATCTTTCTCACAGCCCGAGTATAATGGTTGGGTCGCCTTAAATTTTAAACATTGGTAGTCATCGTCAAGATTTATCATGATATCTTCACGAGCACTTGAACCTTGTACATCATCAGTAACCTCATTCTCCTCTGCTTCATAAACTTCGTACGCATCATCAACTAAATCCTCTAACATATTATGATCTACGTTGTCCACTTCTACATCTACCCTACTTGTTGAAGGTTGTTGTGAAGGTCTTTCGGGGATAAAAGGAACTTTTAATTCACCGTGAAAACTCCAAAATCGATAATTATCTTGCATACCCGATCTTAACAAATGTAGTTCACCTGTTTTCCACTCAAACACCTTACCATTCTTACACCTAGCATACAGACACGAAAACTCTTCATCATTATGACATCTCTTTGCGTATTTCAAAAATTCATTAGCACCTCTGCGAAACACATCCCCCATTCTATTTGGCTCACCCATCCACTCTTTGTATTTCAAATATTCCATCACAGCTACCACAACTAATCACCTATTAAAGGTAAAAAGCGTATATTCATGGATTAGTATAAACAAAACTTAGATTTATAGTATGCTTCATTTAATTATGTCTTATTTATATTCGATTTTTAAATTTCAATTTCAAATTCAATTTATAATAGAAATTCTTATTTCCTCCATCTCCTCTAAAGGGGGAGTGGTCCTATCCCATTCAATACCGCATATTTCTGTAATATACTAAACAGCTCATTCACATTGTTACAATTTGAGAAAAATTTGGCAGCATATCCCCGTAGTTCTCCAAGTACACGATGTAGATTGGTAAGTGTGAGTGTTATTTCAATTGACCAATTGAAATAACAGTCACACTTGTCAATCTAGAATGTACCCAGAGAACATTAGGATACGACTGCAGAACTTCCTCCAAAAGTAACAACTTTAAGCCACGGTTGTTAATACATAAATTATGCAGTCCCAAATTGTCCAAACGGGACAATTCGAGAGATCTCGTTACAGGGGTAATGACTATCTAATGGGTCTAAGGCCTATTGAATGCGTACGCATAAGAATTGGAAGGCTAGTATCTATGCGCACTATATGTAATTTCAAGTATGTTTCATTTAATTATCATACTATATATATATTGTTCATTATACAAAGTAATTTTCAAAAAAAGTTGAAAAATCCCACCCCCATATGGACAATAATCCAGTTGTCATGATATTTTTAAAATTAATCAACCCAACATCGATCCACTATAATCTAACTGCAATGGCAACAAAAAATGTGTATCCCATACTCCTTCAAATTCATCTACTCAATTAATTATTTTCATCAATTAAACTAACAATTATAAATTTACTAATTTAAAATGAGGGACAATCCTCCTATCACATGAAAGCGGCACTAATTATTAATTTATAAAAACAATTAACAACTAATCAATATAAAATCAATCAATTCTTTTACAAGGGGGACTACAATATGAGGGGCAATATCTAATAAACCAATAAAAATTTAATTTAAAAAAACACGCACACGCACATATACACACACAGCGCCACTCCCCCTGCACCCCTGCCCACCCCCACTCCCAGCCCTGCCCCCTCCCCCCAACTACCGTTGCCCACCACACGCGCACACACACACATATACACACGCACGTACACACACGCACATATACTCACACACGCATATATACACACACGCACAAACACCCCTTCCCCCAGCCCTGGCCCCTCCCCCCCCCCCCCCCCCCACACACACGCATATATACACCACACACACACACACACACACGCACATATACATACACATATATATAAATGGAGGAGAAATAGAGAGAGAAAACATACCAAAGTTATAGAGAGTGAGAGAGTGTGCAATCGATAGAGAGAGAGAGAGAGAAATGGAGGGAATGAGAATTGATGGGAAAAAAGAAGAGGGAGGGTTTTTTACTGACAGAATTATCACGAACATGTCACGATCATTGATCGTGACAACTTTATATGATTGTCACTGATATACCCGTTTATACCATCAGCCTGGATGAGGATTACCTCCAATTCGGACGACCCTACGATGGGCCGACCCTTCACCAGGCCCCAGCTGGCCACCACCAGGTCCAGACGACCCTACGAGGGGCCGACCCTCCACCAGGCTCTGGACGACCCTACGAGGGGCCGACCCTTCACCAGGCTCCGGACGACCCTACGAGGGGCCGACAGTACGAGGCCAGAATCAAGCTAGGCTCCCTACCGGAAGAAACTTTGCCCTCGGCCTCGGCTCATAGGCCGAGGGTGACATCATGACAGCGCGTGGTTCGGGACACGCGTGGAACAGTGCGCGTCAGGCTCATATGACACGTGGCAGACCGTTATAACCGAATCACACCCTCACGTGAGGGAATATTATGTCATCATTTGGCATCTACAGGTGTCAACAGGGGATTGGTTAGATCATCATTCACATGCACCATGCTTACTTGGGGGGGGGGTATACTACACCCCCCAAGACCTATATATACTTGTCATCTACAACCCTACAGGGGATCGATCCATGAACAGTAGCCCTAGCTAAAACTCTGCTTGTACACACACAGTAGTGAGAGAGAGAGAGGGTTATGAGCATTATATCCAAGGCCATTAGTGCCCATACTTAGTGGATCACACACTCACAGTGGATGTAGGCCAAATTGGCTGAACCACTATACATCATTATCTTATTTCCTCTTATACTCACCCCCTTCTACATACTTATACACTTATACATCTCCATGGCTTCCATGGATGCCACTGCTTGAGCTCACTATCACTTATCTGGTGGTGCTAAATCTTAGCATCATCAGTTTGGCGCCGTCTGTGGGAACGAGAAGACATCTCTTCCTTTGCACAGCTTGACCTCACTGGGCATTCTGGTGGTGAACCAACCCTCCCCCTGAGAGGAGGTGTTTCACCATTGAAAGAGACCCACTAAGGTTCCCAAGCTCACCATTCTTCAGCTGTTCTAGCTCAAGGCACATGGCACCTGAGATGCCACCACCACCTCTTCCCCTGCCGGATGAGGGGGGAAGACCCAGTTCCAGTCAGCCGCCGCCTCAGTCTGAGATGGCTGATGTGGCGGCAGCCCTAAAGTCTCTGGCAGCAAGCCAGCGGATGATGCAGGAGCAGTTCACAGCTCTAAGCCAGAACATACTGAGAGCACCAGGGGTTTCACCTGAGATGATTACTCCGGCAGCAGCTCCAGGACAGCGTGAGGCCAGGGGACCACCCCAGGCACCACACAAAGACCTGTCACCCCCTCAGTGGCGTAGGGATGTTGCTGACCCCCGGCGTTTGTGCCTGGGGAGGCAAGGAAATCCTTGCCCGGAGGACAGGTATGACGATCTGGAGGGAGAGGAGGCCCCAATTGAATGCTGGGAACCGTATGAGGTCTCCAACAACACTGTGCGACCTCTCCAGGATAGTAGAGGAAAGGGCGTGAGACCAAACCCTGATGATCGCCCGAGAGGCTCTGCTTTTGATCTCTTGAGCAGAGGGTCGGCCTTTGAGAGGCTAGGCCCAGTAAATGACCTGCGGGACAAGTTGTTCAGGTCAAGAAGTGCGGCGAGGTCCAGGAAGGAGGCAGCAGATGGCCGACCCCAGGGGCAGGATGACGGCCAAAGGGAAGTGAACAGCCGACACAGGCCTGCTGCAGCAGAACCCTCCGTCCACCTTCAAGAGGCGGCTGGGGATAACATCGGCCGCGCCGACCCTGTGAGGCCCTGGAATGACTCAATCCAGCGGCTAGAGGATAAGATAGGTGATATATTGAAGAGCCGAGACCCCCTTCAGAAGGGATATACCATAGGCTCACCCTTTGTGGCAAAGATAGTCGACTTCCCTACGCCATCAAGGTTCAAGCCACATGTGGTCACCCCAAGATACGATGGGAGCACCAACCCTATCCACCATGTTGAGATGTATCAATCGGCAGCAGACATATACTCTATCTCAGATGAGATGAGATGTCGTGCCTTCTCCGGAACCCTGACGGGGGCTGCACACGTTTGGTACACGTCTCTTCCAAAAAATTCCATCGAAAACTTTAAGCAGATGGCCGACCTGTTCATCCATAATTTTTGCTTCGGGATGAGGCCACAGAAGAAGACCACCCACCTGCTCTATGTCAAGCAGGGGAAGAATAAGAGTTTGAGGGACTATATAGCCAGATTCAATAAAGAGAAGCTGGAGGTAGAAGACTACGAGGAAAGCATAGCTATGACAACCCTGATTGGAGGACTCCAAAAGGGGAAGCTGTTATGGAAGCTTGCTGAAGACCCTCTGAGGACGATGGCCGAATTGCTATCGACAGCAGGAAAGGTGATGAACGCCGAAGAGGCGATGGCCGCAAAATATGAAGACGAGAAGGGAGGTACTGGTGGGGGTAAGTACCCTAAGAAGAACAAAGAGGGGAGGAAGAGGTCCACGGACGACAAGTTCGCTGGTTACACCCCTCTGACGGTCAGCTGTGAGCAAATTCTCAATGAGATAAAGAGTGATCGATCCCTGAAGTGGCCTGAGAAGCTAAGGGCAGCACCAGGTAAGAGAAATAAGAACCTGTGGTGTGAATTTCATCAAGACCACGATCACGTGACAAACAAATGCTTTTCTCTGAAAGATGAGATTGAGAAGATGCTGAAAGAAGGGAAGCTCAGAAAATACGTCGACAGAGGCGCCTTCAAGAGGGGCCGAGGGGCCGAGGGGACGACCCCAGAAAGAAGCGAGTCGATGCATGTAGAGAGGGTCCTCAAAAAAGAGGAGACGACCCTTCTGATGATGAGGACGACCCTGACCTCCCGCCAAGAGACGATCAGGGCCCCATCAAGAGGCTTAATATGATCTCGCTCGGAGTGGGAATGATCTCTGGGGGTCTGGCAGGAGGAGGATTGGAAGTCGCAGATAGGAAGGCCCACGTGGAAGAATCCAGGGCAGTGACGAAGACTGTACATTCGACCTCTCTGGAGGCCAGGCCAGAAAAGAGGAAGAAGGTGGACATGGACACACTGATAGTAGGGTTCTCACGGATGGACTTCAAAGGCCTCTTAGCCCCGCATGATGACCCGCTCGTCATCACGACCAGGGTGCATGGGTGTGAGGTGCCGAGGATCCTGGTGGATGGGGGCTCATCTGCAGGTCCATGCTTCAAGGCCTTAGGTCTCAGTCGTGCTAGACTCGTCCCGTACCATCATCCATTGATTGGATTCAGTGGGGAAAAATTTCACCCCCTTGGTGTGTATGAGGCTGATGTTAGGATGGGGGGCGAGTGGCCGAGATGGCTCACCAGGAAGGTCAGTTTCTTTGTGATGGATGAGCATGTGTTTTCAGCCTATAATATCATATTGGGGCAGGTGGACCTCAAAGGGTTCGAGGCCGTGCCATCTACGGTCCACCAGATGATTAAATTCCCCACCCCATACGGGGTGGGGGAGGTTCAGGGAGACCAGACGACAGCGCGAGAGTGCTACTACAACTCCGCCGAAGAAAGGGAGACACACAAGAGGGCTACAGCCACTTACAATATTGACACCCTAGACCCTAGGGACGAGACGAAGCTCAAGAAAGGAGAGGCCGCTGAGGAGGTAGAACCCATCATCCTCGATGAGGATGACCCGGGAAAAATCGTCCAAGTTGGCAAGTCTCTGAGGCCCAACATCAAGGAAGACCTCATTAAGCTGTTGAGGAGAAGACGAAGCGTCTTCGCATGGAGTCATGTAGATATGCCGGGGATCGACCCTGAAATCATGTGCCACAAGCTCAATGTGGTAGAGGGAGTGAAGCCGGTAAAGAAGAAGAGGAGGATTTACTCTAGAGAGAAGTACGAGGTCATCAGGGATGTGGTCAAAAAGCTAGAGGGCGCTGAATTTATCAGAGAGGTCATTTACCCTGAGTGGCTGTCCAACGCAGTCATTGTCCCAAAGGCCAACGGGAAGTGGCGGATGTGTGTGGACTTCACAGACCTCAACAAGCACTGCCCCAAAGACATCTTCCCTCTCCCCCGCATTAACCAGATGGTAGACACTACTGCAGGCCACGAGCTCATGAGTTTTATGGATGCCTACTCAGGGTACAACCAGATCTTCATGAACCCTGAAGACTCGGAGAGGACTGCCTTCATCACTGATAAGGGTACATACTGCTATAGGGTCATGCCCTTCGGTCTAAAAAACGCGGGGGCAACGTACCAGCACCTCGTAAATAAAATGTTCGAAGACCAAATTGGGAAGTCTATGGAGGTCTACGTGGATGACATGCTGACCAAGAGTTTGAAAGCAGAGGATCATGTGGCAGACCTGGAGAGGACCTTTAATACGATGGACAAGTACCAGATGAAGCTTAATCCGGCCAAGTGTGTCTTCGGGGTCGGAGCGGGGAAATTCTTGGGGTTCATTGTCAATCAAAGAGGCATCGAGGCCAATCCTGAAAAGATAAAGGCCCTTATTGAGATGCAGACCCCCAAGTCCATTAAAGACGTTCAGAGGCTCACAGGGAGAGTGGCTGCCTTGAACAGATTTGTGTCAAGGGCTACAGACAGGTGTCTACCATTCTTCAAGATCCTCAGGAAGGCCTTTGAATGGAGTGAAGAGTGTGATGAGGCTTTCAAGGAGCTAAAATCATACTTAGGGTCTCCCTTGCTGCTGTCACGACCCGTGCAGGGTGAACGACTTTACGTATACCTCGTCGTCTCAGAGTCTACCATCAGCGCAGCCATTGTGAGAGACGAGGATAGTATACAGAAGCCTGTATATTTAACAGCAAGGCACTCCAGGGGGCAGAGCAAAGGTACCCGAGGATGGAAAAGTTGGCCTACGCATTGATCCATGCCTCAAGGAAGATGAAACCGTACTTCCAGTCCCATACTATGGTCATCCTTACTGACTCTCCTCTTAGGCAGGTCCTACACAAGCCTGAAAAATTAGGAAGGCTAATGACCTGGGCTATAGAGCTGGGGGAGTTTGATATTGTGTATCAGCCTAAGACAACCATTAAGGGGCAGGCATTGGCAGATTTCGTGGCTGAATTTACCTGGGAGAGTGACGTGGCCGAGGGTGAGGGTCTAAGCCAGACAGATACCCAGCAAGGTAGGCTCACCGACCCTCCTGTAGATAAGGCTGAGACAAGCACCGCTAGAAGAAAGGTGGCTGAAAATGAAGAGGGAAGATACCTTTTTAGACAAGGGTCACTCATTGAGGGAAATTTCTCGGAGGAACATGCTGTGTGGAGTCTCTTCGTCGACGGGTCCTCTTGCGAAAGCGGGAGCGGAGCTGGATTGATAGTATCAGCACTCGACGGCACAGACATCGAGTACGCCCTAAGGTTCAATTTCAAAGCCTCCAATAATGAGGCTGAGTATGAGGCCTTGATAGCCGACCTTTCCTTGGCTAAATCTCTTAGTGTCGGCCAAATTTTGGTTCACAGTGATTCAAGGCTGGTGGTGAATCAGATACTAGGAGCCTATGAGGCCAAAGACGAGAGAATAGCTAAGTATCTTGAGAAGGTGGGGTCATTGCTGAAAAACTTTAAAGAAGTGAAATTCAAGAGGATATCTAGGCTCGACAATGGCCGTGCTGACACCCTTGCAAGGTTGGCCTCAGCTACTAGGACAGACATAAGGAGGACAGTCCCGGTAGAAATCTTGCTTCGACCAACTATCGAAGACGTCGAGGGAACACTTGGCATTTACATGAATGTTTCTCAAGAACCTTAATGGATGGATCCTCTGATCAGATACATTAAAGGGGGGGAGATGCCAGAAGTAAGCCAAGAGAGGAAGAAGCTGAGATACAGGGCTGCAAAGTTCACTGTCATCGGAGACACGCTGTACAAAAAGGGGTTTCTGCTCCCCTTACTTAGGTGTGTGCATCCCTCAGAAGTCCCTTCTATTTTGCAAGATGTGCATGAAGGGTCGTGCTCAAGCCACATTGGGGGTAGATTCTTGGCAAAGAGGGTGATCACCCAAGGCTACTGGTGGCCGACCTTGGGGAAAGATGCTGCCGCATATGTTAAGAAGTGTGATAAATGCCAAAGATTTGCTACCATCCCTCACCAACCTCATCAGCCCCTTACCTCAATTACATCCTCATGGCCGTTTGCAGTGTGGGGGATCGACCTAGTAGGACCCTTGCCTAGGGCCATCAATAACTATCGATTCCTCATCGTAGCCATTGATTATTTTTCAAAGTGGGTAGAGGTCGAACCAATGGTCACGATTACAGAACAGAAGACCTTCCAGTTCATCTGGAAGAATGTGATATGCAGATATGGTCTACCCAACACCCTCATCTCGGATAACGGGACCCAGTTCAAGAATGCCTATCTGCAGAAGTACTGTGAGAGGGTAAGTATCAAACAATTTTTCTCCACCCCAGGCCAACCTCAGGCCAATGGGCAAACCGAAGTTATGAACAGGACAATCCTAGACGGAATTAAGAAGAGGCATGAGGAGGCAAAAGGAAGATGGGTCGAGGAGTTATATGCCGTGCTGTGGGCATACAGGACGACAGTGAGGACCTCTACTGGAGAGACCCCATTCATGCTAGCTTACGGATCAGAAGCCGTCATCCCCACCGAGATTGAGTTTCCTACGTATAGAGTCCAGGTGTATGACCCCCAGAAAAATGCGGAGGAGAGGAGACTCGACTTGGACCTGATTGAGGAAAGAAGGGAGAATGCTGAGATAAGGCAGGCTTCCTACCAGCAGAGGACCGTAAGGTTTTACAATCAGAGGGTGAAACAGAGACCTATCGCAGTAGGGGACCTGGTTCTCAAGAAGACTTGGCAAAAACCCAACAAACTCCATCCTAATTGGCACGGCCCCTACAGGGTCATCGATGAAGTTGTCCCTGGGACATATAGACTAGAAAACCTAGAAGGGGAACCTTTTTCCAACCCCTGGAACGCAGATCATTTGAAGAAATACTATCAGTAGTGTTGAAAGGTCTTGATAGACCATAATTGTAATAGGAGTTGCTCCAACGGGACACTTTGGAAAATTAATGAGAAATATCAGTGTTTCCCTCACCCTGTTGTCAGTCCTAGCACGCATGGAAACATACACAGAAATCCATTAAATTGGAAAGTTGATCCCTCGGCTATAATGGGGACCAGTGGAGGGGGCGATTCCATCACTGTCCTAAAAAAAAACGAGGGAAGACATTAAAATCCATTAAATTGGAAAGTTGATCCCTCGGCTATAATGGGGACCAGTGGAGGGGGCGACCCCACCACTGTCCTCAAAAAAGACAAGGGAAGACATTAAAATCCATTAAAATTGTAAAGTTGATCCCTCGCCTATAATGGGGACCAGTGGAGGGGACGACCCCACCACTGTCCTCAAGAAAGACGAGGGATGACTTTGTTAAAAACCATTAAATTGGTAAGCTGATCCCTCGGCTATAATGGGTAATGGGGACCAGTGGAGGGGACGACCCCACCACTGTCCTCAAGAAAGACGAGGGAAGACATTAAAATCCATTAAAATTGGAAAGTTGATCCCTCGCCTATAATGGGGACCAGTGGAGGGGACGACCCCACTACTGTCCTCAAGAAAGACGAGGGATGACTTTGTTAAAAACAATTAAATTGGTAAGCTGATCCCTCGTCTATAATGGGGACCAGTGGAGGGGACAACCCCACCACTGTCCTCAAGAAAGACTAGGGAAGACATTAAAATCCATTAAATTGGTAAGCTGATCCCTCGGCTATAATGGGGACCAGTGGAGGGGACGACCCCACCACTGTCCTCAAGAAAGACGAGGGAAGACATTAAAATCCATTAATTTGGTAAGTTGATCCCTCGGCTATAATGGGGACCAATGGAGGGGACGACCCCTCCACTGTTCTCAAGAAAGACGAGGGTAGACTTCATAAATACCATTAAATTGGTTATTTGAACCCTCGGCTATAATGAGGACCAGTGGAGGGGACGACCCCTCCACTGTTCTCAAGAAAGACGAGGGTAGACTTTATTTAAAACCATTAAATTGGTTATTTGAACCCTCGGCTATAATGAGGCCTGATGAGGGGATGACCCCACATTGGTCCTCAAAAAAGACGAGGGAAGGGTTAGTAGCATCATCATCAATGAAGAAGCAAATTAGCAAGGAACAAACCATAACAGAATTAAATATGGAAGACAGTAATTATGGGAGACAGTTGAAGAAGAGACGATGATATTAATAAAAATCTGGTACAAAATATTCAAGTGTTTTTACAATACAGAAAAAAGTAATAGATACATTGTGAGGGTATGGGCTACAGGCAGCCACCCTAAGGGACAGTGTCAGAGGGCAGAGCCTCAACATCCACCAAGGGGGTCTCTTCAGCAATCATGATTGGCCGATCCTCAGACGTGCTGACCCCCTCGACCTGCACTTGGGATTCCACCTGGGATAGGGCCTCAGTGATTAGGGGGTCGTCCAGTTGAACACCCTCCAGTGAAGGACGAACAGAGGAGACGACATCGCCGAATTTGAGGACGACCCATCGGCAGGCCGTCCTGATCCCCCTCTCCAGATACTTAAGGCCGAAGCCCTGAAACTCATCTGAGGTCTTGAAAACCTCAACAGCATCAGCCCCGGCTTTCCTCACAGCCTCTTCAAGATCAGCTTTGTGCTGGGCCTCCAGGTTGATCAGAGCCTCATCCCTATCCTTGATGATCAAGTCCTTGGCTTGCAGGTCGGCATCGTGCTGCCTCATCAGCTCATCTAGGACCCTAGCATGCTCGATCCTAGCACTCTCAAGCTCAGCCCTCGCAGTATCAAGCTCAGTCTTTGCTGTATCTAGCTCTGCCTGTAACTCAGCCTCATGTTGAATGGCCCTCTCAGCTTCGTGAAACTTTTGTTGATTCTCGGCCATCCACTTGGTGGCTAAGGTCAAGGCACAAACAGACTGCAAGAAAAAATGAACAAACATCAAGGTGGGCCGAGATAACAGTTAGTATGAATAAAATTAAAAGGTCAAGACCAATACCTGAGCAAGGGAGTGCAGACCATAGTCGTACACTTTGGCAGGGGGCATCTTCGCCAAGAACTCAAAGTCAGAGGCCGACGGTGCAGAGAACATCGAGGCCTTGGCTGCCCTCAAGTTTGCGATCAGCGACGAGGGGTCGGCCCTCAGATGGGCCAGATTTTGAGACCAAAAGGCCCCCATGCTGGAAGAAGAGGTCGTCCCCTCAGAGGCGTCGACTCTGGCCCTCGTCCGAGAATCAGGCCGAGGCTCAACTGGGGCCTCAGGCTCCTTCCTTTTGTTACTGTCAGTGGTCGGCTCCACCACTGTCGGCCCAGCGGCCTTTGTCTTCCTCGGAGCCTGTTGGGGCTCCTTCCCTTTCTTCTTGGCCAATCCAGATAGCAAGCTGGGAGCCGTCATTTCCCAAAGGTAGTCGGGCGTACCTGCAGGACGATCTGATAAGAGGACGATATGTTAGAAAGATGCAGGTCTAAAGAGAGAACACTTCAAAAATAAGTAAAGAATGGAAAATGTTCAGTATAACTCACATAGTTCTGTCAGAGGGCCGACCCTCAGACCAGCTTCTTTAAGGAACCGAGGGGTCATCAAGTCTTCGAATTTTGCAAGTTCACCCTCTCTCCCTCGTCCCCTCAGATAATCTACGATGTCTTTTTCCTCCAGACTAAGTCCAGGGTCTGACCTGGCCTTCATGGAGGGGTTGGCCCATTTTCTGGGGACCCTCGGAACGTCGGCGGTGGGCTCCCATTCCCCAGAAATGAAGAAAAACCTCTTTTTCCAATCGTTATTGGAAGTTTGTGCCACGTGTAGGAGTTTCTTCTCAGACCTCCTTGCCCCCAGATGATAGTATCCGGGCTGTTTGGACGAGGATGTAATGTTGTAGCAGCCCAAAAATAGGTCAGCCGAGGGCTCGTCGGTAAAGGCGTTCTTCCACAAGGAAATGTAGCCCAAGATCGTCCTCCAAGAGTTGGGAGGAAGTTGAGAGGGGGAAACGCCGAGGGCAACCAGAATATCTGCAATGGCAGGGTGCAGAGGGAGCCTGACTCCCACCTTGAACATCTGTTCGTAGACTGCAACCTCTCCCTCTTGGCAATTAAAGACCCTCTCGGCCTCAGAGGGAACCCTCATAGTTACCCTAGAGGGCACTCCATAAATATGCCTCCATATCAGAAGGTCCTTATCCCTAACGGAGGAGATAAAAGACGAGGCATGGGAGGTATCAACCTCATCATCTGTATCATCGTCCTCGTCCTTGTCCTCGTCCTCAGATCTCTCCCCCTCATCACCTGCAGGAGGACCCTGAGGAAAATCCACTTGGAAGGCATTGGGGGATAGGGTTATCACAGGAACGGAATCAGAGGGGACCGTACCCTCGGCCTCTCGGAGAGGGCTAAGATCAGACGTGTCCCTCCTACCCGAAGTTTCAGCACCAGTTGGAGAAGAGGCCCTCTCGTCCATTTCACTTGATTTGGGTGTCTCGTCCGGACGAGATGACGACCCACAAGACTCAGAAGGTTCAGATGGTCTTATGGTGGCAAGAGGAATGGGAAAGATGGGTCGTACCCAATTAGGGTCGGCCCCTCGTCTCCTCTCTTCCTCTTCCTCTATTCATCTGATCTCGGTAAAGAGCTTCTCTCTCAAAGATGGGAATTCAGACACTAAGTTGTAAAGCCTCCTAAGCATTAAAGGGAAGACTCTACACTTGGAGAAATTACACTAGACTTGGCTAATTCAACTACAAACACTTGGGGGATTGACCAGGTTTGACTTTTGGATTAAATAAAGAACCCAAAAGTTTTTGTCAAGAACGTTCAAGAACCTTTAACCGGAGAAGGCACCGGAAAAAACTATGGGGAACTCGAAGAAAATGCAACTCTATGGCCCTAAAAAACAAACAGAATTGAAGACAAAGGAAAGCGCTTAATGAAGGAGAGTACCTGATGACGAGGGTGGATAACGCTGCTGAGACCTGACGAATCGAAAGCTGTAGGTGGCAAAGCTTACTGGTTCTAGAGAGAGAAAGGGCCTGGGCGCGAAAAAGAAGAAGAAGGAAGAGAGAGAGTTTGAAAATCTCTTAAATACTTTGGTAATGAGTGGACCCATTTACCAAAGAAAGGTATAATTAGGGCACAAGGCCCCAAGCGCACTGCGCAACCGCCCTGCCTTGGAAACTGGAACAGCAATGAGTATCTGCACAGGTGTCACTCACCTAACTGATCACACGTGTCTCAATTTCAGCAAATATCCCTCAGCCATCTCAATGACACCTATGGATAAGGGCTGGGGGGTGATTGATATACCCGTTTATACCATCAGCCTGGATGAGGATTACCTCCAATTCGGACGACCCTACGAGGGGCCGACCCTTCACCAGGCCCCAGCTGGCCACCACCAGGTCCAGACGACCCTACGAGGGGCCGACCCTCCACCAGGCTCTGGACGACCCTACGAGGGGCCGACCCTTCACCAGGCTCCGGACGACCCTACGAGGGACCGACAGTACGAGGCCAGAATCAAGCCAGGCTCCCTACCGGAAGAAACATTGCCCTCGGCCTCGGCTCATAGGCCGAGGGTGACAGCATGACAGCGCGTGGTTTGGGACACGCGTGGAACAGTGCGCGTCAGGCTCATATGACACGTGGCAGACCGTTATAACCGAATCACACCCTCACGTGAGGGAATATTATGTCATCATTTGGCATCTACAGGTGTCAACAGGGGATTGGTTAGATCATCATTCACATGCACCATGCTTACTTGGGGGGGTATACTACACCCCCCAAGACCTATATATACTTGTCATCTACAACCCTACATGTGATCGATCCATGAACAGTAGCCCTAGCTAAAACTCTGCTTGTACACACACAGTAGAGAGAGAGAGAGGGCTATGAGCATTGTATCCAAGGCCATTAGTGCCCATACTTAGTGGATCACACACTCACAGTGGATGTAAGCCAAATTGGCTGAACCACTATACATCATTGTCTTATTTCCTCTTATACTCACCCCCTTCTACATACTTATACACTTGTACATCTCCATGGCTTCCATGGCTGCCACTGATTGAGCTCACTATCACTTATCTGGTGGTGCTAAATCTTAGCGCCATCAGTCACGGTCGTGATAAGTCCATGACAAGTAGAGTTGTCACGGACTTATCACAGTCATTGATCGTGAAAAAAAACGCCTGTTTTTTTCTCACGGTCAATGACGATGACAAGGCTGGCCGGTTGAAGGGTGTCAATTTGACCATTTTGGTGTAGTGTAAATCTTAGCCCATGATCAGACATTATGGACACTAGGACTCCGTGGAGTCTTACAATCTCCTTTATGAAAAGTTTGGCTAATTGATCATTGTCATAATGGATAAAAAGTGCGCTGATTTGGTTAATCTATCAACAATAACCCAAATAGAATCCATCCATCTCTGCGTCTGTGCAGTCCAACTATAAAGTCAATGAAAATATCCTCCCACTTCCACTCTGGAATGGGTAAGGGTAGCAGTAGTCCAACTATCATTTAGTGCTCATCTTTGACTTGTTGGTATACCAAGAACCTTGCATCAAACTCTGCGGCCTCCCTCTTCTTATTAGGCAAAATTTTCCTTCAAATTTCCATACATCTTGGTACTCCTTAGGTGAATTACAAAGGGAGAGGAATATCCCCCTTCCAACACCTCGACCTTTATTTCTTCATTCAGTAGCACACAGTCTTGTCCTAAAATGCAAGACTCCGCGGTCATCAACTTTAAAATTGGTCTTCACCCCTTTATTTATAATTCCAGTGATTTTGTGAACGTCCGGATCCATGGCCTCAGCTAACCTTATCCTTTCACTCAGTTCGACTACAAGGGCCCTTAGATGTCAGTGACCCTTGTGGTCTATAACCTCAATCCCAATGTCTCTGAATCTCAAAGAATGTGTTCTTGGCTAGTAATCCTCAAAGAACTAAGAGAAACCTTTCTACTTAAGGCATCAACCACTACGTTAGCCTTTCACGTGTGATACCTAATCGAGAAATCATAATCTTTAATGAGTTCTAACCATCTCCTCTACCACATATTCAAATCTCTTTGGGTGAAAATGTAGGCTAAACTCTTATGGTCCGTGTATATCTCACAACTCTCTCCATACAAGTAATGTCTCCAAATCTTCAAGAAAAAGATTACTGTCGCAAGCAATAATTTGTGGGTAGGGTAGTTCTTCTCATGAGGCCTCAACTACCTATAGATATAAGAAATCAGCTTACCATTCTTCATTATTACACATCCCAGGCCGTAGCCTGAGGCATCAATATATATCAGATAGACTCCACCCTCTTTGGGTAAATCAAAAATGCATGCGGCCACCGAATTTCCCTTAAAATTTTGGAATCTATCTTCACACTCCACGAACCATATAAATTTCTTGTCCTTATGAGTCAATTGGGTTAAGGGAACAAAAATCTTAGAAGACTCCTCTATAAATCTCCTACAATATTTTGCTAGGCCGAGGAAGCTTCTAATCTCAGTTACAGTTATTGGTCTCTCCTAATCAATAATGGTCATGACCTTCCCAAGTTCCACGGCCAAACCATCTTTGTTCATCATATAGATGAGGAAAGCTATCTCCTCAATCTAGAATTCACACTTAGAAAAAATTTCATAAAGCCTTTCTCTACTAGTAACCTCAAACAATACGCGGTGGTGGTCTTCATGCTCCTTCGCGATCATAAAATAAACTATTATATCATTGATAAAACAACCACGAATTTATCTAGGAAGGGCATAAACACCCTACTCATCAAATCCATAAATGCAGTCGGGGTATTTGTTAACCCAAAAGGCATCACTATAAACTCATAATAACCATACCTAGTTTTAAAGTTTATCTTGTGAACGTCCACTTCCCTTATTTTAAGTTGGTGAGAGACAGACCTCAAATCAATTTTAAAGTAACATCTAACACCCTTCAATTGGTCAAAAATATCATCAATCCTAGGCAAAGGATATTTATTCTTCACGGCCATCTTTTTTAATTCTCTATAATCTATGCACATCCTCATAGCCACATCCTTCTTCTTAAAAAAAAAAATTCTTGGGCCCCCCAATAGGAAGTGCTAGGACTTATGAAGTTGTAACCTAATAAGTCCTATATATTCTCCTTTAACTCTTTTAACTCCATAGGATCCATCCTATAAGGTGCCTTTGAATTGGGAACAACCTCAGACACAAGTCTAATGGTAGACTCAATTTCTCTATTCGGGGGAAACCTTGGCAACTCTTCTGGGAAAATTTCACTGAAATCTATGTCTACGAGTACATCTTATAACATTGTTGTGGCCTTCTATAAATCCTTCACATAGGCCAGGTAGTCTCAACAGCCACCCTTCAATATTTTTCTAGCTCTTTAGGCTGATATTAACAAAGGTTTCCTACTAGTTTTAGTTACATTAAAACTCACCTCGGCATTTTTAGGACAACATAAGGAAACTTGTAGTCTTTCCTAATAAAGTGGGTGAATAAACAATCCATGCCTAAGATCAGATTGAAGTCATCCATTTTTAAGGGAATCCAACAAACTCCAAAACTTTAACCTCATATCTCTGAGGCATAACCCTCATATATGATCACGACCTCTGAGGAGTTCCCTATTGGGGTAGCAATCACTAACGGTGGGTTTAGGGCTTGAGGCCTATACTTAAATGTTTGTGAAAAAGAGGTAGATATGAAGGAGTGTGTGTCCCCGAAATAAAAAAGTACATATCATTTCTCTCATCTATACTAATAGTACCTGTTATTATATCTTCGACTTTATTAGCCTCCTTAGTATTGAGGGCAAAGACTCTGGCAGGATCCCACGACATTTCTACATCCTTCTTTAGCAATTTGTAGTCTTTAACCATGTTACCAGGTTTTTCAAAATTGTAACAGCTCATTCCCACTGGGCAAACCCTAACAAAATGCCCTTTAGTGCCACAGTCAAAGCACATAAGCCCACGGTGTCAACCTTCCCTTTAGCGTCTCCCTGATGGGTTCGCGGCTGCTGAACCTGCTATCGTGGCTTATTTTCTTTCCTTGGTCCATCTTCTCTTCCCTTTCCCTTTTCCCCTTTATCCTTTAATCCATCCTTAAAATCATGTTCCATAATTTGAGCCATCTATCTCCGAGTAGTCCTTAGTCTTAGTCCCAACACTTGGCTGCGAAGTCCCCTCTTCAAACCTCTCTCAAACTTATTTGCCTATTTTCCTTGGTGTCTATAAGATAAGGGAAAAGTGTGATAAATCCACAAACTTATCTTATATTTCCCCACATACATGGTTACTTGAGTTAGATCCATGAATTTCATCTCTAGCTTCTCCATAGCCACGGCAAGGAAGTACTTTTTTAGAAAACGTTCTTTGAATTTGTTCTAGCACATAGTCACGGCCTCTCTCCTCATTTGGGTCCTTTTGATCATAGACTACCAATGCTCTGGCTCGGCCTCAAACATGAAGGAGGCAAAAGAATACCTTTTTCTTATTAGTGCAATATAGAATGGTAAATATCTTATCTATCTTCTAAATCCAGGCATTGACCCTAAAAGGGTACACCTCCCCCTTCAAAGGCTTTGGTCCTAAATTTTTAAAATATTCAATAGTGCAACCAATCGGCCTTGCCTCGACCGACCTCAGCCATTTCCCGTGCTAGGGCTTCTAGGAACCCAACTACCACCTCAGGTACCACGTTGGGGACGTGAAGTTCTGCGGCCTAAATATTATCCGCGACTCTTCCAACTCTCCTTCCTATGACCATATTATTTTGAGGAAATTTACACACATATGAGTCTATAATTCTTAAAGCTAGGTCTCCAAATAACTTAAATAAATATTTATAACACTCCTACTATTCCTAGGTCGAACTCTCTAATACCAACTGTAATTCCCCACAACCTTCCCTATATGACCGTAGTCGTTATATCATTTTTACCCGCAATTTATAATACTCAAATATATTAAGGTCAATGATTACAATGTTGTGACCTTCTAATAAAGCTCCAGCCTCATCATCAAAGGTAGCGAAATATATTCATCAATTCTGTATAGTATGTCTCCATCAAAAGATTATAAGTAAATACTACTTTCATTAATAATTGCAAAAGTCCCTAAATACAAACCTTGAAACATAATATAAAATTGTTTCTCTTCATACGATTCCTTAATGCAGAAGTTAAAAGATTACAATTTTGGGAAGGCATAAGTATTACGTTCTCCCAAAAATCTCCTGAATGCAAAACTATTTATGGCCCCTTCTAATAGACTGCGGCCTCTAGTACTCATCTCCTTGGCCTCTATCCCTCTGCTATATCTAGCACTCCGCGGCCTCTATCTTAAGGAAAATAAGGAATATGGAAGGGATGAGCTCAATTGTCTTAGTAAGGGTTAAATTCAGTCCTCGGCCTACCTTCCAGTGTTAGTACTTAATAAATACAAGGTATACTAACATTGTAAATAAAGTAGTATCAATGTAATAAGTAGGAGAGTGAAATGTAAGTAAATAGGAAGGAAATGAATATAATTTTCCCAACCCATCAGACTACCCCAATGACCTAAGGCTAAGTATCCCTTATATCACATTACCAGGGCTTTACCTAAGGCTCAATCTCCCTTGGTCCACCTCTGCTCCCCATAACTCAATCTCCCATGGGTTGCCTCATAGTCCGCAACCTTTAATTTATGGCATTAGATATCTCAATCTCCGCAGCCTTATCCTAGGTAGCTTTGACCTAGTTATGCCATAGCCCACGACCTCCCCTCGTACCCAATACTAATATGGAGGATTCATGATCTTCTGTAAATTTCACTCCTTAGTCGAGATCTGCCATGATGTAAGCCCTATAGTTAGTCCCAAGCTCAATCTCCTTTGTAATAACCGTCTTAACCCTAAGAAAATAGTAATAGGCCCTTAAATAGACAATGACATCACAGCCTGGACAAATAGTGGCGTGGCCTCAACATCGAATTCCATCTCAAATTTACCCAGACACAACTTAAACTTCCTCTTAACTCCACTACCTCTAGTAATAGGACGTGGCCTTAAAGAATGAGTTAGAAATCCTTATAAATAATTCAATAAGGGTCATTTTATTAAAAACATTAGTTTTAAACCCTAATTATCTCTTAACTCCAAACCTCAAAGATCAAAGTTAAAACTCTAAATGGAACCTAAGAATGGTCAATAAGAACATCCTCAAAATACTCACCAGGTCTCTCCTCTAGAACCTTAAAACAAAACTTCTAAAATCAAGGATTCTCCCAAGAATAACGTCTAACCTAAAAAGGAAATGGTCAGAAAGTAGCCATGGCCTCTAAACCCAAACCCCATGGCCTAACCCATAAATAAACACAAGGGCTCATCTTATTCAATAAAAAAATGTAGGAGCTAAGGTTTCAAACAAGGAAAAAGAACAGATTCCATACCTTGGTACAACTAAGTCGGACGAATTAAAGTCATTTCCCCTTTAGTGCCTCTTCACTACATGTGAACAGTGTTTATCCGTGGCCTCTTCCTCAATAGTGTAACACCCCGTATTTTTAATTTTTTTTTAATTATGGGATTAGTTTAATTTAAAATGGAAAATTAATACGGAATAAAAATAAATACTAATTATTGAGACAAGGATAAAATTTTTTATTTATGTGAATTATATGGAATATTACTTAGCGAACGAGTAATAAATTATCATGAATATATTAAAGTTGTCGCGAGGAAAAATACGACAAGTTATAATAATCTAGTCAGAACGCGCGTGTCAGTCGTGTCGAAACTCAATTAATGAAATAAAAAGTGAATTATTAAGTCATCCAAATGGTCATTTTGCGTGGACCAATGTGTTTGAAAGGGTCGAGATAGTCAGAAAAGTCTACCCGGGGGTTTAGTGTTCCGGGGTACTTTTAGGCCAAACCGTCACCCTAGAGGGGTATTTTAGTCAATTGTATTTTTGGAGAAATAATACCCACGAATTTGCTAACTATATACCATCTGATAATAGAGAAGGGAGTTAGGGTTAGAAACTTGTGAAACACATGGAGGCTATTCGAGGAAAAAGGAGAGTCACCCCCCAAGGCTAGACCCGCCATTCTTGCACCCCTTGCTCCACAAACACCGTCGTTGCCTAGATCGGAGGAAGAGGAATGCAACCATACCCATCATTCACAACGGATCAGACCTACTGTTAAAAGGCAAAAGTTTAAACTTGCAAATTTATAGCATGAATGATAACCATGTTAGTATAGGATGAATATTCACATGATTACGTAGGAATTGGATTAATACTTGGAGAATTAAAATGTATTCTAGGATGATATTCATGCTAGGTTAAACTTCCTGATGCATGTAGAACGAAATTCGTGAATTAAGGTTGCCCACATGTGTAGAAATTTTGGGTTTTGTATGTGTTCTTGAAGAAAAGGATGAACTAGGGTTTTTAAAGAAATAAATTGGAAAGTATAAAATTTATTGGTGTAAATTAATGATTCACTAATTCTTGTACTTTAGAAATCACCCTGACATGTTAGTATAATGTTTAGGTTGATTGTTTTGAGTTTGGGAATGAGTCTTGGAGTTTTAGAGGTTAAAAATGGAGGATAAAGGGGTTGAAAAATAAGTAAGATGTACCTGTTGTAAAGAAGCGTGCCCTATATCTGGGAAGACCGATCGACTGGGGTCCTAGGACCAGTCGAACGGGGGTCTGGATGCACGGGCTGGTGAGGGGAATTAGATATTTGTTTATTATAATTTACTATTTGGGAGAAACTTTAAATGTGAATATCTTGGTCATGCGAACAAAAAATTTGCGCGTCGTTCGCGGCCACACGTAGATATTTTAATGGAGTACGCCATCATAATGATTAAATAATTTAGGCATAAATTGGGAAAGGTCTAAAATTCCCTTGAAGTTGTCAATAGTGACAAACGTTCCCAAAATTTAAATATAAAATTATAGGGACCTAATGAGACTTATAGGAACCTATTCGAGTATATAGGAGAGGATAACTATAATCCTATGGTTAAAGTAATAAATGGTGGGGGGTAACTATTTAATATGGAACATAGAAATTACGAACGGATTCGTAAATCCTTGGCACATGTATAGTTGTGTGAATTATATATATATATATATATATATATATATATATGTATATATATATATATACATACATACATACATACATGCGTTGTGTGAATACCTATCGATGATTAATTATGTGTAATGGACATACCTATGATACTTATTATCACGGGAGGTTCTCGCGTCGTCGGTGGTCTTATCTCGATGTGCCATTTTGGGGGATCTTAGACTCGTACCTTTGAGCATAGAACTTAAGGTTAAGCATCATTTGTGTGAACAAAGGTGTGACCAGCCATTTGGATGCGCTAGGTATGTGCGCAGTCCGATGCTTAGGACGATGTTCGCCTCCAACGTATATATGTTTGTATTTATGGTTCAAAAGTGATTTTGGACAGATAGTCCTTTATTTAGTACGAGATGTACCGGGACTTGATAGCAAAGTATGTATGCACCGCAGCTGAGCCTATGTGTTCCATATTAGTGTATATATATATATACTTGTGATGTAATCTACTATGTGAACTTAGTAGATAATAAAGATAGTGAAATCTGACATAGTTTAAGTATGTGAACACTTAACTACTAAATAAGAAATTATTACGTGAGTTAAATAGACATGATAAAAATCAATGATGCATTACGAGAGGAATGCGGGTGGACACCATGAGTAACAGTTTAATAAGGGTTAACGTATTCGAGCTTGCTAGTTGTGATAGCAATAACTAGAATTAGTTAGAAGTATGTTAGGCCCGCACATTAGTTGAGAGGTGAGATTTCTTAAGTGAGAGCCGGGAAACTAAAATGTTTATTATATCTGCTATTAATCATTTTAAATAATTGCTAAAATGTTTTAAACTGTTTTCTACTCGGGCTCTGACCCGTTTCTTGCAAATCTATTTCTCTTCTGCAAATTATTTTAGGTGTCTAATCACAGGGATGCCCATATTAAGAGTTCACTGCCGCTTGACGTGAGAAGTTGTTGTGGAAGTTACGGGTCCTCGATATTAGATGCCTCCACTCTTACTTATTCAGTCTCCTATTGCAGTTACTTCAGCTAGGGCATGTCACCCATTTCTAGCCATTCATTATTTAATAGATATTATACCCATTTATTTTAGTTTGTTGGATTCAGTTGTATTTAGAAATTTATTATGTTGGGATTTTTGGCTGGAGTGTTTTATCCAATCTCATTTGATTATTCTGACATTCATTATTTATCTTGTGGATTTAATGAAGTTTATTATTTAATTCAATTTGTTATATGATAACTAACTATGTTTAAAATTTGACACTAGCTTAATTAATTATTAGGTGATTAGTAATTAATGTGTTTTGACAGTGATATTAAGAATGAACCAACTCTAAATTCTGTTTAATTTTAATAAAGGACTGATCACCCGATATTTAATTGGGTGGGGTGTCATAAGTGGTATCAGAGCATCAGGTTCTAGAGTCTTTAGGATCTGTACGGCTTATTATGCTTTCAGCATAGCGTTCTTTGATGTAGAGCCCTATTATTAGGATTGTTGCATTCTTGATTATGTGTTTACGTCTTCAGCTATTTTGAGATTTATTGAACTGAGGACTTACAAAATTCTTTCTCATTTTAGATGCCTCTTAGACGTGCACCACGGGCCACCAGGAATGCCCAGCCAGAGCATTAGTAAGCTCCATCCTAGGGTACCATGAATGCTGCAAAGGTTGTCCTATAGTTGCACAAGCGGTCAATGCAACATTAGCAGTAGTATAGAGGCCCCAACCCAGGTGCAGGAAGTAGCACCATCCCAGGCACATGTGTTTCCTTCTACTTGGGAGCAAGTTAGGGATGCCTTTCATAGGGCACATCCACCAGAGTTTTCAGGGAGTTCCGATGTAATTACAGCCGGCTAATGGAAGAAAGATATTCGAAGGCACCTGAGGATGTATGAGTGCACAGAGGTAAAGAGAGAGATACAAACCACGTTTAAGCTAGTCAGGGAGACGTTGTAGTGGTGGAAGTCCACTACCATCGCAGAGGAGCGAGACTGCATGACTATACATGATTTCTGGGTGCGGTTTGATCGCAAATATTATCCATCTGTCGTCTAGACTGAGATGAGGCAGAAATATTTAGACCACACCTAGGAGGGATGAATGTTATAAAGTATGAGGAGGAGTTTATGAGGCTGACTAATCTTGTTCCAGAAGAGGTACCGGCTGAGGAGAATAAGATACATCTGTTTACTGATGGACTTACTCGGAGGATCAGGCAGCATCTTTTGGGTAATCTTTCCCTAAAGACCTACAACGATGTGTTAAATGTTGTATTACTACATTATCAGGACCAACGCTTTCATGTTAAGGGAAGGGAGCGAGCAGGAGAGTCCATCCAACAGGGCAGGACCAAGGGAGGCCATGCCAGTGGGGTACAATCAGCTCAGGGTGAGCAGATTTTCCAGCAGGGAGATTTTGCTAAGAATTTTCAATCCTGAGGTTTTAGACAGAGTCAGAGATGTTATAAAAATGGCCATCAGGGCCAATAGGGACAGCGTGGCCATTAGGGCCAACAGGGGAAGCATGGCCATCAAGGACAACAGGGATATCAGGGCTAAAGGAGGGGTGGCAACGGACAGTAGGGTCGATGTCAGTAGGGGAAGAGAGCAGGGAATTTTACGGGCCGATGATTCATATGTGGTAAGAATGGCCACAAACGTCATGATTGCCCCGACAACGGCAAGTTTTCACAGCAGCAGGGTGCTCACCGGGAGCCCCAGAGGCTTATCTTTCTCGCAGCCCTTCCAGCGCCACCACAGATGCCTGCACTACCTGCCATTCCTGCAAGCCCACCTCAGCAGGAACAGTTACAGTATGGGCGTGTATATAACTTCCACCAGGCAGCTCCTCAAGAATTGCTCGCAGTCGGCGGTATATTGTCTATCCAGGGGACTTTAGAGCGTATTTTATTTAACATGGGGGCTTCACACTCTTTTATTGCCACTAGATTTGCACAAGCTGTAGGACTATTAGACACAGTCGATAGTTAATTACATGTGTAGACTTGCCGTTAGGGAATGGCACTCTTATTTTCTTTATCTGTCAGGGTGTTAGCAAAGAGATTAGGAGACTCATTTTACCTGTCGATATGCTTGTGTTAGATATGTCAGAGTATGACGCCATTATTGGCATGGATTGGCTAGTCGTGTATAGGGCCATGATTGATTGCTATAGTAGGAGCATTGTGTTTGCCATACCAGGTCACGAGATGTTTTTTGTGGCGATGCCTCGTCCCGAGGGAGGCTCGTCCACCCACTTATACTATATAGAGGAGGATACCTCTAAGGAGGTAATGATTCCCTTACCTTCGATTCCCGTTGTTTGTGAGTTTTTCGATGTGTTACAGGAGATACCAAGTTTATCGCCTATCAGGGAGATAGATTTCGTGATAGATTTAACATAGGGCGCTCAGCCAATAGCCCGCACACCATATCGTATGGATAATATGTAGATAAGGGAGTTATGAGACCAAATCGAGCATCTTTTGGGACAAGGATTTATTCGTAGGAGTACCTCACCTTGGGGTGCTCCAGCAATATTTGTGAAGAAGAGAGACGGGTCTTTGAGATTATGTGTTGACTACCGGGAGATAAATAAAGTCACGATACGGCATAAATATTTGTTTCCCCGAATTGATGACTTATTTGATCAGTTAAGAGGTCCTACCTGCTTCACTAAGATATAATTGAGGTCAGAGTACCATCAGTTGAAGATCGAAGACCAGGATGTGTCTAAGACTGTATTTCTAACGAGGTAAGGATCTTACAAGTTTTGGGTTATGCCATTCAAGCTAACTAATGCTCGAGTTGTGTTCATGGACTTAATGAATAGGGTGTTCAGAGAGTTCTTATATCAGTTTATCATTGTCTTCATAGATGACATCCTGATTTTTTCCCAGACTAGGGAAGAGCATGCCAAGCATTTGCATCAAGTTTTACAGACACTTTGTGAGCATCAATTATATGCTAAGTATGAGAAATATGGATTATGGATGAGGGAAGTACAGTTCTTGGGGCATATCATATAAGATAGGAGGTATAGATGGATCCTAGTAAGGTCTCAACGGTGAGGGAGTGGGGACAGCCCACGACACTGAGAGAGATACACAGTTTCTTGGGGTTAGTCGGGTATTACAAATGGTTTATTTTTGGATTCTCGAAGATTGTGGATCCATTGACAAACTTGGCTCACAAGGGGATACCATTCATTGGGGATGATACTTATCAGTTCGCATTTGATAAGCTAAAGGACAAGTTAACATCAGCACCGGTTCTCGCACTGCCCAGACTGGGAGTAGAGTATCTCATATACACTGATGCATCCCTACAAGGACTGGGAGGTATACTTCAGCAGGAGGACCAGGCTATAGCTTATGCTTCTCGCAAGCTTAAGCCTCACTAGAGGAGTTAACCCACTCACGACTTGGAGTTGGTAGCAGTCCTATTTGCTCTGTTGACTTAGAGGCATTACTTATTGGGTGAGAGGTTCTGCATGTTTATAGCTCACAAGTCACATCAGTACTATTACACTCAGAGAGAGCTGAATATGCGCCAGCACAGGTGGCTTGAATATTTTAAGGATTACCAGTTTGATATCCAATACAACCCAGGAAAGGCTAACGTGGTAGCAGATGCATTGAGCCGTAGGCCAGTAGACGAGGTGGCCGAGATATGGAAAGCGAAGTGGAAGGAATTGGAACATAAATATTTGGTTGCCAGATCATTTATCTCAGTTATGATCGTTACACCCAAAATTGTCACGAGAGTGGTACAGGCACAGGCAACAGATCCATTTTATCAGGAGCAGATCGGATAGCTCCTACCTGGGGGAGCGGGGACTTACTCAGTGAGTTCGGAGGGAGGCTTGCGCTTTTACGGGAGACCGATTTTTCCTAAGGGGGAAGTCTTACGACATGCAGTGATGTCAAAGTTTCATGGATCCAGATTTGTAGTACATCATGATGGGGATAAGATGTACAAGGATATGAGATGACAGTATTGGTGGAGTGGGATGAAGAGAGAAATTTTCGAGTTTGTCAAAGTGTGACCCTTTTAGCTAGTAAAGGTGGACCACCAGAGGCTAGCAGGGTTGCTACAGCAATTACAGATCCTATGTGGAAATGGGAGAGAATTTTGTAAGGACACAAGTCTCTGATTGAGTCTTAATATAGTGTTGGCTCAATTCCGGACAAAAACATTTGATTCATAGGATAGTGTTCAAAGTTTATCCATTCAAGCCTATGACGTGTTAGTTGAAGATGTTACGGCCAAGATTATAACGCTTCATCAAATGCCGAGTTTGTTGTGCCTCATTTCTACGTCGACAACATGTGTTCTATTTACTCCTAAGGTATGAATGCATTACATATTTATATAGGAGCTTGGAACAATTTTTATTGGGTGAATTTTTATTTTAAATTGATGGTTATTTTCAGAAAGTTTATTTAAAACTTTAAAATAAAGTTTCTGCGCTAAAATCGAATTTTTAAGCTTTCTGGTTTGTCGTTTAAAATTGTCGTTCGAACGAGTTTTTCATTCGAACGAGGTTTGCCAACGAGTTCCCTGATTAGCCACTGGAATATCGTTCGAATTGTCGTTCAAACGAGAATGATGTTCAAATGAGAATTCTGACGAGTTTTCTAACAACTTTACATTTTATCCACGGGAACTTCGTTAGAAGGGTCGTTCGAACGAGACTTCATTCGAACGAGATTTGGCTGGAATAGGTATTTTAGCAGTTTTTGACAGTTTTCCCACTGCTTTTCCCCACTAACTTTTGACAGACTTATCTAGTGAGGGAACCAACTTTTTCAATGTAACTTTTTCATATTCTTCCATCTCCTAAAGAGAGTTTTGAGAGTTTAATTTTTCTATGAAAAAGTTCATGGTTTGAGTGTTTTACTTTCCAATAAAATCACCCTAAACACTTTTGGTTTACACCCATATTTTTTATTCCAAGTTTCAATATATATATATATATATATATATATATATATATATATATATATATCTTTGCTTGGAGTGTTTGGCACCAAGTTTACTCTACAAAGTTGAAGAGTTCGTTTGGGTTTGTTTCTACATCCCTTAAAGAAGAAGTTCGTTATTTTGCTGCGGCTTTCTCATATAGTGAAAGTCACCATGTGTGGTTGACGGTTGTTCCTAAAGCCTCATTGGTGGTTTTTAAGGTTCCGATGGAGTCCAGGATTATCGGCTAATCAGAGGTTGGTACAAGAAGATGCGTCAGGGTGTTGAAGGGAGTCGAGTTAAGTAAGTCATTTGTCTTGTACTTGTAAAAATACCATACTTAGTGGACTTAAGGCTAGGGTCGTCCGAGGTTTTTTCTCGTTGTGGGTTTTTCCTCATACATCGCGGTGTAGTGATTTATTTGTTTATTTTATCTTTTGCAAAATTCACCTTAGATGCATGCTTAAGTAAAAAGATAAAATTTGATTTAAATCACTACTTACTTAATTTGGTGCAAAATTAATTTGGGTAATGTTTAATTAATTTAGATCAAGTCATTTAATTTTATTGGATAAAATTTGGTTTGGCCTAAAAGTGCAAAAAATGATTAATTATTTAGTTAGGAAAATTTCTAGGACTTGGATTGAATTAGGTTGTTTAAGTGAAATTAAAAATGTATTTGTTGATTAATTTAATTTCACTTTGAGTTTGTTTAATTTAAATTTGAAAGAAATTAAAATTTGATGTTTATGTAATTGTTTAATTGAACCATCTCTATTCCGCACTAAAAGGAAATTTCTCTTTTTGTAAAATTTAAAAATTGGGGGAATCTTGTTTCAACAAATTTCTATGGATTTCATTACCGGGTTGCCCACTTCACAGAAAGGTCACGATTTCGTATGGGTAATAATGTATCAGCTAACCAAGGTAGCTCACTTTTTGTTGATTCGGACTGATTATACTTTCGGACAGTATGCCTAGATTTTTATCACCGAGATAGTGCGGTTGCATGGAGTTCCTTTAGATATCATATCCGACAGGGACAAGACTTTCGTGTCTCAATTTTAGGAGAGTTTTTAGGAGGCTATGGGTACTGAGTTGCGATTGACTACATCGTATCACCCACAGACGGAGGGGCAGACAGCGAGGACCAATCAGATGTTAGAGGATATGCAATAAATGTGTATCATTGATTTTGAATGAGGTTGGGAGCAGTATCTTCCACTGGATGAGTTCGTATACAATAACTCCTATCAGTTTACTATTAGCATGGATCCATTTGAGTCATTGTATGGTAGGCCTTGTCATTCTCCTTCTTGTTGTCTAGAGGTGGGGGACAACAAGCTACTCGGATTGGAGTTGATTCAGGATACTTCACCCAGGATTGAGATGATTCGAAGTCGCACACGGGTAGCCCAGGATAGATAAAAGTGCTACGTCAATTCCAAGCAGTTCTATTGGGAGTTCAGTGTGGGGGACCATGAATTTCTACGTGTATCCCCAATGAAGGGGATAATGATATTCGAGAAGAGGGGGAGATTGGCGCCAAGGTACTTTGAGCCTATCATCGAGCAGATTAGGCAAGTGGCATATAGACTTGGGTTGCCGGAGCATGTGCATAGGATACATGATGTGTTCCATATTTGAAAAAACGTAACAGTGTGATAATTGTTTAAATTCACAAATTTCTAATTTGGCACACTTATATAATTGGAGTTAATATAAACCACATTAATTCAGCCCCTAAACATGCATCTATGTGTGTACGTGTGTCAAACCATAAATAAGTAAAGCGTGCGACACAAATATTAAGGAAAAATCACCGAAAGGCAAAACCTTTTATTTTTATAACTTTGAAGAATTCATAAGACCATTGACTTACATACAACCTGATAATCGCCCACAAGTGTAATGCACGGTGTCTTCGTCAAACCTCCAAAGCAACGTCTAGAAATAATGTCGGATGGAATCTCCTGCAAAAACTCCAGGTGGTCAGCAATGAAGAAGAAAACGGCTTCTCCACAAAAGTGAAGTTTATAAGGACTCCCTCCATAATAGCACGCAGCTCTCTGATTGTAGAGTTATCCCCACAAAGATTAAACCAAAGCAAAGGTGTGTTCTTCAAAATCAAAAAAATTCACTAAAGCATATTGGGAGTTTTGTGAATTGTAAATAAAAAGGGATTAAACCCTAAAAGAAGAAGTCAACAAGGAATCTGCTTTTGCAGTTTTTCTGTTCTGGAAAACGTTGAGACTTCTTAAACAAAACGAAACCACATAATGAGATTTTATAGAAAATCGTGCCTCCTCGAAAATAGTGCTCGTTCGAACGAAATCAGCATGTCGCTCGAATGAAGGACAGCTGTCGTTCGAATGAGATCGCGCGACATGGCTATCTCACGCGAACGGCATTGCTCTGTCGCTCGAACGATTGTTGCGAAAAAAAATATTATTTTAATATCCTCTACAACACTTAGAAAAAATACTCATTCTTAAATTTTGACGAAAAAGTCTGCTCCAACACTTAAAAATATTTTGTAAAAATATCCCAAAAGCTCTAAGTGAAAAGTTAAGGTATTTAAAACATAACCTTACCAAAGTAAACTTTGCGGAGTCTTGAATGATGAAAAACTTGATCAATTCGGATCTGTTTTTTATGTAGATTGCTCTTCGAATGTTCTTCGACGGTGTAGCGGTATAAGACATAATAAATTGATAATGGACTTATAAAAAATATGTCCTTACAAATCTCCCCATATGTCTATGCCGGTACATACATAAAAAATCCGAATTATCAAAAACCAAAATGCCTATACAAATCTCCCTCCCATGAATAAATTTGCAAGTTCTCAAAATCTTCGTCAAATCTCAAAGCTTTTCTCATCAGGGTGTGCAACATCATGATCTTCAATCTTTGTACCTACACACATGAGATAAAGAAAAAAACTTCGTGACACATCAAGTTTGAAATGATATAAGAATAAAGCATTAATAATCAAATCTCCCCCATAACATGATAATTCGTTGTCCCCCTTTTTATGATTTCCCCAAATAGACAAATAAGAAGAAACAATCAAAACATGGAGTGTCACGATAAAACTGCATAGCAAATATGAATCAATCAACGCGCATGCAAAGGAGTATACCACACACTATTTTTGGATTTTTTTTCAATTTTTCGTACAAAAATAAGATACTAAAAATCACACCATGGATTTAATTTAAACTCAAGCAACCAAGTCATGGAAACGGAATGTATAGGTGTGAACACATTCAATAGGTAAATAAACTCGATCAATAATATGTGCACGATGCATACGTTTACTCCTAACGAATGAACATTAAAAGTATCCTTAAGTGTAAAAATTTGTTGAACTAAGATGACATCGTCTTATGAAAATCAACAAATCAAAGTCAAAGTGATTTCCACACCAATAACGTCCAAAACTATGTAGCGCTTTTTCAAGAATTTCAAGGATGTGCAAACCCATTTAAATTCTCCATCCAAATACCCTCAGATATATTTTCATTTAAAGGTGTATAAACTACGTTCTCAAACTTTGGAGAATTGGTGCAAAAACCTAAATGACCCATAAATGACATGAATTTCTTTTTATTGCCTTTAAATTTTTTGGGCTCTTTTAAACCTTTTTGGATCCCGAATAATAAAATTCCTTAATTTTTTAGGTCCAATTTAAATGGCGGCTTAATCGCAAAGGATAAAAGATAATCTTTTGTATCCCTTCACCGTTTTCAAACAAAGCACACAAACTCACAAACGACTCTTACATGAACAACTTTCTTATCAAGTTTTATTGCGCTTGGTTCATTTTAAGGACAGGATTGAAGTGAAAACACCTAACCAACATGTGATAAGATAAGAACAATAATCAAACAAATTCGTGCATGTGTGTAATAAAGGAAAGCATGAGTCAAACATGTAGGAAGTAACACTTAATTGAAAAACTGTTACTAAAGCCGTTTAATACAAGATTAAACTATTTAAGTAACTCCGAACTGTTTTTTTAAGAAACTCTTTTCTAGAAATCAAATCTGTTTAATCACAAGATGTGTTTAAAAATTTTCATAAGATCAGTTCAAGATTTGTTAACAAATTTTGAAAAATAAAACTAAAATAATTTTAAATCAGCACACTAATCAGAATGAGATGAGGAGATGTAGAAAGATTAATGACAAGATATTTTTAACGTGATAAAACCTCACCCAACTGAGGAAACATCCACGACTCCCTCTACAGAGTAAAAAAAATCCACTAAAATAAATATAACAGTTATAAACTATATAACACACATGCACACAAATCAGAACTATACAAGTTTAGGAATGTACCCACTGGTGTCCTTATAACTTTTCTGCAGTTCTGATTTTTGATGTTGTTCTCCCATTTTAATAACTTTCACTTTGTTCCAGTCTTTACATCGACTCTTGTTTCAAGATCTTATTACCAACAGTTTCACTGTTGTAGTGTGTAAGTGTTTGTGATGGTGATATAACACATGCATGCACACACTCACGCTTATTTTTACAAATAATCCTATCAAATTATAAATCAGATCTATATGCTGTGATTTTCAGTTTCTCTCTTCTTAGGAAACTTGAACCTTGTTTGACCTTTAAGATTAACCCAGAATCCACGGCTATCTTTCTCAGAAGACATTTCAAGATCTCAATCAATTTTAGGGTTTTGAAAAGATTTTTGAAATTGAAAATTGCCAAATGTGATTCCAACTAGGTCAAAGGTCTTGTTTCAAAAGAACTAGAAACAAAAAATGTTATTGTTGATTTTCAAGTTAAAAACATTTACAGAAAACAATCAACACCTGATTTCTCAAGACGAGAAACGATAAATGCAGATCTAGGTGTAATATAACATAAAATGCTCAAATTAAAAATTTATATGAAACAGAAATGCAGATCTAGCCTAATGTTTAAGTTGGACACAAGATCTTAAAACGAAGAGGTTACACCACGAAACCACTATCAAAACACTCTCAAACACTCAAGGTTGTGTTTGATGTAAACTGGTCTTTGGTAAAAGGGCTAGGGTTTTTAACTCTGGGTTTTCTCTCTCTTCTCTCTTCTCACTTGAAATGGAGAAGTGGAAAAAGCTCCTAAAAGGCTGAGGGTTAGCCTCCTTATATACAGGGCTGAGAAGGATCGAGAAGGGGGTTCAAAATTGAGGGCTGAGATTAAGTCTTGCAGCATTGACTTCCATCCAACGGTTAAATGTAAGCGGTTGGTTATGAGGCCTTTGATTGGATGAGAGATGTTCGCAAGGATTGGGACAAGGACGCATGCAGAGCGTTGATAAGCTTAATCCAAGGGTTGATAAAACACGCTGGTTTACTCTCATAAAAGAAACACACTTTCAGCCAATAAGAAAGCAACATGTGTAAGGCAAATACCGGATAACAAACGCGCGTCCCAAACTTAATTACAAAGACACCTTGATTTCTCTAGCGCTTTTGGTTCCTACCCAAGAGAACATTTCAGGGATAAAACTAATAACCAGAATTTATATAATGACCCCAAAACTTTTTAATTCCATTTTTAATTAAGAAAAAATTGTTTTAAAATCATTAAAAATTCCCAAATATTTATTAAAAATTATTTTAAGGGAAATTAACACACACAACACACATACAATCAAATGATGCAACATATGAACAATGTATGCATTCCTAAAGTGTGTGAGTGACAGTGAATATACCTTGATCAATCAAACGAGAGGAATGAATTGTATTGAAGAGTCTGAGGCTCTTTGGTTTCTAGGATGGGGACTCAATTTTGTCTCTATTACCAAACTAGATAAGCACTTATACAATGTAGACTCAAGTGAGTCAAGAGTATAAGATGCTTCATTAATTACATCTTAATGACTCCAAATATTATAAAGCACATGGATGAATTGACATATTGTCTCAAAACACTATCAAATATTTACATGAAAAAATCGAATGATGTTGTGACTCGGTCATCCTAAGTGTTCATCCATAAAAGGTGCAAACAAAAAACAAAACTCTTTTTGGATTTTCTCAAAATTTTATCAAAATAAAATCTTTTTGTATTTTTCAAAATTTTTCAAAAACAAAAATCTAATACAAAAAGTACATGTCATAACGCTAGCAAAAATATATCAAAAGGCATAACTAGTGTATGACAAACATGTAAACACAATCATCTATATGTATGGAAAGAGAAGAATCATGTGCAAGCAAACGAGAATCAACTTGTCTAAAGTCTAGTGCCTCTAAAAGTGATTTCCTAACCCAAACAGATGTGAAATGACGTGTGGGTGCTTTGGGAACCACGGGAACACTAGACTTAAACTTCCTAGGACATTTTCCAAGATCAAAACAAAAACTCCTAAGATGACCTTTCCTACCACAATGTGAACATGTGTAAACGGGAGGAATGTTACCTAAAGTGTGATCTTTTCTAACATCCTTGGAATTAGTTGACCCTCTAAAATAAATAATGGTTTTGGCTTTGGCATTAGAAGAATGAGAACACGATGAGCCATTACCATCACTATCAAACCTACTTGAGTCTGTCAAATCATTTTTCAACTTCAAAATATTTGATTCAAGCAAAGAATTAGACTCTTCCAAATTAAGGGACGCCTTTTTCAATTTTCCAAAAAATCCTAAAAGGGTATCTCTCGCTCCCTCAATTAAATCAATCTTTTCCCAAAGAATCTCTTCACGTGCCACAAATTCATTGACTAAAATATTTTTGTCCTCTTTGGCACAAACATAAACCATTGAATTTTTAAGGTCCTCTAATTCTTTTTCTAAAAATATGACCCTATCATCACTCTCCTTTTTGGACAATTTTAAAGCATTAAATTCATGGTCCAAAGAAACAAGTTTTTCATGATAAAAATCTCTTTCATTTTGAACCGTTTGCAAAAGATCCATCGCGGATTTAAAACGAGAATTTTCTTTTTCCAAAAAATCCATTCTTTTAGTAAACGTCAAATTCAAATGATTTGTATCATCAAAACTATGACTTGTGTCATCAAAGGGGGGGCATCCGATTACATAAGTGCTCCATTGGAAAAATTGCAATTTTTCACAAAACTGATTTTTCAAAAAAATTAATATCACACAAATTTTACGATCGGCTCTGATATCAATTTGACGACGTGAGAAGTAAAATTGTATTAAAAAAATAAATCCTTGAAAAATCAGGATCACGCGATAAATTAGTGTAACCCGCTCTGATACCAATTTGAAAAAACATGACTATGTGATAATTGATTAAATTCACAAATTTCTAATTTGGCACACTTATATAATTGGAGTTAATATAAACCAAATTAATTCAGCCCCTAAACATGCATCTATGTGTGTGCGTGTGTCAAACCATAAATAAGTAAAGCATGCGACACAAATATTAAGGAAAAATCCCCGAAGGGCAAAAACCTTTTATTTCTAGAACTTTGAAGAATTCACAAGACCATTGACTTACATACAACTTGATAATCGCCCACAAGTGTAATGCACGGTGTCTTCGTCAGACCTCCAAAGCAACGTCTAGAAATAATGTCGTATGGAATCTCCCGCAAGAACTCCAGTTGGTCAGCAATGAAGAAGAAAATGGCTTCTCCACAAAAGTGTAGTTTATAAGGAATCCCTCCACAATAACACACAGCTCTCTGGTTGTAGAGTTCTCCCCACAAAAATTAAACCACAACAAAGGTGTGCTCTTCAAAACCAAAACAATTCACTAAAGCATATTGGGAGTCTTGTGAATTGTAAATAAAAAGGGATTAAACCCTAAAAGAAGAAGTCAAAAAGGATTCTGCTTTCGCAGTTTTTCTGTTCTGGAAAACGTTGAAACTTCTTAAACAAAACAAAACCACAGAATGAGATTTTATAGAAAATTACGTGGCCTCGAAAATAGTGCTCGTTCGAACGAGATCAGCATGTCACTCGAACGAATGACAGTTGTCGTTCGAATGAGATCGCGCGAACGACATTGCTCTGTCACTCGAATGACTGTTGTGAAAAAAATATTATTTTAATGTCCGCTACAATACTTAGAAAAAATACACATTCTTAAAGTTTGATGAAAAAGTCCGCTCCAACACTTAGAAAATATTTTGTAAATATATTTTTAAAGCTCTAAGTGAAAAGTTAAGGTATTTAAAACATAACCTTATCAAAGTAAACTTTGCGGAGTCTTGAATGATGAAGAAGTTGATTAATTCAGATCAGTCTTTGATGTAGATTTCTCTTCGGATGTTCTTCGACGGTGTAGCTATATAAGACATAATAAATTGATAACCGACTTATAAAAAATATGTCCTTATAATATTTCTTTGTTGAGGAGGTATCTCCGTGATGAGTTAGCTTATACTCATATTGCATTATAGAAGATTGACTTGCAGCCCGATAGTTCCTATGAGGGTGGACATCTTAGACCATAGCGAGAGGAGGTTAAGGTCGTAGGTAGTTCCACTTGTTCGTGTCCAGTGGGAACATCATAATGTCGAGGATTCTACTTAGGAATACGAGGATGAGATGCATGAGAAATATCCATACTTGTTTACTCCGGGTATAATTTAATTTTTTTCAAATTTCGAAACGAAATTCCGTTATAAGGGTGGAAGTATGTAACACTCCGCATTTTTAATGATTTTTTCAATTATGGGATTAATTTAATTTAAAATGGAAAATTAATCAGGAATAAAAATAAATATTAATTAGCGAGACAAGGATAATTTTTTTATATATGTGAGTTATATGGAATATTACTTAATGAACGAGTAATCAATGATCACGAATATATTAAAGTTATCGCGAGGAAAAATATGACAAGTTACAATAATTAATTCAAGACGCGCATATCAGTCATGTCGAAACTTAATTTAATGAAATAAAAAGTGAATTATTTTTAAATCATCCAAATGGTCATTTCGAGTGCACCAATGTGTCCGAAAGGACCGCGATAGTTAGAAAACTCTTCTCAAGGTTTTAGTTTGGGTCCCGGGGTACTTTTAAGCCAAACTGGCACTGCAGGGGGTATTTTGGTCAATTGTATTTTTGGAGAAATAATGCCCACGAATTTCCTAAGTGTATATCATCTGATAAGAGAAGGGAGTTAGGGTTGGAAACTTGTGAAACACACAGAGTCCATTAGAGGAGGAAGGAGAGTCACCCCCCAAGGCTAGAACCACCATTCTTGCACCCCGTGCACCACAAACACCGTCGTTAGGTAGATCGGAGGAAGAGGAATGCAACCATACCCATCATCCACAACAGATCAGACCTACTGTTAAAGGCAAAAGTTTAAACTTGCAAATTTATAGCATGTATGATAACCATGTTTGTATAGGATGAATATTCACATGCTTATGTAGGAATTGGGTTAATATTTAGAGAATTAAAATGTATTCTTGGATGATAATCATGTTAGGTTAAACTTTCTGATGCAGATAGAACGAAATTCGTGAATTAAGGATGACACACATGTGTAGAAATTTTGGGTTTTGTATGTGTTCTTGAACAAAAGGATGAACTAGGATTTTTAAAGAAAAAAATTGGAAAGTATAAAATTTATTTGTGTAAATTATTGATTCGCTGATTCTTGTACGTTAGAAATCACCCTTACCTGTTAGTATAATGTTGAGGTTGATTGTTTTGGAGTTTGGGAATGAATCTTGGAGTTTTAGAGGTTAAAAATGGAGGAGAAAGGGGTTGAAAAATAAGGAAGATGCACCTACTATAAAGTAGCGTGCCCCATATCTGGGAGGACCGGTCGACCGAGGTTCGAGGCCAAGTCGAACGGGGGTCTGCGCGCGCGGGCTGGTGAGGGGAATTAGATATTTTTTATTATAATTTGCTATTTGGTAGAAACATTAAATTTGAATATCTTGGTCATACAAACTCAAATTTGCGTGTCGTTCACGACCACACGCCGATAGTTTAATGGAGTACGTTGTCATAATGATTAAATAATTTAGGCATAAATTGGAAAAGGTCTAAAATGCCCTTGAAATTGTAAATAATGACAAAACGTTCTCCAAATTCAAATATAAAATTATAGGGACCTAGTGAGACCAATAGGAACCTACTAGAGTATATGGGAGATGAGAAGTAAAATCTTATGGTTAAAATAATAAGAGGTGGGGGTAGCTGTTTAATATGGGACATAGAAATTATGAACGGATTCGTAAATACTTGGCATATATATAACTGTGTGAATTATATATATATATATATATATATATATATATATACACATTTGTCGTGTGAATACCTATCGATGATTATCTATGTGTAATGGACATACCTACGATACTTGGTATCATGGGAGGTTCTCGTGTTGTGGACGATCTTATCCTGATGTGCCAATTTGGAAGATCTTATACCCGTACCTTAGAGCATAGAACTTAGGATTGAGCATCATTTGTGTGAACAATGGTGTGACCGGTCATTTGGATGAGCAAGGTCTGTGCACAATCCAAAGGCTTAGGACTATGTCCGCCTCCAACGTATATGTGTTTGTATTTATGGTTCAAGAGTGTTTTGGATCGATAGTCCTTTATTTAGTACGATATGTATCGGGATGTGATAGAAAAGTATTTATGCACCGCAACTGAGCCTAGGGATTCCGTATTAGTATATATTATATAGTGATAAAATATATATATATATATATATATATATATATGTATATGTATATGTATATATATACTTTTTATGTAATCTACTGTGTGAACTTCATAGATGATAAAGATAGTGAAATCTGAGATAGTTTAACTATGTGAACATTTAATTGCTAAAAATAAATTATTATGTGAGTTAAATAAACATGATAACAATCAATGATGCATTACGAGAGAAATGATGGTGAACATCATGAGTAATAGTTTAAAATGGGCTAATGTATTCGAGCTTGTTAGTTGTCATAGCAATAACTAGAATTGGTTAGAAGTACGTCAAGCATGCACACTAGTTGAGAGGTGAGATTTCTCAAGTGAGAGCTGGGAAACAAACATGTTTATTATATCTGTTTGTAAGCATTTTAAATACTTGCCAAAATGTATTAAACTGTTTTCTACTCGGGCTCTAACCCGTTTCTTGAAAATCTATTTCTCTTGTGCAAATTATTTTAGGTGTCCATCCATAGGGACACCCAAGTTAGAAGTTCACTGCCGCTTGACCTGTTATAGCTATTGTGGAATTTGAGGGTCCTCGATATTAGACTCCTCCACTCTTATTTATTCAGTCTCCTATTGCAGTTATTTCAGTTAAGGCATGTCGCCCATTTCTATCCATTCATTATTTCAGTGAGTTTTTTGGATTTAGTTGGATTTAGAAATTTATTATGTTGGGATTTTTGGCTGGAGTGTTTTATCCTGTCTCATTTTATTATTCTGACATTCATTGTTTATCTTGTGTATTTAATTCAATTTATTATTTAATTAAATTTGTTTATGATAATTAATGAGGTTTAAAATTTGACAGTAGCTTAATTAATTATTGGGTGATTAGTAATTAATGTGTTTTGATAGTGATGCTAAGAATGAACCAACTCTATATTTTGTTTAATTTTAATAAAGGACTGATCAGACGATATTTAATTGGGCGGCGTATCACATGTAGTATCAGAGAATCAGGTTTTAAAGTCGTTAGGATCCGTACGGCTTATTATGCTTTCTGCGTAGAATTCTTTGATGTAGAGCCCTATTATTAGGATTGTTGCATTCATGTTTATGTGTTTACGTCTTTAGCTATTTTGAGATTTATTGAACTAAGGACTTATAAAATTCTTTCTCATTTCAGAGGCCTCCCAGACGTGCACCACGGGCCACCAGGAATGTCCATCCAGAACCTCAGCCAGCTCCAGCCTAGGGTACCATGAATACAGCAAAGGTTGCCGCTATAGGTGCACAGGTGGTCAATGAAGCATTAGCAGTAGTACAACAGGCACCACCCCAGATGCGGGCAGTGGCACCAGCCCAGGCACATATGTTCCCTCCTGCTTGGGAGCGGGTTAGGGATGCCTTTTAGAGGGAACATCCTCCAGAGTTTTTGGGGAGTTCCGATGTTATTGCAGCCAGCCAATGGAAGAAAGATATCCAAAGGCACCTGTGGATGTATGAGTGCACGGAGGTACAGAGACAGATACTTTCCACGTTTAAGCTAGTTGGGACGGCGTTGCAGTCATAGGATTCCACTACCACCATAGAGGAGAGAGACAGCACGACTATACAGGATTTCTGGGTGTGGTTTGATCTCAAATATTATCCATCCGTCGTCCAGACTGAGATGAGGCGGAAATTGTTAGACCTCACCCAGGAGGGGAAGGATTTACAAAGTATGATAATTAACATTCATTATTTATCTTGTGGATTAAATGTAGTTTATTATTTAATTCAAACATTCATTATTTATCTTGTGTATTTAATGCAGTTTATTATTTAATTCAATTTTTTATATGATAATTAATGAGGTTCAAAATTTTGACACTAACTTAACTAATCACTAGGTGATTAGTAATTAATGTGTTTCAACAGTGATATTAAGAATGAACCAGTTGTATATTCTGTTTAATTTTAATAAAGGACTAATTCCGATATTTAATTGGGTGGACTGTCATAGATAGCTCCTCCCTTTCCTCTCAAAATATCATTTTCTCTCTCTAAAGTGGTAATTATGATTGTTAGAAACTATGAGAAGGTTGGTAAAGGCTTCTATTTATAGGGTTCACAAAAGAACCCAGGGTTTCTCCTTAATACATCACTTTTGCCTAAATACCCCTTCAAAAATGCTTCTAGAACCTCCTGATAACCGTTCTTAAGTTATAATCTTATGAGGCTATGTCATCACCCCACTTGCTAAAATTTAGTGGGCCCAAATCACTACCAATCGTGGCCTATTCCCCTTAGGTCGTGTCCTTGCCCAAAGTCCACAACCTCTACTCTCTAAGGTCATGACCTCTTTACTGACATTTGGTTAGTTGTGGTCTCCTCTACTTGACGGCTTGTCGTAGTGTTAGAGTTTGTGCACTGTACCAAGAGTCCCCGATAGAGTCACACTTGATTTCATTTAAATGTATCATCAACTACGTGTGTGGCACTCTTTTCTTATTGTATTTAGTATTCCTTTCACATTGATAACCGTTTGTCGTCTTATTCTGAAGTGGATCAGGCTGGGGATGTTGATCGTTCTAAAAGCACATCGGGTGAATTCTTGTACATTAGGAGTGATCTTATCTCATGATTGAGCAAGAAGAAAAAATCCATATCTTTGTCCACGCTGGAGGCCAAGTACATATCCTCCGGGAGTTATTGCAAATATTTTTATGTATGAAGAAAATGTTGGAATATTATGGGATTGATGAAGGCACAGTGACTATTTTTTGTGATAATACGAGTGCAATCCAAATTTCTCATAATTCCTTCCAATATTCTCTTACAAATCACATTAGGATTTATGAACACTTTATTCGTCATCTTGTTGAAGAGAACGTCATTTTCCCTGAGCTTCGTGACTACCGAACGTCAATTGGTCAATATTTTCACTAAACCTTTACATTCAATTAGATTTAAGGATCTTAGGAAATCGTTAGGTATTCGTTTAATTGATTGAGTTCGGTTATTGTTTATAATTTAGGGTGGTTTTCATACTACTACCATTTTGTGACACCCCGACTAATTAAATACCGGGTAGCTACTCCTTTATAAAATTAATTCAAAATGCCAAGTTGGCTCAGTTAATAGCATCACTGTCGAAAACATTTTATTATCTAACCACCTAGTATTTAAAAAGCAAGTTGCCAAATTTTAATTTAAGTCTGATTAACATGCAACAATTAAAATGAAGAAATGAATAACATCATTCACCATACTGAAGTAAACTGAATAACCATCACATAGCAGTAATTAAAGTCTGGAGGAAAAACTCCTCACTACAATCCCATAACTGAAAAGAATAAACTGAAACAATAAATGCTAAAGTCTGAAAACTGAAATATAAGAGATGTCTCTAAATAGAAATGGGCAACATGCCCTACAACTGATAGATGGTGACTCTGGAATCCAAAAGATGGAGGCGTCTACATGCAAATCCCTGTAGCTTCCACAAGCAGCTACAGTTCGTCACCTGAATGAGTATCATATGCTTGGTGTCCTTGTGGCTGGGCACCTAAAATGGTTTTACAAAGAAAAAGAGATTTGAAAAGCAAACGGGTCAGAGCCCGAATGTGGAGCTATATTTTAAAAACCTGCAAGTGCTTTAAAAACATTTAAAACATTAAATGCAAAGTACATGTTAGGACGTGCACTCACATGATATTCTCACCTCTCGTCTAACTGTGCACTCCTAACGCAATTACCCGTCTATAACGACCCATACTACTAGCTAACTGACAACATAACTAGCTAGACTGCCAAAGGTTCTACCCATATTACTCGGTTCTATTTAACATAACAACGCTCGTAATTAAATAGAGGTTTAACGTAAGCTCAGTTACTAAATATGCCAATGATATAACTATTAGTTAACTCATTATATAACTTGAAACAATACCGAAATATTTTTTTACAACATTAGCAGGAGGATTTCCATTAATTTAAGGTATATTATTCACATCATAAATATACGATACAAGCACCCCGCAATCTAATCTGTAGTGCACACATACTCTGCTATCCATCCCGGTACATCACGTACATAAGGATTACATATTCCGAATCTCTCAGGAATAGTCCAGATAACACAAATCACAAATAGTGGAGGCGAACACAGTCACCATCACATGGGTCACGCACATACCTACGCTCCCATGATCATGCAGACTTATTAATATCACAATAAGTCCTTCTATGACCTATGTTCATCAAGGTACCAGTCTATATCCCCCCCGTAGGCACACAAGGAATAGAGGGTCCTAAGCGAACGCAACCTCCCGTGATAGCACGTATGGTAGGTATGTCATACACACAATCCATATACCAATACTAAGTAAACACACGTCTTAGTAGTACCGTATTTTAAATCGTAGTATATATTCTCATACTAACTATAATTAACACAATTCATACTATTCCGGTTTGTAATTATACGCGCCATAATTATCTCACGTCGTAGTAGACACTCACGTCTCAACCCAAACCGTCCATGTAATAACACTCTCGTATACAAATTACTCCTCTCAATAACCCAAAAGTCCCAAATCTATCCTTACATCATCAAAGAATGTTAACTCTACCCTCGAACCAGTTTTCGGAACTCCAAAAATCAAAACAGTCCAAAAAGGACAAAACTGTCAACTCGTTAGAAGTCTCGTTCGAACGAGACTTCGAACGAGTTTGGACTGTCAGGTCGTTAGAAGTCTCGTTCGAACGAGGCTGTTCGAACGAGATCCCAGTTCGTTCGAACGAACTGACCCTTCTAACGATATCTCGTTCGAACGAGATATTGAACGAAAATCCCTACTCATTAATAACGACTGGTCAACTCGTTAGAAGCTCGTTCGAACGAGTTCGTTCGAACGACCTGGGGGCTGCTTCTAACGAGCCACCAGTTTCGGCCCAGATTTTTCCAAAAATCATTTTTCACCATATATATCAATTCTAATCTCTTCCAAAGTTCATACAAATAATGTTTTAGGGTCTCTAATTCATCCTAAACATATTTACATCATCTCCTAACATGTTTTCAAGGATTAAATCATCATAACATCAACCAAATTTACAAATCTCTACACTTTTCCCAATTTCTCTAGAACATGAACCCTAGTTTTATATCATCATCAAATCCCAGAATTTATTTCGTTTTACTTCCTTAAAATCACAATTATTATAAGGGAAATCATCTACCTAACATACTACATGCATTTCTCTTCACAATTTCTCAATTCCTATGATCTAAACTACATGGGTTTTCATATTTTCTTCAAGAACAAACCATAAATCCGAATTTTCTAACATGGAGGAAACATTCTCAGAAATTAAATGGAATAAAGTCACTTGCCTTGGTTGTCTCTGAGTTTGGTGTAGATTCGGTGTAGAATTTCTGCAGAATTCCTCTCTCTCTCTCCTTCTCCAAGCTTTCTTCTCCAAAAAGCTATGGTGGCTAGGGTTTGCTTTGGGGGAACTTATGAAAACCTAATTTTATAAACCTCTGTATCTTGTTGGTTTAATAAGGGTTGGTTGGGTCAATTCCTTATCAGATTACAACTCTCAATTTTCGTCACTTTTAGTTACCCAAAAATACCAAATTACTAAAATACCCTTTAAGTTACCGGTATGACCTAAAAATACCCCGGGACCCAAACTATACCCCCGGCTAGTGTTTTCTGACTATCTCGACCCTTCCGGACGCGTTGGCTCACTCAAAACGACCATACGGATTATAGATTTTAAATTCACTTTTATTAACAAAATATTATACCGTGACGCGGCGGTCCCACGCGTCTCAACAAAATTTCTAAAATGTCGTATATAAATCTCACGACAAATTTTATAATACCAAATACATATATAATCATGTATGCACATAATCAAATACCAATTCGTATCTCATTAGTATTTATAATCCGGATTAATTTCCAATTTGTACACATTTAATTAATAAATCCCAAAATAAATATAGCCAAAAATACGGGGTATTACACATTTGTCCCTAAAACTAGATTTACATTTATGGTATGTTTGTGTATTCTTATTTATGAAATCCAAAAAGATTTTGTTTTCTTTTAAGAAAAATTTCACAAAATGCAAAAAGATTTTATTTTGATAAAAAGTTTCAAAACTCAAAAAGATTTTTGTATTTTGTTTTACACTGTATATGGATGCACAGTTAAGATGTTTGAATCAAAATTTCATTCCCTCCATTCACGTGTCTTAATCATAGTGTTATGAGGCTTGGCTACGTTATTTTTGTGCTTAATAATGCATGTTTAGCATTGCGTCAATCATTATTGGTTACTTTATTCATGCTAGACTCATTATATTGGCTTGATTGCACACTTGCATGAATTTTTTTACATTGCACTTGCTTGTCATATGTTTAATAGGACGTTCTCATCTCAATCATGCTTAATAACAAACCAAATGCATTAGAAACTAATTGTGCATGTAAGAACCATTGCCCAGATTTTTTACTGAAAAATTGATTGATAAATATTTATGCAATGGAAAAGGGACTACGAAATATGCAGTCTTCTTTGCATCAAAATCCACCATTGACAAGAGCCTAAAAGATGAATTTTACACATAAAAATAGAAGTGCCAAGGCCAAATTTTCTTCATTAATGCTTTGTCAAAAATGTGCAATCCTTCAAAAAATTTGAGAGTTTATCCTTAAAATGTGAGATTTTAAAGGGGTTATAAGTTGAATATCAATGGGTTTTCACAATAAAATTCCTTCAAAAATATTATATAGTTTGGCATTATTAATTTAATAAGCAATAAAACTCGTGACATTTTGTATGAGTTTAGTCAATTTCTCTTTGTTCACTACTTTCTTACACAAAAGGTTTAATTGAGTTCTTTCTTTAGGAGTGTCTTTTTGACTCTGTGCACCATCGCTATATATGCCTATGTTGACTTTTCAGTGCATTAAGTTCACACATTAACATTAAATTTCCAAGATTCGGATGTTTTCTTCTAATCCATGGTGTTCTTGTTTGTATTTATATGTAGACAAAAGGGGGAGTTTTGTGCTAAAAAGTTCTATTTGTTTTTCAAACTCCATGTGTCACTGTATTTTCTTTAGTTCACCTGTGTATGTCTTTTTTGCACCGATGATATCATGGACTACACAATGAATATTTTACGTATCTACAAAGTTGAAAGTTTCTTTTCCTTTTCGAAATTGGGAGGGACATTAGTGGAATTTGTATTAGGGGTTAATGTTTTTTTTTATATTTTTGTACTTAAATGGACAAAGGGGAAGATTTGTAAGAGAAAATTTTATTAGTTTCTCATTTAGTCTATACTTTGGCATGTTCCATTACACCACTACCCATCACGTACATTCTCAATAGCTTCAATCGAAGACAAGTTAGTGACCGAATAAATCAGTCGAAGAATAAAGAGTTGAGATCATCACTACAATCATCGGAGAAGGTATATGAGGTTGATGTAGTGTTTACTTATGTTTGGGGGTTATTTTAATCTTGTTTGAATAAAAAATATTTTTTTAAATGTTTTTAGAAAAATCGCCCTATTGTTAGAATGACATTTGATATGTCGATCGAACAAGTGTTTGTAACTCAGTAGAACAACTTCGAACGAACTTCCAACGAGAATGATTTTGTCAACTTTAACCCGTTTTGTTTTCTCGTTAGGTATATCATTAGAGGGGTTTGAACGGGATCGGGTACGTCGTTTGAACGAGGCATCGAAATATATTTTTACTTAGTTTCAAATGCAATCTTTTCAAGTTTATCTCTTCGAGATTTTTCTTTTTATTTAAGAGAGACGGACCTGAACTTCTTTTCAAGCCTTTTTAACCTATTTTGTGATCAAACACTTTAGTTTTTCAAATCCAAATCCCATGGGAAAAAATTTATCACTTTATCTAAACTTGAAGAATACATCACATATCCAAATTCCTATAGAGTTGATATTGCACTGCTAAATATAGGAAATGAGTTTCCTGATGCTTAAGGAGGACACCGAGGTAATTAGAGCTTGTTGTGGGGCGTTTCTGGATCTGCATCATTTTTTGTTATCAATAAGGAAGGAGAAATAACTGCAATACTTAATGGAGTCAAATTCTATAAGTCTATCTCTGTCGTCTGTAATACCTTAGTTGTAACAATGTTGAAAAGAGTTTTTTGGAAAAGGGCTTTTTCCGCATGTCTCATGTTGTTTGTTTGGTTATTCGATTCAGATTCAATATCTTCTATGTTTAGTTTTATCTAATCAATCAAGTTAAAATTGGATTAAAATTGAACTTTACTTGTTTGTGACCTAATATACTAAATCCAACTTTGACCATATAATTGGACCACTCTGAACGTTTCACATGTAGTTAGAAGATGAATTAAGAGATTTAAGTCATTTTAAATTTGATTTGGAATGTAGGTCGAAAAAGTTAGATAAGATTTTAAGAACAGTCCAAATCAAAAATGACAAAGTTGGTATTGTATATGATGATCCAAATGCTTCCACTCCTAAAACTAAAACCAAAATTTTGTGAAAGTCAATTATTGCCAAAGATGTTGTAAAAATTCATCCCATGTGTAAAATTACTCGTGTCTATATATGCACACACTATGGTAGGAAAGGTCACCTTAGAATTCTTTGTCTTGATTTTAGAATGATTCATAGGAAGTCTAGATCATGTGTCACCATGGTTTCCAAAACTCGAATCATTAACTCATTGTCTATTTAGGTTAGCAAATCTGATTTGGATGCACTTAATATTTGACTTGTTGATTCTCACATGATTTTACCTGATTCATCACATGTTATATCTTATGAGTGATTGTGTTTGAATTTTTTTACACACTAGTTTTGCACTTTGTGATATATGGTATGACTAGTTGTATGATGTTTGTGTCTTTTGTATTTTGATTCTTCAGGTTTTGAATCCATATTGAAAAATACAAAAAAGATTGTTTTCTTTTAAGTGTTCCTTGTGAAAAATGTTCAAAAACTCAAAAATATTTTGTTTTATTTATGTAGTGGTTTTACACATTTTGTATGGCATATTGGTGTCTTTGAATCTTATTCATTCCATGGTTTCCACGTGGCCAAAACATTTCATTATGGTTTACGATGCTTTGTGTCATTCTTAATCATGCCTTTTTATGGAGTTGTTCTTATTTGATTCTGCTTAATGGATTCATCTTTGTATATGCCTTTACACACACTTTCACGATCTCTTTTTGAATTTGACTTCTTATGTTACAGGATCTAAGTTAGGTTCTCCTATCAATATTTTCATATACATATTTATATATATATGGGTAATTTTTGCATGTAAGAACCATTGCGAGAGTTTACTCTTAGGTTTGAAAAATTAGAGAGCGCAATGGAAAAGGGTATGAAGGGAGGAAATATTCTTTTAATTAAAGGCCACCATTAGCAAGAGCCTTTGAAGAAGAAAAGAAAAGGGGAAATATTTTCCAAGAAAAAATTTTAAAAATTTATCATCAAAAGTGATATCTTCAAAAAGTGCGAAAAAATTAAATATTCATATTTTTTAGTGTACGAAAAAAAGTGCGAAGATCAATGGGTTGGCGCAATGAGTCCTAGTTCATTCTTAATGTTTGACGCTATTGGTTTGAGAATCATTAATATTTTCTAGGCTTGTGTGCATTTAGTTCGTTTGTCCATTATAAGTTCATTTTATTTGTCACATGAGGCTATATCTAAGTTAACAATTTAATGCAATAAAATTCGATCTCCTTGGACAATTTTTAGTGATTAGGACATATATATTTTATTTCTAGTTCACGTCCCTTCACTCCATCCCACATTTTGGTTTAGACACATTTATGCCATACGAATGTGAAACACGTTTTGTTTTGCATGTCCTATGGTGTTATACCTATATATTTATGTGTGTTCTTGTTATATATATATCTATATATATATATATATATATATATATATATATATATATATATATATATATATATATATGTGTGTGTGTGTGTGTGTGTGTGTGTGTGTGGTATGTTTGTTTTGAGTCCTTGCTTGCATCTAATCCATGTTCATCGTATGTTTCACATTAGTGTCTATGATTTACATTATTTTGATTATGTGTACTTGTGTAGTCGTGTTTGTCTTTTGTTGTCGTTTCACTTCACATTTCATATTATGTCTGTTTTCCTCTGGATCATCCATGTCATATTAAGGGGGAGAAGTTCTTTCGTAATATGCACCTTTGCCTTTGTCTATTCCGAACAAAAAAGGGGAGAAGAATGCCCTAAATGGGGGAAGTTTTAAACAAATGGGGAGTGTTTTTCATATGCGATTTATATATTTCATATTATTTTCGTATTTAAAAGTTGTGTTAAGTGTGCATGTTTAAATGATGATGTAATAAAGTTTTACAAGAGCAAAGCTACTCAAGAATTAGTGTCGTTCAAGTGCTAATTTATACTTTTTCTTTTGGGGTTTGTGTTCTCTAAACAGTTATAAAAGTTATATTATGTTGATCCGTGGTTTTCAATTTGAGTGTTTAAAAGTTTACCAAGGCTAATTTTTGGAAAAAGAATTCTTTTAAAATAATGTTTGGTTTTGACAAGTCATTTAAACGATATTTATTGGCATTCAAATGATTTTTTTATTTCATTCGAACGAGGTGGTATCTCCTTCAAACGAGCTTGATGTGTTCGTTTGAATGATCTCTAAACGATTTACAAACAAAACTTTATGCTAAGACAATAAGGTCTCATTCAAAGCTCGAGCAATATCCATTCTAATGCAATTTGATATCTCGTTCAAATGACCTTGGGTCTCACTCGAACGAGGTTGCCAAAGTTGTTCGAAAGATAATGGAATTCTTTCGAACTACTCACCTCGAATAACGCTTCGATGTCTTTTTATAAAAATCTATAAATACTAGGCACAACAACAAGTTTTTAATAACAAGGGTTTTAAAAACAGTTTTACAAGAGCAAAACAAAAGCCTCTAAGAACCTTATTTACACCCATGTTTTGAGATCCAAGAATCAAGATAATATTCACATTTAATATCTCAAGTTTCTTACACTAAGAAAAAGTTTACTCTTTATTATATGAAGATTATTTTCCCGTGGAGGACTCCATGTTTTCTTGTGGTGACGATTTGTTAGACAAAGATTGGTGTCATCGAGACACGTGAGGTGCACACGTTGTGAAGGTCGTGGGTGGATTTCTATGGTGCAGATGTGAAGAAGGATCAAGGAGCGACTGGACGAGTGAATCAGGCTTGAAGGTGGCGAGTGAGTAATTTATTTGTCTTCCTTGTATAAAATCCTATATCATAGTGGACTTTACGTTGGTTAGGTCGTCCAAGTTTTTTTCTATTGTGGATTTTCCTCGTACACCACGGCATTGTAGTTGATCTTTATTTTATTCTTTATATTCACCTAAATGCATTCTTAGGTCAAGATAAAATTGGTTAGTTAGATTTAATCACCTTTTGAGATTGTTTTAAAAAAAAATTAGAAAATAAAAGTACTTGAAAGTGAAATTACTCTTATCTTCATCATTTGTTATCTTACACTTGAGAGTTAGATTGACACCCTTACTTGCCTTATACATGATTTTAGTGTATTTATAGGTTTTAAGGAAAATTTTAGTTGAAAAGATTTATTGTACAATGACTATACGAGGAGCATTCAATCCTTGTACTTCAAGGGAAATTGATAGCAATATATTCCCACTACAATGACGAAAAGGAAAAGGAAGGGAAATTTATGTTTATCAAATGGCAGCGTTGCTGCTTTTTTAAAGTTGGAGACTCATGTGAATACTTGTACTTAATTTTCATTTGTAGTTGTTAGTTTTATTATTCATTAGATTGGTTGTATTAGGACTACTGAGACGTTGTATTCACTTGGGTGCATTTTTTACATGATTTATTTGTAATAATTAATCACAAAACAAAAAAACGAAGGGAAACATGACAAAATAAAAAGAGCACCCATGGATTGGATTTAGAATCATCTTTATTTTAGGTCCATAGGACTCCCAGGGATGACTGAAGTTAGGCAAACTTCTACCCAGTCGACTCAGCCCGATCTTCACCCCACATGTGTAAAAGTCATGGGAGGTACATTTCTCCCACAATTGGTCCCATTCTTTGTGTGCTTATTTGCTCTTATGTGATTTTAATTATCGCATTGCATTTATTTTGGATGGTGTGATGAATTAATGAACCTAAGACCTAGACCCGATCATTGAAATGAGTCGGGATTTCATCACCCTCTTAATCACTTACTCCAACTTGCTTGTTAACTCATGCCATCATATAATTAAAATTAACCAACTAGCAAGCCAAGTAGGTATCGATGTTAATTAGGAACCTTTTGGACCGATACACTCGTAGGATACTCTAGTGAGTCCTTTCCAACCATGCCACTCCTCAATTGCCTATCTTAAGATAATTTGTCTAGGGAAACTAGATTTTAAGTGAGGTTGCATGGTAAAATGAGTTTGTGTTTTTCCCAACGTGGTACCGAACAGTCGATCGTTGCAGTAGCTAGTGTGGTGAGACTTAACTAGTAAGCCTCTTATTCTCTCGGAAAGAAAGTAGGAGCATATTTTTTTAAAGGTGACATATAACACTCCGTACTTTTTTCACACGCAGATTAATTAAAATTTGACTACTCCGTCACTTAATTGAAGATAAAAAATGGCTATGTGCTAGTTAGAATTTTTACTTTGCTTGTACATGTCTAATTCAAATCTTTTGGTAGTCAGTTTTGTGCTCTGTCCTTTTGAGTTCAAGGAGAGTCCATTTTACCCCACCATTTCAAGAGTACATGGATTGTAATAGGGTTTTTGGCATTATCGTTGAAATTTAGTACATAAATGAGAAGTGTCTTTTGGACTTGAACTTCCACTTAGTGAATATAATTTAAAGCTTCATCAAGGTGTTGTGGTAAACATATCTTGAACTAAGTACCCTTTAACACTAGTCAAAATCCTTACACATATTGATATCTATGTTGAAGAGTGTTCTGTTAGCACCAACATTTATGGCCTTATGCTCATCCTGATTTCATGAGTGTTTTAGGATCAGTCTTAGTTTTATAGAAAGAAGCCAAACTTTTATCACTCATATAGGTAAATCAACTTCAATGATTTTGCAAGTCACATTTATATGATTTATTAAAAAGTAAACTTCATCCTCCATCATGCAGAATACCAACACTAGGAACATAGACATGGACTTTTACACATAAGTTCCTAGTGCTCCATAACTAGAATTTAACCTATTAGTACTATATTGAACTTTGTTTATATTTTCAAGACATAAGTTGGGTTCCCATTAAATATAGTTGATTTATTTTATAGTCCTAAGCCCCATTCCTTTTGGAATGATATATATCATTTCTCTAACAAGACCTTTAGTTAGGGGATCTGCTAAATTCTTGTTTGGTTCAAGATAGTCAACTATAATTACTCCTTCTTTGAGTAATTGCCTCAAAATTTGTGTCTAGATTTACCATTATAGGTTTTGCTTGAAACCTTGTATATTGTAGCCTAGTTATCACAATTAATCATAATAGAAAGAGATGGATTTTTCCAAAAATTAATATCAAATAATAAGTTTTTAAGTCGTTCTCCTTCTTTACTTGCATCTGGAAGGGTTATGAATTTTGATTTCATTATTGAATTAGACACACACGTTTGTTTCGTAGATCCCCAAGAAATTATTGCTCCACCTAGCGTAAATATCCAACTAGATATGAACTTGGATTTTTATTCGAGGTTATTCCAACTGGAATCCCTATATTCTTCTAATAAAGATGAATACCCTACATAGTGTAAGCCATAATCCATAGTCCTCTTTAGGTATCTAAGTAATCTAGAAATTGCATTTCAATTTTCTAGTCCTGGATTACTTGTAAATATACATAGTATTCCTATCGCATAGGCAATGTTTGGTTTACTGAAATGCACTGCATGAATAAGCCTTCCAATGACATTGGCATATTTAGGTTGATCTATAGTATGCCTAGTATTTTTTATTAATTTAATACTAGGATCAACTGGTGTGGGGTCAAAATGATTATATTTATCAAGAACCTTTTCAATATAGTGAGATTAAGATAATGCTAATGTATTATCTTTTCTTACTGTTTTGATTCCTAAAATCACATCATCTTCCCCAAGATCCGTCTTATCAAAGTTTGATGATAAAAACCTCTTAGTATCTTCCACATACTTAATACTTGACCCAAGTATAAGCATGTCATCCACATATAAGAAAATGACAACTTCAAAACAATTGTCAAAATTACTATAAATAAATTTATTAGCATCATTTACTTTAAAACAGTGGGATCTTATTATCTTATCAAACTTTTCATGCAATTGCATAGGAGCTAGATTAAGTTTATAAAGCGATTTAACTAGTTTACACACTTTCTTTTCTTGGTCAGGCAAAACAAAATCTCCAAATTATTCCATATAAATCTCTTCTTCTAAATCACTATTTAGAAAAGTCGTTTTTACATCCATTTGATGAATCACTAAATTATTAATGGAAGCAAGAGATATTAAAACTCTAATAGATGTTATACATGCAATGGGTGCATATGTGTCAAAATAATCAATTACATATTTTTTGTTTATAACCTTTAGCAACTAATTTCTCTGTATATTTATTAATTGAACCATATGGGTTTAATTTCCTTTTAAACATCCATTTGCATCTGATTGGTATTGCTTCAGGGGGAAGATCTATAATAACCCAAGTTTGATTTGACAAAATTGAGTTCATTTTATCATTGATTGCTTCTTTCCAGAAGATAGCATCCCTAGATCTTATCACTTTATGAAATGTAGTCAGTTCATCTTCCACATTAATAAATCATTTGGATTCGTTCTTAGTTTCATTCACATCTCCCTCTATAAGATAAATTACAAAGTCATGTCCAAATGTCTTCCCAGTTCTTTGTCTTTTACTTCTCCTTAGTTCAACGTCATCCGTTGATTCCAAATGTGATATTGGTTGTGATGAAGCCTTAGAAGGTGAGGCATCTATAGTCGAATTATTATATTCCAATCCTTGATTCGAAGTACTTGACTTTGTTATATATTCAAAAAATTGCACATCCACCGACTCAATAATTTCTTGAGTTTCAAGATTCAAAAATCTATAAGTCGTATTGTTGTTAGAGTATCAAATAAAAACACATTTGTAAGTCCTATTTCCTAACTTTGGTCTCTTAGTTTCGGGGTTTCTTAGATAGGCAAGACATCCCCAAATTTTGAGACGTTTAAGATTAGGTTTACGATTAAACCATAATTCATATGATGTAATATCCTTGTTTTTCAACGGAACTCTATTTAGAATATAACATGCAGATAAAATTGATGCATCCATATAGACAAAGGCAACCCAGAACTGATTAAGATTGCATTTATCATTTCAACCAAAGTCCTATTTTCATTTTCATTATTTCATTTTATTACGGTGTGTATGGTGTCGTAACTTGATGAATTATTCCATGAGTGTTACAAAATTGAATAAACTCATTTGGGTAGTATTAACCACCTATATCGGATCGTAGTATTCACCACCACTATCAGATCGAATCGTAGGACTTTTCAATTTTTTGATTTTGTTGACTTTCAACTTCTGCTTTAAAAATAAGAAATTTATCTAATACTTCATCTTTACTTTTAAGTAAATATGTATATGGATATGTATATGTAGAGTAATCATCGATAAAAGTTATTTCCTCGTGGAGTGACATTAATCTTTATATCACATATATCACTATGTATAAGATCAAGCATTTTGGATGTCCTCTCAACATATTTAAATGATTATTTAGTTATCTTAAATTGAGAACAAATTTCACATTAATCGTAATGGTCAATTTACAATCAGAAATTAATCCTACATTAGTCATATTTTTTATACTTCTATAATTAACATGACCTTAATTATTAGGCCATAAAGTAATGGAATCAACTATATAAATGGAACTAATATTATTTATTATATTAAATTTAATCATGTCGTTACAAGAGTACCCTCTGCCGACCATTCCTGGATAAGACAAGCTTATTCGACTCATACACAAGTTTGAAACCTCTCTTATTGAGATGGTCTCGAGACACAATATTTTTACACATTTTCGGTACATAATGTATATAAATCAAAGTAAGAACCTTTTCAGAAGTCAATTTCAATATGCCCTTTGAAGTTACTTTGGTACGGAGATTATTCACCATTTTTACTTCTTTTCCATCGACCTCTTAATATGTTTTGAAAAAAGAATGATCTTTGAGAATATGAATGGTTGTGCCGATATCTAACCACCATCCACTTTAATTATCCACAGAATTTGTTTCGCACACCATTGCAATAAGTTTTTCAACATTGTTTGTTTCCTTTGTCACTTGTTTTCCTTTAAATGTCTTCTTTTTAAGTCAAAATTCTTGAGAAAAATGACCCAGTTTATCATATAAGTAGCATTTACCTTTCTTCTTTTTATTTTCACCTTAGTTATTAAAATTTAAATCATCCCTTGCTTTAAATTTGGAATCTTCGGTATTTTTGGTTGTTTGATGCTCAACCATATTTGCCTTGGAATGATTATCACTTTGATATTCCTTTTTCTCCCGAATAAGGGAATCTTCTTCAATACGTAGATAACAAAGAAAGAATTCAATTTCTTTTCGTCATGATTAATTCTCTTGTTCAAGTCATTCCAAGTGGAAGGAAGTTTAGAAACAACCACCCCCAACCCAAAATTTGTCTTCAAGATTTATTATAGCGGCTTTAAGATAACGAATTATTTGTTTGATTTCATAAGCTTATGCAATGACACAATTATCATTAGTCATTTTATAATTCATATAATTGGAAATAAGAAACTTACGGTTACTCGCTTCCTCATTTTGATATTTATTCTTCAATGCATTCCATAATTTCTTTGCCGTAGGAATCATCCGATGTGCACTATAGACAGTTTGAGATAACGCGTTAAAAATGTGTCCTCTACACATAAATTTGTCTTCTTTCCTCTTCATACATTTTTCTATGATATCTTTAGTGTTTTCGGGTGTGGCTTCAAGAATAGGTTCAAGTTCGTCATCAAGAATGTGGGGAGGGGGGGAATACACTTACAAAAATAGTAATACATGTGGTGAGCACACCGGTCAAGATGGCGAGCAGCATACGCTCCAATAAGATAAGGACGACTAGAGTCATTGATAAACTAGAAGATCGAGGAGCACTATTTTAAATCAAACTCTACAAGGATAGGACTTATCCAATTGTAACCCCTAACTCAATATAAAATGGATACCCCCCCCCCCTACACACACACACACAATTGTGAACGGGGGGATCAGAGGATAGAGAAACACGCTTGTAAATTCTCTCATTCTTATAGTGAAACACTGTAGAAGCCCCGTGGACGTAGGTCATTGATGGTCAAACCACGTAATTCTTTGTCTCTTTATCATTTATTTTTATACATGCATCGTGATGAATTTTCACCCCCTATGGGTGAATTTGTTTTCTCTCACAATTGGCGTTGTCTGTGGGAAATGACATAAGAAGTCTTTCCCTCTTATTGACGAGATGGAGATCTATGTTGCGACACAATAGTTTACACGCACGAAACTTCATCAAGAGCTAAATTTTTCCTTTCTCTGCGTATAAATAATTATATGTTGTGCATGCATCTTTTTATTCAAATCATATGTTTATATTCATAAAACTTTGTGTTCAACGCTTATTTAAAAATCTGACAAACAGTGGGATTCAAAATCATAAGTTTTGTATAAGCCCTTTAAAATATGGACTCTGTTGAGAATATTTTAGGCAGACACGTTTATCTACTGGGTTACATAAAATATCTCGATTCCCATATCCCACATTTTTCTCGCAGGGGATAACCGTCTAAAGCATTTCTCTCTCATCAGAGATCTTCACTACATCTTTACAAAACAAATCTAAAGATGTTCTTTTGACTGATATGTTTTCAATTTGTTGGTCGGCGTTCCTATACGACGAACAGGGCACATCGGAACACCCTTGATGGTCGGATACCCCTACGTAACCACCGTTCGAAGGATAGAGCCTCCATGACATCGTTAGACCACCCTTGGTGGTCGGCAACCACTGTGTGATGATGAAGAAGCCAAAAGAAAGATCGCCACCATCTCGTGATTACCAGTCGATGGCAAATCTTACAGCCTGTTTGGGAGTTTTATTTTGGAGAGAAAATAAAGGAAAGGAAGGGAAATTATGCTTTCTTTTCGTCGTTTGGGAGTTTACATAGGAGAGAAAGTGTTGCTTTGCCATGTTCCGTCATTTGGGAGTTTAAAAGGAGAGAAAATAAAGGAAAATTTTTAAAAAACATTCCCTTCCTTTCTCTACAATACTTTCCTTCCAAATCGAAAAGAAATGAAGAGAAAGTGAAAGGAAAGTTTTATAAAGAATGCATCTTATTTCCCTTAAAAAAATTATTTTCCTTCCAGCTTCCAAACACTAAAAAAGAAAATTATTTTTTCTTCCTTCCTAAATCCTTTCTCTTCTCTTCCTTTCTTTTCTCTCTTACAAATTTTCCTTTCTTTTCTTTTCCCTCCTACTAAAAATTTCCTTTCCTTTCCTTTCTCTAAAAAACTCCCAAACAAGCTTTTAGAGGATAGCAGCAATACTGAGAATTTGTTTTCTCGCGTACAGATGGAACGCATTGGTTTCCAACCACGTCTACTTTATTAAAATCAACATTTGTTTCTTAAGGGTTTCGATTTACAAAACCACCTCCCTATCTTTTTTTTCTCTCATTTCGCAGCTTTACGTGGAAATAGATTTTCGAAACCAACCTATATTTGAATATTTACTTGTAATTCAAAAAAATTTGCAAAAATCCAAAATTAAACCCTATGTCTTACATCTGGGATATATTTGACAATATTTGCATTTTTCGGTTCTCTCTTTGAAAAAATAAGAGGGGTCTCATTATACATGATCTTCATTTAATGCATCATGCTCGTGATTTTTATTATCACAAATTAGATTCAACAATAATCTAAGATGACACTTTTTATTCTGCCTTATTATAATAATTTTGTTCACATAAATGGTGGAGCGCACTTCCAAGAGTACTCATTTCATTTATTCGATCACTTAATTTTGAATATTGTCATCTAGCTACAAAAAATTAATCCCAGCAAAAGGAGATTATTTTTACAAGTACTTAGCGCAGCCCCGACTGATGCTCGGGCACGGTGTGATATTTTTACAAGTACTTAGCGTAACCCCGATGAATGCTCGGGCACGGAGTGATATTTTTACAAGTATTTACCGTAGCCCCGACGGATGCCCGGGCACAGTCATCTTGGTGACATTTTATCATAAAAATTAGTTGATTATTCATTACTTTCATTAGTTGCTACGAATTTGTTTCTCGGCAAATGATCGAGCGGGTGCATCTCATATATTCTTTAGTCGAATAATTCAATCTCATGAAAATTTCTATATGATTTAGCCACAATAGATGGTCGAGCAACTTATTAACTCCTATAAGTATAAGATTCAATCCCGACGAGGCCACAATCTTAAGCTCTTGGAAATCTTATTAATGCTCCAATAGATGCTTGAGCATGGATTGCTCATTATATTTACACAGTACTTTACAACTTTGCCTCGACGAACTAGTCAGGTACTATTTATCTTGTTATTGCTCCAACAGATTATCGAGAAAGCTACAACACTTTAAGACCCGATAAATGGTTGGGAAAGATTACTTGTTATAACCGACGGATGCTCGAGTGTTGATTTTTCTTCAACTTTAGTATTGATTATCTCTATGATTCTTAACCTGAAGGACGATAATACATATTCAATATTCATCTCGGAAGGTGTTCGGCAAAATATTTATTATCATATACTTTGTAGTCCCGAAAATATCTGTCGCACGAGTCGCATTTTATCCCTAACAGATGGTTGGACAGGATAATTCTTATATTCAGTCCCGACAAATGGTCGGCATAGTCGATTAATAATTAACACTACATTTATTATTGTTATTTAACCCCTGTGTATGATTTGGAAATCTATTTTTCTCTAACCATGCAGGATCATTCGTAATATCTACATGGTCCCATAAAAATTTACCTCGACGAATGCTTAGGCACTATTTATTTTCTTCAAAATGCTCAGATGGATGGTTGGCCTTTATATCATCACAGTTTAGCCCCAACGACTTTTTGGGCATTATCATTATCATTATGATTCAACCGTAATGGATATTCTAGAAATTTATCTTTCAAACATTGCACGATCATTCGTAATATCTGCCCGGTTCCTTAAAATCTTGCCTCGACAGATGTTCAGGCATCATTTATCTTATCAATGCTCTAAAAGATGCTCGAGCATGGATAATTCGCAATATCTAGTAGATCCTTTATAATTTTGCCTCGACGAATGCTCAGGCATCATTTATTTCCTTTGAAATCCTATTAATGCCTTGACAGGCAGTCGACACTAATATTAGTTCTCTGGATTTCTTATCAGCTTCAATGGATAGTCGACGCAAGTTATATTATTTGATCATTTATTAAACCCCAACAAACGGTTGGGCAATGAAATTTTTATTTAATTCAACCTTGATTAATGGGTGCAAGGTCCTTCATTAGCCAGCATTATAATGTAATGATCTAGTTCATATACACGGACATATATTGGTTGTTTAACCTCATTTATTAAAGCCCCAACGGGAAGTTAGGCAAAATAATCCTTATTTATATCCTGCTCGATGAATGATCGACGCGATATTCTTTGACATTAAACTGAATCAAAGACCTGATGGATGGTTGGGCTTTATCATTAGTCAGTCTTCTCTTCACAACCCGATTGGGGGCTCGCTGGCAACGTTGATGTGTTAACAGATTCATCGCAACATTAATCAAGTAAGAAAGACATAAGTGCTTCATAGGCCAGTGGTCGGCGTATTTAATTGGACCATATAAAAATCCTAATACAAGGTCATACCCTAGAGTAGGTGAGTGCCTGAGTAAGCCTCGGTGCATAGGCCTAGGGTCGGCCTCTCCAATTGGACCATATAAAAATCCTAATACAGGGTGATACCCTAACTAGGTGAACGCCCAAGTAAGCCTCGACGCATAGGCATGTGGTCGGCCTCTCCAATTGGACCATGTATAAATCCTAATACAGGGTGATACGCTAACTAGGTGAATGCCCGAGTAAGCCTCAGCGCACAGGCCTGTGGTGGGACTCTCCAGTTAGACCATATAAAAATCCTAATACAAGATGATGCCCTAACTAGGTGAACGCCTGAGTAAGCCTCGGCGCATAGTCCTGTGGTCGACCTCTCCAATCGGACCATATAAAATCCTAATATAGGGTGATACCCTAACTAGGTGAACTCCTGAGTAAGCCTCCCGAGTAAGCCTCTAAGCATAGGCCTATGGTCGGCCTCTCCAATTGGACTATTTATAAATCCTAATACATGGTGATACCTTAACTAGGTGCATGCCTGAGTAAGCCTCGGTGCATAGGCTTATGGTCGGCCTCTCCCATTGGACCATGCAGAAATCCTAATACAGGGTCATACCCTAGAGTAGGTGAATAACCGAGTAAGCCTCGACGCATAAGACTGTGGTCGGCCTCACCAATAGGACCATACAAAATCAAAATACAGGGTGATACCTAAACTTTCTGCATACCCGAGCAAGCCTCGGTGTATGAATGTCTAATAGTCCTATGGTCGGCCTCACCAATTAGACCATATGATAAAACACGATAATGAACTACGATCGACCTAATCTTATGAGGGTACGTAGGGAGCTCAACACGCTCGAGTCCGGTTCCCATATCGATTGAACGTCTCTCAACTCAAACCAAGCATTCATCTAAAACCTTACAAAGGAAAGTGGATCAACTAAAGAAGGCTTAAAAGTTGAACGACAACTCAAAGAATGTCAGTCCGGTTCACATCGACATCTACACATGTTTGAAAAGATTGTGGGCCAGCTCCCAGCTCATCTCCAAATCAACTTAGCTGAACTGAGGCATGTGGGGCTATTGTGGGGGGTAAATACACCTAAAAAATAGAATGGCACGTGGCGAGCACACCGGTCAAGATGGTGAGCAGTATACGCTCCAACAAGATAAGGACGACTAGAGTCCTTGATTAACTAGAAGACCGAGGAGAAGTATTTTATTTAAATCAAACTCTACAAGGATAGGACGTATCCAATTGTAACCCCTAACTCTATATAAAATGGAACCCCCCATTATGAAAGGGGGGCTCAGAGGCTAGAGAAACACTCGTGTAAATTCTCTAATTATTATAGTGAAATATTGTCGAAGCCCCGTGAACGTAGGCCATTAATGATTGAACCACGTAAATCTTTATCTCTTTCTCATTTATTTTTATACATGCAGCGTGATGAATTGGCACCCCCTTACGGATGATTATTTTTCCTCTCACAAAGAATGTACGCCAATTTAAGAGATGTGAGAAAGAACATGATTTTCTCTTACCAACATGTGAAATTTTTGCATCAAAACAATCCAATCGAACCAAATCATAACTCATAGCTTGGATAGATTGTGCTATCGTTCCTTCCATATTTTCAGAAGTTATTGCCTAAAACTGTTGGAAATTTATGAAGGAATAATAATAAAATAAATTATGAACCCAAGTTACTGTAAGGCACATTCTAGGAACGCTGTCTTTTAGGCAATATTTCTCCCCTTCCAAATGAAAGCCACGAGTACACAGTGGAGTTTATGGTAGAAATATACCTTCGGGATGCAATGCAGTGATATTACTTGTTTGATGCAAACTATGTACGGTTTGATCAAAACAAGAAGACTCTGAAATGTTAACTTGATAATGTCAAAAGGTAGAAGATAGACAGAGGGGAACAGGACAATTTTCGGTGTCTAAAACAGAGGCCTGAAACTCTTTTTATAGCCATTTTGGTGGTGGTTCATGGACAGTCACCTCCTTTCAGGTGAGCGACTCAGCAGCCGTTGGATCAAGTCTTTTCGAAATTCTTTCAATCGCACGATCCAAATTTCGCATCTCATTATAAGCGAATGGACGCACCCTAAACGAATCGCCACGAGGCAATCCAACGGTTCAGGTCAACCCGCTTGGGTTATAAAATCCTTCTTATCATATCCATTAACCATAATCGTTGATTCTAACAAAACTTTAGGCTCCCACGCTCAGAACGAAGTGCGCCATCAAAGCGCCCTAAGTCGCTCAATCACCCTTTCGCAAGTCACGCTAGCGTGCGTCGCATATCACGATTGGTGGTGCTTTGCACCACCACAATGCACCATATCATAACCTCTTTTGAAAATTCCAACATTTAGATCGTAATTACCCCTCTCATGGCAGAAGTTTGCATAGGAGGACATTGGACTATTAGCGCTCCACTTCAATATGTTAGCACTCCTCAAGTATCATCAAAAATATTAAAAATGTTCTTAAAAAGTGTCATAAAAAATATTTTTGGAGTGATGGAGCACCCAAATATAGTGTTAATAGTTGTACCCTTAATATAATATAATATTGACAATATCATAATAAATATGATCATTCGAATATTAGTATAATATACATTATCAAACTTAAATGCCATGTTGAGTAATTATGTGGTACAAACTCAAAGCCATAATCGATTCCTAAGATCACCTAAAAATGTCAAAAGTTGATAAACATGCGTGAAATTTTATTTCATGCGCCACAACTATTGTATTCTCCAAGATTGTAAGCGAGACATTTTAATAGGCCCTAAAAAATATTTATAAAAAATAAATGATATTTTTAGGAAAATTTTAAAAAAACTAATATACTTAGGAGAGGGGGAAATGTCCATAACTTAAAAAAAAATCAATAAATTTTTTATGCCATAAGTATTATTTATCATTATACTTATTACTTTCCGTATTACAATAAATCAAACAGAGTTTGCTCTTTAGGATCCGTTTGGTTCGTGGTGAAATATTTTTTATCGTGTTAAAAAATAATTCACCTAGGTAAAATATGTGTTTAGTTAGTCATTTAACATGGTGAAATAAAATGAATATGGTGAAAAGTGAGGTGAAACTTTAATAATTTTAAACCATGGGTAAGGTGAATAATTTAACAAGTGAAAACAATGAAATTTATCTTATTACCATACTAACATTTCTTACTTCCACTTACAACCATCACACGATCAATAGACATTCATTTCTTCCACTCAATTAACACGATCATTAAATATTCATTTTTAACAAAATTCTTTTTTTAATTTAATTTTTTTATTTAAATTTTTTAAAAAAAATTAAAAACTAAAAAAAATTAAAAAGAATTAAAAATTTTAAAAAAATAATTAACTTTAAAAAAATTAAAAATTAAAAGTAAATTAAAAATAAATGAATATTTGTTTGGTACAAGGTAATGTGTTCGGAATTTTTTTATTAATTGGAACGGTTTCATAGTTGGAAACTGTTTTTTTCATAGTTGAGATTTTTTTTAATTCTTTTAATTGTGACTTTTTTTTAATTGGGAACTGTTTTTTTCATAGTTGAGGCTCTTTTTTTTAATTGGAACTATTTTTTCATTGTTAAGAACGATTTTTTTAATTGTAAACTACTGTTTTTATAGTTTGGACTCTCTTTTTTAATTAGGACTGTTTTTTACAATTGACAGTTTTTTTTCATTGTTGATTTTTTTAAAAAATTGGAATTGTTTTCTTTTTTAATTAGGATTGTCTTCTTTTTTAATTAGGACTATTTTTTAGATGTTACTATTTTTTTTTTTACTTTTTATCCTTATTTGTCTTACATAGCCAAATATGACTAGGTGTGTGTGGGGGGGGGGGGGGGGGGAATTGTGTCAAATATGAGCTTGAGGTAAATGAATATTTTTTAATAGCCATGACACTTGTGTGATGAGAATCAAATAGTTAAATATAAATATTTTTTTATCCATTTGAAATATGAGGGTAATATGATCATTTTGTTTTTTCACTATATTGCTCCTAACCATCCAAATAACAACTGGTGAAAAGGTTAAAATTTTCACCAAATGAAAAGTAGTCCATGCAAACCAAGCTAATCATTTAACTTTTTATTTTAACACAATGAAAGATATTTTAACGCGAACCAAACGGACCGTTAAGATACGTATATATACTTTCCCAAATTTGAGTAAAGAACCAATTAATAGAATTATCCATCTTGTTACTTCCTAATTGATACACACAATCAAATAATCTTTAGTGTGTGTGTGTGTGTGCGTGTGCGTGTGCGTGTGCGTGTGCGCATGTGTGTAACTATAGCTTCTTTTCTCGTAATTACACAGTTATAAATGATATCAAACCTCTTTCCCATTGAATAATGTTGTGCCCTTTCATTAGCCAGTCTTTTTTCTTTCCTTTTATGCAAAATAATAACATTTCAATGTAACTTTCTACATTCTTGCCACCTTCACTTCATATAATAAACTTTCTGCATCAAAATGCCACAAATAGAGTTGAACCAAGTAACATTGCAAAGGCATAACGATAGTAGGGTCGGGATGTCCCCGCCCTCTGAACCAGACGTGAAGGTCTTCCCTTATCGGGCTCTCTGCAGGGGAATCTCCACCCGCTTCCCCTAATATACTCGCTTTAGCACATTATGGGGTTTTATAAGAGATTTTTAAGCAGAAGCGAATACGGGGGGGGCGAAGCCAGGATTGTATGTTAGGGGGACCACAATTTATCGGGGCCCCGAGACGATTTTTTTTAGAGTTATTTACACTTTTATGCAATATTTTAGCACTAAAAATATATTAACCATAAGCATTTTTTTCAACAATATCTTATTTATACACCATCAAAATTAATGTACGCCCGCCGAACATCATTAATTAGCTTATCGGGATACCTCCATATTTCTATACATTTTCCAGGATCATGCTCTAAATTGTCAATATCAAACCCCTCAACTTCAATTCTTGGAGATTTTAAAGTTCGTTGTTCAAGTATTTCACATACCGAATTTTAAACATTAGACTCAGGGGAAACCGGAGACTTGCCAACATTTTCACATTCAACTTGTTTTCTCTTGAAAAATGAATCAAGGATCTTTGATTTCCCCATATTTTTACAACACAAAAATAAAACAGTTAAAAATTATCATTTTTCCTAGACAAGTTAATTACCATATATTAATTAATAACAATTAATAATTAACTACTTTAACAATTAATAAAAATTAACTACTAAACTAATCTACTAGAACAATTAAATCATGTAGGAAAATTAATTACTAAACTAATCTACTAGAATAATTAAAATTAACTATTAAATTAACCAATAATTAACTACATTTATTAATTATAGCTATTATTAATTATTATTAAACTAATTAATACTACTTTGAGTAATAACATGGAGAGAGAACGGAGATACCTTTGAAAATGAAGAAGTTTGGTTTGGCTTTGATTTGGCTTTTGTTGGCTGCCGTGACTTCCCAAAGTGGAAGAGTTAGGTTAAGTTAAAAGAGAATAAATGAATAAAATGGGCTGAGCTTGGGCTTTTGGGGTATTAAATTGAGATATAACATATGTAGGGTATTTTTTTTCAAAACTTTAGACTGGGCCATGGCCCACCCCTGCCATGGGGTGGCTTCGCCCCTGAGGGGTGGCCTTGGCCCCCCAAATTTTAAAGAATTTCAAATTTTAACTTTATAGTTTTAAAATTTTAGAAAAAAAAATTATATATTTATAGTTTTACCCCTACAAAAATAGATATACATTGTTTGGGTCCTTTTTACTCACATTTCTGGACTCGCCACTACTTTTAAGCGTCTTACCTCTTTTACCTTCATATAAAAGTATTTGTTTATCTTTTTTTATCCTCTCGCTCCCTCTGCGAACCATCTCAGCCCCCACACCCACAACACCCAGAATAGATCATTTTCCCAGCTTCCTTTCAAAGGTTTTCTCTTTTCCTCCTCCTAAGAGTTTTTTTTCACAATATTTTTTCTTGATTCTTTGAAATAAGGTATTGTTGTGATGGGATTAAACTCTCAACCCTCTTTCACCCTCACTACCGTCCACCATTGTGAACCCACCACTAAATATACTCAGGTTTTTCTTTTGAGTGTTTTTAGTTTTGTAATTTTTTCTGATATAATCTATTCCTGGATTTTCTTTTTGGTTTTATTTAGTTCACAACAGATTTATTTTGTTTGAAATGAGATATTTTTTCATTTTTATTATTTCAATTTTGCATGTTTTTTTCTTGTCATACTTTGTTCAAATATTCTCTTTTATTTTATATTGCGTTATACTTATCTCTTGAAGCTCTTTCAACATTGCACTTTGATGCTTTTTTCCTCATCACCGGTCATTTTGCAGGTATAGTTATACTATAGAGCTTTCTTTTTTTATTTATTTTCATTTACAACAATTTTTTTTTAGTTTTCTTCAATCTTAGTTGAGGTTTTGGTTTATAAATTTATTTTTGACTATTTAGACATTCATGTTGAATGTAGTCGTTTGAGTCTAGCTATCTGTAAGCAATTTTTTTAGAATGCAACACATTTGGATAATATGCAGACAAGTGTCTAAAAAAAAACATCTATGTTGGTAAAGTGAGCTTATTATGCCATATATGAGTTTGTGGGAAAATGTAGTTTTATGAAACACGATAATTTTTTTCAAGTGAAATATAGCTCAGATGATTCTTAAACGCCAAGGATTTACCCAAACATAAGTTTTATTTGTTAGCTAAAAATTCTAACTCTCATTACTAAAATATGTAATTTATAAAACATAGTGTATATGATTCAAGAAACTTCGTGGATGAAATCCTTTTAAGTTTTGAAAAGATAATACATCAAATATTTGATATTTATTCATTAAAAAATTAAACACAATATACATTTAAGTGTAATAACGTTTTTGCAACACCAAGTGCATGTGTAACCTTCCAATTTAATGCATTTTCATTCTTAGGATTTATTAGAACTGAAGTTACTCCATCTCCACAAAAGACCCGAAGTTTGTACGAACCTTCATGCATATGAAGAAAAAAAATTGACAAATTGTACGAGTGATTTTTAAATTATATATTCAAACAATTAATGATTGATGCTATTAAAAATATGTATTAAGAATATGTACATTCACACAAATGGAGATTAGGTAACACTTCACCACCTGTGAATAATTGTTGTCCTTCATTGTTGAAATTATGCAATCATCCTTACATTGCACGGATCTACATACTAGTAATTGAATATAACGCTATACATGCAATTTAATTGTGCACTACATAATAAATATAAGAATGAGGATAAATGTAAAAGCTTGTACATTTTCTTTTTACACGCAACACAATCATGCCATTAGGTAATGAAAAGAAAAATATTTAGTGTAATTCTCATTTATGATATATCTACTTTTAAAAACATATTTTTACTTTGTTCGACAAATACAATTAGTGTAAGTACATTTATTTTTGGCAAGAATATCACTTTCTTAGAATTAATAATAGATATAATTAAACTTTGTATAAAGTGATTAAATTGGCACGTATATGAGCTAAACAGAGGATGGAACATGATACATTTTAATAGGAGTGATAATTTTGGGAACGAAATGATAACATGACACGAAACTAAATTGACATAAAATTGATACAATCTTCCGTGTTTGAGTCGTGTCCGGGTTTGAATTTTTGGACATGTCATTGGCTCGTGTCATGTTCGTGTCCAATTTCTTCCACGAAATTGACCCGATAGTGATCCAATCAAGGACACGATACAATCCTATGTAGAGTGACTATCGACCCCATTTAGACTCATTATCGACCCAATATTTAGACCCAATATTTTTTTAATTCCTCACTAATTGGTCTAATCATGTTCAATCGTGTTGTGTTGAGTTGGACCTAATCGTGTCTAATCGAATTGTAGTTACTTATCGTGTTATCATTTCGTGTCATGTTTTTAATGTGTTGTGTTCTTAATGTGTCGTGTTCGGGTTAATGAAAAAAACATGCTATCTTGTTGTGTCGTGTTCGGATCCACTGAATTCTTATCGTGTCGGGTCGGGTCACGTGAAAACACAATCCATTAACGCATTTTGCCACCCCTACATTTTAGGATAGAATTCCTAAACTAATGGGTCATTAAATATTAAAATTTAATTTAAATATTGTAACATTTTAAGTAGGGATATGATTTCTCTATATTATACTTATCTATCTAGTTTAGTACAAGATTTTGTTGTTTAGAAATTATAACTTAGTAAATGTTACTTTTATTTGTCACTTCCAGCTGTATATTTTGCACACTGATAAATGTTTCTCGAGTAGGGTTGGTTTTCGGTCGGTCTGGTTGGTAAATGTACCATACCAACTTTGAAATCATCAAACCAAAATTATCAGTTTTACCAGTCAGTACACCAACCCATAAACCAAAACCAAACCGCGTGGTACATCGATCAAATCGATTTTTTGCGGTAAAATTGATTTTTCGGAAAATACGATAATTTCGGTAAATATTCTCTTTGCGATAATTTTGGTAGCGCTCGGTACATAATTTCGGTAGCTTCATCTTATTAAATTAATCAAGTTTGGGCAACCATTATCTACAATATATAACATATATTTAAATAAGTTTATTATGCTAATATTTCATACAGAACATATTGATTAGAAATATACAGAACAAATTGATTAGAAATATACAAAACATATTGAATCTTTCTTACCTCGTAGAGGAGAACCAGCGGCTATAGAAGCTTCAACTAAAGCTTTAGTTGAAAAACCAGCGGCGATAGAAGCTTTAGTTGAAAAACCAGCGGCGATAGAAGCTTTAGTTGAACCAGCGACGAGGCAACAATAGAGGCTTTAGTAGAAAAGAGAAACGGCGAACCAGTGACAAGCAGCGGCAGATGGAAGAAACGTAGAGAGAGATAGAGAAAAGAGAAACGACGGGTCGAAGAAAGGAGGAGAAGATAACTTCTCTAAGGCTTTGGCTTAGGCGTGCATACTGCGTGAGTGTTGGCTTAAGAGATTAGTTTTTTTTTGTGTAATTGACGAGCGCACCCTTCCTTACACCCACCTTCTCTATTTGAGTTATTTTTTTATGTAAATTAAGCATTGACCCACACTACTTTTATATCTTATTTGAGTTATTTTTTTATGTAAATTAAGCATTGACCCGCACTACTTTTATATCTTACAGTTTGTTTGCACATGAATAAAATTATAAAAATTATGCCGAAAATAATATTGTATATCGATACAGTTGGTAAATCGATTTTTAAAAGGTTAAAATCAAAACCAATCACAAAAATTCGTTAATTTCAATTTCGGTAGTTTCGGTTTCGGTAAATAAAAACGTTAACCATTACCAATAATTTTCGGTACATAACGATACGGTACGAATTTTTACCGTACCTCCCGAGTGATTTTGTTCATTTATTTGCATGGGAAGAATAATTTTCAAAATCTCAATTAAATACAACATGATACATTCTAGAAATAGAACTCCTAAGCCATTGGGTCATTAAATATTAACAAAATTGAAAATTGTAACAGTTTAGGTAGGGATATGATTTTTCTATAAATTATACTTGTCCAAGTTAAGTATGTGCTTTTGTTGTTTAGAAATTACAGCTTAGTATATGTTATTTTTATATTTGTTAGTTCAAGGTATATATTTTGCACATTGATAAATGGTTCTCGCGTGTTTTTGTTCATTTATTTGCATGGAAAAATTAATTTCCAAAATCTCAATTAAACGCTACAGTACGAGAAGGAAACAATTCTCGTACACATCAGAGTAAAACACAATAAATCAAGAGTATCATAATAAAAACTTTTCATTGGCCTTTTATAAATAGAACAGAAAAAATTGTATCCACATTTAGTCTTTATACATCAAATTTCTCTTATTTTACCCAAACGGTATGACTGATAAACTTTCTTTACAAACACCAGGAAACAATTTTGGCATATGATAACCAAAAACAGGAAAGAAGAATTGAGTTTAAAAAATTGAAAAAAAATTACCAAAGATACCAGGCAAAAAGCTTGGTGCGGTGGCAAGTACCCTCGCCCAAGCTACGGTTGGTCTCGGGTTCGAAACATGGGAGCAGCCTCTTCATATATGGGGGTAAGGCCAGCTGACATCCCCATCTCCCAGACCGTGCAGTTAAGTGAGAGCCTAGTGCACTGAGTACGACCAAGCAAACAGCTGGTGAATTTACATTCTATTTGCAATATTGAAAAATTCTGTTAGAAAAGAATTTGAAGCCGGTCAATCTTGTAAAATTTTGTGAGTTCTCATGGTTGGAGAGAAGGATCCATGCTCCAATGGATATTCTCTAAACTAGTTCATGAATTTTCGACAGTTGGGAGCTCTACATAAGCAAGGGACTTTAAGTTCATCGCGTTCGTCGGGATCAAACAAGTAATCATACCTGCCAGTAGCAACCGAGCATATGCTAATGTGTAAAATAAAAGTGGGTAATACTAAAAGATTGATCACATTGCTCAACCAAAACCAAATTTAAACTAGAGGAATGCGTATAACTAAATAGAACGTAATCAACACGAGTGTCTGTGTGTGTGAGAGAGAGAAAGAGAGAGAGGGTTTGCGAAGTCATACGTTAACTCATCGCCAGCAGAAACATTGGATTTTGCTATAAGAACAATATGACTCTCTTCTTCACCCCCACTCATTATCCTAGCATAGCAGTTGGGATTGCACTACAGCAAAGGTATACCAAATCAGATCAAGCTAATACAAACATGTTTACGGCTGCAAACATACCGAGCAGAGTGGATCTTAACCGGACTCCTTTAAAGTTAATCGAGCTCAACCAATAATCTTTGAGCTCGTCTTGACTAATATTTTTCTTACTCGACTCAGCTGTAGCTTGGTTTGAATAACTAAACGAGTCATTAACGAGCCGGAGCTCACTTTTTTTAAAATGAGTCCAATTTTCCAACTTACCAAGCCATTTTACGAGCTTTCTCGAGCCAAGAAATGTCATGATCCCTAGCCTATACGAGCCGAGCTCGAGCGATTTATGCGAGCCTCAAGCTCTCAAGATGTCCACAAACAGCTCGGTTCGTTTTGGTGCATACATAAATGAAAAACTTCAATTATACAACAGTCCACAATCTGTGGAAAGAAGTGGTCCAAGAAAAAGAACATGTTGGGTATGCTTTAGATGCAGCCCAATCTTCCTAAACAACATCAAGAATAAATAGGTTCTTTCTCAATGTAACTGCAATAATACCAACTTACCGAATGATTGATTAAGCGTCCTATATTTCCCTTATTTGTTGCATCAATGACTATTTCGTCAGTGATCTTAAAAAGCTGCAACATACATCCCATCATTAGAATCATACGCTTAATAGAAGCAACTTTCAAAACAAATCAGATAGAAGCTAGGTGAAATTGACAGAGAGAGAGGACACGGGATTGGGATGAGAAAAGAAAGTTGGATGAACACTTCCACAAAGAGGGAATCAAAATAATTTTTATAAAAAAAATGTTGAATCTTAATTTCTTTCAGCATTTGACATTGACATGTATGAGCAAGTTGGACGAACACCCTCACAAAGAGGGAATCATAAAGGATTAACTCACATAACAATCTTTGTGTTCTGATTTATATAGCGCCTCCCTCAAATCTGCAACACTGCGCCTCACCTGCTCGCCCCGATACTCAAGAACCTGGAGAGAAATTGATGTGTATGGGTGAGGTGGGTAATATTAATTATTTTATCAATTGCTCATTTCTAGAGAGATTATTAAAGTAGGAATTATTCACCATGTTTATCTCTATTTCCTTAGTTAATTACCTCAGATAGGAATCTTGAAGAGCAAGATTTATAGGCCTACAAAATAAAGGTCCTTCCCTTTCCTTTGTACTCACTTTGATTATTAACTATTCTAATTATATATATATACATACATACATACATACATACATACATATATATATATATATATACATACATATATATATATATATATATATATATATATATAGAGAGAGAGAGAGAGAGAGAGAGAGAGAAAGATCATCTTTTGCTAATGTATGTGTAGTAGTGTGTAAAAGTGTATGCTCCTGCGATTTACGCTAAAAATGCACCCCTAGTACGGATGAATGTATCACTTTCAAGCAACCCAAACTAAGTAGAAATTTGTACTATAGAATGGTGGTAACAAACAGGGATATAGAGTACACATCAGATATATAACAAAAAAAATAAGAATATTGTCTCTCAATCTATCAGATGTATGGCAGGTGGATAATGACATTGGGAATCAGGAAAAGAGAAAATGAAACTTGAATTTATATAAAAGGTTCGTAAAAAAATAGGTCATTTATTAAAAAGCATGGTTATGCGCTACCATTTGTCCTTCTTGAATGTCCAGCCGTGCAAAGAGGCCCCACCCATGTATTCCAGATTTACCAAAACAAACCCAATGATTTTCCATTCTCTGGAGCAATGAGAAAAACAGTGAGAAATTACTATCAGGCAGTCTATAGTTATTGCTCACGGGTAAAAGGGAAGTTACCCGTAAATGATTAAGTCGTTCCTTGAATGTAGAAAAAATATTCAAATCTTCAACGTCCTGTACAAAGGAAAATGGAACATGTAAATTACAAAGCTATTAATCTTACCAAGCAAAATCATAAAAGTTTTCAGACCACGACACATAACTTAATCAGTTAAAAAAAAAGAAAAAAAGGATAAGAAATTACTCCAGGTGAGTTTAAGCAATCAATCGCATCTAAGGAATGATGGGTTGGCCCCATTAGTCGGTGGAATATTGGCTCTCCACCAGCCCTCTAGAAAAACAAAATAACAAAAAAAATCAGTTAAGAAAAGTGACTCATAATTGGAATATCTGTTCGAGACGAGAAAACCTTAAAAAGGCTGAAATGAACACACACACACAAAAAAAAAAAAAAATCAACTCTTTGCAGTTAACCCCCCCTGAACTATTTTAATGCAAGAGTCCCACTAACATGCATTTTGTTACAACATTCAAGGTGCTATTTGCAAAAATTTGAAAATTCAGAGGTTTGTTTGGACGTTCTCCTCTAAAAAGATGTCATCTTTGCAAGGAATACACGGAAGACATGCAATCAGTGACATTAAAGTCCGCCAAAAAAATATGAAAAAAATAGCGGCACATTCAAGATATTTCAACAATGTACCTTACTGTTTGATCTTCTAAAGATGCGACACCTTGCAGCAGCTAGTCGCTCAAAGTCACTATTCTTTACTGGTGATGAATCAGAGAGATCATTTCTCTTACACGCAACGAGCCTTGAACCCCTAAAGCATTGTTCCTCATTCTGGTTTTGAAGCAAGCTTCTGTTAGAGAAAACCCCCAAAGGAGTCTGTATGACTAAGACATTATCTGCATTAGGGGCCCTGCATTGTAAATGATACATGAAGAAGCAATATCCGAGCTTGATGGTTTTGTATTAAATATAACGATTATCAAACCATAACCCCTTACAGCTTAAGTTCCAGGTAATTTTAACTAAAAAAGGGAAAGTAATAAGCAAAGAAAAGAAAACTGGAGTCATAAAATCTAAATTATTTAGCTATTGTAATAGGATAGTATACTCGTGAGGCCGCAATTTGTTGGATTGCCTTGTTTCATTTTGACAATACATTCTTTGAGTATAGTCTAAGAGGTCATTCTTTAAAGGGGGTTTTGGGAAAAGGTCCTCATAATGCTTAAAGTGTATAAAAATAGGACACTCCATATAATTTTATAAATTTAGTCTCTGTACTAAAAACACCATGAAAAATGGTGCCGCTGGCGCGGACCAAAAAAATAAAGGCAATTGTACCACAGGCGCTAGATTTATAAATACTATTGTACCACAGGGACTAGATTTATAAACTTGAAAAGCATTGTCCTAAAAATCCAAATATAGGAAGGAACATGACCTTTATCTTAATTCTCTATTCTTTAAATCTACAACTAAAAAAATACAAGTCTTTCAATAAAGAAAAATCAAACACCATTGTCGTAGTGGTGGTGGTGTTGTGCTCGTCTCACATTGTCAGTTCCAGCCTTTCCTTCCATTTTTCAAGCATGGACTGTTTTTTGCACTCCCTATACGTGCATGCAGGGCTGTCCATGTTGGAGTAGCCGCGACCCATTATACGTGCATGCACGGCTGTCCATGTTGGAGTAGCCGCGACCCATTATTTATTCTCCTTGCTTTCTTAGGTTGGTTGCGGCATCTGCTTCCAATGCCCGCTCATTTTGAGGTACGATTCTTAGTTTTACATTCATCACGGACTGCTTTATTTGAATTTCCTTGGCACGGGACCCATCCAAGAAGTCCATGCGCACATTCAGATTCGCCACAAAATCGGGCAAACTGTGGTGAATGGTGATGGAGGAGCTGCTACCCACTTTTCTCCTCTTTCAACGCACTTCTTCTACCTGATTGCTCAAGCCTTGTCTAGGTGAAAGTGTGAAGGGGTCATCGTCCAACAAAACGTCAATCATAAAGGGCACATAAGCCTCCTTGATGGGCACGGAGGATAGGGTGGGCTCGAACTCAGCTGACGCACCACCACCTAACATTGACTCAATCCTAACCTTCTTGTTCATCTTGCACCACGTTAAGAGCTCGTCATTCCATTTTAAAGTGAGCTTCAAAGCAAGGTAGCACTCATGAACCTAAAAGGCCCTTTTTCCTCCATTGTGTACATAGCACTGGCGAAGGGAATCATGTCTTGGTCGGTGCGGCCGCTTCTTTATCCCTTAGTAATTGTCCTGACAATGGTGCAAAATTCTCACTACCCCACCAAATTATGATCGCAGCGCAAACCAGATTTCGCCGCATTGGATGGTATGGTTAAATTTGTCCGCAATTTTCTCTGCCTCACCTTGTTCGTTCCATAGATTGGATCTAGTGAAGTATTCACTCAATAAGAGCGAAACAATGCGTCTTCATATCCGGAAAAAATAAAATAAAAAATGAGTGACTACCCACACCCTTCTACGTTTGAGTTTCTTGGGTTTGTGACTAAAATTCCATTGGATGGAGATGAATTGAGATTGAGAGAGGATGACTTTGTAAGGAAATTTGGGAATAGGGAGAATTAAGTTTGAAATTGAATTTATTGGTGAAAAATGTTTCATATAAAGGATATATATGTCTATAGTTTTTGAAAATAGGACCATTAGGGCATAAAATGGCCAGTAAAAATGGTTGATGGTCCCGTCGCCTCGCGCAGCTGTTCAGTAGTCACGGGTCAACAACTACATCCAAAACCTTGGAGCTGGAAAATAATTTTGGTGCGGCATCCTCAGAATGATTTTTCATATGAATAACAATGTCATTCAAGAATAATCATCCACAAAGATTACAAATATTGAAAAATAAAGTTACTTTTTAGTCTCGATGGACCCTAAATGTCAAATGAAAAATATTGAAAGGACTCAATTAATAACTATAAAGACACTGATTGCGGTGATGTTTGCCTACTTGGCAAGCATCGCACAGTATAACAATACTAAACTCAAATTGGGGGACAGCTTGACATAATTTTTCTGGTCGTTGCACCCAGTGCACAAGACTACCGCTTAACTGCAAGGTCTGGGAGAGGCGGATGTCGGTTAGCCTTACCCCGTATATATATATGGACAAGCTGCTCCCACGTCTAGAACCCGAGACCAACCATAGCTTGGGCGAGAACACTTGCCGTCGCACCAAGGTACGTCCTCTGACGAGGGCACTTGACATAATTTTTAACGATGGACAATCCAAATAATAAAGACCATTGCTCTCGTCTCCGAACCAATAATCTTCCGCACCTTGAGGTCATAAATATTCGGAGCAATTGTCAAGGAACATTGTGGTGAAGAGATTTTGTTAACTGATTCACTGACAATAATTTAAAGGGGTTATTATTTTAATCCTATTTTTTTGGTCAACTCTCATTTAAATCCTGTTTTTAATTATAAACTACCCATTAAAGCCCTAACTCTTACATCAAATCAATTTCAAGTGACACCACTGCGTCACTTTTCATCTCTCTGATTCCAATCTCGATCTCCCGATTTATTGTATGTGGGTGTGAGTGCGTATGTACGTATGTGTATGTGTGTGCAATTTTTGTATATATCCTGTTTTTTAATTATAAACTACCATTAAAGCCCCAACTCTCTCTCTCTCTCCCCCCGATCTCAATCTCGATCTCCCGATTTATAGTATGTGGATGTGAGTGCAGACGTATGTATGTGTATGTGTGTGCAATTTTTGTATATATGTTTGCGGTTGTGCATATATGTATATATATGTGATCGAGTGTGTGTGTATATATATGTGCAAGTGCATATATGTGTGCGAAGTGTATATATTTGTGTGCATGTGTGTGTGTATATATGTGCAAGTGCATATATGTGAGTGTGAATGTGTGTACATACGTGTATAGTGTGTATATTTGTGTGTACGCGCGCATGTGTATATATATATATATATATATGTATGAGTGTGTGGTTGTGTGTGATAGTGCACTTTAGCAGAAGAGAGAAAATCATCAAAGAAAGCTACTGATGCATTTTGTGTTCTGGGATTGATATATACTCTAAATAAATATTTGCTTAGAGTGCGCATATTTACCTTTGAACTCTAAAGAGTGAATATATACACTCCAAGTCGATGTTTAAAAAGGCGCGAGGCGAGACGAGGCATTTTAGTCTCAGCCCAGCTTATTATAAGCCTCGAGCCGTATTGGGGCGTAAGCCTCACCAAAAAGAAAGGAAAAAAAGAGACCAAAATAATATTAAAAAATACCAATAAAATCATAAAAAAATAAAACTACAAAAAAAACATCTTTTGTGGACTTTCTCACCTAGTTTGACATTTTTTTGTTTCCCCGAGAAATGACTTTCTTTTAAAAAGTAATTTGACAAAATCAATTTTGACATATTGGTTATTTCACAATATGACAATAAATTAATCAATGCAAAATCAAATTGACAAAATCATTTTTTAGTTCCATTCACGTATTGTTTATTTTATAATGACAATAAATTAATCAATGCAAAATCAAATTGATATACATATCCATTCACATATTAGTGTCATTTAAATATTTGTAGTGCTAATATTAAGCTAAGTTTATTAAAAAAAAAAAAAAAAAGAAAAAAACAGCAACTTTATTAAAAAGCAGTGAATTAAAAAAAAAAAAAACGTTATTAACAAAAAATAAAATCAAACAAATCTGTCAGCAACGTTATCAAGAAAAACAGTGAATTAAGCAAACTGAACAAGCAAATTTATTAAAAAAAACATTGATTTTCAAGCTAAGATTAAAAAAAACAGCAACTTTATCTTAAAAAAAATAAATAAAACATATCAACCTAAGTTTATTAAAAAAAAATAGCAACCTTTAAAATATATTAGTTTCTTAAAATATATTCAGTTTAGTTAAAGAAAAGATATTAAACTAAGTTTAAAACCAGAAAAAAATAAACTTATAAAGTTAAGCTGAAAAAAAAAAGAAATAAGATAAGTTATAAAACAGCAACCTTTCTTGGTCAGAATAAAAAAAACGGATAGAAACTTATAAAACTTAAAAATCATACATTAAATACAAAAAAAAAATAATAATAAAATTTTAAAAAATACTGTAGCCGACTAGCTCGAAATATGAAAACGGGGTTAAAAATACAAAAAAAAAATGAAACTTAGGTTACTTCCAAACAGAACTGCTGCCGACTTGGTCGGAAAAATAAGAATGTTGATCGGAAGCAAGGTACTTCTGACGTAAACCACATGTCAAAGGCTCCTAAAACATCTAACACGCTTTTAGAAAGAGAAACAACTCTTTTCTATATTCCAAATCAAGGTCTACCTCAAATGAGGTTACAAAGGGTTTATTTATAAGTGGGGAAGGGGAGCACTAAATGGTTCTCTAACCAATGAGGGACTACTACAACTATACAAATAAGCCTAATACCCATTTGTCCTCACCTATGCCCAAATTTACAAATAAACAACAAACAAAATAAAGAAAAATAAAGAAGAATAACAAAAAGAAAATAAAACTACTAATATGCCCAAAAAAACAATACTGCCCTCGATTCACATCAATCTCCCCCTCTTAAAACCAAGCTCATCCTTGAGCGTTCAAAAATTTCGGGGATTCATGAGGAAATGCCAAAAAAAGGGTACCAAAACTTGCGGGGGACCAAAAATAAAATTTCTGAAACTTGAGGGTGCCCATCCTGCAATTTCTTCTTTATTTCTTCATCTCTTCTTTGTCTTCACCCAAATAAACCCTCGATTTCTCCTCCCAGGTCAAAAATCATGTGTGTGGAGGAGGGAAAGTGGGCAGCAGGTGGGTCGAAGGGGTTAAGGGGCTGAAATGGAGTTGGATTGGTTTTTTTTGGGCTTAGGTGAGGTTTAAAAGTAGGTCGACTAGGGTTTGGAATGAGGCCGAATGGGTTTGGAGGTTTTCCGGTGGCCGTGGGGCAGGGGATGGCGTCGGAAGCAGGGTGGTGTGGTTGGAGTTGAGGGGCGAGCAGGTCGGCCTGCCCTAGGGGTGGTTTTGGCTGCCCTAGGGGCTGTTTGAGGTGGTCAACTGTTGGGGAGGGGGGCAGGACAAAGGTGGGGCTGCTGTTTGGTGCTAGGATTTGATGCGTGGTGGTGGGTTTAGGTGGGGGAAGGTTTTCAGCAGCAGGGAAGGGGTGGGGAGGGCTTGGGGAAGGTGATTGTGGTGGTGGGAGGGTTTGGTTGGTGCGCCTCCCTAGGGTTTGGTACTCGGCGGCAAGGGTGGCGGCTTTAGGCGTAGGGTGAAGGGGGTAGCTAGGTTTTGGGAGATTTGGGATAGAAAAGCTAACTTCTCATGAATGTGTGCCAGCTCCAGAGCCATTTGAAATGTAGAATGCGATTTTGATAAAATAAAAAAAAACACCGATACACTACCACTAATGTGGAGCTTCACCCGCTCTGATACCAATTTGACGTAAACCACACGTCAAAGGCTCCTAAAATATCTAACATACTTTTAGAGAGAAACAACTCTTTTCTATATTCCAAATCAAGGTCTACCTCAAATGAGGTTACAAGGGGTCTATTTATAAGTAGGGAAGGGGAGCACTAAATGGTTCTCTAATCAATGTGGGACTCTCACCTTACAAATAAGCCTAATACCCATTTGTGCTCACCTATGCCCAAACTTACAAATAAACAACAAACAAAATAAAGAAAAATAACAAAAAGAAAATAAAACTACTAATATGCCCAAAAAGACATTAACGCCCTCGATTCACATCAACTTTAAAGTAAGGTAACCTTTTTTTTGAACGCCTCGCCTCATAAAGCCTCGAGGCATACCGCCTCAGACCCAAGAGGCGTAAGCCTCAGAAACTACCACCGAGGCTTAAGCTTCGAGGCTCTTTCCTGCCGCTTCGCCTCAAGGTGTACGCCTCGAGTGCTTTTTTAAACATTGCTCCAATTAGATATTTACTAAGAAGAGAAGAATTTGAATAACAAAATGGAGAATAAGAACTTCTCCACATTAGTTAGTGGTGATTGTAAATATTTACATTGAGAGTAAATAATTAATTTCAGTCATTTCTATTATGTTAGTGAATAGTTACACTCGCAATAAATATTTACTGTGACTTGATTGTTCTTTTATTATTCTCCTTACTACTCTTCTTCTTCTTTTGAACAGCTTTATCGCATGTGTAAATATTCACATTCAATGTAAGTTTTGTTTCACTCCTTTTTTTTTATTGTGATAGTACTCTAAACACTATTTTCTTCTTTTTTAAGGTTTTTAGTAAATATTAATTGTGATGGCGATAGTGATAGTGATAGTGGTTGTGATGACGGCAAGTGGTGGTGAAAATGAAAGCTTTGCGGTAAAAGTTGGAGGTGATGGTAGTGGTGGTGGCGGTGGTGGCAATAACAGCGGCTAGTAGTGGTAGTGGTGGTGGTGGTGGTGGTGATGGCAGCGGCGGTGGCACCTTTAATAGATAATATAGGGTTTAGTGGTTTTAAAAATGTTGGGGGTATTTTTGTCATATATATTTTTAATTTAGGCTAATAGGACTTACTAAATAGTATATTAATGGTAATTACATGATAAAAAATTCTTTTAAATGGTACTAATATACAAGAGCCCCTAATTTGAATGGAACTATGAAATAAATAGACCACAAATAAGGACATAAATGTAGTAGGATGAATACCACCAATTCCTAAAACTGGTCGAAAAGAACCATCAAGCTAACAAAATATGAGATTACAAATAGCGAAAATTGGAAAGAAAAATAAAAGAGGAAATACCAAACATATAAGCAGTAGCACGAGTCAACAATCCAAGGAAGCAGAGGACTAACCATGTGACTCGGAGGCCCCGTCTTTCTAAGAAAATCTTAGAGCACCCTATCCCCTCCGTGATGAGTAACCTGACATCCTCGTTCAAATATAAGCTGGTTGGCTTGGTTGTTTGGCAAAAGGTTTGTGCCATAACGAACATGGGTTAATTGCACCATATTCAAATCTTTATCTCCACGCTAGACGGCAAGGAACTTCTTGCTAGATTTCTTGGAAATAGTGCTTTCTTTTATTGTCTCATCAAGGTTTCCATCCAAACTATTAGAAGAAAGACGAGCAAGTAGTCAAGGATTGCTAGCTCTCGTTCATAGTTTTGCTACAAATGATACAAAAGGAATCTTTTTATGGTTCTTCTTCCTTCTAATGACCAGCATATTTATGATTCTTTTCTCCAGGATGAAGCTATAGTTTCTCAAAGCCCCCTAGTTCAAAGAAAAAACACAATCGGGGCGTCACCGTCCCCCGGAAAGACATAAAGAAAGTAAAGTTCCACTACTAGTCTATAAAGAGACTTTTAAGGCTACCACAAGCAAGCGTCCGTGATTCCATTCCACATAAGGGTTTGCAAGCTATGGTGGGAAGTCTATTTTCTGCCTAACCCCCCTTCATAGGGCGGTGCTTGAGTGGAGAGAGCGCCACCAGAAATTGGGCTTGAAGCTCTCACCTTACCAACAAGTCGACAGTTGGGTCAATGAACATCCCTAGCCATTCGTACGACTGACAGCCTCAAATTCTTAGTTACACTCCAAGCCCCTAGACTGGGAGGAAGGATGTGGAAATAGGGTATGTATTGAGAATGAAGGGGTTGATTTTGCTCGCGCCTTGAGAGTTTTGGATGAAGCCTTTGCTCAGGGAATCTTGTACCTCGACCCAAGTAGATATTGAGCCTAGTCCATCCATATTGTCTTTATCAATGAGATATGCCTAACCTGCATTAAGATTTAAAGCTTGTCGTTTGGTTTCAGGATATGTTTGGAATAAAGAACTTATAATAATACAACGCCGCATTCACCCAAGACTGAAGACATCTATTAAGAGAAAGATTTATTCGAGATTAAATAATCCCACCAAATTTTGGGACTTTTAGGGCTAAGGTAAAAAAGTCGGATTTTACCCACGGTTAAACATTTTCATAAATTAAAAAATCATTTTAATTTAACCTTATGGTTTTGCAATTTTCCAAATATAATTTGCAATATATTCTTTATATAAAACTATGTTTAAAAATTTATATTACATATTTTGAAAACTTTTTCATAGGTTAAACAAACAAGTCTTCTTTGGAACGTCAAAAGACACTTCATGAAAATTTTGTCCCCTTTGCCGACCTCCTCGATGGTGATTCGCCAAAGTGAAGACCATCATCACTCAGCAAGGGATGTCCTCGCCACCTGCGAAGTCATTGGATGCTTTTTCCAAATCATTGTAAGACTCCACGACTTGTGTCACTGGTTTGTCGTTGCAGCTAACAATCCTCAACTTTGACAAGCGAAGTAACCCAGATTCTAGATTTTGAGATCTTTAGTGGTTGGATAGCATCATAAAACATATATATTCACGTTTTTGCCATATCTCTGTCATAGATTGGTTGATGGCTCGTTTGAGTGGACGAGAATCATCTAGGGGCTATGAGAGCTTATTCCACGGGCTTGAGTTGGCTATAAGTGAGCCTTCTCACCATAAACAAGTTAAGGTTTTGAAAAGGTAAAACCAGATTACAAAGAGAGCTAAACATTCTTTGTGTGTAAAAACTCTTTGCAACCTTTTGAGAGAGAATTTTGAAGATTTAATCTTATTCTTCAACTCAAGTTTCATTTTATTCTTAAGTTTCATTTTATTCTCGAGTATTTTCCTCTTTTGAGTTATATATACTGTGAGATTTTAGGGAGATTTGGGTGAGCACAAACATTTTCTACACCATCAACCTATAGATTATCCTCACATATTCTAGATGTTAGTTCATTGGCTACTCTTGGCTTCTTTTACATGGAACAAAGTTTTCAATTTTCAAAAAGATTTGTTAAGTGGTTCAAAGTCGACATTATCAACGAGGTTGACTCATTGCGACGTGATGGGTGGGTGGGTGGGTGGATGCGATCCGTGCCCTCTCTTGCTAATACAAGGTAGAAAATTTTGGTTGTGGAGCTTGTGCATTATGGAGCCTACACAGACACCATCAGTTTGGAGCGCGATACCAACAGAGCTTGCTGCAGGGGAGATAACAAAAAGGCTCAGCAGAGGAGATCCGGCAATTGTTATGAATGTGGAGGAGTGGGGTATTTTGCTCCTTACTGTCCCAATATTCCGACAAATGAATGTTGTTGGGGGAGTGACAATAGGCCAGGTAAAGATGGAAGAGATGTTCAAGTTTGTAAGTTATTTCTCTCTTTGTACATTCCTTTAATCTATAATAGTGCAAGGTGTCTCTTTGCCCCAAAGTTTCTTCCCACAAGAGTTTTTCCTCGTATAAATTCTCGTCTCAAGTGCATGATCTACTTTTTTGCATTTTGATTCTTTATAAGTTTAATGAACATATGTTAACAAGAGAATCATTTTTGTAAATCACTTTTTTCACTTAGACGTTAGGATACACTTTTGCTCGAATTTGGATTAAAAAGAAAACATTCATTTTAATTGCAAATTATTTTAATTTCGGTAGCTACCATAAAATAAAATAGAAGTACTAATAATATTCTAGCTTGTTTTGAATCAGTTGAATTTATGTCAATTATTAAGTCTTGAATCATCTTTCATCTCTTCCTACTTAGAATCCCCTCGCCCCTCCCGACCCCACTTTTTCTAATCGGGTTCTGCCAATAAAGTTGAGAATGCACAAAAGCATATATTAGGTTTATTTGGATCTTATGTTCTTCTCAGATGCAAAGATATTTAAAAATGGAGCTCCGATGATTGACATAATTAAGCATAGGCAAAAGTAAGAATTCGTTAGATTATTAGAGTGGGACGAATTATTATTTTCTTAAACAAAATGGATTACAAATCCTAATTGGCCGAATTATGCCTGTTTACGGAACTCAACTCAACAAAGCCTTTTTCCAATTATTTGGGGTCGGCTATATGAATCCTATTTTTTCATTCCATTCTGTCCAGTGCAATATCTTCAGTTAAACCATATGTCATTATGTCCTTTTTTATAATATCCCACCAAGTCAATTTAGGCCTACCTCTACCCTTTGTATTACCATCAATACTAACTAAATCACTCTTCCTTACAGGAGCATCCATTGGTCTACGCTTGACGTGTCCAAACCATCTAAATCAATTTTCTCTCAATTTATCTTCTATCGGAGCTACTTTTAACGTTTCACGAATTTGTTCATTTTTAATTTTATCCTTTCGAGTTTTACCACAAATCCATCTTAGCATTCGCATCTCCACCACACTCATTTTCTGCACATTTTGTTTCTTGGTTGCCCAACACGCTGTCCCATATAACATGGCGGGTCTAATGGTCATCCTATAAAATTTACCTTTTAACTTCAAAGGTGTATCCCTATCACACAAAATGACGGTAGCACTTCTCCACTTAACTCAGCCTGCTCTAATCCTATGAGTAACATCATCACTAATATCTCCATCTTTTTTTATAATCGATCCTAAATAACGAAAATGATCATTTCTAGGTATCTCTTGACCCTCTAATTACACCACATTTCCATTTGTCCTCCTATTACTACTAAAATTGCACTCCACATATTCTGTTTTAGTTCTGCTTATTCTAAATCCTCTTGTTTCTAAAGTTTCTCTCCACAATTCTAACCTAGCATTAATCCCCGTCTTAGTCTCATCTGCAAATAGCATACACCATGGCACCTCATCTTGTATTTGTCCAATCAACTCATCCATAACAAGAGCAAAGAGACAAGGACTTAATGTTGAACCTTGGTGTAGACCTACCGTAATTGAAAATTTACTACTTTCTCCGGCTGATGTTCTTACTGTAGTCATCGCACCATCATACATATCCTTTATCACATCAATATATCTGCGAGTCACTGCTCTTTTATGTAGAACCCACAATATTATATCTCTGGGTTTCCTATCATACGCCTTCTCCAAATCTATAAAAATCATATGAAGATCCCTTTTTTTCTCCGTATACCTCTCCATTAATCTCCTCAATAAATAGACTGCTTCCATTGTTGACCTCCCTCTCAGATACTGTTGTCTTTAATCTCAATCTATATTCAATCACTCTCCCAAAGTTTCATTGTATGACTCATTAACTTAATACCACGATAATTTGAACAACTTTGTATGTCCCCTTTATTTTTATAAATAGGTACTAAAACACTTTTTCTCCATTCGTCGGGCATCCTATTAGTCATTAAAATTCTATTAAATAATTTTGAAAGCCACGATACTCCATCCTCCCCTAAGCACTTCCAAACCTCAATAGGAATACCATCTGGTCCTAAAGCCTTCCCTGTTTTCATCTTTTTTAGAGCAATCCTGACCTCTGTTGTCCTAATTCTGCGAAAAAATATATTTTCTCGAGTCTCCCTAAGTTCCTCTATATCTAATCTACTCCTATTATCTCCATTAAATAAACTCTCAAAGTAGTTTTTCCATCTTTCCATAATTTCATCATCTTTGACTAGGACTCTCGAATCATCACTTTTAATACACTTAACGTTATTAAATCTTTTGTTTTCCTATCCCTAAGTTTAGCAAGCTTGTAAATACTTTTCCCCCCTTCTTGTGTACCTAATTTTGTATAAAGATCATCATACGCTTTTAACTTACCATCTTTTACCACTTTCTTAACTTCCTTTTTAGCCCATTTATATTTCTCAAAATTTTCTTCATTTCTATTTGTTTGCCATGTTTTAAAGCACTCCCTTTTGATTTTTACTATATTTCGTACTTCTTCATTCCACCACCAAGTTTCTTTAGACTATGGCCCCTTGCCTTTTGATTCTCCAAGAATTTCTTTTGATATTCTCCTAATGCATGTGGCCATCTTATTCCACATTATGTTAGTCTCTTCTTCAGTATTCCATGTTGCTTCATTTAATAATTTATCTTTAAATAGTTCTAATTTCTCTAGCTTTCTCACCGACCCATTTAGTTTCTTGTAAACAAGCTATGTTAACTTTTCTTCTTATCATGGTATCTACCAACTCCATCCCTTTTCCTGTCATAGTCCCTATGTTCCAAGTCGCTAACCTAAGTCTAGTATCCTGGACTAGCTTCTTTACTCGCACACGTCCAGCTTGTTGCAGGAATCCTTGCGTATTTATCGTCGCATCCGGGCGCCGATGCGACTCCCCTTGCCTATTTTTCGAGACACCCAGTGGCAGGCGCAACGCATCGCTTAAGGGGAATGCCCTAGCATTAGCACGTATATTCATAGGATTCATGTTCATAAGGATTTGACAAAGTTTTACGCTGGCTGTCAGCTACCTAATGCAAGTTGCAACCCTCCTTTATCCGGGCTTGGGACCGGCAGTGTAAAAAAATAAGAAGTTGAGCACGACACAGGTGGAGTTCTGTTTACGGAACTGCTTGATCAAAATTTTTAGAGCAGTGAATTTATCACAAACCTACATCTTCAATGAGCACAGAAGTAGGGACCACTTTTCTCAAGGATGGTTCGATGATATCTTTTCCAAATTATTAACCTTAGCATATCCATTACATGAGCCCCAATGGGTCCCATGACTGGTCCACAAACGGACTTCATCAACAAGATAAAGGAAAAACCTTATGATATGCAGAAAAGTGCAACATATCATCGTTGTACCAGTAAAGAAGCGAAAGCAGAAACAGAAGAAAGAAAGAAGGAGCATATTTCTTACCTGTGAACGGCACAATATGATACCCATTTTGTTATTTGTCCCTCATATTTCTCCAAACAATGCAGCTGAAATTCAGAATATAAAAATAATGAATCAACACGAGTCAAAATAATGTATGTGCCCATGTCTGTTGAGGTGGAGGAAAAATTAAGGAGTAACAAATTGAACAAGGTGTGTATAATGACCTCCAGACAATTGGGTGGAGGTCCTTAATATACTTGCATTGCTCCCTCACATTAAGAAAAATGGGGAAATTTTTATTATATACAGACGCGTTTTAGAATCATTTGCAAGATTAAGGCTAAACTTTAGACATATTCTACGTAGACCAGTAAGTGCTCCTGTAAGGAAAGGATGAGTGATTTGGTGAGTATGGATAGGAATGTCAAGGGAAGAAGTAAAGAAGTAGACCTAAATTGACTTGTGGGAGATTTCTAAATAATATATAATACCTTGTAATTTAAAGGTATTAATATAGCTGGATGAAGAAATAGGATTTATGTATCCGTCCCTAAGTAATTGGGAAAAAGGGTTTGCTGAGTTAAATTGGGTATATAAATTGGTCTGATATTAGTCCTTGTTTTTTTCGAAAAAAATCAATAAGGCTAGCGACTTTGGCCCAAATGCCCAAGGGCAAGGAGCACGCCTATTGAAGGACCTCGCATAAGCTAACGCGAAGTGCAAACTTGCGCCTTTGTGATTCTTGAGCTTAGGCGTGCCATTCACGACAAGGTTCTCCTTCACAAGCAATAAACAAATTAAGTTGAGATATTTTTCAATACGAAGAGAACAGTGGTGGCAGCGATGGCGCAAGGTAATTTAAAACTATAAATTTATATGTGAATACGAAGGTGACGATTAGAGAGATGATGGCATGACCAATGTTGTGGCCTGCGATGAGAATTGGGGCAAAGAAGAGGCTTTTGAAGATGAATTACCAGATCTTCTTCAATTTAAATAAGAACAGGCGCTTGGATTTCTGGAGATGAAAATTGATAACGATGTCAATGGCTAAATGTGGTTAACAGAGATGGTGGTGAATCTGCGATCTGAAGGTAAGGTTTATTCTTCCGATTCTTTGCAAGAGAAATCGCAACATCAGCTCTCTATTTTTCAATGTGTCCTGTCACATCCAAATATGTCTAAGAACATACTGTGGCATGTCCAAGTGGCAGCATTTAATAAGATGACATACTAACAGTGTAAGATGTATCATATGTGAGAATTGCTTTTATAAGATAGAAAGAATGTTCAAGCATATAACAGTATCAGAACAATAGTGCATAATCGATCTGAATATCGTAGTCCCACAATTATTCTTTATTAACAAGTAAAAGTAATGTAAAATTACTTCCATCTGATATCCTGCTCGTGAAGCACACATTGCATGAAAATACGTCGCGCACTTGCAACATTGTGTGCAAGAGCCGTGAATCTGATTGCAAATCACGCATGCCTGTAAAATCATAGAAATAGGACACATTTAGATTACAATTATTTAATAATTAAAAAAGCAAGTAACATTTCTACATTAATAAATCAACAAAAAATCTCGAATTAAACAAAATCAATTGAACCAATAAACTCAACAATCCTGTATTAAAAACTAGTGGAGAATAATCAAGATTGCATTTTACTAAATTTCACAAAATTATACTGCTCTCAAAGTAGTGCTTTAATGGACAAGTTGAGAGAGAGAGAGAGAGAGAGAGAGAGAGAGAGAGAGATTATTTATAACAGAAATCGGGAAAAAAGAAAGAAGGAAAGGAATTATGTCAAATAAATTCCCAGTAATAAAATAGCATATTCATGATCATTGTAGATCAAGCTTTGTACCTTCACAAAAGAATTTGATGGAATTCTAAAAAGTCCAACGGCAGGCTCCATTTTCTCGTCATTTAAGAAAGCAACCTCAGGCCGAAACCAGGCGCACGTGACATGAACCCATAATTGCTCAACATCAGTTGGTTTCAACGCACCCCCTAAAAAACAATACTCAATTATAAGGTAATTCAAAACGACTGAATAACAGTAAATAATGTAAAATCAACAAAGTATATCGAATAGCATGCCTTTTACAGGGCAGAGGCAACACTCCCTCTCAATATCGGGAGTTTCACATGCTCTACAAACCCATGAAGTAAAATCCTGAACACTTCTTACTCCATAACATTCTTGATGGACAGCTATTTGACACCTGAACAGAGGACAAAAAAAAAGAAAAACACAAGGATGATTCAGCTTGAATGCCAAACTAAGGCCCATCACATGCCAGCAACCAACTTTCTAATTCAAATGTGTAAAATCCAGAAACTAAGTCAACATAAAGATTCGTAGATAATGAAAACACCTATTGCAGATAATAATTTTATTGTAGTCCCAATCTTCAACCCATCTACAGATAGCACAGCGTTCTGTTGTCCACTTCACATAAACAGGCTCGTACTTATCTGTCATGGTGAAATCAGTAAAAAAGCATAATCGAATTTCACCCCTGCAGACCCAAGAAAGCTAAAATAATAAATTAAAAAAAATGAATGTATCAGCAGAGAAATACACAATTACCTTGCAAAAAGGCAAATAACTGTTCCTTATCTAACTTCAAAGGGCTGAAACCATGAGCATTAAACTCAGCAATCTGCAGTGTCTCTAATGTTAGTTAAAAATATCAAGACAGAAAATTTAATAACTTCGATTAAGAATGAAAGAGGAAGGCCTTCATAATGCAAAATAAGATCCCCAGAGAAACAGAATTTTAAAATATATATATATAAACAGATAAAAGGAACATATTGCTTGCTGTTCTAGCTATAATAAGCTAATGGTTATACAGCGACGCTTAAGCTGGATATTTTAGCTTCCCAAACATTATTCAAAGATATTAACCCGCGAGCAAAAATTGTTGGGGCCCATATTTTATCGATTGAGGGTTTGTTCGGAACAATATACATTTGTGGGCCAGGATTTCCAGGTCTGACTATATCATGTGCAAATAATATACACCGTGGCACCTCAGGGTTGAACCTTGAGGTGCAAACCTAAAATAACTGGAAAATCACTACTTCCTAATGCAGTTCTTATTATAAGCATAGCGACATCGTATATATCCTTAATCACATCACTATATCTACTAGACACTCTATTGCATTTTAAACCCATCATGTCATATCTCTAGCTACTCTATCAAATCTATAAAAAACATATGAAGATCTTTCTTCTTCTCCCTAAGCTCCTCCATATCCAATATAAATTCACCAAATCCAGACAATTTCCAACTTCACAAAAAGAAAATACATGTTTGCTAACTTTTGTTGTCCAGACTAAGGCAGGATAAACTATGTACACACTAAAGCAGTGCAAGTATTGGTGAAATGCATTATACTTGTATTTCAGATCCAAAATAGCCTGAGGTTCAGAATTCAAATACAAGTTAAAAATGCAGATCATATAACTTCCTAATCACAAGTGCAAGAAGCACTATATCAAGACAGATAACACCCTCCAAACAAATCAAATAAGTCCTTCAAAATGAAAAGATCCGGTACAAACCCATTTTTCCAGCGTTAGCGTTGAACCCTTCACTTTAATGCTAACCTTCCATTTTTTCGCTCTGGAACCTGTATGTCGTTCCCATTCGCTAGGTTTCCGCTTTGTTGTCCCACATGAACCGCATGTACATTCAACTCTGAAAGAGGAAAACGTGGAGAAGATTTAAGTATTCTCCCAATTATGAGCACCAGATAAATAAAATTGGACAGCCAATGGAAACTAGCAACACCAATTAATTGATTGAAACTCAACCCAATGCTTATATTTTAAGGGGTCTTTTAGTTTACCCCTGTTAATAATACGACATCTCACTTATCCCCTTATACATTATAAATTTCAATCAACGCCCTAAAGTTGGACGACATCCATATGCTGTTAAAAAATGCTATGGACATGTAAATAAAAAAAATTAATGATGATCAGGAAAGAATATTTATTACGATACAAACCCATCTATATATATATATATATATACACACTTACGTATAGTTTAAATTATGAATTGTATTACTGCATCTTTAGAATGGACTTGCACCAACTTTGCTAGCTATTTAAAAAACATGGTGCATGAATGTCAAGAACCGAGAATTTATTCATACAAATATTTTTTAGCTAAAATAGTGAATTAGTATGTCTATTAACACTTCAAAAAAAATCCATTCAACTCTTCACAATACAGTACAAGTGTCCAGTATATATCCATGTGATCTTGATACATAGTTGTATATTTCAAACATTGCTTATAACTCATTTTTGTGAATTTAATATGTCATTCCTCATCTAAATCCTTTTTCCCGCTTCGAGTAGTGGTGGAAAATCTTTGCCTAGGCAGACTTAGGTACTAAGCAGTGTTCTAAATTGCACGCTATTGCCTTTTGTGCTATTAAAATGCGAAATTGCACATTTGTAATAGCATTTGTCAAGATAGCGTGAACTATTTCACGCTATTACTCCATTATTTGCACTGTTTCACGCTATTATAACGTTTAAAAAATCCATTCAACTCTTCACAATTCAGTACAAGTGCCCAGTATATATCCGTGTGATTTTGATACAAAGTTGTATATTTTAAACGTTGCTTATAACTCATTTTTGTGAAGTTAATATGTCTTTCCTCTTCTAAATCTTTTTTTCACGCTTCACGCAGTGGTGGAAATCTTTGCCTAGGCAGACTTAGGTACTAAGCAGTGTTCTAAATTGCGCGCTATTGCCTTTTGCGATACTAAAACGCGAAATTGCGCTTTTGTAATAGCATTTGTCACAGATAGCATGAACTATTTCATGCTATCACTCCGTTATTTGCGCTATTTCACGCTATTTGGTTTCATCAATTTTACCCCCCATTTTTCAAAATACGCTTGTTTGAAGAAAAAGAGAAAACTAATAGCGTCTCATAAGGAAAAAAACAGGGGGGGGGGGGGGGGGGACTATTTATTCAAATAGGCACATATGTTTTATTTTATTTCCAACAGTCAATCGCATCTCTGTTTATATGTTGTTTGGCTACATGTTGCTTCGCATAAATGGTTTAGGTATATGTCTTGCGGGGTTAAGATCTTAGCCTTTTTGTTTGCATGATTTATTTGGTCAGTAAATCTTCGACTTTTATTATTTTATTTATTTATTTTGATTTTTGTGTTCAATTCTTTTTATGTTTGATGAGGGGGGCTTTTTCAATTTCATATTTGCTTGTCAATTTAATTTTTTGGAATTTCATGTGTTGGATGATTGTATGGATTTATTTGGGTTGTCTATTGCTTTGTTTGGAATGATGTGGTACTTCATGATTATATGACTTTATTTGAAATGATGCAGTAATTCATTTAGAATGTAGTACTAGGTTTCAGATGATTGTATGAACTTCTGTGCATTACATATATTGTTTTGTTAGTTTTTAAATATAAAAATCAAATGCACAAATAGCTTGCACAACACGCGATGCCATTTACGCAACGCGACCCCGGGATCAAAACGCCATACCTTGCACGACCGCAATTTAAAAGATTGCCAAGGAGTAAGAACAAGGTGTTAAACCCATGGGCCGTATAAACATAATAGTCCCTGGCCATGTGTAAATGGACCGAATACACAAGGCTCAATTGTCATATCTAGTTAACTAAGGACTCAATATATCATATGAACTTTAGATGGCATTTGAACCAAAGGACCCAATTTCTTTAAGGCCCAAACAAAAGCCCTATGCCTAAACTTCCCCAGCACTCTCGCTCCAGTTTCTTGTTGGTGTTTCTTTTATTTTAGACAAAACGATACTATTTCAGGGTTCTTAGAGATTTAGTCTTTAATACTTTTGGAATATAAAATACAGTTCGAAATGTGAGGCCTTCAACGTATGTGAGACTTGTGGGTAAGAGGCTTCCCCCCCTCCGTTGTAAGGTGTGAGTTCATTGAGGTGAGATGGCGAGTTGTATTGTTGTTACTTAACAGGGGAATACAATGATGGAAGTTGAAGAGAACACCTTATAAGAGCGCATCTATTTTAATGAGGGACTTTCATTGCATTTAAGGTAACTCCGCTAGTATTTTGAAGGGAGTTGAGTAAGAGAGCTCTAGTATTGAACATATATTACACAGGAGAGAGAGGTGATACAGGCGAGAGAGGTGATACAGGACTATCCTTATTTAGGTAGGAGGATGTAAGCTTGGTGTTATTCTTGGAAAATCCCTTGTACTTGCACAATTACTCTTGTCAAATAGTAGAATATGGCTCTTCGAAGACACAGGTTTGATTTGCCAAGCCTCATAAATCTCAATGTGTATGCTTATTTGATGTTCTCTCTCTCTCTCTCTCCCTCCCTCCTCTCTCTCTCTATATATATATACAGTACTGCTCTTGTGCAGACCAGTCCGCGTTTTAAAAGTGCGGACCGGACATGTGTCACCTAGCGGTGAGCCTAGAAATTATCGACTAAATTATAGGGACACTCTCTCTCTTTTCTGGGGTCACTGCCAGGTGACACATGTCCGGTCCGCACTGTTAAATGCGGGCTGGTCCGCACAAGAGCAATACTGTATATATATATATATATATATAGGAAAAGGCTCAATAGCGAACATTAAGAGTGAACATTTTAATGAACATTAAGGAAAAACACCCAAAACCCATTTATTTTAATTCCTATGTTGAAATTGGTCCGCGCCAGCGGCACCCGATACCATTCCGGCCAGCCCACCCCCCAACCCAACCTACCCACCACCACCACCACCACCACCACCCCACCACCATGGCAGCAGGTATGGCAGCCCTTATGGGGGTGGGGGGTGAGGGGTGCTGGACGGAATGGTCTTTTGTGCCGCTGGCGCGGACCAATTTCAACATAGGAGTTTAAATAAATGGGTTTTGGGTGTTTTTCCTTAATGTTCATTAAAATGTTCACTCTTAATGTTCGCTTTTGAACCTCTCCCTATATATATAATGCTCCTGTGCTGACTAGTCCGCATTTTAAGAATGCGGACCGGACATTTGTCGCCCAAAGGTGCCCCTAGAAATTATCGCCTAAATTATAGGCACACTCTCTCTCTTTTCTAGGCTCACAGCCAGGTGACACATGTCCGGTCCGCATTCTTAAAATGCGGACTAGTCCGCACAAGAGCAGAACTGTATATATATATATATATATATATATATATATATATATATATATATATATATATCTTCTACATCTATAGTTGCAAGTTGATTTACTTTCGGTCATTATAAGTTATTTACCACATATTTTGGTAGTGTTTTAATAATTATAAACGGCGCGAGCATAGTCGTCACATCAGGACATGTATCGCAGAATAGAAACCCTATGTATTGTGTGTCGTTTAACGGATCGGGATACGCATCATAGGATATGGTACAAATATAAAAATATCTGTAAAAAATAATGAATGTATAGAGAACACATTACACAACATATTATAATTAATTATACAACATATTATTGTTTAAAACAAATTTTATGACATGATTACATTGTCTAATGGTAAAAATATTGCCTTCTAAGTAACGTCACAACATTAAAGATGAAAGAGAGGAGAAAAGTAAGAATACATTAAACTATATAGATTTTTAAATTTGATTTGATACGACAAAGAGCGAAAATCAAATCGTTAGTTTTAAGTTTTCCAACAAGCTGTAGCCAAAAATGATAATCCTAAGGTAGCAACTAGTAAGGTAGTTATTTAGCATCACTTTCCTATATAGACGTACTCCAAAACATAATAACCAAAATATATAGGGGTGGAAAAGTCGTCATCACTTATCATCATCATCATCAGCAGCAGCAGCAGCATCGTCAGCATCATCATTTTAAAATAAAAAACACAAACATCTTAATGGGATTGGCAAAAGTGAACATGTGAGGGCAGATTTCGCACAAGAAGAAGCAAGTGGGAAATTGCATAAGAGAAAGGGAAGGAAACGAGAAAATGTTAGAAAAATATCAGGTTGTTACGTTCTGATTTTTTGGTCCTTTTCAAAGGCAGAAACAAGAATCGTACGATTAGAAGCCCAAAAGAAATCGAACTAAAGGTCTTCTGCTAGCGGGTCCGAAAAACTCAACTCGAAAATTTCAACAAAATCACTGTGTGTATCGTGTATCGCATTGGAATACAAAACGATACACTTAGGATATGAGGGCATTTGCGATACTGAGTTGTGATTCGTATCGTTAACCATGTGTATCCTGTATTGTATCGGACAACATCGCGTATGCTAACAACTATGGGCGCGGTTGCTCAGGCGCCTTTGGTGGTGGGGATTTCATTGGCATAGCACCATTGTTTGGTTTGTGTGGAGGGAAGGAAGGAAAGGAGAGAATAGGAATAGAGACAGAGAGTTGTCCCATGTATGTACTTGGCTATAGAGGAAAAGGGACGACTTAGTATTAATAGGCATTTACCAAATGTACAGGGAAGGGTCAAGATAAGAAACTCCAGCAATCCTTGGCATAAAGATTTATTCGAGCTCTATCTCTTCCCTACATGGGGCCGGTTGATGGAGTGACCACCCCTCTAATTAATGAAGAGTAAGCATCAGATTCTGTAGGAAATGAAGAAAGTCTAGATATAGAATTCCAACGCAAGCATTTGAGGACCATATGATTGTCAAAGGGTTAATGAGTGTTAGACCACCACAGGTGGCCTTAATATACAGGATTCAGTTTACAGAGCCCTTGGCACTGGCATCATCCTTAAAATAGCACAACCTGATCCACCAAGCCACAACCTCTTCAAATTACCGACATAATGCATAAATGCCACATGGAAAATTGATTGTGCATGTGGCATCAGACAGGTAAGTAGTTGACGTAATTCACTCGTCGAAGGGCTCTTAAAATATCTAACACACAATTCTAGAGAGAGAAATACTCTTTTATATATTCACAATCAAGGTCCTCAAATGAGGTTACAAGGGCGTATTTAAAAGGGAGGAGTAGCTTAGGCTACAAACTAAGGCACTAATTACAAAATTGTCATTGCTACTCCTGACCTTTAAATACTAAAACAAAACACAAGAAAATGCTTTAAGAAAAATAACAAGAGATAGTAAAATACTATAATGCCCAAAAATATTCCGAAATATTGCAATTATACCCCCGATTCGCATCAATCTCCCCTTCTTAAAAAAGAGTTCGTCCTCGAACTCAAAGGGGAAGACCAACTGAATCACCCTTCAAAACTGTAATCAAGGCATGTTGGGGAAGCTCCTCGGACGCATCTAAATAGTTAGGTGGGTGATCCATCGCCAATAATGCGCGGCGTCGCGGGAGAGAGCAATCAGAGGCTCGGTGCCCAACAATGCCACAGTTGTAGCAGCAGGGGTAGCAGGAGTAGACACTGAAGATATCACAGGAGGAGGAACCAAGGCGGAAATCGGAGTAGGCGGAACCCATGAGGCCGGAAGGGTTGGGAGTGCGGTGTGGTAAGCCTCGACCTTGGTCGCGTACTCAACTACTTTCAGGTTGGCTGGTATCTTTCTCAAATCCAGATCGTGTTGAATATGTGGCTACAAATCCAATATATAGCGGTTGATCCGCTGATCCGCTGTCTCAGGTAGGCGAGCTCTAGTGCATAGAACCTGAAACTGCTCTGTTTACTCCACGACTGATGTGGTAACCTACCTGAGAGATTGAACGCGAGCGAAGAGGTCGTGCTCGTAGGTAGGTGGAATGAAGGACGCCTGAAGAGAAGCCTTCAACTCCGGCGCAGTCTAAATAGGAGGCAATCTGGCCGCCATGCGGCAGTAGCAGAGGTCATTCCACCAAACCCGGGCAAAATCCTAGAACTTGGTGGCTGCAAGGAGGACACAGGAGCGGCCTTGGACCCGCTTGTATGTGACAACCAACTCAAAATAATAACGGGTGGCCAGCCTATACTACATTAAATCAAGTATCTCAGATGGCACAGTTTCAACATCAACTGACAATACCAAATAATATAAGGCTAACTACCTGAAATCATTAAAAGTGGATTGTCAAAAATTTTAAACTTTTATTTAACAACAACAATAACAAAACCAATTATGCAACCATAACCAACAATACACATCTAACTATGATGAGTGATAAGTGCAAACTTCATTTATATACAAGAGTGCAAAACAATGTACAACAAATCTCAACAATGAAATACCCGAATATGTTGTCGGGTAACAGACAATACAATAATCTGAGAGAGAAATGAAAGTGTTAGTCTACAACACTTGAATACTGACTCAATATACAAGCTGAATACTAATCTAGATATACCAAGATAGGAATCGACTAAAACAAAGTGCCGCGACAGTCCGCTATTGCCACAGCTCCACGAATATTCTAGATGGATGAACATCAATGGCGTCCTTGCGAAGGAACACCTAAAGTAATACAATATATACATGGAGGAGAAAATATAAACGGGTCAGAGCCCGAGTTGAAAACGTTTTATAGCAAGTGCATTAAAATGCATAATAATTATAAATGTATTATTACATGATTTAATGGAATCGAACTCTCCATAAAATTCAACTCGCCCCTCCACTAAAGCGCGCACTAAGCGTATGCACGTGATCTCCAAATGGATGCCCAATTCTAATTAGGCAAAAGAATCTAATTTAAACCCAAATGAAATATTTAATTAAAATCATCTAACCTATCTCTCAATCTATACCTATCTGAGTTCCATCTAAATCATATACTTTAATTTAAATGTTGTAGTTATCTTTATATTTGTTCATTTATTGAACCTATAAAGTTGCATAATCATGCTCATAATCACATCATCACAATACATCAACATTCCCAATTACTAGAATTTCATATATTCTAGTTATGCCCTCATATGGCATGTAAGCATATATATAATTATATGTGAGTTATTAGCATCAAGAGTTAAGGACAAAACTCCTCCCAATTCTCAACACGGCACTACGTTTCGTGCGTGGGACGTCTCGCCGAAGCGAAATCCAAACAAGAAACCCCCCCGTTACACTACTCCTGACCGTATTGATCCTCGAGGCTCATTATGCCCTCACTGCATGATGCATGTAACCCAATTTATTATCCAATTTTAATTAATTAACATTCTCAATTCTCAACAGTACACGGCGTTTCATGCGTGGGACGTCTCGCCGAAGCGAAATCCAAACAAGGAACCCCCCGTTACACTACTCCTGGCACTGTTGATTGTCGGGATAGGTGATATATATATAAGTATGAGCATTAAGGACTAACTTCTCCCCAATTTCCAACATTACACTGCGGTTCGTGCGTGGGACGTCTCGCCGAGGCGAAATCCAAACAAGGAACCCCCCCGATACACTAATCCTGGCAATGAAGGTCGTTGAGGTCCATTATGCCCTCGATACCCAAGTACAAGCACAAGTAAGAATAACCATCCAACCGAGCTATAACTCGAAGGACGCAGGCTCACATGCTATCATCTTCCAGTTGCCCATACCTCGTAGCAAACTGGGGCCACCTGGTGGGGTTCAACGGCACCCACCTCGTGATCAACTCACGCACACAACGTCCGGGAAACGGTCATAGTTCCTAACTGGCGAGTGAGAACGACACGTACCCACGACTTCTCACCCCCAAAATAATAAATATATATGTATGTCATATGATGACCACCATGGACGACTATGACCTGGGGAATATCTACACACTGCTCAACGCACGTAACTTCCCAATGATAGCAAGGAGAGGGTATGCCTAACCATGTATATATACCATCATATAGGGTATACATACATCCCACATAATAAAGATATAACATCATAAAAGGTATACCTGCCACATCATTTTCATTTTCATTATACGCTCTTAGGCGTAATAGATTTAATGTCATTGTTTAGTATATCTCTCTCTTGATAAACTAATCGTCAATTCTCACATATATTCCCCACTTAGTATACACTATACTATTTCTCGCTTGAAACTCACATGTCGCTTCTAATATGAATTGTCTCTCAATTCTATTTAAGTTAAGGATATTCTTTATCCTAATGCACCTCAATTTACATGTAAAATTCTCCCTCCATAATAGGGTTCAATTCATTTTATGAACCTTCGAGGGATGGATCCTAAGATCCAATATCTCTAAATTAATCTCATTCTTTCATATAAATATAATTGTCATCTCAAAATCGAATCTCCAAACCAAGGTGGGCTTCCCCACTTAGAACATACCAAAATATCTAATCGGTATTCCTCAAATTTAGTCAATAAGACTTCAATAATTTCTTATAAGGGAAACTCTCTAAAAGTCTCCGAAGCATACTCCAAATAACTCCTATAGAGGTTCCCAATCGATAACCTCGAACAAAACGGGATGAAATTCTCTTTAGAAAAACAATCCCACAAAAGCCCTGTTTCCGAATCGATTCGGCCAGGAAGCCGAATCGATTCGGGTCATCAGACCTGGGACTCTGTCTCAGGACGAATCGATTCGGCTGGAGTCCGAATCGATTCGGTCACTCGGACCTGGGCACCTGCATATTTCCGAATCGATTCAGTAGGAGGCCGAATCGATTCGGCCCTTCAGAACTCTCGAAAATGGCTATTTTTTGTAAGCCTAATATACCCAAAATTCATTTTAATCATTTCCTCTCCATTTCTCTTCAACCCAATCACATACATATCATCAATAATCATCCTAGAATACATATAAACTAATTTCTAACCTAGAAATTATTTATACCCCACAAATCTAAGGTTTTCCCAAAAAGTTAGGTTTTATCAAACTAAACCTAAACCCCATAAATTTCATCCACAAATCATGCAATAAATGGTATATAACAATTATTTAGCAAGTTTAATCACTTGCCTCGGGTTCGTAGGGTCTGAATCCGCCTTGAGATCGCGTATTGGCCGGAAATCTCCACTTTCTCTCTCTTTTCTCCTTCTTTCTCTTCTTCTTTCTTTCTTTCTCTCTGTCTCTCTTTGGAGAAAAATCTCCCATAGGCTTAATAAGTCTTTCTCCCAAATGTACACAGCTTTAAATGATAATACACACTTTAAATGACTCGGTAACTTTAATTCGAGTCAAACGGTCCTAATTTATTTCGGAACCTAAATAAACCCCAAGTACAGTCATTTCGGCTTTCTCGACCCTTCCGGAAACAATGTTACCCTCAAAATTGCCATTCGACACACTTTCTAACAACTTCAAATTTTGACCTCAATTGCCAATTTAATTATTCTCCAAATAAAATAATATTTATTTCTCCCAAAATAAATAATTCATTGTCTCCAAGACCTCGGGTTGTTACATTGTACTCAAAAACAGTCTCCATCGAAGTTAACCAGTCAAGCATGGCATCTGGAGAGAACCGTCAATCAAACATGGGCACGTCAATGCGGATGTCACCGTGGAGGCTCCGGGAGAGCAACTGAAGGGCTATAGATAGGGGACCCTCGTCCTGATGAGCATCGAGACCCATCACATCGCCTGGCACAGGTGGAACAACATCAACAGGAGGGGGAGTTATCTGTGCTGGCGGTGGATGAAGAGGCTGACTGTGCGGGGGATAGTGGGGGCAAATGCTTATCAAATGGCCAAGCTCGCCGCCATAGAAACAGCGCCGGTCTCGAGGCGTTGCGGGGCATCAAGTGGGGGTGGACGTATCCAGTCCAAAATACTGGGGTGGCTATCCCCAAACTCAGAGAAGGATGAGGAACCCGAATGTAGTAGTGAGAGGTTGTGGTGGGAGGGCGTATGATGCAAGGATGGAGGGTTAGGGTGGGTGGTCATCCGGGGGTTTGGATGGTGTGAATCGGGGTCGGGTGGGTGGCCAGGAATTTTTAAATGATGGCCCAGACTCCCGGGGTAATCAAACAATCCGAAGGGGTGGGGGAATGATTTAGGTGGTTCGGTGGGTGGATGATATAGACTCGGGGGCTGAAATGAAGTGGAGGCACCAAAAAAATTAGGTGGGTTGGGGTATGGGTAGGGTAGGGGCTGGTTTTGGGTGTGGAGAAGTGGGAGCGTGGTCCATTTTTGGGTCGGAAGGCAGGGACTGCTGTCGGAGGAGGGGCGGGGGGCCAAGAGGGTGTTGGGAGTGGGCGAAATGGCCTCTGGGAGATGTCCCGAGTCAGAAGAAGCCGGCAGGGTTCTATTTTGGGGTCAGCAAGGTCGGGAGTAGGTGGAGGGCGGGGTTGCTTGGCTAGCGAGGAGTTGGGCCATTTGCCGCCTTAATTCCGCCACTTGTTGCTTCAATTCGAAATTCTCATCTTGTTTATGGTTGTTTGGATTTCTTGGGAGCCATTGGAGAGTAGAGAACGATTTATTTTTGAAAAAAAAGAAAAAAAATCACCAATGCACTATCACCAATGTAAAGCTTCACCCGCTCTGATATCAATTTGACGTAATCCACTCGTCAAAGGGCTCCTAAAATATCTAACACACAATTCTAGATAGATAAATACTCTTTTCTATATTCAAAATCAAGGTTTAGCTCAAATGAGGTTACAAGGGGGTATTTAAAAGGGGGGAGTAGCTTAGGCTACAAGCTAAGGCACTAATTACAAAAATGTCATTGCTACTCCTAGCCTTTAAATACTAAAACAAAACACAAATAAATGCTTTAAGAAAAATAACAAGAGAAAATAAAATACTATAATGCCCAAAAATATTCCAAAAAATGGCAATTATGCCCCCGATTCACATCAGTAGTTGCCCACCTACTATAAAAATATTTCAAAACAACACAGGCATGCAAAGAAATTAAAAGCATATAATCTTCACCTGTCTTGTCCAATTGTACAGGTGTCAACACATAATGGGATAGCCCATGGTTACCTAAAACGCAGATCGTTTGGGCACGTGGAACGGGTATGGGAGCGTGATACGCCATACCCTTGAAAATATGCTACGGTGAGGGTAGGCTTGTGCAGATCATTTTGCTAAAATGAGCTGTGCTCTTTCCAAGGACTAGAGTCATTAACAAGTTAAGATAATATATATCTTATAATATTCTTAAGATACACAAGTTCTTTATTCACCTTTGAGATTACACATATAATAATTATTTATATAAACACTCGTATCCTAGACTTAAAAAAAATTCCTGAAAACGACTAGTCTATTTATTATTAGACTGTAGCCAATTATAAATTCACTAAATAATTATTTAAACATGTAAGCTAAGGCTGATATTTATGCCGTCAAAAGGTATTTAGCACCAACATCGCTAAATATCTACGTACATGTTCAAGGAGAACAGTTAACTCATGATTTTAGATACATCCAAAGATTGAGAGCACTGCAAAATTATCAAAAAGCAAATCTCAAATTTTGTGAGTTTCAGGCTTACAAATGAAGGCTAGGATAATATATTCCTTCCATGCCAGTGCAGACGACAGTTAACCTGTCAGGCAGCACAGTTTGCCCAGTGTTATCTATAGACCTGTGAACAATCAAATCAATGTTCAAAACAAGTTTACAGAATAGAAACCATACATGCTCTTGCAGGCATCAGAAACTGAATGAAAAATGTCATGAACTGCTGAAAGACCTGATTTTCAATACCTGATTTTCGATACCCATTTTTCTGAAACTGACAATTTGTCATTGGACCTTGCTTTGCATTCAGGGCAATAATAATCAGTGTCCTCCAGATTCTTCAAGACACAATATTCAATTAAGACAAGAAAATGGAGAAACGAATCCAGAAGGATTTGTATTAAACATGATACACAGTCAGACCTTGAATTTTTTGCTGGAAATATCAGTGCACTCAGCATGTACCCAAACATCACAGCCATCACAACATACCTAGTCCAAATAGTATGTTTGAACAAAATATCACAACTCATTCAATTTTTCAGTGGAGAGAGGAGCCATAAAACCAAAAAGAACTGCAAATGATCTAACCCAATTCCCTCCATCTGAGTGATGCCAAATCTTTTTGCATATTCCACAATATTGTTTTGATTTCCGTAACTGCAACAACAATAACATAATTCAAAAATAAAATTGTATATAAATATATTTATCAGAGAATAAGCTACATTTGTTTGCATGAATAACAAGATGAGGCCTTTTCGTACAAACCTTGGCACAATGTCCACAGAAAAACTGGGCTTTAGAAGCCATTCCCTTCCTTTGCTTCACTGTTTTGCACGGAAGAATCAAGCCACAGCTGTCACATAGTCGGGTGACTTTCTTAGCATATTCATCCTGCATAGAAAATATTTAGATAATACCGAATCCTATTTGAAAGCGTTGCAAATTGAACTAATAATTATACAAATGATGGACATATGGTATGTGGGATGGGTCCAAGAAGAGAGTCATTTCAGTTGTAATTTCTTATTTCATTTTAGTGTTATGATGTTTGTAGAATAAGGAATATTCCCGACAGATTTTCTACAGTTAGTTTAAGGGTAGTTAGGACTTTTAGCTATTAGCGTTGATTACATGGTGACCAAATGCATGGCCGAATATAAATATCATGTATTCTAATAGCGTATGACCTGATGACAAAATAAATAAGGAGAGGTGAATCATAATGTTTTGAGTGTGTACGAGTAAATCGCTTCCGCGTGTTGCATTAAACAATATCAAAGCAATGTCCACTTGTAAGGACAAATTTCCAATCGAGTCAATTTATAGTATTGGCTTAATTCCGGACAAAACGATTTGAGTCATGGGATAGAGTGTCTAGTCGTATCCATCCAAGCCTATGACGAGTTTGTTGAAGACGTAACGGCCAGATTTTAAAAGCTTCATCATTGCCGAGTTTCTTGTGTCTCGTTTCTACGTCATCGAGTTGAGGATTCCATAGTCTCCAAAAGGTATGAATGCACTTTTATATATGTAGGAGACTTGGAATATTTTATGGGTGTAATTTTGTCTAAAATGATTTTTTATTTTCAGAAATATTTTTAGAACTTGGTAGAAAAGGTTTTGGGCTTAAAAAATGAAATTTGGATTTTCTGACTTTTCGTTCGAATTGTCGTTCGAACGAGAATTCGAATGAGTTTTCCAACGACTCTGACATTTGATCCCTATTTTATCGTTCGAAGTTTCGTTCCAACGAACTCGTTCGAACGAGTTTTTCCAACGAGATCTTGGCCTATTTTCCCTCTGCAATATCGTTCGAACGACCTGGGAAAGTCGTTCGAACGACCATGCGCGGGAAAACTAAAATGGAATTTATTGCGTATAATTTATTGCGCGGGAAAACACAACAAAGGACCTTAACGCAATAAATTAACAATAAAAAGCACGTATGAAATCGGCACTTAAGTCCATAGACAAGAGGGTTTGGTTGTCAATTGTTACCGGGTGATCCCCACCCACATGTTTGGTAGAAAATGAACGTGTTCCCAAACCCGTTGAGCGTTGGAGTGAGAATGAACTAAAATTAGCTAACTTTAATTCTCGAGGATTAAATGCCTTGTTTCGTGCTGTTACACTTGATGAATTCCGTCGTATCATGACTTGTGAAACCGTCAAGGAAGCTTGGGATATATTACAACTCACTCACGAGGGAACTAGTGTCATTAAGGCTTCAAAACTCCAAAACCTCACCACTCAATTTGAAACCATCAAAATGCCTGAAAATGAAACCTTGATGAATTTTATGCTAGACTTTCCGATATAGTTAATTCATCATTCAATTTGGGAGAGAAAATACCCGACGACCGTGTAGTAAAGAAAATTTTAATATCCCTACCCGATAGATTTATCCCTAAAATGACCGTTTTAAATTCTTTACCCACCTTGCACTCTACCAAACTTGAGGAATTAGTAGGTGATTTGCAAACCTATGAACTAGATATGTTCCCCTCCAAAAATGAAAAGAAAATAGAGAAGGGCATCGCTTTGAAATCCCGAAAGGAGGAAAAACAAGTTGTGGTTGATGAGAGTGATAGTGACTCGGAGGACATGGCTATGTTTGCGAGAAAATTTCTTAAATTTAATAAAGATAAGTTTCAAAATGATGATAAGAAATTTGAAAAATCTAAGCATGACAAAGCCGAAAAGATCCCTAAATCATATAATGAAAATCTAAATAGGGACAAGTCAAATAGGTGCTATGTGTGAGGGTTATGGCCATAGGGCGAGAGAGTGCCCCACTAAACTAAGGAGAGAGGGTAAGCAACCAATTTCCTATAATGCCACCCTTAGTGATGATAGTGAAAAGGAGGAGGGGCCCGATTCCCCCGTTGAGCGCAACTTTACCGTGTTCATGGCAAGTCATGTAAGTGATAGCGAGAAATTGTCCGACAATGACATCTCTAATCATGACACTTCCGAGGCATTTGTTTGTGAATCCCAAAAAGATGATGGTTGTGAGAGTGGAGAAGAGAGAGAGAGAGGGAGAGAGAGAGAGAGAGAGAGAGAGAGCGGAAGTGATGAAGAGGTTGAAGAGAGTGAACTTCAAATTGCATTTAGATAATTATATGAAGAATCTATTATATTAAAAAGAGCAAATTTGAAGTTAGAAGGTAGTTTAAGAGAGCGTGCCAAGGTCGTTGATGAGAGTGCGTTGGTTGAAGACCTTAGGGCACGTGAGAGAGCTCTTCAAGAGAAGCTTGAATATGTAGATGGCGAGAGAGATAGCCTTAGAGATTTGATGGAATCAATGAAAAATGAGCTTCTTATGTTTGAAGAGAGGAATGTTTTGCTAGAGTCTAGAATTTTAGAATTGGAAGAAAAATTGAGAGACTCTAATGAGGTCAAATTTGATTTGCAATGTAGGTTCGCTAAATTAGACAAAATATTAGGAACCGTCCAAGTCAAAAATGACACTTGTGGTTTAGGCCTCGATTCTTGTAATGATTCCACTAATAAAGCCAAAACCAATATTTTGAGAGAATCACCTAGGAACACTTCTAGAGGTCAATCCTTAGGTACTACTTTTCAATGTGTCTTTACTTGCTCAAATTGTGGTCGAAAAGGTCATCTTAGGAAATTTGTTTTGATCTTAAAAGAAATTCTAGAAAATCCAAGAGTAAAGTAACCAAGGTAGCCAAGATCACCAAATCCAGTGATTTTCACTCTTCACTAGTTTGGGTTAGGAGATCCGACTTGATAGCTTTACAAAATAGGATTTTTTATTCTCATTTGCTTTCACATGCTTCCTCCCTTGCAAAATCTAAAGGTTGTATGCTTGTTTGTCATTTTCTAGTTGTCTCATTATATATGTGTTTCTAGATTTATGACTTGTTTATCTTTCGTATTATACTCTTTTCATTTTAGTTTGCATTAAATGAAAAATACAAAAAGATTTTGTTTATCATTTGTATTTTACCTTTATGAGTCATTTAGGCTTAGTAAAAAAAATACAAAATGATTTTTGTTTGTCATTTGAGTAAATACTTTTGTATGTTTGGTTAAAAAGTTCAAAAACCAAAAAGATTTTTTTTTTGTGTATTTTAGTTTTACACACTCTATGTGGCATATACTTGTGTTTGAATCCTTTCCTTTTCCGCTTCCATGTGGCTAGAACTTTTGGTTAAGATTGTCAATCCTTAAAATGTTATTTGTCATGCTTGCATGGAGTAGTTGGATTTTATGTTGCTTAATGGATTCTATTTTTATATGCCTCTATTCACACATGCAGGAGCTCTTTTGAAATTTAAACGTCACATGTATATTTGAGCTAAGTGAGATATTCTCCTATCAATTTAGTCATCTACATTTTGCTATGACTATGGAGGATTTGTGCAGGTAATAACCGTTTCCCGAATTTAAAATAGAAAAATATGTTTATCCGGTGGAGTTATTTATCAATGGAATCGGGCTGCGAAAGACAAAATTACTTTGCGTAAAAAGCCACCATTGAACATTAGGCCTTAAAAATGTGGCATTAAAAAGAATATTTACCAAGGCGAAAAATAGTTTAGTTAATATGTTCAAAAGAAAAAGAAAAATTATGAGGAGTTTGATTGGATGTATTAACAGGTTTGCACAGTGACTTTGTATCCTAGTTAAGCTTTTATTGTCATGACTCTAGTGGTTTGTAGAATCATCGAAATTCTAGGCTTGTGTACATTGAGTATGTTTGTTCATTGAGTTCAATTTATATTGTCACATGAGGCGATATCTAAATGTGATAAAGTTTTGCACGCAAATGAGAACTCCGTGAACATGTTTTAAGTGATTGGGTCGAAATTTAATTGTTACTAGTTCACACCCCTACACTTTCGTTTACCACATGTATTTGGACACATTTTTTCCATACGAGTGTGAAAAGCTTAATGTATTTTGTGTCATTTGTGTGTTTATATCTATATATGTGTGCCTCTGCATATTGTGTATCTCTTTTGTATACATATATATATGATATTTTATTTGTTTTGAGTCTTTGCCATGATAGCTAGTCCATATATGCTTTAATTCATAATTGGTACCTATCTTGTTGCGAATTTTGGTTGATATCCCATGCCTATATTGAATACTTTTTAGTTGGTGTCATTTTTGTATCGCATCATAAGTTGGTATCTATTTACCCTTGTTGTGGATTGGTTACTTTTTATTATTGCCCATATGCTTTACTGTTCGTATCACTTAATGTACCATCATGTTTTACTTGTTTTCCCATATTTAATTCCCTTTATATTCCTTGTGAAGTGTTAAAGGGGGATGGTATTTGAAATAGTATATGCTTTAATTGGGGGAGAATGAGTAATGTTTTAATTCTTTAACCTTTGTCTATTCCTGAACAAAAAGGGGGAGACATGGTATCACCTTTAGTTTAGGAGATTTAACTTGGGGGTAGTCACGACTTCTTAGGTAGATCATAGTTGATAAAGGGGGAGACTTAAGTTAGGGGGAGTATTTATTTAAATTGGATTTAATATTTTGATATTCCCTATGCGTAAGGGGGAGACTTAAGTTAGGGGGAGTATTTATTTAAATTATATTTAATATTTTGATATTCCTTATGCGTTTAATGGTTTGGTGAAGTGTGCGGGAATTTATTATGTCAGCGGCATTTATTTAAAGCTGCAAAGCATCCTTGGGTCGTGTCAATAGTGTCTGTATTTTTTATTTTTGGGTGGGATGTTATGTCCAAACGAGCTTGACGGCCCTTTAGAATTTTTGGTTTGGTTTTATCCCAGAATAGCCAAAGGGAGATTTGTAAGGACAAATTTTCAATCGAGTCAATTTGTAGTATTGGCTTAATTCCAGACAAAACGATTTGAGTCATGGGATAGAGTGTCTAGTTGTATCCATCCAAGCCTATGACGAGTTTGTTGAAGACGTAGCAGCCAGATTTTAAAAGCTTCATCATTGCCGAGATTCTAGTGCCTCGTTTCTACGTCATTAAGTTGAGGATTCCATAGTCTCCAAAAGGTATGATTGCACTTTTATATATGTAGAAGACTTGGAATATTTTATGGGTGTAATTTTGTCTAAAATGATTTTTTATTTTCAGAAAAAATATTTAGAACTTTGTAGAAAAGGTTTTGGGCTTAAAAAATGAAATTTGGACTTTCAGACTTTTCGTTCGAATTGTCGTTCGAACGAGAATTCGAACGAGTTTTCCAACGACTCTGCCATTTGATCCCTGTTTTATCGTTCGAAGTTTCGTTCGAACGAGTTCTTCCAACGAGATCTTGGCCTATTTCCCTCTGCAATATCATTCAAACGATGTCGTTCGAACGCCCTGGGAAAGTCGTTCGAACTACCATGCGCGGGAAAACTAATTTTTGGCAAGTTTTTTGTTTTTAACTTCCCATGTTTCCCACTTGTCCCACTATCTTTTTCTAGCCATATTATGTGCGGGAACAAGAGTTTTCCTTAGAACGTTTTGACATTTTTCCCTTCTTATGAGAGAAAAAATGATTACCCAAAAAGTTCATGTTTGAGGGTTTGATTTTTATGGCTTAAAATCTTCCAAAACATCTTATACACCCACTGTTCTGTTTCAATGCAAGTATCTTCATATATATATTTGTTGCTTGGAGTGTTTGGCACCTGGTTTTCTCTACACCAATAAAGAAGAGAGTTTGGGTTCTTCTCCACCCAAAAGGAGGTTGTTTGCGTGCTACGGTGTTCCCACTCGAAGAAAAGTTTCGCGTGAGGGTGACCAAGAGCCCCATCGGTGGATTCCGAGATCGTGGAGGAGTCCATGGTTATCTACTAGGAGGAAGTGTTTACAAGAAGGAACGTCAAGGCTTGGACGAAGTCAAGTTGTTGGTGCAAGTCTACTGTCTTGTAATTGTAATTCCATAGTTAGTGGATTTGTTAGGCCAGGGCCGTCCGAGGTTTTTCCATTTGGGTTTTCCCCGTACATAGTGTGATGTGATTTATTTTTATCTTGCAAATCACGTTAGAATGCATGCTTAGGTTCAAGTCAGATAAAATTGGGTTTAATCACATTTTAGTTTAATTTGGTGCTAATTAAATTTGGGTAATTTTTAATTAAGTTAATTCAAGTCATTAGTTTAATTTGATAAAATTTGGATTGGCCTAATAGAAAAAATATTCTTACTAGGCAAATTTTAGGACTTGGGTTGAGTTAATTTGTTTAAGTGAAGATTTATGTTGGATGAATTTAATTTCACTTGTTTGTTTATTTTAATTTTAAGTTGAAATAAATTAAAATTTGAACGTTGTTTTTGTGAGAACCATCATATTCCGCATTAAAGGAAATTCATTTTAAAAGAAATTTAAAATTTGGGGGCCTCCGCACTTTCACCACTTCTTTGGCAGTAATAGTAGTTGTGGTAGGGTTACGAGTCATGACGTGAACTCAAAACAACCTATTGGCTGACAAAGGTCCGTCGCGAATCAAGGGTCCAAAGTCCTCATCAATGATGGGTCCAAAGTCTCATCAACGACAATAGAACAGTCGTTAATTTCATTGTTTGCGAATTTTGACTCGATCCGTCCAAGGGCCAGGAGAGACCGCCTCACAAACATACAGATTCACGAATTTTCAAAAGCCAAGGTCAGGTCATCCCGAGTATTTTTATTATTATTATTATTATTATTATTATTATTATTATTATTATTATTATTATTATTATTATTATTATTATTATTATTATTGATTACTTAATTCGGATTATTATTGCTTGTTGCATGATAATTGTGTGAATTATTGTGACATTTAATTAGTGTGATGTAATTAATCAAATACGGAAAAATAAAACAAAGTGTACGACTAGTAAATTAATAATAACATGATGATTTATCTTTATGTTACGAGTTAGTGTCGTTGGACTTGGCTCTAGAGGTATACAGAGGCCTGGGTGGTGTTTTTAGTGTGCCGGTTTGGGCCTCAAGGACAGATACTCCTTTGGGATAAGTTATGGAAGCATTTGGGTAGTGTTTTGGCTCATTTAGAGGTGTCCTAAATTAGGCTCATAGGAGATTTGCGGAATTAAAGATTTAAATAAAGACTCAACCCTCATTAATCACTCGCCTAAAATATAACACAAAATCTAAGTAGAAAAACCATAGTTCGTTCGAACGAGGAGATTTTGACAGAACAAAAGAAGATCTTTCGAAAAACTAAAGGATCCCCAAGAGGAATCAATCAAGAGACTTTATCTTCCATATTCAGGCTAGAAATAACTTGCTTTACTACCGTATTTTATACAAGGTTCTAAAAGGCGCGACGCGTGGTCGAGGCGTAGAGGTCAAGCCTCAAGCCTTAGGAGCCTAAGCGTAAAAAGGCATTTTTCCTTTTTTTATTATTTTAATTATTCTAAGGCTAATAATATAATAAAATAATGCATACCTTGAATTTTGAAAATATATCCGTATGTTTGGTAGCAATCTTTCTCATATTCATGCTCCATAATCAATATATAAAGTGTATTTTGATTGTTTTGGACGAGATATTGGTCAGATTTGTAAAAAAAAAGTCTTTAAATGACGATATCATTTCGCCAAGGCATATTTGTTTTAAAAAAAAGTGCGCCTTAAGACTTTTACAAAGAATAAGGCGTAGTAAGGCATAGGCGATGCGTTTATCTCAAGCGTCACGCCTAGGCGCGCCTTTTAGAACACAGATTTTATATAACTTATTTATGATTGATTGGTTTTATCATCTAAATTGGAATTAGTCACTTTCATGCATAATCATAGAGTAGAATAGTTTTAAAGGTGTTTAATGATTAGAGCTGTTTTAGAATTGTTATAAAACTTATTTAGTATGATAATTCATGTTTTAGAAAGAGAATTTGATGATTAAAAATATGTGTTAATGATTAATCCCATAATTAAGAATGATCCATATAAAACACATGCTACAAGTGAAGATTTAACGCATAGTTTGATGAATTTGATCTGGGTTAATGTTAGAAACTTGTTTAGAAGTCATTAGAGATGATTTTGAGATATTTTTGAACTATTACGAAGGTAGAAAAAACTTTAATGGTGATCCGGTGTGTTAAGAAACCAATTTGGATTAGGTTCTGGACTATTTTATAATACGGTGTCATTTTGGCAGTCCTAGGTGCAACCCGTGGCCGCAGGGAAATAGGGTCACGATCGCGCCCTTTTCTAGGTCGGGGTCGCAGGGTTGGCAGGATGATGGTTTGGTTGGGTTTTTGTTATGGGGATTTTTGTTGGACCTATGGAATTTTGCAAGTCTTTAGTTGGGTTGTTTAGGTTGAGGATCCTATATGTATTTGAGGAAGTTATGGTTTGGGGATTTAGTTCATACCCGGGGGGCATTTAGTTTGATGTGTACAATTAGGATGGGTTACCATATTCGTTTATGTGTATTGGTGATATATATGCTTCGTGTTATTTGTGGACATACCATGGGTGCGTGTATTCGAGGGGAATTTATCGGTGGGGATATAATGGGATCATTCGTGAGACCGGGAACTATGACTGAGGACGCATGTTGTGTATAAGTCCTACATGACTGTTGGCCAACCGTCTTGCGAGTGGAAGATTGAAGAGACTTGATCCATCAGGTACTTAATATGTAATTACACAGTGTTACGACGGCATAGTGATTTCTTCTTTCTTTATGTGTGGATTATCTGCAATCCGTTAGGGTAGGGATTCCTACCGATTGACCCGATAAAACTGATGCAGGAGCATAGGGATATAGACGTCCTTTTTCACATTCTTTTATTTTGTTCTTTTTTTAGCCTTTGAATGTTTAATATAAATAGACCGAGAGCCTTCAATTGTAACACTTCTGCCATTTTGATATTGAGAGCTTAGAGAGAGAAATAAGAAAACATCTTCCATTTTCCAAGTTGTTGTTCTTGTTGTTGTGTAGCTAACTTCTTTTTTACGCTTCCACACCTTTGTTTACATCAAATTGGTATCAGAGCCTCATTTGCTCTTGGATTAAAATGTTCATCGAAGATTGGAACACGGATTGGATTCATCCGGATGAATCACGAGACATTCCCGACCTTGCCCAAGAAACCCTAACCCTAGAAATCAAGAATCCAAGAAACCATAATATTTCACCACCTAAACTCAATGACATAGCTTCTGATTCCATCCAAACCCTACCCGATTATAAACTTCAGTGTCAACAAAACCTAATCGACCCATCTGACATGGAATCCCGAACCAGAATGCAGAACTGGAGGTCGAACAGCCATGAGGGCTGCCGACCGCTACCCCAGTTAGCCAAAACTCAAAAAAATTCACCCGGAGCAGTCGCCGGTGGTCCCTGAACCCTCAAAACCCCCCGACCAACTCCCACCTACCTCGGTTGATCCCGACTGCCCTAGCTGAACCCTCGAAATCCCCAATATTGCCCCAATTTCATACCGCCACCTTTAAGAAACCCTAGCAAAACCCAAATACCCTTCTGTCCAAACCAACAGGTCCGATCAACCCTCAAAATCACTCAAACCATTTCCAATTGCGTACCCACATCCTATAAACCCTAAAACTAACACCAAAGAGCCAAACGAACAACCCAACCCCATCTACAAAGGATGTCCTTCTTTAGGAATCCTTCCTATCCCACCCCATGTTCCGTTAACATCCGCTCAATCTATTTGTCGACGAAGAGACTCGTTTTGCCATGAACAAGCGAGACGTGCGGGAATTTCTACCACTTATATGCACACTGTGATGATAACAACACCCGTGGACCCTCAAACCTCTCCATCAATTGATGATGCTTGGATTCGATCGAGTATTTTTTTTACTCGTTGCACCACAAAGGGAAGGCTATGCACGGTAATTATCGATGGAGCAAGTGATAATTTGGTCACGCAAGAGATGGTTGACAAACTAAACCTTCCCACCGAATCATTGCCTACTCGATGTCGCATTAGATGGTTGGGGAGTGAATCCACTCTAGCTCCTAGCCGACAGTGTCGAGTGACTTTTTCCATCGGGGACTATTGTGATGAGGTTTTATGTACTGTGGTGGATATGTGAGTGTGCCACCTTCTTTTGGGAAGGCCGTGACAATTTGATCATCGCAGCACGCACGATGGTCGAGCCAATACCTATTCATTTATGCATGAGGGGAGGAACTTTCTCCTCCGCCCTATGCGACCGTTCCCGATATCTCGACCATCCGCTTTGATAGTTTCACATAAGGAGTTAGCCATGGAGGCCGCGGAGACAGGGTTGTGCTATGCCCTCATTAGCCCCATCACCACCCCGGAGGCGACTGTCTCACCTCGTGTTGAGAGTTTGTTGGATTCTTTTATCGATGTGTGCACACACCCAGATGATCTTCCTCCTCTCAGGGATATATAGCATGCCATTGTTTTTATCCCCGAGACGTAGCTCCCCAACCTTACCCACTACCGTACATCAAGCATGCAGAGTTACAGAGGCAGGTCACAGAGCTCTGTGACAAAGGGTATATTCGGGAGAGTATGTCTCCTTGTGCGGTTCCCGCCCTGTTAGCATCAAAGAAGGATGGTAGTTGGCGTATGTGCGTTGACAGTCGAGCTATTAACAAGATCACCGTGAAATACAAATTTCCTGTTCCTAGGTTGGAGGATATGCTAGATCAACTCCACGGTGCGAGGGTTTTCTCCAAGTTAGACTTGAAGAGTAGCTACCACCAAATTCGTATGAAACTGGGGGATGAGTGGAAGACTGCCTTCAAGACGAAGGATGGGCTATAAGAGTGGAAGATGATGCCTTTTGGCCTCTCCAATGCTCCTTCGACCTTTATGCGAGTGATGACACAGATTCTACGCCCTTTCTTGGGCAAATTTGTGGTGGTTTATTTTGATGACATCCTGATCTACAGCCAATCGGAGGAGGAGCACTTCGACCATGTGGCTCAAGTATTAGAGGTCCTACGAGCCGAACGTTTCTTCCTTGCGTTGAAGAAGTGCGCTTTTATGGTACCATCAGTGACCTTTTTGGGGTATGTGGTCTCTGGCGATGGCATCAGGGTGGATGATGCCAAAGTTCAGGCGGTAGTGGATTGGCTCCCACACTCGTCGGTCTCTCAGGTGCGCAGCTTTCATGGCTTGGTGGGTTTTTATAGGCGTTTTATTGTTGGGTCAGCACTGTTATGGCTCCTCTTACAGATTTGATGAGTACTTCTTCGAGTACTGAGTTCCGATGGACACCAGAGGCGGATGTTGCCTTTAAACGCATCAAGGAACTGATGACGACGGCCACTCTCCTAGCTTTACCCGATTTTGATCAGTTATTTGAGTTGTCTTGTGATGCTTGCAAGGCAGGGGTGGGTGCTATTTTGAGCCAAAATGGGAAGCCGATTGCCTTCTTCAGTCAGAAATTGACGGGTGTCTCCCTTCATTATTCGACTTACGACCTTGAGTTTTATGCGGTGGTTAAAGCCATGAAGTTTTGGTCACCTTATCTCCTTCATAAGGAGTTTGTCATCAAATCAGATCATGAGGCCCTTCGTTTCTTGCATAGTCAGCGACGTGTTAGTGACCGACACGCCAAGTGGACCGCTTATCTCCAGCGCTACACTTTCACTTGCAGTATAAACCGGGGAAGAAGAACCACGTGGCGGATGCTCTTAGCAGGAGAGCACATGCGTTGGTGACTCTGCAAAGTCAGGTATTTGGATTCGCTGAGGTCCGTGATCTTTACCCGAAGGATGTGGAGTTTGGGTCAATCTTTGCAGCTTGCCAACAGGGCAATGGAGCATCGGGCGAGTATCTATTACAGGATGGGTTCCTACACCGAGGTATGGCTCTAGGCATTCCATCTTCATCCCTACAGGAGAAGATCATTTCTGAGATTCATGGAGGCGATTTAGCTGGTCATCTGGGACAGGCGTGTACTCACGCGATGATGAGGGACCGATTTTACTGGCCGACGATGAGGAAAGTTACCAAAGCTTTCATCAAGCATTGCAACACTTGCCAGACGGCCAAGGCCAGCACAATAATGCGGGATTATACACCCCGTTGCCGATTCCAGAGCGCCCATGGCAGGATGTGTCGATGGATTGTATAGTTGGACTGCCCCAGAGGTCCCCAAAGGTTCGAGCCTTCGTGCGATACATATATATAGGTAGTTGATCCGGCAATGGACATATTTATATGAGGATTTGGATTGTGCTACTATTCTTGCTGTGATGTTGTTACTCATTTGGTACGAGGTAGTATATGGGTACTACGTATGGTTTATTATTCTTATTACTACTATGTTATAGCGTCAGAGATAGTGTAGCTTACTTAGTTTTGGGACTGGTATTTACACGTTGTAGCTATGTCTAGTGTAGTTAAACTACTAGCTTGGATATACCCACCATGGTTCAAAGTCTCGGTATCAATCCCCGTATTGGACGCCCAATTTTCAACTCGGTCACGGTATCAGGTTTTACAGAAAGATATGTTAATTAGAGAGCCCAAAAAATTTCGGAAAAAATATAGAAAAAAATTTTAAAAAAATAAGATTAATAATGTGGACCAATTAGATCTGTTAAATCCCATCATTTAATATGTATAGCATTATTCAATTGATTATAGTGATGTGCGTCTAACATATAAGCTTCAATACTCTATAATATATAAGTTACCAAAACGAACTGTTGACACATAAACTTCATAAAGCAGTTACAAATAAAAGTATAAACAATTAACGTTTAATTATTTTGTACAAAACAATTAAGAAATATTAAGTCTATATGGAATACTACTAACTTTTTGAGAAATAGTATTAATTCATAAAAAAAATGTACAACAAGGTTTTAGAATTTTTTAAGAAATATTAATAATTTATTAAGAACGTACTAAAAAATTCTAAGAAAATCATAGTACTAATTTTGAAGAAATCATTTTTAATCATATAAAAATGTTCAAAAAATGTAAAAACAATTAACTTTTAATCATTTTTTTGCACAAAACAGGTGACATTTATTTTGGAGAAAACAATGATTATATGCATAGCTTTGTATAAATGGTTATATATGCTAGCAAAAAAAAAAAGTATAAATGGTTATATTCAAGTGTGTCGGACTTGATAGCTTCAATATTTAAGTGAGCAAAATAATTTAACGACGCAACAAAACTTCAAAAAAAAATCAGTTCCAAATTTATAGTCATGCTTGCTTTTTGGGTCATCCCAAATTAATAGTCCCTTTACTCTTTTGGGCATAATCAACGAATCAAATTCCATGATAATGAACAAGTATTGATTGAGTAAATCCATACAAACGTCGTTTCCAAATGACAATTATGAATTTGTGACGGAGTTAGTATTTTTTTTAAAATAACTTTCCAATTCACTGGAAAATTTTAATCATTTTTTGTAGAAAATAGTAAACTTTTATTTTGTACAAAAAAGTTAAAAATTTAAACATAAGTTAGCTGCATATGTTTTTAGGTTTCTCTAAAAAGATAAAATTTTAAACTCAAGTATAAACATTTTTTATTTGGTAAAGAAAAACATTTAAACACAAGTGAGTTGTAAAAAATCTTTATGTAAAAAAAATATCAAATTTTCAATCAAATTTAGCGGTAAACATTTCAAAAAAACTAACTTTGGAACAAAAATTAGTTGTAAACATTTTTTATATTGGAAAAACAATCAGTTTTTAAACATAAGTTAGCAGTAGAGATATTTGTTTAAAAAAAATAAAAATTTGAAACAAAAGTTACAGCTATTAACTTCAGGAAAAAAAAACACTTGTAACACACCTACGCTCTATGAAGCACGGACTCGACACGCAATATGTGTTTCGACACGGCACGCGACACACGATACGTGACTTTTCTAAAAACAAGGATACGACACGCTAGGATACGTATAATATATAATATATATTTAAATATATAGAAAACAAATAAAACAAAAAAAAATTCTATAAGATACATTATTAGAGCATTCTTTACATAAATTAAGAAGATGGACCATACAAAACAATATTCAAAGTTCCAACCACCATCACAATAGAACATAAACACCATACAAAAATGGTTCCAAGTCTGAACATAACAATATTCATAAATAAACTTATTTTTTGACAAGTAAAAAACAAAATCTATAATCTAAAATAAAACAGGGCTGAATAAACTATCAAATTAAGATGTTGTTCTTTGATGTTTCTAATCTTATTTTTTGACAGGGATGAAGATCAAACATCAAAATACAACAACAGCAACATTTATAAGGGAAACATCAACAGCAACAGCAAACATGCCCGTGTGAACAAAACCAAAAAAAAAAAGGATGACAGCAAACATGGTATTTCGTAACTACATAAAAAAAAAAGAGATGAAGATGTGATGAAGATGCGATGGAGATGAGATGATGACTTACCCGTGTGATGGAGATGAAGAGAGACGAAGATGAAGTTCCAAAAAAAGCTGTGATGGAGACGAGAGAGAGAGAGAGAGAAGTACAGTTGCGATATGAGATTACGTTTTTTTTTTCTTTTGTTGCGATCGTGAGAGAGAGAGAGAGAAGTTGCGATCAGTTAGGGTTCTTTTTTTTTGTTGTTTTGATCTTGTTTTTGTTGTGATTGTTTAATTGTGAAGTTGCGATCATATAGGGTCAGATTGGTCTGTTTTTTATTTTTTGTTTCTATGTTTTAGTTAAAGTTTTAATAATTATATATTTGACCACATTTTAAGTTTTTATAATTTAACATTTACCCCAGCGTATCCTAATTACGTGTCCACACCGTGTCCATTCAAAAAAAATCTGGACACTCTAAGACTCGCGTGTCCCAGCGTGTCACGTGTCAAACCAGATTCGTGTCTTCCGGGAGAGTGTCCGTGCTTCATAGCCTACGCTACGCTCCTTCCAAAGATAAACCCTCTTATGCTTCCCCAAAAGGAGCGCAAACTAGGTTACTTACGAAGGAAACTTGCTCCACATTAACAATTCTGCGAAGGAGATGCCGCATGATATTCTGCGACAGAAAGGAGGTAAGAGTCTCATTCCATTGACTTGGCCGAAATATGTGGAATCTCGGCAATATATCGTCGATAACGATCTGTTCTGCCGAAATCTTGGCGATATGAACCGATATTCCCCGAGTTCACCCAAAATCCATTTCGTTCCTCGATATCGTCTTGGTGGGCTACGATACCGAGTCAACTCGGCCGCGACATGGAACCATGGATATACCTTAGGACAAGTGGGGTGAGGTATTTTGGATATGAGTATCGGTAGGACAGCATGAGAGGTAAATGAGTCACATTTAATACTGTATAGATACAATGTAATTCTTGTAAATTACGGAATCTAACTCACTTTATTTTCCTAAAAACCTTTCGGGTGTGCATAAGCCAGAGCAGCACGGTCAAACTTGCATTTCAGCTGATTATTCAGCTATCTATCCTTAGTGTAGGATTTCATTATATTTAGCATTTCATTTGTATTAGAATCTCAGTTATTTATTGATTCATTCAGATACTATTTTATGGGTCCGTGGGGGATCGAAGGTTGTTAATTCTTTCAGTTGAGACATTTAATATTGTGGAGATTAATTATTTATAAAAAAAGTTTTGGACTCTTATTTATTATCTCAACTTTATCCACATCATTTTTATTACGGTTGTGGATAGTTTACTTAATATTTATCGTTGATGTTGAGAATGATATATATTGTTCGACGTCTCTTATCTTCGGCATTGAGGCTTAGTCACCTGATACGTACGAAAGAAAGGGGTGTTACAACCAACTTGTTTGTCCTTATTTATTTTAGTCAACCATAGCTTCAACTGGTATGTCAAAGTTAGTAACGAAAAATTTGACAACTAGAAAATTCATAATTAAATAAAGAAAATCAAAATAAACTACTATTATAAGTTGCATCTAATGTTGTAAGACGATCCACAATAGTAGAGGCACCACAATTCTAATTAAGCAAATTTCTGAAATAGTTCCCGAGTGTTTGGTGAGATCACTATTCTGAAAAGGATGGTTTAAAGATTCATTACTAGATTGGGCACAACACACCAGTTACACTTTCAAGCACTTGAAGCGGTTCCAATGCCTACCTTCATAATATTAGTGTCCATGGTAATCCCCCCAAACCATATTTTCCAAATGAATGCATTGATTTTAGTCTGTGTTCTAAAAGGCGCACCTAGGCTTGAGGCTTGAGAGAAACGCATCGTCTACGCCATATTACGCTTTATTCTTGGTAAAAGACTTAAGGCGCACTTTTTTTAAAAACAAAGATACCTTAGTGAAATGGTATCGCCATTTAAAAAAAAAATTACAAATCGGACCAATATCTCGTCGAAAACAATCAAAATACATTTTATATATTGATTATGGAGCTTGAATATGAGAAAGATGGCTACCAAACACACAGATATATTTTCAAAATTCAAGGTATCCATTATTTTATTATATTAGTAGCCTTGTAATAATTAAAATAATAAAAAAAGGAAAAACGCCTTTTTAAGCCTAGGCTCCTAAGGCTTGAGGCTTGACCTCTACGCCTCGACCACGCCTCGCGCCTTTTAGAACCTTGATTTTAGTCGGAATATTTTTGTGCCAATGAATTTCCCCATTGAAAAGAAGTTCCTAAATTTCTGAAAATGTCCCAAGCCTTATAAACTGAAAATTCGCCCAAGGAAGATTTTACCCAAACCAGGCACTCCATGTTTCTGTCAATCAATTGATATCTGGAAACTCTGAGAGCAATGTTCATAATGTGAAAAATGGCTTGAATTTTACTATTCATATACGGAGTACTGTTTACACGCGGGTTGTTCACTCTTACTCCTTATTTACGGAGGATTTCATCCATGGTTCAAAACACACAAAAATATAAGAGAGCTTCTATTGCTCATCATTTAGTGCTCTTGTATACACTTTGAAAGGATTGTTAGGCTTAAGAGAGTTGTAACCTTTTGTTTAAATCAAAAAAAAAAAAGGAAGCCATCATCCATGGATCGTGGACATAGCCAAATTGGTGAACCACGTACATCTTGTCATGTGATTTGTTGGTGCGTGTGATTTCTCACTAATCTTTCATTACTTTGCCTTTAGAGTGTATTTCTCTTATTATCTCTCGGGTTGCTCGTTATCTTGGATCTTGGGGGGGCACGAATCACTCCATTGAGTGAGGATCCGCACAACAAATTGGTATCAGAGCTTTGGCTTGTAGGGTCTTTGCTTTGTATGCATCCAAGATGTTTGATAAAATTCCAAGAGAGGTTTTGGTCTTGGCCCAATTGTTTCTTATTAAAGACTCATTTAAGAGATTAGAGAATGTCAACATATGAGGTTGCAAAGGTGTCAATGGTGAGATTTGACTTGGAGAAGTTTGATGGTAAAGCCATTAATTTGGGCATGTGGCAATGTCAAATGAGAGACGTCTTGATCCAACAAGGTTTGCATAAGACGTTGAGGGGCATTTCGGCTAAACCCGAGGATATGTCGGAAGATGATTGGAGAGAGTAGGACTTACAAACCTGTAGCAAAATCCGGTTAAATCTAGCACAAAATGTGGTGTACTATGTCATGATGGAAGAACCGGTGTAGTCAATACGGAAGAAATTTGAAGACAAATATATGATGAAGAGCATATAGAATCGTCTCTATCTTAAGAAGAAGCTATTCTGATTTGACTATATTGAAGATATGTCGATGTCGGAACATCTTGATGAGTTTAATAAAATTCTCACTGATTTAATAAGCTTAGATGTTGATATTGATGACGAAGATAAGGCTTTGTTGCTTCTAAATTCACTTTCGGACGCATTTGAGCACCACATTGCTATATGGGAAGGACGAGGTGAAGTATGATGATGCCTCTTCGGCAATGCTAGGGAGTGAAAAGCGAAAAAAGAGGAGTGATTCTCAGTCCGATGCGTTGATTGGGCGGGTAGGACCGAGGAGAGAAAGCAAGGTGGAAGTGCGCTAAGTCCAAGTCTAGGACCAAGGGCTTGGCAAATATCATGTGTTACAAGTGCAAGAAGAAGGGGCATTTTAAAAATGATTGCAAAAAGCTAAAGGCAAGAGACGATAAGAAACCGGTGGCGGAATCCGCCAATTCTGTCACTTCACAGGACAATGAATTTAAGAGTAAGTTGATAGTTTCTTCACGATAAAGCTTTTCAAACGAGTGGACACTTAACTCGGGGTGTTCTAACCACATGTGCCCGGATAGAGATTTGTTCCATACCTTTAAGGAGGTGGATGGAGGTAATGTCTTTACGAGTATTGACCATGTTTGTCGATGGAAGGGTATTGGCACGATCAAATTTAAGATGCATGATAGAGTGACTCGGACTCTCATGAATGTTTGATATTGTTCCGGAGTTGAAGAAGAATTTGATTTTTGTGGGTGCTTTAGATTCCAACGGATGCAAGATTGTAGTCGAGGACGGAATGCTAAAGGTTGTCTTGGGTGCATTGGTGGTGATGAGAAAAAAGGAGGGAAACCTCTATTTTCTTAAAGGGAGCATGGTAGCATGTCATGCCTCGATTGTTGATAACAAAAAAGAGGCAAAGTCGGATTCCACCAATCTTTGGCATGTGCATTTGGGGCATGCCGGGGAGAAGGCCATGACAGTGTTGTGTAAGCAAGGGTTGCTAAAGGGTGCGAAGATTTGCAAGTTGGGCCTTTTTGAGCATTGCGTGCTTGAGAAGCAAACACGGGTGAAGTTTGGCATGGAAATTCATTGCACGAAGGGCATACTTGATTATGTTCACACAAATATTGGGGGTCCTTCGCAGATGACATCTGATGCAGGAGCATAGGGACATGAGCGTCCTTGATGTGAATCAAGAATGCGGAAGCGTTAATATTACACTACACACCAACTAAATACACTAAATAAAACTAAAAAAGAGTTTCTATATTCTGATTTTCAATATTCAAGTTTAATTACAAATGAAGGCCAAGGGCCTATTTATAGGAGAGATTAGCTTGCTAAGCTAAGATCCAAAAAGATTAAAAAGGGCAACTAATAACTAAAATTGACAAATTAGCCCCAGACATATTTGGAAACTAATTAAAAACTAAAAATAAAAGAAAATGATAATAATACCCTAAACTAAATATAGAAAAAAAGATAGTCTTCTCCCGGGAGCATAACCACGCGCCACGTGTCACTAATATACATCATTTTCCCCGTCTTCGAAAAAGCTCGTCCTCGAGCGTGTAGGGTGACTCTTCAATGCCACATGATATGAATCACGAAAAGCTTTGGACCCCAATCAAAATCAACCAAAAGCGTGCTGCCCAACGGGAATTAGTCCCATGTGTATGAACCTCATCAATAATGGGTCTAAAAAACCCAAATCTCGGTTATGTCCCCCTAAGAAATCCGAGCAACCAAAAACTGACGGCCATATCCGCCTTCTCGACACCAAAAGCACATGGTTGCTACTTGGTGTGGTAGACCCTTAAATCTGACCGGACCATGGTTCAAAGTATCGGCCGAGTTGACTTGGTATCGGCCGAGTTGACTCGGAATCGGAGGGTACCGATACGATACCGAGAAGCGTTTCAAAAAAAACACTGAATCGTGTTGTCTCGCCGAGATATCGACCGAGACAACCGATTCCAAGACGCGTCGCCGCGATATCGACCTAGACAGCCGCGATATCGGCCGAGACAACCGATTCAATTTTTTTTACAAACTGTAAAAATGTTGCAAACTGTTAAATGTTATAAAAATGCTATTTTTTTAGTTGTTATAAAAATGTTATAAAAATGTTATTTTTTTTAAATGTTACAAAAAAATGTTATAAACTATAAAAATGTTATTTTTTTTAAATGTTATAAAAATGTTACAAAAAATGCTATAAAACTGTTAAATGTTATAAAAATGTTATAAATCTGTTAAATGTTAGAGAAATATTATTTTTTTTAAATGTTATAAAAATGTTACAAAAAAAGGTTATAAAACTATAAAAATGTTCTTTTTTTTAAATGTTATAAAAATGTTACAAAAAGTTGTTATAAAACTATAAAAATGTTATAGAACTATAAAAATGTTATTTTTTTTAAATGTTATAAAAATGTTACAAAAAAATGTTATAAAAATGTTATTTTTTTGAAAAATATGGTGGGCTTCAACTGATAGTTCTGGGTATAGAGGTTTTGGATATTACATCACGGTAGTCAATCGGGAGATCGCCAACCACAATTTTCAAACTATGGATCATCCAATCAGTCATCCCAACCCTCTGAGCAGCAATATGGTCCATATTTCCTTCCTTACCCTACTGAAAGAAATTACTCCTATCCAAATCCGTATGATCGATATCGCAACTAAATAGGAAGATGAAAATGACGAAACATTCTAATCATTTCTATTTATCTTCCATGTAAATTTTTTATCAAGTTCTATTGGCCATTTGATTGTTTTTCAATATTAGTACTGGTTTACTATGCAATATTGAATCTGATAACTCTGCCGCTCTTTAGTATAACCAATTATACAATGCAATGCATATTGAATGATGGGTTTGAATGTATTTCATTGGTCCACTTTGTTAATCTTATATTTTTAAAATTTTCTACATTTTTTCCGGAATTTTTTGCGCTCTCTAAATAGTGTATCTTTTTGTATCGCCCGATACCGCAATCGATACCGCGACCGAGTTGAAAATCGAGTGTTCGATACCGAGACCAATACCGAGACTTTGAACCATGGACCGGACAGTAACTCCGGCGACCGCACCTTTGCGAGTACAATGGCGAAACAAGCAGACCGAAGACGGCGACATTCCGAAAAGCCGGACCCAAAAATGGCAAATAGTTGGAAAAATAGATCCCCACGTGGGACGCATTTTTTTCATGGAAGTCATATGTTGTGTCACAAATAGGCCCTAAGAGCAATTTTGACCGGATTTGAGGTCAAATAGGGGGTGGGGGATTGGATCGAAGTAGGGAAGCCCATTTTTGTTGAATTTGATTATGGTTGGACATTAATGAGTGGAGAAAGGTAAAAATAGGGTTAAATTTGGGATGGGGCTGTTTTGGGTTAAAAAGAAAGAGGTTAGGGTTTGGTTTTGTAGGTAAATATAGGTTGCGGGTGTAGCAGGGCAGCACGGCTGGTTAGGGTAGAAAATTGGGTCGGAACAGGGGGTAAGGGGTGGGGAAAGGCTAGTCGGAGGTGTTTTTGGGCAGATCGGGGTGGGGGCTAACAAATCGGAGGTTGGGGGTTCTTTTCAGGGGCTGTCCGCAGGGAAAAAGGGGGTCGGTCGGGGCTAGAGGGGTGGTCGGCTGTTTTAGGCCAGTGGGGTAGGGTTTGGGCAGCTAGGGTAAGGGTTTCTTGGGTTCTGGAGGGTTAGGATTAGGGCTAGGGTAAAAATTCAAAACGGAGATTCATGTAGACATGGTGATGGTTGTGTGGCGATAGGAGATGGAGGTGGCGGAAGATGATGGTGGAGGGTGGGGGTGGAGGAGGTTAAAAGGGTTGGTATCCCCCCTTTTATCAGTGATGGAATTTAGGGTTTCCATCCACCCGATTCCCATTTGGACATTTATCAATCCACCTGATTGAAGGGTTGCCCGAGTTGGAATCTCAACTCGTTACCCACTTCACGCACCACGACGAACACCAAGAACTAACGCACCTCTGATACCAATTGATGTAAACTACACGTCAACGGCTAAAAGAAATAAACCAAACACTAATTTGAGAAAGAATCAAGAATTGTCTTATATTTCAAGTATTGCAAAAGTGAGTACAAATGAGATTACAAGCCTATTTATAGGGGTTGAATTACTTGTTAATCAAGTAATTAGCTAAAATGACTAAAAGGGTCTACTAAAAATAAAAGAATGCCTAATTAGTCACAAACATGCTTGGTGGCTAATTAAGGAGAGAAAATGACTAAAAAGAGCTAAACATAGAAATAAAAGGTAAATAACTACGGATTCCCATCATTCTCCCTGGCTTCAAAAAAAAAGTTCGCCCTCGAACTTGCAAAATTGGAGAATCGCGTGAGAAGTTCCAAAAATGTGCGCGAAGCTTGAAATATTTTCTTGAAATTTGAGGAAGGTCATTTTTTTTTATTACAAAATTCATCGTCTTCCTCTTGCCTCTCATGTCAACCAGCAAAAACAGCGTTCACCCGAGTCAAAAATCAAATTTTCGGTGGATCTTGATGGTTTAGGGCTTTGGTTGGTCATCCCAGGCTGAGTTTGAACACAACTAGGGCAACACCCTAGTTTTTCGGCGCTGTTTTGGGGCTCGAGGGGGAGGCTGACCACCTGGGGTGGTTTTCAGCCTGGGTTGGGTGGCGCGAGGGTGGGGTTGGGGCGGTCGGCAGGCCTAGGATGGTTTAGGGTGGTGCCGACAGAAAGGAGGTGAACTTTGGGGGGGGGGGGGGGGGGGGGGGGGGGGGGGTGGGGGGGTGGCAGGTTGGCTACGGATTGGGCCGGGTTGATGGTTGTAGGGTTAAAAAGTGTTGGGGTAACTTTTTTTTGTGGGAGAGGGGTTGAAACATTAGGTGGCTAGGGTTAGGATTTTGAGTGGGGTGGGGAGTTGAATCTTGGAAGAGATGAGTTGGAGAAGATCAAATTTCTTGTT